>JAZHRO010000016.1:1732500-6732500 GCA_037157565.1 Thalassia testudinum
ATCGTCACCTCCACCCCCACCCCTTTATATATATAATACATATATATACATATATATCTATAGATACTATATTTACTTTCTGTCTGTTAGCTTCCTTCTTAGTAAAAAGAAAAAATATATATAAAAGAGAAAAGATAATCTTTGATTTGCAGGTACCCCGTCTTGCAAGTAGCAAGACTTGTTTTGGAACTCTGTTTTGGCTAAAAGCTAAGGACGCAATTTTGAGGGTGTGCCTCAAGGACAAGGATTACCAGAAAAAAATCTAAATAAGGAAAAACATCAAAAACATAATAAACGAACGGAAGAGACACGTTTTAAGGAAAACGTAGAAACTCAACTTGAACCCACTTCCCTGAGTTCGACCCTGGGCCTAAAAGTGACAAGATAAAATCAATTAGGCCAGGTTAAAGATTTTGTAAAGAGATGGTTAGGTTCGAATTAGGTTAACCACTATAGACATTTCAACGATAAAAACATCATTTTAACAACCTATCCGGGCCGACCCAACATCTTTTCTGGCGCCGTTGCCGGGGAAGTGCATCTTCAAGTAAGTTTTTATTCAATTCCTTTCAATTTTTCTCTTCTCTCTTCACGGGTATTTTTGTTTTTGATGTGCAGGTGAATCTGGTTGCAAGGAGAAGACAGGCAGACGAAGTCAGGAACGAGGGAAAATCCAAGGCGGGAACGAGAGCGTGAAGACGCCGACACTGCATTGGAGCTTCGCATACGTTGTCGAACAAGTAGGTTTTCCTTTTCTTAGCAAACTAGGATTAACTTGCCACCTCAATAAAAAAAAACTAAAAACTAAAAAAATTTTAAAAACTTCTTGTGATCTCTTGGGGCAAGTGGATTAAAATTCACTTGTTTGATTGGTTGTCTTCACTCCCACCGCCTTGGGATTTCCCGCCCTACTTCCCATAGCGAAAATCCGAGAATCTTGATTCTTGGATTCTTCGCCGTGGGAAGTATTCTTTGAGGCAAATAAAAAGATTATTTGCATCCCTCTTTTGCCTCACTTATCTTTAATTCAGGATCACGTTTTTGGTGAGGAGACTTGGAATTGAGTTGATTCCAATCCCACCACGACTTTTCAACTTGCCTGAGATTCGATCCTGAACACTTCAACCCCAACAATTTGATTTTCTTTATCTTTTGGTTGAAGCCTTGTGTGTGGAAATCATTTTTGGTGATTGGGAGCACTTGAATTGAAGTGCTTTGGCTCCCTTTCACATTGATATAAAACTAATTCGTGCATCCACACATAGAAATCTCCATTTAGGGTAGCCCATTGCATTTTAGCATACATTAACTAACTGATATTGAAGAAGGATTTCTTGGGCTTAGAAAGAAAACCTGTATTTTTGCAAAAACCTAGAGATTGGTTGAATTGGTAATTCAGCAAAACCCTAAAATTCATACTACTTAAGGCTGAACTTTAAAAACCATTCACCAATAAAAACTTCAATTCGGGGAGATTTCCCCGTTGCATGCTTATTTTACAAACTCTAAAAATCAATCACTTGGGCATTACCCGTAAACAACGTCCTTCACATTCCAAAAGCACTTAACCCTAAGCCTTTAATTAAAACTGGTAGTAACTTGACCTTTTTTAAGGATTGGAGGTCTAACTACCTGCGTGGAGCTGCTACATGCTGGTGAGAGTTCCCGCGTGCTATTGGGTGTCTAAGACTAGGGCAAACGGCCTTTCAATCTGGCCTGGTGGTTCCGCGGTGCTCGCATTCGGTTCCGTAGTTCGTGATAGTAGGTAACTTAGATCTTTAGGTCTAAGGGCACACTGTAGAGGTTAGGAACTTAACTGTATTGATTTGTAATCAAGTGTACCTTTGCGGCGTCATTTCTCTCATCCCTTTTCCCTTCTCATCTCCCCAACTCTTCCTACGGTAGTGCATGTTTGGGAGGAGGTCACAAAATCCTAAATTGTTTGAATTGACTGATAAATTTAGAAAAAGAGCCGAATCATCCTCCTTCTCCACAAACATGGCACACACCCCCACCTCACCACTCCGTCACAATTCCAACTCTTTCAACACCAGGCTTATCCCGAGAAACCCTACAAGACCTTCCTTATCGAATGTCGTGCCAAGCGACTCGGTAAGTCATGTGGAACTGGCTTCTGCGAGCCAGTATTTCAACACAGAGGACCAAGCCTCCGTGTGCTCGGACACATATGCGAACATGTCTTCTGGAATAGAAGATGCCTGCACCCTAGGGAACAACCCATTTTCTGCCACGTATAACCTAGGGTGGCGCAATCATCCGAATTTCGCATGATCCAACAACCCGCAGTGCCAAAACCCCGCTGGTGGACCGATGCGATCGTCCGCACCCGTCATCCCAAGGGCCCAGTCTAATCCTATGGAAAATCCACCATCAGGCCCTTGCGTACCGCAAACCAAACACGCATCAAAGCCTCTTGATAAATTGATGCGAATGATGACGGAAATGTCAAAGTGCCATAAAGAGAACATGACCTCTCTTCAGCACTTGGCGCAACAGAATGCTGAGGTCAGTCACCTAAGCATGGCGACTCGATCTCAGGGCACTCTTCCCGCCCAACCTGTTACAAACCTGCAAAACCTCATACCCTGTGATCCACAACCACATGTACAACCTTCTCAGGAACAAATTCATCAAATTCTGCAAGCTCCGAGTATTCCATCGGGATTTCAGATTAATCCCACTGCAGCACCGCACTCTCATGCTGATAGCAATTACATCAAAGATGACATGTCTGATGAGGACACGACTGTCAGTATGTGTATCGAACTTATTGGAGCCGATTCAAACTACTGCGATTTACATGACGACTGCCCGACCAACACATACTGTGACGTTCCCCAATCCCTCCCTTGTCCAGTACCTTCTCCTGGCCAGACTTCTGATGAGGTTTTCTCTGCTTCCCATACCTCGTGGTCTAGGTCATATCCGGGCTACTCACCGTCGATCCACACTCATGAAGACCGAATTGCCCTTTCTTCCCCGCCAAATCAGGCGGATTTGCAAATCCACACTGGGACCTTGAGCCCATATACTTCTCACTGGGGCTATTCATTTTTGGATCCATCTATCCAAAAAGCCCCTCTTCTTGGCCAATCTGAAGGCCAGTTTCTTCCTCCTAACTTGTTCTCCTACCCGTCTGGGACACTCTCGTCCCAAGAAATGCCAGATCCTTCCCCATCCACTCCTAAGCTAAAAGTGCTGCCTAATACACTCAAGTATGTTTTCCTGGGATCAAATGAAACGCTCCCTGTAATCATCAATTCAAAATTAACCAGGGAGCAGGAGTGCAAACTAACTAAGGTCCTCCTAGAACACACGGCAGCTATTGGATGGTCTTTATCAGACTTATCTGGCATTAGCCCCTCCTACTGCACTCACCGTATATATACGGAGGAGGAGGCTCGACCTTCCCGCGAGATGCAGCGACATCTCAACCCTAACATGTAGGAGGTCATTAAGAAGGAAATCATTAAGTGGCTGGATGCGGGTATAATCTACCCGATCAGTGATAGCCCCTGGGTGAGTCCGATTCACGTTGTGTCCAAAAAGGCAAGACTCACCATCCGTGTCAATGACAGGGGCGAATCCATCCCTACACGCACTCCTACATCTTGGAGAGTGTGTGTAGATTATAGGAAACTCAATGCTGCAACCAAGAAAGATCACTTCCCGCTACCATTTATTGACTAAATCCTGGAGCGGTTAGTGGGAAATAAATTTTTCTGTTTCCTGGATAGATTCTCAGGATATAACCAGGTGGCAATAGACCCCCGAGACCAAGAGAAAACCACTTTTACCTACCCTTTCGGCACCTTCGCCTTTAGAAGGATGCCGTTCGGACTATGTAACGCGCCAGCAACTTTCCAGAGATGCATGCTGGAGATATTTCATGACATGGTGGGTGACTTTCTCGAGGTCTTCATGGATGACTTTTCAGTCTTTGGACCATCTTTCGACGAATGTCTTGCCAACCTGACTCGCATCCTTAGGAGATGTATTGATGTAAACCTCATGCTTTCCTGGGAAAAAAGTCATTTTATGGTGCACGAGGGAATTGTTCTTGGACATATCATCTCCGATAGGGGTATCGAGGTTGACAGAGCTAAGCTCGATGTCATTGCTGATTTGCCTATGCCTAGTTCTGTCAAACAAATCCGCTCCTTCTTGGGACACGTCGATTTCTATAGGAGATTCATCAAAGACTTCTCCAAAATTTCTCGACCCTTAACTCATCTCCTATCAACCGACGTGCCCTTCGACATGGGCCTCGACTGTATACAAGCATTCACGCAGCTGCGTAATGCTATCACCAAGGCCCCTGTTCTCCAACTGCCTGATTGGTCCCTCGACTTTGAACTTATGTGTGACGTTTCAGACCTTGCAATCGGAGCCATCCTGGGACAAAGACGCGATAGACACCCCTTCGTGGTATACTACGCCAATAAGACGTTGGACGAGGCCCAGCGTAATTATACTACCACTGAAAAGGAACTATTGGCGGTCGTCTTTGGGCTGGAGAAATTACGCTCTTACCTTCTAGGCTCTCACGTTATTGTTTTCACTGATCACGCAGCCATTCACCATCTCATGCACAAGAAGGATGCCAAGCCCAGACTGATTCGTTGAATCCTTCTGCTCCAGGAATTTGACATTGAAATTAGCGATAAGGCCGGAGCCCAGAATGTTGTGGCTGATCACCTTTCCAGACTGGACCCTGACCATATTGGACTTACTCTGCCAATTAATGAAATTTTTCCTGATGAGCACCTATTGGCAATAAATGTGGCAAGTGGACCGTGGTATGCCGACATTGCCAATTACCTTGCTTCTGGATCTCTTCCACGTGGCTGGCCTAAAAACCAGCGCGAGCGTCTCATGGCAGAAGCAAAGTATTATTTCTGGGATAATCCACTTCTTTTTCGGATAGGTGCTGATCAAATCATCCGTCGCTGTATTCCTGACAGTGAGTTCCCCAGTGTGCTATCCTTCTGCCACGATCAGGCCTGTGGAGGCCATTTCTCTGGGAGGAAAACTGCAGCCAAGTTGTTGCAGTGCAGTTTCTTTTGGCCCTCCCTTCACCAGGACGCACACACTTATGCCAAGCATTGCACTAGGTGCCAGTCGTTAGGGTCAATGGCACGTCGTGACATGATGCCCTTGCAACACATCCTAGCTGCGGAAATCTTCGACATCTAGGGAATTGACTTCATGGGTCCCTTTCCTCCATCCAACGGCTTCGAATTCATCCTCGTGGCCATCAACTATGTTTCGAAATGGATCCAGGCTATTCCCACGTGCCGTGCTGACCATGTTATCTCCACCCGATTCGTCAAGGACCACATCTTTGCGCATTTTGGGATCCCTCGGGCCATTATCTCAGATGGAGGAAGCCACTTTACCCATGCTTCTTTTCGGGCACTTTTGAGGAGGTACGGAGTCCACCATCGTATCGCATCCCCGTATCATCCTCAGAAGAATGGCCAGGCGGAAGTGTCGAACCGGCAAATCAAGCAGATTCTCTAGAAAATGGTTCGGCCTGACCGTAAGGATTGGTCCGACAAGCTGACTGACGCACTTTGGGCGTATCGGACCACCTTCAAGGCTCCCCTTGGTATGTCTCCATATAGAATCGTTTACAGGAAGCCTTGTCATTTGCCCGTGGAGTTGGAGCATCGCGCTTATTGGGCGGTTCGCCAATGTAACCTCGACCCAGACTTGTGTGGTCGAGAAAGGAAACTCCAACTCCAAGAGCTGGAAGAGCTCCGTCGTGAAACCTATGATTCTGCTCTAACCTTTAAATAGTGCACTAAGGCTTTTCACGATAGCCATATTCGGCGGAAGGAATTTGAGCCATCTCAGCAAGTTTGGCTCTATAATGCCCGACTCAAATTCTTTCCTGGGAAATTGAAGTCCAAATGGACTGGTCCTTTCCTGGTCTCAAGACCATTCCCCAATGGGGCCGTCGAGATCGAAGATCCCAAATATGGGCATAAATTTACGGTCAACGGGCAGCGTTTGAAACCCTATCTGACTCATGAACCTACCCCCATTGGAGAAACTGTTGCCCTGCTGGAGGGTAACTAATTCTTTGCCTCATTCTGAGTCCAGCTGGGGACGTTAAATTCAACGCTTGTTGGGAGGCACCCTAACAGCACTCACCATCCACCATCACTTTTCACGCCTCTATCGCGATCACTTCACCACCCACCATCCACCCACCCTACCACCCTGATCTATACCCTGCACTTCAGCTCTCGCTACCCGATTTTTCGTCCTTTCTCTACCCTTCCCTACATGCATATGAGGACATAGCATTGTTTAGCATGGGGGGGTGGATAGGCATCCTTAGGATCTGGGTATTTTAGGGTATCATGTAGTTTCTATATATACATAAAAAAATAATAATAATAATAAATAAATAAATAAAAACAGAGAGGGAAAATGGTGTTTAGTAATGATCTAAAAGCTGAAACAAAAATACAATAAGTGTTTATGGATATTCAACCTCTATTTTGAAGAATTTCCAGGCCACAAAAGCTTGATTCGCTCAGGCTCGGCTTAATTCACTTAAAGCATTGACAAAATAGATCAAGATCTCTCCTAACTAAGGATGTATTCTTGTACCTGAGACACAAGTACAAGATTCATTGGTTTACTTTTACTTGAGAGCTTAAGTAAACGTGGTTCAAACTACACATATCAGGAAAGGCCAAGTGAACATAAGATCCAACCCTAGTGTTCATTAGGGAAGGTGGAGTCCTTACCTGTGCGCGCAGGTAGACTTTTTATCCCAGGCTTTAGTCTTGTGTTTAGGAGTGACTCTTTCCACCAAAAAGAAACTCTCCCACCAAAAAGAAAAAAGTGTGCTCCTTTTGAATGTGTTGTAAGAGATATACTGACACGTGTTTCAAAAAAAAAAAATGCAAAAGAGTCAGTATATCTCATAAATGTCTATAAAGTCTTTGCCCTACAAGAAGTTCATCAGGGCAGGTTACAAATCCGTTGTTTTCCTGTGAGCCAAAAAAAAAAAACTTCAGAAAATGGGAGTTGAGTTTTCCGTCATCATCTTAATGGTCAATCCGAAGACATGAGCTGAAACTGGGACCAACCTGTACTTAAAAATTCGTGAAACCCTGGGATTGAGTCTCAATGTTCATCTGGTCAGTCTCGATCCTTCACTATGCACAAACCATAACCTCTTGAGCTCTCGAGTACAGCAAAAACCTCCTGGGTCCTGGAAATCGTACTTAAGGATTAAATATCAAGAGTCCTGGTTAGTTGAGAGATGATCTATGTCATGTGAGACTTAAGATACTGGTAGTCTTCTCTACAATTGGTTCTCACAATATCCGATAATAAACACACCTTTATCACCTCAGAAGAAAATTTTCAGCTTAAGATTATTTCTAAATACTATTTTGCTAGGGACTAGCAAAAGATAGGCATGGGGGTATATGTTTGCACCTTAAAATACGCCTGCAATAAAGCCTTCTCATGCTATTTCCTAGCATTAACGTTGCATATTAGGATTCTATAGTTGCATTTGTAAAAACACTTGCATTCATGCATTTAATTAAGAGGAGAGAAGATTGAAAATAATGGCTTGCATATTTACAATTTTCCTCAAGTGCCTCATTGCAAAATCCACATCTTTTTTATTTTCTCCTCTTGATTTTCTTTTTTCTCTTCCCGCGGTTGCACCTCTCTTCCTGCAGCAGCTGCATGCATTTACTCCACGTCATTTCTCCCTGCCAACGCCGCTCCCTACAGCTGCCAATCCCGCACCCTCTCCCTGCTGCAGCCGGCACGCCACTCTCTCCTCCTCTATAAGAAGCTGCAGCTTCTTCCTCGCGACCCACATTCACGCTGCTGCATGAAACAAAACCCGCAGCCACCTCTTCCACCGTCTTCCCCTCCCATACATTGGCCCTCCGTCGAGGAGGCACCCGGCTAGCAGGAGTACCCACTGTGGTGCACACCACCATAGTGGGAACACCACCGCCCAGCTCTTCGACGAGCCGGTGGGCGTGGTGCCTTCCCTCGTTTCATTTTTTTCCTTTCACGCCATTGCCACCGCTTCAAGCTCCGAAGCTTGAAGCCGCGGCAGCAGCAGCAGGACCCCCCGCCTCCTCCGCGACCTTCCCCGTAGGCGCTCAGCCCTCCGCGCACGCCTGCAGAGCCTCCTCTGCTCCATTCTCCGTTCTGTCACCTCTGCCCTTGCACCCGCGACCGGCCGCTGCGCGCACTGCAGCGGCCGGCCAGGCCCTCTCGTCGTCCCCTACTAGCCCCCACGCCCCACCGCGACCACCTGCAGACCTCCTCCACATTCGCTTCCCCACGCCATCGCCCGCTCGTCGTCTTTGCGCCGGCCTGCAGAATCCTCACGCGAAGGCGCGCCTGCACCCGCAACGTTCGTCGCCATCTCCAGATGACGCGACGTCCGGACGTCCGCCGCCTCCAGCAGACGTCTTAACTCGCGCCATCGCCCGCTTTCTCTCCAACTCCCGCCAGCTTTCTCTCTGGCATGAGTACTCTCGCCCGCTCACTCTCTCTCTCCCGCTCTCTCCCTCTCTCTCTCTCTCTCTCTTTTTCACTCACTTTCAGTACACTACACCAACGCACACACACATCTTCACTGACACTTCCACACACCCACACACACATAAACACTAGTATAAACATATATATATCTATACGTATACATATATATAGTAACACATATATATATATACTTATATACATAGTATATCTATATAGTTATGTATACATACATATATATATATAATATATATATATATACTTACACATATACTTATATATATATATACACATACTTATATACATATATATATATACATATCTATCTACTTATATATATACATATATATATCTAGATACATATACTTATATACATATATATATACATCTATATAGTATTATATATATATATAGATATATATATATACATATATTTATATACATATATACATATATAGCTATATACATACATATATACATATATACATATACACCTATATATATATATACACATATATATATATATCTATATATATCTATACATATATACCTATACATTTATATATATATATATATATATAGATATATTTACTTATATACATACACATATATATATTTTCACGTTATTTGCCATACGCGGTATTGCGGGAATATCTGCACTAGTTGCTGATATTCCACGATGCACGCGTACAAAAAGCGTGGACCCATTCATCATCCATCCTCCATCCACACTCCACGCGGCACCTAGTCATGCTAGTTGCGTCTCTCTAGACGTCGACTGACTCAACATAGTGCTACACTCCATCGTCACCTCCACCCCCACCCCTTTATATATATAATACATATATATACATATATATCTATAGATACTATATTTACTTTCTGTCTGTTAGCTTCCTTCTTAGTAAAAAGAAAAAAAATATATAAAAGAGAAAAGATAATATTTGATTTGCAGGTACCCCGTCTTGCGAGTAGCAAGACTTGTTTTGGAACTCTGTTTTGGCTAAAAGCTAAGGACACAATTTTGAGGGTGTGCCTCAAGGACAAGGATTACCAGAAAAAAATCTAAATAAGGAAAAACACCAAAAACATAATAAACGAATGGAAGAGACACGTTTTAAGGAAAACGTAGAAACTCAACTTGAACCCACTTCCCTGAGTTCGACCCTGGGCCTAAAAGTGACAAGATAAAATCAATTAGGCCAGGTTAAAGATTTTGTAAAGAGATGGTTAGGTCCGAATTAGGTTAACCACTATAGACATTTCAACGATAAAAACATCATTTTAACATCCTATCCGTGCCAACCCAACATATGTATATTTATATATATATATAGGTACTATATATGTGTATATATATATATATAAGTATATAGATATGTGTATATAGACTAATACATAGTTATATAAGTACTAATATATGTATAGATATATGTAGTTATATACATACTACTATATATATATATATATATATATATATATGTATGTATGTATGTATGTATATAAATATATGTCTATATATCAATATATATATGTATACGTATATATATATGTATATAATAGTGTATAGGTGTGTGTCTGTGTGTATGAAAGTGTGAGTGTATGTGTGTAAGAGTCGGTGAAGAGATAGTGAGAGAGTGCTATGAGAGAGAGAGAGAGAGAGCTACTGACGGTTAAGGTGTTTGAAGCTGTGGAGCGTCGTCTGGTCCACGCGCGCATGCGTAGGCGCATATGCGCAGAGAGGAGCGCGCTGGAGGGAGTGGCATGGAGAGGAGGCCGTAGTGCACCGCGCTGCGTGGAAGGGCTGGAGCGGGCGCTCGCAGGCGCACGTGGGCGAAGGGAGAGAGCGCTGGCAGAAGACCGCACGCAGACGTGTAGGCAGGCGCTGGAGCGAACTCGACGTGGGACGCGGGCTCGGGCGCTGGCCGGTTGCGGCGCACCGAGTGACCGAATAAGTGAGAAGCTTACCGGTCACCCCACTGTAGCCACAGTGTTCCGCAGACTAGCGTGAACAGTGGCTACAATGTAAGGCCAAGCTGCGCAACTGGGAGCGGGCGGTGCTGTGAGTGCGGACGGCTCGGCGCGCGCGGAAGAGTGGCTCCGGCTGGTGGCTTGTTCGCGGTGGAGGGCGAGGGCGACCTGCTGCTTGCGCAGAGGCTTGCGGGTGCTGCTGGCGTGCGATGAAGCTTGGCCATACACTGCAGTGGTGTGCGGTGGCCGGTTGCGAAAGAGAGAGCGCGACAGGGCGCTTGCACGAGGAAGCTGGAGGCGAGGGCGCCTGCAGGCGTGCGCAGAAGGCCTGCGTGCGCTGCTGCCGCCTTGCTGCTGCTGCTACTGTGGGGCTCAGCCAGTTGCTGCAGGGCATGCGGTGGTCGGTTGAGCTTCACAGCTGAAGTTTTGTGGTAATGGCTGAAGTGCTTCAAATGGAAAAAAAAGGAAAGAGCCACCACACCCACCGTCTCTTTAGTGAGCTGGGAGATGGTAGACTCACGGTGGTGGTTGTGCACCACCGTGAGGTGCTCCTATCCGCCGGGTGTCTCCTCAGAGGGGGGCCTGCGTATGGAGGGAGAGGGAGGAGATGGTGGCCTAGAGAAGAAGGTCTGCAGAGTGTTTTTTTGTTGGCTGGGGACCAAACTGGCTGCAAAGGAAGAACCGTCTTCTTTTTAAAGAAGAGGAGAGCATGCACAACCATGCCCTGGCTGTGCATGGCTAATGCATGGCTTGGCAGGGAGAGGTGTGTATGCGACTGGCAGGGAGAGGTGAAGGAGAGCATGGCGCGAGGAGGAAGAAGTCAATCCATGCAGCCGCGGGAAGCATTTCAAAATCAAGTAGAAATAAAAAGATGGTGAATTTTGCAAAGATGCACTTGAGGAAAAATGTTAATTGCAAGGCCACTTATTTCACTCTCCTCCCCTCTCAATTAAACGCATGTATGCGTGTATTTTTACAAATGCGACTATGGAACCCTAATATGCACTGGTAATGCTAGGAAATAGCACAAGACGGCACAATTACAGGTGTATTTTTGCGGTGCAATCAGGCGACACTCCTTGAGTGCTTTGACGTGGCTGAGTGGCCATTTTACTAATTTTAGGTGCGTGACCTTGTCCACCATTGGCGAGCAAGCTTCGAGCTTGCTTGAGGCTGCTCTAGGTCTTGCCACACCCAGGTTTAAGTCCCAGGTTGCGTAGAAGTGGCTTGCGCACAATCTCAAGCCCTCAATTGAAGACACGAGCCTCAGCAGCTGCTGCAATTGGAAGGACATCCCATGCTACGTGCATGCGAGAAAGGAGGGGCACGGATAGTCCCACCTCGGGAAGTTCTGAAGTCGCGCACCCACATAAGTTGATTTTGTGATTACAGCTGATCGCCTCATATCATGGGGTGAGGTCCCTCTCACCCGGTCTCGTCCGCGACACACCCCCGTGGACCTGGCCTGACCCGACCTGACCTGCACTCCTTGCTCACCACCGCACGCCGGTGAACCTGGACCCGGGTACACACCCAACCCAATTACTCGAATACCTGTGGCTCTGGGAGAGCGGATCCTAAGAGAGAAAAAGAGAGGAGAGTTGCACGGGTAGGGGGAGGGTTTCGCTACAGGAATCTCTGGCCAACACTTAGCCAAATTCTAAAGAGGGAAGCCAAAGAAGAAGAGGAGGAGGCCTGAAGCTGAAGAAGAAGATAAAACAGCCAAGGGCCAAGGAAGAAGAAAGCTGAAGGCAAAAGGAAGAAGAAGCAGAAGAAAAGAAGAGGAGGCTTGAAGAAAGGAGAAGACAGAGAAAGCAAAGACAGAGAAGAAGAAAAGAAGAGAACAAATCTTAGCATACATTTACATTGAGTTCCTTAGTGATATTGTAGGAGTATTTGGTGATCTAAATCATCATTTTACTCCCATATTTTTGCGCATTGCTACTGATATTATTGCAATCTCTTTTAATTTTGAATTGTGATCTTGATTTCTAAATCCTATATAGCTCCCTGTGTTCAACCTCAGAACTTTTTCGAGTAAAAAAAATTATATTTGTTTTCAAAGCGATTTTGTCTATACTGCAACGTGATTATTTTAAAATCTATTTCGCCTTGCAAATAGTCAATCTAACCTGGTGACCGAGCCTGAGGATGGGAACAGAGCTTGATCAGTCTAACTTGGTCAGTCTAACCTGGTGACCAAGCCTGAGGATTGAATCGCTGAATTATAGAACCCTAAGCAGGAAAAAGAAATTAGTAGGACCCTTTTTGGGAACATGCCTACAATTGGGGGGCTTTTTTTGTAAATTACTCAAAGAAAGTGAACAGGTAGAGCTTCTTAAAGACCACTTCCTAGATAGGAAGAGGAAGGAGAGATAATCAACTTTCATTGTCTACCATCCTACTTTTCAGTGAAAGCCCTCAACCCCCTCTCATATCAGAAACATAGCACTTTTCCTTTCCTTGATTGCAAATTGAGCTTTCCCGACTCAGTTTGGCTTGAGCTTCCCTTCCCTTGGGATAGTCTTTTTCCTCCAATCTGCTATGCACTTCAGGTCTTTCCTTCACCTCTTCCAATTTAATGGAAGATGGGGCAAGTTTCACCTGGTCAATCAATCTATAAGAAGAGCTCCTACAGAGTTTGGGAGTTGGTTATCTCCCCAGGCTTTGAGATAAAAGCATGGTACATGGGAGACCAATAATCGCAACAAGCAAACAGTGATTCAATCGTCTCAACTACGAAGGACAGAGAGTGGAGCTGCTAGAATTTAGAGCTATGATTCTAGAAAGCCACCATCTTGATTGCAAGAACCTTAATCAAGTGCCAATTTTGAGCAATACTTCAAGAACTAAATGAAAAGCCAGAATATGACCTTCCATGACTTTTCAAAGAACAAAAAAAAGAGACCTCCCATAGGTGCAATGCACCGATCTCAGGAAAGATAATGTACCCAATGGAGCAATATCAATTGATGGGGAAGATAATGTTGCCAGGTGGACTTAAAGCCATAAAGGATTGTAAATGCACAACAACATTATCCAGATCCTATTCCTCAACTTGGTCACCACTTCTTCTGTTCCCAGTCCTACTTTCAAGCTTGGTCACCAGGTTAGACTAGAACGTTTTAGCTAGTCTAACATTATCCACCTTGGGTAGTCCTACTTGCAGGCTTGGTCACCACTTCCTCTGTTCCCACGAGCTTTACTTAAGGAACGATGGGCTCTCTCCATGCTTGTAACATGTCATCCTGAGAAATTGCACCATGGCTCAATTATTAGGTTTCATGTGCCTGTATGGTTAGTTTTGTTGTGCATAGTCAGGTCTCAAGGGAGAGTGATGGGCCATGGTACTTCGTAAGTTTTTGCATTTTGGCCATGGCTTTTATACAAATGCATTGATTGCATGTATATTTAAAGTTTAAGTGAGTGTGGATATTTGGAGTCACAGACAAATACTCAAGAATCACCCTTTCCAGAGAGGGTTCCCTTTCTCTCCAGGAAGGGTGGGGGTTGTTGTAGGTTTCACCTTTGGATCTTGCGGTGGCTAGTAGTCATCAGGCCTTGACTAACCCTTTGACTAAAATATTGAATCAAAATTACTTCTTAGAAGGAGTTATCACATTCTCACCCTACCTAGGATTAATAGGAGTTATCACATTTTCAGCCTACCAAACAAAGAATTATTGCGGCTTGAATTTGTAATATGTCCCAAGCAATACTTTCACTAGCGACATTGATGCTTGCGCGGAATCCTTTGGCAAAAGGCAAGAGGCAGGAGTGGACATGGGGACTTGTTGAGGATTCTTCTAGGTTATGCTTAGTAGGATGTTAACATTTAATGTTAGCTAACTTTTAGGATGTGTGAGGTTGAAAGAGGTTTTTGGTTTGAATGTGAAAGAGGTTTTTGGTTTGTGGTTTGAATGTGGAGTTGATCCCAAGCATATCAACAATTACTTGAAGTTTGTCAAGCATCAACATGCTACTAATCACTTGATCCTCATGAAAACTTAAATCAATTCCTTATGGTTTAGTCCATGAAGATCAAAACATTGGTACTTAAAATAAATAACTTGAGAAAATTCAACTAATATGAGCTACTGTGTTTGAATTTGGTTCTAAGACATTTTTCAGGAAGCTTCTAAAGATTCTTAGACCTTTTCCAAGAAGATTCTTAGACCTTTTCCAGGTGTTTGCAACTGAGAGGATGTTTAGGCATTATACTAGACATCTACTATTAAATGAAAAATCAATTAGGACCTGTAGATGAATGTTAATACTTACATGATTTTGTTGATATGTCGAATGACACCAAGATCGAGAGCCATCTAAAGCAACTTTAGTTCTTGAATATTCATATGTCCTAACCTGATCAAGTGTATCACCATTGTGACTTTTAGACTGAAAAAAAAGAAGATAACTTTGTTATTATAATCCTTAATCATATGAAAATTTGTTTAGTTAATAAACTCACATAATCATGTTTCATTTGATTTATACTCTTTCTTCCCAGAACATGTGTAGGACCAGGAGCTTTGGCCCTATTTGTCTTATTCTTTTCTAATTGATTTTGAACAATACCACAATAAAATTTAATTATTTGTAAGGATAAAATATATGTATAAATGATGGTTATAAAATTTACCATCACTTGCAGGTCATCCAATGTTCACATGCTATCCTCCATTGATCTTTATCGATGCCTTCAGGTACATCAGCCACTGCCTCCTCCCATCTTTCATGTGCATCATAATGCTATTTTTCAAATGTAAAACTACTTAGTAATTACTTTCAAAGTTATATACTTGAAGATGTAAATGTATCTTTACCTTTTCTTTCATTTCTGCCCTCCAATTATTATGCATCTTCCCTGCTCTTTTGAGTATGGCTGCTTTCACAATTAGGCAATTCCCCCAATCAAAAATCCCCTACATAATAAACATTATGTTAGTAATATATGAGTTAAACATTTATTTTAATGACAAATTAATAGGATTTACCGCCAGCTCTCTTAAAATATTATCCTTATAACATTGCTCCACCCTCCTCCAATCAAACGAGACAAATGGAATGTGTGCACGAACAAGGTACCCAAGCGTACTAATGAAATCAAGTTTATTTATTGCCTGAATGCCACTACAAATATCAACTTTAATCCTTTCTCCCGGATTCGCATTCTAAAAGTCCTTGCATTGAGTGCGCCCTCTAACACGTCTTGCTGTAACATATTAAAATATGACATGATATTTTAATGACAAGCCCTTTTCAGTATATCCTACTGTGGGAATTATCCCATCCCCTGGTAAAAAATTTTGAAGGACAAAATAGACTTAAGCTTAGTATCAGTAAAACAATTTTGTCTTGTTTATTCTTTCTCGTGCTTGTAGGGATGAATTTTCATCATGTAGTAAAGCAAGTGGGGTGCTGTATAGAATGCCCATAAAGAAAAATCAGGCTTGAAAGCCTCATGTTGCATGTTTTCTAAATGATGAATGTATTAGGAATTTATATTCATAATTTTTTAAGTTGGTGGTTTTTGTATTCTGATCCTTCTCCTTCTCCAACTTGTTTAATCTGTACAACCTGCTAGAAAGTTTTTTCAAGGAATGGAAAATAGAAAAGCTGGATCAAAGGAATCTCTACCTTACTATTGCCAACATTTTGAAAGACAAAAAAAGGTATATTCACATTTTTTTGATTATTTTGTCTCTCCATTTTCAAACATAAATAGTTTTTCTTTTGTCTTTGATTTTCAGCTTCAGCAAGGATTATTTCCACTTTCTTTCCAAGTGTTTAGCTACATTTTCTGTGGATGGTGTTCCTGCAATGAGCGAAGCCAAAGAAGCAGTTGTCCAAGCTATCATAGAATACTATATGGCCATACTATATGTGTTACGTTCTGTGTTGTTACATTGGCAAATGATGTTTTTGTATTTGAAAGGTTGACAAATGGTGAAATTGTTAATCTATTATGCGAGATGGTTAATACAAAGAGGAGGATGGGACACAAATTTCTTGTAGCAATGTTGGTTGCAAACATTGCCATTTTCCTAGGTTAAAAGAAAGACTGATTTTGGCATGAAGGTTTACAGTTCTGAGGAATTGGGAGCCACTCAATTTTTTGATTGGTTGTTCACTGGTAGGTTAGTGGGTACAAAACTAGTTGCAACATGGAATATAACCAATGCAGAGTGGAGTTGTATTTATAGGGCAGGCTTGACATTTTGTTGGCATTCCACTTCAGTTATGTCGCATCAAGAAAGAGTTGCTACAAGTTGAAGCCTTGCATACAAGAAATTTCATAGGTCTACAGACAGATTTGGTCAAGGAACAAGAAAATTTCATCAACAAAGTTCGTCAAGGAACATTTGGTCTACAGACCGATTTGGTCTACCTAATAAGAAATTTCATCAGCATATTTGGTATATTGACCAAAAAAAAAAGTGACCAACAAACAAATTAATCATGCAGCTCGTAAGATAAATGCAGCCAAGAACATCAGCTTTCATAGGTCTGGGTCCATTTGTAAGGATAAAATTCTTCTGAGATCTTTAAGAAGGAACAAGGAAGAGCAAAACATTTCTTGGACCTTAGTTCCATACCTCATTAATCAAGTCATTGGTAGAGAATTCATCTGCCACGTTCTCCCAGATGGAGCAATGGGGCAGCTACATTTAGGTGCAAGAGGACTCTCCCCCTATAGATTTCTCATTTCTCTCCAATCTTCAAAGAGGGGCATTTGCAGAGACACTTGAAACCACAGATGATGTGATTATATACATCAGCAGGAAGAAGGGCTAGATATTTCAGATATGGATCAATCAGAATCTGTCACATTGGGATGGGAGCAGTGTAGGGCATAGTGAGCAGTAATAATTTGATTTAAAGGAATTTCTTTTGGTCAAGGAATGATAGATTTGGTCAGGTATATTCGGATTTGAATATACCTAGTGCTATGGAGTTGACTCTAATGTCATATTGTCCCAACTCCAATGTCATAATGTCATATTTCAGCACCAACAATTGAAGAAATATTTATCACATACCCTTGAAATTAGCATCACACATGAGATTATCCATTGTAAATTATTCTAATATGATTTGGCCCCAAGTTAGTCTAATATGTGACGTGCTTTCATGCGTGTGTGTTAAGAAGTGTCGTTATAGTTCGCACTTGCAACGTCGGTTTTAAAGTAAATAAACGGATGTGAGTCCGAGTCTCGGTCTCAGGGAGGCATGAAAACTAGATTTTTCTTGTCACTTATTATCATGAAAATCATGGAGTTTTGCTTGCAAAAAGGTGCGGGTGAAAAGCAAGAGAGAGAGCGATTAGGGTTAGGATCGTTTCATTCTTAGCATGCAACTTGAATAGGAAATAGAGTAGGCAACTGAATGGAAAATAACTTCATTAATCATGCAGCTTTAGTTCATAAATTACAACATCAGATACATGCTTAAACATAAGTAAAGTAAAGCTTAAAAGACAGGAGGAAAGAGAGAGAGGGAGGGCGGCGAGGCAGCCACGGTGGTGGAGAAGGCTCCGTCGATGGCTCGTCGTCTCCGATGATTACAAGAGGACCTAAAGTTTGCTAAGAGAGGAGTAAAGTAGTTGCAAGGGGAGTGAATGCTTTGAATAAGTGTTTGGAAGGGGTTTAAATAGAGAGAAGGGCTTTCCAAATGTAGAAGGGACGTCGCTAAAACCCTTCCAAAAACGTCGATGAAGCCCCCAGCCTGCCGGTCGCTCGCCCGCATCGATCTTCCTCGCACTTGATCCGTGGGCGTGGCTTGAGAGCCGTCCGATCTTCGGTCTTCGCCCGGGCACACTCAAATCGTGCCTTGAGTGCGCGTGCGCATAGGCATTGTCGTCCGGCGTGTGCATGCACGTGGCCGATCGCCGCCTGAGGGCACGCCGCGTGGTGCTATCGTCACCGTTCTCGTGCGGATCTACGGTTGAATTTTGTCCGCGCGCCTCGCTGTATTCGAATTCCCGCACCGCGCAGCTCGAACCCACGTCACGTGGGCGCAGGCGTGTGCTTTAACCGTTGCGCTACGCCTGCTGCTTTGTTGCGGCGACTACGGGCGTGCGCGCGGTTCTCAGCCATCCGATCAAAGATCGACGGCTGAGATCTGATCTCTGGTTGAAGGTGGAAGCGGGCGAGCGGTGAGCGAGTGCCACGTGGCACATCGAGGGCCGTTGATCATCAAATCAATGGTCAGAACTTCTTGGGCCAATTGTGGGATCTCCGGATGTCGGATTTGGCCGATTTTGAGTCTGTTGGACTCCTTTCATCATTCTGAATCCATCCGTGTGGTCCGATTGCTCATATGAGGCATGTTTTGACAAGTGCTTATACAAATGGCCGTTAATACTGTTTTATAAGCAATCTTGGCATATGATGCATGCAATGCTCCCATTCTACTTATGTTGCGCCTTTTATTCTTAAGATGGGCCCTATTTAATAGAATTATCAACCCCATTTGCAGTGTTATCATACCCCCATACTTACTCCTTGCTAGTCCCTAGCAAGGTTTATTCTAGCCTTTATTTTCTGTCAGAATTTAAGAAGTAATTTCTTAAACACTTCGTCACTTGTCAATAGGAGGAAATATACTAAGATCTTAATCTATAAAGACTAAGCAGTGCCCGGGTGTCTACCAAAACACGAATCGCCCAAATCCTTCCTTTAATGTATGTACATATACATATGTATATGTATAAATATTTTTTAGAATTTTTTGAAATTCAGAGTGGGTTGGTAACTTTTTATGGCTACCCAACCCACCCAAAACTTGGTCAAAACCGTGAGTGCTAAGCATCCTAGTGTGAAGATTGTGATAGACTCACTCAACGGTAATTCAGACAGACTTCGGGTTTCTACGCCCCTAGGTGACCGGAAGAGGAAGTATTTTGCCTGAAGGTGTATTTTTTCGATTGGTAGCTTTCTCCCTACGTTTGTTTTAATTGGGGTCAACACAAGGATTTTTCCAGTGTATATCTCCCCTTCTTGTACTACTTCCCCGCTTCTTCCTTAAGTGTTTTGGTTCTTTTTGTGCAATTACTGAGCTGGGCTCTACACAACCGACCAATGGGCTGTTACCCACGATCACTTGCCAACCATACTCGTGCGGTGAAGTATGGTTTATTTTATTTTCTTTTCTTCTCCTTTTTTTTTTTTGTAGGTGGCTTCCCTGATCTCAAATGTACCTAGAGACAATGAAGAAGAAGTGGTCCCGTGGCTGGGCTCTGGACAACCTGCCAATGGGCTGTTACCCACGACAACTTGCCAGCCATACCACCCTAGAGAGTTCATTAGCTACCCAATTTCTGCCAAAATCTCCCAGGAGTGAGTCTGTGCAAGAATGTGGGCAGATGCTTAGACTCAAAGATTTTCTGAGTTAGAGGGTGAGTTGATATGTCATATACTTATCACCTTATTTAGTAGGTGGATTAGAGTAGCTTAAGGTTGCAAGGATTCGAAGATAAATCGATATTGTAACGGACACCAGGGCTGATTAAGCCTACAGGCCTGAAAAGTCTAAGTGTTCAAGTTCTTTTTATATTATTTCCCACTATTGATAAGTTTCTAATGCCTAAGTTTCTTCCTAAATTCATTTTTTTTTACTTTTATTTTATTCAGACAGATTAAATGAGCTCAGGATCGTGCAATTTACCACCCCCCCCATGCTTAAGTTGGACAATATCCTCATTGGCAAATACATGGATGCAACAGGGGTTCAAAAAGATAGTACCTGAGTGACGTAAAATACCGGATCAGTCTGAATCCTCTGGGTTGCCTCCCAGGAAGCGCTGAGTTTAACGCCTCCAGCTGGGCGGTGCTTCGTGTCATCCCTCAATAAGGGTGACACTCTCCTGTCGAGGAACCTAGGCTAGGAAGTGTTTTAATCTTTAACCATTAACTGTAAAAGTGAGCCCAGTGTTTAGATCAGCGATTTCAACTGCCCCATTAAAGTAAGGCTTAACCACCCGAAATGGTCCTGTCCATTTGGACCTGAGTTTCCTCGGGAAGAGTTTTAGGCAGGCATCGAACAGTCAGACTTGCTGGTTAGTGATGAGACACTCATCATGATCTTTAATTACCCCTAATTAACAAGTCTTCCTAGTTAATTAGCTAAGGTTATGAATATATAAGGGTTAATTATAGAATAAGGGATATTTAGTTAAGGACCTTAAAATAAGTTTAAAATGACATTTTATCATTCAATTAACATTATTAATAATTTAGATAATAATTGGACTTGAAATCCTATTAATCATTTCCTTAATTAATAAGATAAGTAACTTAAATATAATGTGTATCTAAGTATGTAATAAATTAAGTGATTTTACTTAATCTAATAAATTAACCTAAAAAGGTCAAAAATGTAAATTCAAGGTGTAAACATAATATTTACCTTATTTACTAACATATATAAAAGTTGAAAAAGATCTAAGTTAAAATAAACCTTCAAAACCTGGGTTTACATTTTAGTCCTTAATATTCATTACAGTCGAGTCCTTATTTCTCACATAGGTCCTTAAGTTTTATTACTTCTAAGTCCCTCTTCGTCTACTTCTGCTTCTTCTTCTCGAGCCGAATGAACGACTGGCGGCAGAGTCACCCCACCGCACGATCACCGTCCTGCCAACATCATTCCTCTTTGTCCAAGCTCTTGCAGCTTGCGCTCACCACCTCCACTTCATCCATCAGTCTGGATTAACCGAGAATCCTATTTTTCAATGGGAGATAACCTCACCGTCATCGGAGACGACGACGGAGATTAAGCTCCTCGAGCTCCTTCTTCGGCCAGACCCCGCCACTCTCTTTGCCGTAAACTGCTATAAATACCCCCTCACACCTCTGATTTTAGGCAAGTTGGCTCCCTTCCCTCTTCTAACACCGCAGCCGACCCAATAAGATATTCATCCAAAACTCTGGCGATTCCCCATTCCATCTTCCGACTTCCTCTGTCCATCTTAAGTAGCCGAGGAGATCCGCCATGGTCTTCCGCACCTCTGACAAAGGTGTCGTCCTAAGGATTCCTCTGCTCCATCTCAAATCCGCCCACCGGAGATCTTTCTTCCACCATCTGATTTCATCGTCCGCCATGAAACGTCGGTGGAACCTTATTGACCCCTTCATCCAGGTAAGAGTAGACTAGGAGTAAGAGTAGGAGTAGGCTACCTTAGTTAGTTAATTAGTTAGGTTAGAGTAATTTCAGATTTTAGTTTCATCTCCTCCGACTCCGGCGAGTTCCTTAAGCTCGCCAGAGCTTTAATTTTGTCTTTTAACTCACTGTACACCTTCGTGTATCTTCCATGTTCACTTCTAATTCAATTAATCATTAATTAAATCACCTAAATGCCTAATTCAAATCTCACCTTCACCGCCTACTAACACTGTCTATGGTGATAGTACTCGGCCTAATTCCACCTTCACTGGGTTCTTTCATCATCTATCACCATTAATGAACCCTAATCAACATTATATTACCTATTATTATCATCTATAATTAAACGCCTAAATCTTAATTTAGTTCCTGAGCTCGCTGTCCATGGCGGCTCAAGAACAGTTCAAACTATAAATTAAATACATATTTATGAACATTAACATCTGTTGATTTGATTTAACCTCTCAATCGAGTGGTTAAATCAAGTCCTGAGCTTTAACCACTCAAATCTTTAAGAAAACAAACTTACTGTCAAATCTTAATTTTAATGAACAAATGAGGAATTAAATGTGATAAAGAGGTTCCTTGCAACCTCAGGATCATTTTTGGATCAAAAATGGTTAATTTTGTCAATCTATACATATAATTTACATTTTCTGGACTCACCGGAGCTCCGACGAGCTCCGGTGAGCCATTTTTGTGTTACAGCCTCTTAAACTTGCTAAGTAGCTCCAGAATAGTAAAATAAGGATTACTGATTGTTTTGAAGAAATTTGTTTGAGGTTTTAACCACTGGAGCTATAGATTTGAACTTCATCTTCGCCAACTCCGGCGAGTTGGAGAAGTCTGTTAGGAAGGATTTGAGAAACATTTAAGGAGCTCAGAAGCTTCAGTGCGATGCACTGAAGCTATTTTAACCCTCAAAACATTGTAGCAATCTTTCCATGACTCTATCGAACACACACCTATTTTAGTTCAGGCGGCAAGCCTAAAACCCTAGAAATTAAGGACAGAACACAAATATAAAGATCTAAATAAGTTCCAGATGATGAGAAGACTCTAATTGAGGCATTAATTTCTTAGGAGGAAGCATAGAACAGAAAGTCAATTTTTGAGCTTCCATAGTCAAACATGAGTTTGATAATGGAGTTCTGAGCTTGAATTGAGATTTTGAGGAGTGGAAACTATTTCTGGGATCTTATTTGATGATTTGAAATTAATTAAAGTAAGCTCAGATGAATGAATGTGTGAGTATTTAGTTTTTGCCAATTTGGGTTACTTTCGAACCCAAACCAACAGGAGTATTGTTCTGATGAAATTCAAACTTAAAACCTACCCAGATTGATTTGTTATAACCCTTAGAATTAATCTAAATAGATTAGGAACACTTTAAAGTGTCTGTTGCACTTATTGAAATCTGAAAATTAATCTTTGAAGCTTTCAGAGAAGAGAAAAGCTTCTCTGCAGGTTCTGAAGGTCTTAAGAGTTTAAAATCTATCCTAACAGAAGCGGAATAACTTATATAATATGTACAACCTTTTAATAGAAGAGAGAAGTCCATCTGAGGACTCTCCTGATTTAAAATACTTTCCAGGCTTAAAAAAACCTCGTAGGAACCCCTGACTTCATCTCTTAAATTGAAGAGCAAAACATCATTAAAACATTAAATTGACCCTATAATTGTGTAGATTACCCTTAGAGCTTTCCAAAAAACTTTAAATCATTTAATTTGGAGCTCTGAATAGAAAGTTATGAACGTTTAAATTCGGGTCTGGAAGGGGTAAGTTAGTCCCACCTCAGTTATTCACGAGCACATGCCTGGGGATAAAACCAATTTGTTCCCTTGGCTATGCAGTCGTCAGCGCTCGGCGCATCGGTTCCGATTCCTTCTGATCTGATCTAAGCATTGTATGAGTTGTGTCTGTGCGGGCTTATGCCTGCGGGTGTGCACCCTTGGGGGCATGCGAAAGTGATTGTGCCCTGGGAGGGCTAGTGTGGCCTGGGAGGCCGGGTTGAGCCGAAATGGCTCGAGACTGTGAACCGATTAACAAATCAATCGAAATAAACCTAACTGAGATTAGGCGAGGACCGAGTAGGGTCTGGTCACCCTGGTCTCAGGGTGCTGTGTATCCTTGAAAGGACCTCGCCGCAAATAAAAAAAACTTTTGGTTAAAAAAGTAAAAAAAAACCTGGTTCAGCTGAAAGCTTAAGGAAAAGAGAAGCCGCTGAAGGATGCTAAGTGTTGAAGTTGAAAGCTAAAGAAGAAGGCACAGACGCTAAGGAGTGTTAAGAAAAAAAAAGACTAAGGAACAAAGGAGAAAAACTAAGGGAAGAAGAGAAGGCAGGAGAAAACTAAGGAAAAAGATAAGAGACAGGAGCAATAAAAGAAAGAGAGCTCAAGATAGAGAAGGAAATAAAAGAAAGAAGGAAGATTAGAGGCTGAAGATAAATGAAAATAAATAAATTTTTCATGCATCAGAATCTTTTTGTTCTTAAATGTAAAAAGGTATATTTTAATAGAATAACTTTTTTATTGCCTTAATTTCTTGAAATGAAATACAATTGAAAAATTAGCATGATTACTTGTTAATAAAGTACAACATTTTAAGTAAATATGTTTTGCATATGGAATTTTGTATATCCTTTATGGTTTAAATATTTTGACAAAATTCATGTTTTGAAAATCAAACTAGTTATACCTCCTAAACTTAAAGAGATAAAAGAAAATTGGTGAATTTGGGGAAAATTATTATGCCTCCCAGTGAAAGACCTAGACTCAACCAGTAAAAATTTCTAAAATGTTAGGTTAATTCGACCCTATACTACACAACCAACACAACTTCACTCCACTCATCAAAATATTCCCTGGCATTATTTCGTCTAATCATCATTTTAATGGCGCCATTGCCAGGGAGGTAATATTTTGATTCACTAAAATTTAAAAAGGGATTAATTGTTTAATTAGGAGGTATTTTGTAAATAGTTTTGTTTTTACTAACTTTAGTTATAATTAGTATATTGTGCTTTATTTTTGTTTTTGTTTTGTTTTATTTTCTGTCTTCTTTTCAGGTTTACCTTTGCGGGTAATCTCAGGAGAAGGCAGGAATCCATTTTACTGTTTTCATTTTTGTAAGTATTTCTTAATCTTTTGTTTTATTGCATTTAAAAATAAAAAAAATACAAAAATACATCTTTTCTAACTAGCAGCAACATAAACATAGGCATACACTCTTAGGAGTGCATTTCCTGCTAGTATTAAGTGCAATCTGACACAGGAAATTTTTTTTAAACTATTTTTCTCGCATCAGCAGGAAAACACGAGAAAACTCGTGTAGATCCCTGTCTTTGAAAATTAAACACGACTACATATTTTTGTTTGAAAAGATATAAAAAGCGGTCATTGTAGTTTAATTGATATATTTTTGAAAAAGATTAACTAAAAAGAGGAAGTAAAATTGGTGACTTAAACCTGTTTGCAGAATGCATGCAGGTTTTTATATCAATATCGTCTATTGCATGCTATCGCGCACACAGCGCGATCACTAGAGTCACACGAGTCTATTTTTCCTATCTCTCCTCTTTGCACCTCTTAGGGCTTTGGCCGAAGATCAACAAGTCTGTCTCACTACTAGAGCCCCAGGGAGCCAGTAGTGAGCGGTTTCGATCCTAGACCTTAGACCTTTGAGCTTTAAGGTACGCACTTGCATAGTCACGTATTAGGATGAGTATTTTGATACTGTTATTCTATTTGTTTGCGTCAAATTACATTGCGTACTTTAGGAATTTCTTCTTTCCTTTGAAAGAAGAGCAAAACCCACGTCTTTTGCGAAATTTTGCAGGTTTTTTGTGCCGCTGTTTTTGTATCGGTGGTGTGCGTGTGCCTTTGCACATTTATTTTCCATTTATGGACGAGCGACGATCCTTGCATCCGCCTCTTGCACCACCGTTGACAGGTGATCCTAGGCCGATTGCAGATAAGCAACCAATGGTTTTCCCGTCTAATCCATCTACTTCTATGGATCCAATGCAAAATCTTAATCCCGAGATCCCTTCTTCTTCTGGTCAGGGGGAGATGCTGCCTTTTTATGTTCATGAGGCACTCCTGAACCAGAACCTTAGGATGCTAGAGCAAACAAGACAAATCAATTTATTAACAACAGCCTTAAATAATTTACAAACTTTGCAAACCCGTTCTTCACCTCGACTTGAGGCGGGTTTTGAAAATCCTGATTTACCGATCAATCATCCAAGGCCTCTACTTAGAGATTATTATAACCCATCTAATGCACAAGTAGAGCCTAATGTTAGGATTCCTATTGGGGAAAATGATCTAGAATTAAAGCCAAACATTATAGGTTTAATCCCCCACTTTCACGGATTTGCATCCGAGGATCCATTTCAACACATTGAAGATCTTAAAAATTTATCTCAAACTCTTGGTCCTCGAAATCAAAATAGGGAAATCCTACTAATGAAAATGTTCTCTTTTAGCCTTAAAGATAAAGCAGCTTATTGGTATAGAACCATAGCAAGACCAATCTCAACTTGGGCTAAACTCGAATCTTCATTTTTGAAGAAATTCTTTCCAATTGGTCGAACCAATGCTTTAAGGCGAGCTATTACTACTTTCAATCAAAATCAAGGAGAACCAATTCATGAAGCGTGGGAACGTTTTCATGAATTGCAAAGGAAATGCCCACATCATGACATCCCTCATTGGCAACTCATGCATATCTTTTATTATGGTTTACAAGAGGGCATTCGCAATCTAGTCGATGCCTCTTGTGGAGGGAATTTTCTAAATCGCGTCGCAGAATCCGCTTCAGAATTATTTGAAGGGATGGCGGAAAACTCGATCAACAATGCATCTGTCGCAATTTTTGCGGGGCGCAAATACGAATCAGGGGCATTCACGAGATCGGTAATTAGTCCAGTTCAAATGATTTAGAGATTATTGCAAAAAAATTGGACAAAGTAGATATCGTAGCAAAGCATCTCGACGAGGTTAAAAACACAATGAAGAATCTTATGCCTCTACTTGCTATGAATCCCGCATATTTACCTGTTTCACAAATTCCCGCAGGGGGGGAATTTGTGAATAATCTAGATTCTAGAGATCCATCTTCCTTGGGTTTTCTATCTACTCCTTCACCAACCCAAGGAGGGACCTTTGTTCCACAATCTTACCCACCCTTTTCCCCACCCTTAACTGTTGCAGAAAACACGCCATATCTTTTAGGTTTACACACCATCTAGGAAAATATTCCAAGACCTAACCCATATTCAAATACCTATAATCCTGGATGGAGAAGCCACCCTAATTTCTCTTGGGCTGATCCAAATCAAAATCAAAGACCATCATATCCAAATCAGACCCATTTTAACCCACCTCCTCAGCAATCAAATTTAAGGCCTAGCCCGATGAGTATGCAGAATTACTCTAGGCCTACTAGAGATACACAGCTAAACCAGATTTTAAGAGCTATGTCAGAGAGTCAGCGACAAAATGCTGAAGCTCTCGCTGAGATTCATAGGCAATGTAAGGTAGAATTGGCTGATTTACAAAATCAGATCATGCTTTTGGCTGAGTCTCGTCAGCCAGGTACTCTTCCATCTCAGCTAATTCTGAACCCTAGGAATCTGCCAAATCCTAGGCAAAACCAAGGCCAAGTCCACTTCATTAATCAGGCCTTTGATTCTAATCATAATCCGTCCTCCATATTACTTGAAAATAACCCATCAAACCCGCATCAGCAACCTATTTTGTGCCAAAATGACCCACATATTATTGAGAACCAAAACTGATTTTGCTGATCTTCTAAACTTGGTGGAAACATTTTTTAATTGCCTTAATCTTAAACGTTCTACATCTCAACCTAAATCAGATCTATTCTTCACATGAAATTCACTTTAATTTTTCTGAGATTTTCACGAGAATCTGATTCTAGGATCTGCGAGATCTATTCTAGGTAATTTTAGGATGAGTTTTGATTGGGTGGTTTAATCTATTTCCTATTTTCTTTGATCTAATTCTTTCATAACTCCTCTATTTTTACCGTATACCTATTCTTTTTAGGAGTTCTTTACTAGGGTTTACGCCTAGCTGAAGGTGTAAAACTTAGCACTTGTACATAGCTGTTTCATGTTTTCATCCTTTTTGATACACTTACTTTTAAAATTTCACTCCATATCATATTGATTACCTTCATTTAGTCCGACTGACCACTCTGACCTTTGGTCAGACTTAAAATCGTCCGCATAGAGATTTTTAATCTCCTCTATTCGACTCCTTCCATCACCCTATACTAAATGAAGTGTAATATTTTTCACCCTTCTTACAATGAGGACATTGTAAAATTTTTGCTTGGGGGGTGTTGAAGTGAAATTTTCACTTTAAGTGTTGGTTTAAAAAATAAAAACACAGAAAAATCAAATATCCACGAAATTTTAAAAAAATAAAAATTCTAAAAATGATAAAAATTTTAAAAATTCAAAAATTTCATAAAAATTTGAAAAATTTTTGAAAAACTCATAAAAAATTGAAAAAATCTTATATACATAAAAATAAAAATATATAAATACAAAAATTTAAAAATAAAATTCATAAAAATAATAAGAGGGGCTTATTCATTTTTAATAAAGAAGAAAAGAAGAAGAATGCATATATATATATAATTAAGAGCTTTAATTTTCTTTTAGGTCAGAAGTTTAAAATGTATATAGAATATATATAAATATTTAAGAGCATTCAATTCTTAATTAGATTTTACTTAAACATTTGTAAAAACATTCTTTTGAGTTTAAAATTTTTAAAACAAGATTTATTTGAATTAAGGAATCTTTTAAATCTTTAAAAGATTTATTTTTCTATTCTTACTTGAATTAAGACACTTAGTGTGTTAAGATTTTAAACTTAAGTTTTGGAATTGAATTATAACTTTTTAATCAATTAGATTAAGTAATCTTTTGATTTTTGAAAATTTGATTTTATCATAAAGTTAAGTAAAAGGCTAGATATTTAGAGTTAATTAGATAGAGAGTTGGTAGAATTTTAGTTTACAAAACTTACAAGCTAGAGATAAATAACTAGACTTGGTAAATTTTGTCTTGACGAATCCTATAGGAGGAAACTAATAATTTGAAGAACCTAAGAGTAAAGGGTATTGTTGTCCAAGCTCTGGTTTGAGAGCTAAGTAACCTAAACATCTTAAATTCACTCACATAGAATTGTCACGTTGACATCTGAGACCACGAAAACACAGAGGTTAAGAGATCAATTTTGAATCCTCTTTAGTCCAAGGATTTCTGTGGGGCGATTCTTGAAAGGGTGAAGGATGTGCCACTCACCTAGAAAAAGGATTTGGAGAATAATGTTAGTAAGAAAAATGAGAAGGGGGGGAAAGAAAAAGAAAAAGTAAATAAAACACCCTGCAATTAAGTACCTCTCTAAAAATGGGTACTTATGCAGTTTTCCATAAATAAATAAAAGCATCTCAATACAAATGGATGCTACCCTTCCTTTAATCAAAAATAAAAAGAACACCTTGCTACAAATGGGTGTTCTAACCTATAGAAAGAGAAAAAAAATATGGAGAAAAAAAATATTAGGAATAAGAGACCCAGTGGTCCACCGGGGAGATATACACAAAAAGTGTTGACCTCGGGATAGAAAACTAGTGAGGAGAAAGCAACCAAACCTGAGTAAGGCCAAGCCAAAGGCTTGAATTGGAATAATTGGGATTGGAAAGTGATGTCTTAAGATCTGGATTTTTGCAACTTTGGATGTCTTTAGGACAATTCTCTTCACTAAGAACAGATGTTTTAAAATCATAGCTACTGAACCTTGGTATTGGGCAGTGAAGCCTAAGAAATTGGGTTTTGAAGATTTTAAGTTGAGACCTAAAGGAGAAGAATTGACAGAATCCTAGGTCTAGAAGTTAATCTTTAGTGTTGTAGGCTAGTAAATTAGAGTTTTACTACTCTAAGTTTGATTAATAATGAGTATCTGGTTAATTTTCTTAAACTTATATTGACAAAAGTAAAATATCATAAACAAGGGATTAACTTAAATCTATGAGTTTTTGAGTTAAAATTTAATTCTCAATCCTTAAGTTTTGTTTTTTTTAAAAAATACTTTGTATTCTAATTTGAGTTAAGAATAGTTACAAAGATTAAGAGATTTTCGAAGAATTCTAATTCAAAATAAAATTCTTGTTTACAAATTGTTTTAAGTGTGTTTTGGAAATGTTATAAGTATAAGTCTAAGTAAGAAAATTTTCACACATGCTCTATACATTAATCATTTATATTAAATTTAAAAATTTCTGACTTAAGCTTTCCTCTACATAGTTATTATTTATAATAATTTAAACCCAAGTGCTTTAAATCATCGTAGTCTTAGTTAATTGTGCTACGGACTAGCAAAACTTTGGCTTGGGGGTATGATGAGATACTCATCATGATCTCTAATTACCCCTAATTAACTAGTCTTCCTAGTTAATTAGCTAAGGTTATAATATATAAGGGTTAATTATAGAATAAGGGATATTTAGTTAACGACCTTAAAATAAGTTAAAAATGACATTTTATCATTCAATTAACATTATTAATAATTTAGATAATAATTGGACTTGAAATCCTATTAATCATTTCCTTAATTAGTAAGATAACTAACTTAAATATAATGTATACTTAAGTATGTAATAACTTAAGTGATTTTACTTAATTTAATAAATTAACCTAAAAAGGTCAAAAATGTAAATTCAAGGTGTAAACATAATATTTACCTTATTTACTAACATATATAAAAAGTTCAAAAAGATCTAAGTTAAAATAAACCTTCAAAACCTGGGTTTACATTTTAGTCCTTAATATTCATTACAGTCGGGTCCTTATTTCTCACATAGGTCCTTAAGTTTTATTACTTATAAGTCCCTCTTCATCTTCTTCTGCTTCTTCTTCTCGAGCCGAATGAACGACTGGCGGCAGAGTCACCCCACCGCACGATCACCGTCCTGCCAACATCATTCCTCTTTGTCCAAGCTCTCGCAGCTTGCGCTCACCACCTCCACTTCATCCATCGGTCTGGATTAACCAAGAATCCTATTTTTCAGTGGGAGATAACCTCACCGTCGTCGGAGACGACAACGGAGGTTAAGCTCCTCGAGCTCCTTCTTCGGCCAGACCCCGCCACTCTCTTTGCCGCAAACTGCTATAAATACCCCCTCACACCTCTGATTTTAGGCAAGTTGGCTCCCTTCCCTCTTCTAGCACTGCAGCCAACCCAATAGGCTATTTGTCCAAAACTCCGATGATTCCCCATTCCATCTTCCGACTTCCTCCATCCATCTTAAGTAGCCGAGGAGATCTGTCGTGGTCTTCTACACCTATGACAAAGGCACCGTCCTAAGGATTCATCTGCTCCACCTCAAATTCGCCCGCCCGAGATCTTTCTTCCACCCTCTGATTTCGTCGTCCGCCATGAAACTTCGGCAGAACCCTATTGACCCCTTCGTCCAGGTAATAGTAGACTAGGAGTAGGAGTAGGAGTAGGCTACCTTAGTTAGTTAATTAGTTAGGTTAGAGTAATTTCAGATTTTAGTTTCATCTCCTCCAACTCCGGCGAGTTCCTTGAGCTCGCCAGAGCTTTAATATTGCCTTTTAACTCACTGTACACTTTCCTGTATCTTCCATGTTCACTTCTAATTCACTTAATCATTAATTAAATCACCTAAATGCCTAATTCAAATCTCACCTTCACCGACTACTGACACTGTCTATGGTGATAGTACTCGGCCTAATTCCACCTTCACTGGGTTCTTTCATAACCTATTGTTACAAACACGTGCCCCAGACGTCTTTTAAGACGTCTGGGAGGTGACCCAGACGTCGGACCAGACGTCTGGGATCAAATCCAGACGTCTGACCAGACGTCTGGGATCGTTTCCAGACGTCTGGAAAATAGTTTTTTTTCGCACGAAAGATTCGTCTGCATGCCTGTGCGCGCAGACCCGCGATTCCCCTCTCTCTCTCTTTTTCCCTCTCTCTCTGCGGCTGCAGACCTGCCGCGCTCTCTCTCCCTCCTCCTCGCGCGGCCTTAAAAGGCCACGCCTCCCCTCCCGTCTCCTCCTTCTTCTCCTTCAGCCAGTGAGCGTGAGCATGAGCGTGAGCGCGAGCGCGAGGGCGGTAGCGGCGGTCGCAGTGAGCGCGGAGGAGGTGCGGCATGTGAGAGCGGAGCTCTGCCGTAAGGGCGAGCTCGTCAGAGCAGCTTGGCCGGCCGACGGAGGGCGCAGGGGGCGCGGAGCGACGCGGAGAGGGACCTGCTGCGGTCTGAGTAGCAGACGCGCGAGGTACGACGCGGGCGGCGTCGCGAGCGGAGGCCGAGTAGCGCCCTGATTCTGGAAAAATTTCCAGAATCAGACGTCTAGGTTGATAGTCAGACGGAGAGGGCGACGTCTGGAAGCTCATACAGACATCTGAAAGGTGAGTATTCCTCCTTCTTCTTCCTTCCTGTCGACTGACCGTACTGAGGGAGGCAGTTGGTTGTGCGCAGGTTCGCTGATTCGCCATCCTTTGCGAATCAGACGTCTGGAAGTTGTACCAGACGGCGGGAGTGACCTCCAGACGTCCGGGGTGACCATCGGACGTCTGGGAGCTAGGCCAGGTGTCCCTGCAGACTTCTGGATGTCTGGGAAACAACACTGAACAGGTAATTCTCTGATCCACTTTTTAAGACGTCTGGAAGAAGTTCCAGACGTCTGATTTTGCACAGTATTGTCCTTTTCGACCTGTTTAGGGCCCGTTCGGGCTCCGTTTTCCACGATTCGAGTTGCGCTCTTTTCAGAATTAATTCCTCTACCCGTCTACAGTAGCTATACACTATTTTGAGACACTCCTTGTGTTTGATCCTTGTGATAGGACCTCATTCAGTTGCAGTCTTGGGAGTCGCGGAGGCACGCGGGATTCCCGATCACGCCCCCATTACTCCCGTTGTACCTGGTAGAGTGGCTTAAGTTATTAAAATCTGTTAAAGTATGGAACCTTAACTAGAATCTAGGACATTGCATGAATCCTAGGAATGAGAAATGTATGGAATGATAGCTCCTAGGTGTTGCATGAATCCTAGGGCTGGAAAATTAGATTGTATGATAGATCCTAGGATATGGCATGAATCCTAGGATGGAAAACTAGCGGAATGTATAATACTGCAGTCTTGGAAAAATGAAAAGGAATATAAAGTTGCCTATAAATTGAATTAACAGCTGCCTGTTATGAATAAAGAAACATGGGTGAGAACATGGATTGTAAGAATGTGAAACTGGAAAGTGAAACCTGGATGTTTGAGTTAAAAGGATGGAACCCTACGGGGAATTAGGAGTGGAACTCCTGGAAAGAGAAAGGAATGGAACTGAGATGTTGTTCGTACTGTCTCTTGGGTACGCAGTACCAAGGGAAGTACCTGTACCTGTTTAGTGTAGAGTGGGGCCAACCACCCCAGGGACCCGGGGTTAGGATTGGCCGCTCTGTACTGACTTGCTGGCCCTCGTGTATGTAGTACCGAGGAGAGCTACTAGTGTTAGGAGAGTACTAGCTACCCCACGGGCCCCAGGGTTCTGCTAGCCTCCGTCACCGACTTGTTAGGCCCACTGGGGCAAACCAGGGTAGTCAGGCGAGGGTGCGCGGACTGTGGAGGGGCAAGGCCCCGGTTTGGTTACTGTGGAGGGGTTGGACCCCGTGTTACTGAGAGGGCTATGCCCTGTACTGGTTCCGTGCTGTGCTTTGGGCTCACCCGTTAACGGAAACGACTGACCGCATGCCAGTACGGGTTAGCTACCTGTGCGTTTATCGCGTGTGCCGTAGTCACCGTTACTCCTGTCAGTGACCTTGGGGTGGTTGACTGAGGGTAGGATCACCACGGGGGACTCTCCCGGCCAGGAGAGCACCACGTGCTACTTCTACTTTTTGGAAAAGACTGCAATCAAGATCGTTCCCACGAGGAACATTCGAGATCAAGTAAAAGATCTGAGGAATAAATGAAATAGTGAGACAATTGAAAAATGTAAATAAAGAAAGTAATAGAACATAACAGCTACTGTACGCTCTACTGTTGTCTTAGTTTTAGTTGCCACTCTACTCAGCGTTTGCTGACGTGTTACTCTCATTACCTTTTTCAGGACCAGGTGTTGAGCAGCCAGGGTCAGCGGCTGCAGAGGACGCTGGGCCGAGTAGGGTCCAGTAGAGTTTACCACAGTCTTTTGTACCTCTTTTGTTTCTGTTATAGTGAGTAGTTCTTGTTTCCGCTGTACTTTCTTTACCTGCAGTTCGTGTTATATGATAAATGTTGTTCTACTGTTGTGGTGGTATCTACTGTAGTAGTTTCTTTCCTTACTGATGTACTTTCTTACTGTTAGTTATATTCATGCTGAATGTGGTTTATTTTACTGTCTTTTGGTTACTTCCTCGTTGGACGACTAGGTCTTGGGATTAGTCGAGTCGGTCCGGTTCTCGTGTCTCGTAGGGACTCGGGAATCGGGTCGTTACAAGATGGTATCAGAGCAAGGTCATCCCGAGAAGTGAATCAACTGACTGGAAAATAACCAATTCGCATGTTTATAGCTAGAGTAGCCACCACAACATATCTCCTGACTTGAGCTCTTAAAAGTTTCGTTAGGTACCGTCTGTTTTGACGTTTCCGTGTTGTTTCGCGTCTCCTTGCAGGAGATGCCTCGTCGCGGGACTGGCGAGACTGGCCGCGGGCGCGGCCGAGGATGAGGTCGGCGAGGTGGACATGCTGTCGTTGACGTCTCGGTGGACCAGCCACCACTCCCTGGCATCCAGGCCCAGGACCTCGCCAGATTGATTCGAGATATTGTACGAGAGGAGCTCCACCCATCGCCCTAAGCACCTCCTCCTGGGGTTGCAGAGGGGGAGTCCTCTGTGGGACCACGCGACGGACATTGCGCTGGACACGAGGGAGGGGATGGGCCGCTGTCGCCCCCACCTTCCTCTGACACTTCTGTACCCGAGGCACCTTCGCCTAGAGGTGCACCAGCACCTCCCCTACAGCGCCACTTCGAGCTTTTCGGATAGTTCCGGAAGCTGAAGCCCCCCTCCTTCAAGGGGGATGAGGACCCGACCTAGGCAGAGGACTGGCTTGAGCAGCTGGAGAAGATCTTCGACACCCTTCGCCCCCCGGTGGAGTGCCGCGTGGCCTTTGCCACGTACCAGCTGGAGAGTGCGGCACACCGGTGGTGGAGGGCGGTCTGGGGACAGGAGAGGGACGAGCCGACGTGGGACCAGTTCGTCACCCTCTTCTGCGAGCAGTACTTCCCCCAGACGTGGCAGGACCAGAGGAGGCAGGAGTTCCACACTCTCCGCCAGGGGACGATGACTGTGAGCGCGTACCGCACGCGTTTCTTGGAGCTATCCCGCTTTGCAGCGACAGCGGTAGCCACTGAGGAGGAGCACCTTTGGAGGTTCATCGAGGGGCTCCGGCCTGCGATCCGGGGGTATGTCAAACCCCTGAAGCTGCCTACATTTTCAAGGGTGGTAGAGGCAGCTATGACTTACGAGGAGACCAACCCGTCCGCGCGAGAGACCGACGGCGGGCGGAAGAGGCCCTTTCAGCCAGACTTCTCACAGGGTCGGTGAGAACGGAGACACGTGACGTCCGCAGGAGAGCCGTCACGTTGTGCAGGGCCATCAATGGCCTTTGGGGGCCCTCGACAGGGGCCAGTCGCCAGCACTGGACCCCCGCCTAGCCGACAGCAGGGACTCACTGAGGGCGGGAGTCGAGTTCCCCTCTGCTACCAGTGTGGCCAGCCGGGCCACGTCAGGAGGGACTGCCCATCTAGGACAGGAGGTCAGCAGATACTTCCCGCGCAGAGCACTGGAGGGCGCGGAGGAGGCTACGGTTCCCAAGCGCGAGGAGGAGGACAGCAGTCGCGAGGAGGGTACCGGCCAACACCTACCCGTCCGACGCAGAGTGTGGCTGCTTCGTCCGCACCTAGAGCTGAGGGGCGTATCAACGCCCTAACACATAGGGACGCCAGAGCTTCAGGATCCGTGGTAGCAGGTATGGTTTCAGTTTCTAGTAGACTCGTTTACACGCTTTTCGATTCCGGCGCTACGCACTCGTTTGTCGCAGCCAGTTTCGCAATTAGTTTGGACCAGGATTATACACTATTAGAGAATCCGTTCGTAATCAGAGGTCCGAGTGGTCAGCTGTTTGTAGCTGAGGAGGTGTACACGGGTTGCGAGGTCAGCGTCGGGGGACATAGCCTGCCAGCTGATCTGATTATGATACAGATGGAGGACTTTGGAGTGATTCTGGGGATGTATTGGCTGTCCGCTTACCACGCTTTGGTGGACTGTTTTGAGAGGAAGATCGTCTTCTCCATTCCGAAGTTGCCTTCTTTCAAGTTTCACGGACAGCCAGTGGACGGAGGTTTCAGGTGCATATCGGCACTTCGGGCGGCGAGACTTTTGAGCCAGGGGTGTGAGGGCTTCCTAGCTTGTGTGGTGGCAGAACCCAGCCCCGTAGCAAACTTCCAGAGCATCCCGGTGGTCAGAGAGTACCCCGACGTGTTTCCAGACGAGTTACCAGGACTACCGCCTGAGTGTGAGATTGAGTTTGAGATCTCACTAGTACCAGGGACCAGCCCCATCTCCACCGTGCCATACAGAATGGCACCGCTTGAGCTGCGAGAGCTCAAGTCCCAGTTGCAGGGCCTTTTGGATAAAGGTTTCGTGAGGCCTAGTGCGTCTCCCTGGGGAGCCCCGGTACTGTTTGTGAAGAAGAAGGATGGGACCCTACGCCTTTGTGTGGACTACCGACAGCTGAATAGGGTCACCATCAGGAACAGATATCCGCTGTCGAGGATTGACGATTTGTTTGACCAGTTGCGGGGTGCCACGGTGTTTTCCAAGATAGACTTGAGGTCTGGATACCACCAGTTGAGGATCAGGGAGACCGACGTCTCCAAGACAGCTTTCCGCACCCGGTACGGACACTAAGAGTTTTTGGTCATGCCATTTGGGCTGACCAATGCCCCCGCTGCTTTCATGGACCTGATGAACCGGGTGTTTAGACCGTACTTGGACCAGTTTGTGGTGGTTTTCATAGATGATGTACTCATCTATTCTAGAGATCGGACGCAGCACGGACAGCACTTGCGGATGGTTCTGGACACTCTGAGACGACGCAGGCTGTACGCCAAATACAGCAAGTGCGAGTTCTGGTTGAGGGAGGTGACCTTCTTGGGTCATGTGATCTCTGGTGATGGCCTGGCGGTGGACCCCGCCAAGGTCGAGGCAGTGCTCAGGTGGGAGAGACCGCGTTCAGTCACTGAGATTCACAGTTTCCTGGGACTGGTAGGTTACTACAGACGGTTCATCAGAGGATTTTCACAGATTGCACATCCTATGACACAGTTGACCCGGAAAGATGTGCCTTTCGCTTGGACAGACACCTGTGAGGCGTGTTTTCTGGAGCTGAAGGAGAGGTTGACCTCGGCTCCCGTGCTCACCATCCCTGACAGTAGTGGCGGGTTCGTTGTGTACACGGATGCTTCCTTGCAAGGGTTAGGAGGTGTGCTCATGCAGGGGGGTCACGTGGTCGCTTACGCTTCGCGGCAACTGAAGCCCCATGAGCATACCTACCCTACCCACGACCTAGAGTTGGCAGCTGTTGTCTTCGCGCTGAAGACATGGAGGCACTACTTGTATGGTGAGACCTTCGAGATTTTTACAGATCACAAGAGCCTCAGATATCTTTTTGACCAAAAGGAGCTCAACATGAGACAGAGACGTTGGTTGGAGTTCCTGAAGGACTACGATTGCAGCATCTCCTACCACCCGGGAAAGGCCAATGTGGTGGCTGACGCCTTGAGCCGTAAGGCGCCCGCACGCTTGGCCAGTCTACAGTTACAGAGTTGGAGCCTTTTGGAGGAGGTGGGCAGTTGGCGACCTCTAGAGTTACGAGGATACTGTGGGGCAGTGACGGTGACACGGCAGACCAGGCCAGAGCTGATAGACCGCATCATCACGGGACAGATGGCCGATCCGTACTTGTAGTCTTTGCGCGACAAAGTACTATCAGGGGACCCAGGGGACTTCTCTTTCACAGACCAGGTGTTACGCTTGAGGGGACGGTTGTGCGTTCCCAGAGACAAGGAGCTGTTGAGAGAGCTCCTGACTGAGGCACACGGTTCCAGATTCACCATACATCCCGGAAACACGAAAATGTACCATGACTTGAGATGCGAGTTTTGGTGGAGAGGGATGAAGCGGGATGTGGGTGAGTTCGTGCAGCAGTGCTTAGTGTGCCAGCAGGTGAAAGCTGAGCATCAGAGGCCTGCAGGGCCGCTTCAGCCGCTTCCAGTGCCAGAGTGGAAGTGGGAGAGCATCACCATGGACTTGGTGGTGGGCTTACCTGTTACCCAGCGGGGACACGACGCAGTCTGGGTAATAGTGGATAGATTGACGAAGACGGCGCGATTCTTGCCGATCCGAGTCACTTTGGGACCAGCACAGTTGGCAGAGAGGTATATCCGTGATGTGGTGAGACTACAGGAGTTCCGCGGGAGATCGTATCCGACCGGGATACCCACTTTACGTCCCAGTTTTGGGCTGAGTTTTAGCAGGCTTTGGGGACGAGGTTGAGGTTTAGCACGGCTTACCACCCCCAGACGGACGGATAGTCGGAGCGCACGATACAGACACTTGAGGACCTTTTGCGTGCCTGTGTACTGGACTGGAGGGGCTCTTGGGAGGATCACCTGCCCCTGGCGGAGTTTGCATACAACAACAGTTATCACTCGAGCATCGGAACGGCTCCCTACGAGCCTCTGTACGGACGGAAGTGTACGGCACCCTTGAGTTGGGTTGAGGTGGGGACCAAGTGGGAGGTTGGCCCCAGGTTGATCCGGCAGAGTCAGGAGGTAGTTGAGCAGATGCACAGACGACTCTGCACTGTCAGGAGCAGACAGAAGAGCTACGCGGATCGCAGACGCAGAGAGGTGCAGTTCGAGGTTGGGGACCACGTCTTCCTTCGTGTTTCGCCCATGAAGGGCTTACAGCGGTTTGGGGTGAGAGGGAAGCTCGCGCCGAGGTTCGTGGGGCCCTTTGAGGTCCTGGAGCGGGTTGGACCCGTTGCTTACAGACTTGCCCTTCCCCCGCAGCTTTCTGGTGTGCACGACGTGTTCCACGTGTCCAACCTCAGGAAGTATGTAGCCGATTCCAGTCACGTACTGAGCCACGAGAGCGTCGAGGTGAGCGACGACCTGACCTACCCCGAGCGGCCAGTGCAGATCCTAGACCGAGCCATCCACAGGTTGAGACGAAAGCAAGTACCCCTGGTAAAGGTTTTGTGGAGGAGCCAGCGGTACGAGGAGGCTACCTGGGAGCCTGAGGCGGCAATGCGGGAGCGGTACCCGGAGCTTTTTGCGGGTACGTCTTTTCGGACCGGCTTCGGTCCTCTTTGAGTTTGTTATGGTTATTTGGACATCTTTTTCCCGCACCCTAGTTGGCGCAAGTTTCGGGGACGAAACTTCCTTTGAGTTTGTTATATTGTTACGAATGCGTGTCCCAGACGTCATTTAAGACGTCTGGGAGGTGACCCAGACGTCTGGGATCAAATCCAGACGTCTGACCAGACGTCTGGGATCGTTTCCAGGCGTCTGGAAAATAGTTTTTTTTCGTACGAAAGATTCGTCTACGCGCCTGTGCGCGTAGACCTGTGATTCCCCTCTCTCTCTCTCTTTTTCCATCTCTCTCTGCGGCTGCAGACCTGCCGCGCTCTCTCTCCCTCCTCCTCGCGCGGCCTTAAAAGGCCACGCCTCCCCTCCCGTCTCCACCGTCTCCTCCTTCTTCTCCTTCAGCCAGTAAGCGTGAGCGTGAGCGTGAGCGTGAGCGCGAGCGCGAGGGCGGCAGCGGCGGCCGCAGTGAGCGCGGAGGAGGTGCGGCGTGCGAGAGCGGAGCTCTGCCGTGAGGGCGAGCTCGCCGGAGCGGCTTGGCCGGCCGGCGGAGGGCGCAGGGGGCGCAGAGCGACACGGAGAGGGACCTGCTGCGATTTGAGAGGCAGACGCGCGAGGTACGACGCGGGCGGCGTCGCGAGCGGAGGCCGAGTAGCACCCTGATTCTGGAAAAATTTCCAGAATCAGACGTCTGGGTTGATAGTCAGACGGCGAGGGCGACGTCTGGAAGCTCATACAGACGTCTGAAAGGTGAGTATTCCGCCTTCTTCTTCCTTCCTGTCGACTGACAGTACTGAGGGAGGCAGTTGGCTATGCGCAGGTTCGCTGATTCGCCATCCTTTGCGAATCAGACGTCTGGAAGTTGTACCAGACGGCGGGAGTGACCTCCAGACGTCCGGGGTGACCATCGGACGTCTGGGAGCTAGGCCAGACGTCCCCGCAGACTTCTGTACGTCTGGGAAACCACGCTGAATAGGTAATTCTCTGATCCACTGTTTAAGACGTCTGGAAGAAGTTCCAGACGTCTGATTTTGCACAGTATCATCTTTTTCAACCCGTTTAGGGCCCGTTCGGGCTCCGTTTTCCGCGATTCGAGTTGCGCTCTTTTCAGAATTAATTCCTCTACCCGTCTACAGTAGCTATACACTATTTTGAGACACTCCTTGTGTTTGATCCTTGTGATAGGACCTCGTTCAGTTGCAGTCTTGGGAGTCGCGGAGGCATGCGGGATTCCCGATCACGCCCCCATTACTCCCGTTGCACCTGGTAGAGTAGCTTAAGTTATTAAAATCTGTTAAAGTATGGAACCTTAACTAGAATCTACGACATTGCATGAATCCTAGGAATGAGAAATGTATAGAATGATAGCTCCTAGGTGTTGCATGAATCCTAGGGCTGGAAAATTAGATTGTATGATAGATCCTAGGATATGGCATGAATCCTAGGATGGAAAACTAGTGGAATGTATAATACTGCAGTCTTGGAAAAATGAAAAGGAATATAAAGTTTCCTGTAAATTGAATTTACAGCTGCCTGTTATGAATAAAGAAACGTGGGTGAGAACATGGATTGTAAGAATGTGAAACTGGAAAGTGAAACCTGGATGTTTGAGTTAAAAGGATGGCACCCTACGGGGAATTAGGAGTGGAACTCCTGGAAAGAGAAAGGAATGAAACTGAGATGTTGTTCGTACTGTCACTTGGGTACGCAGTACCAAGGGAAGTACCTGTACCTGTTTAGTGCAGAGTGGGGCCAGCCAGCCCAGGGACCCGGGGTTAGGATTGGCCGCTCTGTACCGACTTGCTGGCCCTCGTGTACGTAGTACCGAGGAGAGCTACTAGTGTTAGGAGAGTACTAGCTACCCCACGGGCCCCGGGGTTCTGCTAGCCTCCTTCACCGACTTGTTAGGCCCACTGGGGCAAACCAGGGTAGTCAGGCGAGGGTGCGCGGACTGTGGAGGGGCAAGGCCCCGGTTTGGTTACTGTGGAGGGGTTGGACCCCGTGTTACTGAGAGGGCTATGCCCTGTACTGGTTCCGTGCTGTGCTTTGGGCTCACCCGTTAACGGAAACGACTGACCTAATGGCAGTACGGGTTAGCTACCTGTGCGTTTATCGCGCGTGCCGTAGTCACCGTTACGCCTGTCAGTGACCTTGGGGTGGTTGACTGAGGGTAGGATCACCACGGGGGACTCTCCCTGCCAGGAGAGCACCACGTGCTACTTCTACTTTTTGGAAAAGACTGCAATCAAGATCGTTCCCACGAGGAACATTCGAGATCAAGTAAAAGATCTGAGGAATAAATGAAATAGTGAGACAATTGAAAAATGTAAATAAAGAAAGTAATAGAACATAACAGCTACTGTACGCTCTACTGTTGTCTTAGTTTTAGTTGCCACTCTACTCAGCGTTTGCTGACGTGTTACTCTCGTTACCTTTTTCAGGACCAGGAGTTGAGCAGCCAGGGTCAGCGTCTGCAGAGGACGCTGGGCCGAGTAGGGTCTAGTAGAGTTTACCACAGTCTTTTGTACCTCTTTTGTTTCTGTTATAGTTAGTAGTTCTTGTTTCCGCTGTACTTTCTTTACCTGCAGTTCGTGTTATATGATAAATGTTGTTCTACTGTTGTGGTGGTATCTACTGTAGTAGTTTCTTTCCTTACTGCTGTACTTTCTTACTGTTAGTTATATTCATTCTGAATGTGGTTTATTTTACTACTCTTTTGGTTACTTCCTCGTTGGACGACTAGGTCTTGGGATTAGTCGAGTCGGTCCGGTTCTCGTGTCTCGTAGGGACTCGGGAATCGGGTCGTTACACCTATCACCACTAATGAACCCTAATCAACATTATATTACCTATTATTATCATCTATAATTAAATGCCTAAATCTTAATTTAGTTCCTGAGCTCGCTGTCCATGGTGGCTCAGGAACAGTTCAAACTATAAATTAAATACATATTTATGAACATTAACATCTGTTGATTTGATTTAACCTCTCAATCGAGTGGTTAAATCAAGTCCTGAGCTTTAACCACTTAAATCTTTAAGAAAACAAACTTACTGTCAAATCTTAATTTTAATGAACAAATGAGGAATTAAATGTGATAAAGAGGTTCCTTGCAACCTCAGGATCATTTTTGGATCAAAAATGGTTAATTTTGTCAATCTGTACATATAATTTACATTTTCTGGACTCACCGGAGCTCCGACGAGCTCCGGTGAGCCATTTTTGTGTTATAACCTCTTAAACTTGCTAAGTAGCTCCAGAATAGTAAAATAAGGATTACTGATTGTTTTGAAGAAATTTGTTTGAGGTTTTAACCACTGGAGCTATAGATTTGAACTTCATCTTCCCCAACTTCGGCGAGTTGGAGAAGTCTGTTAGGAAGGATTTGAGAAACATTTAAGGAGCTCAGAAGCTTTAGTGCGATGCACTGAAGCTATTTTAACCCTCAAAACATTGTAGCAATTTTTCCATGACTCTGTCGAACACACACCTATTTTAGTTCAGGCGGTGAGCTTGAAACCCTAGAAACTAAGGACAGAACACAAATATAAAGATCTAAATAAGTTTCAGATGATGAGAAGACTCTGATTAAGGCATTAATTTCTTAAGAGGAAGCTTAGAACAGAAAGTCAATTTTAGAGCTTCCATAGTCAAACATGAGTTTGAATTGAGATTTTGAGGAGTGGAAACTGTTTCTGGGATTTTATTTGATGATTTGAAATTAATTAAAGTAAGCTCAGATGAATGAATGTGTGAGCATTTAGTTTCTGCCAATTTTAGTTACTTTCGAACCTAAACCAACAGGAGTATTGTTCTGATGAAATTCAAACTTAAAACCTACCCAGATTGATTTGTTATAACCCTTAGAATTAATCTAAATGGATTAGGAACACTTTAAAGTGTCTGTTGCACTTATTAAAATCTGAAAATTAATCTCTGAAGCTTTCAGAGAAGACAAAAGCTTCTCTGCAGGTTCTGAAGGTCTTAAGAGTTTAAAATCTATCTTAATAGAAGCGGAATAACTTATATAATATGTACAACCTTTTAATAGAAGAGAGAAGTCCATCTGAGGCCTCTCCTGATTTAAAATACTTTCCAGGCTTAAAAAAACCCCGTAGGAACCCCTGATTTCATCTCTTAAATTGAAGAGCAAAACATCATTAAAACATTAAATTGACCCTGTAATTGTGTAGATTACCCTTAGAGCTTTCCAAAAAACTTTAAATCATTCAATTTGGAGCTCTGGGTAGAAAGTTATGAGCGTTTAAATTTGGGTCTGGAAGGGGTAAGTTAGTCCCACCTCAATTATTCACGAGCGCATGCCTGGGGATAAAACCAATTTGTTCCCTTGGCTATGCAGTCGTCAGTGCTCGGCGCACCGGTTCCGATTCCTTCTGATCTGATCTGAGCATTGTATGAGTTGTGTGTGTGCGAGCTTATGCCTGCGGGTGTGCGCCCTTGGGGGCATGCGAAAGTGATTGTGCCCTGGGAGGGCGAGTGTGGCCTGGGAGGCCGGGTTGAGCCGAAATGGCTCGAGACTGTGAACCGTTTAACAAATGAACCGAAATAAACCTAACTGAGATTAGGCGAGGACAGAGTAGGGTTTGGTCCCACCCTGTTCTCAGGGTGCTGTGTATCCTCGAAAGGACCTCGCCGTAAATAAAAAAAACTTTTTGTTAAAAAAAGTATAAAAAAAAATCGATTCAACTGAAAGCTTAAGGAAAAGAGAAGCTGCTGAAGGATGCTAAGTGTTGAAGCTGAAAGGTAAAGAAGAAGGCACAGACGCTAAGGAGTGTTAAGAAAAAAAAAAGACTAAGGAACAAAGAAGAAAAACTAAGGGAGGAAGAGAAGGCAGGAGAAAACTAAGGAAAAAGATAAGAGACAGGAACAAGAGAAGAAGGTAGAAATAATAAAAGAAAGAGAGCTCAAGATAGAGAAGGAAATAAAAGAAAGAAAGAAGATCAGAGGCTGAAGATAAATGAAAATAAATAAATTTTTCTTGCATCAGTATCTTTTTGTTCTTAAATGTAAAAAGTTACGTTTTAATAGAATAACTTTTTAATTGCCTTAATTTCTTGAAATGAAATACAATTGAAAAATTAGCATGATTACTTGTTAATAAAGTACAACATTTTAAGTAAATATGTTTTGCATATGGAATTTTGTATATCCTTTATGGTTTAAATATTTTGACAAAATTCATGTTTTGAAAATCAAACTAGTTATACCTCCTAAACTTAAAGAGATAAAAGAAAATTGGTGAATTTGGGGAAAATTATTATGCCTCCCAGTGAAAGACCTAGACTCAACCAGTAAAAATTTCTAAAATGTTAGGTTAATTCGACCCTATACTACACAACTGACACAACTTCGAGTTAACCTAAGTGATTTCTTCTACTCTTAATTAACTGAAATTAACTTGATTACTGAGTTGAGTGAAAACCATGTATCAGTTAGGCTCAATGGTCTTTCTATGGATATGTCGGTCGTGGACGAGTTTCATTTTCTCCTTATACAATCGACTATTCTCAAAGGCATCCCGACGAATTTCTTCGAGCTCAAATAGTTGGAGCGTCCTCTACGCATCGGCTAACTGGGAATCCATGTTACATTGCTTGACAGCCCAGTAAGCCTGGTGTTCCAATTCGACAAGAAGATGGCAGGCTTTGCCAAAGACAAGGCGATAAGGCGACTTGCCTATCGGGGTCTTGAAAGGGGTCCTGTATGCCCACAGGGCATCATCTAGTCGTGTGGACCAATCTTTCCTGTCAGGTCTCACAGTCTTTTGTAAAATGTTCTTGATTTGTCTATTGGAGACCTCGGTCTGCCCATTTGTTTGCAAATGATACGGGGTAGCAATGCGATGGTTAACCCCATATTTTCTAAGTAGGGCTCAGAATTGGGAGTAGATAAAATGACTTCCACCATCACTGATCATGGCCTTTGGTATTCCAAATCGGGAAAAGATGTTCTCCTTAACAAAGTCCATGACAGTCCTGTGATCGCATTGGCGGGTGGCGATGGCTTCAATTCATTTAGAAACATAGTCTACCGAGACTAGGATGTATTCGAAGTCGTTGGATGGTGGAAAGGGGCCCATAAAATCGATTCCCCACACGTCGAAGATTTCGACAATCAAGATGGGCTGGAGGGGCATCATATCTTTCCTAGTCATGGTCCCCAGCGTTTGGCAGCGTGAGCAAGTCTTGGCAAAGTTGTGTGCATCCTTAAATATGGAAGGCCAGTAGAATCCAAACTGTAGAACCTTTGCAGCCATTTTCTTTCCAGAGAAGTAGCCACCACAAGCCTGGTCATGACAGAAGGAAAGCACACTCTGAACTTCGTTCTCAGGGATACACCTCCTGATGATCTGGTCAGCACAGAGGCAAAACAGCATGGGATCATCCCAGAAATAGTGCTTGGCCTCAACCAAGAACCAGTCCCGTTGCTGTCTGGACCACCTGTGCAGAGTTTGTCCTACAACTAGGTAATTGATGTAGTCAGCATACCAAGGCAGTCTCTTGTCTTGCACAGCTAGAATGTGTTCATCGGGGAAGGTGTCAGATAGAGGTAGGGAGGGTCCAATGTGGTCTAGATGAAGTCTAGACAAGTGGTCAGCCACCACATTCTTCGATCCGGCCTTGTCGCGAATTTCCAGGTCAAATTCCTTCAAGAGCAGGATTTATCTGATGAGCCTGGGCTTTGCGTCCTTCTTGGCCAACAGGTGCCGGATGGCTAAATGGTCAGTATAGATGGTCACGTGGGATCCCAGCAAGTATGATCGGAACTTCTCAAGTCCAAAGACTACAGCGAGCAATTCTTTCTCTGTGACCATATAATTTCGTTGGGCCTCATCCAACGTTTTGCTCGCGTAGTAGATCACCACGGGTTTCTTGTCTTGTCTTTGTCCCAGGATAGCGCCTATGGCAAAATCTGATGCATCACACATAATCTCAAAGTCCTGGGACCAATCCAGGGGCTGAAGTACAGGTGCTGTGGAGACTAAGTCCCGGAGGGTGTGATAAGCCTGGATGCAATCAGAAGACATGTGGAATATGGCGTCGTTGGCTAGAAGGTCGGTCAAGGGTTTGGAAAGCTTAAAAAAGTCTTTAATGAACCTTCGGTAGAAGCCAATGTGTCCCAGAAATGAGCGAATCTGTCGGATCGAGCTAGGTGGAGGAAGTTTGGAAATCAAATCAACCTTAGCCCGATCTACCTCGATGCCCCTATGCGATACGATGTGACCGAGGATAATTCCTTCTTGAACCATAAAATGGCTCTTTTCCCAACTTAACACCAGATTAACCTCGATACATCGTTTCAGGATTTTCTCCAAGTTGCCCAAACAATGGTCGAATGAATTCCCAAATACAGAGAAATCATCCATAAAGACCTCTAGGTATTCACCCACCATTTCTGAAACAATGGCTAGCATGCAACGCTGGAAGGTAGCAGGTGCGTTGCATAGCCCGAACGGCATTCAGCGAAATGCAAACATGCCATACGGGCAAGTGAATGTGGTCTTTTCTTGATCTTCCAGAGTAATTGCGACTTGGTTATATCCTGAATATCCATCCAGGAAGCAAAAATACTTTTTCCCTGCCAATCTTTCAAGGATATGGTCAATGAATGGCAAGGGGAAATATCCTTCTTAGTGGCTTCATTGAGCTTCCTATAATCAATACACACCCGCCATGCGATGGTGGTGCGGGTGGGGATGGATTCACCATGATCATTGGTGACAACGGTGAGCCTGGCTTTCTTTGGAACCACTTGAGTGGGGCTCACCCAGGGTCTATCGGAGATAGGATAGATGATGTCGGCGTTAAGCCACTTGATAATTTCTTTCTTAACGACTTCCCGCATGTTTGGGTTTAGACATCTCTGCATCTGGCGGGAGGGTCGTGCCCCGTCTTCCAGGTAAATCTTATGGGTGCAATAGCTGGGGCTAATTCCTCTCAAGTCCAAAATGGTCCAACCAATGGCAGCCCGATGTTTTGAAAGGGTTGCGGTCAACCTGAGTTCCTGATCCTTGGTTGGATGAGAATTAATAATCACAGGGAAAGTCTGGTCAGGTCCCAGGAAGACATACTTGAGATTCTCGGGTAATGGCTTAAGCTCGGGTGCAGGTGGAACCACAGTTGACGGAAAGGGAAAAGGAGGGAGTTGATCAACATCGATCTCCTCAAATGGTGTTGTGTGATGGTAATCAGCCTTACAGAGGTCCACGGGTAGTGACAGTGATGGGTCAGAACAGTTATTACGAGTTTGGTGGTCTGAGACAGAACTAAGAATGAGGCATTCCTCGACCAAAGTTTCTACAGGATCATGTTCCTCAACACAATCGCAGTCAAAAGACTTTGTTGCCCAGAAGACATCCAATTGCATTTTCCTGTCTCCAAAGGCGATTTCCATACATCCCATGTCATAATCAATGTTTGCCTTAGCCGTAGCTAAGAAAGGTCTGCCTAAGATTATGGGTGCGTTATGTAATTTGTCAGGGACTTCCATGTCGAGCACCAAGAAGTCGACTGGGAAATAGAAGTCCTTGACCCGTACGATTACGTCCTCGACAACCCCCTTTGGGGTTTTCACTAATCTATCAGCCAGTTGGATGGTGACAGGTGTGGGTGTCAACTCTTCGAAACCAAATTGGTGGTACAGGGTTGTTGGAATCAGATTGATAGAAGCACCTAAGTCCAGGAGCGCTCTATCAAATGTCATGTCCCCGATATTGCAGGAAATCAAGGGTGCTCCTGGGTCAGTTCGCTTGAGCGGAAGGTTGCTTGATATTACGGAACTTGCTTGTTCGGAGACCACAACCTTCCTAGGTGCTTGAGGTCTTGGCTTACGTTTGGGTGGCATCCTTCAAAAACTTGGCGTAAGCCAGGATGTGCTTAACGGCTTCGAGGAGCGAAATATTAATCTGTACCTGCTTAAAGATCTCCAAAAGCTCCTCAGTTTCCACAACATTCTTCTTTTTCTTGATTGTTTCCAAGGCCTCAGGGTAGGGTGTCTGAATGTGGATTGGATCTATTTCTTGGTCCTTGGGTTTTTCTGGTGCCTCTTCTGAGTTGGGCATTTCAGCGGGTGAAGTCTCAGGGAGAGTCGGCCATTTGGGATCCTGGGTTTTGGTGCCGCTTCTCAAGGTCACCGCATTCGTAGAGGCATTGGGACCATGGGTTGATCCTTGAGAAGACGAGGACGAAGAAGCACCAAAACCAGGGGGTGTTTGTGGGGCTGGCTAGACCATGTGAGCCTGCCCGGGATTGCCTTGGAACCCTTGTGAATTTGGGCCTCTGTTAACTATGTTTCGCAGGTTCGGTTGTGGCTGGGAAGGTAGGGATCCTTGTTGTTTATAGTCCAAGAGTTGGCTTATATGGGGGTCTAACTGGTGGTCCTTGCTGATAGGGGGCAAGTGTGGCTGCTGGTTTGGCCTGGGCTGGTTTTGAAATTGCGATGGTTTCTGGTTTGTCCAACCAAAGTTGGGGTGGTTACGCCAGCCAGTGTTGTAAGTGTTGGAGAAAGGGTCAGGATTAACATAACCTTGGACAACTTGCACATCTTCAAGGATAGCCGATGTCGATGGAGAGGGAAGAGAGTAATCAAGGGTTGAGGGAGCAAAGGCCCCTCCCTGGAATGTGGTCAGGGGTTGTTCCAGGTTCAGTTGGGTTAAGGGCTGGACCAGGTCAACATTATGTGCTCCCTTTGCTAGGGAGAAGGTCTGTAACGGGTTCCTGGTCTGGTTCAGTACCTCATCAATCTTTTTGTCCACCAATTCCACTCGATCTAGTTTCTTGGCAATGATGTCCATGTCAACCATTCCAGAATTTGCTTGTACCTCATAAATCCCACCACGGGGTTGACTGGACCAGTTAAACTGGGTCATGGAGGCATTGTTGAGCGAATTTTTGCTCATGGACTCAAAGAGCTCAAACGCGCTCTCCTCGTCCTTGTTCAAGAAGTTCCCCCCGCATGAGGCATCAATGAAGTTCCGTAGGTTGCTGTCCAAACCATGGTAGAAAATCTGGGCCAATTGCCACCTTGGTACTTCGTGGTGTGGGAATTTCCTCAAAAGTTCATTAAATCTTTCCCATGCCTCATGAAACTGTTCCCCACCCTGGAGTGTGAAGGTAGTAATAGCTTTTTTAAGGGCATTGGTCTTTCCTATGGGGAAGAATTTCTTTAGAAATGCTTGCCTCAATTCTTCCCAGGTGGTGATGGGTCTACCTAGGGTTCTAAGCCAGTGAGAAGCCTTGTCACTCAACGAGAAGGGGAACATCTTAATTAGAACAATGTCAAGGCTAATGTTCCTAGGTTTCACAGTTCGTGCTATGCGATTGAGATCCTCTAGGTGCTGGAATGGGTCCTCATTTGAGCTTCCATGGAAGTGGCTCTGGATCAGACTTAAGACATTTGGTTTTAGCTCAAAATCATCTCCCCCTTCGGGGATCCTAAGGTGTGGCTCGACTCTAATAGTGGAAGGATTATAGAAATCACGGAGGGGCCTCGGTTGATCCTAAAATGGTGGTACATCGAATGGTGGTTGCCCTTGTGGGTTCTGTAGCCGGTGTATGGCTTGCATGATGGTGTGGATCTGTTGTTGTGAAGCCACTGGTTTGCATTAATTTGGGCTTGGATGATGGCCATTGTGTTTGGTGGGGGTTGATCCTCAACCTCATCTACCCTAGGTTCAACCATGTTTCTAACAGAATCACGTCGCCTAGATTCCTGTCCCAAAACAAACAACTCGGGATGCAGTGAGCGTCTCCCGTGCATACACTAGAGAAGAACAGGAGGGGATGCGGAGAGCGACAGATGCGAGAAATGTGTTCAATCAAGAAAACAAACCTAGTCCTTATGGTGTATTCCTTAGGAGATCTAGAAATCTCAAAAAGGGTGATTAAGTCCGTGAGCACTGGACTCCCCTTCCCAAGGATAATCTGGCTAGGTTAATTACAAGGGGATTGTAGGGAAGGTTCTTCCTTTGGCTTGCGCCGCCGATTCCGTAGACCCCACAACCGCGGTCGTTTGACACTACCCCGCAACCTAGTAACCAAATTCTACCAAGCAAATGAAAGCCAAGTGTCCAGCAAACAAAACCTCACCTCTCGAGACTTAACTCAGTCCTGCCTAGGGCACGTCTACTCAATTTTAAAAGGGCTAGGATAGTGCTTATGCTAGGGTTATGTGATGAGGCGTTGATTGGGGTAGTGCCTCTTAATTTTCCACTTTCATTGTGTGTGCTTCTACCAAAATATGATTTTCAAGCAAGGATTTTTAAGATGTGGTGTCTTTTAGTGTTTCATCCTTACTTTAGTGTCTTTTAGGGTTGACGTGTCTTAATGTTTTCTGACAAGTTTCAGTGGGCACGTTAAGTTTTGCACACAATTTGATGAAAGTAGATTTCCTTTTATTCTGTAGAGGCTCTAAAACCCTAATGTACTCATCCTAATGATCATGCAGCTTCTATCAGATGAGTCATTTTTTAGGGTTGAGTGGTGCGGCCCAAGTCAATCCAAGGTGGCTTCACAAACACCACTCAAAAAGGGAAAAGAACACTTCAAGAATTTATTCAGAATGTTAGAGTGTACATTTTTTTTGTTGGGTGATGTGTTAAGGATGTGGGTCAAGTAATCACACACCACGTCAATTTTTTTTAGTTTTACAATTTTTTTAGTTTTTCACGCAAGAAAACAGTCATGAGTGAAGAATTACTCACTACCAATCCTTGTTGCGCCTACTCCCTTGCTACCGTCATGGGTCGCGCTCTTCGCCGACCAAGCGCCGAATTCCTGCAACCATCAAGTAAAAAGGAGACAAGGCATTAGACGATGTGAGAATGGATGTGGAATGGAAGTGACAAAACAAACCCATTGCCTCCCCAGCAATGGTGCCAAAAACTGACGTGCTTTCGTGTATGTGTGTTAAGAAGTGTTGTTATAGTTCGCACTTGCAACGCCGGTTTTAAAGTAAAGAAACGGATGTGAGTCCGAGTGTCGGTCTCAGGGAGGTGTGAAAATCGGATTTTTCTTGTCACTTATTGTCACGAAAATCGTGGAGTTTTGCTTGCTAAAAGGTGCGGTTGAAAAGCGAGAGAGAGAGAGCGATTAGGGTTAGGATCGTTTCATTCTTAACATGCAACTTGAATAGGAAATAGAGTAGGCAATTGAATGGAAAACACCTTCATTAATCATGCAGCTTTAGTTCATAAATTACAACATCAGGTAGATGCTTAAACATAAGTAAAGTAAAGCTTAAAAGATAGGAGGAAAGAGAGAGAAAGGGAGGGTGGCGAGACAACCACAGTGGTGGAGAAGGCTCCGTCGGCGGCTCATCGTCTCCGGCGATTGCAAGTGGGCCTAAAGTTATCTAAGAGAGGGGTAGAGTAGTTGCAAGGGGAGTGAATGCCTTGAATGAGTGGTTGGAAGGGGTTTAAATAGAAAGAAGGGCATTCCAAATGTAGAAGGGACGTCGTTAAAACACTTCCAAAAATGTTGGTGAAGCCCCCAGCCCGCCGGTCGCTCGCCCACGCCATTCTTCCCCGCGTTTGATCTGTGGGCATGGCATGAGAGTCGTCTGATCGAAGATCGGATAGCTGAGGTCTTCGCCCGGGGGCGCTCGAATCGCGCCTTAAGTGCGCGTGCGTGCGGGCATTGTCTTCCGGCATGCGCGCGCACGTGACTGATCGCCGCCTGAGGGTGCGCCATGTGGCGCTATCGTCACCGTTCACATGTGGATCTACGGCTGAATTTCGTCCGCACGCCTCGCTGTCTTCGAATTCCCGCACCGCACCGCTCGAACCCGCGTCACGTGGGCGCTGGCGTGCGCTTTAACCGCTGTGCTACGCCCACTGCTTTGTCCAGGCGACTGTGGGCGTGCGCGCAGTTCTCAGCCATCCGATCAGAGATCAATAGCTAAGATCTGATCTCTGGTTGAAGGTGGAAGCGGGTGCACGGTGAGCGGGCACCACGTGGTGCATCGAGGGCCGTTGATCTGTCAGAACTTCTTGGACCCATTGTGGGAGCTCCGAATGTCGAATTTGGCCGATTTTGAGTCCGTTAGACTCCGTTCGTTGTTCTGAATCCATCCGTGCGGTCCGATTGCACATCTGAGGCCTGTTTTGACAAGTGCTTATACAAATGGCCGTTAATACTGTTTTATAAGCAATCTTGGCATATGATGCATGCAATGCTCCCATTCTACTTATGTTGTGCCTTTTATTCTTAAGATGGGCCCTATTTAAGAGAATTATCACCCCCATATGCAGTGTCATCAATATGCTCTAATACTTTTAGAATATATTATCCACTATAAGTTAGTCTTTTTTTCTAATATGCTTGGAACCAAGTAAGCAGGGTAGTTTTGGACATATTTGAAGATTTCGAATATGAAGGAGACATGCTTCCCAACAGCTAATTTGAGATAAAGTGTTATTCACAAACACGAAAAATGAGATTAGGAACTCTGTTCTAAGAAGCTTTAGCAAAGGAAAAACATTGAGGCAACATTTTTAAATGCATGTTATACAAAAATTTTGCATGTTATTACACTTAATTGTGCATGTTATCACTTCATATCCTAAGTTGATATGAAAAATAATAAATGGTTTAATAGTAATATACCATTAGATGTCTCAGCCTACCTAGGATTTTCGAATATCTGATGATCCTGATTCTCTATCTACATGACGTGGATCCAATCGAAAACCTCTATTTTCTTTGAACACATCAAACCAATCACATTTAAAAAGGACAACTCGACGATCATGAGTGAAGCTGATCTCAACAATGTCAGTAATTTGTCCATAATAATCATCGCAACCAGATTGTAAATTGCATTTAACTATAACACCAGAAAGTTGTGTCGATTTCGCATCATCAATAACTTTCTTTCTAAATCTAAACCCATTAATTATATATCCTGAATGATAATGAACATGTCTCAATGGGCTCTGCATTAATATGTTGAAATCTTCTATCCATCAAGGGTCATTGGTTTTCTTTAATTGTTGCACATGTAACGAAAACCATTCTATGAATTCTGTGCCACGACAAGTCAAATTAGAACTCTTCCTAAACTCATCATAACAAGGATCAACTTCGGGGATTTACTTCAATATGTATAAGTGCGCAAGGCAAAGTTCTTTCTCAAGCATTAATTCAAATGTTGTCTTTAAGATTGCCCTTCCTTGAATCTCAAAGATAAAAAGGCATTCATCAATGTACTCATTGTACTAACCTTGATCGTTCCTTTCAATACGATTAAAATGATTATCTGGTCCATCCATGTACATCGAATAGAAATTAATGCATTCCTCAATGAGATATCCTTCAATAATTGACCCTTCAGGTTTCGCCTTATTCAGCACATAATCCTTAAGTTTCTTTAAGTAACGTTCAACTGGATACATCCATCAGAATTGTACAGGTCCAGCTATCCTTGCTTTGTTGGCTAAATGAAGTGTGAGATGTACCATGATATCAAAAAATGCAAGCGGAAAAATTTGTTCCATTTTGTACAACGTGATTACAATTTGTCTGTCCCAATAATCTAACATTTTGCAATCTAAGTTCCTTGAACACACAACTTTAAAGAAGTTACTCATCTCTATTATTGTGTCGAGTATTGGTTGAGGTAACACTCCTCAAACTGCTAGCGGAAATAATACTTGCATGCAGACGTGACAGTCGTGACTTTTGAGACCGCTAATCTTCTTCTATGCTTCATTTACACACCTGGAAAGGTTTGAAGAATATCCATCTGGAGCCCTAATTTCCTTTAAGAATGCAAATATTTTTTGTATTTGCTCTTGATTTAATGTATATAATGCATCAGGAAAGTCAACTCTACCACCATCATTCTGCTTAACATGTAACTCAGGGCGAATGCCCATTTGCATTAAATCATTTCATGTCTTCAAAGTATCTTTTGGATTATCTGCTAGATTCAACATATCCAAAATATTATCCATCACGTTCTTCTTTATATGCATGACATCAAGATTGTGATGAATTTTCAGATTCTACCAATAAGGTAACTCCAGGAAGAAAATGCTCTTCTTTTTAAACCCATGCAAGCGATCGACGTCACGCTTAAATGTATGTCCCAAATGAACATTACCGAGTTCATGCAACTTATCCATTATCTTGTCCCTTGGCAACCTAATTGTATCTGTCGTCAATAAGTTTTTCAGATTTCTTGTTGAGTAACGACATGATTTACCATCAACTCGATCCTTAAAATCACTACTCCTCCATCTATGTTCAACTGGAAGAAACCTACGATGCCCCAAGTAAGAAAATTTGTTACGGTCCCACAGTCGTAGATGGTGTGTATCTTCCATACAAACAGGACAAGAATATTTCCCTTTTGTGCTCCAACTAGACAAGTTAGCATACGCAGAAAAGTCATTTATCGTCCACAGCAATGCAGCTCGCATCTGGAATAATTATTTTTTGCGTGCATCATAAGTTTCAACACCAACGTTCCATAAGATTTTCAACTCATCTACAAGTGGCTACAAATAAACATCAATAGCATTTCCAGGGGCCTTTGAACCGGGTATGAGTAAGCTCAACATCATAAAACCTGATTTCATACACATCCAAGGAGGCATGTTATACGTCTATCACAACGGGCCATATAGAGTATGGAGGATACATGTTTCTAAATGGATTAAATCCATCACTTGCAAGGCCTAAACATATATTCCGTGCCTCTAATGGAAAATCTAGATGCTTGTTATTAAATGCAATCCACTCATCAGCATCTGTAGGATGACGCATCATTCCATCGCATGACTTATTTTCATGGTGCCATGTCATCCACTTTACAGTCTTACTAGACATGAATAGGCGCTGTAGTCTTGGAATCAGTGGAAAGTAACGCAACACCTTCTGAGGTTGTCTTTGCCCTTTTCTTTTCTCACCTTTATATCTTGACTTGCCACATTCTAGACAACTCTCCAAGCTATTGTTATCATGTCTATACAGGACGTAATTGTTAAGGCATGCATCTATCTTCTCACTTTTCATCCCTAAGGCAAGAAACTGTTTCTTAGCGTCATACCATGACTGTGGAAAATCTTTTGGAGTATTTAATAATTCTCCAATAAATTTGAGAACATCTGACATTAACTTAGAAGTCGCTCTATTCATCACCTTAATTTGAAACATCTTAAGAAGGAACGACAATCTAGACATTGAATTAATCCCTGGTGCAATAGGTTCTTCCGCTGCTTTTAATGCATCCCAAAACTTACTATAATCACGGAGCATACTTTCATCGTCCATTAGATTTTCCTGACCATCTGCCATCTCTTCCAACATTGTCATAACATTGCCACCACCTACATAATTAGAATATTCAAGAGTGGTGCGTCGTTCTGAACTCTCCGCAGGCACCTCCCCATGAGAGATCCATATCATGTAATGAAGCCACCATCCATCACATATGAGATGCTCAAATACAATATCTCCTTCGAATGACAATCCATTCATACAATTCTTGCATGGGCATAAGATCTTATTATACAATCTTCCTTTCCTAAGTAGTTTCCTATCATCATGAAATGCCCAATCCAAAAACTGTATCACTCCACTCTTATAATGAATGTAATCTGGTCACTCGTGTTTCGCGTGTTAGAAATCGGGGTTAGAAGTAACCCATCGTTGTAGTTGCAAAACACGTCTATCAGATAAAATTTATACCGAAACTCCAAGGGAGTCCCAGGTCTAACACAGGGAAGCGATGTTTACTTTAAGTGAAAATCGAGCTTCAATTTGTTTCTTTTTGGCATTTTAGGGTTTGTTATTTTTTTGTATTTTTGTAAGAAGAAAACAAGCAAACAAATCACAAGATAAAGATGTGGAACAAATCTGATATATATTACTTCCAATGTCAATTACAATAAACTATGAAAGCATAAAAAGAGAGGGGGGTGAGAGGAAATCTCCCGAATCGGCTGTTCGGCGAGACGACGGTGCTTGGCGGAAGCTCAGACAAAGGAGGTGAGGAGCAGGACGATGGAACTGAGATGTAGGAGGATGTCGGGTTGAGGAAAGCTTCGGCGTGGCTCCGGAATGGAGGTGAGAGGACGGAGATGATCTGCTACCGGAATGGAGGTGGGAGGACGGCTCCAAGGCAACCTATGAATGGGCATGGGAAGATGGATGAATATTTGGTGGGGTAGAGGTTTGCTACACTAATAGGACCCTTGGGAGCTTGAGAACAAGCTCTAATGGAATGTTCGTAGGCTTGCTAGAGCTTGGGAGTAGGTGGGAGTAGAGTAGGTAGAGATGGCTTGGAAGGGAGGGGGTGTAGATCCTTTTATAGTGGAGGAGAAGAGGTAAAAATAGGTATGGGACCATTGTGACATCCAGGCTGTCGCTGGAAGCGTCGCTGTAGGTAGATCATGCCCGCTCACGCCCATTGCTGGCTTTGCTAGCGTGAGAAGAATTAGCGATGGTTGTAAGCATCGCTGTAGGTCCAGCTCACGCATAACTGGTGCTATGCTTCCCTGCCTTTGCCACGCGCGCGCCCACGCACTGGCGTTGCACTGTGATGGGCTATGCTCATGCATGCCTGCACATGCTCACGCACCCGCGCTGCTGCGCGTGTGCGGTGGCCCGTGCGTGCGCTGGGCAGCCTGGGTTGTGCCACGTGGCACAGTCTAGGCCGTCCATCTTCTTCTTGTTGAAGGGGCTGCTACAAAGGTCAGATTGAGTTGATTTCACGCCATTAGGCTGCGATCGTCGACCCAAATCCATCTGCATGGTAGGATTTGTCATTTAAAGCTTCTAATTATGTCTCCTAGTCCCTTGGCTACTGATCTTCCTTAGACTGCATATGGTGCTACGGGACTCCGATCGAGGCGATTTCAGAGGCGTTGGACTCCGATCGTCGTCTTGATCAGATTCATATAGTCGGATCGTCAATCCGAGGCTCTGAAATAAATATCCTTCTCTCCTAACCACAAAAGGACATAATTAACCTAAATTATATACAACTACTCTAAATGCAGAATGATGCATGCTATGTAATATTTATAACATTAAATGCAAATCTAAGCCTAGGAACATGCATGAATAGGCATTTTACCCTCAATAAATGTGTTTACATCATAGTCGATGCTTCTCAAAGCTATCCAAGACTTGTCCATAACCAAAATATGAAAATGACAACCACAATTTGAAGTAAGTTACACAAAGGAGTGCATAACTACTTTGATCATAACTTAGGTGTTATTTGTCACATGTAACACATATATGTCAAATAACTTAGGTGTTATTTAAGGACGATCAAGACTTGTGTCATGGTATAAAGACAACACATTATGCATATATGTGTAGTATATATACATTAACTCATTGTCCATATAACATGATCACAAGTATTGAACGGGCAAGTATTTTTTCCTTAAGGTTCATGATTAACCTAAAACCTATAATAAGAAGATCACGTGCTACCTTCAAAATGCAAGTAAAGACTAATGTAAAACCTTAGATAAGTCCAAAGCCTTGAGGATGAAGCCCCAAATAGAAATAGAATATTAGAATCTGAAAAGGTATCAATCAAAAAACATTAGAATTAAAAATCTAATGTGTTTCAGAGACATTAGATTGGAGACAATGGTGGATTGGAGTTGTCCGCACTGTGTTTCAAAGAACCATTTGTGTTTACCTACGGAATGGAATGTTAACCCATTGAAAATGTTGCTTACCAAATTAAAGCTTGGATCTTTTATTGACATTCATATAGAAGTAAATACCTACCGAAGTAGATGGGGGCATCACCACTGGGGACATAACCTGGGAAATTAGTTTTGGCAGAAGAGTTAACCATTTTAGAGCAAAGTGAGGAGATGATGTCAAAGGACCAAAGTCCCCCATGGGGGAAGAATGGGTTTTCCAAGTTAATAGCTTATTATCTGAACTTAAATATCATATATACTAGGAAAGTTTTCTATTCAGAAGGATTATTGAAGAGGCTCAAGGAAGTTAGCATCTAGCAAATTCTTATCAGCCTTTTTTATGATAGAAATATAATACTTGTCACAATTGAACTGGAAATATCAAAACTTTGAGCATTTTCCTTTTTTGGCTTCTTTCTTGTAATTTTTACATACATTCAGGATTTTATCAATGCCACAAAATGCAAGATTGTCAAGAATAGCTTCATTAGAAAACATGGTGAGCATTTCATCAAATACTCTTGTGGTAATGGCATCTCAACTGTCAGAAGCAGAGGAGCAGGAACGTGCCTTTACTAGCTGTGGATGATGGAATCTGTTGTGATCAATGGCAGATGCAAAAAGTTTACTTCAACATATCTTGAATGTTGCTGTTGATGCTAGGAAAGGCTATAGAAGAGCCTCTTTTTCTTTATCCTTCATTTTTCTCTATTTCTTTTTCTTCAAGTTATTGAAAACTGCTTGTTAAAAGAAAAACTTATTGAAAAATAGAATGAAATGATAAACATCACAGTTTAAATATAAGAACCCAATTCTAAACATAGTGACTCTAAACAAATCTTTCTCCCCATATGATGTATAGGTGGCTATATGGTTTCTCTGTTGTCATTCCCATGTGTCCTTAGTGATATCACAATTTAGTTCCATATAAGCCTTATGCTTAATGGTTTCTTCCATTTTTTTATGTTTTACTGGCCAATCATCTAGGACTCTATCTGAATTTCTTAAATGCAGAAAACAAGCAATGTCAGACTAAAAAAAAAAGGTTGTTGTTGACACCAATCCAAGTTTTTTCCTAGACTATCATAGCATGCACCTACAATATCTAACATGTAATGAAACCCTATGTCAATATGTTCTTGTTTGCTAGATGGTGTTGTTGCAATTTCATTACAACACCAATCTAAAAGACTACAAACTCGAGAAATCAAGATAAAGGATCTAAAAGGATAGTTAAACAAACTCATCATTTTATTACAACTGAGTGAAGCCAAGAGAAAAGAAATTGAGAAGCAGTAAAAAGTCAAAGAACAGGCTACGTCCCTAGTGGTGACGCTCCCATCTACTCCGGTAGGTATTTACTTCTATAAGAATGGTAGTAAAATATCCAAGCTTTAATTTGGTAAACAACATTTTTAATGGATTAACATTCCATTCCATAGGTAAACACAAATGGTTCTCTGAAACACAGTGCGGACAACTCCAATCCATCATTGTCTCCAGTGTTGCTACCCGCTCAGAAATAGCTCAGGTACACTCCTAGAATTGTTAATAGCCCAAGCACCGGGAGAGTGACCTTCATGAACTGGGATCGCAGGGTAAGAACTTGCCATACTCAGATGATTTTTTTTGTATGCCATCCTAATTGGCATCTCATCGCTCTGTAAATGGCTTTATGTTGTTGCATATGGTGCCTGCTTCATAAGCATCGATGGGAAGGAAGCCAACCTTATGGAAATTGTCATAAGGTTAGCTAAGAAACCTTAAGGAAATTATCATACACTTCAATAAAAAAAAAGTCTTCCACACTCTAATCACAAAAAATAAAGGCTCCACCCACCTTGAACATGTACTAGGGAGAGAGCACTAGGGTCTCATCTCAGTTTGTTGCTAAGCAAACAATTTAGATATTTCTTTTAGGGAAAAAAGATGTCCAATCATCATGCTAAACATGAAAAATAGCTCCATCACCCAGGCTTGCAAGAAATTTATTAGCAACTAAGGGCATGATAGCCAACAAATACTGTCAAAAAGTGGTAAGTTCCCCTTCTTAACTACTGTTCATGACTCCCAAGAAAGGTTCTTCCTATGACAAGAATTTATAATGCTAGACACAAATCTGGCCTGCTATCCATAATTGGGCAATGGTTGTGTGTGAAGCATCACAGTATCAAAAATATCGAGCAATCTCAACAGGGGATATTCATGTGAAGGTTTAGGGTTTAAGCTAACCCTTTTCTAAACATCAACAGGGGATATATCTTCTCCACCGCTACCCCTCGCCGCACTCGTTCACCATATCTTGTCTATCCACATAGCTGTGGATGACGGAAGATGAGACAAGGTGAGAAAGGGAAGGTCGTGAGAAAAGAAACTCATCCCCAATCAAGATGATTTTGAACGGATTTTGTGAGAAAGGGAACGAATGAGCAATGCCAGAAGACAAGGTCGTCTGAGGTTTGGTTTGGTAGAGAGGAGGAAGAGGGTTACCGTCGTGAAGCAATGGTGGACAATCGATCAACGATGACGATGAAGCAAGAGAAGATGAAGATGAACGATGGTTGAAGATAGACAATGGTCACAGATGTTCAACGATGGTCGCAGAAAATGAGAATGACAGAGAACGCCAAAGGTCACATGATGGTGAGGATGAGGAGGAAGCGTTGAGGAGTTGCGATGGTGAGGATGGTAAGGAAGCGTCGATGGTGAGGTTGGTGAGGATGAGGGGATCAGTTGCGATGGTGAGGGTTTTGGGAGGAACCGACGTTAGTTGGATGGGATGAGGGTTTAGGGTAAGTCGATGGCTTGGATCAGAATGGGAATGACACTCCATCTACGTCAGAGGTTTAGAACCAATGGCAATAGACATAGTTTAGGTATGCTAGCGGTTCTAATATAATCGTCGCCAAATATTTGAATTCCCATCAATTATAAATAACCGCTGGTAAATATCTACCACTAAAAGCCTGATTTCTTGTAGTGATTGCATTTAACATTATAAATATTACATAGCATGCATCATTCTGCATTTAGAATAGATTGTTTTGTTTTTTTTGAAACTAAGAATAGATTGTATAAATTATAGATTAATTCACTTATTATTATGGCCAAGAGACAGGACAATATATTTTGGAGCCTCGGATTGACGATCCAACCGTACGGATTTGATCAGGACGATGATCAAAGTCCAACACCTCCGAAATCACCTTGATCGGAGTCCCAAAGCACCATATGCAGTCCAAGGAAGATCAACGACCAAGGGGCAACGTGACACAATTTGGAACTTCAAACGACAAATCCAACCACACGGATGGGTTCAGATCAACAATCGTAGCCCAACAGAGCAAAAATCAACCCAATCTGACGTTCGTGGCACCATCTACAAGCATCTGAAGTTGGACAATCCAAATGGCACCACGTGGTGCCATCTAGACCTCCCATGGGCGTCTGCAACACTCCCTCTTCCTCCGAGCAATCAATCTCAACCGTCGGGTTTGCATCCAACGGTTGAGAGCGCATGGGCCTCAAAATAAAAACACGACCATTTCATGCCCATAGCATAGTGGTCAAGGCTCTATCGTCCAACGAAGGACATCAGTTTGACTCCTCCAGCTCCCTCCGCATTCACAGCAAGTGCATCACCTTTAATTGGAGCCGCTCAATCAGAATCTAGCAGCATAGAATGAGACACGTGGCGAATAGATGAAGAAAATTTCACAAGTGTGTGATTACGCGTGATCCAACACGTGATCATACTCGACTTCATCACGTGATCTTAAGCACACTCTTACACATGGTCAAAGGCATCCATTCGAGATCTGATGTATGAGATTCATCGACCCGCACTCGTTCAAATCCTAAAAGCACGATCCCTACACGTTATTGACCGTTGATCGAACATCCAACAGCGGACTATCAATGGCAACTATGCAAGCAAGTGGCAACACTAGTGTACAAGTTGACTTCAACAACGTTTGAGAAGGACCTACAGCGATGACTTTAATGTCGCTATTGACCCATGAACGAATTTTACCTCCTCTCCTCCACTATAAAAGGACCACCACCCCTCCCATTATTCTTCATCTCTTCCTCTTCTTCCCTCACCTCCTCCAAAAGCTCTAAGGAGCTGGTCCCAAGCCCAGGATTCTCCTTAGAGTAGAAAAGTAAAATATTTTTCCACTTCTCACCCCCCTTCGTGTAGCATCCTGTGGCCGTCCTCTTACCACATTCGGGAAGCAGATCCTTGCCGCAATGCCGCCCTGCCCCATCCTCCTTCCTCTGGCTCTGTTCTTCTTCGTCCATCCTTTCACTACCTTTGCCCAAGCACCATCAAAGTGAGTCATCCTCCAAGTAGCCATCGAAAAGGATTTCTCTCACCCCCTTGCTCTTTTATTGCTTTCGTAGTGTAGATTTTATTGTAGTAAACATTATATCTTTCAAGCATATATCTAGAAGTAGTTTCTAATTATCTCTCTCTCTCTTATTTTGCAAGTAGATTAGCTAGATAAAGATTTTGTCAATCTGATCTCTTGCCTTATAAAAATGCCTAAATATTGCAAAAGATAAAAACACCAAAAACAAATAAATTGAAACATGGATTTTCAAAATCAAACATTCACCTCCCTGTATTCGACCCAGGGCTCACCTCGAGCTTCGTTTATAAATTTTATTTGGTAGCAAGATTTTAACATATACTACAATGAGTATTTTCCACTCACTATTTCTCACCCACCATTTTGGCATTATTTCCGAGGAGGCAACACTCTTTGGTTTTTCTCGCATTTTTTGCCTTACCTAACTTTTATCTCACTTTTTCTCCAAACTTGCTATGATTGCAAGTACTCTTCAGAAGTGGGCCAATGCGGTTAGATTGGAGAAAAGTGCTTATGAAGTTCTATAAGTGTATCTCCACCACCCACCTCCTAGATTTCATTCCGCCACCTAATAACTCAAACTCAAATCAATCTAGGTGCTTTTATAAACCCTAGGATAAATCTAATTGTTTGATTTTCACTTCACCTCACCTCACCTTTCGTATATATAAAAAAGAAAAAATAAAAAAAATTATGATTTGATTATGGGATTCAATTAAACATACTCACTAGAAGCACCTGCATACTAAGGCGTACTCTTCTTGATTCTACCACTTAATCGAAATCTGACCGATGGATGTAGTACACCTCAACTTAATGCACATAAGTAAGTAGCAATCTGGTTAGGTTAAGACATTTTGTGTGCCTTAATATGTAGTGCGAATAGGCCAATTCATAGGATTTGGGCCATACCACTTAAGATAAAAGTGATTCATCAATAGCTTGCCCCATAGGATTCAATTTTTAGGAACTAATCAAGCACTCCACATTCTTTTTGAGTTTTAAAGGAATATATTATCATCAGTGCTTTCAAAACTTGTTGTGTCTCTTGAACTTGATTGAATATAGCTAAAGTTGAACCCTAAAAACTACTAAACAAGGACAAACCCTAAAAGGCACATCATCAAAACCTTGTTTGAAAACCCTGGTTGTGCATGCATACACATATTAATCGATTTTTAAGGGCACAACCCATCTAAAGGGCCCATCACATTCCAAGAGCACAACCATCCCAAGCCTAATTAAAACTAAATAGATGTTGGCCTTAAGGATTAACTCTCTCTTTGAGACTCCAACTGAGATTTTTTTCTATTAATCTGCTTCTACCAGTCCATCTGATGTCTAGTAAGGGAGTAGTGTCAAACAACCACGGTTGGGGGGTATCAAAGGAACTTGAGATGAAAGCCAAGGGAAGTACCTTCTCCCCAATCCCTCCCTCTAATTGGTTGAACTGACCAAATAGAAGTAGACCAAATCGTTCCTTTCATCTCAAGATGGGTTCTGAGAGTCTGTAGGTCCTCAGGATACCCACTTAAGGATAGGTTTGGTTTGATTGTACTGCAGGGCACCTTTATCTTTTCTGTCTTCCCTCCTACTTCACCATGTATTCTTCCACACCACACTCGCATTTCCAATCCTACCCTCCTACCACCACTTATCCCCAAGATGATTACTATCCTGACCTGACTTATGACTACCCATCCACTGATTGGGAATACAATTCTAGACCTCAATGTCTAGGGTCTAGCACTGGACATCATGATTATGATTATTATCCTTCTCAAAGCTACATCGATTATAGATCATCACCTTCTTATGAACAAACCAACCCAATCTACAATCAAGAAGGCTATGATGATTATAACACCAACCCCTCCCTAGGATTATATTGAATATAGGTCACCACCCCTCTTTGAACAACCCGAAACAACCTATTATTTGGGAGGGCCCCAAGAACCTCAATTCCTTGACTCCCCTCTATTAAACCCAAACCCACCCAACCCTGAACCGAACCATTCAGTTCAGGTGAACCAGGTCCAAGATAGGGTGTTGGCTAACTTGAGGAATACCATAATCTTTGGAAACTCAGCCAACACCATGCACTAAAGCATTGGAGCCTATGATCAAAATGATTGATGAGCTTAATAGTTCTTTATTGGATTGGCTCCAAGATGTTAAGGACAAGGGCCCAGGTAAGTTTTTGCTTAGGAAATTGTTGAGATTGAGGATGAAATTCGTGGTTACCCTAGTCCAATCTTGGGATGATTCTCAGAATGAACTCCCTTCAGGAGAGCCAATGTTAGAAATAGCTCAGGCACCTGTCGGGGGGGATAATTTTTATGACACTGGGGATGACCAAGTTGGTCTAGAACAACCCATTGAGAATGAATTAATTTTCTCATCCGAGATCCTCGAGCGAGGGAGAAAGGAAAAATATGTCTCCATGGACCAGAAAATGACAGATGATTTTAAGACATATATAAATGATGATCAAGAATTCTTTGATTCTGAGGGTGAAGAATCTTTAAGTGAAGTCTCACTTGAGCTTAAGGAGAATGGTTTTAGTGAGACAAACGAGCCTGATGAATTATTTGATGGCCCTATAATTGAGGAATTTGATTCTACTAGGGTTAACTTGGAGGATTCAAATCCAGATTTATTAGATAATTCAATTAATAGCCCCATTCCTCTACCACACCCTGAAGAATATAATGATGATCTTAAAATCACCAAACGCAAGTCAATTTTGATTCAGCCACGATTTTTGGACTTGGGTAAATCACATGGGGTGAATAATATGCTAGAGGTCCCAGAAACCGAACACTTGATCTTGGAGGATAGGAATTTGAAAATTAAGATTTGGGAAGCTAATTCCAGGGGAAGCAGAAGTATGAATCTAAGGGTTCTTATTTGCCTAAAACCATCTACTCTTTACCAGGACCCTTATGATATTTTTTCTAAGGATGTGCAACCCAAGTACATAATAATTTATTATCTTTTTGAACTGAACCCTAAGTAGACAATCAAACCTATTGAACCAGATCTACTTATTGTCTACCATTTTAAACTTGGGTTGCACACCACAAAACTAGAGGCTCAACCTTGCAAGCACAACAATCTCTGGTTCTAGGTAATTTTCATCCAAAACCTTAGAACTACCCAAACCTAGTGATGGAAACACCATCATGAGCCATAACTAGCTCATTTTGATCCAATTAAGACAGTAAATGCTCCTACATAACTGTCAGAGAGCCATAAGTCACTACATAACCATTCTGAGGGAAATACAAGAAAGCATATCATGAATGCGGTACAATCATGGGTTTTCCCAGGGGGTAATTAGGGGTCAAATAGTCCTAAAAGTCTAACAAGTGGCTTAGAACAAACAGAAAAGGGTTTGCACGTGTTTTGAGAATTAAATAACTTTTGAAATCCAAAAAATAGACCTGCTTAATTAACTAAGGTTCTGGTTAGGATAAAATTCACCTAAACCCTCTAAAATTCATAGAAAAATATTCTCTAGGGTTTGGAACCTTCAATTTGACCATTAGAACCCATCTTGACCAAAAATAGAGTCCTAGACTGACATTTACCCTAATTTGGGTTTTCAATTACCTAGTCAAATGAAGTCAAAACCTAAATCTAACTGCACCATTGGATTCCTTGGGTCCAAATTAAGTTTGTACCAAAATTCAAGCCCAATTTGAGATCATCTTGACCAAGTTTGCATTTTGGTCCAGTCAGACTCTTTCTATCTCATTCAGACCCTTAATTTTTGAATTCTCTTACAAATAACCCCCTACTTCTTTACCTTCTTCACAAGCAGGTCCCCACACCATTTTTGGAAGGTGAAACCTTCACCGTCGAGTTTCGAGCGAGAATTTCTCGCTCGATTCTCAATTAATCCTTCTCAAAATTGATACGAGGATTCCTTGGGCTCTAAGCCCTTCCCAAAAGGTCATACGAACCTTTCAAAGGTTCAGGTATCCATTGTTGCAACCACCTTCCAAGCTTGAAAGCTTCTTTCCAAGCTTGGAAGGGCATCCTATGGCCTATAAAAGAGACCCCGAGGCAAGGCTATGCTCTTGAGCAAGATTTGGCCTCAGAAACCCTCTTCTTCTCCATCTCCGGCCACCTTCAAACTTAGCTCCGGCGACCCCTCTCTGCCCTCCTCCTTCGACCATCCAACCATCATATTGGACGACCAACAATCCTCCCCTCGTCTTCACGAACCTCTCCTACCAATGAGAGGTCGTGCCTCTCCCTCAGTCGATGTCAGCGCCTCGCCGCACCATCCTCCTTCTCTAGCTCTGGTCGACCAACATCGAAGCCCTCCACCTCTCTATCGCGTCCCTAAGTTCCTCTATCTCTCTCTCTCTCACTATACTTTCTTTTCCCACTCTCACAACACACACACAACCACAAATTTGCCCTTAACACCGTCACCTTCTTCTGCTCCGGCGAAGCTCCAACGACGCCTATCCACCACGCCACTACATGAATCTCACCGCTACCACCCCCATCAGTTCTGCCATAACTCCATGAATAAAAACCCTAACCTAATTTCACCTATCGCTCACCCAAACTTGCCCCCGAACACACCCACTCTCACATGCACAGTCCGACTCCGCCTCGCACTCACGGACCTCGCAACGCCACACAACCACCACCGTGGCATTCGTCGTGGTACGGTGATCCTTCCTAAGCCTTCTGATGTGACCAAAGGGCCTTCTTGCTGATTTCAGGTGCTCATCCCCTCCGCCATTGGAGCAACTTCTTCAAGCAAGCTTCAAGGCTGCTCCAGGGTGCCTTTACTCCAGGCTTCAACTCCAGGTTGTGCGGAAATGTCTCACGAACACACCCAGGTCCTTGATTGAGGATGTGAGCCTTAGTGGTTGCCTTGATTTGGAATGCATTCCAGTGTAGACGCGCGCGAAGAAGAGGCACTATATTTAGTGCCACATCGTCAGCTGAAGAGCACCCTGTGGCGCATAAATTAAAAAAGTGTCTAAGGCTTTTTGCCTCAAACACTGGGGGTGAGGTCCCTGCTCACCCACTTGCTCACCTGCACCTCGCCCGTGATGCCGTCCACCATGGGCCTAGCCCAGGTCCGACCCGCCTAACCCATTCCACTCCTCGACTGCGATCACGCCCGCAACATTGGACCCGGGTGCGCTCTAGGCCTGAAACCCGACTACCCGGTACTATGGAAGGCTCTGGGAGAGCGTAACACAGAGAGAGAAAGAGAGATAGCATGCGGGGGTAGGGGGTTTTTGCTACAGGAAGTATCGATTGACACTTAGCTATTTGAAGGATCTTGCACTTCTACGTGAAGAAGGAGAATTGAGAAGAAAGAAAGAAAGAAAGGAGAAGAGTAGAAGAAAAGAAGAAGAACAAGAAGAAAAGGAGAAGCACAGAGAAAGGAAGAAGAAGAGAAGAGAAGCATAGAAGAAGCCCAAAAGCAGAGAGATCCTTGAGTCTCTAGCCCTGTAGCACAAGTTGTTTAAGCCATCTGATACCTTTGATTGCATATACTTGAGGCTTTGATTTAATTGTTATTTGTGAGGAGTAATTGGTGATTTAAATCACCATTTTACTCCATTCTTTTTGCATATTGATCCTGACATTCTTCTTATTGCAATCGCTATTCTTGATTTAAATTGTGATCTTGAGTTTTGAATTCCATATTGCTCCCTGTGTTCGACCTCGAACTTAAAATTCGAGTAATAAATTTATTTATTTTCAAAGCGATTTCGGCTATACTATAATGCAGTTTTTAACCTCAATTTCGTCGTGCAAACACCTAGGGCATGGGTTTACATCATAATCTGGTCCACATCTATGGACATCTTTTGCTGGCGGGTTTAAGGATCAATCTTTTAATTCTGATCCTAACCTATACTTCTTAGCTCTTAATTTCTTCTCTTTGTTTGTATAATATGCCTAGTTGAAGGCACTAAACTTAGCACGTGTGTATACTCCACTTTCTCTGCAGCTGATTGATTTTATCACAAAATTTAGGTGATATTCTGTTTATTCTGCCCTTTTCATGCCTTTATTTTTATAATGAGGACATTGTATTAGCTAGGCATAAGGGGGTGGATACTTGATTCTGAATCATTTTTGTCAGCTCCGTGGATTCTTTTATTTATTTTCTCCTTATTTATTAGAAAATCAAAATTCAAAAAGACCAAAAAATTAGAGCATTAGAGGAAGAGAACTTAGGCATTAGAAATTAGTTAACTTTAGGAAATGATATGATAAGACCTAAACACTTAGACTCTTCAGGTCTTTGGGCTTAATCAGCCTAAGTGTCCACTAAAATGTGAACCTGTTTCTTGAGTCCTCGCCACGATAATTTTATTTTAATTTGTCTAATAAATTAGGGTGATAAGTACACGACTTATCAACTCATCTTCTAATTTGAGGGGACTTTCAGTCTACAGCATCTACACACTATTTGCACTGATTCACTTCTTAATGATATTTACGGAAATTAGGTAGCTAATGAACTTTCTAGGGTAGTATGGCTAGCACGTTGTCGTAGATAATAGCCCAGTGGCTGGTTGTCCAGAGCTTAGCTATATGACCATTCTCTTTCTACTGCCTTTAGGTAAATCTTAGACCAGGGAAGCCACCTATTCAAAAAAAGAACAAAATATATAATACTACAAAAAAGGAAAATAGAAAAAGAAAAAACTAATAATATACACTTCACCGCACAAGTATGGCTGGCAAGTTACCGTGGGTTTGACGTCTCATTGGCCAGTTGTCTAGAGCCCAGCTCACACAAATGCATAAATAATTCCCAAACACATAGGGAAGAAGCAGGAAAGTAGAATAAATCGGGAGAAATACATTGGGTTCACCCTTGTGTTATCTCCATAAAAAATTTTAAAAGTAGGGAGAAAGCTACTGATTGAAAAGATAAACCTTTAGGCAGAAACTTTTAAGTCACCTAAGGTCGTAGAAACCTAAAGTCCATTTTAACTGTCGCTTAATGATTCTATCACTTTTCACGAGATGCTTAGAACTTGAAGTTCTTTACGAGTCTTGGATGGGTTGGGTAGCCGTAGAAAACTGCCCCGAAACTCAAAACTCAAAAGAATCCAAAAAAATTAGAAAAAAAGAAAAAGCAGAAAAAAAAATGTATCTTCCCTTTTCAAAATAAGGCAAGGACCTGAGCGATCTACATTTTAGCAGTCACCCAGGCGCTGTTGAGTCTTTGTAATTAGATCCTTAGCTGAAAATTTCTAGTGTTAGTCAACAAATTTTGCCTATGTGACCAGATCTTGATTCTATTCTATACACAACATTTAGGTTAATTTTGCTAGGGACTAGCAAAAGATAGGCATGGGGGTATGATAATTACACATTTATTCATGATAAAATGCCTATTTATGAGAGTTCCTAAGCTTAACATTGCATTTAATATTATAAATATTGCATAGCACCCATCATTCTGCAATTAGAATAGATTGTATAAATTGTAGGTTAATTCACTTATTATTATGGCCAAGAGACAGGGCAATATATTTTGGAGCCTCGGATTGATGATCCAACTGTACGGATTTGATCAGAATAACAATCGAAGTCCAACGCCTTCAAAATCACCTTAATCGAAGTCCTGTAGCACCATATGCAGTTTGAGGAAGATCAATGGCCAAGGGGCAAGGTGACGTAATTCGAAACTTGAAATGACAAATCCAACTGCACGGATGGGTTTGGGTGGACGATCACAGCCCAACAATGCAAAAATCAACCCAATACGACGTTCGTGGGGCCACCTAAAAGCATCTAAAGCTGGACGACCTAGATGGCGCCACTTAGCACCATCTATACTGTGCATGGGCGTCCGTAGCACTCCCACTTCCTTCGAGCGATCAATCCTGACCATCAAATTTGCATCCAACGGTTGAGAGTGCATGAGCCTCAAAACAAAAATGCGACCTTTTCACACCCATAGCATAGTGGTCAAGGCTTTACCATTTAACGAAGGATGCAAGTTTGACTCCTCCAACGTCCTTCACATCCGCAGCAAGCGCATCGCCTTTAATTGGAGCCACTCGATCAGAATCTAGTGGCACAAAATGAGACACGTGGTGCAAAAGATGAAGAGAATTTCACAAGTGCATGATCATGCGTGAACATACACAACTTCATTGTGCGATTCTAAGCAAACCCTTGCACACAATCAGAGGCATCCATTTGAGATCCGACAAATGAGATTCATCGACCTGTGCCCGTTCAAACCCTAAAAGCGCGATCCTCATGTGTTCTTGATCGTTGATCGAGCATCCAACAGCAGACGATTGATGGCAGCTATGCAAGCAAGCGCTAGCGCTGGTGTGAGAGTTATCTTCAATGACGTTTGAGAAGGACCTACAGTGACAACTTTAAGGTCGCTATTGACCCATGAACGAATTTTGCCTCCTCTCATCCACTATAAAAGGACCACCACCCTTCCCATTCTTCATCTCCTCCTCTTCTTCCCTCACCTCCTCCAAAAGCTCTAAAGAGCTGGTCCCAAGCCCAGGATGCTCCTTAGAGTGGAAAAGTAAATTATTTTCCCACTTCTCACCCCCTTTGTGGAGTATCCCGTGGCCATTCTCTCACCACATTCGGGAAGCAGATCCTCGCCACGACACCATCCTACCCCCTCCTCCTTCCTCCGGCTCCGTTCTTCTTTGTCCAGCCTCTCACCACCTTCGTTCAAGCACCGTCAAAGTGAGTCGTCCTCCAAGTAGCCATCAAAGAGGATTTCTCTCACCCCCTTTCTCTTTTATTGCTTTCGTAGTGTAGATTTTATTGTAGTAAACACTATATCTTTCAAGCATATATCTAGAAGTAATTTATGATCCTCTTTCTCTCTCGTTCTCTCTTATTTTGCAAGTAGATTAATTAGGTAAAGATTTTGTCGATCTGATCTCTTGCCTTATAAAAATACCACAAAATCGCAAAAGATAAAAAATACCAAAAACAAATAAATCAAAATGCGGATTTTCAAAATCAAATGTTCGCCTCCACGTATTCGACCTGGGACTCACCTCAAGCTTCAATTATAAATTTTATTTGGTAGCAAGATTTCGACATATACTACGATGTGTATTTTCCACACTCAATTTCTTGCCCACCATTGGCTTTCTTGGTCTAAGATTTGCCTCAAGGCATCCGTGGCAGAGAATGGGTAGCATGGCTAGGCTCTAGACAACCTACCAATGGGGCGTCTAACCTATGACAACTTACCAGCCATACCACGCTAAAAGGTTCATTAGCTACCTAATTTCCGTCAGAACCTCCGAGGAGCGAGTCAGTGCGAAAAGTGTGCAGATGCTTAGACTATAAGTCCCCCCAAATCAAAGGGTGGGCTGATAAGTCATATACTTATCACCTTACTTTATTAACTAAATTATCATGACTTAGGGTGGCAAGGACTCGAGAAATAGGTCCACATTTTAGTGGACACCTAGGCTGATTAAGCCGAAGTCCTGAAGAGTCAAAGTATTTAGGTCTTATCTTATCATTTTCTAAAGTTAAAAAACTCCTAATACCTAAGTTCTCTTTTCCTAATTCAATTTTTTTTATTGGAAAAATAAAGAGAAACAGGTACCAAAATTAGATGTTTTGCGAAGCAGACAAAATCATTCAGGAATACAATATCCACCCCCCATGCCTATCTAATGAAATGTCATCATTGTATAACAATGACATGAAAAGGAGCAGAATAAATAGAATATCACCTGAATTTCGTGATGGTTTTGTCAGGTCCACTAAGAATATTTGTTCAGCGCATAAATCACGTTTAAAAAGTTGAATTAGTTGTAGTATATTGCGAAACGCGTCGACAAATAAATTTATAAACTCCGGTGAGTACCAGGTCATTTGCAGGGAGGCAATCTCGATTTTTGCAGAAGCTTTTGAATAAAACTAATTATAACTAGATATATATATATGTATATATGTATAAAGCAGATATCATGCATTCAGAAGATTAGAATTTTATTGCAGTTAGATAGAGTTTTCACAATAGAGTATGCTACTAGAAATAAATAGATAGATAGATAGAAGACAGAGAGATAGAGAGAGAGAGATAGAAAGAGGCAGAGAGATGATGCCGCTTATAGGATGCTTATGTGAGATGCGGAAGCACCTCAGATCCAGAGCTTCGAGATGAAGGTCGAAGCGGAGTTGTAGAGGGACGGAGAGTTGCAGAGAAGGTGGAAGATATCTAGAGTTGATGGAAGAGATGCCCTCAACTGGGGGTCATTGGTCTTCTTTTATAGCTTTTATGGAGGGCAAAAAGGGTCTTTTGGCCCTCTATCTCTTGTAACAACTCCTGGGAAATCAGATCCGTTGATCGAGAGATCAACAGATCAGATCTGGCCTCAAAATAGCCTCCAACACGCCTTCTACATGCGAATTCAACCTGGGCTCAACACATGGCACACCTAGAGCCCTTGATCCACGATCGCACGTCTCCTGCTCCTCCACATGTGCCCGCTTCAATTTCACGCTCACCGCTTGCTCAATCTGAACGCCTCATCCTCAGCCATCCGATCTTACGATTGGACAGCCCATGCAAGCGTGCATCTCTTCTGTTTCAAAGAAGCACATGGGAAAATGTGCATCGGATCCCACATTCGTCCGCGATCCGCTCTCATTTTGCCATGTGATTGCATCACCACGCTCCGCTCAACATCTGACGACCAATAGCACCTGTGGCCAATGCCCTTCAATTTCGCACAAGGCGCGGATTGAACGCGTGCTACTTGTTTCAGCGCAAATGCATGAACCAACGCGCTACACGTGAGTTTTGTTACGGTTTCCACTTTGCATCTATTTGTCCTTAGCCATTGGATGGAGATCCAATAGCTGAGATTTCTTCTTTCCTTGTTGAGGTGCAATTGGATGGGTGACGTGACGTGCTCACGACCATTGGATGGCCATCCAAGTGCCCACAGCGTATGAAGGGTAGCCTTCCTAGATGGGGCGGAAATGAGGGGGTGGCTGTGATGGTGCCACATGGCACCATCATAGCTGTCCATATTCTTTTCCTTGTATCAGGTGCTATAGACCTCTAATCGGGTTGATTTTTGCGTTGTTGGACTACGATCGTTGATCCGGATCCATCCGTGTGGTTGGATTCTTCATCTGAGGCTTGGATCTTTGTCCTTTGGCTTCATGATCTCCATTCTTTTATGGACTGCATACGATGCTTTGGTTATCTGATCAAGACGATTTCGAAAGCGTTGGACTCCCGTCGTCGTTCTGATCAGATCTATCTGGTCTAATCTAACACCAACAGCTTTGAATCATCTGTGATTAAAATCATCTCTCATTAGAACATACAATTACGAATTTATCTATGCAGCTAATCAAACTAACCATTATGCAAATTACGATGCCTATGAATGCATTATTCCTATGTTATGCTAGAATCTAGCTTAATTCAGGTGATTTAGGTTGCATGATTGTTATGCAATCACATCCCCATGCCTAAATCTTGCTAGTCCCTAGCAAATGTAAGACTAAATGCAAAGTGTTCCTACATGAGTAATTATTATCAAGAGTTCGACTAGAGGTTTATGTCTTTTGTTTTCATCCGAATCTTTAGTAATCCAGATAATTGTGAATGTGTTTTGTTGTAGTTTATGCAACAGATCCAAGTGAAAAGTCAATCCACCTCTAAAGCTTGTACTTAACCCTTAGTAAAAATCTATTGGGATAGGCGAACTTCTCCCCTTGGGGTTATATGGTAATTTGTAAATTCAACCCTGACTTTTGACTTAGGTAGAAGATGATTTTGAGTCAAGTGGATTTGCTTTTGGTGGCTCATACTCATCTGGTGCTACATATAGACTAGTACTTTAAAACCTAGATTTCCAGATTATTAAATAATTTAACTCAAAGAGAGGCAAAGAAACTGTGTTCTCTTTAGTTCCTTTGTACTCCTCTCTCTTTCTTTTTCTTTTTCTTATCTTTTTCTATTTTTTTCTTTCTTTTTGAGCTCACAATCTCACCAGATTTATCAATATATTTGGTGGTCTCTCCTAACATTAACACTTTGATTAGGTTCAATAACTCTATGACTAAGTCAGAATTTCTCAGCCCATATTCAGGCAGCCAGTAATACAGAAGAATAGGTCATGAGGGTGGTAGGTGTTGTTGCTTCATTACATTTGAAATAAATTCTAACTCATAAACTCATTTTCTTTTTGCTTTTTCTCTTCTTTTTTTTTCTATGTATATATATAAATATATTTCTTTTCTTTTCTTTTTCCACTTTATATATATATATATATATATTCAAATATCTACTAACGCAACATAGTATAGCATACGAACTTTTATTTATGAGGCATTATTCAAGATTAGGGGTGTTCAAGAGAATATTTGGTGGCTTATTTGGTGGAAGTGCCTATTCTTGGCACCAAGAAGGGAATGGATAGGGCAGTGTATTTCTAACCTTGACATTAATACCCTCCTTCATTCGAGGATTCTGTAAAGGAAGTCGTGACCATCCACCTCAGTCTTAGTTTTATCAAAACCCGCTTTCTACGTATTTGCCTTATTTGGTGGCTCTCAAGAGATTCGCACTAAGAACTTGTACGTAGAAATCAAGAGCGAAAACTATGCCTAACTCCGAGTATCATTATCTAATTATCCAAAAGTTAAGATTCCTCATACTAGCCTTAGAGCACCAGTAGACTTTCTACTCTCACCTCACACTTGTTTAGTGGATCTGTTAGAAGAAAGTTTGCCTGACATCCTAATTACTGTCCAAGGGTTCAGGAGAAGAAGCACTACTTCTTCTCGATAAACTAAAGATGTTTATTGGTCTTCACAGAGGATCCATTGCAAATTCTACTTGTAAGTGTAAAATTGTACTGGATTCTAAACTCAGGAATCAACTTAAGAATAAATCCATAATAAAACCTTAATAAAAATTCTTTATGCCTAAATGCAATTTTTTTTTTCTGACATAAAAATAAGACATGCAATGTCCACCCCCCCCCCCCCCCATGCCTATTCGTTACAATGTCCACATTAAAATGTATGCATGAAAATCAAAATATAATAAGCAAGATGAGGGGATATCACCTGACCATGCTTGTTAATCCCGGTCAACATGGATGCAAAAGATGCAAAACTACATGTAATGAATATTGGGTTGCCTCCGAGGCAGCGTTAAGTTTAACATCATTTGCTGGACTTAAACCCAAAAATGAATGATCAGATTAATGGGTTGAGTCACGATTAAAATGAAGATATGGTCATGGAACACAGGGATCAGTGATCCACAAATGTGGATCAGCTAATGGTGAATACCAAGCCCAAATGTTCAGAAAAATAAAGTGAACGAGCTTGAAACTTTTTGCAACCAGATGCTACAAAAGAGAGAAACATTAGTGCGAGTGCCAGAGTGGAAAGTAGATAGTGGCAACCTTAAGATGTGATGCATGAGGAAGGAAGATGAGGTGGATACAGGGTGGTTTATGGGGAATAAATCATATGGGTCCTGAAAGTGATGGGAAATGAAAGGAGGGACCCGAGTGGTGTAGTTTGAAATGCTATAAGAAACCACTTCGCAAGTCAAGTTAGGTATGGATGGATGTCGAGTAGGTGAGTCAAATAAGATCCTGTCGTCCATCTCACTAGTTCCGAACTTATTAGAATCCTCAATCTTAACCCTGAGGTAATCAAAAATCTTATTTGAGTCGCCCAAATCATGATGCAAGTCTTCAAATGTAATTGATGGGAACACCATCTGAGCCATAACTAGCTCAATTTATTCATTATCAAGGAATAAATGCTCCAACATAACTACCAGAGAACCATAGTTCATTGCATAATAATTCTAAGAGAAAGATAAGAAATCAGAGTTAAAACTACAATTTTACCATTATATCTTGAATACAGAACAACCATGATTTTTCCTAGGGGGTAATTAAGGGTCAAATGGTCTTAAATTTAAATATCCAACAAGTGGGTTAATACAGATAGAAAATTATTTTTCGCCTCTTTTGAGAATTAAATGACTTCTGAAAGCCTAAAAATAGACCCGCTTAATTAAATAAGGTCCTGGTCAAGATAAAATTCACCTAAACCCTCTAAAATTTATAGAAAAATATTCTCTAGGGTTTGGTACCTTCAATTTGACCATCAAAACCCGTCTTGACCCAAAACAGAGTCTCAGATTGACATTTACCATAATTTGGGTTTTTTCAAAAATTACCCCGTCAAACTAGGTCAAAACCACGATCCAACTTCACCATTAGATTCCTTAGGTCATGATGGGAACACCATCATGAGCCCTAACTAGCTTATTTTGACCCAAAAAAGAGAACAAATGCTCCTATATAACCAACTGGAGGTCATAACTCAATGAATAACCATTCTGAGAGAAAAAGAAGAAACAAGGGGTAAAATTGTAATTTTACCATTGTAGTACAACAACGAGTTTTCTCATGGGATAAACATAGGTCAAATAGTCTTAACAAGATAAAAGTGGGTTGGTTCAAACAGAAAAGGGTTCATGTGAATTATGAGAATTAAATGACTTCTTGTAACCGTAAAACAAATCTACTTAATTTGACAAGGTTTTGGTCAGGATGAAATTAACCTAAACTCTCTAAAAATCATGTAAAAATATTCTCTACGGTTTAGAACCTTCAATTTGTCCCTTAGAACCTATTTTAACCAAAATTGGGGTCTCAATCAAATATTTGCCCTAAATTAGCTTTTTGTGTAAATTGCCCAATCAAACATGGTCAAACCCAAAATCCAACTTCACCATTGGATTCCTTAGGTCCAAATTAAGTTTATACCAAAATTTGGTCCTAAGGGGTATTCATCTTGACCTACTTCGCAAACAGGTCCAGCCCAATTACATTTCTACCCCTATCTTTCGAAAACCTCTACGGAAACCCCCCTAACTTCCTCATCATTCTTTGCAATTAGGTCCCTTCTCCATTATAGCGGAGGGAGTCCTACTCCAGCAAGGGTTCAGAGGTAAGAACTCTCTGATTTCTCAGAAAATCCCCTTCAAAATTAAAAGGGAGATTCTCTAAGAAATCTCCTCCAGTTTGCACACAATCATGAACCCTAATTCCTACCCAATCTCTCATGCGAATGCATGAGAGATTTGGGTCTCTCTGAGTTTCCATCTCTGGCGACATTGTCGTGCTTGGAAGCTTGGCTTCCAAGCACAAACTCAACCTCCATGGCCTATATAAGAAACCCTAAATCATTCCGCACCTCCTCAGCTTGGATTTGGGTCGGTCCACCCCACTTCTTCTCTCCTCGCTAGCCACAACTTCTCTGCAAGCTCCGACGGCTCCATCCTCTCTCTCTCGTCGCCCAACCACAATACCAGTGGTTGAGTTACCTTCCTCTCAATCATCCACGTCGGTCGCACCAGCCCAGACGCTGCCTCTACCCCTGTCGTCACTGTCGCCTCACCTACGGAGTGCTTCATCTCCGACGACGGCAACATGAGCCAACCGCCATCCCTGACTCCCTCATCCTTAGGTTAAGTTAGTTCAATTTCTCTCTCCCTTCTCTTCCTATTCCCCCTCTTTATTTCTTGAAACTATCCCTCGACGCCACAAATCACCACCACCTTCTTCATCTCCAACCACACTCCGACGAGGCGTCCCCGTCGTTCCGCACCTCCATCCACCTCACCAACCACTCCATAAGCATCGCCACACCTCACTAAATGTAACCCCTCACCTCACTCATCGCGCCACACACCCAAACTGCCCCCCGAACACACCCATACACATAGCCACAGGTTGCCCTAGGCACACACTCTCCAGCCACCCCACGCTGTGCTGACCCCCACAACACGTTCGTCGTGTCTTAGCAAAGCCTCCCAAGCTTTTTGACGAGGCCACAAGGCCGTTTGCATGACTACAGGTATAGGAGCCCCGCCGCCATTGAAGCAAGCAAGCAGCTAGCTTGCAAGCTCGTTCCAGGTCTTCTCGCCCCAGACTACGAGTCCCAGGGTGTGTGAACTCTCCTCGCGCACAGCTTCAGCCAAGCACTTGGCACTGAAGACCACAATAGCAGCCGCAATTGGATTCGCCTTCTGTTGTGAACATGCGCAACAGGAAGGTGGGGGATGTTTAGTCCCACCTCGGAAGTGAGTGAGCAGGCACAGTGAAATAAGAGGAAAAAGTGATTATGCCTTATCACCTCCTGACCACGGGGTGAGGTCCCTCTCACCTACCACTGCCTCATCCGTGACCCACTGCCTGCGGACCTGGCTGACTCGTATACTCGACTTGCACTCCTCGCCCACCGGTGTGCGTGGTGGGCGAGGAGTGCAAGTCGAGTATATAGTCCCGGGCCCGTGTACCCGACCCGATTACCCGAGAAGGCTCTGGGAGAGCGAGCCTAAGAGAGAAAAAGGAAAAAGAGATTGCGGGGGCGGGTAGGGGTAAGTTTTGCTCTCTCGCAGGGAAAAAGAAGAAGAAAAAGCCAAGGAAGAGGAGGGCTAAAGCCAGTGAATGCTAAGGAGAAGGCAAGGCTGAAGAGGAAGAGCTAAAGGCTGAAGGGCTAAAGCAAGAGAAAGAGAAGGAGAAGAAGCTGAAGGCAGAAGAAAGGGAAGTCACAAAGACAGAAGGAAAGGAAGAAGAAGAAGCCAAAGCTAACAGCAGAAGGAAACAAAGGAAAAGAAGGCAAAGGCACAAGAACAGAAGAAAGAAAAGAGAAGAAGGAAGCGACCAGAGACAGATCAAAGAAGAGAGAAAAAGAAGAAATTAAGCACTGTAGCATTTATAAGTTTAAGATGTCTGATTCACAAATCAGACATTCATTTTCTTTTGTGCTTGTCTTCATATATTGACTTCTTGATTCTCTTGTGCTTACATTTCTTGCATTATAACTCTAATTTTTCATTGCATATTATATTCAATTTGAACGTTGTGCTCTTAATTTTTAAACCCCAATTTGCTCCTCGTATTCGACTTCGAATTTAAAATTTTGAGTAATAAAATTTATTTCTTTTTGAGCGATTTCAACTATACTACAACGCATTAATTTTAACATTGATCTCGCCTCATTAAACATTTTGGCGCCATTGTCGGGGAGCAATAGGCAATTTAGAAATCTTGATCACAATTTCCGATTTGGTACTAACTTGATATATCTCTTTTGTTGTGATTGTTTCAGGGGAGAAGATTCAAAGGAAGATGGCCGCACAACAAACACACCCAGGGCAGGTAATCTCCGATTAGCCCTTTCTCTTAATCCCCTCATTCTGAAAAGGAAAAATAAAATAAAAATCAATTAGGGCTACCTGCTTTCCATCTTTAGTTAATTCACCAAAGTTGCCTGATTTTGATTTCAACAAATATTGATTTGCGCATCCATTTAGGGTAACTAAGGCTACCACATTCTTAATTGAGCCCTAAATACCATACTTTTGGAAACTAAAATGGACCAAAATTAGAGTCAACTTAAGGATTCCAATTTAGGGTTTTAGAGACACATCTTTCTAAGAATCAACTATTCCAAAAAGAGGTGTGCCTAAACCTTGATTGAAAAGACTTATTCAAGAGAAACCCTAAAATTCAAGCTCTTAAGTTCACTTGAATCCTAAAAGAAAGGACCTAAAGCTTCTTAAAGGACAAATAGGTGAAGTTGACCCCCCTATCAGGTCAACCAACCTTGAAATTAGGTCACCCTTTCACTTGAAGCATCTAAAGTTCACGTGGAATCCTAAGCACCTTTGCTGTTAAATAAACATGGTAGACTAAGAGGTCAAAGTCCCCATTCTGGCCTACCTGAAATCTCAGCGACAAGAGAGGTCAGGTGGGGGAAACCCTATAACCCATGGGGGGTCTTTGAAGGACTCACCCTCTCTGGCTACCCAGGTAATTCTCAGGTGGACTACTTTCCAATCCAGGGGTATCATCCACCTCAAACCTCCATAGTCATCCAAACATCTTTGAGTGCCTTGATTAGGTCAAACATCCAGTCCCTCATCCCTTCTCTTTAGAGCACACACATAGATTTTCTTTGGGAGTCTCTATTCAGATCAAATCACTTCGATCCACACTTGAATTCTAATTCTACATCTTGATTCCACCATCGGATGCAAATATGCAGCTGGTTACTTAGGAATACCATTCAAGAAACCTGAATCACAAAGATCCATGAGAGATAGAATGATTGAGGATGTCCTTGAATTTTATGAAATTGAATACAAAACCTCAAAACCAGTAGAAGACATTCAGGTTAGTGTACCAACAACAACCTTCATCATAAACTGTGCCCAAGTATTATTAACAGAAGCTACAAGAGGATCAACCCGAGACATTCTCATAACAGGATACATTGAGATAGAAAAATTACATAACTTTGAATACCTTCAATGCATGACCAATCATGTACTTTAGGAACAACACCAAGATGATCTTGAAAAATGGGAAGAGATGATGAGATTATTGAAACAAGTTATTGATCAAAAATACCCGTACATGCCCCAAATAGATAATGAACCATCTTGGAATAGTATCAAGGACCAATCTGATTTCCCAAATCCCAGGTTTGAGGCATAAGGTTGTTGTGGATTCCCAACCCAAACGGAAAATAAAATGCCTGATCTTGAATTAAGTTGGGAAGTCCCAATTGCAGGAGAACACGATTTTCAGCCAGCCCTAGAAAACCAAAATCTTGGGTCATCAAGCATAGAATTCTGAGACTCCTGCAATGATGAAATTAAAATTGAACCTCTCGAAGGTGTAAATCTCACCCCTTATTCTGATAAGGTGACCCTCGAAGGTAATTTTGACCTATATTCTAGTGATTCAACCCACATCCTCAGCCTAGAATCTGGATCTGAAGCTTATTGGAAAGATTACAGGGCCCCGTAAGACAAAGATCAAAGTTTAAATACAGAGTATGATTCTGGGCCTTTATTTGATGAATGTCCCTCTCCAACATCCTTAGAGATACAGATAGATTTCTTGGAAGTCACGCCAATCTACGATACAGAAATCAAGGAGTTGGAAGAGTGGGGTTCTGATTGGGTCTTTCCTACAAGCCTAAAACCTGAGCCCAAACCCTATAAGGACACCTTTTTAAGCTCAGAATCTACATATAGGCTAGACCCCAGTCAAGCTGCTGAGTCTACATCGTATGATTTATTCTGTGGTGGAACCCCTGATCTCGAATCTCATTCAGAACTTAATTTTCACAATTTCTCCGATGATTTCGAATCTTATCATGATTTCTGCGAACCTTTGTTTCCTGACCACGACGAGCCAATCTACGACCTCAGCTCACATGATTCATTCTCTAACTACGACTCTGAGGTCCCTGATCCTGAGATCACTGATTTAAATTTAGGTTCCAGTGAGATGGAATCATTTCTTTTTGATCCTCAGGAATCAAAACCAGAAAATGCCGAGAGTGATTGCAACCCAGAGTTCGAATCTTTTCTTGACTCAGATTTCCCTCATCCTATAAACACTCTTCAGGCATTCACTTTTGAATTTGATAGCTACTATGAGCACTCTCTAAATGAAACCACCTATATCTCCTTTCTAGAAGAGCCTTCATACACATTTCTTATTGAAGCCATCTCCTCCACATATACAGAACCCACCCAAACTCGTTTTCAACCCCGACCCGCAACCTAACTCAATTTCTATTATGTTTCCCCTCTTACTGAGCTGATTGCAGATGGTTCACTTCCACATCTTTATTGGGTTTCAGACACTAATCAGATCACAAACCATGCTCCATCATTCTCTGATCACTCATGTAGGGTTTCCACATTATCCACTGATTACTTTATGGGTCCCTACTTTGATCAGGCTAATTCAACTCAGCCAAACCCTGAATTCACACTTCCACATCATTCCAAGATCCATAGTATATGGTGGTCTCCACATCTCTTGATCTACACTTATCAAACCACCAGATTGATTGGGTTTGGGCTACATCATCAGCCTGTTGATCTGAACAAGAACCTGGTTGGACCAACCAGGCTCTTGATCAAGGTGCTTGTTCTACAAAACTCAGCTGATTTGACCACTCCCTCTCCATACCATTTCCCGCTCGGCTAAAGGCGTTGAATTTAGCGCTTAACGGGAGGCAACCCGTCATTCCAAAAACCCGAGATCCTTCTGACTATCCATCTGTACTTCACGTCTATTGCACCATGAGTTCGGTCTGAGAACAATCGATCCCACCTCTGGTACACATTCCAGAGCTTGAAATCGTCCGCATCAGTCATTCCCGACCTGTTCGCCCACCCGATAAATCTTGTTCTAAGTCCCTGAACCCAACACTATTTCACACCTTCCATTTACAATGAGGACATTACAAAACTTAGGCATGGGCGGTGGTAAAGTGCAAACATACAGAAATCAAGAAAATTCAGAAGGGTTCTCACAAAAAATCACATATGCCAAAAATACCAAAAAAGATAAAAAATTATGAAAAAGAACAAAAAATTAGAGGAGAAAAGAAAATTTTGAGGCCATACAAAACTTGAGGAGGAAAAGTGAAAAATGTCAAAAAGGAGCACAAAAAAATGAAAAGAATAAGAGAGTCATTAGTAAGAAATTAAGGGATTAACTGAAGTTCTAGACCATATCTAGAAAAAGAAAATTGAAGGAAAAAGTGCTAATGAGAACAAAAGAGATTAGTAGGAATGCTGGTCTTAGGCCTCTTGGGTTAGACTCTTAGGCTTAAAAATTTAAGTATTCGCTAAGATCTAGATAGTCCTCAAGAGGTTGGGGAAAATGCAAAGCTTAAGTATTAGGTCTAAGGCTTAGGGAGTATCCAGCCTCGTTAACTGACCTTTGGTTTGCAGGACTTGATAACCTAAGCACCCCAATCCACACACAGTCTGGTTCAATGCGCATAATTATCAAAATCATGCAAAAGAGTTTAAATGTTCTGAAAAAGTCACCTAGAATAGGAGCGGCCGATCAACACAAGTTGATTTGGACGAGTTCCCGGTGCGGAAAGGCGAGAAATTCCCCTCAAAGATGCGTAATAACATATCATCTCCTCGATGCTTGTCTCTTAGGATATTTACATATCCTACCGGGGGCACGTAAGCACCCTGTGCTAGTTCAGATGCCATAGGCGGCATTATCACGAAATGTCAATTGCCAGGGTCTGGATTTAGCTACAGAACACCATGGATGGGATTATCTCGAAATCTCGAAAGCTAGGGTTCTAGGGGTTGCCATGGGCGGTGCTATCATGAAGCATCGATTTCCAAGGACCTTTCGAGGATTGATGATGGGGGCGAGGAATCCGATACATACCGTGTTGAGAAGCCAATCCAAAGCTAGAAATAAAAAGAAAAGACAAAGAAAACTCTCCAACCAAAAAAATCCTTTGTCTCACTCTTACAACAAAACACACTGCAAACTGAACCGAGGTTAAAATACGTTACAAGCACGGGTACTTTAACCGCAGAGTCCAACGAACCTTAGGATAGTTCCTGTGGGCCTTAAAAACCTTCGCGGAGGATCGAGGTAGAGCTGGTCAGGTTCGGTTCTTGGTTGGTACTTGAGTAACTTTAGGCCTACTGTCGACATTCTAACCTAATCAAAAAGAAAAGAAAAAAGCACTCATCATAATCTCTGAACATCAAGGAATTAATGGTCTAGAACAGAAGTTGAAACCTTAAAATTTTGCTATGGGACTAGCTAAAGCTAGGCATGGGGGTATGATGGGAACACCATCATGAGCCCTAACTAGCTTATTTTGACCCATAAAAGAGAACAAAAGCTCCTATATAACCAACTGGAAGTCTTAACTCAATGAATAACCATTCTGAGAGAAAAAGAAGAAATAAGGGGTAAAATTGTAATTTTACCATTGCAGTGCAACAACGGGTTTTCTCATGGGATGAACACAGGTCAAATAGTCTAAACAAGATAAAAAGTGTGTTGGTTCAAACAGAAAAGGGTTCATGTGAATTATGAGAATTAAATGACTTCTTGTAACCCTAAAACAGACCCACTTAATTTGACAAGGTTTTGGTCAAGATAAAATTCACCTAAATCCTCTAAAAATCATGGAAAAATATTCTCTAGTTTTTATAACCTTGAATTTGTCCCTTAGAACCTATTTTGACCTAAATTGGGGTCTCAGTCAAATATTTACCCTAAATTAGGTTTTTGTGTAAATTACCCAGTAAAACATGATCAAACCTAAAATCCAACTTCACCATTGTATTCCTTAGGTCCAAATTAGGTGTATACGAAAATTTAGACCTAATGGGAATTTATCTTAACCTACTTTGCAAACAGGTCCAGCTTAATTACATTTCTACCCCTATCTTTTGAAAACCTCTGCAGAAACCCCCCTAACTTCCTCATCATTCTTTGTAATTAGGTCCATCCGCCATTATAGTGGAGGGAGTCCTACTCCAGCGAGGGTTCAAAGGCAAGAACTCTCTGATTTCTCAAAGAATCCCCTTCAAAATTGAAAGGGAGATTTTCTGAGAAATCTCCAGTTTGAACATAATCATGAACCCTAATTCCAACCCAATCTCTCATGCGAATGCATGAGAGATTTGGGTCACTCTAAGTTTCCATCTCTAGCGACATTGCCGTGTTGGAAGCTCAGCTTCCAAGCACAAACTCAACCTTTAGGGATTATATAAGAAACCCTAAATCATTCCGCACCTCCTCAGCTTGGATTTGGGCCGGTCCACCCCACTTCTTCTCTCCTCACCGGCCACAACTTCTCCACAAGCTCCGGCAGCTCTATCCTCTCTCTCTCGTCGTCCAACCACAATACCAGTGGTTGGGTTACCTTCCTCTCAGTCATCCGCATCGACCGCACCAGCCCAGACGCTGCCTCTGCCCCTATCGTCGTAGTCGCCTCACCTACGGAGAGCTTTGTCTCCGGCAACGGCAACACAAGACAGCAGGCATCCCTGCCTCCCTCGTCCTTAGGTTAGGTTAGTTCAACTTCTCTCTCCCTTCTCTTCCTATTCCCCCTCTTTATTTCTTGAAACTATCCCTTGACGCCACAAATCACCACCACCTTCTATGTCTCCGGCCACACTCCGACGAGGAGTCCCCGCCATTCCGCACCTCCATCCTCCTCGCCAACCACTCCATAAGCATCGCCACACCTCACTAAATGTAACCCCTCACCTCACTCACCGTGCCACACACCCAAACTGCCCCCCGAACATACCCACACACACAGCCACAGGTTGCCCTAGGCACGCACTCTCTGGCCACCCCACGCCGCGATGACCCCCGCAACACGTTCGTCGTGCCTTGGCGAAGCCTCTCGAGCTTTCTGACGAGGCTGCAAGGGCGTTTGCATGACTGCAGGTACAGGAGCCCCGCCGCCATTGAAGCAAGCAAGCAGCTAGCTTGCAAGCTCGTTCCAGGTCTTCTCGCCCCAAGCTACGAGTCCCAGGGTGTGCGGACTCTCCTCGCGCATAGCTTCATCCAAGCACTTGGCACTGAAGACCACAATAGCAGCCGCAATTGGATTCGCCTTCTGTTGCGGACATGCGCAACAGGAAGGTGGGACTTTTAGTCCCACCTCGAAAGTGAGTGAGCAGGCGCAGAGAAATAAGAGGAAAAAGTGATTATGCCTTATCGCCTCCTGACCACGGGGTGAGGTCCCTCTCACCTACCACTACCTCGTCCGTGACCCACTGCCCGCGGACCTGGCTAACCCGTATACCCGACCTGCACTCCTCGCCCACCACGCACGCCGATGGGCCTGATCCCGGGTGCGTGTACCCGACCCGATTACCCGAGAAGGCTCTAGGAGAGCGAACCTAAGAGTGAGAAAGGAAAGAGAGATTGCGGGGGTGGGTAGGGGTAGGTTTTGCTCTCTTGCAGGGAAAAAGAAGAAGAAAAAGCCAAGGAAGAGGAGGGTTGAAGCCAGTGAACGCTAAGGAAGGAGAAGGCAAGGCTGAAGAGGAAGAGCTGAAGGCTGAAGGGCTGAAGCAAGAGAAAGAGAAGGAGAAGAAGCTGAAGTCAAAAGAAAGGGAAGTCGTAGAGACAGAAGGAAAGGAAGAAGAAGAAGAAGAAGCCAAAGCTAAAGGCAAAAGGAAACAAAGGAAAAGAAGGCAAAGGCATGAGCACAGAAGAAAGAAAAGATAAGAAGAAGAAGGAAGCAACCAGAGACAGATCAGAGAAGAGAGAAAAAGAAGAAATAAAGCACTGTAGCATTTATAAGTTTAAGACGACTGATTCACAAATCAGGCGTCCATTTTCTTTTGTGCTTGTATTCATATATTGACTTCTTGATTCTCTTGTGCTTACATTTCTTGCATCATAACTCTGATTTTTCATTGCATATTATACTTAATTTGAAAGTTATGCTCTTGATTTTTAAACCTCAATTTGCTCCCTGTATTCGACCTCGGATTTACAATTTCGAGTAATAAAATTTATTTATTTTCGATTGATTTCAACTATACTACGACGCATTAATTTTACCATTGATCTCGCCTCGCTAAATAGGTCAAAATTAGGTTTGTACAAAAATTTGGGCCCAATCTAAGACTATCTTTACCTAGTTTGCAATTTGATCCTATCTGATTCTTTTATATCACACATATGCCCTTAAATTTCAAAATCCTTACAAAAAGGCTCCTAACTTTGTCATCATTTTCACAAAAAGGTCCCTACCACCATGAATCCTATTCCTACAAACTTCGGCAACCTAAATTTGGCAAGCTCTCCTTGATTCCTTGACGAATCCCTCTTATATTTGAAAGGGAAGTTCATCAAGGAATTCTCTTCCTTTTGAGCCAATTCCTAAACTCTCAAACCATCCCAATCTCTCATGCGAATGCATGAGAGATTAGGGTATCTTGGGATTTCTTTCTCCGACGAGCTTTCCAAGCATGGGAAGCTTGCTTCCCAAGCCCAAAATGCCGTTGAGAGCCCTATAAAAGGACCCCCATGGCCTTGCGCATTTTGGCAGAAAATCTTGGCACGTCAAAAGGCCCTAGAAACCTACCTCCAACCACCGTAGACCCCTGCTCTGGTGATCTCCTTGAGCCTCCTCCTCCAGCCGTCCAACAACCAAATTGGCCAGCTTACCCAACTCCTCTCTTCCTCACGACCCTCCTCAACTAAAGGGAGGGTGTTTCTCCGTCTATCTCATCGTCGCCGCCTCACCGCCTCTACCTCCTTCTCCGGCTCCGGTCGACCAACACCAGAGCTTTCTGCCTCTCTACCTCGCCCCTAAGTAACTCTATCTCTTCCTCTCTCCCTCTATTCTCTTCCCTCGTACTCACAAAAAACTTGAGACCACTGCACTGCCCTCTCGCACTTTGTCTTCTCTGCCTCCAGCGACCACTCTGGCGAGGCGTATCCACCACTACACCCCTCCATCTACCTCGCCACCATACCCTACACCACTGCCTCAACATCACGAACAAAAGCCTCAACATTTCCCAATCGATTGCCCCTCCAAACCCTCCACCCAACTCACGTAGCTCCGGCCACCCTTCTCGAGGTCATCAGACCTCCTCACATGCACTCACAACACACCAACACCACCGTTGCAGTCCACAACATCTAGCGATGCTTCCTAAGCTGTTTTAATAAGGCCGAAAGGCCGTATATTGGATTTCAGGTACCAAGTCTTCATGCCATTAATGAAGCTTATTCAACCGAGCTCCAGGCCTTGTTCTCATAGTTGAAGCCTAGGTGTTTGCTCCAAGCTCAGTGGAACCCATCCAGGAGCACATCCAAGGAGCCAATTCAGACCATTGACCAGCTCTTTGACCGAAATTAGAAGAACACAGTCCCAGCGTCGCATAAGAAGAAAGGGTAGGACTTTAGTCCCACCTCAGAAATGAGTGAAGAGACGCAGTAGCATAAATTATTTTTCTCTCTAAGCCTTATCGACTCAAGTACTCACAGGGGGTGACGTCCCCACGCCCCTCATGCACCTCGCCCGTGACACTGCTCACACGGGTCTGGTGCATCCGATTACCTGCCTAGCCAAGCACTCCTCAGCTGCCTCTCACGGTTGGCAACCCTAGTCCCAGGTGCACATGTACCCGATAACCCGACTATCCTGACTGTGGCCCTAGGAGGGCGGATCCTAGAGAGAGGAGAGGAAAGCGTGCGGGGTCAGGGGGTTTTTCTCTCAGGACTAACGGCCGACACTTAGCCGTTTAGGAAACCACCCCGTTGTGCATGAAGAGAAAACAAGAGAGGAAGCCAAAAGAGAAGAAGAAGAGAGAAGGCACAGTTAGAAAGAAAAGAAAGAAGAAGGAGCTGAGGAAGAAGAGAGAACCCAAAGAAGGAGTCGCAGAAGAAGAGAAGAGGAAAGGGTGCCTTCTTGGCACTGTAGTAGAGAGCAGGATAAGCCATCTGAGCATCATTTGAAGTGCACTGTGCACTTATCATACGTGGAATTGAATTGCTTAGTACTATTGAAATATTTGAGATAATTGTTAAGGGTAATTAGTGATTCAAATCACTATTTTACCCCATTCATTTTGCATTATCTGACATTCACTTTCATTTATATATCATTCTTGTTTAGAGTTCTCTTTTACATTACTTATATTGCAATCTTGAGAATTATTTTGCCAATTGTTCCCTGTGTTTGACCATGGACCTCATTTACGATATTCGAGTAATAAATATTATTTGTTTTCACACTGATTAGATCTATACTGCAACGTGACGATTTTAAAACCCATTTCAGAGCGAGCAACATTTTGGCGTCATTGCTGAGGAGCAACGTGCAATTTAGATCTCTTGATTGGAATATCAAATTTGGTACTAAGTTGCTCTATCTCTTTTGACTTTGATTTATTTCAAGGGAATCATTGAGGAAGATCAACCGCACATCAGCCACTCTAAGGGCAGGTAAAACACAAATCCAATCTCTCCTAAACCTTTGATTCTGAAAAGCTAAAAAAGGAAAAAATCAATTAAGGCTACTTGCATTTTATTCTTAGACAAATCATCAAGTTGCCTAATTTGATACATTCTAGAGAAACATCCAAAACCCTGATTTGTGCACCTACTTAGGATCTTAAGGTATCTAGGGCTATCACCTTCTTGCTTGAGTCCTAGGTACCACATTTGGACAAAATTGAATTGGACCAATCAGAGCTAATTAGGGTTTCCAATTTAGGGTTTTAGAGACACACCTGCTTAATTAAGAATTACCCTTCCCAAACATTGTGTGCCTAAGCCTTGGTTGAATTGATCTATTCAAGCAAACCCTAAAATCAGGCTCTTAATTTCATTTCAACACTAAAAGAGGGACCTAAATTTCTCAAAGGACAAAATAGGTGAAGTTGACCCACCTTGTTAGGTTAACCAATCTTCAAATTAGGTCACTTTGCACAAAAACATCTTAAAAGTTCAAGAGAAATCATAAGCACCCTTGCTCTTAACTTAAAACTGGTAGACATAAGAGGTCAAGTCCCCATTTTGCTCTACCTGGATCTTCAGTGACAAGAGAGGTCGAGTGGGGGAAACCCTGTAACTCGTGGGGGTGCTCTACCGTGTAGGGGTCTTCGCGGGACACTCCCTCTCTGGCTGCCCAGATAATTCTCAGTTGGACGGCTTTCTGACTAAGGGGTATCATCTGCCCCGAGCCTCGATAGTCATCCAAAATTTTTAGGTGTCTTGATTGGGTCCATCACCTTCTATCTCGCATCTAATCCATCAATGCATGTTCGGGAGGAGGTCTCTAAAACCACCCTTGAGTCCTCCATTAGCTATTCATTCTCGTCGAGGCCAAGCCTTGACCTCCTTATTTGTGCAACAACCCAACCAAATCGATATCTCCTCTGCTTCATCTAAACCTAGCTCTCCTTCATCCATCATTATGGAACAACCGACAGAAGAAAACAATCTTGAAAATCAGCTTCAGTGCCTCAACAATCTATTCCAAGCCTTTGTGAACCCACTGCAGCATCCTATGATGCAAGATCATTACAATCCCGCTGCAATGACAATCGAACCTTGAGTCCAAATCCCCGCTGGAGGTCCTGATACTAAACTCAAGCCCAACACGATTCATGCTATTCCCAAATTCCATGGGCATAATTCTGAGGATCCTTTCCAGCATATCAAGCAACTCAAGCATCTAGCCCAGACCTTTGAGTCAGAAGCTCAAAATCGGGATGTCTTACTCATGAAAATGTTCTCCTTCTCTCTCATAGACAAGGCTGCTCACTGGTACCAAACCCAAATGTGTCCAATCAACACAAGGGCAGAACTACAATCCGAGTTTCTAAAAAAGTTCTTCCATGTTGGTCTAACAAATGCTCTACGGCACCAGATCACGCATTTTACACAGCAAGCAAGAGAACCGCTTCACAAGGCATGGGATCATTTTTTGGATCTTATGCGAAAGTGCCCCCACCACGAAGTTCCTAAATGGGAGCAAGTCCAGTCTTTTTACCAGGGACTTAGTGAGGATATTCGATTATTCATCAATGCGACCTGTGGAGGAAACATCATGGGTCAACACGAAGACACCATATGGGAGATTCTCGACAATATGTGTGAGAACTCCATCAATAATGAATCCATGGGCATGTTCGACCGGACAAATGGACGTTCATTGACGAATCCAAGGGAAGCACATGAGACGTAGGGCCTGTCCTCTTCCGTCGACATGGAACTGATGGCCAGTCACCTAGACAAGGTCTCTATTATTGAGAAGGTGGATGAGCTAACTTGACACCTGTAGCGAGCCACCTCTGCGAAAAACCCATTTGCACAACCGTCCTCTAGCAGGGAGGCTGTGCATAACATCTACCATCAATCTTCTCAAGGGATGGACCCGTATCCACCCCCATCTGATTCAGGGTTCGGAGGAAACTCTGGATCTTCCTATCCTAGTTAGGGGAACTTTGAACCCTTGTATTCTGACCTTTCTGAGGCTCCTCAGACCTGCGAGGACCTCAACGCCATTCAGAATGATCTATTCTCAAACACCTACAACCCTAGATGGTGTAATCATCCTAATTTCACATGGTTAAGAGACCTTAATATCAGCCCCAACCACAAGCTTCTTGTCCATATCAGCCGCCTCAGCCTCGACCCAACCCAGCTTATCAATCCGGGCCAACTCACGCAAATCAAATGACTCTTATCCTTCAGACTCTGGCTGACATTCAAAAAATGAATGCGACTATGCAAAAATAGCACAAAGACGAGATCACAGAGGTTCGCAATCAACTCGCCTAGATGGCAAATCCTCGCCAGCCTGGTGCACTTCCTTCACAACCTCTGCCTAATCGAATAACATGCCGAACCAGAGACACGTTGTGAACCTGACTCAAGGCCAAGCTCACTTTGTTTATCAAGCCCCTTCTGCTCCATCACCTGATGGGATAGAGGCTTCAACATCATACGTAAATTATCCGCAGCAATCACCTCTTTTACCCACACCAACGCACAACCAGGTGGGACTAAATTCTGTTACTACCCGTAGTGGCAAAGCAACAAAGGACCCACCTTATCCAAGCCACTCCCAGCCTGGTAATGCAAACTCAAATGCTAAGATAGTCATCTAGGATACCTCTATCCCAGATCAAGAACCTAGATCCTTTCTAGAGGAACCCACAAAGGTTCCATTTCCTGAGGCCTTGACCAAGGGAAAGAGGACAGCCAAACCCGTGGCACCTAAGGAGGATCTGGTTAAGCTCTTTGAGCAAGTCCATATAAACATCCCCTTGATGGATGCAATTTGCCACGTATCGGCTTACATACAGTTCCTGAAAGACGTGTGTACACCTAAGCGTAAGCCGCGAACCAAAGGTGGGAACCCAATCGTATTGTCAGAGCAAGCCAGCTCTGTCATTTTGAGCAAACTCCCACCTAAGGCAAAATTCCCAGGCACCCCTCTGATCACCTGTGCTATTGGTGATATACAATTTGACCGAGCTTTATTAGACCTAGGAGCTTCCATAAATTTGATACCCACATCCCTACTAGATTACTTTGAGGAATCTGAGCTTAAACCGACAGAGATGACTTTGCAATTAGCCGATCAATCTATTAAGTCACCAAAAGGAATTCTCGAGGATGTTATAGTTAGGGTATATGATTTCTACTTCCTAGTGGATTTCATAGTCTTAGACATGGATGCTCTTGAGAACTTGAAGAATACACTGATCATATTAGGAAGACCTTTTCTAGCCACAGCAAAGGCCAATATTAATTGTGAGGAGGGCCAAATTGAGTTAAAATTTGGGAGTGAGACACTTAAGATAGACATCTTTAAGGCCCAACAAGGAATTAATTGCAGGGTTATAGAACAAATTTGTGATATCAAGGCCGTGGTTGACGATCTATGTATCAAGGAAAACCCTAATATTTCTAATCAACCACAAGAAGATCAAAACCCGCAATTTGAGATGCCTGAACCTAACCTAGACACACCCATAGCTCCTTCCTTTGCTCTCGACACCCACTCTGAACCACCTACCACTGCTAACAACCCAGTTATGGAATTAAAGCCTCTTTCCAATCATCTCAAATACGTCTTTTTGGGTTTCAATCAGACGTTTCTATGATTATCAACTCCCGATTCACACCTGATCAGGAAACATGCCTGATTTCTATTCTCCAGCAGCATCGAAGAGCCATTGATGGACTCTAGATGATCTAACTGGCATCAGCCCCTCATACTACACACATCACATCTATAATGAAGAGGGCTTACGACCATCCCGTGAAATGCAGAGATGCCTAAATCCAAACCTACAGGATGTTGTGAAAAAGGAGATCATCAAGTGGTTAGATGCAAGGATCATCTACCCAATCTCCGACAGTCGGTGGGTGAATCCAATCCAAGTTGTGCCTAAGAAGGCAGGGCTCATTGCCATCACGACTGAAATTGGAGAAACCATACCGACCCGTATAGCGAACTCATGGAGAGTCTGCATTGATTACAAAAGACTCAATTCCTCCACGAAGAAGGATCATTTCCCACTACCGTTCATTGATCAGATCCTCAAGAAACTAGTGGGAAATAGATTCTTCTGCTTCTTGGAGGGGTACTCCAGTTATAACCAGGTCGCAATCCATCCTGAGGACCAAGAGAAGACCACCTTCACCTACCCCTTCGAGATGTATGCATTCTGAAGGATTTTGTTCGGTCTCTGCAATGCACCCGCTACTTTTCAGCGGTGTATGCTTGCTATATTCTTAGATATGGTAGGTGAATACCTTGAGGTCTTCATCGATGACTTCTCGGTATTTGGAGAATCTTTTGATGATTGCCTCCTGCACTTGGTCTAAATCCTCAGGCGATGCATCGATGTGAATTTGGTTCCTTCCTGAGAAAAGAACCACTTCATGGTACCTGAGGGAATTGTCCTAGGACATCTCATCTCTAAAAATGGCTTGCAGGTTGATCGAGCCAAGGTGAATCTAGTTTCCAAACTTCCTATGCCTAGCTCGGTCAAAGACATCCGATCCTTTTTGGGGCTGTTGAACGTGTACGAACCTACGCTAACGTGTTCGATTTTGGAAAACCTGTCGTTGTAGTTCAAAAGCGAAGAATTCGTGTTCAACAAATAAAATTTATACCAAAATTAAAATTCCGGGTCGAACACAAGGAGGCAGACGTTTGATTTAAAAACTACGCGTTTCTTTTTATTTGTTACAGAATAATTCAATTTAGAACCATCTAATTATTTACAATAAATAGAAGAGAGAGAAAGAGTAAGAGAGAGAGAATATTACACAGAGAAATCAAAATGAGATGTAGAATAAACAAGGTATTTTTGTATTGAAGAGATTGTTCATTACAACTAGAAAGCATAAAACAATTACTCTAGAAAGCTATAAATTTACTCTAGAAAGCATTAAAAGAATGGAGAGAGAAATGTCCTCCTCGACGATTGCTTGGAGGACGAGTAGATTAATCTAGAAAGCAGTAAATCTATACTAGAAAGCGGTAAAAAGAATAGGGAGAGAGAAATCTTCCTCGACGGTTGCTTGGAGGACGAGCCGAACGAGACGACGCCTGGACGAAGGAGAACGAAGAGGGACGAAGGAGGACGAAGCAGAAAAATGGGAACAAAGCAGCACACCGTCGTCGTCGCGGGATCCACTTCCGAAGGGGAACGAAAATTGGACTTTATCTCGCGAGAAGCATCCCGGGTGTGGGACAAGCTTCTCTTAAGCTTTGGAGGGGTATAGAGGAGAAAGAAGGGATGAAAATTTCGTATGGAGGGGGTCTCCTTTTATAGTTGCAAGGAGTGGGGGCAAAATGGACATTACATCTTCAAAATAATAAATAAGGGGTCTTTAGTGACAGATAAATCCGTCACTAAAGCCCCGACGTGGCCGTCGCCGCCGTGCCCACGCGCGCCCGCTCGGATGCCCGCGTGCATAACGCCTGTGCACGTCCGCGAAGTCTCAGCCGTCCGATCGCGAGATCGGACGGCTTAAATCGCGTCCGCGCCAGCTGCAACCCGCCCGCCTGCGCGTGCGATCGCGCGTTACGCGGGGCGTCCAATCGCGCGTCGGCGCTATCTGGCGCCCGCGACCGCACGATCTCCATCCGACGCTCCACGCGCCTCAATAACCCGCGCCTCCAATCCACTCGCCGCGGCTCGAACCCGCGCCCCGAGCTCACGTAAGCGCGCTCGACCGCTGCGCTGTGGGGCGCGGATGGTCGAGCGCACGTTTTAAGCGTCGGGCAGCCATAGCCGTTGGATCTCCATCTGACGGTGGAGAGCGATCGGGCGGGGGCCTTCACAAAATGCCAGCGGCCGTTTGGGCGGCTGAGATGGCGCCACGTGGCGCCATCTTGGCCGTCCATCTTCTGGAAGTTGTAGATGGTGCCACGGATGTCGGATTGACTCGATTTTTGTGTCATTTGGCTGCAATCGTCGATCCAAATTCATCCGTGTGGTCGGATTTGTCATCTAAAGTGCAGATTTACACCATCCTGGCCCTTGATCTTCTAGGGTTCCCCGGTCTCTATCTGATGCTACGGATGCCTGATTAGGGCGATCTTGGAGTCGTTGAACTCCAATCGTCGCCCTGATCATATCCATACGGTTGGATCTTTGATCCGAGGCCCCGATAAAATATTTGCCCTGTCCAAGCACATAAAAGGAGACAATTAACCTCCATTTTATTCAAACTACTCTAAATGCAAGATGATGCATGTAATGTAATATTTATATCATGAAATGCAATCCTATGCTTAAGAACATGCATAAATAGACATTTTAAGTAGTGTAAATGTGTTTACATCAGGGGCACGTCGATTTTTACCGTCGATTCATTCTCGATTTTCGAAAATCGCGTGCCCCCTGACTAATCTTCTATCTAAGGATGTCCCCTTTGAAATTTCCAAGGAATGCACTCAGCCATTTGAAATCCTATGTGATCAAGTTACCCAAGCACCTATCCTATAATCCCCTGATTGGTCTCAACACTTTGAGATCATGTGCGATGCATCAGATTATGCTGTGGGTGTGGTACTTGGGTAGAAATAGACGGGAAACCTATGGTCATCTACTACACTAGCAAGACACTTGACGAGGCTCAGCGTGACTACACAGTTACTGAGAAAGAGCTGCTAGCCTTCGTATTTGGCCTGGAAAAATTCAGATCTTATCTTTTGGGTTCCCATGTTATCATATACTTGGATCACACTGCAGTGAGGCACCTCCTCGCGAAGAAGGACGCGAAACCTTGACTAATCCGATGGATCATACTGTTGCAAGAATTCGATCTCGAGATTCACGATAAAGCAGGAAAGCACAACGTAGTAGTTGACCATTTGTCTCATCTTCCTTCTTCAGTCATCGACCCATCTGGACTGATCATCGAGCACTTCCCAGATGAGCACCTACTTGCCATTCATAATCTCCCATGGTTTGCCAATATTGTAAACTACTTGGTTACAGGGAAAGTTCCGCCAGATTGGGCGACTTCCAGGTGAAACAAATTGATTGCTGAGGCCAAGTACTATATTTGGGAGAAACCATACCTCTTTCACATTGGCAATGATCAAGTGATACGAAGATGCATTCCTGACAATGAGGTCAATGACGTGATCTCAATCTGTCACGACCAGGGCTGCGATGGCCATTTCTCTAGGAGTAAAACCGCAGCGAAAATTCTCCAGTGTGGGTTCTTTTGGCCCACTTTGTTCAAAGACGCACTGACGTATTATAGGGCATGTGCTCGTTGTCAGACCCTTGGCAACATGGGCCCGTGGATATGATGCCCTTGAACCTAATTATTGTGTGTGAAATCTTTGACATATGGGGAATTGATTTCATGGGACCCTTTCCCGGATCTAACGGCTTCGAATACATTCTACTCACTGTTGATTATGTCTCTAAATGGATCGAAGTCATCCCCACAAGAACTAGTGATCATAAAGTTGTTCTCTGATTTATCTAGGAGAACATCTTTACCAAATTTGGGGTTCCTAAGGCCATCATCAGCGATGGTGGGTCTCATTTTAACAATGTGCACTTCCAGTCCCTGATGAAAAAGTATGGGGTGTCACATCGTATCTCAACTCCTTACCACCCCCAGACTAATGGACTGGCAGAACTATCGAATCGAGAGATCAAGAAGATCCTTCAGGTTATTGTTCGGCCTGATAGGAAGGACTGGTCTACTCGCCTTCTGGAAGCATTGTGGACCTATAGGACCGCCCACAAGGCCCAATTAGGCATGTCTCCCTTCAGATTAGTGTATGGAAAGGAATGTCACCTTCCCGTCGAGATGGAACACAAGGCTTATTGGGCAGTACGGAAGTGCAATCTGGATCTGATGAAGGCTGGAATACACCGCCAGTTGCAAATGAGCGAGATCGAGGAATTACGCAATGATGCGTATGAGAACTTGCGTATCTACAAAGAGCAGGTTAAGGCCTTTCATGATAGGCACAATGTACAAAAATCTTTCCACCCTAGACGGAAAGTTCTACTCTTTGATGCCAAACTCAAACTGTTCCCAGGAAAACTCAGATCAAAATGGATTGGACCATTCTTGGTGAGACAAATCTTTGGAAATGGAGCCATTGAAATTAGTGAACTCAGCTTTGGTTATGAACCTTTTGTTGTGAATGGTCAGAGACTCAAATCGTTCGTCAAACTCACTGACTCAAACTTGGCTGAGATATCTTTTACCCTCCATTCTCCCTGAGCTCATTGCTCTCGGCTGATGGCGTTAAATTCAGCGCTTAACAGGAGGCAACCCGTCATCTTGTTGAAAAACCTGAAACCCTTCTTGATACATCTTATGCTAAACTCATATTACACTTTAGGGTTCATCCATTAGAACAGCCGACTCCACCTCTAATACCCATACCCGAGCTTGAAATCGTCCGCAACAGTTACCCCGACCCGTCCACCCACCCAAAACTTGTTCTAATGTACGATCTAAGCTAAATTCGAACCCACCTAATTTACAATGAGGACATTGCAAATCGTAGGCATGGGGGATATTAAAGTGCAAAACGCTGTGAGAATCACTTCACAAGAAAGGGTTTCATCAAAAAATTACATATTCCAAAAAACCAAAAAATAAAAAATTGAAAAAGAACAAAAAAAAATGGAGGAGGAAATTTTGAAAGATCAATTTGCATATCATTTTTTAGGAAAAAAAAAGGGGAGGTGATATAAATGTCAAAAAGGAGCATAATTTGAAAAGAAAAAAGAGATATTCATTAGTAAAAGATTAAGGAATCTACTTAGTTCTAGACCAAATCAAAAATAAAGAAAATGAAATACAAAAAGTGCTAAGAGACAAAAAGAGATTAGTATGAACGCTGATCTTAGGCCTCTTGGGCATGTGTTTAGGCTTAAAAATTCAAGTATTCATTAAGATCTAGATAGTCCTCAAGAGGTTGGGGAAAATGCAAAGCTTAAGTATTAGGTCTAAGGCTTAGGGATTATTCGACCTCGTTAATTGACCTCTGATTTGCAGGACTCAATAACCTAAGCACCCCAACCCACACACAGTCTGGTTCAATGTGCTTAATTATCAAAATCACGTAAAAGCGTTAATTTTGTTCTGAAAAAGCTACCTAGATTAGGAGCGACTGATCAACACAAGTTGATTTGGAAGAGTTCCCAGCATGGAGAGGCAGGAAATTCCCCTCAAAGATGAGCAATAACATATCGTCTCCTCGGTGCTTGTCTCTTAGGATATCTAAATATCCTACCGGGGGCATGTAAGCACCTTGTGCTGGTTCAGATGCCATGGGCAGCATTATCACGAAATGTTGATTACCAAGGTCTGAATTTAGCTACAGAATGCCATGGGTGGGATTATCCCAAAATCTCGAAAGCCAGGGTTCATGGGATTGCCATGGGCGATGTTATCTCGAAGCATCGATTACTAGGGACCTTGCGAGGATTGATGGTGGGAGCTAGGAATCCGATACAGACCGTGTTGTAAAGCTAATCCAAAGCTAGAAATAAAGAAAGAAAAGAGAGAAAACTCCAAAAACAAAAAAAATCTTCTGTCTCTCTCTCTTACAAAAATGCATTACAAACTGAACCTGGGCTAAAACATGTTACAAGCACGGGTGCTTTAACCGCGGAGTTCAACGAACCTTAGGTTAGTTCTTATGGGCCTTAGAAACCTTCACGGTGGATTGAGGCTAGAGTTGGTTAGGTCTGGATCTTGGTTGGTACTTGAGTACCTATATGCCTACTATCGGCATTCTGATCTAATCTACAAAAGAAAGCATACAGCAGAAATCTGAGCATAAAAAGGCATATGATCTAGAATTTGAGTTAATTCCATGAGATTTTGCTAAGGGACTAGCAAAAGCTAGGCATAGGGGTATGACGGGAACACCATCATGAGCCATAACTAGCTCAATTTAGTCATTATCAAGGAATAAATGCTCCTACATAACTAACAGAGAGCCATAGTTCATTGCATAATCATTCTGAGAGAAAGACAGGAAATCAGGGTTAAAACTGCAATTTTAGCATCATATCTTGAATGCAGAACAACCACAATTTTTCCCAGGGGGTAATTAAGGTCAAATGGTCTTAAATATCCAACAAGTGGGTTAATACAGTCAGAAAAGGGTTTTTCTCATGTTTTAAGAATTAAATAACTTCTAAAACCTTAAAAAATAGACCTGCTTAATTAATTGGGGTCTTGGTCAAGATAAAATTCCCCTAAGCCCTCTAAAATTCATATAAAAATATTCTCTAAGGTTTGGTACCTTCAATTTAACTATCAGAACCCGTCTTGACCTAAAATAGAGTCTTAGACTGACATTTACCCTAATTTGGGTTTTTGCATAAATTACCCAGTCAAAAAAGCTCAAAACAAAAATCCAACTTCAACATTAGATTCCTTAGGTCAACAATAGGTTTATACCAAAATTTGGGCCCAATCTGAGACTGTCTTGACCTAGTTTACAATTTGTTCATGTCTGATTCTTTTATATCACACATATGCCCTTAATTTCAAAATCCTTACAAAAAGGCCCCCAACTTTGTCATCATTTTCACAAAAAGGTCCCTGCCACCATGAATCCTATTCCTACAAACTTCAGCGACCTAAATTTGGCAAGTTCTTGATTCCTTGACGAATCCCTCTTAGATTTAAAAGGGAAGTTCAAAGAATTCCCTTCTTTTCGAGCCAATTCCCAAACTCCCAAACCTTCCCAATCTCTCATGCAAATGCATGAGAGATTAGGGTATCCTGGGATTTCTTTCTCCGGTGAGCTTTCAAGCTTCCCAAGCCCAAAACGCCATCTAGAGCCTTATAAAAGGAACCACGTGGCCTTGCGCATTTCGGCAGCAAGTCTTGGCATGTCAAAAGGCCCTAGAAACCTACCTCCAACCATCGTAGACCCCTGCTCCAATGATCTCCTCAAGCCTCCTCCTCCATCCATCCAATGACCAAATTGGTCGGCTTACCCAACTCCTCTCTTCCTCGCGACCCTCCCCAACCAAAGGGAGGGCATTTCTCCATCTATCTCATCGTCGCCGCCTTGCAGCCTCTACCTCCTTCTCCGGCTCCGGTTGACCAACACTGGAGCCCTCTTCCTCTCTATCTTGCTCCTAAGTAACTCTATCTCTTCCTCTCTCCCTCTATTCTCTACCCTCGTACTCGCAAACCACTCGCGACCACTGCACTGCCCTCCCTCACTTTTCTTATCCGCCTCTGGTGACCACTCCAGCGAGGTGTATCCGTCGCTACACCCCTCCATCCACCTCGCCACCACACCTTACACCTCCGCCTCGACTTCACGAACAAAATCCCTAACATTTCCCAATTGATTGCCCCTCCAAACCCTCCACCCAACTCACACACCTCCGAACACCCTTCTCGAGGTCGTCAGACCTCCTCACACGCACTCATAGCACACCAACACCACCATTGCACTCCACAATGTCCGGTGATGCTTCCTGTGCTATTTTAACAAGGCCAAAAGGTTGTATCTTGGATTTCAGGTACCAGGTCTTCACGCCATTAACGAACCTTCTTCAACCGAGCTGTAGGCCTTATTCTCGTAGTTGAAGCCCAAGTGTTTGCTCCAAGCTCAGCGGAGCCCATCCAGGAGCACATCCAAGGAGCCAATTTGGACCATTGACTGGCTCTTTGACTAGAATTAGAAGAACACGGTCGCTACGCCACGCGAGAAGAAAGGGTAGGACTTTAGTCCCACCTCGAAAATGAGTGAAGAGACGCAGCAGCATAAATTATTTTTCTCTCTAAGCCTTATCGCCTCAAGTACTCACAGGGGGTAAGGTCCCCGCACCCCTCACGCACCTCGCTCGTGACACTTCTCACATGGGTCTGGTGCATCCGATTACCCACCTAGCCAAGCACTCCTCAGCTGCCTCTTACGGCTAGCAGCCCTAGTCCCAAGTGCGTGTGTACCCGATAACCTGACTATGCTGACTGTGGCCCTGGGAGGGCGGATCCTAGAGAGAGATGGAGAGGAAAGTGCACAAGGGCAGGGGGTTTTTCTCTCATGACTAGCGGCTGACACTTAACTGTTTAAGAAACCTCCCCCTTGTGCGTGAAAAGAAAATAGGAGAGGAAGCCAGAAGAGAAGAGAGAAGGCACAGTCAGAAAGAAAAGAAAGGAGCTGAAGAAGAAGAAGAGAGAACCCAGAGAAGGAGCCGTAGAAGAGAAGAGGAAAGGGTGCCTTCTTGGAACTGTAGCAGAGAGTAGGATAAGCCATCTGAGCATCATTTGAAGTGCACTGTGCACTTATCATAAGTGGAATTGAATTGCTTAGTACTGTTGAAATATTTGAGATAATTGTTAGAGGTAATTGGTATTTCAAATCACCATTTTACCCCATTCTTTTTGCATTATCTGAGATTCACATTCATTTATATATCATTCTTGTTTAGAGTTCTCTTTTACATTGCTTATATTGCGATCTTGAGAATTATTTTGCCAATTTCTCCCCATGTTCGACCTCGGACCTCATTTCTGATATGCAAGTAATAAATATTATTTGTTTTCGCACTGATTTGATCTATACTGCAACGTGACGATTTTAAAACCCATTTCAGAGCGAGCAACAGTAATGGACAGAAATTCATTATTCCTTAAAATTATAGTGGAAGGGGGAGTAAGATCAGAATCTAGATTAGTCAAGATCTCGAATTCTTTTAGTTCTGTGGACTTCTGAATTTGATCCCAATTGTCTTTCTCTTGAATTGCATTTTCTAAGGGATTGTTTTTCTGTTCCTCATTAGTCAAATCAAACTCCTCAGGATTCCATGATTCAGCTAAATTCTTTGCTTCTTCAGATAGATCCTCATAAGTCATCCCTAGTAATTCTGCAATTTCTTGAACATCTTTTTCATAAGCGGATTGTTTGTCTTGTTCAATCTCAAGATGTTGGGGATAAGGGTCAGATTTTTCTTCAGAACTCTGGTGGATAGGAAGAGAAGGGTGCGAATTAGCTGAAATAAAAGTGACAGCAGATTTGGCTTCTATATGGGATATCTTAGAATGATTAGTATCACCAAATCCAGATATCGAATCATTTAGGCACATCTGATCATGGTGATCCTCGGACAAGATGACATCAAAGCCATCCAACCATGCTTGGCTGGGAGTGTCAGTGTTCTCAATCTTTCTATCTTCTTGATCTTGCTCTATGTTCGCAAGGCGAAATTGATATTTAAAATGATCGCATTATAGTATAGTCGAAATCGCTTTGAAACAAATACAATTTTTATTACTCGAAAAAGTTCTGAGGTCGAACACAGGGACAAAATGAAATTCACACACTAATCTCAACAATTAATACAAATTGAACACAAAATATTACTCAAAAACTAATTTAGAATGGAGAGCATATAGGTATATGAAGAGTAAAAAAATTTTAGACAAAATAATGGTGATTTGAATCACCAATTATAAATCTAATGCATAGAATAGTTACTCAAATGTACTAAAGGAGGGAGTATGGAATCAAACACCTTTTTCCTTTTGTCTGCATGCCTCTTTTTCTTCTTTACTTCTCTTCTTCTGCATCTTCTCTTCTTCCTCAAGCTTTCTTCTTCTCTGGCCCTTCTTTGATTTCTCTTTTATCTTCTTCTCTTTCTCAGATTTCTCTGATTCTTCCTTTCTCTGCTTCAGCTAGGTCCTTCTCTTCCACTTTTCTTCTTCTCTTCTCAGGCTTGCCTCTTCTCTAGTCCTTCTTTGCTCCTTTAGCTATGACCTCTCCAAGTCTTCTTCTTCTTACATTGCCTTTGGCTTTCTTCTTCTTTGGCTTCTGCTCTGGCCTCCTCTTCTTCTTCTCTTCTTCCTTCTCTGGCTCTTTTCTCTCAGAATCTGGCTAAGTGTTGGGCAAAGGTTCCTGTAGCAAAATCCTCCCCCTACCCATGCAACTCTCCTCTCTCTTTCTCTCTTAGGATCTGCTCTCCCAGAGCCACAGGTATCCAGGTTATCGGGTCAGGAGCGCACCCGAGTCCAGGCTCATCAGCGTGTGGTAGTGAGCGAGGAGTGTAGGTTGGGTCAGGTCAAGCCAGGTCCGCAGGTGAGGTGTCGCGGACGAGGCTGATAAACGCCAGTTCATCATCATTCTTATGCATTAAAACAAACCTAGCTCTTAGGATTTTACTCCGCAAACGGGTTTTTGGGCTGCATTTAGGCATAAAATAGGTTAGGCATGCATTGCATTTTTTATTGTCTTTTTAATATGTTTTTGTGAGTGTTAGGGATGTACAAATATATAGACCCCTAAAACCCTAGCACTTAAGAAGGCAAATGGTGAAGGAGAAGCCCAGACTAGCTGGAATTCAGCCTAATCCAGCTCACCTCAGCTTGATCCAGCTCACCTCAGCTTGATCTAGCTCACCGCAGCTGGAACCTAGCTTACTTGAACTAGGGTTAGCTCATCCCAGCTCCATTCAGCTAATCTCAGCTGGATGGCAGCTCAAGAGAGTTCACCTTAGCTCACCCTAGCTCAAGTCAGCTCAGATCCAGCTCAACTTAGCTGAGTCTAGCTCATCTCAGCTCCCACTAGTCCACAGGGAGCTCTAGCTAGCTCAGCTAAGTTGACAGCAGTTCACCCCAGCTCAGATCCAGCTACATCCAGCTCCACTCAGCTCCAGCCAGCTGAAGAAGAACTCATCCCAGCTTAGGAAGCTCAAGTCCAGCTCCCAGGGACTCAGCTTAGCTCAACTCAGTTGAGCTAAGCTACCTTAGCTGCCTCAACCAGCTTGATTCTCCCCGGGAGCACCAGACCTAGCTCACCTTAGCTCATTATGGTAGAAGCTAGCTTATCTTAGCTCAGCTTAGTAGCTAGCAAAGAACTAACAAGCTAAGCCAGCTAGAATAGCTCCATGCCAGCCTCTTCAGCAGCAGCCAGCTCCAATTTCAGCTCCAGACTTCTCCTCCTCAGCTCCTCCCTCCAAACTCTAGCTCCAACATCTTCTCCTCTACTCCTCCATTAGCTAAGCTAGCTTAGCTTAGCTTAGCTTAGCTATGCTCCAACTTCCTTGGCTTGTACCACCCCAAAAACCCACCTAACAACTCCACCCAACTAGCTCCACCTAAGCTCCACATAAGATAACCTACTTGGCACCAACCTAACCTACCCAAAACCTCCAAAAGACACCTAAAAGTGGCGCCAAAAACTACCCTAACCACCCCCTTAATGGCGCCACTTTTCCCTCCAAAATCCCCCCTCATCTCCACCACACAATTTCCCTTGAATTCATCTCCACCATCCACCTAACCCCCCTTCTAGAAGACCCCATGTTGGCACCAACATGGTGGTGTCTCTCCACCACCAAAAGACACCAACACCGCCATAACTACCCCCTTTAACACCCCTTGGGTTGGCGCCAACTCTCCTTAGCCATAGGATCACCAACCACCTCCATTCTTCCATCCTAGCCCTCCATTTCAAGGGGCACCTTAACCCCCCATCGTACCCTATAAAAAGACCACTACCCACCACCATTCAAGCCATCCTTGGCTAGCAATTTCACTCTCATATTCCACCAAGAAGCCCACGTCCAAGAGAGAAGAAGAAGAAGAAGATTAAGGGGATATTCTGTCCCCTTGGTGCCTTCCCCTCTTCCCTTCTCTCTTGGGTCACGCCAGCCAAAGGAGAAGCCAGGCAAGGAAGATCTTGGAGGAGATCTTGAAGGTGGTCCACGCCACCTTGGAGGAGTTCTTGAGGGTGGTGCACGCCCACCCCTTGGAGAGAGCATTGAAGGTGGAAGCTTCCACCTTGGAGGAGCTCTCAAGGAAGGAGAAGAAGGAGGCTCTCTTTTCAAGCCAATGAGCAGCTAGGCTTGGAGCAAGAAGACTCCCTTCTTCACCATTTTTTTTAAGAGGATTTGTGTTTCTTTTCTTGCTTTTAGATTGTTTAATTCTAGTAGAAGCATTCCTCTACTTGTCCTTGAAAAGAACACTCATTCTACTCAATCAAATTGCCTTCTTTTAGCTTTTTATTGCAGTTGTTTTTGGTTCTAGCACTTGTTTCACCTCTTCTTCCTAATTACCCTAGGCCTCCACTTGCCTAGAGTGAGCTTAGGAAGAAGATATTTCTATCTTTTAGATTTTAGTTAATCATTTGTAGGTGTTAGTTCTTTTCGCTACAATCTGCAGTTTGCCCTCGTCTTTTCAAAATACAAAAAAATTTACATATTGAAAAATATCAAAAAGAAAGTTGAGATCTATCTGTAAGAAAGAGGATTAATTTTGCAATTTTTCCCTCCTTGGACGACCCTAGATACTCCCCTATCTAGGATATAAATTTAAAAGCGAAAGCGGATTCGCGTGTTACAACGACGTTAAAAACCCGCTTTTACAAATCACGCGTATTTCGCTATCACTTTTTGGCGCCGTTGCCGGGGAGGCACGGCTTGCATTAATTAATTTTCTCTTGCTTGAAGTGGATCTCATCCCCTTCTCTTTCTTTCTTTTGTGTGTGCAGGAACTACAGCGGGAAGGTGGGAATCTGGAAGCGAGAGCTCAAAGTTCCTTTTCTTCCCGCGAAATTCAGGTTGGTTCCTCTTTCTGGTCACATAATTAATTAAAACTACAAAAAATATATTAAACTTGGCTTTCAGGATCCCAAAAAACTTAATTAAGTGGAGTGGTGCATTATAAAATCTATTGTTTGCTTGTATGCTTCTTTAACACCACTCCATTGCAAGTATTGGTGTTCTATTTTTCGGGTCCAGATTTCTGTCTGGACTTGAAAAATTGATTCCTAATATCACAGACCTCATAAAATCATCAAATTTCACAGAGTGATTCCCAATTAAGTTTGGAATATCTGTTCCAAATTTCAGATCAATTGGATTTGTATTTAATTTTTAAAAATTCATGGATTGCAGAGGGGTCACACCCTTTAATCTTCCTATTTTGCTACTGTATGCGAATTTTTAGAATTTTTATACTCATCCAAATTTTGTGAATTTTAGTTTTCTGGAATCCTTGTGAAATTTTAAACATCATATAAAATCACAAAAATTTTCTGAGGTCGGTGGTAATACTGAAAAGTCCACAATGCCCACGGGTATCATTCCTGGACTTTGACACCAGTACAATTAAAAATTTAAAATAATTATCAAACAAATTCTTAAAATTTTTCAAAAATCTTTTTTGGAATCCTTGTTTATTTTCTTCAAAGTAGTGGTGTTGTTTGACTTGTTTGGACCACTACTTAATTCTGAAAGCCTAAAAATAATTCATTGGTAGTAAAATTTCTGTCTTAGGGAAAATTGGCTTAGGGTTTGTTCTTTCTTTTTAGAGACTCAATTAAAAGGAAATATACAATCACCCATACAACTTGTTTTCCTTTGATTGTGGATCTTCAAACTTGTTTTAAAATTTAATTAGAAAAACCCTAAAACACATTTGATTAAATTGAATCCTAAAAGATATAAATACAAGAAAATTGTGTAACAACTTGATTTTCATTGGAGCCACTCTCCAATTCCTGCACACACACAAAAAAAAATCAAATAACAGAGCAAAAACCCAATAAATGCCCTCCACATTCCGTGTGCACTATAGCATCCTAGACCTAATTAAAATTTGTAGCAACTTGACCCTAAGGCTTGATCAACTTAGGCTTGCTATTTAGGTCTTAAGTTCTCTTTAATTAATACCAATTCTGTCATCTGTATCTGGTGTTCAGGCTGAGGGGCTGTGTCAAACGACCAGGCACGGGTTTGTACAAGCACCTGGGGTCTTCCCTGGGAAACGTTTGGGCCCAAACCTCCCCTTAAGCAACTTGGCTAGATTTGTTGGCAGAACGGGTATTCACTATTGACTACTTATTTCCTATATAGACCAAGTCTTAGGTTATTAGGGAGTCACATTTAAGTTAGGTCTAGTTTTGTTTGTTTGATTTGCACACTTTCTCTCATCTCTATCTCTTCTCCTCCCCTCCAAGTCTTCCAAGTAGTGCATGCACGGGCGATGGTCCCAAAAGCCACACCTTGAGGGACCATCTGATTTCGCCCCCCGCAGCAAGAAATCATTGTTTTCTTCCCCCTCGTCTTCTAAAAAAATGGCAAACCCAAGAAGCCGTCAAAAAAATTCTGCTTCCACTTCTAACCCGTCAGCTGACCCACAAGCTGACTCCACCCTCCCTCACCTTCCTAACTTGGAGCAACCAGAAATACCAGCAGGGCCAGGTGGCCCTCCAATTATAACCCATAATACAAATCCCTTTGCATTAATGGTCGACCATTTGGCTCGACTACAACAAAATCAAGAAGATCTAGCTAGGACTGTCATGAACCTAGCTAATCAAGGACAAAATCCACCACCCCGCCAACAGCCTGTCGTTCCTCTTAAGGATTTCTATGATCCTTCCAATTATGAGGAAAGACCAGGGGTGGTCATACCACAAGGGGATTTCGAAATCAAACCCGCCATTCTAAACCTTATCAAGCATTTTCATGGTCTTCCAAGAGAGGACCCTTTTTGTCATCTCGAGGAATTAACTGTCCTCGCTCAAACTACTCGTTCCCGCAATGTGCAGGAAGACATGTGGTTAATGAGACTCTTTCCTCTCTCTCTTAAAGACAAAGCATCACATTGGTTTAGAACAGTTGGGCGTCCTATTACCACTTGGCCCCAATTAAAAAGTGTTTTTCTTAAAAAAAATTTTCCGATCGGTCGAACAAATGCGTTAAGAAGATCTATAACGACCTTTCAACAAAAAATTGGTGAACCCCTCCACGAAGCCTGGGAAAGATTTCAGGAACTTCTAAGAAGTTGTCCCCACCATGAAATTCCACAATGGCAGCTAGTGCAAATCTTCTATCACGGATTAGAAGATCAATTAAAACGATTTGTGGATGCCTCATGTGGGGGCAATTTTCTTAACAAAGACGCCGAAAGTGCCTATCTTCTCTTTGAAGAAATGAGTGAAAACTCATTTAACATGACTTCAATGGACACTTTTGGCAGATCACAAAACCCCAGACACGGAGTCCATGAAATTGACTCCAAAACCACCTCTGTTCTAGTCACACATGATGATTTATATATGTTAGCTCAACGACTGGACCAGATGCAAATTCACCAAAAGAAAATGGAAGAAAAGCTCACAAACAAACAAGCTCCACACGTCCACTCTCCACACACCAACCCCCCACACATTCTCCGAAGAGAAAATCTACACAATATCGATGCCACATCTACTGGCCAGCAAATTCTGGCTGATTTCCCGCAAGATTTAACTGGGAATTTTGACCAAAATATTTTTGATTCCACCTCGGAAAGTATTTATGCTCTCCAGGAGCAATTTAGAAACCCCTCCAACACTTCCAATCAAAATTGGAGGACTAACCCGAATCACTCCTGGAAAAACCCGAATCCGATTCCTTTTCCCAAACAAAACTATTTTGGGAATTATGGGCAACCTTTGTATCAACCTGGACCATCCCAGGATGATATTAATAATCAGGTCATGAAAACTCTGCAAGGAATGCAGACTCAAATGATAGAAGTAACCCGCATGATTACCAATTTACAACACCAAGTTAAGGTTACTCCTGATCATCGACCTATTGGGAATTTACCATCCCAACCCATGCCCAACCCAAATAATCAAAGGAATCAATTTCAAGGTGGATATCACAGTCAACCTATTCAGCCAGCACCTCAGCATCCGCCGGGTTTCAACAACAGCCAGGCCCCCCGTCCTCATCCTAGAAACAACCAGACTGCAAATGCAGTTACCTTGAGGAATGGGAAAACCACACACAATACCCTGCCTGTTAAAGAAACCTGCTCTAATGACACACAGATTAACTCTTCCCCTCCTATTGTTCAGGAACCAATTCATGCAAAACAGGGCAACCCCGCCCCATTTCCACAAGCCCTCCACTCTTCAAAAAAGAAAAAGACAAAATCCGAGCCCACTGAGAAGGAATTAATGGATTTATTTGGGCAAGTAGAAATTAATATCCCTATCCTAGATGCCATTAAGTATATCCCTGCCTATGCAAAATTCCTAAAAGATTTATGTACTCCAAAAAGGTAGCCCAAGAATTTAGAAAAGGTAATTCTTCCAGAGACAGTCAGCTCAGTTGTGCAGAGCCGACTGCCTCTTAAGAGAAAAGATCCCGGCGCACCCCTAATCCAAGTTATCATTAATGATACCTCATTTGATCACGCTCTGTTGGATCTTGGTGCCTCAATTAATCTTATCCCCACAGTTATTTTTGAGGAATTTAAGATCGGTGAATTGAAGCCTGTTGAGGTTACTCTCCAATTAGCCGACCGATCTACGATTAAACCAAGGGGAATTGTTGAAGATGTTCTTGTCCGGATCAAAGATTGTCTATTCGCAATAGACTTTTTAGTCCTGGACATAGAGGTACCTAAAGCACTTAAGTTTGCCCCCATTATTCTTGGAAGACCATTCTTAGCCACCGCCCGCACCAATATTGATTGTGATTCTGGAAAGATGAAGATCATGTGTGGCGGTGAATCTGTAACCCTAGACATTTTTCAAGCCTTTAGGCGGTTCCAGGAACCAGATTTCTTTGATGATTCGGATTCAGAAATAGAGAACATTGTGGAGGAAACATTGCAAATTTCCCAATTAGGTTCCTGTTTTGCTGTAAATACGGTTCTTGAACAATCTACTTTTTCTCACCCTTCCACCTCAACCACACGACCAGCTAACATTCCAGCTGACCCTTTCACTCTCACCTCACCTCTAACCCACAAAGCAGAAACTCTTTCGGAACCGGGCCTACAATTGGAATTAAAACCTTTGCCCGATTCCCTTAAATATGTCTTCCTGGGTCCAAATCAGACCCTGCCCCTGATTATAAATTCTGGACTCACCGGGGCACAAGAGCACAAACTTGTCCAGGTTTTAAGTAAATATCGAAAAGCTATTGGCTGGACCCTTTCTGATCTTAAAGGCATTCATCCGTCCTATTGTACGCATCGTATATATTTAGAGGACGATTCTCGCCCCTCCCGCCAACCACAAAGGCGCTTGAATCCTAGTATGCAGGAGGTGGTAAAAAAGGAGATTATTAAGTGGCTAGATGCTGATATCATCTACCCCATTTCTGACAGCTCCTGGGTTAGTCCAACTCAAGTTGTCCCCAAAAAGGCTGGACTAACAGTTGTCACCAATGAAAATGGGGAAAATATAGCCACTCGAACCACTTCTTCTTGGCGCGTGTGTATAGATTACCGAAAATTAAACACCGCCACCAAGAAGGATCATTTCCCGCTCCCTTTTATTGATCAAATCTTGGAGCGGTTAGCCGGACGGGAATTTTACTATTTTTTGGACGGTTATTCTGGCTATAATCAAGTGGCGGTTCATCCTAAGGACCAGGACAAAACAACTTTCACCTGCCCCTTCGGAACCTTTGCTTTCCGAAGAATGCCCTTCGGTCTTTGCAACGCACCTGCGACTTTTCAAAGGTGCAAGCTTGCAATTTTTTCAGACTTGGTAGGTGAATGTTTAGAAGTTTTTATGGATGACTTCTCTGTTTTTGGGGATTCTTTTGACCATTGCCTCAAAAATCTTGAAAGAACCCTCCAAAAGTGCATAGAAGTTAATCTGGTCCTCAGCTGGGAAAAAAGTCATTTCATGGTCCAAGAAGGTATTGTCTTGGGCCATGTTATTTCTAAACAGGGAATCGCGGTAGATAAAGCAAAAATAGATGCTATATCTAAGCTCCCACCACCCACTACTGTCAAACAAATCAGATCCTTTTTGGGTCATGTGGGTTTCTACCGTCGATTCATACAAAACTTTTCCCAAATCTCCAAGCCTTTAAGTCAGCTTCCTACTAAAGACCAGCCATTTGATTTTAATAATAAGTACCTGGAGAGTTTTTTGAGGTTGAAGAAAGAGGTTACTGAGGCGCCAATATTGCAAGGACCTGATTGGAATAGTCCCTTTGAATTAATGACAGATGCCTCAGATTTTGCTGTAGGGGTCGTTCTAGGGCAAAGAATTGTCAAGAAGCCCGTTGTGATCTATTATGCTAGCAAAACCCTTGATGATGCACAACGGAATTACACGGTTACTGAAAAGGAGCTTCTTGCCATTGTATTTGCCTTAGAAAAATTTAGATCTTATCTGTTGGGGTCACGTGTCACTGTTTATATAGACCACTCAGCAATTAAATATTTGCTGACAAAGAAAGATGCGAAACCTCGCCTTATCCGTTGGATTCTGCTGCTCCAGGAATTTGACCTGGAAATCAAGGATAAGGCGGGATTGCACAATGTAGTGGCCGACCATCTCTCTCGTCTTATGACGAATGACATAATGACCCCGCCAGATCAGTTCCCTGATGAAAGTATTTTAGCTGCTACAACCCTCCCTTGGTTTGCGCCCATCACAAACTACTTAGCAACCGAACAAATCCCCGCTGATTGGCCAAAAGCAAAACGGGATAAGTTCTTTGCTGATATTAAATATTATTTTTGGGAGGAGCCCGACCTTTTCCGCATCTGTGCCGATCAGGTCATTCGACGATGTGTCCCCGATTCTGAAATCCATGATATTTTAGCACATTGTCACTCAATGGCCTGTGGCGGACATTTTCCTTAATGCAGCTAAAATCCTATGTGCTTGCACAAAGATGCTCATGACTTCGTTCGGTCCTATGTGCATTGCCAGAGCATCGGCAACATGACTCGAAAGGATATGATGCCCCTTAATCCTATTTTAGAAGTTGAAATTTTTGATGTTTGGGGCATCGACTTCATGGGACCGTTCATCAACTCTGGTGGGTATTTGTATATATTAGTTGCAGTCGACTATGTTTCTAAATGGATAGAAGCAATACCCACCCGCACTAGTGATCACTGTGTGGTTGTCGAATTTCTTAAGAAAAATATTTTCTCAAGATTCGGCATACCAAAAGCCATTATCAGTGACGGAGGCTCACATTTCACCCACTCACAATTCCGTCACCTCCTTTCTAAATACGGGGTTAATCGTAAAATTTCCACACCATATCACCCCCAAACTAATGGCCAGGCTGAAGTTTCTAACCAGGAAATTAAAAATATTTTACAAAAGACGGTTAGGCCCGATCGTAAAGATTGGTCCACCAAATTGGACGACGCTTTATGGGCCTACCGTACCGCTTTTAAAACTCCACTTGGCATGTCTCCCTTCCGTCTGATTTTTAGGAAGGCATGCCATCTCCCGGTAGAATTAGAACATAGGGCTTTTTGGGCAATAAAACAACTCAATATGGATTTATCTGACGCCAGTAACCATAGAAAATTACAATTAACTGAATTGGAAGAATTACGTAATTTTTCCTATGAAAATGTGAGGATTTATAAAGACCGAACAAAGAAATTTCACGATAAATATATTGTTCGGAAACACTTTGACGTTAATCAACGTGTTTGGCTTTTCGATGCGAGATTACGTCTTTTTCCTGGCAAATTAAAATCTAAATGGACCAGCCCCTTTATTGTCCATAAAACATATCCATACGGCGCTGTTGACCTTTTTGATCCAAAAACTAATTCAACATTTCAAGTCAATGGCCAGCGTTTAAAGCCCTATTTTGACCATACGCCTAGAATTCCATCTGAATCTTTTAATTTTACTGAGGCAGCCACCCTTGATCACTAGTGCACATCACACCCGGCTGAATGGCGTAAAAGATAGCACTGGATGGGAGGTAACCCATCAATTTTTTTCTTGCTTTCCTTTTTTTTCTTCCAGGTTTTGTTCATCCTAAACCCGACCGTTCTTCACTAAGGTGATCCCTTTTCCCTCCTAATGCATGAGGACATGGCATTTCTTAAGCATGGGGGGTGTTTTTAAATTTTTACGATCAATTTAGGGTGTTCAAAACCTAAAAAAAATACAATTTTCTTTATTTCCTGCTTGCATACCCAAAAAAATAATAATAATAATAAAAATGTTGAAAACTTTTTGAGGAAAAATTTTGAAATCGGGACTAAGGTCGAAAAATTCATTTTTGGTACAATGGGATTTAATCTTTAACAAACTAGGGATAAGGATATATATCTGATCATTAGAATTTCAGGGTCTATTTTAGACTAGATCAGATATCCTTCTCTAAAATTCCACCTGAACTCATGATAGTTCAGGTGACTTGATCCTATTTTGTAATACGGAAAGTATTTGACTTAGTTTCTGATTCAAAAACTTGCGTATCTTAAGAAACTTCTTATGTCTATTTTCACACACAAGCCAACACTTAAAAATAATTAAAATTTTTTTTTGAAAAACTCCCGTGTTTGGATTTAGTAAAAGTCTGAAGCAGATCATTGGTTTGAGTTCCCACCGCCGAGAAGAAGGAAAATACCTTCTTTAAGGACGCGATGTCAACATGTTACCGCCTTGGCGCTGCTCTATATCTATATTTCATATCTTTAGACGAAGCATTAAAGCGCATTTTAGCAGCTCAAGTGTCTTGGACGGTGCTCTACCTATAGCGTCGGAGCAAGAGCTTGAGTTTGCTTGGAGCGTCCCTTTTCATCGCATCGTGTTTTGGGGTTGTGATCTCCTGGGTGGTGTCATGGATAGTGCTATCCCGAAGTACTGGTGCCAGAGCCCCCTAGAGGAATGGTAACGGGAATGATGATCCCGACACATCTGTTGTAAGACTAAGCTAAAAATAAGCATGGGGGAGAAAAAAATAAAATAAAATAAAATATATATTATAATAATAATAATAACACGTCCTTATAAATGTTGGCTTTTCACAAGCACAAGCATAAGGTTTTAAAGGATTTTGCAAGTTGCGAATCAGATTCACGAGCCAGAAAAATCCTAAAAATAAACATTTCAAGTCATCTGAATTAACAAGGGGTTAATTTGTGAATTTTCTAGAAGATATATTGATCCCGTTCTATCTAATGGTTGGATCCAAAAACAAATCTTGATGTTTATCTTCAACAAATCCCGTACCTCCAGTGTTTTAATCTACCAAGGTCCATTAATCTCTTTTTCTCCTCAAAAGTCAAAAAAATTAGATTTCCCAAAAATTCCGTTTTAAGTTTTGCTAAGAGACTAGCAAAAGATAAGCATGGGGGTGTGAAAAACGCCAGTTTATCGTCATTCTTATGCATTAAAACAAACCTAGCTCTTAGGATTTTACTCCGCAAATGAGTTTTTGGGCTGCATTTAGGCAAAAAATAGGTTAGGCATGCATTGAATTTTTTATTATCTTTTTAATATGTTTTTGTGAGTGTTAGGGATGTACAGATATATAGATCCCTAAAACCCTAGCACTTAAGAAGGCAAATGGTGAAGGAGAAGCCCAGACTAGCTGGAATTCAGCCTAATCCAGCTCACCTCAGCTTGATCCAGCTCACCTCAGCTTGATCTAGCTCACCGCAGCTGGAACCTAGCTTACTTGAACTAGGGTTAGCTCATCCCAGCTCCATTCAGCTAATCTCAGCTGGATGGCAGCTCAAGAGAGTTCACCTTAGCTCACCCTAGCTCAAGTCAGCTCAGATCCAGCTCAACTTAGCTGAGTCTAGCTCATCTCAGCTCCCACTAGTCCACAGGGAGCTCTAGCTAGCTCAGCTAAGTTGACAGCAGTTCACCCCAGCTCAGATCCAGCTACATCCAGCTCCACTCAGCTCCAGCCAGCTGAAGAAGAACTCATCCCAGCTTAGGAAGCTCAAGTCCAGCTCCCAGGGACTCAGCTTAGCTCAACTCAGTTGAGCTAAGCTACCTTAGCTGCCTCAACCAGCTTGATTCTCCCCGGGAGCACCAGACCTAGCTCACCTTAGCTCATTATGGTAGAAGCTAGCTTATCTTAGCTCAGCTTAGTAGCTAGCAAAGAACTAACAAGCTAAGCCAGCTAGAATAGCTCCATGCCAGCCTCTTCAGCAGCAGCCAGCTCCAATTTCAGCTCCAGACTTCTCCTCCTCAGCTCCTCCCTCCAAACTCTAGCTCCAACATCTTCTCCTCTACTCCTCCATTAGCTAAGCTAGCTTAGCTTAGCTTAGCTTAGCTATGCTCCAACTTCCTTGGCTTGTACCACCCCAAAAACCCACCTAACAACTCCACCCAACTAGCTCCACCTAAGCTCCACATAAGATAACCTACTTGGCACCAACCTAACCTACCCAAAACCTCCAAAAGACACCTAAAAGTGGCGCCAAAAACTACCCTAACCACCCCCTTAATGGCGCCACTTTTCCCTCCAAAATCCCCCCTCATCTCCACCACACAATTTCCCTTGAATTCATCTCCACCATCCACCTAACCCCCCTTCTAGAAGACCCCATGTTGGCGCCAACATGGTGGTGTCTCTCCACCACCAAAAGACACCAACACCGCCATAACTACCCCCTTTAACACCCCTTGGGTTGGCGCCAACTCTCCTTAGCCATAGGATCACCAACCACCTCCATTCTTCCATCCTAGCCCTCCATTTCAAGGGGCACCTTAACCCCCCATCGTACCCTATAAAAAGACCACTACCCACCACCATTCAAGCCATCCTTGGCTAGCAATTTCACTCTCATATTCCACCAAGAAGCCCACGTCCAAGAGAGAAGAAGAAGAAGAAGATTAAGGGGATATTCTGTCCCCTTGGTGCCTTCCCCTCTTCCCTTCTCTCTTGGGTCACGCCAGCCAAAGGAGAAGCCAGGCAAGGAAGATCTTGGAGGAGATCTTGAAGGTGGTCCACGCCACCTTGGAGGAGTTCTTGAGGGTGGTGCACGCCCACCCCTTGGAGAGAGCATTGAAGGTGGAAGCTTCCACCTTGGAGGAGCTCTCAAGGAAGGAGAAGAAGGAGGCTCTCTTTTCAAGCCAATGAGCAGCTAGGCTTGGAGCAAGAAGACTCCCTTCTTCACCATTTTTTTTAAGAGGATTTGTGTTTCTTTTCTTGCTTTTAGATTGTTTAATTCTAGTAGAAGCATTCCTCTACTTGTCCTTGAAAAGAACACTCATTCTACTCAATCAAATTGCCTTCTTTTAGCTTTTTATTGCAGTTGTTTTTGGTTCTAGCACTTGTTTCACCTCTTCTTCCTAATTACCCTAGGCCTCCACTTGCCTAGAGTGAGCTTAGGAAGAAGATATTTCTATCTTTTAGATTTTAGTTAATCATTTGTAGGTGTTAGTTCTTTTCGCTACAATCTGCAGTTTGCCCTCGTCTTTTCAAAATACAAAAAAATTTACATATTGAAAAATATCAAAAAGAAAGTTGAGATCTATCTGTAAGCAAGAGGATTAATTTTGCAATTTTTCCCTCCTTGGACGACCCTAGATACTCCCCTATCTAGGATATAAATTTAAAAGCGAAAGCGGATTCGCGTGTTACAACGACGTTAAAAACCCACTTTTACAAATCACGCGTATTTCACTATCAGAGGCCGAGTGAGCGGGTGAGAGGGACCTCACCCCATGGTTGGAGGCAAACAGCTATTGTCAATTTTTGGTATTATGCGGCTGTAGGTGTCTCTTTGTATCCGAGGTGGCACTAAATGTCCCACCATTCTTCCGTGCAATGCAGAAGCAAGGTGCTTGGCCAATTCGGCGAGGCTACAGCTGCTGAAGCTCCTACATGAGGACTTGGACACCTGTGCACCTCAAGTCTGCATAGCCTGGAGGTATCCCCTGGAGCAAAGACACCTTGGAGCAGCTTGATGCTTGCTCGAAGCTCGGCGGCAATGGCAGGTCTTGGCCTACTATCTGAAATCAAGAAAAGAGGCCTTATGGCCATGTCAGAATGCTCAGCAGGGTCGCCGTGGCATGGCGAATGTGACAGTGGCAGTGGCGTGGAGCGAGGGTGGCTATGGTGGCTAGATGGTGACAAGAACAGTCAGTGAGAGGGTCAATTCGAGAAGGTGTTGTTAGTACTAGAGCACACGATCATTTGTTTTGATGATAACAAAACACGTGTTATTTAACATTTGCAATTTGAGTCCTAGATTTCAGGTCAATTGCAAATGTGGACGTGTTTAGACGGAGTTCGAGCTCGCATCCAGGACGGATTGGAGGAGCTTGACGGAAAACAGAGGAGGTTCGCGTGGAGCGACAGATTGAAGATGGAAAGAAATGAAGAATATGATAGATTTCCTTCTTTTGTACTAGTTGTATTTTTTGTTTCTTTTGTTGCTCTTTATTTCCTTAGATATTTCATGTTAAAGAGCCTCAAAGAACCCTAACAGTAGTCCTAAGAACACCGGCACAACCCTAGGATACTTAGGTTTTCTGTAGAACACTTAGAAAACCAATATAGGGTTCAAACAGCACTTCCAGACGTCTAATTCCCAAATCAGACGTCTAATAAAGTATTTTAAGACGTCTAACTGTTGTTTCAGACGTCTGATAACTGTTAGGCTAGACATAGTTAGTTCTGTCTAATGAAATCAGACGTCCAGACCTTAGACCAGACGTCTTAGGAGACGTCTGATGGTTTTGCCAGACGTCCAATTAGTGGACCGTTGGCTCGCTTTGCAAACACTCAAGATTATGACCGTTAGAGCCTTATCAGATGTCCCTAGGCCTTTCCAGACGTCTGATAAATGACCATTTTGCCTCGGCTGACCCAAAATCTCTTCTCAGAGATTTTCTAGCCGTTGCAACGTTTGGAAATCAATTCCCACAGTAAAAGTAGGTTTCCAGACGTCCAGACATAGTGCCAGACGTCTTGTATGTCGTCTGATGGACTTGCGTAAAAACCCTGTTTAGATCTGATCCAAATCAGGGAGAGACCCGCCCAAAATCAGACGTCTTAAAGTGAACTTCCAGACGTCTGATGCTAGAATTAGACGTCTGATAAGCCTGTCAGAACAATGATTGTTCCTAATTTTGGGCTGATTCACTTGGGCTTTGTACCCAACGGCTATGGAAGCTTTTCTAAGCCTTCCAAAGCCTTCCTAAGGCCTCTATAAATAGAGGGGAGCCTTTACACACCTACATACACAAGAGAAACACTTAGAGACACAAGATACACACCAAGAGACACCTTGTAATACACTCTCACACTCTTGTGTCCAAGAAGCTCTTGCTCTCTAAGCTCAAGTTCTACATCTTGAGAGCATCAAACCGCTGCGCACCCGCTCTCCCGCCATTGTCTACGAGAGCAAAGTTGCGCCGTTGCGTGGCTCACGCACCCGCGTCATCATCGACGCACTCCTTGCAAAGGGGAGTTTCCTAAATCCTATAGAAGCTTAGGTTTATTACTTTGTTGGCTCTATAGGTTTGTTGTTTATTTTATCTTTGTCTTTTGGTTGGGTATTCGCTTTGCGAATTCCCGTCTCCTTCGTGGGACAAAATCCTTCTCGTGGAGAGAAGGGGTTGAGGAATGCTACCCTCGTACTTGTAGCGTGGTTGTATTGAGGTTGAATCACCCTCGTTTTAAGTGATTCGGTTTAGTGGATTTTGATCAACTTGGTTGATCGGAAAATCCTAACTCGAGAGGGTTAGGTGGTGGTTTTCACCCGGTTTGGGTTTCCACCTAAAAATCTTTGTGTACTCGTGTGATTGCCTATTTGTGAGATTGTTTATTTTATTTCCGCATTTTATTACGTCACCCCTCCTAGTAGGGCCACAAACCTACAATTGGTATCAGAGCAGGTCTCGCGAAATCGGCGTTACAAACCGGCGAGGATCTAGATCATGGAGGGAAGCATAGCCGCAATCAGAATCTCCGAAGGGCAGTCAACCGTCCGACCACCCTACTTTGATGGGAACAACTACAGCTACTGGAAGCTGAGGATGAGGATGTGGCTTCAAGCCACGGACTTCGCTCCATGGGGACGTTGCAAAGCCTCATATGAGATCCTGGAGCGACCGGACGCAGGATACTCGCAGCAGCAGATTCGGGAACTCTCGCTCAACGCGAAAACAATGAACGCGTTGTATTGCGCGCTCAACCCAGAGGAGTTCAACAGAATCTCACAATGCGCCACCGCATACGAGATTTGGCACACACTAGAGGTAACTCACGAAGGTACCTCTAAGGTAAAAACTTCTAAAATTAATTTACTTTCTCAAGAATTTGAATCTTTTTCTATGAAACCTAACGAGTCTTTAAGTGAGATGAACACTAGGTTCACTCTCATTGTAAATAATTTGAAAGCATTAGGGAAGACCTTCATCAAGGGGGAGCTTCAAGGGAAGCTTCTTCGTTCCCTTGGACCGGAATGGGAATAGAAAGTCACCGCCATCGAGGAGGCGAACGAAGTAGAGGAGCTCAACATGGAAGATCTCCTAAGCAATCTAATGGCCTACAAGACAAAGTTGAAGCAGAAGAAGAAGGATACACCGGAGCCCAAACTGAAGAAGACTCTCGCCTTCAGAGCCGCGTCGGATAGTAAGTTCCGACGACGAAGACTTTAGAATTTTACTTAAAAATTTTTCCAAGGTTTGTAGGAAATTAAAGAAAGAGAAAAAGGAGAAGAAGGAAAGCCCGAGACATTGCTACCACGGCAACGAGAAAGGGCACCTACGACCAGAGTGCCCTCTTCTCAAAAAGGAGAAGAAAAAGGAAAAGGAAAAATCTAAGAAGAAGGCGTTCCAAGCCACTTGGGACGATTCCAGCTCGGAGGAAGAAGAAGAAGAAGAAGAAGAAAAGGAAGAAACCGCTTGCTTTGGTTTCATGGCCAGAGGAACCAACAGCGACAGCGAAAGTGGAAGCGACGACAGCGACAACGAGGTAAATCTCGATCTTCAAGAAGCATTTAATGAACTTTTTGAGATTAGTAAATCACTTAAAATAGAAAACAAAAGCATGAAGAAGAACCTTAGTTTTCTTAAAAATGAAAATGATAGGTTAGAAATAAAACTTAAGGATCTAGAAACTTGTCCTAAAAATGATAACCTATTATTAGAAAATCATAACCTCATCAATGAAAATAATAAGTTGATTGAGGAAAATGATAGTCTAAAGTTAAAAATCTATGATTTAAAGACTAAGATGCAAACTATAGAAAAAGAAATTGCATGTCTTAGGGAAAATTCTAACAAATTAATCAACAAAGTAGACAAGTTTTATAGCCCTAAGATTAAGAAAGGATCTCCATCAAGGAGACCCGCTAACAAATCCGGATCCAAGCCCACTTGGATACTGAAAAAGGAATTAGAATCGTGTTTTGTAGGGTTCAGGGATAATTACAACATAAAGGACTGGACCTACAAGCTCAAGTCTGGTCAACTCAAGTTGGGAGAACCAAGGAGTAGACCAAGGAAGAGAACAAGAAGACCGACGAGATGGCGAACAAACGACGGACCCGCCGCACGTCGACCACCAGATTGGAGACCGGCGCCGATGCCCGGGCCTCCAAGCTACGGATGGGAGCCCCATCCGATGTGGCATCCACCACCACCATTTGGGCCATTTTATTAGCCATGGTAGGTGAGGTAAAATTCTTAACCCTATCTTTTTATAAGCACTTAGATAGGGGGAGTTAAAAAAAATGATGAGCTAATTGTCAATTTTTAAGGGGGAGATGTAAGGTAGCTAAATTTCCTTTAGTAAGGGGGAGAAAAATAATAGCTATCTTGTTGTTACAAAAAGGGGGAGAATATCACCTTTGTTAAAATAAATTCATAGAAGAGCATGTCTTAAGGGGGAGTTATAGGAAATTTAAAACCAATCAAACCTTTTGATAATGTCAAAAAGGGGGAGGATTTTTCTGCATTATTATTTACGATTTTGTCATCATCAAAAAGGGGGAGATTGTTGGTACTAGAGCACCACGATCATTTGTTTTGATGATAACAAAATACGTGTTATTTAACATTTGCAATTTGAGTCCTGGATTTCAGGTCAATTGCAAATGTGGACGTGTTTAGATGGAGTTCGAGCTCGCATCCAGGACGGATTGGAGGAGCTTGACGGAAAACAGCGGAGGTTCGCGTGGAGCGACAGATTGAAGATGGAAGGAAATGAAGAATATGATAGATTTCCTTCTTTTGTACTAGTTGTATTTTTCGTTTCTTTTGTTGCTCTTTATTTCCTTAGATATTTCATGTTAAAGAGCCTCAAAGAACCCTAACAGTAGTCTTAGGAACACCGACACAACCCTAGGATACTTAGGTTTTCTGTAGAACACTTAGAAAACCAATATAGGGTTCAAACAGCACTTCCAGACATCTAATTCCCAAATCAGATGTCTGATAAAGTATTTTAAGACGTCTGACTGTTGTTTCAGACGTCTGATAACTGTTAGGCTGGACATAGTTAGTTCTGTCTGATGAAATATGACGTCCAGACCTTAGACCAGACGTCTAAGGAGACGTCTGATGGTTTTGCCAGACGTCCAATTAGTGGACCGTTGGCTCACTTTGCAAACACTCAAGATTATGACCGTTAGAGCCTTATCAGACGTCCCTAGGCCTTTCCAGACGTCTGATAAATGACCGTTTTGCCTCGGTTGACCCAAAATCTCTTCTCAGAGATTTTCTAGCCATTGCAACGTTTGGAAATCAATTCCCACAGTAAAAGTAGGTTTCCAGACGTCCAGACATAGTGCCAGACGTCCTGTATGTCGTCTGATGGACTTGCGTAAAAACCCTGTTTAGATCTAATCCAAATCAGGGAGAGACCCGCCCAAAATCAGACGTCTTAAAGTGAACTTCCAGACGTCTGATGCTAGAATTAGACGTCTGATAAGCCTGTCAGAACAATGATTGTTCCTGATTTCGGGCTGATTCACTTGGGCTTTATACCCAACGGCTATGGAAGCTTTTCTAAGCCTTCCAAAGCCTTCCTAAGGCCTCTATAAATAGAGGGGAGCCTTTACACACCTACATACACAAGAGAAACACTTAGAGACACAAGATACACACCAAGAGACACCTTGTAATACACTCTCACACTCTTGTGTCCAAGAAGCTCTTGCTCTCTAAGCTCAAGTTCTACATCTTGAGAGCATCAAACCGTTGCGCACCCGCTCTCCCGCCGTTGTCTACGAGAGCAAAGTTGCGCCGTTGCGTGGCTCACGCACCCGCGTCATCGTCGACGCACTCCTTGCAAAGGGGAGTTTCCTAAATCCTATAGAAGCTTAGGTTTATTACTTTGTTAGCTCTATAGATTTGTTGTTTATTTTATCTTTGTCTTTTGGTTGGGTATTCGCTTTGCGAATTCCCGTCTCCTTCGTGGGACAAAATCCTTCTCGTGGAGAGAAGGGGTTGAGGAATGCTACCCTCGTACTTGTAGCGTGGTTGTATTGAGGTTGAATCACCCTCGTTTTAAGTGATTCGGTTTAGTGGATTTTGATCAACTTGGTTGATCGGAAAATCCTAACTCGAGAGGGTTAGGTGGTGGTTTTCACCCGGTTTGGGTTTCCACCTAAAAATCTTTGTGTACTCGTGTGATTGCCTATTTGTGAGATTATTTATTTTATTTCCGCATTTTATTACGTCACCCCTCCTAGTAGGGCCACAAACCTACAGGTGTTTAGGTGGATGATGGATCGACTGGAGTGAGGGGAAATGATCAGGGATGTGTGGTGGAGGTTGTAGGGTGGTTGGTGAGGTGGATGGAGGTGCATAGCGATGGGAACGCCTCGCCAGAGGAGTCGCCGGAGATGGAGGAGATGAGGGTGTTTTAGTAGTGTCAGTGGTCAGTTTTAGGAAATAGAGAGAGGGGGAGAAATCATGAGAGAGAGGGAACCTAAGAGTTTACTCTAAGGGACGAAAGGGAAAGGGATCCCATGTCGATGTGGTTGCCGGACGTGGGGATGATGAATTTTCGTTGGAGAAGCAGCGGCAAAGACGAGGAAGGAACGGCGACGGCTGGTATTGCTCAATGCGGAGGATGGTGAGGAAGGTGAATCCGCCACCGATGTTATGGTCAGACAACAAGGAAGTTAGGGAGAGACTGCCGGAGCTTGCGGAGTGTTGCGGCCGTAGGGGGGAGAGGAATAGGGGGATTCTGGCCCAATTTCAAGCTTAGGAGAACAGTTGGACCCTGGGGAGTCTTTTATAGGTCGTCGGAGAGGGTTTTGAGCTTGGGAAACAAGCTTCCCAAGCTTTAAAGGCTCACCAAAGAAGGAAACTTCAAGAGACCCAAATCTCTCATGTGTTCGCATGAGAGATTGGGAAAGAATCAAGGCATCTTAATGGGTTCATACTAGAGAGGATTAATTAATGAATCTCCCTTCCAATTTTGGAAGGGATTCATCAATCAATCAGGGAGAAAATCCAAGTTGAAAGTACTAGAGAGGATTAATGAAGTTGGATTTTAGTTTTGACCATGTTTGACTAGGTAATTTATGCAAAAACCCAAATTAGGGTAAATATCTGTTAGAGACTCCTTTTTAGGTCAAGATGGGCTCTGATGGTCAAATTGAAGGTACTAAACCCTAGAGAATATTTTTCTATGATTTTTAGAGGGTTTAGGTGAATTTTATCCTGACCAGAACCTTGGTTAATTAAGTGGGTCTATTTTTAGGGTTTCAAAAGTCATTTAATTCTCAGAGCACACACAAATCCTTTTCTGTCTAATCCAACCCACTTGTTATCTTATTAAGACCATTTGACCTTTATTCAACCCTTGAGAAAACTCGTGGTTGTACTGCATTGGTAAATTTGCAGTTTTAACCCTAGTTTCTTATTTTTCTCTTAGCATGGTTATGCAATGAATTATGACCTTCAGTTGGTTATGTAGGAGCAGTTATTGACTTAGTTGAGTCAAAACAAGCTAGTTATGGCTCAAGATGGTGTTCCCATCACTTTGATTCTCCCAAATCATCCATGTAGTCCAATTGTGTGTCTTTAAACATAAAAGACTCATACTCCGACCCACTATGGATTAGCTCCTCAAAATAGAATGATTGTAATTCAGGGCCTAAATCAAGATGTATTTCTTCAAGTGAGTCTTCCTCCTCAAAGTTAGTTTCTGGGATATCAAAAAGGGTCTGTTCTGCATAATCACAGGGCTGGTAGGTGGGCTCGGTGTATATAAAGGTTGGGATTGGATAAGATGTCATGCTTATGGTTTAATCCTCAACCTTGAGTGGCTCACCACCAACTTGTGGCATACTAGAACCAGGTTTATCACCTTGTGCTTTCCGGATTCTATTGAGTTGTTTTGTCAAATTATCTATATTTCTTTTATTAGCTTCTCTCATCCCTTGTACTACTTGGAGTAATTAGGTGATGCCATGGTCAGGGATTTGATCAGGCCGAGGATAATAATTTCCAAGATTGCTTTCCTCAATTGAATTAGAATATCTATCATCTGAATACCTAGGGTAATAATCATATCCTTGGTTTGGTGTTGTAGGGTTATCCCAATGAGAAGGTGAAGTTGTTTGGATGGAATTGGGATAATTAGCAAAGTGATTTTGAGGATAGGATTGATATTCTAGGTATTGGGATTCTGAGGCATATCCCCGATCTGGGGAGAGATGAGTTTGGCTGAACCGGTCAAGATAGTTGATCATACCAATTAAGTATTGGTCCTGCATGGAGAGTGTCTATTGAAGTTGTAGAGATCCTTGATATCCAGAGATTCATTTGGCATTCGAGGTAGGCCTGGCTATACCCAGGGAATATGAGGTGTAGGCAAGGGAATCAAGTCCCAGGTGTTGAGGAGAGTTCTCCCATCTTGAAGCAATTGAAGTAAGGGAAGGCTTAGGATAAGGAGAAAAGGAGGAATAGTGTGAGGCAAAAGAGTATGGGTCTATGCTTTCCTCCTCAATCAGTTCTTCCTCATGGCAATTAGTCATTAGAATGTCTTCAAAAGAATTGGGTCTTCTTCTTAGTTTATTCTCTAAAGGTGGTACCAAATCAGGGTTCAGAGACCTTTTAGCATCCATGTACCAGAAGAAAGTTAATAGATGAGAGAGAGAAGATAGATGAGAGAATACCCTACCCTTTCAATACAAGTAATCAAACTAGTCCATAGAGTGTCAACCCTAAATAGACCTGACCTTGACTCCCCAAAACACAACTGGGTTAAATCAACCCTTGAATTACTTGGCTGGCCAAAAGGGTGGGACTCCTTAGGACACCCCGCACAGCAGGACACCACTAAGGGTTAACACGGTTACCGCACCAACCTTTCTTGTCACCAGTGGGTCCAAGTAGACAAGGCCTTGACCTTAGCCTAATCTAGTTTCAAGTTCCCAAGTCTATTAGTCCTGCCTAGGCCACGTCTACTCAGTTTTAAGCTTAGGTTTGATGTGCTTTTGGAATATGATGGGCATTGGGGGGGTGTTTGCCCTTAAGATTGATTTCAAAGATGTGAAGTGCGCAGGCAAAAGGGTTCACAAGCAATTTTTCTTGATGAAGTGAATTTTAACATTCGAATGCTTGTGTTAATGCATTTTAGGGTTCTCTTCAATCAAGGTTTTGATGAGGCACACAAGAGTTTTTGCAAATCCTAGTTTGTTTGATAGATTTCCTTTAAGTATGGAGATGTAGGTGTGCTCTATCCTTAATGTGAAACCCTAAGCGCAGATAGTTCTAGATGATTCTTTTAAGTTCAAATCTAATTAGTGGTGCAACCCAAGCAATAAAATCAATTGATCCTATTGCACCACTAACTAGTCGCTCAAAAAATATTTTTCAAGAACTTTTAATGCACATTTTCTATTTTTTCCTGATTTAAAATGTATTGGGGGTTTTGTAGTATATTTTGACCCCTAGTTTGTGATTGGATAATCTGTGCAATCAAACGTACAATAAATATTTTTTTCAAATTTTTCCTAAATTCTTGATTATCTCATAAATTCAGTGCTGCAAATTTCAAGTCAATCTAATTGTATAAAAATTCCTATGATATTTTGAACTCTGAAAAATCAGGAGCAGTAATCGAATTGATAACGGATCAGTAACCAAATTTGGATATGTTGTTCCCAACTATGAAACCCACATCCAGTAAAACTTTGAGAATTTTTTGACATACAAATCTTCGAAAATTGAATTTTTAAGATAAAACTTTATTTCAGCCCGAAAATCAAGAGAATTTTTTTTCAATAAGTGAACAAATTCTAACTAATCCTAAGGTTCAAACAAATCCTAAATCTAACTAATCTAAACTATGGGTACTTACCTAAGGTTCAAACCTGCAATTCCCATTCTCGTGTTTCATTCTGATTTCCTTGCTTTCCTATACACACGAAATCAATGAAAATAGCAAGTTAGAAATCTCAAATTCGCACCAAAAAGCTTCAAAAATTTCTGTTGCCTCCCCGACAACGGCGCCAACTTGTTCGGCGCGTAGATCATATTTAAAAAGCTTAATTAGTTGTAGTCTAGTGCAAAACACGTCGACAAATAAATTTATAAACTCCGGTGAGTACTGGGTCATTCGCAGGGAGGCAATCTCGATTTTTGCATTAGTTTTTCAATAAAACTAATTCTAACTAGATATATATGTGTATATATTTATAAAGCAGATATCATGCATTTAGAAGATTAGAATTTTATTACAATTAGATAGAGTTTTTACAATAGAGAATGCTACTAGAAATAAATAGATAGATAGATAGAAGACAGAGAGACAAAGAGAAAGAGATAGAAAGAGGCAAAGAGACGACACCGCTTGTAGGATGCTTGTGCGAGATGCGGCAGCACTTCAGATCCAGAGCACTGGAATGAAGTTTAGAGCAGAGTTGCAGAGGGACGGAGAGTTGCAAAGAAGGTGGAAGAAATCTAGAGTTGATGGAAGAGATGCCCTCAACTGGGGTGGCTCTGGCCTTCTTTTATAGCTTTTATGGAGGGCAAAAAGGGTCTTTTGGCCCTCTATCTCGAGTAACAACACCTTGTCAATCAGATCCATCGATCGAAAGACCAACGGATCAGTTCTGGCCTCAAAATAGCCTCCAACGTGCCCTCTATGTGCGGATTCAACCTAGACTCGACATGTGGCACGCCCAGAGCCCTTGATTCACATCGCACGGCTCCTGCTCCTCCACGTGCAACCGCTTCAATTTCATGCTTACCGCTCGCTCAATTTGAGTGCCTCATCCTCAGATCGGATGACTCACGCGGGTGTGCATCTCTTCTGTTTCGAAGAAGCACGTGGAAAAACACACGTCGGAATCCACGTTCGTCTGTGATACACTCTCGTTTCACCATGTGGTTGCATCGTCGCGCTCCGCTCGACATCTGACGGCCAATAGCGCATGCGCCCAACACCCTTCAATTTCGTGCAAGGAGCGGATCGAATACGCGCCGCTTGTTTTAGCACAAGCGTGTGAACCAATGTGCTATGCGTGAGTTTTGTTACGGTTTCCACTTTGCGTCTATTTATCCTTAGCTGTTGGATGGAGATCCAACAACTGAGGTTTCTTCTTTCCTTGTTGAGGTGTGGTTGGATGGGCGACATGACGCACTTGTGGTCATTGGATGGCCATCCAACGGCCCATAGCGTGCGAAGGGTAGCCTTCCTAGATGGGGCAAAGATGAGGGGGTGGCTGTGATGGTGCCACGTGGCACCATCGTAGCCATCCATCTTCTTTTCCTTGTATCAGGTGATGTAGACCTCCGATCAGGTTGATTTTTGCACCGTTGGACTGCGATTGTTGATCTAGATCCATCCGTGTGGTTGGACTCTTCATCTGAGGCTCAAATATTTATCTTTTGCCTTCATGATCTCCATTCTTTTATAGACTGCACACGATGCTCTGATTGTCTGATCGAGACGATTTCGGAATTGTTGGACTCCTGTCGTCGTTCTGATCAGATCTGTCTAGTCTGATATAACACCCACAGCTTCGAATCATCTACGATTAAAATCATCTCTCATTAGTACATAAAATTTCAAATTTATCTATGCAGCTAATCAAACTAACCATTATACAAATTACGATGCCTATGAATGCATTATTCCTAAGTTATGCTAAAATCTAGCTTAATTCAGGTGATTTAGGTTGCATGATTGTTGTGCAATCAATATTCATAAGTGCTGAGTTTAGTGCATTCAGCTAGGCATAATGTACAACCTGAAAGAAGAAATCAAAAATTCAACAAGGTGGGTCAGGATCAGAATAAAAAGTTTGACTTGGAAGCCCACAAGAAGGTGTCAGATTGCGTAGCAATCATAGGTTCTAATATATCTGAATTAAGTTAGATCCTAGATTAACTTAGGCATACTGCATACATACACATCATACTTTGCATCATAGTTGATTTATTAGTTTTGTAAATAATAATGTCATAGTATGTTATAATTGAGAGGTATTAACAATCGCAGGTAATTTGGGGCTACGGATGACTAATCCAACCATATGGATCTGCTCAAAATGACAATGGGAGTCCAACACTTCCGAGATCGCATCGATCAGACTCTCGTAACATCCTCTGGAGTCCACAAAAGAGCAAGGGCTAAGAGGCAAATAGGTGGAAATCCAGACCTCAGATGTCAAATCCAACCACATGGATGGATTCGGATCAATGATCGTAGTCCAACGGTGCATGAATCATCTTGATTGGAGGCCTATAGCACCATCTACAAAGAAGAGAAGATAGATGGCCATGATGGCGCCACGTGGCGCCATCGCAACTGCCCAACATCACCTCCCAACCTCTGAAGAAGAACTCTCTCGCGCCTTGTGGGTTGTTAGATCGTCATCCAATGGCCACAAAGGTGCCATGTCGACCGCACCAGCATGCCTTATCAAGGACGGAAGACCCTCAGCCGTTGGTGTTTAAGCGATCTATCGGGGATTTAAATCAATGCATTGTCATCGTAGTTTGAAATCCACAATAAATTGAAAAATAGATAATATTTATACTCGAATGAAAGTCCGAGGTCGTTCGCTGGAAACAAATATGGAATTCACGTGCTAATCTCAACAATTAATGTAAATGAGCACAATTAATTACTCAAAATATAATATGCAATGTAAAACATGAGTATATGATGAGTCAAAAAGTAATCTAGACAAAATAAAGGTGATTTGGATCACCAATTATTAGTCTAACATATATAGCAAATACTCAAATAATATCACTATTCAAACCAAGTGCACAGTGCACTCCATTAGACGACAAAGTTTTCATCTCAATGGCTTAAGTCAGCCTTGCTACAGTGCTAAGAGGGCACTGTATTTCTTCTTCAGCTTTCTGTCTCTTCTCTTCCTCTGCTTCTTTTGCCTTTCCTCTTCTTTCCTTCTTCTATGGTCCACCTCTTCTGCCTATTCTCTTCTCTGGCCCTTCCAATGCACTAGGGGGGAAGGCTTCTTCTTCAAATTCGGCTAAGTGTTAGCCAATACAGAACAGAGCAAAACCCCCCTTAACCCTGCATGCTCTCTTCTTTCCTCTCTTTGGGTTCTCCCCTTTCACGCCCTCCCAGGGTCATGTACAGTACCAGGAATTCGGGTAATCGGTCTAGAGCGCACCTGGGACCAGGGTGCGAGCATGGGTCGTAGCCAAGGTGTGAGTACAAGGTTAAGCGAGTTGGGTCAAAGCCAGGCCTGCGTGGTGGTGTCACGGGTGAGGCATGTGAGGGGCACGTGCGGGAGACCTCACCCCCCAAGTGTTGAGGCAAACAACCCAAGTGACAAAAACAATATATGTGCCTTCAGCTGCTTTGTCCCACACAATGTAGGACTATCTTAGGCCTCCTCTTCGCATGCGCTTAAAGATGGAGTGGTGTTTGCACCTCAAAACACGCCTATAAGAACGCCTTCTTGTGCTATTTTCTAGCATTAACTATGTATATTATAATCCTGTAGTTGCATTTGTAAAAACGCTTGCATGCATGCATTTAATTGAGAGAAGAGAATGGAATAAATGGCTTGCATTTTTACATTTTTCTTCAAGTGTCTCTTTGCAAAAGTCCCCTCTCCATATTTTATTTTCATCTTTCTTTCTTCTTCCAACGGTTTTTCTCCTTCCCGCGGCTGCGTCCTTCCCGCAGTTGCACTCTTCCCGCAGCTGCATGCAGCAGCCACGCAGCACCTCTTCCCGTCACGTCTCCCTGCCAACGCCGCTCCCTACAGCTGCAACTCGCACGCCCTCTCCCTGCTGCAGCCAACACGCCCCTCTACCCTCCTCTATAAGTAGCTGCAGCTTCATCCTCGCGACAGCAGCGGCAGCAGCTGCTGAAAAAAACCCGCAGCCACCTTCCTCGCCCGTTCTCCCCTCCCATACGCTGGCCCTCCGTCGAGGAGGCACCCGACGAGCAGGAGAACCCACTGTGGTGCTCACCACCACAGTGGGAACACCACCGCCCAGCTCTTCAACGAGCAGGTGGGCGTGGTGTTTTCTTTTCTCTTCGTTTTCATCTCCACGCCATTGCTGCTGCTTCAAGCTCCGAAGCTTGAAGCAGCAGTAGCAGCAGCTAAACCGCGGCGACAGCAGCAGCAGCAGCACCCCCCGCCTCCTCCGCGACCTTCCCCGCAGGCGCGCAACCCTCCGCGCGCGTCTGCAGGCCCGTTCTCCGCCTCCGTCTCCGTTCTGTCCGCCTCGCAGTTGCACCCGTAGCCCGCCGCCGCGCGCACTGCAGCGGCCGGCTACGGCCTCACGCCGACCCCTGCCCCCCTCCGCGACCCTCCGCGACCACCTGCAGACCTCCTCCACGCTCGCTCCTCCGCGCCATCGCCCGCTCGTCGACTTCGCGCAGGCCTGCAGAACCCTGCGCGAAGGCGCGCCCGCACCCGCCGTCTTCAGACGTCCGCCTCCGCCTTCAAACGACGCGGCGTCAGACGTCCGCCGCCGCGAGCAGACGACTTAACTCGCTGCCATTGTCCGCTCTCTCGATCTCTCCAGCCCGCTCTCTCTCTCTCTGCTGATCTCTCTCTCCCGCTCTCTCTCTCTCACGTATTCTCTCTCTTTTGCACTCACTCACAGACACACACTACACCAACACACACACATCTTCACCGACACACACACACACCCACACACACACTTACACTATACGTATAGCTATATATAGTAACATATATATACTTATATACATCTATATATAATATATACATACATATATATATATATATATATATATATATATACACTTATATACATAGTAATATCTATAGTTATGTATACATACATATATATATAATATATATACATATATATAATATATATATATATATATATCTACTTATATATATCTATATACTTATACATATACTTATATATATATACATATATACTTATATACATATATATATATATACATATCTATATACATATATATACACACATATATATATAGATATCTAGATACATATATACTTATATACATATATATATATATACATCTATATAGTATTATATATATATACTTATATACATATATACATAGCTATATACATATATACATACATATATATATATACATATACACCTATATATATATATATATATATATATATATAATACATATATATCTATATATATCTATACATATATACTTATACATTTATATACATATAGATATATTTACTTATATACATACATATGTACATATATTTTCACGTTATTTACTATACGCTGTATCACGGGGATATCTGCACCAGTTGCTGATATTCCCTGATACACGCGTACAAAAAAAAAGCGTGGTCCCATACATCATCCATCCTCCATCCACACTCCACGCGGCACATAGTCGTGTTGGTTGCGTCTCTCTAGACGTCAACTGACTCGACATAGTGCTACACTCCATCGTCACCTCCACCCCCACCCCTTTATATATATACTACATATAAATATATATCTATAGCTACTATATTTACTTTCTATCTGTTAGCTTCCTTCTTAGTAAAAAGATAAAAAAAGGTATAAAAGTGAAAAGATAATCTTTGATTTGCAGGTACCCTGTCTTGCAAGTAGCAAGACGTGTTTTGGAACTCTGTTTTGGCTAAAAGCCAAGGACACAATTTTGAGGGTGTGCCTCAAGAACAAGGATTACCAAAAAAAAAAAAAACCTAAATAAGAAAAATACCAAAAACACAATAAACGAACGGAAGAGACGCGTTTTAAGGAAAACGTAGAAACTCGACTTTAACCCCACTTCCTTGTGTTCGACCCTGGGCCTAAAAGTGATAAGATAAAATCAATTAGGCCAGGTTAAAAATTTTGTAAAGAGATGGTTAGGTCTGAATTAGGTTAACCACTATACATATTTTAACGATAAAAACATCATATTAACAACCTATCCGGGCCGACCCATCATGACTTTTCTGGCGCCGTTGCCGGGGAGGTGTGCTTTCGAGTAAGTTTCTATCCAATTCCTTTAAATTTGTCTCTTCTCTCTTCACGGGTATTATTGTTTTTGGTGTGCAGGTGAACCTGGTGGAAGGAGAACAAGGCTAACGAAGTCGAGGACGTGAGCAGATCCAAGGCGGGAACGAGAGCGTGAAGACGCCGACATCGCATTGGAGCTTCGCACACGTTGCCGAACAAGTAGGTTTTCTTTTCTCATCAAATTAGGGTTAACTTGCCACCACACAAAAAAAAAAAAAAAAAATTTAAAACTAAAAACTAGAAAAACTTTTTGGGATTTCTTGAGGGCAAGTGGATTAAAATTCACTTGATTGATTGGTTGTCTTCACTCCCACTGCCCCGGGATTTCCTGCCTTACTTCGCATAGCGAAAATCCTAGAATCTTGATTCTTAGATTTTTCACCGTGTGAAGTATTCTTTGAGGCAAAGAAAAAGATTGCTTGTATCCCTCTTTTGCCTCACTTATCTTTAATTCAGGATCACATTTTTGGTGGGGAGATTTGGAATTGAGTTGATTCCAACCCCACCACGACTTTTCAAACTTGCCTGTGATTCGATCCTGAATACTTCAACCCCAACAATTTTACTTTCTTTATCTGTTGGTTGAAGCCTTGTGTGTGGATATCTTTCTGGTGATTGGGAGCACTTGAATTGAAGTGTTTTGGCTCCCTTTCACATTGGTATAAAATTGATTCGCGCATCCACACATAGAAATCTCCATTTAGGGTAGCCCATTGCATTTTAGCATGCATTAACTAACTGATAATTGAAGAAGGGTTTCTTGGGCTTTAGAAAGAAAACCTGTATTCTTGCAAAACCCGGAGATTGGTTGAATTGGTAATTCAGCAAAATCCTAAAATTCATACTACTTAAGGCTGAACTCTAAAAACCATTCGCCAATAAAAACTTCAATTCGGGGTGATTTCCCCGTTGCATGCTTGTTCTTACACACTCTTAAAATCAATCACTTGGGCATTACCCATAAACAACGCCCTTCACATTCCAAAAGCACTTGACCCTAAGCCTCTAATTAAAACTGGTAGTAACTTGACCCTTACTGAGGATTGGAGGTCTAACTACCTATGTGTAGCGACTACGTGCTGGTGAGAGTTCCCGCGTGCTATCGGGTGTCTAAGACTGGGGCAAACGGCCTTTCAATCTGGCCCGGTGGTTCCGCGGTGCTCGCATTCGGTTCCGTAATTCGTGATAGTAGGTAACTTAGATCTTTAGGTCTAAGGGCACACTGTAGAGGTTAGGAACTTGACTGTATTGACTTGTAATCAAGTGTACCTTTGCGGCGTCATTTCTCTCATCCCTATTCCCTTCTCATCTCCCCAATTCTTCCTGCGGTAGTGCATGTTTGGGAGGAGGTCACAAAACCCTGAACTATTTGAATTGACTGATAAATCTAGAAAACAAGTCGAATCGTCCTCCTCCTCCACAAACATGCCTGCACGCCCACCCCCAAATCCCGAGGGAGGAAACCGCCCTCAGAACCCACCAGGTGGTGGAGCCTTAGATCCCATAACCCGCCTCCAAGCCCAAATGGAAATGTATAATGAGCAAATCGAAGCCATTCGGGAAACATTGGAGGAAATGCAGAACCCTCCCGAACGGGAGGAGCCTAGGTCTCTTAGCTCTTATCAGAATCCCGCTGCTACAGAGACCATAGGACAAATTCGGGTCCCCATGGGCGGGGACGACTTTGAATTAAAACCAAACATAATTGGCCTAATCAATTTTCACTTTCATGGTCTTGCAAGTGAAGACCCATTTCTCCACTTGGAAGACCTAACCCGACTTGCTGAAACCGTTAAACCAAGAAATGTCGGGTTATCTATAGTCCTCATGAAGATGTTCCCGTTTTCATTACGGGATAAAGCGTCGCAATGGTTACGCACCCTTGGGAGAACCATCCACTCGTGGGAAGAGATGCGAACAGCGTTTCTCAAGAAGTTCTTCCCAATCGGGCGGACCAATGCGCTTCGCCGTGCTATCACTTCATTTACGCAACAAAATGGCGAACAATTTCATGAGGCATGGGAGAGGTATAACGACCTCCTCAGGAAGTGTCCGCACCACGGTCTGCCTAAGTGGCATATAGCCCAGATTTTCTACTATGGGCTAAATGAGACTTTGAAGCAGATTGCAGACGCTTCCTGCGGAGGGAACTTTATGAATAAAGACAAGAATGGAGCATTCGAGCTGTTTGAAAATATGAGTGAAAACTCGATGAACAATGCTTCCATTGTCGCCTTTAATCGTACCAGCAAGCCCCGAAATGTCCACGAAGTTGACATGGGACCCTCCCATTCATCCACTGATCTAAGCCTTATTGCACAAAAACTGGATGAAGTCTCCGTCGTGCACAAGAAGCTGGACGAGCTTCTGGCCAACCCCGCTCGATCTATGGCAAACACCACCTCTTCACCACTTCGTCACAATCCAAGTTCTTCTAATACCAGGCTTATCCCGAGAAACCCCGTTAGACCTTCCTTACCGAGTGTCGCGCCAAGCGACTCGGTAAGTCATGTGGAACTGGCTTCTGCGAGCCAGTATTTCGACACGGAGGACCAAGCCTCCGTGGGCTCGGACGCATATCTACATGCGGACGCGTCTACTGGCATAGAAGATGCTTGCGCCCTGGGGAACAACCCGTTCTCTACCACTTATAACCCGGGGTGGCGTAATCATCCGAACTTTGCATGGTCCAACAACCCGCAGCGCCAAAACCCCGCGGGTGGACCAATGCGACCGTCCGCACCCGTCATCCCAAGGGTCCAGTTTAATCCTATGGCAAATCCGCCATCAGGCCCTTGCGTACCACAAACTGAACACGCATCAAGCCCTCTTGACAAATTGATGCGAATGATGACGGAAATGTCAAAGCGCCATGAAGAGAACATGACCTCTCTTCTGCACCAATTGGCGCAGCAGAATGCCGAGATCAGTCAACTACGCATGGCGACTCGATCTCAGGGCACTCTTCCCGCCCAACCTGTTCCAAACCCGCGAAATTTCGTGCCCCGTGGTTCTCAACCACAGGTACGACCTTCTCAGGGACAGGTTAATCAAGTTCTGCAAGCTCCGAGCATTCCACCGGGATTTCAGGCTAATCCTGCTGCAGCACCACACTCTTATATCCCCATTGCAAACCCTCCTCCACCGTATGATCCCACTGGACCCGCATCGTCCAATGCTATCACTACGAGGAGCGGTAAGCAGACCGTCGATCCGCCTCGACCTGATCCTGGCCCATCTTCTTCATCACCCTCTCATTCGGGATGCATACCGCATTCGCGAGAGGATGATGCACCAAAACTTGTGCCAGAATCAGTCCCATTCCCTGAGGCTCTACTAAGGGAGCCAAAAGGCAAAAAGAAAAATACGCAGGCCTTTGACAACCTACGTAATTTGTTCAGGGATGTAGAAATCAAGGTACCCCTGCTCGAGGCAATCGACCACATACCTACTGTCGCTCGATTTTTCAAAGACTACACAACACCCAGGCGAGAGTCAAAGAAGACTAAGAATCCGGTGGTTCTCTCGCCTCATGCGAGTTGTGCTATACTGTCAAACTTACCACCGAAGCAGAAAGATCCGGGCACACCACTGATTTCCTGTAGCATCCAAGGCTGCAGTTTTAACCGTGCCTTGCTTGATCTAGGATCTTCCATCAATCTCATACCGACCATCATGCTCAAAAAATTTTCCTTGGGAAATCTGAAACCCACCCCTGTCACGTTACAGTTGGCAGATCGTTCTGTCAAAATCCCGAAGGGTGTGGTGGAAGACGTGGTGGTTAGGGTCAACAGTCTCTGTTTTCCTGTTGACTTTCTTGTTTTAGATATGGAAGTTCCTAGTTCACTTTCTGATTGTCCGATCATCCTCGGTCGACCTTTCTTGGCCACAGCCCGCGCCCACATCGACTGCGAGTCGGGCTGTATTGAGATTGCCGTTGGATCTGAGAAGCTCAAGCTTAACATATTCAAGGCAGCCAAGAACTTTGATTGCGATTGCATTGAGGATGACACGTCTGACGAGGACATGGCCGTCAGCGCGTGTATCGGACTAATTGGGACCTATTCGGACTGCTGCGGGTTACCTATAAACACTGATAACTGCCTGACCAACGCATACTGTGACGTTCCCCAATCCCTCCCTTGTCCAGTACCTTCTCCTGGCCAGACTTCTGACGAGGTTTTCTCCGCTTCCCATACCTCGTGGTCTGAGTCATATCCGGGCTACTCACTGTCGGTCCATACTCATGAAGACCGAATTGCCCTTTCTTCCCCGCCAAATCAGGCGGATTTACAAATCCACACTGGGACCTTGAGCCCATATACTTCTCACTGGGGCTATTCATTTTTGGATCCATCTATCCAAGAAGCCCCTCTTCTTGGCCAATCTGAAGGCCAGTTTCTTCCTCCTAACTTGTTCTCCTACCCGTCTGGGACACTCTCGTCCCAAGAAATGCCAGATCCTTCCCCATCCACTCCCGAACTAAAAGTGCTGCCTAATACACTCAAGTATGTTTTCCTGGGACCAAATGAAACGCTCCCTGTAATCATCAGTTCAAAATTAACCATGGAGCAGGAGTGCAAACTAACTAAGGTCCTCCTAGAACACAAGGCAGCTATTGGATGGTCTTTATCAGACTTATCTGGTATTAGTCCCTCCTACTGCACTCATCGTATATATACGGAGGAGGAGGCTCGACCTTCTCGCGAGATGCAACGACGTCTCAACCCTAACATGCGGGAGGTCGTTAAGAATGAAATCATTAAGTGGCTGGATGCGGGTATAATCTACCCGATCAGCGATAGCCCCTGGGTGAGTCCGATTCACGTTGTGCCCAACAAGGCAGGACTCACCATCCGTGTCAATGACAGGGGCGAATCCATCCCTACACGCACTCCTACATCTTGGAGAGTGTGTGTAGATTATAGGAAACTCAATGCTGCAACCAAGAAAGATCACTTCCCGCTACCATTTATTGACCAAATCCTAGAGCGGTTAGCGGGAAATAAATTTTTCTGCTTCCTGGATGGATTCTCAGGATATAACCAGGTGGCAATAGACCCCCGAGACCAAGAGAAAACCACTTTTACCTGCCCTTTCGGCACCTTCACCTTTAGAAGGATGCCGTTCGGACTTTGTAACGCGCCAGCAACTTTCCAGAGATGCATGCTGGCGATATTTCATGACATGGTGGGTGACTTTCTCGAGGTCTTCATGGATGACTTTTCAGTCTTTGGACCATCTTTCGACGAATGTCTTGCCAACCTGACTCGCATCCTTAGGAGATGTATTGATGTAAACCTCGTGCTTTCCTGGGAAAAAAGTCATTTTATGGTGCACGAGGGAATTGTTCTTGGACATATCATCTCCGATAGGGGTATCGAGGTTGACAGAGCTAAGCTCGATATCATTGCTGATTTACCTGTGCCTGGTTCTGTCAAACAAATCCGCTCCTTCTTGGGACACGTCGGTTTCTATAGGAGATTCATCAAAGACTTCTCCAAAATTTCTCGACCCTTAACTCATCTCCTATCAACCGACGTGCCCTTCGACATGGGCCCTGACTGTATACAAGCATTCACGCAGCTGCGTAATGCTGTCACCAAGGCCCCTGTTCTCCAGCCGCCTGATTGGTCCCTCAACTTTGAACTTATGTGTGACGCTTCAGACCTTGCAGTCGGAGCCATCCTGGGACAAAGACGCGATAGACACCCCTTCGTGGTATACTACGCCAGTAAGACGTTGGACGAGGCCCAGCGTAATTATACTACCACTGAAAAGGAACTACTGGCAGTCGTCTTTGGGCTGGAAAAATTCCGTTCTTACCTTCTGGGCTCTCACGTTATTGTTTTCACTGATCACGCGGCCATTCGCCATCTCATGCACAAGAAGGATGCCAAGCCTAGACTGATTCGTTGGATCCTTCTGCTCCAGGAATTTGACATTGAGATTCGTGATAAGGTCGGAGCCCAGAATGTTGTGGCTGATCACCTTTCCAGACTGGACCCTGACCATATTGGACTTACTCTGCCAATTAATGAAGTTTTTCCTGATGAGCACCTATTGGCAATAAATGTGGCAAGAGGACCGTGGTATGCCGACATTGCCAATTACCTTGCTTCTGGATCTCTTCCACGTGGCTGGCCTAAAAACCAGCGCGAGCGTCTCATGGCAGAAGCAAAGTATTATTTCTGGGATAATCCACTTCTTTTTCGGATAGGTGCTGATCAAATCATCCGTCGCTGTATTCCTGACAGTGAGTTCCCCAGTGTGCTATCCTTCTGCCACGATCAGGCCTGTGGAGGCCATTTCTCTGGGAGGAAAACTGCAGCCAAGGTGTTGCAGTGCGGTTTCTTTTGGCCCTCCCTTCACCAGGACGCGCACACTTATGCCAAACATTGCACTAGGTGCCAGTCATTAGGGTCAATGGCACGTCATGACATGATGCCCTTGCAACACATCCTAGCTGCGGAAATCTTCGACATCTAGGGAATTGACTTCATGGGTCCCTTTCCTCCATCCAACGGCTTCGAATTCATCCTCGTGGCCGTCGACTATGTTTCAAAATGGATCGAGGCTATTCCCGCGCGCCGTGCTGACCATGTTATCTCCACCCGATTCATCAAAGACCATATCTTTGCACGTTTTGGGATCCCTCGGGCCATTATCTCGGATGGAGGAAGCCACTTTACCCATGCTTCTTTTCGGGCACTTCTGAGGAGGTACGGAGTCCACCATCGTATCGCATCCCCGTATCATCCTCAGACGAACGGCCAGGCGGAAGTGTCGAACCGGCAAATCAAGCAGATTCTCCAGAAAACGGTTCGGCCTGACCGTAAGGATTGGTCCGACAAGCTGGCTGACGCACTTTGGGCGTATCGGACCGCCTTCAAGGCTCCCCTTGGTATGTCTCCATATAGAATCGTTTACGAGAAGCCTTGTCATTTGCCTGTAGAGTTGGAGCACCGCGCTTATTGGGCGGTTCGCCAATGTAACCTCGACCCAGACTTGTGTGAACGAGAAAGGAAACTCCAACTCCAAGAGCTGGAAGAGCTCCGTCGTGAAGCCTATGATTCTGCTCTAACCTTTAAACAACGCACTAAGGCTTTTCACGACAGCCATGTTCGGCGGAAGGAATTTGAGCCATCTCAGCAAGTTTGGCTCTATAATGCCCGACTCAAATTCTTTCCTGGGAAATTAAAGTCCAAATGGACTGGTCCTTTTCTGGTCTCAAGACCATTCCCCAATGGGGCCGTCGAAATTGAAGATCCCAAATCTGGGCGTAAATTTACGGTCAACGGGCAACGTTTGAAACCCTATCTGACTCATGAACCTGCCCCCATTGGAGAAACCGTTGCCCTGCTGGAGGGTAACTAATTCTTTGCCTCATTCTGAGTCCAGCTGGGGACATTAAATTCAGCGCTTGTTGGGAGGCACCCTAACAGCACTCACCATCCACCATCACTTTTCACACCTCTATCGCAATCACTTCACTTTTCTCTTCACCACCGACCATCCACCCACCCTTCCACCCTGATCTATACCCTGAACCTCAGCTCTTGTTACCCGATCTTCCATCCTTCCTCTGCCTTTCCCTCCATGCATATGAGGACATAGCATTGTTTGGCATGGGGGGGTGGATAGGCATCCATAGGATCCGGGTATGTTATGGTATTATACAGTTCCCACCTATTTATAAATATGAAAAAAAAAAAAAAGAAGAAAAGAAAAGAAAAAAAAAAATATATATATATATTATAATAAATGGTGTTTAATAATGATCTTGAAGCTGAAACAAAAAGGCAATAAGTGTTTATGGATATTCAACCTCTGTTTTGAAGAATTTCCAGGCCACAGAAGCTTGATTCGCTCAGGCTCGGCTTAATTCACTTAAAGTATTGACGAAATAGATCAAAGTCTCTCTTAACTAAGGACGTATTCTTGTACCTGAGACACCAGTACAGGATCCGTTGGTTTGCTTTTTCTTGAGAGCGTAAGTAAATTTGGTTCACACTACACATATCAAGAAAGACCAGGTGAACATAAGATCCAACCCTAGTGTTCATTAGGGAAGGTGGAGTCCTTACCTGTGCGTGCAGGTAGACTTTTTATCCCAGCATTTAGTCTTGTGTTTAGGAATGACTCTTTCCACCAAAAAGAAACTCTCCCACCAAAAAGAAAAATAAGTGTGCTCCTTCAAAATGTGTTGTAAGAGATATACTGACACGTGTTTCAAAAAAAAAAAAAAAAGAGATGTTTTAAAAGAGTCAGTATATCTCATAAATGTCTGCATACTTTGTTTTTCGGTTGAGTTTTCCGTAATCATCTTAAGGGTCAATCCAAAAACACGAGCTGAAACTGGGACCAACTTGTACTTAAAAATTCGTGAAACCCTGGGAGTGAGTCTTAAGGTTCATCTGGTCAGTCTTGATCCTTCACTATGCACAACCATAACCTCTTGAGCTCTCGAGTACGGCAAAAACCTCCTGGGTCCTGGAAATCGTACTTAAGGTTTAAATATCAAGAGTCCTGGTTAGTTGAGAGATGATCTATGTCATGTGAGACTTAAAGTACTGGTAGTCTTCTTTACAATTGGTTCTCACAATATTCGATAATAAACACACCTATATCACCTCAGAAGAAAATCTTCAAATTAAGATCATTTCTAAATACAGTTTTGCTAGGGACTAGCAAAAGATAGGCATGGGGGTATATGTTTGCACCTCAAAACACACCTATAAGAACGCCTTCTTGTGCTATTTTCTAGCATTAACTATGTATATTATAATCCTGTAGTTGCATTTGTAAAAACGCTTGCATGCATGCATTTAATTGAGAGGAGAAGAGAATGGAATAAATGGCTTGCATTTTTACATTTTTCTTCAAGTGTCTCTTTGCAAAAGTCCCCTCTCCATATTTTATTTTCATCTTTCTTTCTTCTTCCAACGGTTTTTCTCCTTCCCGCGGCTGCGTCCTTCCCGCGGCTGCACTCTTCCCGCAGCTGCATGCAGCAGCCACGCAGCACCTCTTCCCGTCACGTCTCCCTTCCAACGCCGCTCCCTACAGCTGCAACTCGCACGCCCTCTCCCTGCTGCAGCCAACATGCCCCTCTACCCTCCTCTATAAGTAGCTGCAGCTTCATCCTCGCGACAGCAGCGGCAGCAGCTGCTGAAAAAAACCCGCAGCCACCTTCCTCGCCCGTTCTCCCCTCCCATACGCCGGCCCTCCGTCGAGGAGGCACCCGACGAGCAGGAGAACCCACTGTGGTGCTCACCACCACAGTGGGAACACCACCGCCCAGCTCTTCAACGAGCAGGTGGGCGTGGTGTTTTCTTTTCTCTTCGTTTTCATCTCCACGCCATTGCTGCTGCTTCAAGCTCCGAAGCTTGAAGCAGCAGTAGCAGCAGCTAAACCGCGGCGACAGCAGCAGCAGCAGCACCCCCCGCCTCCTCCGCGACCTTCCCCGCAGGCGCGCAACCCTCCGCGCGCGTCTGCAGGCCCGTTCTCCGCCTCCGTCTCCGTTCTGTCCGCCTCGCAGTTGCACCCGTAGCCCGCCGCCGCGCGCACTGCAGCGGCCGGCTACGGCCTCACGCCGACCCCTGCCCCCCTCCGCGACCCTCCGCGACCACCTGCAGACCTCCTCCACGCTCGCTCCTCCGCGCCATCGCCCGCTCGTCGACTTCGCGCAGGCCTGCAGAACCCTGCGCGAAGGCGCGCCCGCACCCGCCGTCTTCAGACGTCCGCCTCCGCCTTCAGACGACGCGGCGTCAGACGTCCGCCGCCGCGAGCAGACGACTTAACTCGCTGCCATTGTCCGCTCTCTCGATCTCTCCAGCCCGCTCTCTCTCTCTCTGCTGATCTCTCTCTCCCGCTCTCTCTCTCTCTCACGTATTCTCTCTCTTTTGCACTCACTCACAGACACACACTACACCAACACACACACATCTTCACCGACACACACACACACCCACACACACACTTACACTATACGTATAGCTATATATAGTAACATATATATACTTATATACATCTATATATAATATATACATACATATATATATATATATATATATACACTTATATACATAGTAATATCTATAGTTATGTATACATACATATATATATAGTATATATACATATATATAATATATATATATATATATCTACTTATATATATCTATATACTTATACATATACTTATATATATATACATATATACTTATATACATATATATATATATACATATCTATATACATATATATACACACATATATATATAGATATCTAGATACATATATACTTATATACATATATATATATATACATCTATATAGTATTATATATATATACTTATATACATATATACATAGCTATATACATATATACATACATATATATATATACATATACACCTATATATATATATATATATATATATATATATAATACATATATATCTATATATATCTATACATATATACTTATACATTTATATACATATAGATATATTTACTTATATACATACATATGTACATATATTTTCACGTTATTTACTATACGCTGTATCACGGGGATATCTGCACCAGTTGCTGATATTCCCTGATACACGCGTACAAAAAAAAAGCGTGGTCCCATACATCATCCATCCTCCATCCACACTCCACGCGGCACATAGTCGTGTTGGTTGCGTCTCTCTAGACGTCAACTGACTCGACATAGTGCTACACTCCATCGTCACCTCCACCCCCACCCCTTTATATATATACTACATATAAATATATATCTATAGCTACTATATTTACTTTCTATCTGTTAGCTTCCTTCTTAGTAAAAAGATAAAAAAAGGTATAAAAGTGAAAAGATAATCTTTGATTTGCAGGTACCCTGTCTTGCAAGTAGCAAGACGTGTTTTGGAACTCTGTTTTGGCTAAAAGCCAAGGACACAATTTTGAGGGTGTGCCTCAAGAACAAGGATTACCAAAAAAAAAAAAAACCTAAATAAGAAAAATACCAAAAACACAATAAACGAACGGAAGAGACGCGTTTTAAGGAAAACGTAGAAACTCGACTTTAACCCCACTTCCTTGTGTTCGACCCTGGGCCTAAAAGTGATAAGATAAAATCAATTAGGCCAGGTTAAAAATTTTGTAAAGAGATGGTTAGGTCTGAATTAGGTTAACCACTATACATATTTTAACGATAAAAACATCATATTAACAACCTATCCGGGCCGACCCATCAAGTGGCACGTCTAATTGGAGCAGCTATTGAGGGGAAGGCTTCCAATTGAACCCCTGCTCAGAAGCCTAGAGTCCTTCTGCACGACTTGGGCGTATTACTTGGAGCTGCAAGTGCTGAAGAGCAAGATTAGAGCTTACTTGAAGCTCGCCATTAATGGCGCTGGGGACTTGCTGACCAGAAACATAAAGAACGGCCTTTCAACCCTGTCAAATGAGTTCAATAGCTCTGCCATGAGACGGTGAACGTGGTGGTGTGCATGATGTAGCGTGAGGATGCATGTAGGTGGCTGGCAAAGTCGGAACAAGACAAAGGAACGTGGGTTGTTCGGGGGTGTGTTTGGGTGAGCAGTGGAGCGAAATAGGAGAGGGATTTGATTGGTGGAGTCATGGCGAAGGTTTTGGGGTAGTTGGCGAGGCAGATGGAGGGGTATAGTGGCGAGGATGCCTCGTCGAAGGAGCAGCCGGAGATGGGGAAGATGAGGGTGGTTGACGGCATCGAGGGTCTTTTTGGGTTTTGGGAATAGGGAATTAACCTAAAAGAACTAAGGATCTAATTCTAACTATTCTAAGTGGATGAAAGGAGGGGAATCCATGCTGGGGGTACGTCGGCGACGGAGAAGACGAAGTGCTCCGGTGAGGTAGAAGCGACGACAACGATGGGAAGGAGGCTCCTGCTGGTATGGCCAAGAGTGGAAGAGGTCGAGGGGAAGGAATCCGCTGATGGTATTGCGGATGGACGACGAGGAGCCTCTCGGTCGGAGATGAGGGATGAAGTAGAGGGTTTTCTAGCCGAAATCGAGTGTGGAAAGCACGGCCTTGCAATGGGGTTCCTTTTATAGATCTCAAGAGCGATTAAAGCTTGGGAAGCTTTGGAAGGCTCATTGGAGTTGGAAATCTATGAGATACCTGAATCTCTCATGCATTCGCATGAGAGATTAGGAAGGTTGTTGGGCTCAAGACCGAATTCATTGGAAAGAGAACTTCTCAAGGAATCTCCCTTCCAATTTTGGAAGGGATTCATTGATCAGAGGAGGAGTTCTCTTCAATTAATGGTCGCCAAAGAAGGATTCCTCCACGATAATGGTGGAGGGACCTGTTTGCAAAGAGTGACAACAAAGATAGGATCCTAATTGTAAAGATTTTGAAAGTTAGGGGCATGTGTGTGAGAGAAAAGACTTAGACAGGACCAAATTGCAAACTAGGTTAAGATGATCTCAAATTAGGCCCAAATTTTGGTACAAACCTAATTTTGGCCCAAGGAATCCAATGGAAAAGTTAGATTTAGGTTATGACCACATTTGATTGGAGAAATTGTATAATTATCCAAATTAGGGCAAAAGTCTATCTGTGGCTCTATTTTAGGTCAAGACAGGTTCTGATGGTCAAATTGAGGGTAACAAACCCTAGAGAATACTTTTATATGAATTTTAAAGGGTTTATGTGAATTTAATCTTGATCAGAACCTCAGTAGATTAAGCGAGTCTATTTTTAGGGTTTTAAATGTCATTTAATTCTCGAAACGTGCGAAAACTCATTTCTGTCTGCATGGACCCTCTTGTTAGACATTTAAGACATTTGACCTTTAATTAACCTCTGAGAAATCCTGTGATTGATCTGCACTTGAGATATGTTGTTAACACTAAAGTTTTACCCCTGTTTTCTTGTCTTTCCCTTAAAATAGATTTGCAGTGAATTACGTCTCTCTAGCGGTTATGTAGGAGCATTTAATGATGGAATATGACTAAATAAAGCTAGATATGGATGATGATGATGTTATCATCAGTTGGATCTCCATCCAACAACTGAGGGTAGCTACACATGAAAAGGAAAGTGCGACAATCTGTGCTCCTAGCGCATTGGTTAGCATGCTCAAACACAAGCCAAAGGCGAGCAATCGAAGTGCGATCTGTAGGAAATTGAGGCAACAGCACACGTGGAAGAAATTCAAGCATTGGATCTGCATTGAACGGCGATGGAGCGACTACATGGCATGCTGGCAGGCCTTGGATGGGAACGTGCACACTCATGCGCAACCGAACGTGCGCGCGCACGTTAAGACTCAAAGGCGGTGGCCATTCGAAGTTTCAGTCGTTCGATCTCATGATTGGATGATTGAAAGATGTTGTGCACGCGCTCACAAGGATAGAGCATGATTGAAGCGTCGCGGTTGAAGAGCGGGCGCAAAGCAAGCGCAGGACTACACGATGGAGATCAGACGACTACAGGAGCACCACGTGTTAGCACTAGAGAGCTCCACACGTAGAAAATGATTTAGAAGGCCTTTTGAAGTGCGATTTGATTCGTTGATCTCCTAATCGACAGATCTAATCAATCTGAGGTTTTTGCACAAGTTGGAGGGCTTAAATGCCCACCTTTCCCCTCAATGAAGCTATAAAAAGAACTCCAGTGCCCCCATTTGAAGGACAACTCTCTCCAAACCCTCTCCAACTCTCCAGATCTTCTCCAGCTCTCGCCCTTTGAAGCACCCACCAAGCCACCTTAGTGCACCGCTGCTACTCTCCCCAACCTCTTTAGAAGGCCACCACGGACCACCCATGGTGCCCTTATTCTAATAGATTAGATAGCTATTTTTCCTGCTCTAGCTTTGCATGTATTAGTCATAAACTCTAGTTGTTCTATTCAACACTTATATATATATATGTATGTATGTATGTATGTATATGTATATATGTATATATATATATATATTAATTAGTCTGCAACTAGTAGCATGCAATTATAAGTTAGTTTATGAAATTAAAAGCACTTTTTGCCTCCCTGAGTTTGACCAGGACTCACCCCTTGTTAAAATTGTATTTGTTTCGATGTATTTCGCACTATACTACAACAGAATTATTCAAAAACGTGATTTTACGATGACCTATGTCCACAAATGTGGACTAGGTTATGATGTTGACTCAAGTTCCAAGGTTGTGTGGTTCTAAGGTTCTAGATGAAAATTACCCAAAGCCAAAGATCATTGTGCTGGCAGGGCCGGGCCTGCTATTTGTGCTCATGTAACCCAAGTCTAAATTGCTAGACAGTAGGTAGGTTTGGACCAATAGGTGAGGTTGTCCATTTAGCATTCGGCTTAAAAAAATAATCCATTATTTTATACTTGGGTTGCACATCCTCAGAATAAAAAATATCATAAGGGTCCCAGTAGAAAGTAGGTGGTTTGAGGTGCAAATGGTGTGTCACGCATGCCTGTGTATGTTCCTCTCTTAATCTATGGGGATGCAAAGGACTCGAGTTGGATGAGTGCAACCCAATGTCAGACACTAAAGATGTAGGCTTTGTAATCAGCTTGTATCACTTTAAAGTTGTAATCCATCAAATTTTATCAATCCCAACGAATTTGGGTTGCGATATTTCAATTCTGATAAGGCATGTATCAAAATCAATAACTCCACAATGGGCCCAAAAATCAAACATATGATCTTTCTGTAAAGAAAAATCCATCCCTTCTTCTTCACTTAGGCTCTCACTACATATTCCCTCCAATCCCTTAACCCTTAGAATATTATCTTCAACCTCTTTTACATCAAACTCAATTTTCAAGGTTGAAGTAGAGGTAGGGCTAATTTCATCATCTAATTTAGACTTAGATTCTTTCCCTTGGCCCTCCTCTAAATTTGTGATGGGGTTTTCAAATGATTCAAAATTAATTATTTCATAATAGGAATCCCACTCCCCATCTTCGATTTTGGATATCTTTTCCACCAAATCACTTTCCTCAAGAGGATTACAATTGAATTCAAAGACATCGACCCCAAGTTTCTTATCAAAATTCTCAATTTTCTCCTTTGTTGCTTGGAGATTCTAATTTTTATCCTCAACCCTCCCCAAATCATGTTCTAAGGAATCCTCAATGACATTTTCTAATGAGTTGTCCGACAATGGGGGAATATCAATGGTGGACTGAACAAGTTTTGGGCAACTAGGTGTAGTCCAATCAGTCACCACCGGGCCTTGCTTCATGAATTCCATAAAAGGGGTTGTTTTCATTAGTGTTCTTTGGCTCTCTTCATCCAATTGTTGGAACATATCAATCATGGCTTATTTCCTCTCAATCAATTCTTGGTTCTATCTGTATAACTCCAACTGAAGGCTATTTGGAATTAACTGAGTGTCATTAAGTTTCCTTTGGATTTCCTCCATATTGAACTTAGCATTCAACTCAGGGTTAGGGAGGTATGGGTGAGGATGTGCAATAGGGTCCATACTAGGGTTTAAGTTCTTGGGTGGGTCTTTATTATATCATTTTCGAGGTCCAATTCCTCAAGAGGCACCATTTTCTATTTAGTCCTACTCTAGAATAATTGAGGTTCTAAGTCCTCCCAGTCGGATTCTTCATCAGGGATCCAAAGCAAGGGTTTATCATACTTGGTTTGCCAGGTTTATAATCATCATCATTTGATTTCCATTTTTCTAAAATCACTTCCAATCCATAGGTCAAGTAGGAGAGATCCTTGAATTCAGATGACCTATCTTGGTTATTGTCCTAAAGCATAGGTGCTACCAGATTGGTTGGTAGGTGGGTGGGACCTAAAAGAAGAGTCACCATAAGGAGAATCATCATCAAGATCAGGATCCCCAAGGTTGGGTGTATCCCAATAGGAGGTTGGTGAAAGTAGCGTAAAATTGGCATAGTTGAGATAAGAGGGATATTCTGAGTACTCTGGTTCTGGGTTATATCCTCAACTAGGTGGCTAGTTATCCCATGTAAACTGTGGATACGGTCTACTTTGGTTAGAATACAAATCATGTTGGGGATAGTTTGGGTAGGATGGATAGGCATTGAAATCCATGGTTTGGAAGAAGTAGAGGGATGAGAGAAGAATAGACGAGAGAATTGTGTGTGCACAACCAAGCAAACAAACTAGGCCCTACAATGTAGACCTAGGTGACCTAAAAGCCTTGGAGAGAATGAACAAATTTGCAAGCACTTAAACCCCCCTTCCCAAGGTCAATCCAGCCAGCTTGATTATGAGGAGATTAAGGGGAAGGTTCTACCTTTGGTTCGCATTGCCTGATGTGTTAATTCTCAACAAAATTAATTAAGTTAATTAGAATTAATTAATTACACATGAATGTAACTTAGGTTAACTTGATTTTATGTCGGAAATGTAGCATAGGGTCAAGTTAGCCTAACATTTTAGAGTTGAAGTTCTTTTTTAACTGGTTGAGTCTAGATCATTCACTGGGAGGCATAATTGAATCTTAATTCACCATTAACTTCTAAGAGATAATTAACTACTTAATTAATCAAATTATAATTAAAATACTTTAAGAATGTGAATCTTGCACAAATGATGGATCAAATAAAAGCATGCAAAATTCCATTAGAAAAACAAGTTTACAAAAGATATCTAATTTAAAACCAAGTAAACATTATTTATTACAAATTTTGCAAGAATATAAGGCAAGAAATGGTATTACAAGAAGTATCATTGCCTTTACAACAATTTTAAGATAAAAAACATAACAAAAGTAACTCCAGCCCTAAAATCAGACGTCTGAAAAGAAAGCTAGAAGACTTAAAAGGTAAAATTGGACTTCTGATGTGTAAAAGAGACGTCTGATTCTTTTCTTCTTTACTCTTTTAATTTTCTTCTTTACTGCCTTAGCTCCTCTCTGTTATTCTTGTCTTTTTCCTTAAGCTTTTTCTCTTCTTTTATTCCTTCTTATGTTTTCTCTCTCTTTCTCAAGCTCTCTTTATACTTAAGCTTTCCTTCTTAAGTTTATCTCTCACAAGCTCTCTCTTCTTATTTTATCTTTTCCTTCACTTCTTCTTTCTTTCTCTTCTCCCTTAGTCTTTTCTTTACTAACTCTTTTTACTGTGCACTTGTGATCCCCACACTTAGCCGATTTTTCATCCAACTTAACCCATTAATCTCAATCAATTATAAAAATTTATATTTTTAATGAGCAAGTAGGCCTCATTCGGGGATACACAGTACCCTGTAGGGTGGGACCAGACCCTACTTGCGGCCCACTCTAATTTATATTAGGTGGATTTTCTTTTATTTAGCATCGCACAGTACTAGGCCATATCAAGCCAGCTCACAACCACGCCCACACACTTGGGCCCATGCACTCACGACCACAGGCGCACACACCCACGCATAGTCACGTGCACACACACACACCCGCACACATAAACTCATAAGTTATCTTTGTATCTTGCACTGACAACTGAGAGGGTCATAGCGCAAAATTGACTTATACTAAATCGTGCAGCCAAGAGTTCCCAAGGTGGGACTATGTCTCCAATTCCAAGTCTGACTTCAAAGATGAATTCCCAGCAGGTCAATTCATGAAATTGATAGAGCTAAGGCTCGATGGAGAGCTGATCAGATACTCTATCTGATCTGCACATCAATTTGATGTTTAGAACACAATTGATCCATCAATTTGATGGATGACGATGGCTATTTCACACGGCCAAAATGGCCTACAAAGAGGAGAACTCAGGTTGAACGACCAGCAGAAAGAGAATTCCTCTCAATTGAGGATCTGAATACCTTTACTAAGGTATTCCGCATATGTTTGGGAAGAGAAATAAGGTTTAGAAGGCTTAGAAAGAAGTAGAAGCTTGAAAGCTTCGATCTGAAGCTCCAACGCTCAGATTTGAGCTTGAATTTGTCGTGCAGAGAGATAAAACACTAAGGAAAGGATTTGAATCAATTCAGGAGGTCCTAAATAATAAATCTGGATAAATTTTAGATTCAAATCTCGACAGAAAGGCTCAAGAACAAGTTAGGTTCCAGTTTGAACCCAAACAACACAGTAAATCAAATCTTGAGTAAACCTCAATAAAACACGTTTAAATCACTCTAATTGATTTGTAAATAAATCCAAGAACTCATTTTACTCATTAAATCACTGAATCAAGTCTTTAATCTTTAATTTCATCTCAAGTTTGACTTTTAACATCAACGCTCGTAGATTCAATTTAAAGCCTAATTCCGACTTAAGCTACTCTCAGAAAGCTATTGTATGTGTCAAATTCAACTTTTAAGTGCTCCAAATCTATCTTAGGCTTCGCTACCTGAGGTCAAAAGTGGTTGTGTTTGGCAGATCAGGCTAAAGACTCTTAGATCTAACAAAGACTTGCAACAAACTCTTAAAGATCTACTGATGCTTACTGAACTATTGGTTTATTAGAAACCTAATAGAATCGATCTTTCCAACTCTACCAGAATTGGAGAATAAGACGATGGGGGATGGTTTCTAATCATAAAAACATGTAATAAATCACTAATTCATGATCCTTAGGCCTTATAGATTCATTCTGAAGCTTCTCAACGCTTATATAGGGCTAAAATGCAAATATGACTTGCCGAGGCTCCGATGAGTCCAGAATTAAGGCTATTGGAGTTCAAAACTCCAAATAATATACCATAATTAGTCTCAACAAACTCCTGAGGTCACAAGGAACCTCAAGAGATCAACAGGAACTTCAATTGATGAGTTAACACTAAATTCATCAGGAACTCAGTAGAGTCACTTCTTGAGTTCGACAGAACTCAAGAACTGATCTCCCTCAAAATTGAATAAGGGGAACACTTCATTAAGATGTGGAAAAGGTGATGATATGATTAATTAGGTGGAATTACTCCTCTGAGCTCGCCATTGACAATGATCTCACAGGTTGAAGGAAATTTGGGCGTTTGTGATTTAGGTAATTATTTAATTAATTATTAGGTTGATCGGGGCCCTTAAGTGATGACAAGGTGACGGAGGGCCCCAAATGGAGGTGATCTAAGCTTGGAGGCCTCTGCCATGGACAGTAGAGATCTCTGGTGAAGGTGGAGTGGATTAACCGAATAAGATGCTAAATTGAGCAAGAAAGAAGTGTAAAATGATCATGATAGGAAGAGGAAAGTGGACAGGTTCACGGAAAGATGAATAGAAGTCCAACGAAGCCAGATTTGGCTTCGCCGGAGTCGAAGAAGAAGCTACTGAAACTAAGCTAAACTAACCTAATATTACCTAATTACCTAGCTAAATCTACTCCTAAGAGTTAGCTCTACTTACCTGACGAAGGAGGTGAGGGAGCTCCATTGGCAGGGTAGAAACGAGATTAAAATCTAGAATTGGTGAGAAGAGAAGCTCCGTTCAATTGAAGTGGAGGGATTCCAAAGCTGTGGAGCGCTCAATTGCCATTGGCAGGGCAAAGAGAGGAAGAGGGGGTGAGAGAGGCAGTGCTCCCTTGGTGGCAGCGCTCGAGAAGGAGAATGGAGATGTCGGAGTTGCGGAGGAAACCTACTGACCGGCCATGGTGTTGAAGAGAGGGAAGGGGGTCGATCGGTGTGAATCGAAGGAGCAGCGAGCTATTTATAGGCGAGGTCAAGGGGGTGTACTTGGACAGAAATGCGTCTAGGTTCAGCTAAACCACCGCCGTCGTCTCCAACACCGGTGAGCTCATTCGCAGACCTAAATTAGGATTTAAGGTTCATCTAAACCATCGGATGACAAGAAGGAGGTGAGTGGAGCAACGGCGACAGCGGCGATGGCTGCCAGGCATAGGATAGCGGTTGATCGAGCGATGTTGTCACCAACGTACAGGAGCCATCGGTGCAGATGAAGATGAAGAAGAAAGGAGGAAGAAGACGATGTGATCACAGGGACCTATATCCAAGAGAACTTAAGGACCTAAAAATGCATAAAAGGACTCGATTGAAATGATTTCTAAGGACCAGAATGTCAACTGAGGCATTTTAAGTTAAATTTAATTTAATTCTTTTCCAACTTTTTATATATGATTATAAATTAGACAAGTATTATATAAATGCCTTGAATTTATATTTTTGACCTATTTAGATTTATTTATTTTATTAATTAAGTTACTTAAGTTAATTTCATACTTAGTTGTAAATATTAATAATGTTAAATTAAATATTAATTAGGTAGCTAAATGTTTATAATTCGAGTCCAAATTATTATTTAAATTATTAATAATAATAATTGATGTTTAATTTAGTATTTTTAACTTATTTTTATTGTCCTTATTAATTTATCCCTTATATTATAATTAAACCCTAAATAAATATATTCCTAACTAATTAACTATGGAAACTAGTTAATTAAGGGTATTTAAGATCCATGATGAATCTGTCATCACCGCCGATTCCTTGATACCCTCCAACCACAGTCGTTTGACGCTTTCCTATAGCCTAGATATCGAATTTCACGATGGGAATTAAGGCCATGTAACAAACCCAATCACACTCTTAAGACTTAAATGATTCCTGCCTAAAGCACATCTACTCGATATTAATTTAGGGCTAGGATCCAGAAGTTCTTGGGACTATGAAGGGGCATTGTTTTGGGTTTGTGCCCCTTAATGTTCAATTTCAAAGTGTATAATGTGGTGCACAAGCAAGGGATTTACAAACAGGGTTTAATATGAGGTGCCTTTTAATTTTTCATCCTTACTTCAATGTTTTTTAGGGTTAGAGTTTCTTAATAGATTCAAACAATGTTCGTAGTTGGCACATATAGTTTTGCATACAACAGATAATTATCAAATTCCTTTAAAGCAAATAATGTGGCCCTAGAACAACAACCCTAATGTATTCACCCTAAGGTTTATGTGATTCTATCGGGTGAATTGATTTTAATTTGAGTGGTGCGGCCCAATACAAGACACGTTTGGCTTCACAAACACCACTCAAAGAAACAAACACTCCAAAAAGATTTTCCCAAGGATATTAGAGTGTATTTTTTTTGTTTGGGTGATGGATTTGAGATATGAGTCAAGCAATCATTCACCACACCAATTTTTTAATTTTTTAATGTTTTGAGTTTTTTTAGCAAGCAAGTAAATAATCTATCCTAATGTTTATGAACAAGCCTAAATGCAATTTTTTTTATTTTTTTGCCTTTTTTTCTATAAGAGATGATGAAGCTATGATAGGAAGGTAAAGTGATACTCACTAAGGCCTTCACTGAACCTTGCTCCAATCTACTAGCTTGGATCGCACTCCTCCCATCGTTGATGCATCGGATTCCTGCAACCAATAAGTAGGAGAAGAGAAATGTGAGTCAGAAAATGCAAGTACCACTAATGCAAGTATGACAGCAACTAAAAGATTTATTGCCTCCTCGGCAACGGTGCCAAAAACTGACATCGAGAAATGCTTGAGCATAATACGTACGTTGTAGCGTGCATTTATGACATCAATTTTAATAAGAATAATTGAATGGGAGTACGACTGTCGAACATAGGGAGGTAGAAATCAGATCAATCAATCACTTATCTCATTGCCACATGATAGTTTTGCTTGGTTTGCTGGCATGAGAAAAAGAGAGTAAGAGAGAGAGAGTAGGGTTAGAATCCAAGGTAGAGCACAAGCATTTAATGAATAGCCTAAGATAATTAAATAGAACTTAATTCAAAGCATGTGGAAATGCACCATAATGTCATCAAAAATTGCTACCATTAATCATCAACACAGTCTTACATGCATTAACATAAAACTAGAAGAAAGCTTAATGATCAAGCAAAAATTCGTCCCGAAAAAGATTTGAGTTTGGAAAAACCCATCGTCATAGTTCAATTCATGAGAAAATCAGTCAATCAGATAATATTTATAACTGAAACTCGAGATAAGTCCCAAGTCGAACACGGGGAGGCGAACGTTTGGTTTTATGAAATCCATGTTTCACTTTTATTTGTTTTTGTCGTTTTTATCTTTTCTTATTTTTTTGGTATTTTTATCAAGTAAGAGATTAAGTTGATGAAAACTTTATCTACTTACAAAAATAATGCAGAGAGAGAGAGGAACAATCATATATTTCTGATCAAATGTTTCTACAACTATGAAAGCGGGAAAACTACACTACAAAAGCAAAAATATAGAGATAGGTGAGAAGAATCCCCCTCGATGGTTGCTTGGAGGATGCCTTACTCTGACCGTGCCCCAAAGAAGGTGGTGAGTGTTCGACACGTGATTGCGATTAAAAGTTGTTTAGTTGTAGTATAGCGCAAAAACACGATGACAAATAATATTTATAAAATCGGTGAGTACCGGGTTGTTCACAAGGAGGCAATCTCGATTTTTAACGGAAGCTTTTCAATGAAACTAGTTCTAACAAGATATTTATATATGTATATATGTATAGAGACGCATCAAATATTCATAAGATCATATTTCATTGCATTGATAAAGAGTTTTTCATAATAGAAATTGCTATGCAAAAAGTAATGATAGATAGGGAGAAAGAGAGAGAGAGAGAGAGATAGAAGAAAGTGGAAAAGAAATGATGTCGTTTGCAGGATGCTTGTGCAAGATGCAGCAACACCTCAGATCCAGAGCGTCGGGACAAAGTTGGAGTGGAGTTGTAGAGGGACGGAGAGTTGCAGAGAAGACGGAATATGTCTGAAGTTGATGGAAGAGAGAGGTTCTAAGTGGATGCCTTCAATTGGGGGCCCTGGGCCTTCTTTTATAGCTTTTGTGGAGTGCAAAAAGGGTATTTCAGCCCTTAATCTTGCGCAACAACCCCTTGGATAATCAGATCCGTTGATCAGGAGATCAACGGCTCTGATTTGGCTTAAAAATAGCCTTCTATGCTCGGATTCGTTCTGGTGGCGACACGTGGCACGCCGTGCATCATCGGATGATGATCTCACATCTCTGGATCCCCTCGCTCGTGCCTTCATCTTTCCCTTCTCGTCGCTCAAGCCTTAATCTCGCCTCAACGTCAGCCGTCCAATCTTTTGATCGGACAGCTTAACGTGTGTGTCTCGCTACGTTTGTTTGAAAAATGCGTGGGATCATGCGTTATACGCACATTCGGCCACGACGTGCTCTGATCGCACCACGTGGCCTCAAAATCGCGCTATCGCGCCCACGTGCACCCGCATGCAGCTACTTCAATTTCACACATCGCATGGGCTCGATCCCGTGTCCTGTGCCTACACACCTGCGCGTGAGCCAATGCACTGCGCAAACCTCTTGTTATATATATGCGTTTGTTTATCTTTATTCTGATCCGGCCTAGGCGGGCAACATGGCACGCTCGTGGCCGTTGGATGAAGATCCAACGGCCCACAGTTTGTTGGATCCACAGTGTGCGGTGCAGCCTTCCTAGATGGGACGGTGGTGAGGGGGCAGTTGTGATGGTGCCACGTGGCATCAGCATGGCTATCCATCTTCTTTTCCGTGTATCTGGTGATGTTGACCTCCGATCAAGTTGATTTTTGCACCGTTGGACTGCGATCGTCGATCCGGATCCATCCGTGCAGTTGGATTCTTCATCTGAGGCTTGGATCTTTGTCCTTTGGCTCCATGATCTCCATTCTTCAATGGACTATACACAATGCTCTAGTTGTCTGATCGGGACAATTTCGGAAGAGTTGGATTTCCGTCGTCGTTCTGATCAAATCTGTCTGGTCTAATCTGACATCTGTGGCTTCGAATCATCTACGATTAAAATCATCTCTCTTTTAAGCCATAAAATGATGATATTATCTATATGACTAATAAACTAACTAGTATGCGAATTATGATGCTTATGCATGCATTGACTCAAAGTTATGCTAGAATCTAGCTCAATTCAGGTGTTTTAGGTTGCATGATTGATGTGCAATCACACCCCCATGCCTAAATCTTGCTAGTCCCTAGCAAATGCAAGACTAAATGCAAAGTGGTCCTACATAACAGATTTCTATCAAGAGTTTGACTACATATTTATGTCTTTTGTTTTCATCCAATATTTAGTAATCCAGATAATCGTGAATGTGTTTTGTTGTAGTCTATGCAGTGGATCCAAGTGAAAAGCCAATCTTCATCTAAAACTCATAGTTGACCCTTAGTAAAAATCTTATTGGGATAGGCAAACTTCTTCCCTCGAGGTTATGAAGTAATATGTGAATTTAGCCCCGGCTTTTGGGTTAAGTAGAAGAGTTTTGATTCAAGTGGATTTATTTTTGGTGGCTCACACTCATCTGGTGCTATATATAGACTAGTACTTTAGAACCTAGATTTCTATATTATTAAATAATTCAACTCAGAGAGAGGCAGAGAAACTGTGCTCTCTTTAGTTCCTTTGTATGCGTTCTCTCTCTTTCTTTCTCTTTCATTTTCTTTTATTTCTTTCTGAGCTTACAATCTCACCAGATTTATTAGTATATTTGGTAGTCTCTCCTGGCACTAACACTTTGATTAAGTTCTAATAACTCTATGACTAAGTCAGCATTCCTCAGCCCGTATTCAAGCGGCCAAAAATACAAAAAAGTAGGTCAAGGCTGTTTTTGGTGGATCGTGAGGGTGATAGGTGTTGTTGCCTCAATACATTTGAAATAAACTCTAAAAACACTTATGAACTTTTTTTTTCTTTTTCTTTCTTTTCTACTCCTCTCTCTTTTTTTTTATATATGCATATTTTTTTCTATATGCATAAACATATATACCTTCTTCTTTTTTTTTCTTTCAAACATCTACTAACACAACACAGTAACACATACGACTTTTATTCATGAGGCATTATTCAGGATTGTGGGTGTTCAAGAGGATATCGGGTGGCTTATTTGGTGAAAGTACCTATTCTCGGCTCTAGGAAAGTAATGGATAGGACAACGTATTTTTGACCTTGACATTAATACCCTCCTTCAGCCAAGGTTTCCGTAAAGGACGGTCGTAAACATCCACTTTAGTCATAGTTTTATCAGAACCTACTCTCTGCGTATTTTGCCTTATTTAGTAGCTCTCAAAAGCTGTTCGCACTAAGAACTTGTACGCAGAAACTGAGAGCGAAAACTATGCCTAACTCCGAGTATCATTATCTCATTATCCAGAGGTTAATATTCCTCATTCTAGCCTTAGAGCACAAGTAAACTTTCTACTCTCATCTCACATATGTTTGGTGGATCTGTTAGAAGATAGTTTGCCTGACTCCCTAATTACTATCCAAGGGCTTAGGAGAAGAAGCACTGATTCTTCTCGACAAACTAAAGATGTTTACCAGTTTTCACAAAGGATCCATTACCAATTCTACATGTAAGTGTGAAATTATACTGGATTCTAAACTCAGGAATCAACTTAAGAATAAATCCCTAATAAAACCTTAATAAAAATTCTTTATGCCTAAATGCATTTATTATTATTATTATTTTTTTTTTTTTTTAGACATAAAGATAAGACATGCAATGTCCACCCCCCCATGCCTATTCATTACAATGTCCTCATTGAAATGTATGCATGAAAATCAAAATATAATAAGCAAGAGGAGGGGATATCACCTGACTATGCTTGTTAATCCAAGTCAGTATGGATGCAGAGGATGCAGAGCTACCTATAATGAATACTGGGTTGCCTCCCAGCCAGCGTTAAGTTTAGCGTCATTTGCCGAACTTAAACCCAAAAATGAATGATTAGATTGATGGGTTGGGTCAGGATTAAAATAAAGATATGGTCATGCAGCGCAAGGATCAATGATCCACAAATGTGAACCAGCTGATGGTGAATACCAAGCCCAAAGGGTCGGAAAAATAAAGTGAATGGACTTGAAACTATTTGCAGCCAGATGCTACAAAAGAGAGGAATATTAGTGCGGGTGCCGGAGTGGAAAGTAGATAGTGGCAACCTTAAGAATTGATGCATGAGGAAGGTAGATGGGGTGAGTACAGGGTGGTCCATGGGGAATAAATCATACGGGTCCTGAAAGTGATGGGAAATGAAAGGAGGAACCCGAGTGGTGTAGTTCGAAATGGTATATGAAAGAGAGAATTTCGCTTGATTAAGAAGATAACAGCAATAAAATAATTTGTTATAGTATTCTATGTGGTGGAAATCTCAATCAAAAATAATAATTAGTAATAAACCACATTGATTTCGAGTGTCGTATCCGCAGGGAGGTTTAATCCAATATACTCACAAATGTTTCCATGCTAAATCTTGTATCAAGAAGAATAATAGAAAATTAGTCTCTTGTCCAATTCAATTCCTCCTTCGTTATATAATAGAATAGAAAAATGAAGGATATTGCATGCAATTGACACCTAACAAAGTAACCTAGCAAATATCTCAAAACCTTCACCTAATAAATAGTCCATAACCTTTCATGTTTCATAACTAGAAAACTATATCATTCAACAAATAATGGAAAGAGAAATAGGGCATGAGCGAGAGGGAGAAAGTAAATTCCCCACAATATCTAAATGCGTAAATAAAATTCCACTTCTTCAATCTCCTCCTCCCCCCTCTCATTTCAATTAATAGGGCACGTATTGTGCAAAAACAGGGGATGGGAGGGCGGAAGGTGTGCGCGTGCGAGGGAGGGCGCTGACAGCTAGCTGATGTGCGATGGAGGAGCATCAGGTTGCAAGCATCGTGCTGGTGGCTGTGGAGGGTGGCCGGTGATGATGGCAATAGTGTAGGCGTCGATGGCACTGCGAGGAGGACATTGATGGCAGCCACGTCAAGAGTGGGCGACCGGAGGTGATGGAAGTGGTGGCGGCGATGGGTGGCACTATGGGTTTTCCTTGAGGGGTGAAACAGAGGAGAAAGAAGAAAGAAAACGAAGAAGGAGAGGAAACTGAGTGTGTGCAGGGGATGGTGGTGGAGGTGATGGAAGGCAGAGAGGGAGAGTGCACGGTTTGGGAAGATGAGGGTGGTGATGATCATGGTAAGGATGGTGGTGCTCGTGTTGTCACCACAAGAGCTTGCGGTTGTGTGGAGGAGGGAGGCAGTGCGCTAAAAGATCATGGTGCAAGCTTCGGCCACGGTGTTGGCTCTCTTTCACTGTAGAGGAGATGGCCCCTCAAAGGGGAAAAGAAAGAGATGATCCCCCCCAAGGCCCTAGCATGGCCGTTCTTTTTTTAAAAAAAAATCCTGCAGTTGAGAGAAAAGGGGAGGAGGTTGTTTCAACCAAGCATTTCAACTTTGATTTTTTTTTTGTCAAACTTGAAGATACCTACACATAAAAAATATATATAAGTAATATGTCAACAAATGATCAATGGAGCATATGCATTGGGTTAAAAATACAGGAATGTCAAAATTCGAGTTTAATTAATATTCTAGTATAATGCATGCTCGAAATGTAATTCAATTCCCAACTTAAGTGTTCTTAAGCGTAATTAGTAGTCCAATAAATTGGACTCATCAGTATAAGAAACCACTTTGCAAATCAAATCAGGTGTGGATGGACGTCGAATAGGTGAGTCAAATAAGATCCAGTGATCCATCTCAGAGTCCTCAATCTTATCCCAGGTGTGATCAACAATCTCATTTGAGTTGCCCAAATCTTATTTTAATTCATTTTTCCTTAGAACCATAAGATCGAGGTTTGGATTAGTCAACACCTCAAATCCTTTTTGGACTATATCTTCTGAGGGAATATCTTCTTATTTCTCATCAATCAAGTCAAATTTTTCCAAATCCCATGATTTAGAGAAAGTCTTTGCTTCCCTAGATAGATCCTCATAACTCATCCTCAATAATTCTGCAATTTCTTGAACATCTTTTTCATAAGGCGATTGTCTATTTTCTTCAATCTCGAGATGTTGGGGATAAGGGTCAAGTTTTTCCTTAGGACTCTAGTGGATGGGGAGAGAAAGGTGAGATTAGCTGAAATAGAAGCGAAAGCAGATTCGGCTTCTATATGGGAATGATCAGTATCGCCAAATCCAGATATCGAATCATTTAAGCATATTTGATCATGGTAATCCTCAGACAAGATTCCATCAGAGCCATCCAGTCGTGCTTGGCTGGGAGTGTCACTATTCCCCATCTTTCTTTCTTCTTGATCTTGCTCTGATTCTCCCAAATCATCCATGTAATCCAATTGTGTATCTTTAAATATAAAAGACTCATACTCTAGCTCACTATGAACTGACTCCTCAAAATAGAATGGTTGCAATTCAGGGCCTAAATCAAGATATGCTTCCTCAAGTGAGTCTTCCTCCTCAAAGTCAACTTATAGGATATCAACAAGGATCTGTTTTGCATAATCTTGAGGCTGGTGGGTGGGTTTAGTGTATGTGGAGGTTGGGATTTGATAAGATGTCATACTTAAGGTTGGATCCTCAACCTTGAGTGGCTTATCACCAACTTGTTCCATACTCAGACCAGTTTTATCACCTTGTGCTTTCTGGATTCTATTGAGTTGTTTTGTCAGATTATCTGTATTTCTTTTATTTGCTTCTCTCATCCCCAAGACTACTTGGAGTAATTGGGTGATCTCAGGATCCCCGCCATGGTCAGGGATTTGATCAAGTTGAGGATAATAATTTTCAGAGTTTTTGACCTCAGTCAAATCAGAATATCCATCATTTGAATACGTAGGGTAAGAATCATATCCTTGGTTGGTTGGTGTAGGGTTATCCCAATGAGAAGATGAAGTTGTTTGAGTGGGATTGGGATAATTTGAACAGTGATTTCGAGGATAGCATTAGTAATCTAGGTATTGGGATTCTGAGGCATATCCATGATCTAGGGAGAGATGAGTTTGGCTGAACCAGTCAAGATAACTAGTCATGCCAAGTAGGTGCTGGTCCTGTATGGAGTGTGTCTCTTTAGACTGTATAGATCCTTGATATCCAGAGATTCGTGTAGGATTCGAGATAGGCCTGGCTATACCCGGGGAATATGAGGTATAGGCAATGAAATCAAGTCCCAGGTATTGAAGAGAGTTCTCCCAACCTGAAGAAGTTGAAGTAAGGGAAGGGATGGGAGAGGGAGAAAAGGAGTAGTGTGAGGCAAAGGAGTATGGGTTCATGGTTTCGTCAATCAGTTCTTCCTCATGGCAATTGGATATTGGAGTGTATTCAAAAAAATTGGGTCTTCTCTTTAGTTTACTCTCTAAAGGTGGTACCAAATTAGGGTTCATAGACCTTTTCGCATCCATGTACCAAAAGAAAGTTAATAGATGAGAGAGTGAAGACAGATGAGAGAAACCCCGCCCGCTCAATGCAAGCAATCAAACTAGTCCTTAGAGTGTCAACCCTAATTAGACCTGATCCTGGCTCCCCAAAACATGACTAAGTTAGATCAACCCTTGAATTACTTGGCTGGCCAGAAGGGTGGAACCCCTTAGGACACCCTGCATGGCGGGACACCACTAAAGGTTAACGTGGTTACTGCACCGACCTTTCTTGTCACCAGTGGGCCCAAGTAGACAAAGCCTTGAACCTAGCCCAATCTAGTTTCAAGTCCCCATACCTAGGGCACGTCTACTCAATTTTAGGTTTGGGTTTGAGGTGCTTTTGGAATATGATGGGCGTTAGGGAGGTGTTTGCCCTTAAAATTGATTTTGAAATGTGTGAAGTGCTCAGGCAAATAGGGTTCACAAGCAATTTCTTATGATGAAGTATTTTTTAAGATTCAAATGCTTGCATTAATGAATTTTAAGGTTCACTTGATTAGATAATTTCAATCAAGGTTTTGATGAGGCACACAAAGAGTCTTGCAAATCTCAATTTGTTTGATAGATTTCCTTTAAGTATGGAAATGCAAGTGTGCTCTATCCTTAGCATGAAACCCTAAGCACAGATAGTTCTAAATGATTCTTTTAGGTCCAAATTGAGGAGTGATGCGACCCAAGCAATGAAATCAATTGGTCCTTATTGCACCACTAACTAGGCACTCACAATATATTTTTTCAAGAATTTTAATGCACGTTTGCTATATTTTTTAGATTTAAACTGTACTGGAGGTTTTGTAGTCTGTTTTGACCCCTAGTTCTTGATTAGATAATTTGTACAATCAAACAAGCAAAGAATATTTTTCTCAGACTTTTATAAAATTCTTGACTTTCTCAGAAATTCATTGCCATAAATTTCACTTCAATGGAAGTTATATAAAAATTCCTATGATATTTTGAACTCCAAAAAATCAGGAACAAAATTACTATTAATAATAGATCAATGTGCGAATTTTAAAAGATTTTCTATAACTTCGATTTTCTCAAATTTTGGATATGTTGTTTTTTACTTTAAAATTCATATCTAGTAAAAATTTGATAATTTTTGGACGTGCGGATCTTCAGGAATTGAATTTTTAAGATGAAAATTTATTTCAGCCCGAAAATCAAAAGAGAAAAAAAAAATTTTACACAAGCAAATTCTAACTAATACTTGGGTTAAAGCAAATCCTAAACTTTCTAAATCTAACTAATCTAACTTACAGATACTTATCTAAAGTTCGAACTCACACTTTTTCACTATCGTGTTTGGTTCAGATTTCTTCGTTTCCTGCACACACGAAATCAACAAAAAAATGTAGCGAGTTAGAAATCTCAGATGCGTACCGAAAAGCTTCAAAAATTTCTGTTGCCTCCCCGTCAACGGTGCCAACTTGTTCGGTGCGTAATCACGATTAAAAGTTGTTTAGTTGTAGTATAGCACGAAAACACGACGACAACTAATATTTATAAAACCGGTGAGTACCGGGTCATTCACAGGGAGGCAATCTCGATTTTTAATGGAAGCTTTTCAATGAAACTAGTTCTAACAAGATATTTATATATGTATAGAGACACAACAAATATTCATAAGATTAGATTTCATTGCACTAATAAAGAGTTTCTCATAATAGAAATTGCTATGCAAAAAGTAATGATAGATAGGGAGAAAGAGAGAGAGAGAGAGAGTGATAGAAGAAAGTGGAAAAGAAACGATGGCGTTTGCAGGATGCTTGTGTAAGATGCAGCAGCACCTCAGATCCAGAGTGTCGGGACGAAGGTGGAGTGGAGTTGTAGAGGGACGGAGAGTTGCAGAGAAGACGGAATATGTCTGGAGTTGATGGAAGAGAGAGGTTCTAAGTGGATGCCTTCAACTGGGGGGCCCTGGGCCTTCTTTTATAGCTTTTGTGGAGGGAAAAAAGGGTATTTCAACCCTTAATCTTGTGCAACAACCCCTTGGATAATCAGATTCATTGATCGGGAGATCAACAGCTCTGATTTGGCCTAAAAATAGCCTTCAAAAGGCCTTCTATGCTCGGATTCATTCTGGTGGCAACACGTGACACGTCGTGCGTTGTCGGATGATGATCACACATCTCTAGATCCCCCTCGTCTGCGCCTTCATCTTTTCCTTCTCGCCACTTAAGCCTTAATCCCGCCTCAATGTCAGCCGTCCGATCTTTGATCGGACGGCTGAACGTCTGTGTCCGCTGCGTTTGTTTGAAAAATGCGTGGGATCGTGCGTTATACGCACGTTCGGCCACGGCACGCTCTGATTGCACCATGTGGCCTCACAATCGCACTATCGCGCCCGTGCGTGCCTGCACGCAGCTGCTTCAATTTCGCACAGCGCACGGGCTCGATCCCGCATCCCGTGCCTACACGCGCAGACCTCTTGTTATATATATGCGTTTGTTTATCTTTATTCTGATCCAGCCTGGGCGGGCGATGTGGCATGCTCATGGCCGTTGGATGAAGATCCAACGGCCCACAACATGTGGTGTGGCCTTCCTAGATAAGGCAGTTGTGATGGTGCCACGTGGCATCATCATGGTCGTCCATCTTCTTTTCCTTGTATCTGGTGATGTAGACCTCCAATCGAGTTGATTTTTGTGCCGTTAGACTACGATCGTCGATCAAAATCCATCCGTGTGGTTGGATTCTTCATCTGAGTCTTGGATCTTTGTCCTTTGGCTCCATGATCTCCATTCTTCTATGGACTGCACATGATGCTCTAGTTGTCTGATCGGGACGATTTCGGAAGTGTTGGACTTCCGTCGTCATTCTGATCAGATCTGTCTGGTCTGATCTGATATCTGCGGCTTCAATTCATCTGCAATTAAAATCATCTCTCTTTTAGGCCATAAAATGATGATATTATCTATATGACTAATAAACTAGCTAGTATGCGAATTACGATGCTTATACATGCATTGACTCAAAGTTATGCTAGAATCTAGCTCAATTCAGGTGTTTTAGGTTGCATGATTGTTGTGCAATCAGTGAGGAGAGGGACGAGGGAGAATAATGGCGGAGGAAGAAAGCCAGGGCAGGACGTTGTCGCGGCAAGGATCTTCTTCCCGAAGGAGGTGAGAGGAGGGCCGCAGGATGCTCCACGAATGGGGATGAGAGGCAGGAAAATATTTGATTCTACTCTAGAGGAGCATTCCAAGCTTGGGACAAGCTCTCTCTAGAGCCATGGAGGTGGTGAGGAGAAGAAAGGAAGAGATGAAGAAAAATGGGAGGAGTAGGGGTCCTTTTATAGTGGAGGAAATGATCAATTTCGTATACAAGACATTTAGTGACAGTCATAAACGTCGCTGAAGATCCGCCTCAAACGTCGCTGAAGACAACCATGCACCCACACTGCCATTGCACTAGCATGCGCTCCACACACCCGTGTCGTGTGCCTCCACATGCTACAAGCCCACGCCTCGTGCTGCGCTACGCTCCTACATGCGCTACCGCTTCCGCTGCCTCCGCGCTGCCCATGCATGCCCGCTGCATTGTTGCGCATGCGTGCCTTCGCATGCATGCACGCGCCTACGCTGTTGTGCGCTTGTGTGCGCATGGGTGGCCTAGGTTGTGCCACGTGGCGCGATCTGGGCCATCCATCTTCTTTCCTTTGTAGGGGCTGCTATAGAGGTCGGATTGAGTCAATTTTCGCGTTGTTGGGCTGCGATTGTCAACCAAAATCCGTTCGTATGGTCAGATTTGTCTTTTGAAGCTCTGAATTGCGTCACCTAGTGGTGGCGTGGTTTGCTGCGTTCCTTGCTCTTGGCAGTGTTATAATGATTAATTCGTTATAGTATATTACAAACAACGGTCACCAGTTTACAATTTATTGCTCTGAATTAAAACTTTCCCGAGGTCGAATTCAGGGAGCACGCGTCATTCTAGCAATATAAAGGTTCACAATTCTATTGCAAAAAGAATAAGAGGGGGAGAGAGAGAGTGAGCAAAAGTTCTCTTTTTTTTTTGGCTTCTTCTTCTTCTCTTTTAGCCGATTCTTCTCTTCTTCAATCTGCCTTCTTCTTTCTTCTTCTTTTCTTCGCTGCGGCTACCTCTTTTTTTCTCTTCTTTTTCTCTATTGCTGCCTCTTCTTTTTTCTTTCGTCTGTGTCTTCTTTTCTTCAGTAGCTCCACACTTCTTCTTCTTTTCTTTTTCTTCTCTTCTTCTCTTTCTTTTCCCTGATCCAGACGTCTGAGTCTTCGAGTCAGATGCCTTATCGGCATTGTTGCTAGAGTGCCTCCTTCTTCTCTTCTTCTATTGTGTTCTTTTCTTCTTCAGCTTCTTCCTCTTCTTCTCTTTTCTCTGGCCCTTTTGGCTTCTTCTATGCAACAGAGGCTCCCTCCTCTTTTCCTTTCTTTTTCTCTGGCCCTTCCTTCTCCTTCAGCTCCTTTCGTCAGCAGCTCCTTCCTTCTTCTCTGCTGCTGCTTCTTTGTGGCTAAGTCCTTGCCGCCCCTCTTCTTCTTCTTCCCTACCTGTTCCCTGCACACACACCAGCGTAAAACCTACCCCTACCCTTCCTGCGCAGCACTCTCTCTCTCTGAATCTCTCTTTGGTACGCTTTCCCAGAGCCGGGTTATCGGGTCGGTTGCGCGCCCGGGTCCAGGTGCACGGGCGTGGGTGTGGTGCGCGAGGAGTGCACAAGAGTGAGGGGTAATCGGGTCGTGGGTCAAATCCGCGTGGGCAGTACCGCGGACGAGACCCGATGAATAGGTGAGGGACCTCACCCTAGTGTTATCGGAGGCAACCAGCATATAACACTTTTTCAATTTATGTGTGGGCATGCGCCCACACACTTTCGATGTGGGACTAAAGTCCCACCTGCTGCTTCGTGCGCCTGCAGGCAGGAAGCTTCGAGCAATTGGGGCAGTAACCGAAGCTTGCGACCCCAATTGAAGACCTGGGCACACTTGCGGAAGTCTTCCGCATCGCCTGGAGCTGGAGAGGCTTAGAGCAGTTGCGAGCTTGCTCCAAGCTTGTCGTCAATGGCAGCGAGGGGGCACGACCTGAAAACACTAAAATGGCCTCGTGGCCACGTCAAAAAGCTCAGGGAACTTCGCCAGAGCACAGCGAAGGCGGTGTGGGGGTCGGCATGGTGTGGGGAGGCCAGAGTGTGCATGCCTAGGGCACATTGTGTGCGTGAGAGTGGGTGTGTTCGGGAGGTGTTCTGGGTGTGTGGAGTGGTGGTGTGAGTCAAGGGAAATGTTGAGTGGAGTGAGGGGATGCTTATGGGCTTGTCGGCGAGGGGTGGAATGGCCTGTGGAGGTGGAGCGGCCTCGCCGGAGTTGGTGGCCGGAGGTGGAACAGATGGTGATGGTAGTGGCAGTCGAGAGGTTAAAAGTGATAGTTGAAGAGGGGGAAATTAAGAGGAGAGTAAGGGAAAGAGTTTGACCTATTTAACTGACGAAAAGGGGGAAGGAGGCGCTCGGCGCGTGCCTGCCAACGCCGGAGACGAAGATGCCCAAAAGGGGGGTAACGACGACGAGGAGGGGATCTGGAAGGCGCCAGCTGGTGCGACCTAGCGCGGGAGGACAAGGCAGAGTAAACTCTGCTGCAGGAGTGGCAGCAGAGCGACGAGGAGGAGGAGGAAAGGTCGTTGGAGCCTGTGGGTGCTTGACCGGAGGGGGAGGAGATGAAGATTAGGGGCTTCCTTCAGCCAAAACAGGCTTGAAGGAAACGGCTGCCCATGCCGCTCCTTATAAAGGTGCTGACGAGGAGAGGATCTCGAGGGGCCGACATGGGAGCTCGTCGAAGAATGGCTGGAAAGCAGACCCATTCCTTTCATGCGAAGGCACGAAAGGCATGGGCAGCTGCAGGTCAAAGGGGAGGGTCCCTGCGAAAGAGGACGACGCAGGGAACCCCCCTTTCATTCCTGAGAGCGGCCCCCATACCCTGCGAGGTGCCATCCTCTGCGCAAGGTCGCCAGAGGTATGGGCGCCTATGTGGGGTGGCAAAGGGGCCGTTCTACAAAGAACGAAAGAGAAGATGGGGGGCTAAATGCAAGGGTTCAAAAAGATAAGGGTCAAAAAGTAATTCAAGAGGACCAATTTGTAAAGTCGGTCAAAATGGTCTTCTCTTAGGCCCAAATTTTTGTAACAACCTAATTTGGACCTAAGGAATTTAATGGTGAGGTTTGAATTTAGGTTTGACCACGTTTGATTGGTTAATTTGCATAAAAACCTAAATTAGGTCAAAAATTGGGCATGGTTCTCAATCTAGGTCAAGATAAGTCCCAAAGGCCAAATTGAAGGTTCTAAACCCTAGGGAATATTTTTTCATGAATTTTAGAGGGTTTAGTTGATTTTTATTCTACCTGGAACTTCGTGAATTAAAGCAGGTTTGTTTCACGGTTACAGAATGTCATTTAATTCCTAGAAGTTGTTATAACCCTTTTCAAATCAGATCATCCCACTTCCTTTCTTATTAAGCTCATTTGACTTGTGTTTAGACCCTTAGACACCCTGTTTGTGTACTGCATTGGTAAAATTGCAGTTTTACCCCTTATGAATTATTTTATTCTTAAATTTAGAATTCTCTAAGTTAGACTTTTCCTTAGGCTTTGTAGGAGCTTTTACACACTTATTTAGATCAAATTGTGCTAGTTAGGGTTCATGATAAGGCTCTTATCATACCCCCATGCCTAGCTTTTGCTAGTCCCTTAGCAAAATTTTAAGGTTTTAACCCTTGTTCTAGACCATGAATTTCTTACCAAGTTTAGATAAGTGTTTTTTCTCTTGTATCCTTGATTAGGTCAGAATGTCAATCATAGGCCTAAAAGGTACTCTAGTACCAACCAAGATCCAGATCTGTTTAGCTTTAGCCTCAATCTTTAGTAAATGTTTTTAAGGCCTGCAGGAACTAACCTAAGGTTTATTGGACTTCGTGGTTAAAGCACCTGTGCTTAAGATAATTTTAGCCCTGGTTCAGTTCGCAGTGCGTTTTGTAAGAGAAAGAGATAGAAGATTTATTTGTTTAGAGAGTTTTCTCTCTCTTTTTCTTTTTAATTCTAGCTTAGGATTGGCTTCTCAACACGATCTGTATCGGATTCCTTGTCGCCATCATCAATCCTCAAGGGTCCCTGGCAGTCGATGCTTCGAGATAGCACCACCCATGGTAACCCCCAGAACCCTGGCTTTCGAGATTTCGAGATAATCCCGTCCATGGTGTTCCGTGGCTGAATTCAGACCCTGGCAATTGACACTTCGTGATAATGCCATCCATGGAATCTGAACCAGCAGAGTGCTTACATGCCCCTAATAGGATATGTAAATATCCTAAGAGATAAGCACCGAGGAGATGATATTTTGTTATGCATCTTCGAGGGGAATTTCCCACCTCTCTGCACTGGGAACTCATCCAAATCAACTTGTGTTGATCGGCTGCTCCTACTCTATGTGACATTTTTAGAATATTAGAAATGCTTCTGCATGATTTTGATATTTATGCTTACTGAACCAGATTGTGTGTGAATTTGGGTGCTTAGGTTACTGAGTCCCGTAAATCAAAAATCAGTTAACGAGGTCGAATACTCCCTAAACCTTGGACCTAATACTTAAGCTTTTCATTTTCCTCAACCTCTTGAGGAATCTCTAGATCTAAATGGGTACTGAGAGTCTATCCAAGAATGGCTAAGGTTTGCATTCTTACTAATCTTGTTGTGCACTTTCCATTTTCTTTCCTGAATGTGGTCTAGAACTTAGGTTAATTCCTTAATTTCTTACTAATGACTATCCTTTTTCTTTTTCATTTGTGTACTCCTTTTATCATTCAGCTCTTTTTCTCCTCCTCCACAAGAATTCTTCCCTCCTTTCCCTTTTTTTTTATGTTGAAACCTTTTCTTATGAGTTTTTATTCATTTTGCACTTTCATACCCCCCCATACCTAAGATTTGCAATGTCCTCATTGTAAATTAAGAGGGTTTTTTATTTAGCTTGGTTCATGCAATAGGACAGATATTTTGGTGAGTGGATGGGTCAGGCTGACCATTACGGATGATTTCTAATCTCAGATGCGAGCACCCAAGGTGGAGTCAATTGTCCTAAAGGATGAACCTAAAGTGCAAAAAGGTGTCAGAAAAGGTTTCAGATTTTTCAAAATGACGGGCTGCCTCCCGTTAAGCACTGAGTTTTACGCCATCGGCTGGGCGTAATAAGCTCAAGAAGAATGGAGGATAAATGATGACTCAGCCAAATCTGTAGAGGTTACATCAATGAACGGTTTGAGTCTCTGACCGTTCATGATGAAAGGTTCGGAATAGTGGCTGAGAGGACTGATTTCGACGGCTCCATTTCCAAAAACCTATCAGACAAGATACGGTCCGACCCACTTGGATCGCAGTTTCCCAGGGAAGAGTTTGAGTCGGGCATTGAAGAGTAGGACCTTCTGACCAGGGTGGAAGATCTTTCTAGATATGTGCTTGTCATGGAAGGCTTTAACATGCTCTTTGTAGATTCGCAAGTTCTCATACGCATCAAGGCGTAATTCATCGATATCGCTAATCTGAATCTTTCTGTGGGTTCCAGCCTTAGAAAGATCTAGGTTGCAGCTCCGTACTGCCCAATAGGCTTTGTGCCCCAGTTCGACGGGAAGGTGACATGCCTTCCCGTACACCAGTCTAAAAGGAGACATTCCTAATTGGATCTTGTGGGTGGTCCTATAAGCCCACAAAGCTTCCGAAAGTCGGGACGACCAATCTTTCCTGTCAAGTCGAACAGTAACCTGCAGGATTTTCTTGATCTCCCGATTTGATAGCTCAGTTAAACCATTAGTTTGGGGGTGGTAAGGAGTAGAGATTCGGTGAGACACCACGTATTTGGTCATCAGTGACCTGAACTGAGCATTCGTGAAATGGGTCCCTCCGTCAGAGATGATTGCACGAGGAATCCTGAATCGTGAGAAGATATTCTGATAAATGAATTTGATAACGATCTTGTGATCACAGGTTTGGGTCGGAATGGCTTTGATCCATTTGGACACGTAGTCCACAGCGAGAAAAATGTACTCGAAGCCGTTCGAAACAGGAAAGGGGCCCATAAAATCAATCCCCCAAATATCGAAGATCTCGCACACGAGAATCGGCTGCAAAGGCATCATGTCGCGGTGGTTCATGTTGCCCAGAGTTTGGCAACGACTACATGCCTTACAGTATCTGTATGCGTCTTTGAAGATAGTGGGCCAATAAAAGCCACACTGGAGGATTTTTGATGCGATTTTGTGCCTAGAGAAATGGCCACCGCATGCCTGGTCATGGCAAAAGGAGAGAATGTCATTAACTTCGCCCTCCAGGACACATCTCCGGATGATTTGGTCAGCACTTATGCGGAAAAGGTACGGGTCTTCCCAGATGTAGTACTTGGCATCACAGCGCAACTTGTCTTTCTTGGCCTTTGGCCAATCATTAGGGATCTAACGAGATGCCAGGTAGTTTACTATATCAGCAAACCATGGAAGCCTAGTACCAATAGTCGGTAAGTGCTCATCAGGAAAATGCTCCGTGATGGGTCCAGAAGGGTCGATGATTTCAGAAGGAAGGCGAGACAAGTGGTCAGCTACCACATTCTGTCTTCCCGCCTTGTCGTGAATCTCGAGGTCGAATTCTTGCAACAGCAAGATCCATCGGATTAATCGAGGCTTCGCATCCTTCTTAGCAAGGAGATGCCTCACAGCAGTGTGATCCGAGTAGATGATGACATGGGAACCCAGGAGATAAGATCAAAATTTTTAGAGGGCAAACACTATGGCTAGCAGCTCTTTCTCTGTAACTGTGTAGTTACGCTGAGCCTCGTCAAGTGTCTTGCTAGAGTAGTAGATGACCATGGGTTTCCCGTCAATCTTCTGCCCCAGAACCGCTCCTACAGCGAAGCCAGATGCATCAGACATGATCTCAAAGGGTTGAGACCAATCAGGGGACTATAGGATCGGGGCTTGGGTGACTCGGTCACGAAGGTTCTCAAAAGCTTGAGTGCATTCCTTGGAAATTTCAAAGGGTACATCCTTGGAGAGAAGAGTAGTCAGGGGGCACGCGATTTTCGAGAAATCAGGAATGAAACGACGGTAAAAACCAACGTGCCCCAGAAAAGAACGGATGTCCCTGATCGAGCTAGGCATAGGAAGTCTAGAAATCAGATCAACCTTGGCTCGATCCACTTGGATGCCTTTCTCAGAAATTAAATGACATAGGACGATCCCCTCAGACACCATAAAGTGGCTCTTTTCCCAGGAAAGAACCAGATTTACGTCGATGCAGCGCCTGAGTATATGAACCAAGTGCTAGAGGCAATCATCAAATGATTCCCCGAAAACTGAGAAGTCACCCATAAAGACTTCCAGAAAATCACCTACCATATCAGAGAATATGGAAAGCATGCATCGCTAAAAAGTTTCAGGTGCATTGTAGAGATAAAAAGGCATCCTTCGGAACGTGTATGTCCCGAAGGGGCTGGTGAATGTATTCTTTTCTTGGTCCTCAGGATGAATAGCCACTTGGTTATAACTGGAGTACCCGTCAAGAAAGCAGAAGAATCTATTTCCCACTAATTTCTCAAGAATCTGATCAATGAATGGTAGTGGGAAATGATCCTTCTTCGTGGAGGAATTGAGTCTTCGGTAATCTATGCAGACTCTCCATGAGTTGGCTATACGGGTAGGTATGACTTCTCCAGTTTCAGTCGTAATGGTGGTGAGCCCTACCTTTTTAGGCACAACCTGGATTGGGCTCACCCAACGACTGTCGGAGATCAGGTAGATGATCCCTGCATCTAACCACTTAATGATCTCCTTTTTCATGACCTCCCGCAGATTGGGATTCAAACGTCTCTGCATTTCCCGGGAAGGTCGTGCACCCTCTTCAGAATAAATACGGTGTGTGCAATAAGAGGGACTTATTCCAGTCAAGTCATCGAGAGTCCAACCAATGGCTCTGCGATGTTGCTGGAGCACAATAATCAGATGGGATTCCTGATCAAGTGCGAGTCTAGAGTTTATAATCACAGGAAATGTCTGATTAGAACCCAAGAAGACATATTTCAAATGATCGGGAAGGGGTTTGAGTTCAAGAATGGGGTTATCAGTAGCAGCAGGTGGTTCAGAGTGAGTGTGAGGTACAAAGATAGGAGTTATGGGTTTGTCTATCTCAATGTCTGCCTCCTCTAATTGCGGTTCAAGATTCTCTTATAGGTGATGAGGAATGATCATGTTGCCCTCAAGTTGTTGTTCATCAACCAGAGCTCTAACATCATAGATTTGTTCAATGACACCGCAATTGATCCCTTGTTGGGCCTTAAAGATATCAATTTTGAGAGTCTAATTCCCAAATTTCAGTTCTATTTGGCCCTCCTCACAACTTATGTTGGCCCTTGCAGTGGCCAGAAAAGGTCTCCTTAGAACGATTGGTGTATCCTTTGGGTTCTCAAGTGCATCCATATCTAAGACTATGAAGTCCACAGGGAAGTAAAAATCCCGCACCCTTACAATAACATCCTCAAGAATCCCTTTTGGTGACTTGATAGATCGATCTGCTAACTGTAGTGTCACCTCGGTTGGTTTCAGCTCAGATTCTTCTAGGTGGTTGAGTAAAGATGTGGGTATCAAGTTTATGGAAGCACCTAAGTCTAGCAATGCTCTATCGAATTGGGTTTCACCGATCTTGTATGAAATCAGGGAAGTGCCTAGGTCTTTTGCCTTGGGTGGGAGTTTTCTCAGGATTACAGAGCTGGCTTGCTCTGATAGTACAATTGTACTCCCACTCTTGGTTCTCGACTTACGCTGAGGTGTACACACATTTTTCAAAAATCGTGCATAAGCCGGTACGTGGCGGATCGCATCCATCAAGGGGATGTTTATTTGGACCTGCTCAAAGAGCTTGACCAGCTCCTCCTCAGGAGCAACGGATTTGGTTATCTTCTTTCCCTTGGTCAAGGCCTCAGGAAAAGGGACCTTGGTTGGTTCTTCTAGGATAGGTCCAGGTTTTGGATCTAGGACGGGGATAGGAACATCCTAGATAACTGTCCTAGAATTTGGGTCACTACCAGGCTTGGAGTGGTCTGGATAATGTGGATCTTGGGTCGCCTTACCACTATGGGTTGTTACGGAGTTAAGTCCTACTTGGTCTAGTTGGGGGTTGGTAGAATGGGTTGTTGTTGTTGATAACTCACATAAGAAGTTGAAGCTTCCATCCCGTCAGGTGAAGGAATAGAAGGGGTCTAATAAACCATGTGTGCTTGGCCTAGGTTTGGGTTCATAACGCGCTGCTGGGTCGGGACGCTATTAGGGTTGGGTAGAGGCTAAGAAGGAAGCGTGCCTGGTTGGAGAGAATTTGCCAACTGGGCCAGTTGGTTTCGAACCTCTGTGATTTCATCCTTGTGTTGCTTTTGAATAGCCGCATTCGTTCTTTGAATGTCAGCCAAAGTCTGGAGGATGAGGGACATTTGGTCTTAGTTTGGCCCGAATGGATAAGTAAGGTTGGGCCGAGGCTGAGGCAACTGGTAAAAATGAGGTGCTTGTGGACGGGGCTGAAAGGGTGGTCTTGGATTCTGGGAATTCCCCATCCACTGAAAGTTGAAATGGTTTCGCCATCCAGGATTGTAGGTATTGGAAAATGGGTCATTCTGGATGGCGTTGAGGTCCTCGCAGGTCTGAGGAGCCTCAGAAAAATTAGAGAATGGGGGAGTAGAATTCCCCCGTCTAGAATAGAAAGGATCGGATGTTCCTCCGATCCGAGAGTCAAATGGGGGTGGATACGAGTCTAACCCAGGAGAAGGTCGATGGAAAATGTTCTGCACAGTCTCCCGTGTGGGAGGAGGCTGTGCAAAGGAGTTCTGCGCAGAGGTGGCTCGCTGCAGATGCTGAGTTAGCTCATCCACCTTCTTCTCAATAATAGAGACCTTGTCCAATCGACTAGCCATTAATTCCAGGTCGACTGATGTGGACAGGCCCTGCGTTTCATGTGCTCCCCTAAGGTTCGTCGATGCGCAGGTATTCGTCCTGTCGAATAGTCCCATGGAGTCATTATTGATGGAGTTCTCGCACATATTCTCGAGAATCTCTCACATGGTGTCTTCATGCTGACCCATGATATTCCCTCCACAAGTTGCATTGACGAACAGTCTAATATCCTCATGGAGTCCCTGGTAAAAAGACTGGACTTGTTCCCATTTAGGAACTCCGTGATGGGGGCACGTCCTCATGAGATCCTGAAGATGATCCCATGCCTCATGAAGAGGTTCTCCCGTCTATTGCGTGAAGTGAATAATCTTATGAAGCAAGGCATTGGTCCGACCAACGGGGATGAACTTTTTCAAGAACTCGGACTGAAGTTCCTCCCAAGTGTTGATTGGACGGGTCTGGGTCTGATACCAATGGGCTGCCTTGTCCATAAGGGAGAAAGAGAACATCTTCATGAGTAGGATATCCCGATTATGCCCATCTGACCCGAAAGTCTGGGCCAGATGCTTTAGCTATTTGATGTGCTGGAAGGGTCTTCAGAATTAAGCCCATGGAACTTAGGTATGGCATGAATCATGTTGGGCTTCAGTTCAGAATCAGGTCCTCCAATCGGGATTCTGACTCGAGGCTCAATAGCCACCGCAGCGGGATTATAGTGATCTCGCATCATGGGACGCTGCAGTGGGTTCATGAAGTTCTGGAAGAGGTCATTGAGTCGTTGGAGCTTGTGCTCAAGATTATTCTCTTCCTCAACTGGCTGAGCCATTGTGGAAGAAGAAGGTGAGTTGGGTTTAGAATCAGAGGAGAGGTCTATGTGAAGAGTTGGTTGCACAAACAAGGGTACTGAGGCTCAGCCTCGGGGAGAGTGAATTTCTAGAGGAGGTTTCAAGGACCTCCTACCAAACATGCACTGATGGATTAGACGAGTTTAGCAGGTGCTGGACCCAATCAAGACAGCTAAAATGTTGGGTGACTATAGAGGTTCGGGGCGGATGGACCCCTTAATCAGAAGGTCGTCCACCTAAGAATTACCTGGGCAGCCAGAGAGGGTGAGTCCTACGAAGACCCCTACATGGTAGAGCGCCCCCCGGGTTACAGGGTTTCCCCCACCCGACCTCTCTTGTCACTGAGATTCCAGGTAGACTAGAATGGGGGCCTTGACCTCTTAAGTCTACCACTTTTAGTTAGGATCAAGGTGCTTAGGGTTTCACTTGAACTTTAACCTTTTGAGTGCAAAGAGTGACCTAAGTTAAAGGTTGGCTGATCCAAGGGATCAACTTCACCTATTAGTTCCTTTGAGAGCTTATTAGGTCATGTCTTTTTAAGGTTCAAGTGTTTTAAGAGCCGAATTGCTTAGGGTTTCTCTTGATAGATGTTTTCAAGCAATGGCTTAGGCACACTTCTTTTGGCAATTCTCAATTCTTGATTAGAAAGTGTCTCTAAAACCCTAGCGTTGAGTCTTAAGTTGGCTCTAATTGGTCCAGTTAGTTGCCGCAAGATTGCGTAATTAGGGCTCAAGCAAGAAGGTTTTAGCCCTAAATACCTTTAATGGATGTACAGATAGAATGTGTTGAAATTGAAACCAGGCAACTTTTGTGATTTACTAGGTATGGAAGACAAGTTATTCCTAAATCGCTTTCTTCTTTTTCTTCCTCTTTAGAATTTCAGGGGCTTAAGAGAGGATAGAAAATTACATGTCCTTGGTGTAGGTGTTGTGCGGCTGCTTGTTTCCTTCTTGATTTCCTATGCCTGCACAATTAAAGAGAAGAGATTAAGTCAGTAGTAAAAAAAATTGTGAATTAATAGCTTCTAGAATGGTCGTTGCTCCCCGGCAATGGCGCCAAAATCTGGTGGCGTGGTTTGCTGCGTTCCTTGCTCTTGGCGGTGTTATAATGATTAATTCGTTATAGTATATTACAAACAATGGTCACCAGTTTCCAATTTATTACTCGGAATTAAAACTTTCCCGAGGTTGAACTTAGGGAGCACACGTCATTCTAGCAATATAAAGGTTCACAATTCTATTACAAAAAGAATAAGAGGGGGAGAGAGAGAGTGGGCAAAAGTTCTCTTTTCTTTTTTGGCTTCTTCTTCTCTCTTCTTCTCTTTTAGCCAATTCTTCTCTTCTTCAGTCTGCCTTCTTCTTTCTTCTTTTCTTCACTGCAGCTGCCTCTTTTTTTCTCTTCTTTTTCTCTGCTGCTGCCTCTTCTTTTTTCTTTCGTCTGTGTCTTCTTCTTTTCTTCAGCATCTCCGCACTTCTTCTTCTTTCTTCTTTTCTTTTTCTTCTCTTCTTCTCTTTCTTTTCCCTGATCCGGACGTCTGAGTCTTCGAGTCGGACGCCTTATCGGCGCTGTTGCTACAGTGCCTCCTTCTTCTCTTCTTCTGCAGTGTTCTTTTCTTCTTCAGCTTCCTCCTCTTCTTCTCTTTTCTCTGGACCTTTTGGCTTCTTCTGTGCGGCAGAGGCTCCCTCCCCTTTTCCTTCCTTTTTCTCTGGCCCTTCCTTCTCCTTCAGCTCCTTCCTTCTTCCTTCTTCTTCTTCTCTACTTCTGCTTCTTTGCAACTAAGTCCTCGCCGCCCCTCTTCTTCTTCTTCCCTACCTGTTCCCTACACACAAACCAGCGCAAAACCTACCCCTACCCTTCCCACGCGGCTCTCTCTCTCTTTGAATCTCTCTTTGGTACGCTCTCCCAGAGCCGAGTTGTCGGGTCGATTACACGCCTGGGTCCAGGTGCACCGGCGTGGGTGTGATGCGCAAGGAGTGCACAGGAGTGAGGGGTAATCGGGTCGCGGATCAAATCCGCGTGGGCAGTGCCACGGACGAGACCCGGTGAATAGGTGAGGGACCTCACCCTAGTGTTATCGGAGGCAACCAGCGTATAACACTTTTTCAATTTATGTGTGGGCGTGCGCCCACACACTTCCGAGGTGGGACTAAAGTCCCACCTACTGCTTCGCGTGCCTGCAGGCAGGAAGCTTCGAGCGATTGGGGCAGTAACCGAAGCTTGCGACCCCAATTGAAGACATGGGCACACTCACGAAAGTCTTCCGCGTCACCTGGGGCTTACACCTGGAGCTGGAGAGGCTTAGAGCAGTTGCGAGCTTGCTCCAAGCTTGTCGTCAATGGCAGCGAGGGGGCACGACCTGAAAACACTAAAATGGCCTTGCGGCCACGTCAAAAAGCTCAGGGAACTTCGCCAAAGCACAGCGAAGGCGGTGTGGGGGTCGGCATGGTGTGGGGAGGCCGGAGTGTGCATGCCTAGGGCACACTGTGTGCGTGAGAGTGGGTGTGTTCGGGAGGTGTTCTGGGTGTGTGGAGTGGTGGTGTGAGTCAAGGGAAATGTTGAGTGGAGTGAGGGGATGCTTATGGGCTTGTCGGCGAGGGGTGGAATGGCCTGTGGAGGTGGAGCGGCCTCGCCGGAGTTGGTGGCCGGAGGTGGAACAGATGGTGATGGTAGTGGCAGTCGAGAGGTTAAAAGTGATAGTTGAAGAGGGGGAAATTAAGAGGAGAGTAAGGGAAAGAGTTTGACCTATTTAACTGACGAAAAGGGGGAAGGAGGCGCTCGGCGCGTGCCTGCCGACGCCGGAGACGAAGATGCCCAGAAGGGGGTAATGACGATGAGGAGGGGATCTGGAAGGCCCCAGATGGTGCGGCCTGGCGTGGGAGGACGAGGCGGAGTAAACTCTGCTGCAGGTGTGGCAGTAGAGTGATGAGGAGGAGGAGGAAAGGTCGCCGGAGCCTATGGGCGCTTGACCGGAGGAGGAGGAGACGAAGATTAGGGGCTTCTTTCGGCCAAAACAGGCTTGAAGGAAATGGTTTCCCCTGCCGCTCCTTATAAAGGTGCTGGCGAGGAGAGGATCTCGAGGGGGCGACGTGGGGAGCTCGCTAGAGAATGGCCAGAAAGCAAACCCATTCCTTCTGCGCGGCAGGGCGTGCAAGGGTAGTGAGGCTTTGGTGCAGCGCCTACAGGGCACGCAAGGCAGACACTGAAGGGAGCGCAAGGTAGTAGCACAGGTGATGGGTGCGGCACCTGCGGGCGCTTGGTGTGGCATCTACGGGTGCTAGCGAGGGCTAGTGCAGGCTGGCGTGCTTGCGGTGGAAGCGTTGGAGCAATGCACGTAATTGCAGGCGCACGGTGGGAGGTGAAGGCGCTGATGGGTGGGTAGGCAGTGGAGGGTGCGGCTGTGGCATGGGTGCAGTGCCTACAAGGCACGCAAGGGCGGTGAGGCTTTGGTGCAGTGCCTGCGGGGTGCGCAAGGTAGGCGGTGGAGGGCGTTGGCGCACAGTGCTTGCTGGTTGCACAGTGCACGCAATACTTCTCGATGGTCCCCCCCCCAAGCCCCTCCGCCTCTCTCTCTTTATCTCCTCTCCCCTCGTGAGTCATGTGATTTTCAAAATCCCTTATTAAATATGGCGACCGTTGTTTTCTTCTGTTGAAGGAGGATGACCGTAGGTTACGATATTAGTGGGGGGGAAATATCTTTTCACCCCTTGCTCTTTTCTACAATTGATCCTCTTCCCTCTTCTTCCCAATATTAGCCTGTAACGAGTGCGTTGTTGCGAGACCTGCATGAAATATAAAATAACTACATAATAAGCAATAGAATAAATGTAAACCTAAATAATGACATATGCAATCATACAATGTTAGAATTGAATTATTTAGGCGTAACAATAATCCATTAAAATGGACTCATCAAATACCCCCATGCCTAAGATTTGCTAGTCCTTGGCAAAAATGAAAAATAATAGAAGTAATCAGAGGATTTCTTCTTTTCTTATTTCAAAACTTTAGAGATCCAGACAAATGTGAAGTGATAATAGCCTAGGTAACAGATCCACGTGAAAAGCCAATTCGCATTGGGAGTTCGTACTTCGCCCTTGGTAAATATTTCTGTCGGGATAGGCAACTACTTCCCTCGGGGATAAAGTAGAAGATAATCTGTAATTTGACCCCGGCTTTTGGCTTAGGTAGGACATATCGAGTTGAATAGATTTGTATTTGGTGGCACACACTCATCTGGTGCTACATGTAATCTAGTACTACAGACTTTAGATCTCCAAACTATTAGATAAGTCAACTCGGAGAGAGGCTAAACAATTGTGCTCTCTTGATGTTCTTTGGCACTCACTCTTTCCTTTCTTTTCTTTCTAAGATCCCAAATCTCGCTAGATTTAGTAAGTGTACTCACTATTTGGTGGCCTAACATGGCATTCACACTTCAATTAAAGTCCTAATAACTCTACAACTAAATTAGAGTCCTTAGCCAATATTCAGGCGATCAGAAATACTGAAAGGTAGGTATGGGTCATATTTGGTGGATCGCGATAGGTGTTTTGTTGCCTCCAAAACAATGTTACATAGATAACATTATAAACTTTGACTCTTTTCTTTTTCTTTTCTCTCCATTTTCTTCTTCTTTTTCCTTTTTTTTTTGTAATATAATTGTTTCTTCTTCCTCTTTTTTTTTGTGTGTGTGTGTGTGTTTTTTTTTTTATAAATTAACATAACACAATACAGACTTTTATTTGAGGCATTATTAGGGATGATGATGGTCAAGAGGATATTGTGTGGCTTATTTGGTGGAAGTGCCTATTCTCGACACCGGGAAGGAATGGATGGGATAGGCGTATTTCTGACCTTTGACACTATTACCCTCCTTCAGCCGAGGACTTTATGAAGGACGGTCGTAACCATCCACCATAGTCATAGCTTTATTAAGACTCAATCTCTGTGTATCTGCCTTATTTGGTGACTCTCAGGAATTCACACAAAGTACACACATAGGAACAGAGAGCGAAAGCTACGCCTAACTCTGAAGTATCATCATCTAATTATCCAAAACTTAAGAGTCCTTGCACTAGACTTAGTGCACCAGCAATCTCTCTACTTTCTTCTCACAAATATGAGGTGGATCTACTAGAAGATAGTATGCCTAACTCCCTATTAACTGTCCAAGGGTTCAATAGACTATAAATGCTTATTGGTTTTCTTCAAAGATCCATTACCCAGTCTACATGCACGTGAAGTAAATGTACTGGATTCTAAACTTAAGAAATAATTCAAGAAGAAAAACCTCCAATGACAAAGATATTTTGCTAGGGACTAACCCATTCATCTCAAGAAAATAAGAGTTATATATATATATATATATGTATGTTTGTATGTATGTATGCAAATATTTATAAATGCTATAAACATTCTCAGGTTATACCCCCCCATGCCTAAGACTGACAATGTCCACATTGGAAAAATGCAGACATAGAAGAATATCACCTGAGGAGGAGAGTGGGAGGAGCTAAGGTTCCTCAAGCTGAAGTGCGACCAAAACCTAGCCATCTGAAAGAGTAATATAAGGTTTAAGTCGCTAGCCATTTACCTTAAAGCTCGCACCTGAAGTAGGGTTCCGAATTTCTACAACTCCATGAGGGAAAGTATTGATAACAACGTATGGCTCATCCCAACGGGACTTGAGCTTTCCAGGAAATAATTTAAGTCCAGAATTGAAAAGCCAGACCCACTGGTTAGGCTCAAAAGTCTTTCTAATGATGTGCTTATCATGGAAAACTTTTGTACGTTGCTTGTAAGCTTGAGAAGTTTCATAGGCTTCATTACGAAGCTCCTCAAGCTCAATTCTAACATACGTGCCTTTCCTGCTTTATCCAGATTCAAGTTAACGTTTTTAATAGCCCAATAGCTTTTATGTTAGATTTCAACGGGAAGGTGGCACGCTTTTCCGTAGACAAGACGGAAAGGAGACATGCCCAAGGGAGTCTTATACGCAGTTCTGTAGGCCCAACATTTAGTTTTTTAGACCAATCCTTTCGATTAGGCCTAACAGTTTTTTCTAAAATTCGCTTAATCTCCCTATTAGACACTTCAACTTGTCCACTCGTTTGGGGATGGTAAGGTGTGGCTATCATGTGATTGACTCCCAAATTTTGAAGTATTCTTGTGAAGTATATGTTCTTGAAGTGAGGTCCTCCATCACTTATGATCGTCCTTGGGCACCCGTACCGAGAAATGATATTAGCCTTAACAAAGCCCAAGACCACAGAAAGGTCATTGGTTCACATGGGTATGGCTTCTATCCATTTCGATACATAGTCTACAGCCACAAGGATGTATTCATATCCGAAGGACACAGGAAAGGGACCCATGAAGTCAATGCCCCAAAGATCAAAGATCTCAACAGGGAGGATAGGTTGTTAGGGCATCTCATCCCTTTTTCCAATGGTTCCCATCTGCTGGCAATGTAGACATGTGCCCACATACGTATGTGCATCTCGAAATAATGTGGGCCACCAAAAGCCAGACTAAAGAACCTTATGGGCAGTCTTCTTCCCACTAAAATGTCCCCCACAATGGAGGTCATGGCAAAAACTCAGAACACTTCTTTGTTCTTCATCAGGGATGCAACAGCGAGAAAGCTGGTCAGGGCCTACTCTAAAAAGCTCAGGTTCCTCTCAGTGATAAAATTTAGCATTAGCAAGAAACTTGTCTCGCTTTTGCTTTTCCCAAGTACTGGGGGTAATGCCCGTGACCAGATAATTAACTATGTCAGTAAACTAAGGAGTTTTAGCTTCCACGGCCATCAGAGACTCATCAGGGAAAGTCTCTTGAATACCGCCAGCAGGGTTTGATGCCTCAACAGGGATCCTAGACAGATGATCTGCTACCATATTCTCAACTCCTTTCTTGTCTTTAATTTCCAGGTCAAATTCTTGGAGTAGCAGAATCCAACGAATTAGGCGAGGTTTGGTGTCCTTTTTAGCAAGAAGATGCTTTAGGGTAGAATGATCAGTGAACTCCACAACCTTGGATCCCAAAAGATAAGACCGAAACTTTTCCAAAGCAAATACTACAGCAAGTAGTTCATTTTCAGTGACCGTGTAGTTTTGCTAAGGATCCGTAAGGGTCTTGCTGGCATAATGTAGCACATGGGGTTTGCCATCAACCCTTTGACCTAAGACCGCTCCCACTGCAAAATCAGATGCATGGCACATTAGCTCAAACAGGAGGGTCCAATCTGGTGCTTGGAGAAGCGGTGCGGTAGTAAGGGCTTTCTTCAAGACTTGGAAAGCCTCACCACATCTATCATTGAAATCGAAGGAGACATCCTTCGCTAACAGGTCGCAGAGTGGCTTAGAGATTTTACTGAAATCTCTAATGAAGTGCCTATAAAATCCAGCAAGGCCAAGGAAAGATCTAACCTGACAAACATTGGCGGGCAATGGAAGCTTAGAGATGGAATCAATTTTTGCGGTGTCCACCTCTAATCCTCTCTCGGAAACTATATGCCCTAACACAATGCCCTGCTGGACCATAAAGTGGCTTTTCTCCCAGCTAAGCACCAGCTTTGCCTCTTCACAACGGGTTAAGACTTTATCAAGGTGCGAAAGGCATAGGTCAAACAACGAGCCATAAATGGAGAAGCCATCCATGAAAATTTCAACAAACTCGTCGATCATATCAGAAAAGATAGCCAACATACAATGTTAGAAAGTGGCAGGAGCATTACATAACCCGAATGGCATTCGGTGGAATGCAAATGTGCCATACGGACTCGTGAAGGTGGTACGCTCCTAATCATCAGGAAAAACGGCTATCTGATTATACCCAGAGTACCCGTCAAGAAAATAGAAGTACTTGTTCCCCGCCAATCGTTCCAAAACTTGATCGATAAACGGTAAGGGGAAATAGTCTTTCTAGGTAGCCGTGTTCAAATGGCGGTAATTAGTGCAGGCCCTCCAACCAGTTGAGGGTCTAGTGGTCACCAACTCTCCTTGGTCATTCTCCTCCACAGTGATTCCTGCCTTTTTGGGAACTACATGAATAGGACTGACCCATTTACTATCTAAAATGGGATAAATAATCCCTACATACAGCCATTTCAGAATCTCCTTTTTAACAACCTCCCGCATATTTGGATTGAGCCTTCTTTGTATGTCTCGGAAAGGCTTCACGGACTCGTTCGTGTATATATGATGCATGCAAAGAGAGGGATCAACACCCTTAATATCAGCAATTGACAAGGCAATTGCCTCCTTGTGCCTTTGTAAACACTCAAGCAGAGCTCCCTCCTACAATTCAGATAATGCAGACGAGATAATAACGGGGAGCATGTTATTAGGGCCAAGGAAAGCATATTTCAATGTGCTCCAGAGGGGTTTCAACTTCAACTCAGGAGCCTTTTGGATTGAGGGTTCTAGTTGAGATGTCCCCACCTCAAGTAGCGGATCTACCTTCACGGTCCAGAGTAGGGATAGAGACTCAGTGTGTATCCCCAACAACTCTTCTAATTCGGGCATTTCCCTTTCAATTTCTTTAATAATCGAGGGATGGTTTTTAGATATGACCTTCTGAAGGGGATCTCTACATAAGAGTGCTAGAGTAGTCTCTTCAATTATTTCATCGACGATCTCAATCTGAGAACAATCTTCAAATCTGGATTGCTTGTAAGTATCAAAAACATTCAACTGGATCTTCTTGTTCCCAAAGCCCATTTTAAGTGTCCCAGATCTACAATTTATAGAGGCATTAGTTGTGGCCAAGAAGGGGCATCCCAGAATAATGGATGGCTTTGTGGGCTTATTTGATGGGTCAGTATCAAGCACTAGAAAGTCAACAAGGAAGAAGAAATCCTCCACTCTCAGAAGGACATCTTCCAACAATCCCCGCAGTGTCTTAAGTGATCTGTCTGCAACCTAGAGGATTACTGGACTAGGCTTTAGCTTGCCTCCTCCCAAAAGGTCATAGACAGAGCTCGATAAAATGTTCACCCCCGCACCCAGATCGAGTAGAGCCTCGTCAATGTGTTGGTTACCTATAACCACTGAAATATGGGGCCCCTGGGTCTTTCATTTTGGGTGGTGTTCCATGCTGGAGAACCAAGCTAACAAGGTCAGGCAAGATGACCTTAGTCTGGACCTGTTTCCTAGATCGACACTTCTGGGTGCACAGGTCCTTCAGAAACTTGGCATAGGACGGGATCTGTTTAATAGCTTCCAACAGAGGCAAGTTAATATGGACTTGCCTAAAAGTATCCATAATCTCTTCCGTCCTATCCTTGGCTCCAAACGAGCCAACAGAAGATTCCCTAGGAGCAGATGGGTGCTCAGGATAGGGCACCCTCGGCTTCTGGGTAGAGGGGTCATCATGGTGGGAAAGGGGTGGTGGAAGGACTACATCCTCATTGTGGGTTATTTTGTGTGAGGGAGAGCAGTGTGGCTCTTCCTCGGTGGAGATGGAAGTCAGGTCAGGTGTAGAAGGGGAATTCTGAGATGTAACCATAGAAGTGTTATCAGGCACGTCAATCTTCTTTCCACTCCTCAACACGGTCACCACTTGGGCGTGCTCCCTAAATACAACCCCCTTGCCCTTAGGGTTCTCCTCAGAAGAGCTAGGCAGCTTCCCCAGATCACGTTACCTAACTGCCTCAGTAAGATGACCAATTTGGGATTGCATATCAATAATCATCTTATTCTAAGATTGGATGACCATATTCTAATGCTCTTGCATCGCTTTCATCAAGGCTTTAAGTTCATCCATCTCAGAGGGCTTATTCTGAGGAGGGTTTTCATAAGATGGTTGGTACATGGGTTGGGGAGGTAAGGGTCTTGTATTCCCTAAGTTAGAAGCATCACCTTGCTTCCAAGAGAAGTTTGGATGGTTCCGCTACCCCAGATTATAGGTAATGGAAAAAGGGTTATTGCGAGGAGGGCAGAAACCTTAGGCCACATTCAAGTCAACCTGAATCAACTCAAGGAATTGATTTGCCTGATGGCACTCCGCAATGGCATGCGTTGTGCTTTGGCAAATGGAGCATTCTCTTGAAGCCTGAAAGATAGAGGCTGCTTGCAGGTTCATGCCAGGGTTTGCTAAAAGCCTATCAAAGTTTTTATTCAATAGTTGAATCTAATAAGCCAAATCCTGAGAAGCCCCTCGGCTTCATGGGCCTCTATCTTCCTCTACAAGATTGATGGTTTTCTTTCTTGATAGGCAAAGGACAGATGTATGGAGTTGTCGTTTAATGTTTCAAATAATGCCCAGGCTTCATCCTCAGTTATGGTCATGAAGGTTCCTGCACAGGCTGCATCGATGGTTTGCCTATGCCTTTCAGATAATCCGTTATAGAACCTTTCAACCAACTGCCATCTTGGCACCTGATGGTGGGGGCATAACCTAAGAAGGTCATTAAAGCACTCCCAAGTCTCATGAAATTGCTCCCCTTCCTGTTGAGTAAAACCCATAATCTCTCTTCTGTAATGGTTGATCTTACTCATAGGAAAATACTTTTTCAAAAATTCTCCCTTAAGGGTGGCCCAATCATTTACCCTTGCATCAAGGGTATGATACCAATGCTTGGCCTTATCCTTTAAGGAGAAAGGAAATAGAGTTCTCATTAAGGCTTCATCAGTAAAGCCCTGGAGCTTTACCATGGAACAGACCTCGGTGAATTCTTCCAAATGCCGGTAGGGGTCCTCCCTAGTAGTACCATAAAAGGAGGGCAACAAAGATATGGTACTTCTCTTGATCTCATATGGATTATCCCCTGCCGGTCGTCTTAGTGCTTGTGCAGGTTGGTTAGTTGGAATAAAATAGTCCCTTAGGGTCCTTTGTTGATTTACTCCTTGATCAACCATTCCTTCTCTTTTCTCTCCTAGGTGAGCTCTCCTAAGAATTCTCTCGGGCTCAGGATCAAACACTAGACTACCTTCAAGAGAGCATCTACCAAGCATATAATATCAATCACAATTCAGGTTCTTATTGAGTAAGTGAGACCTCCACTCCAAAGATAAGTCAAAAGGTTAAAGCTTATCCCTCCGTTCCCACGTAAGTGGTATAAGAGTGGTGATGACTTGAAATCTTAACCTTCTTTGTTGCGGTGGTCAAATTGGTTGATATAAATGGCCAAACAAGTTTTCCAATGTAATTACGTGCCTTAATTCAACCTTCGAGTGTCCTAGGACCTATACTTTGCTTGGATGATACTCCCAGGTGATCAAGTGAGAAGTTACTCCAAGGACGAACAAAGGGATGCAAGTAGGGCGAACCCTTCCTTTGAGGTGATGCGTATGCGATGCCCCTTGACTACCCTTTTGTTCCTTTAAGGGGTGTCCCCCTCCGTGAAGTATCAAAACACTTGGTCAAAAGATAGTACCACCACCACCATAAAGCACAATAGGAGGGTTCGCACTGATAAAGAGATCAGTGCCTATAACCTTAAGGGATTGAGCCTTAGTGCGATGCCTAATGTGCGTGCTCAATGTCAAAAGTGTGCATCACACCGCAAATCTTTTTAAGTTTTTTGAAAACACTGACAAGTCCCTTAGAATCAGATCAAATGTGAATTGATTTTAGGGTATTATAAGTCCCACTTTAGTTATGCAACCAGTGAATTAGGGAATTCAAACAACTTGGTGGTCTTGAATTTTAATTTGAATGCAAATGCGTGAACAAGAGCTGGATGCAAAAGTTAGAAAGGTGTACCTATCTCCAGCAATCTTCATGCTAATATGCTTGCAATGAAATAATAAGATCTAATGTGATGCTCAATCACCCCTAAATGCACGCACCTAAGGGCATGTAACTTCTAAACAGGCAGCTCGATATTTTCGTTTGTTGGTTTTAAAGGCAAGCAAGCAGAAAATGGAATCACGCATGCGAAAAAATGTAAGCCCTAGTAGCTAAAGAATGTGGGGACAGACACCCAAAAATTCAGCCCCAATTACTACAAGGGCAAGAAGACAAAAATAAATTTTGTGACGATGCAGAATCCCTTGTGAAAGTAGGATCTAGGTCTCCTACGTCTTTTCCTCATGTGGCTTAGCTCATGGTTGATGTCGCCGCTCTGTTGCGCCTCGTCGCCCCGTCAAATTCCTCGTACAATAAAAAATGATCAGATAATTGTGCAACTCAGAATATTCAAAAAAAATAGCGTGAATCTATTGCATCTGTTGCCTCCCCGGCAATGGTGGCATTTGACAGAGAGATTCTCGCTTATTTATGATAGCAATAGAATGATATGTCGTGTTTTATGTGGTGGAAAATCTCTAAATCAAAACTAAATATCAAATTTAACCACAATAAAGATGTCACATCCACAGGGAGGAATAGACCAATAAATTCACAAGTAGAGGAATATACTATTTGCAGACACTTTCGCGACTTCAATGCAAGGAATATGCTATTTTAAATGGAGCTTGCAATTTCCTTAAAAGTTCAAGGTTATTTATGCAATTTTCACATCAGGAATTAAGCTCCAAAAATATGTATATGATGCATGTGTAATGGCATATCATGTAAATTCAACTTGCATGCAAATCTGATTTGAAATTCAAAGTTAAATGATGCACATAACACAAGTGAAGTAATTTCATGAAACTATAAGTGCATCAATGCAATGTGGCCTGAATAAAATATTAATATCTAAATGGAAATGGCATTCAATGTAAATATTAATTGAGGAGAAAATAGAGGATTTCTCTTCTCTCTTCCTCTCTTGGACGGCCGTGCATGGTTGGTGGCAAGAGTCGACGGGGTGGTGCGCCTTGACGCGTGCTTCGCAATGGTGGTGACACAGCTGCCGGACGGTAGAGAATAGCCACCAGCCTGTTGGCCCTGTTGGAGGAGCTCCGCACGTGGAGAGGATGGTGCGGCTGCTGCAGCCCGCGCGGATGCGTGCAGGCGTCACATGTGCAAGGGCATGCTAGTGCGCGCCTGCAGGGCTGGTCACTGGCATGAGCGCCTGCGGGCAGGTGCTGGCCTGCAAGCGTGGGCGCTTGCACTGTGGTCTGCCTACAGGCGGCTGCACTGCGGGCATGGGTGCCTGTAGGCTTGGCTGGTTGCCTGCGGGGTGCGTAAGGAGTGCTGCGGTAAGGGCAGGAGAGCGATGGCATGGTTGCAGGGTGCATAAGGGCAGTGAGGCTTTGGTGCAATGCCTGCAGGGCACGCAAGGGCGGTGAGGCTTTGGTGCAGTGCCTACAGGGCATGCAAGGCAGGCGGTGGAGGGCGTTGGCGCACAGTGCTTGCTGGTTGCACAGTGCACGCAGTACTTCTCGATGGTCCCCCCCTAAGCCCCTCCGCCTCTCTCTTTATCTCCTCTCCCCCTGCGAGTCAAGGGATTTTCAAAATCTCTTACTAAATATGGCCACCGCTGTTTTCTTCTGTTGAAGGAGGATGGTCGTAGGTTGAGATATTAGTGGGGGGGAAATATCTTTTCACCCCCTGCTCTTTTCTACAATTGATCCTCTTCCCTCTTCTTCCCAATTATTAGCCTGTAACGAGTGCGCTGTTGCGGGACCTGCATGAAATATAAAATAACTACATAATAAGCAATAGAATAAATGTAAACTTAAATAATGACATATGCAATCATACAATGTTAGAATTGAATTACTTAGGCGTGACAATAGTCCATTAAATTGACTCATCAATGGTGTCTTTTGGTGGTGGTGATGGGTTGAAGATGTGGGTTTAAGGTGGTGCCAAGTTACCTTTGGAGTAGGTGGAGCTAAGTGGACTAAGTAGGGTTGAGGTGGAGGCTTTATGTAGGTGGAGCTTAGGATTAACTATGGTAGGAAGTAGGAGGAGATAATCTAAGCTAGCTTCACTAGTAGATGAGTACAGGAGGAAATAGGAAGATTAGGGTTTGTTGGAGAGGAGCTAAAATGGAGCTACATCAGAGCTTGCAGGAGTAGACTGCTGCTGAAGATAGTTGAAATAGAACTCAATAGCTAGCTTAGCTAGCTGCCAAGCTTAGATAAGTTGAGCTAGTTTCTTTTGTCTTGAGCTAAGGTGAGCTGGAGCTGGTCTTCCCAAAGACTACCCATCTACCTGAGGTAGCTAGCTTAGGTCAAGTAACTCAGATCAGCCAATCTTCGGGAGCTGGAGTTGAGCTGACCTGAGATGGTTGAGGGCTTCTTCAGCTAACTAGGCTTAGCTAGTTGATGGCAGTAGCTAACCCTAGTTAGGCAGTAACTAACCTAAGAGAATGCCAAAATGCAGCCAAAAAACTTAATTGTGGAGTTAAAATCCTAAGAGCTAGGTATATTTTAGGGCATAAGAATGATGATAAACTGGCATGTATCAGAGACCACTAATCAATTTTGAAATTGATTTTTAATGAGTCCCGATCGATCCCACAGGGAGGCAAAATTGGCTCTTATCACTTTGAAATCTGCTTAACTTATTCTATTTTTTTGGTATTTTGATTAATTATGCGAATGCGATGACAACACGCAACTATACTACTCTTTGTTTGTTTGGTCCTTTCTTATTTTGCTCTTTTTTGTCTTTTGAATAAGGAGGAGAATGATAACAATATAGCACAACTCATTAATGCACAACTCACGAACAACTTAAAACTTCATTGATTTATTTGCAACACTTCACTAGTTACACATAAGCAAATACATTGAACTTGAAAAGGAGAGGTTGCACTAATGTTGGTACAACCCAACTTATACAACACATCAAAAAGAGATACAAAAAGAAATTAAACCATGAGAGTGATGAAGTGATGGTTAATGGGGGTGATTGATATGGTGATGGTTTGGTGTGTGTAGGGTGAGTTGGGCATTGGTGTGAGCACTTGTGTGTATTTGTGCAATGGAGAGGGAGTGAGTAAGAAAAGGAATGAGGAGGTGGTGGCCGTGTGTTTGGGAGATGATTAAGTGGAAGTGCCCATGTGTATGGAGGTGTATGTGAAGTGGAAGATCACGGATATGTGGTGGAGAAGGTGGTGGATAGTGGCTGGCTGTTAGAATGGGAAGTGAAGGAGGCTGGGCATGTATAATGATGATGAGATGATAGTTGGTGAGGTGCTGATGGTGGAGGGAATAGGTTGGCCATGGCTATGGGGTAATGGAAGATGGATAGTGGTGGATAGGATGGTCAAATATGTGGTGAATATGGAGTGGTAGATGTCCATTAGGTGGTGGTGTTTGGCATGGTGATAGTGGACGGTCATCTAGAGGTAGTGATGGTGGTAGCTGTGGGTTTGAAGGTGGATGGGAGATGGTTAAGGTGAGAAGTGGCTGGTTGTGTGGTGGTGGTTGAGGGGAAGGGTGGCTGATGGTGGTGGCATGGATGTAGAGGGAGAGATAAAGGGTGTTGCTACCGTGGGAATGGGAGTAGATGGAAGGTGGTGGTTGTAGTTGGTCGAGGAAAGAAAAAAACTAAAACAGATGAAGAATAGGGGATGAGATCATTGTGAATGGCGATCAAAACTTGCAAGGCACGAGCCACAATTGAGCCAATTGACTTGACAAGGAGATAAAGGAGGTTGTAGAAAGGGCTTGGTGGTCGTAGCAGGGGAGGAGATGGAGGAGGTTGGGTGTATTTGCTGGTGATGGCTGTCGGGTTCAAGTTGCAGTGGTGGCTCTATTTGGTGGAGGAGGAGCAAGGAAGAAGAGGAGAAGGGGAGGTTGGCGCTGACTTGTTGGTGGTGGGTGGTGGCATTCGATGGCGGCAGTGGTTGGTTTGGTGGGTGGGCTAGTAGTAAACAATGGAGGAAGAGGAGAAGGAGAAGTTGAGGTTGGCATCGGCTTGTTGGTGTTGGGTGGTGGTGGTTGATGATGATGAAGAAGGAGGCGCCGATGTTGAAGTGGTGGTCGTTGGTGGGGTGTTGCTGGTAGTTAGATGGTGGTCAGCCCAATGTAGGAGGTGGTCTATGGTGGTGGCATACGAATGGCACGGTGGTGGCTAATGGTAGCGTGGGTCACGTGTTGATTGATGGAATGGAGGTGTGGTGGAGTCGTGAGAGTGGTGATGAAAGGAAGGTGTTGGTGATGGTGGTGGTCATGTGTGTGGTTGTGGGAGTGTGTGTGACAAGAACAAAATATATCAAGAACAAGATGAACAATATGAAAATAAAAGAAATGGAAATGGAAATAGAAATAGAATAAACTAATCTACCTGCAATAAAATGAAATCTAACTACTTGATGAACAAGAAAAGAAAAGAAGAAGAAGAAGAAGAAGAGGGGAAGCTCCACCGCAAGGAGGGCCTCTTGAGTCATTGGCTATGGCGAAGAAGAGGGTGGTAGATCCTTGGTCATTTGGCCTACACCACCTCAAGGAGGCACTCAATGGTGGTGGAGGGCCTATGATCATCCACCATGGCCACTAGAAAGGAGAGGAGTGATGCGAAAAATCACGTGATTTGTAATTAGGATTTTTAAAGTCGTTGTAACACGCGAAATCGCATACGCTTTTAAATTTCTATTCCTAGATAGTGGGGTATCTAGGGTCGTCCAAGGAGGCAAGTTTGCAAATCAAAATCCCTTGCTTTAAAGATGGAACTCAACTTCCTTTTTGATGTTTTTGAATATATAGTTTTTATGATTTTGAAATAACGGCAACATGCGAGTTTTTGTTGATAGCGAGAAAACAACTAAAATCGATTTCAATAAAGCTAACTCTAAGGTGACAGATAGAGCCTCTCCCTAAGCTCATCCTAGGCACGTGGAGGCCTAGAATAATTAGGGAGAGGGAGTGAAACAAATGCTAGGCAAAAAAATTGTAAAAAGCTATGCAACAGAAATTGAAAGAAAGTAACTTGAATTAAAATGAACTTGTTCTACGCAAAACACATAGAGAAAAGCTTCTAATCTACTTCAAATGCAAGAAGATAAAAACATAAATCCTCTAAATGAAATGGTGAAGAAGATGATGGCTTCTTGCTCCAAGCCTGGTAGCTCTCGAGCTTGAAAAGAGTCCTCCAACTCCTTCCTTGCTATGCTCCTCCAAGATGGTGTCCTCCAAGGTGGAGTGCTCCTCCTCCTTAGCGTGGCACAAGGGAGAAGAAAGAAGGGGAAGAAGGCACCAAAAGGGCGAGTAGGATGCCCCCTTAATCTTCTTCTCTTCTTCTTCTTCTTCTTCCTTGGCCTTGAATTGTGGTGGGTGTAATGTGTAATTAAACTAATGGGAGGATGATCTTTATGTGGTGATATGGTGGGTTTATATAGAGGTGGAGAGGGGGGTAGTTGGCGTGAATAGGTGGAGGGCTAGGATGGAGTTTGGTGGTGGTTATGGGTGATTAGAATGATCCTAGGGCTAGGGTTAGTTGGCCCCAACTAAAGGGGTGCCATGGGGTGGTTATGGTGGTGAAAGGGCACCTATATTTGACGCCAACTATGGGGCCTCTAGAAAGTAGGTGAGGTGGATGGTGGAGATGATTTTAAGGAGAGGTGTATGGTGGAGATGAAGGGAATTTTGGAGGGAAAGTTGGCACCAAAAGGAAATGGTTCTAGAAGGTTATTTTGGAGGGAAAATAGGTGGCTTTTGGTAGTGGTGATGGGGTGAAGGGGTGTGATGGTGGTGACGCCAACTTGGAGTAGGATAGCTAGCTTAGGTGAGCTTAGTTGATGGAGCTAGCTAGGGTTGAGTTGAAGGTGGTGGATGGCCAAGGAGCGGGATGCTAGCTAAGCTAAGCTATCTTAGCTAGCTATGGAGTAGAGGAGTAGGTAATGTAAGCTAAGGTTTGAAGAGAGGAGCTAAGGAGGAGAAGTCTAGAGCTTGAACTGGAGCTAGCAGCTGCTGAAGAGGGTGGCATGGAGCTACTCTAGCTGGCTTAGCTTGCTAGTTCTTTGCTAGCTGCTAAGCCAAGCTAAAGTGAGCTGGCTTCTACCATAATGAGCTGAGGTGAGTTGGGTCTGGTGCTCCTGGGGAGGATCAAGCTGGTTGAGGTAGCTTAGCTCAACTTAAGCTAAGTCCTCGGGAGCTGGACTTGAGCTTCCTGAGCTGTAATGAAGTCATCTTCAGCTGGCTGGAGTTGAGTGGAGCTAAATGTAGCTGGACCTAAGCCGGGGTGAACTCCAATCAACTCAGCTGAGCTTGCTAGAGCTCCCTGTGGACTAATGGGAGCTGAGATGAGCTAGACTCAGCTAAGTTGAGCTGGATCTGAGCTGACCTGAGCTAGGGTGAGCTAAGATGAGCTCTCTTAAGCTGCCATTCAGCTGAGATGAGCTGAATGGAGCTAGGATGAGCTAGCCCTAATTCAGGTGAGCTGAATTCTAGCTATTGTGAGCTGGATCAAGCTGAGTTCCAGCTGGTGAGAGCTTCTTCTTCACCAGTTGCCTTCCTATGTGCAAAGGTACTAGGGATCTGGCAATCTGTTTATCCCTAACACTCACAAAAATACATTAAAACACAATAAAAAATGCAACGCATGCCTAACCTAATTTATGCCTAAATGCAACCCAAAAACCCGTTTGCGGAGCATAATCTTAAGAGCTAGGTTTGTTTTAATGCATAAGAATAATGATAAAGTGGAGTTTTTCAAGGAGGGAGGAGGAGAGTATTGGAGAGTGTTGAGAGGTGGCACCCTCAAGTAAAGAATGGAGGGGGGGTGCCCTTTGGAAAGAGGGTTTTAATAAACTATGGGATGGGTGTGGTGCACCTTAGGTAAGTTTTAAGCCTAGGTTAAGGGGTGCATTCTAAGGAGAATGGAGGGTCCTAGAAGGTTCTAGTTGAGGGGCAACTTAAGGTGAGATAGGGGCTCTATTAAGTGGGTTAGATGGTGCACAATAAGAGTAGGATTATGGGGTGGCGTGGAGTACGTGTTAATGGGTTTTTAGTTGGGTGCAATAGGTGGGTGTGTTGGTAGGTCCTTAATGAGTGATTAGGTAGTGTACGTGCATGAAATGCATGATGATGTCCGAGCCTTGCATGTTGTTGTCTAAATCTACTTGGGATTGTCTTGGTTGTCTCCCTCTCTCTCTTGATCTAATCAACATGCATGCTAGCTCCAATCTCTCTCCTCATCTATTGCGAGAAGCAATTGATGACAACTCTACTGCATGTCTTCTTCCATCATCATTTCAGCACAATTCGTGCCCCTTTCTTATGGACTTGTGCCAATAAAATGACAATGACAATAGCAAGACCATAAGACAGATAAAATGGACTAAGACTATACAAGAATGCAAATGCATGATATGCATGCTCTATTTACAATGTAAACTAGGTATTTAGCCTAATTTAGTCATTTTAGGACCCATGATTATTGTACAATTAGATGCTTGTCATACTTATGGGTATATAGAATATATACATGCAGACAATATATATACAGCCTTTTACATCATTTTCCACTCTGGCAACCCTTTTTTCTTATAGCCTATTTTTACAAAGCTTTACTGAGCTCTTTGGCTCACTTTGTCCTATATTTGCCTTCCAACCAAGATCCTAAGCGATTTTTAGAGCTGAGTTTCGGCCATGGAGTTTTCCTCGACACGTCATGATGTGGAAGGCCATAGCTAGAATTAGAGTTTTTACTTTTATAGACCTTTATGATCGAGTGACGTGTTTCTGCCTTATTTAGATGCCATTCCAAATTATGCACAATACCTTTACTTAGACTTCACTTTAATTCTCTCATGCTCATGGTATTAATTATTACTTATGTTTCTTTATTATTGCTTGGTTGTGTTGAGTGTATACTTATTGTTGGACAATGAATTAGCAATTTGATTTTAGTTTGAAATTTCCAACTCATCCCTTGGAGGGGGAGGTTGTTACATAATCAATCTTAAACATTCCTAAGGCATTGGAAATTCACTTGGAAATTACAAATCTGTTTAATTAAATATTGATTGAGGCAACCTCTTTTCCCTAAACTTAATCAATTCGTAGTTTGAACATTAGGCCTACAACCTAACTTGGGCACGTGTCTTAGGCTTAGGCTATCCTACGTTGTTTTGATCCATGGTGATAGGCTAACTTAGGTTTCAAGAGATCTCAAGTTAATCGTCATTTGATTCAATCAAATAAAACATGTAGTCAAACGAAAACCCTAAGCTAGATGATTGAGCATACATATTGAAACTTGCACACAAGAGATAATGAAAAGTCTCCATTAGACAAGGCCTCAGATCAAGCATCATCCATATATAAAATCTTACAATAAGCTCGAATAAAAATAGAGAAGCGAATAACAATAGGATCAATATAACAAATAGAGTGTGAGGGCCTTCTCTTTGCTCGTAAAGTTGGCAAGAATGTAGAGATGGATGATGGTGGATGTCCCCTTCCTCTTTTCCTCCTCCTCCACATGTGCGCACCTAAGGAGAGGGTGTGTTGCTTGCTCGAAATCAGGTTTTAAATCATTGCGTTGTAGTCTAGTTGAAATCTCGCAAAAAATAGACAAAATTTATACTCGAAAAAGTTAGAGGTCGTTCGCAAGGAGCAAATAGGAACTTAGTTCTCGAAATTGTAATTTAAAATAATAGAGATACGAAATTGTAATCAGAAATTGATTCAGAATAATGTAGCAATAAGATCAAGTATCCAATTGCAAAAAGAATGGAGTAAAATGGTTATTTGAATCACCAATTACTCCCTACAATAACGGCAAATAAAACTCAATAGTTATATATGAATGATCTCATCCATCTGAATATTCAATCAGACGTCTTAAACATCTGATCTGATTTCTTCTTCTGCTTCTTCTTTCTTCCTTCTTCCTTCTTCTTTCTCTACTCTTCTGTTCTTCTTTTTTCTTTCTTTGCTCTTCTGTTCTTCTATTCTTCTTCACGTAGAGGGGGAAGAATCCTCAATTTTGGCTAAGTGTTAGCCAATCCTTCTCATAGAAAAACCCCTTTGCCCCTGTGCACGATCCTCTCTTTCTCTCCTTGGGTTACGCTCTCCCAGAGCCTCCAATAGTATCAGGTTATCGAGTTTTCAGACCTAGAGCGCACCCAGGTCCAGGGCTGTGGGCGTAGGTCGTAGTCGAGGAGTGTAAGGCATAGCCTGGTTATCGAGTTACGGCCAGATCCGTGGGGTGGTTCAAAGGTGGAGGGCTCCAGTGTTGGTTGACCGGAGCCGAAGAAGGAGGAAGAAGCGGTGAGGCGACGACGGCGATGCAGACAGAGGAACACCCTCCCTTTGGCTGGGGAGGGTCATGACGAAGAGAGGAAGATTTTAGGCCATCCAATTTGATAGTTGGATGGCCGGAGGAGGGAGATCCAGAGAGGTCACCGGAGCAAGGTTTTTTGGCGGTTGGAGGAGAGAGATTAAGGTGATTTGGCTCCCAAAAACTTGCTAAAAAGCATAGTCGTGCGATGGTGTTTCTTTTATAGGCCATAGGAAGCCCTTCCAAGCTTGGAAAGAAGCATTCAAGCTTGGAAGATATTTGCGACATAGGATACCCGAACCTTTGAAAGGTTTGCATGGCCTTTTGCGAAAGACTTAGAGCCCGAGGAATGGCTCAAATGGAAGGTAACTTCCCAAGGAATCCCCATATCAATTTTGGGAGAGATTGATTGAGAATCGAGCAAGAAATTCTCGCTCGAAACATGACGATGAAGGTTTAACCTTCCCAAATGGTGCGAGGACCTACTTGTGAAGAAGACAAAGAAGTTGGGGGGCTATTTGTAATAGAATTCAAAAGTTAAGGGTCTGAATGAGATAGAAAGAGTCAGATTGGACCAAAATGCAAACTTTATCAAGATGATCTCAAATTGGGCCCAAATTTTGGTACAAAACTAATTTAGATCCAAAAAATAAAATGGTGAAGTTAGATTTAGGTTTTGACCAAGTTTGACTGGGTAATTTATGCAAAAACCTAAATTAAGGCAAATATCTATCTGAGACTCTACTTTGGGTCAAGACGGGTTCTGATAGTCAAATTAAAGGTTCTAAACCCTAGAGAATATTTCTATATGAATTTTAGAGGGTTTAGGTGAATTTTATTCTGACCAGAATCTCAGTTAATTAAGCGGGTCTATTTTTAGGATTTCAAAAGTCATTTAATTCTAAAAACACATGCAAATCCTTTTCTGTCTGTTCTAACCCACTTGTTAGCCTTTTAGGACCATTTGACCCTTAATTACCCCTAGGAAAACCCATGATTGTACTACATGCATGATATGATGGTAAAACTGCAGTTTTAACCCTATTTTCTTATCTTTCCCTCAGAATGACTTTGTAATGAAATATGGCTCTCTAGCAGTTATGTAAGAGCATTTGCTGACTTAAGTAGATCAAAATGAGCTAGTTATGGCTCATGATGGTGTTTCCATCATACCCCCATGCCTAACTTTTGCTAGTTCCTTAGCAAAATCTCACAGAATTAACTCTAATTCTAGACCATATGCCTTTTTATGCTCAAAACTCTAATATATGCTTTCTTTTATAGATTAGGTCAGAATGCTGATGGTGGGCCTAGAGGTACTCAAGTACCAACCAAGATCTAGACTTGACCAACTCTAGCCTCAATTTGTCGCGAAGGTTTCTAAGGCCCATAGGAACTAACCTAAGGTTCGTTGAACTCTGCGGTTAAAGCATCGTGCTTGTAACATGTTTTAGCCCAGGTTCAGTTTGCAGTGTGTTTTTGTAAGAGAGAGAGAAGAATTTTTCTTTATTTTTGGAGAGTTTTCTCACTCTTTTCTTTTTATTTCTAGCCTCAGATTAGCTTTACAACATGATCTATATCGGATTCCTAGTTCCCACCATCAATCCTCGCAGGGTCCCTAGCAATTGATGCTTCGAGATAACACCGCCCATGGCAACCCCCAGAACCCTGGCTTTCAAGATTTCGAGATAATCCCCCCCATGGCGTTCTATAGATAAATTCAAACCTCAGCATTCAACATTTCGAGATAATACTACCCATGGCATCTAAACCAGCACAAGGTGCTTACATGCCCCCAGTAGGATATTTAGATATCCTAGGAGACAAGCACCGAGGAGATGATATGTTATTGCACATCTTCAAGGGGGATTTCCCACCTCTTTGCGTCGGGAACTCGTCCAAATCAACTTGTGTTGATTAGCCACTCCTAATCTAGGTAGATTTTTTTCAGAACAAATTTAATGCATTTGCGTGATTTTGATAATTAAGAGCATTGAACCAGACTATGTGTGGATTGGGGTGCTTAGGTTACCGAGTCCTGCAAACCAGGGGTCAGTTAACGAGGCCAAATAATCCCTAAGCCTTAGACCTAATACTTAAGCTTCTCATTTTCCCCAACCTCTTGAAGACTATCCAGATCTTAGCGGATACTTGAATTTTTAAGCCTAGAATCGCAGCCCAAGAGGCCTAAGATCAGCGTTCATACTAATCTTTTTTGTCTCTTAGCACTTTTTATCTTTCATTTTCTTTCTTTTTGATTTGGTCTAGAACTAAGTTAATTCCTTAATCTTTTACTAATGACTCTCTTTTTCTTTTCTTTTCAAATTGTGCTCCTTTCTGACATTTTTATCTCCTCCCCTTTTCTCCTCAAGAATGATATGCAATCAATTCACTCAAAATTTCCTCCCTTCTATTTTGGTTCTTTCTTTTTTTTTCAATTTTTTATTTTTTTGGTTTTTTGGAATATGTGCTTCTTTTTTATGAAACCATTTCTTGTGAAGTGATTCTCACAGCATTTTGCACTTTAATACCCCCTATGCCTATGATTTGCAATGTTCTCATTATAAATTAGGTGGGTTCGAATTCAGCTTAAATCGTACATTAGAACAGGTTTTGGGTGGGTGGCCGGGTCGGGGTGACTGTTGCAGACGATTTCAAGCTTAGGTATGGGTCCCGGAGGTGGAGTCGGCTGTTCTAATGGACAAACCCTAAAGTGTAATATGAATTCAGCATAAGATGTGTCAAGAAGGGTTTCAGGTTTTTCAAAAAGATGACAGGTTGCCTCTCGTTAAGCGTTGAGTTTAACTCCATCAGCAGAGCACAATGAGCTCAGGGAGAATGGAGATCAAAAGATACCTCAGCCCTGTTCGTATTGGTGAGTTCAATGAATGGCTTAAGTCGCTGACCGTTCACAACAAAGGGTTCTGAATCAAGGCTGGGTTGGCTAATTTCAATAGCTCCATTTCCAAAGATTTGTCTGTCAAAGAGTTTTCTTGGGAAAAGTTTGAGTTTGGCATCAAAGAGCAGAACTTTCTGACTAGGGTGGAAAGATTTTCATACAATGTGCCTGTCATGGAAGGCTTTAACCCGCTCTTTGTAGTTACGCAAGTTCTCATACGCATCATTGCGTAGTTCCTTGATCTCACTTAATTGCAACCGACGGTGTATTCCAGCCTTCACTAGATCCAGATTGCATTTTCGTACTGCCCAATAAGCCTTGTGCTCCATCTCGATGGGAAGGTGACATGCCTTACCGTACACTAATCTGAAGGGAAAATGCCTAATTGGGTCTTGTGAGCAGTCCTATAGGCCCACAAGTCTTCCGGAAGGCAAGTAGACCAATCTTTCCTATCAAGCTGAACAGTGACCTGAAGGATCTTTTTGATCTCTCAATTTGACAGTTCTGCCAATCCATTAGCCTAGGGGTGGTAAGGAGTTGAGATACGATGCGACACCCTGTACTTTTTCATTAGGGATTGGAAGTGCACGTTGGTAAAATGAGACCCGCCATTGCTGATGATGGCCTTAGGAACCCCAAATCTGGTAAAGATGTTCTCCTAGATAAATCGGAGGACAACTTTATGATCACTAGTTCTCGTGGGGACGGCTTCAATCCATTTAGAGACAAAATCAATAGCGAGTAGAATGTATTCGAAGTCGTTGGATCTGGGAAAGGATCCCATGAAATCAATTTCCCATATGTTAAATATTTCTCACACAATAATCGGGTTCAAGGGCATCATACCCCACAGGCACATGTTGCTGAGGGTCTAACAACGAGCGCATGCCCTACAATATGTTTGTGCATCTTTGAACAAAGTGGGCCAAAAGAACCCACACTGGAGAATTTTTGCTATGGTTTTACACCCAGAGAAATGGACACCGCAAGCCTGGTTGTGACAGAATGACATTACGTCATTGACCTCGTCGTTAGGAATGCATCTCCAGATCACCTGATCATTGCCGATGTGGAAAAGGTATGGTTCCTCCCAAATATAATACTTGGCCTCAGCAATCAATTTGTCCTGCCTGGAAGTCACCCAATCTAGCAGAACTTTCCCCATAACCAAGTAGTTAACAATATCAGTAAACCATGGGAGATTGTGAATGGCTAGCAGGTGCTCGTTCAGAAAATGCTCGGTGATTGGACCAAATGGGCCAATGATGGAAGAAGGAAGACGGGACAAGTGGTCAGCTACCATGTTCTATTTTCCCACTTTATCGCAAATCTCAAGATCGAATTCTTGCAACAGCAAGATCCAGCGGATTAGTTGAGGTTTCGCATCCTTCTTCTCAAGGTGGTGACTCACTGCAGTGTGATCGAGTATATGATAACACGGGAACCCAAAACATATGATCTAAATTTTTCTAGGACAAATACTACGGCTAGCAGCTCTTTCTCAATAACTGTATAGTTACTCTGAGCCTCATCAAGTGTCTTGCTAGCGTAGTAGATGACCACGGGTTTCCCATCTATTTTCTGCCCAAGTACTGCCCCTATAGCATAATTAGATGCATCTCACATGATCTCAAAGGGTTGAGACCAATCAGGGAACTGCAGGATAGGTGCTTGGGTAACTCGATCATGTAGGATTTCAAATGCCCTCATGGAGATTTCAAAGGGGACATCCTTAGATAGAAGATTAGTCAGGAGGCGTGTGATTTTCGAAAAATCAGGAATGAATCAACGGTAAAAATCGACATGCCCCAAAAAGGATCGGATGTCTTTGACCGAGCTAGGCATAAGGAGTTAGAAATCAGATTCACCTTGGCTCGATCAACTTGGATGCCTTTTTCAGAGATGAGATGTCTCAGGACAATTCCCTCAGGTACCATGAAATGGCTCTTTTCCCAAGAAAGAACCAAGTTCACGTGGATGCATCGCCTGAGAATTTGGACCAAGTGCAGGAGGAAATCATCAAATGATTCACCAAATATCGAGAAGTCATCCATGAAGACTTCAAGGTATTCACTTACCATATCTGAGAATATACAAGCATGCACCGCTGAAAAGTGGCGGGTGCATTGCAGAGATCGAACGACCTCCTTCAGAATGCGTATGTTCCGAAGGGGCAAGTGAAGGTGGTCTTCTCTTGGTCCTCAGGATGGATTGCGACCTAATCATAACCGGAGTACCCGTCCAAAAAGCAGAAGAATCAATTTCCCACTAGTTTCTCGAGAATCTGATCAATGAATGGTAGTAGGAAATGATCCTTCTTCGTGGAGGAATTGAGTCTTCTGTAATCAATGCAGACTCTCCACGAGTTTATTATACGGGTCGGTATGGTTTCTCCGGTTTCAATCGTGATGACAATGGGCCCTGCCTTCTTAGGCACAACTTGGATTGGACTCACCCACCGACTGTCGGAGATTGGGTAGATGATCCCTGCATCTAACCACTTGATGATCTCCTTTTTCACGACATCCTGCAAATTTGGATCTAGATGTCTCTGCATTTCATGGGATGGTCATGAGCCCTCTTCTGTGTAGATGCGATGTGTGTAGCATGAAGGGCTGATACTAATAAGATCATCGAGAGTCCATCCAATGGCTCTCCGATGCTGCTGGAGAACAGAAATTAGGCGTGTTTCCTAATTAAGTGTGAGTCGAGAGTTGATAATCATAGGAAATGTCTGATTGGAACCCAAAAAGACGTATTTGAGATGATTGAGAAGAGGCTTTAATTCCATTACTGGGTTGTCAGCAGCAGCGGGTGGTTCAAGGTGGGTGTCGAGAACAAAGGAAGGAGCTATGGGTGTGTCTCGGTTGAGTTCGGACTCCTCTAATTGTGGGTTTTGATCCTCTTGTGGTTGATCGGAAATAGTCGGGTTTTCCTCGATACATAAGTCGTCAACCACAACCTTGATATCGCACATCTGTTCTATAACTCTGCAATTAATTCCTTATTGGGCCTTGAAGATGTCGATCTTTAGTGTCTTGCTCCCAAATTTTAATTCAATTTGGCCCTCCTCACAATTGATATTGGCCCTAGCAGTGGCTAGAAAGGGTCTCCCTAGTATGATCAGTGTATTCTTCACATTCTTAGGAGCATCCATGTCTAAGACAATAAAATCCACTGGAAAATAAAAATCATGTACCCTAACTATGACATCCTCGAGAATTCCTTTTGGTTGCTTAATTGATCGGTCGACTAGCTATAAAGTCATTTCTGTCGGTTTAAGCTCAGATTCCTCGAAGTAGTCTAGTAGGGATATAGGTATCAAATTTATGGAGGCTCCTAAGTCCAATAAAGCTCGGTCGAATTGTATATCACCGATTGCACAAGAGATTAGAGGGGTGCCTGGGTCTTTTGCCTTAGGCAGGAGTTTGCTCAACATGACGGAGCTAGCTTACTCTGACAGTACGATCGGGTTCCCGTTTTTGGTTTGTGGCTTACACTTAGCTGTACACACATCTTTCAGAAATCGTGCGTAAGCCAGTACGTGGAGTATCGCATCCATCAAGGGGATGTTTATATGGACCTGCTCAAAGAGCTTAACCAGGCCCTCCTTAGGTGCCACTGGTTTGGCTGTCCTTTTTCCCTTGGTCAAGGCCTCGGGAAATGGAACCTTAGACGGTTCCTCTGGAATTAGCTCAGGCTCTTGATCTGGGACGGGTGTGTCCTGGATGACCAATCTAGGGTTAGGGTTTGTATTACTAGGCTGGGAGTGGCTTGGATAAGGTGGGTCCTGTGTTGTTTTGCCACTCCGAGTAGTAACAGAATTCAATCCCACCTGGTTTTGGTTTGGTGTGGGCAAAAGAGGTGCTTGTTACTGGTAACCCGCATATGATGTCGAAGCCTCTATCCCGTTGGGTGATGGAGTAGAAGGGGCCTGATAAACAAAGTAAGCTTGGCCCTTATTTGGCTTCATAACGCGCCTCTAGTTTGGCACGTTATTCAGATTAGACAGAGGTTGTGAAGGAAGTGCACTAGGTTGGCGGGGATTTGCCATTTGGGCAAGTTGATTGCGAACCTCTGTGCTCTCATCTTTATGCTATTTTTGCATAGCCACATTCATCTTCTAAATGTTAGCCAGAGTCTGAAGGATAAGAGTCATTTGATCTGCATGAGTCAGCCCAGATTGATAAGTTGGGTTAGGCCGAGGTTGAGGCAGCTGATATGGACGAGGAGCTTGTGGTCGGGGCTAATGTTGAGGTCTCTGATTTTGATTATTTCCTAACCACGTGAAGTTAAGATGATTATGCCATCCAGGGTTGTAGGTGTTTGAGAATGGATCATTCTGAATGGTGTTGAGGTCCTTGCAGGTCTAAGGAACCTTGGAAAAGTCAAAATATGAGGGTTCAGAGTTCCCCCAACTAGAGTAGGTGGGTCCAAAGTTTCCTCCTAAACCAGAATCAGATGAGGGTGGATACAGGTCCATCCCCTGAGAAGATCGATGATAGATGTTATGCATAGCCTCCCTGCCAGAGGGCGGTTGCGCGAACAGATTTTGCGTAGAGGTGGCTCCCTACAAGTGTCGAGTTAACTCATCCACCTTCTCAATAATAAAGACCTTGTCCAGATGATTGACCATTAGTTCCAAGTCGACGGAAGAGAACAGGCCCTACGTCTCATGCGCTCCCTTTGGATTCGTCAATGCATGGGCATTCGTCTGGTCAAACATGCCCATGGATTCATTTTTGATGGAGTTCTCGCACATATTCTCGAGAATCTCCCACACGATGTCTTCGTGTTGACCCATGATATTTCCTCCGCAGGTCACATTGACGAATAATCGAATATCCTCAGAGTCCCTAGTAAAAAGACTGGACTTGTTCCCATTTAGGAACTCCGTGGTGGGAGCACTTTCCAATGAGATCGAGAAAACGATCCCCTACCTCATGAAGTGGTTCTCCTGCTTGCTACGTGAAATGTGTGATCTAGTTCCATAAAGCATTTGTCTGACCAACAGCGAAGAACTTTCTTAGAAACTCAGATTGAAGTTCTACCCAGGTGTTGATTGGACGCGTTTGGGTTTGGTACCAGTGAGCAGCCTTATCCATGAGAGAGAAGGAGAGCATTTTCATGAGTAGGACATCCCGATTTTGAGCTTCTGACCTGAAGGTCTGGGCCAGATGCTTGAGTTTCTTGATATGCTGGAAAGGATCTTCAGAATTACACCCATGGAATTCGGGAATGGCATGAATCATGTTGGGCTTGAGTTCAGTATTAGGACCTCCAGTAGGGATTTGTACTCGAGGTTCGATTGGCACCACAGTGGGATTGTAGTGATCTCGCATCATTGGATGCTGCAGTGGGTTCACAAAGGCGTGGAATAGATCATTGAGGCACTGAAGCTGATTTTCAAGATTATTTTCTTCTGCTGGTTGTGCCATGATGATGGATGAAGGAGAATTAGGTTCAGATGAATCAGAAGAGATATCGATTGGATTGGGTTGTTGCACAAACAAGGAGGTCGAGGCTTGGCCTCGACGGGAATGAGTAGCTAATGGAGGCCTCAAGGATGGTCTTAGAGACCTCCTCCTGAACATGCAACGATGGAGTAGATGAGAGGTAGAATGTGATGGACCTAATCAAGACACCCAAAAAAAAAATTTTGGATGACTATAGAGGTTCGGGGCAGAGATACCCCTTAGTCAGAAGGTCGTCCACCTAAGAATTACCTGAGTAGCCAGAGAGGGAGAGTCCTGCAAAAACCCCTACACGGTAGAGTGCCCCCATGAGTTACAGGGTTTCCCCCACCCGACCTCTCTTGTCACTAATGATCCAGGTAGATGAGAATGGGGACTTGACCTCTTAAGTCTACCAGTTTTAATTAAGAGCAAGGGTGCTTATGATTTCACTTGAACTTTTAAGATGTTTTTGTGAAAAGTGACCTAATTTGAAGATTGGTTAACCCAAACACGGTGGGTCAACTTCACTTGTATTGTCCTTTTGATAAATTTAGGTCCCTCTTTTAGTGTGCAAATGAATTCAAGAGCCTGATTTTTCTTTTTTTTTGAAACAAAAAGGAAAGCTATCGACTTATGATAGCAATCCGAAGCGGTATATTATATAAACAAGTAAGAGGAATTACAAAAGAGCTCCCCATGTATGTATAAGGGACCAGGACTCTCTTACAATTCTTTCACAACACACCGGTCTCTCCTGAAAAAGTCTCTCATTTCTCACCTTCCACACACACCAGAGAGTGACAGCCATGCGTACATGTGGCTTCCCTCTCACACCAAACCCATGCCATATGGAAGCCCAAGCTGGAAGCGGCTCCTGACATGTCCTCCTCGAAATAGCATCAGTGATAAGGCAAGAAGAGAAGATATGATTTGTAAAGTCAGTATGCATCCCACATAAGTAACAAACATGATGATCAGTTCCCAACCTTTTATGTCGCAAATCTCCTATGATCAATCCATCTCTCCTACATAGCCAAAGAACAATTTGTACCTTAAGGGGAATTTTCAGAAGCAAAATCTTCTTATCAATGAAATCACAACTCCATCCACTCCCATGGTTTAAGATTCTATTATAGCCACTTTGCACATTGTAAACCCCCTCCCAAAGGTACTTATCCTCCACACCAGTGCTTGGCCTACAGCTCTCAAGGTCTGATAGCAGCTTCCTCCTTTCTTCCCACAGCCGGGTGCCCCTCCTGTTGGATTCCTCCTCATGTAGATTCCAGCTGCAGCTGCTGCAAGACCAGAACCTGCTAACAATAGCTTCCTTGTCAGATGTTGTAGCAAAGGCCCTTAGATAGAGCTCCTTCAAGACACCTAGCACTGACCAACCCTCCTTCCAGAAACTGAAGGCCCTGCCATCCCCAAGAGCCGGCTGCAGCAAGTGGAAGTGATTAGCCAATGCTCTTATCACTGATTTCCAGAAAGGAGAAGGTCTATTGGGCTGAAGCCTGGACAGCACACTATTGGAAGCACCATAGCTATCTCTGATCAGGACAATCCATGACTTCAGGTCTCCTTGCAAGAGTTTAACTGCCCACTTAAGTAGCAAAGCATCATTGAAGTGCTTCAAGGACTTAATCCCAAGTCCACCCCTATCTTTTGGTTGGCAGTTCTGCTCCCATTTGAGTGGCTGCAGGAATCTGCCCTCATGTTTAGCTCCCTTCCAAAAGAACCTTTTTCTCAATACATCCAACCTTTTCCAAATGGAATTAGGTGCTTTAAACATGGAAAATTAGAAAACAAGGATGGAGGAGACCACAGAGTTAAGTAAGATAAGTCTTCCACCTTTGGAGAGGAAGCTGCTATGCCACCCATCCAATTTCACAGAAATTTTGTCAAAGAGGCAGCTCCAATCTCTCTTTTTCATTCTAGAGCATCTGAAAGGTAGCCCCAAGTATTTAATGGGAAGACTGATGTGGGGGGTCCCCAAAACAGTAGCTAAAGCACCTTGCTCCTCCTCAGGTAAGCCAAAGCAAACCAAACTGGATTTATCCCTATTCAGCCTCAAGCCAAAGAGCTCACCAAAGATATTGACCATATGATGCAAAGCCAGTGCTTCATCCATAGACCCCTCCACAAAAAAAATCGTATCATCTGCATATTGAAGAATGGGAGGCAAGTTACTCCTGCAAGACAATGAATACCCTCTAATAAGACCTGCTTCAGTGAGCTTACAAGAGTACCGGGACAAGTTGTCCACTGCCAGGTTGAAAATCAGAGGTGCCAGAGGACATCCTTGCCTGATTCCACATTGGGGCTAAATCCAAGAACCACAGGGCTTCCCATTTATCAAAGGAGTGAAAGAGGCAGTGGTGATACATCTTTTCACTCATTGAATCCAAGTAGGGGGAAAGCCCCTTCTTTTAAGCACTTCCCAAAGATATGTCCAACTGATGGAGTCATAAGCTTTGCGAAAGTCAACCTTCCATAGAAAAGCCTTACATTTTCTTTTGTGCCAACCACAAATCATCTCTTGGGCCATGATAAAGGATTCATGTAGAGTTCAAGAGCCTGATTTTAGGGTTTTGCTTGAATAGATCAATTCTATCAAGGTTTAGGCACACATTGTTTGGAAAGATCAAGAATTAATTTGTCAAAATGTGGTACCTAGGGCTCAAACAAGAATGTGATAGCCCTAGATACCTTAAGATCTTAAGTAGGTGCACAAATCAAGTTTTGGATATTCTCTAGAATGTATCAAAGTAGGCAACTTGATGATTTGTCTAAGAATAGAATGCAAGTAGCCCTAATTGATTTTTCCTTTTTTTTTTAGCTTTTTCAAATTCAGGGGCTTAGAAGAAGGTAGATGAAGTTTACCTACCCCAGGAGTGGTTGATGTGCGGTTGATCTTCCTTTAATGAGTTTCTGAAACATATCACAATCAAAAGAGATGTAGCAAGTTAGAATCCAACTTGATATTGCAATCAAGAGATCTAGATTGCGCATTGCTCCCCGGCAACAGCGCCAAAACATTGCTCACTCGAAATCAGGTTTTAAATCATTGCGTTGTAGCATATTTGAAATCTCGTGAAAAACAGATAAAATTTATACTCCAAAAAGTCCGAGGTCGTTCGCTAGGAGCAAATAGGAGCAATTTAAAATAATAGAGATACAAAATTGTAATAAAAAATTGATTTAGAGTAATGTAGCACTATGATCAAGTATCAGACTGCAAAAAGAATGGGTAAAATGGTGATTTGAATCACCAATTACTCCCTACAATAATGGAAAATAGAACTCAATAGTTATATATGAAATGATCTCAGCCTTCTGAATATTCAATCAGACGTCTTAAATGTCTGATCTAATTTCTTCTTCTGCTTCTTCCTTCTTCTTCTTCCTCTGCTCTTCTGTTCTTCTTTCTTTTTCTGCTGTTATGTTCTTCTATTCTTCTTCACGTAGAAGGGGAAGAATCCTCAATTTTGGCTAAGTGTCAACCAATCCTTCTCATAGAAACACCCCCCTACCCCCCCGCACGATCCTCTCTTTCTCTCCTTGGGTTACGCTCTCCCAGAGCCTCCAACAGTACCGAGTTATCAGGTTTTCTAACCTAGAGCGCACCCGGGTCCAGGGCTGCAGGCTTAGGTCACAACCAAGGAGTGTAAGGAGTAGGCGGGTTATCGGGTTACAGCCAGATCCGTGGGGTGGTTGAGAGGCGGAGGCACCGGAGCTGGAGAAGGAGGAAGAAGCGGCCAGGCGGCGACGGCGATGCAAATGGAGGAACGCCTTCCCTTTGGCTGAGGAGGGTCGCGACGAAGAGAGGAAGAGTTTAGGTCATCCAATTTGATGGTTGGATGGCCAGAGGAGGGAGATCCAGAGAGGTCACTCGACCAGGGTTTTTTGGTGGCCGGAGGAGAGAGATTAAGGTGATTTGGCTCCCAAAAACTTACTAAAAAGCATAGTCGTGTGATGGTGTTTCTTTATAGGCCATAGGAAGCCCTTCCAAGCTTTGAAAGAAGCTTTCAAGCTTGGAAGGTATTTGTGACATAGGATACATGAACCTTTGAAAGGTTCGCATGACCTTTTGGGAAAGACTTAGAGCCCAAGGAATGGCTCAAATGGAAGGTAACTTCCCAAGGAATCCCTGTATCAATTTTGGGAGAGATTAATTGAGAATCGAGCGAGAAATCCTCGCTCGAAACTCGATGGTGAAGGTTTAACCTTCCAAAAATGGTGCACGGACCTGCTTGTGAAGAAGACAAAGAAGTTGGGGGCTATTTGTAAGAGAATTCAAAAGTTAAGGGTTTGAATGAGATAGAAAGAGTCTGATTGGACCAAAATGCAAACTTGGTCAAGATGATCTCATATTGGGCCCAAATTTTGGTACAAACCTAATTTGGATCCAAGGAATCCAATGGTGAAGTTAGATTTAGGTTTTAACCAAGTTTGACTAGATAATTTATGCAAAAACCTAAATTAGGGCAAATGTCTATCTGAGACTCTACTTTGGGTCAAGACGGGTTTTAATGGTCAAATTAAAGGTTCCAAACCCTAGAGAATATTTTTCTATAAATTTTAGAGGATTTTAGTGAATTTTATCCTAACCAGAACCTCAGTTAATTAAGCGAGTCTATTTTTAGGATTTCAAAAGTCATTTAATTCTCAAAACATGTGTAAACCCTTTTCTATCTGTTCTAACCCACTTGCTAGCCTTTTAAGACTATTTGACCCTTAATTACCCCCTGGGAAAAGCTGTGATTGTACTGCATGCATGATATGATGGTAAAACTATAGTTTTAACCCTATTTTCTTATCTTTCCCTCAGAATGACTTTGTAATGAAATATGGCTCTCTGGCAGTTATGTAGGAGCATTTATTGACTTAATTAGATCAAAATGAGCTAGTTATGGCTCATAATGGTGTTTCCATCAGGGTGATGGGTTGATGGTAGGCTCTCCTACTTGGCATCAAGTGGATGAAGGAGATGAAGAGAGGTGGTGTTTGGTGCTCCTCTCCTCCTCTCCTCACCTTGTCCATTCAATGGTATGGAAAGAATATGTGCGTGTGTGTGCACGTGTGCATGTATACGTGCGTGCATGTCTATGTGTGAGAGAGAGAGAGTGTGTGTAAAAGAGAGAGAGAGGGAGAGAGAGAGAGACAAATAAGGGTAGGTGATAGCCTTTAGTCATTAGTTGGCTTCCGTAAATATGGTAGCTGGCCCCAATGCTGGTAGTAATGGGATTTGATTTGAATTCTCTCCTTTCCAATTCAATCCTCCATCAATAATTGAAATAAATTGCCTCAATAGTTTCCAAATATGGCCATTGGCCATGCCTTTTAGATTAGCTCCTTGTGCATTGGATTACCTTGGAATCATGCTTGGTTAGTGAGCAATGAAGTCGTCCCTCACGAATTCCATGTTTACATGCACCGCTTTCCACATGGCTATGTTGGTCGATTGTGACGGGTTCCACATGAACTATGTTGTATGGCACATGCATGAGCTTCTGCATGTGATTATTTGAACTCAACATCTTTAATTCTTCTACTATGATCTAACCTCCACCTTCATCTCTTCTGAAAACTAAACATCAAGGAAACTCTCACTTATTCAAGGATTTGATATTAATAATTCCTAATAAAATAAAAAAGCACAATCAAGGAATTAAGCATGAAATGTTCATGAAATGATGAATGCATCATTTACACTAGAGTTGCATGAGGAAGACTCTTGTTCACACAGCGAAACACCTAGCTTCTTTGCTAAAAAGCAACAATAGGAGGAAGGAGGAGAAAAAGGGGGACACCCCCTTTGGTCTCTCTCCAAGGGTGGACAATTAACGGTGGAGAGGGATTCTCTACTCATGCTTCAATTAATCTCTAATTTGTAGAACCCCTTCCCTTCTTATAGAAACACAAAAACCTAGGTTTTAGAAAAATCCCATTTCTCTAAAATTCTATTAAGGCATCTCTCTACTCTTCTTTCTAGTTAAAGAGAATTCTTGCATCTTGATAATTACCCTTGGTGCTTCTATAAGCATATATTAATTATAAATTTCAACTATTTCAAACATATGATGAGCGGAAACTATACATGAATTTTATCTCGTTAAGTCATTGTGGCAGCTCAAAACTCACATTTAATTTGCAAATCAAAATAATTTTATAATGAGACCACGAATCAGGTTTTCAAATTAGATTTTGGTTCGGTGAGTGTTGTCAACGTTTCTGTGCGGATTTAAAGGCGTATTACGTTGCAGTAGAACTGACAAAACGTTTAAACAAATAATTTTATTACTCGAACAACTAGAGTATCCGAGGTCGAACACAGGGAGCAAACTCAGTACTTTGTAAAACCCAAGAATACAACTGTTAAATGCAAATATAATTGATTCAAAGAGTTTTTAAGAAAGATGTAAAAAAAATAGAATTAGACGTCTGATTTATGTATCAGACGTCTTAAATGTGATCTTTCTTTCTCTTTTTCTTCTTCTGCTTTGCCTTTCGGATCTCTTTGCAATCTTCCCTTGTCCTTCTTCTTCTTCTCCTGCGAAGACTTCTAACCTCTCTGCTTTCCTTCTTCTCCTGCGAAGACTTCTTTCTTTCTTCTTCTTCTGTCTTGCTTCTCCTTTCTTCGTTGCCGTCTTCTTCTTCTTTGTCTTGCTTCTCCTTCTTCTGCAGCGGCCAAGTCCTTCTCCTGCAATCAGCCTGCCTGCACAGGGAACAAAACCTAACCCTTCTCCCTCTACCCGCGCGTGTCTCTCTCTCAAGCAATTCACTCTAACCGCTCTACCAGAGCCACAGTCTCAATCGGGTCGGATCGTACCCGGGACCAGACGCACCTGCAGGTGTGTGATGCGCGAGGAGTGCGTAGGTCTAGGTCAGGTCGGATCCGCCAGGTCCGCGTGGTCAGGCCGCGGACGAGGCGGGTGGGGTCAGTGAGGGACCTCACCCCTGTGCTTACTGAGGCGATAAGAATAAAGCGTAAAAACAACTTATACGGTACCTGCCGGTTGCAATCCCACGATGTGGGACTATCTGGTCTCGCCTTCACGCGCGCCTGCAGAAACCTCGTCGTGCGATTGCCCCGCAGCTGCTGGCTCTGCTAGCGCTCCTCGGCTGGATTCGTTCACCTCGCGACACTTGCGTTAGTATGCAGCACCTGTAGTCTGGAAGACCGGGTGCCTGGAGCTTCGCGGGAGCTTCATCAGAGGTCGTCCATGGAGGCAGCAGCTCGAATCCTGTCGTACACAAAACGCGCCTCTCGGCCAAATCAGAATAGATAGAGACCTTCGCCGTGGCACAACGAAGGCGGTGGGCAGTGCAGCAGGCCGCAGGTCGGCCTAGGCGTGCGTGCCTAGGTCAACCTGTGGCCGGAGATGGTGGGTTGGTCGGGGGGTGGTTGTGGAGGGCTGGAGTGGCAGTGGGAGGGTGGAGTGTGTTCCTGGAGGTGAGGCGGAGCTTTCGAGGTGGTTGGCGAGCCGTGTGGAGGGCTGGAGTGGTGTGGGCGGCTCGCCGGAGTGCGGTCGGAGGCGAAGACGATGGAGGTGGTTAGCGTCTGTCGAGGGTCGATCAAGGGAGATAACAGGGGGAAAAAAAGAGAGGAGAGGATGGAGAACGTATCTGGGGTTGTCTGGAGTGAAGGGAGGCAGTGGAGAGGACGGCTCGTGACTGCCGTCGTCGGGGAAGAAAGACCCTGGGGAGGAAGCGGCGACGAAGATGAGGTCAGGAGCTTGCGCGCAGGGTACAGCGCGCCGCGGGAGGAAGAGGCGGAGAGGACTCTGCTGCTGGTATGGCAGCAGAGTGACGAGAAGGAGGGAAAGCGGTCGCCGGAGCTTGTGGGTCGTTTGGCCGGAGATGGGAGAGAAGAAATTTGGAGGGGATCTCCGTCAAAATCAAGCTTAAGATGAGTGGCCGGGTCCGAGGGGTGTTTTATAGGTGCTGGCCGCTCCTATCAGAGCGTGAAAGACGCGCAATTAGGTCAGCCGGTTCGTCGGAGTTGGAAGGAAGAAAGATACCCACATCTCTCGTGCGTTCGCACGAGAGATTGGGTTCACGCCAGCGAATTTGATTGGCTTTAGAAGGAAGGGAATTCCTCAGAGAATCTCCCTTCCATTTCTGGGAGAGAATCTCTGAGGAATTAGAGAGCCATCTCTCTCGAAACTTCGTCGGAGCTCGGTTCTGCCCTAGCAATGGCGGCGGGACCGGTTTGCAAAGAAGGCGAGGAACCTAGGGGGCTCTCTGCGAGGATATTCAAAAGATAGGGACCTCTTTGTGATTTGGGTGTACTAACTTGCAAAGTAGGTCAAGATGACCTCCCCTTAGGTCCAAATTTTGGTACAAACCTAATTTGGCCCTAAAGAATCCAATGGTGAAGTTGGATTTTAGGTTTGACCTCTTTTGACTGGACATTTTGCGTAAAAACCCAAATTAGGTTAATTGAAGAGCTAAGACCCTAATCTAGGTCAAACTAGGTTCCAAAGGCCAAATTAAGTGTTCTAAACCCCAGAGGATGTTTTTCTATGATTTTTAGAGGGTTTTCTTGATTTTTATTCTGACTGAAACCTTGTTAATTTAAGCGGGTCTGTTTTAGGGTTACCAAGTGTCATTTAATTCTTAGATTGCACATAAACCCATTTCTGATTAATTCAACCCACTTTGGACTATTTGACCTATGTTTTGCTTCTGAGAAATCCCGTTTATGTACTGCAATGGTAAAATTGCAGTTTTAACCTTTATTTCATGTTTTCTTCTCAGAGCACTTGTTCCTTCAGTTAAGCCTTCTTCTAGGTTATGTAGGAGCTTTTATCTTCTTTATTAGGTCAAAATGAGCTAGTTATGGCTCATGATGAGGCTCTCATCATACCCCCATGCCTAGCTTTTGCTAGTCCCTTAGCAAAATTTCAAAGTTTTAACTTCCATTCTAGACCCAAAGTGTCCTTAGTTATGATAAGTGCTTCTTTTGTGATTAGGTAGGAATGCCGACAATAGGCCTAGAGGTACTCAAGTACCAACCAAAATCTGGACCTGTTCTGCTTTAGCCTCAGTCCTTCGCAAAGGTTTCTACGGCCCACAAAAACTATCCTAGGGTTTGTTGGACTCTGCGGTTAAAGCACCCGTGCTTGAGACATTTTTAGCCTACGCTCAGTTTGCAGTGCGTTTTTTTTTTTTTTTTTGTAAGAGAGAGATAGAGGATTTATTTGTTTGGAGAGCTTTTCTCTCTCTTTTCTTTTTATTTCTAGCTTCGGATTAGCTTCTCAACACGGTCTGTATTGGATTCCTCGTCCCCATCATCAATCCTCAAGGGTCCCTGGCTTTCGAGATTTCGAGATAATCCCGCCCATGGCAACCCCCGGAACCCTGGCTTTCGAGATTTCGAGATAATCCCGCCCATGGCGTTCCGTGGCCGAATTCAGACCCTGGCGATCGACATTTCGTGATAATGCCACCCATGGTATCTGAACCAGCAGAGTGCTTACATGCCCCCAGTAGGATATTTAAATATCCTAAGAGACAAGCACCGAGGAGACGATATGTTGTTACGCATCTTCGAGGGGAATTTCCCGCCTCTCCGCGCTGGGAACTTGTCCAAATCAACTTGTGTTGATTGGCCGCTCCTAATCTAGGTGACTTTTTCAGAATATTAAACGCTCTTGCGTGTTTTGAATATTTATGCGCACTGAACCAGACTGTGTGTGAATTTGGGTGCTTAGGTTACCGAATCCCGCAAACCGGAGGTCAGTTAACGAGGCCGAATACTTCCTAAGCCTTAGACCTAATACTTAAGCTTCGCATTTTCCTCAACCTCTTGAGGATTGTCCAGATTTTAACGGATACGTGAATTTTTAAGCTAAAAATCTAGCCCAAGAGGCCTAAGACCAGCGTTCCCGCTAATCTCTTGTTATATCTCTGTAGCATTTTTCTTTTCTTTTTCTTGACTCGGTCTAGAACTTCAGTTAACCCCTTAATCTTTTACTAATGACTTTTTCTTTTTCTTTTCCTTTTGTGCTCCTTTCTTTATTTTTGCTCTTTTTGTCATTTTTCTTTCTTCTCCTCCTCTCATTTGTATGACCCTGAATTGTTCCTCCCCTCTATCAAGTCCTTTTTTTTTTTTTTTTTTTGAATGAAACCCTTTCTTGATATGAATTTTCTGACATTTTGCACTTTCATACCCCCCCATGCCTAAGATTTGCAATGTCCCCATTGTAAATTAGGTGGGTTCGAATTCAGCTTAGTTCATGTGTTAGGACAGGTGTGTGGTGAGTGAATGGGTCGAAGCGACTTGTTGCGAACGATTTCTAATCTCGGGTAGGTATACCTGAGGTGAAGTCGGCTGTTCTAATGGATGAACCCTAAAGTGCAATATGAGTTTCGCATAGCGATGTCAGAAACGGTTTCAGGTTTTTCAAAGAATGACGGGTTGCCTCCCGTTAAGCGCTGAGTTTTACGCCATCGGCTGGGCGTAATGAGCTCAAGAGGAAAGGAGGGTAAAGGATGACTCAGTCAAATCTATATCGGTCATGTCAATGAACGGCTTGAGTCTCTGCCCATTCACGACAAATGGTTCAGAATCGTGGCTGAGTGGGCTGATTTCAATAGCTCCATTTCCGAAGATTTGGCGGACTAGGTAGGGTCCGACCCACTTGGATCTTAGCTTTCCTGGGAATAGTTTGAGTCAAGCATCAAAGAGTAAAACTTTTTGACCAGGATGAAAGACCTTTCTAGAAATGTGTTTGTCGTGAAAAGCTTTAACCCGTTCTTTGTAAATTCGCGAGTTCTCATATGCGTCGTGGCGTAATTCATCGATCTCGCTCATTTGAAATCTTCTGTGGGTTCCAGCCTTAGAAAGGTCGAGATTACAGGTCCGTACTGCCCAATAGGCTTTATGCTCCAATTCGACGGGGAGGTGACATGCCTTCCCGTACACTAGTCTGAAGGGAGACATTCCTAATTGGGTCTTGTGGGCGGTCCTATAGGCCCACAATGCTTCCGGAAGCCGAGAAGACCAATCTTTTCTATCAGGTCGAACAGTAACCTGAAGGATCTTCTTGATCTCTCGGTTAGATAGCTCAGCTAGACCATTAGTTTGGGGGTGGTAAGGAGTAGAGATTCGGTGTGACACCCCGTATTTGATCATCAGTGACCTGAACTGAGCGTTTGTAAAATGGGTCCCTCCGTCGGAAATTATAGCACGCGGAATCCCGAACCTTGAGAAAATGTTTTGATGAAGGAATTTTATAACGACTTTATGATTGTTGGTTCGGGTCGGAATGGCTTCTATCCACTTGGAAACATAATCAACTGCGAGTAAAATGTATTCGAAGCCATCCGAGGTAGGAAAGGGTCCCATGAAATCAATCCCCCAAATATCAAAAATTTCGCATACCAAGATCGGCTGTAGAGGCATCATGTCTCTATGGCTCATGTTGCCTAGAGTCTGGCAACGGGAACATGCCTTACAGTGATTGTATGCATCTTTGAAAATTGTGGGCCAGTAGAAACCACACTGGAGGACTTTCGATGCGGTTTTATGTCCCGAAAAATGTCCACCGCATGACTGGTCATGGCAAAATGAGAGTATGTCTTTGATTTCCACTTCCGTGACGCATCGTCGGATTATCTGATCAGCACCAATGCAGAAGAGATACGGGTCTTCCCATAGGTAATACTTGGCATCGGAACGCAATTTGTCCTTTTTGGCCTTCGACCAATCGGGCGGAATCTGATGTGATGCCAGGTAATTAACAATATCGGCGAACCATGGAAGACTTGTACTGATAGTCAGGAGGTGCTCATCAGGAAAATGTTCTGTAATAGGTCCGGACTGATCAATAATTTCAGGAGGAAGGCGGGATAAATGATCAGCTACCACATTGTGCTTTCCCGCCTTGTCGCGAATCTCGATGTCAAATTCTTGCAACAGCAAGATCCAGCGGATTAATCGAGGTTTCGCGTCCTTCTTGGCTAGGAGATGCCTCACAGCTGTGTGATCCGAGTACATGATAACACGGGAACCCAGAAGGTATGATCTGAATTTTTCCAGGGCAAATACTACGGCCAGTAGCTCTTTCTCAGTAACCGTATAGTTACGCTGAGCCTCATCCAGTGTTTTGCTGGCGTAGTAAATGACCACAGGTTTCCCGTCAATTTTCTGCCCCAAAACCGCTCCTACAGCGAAGTCAGATGCATCGCACATGATCTCAAAGGGTTGAGACCAATCAGGGGACTGTAGGATTGGGGCTTGGGTGACTCGGTCACGTAAGATCTCAAATGCTTGAGTGCATTCCTTGGAAATTTCGAAAGGCACATCCTTGGAAAGCAGATTGGTCAGGGGGCGCGCGATTTTGGAGAAATCAGGGATGAATCGACGGTAGAAACCGACGTGCCCCAAAAAAGATCGGATGTCCTTAATCGAGCTAGGCATAGGGAGCTTGGAAATCAGGTTAACCTTAGCTCGATCCACTTGGATGCCTTTCTCTGAGATTAAATGTCCCAGGACAATTCCCTCAGGCACCATGAAATGGCTCTTTTCCCAGGAAAGAACCAAATTCACCTCGATGCACCGCCTGAGTATATGGACCAAGTGTTGGAGGCAATCGTCAAATGATTGTCCAAAAACTGAAAAGTCATCCATGAAGACTTCCAGATAGTCACCTACCATATCTGAGAATATGGCAAGCATGCACCGCTGAAAAGTTGCAGGTGCATTGCAGAGACCGAACGGCATCCTTCGAAACGTGTACGTCCCGAAGGGGCAGGTGAATGTGGTCTTTTCTTGGTCCTCTGGATGGATTGCCACCTGATTGTAACCGGAGTACCCGTCAAGAAAGCAGAAGAATCTATTTCCCGCTAGTTTCTCGAGGATCTGATCAATAAACGGTAGTGGGAAATGATCCTTCTTCGTGGAGGAGTTTAGTCTTCTGTAATCAATGCAGACTCTCCACGAATTAGCTATTCGGGTAGGAATGACTTCCCCGGTTTCTGTCGTGATGATGGTAAGTCCTGCCTTCTTAGGTACCACTTGTGTTGGACTCACCCAACGACTGTCGGAGATCGGGTAGATGATCCCTGCATCTAACCACTTAATGATCTCCTTTTTCACGACCTCCTGTAGGTTAGGGTTTAGTCGCCTTTGCATTTCTCTTGAAGGTCGTGAGCCTTCTTCTGTATAGATTCGATGCGTGCAGTATGAAGGGCTTATACCAGTCAAATCATCTAGAGTCCATCCAATGGCTCTACGATGTTGCTGGAGAACAGAAATCAAACGGAGTTCCTGGTCAGGTGTGAGTCGAGAATTGATAATCACAGGAAACGTTTGATTTGAATCCAAAAAGACATATTTTAGATGTTCAGGAAGGGGCTTGACTTCCATGACAGGATTGTCAGCAGCAGCGGGTGGTTCAGGGTTTGTATTGGGAGCAATGGTAGGAGTCATAGGTGTGTCTAGATTGTGTTCGCACTCCTCTGTTAGCGGTTTTTGATTTTCTAGTGGTTGATCAGGAATAATCAGGTTGTCCTCTATGTGCAGTTCATCAACCACGGCTTTGACATCACAAATTTCCTCTATAACCCCGCAATTAATCCCTTGTTGGGCTTTGAAAATGTCGATCTTCAGATTTTGATTCCCAAATTTTAATTCTATCTGGCCCTCTTCGCAGTTTATATTGGCCCTAGCAGTGGCCAGAAAGGGTCTCCCTAATATGATTGGTGTGTCCCTTGGGTTCTTAGGTGCATCCATGTCCAGTACTATGAAGTCCACTGGGAAATAAAAATCTCGTACCCTAACAATGACATCCTCGAGTATTCCTTTGGGTGACTTGATGGATCGATCAGCTAACTGCAATGTCACCTCAGTGGGTTTAAGTTCAGATTCTTCAAGGTGGTCAAGGAGGGATGTAGGTATTAAATTTATGGAGGCACCTAAGTCTAGTAGGGCTCTATCAAGTTGGGTTTCACCAATTTTACAAGAAATCAAGGGGGTTCCTGGGTCTTTAGCCTTGGGTGGGAGTTTGCTCAGGATGACAGAGCTGGCTTGCTCTGACAGTACAATCGGATTCCCATCCTTGGTTCGCGGCTTACGTTTAGGTGTACATATGTCTTTCAAGAATCTTGTGTAGGCCGGTATGTGGCGGATTGCATCCATCAACGGGATGTTTATCTGGACCTGTTCAAAGAGCTTGACCAGATCCTCCTCAGGAGCCACAGGTTTGGTTGTCCTTTTTCCTTTGGTCAAGGCCTCAGGAAATGGGATCCTAGCTGGTTCCTCTAGGATAGGTCCAGGTTCTTGATCTGGGACAGTAGTATCTTGGATGACTACCCTAGGGTCTTGGCGATTATCAGGCTTGGAGTGGTTCAGATAATGTGGGTCTTGTGTTGTTTTACCACTACGTGTTGTTACAGAGTTTAATCCAGCCTGACTTTGGTTTGGGTTAGGTAGGAGAGGTGGCTGCTGCTGAAATTCTGCATAAGATGTAGAAGCCTCAATCCTGTCTGGTGATGGAGTAGCAGGGGCCTGATAAATCAAATGTGCGTGGCCTGGATTTGGATTCATAATGCGCCTCTGGGTCGACACATTATTTGGGTTGGGCAGAGGTTGCGAAGGAAGGGTGCCAGGTTGGCGAGAATTTTCCATCTGGGCCAGTTGGTTGCGAACCTCTGTGATCTCGTCCTTGTGCTGTTTTTGCATTGCCGCATTCGTTTTTTGAATGTCAGCCAGCGTTTGAAGGATAAGAGTCAGTTGATCCTGATTTTGCCCAGATTGGTAGGTGGGATTGGGCCGAGGCTGAGGCGTGACGTGCCTTCGTGCGTGTGTGTTAAGAGGTGTCGTTATAGTTGCACTTGATACGTCGGTTTTAAAAGAAGTAAACGGAGGTGAGTCCGAGTGTCGATCTCAGGGAGGCGTGGAAATCGGATTTTATTTACCACTTGTTGTCACGAAAAAGGTGGAGTTTTGCTTGCGAAAGAAACGTTTTGAAAAGCGAGAGATAGAGAGAGTTTAGGGTTAGAAAGCTCTTGGTTTTGATCATGCACTTTAAACAGAAATTAAAAAGGCAACTAAATGAAAAACAATTTCATTAAACATGCATTCATAGTTCATGGTTTACAATATTAAATACATGCTTCAACAACAGTAAATGAAAGCTTAAAAGAGAGAGAGAGAGGTAGAGAGAGAGTGGAGAGCGACGAGGCAGCCACGGCGGTGGAGGAGGCTCCGTCGGCAGCTCGTCGTCTCCGGCGATTACAAGAGTGCCTAAGACTAGCTAGGAGAGGAGTGGAGTAGTTGCAAGTGGGAGAGGATGCCTTGAATGGTGGTAGAAGGGGGTTTAAATAGAGTTAAGGGCTTCCTAAAAGAAGAATGTGCTTTAGCGACATCCAGAACGTCGCTAAAACCGCTTCCATATACGTCGGTGAAGGTCTGCTGCTGCCGGTCAGCCGCCCGCCCCTCTCTCTCTTCAGGCGCGATCCGTGGACGTCGAACGAGAGCCGTCCGATTGATGATCGGACGGCTGAGATCCTCCCGCGCCTGCGCTAGGATCGCGCTTCGGGCGTGCGTGCGCGCGCGCGTTTCCGCCCGGCGTGCGCGCGCGCGTGGGAGGTGGGGCGCTGTCGTCGCGCCGCGTGGCGCGATCCTAGCCGCTCGCTTCTGATCGCGCGGCTCAATTTTGCCGCGCCCTTCGCCCGCAGACGATTTTTGCTCCGCGCGAATCGAACGCGCGTCGCCGCAACGCGGGCGTGCGCGCTAACCGTTGCGCCACGCCCGCGCTTTGTCGCGGCGACCGCGGGCGAGCGCGCGGATCTCGGCCGTTCGATCGAAGATCAACGGCCGAGATGCGTCCTTGGCTGGCTTGGGGGCGTGCGGGCGGCGGGGGCGGGGCGACGTGGCTCGTTCTAGGCCGTTGATCTCCAGATCAACGGTCAGGATTTCTTGGGCCCATTGTGGGAGCTCTGGATGTCGGATTTGGCCGATTTTGAGTCTGTTAGACTCCGTTCGTCGTCCTGAATCCATCCGTGCGGTCCGATTGCTCATCTGAGGCCTGCTTTGACAAATGCTTTACACAAATGGCCATTAATACAGTTTATAAGCAATCTTGGTACTTGATGCATGCAATGCTCCTATTCTACTTTATGTTGTGCCTTTTATTCTAAAGATGGGCCATATTCAACCTAATTACTACCCCCTTGTGTGGTGTTATCAAGGCGGCTGATATGGACGAGGAGCTTGTGGGCGGGGTTGATATGGTGGTTTTTGAGAGTTTCCCGCCCACTGAAAGTTAGGATGATTTCGCCATCCAGGGTTGTAGGTATTGGAGTATGGGTCGTTCTGGATGGCGTTGAGGTCCTCGCAGTTCTGAGAAACCTCAGGAAAGTCAGAATACGAGGGTTCAGAGTTCCCCCAACTCGAGTAGACGGGATCGGAGGTCACTCCGGTCTGGGAGGTAGACGGGGGTGGATAGGGGCCCATCCCCTTGGCAGGTTGGTGATAGATGTTTTGCACTGTTTCCCTTGCCAGAGGAGGTCGTGCAAAAGAGTTTTGTGCAGAGGTGGCTTGCTGCAAATGTCGAGTTAGCTCGTCCACCTTCTTTTCTATGATAGAGACCTTGTCCAACCGACTGGCCATCAATTCCAGGTCAACAGAAGTGGACAGGTCCTGCGTCTCATGTGTCCCTCTTAGATTCGTCGATGCGCGGGCATTCGTCCTGTCGAATAAGCCCAAGGAGTCATTGTTTATGGAGTTCTCGCACATGTTTTCGAGAATCTCCCACACCGTGTCCTCGTGTTGGCCCATGATGTTTCCTCCACATGTTGCATTGACGATTAGACGAATATCCTCACGGAGTCCCTGGTAAAAAGACTGGACTTGTTCCCACTTAGGAACTCCGTGATGGGGACACTTTAGCATGAGATCTAGGAATCGATCCCAAGCTTCGTGAAGAGGTTCTCCCTGTTGTTGAGTGAAATGAGTGATCTGGTGGCGCAAGGCATTCGTCCGGCCAACAGGGAAGAATTTTTTCAAAAATTCGGACTGTAATTCCTCCCAAGTGTTGATCGGGCGGGTCTGAGTCTGATACCAGTGCGCGGCCTTGTCCAAGAGGGAGAACGAAAACATTTTCATGAGTAGGATATCCCGGTTTTGTACATCTGACCCGAAAGTCTGGGCCAGATGCTTGAGTTGTTTAATGTGTTGGAATGGATCCTCAGAGTTAAGCCCATGGAACTTTGGTATGGCATGAATCATATTGGGCTTTAGATCAGAATCGGGTCCTCCAATTGGGATTCGTACTCGGGGTTCAATTGCCACCGCAGCGGGATTATAGTGATCTCGCATCATAGGTCGCTATGGTGGGTTTACAAAGTTCTGAAAGAGATCGTTCAAGCGTTGAAGTTGGTGTTCAAGGTTATTCTCCTCTTCAATGGGTTGTGCCATGATGGGAGAAGAAGGAGAATCAGGGTCTGAATCAGATGAAAGATTTATGTGGTGGGGTTGCTGCACAAACAAGGGCGTCGAGGCTTGGCCTCGGCGAGAATGAATTTCTAGAGGAGGTCTTAAAGGTGGTCTTAAGGACCTCCTACCAAACATGCACCGGAAGATGTGATGAGATTAGAAGGTGCTGGACCCAATCAAGACACCCAAGAATTGTTGGGTGACTATAGAGGTTCGGGGCAGATGGACCCCTGGATCAGAAGATCGTCCACCTGAGAAATACCTGGGCAGCCAGAGAGGGAGAGTCCCGCAAAGACCCCTACACGGTAGAGCGTCCCCACGGGTTACAGGGTTTCCCCCACCCGACCTCTCTTGTCACTGCGGTTCCAGGTAGACCAGAATGGGGATCTTGACCTCTTAAGTCTACCTTTTTTTTTATTTTAAGATCAAGGTGCTTAATGTTCCACTTGAACTTTTAAGTATTTTGAGTGCAAAAAGTGACCTAATATTAAGGTTGGTTGACTCGAGGGATCAACTTCACCTCTTGTTCCTTTGAGAGCTTTTAGGTCCTTCCTTTTATGATTCAAATGGATTATCAGCCTGATTTGCTTAGGGTTCCTCTTGTATAAATATTTTCAAACACGGTTTAGGCACACTTCTTTTTGGAAAGTTTGTTTCTTTGTTTTAGAGAAGATGTGTCTCTAAAAACCCTAGCTTTGCAATCCTAACTTGGCTCTAATGGGTCCAATTTAGTTGCCTTAGAATTTAGCACCTAGGGCTCAATCAAGAAAGTTTTAGCCCTAGTTGCCTTAGTTGGATGACAGACAAAAATATGTTGAAATGAAAATCAGGCAACTTGATGAGTTACTAAATATAAGACAGGTAGCCCTAAGTTGACTTCTCCCCTTTTTTTTTCTTTTTTTTTTTTTTTTTTTTTTTAGATTGTGAGAGGGTTAAGGGAGAGGGCTTATGGAGATTACCTGCTCCAGTCTGTTGTGCAGTTGCTATTCTTTCCTTTTTGTTTTGTTTTCCCTGATTGAACACAACAAAAGAGAAGTTAAGTCAGATATTAAATAGAAAAGTTGTACTCAAAAGCTTTACAAGTGCCCGTTGCTCCCCGGCAGCGGCGCCAAAATGTTGTCAACGTTTCTGTGCGGATTTAAAGACGTATTACGTTGCAGTAGAACCGACAAAACGTTTAAACAAATAATTTTATTACTCGAACAACTAGAGTATCCGAGGTCGAACACATGGAGCAAACTCAGTACTTTGTAAAACCCAAGAATACAACTGTTAAATGCAAATATAATTGATTCAAAGAGTTTTTAAGAAAGATGTAAAAAAAATAGAATTAGACGTCTGATTTATGTATCAGACGTCTTAAATGTGATCTTTCTTTCTCTTTTTCTTCTTCTGCTTTGCCTTTCGGATCTCTTTGCAATCTTCCCTTGTCCTTCTTCTTCTTCTCCTGCGAAGACTTCTAACCTTTCTGCTTTCCTTCTTCTCCTGCGAAGACTTCTTTCTTTCTTCTTCTTCTGTCTTGCTTCTCCTTTCTTCGTTGCCTTCTTCTTCTTCTTTGTCTTGCTTCTCCTTCTTCTGCAGCGGCCAAGTCCTTCTCCTGCAATCAGCCTGCCTACACAGGGAACAAAACCTAACCCTTCTCCCTCTACCCGCGCATGTCTCTCTCTCAAGCAATTCACTCTAACCGCTCTACCAGAGCCACAGTCTCAATCGGGTCGGATCGTACCCGGGACCAGGCGCACCTGCAGGTGTGTGATGCGCGAGGAGTGCGTAGGTCTAGGTCGGGTCGGATCCGCCAGGTCCGCGTGGTCAGGCCGCGGACGAGGCGGGTGGGGTCAGTGAGGGACCTCACCCCTGTGCTTACTGAGGCGATAAGAATAAAGCGTAAAAACAACTTATACGGTACCTGCCGGTTGCAATCCCACGATGTGGGACTATCTGGTCTCGCCTTCACGCGCGCCTGCAGAAACCTCGTCGTGCGATTGCCCCGCAGCTGCTGGCTCTGCTAGCGCTCCTCGGCTGGATTCGTTCACCTCGCGACACTTGCGTTAGTATGCAGCACCTGTAGTCTGGAAGACCGGGTGCCTGGAGCTTCGCGGGAACTTCATCAGAGGTCGTCCATGGCGGCAGCAGCTCGAATCCTGTCGTACACAAAATGCGCCTCTCGGCCAAATCAGAATAGATAGAGACCTTCGCCGTGGCACGGCGAAGGCGGTGGGCAGTGCAGCAGGCCGCAGGTCGGCCTAGGCGTGCGTGCCTAGGTCAACCTGTGGCCGGAGATGGTGGGTTGGTCGGGGGGTGGTTGTGGAGGGCTGGAGTGGCAGTGGGAGGGTGGAGTGTGTTCCTGGAGGTGAGGCGGAGCTTTCGAGGTGGTTGGCGAGCCGTGTGGAGGGCTGGAGTGGTGTGGGCGGCTCGCCGGAGTGCGGTCGGAGGCGAAGACGATGGAGGTGGTTAGCGTCTGTCGAGGGTCGATCAAGGGAGATAACAGGGGGAAAAAAAGAGAGGAGAGGATGGAGAACGTATCTGGGGTTGTCTGGAGTGAAGGGAGGCAGTGGAGAGGACGGCTCGTGACTGCCGTCGTCGGGGAAGAAAGACCCTGGGGGAGGAAGCGGCAACGAAGATGAGGTCAGGAGCTTGCGCGCAGGGTACAGCGCGCCGCGGGAGGAAGAGGCGGAGAGGACTCTGCTGCTGGTATGGCAGCAGAGTGACGAGAAGGAGGGAAAGCGGTCGCCGGAGCTTGTGGGTCGTTTGGCCGGAGATGGGAGAGAAGAAATTTGGAGGGGATCTCCGTCAAAATCAAGCTTAAGATGAGTGGCCGGGTCCGAGGGGTGTTTTATAGGTGCTGGCCGCTCCTATCAGAGCGTGAAAGACGCGCAATTAGGTCAGCCGGTTCGCCGGAGTTGGAAGGAAGAAAGATACCCACATCTCTCGTGCGTTCGCACGAGAGATTGGGTTCACGCCAGCGAATTTGATTGGCTTTAGAAGGAAGGGAATTCCTCAGAGAATCTCCCTTCCATTTCTGGGAGAGAATCTCTGAGGAATTAGAGAGCCATCTCTCTCGAAACTTCGTCGGAGCTCGGTTCTGCCCTAGCAATGGCGGCGGGACCGGTTTGCAAAGAAGGCGAGGAACCTAGGGGGCTCTCTGCGAGGATATTCAAAAGATAGGGACCTCTTTGTGATTTGGGTGTACTAACTTGCAAAGTAGGTCAAGATGACCTCCCCTTAGGTCCAAATTTTGGTACAAACCTAATTTGGCCCTAAAGAATCCAATGGTGAAGTTGGATTTTAGGTTTGACCTCTTTTGACTGGACATTTTGCGTAAAAACCCAAATTAGGTTAATTGAAGAGCTAAGACCCTAATCTAGGTCAAACTAGGTTCCAAAGGCCAAATTAAGTGTTCTAAACCCCAGAGGATGTTTTTCTATGATTTTTAGAGGGTTTGCTTGATTTTTATTCTGACTGAAACCTTGTTAATTTAAGCAGGTCTGTTTTAGGGTTACCAAGTGTCATTTAATTCTTAGATTGCACATAAACCCATTTCTGATTAATTCAACCCACTTTGGACTATTTGACCTATGTTTTGCTTCTGAGAAATCCCGTTTATGTACTGCAATGGTAAAATTACAGTTTTAACCTTTATTTCATGTTTTCTTCTCAGAGCACTTGTTCCTTCAGTTAAGCCTTCTTCTAGGTTATGTAGGAGCTTTTATCTTCTTTATTAGGTCAAAATGAGCTAGTTATGGCTCATGATGAGGCTCTCATCAGTGAGTCCCGATCGAATCCTTAGGGAGATGAAATTTGTCTCTTTTCGCTTATAATCCACTTAACGATTATTTTATTTTTGGTCTTTTTAACTTTTGATCCTTTTTTTATGGTCTTTCACTTAATTAGGTGAAAATGAAACTAAGACTAACGAACTATACGAACTTTTTTTTTTTTGGTCTTTGATATTAGGGAACAAAATAACAACAAGAACAACTAAGGAAACTTAGCTTTTATGTCTTGGAACACAAAACTACACTAATTGAATAAAAAGCAAATACATTAGCACTTAAAATTTTATTACAATAAAATGTTGGCCAAGCCAACTTATACAAAGCTTATACAAAACATAAAACATAAAATAGGACATGGCTGATTGGATATGGACAGGTTTAGTGGGGCTTAGGACAAGGTTTGTAAGCTGTGGGTGTGGTGTTGTGTGTGTGAGTGTGTATGTTACTGGTGGAGGATGGTGTGGTGCTGCAACCGGTTGGTGAAATAGGTGTTGTTGTGCAAAGGTGGTCGGTGGTGATGATGGATAGGTGTAGATGATGGTGGTGGTTAATAGGTGTTTGCGGTTGGTGGTTGTGGTGGTGGTTGGCAATAAGGTGTGCGTTTGGTGTAGTTGCAACAAGTGAAACAAAAGAAAAAAATGAAATAGGGGAGGAACAGGAGAAGGGTGGTGACAGTGTTAGATGGAGAAGAAGAAGGAAGGAAGAAGAAAAGAAGGGAGTGGTGATTGGCAGTAATGTTGTATGGTTGTGGGCTATGTGGGTGGTGGCTATGTGGTAGTTGGCCTATGGTCATGGATGAAGAGGGGAGGAAGGGTGGTGGTCGTGAGCATGGATCTAGTGCAACTCATGTGGTGTGTGTGGTGAGCAGCAACAGCAAACTAACAATGAGAACTAAAAGTAATAAAAATGGACATAGAGATAACTAATTAATCTATTTACAGTAAAAGAAAATCTAGCTATTGAAACAAGAACAAGAACAAGAAAGAATCCATGCCAATGGGGGCTTAGTAGTCGTTGGCCTTGTGGGGATGGTGGTGCGCCTTGTCCTTAAAGGCCTTGCACCACCTTAAGGTGGTGATCGATGGGGCACTCTTGGCCGCTGGCCACCTAGAGAGGATGGAGGAGGAGAGGAGCCATGAGAGGGAGAGGAGAATGGGGTGGATGCCACCCAAAGAGAGAGAGGGAGGGAGGGAGGGGGGCCGACTATGGCAAGGGGTGGAGTGTGCACATTAAGGAAGGAAGAAAAATCTAGAAAAGGCTAGGAAGTTCTCTCCTGATTATGGGATTAAAGGTGGCTATTAGGTGGTAATGAGGATTAGGTTGGGTGTTTAGGTGGTGGTATTAGGCCTGTAAAATAGGTAGGTGTTGGGTTGGAATTGGGTGTGCTATTGGGTAATCAAATAGAAAGATGTGGTGTTGGGCCTAGTGTGTAGGGGATTTAATGGTGGGTTAATTGGTGCGTTAGGTGGGTGTTTAGAGGATTTGTGTGGAATAAATTAGGTGTAGAAATGTACATTCCGTGTGTACATGTGTGTGTACGTATATGCATTTCAAAGTGGACACGTGTGTTTGGTATTTAATGTGTGTGCACATGGGTGTGTTTGTGTAGTTAGAGGGTGTTGGTTTGAGTGGATTGGGCTTGAGTAAGGTGCATGGTCTGATGGGCTTGTCCTAGGCTAGTCTTGGTTGTCATCCTCTCTTTCTTAATCTAATGTGCATTTGTCTCCACCTCATTTGTTGCGGGAAGTAATTGATGATGGCTCTATCGCATATCTCCTTGCATTTCCAATTTAGCATAAATCTCGCTCCTCTCTTATGGACCTATATACATGAATTGATAGTATCAATAATAGGCCCATAAAAAATAGAGAAAATATATTAAGAATATACAGGAATGCAGATGCGTGGTTTACGTGAAATGCATGCTCCATTTACAGTGTAAGCTAGGTATTTAGCCTAATTTAGTCATTTTAGGATCCATGATTGCTACGCAATCAATGTATAATTAATTTCCTCCCTATTCTACATTGTTAGTTGCCATATCGTGCTGCAGTGAGATCTTGTAGGTAATACGAAGTTCATCTATGATTAGGATCATCCTAGATCAAGGGCTTACATCAAATATTGATATAATTTGATTCTAATAATCATTCTCGATTCGCTAATTATCATATCTACATTAATAAATTAATATGACCATTACTCCATAATTCTTCAATTATGAGTAATCTCTAATTTATAAATTATCCCTAAAACTAATCAAAATCACTAGGTGTTCATCACAAAGCCATAGTGAAGCATGACATTTACCAAATTGTTAAGGCAACAACCAACACCTGAGATATACTATATATGCTATATGTTTAATAGACATGGAGGCACATGAGCAATTCAAGGTTTAGAATCTCATCCCACTATTGTCCTTTCTAGAACTAGTCTACCTAAATTACCATTATGCTTTGGATGGAAGACATATTGGGTAACTTCTTCAAGTTCATCAAATTCATTCATTCCTATTTCAATCTACTTATCAAAATGACAACTAGTGGAATTGGACCTCTAAAGTCATAATGATATAAAGAGATAAAACTTCACTCAAACTATTGAAATTTCATGAATCCCATTCTGATCAAACACCTATGTTTTGTATTGGATTATGTAGATTGCTTCTAAACATATTGGCCTCATACTCTGCGAAACCTCGATCATTGGGTTGCTAAATCAACATAACCCAAATCCTGATATTAACTCTTGTCTCAGGTATAAGGACAATATGGATCTTTATCTATGGGTGGTGATGGAAAGAGGACTTCTGCAATCTTAGTTCCATTGATTAACTCCTTAATCATGCTCATGTGGCAATTCTAGAATCTCCATTTCCTATAACATTCCTTTCATCAAAAATTTCGTCAGGTGTGATGAGGTACTCATCATAGCTCATAATTCATCAAAAATAGCTAGTTTGCCTAGTTAATTAGTCATTATTATCATATAAATAGGGTTAATTATCAATAAAGCTAATAATAGGCTTAAGCATAAAATATACATCAATTGGGCCTTATTATCATCATCAATTTAGTATCCTATTAATTTAAGTTTAGATCAAGAACTTGAAACCATTAATTAAGCTATCTAGACTTAAGCTAATTAAGTTAATACTATTATAAATTCACAAATTAGGACAAAAATGTAAATTGAACCCATAACATTGTTCCTCAATAATCATATAATTTACCATAAAAGCTAGGGAAAATAAATTAAATTACACATTTGCATTAAATATTTACATTTTAACCCCTAAATTATTTCATTTAAGTCCTTATAATTTGCATTTCGGTCCCTGTATACACTCTGCTCATCTTCTTCTTCATTGTCTTCAACAATCAATGATCGCTATTCCATCCGACAGTAGTTATCCTTTATTGTGGTCAACAAGATTCCTCGTAACAGACACTTTTCATCCAATGGCTTGGATTAGTCGTTAATTGCCTCTCCGACGTGGACATTGTCGCCATCATCGAAGAAGACAACGGCAGTTCCTATGAACCTAGACACCACCTCCAGCCACATTCATTGCACCTAGACCTCTGCAAACCTATAAATAGCCCCCTATCCCTCCGATCACCGGTATGACATCCCTAGCCTTCTTCCCCAAACAAACGTGGCTATAGGCTTCTTCCTGAACTTCAACATTCTCTCTCTCCCTTCTCGAGCTCGCTCCGCCAACGTGAACTGCCTCCCTCACCCCTTCTTCCTCCGCTCTACCTACCAACAATGGAGCCACACCCATTCTCCCTCTATTTCCGCATTCGATCACGCTGAATCTCCTCTCACCCAAGTTTTTTCTCTCTCAGCTCCGGCGAGCGATCATTAGAGTCCTCCTCATCATTTCTTTCAGGTTAGTGTCTCTAACTTCTCACCTAGTTCTCTAGCGTAATTTTAGGCCTTTAATTTGTAGGATTAGGCTAAGTTTAGATTCAAACTCCTCACCTCCTTCTCTGACTCTAGTGATACCATTCCAATGTCGCCCGACCTCCTTTCACCTAATTGACCACTTATTCATCTTTTATATCTCCTTACGACACTATCCCACCTTCTATTCCTCTCAATTGACCATCATTCATCAAAAGCCCAATTTCCGTGACCATCGGACCTCCATTGTACATGGCAGAGCTCTGTCGAACCTTTCACATTCAAATTGACCTCCCATCCACCTTCACAATACTCCAAAAGTCAATTCGCCTCAATTAATTGATCAATTCTTCTTATCTACTGATCAAACGAATTCAAGTTTTATTTTCAGTTGATTCAAGTTTGCAATACCTTTCCAAGCATACTACGACTCAATTAAGTAGTGCTTGAGCTTCCTGAGGTCATCAGGAAGATTTTGAGTTTTTCCTGAGTGATTTCATGAAATAATTAAGTTTTGTCATATTCTGGTGAGATTCACCGACATCAAATCTTCATTAACTCCAACGATCCCAAATCTCTACCTTAAGGCTTGCAACTGATGGTAATAACTTTTCATAAATTCCATATCCTTCATGGATTATTTTTCCACCTTATGATTTGAATTCCATTGGCACTACACTCCTAACTTCCCTCATCTTCCACATCTTTGGTGAGCTAGAGTAGCATGATTCCTTCACACTCACATCCTCACAACAAGATCAGAAGCATCCTTGGACTCCTCTGAGCTCAAAACAACCTCATGTAGGGTTGTTAAAGTCCTCATTCTGTTTGATGACCAAACACATAATTGAACAAAGGCGACAGTTCTAGTAACCCCTTAGGATCATTTAAATCTTCTCATCCTTAGGACCAATAGCATTAGGAAGCACATTTGAGTCTATTAGCACCTTTATCTTAGTCCGAATTGATCTTTTTCCAAAAGTCAACTCCTACTCTGAGCAAGGTCAAACCAAGCTGCCATTAACACTCAAGAAGCTCTAAAGTTTTGTTTTAAGGTCTTAGACACATTTCAAAAGAACTTATGAATGATCCTAACCCTTCAGAACAAGGATTTAAGTCTTGATTTAGTCTTTGTATTTCAACCATAAGAGATGTTGTCTTCAGTAGTGTATGGTTTGCTGCGTGTGAGCTAAGTGTGTCAATAGCTAGAACAAGTGTTAAAACACTTTAGAAGATATTAAGAAGTATAGGAAACCTATTTGGAAGCTTAAGCAAGCACTTGAGTTAGAATACGTGAAGGTCTACAGGTAGTTTGCTACCTTTTGCACAACTGAAGTTTTAAGGTGCTTCTGTGAATTCCTCAACCACTTGAGGATTTAGATCTATGTTTCAATGATCCAGGTTAGTTCCCAGGGTTTTAATTTGACTGATTAGGCTTAGAGAACACATATCAACAGTAGATTCTTAAAGGAAGCTCAGCCAATGCATGTTCGTCAAGCCACTACCATCACCCGCTATGTGCTGATAGAAGGCATGGGAATTTAGTCCCACACCAGCGAGATGCAAAGCACTGACCCCAAATATAAGGAATCATGTTTGATGGTTGATTGGCCAATACAGGGGTTGGTTTCCCTATAAGCATGCACTACCATTCCTCTAAGCATATATTGAGAATATCTGACATTAAGCCCACTAAGGGGTGGCCCATTGGGTGGTGGTGATCTTTCCACGTGGATTAATCCTAGCCGTCGAACCATTCTTTTTATAGTAGAGAGTATTTTGTACTTAGCTTATTTTGAAGCTTAAGCATGTGCATTACTTGTGTAAAAACACTCTTTTACATCTCTTAATGAAATGAAATACATGCTCTTAATGATTCTTTGTCAATGTTCTAATAAATATTTGCAAAGTTAATTACCATGCTTCTATTATGTTCTTTTGCAATTGACTTTATGTGCTTAATGTTTATATAAGTTATTAATTAACTAACTAACTAATTAACATAAGTTATCCTTAATAAGTTAAGTGTAAGCTATGTAAGCCTAACTTATTAACTTAATATAATTTAAGTAATAATGAATTATAATATAATTATATCTAATTATTACGTATATACTTAACTTAATAACTTAACCTAAGTTAATCTAAGTCTTATAACTTAAAGTAAATTGTTTCAAAAAAAAATAACTTAAAGTAAATTCTCTATTTATAATATATTTAAGTTATATAAGGTTATTATAGTTATTTATAAGTTATACTTGTAGTTTATATAAATATTAGTTATATTATTAATCTAAGTAATTAAACTAAAGCCTAATTAAGTAATCTACATTATTAAGTAAACTATACCTCATTAATTTAAGTAATGTAATAAGAATAAGTAAATTAAGAATCTAGCTATACTAAATATATGCTTTACATTATATAAACTCTAATTAACATCTTAAAGCTTAGTATAACAACATAAGTATATTGTAAACTCTTAAGTTAACCTAATAACCTAATTATTGAATTTTTATTTATAATAAGCTTAATTAACAAAAGTGTAAAATAATTTAAGATAATAATTGATGAATTAAATTATAATAAGTCTCCCAACGAACGACATAGACTCAAAATCAGTATAAATTTATAAAATATGTTAGTTATCTTGCACACTATACTATGACATAAAATCGTAATTACAATTACGAGATAACTAAATACATTAAGGTGTCAATCTCACATGACAAATTAGGAAGATTTCCATCACTTCTGAGACTAGGAATTGCAATTAAGATAATGAGTTGTGACAGTGATCATATACAAATTAGTATCTTGTATCCACTCTCTAGAATCGTTTTAGATAATTGATCCACTATCCTCACTTGTCTACTTAGGTCTTTGTGCGAGTAACCCTAAAAGCACAAGTAGGACCAATAACACATATTCATACTCAAAATTCGTTTATTTAGATGAATGGAAAGGACATATCTAGTTATTGTCCTAATTACATAATTAGATGGCTTGTCAAGGGCATATGACTCCAACATTAGCTTCAATAAGAAGGATTACTTGACTAGAAACTAATTCATGAAATAGTGCACAAAGAGGAATTAAGGTTGAAATGCTTGGTCATTTTGCCTCATAACAGCCCAAGGTCATAGGGTGGGGACTACTATCTACCTCCTGTTGATGTGAATGTCTTTATCGCACTCAATTTAGAAATAAACCTAACCTAACCTATAAATAGGGAAAGTAAAGGTCAATCCTACAAGGGGTTGAATTACATTAAAAACTCTTTTTTATGACTTAATATATTGATTAGAAAGGAGTTTCATTGATTTGGACATGCATGCAACTATCTTATAAAATCTGCCTCAAAATTGATAACACATTTGGATTGTGTCATCAAATAAAATATGCCTAAAAACCTAAACAAATTTTTGCATAAAAATCTTGTAAATCTTTTGAAGAAATTTGGATAAACAAGGAATGAATCAAAAAATCACACTAATTTGAGAAAGTCAACCTATCAAATCTGCACATGAATCTAGATACAAGTCACATCCACGAATGAAACTTGTGTCAAGAGAAAGCATATTCAATCTAGTTTTACAAAAAATATCAAATTTTTAGGTAAAGCTTTTGTACATCAAATAATGTGAACAAAATTCATAAAGTTTTTTTATTTTTGCCATGTATGAGAATAAAGATTGCAAAACAAAACCTAACGACTCTAAACCAATCTAACTATCAAACAAATATCATAAATAACTTAAATTATAAAAAAAATTCTCTTTAATCCGTAATTTAGCATCTGAAATCATGAATTTCTGGGTATAAATTTTCTTAGGTTCTAGTATCTTGCATGATTTGCTATGTATACAACCATGCATAGATATCAAGTGCAAAACATGACAAGCTTGGAGTTAACTAACCAATGGACGTTATGTTGATCCAAGCAATGGGTAAGAAATAGTAAAAACAACACAAACTGCATTCTATGTGCAATTTGCGAAGCAAAAAAAGTATAACAGGCTATCTACGCATCATAAGAGATATAGAAATAAAAGATAATGTATAAAGTAACAATAAATATAACAAATAATTCTATCGAGTACAGGAATAAAAAGAATAAGGAAGAAAATCACTTCGAAATATGAAATGCTTCAACAATAGTAGTTCTCATCCTTCGCATGTGTTGGAGCATCCATTTGTTACCTAGGAAGTTGCAAACAACGTGAATACAATTCACTTTTGAAAAGGATACCTTCAGTTTACTCTTGATATAGAAAAGTATACGTAGATCGAGATAGAAAATGTGATAGAGATCCTGCATTGACAGAGAGATCAGAAACCCAGAGAGAATGTGGCTATCAAGTACAAGTTGGCTTCCCTTTCTTTGAGGGCCTTGAAGGGATATTTATAGGGGATTTTGCAACAATCTTTTATGGTAGCCATAACTTGTCTCATTTGTTTGGCTCCATTGTTTTCCAAATTTGAAGTTATACATAAAAAAAAATCGTAGCCCTTGGTATTAGCTTTTAAATGCAACTCAAATCAGTCAATGTAGACTTTGAATGACAAAGTTATGGTCAAAATATTAAAAGTGTACCAGATTGTTACAAAATTTGAAATTAGGATCAAGATTGTCTCTTGATTGTCTATAATTATCGAAAGAGAGAGAAGATTCTTTGACTTGATTTTTTCTTAAGAGAGGGTTAAAGCAGACATCAAAGGGTGACATGAGTGGTAAATATGCGTTACAATTAGGGGTACGAGGGTAATTAAGGTGGAAATTAGGGTTTTTGTGGTTGTAAATAGGCTTAAGTGTTGTATTTGAGCCTAAAATGAATGGAAATCAATATGGTGAACTCAAATAAGATTTTTTCTCTATAATTTCTCATTAAAAAATGTTTTAGACCATATTCTCTTAGGCCTCTAGGAACGTTGCTTTCAACTCTACAGTGCTCTTGGGCTTCATCCTTGTAAAATTTTCTTCTCTTTGCTTATACAAGTAATAAAATGCAATTACTAAAGACTTGAACTAATAAACCAAATATTGTGTTAATGATTATTTATTCTCAAAATGTCTCAGAATTAGCAAATTTATGTATGGAATGACATTGATATTAGGCAAGTATTACCTGCCCTTCCTTTCGATAGTTGTAATGTGCTTAGGGCAAGTTGAGGCTCTAGAGCACTTGATGAGGGTTAAGACTTGAAGGTGCTTGAGGTCAAGCGCTAAAGCATGCTCAACATTGGCAAAGGCTCTGGAATGCTTGACATAAATAAAGACTTTGACTTTTTGATGTAGATCAAGGTTTTAAGTGGCTTGATGTGGATTGAGGCTTTCAGTTGCTTTGTAGGAGCTAAGGCTTTGGGCTATTATGGACTTAGGGTAGGTCCAAGCACATGGCCCAATCAACATACAAGTCACACTGCGTTTAAAGTCTCATTTTTGCTAAAAGGAGTCCCTCTTTTTTTTTCTTAGGGCCATGGTGGATTGCAATGTGTATGATTAGCATTGGCATCTAACATATCTTCCCCCTATGATGGTTGGATTCATTAGAAGGATCAATAAATGCACCTTTACCAATTTACAATGCCCCTTGTAGTCCACTGATGAGAACACCATCATAGGCCCTAACTAGCCACTTTTAGTCAAGTATGATTGATAAAATCTCCTACATAATCATCACAGGGTCATAATTCCGTAATATTCTCATTTGAGAAGAGAATAGGAAATCAAGGTTAATTCTGTAAGTTTAACAGTACATCATGAACATAGATTAACCATGGGGTCACTCGGGAGTTAAATAAAGGCTAAATGAGCTTAAAAGTCCAAAATGTGGATCCATACAGACAGAAACGAGGTTTTACGTATTTCGAGAATTATAACAGCACACAAAACCTTAATTTCAGACCCACTTAAATTAAAGAGGTTTTGGTTAGGATAAAATTCATCTAAACCTCCTAAAAATCATAGAAAAATATTCTAATAGGTTTGGTACCCTTGGTTTGACCATATGAACCCCTTTTTACCTAGAATAGAGTCTCAGATGGAATTCTGCCTTAATTTGAGCTTTTGTGCAAATTGCTCAGTCAAATGTGGTCAAAACTGAAATCCAACTTCACCATTATATTTCTTGGGTCCAAATTATGTTAGTACAAAAATTTGAATCCAATCAGAGTCCATCTTAACCTTGCAATTCAATCCTTTAAATCTCTATTTCTCTTAGTCAAGTCCCTAACTTTTGAATTATTTGTAAATAACACCCTAACTTCTTATCATTTTCTTCATTTAGGTCCCTGCCACCATTAGAGGTGGGAACGCACCTCAGTCAAGATTTGCAAAGAGATTTCTCTCTTGAATCAAGACCAAATCCCTCCAAATTTGGAGGGATTGATCTTGAGAGATCTCTTTATCAGGTGGACCAGATCCTGGACCTCAATTCACACCATGGAACTCGCACAAACTCAGAGAAATCTAGGGATCTTTTTCCCTGATTTCACGACCCAATCAAGCTCCTTCCCTCATCTGGAGCTCAATCCGAAGCTCTATAAAGGGTCCCCTCAATGAGGTCATTCTCCTTAGCTCAGAAAAGACGAAGATACCTTCTCTTCTCTCCTCTCCAGCTGACCACATCTCGAGCTCCAACGACCCTGTCTGATCTCCTCCTTCAACCGTCCAACAATCAAATTGGGCGTCCCTCTGCCTTCCCCCCTCGCTTCCTCCTCTCGCTAGTCAAAGCAGAGGTCCTCCACACCTTAGCCGTCACCACTTTTCCTCACCATCACACTCGTCTTCTTCGGCTCCAACCCATCACAACCGAATGCCCTCTCCTTCGTCTCACTGCCTAAGTCCCTCTAAACTTCTCTCCTACTCTCTACTTCATTTCTCCACACTTAAATCTCACTGTCGACCATTGCTTCGCCCTCAACACCCTCGTATTCCCCATGTCCAGCACGAGCTCTAGCAAGCTCGCGCCAGCACTACACTACACCAAACGCCTTGCTACCACCACCAAAACCTCCGTCAACTCTCACTAAGCAAAAGCCCCAAAGAAACTTGGGGCTTTCGCTTCTCTATTCCTCTATCGAACACACGTACTCATATTCACTTTCACCAGCTTCGACAAAGCTCCACCAAGCTCGTCATGCCTTAAAACCACCACCGTCGCACTCGTCTTTGCACGACAAATCTTCTGAGCACTTCTGACAGGGACGAAAGGCCATTTTCGTGTTTCAAGGACTTCGTCGAAGCTCCACAGCAGCCTTCGTCTTCTCCAACTTCACCTGCAGTGCTCCAGCCATCTCCAACTAAATTGCAAAGCCCAGGGCCTGCGGAACTCATCCTAGAAGCCTTTCAGGTCTTCAACTGAGTGCATCCACAGCAGCTGCTTCTCCAATTGACACAGGGTTCCTGAGCTACAGGCGCGCGAAGAATAGACATGGGATAGTCCCACATCGTGTGTTTCAAGCCTCACCACCGCGTATAACTTGATTTCGTGACAGAGGCTGTCCACCTCAGCAAGCACGGGGGTGAGGTCCCCATATGCACGCCCCACTACACGTGCTATACACGTGCTTATCCACACTCCCTCGCCCGCGCTCACTCCTTGCAGGTCTAAAGAGTGGATTCGTTTACCCAAAAAGCTGGGTTCAACGGAGTTCTGAAAGAGGGAAATCTGAGGAGGAAGGGGGAGGGTTTTGCACTGTGGCCTCGGGATTCATGCCCTCCCTCTCCTCTCTCAACACTTGGCTGAGATCTGAAGAAGGGCACTTGTGTTGGTGCTGTTGTGCCTTCGCTCCTTTAAGGTTCAAGGCAAGGCCCTTGTGCCTTTTGAGGTTCTGCTGGTATTTGGTTAAGGCGTTTGTGCATTAGTTCTATCGACTGATTCTAATATTGCTAAGATAATTGATAGGAAGTACTGTTCATTTGTTTAAGCTAATTAGAGCTTAACTTGTAGGGTTAATTTGGTGATTCAAATCACCATTTTAACCCCATCTTTTTGCACTCTAATCCCTGGTCTTATTGCAATATTATTCTAAATTATCTTGAGCAATATTTTGATTATATTTGCATATCTTTATTGATAATTATGATTAGTAACTGAAATTTGCCATTTTGCTTCCCGTGAATGTCCTCGAACTTACATTGATTTCGGGTTTATAAATTTAAGTGTTTGAGTGAATTTCATCCTATACTATGACGCGTATTTCTTAAAAAGACGATTCTCGCTTACAACATTTTGGTGCCATTGACGAGGAGCAATGCATAGTTTCATTCACTGATTACAATTCTGATTTGATACTAACTTGCTTTATCCGCTCTATTGTGATTTTACGAGGTACACAGGAGAAGATCAGCGGCACAACAACCACTCTAAGGGTAGGTAATTTCATTTTCCACTTCTTAAGCCCCTCATTTCTGGAAGGAATTAAAAAGAAGAATCAATTAGGATCAACTCGCATTATTTCGTAGATTTAAATATTTGAGTTGTCTGATTTGATTTGCTTAAAAATCCCCATCCAGATATCTACACCTACTAGGGACTAAAGGTGCCTAAGGCTATTCACCTTCTTTGTTGAGCCCTAAGTGCCAACTGGAAAGAATTGGACCTGGGAAACAAAGCCAAATTAAGGTTTCTACCTTTAGGGTTTCAAAAAACCACACTTGCCTGATTTAAAAGAAAATTGATTTCCCGCATCGTGTGTTACCTAAGCCTTGATTGAATTGATCTAATCACAAAAATCCTAAAAGAAGGCTTTAACAATCACTTGAATTACTAAAATTTGAGACTTAATAACTTGTTTGCAAACCACTCAGGGTGATTTTGGGTTATTTACCCAATTCATCCTAAACTTTAGGGCAAGTTAGGTGAAGTTGACCCACCTTGTAGGTTAATCAACCTCCAAATTAGGTCACAAATCATAATCAACTCTAAAGTTCAAGTGAAACTCAAGGCACATATTCAAGAATAAAATTGGCAGACTTAGGGGTCAAGCTTGCTCATTCCAGTCTACTTGGATTGTCAGCGACAAGGAAGGTCGGGTGGGGGAAGCCCTGTAACCTGTGGGGACACTCTACCGTGTAGGGGTCTTTACGAGGCTCTCCCTTCCTGGCTACCCAAGTAATTCTCGGGTGAGTGACTTTTTGATCAAAAGGTATCATCCACCTTAAACCTCCTTAGTCATCAAAATATTTTTTAGGTGCCTCGATTGGGTCCATCACACATTATGTCTCTCATATGGCTCTCTAGAGCATGTTTGAAAGGAGGTCCTTAAGGCCACCCTTGAGACCTCCATTAGCTGTCCATTCTCGTCGAGGCCAGGCCTCGACCCACTTGTTTGTAATACCACTTGTTGAACGCTACGAGTTGCTACACTAAAGTGTTCGATTTTGAAAACCTGTCGTCGTAGTATGAAAGCGATGAACTCGTGTTCAACAAATAAAATTTATACCGGAATGAAAATCCTGGGTCGAACACAGGGAGGCGGACGTTTGAATTAAAAACACGCATTTGTTTTATTTGTTACAAAGTAAATTAATTGATTAGAACTATCTAACTATTTACAATAAATAGAAGAGAGAGAGAATAATACAAACAAAAATCAAAAGAAATATAGAATGCACATGGAATTCATTATCGAAAGGATTGTTCATTACACTAAATATTACGACTAGAAAGCGGGAAAATGATTACACTAGAAAGCAGTAAATCTACTCTAGAAAGTAGTAAATCTATTTTAGAAAGCAGTAAAAAGAATGGGGAGAGAGATATCCTCCTCGACGGTCGCTTGGAGGACGAGTCGGACGGGGCGACGCCTGGATGAAGGAGGACGGAGCAGGACAAAGGAGGACGAAGCGGAAGAACGGCAACAGGGCAGCACATCGTCGTCGTCACGGGATCCACTTCTGAAAGGGGGACGAAAAATTGACTTTATCTTGCGAGAAGCATCCCAGGTGTGGGACAAGCTTCTCTTGAGCTTTGGAGAGGGAGAGAAGAGAAGGGATGAGAATTTCGTGTGGAGGGGGTCTCCTTTTATAGTTGCAAGGAGTGGGGACATTTTGGTCATTCCAATTTGAAAAACATTAATTCAAGACCTTTAGTGACCGATAAAACCATCGCTAAAGGTCTGAATGTGGGAGTAGTGGGAGACACGCGTGTGCCCGCTCACCTCCTCGTGCGTAACGCACAGGCACGTCCAGCAGATCTAAGTCATCCGATCGTGAGATCAGACAGCTTAGATCGTGCCTCTGCCCGCCTCCTCTGCACGCCCACCCGCATGTGATCCTGCGTGAGGTGCGGCGTGCAATAGCGCGTGTGCCCGATCAGGCGATCTGGGCCGTCCAAAGCCGATCAAGCAGTCGAATTTAATCACGCGCGCGTCACAGATCATGAGTCGAACTCACGTCCTATGATCGCGCAACGACTCGTGACCGCTGCGCTGCGCGGTGGATTGTGTCACACAGATGAAATCAGGCGTGTGCATCCATAGCCGTTGGATCAAGATCCAACGACCCAGATCACGCGTTGGATTTTCTTTGGAGAGGCAGTGGCGATCTTGAGGGTCGGTTGGATGGCTGAGATGGTGCCACGTGGTGCCATCTTGGCCGTCCATCTTTTGGATGATGTAGATGGTGCCACAGGTGTCGAATTGAGTCAATTTTTGTGTCGTTAGGCTGCGATCGTCGATCCGAATCCATCCGTGTGGTTAGATTTGTCGTTTAAAGTGTGGATTCACACCATCTTGGCCCTTGATCATCTAGGATTCCCCGGTGACTATCTAATGCTACAGATGTCTGATTAGGGCGATCTTGGAGTCGTTGAACTCCAATAGTCGCCCTAATCACATCTGTACGGTTGGATCTTCGATCCGAGGCCCCAATAAAAAGTTTACCCTATCCATGAACATAAAAGGAGACAATTAACCTCCATTTTATTCAAACTACTCTAAATGCAAGATGATGCATGTTATGCAATATTTATAGTATGCAATGCAATCCTATGCTTAAGAACATGCATAAATAGACATCTTAAGTAGTGTAAACATGTTTATATCAACACCTGACCAAATTGACATCTCTTTCTACTCTTCTGCTTCTGAGCCTAGATCTCCTTCATCCACATCCATGGAGAATCACGAATAACAAGAACCCAATCTCCAAAATCAGCTACAGCGCCTCAATAATCTATTTCAGGCACTCATGAACCCATCACAGCGTCCTCAGATGCGAGATCACTACAATCCCACTGTAGTAGTGGCAATCTAACCCAGGGTGCAAATCCCAGCTAGAGGACCTGATACTAAACTCAAGACAAATCTGATTCACGCTATCCCAAAATTCCACGACTTGAACTCCAAAGATCCCTTCAAGCACATCAAGCAGCTGAAACATCTGGCCCAAACCTTCAGGCCACCTATTCAAAATCAAGACATCCTTCTCATGAAGATGTTCTCCTTATCCCTCACGGATAAAGCTGCTCATCGATATCAAACTCTGACCCATCCAATCAACACATGGGAGGAACTCCAATCTGAATTCCTGAAGAAATTCTTCCCAATCGCTCGGATGAATGATTTGAGGCACCAGATCACACATTTCACACAGAATGCAGGAGAACCACTTCATGAGGCATGGGACCACTTTTTGGATCTCATGCAGAAATGCCCCCATCACAGAGTTCCTAAATGGGAACAAGTCCATTCTTTTTACAAGGGACTCCGTGAAGATATCAGCCTCTTTGTCAATGCAACTTGTGGTGGCAACATCATGGGTTAGCATGAAGATACAGTTTGGGAGATTCTCAAGAACATGTTCAAGAACTCCATAAACAATGAATCTATGGGTGTGTTTGACCGGATGACCACCCGTGCACAGACAAACACGTGAGGGGCACATGAGACTCAATGCCTACTGAAAGGTCGACTTTTCACTTTGTCTTATTGTATTTAAGTGGTGGAAAAATCGACTAATCAAAAATAATAATAACCACTCATAGAAGAGCAAGTCGTGTCCATAAGGAGGCAATTATGCAACAAATTCTTAATTATTTTATATTCTTTCGGATAAGTGCGAAATCCCTATTCAATTCTGACATAAAATGCGAAGGAAAGTAAATTCGTAATAACTTAAAAAGATAAGGGTATATGTGCAGTTTTCCCTCACTAAAATCTTCAATAAATTTATGATGATTTTATGCAATTTTCACGTGATGTGTACTAGAGAAAATTAGTGCTCAGGTTAAGCCCAAAAATCAATCTTAAAACTAGTGAATATCAATAACATGCAATTATAAGAAAATATGAGTGTTCATGGGCAATTCTGCCATAATATAATAATGATAAATAAAAATAAAATTCTGTGGCAATGGCAATGAATGTAAAAATTAATTGGCTTAAAAACAGAGCATTTTTGCTCTCTCCTCCTCGCGAGAGAAAGAGAGTACCGGCGGGGCTTTGGAGAGGCTAGGGAGGACGGCAAGGACGAGGGCTATCTGATGGTGGCTACGGCTTCGACGGAGGTGGCCAGAGGTGGCCGACCAGAGGAGGAGAAGATGCCGGCAGAGGCTGCCTATTGTAGCTGCTTGCTGCAGGTGGCGCGTGGTGCAGGTGTGCGATGCAGCGCCGGCGGATAGAGCCACGGGTCGGCGGGTGGTCGCGGTCTGCAGATGCTGGAGCCAGGTGGTGCTGAAGGTTGGAGCGCATGCGGTGAGGCAAGCGGGTGCCTGAAGATTGGCTTGCTGAGGCGCTGGCAGGATTGCGGGGTGAAGGTGGCGGTGCCTGCAGGTTAGGCGCGAAGGCGGGCGTAAGGGTGAGGCGGTCTGCAGATGTTAGAGCACGCGCGGTGAGGTGTGCGGGCGAGGCAGTCTGCAGATGCTAGAGCGCGTGTGGAAGGTGGTCGCGCTCTGCACTCAACTCCTGCAAGCGTGGCTTCAGGCTGAGGCGCTACTGAAGGTTGGAGCGCAAAAGGTGAGGCGTGCGGGTGCCTGAAGATGGGCGTGCTCAGGCACTGGCAAGAGAGAGGCGCACTTGAGATGGTGCTGGCGAGAGAGAGGCACGCGCCTGCAGGCGTGCAAGGTGGAGAAGGAGGATGCGCGGTGCAGGCTTGGAGGCGGTGGTGAAGGAGTGGTGCGGGGGCACAGTGCATGCGATGGAGTTTTTCCCCGCAAAGGGGAAGATGGCCTCACAGTGAAAGCTTGAGAAGATGGTGCAAGTTCTTCCCTCCTTAGATGATCTTCTCCTCTTTCCCCGCCTCTTCTTTTCACTCCTCTCCTTTGCGCGTGCGCCAATCAAGGGATTTTCAAATCCCTTTTCTAATTTTGGCAGGAGGCTGTTGGGGAGAATTCTTCAGGCCGGCGGCTGTTGAGGGTGGCCGATGGAAAGGGAAGAGAGCCACCGGTTATTTGAAAGGGTAATTTACCCTTTCCCCCTCATTCTTTTGCCACTTATTTTTCCTGCACATAAAAGGCACATATTAAGTTATAGAATAGATGTAAACCTAAATCATGGTGCATGCAAACATTCTATAACTTAATATAGTTATTAACAAACCTAAAAGATATAATTAAAGTTACTTGGGCATAATATTAGTCCATTAAAATGGACTCATCAAATACCCCCGTGCCTAAGATTTTCTAGTCCCTAGCAAAAAAAAATGAAAAATAATAGAAGTAATCAGAAGATTTCTTCTTTTCTCATTTCAAAACTTTTAGAAATCCAGACAAATGTGAAGTGCTGATAGCCTAGGTAACAGATCCAAGTGAAAGAGTCGATTCGCATTGGGAGTTCATACATCACCCTTGGCAAAAATTTCTATTGAGATAGGCAACTACTTCCCTCGGGATAAAGCAGACGATAATCTGTAATTTGACCCCGGCATTTGGCTTAGGTAGGAGATATCGAGTTGAATGGATTTGTATTTGGTGGCACACACTCATCTGGTGCTACAAATAGTCTAGTACTGCAGACTCTATATCTCTAGACTATTAGACAAGTCAACTCTGAGAGAGGCTACACAATTGTGCTCTCTTGATGTTCCTGGGCACTCTCTCTTTTCTTTCTTTCTGAGATCCCGAATCTCGCCAAATTTAGAAATTGTACTCACTATTTGGTGGCCTCACATGGTATCCACACTTCAATTAAAGTCCTAATAACTCTACAAATAAGTTAGAGTCCTCAACCAATATTCGAGCGATCAGAAATACTAAAAGGTAGGTATGGGTTATATTTGGTGGAACGCGAAAGGTATTCTGTTGCCTCAGAAACAATATTACATTAGAAACTTGGATTTTTTTTTTAATATAACTATTTCTTCTTTTTCTTCTTTCTATTTCTTCTTTTTCTTCTTCTTTTTTCTCTTCTTTTCTTTTATTTCTTTATTTCTTCTTGTTTTTGATTCTTTTTCAATCAACACAACATGATACGGACTTTTATTTACGAGGCATTATTAGGGATGATGATGATCAAGAGGAAGTTGTGTGGCTTATTTGGTGGAAGTGCCTATTCTTGGCACCGGGAAGGAATGGATAGGATAAGCGTATTTCTGACCATTGACACTATTACCCTCCTTCAGCCGAGGACTCTATGAAGGACGGTGGTAACCATCCACCATAGTTATAGCTTTATTAAGACTTAATATCTATGTATCTGCCTTATTTAGTGACTCTCAGGAATTCACACAAAATACACACACAGGAACAGAGAGTGAAAACTATGCCTAACTCTAAAGTATCATCATCTAATTATCCAAAACTTAAGAGTCCTTGCACTAGACTTAGCACACCAGTAATCTCTCTACTTCTTCTCACAAATATGAGGTGGATCTACTAGAAGATAGTATGCCTGACTTCCTATGAACTGTCCAAGGGTTCAGTGGACTACAAATGCTTATTGGTTTTCCTCAAGGATCCATTACCAAGTCTATGTGCACATGAAATAAATGTACTGGATTCTAAACTTAAGAAATAATTCAAGAAGAAAAACTTCAAATGACAAATATATTTTACTAGGGACTAACCCAATCAGCTCAAGAAAAGAGATTTTTTTTTTAATATATATAAATATGTATGCAAATATTTATAAATGTTATAAACACTATAAACATTCTCAGGTTATACCCCCCCATGCCTAAGACTGACAATGTCCTCATTGGAAAAATATAGACATAGAAGAATATCACCTGAGGAGGAGAGTGGGAGGAGCTAAGGCTCCTCAAGCCGAAGTGCATCCAAAACCTAGCCATCTGAAAGAGTAATATACGGTTTAAGTTGCTGGCCATTTACTTTAAAGCTCGCACCTGAAATAGGGTTCCTAATCTCTACAGCTCCATGAGGGAAGGTATTGATAACAACGTATGGCCCATCCCAGCGGGACTTGAGCTTTCCAGGAAATAATTTAAGTTTAGAATTGAAAAGCCAGACCCACTGGTTGGGCTCATAAGTCTTTCTAATGATGTGCTTGCCATGGAAGACTTTTGTACGTTGCTTGTAAGCTTAAGTTTCATGAGCTTCATTACAAAGCTCCTCAAGCTCACTTAATTCTAACATACGTGCTTTTCCCGCTTTATCCAGATTTAAGTTAACGTTTTTAATAGCCCAATAAGCTTTATGTTGGATTTCAACGGGAAGGTGGCACGCTTTTCCGTAGACAAGACGGAAAGGAGACATGCCCAAGGGAGTCTTATACGTAGTTTTGTAGGCCCAAAGAGCATGATTTAGTTTTTTAGACCAATCCTTCCGATCAGGCCTAACAGTTTTTTCTAAAATTTGCTTAATCTCCCTATTAGACACTTCAACTTGTCCACTCGTTTGGGGATGATAAGGTGTGGCTATCATGTGGTTGACTCCCAAATTTTGGAGTAGTCTTGTGAAGTGTACATTCTTAAAGTGAGGTCCTCCATCACTTATGATCGTCCTTGGGCACCCATACCGAGAAATGATATTAGCCTTAACAAAGCCCAAGACCACGGAATGGTCATTGGTTCACGTGGGTATGGCTTCTATCCACTTTGATACATAGTCAACAGCCACAAGGATGTATTCATATTCGAAGGACACAGGAAAGGGACCCATGAAGTCAATGCCCCAAATATCAAAGATTTCAACAGGGAGGATAGGTTGTTGGGGCATCTCATCCATTTTTCCAATGGTTCTCATCTGCTGGCAATGTAGACATGCGCCCACATGCGTATGTGCATCTTGGAATAATGTGAGCCACCAAAAACCAGACTGAAGAAACTTATGGGCAGTCTTCTTCCCACTAAAATGTCCCCCACAGTGGAGGTCATGGCAGAAACTCAGAACACTTCTTTGTTCCTCATCAGGGACGCAACGGCGAAACAGCTGGTCAGGGCCTATTCTAAAAAGCTCGGGTTCCTCCCAGTGATAAAATTTAGCATTGGTGATAAACCTATCTCTCTTCTGCTTGTCCCAAGTACTGGGGCTGATGCCCGTGACCAGATAGTTCACTATGTCAGCGAACAAAAAAGTTTTAGCTTCCATGGCCATTAGAGACTCATCAGGGAAAATCTCTTGAATACTGCCAGCAGGGTTTGATGCCTCAATAGGGATCCTAGACAAATGGTTTGCTACCACATTCTCAACTGCTTTCTTGTCTTTAATTTCCAGGACAAATTCTTGGAGTAGCATAATCCAACGAATTAGGCGAGGTTTAGTGTCCTTTTTAGCCAGAAGATGCTTAAGGGCTGAATGATCAGTGAACACCACAACCTTGGATCCCAAAAGATAAGATCGAAACTTTTTCAAAGCAAATACTACAGCAAGTAATTCCTTTTCAGCGACCGTGTAGTTTAGCTGAGGATCCGTAAGGGTCTTGCTGGCATAATGTAGCACATGAGGTTTGCCACCAACCCTTTGACTTAAGATCGCTCCCACTGCAAAATCAGAAGCATTGCACATAAGCTCAAACGGGAGGGTCCAATCTAGTGCTTGGAGAATCGGTGCGGTAATGAGGGCTTTCTTCAAAGCTTGGAAAGCCTCGCCACATCTATCAACAAAATCGAAGGAGACATCTTTCACTAACAGGTCGCAGAGTGGCTTAGAGATTTTACTGAAATCTCAAATGAAGCGCCTATAAAATCCAACATGGCCAAGGAAAGATCTAACCTGACGAACATTGGCGGCCAATGGAAGCTTAGAGATGGAATCAATTTTTGCAGTGTCCACCTCTAATCCTCTCTCAGAAACTATATGCCCCAACACAATGCCCTGCTGGACCATTGATGTAAACACATTTACACTACTTAAGATGTCTATTTATTCATGTTCTTAAGCATAGGATTGCATTTTATGATATAAATATTGCATTACATGCATCATCTTGCATTTAGAATAGTTTGAATAAAATGGAGGTTAATTGTCTCCTTTTATGTGCTTGGACAAGGCAAATATTTTATCAGGGCCTCGGATCAAAGATCCAACCGTATGGATGTGATCAGGGCGACGATTGGAGTTCAATGACTCCAAGATCGCCTTAATCAAGCATCCGTAGCATCAGATAGTGACCCGGGAACCCTAGAAGATCAAGGGCCAGGATGGTGTAAATCCCCACTTCAGATGATAAATCCGACTGCACGGATGAATTCGGATTGACGATCGCAGCCCAACGACACAAAAATCAAGTCAATCTGACATCCGTGGCACCATCTACAACTTCCAGAAGATGGACGGCCAAGATAGCGCCACGTGGCACCATCTCAGTCGCCCAAGTGGCCGCTTCATCTTGTGAAGGCCCTACGCCCGATCGCTCTCCGCTATTGGATCTTAATCCAACGGCTGTGGGCGCTCGCATTTAAAAACGCCCGCTCGACCATCCACGCCCCATAGTGCAGCGGTCGAGCGCGCTATCGTGAGCGCAGGGCGCGGGTTCGAGCCGTGGCGAGGAGCGGCGGGCACGAGCGATTGGGCGCGGGTGGAGTGTCGGATGGAGATCAGACGGCCGCGCGCGCCCGATAGCGTCGACGCGCGATTGGACGCGCAATCGAACGGGCAATCAGACGCGCGGGGGTCGCGCAACACAGCAGGTGCGGACACGATCTAAGCCGTCCGATCTCGCGATCGGACGGCTGAAAATCAATGGACGTGCGCGGGCGTTGCGCGCACGAGCAGCCGAGCGGGCGCGCACGAGCCGCCCACGTCGCCCACGAAGGGAGCTTTAGTGACGGATTTATCTGTCACTAAAGACCCCTCATTTACTATTTTGAAGTTGTAATGTCCATTTTGCCCCCACTCCTTGCAACTATAAAAGGAGACCTCCTCCATATGAAATTCTCATCCCTTCTTTCTCCTCTCTACCCCTCCAAAGCTCAAAAGAAGCTTGTCCCACACCCGGAATGCTTCTTGCGAGATAAAGTCCAATTTTCGTTCCCCTTTAGAAGTGGATCCCGCGACGACGACGGCGTGCTGCTCCGTTCCCGTTCTTCTGCTTCGTCCTCCTTCGTCCTGCTTCGTTCTCCTTCATCCAGGCGTCGTCCCGTCCGGGTCGTCCTCCAAGCAATCGTCGAGGAGGATAACTTCTCTCTCCCATTCTTATTTACAGCTTTTCTAGTGTAGAATTTTCTTGCTTTATAGTATAATTGATTTTCCGCTTTCTAGTGTAACTTTTATAAACAATTGAAATATTGAATGCATGTTCTCTTTCTCTCTCTGTCTCTCTCTTTCTCTCTCTCTCTCATAGTTTGATAGCCCCATTGTAATTATATCGTCTTGCTTAACAAAAATCCTAAAAAAATATAATTGCGAATATAGATCAACGTAGCCTCCCTGTGTTCGACCCGGAATTCTTTTCGGTATAAATTTTATTTGTTGAACACGAATTCTTTGCTTTTTGAACTACAACGACAGGTTTTCCAAAACCAATCTCGTAAGCGTAGTGATTCGCGAAATACGGTTCAACAACCATAAAGTGGCTTTTCTCCCAGCTAAGCACCAGCTTTGCCTCTTCGCAACGGGTTAAGACTTTATAAAGGTGCAAAAGGCATAGGTCAAATGACGAGCCATAAATGGAGAAGTCATCCATGAAAATTTCAACGAACTCGTCGATCATATCAGAAAAGATAGTCATCATACAACGTTGGAAAGTGGTAGGAGCATTACATAACCCGAATGGCATTCGGCGGAACGCAAAAGTGCCATATGGACTCGTGAAGGTGGTATGCTTCTGATCATCAGGATAAACGGCTATCTGATTGTACCAAGAGTACCCGTCAAGAAAATAAAAGTACTTGTTCCCCGCCAATCGTTCCAAAATTTGATCGATTTACGGTAAGGGGAAATGGTCTTTCTGGGTAGCCGTGTTTAAACGGCGGTAATCAATGCAGACCCTCCAACCAGTTGAGGGTCTAGTGGTCACCAGTTCTCCTTGGTCATTCTCCTCCACAGTGATTCCTGCCTTTTTCAGAACTACGTGAATAGGACTGACCCATTTACTATCTGAAATGGGATAGATAATCCCTGCATCCAGCCATTTCAGAATCTCCTTTTTAACAACCTCCCGCATATTTGGATTGAGCCTTCTCTGCATATCTCGAAAGGGCTTCACGGACTCGTCCGTGTATATATGATACATGCAAAGAGAGGGATCAACACCCTTAATATCAGCTATTGTCTAGGCAATTGCTTCCTTGTGCCTTTGTAAACACTCAAGCAGAGCTCCCTCCTGCAATTCAGATAATGTAGACGAGATAATAACGGGGAGCGTGTTATTAGGGCCAAGGAAAGCATATTTCAATGTGCTTGGGAGGGGTTTCAACTACAATTCGGGAGCCTTCTAGATTGAGGGCTTTAGTTGACATGTCCCCGCCTCAGGTAGCAGATCTGCCTTCACAGTCCAGGGTGGGGACAGAGACTCAATGTGTACCCCCAGTAACTCTTCTAGTTCGGGCATTTTCCTTTCAGTTTCTTTAATAATCAAGGGATGGTCCTGAGATATGCCCTTCTGAAGGGGATCTCTACATAAGAGTGCTGGAGTAGTCTCTTCAATTATTTCATCAACAACCTCAATCTGAGAACAATCTTCAAATCCGGGTTGCTTGTAAGTATCAAAAACATTCAACCGGATCTTCTTGTTCCCAAAGCCCATTTTAAGTGCCCGCGATCTACAGTTTATAGAGGCATTGGCTGTGGCCAAGAAGGGACGTCCCAGAATCATGGACGGCTTTATGGGCTTATTAGATGGGTTAGCATCAACTACCAGAAAGTCAACGGGGAAGAAGAAATCCTCCACTCTCACAAGGACATCTTCCAACAATCCCCGCAGTGTCTTAAGTGATCCGTCTGCAACCTGGAGGATTACTGGACTAGGCTTCAGCTTTCCTCCTCCCAAAAGGTCATAGACAGAGCTCGGTAGAATGTTTACCCCTGCACCCAGATCGAGCAGAGCCTCATCAATGTGTTGGTTACCTATAACCACTGAAATATACAGGGACACTGGGTCTTTCATTTTAGGGGGTGTTCCATGTTGAAGAACCGAGCTAACATGGTCAGGCAGGATGACCTTGGTTTGGAGCTGTTTCCTAGATCGACGCTTCTAGGTGCACAGGTCCTTCAGAAACTTGGCATAGGACGAAATATGTTTAATTGCTTCCAACAGAGGCAAGTTAATCTGGACTTGCCTAAAAGTATCCATAATCCCTTCCATCCTATCCTTGGCTCCAGACGAGCCAACAGAAGATTCCCCAGGAGCAGATAGGTGCTCTGGATAGGGCACCCTCAGCTTCTGGGTAGAGGGGTCGTCATGGCGGGAAAGGGGTGGTGGAAGGACGACTTCCTTATTGTGGGTGATTTTTTGTGAGGGAGAGTGGTGTGGCTCTTCCTCGGGTGAGATGGAAGTCGGGTCATGTGTGGAAGGGAAATTATGAGATGTAACTGTAGGAGTGTTATCAGGCTTGTCAATCTTTTTTCCACTCCTCAACAAGGTCACTGCTTGGGCATGCTCCCTGAATACAACCCCCTTGCCCTTAGCGTTCTCCTCAGAAGAGCTAGGCAGCTTCCCCGGATCATGTTGCCTAACTGCCTCAGTAAGATGACCAATTTGGGATTACATATCAGTAATCATCTTATTCTGAGATCGGATAACCATATTCTGATGCTCTTGCATTGCTTTCATCATGGCCTTCAGTTCATCCATCTTAAAGGGCTTATTCGGAGGAGGGTTTTCATAAGAAGGTTGGTATGTGAGCTAGGGAGGTAAGGGTCTTGTATTCCCTGAGTTAGAAGCATCAGCTTGCTTCCAAGAGAAGTTTGGATGGTTTCGCCACACTGGATTATAAGTGTTGGAGTAAGGGTTATTGCGAGGGGGGCGGAAACCTTGGGCCACGTTCAAGTCAGCCTGAATCAACTCAGGGAATTGGTTTGCCTGATGGCACTCCGCAGTGGCGTGCGTTGTGCTTTGGCAAATCAAGCATTCTCTTGAAGCCTGAAAAATAGAGGCTGCTTGCGGCTTCATGCCGGGGTTTGCTAATAGCCTATCAAAGTTTTTATTCAATAGTTGAATCTGATAAGACAAATCATGAGAAGCCCCAGCTTCATGGGCCTCTATCTTCCTCTACAAGATTGATGGTTTTCTTTCTTGATAGGCAAAGGACAGATGTATGGAGTTGTCGTTTAATGTTTCAAATAATGCCCAGGCTTCATCCTCAGTTATGGTCATGAAGGTTCCTGCACAGGCTGCATCGATGGTTTGCCTATGCCTTTCAGATAATCCGTTATAGAACCTTTCGACCAACTGCCTTCTTGGCACCTGATGGTTGGGGCATAACCTAAGACGGTCATTAAAGCACTCCCAAGTCTCATGAAATTGCTCCCCTTCCTGTTGAGTAAAACCCATAATCTCTCTTCTGTAATGGTTGGTCTTACTCATAGGAAAATACTTTTTCAAAAATTCTCCCTTAAGGGTGGCCCAATCATTTACCCTTGCATCAAGGGTATGATACCAATGCTTGGCCTTATCCTCTAGGGAGAAAGGAAATAGAGTTCTCATTAGGGCTTCATCAGTAAAGCCCTGGAGCTTTACCATGGAACAGACCTCGGTGAATTCTTCCAAATGCCGGTAGGGGTCCTCCCTAGTAGTACCATAAAAGGAGGGCAACAAAGATATGGTACTGCTCTTGATCTCATATGGATTATCCCCTACCGGTCATCTTAGTGCTTGTGCAGGTTGGTTAGTAGGAATAAAATAGTCCCTTAGGGTCCTTTGTTGATTTGCACCTTGCTCAGCCATTCCTTCTTTTTCTTCTCCTAGGTGAGCTCTCCTAAGAATTCTCTCAGGCTCAGGATCAAACACTAGACTACCCTCAAGAGAGCGTCTACCAAGCATACAAAACACAATTCAGATTTTTTTTTTTTTTTTGAGTAAGTCAAACCTCCACTCCAAAGATAAGTCAAAAGATCAAGACTTATCCCTCCGTTCCCACATAAGTGGTATAAGAGGGGGTGGACTTGAAATCTTAACCTTCTTTATTGTGGATGTCGAATTAGTTAATATAAATGGCCAAACAAGTTTTTCACTACAATTACGTGCCTTAATTCAACCTTCGAGTGCCCTAGGACCTATACTTTGCCTGGATGATACTCCCAGGTGATCAAGTGAGAAGTTACTCCAAGGAAGAACAAAGGGATGCAAGTAGGGAGAACCCTTCCTTTGAGGCGATGCATATGCGGTGCCCCCTAACTACCCTTTTGTTCCTTTAAGGGGTGTCCCCCTCCGTGAAGTATCAAAACACTTGATCAAATGATAGTATCACCACCACCACAAAGCACAATAGGAGGGTCTGCACCGATAAAGAGATCGGTGCCTATAGCCTTAAGGGATTGAGCCTTAGTGTGGTGCCTAATGTGTGTGCTCAGTGTCAAAAGTGTGCAACACACCGCAAATCTTTGTAATTTCTTTTGAAATCGCAGACAAGTCCCTTAGAATCAGATCAAATGTGAATTGCTTTTAGGGTTGAATCTGATTATTAGTTCCACTTTTAGTTATGTGACCACTGAATTAGTAAATTCAAACAACTTGGTGGTCTTGAATTTAAATTTGAATGAAAATACGTGAATAGGAGCTGGATGCAAAAGTTAGAAAGATATACCTGTCTCCAGCAATCGTCATGCTAATATGCTTGCAATGCAATAATAAGATCTAATGTGCTGCTCAATCACTCCTAAATGCGTGCACCTAAGGGCATGCAACTTCTAAATAGGCAGCTCGATATTTTCTTTAATATAATCACGCATGCACCAAAAATATTGTAAGCCCAAGTAGCTAAAGAATGCGGGGGCAAACACCCAAAAATTCAGCCCCAATTACTACAAGGGTGAAAAGACAGAATTAAATTTGTGATGACGGAGAATCCTCTGCGAAAATCGGATCTTGGTCTCCTTCGTCTTTTCCTCGTGCAGCTTAACTCGTGATTGCTGTCGTCGCTCTGTTGCGCCTCGTCGCCTTTTAGATTCCTCGCACAGTAAAAAAAATTGATTAGATCATTTCGCAACTCAGAAGATTTAAAAACAATGAAGTAAATCTATTGCATCTGTTGCCTCCTCGGCAACGGCGCCAATTTGAAAGGTCGACTTTTCACTTTGCGTTATAGTATTTAAGTGGTGGAAAAATCGACTAATCAAAAATAATAATAACCACTCATAGAAGAGCGGGTCGTGTCCATAGGGAGGCAATTATGTAATAAATTCTTAATTATTTTATATTCTTTCGGATAAGTGCGAAATCCCTATTTAATTCTGACATAAAATGCGAAGGAAAGTAGATTCGCAATAACTTAAAAAGATAAGGGTATATGTGCAGTTTTCCCTCACTAAAATCTTCAATAAATTTATGATGATTTTATGCAATTTTCACGTGATGTATACTAGAGAAAATTAGTTCTCAGGTTAAGCCCAAAAATCAATCTTAAAACTAGTGAATATCAATAACATGCAATTATAAGGAAATATAAGTGTTCATGCGCAATTCTACCACAATATAATAATGATAAATAAAAATCAAATTCTGTGGCGATGGCAATGAATGTAAATTTTAATTGGCTCAAAAACAGAGCACTTTTGCTCTCTCCTCCTCGCGAGAGAAATAGAGCACCAGCGGGGCTTTGGAGAGGCTAGGGAGGACGGCAAGGACGAGGGCTATCTGATGGCGGCTGCAGTGTTGACGGAGGTGGCCGGAGGTGGCCGGCCAATGGAGGAGAAGACACCGGTGGAGGCTTCCTGTTGTAGTCGCTTGCTGCAAGTGGCGCATGGTGCAGGCGTGCGGTGCAGCACCAACGGGCAGAGGCGCGGGTCGGCGGGTGGTCGCGGTCTGCAGATGCTGGAGCCAGGTGGTGCTGAAGGTTGGAACGCATGCGGTGAGGCATGCGGGCGCCTGAAGATGGGCATGCTGAGGAACTGGCAGCCTTGCGGGGTGAAGGTGGTGGTGCCTGCAGGTTGGGCACGAAGGCGAGCGTACGGGCGAGGCGGTCTACAGATGCTGGAACGCTCGCGGAGAGGCATACGAGCGAGGCAGTCTGCAGATGCTGGAGCGCGCGTGGAAGGTGGTCGCACTCTGTACTCTGTGCCTGCGGGTGCGGCTTCAGGCTGAGGCGCTACTGAAGGTTGGAGCATGCACGGTGAGGCGTGCAGGTGCCTGAAGATGGGCGTGCTGAGGCGTTGGCAAGAGAGAGGCGCGCTTGAGATGGTGCTGGCGAGAGAGAGGCGCGCGCCTACAGGCGTGCAAGGTGGAGAAGGAGGATGCGCGGTGCAGGCTTGGAGGCGGTGGTGAAGGAGTGGTGCGGGGGCACAGTGCATGCGATGGAGTTTTTCCCCACAAAGGGGAAGATGGCCTCACAGTGCACGCTGGAGAAGATGGTGCAAGTTCTTCCCTCCCTAGATGATCTTCTCCTCCTTCCCCGCCTCTTCTTTTCACTCCTCTCCTTTGCGCGTACGCCAATCAAGGGATTTTCAAATCCCTTTTCTAATTTTGGCAGGAGGCTATTGGGGAGAATTCTTCAGGCCGACGGCTGTTGAGGGTGGTCGATGCAAAGGGAAGAGAGCCGCTGGTTATTTGAAAGGGTAATTTACCCTTTCCCCCTCATTCTTTTGCCACTTATTTTTCCTGCACATAAAAAGCACATATTAAGTTATAGAATAGGTGTAAACCTAAATCATGGTGCATGCAAACATTCAATAACTTAATATAGTTATTAACAAACCTAAAAGATATAATTAAAGTTACTTAGGCGTAATATTAGTCCATTAAAATGGACTCATCACCTATCCACATCCGTTGATCTGGAATTGGTGGCTAGTGGCCTGGATAAGGTCCCGACCATCAAGAAAAAGGTAGACTAACTGACTCAACATCTATAGAGAGCCACCGCCGCACAATAGAACACGTATGCGCAATCACCCTCAGGCAGGGAGGCTGTGCATAACATTTACCACCACTCTCACCAGGTGATAAACCCGTATCCACCCTCGTCTGATCCAGGTTTCGAAGGGAACTCCGAATCTGCCTACTCTAGTTGGGGGAACTCTAAACCCTCGTATTCTAACTTTTCTGGAGTTCCTCGGACCTGCGAGGATCTCCACCCCATCCAGAATGATCATTTTTCTAACACCTATAACCCTGGATGGCACAATCATCCCAACTTTGCATGGTCGAGAAATATCCAGAACACCAGACCTCAAGTCCAACCACGACCACAAGCTCCACTCCCATATCAGCTCGCTCAACCTAGGCCCAACTCGAATTACCAATCTGGGCCATCAAGGGAATATCAAATGACTCTGATTCTACAAACCCAAGCTGACATTCAAAAGACCAACGTGACTATGTAGAAACAACACAAAGACAAGATCACAGAGGTTCGAAATCAGCTCGTATAGATGGCCAGGTCTCGCCAGCCTAGTGCACTCCCATCTCAACCTCTGCCGAATTCGAATTATGTGCCGAACCAGAGGCATTTTATGAACCCGAATCAGGGCCAAGCACACTACGTATATCAGGCCCCTTCTGCTTCATCACCCAATGGGATGAAGGCTTCAACATCATTTTTGAGATATCAGCAACAACCACCTCTTTTGTCGACTCCGAACTCAAACTAGGCAGGACTTACTTCTATTACCACCTATAGTGGCAAAGCAACTAGGATCCATCTTATCCTAGCAACTTGAAACTTGGTAGTTCAAAGCCTAACCCTAGGATGGTTATTCAGGACACCCCTATCCTAGATCCAGAACCTGAATCAATCCTAGAGGACCCTACGAAGGGTCCATTTCCTAAGGCCATGACCAAAGGAAAGAGAAAATCCAAACCCGTGGCACTTAAGGAAGATTTGGTCAAGCACTTTAAGCAAATCTAGATAAACATCCCCTTGATGGATGTGATCCACCACATACTGGTTTACGCATGATTTCTGAAGGATGTGTACACCAAAGCGTAAGCCGCGAAGCAAAGATGGGAGTCCGATCGTATTGTCTGAGCAAGTCAGCTCAATCATTTTGAGCAAACTCCCGCAAAATGAAAAAGATTCAGGCACCCCTTTGACCTCCTGTAAGATTACCAACCTAGAATTCGATCGAGCATTATTGCATTTAGGAGCCTCCATAAACATGATCCGTACATCCCTACCACACCATTTCAAGGAAACTAAGCTCAAATCGATTGAGGTGACTTTGCAGCTAGCAGACAAATTAATCAAGTCACCTAGAGGAGTTCTCGAGGTTGTTCTAGTTAGGATCCGAGATTTCTATTTTCCAATGGACCTCATCGTATTGGACATGGATACTGTTGAAAACCTAAGAAACACACCGATCAACTTAGGGAGACCATTCCTAGCCAAAGCTAGGGCAAATATCAACTATGAAGAGGGCCAGACCGAGTTGAAATTTGGGAACAAGACTCTAAAGATTGATATCTTTAAGGCCCAGAAAGGAATAAATTATGGGGCGATCGAAGAAGTACGCGACATTAGTTCTATGATTGAGGACCCGAATACAGATGAAAACTCGATTATCCCTGATCCTTATTGAACGTGAATTCTACACTAAAAGTTTGAGTTTGGAACCTTATCGTTATAGTCGCGTAAAAATTTGTCAAACAGATAATTTAACCGAAACTCTGGTGAGTCCCAGGTCGAACATGGAGAGGCTAACGTTTGATTAAAAATTACGAAGGATTTATTGTCACAAAGCAGATTAGTTGATCGAATTAAATCTACACTAGCTATCTACTTAAAGAATAATTAATAGAAGAGAGGAAAAGAATAATACAAATAAAGAGAAAATGGGGAGAGAATAAACAAATATTCCATAACCACAAAATCAAGTTCATTACATCTAATTGCTACACTAGAAAGTAGGAAATCTATACTAGAAAGTGATAAAAGAGAAGGTGATGAGAAGTCATCCTCCTCAACGGCTGCTTGGAGGATGAGCCGCGTTGATGGGGTACCCAGACGTGGGTGGTGAGATGCTGGACAAGGGAGAACGAAGATGAAGGAAGGAGGATGGAGCAAGACGACGTCGCAGCGGGATCGGCTTCTCGAACAGCGGTGAGAGGACAAACGTGGGCACTCCATGAACGAGGGTAAGAAGATGGAAAAAATTATCTTTTTAACTCTAATGGAATATCTCGGGTTTGGGATGAGCTCATAGAGCTTTAGAGGAGGTGAGAGAATAAAGGAAGGGATGAAGAAAATGAGTGGTAGGGGTGGCCTTTTATAGTTATAGGAATGGGGGGCCAAATAGTCATTTTAAGGCTTACAATAAATGTCAGGGGTCTTTAGTGATGGATATAAACGTCACTAAAGGCTGAGCATTAGTGAAGCTCGCATGCGCCCTCGCCTCTCTGCCTTCAGCCGTTCCACACGTGCACCCACATCCACGAAATCTCAACCGTCCGATCAAGAGATCGGATGACTTAAAATTCTCGAGCACCACTTCATCTTCGAGCATTAAGTGCACCTGCGTGCGATGGCACGTTCGATCGAGCGTCATCACGCACGTGCAGCGCACACTTCATCCGGTGCGCCATGTCGCCTCCTTCTTCGCCACCCGATCTCCATCCAATGGATGAATTTCACCTGTGCCCGCTCATTCATCTGATTTGAGGCGAGGCAGGGCTCGAACCCATGCCTAGTCTTCGCGAAAGGAGGAGCGAGCCAATGTGCAGCAGCTGCTCTTTAGTCGCGTTTTGTGTCTAACGCACATGCGCCCCCAACCGTTGGATCCTAATCCAACAGCTAAGATCACATCTTGATTGCACCCTCAGAGGTGGAGCAAGAGGCATGGGTCAACGTTGGGCGGCTGGGAAGGCACCACGTGGCGCCATCGTGGCCATCCATCTTCTCTAACTTGTACAAGGTGCCACGGATGTTGGATTGGATCAATTTTCGAGCTGTTGAGCTATGATCATCTATCTGAACCCAATTGTGCAGTTGGATTTATTGTCTGAGGTATGGAATTAACACCACCTTGGCACTTATACTCTGATCTTTCTCAGACTGTATTTGATGTTACGGAAATCTGATTGGGGTGATCTCGGAGTCGTTGAACTCCAATTGTCGCCCTAATCATATCCGTACCATTAGATCTTCAATCCGAGATCTAATAAATATTGCCCTGTTCCCCGACCACAAAAAGGGAGAATTAACCAAAATTTCATATAATCTAACCTAAATGTATGATGATGCATGTTATGCAATATTTATAATGCATGATGCTTCTATGACACTAGAAACATATATAAATAGACATTTTAGGTCAATTAGATGTGTGTACATCACACCCCCATGCCTATCTTTTGCTAGTCCCTAGTAAAACTACATGCTATTTATAAAAGAATTAAGATCAGACTTCTTAGGCAAAAGTTATTTTTCAACACTAGAAAATTTCTACTAAGACTTGAACTACAGAGGCACAACAGTGCCTAGGTGTCAGCCAAAATGCAAACTGCCCAAGGCCTTGCCTTATTCAAAAGCAAAAACATGTTTTTCTTTATTTTTCTTCTTTTCCAATTTTTTTGAATTTTTTAGTTTAGGGTTTCGAGATAGCTTTCTATGACTACCCAACCCACCCAAGACTCAAAGCAAACTCTAAGTACAAAGCATCTTTTTAGGTGAATGTGATAGACTCACTAATTCAGCAACCAGAATGAACTTCGAGGTTCTACGCCCCTAGGTGACCTTGAAAAAGAATTCTGCCTAAAGGTGTATCTATACGACCAGTAGCTTTCTCCCTACTTTTTATTATTATGGGGTCAACACAAGGGCAAACCCAATGTATATCTCTCTGGATTATTCTACTTCCCTGCTTCTTCCTAAGTGTTTGGAATTAAACGTACATTTTTGTGAGCTGGGTTTAAGACAACCGACCGATGAGCTATTACCACCACTAACTTTCTAGCCATACTCGTGCGGTGAAGTGTGGTTTATTTTTTTCTTCTTCTTCTTTTCTATTTATTTTTCTTTTCTTTTTGGATATTTTCCTTTTTTTTCTTTAAGTAGGTTACTTCCCCGATCTAAGATTTACCTAAAGGCAGCAGAAAGAGAATGATCGTATGGTTGGGCTATAGACAACCGGCCAATGAGCTGTTACCACCGACAACTTGCCAGCCATACCACCCTAGAAGGTTCATTAGCTACCTAATTTCCATTAAAATCGCCAAAAAGTGAGTCAGTGCAAAGAGTGTGTAGATGGTTAGGCTTAAAGTCTCCTCAAATTAGAGAGCGGGTTGATAAGTTGTATACTTATCACCCCAACTTATTAACCAATTTGAAATAAATTTACAAATGGCAAGGACTCGAGAAACAAATCCACATTTTAGTGGACACCCAGGTTGATTAAGCCCAAAGACCTGAAGAATCTAAGTGTTCAGATCCTAACATATCATTTCCTAAAGTTGACAAATTCTAATGCAAAAGTTCTCTTTTCCTAATTCAATTTTTTTTTTCAAAAATAAAAAGAATCTACGGAGTTAACAAGATGATTCAGATAATGATATCCACCCCCCTATGCCTATCTAATGTAATGTCCTCATTGTATTAAATGACATGAAAAAGAGCGGAGTAGAGAAGAAAGCACCTGAATTTTGTGATTAACAGGTCGACTCCAAGATGTAAAAAAGACTATATATGTGCTGAATTTAATATCTTTAGCTAAACCACTATACAAATAAAGAAGAAATAAAGAATTCACATGTGCAAGTCAGAATCAAAATAAAAAAATTCACCTCAGGACCTACCAGCAAAAGATGTCCACAGATGTGGACGAGGTTGTGGTGCAGACCCATGCCCCATGGTTGAGTGTATCTAAGGTTCTAGGTAATTTGTATGCAAGCGGAGCCGAGCCTGCGATATGTGAGGATGCAACTTAAGTCCAAAAAGTTGCATAATAGGAAAATCAAAAAGATAATCAATGAATTTTTGCATGGGTTGGAGATCCTTGGAGTAGAAAATGTCATAAGGGTCCTGGTAAAAGGTTGGTGGTTACAGGTATATAGGAACCCTTAGATTCAGACTTCCGCTTCCCTCAGAATTGGCTTCCCATATCTTTATTTCCAAATTCCTATCCTCCACAATTAGGATTTCAGATTCGAGACCCCCTGCATGTTAATCACCCCATCTAAATTTTCCAAGTCCAAGATTTGTGGCTAAATCAGAATTAACTTGGGTCTAGTGATGTCAAAATCAAAATCATCAGTATGCTTAATGGGGTGTGATTGAGGATCAATTTCCTTAATTACGTACTGGGCTATTAAATGATCATTTTATTGCTCAATCTTAGTCGTCTCACTAAAATCATTTTCCTCATATTCAGGTGAGACTTCACATAAAGATTCTTCACCTTCAGAATCAAAGAATTCTGGATCCGCATTAATATATGTCTCAAAATCATTCATGATTTCTTGGTCCATAAAGACATATTTTTCTTCATTCCCTAGCTCAGGGATCTTAGGTGAAGAAATCAATTCATTCTCAACTGGTTGCTCTAGACCAACCTGGTTAACATTGATTTCGTAAAATGTGTCCCCCCTATAAGTACCTGAGTGGGTTCTGACAATGTCTCTCCTGAAGGGGATTCATCCAGGTAATCATCCCAAGATTGGACCAGAGCAACTACAAATCTCATCCTCAATTTCGACAACTTCCCAAGTAAAAACTCACCCAGGTCCTTATCCTTAACATACTAGAGCCAACCAACAAATATTTGTTAAGATGATCAATCATTTGAACCAAAGGCTTCAATTCTTTAATGCAAGGTGTTGGCTGAGCTTCTAAAGATTGTATGGTATTCCTTAAGATAGCCAACACCCAATCTTGGACTTGGTTCACCTGAACCAAATGGTTTGGTTTAAGGTTGGGTGGGTTTGGGTTCAGTCTTGGGGAGTCAAGAAATTGAGGTTCTTGGTACCCCAGCATTAACTAGAGTTCCCTATCGGTGCCACCTGCTGCTCTTATCAATACCTGAGGTGGCGAGGATGGCGACATCAGGTGGTCTCGGGGAGTCAGGTGGTCTCGAGGCGGCAACAGGCAGTCTCAGGGCAACGACTGGTAGAATCAGGGAAGACGAGGGATGGACAACTTGGAGGTCAAGGGCATGGAAGCGGAAGGAGAGGAGAGACTCTGATATACTTGTTAAAAGGGTGATGGAGGCAAGGTGGATTGATAAAGGGAGCACAAGGGAGAGTAGGAGGGTCGTGTGCTTCTTGTGCCAGCAATGGGGCCATATGGCAACTATTTGTCGATCTCCCATTGTGTGTCTAGCGTGCGGGGGATTTGGTCACAAGCAGGATTTGTGCAGAGTTCTTGATGGGCAGATGAAAGGCCACCTTTTCCCGTGTTCTGAAATTTTGAATTCTAGGGCTCAGCCGATGCCACCACCGCCACCACCCCCCCATACCTTTGGGGGGCATACAGTTGACGTGGAGATCCCTATGATGGAGAACATCAGAGCGGCAAAGCTGATATTCCGAGGGGCGCTGATCGGAGAGGTTATGACCGGGAGATCGATGCCGGAGAACTTGCGCAAGCTGGTAAGCTCTCTTTCCCCATCGACCAATTCTTGGCAGTTCACCTCTTTCTTGCATACACGGTTTGTTCTATTTGGATTGGGGATGATGGATGTAGAGAGACTGCGATTTCAAACGTCCTTCAATGATGGCCTAACGGTGATTTGGAGATCGGTTTCTCCCTTTGATGGAGCCCTACCGGAGAGGCCACCCCAGAGATTGGGATCTAGGTCGGGGAGACTTGAGATCAAGGGGTTGCCTTTACACCTGAGGTCGAAGGAGGTTGTGGCGTCCATGATATCTGGGTTTGCCTCATTGGCAGAAGATGCAGTTGTAGGACTGTTGGAGGGTGATGGGCGCTTGCTGAATGTGATGGTTGATGTGTTTAAAGCAGGTTCGATCCCTGACAGATTGATTTTAAGATGTGGTGGAAGCTCATGGTTGTTGATGCTGAGGTTCACGATGGGTGAGACTGTTGTGAGGCAAGATAAGTCGTCTGATTCTAAAGCTGTTGAAGAGGCTATTGCGCAAGGTGGGTGTAGGGCTTCTCCTGAAGAATCCCCCTCTATCAAAAAATGCAAGGACCTTCACTTGGGGGAGAGGGGGGAGACAATGGCTGAAGAGAAGGAGGAATCGGTTAGGATGGAAGAAACGAGGCCAGCGTTTGAGGAAGCAGGGAGTGTGCTGCCAAATAGTGAGGATATTGAGGTGTAGGGGGTACAAGAGGCTCGACCTGACTCCCTGAAGGATCAACAGAATCTGCAAGAGGTGGAGGGTCTCAAATTTGGTGTTGGATCTTGCTCTAAATCTGTTAAGGGCAGATCACCTTATAGTCTCAGGCAGAGGAAATCAAAGGCTGACATACTGCTGGAAGAAGACAAGATTGCAGAGCTTATGCAGGTTTGCAAATGTCAGAACCACAGGGGGGAGGGATCTCGTGAGGATAGATGAGAATCCTCACTTGGAATGTGAGTGGGTTGCACGATAAGAGCCGGAGGGCTTCTTTGATGAGGTACTTGAGAGAGTGGGGGATTGAGTGTGCGATCATTCAAGAGACGCACATTGAGAATGACTCGGATAGACTATGGAGTGACTTATTGGCTACGGGGGTGAATGAATGTGTGAAGGTTAATGAACATGGTAGATCGAGGGGCATTGCTATTTGGTGGAGAAAGGTTTGGGCACACTGTCTGGAAGTTCACAAGGCCAAACACTTACTGACTTGCAAATTCCAAACTCACCAGGGGCATGACACTATCTAGGTTACTGGGGTGTATGGCCCCTGTGTTGCATTTGCAAGGCAGGAATTGTGGGAGGATCGGGTGGCTGCAACTGAATTGGTGCAAGGGGAAGCCTGGCTGACAGGAGGAGACTTCAACTGTGTGCTGACAGGTGCAGACAGGCCTTTTGGTGACACAAAAAGCTCAGCTATTGGTTTCTAGCTGGTGGTTCAATCTCTTGAACTAAATGAGTACCCCTCTTTAGGTGCTGAATTTACTTGGCGCAATGGTAATGGGTTGCTCTCCAAAATTGATAGATTTTTTGGGAATGTGAACATCCTTAAAAGATTCTAGCTGTTGAGTGTAACTGGCTTGAACCAACCTTTCTTTGACCATACCCCTTTAGTTTGGGATAGTGGGGAAGAGATCCAAGTCGGCTCATACTTCAAACTTAGAAGATCATGGCTAAATGAACTGGGGTTCCATCAGATGATCAGTTCATGGTGGCAAGCTAAAAAGGTGGAGGGTTATGCTACTGTCAGATTGGCATCCAAGCTGGCAGCCTTGCGCACAATCTTGAAAGAGTATGGTGCTACTGTGAACACTTTAAGGCATCAAAGGTGGGTAGAAGCTTTGAGTAACATCCAGGAGTTGGACTTTCAGGAAGTAGCAGGTCTTCTATCAGAGGAGGAACTTGCAAATAGGAAGATGTGGTAGGGTGTGATAATGGAAGAGGATCTCAAATAGGAGATTGATTGGAGGGAGAGATCAAGACAATTATGGCTTAAGGAGGGAGATGCCAACACGAAATTCTTCCTTCTTGCGGCTAGCTCAAGGAGGCGTGCAAACTTTATTTCTTCTATTTTAAAAGATGGACATAGGATCTCTTCCATTCAGGAAATAAGGTCAGAAGCTATCAAATACTATAGGGGAGCCTCTCGAGCAATTAAGAGAGGGGAATGGAGAATGGCAGGGAATGATGCACCTGGTGTGACAAGAGAACAAGCTTCTCAACTAACAGCAGCCATCTCTGAACAGGAGACCCTGCAGGCAATTAAAGAGCTTAATATGGAAGGTTCCCCAGGCCCTAATGGGATACAAGTATTCTTTTATAGAGAAATGTGAAGTGTGGTGGGCAATGAGGTGATGGAAGTCATTAGAGAGTTTGAGAAGGGGAATTCTAGCTTTGATAAGATCAACAAATCATATCTCTTCCTACTGCCAAAGACATTGGGAGCAGAGAAGTTTTCAGACTTCAGGCCGATCTCATTATCAAATTCCATCTACCTTGTAGTAAGCAAGATATTAGCAAATCGACTGAGAATTGTTCTTCAAAGCCTAATCCACCCTGTGCAGTCTACTTTTTTGCCCAATAGATCACTCCAAGAATCCTTCATATTAGCTCAAGAAATGGTGAGTGGATGGCACAGAAGGAAGTGCAAGGCATTCATGTGGAAAGTTGACTTCCAAAAGGCATATGATTCGATTTCTTGGTCTTATATCTGGGAGGTATTTCAAAGGAGAGGATTCCCTCCTCTTTGGATCTAGTGGATGAAACGTTGTACCACAACTGCCTCCTTTTCTCCGTTGATTAATGGGAAGCCATGTGGTGCTTGGATTCAACCTCAACGTGGGGTTAGACAGGGATGTCCTCTATCCCCCTTGATCTTTAACCTGCAGTGGACGGGCTTGCAAGATATGCATGCAGATTGGCAGAGGTGGGGGTCTTTATAGGGTATTCACTATCCAACAGAAGAACCTTGGCTCCCATTTTGCAATATGCAGATGACATGGTCTTCTTTATGGAAGGGACCAATCCTACTGCACATGCTTTGGGGCTTATGGTAAAGATCTTTGGGGACATCTCAGACCCGAAATTGAACAAGGAAAAATCTACTCTGATATGTTTTGGCATGAATGAGCAGGAACAGAAGGAGTTGGAGAATACATTGGGATCACCTCGAGCTAAGTTACCAATGAAGTACCTAGGACTGCCATTGAGAGCTGCAAAGCTGAAAAGAAATGATTGGAATATTTCGTTTGATAAAGTTTCTGGCAAGTTGAAAGGCTGGAGTAGTAAATTCTTATCGAAGGGTGGGAGATTAATCCTCCTTAACTCAGTCATAACATCCATCCCGGCCTACTATTTCATCATCTTTAAGGCCCCAAAATCTATTTGGAAACGATTGGATGTTATGCGGAGAAGATTTTTTTGGAAAGGAGCTGGCCATGAGGGAGGTTTTATGCAGCCCATCAGATGGGAAAAGATATGCAAGCCGAAGGAGACAGGTGGTATGGGGATTAAGGCGCTCAAGGAGTTCAATGAAGCTCTCCTGATCAAGTGGGCCATCAAGATTTTGGACTACAAGGATGATATAATGACAGACTTAATCAAAGATAGTTATGGTGATTCTAATAGCGCACTGAAGAGGCTACAACCAGTGAAGCCATCCTCTTTTTGGCAATCTGTTACTCGTGCAATCAGCAGCAACTGGCATCTGCTGTAGCCTAGGCTTGGTGATGGCTGTGATTTTAGTCTGTGGAATGAGCAATGGTCAGGTTTGGGGATTCTAAAAGATACATATCCGAGGGCATATGCAGCTGCTGTAGATAAGGAGGCCACTGTCAGCAGTTTGTGGTCTGCTGCAGAGGGGTGCTGGAGGCTGGAAGGTCATGAGCAAAGCAGATTTGGCACTCGGCTATGGGAGGATAGGCAGAATTTGTTGGCTACACTACAGCAGATGCATCCTAGGCAGAATATGGTTGATACGTATGGCTGGAATGGGGTCTTCTCAGTGCAACAGGCCTGAGAGGATCATCAGATCAAACATAGATATGGAGAGTGATCCAATTGATAGGAAAATATGGCTATTGAAGATCCCTTTGAAGGTTCAAATTTTCTTGTGGCTCTGCAGGCGGGAAGGCTTGATCACTAGTGACCTTAAACACAGAAGAATGGGGACTACTTTGAATGCCTGTCATCTCTGTGGTTTACACACAGACAGTGCTTCGCATTTTTTTTCTTCATGCTTGGTCACAGACAAGCTTTGGAGGAAGATGTGCCTAGAACCTCTACCTTCCTAGGACTCCCTTTGGCAGAGGTTCGACGATCCTGGATGGCCATACAGATGTATGGCTGCCACCTTGTGGTGTGTGTGGAGGGTGTGAAATGAAAAGTTTTTTTAGGAGAGATCGGTTAGATGTGAGAAAATTGTAAATGAATGCTGGTCCCTCATACACAGTTAGGGATCTATTTTATAATGTTTTGTTTGATGTGAAATATATTACCCTCCAGATTGCTATCGTTTAACGATAGCTTTTCTCACTGTTTCAAAAAAAAAAAAAAGGTCACTTTGGGTTGTTCAAAGAGGGGTGGTGACCTACGTGCAATGTAATTTGGGGGAGGGTAAGGATAAACATATCCTTCTTGATTGTAGATCGTATTAGGTTGTCCATAGGAGGGCGGTGATCTATAATCGATGTAGCTCAGAGAAGGATAAAAAACAAGATCATGATGTTTACGGTTAGATCCTGAACACGGAGGTCCGGAATTGTATCTCCAATCAAAATTATCCCAACTAGTAGATGGTTGAGTATAGCACGGGTCGAGATAATAATCATCACATTGGGGATAAGAAATGTCAAGAGGGTAGGAGTGAAAATGTGTGTAGGATGTGGAAGGATCCATGACAAAATGGGAGGAAGAAAGGTGCCCGGCAATATAAACACTCAAACCTATCCTTAGGTGGGGTAACCTAAAGGTCTACAGATTCCCAAAACCCATCTTTAGATGCAAGGAACAATTTGATCTACTTCTTTCCAGTCAATCCAACCAGTTAGAGGGAGGGATTGGGGAGAAGGTTCTTCCCTTGGCTTTCACCTCAGGTTCCTTTGATACCCCCAACCGTGGTCGTTTGACTCTACTCCCCTAGGTAGACATCAAATTAAACGATAGAAGCAAATTAATAAAAAATAATCTCAATCTGGGCTCCGAATAGCGAGTTCAATCCTTAAGGCCAACGTCTACCCTGTTTTAATTAGGCTTAGGTTTGAATGTGCTTTGGAATGTGATGGGTCCTTTATCTGGGTTGTGCCCTTAAAGATCAGTTTGGATGTGTGTGTGTGTGCACAACTAATGGTTTTCAAGAAAGATTATTTTTCAACGCAGTGAATTTTAGGATTTAAATCTTGCTTAATATCTTTTAGGGTTCAACTTTAGGTGTATTCAATCAAGTTCAATTGGCAAACCAGGTTTAAAAGCACAGGTGAAGATGACTTCTTTTAAAACTTAAAAAGAATGTGGACTGCCTGGTTAGTCCCTAAAAGTTGGATCTTATGTGGCAAGCTATTGATGAGTTGTTTTTAGATGAAGTGATACAACCCAAACAACTCAACCAATTGGACTTAATGCACCGCTGAGTTAGGCACACAAATAATTACCTAGTCTGATTTTTACTCAATTATGTGTTGATGAGTATACCGATTCCAAAGATTGGATTACCGGTTGAGTATGAAGAATCAGAAGAGGTTGTGTACCTCTGTGAGATTTTTTTTTTAGATTTTTTTTTATAAGTGGAGGGTGAGGTGGGTGGAGTAACAAACCAATAACCAAGACTAAACTTAGGGTTTATGCAAGCTCCTAGGTTAATTAGGGTTTGTGTTATTAGGTGATAGAATGAAAACGAGTAGGTAGAAGGTAGGGTATTTATAAACACACATGAATTCATGATAAAATGCTTATTTATGATAGTTCCTATGCTCAGAATTGCATATCACGTTATAAATACCGCATAACATCCATTGCATGGCATTTAGGATTGTTGTATGTTTTGTATCTTAATTTCTTCATTTTATATGGATAGGAGGCAATGCGACATCTTTTCGAACTTTGAATGAAAAATCCGATCGTACGGATGGATCTAGAGTGATGATCACAGTCCGACAACGTAGAAATCACCTCGATCCAAGCACCGTGGCATCCTCTGCAAGCAATGAAGGGTGGACAGTCCAGACGATGCCACGTGGCACCATCTGGAGCACCCAAAGTCACCCACTGCATCTCCAAGGGCCACCCATCAAGTGATCTCAGCCGTTGGATTTTCATCCAACAGCTGAGAGCCCGTCCTCACCATACGGCCGTAACTCCTCTTCGCGACACACTGGTGGACGTGGCGCAACAGTGGATGCGTTGGATCGCAAGGGAGGGGCACAGGTTGGAATCCCCGCAGCCCCCCATTCTCAAACCAGTTGGTGCGCAACGTAGCAAGCTCATGCGCGCGCATGCAACAACAGTGGCAGTGCAGAGCCAGCATGCACCAGCAGCGCGCGTGCACGCTAGTGCATGCCAACAGGACCTCCGCACAATCTGGGCGCATGGGGTGGGTGCATGCTTGGTTGGCGCTAGCCTTTAGCAACAGTTTGGCAAACATACAGCAATGCTTTCAATCGTCACTAATTATTCGCACGCCAGCAAGGCCAGCTGTGGGAGTGAGTAGGCGTGAGCTGCTTACAGCGAAACTTACAGCGACGACTTGAAGGTCACTAATGGTCCCATGCCTATTCTAGCCTCTTTTCATCCACTATAAAAGGACCAACACCCCTTCCCTTCCAAGCCATCTCTACCTACTCTACTCCCACCTACACCCAAGCTCTAGCAAGCCTACCAACGCTCTGTTAGAGCTTGCTCTCAAGCTCCCAAGGCACCTATTAGTGTAATGGAACTCTATCCCACCAAATACTCCTCCAGCTTCCCATCCCCATTCATAGGTTGCCTTAGAGCTGTCCTCCCACCTAAATTCCGGTAGAAAATCATCTCCGCCTTCTCACCTCCAATCTAAAGCTGCACTAAAGCATTCCCCTACCCGACGTCCTCCAGCTTCTCACCTCCATTGTCCTGCTTCCCAACTCCTTCATCCGAGCTTCCGCCAGGCACCGTTGTCTCGTCAAATAGCCGCTTCAGGAGATTTCTTCTCACCTTTTTTTATGTTTTCTATATTATTGTAATTGACATTCATGCAATATATCATATTGAATTCTATCTCTCTCTTGTGATTGATTATCATTTTATTTCAACAACAAAAAAAAATAACAAAACCCTAAAACACCAACAAGAAACAAATCGAAGCGTGGTTTTCATGCAAAGTAAACGTCACCTCCCTGTGTTCTACCCAGGACTCCCTTGGAGTTTTGGTATAAATTATATTTAATCACGAGTTTTGCAACTACGACGATGGGTTACTTGTAATCCTGATTTCAAACATGCAAAACCCGTGCAATCATTTTGGCGCCGTTGCCGGGGATGCAACGAAATTTACTTTATTGTTTTTTGCACTTTTCTGCATTTACATAGCACTAACCCCACTTGTCTTTGATCTACCATCTTGCAGGTACCCTAGCATGGAGATCCAAGTGCGGTAGACCGGAGTAAAGTGCAGGTAGAGTACTTTGTAAGTATCCCCCACATTCCCCCTCCACTAGTTTCATTTCGCCACACCCATAACCAAGACTTAATCTACTTAGGTACTTGCATAAATCCTAGGATAGAATTGTTTGTCTTGTTTGCCACCTTCATCCATTTCACACTCGCATTTAAAAATAAAAAATAAGAAGATACTTTCTGTGCGACGAATCAATTTACACTCTTTATACACCCACATCGGAGGCACATAATCTGACTTGATTTTCATCTACTCAATTGGGATTCCGACTTGTGGACCCGATACACTAAATCAACACAAAAAATAGTAGAAATCATATTAGGTTAATCACCTTTTTGTGTGCCTTAATCGGTGGTGCATTTGGGCCAATTGATTGAATTATTTGGGTCACACCACCTACTTTAAAAGAGATTCATTTTGTAGCTACTTCATAGGATTCAATACTTAGGTCAAGCTAGGCACACCATATTTTCTTGATTTACAAAGGAAAAATAGTTGAACTCGTGCTTTCAAAACTTGGATTGCCTCACAAAACTTGATTGAATATACCTAGTATTTGAATCCTAAAAGCTACTAAGCAAGATTCAAACCCTAAAATTCACCTCTTCCTCAATAGTCTTGCTTGAAAACATTTTGGTTGTGCACATACACACATTCTAGAACAAATCATTAAGGGCACAACCCATGAAGGGCCCATCACATTCCAGAAGCACTAATATCCCAAGCCTAACTAAAATTGATTAGATGTTGGCCATAAGAACTGATTTGCTCTTCGAGGTCCAGATTGAGATTGTTCACGATTAACTTGCTTATATTAGTCAATCTGATGTCTAGCTAGGGGAGTAGTGTCAAGCGACCGCGGTTGGGGGGTACACTAGGAACCAAAGATTTAGGCCAAAGGAACAACCTTCTCCCCAGTTCCTTCTTCTAACTGGTTGGATTGCCTGGACATAAGTAGAGTAAATTGTCCATAATCTTAGAATGGATTTTGAGAGTCTGTAAACCTTTAGGCTACACAACCTAAGGGTAGGCTTGTATTTTTTGTGTTGCAGGGTCCCTTCTCTTCCCCATCCTTCCGACTTCCTTCCAGTGTATGCTTGGAAGGAGGTCATTGAACCCTCGTTTGAAAGAACCTTTAGACCATTCTTGGAGGTGGAGGTTGAGCTATAGCCAAGCAAATCCCATGGCTAATCAACAACCACCTCCCCCGCCCCTAAACCAACAGGAGCTAATTCAAAGGCAGTTGGAAGAATTGTAGCAGATGCAGCAATGGTTCCAACGAATGAATGGTCAGGGTGCTCGACCCTTGAAGGATTTTTATGATCCTTCAAATTATGAGGATCATCCTGGCATTGTGATCCTAGCCGGAGATGTTGAGATCAAGCCCCAAGTTTTGAGTCTAATTAAACACTTTCACGGGCTTGGCTTAGAGGACCCATTCCAGCATTTGGAGGACCTGATCACTCTAGTTCAGACCATCAAATCACGGAATGTGGAAGAATAACAGATGTTCATGAGGCTTCTCCCCTATTCACTCAGGGATATAGCTGCACATTGGTATCATACCATTGGAAGACCAATTGCTACCTGGACAGTTTTGAAATCGGGCTTCCTGAAGAAATTCTTCCCAATTGGGAGAACCAATCCATTGCGACGGGCAATTACCACTTTTGCCCAGCAGCAGGGCGAACCGTTTCATGGGGCCTGGGAGCGATTCCAGGATCTATTGCAGAAGTGTCCACACCACGAGGTGCCCAAATGGCAACTTGTGCAGATTTTTTATCACGGGTTGAATGATCAACTCCGTAATCATGTGAATGCTTCTTGTGGAGGCAATTTCCTCAACAAAGACGTAGATAGAGTGTATGATTTGTTTGAGGAAATGAGTGAAAATTCTTTAAACCACACCTCCATGGAAACCTTCAACCGATCTCAACAAACTAGATCAAATGCCAATGAGGTCCAAGATTCTCATACATCTGATATGGAATTGATCTGCAATAGACTAGATAAGATGGATCAGGTTGCTAAATGAATGGAAGAGTAGATGTTCGAGAACTCTAATTTCTCTAGATCCACTCAATCCTAGGGATTGGGATTCCATTCTTCGCAAGCTCCTACGGGACGGGAGTTTGTGAACCAGCTGGAGTTAGCTCGACCTTCGAGCCAACTCTTCTCAGAACCTTATGGGTTCCAAATTGGGGCCTTTGATCCTAGTTTTACTGATCCTTCTTCATCCACATCTTATGAGGATGTTCAGGCTGTATAGGAGAATGTGATGCGAAAAATCGCGTGATTTGTAAAAGTGAGTTTTTAATGTCGTTGTAACATGCGAATTTGCATACGCTATTAAATTTATATTCCTAAATAGGGGAGTATCTAAGGTCGTCCAAGGAGGAAAGTTTGCAAAAATTAAATCTCTTGCTTTGAAAATAAATCTCAACTTTCTTTTTGGTCTTTTTGAATATATAGTTTTTATGATTTTTGAAATAAAGGCAACATGCAGGTTTTTGTTGAAAGCTATAAAACAACTAATACCTAATTCAAGAAACCAACCCTAAGGTGATAGGTAGAGCCTCTCCCTAAGCTCACCCTAGGCATGTGGAGGCCTAGAATAATTAGGGAGAGGGACTGAAATAATTGCTAGGCAAAATTTGTAATAAGCTATGTAATAGAAATTGAAAGAAGGCAATTTGAATTAAATCAAAATTGTGCACACAAAACCTATAGAGGAATGCTTCTACTCTACTTGAAAATACAAGAAAAATAAAACACAAATCCTCTAGATAGATGGTGAAGAAGAGGGCTTCTTACTCCAAGCTTGGTAGCTCCCGACTTGAAAAGAATCTTCCAACTCCTTCCTTGCTATGCTCCTCTAAGATGATGTCCTCCAAGGTGATAGCTACCACCTTTAATTCTCTTCCTCCAAGGGTGGACATCCACCCTAGGTTCTTCTCCTTTGCCTGGCCGTCCTCCTTGAAGTGGAAAGCTCCTCCTCCTTGGCATGGCACAAGTTGAAGAAAGTGGGGAGAAGAAGGCACCAAAGGGGCCGGTGATGTGCCCCCTTAATCTTCTTCTCTACTCCTTCTTCTTGGCCGTAGGTATAGGTGGGAATAGGTAGAATAATACACTAATGGAGGATGCTCTAAAATGGTGGTAGGTGGTGGGTTTATATAGAGTAAGAAGGGGGCTAAGGTGACTCTTGAAATGGAGGGCTAAGATGGGAAGATGGAGGTGGTTGGGGGATCCTATGGCTAAGGGCAATTGGGGCCAACCCAAGGGACACCTAGGGGGTGGTTATGGGTGTGGCACCCCTTGAAGTTGGCGCCAAAAGGCTTCTAGAAGGGGGGCTTAGGTGGCACCAAGTAGGGTTCTAGAAGGAGGGTAGGTGGGTGGCTAGGATGGGTTGTAGGGTTAGGTGTATGGTGGATGTGGGGGTGGATGTTGGCGCCAAAAAGGGGGGTAGTTAGGGTTAGGTTTTGGCACCAAAATTGGTGCCTTTTGGTGGTGATGATGGGATGAAGAGGTGGCTAAGTGGTGGTGCCAACTTGGAGTAGGATAGCTAGCTTAGGTAGGGCTTAAGTTGGTGGAGCTAGCTGAGGTTGAGTTGAAGGTGGTGGATGACCAAGGAGCTGGTTGCTAGCTTAGCTAGCTATGGAGTAGAGGAGGAGGTATTGGAGCTAGGGTTTGAAGAGAGGAGCTAAGGAGGAGAAATCTGGAGCTAGAACTGGAGTTGGCAGCTGCTGAAGAGGCTAGCATGGAGCTACTCTAGCTGGCTTAGCTTGCTAGTTCTTTGCTAGCTGCTAAGCCAAGCTAAAGTGAGCTAGCTTCTACCATAATGAGCTGAGGTGAGTTGGGTATGGTGCTCCCGGGGAGGATCAAGCTGGTTGAGGCAGCTAAGATAGCTTAGCTCAACTGAGTTGAGCTAAGTTGAGTCCCCAGGAGCTGGACTTGAGCTTCCTGAGCTGGAATGAAGTTATCTTCAACTGGTTGGAGTTGAGTGGAGCTGGATGTAGCTGGATCTGAGCTGGGGTGAACTCCAGTCAACTCAGCTGAGCTAGCTAGAGCTCCCTGTGGACTAGTGGGAGCTAAAATGAGTTAGACTCAACTAGGTTGAGCTGGATATGAGCTGACTTGAGCTAGGGTGAGCTAAGATGAATTCTCTTGAGCTACCATTCAGCAAAGATTAGCTGAATGGAGATGGGATGAGCTAACCCTAGTTCAAGTGAGTTACGTTCCAGCTGTGGTGAGCTGGATCAAGCTGAGTTCCAGTTAGTCTGAGCTCCTCCTTCACCATTTGCCTTCTTGAGTGCTAGGGTTTTAGGGATCTGTATATCTGTTCCTTCCTAACACTCACAAAAACACATTAAAACAACAAAAGAAAATGCATGCATGCCTAACCTAGTTAATGCCTAAATGCAACCCAGAAACCCGTTTGCGGAGTAAAATCCTAAGAGCTAGGTTTGTTTTAATGCATAAGAATGATGATAAACTGGCATTTATCAGAATGCTAGGTCCAACCCTTACTCGAATTCCCACAATTCTGGTTGGAAAAGTCATCCTAACTTCTCTTAGAAAGATCAGGGGCAACAAACCCAATACCAACCCAACAACTATGTACCGCAAAAACCAATGGGTCAGGGTCATGTATATACTCAGTTGCCCTTAAATTAGGTTAATCAGTCCGTGTGGAATGCTCAACAACCCGCCGAGCAGGCTGATTTAAACCTGAAGATGGTAGAAATGTAAGGGTCAATGCTCCAGCTCATGCAACAAATGAAAACTTTGCCGGATACCTTGCAATCCGGACTTGGTGCAGACAATTGACAACCCAAATCTCTACCATCACAACCTATACCAAACCCAAGGAATGTACAGAACCGAGGTGCTGGGCCTCAAGGGTTTGGTAATAATGGTGGGTCATATGCTAAAGCTCATGCTATTTACCAGGCTACCCTAGCCCCTCCCGGAGCAAACCATGTTCCCACCATAATCAACCAGGAGCCTACTGTTTTGCCCAACTCTCAACAAGAGACTAACCAATAGCATTTTGCCACTGCAAACACCATCACCTTGAGGAGTGGTAGTAGACACAAGGGACCTACCCAACCCCATGTCAACCCCATTAGGCCCTATAGTAAGAATTCCAAACTCCCAACTAAGAATGTGATCAACAAAACATCAGAGTCTGATTCAGGAGTATGTTGTTGTTGTATGGGAAAACAAAAAGAGTCGGAGGAGAAATTGGAGGAAAGGATGTCCTTACTTCAAGATTTCAAATTGACAATCATTTTACTCCTCATGGCTATCGGATCAATCCCCACCTACGCCATAGGTTTACTGAATGCATATAAAGAAAGGCATAGAGCGAAATCTGAAAATAATAGGAGAGTAGTTTTGTCCGATAACACAAGCACACTGATCCTAAACAAAATACCTCCTAAGAAGCAGGACCCGGGAGCCCCACTGATTTCCTACACAATAGGAAACATTACTTCTGATCGAGCCCTCCTCGACTTGGGTACTTCCATTAATGTGATCCCCACCTCATTGCACATGGAATTGGGTCTAGGCTACCTAAAACACACTGACATAACCTTGCAGTTAGCCGATAGATCCATTACAAAACCAAGGGGTATTTTGGAGGATGTTTTAGTCAAGGTTAATGATTTGCATTACCTTGCTGATTTCATGGTCCTGGACATGGAAGCCCCAAAACAGCTCAACCACACCCCGATTGTTTTAAGAAGACCTTTCCTGGCTATTGCCAAGGTGAGGATTGATTGTGAATCGGGAAATATAGAAATGGCCTCAGGGGATAAGACAAATCGATTCAATATTTTTGAAGTCTTAGAGAAGAATAAAACTAAGTGTGGTTCGATGGAGGAGCTTGGTAGAATAGAGGAAGTAATGGCCATACATACCTTAGACAACCTTTTAATGGCCAACTCAACCCAAACTCGGGAAGAAGATCACACGGTTGCGAAAATAATTGAGGACAAAGCCAAAATGCAACCAATTGTAGCAACACAAGATGAGGAAGATATACATGAAATCGGAAATCTGTTGGATGATTCACGTGATCAAGTTAAAACCCAACAACATCCTTATCCTGAATGCTTAGAGTTTGAGGTCCAACTTGTAGGTGGGAATCCTGAGGATCATGATGGTTGGTTTAAGAACCCAGAGTGTGAGGATGAAATTGAACATTGGGGAAGAACTCTTCAAACATTAGGTATTCTAGAGTACCCACAAATCCCCAGCACATCACAAAACCCTCATCATCCTATTCACCCAACCATTGCACAAATTCTATACCCAACCACACTTCCTCTGTAATAAATCAACAAAACTCCTATTGGATACCATTTGGGCTCCCCCTACACCACAAGCTTTCTACTTTCATTGATCATCTCTTTAGCAAGTCCATTTTCACTCTCCGGGACCCAAATCTTGGGGCCCGGAAATTGTGTTATTGCAGCCTCAATGTTAGTTATAATTGATTGAGGACCTCACCTAGCTGAAGGCACTAAACTCAACACATATAAAGACTATTCCAAGCTGACCAGAGTCTCATGAAAACAAGGTGTTATTCTTCCACTTCTACTCCCCTGCATGCTTTCATTTTTCACAATGAGGACATTGCAATAGCTAAGCATGGGGGGGTGGATATATCTTATAATCTTTTTGTCAGTTAATTCCTGTTATTTGATTCTATCAAAAAAAAAAAATAGAATTAGGAGACGAGAACTTAGGCATTAGGAGTTGCAAACTTTAGGAATTGATACTTTGAGACCTGAATGTAGATTTCCCTACTAGGAGGGGTGACGTAATAAATTGCGAAAATATAATATAAACAATCTCACAAAAATTAGTCACACAAGGTACACAATTATTTTTAGGTGGAAATCCAAACCGGGTGAAAACCACCACCTAACCCTCTCGAGTTATGATTTTCCGATCAACCAAGTTGATCAAATCCACTAAACGAATCACTTAAACGAGGGTGATTCAACCTCAATTACAACCACGCTACAAGTGCGAGGGTAGCGTTCCTCAACCCCTTCTCTCCACAAGAAGGATTTTGTCCCACGAAGGAGACGGGAATTCGCAAAGCGAATACCCAACCAAATAACAAAGATAAAATAATAAATATAGTCCTATAGAGCCAACAAAGATTTAAACCTAGCTTCTATAGGAAATAAGAAACTCCCCTTTGCAAGGAGTGCATCGAATCGATGACGCGGGTGCGTGAGCCACGCGACGGCGCAACGTCACTCTCGTGAACTACGGCGGGAGAGCGGGTGCACAAAGGCTTGATGCTCTCATGATGTAGAACTTGAGCTTGGAGAGCAAGAGCTTCTCTAGGACACAAAAGAGTAGAAAGTATGTTACTTGGGTGTGTCTTAGTGTCTCTTGGTGTATCTTGGTGTGTGTTGTGTGCAAGAGGTTCCTCTCTATTTATAGAGGCCTTAGGAAGGCTTTGGAAGGCTTTGGAAGGCTTTGGAAAGCTTCCATAGCCATTGAGAGCAAAGCCCAAGAGAATCAGGCTGAAATCAGGAACAATGATTGCACTGACAGGGTTATCAGACAGCTGATCCTGGCATCAGACGTCTGGAAGATCACTTTAAGACGTCTGAAAATAATATCAGACGTCTGATTATAGGCGGGTTTCTTCCTGACTTGAATCAGATCTAAACAGGGTTCTAGTGCAAGTCTATCAGACGACATACAGGACGTCTATAATGATTGCACTGACAGGGTTATCAGACGTCTGATTTTATGCGGGTTTCTTCTTGACTTAGATCATATCTAAACAGGGTTCTAGTGCAAGTCCATCAAACGACATACAGGACGTCTGGCACTATGTCTGGATGTCTGGAAACCTACTTTTTCGTGGGAATGGATTTCCAAGAGAGTGCAACGGCTAGAAAATCTCTGAGAAGAGATTTTGGGTCAGCCGAGGCAAAACGGTCATCTATCAGATGTCTGGAAGGGCTTAAGGACATCTGATAAGGCTCTAACGGTCATATCCTTGAGTGTTTGCTAAGCCAGCCAACAGTCCACTAATTGGACGTCTAGCAAATTCATCAGACGTCTGGACAGAGGTCTGGACGTCTGATTTCATTAGACAGAGCTAACAAGTCCAGCCTAAATGTTATCAGACGTCTGAATCAACAGTCAGACATCTTAAGACACATTATCAAACGTCTGATCTTGGAATTAGACATCTGAAAAGGTTGTTTGAACCCTATATTGGTTTTCTAAGTTTTCTACAGAAAACATAAGTATCCTAGGGTTGTGCCGGTGTTCCTAGGACTACTGTTAGGGTACTTTGAGGCTCTTTAACATGAATCTAAGTAACAAAAATAAAGAGCAACAAAAGAAACGAAAATACAAGGAGTACAAGAGAAGGAAATCTATCCTATTCTTCATCTCCTTCCTTCTTCAATCTATCGCTCCTCGCGAATCTCCTCTGTTTTCCATCAAGCTCCTCTAATCCATCCTGGATGTGAGCTCGAACTCCGTCTGGTCACGTCTCCATTTGCAATTTTCCTGAAATCTAAGACTCCAAGTGCAAATGTTAAATGACACGTGTTTTGTTATCATCAAAACAAATGATCGTGGTGCTCTGGCACCAACACTGAATACTTAGACTCTTCAGATCTTCGGGCTTAATTAGCCCAAGTGTCCACTTAAATGTGGACTTAGTCTCAAGTCCTCGCCAATTAAAATTTATTTTAATTTGGTAAATAAATTGGGATGATAAGTATGCAACTTATCAACCCACCCTCTAATTTGGGGGGGACTTTAAGCCTAAGCATCTATACAGTTTTTTTTGCACTGACTCACTTTTTGGCGGTTTCTTCGGAAATTGGGTAGCTAATGAACTATCTAGGGTGGTATGGCTGTCAAGTTGTTGGTGGTAATAGCTTATCGGTCGGTTGTCTAGAGCCTAGTCACAAGACCATTTTCATTGTACTGACTTTAGGTAAATCTCAGATCAGGAAAGCCACTTACTTAAAAAAAAAAGAGAAAAAAATAGAAAAAGGAGAAAAAATAAATAATAAAAAAACCACACTTCACCGCACGAGTATGGCTGGCAAGTTGTCGTGGGTAACAGCCCATTGGCCAGTTGTCTAGAACCCATCTCACAAAAAAAGAAATGCATAATAATTCCCAAAACAGTTAGGGAAGAAGCGAGGAAGTAGAATAAATCGGGAAGATATACATTGTGTTTGCCCTTGTGTCGACCCCATAAATAAAGTAGGGAGAAATCTATCGTTCGAAAAGATAAACCTCTAGGTAAGGTCACTTAGGGTCGTAGAAACCCGAAGTCCATTTTAATGGCTGCCTAGTGAGTCTTTCACTCTTTTCACTAGATGCTTAGCACTTAGAGTCCTTTTCAAGTCTTGGGTGGGTCGGGTAACCGTAAAAAGTTATCCAAGAACTCTCAAACTCCAAAGGTACAAAAAAAATTACAAAAGAAGAAAAACAAGAAAAAATTTTTGTATCTTCTCTTCTCAAATAAGGCGAGGGCTTGGACGGCCTGCATTATGGCAGACACCCGGGCACTGTCGAGTCTTCATAACTAGGTCTTGGGTTGAAAGTTCCTAAAACAACCAACAAATTATGCCTAAGAGATCGAATCTTAATTCTACTTTTATAAATACCATTTAGGCTAATTTTGCTAGGGACTAGCAAAAAGTAAACATGGGGGTATGATAAACACACATGAATTCATGATAAAATGCTTATTTATGATAGTTCTTAGGCTTAGCATTACATATCAAGTTATAAATACCGCATAACATCCATTGCATTGCATTTAGGATAGTTGTATGTTTCGCATATTAATTCCTTCATTTTATATGGCCAGGAGGCAATGCGATATCTTTATAGACTTCAGATGAAAAATCTGACCGTACGGATGGATTTGGAGCGACGATCGCAATTCGACAACGTAGAAATCACCTTGATCCGAGTACCGTGGCATCCTCTACAAGCAATGAAGGGTGGATGGTCTAGATGGTGCCACGTGGCACCATCTGGAGCGCCCAAAGTCACCTGCCACATCTCCAAGGGCCGCCCATCAAGTGATCTTAGCCGTTGGATGAAAATCCAATGGCTGAGAGCCCACCCTCACCACACGGCTGCAACTCCTCTTTGCGACACACTGGTTGACGTGGCACAACAGTGATGCATTGGATCGCAAGGGAGGGGCGCGGGTTTGAATCCCGACAGCCCCCCCATTCTCAATCCAGCCGACGTGCAACGCATCCAGCGCATGTGTGCACATGCAGCAGCAACGACAGCACGCACCAGCAGTGCACGCGCGCGCATGCCAACAGGACCTCCGCGGAATTTGCGTGCATGGGGTGGGTGCGTGCTCAATTGGCGCTAGCCTTCAGCGACAACTTGGCAGACATACAGCGATGCTTACAGCCGTCGCTAATTAATCGCACATCAACAAGGCCAGCTGTGGGCGTGAGCTGCCTGCAACAACACTTACATCGATGACTTGGAGGACACTAATGGTCCTATTCCTATTCTAGCCTCTTTTCATCCACTATAAAAGGACCAACACCCCCTCCCTTCCAAGTCATCTCTACCTACTCTACTCCCACCTACTCCCAAGCTCTAGCAAGCCTACCAACGCTCTATTAGAGCTTGTTCTCAAGCCCCCAAGGCACCTATTAGTGTAATGAAACTCTGCCCCACCAAATACTCCTCCAGCTTCCCAACCCCATTCATAGGTCACCTTGGAGACGTCCTCCCACCTCCATTCCGGTAGTAGATCATCTCCGCCTTCTCACCTCCATTCTAGAGATGCGCTGAAACTTTCCTCTACCCGACATCCTCCTGCTTCTCATCTCCGGCATCATGCTTCCCAACTCCTTCATCCGAGCTTCTGCTAGGCGCCGTCGTCTTGTCGAACAGCCGCTTCAGGAGATTTCTTCTCACCTCCTTTTTTTATGTTTTTTATATTATTGTAATTGACATTCATGCAATATATCAGATTCAATTCTATCTCTCTATTGTGATTGATTGTCATTTTATTTCAAAAACAAAAAAAATAACAAAACCCTAAAACACCAAAAAGAAATAAATCGAAGTGCAGTTTTCATTCAAAGTAAACGTCGCCTCCTGTGTTCTACTTGGGACTCCCTTGGAGTTTCGGTATAAATTCTATTTGATCACGAGTTTTGCAACTACGACGACGGGTTACTCGTAACCCTTATTTCAAACACGCGAAACTCGTGCGATCAGGTATACTTACAGAACGTTCATTCACACTTTTCTCCAATCTAACTGCTTTGGCTGACCTCAGAAGTGTACCTGCAATCACAGCAAGATCAGAGAAAAAGTGAGATAAAAGTTAGGTAAGGTGGAAAACGCGAGAAATCAAAGAGCGTTGCCTCCCCAGCAACAGTGCCAAAATGTTGAACGTGAATTTTACACTAAAAGTTTGAGTTTGAAACCCTGGTGAGTCCCAAGTCGAACGCGAGGAGGCAAACTTTTGATTAAAAATCGCGTAGGATTTATTGTCATGAAGCAAATTAGCTAGTCGAGTTAAATCTACACTAACTATCTACTTAAAGAATAATTAATAGAGGAGAGGAAAAGAATAATACAAATAAAGAGAAAATAGGGAGAGAATAAAAAAATATTTCATAACCATGGAATCAGGTTCATTACATCTAATCACTATACTAGAAAGCAGGAAATCTATACTATAAAGTGATAAAAAAGAAGGTGATGAGAAGTTATCTTCCTCGACGACTGCTTGGAGGACAAGCTGCGTTAACGGGACACCCAGAAGAGGGTGGTGAGATGTTAGATGAGAGAGAATGAAGAGGGAGGAAGGAGGATGAAGCAGGACGACATCACAGTAGAATCTGCTTTTCGAACGATGGTGAGAGGACAATCGCGGGCGCTCCACGAATGGGGGTGAGAAGATGGAAATTATCCTTTTAACTCTAATGGAGCATCCCGAGTTTGGGACGAGCTCGTAAAGCTTTGGAGGAGGTGAGAGAAGAAAGGAAGGGTGAAGAAAATGAGTGGTAGGGGTGGCCTATTATAGTTGTAGGAATGGAGGGGCAAATAGGTCATTTTAAAACTTAAAATAAATGCCAGGGATCTTTAGTGACGGATATAAATGTCATTAAAGGTTGAGCGTTGGTGAAGCTTGCGTGCGCCCTTGCCTTTCTACCTTTAGCCATTTCGCACATGCACCCACGTCCACGATATCTCAGCCATTCGATCAAGAGATCGGACGACTTAAAATCCTCGAGCGCCGCTTCTTCAAGCATTAAGCGCGCCCGTGTGCGATGGTGCATTTGAGCACGCATCATTGGACGCGTGCAACGCACACTTCATCCGACACACCACGTCACCTCATCCGCCACCCGATCTCCATCCAATGGGTGAATTTCACCTGCGCTCGCTTGTTCGCCTGATTTGAGGCGAGGTGGGGCTCGAACCCGCGCTTCGTCTTCGTGAAAGGAGGCGTGAGCCAATGCATTGCAGCCACTTTTTGGTCGTGTTTTGTGTCTAACACACATGTGCCCTCAACCGTTGGATCTCGATCCAATGGCTGAGATCGCATCTTGATCGCACCTTCAGAGGTGGAGCGAGAGGCTTAGGCCGACGTTGCGCGGCTGGGATGGCGCCACGTGGCGCCATCCCAACTGTTCATCTTCTTTAACCTGTAGATGGTGCCACGGATGTCGAATTGGACCAATTTTCACGTCGTTGGGCTGCGATCGTTGATCTGAACCCATCCGTGTAGTTGGATTTGTCATCTGAGATACAGATTTAACACTACCTTGGCCCTTATCCTCTGATCTTTCTCATACTATATCTGATGCTATGGAAATCCGATCAGGGTGATCTTGGAGTCGTTGAACTCCGATCATTGCCCTAATCATATCCGTACGATTGGATCTTCAATCCGAGGCCCTAATAAATATTGCCTTGTTCCTGACCACAAAAAGGGAGAATTACCTAAAATTTATACAATCTAACCTAAATGCATGATGATGTATGTTATGCAATATTTATAATGCATGAATGCTTCTATGACACTAGAAACATTCATAAATAGACATTTTAGGTTAATTAGATGTGTGTACATCAATCCTCAACCTTGAGAAGATCTTGACCCACAGATAGAGGAGCTTAGAGCCGATCCAGATTCACCCATAGCTCCCACTTTATCTGCTGAGGCCCATCCCGAACCCCCACCTGCTGCTGATAACCTGGTAATGGAACTGAAGCCCCTCCCAGATCATCTGAAGTACATCTTCTTGGGTTCTAATCAAACTTTTCCTGTGATCATCAATTCCTGACTCACACTTGATCAGGAAACAAAGATGATTTCTGTTCTCCAGCAGCATCGAAGAAACATCGAATGGACTCTCGATGATCTAATTGGGATAAGTCCCTTGTATTGCACACACCATATCTACACTGAAGAGGGCTCACGACCATCTCGAGAGATGCAGAGAAGACTTAATTCAAATCTGCAGGAGGTCATAAAGAAAGAGATCATCAAGTGGTTAGATGCCGATATCATCTACCTGATCTCTGACAGCCGCTGGGTGAGCCTGATCCAAGTTGTGCCTTAAAAGGCAGGGCTTACTGTGATTACGACTGAATTTGGAGAGACCATCTCGACCCGCATTACGAATTTGTGGAGTCAGCATAGACTATCAGAATCTATATGCCTCCACGAAGATAGATCATTTCCCGCTTTCGTTCATTGATCAAATTCTCGAGAAATTGGCGGGAAATCGATTTTTTTGTTTCTTGGATGGATACTCTGAATATAATCAGGTGGCAATTCATCCCGTAGATTAGAAAAAGACCACCTTTACCTACCCCTACGGTACGTACGCGTTCTGCAAGATGCCTTTTGGGCTATGCAATGCACCTGTCACCTTTTAGCGATGCATGCTAGCCATATTCTTAGATATGGTAGGTAATTACCTTGAGGTCTTCATGGACAACTTCGCAGTGTTCAGTGAATATTTCAATAATTGCCTCCTGAATTTGGTCCGGATCCTTAAGAGATGCATCGAAGTGAACCTGGTTCTCTCTTGGGAAAAGAGCCATTTCATGGTTCCTGAGGGCATCGTTCTTAGACATCTTGTCTCTGAGAGAGGCATCTAGGTCGACCGGGCTAAGGTGAATCTGATTTCCAAATTACCTATGCCTAACTCAGTCAAAGATATCAGATCGTTCTTAGGGCACGTCGGTTTTTATCATCGATTCATATCTGATTTTTCCAAAATCACGCGTCCCTGACAAACATCCTTTCAAAGGACACGCCTTTCGAGATGATGAGTGAGTGCATTCACGCATTTGAAATCTTGCCTAATTGAGTCACCCAAGCACTAATCCTATAATCTCCTGACTGGTCTCATCCCTTCGAGATCATGTGCGATGCATCTGACTATGCAATAGAAGCGGTGCTAGGTCAGAAAATCAACGGGAAACCACTGATCATATATTACGCCAGCAAGACACTGGACAAGGCTCAGCGTAATTACACGATTACAGAGAAAGAACTGTTGGCCATAGTATTTGGTCTGGAGAAATTCAGATCATACCTCCTGGGTTCCCACGTCATCATATACTCGGATCACACTATAGTGAGGCACTTACTCACGAAGAAGGACGCGAAGTCTAGATTAATTCGCTGGATCTTGCTGTTGCAAGAATTTGATCTTGAAATTTGCGACAAGGTGGGAAACCAGAAGGTGGTAGCTGACCATTTGTCCCACCTTCCTTCTTTAGTTATTAACCCGTCCAGCCCTATTTCCGAGCACTTTCCGGATGAGCATCTCTTAGCCATTAATGGACTTCCTTGGTTTGCCGATATCGTGAACTACATGGTTATAGGGAAAGTCCCTCCAGATTGGGCGACTTCCAGGAGGGACAAGCTGACTTTCGATGCCAAGTATTATGTCCGAGAAGATCCGTATCTATCCCACATCAATAATGACCAAGTGATTCGGAGATGCATTTCCGACAACGAGGTCAACGATGTCATCTCATTCTGTCATGACCAGGCTTGCGGTGGCCACTACTAGGGGCATAAAACCACAGCGAAAATCCTCTAGTGTGGGTTCTTTTGGCCCACCATGCTCAAAGACACACAATCCTATTGTAGGGCATGTGTTCGTCATCAGACCCTCAGCAACATGGGCCAATGCTATATGAGGCCCTTGAATCCTATCATTGTGTGCGAAATCTTTGACATCTAGGGAATTGATTTCATGGGACCCTTTCCAGGATCTAATGGCTTCGAGTACATCTTACTCGCTGTTGATTATGTCTCGAAGTGAATCGAAGACATCCCCACCAGAACAAACGATCATAAGGTTGTTCTTCGGTTCATTCAGGAGAATATCTTTTCCAGGTTTGGGGTTCCAAAAGCTGTCATCAGCGATGGTAGGTCTCATTGCACGAATGTGCACTTCCAGTCCCTTATGAAAAAGTATGGGGTGTCACATCGTATCTCGACTCCTTATCACCCCTAGACTAATGGATTAGTTGAGCTATCAAATCGACAGATTAAGAAAATCCTTCAGGTCATTGTTCGACCTAACAGGAAGGATTGGTTTACCCGCCTTCCGGAACATTTTGGACTTATAGGATCACCCATAAGACCCAGTTAGGAATGTCTCCCTTCAAACTCGTGTACAGGAAGGCATGTCACCTCCCTGTAGAAATGGAGCACAAAGCCTATTAGGCAGTACGGAAGTGCAATCTGGATCCCATGAAGGCTAGAATCCACCGTCGGTTGCAAATGAGCGAGATCGAGGAACTACGCAAGGACACGTATGAGAGCTCGCGCATCTATAAAGAGTGGTTCAAAGCCTTCCATGACAGTCACATTTCGCGAAAATCTTTCTATCCTGGTCAAAAAGTGTTACTCTTTAATGCCAAACTCAAGCTCTTCTCAGGAAAACTTAGATCAAAGTGGATTGGACCATTCCTCGTGAAACGAGTATTTGGAAATGGAGTCGTCGAAATCAGCAAACTTAGCCACGAATCAAAACAATTTGTCGTGAATGGTCAGAGACTCCAACAGTTCGTAGAACTCACCAACTCGAATTTAGCTATAGTATCTTTTGATCTCCATTCTCTCTAAGCTTCATTGCACCCAGCTGATGGCATTAAACTTAGCGCTTAACGGGAGGCAACCCATCATTTTTGAGAAAATCAAGACCCTTCTAACTTATATTTTTACTGAAATCATATTGTACTTTAGGGTTCGTTCGTTACAACAGTCGACTCCACCTTTGATACCTGTATCAAAGCTTGAAATTGTCTGCAACAGTCATCCTGACCCGTTCGCCACCAACCAAACCTGTTCTAATGTATGATCTAAACTCAACTCGAACTCATCTAATTTACAATGAGGACATTGCAAATCTTAGGCATGGGGGATATTAAAGGGCAAAACGCTGTGAGAATCAATTCACTGAGGGGTTTCATCAAAAAAAAAAAGGAAAGGAGAGATCAAAGTGAGCTAAATTGAAAATAATTGGGGAGGAGAGAAAAGAAAAGAAAAGAGAAAGGAAGGAGCAATCAAAAAAAAGAAAGAAAGGAGATAGTCCCTTGTAATTGAGTATGGAATTTACCTAACTTCTAGGCTGGATCGAATGATAAATTAAGACCTGGAAGGCTAAAACTGAGGAGATTAGTGACGAGTACCGGCCTTAGACCTCTTGGACCTATTTTAGGGTTTAAACACTCAAGTATTCATTAAGATCTGGATTAGTCCTCAAGAGGTTGAGGAAAGTGCGAGGTTGATGTAGTAGGTTTAAGGCTCAGGGAGTATTCGGCTTCGTTGCCTGCCCTTTAGTTTGTGGGACTTGATAACCTAAGCACCCAAAATCATACTAGTCTAGTTTAGTGCACTTAACGAAGAAATAATGCCAAAAGTGTTCTATTATGAAAAGTCATCTTTAAGATCTAGCTTAGGAGCGGCTTGAAGACACAAGTTGATTAGATGAGTTCTCGGTACAGAGAGGTGGAATATTCTCCTTGAAGATGCATATCAACATATCATCTCCTCGGTACTTATCTCCAAGGATATTTAAATATCCTACTGGGGCATATAAGTACCTCGTGCTAGGTTCAAGTGCCATGGGCGGGATTATCTCGAAATGTCAATTACAAGGGCCTAAATTTAGCTACAGAACGCCGTGGGCGGCATTATCCCGAAGTGTCGAAAGCCATGGTTCTGGGGGTTGCCATGGGCAGTACTATCCCGAAGCATCGAAAGCCAGGGACCCTTCGAGGATTGATGGTAGGGACAAGGAATCAGATACAGACTGTGTTTAGGGCCAATCTGAGGCTAGATTCAGGGAAATATAAAAAGAAAAGAGAGAAAACTCTCAAAATGAAATATCCTTCTTCATCTCTCTCTTATTTAAACATACTGGCAAACTGAATCTATACTCAATATGTTTATGCACGGTGCTTTAATTGTCGGGGTCAACGAACCTTTGGGCAGTTTTTGCGTGCCTCAAAAACCTTTGTGGCAGACCCAAGTTGAAGCTGGTTAGATCTAGATCTTGGTTGATACTTGAGTACCTCTAGGCCTATTATTGGTATTTTGATCTGATTTCTAGAGATGCGGCTTAGTAGGGCATCCTGATGGTTACATCCGACTTAGAGACCCACTTTGATCCATAGGATTTTGCTAGGGACTAGCAAGAGATAGGCATGGGGATATGATGGGAGCACCATAATAGGCCCTAGCTAGACACTTTTAGTCAAGTATTATTGATAAAAGCTCCTACATAATTATCTGAGGGTCATCATTCCATAATATTCTGATTTGAGAAGAGAGCGGAAAATCAGGATTAATTCTGTAATTTTAACAGTACATCATGAACATAGATTAACCATGGGGTCACTCATGGGTTAAATAAAGGTCAAATGAGCTTAAAAGCCAAAATGTGGGTTCATATAGATAGAAATGGGATTTCACGCATTTCAAGAACCATAACAGCACACAAAACCCTAACTTCAGACTCGCTTAAATTAAAGAGGTTCTGGTCAGGATAAAATTCATGTAAACCTCCTAAAAATCATAGAAAAATATTCTAAGAGGCTTGGTACCCTTGGTTTAACCATTTGAACCCATTTTGACCTAGAATAGAGGCTAAGGTAGAATTTTACCCTAATTTGGGATTTTGTGCAAATTTCCAAGTCAAACATGGTAAAAACTTAAATCCAACTTCACCATTAAATTCCTTGGGTCCAAATTAGGTTGGTACCAAAATTTGGGTCCAATAAGAGTCCATCTTGACCTAGTTTGCAATTTAGTCCTTTAAATCTTTGTTTCTCTTAGTCAGGCCCCTAACTTTTGAATTTTTTCAAATAGCCCCCTAACTTCTCTTCATTGTATTCATTTAGGTCCCTACCACCATTAGAGGTGGGAATGCACCTCAGTTGAGATTCACAGAGAGATTCTCTCTCGAATCAAGACCAAATCCCTCTAAATTTAGAGGGATTGATCTTGAGAGATCTCTCTATTAGGTGGACTAAATCTTGGACCTCGATTCTCATCAAGGAACTCACATGAACTAAAAGAAATCTAGGGATCTTTTTCCCTGATTTCACGACCCAATCAAGCTCCTTCCCTCATCCAGAGCTTGTCTTGAAGCTCTATAAAGGATCCCCTCGACGGGGTCGTTCTCCTTAGCTCAGAAAAGATGGAGATACCTTCTCTTCTCTCCAGTTGAACACATCTCGAGCTTCGACGACCCTCTCTAATCTCCTCCTCCAACCGTCCAACAATCAAATTGAATGTCCTTATGCCTTCCTCCCTCGCTTCTGCCTCTAGTTGGTCAAAGCAAAGGTCCTTCACGCCTTCGTCGTTGCTGCTTTTCCTCACCGTCGCATTCAGCTTCTCTGGCTCCGACCCATCGTAGACGGACACCCCCTCCTCCGTCTCACTCCCTAAGTCCCTCTAAACTCCTATCTTACTCCTCTACTTCATTTCTCTCCACTTAAATCTCGCTGTCGATCGCCACTTCACCCTCAACACCCTCGTCTTCCCTACGTCCGACATGAGCTCCAACAAGCTTGCGCCGATGCTACACTGCACCAAACACCTCTCTACCACCACTAAAACCTCCGTCGAGTCTCACCAAGCAAAAGCCCCAAAGAAATTTGGGGCTTTCTCTTCTCTTTTCTTCTGTTGAATGCACGCACTCATATACACTTTCGCCGGCTTTGACAGAGCTCCACCAAGCTTGCCATGCCCTAAAACCACCACTGTCGCACTCACCTTCGCACGTTGAATCTTCTAAGCACTTTTGACAGGGCCGAAAGGACATTTTCGTATTTCAGGGACTTCGTTGGAGCTCAGGCACCGCCTTTGTCTTCTCCAACTTCGCCCGTAGTGCTTCGGCCATATCCAATTGAATTGCAAAGCCCAGGGCCTACAGAATTCATCCTAGAAGCCTTCCAGGTCTTCAACTGAGTGCATCCATAGTAGTTGCTTCTCCAATTGACACAGGGTTCCTAAGATGCAAGCACGTGAAGAACAGACGTGGGATAGTCCCACATTATGCGTTTCAAGCCTCGCCACTGCATATAACTTGATTTCGTGCTAAAGGTTGTTCGCCTCAGCAAGCACGGGGGTGAGGTCCCCATACGCATGCCCCACTGCATGCGCTATACATGCGCTTATCCACGTGCCCTCGCCTACGCTCACACCTCGCGGGTTTGGGCGGTGGATCCGTTTACCAGGAAAGCCAGGTTTGACAGAGTTTTGAAAGAGGGAAATTTGAGGAGGAATGGGGAGGGTTTTGCACTATGGCTTCAGGATTCATGCCCTCCCTATTCTCTCTCAACACTTGGCTGAGATCTGAAGAAGGGCACTTGTGTTGGTGCTATTGTGCCTTTGCTCCTTTGAGGTTCGAGGCAAGGCCCTTGTACCTTGTAAGGTTCTGCTGGTATTTGGTTAAGGCATCTGTGCCTTAGTTCTGGCAACTGATTCTAATATTGCTGAGATAATTAATAGAAAGTAATGTTAATTTATTTGAGCTAATTAGAGCTTAACTTGTAGGTTAATTTGGTGATTAAAATCACCATTTTAACCCCATCTTTTTGCACTCTAATCCTTGGTCTTATTGCAATATTATTCTGATTTATCTTGGGTAATATTTTGATTATATTTGCATATCTTTATTGATAATTGTGATTAGTGATTGAAATTTGTCATTTTGCTTCCTGCGAATGACCTCGAACTCACATTGATTTTGGGTTTATAAATTTAAGTGTTTATGCGAATTTCGTCTTATACTACAATGCGTATTTCTTAAAACGACGATTCTCGCTTGCAACATCCACACTAAATCTTTAGGCAATGTGTTGATATGACTAACGCCACTTTGTAATGATGGCTAGGATGCATCCCTTCGGCTTTTGGAAGTTTTAAATAGAGGATCCCCCTTACAAATGGGAGCCCACAATTATTTTCCTTTTCACCATCGAGTAACTTTTTCTCCTTTTGCTCCTCTTGGTGAAGATGATGAAGCGTCTTGCATCTAGTATAAGTGATAAGAACTCCTTAGAGGAAGAGGTGGGTCAAGAGGTTCTCCTTCATAGTCTTAATGCCTCCTTGAGGTCAGAATCTCCTCCAAATGTCGAAGGCTTCTCTTCTCTATCCTCCTTTACTCACACCCAAAGGGACATGATCTTAGAGGTCATTATGACCAATATTTGTCGACTTCCCTATTTTCATCTAACATCATACTACAAGTATTTGAGCATGGTTCTTGACAAATCTCATAACATAGAAGTAGAGGCTCAACTTGACACGCTCTCCTACCTTCAAGGAAGTGATCTTCTAATCTAAGTTCTTAGCTAGGATTTATTTTTCCTCACTCTTATTTCATTTCCAAGATTTTCTTATCCACATGGGATATTATCGAGATATACTTGATATTCTAATCTTCTGTGGTCAATTTTTGTTCAACAATATAGTCAGATTACAAATAGTTCTATATTCTGATTTCTTTTCATTGAAATTGGAATTAATTTGAAAATGCCGCAAAAGTATTCAGGAGACAAGAAATTTTTTCAAATTGCAAAAATATTCAAGCAACAGCACAAAATAAGAACAACCCTCGAGGTGAGGTGGTGTGGTTCCGACGATGGGCGAGGACGGTGCTTCCTCCTCCTCGCCTACTGTACTCTCTCTCTCTCTCTCTCTCTCTCCACGGTGAAGATCGATTCCTATGAGTAAAGGAGTGCAGCGCCTGATGTTCATGTATTGATGATGCATGCAGGCGGCAACAATAACGATCGAAGAAGAAGAAGAAGATTTGATTGGAGCGAGTGCTGGATGGGTGGAAGCTCGCACCTATTGCGCTCATGTCTCCTCGATCTCACCCGATTGCTCTTACCACATGCCCGATCCCAGTAGCCCTTGCTCCAGGTCTGCCTGCTGGCTTCTCATCCAGCATGTTCATCCCTAAGCTAAAATGAGTTGTCCATTAACTCTTATCTATGGATACGTCTCGTTACATAATAATCAGATAAGATGATCCATCTTCGGGTTCCTTTTTTGTTCCTTTATCCTTTGCTGCTGCTGTGGTTCTTTTTGTAGGTTTAGGACTTTTGTTCTTCGGCCCTTTCACATTCACAAGACAGCCGGAAGAAGATGACCACCTTTTAGTCATTTGTTGTTCGGGATTGCGAAACGTGGAATGTGCGTCGATTGAGGTATGAGGATTTCAAGGATCCTGTATGCATGGTGGATATGCCCCGGAGCAAGTTTGAGAAGTTTGTGACGTTGCGGTACCTTTGTGATTTTTGAGTGGAGTTAAAATCTAGGGTTTATCCAATGTGAATTGGATTCCGGCAACTATTTGACATACATGGCGGTACACATAAGCTATGGGTGATTGTTCGCTATGGAGGATTGTTTATAATGGCATGCCATAATTCTTTTGGTGATGTGCTCTGAACCTAGAGAAGGAAGTGGATTCTCTTGCGTGTAAATACTCCTTCCAGGATATGTTCAGTGTTTGATAAGGGTCTTGTGAGGCTCCATCAGATAGACTACAGAGGCCTACATGTCCAGAAGTCTGGTCACTTTTTGGGAAGAATTTTCCTAAATATGATGTTTACGGTTTTGAATTCGGAAATACTGGTATTTCTTTTCTTCTTTTTTATTTCCAAAAATACATATTGAACTCCTATCTTTATAAGGCTGAGTTAACTTTTTTAGGTATTTTGTGGAGAACTCACCTATAAGATAGTCAAGTTCTTCAGATTTAATTTTTTTTTTCCTTGCATACAACTCACATTATTAGTAGGTGTGTTCCTTTGAACCCCACATCAAAAACCTTCAAAACTTAGCGTTTTTCAAAATAGTAGTGTTTGGTGAAGAACTCGCCTATTAAACAAGTGAGCTTTTCAGAAACCCATTTTTTAAAGAACTTTCCTATCTAAATGCAAGTTCTTTTGAATCTAAATCCCCTTAGGAATATCCAGGTTGAAGTTGAATTTTCGTGCTAAATGTTTAACAGGTTGTACAAGGTCTTTAAAACTAGTTTAAAACAAGTGTTAATGGGGTGGAGTTGGTGGTGCCAGGGAACTTGTCTACAATCGAGAGTTCTTTGTATGTTTTTTGAATGGAACTCACATTTAGAATAAGAAAATTCTGGAAAAAATGGATTTGTTGAGTTATGTGACATTTATGTCCTTGTATTTATTTGTGTTAGGGTGTTTACATTTTTCCATTGTGCCTTTCTATATAAAGGCACATAGGGCTTCGTGAAATAATAGAACACTCATTTGTCCTAACATAGTATTAGAGCAGCGATCTTAGATCGATGCTTGGATATCCCACTAAACCTTAGCCTCCCTACTCATGCACCTTAACCTCTCTCTCTCTCTCTCTCTTCTTCCTCCTTGGCAGCAGTGCTGCCACCACCATTAGGGTAGCAGTGCCACGGCCAACAATAGGGCAGTAGTTATTGTTAAGTAGCGTAAGTTTAGGTTTGTCCAGTTACTTGTTGGCCTTGGTCTTAAGTGCAAGGCAGTGAAGGATCAACTCATGACTTTAGAGGAGATCCCTACATTGGCCTAGAGATATGCTTGTCTCTCACGACTGGGGCTTTTTGAGCCCACCCCACCTTTCGACTCATTTGTCATCGCATTTGTTGGATGTGGTAGAGGGGTTCCTAGAGGTAGGGGGAGAGGACGCAGTTCGAGAGGAGGAGGTCATGGTAGAGATAGTACTGGTTTGTTTTGTGAAATTGTCACAAGACAAATTGTACAGTTGTTTGATGTTGGATAAAGCATAGCCTTCCTCAGAAGCATTAGGGCAACCAGGTAGCATACGATGGTGAAGGGAGTTAGTACCACCGGGAGGAGGAGTAGGTTGGCACCCAAATTACTATCTCTAAGGAAGAGTATGACATGCTCCTATCTTCTTAGGCTGCTTCTATTATTGGCATCTTAATGACTTGCCAGATAGGTATTGCTGCTACTATTGTAGGTGTTTGTATACCATCATGGCTTGCTGATTCATGTGCCTCCTCCCACATTGTCGGAGATGTTACATTGTTCTCGTCTCTTAGACCTTTGACTACCCTAGTTTATGTTAGGGTAGCAAATGGTGCCCTGACCCCAGTGATAGGCTTGGGTGACATCTTATTTTCTACTTGGCCCTTATCTGATGTTATGCATGCACCTAAATTTGCTCTAAATTTAATGTCTATAAGTTAGATTACAAAGACATTAAACTGCAGAGTGATTTTTCATGACCATTTTTCTTCCTGTAGGACTTCCAGACGATGAAGCAGATTGGTAGAGGACTTGAGCACGATGACTTCTACTATCTACACCTTTCACTTGAGAATCATTCCATTGCTACTGCCTGTGTTATGTGTGCTTTTTAGTGGCACCTTCGATTGGGACATCCCAGCATTTCTGTTCTTCATCAGTTTCCGGACATGCATTTTTCTGATTCCTTTTCCTGTAAGGCTTTTCAACTTAGCAAGCATCATAGGACGTCTTTTCCAAGTAGGAATAAAAGAGTTGAGTCTTCTTTTGGTTTTGTTCATGCTGACTTGTGAGGCCCATGTCAGGTCCGAAATCTTAGGGATTTTCGCTATTTTTTGGTTCTTCTAGATGATTATACCTATGCTTCTTGGGTATTTATCATGAAGGAGAAATTATAAATCCCTGTATTGATACAACAATTTGTTAATGAAATAAAGACTCAATTTTTTATTCTTATTCGCATGTTTCGGACTGATAATAGACTTGAGTTTGTGAATACCAATTTATCTCAGTTTTTCTACTTCATGGGTATTGTTCACTAGACTTCTTGTGTTTGTACATCCTAAAAAAATGAAATGGTTGAGCGTAAGTTGATACACTTGCTTGATGTTGCTCGTACTATTTGTTGCTCATACTATTATGTTTCAGACACATGTTTCTTCTACTTTTTGGGCTGATGCTGTGCTTACTGCTACATTCTTGATTAATTGGGTTTCCTCTTCTATTCTAGGTGGGAGGACCCCACATTAATTTATTCTTAGACCAAGAGCTATTTTCACTATCACTTAAATTCTTTGGATGTATTTATTTTGTTCACTTATTTAAAGTGGGCAAACTTTCTCCTCGGTTAGTCAGATTCCCTATTACTCTGCTATTAGGAAGACGACTATTGATTTACAGGATGTCCTACTTCCTATGCCCACCCACTGCTATGCCTTTAGTGCCCTCTAAGCCAGTCATACCTCGGACAGATGTCCCTTCTGATGTAAAGTTTCTTAGACATCATGAGATTATAAATACCTTCCCTAGACAAGTTCAACGTAGGTTTGCACGTACCACCACTCTAGTTGATGAACTCTACTATTTCTTCTCAATCCACTGTTGATCCTATTGATTCAACTCGAGATCCATAGCCTACAGTACTTGAGGTAATAGAAGTGGACCTTCCTATTACTTAGAGGAGGCCACAGAGGTCTCATGTTAAATATTCTGTTTTAAATTATATGTCACTTGATCATTTACCTGTAGTAGGATGTTTTTTTATCTTTTTTTGAATGGGGTTAAGTGAGATGTGACATGATCCTCTACAGTTGCTGGATTAGGCAACAAGCACTCAATCTGGACTGTTAATCACGCTTAACTCAAGGGCCCATATTGCATCAACTAGATGGTAGGGCCTGACTCTTTTATATTAAAGGATATCAATAATACAATCCTATAGAACAAATCCCTTTCAAGGAGGGTGCCTTTTATCTTTGGCAGTGGGTAGTCACCATATTCTCAGAATTCATACAGAAGCATTTCAGGACCCCTCTTGGACTTTAGCTATGGAGGAGGAGATGACAACTCTCTAGTCTAGAGGGACCTGAGAGCTTGTTGACCTATCCCCTGGCGCAATAGTAGTGGGGTATGGGTGGGTGTTTACCTTTAAGTGTCATCCAGATGGCTCTATTGAATGATGAAAGCTCATTTGGCTGCTAAAGGTTATACACAAACCTTTGGTGTTGATTACTTAAAGACGTTCTCACCTATTGCTTGCCTCAATTTAGTACGTGTCCTTTCCTAGGAAGTGAATAGTGATTGGCCTGTTTTCCAGTTGTATATTAAAAATGAGTTCCTTTATAGTGGCCTTGAGAAAGACGTGTACATGTAGCAACCCCCTGGGTTTGTGATTCAGGGGGAGTGTCATAAAGTATGTAGCTTGAAGAAGGCGATTTGTGGCTTGAAGTAGATACTATATGTCTGGTTTTGAGAGATTTAGTAAAGTTTGTTGAGCATAGGGACATATTTGTTATTTCTATTATTTTCGAGGTGTCTTTGTAATTCTCCCAAACCTCTAATATAAAAGAGAGGTTAAGGTTTCCATTGAATAATAAGATGCTTTCTTTTCTTCAATATGGTATCAGAGTAGCGATCTTAGGCCGGTATTTTGATATCCCACCAAATATTCACCTAAAAGATGATCAAATCAACTTGAGGGGGACTTGATCATAAAAAAATCAAGATAAGGCATGGCAGCAACGATAGCAATGCTGGGAAGGAGATTCCCAGCGTCACTGTCGGCCACCATCCTTATTAGGGGGGTTGGTCGCCGCTGCTGGTGGAAACCACACCCATCGGAGGGACTTGCTGGTCCTGCCGTTGCTGCAGGAGGCCTTGCTGTTGCTGTTGGTGGCCATCACGCCCCATTAGAGGGGCTTGCAGCTGTTGATGGGCGGTGGCGTAGCCCATGGGGGTCGAGTTCGGTCCCTGCCGAGGGCACGGAAGACCTTGCTGGTTCTGCTACTGCTGCTGGCAGACTGGTAGGAAGTCCAAGGCCAGACCATGGTCTTGGTTCTTGAGTTGTGAAGATCACTTATGTGTGTTTGAGTCTATCTCACACATTGCACATGTGGTGATGAGTCTTCTCTTACCATTAGTGAAAAGATGCCTTTCTCAAGCATGATGAGCCTTCTCTTATGCTAAGAAGATGAGTTTTATACACCAGAAAAATCAAACTCAGATCTAGGACTTGCATTTGTAGTCCAAGGAGATTTAAGGAGGAAGCAAAGAACCGGAGGAGCATGGATTGTAGACTCTGGTGACTTTGTTCACCTTATAGGAGATGTGGAGCGACTAGTGAATCCTAATTCTTCACATGGGATCAAGGACATAGTGGCTCATGGAGCCGCATCATCCATAACTGCAGTTGGGTGTGTCCACCCTTCTCCAAGGATTGTGATTGAAGAGGTTCATGGTGCTCTAGAGTTCCTAATGAACTTGTTGTTTGTGAGTCGCATCTGTAAAGATCATGGGTGTCAAGTAGTGTTTGATACGAGCCATTGCTACTTCTAGGATTGATAGACAGGAGATATTATAGGTGGGGGTATAGAGCGAGATGGTTTCTATTACCTGGACATACCCACGCTATTTGTAGGAGCAGCCTCCATAGTTATAGATCCTTGGCTATGGCACATGAGGCTTAAGCACCCATTGCTCAAGAGGATGCAACAGATGTATCCAAGTTGCCAGACTCCTTGACTCTGCAGTGTGAGGATTGTCAGCTTGGAAAGCACCACAGGAGTACGTACTCAGAGGGATGTTGAAGTGAGTTCTGTTCCCTTTGCTTTAGTCCATTGTTATGTATGGGGACCATCCAGGGTTCCTACCCTAGGAGGACACAGATACTATATAGTTATTTTGGACGATCATAGTCGCCTTACTTGGGTTTTCTTGATAAGACTCGCTTAGAGATTCCCCAAATTATTCAGCAGTTCTTGACAGAGGTTCAGACTTAGTATGACAGCATAGTTCGAGTTTTCTGTAGTGATAATGCCCTAGAGTTTATGCAGCGAGATGTTCAAAGCCTCTTTTCTTCTCGAGACATTATTCACCAGATGTCTTGTGCTCGCACATCTCAACAGAATGGTGTGACTGAGTGCAAGCTTCAACATCTCTCGGATATTGTTAGGATCTGATGATCCATATGAAGGTTCCTAAGCAATTGTGGGGAGATGCCATACTGTAGCCTACTTGATTAATCAGATAGCTTCGTCAGTTCTTCATGAGCAGATTCCCTTTCAGGTGATTCATCCAGATTGTGATAGGCCATTTGCTCTATCTCTAAGGGTTCTTGGATGCACCTGCTTTGTCTATGAATATGGTAATCGGGACAAGTTTTCTCTTAGGGCAGTTAAATGCGTCTTCCTTGGATATTCTAGGACTCAGAAGAACTACAGGTGCTATGACTCGAATCACAGAAGATATATTGTCACAGCCGATGTTACCTTCTTTGAGAAAGTCCCATACTTCTCAGAGGAAGGAACATCTATACAGGCTGCTTTGGAGGAGACTCAAGTGTATCATTGGAGGCCACATGCTTACTTGCCATTGGGCCTTGTCCCATTTGGACAGATGAGAGTAGTTCAGACGCAGAGGAGTTAGTCACGAGGAGATCAACTAGAGCTTGCACACTCCATCCCTTTTCTCAGTATACTGGAGATGCTCATCTGGAGGATGGGGTTCGTTAGTTTGCTTTTGCCATTACTGCTACTGAGATTCTGAGGGTTTTTGCCTAGGCTTCCCAGGCTTTGAGATGGCGTGTCTCCATGGATGAGGAGATATAGGCCTTATAGTCACAGTAGACATGGGACTTAGTGTCATGCCCGGTTGGTGTTACAGTGGTTGATTGCAGATGGGTCTATACTATCAAGTATATATCTGATGGGATAGTGGACAGATATAAAGCCAGGCTTGTTGCCAAAGGCTTTACTCAGACTTATGGAGTAGATTACTTTGAGACATTCTCTCCTGTTGTTCGTATTACTTATGTCAGGATTATTATTTTAGTTATTGTGACCAGAGGATGGCTGTTGCATTAGCTTGATATTAAAAATGTCTTCTTATACGGTGACTTGTCTGAGGAGGTGTATATAAGATAATCTAGGTTACAATTGTCAGGGGGAGCATGTTTGCTGCCTGAAGAAGGCAATATATGGGCTGAAATAGAGTCCTCGTGCTTGGTTTGAGAGGCTTAGCATAGATATTGCAATAGTTGGATTTCACTGTTTTACTTCTGATTACTCTATCTTCATCAGGAAGACGGAGTATGGAGGTCATACTAGAGTGGTTATTCTTGCGGTCTATGTGGATGATATGATTTTTGAAAAAAAAAGGATGGGATTGTCCAGACCAAGTCTTTCTTGCACTCGACATTTGTCACCAAGGACTTGGGTGAATTGAGATACTTCATGGGGATTGAGGCAGTGCGACAAGAGTTAGGCTTGTCTTTGTCACAAAGGTAGTATACACTCCACATTCTTTAGGAGATGGGTTTGCTTGGGACCAAGTCCTCTGGTATACTCGTGGAGTCTTCACTAGCAAATTTCTCAGATGAGGAAGATCCAACTTATGAGGATGTGACTCGTTACCGTAGTACAGTGGGTTGCCTCCTCTATTTTACTATCATGAAACCTGATATTAGTTTTGCAGTGAGTAAGGCTAGCCAACATGTGTAGGCTCTCTGTTACAGTCACTGACATGAGGTTTGCCTTATTCTGAGGTACTTCAAGGGGATATCAAGTAGAGGGCTATATTATAGAGATGTTGGCAACCTAGATATTGTTGCTTATTTTGATGCAGACTACGTTAGATTTGTAGATGATCGACGCTCTATTTCGGGCTTTGCAGTTTATCTTGAAGAGAATCTTATCTCTTGGAGGAGTAAGAAGTAGAGTGTTGTTGCACGATCAAGTGTAGAGGCAGAGTATAGGGCAATGGCATAGATTGCTTGTAAGATTATGTGGGTGGTTTCCTTCTTACAGGATCTTGGCATCTAGACTACTACACTTGTCTCACTTCTCTGTGACAACAAGTCAGTTACGTACATTGCCTCAAATCCAATCTTCTATGAGAGGACCAAGCATATTGAGGTCAATTGCCACTTTGTTCGTGATGTTCTCACTGACAAGATTAGCACCCCATGTCTCCTTCGAGCTTTAGCTGGCTGATATATTTACTAAGGCTCTAAAGAAAAAGCATATGGATTTCTTGTGCGACAAGTTAGGTTTTGTAGATATCTACACCCCAACATGAGGGGGAGTGTTGAGCATAGGGACATATTTGTTATTTCTATTACTTTCGGGGTGTTTTTGTAATTCTCTCAAACCTCTCTAATATAAAAGAAAGTTTAGGGTTTCCATTGAATAATAAGATGCTTTCTTTTCTTCAACAAAGTTGTTTAGAAGCATGGCTTTACTAAGTCCACAATAGATCACTCTGTCTTTATCATGCATAGGACTACGGGTTCAGTCATTCTCATTGTGTATGCGGATGATATTTTGCTTACAAGGAGTGGTAAAGAAGGCATAAAGACTTCTAAGGCTTTTTTACATTCTCAGTTTGCAAGTAAAGATTTGGAGCTAATAAACTATTTTTTGGGCATTGAGGTGCTACACATTGATGGTGGTCTTATTCTATCACAGAGAAAGTATGTGCTTGACATGTTAATAGAGGCAGGAATGCGTGGTTGCAATCCTGCTAATGTCCTGATGGATCCATCTATACACTTGCTGATTCTGAGAGTCCACTACTTGATGATGTGACCACATACCGTGCAATGGTAGGGAAGCTTCTGTATTTGATAGTGACAAGGTCAGATATTGCATTTGCTGTTGGGAGACTTAGCTAGTTTATGTAGTCTTCTAGAGAAATACCCTGGGATGGTTGTCAGGTACTAAGGTACCTTAAGCAGGCTCCTGGAAAGGGACTTTCCTCTAGAAAACATGGTCATCTTGATATATGGGGAGATTCTGATGGTGATTGTGCTGGGGCAGATGAAGATAGGAGGTCTACTATAGGCTATTGCATTTGTGTGTTGCAATCTTGTCACCTGGAGTAAGAAACAAAATGTAGTCTCTAGATCAAGTGCTGAGTCTGAGTATAGGGTAATGGCCCATACTACTTGTGAGTTATTGTGGGTGCGATCTATTTTGCAGCACCTAGGCATTCTTATCTCAGGTCCTACACTCATGTATTGTGATAATAAGACAGTTACATTCATTGCAAATAATCCAACATTTTATGAGCGGACAAAGCATATAGAAGTTGACTTCCACTTCATTAGGGATGTCATTTTAACGGGGAAAATTTCAACACCCTATATTGCCATTGAAAAGCAAGTTGCAGATATCTTTACCAAAGCACTCTCAAAGAAGTGTCTTGAGTTATGTTCCAAGCTGAGCATGTTTGATGTGTATGCTTTAGCTTGAAGGGAAGTGTTAAGTTATGTGGCATTTATATCCTTTCCTATATTTATTTATTTGTGTAAGGGTGTGTTAATATTTTTTCCTTGTGCCTCTTTCTATATAAAGGCACATAGGACTTTGTGAAATGATAGAATGCTCATTTGTCCTTTTTAAAAAATTCACCTATTTAATAGGTGAGTTCTTTACCAAGCAGAAGGCTTTTGTTGTAGGGTTAAAAGGAATTTTCCTATTAATAATACAAGTTGCTTTTGTATGCAAGAAAACACCAAACTTTAAAGAACTTATCGGTGAGTTCCTCACAAAATGCTTAAAAAGGTTAACTTGCCTTGTAAGGATGCGACTTTAATACATATTTTTGGAAGTAAAATAAGAAATACTAGTATTTACAAATTAAAATTCATAAATACTATGTCTGGGAAAATTCTTCCACTTTTTGGTGTCTAAAAGGCTAGTTGCCTTCTGTTTTTGTTCTAATGAAGGAAACCTGCGAAGGATCACAAAAGTGTTTGTCTATTTGAGCATGTCTCCTATTGTGCTTTACCTCACCTCACTAAAATCAAACCAAATAAATAAGTGGTTTATGTTTTCTTACCCACATGACATTAGCTTGAGCTTCATGCTGCAAGTTTCATAAGAATCTTTTTTCTCCCAACCAGCCAAATGGAATGTTTGGCATTCAAAGTTGAACTTGATTGCCATATTGCCTTTTGTTAAGGGGACATCTGCAATCGTCCTTGAGCCCTCCATCACTCGCATGGACTTTATCTCTCATCCAAGTTTGACGTAAATGGTCTCCATATGAATAGATAATATAGTTTTGGTTCCATGCTATTTACGTGACCTAACAAGTCATGATTTTTCTGGGTAACTAAATTTTAGTGCATTGTGCTTTGAGCCCTTATCTCTCATCCAAGCTTGGTAATGTTATTTGCATTTGTCCTCAGTTTGGGCATGTCCACAAATTTATTGATGTACTAGTGTCGAGATCCCACCTTTTTACTTCTAAAAAAAAAAGGTAGTGCATTGTGCCTATGTCTTTGGAGCATGATAGCCTTGGCATTACCTTTTTTCCATGAAAGATGATGGTTTCTTGGAGAACCTCCCCAGATGAGCTCAAGCTTTATTGATTAAACTTGAACCATGCTAGTCCTACAATCAACCATCTTTTGCATCCTGTCTCCACTGATATAAAAAGGCATTGTAGCCTGTCCAAGTATACTTCTAGAATCTAGGTAATCTTTCAGGCCCCGGATCCTGAGGTCTTTTTTTGGTGAGCTTGAGGCTCATGGTCTAGTCTTACTACTAATCACCCTTTCACAGAAATGCTTACAACAACAACAACCAAATCTTCTCTTATACTAAGTGGGATCGGCTACATGGATTCTTTGCCTTAACTCAAATATGTTTTGAATCATTTCTAGACTTAAATTGAAGTAATTGAGATCATACTTATAGTTTTCTTTCAATACTTTTTTGGTCTTCCTTGTCATCTTCTAGTAGGTTTAATCCCTAATTCGTATCTTTTGACTGGAGTATTTAGTGATCTTCTCTGCAAATATCCAAACCACCTTAGACTTGTCTCTGTCACTTTATCCTTTATACGACCCTTCCTTGTATGACCACACATCTATTTAATATCTTCATATCTGCCTCGAACATACTTTTCATGTGCCTATTGTTGACGATCCAACATTCAGAATCATATATCATGACAGGTCTTATAGCTGATCGATAGTATTTTCCTTTAACTTTCAAAGGAATCCTTTTATCACATAGAACACTAGATTCTTCCCTACATTTCAACCACCCTATATTAATTCTATAGATAACATCTTCATTAAAAGATCTTGCTGAAAAATAGATCTTAAATATTTAAAAGATCTTTCTTTAGAATGTACTCTTCTTCAATTTTTTCATCTATTCCTTTATTATTCTCTCTATCACAAAATTTACCGTCCATATACTCAGCCTTTGTCTTACCTAGGCGTAAGTCTTTAGCTTCCAGGGCTTCCTTCCATTCCTTCACGGAAATGCCTACAAATAAAAATTATACTTGCAGCTGTTTAGTTGTGGTTTAAGCTATTATAGTCAGGGTCAACTGCTGCTTGATTGCAGCACTGGAGATCGAAAGAGTTAAATCACATCGCCCACTATGTCGTCATTCATAATCTCGATAAGTTTTTTGACCAGTTCCACTGATTAGAAGGGCTTGGGCTATCCTTCACGTTAATTGATGGAGAATCATTAACAAAACCATGTGTTATTACAGATCATTGCTTATAAATCCAGAAAAAGGGTAGTTGATGACCAGCAAAGAAAAGCTAAATGTTAAAATAACCTACAAAATGGAAAGGAAAGTAAATCGACAGCCAGCAACTAGCAATGTAACCTTTCGTTTCTACAAATGCTGCTAGCACTGCTTTTCTTGCAGAACTGCTGCCACACTTGCAACAGTCATTCCTGTAAATAAAAAAATTGCAACCGTCTTTAAATGCATCCTTAACATCTAGAATTCAATTTATTGTTCTTTTCTTTTCTTTTTAAGGGCAAAAGGGTGGCTACTTGAGATGATATGCAGTCTCCTAAAAGTTTGCTGGCCACATTCCCTACAACTAGAGTGCACCTTTTAGGATGTTTGCTAAACAAATTTCACACCATTCAAAAGTACTTAATTCCTTGTCAATCAAATGGACCACAAGAAATATTACATTCCCTTGTAATTTATTGTTACTTCAGGTATTCATGTAAATTAGTTGAAATGATTCAAATCTTATTAGAAATCCTAGGACTCTTTTATATAGAGAGAGATCGAAAGGGTGAAAGTACATAAAAACTCCTTAGGAACAAACCAAACCCAATAGTCGTACAATAAAGAAAATAGAAATAGAAAATATATACTAACACTTTCTTTCACGTCGGAGCATAGATATTTATCATGCTCAGCTTGGATACACATGAATTAAATAGAGATCTGACTAAGGGCTTGGTAAAGATATCAGTAATTTACTTCGTAGATGTGACTAGCGTGACATAAAGTAACCTTTTTTGAATGATGTCTTTGGTATAGTGGCAATCAACTTCAACATACTTCGTCCTCTCGTGAAATGTTGGGTTGTTGGCAATAAAGTAGTTGCTCTATTATCACATCTCATCTCCATTGTGTTAGAAAACTATATCAGCAAGTCAGTAAATAGGGATCTAATTCACATCATCTCTGTAGTCATTTGAGCCATAACTCTGTATTCAGACTCGGCACTAGATCTTGCAATTGTGCTCTGTTTCTTGCTCCATGTAATCAAACTTCCTGCTAGAAAGGTGTAGAACCCAGTAGTGGATTTGTGATCCATATGACATCTGGCGTAGTTCGCATCATAGTAGCCAACTAAAGTTATGGAAGACCCCTTGGAGAAGAGAAGACCTTTCCTAGGAGTCTTCTTGATGTATCTGAGCACCATCAATGCTGCATCCTAGTGCTGACGTGTTGGCTTAGCCATGAATTGATTCAGTCTTTCTACTGCAAAGGGGATGTTTGGCCTCGTGATAGTGAGGTATAATAGGTTGCCCACAAGCTGCCTGTACTGCTTGCTATCCACCAACTATGCATCCTTATCATATAGTATTGGCCTCCTTGCCCCCAAGCATACCAATTTTCTACAAGATGTCCAAAGCATACTTCCTCTGGGACAAGATTACACCCTTTTTATTGCAAGTAACCTTAATACCAAGAAAGTATCGTAGAGCTCCTAAGTCTTTTATAACAAACTGCTCTGCAAGGATGCGCTTAATCTCAGCAACACCTTGCTTATCATCTCTTATGACAATCAAATCATTAACATAAACAAGAAGTACCACAGTATCTAGTCCAGTTCTCCTGACAAAAAGAGAAAAGTCAGCTGTCGACCTTTTGAATCCAGCTGTCTCTACAACTTGTGACAACTTTTGGAACTAGGCTTTTAGGCCATAGATGACCTGTAGTAGGCATATATACTCCCCCTGAACCTCAAAGCTAGTTGGCTGCTACATGTAAACTTCCTTTTGGAGGTCCCCATAGAGAGATGCATTCTTCATATCCAACTGATGTAAAGGCTAATCTAACTGAATTGCCACTGCAACAAGCACCCATATGGTAGGAAGTCTGGTAACTGGTGAGAAGGTGTCAAAGAAGTTCACTTCATAAGTTTGGGTGAACCTCTTTGCCACGAGACGTGCTTTGTATCTAGCAACACTGTCATCTCGGTTGAACTTCATAGTGAATACCCATCGACAGCCAACAAGGGTAGCGCCAGCAGGAAGTGGAGTGAGCTCCCAGGTCCCATGACCTTTAAGAGCTGCCATCTCATTCTCTATGGCTGCCCGTCATTTCGGATCAAGCATGGCTTCACGATGAGTAGCTGGAATTTGAGTAATAGCTGGCGCCTGAGTAAATCCAGTAAACCTGGGGGCTAAGCCATCAGTAGCAAGTGGCCCAGCCGTGGGATAAATAGTGCAGGCCCATGGTCACTTCTGAATAGCTATCGGAAGATCGAGATCATCTCCTATCACATCATTTGTCTTGTCCCTGTGATCATCATATGGCAAATATACATCAGTGTCTAAAGGATTCATGTGAGAAGCTGATGGTGAAGGTGAGGGTGGGGGTACCTGATTAGTATGAGGGTGGAGGTCCCTGATTAGTATGAGGGTGGACTCAGTCTGTAGTGGCTCAGAGGAAAGGGATCCGTAAGATGAGTTAGTGATGGTGGTGCAATAGGGACAGGGATCTTAGGGAAACTCTTAAAGCGAATGGGGGTATATGGCATAGGCGTCATATCACCCTCAGGAGGCATCTCAGTAGCAGTCATAGAAAAGAAAGGTACTGTCTCATGAAATGTAATATCCGCAGAAACATAGTGCTGAGAAGTAAGCAGATCAAAACACCGATACCTTTTTTGTGTGCGAGTATATCCAAGAAAGACACACTTAATTGTTCTCGATGCTAGTTTATCCCGACCCGGTCCCAACAAATATATAAAGGCAACACAGCCAAAAGTCCGAGGGGTGACGTGAAACAGGAGTTGATTAGGATACATGACCTGCAAATGAATTTGTTCATGTAATGCAGTATTAGGCATCCGATTGATTAAAAAACATGCAGTCAAACCATCATTCTCTCAGTAGAGAGAGGAGACTGAATGGTGAATCAACAAAGTATGAGCAACATTAAGAATATGACGATGTTTCCTCTCAGCAACATCATTTTGCTGAGAGGTGTGAGGACACGTCTTATGGATAATGCCACAACTAGAAAACAAACTGCCCAAACGCATAGTGTAAAACTCCAATGCATTATCAGAATGAAAACACTTTGCTAAACAAGAATGTTGAGTTTTTATTTCTTTAACAAAGTTCTCAATGATTTGTCCCACATCGGATTTATTTTTCAAAAAAAGCATCCAAGAAACATGAGAAAAGTTATCAATTAAAACAAGATAATATCTGTTCCCAAGTCGATCAGGAGTACGACTAGGACTCCAAACATCCATATGAATCAAATCAAATATAGCAACAGATGAAACAAAAGTAGAATTGAAGAAACTAGTCTTGTGGTGCTTGCCAAGCTGACAAGCATCACAAGTGAGAGCAGTAGTGGAGGGTATGTGTAGTAGAACACGTCTGAGGCGATCAATAGGTAGGTGGCCAAGGCAGTGGTGCCACTAGAGAGATTCAGCAGAAGCAAGGCCCTGGGTAGGAGAAGCAACAATAGCAGTACGGCTCAGACGGTACACTCTATGTTCCTTATGCCCTCCACCAATCGTCTTTCCAGTGAATTTGCTCTGCAAGACACAAGAAGACGCATCAAAAATAGCTTGGCAGTTCAAGTCTCTAGTAATATTGCTAACAGATAGTAAACTCAAAGGAAAATTAGACACATAATAGACATCTGCTACTGCAAGGTCTCAATCTTTGTACTCAAAGAACTAATATCGGGACTGGAGAGGACTGCATTTGAGATCTCTGCTACCTGATTGGCTACATGTGGCTTACCATGTTTCTGTCAGCATGTAGCCTTAGAGTGACTAAGTCTACCACAATAGGTACACGGAGCCTAGTATGTGTACCAAAAGAGCATCCATGTCCACGATTACGTGCAGGAGAGGGAGTACCCCTGCTACATCCGGGGATCGCCGCCAGTGCAGACATCTGAGTACTAGAGTTAGGAGTAGGAGTGTTCACTGCAACTTTGCTGAGTCTGCTATAAGCTTTCTCCTGGGTAGGAAGCTTAGGAGAGGTGAGGATATGATCTCTGGCTGTGGTGTACTTAGGCTCGAGGTTTGCCAAGAAAAGAGAGGCTGTTAATTGTCTCCTAAAGCTCTTTTAGGACTCACAAGCACATCCTAACAGATAGGAGTGATGCCTCTCCAACATTCTCTTCACAAGGGAGTAGTACTGTGACAATGTGCGTTTTTCCTAATGCAAGTAGAAGATGTCATAGAAGACTTAAAACACCCATGTAGAGTTCTTGGCATGTGAATAAGTAGCACGCAAGGACTCCCACATCTACTTTGTTGTAGTGTAATACGTAATCTCATCCCCTATTCAGGGAATAACAATCTGCATAAGCCATGCACAGACCATGGTATTGTCGCTGTCCCAGTTGGCATTTGCACTGGTCTTGTTCACAGGCTCCGGATACGTAAGAATGTGGCTCTTCTTATGACTCCTTATTGTCATAAGGTTTGGGACTATCGCGGGTAATTGGTCTTATCCAACTTGACAATAGAACCAAAGAACGGATTTTTAGTATCCCGGTGTCCAAAATAGAGCCTGAAGCCATGTTGGACTTATCATCTGAAGTCATCTTCGTAATCCAGAAGCCTCAATCAGCCTTACATAGTCAAGAAATCGTCTGTAGATCTGAAATACAATGTATTCAGACCTGCATCCTTGTAGAAAGCTCCCTTGGACAAAGGTAGGCCTCACCCGGGTGCGAGAACACTTGAGGTGGCCCTAAGGAGACCTAGGTGTCTCTCTCCCTTGCAAATAGAAGAGTAGCCTTAGAAAAGGGCTATCAACTCCTCACACTTGCAGGTGAACCACTGTAGATGACGCTGCGTTGCTACAGAGCACGCTACGTCGCTATAGAGCACGTCGCATTGCTACAGAGCATGTTGCGCCGCCCCTGCTACCTTGTGTCAGCCACATAGGGTTGTTGTAGTGCCGCCCGACGTCCTCGGAGCAGTCGATGCGTCGCCGGAGCACCGTTGCACCTACGTTGCCGGAGTTGCTGCTCTCAGATCAGGCCACCCCTAGCGCTGCCACACGTGGTGCTACGCTTAGATCTGGCCTACGAGCGCTGCCGCACATGGTGTTGCTCTTAGGTCAGGTCACGAGCACCATTGCACGCTGTTGCACGCAAACTGGACTTGTGTGTGTGCGTTGCAGCGCACGGCCGCTAGGAGTGTCGCCGGAGAACCGATGCTACTGCTACCGCTGGGAGAGAAGAGGGTGTGGGTGTTGGGTTTGGAGGCTTTGGAGGTGGGATATCGAGAGCCACGGTCCAGGATCGGTGCTTTGATACCAAATTGGTTAAAATGATTCAAGTCTTATTAGAAACCTTAGAGCTCTCTTATATAGAGACTGAAAGGGTGGAAGTACATAAAAGCCCCTGAAGAGCAAATCAAACCCAATAGCCGTACAACAAAGAAAGTAGAAATAGAAAATATATGTTAACAATGTATGATGCTTTTGTTCATCTCATGGACCTACTAAAGATAACTTCTCTAATGTTTTAAGTTGTCTTTTTGGGTTATTTTAAGACACAAAAAAGTTATAAGTGCTTTGATCTATTTACAATGTCAATGTGAGTGCTAATGTCGCTTTCCTTGACTCTTACCTTTTATATTGTTGTGACAAAGCGGTGACTACACTTGAAGACATGCATGCCATGTAACTAGTTTAATGTTAGCACCTATTATAGCATATGAGTCCTTTCCCTCGATTTCGAGGTTTGGTAATTATTGGAGAATGTATGGTTGGTTTAGTACAATATCGTGAGATATGGAGTGTTGGACTGTGTGGTGGCCTATAAATAGGCATGTATCCCTATTTATTTTTTTGAGAAGAATAATAGAGATACACGCTCATAGGGACACTTCTCTCATAGTTTTCTCTTCGCTTTTTGTGAGTGGGGTTTTCACCTAAACCCAAGTGTTCCTTTGATTGTTTTTATACTTTTGATATCTTGTTGTTATACTTCCGCATTATTTATTTTATTCAACTTGATATTTAAGTAGTTCGTTCTTGGGTTTATTCTCAGATTTTATCTTGCTAGTGTTATAAGTTTTTTTATTAAAAGTTATATTATTCAATTTGGAGAAGGCACGATTGTTGCTGCGGGGAGGAGATCGATCCTCCTGGAGGCTCAAGGTAAAAAGTGTGCGATCTCGCGCTGAGGGCTGCATTGGGGGCCATGTTGCTGCCGATGGGTGTGGCAACCACTCTACTGATCAGACAAAGGTCGAGGCTTCGGTCGTAGCACTGGAGTAGCAGGAGTTGAAGATGAGGCTCCAAGCAAGGCTTGCACTTAGTGGCGAGGAAGAAGACGATGGAGATGGCGTGGATTTTGTGAAAATAGGGTGATGCGGCAGAGATTACGTGACGACATTGAAGGAGCTCCATGCGTTTTTCGAAGATGGCGGTGAGAGATTGTGCAAGCAGTTGAGGAGGCTTAGCGATGATGGCGGCGAAGATTGTTGTGAGGATATTGGTGGAGATCTCGCACGAGATTGCTTGCTCGAAGCTAAGGTTTGAAATGTCGATTCAACACTATCTCAATACATTTCTATGTGTGCATTTCGGAGGTACGTCGAGCGCATGCTGTGGAAATACTCGTATTTCGATATCAGATTTCTATGATTTTGATACCTTTGAAAATAGTTCATTTTAGAGGCATGTCGAGGGTATGCCATAGACATGCCGACATGTACCGACAAACATGACAGAAGTAGCCAAAATAGTTAGAATTTCAAGAAATCACAAGTTTAAATATATTTATGTAAGAATAATAATGTTATATCCTAATAATCATATGCAACATATAGTCTATTATATCATGTTCAAGTTCAATAATCAAATATTAAATAATTATTGTGTGAATTGAATTAAGTCATGTAAAAATAAAAGATTCAAATATATAGTTTGCAAAAAACTAAAGAAAAAATGTAAAAGCTAAAATTTTATCAATTGATCTTGAAGTCTTTAACTAATTAGAATAGATCTAAATTAACATAACTATATGTGTTGTGTTAGCTATTTTTATTTATGTCATCCCTTATGAGTCACGTTTATATCTAGTTGTATTATATTTATATATGAAAAATATAGGTTGTCACCTTCAATCATGGGGCATGGGTTTTTTAGGTTGGTTGTTTTCCTTGAAATAAATAATGATTAATTCATGAAATAAACAGACCTTTAGTGTTTACAATTTTTAGGTTTTATTCTCTTATAGATGGATGCAAATTCTTTATTCTCTAATGTTGATCCAAACTTAAGATTTTATTTTTTCTAATTAAATAAATGTTTCCTCAATCCTAAATTGTGATTAGACCTATATGTTCGTAATAATAGTAGATGTAGAGTCTAGTATGTAGATCTAACTTATTATTATGGATATATATGGAATCAAAACTTAAGAGAGTTGAAAGAGAGGACCAGCGAGATGAAGGGAAGCAGCAACGAAGATAAGATTTAGATAATAACAGAGTAGTAGCAGTAGCGTGAGCAACAACAGCAGTAGTAAAGAATAGGAGAACTAAGAGTAAGAAGTAGTAGTAGCAAGTTGAAATACTGAGTGTATTTCATCACTTGGTGACATTTTGATGAAATTTCGACGATATTTTGTTGAAGTCCTTGTGTTTCGCCATTATATTGATGTCGATATGGCCTAACCTTAAAAATATCCATTTCAACAACATGTCGTTAATTTAAATCACTTACAAAAATAGGAATGGGTAGAAACTGGTTATTGGGACACTTATATTAACTTTAAAATATAGTAACAATTTAAGAATTATACCTAATGTCATCCATTTCTCTGAACTTATCGACATATTGTCCATATTCGGCAAAATATTGTTGACACTTGTATTTCGACATTACATGTGTGTCGATATCGCCCTATGTAAGAAAAAGGTTATTTCGTGGGCATGTCGTGGGCATTTAGATAATGCTCGAAGCGAAGGTTGGCCTTGGTGATGTGCTCCTCGAGGTTTTCCCTCCAATCCATGTGTGTGTCACGGGCAAAGGTGATCATATCGCTTGGGAAGGAGGGGAATGGAGATGGGAAGCCCTTGAAGGGAGTCCCAGAAGTTGAAAGTGCTCAAGCGGAGCGACATCTTGTCTCTCTGCTAATGGCATGTTGGTGATTATTTTTTTCCCTCCTTTTTTTTATCTAAGTGTGCCTTGGTTGGTAGTTTTTTTTAAAAATAAAAGGAGGGTATGAAGAATAAAAAAAAGAGAGGAGACGGAGAAAAAGGAAACAAAAAATGGAGCTAAAAAGAGCATGAAGAAAAAAAAGAAAAAAAAGAGAAAAATAAAAAAGGCAAAAAAAAGAAAGTACGAAGTAAAGAAAAGAGGGGGAGAAACTCTTTCCTTCATGATTTTTTTTTTCATTGTTGTATTCATCTCCCATAGAGTTTGGGAGAAAGAGGGAGAGTGGATGCTTATTGTAGTCACCCTCATTTGGGAGATCTTTGTTCATCACATGAGAAACCACACTCTAGGAGGTCTAGAGTTTCGAGGTCTCTAGAGAGAGAGATCTAGTTTTGAGGTCCTTAAAGAAATGACCTATATCAAGTTTCTATATGGGAGATCCAGTTTTATGGACTTTAGAGAGGGAGATCCAATTCGAGGTTTTCAAAGGAAGACCTATGTTAGGGATATTGAATGAGGAGCCACCGACACCAGTTGAGGTCTCTAGATGAGAGGCCCTTGTTAGAGCCAGTTATAGTAGTTCATCCAATAGCTCCAGACCTCGTAGATGTGTTATCGTTAGCACACCTACCTACAAGCAAGAATCAGTTGAGAGAGTTGTGTTTGGTTGTGTAGAGTGTGATTTCGTTGTTATACAAGCTGAGCATTCCATGCTCCGGCTTGAAGGAGAGTATTGGAGAATGTATGATTAATTTAGTACCACATCGTAAGATGTGGAGTGTTGGAGTATGTGGTGGCCTATAAATAGGTATATGCCTCCCACTTGTTTCTTTGAGAAGAATAATAGATATATACGCCCATAGGGGTACTTCTCCTGTGGTTTTCTCCTCGCTCTTCGTGAGTGGAGTTTCCACATAAATTTAAGTATTTTTTTAATTATTTTTATACTTTTGATACCTTGTTATTATGCTTCCGCATTCTTTATCTCATTCAACTGGAATCTTCTTAGGTACACCTATGAAACACCTCTTCAAGCCAAACCCTAGTTTTGAACACTATAGTTTTGATTTTGCCATCAACCCATGTAGATAAAGTTGAGCTAGAAAACTCAAATGATATGATCAACATGTAAGTGTGGATGAATACCATCTATACTTCAACTTGTCAATTGCTCCAAGGAAGGGCAATCATTTTTGCATTATACATCGTATGTTTAACTACCTTACTATGGATAATCTTGGACCTAGCTATCAGGTGTTGCTATAGCTCTCTTCGATGTGGCTATTTTTGCTGGTCCTCAGCATACACTTCTTGATCCAAAAGGGAATTAAGTCATGGAGGATGCGATGGAGGCTATTAGAAGTTGCTTAATTCACTTTTGATGATTTGCTTGTACTCTACCATTGGGTGTTAAGTGCCCTTCCAATGGGTCTTTTTAGTAAAAACGATACCTTTTTGATGGTGTGAATTAGAGGTACAAAACTAGGTTGGTGACAAAGGATTTTACTTAAATGCATGGTGGGGATTATGTTGACACATTCTCTCTTGTTGCCCAATTACTGAAATTGGTGATTCTAACTCTCTAAAAACCTACATTTTTCATTTTTTAATTATGAAAAGGAACTTACTATCCTTTTGCTTTACACCATTTTTTGAAATTTGTTGCTTGTAAGGCTACAATTTCTTTTAAGGTCTTAGGGTTAATGGAGTCTACTTTTGATGCAATTACATAAATAGGTTTTGAGTAATTGATGCAAGGGTCAATCAGTTGGTGGATTCATTTATAATTCCACTGCGGCCTCCTCTAACGGTAGTTATGGCTAGGTTAAAAGGTATTTGTATTGCCCATGCAATTCTTGTGAATATGAGAAAGGAGTCTTAGCGGTTGATAGATTTTGGTTAATACATCTATAGAGGGGTTTGGAATGAGTGGTGAGGGGAGACTAAGCGGGAGAGGGAGACATGAGAGGTTGGGTGGTTGTCCGCTAGAGGAGTAAGGAGGGTCGTGGGATTAAGAAGGAGAAGAGTAGTCTGTCCTGAGTCAAGGAGGGGAAAATAGGAATGCTATATGGCTTATGTGCTTTTGCTACCAACAATGGGAACATTACGCAACATATGTTGAGACCTAGTGGTTTGCCTTTAGTGCCATGGATGGGCCATCGGTAGAGCTCTTGTTCCATTGAAACGCGAGGCTCGGGTAGTTTGGGAATTGATTATGTGGTTTGTAAGGAGGAGGAGGAACTCGAGGCGGAGGCCTATGCTCTGTGGTTGCTTGCGTGTCACACTCCATGGAAGTTTTCCTTAACAAGGTACTCGTCGAAGTTATAATGTAAGGGGAGCTCTTGGTGGGTATGGACCATATGGTGCACATAGCAGTGGAAAAAGTGGGGGGCTTATCTTTATCTTTAAAGGTGGCTACCATCAATGATGGGTAGCTCTTGTTGCATAGGTGCAAGGTGGAGGATTTGGAGTGATTATGCTTTGTAACTTTGGGTGTTGAATATGAAAAGATTAATTGGCAGGCTTGATGGAACAACGATTGATCACCCACCGCCAAGGGCATCTTCCAATGTTAGAATCATGGGCATTCCTCCTCATCTATGGTTCTTGAAGGTTGTAAATTTATTGGTGTCACAATTCGGTCATCGGAAAGAGGGGGGGGGGGGGGGGGGGGGTGCGGGGGGACGATCTTCGATGGGTGGAAGTGACCGCTTGAAGAAGTTGGCTTTGTGATCAGGTCGACAGAGAAAGAATTATGTTTGATAATATTGTTTCTGAGTTTGGAAGCAGGTTAGGAGATGGGTCTTCTTTGGCATCTGTGGTTGTGAAGCATCTAACTCCAGTAGTGAGTGGTACAGTGCTGGCAAGGCGATGGAGGGTGCACGAGAATGGAAGTGTTGTGGGGATCTAAAAGAGTTGGATTGACTCTTCAGGAGAGATTGTGGTTGCTATGGCAATGATCTTGAGTTAGATCGTGATTGATGATCATTCACAAGATATGGTGGGGATAAGGTTGACATGGAATTGCTCCTTCCAAATAATGCTTCTCTATTGCCCACAGGCGATGAGAATTCGGATGAGACTTTTATGGCAATGCCTATTCAGGGGGCATCTCATGTCCAGATCTATAAATGGATTTCGAGTGGGTATGATTCCAACCTATCAATTTTCTGAATCAACTCTGGGCAATATGTCATATTTTCTTCCCCATCCCTTTCTTCTTTTTGCTCATTTTATGCCTAGGGACATTCGGAGCCTCATTATTCTAACAGGCCTATGCTTGGGTTAGCACATGCATTGGAGGCAAGAACAGGTGGAGCACAGCTTCCATCGGAGGTGATGAGCAGCAAACAAGATAGAGAGTGGCGGTTGGATGCTTGGTGCAAGGTGACTGCCACCTGATAGCTGGCACCTGACCTGGAGAGGCCAGCCCCCTCTAGTGGTAGGACATTTGCGAGGATGGAGGTGACTGGTGGGAGCCAATAATAGGGAGGTTGTAGTATGGGGAATAGCGATGCCAAGCCTTCACTGGTTGGTGATGGACTTGGTAGGGTGGCAGCTGGTGAATGGAGGACCTTGCCTGTTAGGCTGTTACAACACCCTTGCGGGTCACTTGCAATCGAGAAGAAGGCCGTGCAGATCGCGATGGCAGTTGGGGCGTATTGTGGCAAGTCATCACTGGGACGGGGAGCCTCAAGGTTAGTAATGAAGGTTCTATCTTGGAACATTAGGGGTTTGAAGGACTCTAACGAAGGAAGATTTTACAGGGTTGCTTGTTTTAATATAGGGGTGGACATCATTCTTCTTTAGGAAACCAAACTTGAGTCTGTTCAATCTATTTTGCGAGATCAGAAGTTGGATAGATTTGTTTCTTTACGTTTTAATGTGAAATCTGGAGGTATCCTCATGGGTTGGAGGAGTGAGTACTTGGAGGCCAAGTAGGGATGGTTGGGCAGCCATATAGAGGTAGTAATTTTGAGAAGAAAATCTGAGAGTGGATCGTTTGGTATTGCTTCAATCTATGGACCTGTTTTTCCTGAATTAAGGACAGAGCTGTGGAATAACCTGAGGCAGACAATAATTTTTTGTTGGGAGGAGTTTTATTTGATTGGTGGTGATTTTAATGCCACAATTGCAGCAGATGATAGACCAGAAGATAGAGGCAGGAAGATGGTGGTTCTCAGGAATTTCAGGAGTTATTGGCAGGGCTAGCTTTGCAGGAATCAGGATCCCCAAATTGTCAATATACATGGTGCAGTACTCAATCTAATACATTTATGTCTAAGATTGGCTGCTCCCTCTCCTCCCTCGATTTTTTCGAGGTTTTTTTATGTGTGGTGTAGTAGATGCCCCACAACCACTTTTAGATCACACGTGGCTGATTTGGTGTTGTAATGAAGAATTGAGGCCTTAAACATATTTCAAATTTGAGAAATCATGGATCTTAGCATCAGGATACGTTGGAAAAATAAATGATCTTATTCCTTCGGAGAAATTCTACACTTCTTTATATAGAGTGAGGTGTTAGGTAAATTGCAACATAAGTCTGTTGGTGTAAGGATACCATGATCGTTATTTTGATGATAACAAAATACTTGTAATTTAACATTTGCATTTAAGTTTATAAGTTTCAGGATAATGCAAATGGATACAAGTGTGAAGGAGCTCAAACTTGCATCCTTAGCGGATTGGAGGAGCTTGATCAAGGAGAAGGAACTTCGCTTGGAGCGAGAGCTTGAAGAAGGAGATGAAGAATATGATAGATACATTTGTTCATGTATTCATTTAATTTGTACTTTGCTCTTTTTCTTTAGAATTATTGTAAAGAGTCCAAAATACCTTACCTTAGTCCTAGGAAACCTTATATGTCACTATGATTCTTAGACAAACACTTAGAAAAATTAGAAAATCAAAATAGGCTTCAGGCAGTCTGATCAGACACCCAATCTAGACTTTAGATGTTTGATTTATGACTTTAAGACGTCTGACCGTTTGTTTAGACGTTCAGACACTTAGGTTGGACTTAGTACGCTTTGTTCATTGATTTCAATGGGCCAGCCTATAGTCCAGACGTCTTAGGAGACGTTTGATGACATTAACAGATGTCTAACAATAGGACTGCTGGATTGTTAGGAGATAATCCTTAGAGATTATCCTATAAGTAATTCTATAACACTTTTCGACATTCGTAGAGCATCCCAGACGTTTGATAAATAGACGTTAGGCTAAGATTTGACCCAAATCACTTTTGTCAGAGGTTTTAGTCTTTAAGCCTCTCGAGAAATCCATTCCCACATAAGATTGCCTTTCCAGTTGACCTGACATCTTGCCAGATGTCCAACCTGTCGTCTGTGCAACTAGCCACTTGATCTCTGTTTTGATCTGGTGAAAAACAAGAAGCAACCCATCTACAATTAGACATCTGATTATCTGACTAGACATCTTAGAAGTGATTCTTAGACGCCTGTCTTGATCCAACGCAGTTCAGATCATCCACTCTTCTAGATTAGACAAAGACTCAGACCTTTGACCTTGATATCAGACGTCTGATAATCTTGTTAGAATCATAATGACCTTGATTTCGACCTTATTTGCATTGAATTTATTTCCAACGACTACCTAAGCCTTTCAAATCGTTTTTAAGGGTTCCTAAGCCATCTATAAATAGAGGACTTTTCCTTTGTTACACACATCAAGTAATACTATTGTGTCAAAGAAGAGATTAGAATCAAAGAAGAAAGTGTTGTTGCTCTTTAAGCCCTCTAGCATCCATCAGAGAGCACTGTTACGTTGTTAACTTTACGTTGTACCACTTCCATCTAAGGGAAGTTCTTTTGCCTATAAGAGCTAGTTTGTTTTACACCTATTTTGGGCTCTATAGGATATCGTGTAATTTTTTTCTTTGTTGGGTATTCGCCTTGCGAATTTATATCTCCCTCGCGAGACAAAATACTCCTCGTGAAGAGGAGGGGTTTGAGGTACACTACCCTTGTACAAAGTAGTGTCGGTTGTATTGAGGTTGAACTACCCTTGTTTTAAGTAGTTCGATTAGTGGATTTGATCTACTAGGTAGATCGGGAAATCCTAAACCAAGAGGTTTAGGTGGTGGTTTTTACTTGGGTTTGGATTTCTACTTAAAAATCCTTGTGTGCTTGTGAGATTGCTATTTGTTTGATTGTTTACATATTATTTCCGCATCTTATTTTCATACTGCATATCTCACCACCTTCGTCAGAAATTACAATTGGTATCAGAGCAGGTCTTGCAAATTGGCGTAACTTGGCAAGGATCTAATGGAAGGGAGCTTGTTCGTGATCAGATCATCTGAGGGGCAGTCTAATACCCGTTCGCCATTTTTCGATGGGAGCAACTATAGTTATTGGAAGTTGAGGATGAAGATGTGGCTTCAAGCCAACGACTTCATCCTATGGGTAAGATGCGAAACGCCTTACGAAGTCTCGACGAAACCTGAAGGAGGCTACTCGCAGCAGCAAACCCGAGAGCTTTCCCTCAACTCGAAAGCAATGAATGCTTTGTACTGTGCATTAAACCCTGAGGAGTTTAACCGCATCTCGTAATGTGCCACAACGACTTCACTGTATGGGCAAGATGCCAAACGCTTTACGAAGTCCCGACGGAACTCGAAGGAGGCTACTCGTAGCAGCAAGCTCGAGAGCTTTCCCTCAACCCGAAAGCAATGAATGCTTTGTATTGCGCATTAAACCCTGAGGAGTTTAACCGCATCTCCCAATGCGCCACTGCATACGAGATTTGGTATACACTTGAGTTAACGTATGAAGGTACATCAAAGGTAAAATCTTCTAAAATTAATATTTTATTTCAAGAATTTAAATCTTTTTCCATGAAGACTAATGGATCCTTAAGTGAGATGTATACTATGTTCACTCTTATAGTGAACAATCTTAAAGCTTTAGGTAATACCTTTATTAAGGGGGAGTTTTAAGGAAAGCTTTTTTGTTCCCTTGGACCGGAGTTGGAACAAAAGGTTACCGCCATCGAAGAGGCGAATGATGTTGAGGAGCTCAACATGGAGGATCTCTTAGGCAATCTCATAGCCTAAGAGATAAAGATGAAGCAGAACACATCGAAGCCAAAGCCAAGAAAGAGCTTGGCCTTTAAAGTCCCATCGCACAACGAGGTAAGTTCTGACGACGAATAACTCAGGATTTTGCTTAAAAAATTCTCTAAGTTTTATAGAAACTTAAAGAAAGAGAAGGAGAAGAATGAACGAGATAGCCTGGTACGTTGCTATCATTGCAATAAAAAGGGGCATCTTCAACTTGAATGCCCTCTCCTTAAGGAGATGAAAGGGAAGGAGAAGAGATATAAGAAGGCATTCCAAGCCACTTGGGATGACTTCACCTCGGAGGAGGAAGAAGCGGAGGATCCTAAGAATAAAAACGAAGTCGCTTGCATGGGTTTCATGGCCATTGCGAGTGATAGTGAGGATGAAATGACAAGGAGATAAGTTTTATTAATGAATTACAGAATGCATTTGAAGAACTATATGGGCTTAGTAAGTCATTGAAAATAGAAAATAAGAGCATGTAAAAGAATCTTAGTTTTCTTAAATCTGAAAATGAAAGATTAGAGACTCAAATTAAGAATCTAGAAATTAGTTCTAGTCCTAACATTCCTAAAAAAGGTAATTTATTGCCAGAGAATCATAACTTAATTAATGAAAATAGTAAATTGATTGAGGAAAATACTAGTTTAAAAATGGAAATTTTAGATTTAAAAATCAAGATGCATGTTATGGAAAAAGAACTTGCATATCTTAGGGAAAATTCTGAAAATTTGATGAGTAACTAGATAGTTTTTTTAATAAAAAAAACTAGTCAAAAGGTTGAGAAATGATCTCATTCAGGGAGGCCCGCTAACAAATCCGGATCCAAATTGACTTGGATACCAAAGAGAGAACTTGAATCTTATTTTGTAGGTTTAAATTAAGATTTCAATGTAAAAGATTGGACCTTCAAGATGAACAATGGTTAACTCGAATTAGGAGAATCAAAGAGTACACCAAGGAAGAAGACAAGAAGATCGACAAGATGACCAGCGTGTGATCGAACTGCCATGTGACAACTATTCGATTGGAGATCGGCACCAATGCTCGGTCTTCTAAGTTTCGGATGGGAACCTCATTTCTGGCATCCACCTCAAGAGCTATTTTATTGGCCATGGTAAGTAAAGTACACCCTTAACCCTATTTGATTTTTTTTTAATAGCATCTAGGTAGGAGTTAAAAACGTATATGCTGTCTTTTATTAAGGGGGAGAAAGAATTTCCTTCATTTAGATAGTGGGAGATCTTAAAAGATAAACATAGCTATATTTTCATTAAAAAAGGGGAGTTAATGGATAAATTAAATAGCTATCTTGTTATAACAAAAGGGAGAGAATATTATTCATGCTTTCTTATGTCAAAAAGGGGGGATTTAACCAAAATTAGAACATGTTTTAATGGGGAGCATTTGTTAAAATAACTAAAATCAATTAAACCTTTTTGATAATGTCAAAAAGGGGGAGAAGTTTTTGATTAATATTTAAGGTTCTGTCATCGTCAAAAAGGGGGAAGATTGTTGGTGCAAGGGCACCATGATTATTAATTTTGATGATAACAAAACACTTGTGATTTAATATTTACATTTGAGTTTATAAGTTTCATGATAATGCAAATGGATACAAGTGAATGAATTCAAGCTCGCATCCATGGCAGATTGGAGGAACTTGATGGATGAGAAGGAGCTTCGCTTGGAGCGAGAGCTTGAAGAAGGAGATGAAGAATATGATAGATACATTTGTTCATGTATTCATTTCATTTGCTCTTTGCTCTTTTTCTTTAGAATTGTTGTAAAGAGCCCAAAGTACCTTATCTTAGTCTTAAGAAACCTTACATCTCATTAAGACTCTTAGACAAATACTTAGAAAATCAGCAAACCAAACTAGGCTTCAGACAACTTGATCAGGCATTCAATCTGGACTTCAAATGTCTGATTTGTGACTTTAAGATGTCTGACCGTTTGTTCAGACATCCAAACACTTAGGTTGGACTTAGTGAGTTCTGTCCATTGATTTCAGATGACCAGCCCATAGTCCAGATGTCTTAGGAGATGTCTAATGACATTAACAAACATCCAACAATAGGACCGTTGGACAGCCAAGAGATAATCCTCAGAGATTATCCTATAAGTGATTCTATAATACTTTCAGATGCCCGTAGAGCATCCCAGATGTCTGATAAATAGACGTTAGGCTAAGATCTGACTTAAATCACTTTTGTCAAAGGTTTTAGTCGTTAGGCCTCTCGCGAAATCTATTCCCACAGAGGATTGCCTTTTCAGGCGACCTGACATCTTGTCAGGCATCCTACTTGTCGTCTGTGCAACTAGCCACTTGATCTCTGTTTCAATCTGGTGAAAAATAGGAAGCAACCCATCTAGAATTTTTTTTTTTTGAGGAAGAAAGGAATGCTATCGAATCACCGATAGCAAACCAGGAGAGCTATTATTGATAATAAAAAAAATAATTTACAAGTTCGACTCCCAGCACTGTATGAACCTCCAGCATAAATTTACAATATTTTCCACATGAGCTGGGGTCTCCTGAAAAACACACTCATTTCTAGCCCTCCATACCGCCTACAGAACAACCACCATATGTATATAAGGCTTATTCCCATCTACCAGACAGCTCCACAAATTTCCTCAGGTGGGTAAGGACTCATTGCATACTCTCCTCCAAACATAATCAGTGATAGCACATGAAGAGAAGATATGATCTGTAGAATCATTATGCAACCCACATAAATAACAAAACTGGGTTGGGGTCCCCATCCTTCTGTGCCTCAGATCTCCAGTAATCAAACCATCCCTCCTGAAAATTTGTAACTTTAGTGGTATTTTTAACTTCGATAGCTTTTTCCCCATTTCTTCATCTTCCGCCATCCTGGAGAACATTATCAATTTGTCATAGGCAGCCGCAGTAGAAAAATTACCTTCCCATTTGTATGTGTCATATTCATGAGGCATGGGCTTGAAAGCAGCAAGCTCTTGCATGAGACGTTCATTCTCTACTCGGGTTCTTGTTTCATGATTATTCCTCCCACCAATATTTAACAGTCACTGCTCCAAATCCGCATCCCAATAATCAGCTACCACTGCATTTTTATTTGCTGCTGCAGCATAAGCAAAGGGGAAACTATCTTTAAGCGTCCCTCCGTGTACCCAATTCTCCAGCCAAAACTTAAAGCTTTTTCCATCACCTAAAACAGATTTGAAAAAATTCCAATTTTCCTTCAAGGCTCGCACCATAGAAAGCCAAAAAGGGGATATTATTTGATTATTTGACCTGACGTCTAAAAGTGATTCTTAGACGTCCATCTTGATTTAACCTAGTTCAGATCATCCACTCTTCTAGATTAGACGATCGACCTTTAGATCAGATGAACACCCAGACGTCTGACCTTAATATCAGATGTCTAATAACCCTGTCAGAATCATGACCCTGATTTTGGCTTGGTTTGCCTTAGATTTATTTCTAACGGTTACCTAAGCCTTCCAAAGCCTTCCTAAGGGTTCCTAAGCCATCTATAAATAAAGGACTCTTCCTTTGTTACACATAACAAGTAATAATACTTCCACCCCTATTGTGTCAAAGAAGAGATTAGAATCAAAGAAGAAAGTATTGTTGCTCTCTAAGCCTTTAGCATCCATCCGAGAGCACCGTTATGCTGCTAACTTCATGTCGCACCACTTCCATCTAAGGGAAGTTCTTTTGCCTATAGGAGCTAGTTTGTTTTACACCTATTTTGGGCTTTATAGGATATTGTGTAATTTTGTCTTTGTTGGGTATTCACCTTTTGAATTCCCATCTCTCTTGCGAGATAAAATACTCCTCGTGAAGAGGAGGGGTTTGATGTACACTACCATCGTACAAAGTAGTATCGGTTGTATTGAGGTTGAACTACCCTCGTTTTAAGTAGTTCGATTAGTGGATTTGATCTACTAGGTAGATCGAAAAATTTTAAACCAAGAGGTTTAGGTGGTGGTTTTTACCTGAGTTTGGGTTTCCACCTAAAAATTCTTGTGTGCTTGTGAGATTGCTATTTGTGTGATTGTTTACATATTATTTCCGCATCTTATTTTCATATTGCATATCTCACCCCCTTCGTCATAAATTACATAGTTCAGGAGGAAAAACAAATAAGAAAATAATCCAAAAATATAAAGGAAAAGATAACTAGAGTGCTACACCAACACTTTCCTTCAAGCTAGAGTATATATATCAATGATGCTTAGCTTGGAGCAGCATATGCCAAATGCAGATTGACAAGGAGGCTTCGTAAATATATTTGCAATCTAATCTTCAGAAGCAACTAAAGTAATGTAGATAATCTTACGTTGTATTAGGTCTCTGGTGTAATGGCAATCAACCTCAACGTGCTTCATATGTTCATGGAATATTGGGTTCTTTGTAATGTAAATAGCAACGTGATTACCACATCTTATCTCCATCGATCCCTCTACTTGACATGCAAATCCTGCAACGCTGATTTGACCTAGACCATCTTTGTAGTTGTTTGTGCCATATCATGGTACTCGGATTCTACACTTGACCTGGACATCACCTACTGTTTTTTGCTCTTCTAGGTCATAAGATTATCTGCCACATAAGTATAAAAACTAGTTGTTGACTTCTATCTGCCATGCAACTTGCATAGTCGGCATTAGAATAGTCAACAATACTTAGATGTGCCATTCTGAAATAGAATTCCTCAGCCAAGTGCTTTCTTTATGTATTTAAGCACCTACATGGTAGCATCCCAATGCTGCTAGTTGGTTTGTTCATGAACTGATTGAGTTTTCCTACGGCAAGGGAGAGATCACAACGTGTAATAGTAAGATATAGTAGCTTACCAACCAATTGCCTATAAGATCTGCTGTTTATAGGTGGAGAGTCTGTAGCATGGAGATGTCCTTTGGGATCCATTGATATATTAGCAGGCTTAAGACCCCATCATCCTTGTCTCCTGCAATACATCAAGAGCATACTTGCACTGATTTAGGACAGTGCCTTCTTTGCTGCATGCCACATTAATGTCTAAGAAATATCTGAGTGCACCTAGATCCTTCATCACAAAGGCTTTAGCCAACTTTTTCACCTCAGCTATCCTAGCAGTGTTATCCTCAGTAAGAATGAGATTATCGACATAGACAAGGAGTGCTACAACTCCTGTGTTTTTCTTGACAAAGAGCGAATGATCAGTAGAAGGCCTCTTAAGTCTCGTGGTTTGTACTTCCTTTGATAGTCTCTGGAACTAAGCCCTCAGACTCTGCTTCAGGCCATAGATGGCCTGCTTCAATCTACATACACACTCCTTGAGTCTCAAACCTTGGAGGATGTTGCATGTAGACCTCCTCCTGAAGATCGCAATACAGAAATGTGTTCTTCACATCTAGCTAATAAAGAGGCCAGTCATAGTGAGCAACAACTGATAACAGAATACGAACAGTAGGAAGTCGTGCTACAGGAGAGAAGGTATCAAAGAAATCTATCTCATATGTTTGGGTAAATCCTTTTGCTACCAATCTCGCCTTGTAGCAAGATATAGTGCAATCTGGGTTGTACTTAAAAGTAAAGACCCAGCGACATCCTACTGTTTTAGCGTAGCTAGGCAGAGTAGTCAGTTCCCATGTTCCTTTAGAGCGCAAAGTAGCCATGTCATCCTCAATGGCTTGATGCCACTTCGGATTTAGCATGGCTTGCTGATAGGAAGTAGGAATCTGTGTTGCAGAAAGGGTAGCAGTGAACATAGCAAAAGATCTTCCAAGATTAGCAATAAACATTGCTTCAGCAATATGGTAGTGGGCACAACTGCGAGGGACCTTCTGAATAGCAAATGGAAGGTCAAGATCCTTCTCTATAAACTTGGTAATAGTAGGAGGTGTAGCCTGCTGCTCAGCAGGAGTAGAATCATCATAGGTATCTGCATAATCACCACTAGTTGTGGACAACTCATGTCAGTATCAATATATACTTGGCAAGGGGAGGAGACAGGTGGTTGAGGTAGTGAGGGGTGTGTTTTTGATGCCATGTATGTTGTCTGTATGTAACAGGTAACCTGTATACATGAGTAGTCTCTACCTCTTGGCTCCTACCTAGTAGTGGTCTCTGTAGTAGTGGTATCCTACTGTAAGTAATAGGAATCTGCTCCCAAGGAACTGTTGATACTGGCATAGGGACTGACTCTCCCTTAAACAACAACTGATGACCATCAATAGAGAAGTATGGAATAGGCTCATGAAAACTGACATCTGTAATCACATAATGTTTCTTACCTTGTAGGTCATAACTTCTGTATCCTTTCTGGGTGCTACTGTATCACAGAAAGACACTTCATTGCTATTAGAGCAAGTTTATCCCTGCTAGGTCCTAAAACATGGATAAAGGCTTCACAACTAAAAGCATGAGGTAGCATAGTAAACAATTCCTTCTTTGGGTGACGGACCTGCCATGGAATCTGTTCCTGAATAGTTGAGTTGGCAATCTATTAATCAAGTAACATGCAGTTAACATTGCATCTCCCTAGTAGACCTGTGACATATTATGCTGAATAATGTTGTAACCACATCTAACACATGACGGTGTTTCCTCTCAATTACCTCATTCTGCTATGAGGTATAGGGCATGATGTTTGGTGAACAATCCCAAGAGATCTGTAAAATGATTAACTTGGTTGTGCAAAACTTTAAGGCATTGTTACAATGTACAATCTTCATAATAGTAAAAAATTGAGTCTTTATTTGCAAAATAAATGTTTTAATCATAGACCCAACATCTGATTTATTCTTTAGCAAAAACAACCATGACATCTTAGAAAAATTATCCATAATAAGCAAATAAATCGATGACCTAGTTAATCTAATACTCTACTAGGACTTTATGCATCTATATACAATAAATCAAAAATAGTAGTAGAACTTTAAGAAGAACCAGAAGGAAAACTGGCTCTGTGATGCTTTCCCAGTTGACACGCATCACACAAGATTGTAATTGTAGGTGAAATGTGGGGGTTAACACGTCGCAGCTTGTCCAGTGAAGGGTGCCCAAGACAATGATGCCACTGAAGAGCTGTATCCATACTAAAAGCGATCTCGCCTTGACACATAGTAACAAAAGGAGTCCAGATCAGGCAATATGCACCCCCCTCCTCATGTTTGCCATTAAGCGTCCTTCCCGTTAGTTTGTTATGAAAGATACAGTCCAACTCATAAAAAAATAGCATGACATGTAAGTCTTTTATGATTATGCTAGCTGACAAAAGACTAAATTAGATGAAATGATTCAAATCTCATTAGAAACCCTAGGGCTCTCTTACATAGAGAGAGACAGTATGGTTAAAAGTACAGAAATGTTCTTGAGGGACTAAACACCTACAGCCTATACAATAAGAAACATAAAAAATAACATTCTAACACTCCCCCTCAAGTTGGAGTATAAATATTTATTATGCTCTGCTTGGATGCATATGAATTAAATAAAGATCTGGCCAAGGGCTTGATGAAAATATCTGCAGCCTGCTCCTTAGATGTGACTAAAGTGGTATATAGCAATCCCTTATGAATAATGTCCCTGGTATAGTGCTAATCAACCTCAACATGCTTTGTCCTCTTGTGAAATGCTATGCTGTTTGTAATGAAGATGGCTGCTCAATTATCACATCACATCTCCATGGGGTTAGAAAACTGTACCTACAAGTCAATAAGCAAGGATCTGATTCACATTATCTTTGCAGTCGTTTGAGCTAGCTCTATACTCAGATTTGGCACTAGATTTCATAACTGTGTCCTGTTTCTTGCTCCTCAATGTGATCAAATTTCTTGCTAAGAAGGTGTAGAACCCAGTATTAGATTTGCGATCCACACGACATCCAGTGTAGTTTGCATTAGAGTAGCCAACCAAAGTCATAAAAGACCTCTTGGAGAATAAGAGACCCTCCCCAGGAGCCTTCTTGACATATCTGAGCACCATCAATGCTGCATCTCAATGTTGACGTGTCGGTTTGGCCATGAACTGACTCAATCTCTCCACTACAAATGAGATATCTGGTCTTGTGATAGTGAGATATAGCAGCTTGCCCACAAGTTGCCTGTATCACTTGCTGTCCACCACTTGTACATCCTCATCATAGAGTTGCATCTCATGGTCTATAGGAATATTGGCCTCCTTGGCCTTAAGCATACCTACCTCCTGCAAGATATCTAAAGCATATTTCCTCTGAGACAAGACCACACCCTTTTTGCTATGAGCAACCTCAATACCAAGTCCATGACAAATTGCTCTGCTAGGATGCGTTTAACCTCAGCAATACCTTGCTCATTGTCTCCTGTGACAATTAAATCATTAACATAAATAAAAAGTACCACAGTATCTCGTTTAGTTCTCTTGACAAAGAGAGAAAAATCAGCTGTCGATCTTGTGAATCTAGCTACCTCCACAACCTGTGACAATTTCTGAAACAAGGCTCTGAGGCTCTGCTTAAGGCCAAAAATGGCCTTCTGTAATCGGCATACACACTCCTGATTCTCAAAGCTAAGTGACTGCTGCATGTAGACTTCCTCTTGGAGATCACCATAAAGGAATGCATTCTTTACATCCAACTGATGCAAGGGCCAGTCTATTTGAACTGCCACTGCAACCAACACCTGAACTGTGGGAAGTTTGGCAACTGGTGAGAAGGTGTCAAAGAAGTCTATCCTATAAGTCTAGATGAACCCCTTTGCCATGAGGCATGCTGTGTACCTAGCAACACCGCCATTTGGGTTGAACTTGACAGTAAATACCCACCGACAGCCAACAAGTGTAGCACCATCAGGAAGTGGAGTGAGCTCTCAGGTCCCACGGCCTTGAAGAGCGACCATCTCATCCTCCATGGTTGCTCGCTATTTTGGATCAAGCATGGCCTCATGGTGAGTAGTTAAAACCTACGTAGTAGCTAACGCTTGAGTGAATTCAGCAAATCCAGGAGTTAGGCTATCAGTAGCAAGTGCTCTAGTCGTAGGATAAGTAGTGCAAGTCCGTGGTCGCTTCCAAATAGCTATCGGAAGATCAAGATCATCACCTGATACATCATCTGTCCTGTTCCTGTGACCATTACATGGCAAACATACGTCAGTGTCTAAAAGACTCACATGAGAAGTCAATGGCGAATGTGAGGGTGGCGATTCCTGATGGGTAGTATCAGGGTGGACATATGTTTGGAATGGCTCAGTTAGATGAGGGAGGGATGCATAGCAGAAGGTGGTGGTGGCGTAGTAGGGACATGAATCTCAGGAAAACTCCCAAAGTGAATGGGAGTACATGGCATAGGCGCTATATGATTCTCAGGATGCGCATCTCAGTAGCCGTCATAGAAAAGAAAGATACTGCCTTATGAAAGGTAACATCTACTAAAACATAGTGCTGAGAAGCAAGTGGATCAAAACATCGATACCCTTTTTGTGTTCAGGCATACTCAAGAAAGACACACTTAACTACTTTTGGTGCCAGTTCATCCCGACCTGGTCCCAACAAATGGACAAAGGCAACATAACCAAAAGTCTGAGGGGTGACGTGAAATAGGAGTCAATTGGGATACATGACCTGCAAAGGAATCCGTTCATGTAATGTGGCATTAGGCATCCGATTGATAAAAAAACATGCAGTAAAAACAGCATCACCCTAGTAGAGAGAGGATCGAGTGGTGAATCAACAAAGTGTGAGCAACATCGAGAATATATGTTTCCTCTTAGCCACATCATTTTGCTGAGAGGTATGAGGACACGTCTCATGGATAATGTCATAACTAGAAAAGAAAATGCGCAAACGCATAGTACAAAATTCTAATGCATTATTAGAACCAAAGTACTTCATTAAACAAGAATGTTGAGTTTTTATTTCTTTGACAAAGTTCTCAATGATTTGTCCCACATCAGACTTATTTTTCAAAATAAACATCCAAGAAACATGAGAAATTTCATAAACTAAAACAAGATAATATATGTTTTCAAACGATCAGGAGTATGACTGGGGTCCTAAACATTCATATGAATCAAATCAAATATAGCAATAGATGAAACAGAAGTAGAGCTAGAAAAACTAGCACTGTGGTGTTTGCCAAGCTGACAAGCATCACAGGTGAGCCAGTGGTGGAGGGTATGTGTGGTAGAACACAGCTGGGGCGATCAATGGGTAGTTGGCCAAGGTGGTGGTGCCACTGGAGAGGAGATCTAGTAGAAGCAAGGCCCTGGATAGCAGAAGTAGCAATAGTAGTACGGCTCAGACGGTATGCCTATGTTCCTCATGCCCTCCACTAATCATCTTCCCAGTGAATTTATCCTGCAACACACAAGAAGGTACAAAAAATAGCTCGACAGTTTAGATCTCTAGTGATACTATTAATAGACAGTAAATTCAAAGGAAAATTAGGTATATAATAGACATCTGCTAGTTTCAAAGTAGAAGATAAAGATATTTCTTTTGCCAACAAGTGGTGAGTGTCTCCCATCTATTACCTGTACTGTCCTTGTAGGTGTAACAAGGACCACTGAGAGAAAGAGCCTTTGTCGCCACATATGTGCTTGATGCATCAGAATCAATCAATCACTCACCAGAAGACAAAAGTGACGACATATCAGTCGCAGGTATCTATGAAGAGGTGGCAATAGTTACAATGTCTAAAGTCTGAGAAGAAGATGCTTGAGTCAACTGAGCAATCTCTTGTCATAATGTCTCAATCTCTGTGCTTAAGGAACTAATATCAGAATTAGGAAGGACTGCATCGGAGATCTCCACTGCTTGCTTGGCCATATGTGGCTTACCATGCTTTTGCCAGCATGTAGCTTTAGAGTGACTAAGTCTGCCACAGTAGGTACACGGAGTCCTAGTACATGTATTGGAAGACGTCAACGTCCATGACCACGTGCAGGATAAGTGGTACCCTTGCCACGTCCAGGGATTGCAGCTAGTGCGGACGACTAAGCAATATAGTCAGGAGTAGGAGTGCGCATTGCAACTCTGCTAAGTGTACTGTATGCTTCCTCCAGGGTAGGAAGCTTAGGAGTGATGTGAATCTGATCTCTGGCTGTTGCATACTCAGGTTTAAGGCCAACCAAGAAAAGGGAGACAATCAATTGTCTCCTAAACTCTTCCAGGATTCACAACCACACCCTGACAGGTAGGAGTAATGCTTCTCCAACATTCCCTTAATGAGAAAGTAGTACTGTAACAGCGTGCGTCCCTCCTGACACAAGTAGAAGAGGTCGTAGGAGACCTGAAAAACTCGTGCGGAGTTCTTGGCATGTGAATAGGTGTCACGTAAAGACTTCCACATCTCCTTTTCCATAGTATAGTACATGATCTCATCCCCTATATGGGGGTTAACTGTTTGCATCAGCCATGTACAAACCATGGCATTGTCACTGTCCCAGTTGGCATTTATGCCAGTCTTGTTCTCAGGCTTCGGATCTGTAAGAATATGTTTCTTCTTATGACCCCTAACAATCATAAGAAAGGTTTGGGACCACCGTGGGTAGTTGGTCTCATCCAACTTGACAACATGACCAAAAAATGGGTTCTTAAGTACCTCGGTGTCCAAAATAGAGCCTGAAGACACTTTGGACTGATCATCTGAAGCCATTTTCGCAATTTGGAAGCCTCAATCAAGCGTTTATCACTAAGAAATTATTAAATAATTTGAAACTGAACGATTCAGATGTGCATTGTTGACAAGAGGCGTCCTTGGACGGATGTTGGCCTCACCCGGGTGCAAGGAGAACACACGAGATGGCCCCAAGAAGACTTAGGCTCCCTCTCGCAGCGACTATAAGGACTGCAGCCCCTAGATCAAGGCGAGAAGCCCCTCACAGTCGCCGTGTATGGCCTGCACAGGGACCAAGGTATCCTGTGCAGCCTCCGCCGCTGCTCTGCCTCGTTTGTCACCGTTGCAGCCCTGCAGATGGTCACAGTGCTGCCTCTGAAGGTCGTTGCTGCTGGTTGCCGTAGAGCGCTGCTAGTCCTCCTTGAGGTTGCCGCGATTGTTGCTTACTGCTGCAGCGAGGCCAGTGCCGCTGTAGCGCCGTAGCGAGGGCTGCTTTGCGCCTTCGGCTGTGCGCCGGGCGTCGTTGCTGTCGCCGGTGGAGAGACTTGAGCGCCGACGTCGAGGAAGAGAGGAGATTGGGATGTGGTGGTAGGGTTTAGGAGGTCTTGAGGGATGGGAAACCTAGAGCCATGATATATGATCGATGTTCTGATATCAAATTGGATGAAATGATTCAAATCTCATTAGAAACCCTAGGGCTCTCTTATATCGAGAGAGACCGTAGGGTTAAAAGTATAGAAATGTCCCCGAGGGACTAAACACCCATAGCCCATACAATAAGAAACATAAAAAATAATGTCTAACAGACTAATCGGAAAATCAGTAACATAAAGAACATTAGGTAGTGTCAATGGAGTCACTGCTACATCTCTACCATCCACTCTGCAATATCTGCCATCTAGCACTTGAACAGATTTATCAGGAGTAGTCTGAACCTATCTAAAGCATGTCTGATCACCATTGAGATGCCAGGAGGCTCTTGAGTCTACTAACCATAAAGTGCCGTCAAAAATACCACTACCAAAGGTAGAAGTAGAAGTTACCTGAGGTCAATGCAGCAGTAGCAGTAGTCTCTTGGGTCAACTGGGCAAGACGTTGGACAACACTGTCATAGTCAGCACGTGACACCATGTCACTCACCTCCTTAGAAGCAATAGCTTGGTTGGTCATAGGAGGTTTACGATGCTTTGACCAACAGGTAGCTTCCAAGTGTCCAACCTTACCACAGTGTGAGCATTGGGTGCAGGGTCTGTTAGTTGTGTCCCAATCACCACGTCTTCTCCCCTTGGTAGATGGAGCCACGTCCACCATGTCCTCCAGTAGCCACTAAAGCAGAAGTCTGTCCAACATCAGATAGGGATGGTTTAACAACCACTCTATTCACCTGACTATAGGCTTCTTCAAGGGATGGAAGCATAGCAAAAGTCAGGATCTGGGACCTAGCAGCCGCATAATTTGGTCCAAGTCCATTTAGGAATCGACGGACTGCTACTCCTTCCTGTGCGCTTTCTAAGTGGCACAGGTGCAGACAGGACGAGAGGCATTATACTTCTCTAGGAGCCCCTTCAAAGTAGCATAGTATTGAGACAATGACTGGCCCTCCTGCTTTAGACCACCAATAGCATGATGGGTCTCAAACACTTTGCTGGAATTCTTCTTGTGAGAATACGTGTTACACAGAGAATCCCACATCTCCTTGGCTGTCCTATAGTACATGATACCATCTCCAATCTGCGGCTCAACAGAATTCATGATCCATGCTCGGACTATGGTATTATCTTTCTTCCAAGTGGCGTTCTTCCCTGTCTTGTTCTGTGGCTCCACCTCCATCAGAATATATTCCTTATTGGGGCCCTCTACTGTCATGAGGAACTTTTGAGATTATTTAGCATAGTTGGTCTCATTCAACTTGACGATAGGAATGAAGAAGGGAGTCTTGTAACTCCCAATGTCCGTAGCAATAATCGATGATACCTCCTTAAAAATTAAAGATTCCATTGTGCCGTAGCACTGCTACAGTACGCCACCAAGAAGAATCTGAAAAACACTTTCAAATCTGAATTTTCAGAACATCATGAAATCTAAGATCCAACAATCTTAGAAAACATCCCAAGAGCCACAGACGCCTCTTAGAATAAGATTTAGTACATGTTAAGGCACAGGAAAACCCCTAACAATGCCTCTAAGGGGTGTTACTTTCCCTTACCAGTGAGAACTACTAGCCTCCGACCACCACCACCTGCAAATAGCGGTGCTAGCGGTATAATCAACCACTAGCAACAACGGGTGGTAGCAGCAGGAGCCCCTGTAGATCCATCAGCAACAGGAGCCGGTGGCTTGTAGGGGCAGGCAGTGCCTTGCTGGGGGTGGCAGTGCCCTGCTGGAGGGGCGATGGCCTTGTGGGTGGGATACCCGATCTAGGATCACTATTTTGATACCATGTCGGAAAAACTCTAGAGAAATCCTATATCTCTTTATATAAAGTGAGGTGTTTAAGATGGGTTCAAAACTACAAAATTGGTAGAAAAATTGAAAGGCTTAAAGCTCCACCTTATTACTTACAAGAAGAAAATTAAGCAGGAGAGGAGAAAAAAGGTAGGCATTTTTTTGTCCTCCAGGAGATGGATAGAGAGGAGGGCACATGCATGCTATCTGTGGCGAAGAAAAATTCTAGAAAGGCATCCCAACAAATTGTGGCCAAGGAGGATGTGGAGTACAGGGTGGAATGGAGGGCAGTGATTGAGGCAAATATGGTTGAAGGAAGGTGACGGTAATGCATGATTCTTTCATATCGTGGTAAATGGAAGATGAAAAGAGAATGTTACACACACTTTTGGTTAGGGGAGAGAATGTACTGACAGGGGAAATTGGGGCATATGTGCCTGAACATTTTAGAAGCTTTACAAGGAAGAGGCCTCTGTGAAGATGGAGATGGATAGGTAGAGGAATCTATATATTAGCATTTGAGCATGGTGAGGGGTTGATCATGCCTCTTTTGGAGAGTGAAGTGAATGAGACATTGCCACAATTGAATGCGGAAGGGACATTAGGCCCAGATGGTTTCATGTAATTTTTTATAAGGACTTTTGGTTAATTCTCCATGATGATGTGATGCTTGTTATGGAGGAGTTTCAATGATGTGATGCTTGTGTTGGAGGAGTTTCACCCAGGGAATATGTGGTTTCAGAGATTTAGCAAATCACTTCTCTTTTTGTTGTCAAAAAAGGAATTGGCGGAGAGAGTTGAAGGCTACATGTCCATCTCATTATCTAATTCTATTTATTTAATTATTTCCAAAGATTTGGCCAATCACTTTAGATATGTCGTGGAAGATTTGGTGATTCCTGTTCAATCAAGGCATATGCTTCTCTAAATAAAATAAGTAAAAGCAAGGCATATATTGGATTGTGTGACCCTTGCAGTGAAGACAACTGCCTGTTGGAAGAGAATAGAAATAAAAGACTTCTTTTGGAAGATTGATTTTGTTAAGGTATATGACTCTCTTGATTGGGCCTTCTTGCGGAGTATTCTTAGAAAGCACCATTTTCTGAAGGTATGGATTTCATGGATGAAGAGGTGTATCACCGCTGATTCATTCTCAGTTTTAATTAATGGAAGGCTTGAAAGAGGCTAGCATCCAACCGCAGGGACATGTTAGATAAGGATGCCTTATAGCTCTCTTATGTTTTTTATTACAGTGGATGACCTGACTACTTGTACATATGCAACTTGTGATTGTGGTTTGATTAAAGGTTCTAGCCCTGGGGATTGTATCAATCTGATACCTATTCTTCAGGACACTGGTGACATCATCTTCATTCTTGAAGGTTCCGACATGGCAACAAAAATGATATCCATACTACTAGATATTATTTTCTGGCTTTTCAGGGCTACATGTCAACTGCCAAAAGTCTTCTTTTGTTCCTTTTGCCATGGATGAGGATGAGATGATTGAATGTGTATAGATATTGCAAACACTAAAAGCTTCTCTCCTTTTGGCATACCTTGAACTTCTGCGCAATGACTGGCCTTTGCAACCTATTAATTGGCAGGTGGTTAATAAGTAGGTGGGAAGGAGACTAGAAAGTTGAAAGGTTCGTATGTGATCGAGGGGAGGGGACTGATCCTCCTAAAGTCAAATTTATGAGCCATTTCTTTGTTCCATCTGCCAGTGTTTGAGATGCTAATTAAAACTTAGGAGATTCATTCGGAAAAGGCCTAGGGCTTTGCACATGGGTTCTTGTGAGAAGATTTGCAAACCTATTGAGAAGGGGGTTTAGGAGTGTTGCATCTTTGTGTTGTGAATGATGCTTTGTTAACCGAATGGGTGTGCCAATTGGTAGTGAAAGAAAAAACTAGTGACCATGGTTTTGGAGTCTGCTATTGAAGGAAATTGGATTGGGTGTAGAATTTCTCCTATTGGAGGTGTATCTCATTTCTGGAAAGAGGGTCGAGGAGTTGTTCTATGCTGATTTAGGGGGTGGAACTACTTTTAGTTTCTAGATGGATGAGTAGGCACCCTTTGGTGCGTTAGTTGACAGGCATCCATGTTTGTTCCATCTGGCTCCCTACATGTTGGCACACGTGGTGGATTACTAAGATAGTTAAAGAGGCTCCTAGATGCCCATGTTTGCGAGCCCGCTTTCTGATTAGAGGCTACGTGATCTCTTGAACTTGCAGAATATTTTGGCCAATATAAGGCTTATAGTTGAGGATGTTGATGGGTGGGCTTGGGCTCATGACACTTTTTTATTTAAATCAACCTATAGATTTATACGGGCCCTGATGGATGAAAGAGACCAATATTTGTTTAGAGAACCTCTTATGGAAGGCCAAGATGCCCCTCAAGCTAAAGATTTTTGGTTGATTGCTTAAAAGGAAGACATTGGAAACAAATCCTACAGAAAGATATTTCCCCAACGGAGTATCTGTCCTTTATGTGGACGTATAGAGGAAATGGTTGACCATTTATTTTTTTGGCTGCCACTTTGCTACTGAGGTTTGGAGGCCAATTGGATAAAATTGGGTAGTTATGGATTCTTGGGATGTTTTCTAGGAGTCTATGCACTGAGACACCTTTAGATCAAAGAAGGAATACATTGAATCATTTGCAATCATATGGGAATATGGCTTTCAAAGAAAGGGGGTGATATTCAAGTGGGAAAGATGCTTTATTGAGAATGTGTAGGGATGTCTGTAGGCTTTTATCTGTAGCTATAGAAATTGATAGTCGGTATTTAGTCGGTGAGGTCATTGATTAAGGAGCATACGGTATGCAGGTGATTATTCGAAGATCAATTGGTGTAGTATTTTTTAATATTTAAAATTTTAAATATAATTATATATACCATTATACATATTAAGTATACATATATATGAATTGAAATATCACATATAAATTGATATTATTTTTTTGATATACATATTCTCGCAATATAACTTCTAACAAATAGCTATCAATATCACGACACATAAAATAAGATAAATAAACTAAGATTGGACATCATAAATCTAAAGAAGGAGACAATTTGAGGTAAAGGAGAAAAGAAGAGGAACTTGGGATCGAGGGTTTTGCTTAGGGCTGAGGCTTTCATGCATTGGGAACTTAGGGTAATAGAAGTCGGGTTTAGTTGGGTGCATTTAGGTGTCAGGTTTAGTCAGGTTTTGTTTAGGGGTGCATTGCACATGCATTAAAGTTTTTTTTTTAAATTGAAACCTTAAAACTTATTCGATCAATTAATCGGTTGATTAATTGGATAATCGATCGATTAATCGGGTATACCGATTATAGGGTAAAATATAGGTACTCGATTCGTTTTTGGATCGAATACGATTATGCGGCCAATTAATTGGCCGCATCTATCGAGATTTTTGCACCCTTGCTTTTATCCATTTGGAGTGCATTGTAATATATTTCTAAACTTGTACCTTGTTTCCTTTTAATGAAGTGGATGATCACATGTGATCATTTTTTTTACAAAAGAAAGGTGGTGGACGGGTAACGTTCCCTTCTCACTAGTATGAGGAGATAATTTGCCTCCAAACATAAACCGAATGGTAGATCAATTTTTGATTCTCTTTTGTGTATTAGGAACTATTAATAGGGAGATTGGTGGCTATGTTGTAAGGAAGGTAGAGTATATTAGTTCATACAGATAGTGACTTTCACTAGCTATGTCATATTTCTTCTAGTGTTTCCTAATTTCAATAGCATCCACATGTTGTTCACCCCTTACTAAGTTTCAACTTGAGATAGTCAACTCATAAACATCAATTGGCATCCTTTCCTTTGACTTAGAGTTCTAAATCATCAATGATGTTTGAGTTTTCATACATAGATTTTTGGAGTCCAAGTCTTGCTCTTTCATCATGGGGACACAAGTTTCATCTTATTCTTGTTGAATTTTCTCGCTGTCTTTTTATGTTAAAGAATAAGCTTGTAGGATGAAAGAGAGGGTAGCTTGGTGCATGAGTTCCTGCTATGTGCTGGGTTTGGGAAAGGGATCAGACCGCTTTAGGTCTGTTGTACGTAGCCTTACCTTGCTTTTCTTTCTTTGTTTTTTTTGTTTTTTCACAAGAGGCTGTTTTCATGACTTCAACACGTAGCTTCCAAGTCATGCGGTGGCAAATTTACTATCGTGCTAAGGCTCTCCATCAGGTGTGAAGTGAGAGATATAATGAAAACATTTCTTAATAAAACATGCAATTAGTTTGATGCCATTGTTAAAGTGGTTAGGTTTGACAATGCTCTTTAGTTTCATACCTTTGCTTCGAGCATCGTAGAAGAATGTCGTGGCATATTTCATTAAAGAAAAGGTTGCCTGATTTATATAGAAATGGCTGATGAGAAAATTACATGAAGGTACTCAAGAAATAGCTAAATATAAAAATAACACATGTTAAGGACTCCAACACCCCGTCAACTTGGAGCATATATGTCTATCATGCCCAGCATATTATAGAGAAAGATGTGCCTCTTCTTTGTGTTCTTTGGTGAAAATAGTTACTACTTGGTTCTTTGAGGAAACAAATAGCGTGGTAATAATCCCATCATTAATGGCATTGCAAAGAAAATGACAATCAACTTTGATTGCTTTGTTCTCTCGTGAAGAACTAGCTTAGATGCAATGTATGCAACATACTTGTTACAAACATATGAATAAGGCTAAGTAATAAGAAGTCCAATATTACTCAAGAATGATGCAATCCATGTCAATTCACATGCCATGTGCGCCATTACTCTAGATTCTTCCTCCATGCTTGCTTGGACAACCACATTTTGCTTCTTATTGTATCAATTCACTAAATTTCTACCAAGAAAAGTAGTATATCCATTAGTCAATCATTTATCATTAAGAGAGCTTGTGTAGTTTGCATCAAAATAAGCATAAAGATGATGATGACCACTCTTCTTAAAGAAAAGGCCTTTGTTGGTGACCCCTTTGGATACCAAACAATAAGACAAACATTTTTATAATCATTTTAACAAGTCTTATCCATATGTTGACTCAACTTACTGTAAAATTGATATTTGGCATGGTTACTATTAAATGAACTTAACTTTCCAACAATTCTTGTATATTTCTTAGAATCTTCAAAATGGTGGATCGTTACTCCCTTTTGTCGTTTCACTGGTTCCATCGAAATCATCATGGGTGTAGCACCAAGTAAACCTATTTCCTCAAGAATTTCTAGGACATATTTCCTTTGTGATAGAATGGGCCCTTTGAAGGTATGTGCCACAAATAGCTAGAAAATATCTTAGCTTTCAAAAATCCTTCATTATAGATGCTTTTCTAAAAGGGATTGATCCCAACTCCTAAATGCTTGCAAAGTCATCACTCGTCAAAATCATATCACTAATATAACTACCAAAATAACAAAGGCAACCTTGCATCGTTCAATAAAAATAAAGTGGTCAAATGCATTTATACTATATTCATGATTTTGGTGCTTAGTTTGTCAAACCAAGTTCTCGGACTCTACTTAAGTCCATCAATGACTTTTCATAATCTACACACATATTCCACCTCAACCTCATGTACACTTCTTTTGTAAGATAACCATATATAAAGGTATTTTTAATATCTAACCGAGAGAGGCCAATCCTTATTGAAAATAACAGTGAGAATAACTCGAACTAAGATGAAACAAGTGACATTAGAAAACATCTTAAAGTAATCTACACCTTGAGTGTATGTGAATTCCTTCGATGTAAGATGTGCTTTTAATCTAACTATAGTGCCATCTGGTAGATTCTTCACTATATATACCCATTCCACCATTGAGACACCAAATTGGTGATGAACCAACTCCCATGTTCCTTTTGACAATAGGACATCCATCTCTTCATTCATTGCCTTTTCCACCCTGTAGCAACCGAATAGTTTCTTGGAACAATAATGCTCGTTAAGGCCAATAAAACTTTCTTAATGGGAGGCTTAGTTTATGAATTTAGGTATAATGGACATTGGATATAATGTATAGGATCTTACTTTTTTGAGCAAAGGCGGAGCTTTATACCTACTTGATTTCTTATCTTTTCTTTCTGTAAATAAGTTTTTTTAGAGTTTTCTTCTCTTTCCCGGGATCGTGCAAAATCTTTGAAGAGAAGAGTTCCTCTCTAGCATCTAAGGGTAGTAGAAAAAGAGCATCGATGGGAGATGATCCCAAGTAGGCGGGAGACAATTACAAGCAATATATGGGAAACAATCTTGAGTATAGCTGTTAGGGTAGGAGATAGTATGAGGCATGTGATGACTTAGGTCCCACTAATTGACTAAACTAGTCAAATACGAGTTATCAACCAAACTACGTGATGGCCATCATTCAGCACATAATCATAAAATAGTTAAATAAGTGAAACATAGAGCAAGAAGTAGATAAACAAGTACTAACTAAAAGTGACTAGTGCAATCTAGGCGCATACACTAGACAAATGCTTTATCATAGTTGCCAACTTAGCTACACTTGAGTTTGAGATTTATAAAAACAAAAATCAATAAAAATTGAGTAGAGTATAATTATATGAAATGGAAAAAAAAGGAGTATAAAAGGTTGGTACTATTTGTATATTAATCCATTTGTTATTCCATCTTAGTTAATCATTAATCTTGAATTATTAGGTGTGTGTTGCCTCATATAGTCTTTGTTATCTCCAATTAATGCCTTAGAAAATACAAGTAATCTCGATTTGATATCCTGAGAAGTATAATAGGCACATGACTCTTGACTAGGAGAGTGTATTGTATCTGTCTCACAACTTAGTCCACCTTAGAGTCATCACAAGAAGTGGCTACATCCTGACTAGCCCAGTCGGTTTAAATCTAGACTGATACTGCAGCCAAATACCAATGAGCAATAAGATTGAACCAATTATCCAATATGTATAAAACCCAATAATTCGACTATCATTGCTGATTTGTCATCCAATAACTAATTTATGCATTTTTAGGTCCTTTGTTGATTTACCCACATGAAGTATGATCACTATTGAACTTTTATTAGTTTCCCTATATTAGGTTTACTGGTATTCATCATTGATCAAGTGGCTTAATGAGAACATGATATATATTTAACAAGTAATAATCAAATATGAAATTAGGCATTTAATCATGAAGTTGGTAGCATCTTTAATTTCCACATTAGGCTTGTTGAGCTGTAAGGGGGTGTTAGTATTTTTATTTATCTTGAGGTGTACTTATGTAATAAACCTAGTACTCTTTTCTATAAAAGAGGGCTAGGGTTTTCATTGGGGGCTAATGCAATTCTTTTGTTTCAGCATGGTATTGGAGTAGCTGTCCTAGGTTGGTGCTCCGATATCCAATCGAAAATCCACCAAAATATGATTGGATCACCTACATGGAGGTGATCCAATGGGAGATCACAAAGATCTCATCAACATCGTTGCCGGCCTGTATCACAGTTGCAGTGCCTCCATGGTGGTCCACCGTTGTTTGCCGCCGACCGACGCCACTCGCTGCTGCCTCCTCGCCTCCACGCCATTGGTCTGCGGGGTGCAGGCCCCTCTCCTGACCACTGCAGTGGATAGACCACCTCCGATAGGACAATTGGTTGGGGGTGGGGGTCCCTTGCAGGTGCTGCTCTTTGCTGCTTGATGAGCCTTCTCTCATGCCTTGTTTTGATGGCGATGAGTCTTCTTTCGCCTATGTGGAAGAAAGTTGATTCAACAAAATCAATTAAGATCTATTGGACTAGTGTGTGCAGTCCAAGAAGTTGAGAAGAAACGAAGAAGATTCAAAAGTGCTTGGGTGTTAGATTCTGGAGTCTCAGTGCATCTCACTGGAGATCGAGATCGTTTGAAGAATTCTGTGATCCCACAAGGATTGCGAGAAGTATGGGTAGCCAATGGAAAGACTTCTCCTGTGACTGCAATTGGGTATGTAGATGCTACACCCAGGATGAAGATGGAGGTATATTACGCCCCTGAATTCCCTATGAATCTTTTGTCAGTGAGCAGGATTTGTAGAGATCTTGGATGCCGTGTTTTTGATGAGAAGCATTGTTTTTTCTAAGATTGAAACACAAGGGAAATTGTTGGCAGTGGTATAGAGAGGGATGGTCTCTAGTATTTAGACACACCCATGTTGTTTGCTGGGGCAGTGTATCTCTCGTGATTCTTTGCTTTGGCATCGGAGACTTAGTCATCCTTCTATGAGGAAGATGCGCCAAATATATTCAGAGCTACTAGATTCCTTGGCTTAGGATTGTGAAGATTGTCAACTAGGAAAGCATCACATGAGTAGCTATTTTGGGAGAGATTATGATGTAAGTTCAGTTCCATTTTCCCTAGTACATTGTGATGTTTGGGGACTGTCTAGAGTTGTCTCTACTGGTGGATATAAGTATTTTGCAACTATGGTGAATGACAGTGGTAGACTTACATGGGTGTTGTTAATGGAGGCTCTTAGTGAGATTCCTACTATTGTTCAACATTTTCTGTTTGAGGTGCAGACACAGTATGGTACTACTGTTCAGGTCTTTTGCAGTGATAATGCATTAGAATTTATGCACAGTGACTTGCTGGAAGCTTTTCAGGCCAAGGGATTATTCATCAGACATCTTGTGCTCATACTTCCTAGCAGAATAGAGTTACAGAGAGTAAGTTGTGACATTTGCTTGATATTGCTAGGACCTTGATGTCTCATATGAAGGTTCCTAGGCAATTTTGGAGAGATGCCATACTCAGCATTATATCTAATTAATTGGTAGCCATCCTCTATGCTTTAGGGTCAGATCCTATATCAGATTATACATCTTGACTGTAGTAGGGGTTTTCCTATGCCACTGCCAGTGTTTGGATGCGTATGTTTTGTTCAGAATTATGGTATCCAGGATAAGTTTTGCCCTGTGCCACGAAGTGTCTTTCTAGGCTATTCCAGGACCCAGAAAGGCTACAGGTGCTATGATCCAACTCGTAGGAGATATCTTATTACTGCGGATGTGACCTTCTTTGAGAAGTAAGGTAGAAGGTCCCTTACTTCTCAGAAGAAGGATCATCCATAGAGGCTTCCATAGATGAGACATAGGTATATCACAGGAGATCACATGTATAGGATTTTGCATGTGAGGAGTCTGCTTAGCTTGTTATCTCTTCAGACAGAGGTGAGTCAGATAGGGAGGAGGAAATTTTGTAGAGATCTGATATGACTCTTTATCCTATTTCTTGCTATACTACATTTTCTCATCTTTAGGGGGAGGCCAGACAGTTTGCGTCTGTCATTACTATTACAGTTGTTCCCAGAGATTTTGTGTGGGCACTTCATGATCAGAAGTGGAAGGCGGCCATGGATGAGGAAATGGAGGCTCTTCAGACCAGAGGAACATGAGATCTTGTTCCATGTCGTAAAGGTGCCACTGTTGTCCATTGTAGATGAGTGTATACCATCAAGTATAGGTCTGATGGGACAATAGAGAGATATAAAGCCAAACTTGTTATCAAGGGATTCACTCAGTCGTATGGGGTGGATTACCTTGAGGCCTTCTCACCTGTTGCACGTATTACCTTCATCAGAATTATCTTGTCACTTGTGATGATTAGAGGTGGCCTTTACATCAACTTGATATGAAGAATGTTTTTCTATATGGTGATTTGGCTGAAGAGGTAGGTATATATGAGATAACCACTAGGTTATGACCGTTAGGGGGAGCTTGTTTGCCGTTTGCGGAAGGTCATTTATGGCCTGAAGTAGAGTCCATGAGCCTGGTTTGAGAGGCTTAATCTAGAGATCAATGTTGAGAGAATTGAGTGGTTATTTAGTGCGACATTGGGAAGTGTGCACTTTGTGTGTGCGTGATGGCCTATAAATAGCTGTGTACTCCCATTTTACATTGAGAAGAAATACAGAGAACACGCCCATAGGGTGCTTCTCCCGTGGTTTTCTCCTCGCTTCTCGGGAGTGGGGTTTCCACGTAAATCCAAGTATTCCATGATTGTCTTTATGCTTTGATATTTATGTTTTCGCTTTATTTTAGATTTTAACTTGGTATCAGAGTAGGTTTGTTCTTGGGTTATCATTTTCGTTCTTAAAGTTATAATGTCTATCATTATTTCTTTGGAGTTCCAATCTCTTGATTAGAAGGAGACATCGTGAGACACGAGGCAAAGCAGCGAGTGTTGATCTCATGAGAGATCGAACTCCTACATGAGGAAGCACTGCCCAACGATGATGTGAGGACCTTGTGGCACTTGAATTGCAATCCAGGAGCTTCGTGGTAGAGGTGCGACCGAGTCAAAGCAACTGCCTTGGAAGGTTCTGGTTGCTTCATGGTGCTCGACGTTGCAGATGACGGCATCCTCAGGGATGGACTTGAGGGTGAGGACGCTCCCGGCCATGAGGTACCCATTGCTCTCCCCAAAGTCCAGTGACCGAAACCACGTGAGGCCCTTGCGGTGGTGAGTGTGAGCATGGAACACCGATCTCATTCCCTTTATGCGTGGATCACGTGACCCATCTCCCCTCCTCTCTACGACTGATGATGATGGGTAGGATCTTTAAGGAGGTGCGGCTCCCGTGGTTGTCGCATAAAGAAGACGGAGGTACTTGTGGTTGAGAGAAAGCGACGAGATCGCTACATCAGTCGAAGCATGGAACCGCTAGGGCTCAGCTAAGATCTCAACAGAGATCTCGCGGTGTCGAGCTCACGATGGTGGGATGATGATCTCGACGGAGATCTTGCGAGAATAATTGGCGCGCGCGATTAGCGAGGAAGGTGGCAATGATCTCGCTATGAGGATCGCGTGAAGCAGTAGGTGATGAGCTTCTTCCACGCGGTTTTGGAGATGCCGCCATCGAAGGAGAAGAGGCCGCGAGATCGCAGTGTGAAGATCATGACGAGTAGCGCGGATCTCAGCGATGATGGTGTGCCTGATCTCAAGAACAACAGGTGGTGCGACGAGAAGCTCGGTGCCCCCTTCTCTCGTTGAAACCTAAGCGTTGGTTAAAGTTCCCACTTAAAAAGGGAAATGACGTGGAGTAAAAAAAAAAGAGAAGAAAAAAAGGGGAAAAAAAGAAAAACGGGAAAAAGATAGAGAGAAAAAATAAAAAAAATAAAAAAATGATGAAAAAAAATAAAGTTTATGTTTAAGATGTGAAGTCTTCTCCAGGTTTTAATGTTTTATTTTCTTCTCGTCGTTATTATTTTTTTTGTGGGAGCTTGTTGTAGTCACCCCCGGGAGCTCCTTTTGTTCTTGGACTCCACATGAGAAACCTAACTTTGGGAGGTCCAGAGTTTCGAGGTCTTTAGAGGAAGGACTCACTTCAGGTTTCTATGTGGGAGATTCAGTTTCGTGGACTCCAGAGAGGGAGATCCACCTTCGAGGTCTTCAGAGGAAGACCCGATTTCAGGATACTGAATGGGGAGCCATCAGCACCAGATCTTCAGAGACAGCCATAGATCTTTTAGCAGCTCCAGCCTTTGTTCCTGCCTGTGTAGCGTAGGTTTCTTTGTGTTACAAGCTGTGCATTTCATGCTTCAGCTTGAGGGGGAGTGTTGACAGAATTGAGCGGTTATTTAGTCACATTGAAAAGTGTGCATTTCGTGTGTGCGTGATGGCCTATAAATAGGCGTGTACTCCCATTTTACTTTGAGAAGAAATACAGAGAAAACACGCCCATAGGGCACTTCTATGGTTTTCTCCCCGCTCGTGAGTGGGGTTTTCACGTAAACCCAAGCGTTCCATGATTGTCTTTATGCTTTCGCTTTATTTTAGATTTTAACTATCAAGAAACTGGGGTTTCACATATCTACCATTGACCATTCCATATTCATTAGAAGGATTGAAATGGTGGGACATGGAGAGTGGTTATTTGGCAGTCTATGTTATGATTCTAGCAAGTGATGATACTGATGGCATAACAGAGACGAAAGCTTTTCTTCAGTCCACCTTTGTCACCAAAGATTTAAGTGATCTTTGCTACTTTCTGGGGATAGAGGCTATTCGTCAGGATGGAGGTTTTTTTTATCTCAGAGGTAGTATACTTTGCAGATCTTAAAGGAGGCTGGACTTCTTGGGTCCAAATCATCAGGGATACCAGTGGAGGCATCTACTAGTCATCACTCAGATGAGAAAGATCTCTTGTTTGAGGATGTTACCAGGTACTGCAGTATTGTTGGCCATGTTATATTTGATTATTACACGTCCAAATATTAGCTTTGCAGTCAGTCGTGCCAGTTAGCTTATGCAGAATCCCAGGTATAGTCATGGACATGATGTGTTTTATTTTGATATACCTGAAGGGCATCTCAGGATGAGATCTGTACTATTGTATGAGTTGCACTCTAGATCTTGTGACCTATTTTGATGCAGACTATGCTGGATCAGTAGAGGATAGGAGGTCTACATATGGTTTTGTTGTCTATTTAGGGGGAAATCTTGTTTCATGGAGGAGTAAGAAACAGAGCGTTGTTGCCGACTTTAGTGCAGAGGCCGAGTATAGATCCATGGCATAGGCTGCATGTGAGATCATGTGGATGGTTGGTTTTCTGCAGGATCTAGGGGTGCTAGTTGATACCTTAGTGACCCTTTACTGTGATAATAAATTGGTTGCGTATATTGCTTCCCATCCTTTTTTCATGAGTGGACAAAGTATATAGAGGTTGATTGTCATTTCATACGAGATGTTTTGGAGGGCAAAATAAGTCAAGGTTCGAAATGTCGATTTCGATGCCGTGCCGATGAATTCCAAGTGTGCATTTCGTGGGCATGCTGTGGAAATGTCCATTTTTCGATGGGCATGCCGATGCATACCAACAAAAATAGCAAAAGTAATTAAAAAACCAATAGCAACCTCGACATTGGCACCAATTTCGCCAGTATGCCGACCATGCCGACGGCGTGCCGAACGTGTCGGGGGCATGCCGACAATGCCGACGGCATGCCGACGAAATCCCTGTAAATCGACATTTTCTTCATGTCGGCACGACCATTGCTCGGAAATGGCCTTGCCGACGGCATGCCGTCGGCATTTAAATCAATGAGATAAGTACCTCTTATATTTCTTATGAGCTACAACTAGTTGACATTTTTACCAAGCTCCTTAAGAAGAAATGACAATTTCTTGAGCGATAAGTTGGGGGTTCATTGACATATACGTCCTAACTTGAGGAAGAGTGTTGAGTTATAAGGGGTTGCTAGTATTTTTATTTATCTTGAGGGGGTATTTATGTAATTAACCCAGCCCTCTTTCTTATAAAAGAGGACTAGGATTTTCATTGGTAGCTAATGCAATTCTTTTGTTTCAACAAGGCTTACAAGCATGGTTATGCTTATTTATTCAAGAGAAGCATAGAGGCATACCAGTCAATTTATGCAACACTTCTCAATCATGGTTTAATGAAGTCAAATTATAAAAAAAATATTAACAGGTTTGGCTTTAATAATTTATTCTTCACTGATCAGCATAATTTCTAGACATTAATTGTACAATTAATATGAAAATGCAATCAGAATTCCTTTTAATTTAGTTTAGTATCCAACACGAGAGATCATAGAGTTTGAGAATGGATTCCTATACTTAGCAAGAGAGTAAATGCACGCGAAACGAAACATACATGAGGATTCTCAATACTGAATTGGGGGTTACAATGCCTACAAGATGAAGACCTAGAAGCAGTGATTTAAATGCCGTCGACATGTTATCGGCAAGGCATTTTTGGGAAAAGCCTATGCCGACATGGTAGAGTTGTCGAAATGTTGGGATATCGCTGGCATGCTATCGGCATGGTTGGCATGTTGACGAAATCGATGGGCATGCCGAGGTTGCTGCTGGTCCGCTGCTGGTCCGTCGTCATTCTTGTTGGCATGCCCACGAAATGCACATTTAAAATTTAATCGGCATGACGTTGAAATTGGTATTTTGAACCTTACCTAGAAGCATTGCCTGCTTATCTTTATACCCTCCGCACGCTCTGAAGTAGGGTTTCTAGGCTAAACATATCAAACATAGGATTTTGAAACTCATTAGGAGACAAATCTAGGATTGAACATATAAAATAGTATTCAAAATGGGTATTGGAACTTACCAATGTGTAGTGCTCATTGAGATGATTCCAATATGTACTTATTTGCGAAAATCCAATCTCGTTTGGGCCTTGAACGGCTCGAAATATGTGAAAGTGACTTGAGTCAATTTAGTTGAACGGGTGGCCAAATCGGCAACCAAAGCAGCCTGAACATGTGGCGCATTTGGATTGGGCACACCTGCTTGCCCTAGATCATTGTGCCTCTCCACTGTTAAATTGTAAGGGCTTGGACTTTAATGTGCTTAATGGGCTAATTAAAATCCTACATGGTTTGCTTAATGATAAGAGTAATGGGAGCCTAATCATGGAAATTCTAACTTTAAGGATAAGTTACCCTTTTGTAATCCTTAACAAAATGTTGGGCTGAGGGGTGTTTTGTAATGTAATTTGGATTTGTAAACTCTTTATTAATGTAAGTGTTAGGGTGGAGGGACTCTCGTAGAATTTTTGCTTTCCATTTATAATGGTTTAAGTGGTTGGAATGGAGAGAGAAAGGAGATTGTACCCTTGCAAAAGCCCTTACCCACCAACTCCTCTCCTCCCCTCTCTCTTGTACCACCCGTGCACCCGCTCGCTAGTTGCTACCACCGTTGCTGACACGGCTGTTGCTGTTGCTATTGTGCCTTTAGTTGCTATCGTCGTTGTTGCTTGTGTGGTGGAGAAAAGACGAAGAAAGGGAAGTCCATCTCTCAAAGGTAGGAACCTCATCCTTTGATCTTTCTCTTGTTTCTTGTGATTCAGAACTGCAAAGGGAAGGATTTAGATTTGCAATCAGTGTTTGCATGCAAGTTTTTGGGCAATGCATGTTAGGTCTCCATGTTTTGGTGGGATGTATGTGGCACCATGTGATTTTTCTAGTTAAGGGTTTCCCTAGTTTTTGGTAGGGGGTTTCTTTGGTCTAATGTGTTCCTTATATATGTGTTAACTTGTTAAGTTTTTATGGGATTCGAATGTGTGAAACTTATTCTTCGGGCATGAAATGCGGGTTTTGTAGTTTTGGAATCAACCTGCAGCCTAACCTAATGTTAGGTTAGGGTTATCTAACGTTAGGTGGCTGCTGGAGGGCTTCCTAACGTTAGGTAACAACCACTTGACGTTAGGTGGCTGGTTTGGTCTCTAAACTAGCTTGGAATTAGGGTTTCTGATGCTATTAACCCTAAGGGGTGATCGGATCTAACTTAAGACCTATGTAGGGATCCAATGGATGTCGTAATGGATAAGGGAATGGTCAAATTACAGAAAAATCCCAGATGGGTATAGAGTGCTCTTAAATGAGCTTGAAGCTCTCAAAATGGACTAAAAGCTACTTGAAATGGCTAAGTGATGTACTAAATCTCTTACGATGATATTAATGACTCTACTACGAGTCTAAGAAAGATTCTTGGATTTGAAGGTCTTAAGTGAGATCCTAGGTGATCTAGTAGGTTACTAAGTTTGTTTGATCCTAGTACAGATCAAAGGAAAGGGGCCATAGAATGGCTAGGTCTTCATAGGTGAGCTTGTAAGGTAGACATCGGGACCTTGTGAACCGTGAGTTCACTGTTGCAGGCTATAGACTTGGGAATTGGGGTAGCTAGAGGCTACCATGATTCAACCTCGGAGCTTGAATAGTTCTCGGTTGCAGTGATGAGCCATGTGCTCTCATTGGGACGAGGCACTTGAAATGACCTGAATTCGACTCGATGTGAGGCTCTCAGTGATCCTGTTTGGAATAGCTTTTTGGGGATCTGAGGCATTGAGAATCTATGGATCTTGTTTGGAATAGTCTTCCAGGGATCTCGAGGGACGAGAATCGTGAGGATCCTATATGGAATAGCTTTCCAGGGATTTGAACAGAGTGTCGGGGATCTTGTGTGGAATAGCCTTCCAGGGATCTCAGGAATCGAGGCTCGAGGGGTCTTGTATGGAATAGTCTTCCAGGGATCTCGAGTGATGGGAATCATGAGGATCCTATTTGGAATAGCTTTCTAAGAATCCAAATAGATAGAGTGTGGGGGATCTTGTGTGAAATAGCTTTCTAAGGATCTCAAGTATCGAGACATGTGAGTAATCTTGTGTGGAATAGTTTTCTAGGGATCATGAGAGTGAAGTGGGGAGTTGCTCTCGTAGAATCAAATTGGACTAGTACTTGAGGAGTTTTGTCTGGAATAGATTCCAGGGGCCTCAAGTGTAGTTGACATTCCAGAGCCTGTAGCGAGTATCCTTGTTTGGTGGACGTGAGTATTTTAATCTCTTCGAAGGTCAATGAAGGGTTATTAGTACAAGTGTACTATTAAAGAGGGTATTTCAAGATCTCCTTCAGTAGGAAGGGTTGATTTATTACTTCAGGGATCGGAGTGGCGGGTGAAAGGATCTTTGATTATTATGGTAGTCATGCTAGAATGAGTTAGCATTAGTCAATTAGAGTGATTCTGATTATTGGGATCAAACCATTGGGGTTGGTAAAGTTAAATTGGGTTTGGGAGTTGAAACCTGGTGTTTGGGTTGTGCTAGGGGGTCTAGTGTGCTAACGAAACCGTGTACTACACTATTTTATTGAAAATAATAATTGTTTGTCCTTATTGGGCTGATTAGGTTATCCCTATTTTGTGACCCACTTTTAGGTGTCGCCAAGCTGTGCTCTGATGACTTGTGGGATTGTTGCCAGTGCATGAAATTACCAAGTGACGCTTAGTAGGTAACTTTTATACTTGATTTTATGGGGAATTATCTCCTCTATATGTTAGCTTGAATGTTTATATTGTGTTGAGAATTATCATTTATGTGCCATTTTTTTGATTCTTTCTTTCATTTTGTTGATCAATGGAATTAGCTTGACTATGATTTGTGCAACCTGAATTAAATAAACCAATGCCTCTAATGTTGCCACTCCTAGTAATTCGACCATTGTTTGGGCATAGGATTCTAGGATGTGACACAAATAGGCCATGTGTCTTGTGTAGGTGCGCGGGTTGTAATGGGTGGATCCCCCCTTCATGTGCATGTGGTCTCGCTTCTGCGCCTCTTTTCTTCACGTACCATGCAACACTCTTTGTGTACCACCATCGCCATGCATTGCCTTCCCATCGCATAGTGCGTCACTGTTGGTTAAATTTTGTGGGTAGCTCCTCACGCTATCGCTTTTCATGAAAAAACCCTCGTTCTTCCTTTTATATCTTTTCCTTTTTTCTCCTTTCTTTCTTCCTCCTCTCAATATATGTGTTGCTCAAGAGTTCTCAGTATATTTACGCCTTCTACTCGTTTAACTTTTCTTGCATGTAACTTGAGCTACACACCTTAGATTAATGCAAAACAAGAATCTTTGGAAAGTTTGCGACGAGAAGAATCCAACAATATGATATATGACATTTTGGATAAGTTTGTCTGAGGTTTGGCCCAAAATGCAAGTTTTTCACATTTATGAGATGCTCAGATTCAATCTGACTTCGACGGGTAAGATGAGTTTGAAATGGCACGATTGCCTTCGAAACAATGCAGGACCTGGATTTTGGGGTATTGCACAACATGTGGCACCAATTAGGCCTTAATTGTAGAAACAACACATCACTTGAGATGCGTAGAAATTCATTGTCACATTAGACCAGCGGATGAGTGACTCACATCTCATGCGATCAAGGAATAATGTAATCCACCAAAAATAGTGAGTTATGGTATACTTAAATCCTTAATTATGCCACGATGAAGGGTTAACCACACTAATAGGCCTTTGATGTTCTAAAACCACATCATTGGATCACTACGAGCGTTTGGTGGTGACTCTTAAGCTGTATGAGGTCTTAAATCGACTCAATGGTCCTCTCGTGACCAAATTGTGCTTAAACATGCACGATCAGACTCCTTACATGCTTAAGCTTGAGTAACGAATGGAGTTCCGCTAGGGTTGCCATAACCCAAAGGATGGACTATAGTAGCAAGATGGCATGTAAATCGTACACACAAGGAGCAGTAGCACTGTGTAGGTTGCTTTGTCACTGGATCTTGTGTTGTTGCTTAGGTGGCAGTGACCCTCCAATTGCTAAAGGGGTTGCTAATGATTGGTGGTAGGAGATGATGGCTACTGGTTTTCAAGGTTTCAATGGTTAAAACTATGTTAGTTTTCGTAATTGTATTCCATTAAATGAAAAGAAAGAAATTATCCCTCTTTACATAGAGTGAGGGATTACAATAATAAAATCCTAATTCTAATCTTAACAAGGAAACAACTCAAATAAAATCCTAACAAAATAAATCAAATCATATCTTTAAATATAGAAAGAGAAATCCTAATCCTTATTTCCTAATTCCTAATTCTAGAATATTGTCCAACACTCCTCGAAGTTGAAGCGTACAATGCCCAACTTATAGGAGTAGAGCAGTAGTCGAACTCCCCCTTCAGATGTAATCCTTGGGCTAGAGCAGGATGGCGGGCAAGCAGACAAGCAGTCAAACAATCAAGTAGTCTGGAAGGTGGTTGTCTCTCATTAGTGGAAAACCTAACTCTCTTGGAGTTAAAAAAAAATTGATGAAGAGACCTTCAGGCAGAAGTAGCAGAGGATGGCAGATGATTTCAAGTAGGTAGTAGAGCAGGAGACAATCCCAAGCAGGTAGGTAGTAAAGCAGAGGGGAGGAAATGAACACGATGCTTAGTTCCCCCATCAGTCATTGGAGTCATGCGTCGACCAAGACATGGCTCGAGGTGTTAGTAGAGTCCTTTGAGGTAGATGTAGGTTGCGTTGACAGTCTTACTGTGACATCAGTAGCAGTTACATCTGCAACAGTAGTAGTAGACGATCTTTCACCCTTCAGAAGATTTCAGAGATAGTTTGTCTGGGTAGGTGCGAAGAGCTAAGCACTAGATGACTCGGGCACCCACTTGTTTGGAATAGACAAGTGGTTGGCCCATCCAGGTCTCCCAAATCTCTCCCAACATTTGTTAGACAAGTGGTTCCTTCAGTTGCAGTAAATATAGGGAAAGAGGGATCAACCACGTCCATGTCCACATCCAGCAGAGGTCGGGTGGTCTCTTTATCTAGAGGCTGCCGGTGTAGGGGAGTCGAGAATAGTAGTTGACATAGGAGAGGGAGGCCCATTTATCTTAATCTTCTGAAGACGACTTGAGATTCTCTGGATCCGGTACTACATCAAAGAGAATCCGATCACGTGGCGAGTGGTACCTAACATTAAGTCCACCTAGAAATTTATACTCCTAGCATTGAGATTGTTCGATGATTTGCTTGTCGCAGCAGGCATGTTGGTAGATAGCTAACTCCTCGAATAATCCTTTGAGGGTCATGAAATACCTAACCAGGGTTATGTCACCCTTATTAGTATTCCATATCCTTTAGTATATGTCAGTCGAGCATGAACTACTTGTCTTTTGGGAATACCTTTTCTCGAGGGTATCCTAAATCTTCTTTACTAGCTCTTTACAGAGCATGTTGGAAGCAATTGATTGGTCGATGCTATTCATCAATCAATTCATGACGAGAAAGTTGCCCTCCCACTTGTACTTAGAGTTATCTTTGGAGTTTGGGACATTCTTGGTCAGGACATGTAGTTTGTCCTTCCCTCCTACAAAGATGCGGAAGGCATAGGACCACAATATATAGTTTAAGGAACCTGATAATTTAATCATGGTTCCTTAAACAAGTACGGAGGTCGAAATCTTTCCCTATGTAGTCAGTGTAGATGTCTCACCTTCGGCCATTGAAGCAAACGGGATCTCGCCAACCAAGGAGAGGGCGATATTCAGATATAGAAGCTTGGTCAAACAACTGAGCTGGATTGAATTTGGTCCAACAGTCCTCGCGATCTGATTATGTGACCAACCCAACCACGCAGCGATCCCCACCGTAAGATAGGGCCTTACTAGTCGATGTAGGGATCGAGTTGGATCTTGTTGGCTGGTGCAATGGTGGAGAGAGATCGAGCAGCAGTGGAGTGGCGCTGTGTGGTGATTCGATGAGAGAAAGGGGAAATGTAGAGGCAAGGAAGATTATCGATAGGTAGAGAATGACAAGGGAGTGTTGAAGGCCATAGGTAGAAGTAGAGTAGCAGTATTTGCTGCAGGCAGAGGTAGAGGTAAAGGGGGCACTGCACATGCCCCTAGGAAATAAAGAGGGGCTGGCAATTCCTATAGGTAGGAAGAGGCCACGTTTGGGTCCCAGGGTTAGACTTGCTCGGATATCATGTACAGGTTTCCGTAATTGTATTCTATTGAATGAAAAGAAAGAGATTATCCGTTTTTATATAAGACGGATTACAATAATAGAATTCTAATCCTAATCTTAATAAGGAAACTACTTTTTAGGATTGAAATGGCATTATTATGGGGTCCCTTGGGTCCATTATATGGGAAGCAACCTAAGTGATAAAACATATACAAGGACCAAAAACAAAATAGTGGGGATTGAAATGTAAAAATAATTATTCTAACACTTCCCCTTAAGTTGGAGCATAAGCATTAGACATGCTCAGCTTGGTGGAAAGATACTCTAACCATTTCCGTGGGAGAGCCTTCGTGAATATAGTTGCAAATTGGTCATTGGTAGAAATATGTGGAGTAGAAATCTTGCGCTGTAGCATTGCATCATTAATGAAGTGGCAGCCCACTTCAATATGTTTTGTCCTTTCATGGAAGGCTGGATTATTAGCAATGAATGTTGCAGTTTTGTTATTACAATTCATGGGTATGGCTCCTTGGACATCTACTTAAAATCATGCAATAAAGATTTTACCCAAAGAACCTTACATTCTTTATGGGCCATAGCTTGGTACTCAGGTTCTGCACTTGACAAAGATACAACAAGCTATTTTTTACTTCTCCATGTCACAAGATTGCCCCCAACAGAAGTACAATGCTTGTAGTAGAGTGTCGGTCCTCATGAGTCCTTGCATAATCAGCATCAAAATATCCTAGTATGGAAACTTTCCCATGAGCTCTGTAGTAGAAGCGTTTTCCAGGAGCATTTTTTAGATATCATAACACCTACAATACTCTTGACCAATGTACATAAGCTGACTTAAACGACCAACAACAAATGCAATATCTGGTCTAGTAATAGTCATATCCAACAATTTACCAACCATGGCCGTATATCTAGTTTCATCCTCAAAAGGACTTTCATCATTCACAAACTGAAAAGAAGGATTAAGTAGTACTTTTGCAGGTTGGCATTCTATCATATGCCCACATCACGTAAAATATCAACATATTTTCCTTGAGACAAATTCATACTATCCTTCAAATGATGCACCGTAATGCCCAGGAAGTAGTTGATTTGTCACAAATCCTTAGAACAAAATGTGAATGAAGAAAGGCCTTGGTATCTACAATATCACCCATATCACTACCTGTTAGTAATATATCACTAAAATATACAATAATAATAAATGACCTAGACTAAGTATGCCTAGAAAACACAAAATAATATGTAGAAGTTCTAGAGAAATTAAACTCTTGTACTGTCCTACTAAACTTGTCAAACCAGGCATGGGGGCTCTGCTTAAGCCCATAAATTGCCTTTCGTAACCTGCACACTTTATGACACTCCTTGTCGCACAAAGCCTGGAGGTTGTTGCATGTAGACCTCCTCATTAAGATCTCCATAAAGAAAAGTATTTTTAATGTTCAACTGAAAAATGGGTCAATTTTTATTTTCTGCCAAAGAAAGAAGAATGCGTACTGAATTTAGATGTACAATAGGAGAAAAAGTCTTTAAATAATCAATATCATGTGCCTGAGTATAATCTTTGGCTACTAATTGTGCCTTGTACCTTTGTATAGATCCGTTAGGTAAGTATTTCAGGATAAACACCTACCTACACCTGGCATCAGATGCTCTAGGGTGTAAGTCAACTAATTCCTAAGCACCTCAGGAGATAAATGCCTTTACCTCCTTCATAGCTGTAGTCCATGACTAATCCTGAAAAGCCTCAACATGATCGCAAGGTATATGCTGACTACCAGTAGCAGTTGAAAGCATTTGTCTTGAAGAAAAACCATCAAAGTAAATATGATGAGAAATAACATATCAAGTACAAGATCTAGTACCTTTCCTCTGGGCAATAGGAAGATGCAAATCCTGCTCATTAGTAGAACTTACCTGACCACCATCAGAGTCCACAGGAATGATATTAGTCTTAACAGAAATGGTAGTAAGAGGCTTGGTAATAGCATTAGGTCAATGGTGACAATGATAATGATAGGGAGAAACAAGATAAGATGTATCAAGATTTAGGAGGTGCTTGCTCGATAAAATTCGGTGGGTTCATAGTGGTGGTAGGAAGCTCAGAGGTCCTTGGAGGTGTAGTAGGAGGAATAGACAAAGGGATATCTATGGAAGGAGTGTTAGAGGTGTCTCTCCTGTCAGAAGAATAATATGGAACCTCCTTAAAAAATACGTCAGCACTCACAGAATTTTCTATTCACTAGATCATAACACCGATACCTCTTTTGGGTCCGAGAATACCCAAGAAAAATACATTTAATAGTGAGGAGCTAACTTGTCCCCACCAAAAAGATGAACAAAAAAAAAAAAAAAAATCGGCGACAGCAAAAAAGGTTCTTGATCTAAAAACAAAAGTGAAAGGTGTAGAACCACCTAAAACAGGAGAAACAACTTGATTAATGAGAAATGCGACAATCAAAACAGCATCAGCTCAGAAATGAGCAAGAACATGCATGTGAAATAATAATGTCCAGGCAACATCAAGAAGGTGTCGAAGCTTCTGTTCAACAACTCCATTTTTCTATAAGGTGTGAACATAGGAAGCCTGATGAATAACATCCTGTGAAGCAAAGAAACTAGATAATCAGGAATTCACAAACTCTACCATTATTACTTCGGAAGACATGTTGAGTCTTTATTTCATTGAAAAAAATTTTAATCAATACAGGGACTTCCGAATTTTGTTTCATCATGAAAATCTAAGACAATCTAGAATGATTATCAACAAGAATAAGAAAAAAATGAAAGCCCCTAACACTGGTGACCCGACACAGGCCCCACACATCAGAAGGAAAGGACATATGATGCTTGCCTAGCTGACAAGCATTGCGAAGAAATTGTTCAGGAACATAAAGATCAGGAAATTGGTGTCATAGCACAATCGGACTTGGGTGACCTAGGCAAAGATGCCATTGTAAAGCAGTGGTGGCACTAGAAGCAGTAGCAACTCTAGGTGGAAGGGAAAGATAGTTCAACCCATTATGTTGAAGTCCACTAATTTGCTTCCTCTTTTGGAGGTCCTGCAAAAAGAAATAGTGATCATAAAATATTGCTCTACATTGGAAATATCTAGTAATATCAGAAAGAGGAAGAGTATCAGTCAAAGTCACACCACCTAACCTGGTAACAGATGACAAGTCTCCATCAGCAACACAAACCTAGAAAGATTTGTCAAGTGCACGAAGAAATGTAAACACAGATAAATCACTTGCAATATGTCAAGATGCTTCGGAATCAACTATCCATTGTGGACCACGAGGTCTAGACTGTCTAGCTGACAAGGCAACCTGCTCACCTTGTTGAGTAACAAAAGTTGAAATAGAAGGCTAAGAGGCAAGCAATCTAACATACTCAACTCTAGAAATCGTGACTTTCTCTGAAACCTGAGTAGATTCCTCCTTAATTGCAACTTGATTAGCACAAGTTCCTAGAGGATACCCATGCTTTACCCAACACTTATCAACCGTGTGCCCAATCTTGTGACAATAGTCACAAACAAAGGTAGAGCGACCACGACCGTGACCACGACCGCATGTACCTTGGCGACCACGGTTTGAACCTCTCCCATGCCTAGAAGTAGCAAGAGCGGATGAGTCTACAACTATTGAGTTATTTGGCATCTCCAATCTCATCAACCTGGCATAAATTTGCTTAGGACTAGGAATCTGAATAGATCTTTCATTGCCTTATATTCATGTCCCAAAGCTGCAAAAAATTGAACTAATCAGATAGCCTCCCTCTTCTTCACCATAACAACAACATTAGAAGCAATGGGTTGAATGGAATCCTGTCATCTCAAAGATTTTTTAATGAACCATAGCAATCTGGTAAGCTCATGCTTCTTTTCTTGAATATTTGGATGTCCTCTAATACACGATAGAGATGAGCAATATTTGATTTTTGAGAGTATCTCATGCAATACATCCCACATTTTTTTTTTTCAGATGAATAAGCCATAATTTGCTTAGCAATGGATTCCATCAAGCTGTTAAGCATGCATGTAGCTACCCAATCATTCTACATCTCCCATTCTGTAGTTTTGAAGGCAGACGGTTGCTCATCTTTAAGAGGAATCTTCTTGTGACCATGTGAACCAACAAACCTAAGAAAAGGTGTGGACCACAACATAAAATTTGTCCCATCAAGCTTAATTGAAGTTCCTTTCATCTTCGGTGAGGAACCCGAAAAATGGAGATGCAAATCTTCAACACTCCCATACTTCACACGGCCACAATCAATCATAATGATCTTGCACTACTCAATCACATCAACAACACAATCAGAAAACAAACACACTTGTGGAGAGGAATCAAATCATTCTAGACCCCTCCATTATTACTTCATTGTAAACAAGAAAGAAGAGGAAAGAAAGAAGACCTTCTACTCTTGTTGGATAGTCAAGAACACTGCAGCAACCTTCACTACACTGCCACAAACTTCACAACCTGATCATCAACCTTCACACGATTTGCAACAACCTGATCAGATCAGCCAATAGCAACTAACAACCATAACAATAAACTGCAACTCACTGATCAGAACAATCGATCAGAACAACTGTTTGGATCCACTGAACCAACAACAATCAGATCAGCTGAACCAACAGATCAACTATTTCGATCAGCAACTATTTGAATCGGCAGTAGATCAATATCAACAAGAAGTGAATCAACAGATCTTGTTGTGAACAACAATCAACTGAACAAGCAGATCAATCAACAGAACAACTGGCAGATCAACTGAACTGATCAGTTCAGAACAACCAAATCAAGAACTGAGAACCACCAGCTGGTGATGAATCACTAGAACACCTGTGATGATCGACTGGCAGCTGATGAACCGATCAACTGTTGATCAGACAGATGAACTGATCAGATCACCTATGATGAGTGATCAGAACAACCGGGCGATGTGAACCACTCTGGGTGATGTGAATTAGGTGAAGAATCACACTGATGATGTGATATCAACTGGTCACCACCAACAAGAGAGAGAGGAGGGCGTGAGGTGGGTTCGTTTAGGTTGGCTATCAAGCTCCAATCTGGGATTGTTGCTCTGATACCATGTTAGGATTGAAATGACATCATCTATTATGGGGTCCCTTGGGTCCTTTATATAGGAAGCAATCCAAGGGACAAAACATATACAAGGACCAAAAAGAAAATAGCAGGGTTTGAAATATAAAAATAATTATTCTAACACAAGTTAAAGCAAATCCTAACAAAACAAATCAAATGTAGAAAGAGATAAATCCTAATCCTTATTTCTCAATTCTAGAGTATTCTCTAACATGGAAACTATAAAAGAAGATTATATTTGCTAGTGGAAGAATATCCCCCTATTTTTGTTTTTTCTAATCATATCCCCCCCATTTTTTAATTCTTTCTTTTGTTTTTTATGTACTAGTGGAAGAAAAAGAAAAGAGATGGGAGTCAAGAAGGTATATATTGTGATTTTGCACTAAAGAATGGGTGAATAGTATGGAAAATAAAATCGATAAATAATTAGAAAATAAAATTAATCTTACAAAAGTATTCACCACAATGAGACAAGTATTTTTAGGTGAAAATCACCACCTAAGTCATCTTGACTTAAGATTTTTTGATCAATCTAATCAATTAAATACACTAAATCGTACTACTTAAAATGAGTGGCACAATTTCAATACAATTACATCACTTTGGACTGAGGGTAATGTATCTCAAATTCTTCTTTAGGAAGAGAATTGTCTCACGTGACAAGAATTTGCTATGCGAATACCTAAATAAAAACAAAAGCAAAAACAAAACAAACCTATAGAGCTTGAAAATAAAGATTAACCTAGCTCTTATAGGTGTAAGAAGACTTTCCTGATGTGAAAGTAGATGAGCGTGATTGCGTAGTGTAAGGGTGCTCTCGGATGAGTGTAGACTTAGGAGAATAGCTTGATGGATTCTCAAACTCAATGTCACTCTGGAGGCATGATGGGAAATAGTTGCACTCTCATATTGAAGTGTTTTTCTCTTCAATATGTGTATATAGTGTTTAGGCTTAGGAGTGTCTTTGCTATTTATAAAGGTGTTTATAATACTCTAGAGAGGCCTACGGACTTCAACTAGCTATTGAAATCAAATTCAAGAAGATTTGGTTGCAATTAGTCTGAGTGAAGAGCGATTAAGTTTTGTTGTGGCCATGGTTTTAAAAATGCACCTCGAGGCACGTGAGGTGTATGCCTCAAGGCGAGGTGCGAGGTTTTCCCCTTGAGGTGGTAACCTCAGGTCAATGCAGCAAGGCGAGCACCTTAACTTGTCGCGGTGGCGGTGAGGCGTTGAGGCTAAATCGAGGCAACGCCTCGTTTGTAAATCCTCTAATCCGGCCATGTGCAAGTCACATGACCATTCTAATGACTTAATATTTAGTATAACTCTAATCTGGATAACCCTCTATTCCCTACAAAGCCCTAAACCCATCGAGAAGCCTATGCAGTCTTGCCTCAGCCCCCTCGCCGGTCCTCAGCCCCCCATCGAGATGCCTGTGCACTCATCGTCGGGCTTGGAGCACTCGTTGGGCTTGGAGCACTCATCGTGGGGATTGGAGCACTCATCGCCAAGGTTTTGTAGCGCTCATCGCCAGTCCACCACACCATCAACTCCAGTTCCTCCTCGTCGGTCAGTCCTTTACCGCCACCACCACCTGTTAGTTGTTAATCCTTACTCCTCAGTCACTCTCTCTCATTTTAAGGCTACTGTTAGTACTCAGTAGGACTCCTTATGTTGGTTTTATCTTCTTTCAAAAAAGCTAGGTTTTATCTTTATGTTTATATGGTAACATGGTTTGTAAATTGTAACTTGTAACTCTTGAGTCTTAATTGAATGTTGTGGTCCAAATTCCAATTTGTATAATTTCAGACATGGCACCAAGGGAAAAAAGAGGAAGAGATGGATCTAGTAGTAGGTTTGATCCTAGATGGAAGTATTGTACAAAAATTGAGCTAAAAGGAGCTCAAAAAGGGAAAAGGATATGAATGTGAAGTGTAATTGTTGTGGGAAAAATATCAAAGGTGGAATTGCACGATTGAAGGGACACTTGGCCAAGACATAAAAACGTGGGACCATGTTTGATGGTTCCACTTGAAGTTAAAATTGAGATTAAAGAATACTTGGTCAAGAAGGATGTTGATACGAGAAGCGTGCTTCAAGAAATGGAAGAAATTCGTTGCATAGGTAGATATATAGTACAAGGGCCATCTGGCTATGGAAAAAATTTACCCACAGGATCAAGTAGTGCAAAAGTGGTGGTAGGTCCAATGGATTTATTTGTTGGAGTTGGATAGAAACATGAAGCTGTAAGTGATGAACATGATAGCACTCCACATGCTCATCCAAAGGAGGTTACTTTGAATTCTTCTTAGAAGAAAGAACTTAGAGAGAACTTGTCTTAGTATCGGAAGATTCTTCGAAAATGGATTGCCTTTCAATTTGGCCACCAGTCCATCTTATTGGCAGATGTTGCACGATGTAACTTTGGAAGGGGATTCAGAGGTCCTATGATTCATGAGTTACGGACTTGGATTTTGAAGGAAGAAGTGAAGACAATAGACAATGGTTGAGCAAGCAAAGGCATCTTGGGTTGAGATACGATGTAGCATATTGTCTGATAGTTGGACAGATACAAAAGGTTGTACCTTGATTAATTTTTTGGTCAACAACCCAAAAGGTACATGGTTTTTGAAATCTGTTGATGCTTCAGAAGAGATCAAGAATGCTGATTACGTCTTCAGATTGATGGATGAAGTTGGAGAGGTAGGGGAAAGCAATGTTATCCAAGTGATAACAGATAATGCATTTGCTTACAAAAAAGCTGGGGAAAAATTGATGGAGAAGAGACCACATTTGTACTGGACTCCATGTGCTGCTTACTACATCGACCTTATGTTGGAGGATGTCATGAAGTTGCCTCGTCATGATTCTGTCTTTAAGAAGACCAAACAAATCATCTACATATATGCACATGCTTGGGTCGTGGCCATGGTAAGGAAGCATGTCGGAGGAGATTTAGTGAGACCTGCCGTCACTTGATTTGCTACTGCTTTCCTTACCTTACAGAGATTGCTATGTGCCAAAGATGCTTTTGAGTGTTTTTTCACCTCAAAAAGGTGGAAGTCCAGGTAGGATGTTATAGGTTGGAAAGAGTGCGAGAGCGAGAGTGAGTGAGGGAGGCAGGGTGGGTAAGAGTGAGGGTGTTTGGTAGGAAGAGGGAGGTGACGTACCTCCTTGGCAGCGGGGATACTCAGGAGAGGGGCTCGGTGGTTGGAAGGAGGTCCCCTAGAGGTTTTGGAGGCGGAAGTCCCATGCAGGGTAGGTCTGGGGCGGCGACGGCATTGAGCGAGGGGGGGGGGGGGGGGGGGAGGTTCGGCAGATGTCCGATGGGGATCGGTGTTTCAAGTGCTTAGGCACCGGGCACTGAGTGAAGGTGTGTTGTGAGCCTGTGCAGTGCTGGGGTTGCGGAGGCGTTGGTCATCGCCGGAGGTGGTGTTGGGGGACGGAGGGCCAAGGTAGGGGGTGGACTCTGGGGGTGGAGGTGGAGGCCGCCGCCGATGACACAGGTCCCCTTGACGGAGGTGGAGGCCCCGTGGTCGAAGGATGCGAATGAGCTCTGGACCTTGGTGGAGGGTGGCCTGATTGGCGTGAGGACCGCGGGTCTCTTGTGGCTCTCCGAGATTGAGGTGCTGGGCGTGGCTTCGGCAGAGGTGCGGCAAGGGTTTTCCTAGTTGGTGAGGGGAAGGTCCTGGTGGTATGGCTCTTCGAGGTGTCGATGGGGCAGTTGTGTTTCACATCTTTGTGGTTGAGGTCGGGAGTGGTGTCGTGGACGACTTCTGTGCACGATGGTGCTACGAAAGAACATGCGTTGAGGAGGGTGTCGGTGAGGCTGAAGGTGGAAGGGGTCCCATGGTAGCTCAGGATGGTGGGGGTTGTCCGAGCATTGGTTTCCCCCTTCACGCGCCTTCGGCGGTGCTGGGGGGCTGGGTTTCCAGCGGGCCCGCTGGAGGTGGAGGTCGAGATGAAAGTGGGGAAGGCGCTGAGGGAGAGGGTGATTCTCCAGCATGGAGGTCACGTGTGGGTGATCTCTTGCACTCGCAAGGTCCTTTGAGCTCAGAGCCGACCCCTCCTTCGCAGATGTAGCCAGAGTGGCGGAGGTAGGCGGCGAAGTGACGGTAATGCCCCCCTTGGGGCTAGGGTTCTGGTCAGTGATAGCAACCCGAAGGGTCGGGGCGATGATGTGGACGTGGTCCCCTTGAATGCGGCGCATGAATCGGTGGTGGCGGTCCATCTGGAAGCGGAGGGGGCGTTGACGGCGCCACAATCGGTGGAGTGAGAGTTGCTCAGGCATTCAATGATGGAGGTCCTCTCGGTGGGTGATGCGGGGGACAACCTTGTCCTGAGATTTCTGGAAGCGGGGCCAGACAAGGTGCCCTCTTATGGGATGGGTGTCGGATCTGGCCTGGATTCGACTAAGGGCTTCGGTTCGGACAGAGCAGGCCTAGGTCCAGAGTAGAGGGTTGAGGGCAGTGCAGGCCTGGATTCAGAGTGGAGATTTGCAGAAGCTTCTCCGTCAGGCCTTTCTCGGAAGTTGCTAGCGAAGGCCCCTACTGCAACGTTGCTGGATGCAAATGTTGGAGATGAAGATCGGTGTCGGAGAAGGTGCAACAAGGATGGAGGAGGGGCACCGAGGTGATGTAGGTGCCTCACAGTAGGTGGAGGAGGCGATGGTAGACATGAGGGAGAGGGGGGCGTCGCCCGTAGCAGATGGCACGGAGGCTTCGCCACGAGAGCACGCAGCTGGAGTGCCTCTGATAGGATGGAAGCCGCGGATGGTGGAGGGGGGACGGGATAGTGCTCTTCAGTACAAGCGAAAGTGGAGCTATCGAGGGTTCGATTGGAGGCGGAGAGTGGTGGTGGATGGTCGTGGTGCCAATTCACATGTCTCGGAGATGGTGACACTGTAAATCAACGATGAGGAGGTCGTCAACGTAGTGGAAGCCTGTGGCTTCCGTTTGAAGAGGGGAGTCAACCATCGTTTCCCCATGAATGAAGTGCTTATGTGGAATGTGTGGGGCCTTAATGACCTGTCGAGTAGGCAGATCCTGGGACAGTACATCCGACAGTGGAAGGTAGACGTGGTGCTTTTGCAAGAGTTGAAATTGGCGGATTGTGATGCTAGAACATGGAGAGACATCGGCGGCTCGTGGATGGAGGGTTTCCATTGTGTTGGGGCCTCAGGCCGGTCTGGGGGTCAGATCTTGGGGTGGCAGGAAGATGTGTTTTCTTTGGAGGATTGCTTTGAAGGCGAGCATGTTATCTCAGCAAAGTTGTCTCGGAGGATGGGTAGGGCTAGGATGGTGGTCACAGGGGTCTACGGATCGGTAGACTCTCAGGTTGGGGGGGGTGATGTGGAAGGAGCTCTCTTTGATAGCAGTAGGTTGTCAAGGTTGTCCGTGGTTGGTTGGGGGAGATTTCAATGTAACACTGCAGCTGGAAGACAGGCCCGGGGGGCGAGGGAGATAGGACTCTAGTTCAGATGAATTTGTTGACTTTGTGGCCACTCATGGCCTTATTGAACTGTGCCCGTCTTCTTGTGCTTAGACATGGAGGAACAACAATGGTTAGATGTCCAGGATTGATAGATTTCTGGCTAATGTGGAGCTGGCAGAGACTTTCCCAGTGGCGGAAGTGTCTCTGTTGGAGAGGCCTTTCTCTGACCGTAGCCCCTAGTATGGCAGCCAAATGAGGGAGCTCATTTCGACACTTATTTCAAATTTGATAGATCCTAGCTGCTCGAGGAGGGGTTTCGGGAGATGGTGGAGGAGAGGTGAAGATCCTTTGTGGTGGATCGGTTACTTCTTGTATAATGAGAAGTTATTTTTGTTACGGGATCACCTCAGGAGATACAGAAGGGAGATTAGAGATTCCAGGTGGAACAGAAAGGCAGAGGCGTTGCAAACGATCACTAGGATAGACAGGCAAGAAGATCAGGCCCTGGTTTCAGTCGAGGACAGAGAGACAAGGATGAAGATGTCACGGGTGGTACAAGAAGAGGACAAAAAAGCTGAGATAGAATGGAAGATGAGATCGCGTCAGAAATGGCTTAAGGGACTCGAATACGAGATTTTTCCACCAAGTGGCGTCGGCCAGGAGGAGGAAGAACTAGATAGAGAGATTGGTGATACACGGGGAGGAGTTTGCAGGCAGGGAGGAGGTGGGGAGGGTCGTGGCAGATTTCTTCAGAAACTTCACTGGCAGGCGGAACAGAGGTGGTTGGAGCTGGAGAGGAGAGGCTATCCATTAGGTCTCTGAGTCCCAGGCAGCAGATCTCGTGCCAGCTTTTTGGCAGACGAGGTGAGGTGGACGGTGTAGGGACTGAATGCAGATGGGTGTTCGGGGTCGAACGGCTTCCCGGTTTTCTTTTTCAGGGAGTTCTGGACGCTGATGGAGACAGATGTGATGGAGATGATGTTCTCAGAAGGGAACATGGGCTTTGATAGGCTGAATAAGTTCTACATGTTCTTGCTGCCTAAGAAGGATGGAGCGGAGGAGATTCAGGACTATCTCCCGATTGCGCTCTTGAACGCTGCCTACCTTATAGTGGCCAAGGTGTTGGCGAACATGCTTAAAGGTATCCTCGGGAACCTAGTGTCACCTGTGCAGACAGCTTTTGTGCTAGGTAGGGGCGTTTTGGATGACTTTCTTTTGCTATGGAGGTGCTGGCGGCCTGGAGGGAGTAGGCATATCTATGGAAAGTTGATTTCAGTAAAACATACGACACAGTGCAGTGGGATTTCCTTTGGGTGTCTTTGCTGAGGAGAGGCTTCCCATCGAGGTGGATTGAATGGATGAAGAGATGCGTCACGACCGCATCCTTCTCGGTCCTGATGAATGGGAATGCAGCAAGAGGTTGGGTGCAGCCTAGGAGAGGTGTTAGATAGGGGTGCCCCCTGGCCCATATGCTTTTTGTGCTGGCAGCAGACACCTTGGTGAGGGCGACTCATAGAGCTTGCGAGAGAGGTCTGATAGCTGGCTTTCAGCCTGGAGAGAGGGACCAACTTGCGATTCTGCAGTATGTAGATACCCTCTTTCTGGTTGGAGGGAGGCTAGGAGGATGAGGATCATGTTGGAGCTTTTTTGGTGCAGCGTCCGGCTTGTAAATTAACTACCAGAAGTCGACCTTTGTCTCGATGAACATGGAGGGTGAGGAGGTGGAGTTGGTGGGTGAGGCACTTGCGACGGAAGTGGGATCCCTGCCATTGATCTATCTGGGTCTTCCTTTATTAGATAGGAGGCTTAGGATTGGTGAGTGGTTGCCTTTGTTGGAGAGGATGGAGAAGAGGCTAGCAGGATGGTCAGCGAGATTATTGTCCAGGGGGGAGACTTGTCCTTGTGAAGGTGGTTCTTCCATAGGTTGAGTGGTGACGTGACAGACATAGACCTTTGGAGGGACTGCAGACTTATCTGGAGGTGGATTGTCCGTTGAAGGTGAAGATCTTCACATGGCTGGTGAGACGGGGCAGGATTGTGATGAAGTGAAGAGCGAGGTGGACACAGATGGAGGACATGAGATGCCTTCTTTGTGGTGGTGGAGAGGACATTCAGCACCCTTTTTTCATGTCTGTTTGTGGCGCAGGTGTGGCAGAAGATGGGGATCGATTGGGTTGTTCCTCGGGATGAAAGCTAGTTTCTGGTCATCCTTCCGTAGGGGAGGCTCTCATGTGGGTCTCAATACTTTGAGATCCAAAATTGACCAGGTGAGAGTCTTGGCGATGTTGTGGGGTGTGTGGTTGGGCATGAATGGAGTGCTCTTTAGGGGGGAGAGACCATATGTTGAGAATGTTTTTTGTTCCATTATGTCACAGGTGGAGTTTTGGAGGTCCAGAGTATGACCCTGATGTACTTGCTCTCCTTATTTTTTTAGAATGAAATGATATGTTTGTGGGTGGTTATCGTAAGGATAATCACCCTTTTTTTTTTTTTTAAAAGGTGGAAGTCCAGTAGCTATGCATTGAAGGTTCCAGGGCAAGCAATGCAAAATATTATTATAAAAAGTAGAACATTATGGCTTGGTGTAGCCTATGTGATAAGGACAATCAAATTATTGGTTATGGTTTTAAGGATGGTAGCTCAGAACAATATCCACCCATGCGATTTATCTACGAGGTTATGGATAGAGCCCATGTAGTGATTGTTAAAAATTTGGGTAATGATAAAAATAATTGCAAGATAATCTGGGACATCGTTGACTCAAGATAGGATAAGCAACTACACATTCACTTGCATGTTGCTGCCAATTTTTTGAATCCCCAATGGCAATATAAACCAACATTTTCAGTTGAGTCAGAAGTAAAGATGGGGTTGTATTCATGCTTACATAGGTTAGTTCCTAACATGGAGGAGAGATTGAAGGTAGATCTCCAAATAGATGCATTTATCAATGGAAGAGGGCTATTTGGATGGTCCAGTGCCATAGACACTCGAAAGAAGAGGAGTCCTGATATGGTCATTGACTCTTTTCTATCATTTAGAATACTAAGTTTAGTGCAAATTTTTTCCTATACTAAAAACATCTTTTCCATTACAACGGATTGGCGGAGAGCATTTGGTGATGAAATACTTAAGTTAAAGTTCACGATGCGGATTTTAAGTTTGACTTGTAGTGCATCTGCATGTGAGAAATTGGAGTTCTTTTAATCAGGTAAAATGATCTCATTTGTATTTTAAGTAATATTTATAAAGAATTTAATGAGCATCTTTTGATTGACTAGGTCCATACTAAAAGGAGGAATAGACTGTGTTACATTATGTTATGAGGTGTTTGTGTTATTGTTATTTCTATTTAGAGTCCTATAATATTTTCCCCACTTCTTTGTATAAAAGAGGTGTAGGGTTTTTCTTTACGAAATAGATTGCTTCATTTCTTTCAACTTGGTATTAGAGCCAAGTTGAGGGCTCCACTAAAGAAACCTTGGTCCCACCGTCAACCCCCCCTAACATCGCTGTCGATAGCCCAGGTCGTCGCAGCCTGACCTGCAATCGCAGCCAAGCCTAGGTCGTCGTTCGGCTTGCATCCTAAGCCCTCTGGCCACCATCGCCTAGGCTAGTCGCCGCCAGGCCTTCGTTCTCCTAGGTTGCTTCATCATGCTCTCTATCTTGCTGTTGTGTTTGGCAGCAGAGAGTGGGCACAATCCTATCCCTGATCAGTTTGGGAGATCCTTGGAGAGTTACTGATGAAGTGTTGAAACCAAAGATCTTTCAGGAGGGTGATGTGATGGTATTTTCAAATGTATTGCATTAGATTTGGGGTGTGTGTTTCCTGATTTTTTGATGATCTTGTAGGGTGTATTCCCCTTTGGAGTGTTAACGAATTTTTTGAACAGTGTTTATGCGGATTACGGGGTGTGTACCCCTTCCAATTTAGTTTTGGGGTGTGTATTCTCCTGTGTTGCATTAAAATCAGATTTGGGCAGTGTGATTTTGTGAACATGACAGTTTCTCATTCAGAGATTATGCTGGGAATTGCCATGGGTGACTCCTTTCCAACCATTGGTGTGACGTGATTGATTGACTTAGGTGCCTCCAATCATTTATCTGGTAATCCTTAGTCTTTTGTGCAGATTCAATCTGTTTCTCAAGGTCGCACTGTACAGGTGGCTGATGGGTGACACGCTTTTATTAGTGGTAAGGGGAAAATTAATGTTACCCCATATATGCAACTCAACCTTATCTTGCTTGTTCCAGATTTGTCCATGAACTTGCTCTTTGTCAATGAAATCATAAAGCAGATGAATTGCCGTGTCATCTTTGATGAGCTTGGATGCATTTTCCAAGATCAAATGACATGGAAGACTATTGCAAGTGGATATGGAGGTGTTTATTGACTTGTGCAGGGTCCCATGGCTATAGCTTGTCAGATTAGTACCAGTTTAAGGAGTGTCCTACAGTGGCATAGACGGTTGGGCCATCCTTCGTTGGAAAAATTACGCAGATTTATTCCACATGTATCCCCAACTACATAGCTTTCTTGTGATGCATGTCAACTTGGGAAGCACCATAGATCTTCCCTTCCAGCTGCTACTGGACCACGTACGTCTTCATGTTTTCAGTTGGTGTATCTTGATGTTTGGGGTTCCAGTAGGACTCCTAATAGAGCAGGACATCGGTATTATTTAATTGTGGTTGATGACTTTTTTCGATTGTCTTCGTTGTTTCTCATGAATAACAAGTCTGAAGTGGGTCGCCTGATTGAGAAGTTCGTGTTGATGATAAAGAATCAGTTTGATGTCTGCATCAAGACTGTTAGATTGGATAATGCATTGGAGTTTTGTACTCGTTGATTAACAGATTTCTATGGTTTGCATGGCATAATTCAACATACTTCATATACCCACACCTCTCAGCAGAATGGGGTTGCAAAGAGGAAGCACAGACATTCTTGATATATCCAGAGCTCTCCTTTTTTATAATAGTGTCATATAACTACTAGGGAGATGCAGTTCTCATAACCTGCTACCTTATTAATAGATTGCCTTCCTCAGTGATCCACAAGTAGCTATTATGACAGGTGCTATATCCAGATGCTGATCTGTTTTATCTTCCACCCAAGACATTTGGGCATGTGGCTTTTGTACGTTTTCTTGGACCTGGGTGAGATAAATTAGCACATAGAGCAGTCAAGTGTGTGTTTCTTGGCTACTCTCGTACTTAGAAGGGGCATCAGTGTTTTGATCCCCTACATTAGAAGCATTACATTAGTTAGATGTCACCTTTCATGAAGCTGTACCTTATTTTTCTGTTGTTGCCAGACAAGTGTAGAGTGTGCCAAATATGCTTCTGTGCTAGTTGCTCCTATACCATTTGGTATATTCATAGATAGTAATAGTTCTTCTCAGGCTACTGGGCCACCTGCCAGCCCATTCAGGCTAGTATTAGTAGTTGAAAGAACCTTCAAGGGTCACACTTATCAGTTACTGGTTGTTTACAGGGCAAAGCCTCCTTCGTCCATTCCTCAGTCTCAGATTAATGTTGATAACCTGGAGGCTACTACTAAGGAGATTCTTATAGGTATAGATACTCGCACAGAGGAGGCTCCTTTAGATACAATCTCAGCAGGTGTGGAGGTTGAGACTACTGAGAGTGCGTCGCCTGTGGATGTTTCTCTAGGTTCTGTTTCCATTAGTATTGATGATGGTATGCTTATTGCTATTCGAGAGGCTTCTCGATCATGTGCTCATTATCATGTGGTTGGGAGTGCAGTGTCTACTCATTCTCTAGGAGCTGCGTTTCACACCTTTACAGCTACTATGTTTAGTTCTGAGATACCTGTGTCCTATTAGCATACACCTCTGAGTCCACATTGGAAGGTTGCAATGGAGGAGATGGTTGCTCTTTGTGGCAGGGGCACATGGAAGCTAGCCTTGTTACCTACTGGCGCACATCTTGTTGGAGCAAGGTGGGTCTTTGCCTTGAAATATAATTATGATGGGTCTATTTCTCGGTACAAGGCTCGTCTTGTGTCTAAAGGATTCACTCAGACTTACGAAGTAGATTTCTTTGACACCTTCTCGCCAATGGATTAGCTCTATTATTCGTATTCTTATCTCTATGGCTGCGCACTGTGGTTGGGCACTTTATCAGCTGGGTGTCAGAAATGCCTTCTTGTATAGTGATCTTTAGGAGCAGATAAATATGTAGCAGCCTGCAGGTTTCGAGGTTCAAGGGGAGCGTGTGTGTAGACTACGCAAGGCAATCTATGGCCAAAAGTAGAGCCCAGAGCATGGTTCCAGTGATTATTAGAGGCATTGTTTGCGATTGGGTTACAGAGGTCTTCGTCTTATCACTCTTTGTTTGTGAGGAAGACTAGTAGGGGTGTTGTGGCTCTACTTGTTTATGTAGATGATTTGATTCTCACAGGTGATGACATGGCTGGTATATCCCAGGTCAAGGAGTACTTGGCACAGTAATTTGTGATAGAAGTTGGGAGACTCAGGCACTTGGTATTGAGATTGCCACTAATAATTAGGGGATTGTTATATCCCAAAGGAAGTATGCTTTGGATATTCTTTAGGAGGTTGGCATGCTTGGGCTTGGGAGCAAATATCCCTATAGATCTAAAGGTTCACATATTTGATGAGTCTGCTCGACTGATGGATAAAGAGGCATATAAGCAGCTTATGGGAAAATTGCTCTATCTGACTATTAGTAGGCTAAATATCAGTCTCTTAGCGGGCAAGTTGAGTCAGTTTCTAGATAGGTCTGTAGATGAGTATTGCCGGGCAGTAATGTAGGTGTTGAGGTATATCAAGGAGTCTTCAGGTCGATGACTTCTTTTCCAGAGAGGTGCTCTTATGACTATTGCTGGCTACTCTGATGCTGACTATGCAGGTGATATTGGGGACAGGAGGTCCACCATAGGTTTCTTCACCTTTGTTGCTGGAAATCTAGTGACATGGTGGAGCAAGAAGCAGGGCGTGGTGTCACATTCTAGTGCTGAGTCAGAGTACCGTGCTATGACACATTGTTGCTGAGATGATCTGGATACGGTCATTACTGAAGGATCTTCATGTTACTATTTAGGAGTCTATGGGGATGTATTGTGATAACATGGTTGCCAGTATATAGCTAATAATCCCATGTTTCATGAACAGATGAAGCATGTTGAAGTAAACTGCCATTGTACTAGAAGCCTGATTCAGCAGGGCTTACTCCACACTTCTTATTTAGCTTCGTCAGAACAGACTACAAACATGTTTACTAAGCCTCTGTCACGCCCCTTGTTTGAGAAGTGTGGAAACAAGCTGAGCATGATTGATATATATGCTCTAGCTTGAGGGAAAGTGTTCATTATGTTATGTGGGTGTTCATGTTATTTTTATTTCTATTTGGAGACCTGTAATATTTTCCCCATCTCTCTGTATAAAAGAGGTGTAGGGTTTTTCTTTATGAAATAGATTGCTTCATTTCTTTCAACTGACTGAAACAAGATAAACTCAATGACTTGGTTTATTGCATGTTCAACCTAAAATTAAAACACAAAGAGGTGAAGAAAAAAATGGAGGATCCGTTATGCTTAGAGGAAGTGGACTCTGATGACGAGTGGATTGCTAAGTTACAATTTTGTGAAGATGTTGATGCTTATCAAGAACTAGATGCAACTGTAGTTCTACAAGAAGATTCCATCGACCTTGAGCAGTTAGTAGAAGCAATGGGAGGATTAGGAATACAAGTGAGAGGAAAGAGAAGAAAGAGACAAAAGAAAAACAAGGGTGGAGCCAGAGGTAATAAGATAAGTCATTGTATATTTTGAAGAATTTATATTTATAAACTAAGGTTTTAAATTTTAACAAATATTATTTAAAATTATTTCTTTTAGGTAAAGCGATTATTGATGTTGAGGAGAAATAATTTCAAGAGAGTGATGGAGATACTGAAGATATAGAAGCTGAGGTTAGGATGAAGTACATGGATGACTCTTGGAATGATGCGACTAGCCTTAGTGATAACATTGATAAGCTTGAGTGACTTTGATGGTGTTGAAGGGGGGGAGAATAGAATGTCTTTTAGTTCTTCTTTAGGAATTTTTGATGTGGATTTACTTTCATTTCAAGTCTTCTAATGTTTAGATAAACTAAACTTCTAATTTTTTATGTTATTTGGTTTATTTTTTTATTGGAATGTCATTTTAAGTCTTTCAATGTTTGTCATAGAGTAAAAATGGTATGAAAATGTGTTTTTTACATTGTTTTTCTATTATTAGCACTTAAAATAGATTTATCATGTTACTTTCCTATATTTTCTATCCTAGACTTGAGGCTTACGCCTCGACCGCTTCAAGGCTTATGCCTTGCCTCGATGAAGGCAAACCACTTCGGTATCGTCTCGTATTTTTTAAAACCTTTGTTGTGGCTATATAAGATGTTTGGACTGAAGGTTGGATGTCTGGAAAAGGACCACCAGACGTTTGTTGAGGAGAGGGACATCTGGGCCATAAGGTTGGAGGTTTCTGGAATGTTTGTCCTAAGCCTAAGATGTCTGGACATTCCATCAGATGCCTTATATGAAAATAGGTGTTGAAACTCAAACTCTTGTAAAGTACGAAGATTTGATTTGGCTTGACACTACAAGATTTGGAAATTCAAATTCAACTCAAACGGTCATATGTTAGACATCTTGTATCAACATCAGACATTCGATAAGGTTGTTTGTGGAGGTGTATGTTATACAATGGTTCAACTTAGCTGATCAAAAGTTTGTTAATATGAATGTCTGATTTGGGTCATCTAAAGATGGATCTTTTTAGGTATAGATCAAAAGAAAAATCAGGCGATCGGACGACTGGAAAAGCTATTGGACGTTTGATATAGACCAGAAGGCATAACTAGGCGGTTTAACAATTAGGCAGTCAGATGATGCCCAATGGCGGCTGGTCGATGGGCATGCTGTGTGTGTGATTTCCCTATTTTCCTGTGGCGTATTTTCCCTTAGATTTCCTGCCCAACAATTTGTGTGTGCGAGTTTTTCCAAGTTTCTTGCTCATCGTCAGTAGCTTTCTCGCCCAACAGTAGCTGCTGTCGGTGACATCACCCGATATATCGCCGATATCATACTTTTTTCCATATCGGTGATATATCGGGGATATATCAAAGCTTACGGGTAGCAAGACCAATCGACTGGTTTTAAAGAGCTGGTCGACCAAAAAGAATTTTGGTTGGTGCCCTATATCTATTGTGAGTTGTTTTAAGTGTTCTAAGTGATGACTTGGCTTCCCTAGGTGTTCTAACGGTTAACTATGATACTTAACTTTATTTTGAGGCTCTTTGACAATATTCTAAGAAATAAAAGAGCAACAAATAAAATATATTGATTACAATTAAAATAACCTATCATATTCTTCTTTCCCTTTGACTCCAAGCCTCTAGCTCCTAGCTTTAGCTCCAAAGCTTCTTCCTCCAAGTGCTCCTTGATGTTTTTATCCACCATCAAGCTCCTCCATCACCATAGATTATAAACTTGAGCTCCTCCAACACCTTTGCATTTAACTTGAAGTCTTATAACTCAAATGTAATGATTAAATACCAATATTTTGTTGTCATCGAAATCAGGGATCAAGGTGCATTTGCACCAACATATTCCGTCGGACCGTTGCTTTGATACCAAAAAGAATGTAGTGGCTTACTTCATTAAAAGAAAGATTGACTCTTTATATAAGAGATGGCTTTGCTTGAAAATTAAGAGCCATTGATGCTTGTCAAGACAATGCTTTGGTTGGAAAATTCCTAGATGTCAATTTCACCATGTTTGACTTATTTCTGATATTTGGAAAAATAAGTCATTTCATGGAGAAACCAAGCAAACTCATGTGGATGCTTTTATGATGATTTTGCTTTGCTTAAAAGCGTGAAGAAAGGAGCTCCACATTGCAATGGGAGAAACTTGGATGTCAGTATACGTATGTATACTGACTTTGATAGTATATCTAGGGGAGAAGCTATTTTCACAAGATTCTATACTTTTATGGTAGAGAACTTCATTACTTGGCAAGTAAGAAATAAGCAGTGGTAGCTAGGTCAAGTACAAAATCTTAATGTAGAGCTTGGCTAAAGCCATTGTAGAGGTGATGTGAATCAAATTGGGTCAATGAATCACAGATACATCGTAGCCTTTGGAGATGAGGTAAAAAACAAGTTGTGATACTCAATTGCAAAGAATCCATTGTTTCGTAAGGAAGAAAACTTATGGAGCTAGGTTACGGGGTACATTTCTACTGCTGGTGTTGCTGAAGATCAATTAGCAACCATCTTCACCAAATCACTTCCACTCTCAACATTTCAACGGTGCAATTCCAATTTTGAATTATTAACATCTATGTCTCAGCATGAGAAGGGAGTGCTGAGATGTCTATTAACTATAACCTTTTTTTTAAGAGGGTTAATTTTTTTTGAAAAAGTTTTAGAGAGGGTTAATTATAAGCTTTTTTTTTGTATTATTAAGTAGGCTTATGTTAATTTCCCTTTTAACTCTCTACGTAAGCGGTTCGAGTTTTCTCAATTGAGACAATTCTAATTTTTTACGTGGGTGTTTGGTATGTGTAATAAGTTTGTGGAATAAGTAGATGAATTGGGAAAAGTGGAGTAGAATCGTGGAATAAGTGGATTTTGGCATTTGGTATCTTTTAATATCTTGTTAAGAAATAAAGTGGATTTATTCCACCTAGGTTGTTTGATTAGTGAAATAAAGTGGTCCTATTGCATCAATGATATTAAAAAATCATTGGTGATATTTGAAATATCACATGTGATATTTGAATGAAATATCACCGATGTAATTTAGTTCAAAACTTTATATCATTTGTTTATGCCTAAATATCACCGGTGTAATTTAGTTCAATGGATGTTGCATGGACTTTGGTTTATGTGACCTAATGTTAATACATCTAACACAACTTCACATATTTGTGCTTTCTCACTGATACATCAAGAAGGCCAAATATCACATAACTTAAAACTTGAAATGACTTCGTGCAAATCCTTACAAACCCATTAATTGTGAAGAGTGAAAGGCATGATAAGTGAATGTAATAGGAAATAAAGGCTTTTATGAATGTGCGTCACAAAAGAGGGGATGGGAGGGAGGAAGGGGGCAGGTGTGGGAGGGGTGAGAATTGTGAATGTGTGTTAGAAGGGCACCGAGTTAAGTTGCCCATAAAGAGGAACAAATGGTGGGTAAAGTGTTGTTTCACTGGGTGTGGGGGGGGGGGGGGGGGGGTGTTGAGCAGCAACTACACTGGGTTATCATCTCTTAACCCTAATCAAAGTGGTACTAGGTTAACCCTCACCAAACATGGGTTAAGTGATCCATTTTATTATTGCCAAAGCATACTGGTGAAGAGTATATTTGGGTAACGAACCTGTGTTCTGCTCGCCTGGAGAAAAGCAATTTTGGGAACACAATAATCTGAAGCACTTGCTCATTTAGGTAACATACTCAATATCCAAGTGCAAGCTTAGCAGAAACTTGAACTAGTGGTCAAGTTCACATGGTTTGATTGGTCCAATTGGGTTTGAGTCATTTCCCTCAGTCTGTCTGGATTAGTTCCCTTTTAAGGTTGGACCAACTTGTTGGTCTGGTCAATTTTTTAAAACATTGACCAAAACATAAATGATGAAACACTTCTATTTTCATCATATTGGCAAACTAAGGAGGAACAACCCAGTCTGACCACACACTGGACAGGCAGATGCAACCTAGCTGACTTCGCCATTTACCAGACATGGTGCAATATTTCAATCCCGTTTGGTTCGGTCTTGACCTAACCCAGATGATTTCAGGCCAGGCATGGTACAACCAGAACATTACCAGCAAAAAAGGCCTGGGTCAGTCAAATGGGTGCACCTTGAAGGCCTTATGCATAACTCTATATGTCACCCAAGCTAGCTTGGTCAAATTGAGAAAGATCAAGGTCTTGATCAGGCCATTCAAGCAAAGATCCACTCTGATCTGGTCGGATGGGAACCAAGTCCAGCAGATCTGGCTGAAACCCAGTGTGTGGAGAGGGGAGAGACAGGGAGGTTTGATGGGCACCAGCGAGCTAAGGCTTGAAGGTTTATGAGAGGCTTGTAAAGCCTTTCACACGTAAAAACCTTGTAAGAAAATCGTTAACATCATATATATGCCAAGAAAAGTTTGATAATTCCAATCATTTAAATGATCTGGTACATGACATAATTAGGAGTGGCTATTTAACAGAAGACATAATGGGGGAAAGCTCCCAAAAACTCATTATTGAATGAGACAGCCGGATTAGGTATCTCATTTGGCTGTATGCAGCCAGAGGTAATATTTCAAGTATGAATTTTTGTTTGAACCATTTTAAATTGAGTGCACCATGAAGGTGCCAAGACATAATACCTATGCTACAAGAGGCTGCTCTGCTAGCTGAAGCTTTTAAATTATCTTGGAACTGTTCATACTTTCAGTCTTCTAAGTGAAGGTCTGGCAATTAGTGGAATTTGTAAATTAACAAGCTATTTTAATTATGTCTGGTAACCATCCTTTTTTCTCTAAAAAAAAAACCAAGCTATTTTAATAGCTAGTACAAATTACAAAGGGGGACCCTTAAGTAATGAAAATTATTCCCTTCAATTGGGCTAGTTTGTATCCTTTGATTCTTGTATATATAACTGCTGGAAAATGTGTGCTTGTAAAATTTCTGGTATGTTAGTTGAAAATTGGATGGAACATACATGGTATCAGATAATGCTGATGTGCTGATACTTGTTGGGTTGTGTTTTCTGCTTCTGGAGTACCACCGATAAGACACTTTGAATTATCCATTTATCATTTTCATAGTTCGGTTAAATGGGAAATTTAGTCTGTAACCACTATCCTCGTTTCAGATGTGAGCACACTGTTGAAAACTGGTTATGCTTAGCCTGTAAAGATGTTCTATGCAGCCGTTTTATAAATAGGCACATGCTTAGCCATTACCAGGAATGTGGTCACTGCCTTGCTCTAAGTTACAGGTACCACCACTTGACTTTATTCTATGGAACTTAACTGAAAGGAGTTTAACTCTAATGAGCATTTTGCTGTTCTCTTATGGCAGTGATCTATCAGTGTGGTGTTTTGAATGTGGGGCATATCTGGATGCCCAGGTGATTTTGGAGCTGCAGCCTGTTTATGAAATTGCATACCTAATGAAGTTTGGAGAAAGGCCACCTCTAAGAAACACAGAAATACTCTCTCAAAACCAGCGTGCAGGCTGAAGATCCCTCATTGGTGCTTGACAAGTTTTTCTTTCATAACTAGTCAATCAGCAATGAATTTCTTCTTCCATTCCATATTCATCATGAGAAGGGGATAAACTCTACTTCAAACATGTGGATGTGTGTGTTACTAGGGACAGTTGATGTTATTTTTCTATTTTATTGGATGCTTGTGTAATTTATCTCCTATGTAAAAGAGATTAGGGTTTTTTTATGAATGAATGGCACATTTTTCTCTTTATATGGTATCATAAGAGCGGTCCTCAATTGGTGGTCCGATATTTCACCAAATATTCCCTCTTCTCTCATGCAACAATCATGGCGTGAACTTTCGTATCATCCAGATCTGTGTTCATGGATTGAAGTGATTAGGATGTTTCAACTTTGGATTGCATCTGGGTTTGTGCAAGATCTGTTCTTTTGTATCCCATTGGATCACGTGACCAGATCTTGGGATCGTGATCTGTTCTGGGTCATGATCCGTTGCTGTGCAAGGTCTGTTCTGGGTTTGGGTGCTGTTGTTCATGACTAGGGCACTGCTATGATAATAGTGACAGATTTGGCATGATGCTCCTGCTGTGGATGTCCTCTAGATCTGGCATGTGTTGCTGCTGCTAGGCGATGATGGTGTTGATGCTGCTGGAGGTGCATATTTTATGTTTGATTCAGATTTGCAGCTGTTATTAATTGTGTGCTTCCTTGATTGTACCAATAGAAGTAATTTGTGCCTTCTTGATTGTGCTTAGGATCGTCTCCCATCATGTGCTTGGGAATGTCTCCCACATTGTGTCCATGTTCTCTTCGATTCGTGTTGTGTTGGGAATAATATGGATTGTGTGCCTGTGGGGTTGTTGGAAGCACAAGGCTCTTCATTGGCCGTAGATAAGTGGGTTAGTGCCTAAAGCCCAACCGAGGTAGTGGATAATCGACTTTGGGGCATCAATCCATTAGATAGGAGGCTCCACTATGTTGAGAACATCAACAAATTGTGACAAGTCAAGTTAGTGAAGGTGGCCAATGGGTCAATATCCCCAATTACTATAGTTGGGATGGCTCAGGTGTCTCACAACAAGAAGTTTTCGGATGCACATTGTTTTCTCGAAGTTCCCGATGAATCTCCTATCAGTAAACAATATTTGCAACAATCTCCAATGCCATGTGATCTTTGATAACAGATTTCTAGGATAAGAAGACTAATGAAATCACTAGAGGGGGAATAGAGAAGGATGGTCTGTACATACGGAATGTCCCCACACGCTTTGTAGGACTTGTCCCTATTTTAGATGATCCATTGCTCTAGCACAGGTGCTTTGGTCACCCTTTTGTTGGGAAGATGTGCTAGATGTATCCAGAGTTGCCAATGAGTATTTCTATGGATTGTGAGTGGTATCAACTGGGGAAGCATCAGAAGAGTGCATTTCCTAGGCGTATCAAAGAGATTTGCTCCTCCCCCTCTGGTCTTGTGCATTGTGATGTATGGGGCTTGACATGTGCTATTAGCGTTGGCGGACATTGATACTTTGTTGTGTTTGTGGATAATCATAGTCGGTTCACATTGAAATGCACTAGAGGGGTGACTAGTGTAATTGAAGAAAATATAAGTAAATAGAAATTTTGCAAATCACGATCACACAAATGTCTTCAAGATTGCCCAACACCTAAGTCAACTTGATAGGATTTTTGATCAACAACTGATCAACTAAGCACTATTCCAAGCACTTTGAATGAAGGTGGTGTACTTCAATTACAAACTCACCTTCGATCCCAAAATAGAGGTTTTACCTTTATATTAGAAAGAGAAGGGGACTCAACAGGCCATATACCATAGTACAACAATATAAGAAATTGAAAATAAATTTAGCACATCTTATAAAGCTCCCAACAAGATGATAATATAAATATAACTACTATAGGAAATAGACTCTCTGAGATGAGCATAATGTGGAGTTTAGCACAACTGGGTGATTGCCCAATAGGGTGATTGCAAAAGCCCTGTCTGTCGGATCTTCATCTCTTGCTTTCTCAGATATATTTTTCTAGGATACAGACATAATATTAAACTTCCATATAGATTTTTTGCAGTGATAATACTTTGGAGTTTATGCAGAGAGAACTCCAAAATTTCTTCATCAGTAGGGGGACACTACATCAAACATCCTATGCACATAACCTCTCAACAGAATGGTGTGGTGGAATGCAAGTTGTCATTTGTTGGATATTGCGAGGCTCTCAACAGAATGGTGTGGTGGAATGCAAGTTGTCATTTGTTGGATATTGCGAGGACCTTGATGTTGTATATGAAGGTCTCGAAGAAGTTCTGGGGAGATTTACTGACAACTTATCATCTGTGTTGCATTATCAGTTTTACATGGAGTTATTCCCTACTAGGTGCTACATCTTGACTCGGAGAGGCTGTTTGCGCTAGCGCTTTGCATCTTTGGATGTACATGCTCCAATAAAGAGGAGTTCTAAGGTGATTCTCAGACGAGCCAACTACTATCTCTCACTGAAAAAAGGGTAGTCCCTTTGAAAGGAGGGGACAAAAGTGCAAATTAATAAATAAATAAAAAATAGATAAAAGATGCATCAAGAAGAAGAAAATCTTCTATACGTGCACAAAGAGGAGATAATTGTAGATTGGGATCTTGCGATATCCTTTAAATAAGGATGTAAGGATTATAGTAGGAACAAGTCTGATGTGGAGTAGGTGGAATTGAGAAATGAAATTTCCTAAAATCCAAAGTCTTGGTCTCCATTCATATGAGACTATCTAGTCACAGTCTCATGAGCACAAATACTTGAAACTCTCGTCTTGAGTGAATGTTGGGTGAATACAAAAACATTGAAAAAGTACTTGGAAAACTTAAGCTATGGATAGTGAAGGATTGGATTAGATGAATAGATTTCACACTAAGTTCTATATCTATACCTTATAAAGGTGTCATAAGGAGACTAAATAATAGTTAGACTTTGTGGGTGTGTCTATTGTAAACCCGCAGGAGACTATATATAACTCTTCCATTAGGGAAACCTAGGGGTTTAAAGTTGTGCTGTATATGGTAAATGCAACCATGATTCCTATGAAGGTGTGTTAGTCTTTCTTTTTGTTTGTTTTGCTAAGAACTAGTAAAATTTAGGCATAAGGGATGTGATAAGTCAAATTTACATGCATAATTCATACCTAAATTTGTTTGTCTCAAGATTATTTAGTACAATAAGTATGCATTTGTATCAATTAGCATTTTTTTTATTTCTGAGTTGATTTTTGTTAACTTTGATATCTTGTAGGGGCCTTCTAAATAAAGGACATGGTGATGGATATGATGGGGAAAAGATGAATAATCAATTGGCCTCATTTCAAGCCTACAAGCTTATGTCTTTTATTGTAAATCTAATGACAAGAATGATGTAGACTCTTTATTCCTCCAACTATCATAGGCTTGATTCTTGAATTTTGAATTTGATTTTCTATTGATTGTGTTCTTGAATTCCTGAATTTATTCACCACTTCAATTTTCTCATTTAAGGTCTTGTTTTTATTCCTTAAGCACTCTACCGCTTTATTTTATCAATAAGGCACCACCTCTCTCCTTAGACCTTACATAGTCTCCCACACATAATCCTATCTATATATTCTAACATAGGCTAGGTCCACACCCCTTATACCCTGGCCAACTCTCTCCAACTTGGCCATTTGTCTGGTTAGATCATCACCATCGTCACCACCATCTTTGACCATGACCATGCATCTTCTCCGTCCAAGCCACTGTCAACATCACCTTGTACCACCTCATCAACTTTGCCTCTATGTTGCTTCCACAAGCTCGAGTAGCTTTGAACCAAAGGAGGAAGACGTGATCGTCGTGATGATGGTTATGTGTGGTGCTCCTACCTTCCACTCCGAGGTCGTCCATGAATTGCATGTGGGTCAAGGCTCGAATCTGTCTTCATGAAGAACTATGTTCTTGTATTTTTTTTTACATCTTTGTGTAATCAAACTTGTGATTTAATTGTATATCTTGTACTTGTTTGATTTTATAACAAATTAGTTGCTCAACTTTTGTCAGAAAGAAAAAAATATGTGCATTCCATTTTAGTTACTAATTTGCATTTCAATTGGTAATTTAGGACTATATTAGATTAATTTTACCACTCTTAGCCTCTTTGTGGATTAACCTGATTTACTGCTAGGTACATAGTTTTGAAGGACTCCTGAACTTTTGAACCCTTGAAGGACTTAGAGAGGCATAGCAAGAAGGATGTCACTGCAATAAGCTCTATCTAAATATTTGAGGTTAGGTATACTGACTCCTTCAGAGTGGCTATTCGAGAAGAGGGCCCTTAAAAGGGCTAAACTACGGGAAATGTCTTAAAGAGGTTGGTGTTGGGTTATGGGGAAAGATGGATGATTAGCCTTTCCAACCCGTGGATGAACGATTTGCCATTGGCATCATGGAAGCGTAAATAATTTGGCATTTTAAGAAATTCTCAATTTGACAAATTGGTAGATGCTTGAAAATTGAATTAATTAAGAATTAAAACACCTAAATCGGAACAACATGGGAAGAACTATTTTCTTCTCATTCCCAGATTCCCACTAGTATCGAAATTATCTTTAGGGTGGCGTAATACAACACCTCATGTTGTGTCTCCTATAATAACTCTTGATGTGGCTTTTAAGACCTACTTTTCGGTGGGCAGATGAAACCTTCGATGCTGAGAACAATCAATTTTGTCTTCGATCTGTGAACCCTTATCATTTTTGAAGTGATGTTCGCCTCAGATCCTCTTGCATGTGACCAAAGACTTACCAACTAGGCTGTAATCTCACAACCCTTAACACATTGGTTGATTGACGGAGGTGTCGGTTGACCAACACTAAGTTGGGACTCTTCCTTACAATGAGACCCTTGTGGTGTTGGTTGATCGGCCTGATGATTGGTCGTCTAATAACTTAAGCGTTGGTCTTCTAACTTTGATGTTGGTCGAGCAACAAGAGAAGGTTGTCAGGGGCTCCTTGCCTCTTCTCCTACTTCTCTTTGACAGTGGTGGATCTCTCCTTATTAAGAGTTCGAGTGTTGATTGGAATCAATTAGGTCATGAGGATTTGTGTTTGAAAGATATTTATAGGGAATCCTACTAATCTTAATATGGTGGTGGTGGATTTGGTGTGCCTTGAACAAGTCATCTGTATATTGTAATGGGTTATATTTCATCTGAATAAATGAATTAGATTAATTCTAGTACATGAATTGGTTTCCTTAGTATGAATAGGGTAATGTACTTAGCCAGTTCGAATACGCTCGATGTTTGTTGACCTAGAGATCTAGATGGGTTAGATATGATCTAATGGTATATTAAGAAACCATTAATCTAATTTGCTCATTTATTTCTAATCTGAGTTGGGATGACAACTTTCTCTAGAGGTCAAAGCCTAATTGATGTTCTTAAATGGGGATTTAGAATTGTTACGTAGGTTAGATCGAGGAATCGACCTAATGAAATAGGAGAAAATTGAAGTTAAGCTCTAATGCTATCATGGAGAATGCATATCTTTTGACCTAAGATAGATGTGTCTCTGTATATGAACACATTAATTTGGCAAACCAATGGTAGATACACCCCACCTTGGTGTTGATACTGGAAAGTTGGAGCATGTGAGAGAGAATAGGAGATACACGATCTCTCGAAGGGATGATGTGCACGGGACGTGGTTGTTCAATTGTGTCGTTATAACATGCGTTCGCGATGTCGATTTTTGGCGCCGTTGTCGGGGAGGTAATGGATTTCTTTTGTTGCTTTCATCCCGCATTCGTATTCACATTGTCTAACTCATTTTTCTCCCTCTACTTGATTGATTGCAGGAACTCGATGCGTGGGCAGCGAAGGAGTGCGATTTGCGAGTAGAGATGGAGTAAAGTGCGACGAAGACCAGTTGTGAGTATCAATCCACCCTTTGGTTGTTTGCGTGTTTTTTTGAAAGAAAATACAAAAAATATATAAAAAAATTGATGTGGTGAATGACTACTTGACCCACATCCCAAATTCATCACCTAACAAAAAAAATATACCTTAACATTTTTGAGATAATCTTTTTGAGTGTTCTTTTTTTTCTTTTGAGTGGTATTTGCGAAGCCACCGTGATTTGACTTGGGCTGCACCACTCATCATAACTAAAATCAACTCACCTGGTAGAACTGTATGAACAATAGGGTGAACTCATTAGGGTTGCTTTTCTAGGACCACATCACTCTAAAGGAAATCAACTTTTACTCGTTGCGTGCAAAACTTTGTGTGCCCACTTGAACCTTGTTTGAAGACAATAAGGCACTTCAACCCTAAAACGCACTAAAGCAATGACAGATCATTAAAAGACACATCTTAAAATCCTTGCTTGAGAACCATGTCTTGTTAAGTACACATGCTCAAATCGATTAACTAAGAGACACAACCCCAATCAATGCCTCATCATATAGCTTGAGCACAAGCATTAGCTTAGCCCCTCATTAAAATGGAGTAGACGTGCCCTAGGTAGGATTGGTTTAAGTCTTGGAGGTGTGATTTGGTTTGTTGGGCATTTGGCCTTCATTCCCTTTGTAGAATCTGGTGTCTAGGCTACAGGGAAGTGTTAAACGACCGCGGTTGTGGGGTCTACGGAATCGGTGACGAAAGCCAAAGGAAGAACCTTCCCCTCAATCCCCTCATAATCAACTTGGCCAGATTAACATTGGGAAGGGCGGTTAAGTGCTTACAGCCTTGATCATTCCCTCTGAGGCTTCTAGGTCACCTAAGGTATACACTATAAGGACTAAACTTGTTTGCTTGTTTGTGCACACACTTCTCGCATCTGTTTCTCTCTGCATCCCTCTCCGTTCTTCCCTAGTGTATGCACGGGAGACGATCATTGCATTCTGAGTTGTTTGTTTTGGATAGGGAAATCAGGAGGAGACTTGATTTTACACGAGAAATGACTGAACCAAGAATTGATGAGGTTGAGGACCAACCCTCACCTAATGTTATGGCCATCATTCAGGCCCAGATCTTTGCCAAACTCCAACTACAACAACAACAAATCCAAACCATCATGTAGGCCATACACAGATTGCAAAACCCTCAAGGGCAACCCTCACTGAACCTACCTAACCCACCACAACCTCCGGAGGGCCAACCTAGGCCCCTCCGCGACTTTTACTATTTGTCTGCTCTTTAGATCGAACCCTATCTTAGGGTCCCCGAAGGGGGAGATGATTTTGAGCTGAAACCTAATGTCTTGAGCCTGATTTAGAGCCACTTTCATGGGAGCTCAAATGAGAACCCCTTCCAACACCTAGAGGACCTTGATCGAATTGCCAGAATTGTGAAACCAAGGAACATCAGCTTGGACATTGTTCTGATTAAGATATTCCCTTTCTCCCTAAAAGACAAGGCATCTCACTGGCTTAGAACCTTGAGGAGACCAGTCACCACCTGGGAGGAATTGAGGCATACATTTTTGAAGAATTTCTTCCCCATAGGTAAAACCAATGCCCTTAGGAGAGCCATTACCACATTTACATTCCAAGGTGGGGAACAATTCCATGAGGCGTGGGAAAGATTTAATGAGTTATTGAGGAAATGCCCACACCATGAGGTTCTAAGGTGGCAATTGACCCAGATCTTCTACCATGGTCTGGACAGCAACCTTAGGAACTTTGTTGATGCTTCATGTGGAGGCAACTTTTTGAGCAAAGATGAGAGTGCTTTTGAACTCTTTGAGTCCATGAGTGAGAACTTGCTCAACAATGCCTCCATGACCCAGTTTTAATCGATCCAGTTAACCTCGTGGTGGGATCTATGAGGTGCAAGCAAATTCTGGAATGGTTGACATGGACATTATAGCCAAAAAGTTGGATCAAGTTGAATTGGTGGATAAAAAGATCAATGAGCTGCTAAACCAGACCAAGAACCCGCTACAAACCCTCTCCCTATCAGACTTAGTGCTGGAACAACCCTTGACCATGTTTCAGGGAGGGACCTTTGCTCCCTCAACCCCTGATTACTCACTTCCCTCCCCTTTGGCACCTTCTATCTTTGAAGATGTCCAAGCTATCCAAGGTTACTCCAAACTTGACCCCTTCTCCAATACCTACAATGCTGGATGGCGTAATCACCTGAATTTCACCTGGATGAACAAAAAATCGAACCAATTCCAGAACCAACCTAGGCCAAATCCCCCCTCTTATCAGCAAGGCCCACTGGTTAGACCACACTATAATAAGAATAGTGTAGCCCCTCCCCCTCGAAACCAAATGGACACATTGATAAAAATGATAGCTGACATGAATAAAAAACACCAGGAAGAAATGACCTTAGTGAAGGGATAATTGAGCCAGCTGTTTGATTGTAAACAACAGGGATCCCTTCCTTCTCAGCCACAACCGAACCCATGAAATGTGATAATAGAGGCCCCAATTTGCAAGGGTTCCAAGTCAATCTTCGACATGCCCACATGGTCCAACAAGCCCTACAAACACCCCCTAGGTTTGGTGCTCCTTCCTCTTCTTCTCAAGAATCTACCCATGGTCCCAACACATCTGCCAACGCGGTTACCTTGAGAAGCGACACTAAAACCCAGGACCCCAAATGACCAACCCCTCCCGTGACCTCACCTCTTGAGATACTTGAGTGTGAGGATGAGTAGGAGGAACCCAAGGAAATGGAGACTGACCCGATTCAAACAGAAATACTATACCCTGAGGCCTTGGAAAAAAGGAAGAAAAAGAAAGCTGTAGTTGAGAATGAGGAGCTGTTGGAGATTTTCAAATAAGTCCAGATTAATATTTCGCTCCTCGAAGCAATTAAACATATCTCGGCTTACGCTAAGTTCTTAAAGGATGTCTGTATGCCGAAGCGTAAGTTGAAAACCCAAGCACCTAGGAAGGTAGTGCTCTTAGAACAAGCTAGTTTAGTGATATTGAGCAGCCTGCCCTCCAAACGAACTGACCCAGGAGCACTCCTGATTTCTTGTAATATTGGAGACATGACATTTGATAGAGCACTCTTGGACTTAGGTGCTTCGATCAACCTCATCCTGACGACCCTGTATCACCAGTTTGGATTTGGAGAATTGAAACCCTCACCTGTGACCATCCAATTGGCTGATAGATCTGTGAAAACCCCGAAGGGGGTAATCGAGGACGTAATTGTCCAGGTCAAGGACTTTAACTTCTCGGTCGACTTTTTGGTTCTCGACGTGGAAGTCCCCGGACAACTACAAAACACACCCATCATCCTGGGCAGACCCTTCTTAGCTACAGCTAAAGCGAACATTGATTACGACACGGGATGTATGGAAATCGCCTTTGGAGACATGAAGATGTAATTGGATATGTTCAGGGCGGCCAAGTCTTTTGATTGTGACTGGATCGAGGAGCATGATCCCGTGGAACCTCTGGTTGAAGAATGCCTCACTCTCAGCTCATCAGCAGACCATCTGACTCAACTGGCCAATGACTATCCTGACCCATCCCAGCCTGTGGAGATTGACATTTGCAGAGCTGATTACCTTCCACAACCACCATTTGAGGAGATTGATGTTGATCAACTCCCAGCTTTCCCTTACTCGTTGAATGCTGTCCCACCTGCATCCGAACTGAAGCCTTTGCTCGATAATCTCAAGTATGTCTTCCTTAGACCTGACCAGACCTTCCCTGTGATTATCAATGCCCATTTAACTAGAGTACAAGAGCTTAGGTTGATTGCAACCCTCTTTGAACATCGGGCAGCCATTGGATGGACAATTTCTAACTTGAGGGGAATCAACCTCACCTATTGCACTCACAAGATCTATCTGGAAGATGGGGCTCGACCTTCTCGCCAGATGCAGAGACGATTGAACCCGAATATGCGAGAGGTCCTTAAAAAGGAGATAATCAAGTGGCTTGACGCTGATATCATTTACCCAATCTCTGATAGCCCTTGGGTGAGCCCCACTCAAGTGGTACCTAAGAAAGCTGGGCTCATCGTTGTCACCAATGATCAAGGCGAATCCATCCCCACCTGCATTGCTACGGCATGGTGGGTGTGCATCAACGATAGGAAGCTTAATGAGGCCACCAAGGAAGATCATTTTCCTCTGCCATTCATTGATCAGATTCTCGAGTGATTGGCAGGGTAGAAATGTTTTTAGTTCCTAGATGGATATTCAGGATACAATCAAGTTGCTATTGCACGGGAAGATCAAGGAAAGACCACATTCACTTGTCTGTATGGCATGTTCGCATTTCATCGTATGTCATTCGGGTTATGCAACGCACTCGCTACCTTTCAACGTTGCATGTTAGCCATCTTTTTAGAGATGGTGGGTGAATACTTGGAGGTCTTTATGGATGATTTCTTCGTGTTTGGGAATTCATTCGACCATTGTCTTAACAATTTGGAGAAGATCCTGAAGCGATGTATCGAGGTCAACCTTTTTTTAAGCTGGGAAAAGAGCTATTTCATGGTTCAGGAAGGGATTATCCTCGGTCACATTGTCTCGCATAGGGGCATTGAATTAGACCGAGCTAAGGTTGATCTAATTTCCAAACTTCCACCTCTTAGTTCAGTTTGACAAATTTGATCTTTCCTAGGACATGTTGGCTTCTATAGAAGGTTTAATAAGGATTTCTCCAAACTCTCTAAACCCTTAACTGACCTTTTAGCCAACGACGCCATTTTTCACATGACATCTGATTGTATCAAGGCTTATAACACTCTCAAGGAAATAGTCTCCACTGCGTCTGTATTACAACCCTTGGATTGGTCCCAGGACTTTGAGATTATGTGCGATGCATTAGATTTTGCCATCGGCGCTATCCTCGGACGAAGAAGAGAAAAGAAACCCGTGGTGATCTACTACCCGAGCAAGATGTTGGATGAGGCTCAATGGAATTATACTGTCACAGAAAAAGAACTGCTCGCCGTAGTCTTTGGATTAGAAAAGTTCCGATCATATCTTCTGGGATCCCATGTGACAATTTACATTGACCACTCGGCTATTCGGCATTTGTTGACAAAAAAGGATGCTAAGCCTAGGCTCATCAGATGGATCCTGCTCTTGTAGGAATTTGACCTGGAAATATGTGACAAAGCCGGGTCCGAGAACGTCGTAGCCGATCACCTGTCCAGACTCCACCAAGACCACATCGAATCATCATTACCCTTGACTGACACCTTTCCTGATGAACAACTTCTAGCTGTGCAAGGAAGAAAGCTACCCTGGTTTGTAGACTTCGTCAACTATTTGGTGGTTGGATAGACTCTGCACGGCTAGTCCAGACAGCAACGGGATAAGTTCTTGGTTGAAGCCAAGCACTATTTCTGGGATGATCACATGCTATTAGACTCTGTGCTGACCAGATCATTAGGAGGTGTATTCCTGAGGAAGAAGTCCAAAGTGTGCTATCCTTTTGTCACGACCAAGCTTGTGGTGGCCACTTTTTGGGGAAGAAAATGGATGCAAAGGTTTTGTAGTCTGGATTTTACTGGCCCTTGTTTGCACCTCAAAACACGCCTGTAATAACGCCTTCTTGTGCTATTTTCTAGCATTAACATTGCATAATAGGATCTTGTAATCGCATTTGTAAAAACACTTGCATGCATGCATTTAATCAAGAGAGGAAGAGGAGTGAAACAATCGCCTGCATAGTTACATTTTTCTTCAAGTGCCTCCTTGCAAAATCACCCTCTTTTTATTTTTCCTCTTGATTTCTTCTTTTCTCTCCTTCCCGCGGCTGCACTCTTCCCGCAGCTGCATGCAGCAGCCACGCAGCACTTCTTCCCGTCACTTCTCCCTGCCAACGCCGCTCCCTATAGCTGCAACTCGCACACCCTCTCCCTGCTGCAGCCGGCACGCCACTCTCTCCTCCTCTATAAGTACCTGTAGCTTCATCCTCGCAAGGGGAGCTGCGGCAGCAACAAAAAAACCCGCAGCCATCTTCTCCACCACTTTCCCCTCCCATACGTCGGCCCTCCGTCGAGGAGGCACCCGGCGAGCAGGAGAACCCACTGTGGTGCACACAACCACAGTGGGAGCACCACCGCCTAGCTCTTCGACGAGCCGGTGGGCGTGGTGCATTCCCTCGCTTCATTTTTTTTTCTCTTTAATGCCATTGTCGCCGCTCCAAGCTTTGAAGCTTGAAGCCAAGGCAGCAGCAGCCCAGCAGCAGTAGGTCCTTCCGCTCCTCCGCGACCGTCCCCGCAGTCGCTCACCGCCTCCGCGCGCGTCTGCAGGGCGTTCCCCGCCTCCGTCTCCATTCTGTCCGCCTCGCAGTTGCACCTGTAGCCGTCCGCCGCGCGCACTGCAGCGGCCGGCTACAGCCTCGCGCCGCCCCCTGCCCTCCTCCGCGACCCTCCGCGACCACCTGCAGACCTCCTCCACGCTCGCTCCTCCACGCCTTCGCCCGCCCGTCGCCTTCGCACACGCCTGCAGGAACCCTACGCGAAGCCGCGCCCACACCCGCCGTTTGCAGACGTCTGCCTCCGCCTTCAGACGACGCGGCGTCAGACGTCCGCCGGAGGCGGCAGACGTCTTAACTCGCGCGTCCGCGATCTCTCGCTTGCCCGCTCTCTCTCTCTCTGCTGATCTCTCCCGCCCGCTCCCGCTCTCTCTCTCTCACGTATTCTCTCTCTCTTTTTTACTCACTAACAGACACACACTCACAGCAACGCACACACACACACACATTCACCGACGCACACACACCTATACCAACACATACACACACACTCACACACTTATAGTAATATATATATAAATATATATATACATACATACATACATATATATATATATGTACATAGTATATCTATATAGTTATGTATACATACACATATATATAATATATATATATATATATATATATATATATATATATATACTTATATATATATCTATATACTTATACATATACTTATATATACATATCTATATACATATATACTTATATACATATATATATATATACATATCTATATACATATATATATACATATATATAGTAATATATATATATATATATATATACTTATATACATATATATACACATATATATCTATATATATATATCTATACATATATAACTATACATTTATATATATATATAGATATATTTACTTATATACATACATATGTACATATATTTTCATGTTATTTATTATACGCTGTATTGCGGGAATATCTACACCAGTTGCTGATATTCCCTGATACACGCGTACAAAAAAAGCGTGGTCCCATACATCATCCATCCTCCATCCACACTCCATGCGGCACCTAGTCGTGTTGGTTGCGTCTCTCTAGACGTCGACTGACTCGACATAGTGCTACACTCCATCGCCACCTCCACCCCCACCCCTTTATATATAAACTACATATATATATATATATACATACTATATTTACTTTCTGTCTATTTGCTTTTCTGTTAGTAAAAAGATAAAAAAATACATAAGAAAGAAAAGATAATCTTTGACTTGCAGGTACCCTCGTCTTGCGAGTAGCAAGACTTGTTTTGGGACTCTGTTTGGCTAAAAGCCAAGGACACAATTTTGAGGGTGTGCCTCAAGAACAAGGATTACCATAAAAAACCTAAATAAGAAAAACACAAAAAACACAATAAATGAATGGAAGAGACGCGTTTTAAGGAAAACGTAGAAACTCGACTTTAACCCCACTTTCCTGTGTTCGACCCTGGGCCTAAAAGTGACAAGATAAAATCAATTAGGCCAGGTTAAAAATTTTGCAAAGAGATGGTTAGGTCTGAATTAGGTTAACCACTATACATATTTTAACGATAAAAACATCATATTAACAACCTATCCGGGCCGACCCATCATAACTTTTCTGGCGCCGTTGCCGGGGAGGTGTGCTTTCAAGTAAGTTTCTATCCAATTCCTTTAAATTTGTCTCCTCTCTTCACGGGTAATGTTGTTTTTGGTGTGCAGGTGAACCTGGTGGAAGGAGAAGGCTGACGAAGTCGAGGACGTGAGCAGATCCAAGGCGGGAACGAGAGCGTGAAGACGTCGACATCGCATTGGAGCTTCACACACGTTGCCGAACAAGTAGGTTTTCTTTTCTCATCAAATTAGGGTTAACTTGCCACCACAATAAAAAAAAAAAAAAATTAAAACTAAAAGCTAGAAAAACTTCTTGGGATTTCTTGAGGGCAAGTGGATTAAAATTCACTTGATTGATTGGTTGTCTTCACTCCCACTGCCCCGGGATTTCCCGCCTTACTTCGCATAGCGAAAATCCGATAATCTTGATTCTTAGATTTTTCGCCGTGGGAAGTATTCTTTGAGGCAAAGAAAAAGATTGCTTGTATCCCTCTTTTGCCTCACTTATCTTTAATTCAGGATCACATTTTTGGTGGGGAGACTTGGAATTGAGTTGATTCCAACCCCACCACGACTTTTCAAACTTGCCTGTGATTCGATCCTGAATACTTCAACCCCAACAATTTTAGTTTCTTTATCTGTTGGTTGAAGCCTTGTGTGTGGATATCTTTCTGGTGATTGGGAGTACTTGAATTGAAGTGCTTTGGCTCCCTTTCACATTGGTATAAAATTGATTCGCGCATCCACACATAGAAATCTCCATTTAGGGTAGCCCATTGCATTTTAGCATGCATTAACTAACTGATAATTGAAGAAGGGTTTCTTGGGCTTTAGAAAAAAAAAAAACCTGTATTATTGCAAAACCCGGAGATTGGTTGAATTGGTAATTCAGCAAAATCCTAAAATTCATACTACTTAAGGTTGAACTCTAAAAACCATTCACCAATTAAAACTTCAATTCGGGAAGATTTCCCTGTTGCATGCTTGTTCTTACATACTCTTAAAATCAATCACTTGGGCATTACCCATAAACAACGCCCTTCACATTCCAAAAGCACTTGACCCTAAGCCTCTAATTAAAATTGGTAGTAACTTGACCCTTTGTAAGGATTGGAGGTCTAACTACCTACGTGTAGCGGCTACGTGCTGGTGAGAGTTCCCGCGTGCTATCGGGTGTCTAAGACTAGGGCAAACGGCCTTTCAATCTGGCCCGGTGGTTCCGCGGTGCTCGCATTCGGTTCCGTAGTTCGTGATAGTAGGTAACTTAGATCTTTAAGTCTAAGGGAACACTGTCGAGGTTAGGAACTTGATTGTATTGATTTGTAATCAAGTGTACCTTTGCGGCGTCATTTCTCTCATCTCTTCTCCCTACTCATCTCCTCAACTCTTCCTCCGGTAGTGCATGTTTGGGAGGAGGTCACAAAACCCTGAATTGCTTGTATTGACTGATACATCTAGAAAAAGAGCCGAATCATCCTCCTCCTCCACAAACATGGCACACACCCCCGCCTCACCACTTCGTCACAATTCCAATTCTTTCAACACCAGGCTTATCCCGAGAAACCCTGCAAGACCTTCCTTATCGAGTGTCGCGCCAAGCGACTCGGTAAGTCATGTGGAACTGGCTTCTGCGAGCCAGTATTTCAACACGGAGGACCAAGCCTCCGTGTACTCGGACACATATGCGGACACGTCTTCTGGCATAGAAGATGCCTGCACCCTGGGGAACAACCCGTTTTCTACCACGTATAACCCAGGGTGGCACAATCATCCCAATTTTGCATGGTCCAACAACCCGCAGCGTCGAAACCCTGCTGGTGGACCAATGCGATCGTCCGCACCCGCCATCCCAAGGGCCCAGTCTAATCCTATGGCAAATCTGCCATCAGGCCCTTGTGTGCAGAAAACCAAACACGCATCAAAACCTCTTGATAAATTGATGCGAATGATGACGGAAATGTCAAAGTGCCATAAAGAAAACATGACCTCTCTTCAGCATTTGGCGCAGCAGAATGCTGAGATCAGTCAACTAAGCATGGCGACTCGATCTCAGGGCACTTTTCCCGCCCAACCTGTTCCAAACCCGCAAAACTTTGTACCCTGTGGTCCGCAACCACAGGTACAACCTTCTCAGGAATAGGTTCATCAAATTCTGCAAGCTCCGAGTATTCCTCCAGGATTTCAGGTTAATCCCGCTGCAGCACCGCACTCTTATGCTGATAGTGATCACATCAAGGATGACACGTCTGACGAGGACGTGACTGTCAGTACGTGTATCGAACTAATTGGAGCCGATTCAGACTGCTGCGAATTACCTGACGACTGCCTGACCAACACAAACTGTGACGTTCCCCAATCCCTCCCTATTCCTGTACCTTCTCCTGACCAGACTTCTGACGAGGTTTTTTCCGCTTCCCATACCTTGTGGTCTGAGTCATCGCCGGGCTGCTCACCGCCGGTCCACACTATGGAAGACCGGATTGCCCTTTCTTTCCCGCTAAATCAGGCGGATTTGCAAATCCACACTGGGACCTTGAGCCCACATCTTACTCACCGGGGCTATTCCCTTTTGGATCCATCTATCCAAAAAGCCCCCCTTCTTGGCCAATCTAAGGGCCAACTTCCTCTTCCTGATCTGTTTTCTGATCCGCCTGGGACACTCTCGTCCCAGAAAACGCCAAATCTCTCACCATCCACCATTACTTTTCACGCCTCTATCGCGATTACTTCACTTTTCTCTTCACCACCCACCATCCACCCACCCTTCCACCCTGATTTATACCCTGAACCTCAGCTCTTGTTACCCGATCTGTCGTCCGTTCTCTGCCTTTCCTTGCATGCATATGAGGACATAGCATTGTTTGGCATGGGGGGGTGGATAGGCATCCATAGGATCCGGGTATTTTATGGTATCAGACAATTACCACCTATTTATAAATATGCAAGAAAAAGAAAAAAGAAGAAAAAAAAAAAATATAATAATAATAAATGGTGTTTAGTAATGATTTGAAAGCTGAGACAAAAAGGGAATAAGTGTTTATGGATATTCAACCTCTGTTTTGAAGACTTTCCAGGCCACAAAAGCTTGATTCGCTCAGGCTCGGCTTAATTCACTTAAAGCATTGACAAAATAGATCAAGATCTCTCCTAACTAAGGATGTATTCTTGTACCTGAGACACAAGTATAAGATCCGTTGGTTTACTTTTACTTGAGAGCTTAAGTAAACGTGGTTCACACTACACATATCAGGAAAGGCCAGGTGAACATAAGATCCAACCCTAGTGTTCATTAGGGAAGGTGGAGTCCTTACCTGTGCACGCAGGTAGACTTTTTATCCCAGGCTTTAGTCTTGTGTTTAGGAGCGACTCTTTCCACCAAAAAGAAACTCTCCCACCAAAAAGAAAAAAAAGTGTGCTCTTTCAAAATGTGTTGTAAGAGATATACTGACACGTGTTTCAAAAAAAAAAAAAGAAAAAAAAAAAAAAGAAAAGAAAAAAAAAACAAAAAAAAGAAAAGAAAGAGGAAAAAAGAGTTGTCAAAAAAAAAAAAAAGATGTTGCAAAGGAGTCAGTATATCTCATAAATGTCTGTATACTTTGTTTTTCGGTGAGCCAAAAAAAAAAAAGATCAGAAAATGGGAGTTGAGTTTTCCGTCATCATCTTAAGGGTCAATTCGAAGACATGAGCTGAAACTGGGATCAACCTGTACTTAAAAATTCGTGAAACCCTGGGATTGAGTCTTAATGTTCATCTGGTCAGTCTTGATCCTTCACTATGCACAAACCATAACCTCTTGAGCTCTCGAGTACGGCAAAAACCTCCTGGGTCCTGGAAATCGTACTTAAGGTTTAAATATCAAGAGTCCTGGTTAGTTGAGAGATGATCTATGTCATGTGAGACTTAAAGTACTGGTAGTCTTCTTTACAATTGGTTCTCACAATATTCCATAGTAAACACACCTGTATCACCTCAGAAGAAAATCTTCAGCTTAAGATCATTTCTAAATACTATTTTGCTAGGGACTAGCAAAAGATAGGCATGGGGGTATATGTTTGCACCTCAAAACACGCCTGTAATAACGCCTTCTTGTGCTATTTTCTAGCATTAACATTGCATAATAGGATCCTGTAATGCATTTGTAAAAACACTTGCATGCATGCATTTAATCAAGAGAGGAAGAGGAGTGAAACAATCGCCTGCATAGTTACATTTTTCTTCAAGTGCCTCCTTGCAAAATCACCCTCTTTTTATTTTTCCTCTTGATTTCTTCTTTTCTCTCCTTCCCGCGGCTGCACTCTTCCCGCAGCTGCATGCAGCAGCCACGCAGCACTTCTTCTCGTCACTTCTCCCTGCCAACGCCGCTCCCTATAGCTGCAACTCGCACACCCTCCCTGCTGCAGCCGGCACGCCACTCTCTCCTCCTCTATAAGTACCTGCAGCTTCATCCTCGCAAGGGGAGCTGCGGCAGCAACAAAAAAACCCGCAGCCATCTTCTCCACCACTTTCCCCTCCCATACGTCGGCCCTCCGTCGAGGAGGCACCCAGCGAGCAGGAGAACCCACTGTGGTGCACACCACCACAGTGGGAGCACCACCGCCCAGCTCTTCGACGAGCCGGTGGGCGTGGTGCATTCCCTCGCTTCGTTTTTTTTTCTCTTTAACACCATTGTTGCCGCTCCAAGCTTCGAAGCTTGAAGCCACGGCAGCAGCAGCGGCAGGTCCTCCCGCTCCTCCGCGACCGTCCCCGCAGTCGCTCACCGCCTCCGTGCGCGTCTGCAGGGCGTTCCCCGCCTTCGTCTCCGTTCTGTCCGCCTCGCAGTTGCACCTGTAGCCGTCCGCCGCGCGCACTGCAGTGGCCGGCTACGGCCTCGCGCCGCCCCCTACCCTCCTCCGCGACCCTCCGCGACCACCTGCAGACCTCCTCCACGCTCGCTCCTCCACGCCTTCGCCCGCCCGTCGCCTTCGCGCACGCATGCAGGAACCCTACGCGAAGCCGCGCCCGCACCCGCCGTCTGCAGACGTCTGCCTCCGCCTTCAGACGACGCGGCGTCAGACGTCCGCCGGAGGCGGCAGACGTCTTAACTCGCGCGTCCGCGATCTCTCGCTCGCCCGCTCTCTCTCTCTCTGCTGATCTCTCCCGCCCGCTCCCGCTCTCTCTCTCTCACGTATTCTCTCTCTCTCTCTTTTTTACTCACTAACAGACACACACTCACAGCAACGCACACACACACACATTCACCGACGCACACACACCTATACCAACACATACACACACACTCACACACTTATAGTAATATATATATAAATATATATATACATACATACATACATATATATATATATATGTACATAGTATATCTATATAGTTATGTATACATACACATATATATAATATATATACTTATATAATATATATATATATATATATATATATATATATATATATATATCTACTTATATATACGTCTATATACTTATACATATACTTATATATATATAGACATATATACTTATCTATATACATATATATATACATATATATAGTAATATATATATATATATACTTATATACATATATATACACATATATATCTATATATATATATCTATACATATATAACTATACATTTATATATATATATAGATATATTTACTTATATACATACATATGTACATATATTTTCATGTTATTTATTATACGCTGTATCGCGGGAATATCTGCACCAGTTGCTGATATTCCCTGATACACGCGTACAAAAAAAGCGTGGTCCCATACATCATCCATCCTCCATCCACACTCCACGCGGCACCTAGTCGTGTTGGTTGCGTCTCTCTAGACGTCGACTGACTCGACATAGTGCTACACTCCATCGCCACCTCCACCCCCACCCCTTTATATATATACTACATATATATATATATATACATACTATATTTACTTTCTGTCTATTTACTTTTCTGTTAATAAAAAGATAAAAAAAATACATAAAAAAGAAAAGATAATCTTTGAATTGCAGGTACCTCGTCTTGCGAGTAGCAAGACTTGTTTTGGGACTCTGTTTGGCTAAAAGCCAAGGATAAAATTTTGAGGGTGTGCCTCAAGAACAAGGATTACCATAAAAAACCTAAATAAGAAAAACACCAAAAACACAATAAATGAACGGAAGAGACGCGTTTTAAGGAAAACGTAGAAACTCGACTTTAACCCCACTTCCCTGTGTTCGACCCTGGGCCTAAAAGTGACAAGATAAAATCAATTAGGCCAGGTTAAAAATTTTGTAAAGAGATGGTTAGGTCTGAATTAGGTTAACCACTATACATATTTTAACGATAAAAACATCATATTAACAACCTATCCGGGCCGACCCATCAGCCCTCCCTATTCAAGGATGCACATAGCTTCACTAAGACTTTTTATCGCTGCCAGACATTAGGGACTATGACCCGAAAGGACCTGATGCCCCTCCAGCCCATTCTGATTGTGGAAATCTTCGATGTTTAGGGCATCGATTTTATGGGTCCCTTCCCACCATCCAACGACTTTGAGTACATACTAGTCTCAGTAGACTATGTTTCGAAATGGATCGAAGCCGTCGTCACCTGAAGATGTGATCATAAGGCTGTCATGGACTTTGTTAAGCAACACATCTCTTGGTTTGGGATACCGAAGGTCATGATCAGTGATTGTGAGAGTCACTTTATTCATGTCCAATTTCGTGCCTTGCTTAGAAAATACGGGGTTACTCACCGCATTGCCACCCCGTATCACCTGCAAACAAATAGGCAAACTGAGGTCTCCAATAGTCAGATCAAGAATATTCTGCAAAAGACTGTGAGACTTACTGGTAGGATTGGTTCACACGACTAGATGATGCCCTTAGGGCATACAGGATCGCTTTTAAGACCCCGATATGCATGTCACCTTATCGCCTGGTCTTTGACAAAGCTTGCTACCTTCCGGTCGAGTTGGAACACTGGGCTTACTGGGTTGTTAAGCAATGCAACATGAATTCTCAATTAGCCGGAGCACAGAGGACACTCCAATTCTCCAAGCTCGAGGAAATCTGTTGGGATGCGTATGAGAACAGTTGAATTTACAAAGAAAAGATGAAAGCCGTTCACGACCGACACATCCATAGGAAAACCTTCAAGCCTAACCAGCAAGTCTGGCTTTTTAATGCCCGACTCAAACTTTTCCCTGGGAAGCTGAGATCAAAGTGGACAGGGCCATATCAGGTGGTTAAGCCTTATCCCAATGGAGCGGTTGAAATTGCAAATCCTAACACTGGGCAAACCTTCAAAGTAAACGGTCAGAGATTAAAACATTTTCTTGCCTAGGTTCCCCCAAAGGAAGTTGTCACCTTCATTAAGGGTTGACACAGAGCCTCGCCTAGCTGGAGGTAATAAACTTAGCGCTTCTTAGGAGGCAACCCAGAAGATTCAGATTGATCAGGAACACGGCAACACTCAGGTGATTTCTTTCTGTACCCCCTTTGCATCCATTTATTTGCCAATGAGGACATTGTCCAACTTAAGCAGGGGGGTGGTAATTCGCATTCTCTGAGTTTATATTATTAGCTTGAATTATATAATAAATAAATTAAAAAAAAGAAACTAGGAAGGAGAACTTAGGCATTAGGAGCTTGTCAACTGTGGGAAATAATACGATAAGAACTTGGACACTTAGACTTTTCAGGCCTTCAAACTTAATCAGCTTAGGTGTCCACTAAAATACAGATTTAGCCTCAAATCCTTGCAACCTTAATTTACTGTAATTCGCCAATATAGTAGGGTGATAAGTATATGACTTATCATCTCGCCCTCTGACTCGGAGGGACTTTTAGTCTAAGCATCTGCACACATTTTCACATTCACTCACTCCTCGGAGATTCTAATAGAAATTAGGTAGCTAATGAACCTTCTAGGGTAGTATGGCTGGCAATTTATCGTAGGTAACAACCCATTGGCTGGTTGTCCAGAGCCTCGCCACAGGACCACTTTCTTTTATTGTCTCTAGGTAAATCTGAGATCAGGGAAGCCACCTACTAAACAACAAAAGAAAAAGAAAAAAAAGAAGAAAAAGGGAGAAATAGAAAAATAGAGAAAGAAGAAAAAGAAAAAAATATAAATAAGCCCCACTTCACTGCATGAGTATGGCTAGTAAGTGGTCGTGCATAACAACCCATTGGTCGGTTGTCCAGAACTTAGCTCACTAAATGCACAAAAGTCTCAAAACACTTAGGAAAGAAGCGGGGAAGTAGAGTAATCCGAGGAGATATACAATGGAAACACCCTTGTATTGACCCCATGCAAAATAAAAGTAGGGATAAAGCTACCGATCGGACAAATACACCTTCAGGCAAGCATTTCCTTTTCTGGTCATTTAGGGGCGTAGAAACCTAAAGTCTGTTTTAATTACCATTGAGTGAGTCTATCACAATATTCACACCAAGATACTTAGCACTTAGAGTCTTTATCGAGTTATGGGTGGGTTGGATAGCCGTAAAAAGTTACCGACACACACTCAACTCCAAAAATCTGAAAAAATGAGAAAAGATGAAAAGGAAAAAAAAAAATGTATATATGCTTTAAAGTAAGGACTTAGGCGGTTCGCATTTTGCCAGACACACGGGCGTTGTTTAGTCTCTATAGATCATGCTCTTAGAATATTTCCTCTCGTTGACAAGCAATAAATGTCTAAGTAATCAATTCCTAATTTTGACCAAAAATAATGGCTAGGATAAACCTTGCTAGGGACTAGTAAGGGATGAGCATGGGGGTATGATAACTCTACATTTACTGATGATAATTCCATCAACTGGGGTCAGTTTTGAGGATATATGTGCGTTGATGATATACCATAATGGGCTTGGGAGCATTGCATGCATGACAAATTAAAATTGCTTATAATCGATGTTTAATGGTCGTATGTACAAGTGCGTATTGAAATAGGCCTCAAAAAGCAATGGATTGTATGGATGGATTCAAAACTATGAACGGAGTCCAACATACTCAAAATCGCTCAAATTCGACATTCAGAGCTCCCTCAACTAACCCAAGAAGTTCTGGTCGTTGATCTGATGATCAATGGTCCACAGGTGGCCACTTGGTAGCACCCACGTGCCCTTGCGACCTCAGCTTCAAATCCTGACCGTTGGATTTCCATCCAACGGTCGACACCTCCCCGCACCCGACCTCGCTTCCGCACAAACTAGCGGAGGCAGCGCAGCGGTCCGCGCCTCATCCGCGAGCAAAGAACACCCGTTAGAGCCGCAGCGGGGCTCCAATTGGCAGTAGGAGTGCACGCAAACGAAATTCGATTGCTGATTCGGAAGCCAACGGTGAGGATTGCGCCACGCGGTGCAATGGATGTGTGCGGATGCACCTGGGCGAGAACGTGCGCGATCCGCAGCGCATGCCCACGTGAGCATGAGCACACAGATCGTGGGTGCGGCTTAAGAGGAAGAACACACGTCTACGATGGACCGGTGGGAGGAGGGCTTCGGTGATGTTTTTAAAGGGGGTTATGTCGCTAAACCCCTTCCAAAAACGTCGCTGAAGCCCTCCTCCCACCGGTGCATCGTAGGCACGCGTTCTTCTCCTTAAGCCACGCCCGCGATCCATGTGCTCGCGCTGTGGGTCGTTCGATCGAAGATTGGACGGTTGAGATTTCACGTGGGTGCGCATTGCGGATCGCGCATGTTCTCGCCCAGGTGCATCTGCATTGATCCGTTGTGCCGCGTGGTGCGATCCTCGCCGTCGGCTTCTGCATCAGCGGTCGAATTTCGTCTGCGCGCACTCTTGCTACCAATTGGAGCCCCACTGTGACTTGAATGGGCGTTCTTCGCTCATAGATTAGGCGTGGACCGCTGTGCTGCCTCCGCTGGTTTGTGCGGAAGCGAGGTCGGGCACAGGGAGGTGTCGACTGTTGGATGGAAATCCAACGGTCAGGATCTGAAGCTGAGGTCACGAGGGTGCGCGGGTGCTGCCATGTGGCTGCCTGTGGGCTGTTGATCATCTGATCAACAGCTAGAACTTCTTGGGCTAGTTGAGGGAGCTTCGGATGTCGGATTTGAGCGATTTTGAGTCTGTTGGACTCCGTTCGTCGTTTTGAATCCAGCAATGCGGTCCGATTGCCCTTTTGAGGCCTGTTTCAATATGCACTTGTACATACGGCCATTAAACATCGATTATAAGCAATTTTATTTATCATGCATGCAATGCTCCCAAGCCCATTATGGTATATCATTAAGATACATATATCCTCAAAACTGACCCCAGTTGATGGCATTATCATTAGTAGATGTAGAGTTATCAAGGGATCACACAAATCTATTTCATAACTGTATGCACTAGATTAGAGGTGAGAGCTTGCTTTGAGTATATTGGGAAAGACAATTTCACAGGTGGTCATGGAGTCTTGATCAGACTCTGTTGGTGCAAATGGATCATGGTCTTTGATTTTGATGATAGCAAAATAATTTATATTTAACGATTGCATTTGAGTTATAAGATTTCAGGTTAAATGCAATTATGCTAAAGGTGTTGGAGGAGCTTAAGCTTAAGATTGATAGAGATGGAGGAGCTTGATGGTGGACAAAAGCATCAAGAAGCATGGAGTTAGAGAAATTGAGCCAAAACCTAGAGGTAAAGGCTTGAAGCTTGAAGAGAGAACAATAAAACCTAGAAATGTTTTTGTAATCTTTGTATTTATTTTGTTATTTTGTTTCTTAGCATACTTGTAATAGAGTCCAAAATAGAGTTAAGAACCCTAGTTGCTTGTTACATTGCATAGAACACCATACCCAACACTCATGAGCCTCAAATCAACACAAACATGTTAGAGGGTGCCAACCAAAACCCTTATTTGTCGACTGGCTCTTCATAAGCAACCCAACCCCCTACAAGAATTTTGTGACCCATCCATAGGGTCCTCGAGGGAGAAGCATTTGAATTGAAACCCTATGTGATTAGCTTGATTCAAACCTTGTACCATGGAAATTCAAATGAGGATCCTTTTCTGCACCTAGAGAATTTAGGTCACTTAGCCAAGATTATCAAACCCAAAGAGGTTGACCTAGATATTGTCTTAATGAAGAAGTTCCCCGTCACTATGAGATAAGGTAATGCATTGGTTTAGGACCATAGGGAAGCCCATAACCACCTTGGAGGAGTTGTGAAGTGCCTTCCTCAAGAAGTTCTCTATTAGCAAGACTAACGCCCTTTGGCATGCTATCACCACCTTTTCGTAGCTGCATGGGGAGTAGTTAGATGACACCTGGGAGTGGTTCAACGACCTCCTGCGGAAGTGTCCATATCACGAGGTGCCAAGATAGCACCTGGCGTAGATATTTTATCATGGACTCAATGAGACTCCAAGGAACTTTGTAGATGCTTCTTGTGGGAGGAACTTCTATGTCCTCTTCTTGGTTATAACCTTAGGCAACAAGCTTAGTTTTGTTCCTAATTACCTTTCTGGACTCATCCAATTTGTTTTGAAACACCTATTTTGTACCAATAATGGTGTGGTCTCTGGGATTACAAATCAAACCCCAAATCTCATTCCTATTAAATTAGTTGAGTTCTTGCATAGTTAAGATCTGAGACTCACTGATAAATCTACATTTATTTATGAAGAAATGTCTATTTATGCAAGTTCTTAGGTTTGTAGATGCATTCATCATTTTAAATAGTGCATAACATGCATCATATCGCATTTAGATTAGATTATGTAAATTGTGTATTAATTTGCTTATTTTGGTGACCAAGGAATAAGGTTGACATGTTTATGGGCCTTGGATTGAAGATCAACCATACAGATCTGATTAAGACGACGATCGGAGTTCAATGTCACTGAAATCACCTTGATCGAACTTCCGTAGCATCATATGCAGTTCGAGGAAGATCAAAGGCCAAGGGGCAAAGTAGCACAAATTTAGACCTCAGATGACAAATCCAACCGCACGGATGGGCTCCAATCGACGATCGCAACCCAACAACGTGAAAATTGACCCACTCCGACATCTGTTGCACCACCTACGAGCAATAGAAGATGGACGGCTTAAATGGTGCCATGTGGCACCATCTGGATCACCCAAACCACACAAGGAAAGCCTACGCCCCTCTTTGCTGTGCATTCTCATCACACACTCCAGGCCATTGGATCTTAATCAAATGGCCACCGAGAAGCAATGTCACCCACACCGCACCTTCATCAAATCAAGATGCAATCTCAACTGTTGCATCAAGATCCAACCACTGAGAGCGTGTGGAGGAAAATAAAAAAATGTGTCACACTTGTGCTTGTAGCACGTTGGACGAAGGAGCTACTCACAATGAGAGGTGCATGATCGAGCTCTAACAGCCAGATTCAAAATGCGAAGAAGCATGGGTGAAATTAGGCTTCTCGATTGAAGATGAGTAGTGTTGGAGGTGGGTACGTGGCACAACCAGATCGAAGCGTGCAACACGAGTGTGATGATGTGGATGTGTGCACATTGAAGACAGATCGCAACCGTTGGATGCAGATCGGACGTTACGTGTGTAACGTGCGTTGAGTGCACATTGACGACTGCTAGCAGCCATTGGATTTGCGATCAATGGTTATCATGGAGCCACGTGTCGAGAGCGAATTGCATGAACGTTGCAAGCACGCTGAGTGCTTGATGGAGGTCAAATCAGAGCCATCTGATCAAGATCGGATGACCTTGATTAATCCTCACTAAGATGAATGGATGTGGGCCTTAAAATGACCATTTTGCCCCCAATTTTCACTGTAAAAGGGCCCCTACACCCCTTCCTTCATCTTCATCCCTTCCTTCCCTTCTTACCTCTCCTAAGAGCCAAGAACAAGTGTTTTAAAGCTTAATCAAGCTCTCACAAGCTACAGGTTGCATAGCTAGAGTAAAAACAAAAATTTTGGAATTCCCACATCTAATCCCCTTCACAAAGCTCCTACTAGCTATCTTCTCGCCCTCGTTCTGGAAGCGGATCCCACAACGACGACGTCCAGCCTCATCCCCGATTCATCCAGCTTTAACCTCCTTCCTCCGTCTCCGTTCCTCGTCTTCCAAGTGTCGTTCGACCGAATCGTCCTTCAAGCAGCCATTGAGGATAACTTCTCTTTCCCTATCTTTTTACTACTTTCTAATTTAAATTTCAATTTCCCGTAGTAGTTTTGTACCAACTAGTTTGTAATAAACATTTGCTTAGATTTATATAGAAGTAATCTCTCTCTCTATTTTTCTAATAGTAGAATAGTATAGAGTAGTTAGAAATATTCTGATCTGATTTCTTAGATAAAAAATACAACAAAAAAACCACTGCGGATTTCCAAAATTGTACGTAGCTTCCCCATGTTCGACCTAGGACTCATTGGAGTTTTGGTTAAATTATTTGCTAGCAGATTTTCTACAACGCAACGACTCAATCACTTTTTCTTGCACAAGATATTTGCTTATCATTTTGACACAATTACCGGGGAGGCAATAGTCTTTGATTTTTACCGCATTTTCCGCACTCACTCGAATTTCATCTCACTTTTCTTCAATTTATTGTGATTGTAGGTATTCATTTGAGGCAGGCGAAAGCGGTATATTGTAGAAAAGTGTAGTTGAAGGTGTTGTAAGTGTACCCCCTCTTGCCCACCCTTTAGTTTCCATTTCGCCACCTAATAACTCAAATCCTAATTAACCTAGGTGCTTGATAAACGTCAGTTTATCATCATTCCTATGCATTAAAACAAACCTAGCTCTTAGGATTTTACTCCGCAAACGGGTTTTTGGGCTACATTTAGGCATAAAATAGGTTAGGCATGCATTGCATTTTTTATTATCTTTTTAATATGTTTTTGTGAGTGTTAGGGATGTACAGATATATAGATCCCTAAAACCCTAGCACTCAAGAAGGCAAATGGTGAAGGAGAAGCCCAGACTAGCTGGAACTCAGCCTGATCCAGCTCACCTCAGCTTGATCCAGCTCACCTCAGCTTGATCCAGCTCACCGCAGCTGGAACCTAGCTCACTTGAACTAGGATTAGCTCATCCCAGCTCCATTCAGCTAATCTCAGCTGAATGGCAGCTCAAGAGAGTTCATCTTAGCTCACCCCAGCTCAAGTCAGCTCAGATCCAGCTCAACTTAGCTGAGTCTAGCTCATCTCAGCTCCCACTAGTCCACAGGGAGCTCTAGCTAGCTCAGCTGAGTTGACAGGAGTTCACCCCAGCTCAGATCCAGCTACATCCAGCTCCACTCAACTCCAGCCAGCTGAAGAAGAACCCATCCCAGCTCAGGAAGCTGAAGTCCAGCTCCCGGGGACTCAACTTAGCTCAACTCAGTTGAGCTAAGCTACCTTAGCTGCCTCAACCAGCTTGACCCTCCCCGGGAGCACCAGACCCAGCTCACCTTAGCTCATTATGGTAGAAGCTAGCTTACCTTAGCTCGGCTTAGTAGCTAGCAAAGAACTAGTAAGCTAAGCCAGCTAGGATAGCTCCATGCCAGCCTCTTCAGCAGCAGCCATCTCCAATTTCAGCTCCAGACTTCTCCTCCTTAGCTCCTTCCTCCAAACCCTAGCTCCAACACCTTCTCCTCTACTCCACCTTTAGCTAAGCTAGCTTAGCTTATCTTATCTTAGCTTAGCTTAGCTAACAACTAGCTCCTTGGCCATCCATTACCTTAAAAATCAACCCTAGCTAGCTCCACCAACTCAAGCCTACCTAAGCTAGCTACCCTACTTAAGTTGGCGCCACCACCTAGCCACCCCTTCACCCCATTATCTCCACCAAAAGACACTTCAAGTTGGCGCCAAAAACCACCCCTAACCACCCCCATTTTGGCGCCAACTTTCAGCCTCTTCATCCACCCTACACCTACCCATATAACACATCCTAGCCATCCACATACCCCCCTTCTAGAACCTTAAGGTGGCACCACCTAATAGCCTTCTAGAAAGCCCATTTGGCGCCAACACTAAGGGGTGTCAACACCCATAACTACCCACTTGGTGTCCCTTAAGGTGGCGCCAACTCTCCTTGGCCATGGGATCTCCAACCACCTCCATCAACTCATCTTGGCCATTCAATTCAAAGGTCACCATAGCCCCCTTCCTATTCTATAAAAAGCCACCACCTACCACCATATTGGGGCATCCTCCCTTAGTATATTTTTCTACCTAAATCACCTATACCTACGGCCAAGAAGAAGGAGTAGAGAAGGAGATTAAAGGGGCACATCACCAGCCCCTTTGGTGCCTTCTTCTCCCCACTCTCTTCAACTTGAGCCACGCCAAGGAGGAGGACTCTTCCACTTCAAGGAGGACGGCCGGGCAAAGGAGAAGGACTTAGGGTGGACGTCTACCCTTGGAGAGAACTTAGGGCACGCCCCCCTAGGGCTTGCCTTGGAGGACATCACCGTGGCGGAGCACTGTAAGGAAGGAGTTGAAGGACTCTTTTGAAGATTGGGAGCCACCAACCTTGGAGCAAGAAGCCCTCTTCTTCACCATCTATCTAGAGGATTTGTGTTTTCTTTTCTTATTTGCATTTTTCTAGTAGTACAAGCTTTCCTCTACTTGACCTTTTGTAAAACATTTTATCAATTATCTAGTTGCCTTCTTTGCATTTCTTGTTTGCATTTCTATTAGCTTATTTTCAGCATTCTTCACTCCCTCTCCCTAATTATTCTAGGCCTCCACTTGCCTATAGTGAGCTTAGGGAGAGGCTCTACTTGCCACATAAAAGTAGTATTTAAATTGAACTGTAAATCACTTTTCCCGCCATCAGTTCGCATGTTGCCTTAGCTTAAAAACAAAAAAAAAATGATATATTGAAAAAAAAAATACCAAAAAGAAAGTTGAGATTTATATTCCTAGCAAGAGAAACAATTTTGCAACCATATTGCCTCCTTGGACGATCCTAGATACTTCCCTATCTAGGATTATAAATTTAAGAGCGAAAGCGGATTTACGCGTTACAACGACCTAATTAACAAACCGCGTAAAATCGCAATCACTTTTTGGCGCCGTTGCCGGGAGGCACGGCTTTGCATTAACTCATTTTCTCTTGCTTGAAGTGGATCTCATCCCCGTCTTCTTTCTTTCTTTTGTGTGTGCAGGAACTACAGCGGGAAGGCGGGAATCTGGAAGCGAGAGCTCAAAGTTCCTTTTCTTCCCGTGAAATTCAGGTTGGTTCCTCTTTCTGGTCACATAATTAATTAAAACTACCAAAAATATATTAAACTTGGCTTTCAAGATCCCAAAAAACTTAATTAAGTGGAGTGGTGTATTATAAAATCCATTGTTTGCTTGTATGCTTCTTTAACACCACTCCATTGCAAGTATTGGTGTTCTGTTTTTCGGGTCCAGATTTCTATCCGAACTTAAAAAATCGATTCCTAACATCACAGGCCTCCTAAAATAATAAAATTTCATAGAGTGATTCCCAATTAAGTTTGGAACATCTGTTCCAAATTTCAGATCAATTGGATTTGTATTTAATTTTTAAAAATTCATGGATTGCAGAGGGGTCATACCCTTTAATCTTCCTGTTTTGCTACTGTCCGCGAATTTTTAGAATTTTTATACTCATCCAATTTTTGTGAAATTTAGCTTGCTGGAATCCTTGTGGAATTTTACACATCATATAAAATCACAAAAATTTCCTGAGGTCAGTGGTAATACTGAAAAGTCCACAATACCCACAGGTATCATTTCTGGACTTTGACACCAGTACAATTAAAAATTTAAAATAATTATCAAACAAATTCTTAAAATCTTACAAAAATGTTTTTTGGAATCCTTGTTTGATTTTCTTCAAAGTAGTGGTGTTGTTTGACTTGTTTGGACCACTACTTAATTCTGAAAGCCTAAAAATAATTCATTAGTAGTAAAATTTCTATCTTAGGGATAATTGGCTTAGGGTTTCTTCTTTCTTTTTAGAGACTCAATTAAAAGGAAATATACAATTACCCATACAACTTATTTTCCTTTGATTGTGAATTTTCAAACTTGTTTGAAAATTTAATTAGAAAAACCCTAAAACACATTTAATTAAATTGAATCCTAAAAGACATAAATACAAGAAAATTGTGTGACAACTTGATTTTCATTGGAGTCACTCTCCAATTCCTGCACACATACAAAAAAAATCAAATAATAGGGCAACAACCCAATAAACGCCCTCCACATTCCGTGTGCACTATAGCATCCTAGACCTAATTAAAACTTGTAGCAACTTGACCCCTAAGGCTTTATCAACTTAGGCTTGCTATTTAGGTCTTAAGTTTTCCTTAGTTAGTATCAATTCTGTCATCTATATCTGGTGTTCAGGCTGAGGGGCCGTGTCAAACGACCAGGAGCGGGTTTGTATAAGCACCTGGGGTTTTCCCTAGGAAACGTTTGGGCCCAAACCTCCCCTTAAGCAACTTGGCTAGATTTGTTGATAGAACGGGTATTCACTATTGACTACTTATTTCCTATATAGACCAAGTCTTAGGTTATTATTAGGGAGTCACATTTAAGTTAGGTCTAGTTTTATTTGTTTGAATTGCACACTTTCTCTCATCTCTTTCTCTTCTGCTCCCCTCTTGTTCTTCCATTTTATGCACGGGCGACGGTCTCAAAATCCGCACTTGGAAGGACCATTTGATTTCGCCCCCCACGCAAAAAGACCACTTTTTCTATCTTCTTCTCCTGAAAAAATGGAAACACAACATAATAGGTCCACTGACCCTTCCACGTCCACCTCTAACCCCACCACTAACCCTAATTCTAACCCTTCCACCCAAAACCCAACCACCAGTAACTTCCCACACTTGGAGCTCCCTAATCTTGAGTTGCCCCACACACAACATCAAGACCCCCTACCTGATCTTTTAAAATTGATGGCCGATCAGATTAATAAATTAAATTCCAATCAACAAACATTGACTAGGAACATCCAAAACCTAGTCAATCCAAGGCCAAACCCACCACCCCGTCAGCAGCCTGTTGTTCCTCTAAAAGATTTCTATGATTCGTCTTATTATGAGGAACGACCAGGGGTGGTCATACCGGAGGGGGACTTTGAGATCAAGCCTGCGGTCCTGAACCTAATTAAACACTTTCATGGCCTTCCTAGGGAAGACCCTTTCAGCCACCTTGAAGAGCTAACTCTTCTTGCACAGACAACCCGTTCCCGAAATGTGCAAGAAGACATATGGCTGATGCGGCTTTTTCCATTATCTCTTAAATATAAGGCCGCTTATTGGTTCAGGACCATTGGCCGACCCATCACAACATGGCCTCAACTCAAGAGTGCCTTCCTCAAGAAATTCTTTCCTATAGGTCGTACCAATTCCTTACGAAGATCTGTTACGACCTTTCACCAAAAATCTGGTGAAACTTTCCATGATTCTTGGGAAAGATTTCAAGACCTTTTAAGAAGTTGCCCGCACCACGAGATTCCTTTATGGCAGCTCGTGCAAATCTTCTATCATGGATTAGAAGATCAAATCCGACATTTTGTCGATGCCTCGTGTGGCGGCAACTTTTTAAATAAAGATGCAGAAGGTGCCTATGACCTGTTCGAAGAAATGAGTGAAAACTCATTTAATCAAGCTTCCATGAACACATTTTGCAGAACCCAAAACCCACAGTTCGGTGTTCATGAAATAGGCACTCAATCTATCCCTGTCACCCAAGACGATCTTCAATTGATCGCTCAAAAACTCGACCAGATGCATATTAATCAAAAGAAAATTGAGGAAAGACTTGCCACATCAACTCAAGCTCTACACCCACATCTAACCCAACCTAACTTTCCACGAAGAGAAAATTTGCACAATCTCAACACTACCCCTGTTGATTATTCTGAGGTTGCTCATGATTCACTGGGGAATTACAATTATCCAGATCTTAACCCCACTCAAAATATTTCTGCCATCTAGGAGCCCTTTAAAAATTCTTCCAATTGGAAAAATTACTCGAACTACTCCTGGAATAATCAAGTTTCCTCCCAACCATATCACTTTAATGGGTATGGGTCGAATCCAAACTTCCATCCTGGGCCATCCCAACAAGACATCAATGCCTAGATGATGCGAACCTTGCAGGATATGCAAACAAAAATGACGGAAGTAACCCGCAACATCACAAATCTGAACAATCAGATTGGGGTTACTCCCACGCAAAGACCTGTAGGACATCTTCCGTCCCAACCCATACCCAACCCTAATCACCAAGGGAACCATTATATGGGCAGAAATTTACATTATCCAAATCAGCTTCCTCCTAATCCACCACCTCAGCAGCCGCCCAGGTTTTTGCAATCACAGGCCCCCCCACCTCCTCCAAATAATAATCCGACTGTACATGCAGTTACTTTGAGGAGTGGGAAAACCACCACTGACCCCGGGCCTTCACACAAACCTGGTGAAATACCTGTGCAAATTGATTCCCCACCTCCCCATCAGGAAGACAAAGAACAACAAAAATCTCAAGACAAGATTCCTGTCCCTTTCCCACAAGCTCTCTACCCCACCACCAACAAAAAGAAGAAATCTGAGCCCACTACAGAAGAACTCATGGAGCTATTTGGGCAAGTTCATATCAATATTCTTCTCCTAGATGCCATTAAATATATACCTGCCTATGCTAAATTTTTGAAGGAGATTTGTACTCCTAAAAGGCAGGCCAAAAATCTAGGACAGGTGCATCTTTCAGAGACAGTAAGCTCTGTCATACAGAGTAAGCTGCCTCCTAAGATGAAAGATCCAGGGACGCCTTTAATTTCTGTAATTATTGATGACACTACATTTAATCGTGCCCTCCTTGATCTTGGTGCCTCAGTTAATATTATTCCCACGAGTTTAGTCGAAGAATTTCGGATCGGTGAATTAAAACCCGTCGAGGTTACCCTGCAATTAGCCGACAGGTCTACAATCAAACCTCGTGGGATTGTCGAGGATGTTTTAGTCAAGGTCCATAATTGTGTCTTTCCTGCAGATTTTCTGGTTCTTGACATTGAGGCACCTGAATCATTACTGGACTCCCCAATAATCCTTGGACGCCCCTTTTTGGCCACCGCAAAGGCAAATATCAATTGCCACACAGGCAAAATGGATATTAACTGTGCAGGCCAAACTATCACTTTAGATATTTTTAAATCCTCCAGGAGATTCCATGATGATAACTTCTTTGAGGACTCATATACTGAAATTTCCAATGTGGTAGAGGAGACAATGTTAATAGATATCCTTACCGACCACAATTTTTTTGAGGACTCTGATTCAAAATCAGTGGTCGGCGAAATCTATGATCCAGAAACTTGTCTTGACCCTAAATTTATTCTTGATACCCCCCCTAAGCACCTAACCCACCCACTATTCACGCACCTAACTTTTCCACATTAACTACACCCAATCCTCACCATTCCTTCCCCGACCCCTTTCTTACGGACCTGCCACCAACCCCGCCCGAGTTTGGCACCCAACCTAATTTAAAACCATGACCAGACTTGGGCTACGCTTATCATTTTCCATCCAACTTTGATCCCAATATTATTTCTAATCAAATTTCTAAGGATCTAGAAGAAGACACCTTTTTTATGGGCATCCAAGTGTCCAATTATTTACATGATTTTACGTCTTCCGTGCATACCTTCATGCCCGGCTGAATGGAGTAAAAGATAACACTGGATGGAGGTAACCCATCATTTTTTCTTGCTTTCCCTTTTTTTTCTTCTTTTTCCAGGTTTTGTTCCTCCTAAACCTGACCGTTCTTCACTAAGGTGATCCCTTTTCCCTCCTAATGCATGAGGACATGGCATATCTTAAGCATGGGGGGTGTTTTTAAGTTTTACGATTGATTTAGGATTTTCAAACCCTAAAAACATGCATTTTTGTTTAATTTATTTCCTGCTTGCATACCCAAAAAAAAAAAATAATAATAATAAAAATGTTCAAAACTTTTTGAGGAAAAATTTTGAAATCGGGACTAAGGTCGAAAAATTCACTTTTGGTACAATGGGATTTAATCTTTAACAAACTAAGGATGAGGATATGGATCTGATCATTAGAATTCCAGGGTCTATTTTAGACTAGATCATATATCCTTCTATAAAATTCCACCTGAACTCATGATAGTTCAGGTGACTTGATCCTATTTTGTAATATGGAAATTATTTGACTTAGCCTCTGATTCAAAAACTTGCATGTTTTGAGAAACTTCTTGTGTCACTCTTCACACACAAGCCAACACTTAAAAATAACTAAAAATTTGAAAAACTCCCTTGTTTGGACTTAGTAAAAGTCTGAAACAGATCATTGGGCTGAGTTCCCACCGCCGAGGAGGAAAATGCCTCCTTTGAGGATGCGATGTCAACATGTTACCCCCTCGGCGTTGCTCCATATCTATATTTCATATCTTTAGATGGGGCATTAAAGCGCATTTTAGCAGCTCAAGTGTCTTGGACGGTGCTCTACCTATAGTGTCGGAGCAAGAGCTTGAGTTTACTTGGAGCGCCCCTTTTCACTGCATCGTGTTTTGAGGTTGTGAGCTCCTAGGTGGTGTCATGGACAGTGCTATCCCGAAGTACTGGCGCCAGAACCCCCTCGAGGAATGGTAACGAGAATGATGATCCCGACACATCTGTTGTAAGACAGCTAAAAATAAGCATGGGGGAGAAAAAAAAAAGTAATAATAAATAAATTAACAAGCCCTTATAAATGTTGGCTTTTCACAAGCACAGCCACAAGGTTTTAAAGGATTTTGCAAGTTGAGAATTAGATTCATGAGCAAAAAAAATCCTAAAAACAAACATTTCAAGCCATCTGAATTAACAAGGGGTTAATTTGAGAATTTTCTGAAGGATATATTGATCCCGTTTTGTCTAATGGTTGAATCCAAAAACAAATCTCGATGTTTAACAAATCCCGTACCTCCAGTGTTTTTATCTACCAAGGTCCATTAATCACTTTTTCTCAAAAGTCGAAAAAATTAGATTTCCCAAAAATTCCATTTTATGTTTTGCTAAGAGACTAGCAAAAGATAAGCATGGGGGTGTGATAAACGCTAGTTTATCATCATTCCTATGCATTAAAACAAACCTAGCTGTTAGGATTTTACTCCGCAAACGGGTTTTTGGGCTGCATTTAGGCATAAAATAGGTTAGGCATGCATTGCATTTTTTATTGTCTTTTTAATATGTTTTTGTGAGTGGTGGGGCTGTACAGATATATAGATCCCTAAAACCCTAGCACTCAAGAAGGCAAATGGTGAAGGAGAAGCCTAGACTAGCTGGAACTCAGCCTGATCCAGCTCACCTTAGCTTGATCCAGCTCACCTCAGCTTGATCCAGCTCACCGCAGCTGGAACCTAGCTCACTTGAACTAGGATTAGCTCATCCCAGCTCCATTCAGCTAATCTCAGCTGAATGGCAGCTCAAGAGAGTTCATCTTAGCTCACCCCAGCTCAAGTCAGCTCAGATCCAGCTCAACTTAGCTGAGTCTAGCTCATCTCAGCTCCCACTAGTCCACAGGGAGCTCTAGCTAGCTCAGCTGAGTTGACAGGAGTTCACCCCAGCTCAGATCCAGCTACATCCAGCTCCACTCAACTCCAGCCAGCTGAAGAAGAACTCATCCCAACTCAGGAAGCTGAAGTCCAGCTCCCGGGGACTCAACTTAGCTCAACTCAGTTGAGCTAAGCTACTTTAGCTGCCTCAACCAGCTTGACCCTCCCCGGGAGCACCAGACCCAGCTCACCTTAGCTCATTATGGTAGAAGCTAGCTTACCTTAGCTCGGCTTAGTAGCTAGCAAAGAACTAGCAAGCTAAGCCAGCTAGGATAGCTCCATGCCAGCCTCTTCAGCAGCAGCCAGCTCCAATTTCAGCTCCAGACTTCTCCTCAGCTCCTTCCTCCAAACCCTAGCTCCAACACCTTCTCCTCTACTCCACCTTTAGCTAAGCTAGCTTAGCTTATCTTATCTTAGCTTAGCTTAGCTAACAACCAGCTCCTTGGCCATCCATTACCTTAAAAATCAACCCTAGCTAGCTCCACCAACTCAAGCCTACCTAAGCTAGCTACCCTACTTAAGTTGGCGCCACCACCTAGCCACCCCTTCACCCCATTATCTCCACCAAAAGACACTTCAAGTTGGCGCCAAAAACCACCCCTAACCACCCCCATTTTGGCGCCAACTTTCAGCCTCTTCATCCACCCTACACCTACCCATATAACACATCCTAGCCATCCACATACCCCCCTTCTAGAACCTTAAGGTGGCGCCACCTAATAGCCTTCTAGAAAGCCCATTTTGGCGCCAACACTAAGGGGTGTCAACACACATAACTACCCACTTGGTGTCCCTTAAGGTGGCGCCAACTCTCCTTGGCCATGGGATCTCCAACCACCTCCATCAACTCATCTTGGCCATCCAATTCAAAGGTCACCATAGCCCCCTTCCTATTCTATAAAAAGCCACCACCTACCACCATTTTGGGGCATCCTCCCTTAGTATATTTTTCTACCTAAACCACCTATACCTACGGCCAAGAAGAAGGAGTAGAGAAGGAGATTAAAGGGGCACATCACCAGCCCCTTTGGTGCCTTCTTCTCCCCACTCTCTTCAACTTGAGCCATGCCAAGGAGGAGGACTCTTCCACTTCAAGGAGGACGGCCAGGAAAAGGAGGACTTAGGGTGGACGTCCACCCTTGGAGAGAACTTAGGGCATGCCCCCCTAGGGCTTGCCTTGGAGGACATCACCGTGGCGGAGCACTGTAAGGAAGGAGTTGAAGGACTCTTTTGAAGATTGGGAGCCACCAACCTTGGAGCAAGAAGCCCTCTTCTTCACCATCTATCTAGAGGATTTGTGTTTTCTTTTCTTATTTGCATTTTTCTAGTAGTACAAGCTTTCCTCTACTAGGCCTTTTGTAAAATACTTTATCAATTATCTAGTTGTCTTCTTTGCATTTCTTGTTTGCATTTCTATTAGCTTATTTTCAGCATTCTTCACTCCCTCTCCCTAATTATTCTAGGCCTCCACTTGCCTACAGTGAGCTTAGGGAGAGGCTCTACTTGCCACATAAAAGTAGTATTTAAATTGAAGTGTAAATCACTTTTCCCGCCATCAGTTCGCATGTTGCCTTAGCTTAAAAACAAAGAAAAAATGATATATTGAAAAAAAAAATACCAAAAAGAAAGTTGAGATTTATATTCCTTGCAAGAGAATCAATTTTGCAGCCATATTTCCTCCTTGGACGACCCTAGATACTTCCCTATCTAGGATTATAAATTTAAGAGCGAAAGTGGATTTACGCGTTACAACGACCTAATTAACAAACCGCGTAAAATCGCAATCAGTGCTCTTATAAACCATAGGTTAGATTGTGTTGTTTGTTTGTCATCTCCACTCGACCTTACCCTGCATATATATATATATAATTTTTTGATCTGATTGTGGGATTCATTAAACATACACTCGATACACCTACTCTAGGCACATAATCTCTCCTTAGTTTCGTTACTCAACTGGTAATCCGATATTTGGAACTGGTACACGCACAAATACATACATAAATGAATAGAAATTTGACTAGGTTAACTACTTTTGTGTGCCTTAATCCAGTGGTGCAACGGGGCAAATTGGCTGAGCTATTTGGGTCGCATTACTTAATTGTAAAATTCATTCATCTAGTAGCTTCCCCTTAGGGTTAAATTTTTAGGGCTAAACCAGACACCTCACATTATTTTGAATTTCAAAGGAATATATCATCACCTGTGCTTTCAAAACTTGGTGTGCCTTTTGAACTTGTCTGAATCAACTTGTATTTAAACCGTAAAAGCTACTAAGCAAGATTTGAACCCTAAAATTCACCTTATCCTATAATCTTGCTTGAAATTCTGGTTGTGCATGCACACACATATTTAATCAATCATTAAGGGTACAACCCATTTAAATGGCACATCATATTTCGGAGCACTATTATCCCAATCCTAACTTAAAATTAAGTAGACATTGGCCCTAGGATTCATTAGTCCATTTTAGGGTATTCCTCATATCGTAGCTCGAATTTGTTATGTCTGCTTCTTTTAGAAGGTGCTAAGTTGGGGGGCCTAATTGTCAAACAACTTAAGTAGTGGTTTGGCATAATTAGCAGCCTTCGGGACACGATTCCCCTGGTGCACCAGTCCAACTTAGCCAGCTTTTGGATTAAGGACAACACAAAATTCGTATTGTGGTTAGAGTGTATCTTGGAGCATAAGTCCTTAGGCTACCCAAATTAAGGACAGGCTTGTATTCATTGTGTTGCAGGGTTCCTTTTCTACATCCTTTCGATTTCCTTTTGGTGTATGCTTGGAAGGTCATTGAACCCCCAATTGGAAGGATCATTAGATCATTTAAGGAGGCATAGGTTGAGTTATAGTCAAGAAGATCCTATGGTTGACCAACCACCTCCCCAACCTCCAAACCAGCAGGAGTTGATTCGCAGGTAGCTGGAACAATTGCAGTAGATGCAAGAATGGTTCTAGCGCATGAATGGTCAGGGTGCTCAGCCCTTGAAGGATTTTATGATCCTTCAAATTATGGTGAACGTCCTAGTGTTCTGATTCCTGCTGGAGATGTAGAAATCAAGCCCCAGGTATTTAGTCTGATTAAACATTTTCATGGGCTTGACTCCGAGGAGCCATTTTAGCATTTAGAGAACTTGACCACTTTTGTCCAGACCACCAAGTGCGAAATGTCAATGAGGAGCAAATGATCATGAAGCTTTTACCCCACTCTCTAAGGGATAAGGCCACACATTGGTATCGAATGATTGGGAGGTTGATAGACACATGAAATGATCTTAAATCGGCCTTCTTGAAGAAATTCTTCCCTGTTGGGTGTATCAATGCTTGCGACGGGCGATTACTTTCGTCCAATGGCTGGGAGAATTGCTTTATGGTTCCTGGGAGTGATTCTAGGATCTATTGTGGAAATGTCCACACTATGAGGTGCCAAAATAGCAACTTGTGTAGATTTTCTATCACAGGTTGACAGATCAACTCCGTAATCACGTGGATGCCTCCTGTGGAGGTAATTTCTTCAACAAGGATGTAGACGGCGCACATGACTTGTTCGAGGATAAATCATGCCTCAATGGAAACCTTCAACCAGTCCCAACAACCTAGACCAAATGCTAATGAGATCCAGGACTCTCATTCATTTAATATGGAATTAATTTGTAATAAACTTGATAAGGTGGACCTGGTTGCTAAAAGAATGGAGTGGATGGCTAGAAATTCTGGAAATACTTCTAGATCCACTTAATCCTAGAGATTGGGATTCCATTCTTCACGAGCTCCCACGGGATGGGAGTTCGTAAATCAGCTTGAGACGGCTCAACCTATTAGCCAGCACTTCTTGAAACCCTACGAGTTCCAAACTGGGTCCTTTGATCCTAGTTTCTTTGATTCTTCTTCTTTCTTGCCATCCTCACCCTATGAGGATGTGTATACTGTATAGGAGAATGTTAGGTCCAACCCATATTCTAATACCTATAAGCTGAGTTGGAGGAACCACCTAAACTTCTTCTGGAAAAACCAGGGGTAGCAGACCAAGATGCGACCCAGCAACTATGCACCTCAGAGACCAACCAGTCAGGGTCATGTATATACCCAGCTGCCCTCGAGTGAGGTTAGTCAGCCAACTTGGAATGCCCGATACATCCCAAGGCAGGCTGATTTGAATCGACAAATGGAAGAGATGCAAGGATCTATGCTCTAGCTTATGCAGCAAATGAAAACATCGTCGGATAAGTTGCAATTCGAGCTCATTGCTAAAACCCGACAGCCTAGATCTCTACCATCTTAAACCGTACCCAACCCTCGAAATGTACAAAATCAGGGTAATAGAGCTCAAGGGTACATGAATTAGAGGGATCCACATGCACATGCTCAGGTGGTTTAGTAGGGTCCAAATCCTGGATATCTGGCTAGTCAAGCCCCTCTGATCTGTCCTAACCCTCCCTAAGAACCAAACCTATATGTATCTGCAAATTCCGTCACCTTGAGGAGTGGAAGGCAAACCTAGGACCCAGAATTACCTTCATCTAACAAGAAAAACCTTGGTATGCCTGAGGAAGAAAAGGAGAAAATTGAAGAAGATATTAAGGCTCAAGAACCTGAACCTAATGACCTTACCCACATCCCATTTCCTGAAGCCCAACTGAAATCTAGGAACAAGAAACCCATAGATAGCAACGAGGAGCTTTTGAACATATTCAAGAATGTAGAAATCAATATCCCGCTTTTTGATGCTATTAGGTGTTAGTGTCACAGGAATGGGGGTTGAATTGTACAATAAAAAAACTAAAATAAGCGCAACAACACGCAGGTATTTAGAGAGAAAATCTTTGTGGGAAAAACCTCTACCTAGATCTCTCAATTTAGGATTTTGCCCATACCCAAGTAGGAATTACTAACAACAAGTAATATTACAATTTCCCTCTTCCTAGACAAACCCCAAGAAGAGTTTTGTCCCTCTACGAAGAGAAAATGGAAAACCCACAAATCGGGTACCCAAATAAACTATCAAAAATAATATAATCCTATAAGCCTTGAATAAAAGAATTAGAATACTCCCTTATCAAACCTATGAGCAGCAGGAAGAAGGTTTGCTTTCAAAGCAACAATAGCACAAATGGAGCACAAGAGAACACAAAAAAGATCCAGAGCTTTACAAAAATAAGTATGATGTATTTTTTTAAGGCTACCTATGGGCATATATAGGTGTAGGAGGTCAAATTTAAGCCTAAGAAGTCATTGAAATTTGAATTGAAATGGAATAAATTAAGGTAGAACAGCTACAATGCATTTACTCAAAATCTAACTGTAGACGTTTGAAAAGAATATTTTAGACGTTTGAGAATAAACCAGGACGTCTGAAAAAGCTCTAGATAAAAGGTAGTCATTACTGCATTTCACAAGATCAAATACAGGGATGCTTGAAGAAAAACTTTGACATCTGAACATATGGTTTTAGGCGTTTGAAAATTGAATTGGATGTTTGAAAAGGTTCTAGGGACAAAGTGATTGTTACTGGAATGAAATTAGATCCAAATAGGGATCTAAAGATAAATGTTCAGACATCTTATGGGATGTCTGGACAAAAGTTTAGATGTTTTAAAAGGAATCATTAGACGTCTGAATAGATGTAAGGAAGTCTGATAGCCTACAATGGTCCAAGATCAAAAGAGAAACTGACACAATCAATTGCGGTCAATTTGATCGTTGGATAGAAAGTGAACATTGGTCAATTTCAGACGTCTCAAGAAGATGACAGACGTCTGGAAAACACCTAAGATTATGACCGTTGTTCTATTGAGTTAAAGAGATATGAAAAACTCGAGGAGGCATCTGAAAGACAATAGTAGACGTCTGAAGAGGATAACAGGCGTTTGAAAAAATCTAGATGACAGTGGTTGTAAAGACTGGTTATGAACCTAGACTTTGGATAAGATATTGGACATTTGGATAAGTAAACCAGATGTCTTAAAAATCATTATCAGACGTCTGAAGGGAAACTGAGACGTTTGAAAAACCAATAGAAGTAAATCTTGACAAATTCAAGGATACCAATATGAATATGAAACTTCTAAAGACATCCTAAGGATAATTCAAGGCTTTTTACAATTTAAACAAATAAAATAAACTAAAAAAGAAATTCTTTTGCCCTTCCTTTTCCTCGATCATTTTCTTTAAATCCTTCCTGCAATATGTTAGTCTTTTCCAAGGAAATAGCTTATTTGTCATTATCAAAAATATAATTATAAACATTTGAACAATAATCTCCCCCTTTTTTATAATGACAAAAAAATTATTTATATGGTTTACTCCCCCTAAATGAAAGCTTATGTGCTCCCCTAAATAAAAGCTTATGTGCTCCCCCTATCACAAACCTTAGATACTTTTGTCTCCCCCTTTTTGGCATTAGCAAAAATAAAGGTTGTAAGACAAGGGCATACTCAAATAGAAATCAAATTGGTATGAGAAAGTTAGAGCATACATATTGTGAGTCAATAATTTCACAAAATATCAAAGCAAAAAGATGATCTTAACAAGTTTAAAGATGATCATAACAATTTAGATTCTTAATTGGTACAGAGCAGCCATCTAAAGACAAATTAATTTTTCTTTTTTCCTTTGGAGTATCCAAACTCCAAATTCTTCATGCGGTCTTCAAGACGAGAAAGTGCAATGCATATTTATTTGCAAAGCTCCTTAGATAATCATGATCTTCATGTTGCCTCTTCAGTTGAAGGTTCATTCCATCAAACATGGCTTTTTGAAAAGCCTCTTGATTTCCTTGCACATTTTCCCAAGAGTATTCCCAAGAAGTGGAATAGAAGGAATGAGTAGAAGGATTGGGAAGCATGAGAAGAACTTGTGAGGAAATAGGAGAAGATTGAGAAGGTGGAGACTAAGTGTTAACGAGCTTTCGTCAAGTGTTACGGAAATGCGTTGTAGTACAGTCGACAAATAGCTCTCAAACAAATACAATTTCTTACTCAAAATCTCGACCTGAAGTTCGAGGTCGAACATAAGGAGCAAGCATTGTAATTCAAACACTAATCGGGATGAATATATAAATGAGCATAGGAAATCAAGCCAATAATGATATCCAATGAAACATTATGTTAATGAGACATAATTGTAGCTTATAGAATTGTGAAGCAAAAAGAGAAAAATAATGGTGATTTAAATCACCAATTATTTAGATTATTAAGCATACATCTCACTTCATCAAATTATTCAAATAATGCTACATTACTCTCAATCAAAATTCCTCGCTAGCTTAAGTTTCAATAATTCCACAGTGCACAATGTCAGAGAAGTTAGACGCTGGCTCCTCAGGGCAAATGACTTAAATGTCTCCTGCTACAGTGCTCCTTAGAGAGACTTTCTCTTCTCTTCAAGTCTTCTCTTCTTTCTCTATCGCACAAGGGGAACACACCCCTCTCAGCGGCTAAGTGTCTGCACAGAGTTAAACATCAGAGAGCAAAATCCCCCTTTACTCTCTCACAAATCCTCCTCTAGTTCTCTTTTCTCTCTCGAACTCGAGCTTAATTAGGTATACGTATTCTGGTATGGGTTTAAGCAGTATCGGGCCCAGGCTCACCTGTAGTGGGTGATGAGCGAGGAGTGAGGGCTTAGGTGGGTACGGGTGTGTGATTGCACAATAATCATGGGTTCTAATCAACCTAAATAATGTTTGAACCTAGCTTAATTTGTGGATATTGCACTTATATCTTGCATATCATGCATTGCATCAGTTTATCAAGAATAAAATGAGATATCTTGCTATTTAATGATTTTTTTTGCTATTTGTAGGTAATAAAGCGATCCAGGATGCGGGAGATAGTGGAACAAAGCAACAAAGGAAGAAGACTGATTCAAACAAGAGTTAGGAGGATAGCCTTATCCCTACTCTTAGAAACCCTAGGACAACCTTCCCAAACCTAAAACCACCTCCATTAGGACACCTTAGCCTCAAAACTCAAACATGGATATCACTATCCATGTTCTTATCCACTATCCATAGCCCCACTTATCCTATCCCTAACCTAATTAAACCATCTCATACCTAATTGGGTGCATCTACAGTTGATTGGGTGCACTTGAACCCAATTAGATCCACCCAGGATCTAATTAAGTCATACTTATTAGGTTTACCTAAGCCTAAACACACACACACACATCCAATTATTCTTGACCTAGACCCAATTAGGTTTACTCCTTTCTAATTAGACTCACCTAAGCCTAATTAGGTCCACACCCACTTAATGTAGGTTAACCCAACCTAGATTCACCAAATCCACAACCCTACTCTACGAAAATTATACCCACACATATCCCACTTTCCCATTCTAGCCCTCATTAGTTGGTCACCAACCTAGATCCTACATTGGTGGCACTTGCTATTTTAGGAGTCACTGACGCATGTGGAACGCTTGGAACCTTGAGGATTGGGGCCTCTGTTGATCACATTTCTCGGGTTCGGTTGTGGCTGAGATGGAAGGGACCCCTGTTGTTTGCAATCCAACAACTGGCTCAATGGTCCCTTCACTAATGCCATTTCCTCCTGATGTTTCTGATTCATATCAGCCATCATTTTTATCAGCGTGTCCATTTGGTTTTGTGGGGAAGGGGCTACCCTATTCTGATTATAGGGTGGTCTAACCGGTGGACCTTGCTGATGGGAGGGAGGGTTTGGCCTGGGTTGGTTCTGGAATTTGTTTGATTTTTGGTTTCTCTAGGCAAAATTCGAGTGATCACGCCATCCGACATTGTAGGTGTTGGAGAAGGGGTTAGGTTTGGAGTAACCTTGGATGGCCTGGGCATCTTTAAAGATAGAAGGTGCCAAAGGGGAGGGGGGAGAGTAATCAGGGTTTGAGAGAGCAAAGGTCCCTCCCTGGAACATGGTCAGGGGTTATTCTAGGTGCATTTGGTTCATTGGCTGCACCAAATCTATATTGCAAGCTCCCTTTGGTAGGGAGAGGGTCTGTAGTGGGTTTTGGGTTTGGTTCAACAGCTCATCAATCTTTTTGTCCACCAACTCGACTCGATCCAACTTTTTAGCTATAATGTCCATGTTAACCATTCTAGAATTGGCTTGCACCTCATAGATCCCACCACGGGGTTTATTAGATCGATTAAATTGGGTCATGGAGGCATTGTTGAGCCAATTTTCGCTCGCAGATTCAAAGAATTCAAATGCGCTCTCCTCATCCTTATTCAAAAAGTTGCCTCCACATGAGGCGTCAACAAAGTTTCTGAGGTTGCTGTCTAGACCATGGTAGAAGATCTGGGCCAATTGCCACCTTGGAACCTCATGGTGTGGGCATTTCCTCAATAATTTATTAAATCTTTCCCACGCCTCATGGAATTGTTCCCCACCTTGTAGTGTGAATGTGGTAATGGCTCTTTTGAGGGCATTGGTTTTACCTATGAGGAAAATTTTCGTCAAGAATGCATGTCTCGGTTCCTCCCAGGTGGAGATGGGTCTCCCTAAGGTTCTAAGCTAGTGAGATGCTTTGTCTTTTAGGGAGAATGGCAACATCTTAATTAAAATAATATCCAAGCTAATGCTCCTTGGTTTCACAGTCCGAGTGATCCGGTCTAGGTCTCTAGGTGTTGGAAGGGGTCCTCATTTGAGCTCCCATGAAAGTGGCTTTGAATTAAGCTTAGGACATTTGATTTTAGCTCAAAATCATCTCCCCCTTCGAGGTCCCTAAGATGTGGCTTGACCCGGATAGCAGATGGATCGTAAAAATCACGGAGAGGCCTTGGTTGGCCCTCGGGAGGTTGTGGTGGGTTAGGTGGGGGTTGCCCTTGCAGGTTTTGCGATCGATGTATAGCTTTAATGATGGTTTGGATCTATTGTTGTTGAAGTTGGTGGTTGGCAGAGATTTTAGCCTAAATGATGGCCATAGCATTGGGTTGAGGTTGGTCCTCAATCTCATCAATTCTTGGGTTAGCCATTTCCCTTGAAAAATCAACTCTCCTCTTGATTTTCCTATCTAAAACGAATAGCTTAGGATGAAGTGATCGTCTCCCGTGCATACACTAGAGAAGAACAGGGAGGGATGCGGAGAGAGACAGATGTGAGAAGTGTGTGCACAAACAAGTAAGCAAGTCTAGTCCTTATAGTGTATACCATAGGTGACCTAGAGGCCTCAAAGGGAATGATCAAATCTGCAAGCACTTAACCTCCCTTCTTGATGATAATTTGGCCAGGTTGATTACGAGGGGATTGAGGGGAAGGTTCTTCCTTTGGCTTGCACCACTGGTTCTGTAGACCCCACAACCGCGGTCGTTTGACACTTCCCCGCAGCCTAGACACTAGATTTTACAAAGGGAATGAAGTCCAAGTGCCTAGCAAATCTAATTACACCTCAAAGATTTAGACCAGTCCTGCCTAGGGCACGTCTACTCCATTTTAATGAGGGCTAGGTTAGTGCTTGTGCTCAGGATATGTGATGAGGCATTGTTTGGGGTTGTGCCTCTTAGTTAGTCTAATTGAGCATGTGCTTGCACTCAACAAGACATGATTTTCAAGCAAGGTTTTTAGGATGCGATGTCTTTTTAATGATTCATTCTTGCTTTAGTGATTTTTTTAGGGTTGAAATTCCTTAATGTTTTCAAATAATGTTCCAGTGGACACACAAAGTTTTGCACACAACGGGTGAAAGTTGATTTCCTTTAGAATGATGTGGCCCTAGAAAAACAACCCTAGTGTTTATGCAATTCTACTTGGTTAGTGATTTTAATTATGGTGAGTGGTGCGGCCTAAGTCAAATCATGGTGGCTTGACAAACACCACTCAAAAGAAAGAACACTCCAGAAAGATTATTTCTTCAAGAACGTTTGAGTGTATTTTTTTTTGGTTGGGTGATGAGTTTGGAATGTGGGTCAAGTAGCCATTCACCACGCGAATTTTTAATTTATTTTTTTTTGTATTTTTGTATGTAAGCAAACACTCAATGGGTGGAGTGATACTCACAAAAAGTCTTTGCAGCACTTTGCTCTGTATCTACGTTCTCAGATCACGCTCCGTTGCCCAAGCATTGAGTTCCTGCAATCAACAAGTAGAGAGAGGAAAGCGAGTCAGAAAATGTGAGTAGTAATGCGAGATAAAAGCAACAAAAGAAATCCATTGCCTCCCCAACAACGACACCAAAAACTGATTCGTGCGGAACACGTTGGTTTAATTATGTCATTGTAGCATGCACTCGCGTTGTTGATTTTAAATTAAGATATGGATTTGTGAGTCTAAGTGTCAATTTCAAGGAGGAGTGAAATCAGATTAGTTTTAGTCGCTTTGGGTGTCACAAAATGGTAACGTGGTTTGCTTGCGAAAATGAGAGAGAGAGAGAGTAGGGTTAGAGCTTACATTTAAAACATGACAATCACTTTAAGGAGATGTGAACTACGATATAAGAAGCAACATTAACATATTGCATGTAATTAGAGTTTGTTTACAAATACAACAATAGTTGCAAACTTAGAATAGTGCAACATAAAACTAGAGTAAGAGAGAGTGCGAGGAGGAGGCGAGGTAGCCACGGCTGTGGAGGGGGGCTCCGTCGGTGGCTCGACAACTTCTGGGTGGATATGAAGTATTTGGTGGAGCTAGGAGAGGGCTAGTATTGCATGGAGTGTATGAGAATTGAATGCCTTTGAATGGAGTGGTTGAGGGGGTTTATATAGTAGAAGAGGGCTTCCAAAAGAGGTATGGGTCTTTAGTGACATCCGGGACATCGCTAAATCCCTACCAAAAGTGTCGCTGAAGTCCCACGCCCGTCGGTTCGTGTGCCCGTTTATCTTCTTCTCAAGTCGCGCCCACGCATCCTCAGCCGTTCGATTAGAGGCGCGGATCGCCATCAGACGACTGAGGGCGTGCCACGTCACCCCCCCGCCGTGCCCGTGGATGCTGCCTTCTCACGATCCATGTGCTCGCAACAGAGGCTGTTCGTTCGCGCATCAATGGCTGGGATTGCGCACGACTGGGCATGCTGGATTGCGCCTCACGTGTGGTGAGTGCGCATCATCATGTGCATTTACGTTGGACGCTCGAGATCGTACCGTGTGCCTCCATTTGATCCGTCCGTGCACCCATCAGCGGCTGAATTTCAATTGCGCATGCGGACGCAGCTGGTGCAAATCGAATGTGCGTTGCGCGTTCGTGCGGTGGGACGCTGACCGTTGCACTGCCTTCATGCTTTGTCTCTGTTGTGCACGAACACTCAGCAGTCTGATGGCGATCGGACGATTGAGATTGAATCTTGGCGTGATGAAGAGTGCGTTGGCAAGGCCCGATGGTTCTATCATCTCCTTGTGTTGAAGCGAGGCCACTGCGGTGTGTGCGCACGGCGAATGGCGCCATGTGGCCGATTGTGGGCAGTTGATCATTAGATCAATGGCCAGAACTTCTTGGGCTTCTTAGGCCGTTAATCATGTTGGACTCCATTTGTCAATCTGAATCTATCCATGTAGTCCGATTGCTCATCTGAAGCCTATTCCAACATGCACTTGTACATATGACCATTAAACATTGATTTTTAAGCTATCTTAATTCGCAATGCATGTAGTGCTTTCATGCCCATCATGGTATGTTATTAGTGCACATATGCCCCTAAAAGAAATTCTGGTTGATGGAATTATCATCATTAATTGCAGAGTTATCAGCCACCAAAAGTGGCGACGCATTTGAAATGGAGAGGCCTTCCCATAAAAGCCAAAGAAACAGAGGGCATGCCTATTCATTCCCATTTCCATTCTCTCCACCTGTCACTTGCGACACCCTCCCTTCCACCCTCCAAATCCCAAGGCCGTCCACCACTCTCTCCTCCAAAGGGTGCTCTTCCTCCTCCAAGGCTCCATGGACGACCATAGAGAAGCTTCTCCACAACTTCTCAAGGACGGCTAGGAAGAAGGGATCTCCACCCTCTCTTCTTCTCTTGGGCGTGCTACCTTCTCATCCTAGAGAGGATGCCCCTCATCTTCTTCTCTTCTTGGACGACCATAAAGGCTCACCCATAGCCTCTTGTGGTCAGCCATCTCTTTTGGTAGGCGTGTAGATGGGTTTGTATACCCACGATCTAGCCTACACCCTCACACAAGGCTGATGGCCCTAGTGGCACTTTCCGGCATGAGGAATTTTCTCTATTTATATGCTTTCTAGTGTAGATGTGTTGACATTTTTACGCATAAATAATATTGTGTGATCATCATTCTATAATTGATTGTCTTTATCTTCATGCGACTTAGGTTTGTCACACCATGCACGGTCACCATGGCCTCATTTAGATGCACGTAGTCACTTAGGTTTTTACTAGCATATCTAGATCTGGGTTTCAGTTCGCTTTTCAAAATAAAAATAAAAAACACAAAAAAAGCGCAAAAGACAAAAAGACAAAAAATATTAGGTTAGATTAGATTTAGGCTAGAAAAGTCGGTCCAAATCTCGACTTGTTTTCACGCCTCCTAGAGACGACCGACAAGAACTCAAGTTATAAAAAGAAAAGAAATCTATGCGAGTTTCGTTATTATAAATATTTTTGTCAAGGGGATTTTGTGACTATACTATGATTTCCAACGATTTCAAAATGTGTGATTTCCATACTTGTCAAATGGTGCCATTGCCAGGGAGGCAATGCACGAGTTTAGATTTGGATTTACTTAACTTTGGTTTGTTTTGATTGTAGGTCAAGACGAAGAGAATTCATGTACACATCAACCCGTGGTGAAGACCACAGGTATTGTTTTTCATCCTCCATTTTTTTTGCTTTCTTAGGTTAAAAAAAAAAATTCAAGTTCAACTTTTCGTATTTGAATTTATATAAAAAAAATTCTTTCCTTGGTGTGTACTTTAACTTGGAAGCTATTTAAACACACCAAAAGTTAGATTTGGAAATCTAGCCAGCAAATATTGACGATTTTCAAAAATTTATTTCCGTCAAAATAGGAATCCAAAAATCTTGGGATTTGGTTTAATCATAGGGTTTCAAATTGGCTTTCCAATGTCACCTTTTATTTGAAAAAATTCGCACTATAAAATTTTAAAAATTTGCACAGTGGAAGGGAGTCAGAATAGTCTACACTCTGATTTTATATAACTTTAAACATTAATTCTGACCTCTACATAAATCAGATCTCTTTGAAATTTGTGGGGTTGGAAATCCACTGAAACCCAGTTGTTTCTATAAATTTTCAAGAATTTTTAGATTTCCTTTGATGCTGTTTCAAACTGAATTACTCGTAGAGGGTCCATCTGGCCTGTTTGACCCCCTGACACTAAAAAATTCTTGAAAAATTGTATGAAATAGCAAAAATATTAGAAAAATATTCCCTGGAAGTCTTGTTGAAAGAGGAAGATCTCTATCAAAACTCATCTTATTTTGCTTCAATTACTGATTTGGGGAGTGATCTCAAGTCAGATAAGGTCTGACTGCAGATTTTAGAAGAAGCACAAACCCTAGGTGATTCACATTAGGGTTTAAATTTAGAGGCCCAAAACATACTTGTTTGGGCCTGATTTGGGTGTGATTTCATGAGAGGGGATTTGTTATTATTGGTTGTCCACCTCTTCACCCACTTGAATTGAAATTGATCTAGATTTGAACTTAGGCAACCACTTAGGTCTATTTTTCCTAGTAGTGGTGCATTAGGACCATTGTTTTCTCTGATTGGGTTGCACCACTTCTACCTTATTGGACTTAAAAGCATCATATAGACCTATCTGATATTAAGGTTTCCACACTAGGGTAGAGCACATTTGCATGCCATACTTAAAGGAAATTCATATAACAATTGGGACTTGCAAAACCTGTTGCGTGCTTCACTACAACCTTGTTTGAATTGACTTAAATAAGGAAACCCTAAAAGAAATTAATATAAGCACTTGAACCATAAAAGCCACTACACCAATTAAAGCTTGTATTGTAAACCCTTTGTCTGTGCAGTTCACACTCTAAATCCAATTTTAAGGGCAACACCCCCAAAACGTCCAATCACATTCCAAGAGCACTCTAAGCCCAAGCCTAAAACTAAGTAGATGTGCTCTAAGCAGGACTAACTTACTTGGTAACTGAAATTTAATTGGGTGAAAATCAAGGCCTTGTCTATTTGGAACAACTGGTGACAGGAAAGGTCGGTGCGGTAACCGTGTTAACCTCTAGTGGTGTCCTGTCGTGCGGGGTGTCCTAGGGGGTCCCACCCTTCTGGCCAGCCATGTAATTCAAGGGTTGGTTTAATCCAGTTCCATTTCAGGATACCAAGTTTAGATCCAATTAGGGTATACAATTTAGGGCTAGCTTGTTTGCTTGATTTGGGGCTCTCTCTCATCTTTCTTCCTAGGCCTTTGCCTTATTTCCACCAGCCCCTTGTAGCTGGTTGTCTTCCTGAGGAAGACTTTCTCTTATCTCTATTCACTTCTTTTCTCAAATAGCTATGAACCCATATCATTCTTTTGACTCACAGGGTTCTCCATCTCCCAATCCAACCATGATTTCGACTCCTCCTGGTTGGGAGACTTATCCTCAACAGCTGGGATATGATTATCCTTATCCCCCAGTTGATTTAGAACTTGAACTTCATGGATCCAACCCTTATCTAGATCAGAATCGATTGAAAGCCATGGTTGCTGAATTTCGGGAATATAACAAGGACTATACAGATCAATGTGCCAAGCTCTTGGAGCAAATTAGACAATCCTAGGCACAATCTCAATCTTATCTCTCCTCTCAGGAACAAGAGACCTAGAATAGCTAGCCTAGTGGGTTTAATGACCCATATTTTGGATCCACTAGCTACTCTATCGACTCTTGCTACATTGGGGAGGCACCCTGGACTCAGCCAACCCAGAAGGCACCTTTGGACCTAATCCATGATTTGGGCAGATCATTTGAGGAATGCACCGTTTCCGATCCACTTGTACCTGATAATATATCATTAAATATTGGAATAATGGATCACAAGTACAGGACTACACATTAGGTTCTCAATCAACTCCCTCTATAATCAGCCCCACTCAGGGTGATGCACCTTTTGATTCATATCTGGATTCATATTACCCAGAGTGGAGAGACAATCCTGATCTTTCATGGCCGCCACAGAGACCGACTTAGACTCAAGATCAATCTAGGCCAGCCTAGTACTCCACTTAATCCACTTTAGGGCAACCATCTAGTCCAACCCAACCCACAACCACCCTTGAGGATATCATGAATATTTTGTTGGACTTTGACAAGAAAAATGAAGAAAGGCTAAGTAAGTTGGAAAATCAAGTGAAATATCAAGGAGATCAAATCAAGAGACTTCAAGAATCACTTTATCCCTGAATGCACACTTCTCTTCATTCCTATTCTCCACCTATTCTTTCGACCCCTCCTCTAATCTATTATATGTGCCAATGTGCAAGGGCCAACTCTTTGGCCTCTAAAAGGAAGAGGAAAGCTAAGAGCTCACCCAAACGATCTAATTCAGGCTCAACCAAAAATCATAAGACCAAACCCGCATCTAGCTCTGACTCAGACTCTAGGGAGAAAAGGAAGAAAAAGGCTCCTGAAGTTGATTTGACTTATTTACCCTTTCCTGGGGCCTTAAGAAAGAGTCACAAGAAAAGAAAAATACCTGCACACCTAAAGAGGTGATTCTATCCGCCAACATAAGTGCATTTATTTTTGGCACTCTATCAGCCAAAAAGATCGACCCTGGAAAACCTTTCATATCTTGTGCCATCAAGGGATTCACCTTCAATAGAGCCCTTGTGGATCTAAGGTCTTCCATAAGCTTGATTCCTATTGCCCTTTTTGACTGCACCAGACTTGGAGATCTATATCACACACCTGTCACCATTAGAATGGCAGATGGCGCCATCAAAACACCTAAGGGGATAGTTTAGGATGTGATCATTGAAGTGCAAGGTCTTAGCTTTTCGGTTGATTTTATTATTTTGGACATGGATATACTGGGAAAGCTAAGTGATTCACCCATCATTTTGGGTCACCCTTTCTTGGCTACGGCCAATGCACAGATGGACTGTTACTTAGGATGTATGGAAATGAGTAGCGGCAATGAGAAAATTCACTTTGATATTTATGCAGCCTCTAAGAAAACGAAGTCAAGGTATTTTTTGAATGATACAAAAAGTGATTCGAAGGGTAATTCGGAAGAAACCATGGCAACTGACACCTAGGTAGAATCACATGACCTGAATCAACAATCCACTAGATCACATAAGTCACCCTTAATACTGGATCAAATCAGTGATAGTATGGTTGACTATCTTAACCGACATAGCCCAATTCAAACCCCTGCCCCTTGCAATGAATCCCAGATTACTCAATTGATCAAAATGATTCATGAAATAAAAGAAGCTAGTGCAAGAAAACATGATGATATAAGAAAAGAGCTTCATAGAATCCGGGACGAGCAACCAAAATCAGAAATGTTTGAATTTGGGTCGGGTATGCCACAACAGATTTGCGATTCGATGGTGGTCATGCAGGATTTTGTTGATCAAACACCTGAGGTGGATGATATTGAAGTTCCTATAGAAGTAGAGGAAGGAGATTTATTCGAGAATCTTGATCTTGATTTAGGACTTGAATACCAATCATTTCATTTTGAGGAACTAAGCATTAGGGACCTGAATATGATTTTGTTGTATTTGAAAATACCCATGGAGACATTGATGAATTAACTCAAATGATCACATACATGGAGCAACAAACTCAAAAAGACTTTAACGACTCCTCAATAATGATTCAGCCCATTCCACTTTCATCGAGGGACTCACTACTGAATCTAATGCCCAATTTCATCTAAGTGAGAAGGCAGAAATATCCCCCTATGAAATAGATATTCAAGAAATTGAAAGATATTGGGGATTACATATGATGAGTTATCGGAATAAGCTAAAAATTTTGGGGAATCATTTGATAATTGGGAATTAGAATTGAAAATTTTTGAAGAGATGAAAGAAGATACCCAAACATCTCTGGTAGAGACAGAAACTGATCACTGGATCTTGATTTCCAGATCTGACCACACCACTTGGGTCATGCCTCCCATTCATCACCATTATCAAGACCCATATGACTTCACCCCACACGACTCCACCCACATTGTCCATCACCTCTTCCGGATGCCTTCATATTCATTTCTTCTAGGCACCCGTATTTATCTGACTCTCTTTTATAGCATCTGGCTATAGATTTTCCCAAGTCTCATTTGCATATTTTCTCGATTATTTGGGCTCAGAATTCATGGACAGCTGGTCCGCATTTGCGGCCCGCTGTTGGCGAATGAGACTAAAATTCTTATCATTTTACTCTAAATTCTTAATACTGTATTGACATATCCTTTTTGAGTTTACACCCAGCTGGAGGCATTAATCTCAACACATATATATAGCATATTTTATTTGGCATATTCTCCTGCATATTTATTTTACTTCTTAGGTGTTGGAATAAGCGAAACGAAAAATTCAGAAGCTATTCCAGATGATTTCTGCCCATTTACTCCCTGCCTTAATTTATTTTTCACTATATTCATGCATGAGGACATGCAAGAAAGTAGGCATAGGGGGGTAGTATTTGTAAATTGAAAATTTTTCTGCCATTACCTAGGAAAAACCTTGCGTACATCATGCTAATTGCACTTTACAGTACTTAAATTAAGAACAACCGAATCCACCTCCAATGTTCTTATTGGAGCTAGAAATCATCTGCAACAACTACTTCCGACTTATTCGCTCACCCTTTTGTTCTAACTTTAGGGCAAAGCTGAATGTAATCCGAATTAGGAAAATTTTCGAAGTGCAACTTTGAAAGGTTACAAATAGCATTTATATATATATATATTACATTCACGAATAAGATTTTTATCAAGAGAATGCATTAGGGATTTTATCCTCTAGTTGATTCCTGTAATCTGGAATCCAGTACAATTTTCACATCCACATGTAGAATTTGCAATGGATTCACGGTGAAGACTGATAAACGTCTTTAGTCTGTTAAGAAGAAGCAGTGCTTCTTTTCTTGAACCCCTGGACAATGTTTTGGGAGTCAGGCAAATTTTCTTCTAAAAATCCACCAAATAGTGTGAGATGAGAGTAGAGAGTACTGGTGCTCTAAGATTAGTGTGAGGAATCGGGATCCTAGATAATTAGGTAATGATACTCAAAGATTAGGCATAGTTTTCGCTCTCAGATCCTGCGCATACATTTTGTGTGAAATTTTGAGTCACTAATCAAGGTAAATACGCGGAGAGTGAGTTTTCATAAAACTAGGGCTAAGGTAGATGGTTATGACCATTCTTTACGGAATCCTTGACTGAAGGAGGGTATTGATGTCAAGGTTAGGAATACACCGTCCTATCTGTCTATCCCGGTGCTGAGAGTAGGTACTTCCACCAAATAATCCACCCAATGTCTCTTGAGTGCCACCAATCCCTAATAATGCATCCTTAATAAAATTCATGAATGTGTTGCTAGATTGTGTTGTGTTAGAAAAATTATATATAAAAAAATGAAAAAAATTGAGAAAATGAGAAAAAGAAAAAGAAAAGAAAAAAAAAAGAAGAAAGAAGAAGAAAAGAGCAGAAAAAGAGTTTGTGAGTATTTAGTGCTTATTTCAGTTACATTGAGGCAATACCATCAAATAAAGTGAGATCCACCAAATATGGCCTTAACCCACTTTTTCTGTGTTTTTGACCGCCTGAATACTAGCTGAGGAATTTGACTTGGCGTTAGGATTATGGGAATTCAATTAAAGTGTAACACCAAGTGAGGCTACAAAATACAGATCGTATGTGTGAATATAGTGAGATTGTGAGCTCAAAGAAAAAGAAAAAGAAAAAAAGAAAAGAAAAGAGAGAGAGAGGATGAATACAAAGGAACCAGAAGAGAGCATAGTTTTTCTTGTCTTTCTTTGAGTTGAGCTACGTAATAATCTGGGAATCTAGATTCTGTAGTACTAATCTTCATGTAGCACCAATTGAGAGTGAGCTACCAAATAAACAACCATTTTCTTCAGACATTTTCTACCTGAGCTTAAAGTCGGGGTGGAACTCACAAAATATCTTGGATACCTTGAGGGAAAAAGTTTGCCTATCTTGCTAGAATTTTACTAGGGGTTAAGTATAGGCTTTAGAGGTAAATCAGGTTTTTCATTCGAGTCCGTTGCAAAAGCTACATAGTTACACTTTCATGTATCTAGATTTCTAGATTTCAGGATGAAACAAAAGGAGAGAGATCTTTAGTCAAACTCTTTGATAAAAAGAATAAGCAGTCCTTTAGGGACTGAACTTATAAATAACTTAGTCATGCATTTGCTAGGGACTAGCAATGTTTAAGCATGGGGTTATGATTGCACAGTAATCATATGTCCTAATCAACCTAAATAATGTTTGAATATCTAGAATAAGATGAGATATCGTGCTATTTAATGATTTTTATTGCTATTTGCAGGAAATAAAGCGATCCAGGATGCGGGAGATAGTGGAATAAAGCAATAAATGAAGAAGACTGATTTAGACAAGAGGAGTGAGGAGGATAGCCTTATCCCTAGTCCTAGAAATCCTAGGACAACCTTCCCAAACCCAAAACCACCTCCATTAGGACACCTTAGCCTCAAAATCTAAACATGGATAGTACTATCGATGTTCTTATCCACTATCCATAGCCCCACTTATCCTATCCCTAACCCAATTGAACAATCTCATGGCTAATTGGGTGCATCTACAGTTGATTGGGTGCACTTGAATCCAATTAAATCCACCCAAGATTTAATTAACTCATACCTATTAGGTTTACCTAAGCCTAAACACACACACATATCCAATTAGACTTGACCTAGACCCAATTAGGTTCACTCCTTTCCAATTAAACTCACCTAAGCCTAATTAGGTCTACACCCACTTAATGTAGGTTAACCCAACCTAGATTCACCAAACCCACAACCCTACTCTACAAAAATTATACCCACACATACACACACTTTCCTAAATCCCACTTTCCCATTCTAGCCCTCATTAGTTGGTCACTAAACTTGATCCTACATTAGTGGCACTTGCTATTTTGGGAGCCACCAAAAGTGGCGACCCATTTGAAATGGAGAGGCCTTCCCATAAAAGCCAAAGAAAGAGAGGGCACGCACATTCATTCCCATTTCCATTCTCTCTACCTCTCACTTGCGACACCCTCCCTTCCACCCTCCAAATCCTAAGGTCATCCATGATTCTCTCCTCCAAAGGGTGCTCCTCCTCCTCCAAGGCTCCATGGACGGCCATAGAGAAGCTTCTCCACAACTTCTCAAGGATGGCTAGGAAGAAGAAGGGATCTCCACCCTCTCTTCTTCTCTTGGGCAGGCTACCTTCTCATCTTAGAGAGGATGCCCCCCATCTTCTTCTCTTCTTGGATGACCATAAAGGCTCACCCATAGCCTCTTGTGGTTAGCCATCTCTTTTGGTAGGCCTGTAAACAAATTTGTCTACCCACGATCTGGCCTACACCCTCACACAAGGCTGATGGCCCTAGTGGCACTTTCCAGCGTGAGGGATTTTCTTTATTTATATGCTTTCTAGTGTAAGATGTGTTGACATTTTTATGCATAAATATTATTGTGTGATCATCGTTCTATGATTGATTGTCTTTGTCTTCATGCGACTTAGGTTTGTCACACAATGTACAGCCACCATGGCCTCATTTAGATGCACGTAGTCACTTAGGTTTTTGCTAGCATATCTAGATCTAAGTTTTAGTTCGTTTTTAAAATAAAAAATGCAATAAAAAGCACAAAAGACAAAAAGACAAAAAGTATTAGGTTAGATTAGATTAGATTTAGGCTAGAAAAGTCGATCCAAATCTTGACTATTTTTCACGCCTCCTAGAGACGAATGACAATGACTCAAGTTCTAAGAAGAAAAGAAATCTATGCGAGTTTCATTATTATAAATATTTTTTTTCAAGGGGATTTCGTAACTATACTATGATTTCCGACGATCTCAAAATGCACGAATTCCACGCTTGTCATTGTGGGGGTAATGGGACCTCACACCGTGATCTTGAGGCGATATGGCATAATCACAAATTACATTTATGTGTTGCTAAGTTCTCTTCTCCCACCAATGTGGGACTAAATCCATAGGCCTTCTCTTCGTGTGTGTGTAGGGGTGAAGCTTCATTCAATTTGGCATGCTCTCATAGTTGGAACCTCCAATTGAGGACCGCATGACTTCCTGGGGCTATTCCACTTTTCTCAGAGGTGAGACCTGGAGCTTTCGTACCTAGAGATGTGATAGCCTACAACAATCCAAAATCAAAAGAGAAACTGACAGAACCAATTATGGTCAATTTGATCGTTGGATAGAAAGTGAATGTTGGTCAATTTCAGATGTCTCAAGAAGACAACAGACATCTGAAAAATACTTAAGATTATGACCGTTGTTCTATTGAGTTAAAGAAATATGAAAAACTTAAGGAGGCATCTAAAAGACAATAATAGATGTTGAAGAGGATAATAGGTGTCTGAAAAAATATAGATGACAGTGGTTGCAAAGATTGATTATGAACCTAGACTTTGGACAAGATATTGGACATCTGGATAAGTAAATCAGACGTCTTAAAAATCATAATCAGACGTCTGAAGGGAAACTAGGATGTCTGAAAAACCAACAGAAGTAAATCTTGACAAATTCAAGGATACCAATATGAATATGAAACTTCTAAAGACATCCTAAGGATAATTCAAGACTTTTTACAATCTAAACAAATAAAATAAACTAAAAAAGAAATTCTTTTGCCCTTCCTTTTTCTCGATCCTTTTCTTTAAATCCTTCCTGCAATATGTTAGTCTTTTCTAAGGAAATAGCTCATTTGTCATTATTAAAAATATAATTATAAACATTTGAACAATATTAGGCATATCTCGACTTACGTTAAGTCCATGAAGGATTTATGTGCTCAAAAGCAAAAGATGATGGTAATACCATCATCTGCCATAACTAACCTAATTTAGTCTACTTTTAGTGATAAATGCTCCTTAATAACCATTTGAGGGTCGTAATTCAGTTTTAAGACGAATGCGAGAAGAGGATGGGAAATCTCGTTAATTTTGCTATTTTAATGATAAATCACGAATACATAATAAATCAGGGGTTAATCGGTGGCTAAATAAACTTAAATTTTCAAGAAGTGGGCTTGCACTAATTAAATCAGCGTTTTCTACGTTTTGAAGATTATTTTATTAATAAAAATCCTAGTTACACCCTCACTTCAATTAAACAAGTTTTGATGGAAATAAATATAATCTAAACCTCCTAGCAATCATTGAAAAATATTCTATGAGGTTTGAAACCTTCACTTTGACCAAAGGAATCAATTTTGACCAAAACTGAGCTTTGGTGGGAATTTGCTTTATTTTGGGCACAATATAAATTATCCAGTCAAACTACATCAAAATTCAAATTTGAGGTGGTCGGGCTCGGATAGGTTGTGTTAATTTGGTGATTTAATCGTTGAAATGAGTATAGTGGTTAACCTAAATCGAACCTAATCATCTTTTTACAAAATTTTTAACCTGGCTTACTTGATTTTATCTTGGTCACTTTTAGGCCCAGGGTCGAGCTCAGGGAAGCAGGATTAGAGGTGAATAAGTTTCTACACCTTTCCTACAACGAATCTCTTCCGTTCGTTTATTATGTTTTTTGTGTTTTTCTATTTAAGATTTTTTTCTGATAATTTTTGTCCTTGAGGTACTCCCTCAAAATCAGGTTCTTGACTTTGAGCCAAATTAGGGTTTCAAAACTGGTCTTGCTATTCGCAAGATTGAGTAGTTGCAAGTCAAGGATTATCTTTTCTCTTTTGTATATTTTTTTTATCTTTTTAATGGCAGGAAAGAGAAATAGAAATAAGGTAAATATAGTATATATATATGTATATATTATATATATATATATAGGGGTTGGGGTGGAGGTGGAAATGGCATGTAGCACGGTGTCGAGTTGATCGTCTAGGAAGATGCAACCAACAGGACGAAGTGCTGCGTGTAGTGTAGGATGGATGGGTGGAAGTTGTGTGTGGAGACTCTTTCTGTACTCGTGTATCGGGGAATATCAGCAACTAGTACAGATATTCCCGCAATACAGCATGCGGTACGTGATATGAAAAAAAAAATATATATATATATATGTATATATATAAATATATATCTGTATGTATATATATAGATATGGTTATAATTATATAGGTGTATATGTAGTTATATATATATATATATATATATATATAGTCGTGTACAAGTGAGTGGGTGTGTGTGCGTGTGTGTATGTGTCTGCGGGAGGGAGTGAGAGGGAGAGAGAGAGAGAGAGCGTCTGTTGGAAGAAGAAGGCGCGGCGAGTTAAGTCGTCCGGTGGTTTCAGCAGTCGTTTGATGGTGCGCGCAAGAGCGTGCACGTGCACGTGCAGGCCATGCAAGTGCAGGCGCGCATTGGAGGGAGCGGTGTGAGGGCACAGTGCACCGCGTTGCACGCTGAGGGGAACACGGGTGAAGAAGCGGGTGCTAGGTGAGACGTGGGCACAGGCACTGGAGCGGGTGCGGGGACAGGCTAGCGACAGTTGCGGCGCAGAGAGAGAGCGCGAGGTGACCGGATAAGTGATAAGCTTTCCGGTCACCGCACTGTAGCTACAGTATCGCGCTCTCTAGCGTGAACAGTAGCTACAGTGTGCGCTCGGCTCGTGCGACCGGCTGTGGCCTGTTCTGCGTGCGCGGGTGCTGCGGATTGGGCCTGCGCGCGCGGAAGAAGCTTCGGCGGTTGCTGCAGGGGCGCGCGGTGGCCTGCGCGCAGCGTGGGGCGGCTGGTTCCTTGCTGCAGTTGCGGTTGATCTTCAAAGCTCGACTCTGTGGCAATAGCGAAAATGGATGGAATGACGAAAATAGAGAACCACCACACCCACCGGCTCTTTAATGAGCTAGGCGATGGTGGGACTCACAGTGATGGTTGTGTACCACTGTGAGCTGCTCCTGCTTGCAGCGTAGCTCTTCAGGAGGAAGAGAGGCTACGTTTGGAGGGAAGAGGGGAGGAGATGGCCTGGAAGAAGAAGCTGTTTGTGTGTGTTATCCAGGCTCTCCGCAAGGAAGATAGTTGTGCCCATTTTAAAGAGGATGGAGGCAAGCACAGCCATGCCCTGGGCTGTGCATGGCTGTGCATGCGGCTGGCAGGGCAAGCTGAGTGCAGAGAATGGCGCGAAGAGTAAGCCATGGCCTGAGCCGCGTGGAGAAATTCAAAGCCAAATAAAAATAAAAATAAAGATGGTGAATTTGCGAGGTAGCACTTGAGGAATACGTTAATTTCAAGGCCATTTTATTCACTCTCTTCCCCTCTCAAATAAATGCATGCATGCGTTTATTTTTACAAATGCGACTATGGCTACCAAATATGCACTGGCAATGCTAGGAAATAGCACAAGATTGCACAATTGTTGGTGTATTTTTGCTGTGCAATCATACCCTAATGCATATCTTTTGCTAGTCCCTAGCAAAACATTTTTGTATTGTATTTAGAAATGATTTAAGTTGAAGAAATGATCTGCGGACATAGTTGTGTTTATTTGTTGGATATTGTGAGAACCAATTGTAGAGAAGACTACTAGTACTTTAAGTCTTACATGTTATAGACCATCTCTCAACTAACCTGGACTCTTGATATTTAAACCTTAATTACGATTTTCAGGACCCAGGAGGTTTTTTCCGTACTCGAGAGCTCAAGAGATTATGGCTTGTGCATAGTGAAGGATCAAGACTGACCAGATGAACATTAAGACTCAAGCCCAGGGTTTCACGAATTTTTAAGTGCAGGTTGGTCCCAGTTTCAGCTCGTGTCTTCGGATTGACCCTTAAAAAGATGACGGAAAACTCAATTCCCATTACATTTGTGGCTCAAAGAAAACAGGATATTTGTAATTTGCCCTGAAGTACTTTTGTAGGGAGAAGACTTTGCAGACGTTTGTGAGATATACTGACTTAGTTGCAGGTTTTTTTTTTTTGAAACACATGTCAGTATATCTCTTACAACATTATTTGGAAGTACACACTTTTCTTTTGGTGGGAGAGTTCCTTTTTGGTGGAAAGAGTCTCTTCCTAAACAAAAGACTAAAGCCTGGGATAAAAAGTCTACCTACGCGCACAGGTAAGGACTCCACCTTCCCTAATGAATATTAGGGTTGGATCTTATGTTCAGCTGGTCTTTCTTAATAGGTGTAGTGTGAACCAAGATTACTTAGTCTTTCGAGTGGAAGCAAACCAACGAATCATGTACTGGTGTCTCAGGTACAAGAATACGTCCTTAGTTAGGAGAGATTCCGATCTATCTTGTCAATGCTCAAGTGAATTAAGCCGAGCCTGAGTGAATCAAGCTTCTGTGGCCTGGAAAGTCTTCAAAACAGTGGTTGAATATCCATAAACACTTATTGTATTTTTGTTTCAGCTTTCAGATCATTACTAAACACCATTTTTTTTTTTTACATATTTATAGATAGATGGAGCCTGCATGATACCATAAAATACCCAGATCCTATGGATGCCTATCCACCCCCCCATGCCAAACGATGCTATGTCCTCATATGCATGCAGGGTAGGGTAGAGGAAGGGCCAAAGATCGGGTAACGAGAGCTGAGGTGTGGGGTAAACAACAGGGTGGTAGGGTGGGTGGATGGTGGGTGGTGAAGAGAAAAGTGAACTGAGTGTGACAGTGGCGGAGTGTTGTTGGGGTGCCTCCCAACGAGCGCTGAATTTAACGTCCCCAGCTGGACTCAGAATGAGGCACGACATTAGTTACCCTCCAGCAGGGCAATAGTTTCTCCAACGGCAGCAGGTTCATGAGTAAGATAGGGTTTCAAAAGCGGCCCATTGATCGTAAATTTATGCCCAAATTTGGGATCTTCAATCTCAACGGCCCCATTGGGAAATGGTCTCGAGACCAGGAAAGGACCAGTCCATTTGGACTTCAATTTCCCAGGAAAGAATTTGAGTCAGGCATTGTAGAGCTAAACTTGCTGAGAAGGCTCAAATTCTTTCCGCCGAATATGACTGTCGTGAAAAGCCTTTGTGCGTTGCTTGAAAGTTAAGGCAGAATCATAGGCTTCACGACGAAGCTCTTCCAGCTCCTGGAATTGGAGTTTCCTTTCTCGACCACACAGGTCTGGGTCGAGGTTACATTGGCAAACCACCTAATAAGCGCGGTGTTCCAACTCCATGGGCAAATGACAAGGCTTCCCATAAACGATTCTATAAGGAGACATACCAAGGGGAGCCTTGAAGGCGGTCCGATACGCCCAAAGTGCGTCAATCAGCTTGTCGGACCAATCCTTACGGTCAGGCCGAATCGTTTTCTAGAGAATTTGCTTGATTTGTCGGTTCGACACCTCTGCTTGGCCGTTTGTCTGAGGATGATATGGGGATGCGATATGATGGTGGACTTTGTATTTCCTCAGAAGTGCCCGAAAAGATGCATGGGTAAAGTGGCTTCCTCCATCCGAGATAATGGCTCGAGGGATCCCAAAGCGTGCAAAAATGTGGTCTTTGACAAATCGAGTGGATATAACATGGTCAGCACGGCACGTGGGAATAGCCTCGATCCATTTCGAAACATAATCAACAGCCACGAGAATGAATTCGAAGCCGTTGGAAGGAGGAAAGGGACCCATGAAATCGATTCCCCAAATGTCGAAGATTTCCACAGCTAGGATGGGTTGTAAGGGCATCATGTCACGACGTGACATTGACCCTAACGACTGGCACCTAGTGTAATGTTTGGCATAATTGTGTGCATCCTGGTGAAGGGAGGGCCAAAAGAAATCGCACTGCAACACCTTGGCTGCAGTTTTCCTCCTAGAGAAATGGCCTCCGCAGGCCTGATCATGGCAGAAGGATAGCACACTGGGGAATTCACTGTCAGGAATACAGTGACGGATGATTTGATCAACACCTATTTGAAAAAGAAGTGGATTATCCCAGAAATAATACTTTGCTTCTGCCATGAGACGCTCGCGCTGGTTTTTTGGCCAGCCACGTGGAAGGGATCCAGAAGGAAGGTAATTGGCAATGTCGGCATACTAAGGTCCACTTGCCACATTAATTTGCAATAGGTGCTCATCAGGAAAAATCTCATTAATCGGCAGAGTAAGTCCAATATGGTAAGGGTTCAGTCTGGAAAGTTGATCAGCCACACCATTCTGGGCTCCGACCTTATTGCGAATCTCAATGTCAAATTCTTGGAGTAGAAGGATCCAACGAATCAGTCTAGGCTTGGCATCCTTCTTGTGCATGAGATGGCGAATGGCCTCGTGATCAGTGAAAACAATAACATGTGAGCCCAGAAGGTAAGAGCGGAATTTCTTCAGCCCAAAGACGACTGCCAATAGTTCTTTCTCAGTGGTAGTATAATTACGCTGGGCCTTGTCAACGTCTTACTGGCGTAGTACACCACGAAGGGGTGTCTATCGCGTCTTTGTCCCAGGATGGCTCCGACTGCAAGGTCGGAAGCGTCACACATGAGTTGAAAGTCGAGGTTCCAATCAGGTGGCTGGAGAACAGGGGCCTTGGTGACAGCATTACGCAGCTACGTGAATGCTCGTATGCAATCGGGGCCTATATCGAAGGGTACGCCGGTCGATAGGAGATGAGTTGAAGGTCGAGAAATCTTGGAGAAATCTTTGATGAATCTCCTATAGAAACTGATGTGTCCCAAGAAGGAGCGGATTTGTTTGACAGAGCCAGGCACAGGTAAATCAGCAATTACATCAGGCTTAGCTCTGTCAACCTCGATACCCCTATCGGAGATGATATGCCCGAGAACAATTCCCTCGTGACTTTTTTCCTAGGAAAGCACGAGGTTTACATCAATACATCTCCTAAGGATACGGGTCAGGTTGGCAAAACATTTATCGAAAGATGGTCCAAAGATCGAAAAGTCATCCATGAAGACCTCGAGAAAGTCACCCACCATGTCACGGAATATCGCCAGCATACATCTCTGGAAAGTTGTCGGCGCATTACAAAGTCCGAACGGCATCCTTCTAAATGCAAAGGTGATGAAGGGGCAGGTAAAAGTGATTTTCTCTTGGTCTCGGGGGTTAATTGCCACCTGGTTATATCCTGAGAATCCATTCAGGAAATAGAAAAATTTATTTCCCGCTAACTGCTTCAGGATTTGGTCAATGAAAGGTAGCGGAAAGTGATCTTTCTTAGTTGCAGCGTTGAGTTTCCTATAATCTACACACACTCTCCAAGATGTAGGAGTGCGTGTAGGGATGTATTCGCCCCTGTCATTGACACGGATGGTGAGTCTCGCCTTTTTGGGGACGACGTGAATCAAACTCACCCAGGGGCTATCGCTGATCGGGTAGATTATACCCGCATCCAGCCACTTAATAATTTCCTTTTTAACGACCTCTCGCATGTTAGGGTTGAGATGTCACTGCATCTCGTGGGAAGGTCGAGCCTCCTCCTCCGTATATATACGATGAGTGCAGTTGGAGGGGCTAATGCCAGTTAAGTCGGATAAAGACCATCCAATGGCTGCTTTGTGTTCCATAAGGACCTTCATTAGTTTGCACTCTTGCTCCCTGGTCAATTTTGAACTGATGATTATGGGGAGCGTTTCATTTGGCCCCAGGAAAACATACTTAAGTGTACTAGGCAGCTCTTTCAGCTCAGGAGTTGATGGTGAAAGATCTGGCATTTCTTGGGACGAGAGTGTCCCAGGCGGATCGAAAAACAAGTCAGGAGGAAGAAGTTGGCCCTCAGATTGGCCAAGAAGAGGGGCTTCTTGGATAGATGGATCTAAAAAGGAATAGCCCCAGTGAGTAGTATGTGGGCTCAAGGTCCCAGTGTGGAGTTGCAACCCCACCTAATTTGGCGGGAAAGAAAGGGCAATCCGATCTTCAAGAGTGTGGACCGGCTGTGAGTAGCCCTGATATGACTGAGACCATGAGGTATGGGAAGCGGAGAAAACCTCGTCAGAAGTCTGGTCAGGAGAAGGTACGGGAATAGGGAGGGATGGGGGAACGTCACAATATGTGTTAGTCAGGCAATCGTCAGTATTTAAAGGTAGTCCGTAGTAGTCAGAATAGGTCCCAATTAGTCTGATACACGCGCTGACGGCCATGTCCTCGTCAGATGTGTCATTCTCGATGCAATTGCAATCAAAGTTCTTGGCTGCCTTGAAGATGTTAAGCTTAAGCTTCTCAGATCCAACGGCAATCTCAATATAGCCTGACGCACAGTCGATATGGGCGCAGGCTGTGGCCAAGAAAGGTCGTCCAAGGATGATCGGACAATCAGAAAGTGAGCTAGGAACTTCCATATCTAAAACAAGAAAGTCAACAGGAAAACAGAGACTGTTGACCCTAACTACCACGTCTTCCACCATGCCCTGGGTGTTGTGTAGTCTTTGAAAAATCAGGCGACAGTAGGTATGTGGTCGATAGCCTCGAGCAGGGGTACCTTGATTTCGACATCCCTGAATAAATTATGCAGGTTATCAAAGGCCTGTGTATCCTTCTTCTTGGCTTGTGGTTCCCTCAGTAGAGCCTCAGGGAATGGGACTGATTCTGGCACTGATTTGGGTGTATCATCCTCTTGCGAATGCGGTGCGCATCTCGAATGATCGATGGCCTGGATTAGGTCGAGGCAAATCGATGGCCTGCTTATCGCTCCTCGTAGTGATCGCATTGGACGATGCGGGTCCAGTGGGATCATAAGGTGGAGGAGGGTTCGCAATAGGGACAAGAGTGAGGTGCTACAACGGGATTAGCCTGAAATCCCAGTGGAATGCTCGGAGCTTGCAGAATCTGATGAACCTGCCCTTGAGAAGGTCGTACCTATGGTTGAGGACCACGGGGCACGAAATTTCATGGGTTGGGTACAGGCTGGGCTAGAAGAGTGCCCTGAGATCGAGTTGCCATGCGTAGTTGACTGATCTCAGCATTCTGCTGCGCCAATTGGTGCTGAAGAGAGGTCATGTTCTATTCATGGCGCTTTGACATTTCCGTCATCATTCGCATCAATTTATCAAGACTTGATGCGTGTTCTGTTTGCGGTATGCAAGGACTCGATGGTGGATTCTCCATAGGATTAGATTGGGCCCTTGGGATGACGGGTGCGGACGGTCGCATTGGTCCACCCGCGGGGTTTTGGCATTGCGGGTTGTTGGACCATACGAAGTTCGGATGATTTCGCCACCCTGGGTTATAAGTGCCAGAGAACGGGTTGTTCCCCAGGGCGCAAGCGTCTTCTATGCCAGAAGACGCGTCCGCATGTAAATACGCATCCAAGCACACGGAGGCTTGATCCTCCATGTCAAAATACTGGCTTGCAGAAGCTAGATCTACATGACTTATTGAATCGCTCGGCGCGACACTCGGTAAGGAAGGCCTTACGGGGTTTCTAGGGATAAGCCTGGTGTTGGAAGAATTGGGATTGTGACGAAGTGGTGAGGTGGGGGTGTTTGCCATAGAACGGGTGGGATTGGCCAGAAGCTTGTCCAGCTTCTTATGCACGATGGTGACTTCATCCAATTTCTGTGCGATAAGGCTGAGATTTGTGGATGAATGGGAGGGTCCCGTGTCAACTTCGTGGACATTACGGGGCAGGCTAGTACGATTAAAGGAGACAATGGAAGCACTGTTCATTGAGTTTTCGCTCATATTTTCAAATAATTCGAATGCCCCATTCTCGTCTTTATTCATAAAACTTCCTCCGCAGGAAGCGTCTTCAATCTACTTCAAATCTCATTTAGCCCATAGTAGAAAATCTGGGCTATATGCCACTTAGGCAGACTGTGGTGCGGACACTTCCTGAGGAGGTCATTATATCTCTCCCATGCCTCATGAAATTGTTCGCCGTTTTGTTGCGTAAATGAAGTGATAGCACGGCGAAGCACATTGGTTTGCCCGATTGGGAAGAACTTCTTGAGAAATGTTGTTCGCATCTCTTCCCAAGAGTGGATGGTTCTCCCAAGGGTGCGTAACCACTGCGATGCTTTATCTCGCAATGAAAATGGGAACATTTTCATGAGGACTATAGGTAACCCGATATTTCTAGGTTTAGCAGTTTCAGCCAATCGGGTTAGGTCTTCCAAATAGAGAAATGGATCTTCACTGGCAAGACCATGGAAGTGAAAATTTATCAGGCCAATTATGTTAGGAGTTGACTGATCTCAGCATTCTGCTGCGCCAATTGGTGCTGAACAGAGGTCATGTTCTCTTCATGGCGCTTTGACATTTCCATCATCATTCGCATCAATTTATCAAGAGGACTTGATGCGTGTTCTGTTTGCGGTACGCAAGGGCCTGTTGGCGGATTCGCCATAGGATTAGACTGGGCCCTTGGGATGACGGGTGCGGACGGTCTCATTGGTCCACCCGCAAGGTTTTGGCACTGTGGGTTGTTGGACCATGAGAAATTTTGATGATTTCACCACCCTAGGTTATAAGTGGCAGAGAACGGGTTGTTCCCCAGGGCGCAAGCGTCTTCTATGTCAGAAGACGCATCCGCATGTAAATATGCATCTGAGCACACGGAGGCTTGGTCCTCCATGTCGAAATACTGGCTCGCAGAAGCCAGATCCACATGACCTACCGAGTCGCTCGGCGCGACACTCGGTAAGGAAGGTCTTACGGGGTTTCTCGGGGTAAGCCTGGTGTTGGAAGAATTGGGATTGTGACGAAGTGGTGAGGTGGGGGTGTTTGCCATAGAACGGGCAGGGTTGGCCAGAAGCTCGTCCAGCTTCTTGTGCACGACGGAGACTTCATCAAATTTCTGTGCAATAAGGCTGAGATCAGTGGATGAATGGGAGGGTCCCGTGTCAACTTCGTGGACATTTTGGGGTAGGCTGGTACGATTAAAGGCGACAATGGAGGAATTGTTCATTGAGTTTTCACTCATATTTTTAAATAATTCGAATGCCCCATTCTCGTCTTTATTCATAAAACTTCCTCCGCAGGAAGCGTCTTCAATCTACTTCAAATCTCATTTAGCCCATAGTAGAAAATCTGGGCTATATGCCACTTAGGCAGACTGTGGTGCGGACACTTCCTGAGGAGGTCATTATATCTCTCCCATGCCTCATGAAATTGTTCGCCGTTTTGTTGCGTAAATGAAGTGATAGCACGGCGAAGCACATTGGTTCGCCCGATTGGGAAGAACTTCTTGAGAAATGTTGTTCGCATCTCTTCCCAAGAGTGGATGGTTCTCCCAAGGGTGCGTAACCACTGCGATGCTTTATCTCGCAATGAAAATGGGAACATTTTCATGAGGACTATAGGTAACCCGATATTTCTAGGTTTAACAGTTTCAGCCAATCGGGTTAGGTCTTCCAAATAGAGAAATGGATCTTCACTGGCAAGACCATGGAAGTGAAAATTTATTAGGCCAATTATGTTAGGTTTCAGTTCAAAGTCGTCCCCGCCCATGGGGACCCGAATTTGTCCTATGCTCTCTGTAGCAGCGGGATTCTGATAGGAGCTAAGAGACCTAGGCTCCTCCCGTTCGAGAGGGTTCTGCATTTCCTCCAATGTTTTCCTAATGGCTTCAATTTGTTCATTATACATTTCCATTTGGGCTTGGAGGCGGGTTATGGGATCTAAGGCTCCACCACCTAGTGGGTTTTGAGGGCGATTTCCTCCCTCGAGATTTGGGGGTGGGCGTGTAGCCATGTTTGTGGAGGAGGATGATTCGGCTTCCTTTCTAAAATTATGAGACAATTCACACAGTTCAGGGTTTTGTGACCTCCTCCCAAACATGCACTATCGTAGGAAGAATTTGGTGGGATAAGAAGGGAAAAAGAGATGAGAGAAATGACGCCGCAAAGGTACACTTGATGACAAATCAATACAATCAAATTCCTAACCTTTACAGTGTGCCCTTAGACCTAAAGATCTAAGTTACCTACAATCACGATCTACGGAACCGAATGCTAGCACCGCAGAACCATTGGGCCAGATTGAAAGGCCGTTTGCCCATGGCTTAGACACCCGATAGCACGCGGGAACCCTCACTAGCACGTAGGCGCTACACGCAGGTAGTTAGACCTCCAATCCTTAATAAGGGTCAAGTTGCTACCAGTTTTAGTTAGAGGCTTAGAATCAAGTGCTTCTGGAATGTGAAGGGCATTATTTACAGGTAATGCCCAAGTGATTGATTTTATAAAGTGTGTAAACCAAGCATGCAACGAGGAAATCTCCCCGAATTGAAGTTTTAATTGGTAAATGGTTTTTAGAGTTTCAGCCTTAAGTAGTATGGATTTTAGGATTTCGCTGAATTACCAATTCAACCAATCTTCGAGTTTTGAGAGAATACAAGTTTTCTTCTAAGCCCAACAAACCCTTCTTCAATGTCGGTTGGTTAATGCATGCTAAAATGCAATGGGCTTCCCTAGATGGAGATTTCTATGTGTGGATGCACGAGTCAATTTTAGGTTTGTGTGAAAGGGAGCCAAAGCACTTCAATTCAAGTGCTCCCAATCACCAAAAATGATTTCCACACACAAGGCTCAACCTTAAGATAAAGAAAATCAAATTGTTGGGGTTGAAGTATTCGGGATCGAATCTTAGGCACGTGAAAGATCGTGGTGGGGTTGGAATCAACTCAATTCCAAGTCTCCCCACAAAAAATGTGATCCTGAATTGCAGATAAATGAGGCAAAGAGGGATGGCAATCGATCTATTTATTTTTGCCTCAAAGCATACTTCACACGGCGAAAGATTCAAGAATCAAGATTCTTGGATCTTCGCTATGTGAAGTTTGGCGGGAAATCCCGGGGCAATGGGAGTGATGGCAAACAATCAAACAAGTGATTTTTAATCCACTTGCCATAAAAGATCCCAAGAAGTATTTTTTTTTTTAATTAAGGTGACAAGTTGACCTAAGTTGCTAAGAAAGAGAGACCTACCTATTCAGCAACGTGGGCGAAGCTACAGTGCGGTGCCGGCGACTTCACGCTCTCGTTCCCGCCTTAGATCTGCCCACATCTTCGACTTCGTCTGCTTGCCTTCTCCTTGCAATTAGTTCAACTGCACACCAGCAAACAGAAACACCCGTGAAGAGAAGGGTGTGAGAAGAGAAAAATTAAAGGAATGGAGTAGAAACTTACCTGAATGCGCACTTCCTCGGCAACGGTGCCAGAAAAAGGTGTGGTTGGGCTCGGATAGGTTGTGTTAATTTGGTGATTTAATTGTTGAAATGAGTATAGTGGTTAACCTAAATCAAGCCTAACCATCGTTTTACAAAATTTTTAACTTGGCCTACTTGATTTTATCTTGGTCACTTTTAGGCCCAGGGTCGAACTTAGGGAAGCGAGATTAAAGGTAAATAAGTTTTTACGCCTTTCCTACAACGAATCTCTTCCGTTCGTTTATTATGTTTTTGGTGTTTTTCTATTTAAGATTTTTTTCCTGATAATTTTTGTCCTTGAGGTACACCCTCAAAATCAGGTTCTTGGCTTTGAGCCAAATTAGGGTTTCAAAACTGATCTTGCTATTCGTAAGATTGAGTACCTTCAAGTCAAGGATTATCTTTTCTCTTTTGTATATTTTTTTTATCTTTTTAATGGCAGGAAAGAGAAATAGAAATAAGGTAAATATAGTATATATATATGTATATATTATATATGTATATAGGGGTGGGGGTGGAGGTGGAAATGGCGTATAGCACGGTGTCGAGTTGATCGTCATCTAGGAAGATGCAACCAACAGGACGAAGTGCTGCGTGGAGTGTAGGATGGATGGGTGGAAGATGTGTGTGGAGATGCTTTCTGTACTCGTGTATCGGGGAATATCAGCAACTGGTGTAGATATTCCTGCAATAGAACGTGTGGTAGGTGATATGAAAAAAAAAAAAAAAAAAATATATATATATATATAAATATATATCTATATGTATATATATAGATATGGTTATAATCATATTGGTGTATATGTAGTTATATATGTATATATATATAGATAGATGTAGGTATATATATATATATGTAAATATATATATATATATAGTCGTGTGCAAGTGAGTGGGTGTGTGTACGAGAGTGTGTGTGTTTGTGTATGTGTCTGTGGGAGGGAGTGAGAGAGAGAGAGCGTCTGCTGGAAGAAGAAGGCGCGGCGAGTTAAGTCGTTCGGAGGATTCAGCCATCGTCAGATGGTGTGCGTAGGAGCGTGCATGCGCATGCACAGGCACGCGCAAGCGTAGGCGCGCACTGGAGGGAGCGGTGTGAGGGCGCAGCGCACCGCGCTCCGCGCTGAGGGGAATATGGGCGAAGAAGCGGGCGCTGGGTGAGACGCGGGCGCAGGCACTGGAGCGGTAGCAGGGACGGGCTAGCGAAGATTGCGGCGCAGAGAGAGCACGCGGTGACCGTATAAGTGAGAAGCTTTCCAGTCACCACACTGTAGCTACAGTGTTGCGCTCTCTAGCGTGAACAGTAGCTACAGTGTGCGCTCGGCTCGCGCGACTGGCTGTGGCCTATTCTGCATGCGCAGGCACTGCGGAGTGAGCTTGCGCGCGCAGAAGAAGCTGTGGCGGCTGCTGCAGGGGCACGCGGTGGCCTACGCGTGGCGTGGGGCGGCCGGTTCCTTGCTGCAGCTGCGGTTGAGCTTCAAAGCTCGATTCTGTGGCAGTGGCGGAAATGGATGGAATGACGAAATAGAGAGGAGAACCACCACGCCCACCGGCTCTTTGATGAGCTGGGCGATGGTGGGACTCACAGTGGTGGTTGTGTACCACTGTGAGCTGCTCCTGTCCGCAGCGTAGCTCTTTAGGAGGAAGAGAGGCTACGTATGGAGGGGAGAGGGGAGGAGATGGCCTGGAAGAAGAAGAAGCTATCTGTGTGTGTTGTCCAGGCTCTCTGCAAGGAAGATAGTTGTGCCCATTTTAAAGAGGAAGGAGGCAAGCACAGCCATGCCCTGGGCTGTGCATGGCTGTGCATGTGGCTGGCAGGGCAAGCTGAGTGTAGAGAATGGCGCGAAGAGCAAGCCGTGGCCTGACCCGCGCGGAGAAATTCAAAGCCAAATAAAAATAAAAATAAAAATAAAGATGGTGAATTTACGAGGCAACACTTGAGGAATACGTTAATTTCAAGGCCATTTTATTCACTCTCCTCTCCTCTCAAATAAATGCATTCATGCGTTTATTTTTACACATGCGACTATGGCTACCTAATATGCATTGGCAATGCTAGGAAATAGCACAAGATGGCACAATTGTTGGTGTATTTTTGCTATGCAATCATGAGGTCACCACTAGATTCCTTGGGTCTAAATTAAGTTAACCCTAAAATTTGAGCCCAATCAGAGTCCATCTTGACCTAGTTTGCATTTTAGCCCATAAGTTTCTGATTTCAACGAAATTACGCCTAAGTTTTGAATATTTATTACATATAGCCCCCTACCTTTTGGTCTCTCTTGCAAAAAAGCCCCTGCCTCCATCGTCTTCATTCTCACCCAAACAAGGCAAGTGCAGTAGCTGAAGAACCCATACATGTTGACTTTGATCAATTTAAATCCTCATCAAATCTCTACTAAATCTCTCTAAATTTAGAGGGATTGGTAATCAGATCATACCCTTTTGATTGAACTCAAAATTGAGCTCCAATTTGGAGCATATAGCCATCGGCAAGCTCAAAATTCATGGGATTTGGTTTTGCAAATTTGTAAATCAAACTTGTGAAATTGAGGCAATTTAAGATGGGATTCACCTCTATATAAAGCCTCATACATCTACAAGTCAATTTTGTGCAGAATTTCACCGGAAAACCCCCTCTTCTTCCTTGCTGGCGGAAAACAACCCACCTTGGAGCTCCTTCTCCCTACGTCGTCACCCTCTGCCACGTACAATAGGTGAGGGGTTTTTTTTCTCTTCCTCCCACGAAGCTTTTCGCATAGCTTCGTGCCCCAATTCACCTCCTTCGGCTCCGATGACCAACCCTTCTTCCTCCTCGCCGGTGCACCACTAGTGAGCTTCTCCCTTCTTTCTCTCGTAAAATTTCTTTAGGGCTTTTGTTTCCCTCATCCTCAATTAGGTATAGGAAACATCTTAGCTCCGTTCTTCAACTCCTCTGACATTGTCGACCATCACCACATCCACCTTCATTGTTTGCTCACCTCTACATTCTCCTCACCTAATTAGCTTATGCGAAAGCTTCCCCACACCTCCATAAAGCTTTCGCTTAATGTAATTGCACCTTACGACACATCCATCACTCTTCCCCATTCATGCCAGTGAAGCTCCTTTGGAGCTCATCAGTAGAGCACATTCACCAATCCATTCACACAATTACCTTAGTGCTTTTGACCGACGAGTTGCCTTGGTGGTTCTCATGTGGTTAATTGGGCCAAAAGGCCATGCTTTACGTGTGTAGGTACTCATCGGTTTCCACCTTCTCCGATGTCGAGCAGCCTCGTTCGGCGAGCAATCCACAAGGCCACCACCTTCTCTTCGTGCAGAACCACTTGGGGATCACATCTGGGCCGCTGGACTAGAGATCCAACGGCCATCTTACATTGATTGAGGAGCACCTCCTCTACGTTGTGACAACGAAGAAGACAAGGGACTTTAGTCCCATATTAGGGAAGTGAGGAGACTGAAACACGCATATAAGGAATCTCGTCCTATACCCTCTCACCCAAGATGTAGCGGGTCGAGTCCCTATACACGCATGCCAAACGCACGTGCCCTCGCCCACCTAGGCATGGCAAGGTAGGTCCGGTCCAGATCCGTATCCAATTAGAAAAGAGAAGAGAAAATGAAGAGGTTGGTGTTGGGCCTAGAGGAGAGGGTCGATTTTGCTGGGCCACCACGCCTCTGTCTGACTTGGGCCTTGTCTGTGCAGACCCTTGGGTTTTCAATTTCACTAATTATTGAAGAGGCTTTACATACAGTTGAAAAGCCCTTTTTGCTTCAAACACTTAGCATTTTTTTGGAGTTTAATATAGTGCATTACCTTGAATAAATATGTTTCTTTTTATATCAATCTCTTGAGCTTCATTTTAATCACTTGATTAGTGGTTTATACTGTGAATTATTTGCTCCCTAAGACGACCTCGGACTCACATTTGAGATATAAATTTGAATGTTGATTCGCTTTTGTTGTCTATACTACGATGCCTATTTAAAATGCGACAAAAGCACGTTAGCATTTTGGCATCATTGCTGGAGAGCACCATGTAATTTCACCACTATTCATATCATTTTTGTTGTTTAATTCTGATTTTTAATTTGCTCTATTTGATTGTTTTGAGGTGAATTCGCACTCAAGATTGTCTGCTTGGAGCAACCACACCAGGGGCAGGTTGCCATTCTGACTTCTTCCCTAATCCCCTCTCTATCTTGGGAATATACAAAAAGAAACCAAAAAGAAATTAGGATTCAATCCCGCCTCACTTTTCTAGTAACATCATTTTAGGTGAGAAATTTCTTATTTATCTTGATTAATTATGATCAAATTTGATTTAGAGTACCCAATTCCTCGCTACTTGCACCTATTAGAGACATAAAGCAACTTGGACTATTCACCTTCTTGTTTGAGTCGAAGGTGTCATAACTGGAGTCAATTGGACTTGGAAATAGAGCCACATTGGGTTTTCACTTTAGGGTTGAAGTGCTAGTACACACATGCCCTTCATAAACGAAAATGAATCTTCCTGCATTTGTGTGCCACCCAAGCCCTTGTTTGATTTGATTTAATCAACAAATCTTAAAATCTAGGCTCTATATTCACTTGAATCATAGAAGTTGGGACCCAATAACCTATTTGAGAATAAAGTAAGGTGATTCCGGTGACTTGACTCGAATTCATCCTTAATTTTAGGGTAGGTTTGGTGAAGTTGATTCACTTTGTGAATCAACCAACCTCAAATTAGGTCACAATTTAAATCAACTTCTAAATTCAAGTGAGAATACAAGGCACAACTACGCTTAAAATTGGTAGACTTAACTCAATTCACGCATACAAGTCTGCTTGGATCCGCGGTGACAAGGAAGGCTGGGTGGGAGAAACCCTGTAACCCGTGGGGACGCTTTACCATGTAGGGGTCTTTGTAGGGCTCTCCCTTTTTGGTTGCCTAAGTAATTCTCGGGTGTTTGGATTTTTGATTCAGAGGTCCATCTACCTCGAACTGCCATAGTCATACAATTTTTTTGGGTGCCTTGATTGGGTCCAGAATAGTTCTAGTCCCTCATCCCTTCTCTGGTGCATGTACGGGAGGTCTTTGAGACCCGTCTTGAGACCTCCACTAGTGAGACACATTTGTCAGGGTCAGACCTTGACCCTTTTGTTTGGGTCTCTTTCTGATATATTCGATATCTCTTCTGATCCATCAACATCTGATCTTGGTTCTCCATCCTCTACTTCTATGGAGAATCTAGAATAAGGAGGTGATATTCAACACCTGCAGGATCAGTTGCAGACTCTCATCGATCTCAATCAGGCACTGGCCAACCCCCGACCTCATCCATAGATGTGGGATCATTATAATCCCACAGTTGCGGCAATCGAACCCAAGGTGCAGATTTTGACTAGGGGACTTGATACAGAGTTGAAGCCAAATATCATCAACCTGATCATCTACTTCCATGGATTGGGCTCTGAAGACCCTTTCCAACATATCCAAGAATTGAAACATCTGGCCCAGACTGTCGGGCCAAATGTATAGAACCGGAACACCCTTCTCATGAAGATGTTCCCCTTCTCTTTGAAGAATAAGGCTGCCCATTGGTATTAGTCTCTGATTCGACTGATTAATAGCTGGGAAAGTTTACAAGCTGAATTCCTTAAGAAATTCTTCCCAGTTGGATGCACTAATGCCCTAAGGCACCAAATCACGAATTTCACGTAGAATGCGAGAGAACCACTTCATAAGGCATTGGATCGCTTGTTGGATCTCATGTAGAAATGCCCTCACCATGGAGTTTCTAAATGGGAATAGGTCTAGTCTTTTTACTAGAGACTCCATGAGGATATCTGTTTATTTGTTGATGCAGCCTCTGGAGTCAATTTCATGGGTAAAGACGAAGACACTGTTTGAGAGATTCTCGAGAATATGTCTGAGAACTCCATAAATAATGAGTTTATGGGTATGTTTAATTGAACGACTACCCGTGCATTGACACATACCAGTGGGACACACGAGACACGAGACCTATCCGCATCCGTTGATCTGGAGTTAGTGGCCATTCGGTTGGATAAGGTCTCCATTATCAAGAAGAAGTCGAACGATTTGACTCACCAACTACAGAGGGCCACTTCTACTTAGCAAAGCACGTATGTGCGTGCGCCCACAGGGAGGGAGGTTATGCATAACATTCACCACCACTCATATCAGAGGATGGATGTGTATCCACCCGCGATCCTAGTTTCAGAGGAAACTCTGAGCCATCCTACTCTAGTTGGGGGATCTCTGAACTCCCATATTCTGATTATCGAGAGCTACTCAACCCTATGAGGGGCTCCATGCCATTTAGAATGATCCATTCTCCAGCCTATATAACCCTTGATGGCGTAATCATTAGAATTTCGCTTGGTCAGGAAATAATTAGAACTCCATACCTCAATTCCAACCCCGACCACAAAATCTGCGAGCATATCAATCGGCTTATCCTAAGCCCAACCCGAACTTTCAAACTGGGCCTAGCAAGGAAGACTAGATGAGCTTGATTCTACATACTTTGGCTAATATGCAGAAGATCAATGCTACCATGCAGAGGCAGTATAATGTGGAAATTACAGAGGTTCGCAACCAACTTGCACAGATGGCTGGGACTCGCTAGCCTGGTGCACTTCCTTCTCAACCTTTGTCGAATCCGAACAACATGTCGCATCAGAGGCACGTTGCAAACCCAAATCAAGGCCGAGCACATTACGTTTATCAGGCCCCTTCTGCACCTCCATCTGATGGGTCAGAGGCTTCTACTTCATATACAGGATATCAGCAGCAACCTCCTCTCCTGCCAACTCCGAATCCAAACCAGGCAGGCGTAAACTCTGCCACTACATGCAGTGCCAAAACTACTTAGGACCTACCTTGTCCTAGTCAATCTTGTCTAAGTAGTTCAAGACCCAAACCCAGGATGGATATCAAGGACAAACCCACCCTAAATTCAGAGCCTGAGCCAACCCTGGAAAAACCCAAAGAGGTTCCATTTCCTGAGGCCTTGGCCAAAGGAAAGGAAATCCAAACCCATGGCACCTGAGGAGGACTTAGTCAAGCTCTTTGAGCAAGTCCAAATAAGCATTCTCTTGATGGATGCGATCCAACACGTACCAGCTTACACATGATTTCTAAAGGATTTGTGTACAACAAAGTGTAAGCCGTGAAACAAAGATGGGAGCCTAATTGTTCTATCAAAGGAAGTAAGCTCTATAATTCTAAGTAAACTCACGTAGAAAGCAAAGGATCCTGGTATCCCTTTGATCTCTTGCAAGATAGGAAACCTAGAGTTCGATTGAGATTTATTGGATTTAGGAGCCTCCATAAACCTGATTTCCACCACCATACTAGACCACTTTGAAGGAATTGAGCTCAAACTGACTGAGGTGGCTCTGTAATTGGCTGATAGATCGATTAAGTTACCACGAGTTCTCGAGGATGTTTTGGCTAGGGTATGAGATTTCTATTTTTCAGTGGATTTCATATTTGGATATGGATACTCCTAAGAATCGGAGTGATACATCAAGCATCTTGGGGAGACCGTTCCTAGCAACTGCTAGGGTGAATATCAATTGCAAAGAGGGCCAGATCGAGTTAAAATTCGGGGATGAAACATTAAGGATCGATATCTTTAAGACTTAGGAATAAACTATAGGCCAATTGAGGAAGTCTGTGACATAGGGTCTTTGGTTGAGGATTCGATTTCCGAGGTGAACTCGATTCTCCATGAACCTCAACCACAAGAAGATCTTGACCCGCAAATTAGGGAACCTCAATTTTATTTAGACTTATCCTTAGCTTCGACTATATCTTCTGGGGCCAACCCCAAACCCCCACCCATTGCTGATAACCCAGTTCAGGAGCTGAAACCTCTTCCAGACCATTTGAAATACGTGTTTTTGGGTTCAAATATGACGTTTTGAGTGATTATCAACTCTTGACTCACTCCTAATAAGGAAACGAAGCTGATTTTTGTCCTCCAGCAGCATCGTAGAGCCATTGGTTGGACTCGAGATGACTTGATTGGAATAAGTTCCTCCCTTATTGCACTCATCGTATTTATACTGAAGAGGGCTCACAACCTTCTCGGGAGATGCAGAGAAGACTTAACTCGAATTTCCAGGAGGTTGTGAAAAAGGAGATCATCAAGTGGCTTGATGTGGGAATCATCTACCCCGCCTCTGATAGCCACCGGGTGAGTCCCATTCATGTAGTGCCTAAAAAGGCAAGACTCACCATGATTACAACTGAATTTGGAGAAACCATCCCGACACGAATTGCGAATGCATGGAAAGTCTATATAGGCCATCGAAAATTGAATACCTCTACGAAGAAAGACCATTTCCCTCTCCCATTCATTGATCAAATCCCTGAGAAACTAGCAGGGAATCGATTTTTCTGTTTTCTGGATGGGTACCTCGGATATAACCAAGTGGCAATTCATCTTGAAGAATAGGAGAAGACTACCTTTACCTACCCCTATGGAACATACCTATACCATAGGATGCCATTTGGGCTATGGAATGTGTCTGCCACTTTTCACTGATGCATGCTAGCCATATTTTTTGATATGGTAGGTAAATACCTCGAAGTCTTCATGGACGACTTCTCGGTATTTAGTCAGACTTTTGATGATTGCCTTCTGCACTTGGTTCAGATCCTTCGATGATGCATTGAAGTGAATTTGGTTCTCTCCTAGGAAATGAGCCATTTCATGGTTCCTGAGGGCATCGCACTTGGACACCTCGTATCTGAGAAAGATATCCAAATTGACCAAGCTAAGGTGAATTTGATTTCCAAACTTCCTATACCTTCCTCGGTTCAAGATATTCGATCATTTCTGGGGCACATCAATTTTTATCAATGATTCATATCTGATTTCTCAAAAATTGCACGCCTGCTGACAAATCTTCTCTCAAGGGACACACCCTTTGAGATGACGCATGTGTGTGTTCACACTTTCGAGATCCTGCGTGGCCGAGTAACCCAGGCTCCAATCCTATAATCTCTTGACTGGTCTCAACCATTTGAGATCATGTGCGATGCATCTGACTACGTAGTAGGAGCGATCCTTGGGCAAAAGATCGATGGAAAACTAGTAGTAATATATTACGCTAGCAAGACATTGGATGAGGTACAACATAATTATACAATTATAGAGAAAGAGCTGCTGGCTGTAGTATTTGGTCTAGAAAAATTTAGATCATACCTTCTAGGCTCCCATGTCATTATTTACTCAAATTACACCACTGTGAGGCACTTGTAAAGAAGGATGCGAACCGAGGCTGATTCGATGGATCTTGCTCTTACAAGAATTTGACTTCAAGATACATAATAAGGCAGGAAAACAGAACATGGTTGCTGACCATTTGTCTCATCTTCCTTCTTCAATCATTAACCCCTCCAGACCTGAGCATCTTTTGGACAAGCATCTTCTGAGCATTAATGTTGGACTTCCTTGGTATGTTGATATTGTCAATTATTTAGCATCGAACCAAATCCTGTCTGATTGGCCAAAAGCTAAGAAAGACAAATTGATTTTAGATGCCAAATATTATGTCTGGGAAGAGCTATATCTCTTTCGCATCGGTGCTGATTAAATCATCCGGAGATGCGTTCCCGACTGATCGAGCTGACTTCCAGAGGCGTTATGAGCCTATAGGACCGCCTATGAAACCCAGTTAAAGATGTCTCTGTTCATACTTGTTTACAGGAAGGCACGTCATCGTCCTATAAAGATGGAGCATAAGGCCTATTGGGCAGTACAGAAGTGCAATCTGGATCTCAGAGAGGTCAAAATTCACTGTTGTTTGCAAATGAGTGAGATCGATGAGCTACACAATGATGCGTATGAGAACTCGCGTATCTACAAGGAGCGAATTAAGGCCTTTCATGACAAGCTCATCTCATGAAAATCTTTCTATCCTGGTCAGAAAGTGCTTCTCTTTGATGCTCTACTCAAGCTCTTCCTAGGAAAACTGAGATCAAAATGGACAGAACCTTTTCTAGTCTGGAGGATCTTTGGAAATGGAGTGGTCAAAATCAATGAACTCAGTCACGACTCAGACCCTTTTGTAGTGAATGGTCAAAGACTGAAACCATTCCTTGAGCTTACCGATTTGAATCTGGCTGCTGAATCTTTTGATCTTCATTCACCATGAACTTCATTTCACCCAGCTGATGGTGTTAAACTTAGCGCCTAACGGAAGGCAACTCGTCATTTGAAAACCCAAGACCCTTTTTATCTGTGTTGAAATGAATTCCTATTGCACCTTAGGGTTTGTACTTTACAGCAATCGACTCCACCTCCGATATTCATATTGGAGCTTGAAATCATCTGCAACAGTCATGCCGACCCATTCACCCACCCTTTATAACCTATTCTAAAATATGAACTAAGTTGAATTCGAACCCACCTAGTTTGCAATGAGGTCATTACAGAACTTAGGCGTGGGGGGTATTAAAGTGCAAAATGACTTAAAATTTGATTCTTTTGAGGGGTTCTCATACCAAAAGAAAGGATGAAAGGGGAGGAAATTCTTGAGCTATTTGTAAATCTATTTTGAGGAGGAAAAATCGGAGAAAAATAGAGAAAAAAGAAGCAAAAGGCAATTGTGTTAGTCCTAATAGTTGAGTATGGAGCAAAAGGCTAGATTGAATGATGAATTGAGTCTTTAAGCGCTAAAGAAAAGGAGATAAGTGAGGAATACTGACTTTAGGCTTCTTGGGCCTATTTTGGACTTAAACACTCGTGTATTTGTTAAGATCTGCACTATTCCTCAAGAGGTTGAGGGAGTTACGAAGCTGATGTATTAAGTCTAAGGTTTAGGGATTATTCGATCTAGTTGTCTACCCTTTGGGTTGCAGGACTTGGTAACCTAGGCATCCAAATCTCACACACTGGTCTAGTTTAGGAAGCTTAACGAAGAATCATGCCATAAAGTGTTCTGTCTTAAAAAGAATGATTTCTCGAAGATTTGACTTAGAAGAAGTTCGAAAACACAAGTTGATTAGATGAGGTCCCGCTGTAGAGAGGAGTAAATACTCCCCTTGAAGATGCATTATAATATATCATCTCCTTGGCACTTGTCTCCTAGGAATCTAAATATCCTATCGAGGGCACGTAAGCTCTTTATGCTGGTTCAGGTGCCACGGGTGTCATTATCCTGAAATGTTGATTGCCAGGGCTTGGATTTACCTACAGACACCATGGGTGGGCACTATCACAAAATGTTGATTGCCAGGGTTTTGGGGGTTGCTATGGGTGGTGCTATCTCAAAGCATCGATTGCCAGGGACCTTTCGAGGATTGATGATGGGGACAAGAAATTTGATATAGATCGTGTTGAGGGTCAATCTGATGTTGGATTTAGGGGGATCTAAAAGAAAATAGAAAAAGAGAAAAAGATTCTAAAAAATATCTCTCCACCTTTCTAAAAATACACTAGCAAGTTGAACCTGGGCCTCGCTGCACGTGCGCACGGGTGCTTTAACCGCTGGGATTAATGAACCTCTAGGCAGATTCTGGGGCCTTAGAAACCTTTGTTGCAGACCCAAGGTTAAGGCTGGTCAGGTCTGTATCTTGGCCGATACTTGAGTACCCCTAGGCCTAGAGTTGGTATTTTGATCTAATTTCTAGAGGCATGGCACGATAAGTTCTCCTGACGAGAAATTATGGTCTAGAGATCTGGTCTATTCCATAGGATTTTGCTAGGGACTAGCAAAAGTTAGGCATGAGGGTATGATGGTAACAGCATCATCTGCCATAACTAACCTAATTTAGACTACTTTTAGTGATAAATGCTCCTTAAGAACCATTTGAGGGTCGTAATTCAGTTCTGAGACGAACACGAGAAGAGGATGGGAAATCCCATTAATTCTGCTATTTTAATGAGAAATCACGAATGCAGAATAAATTAGGGGTTAATCGGTGGCCAAATGAACTTAAATTTCCATGAAGTGGGCTCACATTGATCGAATCAGGGTTTTCTACATTTTGAAGATTATTTTATTAATAAAAACCCTAATTACAGCCTTACTTCAATTAAAAGGGTTTTGATTGAAATAAATATAATCTAAACCTCTTAAAAATTACTGAAAAATATTATGAGGTTTGGAAGCTTCACTTTGACCAAAGGAGCCCTTTTGACTAAAAATAGTGATGTAGGTGGGAATTCACTTTGTTTTGGGCTACAGTGTAAATTACCCAGTCAAACTGATTCAAACCCCAAATTTGTGGTCTCCACTAGATTCATTGGATCTAAATTAGCTTAACTGTAAAATTTGAGCTCAATCAGAGTCCATCTTGATCCAATTTGTATTTTAGCCCATAAGTTTTTTATTATTGCAAAATTACCCCTAGATTTCGAATATTTATTACATATAACCACCTACCTTTTGGTCTTTCTTGCATAGAAGCCCCTACCTCCACCATCTTCTTTCTCGCCCAAACAAGGCAAGTGCAGCAGCTGAACAACCCATACATGCCAACTTTGATTGATTCAAATCCTCATCAAATCTCTACCAAATCCCTTCAAATTTGGAGGGATTGGTAATCAGATCATACCCTTTTGATTGAGCTCCAATTTGGAGCATATACCATCGACGAGCTCGAAATTCATGGGATCTGGGCTGCCAAATTCGCAAGTCAAACTTGTGAAATTGAGGCAACTTGAGATGGGATTCACCTCTCTATATATAAAGCCTCCTACGTCTACAAATCAAATTAATGTGGAATTTCATCGAAAAACTCCCCTCTTCTTCCTTGTCGGTGGAAAACAACCCACCTTGGAGCTCCTCCACACTTCGTCACCCTTTTCCACGTGCAATAGGTAGAGGGGTTTTTTTCCTCTTCCTCCCACGAAGCTTCTCGCAAAGCTTTTTACCCCAATTCACCTCCTCCAGCTTCGACAACCAACCCCTCTTCCTCCTCGTTGGCGCACCACCGGTGAGCTTCGCCCTTCTTCCTTGTAAAATTTCTTTAGGGCTTTTGTTTCTCTCATCCTTAATTAGGTATAGGGAGCGTCTTAGCTCCATTATTCAACTCCAACACCGTCACCACTGCCACATCCATCTTCATCGTCTGCCCACCTCCACATTCTCACCTAATTAGCTTACGTGAAAGCTTCCCCACACCTCCACAGAGCTTTCTCGTCAGGTAATTACACGTTACGACACCTCCATTACTCTTCCCCATTCATGCTGGTGAAGCTCCTTCGGAGCTTTTTGGTAGAGCATGCTCAATCATCCATTCACACATTCACCTTAGGGATTTTGACCGACGAGTAGCACCAGTGGTTCTTGTGTGGTTAATTGGGCCAAAAGGCCGTGCTTTACACATGTAAGAGCTTGTTGGTTTCCACCTTCTTTGACTTCGAGCGACCTCATCCGACGAGCAATCCACAAGGCCAGCACCTTCTTTTCATGCAAAACCACTTGGGGACCACATCTGGGCCGTTGGATTAGAGATCCAACGGCCATCTTACATCGATTGAGCATCACCTCCTCTACGCTGCGGCAACGGAGAAGACAATGGACTTTAGTCCAACATTGGTGAAGTGAGGAGGCTGAAATGTGCATATAAGGTATCTCATCCCATACCCTTTCACCCAAGCTGTAGGGGGTCAGGTTGCCATACACGCATGCCTAACACACGTGCCCTCGCCTACCCATGCACGCCTGGGCGGGTCTGGGCCAGATCCGGATTTGATTAAAAAAAAAAAAAGAGGAAAAGAAGAGGTTGGTGTTGGGCCCAGAGGAGAGGGCCGATTTTGCTGGGCCAAGCTTTTGTTTGACTTGGGCCTTGTTTGCGTAGGCCCTTAGGTTTGAAATTTCACTAAGTATTGAAGAGGCTTTACATATAGTTGAAAAACCCTTTTTGCTTCAAACACTTAGCATTTTTTAGAGTTTGATATAATGCATTACCTTGAATAAATATGTTTATTTTTATATCAATCTCTTGAGCTTCATTTTAATACTTGATTAGTGGTTTACACTGCAAATTATTTGCTCACTGAGGTGACCTCGGACTCACACTCGTGATATCAATTTGAATGTTGATTTGCTTTTGTTGACTATACTATGACGCCTATTTAAACTCGACGAAAGCACGTTAGCATAAGCCAAAAGAACATACTTTGGGGAAGGTGATAGTCTTTGAGTAGGATAGTTCTGTCATCCTGCATCGCTTTCCTCAGAAAAAGAGTGATCCAGGTGCCCCCTTGATTTCTTGTGTCATTGGGGATTATACTTTTGATCGAGTACTCTTGGATCTAGGTGCATCCATTAACCTAATCCCAACTTCCTTGTATGAAAAGTTTGGGTTAGGTGAACTTAGGCTAACCTTAGTAATACTATAGTTAGTGGACCATTCGGTTGGCACCCTGAAAGTTGTTTTTGAGGATGTTATTATTAAGGTTAAGGATTTTTATTTTCTTATAGATTTTCTTGTTCTTGACATAGATGTACTTGAAGAATTGAGGAACACACCCATCATTCTTGGGCATCCGTTCCTTGCTACCGCTAAGGCTAACATAAATTGTGAAAGCGATAGCATAGAGATTGCCTTAGGAGATAGAAAATTAACACTTCATAGTTTTAAGGCAATAAATAAATTTGAGTATTGTAGATATATTGAGGAACTCGAGGATACTAATCATGAGATTGAGACATGTATGGCTATGACTTTTCTCGAGGATTCTTCCTGCACAAATGAGCTTGACCCACAAACCTCTATGGCAGAACCGCCACACCTTTAAGAGGTTGTTGATTGTATTCATTTCCAACCTCTTCCTCTGGACCGTCCTGATGAGTCTTCATTAGCATCTTCTTTACCCTTTATTCTAAGCCCACCCCAGCTTGAGCTAAAACCATTGCCTGAGAGTTTGAAATATAAGTTCTTAGGACCTAAGAAGATGCTCCCTATCATTATCAGTGCAAAATTAAGGAGTAAGAATTGTAATTGATTAAGGTCCTTAAGAAGCGTAAAGAGGCAATTGGTTGGATCATCCATAACCTTAGGGGGATCGAGCCATCTTACTGTAATCATCGTATTTTTTTGGAAGATGGATCCTGCCCTTCTTGCAAGATGCAGAGGAGATTAAACCTTAATATGCGAGAAGTGGTCAAGAAGGAAATCATCAAATGGCTCGATGCAGGCATTATCTACCCAATCTCTAATAGTCCATGGGTTAGCCCCGTACAGATTGTGCCCAAGAAAGCAGGAGAATTCTTTACCAACCATTCAGCTTCCTCCTGGAGAGTTTGTATTAATTACAGGAAGCTGAACACAACCACGAAAAATGATCGTTTCCCTTTACCTTTCATTGACCAAATCCTTGAAAGGTTAGCTAGGTAGAAGTATTTTTGTTCACTGGACAGTTATTTGGGATATAACTAAGTCCCTATTCATCTTGAAGATTAGGAAAAGATGTCTTTCACCTATCCCTACGGAACCTTTGCATTCCGTACAATATCGTTTGGGCTTTGCAATGCTCCCAGGACTTTTCAAAGGTGCATATTGGCCATTTTTTAGGACATGGTGGGAGATTGTCTTGAGATATTCATGGATGATTTCTCCATTTTCAGGGATTCTTTTGAGTCTTGCTTGGTTAACTTGGCATTGACTTTTATGAGATGCATCCAAAAGTGATTGGTCCTTACCTGGGAGAAGAGTTACTTCATGACACAAGGCATTGTCTTTGGTTATGTAGTCTCTAATTGGGGCATTGAAGTTGATAGAACTAAGGTGGATGCTATCTACAAACTTTCCCCACCCACATCTGTTAAGCAAATCCGTTCATTTCTGGGTCAAGTAGGCTTCTACAGGAGGTTTATTGATGTAGATACATCTATTTAGGTTAAAATACCTATTTGCGAATGTTCCTAAGCCCATAGATGCATTTAGCATTATAAATATTGCATAGCCTTCATCATTCTGCATTTAGAACAGCTTGTATAAATTATAGGTTAATTCGCTTCTTTTTGTGGTCAAGAGAGTAGATTTATTTTGGGGTCTTGGATTGAAGGTCCAACCATACGTATCTAATTTAGATGACACTCGGAGTTCAACGCCTCCGAAATCGCCTTAATCGTAGTTCCGTAGCATCATATGTAGTCCGAGGAAGATCAAAGGTCAGGAGCTGGAGTGAACTCATGTCAACTAAGTTGGGTTAGCTTGAGCTCCTAGTGAACTAATTGGAGCTATGATGAGCTAGACACAATCAAGTTGAGCTGGATCTAAGCTAAGTTAAGTTGAGTTGAGCTACTATCCAGCTGAGATGAGCTAAATGAAACTTAGATGAAGTAAATGCAACCTAGTTGAGCTGGAATCCAACTGTGATGAGCTGTATTCACTAGGGTCCAGCTAGAATGAGCATCCTTTTCACCTTCTGCCTTCCTGAGTGCTAGGGTTTTAGGGATTTGGCTATTTAGCTTATCCCTAACACTCAAGCAAACATGTTAAAAAGACAAACTATGCAATGCGTGCCTAACCTAAGTAATGCCTAAATGCAGCCTGAAAACTTATTTGCGAAATTAAAACCTTAAGAGTTAGATCAATTTTAGGGCATAAGAATAATGATAAATTGTCGTTTATCACACCACTTAATGTAAATTTGATTCATCCCGTAGCTTGCCAGTTACAGTTTAACTTTTAGGAACTAACCAGGCATTTCACATTCTTTTTGAGTTTTAAAGGAATATATCATCACCGGTGCTTTCAAAATTTGGAGTGTTCCACTGAACATTGACTGAATATGCCTAAAGATTAAACTCTAAAAGCTACTAAGTAAGATTTAAACTTTAAAATCTACCTCATTTTTAATAATCTTTCTTGAAAACCTTGGTTGTGCACACACACATATTAACTGATCTTTGAGGGCACAACATATCTAAAGGGCCCATCACATTCTAGGAGCACAATAATTGCAAGCCTAATTAAAATTGAGTAGACGTTGGCCTTAAGGATTAACTCTCTCTTTTGGACTCTAACTGAGATTTTTTTTCAATTAATTTGCTTCTACCAGTCCATTTGATGTCTAGCTAGGGGAGTTGTGTCAAAAGATCGCAGTTGGGGGGTATCAAAGGAACCGGAGGTGCAAGCCAAAGGAAGAACCTTCTCCCCAATCCTTGCCTCTAACTGGTTGGATTGACCAAATAGAAGTAGACCAAATCGATTCTTTCATCTTAAGGCAGGTTCTGAGAGTCTGTAGATCTTTAGGCTACCCACCTAAGGATAGGTTTGGTTGGATTGTACTGTAGGATACCTTTCTCTCCACTATTTTTCCTTCCTACTTCACCATGTATTCTTCTACACCACACTCATACTTCCACTTCTACTCTCTAGACCTACCCTACTCCCAATATGATCATTATCCTAACCCAACCACCACTCACCTATCCACTAGTTGGGATAATCCTAATTGGGAATATAATTCTGGACCTCAATGTCCAGGGCCTAACCCTGGACATCATGATTATGATTGTTATACTTGTTAGAGCTACACCGATTATAGATCATCACCCTCTTATGAACAAACCAGCCCAATCTACAATCAAGAAGGATATGAGGATTATAACACCTAACCTCCCCAGGATTGCACTTCATATAGGTCACCACCCCTTTTTGAACAATCCGTAATGACCTATTATTAAGGAGGATCCCAAGAACCTCAATTTCTTGACTCCTCTAGATTGAACCCAAACCCACCCAACCCTGAACTGAACCATTTGGTTCAGGTGAACTAGGTCTAAGATAGGGTGTTGGCTAACTTGAGGAACACCATACAATCTTTGGAAACTAAGCCAACACCCTACACTGAAGCATTAAAGCCTTTGATTTAGGTGATTGACGATCTTAACAAATCTTTACTACATTGGCTCCATGGCATTGAAGATGAGGGCCCAGGTGAGTTTTTACTTAGGAAATTGTTAAGATTGAGGATGAAATTTATAGTTGCTTTAGTCCAATCTTGGGATGATTATCAAGATGAACCCAATTTAGGAGAACCAATGTCAGAACCTGCTAAGGCACCTGTATAGAGGACACATTTTATGTGATCGGAGATGACCAGGTTGGTCTAGAGCAACCTATTGAGGATGCACCGATTCTTTCACCCGAGATCCCTGAGCTAGGGTACGAAGACACATGTCTTCATGGACCAGGGAATAATAGATGGTTTTGAGATATATATAAATGAGGATCAAGAATTCTTTGATTCTAAGGGTGAGGAATCTCTTAGTGAAGTCTCACTTGAAGTTAAGTGATAAGATGGTTTTCGCTTTCGAATAATGTATTAAGATGATTTATCATTGTAGGATCAAAGTGGTGGAAAATCGCTTAACAAAATAATTAAAATTAAAATTAAACCACTCGTAGAAGAGCGGGTCGTGTCCACAGGGAGGCAATGACGCAATAAAATCTTGATTATTTCATATTCGTTCAATCAAATGTGAAATCCATAGTCAAATTCGACATGAAATGCGACGGAAAGAAGATGCACAATAACTCAAAAATGTAAGGGTAGATGTGCAATTTTTCCTCATTGAAATATTCAATAAATATGTGATGAATTTATGTAATTTTCAATTGACATGCATTAGAGAAAATTTGTGCACATCTTAATCCAAAACCAATGTCAAACAATGTGAATCACAAAAGCCACGTAATTGTAAGAAAGCTTGAGTATGAAGTCGCAATTTCACCAGAATAAAATAATCATAAATTAAAATTCATTTTTCCTGGCAATGGCATGAAATGTAATTATTAATTAGAATGAAAGTAGAGGGTTCTACCTCTCTCCTCGCGATTGGGAGAGAGGCTCATTCGAGGAGCTACTCCTACAAGAGGTTGGCTGAAGCGAGGCCTTTGTGGCGATGGCAGTGGCAGGTCGTGAGATGGCCGAAGCTGGCCTGTCGGAGGAAAGGAGTGGCGGCGGTGGAGGAGCCTGCTGCTGGCCGCATGTGCTGCAGGCGTAAGGAGAGTAGCGTGCAGGCACTGCAGGCGCTGCAGATGCACGTGGAGCGTGGGCGCGTGGAGGCGCGACCTCTGCAGGGCGCATAGGCATGCGCAGGCGTGCTGGTGGCACCAGTTGCAGGTGCTGCATGGAGGCGCTGGAGTGTGGCGCGTGGAGGCGTGGCTTTGCAAGCCGCAAGGGGTACGCAGGCATGGGTGCTGGAGCGCGGGCTGCTGGCACGCGAGCGAGAGGCACGTGGAGCACACGCTGTGGGCGGGCGAAGGTGCGGAAGTGTAGGGGCGCTGGAGGTTCTGGAGAAGGTGAGGAGGCACAGGCATGCTGGCTGGGCTGGAGGCACGTGGTGGGTTTGATGGAGCGGGAGGGGGTTGCTAGCGCGTGTGCTGGCTGAGGTGAGGGTGCTGGGGTGAGAGCGGGCTCGTGCAGGTGGCTGGTCAGGGCGCTGATGGGCGCAGAGGCGTGCGTGGTGGTCCTGTTGGCGCCGTTGCAGGTGCTGCAGATGATGGCACGATGGTGTTGGCGCGTGCGGGTAGATGGCGCGCAGTGTTGGCGTGTGCACTGGAGGTGGCTGTGGTGAGGAGTAGGCAGGTGTGTGTAGCAGGTAGGAGCTGCGTGTGGAAGTGGCGAGGTTTTTTTGGGTTCTTTTTGGTGGAGTGGAGGAAAAACAGAGGATGGGGAAGAAGATGGAGGTGGATGCTGGTGATGCCAGTGAAGATGGTAGCATGCACGCCTGTGTGTGCTTATGGTGGAGCGGCGTGCATTCACGGTGGTGCAAGAAGCTCCTAATGGCGGTGCGGCCTGTCACACCACACGCCCACGGTGGTGGAGGCTTGCTGCCACGGTTGAGGCCGGTGGTGGTGGAGTGGATGAGAGTAGTGCACTCTCTGCACAGTGATGAATAGGGGTAGGGGCCTCACTCAACGGTAGCTCTCCCTTCTCCTTTTGTAGCCACGGCCACACTGATTTGAAATTCAAAACGCCACAGCATGAATGTGATGCGCAAGAGGAGGAGGCAGATCTGGAGGAGTTACTTGTGCAAAAGAGAAAAAGAAAAGAATAAAATAATTAGGATTATTTATACATAACTCCTTAACTTCTATGTTAATTAAAATAGTGCACCTAATTAATTAACTAATTAAATGTATGTAACCCTAGGTTAATTCTAAATGCATGAATTATGTACTTTAGCTAAAAATATGAATAAATTTATTTACATCCTAATGTATGCTATCTAAATGTTAAAATTAATTTAATGTTTAGACATTTAGATACTTAAATAGCCCACGAATATGAGCTAATCATTAAGGAAAATAATTTTAGTGAGACAAGCAGGTCTAAGGACTATGATGAATCATTTGATAGTTCGATAATTGAAGATTTTGATCCTCCTGGGGCTGACATGGAGGATTTCGATCTTGAGTATTGGTTGATTAAATTAATAGCCCCATTCTAAAATCACGCTTTGTTAAGCATAATGATGACTTCATCTGTGAGATCACCAAACCGAAGTCCATTTTGATTCAACCATAATTATTGGACTTGAATAATCTCGATGGGGTGAATAACATGCAGGAGGTCTCGGAATCTAAAATTATGGTTATGGAGAATAGGAGTATGGAATTGAAGATCTAGGAAGCTAATTCCAGGGGAACTAGAAGTTTGAATTTAAGGGTTCCTATTGGCCTAAAATCGCCAACTTTTTACCAGGACCCTTACGATATTTTTGTGGATATGAAACCCAAGTGCTCAATAATAGATTATCTTTTTGAACAGACTATTAACTGGACAAACGAGCCCACTGATTTAGACCTACCTATTGTTCGACATTTCATACTTGTGTTGCATACCACCAAATCGCAGGCCCGACCCCGTAAGTACAACAATCTCCGATTTTGGGTGATTTTCATTTTGAACCATAGAACTACTTGACCCTAGGTTATGGGTCTGCACCATAATCTTGTCCACATCTATGGACATCTTCTTTTTGTGGGTCCTGAAATCAATCTTATTTTAATTTTGACCCACACTTCTGAATTTTTAATGTCTTCTTTGCTTGTGAACCATGCCCAGTTGAAAGCACTAAATTCAGCACTTGTGCATATCTTCTATGGAGCTGACCAGATCTATCACGAAATTTAGGTGGTATTCTATTTGTTTCGTCCTTTTCATGTCTTTATTTTTACATTGAGGACATGGCATTAGTTAGGCATAGGGGGTGGATACTTAATCCTGAAATTATTTTGTTAGCTCTATAGAATTTCTTTTATTTTCATTATTTAGAAAAAAAGAAAAAAAATAGAAATCCAAAAAGGAAAAAAAAAACTATTGGAGAATTAGGAGAAGATAACTTAGGTATGAGGAGTTTGTTAATTTTAGGAAACGATACATTGGGGCCTGAACACTTAGACTCTTCCGGCATATGAGCTTAATTGACTTGGGTGTCCACTAAAATGTGGACCTGTCTGTTGAGTCCTCGCCACATTAATTTTATTTTAATTTGGTTAATAAGTTGGGATGATAAGTACACGACTTATCAATCACCCTCTGATTTGAGGGGACTTTAAATCTAAAGCATCTTTATACTATGTACATTGACTCACTTCTCGATGGTTTTAATGGAAATTAGGTAGCTAATGAACCTTTTTGGGTGGTATGACTGACAAGTTATTGTGGGTTTGACACTCCATTGGTCGGTTGTCCAAAACCCAACCACATGACCATTCTCTTTTGTTGCTGCCTTTAGGTAAATCTTAGATCATGGAAGCACCTGCTTAAAAAAAAAAAGAAAACAAAAAATGAGAAAAAAAGCCACATTTCACCGCATGAGTATGGTTGGCAAGTTGTCGTGGGTTTGATGCCTTATTGGCTGTTTGTCCAGAGAACAGCTCACAAAATACATAAATAATTCTCAAACACTTAGGGAAGAAGCGGGGAAGTAGAATAAATCGGGGAGATATACACTGGGTTTGCCCTTATGTTGACCCCATAAAAGTAAAAGTAGAGCTAAAGCTACCAGTTGGAAATATAAACCTTTAGGCATAAATTTTTAGGTCACCTAGGGTCGTAAAAATCTGAAATCCGTTTTAACTGCTGCTTAGCGAGTTTATCACTTTTTCACAAATAAGGTGCTTAGAACTTAAAATTCTTTTCGAGTCTTGAGTGGGTTAGGTAACCATGGAAAACTACCTTGAAACTCTAAACTCAAAAATCCATAAAAAAAAGAAGAAAAAGGAAAAAATAAATTTGCTTTATACGAAATAAGGTAAGGACTTGGGTGGTTTGCATTTTAGCAGGCACCTGGGCACTGTTGAATCTTTTCAATTTAGGTTCGTAGTTAAGTTTTTCTATCATTAATAAACAACTTAGGCCTAAGTAATCGAATCCTAACTTTGCCTTTACACATAGCATACAGTTTAATTTTGTTGGCGACTAGTAAAAGATAGGCATAAGGGTATGATGTAGAATATATATTTTGGTTAAAATACATATTTACGCATGTTCCTAAGCTCATAGATGCATTTAACATTATAAATATTGCATATCATGCATCATTTTGCATGTAGAATAGCTTGTACAAATTATAGGTCAATTCGTTTATTTTTGTGGACAAGAGAGAATGAGATTTATTTCAAGGCCTTGGATTGAAGATCCAACCGTACGGATTTGATCAGGATGAGGCTCGGAGTCCAACACCTCTAAAATCACCTTGATTGGACTTTCGTAACATCATATGTAGTCCAACGAAGATTAAAGGTTAAGGGGCAAGGTGACATAATTCTGAGCTTTAAATGACAAATCTAACTACACAAATGGATCTGAATTGACGATCGTAGCCCAATAATGTGAAAATTGGCCCAATTTCAGCATCTGTGGTGCCACCTACAAGCATCTGAAGTTGGACGATGTTTACGCGAAATCGTTGATGTTTAGCAAGCGCGTCGTAGTATAGTAAACAACTCGCACAAAACACTTACATTTATTAACTTGAAACCAATTTGGAGTTCGAGGTCGTTCGCAAGGAGCAAAGATGGTAATTCAATTCACTAATCACAATTTACTTCAAAATGATATGCAAATATGATCAAAACTTTGCTCAAAATAAATCATAATAGTATATCAATGAAACCACGTATGAGAGTGCAAAAAAGATTGGGTTAAAATGGTGATTTGAATCACCAAATTAACCCCAATGTTTAACCTCACAATTATCTCAAATATTTTAACAGTATTACTCAACCACTTAAGAGCAATTTCTACGTCAGTAGATGTATCAATCAGAATCAAAGGAATTAACCTATCAGACGTCAAGACAAGGCTTCAGACATCTTAAACCAACAGAGTTCACAAGGCATGAAGCCTTTCCTTAAGCCTTAGAGAACCAATAGAGGCACAACAGCAGTAGAGTACCAATTAGAGGCGCACAGACCTCTTTAGCAACTAAGTGTTGAGAGAGAGGGCAACCTTACTTAGCAGAGCAAAATCCCCTCTTTCTCTCTCTAATTCTCTTTTCAATCCTCAGACTAGACCCGAGTAGTCGGATCCACCGCCCAGACCTATAAGGCGTGAGTGTGAGTGAGGGTGTGGACAGGCGTGTGAATAAGTGCGTGCTTAGGGACGTGGAGGGACCTCACCCCTGTGCATGCTGAGGCAAACAGCCGTATGCAGTTTTTCCTTATATGTGTAGTCGAAGCTCTTGCCACACATGATGTGGCACTAAGATGGCACTTTTGCATGTAGCTGCAGTTGAAGTTCTCTTCTAATTGAGGTTGACAGGAGCACCTGCTGCTTCAATTGAAGGCTTGGACCAAGTCCTGGAAGTGATCCGTAGCAGCTGGCTCTGGGATTAAAGATGAACTTGGCCGGAAGACAGTGAACGGAGCTGGAGAAAGAAGTGGCAGCAATAGAGTTTCGACGGTTACCTAAAAGGAGGAATACGGCCTCTCAGCCTTGTTAAAGCAGTTCAGGAGATTCGCCTGAAGGTGGCGAGTGTGCTGGTGGGCGTTGTGTGTGATGTGAAGGTGTGTGCATGCACGGTGATGGCGGAGAAGGTGAATGAAGGTGAGGGTGTTTTGGTGGCCAATAGCCTTAGCGAGGTTTGGGCTTTTGATCGTGGTGTGCTGGTGAAGCTTCTGGAGGTGGTGGCAGGTGGTATGATGCAGTAGAGCGAGTGTGCATGCTCACCGTAGGTATGCCAGCACTGGGGAAGGCAACGGTGGGACAGGAGTAGCAGTGAGCGATCCTAAGTGTTGAAGGCATAAAATGAGTCAGGGGGAGGAGAGGAGTCGAAGAGGAGTGGTTACGGACGAAGTGAGAGAGGAGATGGCACCGGCTATGATTAGCCTGTGCCGGAGACGAAGAAGCTCTGGAGATGAGGATGGCAACGATGAAGGGATCGGAGAGCTCTGCGTAGGTATGGCGAGGTGCGGAGGAAGAGAGGAAACTTTTCCCGCTATCTATGGTATGTGGTAGCAGGCGAGGAAGTTGGAGAGAGGTCACTGGAGCAAGCTTGGAGCAAGTAGGATGTAGAAGGAGGTTTCTAGGTGTTAGTCGCTCTAAAATAGATTTTAAAATCGATGCGTTGTAGTATAGATTGAATTAGTGCGAAAAACAAATAAAATTTATACTCAAATAAAAGTATGAGGATGTTCGCTGGGAGCAAATAGGAATTCACACGCTAGTCTCAAATAAAATGTAATTGAGCATAAGATTCAAGCCAAATAGTACTAAGAAATGAATAATAATTACTCAAAAATAATAATCAATATAAAGCATGAGTTTAACAATAATTGTGCAGGGAAAAAAGAATCTTAAAGCAAAAACAATGGTGATTTAGATCACCAATTATTCAATTTAAGCTTATATGCCTTGAGTTCAAATAATGCAACAGTACCGACAACCATTCAAACTTAGGTACTTAAATATATCTGAAAGTCCCTACTAGGAGGGGGTGACGTAATAATTGCGGAAATAAATATAAACAATATCACAAAATAGGCAATCACAAAATGTACACAAGTAATTTTTAGGTGGAAACCCAAACCGGGTAAAAACCACCACCTAACCCTCTCGAGTTAGGATTTTCCGATCAACCTAGTTGATCAAATCCACTAACCGAATCACTTTGAACGAGGGTGATTCAACCTCAATACAACCACGCTACAAGTACGAGGGTAGCGTTCCTCAACCCCTTCTCTCCACGAGAAGGATTTTGTCCCACGAAGGAGACGGGAATTCGCAAAGCGAATACCCAACCAAAATACAAAGATAAAATAAAACAACAGTCCTATAGAGCCAACAAAATTAAACCTAGCTTCTATAGGAAATAGGAAACTCCCCTTTGCAAGGAGTGCGTCGATGATGACGCGGTGCGTGTGCCACGCGACGGCGCTACGTCGCTCTCGTTATCAACAGCGGGAGAGCGGGCGCGCGAAGGCTTAATGCTCTCAAGAGAATGAAACTAGAGCTTGGAGAGCAAGGGCCTCAATTGGACACAAAAGAGTGGAACTAAGTTGCTTAGGTGTGTCTCTTGTTTCTCTTAGTGTGTATCTTGTGTGTTTTGTGTTGCAAAGGCTCCCCTCTATTTATAGAGGCCTTAGGAAGACTTTGGAAGGCTTGGAAAAGCTTCCATAGCCGTTGGGTGTAAAGCCCAAGAGAATCAGGCCGAAATCAGGACAATGATTACACTTCACAGGGTTATCAGACGTCTAATTATGGCATCAGACGTCTGGAAGGCCACTTTAAGACGTCTGATTCCAAGGTCAGACGTCTGATTCTATGCGGGTTTCTCCCTGACTTGAATCAGATCTAAACAGGGTTTTTGTACAAGTCCATCAGACGACATAGAGGACGTCTGGCACTAAGTCTGGACGTCTGGAAACCTACTTTTATCGTGGGAATTGATTTCCAAACGTTGCAACGGCTAGAAAATCTCTGAGAAGAGATTTTGGGTCAGCCGAGGCAAAACGGTCATTTATCAGACGTCTGTGAAGTCCTATGGACGTCTGATAAGGCTCTAACGGTCATATTCTTGAGTTTCTTCTAAGCCAGCCAACGGTCCACTAACTGGACGTCTGGCAAAGTCATCAGACGTCTCCTAAGACGTCTGGTCTAAGGTCTGGACGTCTGATTTCATCAGACAGAACTAACTATGTCCAGCCTAACAGTTATCAGACGTCTGAAACAACAGTCAGACGTCTTAAAATCCTTTATCAGACGTCTGATTAGTGAATTAGACGTCTGGAAAGTCTTTTTTAACCCTATATTGGTTTTCTAAGTGTTCTACAGAAAACCTAAGTATCCTAGGGTTGTGCAGGTGTTCCTAGGACTACTTTTAGGGTACTTTGAGGCTCTTTAACATAATGTTCTAAGGAATCAAAAAGAGCAAGAAAATAAATACAAAAGATACATGAAAGGATAAAAAAAAGAATCTATCCTATTCTTCTTGTCTTCCATCTCCAATCTTTCGCTCCACGCGAACCTCCTGTGTTTTCCGTCAAGCTCCTCCAATCCGTCCTGGATGCGAGCTTGAACTCCGTCTAAACACGTCCTCATTTGCAATTGACCTGAAATCTAGGACTCAAATTGCAAATGTTAAATAACACGTGTTTTGTTATCATCAAAACAAATGATCGTGGTGCTCTAGCACCAACAATATCAACAGTATCAACCAGGGCACTGTGCTTCTTCTTTAGCCTCTTCTTTTCTCTCTCCTTCTGCTTTTGCTTTTCTTCCTTTTCTTCTTCTGTGCGTGGCTCTTCTTCTTGGCTTCTCTTTCTCTCTTCTTCTCCTCTTCTTTCTTTACGCACAGGGGGAGGCAATCCCTCCAGCGGCTAAGTGTCGCAGAGAGCAAAACCCCCTGCCCCACACTCCCTCTCTTTTCTCTCTGGGTTCCTTCTTCTTTCCCGCCTTCCCAAGGCCAAGATCGGGTTATCGGGTAAACGGGTGAGCTCACCAGGGACCGGGGCTATCGGCTGTGAATGGCAGCCGAGGTGTGCTTAGCTTAGGCGGGTAATCTGGTGAAGGGCCAGACCCGTGGAGTATGTGTCATGGGCAAGGCGCAGGTGAGGGTGTAATGGGACCTCACCCCGTGGTTGGAGGCGAAGAGCCTAAGGCAGAAAATCAATTTATCTCACTGTGCTTGGTTGCCCGCTTCCAAGTTGGGACTAAAGTCCCACCCTCTTCGCGCTGGCCACAGCAGCTGTAGTGGAAAGGCGGCCTCGATTGGTGTCTGAAGGGCCATTGAAACTTCCCAATTGACTACTTAGGAGTGGTCTTTGGGTGACTCCGCACAACCTAGAAGTGGAGCCTGGGACGTGCACGATCTAGAGCTCGAAGAACACGTCAGTTGTTAATGGCGGCGGCTATGAATAGCGTATACCTGAAATTCATTAACACGGCCTCTCAGCCACATTAGAATAGTCCATAAGAGTCGCCAAGGGCTTGCGAACATAGCGGAGGTGGTTTCGTGGAGGATGGCGGCCTGTTGTGGCCAGTTGGAGGCGAAAATGGACGTGCGGTGATGGGTTGTTCGGGGGGAGTGTTGGGTGTGTGAATGGAGAGATAATGAGAGGGCTTTTGTGCAGGAGGATGAGGCAAAGGTTATGAGATGGTCGGCGAGGCAGATGGAGAGGTGTAGCGGCGTATACGCCTCACCGGAGGTTCAATCGGAGACGGAGAAAACGAGGGTGAGCATGTTAAATCGGGGGTTGAAATGAGGATAGAGAAAGGGAAAACTAACCTACGAGCTAAGATAAATTAATCTAACCCTAATCTAATGGACGAAGGGGATGGAGCGGCACCGGTTATGGTATGCCAGTGTTGGGGAAGAAAGTGCTCCAGTGAGGGTAGGACAGCGAGGATGAAGAAGATAGTGGTGCCCACTGGTATGGCGTGACGCAGAGGAAGGTTGGAAAGGACTGCTGCCGGTATTGCGGTCAGATGAAGGAAGGAGTCATAGGAGGTTGCCGAACATTGAGGAGCTTTGGCCGAATGAGGAGAGGTGAAAGCAGAGGGGGAATCCGGCCGAATTCGAGCGTGGGATCTTCAGTTTGATCTGGGGCATCTTTTATTGGTCTCTGGAGGATGTTTTGAGCTTGGGAAGCAAGCTTCCCAAGCTAGGAAAGCTCATCGGAGTTAAAAACTCTATGATACCCAAATCTCTCATGCATTCACATGAGAGATTAGGAAGGTTTTGGGGCTCATGGACGGGTGCAATAGAAAGAAGATTCCTCAAGGAATCTCCCTTCCAATTTTGGAAGGGATTAATTGATCAGAGAAGTTCTCTTCAATCAAAGGTCGCCAGAGTTGTAGGATTAGGATTCCATGGTGGCAGGGATCTTTTTGTGAAGAAGACAGCAAAGTTGAGGGGCTATTTGCAAGGATTTTGAAAGTTAAGGGCATGCGTGTGTGATAAAATAATCAAATAGAATCAAATTGCAAACTAGGTCAAAATGATCTCAGATTAGGCCCAAATTTTGGTAAAAATCTAACTTTTACCTAAGGAATCCAATGGTGAAGTTGAATTTTGGTTTTAACCTAGTTTGGTTGGGTAATTTGCATAATTTCCCAAATTAGGGAAAATGTCACTCTGAGACTTTGTTTTAGGTCAAGATGGGTTCTGATGGTCAAATTGAAGGTACCAAATCCTAAAGAATATTTTTATATGAATTTGAGAGGGTTTAGGTAAATTTTATCCTGACTAGAACCTCAGTTAATTAAGTGGGTCTGTTTTTAGGATTTCAGATGTCCATTAATTCCTGTAACTCATGGAAACCCTTTTCTGTCTGTTCTAACCCACTTGTTAGACTCTTAAAATCATTTGACATTTAATTAACCCCTTAGAAAACTTGTGATTGTACTACAATTGAGATATACTTTTAAAATTACAGTTTTACCCCTATTTAACTATATTTCCCTTAAAATGGATTTGCAGTGAATTACGTCTCTCTGGCAGTTATATAAAGCATTTAATAACTTAATCTGATCACATTTATCTTGTTATGGCTCGTGATGGTGTTCCCATCACTAGGCCGAAAACTCGCTAAGGAGCAAGGCCTTGCAAGGGGGCTCCTTTTAAAGGCCTCAAGGCAGACTCTAAGCATGGGAAGAAGTTCAAAGAGCTTGAAGTTTCAAGGACGAAAATCCCCAAAATTTCAAGTGTTCAAATGATCTTTATGGTGCAAATCAAGTTCCCAGATTTGGTTTAGGTGACAGAGGGATCTCTCAAGATCAATCCCTCCAAATTTGTAGGGATTTTGTCTTGATTTCTTCTCTCGAATGTCATCCTGAAGAGCTTTCACACCAACAATGGAGGTAGGGGCCTTTTTGCAAGAAAGATGAGAAGTTAGGGACCTGAACGCAAGGAATTTTGAAACTTAGGGTTCTGACTAAGAGATAGAGATTTAATGGACTGAAATGTAAACTAGGTAAAGATGGACTCTGATTGAGTCCAAATTTTAGGACCAACCTAATTTGAACCCAAGGAATCTAATGGTAAGCTTGGATTTTAGTTTTGACCATGTTTGACTGGGAAATTTGCACAAAAACCCAAATTAGGGTAAAATTTTATCTGAGACTGTTCTAGGTCAAAATAGGTTTAGATGGTCAAAAAAAGGTACCAAACTTCTTAGAATATTTTTTTATGAATTTTAGGAGATTTAGATGAATTTTATCCTGACCAAAACCTCTTTAATTCAAGCAGATTTGAAATTAGGGTTTTATGTTATAATTCGGTTCTCAAAATGTGTGAAGCCCCGTTCTTGTCTGTATGGACTCATGTATTAGACTTTAATGCTCATTTGACCTTTAATTTACCCTTGACAAACCTTGTGGTTATTCTGTGTTCATGATATGCTGTTAAAATTGCAGAATTAATCTAGATTTGATATTTTCTTCTCAAATCAGAATATTATGGAATTATGACCCTTAGATGATTATATAGGAGTATTTATCCATTAAAACCTGACTAAAAGTAGCCAGTTAGGGCTTCTGATGATGTTCCCATCAGATGGTCCAAATGGCACCACGTGGCGCCATCCAGACCATCCAAGTTGATTAGCAGCACCTGTAGTACCTCATCTTCATCTACGCCATCAACTCTCAGTCGTTGGATCAAGATCCAATGGTTGAGAAGCCACCTCCATCATGCCTCAAAAATTCATCTTCTCTCTACTCTTGTGGGTGTAGCGCAACGGTCGAGCAAAGATCTCCCAAACTTGCGACGTAGGTTCAAAACCTGTGAACGCCATTAAATTCATAGTGGAGAGCTGGCGTAAGAAAATTTAATCGCGAGATGTGCATCCGACAGTGGAGAAGATGCACACACGATCGCACGGGCAATCACACATGCCATCACACGTGCGGGAGGCATGATTTGGGCATGGGTCTCGCACGATCTCGACCCTCATTTCTTGATCTAATGGTCAGGAATCGTTCAAGCTATGATCACGATGGCACAGTTGGCGCTGTGCGGGCATGTATGTGAGGAAGACGCGACTTACAGTGGTTCGATGGTGATCCAAGGCTCCTTAGCGTGCCACTTGTCAGCACGAGGAGAGATCATGTGTTAAGGGCACGATTTTTGGGCGTTGAAGGTGCGATCGAAGCCGTTCGTTCGCGATTGGATGACCCACATTCCACCGAGTGATGTGGCACGATTTGGGGCCTTGAAATACCTATTTTGCCGTCAATTTTCACCTATATAAAGGCCCTATATCCCCTCCTTGTTCTTTATCTCTTCCTATTCTCTCCACACCTCCTCCAAAGCTCTAAGGAGCTTGTCCCAAGGCCAGGATGCTCCTCTAGAGAACGTAAATAATTTTTCCTGCATTCTGACCTCCTTTGTGTAGCATCTTGAGGCCATCTTCTGAGCACATTCGGGAAGCAGATCTTTGCTGCGACGCCGTCCTGCCCTGTCCTTCCTCCAGCTTCATTCTTCTGCATCTAGCCTCTCACCACCTTTGTCCAGGTGCAGTCAAAGCGAGTCATCCTCCAAGTAGCCGTCGAAGGGGATTTCCTCATCTCATTCTATCTTTTTATCGCTTTTTAGTGTAGTTTTATATTTTGAGATTAGTTGTAATAGACATTGCTCCATTTTTGAAATAATCATTCTCTCTCTATCTCTCTCTTTCTGTGTATTATTCTCTCTCTGTCTTATATTATTTATTCTTCAAGTAGAATACATCACGTAGATTAATTTCACCCAACTACTCTGCTTACGAAAATAAATTCAAATGCAGCTTTTAAATCAAACATCCGCCTCCCCGTATTCGACCCAGAACTCACTTTAAGTTTCGGTTATAAGTATTATCTGACGATTAGATTTTCTTGAGAATTTGCAATGACTCAGGTTTTCCAAATTCTGACTTTTCTTCGCTCATCATTCATTAGGGACTTCTTGAAGGTTGCTTGGCCCTTGGGTAATCTTTTGGCCAAAGGCAAGCTGTTCGAGTTTGATGAATCATGCCGCACGACATTTGATTTACTAAAAGTGACAGTCACCTGTGCCTCGGTGTTGCAACCATCGGTCTGGATAACCCCATTTGAGATTCTGATCGACGCTTCTGATTATGTGGTCGGGGCTATCTTGGGTTAGAAGATTGATAGAAACTCCTTTATCATCTACTATGCTAACAAGACTCTGGACGAGGCCCAGAGGAATTATATTATCACTGAAAAAGAATTGCTAGCCGTAGTCTTTGCTCTTGAGAAGTTTAGGGCTTATCTGTTAGGTTCTCGTGTCATAATCTATATCGACCACTTAGCCTTGAGACATCTCGTGGTCAAAACGGATGACAAGCCTCGGCTCATTAGATGGATTTTGTTGCTTCAAGAAATTGATCTTGAAATTAAGAACAAAGCCAGGGCACAAAATATAGTAGCGGATCATCTTTCAAGAATCCTAATTGATTCTCCTTGTCCTGATATTTCGATTACTAACAATTTTCCAGACAAGTCTATCCTTATAGTCTCGGGTGTCCAAACCCCCTTGTTTGAAGACCTCATCAATTATTTGGCCGTTGGTCAAGTCCTCCCAAGACTGGACCAAACAATGGGATAGACTTATATTTGAGGCTAAATACTATTTTTGGGATGATCCCGAGCTATACCACATCGGTGCTGACCAGATTATTCATCGATGTATCCCAGAAAATAAGCTTTAGAGTATACTTGAGTTCTGCCATTCATTTACATGTGGTGGATATTTTTCCAAGAAGAAGATGACCGCAAAGATTCTACAGTCGAGGTTTTATTGGCCGTCATTTTTCAAGGATGCCCATGAATTCTTAAGGTCTTGTTCCCCATGTCAAGCACTTAGGAGTATAGCCAAAAGAGATATGATACCCTTAAACCCGATCGTTCCAATTGAAAATTTAATGTTTGGGGCATTGACTTCATGGGACCCTTCCTCCCTTCATTTGAACACCGGTATATTTTGATTGCTGTTGATTACGTGTCCAAGTGGATTGAGGTTATTCCCACCCAAACAAATGACCACAATGTGGTCATCAACTTTGTAAGGAATATCATTAGTTGGTTTGGGATCCTGAGAGCCATCATCAGTGATGGTGGCACTCATTTTACTAATGCCTTGTTTAGAAATTTACTAGCTAAATATGGGGTGAACCCCCAGATTTCCACACCTTACCACCTCTTAGACTCAATCTCAGATCCCTACAGGACCCGAGATCGGCTCGCCTCGACTAATCCCAAAACCCAGTCGTCCAACGAGAAATAACCAAAAACAAAATATATTCCATAACTACACATGCAATGTAACTAGGCAGAAAATAAATAAGAGACAGTAAAGGAAACAGAACGAAATGTCTCACAATATTACATGCCATCACAACTACAGCAGCGGAAAGTAAGGCGAAAATGTAACTAAAACAATCATATGCATATCAAGTACTCACTCCTACAACAAAAGAACGTGCTGGAACAAAAAAGCGACAATAGCTATGGCTAGGCTTGATTGGGCTCAGCTTCCTCTGTAACCGGTGGTGCTGGCTGCTCAAGTCCCTAGCCTGAATAAGGTTACAAAATCCGTGGTCAGCGAACATTGAGTAGAGTGGTGATTAAGCCATTTATATGTAATTAAAATAAAATAAGCAACTAATTTATTAATCATTCCCATTTATCTCAACTAGGTGTTTCTGGTTTGTTTATTCTAGTAAGGATCCATACATTTTTTTATCTTGCCTATTCATCAAGGGAACGATCTTGACTGTAGTTTTTCCCATAATGTAGGATGTACACATGGTGCTCTCTTAGTTGGGAGAGTCCCCCATGGTAGTCCTACACTTGGTCTACCACCCCGAGGTCACGGTCACGATGTAGCGGTGACTACGGCACGTGCGATCAGCGCACGGGTAGCTACCTCGCACTGACATGCGGTCAGTCATTTCTGCTAGTGGGTACGCACAGAAGTACAGTACGGAACAACATAGGGCCTTGCCCTCTCAAAATAGGGGTCTCGCCCCTCAGAATAGAATAGGGATCTTGCCTCTCCACAGTCCGCATACCCTCATCTGCCTATCCCGGTTTGCCCAGTGGGCCTAACAAGAGTTGGTGTAGGGTGGTTAGTCCTAACCCCAGGCTCCGTGGGGTGGCTAGCTCCCTCCCTACACTAAGTAGCTCACCTCTGTACCACATACGCGAGGGCCGAACAGGAGTCGGTGTAGAGTGACTAGGCCTAATCTTGGGTCTCAACCCAAAGGGCGGTTAGCTCCCCTCTACACTAAGTAGCTCACCTCAGTACCACGTACACGAGGGTTGAACATGAGTCAGTGTAGAGTGACTAAGCCTAACCTTGGGTCCCAACCCCAAAGGCAGCTAGCTCCCCTCTATACTAAAGGAACAGTCGCTCTCCTTGGTACCATGTACATAAGGGATAGCTCACTTCCCATCTACATATGAGATTCTTTCTGTATACAGGAGTTCTTCACCTAGTTCTCCGTAGGGTTCATGCATTGTATACATTTCATTTCATTTCTCAATATTTATCTCATTGTTCACATCCTAGTTTTCATTTATATAATAGGCAGCTTGTGTTTTAATAACTGAAAAAGCATCACATCAGCATCTATACACTTGCTAGCAATTAGAGTTTAACATGCATATTAATGTAAACAGTGTAGCTCAAACCATGGTCATATATTTTTACCCCAGGGTTCATTCCACATCCTAGAGTCCAATCATATTATTCTAAGCATGCACTTTGCTTATTTAAATCTTAGCGTTAAGGTAAACCACTCTACTAGGATACACGGGAGGAATCGGGGCTAGAATCGCAGATCCCGTTGTCTTTGCGGGCCCCAAACACGCTACAAGCTGGAAACCTATACCAATACTAAATCACATCAGACGAGTTCAAAATTGTGTATAAGTGTCACTAACACGTAGAGAAACTCGAGCGGAAAACAACAGTATTCCGTTTGTGTAAATCCGACTCCGTTTAGGCCTCGAATAGGCCAAAAACATGTATACTGTCTAAAATCAGATGTCTGGGACTAGGCCCAGACATCTTAAATGATGTCAGAAACTCACCTTGTGTTCCTGCATTGCTGGTGGATGTCTGGAATCCCTCACCGTCATCCTAGGGTCTTTCTAGACGTTTGTGAGTGTGTCTGGATGTCTAATCTGACGTTTGTAGAGCCATCCAGATGTCCTAAATCAACTTAAATAGCATGCTTACGCACCTTTCCAAGGCTTGTACCTGCACATGCATTTGCAGGTTTAAAACAACGATAGTGCAACATTAACGTACTCCACGTACACGCATGCAGAAGCATACATAACTCATACCTCGGCACTTCGCATGTTTTCAGACGTTTGGCTTCAGCTTCGGACGTCTCGCTGCTCTGCTCCAAACGTCTGGTAGATTCTCCAGACACTTGATACTAGAAAATTTAGTATGCAGAACTCCCTCGCGGCGTTCGTCTTCTCACGAGCTTTGCCCGCAGTAACTACTCCAGCAGCTGTAGGAGGTTGCAGATCCTCCTCTTATGGCCTCCTCTCCTCTCGCATGAGCTCCCTCGGCTCCCGCGACAGCAACTTTAGCTGCGGCTCCTCCCCTCACACCTCCAAGCACTTGCTGTTGCAACTGCAGCATGGGTAGCTCCCTCGCGTGAGCTCTCCTACGTGAGCTCTCCTCCGACTGCACACGCTCGAGCTCCCTCGAGCTCTCTCCTCTTTCCCAAGCTCTCCCCTTCCTCGCTCACACTCTCTCCCTCTCCTCTACTCATGAGCTCCTCTCCTCCACTCATGCTGCAAGGGACGGGGAGGAGCGGATCCATGGGATGAAGGTGAAGGCTGTGGTGATGGAGAGGGAGGAGGGGGGTTGGGTTTAAATAGAACTGGGTTTAGGGTTTTGGTGAGGAAGGGGAGGTATGTGTGCGTGAGTGTGTGCATCGGTGTGTGAGTGGGAAGAGAGAGAGGGAGGGAAAAATTGTGTGATACCCCCTCGAAATTCCCTCTTTCCTTATGAACCCCACACGCCTAAACCCATGGGCTTTGAATTTTGCTCACGCCCCTAGCTTTCTGGAAAAACTCCGAACAGTCCTTAGAGAGGGTCATTTCAACATAATAAACTTAAAGAAAGTTTCTTCCTCGAAACTTGAGCTAAGTAGGATGTGAAAATAACGTAAAAACGCATAACAAACTTGAAGATGACCAAAGTAGGTCAGAAGGGATGTACCCTCAAAAAGCTCCAGGTACTGCTCTTGCATTGCCGCCTCAGTCTCCCAAGTTGCCTCCTCGTACCGCTGGCTTCTCCATAGGACCTTTACCAGTGGTACCTGCTTCCGTCTCAAACTCCAGACGGCTCTATCTTGTATCTGCACTGGCCTCTCAGGATAGGTCAAGCTGGCTCCCACCTCAACGCTCTTGTGGCTTAGAACGTGGCTAGGATTGGCGACGTACTTCCTAAGGTTAGACACATGGAACACGTCGTGCACTCCAAAGAGCTGGGGAGGAAGAGCAAGCCGATAAGCAACGGGTCCTACCCTCTCGAAAACCTCAAAGGGCCCCACAAACCTTGGTGCAAGCTTCCCTCTTACTCCAAAACACTGCAAGCCCTTCATGGGTGAAACACGGAGGAAGCCGTGATCCCCAATCTCGAACTGCACCTCTTTGCGCTTCTTATCAGCATAGCTCTTCTGCCTGCTCCTGACAGTACGGAGTCGTCTGTGAATCTGCTCTATCACCTCCTAACTCTGATGGATCAACCTAGGACCAACCTCCCAGTTGGTCCATGTTGGTGCTAGAGCACCACAATCATTTGTTTTGTTGATAACAAAACACGTGTCATTTAACATTTGCACTTGGAGTCTTAGATTTCAGGCAAATTGCAAATGGAGACGTGACCAGACAGAGTTCGAGCTCGCATCCAGGACGGATTGGAGGAGCTTGATGGAGAACAGAGGAGATTCGCGAGGAGCGATGGATTGAAGAAGGAAGGAGATGAAGAATATGATAGATTTCCTTCTCTTGTACTCTTTGTATTTTTCGTTTCTTTTGTTGCTCTTTATTTTTGTTACTTAGATTCTTGTTAAAGAGCCTCAAAGTACCCTAACAATAGTCCTAGGAACACCGGCACAACCCTAGGATACTTAGGTTTTCTGTAGAGAACTTAGAAAACCAATATAGGGTTCAAACAGCATTTCCAGACGTCTAATTCCGAAATCAGATGTCTGATAATGTGTTTTAAGATGTCTGATTGTTGATTCAGACGTCTGATAACATTTAGGCTGGACTTGTTGTTCTGTCTGATGAAATCAGATGTCCAGACCTTAGATTAGACGTCTTAGAAGACGTCTGATGACTTTGCCAGACGTCCAAGTAGTGGACCGTTGGCTGGCTCAGCAAACACTCAAGGATATGACCGTTAGAGCCTTATTAGACGTCCTTAGGCCTTTCCAGACGTCTGATAAATGACTATTTTGCCTCGGTTGACCCAAAATCTCTTCTCAAAGATTTTCTAGCCGTTGCACTCTCTTGGAAATCCATTCCCACGAAAAAGTAGGTTTCTAGACGTCCAGACATAGTGCCAGACGTCTTGTATGTCGTCTGATGGACTTGCACTAGAACCCTGTTTAAATCTTATCCAAGTCAGGAAGAGACCTGCCCAAAATTAGATGTCTGACCTTATTTTCAGACGTCTTAAAGTGATCTTCCAGATGTCTGATGCTAGGATCAGACGTCTGATAACCCTGTCAGTGCAATCATTGTTCCTAATTTCGGCTTGATTCTCTTGGGCTTTGCTCCCAATGGCTATGGAAGCTTTCCTAAGCCTTCCAAAGCTTTCCTAAGACCTCTATAAATAGAGAGGAACCTCTTGCACACCAAGATACACAAGACAAACCTAGTAATACACTTTCACACTCTTTTGTATCCAAGAAAAGCTCTTGCTCTCCAAGCTCAAGTTCTACATCTTGAGAGCATCAAGCCTTTGCGCACCTGCTCTCCCGCTGTAGTTCACGAGAGCGACGTTGCGCCGTCGCATGGCTCACGCACCCGCATCATCGATTCGACGCACTCCTTGCAAAGGGGAGTTTCCTAATTCCTATAGAAGCTAGGTTTAAATCTTTGTTGCTCTATAGGACTATATTTCTTATTTTACTTTGTTATTTGGTTGGGTATTCGCTTTGTGAATTCCCGTCTCCTTCGTGGGACAAAATCCTTCTCGTGAAGAGAAGGGGTTGAGGAATGCTACCCTCGCACTTGTAGCGTGGTTGTAATTGAGGTTGAATCACCCTCGTTTAAGTGATTCGTTTAGTGGATTTGAGCAATTTGGTTGATCGGAAAATCCTAACTCGAGAGGGTTAGGTGGTGGTTTTCACCCGGTTTGGGTTTCCACCTAAAAATAATTGTGTACTTTGTGTGTTTGTCTATTTTGTGAGATTGGTTTTTTTTCAATTCCGCATTTTTTACGTCACGTTGATCTCACCCCCTCTGAGTAAGGAATTACAGTCCCCACCTCGACCCAACCCAAGGGTGTAGTACACTTCCTCCCGTACATAGCCTTGTAAGGTGCCATATAGATGCTCGAACGGTAGCTGTTATTGTATGCAAACTCTGCCAGGGGCAAATGCTTCTCCCAGGAGCCCCTTCAGTCTAGTACACAAGCGCGAAGGAGGTCCTCGAGTGTCTGTATGGTGCACTTCAACTGTCCGTCAGTCTGGGGGTGGTAGGCAATACTAAACCTCAGACGTGTCCCCAAGGCTTGCTGAAACTCTACCTAGAACTGGGAAGTGAAGCGAGTATCCCTGTCGGATATGATCTCGTGAGGGACTCTATGCAGGAGCATCACATCTCTGATGTATCACTCTATTAGCTGTGCTGGCCCAAAGGTGACTCGGATCGGTAGGAACCGCATCGTCTTCGTCAACCTATCTACTATCACCTAAACTGTGTCGTGTCCTCACTACGTAATAGGTAGCCCACTTCCAGGTCCATGGTGATGCTCTCCCACTTCCACTCTGGCACAGGAAGTGATTGTAACGGTCCTACAGGCCTCTAGTGCTCGGCCTTCACCTGTTGGCATACCAAGTACTGTTGCACGAACTCACCAACATCCCGCTTCATTCCCCTCCACCAGAAGTCGCGTCACAGATCGTGGTACATCTTTGTGTTCCTGGATGTATGGTGAACTTGGACCCGTGCGCCTCAGTCAGGAGCTCTCTCAACAGCTCCTCGTCTCTAGGAACACATAGGCATTCCCTCATGCGCAGTATGTCGTCAGAGAAGGAAAAGTCTCCTGGGTCCCCCTTTAACACCCCGTCTCGTAGTGTCTGTAAATATGGATCGGCCATCTACCCTGTAATGATGTAGTCTATCAGCTCTTGTCGTGCTTGCTGTCACTGTCACTATCCCGCAGTACCCCAGTGACTCCCGGGGTCGCCAATTGCCCACCTCCTCCATGAGTCTCCAACTCTATGCTTGCAAGCTAGCCAAGTGGGCGGGCGCCTTCCAACTCAAGGCATCAGCCACCACATTGGCCTTCCCTGGGTGGTAGGAGATGCTGCAGTCGTAGTCCTTCAGGAGCTCTAACCAACATCTCTGTCTCATATTGAGCTCCTTCTAGTTAAATAGATACCTGAGGCTCTTGTGATATATAAAGATCTCGAATGTCTCACCATACAGGTAGTGCCTCCATGTCTTCAGCGCGAAGACAACTGCAGCCAGCTCTAAGTCATGGGTGGGGTAGCTATGCTCATGGGGCTTCAGTTGCCGCGAAGCGTAAGCGACAACATGACCCTGCTACATGAGCACACCACCCAACCCCTGCAATGAAGCGTTGGCATAAACCATGAATCCGCCATTGCTGTCTGGGATGGTAAACACAGGAGTTAAAGTCAGTCTCTCCTTCAACTCCTGGAAGCACGTCTCACACTCGTCTATTGAAACGTCGGTTTTGTATTTGTTATAACGTTGTAGTAAAGCCGGTTATTACCAACACTTCAAATATAAATTTTTTACTCGGAAAATAAAAGAGTTCCCGAGGTCGAACTCAGGGAGCAAGTTGTATTCTAGAGATATACATGTTTCTTTTACAAAATAAAGACAGAGAGAGGGAAAGAATTTGTTGTTTTCTCTTTGTTCTGCAGAGGGGATGCTCTTCTTTCTCTCTTTCTTTAGATCTCTTTCTTTCTTTTTGTTCTGCAGAGGTGCTTCTTCCTGCTGTTCCTGCTTTGGTGGTTTTCTTCTTTCTTCAGAGCTCCTTGTTCTTCTTCTTCGTTCTGCAGAGGTGATGCTCCTCTTCAGATCTCTTTCTTCTTCTTCCTTGGTTTCTGTCTTGACCTCTCTTCTTCTTTTTCTGCAATTGTGGTGACCCTTTCTCTGTTCCCTTTTCCTCTTTATGGCTGCAGAGCTTCTGCCTTCAGCTACTAAGTCTTCCTTTCTTCTTCTTCTGCTTTGGCCGTTGCTCTTCTTTTCTTTCTTTCTTCAGCCTGCCTTCTTTCCTGCTCTGGCAGCTGACCTTCCGTCGTCTGACCCGGTGCTTCGACGACTTAACTATGCATTTGCTACAGTGCAGCTCCTTCTTCTTCCGCGGGTCTTCTTCTTCTTCGCCTGTGCCTGCACACTTCAGAGTTTTTTCGTCAGAGGCAAAACCTACTCTACCCCCCTCCCCCGCGTCTCTCGTTCTCTCTGAAACCACTCTTAGGAAAGCTCTCCCAGAGCTACCGGGTAATCGGGTTCGGGTCACGCCCGGGTCCAGGCCCACCGGCGTGCGTGGTGGGCGAGGAATGCAGGTCAGTCAAAGTCGGGTCGGGTCAGGTCCGCGGGGCGTGAGCGCGGACGAGACCGGGTAACCGGGCGGGTGTAAGGGGACCTCACCCCGTGTACTGAGGCAATAAGGCCAGTGCACGAAATCAATTTAAACAGTGGAACGGGTGTGAGGCTTACCGATGTGGGACTAAACGCAGACCGTTCCTCGCGTGCGCCTGCTGGGAGACCGCGGCCTGGCTTCTGCAGCTGCGGCTTCTATTTGCATAGGTTGCTGGCTGGCTGCCTTCGCAATACTCCCTGTACTCCGCAGCAGCTGGAGACCTGGAGTCCTCAAGCCTGGAGCGCGGGAGAAGCTGCTTCAATGTGCGTTAATGGCGGTCGAACCTCAAAACCTGTCGGACACGAATATGGCCTCGCGGCCTGATCAAACCACTGGGGAACCTTCGCCGTGGCACGGCGAAGGTGAGGAGCTGCGCGGCAGGCCGCAAGGAGGTGTCTGGCGGCAGCCCTGGGTCGGACTGCAACCGGAGGAATGGGTTTGTTCGGGGGAATGTTACGGAGGTGTGGAGTGGCAGTGGAGGGGTGGGGGGTGCTCAGTGTGATGAGGCGGAGGTTCGGTGAGGGTCGGCGAGCCGTGTGGGTTGCTGAGGTGATGGGAGCGGCTCGCCGGAGGGTGGTCGGAGGCGAAGGGGGTGAAGGTGGTCAGGGTCGGTAGAGGGCTTAATTGAATAAATTGAAAGCGGGGAAAGAAAGAGGAGGAGAAGGGGAGTAGCTCTAACTTACTTGCAGGGACGAAGGGGGAGGAACAGGGCGACAGTCGTATCGACTGTCGCCGGAGAAGACGATGCTCAGGGAAAGGGGCGGCGGCGAGCAGAGAGCCGGAGAGGCGCCAGCTGGGTGCGGCGTGGCGCGGGAAGAGCAGGGGAGGAAATCTCTGCTGCTGGTATTGCGGCAGAGCGAAGAGGTGGAGGGGGAGGAAACCGTCGGAGCTGGTGAGCGTCTGCCGGAGAAAGAAGAGAAGAAAGTTGGGGATTTTCTCCGTCAGATCCAGGCTGCTCTGGTCGGTGGAGCAGCGGGGGGTATTTATAGGGATGAAACAGGGAGGAAGGCGGAGGGAGACGACGTGTCTCCCTCGCCGGAGAATGGTCGGAAACACGAACCCATACCGTCCGTGCGTTCGCACGGCCGGTATGGTGGGCTACAATGACCAGGGGGGTGCCCCTGCGACGGCTGACGACGCAGGGCACCCCCGGTTTACTTGCTAGGTCTCTCACCTCACCCTGCGCGGCGCCATGCTCCGCACAAGGTCGCCGGAGCATGGTGCTGGCAGGTTTTTGCAGGAGGGACCTGATTGCAAAGAACGAAGGAGAGTTAGGGGCCAAAATGCGAGGGTTTAAAAGTTGAGGGCCAAAGAGTAAATATATGAGGACCAAAGTGTAAAGTCGGTCAAGGAGGTTTCTTCTTAGGCTAAAGTTTTTATACATGACTAATTAGGACCTAAGGAATCTGATGGTGAATTTCATTTTCATATTAAACCTTGTTTGACCGATCAATTTGCGCAAAAACCCAAATTAAGTTATTAATTGGGCATGGTTCTCAATGTAGGTCAAAATGGGTTCTAAAGGCCAAATTGAAGGTTCTAAACCCTAGAGATTATTTTTCTATGAATTTTAGAGGGTTTATTCTATTTTTACTTTGCCTCGAACCTTGTGAATTGAAGTGGGTTGTTCTAGGGTTACAGATTTATCATTTAGTTTCTTGGAATTGCTGTAGCCCTTGCTAGATCATTTCATCCCACTTTTATTCTTATTAAGCTGCTTTGACCTATGTTTGGGCCCTGAATTACCCTGTATGCAGATTATACTGGTGAAATTGCATTTTTACCCCTTATGACTTGTTTTCTCCTTAAACTCAGAATTCTCTGAGTTAAGCCTTTCCTTGAGTTATGTAGGAGCTTTTATCCTTTGTATTGGGTCAAAATGAGCTAGTTATGGCTCATGATGAGGTTCTCATCATACCCCCATGCCTAGCTTTTGCTAGTCCCTTAGCAAAAACTTAAGGTTTCAACCCTTGTTCTAGACCATGAAGTTTTTAATAGTTTTAGATAAGTGCCTTTTTTATTTGAGCATAGATTAGGTTAGAATGCTGACCATAGGCCTAAAAGGTACTCTAGTACCAATCAAGATCCAAATCTGTCTAGCCTTAGCCTCAGTCTTTTAGCAAAGGTTTTTAAGGCCCACAAGAACTAACCTAAGGTTTATTGGACTTCGTGGTTAAAGCACCCGTGCTTGAAATGATTTTAGCCCTGGCTCAGTTCGCAGTGCGTTTTGTAAGAGAGAGATAGAAAGTTTTTCTGTTTGGAGAGTTTTCTCTCTCTTTTTCTTTTTAGTTCTAGCCTAGGATTGGCTTTTCAACACGGTCTGTATCAGATTCCTTGCTCCCATCATCAATCCTCAAGGGTTCCTGGCGATCGATGCTTCGAGATAGCACCGCCCATGGCAACCCCCGGAATCCTGGCTATTGAGATTTCGGGATAATCCCATCCATGGTATTCCGTGGCCGAATCCAGACCTTGGCAATTGACACTTCGAGATAATGCCATCCATGGAATCTGAACTAGCAGAGTGCTTACATGCCCCCAGTAGGATATGTAAATATTCTAAGAGACAAGCACCGAGGAGAAGATATTTTGTTACGCATCTTCGAGGGGATTTCCCGCCTCTCTGCGCTGGGAACTCGTCCAAATCAACTTGTGTTGATCGGCCGCTCCTATTCTAGGTGTTCTTTTCAGATTTTTGCGACGCTTCTGCGTGATTCTGATTTTTACGCTTACTGAACCAGGCTGTGTGTGAGATTAGGGTGCTTAGGTTACTGAGTCCCGTAAACCAAAAATTAGTTAACGAGGCCGAATACTCCCTAAGCTTTAGACCTAATACTTCAGCTTTTCATTTTCCTCAACCTCTTGAGGAGTGTCCAGATCTTAATGGGTACTAAGAGTCTATTCAAGAATGCCTAAGGTTTGCATTCTTTACTAATCTTATTGTGCACTTTTCTTGAATGAGGTCTAGAGCTTAGGTTAATTCCTTAGTTCCTTACTAATGACTATCACTTTTTCTCATAATTTTGTGCTCCTTTTTCATTTTGTTTCTTTTCTCCTTCACAAAATTTTCTTCTCCTCTTTTCCTCTTATTCTTTTTCGAAAAATTTTTTTAATTTTTATGGTGTTTTTGGCATATGTGAATTTTTTTGTTTGAAACCTTTTCTTACAAGTTTTTGTACTTTCATACCCCCCCATGCCTAAGATTTGCAATGTCCTCATTGTAACCTAGGGGGTCTTAGTTCATTCCTTAAGACAGAAATTTGGGTGAGTGAATGGGTCGGGTTGAATTTTTTTTTTTTTTTTTTTTTTTTTTTTTGCGGACGATTTCAAATCCCAGATGCAAACATCTGAGTTGGGGTCGGCTGTCTACAAGGGTGAACTTCGAGTGCTGAAAGGTGTCAGAACAAGTTTCAGGTTTTCAAAGAGAATGACGGGCTGCCTCCCGTTAAGCGCTGAGTTTTACGCCATCGGCTGGGCGCAATAAGCTCAAGGGGAAAGGAGGATATAAGATGCCTCAGCCAAATCAGTAGAAGTTACATCAATGAACGGCTTGAGTCTCTGACCGTTCACGATGAAAGGTTCAGAATCGTGGCTGAGTGGACTGATTTCGATTGCTCCATTTCCAAAAACCTGTCGGACCAAATATGGTCCGACCCACTTAGATCTCAGTTTTCCTGGGAAGAGTTTGAGTCGGGCATCGAAGAGTAGGACCTTTTGACCAGGATGAAAGATCTTTCTCGAGATGTGTTTGTCGTGGAAGGCTTTAACCCGTTCCTTGTAGATTTGCGAGTTCTCGTACGCGTCTATGCGTAATTTATCGATCTCGCTGATTTGGAGTTTTCTGTGGGTCCCAGCCTTGGAAAGATCTAGATTACAGTTCCGTACTGCCCAATAGGCTTTATGCTCCAGTTCGACGGGAAGGTGGCATGCCTTTCCGTACACCAATCTAAAGGGAGACATGCCCAACTGGGTCTTGTGGGCGGTCCTATAGGCCCACAATGCTTCCGGAAGTCGGGACGACCAGTCCTTCCTGTCAGGTCGAACAGTGACTTGCAGGATTTTCTTGATCTCCCGATTAGACAGCTCAGCTAGACCATTAGTTTGGGGGTGGTAAGGAGTAGAGATTCGGTGAGACACCCCGTATTTGGTCATCAGTGACCTAAACTGAGCATTTGTGAAATGGGTCCCCCCATCAGAGATTATTGCACGAGGAATCCCGAACCTTGAGAAAATGTGTTGATGAATGAATTTGAGAACGATTTTGTGATCACAGGTTCGGGTCGGTATGGCTTCGATCCATTTGGACACGTAGTCCACAGCCAACAGAATGTATTCGAAACCATCCGAAACAGGAAAGGGGCCCATAAAATCAATCCCCCAAACATCAAAGATTTCGCATACTAGAATCGGTTGCATAGGCATCATGTCGCGACGGCTCATGTTGCCCAAAGTCTGGCAACGACTGCATGCCTTGCAATGACTGTGTGCGTCTTTGAACAGTGTGGGCCAGTAAAAGCCGCACTGGAGGACTTTTGATGCGGTTTTATGCCCGGCAAAATGGCCACCGCATGCCTGGTCATGGCAGAAAGAGAGGATATTGTTGACTTCCCCTTCCGGGACACATCTCCGGATGATCTGATCGGCACCTATGCGGAAGAGGTACGGGTCTTCCCAAATGTAATACTTGGCATCGGAGCGTAATTTGTCTTTCTTGGCCTTCGGCCAATCGAACGGGGTCTGATGAGATGCCAAGTAATTTACAATATTAGCAAACCATGGAAGGCTAGTACCAATAGTCAGCAGGTGCTCATCGGGAAAATGCTCAGTGATGGGTCCGGAAGGGTCAATTATTTCAGAAGGAAGACGGGACAAGTGATCAGCTACCACGTTTTGTTTTCCCGTTTTATCGCGAATCTCGAGGTCAAATTCTTGCAACAGCAAGATCCATCGGATCAATCGAGGTTTCGCGTCCTTCTTTGCAAGGAGATGCCTCACAGCCGTGTGATCCGAGTATATGATGACATGGGAACCCAGAAGGTATGATCTGAACTTCTCTAGGGCAAATACTACAGCTAGCAGCTCTTTCTCAGTAACCGTATAGTTACGCTGAGCCTCATCGAGTGTTTTGCTGGCGTAGTAAATGACCACAGGTTTCTTGTCATTTTTCTGCCCCAAAACCGCTCCTACAGCGAAGTCGGATGCATCACACATGATCTCAAAGGGTTGAGACCAATCAGGGGACTGTAGGATCGGGGCTTGGGTGACTCGGTCACGCAGGATTTCAAATGCTCGAGTGCATTCCTTGGAGATTTCGAAGGGAACATCCTTGGAGAGAAGAGTGGTCAGGGGGCGTGCGATTTTTGAAAAATCAGGGATAAATCGTCGATAAAAACCGACATGCCCTAAAAAGGATCGGATGTCCCTGATCGAGCTAGGCATAGGAAGGTGAGAAATCAGATTAACCTTAGCTCGATCCACTTGGATACCTTTCTCCGAAATTGAGTGTCCCAGGACAATTCCCTCAGGCACCATGAAATGGCTCTTTTCCCAGGAAAGAACCAAATTCACGTCGATGCACCGCCTGAGTATCTGGACCAAGTGTTGGAGGCAATCGTCGAATGATGCTCCGAAAACTGAAAAGTCATCCATGAAGACTTCCAGATAATCACCTACCATATCTGAGAATATGGCAAGCATGCATCGCTGAAAAGTAGCGGGTGCATTGCAAAGACCGAAAGGCATCCTTCGGAAAGCGTATGTTCCGAAGGGGCAGGTGAACGTGGTCTTTTCTTGGTCCTCAGGATGGATTGCCACCTGGTTATAACCGGAGTACCCGTCAAGAAAGCAGAAGAACCTATTTCCCGCTAGTTTTTCGAGAATTTGATCAATGAAGGGTAGTGGGAAATGATCCTTCTTCGTGGAGGAATTGAGTCGACGGTAATCTATACAGACTCTCCACGAGTTGGCTAATCGGGTAGGAATGATTTCTCCGGTCTCAGTCGTTATAGTGGTGAGTCCTGCCTTCTTAGGCACGACCTGAATTGGGCTCACCCAACGACTATCGGAGATCGGGTAGATGATCCCGGCATCTAACCACTTGATGATCTCCTTTTTCACGACCTCCTGCAGATTGGGGTTTAAGCGTCTCTGCATTTCACGAGAAGGTCGTGTGCCCTCTTCTGAATAGATATGATGAGTACAATAAGAGGGACTTATTCCAGTCAAATCATCGAGAGTCCATCCAATGGCTCTTCGATGTTGCTGGAGGACAACAATCAGACTGGTTTCCTGTTCAGGACTGAGGTTGGAATTGATGATCACAGGAAGGGTCTGATTAGAACCCAAAAAGATGTATTTTAAGTGAGCAGGAAGGGGTTTCAGTTCGAGGATGGGGTTTTCAGCAGCAGCGGGTGGTTCAGTATAGATGTGAGGTTTAAGGGTGGGAGTTACTGGGTTGTTCATATCTGGATTTAACTCCTCTGTTTGCGGGTCAAGATCCTTCTGTGGTTGATGAGGCACAATCGAGTCACTCTGGAGGTGTGATTCATCAACCAAAGTCTTGATGTCACAAACTTGCTCGATGACGCCGCAATTAATTCCTTGTTGGGCCTTAAATATATCAATTTTCAGTGTTTGATCTCCAAACTTAAGCTCTATTTGGCCCTCCTCACAGCTGATGTTGGCTCTAGCAGTAGCCAAGAAAGGTCTCCCTAGAATGATTCGTGTATCCCTAGGGTTCTCAGGTGCATCCATGTCTAAGACTATAAAGTCCACTGGAAAATAGAAATCCCGCACTCTCACGATAACATCCTCGAGAATCCCTTTTGGTGACTTTATAGATCGATCTGCTAATTGTAATGTCACCTCGGTTGGTTTCAGCTCAGATTCTTCTAGATGGTCCAGTAAGGATGTGGGTATCAGATTTATAGATGCACCCAAGTCTAACAATGCCCTATCAAATTGGGTACCACCTATCTTACAGGAGATCAGGGGAGTTCCAGGATCTTTTGCCTTGGGCGGGAGTTTACTAAGGATTACAGAGCTGGCTTGCTCTGACAGAACAATTGGGCTCCCTCCCTTGGTTCGCGGCTTACGCTGGGGTGTACATAAATTTTTTAGAAATCGTGCGTAAGCTGGTACGTGGCGGATTGCATCCATCAAGGGGATGTTTATGTGGACCTGCTCAAAGAGCTTGACCAGGTCCTCCTCAGGGGCCACGGGTTTGGTGGTCTTCTTTCCCTTGGTCAGGGCCTCGGGAAACGGGATCTTGGTTGGTTCCTCTAGGATAGGTCCAGGTTGTGGATCTGGAACAGCGGTACCTTGGATAACTATCCTAGGGTCATGGTTATCAGGCTGGGAGTGGTTTGGATAATGCGGGTCTTGAGTTGTCTTACCACTACGTGTTGTTACAGAATTTAATCCGGCCTGATTTTGGTTTGGGTTTGGTAGGAGGGGTGGCTGCTGCTGAAATCCCGCACGAGAAGTTGAGGCATCCATCTCGTCTGGAGATGGAGCAGTGGGGGCCTGATAAATCCATTGAGCGTGGCCTAAATTTGGATTCATAACGCGCTTCTGGGTTGGCACGTTATTTGGGTTAGGAAGGGGTTGGGAAGGGAGTGTGCCTGGCTGGCGAGAATTTGCCAACTGGGCCAGTTGAGTTTTAACTTCAGTAAGCTCGTCCTTGTGCTGTTTTTGAATGGCCGCATTCGATTTTTGAATGTCAGCCAGAGTCTGAAGGATTAAGGACATTTGATCTTGATTTGGCCCTGATGGATAAGTAGGGTTGGGCCGAGGCTGAGGCGGCTGGTAGTGATGAGAGGGCTGTGGGCGGGACTGAAAAGGTGGTCTTTGGGTTTGGGAATTTCCCGCCCACTGAAAATTGGGATGGTTTCGCCATCCAGGGTTGTAAGTGTTGGAGAATGGGTCGTTCTGGATGGCGTTGAGGTCCTCGCAGGTCTGAGGAACCTCCTGAGAATCAGGGAAAGGAGGAATGGAGTTCCCCCGGCTGGTGAAGAAAGGATCGGATGATCTTCCAGTCCAAGAATCAGATGGGGATGGATATGGATCCATCCCAGGGGAGGATCGGTGGAGGATGTTTTGCACAGTCTCCTGTGTGGAAGGAGGTTGTGCAAAGGAGTTACGCGCAGTGGTGGCTCGCTGCAAGTGCTGAGTCAGCTCATCCACCTTCTTTTCAATGATTGAGACCTTGTCCAATCGACTGGCCATTAATTCCAGGTCGACTGATGCGGACAGGCCCTGCGTCTCATGTGCTCCCTTAAGATTCGTCGCTGCGCGGGTATTCGTCCTGTCGAATAATCCCATGGAGTCATTGTTGATGGAGTTCTCGCACATGTTTTCGAGAATCTCCCATACGGTGTCTTCATGTTGACCCATGATGTTTCCTCCGCAAGTTGCATTGACGAAAAGGCGGATGTCCTCACGGAGTCCCTGGTAAAAAGATTGGACTTGTTCCCATTTAGGAACTCCGTGATGGGGGCACTTTCTCATGAGATCCTGAAAACGATCCCATGCCTCATGGAGAGGTTCTCCTGATTGTTGAGTGAAGTGTGTAATCTGATGGCGCAAGGCGTTGGTCCGACCAACGGGAAAGAACTTTTTCAAAAACTCGGATTGAAGTTCTTCCCAAGTGTTGATCGGCCGGGTCTGAGTTTGATACCAATGGGCGGCCTTGTCCATAAGAGAAAAGGAGAACATCTTCATGAGAAGAATATCCCGATTTTGCGCATCTGATCCAAAAGTGTGGGCCAGATGCTTTAGCTGTTTGATGTGCTGGAAGGGATCTTCAGAATTAAGCCCATGGAATTTAGGTATAGCATGAATCATGTTGGGCTTTAGTTCGGAATCAGGTCCTCCAATCGGGATTCTGACTCGAGGCTCAATGGCCACCGCAGCAGGATTGTAGTGGTCCCGCATCATAGGACGCTGTGGTGGGTGCACGAAGTTTTGGAAGAGGTCATTGAGTCGGTGGAGCTGGTGTTCCAGATTATTTTCTTCCTCAACTGGCTGAGCCATGATGGGGGAAGAAGAAGAACTTGGTTCTGAATCAGAAGAAAGAATAATGTGAGGGTGTTGCTGCACAAATATGGGCGTCGAGGCTTGGCCTTGACGAGAGCGAATTTCTAATGGAGGTCTTAAGGGTGGTCTTAGAGACCTCCTTCCGTACATGCACAGTTGGGAGAGGTAAGTTTAGAAGGTGCTGGACCCAATCAAGACACTCAAAAATGTGTTGGGTGACTATAGAGGTGCGGGGCAGATGGACCCCTTGATCAGAAAGATCGTCCACCTGAGAATTACCTGGGCAGCCAGAGAGGGAGAGTCCCGCGAAGACCCCTACACGGTAGAGCGTCCCCACGGGTTACAGGGTTTCCCCCACCCGACCTCTCTTGTCACTGCAGTTCCAGGTAGACCAGAATGGGGATCTTGACCTCTTAAGTCTACCAATTTTAAGATCAGGGTGCTTAAGGTTTTCACTTGAACTTTAGTCTTTTAAGTGCAAAGAGTGACCTAATTTAAGGTTGGTTGACCCAAGGGGTCAACTTTACCTATTGTTTTCTTTAAGAGCTTTTAGGTCCTGTCTTTTAGGGTTCAAGTGTTTAGAGAGAGCCAATTGTTTTAGGATTTTTCTTGTTAATTATTTTCAATCAATGGCTTGGGCACACCTCTTTTGGATTTCCTCAATTCTTGATTAAGGGGTGTGTCTCTACTGAAATCCTAATGTTTGACCTTATGTTGGCTCTACTTGGTCCATTTAACTCTTTGTTGGGCAATTAGGGCTCAAGCAAGAATGTGTTAGCCCTTAAATACCCTTAATAGTGTGCAGGAGTGATGAGTTGAAAACATGCAACTCTTTATGGTTACTAAGTATGGAAGGCAGGTTAGCCCTATATTGCTTGTTCTGTTCTTTTCTTCCTCTTTAGAGTTTAGGGGTTAATAGTGAGAGGAAAATTTTACCTATCTTCGGAGTGGTTGTCGTGTGGTTGCTTGTCTTCTTGAGTTCCTGTAGCTGCACAAAAGAGAGGAGATTATCAGAAATTAAAAGAAACAGGAATGTTTACCTCTAGAATAGCCGTTGCTCCCCGGCAGCGGCGCCAAAATGAAACGTCGGTTTTGTATTTGTTATAACGTTGTAGTAAAGCCGGTTATTACCAACACTTCAAATATAAATTTTTTACTCGGAAAATAAAAGAGTTCCCGAGGTCGAACTCAGGGAGCAAGTTGTATTCTAGAGATATACATGTTTCTTTTACAAAATAAAGACAGAGAGAGGGAAAGAATTTGTTGTTTTCTCTTTGTTCTGCAGAGGGGATGCTCTTCTTTCTCTCTTTCTTTAGATCTCTTTCTTTCTTTTTGTTCTGCAGAGGTGCTTCTTCCTGCTGTTCCTGCTTTGGTGGTTTTCTTCTTTCTTCAGAGCTCCTTGTTCTTCTTCTTCGTTCTGCAGAGGTGATGCTCCTCTTCAGATCTCTTTCTTCTTCTTCCTTGGTTTCTGTCTTGACCTCTCTTCTTCTTTTTCTGCAATTGTGGTGACCCTTTCGCTGTTCCCTTTTCCTCTTTATGGCTGCAGAGCTTCTGCCTTCAGCTACTAAGTCTTCCTTTCTTCTTCTTCTGCTTTGGCCGTTGCTCTTCTTTTCTTTCTTTCTTCAGCCTGCCTTCTTTCCTGCTCTGGCAGCTGACCTTCCGTCGTCTGACCCGGTGCTTCGACGACTTAACTATGCATTTGCTACAGTGCAGCTCCTTCTTCTTCCGCGGGTCTTCTTCTTCTTCGCCTGTGCCTGCACACTTCAGAGTTTTTTCGTCAGAGGCAAAACCTACTCTACCCCCCTCCCCCGCGTCTCTCGTTCTCTCTGAAACCACTCTTAGGAAAGCTCTCCCAGAGCTACCGGGTAATCGGGTTCGGGTCACGCCCGGATCCAGGCCCACCGGCGTGCGTGGTGGGCGAGGAGTGCAGGTCAGTCAAAGTCGGGTCGGGTCAGGTCCGCGGGGCGTGAGCGCGGACGAGACCGGGTAACCGGGCGGGTGTAAGGGGACCTCACCCCGTGTACTGAGGCAATAAGGCCAGTGCACGAAATCAATTTAAACAGTGGAACGGGTGTGAGGCTTACCGATGTGGGACTAAACGCAGACCGTTCCTCGCGTGCGCCTGCTGGGAGACCGTGGCCTGGCTTCTGCAGCTGCGGCTTCTATTTGCATAGGTTGCTGGCTGGCTGCCTTCGCAATACTCCCTGTACTCCGCAGCAGCTGGAGACCTGGAGTCCTCAAGCCTGGAGCGCGGGAGAAGCTGCTTCAATGTGCGTTAATGGCGGTCGAACCTCAAAACCTGTCGGACACGAATATGGCCTCGCGACCTGATCAAACCACTGGGGAACCTTCGCCGTGGCACGGCGAAGGTGAGGAGCTGCGCGGCAGGCCGCAAGGAGGTGTCTGGCGGCAGCCCTGGGTCGGACTGCAACCGGAGGAATGGGTTTGTTCGGGGGAATGTTACGGAGGTGTGGAGTGGCAGTGGAGGGGTGGGGGGTGCTCAGTGTGATGAGGCGGAGGTTCGGTGAGGGTCGGCGAGCCGTGTGGGTTGCTGAGGTGATGGGAGCGGCTCGCCGGAGGGTGGTCGGAGGCGAAGGGGGTGAAGGTGGTCAGGGTCGGTAGAGGGCTTAATTGAATAAATTGAAAGCGGGGAAAGAAAGAGGAGGAGAAGGGGAGTAGCTCTAACTTACTTGCAGGGACGAAGGGGGAGGAACAGGGCGACAGTCGTATCGACTGTCGCCGGAGAAGACGATGCTCAGGGAAAGGGGCGGCGGCGAGCAGAGAGCCGGAGAGGCGCCAGCTGGGTGCGGCGTGGCGCGGGAAGAGCAGGGGAGGAAATCTCTGCTACTGGTATTGCGGCAGAGCGAAGAGGTGGAGGGGGAGGAAACCGCCGGAGCTGGTGAGCGTCTGCCGGAGAAAGAAGAGAAGAAAGTTGGGGATTTTCTCCGTCAGATCCAGGCTGCTCTGGTCGGTGGAGCAGCGGGGGGTATTTATAGGGATGAAACAGGGAGGAAGGCGGAGGGAGACGACGTGTCTCCCTCGCCGGAGAATGGTCGGAAACACGAACCCATACCGTCCGTGCGTTCGCACAGCCGGTATGGTGGGCTACAATGACCAGGGGGGTGCCCCTGCGACGGCTGACGACGCAGGGCACCCCCGGTTTACTTGCTAGGTCTCTCACCTCACCCTGCGCGGCGCCATGCTCCGCGCAAGGTCGCCGGAGCATGGTGCTGGCAGGTTTTTGCAGGAGGGACCTGATTGCAAAGAACGAAGGAGAGTTAGGGGCCAAAATGCGAGGGTTTAAAAGTTGAGGGCCAAAGAGTAAATATATGAGGACCAAAGTGTAAAGTCGGTCAAGGAGGTTTCTTCTTAGGCTCAAGTTTTTATACATGACTAATTAGGACCTAAGGAATCTGATGGTGAATTTCATTTTCATATTAAACCTTGTTTGACCGGTCAATTTGCGCAAAAACCCAAATTAAGTTATTAATTGGGCATGGTTCTCAATGTAGGTCAAAATGGGTTCTAAAGGCCAAATTGAAGGTTCTAAACCCTAGAGATTATTTTTCTATGAATTTTAGAGGGTTTATTCTATTTTTACTTTGCCTCGAACCTTGTGAATTGAAGTGGGTTGTTCTAGGGTTACAGATTTATCATTTAGTTTCTTGGAATTGCTGTAGCCCTTGCTAGATCATTTCATCCCACTTTTATTCTTATTAAGCTGCTTTGACCTATGTTTGGGCCCTGAATTACCCTGTATGCAGATTATACTGGTGAAATTGCATTTTTACCCCTTATGACTTGTTTTCTCCTTAAACTCAGAATTCTCTGAGTTAAGCCTTTCCTTGAGTTATGTAGGAGCTTTTATCCTTTGTATTGGGTCAAAATGAGCTAGTTATGGCTCATGATGAGGTTCTCATCATCTATCCAAGAAAAGGGCACATCTTTCTGGGTTAGCTGGGTCATAGGATGCGCTATTTGAGAGAATCCCTTGATAAACCGCCATTAGTAGCCTGCCAGTCCTAGAAAGTTGCGTATTTCTATCATTGTGCGTGGCCTCTCCCACCTGAGTACGGCCTCGACCTTGAATGGATCCACAGCTAATCCGTCTCCTAAAGTCATGTGGCCCAAGAAAGTCACCTATCTCAACCAGAACTCGCACTTGCTATACTTGGCATACAGTCTGCGTCATCTCAATTTATCTAGGAGCATACGTAGATGTTGTCCATGCTGTGCCTGATCCCAAGAATAGATCAGTACATCGTTAATGAATACTACCACAAACTGATCCAAGTATGGCCTGAAGACACGGTTCATCAGATCCATGCAAGCAGCGGGGATGTTGGTCAGCCCAAATGTCATGACCAAGAACTCGTAGTGTCCATACCGAGTACGGAAAGCTGTCTTGGAGACGTCAATCTCCCTGATCCTCAGCTAATGGTAGCCTAACCTCAAGTCTATCTTGGAGAACACTGTGGCATCTCTCAACTGGTCGAAGAGGTCATCGATACAAGGCAGCAGATACTTGTTCTTGACGGTGACCTGATTCAGCTGCTTGGAGTCGACACAAAGCCGAAGGGTATTGTCCTTCTTTACAAACAACACTGGGGCTCCCCATGGAGACGCACTAGGCCTCACAAAGCCCTTCTCCAATAGGTCCTGCAACTGAGACTTGAGCTCTCGCAGCTCAAGTGGGGCCATCCTGTATAGTGTAGTAGAAATGAGGCTGGTCCTCGGTACCAGTGAGATCTCGAACTCGATCTTACACTCAGGTGGTAGTCCTGGCAACTCCTCTGGACAGACGTTGAGGTACTCGCAGACAACTGGGACACTCTTTAAGTCGACCACAGGGCTAGGCTCTACTATGACACACGCTAGGAAGCCCTCACACCCCTGGCTCAGAAGCTTTGCTGCCCAAAGCACGGAGATGCACTTGTAAACTCCGTCTACCGGCTAGCTGTGAAACTCAAAGGGAGGCAACTCCGGTATGGAGAAAACGATCTTCCTCCCAAACTAGTCCACCAGGGCATAATAGGCAGACAACCAATCCATCCCTAAGATCAAACCAAAATCCTCCATCGAGATTATTGTCAGGTCGGTGGGAAGACTGTGTCCCCTTATAGCGACCTCGAAGTCTGCGAAGACCTCGACGACAATAATTGTCTGCCTAGGCTTCTAATCAGGAATGTATCCTCTAATAGTATACTGTTTAGCCCAACTAATGTCAAAACTTGAGATAAAAGGTTACGTTGTACCAAAATCAAATAGCACGTAAATTAATTTGCTGGAACTGTAACCATACGTGCCATCACAGAACCCGACGCTCTAGCATCTCTGTGAGTCAGGGTGTTGACACGCTCCTCAGCCTGAGGTGTGAAAGAGACAGTCATGCTCCTAGCCAGGCTAGTGGCAGCTGCCCGGTACCCTCCTCGTGACTGTTGTCCTCCTCGGATTTGGTGATTGTGGCCGCCAAATCGACCTCCAGTACTCGGTGTTGGGAATATTTGCTGCACTCTGGCCCTAGATGGGCAGTCCCTCCGTATTTGGCCCGGTTGACCAAACTGATAGCAGAGAGGGCAACGACTTCCTCTATCTGTCCTTGCTGGTAATTGGGCGAAAGGTGTCGCCTCCTCTGGCAGCTCTGGGAGTGGCGGGGTTCATAGGGCCTCTTCTGTCCTCCTCTAGCTCGCCTAACACTGGGAAGGCTCTCATGTCTCATGGAGGGCTCCCCCTCCACATCCTCTGAAGGGACATAAGGAGACGATAGAGGCGGTAGATACTGAACCCCCTCCCGTATGATCTCCCAAATCCGTTGGACAAGGTCCTGGGCATGGATGCCTAGAAGGAGAGGTGGGTCGATTGGTGCCTCTGGTATGGCATGACCGCCCCCTCGTCCATGCCTACAGCCACGTCCGCGGCCTACTATACGAGCTCCTTGATGAGGCATCTCCTACAAGGAGATAGAAGAAAAAGGATAGGGACTTTCAACCATACTAGGTTACAGAAAAAATGAGACTCGGAAGCGAAGCTAAGACATGTGATGGTTGTCTTAGCTACATGCACATGAGTGGTTACTTCCAGACCATTTGGTTCATTTCTTAGAACGACCTTGCTCTCATACTATCTTTGTTAGGACCTGATCCCAGATCCCTATAGGACCCAAGATCGGCTCGTCTCGACTAATCCTAAGACCCAGTCGTCCAACGAGAAATAACCAAAAGCAAAAAATATCCCATAACTACACGTGCAATGTAACTAGGTAGAAAATAAATAAGAGACAGTAAAGGAAATAGAACGAAATGTCTTACAATATTACATGCCATCACAACTATAACAACGGAAACTAAGGCGGAAATGTAATTGATATAGTGATACGTATATCAAGTACTCACTACTACAACAAAAGAACGTGCGGGAACAAAAAAGTGACAATAGCTATGGCTGGGCTCGACCACGCCCAGCTCCCTCTGTAGCCGGTGGTGCTGGCTGCTCAACTCCCTGATCTGAATAGGGTTACAAAATCCATGGTCATCAAACGCTGAGTAGAGTGGTGGTTAAGCCATTTATATGCAATTAACATAAAACAAGCAACTAATTTATTAATAATTCCTATTTATCTCAACTAGGTGTTTCTGGTTTGTTTATTCTACTAAGGCTCCATACATTTCTTGGTCTTGCCTATTTCTCAAGGGAACGATCTTGATTGCATTTTTTCCCGTAATGTGTTGGAACCTTGTTCCACATCTTGTTTTGGTGTTAACAAAATTATTATGGATTAATGTTTGCCATTAAGTATTTTTCAGATTTAGGTGAAGGAGCAAGGCAAACAAGAAATGATAGAAGCATGATGACGAGAAAGAGAAAATCATGACAAGGAGGAGGCAAGCTGACAAGGATGGATCGAGAAGAAGATCATCTTCGTCCCTTTATTTTTTTTAGTTTAGGTTTTCATAGATTGTATGCCTCTTAACAAGATAATTTGACTTAGATCATAAAAATCAATTGAAGATAAATTAGGATTTATATGGCATTCATTTTCGAAGAACGTAATTGATTAAATCTCTTAAAATAGGTACTTGTAAGCAAGTACCGGTACTGTTCATCAGTACTGGTATTTGCAAGGCACAAGTTTGAGAATTCTTCTCAAACTATGAACAACAAGTACCTGTACTAGCCATGAGTACCGGTACATGTTGGCCACAGGTTGAAGGCTTAATTCTGGCCTGAACCTTACAAGCACCGATACAGGTAGGTTACTGTGCCCAAGGAATTCCAAACCTGGGAGTCACAAGTACCGGTACCCATGATGAGTACCAATACCAGAACTCATGTACTGGTGGCAGTGAGCTATTAGTATTGGTACAGGTACTTTAGTACCGGTACTAGCTAGGCGTTGGTCCAAAATAGAATGACAGAAATATTAATTCCAACAATATGAACGTTGGGAATTAAATCCCAACGTCTAGTAGATGAGTATCCAAGGTCCTAAACTCTATAAAATGACTCTAGGACTCTTTGTTTGCTTACAAGAGACAAGAGAAAAGAGAAGAAAATTCCTAGAGCTATAATTCATATTTTCCACCACATATTCAAGAGAAGAAATCATGTTTGCTGCTTTCCAACCGTGCTACAGGTTTTCAAACACATTGACGTATTTTGTTCATGCAATTCAACATGATTCGCGTCCTTTCTAGGCTCTCAAATCGGTAGCATTATATTTACATTTGTTGAGAGGCTTAGGAACTTAGTTGTAAGAGTTTTCTTTCTTACACCTGTATTTCATTTGTTCTTGAACATTTGCTCGTTGGGTTGTAATAAGCTCATTTTTGTACTTGGGTTGAGGTAACTCGTTAATTACCTTGGTTTAGTAAATTGATTTTCTCGGGGTTAAGGGAATCGGGTTAAAAATCCTAAGCTGGGAGGCTTAGGTAGTGGAGTACCGAAGGGAGGGGAACCACTATACATTTTTTGTCCTTTTGTGGTTTGAATTGATTGTGCAAATTATCTTGTTATTACTACTATTGTTTGAGTGCTTGTGTGCATAGCCATACATATATATATATTCCATATCTTTAGATCCTACAAGTGGTATCAAAGCGAGGTTGCGAGAAGACGTAACAAATTAACTCGCAATGGCATCAACCTCAAGGCGCACTGAAGGTCAATCGTTGACCCATCCTCCCTATTTCGATGGGACGGACTATGGGTATTAGAAGAGGAGGGTGCAAGTTTTCCTCAAAGCCATGGATGAAGATTCATGGACTCTCATTCAAGAGAGGTACATGGATCCGGAACCGTGGTGTAGACCCAGATAGGTTGTGTTAATATGGTGATTTAATCGTTGAAATGAGTATAGTGGTTAACCTAAATCGAGCCTAACCATCTTTTTATAAAATTTTTAACCTAGCCTACTTGATTTTATCTTGGTCACTTTTAGGCCCAGGGTTGAACTTAGGGAAGCGGGATTAGAGGTGAATAAGTTTCTACGCCTTTCCATTCGTTTATTATCTTTTTAGTGTTTTTTTTCTCTATTTAAGATTTTTTTCCGATAATATTTGTCCTTGAGGTACACCCTCAAAATCAGGTTCTTGGCTTTGAGCCAAATTAGAGTTCCAAAACTGGTCATGCTATTCGTAAGACTGAGTAACTGCAAGTCAAAGATTATCTGTTCTCTTTTATATATTTTTTTTATCTTTTTAATAGCAGGAAAGAGAAATAGAAATAAGATAAATATAGTGTGTGTATATATATATATATAGATATATATGAATATTATATATATATATATAGGGGTGGGGATGGAGGTAGAAATGGTGTGTAGCACAATGTCGAGTTAATCGTCGTCTAGGAAGACGCAACCAACAGGACAAAGTACTGCGTGGAGTGTAGGATGGATGGGTGGAAGGTGTGTGCGAAGACGCTTTCTGTACGTGGGTATCGGGGAATATCTGCAACGGGTGCCGATATTCTCGCGATATAACGTGTGGTAGGTGATATGAAAGTAAGTATATATTTATATGTATATATATATAGGGTTATAATTATATAGGTGTATATGTAGTTATATATATATAAATATATATATATATATAGATATGTAAATATATATATATAATTAGATGTATATATATATATATATATGTATTTATATCTATAGATATATCTGTATATATGTATGTATATTTGTATAAATATATGTGTATATATATGTATATATATATATATGTATATATACTTATATTTAGTTCTATAGGTAATAATATATGTATATATATATATATAGTTGTGTACAAGTGAGTGAGTGTACACGTGAGTGTGTGCAAGTGTCGTGTGTGTGTGTGAGTGAGGTGTGTGTCTGTGAGAGAGAGAGCGTCTGCTGGAGGAAGAGGGCGCGGGCGTTTAAGCCGTCTGGAGGCTGCGACCATTGTCTGATGGCCCGCGCGCTGGCACAGGAGCGCAAGCGCAGGCGTGCGAAGATGCGCACACTCGCTAGAGGCTGCAGGCGTGAGGGGAGAGTGTAGCGCAACGCGCTGCGGGCTGGAGTGACGTGGGTGAAGACACGGATGCGGGAGCAGGCGGGTGCAGATGCGAGCGCAGGCGCTGGAGCGGGTGCGGGGAGAGACGTGGGCGCCGGCTGGAGGCGATTGCGGCGCGGAGAGAGAGCGCGCGGTAACTGGATAAGTGAGAAACTTTCTGGTCACCGCACTGTAGCTACTGTGTCGCGCTCTCTAGCGTGAATAGTAGCGACAGTGCGCGCTCGGCTTGGGCGACCGGCTGCAACCGATTTTGCGTGCGCGGGCACTGTTGAGCTGGCCTGTGCGCGCGGAAGGTGATGACACCGGCTGCTGGCATGCGCGTGGAGGCTTGCGCGCTGCGTGGGGCTGCCGGTGCCTTGCTGCTGCTGCGGTTGAGCTTCAAAGCTCGACTCTGTGGCAATGGCGGAAGAGCTTTGAGCAGGTGAAACAGCGAAGTGAACCACCACACCCACCGACTCTTGGATGAGCTGGGCGGTGGTGGGACTCACAGTGGTGGTTGTTGACCACAGTGAGCTGCTCCTACCCGCAGCATATCTCTTCAAGAGGAAGAGATGCTGTGTATGGAGGGGAGAGGGGAGGAGATGGCCTGGAGGAAGGAGATGCTGTCTGTATGTTGGACCAGGCTCTCCTGCGCAAGGAAGCGAGGAGGGCTTTTTAAAGAAGATGGACGGAAGCTCAGCCATGCCCTGGGTTGCGCATGGCTGAGCATGCGGCTGGCAGGGCATGTTGTGGCAGCGAGTGGCGCGAAGAAGTAGCCATGCCCTGTAGCCGTGCGGAGAAGAAGAAATTCAAAGCCAAATAAAAATAAAGATGGTGAATTTGCGCAGCAGCACTTGAGGAATACGTTAATTTTAAGGCCAATTTATTTACTTTCCTTCCCTCTCAATTAAATGCATGTACGCATTTATTTTTACAAATGCACTCTAGCTACCTAATATGCAATGGCAATGCTAGGAAATACACAAGATGGCACAATTGTTTGTGTATTTTTGCTGTGTAATCATACCCCGATGCCTATCTTTTGCTAGTCCCTAGCAAAACATTTTTTGTACTGTATTTAGAAATGATCTTAAGCTGAAGATTTTCTTCTGAGGTGTCATAGGTGTGTTTATTTGTTGGATATTGTGAGAACCAATTGCAGAGAAGACTACCGGTACTTTAAGTCTTATGTGACATAGACCATCTCTCAACTAACCTGGACTCTTGATATTTAAACCTTAAGTACGATTTCCAGGACCCAGAAGGTTTTTGCCGTACTCGAGAGCTCAAGAGATTATGGCTTGTGCATAGTGAAGGATCAAGACTGACCAGATGAACATTAAGACTCAAGTCCAGGATTTCACGAATTTTTAAGTGCAGGTTGGTCCCAGTTTCAGCTTGTGTCTTTGGATTGACCCTTAAAAAGATGACGGAAAACTCAACTCCCATTTTATTACCTTTGTGGCTCAAAGAACACAGGGTATTTGTAACTTGCCCTGAAGAACTTTTGTAGGGAGAAGACTTTACAGATATTTGCAAGGTATACTGACTTATTTGCATCTTTTTTTTTTTTGAAACACGTGTCAGTATATCTCTTACAACTTTATTTGGAGGAGTGCACTTTTCTTTTGGTGGAAAGAGTCTCCTAAACACAAGACTAAAGCCTGGGATAAAAAGTCTACCTGCACGCACAGGTAAAGACTCCACCTTCCCTAATGAACACTAGGGTTGGATCTTATGTTCACCTGGTCTTTCTTGATATGTGTAGTGTGAACCAAGATTACTTAGGCTCTCGAGTAGAAGCAAACCAACGAATCCTGTACTGGTGTCTCAGGTACAAGAATACGTCCTTAGTTAGGAGAGATTCCGATCTATCTTGTCAATGCTGAAGTGAATTAAGATGAGCCTGAGCGAATCAAGCTTCTGTGGCCTGGAAAGTCTTCAAAACAGTGGTTGAATATCCATAAACACTTATTGTATTTTTGTTTCAGCCTTCAGATCATTACTAAACACCGTTCTTTTTTTTTTACATATTTATAGATAGATGGAAATTGCATGATACCATAAAATACCCAGATCCTATGGATGCCTATCCACCCCCCCATGCCAAATGATGCTGTCCTCATATGCATGCAAGGTAGGGTAGAGGAAGGAGCAAAGATCGGGTAACGAGAGCTGAGGTGCAGGGTATACAGTAGGGTGGTAGGGTGGGTGGATGGTGGGTGGTGAAGTGAAAAGTGAAGTGAGCGTGACAGTGGCGGAGTGTTGTTGGGGTGCCTCCCAACGAGCGCTGAATTTAACGTCCCCAGCTGGACTCAGAATGAGGCACGTCGTTAGTTACCCTCCAGCAGGGCAACAGTTTCTTCAATGGGGGCAGGTTCATGAGTAAGATAGGGTTTGAAACGCTACCCATAGACCGTAAATTTATGCCCAGATTTGGGATCTTCAATCTCAACGGCCCCATTGGAAAATGGTCTCGAGACTAGGAAAGGACCAGTCCATTTGGACTTCAATTTCCCAGGAAAGAATTTGAGCCGGGCATTGTACAACCAAACTTGCTGAGATGGCTCAAATTCCTTCCGCCGAATACGGCTGTCGTGAAAAGCCTTAGTGCATTGCTTGAAAGTTAAGGTAGAATCATAGGCTTCACGACGGAGCTCTTCCAGCTCCTGGAGTTGGAGTTTCCTTTCTCGACCACATAGGTCTGGGTTGAGGTTACATTGGCAGACCGCCCAATAAGCGCGGTGCTCCAACTCCACGGGCAAATGACAAGGCTTCCCGTAAACGATTCTATAAGGAGGCATACCAAAGGGAGCCTTGAAGGCGGTCTGATACGCCCAAAGTGCGTCAATCAACTTGTCGGACCAATCCTTACAGTCAGGCCGAACCGTTTTCTGGAGAATTTGCTTGATTTGCCGGTTCGACACCTCAGCCTGGCCGTTCGTACGAGGATGATACGGGGATGAGATACGATGGACTCCGTATTTTCTCAAAAGTGCCCGAAAAGACGCATGGGTAAAGTGGCTTCCTCCATCTGAGATAATGGCTCGAGGGATCCCAAAGTGCGCAAAAATGTGGTCTTTGACAAATTGAGTGGATATAACATGGTCAGCATGGCGCGTGGGTATAGCCTCGATCCATTTCGAAACATAATCAACAGCCACGAGGATAAATTCGAAGCCGTTGGAAGGAGGAAATGGACCCATGAAATCAATTCCCCAAATGTCGAAGATTTCTGCAGCTAGGATGGGTTGCAAGAGAATCATGTCAAGACGTGACATTGATCCTAACGACCGGCACCTAGTGCAATGTTTGGCATAATTGTGTGCATCCTAGTGAAGGGAGGGCCAAAAGAAATCGCACTGCAACACCTTGGCTGCAGTTTTCCTCCCAGTGATATGGCCTCCGCAGGCCTGATCATGGCAGAAGGATAGCACATTGGGGAATTCGCTGTCAGGAATACAGCGACGGATGATTTGATCAGCACCTATTCGAAAAAGAAGTGGATCATCCCAGAAATAATACTTTGCTTCTACCATGAGACGCTCACACTGGTTTTTAGGCCAGCCACGTGGAAGGGATCTAGAAGCAAGGTAATTGGCAATGTTGTTATACCAAGGTCCACTTGCCACATTAATTGCCAATAGGTTCTCATCGGGAAAAATCTCATTAATCGGCAGAGTAAGTCCAATATGGTTGGGGTCCAGTCTAGAAAGATGATCAGCCACAACATTCTGGGCTCCGGCCTTATCGCGGATCTCAATGTCAAATTCTTGAAGCAGAAGGATCTAACGAATCAGTCTAGGCTTGGCATCCTTCTTGTGCATGAGATGGCGAATGGCCGCGTGATCAGTGAAAATAATAACATGTAAGCCCAGAAGGTAAGAGCGGAATTTCTCCAGCCCAAAGACGACCGCCAGTAGTTCTTTCTCAGTGGTAGTATAATTACGCTGGGCCTCGTCCAACGTCTTACTGGCGTAGTACACCACGAAGGGGTGTCTATCGCGTCTTTGTCCAGGATGGCTCCGATTGCAAGGTCGGAAGCGTCACACATGAGTTCAAAGTCGAGGGACCAATCAGGTGGCTGGAGAACAGGGGCCTTGGTGAGAGCATTACGCAGCTGCGTGAATGCTCGTATGCAATCGGGGCCCATATCGAAGGGTACATCGGTCGATTGGAGATGAGTTAAAGGTCGAGAAATCTTGGAGAAATCTTTGATGAATCTTTTATAGAAACCGACGTGTCCCAGGAAGGAGCGGATTTGTTTGATAGAGCCAGGCACAGGTAAATCAGCAATTACATCAAGCTTAGCTCTGTCAACCTCGATACCCCTATCGGAGATGATATGTCCGAGAACAATTCCCTCGTGTACCATAAAATGACTTTTTTCCCAGGAAAGCACGAGGTTTACATCAATACATCTCCTAAGGATACGGGTCAAGTTGGCAAGACAGTCATCAAAAGATGGTCCAAAGATCGAAAAGTCACCCACTATGTCATGAAATATCGCCAGCATACATATCTGGAAAGTTGCTGGTGCGTTACAAAGTTCGAACGGCATCCTTCTCAATGCAAAGGTGCCGAAGGGGCAGGTAAACGTGGTTTTCTCTTGGTCCCGGGGGTCAATTGCCACCTGGTTATATCTTGAGAATCCATCCACGAAAAAGAAAAATTTATTTCCCGCTAACCGCTCCAGGATTTGGTCAATGAAAGGTAGCGAAAAGTGATCTTTCTTAGTTGCAGCATTGAGTTTCCTATAATCTACATACACTCTCCAAGATGTAGGAGAGCATGTAGGGATGGATTCACCCCTGTCATTGACACGGATGGTGAGTCCCGCCTTTTTGGGCACAACGTGAATCGGACTCACCCAGGGGCTATCGCTGATCGGGTAGATTATACCCGCATCTAGCCACTTAATAATTTCCTTCTTAACGACCTCCCGCATGTTAGGGTTGAGACATCGCTGCATCTCGCGGGAAGGTCGAGCCTCCTCCGTATATATACGGTGAGTGCAGTAGGAGGGGCTAATGCCAGTTAAGTCTGATAAAGACCATCCAATGGCTGCCTTGTGTTCCATAAGGACCTTCGTTAGTTTGCACTCTTGCTCCCTGGTCAATTTTGAACTGATGATTCTGGGGAGCATTTCATTTGGTCCGAAGAAAACATACTTAAGTGTACTAGACAGCTCTTTCAGCTCGGGAGTGGATGGTGAAAGATCTGGCATTTCTTGGGACGAGTGTCCTAGGCGGATCGGAAAACAAGTCAGGAGGAAGAAGTTGGCCCTCAGATTGGCCAAGAGGAGGGGTTTCTTGGATAGATGGATCCAAAAAGGAATAGCCCCAGTGAGTAGTATATGTGCTCAAGGACCCAGTGTGGAGTTGCAACTCCGCCTGATTTGGCGGGAAAGAAAGGGCAATTCGGTCTTCAAGAGTGTGGACCAGCGATGAGTAGCCCGGATATGACTTAGACCATGAGGTATTGGAAGCGGAGAAAACCACGTCAGAAGTTTGGTCAGGGGAAGGTACGGGAATAGGGAGGGATGGGGGAGCATCACATGTGTCGGTCAGGCAATCGTCAGTGTTTAAAGGCAGTCCGTAGCAGTCAGAAAAAGTCCCAATTAGTCTGATACACGTGCTGATGGCCATGTCCTCGTCAGACGTGTCATCCTCGATGCAATCGCAATCAAAGTTCTTGGCTGCCTTGAAGATGTTAAGCTTGAGCTTCTCAGATCCAACGACAATCTCAATACAGCCTGACTCGCAGTTGATATGGGCGCAGGCTGTGGCCAAGAAAGGTCGACCAAAGATGATCGGACAATCAGAAAGTGAGCTAGGAACTTCCATATCTAAAACAAGAAAGTCAACAGGAAAACAGAGACTGTTGACCCTAACCACCACGTCTTCCACCACACCCTTTGGAATTTTGACAGAATGATCTGCCAACCGTAACATGACAGGGGTGGGTTTCAGATTTCCCAAGGAAAATTTTTCGAGCATGATGGTTGGTATAAGATTGATGGAAGATCCTAGATCAAGTAGGGCACGGTTAAAATTGCAGCCTTGGATGCTACAGGAAATAAGCAGTGTGCCCGGATCTTTCTGCTTCAGTGGTAGATTTGACAGTATAGCACAACTCGCATGAGGCGAGAGAACCACTGGATTCTTAGTTTTCTTTGACTGTCGCCTAGGTGTTGTGTAGTCTTTGAAAAATCAGGCAACAGTAGGTATATGGTCGATAGCCTCTAGCAGGGGTACCTTGATTTCAACATCCCTAAACAAATTACGGAGGTTATCAAAGGCCTGCATATCCTTCTTCTTGCCGTTTGGCTCCCTCAGTAGAGCCTCAGGGAATGGGACTGATTCTAGCACCAATTTGGGTGTATCGTCCTCTCGCGAATGCGGTACGCATCCCGAATGAGAGGGCGATGAAGAAGACGGGCCAGGATCAGGTCGAGGCGGATCAACGGTCTGCTTACTGCTCCTCGTAGTGATCACATTGGACGATGCAGGTCCAGTGGGATCATAAGGCGGAGGAGGGTTCACAATAGGGACATAAGAGTTAGGTGCTGCAGCGGGATTAGCCTGAAATCCCAGTGGGATGCTCGAAGCTTACAGAATCTGATGAACCTGCCCCTGAGAAGGTCGTACCTGTGATTGAGGACCACGGGGTACGAAATTTCGCGGGTTGGGAATGGGTTGGGCTGGAAGAGTGCCCTGAGATCAAGTCGCCATGTGTAGTTGATTGATCTCAGCATTCTGGTGCGCCAATTGGTGCTGAAGAGAGGTCATGTTCTTTTCATGGTGCTTTGACATTTCCATCATCATTCGAATCAATTTATCAAGAGGACTTGATGCGTGTTCTATTTGCGATACGCAAGGTCCCGATGGCGGATTCGCCATAGGATTAGACTAGGACCTTGGGATGATGGGTTTGGACGGATGCATTGGTCCACCTGCAGGGTTTTGGCACTGCGGGTTGCTGGACCATGCGAAGTTTGGATGATTTCGCCATCCTGGGTTATATGTGGCAGAGAACGGGTTGTTCCGTAGGGCGCAAGCGTCTTCTATGCCAAAAGACGCGTCCGCATGTAAATATGCTTCCGAGCACAGGGAGGCTTGGTCCTCCGTGTCAAAATACTGTCTTGCAGAAGCCAGATTCACATGACTTACCAAATCGCTCGGTGCGACACTCGGTAAGGAAGGTCTTACGGGGTTTCTAGGGATAAGCCTGGTGTTGGAAGAATTGGGATTGTGACGAAGTGGTGAGGTGGGGGTGTTTGCCATAGAACAGGAGGGATTGGCTAGAAGCTCATCCAGCTTCTTGTGCACGACAGAGACTTCATCCAATTTCTGTGCGATAAGGCTGAGATCCGTGGATGAATGGGAGGGTCCCGTGTCAACTTCGTGGACATTATGGGGTAGGCTGGTAAGATTAAAGGCAACAATACAGGCATTGTTTATTGAGTTTTCGCTCATATTTTCAAATAATTCGAATGTTCCATTCTCGTCTTTATTCATGAAATTCCCTTCGTAGGAAGCGTCTGCAATCTGCTTCAAAGTCTCATTTAGCCCACAGTAGAAAAGTTGGGCTATATGCCACTTAGGCAGACCGTGATGCGAACACTTCCTGAGGAGGTCATTATATCTCTCCCATGCCTCATGAAATTGTTCGCCGTTTTGGTTCGCCCGATTGGGAAGAACTTCTTGAGAAACGCTGTTCGCATCTCTTCCCAAGTGTGGATGGTTCTCCCAAGGGTGCGTAACCACTGCGACGCTTTATCCCATAATGAAAATGGGAACATTTTCATGAGGACTATTGGTAACCTGATATTTCTAGGTTTAACTGTTTCAGCCAATCGAGTTAGGTCTTCCAAGTGGAGAAAAGGATCTTCACTTGCAAGACCATGGAAGTGAAAATTTATCAAGCCAATTACATTAGGTTTCAATTCAAAGTCGTCCCCACCCATGGGGACCCGAATTTGTTTTATGGTGTCTGTAGCAGCGGGATTCTGATAGGAGCTAAGAGAGCTAGGCTCCTCCCGTTCGGGAGGGTTATGCATTTCCTCCAATGTTTCCCTAATGGCTTCAATTTGTTCATTATACATTTCCATTTGGGCTTGGAGGTGGGTTATGGGATCCAAGGCTCCACCACTTGATGGGTTTTGAGGGCGGTTTCCTCCCTCGGGATTTGGGGGTGGACGTGCAGCCATGTTTGTGGAGGAGGACGATTCCGCTTCTTTCCTAAAATTATCAGACAATTCAAACAATTCAGGGTTTTGTAACCTCCTCCGAAACATGCACTACCGCAAGAAGAATTGGGGAGATAAGAAGGGAACACGAGATGAGAGAAATGATGCCGCAAAGGTACACTTGATGACAAATCAAGACAATCAAAGCCCTAACCTCTATAGTGTGCCCTTAGACCTAAAGATCTAAGTTACCTATTATCCCAACCTACGGAACCGAATGCGAGCACCGCAAAACCACAGGGCCAGATTGAAAGGCCATTTGCCCCAGTCTTAGACACCCGATAGCACGCGAGAACCCTCACCAGCATGTAGGCGCTACACGCAAGTAGTTAGACCTCCAATCCTTAATAAGGATCAAGTTGCTACCAGTTTTAGTTAGAGGCTTAGGATCAAGTGCTTCTGGAATGTGAAGGGCGTTATTTACGGGTAATGCCCAAGTGGGTGATTTTATAAAGTGTGTAAACCAAGCATGTAACGGGGAAATCTCCCTAAATTGAAGTTTTAATTGGTGAATGGTTTTTAGAGTTTCAACCTTAAGTAGTATAGATTTTAGGATTTTGCTGAATTATCAATTCAACCAATCTCCGGGTTTTGAGAGAATACAAGTTTTCTTCTAAGCCCAACAAACCCATCTTCAATGTCAGTTGGTTAATGCATCATGCTAAAATGCAATGGGCTTCCCTAGATGGAGATTTCTATGTGTGAATGCACGAGTCAATTTTAGATTAGTGTGAAAGGGAGCCAAAGCACTTCAATTCAAGTGCTCCCAATCACCAAAATGATTTTCACACACAAGGCTCAACCATAAGATAAAGAAAATCAGATTGTTGGGGTTGAAGTATTCGGGATCAAATCTTAGGCACGTGAAAGGTCGTGGTGGGGTTGGAATCAACTCAATTCTAAGTCTCCCCACCAAAAAGGTGATCCCGAATTGCAGATAAATGAGGCAAAGAGAGATGGCAATCAATCTATCTTTGCGTAAAAAAATACTTCACACGGCGAAAGATTCAAGAATCAAGATTCTTCGATCTTCTCAATGCGAAGTTTGGTGAGAAATCCCAGGGCGGTGGGAGTGATGGCAATCAATCAAACAAGTGATTTTTAATCCACTTGCCCCAAGAGATCCCAAGAAGTATTTTTAGTTTTTTTTTTTATTAAGGTGACAAGTTGACCTAAGTTGCTAAGAAAGAGAGACCTACCTGTTCAGCAATGTGGGCGAAGCTCCAGTGCAGTGCCAGCAACTTCACGCTATCGTTCCCGTCGGTTGTCCAGAGCCTAGCTCAATAACTGCACAAAAAGAACCAAAAACACTTAAGGAAGAAGCGGGGAAGTAGTACAAGCTGGGGAGATATACACTGGAAAAATCCTTGTGTTGACCCCAATTAAAATAAACGTAGGGAGAAGGCTACCAATCGAACAAATACACCTTCAGGCAAATATATTTCCTCTTTCGATCACCTAGGAGCGTAGAAACCCGAAGTCTGTCTGAATTACCATTGAGTCTATCACAATTGTCACACAAAGATGCTTAGCACTTAGGGTTTTGACCGAGTTTTGGGTGGGTTGGGTGGCCGTAAAAAGTTACCAACCCACACTGAATTCCGAAAAAAAATTCTAAAAATATATATATATATACATATACATATGTATAGTTATATACATTAAAGCAAGGATTCGGGCGATTCGTATTTTGGCAGACACCCGGGCGCTGCTTAATCTTTGTAGATTAAGATCTTCGTTTATTTCCTCCTATTGAAAAGTGATGAAGTGTCCAAGCAATTACTTCTTAAATTCTGAAAGAAAATAAAGGCTAGAATAAACCTTGCTAGGGACTAGCAAGAAGTAAGCATGGGGGTATGATAACATTGCACAAGGGAGTGATAATTCTGATAAATAGGGCCCATCTTAAGAATAAAAGGGACAACATAAGTAGAATGGGAGCATTGCATGCATCATGTACCAAGATTGCTTATAAAAAACTATATTAATGGCCATTTGTGTAAGCACTTGTCAAAGCAGGCCTCAGATGAGCAATCGGACCGCACAGATGGATTCAGAACGACAAACGGAGTCTAACGGACTCAAGATCGGCCAAATCTGACATCCGAAGCTACTACAATGGGCCCAAGAAGTTCTGACCGTTGATCTGGTGATCAACGGCCCTCATTGCTTCAAGTTGCCCCCACTCCACCGCTCGCCACTTCATCCATCAGCTGAGATCAAATCTCAGCCGTCGATCTTCGATTGGAGAGCCGAGAATAACGTAGTCGATGCGACAAAGCGCGGGCGTGGCACAACGGTTAGCGCGCACCCCCGCACGCACGCGACGCGGGTTCAAGCCGTGCGGTGCGTGAAATTGGAGACGAAGGAGCGTGCGGCGAAATTGGGCCGCCCGATCAGCAGCGGGCGGCCGTGATCGCGCCACGCGACGCGCCCTCAGATCGCAAGCGCTCACGCGTGCACGCACGTCAGGCGACGACACCCGCGCACATACGCACCCGAGGCGCGATCCGAGCGCATCCAAGGAAGATCTCAGCCGTCTGATCTTCGATCGAACGGCTCTCACGCAGCGGCCGTGGATCGAGCGCGAAGAAGAACAGCGCGGGCAATTGACCGGCTGGCTGGAGGGCTTCACCGATGCTTTTGGAGTGGTTTTAGCGACGTCCCGGACGTCGCTAAAACCCCTTCTTTTAGAAAGCCCTTAACCTTATTTAAACCCCCTCCAACCACTCATTCAAGGCGTTCACTTCCCTTGCAACTACTCCACCCCTCTCTTAGCTAGCTTTAGGCCCTCTTGTAATGGCCGGAGACGACGAGCCGTCGACGGAGCCTCCTCCACCGCCGTGGCTGCCTCGCCGCTCTCCCTCCTATCTCTCTCTCTTCCTCTCTTTTAAGCTTTCCATTGCTTTTGTTTGAGCATGTATTCAATGTTGTAAGCTATGAACTAAAAGTGCATGATTAATGAAGTTACTTTCTGTTCAGTTGTTTACTTTAATTTCTGTTTAAGTTGCATGATCAAGTAAGAAACACTCTAACCCTAATCTCTCTCTCTATCTCTCTCTCGCTTTTCAAACAGCACCTCCGCAAGCAAAACTCCGTGCTTTCCATGACAATAAGTGATAAGAAAAATCCGATTTTCATGCCTCCCTGAGACCAACACTCGGACTTACCTCCATTTATTTACTTTAAAACCAGCGTTGCAAGTGCGACTATAACGCCACTTCTTAACACACGCACAAGCGCACGTCATGGGGGTGGAAATGGCGTGTTGCACAGTGTCGAGTTGATCGTCGTCTAGGAAGATGCAACCAACAGGACGAAGTGCCACGTGGAGTGTAGGATGGATGGGTGGAGGGTGTGTGCGGAGACGCTTTCTGTGCACGGGTATCAAGGAATATCAACAACGGGTGCAGATATTCCCGCGATATAACGTGTGGTAGGTGATATGAAAGTAAGTATATATTTATATATATATATAGATAAGGTTATAATTACATAGGTGTATATGTAGTTATATATATATAAATATATATATGTATATATATATATATATATAGATATGTAAATATATATAGATAAATGTATGGGTATGTATATATAACTATATATATATATATATATATATATATATATGTGTGTGTGTGTACAAAGATATATATATATATATATGTCTATATGTATATAGATATATTAGTATAAGTCTCTATGTATATATATATATATATGTATGTATGTATTTATATCTATAGATATATCTGTATATATGTATGTATATTTGCATATATATATATGTATAAATATGTGTATATATATGTATATATATATATATGTGTATATATATACTTATATTTAGTTGTATAGATAATAATATATGTATAGATATATGTATATATATATGCGTATATAAATATACATATATATATATAAATATATATATCTTTATATATATATATATATAAGTATATAGTCGTGTACAAGTGAGTGAGTGTGTACACGTGAGTGTGTACAAGTGTGGTGTGTGTCTGTGAGAGAGAGAGAGAGAGCGTCTGCTGGAAAAAGAGGGTGCGGGCGTTTAAGCCGTTTGGAGGCTGCGGCCGTCGTCTGATGGCCCACGCGCAAGCGCAGGCGCGCACAAGTTGCAGGAGCGCGAAGATGCGCAGCACGCTAGAGGCTGCAGGCGTGAGGGGAGAGTGTAGCGCAGCGCGCTGCGGGCTGGAGTGACGCGGGCGAAGACGTGGATGCGGGAGCGGGTGGGTGCAGACGCGAGCCAGGCGCTGGAGCGGGCGCGGGGAGAGATGCGGGCGTGGGCTGGAGGCAGTTGCGGCGCAGAGAGAGAGCGCGCGGTGACTGGATAAGTGAGAAACTTTTCGGTCATCGCACTGTAGCTACAGTTTCGCGCTCTCTAGCGTGAACAGTAGCTACAGAGCGCGCTCGGCTCGGGCGACCGGTTGCGGCCAGTTCTGCGTGCGCGGGCGCTGTGGAGCGGGCCTGCGCGTGCGGAAGGTGATGGCACCGGCTGCTGGCGTGCGCGTGGAGGCTTACGCGCTGCGTAGGGCAGTCGGTGCCTTGCTGCTGCTGTAGTTGAGCTTCAAAGCTCGACTCTGTGGCAATGGCGGAAGAAATTTGAGTGGGTGAAACAGCGAAGTGAACCACCACGCCCACCGGCTCTTGGATGAGCTGGGTGGTGGTGGGACTCATAGTGGTGGTTGTCGACCACTGTGAGCTGCTCCTACTCAGCGTATCTCTTCAGGAGGAAGAGATGCCGCGTATGGAGGGGAGAGGGGAGGAGATGGCCTGGAGGAAGGAGATGCTATCTGTATGTTGGACCAGGCTCTCCTGCGTAAGGAAGCGAGGAGGGCTTTTTAAAGAAGATGAAGGCAAGCTCAACCATGCCCTAGGCTGCGCATGGCTGAGCAAGCGGCTAACAGGGCATGCTGTCGTAGAGAGTGGCGCGAAGAAGCAGCCATGCCCTGTAGCTGCGCAAAGAAGAAGAAATTCAAAGCCAAATAAAAATAAAGATGGTGAATTTGCGAGGCAACACTTGAGGAATATGTTAATTTCAAGGCCAATTTATTTACGTTCCTCCCCTCTCAATTAAATGCATGTATGCGTTTATTTTTACAAATGCACTCTGGCTACCTAATATGCAATGGCAATGCTAGGAAATAGCACAAGATGGCACAATTGTTGGTGTATTTTTGCTGTGTAATCAAACCGCTGGAAAGAGTTGAATGGACAGTTGAGCAAAAGAAAAAGATTGTGGGAAACGCGAAGGCGATGAACGCACTCTATTGTGCATTGTCAAGGGAAGAGTTCAACCGTATCTCAGCATGCGAGTCCGCCTACGAGATTTGGAACACTTTGCAAATCACCTATGAACGTACGAATAAGGTTAAAGAAACAGAAGTTGCACATCTTTACTTAATGGCAAACAACGACAACTCGAAAAATTAGATAGATTCTGAAGTCACCTTTAATGAATTAGTACAAGCATATGAAGATTTATATAATAAGGCTAGGATGATTAAAAAGGAAAATAAGGTTTTGCAAGATAGTTATAGAACTCTTGAAATAGAGAAATCTTGTTTAGAAATAGAATTAGATATGTCCAAAAAAACTAACAATCAATTACATGCAAAAATAGTAGAATTAGAAGATATTTATGAACACTTTGAGGACACTTTGAATAATTTAAAAATAACAAATAGGCTGAATACGGAATATTGTAATAATTTAAAAGCCAAGTTTAATAATAAGAAAAACACACAAAATAAATCACATGCACCTAGACATGCATGGATTTATCAAAAGGTCAAGAATCCAAAGAATTATAGATCTAACACTAAAAAGTTCTATAAATCTCAGGATTTGAAAGGAGCTAACTCTAAAAAACCCACAAGAAAATGGGTACCTAGAAAAGATATTTGCTTTGCAGGAGTACATCAAAGTAATCAAGAGGTGTTCAAGGAACATAACGGAATACTTCAACCTTTCTATAGATTGAATGAAGATCAAGAATGTTGGACGAGAGATGCCTGGCATCCACAAGCTCTATTTTACTATTGGTAAATTTTATGGTATGATATTTCTTCATTTTTTGTGATTGACAAAAAGGGGGAGAAAGATAGAGGGCAAATAGTAATATTTTTAGGGAGAGGTTATATTGAGGGGGAGGATTAAAATGAAAATTTTTCCTTCATATAACATTGTTAAAAATTATTTTTTTCTTATAATTATCTATTTGCAAGATAGTTTTGTCAACACCAAAAAGGGGGAGATTATTGGAACCTTGTTCCACATCTTGTTTTGCTGTTAACAAAATTATTATGGATTAATGTTTGCCATTAAGTATTTTTCAGATTTAGGTGAAGGAGCAAGGCAAACAAGAAATGATGGAAGCATGATGACGAGAAAGAGAAAATCATGACAACGAGGAGACAAGATGACAAAGATGGATCGAGAAGAAGATCATCTTCGATCCTTTATTTTTTTTAGTTTAGGTTTTCATAGATTGTATGCCTCTTAACAAGATAATTTAACTTAGATCATAAAAATCAATTGAAGATAAATTTGGATTTATATGGCATTCATTTTCGAAGAATGTAATTAATTAAATCGCTTAAAATAGGTACTTGTAAGCAACTACCAGTACTGTTCATCAGTACTGGTATTTGCAAGGCATAGGTTTGAGAATTCATCTCAAACTGTGAACAAGTACCGGTACTAACCATGAGTACCGGTACATGTTGGCCACAGGTTGAAGGCTTAATTCTGGCCTGAAACTTACAAGCATCGGTACCCATGATGAGTACCGGTACAGGTAGGTTACTGTGCCCAAGGAATTCCAAACCTGGGAGTCACAAGTATCGGTACCCATGATGAATACCAATACCAGGGCTCATATACTGGTGGCAGTGAGCTATTAGTATCGGTACAGGTACTTTAGTACTGGTACTAGCTCGGCGTTGGCCCAAAATAGAATGACAGAAATATTAATTCCAACAATATGAACGTTGGGAATTAAATCCCAATGTCTAGTAGATGAGTATCCTAGGTCCTAAACTCTATAAAATGACTCTAAGACTCTTTGTTTGCTTACAAGAGACAAGAGAAAAGAGAAGAAAATTCCTAGAGCTATAATTCATATTTTCCACCACATATTCAAGAGAAGAAATCGTGTTTGCTGCTTTCCAACCGTGCTACAGGTTTGCAAACACATTGACGTATTTTGTTCATGCAATTCAACATGATTCGCGTCCTTTGTAGGCTCTCAAATCGGTAACATTATATTTACATTTGTTGAGAGACTTAGGAACTTAGTTGTAAGAGTTTTCTTTCTTACACCTGTATTTCATTTGTTCTTGAGCATTTGCTCGTTGGGTTGTAATAAGCTCGTTTTTATACTTGGGTTGAGGTAACTCGTTAATTACCTCGGTTTAGTAAATTGATTTCCTCGGGGTTAAGGGAATCGGGTTAAAAACCCTAAGCTGGGAGGCTTAGGTAGTGGAGTACCCAAGGGAGGGGAACCACTATACATTTTGTGTCCTTTTGTAATTTGAATTGATTGTGCAAATTATCTTGTTATTACTACTATTGTTTGAGTGTTTGTGTGCATAGCCATACATATATATATTCCATATCTTTAGATCCTACAAGCGGTATCAATGCTTGTTCAAGTAGTATCAGAGCTTGCTCAATTGGTATCAGAGCTCCTATCAAGTGGTATCAGAGCTCCATCATAATGTAGGATGTACACATGATACTCTCCTGGTAGAGAGAGTCTCCTGTGGTAGTCCTACATCGGGTCTACCGCCCCGAGGTCACGGTCGCAACATTGCGGTGACTACGATACGCACAATAAGCGCACAGGTAGCTACCTCGCACTGGAATGCGGTCAGTCATTTTCGCTAGTGGGTATGCCTAGAAGTACAACACGGAATAGCGTAGGGCCTTGCCCTCTCAGAACAGGGGTCTCGCCCCTCAGAACAGAACAGGGGTCTCACCCCTCTACAGTCCGCGTACCCTCATCCAACTATCCCGATTTGCTCAATGGGCCTAACAAGAGTCGGTGTAGGGTGGCTAGTCTTAACCTTGGGCCCCATGGGGTAGCTAGCTCCCTCCCTACACTAAGTAGCTTACTTTGGTACCACGTACGTGAGGATCGAACAAGAGTCGGTGTAGATTGACTAGGCCTAACCCTGGGTTTCAATCCAAAGGGCGGCTAGCTCTCCTTTACACTAAGTAGCTCACCTCGGTACCACATACGCAAGGGCCGAGTAGGAGTCAGTGTAGAGTGACTAGGCCTAACCCTAGGTCTCAACCCCAAGGGCGACTAGCTCCCCTCTATACTAAAGGGACAGTCGCTCTCCTTGTTATCGTGTATACAAGGGCTAGCTCACTTCCCATTTACATACGAGATTCTTTCTGTATATAGGAGTTATTCTCCTAATTCCCCGTAGGATTCATGCATTATATACATTTCATTTCATTTCTCAATATTCATATCTCATTGTTCACATCTCGATTTTCATTTATATAACAGACAGCTCGTGTTTTAATAACTGCAAAAGCATCACATCAGTATCTATACACTTGCTAGCAATTAGGGTTTAACATGCATATCAATGTAAAAGTGTAGCTCAAATCATGTTCATACATTTCTGCCCTAGGGTTCATTCCACATCCTAATGTTCAATCAAATTATTCTAAGCTTGCACTTATTTAAATCTTAGCATTAAAGTAAACCACTCAACCGGGATACATGGGAGGAATGGGGGTTAGAACCCTTGATCCTGTTGTCGCTGCGGGTCCCGAACACCCTTTAAAATGATGTTTACTATGAGAATAAGGCAGGTGATTCTTAATTTATTGTTTCCTTTCTTGTCTTCCCAAGATTAAGAGGTAAATTAGGGAAGAATAGAGAAGTTACCTTCCCAGGAGTGGTTGATTTGCGCGGAAGATCACTGATGTAAATATTTTACATTGCATAAGATGTCTATTTATGCATGTTCTTAAGCATAGAATTGCATTGCATACTATAAATATTGCATAACATGCATCATCTTGCATTTAGATTAGTTTGAATAAAATGGAGGTTAATTGTCTCCTTTTATGTTCAGGGACAGGGCAAACTTTTTTTCCGGGCCTCAGATCGAAGATCCAACCATACAGATGTGATCAGGGCAACGATTGGAGTTCAACGACTCCAAGATCGCCCTAATCAGACATCTGTAGCATTAGATAGAGACCGGGGAATCCTAGAAGATCAAGGGCCAAGATGGTGTGAATCTGCACTTCAACTGACAAATATAATCGCATGGATGAATTCGGATCAACGATAGCAGCCTAATGACGTGAAAATCGACTCAATCCGACAACCGTAGCATCATCTACAACATCCAGAAGTTGGACAGCCAAGATGGCACCACGTGGAGCCATCTCAGCCGCCCAATCGGCCACTACACCTGCCACGCCCTCTCTTCTTCCACGAATCTCTGCCATTGGATGCTCATCCAACGGTTGTAAGCGTGCGCACACAAAACTCAAAGCGCGACACAAACGCGCTGATAGCGCATTGGTCGAACGCACTCACGAGAAGGCAGGGCACGCGTTCGACTCCTCGTGAGTAGCTGTTGAGGCGCGATGAGCGGGCGCGATTGACGGCTCGATCGTGATCGAGCGGTCATGCTTGCGCAATAGCGTTCACGCCGTATCGCACGCCCGCGCGTGACGTGCCATCACACGCGCGAGCACGCGGTGAGGAGCGGGCGGGGAGGCAAGCGCACGTTACGCATGAGCAGGCAACCAGGCATGTGCACTCCACCCCACTACGCCCACAATGGGGCTTTAGCGATGGTTTTATCCATCACTAAAGACCCCTTATTTAATGTTTTGAGATTTAAATGACCAAATTGCCCTCACTCCTTGCAACTATAAAAGGAGACCCCCTCCACACGAAATTATCATCCCTTCCTTCTCTTCTCTCTCTCTCCAAAGCTCAAGAGAAGCTTGTCTCACACCCAGGATGCTTCTCGCGAGATAAAGTCAAATTTTCGTCCCCCTTTCGAAAGCGGATCCCGTGATGACGATGTCGTGCTGCCCCGTTCCCGTTCTTCCCACTTCGTTCTCCTTCGTCCTGCTCCGTTCCCCGTCTTCTAAGCATCGTCCCATCCAGCTTGTCCTCCAAGCGACCGTCGAGGGGGATATCTCTCTCCCCATTCTTTTTACTACTTTCTAGAGTAGATTTACTGCTTTCTAGTGTAATCATTTTCTTGCCTTCCAGTTGTAATGTTTAGTGTAATGAACAATCCTTCTGATAATGAATTCCATGTTCATTCTACATCTCTTTTTGGTTTTTGTTTGTAATATTCTCTCTCTCATTCTCTCTCTCTTCTATTTATTGTAAATAGATAAATAGTTTCTAATCAATTATTCTACTTTGTGACAAATAAAACAAATGCATATTTTTAAATCAAATGTCCGCCTCCTTGAGTTCGACCCGGGATTTCTATTCCGGTATAAATTTTATTTGTTGAACATGAGTTCTTCGCTTTCATACTACGACAACAGGTTTTTCAAAACCAAACACGTTAGCATAGCAACTCGTAGCATTCAACATTTTGGTGCCGTTGCCGAGGGAGTGATGCTCTTTGATTTTTTTTCGCATTTTACAACTTACAAATCATTTACCTCACTTCCTCCCTTATTATTGTGATTGCAGGTACTCTTTCAAGACAAGCAAAAGCGGTAGATTTGAGCAAAGTGCTGTTAAAGGTTCTGTAAGTTATCCCTCACCTCCCACCCATTAGTTTCCATTTCACCTCATAATGACACAAACAATAATCAACCTAGGTGTTCTTATAAACTCTATGGTTAGTTTTGTTTGTTTGTTTGACACCCACAACTACCTCAACCTCCACATTTAAAAGGAAAAATAAAAAAAAATCTCACAGAGGTACACAACCTCATCTGATTTTCAAACTCAACTAGTAAATCGATCTTTGGAGTCGGTACACACATCCAAACACATAATTGAGTAGAAATCAGATTAGGTAATAATTTGTGTGCCTAATTAAGTGGTGCAACAGGCTAATTGTTTGAGTTGATTAGGCCGCACCACTTCAATTAAAATCAACTCATCAAGTAGCTGCCAATTAGGTTTAACTCTTAGGGATTTACCAGGCACTCCACATTCTTTTAAGTTTTAAAGGAAAACATCTCCACTTGTGCTTTCAAAACCTGGTGTGCCAACAAAACTTGTTTGAAAATACCTAAAGTTGAATCCTAAAAGCAACTAAGCAAGATTTGAACCCTAAAATTCACCGCATCAAAAGTAATCTTGCTTGAAAACCACTGGTTGTGCACGCATACACAAATCAATCAATCATTAAGGGCACAACCCAGATAAAGGGTCCATCACATTCCAAAGCACATTCAAACCTAGCCCAAAATAAAACAGAGTAGACGTTGGCCTTAAAAATTTGACTCACTCTTCAGAGCCCAAAACAAGATTATTTTCGATTAGTCTATTTCTACTATTCAATCTGATGTCTAGCTAGGGGTGCAAAATCAAACGATCACGGCTGGGGGGTACACTAAGAATCGGAGGTGCAAGCCGAAGGAAGAACCTTCTCCCCCGTCCCTCCTTCTAAGGTTGGATTGAACAGACAAAAGTCGATCAAATCATTCCTTTATCTCATGATGGGTTGTGGGAGTCTGTAGGTCTTTAGGCTAGCCCACTTAAGGGCAGGTTTGATTGCTTGTATTGCAGGACACCTTTCTTCCTCCCATTTATCATGAATCCTTCCACATATTATACGCATTCCCGCTCTTTCCCTCCTATTTTTAATTATCCTCAACATGACGATTATCCCGACTCGTACTGTAATCAACCATCAGTTAGTTGGGATAACTCAGATTGGGGATATAGTTCCGGACCTCTGTGTTTAGGGTCAAACCCTGAACACTATGATTGTGATTTCTATCCTTCTCAGAGCCACATCGATTATAAATCGCCACCCTTTCATGAACAACCTAATACGATCTACAATCAAGAAGGATACACAAATTCTTACCCATCCTCTGATTACACTGCCTTTAGGTCATTACCACCTTTTGAACAATCCAAATGACCTATTATCAGGAAGGGTATAACGAATCTCAATTCGTTAACTCCTATGCACTGATCCCAAACCCGCCCAACCTTGAACCAACTCATTTGGTTCAGGGTAACTAGGTTCAAGATAAGGTTCTGGCTAACTTGAGGAATATCATACAATCTTTAGAAGTTTAGCCAATACATTGAATTGAAAGATTGGAGCCTCTGATTGAAATGATTAATGATTTGAACAAGTATTTGTTGGATTGGCTCCAAGATGTTAAAGATAAGAACCTGGGTGAGTTTCTATTTGGGAAGTTAGCGAAATTGAGGATGAGATTTGTAGTCACTTTAGTTCAATCGTGGGATGATTCCCAGGATGAACTCCCTTCAGGAGAGCCAATGTCGGAACTTGTCAGGGACCTGTTGGGGGGGACACGTGTTACGAGGCTGACCAGATTGAATTAAAGCAACCAATTAAGGATGATCTGATTTCTTCACCTGAAATCCTTGAGCCGGGGTACGAGGAAACGTATGTCTCCATGGACCAGAAAGTGATGGATGATTTTGAGACATACATTAATACATATTTTGATTTCTTTGATTCTAATGGTGAAGATTCAAGATGCGAAGTCTCACGCGAGTTTACAGAATATGATTTTTGTGAAATGATTGGGCTTGAGGAATCTGAAAGATCATTTGATAGCCCATTAACTGAGGAAACTGATTTTATTGGGGCTCACATTACGAATCCAGGATAGCATTTTCTAGAGGATTCAATCAAATGCCCTGATTGTCAGTTACACCCTATTGAGCTTATCGATGATTCTATTTTTGAGATAACTAGACCCAAGTCAATTTTGATCCAGCCACATCTTTTAGACTTGGAAATTTCAGACAGGGTGATTAATATGCAGGAGGTCCCAGAATTTGACATTCTGAATGAGAATGATAGGAGCTAGGAAATTTTGATTTGGGAAGCAAATTTTGGAGGAAATAGAAGACCGAGTCTAAGGGTTCCATTTCATCTGAAACCATCAAACTAGGACCCATATGACATCGGCTCTGAGGATGTCCAACCCAAGCATAAATTCATTGATTATCCTTTAGAATTCTCTGTAACCCGACTCTTTGGTCTTGGGTTGCATCCTCATAAATCGCAGGTCTAACCCCGCTTGCATACTGATTTTAGGTTTTGGGTAATTTTTATCCAGAACCTTAAACATTCTCGATTATAGGGTATGGGTCTGCACCACAATTTGGTCCACATTGGTGGACATCTGCTGACAGGTCAGATGTTTCTTCTGTTTATTCTGATTTTGATCTGTACTTGTGAATTCTTTATTTCTCTTCTTTGTATAGTGTGCCTAGCTGAAGGCATTAAATTCAGCACGTATATAATTTTTTTTAGTTTTGGAGCGAACCCAACATTCACGCAATTCAGGTGCTTTCTACAATTTTTCACTCTATTTTATGTCTTTTTAATACAATGAGGATATTGCATTAGATAGGCATGGGGGATGGATATTCATCTCTGAATTTATTCGTCAGCTCCGTAGATTTATTTTATTTCCTTTTATTAAAAAAAAATTATGGAATTAGGAAAGAGAACTTAGGTTCAAGAAAATTTTCAATCTTAGGAAATACTACATTATGATCTGAACACAAAGACCTTTCAGGTCTTTGGACTTAATCAGCCCGTGTATCCACTAAAATGTGGATTTATTTTATGAGTCCTCGCCAACCTGAATTCTATTTTAATTGGAGCAAATAAGTTTGGGTGTAAGTACATGACTTATCAACCCGCCCTCTGATTTGAGGGAATTTTGAGTTTTAAACATCTACACACTATCTTGTCACTAACTTGTCGTTCGACGATTCTAACGAAAATTGGGTAGCTAATGGACCTTCTAAGGTGATATGACTGGCAAGTTATCGTGGGTAACAACCCATAGGTAGGTTGTCCAGAGCCCAGTCACTGGACCTTTCTCTTTTTGCTGCCTTTAGGTAAATCTTAGATTAGGGAAGCCACCTACATAAAAAAAGAGAAAAGAAAGTAAAAAAAAAAGGGAGAAAAGAAAAAAAGAAATAAGCCACACTTCGCCGCACGAGTATGGCTGGCAAGTTGTCAGTAGTAATAGCTTATCGACCAGTTGTCCAGAACCCAGCTCAATAAATGCACTGAAAATTCCCAAAACACTTAGGAAGAAGCGAAGAAGTAGAATAAACCGGGGAGATATACATTCAGTTCACCCTTATGTTGACCCCGTAAAAATAAAAGTAGGGAGAAAGTTACCGGTTGTAAAGATACACCTTTAGGCAGAATTCTCTTTTTAAGGTCACCTAGAGGCGTAGAAATCCGAAGTCTGTTTTAACCGCCGATCAACGAGTCTATCACATTCACAATAAGATGCTTAGAACTTAGGGTTCTCATCAAATCTTGGGTGAGTTGAATGGCCGTAGAAAGCCACTCTTAAACCCTAAAGCATGAAAATCCAAAAAAATTAGAAAAGAAGAAAAAGATAAAAAGAAATTTTTTTTTGAATAAGGCGAGGGCTTGAGGCAGTCTGCATTTTGGCAGATACTCAGGCACTATTGTATCTTTTGAAAGTTCAAATCCTAAGTAAACATTTTCTTAATGATTGAAAATAACTCAAGCCCAAATAATCCAACCTGATTCTTTTATAAATAGCATATAGTTTTTGCTAGGGACTAACACAAGATAGGCATGTGGGTGTGATGTAAACATGTTTACATTGTATAAGATGTCTATTTATGCATGTTCTTAAGCATAGAATTGCATTGCATACTATAAATATTGCATAACATGCATCATCTTGCATTTAGATTAGTTTGAATAAAATGGAGGTTAATTGTCTCCTTTTATGTTCAGGACATGGCAAACTTTTTATTGGGGCCTCGAATAGAAGATCCAACCGTACAGATGTGATCAGGGCGACGATTGGAGTTCAACGACTCCAAGATCGCCCTAATCAGATATCTGTAGCATCAGATAGAGACCGGGGAACCCTAGAAGATCAAGGGCCAAGATGGTGTGAATCTACACTTCAAATGATAAATCCGACTGCATGGATAGATTTGGATCGACAATCGCAGCCTAATGATGTGAAAATCGACTCAATCCGACAACTGTGGGACCATCTACATCATCTAGAAGATGGACGGCCAAGATGGCGCCACGTGGTGCCATCTCAGCCGCCCAATCAACCGCTACACCCGCCGCGCCCTCTCTTCCTTGATGATTCTCCGCCATTGGATGCACATCCAATGGCTATAAGCGTGCACACACAAAACTCAAAGCGCGACACAAACACGCTGATAACGCGTTAGTCGAACGCGCTCGCGAGAAGGCGGGGCGCGCGTTCGACTCCTCGCGAGCAGCTGCTGAGGTGCGGTCAGCGGGCGCGATTGTTCGCTTGATCGCGGTCGTTCGTGTGCAATAGCGTTCACGTCATATCGCACGCTCACGCGTGACACGCCATCACATGCGCGAGCGCGTGCTGAGGAGCTGGTAGGGAGGTGAGTTAAGCCGTCTGATCTCACGATCGGACGGCTAAGATTCGCAGATCATGGAGCGTGCATTACGCGCGAGCAGGCGAGCAGGCGCGTGCACTCCTCCACACTATGCCCACGATGGGGCTTTAGCGATGGTTTTATCCATCACGAAAGACCCCTTATTTAATGTTTTGAGATTTAAATGACCAAATTGCCCTCACTCCTTGCAACTATAAAAGGAGACTCCCTCCACATGAAATTCTCATCCCTTCTCTTCTCTCCCTCTCCAAAACTCAAGAGATGCTTGTCCCACACCTAGGATGCTTCTCGCGAGATAAAGTCAAATTTTCATCCCCCTTTCAGAAGCGGATCACGCGATGACGATGACGTGCAGCTCCGTTCCCATTCTTCTCGCTTCATTCTCCTTCGTCCTGCTCCGTTCCCCGTTTTCCAGGCGTCGTCCCGTCCGACTCGTCCTCCAAGCAACCATCGAGGAGGATATCTTTCTCCCCATTCTTTTTACTGCTTTCTAGAGTAGATTTACTGCTTTCTAGTGTAATCATTTTCCCGCTTTTTAGTCATAATGTTTAGTGTAATGAACAATCCTTCTGATAATGAATTCCATGTTCATTCTACACCTCTTTTTAGTTTTTCTTGTAATATTCTCTCTCTCTCATTCTCTCTCTCTCTTCTATTTATTGTAAATAGATAAATAGTTTCTAATCAATTATTCTACATCATGACAAATAAAACAAACGCGTATTTTTAAATCAAATGTCTGCCTCCCTGAGTTCGACTCGAGATTTCTATTCCGGTATAAATTTTATTTGTTGAACACGAGTTCTTCACTTCATACTACGACGATAGGTTTTTCAAAACCAAACACGTTAGCGCAGCAACTCATAGCGTTCAACAATCACCTCGTGAAGTACCCTGCAAAATCACAAGAAAGCAAATAGGGCAAGTCAGTGCTGAAAAACAATCAAAAAATGCAGAGAATATGGGTGAATTGCGCATTACTCCCTGGCAACGGTGCCAAAATGTTGATAGGGCTAGATCGGGGTTTTAGAAAGATGTGTTTGTTGTAATAATAAATCCTCAAAAATAGCTCGAACAACAGATCAAATTTATTACTCGAATCTAAATCTGAGGTCGAACACAGGGAGTAAATATGGAATTCACACGCTAATCTCAATATATGATGTAAATGAGCATAATTAATTACTCAAAAATCTAATATGCAACGTAGCACATGAGTGTATGAGTAAAAAGAATTCTAGACAAAATAATGGTGATTTAGATCACCAATTATAAGTCTAATACATATAAGAACTACTCAAATCAATCAATATGAAGGAGTATATGATCAGACGTCTGATTTTGCAATCAAACGTCTTATTCTTCTTCTTCTCCTCCTGTGCCTCTTCTACTTTGGCTTCTCTTTTTCTTCTCTTCTATTGCTCTGCTCTTCTCTTTCTACGGTCCTCTTCTTCTGTCTTGTTTGACTTCTTCAGGTCTTCTCCTCTTCTTTCTTTGGTTTCTCTTTTTCCTTTTCTTTCTTCTCAAGTTCTCCTTCCTTCCTTCCTTCTACTTTCATAGTACACACAAGCCTTCTTTTCTCTTCGTGCACAAGGGTTACGCACCCTTCAAATTCAGCTGTCACAGAGAGCAAAGCCCCCTGACCCCCATTCTCTCTCTCTCTCTCTCTCTCCTGTTCCTCCTCTTCTCTCTAAAATCAGGCGGGTATATAGGTAATCAGGTTTTCGCGTACCCGGGACCAGGGCTGCAGGGGGTGTATAGTAGCCGAGGTGTGAGGCTCGTGTAAGGAGGGACCTGACCCCTCATGTACTAGGCGAGGGGTCGGTGTCACAAAACCAACTTATACCACTGTAGGAGGTCGTGAGTTTACGATGTGGGACTAAAGTCCCACATCGTCTTCTTTGCTCATAGTAGCAACTATCTTCGATCAATTCATGCGATGGAGGCAATCAATGCCCCATTTTTTGTTGAAACCTTGTTCCACATCCTGTTTTGGTGTTGTTAGCGAAGCAAGATCAGGGTTTTAAAAAGATGTTCGTTGTAGTATAAATGAAATCACCACGAAAACAAATAAGAATTTATTACTTGAAAACTGAGATATCCGATGTCGAACACAGGGAGCAAATTGGTTTTTAAAAGTTAGAATCACAACTTTCAATTTTATAAAATGCAATGACCAATCCAATCAAAGTTATGAAGTAAAAATGAGGTCAATGTATAGAGAAGCTCAAAATATCAAGATGGCCATCTGATGTAAAAATCAAACGTCTTAAATAATTAATGCTACAATGCTTTCTCTGTTCTTCTTCTGATTTCTGATTTCTCCTTTCTTTGCTTCAGATGTTGTCTTCTTCTTTCTTTCTTTCTTTTTCTTCTCTTGTTTCCTTAGCTTTCCTCTGCCTTTGATTCTCTGCTAGGCCACACCTCAGCTTCCTTCTTCCTTCTGCTTTCAGCCCTTGGTTTCTTCTTTCTTTCCTCTCTTTGGCCTCCTTTTCTTCTTCTGCCTCTGCTTCTGCCTTCAACTTCTAAGTTCTTCTTTCTTCAGCAGCACCTTCTTCTTTCTTCCGCACTCTTGTCTTTAGCTTTCTTCCTTAGCCACTTCTTCCTTCTCCTTTCCCTGCATAGCACAGAGCAAAACCTACCCCTACCTGTTGGTGCTAGAGCACCGCAATCATTTATTTTGATGATAACAAAACACATGTCATTTAACATGTACACTTGGAGTCTTAGATTTCAGGTCAATTGCAAATGGAGACGTGGTTAGACGGAATTCAAGCTTGCATCCAGGATGAATTGGAGGAGCTTGACGGAGAACAGAGGAGCTTCGCGAGGAGCGATGGCTTGAAGAAGGAAGGAGATGAAGAATAGGATAGATTTCCTTTCCTTGTAATCTATGTATTCTTGTTTCTTTTATTGCTCTTTATTTTGTTACTTAGATTCATGTTAAAGAGATTCAAAGAACCCTAACAGTAGTCTTAGGAACACCTGCACAACCCTAAGATACTTAAGTTTTCTGTAGAGAACTTAGAAAACCAAACCAGGGTTCAAACAGCCTTTTCAGATTCTAATCTTAAAATCAGACGTCTGATAAATACTTTTAAGATGCCTGATTGTTGACTCAGACGTCCAATTATGTTTAGGCTGGACTTAGTTCTGTCTGATGAAATCAGACGTCCAGACCTTAGTCCAGATGTCTTAAAATACGTCTGATGATTTTGCCAGACGTCCAATTAGTAGACCGTTGGCTGGCTTAGCAAACGAAAATGACCGTTGCCTCATATCAGACGCCCGTAGAGGACCCCAGATGTCTGATACATTACCATTTTGCCTCGGCTGACCCAAAATCTCTTCTTAAAGATTTTATAGTCGTTGCACTCTCTTGGGAATCCATTTCCACAGAAAAGTATGTTTCCAGATGTCCATACAGTACTCTAGACATCCTGTATGTCGTATGATAACAATTCACTAGAATCCTGTTTAGATCTGATTCAAGTCAGGAAGAAAACCTGCCTAAAATCAGATATCTAACTTTGTTCCCAGACGTCCTAAACTGGTTTTCAAGACGTCCGATGCCAGGATCAGACATCTGATAACCCTGCTAGTGTAATGATTAACCCTGATTTCAGCCAGATTCTCTTGGAGCTTGCACCCAACGGCTATAGAAGCCTTCCAAGAGCCTCTATAAATAGAGGAGAACCTTTGCCACTCAAATACACACCCAAGACACACATAGCAACATACTTTCCACTCTTTTGTATCCAAGAAAAGCTCTTGCTCTCCAAGCACAAGTTCTACATCTAGATAGCATCAATCATTTGCGCACCCGCTCTCCCGCCGTAGTTTACGAGAGCGACGAAGCGCTACTATGTGGTTCACGTATCCGCGTCGTCGACGCACTTCCACCAAAGGGAAGCATCCTTACTCCTATAGAAGCTTAGTTTTAGAATATCTTTGTTGGCTCTATAGGATTATTTATACTTTTCTTTGTTATTTGGTTGGGTATTCGCTTTGCAAATTCTCATCTCCTTCGTGAGACAAAATCCTTCTCGTGAAGAGAAGGGGTTTGAGGTACGCTACCCTCGTATAAAGTAGCGTGGTTGTAATTGAGGTTGTACTACCCTCGTTTAAGTAGTACGTTAGTGGATTTGATTAACTTGGTTGATTGGAAAATCATAACTAGAGAGGGTTAGGTGGTGGTTTTCACCCGATTTGGGTTTCCACCTAAAAATCATTGTGTATTTTGTGTGATTGTTATTTTGTGAGATTATTCCTTTTATAATTTCACACTTTATATTACGTCATGCTAATCTCACCCCCTCCAAGTAGGGATCTACACCACCCTCCCCTACGTCGCTCTCTCTCTCTTTATTTCTCTCTTCGCTCTCCCAGAGCCAACCAATCGGGCATACGTGTCGGGTTACGCGCGCCCAGGTCCAGGCGCATCGACGTGGGTGGTGCGCGAGGAGTGCAGGGTAAACGAGTCAGCCAGGTCCACGTAGGTGTGGGTCGCGGATGAGGTGGGGGCGTGGGCGAGGGACCTCACCCCGTGTTACTTGAGGCGCTTAGAAGAAAACACAAAAACAATAAAAATGACTCAGCTGCACCTACCGTTTCCAAGGTGGGACTAAAGTCCCACCCGCTTCTTCGCGCGCCTGCAGAAAGGAGTCTCGTGTAATTGAGGCAGTTGCAATCGCTGATGCCTCTGATTGCCAAGTGCAAAAGGTTCGCAAGAGGGTTCCGCGCACCTGGGACACTACTGTCTGGAGTGGGATGACTTGGAGCACGCAAGCTTGCTACTTCACGCCTTCACTAATGGCGGCGAAGGCTCAAACCTGAAATGCACGAATATGGCCTCGCGGCCCTATTAAATGCCTTGGGAAGCTTCGCCGTGTCACGGCAAAGGTGAGACGGTGGTTAGCTGGCTGCGGGACGGCCTAGGCATGCATGCCTAGGTCGCTCTGTGGCCGTGAAGGTGCATGTGTCGAGTAAGGGTGTAGAGCATGTGTGGCAGTTGGTGAAGGGGCGGAGGATGACCAGTGAGTGATGGCAAAGGTGATGAGGTAGGTGGTGAGGCGTGTGGAGTGGGGGAGTGATGGATTCGCCTCGCCGGTGGTCGATCAGAGATGAGGGAGACGGAGGTGGACAGTGGCTATCGAGGGGTATTTTACGAAATTGAATGAGGGAAAATGAAGGGTAGGAGAAGGGGACTTATCTGCGAGTAGCTGGACGAAGGGGAGGCAGAGGGGATGAGCGGTGCGTATGTGTCGTCATCGGGGAAGAAGGCCTTGAGGTGAGGATGACGGCGACGAGGAAGGTGCTGGAGAGGCGCGTGTGGGTACGGCACGATGCGGAAGAGCAAGGTGGAGATAACTCTGCCACTGGTATTATGGCAGAGCGATGAAAGGAGGGAGGAGGGATCGCCGGAGCTTGCAGGCAGTTGGCCGGAGACGAGGAAGGAAGAAATTTTGGGGGTGTTCTCAGGCCAATTCAAGCTTGGAAGATGCGGCAAGTACCGGGGGTCCTTTTATAACTGTTGGTCGAGACCTTCGTGGTTGGAAGGCAAGCCTCCAAGCGTAAAGATCTTGCCGGAGGTGGAAGGTGCATAAGGCATCCAAATCTCTCGAGTGTTCGCACGAGAGGTTTGGTGTAAATCTGATCTTCGGATCCTGTTTAGACGGTGGGGAATTCCTCAGAGAATCTCCCTTCCAAATCTGGGAGATCTCTGAGGATTCGGGGAGATATCCTCCTCAAATCCTTGCCGGAGTAGGATTCCTTCGATGTAATGGTGGAGGGACCTGAATGCAAAGAGAGGCGAGGAAGATAGGGGGTTTGTGCAAGGATTTTCAAAAGTTAGGGGTCAAAATGTAATTAGGTGGACTATTTTGCAAAGTAGGTCAAGGTGACCTTCCCTTAGGCCCAAATTTTGGTACAAATCTAATTTGGACCTAAGGAATCCAATGGTGAAGTTGGATTTTAGGTTTGACCACATTTGATTGGACATTTTGCCCAAAAATCTAAATTAGGTCAAATAATGAGTTAGGACCCCTATCTTGGTCAAAATAGGTTTCAAAGGCTAATTTAAAGGTTCTAAACCTTAGAGGATATTTTTCCATGAGTCTTAGAGGGTTTAGTTGATTTTTATCCTGACCAAAATATTTTGAAATTAAGTAGGTTTATTTTAGGGTTAAAGAATATCATTTAATTCTTAGATCTCATAATAACTCTTTTCTAACTGAATCATCCCACTTTTCCTCTTATTAAGTCCAATTGACCTATGTTTAGCCCCTAAGAAATCCCGTTGATGTACTGCAATGGTAAAATTACAGTTTTACCATTTATTTGATGTTTACTTCCTACAACAATAATCCCTTGAATTAGGTCTTCCTTTAGGTTATGTAGGAGATTTTGTTCACTTTCTTAGGTCAAAATGAGCTAGTTAGAACTCATGATGAGGTTCTCATCATACCCCCATGCCTAGCTTTTGCTAGTCCCTTAGAAAAATTTTAAGGTTTTAACATCTGCTCTAGACCATGAGTTTCTTTTACCAGTTACGATAAGTGCTTTTTCTTTTTCTTTTGTGATTAGGTCAGAATGCCGACAGTAGGCCTAGAGGTACACAAGTACCAACCAAAATCCGGACATGATCAGCTTTAGCCTCGATCCTCCACGAAGGTTTTTATTTTAAGGCCTGCAGAAACTATCCTAGGGTTCGTTGGACTCCTCAGTTAAAGCACCCGTGCTTGAGATATTTTTAACCTTGGTTCAGTTTGTTGTGCATTTTTGTAAGAGAGAGACAGAAGATTTATTTGTTTGGAGAGTTTTCTCTCTTTTCTTTTTATTTCTAGCTTCGAATTGGCTTCTCAACACGGTCTGTCTCAGATTCCTCATCCCTATCATCAATCCTCAAAGGTCCTTGGTAATCGATGCTTTGTGATAGCAGCACCCATGGCAACCCCCAGAACCCTAGCTTTCGAGATTTCGAGATAATCTCACCCATGGTGTTCCGTGGCTGAATCCAGACCCTGGCAATCGACATTTTGTGATAATGCCACCCATGGTATCTGAACCAGTAGAGTACTTACATGCCCCCGGTAGGATATGTAAATATCCTAGGAGACAAGCACCGAGGAGATGATATGTTGTTACGCATCTTCGAGGGGAATTTCCTGCCTCTCCGTGTCGGGAACTCGTCCAAATCAATTTGTGTTGATCGGCAGCTCCTAACCTAAGCAACTTTTTCAGAACATTAAAATTCTTTTGCGTGATTTTGATAGTTATGCGCACTGAACCAGACTGTGTGTGGATTGGGGTGCTTAGGTTATCGAGTCCCGCAAATCGAAGGTCAGTTAACAATGCTGAATACTCCCTAAGCCTTAGACCTAATACTTAAGCTTCACATTTTCCCCAAGCGGATACTTGACTTTTTAAGCCAAAGAGTCTAGCCTACAAGGACTAAAGTCAGCATTCCTATTAATCTCTTTTTGTGTCTCCTTAGCACTTTGTTTTCATTTTTTTTCTGATGTGGTCTAGATCTTCAGTTACTCTCTTAATCTTTTACTAATGACTATTTCAATTTTCCCATTTTGTGCTCCTTTTTGGCATTTTACTCTTTTCCTCATGTTTTGTATAGCCCAAAAATTCTCTCCCCCCTCAGTTTTTTTGTTCTTTTTTCAAGATTTTTCAATTTTTTTGTGTTTTTTGTGATATGTGATTTTTTTGTTGAAACCTTTTCTTAATATGAGTTTTCATAATATTTTGCACTTTCATACCCCCCCATGCCTACTATTTGCAATGTCTCCATTGTAAATTAGGCGGGTTCGAATTCAGCTTTGTTCATTTATTAGAATAAGTGTTGGGTGGGCAAACGGGTCGAGGTGATTGTTGCGAACGATTTCTAGACTCGAGTATGGGTACCTGAGGTGGAGTCGGCTGTTCTAATGGATAAACCCTAAAGTGCAATATGAATTCAGCATAGAAATGTCAGGAAAGGTTTCGGATTTTTCAAAGAATAACGGGTTGCCTCCCGTTAAGCGCTGAGTTTTACGCCATCAGCTGGGCGCAATGAGCTCAAGGAGAATGGAGGATAAAGGATGTCTCAGCCAAATCTATATTTGTCATGTCAATGAAAGGTTTGAGTCTTTGACCATTCACGACGAGGTGTTCTGAATCATGGCTGAGTGGACTAATCTCAACGACTCCATTTTCAAAGATTTGTCGGACTAGGTAGGGTCCGATCCACTTAGATCATAGCTTTCTTGGGAGTAATTTGAGTCGACCATCAAAGAGTACAACCTTGTCGTGAAAGGCTTTAACCCGCTCTTTGTAAATTCGCGAGTTCTCATATGCGTCGTGGCGTAATTCATCGATCTCGCTCATTTGAAGCTTTCCATGGGTTCCAGCCTTAGAAAGATCTAAGTTGTAATTCCGTACTGCCCAATAGGCTTTATGCTCCAATTCGACGAGGAGGTGACATGCCTTCCTATATACCAATATGAAGGGAGACATACCTAATTGAGTCTTGTGGGCTGTTCTATAAGCCCACAAAGCTTCCAAAAGTTAGGATGACCAATCCTTCCTGTTAGGTCGAACAGTAATCGGGAAGATTTTCTTGATCTCCCGGTTTGATAGCTTAGCTAGACCATTAGTTTGGGGGTGGTAAGGAGTAGAGATTCGGTATGACACCCCGTATTTGGTCATCGGTGACCTGAACTGAGCATTTGTGAAATGGGTCCATCCATCGAAAATTATTGCTCGTGGAATCCCAAACCTTGAGAAGATGTTTCGATGAATGAATTTGATAACTTTGTGATCATTGGTTCGGGTCGGAATAACTTCGATCCACTTCTACACAGTCAAAAGTGAGTAAGATGTATTCGAAGCCATTCGAAATAGGGAAGGGTTCCATAAAATCAATCCCCCAAATGTCAAAAATCTTGCATACCAGAATCGGCTGTAAAGGCATCATGTCTCGTTGGCTCATGTTGCCCAAGGTCTGGCAACGGGTACATGCCTTACAGTGATTGTATGCATCCTTGAAAATTGTGGGCCAGTAAAAGCCACATTGGAGGACTTTTGATGAGGTTTTGTGTCCTGAGAAATGTCCATCGCATGCCAGGTCATGGTAGAAAGAGAGTATGTCTTTGATTTCCGCTTCCGCGACACATTGTTGAATTATTTGATCAGCACCAATGCGAAATAGATACGGGTCATCCCAAAGGTAATACTTGGCATTGGAACGCAATTTGTCCTTCTTGGCTTTCGACCAATCAGACGAGATCTGATGTGATGCCAAGTAGTTTACTATGTTAGCAAACTATGGAAGCCCTGTATCAATAATCAGGAGGTGCTCATCAGAAAAATGTTCCGTGATGGGTTCGGAAGGGTCAATGATCTCAGAAGGAAGGTGGGATAAGTAATCAGCTACCACATTCTATTTTCCCGCTGTCACGAATCTCGAGGTCAAATTCTTGCAACAGCAAGATCCAGCGGATTAATCAAGGTTTCGCATCCTTCTTTGAAAGGAGATGCCTCACAGTTGTGTGATCCGAGTAAATGATAACATGGGAACCCAGGAGGTATGATCTGAATTTTTCTAGGGCAAATACTATGGCTAGCAGCTCTTTCTCAGTAACCGTATAGTTATGCTGAGCCTCGTCTAGTGTTTTGCTAGCGTAGTAAATGACCACGGGTTTCCCATCAATTTTCTGCCCCAAAATCGCTCCTACAACGAAGTCAGATGCATCGCACATGATCTCAAAGGGTTGAGACCAATCAGGGGACTGTAGGATCGAGGCTTGGGTAACTCGGTCACAAAGGATCTCAAATGCTCGAGTGCATTCCTTGGAGATTTCGAAAGGTACATCCTTGGAGAGAAGAGTAGTCAGGGGGCACACAATTTTTGAAAAATCAGGGATAAATTGATGGTAAAAATCGACGTGCCCCAAAAAAGATCGGACGTCCTTGATCGAGCTAAGCATAGGGAGTTTGGAAATCAAGTTAACCTTGGCTCGATTGACTTGGATGCCTTTCTCCGAAATCAGATGTCCCAAGACGATTCCCTCAGGCACCATGAAATGGCCCTTTTCCCAGGAAAGAACCAAATTCACATCGATGCACCGCCTGAGTATTTGGACCAAGTGCTGAAGGCAATCGTCAAATGATGCTCCAAATATTGAAAAGTCATCCATGAAGACTTCCAGATAATCACCTACCATATCTGAGAATATGGCAAGCATGCACCACTGAAAAGTTGCGGGTGTATTGCAGAGACCAAACAGCATCCTTCGGAACGCATACGTCCTGAAGGGGCAGGTGAACGTGGTCTTTTCTTGGTTCTCTAGATGGATTGCCACTTTGTTATAACCAGAGTACCCGTCAAGAAAGCAGAAGAACCTATTTCCCGCTATTTTCTCGAGGATTTGATCAATAAACGGTAGTGGGAAATGAACCTTCTTCGTGGAGGAATTGAGTCTTCTGTAATCAATGCAGACTCTCCACGAGTTAGCTATTCGGGTTGGTATGACCTCTCCGGTTTCAGTTGTGATGATGGTGAATCCGACCTTCTTAGGCACAACATGGATTGGACTCACCAAGCAACTGTCGGAGATCGGGTAGATGATCCCTGCATCTAACCACTTAATGATCTCCTTTTTAATGACCTCCTGCATATTAGGGTTTAAACGTCTCAACATTTCTCGCGAAGGTTGTGCGCCCTCTTCTGTGTAGATTCGATGTGCGCAATAAGAGGGGCTTATGCCAGTTAAGTTATCGAGAGTCCATCCAATGGCTCTACGATGTTGCTGGAGAATAGTAATCAAACCGGATTCCTGGTCAAATGTGAGTCGGGAGTTGATAATCACAGGAAACGTCTGATTGAAACCTAAAAAGACATACTTCGGATAATCGGGAAGGGGCTTGAGTTCCAGGATGGGGTTATCAGTAACAACGGGCGGTTCAGGGTCTGTATCAGGGACAAGGGTAGGAGTCATGGGTGTGTCTAGATCAGGTTCAGACTCCTCTGTTTGCGGGTTTTGATCTTGTGGTGGTTGATTGGGGATAATCAGGTTGTCCTCAACATGTGATTCATCAACCACAGCTTTGATATCACATATTTGCTCTATAACCCCACAATTAATCCCTTGTTGGGCCTTAAAGATGTCAATCTTCAGAGTTTGGTTCCCAAAATTTAATTCTATTAGGCTTTCCTCACAGTTTATGTTGGCCCTAGCAGTGGCCAGAAAAGGTCTCCCTAATATAATCAGTGTATCGCTTGGGTTCTCAGGTGCATCCATATCTAGAACTATGAAATCCACTGGGAAGTAGAAATCTCGTACCCTAACAATGACATCCTCGAGTATTCCTTTAGGTGACTTTATGTATCGATCGGTGACAGAAGGCATTTTTGCACATTTTGAAGTCGTCGGAAATCGTAGTATAGTCGCGCAAAAATGTTCGTCAAAAAATGATTTTGTAAAAGTAACGAGACTTTGAGTCCCGGTCATTCGTCTCTGGGAGGCGTTTGTGCAAATCTGAAATCGATCTTTTATCGCTCTACTTTATTTAAAATCGCACACTGGTTTCCAATATTCGAATTAAGATTTCTCCACTTCTATTATGAATTCTAATTACGTGAAGGGTGAGTTTCGGTGTGCACAATTCTAGTTACGTGGTGGCTGTTTACAGAAAATGCATTTATAGTTAGGTCTTCTATATTTTCCGGAACCGACATGCTTGTTGCAAAATATATTTTCTAGAAAAACAGGCAACTTGAATCACAAAGAAAAGATGGCAACCAGTAAGCTTATGGTGATTTCAAACATAGAGATATGTGTAAAAATATATCTTTTATTCATTCATTCAGAGAAGTGTTTGCAACATGGAATGTAGAGGAAAACTTGTACAGGAATGCTTGAAAATGTAAATCTAGCTAACAGAAAATGATTGCATACAGGAATCTATAGGGGGATTTTGCATGCATCATTGGGGGAGCATATGAGCTACACTACTACGCAGTAAATGAAAGTAGTAAAACTACGAAGAGCTAAGTTACTAATCTAGCAGAAGGAAGGGCATTCGGAGGTGGTCTCTGATGGCCTTTGAGTGGCTGAGAGGAGGGGCAGCCAATGGTGCTTAGGCCGACCCTTAGAGAGAGGTTGGAGAAGTGATCTAGCATCTTGGCATGGAGATGGCGGCCTTCATGGCGGTGCTCCTTGTGGAGGTGGAGTGGAGATGAAAGTGGCTAGCCTAAGTGGAATGAATGCCTGATGGTCGGCCTGGATAGGTTGTTAATATGATATTTTTATCGTTGAAATGTGTATAGTGGTTAACCTAATTCAGACCTAACCATCTCTTTACAAAATTTTTAACCTGGCCTAATTGATTTTATCTTGTCACTTTTAAGCCCAGGGTCGAACTCAGGGAAGTGGGGTTCAAGTCGAGTTTCTACGTTTTCCTTAAAACGCGTCTCTTCCGTTCGTTTATTCTGTTTTTGGTATTTTTCTTATTTAGGTTTTTTTTCTGGTAATCCTTGTTCTTGAGGCACACCCTCAAAATTGTGTCCTTGGCTTTTAGCCAAAACAGAGTTTCAAAACACGTCTTGCTACTTGCAAGACGGGGGTACCTGCAAATCAAAGATTATCTTTTCACTTTTATACCTTTTTTTTATCTTTTTACTAAGAAGGAAGCTATCAGATAGAAAGTAAATATAGTAGCTATAGATATATATTTATATGTAGTATATATATAAAGGGGTGGGGGTGGAGGTGACGATGGAGTGTAGCACTATGTCGAGTCAGCCGACGTCTAGAGAGACGCAACCAACACGACTAGGTGCCGCGTGGAGTGTGGATGGAGGATGGATGATGTATGGGACCACGCTTTTTTGTACGCGTGTATCAGGGAATATCAGCAACTGGTGCAGATATCCCCGCGATACAGCGTATAATAAATAACGTGAAAATATATGTACATATGTATGTATATAAATGTATAAGTATATATGTATAGATATATATAGATATATATATATATATATATGTATGTATATATGTATATAGCTATGTATATATGTATATAAGTATATATATATAATACTATATAGATATATATATATATATATATGTATATAAGTATATATGTATCTAGATATATATGTATATATATATGTGTATATGTATAAGTATATATATATAATACTATATAGATATATATATATATATGTATATAAGTATATATGTATCTAGATATATATGTATATGAGTATGTGTATATATATATATATATATATATATATATATTATATATGTATATGCATATATATATTATATTATATGTATGTATACATAACTATATAGATATACTATGTATATATAAGTATATATATATATAGATATATGTATATGTATATATGTATATATATATATATATATATATATATATATATATGTATGTATGTATATAAGTTACTATTAGTGTGTGAGTGTGTGTGTCGGTGAATGGGTGTGTGTGTGTTGCTGTAAGTGAAAAAAAAGAGAGAGAGAGAGAGAGAGAGAGATAGAGAATACGTGAGAGAGAGAGAGCGGCAGACAGAGAGGGAGCGGGCGGGAGACATCGGCGAAGAGAGAGAGCGGGCGAAGGAGTGATCGCGGACGCGCGAACGATGGCAGCGAGTTAAGGCGTCTGCTCGCGGCGGCGGACGTCTGAAGATCGCGGATGCAGGCGCGTCTTCGCGCGGAGAAGGTGACGCGTCTGCAGGCCGGGTGCGAGGACGGAGAGCGGGCGATGGCGCGCTCGGAGAAGGCGGCGGGGAGTCTGCAGTCGGTCGCGGAGGGTTGCAGAGGTTCGCGGGGGTCGGCGCGAGGGCCTGGCCGGCCGCTGCAGTGCGCGCAGCGGCCTGTCGCGGGTGGAATTGCAGAGGCGACAGAGCAGAGGCGGAGACGGGGAAGTGCCCTGCAGGCGCACGCGGAGAGCTGAGCGCCTGCGGGGAAGGTCGCGGAGGTGCGAGGGGAGGTTCTGCAGTGGTCGCGGAGGGTCGCGGGGGTCGGCGCGAGGCCGTAGCCGGCCGCTGCAGTGCGCGCAGCGGCCTGTCGCGGGTGGAATTGCAGAGGCGACAGAGCAGAGGCGGAGACGGGGAAGTGCCCTGCAGGCGCACGCGGAGAGCTGAGCGCCTGCGGGGAAGGTCGCGGAGGTGCGAGGGGAGGTTCTGCAGTGGTCGCGGAGGGTCGCGGGGGTCGGCGCGAGGCCGTAGCCGGCCGCTGCAGTGCGCGCAGCGGCCTGCTGCGGCTGCAACTGCGGCGTGGACAGAACGGAGACGGAGGCGGGGAACGGGCCTGCAGGCGCGCGCGGAGGGTTGCGCGCCTGCGGGGAAGGTCGCGGAGGAGGCGGGGGTGCTGCTGCTGCTGTCGCCGCTGGGCTGCTGCTGCTGCTGCTGCTTCAAGCTTCGGACCTTGAAGCGGCAGCAATGGCGTGGAGATGCAAACGAAGAGAAAAGAACACACCACACCCACCGGCTCGTTGAAGAGCTGGGCGGTGGTGCTCCCACTGTGGTGGTGTGCACCACAGTGGGTTCTCCTGCTCGTCGGGTGCCTCCTCGACGGAGGACCGGCGTATGGGAGGGGAGAACGGGCGAGGAAGGTGGTGGACTGCAGCGTGGCGATTTTTCAGTAGCTGCCGCAGCTGCGTATTGCAGCAACGTTCCTCCTCCCTTGTCGCGAGGAAGAGCTGCGGCTTTATAGAGGAGGAGAGCATGGCGGGGCATGCGGGGAATGGGGGAGAATGGCAGCTGCAGGGAGAGGTGCGGGAAGGACAGCAGGGAGAGGTGCGCGAAGGACAAGCCGCATGGCGTTGCATGCAGCTGCGGGAGGAACTTCAACTGCGGGAAGAAGAAGAAAAGATGAAAATAAAAATAGAGAAGGGACTTTTGCAAAGAAACACTTGAAGAAAAATGTAAAAATGCAAGCCATTTATTCCATTCTCTTCTCCTCTCAATTAAATGCATGCATGCAAGCGTTTTTACAAATGCAACTACAGGATTATAATATACATAGTTAATGCTAGAAAATAGCATAAGAAGGCGTTCTTATAGGCGTGTTTTGAGGTGCAAACAATGCCAAGGAAAATGGATGGGTGCAAATGGCCACCCCTTAGGTCTTTTTATAGACCTAAGGGAGTCTCTCTAGAGAAGTATGGAACTCTCTAGAGAGAGCTCCAAGAGTGGCTGGCCAAGTGAGGGAGAAGTGGTTCTTAGATCAACAAAAAGTGGATCTAAGAATTGAATGCCTCTTGGTTGCTAAATTTGGAAACCAAGAGTGGCGCCACTTCAAGAGAGTTTTAGAGAACTCTAGATGTGTGGTCGTTCCGTAGGTGTCTAAGTGATATAGGTTAGGTCCTAAGGGGTTTAGGTAGGTGTATGCCTTGAATTAGGGTTGCAAACCCTAATTGCTAAGGGGAAATTGCAATTAAACTTAACCCAAGTTTAATTGAATGAGTGTAAACCTAATTAAGAGTAAAATAACTCAATTAGGTTGGGCTTAGGTCAATTGGACTCTCACTAAGTCCAATTGGACTTGTATGGGTTGAGATCTGAGCTCAATTAGACCCTATGAGTCCAATTGTCTTAGGTGATGGTAATTGACTTTGATCTAAGTCAATTGGGTTTGGTGAGGACCTAATTTGGTCCTTAGGGAGGTCTAGAGGTGATGCACTAGGGTTAGGGCACCTTAATTTAGGTTCCTATAGGGTTGGAATTGGGTCTAGGGAGCTAGAGATCTAAGATCAAGGTTTGAATCTCAAAACATGAACTAGAGAGCAGTTCCAGATGTCCAAAAACAGAGTCGAACGTCTTATACTCAAAAATCAGAAGTCCAGACTTGTCTGGACATTCAATTAGAGTCAGGAAGAATTCAAGGTTCTGTCTTGGGTATTCTGCAGAAATTGGATGTCTGACAAAGTGTCTGGACGTCCAATAACACTGCAGAAGTGGGTTTAAGGTGTGCGGGAATTGGCTAAGGGTTCGGGATGTCCTATAATTCAAATGGACGTCCAGATAAAGGTTGGAACTAGGGTTTTAAGGTTTCCTAGGGTGTGGTGACCTAATCTAAGGATGGCTAGGGCTTAGGGAAGTCTTTAGGCTATCCTAGGGCTAGGATGATCCTAAGCTCTTCATATTTTACTGCTTTATTCCTACTTAATAGAATAGCATACCTTAACTCCCTTACATTATTATATCCTACATCTAATCTAAGTCTTCTGCTCCAGTCCTGCTACAACACCCATTATTCTTGATCCAGCTTCAGATCAGCTTCTTGCCTGCAATTGACATAATGCACTTAAGCAGCACATTATAACATTATTTTATGCATAGCTAAAGTAAAGCAGTAAAGATGCAGATAATGCTTATGCATGCATTAATTATCCTAACTTATACTAAGTTCTAGCCTAATTTAGGTCAATTAAGACCTATGATTGCTACGCAATCAATCGGCTAACTACAATGTCACCTCTATTGGTTTAAGCTCGGATTCTTCAAAGTGGTCAAGGAGGGATGTAGGTATTAGGTTTATGGAGGCACCTAAGTCTAACAAGGCTTTGTCAAATTGGGTTTCACCAATTTTACATGAAATCAGGGGAGTACCTGGGTCATTAGCCTTGGGTGGGAGTTTACTTAAGATTATAAAGCTGGCTTACTTTGACAGTAAGATTGGACTCCCACTTTTGATTCGTGGCTTACACTTGGGTGTACACACGTCTTTCAGAAATCATGTGTAAGCCGATACGTGGCGGACTGCATCCATCAAGGGGATGTTTATCTGAACCTGTTCAAAGAGCTTGACCAGATCCTCCTTAGGAGCCACAGGTTTGGTTATCCTTTTTCCCTTGGTTAAGGCTTTGGGAAATGGAACCCTAGTTGGTTCCTCTAGAATAGGTCCAGGTTCTTGATCTGGGATAGGGGTATCCTGGATAACTATCCTAGGGCTTGGGTTACTACCAGGCTTGGAGTAGTTTGGATAATGTGTCTTGGGTTGCTTTACAACTACGAGTTGTTACGGAGTTTAATCCTGCTTGGTTTTGGTTTGGGTTTGGTAAGATGGGTGGCTGTTGTTGAAATCCCGCATAAGATGTCAAAGCTTCCATCCCATCAGGTGATGGAACAGAAGAGGCCTGATAAATCATATGTGCGTGGCCTGGATTGGGTTCATTATGCGCCTCTGGGTCAGCACGTTATTTGGGTTTGGCAGAGGTTGCGAAGGAAGGGTGCCAGGTTGGCGAGAATTCGACATCTGGGCAAGTTGATTGCGAACCTCTGTGCTCTCATCCTTGTGCTATTTCTGCATTGCCACATTCGTCTTCTGAATGTCAGCCAGTGCTTGAAGGATAAGAATCATTTGATCTTGGTTTGGCCCAGATTGATAAGTGGGATTGGGCCGAGGCTAAGACGGCTAATATGGATGAGGAGGTTGTGGATGGGGTTGATAAGATGGTCTTTGAGCCTGAGAATTTCCCATCCACTAGAAGTTGGGATGATTTCTCCATCCAGGGTTGTAGGTATTTGAGAATGGGTCATTCTGGATGGCATTGAGGTCCTCGCAGGTCTGAGGAGCCTCAGGAAAGTTAGAATACGAGGGTTCAGAGTTCCCCCAACTAGAATAGAGTGGATTAGAGGTCCCTCCGGTCCGAGAGTCAGACGGGGGTGGATACGGCTCCATCCCCTGAGAAGATCAGTGATAGATGTTCTGCATAGTTTCCCTTGCGAGAGGTAGTTGTGCAAATGAGTTTTGCGCAGAGATGGCTCGCTACAGATGCCGAGTGAGCTCATTCACCTTCTTCTCTATGATAGAGACCTTATCCAACCAACTGGCCATCAGTTCCAAGTCGACGAATGTGGACAGGTCCTGTGTCTCATGTGCTCCCCTAAGATTCGTCGATGCACAGGCATTCGTCCGGTCGAATAAGCCCATGGAGTCATTATTAATGGAGTTCTCGCACATATTTTCGAGAATCTCCCACACTTGTCCTCATGTTGAGCCATGATGATTCCTCCGCAGGTTACATTAATGAATAATCGAATTTCTTCACGGAGTCCCTGGTAGAAAGACTGGACTTGTTTCTATTTAAGAACTCCATGATGGGGGCACTTTCGCATGAGATCCAAGAATCGATCCCATGCCTCATGAAGAGGTTCTCCCGATTGTTGAGTGAAATGAGTGATCTGATGGCGCAAGGCATTTATCCAGCCAACGGGGAAGAACTTCAAGAATTCGAACTGAAGCTCATCTCAGGTGTTGATCGGATGGGTCTGAGTTTGATACAAATGAGCAGCCTTGTCCATGAGGGAGAAAGAAAACATCTTCATGAGTAAAATATCCCAGTTTTGTGCATCTGACCCAAAGGCCTGGGCCAGATGTTTGAGCTGCTTAATGTGCTGGAATGGATCCTCGGAGTTAAGCCCATGGAATTTTGGTATGGCATGAATCATATTGGGCTTGAGTTCAGAATCAGGACCTCCAGCCGAGATTCGGACTCGAGGCTCAACTGCCACCGCAGTGGGATTATAGTGATCTCGCATCATAGAACGCTGCGGTGGGTTTAGAAAGTTTTGGAAGAGATCATTTAGGCGCTGAAGTTGGTGCTCAAGGTTCTCTTCTTCAATGGGTTGTTCCATGATGGAAGAAGGAGAACTTGATTCTGAATCAGAGGAAAGATCTATGTGGTGGGGTTGCTACACAAACAAAGGCGTCGAGGCTTGGCCTCGGTGAGAGTGAATTTCTAAAGGAGGTCTTAAGGACCTCCTACCAAACATGTACCAAAGGATTTGATGAGATCAGAATGTGTTGGACCCAATCGAGACACCCAAAAAATGTTGGGTAACTATAGAGGTTCGAGGCGGATGATACCCCTTAGTCAGAAAGACTGTCCACTTGAGAAATACCTGGGCAGCCAGAGAGGGAGAGTCTCGTAAAGACCCCTACATGGTAGAGCGTCCCCACGAGTTACAGGGTTTCCCCCACCCGACCTCTCTTGCCACTGAGATTCTAGGTAGACCAGAATGGGGACATTGACCTCTTAAGTCTACCTTTTTTTTAATTAAGATCAAGGTGCTTAGGGTTCCACTTGAACTTTAGGTCTTTTGAGTGCAAAAAGTGACCTAATTTTAAGGTTGGTTGACCCAAAGGATCAACTTCACCTCTTTGTTCCTTTGAGAGCTTTTAAGTCCTTTCTTTTAGGGTTCAAGTGAATTAAGAGCTTGATTTGCTTTGGGTTTTTCTTGGATAAATCTCTTCAAATAAGGCTTAGGCACACCTCTTTTTGAAAATTTTTGATTCTTTGCTTAAGAGGATGTGTCTCTAAAACCCTAGATTTGCAATCCTTAAGTTTGCTCTTATTTGGTCTAATTTAGTTGCCTCAAAAAATGGTATCTAGGGCTCAATCAAGAAGGTTTTAGCCCTAGTTACCTTAATTGGATATACAATTCAAAATGTGTTGAAATGAAAATCAGGCAACTTTGGTGAATTACTAAATATGCAAGCATGTAGCCGTAGATTGATTTTTCTTTGTTTTTCCTTTTCAGACTTTGAGGGGATTAAGAGAGAGGGCTAATGAAAGTTTACCTATTCCTTGGTGTGGTTGTTGTGTAGCTGCTTTTCTTTCCTTTTCTTCCCCTGAGACAAACACAGTAAAAGACAGAGATTAAGTCAGTACTGAACCAGAGGTTGTGATCAAAGTTTCTAAAATGCTCGTTGCTCCCCGGCAACAGTGCCAAAATATTAACGGGGCGAGATTGGGGTTTTAAAAAGATGTTCGTTGCAGTATAAGGGAAATCGCCTCGAAAACAAATAAAAATTTATTACTCGAAAACCTAGATATCTGAAGTCGAACACAAAGAGCAAATTGGTATTTAAAAACTAGAATCACAACTTTCAATTTTATAAAATGCAATGACCAATCCAATCAAAGTTATGAAGTAAAAATGAGGTCAATGTATAAAGAAGCTCAAAATATCAAGATGGCCATCTGATGTAAAAATCAAACGTCTTAAATAATTAATGCTACAATGCTTTCTCTGTTCTTCTTCTGATTTCTGATTTCTCCTTTCTTTGCTTCAGATGTTGTCTTCTTCTTTCTTTCTTTTTCTTCTCTTGTTTCCTTAGCTTTCCTCTGCCTTTGATTCTTTGCTTGGCTGCACCTCTGCTTCCTTCTACCTTCTGCTTTCAGCCCTTGGCTTCTTCTTTCTTTCCTCTCTTTAGCCTCCTTTTCTTCTTCTGCCTCTGCTTTTGCCTTCAACTTCTAAGTCCTTCTTCTTTCTTCAGTAGCACCTTCTTCTTTCTTCTGCACTCTTGCCTTTAGCGTTCTTCCTTAGCCTCTTCTTCCTTCTCCTTCTTTCCCTGCACAGCACCGAGCAAAACCTACCCCTACCCTCCCCCACATCGCTCTCTCTCTTTATTTCTCTCTTCGCTCTCCTAGAGCTAGCCAATCGGGTATACGGGTCGTGTTACGCATGCTCGAGTCTAGGCGCACCAGCGTGGGTGGTGCGCGAGGAGAGCAGGGTAAACGGGTTGGCCAGGTCCGCGAGGTGTGGGTCGCGGATAAGGCGGGGGCGTGAGTGAGGGACCTCACATCGTGTTACTTGAGGCGCTAAGAAGAAAACACAAAAATAATAAAAATGACTCACATGCGCCTACTGTTTCCGAGGTGAGACTAAAGTCCCACCTGCTTCTTCGCACACCTACAGGAAGGAGTCTCATCCAATTGAGGCAGCTGCAGCCGCTGATGCCTCTGATTACGAGGTACAAAAGGTTCGCAAGAGGGTTCCGCAGACCTGGGACGCTACTGTCTGGAGTGGGATGACCTGGAGCATGCATGCTTGCTGCTTCCTGCCTTTACTAATGGCGGCGAAGACTCGAATCTGAAATGCACGAATATGGTCTCGCGGCCCTGTCAAATGCCTTGGGAAGCTTCTCCGTGTCACGACGAAGGTGAGACGGTGGTTGGCTGGCCGTGGGACGGCCTAGGCGTGCGTGCCTAGGTCGCTCTGTGGACGTGAAGGTGCGTGTGTCGGGTGAGGGTGTTGGGCATGTGTGGCAGTTGGTGAAGGGGCGGAGGATGATCAGTGAGTGATGGCGAAGGTAATGAGGTAGGTGGCAAGGCGTGTGGAGTGGGGGAGTGACGGATTCGCCTTGCCGGTGGTCACCGGAGATGAGCGAGACGAAGGTGGACAGTGGCTATCGAGGGATACTTTACGAAATTGAATTAGTGAAAATGAAGAGGAGAAAGAGACTTATCTGGGAGTAGCTGGACGAAGGGGAGGCAGAGGGGACGAGCGGCATGTATGTGCCGTCGTTGGGGAAGAAGGTCCTGAGGTGAGGATGACGACAACGAGAAAGGTGTCGGAGAGGCGCACGTGGCTACGGCACGACGTAGAAGAGCAAGGCGGAGATAACTCTGCCACTGGTATTGTGGCAGAGCGAAAAAAGTAGGGAGGAGGGATCGCCGGAGCTTGCGGGCAATTGGCCAAAGATGAGGAAGGAAGAAATTTGGGGGAATTCTCAGGCCAATTCAAGCTTGGAAGATGCGGCAAGGACCGGGGGTCCTTTTATAGCTGCTGGGCGAGACCTTCGTGCTTGGAAGGCAAGCCTCCAAGCGCAAAGATCTCGCCGGAGATGGAAGGTGCGTAAGACACCCAAATCTCTTGAGCATTCGCACGAGAGATTTGGTGTAAATCCGATCTTGGGATCCTGTTCAGACTGTGGGGAATTCCTTAGAGAATCTCCCTTCCAAATTTGGGAGATCTCTGAGGATTCGGGGAGATATCCTCCTCAAATCCTCACCGGAGTAGGATTCCTCCGCTGTAATGGTGGAGGGACTTGAATGCAAAGAGTGGTGAGGAAGATAGGGGGTCTGTGCAAGGATTTTCAAAAGTTAGGGGTCAAAATGTAATTGGGTGGACTATTTTGTAAAGTAGGTTAAGGTGACCTTTTCCTAGACCCAAATTTTGGTACAAACCTAATTTGGACCTAAGGAATCCAATGGTGAAGTTGGATTTTAGGTTTGACCACGTTTGACTGGATATTTTGCATAAAAACCCAAATTAGGTCAAATAATGAGCTAGGACCCTATCTAGGTCAAAATAGGTTCCAAAGGCCAATTTGAAGGTTCTAAGCCCTAGGGGATATTTTTCCATGAATTTTAGAGGATTTATTTGATTTTTATCCTAACCAAAACCTTATGAAATTAAGTGGATTTATTTTAGGGTTACAGAATGTCATTTAATTCTTAGATCTCACAATAACCCTTTTCTGATTGAACTATCCCACTTTTCCTCTTATTAAGTTCAATTGACATATGTTTAGCCCCTAAGAAATCTCGTTGATGTACTGTAATGATAAAATTACAGTTTTACCCTTTATTTCATGTTTACTTCCCAAAATAGTAATCCCTTGAATTAGGCCTTCCTTTAGGTTATGTAGGAGCTTTTGTTCACTTTCTCAAGTCAAAATGAGCCAGTCAGGACTCATGATGAGGTTCTCATCAAGTGTTAACAAAATTATTATGGATTAATGTTTAACGTCAAGTGTTTTTCAGATTTAGGTGAAGGAGCAAGGTAAACAGGAAATGATGGAGGCATGATGGTGAGAAGAAAAAGATCATGTCATGGAGGAGGCAAGATGACAAGGATGAGTTGAGGAGAAGAAGATTATCTTAGACCTTTAATTTTTTAGTTTAGGTTTTTTTATTTATAGATTTTATGACTCTTAACAAAGGAATGTAACTTAGATTATAAAAATAATTAGAGATAAATTAGGATTAATATTGCGATTATTTTCAAAGAACGTAATTGATTAAAATACTTAAAAAGGGTACTTGTTAACCCATAAGTATCGGTACTAAATTTTAGTACCGGAACATGTGAGTTACAGGTTTGGATTTTTTCAAAGAAACAAACCTGTACCCCGCGAGTACTGGTACTCATGATCAGTACTGGTATTGGAGGTAATGAGTACCGATACTAATGATCAGTACCAGTACAAGTGGGTTACAGATTTGTGTTAAGTGTTTGAAACCCATATTTGGAGGCAACGAGTACCGGTAACCATACTTTAGTATCGGTACCAGTTAGTCGTTGGCTCAATTCTGAATGGCTAGAAAATTTATTCAGGCTATGTGAACGTTGGGAATTAAATCCCAACGTCTAGTAGATGAATACCTGAGGTCTTAAACTCTATAAAATGACCCTAAGACTCTTTGTTTTCACACAAGAGATACAAGAAAGATAAGAGAAAATTCTAGAGCTCTATATTTCATATTTTCCACCATATTTGAAGAGAAGAATAGAGTTTGCTGCTCTCAATCTTTCCACGCTTTTGCAAACGCGTCGACGTGATTTTCTTTCATGCATTCACATCTTCATTAGGCTCTCAAATTGGTAACATTATATTTACATTTGTTGAGAGGCTTAGGTTCTAGTTGTAAGATTTATTTTTTCTATCTTACACTTGTATTTCATTTGTTCTTGAGCATTTGCTCGTTGGGTTGTAACAAACCCATTTTCTTGTACTTGGGTTGAGGTAACCCATTAATTACCTCAATTTAGTAAATTGATTCCCACGAGGTTGAGAGAATCGGGTTAAAAATCCTAAGCAGGGAGGCTTAGGTAGTGGAGCACCCAAGGGAGGGGAACCACTATACATTTTGTGTCCTTTGTGGTTTGAATTGATTGTGCAAATCTTTTTGTTATTTCTAATATCATGCTTGAGTGTTTGTGCGCGTAGCCATATTCCATATTTTAGATCCTATCAATTGTCTGGTCAGGAGCGAAGCTGGGTCGATTCCGTGTTGCCTGATGCGGACAACTGGAACTGCAACTGTTGGAGAGAGCTTCAAGCAAGCTCGAAGCTTGCACGTTAATGGCAGATGGAGGTGAAAACCTGAAACATGAAATAGGGACTTGCAGCCACGTTAAAATAGCGCAAGATGATTGCCTGAGGATGACAAGGGTGGTCATGGTGATTTCATGGCGAATTAGGGTGTGTGGTGGCCGACGAGGTCAATGAAGGTGGACGACAATGGGTTTGGTCGGTGGAGAGCTAGGGTGAGCGAGGGAGCGAAATAGGAGAGGGCTTTTGATGGTAGAGTCGTGGCGGAGCTTGTGGACTAGTTGGCGAGGGGGATGGATGTGTGTAGCTGATGGGAGCTCTCACTGGAGTGGGTGTCGAAGATGGAAGGAATGATGGTGAATGTTGTTGGCGATCGAAAACAGTAGGAAAGAGGCTAGAATTAATGGAGAGAGGGAAAGGGAGTTAAGGGACCTAATATTATGGACGAAGGGGAAGGAATACAATGCCGGTGTGATTGCCGGTGCCGTGGAAGATGAAACTCCTATGGGAGACGGTGGCGAAGAAAGGGGTCTGAGGCGCCTCTGATGTGGTCGTCGAGAGGCGAAGGAAGTCGGGGAGGAAGGAGACGCTCCCAATTTGGCCGTTGGGAGGTCGTACGATGAAGAGGATGGAGGTTGCCAGAGCTAGGTCGGAGATGACTGGGGAAGGGGTTTAAAGAGGATTTTCTGGGATAAAACCTACCTAAGAAGTTCGACCGAGCCTTGGGGATCCTTATATAGTCCTCAGGAATCTGTTAGAGCTTGGGAAGCAAGCTTCCCAAGCTTGGAAGGCTCGCCGGAGTTGGAAACTTAAAAATACCCGAATCTCTCATGTGTTCACATTAGAGATTGGGATGGTTTTGGGACTTAAGATCGGATTCAATGGAAAGAGGACTCCTCAAGGAATCTCCCTTCCAATTTTGGAAGGGATTGATTGATCAGAGGAGTTCTCTTCAATCAAAGGTCATTGGAGTTGTAGGATTAGGATTCTAGGGTGGTAGGGACCTTTTTGTGAAGAAGATGATAAAGTTGGGGGTTATTTGTAAGAAATTCAAAAGTTAGGGGCAAGTGCGTGAGGGAAAAGAGTCAAACAGGCCCAGATTGCAAACTAGGTCAAGATGATCTTAGATTGGGCCTAAATTTTGGTACAAACCTAATTTGGACCTAAGGAATCCAATGGTGAAGTTGGATTTTGGTTTTGACCTAGTTTCACTGGATAATTTACACAATTACCCAAATTAGGGCAAAAGTTTGTCTATGGCCCTGTTTTAGGTCCAGATGGGTTCTGATGGTCAAATCAAGCATACCAAACCCTAGAGAATATTTCTCTATGAATTTTAAAGGATTTAGGTGAGTTTTATCCTGACCAAAACATCAGTTAATTAAGAGGGTCTATTTTTAAGGTTTCAGATGTCATTTAATTCTCAAAACACGTGAAAACTCTTTTTTGCCTGTACTAACCCACTTGTTAGACTCTTAAGACCATTAGACCCTTAAATAACCCCTGAGAAAATCCATGATTGTACTGCAATTGAGATATACTATTAAAGCTGCAGTTTGGCCCATGTTTTACTGTATTTCCCTTAAAATGGATTTACGGTGAATTACGTCTCTCTCGCAATTATGTAGGAGCAATTAATCCTTGATTGTGACTAAATAAAGCTTGATATAGCTGATGATAATGTTATCATCATACCCTCATGCCTAACTTTTGTTAGTCCCTTAGCAAAATCTCATGGAATTAACTCAAATTCTAGATCTTGTGTTCAGATCTCTGATGTGTGATTTTTCTTATAGATTAGGTCAGAATGCCAATAGTAGGCCTAGAGGTACTCAAGTACCAACCAAGATCTGGATTTGACCAACTTTATCCTCACTCTACCACGAAGGTTTCTAAGGACCATAGGAACTAACCTAAAGTTCGTTGAACTCCGCAGTTAAAGCACCCGTGCTTAAAACATATTTGGTCCCAGTTTAGTTTGTAGTGCATTTTTGTAAGAGAGAGGAATTTTTGCATTTTTTGGAGAATTTTCACTCTCTTTTCTTTCACTATTTCTAACTTTGGATTAGCTTTACAACACGGTCTGTATCGGATTCCTAGCTCCTACCATCAATCCTCACAGGGTCCCTGGCTTTCGATGCTTCGAGATAGCACCACCCATGGCAAACCCTAGAATCCTGACTTTCGACACTTCGAGATAGTGTCGCCCATGATGTTCTGTAGCTAAATTTAGGCCACAGCAATCGACATTTCGGGATAATCCCGCCCATGGCACCTAAATCAGCATAAGGTGCTTACATTCCCCTAGTGGGATATTTGGATATCCTAGGAGACAAGTACCGAGAAGATGGTATGTTATTATGCATCTTTGAGGGGAATTTCCCGCTTCTCCGTGCTGGGAACTCATTCAAATCAACTTGTATTGATTAGCTGCTCCTAATCTAGGTAGCTTTTTCATAACAGAATTAACGCATTTGCATGATTCTGATAATTAAGCGCACTGAACTAGACTGTATGTGGATTATGGTGCTTAGGTTACCAAGGCCCGCAAACCAGAGGTCAGTTAACGAGGCTGAATAATCCTTAAGCCTTAGACTTAATACTTATGCTTCACAATTTCCTCAACCTCTTGAGGACTATCCAGATCTTAATGAATACGTGAATTTTTAAGCCTAAACACAAGTCCAAGATGCCTAAGATCAGCATTCATTGATGCGAAAAATCACGTGATTTGTAATTAGGGATTTTAAAGTCGTAACACGCGAAATCACATACACTTTTAAAATTTATATTCCTAGATAGTAGGGTATCTAGGGTCATCCAAGGGAGCAATTTGTTTGCAAAAATACGTCTCTTGCTCGGAAGTGGAAATCAACTTTCTTTTTGGTATTTTCAATATATCATTTTTATGTTTTTGAAATCAAGGCAATATGCGAAACAATTAGGGGGAAAAAAGTACTACACCTAGTATGCTAATCTAAGTGACAAAAATTATCCTCTTTCTAAGCTCAACCTAGGCGTGTGGAGGCCTAGGTTAATTAGAAATGAGTGAAACTACACTAAAGAGAAAGCAAGGTAATGCAATAAAAAGAGTGCAATAAGAAATCAAGGTAACTTCTTTTTTTATATTAAAGGAAATTGTCTACAAGTAGATGAATGCTTCTACAAAAATTTGCAAGAACAAAATAAAGACAAATCTTTTAGATGATGATGGTGATGAAGAGGATGAAGCTCTTCTTGTTCCAAGACTGGTTGCTCCCAGACTTGAAAAGAAGACCTCCAACTCCTATAGCTTTGCCAGAATGGTATCCTCCAAAGCAAGCCCCAAGGGGGCATGCTTAACTCCTCCAAGGTGGATGGATTTCCACCTTCAAAGGCTCCTTCTAAGGTGGTGTGGACCACCTTTGATTCCTCCTCCAAGGGTGGTAGTGTACCACCCTCAAGTCCTCCACTTCCTAGCGTAGGCATGTACCCTAGGTTGTCCTCCAATGCCTGGCTTCCTTCCTTGGCTGGCGTGGGCACAAGAGAGAAGAGAAGAGGGGAAGGCACCAAGGGGATAGAATATCCCCTTAATCTTCTTCTTATTCTTCTCTTGACCTTCTATGTAGGTGGAAATATAGGTAGAAAAGTTGTAGCCAAGGTTGAATTTTTTTGGTGGAATATGATGGGTATTTATGAAGGTGGACGGGGGGGTAGTAGGCATGGGTTAGGTGGAGGGCTAGGATGTGTTTAGGTGGTGGTTATGGGTAGTTAGAATGATCCTAGGGCTAGGGTTAGTTGGCGCCAACTAAAGGGGTGCCATGGGGTGGTTATGGTGGTGAAAGGGCACCTAGATTTGGCGCCAACTATAGGGTTTCTAGAAGGGGTCTTAGGTGGATGGTGGAGATTGATGGGTTTTTGGAGGGAAAGTTGGCACCAAAAGGGAATGGTTCTAGAAGGTTATTTTGGAGGGAAAATAGGTAGCTTTTGGTGGTGGTGAAGGGGTGTAATGGTGGTGGCGCCAACTTGGAGTAGTAGTAGGTAGCTAGATTAGGTGGACTAGTTGGTGGAGCTAGCTAGGGTTGAGTTAAAGGTGGTGGATGGCCAAGGGAGCTGAAGTCTAGCTAAGCTAAGCTAAGATAAGCTAGCTTAGCTAGTAGTGGAGTGGAGGAGTAGGCATGTGGAGCTTAGGGTTTGAGGAGAGGAGCATGATATGAAGAGTGTGGAGCTGAATTGGAGCTGGCAGCTACTGAAGAGGTCAACATGGGGCTACTCTAGTTGGCTTAGCTTGCTAGTTCCTTGATAGCTGCTAAGTCAAGCTAAAGTGAGCTGGCTTCTGCTGAATTGAGCTGAGGTGAGCTGGGTCTGGTGCTCTCGGGGAGGATTGAGCTGGTTGAGGCAACTAAGGTAGCTGGGAGCTGGACTTGAGCTTCCTGAGCTGGAATGAATTCGTCTTCAGCTGGCTGGAGTTGAGTGGAGCTAGATCAGGGTGGTCCTGAGCTGAGGTGAACTATAGTCAACTCAACTGAGCTAGCTAGAGCTCCCTGTGAACTCATGGGAGATGAGATGTGCTAGACTCAGCTAAGTTGAGCTGGATCTGAGCTGACCTGAGCTAGGGTGAGTTGAGATGAGCTCTCTTGAGCTGCCATTCAGCTGAGATGAGCTGAATGGAGATAGGATGAGCTGACCCTAGTCCAAGTGAGCTAGATTCCATCTATGGTGAGCTGGATCAAGCTGAGTTCCAGCTAGTTTGAGCTTCTCCTTCACCTGTTGCCTTTTTGAGTGCTAGGGTTCTAGGGATCTATTAATCTGTTCATCCCTAACACTCACAAAAACACATTAAAAAGACAATAAAAAATGTCAATGCATGCCTAACCTAATTTTTGACTAAATGCAACCCAAAAACCCATTTGTGAAGCAAAACCCTAAGAGCTAAGATTCTTTTAATGCAAAAGAATGATAATAAACTGGCATTTATCACACCCCCATGCTTATCTTTTACTAGTCTCTTAGTAAAACTTTAATTTTTACAAAACGAAATTTTTGGGAAATCTATTTTCTTTGACTTTTGAGGAAAAAGAGACTATAGGACCTTGGTTGGTTTAAACACAGGAGGTACGAGATTTTTTAAAGATAAACATTGGGATTTATTTTTGGATCCAAAAATTAGACAAAACGGGATCAATATATCCTTCAGAAAATTCACAGATTAACTCCTTGTTAATTCAAATGACTTGAAATTTTTGTTTTTAGGATTTTTATGGCTCCTGAATCTAATTCGCAACTTACAGTAACCTTTAAAACCTTGTATCCATGCTTGTGAAAAGCCAACATTTATAAGGGCGTGTTTTTGGTTTAAAACTTTTTTTTTCCTTTTTTTCTTTTTTTTTGTGTCCCCCATGCTTATTTCTAGCTTAGTCTTACAACAGATGTGTTGAGATCATCATTCCTGTCACTAATCCTTGAGGAGGCTCTGGCACCAGTACTTTGGGATAGCATTGTCCATGACACCACCCAGGAGCTCACAACCTCAAGACACAATACGGTGTAAAGGGGCACTCCAAGCAAACTCAAGTTCTTGCTCTGACACTATAGGTAGAGCACTGTCCAAGACACTTGAGCTACTAAAATGTGCTTTAATGCCCCATCTAAAGATATGAAATATAGATATGGAGCAACGTCGAGGTGGTAATATGTTGACATCGTGTCCTCAAAGGAGGCATTTTCCTCTTTCTCGGCGGTGGGAACTCAAACCATTGATCTGCTTCAGACTTTTTACTAAGTCCAAACAAGGGGAGTTTTTTTTTCTAAATTTTAGTGATTTCTAGGTGTTGGCTTGTGTGTGAAATTTGACACAGGAAGTTTCACAAGAAATGCAAGTTTTTGAATCAGAAACTAAGCCAGATACTTTTCATATTACAAAAGAGGATCAAGTCACCTGAACTATCAAGAGTTCAGGTGAAATTTTGGGGAAGGATATCTAATCTAGTCTAAAAATAAACCCTGAGATTCTAGTGATCAGATCCATATCCTCATCCCTAGTTTGTTAAAGATTAAATCCCATTATACCAAAAGTGATTTTTTTCAACCTTAGTCCAGATTTCAAAATTTTTCCTAAAAAAGTTTTCAATATTTATATATTTTTGGGTATGCATGAACAGAAAATAAAGATGAAAAAAATGCATGTTTTTAGATTTTGAAAATCCTAATTCTATCATCAAAATTTTAAAAAACCCCTCCATTCTTAAGATATGCATTGTCCTCATGCAAAAGGAGGGAAAGAGGGATTACCGTAGTAAAAGGCGGTCGGATTTAGGATAGTCAAAACCTGGGGAAAAGAAAGAAAAAGAAGCAGAAAGAAAATAATGGGTTACCTCCCATCCAGTGCTATCTTTTACGCCATTTGGCCAGGTTTAGTGTGCATCAATGATCAACTGTGGTTGGTTCAGTGAAATCGAAGGATTCAGATGGAAGATTCGGGGTTTGATCAAAATAGGGCTTTAAATGTTGGCAGTTGACTTGAAATGTCATATTAGTTTTAGGATCAAAAAGATCAACAACGCCGTACGGATAAGTTTTGAGGACAATAAAGGGGTCAGTCCATTTGGATTTTAATTTGCCAGGAAAAAGACGTAATCTAACATCAAAAAGCCAAATGCGTTGATTAACGTCAAAGTATTTCCGAACAATGTATTTATTATGAAATTTCTTTGTTCGGTTTTTATAAATCCTCTCATTTTCATAGGAAAAATTACATAATTCTTTCAATTCAGTTAATTGTAGTTTTCTATGGATATTGGCATCAGATAAATCCATGTTTAATTGTTTTAGTGCCCAAAAAGTCCTATGTTCTAGTTCTACCGGGAGATGGCATGCCTTCCCAAAAATTAGACGGAAGGGAGACATGCCGAGTGGGGTTTTGAAAGTGGTACGGTAGGCCCATAAAGTGTCGTCCAATTTGGTGGACCAGCCTTTACGGTCGGGCCTAACTGTCTTTTGTAAAATATTTTTGATTTCCCGGTTAGAAACTTCTGCTTGGCCATTTGTTTGGGGGTGATAAGGTGTGGAAATTTTGTGATTAACCCCATATTTAGAAAGAAAGTGACGAAATTGTGAATGAGTGAAATGTGAGCCTCCGTCACTAATAATGGCTTTTGGAATGTCGAATCTTGAGAAAATATTCTTAAGAAATTTGATAATCACACGGTGATCATTAGTGCACGTGGGTATTGCTTCTATCCACTTAGAAATATAGTCAACTGTGACTAGTGTATATAAATACCCACCATAGTTGAACGGTTCCATGATGTCGATGCCCCATACATCAAAAATTTCAACCTCTAAAATAGGATTAAGGGGCATCATATCCTTCCGAATCATGTTGTCGATGCTCTCGCAACACACATAGAACCGAGCAAAATTATGAGCATCATTGTGCAAGCTAGGCCAAAAGAATCCCGCATTAAGGATTTTAGCTGCAATTTTCTTGCCCAAAAAATGTTCGCCATAGGCCATTGAATGACAATGTGTCAGAATATCATGGATTTCAAAATCAGGGACACATCGTCGAATGACCTGATTGGCACAAATGTGGAAAAGGTCGGGCTCCTAAAAATAGTATTTAATGTTAGCAAACTTATCCCATTTTGTTTTTAGCCAATCAGCGGGGATTCATTCTGTTGCTAAATAGTTCGCGATGGGTGCAAACAAGGGAGGGTGATGGTAGCTAAAATGCTTTCATCAGGGAATTGATCAGGTGGGATCATTATGTCATTCGTCATAAGATGAGAGAGATGGTTGGCCACTACATTTTGCGATCCCACCTTATCCTTGATTTCCAGGTCAAATTCCTGGAGCAGCAGGTTCCAACGGATAAGGCAGGGTTTCGTATCTTTTTTTGTCAGCAAAAATTTAAGTGCTGAGTGGTCGGTATATACAATGACATGTGACCCCAAAAGATAAGATCTAAATTTTTCTAAGGCAAATACAATGGCAAGAAGTTCTTTTTCAGTAACTGTGTAATTCCGTTGTGCGTCATCAAGAGTTTTGCTAGCATAATAGATCACAACGGGCTTTTTGCCAATTTTTTGCCCTAGAATGGATCCCACAGCAAAATCTGAGGCATCTGTCATTAATTCAAAGGGACTATTCCAATTAGGTCCCTGCAAAATTGGTGCCTTGGTAACTTTTTCAACCTCAAAAAACTCTCCAGGAATTTATCATTAAAATTGAATGGCTGGTGTTTAGTAAGAAACTACCTTAAGGGCATGAAGATTTGGGAAAAATTTTGTATGAATCTACGGTAGAAACCCACATGACCCAAAAAGGATTTGATCTGCTTTATAGTAGTGGGCGGTGGGAGCTTAGATATAGCATCTATTTTTGCTTTATCTACAGTAATTCCTTGTTTTGAAATAACATGGCCCAAGACAATACCTCCCTGGACCATGAAATGACTTTTTCTCCAACTGAGGACCAGATTGACTTTTATGCATTTTTGGAGCATTCTTTCAAGGTTCTTGAGACAATGGTCAAAAGAATCTCCAAAAATAGAGAAGTCATCCATAAAGACTTCTAAGCATTCACCTACCAGGTTCGAAACTATTGCAAGCATACACCTTTGAAAAGTCGTTGGTGCGTTGCAAAGACTGAAGGGCATTCTTCGGAAAGCAAATGTTCCGAAAGGGTAGGTGAAAGTTGTTTTGTCCTAGTCGTCAGGATGAATCGCTATCTGATTATAGCCAGAATAACCATCCAGAAAAAGATAAAAATCTCGTCCGGCTAGAGCAGTAAATGATCCTTCTTGGTGGTGGTGTTTAATTTTCTGTAATCGTTGTGCGTCATTGGTGACAACTGTTAGTCCAACCTTTTTGGGCACAACTTGTGTTGGACTAACCCATGAGCTGTCAAAAATGGGGTAGATGATATTGGCATCAAGCCACTTAATAATCTCCTTTTTACCACCTCCTGCATATTAGGTTTCAAGCGCCTTTGTGGTTAGCAGGAGGAGCGAGAATCGTTCTCTAAATATCTATGATTTGTACAGTAGGACGGATGAATACCCTTAAGATCAGAAAGGGTCCAGCCAATAGCTTTTCTATATTGACTCAAAACCTGGAGAAGTTTGTCTTCTTGTGCCCTAGTAAGTCCAAAATTTATAATTAGGGGCAGGGTCTAATCTAGACCCAGGAAAACATATTTAAGGGAGTTAGGCAAAGGTTTTAATTCCAGTTGTGGGCCCGGCTCCGAAAGAATTTCTGCTTTTTGTGTTAGTGGTGAAGTGAGAGTGAAAGGGTCAGCTGGAGTGTTAGCTGAGTGTGTGGTTAGGGTGGATGGGTGAGAAGTGGATTATTCAGGAATCGTGTTAATGGCAAAATAGGAACCTAATGTGAAATCTGCAAAGTTTCCTCCACTATATTTTCCATTTCTGAATCCGAGTCATCAAAGAAATCAGATTCTTGGAACCTCCTAGAAGCTTGTAAAATGTCTAGGGTTACAGATTCACCACCACACATGATCTTCATTTTACCAGAATCACAATCAATATTTACGCAAGCGGTGGCTAGGAATGGTCTTCCAAGAATTATAGGGGCAAACTTTAATGCTTCCGGTACCTCTATGTTCAGGACTAAAAAGTCTACTGCAAATAGACAATTTTTGACCCAGACAAGGACATCCTCAACAATTTCCCTTGGTTTAATTGTAGATCGGTCTGCTAATTGAAGAGTAACCTCAACAGGCTTTAATTCTCCGATCTTAAATTCCTCAAAAACAATTGTGGGGATAAGATTAATTGAGAAACCAAGATCCAACAAGGCACGATCAAAAGAAGTATTATTAATGATAACTTGAATCAAGGGGGCCCTTGGATCTTTTCTTTTAAGAGGCAGTCAGCTCTGCACAACTGAGCTGACTATCTCAGGAAGGATCACCTTTCCTAAATTTCCAGGCTTCTTTTTTGGGGTACACAAAATTTTGCATAGGTAGGGATGTATTTTATGGCATCTAGGAGAGGGATGTTAATTTCAACTTGTCCAAATAAATCCATTATTTCCTTATCAGTGGACTCAGATTTCTTCTGTCTTATTTTGTGAAGAATGGAGGGCTTGTGGAAATGGTGTAGGGTTTCCCTGTTTTGCATTATTAGGTTCTTGAACAGTGTTAGAGGAAGATGGGGAAGAGTTGATCAGTTTTTCATTGAAATGAGTTTCTTTAACAAGCAGGGGGTCTTAAGTGGTTTTCTCATTCCTCAAAGTAACTGCATTTGCAGTTTGTTGTTTCTAGGATGCGGACGGGAAGCCTGACTATTATTGAAACTCGGGGGATGCTGAGGTGCTGGTTGAATGGGTTGACTGAGATATCCACCTTGGAACTAATTTCTTTGATTATTTGGGTTGGGTATGGGTTGGGAAGGTAAATTCTCAATAGGTCGATGATCAGGGTAACCTTAATTTGGTGTTGCAAGTTGGTAATCATGCGAGTTACTTCTGTCATTTGATTCTGCATACCTTGCAGAGTTTTCATGACCTGAGTATTAATATCTTCCTAGGATGGTCCAGGTTGATATGCAGGTTGCCCATAATTCCCAAAATGATTTTGTTTGGGAAAAGGAATCGGGTTTGGGTTTTTCCAGGAGTGATTCAAGTTGGTCCTCCAGTTTTGATTGTAAGTGTTGGAGGGGTTTCTAAATTGTTCCAAGAGAGCATAAATATTTTCTGTGGTGGAATCAAAAATATTTTGATTCAAATAATCAAAATTCCCAATCAATTCTTGTGGGAAATCAGCTGGAAATTGCTGACCAGCAGGTGTGGCATCAATATTGTGCAGATTTTCTCTTCAGAGAAGTTGTGAAGTGTTAGTGTGTGGAGAGTTAAAGTGTAGAGCTTGTTTGTTTGAGAGCTTTTCTTCCTTTTTTTCTGTTGAATTTGCATCTGGTCTAGTCATTGAGGTAACATATATAGATCCTGAGTGACTGGAACAGAGGTGGATTTGGAGTCAATTTCATTGACTCTGTGTCTGGGGTTTTGTATTCTACCAAAAGTGTCCATTGAAGTCATTTTAAATGAGTTTTCACTCATTTCTTCAAAGAGGAGATAGGCACTTTCGGCATCTTTATTAAGTAAATTGCCCCTACATAAGGCATCCACAAATCGCTTCAATTGATCTTTTAATCCATGAGAGAAGATCTACACTAACTGCCATTGCGGAATTTCATGGTAAGGACAACTTCTTAAAAGTTCTTGGAATCTTTCCTAGACTTCATGGAGGGGTTCACCAATTTTTTGTTGAAAGGTCATTATGGATCTTCTTAAAGCATTAGTTCAACCGATCGGAAAAAATTTCTTTAGAAAAGCACTCTTTAATTGGGGCCAGGTGGTAATCGAGTGCTTAACCGTTCTAAAACCAATGTGAAACTTTATATTTTAGAGTGAGAGGAAAAAGTCTCATCAACCACATGTCTTCCTGCACATTGCGGGAAAGAGTGGTTTGAGCGAGGACAGTTAATTCCTCGAGATGACAAAAAAGGTCCTCTCTTGGAAGACTATGAAAATGTTTGATAAGATTTAGAATGGCTAGTTTGATCTCAAAATCCCCTTGTGGCATGACCACCCCAGGTCTTTCCTCATAATTGGAAGGATCATAGAAATCCCTAAGAGGAACGACAGGCTATTGGCGGGGTGGTGGGTTTTATCCTTGGTTAGCTGGGTTCATTACAGTCCTAGTCAAACCCTCTTGATTTTGTTACAGCCAAACCAAATGGTCGGCCATCAAGGCAAAGGGGTTTGTATTTTGCGTTTAGATTGGAGGGCCACCTGGCCCTGCAGGAATTTCTGGTTGCTCCAAATGAGGGAGGTTAGGGATGGGGAAGTCAGCTTATGGGTTGGCTGATGGGTTAGAAGTGGAAGTAGAATTTTTTTGTCGGTTTCCCAGGTTTTCCATTTTTTTAGAAGAGGAAGGACAAGAAAACAAATATTTTCTGGTGCGGAGGGCAAAATCAGATGGTTCAAGATGTGGTTTTTGGGACCTTCGCCAGTGCATGCACTTTTTTGGAAGAATTGGAGGGGAGGAGAAGAGAAAGAGATGAGAGAAAGTGTGTAATTTAAACAACAAATTCTAGACCTAACTTAAGTATGACTCCCTAAAAAATTAACCTAAGACTTGGTCTATCTAGGCAATAAGTAATCACTAGTGAATACCCGTTCTATCAAAAAATCTAGCCAAGTTGTTTAAGGGGAGGTTTGGGCCAAAGCGTTTCCCAGGAATATCCCAGGTGCTTGTACAAACCCGCGCCTGGTCGTTTGACACGGCCCCTCAACCTGAACACTAGATATAGATGATAGAATTGATATCAACTAAAGAGAACTTAAGACCTAGATAGCAAGCCTAAGCTGATGAAACCTTAGGGGTCAAATTATTACAATTTTTAATTAGATTTAGGATACTAATGTGCACACGGAATGTGGAGGGCATTGATTTGGGTATTGCCCTCTTATTTCAATTTGTGTGTGTGCAAGAATTGGAAGTTGATTCTAATGAAAAATAAGTTGTCACACAATTTTTATATTTTTGTCTTTTAGGATTCAATTTAATTTAATGTGTCTTAGGGTTTCTCTTTTTAAATGTTCAAACAAATTTGAATCTTCTACAATCAAAGGAAAACAAGTTGTATTGGTGATGTTCAATTTCCTTTAAAAGTGGTTTTCTAGAAATACAAAGGAAAACCCTAATGCAATTTGATCCTAAGGCAGAAAATTACTACCAATGAGTTGTTTTTAGGCTTTCTGTATTAAGTAGTGATCCAAACAATTCAAATAACACCATTACTTTGAAGAAAATCAAACAAGGATTCCAGAAATATTTTTTTAAGATTTTAGGAATTTTTTTGATAATTGTTTTGAATTTTTATTTGTGTTGTGTCAGTCCAGAAATGATACCCATGGGTATTTTGGACTTTCTATACCACCACCGGCCTCAAAAAATTTTGATGATTTTATATGTGTGAAATTTCACAAGAATTCCAGAAAACTAAATTCCATAAAAATTGGCTAAGTAGAAAAAATCTGAAAATTCCTGGACAATAACAAAATAGGAAGAATAAAGGGTGTGACCCATCTGTAGTCCACGAATTTTTAAAAAGTAAATACAAAGTCAATTGATCTGAAATTTAGAACAGATGTTCCCTACTTGATTTAGAATCCCTAAGTGAAATTTCAAGTTTTTCGGAGGCTTGTGGTGTCGAAAATTGATTTTTGAAGTCCGGATAGAAATCTGGACCTGAAAATAGAATACCAACACTTGAATTGGAATAGTGTTTAATGAAGTAAACAAGCAAACAATGAATTTTAAACTTTACCACTCCACTTAATTAAGTCGTTAAAGGTCTTGAAAGCCAAGTTTAATATATTTTGGTAGTCTTTTAATGCTTTATGTGACAATATAAAGGAAACCAATCTGAATCCACGGGAAGAAAAGGGATTTGAGTTCTTTCCAGAATTCCTACTTGCCTCCTGGAGTTGCTGCACACACGAGATAGAAGAAAAGAGAAGGGGATGAGATCTACTTCAAGTAAGAGAAAAGTGATAGAAGCAAAGCCGTGCCTCCCCGGCAACGGCACCAAAAAGTGATGTGAAAAATCGCATGATTTGTAATTAAGGTTTTTAAAGTCGTTGTAACACGTGAAATCACATACGCTTTTAAAATTTATATTTCTAGATAGTGAGGTATCAAGGGTTGTCCAAGGAGGCAATTGTTTGCAAAAGTAGGTCTCTTGCTCAGAAGAGGAAATCAACTTTCTTTTTGGTCTTTTCAATATATCATTTTTATGTTTTTGAAATCAAGGCAATATGCGAAGCTATTGGGAGGAAAAAAAGTACTACACCTAGTATGCTAATCTAAGTGACAAAAATTATCCTCATTATAAGCTTAACCTAGGCACATGGAGGCCTAGGTTAATTAGAAAGGAGGAGTGAAACTACACTAAAGAGAAAGCAAGGTAATGCAATAAAAAGAGTGCAACAAGAAATCAAGGCAACTTCTTTTTTTATATTAAAGGAAATTGTCTACAAGTAGATGAATGCTTCTACAAAAATTTGCAAGAACAAAATAAAGACAAATCCTTTAGATGATGATGGTGATGAAGAGGATGAAGCTCTTCTTGCTTCAAGACTGGTAGCTCCCAGACTTGAAAAGAAGACCTCCAACTCCTATAGCTCTGCTAGAATGGTGTCCTCCAAAGCAAGCCCCAGGGGGGCATGCTTAACTCCTCCAAGGTGGATGGATTTCCACCATCAAAGGCTCCTTCTAAGGTAGCGTGGACCACCTTTGATTCCTCCTTCAAGGGTGGTAGTGTACCACCCTCAAGTCCTCCACTTCCTAGGGTAGGCATGTACCCTAGGTTGTCCTCCAATGCCTGGCTTCCTTCCTAGGCTGGCGTGGGCACAAGAGAGAAGAGAAGAAGGGAAGGCACCAAGGGGATAGAATATCCCCTTAATCTTCTTCTTCTCTTGACCTTCTATGTAGGTGGAAATATAGGTAGAAAAGTTGCAGCCAAGGTTGAATTTTTTTGGTGGAATATGATGGGTTTTTATAGAGGTGGAAAGGGGGGTAGTAGGCGTAGGTTAGGTGGAGGGCTAGGATGTGTTTAGGTGGTTGTTATGGGTAGTTAGAATGATCCTAGGGCTAGGGTTAGTTGGCGCCAACTAAAGGGGTGCCATGGGGTGGTTATGGTGGTGAAAGGGCACCTATATTTGGCACCAACTATAGGGTTTCTGGAAGGGGTCTTAGGTGGATGGTGGAGATGGGTTTAAGGCTTAGGTGTAGGGTAGAGATTGATGGGTTTTTGGAGGGAAAGTTGTCGCCAAAAGGGAAGGGTTCTAAAAGGTTATTTTGGAGGGAAAATAGGTGGCTTTGGTGGTGGTGAAGGGGTGTGATGGTGGTGGCGCCAACTTGGAGTAGGAGTAGGTAGCTAGCCTAGGTGGACTAGTTGGTAGAGCTAGCTAGGGTTGAGTTAAAGGTGGTGGATGGCCAAGGGAGCTGGAGTCTAGCTAAGCTAAGCTAAGCTAAGCTAGCTTAGCTAGTAGTGGAGTGGAGGAGTAGGCATGTGGAGCTTAGGGTTTGAGGAGAGGAGCTGGATATGAAGAGTGTGGAGCTGAATTGGAGCTGGCAGCTACTGAAGAGGTCAACATGGGGGTACTCTAGTTGGCTTAGCTTGCTAGTTCTTTGTTAGCTGCTATGCCAAGCTAAAGTGAGCTGGTGATGTGCTTACATCTGATTAACCTAAAATATCTATTAATGCATATTCTTAGTGTCACATTAGCATCATACATTATAAATAGTGCATAACATACATAATCATGCATTTAGATTAAGTTGCATAAATTATACAGTAATTATCTCCTTTTTATGGTCAAGGATAGGGCAACTTTTTATCGAGGCCTTAGATCGAAGATCCAATCGTACAGATCTGATCAGGGCGACGATTGGAGTTCAACAACTCCAAGATTGCCCTAATCGAATATCTGTAGCACCAGATAGAGACCGAGGAACCCTAAGATCAAGGGCTAAGATGGTGTTAATCCGCATCTTAGATGACAAATCCAACCACATGGATGGATTCTAATGGACGATCACAGCCTAACGGCGTGAAAATTGATCCAATCTGACACTTGTGGCACCATCTACAATACTCAGAAGATGGACGGCTAAGATGGTGCCACGTGGTGCCATCTCAGCCACCCAACTGACCCCAAGCACCCACCTCAGCCTTTCCTCTTCATCTAACTGACGCTTCTCCGCCGTTGGATGCTTATCCAATGGTTGCAAGGTGCACGCGCATAAAACAAGCGCTCGACACAAAAGCGCCCGTAGCACGTTGGTTGAGCGCCTTCACAAGAAGAGAAGATGCCCATTCGAGCTGCAGGAGCTTCAAATTTGAGTATGGGCGAGCGGGTGTGTGAGCGAGTTGAGCCACACAATGGTGATCCAACGGCGCTGCGCAGCCGATACGCCCATGCGCGATCGGACTCACGACGCTGGCGCGAGATCATATGCGGGCGCGCGGCGCGAGCAAGGATCGTTTGAGTCGTCCGATCTCTTGATCGAACGGTAGTAAGCGAGCGGACGTGCACGTGCATTGTGCGATGCGGAGGTAAGGAGGCGCGTGGCGCACGCACACGAAGGCCATGACCAAAATGGCCACACTACTTGCAACTATAAAATGAGACCCCCTCCATACGAATTTCTCATCCCTTCTCTTCTCTCCCTCTCCAAAGCTCAAGAGAAGCTTGTCCCACACTCGGGATGCTCCTCAAGAGATAAAATCAATTTTTCACCCCCATTCTGGAAGCGGATCCCGAGACGACGATGACGTGTTGTCTCATTCCCATTCCTCCTACCTCGACCTCCTTCCCGCTCTGTTCCTCGTCTTCCAGGCGTTGTCTCATCCGGCTCGTCCTCCAAGCGATCGTCGAGGAGGATAACTTCTCTCTCCAATTCCTTTTTCCTGCTTTCTAGAGTAGAATTTTCCTGCTTTCTAGTTGTAATAGTTTTCCTGCTTTCTAATGTAATTTCTCGCTTTCTTAGTTGTATAAATATTTTGCAATATCAAGTGGATGTTTTATCTCTCTCTCTCTCTCTTTCTCTTATTGTCTATAGAATTTCATTTTATTGTAATTACTCTGCTTTTTAACAAAAACACAAAAAGAATATAATTGCAAACTTTTTATCGACGTAACCTTCCTGAGTTCGATCTGGGATTTCTATTCCGGTATAAATTTTATTTGTTGAACCCGAGTTCTTAGCTATCCAAACTACAATGACAGGTTTTCAAAATCAAATCCGATAGCGTAGTCCTTTGACGTTCCAACATTTTAGCGTCGTTGCCGGGGAGGTAACGATTTTCCGATCTTCTTTTCGCATTTCACGTACTTTACTATCTTCTAACTTGCTTTCTCTTATGTCTACTGTTTTGCAGAGACCTCCATCAAGGAATTGTCAAGCGGTAGATCGGAGTAAAGTGCAGTTGAAGATGACTGTAAGTGCTCCCCATTCTTCCCCCTCCATAGATTTCATTTGTCAGATTAAATTCAAATTCCTATTAACCTAAATGTTTGCATAAATCCTAGGATTAATTTGATTGTTTAGATTTCCACTCACACTCATTTCACCCTCGTTTATATAAAAGAAACTAAAAGATAATTTTGTGGGATAATTTTCAATATACATACAACATACACCCACATTCAAGACACTTAACCTACTTGATTTACTTCTACTCAATCGGATTCTGATCTGTGGAACTGGTACACGCAAATCAACACATAAAAGAGTAGAAATCATTCTACGTTAACCATTTCTATGTGCCTAACCTAGTGGTGCAGTTGTGGCCAATTGTTTAAGTTGTTTGGGCTGTACCACTCAACCAAAAATCAAGGTAGCTGGAACAAATGCAGAGAATGCAAGAATGGTTCCAGAGAATGCATGGCGCTCAGCCTTTGAAGGATTTTTATGATCCTTCAAATTACGGGGAACGTCCCGGCGTCCAGATTCTGGCCGGAGACATAGAAATCAAGCCCCAGGTGTTAAGCCTGATCAAACATTACCATGGGCTTGGCTCTGAAGACCTGTTTCAGCACTTGGAGGACTTGACCACTTTGGTTCAAACCACCAAGGCACGAAACGTGAATTGAGGAGCAAATGATCATGAGGCTCTTCCCCCACTCTCTTAGGGATAAAGCCACTCATTGCTACAGGACTTTTGGAAGACCAATTGCAACTTTGAATGAGTTGACATCGACTTTTCTAAAGAAATTCTTCCCTGTCGAACGAACCAATGCTTTGAGACGGGCAATCACTACCTTTACCCAGTCGCCGGGGGAGCAGTTTCATGTGGCGTGGGAGCAATTCCAAGACCTATTGCGGAGGTGTCCACACCACAAGGTGCCAAAATGGCAACTCATGCAGATCTTCTATCGTGGGTTGATTGAGCAACTCAGAAATCATGTGGATGCTTCTTGTAGAGGCAATTTCCTCAACAAAGACGCAGATAGTGCACACGATTTGTTTGAGAAAATGAGCAAGAATTCAATCAATCATGCCACCATGGATACTTTTAACTGGTCCTAGCAGCCCAGATCAAATGTCAATGAAGTCCATGACTCATTCATTTGATATGGAATTGATTTGTAACAAACTTGACAAGGTGGACTTGGTTGCTAAGAGAATGGAGTGGATGGCTGAAAATTCAATGAACTCTCGATCCACTCAATCCCATAATTCAGGATTCCATTCATCGCGAGCTCCTTTTGGACTGGAGTTAGTGAATCAACTTGATGCGGCTCAACCGGCAAGCCAACATTATTCGGAACCCCACGGGTTCCAAACTGGGGCCTTTGATCCCAGTTTCTCTTATCTTTCCCTTTCTTCTCTCCATCCTCACCCTATGAGGATGTTTGTGCTGTACAGAAGAATGTTAGATCCAACCCTTATTCCAATGCTTATAATTCGGGTTGGAGAAACCACCCTAACTTCTCCTGGAAAAACCCGGGGCTGACCCAATTCCGACCCAGCAACTATGCTCCGCAACGACCAATGGGTCAGGGTCATGTTTATACTCAGTTGACCCCGAATCAGGTCAATCAGCCAGCTTAGAATGCCCATCAACCTGTAGGGCAGGCTGATTTGAACCGACAAATGGTAGAGATGCAAGAATCCATACTCTAGCTCATACAACAAATGAAAATCTCGTTGGACAACTTGTAAATCGGGCCCATAGCTAACTCTCGTCAACCCGGATGTCTACCATCCCAACCCGTACCCAACCCGCAAAATATCCTAAATCTGGGCAATCAAGCCCATGGGTATGAAAATCAGAGGGACCCACATGCACATACTCAGGTGGTTGAGGAGAGTCCTTCCTCTTCTTCTGCAAATCAACAATTCTTGGCTAATCAAGCCCCTCCAATCTTTCCTAACCCTCCCCAAGACCCACACTCGTATGCATCCGTAAATTCTGTTACATTGAGGAGTGGTAAACAAACTCAGGATCCACAACTGCACTATTCTGATTTACCAAATCCTAAAGAACCTGAGGAGAGAAAGGAGAATTCTAGAGAAGAAATCAAGGCTCAGGAACCTGATTCCAAAGATCCGACTCATGTTCCTTTTCCTGAAGCCTTGATCAGATCAAGGAAGAAGTTTGTTAATAGTAATGAGGAGCTTCTGAATATTTTCAAGAATGTCGAGATCAATATGCTATCAAGCATATACTGGCTTACACGAGATTTTTAAAGGATTTACGTACATAAAAGCGTAAGTTGGGAGAATCTGTTCCGAGGAAGGTGGTACTCTCCAAGCAGGCTAGCTCTGTTATCCTGCACCACCTCCCTAAGAAAAAGAGAGATCCAGGTGCTCCGTTGATTTCTTGTGTCATTGAAGATTACACTTTTGATAGAGTACTTCTGGATCTGGGTGCATCCAGCAACCTAATTCTGACTTCTCTTTATGAGAAGTTTGGATTAGGTGAACTTCAGCCGACTTCAGTAACGCTGCAGTTAGTGGACCATTCGGTCACAAATCTGCGAGGCGTTATTGAAGATGTTATTGTTAAGGTTAAGGATTTCTATTTTTCTATAGATTTCCTTGTCCTTGACATGGATGTAACCAAAAATCTGAGGAACACGCCCATCATTGTGGGGCATCCGTTCCTGGCTACCGCTAAGGCCAACATTAACTGTGAAAGCAGTAGCATGGAAATTGCCTTTGGGGATCAACGAATGAAATTGGATATTTTTAAGGCAATTAATAAATTTGAGGATTGTGGATTTATCGAGGAACTTGAGGACGATAATGTGAATATTGAAACTTGTATGATGGTTTCTGCAATTGAAAGTTCCTCCTTTGATGATGAATTGGACCCGCAACCCTCTATGGCAGACCCACCATCTTCTGAAGAGGTATTGATTTTGTTCACTCTCAACCTCTTCCTCTTAATGTGTCATCAGTATCTTCCTCACCTTCCATCATCAACTTACCCTAGCTTGAATTGAAACCATTGCCTAAGAATTTGAAATATCAATTTTTAGGGTCACATAAGACGCTCCCTATGATTATCAGTGCTAAATTAACAAAGGAGCAGGAGATTAAATTAATTAAGGTCCTGAAGGAACACAAGGAGGCAATTGGTTGGACCATTCATGACCTTAGGGGGATCGAGCCATCTTACTGCAATCATAGAATATTTTTGGAAGATGAATCCCGCCCTTCTCACCAGATGCAAAGGAGATTAAATCCAAATATGCAATAAGTGGTCAAGAAGGAGATTATTAAGTGGCTCGATGCAGAAATCATTTATCCGATCTTTGATAGTCCCTAGGTAAGTCCCGTGCAGATTGTTCCCAAGAAAGTCAGGATTACCGTTGTGACTAATGAGAGAGGGGAATCCGTCACAACTCGTTCAGCTTCCTCTTGGAGGGTTTGTATCGATTACAGGAAGCTAAATACAGCCACGAAAAAGGATCATTTCCCTCTGCCTTTCATTGATCAAATCTTGGAAAGATTAGCCAGGCAGAAGTACTTCTGTTTTCTTGATGGCTACTTGGGATATAACCAAGTTCCTATTCATCTCGAGGATCAGGAAAAAACTACTTTCACTTGTCCCTACGGAACCTTTGCTTTCCGTAGGATGCTATTCAGTTTATGCAATGCACCTGCAACTTTTCAAAGGTGTATGTTAGCCATATTCTCTGACATGGTGGGAGAGTTTATGGAAGTCTTCATGGACATTTTCTTTATTTTTGGAGAATCGTTTGACTCTTGTTTGGCTAATCTGGAAATGATTCTTTAGCGATGTATCAAAACATGATTGGTCCTTAACTGGGAAAAGAGTCATTTCATGACACAAGAAGACATCGTCTTGGGTCATGTAATCTCTGAACGGGGAATTGAAGTGGATAAAGCTAAGGTTGATGCTATCGCTAAACTTCCTCCTCCCACATCTGTTAAACAAATTCGATCATTTCTTAGTCATGTGGGATTCTACAGAAGATTCATCAAGGATTTCTCGCAGGTTGCTCATCCTTTGAGCAATCTTCTTGCCAAAGAAACGCCATTTGGTTTTGACAAATCATGCCGTAAGGCATTTGATTTTCTTAAAACAGCAGTCACTTGTGCTCCGGTGTTGCAACCACTGATTTGGACAGCCTCTTTTGAGATCATAACCAACGCTTCCGATTACAAGGTCAGGGTTGTTTTGGGTCAGAAAATTGACAGGAAGCCCTCTGTCATCTACTACGCTAGTAAAACTCTAGATGAAGCCCAGAGCAATTACACTGTTACCAAGAAGGAATTACTAGCCATAGCATTTGCTTTGGAGAAATTCAGGGCTTATCTCTTAGGGTCTCATGTCATTATTTATACCGACCACTTGGCCTTGAGACATCTCTTGGCCAAAAAGGATGCCAAATCCTGGCTTTTTCATTGGATTCTTCTGCTTCAAGAATTTGATCTTGAAATCAAGGATAAATCCGAGGTACAAAATGTGATGGCAGATCATTTGTTGAGACTTCTGAGTGATTCCTCTCATCCGAACATCCCAATTGCTGATACTTTTCTAGACGAAACCATCCTTATAGTTTCAGGTGTCCAAACCCCATGGTTTGCTGATATTGTTAATTATTTGGCCGTTGGTCAGATCCCCTAGGATTGGACCAAGCAACAACGGGATAGACTCAAATCTGAGGCCAAATACTACTTCTGGGAGGACCCTGAACTGTACCGCATCGATTATTCACCGATGTGTTCCGGAGAACGAATTCAACAGTATACTCGAGTTTTGCCATGCATTTGCATGTGGTGAACACTTCTCTGGGAAAAAGACGGGTACAAAAATTTTGCAATCTGGATTCTATTGGCCGTCTTTATTCAAGGATACCTAGGATTTTCTCAAGGTCGTGTTCCCGATGCTAGGGACTCAGGAATATAACTAAGAGAGATATGATGCCCCTAAACCCAATTCTTCCTGTCGAAATCTTCGACATTTGGGGCATCGATTTCATGGGACCCTTCATTTAGACATTAGTACGTTCTCGTCGCTGTTGATTACGTGTCCAAATGGATTGAGGCGATTCCCACCCGAACCAATGACCACAAGGTGGTTATCGATTTTGTCAAGAAGAATATTTTCAACAGGTTCGGGATTCCGAGGGCCATTATCAATGATGGTGGCACTCATTTCACTAATGCCCAATTGCGTAAATTACTGGCTAAATACGGGGTTAATCACCGAATCTCCACACCTTACCACCCCCAGACAAATGGACAGACCGAGATCTCCAATCGAGAGATCAAGAATATTATACAGAAAATGGTTAGGCCTGATCGCAAAGATTGGACTTAAAAGCTTGAGAACACTCTTTAGGCCTACCGTACGACGTATAAAATGCCTATCGACATGTCTCCGTTTCGTCTGGTGTATGGAAAGGCATGCCATTTACCCGTAGAGATTGAACATAAAGCATTCTGGGCAATCAAGCAGTGCAATTTAGATCTGAGTTTAGCCGGGAAGACCAGGAAACTCCAACTATCTGAGTTGGAGGAGCTTAGAAATGATGTATATGAGAATGTCAAGATCTACAAGGCTCGAACCAAAGCTCTACATGGTCAATTGATTTCCCGCAAGAGCTTTGAGCCGAACCAGAAGGCCTGGTTATTCAATTCTCGGCTTAAGCTCTTTCCCGGCAAACTTAGGTCGAAATGGAACGGCCCATACATTATCGACCAGATTTTTCCAAATGGAGCCGTTCAGATCTCTGACCCAAAGACGGGTAATTCATTTAAAGTCAACGGTCAACGTATAAAGCCTATTATTGACCGTACTCTTCTAGAACCCGTCTCAGACACGGTTGCTCTAGCCATGTTGTGACTTCTTTGGCTGGACTTCGCCTAGCTGATGGCATTAAACTCAGCAGTTGTACATATGACTCAAAGCTGACCCGAGCTTCATATTCAAGTGATATCTTCCGTACTCTACCCTTCCTTTCATGTCTCTTTTTCTCAATGTGGACATTGCATCAGCTAGGCATGGGGGGATGGATTCATTGTTGAATTATTTTGTCAGCTTTGTGAAATTCTTGTAAATTTTATTTCTCTTCTTATTTATACAATAAAAAAAAATTGAATTAGGAAGGAATACTTAGACATTAGGACTTTTCAATCTTAGGAAATATTACATTAGGATCTGAACAGAAAGACCCTTCAGATCTTTAGGCTTAATTAGCCCGTGTATCCACTAAAATGTGGATTTATTTTTAGAGTCCTTGTCATCTTAATTCTATTGTAATTTGATTAAATAAGTTTAGGTGATAAGTACATGACTTATCAACCCACCCTCTGATTTGAGGAAACTTTAGGTCTAAAACATCTACATACTATCTTTTCACTGACTTGTTGATCGGTGGTTTTAACGGAAATTGAGTAGCTAATGAACCTTCTAGGGTGATATAGTTGGCAAGTTATCGTGGGTAACTGGCCATAGGTAGGTTGTCTAGAGCCCAGTCACTGGACCATTTTCTTCTTGCTGCCTTTAGGTAAATCTTAGACTAGGGAAGCCACCTACTTAAAAAAAAAAAGAAAAAAAAGAAGTCAAAAAAAAAAGAAAAGGAGAAAAGAAAAAAAAAGAAATAAACCACACTTCACCACATGAGTATGACTGGCAAGTTATCGGTGGTAACAGCTCATCGACCGGTTGTCCAGAACCCAGCTCAAGAAATGCACTGAAAATTCCCAAAACACTTAGGAAGAAGCGGAGTAGAATAAATCGGGGAGATATACACTAGATTCATCTTTGTGTTGACCCCATAAAAATAAAAGTAGGGAGAAAGTTACCAGTCGTAAAGATACACCTTTAGGCAGAACTCTCTTTTTAAGGTTACTTAAAGGCGTAGAAACATAAAGTTCGTTTTAATTACCAATCAACGAGTCTATCACATTCACAATAAGATGCTTAGAACTTAGGGTTCTCATCAAATCTTGGGTGGGTTGAATGGCTGTAGAAAGCTACTCTTTAACCCTAAACTTAAAAATAAAAAAGAAATTAGAAAAGAAGAAAAAGAGAAAAAGAAATTTTTCTTTGAATAAGGCGAGGGCTTGAGGCGATCTGCATTTTGACAGATACTCGAGTGTTATTGTGTCTTTGAAAGTTCAGATCCTGAGTAAAATAATTTCTTAATATTGGAAATAACTTATGCCCAAGTAATCCAACCTAATTCTTTTATAAATAGCATGTAATTTTTGCTAGTGACTAGCAAAAGATAGGCTTGGGGGTGTGATGTGCATATATCTAATTAACCTAAAATGTCTATTAATGTAAGTTCTTGGTGTCACATTAGTATCATACATCGTAAATAGTGCATAACATGTATAATCATGCATTTAGATTAAGTTGTATAAATTGTACAGTAATTGTCTCATTTTTATGGTTAGGGATAAGGCAACTTTTTATCGGGACCTCAGATAGAAGATCCAACCGTACGGATCTGATCAGGGCGACGATTGGAGTTCGACGACTCCAAGATCGCCCTAATCGGATATCCATAGCACCAGATAAAGATCGAGGAACCCTAAGGATCAAGGGCCAAGATGGTGTTAATCCATACCTCAGATGACAAATCCAACCGCATGGATGGATTCAGATCAACGATTGCAGCCTAATGGTGTGAAAATCGATCCAATCTGAAACCTGTGGCACCATATACAATACTCAGAAGATGGACGGCCAAGATGGTGCTACGTGGCGCCATCTCAGCTGCCCAACCGGCCCCAAGCACTTGCCTCAGTCTTTCCTCTTCATCTGACCGACGCTTCTCCACCGTTGGATGCTCATCCAATGACTGCAGGGTGCACGTGCACAAAACAAGCGCTCGACATAAAAGCACCGGCAGCGCGTTAGTTGAGCGCCTTCACGAGAAGACACCCGTTCGAGTTGCAGGCGCTTTAAATTGGAATGTGGGCGAGCGGGCGTGCGGGTGAGTCGAGCCGCACGATGGTGATTCAACGGCGCTGTGCAACAGATAACACCCACGCACGATCGGACGCACGGCGCTAACGCGAGATCATACGCGGGCTCGTGGTGCGAGCGGGGATCGTTTAAGTCGTTCGATATCTTGATCGGACGACTGTAAGCGTGCGGACATGCACGTGCATTGCACGACACAGAGGTGAGGAGGCGTGAGGTGCGTGCACACGAAGGCCACGTTCAGGCCTTTAGTGACGGATTTATCCGTTACTAAAGGTCCTGAATTAATGTTTTTCAAATTGTAATGACCAAAATGCCCTCACTCCTTGCAACTATAAAAGGAGACCCTCTCCATACGAATTTCTCATCCCTTCTCTCCCTCTCCAAAGCTCAAGAAAAGCTTGTCTCACACCCGGGATGCTCCTCAAGAGATAAAATCAAATTTTCGCCCCCATTCTGGAGGCAGATCCCACAACGACGACGACGTGCTGCCTCATTCCCATTCCTCTTACCTCAACCTCCTTCCCGCTCCGTTCCTCGTCGTCCAGGTATCATCTCGTCCGGCTCGTCCTCCAAGCGATCGTCGAGGAGGATAACTTCTCTCTCCCATTCCTTTTTTCAACTTTTTAGAGTAGAATTTTCCTGCTTTCTAGTAATAGTTTTCCTACTTTCTAGTGTAATTTCTCACTTTTTTAGTTGTACAAACATTTTGCAATATCAAGTGGATGTTTTCTCCTCTCTCTCTCTTTCTCTTATTGTTTATAGTATTTCATTTTATTTTAATTACTCTGCTTTTTAACAAAAACACAAAAGGAATAAATTACGAATTTTTGATCGATGTAACCTCCTTGAATTCGACTTGGGATTTCTATTCCGGTATAAATTTTATTTGTTGAACCTGAGTTTTTCTTTATTTAAACTACGACAGGTTTTCAAAACCAAATCCGATAGTGTAGTCCTCCGGCATTCTAACAGCTGGCTTTTGCCGAATTGAGCTGAGGTGAGCTGGGTCTGGTGCTCCCAAGGAGGATTGAGCTAGTTGAAGCAGCTAAGGTAGCTTAGCTCAACTAAGTTGAGCTAAGCTGAGTCCCCGGGAGCTGGACTTGAGCTTCCTGAGCTGGAATGAATTCATCTTCAGCTGGCTGAACTTGAGTGAAGCTGGATCAGGCTGGTCCTGAGCTAAGATGAACTCCAGTCAACTCAACTGAGCTAGCTAGAGCTCCCTGTGAACTCATGGGAGATGAGATGAGCTAGACTCAGCTAAGTTGAGTTGGATCTGAGCTGACCTGAGCTAGGGTGAGCTGAGATGAGCTCTCTTGAGCTGCCATTCAGCTGAGATGGGCTAAATGGAGCTAGGATGAGGTGGCCCTAGTCCAAGTGAGCTGGATTCCAGCTATGGTGAGCTGGATCAAGCTGAGTTCCAGCTAGTTTAAGCTTCTCCTTCACCTGTTACCTTCCTGAGTGCTAGAGTGCTAGGGATCTGTTAATCTGTTCATCCCTAACACTCACAAGAACACATTAAAAAGACAATAAAAAATGTCAATGCATGCCTAACCTAATTTATGACTAAATGCAACCCAAAAACCCATTTACGAAGCAAAACCCTAAGAGCTAGGATTGTTTTAATGAGAAAGAATAATGATAAATTGGTGTTTATCATTCATACTAATCACTTTTGTCTCTTAACACTTTTTGACTTTTATTACTTTCTTTTGATTTGGTTTAGAGCTAAGTAGATTCCTTAATTTTTTAATGACTCTCTTTTTATTTCAAATTGTTGCTCCTTTTTGACATTTCAAAATCTCCTCTTCTGTTTTCCTTCTCAAGAGTGATATGCAATTAATTAACTCAAAATTTTCTCCATTTTTTGTTCTTTTTCAATTTTTTTATTTTTTTGGTTTTTTTGGCATATGTATTTTTTTGTGAGAACCTTTCAGAACTTTGAATTTTTATGTATTTGCACTTTAACACCCCCCATGCCTAAGTTTTGCAATGTCATTGTAAATGGAAGGTATGAAATAGTTAGGGTTCAAGAATTAGAATAAGATTATCAAGTGGTTGAATGGGTCGGGATGACTATTGCGGATGATTTCAAGCTCCGATACAAGTACCAGAGGTGGGGTCGACTATTCTAAAACTGAACTCAGCATACAATAGACGTAAAATACAGAAGGATAATCAGAAGGGTTTCAGGTTTTTGGATTGACAGGTTACCTCCCGTTAAGCACTAAATTTAATGCCTTCAACCAAGCAGAACATGGTATGGAGGAGTGGTTAAATCAGACGAATTTTGTAAAACAAGCACCTTGATCAATAGCCTGGTTGGTCCAACCAGGTGCTTGTTCAGATCAGTAGGCTGATGATGCAGCCCAAACCCAATCAATATGGCCAGTTGATATATGTGGATCAAAAGATGTGGTACCCACCAGATGCTGTGGATCTTAAAAGGATTTGGAAGTGTATAGCTAGGGTTTGGCTGAATCAAATTAGCCCGATCAAAGTAGGGGTCCTCAAATGAAAAGGAATCAGTGGAGGATGTAGGAACCCTACGAGAGTGATTAGAGAAGGATGGGGCATGATTTGTAGTCTAATCGATGTCCGAAACCTGATAAAAATGTGGAAGAGAATTATGCGCAGCCAGCTCATTGAGAGGAGAATCAGAGTAGAAATTGAGTTCGGTTGTGGGTCGAGGTTGAAAATGGGTTTGGAAAGGTTCTGTATGTGTAAAAGAGGTGGCTTCAAGAATAATTATGTGTGAAGGCTCCTCTAGGTAGGATTCAAAGGTGGGTTCATCTGGAGAGTCCTCATAATGGCCATTAAAATCAAATGTAAATGTCAGAAGAGTGTTTAGAGGGTTATGGAAATCTGGGTTAAGGAAAGATTCAAACTCTAGATTGTAGATACTCTCGCCAATTACTGTTTCTGATTCCTGACGATAAAGGAATGATTCCATCTCAGTGGAACCTAATTTTGAATGGATAATCTCGGGATCAGAGACCTCAGAGTCAGAGTTGAAGAATGGGTCATGGATGCTGAGGTCGTAAATTGGCTCATAGTCGTCAGGAAACAAGGATTCTCCAAAATCAAAGTAAGATGCGAAATCGTTGGAGAATTTGCAAGAAGTTTCTGAACCTGATTCCAGATCGATAGTTCCATCACAGAATGAGTCGAGATGTGGAGAAGTAGCAACCACACTTGGATCTAACCTAAACTTAGAGTCCGAACTCAAAGAGGTGTCCTTATTAGGCATTAGCTTAGGTCCTGGGTTCCTAGGGTAGATCCAGTTGAATCCCAATTCTTCCAGCTCCTCGGTCTCTATGTCGTAAATTGGCGTGATTTCTGACAACTTGATCTAAATCTCGAAGGAGTCTAGAGAAGTGTAGTCAATAAACATAGGCCCTGAATCGTATTTCAGATCGAAAAACTGAATCTCATCACATGGGGCCTCATAATTATCCCAAATAGGCTCGGATCCAAATTCTAGGTTAACGGTGTGGGATGGATTACTAGAATCTAGGCTAGGCTCTATTGGGATGTCAAAGTCATCCTCGAGAATTACCTTAGCAGGATAAGGCTCGGGATTTACATTCTCGAGGAGTTCTATTTTAAGTTCATCATTATAGGTGTCTGGGAATTCAAAGCTAGGTGAACCAGGTTCTCGTATCTCTAAGGCTGGCTTGAAATCAGGAGCACCTGCAATTGGATTGTCCCAACCCAACTCCAAATCAGGCGTATCAGTCTGTCTATAAGTTGGACCATGATTCATCTGGGTTCGGGATCTACAACAACCTTGAGTCTCAAATTTGGGATTTGGGAAATCAGATTGATCCTTAGTATTGTTTCAAGATGTTTCGCTAAATGCTTGGGGAATGCATGGGTATTTTTGATCAATAATTTGTTTTAACAATTTTATCATCTCTTCCTGTTTTTCAAGATCATCTTGGTGTCTTTCCCAAAGTACAGGATTTGTCATGCATTGGAGATATTCAAAGTTATGCAATTTCTCTAACTCAATGTATCCTGTCATGAGAATATCCTGGGTTGATCCATTTGTTATTTGTGTCATTATTAATTGGTCACAGTTTATGATGAAGGTTGTTAATGGCACAAACCTAAATGTTGTCAATTGGATTTGAGGTTTTGTTATCAATCTCATAAAATTTAAGGGCATCCTCAATCATTCTATCTCTCATGGATATTCGAGATTCAAATTTCTTAAATGATTTTCCTAAATTGCCAGGCTGCATTTTCAAATCAGGTGGTGAAATCAGGATTCAGAATCAAATTCAGGTTCAGAATGAAGTGATTTGATCTGAAAAGTGACTCCCAAGAAGATCTACTGAGGCCTCTTAGGTTAACCTAAGGACCCTCCTGTGTGTGTTCTAATGAAAAGATGAGGGACTAGATATGAATTAGACCTAATCAAGGCACCCAAAGATTTTTTTAAATGACTATGACAATGAGGCGGATGATACCTCTAAATCAGAAATTCGCACACCCGAGAAGTACTTGGGTAGCCAGGAAGGGAGAGCCCCGCAAAGACCCCTACATGGTAGAGTATCCCCACAGGTTACAGGGTTTCCCCCACCCGACCTTCCTTGTCACTTAGGATCCAGGTAGACCGGAATGTACGAACATAAGATCTTAAGTCTACCAATTTCATGTCCTAATTTGTTCCTTGATTTTCACTTGATTAGAAATTAATTTAACTTGTGACCTAATTTGAAGGTTGGTTGGCCTACAATGTATACTAATTTCACCTGACCTGCCCTAAAGATGGCAGAATGAGATCTAGGTCAAGACCTAGAAATCACTCTGATTGACTCTTAGGTTATTAGGTTCAAGGATTTTAGGGTTCAAGTAAATTTAGAGCCTGATTTTAGGGTTGTTATTAATTAGATCTTTTCAACCAAGGGCTTGGGTAGCATACAAATGCGGGTGTATTTGTTTCCTTTTATGCAGGCAAGTGTGAACTAGCACTCCGAAACCCTAGAACTGAAACCCTAATTGGCTCTATTTTGCATCCAATTTGATCTTAACTTGTTCTCCTTGGACTTCAAACAAGAAGTGCATAGTCCAAGAAGATTAGAAATTAAGCGTAATCCCTAATAAGCACAGGAAAGTTATGGTAGGTAATTCTAAACAGAATTGTCTCAGTCTTCAATCAGATTTGAAAAAAAAAAAATTGCAAATCAGGAACTTGCCCTTTAAAATGATATTTACTATGAGAAATAAGGCAGGTGATTCCTAATTGATTGTTTCCTTTTATGTCTTCCCAAGATTAGGAGGTAGATTAGGGAAGAATAGAGAAGTTACCTGTCCGGGAGTGGTTGATTTGCGCGGAAGATCTTGTTGTGAAGTACCTCGCAAAATCACAAGAAAGCAAACAGGGCAAGTCAGTGCTCAAATATAATCAAATAATGCAGAGAATAGTGATGAATTGCTCATTGCTCCCCAGCAACGGCGCCAAAATGTTGATAGAGTTAGATCGAGGTTTTAGAAAGATGCGTTCGTTGTAGTAATAAATCTTCAAAAATTACTCAAACAACAGATAAAATTTATTACTCGAATTTAAATCCGAGGTCGAACACAGGGAGCAAATATGGAATTCACACGCTAATCTCAATATATGATGTAAATGAGCACAATTAATTACTCAAAAATCTAATATGCAATGTAGAACATGAGTGTATGAGGAGTAAAAACAATTCTAGACAAAATAATGATGATTTAGATCACCAATTATAAGTCTAATACATATAACTACTTAAATCAATCAATATGAAGGAGCATATGATCAGACATCTGATTTTGCAATCAGACGTCTTATTCTTCTTCTCCGCATGTGCCTCTTCTGCCTTGGCTTCTCTTTTTCTTCTCTTCTATTGCTCTGCTTTTCTCTTTCTGTGGTCCTCTTCTTCTGTCTTCTCTGACTTCTTGTTCAGGTCTTCTCCTCTTCTTTCTTTGGTTTCTCTTTTTCCTTTTCTTTCTTCTCAAGTCCTCCTTCCTTCCTTCTACTTTCACAGTACACGCAATCCTTCTTTTTTTTTCATGCACAAGGGTTACGCACCCTTCAAATTCAACTAAGTGTCGTAGAGAGCAAAACCCCCCTGACCCTCGCTCTCTCTCTCTCTCTCCTGTTCCTCCTCTTCTCTCTCAAATCAGGTGGGTATATGGGTAATCAGGTATTCACATACCCGGGACCAGGGCTACCGGGGGTGTATAGCAGCCGAGGTGTAAGGCTCGTGTAAGGAGGGACTCGACCCCTCGTGTACTGGGCGAGGGGTCAGTGTCACAAAACCAACTTATATCACTATAGGAGCTCGTGAGTTTACGATGTGGGACTAAAGTCCCACACAATCTTCTTTGTTCACAGTAGCAGCTATCTTCAGTCGATTCGTGCGATGGAGGCAGTCAACGTCCCAATTGTCTGGTCAAGAGCGAAGCTGGGTCGATTCCGCGTTGCCTTGCGGCCATGTTAAAATAGTGCAAGATGATCGCTTGAGGACGGCGAGGGTGGTCGTGGTGATTTCATGGCAAATTAAGGTGTGTGGTGGCTGGCGGAGGTCAGCGAAGGTGGACGGCAATGGGTTTGGTCGGTGGAGAGCTAGGGCAAGCAAGGGAGCGAAATAGGAGAGGGCTTTTGATGGTAGTCGTGGCAAAGCTTGTAGACTAGTTGGCAAGGGGGATGGATGTGTGTAGCAAACAGAAGCCCTTGCCAGAGTGGGCACCGGAGATGGAAGGGATGTTGGTGAATGGTGTTGTCGACAGTCGAAAGCGGTAGGAAAGAAGCTAGAATTAATAGAGAGCGGGAAAGGAGTTAAAGGATCTAATATTATGGACAAAGGGGAAGGAATACGACGCTGATGTGATTGCCGGTGCCTTGGAAAATGAAACTCCTAAGGGAAACGACGGCGAGGAAAGGGGTCTGAGGGGCCTCTGATGTGGTCGTTGAGAGGGGGAGGAAGTCGGGGAGCAAGGAGACTCCCAATTTGGCCGTTGGGAGGTCGTAGGATGACGGGGATGGAGGTCGTCGGAGCTAGGTCGGAGATGGCTGGGGAAGGAGTTTGAAGAGGGTTTTTTGGGCTTAAACCTAGCTGAGTTCAGTTGAGCCCTAAGGACCCTTATATAGTCCTCAGGGATCGGTTAAAGCTTGGGAAGCAAGCTTTTCAAGCTTGGAAGGCTTGCTAGAGTTGGAAACTTAAAAATACTCGAATCTCTCATGCGTTCGCATGAGAGATTGGGAAGGTTTTGAGGCTCAAGATCGGATTCAATGGAAAGAGGACTCCTCAAGGAATCTCCCTTCCAATTTCGGAAGGGATTGATTGATCAGAGGAGTTCTCTTTAATCAAAGGTCGCCGAAGTTGTAGGATTAGGATTTTAGGGTGGTAGGGACCTTTTTGTGAAGAAGACGAAAAAGCTGGGGACTATTTGTAAGAAATTCAAAAGTTAGGGGCAAGTGTGTGAGAGAAAAGAGTGAGACAGGACCAAATTACAAACTAAGTCAAGACGATCTTAGATTGAGCCCAAATTTTGGTAAAAACTTAATTTGGACCTAAGGAATTCAATTGTAAAGTTGGATTTTGGTTTTGACCTAGTTTTACTGGGTAATTTACATAATTACCCAAATTAGGACAAAAGTCTGTGGCTCTATTTTAGGTCAAGATAGGTTCTGATGGTTAAATCAAGCATACCAAATCCTACAAAATATTTTTCTATGAATTTTAAAGGGTTTAGGTGAATTTTATCCTGACCAGAACTTTAATTAATTAAGCAGCTCTGTTTGTAGGATTTCAGATGTCATTTAATTCTCAAAACACGCGAAAACCCTTTTCTGTCCGTACTAACTCACTTGTTAGACTCTTAAGACCATTTGACCATTAATTAACCTCTGAGAAAACACGTGATTGTACTGCAATTGAGATATACTATTAAAACTGCAGTTTTACCCCTATTTTACTGTATTTCCCTCAAAATGGATTTGCAGTGAATTACGTCTCTCTAGCGGTTATGTATGAGCATTTAATCCTTGATTATGACTAAATAAAGCTAGATATGACTGATGATGATGTTATCATCACTGGAAACCTATACCAGTGATTAAATCACATCAGACGAGTTCAAAACAGTGTACAAGTGTCACTAACAGTAGAGAAACTCGAGCGGAAAACAATAGCATTCCGTTTGCGTAAATCCAACTTCATTCGGGCCCTGAACGGGACAAAAAGGTGCTTATTGACTAAAATCAGATGTCTGGGACTAGGCCCAGACGTCTTAAACGACGTCAGAAAATCACCTTGTGTTCCTGCATTATTGGCTAACGTCTAGAACCCCTCACCGTCGTCTTGGGATCTTTCCAAACGTCTGTGAGTGCGTCCGTACGTTTGATCAGACGTTTGTAGAGTCATCCAGATGTTCTAAAGCACCTCAAAGAGCATGCTTACACACCTTTCCAAGGCCTGTACCTGCGCATGCATTCGCAGGTTTAAAACGATGACAGTGCAATGTTAACGTACTCCACATACGCGCATGTAGAAGCATACAAAAGTCATACCTCGGTACTCCACGTGTTTTCAAATGTCTGGCTTTAGCTTCGGACGTCCCGCTGCTGCTCCAGACATTTGGTAGATGCTCTAGATGTCTGATACTGGAAAATCTAGTATGCAAAACTCCCTCACGACGTTCGTCTTCTCACGAGCTTCCCCAGTAGAGCTCGCAGTAGCTACTCCAACAGCTACAAGAGGTTGCAGATCCTCCTGCGGCCTCCTCTCCTCTTGCACGAGCTCCCTCTACTCCCACAGCAGCAACTTCGGTCGCGGCTCCTTCCCTCGCACCTCCGAGTGCTTGTTGCTGCAACCGCAGCAAGGCAGCTCCCTTGTGCAAGCTCTCCTGCTTAAGCTCCTCCGACCGCACATGCTCGAGCTACCTTGAGCTCTCTCCTCTTTCCCACGCTCTCCCCTTCCTCACTCATACTCTCTCCCTCTCTCCCTCTCATCCGCTTGCAAGCTCCTCTGCTCCACTCGTGGCTGCAAGGGACGGGGAGGAGCGGATGCTAAGGGATGAAGGTGGAGGCTGTGGTGATAGAGAGGGAGGAGGGGGGTTAGGTTTAAAAAGAAGTGGGTTTAAGGTTTTGGTGAGGAAGGAGAGGTGTACGTGCGTGAGTGTGTGAGTGTGTGAGTGGGAAGAGAGAGGGAGGAAAAAATTGTGTGATACCCCCTCGAAATTCCCTCTTTCCTCGTAAACCCCACATGCCTAAACCCAAAGGGCTTAGAATTTTGCTCACGCCCCTAACTTTCCGGAAAAACTCTGAACAATCCTTAGAAAGGGTCATTTCACCACCCCTAGACGAATGGATAGGTCAAGGTCTCCAATTGGGAGATCAAGAATATCCTACACAAGACAGTTAGGCCGGATAGGAAAGACCGGACTTAGAAGCTTGATGACGCTCTTTGGGCCTACCATATAGCATGCAAGATGCTCATTGGCATGTCTTCGTTCCGTCTGGTGTATGGCAAGGCATGCCATCTTCCCGTACAAGTTGAACAACAGACATTCTGGGCAATAAAGAAATGTAATTTTAACCTAGACTTAGCCGGGAAGACCAAGAAACTCCAACTATCTGAGTTGGAGGAACTTACAAATGATGCCTACAAGAACACTGAGATCTATATGGCAAGGACCAAAGCTCTTCATGGTTAGATGATTTTCCACAAGAGCTTTGAACTTACCTAGAGGGTCTGGCTCTTTGATTCTCGACTTAAGCTCTTTCTCAGCAAGCTTAGGTCCAAGTGGAATGACCCGTTCATTATTGATTGGATATTTCCAAACAAAGTCGTTGAAATCTTTGACCCTAAGACGGGTAATTCCTCCAAGGTCAACGGGCAACGACTCAAACCTTATGTTGACCGTGTTATTCTGGAACCCGTTTAAGACAAGGTTGCCTTGACCTTGATCTGATTGTTTTTTGTTGGACCTTGCCTAGCTGACAACAATGAGCTCAGCATTTATATAGTCTGTCTCAGAGCTGATCAAGGCATCACAGAATGCTAGTGATATTTTGCTTATTCTGCTCTTTGTCATGCCTTTAATTTGTAAAGAGGACATTGCATAGCTAGCCATGGGAGGTGGATTCATCTCTGAATTATTTTGTCAGCTTTGTAGATTACTTTTATTTTCTCTTTATGTATAAAAAAAATTGAGAATTAGGAAGAGAGAACTTAGCCATTAGAAATTTTCAACCTTAGTAAATGATACAATAGGACCTGAACACTTAGATTCTTTAGGTCTTCGGGCTTAATCTGCCCGGGTGTCCACTAAAATGTGGACCTGTTTCTCGAGTCTTTGCCAACTTAAAATTTATTTTAAGTGATTAAATAAATTAGGGTGATAAGTATGTGACTTATCAACCCACCATCTGATTTGAGGGGACTTATAGTCTAAGCATCTATACACTATTTGCACTGACTAACTTTCTGATGATTCTAACATAAATTAACTAGATAATTAACTTTCTAGGGTGGTATAGATGGCACATTACTGTGAGTAACCCTCATAGCCGGGTGTTAGAGCCCAACCATGTGACCCATTCTCTTTGACTATTGCCTTTAAGTAAAGTTTAGATCAGGGAAGCCACATTCTTAGAAAAAGAAAAAAATAGAAAGATACCCACAAAGAAAAAAATTGAAAAATAGAAAAAGGAGGAAAAAAAAAGCCACACTTCAGTGCATGAGTATGGCTGATACATTGTGGTGGGTTTAACACCCCGTTAACAGGTTGTCCAGAGCCTAACTCAAAAATGCACAAAATAATTCCCAAACACTTAAAGAAGTAGGAAAGTAGAATAATCTCGGGAGATATACACTGGGTTCATCCTTGTGTTGACCTTATAAAAATGAAAGTAGGGAGAAAGCTATTGATCGAATAGATACACCTTTAAGCAGAATTTTTTTTAGGGTCACCTAGGATTGTAGAAACATGAAGTCCATCCTAATTGCTGCTTGGTGAGTCTATCACATTTTAAGAATAAGATGCTTAGCACTTAGATTTCTTTTCGAATCTTAGGTGGGTTGGGTAGCAGTAGAAAGCTGCCCAGAAACTCTAAATTCAAAAATTGAAAAAAATTAGAAAAGAAGGAAAAGAAAAATTGTATTTGCTTTTGTACGAAATAAGGCGAGGGCTTGGGTGATTTGTATTTTGGCCGGCACCTAGACGCTGTTGAGTCTTTGTTCTTTAGATTCTTAGTTGAAATTTTTTATGGTTGATAAATAACTGTTGCCGAAGTAATTTGATCATAATTCCATTTATAAATAGCATGTAAGGTATTTTGTTAGGGATTAGCAAAAGATAAGCGTAGGGGTGTAATAAATCTACATTTATTCATAACAGAATGCCTATTTATGCAAGTTCTTAGGTTTTTAGATGCATTCATCATTATAAATAGTACATAACATGCATCATAGTGCATTTAGATTAAATTATGTATTAATTTGCTTATTTTGGTGACCAGGGAAGAAGGTGACACATTTATGGGCCTCAGATTAAAGATCCAACTGTACGGATTTGATCAAGGTGATGATCGGAATCCAACGCCTCCAAAATCTCCTTGATCAGACTTTCGTAGCATCATATGTAGTCCGAGGAAGATCAAAAGCTAAAGGGCAAGGTGGCACAAATCCAGACCTTAGATGACAAATCCAACCACACAGATGGGTTTGGATCAACGATCGCAGCTCAATGACACGAAAATCAACCCAATTCGACATTCGTGGCACCACCTATGAGCAAGAGAAGATGGATGGCTCAGATGGTACCACGTAGCACATCTGGACTGCCCAATCTACATAAGGCAAGCCTGTGCCCCTCTCTGCTGCATTCTCATCACATGCCTGGACGATTGGATCTTAATCCAACAAGCACCAATAGGCAACATCACCTACACCGTGTGTTCATCAAATCAAGACGCGATCTCAACCATTGGATCAAGATCCAACGGCTGAAAGCGCGTGGAGGAAAATAAAAAAACGTGACACACTTGCGCTCGTAGCACATTGGGTGAAGGCGCTACTCACAATGGGAGGCACGCGATCGAGTCCCAACGAGCGGATTCAATCCACGAAGAAGTGCAGGTGAAATTGGGCAGCCCGATCAAAGATGAGCGACACTCGAGGTGGCTACGTTGCGCAACCAGATCAACATGCACGACATGCGCGTGATGACGTGCAATCTGATGTGGATGCACTCACATCGAAGACGGATCTCGACTGTTGGATGTAGATCGGATGTTACGAGTGTAATGTGCATTGAGCATGCATCGACAACTGCTAGCAGTCATTGGATTTGCGATCAATGGCTATCGTGTAGCCACATGTCAAGAGCGCATTGCATGAACATTGTGGGCACGCTGAGTGCGTGATGGAGGCTAGATCAGAGCCGTTCGATCAAGATTGGATGATCCTGATTACTCCTTACTAAGATGAATGGATGAGGGCCTTAAAACGACCATTTTGCCCCTAATTTTCACTATAAAAGGGCCCCTGCACCCCTTCTTTCATCTTCATCCCTTCTCTTCTCACCTCTCTTAAGAGCTAAGAACAAGTGTTCTAAAGCTCAATCTAGCACTCCCAAGCTACAAGTTGCTTTGCTAGAGTAAAAATAAAAATTTTGGAATTCCCGCATCTCATCCCCTTCATGGAGCTCCTGCCAGCTATCTTCTTGCCCCCGTTTTGGAAGCAGATCCCGCAATGACAACGTCTTGCCTCATCCCTGATTTATCCAGCTTCGTCCTCCTTCCTCTGTCTCTGTTCCTCGTCTTCCTAGCGTCGTTCGACCAGCCCATCTTCTAATCAGCTGTCGAGGAAAATAACTTCTCTTCCCCTCTCTTTACTGCATCCTAATTTAGATTTCAATTTCCCACAGTAGTTTTGTAGCAAATAGTTTATAATAAACATTTGATTAGATTTATATAGAAGTAATTTCTCTCTCTATTTCTTTGCAAGTAGAATTGAATAGAGTAGTTAGAAATATTCTGATTCGATTTCTTAGATAGAAAATACAAAAAAAAAAACCAACGTGGATTTCCAAAATCGAATGTAGCATCCCCGTGTTTGACTCGGGACACACTAGAGTTTCGGTTAAATTATTTGATAGCAGATTTTCTACAACGCAACGACTTTAAATCACTTTTTCTCGCACTAAATATTCGCTTATCACTCACTGCCACAAGCCTCTGCAATAGACTTGGGTTCTATTTGGGCACACAAAAGCATAAAAAATAAATAAACTCCTAAATTTTGATCTTGTTTGAACATCCATTGATACATCACAAAAAATAAGATCTCTGGGATGATTTCTTTAAAATGTCCAATCTTGACAAGTCATGGACATTTCAGGTGTCGAGAATATTAGAAAGATCAAGAAAAGATGGTTCCTCCTCATCATAAAGGTCTAGAAGTTAATGCTACTCCCTTACTCTCAAAAGATGTAGTTAGTTTTCCTTTTTCACATACATCACAAATATGATCATTTTTATAACTAACTTTAGGCAAGCCAAGAATAAGATCTTTTCTAAATATTTTATCAGTTAATCTCATATTTACATGACCTAGTCTTCTATGCCATATGTTGTTTTCTTCATTTGAAGCAAGCAAGCAATCAATTACTTCACTTTTATCAACTTCAAGAACATAAATATCTTTCTCTTTTCTACCTTTCAAAAGAACCTTTAAAGTCTTTTTATCAATTATGTTAAATCTATCATCATCGAAAATGACTTTACAACCTCTATTACATATTTGGCAAACACTTTGAAGATTATGCTTTAAGCCATCAACTAAAGCAACATTTCTAATTTGATTAGAAGCATTACCTACTATACCTTTACCTCTAATACAACATTTTGGTTGTTTCCCATAGCTACGTGTCCTTCATCCACCTCCTTGAACTTTACGAATTGCATACAACCACCTATCATGTATCTTGAACAATCATTATCCATAATCCACTTGTTCATCCTCTTTAAGGACTACAAAATAAGATTTTAGAATGTTTTTAGCTACCCATGCCTTCTTAGGTCCTTAAGTGTTAGGATATGTCTCCCAAAAATAGTTTCTTTTCGGAATCCATTTGTTTTTGGCCTTATAGCTATAAATGTATGCATGATGGGTCAATTTTTTAGCCTTGGGGGGCACAAAGGTATTTCTACCTTTGGGATTCACAAAGGTGGTTGGTTTGTTGGTTGTAGAGGAAGGTCCACTATAACTAAGACCATACTTAGATGTAGAGGGAAATTGAGTTGCTAGTAGCTTCTCTAAATTATTTCTACCACATTAGTGAATTTTGCTAAGTCATCGATCAAGCGGTTTGCATTAATCCTAAGTTCATGTACATCCTTTTCTATACAAGCAATTTTCTTTCTCAGTTCATTTGTTTCTTCTTTCAAGAGATCTCTTTCAACAACTAAGCTAATGTTAGAAGCAAAAAGTTTTTCATTTAGCTTAGCTAAATCCAAACATTCAACTCTCAAGTTCATATTTGCTCTCTCTGAAGCTAATTTTTCATTTATAAGAAGCTCATGATTCCTTAGCAATTCATCCCCTTCTACTTTAAGCTTTGTTTTCATGTTTAATCTTCTTGCATTCATGCAAAAGCTCATCATACTTGTCAAGTAATTTATCAAAAGAAGTAGAGTCTTGTACCCCAATCTCATTAGCCATGAGACAAATATGTGCAACTTCTTCCTTACTTGAGTCAGAGTCAGTGTCATCGCTTGACCTCTCCTCTGAATCCTCCCAAGTCATCGCAAAAGCCTTCTTCTTCTTCTTGAAGAATTTCTTCTTTAACTTTTCATTGGTCTACTCCTTTTCATTTCTTTCCTTCTCCTTCTTGTCTCTCTTATCCTCATTGAGTAGAGGACAATCCTTTCTTATGTGGCATTGCTTCGTACATCTGTAAAATGTGGAAACTTCATCATTTCTCCTTTTCTTGAATCATTTCCTCATTCTTATATACTTCTCAAACCTTCTAGAGAACATGGTCATCTTTCATTTTCATCTTCTTCCTTTTCCTTATGATCAAGATTAGAATCACTTTTAATTTTGGCTTTGAAAGCCAAGCTCTTCTTTCTAGATGTTGAAGTTTCATTTTCCTTCTTTGTTTGCTCAAGCTTGACTTCATGAGCCATTAAACTTCCAAGCATCCATGCTTACACTCCTTAAATCCTTCGCCTCTTTGATTGCGGTAACCTTAGGCTCCCATTCCTTAGTTAGAGCTTCAAAAATTTGGAAACCATCTCCTTTGAAGGGTAACTCTTCCTAAGCCCTTTAAGTGGATTGATAATGTTGGAGAATCTTGTGCTCAAATCCTTTATACCTTCATCCGACTTCATTTTAAGCATCTCATACTGTTAAGTAAAAAGCTTGATCTTAGTCTCCTTCACCTTCGATGTTTCTTCATGTGTCACCTCAGCACACTTGAAGATTTTGTGCACCATTTCAAGTTGTGAAATATGACTGAATTCATCGTTAGTGAGAGCACAATACAGTATACTCATAGCTATACAGTTTGTTACAATCCTTTTCTCATCCTTTGACTTCAAATCTCCGATCATGAGGTCCTCCTCTGGCATTCTAAATTCCCTATCCACCATCTTCCATAGAGTGAGATCTTTGGTGGCCGACTTAAGGTAGATTTCCATCTTGTGCTTCCAATGCATATAGCCGATCCTGTTGGAGTAGGGTGATCAGTAAATTGACAATCCCTCAACCCTCAAGGTGTTCGAATTCGCCATTTGTCGTCGATGCGACAAAGTCACTCCAAAAGACATCAACCTAAGTTCTAATAGCAAATGAAAGCACTAAAGGGGGAATGAATAGTGCTTAAGGTGGTAATTAAAATAAATTCAAAATTAAGTAAAAATTTAAATTGAAAAAATTAAGCTAGAATGAATGCACAACTCACATCACAAGATATATATTGGAAACCTTCAATAGGGAAAAATCACTACCTAGGTCTCCTAACCTAGCATGTTGCCCCAAGCAACTCTTGGAATACAACCACTCTTGGTCACCCAATCAAGAGTAAACCCCTCCCTTCTGAGAGGACAGGAACCCACAACCTGAGCTCTCAAAATTACAATTAAATAGAGTAAAAAGAAATTGAAATAAATAACTCAATTTGCTCCTAAGGATAGCCCCAAATAGTTATGCAAACCTAATGCAAGAGCTATCTAATAGAGAAAGAACTATTCCCTTATGATGAGTGAGAAGTGTTGGTGCTAGAGCACCACGATCATTTGTTTTGATGATAACAAAACACGTGTTATTTAACATTTGCAATTTGAGTCCTAGATTTCAGGTCAATTGCAAATGAGGACGTGTTTAGACGGAGTTCGAGCTCGCATCCAGGACGGATTGGAGGAGCTTGACGGAAAACAAAGGAGGTTCGCGTGGAGCGAAAGATTGGAGATGGAAGAAAAGAAGAATAGGATAGATTCTTTTTTATCTTTTCATGTATCTCTTGTATTTATTTTCTTGCTCTTTTTTATTCCTTAGAACATTATGTTAAAGAGCCTCAAAGTACCCTAAAAGTAGTCCTAGGAACACCTGCACAACCCTAGGATACTTAGGTTTTCTGTAGAATACTTAGAAAACCAATATAGGGCTCAAACAGCATTTCCAGACGTCTAATCCCAAAATCAGACGTCTGATAAAGTATTTTAAGACGTCTGACTGTTGTTTCAGACGTCTGATAACTGTTAGGCTGGACATAGTTAGTTCTGTCTGATGAAATCAGACGTCTAGACCTTATACCAGACGTCTTAGGAGACGTCTGATGTCTTTGCCAGACGTCCAATTAGTGGACCGTTGGCTGGCTTAGAAAACACTCAAGATTATGACCGTTAGAGCCTTATCAGACGTCCATAGGACTTTCCAGACGTCTGATAAATGACCGTTTTGCCTCGGCTGACCCAAAATCTCTTCTCAGAGATTTTCTAGCCGTTGCAACGTTTGGAAATCAATTCCCACAGTAAAAGTAGGTTTCCAGACGTCCAGACATAGTACCAGACGTCCTGTATGTCGTCTGATGGACTTGCACAAAAACCCTGTTTAGATCTGATTCAAATCAGGGAGAAACCCGCACAGAATCAGACGTCTAACCTTGGAATCAGACGTCTTAAAGTGGCCTTCCAGACGTCTGATGCCAGAGTTAGACGTCTGATAACCCTGTCAAATGCAATCATTATCCTGATTTCGGCCTGATTCTCTTGGGCTTTGCACCCAACGGCTATGGAAGCTTTTCCAAGCCTTCCAAAGCCTTCCTAAGGCCTCTATAAATAGAGGGGAGCCTTTACAACACAAAAACACATAAGACATACACTTAGAAAAACACACATACACACTAAGATACACACCTTGCAATACACTTTCAAACCTTTTGTGTCCAAAGAAAAGACTCTCTTGCTCTCCAAGCTCAAGCTCCATTTTCTTGAGAGCATTCAACCGTTGCGCACCCGCTCTCCCGGCGTTGATAACGAGAGCGACGTAGCGCCATCGCGTGGCACACGCACCGCGTCATCGTCGACGCACTCCTTGCAAAGGGGAGTTTCCTATTTCCTATAGAAGCTAGGTTTAATTTTGTTGGCTCTATAGGACTGTTGTTTTATTTTATCCTTATATTTTGGTTGGGTATTCGCTTTGCGAATTCCCGTCTCCTTCGTGGGACAAAATCCTTCTCGTGGAGAGAAGGGGTTGAGGAACGCTCCCTCATACTTGTAGCGTGGTTGTACTGAGGTTGAATCACCCTCGTTTAAAGTGATTCGTTTAGTGGATTTTGATCAACTTGGTTGATCGGAAAATCCTAACTCGAGAGGGTTAGGTGGTGGTTTTCACCCGGTTTGGATTTCCACCTAAAAATTACTTGTGTACATTGTGCGATTGATTTTTGTGAGATTGCTTTATATTTTTATTTCCGCATATTTTTACGTCACCCCTCCTAGTAGGGAAGAACTTTCAAGAAGCACAACAGGGAGAGCAATTTACAAGAACTCTTTGGATACGGAGAGAGTGTAGAGGAGCTCTAAGGCTTTAAGTAGTTGAGAATTGAAGTGTAAGGCTTTTGGTGGATGTAAATAAATACTTGAATATGCTTGAGTAGTTCCAAAATGATGGGAGGTCTCAAATATATATATATATATATATATAAAGAGGGGTATTTTTTAGCATAAATGTGATTAATAGCATGCCCTTTGATGTTCATATCACAACAACAGTTTTTACCTACACCGACAGTCAAAAATCGTTGGTGTAGGTCTAAAATACCGTTGCTATAACTACAAAGACCTATTCCGACGGTCAACTTTAGCATTCTCCTAAGAGGCGTCGCTATAGGCTATCCAGACGATACAAACCGTCAGTGTTGCTTTTGATTCTACAATGACGATTAACTTTCCAAAGGATATTCAATTGACTTCTGGCCAATAGTGACGGTTTTATCTATCAATGTAGACTAAGATCAACAATTATATCAATATAAAACATCAGGCAATACCATCACTATAGATAAGAACTCCATCTTTAAATTAATATCAAATAACAGCAAGAAATGTAATAAAGTGGCAAACGGTAAACATGAATTCACCGAGAAACCCACTACATGCAGCATCCAAATCCTAATAAGAACCATAAGCAGCCTTGATCATGAATTCACTGAGAAACTCACTACATGCAGCAACTAAATCCTAATAAGAACCAGAAGCAGCCTTGATCATGAATTCACTGAGAAACCCACTCCCACCTATCCATAGGCACTACATGTTGACCTTACATGCCTAACATCATCTTGCCACTGGAGAAACTCTGAAGTCCTTCGCTCTCTGCTTTGAAAGATTCTTCTCAATATACGAATCCCAGCACAATGCAATCCGTCACCCTCTGACCCCAGTACCAGGAATCTGTTGCATGAAAATCTGTAGCTAAGTAATGAAGCCCTGTGTCTTGATCTGACAACACTTTTATTCCAGTGCAATCATCCTACCAGAAGCTACAATCTTCACCAACCCCAACCAAGCAGAAAAAAAGTTAGACCTATGCGCCTTTCAATTAATTCTTTATTTTTTCCGTTAACTTTTGTTGGTTGCCTATTGATAGAAAATCGGCACATTCCACTCATAGGTGGAATACAATAATGACAGATTAACAAAGTTAGGGTTATTGAGACATTACAATTATTTATGAGTTGCATGGAACATTACATGCATCTCTAAACTTGCTCGTACTAGATTACTGTTACCTAGGACCAAAACAGACAATTCTTGGCCCAGACACCGATTGGTTAGAAGTACAAGATAAAAGGACATTGATACCTGGGGTGTCGCTTCACTCTTATTCCACTTTTCCACAAGGCTGATAATCCTATGGCATCATTATTTAGATGGAGTCAGACAAGCTAGTGATGTTAAGGCTTCACCCAAAAAAAAGCATGAAACTAGAAACAGTTTGCCTATGACCCAAGAGGTGTACAGCTCATCTAGATAATGAGATAGAGACACACCTGTGAGATGTATCATTCATATAGAATATAGGAGGGCTGGTGTCAAGGCATATTTTGATGAGCACAAATATAGAAGGGCTAGTGTCAAGAAATGTAACCATAGAGAAATGAAGTTTTGATGAGCACAAATAACACCATTTTTTTTGTTAAGGTGATTATTGTCATAGTTTCTTAATATGCTAATATATAAATGTATTATTAGGTATCGTTGACTATATTTTTTCCCTGTACTATATTTTTTTTCCAACTTGAAACCAAAAAAGGATGCACCAACCAGGAATCGAACCTGGGTCTATACCGTGAAAGGGTACCATTCTACCACTAGACCACTGGTACTATTCATGTTTCATGTAAATGGTCAAGTTAGAAACTTCAAATTAATTATATACTTGTTCTCCATATGACAACATAGAAATAACAAAAACAATCATCTTTCAAAGTTAATAAGCCATCATTTTTTTATCCCTAGACATCACTAAAAAATTAGAGTTCTTGTTTTTTTCATAAAACAACCTAATAGAGAAGGAAACTTTTCAGGTCTATCCTTCCCAAGAACAAGGTAACAAAAAAGAAAAGAAAAAACAAAAGAAGAGGCAAACAACACCAACCAGTCATCTTGTCATCCACGCCACCATAGAAAGATTCATTAGCTGAGTAAGAAAAGCCAACTCCTGCGGGTGTCTCTAGATACATGTTAGGCAACTGCAACAGCACCATAAAGAGGACACATAACATCATCAGGAGGAGCCTAAAAAAACTCAAGAAACAAGTGCATCAAACACAAAGTTGCAAGCTTTCCACTTTCTTCTTCCCCCTGTGATCTGCACACCTCTATTCCAGTTATACTTATTCCTCACCAGCACTTGCCCACTTGGTCTGAAGGGTCAGTTCTCAGAGAACGCCCCCACTCCAAGAGACAAGCAACTAGGCCCTGCTTGAAGAAACAAACACCCTCACCACTATTAACCCCACACCCACAAATCTCCAAAATCATGCACGTCATTGCATCACCTACCATGAAAAAAAAAAAGGTACCCATTTGAGGAAATTAGCAGCAAATGGTGGTGGTGCTGTATTACCTCCATTGAGCCAAAGGGCCAGAGGCTTAGTGGAGGGATCCATCTCTGCCTCTGCCATGTAGTGAAGAGAGCCAAGTAGTAGAAGAGAGCCCTCTTCTGGTTTCTGTTGTCCATTGGAACATAGCCAAAGAAGTGGTTGAAGCTCACTTGGGGTTGCCTTGGAAGCTGTGCTATCTTGGCTGAGGTGGAAAAGTGGCAGAGGAGTGTTGCACACATGATTATTATCGTAAGCTGCATTAATGGAAGGTGAAAAGAGGAAGAGGAGCCCATTCTTGTCTTGTGGGTGCTGTGCACATGAAATTTTCCACCTAGATCAAACTCTAACTCATTCTAAAATAATCCACTGGTCCATTTCCAAAAAATAATCCAGTGGCATTTTCATCTCATACCATCTACATGTGGGCCATCATCAACAAAAGGAAAAAGAAATGATGATTGGATTTTTAATGCTATGATAGAATGTCAACTCAGAAAAGATGGCAGTCATATAAACTTCAATTCATACCACATAAAGCTATCCAAATATTTCTACTACATGTGGTGGAGAGTTTCCCACGACAAAATGAATAAAATCATTTGCTTATTCTGGCATGATGAACTCCTAGTCCCCCAATATGCACTATAGAATGAAGCAACATTAAAAAAAAATCCACCTAATCATTTAGATAATGAAATTAAAGATGGAAATTTCTTGAGTTACAACAGGTATTCATCTAGAAACCATGACCATTGACTAACCTGCTGCTGGATCTTCTGGATTCCAGTCACGAAAACATGGGATTGTCATGCCTTTATCTGATACCTGCAATGGCATACTAGTTCAGCTTATCTGGCCAACTAAAGTACTTTACTAAGAGCAAGTCGTCCATCTATTTCGACCTCTAGGTGAATTAAAAAGTTCCAACTTTTCCAAAACTACTTTTTGACCATTTGCAGTTCTTCCCAACTTTGGCCTCTCACTATTTGACTTTGACAAATAGAGAAAGTAGGATAACCAAACGGCAGATGGTACAAGGAATCCCACAGAATTGTCCCCTCAAATGGAAGAGAACCTGAACTTATTGGAACAATATTTATTGACTATAGATTACATACTGTAGTTTTCAACAGAGGAGAGGATATATACATCTGAATTCCATTTGCCAAGGAGGGATTTTCAAAATTCAACAAGTAGAACAAAAGCAACCAAATTAGTGCATGTCACCAGGCAACCTTGATTAAGCACAATAGCATTTTCTTTTTCAAGTGACCTCATCAGAAAGGTAATTAAGCTTCAGTATCTAAAAAGATTTTTACCTGGCTTAGAAGATACGCTCAATGCTTCATTGGATGATGACCCAATGAGCTCATCATCATCAGCCTTTTGCTTTGTCACAGAAGAGAACTTGTCATCTAACAACAACAACCTAGAGAAGAAAAGCAAGCTTATCATCAAACAGGATACATATATAAACCACCAAAATGTGATTTGCAATAATAAATAACAGCCAACATACTAGGTACACACCTTACTTTGTACCTCCTGTTGTTGCTACATCTGCTGCACCTGTTGCATCGCATGGCAGTGCTCTGCATCCATTCTATAGTTGATTACCATTCAGTTGTAATCCCATTACTCTGTAGAAAACACAAAGTAAGGTTTAATTGCAAGAAGAAAATGGATGCTAGTAATAGTGTGAAGCTTGTAACAGTGTGAAGATCTAAAAATCCAAGTTAAATTCCTTTCATACGTGCAAAAAGGAAAGATTCTCACCAATTTTGCTTCCACATCAGCCAACTCTATATTTATTTAGAGAAATAAAGTCTGCACACATCACACAAGAAAAGATACTAGCAGTTCCAACACTTATCCCATTATATAGTTGACAACATTATAAATAAAGTCTGCACAACTAAGAGAAATAAAGCTGAAACTCAAGAATGTATAAACTGAAACTTAAACAAATCAAATGTATAAACGGAAACTCAAGGAGGAGTAGTGGGTAAATCAAATATCTAGAAAAAGGGATGGGGCCTACAAAAAAAAATGACTTACATCTATCACCGAGAAAACAATAGACCTGAGGAGCATCATACCATACCTGCCACCTTCATTATCACTACTAAACCGATCAGCAAGATCAACACCACTATCACTGCCTGGTTCATTAAAAGAGAAAGAAACGACCTTTTATTAGGATAAAGTACTTCCACAAAATACCTACTAGAGAAAGAAAAAACTACGGTCCATGCTTTATAAATTAAAAAAAAATATCAACTAAGAGAATATGAGACCATGATCTATAAGATGTACCTTATAATGGACCTAATTAGGACAGTAATTTAGTAGATGTTGATGCCTTTGTAGGCACCATGTCACATAAAATTTCTTTATTTCACAAAGAATAATACATAGAAATTCTCTATTAAACCACTTTAGATTGTTAGGAGGTAGCACTCATTCCAGCATATAAAAAAATAGAGATTAAGCATAGCTTAAACTAAAAGAAATGCAGTAAACTCCAGTATGCAGAGCACGATCATGAACCGAAGTCGAATACAAGTTCATGGAAACCGTTGAAAAGAAACAAGAAAAAGAAATAAAATCCTTTAGCTACAAAGTGATATTTTTGGATAGAGTGAGCCCCAAGGAAATCTCAATAACGATAAGGAAATGTTTTTATCAAACTAAGAGATGCGGTTGTAATCAAGCACCAAAGAGAAGCAATGTAAAACATTTGCTTCAATTTCACTTTGAGAGGATCTAAGGATTTATAAAGAAGGCCAGGCAAGATAGAAATAAGAACCCGAGGCCAGATTCTTTCTCTAAGCAGCATCTAATAATAATGGGAAGATTCTGTATGTAAAGAGTTTGTTTTGGAAGCTAAAAATTTTGCAGTCATGAAATTCCTTGTGGTGTTTATTTAATGCCTGATCAGGAGTGTATTGCATAGGATCCAAATCTTCTTTCGATGGCATTTTAATGATAAGCATCAAAAGAATATGATGTGATATGTAGTAACTAATCCAATCATTAGAACATGAAATTGGAGTCTGTACCAACTACTTAGTAACAACAAGGTAGTGAAAAAATTATCTCATCCTGCTATCTATCACATTTGAACTATTGTGGTGCTTTATATCCAAGTGAACCAAGGGTTGTCCCCATTGAATCAAAATGCTTAAACCCAAAGGATCATTGGATAAACTTAGTGAGGCTGGACCATCCGAGTTTTTGTGGTAATGCCCTTTGTAGGAACAGATCCTGTCCCTCATGGTCGACTCTATCCCACTTGTATGCATGATTGTGCAACCATGTTCATTGAAATATTTTCATACAATCACCTATCTAGCACTGAAAGACAAATTGTTATATACATTAGATCACAAAAGAGCTAAATTGCAAAAAAAGTCTCTAAACTCAGGCCTTTAGTTCTATGTCATCTCTAGATTCCTTAACACTTCATGGAAGGGTAAATCACAAAAGAGTCCCTAAACTTAGGCCTCCTGTTCCATGTAATCTCTGGATTTCATGAAAGTCCCAATATGCCCATCAAGCTTTTTACAGTATTCGATCCCTCAAGTTTTCCCTCATTGCAATAGTTAAAAGCTAAAAACTATTTTTTTTGGCAAGGGCATTGCCATCGAATACCACCCAAGTCACCTCCCTCTCCTAGGTAGACCTTCGCTGCTAACCACTACCCCTACCACCACCCTACCTTAACCATCCACCAAGCCCGACTATTCCTCAAGACAAACATTAGAGCCCCTGACTGAGCATAGCCTACATGGAGAAGAGCTCAACATTTCTTTTCTATAGACTAGGTCATTTTAATGAGGGGAAGGGGGGATGGAGTAGGATGGTGGTTAGAGGAAAAAGGGATAGTAATAGTCAAGTGGGGGAATAAAACTATCAGAGGAGATGGATATCCAGGAAATTGCATTAAGTTTGATCATCTATTCAACCAATTCAAAATTGGTATTAAAAATTACAAGATTAAGACTTCCATACCAAGCCATTTCATAGGGTTAACCACATTGCTGAAAGTTGCATCACAATTTCCTAGAAAATCAAGCAAACAACTAAACTTTAATGTTCATGCTAAAAGGTCTTTTGGTTAAATTTCTTCATTGGAAACAAGCAGACAGGCAGTTAAAATAATTAGAACCATTATGGTAGAGGTGATTACATGCCTTTCAAGATCATAAAGCATTTGTCTTGGTGCTATATTGGCATCTCTTCAGCCCTATTGAAGTCACTGGATAAGGTGCGACATGCTTCACAAAAGGTGTTGCTTTCCATGATTGATGAGCTAGTAATGTTACCTGGAATGATCTGACAGCCTCTGCAATCATGGCATCAATTGCAATGTCTGCCATAGTTGACCCTATATTGTGAATGGTTAAGAAAGCCATTAAATATATTTTTGAAGACTTGAGAAGTGTTACCGAGCCAAGTAGAATCCATGGAAGAAGGGAGAGTGTAATTGAAATAACCAACCATGGTATTCGTTTCTTTCCTTTGATGGGGATGCAGTCTGATAGAATTCTGTAGAAACCACAATCAAGTTTCTAACTGCAATCAAAATATAACATATATGGCATTAAACCGAAAGGAAAAAAGAAACTGCATGAAGAAAATGCTACAGAAGTCCTACAATATCCAAACTATTACATTCTCTTCCTTCTAGTAAAAACTTTGATAAAACTTGTGCATATGGGATGCAAAGCAAAATAATAAGCAATTAGGATTGGAATTGATCAGAGGTATGTTGTTCGTGTGAGTTTAAAAAAAAAATCTCCCCAGTAAAAGTGAGAGATGTGGATGTGTAGGAACAATGACATTTCTTCAGCTACGTCTTTTTGGCATAGCTTTGGTAGAAGGTGTTCTGATGGTGGTGGGAAAAGCTGGTTGTTCTATCCTGGAGAATATCTTGATAGGAATGACATGGTATTTTGGGGTTATTGGGTGCTATGTGGATGGTGCTGTGCCAAGTGCTCAGAGCTTTCTTTTTTGTTGAAAATGGACCTATAATGCTTCTGTTAACATAGATGATTGCTGAAACTGGTTGTCATCCTTTTTACTGGAAAAATAAAAAAGTTTGATGCAGTGAATCCTCATATTCTGATTGAGGCTTTTGGTTGTCAACAAATTGAAAGAAAAGAAACATACAACATGCCGGTCAATGATGAGTTTGACAATGGATTTCACAGAAATGTCATCCTCTATGGGCACTTTTTCTTTGCTGTATTTGAGAAAGTCTCCATGTGAGTTAGAAAAGATCAAGACAAATGACTCTAGGTGACTACTGATAAAGTAAAGAGAATCCTTATTTGATGTGGTCTACAAAGAGGTGCACTCAGAATAATGTTCAGAAATGAGTTTTGGATCATTGCTTATTGCTTATTTGGATTCCCATTATAGGCCAAATAGTCCACGAATAGAGATTGGATGCTCTAGTTGAGAAGCTAGAGAGGTTTGGCAAGTTGGGGAGTATGCATATTCTCTAGGGTGAGATATGAGTGCTTTTGAAGCTGGTTTTATCATCCATCCCTAACTTCGTGTGCTTTGGTTGAAAGATTTCAATGATGCCTTGCTGTCCAAGTGGTTGGTGAAGCTATTGCAAAATGGAAATGATTTGTGGCACAGGGCCTTGCATTGCTGCCACATGGTGTCACTTAATTGGGAAGATAGGATAATTCTATGAGGCACCTTAGCCTTTGGAGGAGTCTTTGTGCAGTAATGCCGTGAGTTAAGAGATTTCTTTGAGCCTTTTTAGTAAACGGCCGAATCTTCTGATTACAGGCTGATGATTGGATGAGAGTAGGTTGTTTAGCTATCTTGGTGCCAAGATTCTATGTTGTTGCTGCTGGTAGGAGCTTTTTGTTGGAGGGATCAATGGAAGGAGGTGGAGAGTGGTTGCTACATGTAGATGACAGCCTATCAGAGGCAAGGCTTGAAGGTTTGTAGTCATTGCTTTTTGACATTGAGGGATATTGGCATAAAATATGGTTAGTGGTTTCTTTTCTTGGTGTAAGGGTGAGTTTAGGTATCAAGAGATTTTTCAAAAAAAGAGTTTAGGTATCAAGAAGGCCAACAAGCTGTTTAGTGAACTAGCAAGGAGTGAGAATATTAATATCGAGATGCACGGCATATCCTTTTCTACATTCCTTTGATTTGAAAATTTTTGCTTGATTTTGTAGGAACGGAAGAGTTTTTTTTCTTGGAAAGGGTGAAGGATGGTAACTGGAGGCTATCCACTTCATTTCTTACTTCTTAGAAAGAGTGGATGATTACAAATATCATATTCGAAAATTCATCAAACACACAGTTACCAAAAAGATTTCTCATCTGTGCTCGCTCCCTCCTAAATATCACCCTATTGCACTACACATAATCTACCAAAGACCTACCATAATCCTTATCCATAGAATAAGGTTTCTTCATATGTGATTGTGGGGGTTGGCTTTGAACAGGATAGGCAAGAATGTGTTGGAGTTGTTCAGTGTGATGGGCAAAGCGGGAATGGTCCATACGAAGATCATGTTTGTTGATGTTCTTTATGCTTGTAGCCATTGTGGATTATTGCAGGGAGAGTTCAGATTATTCCTCAGAATGGAGTATGAGATTGTGCCCAAGATCGAGCATTATGGCTGCATGGTGGACTTGTTGATAGGAGCAGGACTTGTGGGAGAGGCATTTAGATTCATCATTAAGATGCCGCTCAAGCCTAATGTTGTGGTATGGAGACACTACAACAAAATAGGGTTTCAGTAACTAACTCTTAAGGACACATTTTCTTTTGGGGACCAAAAATAAGTGGGTGACATTTAATTCGTCCCCAAAAATTTAAACCAATTTGTTAGGACAAAAAGATAGTTGTCAAAAATTAGTCACAATTTTCTTTTTTTTTTCCTTATTTGAAAATCACAATCACCCCTGATTAATCAATGAAAACGTCCAAAATTTTTCAACTCCCGCTCGCACAAGGGCATTACCGTTCGCAACTCCTTCACTCCCTCTCAACCACATTCAATCCATCAATCTCCTCTATGCGAGCTCCTCACAGGCCGTCACCGTTCATCCCACTCAGCTGAATGGTCCTATCAACGATAATGCAGGCTGATCAGTGATGGTATAGCAGTAGCTGCACTTGGAATGCAGAGTACAATTGCTACTAGTCTAATCAGTGATGGAAATGGTCCTATCAACGATAATGCAGGCTGCTGCAGAGAGGTTGAGAAAGGGATTGGAAGAACTGGTGAATGAAGCAATGGTACAATAAGTTCAATTTGATCATCCTTTCTCTAGCCAATTGGAAAAGTGAGATTCAGCAAAAGATGGAACAAAGAAGAATTCAGCAGGCTCTACTTTTCTCCTTGCTTTTGAATCTATGATTTGGTCATCCATAGATGTCGAAAGTTACCTTCCCATTTTTCATAATTTTTAGGAATCTCATTAGATGTCTAAGAATGAGAGAATTATCCATCCAAGTGTCCTGATTTGCAAGTTTTAACAGGGGAGGGGTTGTGAGATTCCTTGTTGGGTGCCTTGCCCCTTCCCTTATTTCTCTGTTGTTTGCTTAGCTTATGTTTATGGATGTGTCTATCAAGTTTTTATTTGTCATAGCAGTTGCAGCAACAACAACATAGCAGCAGCAGCGTCAGCAACAACAACAACATAGCAGCAGCAGCAGCAACCCAGCAGCAGCAGCACCAATAGAGCAGCAGCGGTAGCAACTTAGCTGCAGAAAGGGTGGCCTGGTCAAACACTAGGTGCAGCAGCAGCAGCAGAAGGGTCCAATGGATTTCAGTTTAATGATTAGATCAGTTATAGCATATCTGAAACTTTTGCACTTACTTTTGCTATGAATCTTGGCACTTTTAATTATCTTCTCAGCATAAGTTGTCATGAACATCTGATGGTCATGCTCCCTTGCTAGAAAAGCATGTGTTGGATCTTTTTCATGTGGTAGGAATGTCAAGCTAAACGATCCATAAAGTACTCTTTATCCTGATAGATGGAGGTGGAGGAGGATGTTGGATTTGTCTTTCCATCACCTAAATAGAACAATTATCTTTATGTTCAGATGAACACTCCCTGGGAGAGATCCATCTCCAATCATAGGCCAATACATGCAAGACCATGAATCACATAAAAAGAGGAAGCTAATCAAAGAAGCTTAAGCCAAAGCCTAAGTCAAGATCTCAAGATTAACAAAAATATTGAGGGAGTTCAAATGGGAGATCTCGAGCTCAGATCTATCTGACCAAAGGTTTGATCCTATACCTTAACCAAGCAAAAGATTTGAAAGAGATACCATTTTTATGATCTAAGCAAGTTTGATCGGATATTGGCAAGAGTGAGAGATCAAGAGATTTGAGAGAGATATAGAATTGTAGTTTCATTCGATATCGATAAGTAATCCAATGATACACTAATGGTTAACTAATGTAGGTGTATATCGACCGTCAGCATAAGGACATTTTTTTTGTAGTGTCAAAATTTAGAATATTAGTATAGAACCAAACTTATTAGACATTTGAAGCATCAAATATAAATTATTTGATTAACTAACAATCTACATTGACAACTTTTAGTTCAACCAGATCTCAAGCTAAAATACCTAATCATTTACATGATGAACTATCAATAAGACTCCTATCCAGTGACGGTTGTAGGTATCTTGAAAAATCCCGTAACTACACAAAACATAGTAAGCACAAATTTAGTTGAATGTAGAGAGTATGGAGAAGTTTAGAACTTAGACGAAGTGAGAATTAGTCTATGCCCAATCAAAAAGATAAGGCATTAAATAAAGAACTTTATTTAATGTGAGCATCGTGAAGACCATATATTAGTTGTTGGCACTCTATAAAAAGGAGAAATGAACTACACAAAATTACGCTAATAGCAAGAATCCAATAATATAAAAATGAAACTACATGAGATTATTCTAACGTCGAGTGGAGGATGTGCGTGCAATAGTTCTAAATAAATAATTAAGCAAAGAATGCACAACAATTGACAATAGAAAATTGAGCAAAAAAACAACCAACTTTTTGGTTTAGAGAGTATTGTGCTACAAAAGAAAATCTAACTAATCTGCAGTTTTTTATCTTTGTAAGGGATTAATACTCAAACAAATCAAAGTCAAATGAACAGCTAACAATTTCATAAAGAGTGTATTTCTGCTAAGAATTGAAGAGTAAAGGAACAACAGATTTTAGTCCTTGACATTTCAGCACAAAGCAAAAATTAATTCACACCATCCATTCTAGCAAGAACTCTCTCCACTATCCCAATGCAGCCTTTGCAAGACATTCCAATTTTGAGAACCACAGCCTACAATGGAAAAGATCGACAAAGAAATAGTAAGAAAATAGCTTAAAAAGTCAACGTAGTGTTCAAAAGTGATTTGGATTTAATAGAATCATGAACAATAGTCTATGGGCTACAGACTATAGTAACAGGAGAAAGAGATGAAACCTTGAGATTTTGGAATGTCTTCCCATCAAAGAAAGCACCTGTGAGTAATCAAGATATTCTACCAAAGAGTAGAATTCCTATAAATTTCTCCAAAAGCCAAGGGATTTGGTGGTGACATTGGAAGATAATAATTCGTGCTCTATTTCAAAAATGCTAAATATCTAACATATTTTTTAAGTAATGGTGCTTTGTGATTTGTTTTAGCATAGAACTGGTAAATGTAATTGCTTTCATAGTTTCAGGTTTTAGCAATTCTGGGCTGGATACACCAATAAATTGATTAAGGAAAAATGATAGGTAGATAGGAAACATAATAATGCATGTCAGAATGAATCTATATGCTTGGAATCAATCCTATAGACTTTGTAAATGGACCCTGCCAACCTCTCCATCCCAACCTGTAGAATGAAGATATACTGCAGTGTGAGATTGAACACTCTAAATTTATATAACTCATATTAATGGGGGAAAAAATAGAGCTCAATACAGACTAGTGTGTGTAACCTGCTTCCTGTTCCAATCATACTGTTGCATTGTGAAGGTGGGTGCAAACTGCAGCAACACCATCCCTTCCTTCGACAGCTTGTACGCACCTGCCTGCAATCAAAACACAACAACAACTGACACCTCCATCATCAAAACATGTCAGGAAAAAAAAGAAAAGTCCAAAGTAGTTATAAGAAAAGAGAGACATGCCAAGCAACAATGATGGGTACTGCAGCCAAGGAATTTCGATGGACACCTTCCGTTCACCACCACCTCACGCCACAGACATTTCATCGAACCTTACTTGCACCATGATTTTCCGGACCATCAACTGAGGCATTCCATCGAACACCTTGTGTGCGCAACAGGAGGAACCTCCCATAAGGAGAAACAACCCTAAAAGAGATCTCTACCTACGATGATCTCCTATGAGGGCATATCAGAATATGAGGGGATGAGAGCTTTAACTAGGCTAAGTCGACGAGAATGTAGAGCTCGATCAGGGACGGTGACTTTAAGATCCGAGGAAGTGACAATGGTGTGGCCTCTAAGCTCGATTGGGAGAAAGAAGCATTGACTCCGTCGAGTGGCATTGCTCGAAGGTCTGGCGTCGAGGATAAGTTCTGAGGTCGGCATCGAGGATAAGATCTTAGGTGGCCTCGCTTTGAGGTTGGCGTCGAGAACAAGATCTGAGGTCGACGTCGAGGATGAGGGTGGCGTTGATCTGTGGTCGGGGACAAGAGTGGCATCGTTGGGGAGAAGCGATGTTGCCCTAGGGTTAACCAGAGTGCAAGTGAAAGAAAGAGAAACATTTGCCCTTATGATTCTTTTTTCCATAAAGTTACCCGCTGGCGAAGTATTGAATGGTAGTAACTTATAAAATAACCTACAACGACATATATTAGATGTCAATGTAAGTACATCGGGTTGGTGTAAGTTAATTTTTTTTTCGTGTATATATTACCAGTCTCACATACCTTTACAATTGTCAATTATGCTGGTCAAAAAAATACTTTACCTAACATTGTATAAAAGCTACCCAACGTTAAATCCACTAACTAATAATAGAACTAGAATAGGCAAATTGAAATAGAAAACAAAATAACTAGAGATTTTTATTACAAATCAAAGTTTTAATACAACTATAACTTGATGATAAATTAAGTTCTACTATAACAAGAACAAAGTAAAATTAAGCTAAATCAATCTAAAGACTCGAAGGCAAGACATAGATGGCGGTAAGGAAGTAGAGGCGGGAACGAGTGCGAAGGCGCACCCACAGGGACTTCTTGAAATTTGAGGAAAGATTATCTACTGGAGAGAGATCTGATCTCCCCTCAGCTAGCTGTGTATGTCCCCCTTTTATAGATGTTGGGTGCACATAAATATAATAGAGAGAGAGATCGAGAGTGCTTGGTGGCGATCGGCTCAAATTCTATCGAGAGAGATAAGAGATAGAATCGGTCGGAGAGGTTAATCAAGTGGAGTCCGGTGGAATTTTATTTGTACAAGAGTTGTTGAGGGCATAATGGAGAGGTAGTATCTTCGGTAGTAGGTGTTTGGCGGTGCATTACGTGAATGCATGGGATAGTCGGTGGACGTGAGTGGGTGTGGAGTTGGGTTGATCGGTGGATGCATGGGATTTGGACGTGGATGGGTTATGCAAGGAGATAGAGAGGGGGTTACGTAAGTGCATGGAGTTTCGGCTGTTGTGCATGTTCGGTGGAAGTGCATGGCTTGTTGTTAGGGATTAAATAAAGGATGGAAAATGCATGGCCGTGGGTTTCTATGGGAAGGTTGAGTTTGGTGCATGGGAATTTCGGTTGGAGGTATTTGGTTGCATGGGAATTTTAGTGTTCTCGTGGGGCTAAGGGATAGGGTTACGTACATGATGGAATGGGTGTGCATGAGTTCGGTGACGGGGTATGGGAAGATCTACGTTGGTTTGGTGGATGAGGGGTTAACGTAGGGGTGTGTTTGATGAGTAAGAGAGGATTGACGTGAAGGGATGGGAAGTTATTTGTCGGATGTGAGGTAGTTTGAGTGGGTTAATTAAAATGCATAGGAAGGATTAATGGGTTCCGTAGGTTGGGTTTGGGATTTATTTGGTGGGGGATTTCAATATGTTGTTGTCCAACAAATGTTGAAAATTAATATACTTAGGTCAACCTCCTTAAGGTTAGCTATGATTACGTGTAGGAAATTGGGTTTCCAAATAGGCTAAGGTAAAGGTCTAATAGGGTTAGGGTGTGGGTGCCTCAACCTCTCTATATAATTTAGCTCATACCAAGTTCTCTTCTCTACAATGCTCCCATCAATCTTTTACCTGGTACATACATATAAACAGAAACATCAAGGCACCAGATATAAGTAAGGAAAAAATTGCATAAAAATCCACAACTATGCATTATTTACAGAATACTCTAAGATGACTAATCTAACCTATATGGATGTAATCTATCCCAATTTACCCTTAGACTAACAATAGTTAGGTATTAATTAACATAAATAAATATGAAATTATCACCATCACCATCCATGTGGAGGATAGCCCCGAGTATCTCGAAGGGTTCACGGGTTTTATTTACTCTTCTTGTTATTATCTTTGTGTAGAACTCTTGATTTGCACTTCAATGAATATATTCGCGTGTGGGTTAGAGGGTAGAATTGATTCGTAGTTAATGGTGGATGGGGTGATTTCTCTTGTATAGTTAGTCAAAAAATTGAGTTCCATACTCTTGTGTATTCATATAGGATAGTTCAAGTTTAGGGCCTTAAGTTCAAGTTGGATTGTAGTCTTAACGAATTTGTGTGCGATGGGACAAGCTTAGGGGAAGCAGCCATTAGTAATTAACTCAACAAATTCTCTTTTTCTAATCAATTCTACTACCCAAAACCCCACAAGAGTTTTTGCATCGATTGACATGTTTCTCAAACTTTCGTGTTTCTGAGTTTGTGTAGTTTCTGAAGTTCATTTTCAAAATTTTTTGTAGTAGTATATAGTGGTGTACAATTCCTGAATTTTTTTTCTGTAGTTAGGTCTTGAAGTAAGAAGTTATTGTTCCAAATTTCATAGCCAAATTTGTTGTAGAAAAAATGATAAAATTCGCACACTATCTAGGGTCACACTAAAAGCAGAACCTAAAAATTCTAAATTCTTGGGGTTGTTGGAACCTAGTTCCATCTTTCTTCTGTGTCTTGGTGTTAACAAAATCATTTTTTAAATCTAATGTGTTTATGAAGTATTACAAGTCAAAAGAACCTATGGATGCAAGCAACAAGATTGCATATGAAGGAAGAAGATTAGAAGACTAGTTTTTGTTGTATTAATTATTTTTCAAAATCTTTGTACGTCTCCTAATAAGTAAAACAAAATCTAGAAGTTAAAATCAAAGTAGAAATAATTAGGGTTCAAAAAATCGTTCATTCACTTGTTTCAAAACTCAAAATCAATTTTTTTCAAAATAAAGTCATTTAGAGTAAGTTGGATATCTCAAAAAATTGAGTTAAACTTACAAAATGTGGTACTTGTAGTAAGTACCAGTACTGGTTATAAGTACCGGTACATGCTAGGCACAGGTTTGGGTCTATATCCCAAATTGTGAACAACAAGTACCAGTACTCATCGTGAGTACCGATACCAAGTGGTCACAGTTTGTGCACTTGATTTTTGCTTGGACCTTACAAGTACTGGTACTAATCACTAGTACCGATACATGTAGGTCACTGAACTTAAATCTATGAGTCACAAATACCGGTACTGATCATGAGTACCGGTACTTGGTGACTTAGTTGGGCTGACTGTAAGCAGTCAGTACCGGTACCAAAAGTTTAGTACCAATACCAACTAACCGTTGTGACCAATCTGAACGGCTATTTTGCAATTAAATCTATCTTTAATCTTCCCAAATTACCCCTAACGAGTAGTAAACGTAGGGAAGGTGCTTAGTGGGTTATATAAGCACTCCTTGAGTGTCTTTTGCACACAACCAAGAAGCCAAAGTTCTATCTTTGCCTACACCTTCACTTCTCAAATTGCTAGCTACAAAAGAGCTTGTCTTGTTGCAATTCTCTCAAGGCCATTCTCCACTTGAACCAAGTCTTCAAGGCGATCGTGTTCTTCTCTGAAAAATTCATTTGTTTTATGCCTTAATTTTCTCATTAGATTAATTTACATACTCAAATTAAGCAATATAATTGTTGGAGACTTAGGGATTAGTTGTAAGCTTTTATTTGTATTTTGCTTACACATGTATCTTAATTTCTTTTCAATATCTTGTAATTGGGTTGAGGTAACGCATTAATTACCTCAAGTTTTAGTAAATTGATTCCCTCTCGATTGAGGGAATTTGGTTAAAAATCCTAAGTCGAGAGACTTAGGTAGTGGAGTACCCAAGTGAGGGCAACCACTATATATCTTATGCATTTTATGGTTTGATTTGTCTTGCAAATTTTTTTATCACACTATTCATCTCCCCTTCTAGTGTGCTTGTGATTTACAGATCCTACAAGTGGTATCAGAGCGGGTTGCGAATAGAAGAAGTAACCATTCTCTTTCGCAATGGCATCTCCAATCAAGCGCACCGAAGAACAGTCATCCACACGTCCTCCCTACTTTGATGGGACAGACTATGGATACTGGAAGAGGAGGATGCAAATCTTCCTCAAGGCCATGGATTAAGACTCATAGACTCTTATCCAAGAGAAGTACATGGATCTGAAGCCGCAAGAAGGTGTTGTCTGGACTACAGAACAAAAGAAAAGGATTGCAGGAAATGTGAAAGTGATGAATGCACTCTATTGTGCGTTGTCAAGGGAAGAATTTAACAGTATCTCCACATGCGAGTCCGCATGTGAGGTATAGAATACGTTGCAAGTCACCTACAAAGGTACGAGTAAGGTAAAAGAAATACATATTTCTATTCTAACAGAAAACTATGAGTGTTTCAGGATGCAGAAAGGTGAAACAATCAAAGGAATGTATACAAGATTTGGAGAAATCATAAATCCAATGAAGAATCTTGGAGTCAAGCTGAAGGTGGAATAGCTTGTAAGAAAGATCTTGAGATCCCTTACAAGTGATTGGTTTCCAAAGTTCACAACCATCTAAGAGGCGAAAGACCTTTCTACTCTCTCCTTGGATGACTTGATTGGAAGTCTCATGGCATATGAAGTCCAATTGGAAAATATGAAGACTGAAGAAAAATCCATAAGCAAGAAGATGGAGCTTGCTTTTAAAGCTATGAAGGAGGAGTTGGACCTTGATGATTCCAACTTCGATGAAGAAGAGGAGCTTGCTCTTCTAACGAGAAGATTCATAAGATTCATCTGAAAATTAGGTAAGAAAGTAAATAAATTTACAAATGACATTATTTATTTTGAGTGCAAGAAGAAGGGGCACGTACGAAAGGATTGTCCAATGATCAAAAAGAAGAAGGAAGAAAAGAAGAAAGACAAAGAACTCGATTGGAAGAAGAAGATTTCAAGAAAGGCATACAAGGCAACTTGGGATGATAGTAATTCTGACACGGAATCATCTTCTGAGGAATCTGAAGAAACAGAAGTTGCACATCTCTATTTAATGGCGAACAATGATAGTTTAGAAAATGAGGTAGAATCTGAAGTCACTTTTAATGAGTTATTACAAGCATATGAAGATTTGTATCATAAAGCTAGGTTAATTAAAAAGGAAAATAAGGTCTTGTATGACAGTTATAGAACCTTAGAAATAGAGAAATCTTGTTTAGAAATAAAGCTAGAAATGTCAAAAGAAATTAATAATCAATTGCATGCTAAAATAGTAGAATTAGAAGATATTTATGAACATTTTGAGGCTACCTTGAATAATCTAAAAATAACTAGGCTGAATACAGAATTTTATAATAATTTAAAAGCCAAGTTCAACGATAAAAAGAACACACAAAATAAATCACATGCACCTAGACATACATGGATTTATCAAAAGGTCAAGAATCTTAAGAATTATAGATCTAACACTAAAGTGATCTATAAACCTAAGGATTTGAAGGGTACTAACCATTAAGGACCTAAAAGAAAATGGGTACCTAAAATAGATTTAATAAACTGTTTTGCAGGTCAAGAAGGACAAATGGATCCTATACAGTGGGTGTTCCAAGCACATGACGGGACACTCCAACCTCTTTATCAAGTGGACTAGAATCAAAGATTGAGGACACATTAAGTTGGGCGACAACAAACGTTGTTGCATTATTGGTGAAGGTACAATAGGTGATTTTTCTAAGTAGGTACATAATGTTCTATTAGTAGAAAATTTAAAACATAACCTGCTTAGTGTTAGTCAAATATGTGATAATAGATGTGATGTTTTGTTTACTAAAGTTGGATTTAAAATATAAAAGAAGGAAAAAATATGGTTTTAATTGAAGGCTTTAGATATGAAAATATCTATGCTCTTCATTTTTCACAAGAGAAATTTGTAAAATGTTTGCTTGCATCCCATGTTGAAATAGATCTTTGGCACCATATGCTAGGTCACATTAATCACAAACATCTTAATAGGTTAGCCAAAAATGAGTTAGTAAGGGACCTACCCAAACTAACTTATAAAAAGGATGTTTTGTTCAAATCTTGTGAACTCAGAAAAATGCACAAAGCTTCTTTTAAACCTAAAGACTTAATTTCAACAACACGACCTTTAGAATTATTACATCTTGATTTATTTGGACCAACACGATTTGAGAGTCTAAATGGATCAAAATTTTGCCTAGTTATTATTGATGCCTTCTCTAGGTTCACTTGGGTCATTTTCTTGAAACATAAAGATGACTCATTTGATTCCTTCTTAAGTCTTGCTCGAAAACTTCAAAAGGAAAAATCATCCTCTATTCTTAGACTTAGGACTGATGATGGGGGTGAATTTGAAAATGAAAAATTTTCAAGTTTTTGTGTCAATTCTGGCATAACCCATGAATTTTCATTTCCTCAGGCACCATCTCAACATGGTGTTGTAGAGCACAAGAATCGTACTCTACAAGAATGCACCTGAACTTTTCTCTTGGAGTCTGGGCTTCAAAAATATTTCTGGGCAGAAGTCATTAATACGGCATGTTATGTTCTTAATAGAACTCTCTTAAGGCCTATTATTAAGAAAACTCCATATGAGCTTTATTATGAGAAGTCTCCTAAGATTCATATTTTAGGGTGTTTGAAAGTCGATGTTATTTATTAAACACCCGTGATCTGCTTGATAAGTTTGACGCTAAAGGTGATGAAGGCATTTTTATTGGCTATTCAACAAGAAGCAAAGCTTATTGAGTCTTTAATAAAAGAACTTTTGTTATAGAAGAATCCCTGCATGTTTCATTTGATGAAACAAACTTAGGTGAACCTGAACCAAATCATTTAGATTCTGATTATGAAGATACCCCCTTCATCGATGTATCAAAAATGGAAGATACACGAAATGGACATGATCTTCCAAAAGAATGGGTACACCATAAAGATCACCCTCAAGAACAAATCATAGGTGATATTGAACAAGGTGTAAAAACCCGATCTCACTTTAGAGTTGATTTTGTTCTTAATGCCTTTGCTTCACAACTTAAACCCAAGAAAGTTGATGAGGCATTAAAGGATGATTCATGGGTTGTAACTATGTAGGAGGAGCTACTTGTATGGAACTTGGTACCCACCCCTGAGGGTAATTCCATCATTGGAACCAAGTGGGTATTCCTAAAGAAATTGGATGAATCTGGTTCAGTAATCAGGAATAAAGCCAAGCTTGTAGCTCAAGGCTATAAGCAACAAGAGGGTATTGACTTTGATGAGACATATGCTCCTGTTGCTCGTTTGGAGTTCATACGGATGCTACTTGCCTTTGCAAGTGCAAAGGTGTTGAAGCTACGGGTTACTACGCTATCGTATTTGGTTTTGAAAAACCTGTCATCGTAGTTTGAAAGTGAAGAACTCGTGCTCAACAAATAAAACTTGTATCAGAATAGAAATCCCAGGTCGAACTCAGGGAGGCTATGTCGATCTATATTCATAATTATATTTTTTTTAGGGTTTTTGTTGAAAAGCGAAGCGACGTAATTACAATGAAGCAATATTAACAATCAGAATAAACAAGAGAGAGAGAAAACATGCACTTAATATTTCAAAATGTTTATACAATAAAACCAGAGAAAAATTACACTAGAAAGCGAGAAATCTGTTACACTAGAAAGCAGGAAAATTCTACTTTAGAAACCTGAAAAGAGGAATGGGAGAGAGGAGTTATCCTCCTCGATGATCACTTGGAAGACAAGCGGGATGAGACAATGCCTGGAAGACGGAGGACGAAGTGGGAAGAAGGAGGTCGAGGTAGGAGGAACAAGAATGGGGCAACACGTCGTCCTCGTCGCGGGATTCGCTTTCGAAATGAGGGTGAAAATTTGACTTTATCTCTCGAGGAACATCCCGAGTGTGGGATAAGCTTCTCTTGAGCTTTGGAGAGGGAGAGAAGAGAAGGAACAGATGGGAATTTCATATGGAGGGGGTCTCCTTTTATAGTTGCAAGGAGTGAGGGCAATTTAGTCTTTACAATTTTAAAATATTAAATAAAGGGCCTTTAGTGATGGAATTAAGCATCACTAAAGCCTAGGTCGTGGGTGACGTGCACCGTGCTTGCCGCCTGCTCATCTCCCTCGCCGCCCATGTTCATCAAATCTCGGCCATTCGATCGTGAGATCAAACGGCTGAGGATTGATAACTGACGGAGAGATTATCGCTTATTTATGATAGCAATAGAATGATATGTCATGTTTTATGTGGTGGAAAATTTCTTAATCAAAACTAAATATCAAATTTAACCGCAGTAAAGATGTCGCATCGACAGGGAGGAATAGACCAATAAATTCACAAGTCGAGGAATATACTTTTGCAGACACTACCGCGACTTTAATGCGAGGAATTTGCTATTTTAAATGAAGCTTGTAATTTCCTTAAAAGTTCAGGGATATTTATGCAGTTTTCACGTCAGGAATTAAGCTCCAAAAATATGTGTATGATGCATGTGTAATGGCATATCATGTAAATTTAACTTGCATGCAAATCTGATTTGAAATTCAAAGTTAAATCATGCACATAACACAAGTGACGTAATTTCAGGAAATTATGAGTGTATCAATGCAATGTGGCCTGAATAAAATATGAATATCTCAATGGCAATGGCATTAAATGAAAATATTAATTGAGAAGAAAGCAAAAGGATTTCCCCTCTCTCTTCCTCTCATAGACGGCCGTGCACGGTTGGTGACGAGAGTCGACGGGGTGGTGCACCTCAACGAGGGCTACGCAACGGTGGTGACGCGACGGTTGGAGGTGGCCAGCGGCAGCCGGACAGAGGAGAATGGCCACTGACTTGTTGGCCCTGTTGGAGGAGGCTACGCGTGAGAGAATGGAGTTGCTGCTGCAGTCCATGGGCTGCTGGGCGCGCACTCGCAATGCGTTCTAGGGCGCGGCTGGAGTGGCTGCGGGCGTGGGTCACCTGCGGCTGGCTACTGCCTGCTAGCGCTGGTGCAATGCGGGGGCACCTGTGGCCAGGGCTATGGCGTGACGCAAGTTGGAAGGGTGCGGGTGGCTGGGCGCAGTGCCTGTGGGCATTGGTCATGGGTGCAGTGCCTGCAGGATGCTTGGTAGTAGCGGTGGAGGGAGCTTGGTGTGGTGCGGTGCAGGCTGGAAGGGCGCAGCACCTGCGGGCGTAAGTCGTAGGTGCAGCGCCTGCAGGATGCTTGGCATTAGTGGTGGAGGGCGCTTGGTGTGGCGCGGTTCAGGCTGGAAGGACGCTTGCAGTAGAGCAGGGGTGGGTGCGGCGCCTGCAGTGGAGAGGATGGTGCGGCGAGGGCAGGTTGGCCTACGCCTGCAGAGGGCGCGAGAGCGCGGTGGGGCTGCGCCTACAGAGGGCGCATAAGGGCGCTGTGGGGTTGCGCCTATAGAGGATGCGAGAGTGCAGTGGGGTTGCGCCTGCAGAGGGCGCGAGTGCACTGGAGGCTGGGCGCTTACGGTGGAAGGTGAAGCAATTGCAGGTGCGCGGTGAGGGCAGGTGGAGAAGGGCTTGGCTGTGGCTTGCAAGGGATTGATGAAGGCGTTGGTGTGCACAGCACACGCTTGGTTCCACAGTGTCCTTTCTCTCCACGGTGGGGAAGGTTGAGATAATTCCCCGCCAGGGGGAGAAGATGAAGATCTCTCCTTTGCCCAGCCTCCTCTTAACTCCTCTCCCCCGCACCAATTAAGGGATTTTCAAATCCCTTACTAATTTTGGCCGGCAGTTGTTGGGGGTGTTGAGGCCAGCTGAAGGTTGTGTGCTTGTTGGGGGAAATTTATTTCACCCCCCCGTTCTTTTCCAACATTATTCCTACAATAACAAAACATAAAATAATTACATATTAGGTTATAGAATGCGATAAAATAGATAAAAACTCAAGTAATGATGCATGCACTTGTTTAATGACCTAATGTGAGTATTAACAAACGTACTATGTTAGAATTAAAGTACTTAGACGTAACAATAGTCCATTAAAATGGACTCATCAAATACCCCCATGCCTAAGATTTGCTAGTCCCTAGCAAAAATGAAAAATAATAGAAGTAATCAGAAGATTTCTTCATTTCTTATTTCAAAACTTTAGAGATCCAGACAAATATGACGTGATAATAGCCTAGGTAACAAATTTGAGTGAAAAAGCCAATTCACATTGGGAGTTCATACTTCACCCTTGGTAAATATTGCTATCGGGATAGGCAACTACTTCCCTCAGGGATATGGCAGAAGATAATCTCTAATTTGACCCCAGCTTTTGGCTTAGGTAGGAGATATCGAGTTGAATGGATTTGTATTTGGTGGCACACACTCATCTAGTGCTACATGTAGTCTAGTATTACAGACTCTAGATCTCTAGACTATTAGACAAGTCAACTCAGAGAGAGGCTAAACAACTGTGCTCTCTTGATGTTCCTTGGCGCTCACTCTTTTCTTTCTTTTCTTTCTAAGATCACAAATCCTGCCAGATTTAATAATTGTACTCATTGTTTGGTGGCCTCACATAGCATTCACACTTTAATTAAAGTCTTAATAACTCTACAACAAAGTTAGAGTCCTCAACCAGTATTCGGGCGATCAGAAATATTGAAAGATAGGTATGGGTCATATTTGGTGGAACGCGATAAGTGTTTTTGTTGCCTCAGAAACAATGCTACAACTATAAAATATAAGCTTGGACTCTTTTCTTTTTCTTTTCTCTCTTTCTTTTCTTCTTTTTTTTTATTTGTTTCTTCTTCTCTTTTTCCTTTTTCTTTCTTTATCAATCTACATAACACAATACAGACTTCTATTTATGAGGCATTATTAGGGATGATGATGGTCAAGAGGATATTGTGTGCTTATTTGGTGGAAGTGTCTATTCTCAACACAGGGAAGGAATAGATAGGACAGGCGTATTTCTGACCTTTGACACTATTTCCCTCCTTCAGCCGAGGACTCTATGAAGGACGGTCATAACCATCCACCATAGTCATAGCTTTATTAAGACTCAATCTCTGTGTATCTGCCTTATTTGGTGACTCTTAGGAATTCACACAAAGTACGTATATAGGAACAGAGAGTGAAAACTATGCCTCACTCTAAAGTATCATCATCTAATTATCCAAAACTTAAGAGTCCTTGTACTAGACTTAGCACACCAGCAATCTCTCTACTTTCATCTCACAAATATGGGGTGGACTAGAAGATAGTATGCCTGACTCCCTATTAACTGTCCAAGGGTTCAGTAGACTACAAATGCTTATTGGTTTTTTACAAAGATCCATTACCTAGTCTACGTGCATGTGAAGTAGATGTACTGGATTCTAAACTTAAGAAATAATTCAAGAAGAAAAAACCTCTAATGACAAAGGTATTCTGCTAGGGACTAACCCAATCAGCTCAAGAAAAGAGAAATTCTTTTTATATATATATGCTAACCTAAATGCATGAATACTTCCTAAAATGCAAAATGCACCCCCCATGCCTAAATCCTACAATGTCCCCATTGTAAAATTAAAACAGGGGGAGAAAGGAAAGAAATCACCTGATGACGGTGTTATTCAGGCCGCTGGGTTGCCTCCCAACAAGTGCTGCATTTTCTGTCAGCAGCCAGACTTAAAAGGAACCTATAAGTCTAGTTCCAGACAGAAAAGGTTAGGCCCTAAAAATATGCGTAACAACGCAGGCCTAGAAAACAGGTAGCCACAGATGTTGGCGAGTTGATGATGTAACGTAATCCCAAATTCTCGCCAGAATGTATGAAAGCAGAAAACCTCGTTGGCTACCTGGGGAGGTCTAGGAATAAGAAAGGGAATATGAAAAGAGGCCTCCCGAAATAGAATAAGTGGAGGATAACAAGGATCCTCCAAAATAAGACAGGTTTTAAAAGATATAAACATTAATATTTGAAACCCTTGAATGGCAAGACTAAAAGTACAAGCATCAATCCACACTCGCCATTCTACCCGAGGATGTACTGGCCTGATATGTTCTCCAGAAAGAATGTACATGAGCAGAGATCTGAGCCAAGGATTGGTTATGGAATATAAGGGTTGTTTGTAGTGTTGGAAGGTAATGGTTAAGTCCAATGAGGGCTCAGTCGGTGTCAGGTCCAATTCCAACAATGATTCAGATTGTGTATACTCCCTAATAGTTGTAGACAATTTCACGTTACCCTACCTAGCATTAATGATCGGAGTCATATTTGAATCAAGGGTAGACTCCAAATTACAACTCTTTGATGGCAGGGTCAAAATATCAGAATCCTTATCATTAAGCTATTCCCCGGATTTGTTTAGTTCACTCAAATTTTTGTCGGGGTGTATATGTGATTCATTAGTGAAGACAGGAGTGTGATAAGTATCCTTAATTATTCCTAAAGGAGGATCAATCTTAATATTTTGGAGCAAGCCTATATCATTGAATTCGTTATTCTTCTCGGGGTATAAATCCTTAATTGACGTGTTCTGTCCCCGAGAGTCTCTGCTAGGCTTCAAACTATTTTTTTTGTCCTCCTCTAATATCAAATCCTGCTTTGATGGAGGATGACTCTCAAAAGAAGGGAGGAATCTGGATTTCACCATATTATTTATATCCTCTGGAGGTAAATCCTCAAATAATAAATAATTCCCTTGTGATTCACTCTAGATTTTTAGTCCAGGTTCCTCTATTGGGGCATCCTCGTCCTCTAAAATAGACTCTTAATATCCCTGAGACCAAAATTGATCTAATTCATCTTCCATTCCCTTAGGGTCACCTTCATTGGGTGCATTTAAATCCTCAGGATGCTGAATGGTAGGTGTTGATTCCCTAAGTGGAGGATCAGGAGTAGGCTCACTAAGGGTAGAATGGAATTCCACCAAATAATCAATAGGGGAAGTGATAGGAATAATACAACCTTGACTCAGGTTGGTAGGGGTAAAGATAATACTGTCATTGGGGTCAAGGTTCTCAAGAGGTATCATCTTCCCTTGCTTTTGACTCCAATATAGCTCAGGTGGATAATCACTATGATCGTTCTCCTCTGGTGGCTGTGTCTCATTGGGAGAGTCTAAGTGATAGCTACATAAAACTGGATCCCTATTGTCATTGGTTTCCTCAGAATTATTTTCATGACCATGGTCGTATGGGTAGGGATCAGAATTACTGGGAAGCGTGTAGCTAAGCTGTCTTATTTCTTCATTTAACTATTGACTATTCCTCAACATCTCTCCCATGGATTCCATCATTTCCTTTTGTTGTTTTTGCATTTCTATCATAAAAGAGGAGAGGCTACTATTATCAGGTTGGGGAGGATAGTCAATTTCAGGCTCTGGTTGCCTAGGGGTATTGGTCCAACCTCGATATGGAAAATCATGAAGGGTGGGAGGGTTGGGTGTTTGCATAGAAGTAGGGATTTCAAGGTTGGAAAATCCCGCTCCTAGGCTCTGCTCAAAAGTCGGAGTTATCAAGCTAATACTCCTAGGATAGGAATATGAATGATCCCATGAATTGTTAATGTACCCATCAAAGGAGGGATACGCTCAGGGCATGGGATCCTGGTTAAAAGATAGGAAGTATTGACTCTGATAATCAAAATGATAGGCGTAAGGGTGATCCATTTCTTTAAGCAAAACAGTTTTAACTCTCTTAGGGTTTAGAAGAATTCAGAACACGAGCAGAAACTTCCTAGAGAGTTCTGACGTTGTCAAAGCAAACGTAAATCCAGTGGGATCTGTTTTTAGTAGATTGTAGGTCTTAGAATTAAATGTTCAATTGGTGGCCAAATAAGTTTTGCACAAATTACGCTTCCTAGGCCAACCTTCGCTGGTGCCTATAACCTACTCGCAAGGGATGGAAGTCTCGAATCGAGCCCACACATGAGGAACCGAAGTAACTTGGTGGATAGGCTTGTTGATTTCCGACTAACTTCCCTTGTGGTGCAAAAGTGGAGAGGTAGAAATTTATCTAGTGACCTTATGTGTGAGGTGCATAGTGTCTTAGGTGTGCAAACATATGATCGTATTTTGAGTTTTGAAATTTCGCAAACAAGATCCTTTTGCACACAATTTTAAGTCATAGATTTTAAAGTCCAACCTCTTAGCAGTCCCAATTTTTAAAGTGACCACTGAATTAATTCGATTTAAGCACTTTAGTAGTCTTAGATTTAGGTTCAATGCAGATGCATGACAGGTAATTGATGCTCAAGAGAAGATGTACCTTACTCCAGCTTTCTTCGTGCAAGAATGTATGCAATGCAGAAAAATAAACTAGATGCTGCTCATTCAGTCCTAGATAGTTGTCTTGTAGATATGCAGCTTTTAATAGGCAATTCGATTTTTTTTTTCTTTTTTCAATAATAATAATAAGCAAACAGACCTAATCTAACTAACTAACCGACATGCAGTTCAAACAATTCAAATAATCCTATAATCTAAATAAATGGGAACACGCTCCCGAAAATACGCTCCAGCATACAAGAGTGATAAGAAATCAAGAGGCACTGGGAACACGTTCCCAAAAATACCCGACAAGGGTCCAAAAGATAGAAATTAAATTCTAATGTCTATTTAAACTAAATCTAACTAAGATCTATTGACTAAATCAAAAACAGGCTTCTCCGTAAGCCTATGCATGTGGGATCAAGGCCTACGTGTTCCTGTTGCTGGCCTCCAGGTGGCGTCAAGGTCCACCAAAAAGATCATCTCTGCCATGCACGTTGTTCAAGGTCAATGTTGTCGCTCTGCTGAGCCTGTCGTCCCGTCAGATTCCTCGCACAATAAAAAAATATAATCAGATAACTGCGCAACTTAGAATATTCAAAAATAATAAAGTGTATCTATTGCATCTGTTGCCTCCTCGGCAACGGCGCCATTTGACGAAGAGATTCTTGCTTATTTATGATAGCAATAGAATGATATGTCATTGTGTTTTATGTGGTGGAAAATCTCTCAATCAAAACTAAATATCAAATTTAACCACAGTAAAGATGTTGCATCCATAGAGAGGAATAGACCAATAAATTCACGAGTCGAGGAATATACTGTTTGCTGACACTATCGCGACTTTAATGCGATGAATTTGCTATTTTAAATGAAGCTTGCAATTTCCTTAAAAGTTTAGGGATATTTATGAAGTTTTCACGTCAGGAATTAAGCTCCAAAAATATGTGTATGATGCATGTGTAATGGCATATCATGTAAATTTAACTTGCATGCAAATCTGATTTGAAATTCAAAGTTAAATCATGCACATAACACAAGTGACATAATTTCAGGAAACTATGAGTCTATCAATGCAATGTGGCCTGAATAAAATATGAATACCTCAATGGCAATGGCATTAAATGAAAATATTAATTGAGAAGAAAATAGAGGATTTCTCCTCTCTCTTCCTCGCATGGACGGCCGTGCACGGTTGGCAGCGAGAGTCGACAGGGTGGTGCGCCTCGACGAGGGCTACACAACGGTGGTAACGCGGCGGCCGGAGGTGACTGGCGGCGGCCGGACGGAGGAGAATGGCCGCCGGCATGTTGGCCCTGTTGGAGGAGGCTGCACGTGAGAGAATGGAGCTACTGTTGCAGCCCGCGAGGCTGCGCGCTGGGTGCGGGCGTGCAAGGCGTGCTAGGGCGCGGCTGGAGTGGCCTGTGGGTGTGGGTCACCTGTGGCTGGCTGCTGCCTGCTAGCACTGGTGCAGCGCGGGGGTGCCTGTGGGCAGGGCCATGGTGACGCAGGCTGGAAAAGCGTGAGTGGCTGGGCGCAGTGCCTGCAGGTGTTGGTCGCGGGTGCAGCGCCTGCAGGATGCTTGGTAGTTGCGGTGGAGGGCGCTTGGTGTGGTGCGGTGCAGGCTGGAAGGGTGCGGGTGGCTGGGCGCAGCACTTGCGGGTGTTGGTCGTGGGTGCAGTGCCTGCAAGATGCTTGGCAGTAGTGGTGGAGGGCACTTGGTGTGGAGTGGTGCAGGCTAGAAGGGTGCTTGGCAGTAGAGCGGGGGTGGGTGTGGCTCCTGCAATGGAGTGGATGATGCGGTGAGGGAAGGTTGGCCTGTGCCTACAGAGGGCGCGAGAGTGTGGTGGGGTTACGCCTGCAGAGGGAGTGAGAGCGCGATGGGGTTGCACCTGTAGAGGGCGCGCAAAGGCGCCGTGGGGCTACTCCTGTAGAGGGTGCGAGAGTGCAGTGGGGCTGTGCCTGCAGAGGGCGCGAGAGCACTGGACGCTGGGTGCTTGCGGTGGAAGGTGAAGTAGTTGCAGGTGCACGGTGAGGGCAGGCGGAGAAGGGCTTGGCTGTGGCTTACAAGGGATTAATGAAGGCGTTGGTGTGCACAGTGCACGCTTGGTTCCACAGTGTCTTTTCTCTACACAGTAGGGAAGTTGGAGATAATTCCCCGCAAGGGGGAGAAGAAGATGAAGATCTCTCCTTTGCCCAGCCTCCTCTTAATTCCTCTCCCCCGCGCCAATTAAGGGATTTTCAAATCCCTTACTAATTTTGGCCGGCGGCTGTTGGGGGTGTTGAGGTCGGTCGGAGGTTGCGTGATTGTTGGGTGAAATTTATTTCACCCTCCTGTTCTTTTCCAACATTATTCCTACAATAACAAAACATAAAATAATTACATATTAAGTTATAGAATGCAATAAAATAGATAAAAACTCAAGTAATGATGCATGCACTTGTTTAATGACCTAATGTGAGTATTAACAAACATACTATGTTAAAATTAAAGTATTTAGGCATAATAATAGTCCATTAAAATGGACTCATCAATAATCGCAGTGCCTCAACGTGTGCCTAGCGCGTGCGATCCCGTGTTACACGTGGGCGTGTGATGGCGCGTGGTCTGGATTGAGCACGCGTAGCCGTCAGATCCTCATCAGGCGGTCAAGCGCACCCACTCGCCCGCGCCTCAACTCCTACTCCTTGCAGCTCAAACCTGCGCCCGATCGCAAGTGAGCATTTTATCCACTACGCTACGTGCATGGATGGGCAGGCGGAGCGACTTCTGAGTGCGCGATCAGGACCGTTGGATTAAGATCCAACGGTCAAGGCTGCGTCTCCAAGTGATCCTTTAGAGTTTGAGAGCATAGGTTGGGATCCACTCTCAGCCGTTAGATCTTGATCCAACAACGGAGATGCGTGGGCACTAGCAGCTTCAGCGGTTGAGGGCGATCTGTTGGGCAGTCGAGATGGTGCCACGTGGCGCCATCTTGGCCGTCCATCTTCTGGATGATGTAGATGGTGCCACGGGTGTCAGATTGAGTTGATTTTCGCATTGTTCGACTACGATCGTCGATCTGAATCCATCCGTGTGTTGGATTTGTCGTCTAAGGTGCGGATTCACACCATCTTGGCCCTTGATCTTCTAGGTTTCTTCAGTCTCTATCTGTTGCTACAGATATTTGATTAGGGCGATCTTGGAGTCATTGAACTCTAATCGTCTCCCTGATCAGATCTGTATGGTTGGATCTTCGATCCGAGGCCCCGATAAAGAGTTGCCCTGTCCCTAAACATAAGAGGAGACAATTAACCTCCATTTTATTCAAGCTAATCTAAATGCAAGATGATGCATGCCATGCAATATTTATAGTATGTAATGCAATTCTATGCTTAAGAACATGCATAAATAGACATTTTATGTAATATAAACATGTTTACATCACACCCCCATTCCTATCTTTTGCTAGTCCCTCGCAAAAATTTTATGCTATTTATAAAAGAATTAGATTGGATTATTTGGGCATAAGTTATTTTTAATCATTAAGAAAATGTTTACTTAGGATTTGAACCTTCAAAGACACAACAGTGCCCGGGTATCTGTAAAAATGCAGACAGCCTCAAGTTCTTGCCTTATTCAAAGAAAATTTTCTTTTTCTCTTTTTCTTCTATTCTAATTTTTTTGATTTTTTTGAGTTTAGGGTTTAAGAGTGGCTTTCTACAATCATTCAACTTACCCAAGATTTGATGAGAACCCTAAGTTCTAAGCATCTTATTGTGAATATGATAGACTCGTTGATCGGCAATTAAAACGTACTTTAGGTTTCTACGCCTCTAGATGACCTTAAAAATAGAGTTCTGCCTAAAAGTGTATCTTTTCAACCGGTAGCTTTCTCCCTACTTTTATTTTTATGGGGTCAACACAAGGGTGAATCCAATGTATATCTCCTCAGTTTATTCTACTTCTCCGCTTCTTCCTAAGTATTTTGGGAATTTTCAGTGCATTTCTTGAGCTGGGTTCTGGACAACCGGTCGATGAGCTATTACCATTGACAACTTGCTAGCCATACTCATGTGAAGAAGTATAGCTTATTTCTTTTCTTTTATTATTATTTTTTCTTTTCTCCTTTTCTTTGTCTTTTCCTTTTGACTTTCTTTTTCTCTCTTTTTTTTTTAAGTAGGTGGCTTCTCTGGTCTAAGATTTACCTAAAGGCAGCAAGAAGAGAATGATCCAGTGATTGGGCCCTAGACAACCAACCTATGGGCTGTTACCCACGATAACTTGCCAGCCATATCACCCTAGAAGGTTTACTAGCTACTCAATTTCCATTAAAATCGCCGAACGAGTTAGTGAAAAGAAAGTGTGTAGATGCTTAAGACTCAAAGTTCCCTCAAATTAGAGGGTGGGTTGATAAGTCGTGTACTTATCACCCAAGCTTATTTACTCAAATTAAAATAGAATTAAGATGGCGAGGACTCGAAAAACAAATCCACATTTTAGTGGATACACGGGCAGATTAAGTCCAAAGACCTGAAGGGTCTTTGTGTTCAAATCCTAATGTAATATTTCCTAAGATTGAAAAGTCCTAATGTCCAAATATTCCTTCCTAATTCAATTCTTTTTTATGTACATATAAGAAGAGAAATACAATTTACAAGAATTTCACAAAGCTAACAAAATGATTAAAAAATGAGTCCACCCCCCCATGCCTAGCAGATGCAATGTCCACATTGAGAAAGAGACATGAAAGAAAGGGTAGAGTATGAAAGATATCACCTGAATATGAAGCTCGGGTCAGCTTTATGTTATATGTACAACTGCTAAGTTTAATGCCATCAGCTAGGCGAAGTCCAGCCAAAGAAGTCACAATATGGCTAGAGCAACCATGTCTGAGACGGGTTCTGAAAGAGTACAGACAATAACAGGCTTCAGACGTTGACCATTGACTTTAAATGTGTTACCTGTCTTTAGGTCAGAGATCTGAACGGCTCCATTTGGAAAAATCTGGTCAATAATGAATGGGCCATTCCATTTAGATCTAAGTTTGCCAGGAAAGAGCTTAAGTCGAGAATCGAATAACCAGACCTTCTGGCTTGGCTTAAATCTCTTGCAGGAAATCAATTGATCATGTAGAGCTTTGGTTCGAGCCTTGTAGATCTTGGCATTCTCATATGCATCATTTCTAAGCTCTTCCAACTCAGATAGTTGGAGTTTCCTGGTCTTCCCAGCTAAATTCAGATCTAAATTGCATTGCTTGATCGCCCAGAATGCCCTATGCTAAATCTCTACAGGTAGATGACACGCCTTTCCATACATCAAACAAAACAGAGACATGCCGATGGGCGTTTTATACGCTGTACGGTAGGCCCAAAGAGCACCCTTAAGCTTTTGAGTCCAGTCCTTGCAATTAGGCCTAACCGTTTTCTGCAGAATATTCTTGATCTCCCGATTAGAGATCTCGGCTTGTCCATTCTCTAGGGATGGTAAGGTGTGGAAATTCGGTGATTAACCTCGTATTTGGCCAATAAATTTTGGAATTGGGCATTAGTAAAATGAGTGCTACCATCACTGATGATGGCCTTCGGAATCCCAAACCTATTGAAGATATTTTTCTTGACAAAATCGATGACCACCTTGTGGTCATTGGTTCAGGTGGGAATCACCTCAATCCATTTGGACGCATAATCAACAACAACAAGAATATACTGATGTCCAAATGAAGGGAGAAAGGGTCCCATGAAATCGATGCCCCAAACATCGAAGATTTCGATAGGTAGAATTGGGTTTAGGGGCATCATATCTCTCGTAGTTATGCTCCCGAGTGCCTGACATCGAGAACATGACCTTGAGAAATCCTGGGCATCCTTAAATAAAGACGGGAAATAGAAGCCAGATTGCAAAATTTTTGCAGCCATCTTTTTCCTGGAGAAATGTCCACCACACGCAGATGCATGGCAGAACTCGAGTATACTGTTGAATTCATTCTCTGAAACACATCGGCGAATAATCTGATCAGAGCTGATACGGTACAGTTCAGGATCCTCCTAGAAGTAGTATTTGGCCTTCGATTTAAGTCTATCCCATTGTTGCTTGGTCCAATCCTAGGGGATTTGACCAACAGCCAAATAGTTAACAATGTCAGCAAACCACGGGGTTTGGACACCTGAAATTGCAAGGATAGCTTCGTCCGGAAGAGTGTCAGCAATTGGGATGTCCAGACGAGAAGAATCACTTAGGAGTCTCAACAAATGATCTGCTACCACATTTTGTACCCTAGTTTTATCCTTGATTTCAAGATCAAATTCTTGAAGCAGAAGAATCCAATGAATAAGTCAGGGTTTGGCATCCTTTTTGGCCAAGAGATGTCTCAAAGTAGAGTGGTCGATATAGATGATGACATGACCCTAAGAGATAAGCCCTGAATTTTTTCAACGCAAATACTACGGCTAGTAATTCCTTGTTAGTAACAGTGTAATTCTTCTGGGCTTCATCCAGAGTTTTACTAGCGTAGTAGATGACAGAGGGATTCCTATCTATTTTCTAACCCAAGATAGCCCTGACCGCGTAATCAGAAGCGTCGGTCATGATCTCAAAAGGGGCTATCCAAATTGTTGGTTGCAACACTGGAGCACAAGTGACTGCCGTTTTTAGGAAATCAAATGCCTTACAACATGATTCGTCGAAAATGAACGGCATTTCTTTGGCAAGAAGATTGCTCAGGGGACGAGCAACCTTCGAGAAGTCCTTGATGAATCTTCTGTAGAATCCCACATGACCAAGAAATGATCGGATTTGTTTAACAGATATGGGAGGAGGAAGTTTAGCGATAGCATCAACCTTAGCTTTATCCACTTCAATTCCCCGTTCAGAGATTACATGACCCAAGACGATGCCTTCTTGTGTCATGAAATGACTCTTTTCCCAGTTAAGGACCAATCATGTTTTGATACATCGCTAAAGAATCATTTCCAGATTAGCCAAACAAGAGTCAAATGATTCTCCAAAAATAGAGAAAATGTCCATGAAGACTTCCATAAACTCTCCCACCATGTCAGAGAATATGGCTAACATACACCTTTGAAAAGTCGCAGGTGCATTGCATAAACCAAAAGGCATCCTACAGAAAGCAAAGGTTCCGTAGGGACAGGTGAAAGTAGCTTTTTCCTGATCCTCGGGATGGATAGGAACTTGGTTGTATCCCGAGTAACCATCAAGAAAATAGAAGTACTTCTGCCCAGCTAGTCTTTCCAAGATTTGATCAATGAAAGGCAAGGGGAAATGGTCTTTTTCGTGGCCGTGTTCAGCTTCCTGTAATCAATACAAACCCTCCAAGAGGAAGCTGAATGAGTTGTGACAGATTCTCCTCTCTCGTTAGTCACAACGGTAATCCTAGCTTTCTTGGGAACAATCTGCATGAGACTTACCCACGGACTATCAGAGATTGGATAAATAATTTCTGCATCGAGCCACTTAATGATTTCCTTTTTGACCACTTCTCGCATATTTGGATTTAATCTCCTCTGCATCTGGAGAGAAGGGCGGGATCCATCTTCCAAGAATATTCTATGATTGCAGTAAGATGGCTCGATCCCCCTAAGGTCATGAATGGTCCAACCAATTGCCTCCTTGTGTTCCTTCAAGACCTTGATCAATTTAATCTCTTGCTCCTTTGTTAATTTAGCACTAATAATCACAGGGAGCGTCTTTTGAGGTCCTAAAAATTGGTATTTCAAATTCTCAAGCAATGGTTTCAGTTCAAGCTGGGGTGGGTTGATGATTGACGGTAAGGAAGATGCTGAAGACTCAGCAAGAGGAAGAGGTTGTGAATGAACAAAATCAATAACCTCTTCAGAAGATGGCAGGTCTGCCATAGAGGGTTGCAGGTCCAACTCATCATCAAAGGAGGAACTTTCAATTAAAGAAACCATCAAATAAGTTTCAATGTTTACATTATCCTCCTCAAGTTCCTCAATAAATCCACAATCCTCAAATTTATTAATCACCTTAAAAATATCCAATTTCATTCGTTGATCCCCAAAGGCGATTTCCATGCTACTGCTTTCACAATTAATGTTGGCCTTAGCAGTAGCCAGGAATGGATGCCCCAGAATGATGGGCGTGTTCCTCAAATTTTCCAGTACATCCATGTCAAGGACAAGGAAATCTATAGGAAAATAGAAATCCTTGACCTTAACTATAACATCTTCAATAACGCCGATTTGTGATCGAGTGATCTGCTAACTATAGCATTACTGAAGTCGGCTGAAGTTCACCTAATCCAAACTTCTCGTAAAGAGAAGTCGGAATTAGGTTGATGGATGCACCCAGATCCAAAAGTGTTTTATCAAACGTGTAATCTCTGATGACACAAGAAATCAACGGAGCACCTGGATCTCTCTTTTTCTGAGGGAGGTGGTGCAGGATAACAGAACTAGCTTGCTCGGAGAGTACCACCTTCATCGGAACAGATTCTCTCGACTTACACTTTTGTGTACATAAATCCTTTAAAAATCTCGTGTAAGCCGTTATATGCTTGATAGCATCGAGGAGTGGGATATTGATCTCAACATTCTTAAAGATATTCAGAAGCTCCTCATTGCTATCAACAGACTTCTTTGATTTGATCAAGGCTTCAGGAAAAGGAACACGAGTCAGATCTTTGGAATCAGGTTCCTGAGACTTGATTTCTTCTCCAGAATTCTCCTCTCTCTACTCAGGTTCTTCAGGATTTGGTAGATCAGAACAGTGTGGTTATGGATCCTGAGTCTGCTTACCATTTAAGGTAACATAATTTGCAGATGCATAAGAGTTTGGGTCTTGAGGAGGGTTAGGAAAGATTGGAGGGCTTGATTAGCCAAGAATTGTTGATGTGCAAAAGAAGAAGAAGAGGAAGGACCCTACTCAACCACCTGAGCATGCTCGTGTGGGTCCCTCTGATTTCCGTACCCATGGCCTTGGTTGCCCAGATTCAGAATATTTCGCGGGTTGGGTACGGGTTGGGATGGTAGAGATCCGGGTTGATGAGAGTTAGCAATGAGCTTGGTCTGCAAGTTGTCCAGCGAGGTTTTCATTTGCTGCATGAGCTGGAGCATGGATCCTTGCATTTCTACCATTTGTTGGTTCAAATTAGCCTGCCCTACGAGTTGACGGGCATTCCAAGCTGGCTGATTGACCTGATTTGGGGGCAACTTAGTATACACATGACCCTGACCCATTGGTCGTTGCGGAGCATAGTTGCTGGGTCGGAATTGAGTCTATTGCCCCAGGTTTTTCCAGGAGAAGTTTGGGTGGTTTATCCAACCTGGATTATAAGCATTAAAGTAGGGGTTGGATCTAACGTTCTCCTGTACAACACAGACATCCTTATAGGGTGAGGATGGAGAGAAAGAAAGGGAAGGATCAGAAAAACTGGGATCAAAGGCCCCAGTTTGGAACCCGTGGGGTTCCGAATAATGTTGACTTATAGGTTGAGCCGCATCGAGTTGATTCATGAACTCCCATCCAGAAGGAGCTCGCGAAGAATGGAATCCTAAATTTTGGGATTGAGTGGATCGAGAGTTGTTCATAGAATTTCCAGCCATCCACTCTTCCATTCTCTTAGCAACCAAGTCCACCTTGTCAAGTTTATTACAAATCAATTCCATATCAAATGAATGAGAGTCATGGACTTCATTGACATTTGATCTGGGCTACTGGGACCAGTTAAAAGTATCCATGGAGGCATGATTGATTGAATTCTCACTCATTTCCTCAAACAAATCGTGTACACTATCTGCGTCTTTGTTGAGTAAATTGCCTCCTCAAGAAGAGTCCACGTGATTTCTGAGTTGCTCAGTCAACCCGTGATAGAAGATCTGCATGAGTTGCCATTTCGGCAAATCGTGGTGTGGACACCTCCGCAATAGGTCCTGGAATCGCTCCTAGGCCACATGAAACTGCTTCCCCGGCTGTTGGGTAAAGGTAGTGATTGCCAGTCTCAAAGCATTGGTACGTCCAACTGGGAAGAATTTCTTTAGAAAGGCTGATTTCAACTCATGCCAAGTTGCAATTGGTCTTCCTATTGTCCTGTACTAATGAGCGGCCTTATCCCTAAGAGAGTGGGGGAAGAGTCTCATGATCATTTGCTTCTCATTAACGTTTCGTGCCTTGGTGGTCTGAACCAAAGTGGTTAAGCCCTCCAAGTGCTGAAACGGGTCTTCAGAGCCAAGCCCATGGTAATGTTTGATCAGGCTTAACACCTGGGGCTTGATTTCTACTTCTTCGGCCAGAATCTGGATGCCAGGACGTTCCCCATAATTTGAAGGATCATAAAAATCCTTCAAGGGCTAAGCACCCTGCATTCTCTGGAACCATTCTTGCATTCTCTACATTTGTTCCAGCTGCCTTCGAAATTCCTCCTGTGGATCCCGAGGCAGAGGAGGCTGTTGGTCGGCCATGGGATCATTTTGACCAAAATCCAATTTGCACCTCCTAGAATACTCTAGTGGTCCTTCCAATTGGGGATTCAATGACCGTCTTCCCAGCATAAACTACGAGAAGGTCGGAAGGACTGGGGAAAATGACCCTGCAGCATAACAAAACAAGCCTGTCCTTAAGTAGGGTAGCTTAAGGATCTACAGGCTCCCAAAACCTGCCTTAAGATTGTAAATGATTTACTCTACTTGTGTTTGCTCAATCCAATCAGTTAGAAGGAGGGACTGGGGAGAAGGTTCTTCCTTCGGCTTGTGCCTCCAGTTCCTAGTGTACCCCCCAGCTACGGTCGTTTGACGCTACTCCCCTAGCTAGACATCAGATTAATCAGTACAAGTAGGTTAATCAAAGACAATCTTAGATTAGGCCCTGAATAGCGAATCAGTCCTTAAGGCCAACGTCTACTCAATTTTATTAAGGCCTGGGATTGTAGTGCTTATGGAATGTGCTAGGCCCTTAAAATGGATTGTGCCCTTAATGATTGATTGAGAATTGTGTCAGTGCATGCACAACCAGGGTTTTCAAGCAAGATTATTTGTGATGTATGGATTTTAATGTTCAAATCTTGCTTAAGTAGCTTTTAGGGTTTAAAATTAGGTTGATTTCAATCAAGTTTGAGGCAAACCAGGTTTCGAAACATGGGTGAAGATTACTTTCTTTTAAAACCAAAAATAAAGTGGAGTGCCTGGAATAGGCCTAGATTGAAAACCCTAAGGAGAAGCTACTTGAGTTGATTTTAGGTAGAGTGGTGCGGCCCAAATAACTCAAACAACTGGCCACAACTGCACCACTAGGTTAGGCACACAGACATGGTTAAACTAGAATGATTTCTACTCTTTTATGTGTTGCTTTGTGTGTACTGGTTTCACATATTAGAACCCGATTGGGTAGAAACAAATCAATTAGGGTAAGTGCCTTGAATGTGGGTGTATGTTGTGTGTCTGTTGAAAATTACCCCACAAGATTATCTTTTTGTTTTTTTTTTTAATAAGAGAGGGTGGAATGAGTGTGAGTGAGTGATGAACACACATAAATTCATGATAAATTGCTTATTTTTGATATTTCCAAGGCTCAGCATTGCATATCACGTTATAAATATTGCATAACATCCATTGCATGGCATTTAGGATAGTTGTATATTTTATATATTACTTCATTTTATATGGCCAAGGGGGCAATGCGACATCCATATGGGTTTCAGATGGAAAATCCGACCGTACGGATGGATCCGGAGCGACGATCGCAGTTCAGCATCGTGGGAATCATCTCGATCTGAGCACCGTAGCACCCTCTACAAGAAGAAGAAGATGGACGGCCCAAATGGCGCCACGTGGTGCCATCCAGGCCGCCCAACACTGGCTAGCAGCACCACTCAACTCCTTCTTCATTCGTGCCCTTCAATCCTAGTTGTTGGATCAAGATCTAATGGCTTGGAAGCGGTTGCACCAAGCCGCTCCACATGACACAAGGGAAGGTTTGCTGTAATGGTTGGAGCGTTGGTTTGCAAAGGGGGGCGCAGGTTCGAATCCCCGCAACCCCTCCAATTCGCAATTGGGTGGGCGCATGGAGCGGCAGCGGCAGCGCAAGGCAGCACGCACATGCGTACGCGCACGACAGCGCATGGCAAGCGTGCACGCCAGCACATACCAAGCGCGCACACAGCAGGGTGAGCGCGGTCAGTGTGCATGATGAGCGGGGCAGCGCGGCAGGGTGCAAGGGCAGTTAGCGCCAGCTTTTAGCAACAGCTGGGCTGACCTACAGCGACGCTTACAGCTGTCGCTATTTCATTGCAAGCCAGCAGAGCCAACTAAGGGCGTGAGTGGAGGTGAGCTATCTGCAGCAACGTTTCCAACAACGGTCTGGATATCGCTAAAGGTCCTTTATCCATTTTTAACCGCTTCTCCTCCACTATAAAAGGACCTACACCTCCTTCCTTCCAAGCCATCTCTACCTACTCTACTCCTACCTACTCCCAAGCTCTAGCAAGCCTACCAACTCTCCATTAGAGCTTGTTCTCAAGCTCCCAAGGTGCCTATTAGTGTAGCGAACCTCTGCCCCACCAAATACTCCTCCAACTTCCCATCTCCCTTCATAGGTCACCTTGGAGCTGTCCTCCAACCTCCATTCCGATAGTAGATCACCTCCGTCTTCTCACCTCCATTCCGGAGCCACGCCGAAGCTTTTCTCAACACGACGTCCTCCTGCATCTCACCTCCATCATCTCACTCCTCACCTCCTTTGTCCGAGCTTTTGCCAGGCGCCGTCGTCTCAGCGAACAACCGATTCGGGAGATTTCCTCTCACCTCCCTCTCTTTATATGCTTTTATAGTTTCCTGTAATTGACATTGGAAGTAATATATATCATATTTGTTCCACATCTCTATCTTGTGATATATTTGCTTGTTTTCTTTTATTTCAAAAATACAAAAAAATAACAAAACCCCAAAATACCAAAAAGAAACGAATCGAAGCACGGTTTTCAATAAAGTAAACGTCGCCTCCCTATGTTCGACCCTGGACTCCCTTGGAGTTTCGGTATAAATTTTATCTGATTGACGTGTTTTGCAACTACGACGACGAGTTACTTGTAACCTTGATGTCTAACACGCAAAACACGCCCGACCATTTTGGCACCGTTGTCGGGGAATGCAACGGAATTTACTTTATTGTTTACTATGTTTCTTTGCATTTACATATCACTAACCCTACTTGTCTTTGATCTATTTTTTTGCAAGTACCCTAGCATGGAGATCCAAGTGCAGTAGATCGGAGTAAAGTGCGGGTAGAGTACTCTGTAAGTGTCCCCCACTTTCCCCCCCACTAGTTCATTTCGCCACAATCATAATCAAGACCTAATCTACTTAGGTGTTTGCATAAACCCTAGGATAGACTTTGTTTGTCTTGTTTGCCACCTTCACCCATCTCACTCACATCTTATATATAAAAAAAAAACACAAAAAGATATTTTCTATGGGACGAATCAATTTACACACTCTATACACCCACATTTGAGGCACATAATCGAACTTGATTTTTTTCATTTACTCAACCGAGCTTCCGACCTGTGGACCTGATACACGAATTCAACACATAAAAGAGTAGAAATCATATTAGGTTAACCATCTTTTTGTGTGCCTTAATCGGTGGTGCATTTAAGCCAATTGAGTGAATTGTTTGGGCCGCACCACCTAATATAAAAGAGGTTCATTTTCTAGCTGCCCCATAGGATTCAATAATTAGGTCAAGCCAAGCACTTCATATTTTTCTTGATTTCTAAAGGAAAATACTTGAACACGTGCTTTCAACAAAAAACTTGGTTTGCCTCACAAAACTTGGTTGAAAACACCTAATATTTGAATCCTAAAAGCTATTAAGTAAGATTCGAATCCTAAAACTCACCTCATCATTAATAATCTTGCTTGAAAATCTCTTGGTTGTGCACGTTCACACGTTCTCAAACAAATCACTAAGGGCACAGCCCATTAAGGTCCCATCACATTCTAGAGCACCAATTTCCTAAGCCTAACTAAAATCAATTAGATGTTGGCCCTAAGGATTCATTCGCTCGTCGGGATCCAGGTTGAGATTATTCACGATTAACCTGCTTATACTAGTTAATCTGATGTCTAGCTAGGGGAGCAGTGTCAAATGACGGCGGCTAGGGGGTACATTAGGAACTAGAGGCGCAAGCCAAAGGAAGAACCTTCTCCCCAGTTCCTCCTTCTAACTGGTTGGATTTCCTGGACATAAGTAGAGTAAATCATCCATAATCTTAGGACGGATTCTGAGAGTTAGTAGACCTTAGGCTACCCCATCTAAGGACAGGCTTGTATTCTTGTGCTGCAGGGTTCCCTCTTTTTCCCGTCCTTCCGACTTCCTTCCAGTGTATGCTTGGGAGGAGGTCATTGAACCCTAGATTGGAAGGACCTTTAGACCATTCTACGAGGTAGAGGTTGAGCTATAGCCAAGCAGATCCCATGGCTGATCAACAACCACCTCCCTTGCCTCCGAACCAGCAGGAGTTGATTCGGAGGTAGTTGGAAGAATTGCAGCAGATGCAGCAATGGTTCCAACGCATGCATGGTCAGGGCGCTCGACCCTTGAAGGATTTTTACGATCCTTCAAACTATGGGGAACGTCCCAGCGTCATGATTCCCGCCAGAGACATTGAAATCAAGCCCCAAGTCTTAAGTTTGATTAAGCATTTCCATGGGCTTGGCTCGGAGGACCCATTCTAGCACCTGGAAGATCTGACCACGTTGGTTCAGACCACCAGAGCAAGGAATGTGAACGAAGAGCATATAATCATGAGGCTTTTCCCCCACTCTCTCAGGGATAAGGCTGCACATTGGTACCGAACTATAAGAAGGACGATTGAAACTTGGGCTGCTCTTAAGTCAGCTTTCTTGAAGAAATTCTTCCCCATCGGAAGGACCAATGCCTTGCTACAGGCGATTACCACTTTCGCCCAGCAGTCGGGGGAATCGTTTCATGGTGCATGGGAACGATTCCAGGAACTTTTAAGGAAGTTTCCATACCACGAGGTGCCAAAATGGCAACTCGTGCAGATTTTCTATCACGGGTTGGTTGAGCAACTCTGTAATCACGTGGATGCCTCCTGCGGAGGCAATTTTCTCAATAGGGATGAAGATAGTGCATACGACCTGTTTGAGGAAATGAGTGAGAACTCAATTAATCATGCCTCCATGGATGCATTCAATCGGTCCCAACAACCTAGGTCAAGTGCTAATGAGATCCAGGATTCTCATTCATTTGACATAGAATTAATTTGTAATAAATTGGATAAAATGGACTTGGTTGCTAAAAAAATGGAAGAATGGATGTCTGGGAATTCAGGAAACACTTCTTTACCAACTCAATCCCATAATTCGAGATTCCATTCCTCACGAGCTCCCACGGGGTGGGAATTCGTGAACCAACTTGATTCGGCTCAACCTGTGAGCCAGGATTTCTCGAAACCATATGGGTTCCAAACTGGGGCCTTTGATCCCAGTTTCTCTGATCCTTCCTTCTCTTCATCCTCGTTTTATGAGGATGCATATGCAATGCAGGAGAATGTTAGGTCCAACCCGTATTCCAACACTTTTAACTCGGGATGGAGGAACCACCCTAACTTCTCTTGAAAAAATCAGGGGCAATAGACCCAATCTCGACCCAGCAACTATGCATCTCAAAAACCCATGGGTTAGGGTCAAGTATACACCCAGTTGCCCCCTAGATCGATTAATTAGCCATCTTGGAATGCCCAACAATCTGCGGGGCAGGTTGATTTGAACCGGTAGATGGTGGAAATGCAAGGGTCCATGCTTCAACTTATGCAACAAATGAAGACATCCTTGGATAACTTGCAATCCGGGTTAATTGCAAACACCCAACAACCCGGATCCCTACCATCTCAACTCGTACCAAACCTGCGTAATGTGCAAAATCAGGGCAATAGAGCCCAAGGGTACGGGAATCAAAGGGACCCACACGCGCATGCTCAGGTGGTTGAGAAGGGTCCCTCTTCTTCTTCTTCTGGTTACATGACCAACCAAGGCCCTCCAATCTTCACTAATCCACCTCAAGACCCAAACCCTTATGCCTCTGCAAACTCTGTCACCTTGAGAAGTGGGAAGCAGACCCAGAACCCAGAATTACCTTCTAGAAGTCAAAATCCTGGGGAGCTTGAGAAAGAGGAGGAGGTTGAAGAAGACAATAAGGCCTAGGGACTGGAAATTGAAAATTCCACCCATATCCCATTTCTTGAGGCCCTATTGAAAACCAAGAAGAAGAAAACTCTAGACAGCAATGAGGAGCTTTTAAATTTATTCAAGAGCGTAGAGATCAATATTCCACTCCTCAATGCTATTAAGCACATCCTAGCTTACGCTAAATTCTTGAAAGAACTGTGTACCCAAAAGCGTAAGTCGAGAGAACCCACTCCGAGGAAAGTGATTCTCTCTGAGTAGGCAATTTCTGTAATCCTGCATCACCTTCCTCAAAAGAAGAAAGATCCAGGTGCTCCCTTGATCTCATGCATTATTGAGGAATACACTTTTGATAGGGCACTATTGGACCTAGGTGCATCCATCAACCTAATCCCAACTTCTATTTATGAGAAGTTTGGGTTAGGCGAACTTAGGCCAACCTTAGTAACGCTACAATTAGCGGATCGATCGGTCACCACACCGAGAGGCGTTATTGAGGATGTAATTGTCAAGGTCAAGGATTTCTATTTTCCTATAGATTTTCTCATTCTCGATATGGATGTACCTAATGATTTGAGGAACACACCCATCATTCTGGGGCATCCATTCCTAGGTACCGCCAAGGCTAACATAAACTGTGAAAGCGGTAGTATGGAGATCGCCTTTGGGGATAAGAAATTAACTCTGGATATTTTTAAGGCGATAAGAGGATTTGAGGATTGTTGATTCATTGAGGAACTTGAGGATCAGGATCTTGAGACGTGTATGACAATCAATGCACTCGAGGACTCCATTAGCTTTAGCGGACCCAACCCACAACCCTCCTCTGTGGTAGACCTGTCACATCCTGAAGAGGCTATTATTTTGTTCATTCCCAGCCTCTTCCACTGGATCGTCCTGATGAATCTTCATCAGCATCCTCCCTTCCTTCTATTCTAAACCCACCCCAGCTGGAATTAAAACCATTGCCCAAAAATTTGAAATATGAGTTCTTAGGACCTGAAAACACGCTCCCTGTGATTATTAGTGTTGATTTGACTAAGGAGCAAGAAAAAAGGTTCATTAAGGTCCTTAAGAACAATAAGGAGGCAATTGGTTGGACCATCCATGACCTTAGGGGTATCGAGCCATCTTATTGTAATCATCGTATTTTCATGGAAGATGGATCACGCCCTTCTCACGAAATGCAAAGGCGACTAAACCCGAATATGCGAGAAGTAGTCAAGAAAGAGATAATTAAGTGGCTCGATGTTAGGATTATTTACCAAATCTTAGATAGTTTATGGGTTAGCCCCGTTCAGATTGTACCCAAGAAGGCGAGAATAACCGTTATGACTAATGAGAAAGGGGAAACCTTCACCACTCATTCAGCTTACGCTTGGAGAGTTTGTATTGACTATAGGAAGCTGAACACTGCCACTAAAAAGGATCACTTTCCCTTGCCATTCATCGATCAAATCCTTGAAAGGTTAGCTGGGCAAAAATATTTTTGCTTCCTGGATGGTTATTTGGGATATAACCAAGTCCCTATCCATCCCGAAGACCAGGAAAAGATAACTTTCACGTGTCCCTATGGAACCTTTGCATTCCATAGAATGCCGTTCGGGCTTTGCAATCCGCTTGCGACTTTTCAAAGGTGCATGATGGCCATCTTTTCTGACATGGTGGGAGATTGTCTTGAGATGTTTATGGATGATTTCTCCATTTTCGGAGATTCTTTTGAGTCTTGCCTAGCTAACCTGGAATTGATCTTCAGAGAAGCATCAAAACACAGCTGGTCCTTAGCTGGGAAAAGAGCCACTTTATGACTCAGGAGGGCATCGTCCTGGGTCACGTGGTTTCTAATTAGGGAATTGAAGTTGATAGAGCTAAGGTGGATGCTATCTCTAGACTTCCTCCACCCACATCCGTAAAATAGATTCGCTCTTTCCTTGGGCATGTGGGTTTTTATAGAAGATTCATTAAGGATTTATCGAAGGTTGCTCGACCCTTGAGTAACCTTTTGGCCAAAGATGCGCCACTTGAGTTTGATGAATCATGTCGTAAGGCATTTGATTTATTGAAAATGGTCGTCACCTGTGCCCCGGTATTGCAACCACCGGTCTGGACAGCCCCATTTGAGATTATGGGTGATGCATCTGATTATGCTGTCGGGATTGTCTTAGGTCAAAAGATTGAGAAAAAGCCCTCTGTGATTTATTATGCTAGCAAAACTCTGGACGAGGCCCAGAGGAATTACACCGTTACTGAAAAAGAATTGCTAGCCGTAGTTTTCGCTTTAGAAAAATTCAGGGCTTATCTATTAGGTTCTCGTGTCATCATCTATACTGACCACTTGGCCTTGAAACATCTCTTGGCCAAAAAGGATGCTAAACCCTGGCTTATTCGCTGGATTCTGTTGCTTCAAGAGTTCGATCTTGAAATTAAGGATAAAGTTGGGGCACAAAATGTAGTGGCAGATCACCTCTCGAGAATCCTAATTGATTCTTCTCATCCAGATGTTCCGATCTCTGATACTTTTTCGGATGAAACTATCCTCACAGTCTTGGGAATCCGAACCCCTGGTTTGCGGATATTGTCAATTATTTGGCCATTAGTCAAATCCTCCCAGATTGGACCAAACAACAATGGGATAGACTTGTATCTAAGGCCAAATATTATTTTTGGGATGATCCCGAGCTATATCGCATTGGCGCAGACCAGATCATTCATCGATGCGTCCCGGAAGTCGAGTTCCATAGCATACTTGAGTTCTGTCACACATCGCGCGTGTGGTGGACACTTTTCCGGGAAAAAGACGACCGCAAAAATTTTGCAATCCGGATTCTATTGGTCATCATTATTTAAGAATGCCCAGGAATTCTCTAAGTCATGCACCCGATGCCAGACACTTAGGAACATGGCTAAGAGAGATATGATGCCCTTGAACCCAATTCTTTCCGTCGAATTTTTTGACATTTGGGGCATCGACTTGATGGGACCATTCCCTCCTTCATTTGAACACCAGTATATTCTGGTCGCTGTTGATTACGTGTCCAAGTGGATTGAAGCAATTCCCACTCGGACCAATGACCACAAGGTGGTCATCGATTTTGTGAAGAGAAATATCTTCAGTTGGTTCGAGGTTCCTAGGGCAATTATTAGTGATGGTGGCACACATTTCACTCATGCCTAGTTTCAAAATTTACTGGGGAAATACGGGGTGAGCCATCGGATTTCCACACCTTACCACCCTCAGACGAATGGACAGGTCGAGGTCTCCAATCGGGAGATCAAGAACATGTTGCAGAAAACCGTTAGGCCTGATAGGAAGGATTGGACGCAAAAGCTAGATGATGCTCTTTGGGCTTACCGTATGGCGTACAAAATGCCTATCAGTATGTCTCCATTCCGTCTGGTGTTTGGGAAGGCGTGTCACTTACCGATAGAACTTGAACACCGGGCATTTTGGGCCATCAAGAAATGTAATGTGGACCTTGAGTTGGCCGAGAAAACCAAGAAACTCCAACTATCTGAGTTGGAGGAGCTTCGAAATGATGCTTATGAAAATGATAGAATCTATAAGGCAAAGACCAAAGCTCTTCATGACCAGATGATTTCACATAAGAGCTTTGAGCCAAACTAGAAGGTCTGGCTTTTCGATTCTCGATTGAAGCTTTTCCCCGGTAAACTCAGGTCTAAGTGGGGTGGCCCGTTCGTTATTGAGCGGATTTTCCCTAACAGGGCCGTTGAAATCTCTGACCCAAAGACGGGTAATATTTTCAAGGTCAATGGATAGCGTCTCAAACCCTTTGTTGACCATGTGCTCCCTAAACTTGTCTTGGACAAGGTTGCTCTTACCCTGCCATAACCACCGCGGGCTGATCATTGCCCAGCTGAAGGCACTAAACTCAGCACATGTAAAGACTGTTCCAAGCTGACCTGAGTCTCGCAGAAACTAGGTGCTATTTTTCCATTTCTACTCTCCTGCATGCTTTCATTTTTTTCATAATGAGGACATTGCAATAGCTAAGCATGGGGGGGTCGACATATTTTATAACCATTTTGTCAGCTGTAACAGTGATTTCCTGTTATTCGATTCTTGTTAAAAACAAGAAAAAATAATAAAAAATAATTTAAAAAATGGAATTTGCAAAAAAAATAGAATTAGGAGACGAGAACTTAGGCATTAGGAGTTATAAACTTTAGGAATTGATTCTTTGAGACCTGAATACTTAGACTCTTCAGATCTTCAGGCTTAATTAGCTCGGGTGTCCACTCGAATGTGGATTTAGTCTCGAGTCATCTCCAATTAAAATTTATTTTAATTTGGTAAATAATTTGGGATGATAAGTATGTGACTTATCAACCCGCCCTCTGATTTGGGGGGACTTTAAGCCTAACAATCTACACACAATTTTTTGCAGTGACTCACTTTCCGACGATTTTACGGAAATTGGGTAGCTAATGGACCGACTTGGGTGGTATGGCTGGCAAGTTGTCAGTAGTAACAGCTCATCGGTCGGTTGTCCAGAGCCCAGCCATAAGACCATTTTTATTATACTGCCGTTAGGTAAATTTTAGATTAGGAAAGCCACCTACTTAAAAAAAAGAAAGTGAAAAAAAATAAAGGAGAAAATTAAAAAAAAGAGAAAAAAACAAATAAAACCACACTTCACTGCACGAGTATGGTTGGCAAGTTGTCGGTGGTAACAGCTCATCGATCGGTTGTTCAGAACCCAGCTCACAACAAAAAAAAAATGCACAATAATTCCCAAAACACCTAGAGAAGAAGCGGGGAAGTAGAATAAACTGGGGAGATATACACTGGGTTCGCCCTTGTGTGAACCCCATATAAAAGAAAGTAGGGAGAAAGCTACCGATCGTAAAGATAAACCTTTAGGCAAGGTTACCTAGGGTCGTAGAAATCTAAAGTCCATTTTAACGGCTGTCTAGTGAGTCTTTCACTATTTTTCACAAGATGCTTAGCACTTAGAGTCCTTTTCGAGTCTTGGGCAGGTCGGGTAGCCGTAAAAAGTTATCCCGTAACTCTCAAACTCCAAAAGTACAAAAAATTTTAAAAAAATTATCTTCTCAAATAAGGTGAGGGCTTGGACAGTCTGCATTCTGGTAGACACCTGGGCACTGTTAAGTTTTTGTAATTAGGTCTTGGGGTTGAGATTTTCTAAAGCAATCAATGAATTTTGCCTAATTACTCGAAACCTGATTCTACTTTTATACATAGCATTTAGGTTAATTTTGCTAGGGACTAGCAAAAAGTAAGCATGGGGCCATGATGAACACACATAAATTCATGATAAATTGCTTATTTTTGATAGTTCCTAGGCTTAGCATTGCATATCATGTTATAAATATTGCATAACATCTATTTCATGGCATTTAGGATAGTTGTATGCTTTATATATTAATTCCTTCATTTTATATGGCCAGGGGGGCAATGCGACATCATTTGGGTTTCGGATGGAAAATCCAACCATACGGATGGATCCGGAGCGACGATCGCAGTTCGGCATGGCAGGAATCATCTTGATCTAAGCACCGTAGCACCCTCTACAAGAAGATGATGGATGGCCTAGATGACGCCACGTGGTGCCATCCAGGCCGCCCAACATCGGCCAGCAGCACCACTCAACTCCTTCATCCGCAGCCTTCAATCCTAGCCGTTGGATCAAGATCCAACGGCTCAGAAGCGGTTGCACCAAGCCGCTCCATACGACACAAGGGAAGGTTTACCGCAATGGCTAGAGCGCTGGTTTGCAAAGGGGGGGCGTGGGTTCTAATCACCGCAGCCCCTCCAATTCGCAATTGGGCGGGCTCATGGAGCGGCAGCGCCAACGCAAGGCAGCGCACGCGCACTCGCACGATAGTGCATGGCAAGCATGCACGACAGTGCATGGCAAGCGTGCACGCCAGCACATAACAAGTGCGCACACAGCAGGGCACGCGCGGTCAACGCACGTGATGAGCGAGGCAGTACGGCGCAGGCGCAAGGCCGGTTGGCGCCAGCTTTCAACGACAGTTGGGTTGACCTACAGCGATGCTTACAACCGTCGCTATTTCATTGCAAGCCAACAGAGCTAGCTAAGGGCATGAGTGGAGGTGAGCTGTCTACAGCAACGTTTCCGGCTATGGTCTGGAGGTCGCTGAAGGCCCTTTATCCATTTTTAGCCTCTTCTCCTCCACTATAAAAGGACCTACACCCCCCCTTCCAAGCCATCTCTACCTACTCTACTCCTACCTACTCCCAAGCTCTAGCAAGCCTACCAACGCTCCATTAGAGCTTGTTCTCAAGCTCCCAAGGTGCCTATTAGTGTAGCGAACCTCTGCCCCACCAAATACTCCTCCAACTTCCCATCTCCCTTCATAGGTCACCTTGGAGTTATCATCCCACCTTCATTCCGGTAGCAGATCACCTCCGTCTTCTCACTTTCATTCTGGAGCCATGTCGAAGCTTTCCTCAACACGACGTCCTCCTGCATCTCACCTCTATCGTCTCACTCCTCACCTCATTCGTCCAAGCTTCCACCAGGAGCCATCGTCTCACCAAACAGCCGATTCGGGAGATTTCCTCTCACCTCCCTCTCTTTATATGCTTTCATAGTTTCTTGTAATTGACGTTGGAAGTAATATATATCATATTTGTTCCACATCTCTATCTTGTGATACATTTGCTTATTTTCTTGTATTTCAAAAATACAAAATAATAAAAAAACCCCAAAATACCATAAGGAAACGAATTGAAGCGTGATTTTTAATAAAGTAAACGTCGCCTCCCTGTGTTTAACTTGGGACTCTTTTGAAGTCGGTATAAATTTTATTTGATCGACGTATTTTGTAACTATGACAACGGGTTACTTGTAACCTCGATTTCTAACACGCGAAACACACCCAACCAGTGAGAATCCAAACAACTAAACTAATCCTAGGATTTATGCAAACACCTAGGTTAATTGGAATTTGGATTTAATGTGACAAATGAAATCTATGGAGGGTAGAAAGAATGGGGAGCACTTACAGTTGTCTTCAACTGCACTTTACTCCGATCCATCGCTTGACGATTCCCTGATGAAGGTCTCTGCAAAACAATAGACATAAGAGGAAGCAAGTTAGAAGACAATAAAGTGCGTGAAATGCGAAAAGAAGATCGGAAATCGTTGCCTCCTTGGCAACGGCGCCAAAATGTTGAAGCTACAGGTTACTACGCTATTGTATTTGGTTTTGAAAAACCTATCATCGTAGTTTGAAAGCAAAGAACTCGTGCTCAACAAATAAAATTTATACCGGAATAGAAATTTCGGGTCAAACTTAAGGAGGCTACGTCAATCTATATTCGCAATTATATTTTTTTTAGGGTTTTTGTTGAAAAGCGAAGCGACGTAATTACAATGAAGCATTATTAACAATCAGAATAAATGAGAGAGAGAGAGAGAGAGAGAGAAAACATACACTTCATACTTCAAAATGTTTATATAATAAAACCAGAGAAAAATTACACTAGAAAGAGAGAAATCTATTACACTAGAAAGCAGGAAAATTCTACTCTAGAATGCTAAAAAGTGGAATGGGAGAGAGAAGTTATCCTCCTCGACGATCGCTTGGAGGACGAGCCAGACGAGACGATGCCTGGAAGATGGAGGACGGAGCAGGAAGAAGAAGGTCGAGGCAAGAGGAATGAGAATGGGGTAGCACGTCGTCGTCGTCGTGGGATCTGCTTCCGAAATGAGGGCGAAAATTTGACTTTATCTCTCGAAGAGCATCCCGGGTGTGGGACAAGCTTCTCTTGAGCTTTGGAGAGGGAGTGAAGAGAAGGAAGGGATGAGAATTTTGTATGGAGGGGGTCTCCTTTTATAGTTGCAATGAGTGAGGGCAATTTGGTCTTTACAATTTCAAAATATTAAATAAGGGGCCTTTAGTGACGGAATTAAGCATCACTAAAGCCCAGGTCGTGGGTGACATGTGCTGCGCCTGCCACCCGCTCATCTCCCGCGCCGCCTACGTTCATCAAATCTCGGCCATTCGATCGTGAGATTGAACGGCTGAGGATTGATAACCGCAATGCCTCAACATGTGCCTAGCACGTATGATCCCGCATTATGTGCGGGCGTGCAATGGTGCGTGGTTTTGATTGAGTGCGTGTAGCCGACTGATCCTTATCAGGCGGTCAAGCATGCCCGCTCGCCTATACCTCAACTCCTGCTCCTCGCAGCTCGAACCCACGCTCGATCATGAGCGAGCATTTTATCCACTGCGCTACGTGTGTGGATGGGCAGGTGGAGTGACTTCTGAGTGCACGATCAGGACCGGTGGATTAAGATCCAATGGTCAAGGCATGTCTCCAAGTGATCCTTCAGAGTTTGAGAGCGCCGGTTGGGATCCACTCTCAGCCGTTGGAACTTGATCCAACGACGGAGATGTGTGGGCACTAGTAGCTTCAGAGGTTGAGGGCGACTGATTGGGTGGCTGAGATGGTGCCACGTGGCACCATCTTGGCCAACCATCTTCTGGATGATGTAGATGGTGCCATGGGTGTCGGATTGAGTCGATTTTCACGTCGTTAGGCTGTGATCGTTGATCTGAATTCATCCACGCAGTTGGATTTGTCGTCTGAAGTGCAGATTCACACCATCTTGGTCCTTGATCTTCTAGGGTTCCTCGATCTCTATCTGATGCTACAGATGTCTGATTAGGGTGATCTTGGAGTCATTGAACTCCAATCGTCTCCCTGATCAGATCTGTATGGTTGGATCTTCGATCCGAGGCCCCAATAAAGAGTTGCCCTATCCCTAAACATAAGAGGAGACAATTAACCTCCATTTTATTCAAACTAATCTAAATGCAAGATGATGCATGCTATGCAATATTTATAGTATGTAATGCAATTCTATGCTTAAGAACATGCATAAATAGATATTTTATGTAATATAAACATGTTTACATAAAAAGGACTTCAAGCTATATCAAATGGATGTCAAGAATGACTTTCTTAATAGTTATATTATGAAAGAAGTTTATGTTCATCAGCCTCTTGGGTTCAAGGACCCAGCACACCTAGAGCACGTATACAAGCTCAATAAGGCTTTATATGGACTTAAACAAGCTCCTAGAGCCTAGCATGATAGGCTTAGGACCTTTATTCTTCAACACGGATATAGGATTGGAGTTGTTGATTCAACTCTTTTTGTAAAAGAAGGAAATGACATCCTACTAGTTCAAATATATGTTGACGATATTATATTTGGATCAACAAAGGAGTCCCTGTGTTAACATTTCTGTGAGACTATGAAGACTGAGTTTGAAATGAGTATGATGGGTGAACTCAGATTCTTTTTAGGACTACAAATTCAACAATTAGACATAGGAATTTACATTAGTCAAACAAAATATGTTCATGAAATTCTCAAGAAATTTGATTTTGAAAATGTAAATGGAAAAAAGACTCCGATTACTCTATCTGCTTCTCTTGGTGAAGATTTATCTAGCAAGAGAGTAGATGAAAAGAAATGCCAGGGCATGATAGGTTCACTTCTATATCTTATAGCTTCTAGACCTAAAATTCTTTTTGCTACATGTTTATGTGCGAGATTCCAATCTGAACTCAAGGAATCTCATTTTAATGCAGTAAAAAGAATATTTAGAAACCTAAATAGACCTTGGTCTTTTCTATCCTAAAGCACAATCCTTAGATCTATTATCCTATAGTGATGCTGACTATGCAGGGAGTCAGACAGATCGAAGAGCACTAGCGGCACGTGTCATTTTATTGGAAAATCTCTAGTCTCATCGTTCTCTAAGAAGCAGACTTGTGTTTCACTTTCTACGACTGAAGCAGAATATATTACTGCTTCACTTGCTTGCTCACAGGTTATTTGGATGAGACAGACTTTGTCCGACTTTGGATTGACTTTTGCGTAATCCAAAATTTTATGTGATAATACAAGTACAATAAATTTATCCAAAAATCTAGTTCATCATTCACATACTAAGCACATAGATATTAAACATCATTTCCTTAGAGATAATGTGCTTCAAGGATCAATTCAATTAGAATTCATTAACACATAAAACCAATTGGCAGACATCTTTATAAAACCTCTTGAAGCAGAAAGATTTTGTTATATAAGAAGAATATTAGGGCTTTGTACAATAAAAGGGATTCAAAATTAATAAGTTGATTGTTATGGAACTTGTTTGTATTTATAAAAATCTCTGAGGGTCTCACTATAATTTACCCACATTTTTTTAAAAAAATAAAAAGGGATAAACTGTAATATTTCTATATGTCTGGAAATATCAAGGTGTTGTTTGTAATATGGTTGCTTAACTTAGGTTGTTGACTACATTATTTTTTCAACACCTAAGTTGTCAATTTCATTTCTTTCAACCACTTAAGTGGTCATGTGACTAGCCCATGACCCATCCCATATAAAAGAGGCCAAGTGCAAACACTTGCCTCATTTTGTCACTTGCAAACTGTAGCCCTCTTAACCAGAGCCTCTCCAACCCTAGCCAAGAAAAGATAGATCATCTCCAAGCCTCAACTCTAGGTACACTTTTTTCTTCTTATCATTTCTTACTTATTTGAGTCATCTTGCATCTTGTTGTTCCTTCTCTCAGAACCTTTTCTGCTGTTGCACTCTATTCATGTCGGGTACCCGATGGTACCGGTACTCATCATTGGTACCGGTACTAGCTTGGTGCAACAGTGACTGCTTTAGCGAGCAGGTGTCGGTACTAAAGAGGAATACCGGTACTAGCTCAAATTTCTGGTTGGAACAGAAACCAACTAGTACCGGTACCAATCATCAGTACTCGTACATGCAGGCTTAAATGTGTTTTTTTGGTACAAACACATGAAAGGAAATTGTCTATATTTCTAATTGGTTTCCTATTCCTTGTTATTGCATGTTTACAGATGGCACCTAAATCAAAAAGTAAGGGAAAAGCACCTCAAGATGCTTTTCACAAGTTCTGCATTAATGAGGATGCTAAGTCAAAATTTGATTGGTATAAAGGACTAAAACTCTATCATTGTAGGCCAGTTGAGTGGAAAGATCTCTCTTTAACTCTTTAGTTTTATCACTCATCTTTCAGAACAAAAACTCATGCATTTTTTTGATGAATCGTTCTTTGCTGATGTTCTTGGAGTATACCCTGATGTTAATTGTCTATTCTTTGCTAATCTCTAAGAACAAGAAAACTGAGGTCACCTTGTCTTAATAACAAATATTTTTTGTCAGAAAATCACCATTACACTTAAATTCTTGTCAACCATTACTGAATGTCCTCATGAAGGTCATGCATTTAGCACACTTAAGGAGCAATTTCCTACTCATAAAATCCATGAAACTCTTTTGGTCCCTAATTGCCAGGGCAAAGCATTGGTTGCCCCAAATATGACCCTTTTTGCTCGCGTCCTTTTTTGTATCTTAGCATGGAATTTAAGGGCTAAAAATTCAGGGTTTCACAAAATACCTGTTGATATTTTACCCTTGATTTATGCTATCATTACGAGTTTTTCGGTCAATTGAAACACATTTTTCATTTGCTTTCTTAGACCCCATTACCGTGCATCAGCTTTACCATTGGATATTTTGGTGTCACATATTCTTCATAAAAATAAAATTGACCACTCTAATTTTACTCTTCTCAGAAAAGTGGTCTATTTTAAATGGTCCACTCTCCGAAAAATGAGAGTGAAACCTGCTAGAGAGGAATCCTCCAGTGATGACGAAGAAGAAGTTGATCCAAATGCTCAATCTTCTTCTCATCCACCTCCTGAATCATCCTCCACTTTCATTCCTAATAACCTACTCATATCTAGAAGCGGAAACACCTTGGGTAAATATATCTAATGTGTCTGGAACTGATCCCAATTTGATAAATACCTTCAACTACATTGGTCAAAATTTAACCAATATGAATTTTGCCTTCTGTCACATGGAACGCAAATTCCATGATCTTTCTCTTTCTATTGAGTCCTCCCACGTCACTTCTTCCACTCAACAACCTAAACAAAGGAAGCGAACTCAACCAAAAGCACCTCAAGAGTACAGTGAAAGAAGGCAGAAGCATTTTCAAGATCCTACAATGGTGGAAGAAGAACCTAGTCTTCATGAAGAAGAAGAAGAAGACATAGAAGATGAAGAAGTTTCTTATGAAGAAAGTGATGATGAAGATGAAGATGACGACGATGATGATGGTGACGATGACAATGATGATGATGATGATGATGATGATGATGATGATGATGATGATGGACATGTACAAAAGCTAATTAGAAAATGTCCTAGAAATTAGCTTAATTTTCATTTTAATGCTTGTATGACTTTTCAGACAATTATGTGTTTAGAATGTTTCAAGTCTTATCTTAATGAACTTTATAATGTTATGATTCATTCTTTGTTTGTTTATGTGAAATTGTTACTTATTCATGTATCAGGTTATGTTTCATTTTTATTATTTGCTCATCTTTTTGCTTGCTTGACAAAAAGGGGGAGAAATGATTGTAATTCATTTTTAAAATAGGGGAGCTTAGTTTGAGGGGGAGGTTTTTCACTCCTTGTGGAGTTTTTTTTATTCTTCTCTTATTAAGTCTGTTTATTTTTAAAAATGAGTATTATCTTATTTGTTTTGTCAACACCAAAAAGGGGGAGATTGTTGGACCCTAGTTTAATCTCTCTTCTGTGTTTTGGTGTTAATAAAATCATTTTTTAAATCTAATGTGTTTATGAAGTATTACAGGTCAAAAGAACCTATGGATGCAAGCAACAAGATTGCATATGAAGGAAGAAGGTTAGAAGACTAGTTTTTGTTGTATTAATTTTTTTTTAGAATCTTTGTATGTCTCCTAACAAGTAAAACAAAATCTAGAAGTTAAAATCAAAGTAGAGATAATTAGGGTTCAGAAATCGTTCATTCATTCATTTCAAAACTTAAAATCTATTTTTTTCAAAATAAAGTCATTTAGAGTAAGTTGGATATCTCAAAATATTGACTTAAACTTACAAAATGTAATACTTGTAGCAAGTACTGGTACTGGTCATAAGTACCGATACATGCTAGGCACAGGTTTGGGCCTAAGTCCTAAACTATAAACAACAAGTATCGGTACTCATCGTGAGTACCGATACCAAGTGGTCACAGTTTGTGCACTTGGTTTTTGCCTGGACCTTAGAAGTACTGGTACTAATCACTAGTACCGGTACATGTAAGTCACTGGACCCAAATCTGTGAGTCACAAGTACCGGTACTCATCATGAGTACCGGTACTTGGTTACTTAGTTGGGCTGACTGTAAGCAGTCAGTATCGGTACCAACTAACTGTTGTGACCAATCTGAATGGCTATTTTGCAATTAAATCTATCCTTAATCTTCCTAAATTATCCCTAACGACTAGTAAACGTGGGGAAGATGCTTAGTGGGTTATATAAGCACTCCTTGTGTGTCTTTTGCACACAACCAAGAAGCCAAAGTTGCTAATTGTAAAAGAGCTTGTCTTGTTGCAATTCTCTTAAGGCCATTCTCCACTTGAACCAAGTCTTCAAGGTGATCGTGTTCTCTGAAAAATTCGTTTGTTTTACACCTAAATTTTCTTGTTAGATTAATTTACATACTAAAATTAAGCAATATAATTGTTGGAGACTTAGGGATTAGTTGTAAGCTTTTATTTGTATTTTTCTTATACCTGTATCTTTATTTCTTTTCAATATCTTGTAATTGGGTTGAGGCAACCCGTTAATTATCTCAGGTTTTAGTAAATTGATTCCCTCCGGATTGAGGGAATTGGGTTAAAAATCCTAAGTCGGGAGACTTAGGTAGTGGATTACCCAAGTGAAGGGAACCACTATATATCTTATGCATTTTGTGGTTTGATTTGTCTTGAAAATTTTTTTACCACACTATTCATCCCCCCTTCTAGTGTACTTGTGATTTACAAATCCTATAGGATTTTTAGAGAATTAATTACCACTTCAATTTGCATGAAATTAGTGGCATTAGTTTCGTTATGAGTTTATCTTTTGAGATAAAATTGCCACATTTTTTTGGGGTCAATGAAATTAGGCTAGAGTTGTGGCACACAAGTGGGGTCAGAATAGTCCTTCTACCCTACTTGCCAAATAAAATCCCAAAAACTTGCAAAAAAACTTTCAAAAATTGTAGAACTTTGCTGAAGTTGTCTAATTTATCATAGAACACAACCATATAATCTCCTTAAGTATTTGACCTGAGTTACACAATATAATTAAGTCGATTTTTAACTTTTGGTGTGCTATTTTACAGCTTGAACTTCGACGAACACCAATATGATCAAATCAGATGGTTTCTTAATATTCTATTAGATTCTCTAAATCATTTAGATTTCAAAATCGACAGACATCAACTTTATTCGATTTAGCTAAATATGTCACCCCATTCATACTAAGGGACCCAATTTATTTACTAAAAATAAAATAAATTCTTTTATTTAGACGAAGAATGTAATCATATTACAATACCTAGAATGCTCTCCAAGGACATAGAAAAGACAACAGACTTCCACTTTCCCTTAGAGCCATTCTGGAACCTTTTTCAGTCCCATATTACATACGCGCCAATCAAATGACTCTCTAATCAAGGCTTTGGTTAGCATATTAGCAACGTTAGCTGTAGAGGCCACCTTCGTGATGATCACACCTCCCTGCTTGGTGATCTTCCAAATGATGTGGTACTTTCTCTTAATATGCATGCTCTTCTTGTGACAATAAGGCTCCTTTACCTGTGCAATGGCGCTTGTGTTGTTGCACAACAGTGGAATTGGCAACTATATCGAGGTAACAATGCCAAGTTCCTCAATGAACTTGCATATCCACACTGCCTCCTTCGCAGCATTAGATGCATCAATGTATTCAACTTCTATTGTTAAATTAGCCATGGTTGCTTGCTTTTCCAGCTCATAGAACCATCATTCAAGAAGAAAACGAACCCTAATATAGACTTTCTATCATCAATATCTGACTGGAAGTCAGAAAAGTGTACCTTAACACCTGGAGATCCCCATCTCCAAAGACTTAGTAGTGTTTTGTCCTTCTCAAGTATTTAAGAATGTTCTTGACACCAATCCAGTGTTCTTGTCCCAAGTTTGATTAGTAATGACTTACCACTCCTATTGTGTGATAGATGCTTGGTAGTGTACAAAGGATGGCATACATTAGGCTGCCTACAACAGAAGAATATGGGCATCTACCTATGGCTTTCTTTTCATCAACTATTTGGGGAGACATTCCCTTCAACAAGGAAACCCCATCTGTAAAGGGAAGAATGCCTTTGTTGGAGTTATTCATGTGGAATCTCTCCAAGACCTGGGTTATGTATCCTTATTGTGATAATCCCAATATCCTCTTTTTTATGTTTTTGAACATCTTCAAACCCAAGATATAAGAAGCTTCTCTGAGATCCTTTATCTCGAAATTCTGAGATAACCAGAGTTTAACACTGCACAACATTCCTACATCATTTCCAATCAGTAGAATATCATCCACATACAACACCAACAAGGTGATAACACTCCCAGTGGTCTTCTTGAAGACACATGGCTGATCAAGATTTTGATGGAATCCATAACTCTTTATAGTCTCATCAAATCTGATGTTCCAACTACGAGATGTTTACTTAAGTTTATAGATGGACTTCTTTAGCAGTGTTTTCGGAAGGGGTGCTTGCTGACTGAAGAAGTTATTGAAATGCAGGGATGCCGTCGGCATACCGCCCATTTCGTCACACACACACACAGATTTGAGTGAAATTTGAGCATTTTTACATTATTTTTAGTATTTTTGTGATTTTTTGTCGGTAAGTCATTGGCATGCCCTCGACATTCCCACGGTGTGCCCTCAGCATGCCCATCGACATGGCCATCAAAAAATAGGCATTTCCATGACATGCCTTCAACATGGCCATGGCATGCACACTTAGAATTTTATCGACATGGTGTCAAAATTGGCATTTGGAACCTTGTTACTTAGTAACCCTTAGGTTACTCCATGTAGATGCCCTTCTCAAGGAAGCCATTGAGGAAAGGTATCTTGACATCCATGTACTACATGTCATATTCATGGTATGTAGCTATGGCTAGCAAAATCTAAATGAATTTAAGCATGGAAATAAGAGAGAAGGTTTCCTCATAGTCAACTCCTTCCTTTTAAGTGTAGTCCTTGGCCACAAGTCATGCTTTGAAGGTCTCTACCTTCCCATCTAAACCCTTTTTTCTCTTGTAGATCAATTTGCATCTAATGGGTTTTACCCCATTAGGTGGATCTATGAGGGTCTACTCATCTTTTTTATGCATGGAGTTTATCTCAAACTACATTGCTAGCCTCCACCTGTTCACATCATGATCCTTTATTGCCTCATCATATGTGACTAGATCAATCTTAGACTCTTCTGATATGTGGAATCCATATCATTCAGGTGGATGCATCGCTCTAGAACTCCTTTTAAGCAGAATGAGAGCATCACTTATTTTTGGTTGATTTCTTTCTTTTAGGTCAGGGGCTTCATTGGTCTCATCAGACTCAATGAGTTTGATGATAACGTCATCATCAGCCATATCTAGCTTTAATTAGTCACAATCAAGGAATAAATGCTCCTACATAATCGGCAGAAGAGCTCTAATTCACTATAAATTCATTCTAAGAGAATAACAAGAAAATAGGGGTAAAACTGCAACAACATATCTCAATTGCAGAATAATCACGAGATTTCTCAGGGGTTAATTAAAGGTCAAATGGTCTTAAATGTCTAACAAGTGGGTCTGTGCAGATAGAGATGAGTTTTCGCGCATTTCGAGAATTAAATGATATCTAAAATCCTAGCTTAATCTGCTGAGGTTCTGGTCAGGTTAAAATTCACATAAATCCTCTAAAAAACATAGAAAAATGTTATCTAAGGTTTGGTACCTTCAATTTGATCATCAGAACTCATCTTGACCCAAAATAGAGTTAAAAATAATAGTTGCCCTAATTTAGATTTTTGCATAGATTACCTAGCCAAACTAGGTCAAAACCAAAATCCAACTTTACCTTTGGATTCCTTAAGTCCAAATTAGGTTTGGACCAAAATTTAGACCTAATATGAGATCATCTTGACCTAGTTTACAATTTAGTCATGTTTGACTCTTTTCTCTCACACACATGCCCCTAACTTTCAAAATCCTTACAAACAGGCCCTGATCTTTGTCGTCACTCTTTGCAAATAGGTCCCTCTGCCATTATCGTGGAGGAATCCTTCTCCAACGACCTTCAATTGAAGAGAACTTCTTCTCTGATCAATGAATCCCTTCCAAAATTGGAAGGGAGATTCCTCGAGAAGTTCTCTTTCCAACGCACCTGATTTCGATCTCCATAACCTTCCCAATCTCTCATGTGAATGCATGAGAGATTCGAGTATCTCTTAGGTTTTTAACTCTGGTGAACTTTTCAAGCTTTAAAGCTTGGCTTCCAAGCTCCAACCGACTCCCTAAGGCCTATATAAGGATCCCCTTGACAAACTATTTTCCTTACGCTAGAATTTAGCTGCAAATCCCCTACGTTCGTCCCTCCTCTCCATTTGAATAGCTTCTCAACATCCAGCGACCTCTTGTGACCTCCTTCATCGTCCGCTCACAATATCGCTGGCGGATTCTCCTTCCTCGTCATCCTCCATGTCGTGTCGTACCAGCTGACGTCTCTCCCTCTGTCATCCTCGTCATCCTACCCCCACCAAAGCACCTACATCCCCGACGCCGACGTACCCCCGGCAAGTCGATCTCCCCCCTTCGTCCGTTAGTTTAGGAGTAGTTTAGTTCCCTTAGACTCTCAGGTTAATTCTCCCCCTCTTAACTCTTGTTTCAACCCTCAACACAATTAATCACCTTCGTCTTCTCCGTCTCTGGCCGCTCCTCCAGCGAGGCATCCCTGCTGCTACACCCCTCCATCTGCCTCGCTGAAACCCTCTACACCTTCGCCACATCCACCCGCATCAAAGCTCCATCTTTATTTCCTACTCCACCCACTCCCATGACCCACCGAACAAACCCACTTCCTCTGGCCATCTCCGCCTCTGTCAGGCCACCACACGCCTTGCCTCGCCACGAAACCACTGCCACCACCTTCGCCATGCTTCAGCAAAGCTTTTGTGCCATCTGATTGGGGCATCTAGCCCGTACTTTGTTGTTTCACATTTAAGCCTTTGGCTTCCATTAACGAGCGAGTTCAAGCTTGCTTCAGGTCAAGCGAGCCCTAGGTCATTGCTTTAGGTGGTGCGGAATCAGTCCAAGGATACATCCAAGTCCTTGATTGAGAGCGTGAACCCCACAGCTGCTTCAATTGGAGATGTTTTCACCTATAGGCGCACGCGCGAGCAAGAAGGTGTGGGATTAGTTCCACCTCGGAAACACAGGAGTAGTTGGAGTGCTATAAAGTGAATTCATGTTCTAGGCTTATTGCCTCAGAACATGGGGTGAGGTCCCATTACCTTCACTCGAACCGGTTACCCACCTACCTGGGCACACCTCAACTGTGACACTCACGCACACAGCCCTAGTCCCAGGTGCGCTTATGCCCGATTACTAGAATGCCTAGTTGCCCTTGCGGAAGAGAAGAGAAGAGAAGGGAAAGAGAGAGAGAGAGAGCGTGGGGTAGGGGGGTTTTGTTCTTCTGTGCATTGGCTAACACTTAGCCGTTTAAGGAGTTGTTCCCCCTGTGAGTGAAGTGAAGAAGAAACTAGGAGACAGAGTAGAGGAAGAGAAGAAGAAAGGACACTGATCAGAAGAAGAGCAGAGAAAGAAGAGAAGAAGAAGAGTGCTCTCTTGGCACTGTAGCAGTGGACGGTTAAGCCGTCTGGTTGAGAGCTCTGTTGTCTGATCTGTTTGACAGGGATTGCACCGTGCACTAAAGCTTGCGTGGATTTAAAGTGGTTGATACTATTCATTTATTTAGATCATTAAGTAATTATTATATGTGTATCTAAGCTAATAATTGGTGATTCAAATCATTATTATTTTGCCTTAGATGTCTTTTTGCCTCATTGGATTTTTGATATACTCATGTGCTACATTGAATATTAGTTTTGAGTAATTAATTGTGTTCATTTAAATTGTTTGTTGAGATTAGCGTGTGAATTCCCTATTTGCTCCCTATGTTCGACCTCGGATACTCTTTTGAATTTGAGTTATAAATTGTATTTGTTGACGAGCGATTTGGGTATGTACTACAACGTATCAATCTTAAACACTAATTTCACGCAGTCAACATTTTGGCACCGTTGCTGGGGAGCAACGTGCAATTCACCGCTATTCTCTGCTTTACCTGATTATAGTTGAACACTAGCTTGCCCTGTGTGATTTCTTGTGATTTTGTGAGGTACATCACAAGGCGATCTTGCCAGCAAAACAGCCACTCCAAGGCAGGTAACTTTTCTATTCTTCCCTAATTATCCTCTTAATTTTGGGAAGACAAAAAAAGGAAACAATCAATTAGGAATCACCTGCCTTATTTTTATAGTAATCATCATTTAAAAAGGCAAGTTTCCTAATTTGCGAACAAATTCATATCTGATTGAAGCTTGAGACGATTCTGTTTAGAATTCGCTACCCAAATTTCCTGTACCTATTAGGGACTACACGTAATTTCTAATCTTCTTGGACTACACACTTCTTGTTTAAAGTCCAAGGAGAACATTTTAAGATCAAATTGGATGCAGAATAGAGCCAATTAGGGTTTCTACATTAGGGTTTTGGAGTGATAGTTCGCATTTGCCTGCATAAAAGGAAATAACCCTCTCGCATTTGTGAGCTACCCAAGCCCTTGGTTGAAAAGATCTAATCAAGAAAAACCCTAAAATTAGGCTCTAATTTCACTTGAATCCTAAAATCTTGGATCTAATAACCTGAGAGTCAATCAGGGTGATTTCTGGGTCTTGACCTAGATTTCATTCTCCATCTTTTAGGGCAAGTCAGGTAAAGGTGGTCTATCTAGTAGGCCAACCAACATCCAAATTAGGTCACAAGTCAAATTAACTTATAATCAAGTGGAATTAAAGGCACAAATTAGGACTTAAAATTGGTAGACTTAAGAGGTCAACTTATCCATTCTAGTCTACTTGGAGCCTTAGTGACAAGGAAGGTCGGGTGGGGGAAACCTTGTAACCCGTAGAGATGCTCTACCGTGTAGGGGTCTATGCAAGACTCCTCCTTCCTAGTTGCCTAGGTAATTCTCAGGTGGACGACTTTCTGATCCAGGGGTACCATCCACCCCGAATCTCTATAGTCATCCAAAAATCTTTGGGTGCCTTGATTGAGTCTAACAACATCCAATCCCTCATCTTTTCTCTAGTGCACAAACACAGATCATCTTAGGGATTTCTATCTGGTAAAATCAACCGCAATCTATTCTTGAGTTTGATTCTACATCTTGATTCCACCACTTGATTCCAAAATGTAGCTTGGCTATATAGGAAGACTGTTTAAGAAACCTGAGTCCCAAATGAGCATAAAAGAAAAGATAATTGAGAATGCTTATAGAAACCATGAAGAATATTATAAAAGGGATATTCAGGAAAAATTTTTGAAAACAGCAGACATCATCGCAAGCCGTGCAGGGATAATATGGACATAAATGAACCACGGTTCAACCCAAGATAATCTACTAGCAAAACACAGTGAATTAGTGAAATTACACAACAATGAGTGTCTGCAATGTTGGTCAAGTCCTTCATTTCTAGAAAAACTCCAGGAATTTTTAGAAATACGAGGAGAATTGTTGAATAGGTTATATAGAACCATTGATCAAAAATACCCGTTAGAAGTTAATAAAACATCTTGGAGTGAGTCTAATGATCAACACAATTTCCTAAATCCCGAGTTTGATGATCATAGTTGTTATGGACCCCCAACCCAGATGAATTCAGATTCAAATTTCATAGCAATTGACATTCCTGATCTTGATGAGGGTTGGGAGGATCCAATTGCAGGTGTTCCTGATCTTGAACCAAGCCTAGAAAATCGAAAGCCTAGTTCACTGAGCTTAGATTTCCCAGACACCTGTGATACTAAGATTGAATTAGAACCTCTCGAGGGTGTAAATTCCATCCCTTATTCTGATAAGGTGACTCTCAAGAGCAATTCTGACATCCCTGTAGAGCCCAATCTAGATTCTAGTGATCCAACTCACACCCTTAACCTGGAATCTAGATCTAAGCCTTTTTTATCGGGATGATTACAAGGCCCCATGTGATGGAAATCAGATTTTGAATCTGGATTACAATTCCGGGCCTATATTTGATGATTGCACCTCTTCATTCTCCTCAGAGACATAGATCAATTTTTTGAAAGTCATGCCAATTTACGATACATAAACCAAGGAGTTGGAAGAGTTAGGAATCGATTGGGCCTATCCTAGGAGCCAAGAACCTGAACCCATGCCTAATAAGAACATCCTTTTTTCGGATTCTGAGAGTAGGCTACATCCAAGTCAGGTTGCTGATTGTACATCTCTTGATTTATCCTGTAGTGGAACCCCTGATCCCGAATCAGATTCAGAACATGATTCTCGCAAGTTCTTCAACGATTTCGAATCTTGATTTTGGAGAACTGTTGTTTCCTGACAACTCTAAGCCAATCTACGACCTCAACATATATGATCTATTCTTTGACTCTGACTTTGAGGTCTTTGATCCCGAGATCATTAATTCAAAATCAGGTTCCACTGAGATGGAATCATTTGTTTCTGATCCTCAAGAATCAAAAACAGTAATTGCCGAGAGTGTCTGCAATCCAGAGTTCGAATCTTTTCTTGACTTAGATTTCCATAACCCTCTAAATACTCTTTAGGCATTTACATTTGATTTTGATGGCCATTATGAGGACTCTCTAGATGAACCTACCTTGGAATCCTTCCTAGAGGAGCCCTCACACACAATTTTTAAAGAAACCAACTCTTCCACAACATATACAAAGCCTTCCAAAACCCGTTCTCAACCCTGACATGCAACCAGACTCAATTTCCACTCTGATTCTCCTCTCGATGAGCCGGTTACACATGATTCTCCTCCACATTTCAATTGGGTTTCAGACTTCGATCATACTGATAATCACGTCCCATCCTTCTTTGATCACTCCCGTAGGGTTCCTACATCCTCCACCGACCCTTTTTCATTTGAGGATCCCTACTCTGACCAAGTTGATCCAATTCAGCCAAACCCTAGCTTTTCACTTCCACATCTATTTGAGTCACAGAGTATATGGTGGGTTCCGCATCTACTAATTCACATCTATCAACCCACCAGATTGGTTGGGTTTGGGTTGCATCATCAGCCTGTTGACTTGAACAAGAACCTGGTTAGACCAACCAGGCTATTGATCAAGGTGCTTGTTTTACAAAATTCATTTGATTTGACCACTACTCCATACCATTTTCTACTCAGCTGAAGGCATTGAATTTAGTGCTTAACAGGAGGCAACCCGTCATTCCAAAAAACCCGAGATCCTTCTGATTATCTTTTTGTACTTCATTTCTATTGCACTTCGAGTTCAGTTTTAGAACAGTCGACTCTACCTTTGGTACTCATACTAGAGCTTAAAATTGTCTGCAACTGTCATCCCGACTTGTTCGCCCACCCAATTGTCCTATTCTAATCCCTGAACCCAAACTGATTTCATACCCTCCGATTTACAATGAGGACATTGCAAAACTTAGGCATGGGGGGGTGTTAAAGTGCACACATACAAAAATTAAAAGTTCTGAAGGGTTCTCACAAAAAATACATAATCCAAAAAATAAAAAAAATAGAAAATTTTGAAAAGAACAAAAAAATGGAGAAAGGGGAGGAAATTTTGAGTGGATAAAAATTGCATATCATTCTTGAGGAGGAAGAGAAAAGGTGATTTTAAATGTCGAAAAGGAGTAACAATTTAAAATAAAAATAGCTAGTCATTAGTAAAAGATTATGGAATTTATTTAAGTTCTAGACTAAATCAAAAGAAAGAAATAAAATCAAAAGTGCTACAGAAACACGAAGATTAGTATGAGTGCTGCTCTAAGGCCTCTTGGGCTATGTTTAGGCTTAAAAATTCACGTATCCATTAAGATTTGGATAGTCCTCAAGAGGTTGAGGAAATTGAGAAGCTTAAGTATTAGGTCTAAGACTTAGGGATTATTCGGCCTTGTTAATTGACCCCTGGTTTGCAGGACTCGGTAACCTAAGCACCGAAATCCACACACAGTCTGGTTTAGTGTGCTTAATATCAAAATCATGCAAATGCATTAATTCTGTTATGAGAAAGCTACCTAGATTAGGAGCGACTTATCAACACAAGTTGATTTGGACGAGTTCCCGATGCGGAGAGGTGGAAATTCCACTCGAAGATGCGTAATAGCATACCGTCTCCTTGGTGCTTGTCTCCTAGGATATTTAAATATCCTACCGAAGGCACGTAAGCACCTTGTGCTAGTTCAGCTGCCATGGGCGGGATTATCTTAAAATGTCGATTGCCAGGGCTTGAATTTAGCTACAGAACGCCATGGGCGGCAGTATCTCGAAGTGTCAAAAGTTAGGGTTCTGGGGGTTGCCATGGGTAATGCTATCTCAAAGCATCGAAAACTAGGGACCCTATGAGGATTGATGGTGGGAGCTAGGAATCAGATACAGATTGTGTTGTAAAGCCAAATTCGAAGCTAGAAATAAAGAAGAAAAAGAGAGAGAACACTCTCTAAAAATGCAAAAATTCTTCCATCTCTCTCTTACAAACAATGCACTGCAAATTGAACTGGGTCTAACCATGTTTTAAGCATGGGTGCTTTAATAGCGGAGTTCAACAAACTCTAGGTTAGTTCCTGTAGGCCTTAGAAACCTTTGTGGCAGACTGAGGCTAAAGCTAGTCAGGTTCGGATCTTGGTTGCTACTTGAGTACCTGTAGGCCTGCTATTAGCATTCTGACCTAATCTAGAGAGAAAGCACATAACAAAGTTTTGAGCATTAAAGGCATGGTCTAGAATTTGAGTTAATTCCGTGAGATTTTGCTAAGGGCTAGCAAAAGTTAGGCATGGGGGTATGATGATAACGTCATTATCAGCCATATCTAGCTTTAATCAATCACAATTAAGGAATAAATGCTCCTACATAACCTTGAGAAGAGTCCTAATTCACTGCAAATCCATTCTGAGAGAATAACAAGAAAATAGGGGTAAAACTGCAATAGCGTATCTCAATTGTAGAATAATCACGAAATTTCTCAGGGGTTAATTAAAGGTTAAGTGGTCTTAAATGTTTAACAAGTGGGTCCGTGCAGACAAAAATGGATTTTCACATGTTTTGAGAATTAAATGACATTTGAAACCCTAAAAATAGACCCGCCTAATCTACTAAGGTTCTGGTCAGGATAAAATTCACATAAACCCTCTAAAAATCATAGAAAAATATTCTCTAGGGTTTCGTACATTCAATTTAACTATCAGAACCTGTCTTGACCGAAAACAGAGTCTCAGACAGACAGTTGCCTTAATTTAGATTTTTTCATAAATTACCCAGTCAAATTTGATCAAAACCAAAATCCAACTTCACCATTGAATTCTTTAGATTCAAATTAGGTTTATACCAAAATATGGACCCAATTTGAGATCATCTTGACCTAGTTTGTAATTTAGTCCTGTCTGACTCTTTTCTCACACACATGCCCCAAACTTTCAAAATCCTTACAAATAGGCCCCTATCTTTGTCATCACTCTTTGCAAATGGGTCCCTCTGCCATTATCGTGGGGGAATCCTTCTCCGATGACCTTTGATTGAAGAGAACTTCTCTGATCAACGAATCCCTTCCAAAATTGGAAGGGAGATTCCTTGAGAAGTTCTCTTTCCAACGCACCCGATTTCGATCTCCATAACCTTCCCAATCTCTCATGAAAATGCATGAGAGATTCAAGTATCTCTTAGGTTTCTAACTTCAACGAACTTTCCAAGCTTGAAAGCTTGGCTTCCAAGCTCCAATCGACTCCCTGGGGCCTATATAAGGATCCTCTTGACAAACCATTTTCCCTGCACTCGAATTTGGCCAGAAATCCCCCACGTTCCTCCCTCCTCTCCAGCTAAATAGCTACTCGATGTCCGGAAACCTCTTCTGACCTCCTTCATTGTCCGCTAGCAATATTGGCGATGGATTCTCCTTCCTTGTCTTCCTCTGTCGTCCTTGTCGTCCTACCCCCACTGGAGCACCTTCGTCCTCGGCACTGACGTACCCACAACAAGTCGATCTCCCCCCTTTTGTCCGTTAGTTTAGGAGTAGTGTAGTTCCCTTAGACTCTCAGGTTAATTATCCCCCTCTTAACTCTTGTTTCAACCCCTCGGCACCGTGAATCACCCTCGTCTTCGTCCCCGGCTGCTCCTTCGGCGAGGCGTCCCCGTTGCTACACCCCTCCATCTGCCTCACCGAAACCCTCTACACCTTCGCCACATCCACCCGCATCAAAGCCCCATCTTTATTTCCTACTCCACCCACTCCCATGACCCATCAAACAAACCCACTTCCTCCGGCCATCTCCTCCTCCGTCAGGCCGCTACACTCCTCGCCTCACCACGATACCACCGTCACCACCTTCGTCATGCTTCAGCAAAACTTTTGAGCCATCTTCTTGGGGCATTTAGCCCGTACTTTGTTGTTTCACATTTACGCCTTCCGCTGCCATTAACGAGCGAGTTCAAGCTCGCTTGAAGCTTGCTCCAGGTCAAGCGAGCCCCAGGTCATTGCTCCAGGTGGTGCGGAATCAGCCCAAGAATACGCCCAAGTCCTTGATTGAGAGCGTGAACCCCAGCAACTGCTTCAATTGGAGATGTTTTCATCTACAGGCGCACACGAGCAAGGTGTGGGATTAGTCCCACCTCAGAAACATAGGAGCAGTTGGAGTGCTATAAAGTGAATTCGTGTTCTGGGCTTATTGCCTCAGAACACTGGGTGAGGTCCCATTACCCTCACTCGAACCGGTTACCCGCCTAACCTGGGCACACCTCAGCTGTGACACTCACGCATAGAGCTCTGGTCCCGAGTACGCTTATGCCCGATTGCCTGAATGCCCGGTTGCCCTTGCAGAAGAGAAGAGAAGAGAAGGGAAAGAGAGAGAGAGAAAGAGCATAGGGTAGGGGGTTTTGTTCTTCTATGCATTGGCTAACATTTAGTCATTTGAGGAGTTGTTCCCCCTGTGCATGAAGTGAAGAATTAACTAGGTGACTAAGCAGAAGAAGAGAAGAAGAAAGGACACTGAGCAGAAGAAGAGCAGAGAAAGAAGAGAAGAAGAAGAAGAAGAAGAAGAAGAAGAGTGCCCTCTTGGCACTGTAGCGGTGGATGGTTAAGTTGTCTGATCGAGAGCACCGTCGTCTGATCTGTTTGACAGGGAGTGCATTGTGCACTAAAGCTTGCGTGGATTTAAAGTGGTTGATATGTTCATTTATTTAGATCATCAAGTAATTATTATATGTGTATTTAAGCTAATAATTGGTGATTCAAATCACCATTATTTTGCCTTAGATGTCTTTTTGCCTCATTAGATTTTTGATATACTCATGTGCTACATTGAATATTAGTTTTGAGTAATTAATTGTGTTCATTTAAATTGTTTGTTGAGATTAGCACGTAAATTTCATATTTGCTCCTATGTTCGACCTCGGATACTCTTTTGAATTCGAGTTATAAATTGTATTTGTTGACGAGCGATTTTGGTTTGTACTACAACGTATCAATATTAAACACTGATTTTGCGTGGTCAACAGAGTTCTTACTTTATTTTTATCTTAACTTTCAAGGCATTCATCTTTTAGGAATCTAGCATTTCTAGATATTAATACTCTTTAAGTTCAGGGTCATATAAGCAATGGCCTTTTCCATCCCTCGAATACCCAATGAAGTAGCACTTGGTAGTGTGGGATTCCAATTTGTTAGGATTCATGTTCTTTACATGATCCATACAACCCCAAATGCACAAGTGCTCAACACTTGGCTTTCTCCTATGCTGATCTCATGAGGATTTTTAGGGACAGATTTAATTGGAATCCTTTTCAATATATATCCTACTATCTCCACCGCATATCTCCAAAAGTAAAGCAGAAGTTTCACTTTGCTCATCATCAATCGTAACATGCCCAATTGGTTGTAGTTGCATCTTTTAGAGACACCATTCAATTGTGGTGCACCAAGAGGCATGAGTTCAAAAATAATTCCTTTCTCTTTGAGGTATTCCTCAAATTCCTCAGAAAGGTATTCACCTCCTTGGACTAACCAAATTGCTTTGATTCTTTTACCTATTTGGTTCCAAATCAATACCTAATACTCTTTGAACATTTCAAAGATTTTAGACTTGTGATGCATCAGGTAAATGAATTTGTACAACGAATGGTCATTAGTAAAGGTCACAAGATACTATTGACCATTCCTAGTTGCAGTACTAAGGATATGTATAAAGTCTAGCAAGTCCTTACACCTCACCCCTTTCCAAAGAAAGGGTTGTCTGGACATTTTCACACGAATACAATATTCACAGGTAGATAAGGGTTGAACCTCCAAAATGTCCCAAGGGTTCATCTTTTACGAGCCTATTTATCCAATTAATAGATACATGTTCAAGTCTTTGATGCCAAATCACGATGGATTTGTTAGCATCTTCCCTAGCACTCTTAGAAGGCATTTCATTCTCAAAGCATTCATGACACATTTACAATCATCCAGCTTACACTAGGAGTAATAAAACCAAAAGAAATTTCTTTACTATAACGTTTTACAGTAAGAGTTTGCTCAAAATGAAAAGAATAGTCATATCTAACTAACTTTGATACAGACAAAAGGTTCCTCCTAATGGAAGTCACAAAGTGATCCTCTTAAGAATAGGATGTGCCTTTTGGGATTCTTGAGTTTATAGGTCCCTATGACTTCTGCTGAAACCATTGCTTCGGATCCCATCATGACTTGTAATTCTCTCTCCTTAAGCCTTCTAATCACCTGAAAGCCATGCAAGAAATTGTAGATGAACAGATGCTCCAGAATACACAACCCAACTTCCTACTCATCGAACGAGTAAGTTGGTTTCAATAATGAGAAGAGATGTGTTACCTGCATTGACCTTGCCTTTGATCTTTTCTAAAGACTTCATGTACTTCGGACAATTTCATTTCCAGTGCCTTAACTTCTTGCAGAAGTGACGCGTCTACTGCCTTGTCCTTCTTCTTGGAAGAAGTGAGATGTGTAGGAGCTGAAGACTTGCTCTTCTTTTGAGAACTCTTCCCTTTACCCTGCTTCTTCTGCTTAAACCTCCTACTACTTGGCAACCATTGCCTTGAGTAGGCTCTCCTTCTTAATGATGTCCTTTACGAACTTAAGCAAGGAGATGAGCTCAGCTATGGTAGTCTTCATCTTTCCCATGTGAAATGAGATGATGAAGCTAGTGAAGAACTTGGAAGTGATCGCAAGATGATGTCCATGAGGATCTCATCATCAATTGCCATCCCCAACCTTTGGAGCTCAAAAATATGTTCGTACATTTTCAAAACATGCTCCCTCGCCGAAGTCCCTGCCTTCATTTTTCATCAAAGAAACTCCCTGAGAACATTATAGCACTGAGTTCGATTCACATCCTTGAACATTGGTACTGATGGGCCTTTAGTGGGCCGTACTATGGAGAAAAGAGGGCAACTGATGGCCCTTCTTTAGGATTTTTCTTTGGTTATGGGCCCTGATGGCTTTTGTTGGAGACATGGTCCGTATCAGCTTAAGAAAGCTTATGAGAAGCTTTTGGAGTTACGTACCTCTTCTGAAGAGGATAAAAGTTGTTTGAAGCACTAGTCCATCCGGGTTCCCCTGAAGGTCAAGATTTTTTTTTGTGGTTGGCCAAGAGAGATGGATTGATTACTGGCAGCCTCAGGTGGAGGCTGATGGGTACTCGTACCCAACAATGTCCCTTGTATCCTTCAGGCGAAGACCATATACAACACCTTTTTTCCAAATGTCCCTTTACTAGGGAGGTTTGGGAGGAGGCCTTGCGGGTACCTTTGCCTGCTTGGGATGACCTTTGGAGGGCTTTAGGAGACTTGCAGCAGAGGCGGAGGTTCATTTCGATGGTACTATGGACGGTATGGCGGGCAAGAAATGATGTCCTATTCAGGAGGGGTCAGGTGTGGGTTGAAAATGTGTATGGGGAGTCTCTCTTTTTGTTCAACTGGTGGACACATTTTCTGATGTAAGTTTGTACTAAAATTTCTTTTATAATAAAATTCAGATGACTATTGTTACCAATAGTCATCCTTTATTTTTCAAAAAAATATTTCTTTTAGGCTCATGAGGATCTTAGGGGCAGTTTTCATCTCCACATGTTGCTTTTGAAGCACATTGTAGAGCAAACCAAGGACATAACACAGGGCAAGTGTATTGTCCTTGTCCCAGTTTGCATTAAACTCCCTCTCTTGAGAGTTCCTAGGATTCTCATGCTTGTTCTACTTGATCACATACTCTATGCGATCGATTGCTAGAACTAGCTCAAGATTACGAATCTAATCTATATAGTTAGTGTCCATCAATTGGTTCTTTTCTAGTAAACAACTGAGCAGATTGATGTTCATCATCTAAAAAGGATGAAAAACATTTGATTAAAATCCAGTATACAAAAAATACTTGATTTTGGGATTTTGAAAACAAAGGTGCCTACTATGTCTAACTCGAATGTTATTTCCTCTCCAACACTCAAAGCAAGATGAAAGCCAACCCTGATGCCTCAAGTGGGAATGGACTCTCCTCTCCAATGAGATTGTGTAGCTGTGTAGGATCTGCATACACAATCCAATGAGAGAAGCAAGAACTCTTTTCTTCTTGCAAATCCAACTATGTGTCTTATGATTCTATCCTTTGGTGTACTCTACACCATGCTCGTTAACCATCGCTGAGAGTACACACAACTACATATATCAACCCTTGAATACACTTAATTGAGGGGCTAAGAACTACACCCAAGACACACATATGCAACCCATCCCTTTCAAAAAATGAGCGAACCCACTCAACATGAATTCTATGCCAATGTTGTTCCAATGGGGATTTGTTGGCTCGAAAATCATCGTAGTTTAGAAAAATGCATTATAGTACAGTGACGAAAATCGATTGACATTTAAAATTTATAAATGCACGAAAAACCGTGAGTGCTGAGGTCATTTGCAGGGAGCAAATGTAGCAATTCAATCCACTAATCACAATAATAAAAAATAATGATGCAATTAATAGTAAATCACAAATGTGAGAATAATTAATTAATGCTCAGAATTATATCTCAGAATAAAAAAAATAAAGAGAATAAAAATGGTGGTTGGAACCACCAATTATCCCCAACAATTAGGCATAAATCCCAACTCAAATCTCAATTTCTCAACAGTAGTCAGAATCAATTCCTTCACAAATTAGACATCCTGAGAAGACCTTAGATGACCTAACTATCAAACCCAACACCCTCTGAATTTGCCTAAGTGTAGGCATGAATCTCGAGGTAGCACAGTACAAAGCCTTCCCTCCCCTTAGAAATTCCCTTCCCTCTCTCTTCAGAATTAGGTCAAACGGCATACAGGTAATCGGATCCGGAATAGGGACCAGGCTCGCTCAGGTGTGGGTAACAGGTGGCAGGCGAGGTGTGAACAGGGTAGGTGAGAGGGACCTCACCCCGTGAGTAGGAGGCACACATCTAACACACAAAATTCAATAAGTATTGAATTTATTTTTAAAATCTTCCGATGTGGGACTAATGTCCTAGCTTTTCTTCGCTGCAGTAGCTGAGAGAGGAATCGAGGTCGGAGAATGCTAGATGGTAGTGGAGGAAGGCGGAGGAGAACAACGATGCAACTTGAGCCGACGAACACCTGAAATCCATAATATAGGCTAATTTTCCCAATTAAAAAGCTCAGAAGGATTACCGGAGCACAGCGAATGCGATGGCACTGGTTTCGTGGTGTTTGGTGGTTGGTGGAGTGCATATGACATCGGAGATGGTCGACGGTTATGGGTGTGTTCGGTGGGGTGATGGAACAATCAAAGCTGCAAATTTCTTTGGGGCTTTTAATCAGTGGGGCACAGTGGAGGTTACAGAGGTGTTGTGGAGTGGTTTGGGTACGTGTGGCGTTGGTGTGAGCCTGCCGGAGCTCATGCCAGAGGCAGAGAAGACGAGTGGGGTGTTCACGTGCTGAAACGGTGTTTTAGAAGTCGTTGCATTGTAGTATGGGTCGTAATAGCATGAAAACAGATAAAATTTATACTTGAATAAAATCCAAGGCCGTTCACTGGGAGCAAGTAGCAAAATAAATCTCAAGATTGCAATTCTATTACATGATATCAATATATGATGAAATTTCGAAGCACAAATGATATGTATATAAAAGCAAATGTTAATAATGCAAAAGGATTAGGGTAAAATGGTGATTTGAATCACCAAATTACCATATTACAATTATACTTTAATAATGAAATAGTATCAATCAACCAAATGCCATTATGATGAGTGCACAGTGCACTTCTTTGTGATGCCATAGTGCATAAGCACTGTTCCTCTTTTGGTTGCTTCTTCTTCTTCTCTTCTTCTGCTTTGACTTCTCTTCTTCCTCCTTCTCTTCACACACAAAGGGGGGGATACTTCATGAATTTTGCTAAGTGTTAGGATCTCTTTGAAGCAAAACCCCCCTTAACCCTGCGCTCTCTCTCTCTCTCCTGTTCTCTTCTTCTCTTTCTCTCAATTAGGCAGGTATTTAGGAAATCGGGTATGCAGATACCCGAGACCAGGTTCGTGTGGCGTGGGTCACGGACGAGGTGTGAGAGTAGGTGGGCAAGTGAGCGGGTAATGGGGACCCGACCCTTGTGTCTTGGGCGAGGGGTCGGGGTGGCAAATTCCTCTTATCTCGCATTGAGGGCTTGGTGACTTTCGATGTGGGACTAAGTGTCCCATAGTTCTCCTCGCGAAGCTGCTGATGATGGTTCTTCCAATTGTAGTCGGAGATGAGTTCATGGCTTCCAATTGAAGGCCTAGAGAGTGACCTGGGGTCCTTCCGTGCGACCTGTAGCGAGCACCTGAGTTCTTCGTGGTTAGAACACCGCGAACTTGGTCGATGAAGTCGTCACAGCGGCGGAGCTCTGGTGGAAGACTTGGAATCAAGAATCTGGGTGTTAAGCCCCAATTAAAACATTCAAGAGGATCACCGTAGGATGTGGAGTGTGATGGCGACGTCCGTGGGGTGATTCGTTCGTGGATGATGGCGGATGGTGACGGAGATGGAAGCGAGAAGGTAGTTTATTTGGTGGATGATTTGGGTGAGAGGAGTGGCAAATAGGGAGAGCGATTTTGATGGACGAGTCATGGTGGAGCTTATGAGGTGGTTGGTGAGGTGTTTGGAGTGGTGGAGCGTGCGGAAGACCTTACCAGAGTGGTTACCGCTGCGGAAGAAGATGAATTCGCGGGAGGCGATGCGGTGGTCGAGTTGGAGTGGCGAAGATGGAGTTCTAAAGTAGCAGAGCTAGGAAGTTGATCTGAGTAGGTAGTGGATGACGAGGAGGAGGAGCGATGCCAGGTCTGGTATGGCCAGCACCGGAGATGAAGGCTACTTCGGTGAGTTGGATGGTGACGAGGACGAGGTTAGGAGACGTCTCGCTGGTATGTTGAGATGCGGAAGACGACGGGGAAGAAGATCTAGCCGTTGGTATTGCAAGCGAATGAAGAATGAAGTCAGAGGGAGTTGCCGAACATTGTGGAGCCTTTTGTCCTGAGAAGAGGGAGGAAGGAGGGGTATTCCAGGCCGAAAACGAGCGTAGAGAGGACGGTTTGTCCTCAGGGGTCTTTAAATAGGTCTCAAGGGGTGCTTGAAGCTTGGAAACCAAGCTTCCGAGCTTGGTAAGTTCGCCGGAGTAGGAAACCCACATCTCTCATGCGTTTGCATGAGAGATTGGGAAAGAGTTGGAGCCCACGAATAGGTTCAAATTGTAGAGAAATCTCTTAGGAATCTTCCTTCCAAATTTGGAAGAGATTGAGCATGAAATCAGGGAGAGATCTCTAATTGAAGGTCGCCAGAGTTGTAGGAATAGGACTTCTACATCATGGAGGCGGTGGGGACCTTTTGGAGAAGAAGACAACAAAGATAGGGTCCTGTTTGTAATGAATTTCAAAAACTAGGGGCACTTCTGAAATGGAAAGAATCAGACAGGACTGAAATGCAAACTAGGTCAAAACGATCTCTAATTAGGCCCAAATTTTGGTACAAACCTAATTTGGACATAAAGAATATGATGGTGAAGTTAGATTTAGGTTTTGACCAAGTTTAACTAGGTAAATTACGTAGTTACCCAAATTAGGGCAACTTTCCGTCTGACTCTGCTTTAGGTCAAAACGAGTTCTGATGGTCAAATTGAAGGTACCAAATCTTAGGGAATATTTTTCTATGAATTTTAAAGGATTTAGGTAAATTTTATCTTGATCAGAACCTTAGTTAGTTAAGCAGGTCTATTTTTAGGGTTTCAAATGTCATTTAATTCTTGAAGTGCGTGAAAAACCCATTTTGTTCTGCATGGACCCTCTTGTTAGACTCTAAAGCACATTTAACCTTTAGTAAACCCTTGAAATAATCCGTGGTTATTCTATTTTCTTGTGGATTAATGATAAAATTGCATAAATAATCTTTTATTCTTCTTTCTTCTCAAAACAACTCAACCTGGCCAAGAGACCTTATGACTGATATGTAGGAGCTTTTATTGACTTTATCATATCAAATTAAGCTAGTTATGGCTTATGATGGTATTCCCATCATGGGGGAAGAGTGGTGGTAGTGGTTGAAACCTGACTCTAAGGACCTAAGAAGATGCTAGAGAGGGAGAGAGAGAGGTTAGGATGTTTAGGGGACTGAGAGAGGGCAAGACCACGTATGGCATTGGCTAGCCAGATGTGGAGAAGATGAAGTCATCGGTGAAGGAAACAACGAGGAAGAAGATGTCGGTGGCACCCTTGCTTTGGCTGGCAAGGTGCATTTGGAAGAGGGGAAGAGGCTGAGCATTCCAAGTTGGCGGTTGGTTGGCCAGAAGAGGGGGGTGGAGGAGCTTGCCAGAGTCGAAGAGGATGGTGGTTGGAGGAGGAAGAAGAGAAGGAATTCCGATCGATTCTTGGCTGAGGAGCACACTAGGAGATCCTAAAACTTATATAGAGCTTGAATTTGAGCTCAAATTGGAAGATTTCATGAATGGGATTTGTGATTTTTGGTAACTTGATTCCAAGAATCTCAGAGTTCTCCTGAGCTCGTGGGTCAATAACAGGGTTCATGACCAAGTTCTCTTGATTGGGAATCCTCTCCAGATCAATCCCTCCAAGTTTGGAGGGATTTGATTGGGAGTTGAGCGTGGAATCCGTGATTGAATGATCACGCATATGGGTTTAGGGTGTTGTTCACATGGCTCAGGCGACAAGGACCTAATTGTGAAGAAGATGACAATGTTAGGGGCCTTTTTGTAATAAACATTAAACCTAGGGTTTGGATGTTGGAAATAGAGTTTTTAGGCGCTAAAATGCAAATTAGGTCAAGATGGACTCTGATTGGACCCAAGTTTTGATGTTAACCTAATTTAGACCTGAGGAATCTAATGGTAAACTTGGATCCGAGTTTTGACCACATTTGATTGGGTAAATTGCATAGGAACCCAAATTAGGGTAAATTCCTATCTAAATCTCTATTCTTAGTAAAAAAAGGGTTCATATGGTCAAAGTAAAGGTACCAAACCTCTTAGAATATTTTTCAATGATTTTTAGGAGGTTTAGATTGAATTTATCTCGATCATAACCCTTTCAATTTAAGTAGGGATGATAATTAGGGTTTTTAGTGATAGTTTAATCTCCGAAATGCGTGAAACCCTAATTCAGTCAAAGTGAGCTCACCTCTTAGTCTTTTCAGTTCATTTGACCTTAATTTATCCCTTGATTAATTTGCATTAATGATGGGATGGTAAAACAATAGAATTAACCTCGTTTTTCTGACTTCACCTTAGAACAATTTAGCACGGAATTGTGATCTTTAGACAGTTATTTAGGATCATTTATCATTTGAATCTGACTAATTTTGGCTAATTAGGACTCATGATGGTGTTACCATTAGGATCTAACCTACTTACATAACCTCGTTGGTACAATCCCCTTGCCTTTGCGTAGATCACGAATCATCATCATCATGACTAATTCAATGACACATTTGAAATAGGGACTCAGTCTTACTGGGAAGTTGACTAAGTCTTATTTGAGATTAAGTTTAATTTAATCCTATTAAATTAACTATTTTCAACCTAGTCTAAAATTAGAAGCATATTCTAATATTGTCTTATGGTTTTGTGTTTGAGATTGCATCCTATGCATCACAATCACACGCATAAAGCATTCCACAAGAAAATTACATCATATGTAAAAATTTCCAAATCAAAGGAATTACATGAAAATAACTCAACATGCTCATAATCACTCCACACTATATGGCTACGATAATCTCATCATCACATGCATTCCACAATAAAACCACCAAATCATGAAATATAACTAGAAAATAGAGAACACTCATAACATCATTTGTCGAGGAATGCAATTGCTTTTTCTCTTATGATTACTAATTAATCAAATAGCGTAATTAGTTATTTTACTAATTATAATTCTAATTTGAGATCATGTGGAATGCAACGACATCTTATTCTTTTGAAGTCCTTTAATCCAGATATTAATCCAATTAACTCAAAGATCAATCTTCAAAACAATCTTTTAGGGTTTGTTTGATTTTGAAAAATACTATGTGCCTATCTCTACGAGGATCTAATTGACAAGAATTTGTGCATAAATAAAAAAAATGAACATAACCACAAAAAATCCTAGAAAAGTAAAAAAATGTTCTCTAACAAATGTATCAGGTTTTTCCCGCAATGGTTGGATCGAATTTGATTCAATTTCAAGTAATAAATGCATGAAAATCATGTTCTGCATATTGGCCAGTCAACCAACAATTGACTTGCTACAATAGGCATGACTTTAGAATAAATTCCATAGTAGTCAAACATCCGACCAACCCATTTGTCATCTGGTTACTTGGCAAGAAATTGACTTAGTGTCATACATTCCATCTAATTATAGCATAATTCCCTGTAGTCCAACAGGAATAATTACCATTGTAATCAGGCATCTGACGATCAAGTTAGATGCCTAACTAATGCAGAATTGCTCGTCAAGTACGGTTACCCACGATTGATCACTTGATATAACGCTTTATGTTTGATTTCAAAAATCAAGCGCATGGGTCTTTATAGGTTAGATGTTTAATTCATGAATCTGATGTCTAACTCTTAGTGTAGCTGATCGATTAATTAGACAACCAATCCACCAATTACATAACAAGAGTGAATAAAACCCAAATTTTCGTGACTCTTTGCAAAATCGAACTGACCAAGGCTTTGATACCATTGTGGGCTTTGATCAAATCAACCTAGTGCATCGTGGAAGCGTGAAAACATGCATTTAAAAATTTTTCAAGTCACAAGATCAGAACAATGCCAAAACCCAATCAAGAAACAAAAATATAAATAAAATACCCTAAATCGGAACCATATGGAAGGAACTATTTTCCTCCTCTTTCGAGGTCCCACAAGTATAAGGAATTTATACTTTCATGACTGGCATCGTACAACACCTTACTCATAATGCCTCCTATAATATGCCTCGGTAATTCCCTAGACTCCATCTCCACGATAGGTGGATGAGACCCTTCATGTCATGGAGAGACTATCCCAGTTGAGATCCATGAACAAATTGCGGTCTCAAAGCGACTGCTCACTTCGCTTCTCAAGCGTCCACCAAACGACCCTTTAAAATGGCCCAAAAATACTTGTCGTAGTACTATCCGATCGACTTATCTGATAAATAAGTCCAGTAGCTATTGAATGGAAGCAGTAGATAAGTTGACTAGCTATTGAAGAGAAGCGGTTCTCATACAGGCCTACCCCTTGAAGCCGCACCCCTGTTGTAGTCGGTCGACTGATTTAGCAACTGGTCGACTTACTACTATGTAGTAGGTCGTCTAATAATGAAATTAGGCAACTTGCTACAATGGAGCAACCCTCCTTATCTTCTTGATGACAGTTGTTCTCGGTGGATGATGGTGGGAATTAAATCATGGAATCATTAGGGTTGCACATGGGAGATATTTATAGGGTTTCCACCAGTAAACCTAATTTGATTTCAACCCTTGAATCTCCATTCAAGGGTGGGGATCTAATCCTACTTGATATTTGCAAGCTAAGCCCACAACAACCTTTGTTATGTTTTTATCTAGTACACAAAAATAACTTAATTGCAGTCCAACACTTGGATTCTTTACCTAATCATATTAGGTAAAATTAAATGTCAAATTAATGGTAGTTTAACTCCTTAAGTCACAATTGATTTCTCTATTAAATAGGAAATCACTAAAATATTATTGGTTTCATCACTCCAATAATGATGCTTTAGGTTACTTGGGAAATTGGCACAATGCTCCATTGAATATTCCAAATACTCATGAATCCTTTACACATGAAGAAAAATATTATCCTAAGGTCTAATCCCATTAGACAGCTGTCATTCCTCCATGAATAATATTATTCTTGACACCTTCTTGTATCATTGGGATGGGAATGAAGATTAAAATCTTTTCAAAAGGTCTATCTTCTTCTTTTCTTATTTTAAGTTTGATTACGACTCTGTGACCATATGTAAAATTGTCATTCCTAATATATGCAAAGCGAGTTCATACCTCAAGTTTGTTACATACACTTATGTAATAGACTTGTGCAATCTTTTCAAGAGATCATGTATCTTCTATCCCTTCTCATATGGCCCAGCTTTCCAGTATTAGCACTACGATGGGTGCATTTACTGATGGTCCACCAAATGCACATATTTGAGAACAGAGACACATATCTGTCTTAAGTTTAAGGATATGCCTTCTCCATGACAACATTAAAGGACTTCCTGCTCTGGGTGGAAGTCCTTCTCTAATGCCAACATTAGAGAACTCCCCACTTGTGGAACTATCTTCATTCAAAAACATCAATCAAGTGATGACCTCTAGAGAAGGTTGTCATCCCAACTTAGACCGGAAACATATGATCGAATTGGATGGTTTCTTGATATGATATCGGATCCTTTAAATCATTTAGATCTCCAAATCAATACATAGGGTTTATTTGATCTAGCTAAGTGCTTTACCTTATTCGTACTAAGAAACCTGATTCATTTATTGGGAATCAAACAAATTCTTTATTCAAATAAAGAATGTAATCATATTACAATGGTTAGAATGCTCACCCAGAGCATACAAAAGCCAATAGTTCAATGGGGAGGGGGATTCCGATGTGTAAAGCACAAGTTGTGGTTATATGAAATGGCATGGGTACCCACATGCATCGTATAAACCCCGCACCTACCCACAAGTTATCCATTCACCTGAGGTAAACTCTACTCCACATCCAAACACAGTCGAGGGTTTTAGGGTTTAGGGAGGAGGGCACGTGTGTATTTCTTCTTTTTTTGTTTTTTCAAAATGAAAATCGACATAAATCACATTTTACATTCTTGGGACCTCCAATTTGCATGTGAAATGGTTCGCTAGACTTGTCTTTGTGAGATGAACACAGTGGTGACCTAGGATGTTTAGATTGGGTGTTAGTTGGCATTTTGAAGGATTTGAGGTATGACACAATTAATTTGAGATGAAAATACCACGAAATGCAAAACACACATGGACTCTGAAAAGTAGGCTACCAACCTTTGATTTGCACAAAATTGGTGTCGTTAGTTTCCAAATTTCACAAAGAGTTTTGAAATGACTTTTAATAAGGAATTGAGTACAAATTCCAAGATGCAAGAGCACTTACATGAATTACAACATATGAGAAAGATTTGTTTGCAAAATTTTGACAACACTACCTATACAACTCTAATATGGACAAAATGAAAGGAGTTAGGTTTCTTTCAAAGGGTGTAATCGCAGTTGGGTGCGAGAATCTGGCTTCAAAACCTTACAACATCTCTTACTACATTTAAATGTAGGTTAAATTGACATATCCATTGAGAAATACCTAAGGATGAGGAAGTTCATCAATAATTTAGTTTTTCACTTAGATTAATAAGTCTATATTAAGTTTTTCAATTGGCATTGAGTACGCAAAATCCGCTAAGTGATAACTGCGCCGTTGTAGCGTGAAAATTACAACCATTTTATTTAGAATTTTTTCAAACTAATAAAGAATTAATCATAAAGATGGAAGTTCGAGTTGTTTGACATAAAGGCATACGATTCAATTACTTCCAAACTAGACCTAACTAATGTATTTTTTATTTTTTAATTTTTTTGGTATTTTTAAATAAGGGATAATTCAATGGAACTAAGGATAGGGACTAGATTGCAGCATAAGAACCTAAACGTAATTCACATGTAAATAATTTTTCAAAACTTTAACAATTATAACAAAATTACTAAAGCTACTCTAATGTCTAGCTAAACTTTCTACCAAATTTCGTGTAAATCTAACGACTAGAATATGCACAGTAAATTCAAAAATAAGTTGCAGGGACTACATTATAACGATATCAGGACCCAAAAGAAAAATAATTTTTAATTTTTTTATGTGAGAAATTTTAGGATGAAATTTTGCAAATATTCTAAAGTGAGCTAGCAACAAAGTATAAATTTTTTGGATATTTTTGATGCACGAAAATAATCACAAAAATTCAAAAATTTAAATCCGATAACTAAGACAGATGTGAATCACATAAACGATACTAACATGCATTAAACTATTAATTAAGAAGGAAGGAAAGCACAAAATAAAGTTCTTTATTGATAGAAAATGTGCACTAGTTTATGAACTACAAATTTTAAATAAAAAAAAGAAAACAAGAAGAATAATGAGGAAGGGCTAAGAGTAGAGTCGTAGAACCAAGAGTGGAGAATGCCATTGGAGAAGAGCAAGGGAGGCCATCAAGATGAAGAAGCCGAAGATCCTTATTTTGGAGGAGGGAGTGTAAGGGAGAGTGATTGCACAGTAATCATGGGTCCTAATCAACCTAAATAATGTCTGACCCTAGCTTAATTTGTGGATATGGCACTCATATCTTGTATATCATGTATTGCATCAGTTTATCTAGAATAAGATGACATATCCTGCTATTTAATGGTTTTTATTACTATTTGTAGATAATAAAGTGATCTAGGATGTAGAAGATAGTGGAATAAAGTAATAAAGGAAGAAGAAGATTGATTCAGACAAGAGGAGTGAGGAGGATAGCCTTATCTCTACCCTTAGAAACCTTAGAGCAACCTTCCCAAACCCAAAACCACCTCCATTAGGACACATTAGCCTCAAAACCCAAACATGGATAGCACTATCCATGTTTGGGTTTTGACTATCCCTATCCCAAACACTTAGGAACCAAAACCTACCTTAGAAACCTAAAACCCACTCTCCAACATCTTTTAGGACGTCTAGACATCTGGCTGGGCATCTGATTTCTGCAGAATATCAATCCAGAAAGCCAAAACTCATACTGACACATAATTGGACGTCCAATCTATTGTCCATACGTCTAATTTTGGATTATAAGACATCTGTCCACTCTTCTAGACCTCTCATATTGTTCTCTGGTTCCTGATTTTGGTGCTAGAAGCCTGATCTTGCCTATTTTGACCTAAAAACCCCACTAGACACCCTAGGAAACCTAATTAGAGACCTCTTAAGCCTAGTCCACTATCCATAGCCCTACTTATCCTATCCCTAACCCAATTGAACCATCTCATACCTAATTGGGTGCATCTATAGTTGAATGGGTGCACCTGAACCCAATTAGATCCACCCAGGATCTAATTGACTCATACCTATTAGGTTTACCTAAGCCTAAACACACACACATATCCAATTAGACTTAACCTAGACCCAATTAGGTTCACTCCTATCCAATTAGACTCACCTAAGCCTAATTAGATCCACACCTACTTAATGTCGGTTAACCCAACCTAGATTTACCAAAATCCACAACCCTACTCTACGGAATCTGAACCACACACACTAGCACTTTCCCAAACTACCCTCCTAACCTAGATCCATAATCCATGGGTGTCAACCCTAAGAGCCACAAAAAGTGGTGCATGCTATTTTTGGGAAGAAGCCAACTTGCGACCACAAAAATTGGCCTTCCCATGAAAGCCAAAAATCAAGAGGCACACCCATTCATTCCTAATTCAAGTCTCTCCACCTCTCATTTGCGACACCCTCCCTTCCACCCTCCAAATCCCAAAGCCATCCACCACTCACTCCTCCAAAGAGTGCTCCTCCTCCTCCAAGGCTCCATGGACGACCATAGAGAAGCTTCTCCACAACTTCTCAAGGAAGGCTAGGAAGAAGAAGGGATCTCCACCCTCTCTTCTTCTCTTGGGTGTGCTACCTTCTCCTCCTAGAGAGGATGCCTCCCATCTTCTCTTCTTGGATGACCATGAAGGCTCACCCATAACCTTTTGTGATCGGCCATCTCTTTTGGTAGGCGTGTAGATGGGTTTGCATACCCAAGGTCTAGCCTACACCCTCACACAAGACCGATGGCCCTAGTGGCACTTTCTGGCATGAGGGACTTCTTCTATTTATGTGCTTTCTAGTATAGATGTTAATTGACATTCATTTTTATGCATAAATAATATTGTGTGATCATCGCTTCTATGATTGTCTTCACATTTGTTTGCCTACATGTGACTTAGGTTTGTCACACCATGCATGGCCACCATGGCATCATTTAGATGCACGAAGTTAGTTAGGTTTTTGCTAGCATATCTAGATCTAGGTTTTAGTTTGCTTTTCAAAATTAAAATTAAAATTAAAAACACAAAAAATCGCAAAATACAAAAGACCAAAAATATTAGGTTATAAAAATCTATCCAAATCTCATCTCGTTTTCACGCCTCCTAGAGATGAATGACTGGGACTCAAGTTCTAAAAGGAAAAGAAATCTATGTGGGTTTCGCTATTATAAATATTTTTGTCAAGGAGATTTCGCGACTATACTATGATTTATGGCGATTTTAAAACATGTGATTTACATGCTTGCCAAATGGCACCATTGTCGAGGAGGCAACGTGTGAGTTTGGATTTGGATTTGTTTAACTTTGGGTTGTTTTGATTGTAGGTTAAGAATGAAGAGGATCCGCGCGCACATCGACTCGTGGTGAAGACCACAGGTATTGTTCTTCATCCTCAATTTTTTTTTGCTTTCTTAGGTAAAAAAAAAATTCAAGTTCAAATTTCATATTTGAATTTACAAAAAAGAAAAAAGAATTTCTTTCCTTGGTGTGTGTTTTTACTTGAAAACTATTTAAACACACCAAAGCCAGATTTGGAAATTCGGTCGGCAAATGTTGACAATTTTCAAAAGTTTATTGCTATCAAATTATTAGTCCAAAAGTTTTGGGATTCAATCTGATCTTAGGATTTCAAACCAGCTTTTCAATGCCATCTTTTATTTGGAAAAATTTACACTGTACGAATTTTAAAAATTCATACAATGAAAGAGGGTCAGAATAGTCTGTACTCTGATTTTATCTAACTTCAAGTAGTAATTATAACCTCTACAAAAGTTAGATTGATTTGGAATTTATGAGGTTGGATAGCCACTAAAACCTAGTTTTTCCTATAATTTTTCAAGAATTTTTGGATTTCTTCTGTTACTATTTCAAACTGAATTACTTGCAGGGGGTCCATCTGGCATGTTTGACCCCCTGACAACTAAAAATTCATATTAAATTGTTTGAAATAGTAAAAGTTTCAAAAAAAATACTCCCTGGAATCCCAACTGAAAAATGAATTAGTGTGTCAAATTTTAAATCATTCTAATACTGATCTTATTCTGGGGAGAGATTTAAAATCTGATCTGGGTTTGTAAGTGTTAATTTCATATAAATAAAACATCAAACCCTGATTGTGGTGGTTGGGCAGATCAAAAAATCCAATTTCAAAAATTTGTGCAGCGTTGTTTGAACATCCTAAAATCATGAAAGTTTTACTGTGAATGGTCTTTCTAATTGGCTTTCATTTGGTATCTATCTCAAGCCCTAATTCTCAGCAAATTTTCCTAATTAATTCATTTAGTAAAGGTGGGTTAGAACTATCTAGAGTGACTGATCAATCAACTTTGGAGAATTCTTCCTGCCTCTACGCAACTCAAATTAATATGAAATCAGTGGCATTTGAAAGCTTATCAAATCTACTATCTTCAGTAAGATTTTTAGAAATTTTAGGTCTCAGAACTAGAAGTATAAACCCTAGGTGTTTCACATTAAGGTTTAATTTTAAAGACCCAAAACAAACTTGTTTGAGCTTGATTTGGGTGTGATTGCATGAGAGGAGATCTGCTGTGATTGCTTGTCCACTCCCTCACCCACATGAATTGAAATTGATCTACATTTCAACTTAGGCAACCAGTTAGGTCTATTTCATAGTAGTGGTGCATAAGGACCATTGTTTTCTCTGATTGGGTCACACCACTTCTACCTTATTGGACTTAAAAGCATCATATAGACCTATCTGATATTAAGGTTTTCACATTAAGGTAGAGCACATTTGCATTCCATACTTAAAGGAAAATCATATAACAAATTGGGACTTACAAAACCTATTGTGTGCTTCACTACAACCTTGTTTGAATTGACTTAAACAAGGAAACCCTAAAAGAAATTAATATAAGCACTTGAACCATAAAAGCCACTACACCAATTAAAGCTTGTATTGCAAACCCTTTGTCTATGCACTTCACACTCTAAATCCAATTTTAAGGGCAACACCCCCAAAACGCCCAATCACATTCCAAGAGTACTCTAAGCCCAAGCCTAAAACTAAGTAGGCATGCCCTAGGCAGGACTAACTTACTTAGTAACTGAAATTTAATTGGGTGAAAATCAAGGACTTGTCTATTTGGACCAACTGGTGACAAGAAAGGTCGGTGAAATAACCGCGTTAACCTCTAGTGGTGTCTCGCCGTGCGGGGTGTCATAGGGGGTCCCTCCCTTCTAGCCAGCCAAGTAATTCAAGGGTTGGTTTAACCCAGTTCCATTTCAGGATACTAGGTTTAGATCCAATTAGGGTATACAACTTAGGGCTAGCTTGTTTGCTTGATTTGGTGCTCTCTCTCATCTTTCTTCCTAGGCCTTTGCCTTATTTCCACCAGCTTCTTGTAGCTGGTTGAGTCTTCTTGAGGAAGACTATCTCTTATCTCTATTCGCTTCTTTTCTTAAATAGCCATGAGCCCATATCATCCTTCTGACCCGTAGGGTCCTCCATTTCCCAACCCGACCATGATTTTGACTCTTCCTAGTTGGGAGACTCATCCTCAGCAACTAGGATATGATTATTCTCATGCTCCTTATCCCCTATCTTATTCATGACCTGAACCTCATGAATCAGACCCTTATCTAGATTAGGACTGATTGAAGGCCATAGTTGCTGAATTCTGGGAGTTTAACAAGAGCTTAGAGGATCAACGTGCCAAGCTCCTGGAGCAAATTAGACAATGCCAGACACAACCTCAATCTTATCACTCCTTTCAAGTATAGGAGACCTGAAGTACCCAGCCTAGTGAATCAGGTGACCCATATTTTGGATCCACTAGCTACTCTATTGACTCTTGTTACCCTGGGGAGGCATCCTGGACTTAGCTAACCCAGAAGGCACCTTTGGACCTACTTCATGATTTGGGTGATCATTTGGGGAATGCACCATTTCTAGTACACATGCACTTGATGATATATCACTTACGAATTGGAACAATGGATCACAAGTACAAGACCACACATCAGGTTCTCAATCAACTCCCTCTATAGTCAGCCCCACTCAGGGTGATACACCCTTTGATCCATATCCTAATTCGTATGACCCTGTGTGGAGAGATAATCCTGATCTTTCACGTCCACCACAGAGACCAACTCAGACTGAATATCAATCTAGGCCCGCCTAGTATTCCACTCAATCCACTTTAGGGCAACCATCTAGTCTAACCCAACCCATGACAACCCTTGAGGATATCATGAACCTTTTGTTGGACTTTGACAATAAAAATGAGGAAAGGCTGACTAATTTGGAAAATTAAGTAAAATCTCAAAGGGATCAAATCAAGCGACTTCAAGAATCATTTTATCCTCACATGCACACTCCTCTTCATTCTTATTCTCCACCCATTCTTCCAACCCCTCCTCCAATTTATCATACGTGCCATTGTTCAAGGGACAACTCTTTGGCCTCTAAAAGGAAGAGGAAAGCTAAGAGCCCACCCAAACAATCTAATTCGGGCTCAACCAAAAGTCTTAAGACCAAACCTGCATCCAACTCTGACTCAGACTCTAGGGACAAAAAGAAGAAAAAGGCTCGTGAAATTGATTTGACCTATTTACCCTTTCCTGGGGCCTTAAAGAAAGAGTCACAAGAAAAGAAAGAGACTTGCACACCTAAAGAGGTGGTTCTATCGGTTAACAAAAGTGCTTTTGTTTCTGGCACTCTATCACCCAAAAAGATCGACTCTGGAAAACCATTCATATCTTGTGCCATAAAGGGATTCACCTTCAACAGAGCCCTTGTCAATCTAGGGTCTTCCATTAGCTTGATTCCTACCACCCTTGTTGACCGCACCCAACTTGGAGATCTGCACCATACACCTGTCACCATTAGAATGGCAGATGGTTCCATCAAAACACCTAAGGGGGTGGTTCAGGATGCCATCATTAAAATGCAAGGTCTTAGCTTTCCAGTTGATTTTATTGTTTTGGACATGGATAGAGCGGAAAAACTAAGTGATTCACTCGTCATTATGGGTCACCCTTTCTTGGCTACGACCAATGCATGAATTAACTGTCACTTAGGATGTATGGAAATGAGTAGCGGCAACAAGAAAATTCACTTTGATATTTATGCAACTGCTAAGAAAGAGAAGTCAGGGTATTTTTTGGATGTTACGGAAAATGATTCGGAGGTAATTCGGAAGAAACCATGGCAATTGACACTTGGGTAGGACCACATAACCTGAATCAAGAATCTACTAAATCACAAGAGTCACCCTCAATACAGGATCAATTCTTTGTTAGCATGGTTGACTATCTGGACCAACCGAGCCCAATTCAAACCCCTGCCCCTTGCAATGAATCCTAGATTACTCAATTAATCAAAGTGGTTCATGAAATAAAGGAAGCTAGTGCTAGAGAACATGATGATATAAGAAAAGAGCTTCATAGAATCCTGGACGAGCAACAAAAATCAAAATTTTGGTCGGGTATGCCACAATAGATTTGCGATTCGGTGGTGGTCATGCAGGATTCTATTGATCAAACACCCAAGGTGGATGATATTGAAGTAGAGGAGGAGATTTATTTGAGAATCTCGATCTTGATTTAGGGCTTGAATACCAATCATTTCATTTTGAAGAACTAAGCATTAAGGGACCTGAATACGATTTTGTTGTATTTGAGAATACCCATGAAGACATTGATGAATTAATTCAAATGATCACATACACGGAGCAACAAAATCAAAAAGACTATAACAACTCCTCAATGAATGATTCAGCCCATTCCACTTTCACGGAGGGACTCACTATTGAATCTATTGCCCAATTTCATCTAAGTGAGGAGGATATATCCCCCTATGAAAAAGATATTCAAGAAATTGAAAGATCATTGGGGATTACATATGATGACTTATCGGAGGAAGCTAAAAATTTTGGGGAATCATGTGATAATTGGAAATTAGAATTGAAAATTTTTGAAGAGATAAAAGAAGATGATGCCCAATCATCTTTGGTACAGACAGAAACTGATCATTGGATCCTAATTTCCAGATCTAACCACACCACTTGGGTCATTCCTCCCATTCATCACCATTATCAAGACCCATATGACTTTACCCCACATGACTCCACCCATACCCCTACCACTCACATTCCCCATCACCTCTTCAGGATGCCTTCATCTTCATTTCTTTTAGGCACCCTTAATTATCCATCTTTCTTCTATAGCATCTGGCTGTAGATTTTCCCAAGCCTCATCTACATATTTTTTTGATTATTTGGGCTCAGAATTCATGAATAGCTGGTCTGCATTTGCGGCTCGTTGTTGGCGAATGTGATTAAAATTCTTATCATTTTCCTCACCATTCTTAATATTGTATTGATATATCCTTTTCAAGTTTATGCATAGCTGGAGGTGCTAAACTCAGCACTTATATATATCATATTTTATTTGGCACATTTTCTTGCATATTTATTTTTCTCCTTAGGTGTTGGAATAAGCAGAATGAAAAATTCATGAGATATTCCAAGTAATTTCTACCCATTTACTCCCTTAATTTATTTTTTATTATATTCATGCATGAGGACATGTAAGAAAGTAGGCATGGGGGGTAGTACATGTAAACTGAAAATTTTTCTACCAACACATAGGAAAAACCTTTTATACATCATGCTAATTGCACTTTAGGATCCTAAATTTAAGAACAACCGACTCCACCTCCAATGTTCGCATTGGAACTAGAAATTATTCGCAACAACCACTTCCAACTCATCCACTCACCCTTTTGTTCTAAATTTAGGGCTGAGCTGAATGTAACCCAAATTAAGGAAATCTTTGAAGTGTAACTTTGAAAGGTTACACATAGCATTTATAGATATTCCATTCATGCATCAATTTTTATCAAGGAAGTTTTGTTAGGGAGTTTATTCTTGAGTTAATTCTAAATCTAGAATCTAGTATAATTTTTACACTTGCACATTGATTTTACAATGGATCCATTATGAAAACCAATAGACATTTTTAGTTTGTCCAGAACCCTTGGACAATGCTTAGGGAGTTGAGCAAACTATCTTCCAGTAAATCCACCAAACATTTGTGAAGTGAGAGTAGAATGTCTACTGGTGCTCTAAGTCTAGTGCAAGGATTCTTAGTCTCTGGGTAATTAGATAATGATACTTGGAGTTAGGCATAGCTTTCACTCTTAAGTTCTTACATACGAATCTTGTGAGAATTCTTGAGAGCCACCAAATAAGGAAGATATGTAGAGATTGAGTTCTAATAAAACTATGACTAAGGTAGATGGTTAAGATCGTCCTCTACGGAATCCTCGACTGAAGGAGGGTATTAGTGTCAAAAGTCAGAAAATTTACTGTCCTATCCGTTCCCTCCCCGGTGCTGAGAATAGGCACTTCACCAAGATATCCTCTTGAACATCACCAATCCCTAATAATGCATCTTGAATAAAATTTGAGTGTGTTGTGTTGTGTTGTGTTCATAGATATGCTTGAAAAGAAAAGAAAAAAAGAAGAAAAATAAAAAGAAAAAGAGAAAGAAAAAGAAAAAAAATATATATATATATGAAAAAAAAGAAGAAAAGAAGAAAAAAAGAGAAAAAAGGAAAAAAGTGTTGAGTTTATAAATGTGTTTATCCATTTATTTCATTTTTGAGTCATTTACATTGAGGCAACAAAATCCCTACCATTACAATCCACCAAATATGGCCCATACCTACTTTTCTGTTTTTCTAATTGCCTGAATACGAGCTGAGGAATTTTGACTCAGTTGTAGGGTTATTAGAATTTCAATCAAAGTGTTAATGTTATGTGAGGCCACCAAATACTGAGCACATTGACAAAATATGGTGAGATTGTGAGCTCGAAAAGAAAAAAGAGAGTATGAAGGAACTAAAGAGAACACAATTTTTAGCCTCTCTCTAGGTTGATTTGTTTGATAGTCAGGAAATCTAGAATCTGTAGTACTAGATTATATGTAGCAATAGATGAGTGTGAGGCACCAAATTAAAAAAAAAAATCACTTGACTCATACATCTTCTACCTAAGCTTAAAAGCTGGGGTAAAATTTTAGATTATTTGTTATGTATCCCCAAGGGAAGAGTTTTCTTATCCCGATAGAATTTTTATTAAGGGTCAAGTATGAACTTTAAGTGTGAATTGGCTTTTCACTTGGGTCCATTACTTAAGCTACATCACTACACTTTCATGATTGCCTGGATTTCTAGATTTTTTAATGAAACAAAAGGAGCAAAATCTTTAGTCGGACTCTTTGATAAAAAGAATAAGCACTTTAGGGACCAAACTTGTAAATAACTAAGTCATGCACTTAGTCTTGCATTTGCTAGGGACTAGCAAAGTTTAGGCATGGGGGTATGATTGCACAACAATCATATGTCCTAATCAACCTAAATAATGTCTGAACCTAGCTTAATTTGTGGATATTGCATTCATATCTTGCATATCATGCATTGCATTAGTTTATTTAGAATAAGATGAGATATCTTGCTATTTAATGATTTTTATTACTATTGGTAGATAATAAAGTGATGGGAACACTATCATGAGCCCTAACTAATGCATTTGACCCAATGAAGTGAATAAATGCTCATACATAATCAACTGAAGGTCATAATTCATTGCAGAACCATTCTGAGAGAAAAATAATAAATTAGGGGTAAAACTATAATTTTACCAATGCAGTACAACCATGGGTTTTCTTAAGGGATAAACAAAGGTCAAATGGTCTTAACAAGATAACAAGTGGGTTGGATTAGACAGAAAAGGGTTTGTGTGTGTTCTGAGAATTAAATGACTTTTGAAACCCTAGAAATAGATCCACTTAATTAACCAAGGTTCTGGTCTTGATAAAATTCACTTAAACCCTCTAAAAATCATAGGAAAATATTCCCTAGGGTTTAGTACCTTCAATTGACCATTATAACCCATCTTGACCTAAAATGAAGTCTCAGATAGATATTTGCACTAATTTGGATTTTTGTATAAATTACCTAGTCAAACATGGTCAAAACAAAAATCCAACTTCACCGTTGGATTCCTTAGGTCTACATTAGGTTTGTACCAAAATTTGGACCTAAGATGAGTTTTCCTTGACCTAGTTTGCAAAAAGGTCCTGTCTGATTACATTTCTACCCCTAACTTTCAAAAATCCTTGCATTTAGTCCCCCATCTTCTTTGTCATTTTCACAAGTAGGTCCCTCTACCATTATCGCGGATGAAATTTACTCCGGCAACCTTCGACAGAGAAGATCTCTTTGATTTCTCAGAGAATCTCTTCCAAAATTGGAAGGGAGATCCTCTGAGAAATTTTCTCCCATCTGAACCCATTGATGAGCTTTGATTCCTTCTCAATCTCTCATGCAAATGCATGAGAGATTTGGGTATCCTAACAGTTCCCATCTCCGGTGACCTTCCAAGCTTGGGAAGCTTGCTTCCCAAGCCCTAACTGCCCTTCAGAGCCCTATTTAAAGAAGCCCAGATCTCCCCGACTTCTTCACGCTTGAATTCAACCATGATTCCCCTAAATTCTTCTCCTCCCCTCATGGCCGAAGGCTCCTCGATGTCCGATGACCTTTTCTGCCCTTTCTCATCGTCCGACTGCCATACTTATGCCAGATTCATCCTCCCTGCCTTCGTCCGTGTCTCGCCGTACCAGTAGACACCACTTCGTCTTCATCCTCGCCGTTCCCACCTCATCGGAGCTGCCTTCGTCGCCAACGTAGGCCATACCAGACCTGATGCCTTCGCTGCCCCCCTTCGTGAGTTGACTTCCTAGATAAGTCTCTGATAAACACTAGTTTATCATTATTCTTATGCATTAAAACAAACCTAGCTCTTAGGATTATGCTCCGCAAACAGGTTTTTGGGTTGTATTTAGGCATAAATTAGGTTAGGCATGCATTGCATTTTTTATTATGTTTTTAATATGTTTTTGTGAGTGTTAGGGATAAACAGATTGCCAGATCCCTAGAATCCTAGCACTCATGAAGGAAACAGGTGAAGGAGAAGCTCAAACTAGCTGGCACTCAGCTTGATCCAGCTCACTTGGATTAGGGTCAGCTCATCCTAGCTCCATTCAGCTCATCTCAGCTGAATGGCAGCTCAAGAGAGCTCATCTTAGCTCACCCTAGCTCAGGTCAGCTCAGATCCAGCTCAACTTAGCTGGGTCTAGCTCATCTCAGCTCCCATTAGTCAATAGGGAGCTCTAGCTAGCTCAACTGAGTTGACTGGAGTTCACCCCAGCTCGGGTCGAGCTACATCCAGCTCCACTCAACTCCAGCCAGCAGAAGATGACTTCATTCCAGCTCAGGAAGCTCAAGTCCAGCTCCCGGGGACTCAACTTAGCTGAACTCAGTTGAGCTAAGCTACCTTAGCTGCCTCAACCAGCTTGATCCTCCCCAGGAGCACCAGACCCAGCTCACCTCAGCTCATGATGGTAGAAGCCAGCTCACTTTAGCTTGGCTTAGTAGCTAGCAAAGAACTGGCAAGCTAAGCCAGCTAGAGTAGCTCCATGCCAGCCTCTTCAACAGTTGCTAGCTCCCTTTCAAGCTCCATACTTCTCCTCAGCTCCTCTCTTCAAACCTTAGCTCACATTACCTACTCCTCTACTCCATAGCTTAGCTTAGCTAGCATCCAACTCCTTGGCCATCCACCACCTTCAACTCAACCCTAGCTAGCTCCATCAACTAAGCTCACCTAAGCTAGCTATCCTACTCCAAGTTGGCACCACCACCATCACACCCCTTCACCCCATCACCACTACCAAAAGCCATCTATTTTCCCTCCAAAATAACCTTCTAGAACCCTTCCCCTTTGTGCCAACTTTCCCTCCAAAATCCCCTTCATCTCCACCACATATCTCCCCTTAAATTCATCTCCACCATCCACCTAACCCCCCTTCTAGATGACCCTAGGTTGGCGCCAAAATGGTGGTGTCTCTCCACTACCAAAAGCCACCAACACCACCATAACCACCCCCTTAACACCCTTTAAGGAGGCGCCAACTAACCCTAGCCATAGGATCATTCTAACCACCCATAACCACCACCAAACCCCATCCTAGCCCTCCACCTATTCACGCCAACTACCCCCTTCTCCACCTCTATATAAACCCACCATATCACCACATAAAAATCATCCTCCCATTAGTTTAATTCCACATTACACCCATCACAATTCAAGGCTAAGGAAGAAGAAGAAGAGAAGCAGATTAAGGGGCATCCTACTCGCCCTTTTGGTGTCTTCTTCCCCTTCTTTCTTCTCCCTTGTGCCATGCCAAGGAGGAGGAGCACTCCCCCACTAGGAGGATGGCCAGGCAAGGAGGAGCAAGGGTGGTACACGCCCACCCTTAGAGGAGATCATTGGAGGTGCTAGCTTCCACCTTGGAGGACACCATTTTCAAGCAAGGAGAAGGAGGAGCCCTTTTCAAGCCTCAGAGCCACTAAGCTTGGAGTAAGGAGCTTCCCTTCTTCACCAACAATTCAGGAAGATTTGTGTTTTATTTTCTTTGTTGCAATTATCTAGTAGTAGAAGCATTCATCTACTAGGGTTTTTTGTAAAACACTCTCTCTTTTAATCAAAGTTGCCTTCTTTAATCTTTTTGTTGCATAGTCTTGTAGAATTCTTGTTTAACCTTTTTCACTCCCTCTCCCTAATTACTCTAGGACTCCACGTGCCTAGAGTGAGCTTAGGGAGAGGTTCTACTTGTCACTATAATATTAGTGTAGTAGATTAGTATAGAGAATTTTCTTGCTATCAACAAACCTGCCTTATTCTCATTATTTCAAAACCAAAAAAAAAATCATATATATAAAACACCAAAAAGAAAGTTGAGTTCCATCTTTAAAGCAAGGGATTTTGATTTGGAAACTTGCCTTCTTGGATGACCCTAGATACCCCACTATCTAGGAATATAAATTTAAAAGCGTATGAGATTTGGCTTGTTATAACGACTTAAAAACCCTCTTTTACAAATCACGCCAAATTTCGCATCAGTCTCCTATCCCCTCTACTTTCTTCTCTGCCTGTTATCTTCCAAATTCGACCACTGTCTCCCCTTTGCACCTCCATCTCCTCCATCTCCAACCACCACCACTGGCGAGGCCATTCCACCTCCACAGGCCACCAAAACCTTTGCCGACCCTCGCAAAACCTCTGCCACACCTCACTGATCACTTCCCCTCACTTTATTCACTTCGCCACTCACCCAAATCACCCCCCGAAGACACCTACTCACATGCAGACAGTCTGCCCTAGGCACGGCCTCACGGCCACCCACATGCCATGCCACCACCCCCAGTACATCCGCCGTGCTCCAACGATCCTCCCTGAGCGATTTGAGGTGGCCAAGAGGCCGTTCTGTTGATTTCAACTTACAGGCCCCATCCGCCATTGGCAAGCAAGCTTGAAGCTTGTTTGAGGTCTCTTCGGGACTTGCTGTCCTAGGTTGACGCTCCCAGGATGCGAGGAAGACTCTCACACATGCACCCAGGTCTTGAATTGGAGTCGAGAACCTTCGCAGCAGCTGCAATTGGAAGATCAATCTCTGCTGCAGGCGTGCGAGAAAAGGGGGCGCGGATAGTCCCACCTCGAATACGAAAAGGCGTCCACACCCACATAAATTGAAAAAGTGATATCATCTGTTCACCTCAGTTACCACGGGGTGAGGTCCCTCTCACCCACACCCGATCTCATCCGCGACACTGCCTCTGCGGACTTGGCTGACCTGACCCGAACTGCACTCCTCGCTCACCACGCATGCCAGTGGGCCTGGATCTGGGTATGCACTTGACCCAATAACCTGAATACCTGTGTGGCTCTAGGAGAGCGGATCCTAATAGAGAAGAAGAGAGGAGTGTTGCGCGGGTAGGGGGAGGGTTTTGCTACAGGAATCTTTGGCCGACACTTAACAGATTCTGAAGAAGAAGAGGAGGTCAGGGTTGAAGGCAAAAGAAAGAAGGAAGAAGAGAAGGCTTGCAAAGGAAAAGGAAGAAGAAGAAGAAGAGGAGGAGGAGGCCAGAGCAGCTAAGGGCCAAGGAAGAATAAAAGCAAAGGCAAAAGAAGAAGAAGAAGTAGGGCTGAAGAAAGAGCTGAAGAGAAAAGGAGAAGATAGAGAAAGCCAGAGCAAAAGCCAAAGAAGAGAAAAGCCAAGGCAAAGAAGAAGAAGAAGAGGAAGAAGAGCAGAAGCTGAAGAGAAAGAGAAGGATCGCAGAGTAAGAAGAAAGAAGATTCAGAGAAAGCAAAGGCAGAAGACAGAGAAAGTAGAGGCCAGAAGAAAAAGAAGAAAGGAAGAGACATAAAAGCAGAAGAAGAAGATGAAGAAGAAGAAGAAACAGACACTTTAAGTCGTCTGATTCCTTCATCAGACGATAGATTATTAATCTCTCATTGCATATACATTTACATTGAGTTATTTGGTATATTGTAGGAGTAAATGGTGATCTAAATCACCATTTTACTCCCATCTTTTTGCACATTGCTACTGACATTATTACAATCTCTTTTAATTCTTAATTGTGATCTTGATTTCTAAATACCAATTTGCTCCCTGTGTGCGACCTCAAAATCTTTTCGAGTAATAAAATTGTATTTGTTTTCAAAGTGATTTCAACTATACTACAACACAATTATTTCAAAATTGATCCTGCTTTGCGTTAACATAAAGTGATCCAAGATGCAGGAGATAGTGGAATAAAGTGATAAAGGAAGAAGAAGACTGATTCAGACAAGAGGAGTGAGGAGGATAGCCTTATCCCTACCCTTAGAAACCCTAGGACAACCTTTCCAAACCCAAAACCACCTCCATTAGAACACCTTAGCCTCAAAACCCAAACATGGATAGCACTATCCATGTTCTCATCCACCCTATTCCTCTCCTAAACACTTAGGAATCAAAACCCAACTTAGAAAACCTAAAACCCACTCTCCAGCACCTTTTAAGACATCCAGACATTTGGCTGGACGTCTGATTTCTGCAAAATACCAATCCAAGAAGCCAAAACTCATACTGACAAAGAATTGGACGTCCAATCTACTGTCCAGACGTCTAATTTTGGAGTATAAGACGTCTAACCACTCTTTTGGATGTAAGATACTATTCTTTGATTCCTGATTTTGGTGCTAGAAGCTTGATCTTGCCTATTTTGACCTAAAAACACCACTAGACACCCTAGGAAACCTAATTAGAGACCTCTTAAGCCTAGTCCACTATCCATAGCCCTACTTATCCTATCCCTAACCCAATTGAACCATCTCATACCTAATTGGGTGCATCTATAGTTGATTGGGTGCACCTGAACCCAATTAGATCCACCCAGGATTTAATTGACTCATACCTATTAGGTTTACCTAAGCCTAAACACACACACATATCCAATTAGACTTAACCTAGACCCAATTATTTTCACTCCTATCCAATTAGACTCACCTAAGCCTAATTAGGTCCACACCCACTTAATGTAGGTTAACCTAACCTAGATTTGCCAAAACCCACAACCCTACTCTACAGAATTTAAACCACACACACTAGCACTTTCCTAAACTACCCTTCTAACCTAGATTCGCAATCCATGGGCGTCAACCCTAAGAGCCACCAAAAGTGGTGCATGCTATTTTTAGGAAGAAGCCAACTTGCGACCACCAAAATTGGTCTTCCCATAAAAGCCAAAAATCAAGAGGCACGCCCATTCATTCTCAATTCAAGTCTCTCCACCTCTCACTTGTGACACCCTCCCTTCCACCCTCCAAATCCCAAATTTATCCACCACTCACTCCTCCAAAGGGTGCTCCTCCTCCTCCAAGGCTCCATGGACGGCCATAGAGAAGCTTCCCCACAACTTCTCAAGGACGGCTAGGAAGAAGAAGGGATCTCCACCCTCTCTTCTTCTCTTGGGCGTGCTACCTTCTCCTACTAGAGAGGACTCCCCCCATCATCTTCCCTTCTTGGATGACCATGAAGGCTCACCCATAGCCTCTTGTGGTCGGCCATCTCTTTTGGTAGGCATGTAGACGGGTTTGCATACCCAAGGTCTAGCCTACACCCTCACACAAGGCCGATGGCCCTAGGGGACTTTTTGGCATGAGGGACTTCTTCTATTTATGTGCTTTCTAGTATAGATGTTAATTGACATTAATTTTTATGCATAAATAATATTGTGTGATCATCGCTTATGTGATTGTCTTCACATCTATTTGCCTACATGCGACTTAGGTTGTTCACACCATGCACGACCACCATGGCCTCATTTAGATGCACATAGTTAGTTAGGTTTTTGCTAGCATATCTAAATCTAGGTTTCAGTTCGCTTTTCAAAGTAAAAATTAAAAACACAAAAATCGTAAAATACAAAAAGACCAAAAATATTAGGTTAGATTAGATTTAGGTTAGAAAAGCCGATCCAAATCTTGACTCATTTTCACTCCTCCCAGAGACGAATGATTGGGACTCAAGTTCTAAAAGGAAAAGAAATCTATGCGAGTTTCATTTTTATAAATATTTTTGTTAAGGGGATTTCACGACTATACTTCGATTTTCGATGATTTCGAAACGTACGATTTCCACATTTGTCAGAGAGGTCTTAAGGTGAAGGGAAGGGGTAGAGTTAGAGGTGTGCCCGGGGTTTCTATCACTACTAGAAAAATGGGATATACCATCAGTTATTTACCATCGATCCCTAAAGTGATGGTAAATATATACTTGTCATCGCTTATTTACCATCGCAACAATGGGCGTGCGAGGGTGGTATTAATATTCACCATCGGTTAGTGAAGCAATGGGAAATATATATATGCCATCGCTTATTTGAACAAGTAATGACAAATCACGAGTTAAAATTAGCTCGTTGACATCACCAAAATTTGGGCACGAGGGGAGATTTCATTTAGATGCTTATCGTTGCTTACTAATAGAACAGATAGTAAATGTCAGTTCATCTATTCACATGCAGAACCTTCTCCTCCCCTACACTCCCCACAAACCCTTAATCCTTCTCTAGTCGTCGCTGTTGTTGCTGATCAGTCCCTTCCTCCTCCTTAGGTAACTCCTCCTCTCCTCAATCGTCGTCATCGTCTTCCTCCTCCTCCTCGCCCCCTCGACCTCTCCTCCCCCTCTCCTACCACCCCACCCCCTCCTCCTCCTCCTCTCCACCCCCCTTCACCTCTCCTCCTCCTATTGCTACCACCCCACCCCCTACTCCTCCTCTCGACCCTACTGCTGTGCCCCCCTCCTCCTCCTCTTCTTTCCTTCCCCCTCCTCCTCCACTCCTCCTAGTGCTACTGCTACCTCCATCCTCCTACTACTATCACTACCCCCTCCTCCTCCTCCTGCCATGCCCCCCCTCTTCCTCTATAATGCACACCAATTAGTTAATTTTTTTTTAGATATTCGATCAATTATTTGTGGTAATAAATCACTCTAGACATCAATCCATTTATTGATAATTTGATGTGATCTAATATGATGAAATGCTATCCTCTCATTATTCCTCTTTTAATATTGATCAATAGACGTTTCCATCATATTTTTTCTTTGATTAGTTGTTATGATTTGCATCTTGAGATCCAAATGAAGTAAAGTTCATTCATTTTCATTCAATGATTACAATTCATATTCAACGCAAATAATACTTTTTCACCATACAAAATTTAGGAATTGGCATTACGTAATATTTCCTTATACACAATATTACATTATATACACTATATACGTAGATTTTTTAAGATTTTGGGATTTTTCAGAATTTTTGTTTGTTTTTGAATTTTAAGAGAAGAAAGAAGATGAAACTAGGAATGTGCAAAGGAGAGGGTTCTTTTTGGGTTTTTAGTTTAGAATTTTATTTTTAATTAAATAAAAAACCTAAACTTCTACCATTTTCTATATACTAGAAACACTAAAACCTAAAACTAATCACACACATTCAAAATATGTTATTCTTACTCACTACATTATTTATTTATTTATTTACAATATTTTTGTATTTTTCACTATAGTTTTAGAATAAATGTTGGAAAAAGGCTCATAAATGTTAGAAATTCAATGCAAGCCATAGAAATTATTCAAAAATGCTGGAAAGATAGATCTAAACATTAGGAAAGTGAAGAAAGAAAGATGAAAGTAGGCAAGTGAAAAGGAGAGGTTTCTTTTTAGGGTTTTAGTTTAGAATTTTATTTCTAAGTAAGAAGCCTAAATTTTTACTAGTATTTTCTGTATACTAGAAACATTAAAACTTAAAACTAAACACGTACACATGTTCAAAATATGTTATTCTTACTCACCACACTTTTTATTTATTTATTTACAATATTTTTGTATTTTTTACCATATTTTTAGAGTAAATGCTGGAAAAAGGCTCATAATGGTTCAAAATTAAAAGTAAGCCATTTTCATTGGGATCTACTTAGAATTTTGATTTTGAAACTCCATTCAGTCCAAGTGATCAGCTACTATTGTTAATAGGCTTCAATCTGATTTAAAGCTCATCTCATACATTTCAAAACCTTTTCAAGCAATTAACCTGTAGATCTATGCAATATCATCTTTCAAAAACCCATCACAAACCCCAAATCATCCCAAAAACCAATTAAATCCCATAATTAAACTCAATCATACTCTTTCAGGAAGAGCAGCTGTAGCTTCTGACAAAAGCTCTTAGATCAAAATCAAATCTCTTGAAATCATTCCAACTTATTGTATAAGAATCTAAAATAATCTAAAACTCTCTCAAAGCATTAAGAATCAAGTAAAGCCCTTGGGACTTCCAGTGCCCTACCTCTTCCTTTCCTCCTACTACCCTTCCTTCTCATCCTCCTCCTCCTAGTCCTATATTACTTAATAACATAATATATGTTATTAACATAACAATTACAATAGCTATAATAATTTTATATAAGTTGTAAAATTTTTAATAAGATAATAATGTGTTATTTAATTAGTTTTGTTTTTGAAATTACAAGTTATCAATGACGGGCATACTCGGAGGCTGTAGTAGTTGGAGGTATAATTTCAATGTTTTTAATTTAATTGAATGATATTTTAGGTTTTTATTAGATGGGTGTGCCTACATATTACTTTTTATTTAATTGAATGGATGTGGGGTGTGCCCACTTTTATTATGAGTATTATTTTGATATGAAGGTTTATAGAAAAATTTTAAAATTTAAGGGGAAATTCTACAAATTTTTTTTTGAAATTCTTTTAATTTTTAAATTAATTGGTTAGGTTGGGTTAATGTGTAGGAATTGGTAATCTAATTTATTTTGTCAGTAATTCGTAAATTTTTATAATTCTTAGATACATACACTTGCACTTTTGTAGATGCACTTGAGGCCAAACAATAGGATTTTAACCTCTAGGATACAGGTTGTTTGAGTTAAATTGTATTAAAATACTTGCCCGTTAAGACTTATGGTCATGATATACAAACATTGCAAAGTGTTTGTATACCTCACTTACATGCACGATGCTTTATCTTTATAATATGCCATAAGTGTCAATCGTCTTTAGTTTAGTGAAGTACTGGGCTAAAGAGGGTCCTTAAAGATTTGATCACAATTTAAGGTTACTTGTGACATGTAACTATGCCTGGATGAATTTCGGTAGAATTTTCTCTCTCTTCTTTGGTATACCAACTAATTTTAGCTATGTTCTTAAAGTGTCCTTAATTGGGTGCTATTGGGAATGTAGTTAAGATTAGTCTTGGTTGGTATACTAAAGAAGTATAAGGAAAAGCTGCTGAAATTTCTCTAGGCACTGGTTGCATGTAACAAGAAACATTCTGATTAAACTTTCAAGGATGAGCTATCAAGTAAAAATCTTCATCAAAATACACACATCATCCTTATATTTCTTTCTAACTTACGTGTGGTTGACTATAAGTTTAGTTTATCATGGACAAGTCATAGATTGGTTTAATGAATTCAGATTACAGCAGATATAAGGATGGAGTAATTTCAATTCCGGATTGGGCCTTTTTATGATGATAGAAAGATATTTAGGCGAGAACTCCTCAATAAAATCTTCTGGCCATTTAGAAGATATTTGAATAGTACCTTGCACGAGCGGAACACTGTGCTTCACTACTTGATTTATAATGGTTGGTGGCAACATTACACTAATTAGGTTGCTCATGGTGAGGATTTAATTGAGGAAATCAGAAACAATGAAATGATTGTTAGCGAAGAGATTGATCAAGGGATTGCTAGTAGTGGAGGTGAAGAAATAGAATAAATGTTGAATGAGGTGAGAGCAAGAGATGGTATAAATGTGGATGAGGAAGATCCATTAAGAAGTTGTGATTAGTTTTATGATGTTGTTATGGCGATTGAGGATCCTATTGCTCCTGGGGTTACGAGCATATCTAGGTTGTCATTTCTATTAAGGATGTTTTAGCTTAAGGTTATGAATAGAGCAACTATTAAATTCATGTTAGAAATACTTTAGTTCATTGCTGAGCTGTTGAATAACCATAATGGTTTTCCCAATTCATGGTATGAGGAATAAAAATAGATTTGCAACCTTGGTTTAGATTGTTAGAAGATTGATGCATATCCGAATGACTGCATTTTGTTTGGAAATAAATTTGCAGACTTGCGTAATTGTCCCCAATGTGGACATGGGAGATATAGGGAGGTAAACATGAAAGTAAGAAGAAACAACGTTAGAAGGCTCTTCCTTACTTTCCATTGACACCTAGGTTTCAATGTCCTTTTATATAAAGTAAAACTGCAAGGTGGATGACATGGCATCAAGATTATAAATATCAAGATGGAAGAATTCATCATCCTACAGATTGCGAGGAGTTGAAGCAATTTGACGACAGAAACATTTCATTCTCATTAGAGGCACAAAATGTAAGATTGGGTCTTGTAAGTGACGGTTTAATCCATTTAAGAGTGTGTACTCACCGTATTCCAATATGGCTAGTGGTGATGGTGACTTATAACTTACCTCCATGGTTGTGTATGAGATCATCATTCATGATGCTAACCCTATTAATCCTTAGTCCAAAATAACCAGGAAATGCAATAGATGTTTACCTTCAACCATTAATTAATGAACTCAAATAGTTGTCGTACACTGGCGTGTAGACGTATGATGCAGAAAAGAGAGAATTCTTCCAAATGCATGTAGCACTGTTGTAGACCATAAACAACTTTCTGGCATATGCAAATTTGTCAGGTTGGAGTACTAATGACGGTATTCGCAAACGTAAAGGGTTTGGGTTTGGAAAACCCGTCGTCGTAGTTCAATTCGCGAGAAAATCCATCGATCAGATAAAATTTATAATCGAAACTCAAAAAGTGAGTCCCGGGTCGAACATGGAGAGACGAACATTTGGTTTTGAAAATCCGTGTTTCATTTTTATTTGTTTTTGTCATTTTCGTCTTTTCTAATTTCTTTGGTATTTTTAGCAAGCAAAAGATCAGGTCTATGCATTCTTATCTAATTAATCTACTTGCAAATTATAAGAGAGAGAGAGAAACAATCACATATATCTCAACAAGTGTTTCTACAACTGAGAAAGCAGGAAAGATTATAGTACAAAAGCAGAAAGAAAGATATAGGTGAGAGAATCCCCCTTGACGGTTGCTCAGAGGATGACTTGCTTTGATGTCGCTGGAAGAAGGTGGCGAGGAGCGGGATGAACGAGGACGAAGTCGGAGGACGAAGGGCAAGGCAGGATGACGTCGCGGCAAGGATCTACTTCCCGAAGTAGGTGAGAAGGCGGCCGCGGGATGCTCCACGAATGGGGATGAGGGGAGGGAAAAAATATTTGATTTTACTCTAGAGGAGTATCCCAGGCTTGGGATAAGCTCTCTCTAGAGCCTTGGAGGTGGTGGGGAGAAGAAAGGAAGAGATGAAGAAGAATGGGAACGATAGGGGTCCTTTTATAGTGGAGGAAAGGATCAATTTCGTATACAGGACATTTAGCGACAGACATAAATGTTGCTGAAGATCTGCCGCAAACGTCACTGAAGATAGGCCACATGCCCACCAACTATTGCACTGGCGCACCTCTGCATGACCGTGTTGTGCACCTCCCCACATGCACCCATTTGTGCCTGCTGCGCTACTGTGCATGTGTGCCTCCGTGCACGCGCACATGCCTACACTGCTGTGCATGTGCAATGGCGCGTGCATGCACATGGGTGGCCTGGGTTACGCTACGTGGAGAGATTTAGGCATTCATCTTCTTTCCGTTGTAGGGGCTGCTACAGAGGTTGGATTGAGTCAATTTTCGCACCGTTGAGCTGCGATTGTCGACCCGAATGCATCCGCGTGGTTAGATTTTTCGTTTGAAGCTCCAAATTATGTCACCTAGTCCCTTGGCCATTGATCTTCCTTAGATTGCATATGGTGCTACGGGAATCCGATCAAGGCAATTTTAGAGGTGTTGGACTCCGATCATTGTTTTGATCAGATCCGTACGGTCGGATCGTTAATCCAGGGCTCCAAAATAAATCTCCTTCTCTCCTGACCATAAAAAGGATGCAATTAACCTAATATATACACAACTACTCTAAATGCAGAATGATGCATGCTATGCAATATTTATAATATGGAATGCAAATCTAAGCCTAGGAACATGCATAAATAGTCATTTTAACCTAAATGGATGTGTCTACATCATACCCTGTTACGAACGTGGCCTCAAGACGGGTTTTTAAGACGTCTGGGAAGTGGCCCAGACATCTGACCAGACGTCTGGAACCCTTTCCAGACGTCTGGTATTAAATTTTTGCGGCGTACGGGGTTGCATCTACGCGCATGCGCGCGCAGACTGCACCCGCCGCTCTCTTCTCTCTTTCCCTCTCTCCTCCTGCAGGGCGTAGTTCCTTTCTCTCTCTCTCCCCGCGCGGCCTTATAAGGCCCCTCGCCCTCTCCCTCACCCTCATCTCCTAAGCTATCCTCTTCTCCTTCTCCCTGCCGGTGCGAGAGCGCGAGCAAGCAAGTGAGTGGCGGCAGCAACGGCCGCGGCGAGTGTGCGGGAGGGGGTGTTGCGAGAAGAAGAAGACGCTCGACCGTGAGGGCTCGAGCTTGCCGGGGCAGCTAGAGCCGGCCGGCGGGGGAGCAGCGGGCATGGAGTGTCGCGGAGGGGCTGCTGCAGCTCGGGCAGCAGGTGGACGGGGCGTGGCACGGCTGTGCGTCGCGGGCGGAGAGCGAGTCGGGCTCTGATTCTGGAAAATTTTCCAGAATCAGATGTCTGGGCTTACGACCAGACGACGATGAAGACGTCTTGAGGACTGTCCAGATGTCTGGCCAGTAAGATATTTCTATCTTCCTTTTTCGCGTGTACGGCCATGCGGCCGTCCGCCGCACCTTCGTCTGTGAACCGTCGTGCTGAGAGAAGGGTGGGTGTGTGCAGGTTCTACTCGGGAGGGTGCGAGGACTTGCCATCCCACGTGAATTGGACGTTTGGCTGCAGTGCCAGACGACGGGAAGGACTTCCAGACATCCGGGGTGACCATCGGACGTCTGGGAACTAAGCCAGACGCCCCCGTAGGCTTCTGGACGTCTGAAGGACTACACAGAGCAAAGGTACACTCTGACCCACATTTTAAGACGTTTGGAAGAGGTTCCAGACGTCTGATTTTGGGCAGTTTCGTCATTTTTGACCTGTTTAGGGCCCGTTCGGAGTCCGTTTTTCGCGTTTCGAGTTGCGTTCTTTCCAGAATAAAATCCTCTACCCGTTTACAGTAATTATATACCATTCTGAGAAACTCCTTGTGTTTGATCCTTGTGTTAGGACCCCGTTCCATTGCAGTCTTGGGGGTTGCGAAGGCACGCGGGATTTCCAACCACACCCCCAGTACTCCCGTTGTAGCTGGTAGAGTGGCTTTTAATTTAATTAGCATAATTTGTTACAATTGTAGAACAATTAATAGAGTCTAGGGTATTACATGAACCCTAGGACTGAGAAACTAGATTGAATGATAGATCCTAGGGTATTGCATGAATCCTAGGACTGGAAAACTAGATTGAATGATAGATCCTAGGGTACGGCATGAATCCTAGGACTGGAAAACTAGTGGAATATATATATTGCAGTCTTGGAAAAGTGGAAAGGAAATAATAGCTGCCTGTAAATTAATAGCTGCCTATTTTGAATGAATTAATATGATTAAGAATATGGGTTGTATGAACGTAAGACCGGAACAGTGAAACCTACAATGGCCAAACAAAAAGAATACGAACCCTACGGGGAATTAGGAGTAGAACTCCTGGAAAGAGAATAGAATGGAACTGAGAAAGTGAAACGTGGAGGTGTGTTGTCTCTTGGGTACGTGGTGCCAAAGAGAGCACACATTACCTCTTAGTGTAGAGGGGAGCTTGCCGCCCTCAGGTTGAGACCGGGGTGGGTTTGGCCATTGTACACCGACTTGCTGGCCCTCGCGTACGCAGTACTGAGGAGAGCTACTAGTGTAGAGAGAGCACTAGCTACCCCACGGGCCCCGGGGTTCTGCTAGCCTCCTACACCGACTTGTTAGGCCCACTGGGCAAACTAGGGTAGTTAGGTGAGGGTGCGCGGACTGTGGAGGGGTTGGACCCCTGTTACTGAGAGGGCTCTGCCCTATACTGGTTCCATGCTGTGTTTTGAGCGCACCCGTTAACGGAAACGACTGACCACGTGCCAGTGCGGGGTAGCTACCCGTGCGCTTATCGCACGTGCTGTAGTCACCGTTACGTCTGTCAGCGACCTTGAGGTTGTTGATTGGGGGTAGGACCACCACGGGGGACTCTCCCGACCAGGGGAGCACCACGTGTTACTTCTACATTTCAAAAAAGACTGCAATCAAGATCGTTCCCACAAGGAACATTCGAGATTAAGTGAAGGATCTGAGGAATAAATAAATCATGAAATAATAGAAAGACGTAATTAAAGAAAGTAAAAATATAACAGCTACTGTACACTCTACTGCTTCTTTAGTTTTAGCTGCCACTCTTCTCAGCGTTTCGCTGACGTGTTACACTCGTTACTTTTCAGGACCAGGTGTTGAGTAGCCAGGGTCAGCGGCTGCAGAGGCGCTGGGCCGAGTAGGGTCCAGTAGCGTTACCCGCAGTTCTTTTTGTACTTTCTGCCACTGTAGTGAGTAGTTTCCTTGTTACTCCTTGTACTTCTTTATTGTAAACTTCATGTTATGCACATATTTGTTGTTCTACTTTTGTGGGGGTGTATACTATAGTAGTTCCTTTTCTTACTGCTGTATTTTGTTACTGCTAGTTATATTCATGCTGAATGTGGTTTATTTTACTGCTCTTTTGGTTACTTTCTCGTTGGACGACTAGGTCTTGGGATTAGTCGAGTCGGTCCGATTCTCATGTCTCGTAGGGACTCGGGAATCGGGTCGTTACATACCCCCATGCCTATCCTTTGCTAGTCCCTAGTAAAATTAAACCACATGCTATGTATAAAAACAGAATTAGGACTCGATCGCTTAGGCCTAAGTCATTTATTAACAATAGAAAATTTCAACTAAGGTCTTAAGCTACAAAAACTTAATAGTACTTGGGTGTCTGCCAGAATGTAGACCGCCCAAGTCCTCGCCTTATTTGAAAAGGGAAGATACATTTTTTTTTTATTTTTCTTCCTTTACAAATGTTTTGGACTTTTGGAGTTTGAGAGTTTCATGATAACTTTTTATGGCTACTCGACTCGCCCAAGACTCGAAAAGGACTTTAAGTGCTAAGCATCTAGTAAAAAGAGTGAAAGACTCACTAGGCGACCGTTAAAATGAACTTCGGGTTTCTATGACCCCAGGTGACCTTAAGAGTTTCTGCCTAAAGGTTTATCTTTTCGAACGGTAGCTTTCTCCCTACTTTATTTTTTATGGGGTCAACACAAGGGTGAACCCAGTGTATATCTCCCTGCTTTATTCTACTTCTCTACTTCTTCCCTAAGTGTTTTGGGAATTATTTGTGCATTTTTGTGAGTTGGGCTCTGGATAACTGGCTAATGGGCTATTACCCATGGTAACTTGCCAGCCATACTCGTGTGGTGAAGTGTGGTTTTATTTTTTATTTTCTCCTTTTTTATTTTTTTCTTTTTCTCTTTTTATTCTAAGTAGGTGGCTTCTCTGATATAAGATTTACCTAAAAGCAGTAGAACGAGTATGATCATGTAGCTGGGCTCTAGACAATCAGCCAATGGACTGTTACCCATGACAACTTGCCAGCCGTACTACCTTAGACAATTCATTAGCTAGCCAATTTTCGTAAAAACCATCGGAAAGTGAGTCAGTCAAATAGTGTATAGATTCTTAGACTTAAAATCCCCTCAAATCAGAGGGCGGGTTGATAAGTCGCATACTTATCATCCCAATTTATTCACAAAATTAAAGTAAAATTACTTGGCGAGGACTCGAGACTAAGTCCACATTCGAGTGGACACTCGGACTAATTAATCCCGAAGACTTGAAGAGTCTAAGTGTTTAGGTCCTAAAGTATCATTTCCTAAAGTTAATAACTTCCAAATGCCTAAGTTCTCTTCTTCTAATTCTACTTTTTTCTTTTTTTTGTCTTTTTGAATTTTTAAATTTTTTAAAAGAAAATAAAAGAAATTCTACAGAGCTAACAAAATAATTTCAGGATTAAGTATCCACCCCCCCATGCCTAAGTGATGCAATGTCCTCATTGTAAAAACAAAGACATGAAAAGGGCGGAATAACAGAATATCACCTGAATTTCATGACAATCTGGTCATCTCCGTAAAGAACATGGAATATACACATGTGCTAAATTTATTGCCTTCAGCTAGGCATAAAATACAAACAAAGAAGAAATTAAGAATTCACAAGTGAAGGTCAGAATCAAAATAAAAATATTGATCACAGGACCTACTAGTAGGTGTCCACAAATGTGGACCAGATTATGGTGCAGACCCATGCCCCAGGGTCGAGTGATTCTCAGGTTCTGGGTGAAAATCACCAAAAATCAAAGATTGTTGAGCTTGCGGGGTCGGACCTGCGATTTTGTAGTATGTAACCCAAGACCAAAGTGTCGAACAATGGGTAGAGATGTTTCAATAGGTTGGGATGTTCTTTTAGATTTCAACTCAAAAAGGTAATCAATGATTCTAAGCTTGGGTTGCATCTCAAAGATATCATAACAATCCTGGTAAAAAGTTGGTGGTTTAAGGTCAATAGGAACCCTTAGATCCAAAATTGTGTTTCCCTCTGAATTAGCCTTCCAAAATTTCATTGCCAAATTCCTATCCTCTAAAATCAATATTTCCAGGACCTCCAAATCGTTGTACACCCCATCTAAAGTACCCAAGTTCAACATTTGTGGCTGAATCAGGATTGACTTGTGTACAATGATTTCCAAATCAAAATCAATCCCTTTGGGGTATGGTTGAGGAATGGGGCTACTGATTAAATCTTCTAATAAATGAGGATTCGAATCCTCAAAGTTAACCCCAATCGAATCCAAATCTTCAATAATTAGGCTATCAAATGGTTTATTATACTCCTCGAGCCCGTTTGCCTCACTAAAATCATTTTCCTTAACTTTAAGTGAGACGTCACTCAGAGATTCCTCACCCTCAGAATTAAAGAATTCTTGATCCTCATTTATATATGTCTCAAAATCATATGTCATTTCATGGTCCTCGGAGACATATTTTTCATCGTTCCTTGGCTTGGGGATCTCGAGTGAATCAATCGGTTCATCCTCAATCAGTTGCTCTAGACTAACCTGGTCATCTCCAATCTCAGAAAATGTAACCCCCCCGACAGGTGCTTGAGCGGGTTCAGACATTGGCTCTCCTGAAGGGGGTTCATCTTGAGAATCATCCCAAGATTGGACTAGGGCAACCACAAATTTCATCTTTAACCTCGATAATTTCCCAAGTAGAAACTCACCCAGGCCCCTATCCCTAACATGTTGGAGCAAATCCAATAAAGAGCTATTCATCTCATCAATCATTTTTATCATAGGCTCCAATGTTTCAGTGCATGGTATTGGCTGAGCTTCTAAAGATTGGATGGTGTTCCTCAAGTTAGCCAACACCCTATCTTGGACTTGGTTCACCTGAATCGAATGGTTCGGTTCAGGTGTTGGGTGGGTTCGGGTTAAATCTAGGGGAGTCAAGATATTGAGGTTCTCTAAGTCCTCCCTGATAGTACATCATTTCAGGCTGTTCAAAAAATGTGGTGACCTATATTCAGTGAAATACTGGGGAGGGTAGGTGTTATAATCATCATATCCTTCTTGATTGTAGATCGGGTTAGGTTTATCATTAAAGGGTGGAGATCTATAATCATTGTAGGTGTGAGAAGGATGATAATCATAGTCTTATTGTCCAGGGTTAGGCCCTAGACACTGAGGTCCGAACCCCCAATCAAAGTTATCTCGGTTAGTGGCTGGGTAATTATAAGTCGAGTCGGGATAGTAATCATCTTAGGTATAAGTGGTGGTAGGAGGGTAGGATGGGAAATGAGTGTAGGATGTGGAAAGATACATGGTAGAATAGGAGGGGAAATCAGAAGAAAGAAAGGAGCCCTGCAATACAAGCAATCAACTCTACCCTTAGGTGGGTTAGCTTAAAGACCTACAGATTCCTAGGACTCGTATTGAGATCATAACCCATTTGGTCTACTTTTATCTGGTCAATCCAACCAGTTAGAAGGAGGGGTTAGGGAGAAGGTTCTTCCTTTAACTTGCTCCTCCGATTCCTAGTGTACCCCCCAGCTGCGGTCGTTTGACGCTACTCCCATAACTAGACATCAAATGGGCCAGCAGAAGCAGATTAATCGAAAAAATCTTAGTTTGAGCCCCAAAGAGAGAATCAATCCTTAAGGTCAACGTCTACTTAGTTTTAATTAGGCTAAGGATGATTGTGCTCATGGAATGTGATGGGCCCTTTAGATGGGTTGTACCCTTAATGATTGATTCAAATGTGTGTGCGTGCACAACTAGGGTTTGCAAACAAGGTTATTTGATGATGTGTCTTTTAGGATTTAACCTTGTTTAGTAGCTTTTAGGGTTTAATCTTAGGTGTATTCAATCAAGTTCAAGAGAAAACTCCAAGTTTTGAAAGCACTGGTGATGATATATTCCTTTAGAAATCAAAAAATAATGTGGAGTGCCTGGTTCTGCCCTAAAGATGAAGCCTAAGTGGCAAGCTACTGATGAATGGCTTTTACCTTCAGTGGTGCGGTCCATACAGCTCAATCAATTGGCTTGTTGTACCACTTAGTTAAGGCACATAGATGTTTAACCTATTCAGATTTCGACTCACTTATGTGTATTGAGTTTAAGTGTACCTGGTCCACAGGTTAGATCCCGGTTAAGTGGTAGAATCAAAGTGGAATGGTGCACCTTAAGTCAAAAGTTGTGGGTGTTTAATGTGTGTCACTTTCAATAAATCCCACAAGAGAAGAGTTTTTTTTTTTTTATACCGGGATGAGATGGGTGGAGATGGCAAACAAACAACCAGATCTATCCTAGGATTTATAAAAAGCACCTAAGTTGATTTGGGTTTAAGTTATTAGTGTGGTGAAATGATTTAGTGGGTGGGGAAGTGGGGGAAAGCTTACAAATGTCTCTACTTGCACTTTACTCTAATCTGCCGCCTTCAGCTCCTTGATCGGGTTCCTACAAGACAATAAATAGAAGAAGAAAGATAGGTTAGAAAAATATGTAAGTAATGCAGGAAAATGTAAGAAAAACCAAAGAGCATTGCCTTCCAAACAACGGTGCCAACATGATGATGGTGGATATGCATGTGTAAAGGGTTCGGGTTTGGAAAACCCGTTGTCGTAGTTTGATTCGCGAGAAAATCCATCGATCGGATAAAATTTATAACCAAAACTCGAAAAGTGAGTCCTGGGTCGAATGTAGGGAGGCAGATGTTTGGTTTTGAAAATCCGCATTTCACTTTTATTTATTTTTGTCGTTTTTGTCTTTTCTAATTTTTTTGGTATTTTTAGCAAGCAAGAGATTAGGTCGATGAATTCTTATCTAACTAATCTACTTGCAAATTATAAGAGAGAGAGAGAGAGAAACAATCACATATATCTCAATAAGTGTTTCTACAACTAAGAAAGTGGAAAAGATTACACTACAAAAGCAAAAAGAAAGATATAGGTGAGAGAATCCCCCTCGACGGTTGCTCGAAGGATGATTCACTCTAATGTTGCCTAGAGGAAGGTGGTGAGGAGTGAGACGAACGAGGACGGAGTCAGAGGATGAAGGGCGGGGTAGTACGGCGTCACAGCGAGGATCTACTTCCCAAAGTAGGTGAGAAGACGGTCGCGGGATGCTCCACGAATGGGGATGAGGGGAGGGAAAAAATATTTGATTCTACTCTAGAGGAGCATCTCAGGCTTGGGACAAGCTCTCTCTAGAGCCTTGGAGGTGGTGAGGAGAAGAACGGAAGAGATTAAGAAGAATGGGAGTGGTAGGGGTCCTTTTATAGTTGAGGAAAGGATCAATTTCGTATAAAGGACATTTAATGACGGTCATAAACGTCGCTGAAGATCCATTGCAAACATCACTGAAGATAGCCCACGCACCCACCAACCACTGTGCTGGCTTGAGCTCTGTGCGCCCGTGCCATGTGCCTCTACACGTGCCCATGCACGCTCACTATGCTACTGCCCATGCATGCCTCCGCGCGTACGCGTGCACCCACGTTGCTGTGCACGTGCGGTGGCACGTGTGTGTGCATGGGCGGCCTAGGTTGCACCACGTGGCGCGATCTGGGCCGTCCATTTTCTTTCCGTTGCAAGGACTGCTACAGAGGTCGGAGTGAGTCGATTTTTGCGTTATTGGGCTACGATCGTTGACCTGAATCCATCCATGCGGTTGGATTTATCGTTTGAAGTTCTGAATTATGTCACCTAGTCCCTTGGTCGTTGATCTTCCTCGTACTGCATATGGTGCTGTGGGACTTCGATCAAGGTGATTTCGGAGGTGTTGGACTCTGATCATCATCCTGATCAGATCCGTACAGTCAGATCATCAATCCGAGGTTACGAAATAAATCTCCTCTCCTGACCACAAAAAGGATGCAATTAACCTAAAATATCCACAACTACTCTAAATGCAAAATGATGCATGCTATGCAATATTTATAATATGGAATGCAAATCTAAACCTAGAAACATGCATACATAGGCATTTTAACCTAAATGGATGTGTCTACATCAAGTACTAAGGGAAAGCTTGCTTGCCTAATCTATATGGAAGATACTCATCACCTCCAACTGCTATAAGAAGTTCTGTTACTTTGGGCACCGCAGATTTCTACCCATTGAACATAGATGACGAATGTCATAGTTTAGGGGTAGATTTTGATGGCAGGATGTGTTATTGTTCTCTTGAGTTCTTGATGAATCTCCTATCAGTGACTAATATTTGCAATGATCTCCAATACCATGTGATCTTTGATAACAGACATTGTTATTTCCAGGATACGAAGACTAATGAAATCACTGGAGGGGGAATTGAGAAGGATGGGATTTACTTCCTCAATGTCCCCGTACACTTTGTAGGAGCTATCTCTATTTTAGATGATCCATTCCCGTAGCACAGGTGCCCTGGTCACCCTTTTGTTGGGAAGATGTGCCAAATGTATCTAAAGCTGCCAGTGAGTATTTCTATGGATTGTGAACTAGGGAAGCATCACAAGAGTACATTTCCCAGACGTATCAAGGAGATTAGCTCCTCCCCCTCTAGTCTTGTATACTGTGATGTATAGGGTCTGGCATGTGCTACTAGCATTGGTGGACATTGATACTTTGTCATTTTTGGGGACGATCACAGTCGGTTCACATTGAAAGTACATCAGAGGAGGGGTGAATAGTATAATTGAAGAAAATATAAGTAAACGAAAATTTTGCAAATCACGATCACACAAATATCTTCAAGATTTTTAGGTGGAAACCTCAATTGGGTAAAAACACCACCAAAGTCAACTTGACAGTATTTTCGATCAACAAATGATCAACTAAACACTATTCACACCACTTTGAATGAATGTGGTATACCTCAATTACAAAGACACCTTCGATCCCAAAACAAAGGTTTTACCCTTCCATTAGGAAGAGAAGGGGACTTGACAGGCCAGATACCATAGTACAACAATATAAAAAACTGAAAATAAATTTTGCACAACCTATAAAGCTCCCAATAAGATGATAATATAAATATAACTACTATAGAAAATAGATTGTTTGAGATGAGCATAATGTGGAGTTTAGCCCATCAGGGTGATTGCAAAACCCTGGTCTATCGGATCCCCATCTCTTTCTTTCTCAGAGATTTTTTCCTAAGATACGACACAATATTCAACCTCCATATAGATTTTTTGTAGTGATAATGCTTTGGAGTTTATGCAGAGAGAGCTCCAAAATTTCTACATCAGTAGGGGGACACTACATCAAACATCCTATGCACATAACCTCTCAATAGAATGGTGTGGTGGAATACAAGTTGTCATTTGTTGGATATTGCGAGAACCTTGATGATGTATATGAAGGTCCCGAAGCAGTTCTGGAGAGATGTATTGACAACAGCTTATTATCTGTGTTGCATCATCAGTTTTACATGGAGCTATTCCCTACTAGGTGCTACATCTTAACTTAGAGAGGCTGTTTGCGCTACTGCTTTGCATCTTTGGGTGTACGTGCCCTAATAAAGAGGAGTTCTGAGGTGATTCTCGGATGAGCCAACTACTATATATCGCTATAGAAAGGGTAGTCCCTTTGAAAGAAGGGGACAAAAGTGTAAATAAATAAATAAATAATAAATAAAAGATGCATCAAGAACAAAATCTTCTATATGTGCACAAAGAGGAGTTAATTGCATACTGGGATCTTGTGATGTCCTCTAAATAAGTATGTAGTGGAAAACTACCAAGATTATAGTAGGAGCAAGTCTGATGTGGGATAGGTGGAAATAAGAAATGAAATTCCCTAAAATCGAAAGTCTTGGTCTCCATTCATATGTGACTATATAGCCAGTCTCATGAGCACAAATACTTAGAACTTTAGTCTTGAGTGAATGTTGGGTGAATACAAAAATATTGAAAAATTACTTCGAAAACTTAAGCTATGAATAGTAAGGATTGGATTGGATGAATAGATTTCACATTTTGGTCAAACACTAGGGTGTTGTAAGTTTAGGTGCTAAGTTCTATATCTATACCTTATAAAGGTGTCATAAGGAGACTAAATAATAGTTAGACTTTATGGGTTTGTCTGTTGTAAACCTGCAGGAGACTATAACTCTTCTATTAGGGAAACCTAGGGGTTTAAAGTCTTTTTGTATATGGTAAATGCAACTGTGATTCCTATGAAGGTGTGTTAATCTTTCTTTTTGTTTATTTTGCTAGAGACTAACAAAATCTTAGGATAAGGGATGTGATAAGTCTAAATTTACTTGCATAATTCATGCCTAAATTTGTTTGCCCAAGATTATTTAGTAAAATAAGCATGCATTTGTATCAATTAGCATTTTTTATTTTTGAATTGATTTATGTTAACTTTTATATCGTGTAGGGGACTTCTAAATATGGACATGGTAATGGATATGATGGGGGAAAAGAGATGAATAATCAATTGGCCATATTTCAAGCCTACAAGCTTATGTCTTTGTTGTAAATCTAATGACAATAATGATGTAGACTCTTTATTCCTCCAACCTAACAATGGATCATAGGCTTGATTCCTGAATTTTGAATTTGATTTTCTATTGATTGTTTTCTTGAATTCCTGAATTTATTCACCACTTCAATTTTCTTATTTAAGCTCTTGATTTTATTCCTTAAACACTCTACCCCTTTATTTTATCAATAAGGCACCACCTCTCCCCATAGACCTTACATATCTCCTATATATAATCATACCTATATATTGTAACATAGGCTAGGTCCACTCCCCTTATACCCTGGACAACTCCCGCCAACTTGGCCATTTGTTTGGTGACATCATCACCATCGTCGCCACCATCTTCGACTATGACCACTCATCATCTCCATTCAAGCCGCTGTCAACATCACCTCGTACCACCTCATCAACTCTGCCTCTATGTTGCTTCCACAATCTCGAGTAGCTTTGAAATCGAGGGAGGAAGACGTGATTGTTGTGATAATGGTTATGCGTGGTGGTCCTAGCTTCCACTCTGAGGTCATCCATGAATTGCACATAGGTCAAGGCTTGGATCTATCTTCATGAAGAAGTATTTTCTTGTATTTTTTTTACATCTTTTTGTAATCAAACTTGTGATTTAATTGTATATCTTGTACTGTTCAATTTTATAACAAATTAGTTGCTCATCTTTTGTCAAAAAGAAAAAAATATGTGCTTTCCATTCTAGTTACTAATTTGCATTTCAATTGGTAATTTAGGACTATATTAGAATTAATTTTATTACTCTTATCCTCTTTGTGGATTAACTTGTTTTACTGTTAGGTACATAGTTTCAATTTTTGATTTTATTTTAAATTGCGCTTGAATGACGAAGCGATTAGTTGCAACCTCTTAACTAGAAAGGACTCAGAGAGGCATAGGAAGAAGGACGTCATTGCAGTAAGCTCTATCTAAGCATTTAAGGTTAGGTATACTGACGCCGTCAAAGTGGCTATCTAAGAAGAGGGCCCTTAAAAGGGCCAAGTTGATGGGAAATGTCTTACGAGGTTGGTGTTGGGTTATGGGGAAAGACGAATGATTAGCCTTTCCAACCCATGGATGAACGATTTGCCATTGGCATCATGGGAGCATAAATAATTTGCATTTTAAAAAATTCTCTATTTGAAAAATTGGTAGATGATAAAAAATTGAATTAATTAAGAATTAAAACACCTAAATTGGAATAACATGGGAAGAACTATTTTCTTCTCATTCCGAGATCCCCACTAGTATCGAAATTATCTTTAGGGTGGAGTACCATAACACCTTACGTGTTGTGTCTCCTATAATAACTCCTGATTTGGCTTTTAGGACCTACTTCTCAGTGGGCAGATGAGACCCTTGATGATGAGAACAGTCAATTCTGTCTACGATCTATGAACCCTTCTCATTTTCGAAGAGACGTTCACCTCAAATCCTCCTGCATGTGACTGAAGACTTACTAACTAGGTTGTAATCTCACAGCCCTTAACACATTGGTCGATTGATAGAGGTGTTGGTCGACCAATGCCAAGTAGGGACTTCTCCTTACAATGAGACCCTTGTGTTGTTGGCTGACCGACCTAATGATTAGTTGTCCAATAACTTAAGCATTGGTCTTCTAACTCTGATGTTGGTTGACCAACAAGAGAAGGTTGTTAAGGGCTCCTTGCCTCTTCTCCTACTTCTCTTTGGAGGTGGTGGATCTCTCCTTATTAAGAGTTGGAGTGTTGATTAGAATCAAATAGGTCATGAGGATTTGTGTTTGAAAGATATTTATAGGGAATCTTACTAATCTTAATATGGTGGTGTTGGATTTTGTGTGCCTTGAACAAGCCATCCGTATATTGTGATGGGTTATATTTCATCTGAATAAATGAATTAGATTAATTCTAGTACATGAATTGAGTTCCTTAGTATGAATAGGGTGATGTACTTAGCTAGTTCAAATAAACTCGATGTTTGTTGACTCAGAGATCTAAATAGTTTAGAGGATCTAATAGTATATTAAGAAACCATCATATCTAATTTGATCATTGTTGACATGCTTTTTAGGGGTTTAAATGCGTCTCGTTGTAGTAAAATCTCCTAAATAGCTCTTCAACAAATAAAATTTATAACTCGAATATCTAAATGAAGTTCGAGGTTGAATACAGGGAGAAAATATGGAATTCACACGCTAATCTCAATTAAAATATAAATGAACACAGAAATAAGCCAAGAATAATGATATTCAATGAATGCTAATATGTCACATTAGATATTCAATGAATAATACAAGTATTTCAAGATTTTAAGAGGACAAAAAGGTATCTAAGACAAAATAATGGTGATTTAAATCACCAATTATTAGTCTAAGCACATGTATATCAACTACTCAATGCATATAAAATAAATGAATAGTAATCAGACGTCTGATTTGAGAATCAGACGACTTAACTATCGCCTGCTACAGTGCTCTATCTGATCTTTCTTCTTCCTTTTGGTCTTCTCCTTTCTTCTTTCTCTCCTCTTAAGCACGACTCTTCGCCTCTTTTCTTTTCTCTTCAAGTCTTCTTCTTCTCTCTTCTTCTTCCTTCTGCTCACAATGACTAAGTGTCGTACAGCTACATGGAAGAGCAAAACCCTCCTCCCATGCTCTCTCTCTCTCTTTCCTTTCCTCCTCTCTCAGATAGCCAGGTAATCAGGTATTTGGGTCTACATAACCGGGTCCACGGCTACAAGCGTGGGGTCGCGGCCGAGGAGGGAAGGATTAGGCAGGTCGGGTTGTGTGAAGGGTGAGCGAGGACCTCACCCCCAAGTATCTGAGGCAAATAGCTGATATCACAAAATCACTTTATGTCATAGCTACGCCTCCAAATCCCATGATGTGGGACTAAATCCCACTGATTCTCTTCGAGTGGGACTGTTGATGGAACCTTCTCCAATTGGTGCTACACTGGTTTTCCCTTGCTCAATCAAGTGCCTGGGTAGCTTCGTGATCTCCTTCCGCAGTACTTGGGAGTGTTATTAGAACCTGAAGTGGCCAAAGGCGGAGATGATGGCGGCGACGGCGACGGCGACGGATGGCATATACCTGAAATGCAAAAGAACAGCCTTGCGGCCACATTAAATCACCTTAGAAGGATCGCACGGATGTGCCAAGGGCGTTGGCGGTGGTGGTGTGCGGTGAGAAGGTCTGTTGAGGTTGGGCGAATGTGGAATATGTGGTGCGAAGGTGGTGTGTTCGGTGGATGTGGCAAGTTGTTTGGTGGGTCGTGGAGGTAGGATGGACTCACCGAAGGGGTGGCTGAAGCGGGGGAAGATGAAGGCGTGCCGTTAAGTCGAAGTGTGCTTTTGGGTTTTTGATAGTGGAAACTAACCTAAGGATCTAAGGAAACTAATCTACCTACTCTAATTGGATGAAAGAGGAAGGGTCAATGCCAGTTTTTGCATGTCGACGATGGAGAAGATGAACTCTCCTGAGAGGGATGGCGACGAAGATAGGGAGAGGATAGCCCTCGCTTTGACGGGCGAGGTGCGGAGGAAGATGAGGAAGAGGATGGGCAGGCCAATATGGTCGATGGTTACCCCTAGGAAGACAGGGAAGGAGGCCTCCGAAACTTGGTCGGAGAGCTGCCGGAGGTAGGGTTTGGAAGAGGATTTTGGCCCCAAACCTTGCTAAGGAGGTCGGCGATGTGATGTAAGTCCTTTTATAGGCTTGAGGATGAAGTTCCAAGCTTGGAAACAAGCTTGCAAACTCGAGATCTTCACTCACAAAATGATACCTGAATCTTTCATGTGTTCGCATGAGATGTTGGGAAGGACATGGGATCCAAAGCCAGGTCTAATTAAAAGAGAATTCCTTAGGGAATCTCTATTTCAAATTTGGGATTGATTGATTGAGAATTGAGCGAGAAAATCTCACTCAAATCTCGATGGTGAACTGCGGCCTATTCCTAATGGCAATAGGGACCTCTTTGTGAAGTAGATGACATAGTTAGGGGGGTCCCTGCAATAGATTTCAAAAGCTAGGGTTTAAGTGAGAAAGAAAGAGTCAAACTAGACCAAAATGCAAACTAGGTCGAGATGATCTCTAATTGGATCCAAATTTTGGTAAAAACCTAATTTAGACCCAAGAAATCTGATGGTGAAGTCGGATTTTGGTTTTGACCAAGTTTGACTTGGTAATTTACACAAAAACCTAAATTGAGGCAACTGTCTGTCTGAGACTTTGTTTTAGGTCAAATTGGGTTCCAATGGTCAAAGAAAGCATACCAAACCTTATAGAATATTTTTCTATAATTTATAAAAGGTTTAGATGAATTTTATCCTGACCAAAACCTCAGTTAATTAAGCGGGTCTATTTTTAGGGTTTCAGATGTCCATTAATTCTCAACATGCGTGAAAACTCGTTTTTGTCTGCATGAACCCACTCATTAGACATTTATGACCATTTGACCTTTATTTAATCCCTAAGAAAATCCGTGATTGTTCTGCATCTAGGTTATTATGTTAAAACTATAGTTTTACCCCTATTTCACTGCATTTATCTCAGAATGGATATGCAATGAATTATGGTCTTCTAGCAGTTATGTAGGAGCATTTAGCAATGGAATATGACTAATTAAAGATAAATATGACTGATGATGACATTATCATCATAACCTCGTGCCTAACTTTTGCTAGTCCCTTAGAAAAATCTTATGAAATGAACTTGAATTCTAAACCATGCTTTGATGTTCAATGTCTTGATCCTTTCTTCTTTTTAGAAATTAGGTTAGAATGCTAATAATAGGCCTAGAGGTACTCAGGTACCAACCAAGATCTAGACCTGACCAACTTTAGCCTCAATCTACCGCAAAGGTTTCTAAGGTCCATAGAAACTATCCTAAGGTTCGTTGAACCCAGTGGTTAAAGCACCCGTGCTTGTAACATTGTTAGTCTAGGTTCAATTTGCAGTGCATTTTTGTAAGAGAGAGGGATAGAGGAACTTTTGCATTTTGTGAGAGTTTTCTCTCTCTTTTTCTTTTCTTTATTGCTAGCTTCAGATTGGCTCAAAAACACAAACTGTATTGGATTCCTAAGCCCCACCATCAATCCTCATAGGGTCCCTGGCAATTGATGCTTCAGGATAGCACTACCCATGGAAACCCCTAGAATCCTGGCTTTTGACACTTCGAGATAGTGCCACCCATGGCGTTCTGTAGCTAAATTCAGGCCCTGGCAATCGACATTTTAGGATAATCTCGCCCATGGCATCTGAATCAGCACAAGGTGCTTACATGCCCCTGGTAGGATATTTAGATATCCTAGGAGACAAGCACCGAGGAAATGGTATGTTATTGTGCATATTCGAGGGGAATTTCCCTCCTCTTCGCATCAGGAATTCGTCCAAATCAACTTGTGTTGATAAGCTACTCCTAATCTAGGTAGCTTTTTCATAACAGAATAAATACTTTTGTGTGATTTTGATTATTAAGCACACTGAACTAGAATTGTGTGTGGATTAGGGTGCTTAGGTTACTGAGTTTCACAAACTAAAGGTTAGTTAACAAGGCTGAATAATCCCTAAACCTTAGACCTAATACATAAGCTTCGCATTTTCCTCAACCTCTAAAAGATTATCTAGATCTTAACGGATATGTGAACTTTTAAGCTTAAAACAAGCCCAAAAGGCCTAAGATCAGTACTCATACTAATCTCTTTGTCTCTCTATTATTCTAGGACTTAATTTTTTTCTTTTGATTTGTTCTAGAACTTAAGTGGATTCCATAATTATTTACTAATGACTATCCCTTTTGTTTCAAATTGTTGCTCCTTTTTGACATTTAAATCACCTCCTCTTTTCTTCCTCAAGAATGATATGCAATTAAAGCTCACAAAATTTCCTCCCCTTTCACCATTTTTTTGTTCTATTTCAATTATATATATTTTTAATTTTTAATTTTTTTGATTTTTTTGGATATGTATTTTTTTTGTGAGAACCCCTCAGAACTTTAATTTTTATGTGTTTGCACTTTAACACCCCTATGCCTAAGTTTTGCAATGTCCTCATTGTAAACTGAAGGGTATGAAATCAATGTGAGTTCATGGGTTAGAATAGGGTCAAAAGGGTGGGCAAACGGTTCGGGATGACTGTTGCGTATGATTTCAAGCTCTGGTACGAGTACCAAAGGTGGAGTCAGTTGTTCTAACTCTAAACTCAGAAGTGCAATAGACATGAAGCTCAAAAGATGATTAGAAGGGTCTCGTGTTTTTGGAATGATGGGTTGCCTCTCGTTAAGTGCTAAAGTCAACGCCTTCAACCGAGAGAGAGGTGGTCATGGAGGAGTGGTCAAATCATATGAATTTTGTAGAACAAGCACCTTGATCAATGCCTGGTTGGTCCAACCAGGTGCTTGTTCAAATCTACAAGCTGATGATGCAACCCAAACCCAATCAATTTGGTGGGTTGATGGATGTGAATTAGTAGATGTGGAGCCCACCAAATACCTTGAAGTTCAAATGGATGTGGTAGTAAGAATCACGGGTTTGGCTGATTCCAATCAGCCTGGTCAAAGTGGGGATCCTCAAAAGAGAGCTGATCTGTGGAGGATGTGAGATCCCTACCAGAGTGATCAGAAAAGGATGGGACATGCTTTGTAGTCTGATCGAAGTCTGAAACCCGATCAAAAGATGGAGAAGAATCATGTGTGATTGGATCATCGAGAGGAGAATCAAAGTTGAAGTTGATTCTGGTTGCAGGTCAAGGTTGGGTTCGGATCTAAGAAGGTTCTGTATGTGGATTTGAAGAGGTGGCTTCCTTGAGAACTATGTGTGCTGAGGGCTCCTCTAGAAAGAATTCAAAAGTAGGGTCATCTAAATAGTCCTCATAATGGCCATCAAAATCAACGGTAAATGCTTGAAGAGTGCTTATAGGGTCATGAAAATCTGAGTCAAGAAAAGATTCGAACTCTGGATTGCAGACACTCTCGGCACTTACTGTTTCTGATTCATAAAGATCAAAAAGAAATGATTCCATCTCAATCAAACCTGATTTTGAATCAATGATCTTGGGATCAGGGACCTCAGAGTCAGAGTTGAAGAATGGGTCATGGATGCTGAGGTTGTAGATTGGTTCATAATTGTCAGGAAATAAAGGTTCTCTGAAATCAGAGTAGGATTCAAAATCATCAGAGAATTTGTGAAGATCGAGTTCTGAACTTGATTCCAGATCAGAGGTCCACCACAGAAAGGATCAAGATGTGTAGAATCAACAACCTGACTTGGATCTAACCTAATTTCAGGTTCCAAGCTCAAAAAGGTGTCCTGATTAGGCATGGGCTCAGGTTCTTCGCTCATAGGATAGACCCAATTGATTCTCAACTCTTCCAACTCCTTGGTTTCTGTATCATAAATCGGCGTGACTTCCGAAAAATCAATTAGTGTCTCTGAGGAGGTTGGAGAGCTGTATTCATCAAATACATGCCCTAAATCATATTTCAAATTCAAAATTTGTAGTTCATCACATGGGGCTTCATACTCATCCTAACTAGGCTTAGATCTGGATTCTAGGTTAAAGGTAGGGATTGGGTCACTCGGATCTAGGCTGGGCTCTACTGGGATGTTAGAATCATTCTTGAGAATCACCTTCTTAGGATAAGGCTCGGGATTTACATTCTCGATAAGTTCTATTTTAAGGTCATTATCACAGGTGTCAGGGAAATCTAAGCTTGATGGACTAGCTTCCTAGTTTCTTAGGGCTGGTTCAGAATCGAGAACACCTACAATTGGATCCTCCCAACCCATCTCAAGATCATGTATGTCAATTGTTATGAAGTTTGAATCTGAATTCATTTGGGTTGGGGGTCCATAACAACTATGATTATCAAACCCGGGATTTGGGAAATGAAGTTGATCACTAGAATCAATCCAAGATGTTTTATTAATTTCTAATGGGTATTTTTGATCAATGGATCGATATAACCTATTCAGCAATTCTCCCCGTATTTCCAAAAATTTCTATAGGTCTTCTGGAAATAAAGGATTTAACCAACATTGCAGACAATCATTATTGTGTAATTTCACCAATTCACTATGTTCTGCTAGGAGATCATCCCAGGCTGAACCGTGGTTCATCTATATCCATATTATCTTCACATGGTTCGCAATGTGGTCCATTGTTTTCTGAAATTTATCCTCAATTTCCCTTTTAAAATATTCCTCGTGGTGTCTATAAGCATTCTCAATCATTTTGTCTTTGATGGACATTTGGGACATAGGTTTCTTAATCACTTTTCCTAACATGTCAGGTTGCATTTTCAAATCAGGTGGTGGAATCAAGATGTAGAATCAAACTCAAGATTAGATTGAAGTTAATCAGATTAGATTAGAAATCCTTGAGAAAAACTAATGAGGTCTTCTTAGGTTAAAAACCTAATGACCTTCCTGTGTGTGTGCTCTAGAGAAAAGATGAGGGATTAGATGTTATTTGGACCCAATCAAGGCACCCAAAGAATTTTGGATGACTAAGGCTGTTTCAAGGCAGTTGATACCTTTGAATCAGAAATTCGCACACTCGAGAAATACCTGGGCAGCCAGAAAGGGAGAGCCCCGCAAAGACCCCTACATGGTAGAGTGTCCCTACAAGTTACAAGGTTTTCCCCACCTGACCTTCCTTGTCACTGCGGTTCCAAGTAGACCAGAATGTACAAACTTGAGACCTTAAGTCTACTAATTTTTAGCCTAATTAGTGCCTTGAATTTCACTTGATTAGAAGTTGATTTGACTTGCGACCTAATTTGGAGGTTGGTTGGCCTACAATGTAGGTCAACTTCACCTGACCTGCCCTAAAGATGGTAGAATGAAATCTAGGTGAAGACCTAGAAATCATCCTGAATTGACTCTCAGGTTATTAGGTCCAAGATTTTAGGGTTCAAATGAAATTAGAGCCTAATTTTAGGGTTCTACTTGATTAGATTTTTCAAACAGGGGCTTGGGTAGCACACAAATGTGGGAGGGTTTATTCTCTTTATGCAAGCAAATGTGAACTAGCACTTCAAAACCCTAGAGTATAACCCTAGTTAGCTCTATTTCAAGTCCAATTTGATCCTGCAAATGTTCACCTTGGGCTTCAAGCAAGAAATGTGTTAGCCCAAAGTGATTTACAAATTGAGCGTAGTCCCTAATAGGTACAGGCAATTTGGGTAGGGAATTCTAAATAGAATCGCTTCAAGCTTTAATCAGATATGAAAATTTTCGCAAATCAAGAAACATTGCCTTTAAATGAAAATTACTTATGAAATAAGGCAAGTAGTTCCTAATTGATTTATTTCCTTTTCTCTCTTCCAAGGATTAGGAGACTAGGGAAGAAGAGAGATTACCTGCCCTGAGAGTGGCTAATTTGCGTGGAAGATCACCTCGTGATGTACCTCGCAAAATCATAAGAAATCAAATAGGGCAAGCTAGTGCTCAGATATAATCAGATAAAATAAAGAATAGCGGTGAGTTGCGCGTTGCTCCTTGGCAACGGCGCCAAAATGTTGCCAAGCTTTTTAGGAGTTTAAATGCATCTCATTGTACTAAAGTCTCCTAAATAGCTCTTCAATAAATAAAATTTATAACTTGAATATCTAAATGAAGTCCGAGGTCGAACACAGGGAGCAAATATAAAATTCACATGCTAATCTCAATTAAAATATAAATGAGCACAGAAATAAGCCAAGAATAATGATATTCAATGAATGTTAATCTATCACATTAGATGTTCAATGAATAACACAAGTATTTCAAGATTTTAAGAGGACAAAAAGGTATCTATGACAAAATATTGGTGATTTAAATCACCAATTATTAGTCTAAGCACATGTATATCAACTACTCAATGCATATAAAATAAATAAACAGTAATCAAATGTCTGATTTGAGAATCAGTACAGTGCTCTATCTGTTCTTTCTTCTTCCTTCAGGTCTTCTCCTTTCTTCTTTCTCTCCTTCTCTTAATCATGGCTCTTCTCCACTTTTCTTTTCTCTTCAAGTCTTCTTCTTCAACCTCTGACTTTAGCTTCTTCTTCTCTCTTCTTCCTCCTTTTGCTCACAGTGACTAAGTGTCGCACAACTACACTGAAGAGAAAAAGCCCCCCTCCCCCGCTCTCTCTTTCTTTCCTTTCCTCCTCTCTCAGATAGCTGGGTAATTGGGTATTCAGGTTTACGTAACCGGGTCCACAGCTACGGGGGTGGGGTCGCAGCTGAGGAGTGAAGGCTTAGGTGGGTCGGGTCGTGTGAAGGGTGAGCGGGGACCTCACCCCCAAGTGTCTAAGGCAAACAACCGATATCACAAAATCACTTTATGTCATAGTTGTGCCTCCAAATCCAACGATGTGGGACTAAATCCCACCACTTCTCTTCGCGTGTGACTGCTGATGGAACCTTCTCTAATTGGTGCTATGCTGGTCTTCCCTTTCTCAATCAAGTGCCTAGGCTTCTTCATGATCTCCTTCCATAGCACCTGGGAGCGTTATTTGAACCTGAAGTGGTCAGAGAGGGGTGGATAATGTCAGAGAAGATGGCGGTGGTGACGACGGACGATGTATACCTGAAATGCAAACAAATGGCCTCGCAGCCACATTAAATCACCTCAGGATGATCACGTGGATGCGGCGAGGGCGTTGGGGTGGTGGCGTGCGGTGAGGTCTGTGGAGGTTGGGCGAATGTGGAATATGTGGTGCGAAGGTGGTGTGTTCGGTGGAGTGGATGATGCAGCAATCCCCTCAATTTCTTGAGCGATTTTGCTCGCGTGGTCACAGTGAAGGTTATGGGGTAGGTAGCGAGTTGTTTGGTGGGTTGTGGAGGTGGGATGGACTCTCTAGAGTGGTGGCTGGAGCGGGGAAGATGAAGGCGTGCGGTTAAGTCGAAGGGTGTTTTTGGGTTTTTGATAGTGGAAACTAACCTAAGGATCTAAGGAAACTAATCTACCTACTCTAATTGGATGAAAGAGGAACAGTCCATGCCAATTTTGGCATGCCGGCGATGGAGAAGATGAACTCTCTTGAGAGGGATGGCGGCGAAGATAGGGAGAGGATAGCCCTCACTTTGATGGGCAAGGCGCGGAGGAAGATGAGGAAGAGGATGGGCAGGCCAATTTGGCTGTTGGTTGCCCCTAGGAAGACGAGGAAGGAGGCCTTCGGAGCTTGGTCAGAGAGGGACCAGAGGTAGGGTTTGGAAGAGGAATTTGGCCCCAAACCTTGCTAAGGAGGTCGGAGATGCGATGTAGGTCCTTTTATAGGCTTGAGGATGGAGTTCTAAGCTTGGAAACAAGCTTGCGAACTTGAGATCTTCACACACAAAATGATACCTGAATCTTTCATGCATTAGCATGAGAGATTGGGAAGGACATGGGATCCAAGGTCGGGTCTAATTGAAAGAGAATTCCTCAGGGAATCTCTGTTTCAAATTTGGGATTATTTATTGAGAATTGAGGGAGAAAATCTCACTTAAATCTTGATGGTGAGCTACAGCATATTCCTAATAGCAGTAGGGACCTCTTTGTGAAGGAGATGAAAAGGTTAGGGGGGTCTCTGCAATAGATTTCAAAAGCTAGGGATTTAAGTGAGAGAGAAAGAGTCTAACTAGACCAAAATGCAAACTAGGTTGAGATGATCTTTGATTGGGCCCAAATTTTGGCAAAAACCTAATTTGGACCCAGAAAATCTGATGGTGAAGTCAGATTTTGCTTTTGACCAAGTTGGACTAGGTAATTTACATAGAAACCCAAATTAGGGCAATTATCTGTCTGAGACTATTTTAGGTCAAATTAGGTTCCAATGGTCAAAGCAAGCATATCAAACCTTATAGAATATTTTTATATGATTTTTAGAAAGTTTAGATGAATTTTATCCTGATTGAAACCTCAGTTAATTTAGCGGGTTTGTTTTTAGTGTTTCAGATGTCCATTAATTCTCAACACGCATGAAAACCCGTTCCTATCTGCATGAACCCACTTATTATAATTTATGACCATTTGACCTTTATTTAAACCCTAAGAAACCCCATGATTGTTCTGCTTTCTAGGTTATTCTATTAAACCTGTAGTTTTACCCCTATTTTACTGCATTTCTCTTAGAATGGATACGCAATGAATTATGGTCTTCTAGCGGTTATGTAGGAGCATTTAATAATGGAATATGACTAATTAAAGCTAGATATGGTTGATGATGATGTTATCATCAATCATTTATTTTTAATCTAAGTTTGGATGACAACTTTCTTCAGAGGTGGTAGCCTAATTGATGTTCTTAAATGGGGATTTAGAATTGTTATGCAGGTTAGGTTAATGAATCGACCTAATGAAACAGGAGAAAATCGAAGTTAATCTCTATTGCTGTCATGGAGAAGGCATATCTTTTGACCTGAGACAAATATGTGTCTCTGTCTACGAACACATTAATTTGGCAGACTAGTAATAGATGCGCCCCACCTTGGTGTTGATACCAGAAAGTTGGTGCATGTGGGAGATAATAGTAGACACACGATCTCTTAAAGGGATAAAATACACAACTCTTCTTCATAAGTGTATGCAGTAGAATAGAGGTGAGAGCTTTCTTTGAGTATATTGGGAAAGACAATTCCACATGTGGTCATGGAGTCTAGATCAGACTCTGTTGGCGCAAATGGATCATGATCTTTGATTTTGATGATAGTAAAATAATTTATATTTAATGATTACATTTGAGTTATAAGATTTCAGGTTAAATGCAATTATGCTAAAGGTATTGGAGGAGCTCAGGCTTAAGATTGATAGAGATGGAGGAGCTTGATGGTGGACAAAAGCATAAAGAAGCATGGAGTTGGAGAAATTGAGCCAAAACTTAAAGCTAAAGGCTTGAAGCTTGAAGAGAAAGAAGAATAAGACCTAGAAATGTTGTTCTAATCTTTGTATTTATTTTGTTATTTTGTTTCTTAGCATAGTTGTATTAGAGTCCAAAATAGAGTTAAGAACCCTAGTTGCATGTTACATTACATAGAAAACCATACTCAACACTCAAGAGCCTCAAATCAACACAAACATGTTAAAGGGCGCCAACCAAAACCCGTATTGGTCGACTGGCTCTTCATGCACAACCCAACCCCCTATGGGAATTTTGTGACCCATCCGGGCTCTAAATTGAACCTTATGTTAAGGTCCCCAAGGGAGGAGAAGCATTTGAATTGAAACCTTATGTGATTAGCTTGATTCTGACCTTCTACCATCGAAATTCAAACGAGGATCCTTTTCAACACATAGAGGATTTAGGTCGCTTACCCAAGATGATGAAACCTAGAGAGGTAGACCTAGATATTATCTTAATGAAGATATTCCCTTTGTCACTACAAGATAAGGGTTTAGGACGATAGGGAAGCCCATAACCACCTGGGAGGAGTTGCGAAGTGTGTTCCTCAAGAAGCTTCTTCTCTATTAGCATGACTAATGCCCTTTGGCATGCTATCACCACCTTCTCCTAGCTGCATGGGGAGTAGTTAGATGACACTTGGGAGTGGTTCAATGACCTCTCGTGGAAGTGTCAGTGTCATGAGGTGACAAGATGGCACTTGGTGCAAATATTTTATCATGGGCTCAATGAGACTCTAAGGAACTTTGTAGATGCTTCTTGTGGGAGGAACTTCTATGTCCTCTTCTTGGTTATAACCTTAGGCAAAAAGCTTAGCTTTGTTCTTATTTACCTTTTCGGACTCATCCAATTTGTTTCGAAACACCTATTTTGTACTAATAATGGTGTGGTCTCTAGGATTAGGAATCAAATCCCAAATCTCGTTCCTATCAAATTAGTTGAGTTCTTCTTGCATAGCTAAGATCCGATACTCATTGCCACAAGCCTCTTTAATAGACTTGGGTTCTATTTGAGAACACAAAAGCATCAAAAACAAATAAACCCCTAAATTTTGATCTTGTTTGAACATCCATTGATACATCACTTGAAATAAGATCTTTGTGATGATTTCTTTGAAATATCCAATCTTATCAAGTCATGGACATTTTGGGTGTCAGGAATATTAGAAAGATCAACAAAAGATGGTTCCTCCTCATCATCGTCAACTATAAGAGAAGAAGTTGATGTGAATGATTCGTCATTCGTTAAAAGACACATGTAATGTCTCCTCTACAGTTGATGTCTTCTTATTAAAAATTAGGTATACCTTGCTATACAAGGAATACCTAATAAAAACTCCATCGTCACACTTAGGATCAAGCATCTCCAAGTTTTCTTTAATGTTAAGGATGAAGTACCTACAACCAAAAACTATAAATTAAGAAATCTTAGGAATATGATTGTGAAATAACTCAAAAGGGGTTTTCTTAAGAATGGGTCTATAGAGCATATAATTTAACACATAGTAAGTTGTGTTAACCGCTTCAGCCTAGAAATATTTAGGATGAACTGATTTTATAAATGATGGCAATACCATCATTCATCATAACTAGCTTAAATTAGTTTGAATTAAGAGATAAATGCATCTAAATGATCGCCTGAGAACTATAATTCCACTCTAGTCTATTTTGAGAAGAAAATAATAAAATAGGTTAATTCTGTTGTTTTAACAGCACAACATGAATGCAGAATAACCATGGGATCACTCAAGGTTTAATTAGAGGTCAATTGAGCATTAAAGACAGAAGTGGGTCGACATTGACTGAAACAGGGTTTCGCATGTTTCGAGGGTAAAAATAGTACTAAAAACCCTAGTTATCAACCCTCCTTAAATTTAAGAGGTTATGGTTAGGATAAAATTAATCCAAGACTCCTAAATTCCATGTAAAAACATTCTAAGAAGTTTGGTATCCTTGGTTTGACCATCTGAACCCATTTTGACCTAAAATAGAGTTTTAGACGAGAATTTACCCTAATTTAGGCATCTCTGCAATTTACCCAGTTAAACGTGGTCAAAATGTAAATCCAAGTTAACTATTATATTCCTTGAGTCCAAATTAGGTAAACACCAAAATTTGGGCCCAATTAGAGTCCATCTTGACCTAGTTTGCAATTTAGTCCCTAGAAAATCTATTCCTTTCACTTAAATCCCTACATTTCAATTTTATTACAAATAGGTCACTAACTTTGTCATCGTTCTTACAAATGGGTACCTGCTGCCATTGGTGTGTGGACACACCTTTAGGCCGAGATTCGAGAGAGGATTTCTCTCTCGAATCAGATCCAAATCCCTCCAAAATTGGAGGGATTATCTTAAGGAAATACTCAATTTTTTGGACTAAACCAGGAACCCCAAATCAATTCCTAGAGCTCAGGTGAGTTCGAGGAATTTGGGGAAGCTTTTCCCCTAAAACTGAGGCTCAATCAAGCCTCTTCCCTGATTTGGAGCTTGCATTCAAGCTCTATATATGCTCGTGCACATCCCAGTGTCAAGCTCAACTAGGTTTAAGGCCAGAACAAGTCTTCCTCCTCTCCTCCGGCCGTCTTCGACCTCAGCTCCGATGACATCTTCCACCATCCTCCTAAGGCCTCTCAACAATCAGATTGAGAGTGCCTCCTTCTTCCCCAGCTTCGTTTGCATCTTGCCAGCTAAAGCGGGAGCGTCCTCCCTCTTCTTCCTTATCACTCGACCCTGCCGGAGAATTCATCTTCTTCGCGACCGGCAAGCCACGTCGGCGTGAGATCCTCCTCCTCTATCCCTTAAATTAGGTTTCTCTTCCTCTTCATCCTCTCTAGATCAATTCTAGCCCCTCAATTTGACCACCGACCACTTCGCTTCCCCCTTGTGTTCTACATGGCTGGTGAAGCTCCGACGAGCTCGCCTGACCAACACACACATGAAAACTCCAAACCACCACCTTCACGAGCTTCCACTCATGCCTCCAGTCAAAAGCCCTAATCCTATTTAAGACTTTGACCTCTCCTTCACCCTGACAACCAACCCACCACAAAACCTTTGTCTGCAACTTCGCTACACCACCATAGACCTCCAATCACCATGCCGACACCACTATCGCCTTACTCACCTCACGACGAAACCTCTGAACCATCTGATTGGGATGAAAAGCCTGTGCTTTGCCTTTTCAGGGATTCGCTCGATACTTCTCTGTCGCTAATCACCTCCGCTGTCCACCTCACTCCATCGACCTTAGGACTTGGTTCCACCACCTAGAGCTGTGGAAACACGTCGTGACTATAGCTGCTTCTTCAATTAGCCAAAGCATCAATCCTAGTAGTAGTAATTGGGAAGAGAAGATATCTTGCAGGATCGAAGAAGACGAGGAAGAGGGGGACATTTAGTCCCACCTCATATGCGCATGACTTACAAGAAGCATATAAAATGCTTTCGTGTTAAGGGCTCTTCGCCTCTCACATAGGGGGTAAGGTCCCCTATCACACCCTCTCTCACACCTTGCTCACCATCCACGCCGGTGGGCATGGTCCCTATACCCAGATCAGATTACCCACTACTGCTATACCCATATACCTGGTTAAGAAAGGAAGAGGAAAATTTGAGGAAGGGTGGGGGTGGTTTTTCCTTAGGAAATGTGCCCCTTCGCCCAACACTTAGGCATTTTTGAGTCCTTATGCTCCGGTTGAGGTTGCTGGTTCTGTGTGCCTTGTGTTGAGGCTTGGGTGTTTAAGGCATCTTATCTTAGGGTCTAACATTTGATTGAAAGGTACTGTGGACCTATTAAGTATTATGCTGACGTGGTAAGTGGTTGAGAAACATTGTTGAGAAGTTAAATTGATTTGAAACATTGTATATGTGCTTGATTGAGGGAACAAATTGGTAATTCAAATCACCATATTTAGGGCCTTATTATTCTTTTTATCCCATTGTTTTCTAAGATACAATTGCTATTATTGAAAATATTTTTGAGTATATTATTCATTGCATATCTCTGTTGTGATTAATCATTGTGCTCATTTATTCCTTATATTTCGACTTGTGATTGAATTCCATATTTTCTCCCTGCGAACGACCTTAGACTCACATTTCTGTTTCTCAAGCTTGTAAATTTAAATGTTGATTCTCTTTTGTTGACTATACTGCAACGTGCATTTTAAACTCGACGAAAGTGCGTTCAACATTTTGGTGCTGTTGCTTGAGAGCAACGTGCAATTCACCACTAGTCATATTTTTCTGAGCTGACTATTAACTTGCCCTATCTGATTTGCTGTGTTTTGCGAGGTACATCACGAAGAGATCTTCCACACAATCAACCACTCCAAGGGTAGGTAAAATTTCTCTTCTTCCCTAATGATCTTCTAATCTTAGGAAGAGAAAAAGGAAACAAAATCAATTAGGATCCACTTGCCTTATTTTCCTAGTAATATCATTTAATGGCAAAGAATGTCCTAATATCTGATTGAAGTTGACACAGTTTGATTAGAGATTCCCCATCCTGATTTCCTATACCTATTGGGGATTTGCGCTTAAATTTCTCAACATCTTGGACTATTCACATTCTTTTCTGAGTCCAAGGTGTTATATTTGAAATCAAATTGGACTTGAAATAGAACCAATTAGGGTTTCTATATTAGGGTTTTGAAGTATTAGTACCCATTTTTTGACAATAAAGGAAATTGATCTCCCCTCATTTGTGTGCCATCCAAGGCCTTGTCTAAACTGACCTATCCAAGTGAACCCTAAAATCAAGGCTCTAAATTCACTTGAATCATAAAATTTTGGGACCTCATAACTTGAGAATCAAATTAGGGTGATTTGGGTCTTAACCTAAATTTCATCCTCAACCTTAGGGTAGGTCAGGTGAAGTTGGTCCACTTTGTGAATCAACCAACCTACAAATTAGGTTAACTAATTGAAATAACTTCTAAATCAAGTGAAATCCAAGGCACAAATTAGGACTAAAATTGGTAGACTTAGGTTTCAATTCATATATTTCTGTCTACTTGGAATCTTAGTGACAAGGAAGGTCAAGTGGGGGAAATCCTGTAACCCGTGGGGATGCTCTACCATGTAGGGTTCTTTGCAGGACTATCCCTTCTTGGCTGCCTAAGTAATTCTTGGGTGTGTGGATTTTTGATCAAAGAGGCTAATGATTATGCAGCAATCATAGGTCTTACTTGACCTAAATTAGGCTAGAACTTAAAACAAGCTAGTGTAATTAATGCATGCATAAGCATTACTTGCATCTTTACTGCTTTTCTTTAGCTATGCATGAAATAATGATATAATGTACTAATTAAGTGCATTATATAAATTGCATGTAATGAGAAGCTCAGGAGCTGGATCTGAAGCTGGACCTGAAGTTAGTGTTGCATCTGAGCTGGAGCGGAAGACCCTAGAATAAATGTAGTAGAGAAATAATGTAAGGTTTGAGATATGTTATTCTATTAAGTAAGAATAAGGCAGAGATAAATTATGAAGAACTTAAGATCATTCCTAGACCTAAGACAGCCCTAGAAGCCTTCCTAAGCCATAGCCACCCTTAGACTAGGTCACCATAGCCTAGGAAGCCTCAAAACCCTAGTTTCAGCCCTTATCTGGACATCCAGATAAACTATTGGATGTCTAGGACCCTTAGCCACAACCCGTACACCTTAAACCCATATCTGCAGTGTTATTGGATGTCCAGACACTTGGTCAGACGTCCAACTTCTACAAATACCCAAGACAGAACCCTGATTCACTCCTGACTAAAATTGGCCATCCAGAAAAGAGGTTCGGACTTCTGATTTTTGAGTATAAGACGTCTGACACTCTTATTGGACATCTGGAACTGCTCTCCAGTTCCTATTTTGGAATTCAAGCTTGGATCTTGAGTTCCTAGGTCCCTAAACCCAATTCCAACCCCTTAGGAACCTAAATTAAGGTATCCTAAGCCTAGTACACCACCTTTAGACCTTCCTAAGAACATAATTAGGTTCTCACTAAGCCCAATTGACTTGGATCATAGTCAATTGCAATTGAGCTCAGATCTCAACCCACACAAGTTTAATTAGACTCAGTGAGAGTCCAACTGATCTAAGCCCAACTTAATTGAGTTATTTCACTCTCAATTAAGTTCACACTCACTCAATTAAACTTATGTCAAGTTTAATTGCACTTCCCCATTAGCAAATTAGGGTTTGCAACCCTAATTTGAGACCTACCCTAAACCAAACCCCTTAGGACCTAACCTAGACAACTTAGCCACCTAGGTCACACACACACACACACACACCCATTCATGCACTCCCACACCACCTAGAGTATTCTAGGTTCTTCCAAAGGTGGTGCCACCTTGGTTGCCAAAAATAGCAACCAAGGATGGGTCTTCTCTTAGATCCACTTTTGGTGGATCTAAAAACCACCTCCACCACACCTTGGACAACCATACTTGGATCTCTCTCTAGAGAGTTCCACACCTCTCTAGAGAGTCTCCCTTGGGTCTATTTAAAGGACCCTTGGGTGGCCATTTGCACCAATCTTGTCACTCTTGGCTTAATCTAGTTTTGGCGTCATTCCACCTCCACTCTACCTCCATCTCCATGAGCTCCCTCACCATGGTTCCACCACCTCCATGCCAAGGCTAGAGCACTCCTCCTCCACATCTCCAAGGGCTAGCCTACCCACCATTGGCCGCCCTTCCTTCTCCCAACCACTCAAAGGCCTTTGTAGATCACCTCTGAATGCCCTTCTTTTTGATAACCTAGCTAAGTAGTTCTTCTAATCTCTCTGCTTTATTTATGCTTAGTAGTGTAGCTCCATATTCTTCCTCAGTGATGCATGTGTAATCCCCCCATAGATTCATGCATGTAGTCATTTTCTATTAGATAGTTTTCTGCTTTCAATCATTCATGTACAAGCTTTCTGCTAGCTTTGCTATGTAATCACCCTGATGCAATCAATGAAAAATCATTTATATATATATATCTATGTGTTGAAGAATCACCATGTGCTTGCTTGTCATATTTTATTGTGATTGAAGTTGCCTGCGCTTATTTCATATGTTTTCGCAACTAGCATGTCGGTGCCTGAAAACATAGAGGATCTAACCATTAATGCATTCTTTGTCAATGGCCATCATATAACTAGGATCGTGCAAATTGAAACCCATACATTCACATTTGTCATTTACTTAACTCATGCGCATGTGATAAGAGTTAATCATGCAAATGGCAAAATAGTGATCCGTAGGTTAGAAACCGACGTGCGATTTTAAGCGAGTAGAGTGAGCAAGATTGAAATCATTTCCATAATGCTTCCCAGAGAGAATGACTGGGACTCAATGTCTCATTATTTTACAAATATTTTTGTTGACCGGATTTCACGACTATACTATGAACACCGACAAATGATTTCAAAGCATGCGATTTACCGCCCCAACAAATGGAGTCATTCCTGGGGAGGCAACGCAATTGATTTTTGATATTAGGACTTTTAGTGACAAATCCACCTCTACTTGTTTTTTGGATGTGTAGGAAATCAGGAAAAACGGGTTTTGCGCACACATCGAGCGTAGAGAAAAAATGCAGGTGCACATCTTCTCTCTCTTAGCTTAGGATTTCTTTTCAAACCTTAGGTTAGATTATTTTTTCTTAGGTTGAAATTTATTTCTGAAAAAAAATAAAAAAATCTGCATATTTCAAAAAGAAAAAAAATATTTTTAGGTTGTTAAATTAGGTTTCTTTTTGAATACTAGGTTAGTTTAGTTTTGTTTGAAAAAAAAAGAGAGAAAAATTTGAAACAAGTTCTTCAATCCAAAAAAAATCAAAAATTAAAAAAAAAATAACAAAATCATTTTTGGTGGAAGTTTGAATTTGAATTTTAAACCACTTCTAAAAGCTTTTCCACCACATGTTGAAATTCGACCGGACTTCATTTTCTGAATTAAAAATTCATTTGCCAAATATGTATTAAGCAAAAAATTATGAAGTTTGGGCAAGAGCTTCATTTTCAAAATATATTTCAAATGGAACCATTCATTTGAAGAAATTCAAAGTATAAAATTTTTAAAAATTCACGAATTACAAGGAGGTCAAATTGACCTAGATTTGGAAAGTTTCAAATTTCAAAAAGTAATTTGAAATAATCTGTGAATCTGATCTAACCAAAAATGATGGGTTTGAAAGCCTATCAATCTAGATTTAAGTTCCATATTTTTCCAAAAATTTTGGAATTTATTTGATAATGTTTCAAATTTTAAAATCAACAAGGAGTCAAAAATCGATATTTGACCCCTCCAACAGTTAAAAATTCATATTTATTCGGTTGAAATAGTAAAAATTTCAAAAAAATATTTTCTAAAAACATAATTGAAAGAGGAATCTACTTGCCAAATTTCACTATATTTGGATTCCATTTGTGTTCAGAGAATTAGTTTTATTCATGTGGTCTGCTGAAACCTTAGAATTTTCATGAACCCTAAGCTCAACCTTTAGGGTCAAATTTCTAGAGACCACATATGGGCAAATGATGTGTACTCTCCTCAGCACAGTTAATTAAGTTAATTATGCTTAATTATGTGTAGAAGAAAGTAACTTAGGTTAACTCAAATTTGTGTCGATTGAGTAGTATAAGGTCAAGTTAACCTAACATTTTAGATTTTATTTCTTTTTACTGGTTGAGCCCAGGTCATTTGCTAGGAGGTTTAGCATATTCAAAATTCACCAATCAGTCTAAAAATCTCATAGAAGGTATAATTAAGTTAATTTTAACAACATGAACTTTGCTTAATGATTTTAAATTTAAGAAATATGCAAAATTCCATAAGAAAACATATTTACACAAATGATCTTCTTTAATAACAAGTAAACATGTTAATTTCTATTTATTTCAAAAATATTAAGGCAATAGAAAGTTTTTCTAATTGAAATATGCCTTATTATAGCATTAAACTAAAAAAGGAATTAAAAATAATGCAAGAAGTTAAACTATTTATTCTCTTTGTATCTTTGTCTTCAGCCTCTCTCTTTCTTCTTCTTCTTTTACCTTTTCTCTTTCTTCTCTCTTTTCTTCTCTGTTTACTTATTTCTTAATTTTCTCTTAATCCTTTCCTTATCTTTCTCTTTATTCTTTCTCTTAATTTTCCTCTTACATTTCTTGAGCTCTTCTCTTCTTTCTCTTTTCTTTCCTTTCTTTCTTTCTTCTCTGCCTTGTCTCTTCAATGCTTGTTCAGCCTTCTCTTCCTTCTATGAACTCTCCCTGTCTTCCTTCTCCTTTCTCTTCCTTATCTTTTCTTTGCTCCTTCTTAGCATTTCTCTTAGCATATCCTTCTTTAGCATATTCTTCCCTTAACATATCCTTCTTTATGAGCCTTGGCCTTTCTTCCTTAACATCCTTCATACCTTAGCATTTTTCCTTAGCCTTTCGAGCCTTAGTATTTTTCCTTAGCAACTTCCTTCTAAGCCGAATTGGGTTTTTTTCTCTTCAACCAAAAATTAGGTTTATTTATTGGCGGCTTGGACCATTCGGGGATACACAGCACCCTTTTCAGGGTGAGACCAGACCCTACTAGGTCCAAGCCTGGTTCAATTAGCTTCAATTTATTTTTGGTTCAGAGTTTCGAGCCAAACCGGCTCACGGCCTCCCAGGCCTCACTCACGCCCTCCTAGGGCCCACAATCGCAGGCATATACACGCCCACACACACACACACATGCTCGTTGGTTTATTTGCGCCGTGCGCTTGTTGATTGAAGTGGCTATACAACAAAAGACTTTTATACCTATCCAACCGTTCAGATCTACCCGAGGTGGGACTAACTTATCTCCTCCCAGACCAAACTTCAAGCGTCGATTCCCAACAGCTCAGAGCTCCGTTCCAAGCAAATAAAAGCTTATTGGAAAGCTCTTGAGTTGCTCTACAGGATTGAAGTGTCAATTTAATGCGAAGGAGAAGTTATGCTCTTCAATTTGAAGGGAAAAGATACTAGTCTATCTACTGTTAAAATGGCCTGGAAAGTGAATTTCCTAACTCTAAGTCCACAGACTGGACTTTAACTTTCAGTTGAAGTTCTAAATAGGTTAAAAAGTGAATTCCACAGTTGCTGGTGTGGATATTAAGCTCTCAAGAGCTTCAGGAAGTGTGTAGAAGCTCAAAGCTTCTCTGGAAGCTTCAGGACTGTGATTCAGACTTTCAAAAGTCCTAACAGACAACTAAAGACCTATTTAATCGATTAAAACAACTTCTAAAGGTTGTTACCAATTCATCTAGGCATAATTTACATCCAAATCTCATCTAAAATCCACTATCATCAGTTTGGGTTCAAAAATAACCCAAATTGGCAAAAATCAATTTCCACTTAATAAACCATTAGAGCTCATCCAAATCTCTTGTAAATCATTCACAGACTTCTTAGAAACAACTTGAACTCATCAATTCGTCAGATTGAATCTAGAACTCAAGATTCAGACTCATGTTTGACTGCTAAGCCTCACATTTTGACTTTCTGATTTAAACCTTTTCTCAGGGAATTAACACCTTAAACAACATCCCTTCAGTCTCAGAAATATGCTCAAACCCTTAAATAGGTGTTTAGCTGAAGTTCCTAGGGTTTTAAGATCATCGCCTAAGCTTCTAAAGTAGTTTGTTCCTCAGAACAAACCAGAGGTTGTTACACTAATTTAAGCATGGAAATGAATTCAGTGCACAGCATTGAAGCTTCCAGACCTATTAAATGCATCTTAAAACTAACTGTCAAACTTTTCCAACTCTGCCAGAGTTGGAGAAGATGAAGACCTATCTCAAGCTCCAGACATTCAAATCTCAAAGAAACAATCTCAACATAATCAGTGAACCTCAATTCATTGATCTGGAGCTATTCACTCTGCTCTACAGGCTGAAGACTAGTTTTGACTTGTCGGAGCTTGCTGGAGCTCCAGTGAGTCCAGAAAAAGGTGAATTTGTACACAGAATGTGGAATTGTGCCATTAAAGATTTGAAAAGGTTCTTGAGGTCACAAGGAACCTCAGGATCAAGTTAGTTCCTTCAATTGATCATTAGAATAAAGATTTAACAATGAATTCAATTTTTATAAAGTCTGAATTGGTTAAGGCTCAGGACTTATTTTCCCACTCAATTGAGTGGATAAAACAGGTCAACAGATGATTGCGATCATAAATATATATATAATTAAGGATTTAAACTACTCCTGAGCCGCCATTGATAGCGAGCTTAGGAGCTTAATTAAATTGGGTGTTTAGGTTATATGTGGTATTTACTTGAATTAAAGTGATGATTAGGATCCTTAGGAGATGAATAGGTGATGGAGGATCCAGTGAAGGTGGAAAATAGGTCAACTACCGCTGCCATGGACAGTAGAAGTAGTCGATGGAGGTGGAAGTGGTTTAGGCAAATTAATGATCAAATTAGTAATTAAAGGTATTAGAAATGTTCATGGAGGATTCAAGAAGATGGACAGTGACTTAAAAAGACAAAATTATCACTCCTGACAAGCTCAAGGAGCTCGTTGGAGTTGAGGAAGATGAAAGCTAAATCTAACATTACAGCTACCTAAGCTACCTAACTAACTAAACTAACTTACCTACCTAGTCTACTGTTACTTGGACGAAGGGGATAGAGGATCTCCGTCGACAGCTCATCACGGGGGAGGAAATCAGAGGGTTGTCAAAAGATCTCCAGTGACGGTTGTGAGGTGAAGCAGAGGAGAGCTTCTAGTCAGCACTTGTCAGAAGACGCGGCTGACTTCGGCAGAGATCCAAAGCTACTGAAGATGGATGGAGGAAGTCAGATGAGGCGGAGGAAGTTCACCGGAGTTGTGGAGAGAATAGCCTATCGAAGTCAGCTTTAGTGAAGAAGAGGGAAGGGAGCCAACTTAGTGGAAATCGAGGGTGTCAAGGGGTATTTATAGTTGACGGCGACTGAGAAGGAGATGAAATCTGGACGGATTTGTGGCTAGGAGGAGAATAACCACTGGCGTCTTCTCCGACGCCAGTGAGGTTATCTCCAACCCTAAAATAGGATTTAGGCTTCATCCAGATCGGAGGATGAAAAGGGGATGGTGAGCACAAGCTCCAGGAGCTTGGAGAAGGGATGACATCGGATTGGCGGTGATCAGGCGGTGGCTGCACCTTCAGTCGTCAGTCGTCCAAATGGGTGAAGAAGAGAAGAAGAAGTCCAGGGACTTATTTGCAATGAAACCTAAGGACCTAAGTGGAAAATAAGGACCCGATTGAAATAAAATGTAAGGACTAAAATGGAAACTCAGGTTTTCAAGGTTTATTTTAATTTAAATCTTTTTCAACTTTCTATATATGATTATAAATAAGACAATTATTATATTTAGACCTTGAATTTACATTTTTGACCTTTTTTAGATTAATTTATTTAATTAAGTCATGTTACTTAAGTTATTACATACTTAGGTATATATTATACTTAAGTTAGTTAACACATTAATTAGATGAATAATTGATAATATTTCAAGTCCAATTATTAATTATATTATTAATAACATTAATTGGATGATAATATAACATTTTTAACTTATTTTAAGGTCATTTACTATTTATCCCTTATTTAATAATTAACCCATATATTCACATATTTCTAGCTAATTAACTAGGAAGACTAGTTAATTAGGGGTAATTAGAGACCATGATGAGCTTCTCATCAGCTAACTTAGACTCAAGTCTAGTGGCTAGCCAGTAAACTTGGTCACCTTGTGGGCCACTCACCACATACTGCAGTGTAAAAGAAAGGGTTAAAATAAATTTTAAAACATGAAATCAACCCGAATTTGTTGTCATACTACTGGGTGATCTCAACATCTTTGGCCAAACCTGGTGACTATGTCTATGGGGTAGTGTCAAATGACCGTGACTAAGGGGTATAAAGGAATCGAAGGCGAAAGCCGAAGGAAGAACCTTCCTCTTAGTCCCCTCGTACATAGACTGGCCAGGTTAGCTTAAGAGGCGGGGGTTGCTTTTAGTTAGTTCTCAACGAATTTTTCTTCAGGAATTCAAACATAAAATGAAACATCTGGTCATCTAATTCTAAGGACCATCTGATTGATAGGGCCTGAGCCTCGTCTGGCTTGGCCTCACCAACTTAGGTGTTGGTTGGTGTATGCAAGGGAGGAGGTCACTTAGACCTCAACTGGTTGGATCTTGGGAGTCGATCCCAAGGAGGCGAAGGCAATTCGTCGCATTGCCCGAACCATCTTCACACCATTCTTCTTCTATTCTCTTAGCTGAGATGGCTAATCTTGGATTTGGACCTAGTTAGAATCCAGGTAATCTGGACCCATGGGCTCATCTGGGAGCCCAGGTCATTGAATGAGAACAACCCTGGGAACCAAACCTAAGGTGACGAAGATGACTTTTCACTTCGCCTAATCCTTCTCCTCGGGTTGTCAAAATGGTTAACCCATATCTTGACCCTGGATACTATGACCCATACCACTTGGCCCCACAACGGACCTAATCTTATGACCCTGGATACAATTTCCATATGACATCTTACTCATGGAATATGGGTAGACCTGATTTACCCCCTGGAACCCTTGAAGAACTACCACTGTATATGCGACCGCATTACATAATACAATGAGATATAGCCAAGATCAAAGATAGTTGCATTCTATCTGTATGAAATCAAAGCTATCATGGATCCGAAACAAAGACGAACTTGGATTCCATATCAAGAACTTTTGATGGAGGCCCTTCAGGAAACAACAGAGATGACAAGGCTAATTAGACAAAATCAAGAACTTCAAGAAATATTGCTTTTGCAATATCAAGTGGAAAATAGCCTTGAGGACCTAAAGAATCGGAAGTGACCACACCTGAAGGAGACATAGGACATTCTTGGGAGTAGACACTCAAAATTGATTCAGGGGAAGAAGAACCCAGTATGGATATGCGACATGAGAAGGGAATATCCCGAATGGACTCATCTGAGAGCCCCATTCAGAAAAGTGATGAGGAGACGATTAATATCTCCACAGCTGATTCGCAATCTGGTTACCCTAAATCTTGGGAGATACCTCACGGGTTAGACAACCCATTTAAGATAAAGGAAGTAGATCCACTTGAGGATATGGATCTTAAGGAAAGCATCACATGTGATACCACTGATCAATTTAGGCCACTTCCCATGGTAGGTGAATCGATTTTCGATCCAACACCATCTGATTTGCATTCTTCTCCTTTCACCTACATCCCTGATTCTGATGTGGGAGATTCTGAGACAACACTTTCTATCCCTAATCCTGATATTCGAAGACCAAGAATAGCTATGGATGCTTTGACCAAAGAAATGGATATGATAGCTGAGATAGGAAGCAATGAGGAACCTACTACATATGAGGAGGAAATATTGAGTAGAATGAATTGGGGGCTTACCCACAATCCTAGTCAATCTAATGGACGGCTCAACTCAGAGATTGAGTCAGCCTCCGAGGAATCAGAGATGAACTCCAATGAGAACAAAGTGATTTCAGAAGAGGATTTTAGTGACCTCCCCACAAAACTTTTACTTTCACGCATACCCCCAGATAACCTAGAGCCTGGAGAGGGCATGATATTTGACGTTAATTACCATTATGAAGACCCCTATGATCCAGACTCTGATGGTGACATACTCTGGGATGATATCAATCCACTCCCTCAAGAATTTCCTATCGAATTCTTGAACATTTTGTATCAGCATAATCATCAGTAGGATCCTCCCCCTGATTATCCTCTATTTTGTGCCCTCACTCTGCATTTTGCTATAGCTAGACTTTTTGGAGTACGGGTACATAATCAGCTAGTTCGCATCTGCAGACCACTGATTTTGGGAGCACACGAGCATATCTTTCCATTGATCTTGACCTACTTTGATTCAATCAATGATCCATCTGATTGAGTTTTCGCCTAGCTGGAGGCGTTAAACTCAGCATTTATAAAAAGCATTTCATACTTTCTATACATAGCATATTTTCTTTTAGCATATTTTTCTACATATTGCATATCATCAAGTTGGCCGGTGCTGAATGAAAATTCAGGAGCAATTCCAGGTGATTTCTACCCACTTACTCCCTACCATAATTTATTTCTTTTATATTCATGCATGAGGACATGCAAGAACTTAGGCATGGGGGGTGGATAACATCAAAACTAAAAAATTTTTATGCCAACACTTAGGAAAACCTCGAAGCAGCATGTTATATGTACTTTAGGGCCTCATTTAAGAACAATTGACTCCACCTCCAATGCTCACATTGGAGCTAGAAATCATTCGCAATAGCCATTTTCGATGCACCCGCTCACCTTTCTATTCTAAATTTAGGACCAAACTAAATGTAACCTAAAAAGAGAAATTTGTGAAGTACAAATGAAAGAGGTTACTTGTATATAGCATTTATACATATTGCATCCAAGAATAATATTTTTATCAAGAGAATACATTAGGGATTTTATCCTCTAGTTAATTCCTATAATCTGGAATCTAGTACAATTTTCACACCCACACATAGAATTTGCAATGGATTCATAGTGAAGATTGATAAAGGTCTTTAGTCTATCGAGAAGAAGCAATGCGTCTTTTCCTGAACCCCTGGATAGTGTTTTAGGAGTCAGGCGAATCTTCTTCTAAAAATCTACCAAGTAGTGTGAGATGAGAATAGAGAGTACTGGTGCTCTAAGATTAGTGCAAGGAATCTGGAATTCTAAATAATTAAGTGGTAATACCTAGAGTTAGGCACAATTTTGCACTTGGCTCCTGCGTATACATTTTGTGTGAAATATTGAAAGCCACCAAATAAGGCAAATACATGGAGATCGAGTTCTAATAAAACTAGGACTAAGGTGGATGGTTACGACCATTCTTTATAAAATCCTCAGCTGAAGGAGGGTATTGATGTCAAGGTCAGGAATACACCATCCTATTCATTCCCTTTCCGATGCTGAGAATAGGCACTTCCACCAAATAAGCCACCCGATATCTCTTGAATACTATCAATCCCTAATAATGCCTCTTGAATAAAAGTCGTGCATGTCGTGTGTTGTATTGCATTGTGTTGATATATTTATATAAAAATATATATATAGAAAAAAATTGAAAAAAAAAGAAAAAAAGAAGAAAACAAGAAAAAAATATATATAAAAAGAAGGAAAAAAGAGAGAGTGTATAAATATTTTAGTGTTTATTTCAGTTGCATTGAGGTAATACCACCAAATAAAGTTGAGTCCACCAAATATGGCCTTAACCCACTTTTTCTGTGTTTCTGACCACCCAAATACTGGTTGGGGAATTCAGACTTAGTGTTAGGGTAATGCCATGTGAGACCACCAAATATGGAATATATGTGTAAATCTGGTGAGATTGTGAGCTCAAGAAAAGAAAAGAGAAAAAGAGAGTGAATACAAAGGAACCAAAAGAGAGCACAATTTTTCTCATCTTTCTCTAAGTTAAGTTACTTAATAATTTGAGAATCTAGATTCTATAGTACTAATCTCTATGTATCACCAAATGAGAGTGAGTCACCAAATAAATAAACTGTTTCCCTCAGACATTCTCTACCTAAGCTTAAAAGCTGAGGTGGAATTCAAAGAATATCTCGAATACCTCGAGGGAAGAAGTTTTCCTATCCCGCTAGAATTTTACTAGGTGTTAAGTACGGGCTTTAGAGGTAAATTAGGTTTTTCACTCGAATCTATTGCAAAAGCTACATAGCTGCACTTTCACGATTATATGGCTTTCTAGATTTTAGGATGAACACGAAAAGGAAAAGAATTCCTAGGCATATACTTGATAAAAATAATTAGTTCTCTAGGGATCCTTCTGTAAATAACTTACAATTGCATTTGCTAGGGACTAGGAAGATTTAGGCATGGGGGTATGATTGCGTAGCAATCATAGGTCTTAATTGACCTAAATTAAGCTAGAACTTAGCATAAGCTAGTGTAATTAATGCATGGATAAGCATTACTTTCATCTTTATTGCTTTTCTTTAGCTATGCATGAAATAATGATATAATGTACTAATTAAGTGCATTATATAAATTGCAGGTAATGAGAAGCTCAGGAGTTGGATCTGAAGTTGGACTTGAAGCTAGTGCTGCATCAGAGTTGGACTAGAAGACCTTAGAATAAATGTAGTAGATAAATAATGTAAGGGTTGAGATATGTTATTATATTAAGTAAGAATAAGGCAGAGATAAATTATGAAGAACTTAGGTTCATTCCTAGCCCTAGGACAGCCCTAGAAGCCTTCCTAATCCTTAGCCACCCTTACTCTAGGTCACCAATAGCCTAGGAAGCCTCAAAACCCTAGTTCCAGCCCTTATCTGGACATCCAGATAAGTTATTGGATGTCCAGGACCCTTAGCCACAACCCTCACACCTTAAACCCATGTCTGCAGTGTTATTAGACGTCTAGACACTTGGTGAGACATCCAAATTCTGCAGAATACCCAAGACAGAACCCTGATTCCCTCCTGACTCAAATTGGACGTCCAGACAAGAGGTTCGGACTTCTGATTTTTTAGTATAAGACGTATGACACTCTTATTGGACGTCTGGAACTGCTCTCCAGTTCCTATTTTGGAATTCAAGCTTGGATCTTGAGTTCCTAGGTCCCTAAACCAAATTCCAACCCCTTGGGAACCTAAATTAAGGCACCCTAAGCCTAGTACACCACCTCTAGACCTTCCTAAGAACCTAATTAGGTTTTCACTAGGCCCAATTGACTTGGGTCTTAGTCAATTACAATTTCCTAGTCAATTGGACTCATAGAGTCCAATTGAGCTTAGATCTCAACCCACACAAGTTCAATTGGACCCAGTGAGAGTCCAATTGATCTAAGCCCAACTTAATTGAGTTATTTCACTCTTAATTAAGTTCACACTTAATTAAACTTATGTCAAGTTTAATTGCACTTCCCCATTGGCAAATTAGGATTTGCAACCCGAATATGAGACCTACCCTAAACCAAACCCCTTAGGACCTAACCTAGACCACTTAGCCTCCTAGGTCACACACACACACCCATTGATGCACTCCCACACCACCTAGACTATTCTAGGTTCTTCCAGAGGTGGCACCACCTTGGTTGCCAAAAATAGCAACCAAGGATGGGTCTTCTCTTAGATGCACTTTTGGTGGATCTAAGAACCACCTCCACCTCACCTTGGACGGCCACACTTGGAGCTCTCTCTGGAGAGTTCCACATCTCTCAAGAGAGTCTCCCTTGGGTCTATTTAAAGGACCCTTGGGTGGCCATTTGCACCCATCTTGGTAGTCTTGGCTTAATCTAGTTTTGGCATCATTCCACCTCCACTCTACCTCCATCTCCACAAGCTCCCTCAACATGGTTCCACCACCTCCATGTCAAGGCTAGAGCACTCCTCCTCCACATCTCCAAGGGCCGGCCTACCCACCATTGGCTGCCCCTCCTTCTTCTCCCAACCACTCAAAGGCCATTGGAGACCACCTCTGAATGCCCTTCTTTCTGCTAGATAGTTTTCTACTTTCAGTCATTCATGTACAAGCTTTCTGCTAGCTTTGCTCTGTAATCACCTTGATGCAATCAATGAAAAATCATTTCTATATATATATCTATGTGTTGAAGAATCACCATGTGCTTGCTTGTCATATTTTATTGTGATTGAAGTTGCCTGTGCTTATTTCATATGTTTTCGCAACTAGCATGTCAGTGCCTGAAAACATCGAGGATCTAACCATTAATGCATTCTTTGTCAATGGCCATCATATAACTAGGATCGTGCATATTGAAACCCATACATTCACATTTGTCATTTACTTAACTCATGCGCATGTGATAAGAGTTAATCATGCAAATGGCAAAATAGTGATCCGTAGGTTAGAAACCGACGTGCGATTTTAAGTGAGTAGAGTGAGCAAGATCGAAATCATTTCCATAATGCTTCCCAGAGAGAATGACTGGGACTCAATGTCTCGTTATTTTACAAATATTTTTGTTGACTGGACTTCACGACTATACTATGAACACCGACAAACGATTTCAAAACATGCGATTTACCGCCCCAACAGCCAATTAGCCTCAAAAAGCCTTAGTCATCCAAAATTTTTGGTGCCTTGATTGGGTCCAATACATATCCAGTCCCTCATCCATTCTTTAGCACACATACACATGAGTGGTCGCTAAGTCTGACTTAAAGGCCTCCATTAGAGTTGATCTTTTAAGGAAAATATGATATGATCTGATCAACTCAATCTAGACCTAAATTTGATTCTACATCCTGATCCACCACTTGATTTGGAAATGCAACCTGACAACATAGGAAGAGTGTTCAAGACACCTGAATCCCGTATGAGAATGAAAGAGAAAATAATCGAGGATGCTCTTAGACATCATGATGAGCATTACAAAACCTCATATCCTTTTAGGAACATTCAGGTTAATGTGTCAGAGACAACAACCTTCATTGTGAAACATGCCCATTTGATGTTGACATGAATGATAAGTGGTTCAACCTGGGATTCCCTCATATCAGAATTCAGTGAATTATGGGAATTGCATATCACAAAGGGCTTACAATATTTTACAAATCCACCACTCCGGGAGATACACCAAGAGGACATTGAGAAATGAGGAAATATGTTAAATCTGTTGCAACAATCCATTAATCAGAAATACCCATAGCACTACTTAGTAACTGATGATGAATCTTGGAGCAACATTGAGGATCAATGTAATTTCCCAGAGCCCAGGTTCAAAAATGAAGGTCATTGTTATGGACCCCCGACCCAAATGGAACCACATTGTGATTTTATGTAGAATGACGTACCTAATCAAAATGTGGGTTGGGTGGATCCAGTTGCAGGTGTTCCTGATTATGAGCCAGCCATAGAAAGTTGTGAAACTGGTCCATCATACTTAGATTTCCCAAACACCTGTGATGAGCTTGACACAAAATCTCTTGTGGATGTAACTCTCGCACCTTATCCTATTAAGGTAGTCCTAAAAGGTAATTCTGACATCCCAATAGAACCAAGTCCAAATTCTAGTGACCCAATTCCTACCCCTAACCTAGAATTTAGATCTGAGCCTATTTGGGATGATCGTGTGGCCCAATATAATGAAAATCAGATTTTAAAGCTGAACTATGATTTTGGGCCTATATTTCATGATTATACCTCTTCAAACTCCTTAGAAGAATGAATTGATTTTTCAAAAGGCACATCGATTTACGATACAGAAATAGAGGAGTTGGGATTTGATTGGATCTACCCTAAGTGCCCAGAACCCGAGCCTATGCCTAATAAGGATATCCTTGTGAGCTTGGAATTTGAGATTAGGTTAGACCAAAGTCAGGTTGATGATTCCATACATCATGATTTATTCTATGGTGGAAATTTCAATCTTGAATCAGGTTCAGAAGCTGATTGTCGCAAACTCTCCGATGATTTCGAATCGTACTCTGATTTCAGAGAACCACTATTTCTAGATGATTACGAGCAAGTTTACGACCTCGGCATTCATGACTCGATCTTTAATTCTAACTTTGAGGTCCCTGATCACAAGATCATTGATTCAAAATCATATTCCAATGAATTGGAAACATCTTGCTATGATCTGCAGGAATCAAACACAATAGGTGCCGAGAGTATCTGCAATGCAGAGTTTGAATCTTTCACCAACTCATATTTTTATGATCCTATAAGCACTCTCCAGGCATTTACATTTGATTGGGATGAACATCATGAAAAAGACTCTATAGATGAACCGATCTTCGAATCATTTCTTGAGGAGTCCATATCGTACCTAGATATCGAAGTAGCCATACCTCCCACTAAGCCTTTCAAAATCCAATCCCAACCCCTACCTGTCACTGGAATCAATTTCTATTCTAACTCACCTCTTTCTGATCTGGTTGCTTATGATTCACCACTAGAATTCGACCAAGAATCGGACACTGATTAGACTAATAGTCACCTTTTGTCCTTCTTTGATACTACCAATAGGGTTCCTACATTTTCCACAGATTCATTATCATTTGAGGGCCCCTACTCTGATCACGCTAAGTCGATTTAGCCAAACCCTAGATATGTATTTGCACATCCTTTCAAGCCACAAAGCATTTGGTGGGCTCCATACCTATTAATTCACATCCATCAACCCACTAGATTGGTTGAGCTTGGTCTGCATCATCAGCCTATTGATATGAACAAGCACGTGGTTGGACCAACCAGACTACTCATCAAGATGCTTATTCTACAAAATTCCTCCAATCTGACCACCCCTTCTCCTTGACTCCTTTTGCTCGGCTAAAGGCATTGAATTTAGTGCTTAACGAGAGGCAATCTGTCATTCCAAAAACCCGAGACTCTTCTGATCATCCTTTTAAGCTGCACTCCTACTACAATATAGGGTTCAACTTTAAAACAGCCGACTCTACCTTTGATACTTATATTAGAGCTTGAAATCATCCGCAATAGTCATCCCGACTTGTTCACCCACCCTTTGACCCTGCTCTAAACTTTGAACTAAGCTAAATTCGTACCCACCTGGTTTATAATGAGGACATTGCAAAACTTAGGCATGGGGTTGTTAAAGTGCAAAACAAATGGGAAATTCAATTCTCTGAGGGGTTCTCACAAAAAACTACATATTCAAAAAAACATATATTTCAAAAAAAAAATGGAGAAAGAGGACAATTATGAGAAATTTGATTGAAAAATCTTTCTTGAGAAGGAAAAGAGGAGGAACTACAAAATGTCAAAAGGAGAAAAATCAAGAAAAAATCGATAGTCCTAACAATTGATTATGGGATCTAGTTAAGTTGTTGACCAAATCAAAACAAGGATTAAGTCCTGAGGTGCTAGAGACAAGGAGATAAGTAAGATTATTGACCTTAAGCCTCTTGGGCTTATTCTAGGGCTTAAACACTCATGTATTCGTTAAGTTTTGGATTAGTCCTCAAGAGGTTGAGGAAAGTGTAAAGCTGATGTATTAATTCTAAGGCTTAGGAATTATTCGGCCCCGTTGCCTGCCCTTTGGTTTGAGGGACTTGGTAACCTAAGCACTCAAAATTCACATACTAATCTGGTTCAGTGCGCTTAACAAATAAATAATGCCAAAAGTGTTCTATTTTGAAAAATATTTTCCTAAAGATCCAACATAGGAGTGGCTCGAAGACACAAGTTGATTGGACGAGTTCCCGACATGGAGAGGTGGAATGAAAAATACTCCCCTTGAAGATGCGTAATAACATATCGTCTCCTCGGTGCTTGTCTCCTAGGATATCTAAATATCCTATTGGGGGCATGTAAGCAACTTGTGTTGGTTCAAGTGCCATGGGCATGATTATCCCAAAATGTCTATTGCCAAAGCCTAAATTTAGCTACAGAACACCATGAGTGGCATTATCCTGAAGTGTCGAAAGCCAAGGATCTGAGGAGTTGCCATGGGTGGTGCTTGATGTGCATACATCTGATTAACCTAAAATGTCTATTAATGCATGTTCTTAGTGTCACATTAGCATCATACATTGTAAATAGTGCATAACATGCATAATCATGCATTTAGATTAAGTTGTATAAATTGTGCAGTAATTGTCTCCTTTTTATGGTCAGGGACAGGGCAACTTTTTATCAAGGCCTTAGATCGAAGATCCAACCATACAGATCTGATCAGGGCAATGATTGGAGTTCAACGACTCCAAGATCTCCCTAATCGGATATCTATAGCACCAGATAAAGATCGAGGAACCCTAAAGATCAAGGGCCAAGATGGTGTTAATCCACACCTCAGACGACAAATCCACCTGCACGAATGGATTCGGATCGACGATCGCGGCCTAACAGTGCAAAAGTCTATCCAATCCGACACCTGTGGCACCACCTACAATACTCAGAACATGGATGGCCAAGATGGCACCACGTGGCGCCATCTCAGCTGCCTAACCGGCCCCAAGCACCTGCCTCAGCCTTTCCTCTTCTCTGACCGACGCTTCTCCACCGTTGGATGCTAATCCAACAGCTGCAGGGTGCACGTGCACAAAACAAGTGCTCGACACAAAAGCGACCACAACACGTTGGTCGAGCGCCTTCACGAGAAGAGAAGACACCCGTTTGAGCCGTAGGCGCTTCAAATTGGAGTGTGGGCAAGCGGGTGCGTAGGCAAGTCGAGCCACACGATGGTGATCCAACAGCGCCGTGTAGTCAATAGTGCCCATGCATGATCGGATGCACGGCGCTGACGCGAGATCACACGTGAGATCGCGACGCGAGCAGGGATCGTTTAAGCTATCCCATCTCTTGATCGGACTACTGTAAGTGCGTCGATGAGCGCATGCATTGCGCGACGCGGAGGCAAGGAGGTGTGCAGTATGTGCACACGAAGGCCATGTTCATGCATCACTAAAGGTCTTGAATTAATATTTTTCAAATTGTAATGACCAAAATGCCCCCACTCCTTGCAACTATGAAAGGAGACCCCCTCCATACGAATTTCTCATCCCTTCCTTCTCTTCTCTCCCTCTCCAACGCTCAAGAGAAGCTTGTCCCACACTCGGGATGCTCCTCAAGAGATAAAATCAATTTTCGCCCCCATTTTGGAAGCGGATCCCGTGACGATGATGACGTGCTACCTCGTTCCCATTCCTCCTACCTTGACCTCCTTCTTCCCGCTCCGTTCCTCATCTTCCAGGCATCATCTCATCCAGCTCGTCCTTCAAGCAATCGTCAAGGAGGATAAGTTCTCTCTCCCTTTCCTTTTTCCAGCTTTCTAGAATAGAATTTTCCTACTTTCTAGTTGTAATAGTTTTCTTACTTTCTAGTGCAATTTATCGCTTTCATAGTTGTACAAACATTTTGCAATATCAAGTGGATGTTCTCTCTCTCTCTTTCTCTTATTGTATATAGTATTTCATTTCATTGTAATTACTTTGCTTTTTAACAAAATCACATAAAGAATATAATTGAGAATTTTTGATCGACGTAGCCTCCCTGAGTTCGACCTGAGATTTCTATTCCGGTATAAATTTCATTTGTTGAACCCGAGTTCTTCGCTATTCAAACTACAACGACAAGTTTTCAAAACCAAATTCGATAGTGTAGTCCTCCGACGTTCCAACATTTTGGTGTCGTTGTTGGGGAGGCAACGATTTTTCGATCTTCTTTTCGGATTTCATGCACTTTACTATCTTCTAACTTGCTTTCTCTCATGTCTATTGTTTTGCAGAGACCTCCATTAGGGAATCGTCAAGCGGTAGATTGGAGTAAAGTGCAATTGAAGATAACTGTAAGTGCTCCCCATTCTTCTCCCTCCATAGATTTCATTTGTCACATTAAATTCAAATTCCAATTAACCTAGGTGTTTGCATAAATCCTAGGATTAGTTTGGTTGTTTGGATTTCCACTCACGCACATTTCACCCTCTCTTATATAAAAAAAATAAAATGATAATTTTGTGAGGTAATTTTCAATATACACTCAACATACACCCACATTCAAGGCACTTAATCTACTTGATTTACATCTACTAACCGGATTCTGATCTGTGGAATTGGTGCACACATTTCAACACATAAAAGAGTAGAAATCATTCTAGGTTAACTATTTCTGTGTGCCTACCTAGTGGTGCAGTTGTGGCTAATTGTTTGAGTTGTTTGGGCGACACCACTCAACCTAAAATCAACTCACCAAGTAACCTCCTCTTAGGGCTTTCAATCTAGGTTCATACAAGGCACTCCACTTTATTTTTGGTTTTAAAGGAAAGCAATCTTCACCTGTGCTTGAAAACTTGGTTTACCTCAAACTTGATTGAAATCAACCTAATTCTAAACCTTAAAGGCTACTTAAGCAAGATTTGAACATTAAAATCTATGCATCACAAATAATCTTGCTTGAAAACCCTGGTTGTGCACGCACTTACACATACTCAATCAATCATTAAGGGCACAACCCATTGTAAGGGCCCATCACATTCCATGAGCACTACAATCCCAGGCCTCAATAAAATCGAGTAGACGTTGGCCTTAAGGATTGATTCGCTCTTCGGGGCCTAGTCTGAGATTGTTTATGATTAGCCTACTTGTACTGATTAATCTGATGTCTAGCTAGGGGAGTAGCGTCAAACGACTGCTGCTGGGGGGTATACTAGGAACCGGAGGCGCAAGCCGAAGGAAGAATCTTCTCCCCAGTTCCTCCTTCTAACTGGTTGGATTGAGCAAAAACAAGTAGAGAAAATCGTTTATAATCTTAAGGCGAGTTCTGGGAGTCTATAGATCCTTAGGCTACCCCACTTAAGGACAGGCTTATTTTGTTGTGCTGCAGGGTCCTTATCCCCAGTCCTTTTGACCTTTTCCTAGTTTATGCTAGGAAGAAGGTCATTGAATCCTCGATTGGAAGGACCACTAGAGTATTCTAGGAGGCATAGATTGGATTTTGGCCAAATCGATCCCATGGCTGATCAACAACCTCCTCTGCCCCAGGATCCACAGGAGGAATTTTGAAGGTAGCTGGAACAAATGCAGAGAATGTAAGAATGGTTCTAAAGAATGCAAGGCACTTAGCCCTTGAAGGATTTTTATGATCCTTCAAATTACGGGGAACATTCTGGCATCTAGATTCTGACCGGAGACGTAGAAATCAAGCCCCAGGTGTTAAGCCTGATCAAACATTACCATGGGCTTGGCTCTGAAGACCTGTTTCAGCACTTGGAGGACTTGACCACTTTGGTCCAGACCACCAAGGCGTGAAACGTGAATGAGGAGCAAATGATCATGAGGCTCTTCCCCTACTCTCTTAGGGATAAAGCCTCTCATTGGTACATGACTATTGGAAGACAAATTGCAACTTGGAATGAGTTGAAATCGGCCTTTCTGAAGAAATTCTTCCCTATCGGACGTACTAATGCTTTGAGATGGGCAATCACTACCTTTACCCAGCAGCCGAGGGAGTAGTTTCATGTGGCCTGGGAGTGATTCTAGGACCTATTGTGGAGGTGTCCACACCACGAGGTACTGAAATGGCAACTCGTGCAGATCTTCTACCACGGGTTGACTGAGCAACTCAGAAATCACGTGGATGCTTCTTGTGGAGGCAATTTCCTCAATAAAGATGCAGATAGTGCGCACGATTTGTTTGAGGAAATGAGCGAGAATTCAATCAATCATGCCTCCATGGATACTTTTAACTAGTCCCAGTAGCCTAGATCGAATGTTAATGACGTCCATGACTCTCATTCATTCGATATGGAATTGATTTGTAATAAACTTGATAAGGTGGATTTGGCTGCTAAGAGAATGGAGGAGTGGATGGCTGGAAATTCAATGAACAACTCTCAATCCACTCAATCCTAGAATTCGAGGTTCCATTCGTCACGAGCTCCTTCTAGACGGGAGTTTGTGAATCAACTTGATGCGGCTCAACCTACAAGCCAGCATTATTCGGAACCCTACGGGTTCCAAACTGGGGCCTTTGATCCCAGTTTCTCTGATCCTTCCCTTTCTTTCTCTCCACCCTCACCTATTGACGTGCATCACCTGGGCTTGTTTGCCTGGAGTGTAGCAACCTGGGGCAACCTTGCAAGCAAGCTTGCTTCAGCATCAATGGCGGAAGGGGCTCAGATCTGAAATACACTTAACACTGCCTTGAGGCCTCATTAGAGCACATGAGAAGCTTTGCCGTGTCAAGGCAAAGGTGACATGGTGGGTTGCTGGACGCAGGATGACCTAGGCTTGTGTGCCTAGGTCGCTCTGTGGTTGTGAATGTGGGTTAGGTCGGGGGGTGTTTAGGGAAGTGTTGGTGGTTAGTGGATGGGCAGAAGGTGATCAGTGGGTGATAGTGGAGGTGATGAGGTATCTGGCAAGGCGTGTGGAGGTGCAGAGAGGTGGAAGCACCTCGCCGGTGGTCGGTTGGAGATGGAGAAGGTGGAGGTGGTCTGTGACTGCGAGGAGTCGGAGGTGGAAATAGAAAGAGGGGAAATGCAGAGGGGAGAGATGGGAATAATTCTAACCTAGCTAAGTGGATGAATGGGGAGAGGAGATGGCTGGCTGCTCTTGTCGCCATTGGAGAAGAAGATGCCTAGTTGAGGAAGAGTGGCAACGACAAAGGGGCCGGAGACGCCTGCATGGGTGTTGCACGACACGGAGGAAGGTGGTGAAGGCAGCTCTGCCACTGGTATTGTGGTAGAGCAACGAGAAAGAGGAGGAGGGCTCGCAGGAGCTTGCTGGACCCTTGGCCAAAGGAGAGGAGACAAAATTAGGGGTATTTCTCCGGCCAAGTCAAGTTAAATAGATGCGGCTGGAGGTGGTTGTGCTTTTATAGTCGCTAGCAGGGACTCTTGTGCTTGGAAGACAAGCTTCCAAGCACACGAGTCCTCGCCAGAGATGGAATGTGGAAGATACCCACATCTCTCGTGCATTCGCACGAGAGATTGGGTGCAAATTAGACCTTGCAATCATGCTCAGATGAAAAGGAATTCCTCAGAGAATCTCCCTTCCAACTCTAGGAGGAGATCTCTGAGGAATCAGGAAGTAATCCCCCTCCATTCCTCGCAGGAGTAGGATTCCTTCGCTTTAATGGCGGAGGGACCTGATTGTAAGAGTGGCGAGGAAGTTATGGCGTCTGCGCAAGAGTTTTCAAAAGTTAGGGGCCAGAATGTAATTGGGTGGACTATTTTGCAAAGTAGGTCAGGATGACCTTCCCTTAGGTCCAAATTTTGGTACAAACCTAATTTGGACCTAAGGAATCCAATGGTGAAGTTGGATTTTAGGTTTGACCATGTTTGATTAGACATTTTACACAAAAACCTAAATTAGGTCAAATAATGAGTTAGGGCCCCAATCTAGGTCAAAATAGGTTCCAAAGGCCAAATTGAAGGTTCTAAATCCTAGGGGATATTTTTCCATGAATTTTAGAGGGTTTATTTGATTTTTATCCTGGCCAAAATCTTATTGAATTAAGCGGGTTAGTTTTATGGTTACAAGATCTCATTTAATTCCTAGCTCTCACAATAACCCATTTCTGACTGAACTATCCCACTTTTTATCTTATTCAGACCATTTGACCTATATTTTGCCTTTGAGAAATCTTGTTTATGTACTGCAATGGTAAAATTATAGTTTTAACATTTGTTTCATGTTTCCTTCTCAGAACATTAATTCCTTGAATTAGGCCCTTCTATTGGTTATGTAGGAGCTCTTATTCTCTTTCTTAGGTCAAAATGAGCTAGTTAGGGCTCATGATGAGTTGCTCATCATCACCTTATGAGGATGTTTGTGCTGTACAGGAGAACATTAGATCCAACCCCTATTCCAATGCTTATAATCCGGGTTGGAGAAACTACCCTAACTTCTACTGGAAAAACCCGGGGCAGCAGACCCAATTCCGACCCAGCAACTATGCTCCGCAATGACCAATGGGTCAGGGTCATGTTTATACTCAGTTGCCCTCGAATCAGGTCAATCAGCCAGCTCGAAATGCCTGTCAACCCGTAGGGCAGGCTGATTTGAACCGACAAATGGTAGAGATGCAAGGATCCATGCTCTAGCTCATGCAGCAAATGAAAACCTCGTTAGACAACTTGCAAACCGGGCTCATAGCTAACTCTCGTCAACTCGGATCTCTACCATCCCAACCCATACCCAACCCATGAAATATCCTGAATCTGAGCAATCAAGCCCATGGGTACGAAAATCAGAGGGACCCACACGCACATGCTCAGGTGGTTGAGCAGGGTCCTTCCTCCTCTTCTTCTACAAATCAACAATTCTTGGCTAATCAAGCCCCTCCAATATTTCCTAACCCTTCTTAAGACCCAAACTCGTATGCATCCGCAAATTCTGTTACTTTGAGGAGTGGTAAACAAACTCAGGATCCACAACCACACTGTTCTGATTTACCGAATCTTGAAGAACCTGAGGAGAGAAAGGAGAATTCTGGAGAAGAAACCAGGGCTCAAGAACCTGATTCCAAAGATTCGACTCATGTTCCTTTTCCTGAAGCCTTGATCAGATCAAGGAAGATGAAGTCTGTTGATATTAATGAGGAGCTTCGGAATATTTTCAAGAATGTCGAGATCAATATCCCGCTCCTCAACGCTATTAAGCATATACCGGCTTATGCGAGATTTTTAAAGGATTTATGTACACAAAAGCGTAAGTCGAGAGAATCTGTTTTGAGGAAGGTGGTACTCTCCAAGCAGGCTAGTTCTGTTATCCTGCACCACCTCCCTCAGAAAAAGAGAGATCCACGTGCTTCATTGATTTCTTGTGTCATCAGAGATTACACTTTTGATAGAGCACTTATGGATCTGGGTGCATCCATCAACCTAATTCCGACTTCTCTTTACGAGAAGTTTGGATTAGGTGAACTTCAGTAACGCTGCAGTTAGTGGACCGTTTGGTCACAAATCCGCGAGGCGTTATTGAATATGTTATTATCAATGTTAAGGATTTCTATTCTCCTATAGATTTCCTTGTCCTTGACATGGATGTACCTGAAAATCTGAGGAACACGCCCATCATTCTGGAGAGTCCATTCCTGGCTATCGCCAAGGCCAACATTAACTGTGAAAGCGGTAGCATGGAAATCGCCTTTGGGGATCAATGAATGAAATTGGATATTTTTAAGGAGATTAATAAATTTGAGAATTGTGGATTTATTGAGGAACTTGAGGACGATAATGTGAATATTAAAACTTGTATGATGGTTTCTGCAAATGAAAGTTCCTCCTTTGATGATGAATTGGACCCGCAACCCTCTATGGCAGACCCACCATCTTCTGAAGAGGTTATTGATTTTGTTCACTCTCAACCTCTTCCTCTTGATGAGTCATCAGTATCTTCCTCACCTTCCATCATCAACCTGCCCCAGCTTGAACTGAAACCATTGCTTGAGAATTTGAAATATCAATTTTTAGGACCACATAAGACTCTCCCTGTGATTATCAGTGCTAAATTAACAAAGGAGCAGGAGATTAAACTGATTAAGGTCCTGAAGGAACACAAGGAGGCAATTGGTTGGACCATTCATGACCTTAGGGGGATCGAGCCATCTTACTGCAATCATAGAATATTTTTGGAAGATGGATCCCACCCTTCTTGCTAGATGTAGAGGAAATTAAATCCAAATATGTGAGAAGTGGTCAAGAAGGAGATTATTAAGTGGCTCGATGCAGGAATCATTTATCTGATCTCTGATAGTCCTTGGGTAAGCCCATGCAGATTATTCCCAAGAAAGCCGGGATTACCGTTGTGACTAATGAGAGAGGAGAATCCGTCACAACTCGTTCAGCTTCCTCTTGGAGGGTTTGTATCGATTATAGGAAGCTGAACATGGCCACAAAAAAGGATCATTTTCCTCTACCTTTCATTGATCAAATCTTGGAAAGAATAGCCGGGCAGAAGTACTTCTATTTTCTTGATGGCTACTCAGGATACAACCAAGTTCCTATCCATCCTGAGGATCAGGAAAAAACTACTTTCACCTGTCCCTACAGAACCTTTGCTTTCCATAGGATGCCATTCGGTTTATGCAATGCACCTGCAACTTTTCAAAGGTGTATGTTTGCCATATTCTCTGACATGGTGGGAGAGTTTATGGAAGTCTTCATGGATGATTTCTCTATTTTCAGAGAATCATTTGACTCTTATCTAGTTAATCTAAAAATGATTCTTAAACGATGCATCAAAACAAGATTGGTCCTTAGCTAGGAAAAGAGACATTTCATGACACAAGAAGGCATCATCTTGGGTCATGTAATCTCTAAATGGGGAATTGAAGTGGATAAAGCTAAGGTTGATGCTATCACTAAACCTCCTCCTCCCACATCTGTTAAACAAATTCGATCATTTCTTGGTCATGTGGGATTCTACAGAAGATTCATCAAGGATTTCTCAAAGGTTGCTCGTCCTTTGAGCAATTTTCTCGCCAAAGAAACTTCATTTGATTTCGACGAATCATGTCGTAAGGCATTTGATTTTCTTAAAATGGCAATCACTTGTGCTTCGGTACTACAACCAACGGTTTGGTAGCCCCTTTTGAGATCATGACCGATGCTTCTGATTACGTGATCGGGGCTATTTTGGGTCAGAAAGTTGACAGGAAGCCCTCTGTCATCTACTATGCTAATAAAACTCTGGATGAAGCCCAGAGGAACTACACTGTTATCGAGAAGGAATTACTAGTTGTAGTATTTACTTTGGAGAAATTCAGGGCTTATCTCTTAGGGTCTCATGTCATTATTTATACCGACCACTCGGCCTTGAGACATCTCTTGTCCAAAAAGGATGCCAAACCCCAGCTTATTCATTGGATTCTTCTACTTCAAGAATTTGATCTTGAAATCAAGGATAAATCCGGGGTACAAAATGTGGTGGCGGATCATTTGTCTAAACTTTTAAGTGATTCCGCTCGTCCGAACATTGTGATTGCTGATACTTTTCCGGATGAAACCATCCTTACAGTTTTAGGTGTCCAAAACCCATGGTTTGCTCACATTGTTAATTATTTGGCCGTTGGTCAGATCCCCTAAGATTGGACCAAGCAACAATGGGATAGACTCAAATCTGAGGCCAAATACTACTTCTGGGAGGACCCTGAACTGTACCGCATCGGCTCTGATCATATTATTCACCGATGTGTTCTGGAGAACAAATTCAACAGTATACTCGAGTTCTAGCATGCATCTGCATGTGCTGGACAATTCTCTGGGAAAAAGACGGCAGCAAAAATTTTGTAATCTGGATTCTGTTGGCCATCTTTATTCAAGGATGCCTAGGATTTCTCAAGGGCGTGTTCCTGATGCCAGGCACTCGGGAACATAACTAAGAGAGATATGATGCCCCTAAACCCAATTCTTCCTATCAAAATCTTCAACGTTTGGGGCATCGATTTCATGGGACCCTTTTTTCCATCATTTGGACATCAGTACATTCTCGTCACTATTGATTACATGTCCAAATGGATTGAGCCAATTCCCACCCGAACCAATGACCACAGGTGGTCATCGATTTTGTCAAGAAGAACATCTTCAACAGGTTTGGGATTCCGAGGGCCATCATCATTGATGGTGGCACTCATTTCACTAATGCTTAGTTTCATAATTTGCTGGCTAAATATGGGGTTAATCACCGAATCTCCACACCTTACCATCCCCAGACAAATGGATAGGCTGAGATCTCCAATCGAAAGATCAAGAATATTCTGCAGAAAATGGTTAGGCTTGATCGCAAAGACTGGACTCAAAAGCTTGAGGATGCTCTTTGGACCTACTATATGCATATAAAATGCCTATCGGCATGTCTCCGTTTTGTCTGGTATATGGAAAGGCATGCCATTTACCCGTAGAGATTGAACATAGGGCATTCTGGGCAATCAAGCAGTGCAGTTTAGATCTGAGTTTAGCCAGGAAGACCAGGAAACTCCAACTATCTGAGTTGGAGGAGCTTAGAAATGATGCATATGAGAATGCCAAGATCTACAAGGCTCGGATCAAAGCTCTACATGATCAATTGATTTCTCGCAAGAGCTTTGAGCCGAACTAGAAGGTCTGGTTATTCGATTCTCGACTTAAGCTCTTTCCTGGCAAACTTAAGTCGAAATGGAACGGCCCATACATTATCGACCAGATTTTTCCAAACGGAGCCATTAAGATCTCTGACCCAAAGACAGGTAATTCAATTAAAGTCAATGGTCAACGTCTAAAGCTTGTTATTGACCGTACTCTTCGAGAACCCATCTTAGACACGGTTGCTCTAGCCATGTTGTGACTTCTTTGGTTGGACTTCGCCTAGCTGACAGCATTAAACTCAGCAGTTGTACATATGACTTAGAGCTGACACAAGCTTCATATTCAGGTGATATCTTTCATATTCTACCCTTCCTTTCATGTCTCTTTTTCTCATTGTGGACATTGCATCAACTAGCAATGGGGGGGTGGATTCATTTTTGAATCATTTTGTCAGCTCTATGAAATTCTTATAAATTCTATTTCTCTTCTTATTTATACATTAAAAAAAATTGAATAAAGAAGGAATACTTGGACATTAGGTCTTTTCAATCTTAGGAAATATTACATTAGGATTTGAACACAAAGACCCTTCAGGTCTTTAGGCTTGTTACGACCCGGTTCCCAAATCCCTACAAGACCCGAGACCGACTCGACTCGACTAATCCCAAGACCCAGTCATCCAACAAGAAATAACCAAAAAGCAGGAAAGTAAACCACATTCACTATGCAAAGTAACTAACAGTAAAAGAGTACAAGCAGTAAAGGAAGTAAAAGCTGCTAACAGTACATATCACTACCACAACAATAAAGTAGAATAAAGTATAGAAACAGAAATGGTAGCAACAGTCTAAACTCACTAGTAGAACAGGGAGTACAATAAAAATAGGAAACTACTGCTGGGCTCGACTGGGCTCAGCACCCTCTGCAGCCGGTGACTCGGGCTGCTCAACTCCTAGACTTGTAGAGGGTTACGAGTAAAATGGAGTCAACGAATGCTGAGTAGAGTGGCAACCAAACTAACTAAAGTAGTAAAAGCTAACAGGTAAATTTATCTTTTCCAATTATTTTATTTAACAAGTCATTCCTTTTTACCCATTGGTTTACTTTTCATATCTCTTTCTTGATCTTGTATGTACCTCGTGGGAACGATCTTGATTGCAATCTTTTCCGAAGAGTAGAAGGCACATGTGGTTCTCTCCTAGCCAAGAGAGTCCCTCGTGGTGATCTTACACCCAGTCAACCACCCCGAGGTCATGGATAAACGTAGCGGTGACTACGGCACGCACGATAAGCGCACGGGTAGCTACCCCGCACTGGCACGCGGTCAGTTGTTTTCGCTAGCGGGTACGCCCAAAGTACAGCACAGAACAGTATAGGGCCTAGCCCTCTTAGTAACAGGGGTCTAGCCCCTCAAAAGCAAATAGGGGTCACGTCCCTCCATAGTCCGCGCACCCTCGTCTGACTACCCCGGTTTGCCTAGTGGGCCTAACAAGTCGATGAAGGGTGGCTAGCTCTCTTCCTACACTAGTAGCTCTCCCCGGTACAGTGTACACGAGGGCCAACAGAAGTCGGTGTAGAGTGGCCAATCCTAACCCTGAGTCCCAACCCAAGGGTGGCTAGCTCCACTCTACACTAAATAAGGGACAGTCGCTCTCCTCGATACCACGTACTCAAGGGCTAGCACACTTCCCACTCACATTTCCAGATACTTTCCATTCATCCACAGGAGCTCTACTCCTAATTCCCCGTAGGGTTCATGCTCATTTTCACCATGTTGTTCCATACCAGGTTTCATCATTCACATTTCCATTCTCGTATTATACACATGCAGCTCGTATTTCCACAATTAACATATGCGACAAGTGATATCACAGGTAACTGTTTAACTAGCACAGACATTTCATATTCCAACAGGCAGCTCGTATTTATAACAGATAATTGTTTCCAATTCTACTTATTCATTTATGACTGCAATCTCAAACATGCATACAAACAGTGCAACAGTTTCTCGTCCTAGGATTCATGCCACATCCTAGGGTTCTAGTTGTCAATTTTCACACATGCATTCATGTTTTATAATTAAAATAGGGGGAAACCACTCTACCAGACAATCCAGGAGTACTGAGGGCTCGAACGGAAGACTCACGTGCCTCAGCAAGCCCCAAACACGCAACAGATCGAAGTCCTATACCAAGGAACAAACCACAAAGGAACGTTCAGAATAGTATATAAGTCTTTCTAACATGTAAAGGAACTCACAAGGAAACCACAGATATCTTGCTTGCATAAAACGAACCTCAAACAGACCCTAAACGGGTCAAAAACAGAACTGCAGACTCAAATCAGATGTCTAGAACAAGGTCCAGACGTCTTAAAAGTCACCAGGGTCTCACCTCAAGTTCCTGCATCGACTTCAGACGTCCAGAACCCCTACTTGACCATCTGGACTCAGCTTTAGATGTTCGACTTCTCTTCTAGTTGTCTGGGAGTGCTTTCGATCATCTGGTAAGCTGTCTAGACATCTGAAATGCGTGGGAGGACATGCCCGCGCCATCCAAAAGCTGTCCCTGCGCATGACAGACCAAATCTTCCACTTTTAGTCGCATAAATCGGCTTTGCGGTGCGGCCTGCATGGCCGTAATCGTAAGAGGAATGTACCTTCGCGAAGCTTTGCTTTCAGATGTCCGGTGTCGTCACCAGACATCCAACCCATAGTCTGGACGACACGCCAGACGTCTGATTCTGGGAAAAACCCAGAACCAAAGCAACCTCCCGCTGCCCTTGCCACACGCAGCCGCAGCTTCTCCTCCTCGTCTATAGCTCTGGCTACAGCAGGGTGTCAGGGACGTCTCCCTCGACGTACTCCTCTCGCACATGCCACTACGGCCGTGCATCCTCCGGTGAGCTCCCACGAACTCGCGAGCTCAAGCTCCTCCTTTCTTCACGCTGCCTCTCCTCCTTGCTCCTCGCACTCGTGCCCTCTCTCTCGCTCGTCCCTCTCACTGCAATGGAGAGGAAGGAAGGTGGTGGTGGTGGAGTGGAGAAGAGAGGAAGGGGGAGAGGGGTTATATATAGGGAGTGGGGTTAGGGTTCAGGAAGGAGAAAAGGAGAGAGAGAATAGAGGAAGGCTATCTGCACCCAGCCAGCATGCAGACCTGACGCTGCATACAAAATTTTCAATTTCCAGACTTCTGGGGAGGGGTCTAGACGTTTGACCGATAGTCCAGACGTTTTAAAAGGCTCAGAAAAGAATGAGTCTTTACTTCATAACAAACTTAAAGGAAGTTTCGTCCCTGAAACTTGAGCTAGCTAAGGTGCGGAAAAGGAAATATAAACACATAACAAACTTAAAGAGGACCGAAGTCAGTCTGAAAAGACGTACCCTCAAAAAGCTCCAGGTACCGCTCTCGCATCGCCACCTCAGGCTCCCAAGTAGCCTCCTCGTACCACTGGCTCCTCCATAAGACCTTTACCAGGGGTACCTACTTCCGTCTCAAACTCTGGACGGCTTTGTCTAGTATCTGGACTGGTCTCTCGAGGTAGGTCAGGTCATTACCCACCTTGACACTCGTGGCTCAGAACGTGACAGGGATCGACGACGTACTTCCTGAGGTTGGACACGTGGAACACGTTGTGCACACCAGAAAGCTGGGGAGGAAGGGCAAGCTAGTAAGCAATGGGTCCTACCCTCTCCAGGACCTCAAAGGGCCCCACAAACCTTGGCACAAGCTTCCCTTTCACCCAAAAATGCTTCAGGCCCTTCATGGGCAAAACGCGAAAAAAGACGTGATCCCCAACCTTGAACTGCACCTCTCTGCATTTTCGGCCGGCAATAACTCTTCTGTCTACTCCTGACAATGAGAAGTCGTCTGTTAATCTGCTCTACCACCTCCTGACTCTACCGGATCAACCTGGGGCCAACCTCCCACTTGGTCCCCACCTCAACCCAACTCAAAGGAGCAGTACACCTCCATCTGTATAGAGCCTCGTAATGTGCCATTCCGATACTCGAGTGATAGCTGTTATTATATGCAAACTCTGCCAGGGGTAAGTGCTCCTCCCAAGAGCCCCTCCAGTCTAGTACACAGGCGCGCAAAAGGTCCTCAAGTGTCTGTATAGTGACCTCTGACTGTCCGTCCGTCTGGGGGTGGTACGCTGTACTGAACCTTATCCGTGCCCCCAAGGCCTATTGAAACTTGGCCCAAAACTGGGAAGTAAAATGGGTATCCCAGTCAGATGCAATCTCACGTGGAACTCCATGCAGACGTACCACATCATAAATATACCTCTCTGTCAACTGCGCTGGTCCCAAAGTGACTCGGATGGACAAAAAGCATGCCGTCTTCGTCGATCTGTCTACTATCACCCAGACTACGTCGTGTCCTTGCTGGGTAATGGGTAAGCCCACCACCAAGTCCATGGTGATGCTCTCCCGCTTCCACTCTGGCAGAGGAAGTGACTGCAACGGCCCTGCATGCCTTTGATGCTCGACCTTCACCTGCTAGCACACTAAACACTGCTGCACGAATTCACCTACATCCTGCTTCATCCCTCTCCACCAAAAGTCACATCTCAGATCATGATACATCTTCGTGTTCCTAGAATGTATGGTGAACCTGGACCCATACGCCTCAGTCAGGAGCTCTCTCAACAACTCCTTGTCCCTGGGAACGCACAAACATCCCCCCATACGTAGCACCCTGTCTATAAAAGAGCAGTCTCCTAGGTCCCCTGACAGTACTCTGTCTCACAACGACTACAGGTACGGATCTGTCATCTATCCTGTGATGATGCAGTCTATCATCTCTGGTCTCATCTGTCGTGTCACCGTCACTGCCCCACAATATCCCTATAACTCTTGGGGTCGCCAACTGCCCAACTCTTTCATAAGTCTCCAACTCTGTGCCTATAACCTGGCCAAGTGGGTGGGCACCTTTTGACTCAAGGAGTCAGCCACCACGTTGGCCTTTCCCGGATGGTAGGAGATGCTGCAGTCATAGTCCTTCAGGAGCTCTAACCAACTTCTCTGTCTCATGTTAAGCTCCTTTTGATCAAATAAGTACCTAAGGCTCTTATGATCCATGAAAATTTCAAAGGTCTCACCGTAAAGGTAGTGCCTCCATGTCTTCAGCGCGAAGACAACAACTGCCAACTTTAAGTCATGGGTAGGGTAGCTATGCTCATGGGGCTTCAGTTGCTGCGAAGTGTAAGCGACAACATGACCCCGCTGCATGAGCACACCCCCTAACCCCTGCAATGAAGCGTCCGTGTAGACCACAAAACCGCCATTGCTATCTGGGATGGTAAGCACAGGAGTTGAAGTCAGTCACTCCTTCAACTCCTGAAAACACACCTCACAAGCGTCTGTCCAAGAAAAAGGCACGTCCTTCCGAGTCAACTGAGTCATAGGATGCACAATCTGCGAGAAACCCTTAATGAACCGCTGGTAGTAACCTGCCAGTCCCAAGAAGCTACGTATCTCTATCACTGTATGTGTCCTCTCCTACCTAAGTACAACCTCAACCTTGGCTGGATCCATAGCCAAACCATCCCCTGAGATCACATGGCCCAAGAAGGTCACCTGCCTCAACCAAAACTCACACTTGCTGTATTTGGCATACAGCCTGCGTCGTCTCAAAGTGTCTGAAACCATCCGCAAGTGCTGTCCGTGCTTTGCCTGATCCAGTAAGTAAACGAGCACGTCATCAATAAATACCACCACAAATTGATCAAGATATGGTCTGAACACCTGGTTCATCAAATCCATAAAGGTAGCGGGGGGGTTGGTTAGCCCAAATGGCATATCCAGAAACTTGTTGTGTCGGTACCGGGTAAATCTCATGCAGATTGTTCCCAAGAAAGCTGGGATTATCGTTGTGACTAATGAGAGAGGAGAATCCATCACAACTTGTTCAGCTTCCTCTTGGAGGGTTTGTATCGATTACAGGAAGCTGAACATGGCCATGAAAAAGGATCATTTCCCTCTGCCTTTCACTGATCAAATCTTGGAAAGATTAGCCAGGTAGAAGTGCTTCTGTTTTCTTAATGGTTACTCAGGATACAACCAAGTTCCTATCCATCCCGAGGATCAGGAAAAAACTACTTTCACTTGTCCCTACGGAACCTTTGCTTTCCATAGGATGCCATTCGATTTATGCAATGCACCTGCGACATTTCAAAGTTGTATGTTAGCCATATTCTCTGACATGGTGGGAGAGTTTATGGAAGTCTTCATGGACGATTTCTCTATTTTCGAAGAATCATTTGACTCTTGTCTAGCTAATCTAGAAATGATTCTTAAATGATGCATCAAAACAAGATTGGTTTTTAGCTGGGAAAAGAGTCATTTCATGACACAAGAAGACATCATCTTGGGTCATGTAATCTCTGAACAGGGAATTGAAGTGGATAAAGCTAAGGTTGATGCTATCGCAAAACTTCCTCCTCCTACATCTGTTAAACAAATTCAATCATTTCTTGGTCATGTGGGATTCTACAGAAGATTCATCAAGGATTTCTTGAAGGTTGCTCATCCTTTGAGCAATCTTCTCGCCAAAGAAATGCCATTTGATTTCTATGAATCATGCCGTAAGGCATTTCATTTTCTTAAAATGGCAGTCACTTGTGCTCCGGTGCTGCAACCACCGATTTGGATAACCCCTTTTGAGATCATGACCAGCGCTTCTGATTACGCGATTTGGGTTTTTTTGGGTCAAAAAGTTGACAGGAAGCCCTCTGTCATCTACTACGCTAGTAAAACTCTGGATGAAGCCCAAAGCAATTACACTGTTACCGAGAAGGAATTACTAGCCGTAGTATTTGCTTTGGAGAAATTTAGGGCTTATCTCTTAGGGTCTCATGTCATTATTTATATCGACCTCTCAGCCTTGAGACATCTCTTGGCCAAAAAGGATGCAAAACCTCGACATATTCATTGGATTCTTCTGCTTCAAGAATTTGATCTTGAAATCAAGGATAAATCCGAGGTACAAAATGTGGTGGCGGATCATTTGTTGAGACTTCTGAGTGATTCCTCTCGTCTAAACATCCCGATTGCTGATACTTTTCCAGACGAAACCATCCTTACAGTTTCAGGTGTCCAAACCCCATGGTTTGCTGACATTGTTAATTATTTGGCTGTTGGTCAGATCTTCTACGATTGGACCAAGCAACAACAGGATAGACTCAAATCTGAGGCCAAATACTACTTCTGGGAGGACCTTAAATTATACCGCATCGGCTCTGATCAGATTATTCGTCGATGTGTTTCAGAGAACGAATTCAACAGTATACTTGAGTTTTGCCATGCATCTACGTGTGGTGGACACTTCTCCGAGAAAAAGACGACTGCAAAAATTTTGCAATCTGGATTTTATTGGCGGTCTTTATTCAATGATGCCTAGGATTTCTCAAGGTTGTGTTCACAATGCCAAGCACTCGGGAGCATAACTAAGAGAGATATGATGCCCCTAAACCCAATTCTTCCTATCAAAATCTTTGACATTTGGGGCATCAATTTCATGAGACCCTTCCTTCATTTGGACATCAGTACATTCTCATCGCTGTTGATTACATGTCCAAATGGATTGAGGCGATTCCCACCCAAACCAATGACCACAAGGTGGTCATCGATTTTGTCAAGAAGAACATCTTCAGCAGGTTCGGGATTTCGAGGGCCATCATCAGTGATGATGGCACTCATTTCACTAATGCTTAGTTCTATAATTTGCTGGCTAAATACGGGGTTAATCATTGAATCTCCACACCTTACCATCCTCAGACAAATGGATAGGCCGAGATCTCCAATCGGGAGATCAAGAATATTCTTCAGAAAACGGTTAGGCCTGATCGCAAAGACTAGACTCAAAAGCTTGAGGACGTTCTTTGGGCCTACCGTACGACATATAAAATGCCTATCGGCATGTGTCCATTTCGTCTGGTGTATGGAAAGGCGTGCCATTTACCCATAGAGATTGAACATAGGGCATTCTGGGCAATCAAGCAGTGCAATTTAGATCTGAGTTTAGCCGGGAAAACCAGGAAACTCCAACTATCTGAGTTGGAGGAGCTTAGAAATGATGCATATGAGAATGCCAAGATCTACAAGGCTCGGACCAAAGCTCTACATGGTCAATTGATTTCTCGCAAGAGCTTTGAGCCGAACCAGAAGGTCTGGTTATTCAATTCTCGACTTAAGCTCTTTCCCGGCAAACTTAGGTCAGAATGGAATGACCCATACATTATCGACCAGATTTTTCCAAACGGAGTCATTCAGATCTCTGACCCAAAGACGGGTAATTCATTTGAAGTCAACGGTCAACGTCTAATGCCTATTATTGACCGTACTCTTCTAGAACCCATCTTAGACACGGTTGCTCTAGCCATGTTGTGACTTCTTTGGCTGGACTTCGCCTAGCTGATGGCATTAAACTCAGCAGTTGTACATATGACTCAGAGCTGACCCAAGCTTCATATTTAGGTGATACCTTCCGTACTCTACCCTTCTTTTCATGTCTCTTTTTCTCAATGTGGACATTGCATCAGCTAGGCATGGGGGTGTGGATTCATTTTTGAATCATTTTATCAGCTCTGTGAAATTCTTGTAAATTCTATTTCTCTTCTTATTTATACATTAAAAAAAAATTCAATTAGGAAGGAATACTTGGACATTAGGACTTTTCAATCTTAGGAAATATTACATTAGGATCTGAACACAATGACTCTTCTGGTCTTTGGGCTTAATCAACCCGTGCATCCACTAAAATGTGGATTTGTTTTTCGAGTCCTTGCCATCTTAATTCTATTGTAATTTGATTAAATAAGTTTGGGTGATAAGTACATGACTTATCAACCCACCCTCTGATTTGAGGGAACTTTAAGTCTAAAGCATCTACATACTATCTTCTCACTGACTTGTTGATCGACGATTTTAATTAAAATTGGGTAGCTAATGAACTTCTAGGATGATATGGCTGGCAAGTTATCGTGGGTAACAGCCCATAGGTAGGTTGTCCAGAGCCTAGTCACTGGACCATTTTCTTCTTGCTGCCTTTAGGTAAATCTTAGACCAGGGAAGCCACCTACTTTAAAAAATAAAAAGAAGAAAGTCAAAAAGAAAAAGAAAAGGAGAAAAGAAAAATAAAACAAAAGAAATAAACCACACTTCGTCGCACGAGTATGGCTGGCAAGTTGTCGGTGGTAACAGCTCATCGACTGGTTGTCCAGAACCCAGCTCAAGAAATGCACTGAAAATTCCCAAAACACTTAGGAAGAAGTGGAGAAGTTGAATAAATCGGGGAGATATCCACTGGATTCACCCTTGTGTTGACCCCATAAAAAAAAAAGTGGGGAGAAAGCTACCGGTCGTAAAGATACACCTTTAAGCAGAACTCTCTTTTTAAGGTCACTTAGAGGCATGGAAACCTGAAGTCCGTTCTAATTGCCAATCAACGAGTCTATCACATTCACAATAAGATGCTTAGAACTTAGGGTTCTCATCAAATCTTGGGTGGGTTGAATGGCCGTAGAAAGCCACTCTTTAACCGTAAACTTAAAAATAAAAAAAATCAAAAAAGAAGAAAAAGAGAAAAAGAAAATTTTCTTTGAATAAGGCGAGGGCTCGAAGTGGCCTGCATTTTGATAGATACCCAGGCACTATTGTGTCTTTGAAAGTTCAGATCCTGAGTAAAAAAATTTCTTAATGTTGGAAATAACTTATGCCCAAGTAATCCAACCTAATTCTTTTATAAATAGCATGTAGTTTTTGCTAGGGACTAGCAAAAGATAGGCATGGGGGTGTGATGTGCATACATCTGATTAACCTAAAATATCTATTAATGCAAGTTCTTAGTGTCATATTAGCATCATACATTGTAAATAGTGCATAACATGCATAATCATGCATTTAGATTAAGTTGTATAAATTGTACAGTAATTGTCTCCTTTTTATAGTAAGGGATAGGGAAACTTTTTATGAGGGCCTCGGATCGAAGATCCAACCATACGGATCTGATCAGGGCGACGATTGGAGTTCAACGACTCCAAAATCGCCCTAACTGGGTATCCATAGCACCAGATAAAGATCAAGGAACCCTAAAGATCAAGGGCCAAGATGGTGTTAATCCACACCTTAGATGACAAATCTGACCACACGGATGAATTCGGATCGACGATCGCAGCCTAATGGCGCGAAATCGATCCAATCTGACACTTGTGGCACCATCTACAATACTCAGAAGATGGATGGCCAAAATGGCACCACATGGTGCCATCTCAGCCGCCCAACCGGCCCCAAGAACCCGCCTCAGCCTTTCCTCTTCATCTGACTGACGCTTCTCTGCTGTTGGATGCTCATCCAATGACTGCAAGGTGCGTGCGCATAAAACAAGCGCTCAACACAAAAGCACCGGCAGCGCGTTGTTTGAGTGCCTTTACGAGAAGAGAAGATGATCGTTTGAGTTGCAGGCGCTTCAAACTGGAGTGTGGGTGAGCGAGCACACAGGTGAGTCGAGCCGCACGATGGTGATCCAATGGTGCTGCTCAGCCGATAGCACCCATGCGCGATCGGACATGCGGTGTTGACGTGAGATCACACACGGGTGCGCGGTGCAAGCGGGGATCATTTAAGCCATTCGATCTCTTGATCGGACGGCTGTAAGCGTGCGGAAGTGCGCGTGCGTTGCGCGATGCAGAGGCGAGGAGGCACGCGACACGCACACACAAAGGCCACGTTCAAGCCTTTAGTGATGGATTTATCCATCACTAAAGGTCCTAAATTAATGTTTTTCAAATTGTAATGACCAAAATGCCCCCACTCCTTACAACTATAAAAGGAGACCCCCTCCATATGAATTTCTCAGCCCTTCCTTCTCTTCTCTCCCTCTCCAAAGCTCAAGAGAAGCTTGTCCCACACCCGGGATGCTCCTTAAGAGATAAAATCAATTTTTTGCCCCCATTCTGGAAGCGGATCTTGCGATGACGACGATGTGCTGCCTCGTTCCCATTCCTCCTGCCTCGACCTCCTTCTCGCTCCGTTCCTCATCTTCCAAGCATCGTCTCGTCTGACTCATCCTCCAAGCAATTGTCGAGGAGGATAACTTCTCTCTCCCATTCCTTTTTCCAGCTTGCTAGAGTAGAATTTTCCTACTTTCTAGTTGTAATAGTTTTCCTGCTTTCTATTGTAATTTCTTACTTTCTTAGTTGTATAAACATTTTGCAATATCAAGTGGATGTTTTCTCTGTCTCTCTCTCTTTCTCTTATTGTCCATAGTATTTCATTTCATTGTAATTACTCCACTTTTTAACAAAAACACAAAAAGAAAATAATTGCGAATTTTTGATCGACATAGCCTCCCCAAGTTTGACTCGAGATTTCTATTCCGGTATAAATTTTATTTGTTGAACACAAGTTCTTCGCTATTCAAACTACAACGGCAGGTTTTCAAAACCAAATTCGATAGCATAGTCCTCCGACATTCCAACAGTGCTATCTTGAAGTATCAAAAGCCAAGGACCTTTTGAGGATTGATGGTGGGGGACAAGGAATCCGATACAAATCGTGTTTAAGGCCAATTCGATGTTGGATTTAGGGGAATATAAAAGAAAAGAGAGAAAACTCTTAGAACAAAAAATCTCGCTCTATCTCTCTTATAAACAATGCACTGGCAAGCTAAACCTGGAATTAATACTTTTACGCATGGGTGCTTTAATCACTAAGGTCAACAAACCTCTGGGCAGTTTTTACGGACCTTAGAAACCTTTGCGGTAGACTTAAGGCTGAGGCTAGTCAAGTTTAAATCTTGGCTGGTCCTTGAGTATCTCTAGTCCGATTGTTGGTATTTTAATCTAATTTCTAGAGAAGAGGCACAATTTGGCATCTGAACATAAAAAACATGGTCTAGAGATGTAGTTCTTTCCATAGGATTTTACTAGAGACTAACAAAATTTAGGCATGGGAGTATGATGGTAACTCCATCATACGTCATAACTAGCTTAAATTAGTTGGAATCAACAGATAAATGCTCCTAAATAATTGCCTGAGGACCATAATTCCACTCTGATCCGTTTTAAGAAGAAAATAATAAAATAGGGTTAATTCAACTATTTTAACAGCACATCACGAATGCAAAATAACCACAGGATCACCCAGGGGTCAATTAAAGGTCAATTTAGCATTAAAGATCAAGAAGTGGGTTAACACTGACTGAAATAAGGTTTTACGCATTTCGAGTACAAAAACAGTACTGATGACCCTAATTATCAGCCCTACTTAAATTGAAGAGGTTTTGGTTGGTATAAAGTTGGTCTAAGCCTCCTAAAATTCATGGAAAAATATTCTAAGAGGTTTAGTATCCTTGGTTTGACCATCTGAACCCATTTTGACCTAGAATAGAGTTTCAGATAGGAATTTGCCGTTATTTGGTCTTCTCTGCAATTCACCCAGACAAACATGATAAAAAATCAAATCCAAGTTCACCATTATATTCCTTGGGTCCAAATTAGGTTAACACCAAAATTTGGGCCTAATTAGAGTCCATCTTGAACTAGTTTGCAATTTAGTCCCTAAAAACTCTATTTCTCTCGCTTAAAACCCTAGGTTTCAATTTTATTACAAATAGGTCCCTAACTTTGTCATCATTCTTACACGTGGGTCCCTATCGCCATTGGTGTGTGACCACACCTTTAGGTCGAGATTCGAGAGAGGATTTATCTCTCGAATCAGATCTAAATCCCTCCAAAATTGGAGGGATTGATCATGAGGAAATACCCAATCTTTTGGACCAAACTAGGAACCCTAAATCGATTCCTAGAGCTTAGGCGAGGTCAAGAAATTTTAGAAAGTTTTTCCCCTAAAATCAAGGCTTAATCAAGCCTCTTCCTTGATTTGGAGCTTGCATTCAAGCTCTATATAAGCTCGTACACATCCCAGCATCAAGCTCAGCTAGGTTTAAGGCTAGAGCATGTCTTCCTCCTCTCTTCCGGGCATCTTCAACCTCGACTCCAGTGACATCTTCCACTGTCCTCCTACAGCCTCTCAACAATCAAATCAAGAGCGCCTCCTTCTTCCTTAGCTTTGTCCGCATCTCGCTAGCCAAAGCGAGAGCATCTTCCCTCTTCTTCCTCACCGCTCGACCCTGCCAGAGAATTTGTCTTCCTTGTGACCGGCAAGGCACGCCAGCATGAGATCCTCCTCCTTCGTCCCTTAAATTAGGTTTTTCTTCCTCCTCATCCTCTCTGGATCAATTCTAATCCCTCAAAACCTGAATTTGACCACCGACCACTTCGCTTCCCCCTTGTCTTCTCTATGGCCAGCGAGGCTCCGGCAATCTCGCCCAACCAACACACACATGAAAACCCCAAACCACCACCTCCATAAGCTTCCACTCATGCCTTCGGTCAAAAGCCCTAAACCTGTTTATGACATTGACCTCTCCTTCACCCCGACAGCCAACCGACCACAAAACCTTCGTCTCCGACTTCGCCACACCATCACAGACCTCCAATCACCATGTCAATACCACTATCGTCTTCCTCGCCTCATGAAAAAACCTTTGAACCATTTGATTGGGGTGAAAAGCTAGTGCTTTGCCTTTTCAGGGATTCACCGTGTACTTCTCCGCACCGCTAATCAACTCCACCATCTGCCGCACTCCATCGACCTCAAGACTTGGTTCCACCACCTGGAGTTGCAGAAACACATCGCAACTACAGCTGCTTCTTTAATTGGCCGAAGCATCGGTCCTAGCAACAACAATTAGGGAGAGAAGATCTCTTGCAGCAAACGAAGAAGACAAGAGGAAGAGGGGGACATTTAGTCCCACCTTATATGCACACGACCTGCAAGTAGCGTATAAAACACTTTTGTTTTAAGGGCTCTTCACCTCTTACACAGGGGGTAAGGTCCCCTCTCACACCCTCTCTTACACCTCGCTCACCATCCATGCCGGTAGGCTAGGTCCCTATATCTGGATCTGATTACCTACTACTGCTCATACCTATATAGCCAGTTAAGAAAGGAAGAGGAAAATCTGAGGAAGGGTGGTGGGTGGTTTTTCCTTAGGAAACCTGCCCTTTCATCCAACACTTAGGCATTTTTGAGACCTTGTGCTCCTATTGAGGTTACTGGTTCTGTGTGCCTTGTGTTGAGGTTTGATTGTTTAAGGTGTCTGATCTTAGGGTCTGACGTCTGATTGAAAGGCACTGTGGACCTATTGAGTACTGTGCTGACATGGCAAGTGGTTGAGAAACACTATTGAGAAATTAAATTGATTTGAAACATTAGATATGTGCTTGATTGAGGAAATAAATTGGTGATTCAAATCACAATTTTTAGGGCCTTATTATTCTTTTTATCACATTGTTTTTTGAGATACAATTGCTATTATTGAATATATATTTGAGTATATTATTCATTGCATATCTTTGTTGTGATTAATCATTGTGCTCATTTATTCCTTATATTTCAACTAGTGATTGGATTCCATATTTGCTCCCTACAAACGACCTCGAACTCACATTTCTATTTTTTGACCTTATAAATTTAAATGTTAATTTGCTTTTGTTGACTATACTGTAATGTGTATTTTAAACTCGACGAAAGTACGTTCAACAGTAAACATTGTTCGAGTGCACTCTCAAAGTGTGCGGTTCTTACACCTTGCAACTCCATTTTGTTGTGCAACTCTTAGAAATGCGAACTCATGGTGGATCCCAAAAAACTTGCAAAACTTGACAAAGCTCTCATTCTCAAATTCTCCACCATGATCGCTTCTAATCCGAGAAATACAAACACTCTTCTCAATTTGTATTCATTTAGCTAGCCTAGAAAATTCTACAAAAGCCTTATCCTTACTTCTACAAAAAATCACCCATGTAAAATGCAAAAAATCATTTACAACTACAAACAAGTCTGAGTGGAGACATGTATTCTCTATTGAGACTCTAATGTCTTGTCGGTCCACACAAGTCTAAGTGGAGTAATTCTAAAGGTCTAGAAGTTGACGCTACTCCCTTACTCTCAAAAGAAGATGTAGTTAGTTATCCTTTTTCACATGCATCACAAATATGATCCTTTTATAACTAACGTTAGGCAAGCCAAGAATAAGATCTTTTCTAACTATTTTATCAATTAACCTCATGTTCACATGACCTAGTTTTCTATGCCACATGTTGTTTTCTTCATTAGAAGCAAGCAAGAAATCAATTACTTCACTTTTATCAAATTCAAAAACATAAATATCTTTCTCTTTTATACCTTTCAAAAGAACCTTTAAAGTCTTTTTATCAATTATTTTAAATCTATCATCATCTAAAATGACTTTACAACCTCTAGTACATATTTGTCAAACACTAAGAAGATTATGCTTTAAGCCATCAAATAAAGAAACATTTCTCATTTGATTAGAAGCATTACCTATCGTACCTTTACCTATAATACAGCATTTTTGGTTGTTTCCCACAGCTACATGTCCTTCGTCCACCTCCTTGAACTTTACAAATTACATACAATCATCGCTCATGTGTCTTGAACAGCCACTATCCATAATCCACTTGCTCATCCTCTTTGAGGACTACAAAACAAGATTTTAGAATATTTTTAAGTACCCATGCCTTCTTAGGTCCTTGAGTATTAGGATACCTCTCCCAAAAATAGTTTCTCTTTGGAATCCATTTGTTTTTGGCCTCTTAGTTGTAAATGTATGCATGATGGTTGGTTTTTGAGCCTTCGGGGGTACAAAGGTATTTCTACCTTTGGGATTCACAAGGTGGTTGGTTTGTTGGTTGTAGAGGAAGGTCCACTATAACTAAGACCATACTTAGATGTAGAGGGAAATTGAGTTGCTAGTGGCTTCTCTAAATTATTTCTACCAATAGTGAATTTTGCTAAGTCATCAATTAAGCAGTTTGCGTTGATCCTAAGTTCATGTACATCCTTTTCTATACAAGCAATTTTCTTTTTCAATTCATTTGTTTCTTCTTTCAGGAGATCTCTTTCAACAACTAAGCTAATGTTAGAAGCAATAAGTTTTCCATTTAGCTTAGCTAAATCCAAACATTCAGCTCTCAAGTTCATATTTTCTCTTTCTAAAGCTAATTTCTCATTTATATGAAGCTCATGATTTCTTAGCAATTCATCCCCTTCCACTCTAAGATTTTTCAAGGCTTTGTTTTCGTGTTTAATCTTCTTGCATTCATGAAAAATCTCAGCATATTTATCAAATAATTCATCAAAAGAAGTATAGTCTTGTACCTCGATTTCATTAGCCATAAGACAAATATGTGTGACTTCTTCCTTGCTTGAGTCAAAGTCGGTGTCATCGCTTAAACTCTCCTTTGAATCATTTCAAGTCATCGCAAAAGCCTTCTTCTTCTTCTTGAAGAATTTCTTCTTTAACTTTTCATTGGTCCACTCCTTTTCCATTCTTTCCTTCTTCTCCATCTTGTCTCTCTTATCCTCACTGAGTAGAGGACAATCCTTTCTTATGTGGCCTTTCTTATTACATCTATAAAATGTGGGAACTTTATCTTTTCTCCCCTTCTTGAATCATTTCCTCATTCTTACATACTTCTCAAACCTTCTAGAGAACATGGTCATATCTCATTTTCATCATTTTCCTTTTCCCTACCATCAAGATCAGAATCACTTTTAATTTTGGCTTTGAAAGCCAAGCTGTTCTTCCTAGACGTTGAAGCTTCATTTTCCTTCTTTGTTTGCTCAAGCTTTACTGTATGGGCCATTAAACTTCCAAGCATCCATGCTTACACTCTTCAAATCCTTCACCTCTTCTTCGATTGCGATAACCTTAGGTTCCCATTCCTCAGTTAGAGCCTTAAGAATTTGGAAATCATCTCATTCTCTTCCTAAGCCCCTTAAGTGGGTTGATAATGTTGGAGAATCTTGTGCTCAAATCCTTTATACTTTCATCTGGCTTCATTTTGAGCATCTCATACTCTTAAGTTAAACGCTCAATCTTAGTCTCCTTCACCTCTGATGTTTCTTCATGTGTCACCTTAGCACACTTGTAGTTTTGTGCATCGGTTCAAGCTGCGAAATACGATTGAATTCATCGTTAGTGAGAGCACAATAGAGTATACTCATAGCCATACAGTTTGTTACAATTCTTTTCTCATCCTTTGACTAATCTCTGGTCATGAGGTCCTCCTCTAGCATTCTGAATTCCCTGTCCACCATCTTCTATATAGAGATATCTCCAGTGGCCGACTTGAGGTAGATTTCCATCTTGTGCGCTTCCAATGCATATAGCCAATTTCGTTAGAGTAGGGTGGTCAGTAAGTCGACAATCCCTCAGCCCTCAAGGTGTTTGAATTCACCATTTGTCGTCAATGTGAGGAAGTCACTCTAAAAGACATCAACCTAAATTCTAATACCAAATGAAAGCACTAGGGGGGATGAATACTATTTAAGGCTGTAATTAAAATAAATATGAAATTAAGCAAAAATTTAAGCTAAAACAATTAAGCTAGAATGAATACACAACTCACAACACATGATATATAATGGAAACCTTCAATAGGGAAAAACCACTACCTAGGTCTCCCAACCTGGCATTTTTCCCCAAGCAACTCTTGTAATACTAAATGGTACTTATTGTCTATCAAATCCTTTGTACAACCACTGTTGGTCACCTAATCATGAGTAAACCCCTCTCTTTTGAGAGGATAGCAACCTACAACCTGGGCTCTTAAAATTACAATTAAATAGAGTAGAAAGATATTAAAATAAATAACTCAATTTGCTCCTAAGGATAGCCCCAAATAGTTATGCAAATCTAATGCAAGAGCTATCTAATAGAGCAAGAACTATTCCCTTGTGATGAGCGAGAAGTGTAGTAGGGAGAGAAATTTGCAAGAAGTCTTTGGATGTGGAGAGAGTGCACAGGAGCTCTAAGGCTTTAGTAGTTGAGAATTGAAGTGTAAGGCTTTTGGTGGATGTAAATAAGTACCTGAATATGCTTTAGTAGTTCCAAAATGATGGGAGGTCTCATATATATATATATATAAGGGGGTGTTTTTGAGCCTAAATATGGTTAATAGCATGCCCTCCAATGTTCATATTACTCCTCTCACGTGCATTTACAATTGCTAATTATGTTGGTCAGAAAGTGCTTTACCTAGCATTAGATAAAAGTTACCTAACGTTACGTCCACTAACTAATGTTAGGTGATGTAGACACATTTACTTAAGTTAAAATGCCTATTTATGCATATTCCTAAGCTTAGAGATGCATTTCATATTATAAATATTGCATAATATGCATCATTCTGCATTTAGAATAGTTTGTATAAATTTTAAGTTAATTCACGTCCTTTTGTGGTCAGGAGAGGAGATTTATTTCGGAGCCTTGGATTTATGATCCAACCATACGTATTTGATTAGGATGATGATCGGAGTCCAACACCTCTGAAATCGTCTTGATTGAAGTCCCATAGCACATTATGTAGTCCGAGGAAGATTAAAGGCCAAGGGGCAACGTGGTGCTAATTCGAACCTCAGATGCCAAATCCAACCACATGGATGGATCTTGATTGACGATTGCAGCCCAACGGAGCGGAAATCGACCCAATCCGACGCCCGTGGTGCCATCTATAAAGTAAAGAAAATAGATGGCCATGATGGCACCACGTGGCACCATCACAGCCACCCAAGACCACCCATGAGCCACCGTTGCTCCCCCCTCTTTATTCGGCCAACAAATCTAGGTTGTTGGATGAAGATCCAACAGCCATGGAAGCTCCACGTCGCTCAAGCAAGGTGGTCATCTTCTTGACACAAAAGGAAGGATTGAGTGGTGGTTTTGAGCCCTTTCACAAAGGGGAGATCGCAAGTTCAAGACCCACAACGCCCCCCAAATCTTTAATTGAGCAGCCGCAAGGGCGTCGCGTGGTGAGTGCATGGCACAGACTTAGCACAAGGATGTGCGTAGCGCGCAGCGCAGCAAGCCAGCAGCACAGACGTGTGGGATACAGGCACCCGAAGAGCATGCCAATAGCGCAGCAGCGCAAGCACGTGTGTTGTCTTCAGTGACATCTGCGGCGAGTCTTCAGCAATGTTTATGGACGTCACTAATTTCCCCATGTGTGAAAAGCTTCTTCTCCTCCATTATAAAAGGCCTACACCCCTCATTCTTCTTCATCTCTTCCTTTCTCACCCTTACTACCTGCAAGGCTCTAGAGAGAGCTTGTCCCAAGCTTGGGATGCTCCTCTAGAGTAGAAATTAAATATTTTTCCCACCTCTCACCTCCATTCGTGGAGCATCCTGTAGCTGTCCTCTCACCACCTTCAGGAAGTAGATCCTCGCCGTAACACCATCTTGCCCTGTCCTCCTTCCTTCAATGCTGTTCTTCTTCGTCCAACTCCTCCCAACCTTCGTCCAGGGCATCGTTAGAGTGAGTTGTCCTCCAAGCGACCATCGAGGGGGATTCTTGTCACCTCTCTCTATCTTTTATTTGCTTTCTAGTGTAGTTTCAATTAGTTGTAATATACATTGATTGATTTCGTGAAATATTTCTCTCTCTCTCTCTCTCCCTTATTTGCAAGTAGACTAGTTAGATAAATATTTTATCGATCTGATCTCTTGCCTATTAAAATAAAAAAAAATTGCAAAAGATAAAAACAACAAAAACAAATAAAGTCGAAGTGTGAGTTTCAAAACCAAACGTTCGCCTTCCTGTGTTCGACCCGAGACTCACTTCGAGTTTCGGTATAAATTTTATTTGGTAGTGATATTTTGTGACTACGATGACGGATTCTCCAAAACCCTAATTTTACTTGCCAAAAATACGCTAATCATTTTGGTGCCATTGCTGAGGAGGCAATGTTCTTTGGTTCTTTCGTGTTTTCCGCCTTACTTAACTTTTATCTCACTTTTTCGGATCTTTAATTGCAGGAACTCTTCCAAGGCAAGCTAGAGAAATTAGATCGAAGAAAAGTGTGGATGAAAGTTCTGTAAGTGTATCCCCATCACCCCCACCCTAGATTCCATTTTGCCACCTAATAACTCAAACTCAAATCAACTTAGGTGCTTGCATAAACCCTAGGTTAGATCTGATTGTTTGATTGTCACTTCACCTCACTTCACCCACCGGCATAAATTAAAAATTAAAAATAAACACTTCTTTTCTTGTGGGATTAAATTAAAAGAGGCACACCTTAAACACCCACAAATTTCTTGACCTAAGGTGCACAATCACTTTGATTCTACCCCTTAACCCGGGATCTGATCTGTGGACCCGGTACACTTCAACTTAATATACATAAGTGAGTAGAAATCTGATTAAGTTAAGACATTGTGTGCCTTAATCTGTGGTGCGAATAGGCCAATTGATTGATTTATTTGGGCCGCACCACTCGATTTAAAATTGATTTATCAAGTAGCTTGCCACTTAGGGTTCAATTTTTAGGAACTAACCAGGCACTCCACATTATTTCTAACTTCTAAAGGAAAATATCATCACCGGTGCTTACAAAAACTTGGAGTATTCTACTAAACTTGATTGAACCAACCTAAAGATTAAACCCTAAAAGATACATCATAAAATAACCTTGTTTGAAAACCCTAGCTGTGCACATACACTCATTTTAATTGATCATTAAGGACACAACCTATCTAAAAGATCCATCACATTCCAAGAGCACAATCATCCTAAGCCTAATTAAAACTGAGTAGACGGCCGTAAGGATTAACTCACTCTTTGAAACTCTAACTAAGATTTCTTTCGATTAATCTGCTTCTAGTGATCCATCTAATGTCTAGCTAGGGGAGTAGCGTCAAACGACCACAGTTGGGGGTATCAAAGGAACCAGAGGCACAAGCCAAAGGAAAAACCTTCTCCCCAACCCCTCCCTCTAATTGGTTGGATTGACTAAATAGAAATAGATCAAATCATTTCTTTCATCTCAAGACGGGTTCTGGGAGTCGATAGGTCTTTAGGCTACCCATCAAAGGACAGGTTTGGTTGATTGCACTGCAGGGCACCTTTCTCTATTCTGTTTTCCCTCCTACTTCACCATGTATTCTTCCACACCATAACCACAATTCCAATCCTATCCTCCTACCACCACTTATCCTCAAGATGATTACTATCCCGACTCGACTTATGACTACCCATCCCCTAGTCGGGGTAACATTGATTGGGGATATGATTTCGAAGCTCAATGTCCAGGGTCTAACTGTTCGCGAGAGAAATCGAGGTTTTAAAAAAACTGCATTATAGTATAGCCGAAATCGCTTCAAAAATAAATAATATTTATTACTCGAATTTTAAGTCCGAGGTTGAACATAGGAAGCAATATGGAATTCAAACTCAAAATTGTAATTTGAATCAAAAATATAAGAGATTGCAACAAGAATAATGTCAAGTATCTATTAAGAGCGCTTGATCAGGTTTTAAAAGTCACGTTATAGTACAGCCAAAAAAAGTGTTCAAAACAAATATAATTTTATTACTCGAATTTAAAGTTCGAGGTCAAACGTAGGGAGCAAATGGAATTTAGACACTAAGCTCAATAATGAATGCAATTTGGACACATAATACTACTCAAAAATCTAATTAAAAATATAAAGCATGAGTATATGGATAATAAGAATAAATGTAGCTAAAAATATAATGGAGGACTTATGAAGAATTGGATGTCTGATTATAAAATCAGACGTCGTAAAATTATGTGCTACAGTGCCTTTTCCTTCTTTCTCTGCCTTCTTTCTCTGATTTCTCATGCAATCTCTCTTCTCTTTCTTCTCTGGCCTCTCCTTCCTTTCTTTCTCTATCATTGGCTCCTTCTTCTCTTTGTCTTCTCTTTTCTTTTGCCTTCTCTGTCTTCTTCTTCCTTTTCTTCTTCCTTCCTTCTTTGGCTTCTTCCTTTACCTTTTCTTCTTCCTTCTTTCTTGTCTTTCTTCTTCTCTGGTTTTAGCCTTGCAAATCCTCAGCTTCTTCCTTCTTCCTTGGCTTCTTCGCCTGACCTCCCCTTCTTCGTCTTTGATTTGGCTAAGTGTCAAGCGAATCTTTTCACAGCAAAACCCCCCTTCCCCTGCATAGCGTTCCTCTCTTTCTCTCTTCTCTATTTCGGTTCGCTCTCCCAGACCCACATCCAAGTTGGGTAATTGGACCTAACAGAGACTTGGGTCCAGGCTAACCAGCATGGGTAGTGAGCGAGGAGTGAGTCGATTTGGGTAAATGGGTCGTGGCCAGATCTGCATAGGCAGTGCTGTGGATGAGGCCGTGAGAGGGGGAGAGAGGGACCTCACCTCGTGAGTAGGAGGCGATAAGCCTTTGGCAAGAAAACAATTTATGCGATTACACTCGTTCGTCTAGTTCCGAGGTAGGACTAAACGTCCCACCTCCCTTGCGCACACCGCAGCAGCAGGTAGCGCTTCCAATTTGCGAGGCTATAAGGGCTTGTGCTTCAAATTGGGAACCTAAGCGTGATCGTGCCTCAAGTCCGCGTCGCCTAGAACTCACGCCTGGAGTAGCAGCAGCTAGAGCACAAGAAGCAAGCTCCAAGCTTCTTCATCCATAGCGGCCCGTGTGCCTGAACCTGAAATCATGAGCACAGCCTTGCGGCCACGTCAAAACATCCAGGTAGATTCACCAAGGCACGACGAATATGTGGCGGTGGTCAGCGTGGCATGGGAACGGCTATGGTAGCGTGCCTAGGGTTCTCTGTGGCCGTGTGAGTGGGGGTGTTTGGGGGCACTTTTAGGTAGGTGAGTGGTCGAGTGATTGGAGTAGTGGGAGATGATCAGTGGGGTGTTGCGGAGGTTGTATGGTGGTTGGCGAGGCGAGTGGAGGTGCGGAGTGACGAGGATGCCTCGCCAGAGGTATGGCCGGAGGTGGAGAAGGTGATGGTGATCGATGGCGTCGAGGGGTGTTTTTGAGAAATAAAGAGGGGGAATAGGAGTTAGAGGGAGAGGGAAGCTAACAGACCTAAACTAAGGATGAAGGAGATAGAAGAGGTGTCTGGCTGGTACAACCAATACCAGAGATGAAGATCTCCATAGATGAGGCGGCGGCGAAGATGAGAGCAGTGGGGGCGTCAGGGTTGGTATAGCCGACACGGATGAATGAGAGGAAAGCAACCCAACCACTGGTATTGTGATTGGGCAATGAGAGAGAGAGGGAGGAACCACCGGAGCTTGTGGAGGAGTTGTGGCCGGCGAGGAGAGAAGAATGTGGGGTGGACCGACCCAATTCCAAGCTGAGGAGGTGCGGCTGGATCAGGGGCTGCTTAAATAGGCTTCTGGGGACGAATTTGTGCTTGGAAGCCAAGCTTCCAAGAAAGGTATGTATGCCAGAGTTGGAAGGTTCAAAAAGACCAAAATCTCTCATGCGTTCGTATGAGAGATTGGGTACAAATTAGGGCTCAGTGATGGGTTCATATTGGAGGAGATTACTCAAAGAATCTCCCTTCCAATTTTAGGAGGGATTCGCTGAGCAATCAAGGAGGAATCGCCTTCTCAAGTTCGGCGGAGCAGGATTCCCCCTGCTATAATGGTGGAGGGACCTGTTTTCAAGGATGATGAAGAAGCTAGGGGGGTTTTTGCAAAGGTTTTCAAAAGATGGGGGCAGAAATGTAATAAGGTTGGTCATATTTGCAAAGTAGGTCAAGATGAGTTCCCTTTAGATCCAAATTTTGGTACAAACCTAATTTGGACCTAAGGAATCCAATGGTAAAGTTGGATTTTGGGTTTGACCACATTTGCCTAGGCAATTTACGTAAAAACCCAATTTAGGCAAATATATGTCTGTGACCCCATTCTAGGTCAAAATGGGTTCCAAAGGCCAATTTGAAAGTTCTAAACCCTAGATGATATTTTTATATGATTTTGAGAGGGTTTAGGTGAATTTATCCTGACCAGAACCTTGTTTAATCAAGCAAGTCTGTTTTAGGGTTACAAGAAGTCATTTAATTCCCAGAACTCACACGAACCCTTTTCTATTTGGTCCAACCCACTTTTTATCTAGTTAAGATCTTTTAACTAGTGTTTAGCCCTTGAGAAACTCGCTGTTGTACTGCTATGGTAAAATTGCAGTTTTACCCCTTATTTCTTGCTTTTCTCTCAGAATGGTTATTCAGTGAATTAGGACCTCCAATTAGTTATGTAGGAGATCTTGTTCTCTTTTATGGATCAAAATGAGCTAGTTAGGGCTCATGATGGTGTTCCCATCGTACCCCATACCTAGCTTTTGCTAGTCCCTTAGCAAAATTTTAAGGTTTTAACTTTGATTCTAGACCATGAGTTATTTTGATGCTCAAAAACTATGATGAGTGTTTTCTTTTGTGGATTATATTAGAATGCCAATAATAGGCCTAGAGGTACTCAAGTACCAACCAAGATCGGGACCTGACCAGCTCTAGCCTCAATCCGCTGCAAAGGTTTTTAAGGCCCACAGGAACTATCCTAAGGTTCATTGGACTCCGCAGTTAAAGCACCCATGCTTGTAACATATTTTATCCTTGGTTCATTTGTAGTGTGTTTTTGTAAGAGAGAGACAGAGGATTTTCTTTGTTTGGAGAGTTTTCTCTCTCTTTTCTTTTTATTTCTAGCTTCGGATTGGCTTCTCAACACGGTCTGTATCAAATTCCTAGTCCCCATCATCAATCCTTGAAGGGTCCCTGGAAATCAATGCTTCGTGATAGCACCACCCATGGCAACCCCCAGAACCCTGGCTTTCAAGATTTCGAGATAATCCCACCCATGGCGTTCTGTAGTTAAATCCAGACCATGGCAATCGACATTTCATGATAATGCTACTCATGGTATTTGAACCAGCACAAGGTGCTTACATGGCCCCAGTAGGATATGTAAATATCCTAGGAGACAAGCACCGAGGAGACGATATGTTATTGCGCATCTTCGAGGGGAATTTCCTGCCTCTCCGTGTTGGGAACTCGTCTAAATCAACTTATGTTGATCGGCCTCTCCTAATCTAGGCAACTTTTTCAGAATAGTTTAAATGCATTTGCGTGATTTTGATACTTATGCGCACTGAATCAAACTGTGTGTGGATTGGGGTGCTTAGATTACCGAGAACTACAAACTAGAGGTCAGTTAACGAGGTCGAATACTCCCTAAGCCTTAGACCTAATACTTAAGCTTCGTATTTTCCCCAACCTCTTGAGGACTATCTAGATCTTAGCGGATACTTGAATTTTTAAGCCTAGGAGTCTAGCCCAAGAGGCCTAAGATCAGCGTTCCTACTAATCACTTCTGTGTCTCATTAGCACTTTTTTGCTTTCATTTTCTTTTTCTTGATATGGTCTAGAACATAGTTGCTCCCTTAATTTCTTATTAATGACTATCTCTTCTTTTTCATTTTGTGCTCCTTTTTTGACATTTTCCACTTTTCTCCTCAAGTTTTGTATGGCCTCAAAATTTTCTTTTCTCCTCCATTTTTTTTGTTCTTTTTCACAATTTTCTATTTTTTTTGGTATTTTTGGAATATGTGATTTTTTGTGAGAACCCTTCTGAATTTTGATTTATGTATGTTTTCACTTTACCACCCCCCCATGCCTAAGTTTTGCAATGTCTCATTATAAACGGAGGGTGTGAAATAGGTTTGGGTTTAGGAATTTTAGCACAGGGTTTATCGGGTAGGCGAATGGATCGGGAATGACTGTTGCGGACAATTTTAAGCTCTGGTACGTGTACTAGAGGTGGGATTGATTGGTCAAAAACTGAACTTAGGGTGCAATAATCGTGAAGAACAGAAGGATAATCAGAAGGATCTCGGATTTTTGGACTGATGGGTTGCCTCCCGTTAAGCACTAAATTCAACGTCTTCAGCCAAGTGGGAAATGGTATGGAGGGGGAGTGGTTAAATCAGCTAAGTTTTGAAGAACAAGCACCTTGATCAAAAGCCTGGTTGGTCCAACCAGGTGCTTGTTCAGATCAACAGGCTGATGATGTAGCCCAAACCCAATTAATCTGGTGGGTTGATAAGGTAGATCAAGAGATGTGGAACCCACCATATACTATGGAGCTCGGAATGATATGGAAGTGCAAATCCAGAGTTTGGCTGAGTCGAATTAGCCTGGTCAGAGTAGGGATCCTCAAAATAATCAGTGGATGATGCGGAAACCCTACGGGAGTGATCAGAGAATGATGGAGCATGGTTTGTAGTCTAATCAATGTCCGAAACCTGATAGAGATGTGGAGGCGAATCCTCTGCATCGGCTTAGTAAGTGGGGAGTCAGAATAGAAATTGAGTATGGTTGCAGGTCGAGGCTTAAAATAGGTTTGGATGGGTTCTGTATATGCGGAGGAGGTGGCTTCAATAAGAATTGTGTATGAGGGCTCCTCTAAAAAGGAATTACAGGTGGGTTCATTTAGAGAGTCCTTATAGTGGCCATCAAATTCAAAGATAAATGCCTGAAGAGTGTCTATAGGATGCAGAGGATCTGAGTCAAGAAAAGATTTGAATTCAGGGCTGTAGATGCTCTCGGCACTTTTTTATTTTGATTCCGAAGGATCAAAAAGAAATGATTCCATCTCACTGGAACCTGAATTTAAATCAGTGATCTTGGGATCAGGGACCTCAGAGTCAGGGTCAGAGAATGAATCATGTGAGCTGAGGTCGTAGATTGTCTCGTCATAGTCAGGAAACAATGGTTCTCTAAAATCATGGTAAGATTCAAAATCGTCGGAGAAATTGCGAGAATCAAGTTCTGAGTTCGATTCGAGATCAGAGGTTCCACCATAGAATAAATCACAAGATGTAGACTCTGCAACCTGACTTGGGTCTAGCCTATTCTTCGATTCTGAGCTCAAAGAGGTGTCCTTATTTGGTCTAGGCTCGAGTTCTAGGCTTGTAGGAAAGATCCAACCAAAACCCCACTCTTCCAACTCCTCGATTTCTGTATCGTAGATTGCCGTGACTTCTGAAAAATCAATCTGTATCTCTGAGGATGTTGGAGAGGGATATTCATCAAACAAAGGCCTAGAATCATAATCTACATTTAAACTTTGATCGTCGTCATACGGGGCCTTGTAATCTTCCTAATAAGTTTCAGATCCAGATTCTAGGCTGATGATGTGGGTTGAATTACTAGAATTTAGGTCAGGATTACCTTTGAGGGTCACCTTATCAGAATAAGGGTCGGGAATTACACCCTCGAGAGGTTATGTTCTAATCTCATCATTACAGGAGTCTCGGAATTCTATGCTTGGTGACCCAGGATTTTGATTTTCTAGGGCTAGTTCAAAATCGTGTTCTCCTGCAATTGGGACTTCCCAACCTAATTCAAGATTAGGCATGTTATATTCCATCTGGGTTGGGAATCTACAACAACCTTGTGCCTCAAACCCAGGATTTGGGAAATCAGATTGATCCTCAATACTATTCCAAGATGTTTCATGAACTGTTTGGGGCATGTACGGGTATTTTTGATCGATAACTTGTTTCAACAATCTCATCATCTCTTCTCATTTTTCAAGATCATCTTGGTGTTTATCCCAAAGTACAGGATTTGTCATGCATTGGAGGTATTCAAAGTTATGCAATTTTTCTATCTCAATGTATCCTGTATTGAGAATGTCTCGGGTTGATCCTTTTGTGGCTTTTGTTAATAACAATTGGGCACAGTTTACGATGAAGGTTGTTGTTGCCGGTACACTAACCTAAATGTCTTCTACGGGTTTTGAGGTTTTGTACTTAATTTCATAGAATTCAAGGGCATCCTCAATCATTCTATCTCTCATGGATCTTTGTAATTCAGGTTTCTTGAATGGTTTTCCTAAGTAACCAGGCTGCATTTTTGAATCAGATGGTGGAATCAAGATGTAGAATCAGAATTCAAGTCTTAGATTGAAGTGATTTGATATGAATAGAGACTCCCAAAGAAAATCTATGTGTGTCCTCTAAATAGAAGGGATGAGGGATTAAATGTGAAGTTGACCCAATCAAGGCACTCAAAGATTTTTGAATGACTATAGAGGTTCGGGGCGGATGATAACCCTAGATCAGAAAGTCGTCCACCTGAGAATTACCTGGGCAACCAAAGCGGGAGAGTCCCGCAAAGACCCCTACACGGTAGAGCGCCCCCACAAGTTGCAGGGTTTCCCCTACCCAACCTCTCTTATCACTGAGGATCCAGGTAGACCAGAATGGATAACTTGACCTCTTAAGTCTACCAGTTTTATACCCTAATTTATGCCTTTGATTTCACTTGAATTAGCAGTTATTTTGACTTGTGACCTAATTTGGAGGTTGGTTGGCCTACAATGTAGTCCAACTTCACTTGACCTACCCTAAAGATGGCAGAATGACTCTAGGTCAAGACCTAGAAATCACCTTGATTTGACTCCTAGGTTATTAGGTCTAAGTATTTTAAGGTTCAAGTGAGTTTAGAATCTGATTTTAGGATTTTTCTTGATTAAATCTTTTCAATCAAGGGCTTGGGTAGCACACAAATGCGGGCGGGTGTGTTTCCTTTTATGTAGGCAAGTGTGAATTAGCACTCCAAAACCTTAATGTAGAAATCCTAATTTGGCTTTATTTCCAAGTCCACTTTGAGTTTTACAAATGTTCTCCTTGGACTCTAAACAAGAAGTGCGTAGTCCAAGAAGATTAGAAACTAAGCGTAATCCCTAAGAGGCACAGGAATTTTAGGGTAGGATCTCTAAATAGAATCACTTCAACATCAATAAGATGTGAAAAAAAAATTCGCAAATAAGGAAACTAGCCTCTTAAATGATAATTACTATGAAAAGAAGGCAGGTGATTCCTAATTTGATTGTTTCCCTTTTGTTCTCCCATGATTAGGAGGTTTGATTAGGGAAGAATAGAGAAGTTACCTGTCCTGGAGTGGTTGATTTGAGCGGGAGATCTCCTCATGAAATACCTCGCAAAATCACAATAAAACAAATAGGACAAGTCAGTGCTCAAATATAATCAAAATAATAACAAGGGTTTTAAAAGGTCATGTTGTAGTATAGCCGAAAAATGCATTCAAAACAAATACAACTTTATTACTCGAATTTAAAGTCTAAGGTTGAACACAGGGAGCAAATGAAATTCACGCACTAAGCTCAATAATGAATGCAATTTGAACACATAATACTACTCAAAAATCTAATTAAAAATATAAAGCATGAGTATATGGATAATAAGAATAAATGTAGCTAAAATATAATGGAGGACTTATGAAGAATTGGACGTCTGATTATAAAATCAAACGTCGTAAAATTATGTGCTACAATGCCTTTTCCTTCTTCTTCTTTCTCTGCCATCTTTCTCTAATTTCTCTTGCAATCTATCTTCTTCTCTTTCTTCTCTGGCCTCTCCTTCCTTTCTTTCTCTATCGTTGGATCCTTCTTCTCCTTGTCTTCTCTTTTCTTTTGCCTTCTCTATCTTCTTCTTCTTCTTCCTTTGCTTCTTCTTCCTTTTCTTCTTCCTTCCTTCTTTGGCTTCTTCCTTTACTATTTCTTCTTCCTTCTTTCTTGTCTTTCTTCTTCTCTGGTCTTGGCCTTGCGAATCCTCAACTTCTTCCTTGGATTCTTCTTCCTTCTTTCTTCTTCGTCTGACCTCCTCTTCTTCCTCTTTGATTTGGCTAAGTGTCAAGCAAATCTTTTCACAGCAAAACCCCCCTTCCCTTGCATAGCATTCCTCTCTTTCTCTCTTCTCTATTTCGATTCGCTCTCCCAGAGCCACATCCAGGTCAGGTAATCGGACTTAATGGAGACCCGGGTCCAAGCTCACCACCGTGGGTGGTGAGCAAGGAGTGAGTCGGTTCGGGTAAGTTGGTCGTGGCCAGGTCCGCGTGGGCAGTGCCACGGACGAGGCTGTGAGAGGGGGAGAGAGGGACCTCACCCCGTGAGTAGGAGGCGATAAGCCTTTGGCAAGAAAACAATTTATGCTGCTACACTTGTTCGTCCAATTCCGATGTGGGACTAAACGTCCCACCTCCCTTGCACTCACCGCAGCAGCAGGTAACGCTTCCAATTTGCGAGGCTGTAAGGGATTGTGCTTCCAATTGGGAACCTGAGCGTGCTCGTGCCTCAAGTCCGCATCGCCTGGGACTCATGCTTGGAGCAACAATAGTTGGAGCATAGGAAACAAGCTCCAAGCTTCTTCATCCATGGTGCCCGGTGTGCTTGAACCTAAAATCATGAGCACAGCCTTGCGGCCACGTCAAAACGTCCAGGGAGATTCACCAAGGCACAGCGAATATGTGGCAGTGGTCGGCGTGGTGTGGGAACGGCTGTGGTGGCATGCCTAGGGTTCTCTATGGCCGTGTGAGTGGGTGTGTTCGAGGGCACTTTTGGGTGAGTGGCGGAGTGATTGGAGTAGTGGGAGATGATCAGTGGGGTGTTGCAGAGGTCATAGGGTGGTTGGCAAGGCGGGTGGAGGTGTGGAGCGACAGGGATGTTGGCCTACAATGTATCTTCGGGTGGAGGTGCACTCGCCACATAGACCATGCCTTTCACTCGATTGTAGGGTGGTTGGCCTACAATGTATCTTCGGACCATGGCGAGTGCAATGGTGGTGGTTGTGTGGCGTGGCGTGGTCTGTGTGTGTGGGGCAAAGTTGGACTGTGCATGTAAAGGTGGGTGTGTTCAGGGGCATGCTAGATTGATCAATAGCTCTAACTAAATTAGGGCTTTTGATCTACGGTGAAGGTGTGGACTGCGAGAGCGGTAGCATAGGTGGGCTGTGGTGGATGCTAACGCTCGCCGGAGGTCTACTGTCGAGATGGAAGATGGAGTCGCAGAGGCATTGGCAGGGTCGAATCGGAGTGTTGAAGTTGCTATTGTGATGAGGGGAAGCTGAGGAGTCGTCTGAGAGAGGTAGCGAAGGACAGGGAATGGAGATGGGACCGGTTGTGGTATGATCGGTGCCGAAGACAAAGCTGGCTCTGATAAGGGTTGGATGACAAGGATGAAGGGGATAGGGACGCCGGCTGGTGCTGCTCAACGTGGAAGAAGGCAAGGAAGGATGATCTACTGCTGGTATTGCGGTCAGATGATGAGGAGAGGCAAGGAGGGTCGTCGGAGCTCGAAGAGCACTTCAGCTGGAGGAGAAGAATTTGGGGGGTTACTCCGGTCGAATTTGAGCTTACCCAGAACGGTTTGATCTGGGGGTCTTTTTATAGACCTTTAGAGGAGGTTTTGGGCTTGGGAAGAAAGCTTCCCAAGCTTGGAAAGCTTTGCTGGAGGAGGAAATTTTCTGATACCCAAATCTCTCATGCGTACGCTTGAGAGATCGGGAAGGTTGTGGGGCATGGGATTTGGCTCAAAAGGAAGGGAATTCCTTGACGAACTTCCCTTTCAAATTTGAAAGGGATTCGTCAAGGATCAAGGAGTTCTTGCCAATTTTAGGTTACCGGTGCTTGTAGGAATAGGATTAACGGCAGTAGGGACCTATTTGTGAAAAATGATGAAAAAGTTAAGGGTCTATTTGTAAAGATTTTGAAAGTTAAGGGCATAAATGTAATCAGACAAGACCAAGTTGCAAACTAGGTCAAGACAATTTCAGCTTGGGTCCAAATTTTGGTACAAACCTAATTTGGACCTAAGGAATCCAATGGTGAAGTTGGATTTTGGTTTTGAATGCATTTGATTGGGTAATTTGTGTAAAAACCCAAATTAGGGTAAATGTCTGTTTGATACTTTGTTTTGGGCCAAAATGGGTTCTGATGGATGATTTGAAGGTACAAAACCTAGAAAATATTTTTCTATGAATTTTAGAGGGTTTAGTTGAATTTCATCCTGACCAGAACCTCAGTTGATTAAGCGGGTCTGTTTTTAGGATTTCAAAAGTCATTTAATTCTCAAAACATGTGTAAACCCTTTTCTATTTGTTATAACCTACTTGTTAGACTTTTAGGACCATTTAACCCTTAATTAACCCCTGAGAAAACCCATGATTGTACTGCATTCATGATATGATGGTAAAACTGTAGTTTTAACCCTATTTTCTTGTATTTCCCTCAAAATGGTTATGCAGTGACTAATGGCTCTCTGACAGTTATGTAGGAGCATTTATTGACTTAGTTGGATCAAAATGAGCTAGTTAGGGCTCATGATGGTGTTTCCATCATACCTCCATACCTAGCTTTTGCTAGTCCCTTAGCAAGATCTCATGGAATTAACTTTAATTCTAGACCATATGCCTTTCTATGCTCAAAACTCTGATATATGCTTTCTTTTGTAGATTAGGTTAGAATGCCAATGGTAGGCCTAGAGGTACTCAAGTACCAACCAAGATCCAGACCTAACCAGCTCTAGCCTCAATCCTCCGCAAAGGTTTCTAAGGCCCACAGGAACTAACCTAAGGCTTGTTGAACTCCGCGGTTAAAGCACCTGTGCTTGTAACATGTTTTAGCTCAGGTTCAATTTGCAGTGCATTTTTGTAAGAGAGAGACAGAAGAATTTTTCTTTATTTTTGGAGAGTTTTCTCTCTCTTTTCTTTTTATTTCTAGCCTTGGATTAGCTTTACAACACGATCTGTATCGGATTCCTAGTTCCCACCATCAATCCTCGCAGGGTCCCTGCAATCGATGCTTTGAGATAGCACCACCCATGGCAACCCCCAAAACCTTGGCTTTCAAGATTTCGAGATAATCCAGACCTTAGCAATCGACATTTCGTGATAATGCCGCCCATGGCATCTGAGCCAGCACAAGGGGATTACATGCCTCCGGTAGGATATTTAAATATCGTAGGAGATAAGCACCGAGGAGACGATATGTTATTGCACATCTTCGAGGGGAATTTCCCACCTCTTCACATCGGGAACTTGTCCAAATCAACTTGTATTAATCAGCAATTCCTAATCTAGGTAACTTTTTCATAACAGATTTAACGCATTTGCATGATTTTGATACTTAAGCGCACTGAACCAAACTGTGTGTGGATTGGGGTTCTTAGGTTACCGAGTCTCGCAAATCAAAGGTCAATTAACAAGGCCAAATAATCCCTAAGTCTTAGACCTAATGCTTAAGCTTCGCATTTTCCCCAACCTCTTGAGGACTATCCAGATCTTAACGGATAATTGAATTTTTAAGCTTAGGATAGCAACCCAAGAGGCCTAACATCAGTGTTCCTACTAATCTCTTTTGTCTCTTAGCACTTTTTGTCTTTCATTTTCTTTCTTTTTGATTTGGTCTAGAATTGAGTCAATTCCTTAATATTTTACTAATGACTATCTCTTTTCCTTTTCTTTTCAAATTGTGCTCCTTTTTGACATTTTTATCTCCCCCCTTTTCTCCTCAAAAATGATATGCAATCAATTCAGAATTTCCTCCCTTCTCCTAGTTTTGTTTTTTTTTTTTTTTGGAATATGTGATTTTTTGATGAAACCCTTTCTTGTGAAATGATTTTCCTAGCTTTTTGCACTTTAATACCCCCCCATGCCTACGATTTGCAATGCCCTCATTATAAATTAGGTGGGTTCGAGTTCAGCTTCGATCATTCATTAGACCAGGTGTTGGGTGGGTGGATGAGTCGGGGTGACTGTTGTGGACAATTTCAAGCTCGAGTATGGGTACCAGAGGTGGAGTCGGTTGTTCTAATGGATGAACCCTAAAGTGTAATATGAGTTCAGCATAAGATGTGTCAAGAAGGGTTTTGATTTTTTCAAAAAGATGATAGGTTGCCTCTGATTAGCCCATATTTGTGGGCTATTTAAGTATTTAAGTGCCTAGACATTAAGTTAATTCTAACATTTATTTAGCATGCATTAGGATGTAAATAGATTAATTTATATTTTTGATTTAATTGCATAATTCATGCATTGCATTCATAATTAAAGGCATCTGGAATTGACTTAGAATGGCATTAGGTGCATTACATGCATTGTTTTAATTAACATAGAACTTAAGGATTTGTCTACAAATAATTCGAATATTTTATTTTATAAATTCTTCTTCTTCTCGCAGGCAATCGTTCCACTTCCTCTGCCTGCGCATTCAATCTTTGCCAGCTACCTGCACTTAAGACCCCATTCATGGAGGAGTGGGAGAGATGGATCTGGTCGGGGGAAGTTGTGACTACAAGGGAGAGGAGGAGGCAGTTATGCTGGGGAGGCCACCACCCCTTTCCTTACTGTGCCAAGAACCTTATTTCTCATCCGCTCCTTACCACCAGCCTCAACTACGACAGCGCGACTCCACCACCGTTGGCATGTGGTGTGATAGCCCACACCGCCAAGAGTCCCTGCATTACCATGCTTCATCTTCCCTTCCACGCACAGCTCCCAGTTACTGCATGCACCTCGCCAGCTCCCCACCCATGCACCTCCTACAGCACGCACCTTGTGTGCACCCGCGCTCCACCAGCCCACACGCACCCCTATCGCACACCCGCAGTAGCCACTCGCCCCTCTGCATGCATACACACCCCCGCGCCTCAGCCCCCTACCGCACGCACCATGCACAGCCACGCACCCTCTAGCACCATTCCCACGCCTGCTGCTATTATGTGCACACCTCTACCTGCAGCAACCATCGTGCGCTCCTCGCAGCCAAAGTCATACGCCCAGTAGTAGAAACTGGCCCTCGCCCACCAGAAGCACGCGTAAAGCGTGCGCTACTCCAACCAGCGTCGCCACTCGTGCACATGCCTGACTTCTTCTTCTTGTTCTTCTCTGCCAACTGAAGGTACCCAAAGCCACCACAAATGTAGCCATCAAATCCGGCCACGAAACTCCGTCGAACTCGCCTTGACTCCCCGACCACAACCACACTTCTGACCACACCAATCGACCACTCGATGGCTGGTCGGAGAGACTCATCGCCGGCGGCTTCTTCCACTCCGGTCGGCGACCACTGACAGCCATTCGGAGTGCCACCACCACCATCGGAAAGCTCTCGTCGCACTTATCCTCCTCTGAGCTTCCCATGGCCTTCCATCGCCTCCTCTCGCATGCACAAAGGAAGCAAATCCTCTATTTTTAGGTTATTACTATTTACATTTGAATGCCATTGCCAAATTTTCATTTTGATTTTAATATTTGATATATTGAGTGAAATTGCAACTTCATGCTCATGCTTTCTCATAATTTCTTGGCTTTTGTTATTCACATCTTTTGACATTGGTTTTGGATTAAGATGTACACAATTTCTCTCTAATACATGTGCAATTGGAAATTTCAGAGATTGATCACATATTTATTGAATATTTGGTAGAACTAAAATAGGTTGTGTTAGTATGGTGAAATTATCATTGAAGTTATTATAGTGGTTAACCTAAATCGAGTCTAACCATCTTTCATAAAAAATTTTTAACGTGGCCTACTTGATTTTATCTTGGTCACTTTTAGGCCTAGAGTCGATCTCAGGGACGCAGGAATTAAAGGTGAAGAAGTTTCTACGCCTTTCCTAAAACGTATCACTTCCATGCGTTTATTATATTTTTAGTTTTCCTATTTAAGATTTTTTTGTTGATAATATTGTCCTTGAGGCACACCCTCAAAATCAAGTTCTTGGCTTTGAGCCAAATTGTTCTTGGCTTTGAGCCAACTTAGGGTTTCCAAAAACTGGTCCTGTTATTCACAAGACTGAGTACCTACAAGACAAGAATTATCTTTTCTCTTTTACTCTTTTTTTTTCTTTTTAATAGCAAGAAACAAAAGATAAATAAAAATAAGGCAGGTTGTTGGTAAACAAAGGAATACTTAGCTTAATATATGTATAGATATATAATAGATACAGTATATATATATGTATTTATTATATATAGGGGTGAAGGTGGAAGTGGAAATGGAGTGTAGCACAGTGTCAAGTTACTCCACATCTAATGAGACGCAACCAACAAGACGGCGTGCTGCGTGGAGTGTGGGATGGATGTGTAGCAGTGTGTGTGGAGGAGCTTACTTTGCGCGGATATCGGGGAATATCAGCAACTGGTGCAGATATTCCCACGATATGATGCGCGGTGGAATGACTAGTGCATGGGCGTATGGATACGGGTAGGTGATGTGTATGTAATATATATATATATATATATATATATATATATAGCTAGAACTATATAGGTATATATGTAGTTGTGTATATATATATATATATAGATATGTATATATGTATATGTATATATGTATGTGTATATATGTATATAGATATATTTCTATAAGAATCTATGTATATATATATATATATATGTAGATATATATTTATGTATATATGTGAGTGGATATATAAATATATGTGTGTAGGCATGAGTTTATAAGGGTGTGTGTGTGAGAGAGTACAAGTTCGTGTACAAGTGGGTGTGTGTGTGTGACTGCGGATGAGGGGGAGCGCAGCAGATAAGCCATCTGCTGCGCTGCCCCGTCGTCTGATGCGTGAGGAGGCGTGGGCATAGGAGAAGGTGCACGCGCGGGGCGCTGGAGGGAGTGCCTGCGCTGTCTTCGTGTGCGGGCGGGTGCGGTTGAGTGCAGCGCAGCGCACTGCGTAGTGCAGCACACAGTGCTGCGGGCGGGAGCGGGCGCGGGCACAGACGCGGGCGACCAGCTGGCGCGGGTAGCGGGCGAGGAGAGAGCACGCTGCCACCAGCTAAATGAGAAGCGAGCCGGTGGCTACAGTGTCGCGTTGAGAGGCGTGAACAGTAGCTACAGTGCCGCGCAGAGCGGGCGACCGGTCGTGTCTGGTTCTATGTGCGCGGGCACGCTGGGAAGCGCCTGCGTGCGTGGAAAAGAGTTGTGGAGGACTGCTGGCGTGTGTGCGGTGGCCGGCAACTGCTGCAGGCGGACGTTGCTGCTGCAGGAGCTTCTAAGCTTGAAGCTCTGGCAATGGCGGAAATGGTGAACAGCAGTGAAATCAAATGGTGAAACCACCACACCCACCTGCTCACGAAAGAGCTGGGCGGTGGTGGAACTCACAGTGGTGGTTGTGGGACCACTGTGAGTTAACTCCTACCCACAGTGTGTCTCTTTAGTGAGAAGAGATACTGCGTATGGAGAGGGAGAGGGGAGGAGGTTGGCCTGACGGCGTAGCAGAAAGTGTTTGCGGGTGTGTGTGTTTGGGCCTCCTGCGCAAGGGAGAGGGCAAGGCCTTTTAAAGAAGAAGAAGCATGCCACATCCATGTTGCTGGCATCGCATGTCCAGCCATGCTGCTGGCAGAGGAGTGGCACGAAGAGGAGCATGCCCCATGCCCTACAGCCACGCGAGAGAGAAGAATTCAGAGTAAAAGTAAAAAATGAAAATGGTGAAATTGCAATGTAGCACTTGATGAAGATGTTAATTAGATGGCCAATTATTCATACTCTCCTTCCCTCTTTAAAAGTGCATGCATGTGTCTATTTACAAATGTAACTATAGCTACATAAAATGCAATGGCAGTGCTAGGAAATAACATAAGATGGCATAATTACTGGTGTATTTTTGCTGTGCAATCATACCCCCATGCCTATCTTTTGCTAGTCCCTAGCAAAACATTTTGTATTGTATTTAGAAATGATCTTAAGTTGAAGATTTTCTTCTGAGGTGACATGGGTGTGTTTATCAGTTGGATATTGTGAGAACTAATTGCAGAGAAGACTACCAGTACTTTAAGCCTTATATGACATAGACCATCTCTCGACTAACCTAGACTCTTGATATTTAAACCTTAAGTACGATTTCCAGGACTCAGAAGGTTTTTGCCGTACTCAAGAGCTCAAGAGATTATGGTTTGTGCATAGTGAAAGATCAAGACTGACCAGATGAACATTAAGGCTCAAGCCCAGGGTTTCATGAATTTTTAAGTGCAGGTTGGTCCCAGTTTCAGCTCGTATCTTCGGATTGACCCTTATGACGGGAAATTCAACTCCCATTTTATTGCTTTAGCGGCTCAAGGAATATATGGTAGAAACAGGGTTTTTATGGCGTGCCCTGAAAAACTTTTTGGAGAAGAGAATTTACAAACATTTGAAAGGTATACTAACTTATTTGCATAGATTTTCTCTCTGTTTTTTTTTTTTGAAACAGGTGTCAGTATATCTCTTGCATCTTTATTTGGAGGAGCACACATTTTTGGTGGGAGAGTACCTTTTTGGTGGAAAGAGTTTCTCCTAGATACAACACTAAAGCCTGGGATAAAAAGTCTACCTGCGTGCACAGGTAAGGACTCCACCTTCCCTAATGAACACTAGGGTTGGATCTTATGTTCACCTGGTCTTTCTTGATATGTGTAGTGTAAACCAAGATTACTTAGACTCTTGAGTAGAAGCAAACCAACAAATCTTGTACTGGTGTCTCAGGTACAAGAATACGTCCTTAGTTAGGAGAGATTCCGATCTATCTTATCAATGCTCAAGTGAATTAAGCCGAGCCTGAGCGAATCAAGCTTCTTTGGCCTGGAAAGTCTTCAAAACAACGGTTGAATATCCATAAACACTTATTGTATTTTTGTTTCAGCCTTCAGATCACTACTAAACACCTTTTTTTTTTTTTAGCTATGTATATATTTATAGATGGATATGTATAATGGAAGCTGCATGATACCATATAATATCCAGATCCTATGGATGCCTATCCACCCCCCCATGCCAAATGATGCTATGCCCTCATATGCATGCAGGGTAGAGGAAGGTCCAAAGATCGGGGAACGAGAGCTGAGGTGCAAGGTATATAACAGGGTGGTAGGGTGGGTGGATGGTGGGTGGTGAAGTGAAAAGGTGTGAAGTGAAGTGACATAGAAGTGTGTACGTGACAGTGGAGGAGTGTTGTTGGGGTGCCTCCCAATGAGCACTGAATTTAACGTCCCCAGCTAGACTCAGAATGAGGCATGAAATTAGTTACCCTCTAGCAGGGTAACAGTTTCACCAACGGGGGCAGGTTCATAAGTAAGATAGGGTTTTAAACGTTGCCCATTGACTGTAAATTTATGCCCAGTTTTGGGATCTTCAATTTCAACGGCCCCGTTGGGAAATGGTTTCGAGACCAAGAAGGGACCAGTCCATTTGGACTTCAATTTCCCTGGAAAGAATTTGAGCCAGGCATTGTAAAGCCAAACTTGCTGAGATGGCTCAAATTCCTTCCGTCGAATTCGGCTGTCGTGAAAAGCCTTAGTGCATTGCTTGAAAGTTAAGGCAGAATCATAGGCTTCATGACAGAGCTCTTCCAGCTCTTGGAGTTGGAGTTTCCTTTCTCGACCACACAGGTATGGGTCGAGGTTACATTGGTGAACCACCCAATAATCGCGGTGCTCCAGCTCCACGGGCAAATGACAAGGCTTCCCGTAAACGATTCTATAAGGAGACATACCTAAGGGAGCCTTGAAGGTGGTCCGATACGCCCAAAGTGCGTCAATCAACTTGTCAGACCAATCCTTACGGTCAGGTCGAACTTTTTCTGGAGAATTTGCTTGATTTGCCGGTTTGACACCTTAGCCTGGCCGTTCGTCTGAGGATGATACGGAGATGTGATACGATGGTGGACTCCATATTTCCTCAGAAGTGCCCGAAAAAAAGCATGGGTAAAATGACTTCATAAGAGATAATGGCTCGAGGGATCCCAAAGCGTGCAAAAATGTGGTCTTTGACAAATCGAGTAGATATGACATGGTTAGCATGGCACGTGGGAATAGCCTCGATCCATTTGGAAACATAATCAATAGCAACGAGGATGTACTTGAAGCCATTGGAGGGAGGAAAGGGACCCATGAAATCAATTCCCCAAATGTCGAAGATTTCAGCAGCTAGGATGGGTTGCAAGGGCATCATTTCATGACGTGACATTGACCCTAACAACTGGCACATAATGCAATGTTTGGCATAATTGTGTACATCTTGGTGAAGGGAGGGCCAAAAGAAACCGCACTGCAACAACTTGGCTGCAGTTTTCCTCCTAGAGAAATGGCCTCTGCAGGCCTGATCGTGGCAGAAGGATAGCACACTGGGGAATTCGCTGTCAGGAATACAACGACGGATGATCTGGTCAGCACCTATTCTAAGAAGTTGTGGATTATCCCAGAAATAATACTTTGCTTCTACAATGAGATGCTCGCGCTGGTTTTTAGACCAGCACGTGGAAGGGAACCAGAAGCAAGGTAATTGGCAATGTCAGCATACCAAGGTCCACTTGCCACATTGATTGCCAATAGGTGCTCATCGGGAAAAACCTCATTAATTGGCAGGGTAAGTCCAATGTGGTCAGGGTCCAATCTCGAGAGATGATCAGCCACAACAGTTTGGGCTCCGGCCTTATCGCGGATCTCAATGTCAAATTCTTGGAGCAGAAGGATCCAACGAATCAGTCTAGGCTTGGCATCCTTCTTGTGCATGAGATGGCAAATGGCCGCGTGGTCAGTGAATACAATAACATGCGAGCCCACAAGGTAAGGGCAGAATTTCTCTAGCCCAAAGATGACCGCCAGAAGTTCTTTCTCAGTAGTTGTATAATTACGCTGGGCCTCGTCTAACGTCTTACTCGTGTAGTACACCATGAAGGGGTGTCTATCGCGTCTTTGTCCCAGGATGGCTTCGACTGCAAGGTCGAAAGCATCACACATGAGTTCAAAGTCATGGGACCAGTCAGGTGGCTGGAGAACAGGGGCTTTGGTGACAGCATCAAGCAGTTGCGTGAATGCTCGTATGCAGTCGGGGCCCGTATCAAAGGGTACCTTGGTTGATAGGAGATGAGTTAAAGGTCTAGAAATCTTGGAGAAGTCTTTGATGAATCTCCTACAGAAACCGACGTGTCCCAAGAAGGAGCGGATTTGTCTGACAGAGCTAGGCATAGGTAAATCAGCAATTACATCAAGCTTGGCTCTGTCAACCTCAATACCTCTATCGGAGATGATATTCTCAAGAACAATTCCCTCGTGTACCATAAAATGACTTTTTTCCCAGGAAAGCACGAGGTTTACATCAATACATCTCCGAAGGATACAGGTCAGGTTGGCAAGACAGTCATCAAAAGAGGGTCCAAAGACCAAAAAGTCATCCATGAAGACCTCAAGAAAGTCACCCACCATGTCATGGAATATCGCTAGCATACATCTCCGGAAAGTTGCTGGCACATTACAAAGTCCGAAAGGCATCCTTCTAAATGCGAAGGTGCCAAAGGGGCAGGTAAAGGTGATTTTCTCTTGGTCCCGGGGGTCAATTGCCACCTGGTTATATCCAGAGAATCCATCCAGGAAATAGAAAAATTTATTTCCCGCTAATCGCTCCAGGATTTGGTCAATAGAAGGTAGCAGAAAATGATATTTCTTAGTTGTAGTATTCAGTTTCCTATAGTCTACACACACTCTCCAAGATGTAGGAGTGCGTGTAGGGATGGATTCGCCCCTGTCATTGACACGGATGGTGAGTCCCACCTTTTTGGGCACGACATGAATCGGGCTCACCCAGGGGCTATCACTGATCGGGTAGATTATACCTGCATCTAGCCACTTAATAATTTCCTTTTTAATGACCTTCCGCATGTTAGGGTTGAGACATCGCTACATCTCGCGGGAAGGTTGGGCCTCCTCCTTCGTATATATACGATGAGTGCAGTAGGAGGGACAAATGCCAGTTAGGTCAGATAAGGACCATCCAATGGCTGCCTTGTGTTCCATAAGGACCTTTGTTAGTTTGCACTCTTACTCCCTGGTCAATTTTGAACAAATGATTACGGGGATCATTTCATTTGGTCCCAAGAAAACATACTTAAGTGTATCAGGTCGCTCCTTCAGCTCGGGAGAGGATGGTGAAAGATCTGGCATTTCTTGGGATGAGAGTGTCCCAAGCGGATCAGAAGAAAACAAGGCAGGAGGAAGAAGTTGGCCCTCAGATTGGCCAAGAAGTGGGGCATCTTGGATTGATCGATCCAAAAAGGGATAGCCCCAGTGAGTAGTATGTGGGCTCAAGGTCCCAGTATGGAGTTGCAATTCCACCTGATTTGGCGGGAAAGAAAGGGCAATCCGGTCTTCAAGAGTGTGGACCAGGGGTGAGTAGCCCGAATATGACTCAGACCACGAGGTATGGGAAGTAGAGAAAACCTCGTCAGAAGTCTGGTCAAGAGAAGGTACGGGTAAAGGGAGGGATGGGGAAACGTCAAAATATGTGTCGGTCAGGCAATGGTCGGTGTTTAAAGGCAATCAACAGCAGCCAAAATAGGTCCCTATTAGTCCGATACACGCGCTGACGGCCATGTTCTCATCAGACATGCCATCTTTGATGCTATCGCAATCAAAGTTCTTGGCTGCCTTGGAGATGTTTAGCTTGAGTTTCTTAGAGCCAACGACAATCTCAATGCATCCCGACTCGCAGTCGATATGGGTGCGGGCTGTGGCCAAGAAAGGTCAACCAAGGATGATCGGACAATCAGAAAATGAGCTAGGAACTTCTATATCCAAAACAAGAAAGTCAATAGGAAAATAGAGACTGTTGACCCTAACCACCACATCTTCTACCACACCCTTTGGTATTTTGACAGAACGATCTGCCAACTGTAACGTGACAGGGGTGGGTTTCAGATTTCGTAAGGCAAATTTTTCAAGCATGATGGTTGGTATAAGATTGATGGAAGATCCTAGATTAAGCAGAGCACGGTTGAAATTGCAGCCTTGGATGCTACAAGAAATAAGCGGTGTGCCTAGATCTTTCTGCTTCGGTGGTAGATTTGACAATATAGCACAACTCGCATGAGGCGAGAGAACCATCGGATTCTTTGTTTTCTTTGATCGTCGCCTGGGTGTAGTGTAGTCTTTGAAAAATCGGGCGATAGTAGGTATGTGGTCGATAGCCTCTAATAGGGGTACCATTATTTCAACATCCCTAAATAAATTACGCAGGTTATCAAAGGCTTGCGTATCCTTTTTCTTGCCTTTTGGCTCCCTCAGTAGAGCCTCAGGGAATGGGACTGATTCTGGCACTTGTTTGGGTATATTGTCCTTACAAGAATGCTGTGCGCATCCTGAATGAGAGGGCGATGAAAAAGATGGGCTAGGATTAGGTCGAGGCAGATCGACGGTTTGCTTACCGCTCCTCGTAGTAATCACATTAGATGTCGCGGGTCTAGTGGGATCATAAGGCGGAGGAGGTTCACAAGGAAATAAGGGTGGGGTGTAGTTGTTGCGGGATTAGCCTGAAATCCCGGTGGAATGCTTGGAGCTTGCAGAATCTGATGAACCTGCCCCTGAGAAGGTCGTACCTATGGTTGAGGACCACGGGGTACAAAAGTTCGCGGGTTGGGAATAGGTTGGGCTGGAAGAGTGTCCTGAGATCGAGTCACCATGCGTAGTTGACTGATCTCAGCATTCTGCTACACCAATTGGTGCTGAAGAGAGGTCATGTTCTCTTCATGGCGCTTAGACATTTCCGTCACCATTCGCATCAGTTGATCAGGACTTGATGCGGGTTCTGTTTGCGTTATGCAAGGACCCGATGGCAGATTTGCCACAGGATTAGGTTGGGCCCTTAGGATGATGGGTGTAGACAGTCGCATTGGTCCACCCGCAGGGTTTTGGCGCTGTGGGTTACTGGACCATGCGAAGTTAGGATGATTTCGCCACCCTGGGTTATAAGTAGCAGAGAACAGATTGTTCCCCAGGGTGCAAGCATCTTCTAAGCCAGAAGACGAGTCCGCATACATGTCTGAATCCGAGCATACGGAGGCTTGGTCCTCCATGTCAAAATACTGGCTTGCAGAAGCCAGATCCACATTACTTACCAAATCGCTCGGTGCGACATTCGGTAAGGAAGATCTCACGGGGTCTTTGGGAATAAGCCTAGCGTTGGAAAGATTAGGATTGTTATGAAGTGGTGAGGTGGAGGTGTTTGCCATGGAATGGGCAGGACTGGCCAGAAGCTCGTCCTGCTTCTTGTGCACAACAGAGACTTCATCCAATTTTTGTGCGATAAGATTAAGGTCTGTGGATGAAAGGGAGGGTCCCATGTCAACTTTGTGAACATTACGGGACAGGATGGTACGATTAAAGGAGACAATGGAGGCATTGTTCATTGAATTTTCACTCATGTTTTCAAATAATTCGAATGCTCCATTCTCGTCTTTATTCATGAAATTTCCTCCACAGGAAGTGTCTGCAATCTGCTTCAAAGTCTCATTTAGCCCATAATAGAAGATCTGGGCTATATGCCACTTAGGTAGATCATGGTGCGAACACTTTTGGAGGAGGTCATTATACCTCTCCCAAGCCTCATGTTGCATGAAGTTATAGCACGACGAAGCGCATTGGTTCGCCTGATTGGGAAGAATTTCTTGAGAAATGCTGTTTGCATCTCTTCCCAAGAATGGATGGTTCTCCCAAGGGTGCGTAACCATTGTGATGCTTTATTACACAACGAAAATGGGAACATTTTCATGAGGACAATTGATAACCCGATGTTTCTTGGTTTAACCGTTTCAGCCAATCGGGTTAGGTCTTCTAAATGGAGAAAAGGATCTTCACTTGCAAGACCATGGAAGTGAAAGTTAATTAGGCCAATTACATTGGGTTTTAGTTCAAAATCGTCCCCGCCCATGGGGACCCGAATTTGTCCTATAGTCTCTGCAGCAGCAGGATTTTGATAAGAGCTAAGAGACCTAGGCTCCTCCCATTTGGGAGGATTTTGCATTTCCTCCAAGATTTCCCTAATGGCTTCAATCTGCTCGTTATACATTTCCATTTGGACTTGGAGGCGGGTTATGGGGTCTACGGCTCCACCACCACTTTATGGGATTTGAGGGGGGCGGTTTCCTCCCTCGGGATTTGGGGGTGGGCATGCAGCCATGTTTGTGGAGGAGGATGACGAATCAGTTTCTATCCTTCTAGAATTATCAGACAGTTCAAACAATTCAGGGTTTTGTAACCTCCTCCCAAACATGCACTACCGTAGGAAGAATTAGGGAGATGAGGGGAAACGGGGATGAGAGAAATGATGCTGCAAAGGTACACTTGATGACAAATCAAGGCAATCAAAGTCCTAACCTCTACAATGTGCCCTTAGACCTAAAGATTTAAGTTACCTACTATCACAACCTACGGAACTAAATGAGAGCACCGTGGAACCACCGGGCCAAATTGAAAGGCCGCTTGCCCTAGTCTTAGTCACCCAATAGCACGCGGGAACCCACACCAGCACGTAGGCACTACACGTAGATAGTTAGACCTCCAATCTTTAATAAGGGTTAAGTTGCTACCAGTTTTATTTAGAGGCTTAGGATCAAGTGCTCCAGGAATGTGAAGGGTGTTGTATACGGGTAATGCCCAAGTGCATTGATTTAAAAGGTGTGTAAACCAAGCATGCAATGGGGAAATCTCCCTGAATTGAAGTTTTGGTTGGTGAATGGTTTTTAGAATTTTCAACTTTAAGTAGTATGGATTTTAATATTTCGCTGAGTTACCAATTCAACCCATCTCCAGGTTTTGAGAAAACACAAGTTCTTCTATGCCCAACAAACCCTTCTTCAATGTGAGTTGGTTAATGCATGCTAAAAATGCAATGGGCTTCCCTAGGTGGAAATTTCTATGTGTGGATGCACGAGTCAATTTTAGGTCAATGTGAAATGGAGCCAAAGCACTTCAATTCAAGTGCTCCCAATCACCAAAAATGATATTCCACACACAGGGCTCAACCACAAGATAATGTAAAGAAAATTAAAATTTTGGGGTTGAAATATTCGGGATCAAATCTTAGGTAGGTGAAAGGTTGTGGTGGGGTTGGAATCAACTCAATTCCAAGTCTCCCCAACAAAAATATGATCTCGAAAATGTAAACAACTAAGGCAAGGAGGGATGACAATCAATAAATTTAAACTTTCCTCAAAGAACACTTCACACGATGAAAAATCCAAGAATCAAGATTCTTGGATTTTCGCTATGCGAAGTTTGGCAGGAAATCAAGGGGTGGTGGGGGTGATAGCAAACAATCAATCAAGTGGTTTTTAATCCACTTGCCCCAAGAAATTCCCAAGAAGTGTTTTTAGATTTTTTTTTTATTTAGGTAGGTGACAAGTTAACCTAGGTTGCTAAGAGAGAGAGACCTACCTATTCATGGGTGAAGTTCCAAAGCAGATGGGTGAAGTTCCACGACTTTATGCTCTCACTCCCACCTTGGATCTTCCCACGTCTCCGACTTCTGCTTGTCTCCTCCTTGCAATTGGTTTACCTGCACACCAGCAAACAAAACACCCGTGAAGAGAAGGGTGTGAGAAGAGGAAATCAAAGGAATAGAGTAGAAACTTTCCCCAATGCGCACCTCCCCGGCAACGGCGCCAAAAAAAGCATGGTAGAACTCGAATAGGTTGTGTTAATATGGTGAAATTATCGTTGAAGTTATTATAGTGGTTAACCTAAATCGAGTCTAACCATCTTTCATAAAAAATTTTTGAACCTGGCCTACTTGATTTTATCTTGGTCACTTTTTGGCCCAAGGTCGATCTCAGGGAGGCAGGAATTAAAGGTGAAGAAGTTTCTACACCTTTCCTAAAACGTATCTCTTCCATACATTTATTATTTTTTGGTTTTTCTATTTAACATTTTTTTGTTGATAATATTGTCCTTGAGGCACACCCTCAAAATCAAGTTCTTGGCTTTGAGCCAAATTGTTCTTGGCTTTGAGCTAAATTAGGGTTTCCAAAAACTGGTCCTGTTATTTGCAAGACCGAGTACCCGCAAGACAAGAATTATCTTTTCTCTTTTACTCTTTTTCTTTTTTCTTTTTAATAGCAAGAAACAAAAGATAAATAAAAATAAGGCAGGTTGCTGGTAAACAAAGGAATACTTAGCTTAATATATGTATAGATATATAATAGATACAGTATATATATATGTATTTATTATATATAGGGGTGAAGGTGGAAGTGGAAATGGAGTGTAGCACAGTGTCAAGTTACTCCACATCTAATGAGACGCAACCAACAAGACGGCGTGCTGCGTGGAGTGTGGGATGGATGTGTAGCAGTGTGTGTGGAGGAGCTTACTTTGCGCGGATATCGGGGAATATCAGCAACTGGTGCAGATATTCCCACGATATGATGCGCGGTGGATTGACTAGTGCACGGGCGTATGGATACGGGTAGGTGATGTGTATGTAATATATATATATATATATATATATATATATATGATAGAGCTAGAACTATATAGGTATATATGTAGTTGTGTATATATATATATAGATATGTAAATATGTATATATATATATGTATATATATATTTGTATATATATATATATAAATATATATGTATATATGTATATATATGTATGTATATATATATATTTATAACTATATATGTATATATATATATGTAGTTATATATGTATATAGATATGTATATGTATATATGTATATATATATATATGTAGATATATATTTATGTATATATGTGAGTGGATATATAAATATATATGTGTGTAGGAGTGAGTTTATAAGGATGTGTGTGTCTGTACAAGTGTGTGTGAGAGAGTACAAGTTCGTGTACAAGTGGGTGTGTGTGTGTGTGCACTGCGGATGAGGGGGAGCGCAGCAAATAAGCCATCTGCTGCGCTGCCCCGTTGTCTGATGCGTGAGGAGGCGCGGGCACAGGAGAAGGCGCGCTCGTGGGGCACTCAAGGGAGTGCTTGCGCTGTCTTCGTGCACCGGCGGGTGCGGTTGAGTGCAGCGCAGTGCACTGCATAGCGCAACGCACAGCGCTGTGGGCAGGAGCGGGCGTGGGTGCAGACGTGGGCGGCTGGCTGGCGCGGGTAGCGGGCGAGGAGAGAGAGCGCACTACCACCGGCTAAGTGAGAAGCGAGCCGATGGCTACAGTGTCGCGCTGAGAGGCGTGAACAGTAGCTAAAATGTCGTGCGGAGCGGGCAACCGGTTGCGTCTGGTTCTACGTGTGCGGGCGCGTTGGGAAGCGCCTGCGTGCACGGAAAAGAGCTGCGGAGGCCTGTTGGCATGCGTGCGGTGGCCTGCAGCTGCTGCAGGCGGACATTGCTACTGCTGGATCTTCTAAGCTTGAAGCTTTGGCAATGGTGGAAATGGTGAACAATAGTGAAATCAAATGGTGAAACCACCACGCCACCTACTCACGAAAGAGCTAGGCGGTGGTGGAACTCACAGTGGTGGTTGTGGGACCACTGTGAGTTTTCTCCTGCCCACAGTGTGTCTCTTCAGTGAGAAGAGATACTGCGTATGGAGAGGGAGAGGGGAGGAGGTTGGCCTGACGGTGTAGCAGAAAGTATCTGTGGGTGTGTGTGTTCAGGCCTCCTGTGCAAGGGAGAGGGCAAGGCCTTTTAAAGAAGAAGAAACATGCCACAGCCATGCTGCTAGCATCGCATGTCCAGCCTTGTTGCTGGCAGAGGAGTGGCGTGAAGAGGCGCATGCCCCATGCCCTGCAGCTGCACGAGAGAGAAGAATTCAAAGTAAAATAAAAAATGAAAATGGCGAAATTGCAATGCATCACTTGATGAAGATGTTAATTAGGTGGCCAATTATTCATACTCTCCTCCCCTCTTTAAAAGTGCATGCATGTGTCTATTTACAAATGTAACTATAGCTACATAAAATGCAGTGGCAGTGCTAGGAAATAACACAAGATGGCATAATTACTGGTGTATTTTTGCTGTGCAATCAATATTTCAGTGGGGAAAAATTGTGCATAAAACCTTACATTCTCGAGTTATTGTGTGTCTTCTTTTCATCGCATTTCATGTTAGATTTGACTATGGATTTTGCACTCGATTGAATGAATACAAGAGAAAAATATTCGTGAATTTATTGCATCATTGTCTCCTTGTGGACACAACCCGCTCTTCTGTGAGTGGTTTAATTTTTATTTTAATTATTTTGTTAAGCGATTTTCCACCACTTTGATACTAAAACGACAAATCATCTTAATCACATTATTCGAAAGTGAAGACCGTCTAATCAACCTCCTGTAAAGTGCTGAGTTTAACTCCATCAGCCAGGTGCAATAAGCTCAGGGAGAATGGAGATCAAAAGATACCTCAGCCATATTTGTATCGGTGAGTTCAATGAATAGCTTAAGTCACTGACCGTTCATGACAAAGGGTTCTGAATCAAGGTTGAGTTGGCTGATTTCTATGGCTCCATTCCCAAAGATTCGTCTGATAAGATATGGTCCAATCCATTTTGATCTGAGTTTTCTTGGGAACAATTTGAGTTTGGCATCAAAGAGTGGAACTTTCTGACTACGGTGAAGGATCTTTCTGGATTTGTGCTTGTCGTGAAAGGCCTTAACCTGCTCTTTGTAAATTCGCGAGTTCTCATATGCATCATTGCGTAATTCATCAATCTCGCTCATTTGAAGCTTTCTGTGGGTGTCTGCTTTAGAAAGATCTAGATTTCTTTTTTTTGAAATGAAAAGGAATGCTATCGAATCACCGATAGCAATCCAGGAGAGCTTTTATTGATTAAAAGGTAGCAAAAAATTACATGAGTGAACCCCATTGGTGTATGAGATTCCAGAAATTATTGAGAATATTATCCACATTCACTGGACTCTCCTGAAATAAACTCTCATTTCTAGCTCTCCATACCGACCATAGTACTGCCACCGTGGGCAAATATGGCTTATTCACCCTCAAGAAGGAACTCCAAAGACTCTCCCACGTGGGGATAGTTTCCCTACACACCTTCCTCCAAACACAATCTGTAATCATGCAAGTGGAAAAAATATGAATACTGGAGTCATTATACATCCCACACAAATGGCAGAAGTGGGGGTGCCCATTCTCCTGTGCCTCAAATCTCCCATTATCAGGCCATCTCTTCTGCATAACCACAAAAAAATTTGTACCTTCAATGGTACCTTCAATTTCCATAGCTTTTTCCCAATCTCATCAACTTCAGCCATTCTGGACGAATTGACAAGCTTATCATAGGCAGCCACTGAGGAGAACGTTTCCTCCCATTTGTATGTGTCACAGTCCTCAGGTGTGGGTTTGAACGTAGTAAGTTCCTGCATAAGATGTTCATTTTCTGCTTGTGTTCTTGTTTCATGACCATTCCCCACCTCATTGTTCAAAGACCAATTCTCAGAGGTCGTGTCCCAGTAGTCATATACCACAGCATTTTTATCAGTAACAGCTGAAAATGTAAGAGGGTACCTGTCTTTTATCACCCCACCAAGTATCCATTTTTCCAACCAAAATTTGAAGCTTTTCCCATCTCCTAAGACAGACTTGAATAGACTCCAATTATCTGCCAAGGCACGCACCACAGATGACCAGAAAGGAGATGGCTTATGAGGATTTAGGCGGTTCTTCTCATCATTGGCCACCCCATAGCTATCCTGGATGATATCTGTCCACATTTTTTTTTTCTCCTTGAAGCAGCCAAACAACCCATTTCAGTAATAGGGCGTCATTAAATTCTTTGAGAGACCTGATTCCCATGCCACCATACTTCTTTGGCGAACAAATTGAGACCCATTTTACAGGTTGGAGGAAAACACCTTGATGAGAAGCCCCTTTTCAGAAGAACCTCTTGCGCATTACGTCAAGTTTTTTCCAAATTTATTTTGGGGCTCTAAGGATAGAAAAGAAAAAGATTAGAATGGATGTGATGACTGAATTCAGTAAAATATACCTCCCTCCTTTCGATAAGTAGTGACTACTCCAGCCCTCTAATTTCATAGCCACCTTTTCATATAGAAAGGACCAATCTGCTTTCCTCAGTTTTGTGCACTTCAAAGGTAAACCCAGGTACTTGACAGGCAGTGATATCACAGGCATGCCCAGGATGGTGGAGATGTCATTTTGGTCTATACCGTTCATACCAAAGCAAACTAAGGAGGACTTACTTCCATTAAGTTTTAAACCAAAAATCTCACCAAAAATTTTAACCATATAGTATAGCACTTGCGCTTCCCTCTTCCCACCTTCCACAAAAAACATAGTGTCATCCGCATATTGAAGAATAGGGCCAATGCCCTGTTGTTAGACATAGAGTATCCCCTTATCAACCCATCAGCTGCTAGTTTGCACGCATATCTTGCCAATGTATCCACTGTGAGATTGAAAATCAGGGGGGCTAGTGGGCAGCCTTGCCTTACCCCACACTGAGGTTGAATCCAGGCTTGACATGGTTTCCCATTTATCAGGGGGGAGTAGGAAGCAGTCGTGATGCATCTCTTCACCCATTGTATCAAACAGGGGGGGGGGGATTTTCTCCTTTTAAGAATTTCCCAAAGGTACGGCCAGGAGATTGAATCAAAGGCTTTAGTGAAGTTAACTTTCCATAGGATGGCCTTGGATTTTCTCCTATGCCACCCCATCACCATCCCTTGCACCATGATGAAAGATTCCTACAGAGACCTCCCAGGTAGAAAGGCAGATTGGATAGGCATAATCAGATCTTGTAATACATCATGAATTTTGTTAGCTAAAATCTTGCTGATAATAAGATAGATGGAGTTCGACAAAGCAATGGGTCTATAATCTGAAAAATTCTCCACACCCAACTTCTTTGGTAGCAAAAACAAATAGGACTTATTCAATTTTTCAAAACCAAAGTTACCCATTTCAAACTCATGAATAACATCCATCACATCCTTTTTAAGAACTTCCACATTTCTCTGTAAAAGAATACCTAAACCCCATCCAGTCCAGAAGCTCCCTCATTATTCAAGTCTTTGATTGCTTTCACTGTTTCTTGTTTAGAAATAGGAGCGATTAGCATGGCCATCTGATCCTTGCTGACACTTGGGAAGTCAGCCGAAGCCATCCTCCATGAACCTCTTGGTGCAGCCTTGGCTAATTCTTTAAAATATCGACCAGCTTCACATCTGATTTCACTGGTAGATGTAATGGCTCTCTCACCCATTTTAATAGATGAAATGAGATTAAACCTCCTCCTAGCACTGGCAGCAAGATGAAAGAATTTCATATTGGCATCACCTTCCTTGAGCCACAGTTGTCTAGATCTCTTACGCCAGTCCATTTCATTCTTCAAGTTCGCCTCCCCAATGACCTGCTACATATACTGTCTTTGTTCATGCTCTTGACAACTCAAAGCCTGCCTGCACTCCTTTAGATCCAGACTTTGGATACTGCCAATGCCTCCACCCTCCTCTTCTCTCTGATGGTTGCCACTGTCTACCCATATTCTTTCAGCAGAGAGCGCATATCTGCCAACTTGGAAGCAAGCTGTTGTGTGGCCGAGCCATTCATTACCTTATTCTACCACCAGCTGGACAACATCTCAGCAAAACCCTCCTCCCTAAACCAAGACTTCTTAAGTTTGAAGTATGATCCAACATCAACATTCACCCCACTGTCCCACACAATTGGAGTGTGGTCAAAAAATGGCCTACCAAGGCTCATAGCAGACGATAGTTGGAATCTCTCCAAAAGGCTTGGGTTGCCAAAGAATCTGTCCAGCCTTGATGTCTATCCACTACCATTTCTCCAAGTGAACTCCACCCCATTGACAGGGTATTCAGTGATTCCCAATCTCTGCACAGCCAATTGGAATCTAGCCATTGCACTATCTAATCTGCCCCCAGGTCTGTCACCACTTGAAAGAGGACAGTTGAAATCTCCACCAATAAGCCACAGTACCTCCTGTACTCTTTGATGCAATGTTGATAGGTCTTCCCACAGTTCTACCCGATCAGCAGTAGCACAAGGTCCATAGATGCATGAGATAAACCAATCCAGATCACCTTGAAGGTTTTGACATCTACAAGTGAGCACATGTCTGTCACGAAGGATTTTAGTTACTTTAAGGTAAGATTTTTTCCACCATATGGCCATCCCACCATACCTTCCAACTGCACCCTTCCCCACATAGTATGCTCTCCCTAACAGTCTTAGAGAGTCCCAGGCAGGGCCACTTTCCTCCTCCAAGTGTGTCTCTTGAATGAGAGCACAATCAATTTCTTACTCAGTAAGATATATAATTAGAGATGCCCTTCTCACCTTGTTGCACAACCCACGCACATTCCATGTTAGAACTCTCATCCCTTGCATGGCTGATCCCCTTGAGCCAAATTATCCACATACACAACCATGATCGACTTTGCAATAGTTTCCTCCACTATAGGAATCAAGTTCTCCTTCCTTCACCTTCTGAGCATGTAAGGGGAGCACCCAAGCCCCCTTTTTTGATTTGTCCCTTTCCCAAACTTCAGTTCATCAGGAACAGAGAATTGCACTTGATTCACCTCCTTAAGGGCACTTCTACCACTGCTGACTACTATTTCCATACCCGACTTTACCTCCTCATTTCTAGTAGAATTGTTTGAGTCCCTCTCTAAGACAATTGCATCAGCCGTGGAGCCCTTGCCTTTGGCCATAAGGGTTTGGTTGCTACACCCCAAGGCAGTATCATCATCCATAGTCATCAAGTCCCTCTCTGAGGTTTCCTTGTGACAATCCTTCCTCTTCTTTGATTTAGAGGCCTCATCTGAGGACTCACGACCTAGCAGTTCAAACTGTTGTGCCTCCTCAGATCTAACCACAGACATATTAACATGACCTTGTTCTGGTAACATAGAGTCCTGCCCAGCCACAGATAAACGAATGAGCCATGAGGAGCCCCCGCACCTGAGAAGGATTCTATCTGGCAGTGACCCACTTTTAAAGACTTCAGCCTCAAATCGAAGTGAACGGGCATCACCCTCCCCAATTTTGATTTCAGAGTCTTCACAGATGGATGCAAAGCCTACAACCATCTTGGCAACCAGCCCTCTAGATCTCAAGTGTAGAGGTAACCCTTTGATCTCAAGAATCGCCCTGCTAGTTCCCATTCTATGGGGGGGACGTTCAGGAAGTGCCCCATCAAAGGGGGAGACTAGCCTCCACAGCACATTGATGTTCTCAAAAGAACTCGATCGAAAGCGTAACCTTTCCACATCTATCATCCCCAGACCAAACACAAGAAAGCTAGTCTGGGATAGCACTGCCACCTTCCAGCCCGATGACACAAGGGTAAGGGAACTCACCAGTTGTTGAAACCTCTCGATAGAGAGATTACCAGTCATAACCATGCCGATCAGCGCTCCCCTTAGCATGATCTCCGCAGAGACAATCTCCTCATAGAATGGAATCTCCACATCAATCGTGTGACTACCAAGTGCCGGTGGTGGGGGTAGTCGTGGCTCCTTTGCCACCTCCTGTTCTGGGTGTTGAGGGATCTTCTTTGTGTGCGGCAGCTTCACCCTTAGGCATGAGTCGTGCTTGTGACCTTCACCCCCACATGCCAGACATACGAGGGGGTTTCTACACACTGCACCCATGTGACCTCTTCGTCTGCATCTATAACACAAAACCACTCCATTAGATCTCCTCCAGCCCCCTCTTGGAGTGAATCTGGATGCCCTACCTTCATGCGACTACCATCCCCTCTCCCTCCTTCTCCAGTTTCTCGATCTCCAAGTCTTTCACTCGCCCCCATCCCCAACCCTAGCTGCTTCCTCATCGCCTCCTCCTATCGCCCGATGCCACACACCTTCTCTCCCTCTCTCCTTCATTTTTCATTAAGCACCCAAATTCTTTTGTGCTCCTTCTTGGTTAGAAAGATCTAGATTACACTTCCGTATGGCCCAATAGGCTTTGTGCTCCAACTCAACGGGGAGGTGACATGTCTTCCCATACACCAATCTGAAAGGAGACATGCCCAATTGGGTTTTGTGGGTAGTCCTATAGGCCCACAAGGCTTCCGGAAGTCGGAATGACCAATCATTCCTGTCAGGTCAGACAGTAACCTGAAGGATTTTCTTGATCTCCCGATTCGATAGCTCAGCTAGACTATTGGTTTGGGGGTGATAGGGAGTAGAGATTCGGTGCGACACCTAGTATTTGGTCATCAGTGATATGAACTGAGCATTTGTGAAATGGGTCCCTCCATCAGAGATAATGGCATGTGGAATCCTGAACCGAGAAAAGATGTTCTGATGAATGAATTTGATTACCACCTTATGATTGTTGGTTCGGGTCAGAATGGCTTTAATCCATTTGGACATGTAGTCAATAGTGAGAAGAATGTACTCGAAGCTATCTGAAATAGGGAAAGGTCCCATGAAATCAATCCCCCAGATGTCAAAGATTTCACATACGAGAATTGGTTATAAAGGTATCATATCGCAGTGGCTCATGTTGCCTAAGGTTTGGTAATGAGTGCATGCATTATAGTGATCGTACGCATCTTTGAAAATCGTGGGCCAATAAAAGCCGCACTAAAGGACTTTTGCTATTGTTTTATGGCCAGAAAAGTGTCCGCTACAGGTTTGGTCATGGCAGAAGGACAAAATGTCCTGAATTTTTGCTTTCGAGACACACCGTCTAATGATCTGATCAGCACCAATGTGGAAGAGGTACGGATCTTCACACATGTAGTACTTGGCATCGGAAAGCAATTTGTCTTTCTTGGCCTTCGGCCAATCAGACGAGATCTGATGTGATGCTAAGTAGTTTACTAAATCAGCAAACCAAGGAAGTTTCATACTAATAGTCAGGAGGTGCTCATCGAGAAAATGTTCTGTGATGGGTCTGGAAGGGTCGATACTGTCAGAAGGAAGGTAGGATAAGTGGTCAGCTACCATGTTCTACCTTCCTACTTTATTGCAAATCTCGAGATCAAACTCTTGCAACAGTAAGATCTAGCGGATTAGTCAAGGTTTCGCATCCTTCTTCTCAAGGAGGTGCCTCACTGCAATGTGATCTCAGTATATGATAACACAGGAACCCAAAAGATATGATCTAAATTTTTCCAGGGTAAATACTACATCTAGCAGCTATTTCTCAGTAACTGTATAGCTACGCTGAGCCTCATCTGGTGTCTTGCTAGCGTAGTATATGACCATGGGTTTCCCATCTATTTTCTGCCCAAGTACCTCTCCTACAGCATAATCAGATGCATCGTACATGATCTCAAAGGGTTGAGACCAATCAGGAGACTGCAGGATAGGAACTTGGGTAACTCGATCACATAGGATTTCAAATGCCTGAGTGCACTCCTTGGAGATTTCAAAAGGGACATCCTTAGATAGAAGATTAGTGAGGGGGCATGCAATTTTTGAAAAATCAGGAATGAATCAACAGTAAAAATCGACGTGCCCCAAAAAGGATCGAATGTCTTTGATCGAGCTAAGCATAGGGAGTTTGGAAATCAAATTCACCTTGCCTTGATCAACCTGGATGCCTTTTTCAGAGGTGAGATGTCCCAGGACAATTCCCTTAGGTACCATGAAGTGGCTCTTTTCCCAGGAAAGAACCAAGTTCACGTTGATGCATCGCCTGAGGATTTGGACCAAGTGCAGGAGGTAATATCAAATGATTCACCAAATACCGAGAAGTCATCCATGAAGACTTCAAGGTATTCACCTACCATATTTGAGAATATGGCAAGCATGCACCGCTGAAAAGTAGGGGGTGCATTGCAGAGTCCGAACGGCATCCTTCGAAATGAGTATGTTCCGAAGGGGCAGGTGAAGGTGGTCTTCTCTTGGTCCTCGGGATGGATTGCGACCTAATTGTAACCGGAGTACCCGTCCAAAAAGAAGAAAAATTGATTTCCCGCTAGTTTCTCGAGAATCTGATCAATGAACGGTAGTGGGAAATGATCCTTCTTTGTGGAGGAGTTGAGTCTTCTGTAAGCAATGCAGACTCTCCACGAGTTTGCTATACAGGTCGGTATGGTTTCTCCGATTTCAGTCGTGATGACGGTGAGCCCTGCCTTCTTAGGCACAACTTGGATTGGGCTCACCCACCAACTATCGGAGATCGGTCAAATGATCCCTGCATCTATCCACTTGATGATCTCCTTTTTCAAGACATCCTGTAGATTTGGATTTAGGCATCTCTGCATTTCACGGGATGGTCGTGAGCCTTCTTCAGTGTAGATGTGATGTGTGCAGTATGAAGGGCTAATACCAGTCATATCATCGAGAGTTCATCCAATGATTCTTCGATGTTGCTAGAGAACAAAAATCAGGTGTGTTTCCTAATCAGGTGTGAGTCGGGAGTTGATAATCACAAGAAACATCTGATTGGAACCCAAAAAGACGTACTTGAGATGATCAGGAAGAGGCTTTAATTCCATAACTGGGTTGTCAACAGCAGCAGGTGGTTTAGGGTGGGTGTCGAGAGCAAAGGAAGGAGCTATGGGTGTGTGTAGGTTGAGTTTGGGCTTTTCTAATTGCAGGTTTTGATCCTCTTGTGGTTGATCAGATATAGTTAGGTTTTCCTCGATAAAGTCACCAACCACAGCTTCGATATCATAAATCTGTTCTATGACTCTACAATTAATTCCTTGTTGGGCTTTAAAGATGTCGATCTTTAGTGTCTTGCTCCCAAATTTTAATTCAATTTGGCCCTCCTCACAATTGATATTGGTCCTAGCAGTGACTAGAAAGGGTTTCTCTAGTATGATTGGTGTATTCTTCACATTCTCAGGAGCCTCCATGTCTAAGACAATAAAATCCACTGGAAAATAGAAATCATGTACCCTAACTATGACATCCTTGAGAATTCCTTTTGGTGACTTAATTAATAGGTCGGCTAGTTGTAAAGTCATTTCTGTCGGTTTATGCTTGGATTCCTTGAAGTAGTCTAGTAGGGATGTCGGTATCAAATTTATGGAGGCTCCTAAGTCTAATAAAGCTCAGTTGAAATGTATATCACTAATTTCATACGAAATCAGAGGGGTGCCTGGGTCTTTTGCCCTAGGCAAGAGTTTACTAAAAATGACAAAGCTGGCTTGCTCTGATAGTACGATTGGGTTCCCTTCTTTGGTTCGTGGCTTAGGCTTAGGTGTACACACGTCTTTCAAAAATCATGTGTAAGCCGGTACGTGGCGTATCGCATCCATCAAGGGGATGTTTATATGTACCTACTCAAGGAGCTTAACCATGTCCTCCTCAAGTGCCACAGTTTGTTCGTGATCTGGGGTAGAGGTATCCTAGATGACTATCCTATGGTTAGGGTTTGTATTACCAGGCTGGGAGTGGCTTGGATAAGGTGGATCCTGTGTTGTTTTGCCACTACGATAGTAACAGAATTCAATCCCACCTGGTTCTAGTTTGATGTGGGTAGAAGAGGTGCTTGCTGCTGGTAACCTGCATATGATGTCAAAGCCTCCATCCCGTTGGGTGATGGAGTAAAAGGGGCCTGATAAACAAAGTGAGCTTGGCCCTAATTTGGGTTCATAATGCACCTCTGGTTTGGCACGTTATTTGGATTAGGCAGAGGTTGTGAAGGAAGTGCACCAGATTGGCGAGGATTTGCCATCTGGGAAAGTTGATTGCGAACCTCTGTGATCTCATCTCTGTGTTGTTTTTGTATAGCCACATTCGTCTTCTGAATGTCAACTAGAGACTGAAGGATAAGAGTCATTTGATCTGTATGAGTCAGCCTAGATTGATAAGTTGGGTTAGGCCAAGGTTGAGGCGACTGATATGGACGAGGAGCTTGTGGTCAGGGCTGATATTTAGGTCTCTAATTTTGATTATTTCCTGACCATGTGAAATTAGGATGATTACACCATCCAAGGTTGTAGGTGTTGAAGAATGGATCATTTTGAATGGCATTGAGGTCCTTGCTGGTTTGAAGAACCTCGAAAAGTCAGAATACGAGGGTTCAGAGTTCCCCCAACTAGAGTAGGTGGGTCCAAAGTTTCCTCCGAAACCAGAATCAGATGAGGGTGGATACGGGTCCATCCCCTAAGAAGATCGGTGATAGATGTTGTGCACAGCCACCCTGCTAGAGGGTGGTTGCATGAATGGGTTTTACGCAGAGGTGGCTCACTGCAAGTGTCTAGTTAGATCATCCACCTTCTTCTCAATAATAGAGACCTTGTCCAGATGACTGTCCATCAGTTCCAAGTGGACAGAAGAGGACAGGCCTAGCATCTCATGTGCTTCCTTTGGATTCATCAATGCACGGGCATTCGTCCAGTCGAACATGCCCATGGAATCATTATTGATGGAGTTCTTGCACATATTCTTGAGAATCTCCCACACGGTGTCTTTGTGTTGACCCATGATTTTTCCTCCACAGGTCGCATTGACGAATAATCGAATATCCTCACATAGTCCCTGGTAAAAAGACTGGACTTGTTCCCATTTAGGAACTCTGTGGTGGGGGCACTTTCGCATGAGATCCAGAAAATGATCCCATGCCTCGTGAAGTTGTTCTCCTACTTGCTGTGTGAAATGTGTGATCTGGTGCCGTAAAGCATTTGTCCGACCAATAGGGAAGAACTTTCTCAAAAACTCGGATTGAAGTTCCTCCCAGGTGTTGATTGGATGAGTTTGGGTTTGGTATCAGTGAGTAGCTTTATCCATGAGAGAGAAGAACATTTTCATGAGTAGAACATCCCAATTTTGAGCTTCTAACCTGAAGGTCTGGGCCAGATGCTTGAGTTGCTTGTTATGCTGGAAAGGATCTTCGAAATTATGCCCATAGAATTTGGGAATGGCATGAATCATGTTGGGCTTGAGTTCATTATTAAGACCTCCAGCGGGGATTTGTACTCGAGGTTCGATTGCCACGTAGCAGGGTTGTAGTGATCTCATATCATTGGACATTGTGGTGGGTTTACAAAGGCTTGGAATAGATCATTAAGGCACTAAAGCTGATTTTCAAGATTATTTTCTTCTGCTAGTTGTGCCATGATGATGGATGAAGGAGAATTAGGTTCAGATGAATCAGAAGAGATATTGATTGGATTGGGTTGTTACACAAACAAGGAGGTCGAGGCTTGACCTTGACGGGAATGAGTAGCTAAAGGAGGCCTCAAGGATGGTCTTAGAGACCTCCTCCTGAACATGCACCGATGGAGTAGATGAGAGGTAGAATGTGATGGACCCAATCAAGACACCCAAGAAATTTTGGATGACCATGGAGGTTCAGGGTAGATGATACCCCTTAGTCAGAAATCTGTCCACCTGAGAATTACCTGGGCAACCAGAGAGAGAGAGAGTCCCGCAAAGACCCCTACATGGTAGAGCATCCCCACGGGTTACAGGGTTTCCCCCACCCGACCTCTCTTGTCGCTGATGTTCCTGGTAGACCAGAATGGGGGCTCAACCTCTTAAGTCTACCAGTTTTAATTAAGAGCAAGGTGCTTATGATTTCACTTGACTTTTAAGATGTTTTTTGTGAAAAGTGACCTAATTTGAAGGTTGGTTCACCCAACAAGGTGGGTAAACTTCACCTGTATTGTCCTTTTAATAAATTTAGGTCCCTCTTTTTAGTGTTCAAATGAATTTAAAAGACTAATTTTAGGATTTTGCTTGAATAGATCAATTCAATCAAGGTCTAGGCACACATTGTTTGGAAAGATCAATTCTTGATTAAGCAAGTGCGTTTCTAAAAACCTAAACTGGAATCCTTAATTGGCTCTGATTTGGTCCAATTTAGTTTGTCAAAATGTGGTACCTAGGGCTTCAAACAAGAATGTGATAGCTCTAGATAACTTAGCTTCAAATGGGTGCACAGATTAGGATTTGGATTTTGTCTAAATAGAATGTATCAAATCAGGAAACTTGATTAATCTAAGAATATAATGCAAGTAGCCCTAATTGATTTCTTCCCTTTTTTAGCTTTTTCAGAATCAAGGGTTCAGAAGGATTTGAATGGAGTTTTACCTGTCCCTGGAGTGCTTGATGTGTAGTTGATCTTCCTCAATGGATCCCTTGAAATAGATCAAAGTCAAAAGAGATAGAGCAAGTTAGTATTGACTTGGATATTGCAACCAAGAGATCTAAATTACGTGATGCTCCCTGGCAATGGTGTCAAAATGTTCACGAGAGAAATCGAGGTTTTAAAAAAATTGCATTACAGTATAGCTGAAATCGCTTCAAAAATAAATAATATTTATTACCCGAATTTTAAGTCCGAGGTCAAACACAGGGAGCAATATAGAATTCAAACTCAAAATTGCAATTTGAATCAGAAATATAAGATATTGCAACAAGAATAATGTCATGTATCAATGTGAAAAAAGAATGGAGTAAAATGGTAATTTAAATCACCAATTATTCCTCACAAATAGCAACTAAATTAAAGCCTCAAATATATGTAATCAAATGTATCAGACAGCTTAAACAGGCTGGTGCGGCAGTGCTGCTTAGAGACTCAAGGGTCTCTCTTCTTCTTTCTTTCTTTCTTTTTGTGCGCTCTACTTCTCCTGCCTTATCTTCTCTTCTTCCTTTTGTTCTTCTACTCTTCACCTTCTTCTTTTTCTCTTCCTATGCGGCTCCCCTTCCTTCTCCTTTTCTTCTTTACAAAGAGGGGGAAGGTTCTTCAAAGTTGGCTAAGTGTCAGCCAATTCTCCAGAGAGCAAAACCCCCTAACCCCTGTGCACTCTCTCTCTTTCTCTCTCTGGGTCACACTCTCCCAGAGCCTTCTATAGCACTGGGTATTCAGGTATTCGGATCAAGTGCGCACCCGGGTCCAGGCTCACCAGAAGTGGGTGGTGAGCGAGGAGTGAAGGCTTAGGCAGGTCGGGTGTACCAGGTCCGGAAAGGAGAGGTCACAGACGAGGCACGTGGTGGGTGTGAGAGACCTCACCCCTTGTGTTTGAGGTGATAAGCCCTAGACACAAATTCAATTTATGTCACATCTGCCGCTCATAAACTTCCGATGTGGGACTATCCGTCCCCAGCTTTGCTCGCGCACGCTGCTACTGCTGCCTTCACCCAATTCGCATGCAAGGAGCAATCAATGGCTCCAATTGATTGTGCAAGTATGTTCCTGGACTAACTCCGCTTTGTCTGGAGTCGAGGACCTGGAGCTTCAGGTCTTGATAGAGCTTCAAGCAAGCTCGAGGCTTGCTGCGTCAATGGCGGAGGGGGCGAGTACCTGAAATCAACAATAAGGCCTTTCAACCACATCAAGAAGCTCAAGAAGTATCGTCGGACCACGGCGAGTGCAACAATGGTGGGTGTGTGGTGTGGTGTGGTCTGTGTGTGTGGGGCGAAGTCGGACTGTGCGTGTGAAAGTGGGTGTGTTCGGGGGCGTGCTAGATTGATCAATAGCCCTAACTAAATTAGGGATTTTGATCTACGGTGAACGGTAAAGGTGTGGAGTGCGAGAGTGGCGACGTAGGTTGGCGATGTAGGTGGGCTGTGGTGGCCGCTAGCGCTCGTCGGAGGTCTATCGGCGAGATGGAAGATGAAGTCGCAGAGGCATTGGCAGGGTCGAATTAGAGTGTTGAAGTTGTTGTTGTGATGAGGATGATGGGAACACCATCATGAGCCCTAACTAGCTCATTTTGATTTAGAAAAGAGAACAAAATCTCCTACATAACCTAGAGAAGGGCCTAATTCAAGGAATAACTGTTCTGAGAAAGAAACAAGAAACAAAGGGTAAAACTACAATTTTACCATTACAGTACATCAACGGGATTTCTCAGGGGCTAAACATAGGTCAAATGGTCTGAAGAAGATAAAAAGTGAGTTGGTTCAATCAGAAATGGGTTCATATGCAATCTAAGAATTAAATGACATCTTGTAACCCTAAAACAGACTCACTTAATTCAACAAGGTTCTGGTCAGGATAAAAATCAACTAAAGCCTCTAAAATTCATGGAAAAATATCCCCTAGGGTTTAGAACCTTCAAATTGGCCTTTGGAACCTATTTTGACCTAAGTAGGGATCCTAACTAGATATTTGACATAAATTAGGTTTTTGTGTAAAATGTCTAGTCAAACATAGTCAAACCTAAAATCCAACTTCACCATTGGATTCCTTAGGTCCAAATTAGGTTTGTGCCAAAATTTTAACCTAAGGGAAGGTCACCTTGACCTACTTTGCAAAATAGTCCACCCAATTACATTTTGACCCCTAGCTTTTGAAAACCCTTACGCAGGCCCCCCTATCTTCCTCGCCACTCTTTGCAATTAGGTCCTTTAGCCATTACAGCAGAGGAGTCCTACTTTGGTGAGGATTCGAGGGGGATTTCTCCCTGATTCCTCAGAGATCCCCTCTTAGAGTTGAAAGGGAGATTCTCTAAGGAATTCCCTATCATCTGAACGTAATTCCAAGATCTTATTCGCACCCAATCTCTCATGCGAACACATGAGCGATATGGGTATCTCTCACATTCCTACTCTGGTGAGGATTCTTGCACTTGGAAGCTTGCCTTCCAAGCACAAGAGCCTCTGCCAGTACCTATAAAAGGACCCCCTGATCCGACCGCTCAGATTCAACTTGGTTTAGCCGGAGAACACCCTCCAATTCTTCTCTTCTCCTTCGGCTAGACATCGAGCAGGCTCTGGTGACTTCTTCTTCCTCCTTCTCGTCTCTCTACCACAATACCAGTGGCAGAGCTGTCTTCACCTACTTCCTCCGCGTCACGCCATACCTGCACATGCAACAAAAGCCTCTTCGTCGTCGCCGTTCTCCCTCCATTGGAATCTTCTCCGGCGGCGGCAGGTACGCGCCAGCCGCTCTCCTATCTCCCTTCGTCCCTTAAGTAGGTTAACTCTCTTTCCCTCTCTCCTATCTTTATTTCCCCCTTCTTTATTTCTATTTTCAACCCCTCGATGCTGCAAACCACCACCATCTTCCTCATCTCCGGCCAACCACTGGTGAAGGCACATCCATCGCTCCGTGCTTCTACACGCCTCGCCAAACCCCTCATAACCTTCGCCATCATCCACTGATCATCATCCGCCCATTAACTAACCGCCACATGCACCCTACACTCACCCTGAACACACACACTTTCGCGACCACAGTTCGACCTAGGCATGCATGCCTAGGCCGTTCTACTCCACGCCACCCACCACACCACCTTCGTCGTGTCAGGACGAAGCTACCCAAGTACTTTGACAGGGTCGCAAGGCCGTATTTGTGAGTTGCAGGTCCGACCCCTTGCCGCCATTGGAGCTCGAGCAAAGCTTGCTCGCAAGCTCGCTCCAGGTCACATCACTCCAGGCAGTAGAGTCGAAGGTGCACGGAAACATTCCACGACCTTTTCGCACCTAGCAATCGAAGGATACATCCACTGCAGCCACAGTGATTGAAGGCGACTCCTTGCAGGCGTGCATGCAGAAGTGGGTGGGACTTTTAGTCCCACCATGGTGAGTTTAAAGCGCGGTGCGTAATATAAATTGAATTTGTGTTTCCTTCTGTTTGCCTCAGATCACGGGGTGAGGTCCCCTTGCCCGCTCACCTGCCTCATCCGTGGCCCACGCTACGCGGACCTGGCCTGCATGACCCGTTTACCCAGGACTCCTTGCGCACCACCCACGTTGGTGTGCCTGGACCCAAGTGCGCGTAACCTGACCCGAATACCCGATTGGCTCTGGGAGAATGAACCTAAGAGAGAAATAAAGAGAGAGTGTATGTGGTGGAGGGTAGGGGTAGGTTTTGCACTTGCATGTGCAGGAAGAGGAAGAAAGGAGAGGAAGCTACAGCCATAGAGGAACTAAGGAGGAAAAGCAATGGGCTGAAACTGAGGAAGCTAAGGAAGGAAGGTGAGGCACTGTAGCAGAGAAGGTGCAGCTGAAAAAAAGGCAAAGGCAAAGCTGAAGGAAAGAAATCAAGGAAGAAGAAGATAAAGAAGAAGAAAGAGGAAGCTAAGGAAGGAAGAAGAAGCCAAGGCCAAGGAAGAAGAAGAAAGGAGAAATCAAGGCAGAAGAAGAAGACAAAGAAGGAGAAAGGCACTGTTGCAAGAGACGTCAGAGAAAGAAGAAAGAAGAAAGCTAAAGAAGAAGAGAAAGTCAGAGAAGGAAATCAAAGAACAGAAGAAGAAGGAAGCATCAGAAAGCTAAGGCAGAGAAGAACCAAAGAAGAAGAAGGAAAGAAAGAAAAGAAGCTGAGGAACAAGTCAAAGAGAAAAAGCACTCAAACAATTTTTTATCCAATTCTTCTCAATTTCTCTTTTATTGCTACATTTTAATATTAATAAACTCCTGCATTATATTCTGAACTAGATTTTGAGTAACTTTAAGTTTTCAAATTACATTTATTGAGATTAGTGAATAAATTCCATTTGCTCCCTGTGTTTGATCTCAGACTCAACATTTGAGTAATAAAAAATCTTATTTATTTACAAAGTGATTTCACTTATACTGCAACACAACATCATTTATCTTTTAAACATTGATTTCGCTGTGTAAATAGAGGGAAAGCTGAGGAGTCATCTGAGAGAGGTAGCGGACGACGAGGAACGGAGATGGCACCAGTTGTGGTATGACCGGCGTCGAAGACGAAGCTGGCTCTGATATGGGTAGGATGGCGAGGATGAAGGGGATAGGGACACCGACTGGTGCTGCTCGACGCGAAAGAAGGCAAGGAAGGAGGATCTGCTGCTGGCATTGCAATCAGACGATGAGGAGAGGTAAGGAGGGTCATCGGAGCTTGAAGAGCACTTCGATCAGAGGAGGAGAGAAGAATTTGGGGGGTTACTCTGGTCGAATTCGAGCTTACCCAAAACGGTTTGATCTAGAGGTCTTTTTATAGACCTTTAGAGGAGGTTTTAGGCTTGGGAAGCAAGCTTCCCAAGCTTGGAAAGCTTCGCCAGAGGAGGAAATTTTTTGATACCCAAATCTCTCATGCATTCACATAAGAGATTGGAAAGGTTATGGGGCATGGGATTTGACTCAAAAGGAAGGGAAATCCTTGACGAACTTCCCTTTCAAATTTGAAAGGGATTCGTCAAGGAATCAAGGAGTTCTTGCCAATTTTAAGTTGTCAATGCTTATAGGAATAGGATTAATTGTGGTAGGGACCTATTTTTGAAAAATGATGACAAAGTTAAGGGTCTATTTGTAAAGATTTTGAAAGTTAAGGGCATAAATGTAATCAGACAGAACCAAGTTGCAAACTAGGTCAAGACAATTTCATCTTGGGTCCAAATTTTGGTACAAACCTAATTTGGACCTAAAGAATCCAATGGTGAAGTTGGATTTTGGTTTTGACCACATTTCACTAGGCAATTTATGTAAAATCCCAAATTAGGGTAAATATCTATCTGACACTCTGTTCTAGGCCAAAACGGATTCTGATGGTCAATTTGAAGGTACCAAACCCTACAGAATATTTTTCTATGAATTTTATCCTGATTAGAACCTTAATTGATTAAGTGGGTGTATTTTTAGGGTTTTAAAAGTTATTTAATTCTCAAAACACGTGCAAACCCTTTTCTGTTTGTTCTAACCCACTTGTTAGACTTTTCAGACCATTTGGCCCTTAATTACCCCCTGATAAAACCTATGATTGTACTTCATTCATGATATGATGGTAAAACTGTAGTTTTAACCCTATTTTCTTGTATTTCCCTCAGAATGGTTATGCAGAGACTTATGGCTCTCTGGCAGTTATGTAGGAGCATTTATTGACTTAGTTGGATCAAAATGAGCTAGTTATGGCTCATGATGGTGTTCCCATCACTTACCCTGGACAACAAGACTTTGATTATTATCCTTCTTGTGCCTATACTGATTATAGATCTCTACCCTTTGATGATCAACCTAACCCGATCTACAATCAAGAAGGATATGATTATTATAACTCTTACCCTCCCCTGGATTATGCTGAACATAGGTCACCACCATTCTTTGAATAACTAGAAATGACCTGCTACTAAGGAGGACCCCAAGAACCTCAATATCTTAACTCCCCTAGTTTTAACCCAAACCTACCTAATCCTGAACCGAACCATTTGGTTCAGGTGAACCAGGTCCAAGATAGGGTGTTGGCCAATTTGAAGAACACCATACGATCTTTAGAAACATAGCTAACACCTCGCAATGAAGAATTGGAGCCGTTGATTCAAATGATTAATGATATGAATAGTTCATTATTAGATTGGCTCGAAGATATTGAGGATAAGAGCCCGGGTGAGGTTTTACTTGGGAAATTATCAAGATTGAGGATGAAATTCATGGTTGCCTTAGTTCAATATTGGGATGATTCTCAGGATGAACCCCCTTTAGGAGAGCCAATGTCAAAACTCGCTTAGGAGCCTATTGGGGGGGACACATTTTCTGAGACCAGAGAGGACCAGGTTGGTCTAGAGCAACCCATTGAGGATAAATCGATTTTCTCACCTAAGATCCTTGAATTAGTGAGCGAGGAACAATATGTCTCTATAGACCAAGGAACAACATACAATCTTGAGACATATATAAATGAGGATTAAGAATTCTTTGATTCTGAGGGTGAAGAATATTTAGGTGAAGTCTCACTTGAGCTTAAGGAGGATGATTTTAGTGAGATTAACGAGCCCGAGGAATCTGATGAATTATTTGATGGGCTTATAATTTAGGAATTTGATTCAGTTGGGGTTAACTTGGAGGATAAAAATCTTGATTTGATGGAAGATTCAATTAGTGGCCCCATTCCTCAACCACACCTCGTTGGGCATAATGATGATTTTATTCTTAAGATTACTAAACCTAAGTCAATTATGATTCATCCATACTTGTTAGACTTGGATGGGGTGTATAACAACCTAGAGGTCCCAGAAACATTGATTTTAGAGGAAAGGAGTTTGGAAGTTAAATTATAGGAGGCTAATTATGAGGGAAATACAATTTTGTATCTAAGGGTTCCTATTGACCTAAAACCACCAACCTTCTACCAGGACCCTTATGATATTTTTGACTTTAAGGATGTGCAACCCAAGTACAGAACATTTGACTATCTTTTAGAGCTGAATTCTAAGTGGACATCCAAACCTAGTGAATCAGATCTACCTATTGTCCGCCACTTTAGACTTGGGTTGTACCCCACAAAACCGCAAGCTCTGCCCCGCAAACACAACAATCTCTGGTCTAGGTGATTTTCATCCATAACCTTAAAACTACTCGACCCTGGGGCATGGGTCTGCACCATAATCTGGTTCACATATGTAGGCACCTGCTGACGGGTCCTGAGATCAATATTTTTATTTTGATTTTGACCTACACTTATGAATTCTTAACCTTCTCTTTGTTTGTATAATATGCCTAGTTGAAGGCAATAAACTTAGCACATGTGTATACTCCTTTCTCTCAACGAAGCTGATCGGATCTATCATGAAATTCAGGTGATATTCTATTATTCAACCTTTTTCATGTCTTTATTTTGACAATAAAGACATTGCATCATTTAAGCATGGGGGTGTAAATACTTAATCCTGAGATTATTTTGTTAACTTCATGGAATTTCTTTTATTTTCATAAAAAAATTTAATGCAAAATGAAAAAAAAAATAGAATTAGGAGAACAGAACTTAGGCATTAAGAATTGTTAACTTTAGGAAACGATACTTTAGGACTTGAACACTTAGACTCTTCAGGTCTTCGGGCTTAATCAGCTCGGGTGTCTACTAAAATGTGGACTTGGTCTCGAGTCCTCGCTAAGTTAATCTTATTTTGATTTGGTTAATAAATTAGGGTGATAAGTAAATGACTTATCAACCTGCCCTTTGATTTGAGGGAACTCTAAGTCTAAAGCATCTACATACTATTTGCACTGACTCACCTTTCGATGATTTTTACAGAAATTAGGTAGCTAATGAACTTTCTAGGGTAGTATGGCTAGCAAGTTGTCATGGGTAATAGGCTATTGGCTGGTTGCCCAGAGACCAGCTACATGACCATACTCTTTCTACTGTCTTTAGGTAAATCTTAGATCAGGAAGCTACCTACTCAGAAAAAGAAAAAATATATATACACCCAAAAAGAAAAAAGATAGAAAAAGATTGAAAAAGAAGAAAAATAAATAAAGTCACACTTCATTGCATGAGTATGGCTAACAAATTATCGTAGATAACAGGCCATTGGTCGTTTGTCCAGAGCCTAGCTCACAAAAATACATAAATAATTTCCAAAACACTTAAGAAAGAAATGGGAAAGTAGAATAAACTAGGGAGATATACACTGGATTTGCCCTTGTGTTGACCCCATTAAAAATTTGAAAGTAGGGAGAAAGCTACTGATCAGAAAGATAAACCTTTAGGCAGAAACTTTTAAGTTACCTAAGGTCGTAGAAACCTGAAGTCTGTTTTAATGGTCGCCTAGTGAGTCTATCACTTTTTCATGTTAAGATGCTTAGAACTTAAAGTTCTTTTTGAGTCTTGGGCGGGTTGGGTAGCTGTAGAAAGCTTCCCTAAAATGCTAAACTAAAAAATCCAAAAAAATTATAAAAGAAGAAAAAAATAGAAAAATAATGTATCTTCCCACTTCAAAATAAGGTGAGGACTTGGGCAGTCTACGTTTTGGCTGGCACCCAGGCACTATTGAGTCTTCGTAGTTTAGGACCTTAGCTAAAATTTTCTATTGTTAATAAACAACTTAAGCCTAAGTAATCAAATCATAATTCTGTTCCTATACATAGTATTTAGTTTGATTTTGCTAGGGGCTAGTAAAAGATAGGCAAGGGGGTATGATGTAGACACATTTATTTAGGTTAAAATGCCTATTTATGCATGTTCCTAAACTTAGAGATGCATTCCATATTATAAATATTGCATAGCATGCATCATTCTGCATTTAGAATAGTTTGCAAAAATTTTAGGTTAATTTGTGTTCTTTTGTGGTCAGGAGAGAAGGAGATTTATTTCGGGGCCTCGGATTGATGATCCAACTGTATAGATCTAAACAAGATGATGATCAGAGTCCAATGCTACTGAAATCATCTTAATCGGAGTCCCGTAGCACATTATGTAGTTCGAGGAAGATCAAAGGTGAAACAGCAAGGTGGCATCAATCCAAACCTCAGATGACAAATTCGACCACACGAATGGATTTGGATCGAGAATCGCAGCCTTACGGTGCGGAAATTGACCTAATCTGATGTCTGTGGTGTCTACAAAGTAAAGAGATGGACGGCCATGAAAGTGCCATGTGGCACCATCACAGCCACCCAAGACCACCCATAAGCCACCGCTGCTCCCCCCTCTCTATTCGGCCAATAGATCTAGGCCATGGGATGAAGATCCAATGGCCATGGAAGCTCCATGTCTCTAAAGCAAGGTGTTCATCTTCTTGACACAAAGGGAAGGATAGTGTGGTGGTCTTGAGCCCTTTCGCAAAGGGGAGGTTGCAAGTTCACGACCCATGACACGCACGGAACACGTTGGTTTAATTATATCATTGTAGCATGGGCTCGTGTCGTCAGTTTTAAATTAAGATATGGATTTGTGAGTCCAAGTGTCGATCTTAGGGAGGCGTGAAATCAGATTACTTTTAGTCGCTTTGGGTGTCACAAAATGGTAGAGTGGTTTTCTTGTGAAAATGAGAGAGAGAGAGAGTAGGGTTAGAGCTTGTGTTTAAAACATGACAATCACTTAAGGAGATGTGAACTATGATATGAGAAGCAACATCAACATATAGCATGCAATTAGAGATCATTTACAACTACAACAATAGATGAAAGCTTAAAATAGTGCAACATAAAACTAGAGTAAAAGAGAGTGCGAGGAGGAGGCAAGGTGGCCACGGCGGTGGAGGGGGTCTCCGTCGGCAGCTCGACAACTTCAAAGGCGGATATGGAGTGTTTGGTGGAGCTAGGAGAGGGCTAGTGTTTCATGGAGAGTGAATGAGAATTGAACGCCCTTGAATGGGGTGGTTGAGGAGGTTTGTATAGAGAAGGGGTTTCCAAACTATGTAAGGGTTCTAGTGACGTCCAGGACATCACTAAACCCATTCTAGAAGTGTCGGTGAAGCCCCTCTCCCATTAGTCCTTAGAGGCACGTGTGTTTCCACCTTCAATCCGTGCCTGTGCGTCCTCAGTCGTCGGATCCGAGGCACGGATCCCCATCGGACGACTAAGGGTGCCCCACATCATCCTAGGCACCTGTGGGTCTGCACCCTCTGCCATGAAGAATGCTGATTGCTTGATCGCGCATCAACGGCCAAGATTGTGCGTGACTGGCCACTTGGATCGCACCTCATGCGCGTCTACGCTTGCTTGCATCGGGAGGTGCCGCATGGACGTCATCCACACCATCCATGACCGTATCTATGGTTGTAATCAACTGCGCCTTTGCGCGGATGCGATTTGGCAGCGCGTGGGGTTTCAAATGCTCGCTGCTACTTGCGAGTGTAAGGCTTCACCCACTACACTGCCTTTGCGGATCATTACGGAGGTGAGGTTAGGTGCAGTTGACGTCGACCGTTGGATGAAAATCCAACAGTCAGAATTCCACATTGAAGGCTCTTTGGGCGCAATGGAGGGTGCACCTTTGGGGATCTTCAGTCGTCCGATCCAAGGATTGGATGGCTTAAAATGCTCCTGATAAAGCAAGGCTGGGTGTCGGTGTGACGACTGATGGCATGGATGTGCGACACATGGCAGCCTCGTGGCCGTTGATCCTTAGATCAATGGTCACGACTTCTTGGGTGTGCTGTGAGAGCTTCGAATGTCAGATTTAGGCGATTTTGAATCTGTTGGACTCCGTTCGTCGAACCAGATCCATTCGTGTGGTCCAATTGCTCATCTGAGGTCTGTTTCAACATACACTTGTACACATGGCCATTAAACATTGATTATAAGCAATCTTAATTTGTAATGCATGCAATGCTTTCACACCCATCATGGTATGTTATTAGCATGCATATACCCTCAAATAAACTCTAGTTGATGGAATTATCGTTATTGATTGCAGAGCTAGCATACCCCCATGCTCATCCCTTGCTAGTCCCTAGTAAGGTTATCCTAGTTGTTATTTTTAGTTGGAATTATGAATTAATTGCTTAGACATATGTTACTTGTCAATGAGAGGAAATATATACTAAGAACCTAATTAACAGAGACTAAACAGCACCCAATTGTCTGCCAAAATACAAACCACCCAAGTCCTCGCTTTAAATTTAAGCACAAATATTTTTTCCTTTTTCATCTTTTCTAATTTTTTTGGATTTTTGGAGTTGAGAGCGTGTAGGTAACTTTTTACGGCTACCTAACCCACCCATAACTTGAAAAAGACTCTAAGTGATAAGCATCTTGGTGTGAAGATTGTGATAGACTCACTCAACGGTAATTAAAACAGACTTCAAGTTTCTACTCTGCTAGGTGACTGGAAATGAAAATACTTGCCTAAAGGTGTATTTGTCTGATCGGTAGCTTTCTCCCTACTTTTATTTTGTGTGGGGTCAACACAGGAGTGCCTCCAATTTATATCTCCTCGGATTGCTCTACTTCCCCACTTCTTAAGTGTTTTGGGCTTTTTCGTGCATTTAGTGAGCTGGGTTCTGGATAACCAGTAATGAGCTGTTACCACCGACCACTTGCCAGCCATACTCGTGCGGTGAAGTGTGGCTTATTTATTTATTTTTCTTTTTCTATTTTTCTATTTCTCCTTTTTTCTTTTCTTTTTCTTTTCTTATTTAGTAGGTGGCTTCTCTAATCTAAGATTTACCTAGAGGCAATAATAAAAGAGAATGGTCCTGTGGCTAGGCTCTGGACAACCAGCCAATGGGCTATTACCCACAACAACTTGCCAGCCATACCACCTTAAAAGGTTCATTAGCTACCCAATTTCTGTTAGAATCTCTGAGGAGTGAGTTAGTGCAAAAATGTGTGCAGATGCTTAGACTAAAAGTCCCTCCGAGTCGGAGGGCAGGTTGACAAGTTCTATACTTATCACCCTACCTTATTGATTAGATTAATGTAAATTAAGGTTGTGAGGATTCGAGGCTAAATCCACATTTTAGTGGACACCTGGGCTGATTAAGCCTGAAGGCCTGAAAAGTCTAAGTGTTCAGGTTCGTCTCGTATTATTTTCTACAGCTGACAAGCTCTTCATGCCTAAGTTCTCCTTCCTAATTTTCTCTCTTATATATATATAATTCAGGCTGATAATATAAAATCAGAGAATGCAAATTACCACACCCCATGCTTAAGTTAGACAATGTCCTCATTGACAAATAAATGTATGCAAGGGGGTACATAAAGAAATCACCTAAGTGCCACCATGTACCTGATCAGTCTGAATCGTCTGGGTTGCCTCCCAGGAAGCACTGAGTTTATTGCCTCCAGCTGGGCGAAGATTCGTGTCAACCCTCAATGAGGGTGACTATTGTTGGTGCTAGAGCACCACGATCATTTTTTTTGATGATAACAAAACATGTGTTATTTAACATTTGCACTTGGAGTCTTAAATTTCAAGTCAATTGCAAATGTAGACGTGATTAGACGGAATTCGAGCTCGCATCCAGGATGGATTAGAGGAGCTTGATGGAGAACAGAGGAGATTCACGAGGAGCGATAGATTGAAGATGGAAGGACAAGAAGAATAGGACAGAATTCTATTTATTCCTTTCAGGTACTTTTGTCTTTATTTTCTTGCTCTTTATTTCCTTAGAAAATTTTGCTAAAGAGCCTCAAAGTACCCTAACAGTAGTCCTAGGAACACCGGCACAACCCTAGGATACTTAGGTTTTCTGTAGAAAACTTAGAAAATCAATATAGGGTTCAAACAGCATTTCCAGACGTCTAATTCCCAAATCAGACGTCTGATAATGTATTTTAAGACGTCTGACTGTTGATTCAGACGTCTGATAACATTTAGGCTGGACATAGTTAGTTCTGTCTGATGAAATCAGATGTCCAGACTTTAGACCAGACATCTTAGGAGATGTTTGATGACTTTGCCAGACATCCAATTAGTGGACCGTTGGCTCTCCTAGCATACGCTCAAGGATATGACCGTTAAAGCCTTATTAGACGTCCTTAAGCCCTTCCAGACGTCTGATAATTGACTGTTTTGCCTCGACTGACCCGAAAATCTCTTCTCAGAGATTTTCTAGCCGTTGCAAATCCATTCCCACTAAAAAGTAGGTTTCCAAACGTCCAGACATAGTGCCAGATGTCCTGTATGTCGTCTGATGGACTTGCGCTAGAACCCTATTTAGATCTGATTCAAGTCAGGAAGAGACCCGCCCAAAATCAGACGTCTGACCTTATTTTCAGACGTCTTAAAGTGGTCTTCCAGACGTCTGATAACCCTGTCAGTGCAATGATTGTTCCTGATTTCGGGTTGATTCACTTGGGCTTTGCACCCAACGGCTATGGAGCCTTTCCTAAGCCATCCAAAGCCTTCCTAAGGCCTCTATAAATAGAGGGCCTCTATAAATAGAGGGGAACCTCTTGCACACCAACACACACCTAAGAAATACAACACACACCTTGCAATACACTTTCAAACCATTTTGTGTCTCTCTTGCTCTCCAAGCTCTAATTCTTCATCTAGAGAGCATCAAGCCTTCGTGCACCCGCTCTCCCACCGTAGTTCACAAGAGCGACGTTGCGCCGTTGCGTGGCTCACGCACCGCGTCATCGACTCGACGCACTCCTTGCAAAGGGGAGTTTCCTAATTCCTATAGAAGCTTAGGTTTAAAATTACTTTGTTGGCTCTATAGGATTGTTGGTTATTTTAATCTTTGTTATTTGGTTGGGTATTCGCTTTGCGAATTCCCGTCTCCTTCGTGGGACAAAATCCTTCTCGTGGAGAGAAGGGGTTGAGGAAGGCTACCCTCGCACTTGTAGCGTGGTTGTAATTGAGGTAGAATCACCCTCGTTTAAAGTGATTCGTTTAGTGGTTTTTGATTAACTTGGTTGATCGGAAAATCCTAACTCGAGAGGGTTAGGTGGTGGTTTTCACCCGATTTGGGTTTCCACCTATAAATCTTTGTGAACTTTGTGTGATTGCTTATTTTGTGAGATTATTTATATTTCAATTCCGCATTTTTTACGTCACCCTGATCTCACCCCCTCCGAGTAGGGATTCTACAATTGGTATCAGAGCAGGTTCTTGCAAGATCGGAGTAACACCCAGCAAGAAGATCATGGAGGGAAGCATAGCTGCAATCAGAATCTCCGAAGGGCAGTCCATCGTCCGACCACCCTATTTCGACGGGAGGGACTTCGGATATTAGAAGTTGAGGATGAAAATGTGGCTCCAAGCCACTGAGTTCGAGATATGGGGATGTTGCGAAACCCCATATGAGATCCTGAAGTGACCCCAAGGAGGCTACTCGCAACTGCAGATTCGAGAGCTTTCACTCAACGCAAAGGCAATGAATGCCTTGTATTGCGCATTGAGTCCGAAGGAATTCAAACAAATCCAAGAGTGCACCACTGTCCACGAGATATGGAGGAGGTTGGAAGGCACTCATGAAGAGATGAGCTCGGAAGAAGATCTCGAGGAGAAGGAAACTGCGTGCCTTGGTTTCATGGCAATCGGAGAAAGTGACAGCAACAGCGACGACAGCGACAATGAGGTAAACTCGGATTTACAAGATTATTTTAATGAGTTGTATGAGCTTAGTAAATCACTAAAAATAGAAAACAAAAGCATGAAAAAGAATCTTAGTTTTCTTAAATCTGAAAATGATAGGTTAGAAATAAAACTTAAGGATCTAGAAGCTAGTCCTAAAAATGATAACCTATTATTAGAAAATCAAAATCTCATCAATAAAAATAATAAATTGATTGAGGAAAATGTTAATCTAAAAATAGAAATTTCTGATTTAAAGACTAAGATGAATATTATAGAAAATGAACTTGCATGTCTTAGGGAGAAATCAAATAAATTGATAAATAGGGTAGATAACCTATATAGCCCTAAGGTTGAGAAAGGATCTCCGTCAAGGAGACCCGCTAACAGATCCGGATCCAAGCTGACTTGGATACCGAAGGAAGATTTAGAATCTTGTTTTGTAGGTTTCAGGGATAACTACAACATGAAGGACTGGACTTACAAGCTCAAGGCTGGTCAACTCGAGTTGGGAGAACCAAGGAGTAGACCAAGGAGGAGAATGAGAAGACCGACGAGACGGCGAACAAATGATGGACCCGCTGCACGTCGACCGTTAGACTGGAGACTGGCGCCAATGCCCGGGCCTCCAAGCTACGGATGGGAGCCCCATCCGATGTGGCAACCACCACCACCATTTGGCCCATTTTATTGGCCATGGTAGGTGAGGTAAAAATCCTTTACCCTATCCTTTTATCATAAGCATTTAGATAGGGCGAGCAAAAAAATTATAAGCTAATTGTCAATTTTTAAGGGGGAGATATAAGGTAGCTAAATTTCCTTTAGAAAGGGGGAGAAAAATAATAGCTATCTTGTTGTTATAAAAAATGGGGAGGACATCACCTTTGTTAAAATAACTTCATAGAAGAGCATGTTTTAAGGGGGAGTTATAGGAAATTTAAAATCAATCAAACCTTTTTGAAAATGTCAAAAAGGGGGAGGAATTTTCCGCATTATTATTTATGATTTTGTCATCATCAAAAAGGGGGAGATTGTTGGTGCTAGAGCACCACGATCATTTGTTTTGATGATAACAAAACACGTGTTATTTAACATTTGCACTTGGAGTCTTAGATTTTAAGTCAATTGCAAATGTAGACTTGATTAGACGGAATTCGAGCTCGCATCCAGGATGGATTGGAGGAGCTTGATGGAGAATAGAGGAGATTCGCGAGGAGCGATAGATTGAAGATGGAAGGATAAGATGAATGGGATAGAATTCTATTTATTCCTACTTTTGTCTTTATTTTCTTGCTCTTTATTTCCTTATAAAATTTTGCTAAAGAGCCTCAAAGTACCCTAACAGTAGTCCTAGGAACACCAGCACAACCCTAGGATACTTATGTTTTCTGTAGAAAACTTAGAAAATAAATATAGGGTTCAAACAACATTTCCAGACGTCTAATTCCCAAATCAGATGTCTGATAATGTATTATAAGACGTCTGACTGTTGATTCAGATGCCTGATAACATTTAGGCTGGACATAGTTAGTTCTATCTGATGAAATCAGATGTCCAGACCTTAGACAAGACGTCATAGGAGACGTCTGATGACTTTGCCAGACGTCCAATTAGTGGACCGTTGGCTCTCCTAGCATACGCTCAAGGATATGACCGTTAAAGCCTTATCAGACGTCCTTAAGCCCTTCCAAACGTCTGATAATTGACTGTTTTTCCTCGACTGACCCGAAAATCTCTTCTCAGAGATTTTCTAGCCGTTGCAAATCCATTCCCACTAAAAAGTAGGTTTCCAGACGTCCTGTATGTCGTCTGATGGACTTGCGCCAGAACCCTGTTTAGATCTGATTCAAGTCAGGAAGAGACCCGCCCAAAATCAGATGTCTGACCTTATTTTCAGACGTCTTAAAGTGGTCTTCCAGACGTCTGATGCCAGAATCAGACGTCTGATAACCCTGTCAGTGCAATGATTGTTCCTGATTTCGGGTTGATTCACTTGGGCTTTGCACCCAACGGCTATGGAGCCTTTCCTAAGCCATCCAAAGCCTTCCTAAGGCCTCTATAAATAGAGGGGAACCTCTTGCACACCAACTCACACCTAAGAAACACAAGACACACCTTGCAATACACTTTCAAACCATTTTGTGTCTCTCTTGCTCTCCAAGCTCTAATTCTTCATCTAGAGAGCATCAAGCCTTCGTGCACCCGCTCTCCCGCCGTAGTTCACGAGAGCGACGTTACGCCGTTGCGTGGCTCACGCACCGCATCATCGACTCGACGCACTCCTTGCAAAGGGGAGTTTCCTAATTCCTATAGAAGCTAGATTTAAAATTACTTTGTTGGCTCTATAGGATTGTTGTTTATTTTAATCTTTGTTATTTGGTTGGGTATTCGCTTTGCGAATTCCCATCTCCTTCATGGGACAAAATCCTTCTCGTGGAGAGAAAGGGTTGAGGAACGCTACCCTCGCACTTGTAGCGTGGTTGTAATTGAGGTTGAATCACCCTCGTTTAAAGTGATTCGTTTAGTGGTTTTTGATCAACTTGGTTGATCGGAAAATCCTAACTCGAGAGGGTTAGGTGGTGGTTTTCACCCGATTTAGGTTTCCACCTAAAAATCTTTGTGTACTTTGTGTGATTACTTATTTTGTGAGATTGTTCATATTTCAATTCCGCATTTTTTACGTCACGCTGATTTCACCCCCTCCAAGTAGGATTCTACAACTACTTCCTTTGGGGGAACCTGGGCAAGAAAATGTTTTAATCCCTTGTCGTCTACTGGGAAGGTTTACCTAGTGTTAGGATCTACAATTTCTACTGCCCCGTTGGGATATGGTTTGACCACCAGATATGGTCCTGTCCACTTTGATCTTAGCTTCTCGGGGGAAAGTTTAAGTCTTGCATCAAAAAGCTAGACTTGCTAATTAGGCTCGAAGGTTTTCCTATGAATGTGTCTATCGTAGATGGCTTTCATCTTCTCTTTGTAAAGTCGACTATTCTCATAAGTGTCCCAATGGATTTCCTCGAGCTCAAAGAGTTGGAGTGTTCATTGTGCTCCAGCCAATTGGGAATCCATATTGCACTGCTTAACAGCCCAGTATGCCCGGTGTTCCAACTCAACCGGAAGGTGGCAAGCCTTGCCAAAGACAAATCGATAAGGCGACATGCCTATCGAGGTCTTAAAAGCAATCCTGTATGCCCAAAGGGCATCATCCATTTGTGTGGACCAATCCTTCTGGTCAGGTCTCATAGTCTTTTACAGAATATTCTTGATCTGCCTATTAGAGACCTCACTTTGCCCATTTGTTTGCGGGTGATACAGGGTGGGAATGCAGTGAGTAATCCCATATTTTCTAAGGCATGGAATTGGGCATTAATAAAGTGACTCCCACCATTACTAATCATAGCTTTCGGTATCCCAAACTGAGAGAAGATGTTTTGCTTAACAAAATCCATGACATCCCTATGGTCACTGACTGGTCGATCTTTCGCTTTAAAGTCGTTTGTAGTTTAATGTGGTGGAAAAATCGACTAATCAATTTTAACAAGAAATAACCACTCGCAGAGGAGCGGGTCGTATCCACAGGGAGGCAATGACGTATTAAAATTCTCACCAATTAAAAACGTTCGTTCGTAGTTAGTTTGGACAAGAATCAAGCCAAGATTGCCTTTAGATTAAGGTTTAAGTAAGAAACAATGATGAAATGGCAATTATGAGAAACTAGAGGATATTTTCCACAATACAGAATCAATAAAATATCATTAAAAAGTGGCAATGGTAGAAAATGTAATTTCTAATTGATGGTTTACTATAGCAAAATAGGGGAATTTTTGACCTTTGTCTTACGCGACGAGGAGCGGATGGCCGGGCGCGGGAAGCTCGAAGGAGGTCCCTTGGACCGAGGGCTTCGAATCGGTGGTGGCAGCGAGTCGTGCGACGGCCGGAGGTGGCCGGACGAGCTCCGGCGGAGGTGTTGCAGCCGGTGAGCTTGCGCGGCCTGCTGGCGTGAGATATGCCGTGCGCTGCTGCTGGCGGCTCTGCAAGGGCGGGGGTGGGAGCTGCAGGCGCGGACGTGGCTGCTGCTGGTGGCGGGCTTGCAGGCGAAGGGATCTGCAGGCGTGGTGAGCACTGATCTACAGGCACGGGGAAGAGCGGTTGGCGTTCTGCAGCTGTGTGCTAATTTGCAGGCGCGGGGGTGGGAGCGGGTGAAGTTCTGCAGGCGCGGTTGGACGAGTATGCAGGCGGGGGAGAATGGTTGCGCGGGTCTGCAGGCAAGTGGAGAGCGCTGCAGCCGGTGAGCGTGTAGAGATGGGCGCGGTTGAGGAGGGCGTGCGTGGTTGGAGGGTGCAGGTGCGGTTGAGTTGAAGGTTGATGGGCGCGGGTTGAGCTGAAGGTTCTGCAGGTGCGGGAGAGGGTCTGCAGGCGACTTCAGACATGTGCGGTGGAAGTGAGCGGGTAACTTCAGGCGTGTGCGGTGGAAGTGAGCGGGTAACTTCAGACGTCCGGGAAATTTCCCGAACGTCTTAAGTTACTGAAAGGGTGGCTGACGGTTGTTGCGGTGGTGGTGGTTGGCGACGACGGTGAGGGTGGTTGGCAACGACGGCGAGGGAGATGCATGCTAAGGTGCTCACAGTGATGCGGACGAGCTCCGGATGGCGGTGTGGCTTGTCACACCACACGCCCACGGTGGTGGAGACTCGCTGCCACAGTAGAGGCCGACGGTATGGAGTGGAAGAGAGAAGTTTTCTCTGCACAGTGGTGGGTCGGTGGCGGAGGCCTGCCTCGCTCAGCATCCTCTCTCCTCCTTTTGTAGTGGCCTGCACAAATTTGAATGGAGAGGCGGGAGCAGATCCACCTTCTCCGTCGATCCATGAATGCGCTTTTAGTGAGGCCGGAGGCGTTGCAGCGACAGCCGAGCCGTTGCTGAGAAGAAGAAGAATAAAGGATATTATTAAAATATTATGGTTATTTATATACAAACCCTCAAGTTTTATGTTAACTAAAACAATGTACTTAATTAGTTAACTAATTAGATGAATGGCATTCTAAGCTAATTCTAAATGCACTTAAAATATGAATGCAATGCATAGATTATGTAATTAAATTAAAAATATGAATTAATCTATTTACATCCTAATTTATGATAAATAAATGTTAGAATTATCCTAATGTTTAGGCATTTAAATACTTAAATAGCCCACAACTATGGGCTAATCAGTCACATCTTCGGGTGGCTATGGCTTCGATCCATTTCGAGACATAGTCCACTGAGACTAATATGTACTGGAAGCCGTTGGATGGTGGAAAGGGACCCATAAAATCGATGCCCTAGACATCAAAAATTTTGACAATCAGAATGGGTTGTAGGGGCATCATATCCTTTCTGGTCATAGTCCCTAATGTCTGGCATCAAGAACAAGTCTTCGCAAAGCTATGTGCGTCCTTGAATAAGGATGGCCAGTAAAATCGGACTTCAAAACTTTTACAGTCATCTGCTTCCCAGAGAAATGGCCACCACATGCTTGGTCGTGACAGAAGGATATCACACTTTGGACTTCCTCTTCAAGAATACACCTCCTAATGATTTGGTTAGCACAGAGTCTAAACAACATAGGATCATCCCAGAAATAGTGCTTAGCTTCAGCCAATAACTTATCCTTTTGCTGTCTGGACCAGTCGTGTGGAGTCTGACCTACTGCCAGATAGTTGACTAAGTCTGCATGCCAGGGTAGCCTCCTTCCTTGCACGGCTAGAAGTTGTTCATCAGGGAAGGTGTCAGTTAAGGGTTATGAGGGTCCAATGTGGTCCGAGTGAAGTATGGACAAGTGGTCAACTACGAAGTTCTTGGACACGACTTTGTCGCATATTTCCTGATCAAATTCCTGCAAGAGCAGGATCCATCTGATGAGCCTGGGTTTAGAATCCTTTTTGGCCAACAAATGCCGGATAGCCGAGTGGTTGGTGTAAACCAACACGTGGGATCCTAGAAGGTATGACCTGAACTTTTCTAACCCAAAGACTACGGCAAGCAGTTCTTTTTTTGTTACAGTGTAATTCCGTTGAGCCTCATCCAATGTTTTGCTCACGTAGTAGACCATCACGAGTTTCTTCTATGTTCTTATTCCTAGGACTGCATGGTTGCGTGTTTCACTCAACTCAATAATTAAGTTAATTTCACTTAATTAAGAGTAGAAGAAATCACTTAGGTTAACTCGAAGTTGTGTCGGTTGTGTAGTATAGGGTTGAATTAACCTAACATTTTAGAAATTTTTACTAGTTGAGTCCAAGTCATTCACTAGGAGGCATAATAATTTTTCTCCAAATTCACTAATTTCCTTTTATCTCTTTAAGTTTAGGAGGTAAAACTAGTTTAATTTCCAAAACATGAATTTTCTCAAAATATTTAACTATAAAGAACATACAAAATTCCATATGAAACATATTTACTCAAAATATTGTACTTTATTAACAAGTAAACATGCTAGTTTTTCAATTTTATTTCATTCTAAGAAATTAAGGCAAAAAGTATCTAATTAAAACATGCCTTTTACAATTAAGAACAAAAAGTAATTATGCAAGAAAAAATGAATTTATCTCTTCAACCTCTCATCTCCTTTCTTTCTTACCTTAAATCTTTTCCTGCCTTAAGTCTTCTTCTCTTGTTCCTGTCTCTTTTTCCTTTGTTTTCTCGTGCCTTTTCTTCTTCCCTTAGTTTTTCTCCTTAACACTCAGCATCTGCACTCCTTTCTTCCTTAGCCTTAGCTTTCTTCAGCGGCTTCTCTTTTCCTTCAGCTTTCAGCTGAACCGGGTTTTTTTACTTTTTAAACCAAAAGTTCTTGTATTTGCGGCGAGGTCCTTTCGAGGATACACAGCACCCTGAGACCAGGGTGGGACCAGACCCTACTCAGCCCTCACCTAGTTTCAATTAGGTTTGTTTTGGTTTGTTTCTTAATCGGTTCACAGTCTCGAGCCATTTTCGGCTCAACCCGGCCTCCCAAGCCTTACTCGCCCTCCAGGGCACAATCACATTTGCACACACGCCCCCAAGGGCGCACAAACCCGCAGGCTAATGCCCACACTCAGAACAATGCTCAGATGAAATCGGTAACCGGTGCGCCGCGCATTGACGACTGCATAGCCATAGGAACAAAACAATTTTATACCCAGGCACACGCTCATGGATATCCGAGGTGGGACAAAGCTAACCCTTTCAGACCCGAATTCAATTGATCACAACTTCCTACCCAGAGCTCCAAATTCGATGATTTAAAGTTTGTTGGAAAGCTCTACGGTTAATCTATTCAATTTTAAGGTCAATTTAATGTTTTAATTATGTTTAGCTCTTCAATTTAAGAGGTGAAATTAAGGGTTCTATGGGTTTTATAACAAGCTGGAGAGTGTTTTTAACTCAGGGAAGTCCTCAGATGGACTTATCTCATCTATTTAAAGGTTTGTATACATTATATAAATAATTCCGCTTCAGTTAGGATGGATTTAAAGCTCTTGAGACCTACAGAACCTGCAGAGAAGCTTTTCTCTTCTCTGAAAACTTCAGAGATTAATTTTCAGATATCAATAAGTGCAACAGACACTTTAAAGTGTTCCTAATCTATTTAGATTAATTCTAAGGGTTTTAACTAATCAATCTGGGCAGGTTTTGGATTTGAATTTCAACAGAACAGTGCTTCTGTTGGTTTGGGTTCAAGAGTAACCCAACTTAATAGGAACAAAATTTTCACTAAAAGCATCATCTGAGCTTACTTAAATTGATTTTAGATCATCAATTAAGATTCCAGAAACAACTTCCACATCTCAATTCCTCAATTCAAGCTCAGAACACCATTATCAAACTCAGGTTTGACTGTAGAAGCTCGAAATTTGACTTTCTGTTTAAAGCTTCTTCCTAAGAAATTAACACATCAATTAGAGTCTCTTCATCATCTAGAACTTACTCAGATCTTCAGATTTATGTTCTGTCCTTAATCTCTAAGGTTTCATGCTTGCCGCCTGAACTAAAATAAGTGTTTGTTCGACAGAATTAATTAGTGTTTATTACAGTGTTTTAAAAGTTAGAATAGCTTCAGTGCATCGCACTGAAGCTTCTTAGCTCCTTAAATGTTTCTTAAATCCCTTATAACAGTCTTCTCCAACTCACAGGAGTTGGGGAAGATGAAGTTGAATCTTAAGCTCCAGTGAATGAAACCTCAAACAAATTTCTTAAAAATGATCAGTAATCCATGTAATAACATTCTGGAGCCACCTAGCAAGTTCTAGAGGCTGCAACTCAACTTTGACTTGCCGGAGCTCCGGTAAGTCCAGAAAAATACAAAATGCATGTACAGTTTGACAAAATTAATTATTTTTAATCCAAAAATGATTCTGAGGTTACAAGGAACCTCTGTTTCACATTAAATTCCTTGTTTGTTCATTGAAATAGAATATTTGACAGTAAGCTTGTTTCTTAAAAATTTGATTTGTTTAAGCTCAGGAATTGATTTAACTAATCAGTTGAGAAGTTAAATCAGGTCAACAGGTATTATTAATCATAAATATATACTTAATTTATAGTTTGAATTGTTCCTGAGCCACCATGGACAGCAAACTCAGAAACTTAAATTAAATTTGGGCGTTTAATTATAGATGATAGTAATAGGTAATATAAAATCGATTAGGGTTCATTGGTGACGGTAGGTGATGAAAGAACCCAATGTAGGTGGAATTAGAACGACTTCTGTCACCATGGACAGTGAAGTAGTCGGTGAAGGTGAGATATGAATTAGGCGTTTAGGTGATCTAATTAATCTATTTAGTGGATTAGAAATGAACATGGAAGTTAAAAGAAGGTGAACAATGAGTTAAAAGACAAAATTAAAGTCTCTGGCGAGCTCAAGGAACTCGCTGGAGCTGGAAGAGATGAAGCTAAATTCTATAATTACTCTAACCTAACTAACTAAACTAACTAACTAACTAAGCTAGCCTACTACTCCTACTCCTAGTCTACTGTTACCTAGACGAAGGGGTCAATAGGGTTCCGCTGAAGTTTCATAGCGGACGACGAAATCAGAGGGTGGTCGAAAGAACTCCGGCAGGCGGATTTGAGGTGGAGCAGAGGAATCCTAGGGTCGGCGCCTTTGTCAGAGGTGCAGAAGACCACGGCGAATTTCCTCGGCTACTTAAGGTGGATGGAGGAAGTCGGAAGATGGAATGGGGGTTCACCGGAGGTTTTAGAAGAATAGCCTATCGAAGTTGGTTTCGATGTTAGAAGAGGAAAGGGAGCCAACTTGCTAAAATCAGAGGTGAGAGGGGGCATTTATAGCATTTTGCGAGGAAGAGAGGGGCGGGGCTTGGCCGAAGAAGAAGCTCAAGGAGCTTAACCTCTGTCGTCGTCTCCAATGATGGTGAGGTTAACTCCCACTGAAAAATAGGATTTTCGGTTAATCCAAACCGATGGATCAAGTGGAGGTGGCGAGCGCAAGCTGCAAGAGCTTAGGCAAAGAGGAATGATGTTGGCAGGGCGGTGATCGCACGGTAGGATGACTCTTTACCACCAGCCGTTCGTTTGGCTGGAGAAGAAGAAGAAGAAGACGAAGAGGGATCTAAAAGTAATAAAACCTAAGGACCTATGTGAAAAATAAGGACTCGACTGTAATGAAAATTAAGGACTAAAATGTAAACCCAGGTTTTGAAGGTTTATTTTAATTTAAATCTTTTTCAACTTTTTATATATATTAGTAAATAAGGTAAATATTATGTTTACACCTTGAATTTACAACTTTGACCTTTTTAGATTAATTTATTAGATTAAGTAAAATTACTTAAGTTATTACATACTTAAGTATACATTATATTTAAGTTACTTATCTTATTAATTAAGGAAATGATTAGCATGATTTCGAGTCCAATTATTATCTAAATTATTAATAATGTTATTTGAATGATAAAATGCCATTTTTAACTTATTTTAAGGTCCTTAACTAAATATCCCTTATTCTATAATTAACCCTTATATATTCATAACCTTAGCTAATTAACTAGGAAGACTAGTTAATTAGGGGTAATTAGATATCATGATGAGTGTCTCATCACTGCACCGACAGCAAAATCTGATGCATCGCATATTATCTCAAAGTCTTGGGACCAGTCTGGGGGTTGTAGAACAGGTGCAGTGGAGACTGTTTCTCTAAGGGTGTTGTAGGTCTTGATGCAATCAGGTGTCATGTGAAAAAGGGCGTCATTGGCTAGAAGGTCAGTCAACGGCTTAGAAAGTTTGGAAAAATCCTTAATGAACCTTCTATAGAAGCCAACATGTCCTAGGAAAGATCTAATTTGCTTGACCAAGTCAGGGGGTGGAAGTTTGCAAATTAAATCAACCTTAGCTCGATCAACTTCGATGCCCCTATGCGAGACGATGTGATCGAGGACAATCCCTTCCTGAACCATGAAATGGCTCTTTTCCCAACTTAAAACCAGGTTGACCTTGACACATTGCTTCAAGATCTTTTCCAAGTTGCTAAGGCAATGGTCGAATGAGTTCCCAAACATGGAGAAATCATCCATAAAGACCTCCAGGTATTCACCCATCATCTCTGAAAAGATGGCTAGCATGCAACGTTGAAAGGTAGCAGGTGCATTGCATAACCCGAATGACATACGACGGAATGCGAACATGCCATACAGGCAAGTGAATGTGGTATTCTCTTGATCCTCTGGTGCAATAGCAACTTGGTTGTATCCTAAATATCCATCCAGGAAGCAAAAATATTTCTACGCTACCAATTGCTCGAGAATTTGGTCAAGGAATGGTAGAGGGAAATGATCTTTCTTGGTGTCCTCATTAAGCTTCCTATAATTGATGCACACCCGCCATGCGGTAGCGGTGTGGGTGGGATGGATTCGCCCTGGTCATTGGTGACCATGGTGAGCCCAGCTTTCTTGGGTGCCACTTAAGTGGGGCTCACCTAGGGGCTATCAGAAATTGGGTAAATGATGTCTGCATCAAGCCACTTGATTATTTCTTTTTTAACGACCTCTCGGATATTTGGGTTCAATCGCCTCTGTATTTGGCAAGAAGGTTGAGCCCCATCTTCCAAATAGATCTTATGAGTGCAATAGGTAGGGCTAATTCCCCTTAAGTCAGAAATTGTCCACCCAATGGTTGCTTGATGTTCAGAGAGGGTTACAATCAACCTAAGTTCTTGATCTCTAGTTAAATGGGCATTGATAATCACAGGGAAGGTTCGGTCAGGTCCTAGGAAGACATACTTGAGATTATCAGGCAAAGGCTTTAGTTCAGGTGTAGGTGGGACAACATTTGACAAGTAAGGGAAAGGTGGGAGTTGATCAACATCAATCTCCTCAAATGGAGGTTGCTAAAGGTAATCAGCTCTACAAAGGTCAACCTCCGTAGGTTGGGGTGAGTTAGGGTAGTCATCAACTGGTTAAGTCAGATGGTCTGCTAAAGAGCTAAGAGTGAGGCATTCTTCCACCAGAGGTTCCACGAGATCGTGCTCCTCAACCCAGCCATAATTAAAAGACTTAGCTTCCCTGAAGATATCTAATTGCATCTTCTTGTCTCCAAAGGCGATTTCCATGCATCCCGTGTCACAATCAATGTTCGCCTTAGCTGTAGCTAAGAAGGGTCTGCCTAAGATGATGGGTGTGTTTTGTAGTTGTTCGGGGACTTCCATGTCGAAGACCAAAAAGTCTACCGGGAAGTAAAAGTCCTTGACCCGAATAATTACGTCCTCGACTACCCCCTTCGGGGTTTTCACGGATCTATCAGCTAATTGGATAGTCACAGGTGTGGGTTTTAACTCCCCAAATCTAAACTGGTGATAAAGGGCAGTCGGGATTAGGTTGATTGAAGCACCTAAGTCCAAGAGCGCTCTATCAAATGTCATGTCCCTGATATTACAAGATATCAAGGGTGCTCCTAGGTCAGTTCGTTTGGGAAGTAGGTTGCTCAATATCACTGAACTAGCTTATCCTGAGAGCACTACCTTCTTAGGTGCTTGGGTTCTCAACTTACGCTTCGGCATACAGACATCCTTCAAGAACTTAGCGTAAATCGGGATATACTTGATTGCTTTGAGGAGAGGGATATTAATCCAAACTTGTTTGAAAATCTCTAACAACTCCTCATTCTCAACTACATTTTTCCTTTTCTTCATTTTCTTCAAGGCCTCAAGGTATGGTGTTTGGCTTTGAATTGGTTTAGTCTCTTGGTCCTTGGGTTCCTCCCATTCATCCTCAAAATCAGGCATTTCAAGAAGTGAGGTCACGGGAGGGGTCGGTCATTTGGGGTTCTGGGTTTTAGTGACGCTTCTCAAGGTAACCGCGTTGGCTGAGGCATTGGGACCATGGGTAGATCCTTGAAAAGAAGAAGAGGAAGCACCAAACCCAGTGTGTGTCTATGGGGCTTGTTGAATCATGTGGGCATGCCCAGGATTGGCTTGGAACCTTTGAGGATTGGAGCCTTTATTGATCACATTTCTTAGTTTCAGTTGTGGTAGAGAAGGAATGGACCCCTATTGTTTGCTATCAACAGCTGGCTCAATTGTCCCTTCACTAATGCCATTTCCTCCTGATGTTTCTGATTCATATCAGCCATCATTTTTATCAACATGTCCATTTGGTTTTGTGGGGGAGGGGCTGCCCTATTCTGATTATAGGGTGGTCTAACTGGTGGACCTTACTGATAGGAGGGAGGGTTTGGCCTAGGTTGGTTCTGGAATTGGTTCGATTTTTGGTCCGTCCAGGTAAAATTCGGGTGATTACGCCATCCGATGTTGTAGGTGTTGGATAAGGGATCAGGTTTGGAGTAACCTTTGATGGGCTGGACATCTTCAAAGATAGAAGGTGCCAAGGGTGAGGGGAGAGAGTAATCAAGGTTTGAGGGAGCAAAGGTCCCTCCCTGGAACATAGTTAGGGGTTGTTCCAGGTGTATTTGATTCATTGGTTGCACCAAATCTACATTGTGAGCTCCCTTTGCTAGGGAGAGGGTCTGTAGTTGGTTTCAGGTTTGATTCAATAGCTCATCAATCTTTTTGTCCACCAACTCAACTCGATCCAACTTTTTGGTTATAATGTTCATGTCAACCATTTCAGAATTGGCTTGCACCTTATAGATCCCACCATGGGGTTGACTAGATCGATTAAACTGGGTCATGGAGGCATTGTTGAGCGAGTTCTCACTCACAGACTTAAAAAGTCTGAATGCGCTCTCCTCATCTTTGTTCAAAAAGTTGCCTCCACATGGGGCATCAGCAAAGTTCCTAAGGTTGCTATCCAGACCATGGTAGAAGATCTGGGCCAATTGCCACCTTGGAACCTCATGGTGTGGGCATTTCCTCAATAATTCATTAAATCTTTCCCACGCTTGATGGAATTGTTCCCCACCTTGTAGTGTGAATGTTGTAATGGCTCTTCTGAGGGCATTGGTTTTACCTATGGGGAAATTTTTCTTCAAGAATGCATGCCTCAGTTCCTCCCAGGTGGAGATGGACCTCCCTAAGATTCTAAGCCAGTGAGATGCTTTGTCTTTTAGGGAGAAAGGAACATCTTAATTAAAACAATCTCTAAGCTGATGTTCCTTGGCTTCACAGTCTAGGCGATCCGATCTAGGTCCTCTAAGTGTTGGAAGGGGTCCTCATTTGAGCTCCCATGAAAGTGGCTTTGAATTAAGCTAAGGACATTAGGTTTTAGCTCAAAATCATCTCCCCCTTCGGGGACCCTAAGATGTGACTTGATTCGGATAGCAGACAGATCGTAAAAATCACAGAGAGGCCTTGGTTGGCCCTTGGGAGGTTGTGGTGGGTTAGGTGGGTTCAGTGGGGGTTGCCCTTGAGGGTTCTTCAATCGGTGTATGGCTTGCATGATGGTTTGGATCTGCTATTGTTGGAGTTGGTGGTTGGCCGAGATTTGAGCCTGAATAATGGCCATAGCATCGGCTTGAGGTTGGTCCTCAATCTCATCAATTCTTGGGTCAGCCATTTCTCTTGAAAAATCAAGTCTCCTCCTGATTCCCCTCTCTAAAACAAATAGCTCAGGATGAAGTGATCATCTCCCATGCATACACTAGAGAGGAATGGGGAGGGATGCAGAGAGAGACAGGTGCGAGAAGTATGTGCACAAACAAGTAAGCAAGTATAGTCCTTATAGTGTATGGTGACCTAGAAGCCTCAAAGGGAATGGTCAAATGTGTAAGGACTTAACCACCCTTCCCGATGTTAATCTGGCCAAGTTCATTATGAGGGAATTGAGGGGAAGGTTCTTCCTTTCGTTTGCACCGCCTGTTCCATAGACCCCTCGACCACAATCGTTTGACACTTCCCCGCAACCGAGACACCAAATTTTACAAAGGGAATGAAGGCCAAGTGCCTAGAAAACCTAATCACACCTAAAAGACTTAGACTAGTCCTGCCTAGGGCACGTCTACTGCATTTTAATGAGGGCTAGGTTAGTGCTTGTTTTCAGGATATGTGATGAGGCATTGTTTGGGGTTGTGCCTCTTAGTTAGTCCAATTGAGTGTGTGCATGCACTTAACAGAATATGGTTTTCAAGCAAGGTTTTGAAGATCTGATGTCTTTTAATGATTCGTCCTTGCTTTAGTGATTTTTAGGGTTGAAATTCCTTAATGTTTTCAAACAATGTTCAAGTGGGCACACAAGGTTTTGCACACAATAGGCGAAAGTTGATTTCCTTTAGAATGATGTGGCCCTAGAGAAACAACCCTAATGTATTCACCCTAATGTTCATGCAGTTCTACTAGGTGAGTTGGTTTTAATTATGGTGAGTGGTGTGGCCCAAGTGCAATAATGGTGGCTTCACAAACACCACTCAAAAAAAAGAACACTCCAGAAAGATTATTTCTTTAAGAATGTTAGAGTGTATTTTTTTTTGGTTGGGTGATGAGTTTGGAATGTGGGTCAAGTAGCCGTTCACCACGCCAATTTTAAATTTATATATATTTTTTTGTATTTCTTTTAGGCATGCAAACAATCAATGGGTGGCGTAATACTCACAACAGTCTTCGCAGCACTTTACTCCTTGTCTACTATCTTGGATCACACTCCTCCGTCACCAAGGCATCGAGTTCCTACAACCAATCAAGTAGATAGAGAAAAATGAGTCTGAAGATGTGAATACTAATGCGGGATGAAAGCAACAAAAGAAATTCGTTGCCTCCCCAACAACAGAGCCAAAAACTAACACGTGCGGAATGCATTGGTTTAATTATGTCATTGTAGCATGTACTCACTTCATCAGTTTTAAATTAAGATATGCATTTGTGAGTCCAAGTGTCGATCTTAGGGAGGCGTGAAATCAGATTAGTTTTAGTCGCTTTGGGTGTCACAAAATGGTAGTGTTGTTTGCTTGCGAAAATGAGAGCGAAAGAGAGAGAGAGTAGGGTTAGAGCTTGCGTTTAAAACATGACAATGACTTAAGGAGATGTTAACTATGATATAAGAAACAACATCAACATATAGCATGCAATTAGAGATCGTTTACAACCACAACAATAGATGAAAGCTTAAAATAGTGCAACATAAAACTAGAGTAAAAGAGAGTGTGAGCAGGAGGCGAGGAGACCACGGCAGTGGAGGGGGGCTCCGCCGACGGCTCGACAATTCCGAGGGCGGATATGGAGTGTTTGATGGATCTAGGAGACGGCTAGTGTTGCATGGAGAGTGAATGAGAATTGAATGCCCTTGAATGGGGTGGTTGAGGAGGTTTATACAGAGAAGGGGTTTCCAAACTAGGTAAGGGTTCTAGCGACATCCAGGACATCATTAAACCCATTCCAAAAGTGTCGGTGAAGCCCCTCTCCTACTGGTCCTTAGAGGTGCGCGTGTTTCCTCCTTCAATCCACGCCCACGCATCCTCAGCCGTTGGATCCAAGGTGCGGATCGCCATTGGACGGCTGAGGATGTGCCACGTCATCCTAGGCACCCGCGGGTGTGTGCCCTCGTGCGATGAAGAATGTTGACTGCCTGATCGCGCATCAACTGCTAGGATTGCACGTGACTGGTCTCTTGGATCGTGCCTCACACGCGTCTGCATTTGCTTGCATCCGGAGGTGCCACTAAACTCCATCCACACCATCCACGCCCGTATCTACTGTTGTAATCAACCGTGCCTTCACAAGGATACGATTTGGCAACGCGCGAGGTTTCGAATGCCTGCTGCTACTTGCGATTGTAAGGCTTCACCCACTGTGCTGCCTTCACGGATCGTTGTGAAGGTGAGGTTAGGTGTGGTCGGCATCGACCGTTGGATGGAAATCCAATGGTTAGAATTCCACGTTGAAGGCTCTTTGGGAGCAATGGAGGGTGTGCCTTTGCGGATCCTCAGGGATCAAATGGCTTAAAATGCTCCTGATGAAGCGAGGCCGGGTGCAGGCCGACGGCTGATGGCGCGGATGCACAACACATGGTAGCCTCGTGGCCATTGATCCTCAGATCAATGGTCATGACTTCTTGGGCTTGTTGTGAGAGCTCCGAATGTCGGATTTAGGTGATTTTGAGTCCGTTGGACTTCGTTCATCGAACTGGATCCATCCGTACGATCCAATTGCTCATCTGAAGTCTGTTTCAACATGCACTTGTACAGATGGCCATTAAACATTGATTATAAACAATCTTAATATGTAATGCATGCAATGCTCCCATACCCATCATGGTATGTTATTAGGGTGCATATACCCTCAAAATAAACTTTAGTTGATGGAATTATCATCATTGATTGTAGAGTTATCAACCCACAACTCCCCCTAAATCTCCAATTGAGCAACCGCAAGCGCACAGCATTGCGAGCGCATGGCACAAATGCGTGGGACACAGGCACGTGGAACCTGCGCCAGTAGCGAGTAGCACGGGGGCGTAAGATGTCTTCAGCGATGTCTGTGGCAGGTCTTCAATGACGTTTATGGACGTCACTAATTGCCCCATAGGTGAAAAGCCTCTTCTCCTCCCCTATAAAAAGGCCTACACCCCTCCATTCTTCTTAATCTATCCCTTTCTCTCCCTCATCACCTCTAAGGCTCTGAAGAGAGCTTGTCTAAAACCCAAGATGTTCCTCTAGAGTATAAATCAAATATTTTTCTCGCATCTTACCCCCATTCATGGAGTATTCCGTGGCCATGCTCTCACCACCTTCGGAAAGTAGATCCTCGCTGCGACGCCGTCCTGCCCCATCCTTCCTCCGACGCCGTTCTTCATCCAACTCCTCCCCACGTTCGTCCTAGGCGTCATCAGAGCGAGTCATCCTCTAAGCGACCGTCGAAGGGGATTCTTCTCACCTCTCTCTATCTTTTATTTGCTTTCTAGTGTCGTTTCAATTAGTTGTAATATACATTGATTGATTTTATGAAATATTTCTCTCTCTCTCTCCCCCCCCTTATTTGCAAGTAGATTAGTTAGATAAATATTTCGTCGATTTGATCTCTTGCCTATTAAAATACAAAAAATTGCAAAAGATAAAAATAACAAAAACAAATAAAGTCAAAGCATGGATTTCAAAATCAAACGTTCGCCTCTCTGTGTTCAACCCAGAACTCACTTCGAGTTTCGGTATAAATTTTATTTGGTAGCAATATTTTGCAACTACTATGACAGGTTCTCCAAAACCTTGATTTTACTCGCAAAAAATACGCTAATCATTAGGTCATCAGTTAGATGCAAAGTTTGCTAGCTCTTGGAGTGCCTTGGCTCAGCCTAGCTTCACTGACCTAATGTTAAGTGAACATCACTAAATGTTAGATAGGCTATCTACTGCCTACCTAAGTGAATTAAGGGTTAACTTTAGTTCCAACTATATCTTGGTGATTATGACCACTTGATTATCACCTAATGACATAATTAAAGGTTTATTAAACCTATTTGGGTCAAGTGATGTGCTTTCATGAATTTTTCGCATGAGACCCCTATTATTTTTCTAATATGAACTATATTGAGGCTATCCTTACATTCTACCAAAAATAAAAATATAACTCATTTTCCTATGTTATAGAGCAACCTAAGACTTGAAAACTTGAAGATCTCTTTAGGTAATTGGTCTCCTTCTTGACTTTGAATCTCATCTACTGGCCCAACTTGAAAATCAATTTCACAAGTGCAACATAATAATCCGATGTTAATCCTAATTATTTTATATTTCTTTTATCATCAAAATCATTAATTAAGGATAAATGTAATACCTAATTGCTTATGCACCTACATTCTCTACATGTGAATCAAATGAACTGAGCACAAGGTGGGAAAACGAAGAACCAAGTCGATGGCAACCAACCAAAATTAGAGGATGGCTAGAAGCAAATCTGCATCCTCGCGAATTGCTTCTAATGCGGAACACAATGGAGGGAGATGGTGGATGCTATGCTCTCCCGATCAAAAGGTGGTCACTACGCATCTCATGAATGGAGGGGGGAGTAGCAGGCTATGAATAATAGTGGGCTACAAAGCTTCGAGGGAAGTTTTAACAATGATAGGAATTGAAATAAAGGTGAGGGGGGCACTATGGTTACATATAAAGGGAATATCGTGACCTTCAAATGTAGAGAGGTTTGGTGTTCTGACGAAGGACACATGTATGGATTGTTGGCTTTGCTTCTCCTTCGGTGGATTTTGGAGGTGAAAGGTCAATGCTTACAGGAGGGGGGTTCGAATGGTTTGTGTGGGGTTTGATCAAAAGGACCAAGGGCATCGTGAAAGTGTGAAAACTGGTAGTTTAAATTTTTTTGAGTCACAAGATCTAATCGATGCCAAAACCAAGCTGAAAAATGAAAACATAAATAAAATACCCTAAACTAAAACTATATGGAAGGAACTATTTTCCTCCCATTTTGAGATCCTACAAGTATATGGAATTTATATTTTTGTGGGTGGCATCGTATAACACCCCACGTGCAGTGCCTCTTAGAATAAGTCCTAGCAATTTCTTGGACTCCCTCTCCACAATGGCCAGATGAGACCCTTCCTGTCGTACAGAGATGATTCTGAAAAAGATCCGTGAATGTTTCATGATCCTAAAGCGACCCTTCACTTTGCTCCTCTAGCGCATGCCAAATGACCCTTTAAAAAGGGCCAAAAAGACTTGCTATAGTACTAGTTGGCTGACTTATCTGATGAATAAGTCAACTGGCTATTGAAGGGAAGCGGTTGTCATAAGATCCACCCCTTGAAGCCGCCCCCACATTGTAGCCGGTCAGCTAGTTTAGCAGCCAGTTGACTTGCTACCATGCAGCAAGTCATCCAATAATGAAATTGGACAACGTGCAATAATGGGGGAGCCCTCCTCTTCCTAACAACTACTGTTCTCACTAAATGATGCTGGGAATTAAATTATGGAGTCATTAGGGTTGCACATGGGAGCTATTTATAGGGTTTCCATCACTAATCCTAATTTGATGGCAACCCTTGGATCCCCATCCAAGGCTAGGGATCTAATCATACTTGATAGTTGCAGGATAAGCCCACAACAACCTTTGTTATATTTTTATGTAGAACAAAAAAATAACTTAATTGCATTCCAACACTTGGATTCTTTACCTAATCATATTAGGTATAATTAAATGCCAAATCAAGTGTAATTTAACTCCTTAAATCACAATTGATTTCTCTATTAAGTAGAAAACCACCAAAATCATTATTGGTTTCATCACTCCAATAATGAAGCCTTGGGTTACTAAGAAAATTGGTACAATGCCCCCTCAAGCATTCTGAATACTCATAAATCCTTCATGCATGGACGAAAATATTATCCTGAGGTCTAATCCCGTTAAACAATCATCATTTCCTCTTGGATATATAATATTATTCTTGACATCTTGTATCATTGGGACAAGAATGAAATTAGAACCTTTCCTAAGGTCTATCTTCATCTCTTCTTGCCTTGAGTCTGATTAGGACTCTGTGACCATATGTGAAATTGTCATTCCCAATATGTGTGGAGCGAGCTCATGCCTCTAGTCTGTTACGTATATAGACTTGTGTGATCCCTTCAAAAGATCATGTATGTCCTGTCCCTTCCTATTTGCACCAGCTTTATAGTATTACCACTATGATGGGTGCATCTACTAATGATCCACCAAATGCACATGTTTGTGAATAGAAAGGAAACACCTTCTCCATGGCAACATTGAAGGATTATTGCCATCTCTTGTTTCATCAGGTTAACTTATTAACTCGACTTGCATGATAGTCCTTAAATCTACATTTAAGAACATCGATCAAACGACGACCTCTAGAGATGGTTACCATCCCAACTCAGACTGGAAACATATGTGATGGACACATATTTATTTATTGAAATAATGCCTAAATAATGTTAGCTTCATGGTAGTAAGAGCATAATTGCATGTAGTTAGCTAATATTCCACATAATTGTATCTAGGTCAGATTGCATGTATTGTAGGTTGTTGTTTTTTTCATGAGCCCATTTTTGGTTTAGTATGGTAATTCATGTTTATTATGTAGGTTGAGTCAGGATTGAAGAGAGAAATGAAAGTCAGAACCAAGTGGGAGTAAGAAATGGGTCAGAAATAAAACTTGCAAAGGTCTAACCCTAATATTTATGTGGCCTACTGACGTGTGCTTGTGCGTGTGTGTTAAGAAGTGCCGTTATAGTCGCACTTGCAATGTCGATTTTAAAGTAAATAAACGGAGGTGAGTCCGAGTGTCAGTCTCAGGGAGGCTTGAAAATTGGATTTTTCTTATCACTTGTTGTCACGGAAAGCACGGAGTTTTGCTTGCGGAGGTGCGGTTTGAAAAGCGAGAGAGATAGAGAGAGAGAGATTAGGGTTAGAGTGTTTCTTGCTTGATCATGTAACTTAAATAGAAATTAAAGTAAACAACTGAACAGAAAATAACTTCATTAATCATGCACTTTTAGTTAATAGCTTACAACATTAAATACATGCTCAAATAAAAGTAATGGAAAGCTTAAAAGAGAGGGAGAGAGAGAGAGGAGGGAGAGCGACAAGGCAGCCACTGCAGTGGAGGAGGCTCCATCGATGGCTCGTCGTCTCCGGCGATTACAAGAGAGCCTAAAGCTAGCTAAGAGAGGGGTGGAGTAGTTGCAAGGGAAGTGAATGCTTTGAATGAGTGGTTGGAGGGGGTTTAAATAGGGTTAAGGGCTTTCTAAAAGAAGAAGGGGCTTTAGCGACGTCCGGGACGTCGCTAAAACCACTCCAAAAGCGTTGGTGAGGCCCTCCAACCCGCCGGTCAACCACCCGCGCTATTCTTCTTCGCGCTCGATTCATGGCTGCTGCGTGAGAGCCGTCCGATCGAAGATCGGACGGTTGAGATCTCCCCTTGGCTGTGCTCGGATCACGCCTCGGGAGCACGTGTGCGCGGGCGTCGTCGCCCGGCATGCGTGCATGCATGGGCACTCGCGATCTGTGGGGGTGCCGCGTGGCGCAATCTCGGCCGCTAGCTGCTGATCGGGTGGCCCAATTTCGCCGCGCACTCCCTTCGCCTTCAATTTCATGCACCGCGCAACTCGAACCCGCGTCACGTGCATGCGGGCGTGTTGCGCCACGCCCGCGCTTTGTCGTGGCGACTGTAGGCGGGCACGTGGTTCTCGACCGTCCATTCGAAGATCGGACGGCTAAGATCTGATCTCGGCTGAATGAAGAGGTGGCGTGCAGTGGAGCGGGGGTGACGTGGCGCAACGAGGGCCATTGATCACCAGATCAACGGTCAGAACTTCTTGGACCCATTGAGGAGCTCCGGATGTCGGATTTGGCCGATCTTAAGTCCATTGGACTCCGTTCTTCATTCTGAATCCATCCGTGCGGTCCGATTGCTCATCTGAGGCCTGCTTTGACAAGTGCTTACACAAATGGCCATTAATATAGTTTTATAAGCAATCTTGGTACATGATGCATGCAATGCTCCCATTCTACTTATGTTGTGCCTTTTATTCTTAAGATGAGTCCTATTTAACATAATTATCACCCTCTTATACAGTGTTATCATACCCCCATGCTTACTCCTTGCTAGTCCCTAGTAAGGTTTATTCTAGCCTTTATTTTCTCTCAGAATTTGAGAAGTAATTGCTTAGACACTTTGTTACTTGTCAATAGGAGGAAATATATGAAGATCTTAATCTACAAAGACTAAGCAGCGCTCGGGTGTCTGCCAAAATACTAATCGCTCGAATCCTTGCTTTAATGTATATAACTATACATATGTATATGTATATATATATATATATTTTAGAATTTTTTTCGGAATTCAGTGTGGGTTGGTAACTTTTTACGGCTACCCAACCCACCCAAAACTCGGTCAAAACCCTAACTGCTAAGCATCTTGGTGTGAAGATTGTGACAGACTCACTTAACGGTAATTCAGACAGACTTCGGGTTTCTACGCCCCTACGTGACAGGAGAAGAAAATATATTTTCCTGAAGGTGTATTTGTTCGATTGGTAGCTTTCTCCCCACGTTTGTTTTAAGTGGGGTCAACACAAGGATTTTTCTAGTGTATATCTCCCCAGCTTGTACTACTTCCCCGCTTCTTCCTTAAGTATTTTGGTTCTTTTTGTGCAGTTGTTGAGCTGGGCTCTGGACAAGCGACCAATGGGTTGTTACCCACGATCATTTGCTAACCATACTTGTGCAGTGAAGTGTAGTTTATTTTCTTTTCTTCTCTTTTTTTTTTTCGTAGGTGGCTTCCTTGATCTCAAATTTACCTAGAGGCAATGAAGAAGAAATGATCTGTGGCTGGGTTCTAGACAACCTGCCAATGGGCTGTTACCCACGACAACTTGCCAGCCATACCATCCTAGAGGGTTCATTAGCTACCCAATTTCTGTCAAAATCTCCGAGGAGTGAGTCTGCAAAAATGTGTGCAGATGCTTAGAGTCAAAGTTTTTCTGAGTTAGAGGGTGAGTTGATAAGTCATATACTTATCACCTTATTTAGTAGGTGGATTAGAATAGCTTAAGGTTGTAAGGATTCGAAGCTAAATCCATATTTTAACGGACACCAGGGCTGATTAAGCCTGAAGGCCTGAAAAGTCTAAGTATTTAAGTTCTTTGTGTATTATTTTCCACTATTGACAAGTTTCTAATGCCTAAGTTTTCTTCCTAAATTCTTTTATTATTATTATTATTATTCAAACTGATTAAATGAGCTCAGGATTACGTAATTTAGCACCCCCCCATGCTTAAGTTGGACAATGTCCTCATTGGCAAGTACATGGATGCATAAGGGTTCAAAAAGATAGTACCTGAGTGACGTAAAATACCGGATCAGTCTGAATCCTCTGGGTTGCCTCCCAGGAAGCGCTGAGTTTAATGCCTCCAACTGGGTGGTGCTCCATGTCAACCCTCAACGAGGGTGACACTCTCCTTTGGGGGAACCTGGGCCAGAAAATGCTTCAATCTTTGACCATTAACTGTAAAAGTGTGCCCAATGTTACGATCAGCGATTTCAACCGCCCCATTAGAGTAGGGCTTAACCACATGAAATGGTCTTATCCATTTGGACCTGAGTTTCCCCGGGAAGAGTTTTAAGCAGGCGTCAAACAGCCAGACTTGCTGGTTAGGCTCAAAGGTTTTTCTATGAATGAGTCGGTCGTGGACGGCTTTCATTTTCTCCTTATACAGTTGACTATTTTCAAAAGCGTCCCAACGAATTTCTTCGAGCTCAGATAATTGGAGTGTCCTCTGTGCACCGGCTAACTGGGGATCCATGTTACATTGCTTGACAGCCCAGTAAGCCCGGTGTTCCAATTCGATAGGAAGATGGTAGGCTTTGCCAAAGACCAGGCGATAAGGCGACATGCCTATCAGGGTCTTAAAAGCGGTCCTGTATGCCCACAGGCCATCATCAAGTCGTGTGGACCAGTCTTTCCTGTCAGGTCTCACAGTCTTCTGTAAAATGTTCTTGATTTGTCTATTTGAGACCTCGGTCTGCCCGTTTGTTTGCGGATGATACGGGGTAGCAATGCGGTGGTTCACCCCGTATTCTAAGTAGGGCACGGAATTGGGAATGAATAAAATGGCTTCCACCATCACTGATCATGGCCTTGGGTATTCCAAATCGAGAAAAGATGTTCTTCTTAACAAAGTCCATGACAGTCCTATGATCGCAACGACAGGTGGTGACGGCTTCAATCCATTTGGAAACATAGTCTATCAAGACCAGGATGTATTTGAAGCCGTTGGATGGTGGAAAGGGACCCATAAAATCGATACCCCAAACGTCGAAGATTTCGACAATCAAAATGGGCTGGAGGGGCATCATATCTTTCTTGGTCATGGTCTCCAGCGTTTGGCAGTGTGAGCAAGTCTTGGCAAAGTTGTGTGCCTCCTTAAATAGGGACGAACAGTAAAATCCGAACTGCAAAACCTTTGCAGCCGTTTTCTTTCCAGAGAAGTGGCCGCCACAAGCCTGGTCATGACAGAAGGAAAGCACACTCTGAACTTCGTCTTCGGGGATACACCTCCTGATGATCTGGTCAGCACAGAGGTAAAATAGCATGGGATCATCCCAGAAATAGTGCTTGGCCTCAGCCAAGAATCTGTCTCGTTACTGTCTGGACCAACTGTGCGGGGTTTGTCCTACAACTAGGTAGTTGACGTAGTCAGCATACCATGGCATTTTCTTGTCATGCACAGCCAGGATGTGTTCATCAGGGAAGACATCAGATAGAGGTAGGGAGGGTCCAATGTGGTCTGGATGAAGTCTAAACAAGTGGTCAGCCACCACATTTTTTGATTCGGCCTTATCTCGGATTTCCAGGTCAAATTCCTGCAAAAGCAGGATCCATCTGATGATCCTGGGCTTTGCATCCTTCTTAGCCGACAGGTGCCGAATGCCTGAATGGTCAGTGTAAATCGTCACGTGGGATCCCAACAAGTATGATCGAAACTTTTCAAGTCCAAAGACTATAGCGAGCAGCTCTTTCTCTGTGACCGTATAATTTCGTTGGGCCTCGTCCAACGTTTTGCTCGCGTAGTAGATCACCAAGGGCTTCTTATCTTGCCTTTGTCCCAGGACAATGCCTATGGCAAAATCTGATGCATCACACATAATCTCAAAGTCCTAGGACCAGTCTGGGGGTTGAAGTACAGGTGCGGTGGAGACTAAGTCCTGGAGGTGTGATAAGCCTGGATGCAATCGGAAGACATGTGGAATATGGCGTCGTTGGCTAGAAGGTAGGTCAAGGGTTTGGAAAGCTTGGAAAAGTCTTTAATGAACCTTCGGTAGACGCCAACATGTCCGAGGAATGAGCGAATCTGTCGGACCGAGCTTGGTGGAGGAAGCTTGGAAATCAAATCAACCTTAGCCTGATCTACCTCGATGCCCCTATGTGATACGATGTGACCGAGGATAATTCCTTCTTGAACCATAAAATGGTTCTTTTCCCAACTTAACACCAGGTTAACCTTGATACATCGTTTCAGGATTTTCTCCAAGTTGCTCAAACAATGGTCGAATGAATTCCCGAATACAGAGAAATCATCCATAAAGACCTCTAAGTATTCACCCACCATTTCTGAAAAAATGGCTAGCATGCAACGCTGAAAGATCGCAGGTGCATTGCATGACCTGAACGGCATTTGACGGAATGCAAACGTGCCATACGGGCAAGTGAATGTGGTCTTTTCCTGATCTTTTGGAGCAATTGCGACTTGGTTATATCCTGAATATCCATCCAAGAAGCAAAAATACTTCTACCATGCCAATCTTTCAAGGATTTGGTCAATGAATGGCAAGGGGAAGTGATCCTTCCTAGTGGCTTCATTGAGCTTCCTATAATCAATACATACCCGCCATGCGGTGGTGGTGCGAGTGGGGATGGATTTGCCATGATCATTGGTGACAACGGTGAGCCCAGCTTTCTTGGGAACCACTTGAGTGGGGCTCACCCAGGGGCTATCGGAGATAGGGTAGATGATGTCGGCGTCAAGCCACTTGATAATTTCTTTCTTAACGACCTCCCGCATGTTTGGGTTTAAACGTCTCTGCATCTGGCGGGAAGGCCGTGCCCCGTCTTCCAGGTAAATCTTCTGGGTGCAATAGGTGGGGCTAATTCCTCTTAAGTCCGAAATGGTTCAACCAATGGCGGCCCGATGTTCTGAAAGGGTCGCAGTAAACCTGAGTTCTTGGTCCTTGGTTAGATGAGAATTAATAATCACTGGGAAGGTCTGGTCAGGTCCCAGGAAGACATACTTGAGATTCTCGGGCAATGGTTTAAGTTCAGGTGCGGGTGGAACCACAGTCAATGGGAAGGGAAAGGGCGGGAGTTGATCAACATCGATCTCCTCAAATGGTGTCGTGTGATGGTACTCAGCCTTACAGAGGTCCATGGGTAATGATGGTGACGGGTTAGAACAGTCACTGCTGGTTTGGTGGTCAGATACAGAATGAGGGTGAGGCATTCCTCAATTAGAGTTTTCACGGGATCATGTTCCTCAATGCAATCGCAATCAAAAGACGTTGTCGCCCGAAAGATGTCCAATTTCATTTTCCTGTCCCCGAAGGCGATTTCCATACATCCCGTGTCACAATCAATGTTTGCCTTAGTCGTAGCTAAGAAAGGTCTGCCTAAGATTATGGGTATGTTCTGTAATTTTTTAGGGACTTCCATGTTGAGCACCAAAAAGCTGACCGGGAAATAGAAGTCCTTGACCCGTACAATCACGTCCTCGACAACCCCCTTCGGGGTTTTCATTGATCTATCGGCTAGCTGGATGGTGACAGGGGTTGGTGTCAGCTCTCCAAAACCAAATTGGTGGTACAGGGTTGTTGGAATCAGATTGATAGAAGCACGTAGGTCTAAAAGCGCTCTATCAAACGTCATGTCCCCGATATTGCAGGAAATTAGGGGCGCTCCTGGGTCAGTTCGCTTGAGTGGAAGGTTGCTTGATATTACAGAACTTGCTTATTCAGAGAGCACAACCTTCCTAGGTGCTTGAGGTCTCGACTTACGCTTGGGTGTACAGGCATCCTTTAAAAACTTGGCGTAAGCAGGGATGTGTTTGAGGAGTTTAAGGAGTGGAATATTAATCTGTACTTACTTAAAGATTTCCAACAGCTCAGTTTCCACAACATTCTTCTTTTTCTTGATTGTTTCCAAGGCCTCAAGGTAGGTGTCTGAATGTGGATTGGTTCTATTTTTGGGTCCTTGGTTGGTGCCTCTTCTGAGTTGGGTTTTTCAGCAGGTGAAGTCTCGGGGAGAGTCGGCTATTTGGGATCCTAGGTTTTGGTGCCGCTTCTCAAGGTCACCGCATTCGCAGAGGCATTGGGGCCATGGGTTAATACTTGAGAAGATGAGGATGAAGAAGCACCAAACCCAGGAGGTGTTTGCGGGGCTGGCTGGACCATGTGAGCCTGCCCGGGGTTGCTTTGGAACCCTTGCAAATTGGGGCCTCTGTTAATTATGTTTCGCGGGTTCGGTTGTGGTTGGGAAGGTAGGGATTCTTGTTGTTTACAGTCCAAGAGTTGGCTTAACTATCCCTTTACCAAGGCCATTTCCTCCTGATGTTTCTGGTTCATGTCAGCCATCATCTTTATTATGGTATCCATTTGGTTTTGTGGGGAAGGGGCCGCCCTATTTTGATTATATTAGGGTCTAACTGGTGGTCCTTGCTGATAGGGGGGCAAGTGTGGCTGCTGGTTTGGCCTGGGTTGGTTCTAGAATTGCGGTGGTTTCTAGTTTGTCCAACCAAAGTTGGGGTGGTTACACCAGCCAGTATTGTAAGTGTTGGAGAAAGGGTCAGGTTTCTCATAACCTTGGACAGCTTGCACATCTTCTAGGATAGCCAATGTTGATGAAGAGGGAAGGGAGTAATCAAGGGTTGAGGGAGCAAAGGTCCCTCCTTGGAACATGGTTAGGGATTGTTCCAGGTTCAGTTGGGTAAAGGGCTGGACCAGGTCAACATTATGCACTCCCTTTGCTAGGGAGAAAGTTTGTAAGGGGTTCCTGGTCTGGTTCAGTAGCTCATCAATCTTTTTGTCCACCAATTCCACTCGATCCAATTTCTTGGCAATGATGTCCATGTCAACCATTCCAGAATTTGCTTGTACCTCATAAATCCCACCACGGGGTTGACTGGACCTGTTGAACTGGGTCATAGAGGCATTGTTGAGCGAATTCTCGCTCATAGACTCAAAGAGCTCAAACGCGCTCTCCTCGTCTTTGTTCAAGAAGTCCCCCCCGCATGAGGCATCGATGAAGTTCCGTAGGTTACTGTCCAGACCGTGGTAGAAAATCTGGGCCAATTGCCACCTTGGCACTTCGTGGTGTGGGAATTTCTTCAAGAGTTCATTAAATCTTTCCCACACCTCATGAAATTGTTCCCCGCCCTAGAGTGTAAAGGTAGTGATAGATCTTCTGAGGGCATTGGCCTTTCCAATGGGGAAGAATTTCTTTAAAAATGCATGCCTCAGTTCTTCCCAGGTGGTGATTGGTCTACCTAGGGTTCTAAGCCAATGAGAAGCCTTGTCTCTTAATGAGAAGGGAAACATCTTGATTAGAACAATGTCAAGGCTAATGTTCCTAGGTTTCATAGTTCGTGCTATGCGGTCGAGATCCTCTAGATGCTGGAAGGGGTCCTCATTTGAGCTTCCATGAAAGTGGGTCTGGATCAGACTTAAGACATTCGATTTCAGCTCAAAATCATCTCCCCCTTCGGGGATCCTAAGGTGCGGCTCGACTCTAATAGCATAGGGATTATAGAAATCGCAGAGAGGCCTCGGCTGATCCTGAAATGGTGGTATATCAAGTGGTGGTTGCCCTGGTATGTCTTGGAAAGGTGGTGATGGTTGTTCTTGTGGGTTCTGTAACCGTTGTATGGCTTTCATGATGGTGTGGATTTGTTGTTGCTAAAGCCGGTGGTTAGCATAAATTTGGGCTTGGATGATGGCCATAGCGTCTGGTGGGGGTTGATCCTCAACCTCGTCTACCCTAGGTTCAGCCTTATTTCCAACAAAATTACGTCGCCTAGATTCCTGCCCCAAAACACACAACTCGGGATGTAGTGAGCGTCTCCCATGCATGCACTAGAGAAGAACAGGAGGGGATGCGGTGGGCGACAGATGCGAGAAATGTGTTTCAATCAAGCACACAAGCCTAGTCCTTATGGTGTATTCCTTAGGAGACCTAGAAATCTCACAAAGGGTGATTAAGTTCGTAAGCACTGGACTCCTCTTCCCAAGGCTAATCTGGCCAGGTTGATTACGAGGGGATTGCAGGGAAGGTTCTTCCTTTCGCTTGCGCCTCTGGCTCCGTAGACCCCACAACCGCGGTCGTTTGACACTGCCCCGCAGCCTAGTCACCAGATTCTACCAAGGGAATGAAGCCAAGTGCCTAGCAAACAAAACCTCGCCTTTCGAGACTTAACTCAATCCTGCCTATTGCACGTCTACTCAATTTTAAAGGGCTAGGACAGTGCTTGTGCTAGGGTTATGTGATGAGGCGTTGATTGGGGTGGTGCCTCTTAATTTTCCACTTTCAAGGTATGTGTTTCTATCAAAACATGGTTTTCAAGCAAGGATTTTTAAAATGTGGTGTCTTTTAGTGTTTTATCCTTACTTTAGTACTTTTTAGGGTTGACATGTCTTAATGTTTTCAAACAAGTTTCAGTGGGCACGCTAAGTTCTGCACACAATTCGGTGAAAGTAGATTTCCTTTTATTCTGTACAGGCTCTAAAATCCTAATATACTCATCCTAATGATCATGCAGCTTCTATTAGATGAGTTGGTTTTAGGGTTGAGTGGTGCGGCCTAGGTCAACTCACGGTGGCTTCGCAAACACCACTCAAAAGAAAAAGAAAAGAACACTTTAAGAATTTATTCCGAATGTTAGAGTGTACATTTTTTTGTGGGATGATGTGTTAAGGATGTGGGTCAAGCAATCATACACCACGCCAATTTTTTTCAATTTTTACAATTTTTTTAGTTTTTTCATACAAGCAAACAATCATGAGAGAAGAATTACTCACTATCGGTCCTTGTTGCGCCTACTCTCTTGTTACCGTCGTGGGATGCGTCGCTTCGCTGTCCACGTGCCAAATTCCTGCAACCATCAAGTAAAAAGGAAAATAGGGCATTAGACGATGTGGGAATGAATGTGGAATGGAGGTGACAAAACAAATTCGTTGCCTCCCCGGCAACGATGCCAAAAACTGACGTGGGCTTGTGCGTGTGTGTTAAGAAGTGTCATTATAGTCGCACTTGCAACGCCGGTTTTAAAGTAAATAAATGGAGGTGAGTTCTAGAGTCGGTCTCAGGGAGGCGTGAAAATCAGATTTTTCTTATCACTTGTCACGGAAAGTGCAGAGTTTTGCTTGCGGAGGTGCGGTTTGAAAAGCGAGAGAGAGATAGAGAGAGAGAGAGATTAGGGTTAGAGTGCTTCTTTCTTGATCATGTAACTTAAATAGAAATTAAAGTAAACAACTGAACAGAAAATAACTTCATTAATCATGCATTTTTAGTTCATAGCTTACAACATTAAATACATGCTCAAACAAAAGTAATGGAAAGCTTAAAAGAGAGGGAGAGAGAGAGAGAGGAGGGAGAGTGACGAGGCAGCCACGGCGGTGGAGGAGGCTTCGTCGGCAGCTCGTCATCTCCGGTGATTACAAGAGAGGCTAAAGCTAGCTAAGAGAGGGGTGGAGTAGTTGCAAGGGAAATGAATGCCTTGAATGAGTGGTTGGAGGGGGGTTAAATAGGGTTAAGGGCTTTCTAAAAGAAGAAGGGGCTTTAGCGACATCCGGGACGTCGCTAAAATCACTCCAAAAGCGTCGGTGAAGCCCTCCAGCCTGCCGGTCAACCGCCTGCGCCGTTCTTCTTCGCACTCAATCCACAGCTGCTGCGTGAGAGCCGTCCGATCAAAAATCGGACGGCTGAGATCTCCCCCTGGATGTGCTCGGATCGCGCCTCGGGCATGCTTGTGTCATCGTCGCCCGGCGTGCGCACGCGCGTGGGCGCTCGTGATCTGTGGGTGCGCCACGTGGCGCGATCTCGGTCGCCCGCTGTTGATCGGGCGACCCAATTTTGCCGCGCACTCCCTTCGCCTTCAATTTCACACACCACGCGGCTCAAACCCACGTTGCGTGCGTGCGGGCTTGCACGCTAACCGTTGCGCCACGACCGCGCTTTGTCGCGACGACTGCGGGCGGGCACGCGGTTCTCGGCCGTCCGATCGAAGATCGGATGGCTAAGATCTGATCTCGGCTGAATGAAGAGGTGGCTTGCGGTGGAGCGTAAGAACTTCTTGGGCCCATTGTAGGAGCTTCGGATGTCGGATTTGGCCGATCTTGAGTTCGTTGGACTCCGTTCGTCGTTTTGAATCCATCCATGTAGTCCGATTACTTATCTGAGGCCTGCTTTGACAAGTGCTTACACAAATGGTCATTAATACAGTTTTATAAGCAATCTTGATACATGATGCATGCAATGCTCCCATTCTACTTATGTTGTGCCTTTTATTTTAACATAATTATCACCCCCTTGTGCAGTGTTATCACCTACATCCAAGAATTATCCTCCACCAAACAGCCGACCTACAATAATGTTCAATATTATTTCGACACAAATCAATTACAAAAAATCATGTTCCAATCAATTAGTTGATTGATTTTAGGCTTCCTTGAATTGCTCCATGTGAACATGGCACCACTTATTTCATCTTGTGTTCACATGGGGCGCAACCTTTGAAGAACCCTAGGGCCTCCAATGCAACTTGAGATGACTCCATAAACCTTGGTCGTCCAACCTTAGTCCATTGGAATCCACTTGCCAAGTTCAAAATCCTAAATTCTAAAATTAGGATACCTAATACTAATAGGAGTCCTACTTTCCTATTTAGTAAAACCTTAACTTAAGAACCAAGTAGCCCACCACCCTCCACATATGCATGACCGGCCACCACTCTATACAAAGCCCTCCACACATCCAAGTTGGTCCCACATAACTCCCTTGGTCTTCCATTGCCTACAATCACCAAAAACCTTAATCACCCTGCACCACCTTCTTGGTCGTGCACCACCACCTTCATACCACTTTGACTAACCACTAAGAAGTAGCTCTCTGCCCTTGGGCATCCCCTCCTCCATTGCCATCATCTCTACTCTCCACGCCAACATCAAGGAGTACAACTTCTAGCATGGAGAACTACTTCAAGGAGGAGGATTCGAGGAGGATACTTGCAAGAAGTCTTGGCAAGACATGGAGGCAACGAGGACACTACAAGAAGTCTTGCCATCTATTCTGCACGTGGAATAGGTACGCAAAAAGTGTGTTCATCATAGTGTTTGTGCATAGAAACTTTTACATTTATAGTCAAATTAAACTCGAGAATATTGAGATTGTAATTTTGAAATCAAAGTCCGAGTCATTCGCAGGGAGACAGATGGATTTATTCACTTTCCTAGATTCCATGGAGTGGACAAGTGGATGAAAGATATAAGGTAAAATTAAACTAGAATGGCTAGAACTAACGGTCGAAATAACTAGAAGTGAGAAGTAACTAGAATAATAAAAGCAACTAGAAGTAATAATGGAACTAGAATAGGCAACTTGAAATAGAGAACAAAATAACTAGAGATTTCTATTGCAAATCAGAGTTTGGATACAACTATAACTTGATGATAAATTAAGTTCTACTACAACTAGAACAAAGTAAACTTAAACTAAATCTATCTAAAGCCTGGAAGGCAAGGCACAGATGGCGATGAGGAAGTAGAGGCGGGATCAGGTGCGAAGGTGCACCTGTGGGGACTTGTTGAAATTTGAGAAGGAAAGACTATCTATTGAAGAGAGATCTGATCTCCCCTCGAACGGCTGTGTCTATCCCTCTTTTATAGATGTTGGGTGCACATAAATATAATGGAGAGAGAGATCGAGAGTGCTTGGTGGAGATCGGCTCAGATTCTATCGAGAGAGATAAGAGATAGAATTGGATGGAGAGATCAATCAAGTGAAGTCTGGTGGATTTTTGTGTGGACGAGAGTTGCTGAGGGCATAATGGAGAGGTAGTATGTTCGGTAGAGGTGTTAGGCGGTGCATTCCCTTAATGCATGGGATAGTCGGTGAACGTGCGTGGGTGTGGAGTTGGGCTGTTCGGTGGAATGCATGGGATTTGGACGTGGATGGGGTAATGCAAGGAGATAGAGTGGGGGTTACGTACGTGCATGGAGTTTCGGCTGTTGTGCATGTTCCGTGGAAGTGCATGAATTGTTTTTAGGGATTAAATAAAGGATGGAAAATGCATGGCCGTGGGTTTCCATGGGAATGTTGAGTTTGGTGCATGGGAATTTCGGTTGGAGGTATTTGGTTGCATGGATATTTTCGTGTTCTCGTGGGGCTAAGTGATAGGGTTACGTACAAGATGGAGTGGGTGTGCATGAGTTGGGTGACGGGATATGGGGAGATCTACGTTGGTTTGGTGGATGAGGGGTAAACGTAAGGGTGTGTTGGGTGAATAGAAGAGGGTTGACGTGAAGGGATTGGAGGTTATTTACTGGATGTGAGGTAGTTTGAGTGGGTTAATTACAATGCATGGGAAGGGTTACTAGATTCTATAGGTTGGGTTTAGGATTTATTTGGTGGGGGATTTCAGCATGCGGTTGTCCAACAAATGTTGAAAATTAATATACTTAGGCCAGCCTCATTAAGGTTAACTATGATTAGGTGTAGAAAATTGGGTTTTCAAATAGGTTAAAGTTAAGGGCTAATTGGGTTAGGGTGTAGGTGTCTCAACCTCTTTGTACAATTTAGCTTAGACCGGTTTCTCTTCTTTGCAATGCTCCTATCAATCTTTTACCTAGCACATACATATAAATAGAAACAACAAGGCACCAGATATAGCTAAGGGGAAAATTACATTAAAATTCAAAACTATGCATTATTTATAGAATGATCTAAAATTACTAATCTAACCTATATGAATGTAATATATCCCAATTTACCCTCAGACTAACATTAGTTAGGCATTAATTAACATAAATAAATATGAAATTATCACCATCACCATCCATGTGGAGGATACCCACGAGCGTCTTGAAGGGTTCACGGGTTTTACTTACTCTTCTTTTTATTATCTTTGTGTAAAACTCTTGGTTTGCACTTCAATGAATATATTCGCGTATGGGTTAGGGGTAGAATTGATACGTAATTAATCGTGGATGGGGTGATTTCTCTTGTATAGTTAGTCAGAAAATCAAGTTCCAAACGCGTGCGTATTCATATAGGATAGTTCAAGCTTAGGACCTTAAGTTCAAGTTGGATTGTAGCCTTAACGAATTTATGTGGGATGGGACAAGCTTAGGGGAAGCAACCATTAGTAATTAACTCAACAAATTCTCTTTTTCTAATCAATTCTAATACCCAAAGCCCCTTGGGAGTTTTCTCATCGATTGACACCCATTTCACAAACTTTCGTGTTTCTTAGTTTGTGTAGTTTCTAAAGTTCATTTTCAAAATTTTCTGTAGTAGTGTAGTGGTCCCCAATTCCTGAAATTTTGTCTGTAGTTAGGTCTTGAAGTAAGGAGTTATTGTTCCAAATTTCATAGGCAAATTCATTGTAAGAAAAAAGATAAAATTCACACACTATCGAGGGGTCACACTAAAAATAGAACCTGAAAATTCTAAATTGTTGGATTTTAAGAGAATTAATTACAACTTCAATTTACGTGAAATCAGTGGCATTAGTTTCCTTACGAGTTTATCTTCTGAGATAAAATTGCCACATTTTTTTGGGGTCAGTGAAATTAGGTTAGAGACATGACACATAAGTAGGGTCAGAATTGTCCTACCCTACTTGCCAAATAAAATCATATAAAATTGTAAAATTACTTTCAAAAATTATAGAAAAAATTCTTGAAGTTGTCTAATTTATCATAGAACACAACCATGTAATCTCCCTAGGTATTCGACTCGACTCGCAGTTTACGCAATATAATTAAGTCGATTGTTAACTTTTGGTGTGCTATTTTATGGCTTGAACTTTGACGAACACCAATATGATTGAATCAGATAATTTCTTAATATGCTATTAGATTCTCTAAATCGTTTAGATTTTAAAATCTACACACATTAGCTTTATTCAATTTAGCTAAATATGTCACCCTATTCATACTAAGGACCCAATTTATTTACTAAAAATAAAATAAATTATTTTACTCAGATGAAGAATGTAATCATATTACAATACCTGGAATGCTCTCCTAGGGCATACAAAAGCCAACAAACTTCTACTTTCCCTTAGAGCCATTTTGGAACTTTTTTCAGTCCCATACTACATACGTATCGATTAAATCACTCTCTAGTTAAGGCTTTGGTTAGCAGATTAGTAATGTTACTTGTAGAAGCCACCTTCGTGATGATCACATCTCCATACTTGGTGATCTTCCAGAAGATGTGGTACTTTCTATTAATATGCTTGCTTTTCTTATGACAATGAGGTTCCTTTGCTTGCGCAATGGCACTTGTGTTGTCGCACAATAGTGGGATTGGCGACTGTATCGAGGAAACAATGCCAAGTTCCTCAACGAACTTGCGTATCCACACCGCCTCCTTCATAGCATTAGATGCATCAATGTATTCAACTTCTGTTGTTAAATTAGCCATGGTTGCTTGCTTCTCCATCTTACAAAACCATCACTCAACAAGAAAACAAACCCTAACATAGACTTTCTATCATCAATATCTAACTGGAAGTTGGAAAAGTGTACCCTAACACCTGGAGATCACCATCGCCAAAGACTAAGTAGTAGTCTTTTGTCCTTCTCAGGTATTTGAGAATGTTTATGACACCAATCCAATGTTCTTGTCCCAGGTTAGATTGGTAATGACTTATCACTCCCACTGTGTGATAGATGCTTGGAAGTGTATAGAGCATGGCATACATCAGGCTGCCTACAACAGAAGCATATGGACATCTATCTATGGCTTTCTCTTCCTCAACTATTTGGGGAGACATTCCCTTTGACAAGGAAACCCCATGCGTAAAGGGTAGAATGTCTTTCTTGGAGTTATCCATGTGAAATCTCTCGAAGACCTGGGTTATGTATCCTTGCTGTGATAATCCCAATATCCTCTTTTTTCTGTGTTTGAACATCTTCAAACCCAATATATAAGAAGCTTCTCCGTGATCCTTCATCTCGAAATTTTGAGATAACCAGAATTTAACACTGGATAACATTCCTACATCATTCCCAATGAGTAGAATATCATCCACGTACAACACCAAAAAGGTGATAGCACTCCCACTAGTCCTCTCGTAGACACATGGCTGATCAAGATTTTGATGGAATCCATAACTCTTTATGGTATCATCAAATCTGATGATCCAACTACGAGATGTTAACTTAAGTCTATAGATGGACTTCTTTAGCTCTCACACCTTTTTTTTTTCGTTACCATCTACTTAGTAACCCTCAAGTTGCTTCCTGTAGATGCCCTTCTCAAGGAAGCCATTGAGGAAAGCTATCTTGACATCCATGTACTGGATGTCATATTCATGGTATCCAGCTATGGCTAGCAAAATCTAATTGAATTTAAGCATGGCAATAGGAGAGAAGGTTTCCTCATAGTCAACCCCTTCCTTCTAAATGTAGCCCTTAGCCACAAGTCATGCTTTGAAGGTCTCTACCTTCCCATCTGGACCCTTTTTTCTCTTGTAGATAAATTTGCATCCAATGTGTTTTTCCCTATTAGGAGGATCTACGAGGGTCCACACATCGTTCTTATGCATGGAGTTTATCTCAAACTGCATTGCTAGCCTCCACCTATCCACATCATGATCCTTTATTGCCTCATCATATGTGACTAGATCAATCTTAAACACTTTTGAGATGTGAAATCCATATCGTTCAGGTGGATGCATTGCTCTAGAACTCCTTTTAAGTATAATGAGAGCATCACTTATTTTTGGTTGAACTCTTACTTTTAGGTTAGAGGCTTCATTGGTCTTGTCAGACTCAATGAGTTCTCTTACATTATTTTTATGTTAACTTTCAAGGAATTCATCTTTTAGGAATCTAGCATTTCTAGATATGAATACTCCTTAAGTCTCAGGGTCATAGAAGCAATGGCCTTTGCCATCCCTTGGGTACCTAATGAAGTTTCACCTGGTAGTGTGGGATTCCAATTTGTTAGGATTCATGTTCTTAACATGATCCATACAATCCCAAATGCACAAGTGTTCGACACTTGACTTTCCCCATGCCACATTTCATGTGGAGTTTTAGGGATGGATTTGATCGGAATCCTTTTCAATATATATCCTACTATCTTCACCGCATATCTCTAGAAATAAAGTAGAAGTTTCACTTTGCTTATCATCTATTGTAACATTCCCAATTGGGTGTAGTTGCATCTTTTAGAGACACCATTCAATTGCGATGCACCGAGAGGTTGAGTTTAAAGATAATTCCTTTCTCTTTGAGGTATTCCTCAAATTCCTCAGCTAGGTATTCACCTCCTTGGTCTAACCAAATTGCTTCGATTCTTTTACCTGTTTCATTCCCAATCAATGCCTAATACTCTTTGAACATTTCAAAGATTTCATACTTGTAATGCATCAAGTAAATGAATTTGTACTGTGAATGGTCATTAGTAAAGGTCAGAAAATACTATTGACCATTCCTAATTGCAGTACTAAGGGTCACACACATGTGTATGTATAAAGTTTGGCAAGTCCTTACATCTCACCCCTTCCCCAAGAAAGTGTTCTCTAGACATTTTCCCACGAATACAATATTCACAAGTAGATAAGGTTTGAACCTCCAAAAAGTCCAAGCATTCATCCTTTACAAGTCTATTTATTTGGTCAACAAATACATGTTCAAGTCTTCGATGCCAAATCACGATGGATTTGTCTGCATCTTCCCTAGCACGCTTAGAAGGCATTTGATCCTCAAAGCATTCACGACACATTTACAATCATCCAGCTCACACTAAGAGCAATAAAACCAAAAGAAATTTCTTTACTATAACATTTTACAATAAGAGTTTGCTCAAAATGAAAAAAATAGTCATATTTTACTAACTTTGATATGGACAAAAGGTTCCTCCTAATAGAAGTCACAAAGAGATTCTCTTAAGAGCAAGATGTGCCTTTTGGGTGTCTTAAGTCCACAGGTCCCTATGACTTCCACTGAAACCATTGCTTTGGATCCCATCATGACCTGCAATTCTCCCTCCTTAAGCCTTCTGATCACCTAAAAACCATGCAATAAATTGTAGATATGAATAAATGCACTAGAATACACAACCCAACTTCCTACTCATCCAACGAGTAAGTTGGTTTCAATAATGAGAAGAGATGTGTTACCTGCATTAACCTTGCCTTTGCTCTTTTCTAAAGACTTCATGTACTCCCAACAATTCCATTTCCAGTGGCCTAACTTCTTGTAGAAGTGACACGCATCTGCTGTCTTGTCCTTCTTCTTCTTGGAAGAAGCGAGATGTGCAGAAGGAGTTGAAGACTTGCCCCTCTTTCGAGAACTCTTCCCTTTACGCTGTTTCTTTCACTTAAACCTCCCACTACTTGGAAACCATTGCCTCAGGTGGGCTCTCCTTCTTAATGATGTCCTCTATGAACTTAAGGAGATGAGCTTAGCTGTGATAATCTTCATCTTTCCCATGTTAAATGAGATGATGAAGTTAGTGAAGAACTTGGAAGTGATTACAAGATGATGTCCATAAGGATTTCATCACCAATTGCTATTCACAACCTTTGGAGCTCTAAAATATGTTCATACAGTTTCAAAACATGCTCCTTTGCCGGAGTCTCTGCCTTTATTTTCCATGAAAGAAACTCCCTAAGGACATTATATAGCATTGAGTTCGGTTTGCATCCTTGAACTTTTGTACTGATGGGCCTCTGGTACTGTGGAGGAAAGAGGGCAACTAATGGCCCTTCTTTAGGATTTTTCTTTAGGTACACGCCTTGATAGCATTTGTTGGAGGCATGGTCCGTATCAGCCTAAGAAAGCTTATGAGAAGCTTCTGGAGTTACCTACCTCTTCTGAGGAGGATAAAAGTTGTGTGAAGCTCTAGTCCATCCAGGATGCCCTGAAGGTCAAGAATTTTTTGTGGTTGGCTAGGAGAGATGGACTGATTATTAGTAGGCTTAGGTGGAGGCTGATGGGTACCCCTACCTAGAGTGTCCCTTGCATCCTTCAGGAAAAGACCATATACAACACCTTTTTTCTGAATGTCCCTTTACTAGGGAGGTTTGGGAGAAGGCCTTGCGGGTACCTCTACCGGCCTGGGATGACCTTTAGAGGGCTCTAGGAGACTTGCAGTAGAGGTGGAGGCTCATTTTGGTGGTACTGTGGATGATATGGCAAGCAAGAAATGATGTCCTGTTCAGGAAGGGCCGAGCATGGGTTGAAAATGTGTATGAGGAATCTCTCTTTTTGTCCTACTTATGGACGTATTTTTTGACGTAAGTTTGTACTAAAATTTCTTTTATATAAAATTCAGATGACTATTGTTACAAATAGTCATCCTTTCTTTTTCAAAAAAATATTTCTTTTAGGCTCATCAGGATCTTAGAGGCAGTTTTCATCTCCTCATGTTGATTTTGAAGCACATTGGAGAGTGAATTAAGGACATAACACAGGGAAAGTGCATTGTCCTTGCCCTAGTTTACATTAAACTCTCTCTCTTGAGAGTTCTTGGGATTCTCATACTTGTTTTACTTGATCACATACTCTATGCAATCGGCTACCAGAACAAGCTCAAGATTACGATTCCAATCTGTATAGTTAGTGCTCGTCGATTGTTTCTTTTCTAGTAAACGACTAAGCAAATTGGCACTCATCATCTAAAAAGAATTAAAAACATTTAATTAAAATCCAGTATACGAAAAATACTTGATTTTGGGATTTTGAAAACAAAGGTGCCTACTATGTCTCATTCGAATGCTATTTCCTCTCCAACACTCAAATCAAGAGGCAAGTCGACCCTGGTGCCTCAAGTGGGAATGGACTCTCCTCTCCATTGAGATTGTGTAGTCATGTAGGACCTGCATACACAACCCAATGAGAGAAGTGATAACTCTTTCCATCTTACAAGTCCAACTTATGTGTTTGTATGATTCGATCCTCCGGTGTACTTTACATCATACTTGAAATAACCCTTTCTAAGGGTCCTTGCATGATTCTCTGAATTTTCGAGATGTTTCCAGTAGTTTTCAATAGGGGGTGTGACCATCAATATGTTTTTGAGCACTCTTCTCATATGTTTTTGAAAGATAGGATGACGAGAATAGAAAGAAAATCGACCAGACTTCCCTTCCCTTCCCTTCCCACGCCCCTGGCTCTCATTTCGTGGGGAAAGACGGATTTTGCAGGGCAAACCTGCAAGTTTTTTCCCATCCCACATGACCCCCATAACAACCCTACCCTAAAACCCTACCACCCCCCGTAAAACCCCCTGTTCCCCACTCCCCTCCCCCACACTTTCCCCTCAGCCGGCACGTCCCATTTTTCCCCTTCATTTCGAGTGAGCGGGAGAGCAAGAGAATGGGGACGGAGGGCCTCTTCACCCCACGCCTCCCCCTCTTTCTTCGTGTCTGCATGCGTGAAGGAGCAGGTGAAGGAGCTGCAACTGCGGGCACCGAGGCGGAGCTGCTGCTGCGCGCGGCTGCGGGCGCCGAAGCGGAGCTGCTGCTGCGCGCGGCTGCGGGCGCTGAGGCGGAGGGTGACGTGCGAGGGGAGGAGAGCTGCTGCACGTGGGCTGAGGTAAGCTACTGCTCGCTGAGCTCGGTGGCGAGCGCAGGGCGCGAGGAGCTCGAGGGGCTCCGAAGCTCGAAGCTGCAGCAGAGGAGAAACAGGTGAAACAACAGGTGTTTCAGTCGTCCGGGAGGGTCGTTGGATGTCTGGAGTGAGTCCCAGTCTCTAATGTTGATCCAGATTTCATGCTCTTGGGGGGGTCTCTCTGGTGTCTGATCGGTGTGTCAGAACGCGCGTGTCCTTTGCAATCAATCAGGCACACTGTAAAAGCTAAAGCACTTGGGAGACAAACGATGCATCTAAGGTGTTTGCAAAAATGCTTACGTGGAACCCATCTTAAACACTCAGGAGATCGGTCCATGATGATTCACGAGGGATTATTATTTTCCATATGAGGAGCGATGCATAAAAGGGGAGTGGAAGGTACTTGGACGGAGAACTTGGATTGCGCCTAAACCATCTTGTGGGATCGAAGTTATAAGCAAGGCATAGGGGGCTACAGGGTGCTGAAATTCTTGGGTAGTGGCGAAACATTATTTTTTAATGTGCCATTTGTTTCTCCATATATTTGTTTGTTCACCTGGTTTTAATCTCTAAAGCAACTAGTGAATAACTTGCCCTTAATTAAAGTGATAACTTTAATGTGTAAATGGAGCATGCTAGAAATCTGTAGTGGAAAAAATCTGATTTAAACATCTGGTGTCCGTTGGGACCTTTAGTTGCACTACAAGAAAAATTATTTTTTGTGATGGTTAGAAATCGTCGCCAAAAGTAACGAAACTCTGAAGTTGGTGTCGCGGAAGGTTACGAAACGAATAGTTTTTCGCGACGGTTATTAATGCTAACCGTCTTTAATAATACTGATCCTATTTGTCATTGTTAGCTTTCTTTTACGATGACTTATAACCGTTGTTAAAATACTTTAGTGACGGTTATTACATTACTGTCAAATTCATTATTGGCGGCGATTATCAAATAACCATCACTAAATGTTATTTCGTGACGGCTGTATAAACGTTGTAAAAAATAGGTGTATATATATATATATCGATTAAATTTTATCAATATAATGAAAGGTAACATTTAAATTAACCTACATAACATGTTATAACACATACATGACATTCAATAAAACAAATATAATATGAAATAAATATTACATTACTACAAACTAACTTAGAGAATCTTTACAAAAGATTAACATTACATAAATAAGCCCTAAATATTACATAAATAAAAATAAAAAATATAAAGAAAAGATGCGAGGTAAACTCCCACATCAATATCATGACCAGCACCTCCTGCACCAAAATCATCATCTGGGCCATGACATGTAGGATAATGGAAGTTGCTGTGTTCAGATCCACCTCCACCTCGAAGTATGACCATCATCTCCGCCCACTGTGCTTGCTGCTGTGTCATTTGCTTCTTGAAATCCAGTCTTTGCTGGTGGATCTCCTCTCTAGCAGCTCGTAGCTCTCTGGTGACGTCGTTCAGCTACGTCTGAGTCTACTGTACTTACGACCTCAGCTGCTCTACCTCAGCAAAAGATGCGCCAGATAATCCCTTTCGTCCGTATTAAGTGGTGAGCGTCTGGCTCCGACCTCCACTGCTAACAAATCCACCATGTTTCGAAGGCATAACTGTCCGAAAAACCTCTTCAGGTGTCATGGGAGGTTGCTGGGTCGTAGAGTTCTTGTCTGTAGGCAAAGGTAGGTGGACCAAGTCGTACATTTCTCCCTAATTACATTTTTGCGTAAGTAATATGTTCGACTAAAATGAAAGTTAAATTTAAATAATTAAAATAAATAACTTACATGCTTGGCTTAGTAGGTCTCATGAATCCATATGCGCCCGCCGTTCGTAACCTGGCTATGAGTGATCTCATAGACTTCAAGACGATCCAATTGGGCATCGTCATGTGTACTCGCCTAAAATTAAGTAAATATAAAAGATAATTAATAATTTAAAGTTATATGTATGTTAATTAGAAATATAAATAAATAGGAAATGTTCTTACATAGCTTGTCTTAAGCTTATCAATACTCATCCGACCCAAGACATGAGTCTGAGGTGAAGTTTTGACCATGTTGGCCTTGTTCTTTTTCGCCTGATCCGGTATAAAATACATACATACATACATATATATATTAGTAAAAAAATTAATAATAATTAAATTTTAACGTATAACATGTTATTTAACTACCTCTGTCTCAAGCTTCCTCCAATGCTGACAACAATCCTTCCATATCTCTGGCAGTATGAAAGGAGGTACATTCCTCAAGGCCTTCTCATATGACCTATTTGCAAAATAGTAAATAACAAAAAAAAATTATATAATTAAAATGTATCTATCAAAGAAATTTAAAAATATTTTTCTTACTATCTTTTTCATATGAAGTCTCCAGTCTCAATGATGCCTCGATACATGGCTGATGATATACTTGGAGGCCTCTGGATCGTCCTCCCAGTCGAAGATCATATATAAATTAAATATTTATATACATCAAATCACAGTAAAAGAAACATATATAAACCTGAATATATATTAATTATCTCTAAGTGACGAATGATCTCCCTCTTAAGCTCCTTTGAGACAATCCCCCAATCAAAGCAAGAGTGGGGGATGATACTATTCACAACCTTAGAGAGCTTGCTGCTAAATGGAGGGTAATCAGGATCTTCCCCACCAGGGGTGATCTTCACCTTCACCCTCATGCCCTCTGGTATAGCCTCTATGACCTTAGTTCCTGTCGGGCCTCTTCCTTTCTTCTTCATTAAAATTACTAACAATAGTTTTACGAATGAAGAGAAAATATGAAATTTAAAAACTTTTAAAATATAGAAAATAATAATTTACTTACCAGTAGTACTGGACCTTGCCTGATCAGGGTCTATGTTGACCTCAGGGTGGCCAACCTCACCATCCCTCTCGTCCTCCCCCTCGTCCCCCTCCTCATCCTCATCGTCGTGGAAGTCCCGTACGTCATCCCCGTTCCCCTCGCCCTGGTCAAGCTCGTGACTGTCAACCTCATCCTTAGGCTCAGGTAACGTCACAAACTCAAGGATGACTGGCTTTTTCCCCTTCCTTGTAAAAAGGGGTTGTGCAAGTGCACCAGGATAGATATATGTGTCTATACAGGGGTGAACAAAATTGGGAATGGGTACTAAATATGTATCAGTGATAAGAGTGTAGGGTTCCTGGGGGAGGAGTAGGCTGGGTAGGGAAGGTTTGGGTGTGGGGAGGCCGTGTACAGGAAGGCTATGTGGTAGGTGGCTATGTGGAAGGAGGTTGTGTGGTACGAGGGTCCTAAGTATTAGGGGTGGTGTCAGGACTCCTCTGATGATAAGCCCACTTCTTTAGTTTCACCATCTGCACAACACAAAGAAATAATTAGTGACAAAAAAAACACATAAATATATAATTCATATGAAAACATGCATATAACTGAAAGCAATCAGTAATGTTACCCTAAAACAATATTAACCATGTAGAAGGAAAAAATTAACAGAATTGTGTCAACAACCTATAATAAGAGTAAACAAATTATTATATTAGTATTAGAATGATTTATGAGAAAATTTATACTATAAAAAAAAGGTTTGTAAATCATATCTTATATATCAATGTTTGTTGCACTTGGATCTAATTTAGGTTCACCTTCCTTTTGAGAATCATAATAACTATGTGGCATCGTTCTAGCGGAAATTACCCATCCACTTTTGCTACTATCAGTCACGTAGAAGACTTAAGAGACTTGATAGGTTAAAGTGAACGGTTCAATGTTCTGAAGAATTCGATGGTTATTATTCAGACTTATATACTTGTGCTTCTTATCAACCTTAAACCCGACTCCTTCCTTGAAAACATCAACCATTCACACTTGAAGAGGACAAGTTTACGATCATATCTGAAGTTAATCTCTAGAATTTCCTCAATCTATCCATAATAACCATCACACCCGTCGGCTAATTCTCACGGGACAACAGCGCTAGTGTTTATCGAAAGCGAAATCGGGTTTATAATAATTGCGTCGTAGTATAACCAAAATCACTTTGAAAACAAATGAAAGTTTATTACTCAAAAAATATGAATCCAAGGTCAAACACAGGAAGCAAATTGGGATTTAAAAATTAAGAACACAACTTTCAACTTTATAAAATGTAATAATCAATCAAAATTATGAAGCAAGAAAAATGGTCTCAATATATATAGAAGCTCAAAAATATAAAGATGGATGTAAAAATCAGATAGTGCTTTTTCAATCTCTCTTCTTGTTTTTCTGTCTTAAGCTTTCTCGGTTCTTCTTCTTCCTTCTTCCTTCTCTGATTCGTCTCTGGCCTTTTCTTCTTCTATCTCTTTCTTTCCTCTGATTGCTGGCCTTGGCTTCTTCCTTCTTTCTTCTTTCTCTTTCTCTACTTCTGACTTCAGCCAAGCCTTCTTCAGACTTCTGCCTTCTTCTTCTTCTCTGCGACTTCACCCTCTTTTTCCTTTGAGAGAAAAACCTAACCCCTACCCTCCCCGCGAACTCTCCTCTCTTTCTTCTCTCTTAGGCTTTCTCTCCCAGAGCCTGCTCGGGTAAACGGGTTGAGTTAGCGCACCCGTGACCAGGCCCACCGGCATGTGTGGTGGGTGAGGAGTGCGCAGATAGTCAGGTCGAATACTAGGTCCGCGGAGCGTGGGTTGCAGACGAGGTGTGTTAGGTGAGTGGGACCCCACCCCGTGTCAGGAGGCGCTAAGCCCCTGGCACATTTTCAATTTATGCCACACCTTCTACTCACAAACTTCCGAGGTGGGACTAAATGTCCCACCTGCTTCTCGCGAACGCCCGTAGTAGGTCTTCACTTGATTGCTAAGGCTGCAGGTGCTTTGGCCTTCAATTGCTGGGCGTGAGTCATTCCCAAAGGGAAACCGCACGTCTGGGACCCTGATTCCTAAAGCCTGGAGCCTGCTGTGAAGCTAGCAAGCTCCTTCAAGCTCACTTTAATGGTGAGCAGGGCACCTGTACCTGTCAACAAGAATACGGCCTCACAGCTTTGTCAAATCACCCAGAAGGCTTTGCCGTGACACGGCGAAGGTGGCCCGAGTGTTGGCGTGGTGCGGGACAGCCTGGGCGTGCGTGCCTAGGTCGTTCTGCGGTCGTGGAGTTGGGTGTGTTCGAAGGGAGTGTGTGGAGGTTGTGGTGGTTAATGGAGAAGGTAAAAATGTTCAATGGGATGAGGCGATGCTTTCGAGGTGGTTGGCGAGGTGGGTGGTTGCGTGGAGTGGTGGATATACCTCGCTGGTGGTATGCCAGAGGTGGAGAAGGTGACCGTGATATGTGGTTGTCGGGGTGTGAAATTAGAAATAGATAAGGGGAAAAGAAAGAGTAGAGGAAGGGGACTTATCTGCAAGGTGATGGACGAAGGGGGAGTGGAGGAGGCGGACGGCTCCTATGTGCCGTCGCCGGAGACGAAGACCTAGAGAGAGAGAGGCGGCGGCGACGAGAGGGACATAGGCATGGGCGTAGGTGTGGCACGACGAGGACGAAGGGGGCGGAGGCAACTCTACCACTGATATGGTGGCAGAGTGACGAGAAGAAGAGGAAGGAGTCGCCGGAGCTTGTTGGGCTTTTTGGCCAGAGGGGAAGGGAGGAAGTTTGGGGTATTCTCAAGCCAAAACAAGCTTGAAATGCACGGGAGGATTTGGGGTCTCTTTTATAGTCGCAGGCAGAGGGCCTTGTGCTTGGAAGGCAAGCTTCCAAGCACGGCAACCTCGCTGGACTTAGAAGGTCGAGAGATACCCAAATTTCTCATGCGTTCGCATGAGAGATTGGGTGGAAATCAGAGCTCATGATTTGGTTCATACGAACGGAAACTCCTTAGAGAATCTCCCTTTCAAATTTGAGAGGGATTCTCTGAGGAATCAAGGAGATATCCCCCTTGGATCCTCGCCTGAGTAGGATTCCTTTGCTGTAATGGCAGAGGGACTTAATTCCAAAGAACAACAAGGAAGTTAGGGGGTGTCTGCAAGGGTTCTCAAAAACTAGAGGCATAAATGTAATTAGGTTGGACTATTTTGCAAAGTAGGTCAAGGTGAACTTCCCTTAGGTCCAAATTTTAGTATAAACCTAATTTGAACCTAAGAAATCCAATGGTGAAGTTGGATTTTAGGTTTGATCACTTTGACTGGGCATTTTACATAAAAACCTAATTTAGGGCAAATACTTGACTAGGACCCCTATTTAGGTCAAAATAGGTTCCAAAGGCCAAAGTGAAGGTTCTAAACCCTAGCAGATATTTTTCCATGAATTTTAGAGGGTTTAGTTGAATTTATCTTGACTAGAACCTTATTGAATTAAGTGGGTCTATTTTAAGATTACAAGAAGTCATTTAATTCCCAGATTTCACATTAACCCTTTTCTGATTGAACCAACCCACTTTTTATCTTGTTAAGACCATTTGACCTATATTTAGACGCTGAGAAATCCCGTTGTTGCACTGCAATGGTAAAATTACAATTTTACCCTTTGTTTCTTGCTTTTCTCTCAAACTGATTATTCCTTGAGTTAGGCCCTTCATTTGGTTATGTATGAGCTTTTGTTCTCTTTTCTAAGTCAAAATGAGCTAGTTAGGATTCATGATGGTGTTCCCATCATACCCCCATGCGTAGCTTTTGTTAGTCTCTTAGCAAAATTTTAAGGTTTTAACTTCTATTCCAGATCATGAGTTCCTTTCACATATTATGATGAGTGTTTTTTCTTTTTCCTTTTGATTAGGTTAGAATGCCAATAGTAGGCCTAGAGGTACTCAAGTATCAACTAAGATCCGAACCTAACCAGCTCTAGCCTCAGTCCTCCGCGAAAATTTTTAAGGCCCACAGGAACTATCCTAAGGTTCGTTGGACTCCGCGGTTAAAGCACCTATGCTTGAGACATATTTTAGCCTCGGTTCAGTTTGCAGTGCATTTTTTCTAAGAGAGAGACAGAGGATTTATTTGTTTGGAGAGTTTTCTCTCTCTTTTATTTTTATTTCTAGCTTCGGATTGGCTTCTCAACACAGTCTGTATCGGATTCCTTGTCCCCATCATCAATCCTCAAAGGTCCCTAGCAATCGATGCTTCGTAATAGCACCGCCCATGGCAACCCCCAGAACCCTGGCGTTCGAGATTTCAAGATAATCCCACCTATGGCATTCTGTAGCTAAATCCAGACCCTGGCAATCGACATTTCGTGATAATGCCGCCCATGGCATCTGAACCAGCAGGGTGCTTATGTGCCCCCAGTAGGGTATGTAAATATTCTAGGAGACAAGCACCGAAGAGACGATATGTTGTTACGCATCTTCAAGAGGAATTTCCTGCCTCTCCGCGTCGGGAACTCATCCAAATAAACTTGTGTTGATCGGCCACTCCTATTCTAGGCAACTTTTTCAAAACATTTAAACGCTTTTGCGTGATTTTGATAGTTATGCACACTGAACCAGACTGTGTGTGGATTGGGATGCTTAGGTTACTGAGTCTCGCAAACCAAGGGTCAGTTAACGACGCCGAATACTCCCTAAGCCTTAGACCTAATACTTAAGCTTCGCATTTTCCCCAACCTCTTGAGGATTATCCAGATCTTAGCGGATACTTGAATGTTTAAGCCTAAGAGTTTAGCCCAAAAGGCCTAAGATCAGCATTCCTACTAATCTCTTTTTGTGTCTCATTAGCACTTTTTTCCTATATTTTTCTCTTTTCCTTGATGTGGTCTAAAACTTCGATTAATCCTTTAATCTCTTACTAATGACTATCTCTTTTTCTTTTTCATTTTATGCTCATTTTTTGTCATTTTGCTCTTTTCCTCATTTTCTCATTATAGTTTGTATGGCCTCAAAAACTTTTCTCTCCCCTCAATATTTTTTGTTTTTTCAAGATTTTTTTATTTATTTTTTGGATGTTTTTTGTGATATGTGATTTTTTTGTTAAAACCTTTTGTTGTGATATGAGTTTTCATGAAGTTTTGCACTTTCATACCCCACCATGCCTATGATTTGCAATGTCCCCATTGTAAATTAGGTGGATTCGAATTCAACTTAGTTCATTCATTAGGACAGGTTTTGGGTGGGCGAACGGGTCAAGGTGACTGTTGCAAATGATTTCTAGACTCAGGTACGGGTACCTGAGGTGGAGTCAGCTATTCTAATGGATGAACCCTAAAGTGCAATATGAATTCAACATAGGAATGTCAAGAAAGGTTTCAGGTTTTTCAAGAATGACGCATTGCCTCCCTTTAAGCGCTGAGTTTTATGCCATCAGCTGGGCGCAATGAGCTCAGGGAGAATGGAGGGTAAAGGATATCTCAGCCAAATTTGTATCAATCACGTCAATGAACGGTTTGAGTCTCTAATCGTTCACGACGAAGGGTTCAGAATCGTGGCTGAGTGGATTGATTTCAATGGCTCCATTTTCAAAGATTCGTCGCACCAGGTAGGGTCCGATCCATTTTGATCGCAGTTTTCCTGTGAACAGTTTGAGTCTGGCATCAAAGAGTAGGACCTTTTGACTAGGATGGAAGATCTTTCTAGATATGTGCTTGTCGTGAAAGGCTTTAACCCGCTCTTTGTAAATTCGTGAGTTCTCATACGCATCATGGCGTAATTCATCGATCTCGCTCATTTGAAGCTTTCTATGGGTTCCAGCCTTAGAAAGATCTAGGTTGCAGTTCCGTACTTCCTAATAGGCTTTATACTCTAATTCGACAGGGAGGTGACATGCCTTCCCGTACACCAATATGAAGGGAGACATACCTAATTGGGTTTTGTGGGCAATCCTATAAGCCCACAAGGCTTCCGGAACTGGGATGACCAGTCCTTCCTGTCAGGTCGAGCAATAACTTGGAGGATTTTCTTGATCTCCTGATTTAATAGCTCAGCTAGACCATTAGTTTGGGGGTGGTAAGGGGTAGAGATTCGGTGCGACACCCTGTATTTGATCAGTGACCTGAACTGAGCATTTGTGAAATGGGTCCCCCCGTCAGAAATTATAGCACATGGAATCCCGAGCCGTGAGAAGATGTTCTGATGAATGAATTTGATAACAACTTTATGATCATTGGTTCGGGTCGGAATGGCTTCAATCCATTTGGACACATAGTTAACAGCGAGTAAAATGTACTCGAAGCCGTCCGAGATAGGGAAGGGTCCCATAAAATCAATCCCCCAAATGTCAAAAATTTCGCATACCAGAATCAGCTGTAAAGGCATCATATCTCGATGGCTCATGTTGCCCAAGGTCCGGCAACGAGTACATGCCTTACAGTGATTGTATGCGTCTTTGAAAATTGTGGACTAGTAGAAGCTGCACTGGAGGACTTTTGTTGCGGTTTTATGACCTGAAAAATGTCTACCGCATGCCTGGTCATGGTAGAAAGAGAGTATGCCTTGGATTTCCGCTTCCGTGACACATCGTCGAATTATCTGATCAGCACCGATGTGGAAAAGATACAGGTCTTCCCAGAAGTAATACCTGGCATCGGAAAGCAATTTGTCCTTCTTGGCCTTCGGCCAATTGGATGGGATTTGATGTGATGCCAAGTAGTTTACTATATCAGTAAACCACGAAAGCCTTGTACTGATAGTCAAAAGGTGCTCATCTGGAAAATGTTCCGTGATGGGTCCGGAAGGGTCGATGATCTCAGAAGGAAGGCGGGACAAGTGATCAGCTACCACGTTCTGTTTTCCCACTTTGTCGGGAATCTCGAGGTCAAATTCTTGCAACAGTAAGATCCAGTGGATTAATCGAGGTTTTGCATCCTTCTTTGTAAGGAGATGCCTCACAGCTGTGTGATCCTAGTAGATGATAACACGAGAACCCAAGAGATATGATCTGAACTTTTCCAAGGCAAATACTAGGGCTAGCAGCTCTTTCTCAGTAACTGTGTAGTTACGCTGAGCTTCGTCAAGTGTTTTGCTAGCGTAGTAAATGACCATGGGTTTCCCATCAATTTTCTGCCCCAATACCACTCCTACAGCGAAATCAGATGCATCGCACATGATCTCAAAGGGTTAAGACCAATTAGGAGACTGTAGGATCGAGGCTTGGGTAACTCGGTCACGGAGGATTTCAAATGCCTGAGTGCATTCCTTGGAGATTTTGAAAGGTACATCCTTAGAGAGAAGAGTGGTCAGGGGGCGCATGATTTTCGAGAAATCAGGGATAAATCGATGGTAGAAACCGATGTGCCCCAGAAAAGATCGGATGTCCTTGGTCGAGCTAGGAATAGGGAGTTTGGAAATCAAGTTCACCTTGGCTCGATCAACTTACATGCCTTTCTCTAAAATCAGATGTCCCAGGACAATTCTTTCAGGCCCCATGAAATGGCTCTTTTCCCAGGAAAGAACCAGATTCACGTCAATGCACTGCTTGAGGATTTGGACCAAGTGCAAGAGGCAATCGTCAAATGATGCTCCGAATATTGAAAAATCATCCATGAAGACTTCCAAATAATCACCTACCATCTCTAAGAATATGGCAAGCATGCACCGCTGAAATGTTGCGGGTGCATTGCAGAGACTAAACGGCATTCTTCGGAACGCGTACATCCCGAAGGGGTAGGTAAAAGTGGTCTTTTCTTGGTCCTCAGGATGGATTGCTGCCACTTGGTTATAATTGGAGTACCCATCCAGAAAGCAGAAGAACCTATTTCCCGTTAGTTTCTCGAGGATCTAATCAATAAACGGTAGTGGGAAATGATCATTCTTCATGGAGGAATTGAGTCTTCTGTAATCAATGCAGACTCTCCATGAGTTAGCCGCACGAGTCAGTATGACTTCTCCGATTTCAGTCGTAATGACGGTGAGTCCTGCCTTCTTAGGAACAACCTGGATTGGACTCACCCACTGACTGTCCGAGATCGGGTAGATGATCCCTACATCTAACCACTTAATGATCTCCTTTTTCATGGCCTCCTACAGATTAAGATTCAAACGTCGCTGCATTTCTCACGAAGGTCGTGTGCCCTCTTCAGTGTAGATTCGGTGTGTGCAATAAGAGAGACCAATGCCAGTCAAATCATTGAGAGTCCATCCAATGTCTCTACTATGTTGCTGGAGAACAGTAATCAGACGGGATTCCTAGTCAGGTGTGAGTCTGGAGTTTATAATCACATGAAACGTCTGATTGGAGCCCAAAAAGACGTATTTCAGATGATCAGGAAAAGGCTTGAGTTCCAGAACGGGGTTATCAGCAGCAGTGGGCGATTCAGGGTGTGTGTCAGGAGCAAGGGAAGGAGTTATGGGTGTATCTAGATCAGGGTCAGGCTCCTCTATTTGCAGGTTTTGATCTTTTGGTGGTTTATCGGGAATAATCAGGTTGTCCTCGATATACGGTTCATCAACCACGGCTTTGATATCACATATTTGTTCTATAACACCGCAATTACTCCTTGTTGGGCCTTAAAGATGTCAATCTTCAGTGTTTGGTTCCTGAATTTCAGTTCTATTTGGTCCTCACAGTTTATATTGGCCCTAGTAGTGGCCAGAAAAGGTCTCCCTAGTATAATTGGTGTATCCCTTGGGTTTTCAAGTGCATCCATATCCAAGACTATAAAATCCACCGGGAATTAGAAATCCCGCACCCTAACAATTACATCCTCGAGTACTCCTTTAGGTGACTTAATGGATCGATCGACTAACTGCAATGTCACCTCTGTCAGTTTAAGCTCAGATTCTTCAAGGTGGTCAAGGAGGGATGTAGGTATTAGGTTTATGGAGGCACCTAGATCTAGTAAGGCTCTATCGAATTGGGTATGACCAATAGTACATGATATCAGGGGAGTACCTAGGTCATTAGCCTTAGGTGGGAGTTTGCTCAATATTACGGAGTTGGCTTGCTTTGGCAGTACGATCGGACTCCCACTTTTGGTTCGCGGCTTACGCTTGGGTGTACACACGTCTTTTAGAAATCGTGCGTAAGTCAGTACGTGGCGGAATGCATCCATCAAGGGGATGTTTATATGGACCTATTCAAAGAGCTTGACCAGATCCTCCTCAGGAGCCACGGGTTTGGTTATCCTCTTTCCCTTAGTCAAGGCCTCAGGAAATGGAACCTTGGTTGGTTCCTCTAGAATAGGTCCAGGTTCTTGATCTGAGATAGGGGTGTCCTAGATAACTATCCTAGGGCTTAGGTTACTACCAGGTTTGGAGTGGTTTGGATAAGGTGGGTCTTAAGTTGCTTTACCGCTACGAGTTGTTATAGAGTTTAGTCCTGCCTGGTTTTGGCTTGGTGTTGATAAAATAGGTGGCTGCTGTTGAAATCCCGCATAAGACGTCGAAGCTTCCATCCCATCAGGTGATGGAATAGAAGGGGCCTGATAAATCATGTGGGCGTGGCCTGGATTTGGGTTCATAACGTGCCTTTAGGTCAGCACATTATTTGGATTCGGTAGAGGTTGCGAGGGGAGTGTGCCAGGTTGGAGGGAATTCGCCATCTGGGCGAGTTGATTGCGAACCTCTGTGACCTCATCCTTGTGCTATTTTTGTATTGCCACATTCATTTTCTGAATGTCAGCCAGAGTTTGAAGGATATGAGTCATTTGATCTACTTAGTTTGGCCCAGATTGATAAGTGGGGTTGGGCCAAGGCTAAGGTGGCTGATATGGACGAGGAGCTTGTGGACGGGGTTGATAAGGTGGTCTTTGATTCTAAGTATTTCCTGCCCACAGGAAGTTGGGATGATTCCGCCATCCAAGGTTATAGGTATTGGAGAATGGGTCATTCTGAATGGTGTTGAGGTCCTCGCAAGTCTGAGGAGCCTCAGGAAAATCAGAGTATGAGGGTTCAGAGTTCCCCCAACTATAATAGATTGGATCGAAGGTCCCTCCGGTCCTGGAGTCAGACGGGGGTGGATACAGGTCCATCCCCTAAGAGGATCAGTGATAGATGTTCTGCACAGTTTCCCTCGGAAGAGGTGGCTGTGCAACCGAGTTTTGCGTAGAGGTGGCTCGCTGCAGATTCTGAGTCAGCTTGTCCACCTTCTTCTCTATGATAGAGACCTTGTCCAACCGACTGACCATCAATTCCAAGTCGACGGATGCGAACAGGCCCTGTGTCTCATGTGCTCCCCTTGGATTCGTTGATGCGCGGGCATTCGTCCGGTCGAATAAGCCCATGGAATCATTATTGATGGAGTTCTCTCACATATTCTTGAGAATCTCCCACACCGTGTCTTCTTGTTGACCCATGATGTTTCCTCTGCAGGTGTTGACGTGGTCTCGTTCGTGTTTTAACAGTTAGTTTCGTTATAGTATAGGTGATCAAGCGTTTTCAACAAATAAAAGTTTATTACTCAAAAACCTAAGTATCCGAGGTCGAACACAGGGAGCAATTGGAATTTATTACTAATCTCAAGAATGTAATTGAACACTTAAGTACTCAAAACGTAATTCAAATATAAATGCATGAGTTTGAAAAGTAATTGTGGAAAAAAGAAAGAATTTGGACGTCTGATCATGGGATCAAACGTCTTAAAAGATGTCTTCTCCTCTTTTGTTCTTCTTCTTTTGATTTTCTTCCTTTCTTCTTCTTTGTGCTTCTTTCTTCTTTATCTTTCTCCTTCTTTTCTCTACAATTTCTCTACGGGTCTTCTTCTTCTTCCTTGGCTTTGCTTTCTCTTCTTCTTCTTTGGTTCTGTTTCCCTTGCCTTTATTTTCTCTTCTTCTTCTACTTGTCTTTACCTTTCTTTATTTCTTCTTTCTTCTTCAGTTCCTCTTCTCTTTTTCCTTCATCTCTTCCTTTCCTTCTCTTTTTCCTCTGTGAAGTTTTCCTTCCTTCTGCTTCTTCTCCTTAGCGGCTAAGTGATGGCTTCACTTCTTCGTTCTGCCTTCCCTGCACAAACCAAAGAAAGGCAAAACCTATCCCTCTACCCACACCCACGCGTCTCTCTCTCTGTGTAAACCATTCTTCAGCATGCTCTCCCAGAGCAAGGTAAATGGGTCGGATCGCGCACCCGGGTCCAGGCGCACTGGCGTGAGGGTGGTGCGCGAGGAGTGCTCAGGATAGTGTCGGGTCGGGTCACCAGATCCATGTGGTGAACTCACGGACGAGGCGGTGAGAATAGGTGAGGGACCTCACCCCATGTGCATTCGGAGGCAACGGGCTCATATCACAAAAACAATATAACTCACTCCAGCGCTTTGTGACTTAACGATGTGGGACTAATGCCCACCGCTTTCTCTCGCGCGCCCGCAGCAGACCGTGCCTTCAATTCCCACAACTGCAGGCTTTGTGTTATCACTCGTTGGGTCGACTGTCTTCGCAAGACCTGCCCAAGTTTGCAGCACCTGGAATCATGCAGTCCTGCGACCTAGAGCAAGCAAGAAGCTTCCTCGAGTTGCCGCTAATGGCGGCCGGAGCTTGAAATCTGTCTAACACAAAAAGAGCCTCGCGTCCTAATCAGATCACCAAGGGACCTTCGTCGTGTCATGATGAAGGTGAAGCGCTAGATGGCATGCCGCGGGGCGGCCTAGGCGTGCGTGCCTAGGTTGCTCTGTGGTCGGATGGATGGGTGTGATCAGAGGGCTGTTGTGGAGGCGTAGAGGAACTGTCGATGAGTGGAGGGTACTTAGTGAGGTGAGGCGGAGGTTATGCGATGGTCGGTGAGGCGTGTGGGGATGCGGAGCGATGGGAGCATCTCGCCGGAGGGTGGCTGGAGATGAGGAAGGTGGCGGTGGACAGGGACATTCGAGGGGCGATTGTGTGAAATAAAGTGAGGGAAATGAAAGAGGGGATAGAGAAGAATAGTTTTAACCTAACTAAAGGGATGAAGGGGACGAGAAGGCGGCCGGCAATACCTGCTGTCGTCAGAGAAGAAAGTGTCCAGTGGAGGAAGACGGTGGCGACGACGGGGCTAGGGCAGCTGGCTCGGGTGTTGCGCGATGCGGAGGAGGATGGCCCTGCCACTGGTTTTGTGGCAGAGCGACGAGGAGGAGGAGGGAGGCTCGTCGGAGCTCGCTGGACCCCTTGTCCAGAGAAAAAGAAGATGAATTTGAGGTGGAATCCTGGCTAAGTCAAGCTGAGGAGGTGCGGCCGGAGTTGGGGTTTAATTTATAGGTGTTGGCCGAGCTTCTGGTGCGTGGAGGGCATGCCTTATGCCACTGACGTCTCCCCAGAGATGGAAGGTAGTTAGATACCCAACTCTCTTGTGTGTTCGCATGAGAAATTGGGTGCAAATCAAGGGTCAGGATTGATTTCAGATGGAAGGGAATTCCTCAGAGAATCTCCCTTCCAAATCTGGGAGATCTCTGAGGAATCATAGAGTATCCCCCTGCCTTCCTCGTCGGGGAAGGATTTCTCCCCATTAATGATGGAGGGACCTGATTGTAAGATTGACGAGAAATCTAAGGGGGTTTATGTGATGGTTTTCAAAAGATAGGGACCAAAATGAGATTGGGTGTACTAAATTGAAAAGTAGGCCAAGATGACCTCTCCTTAGGTCCAAATTTTGGTACAAACCTAATTTTGACCTAAGGAATCCAATGGTGAAGTTGGATTTTCGGTTTGACCACATTTGACTGGATATTTTGTGCAAAAACCTAAATTAGGTCAATTGATGAGCTAGGACCCTAATCTAGGTAGAACTAGGTTCCAAAGGCCAAATTGAATGTTCTAAACCGTAGGGGATATTTTTCCATGATTTTTAGAGAGTTTAATTGATTTTTATCCTGAACGGAACCTTGTTGAATTAAGCGGGTCTGTTTTAGGGTTACCAGATGTCATTTAATTCCTCGATTGCACATGAGCCCATTTCTGATTGAATCAACCCACTTTTTATCTTATTTAGACCATTTGACCTATGTTTTGTCTCTGAGAAATTCTGTTTATATACTGCAATGGTAAAATTACAGTTTTAACCTTTATTTCATGTTTTCTTCTCAGAACACGTATTCCTTCAATTAAGCCCTCTTCTAGGTTATGTAGGAGCTTTTATTCTCTTTATTAGGTCAAAATGAGCTAGTTATGGCTCATGATGAGGCTCTCATCTTACCCCCATGCCTAGCTTTTGCTAGTCCCTTAGCAAAATTTCAAGGTTTTAACTTCAGTTCTAGACCTTGAGTGTCTGTCATCAATTATGATAAGTGCTTCTCTTTTTCTTTTGTGATTAGGTCAGAATGCCAACAATAGGCCTAGAGGTACTCAAGTGTCAACCAAAATCCAGACCTGACCCACTTTAGCCTCAGTCCTCCGCAAAGGTTTATAAGGCCTACAGAAGCTAACCTAGGGTTTTTTGGACTCCACGGTTAAAGCACCCGTGCTTGAGATATTTTTAGCCTAGGTTCAGTTTGCAGTGCATTTTTGTAAGAGAGACAAAATATTTATTTATTTGGAGAGCTTTCTCTCTCTTTTCTTTTTATTTCTAGCTTCAGATTAGCTTCTCAACACAGTCTGTATCGGATTCCTCGTCCCCATCATCAATCCTCAAGGGCCCCTGGCTATCGAGATTTTGAGATAATCCTGCCCATGGAAACCCCCAGAACCCTGGCTTTCGAGATTTTGAGATAATCCCTCCCATGGTGTTCCGTGGCCGAATTCAGACCCTGGTGATTGACATTTCGTGATAATGCCGCCCATGGTATCTGAACCAGTAGAGTGCTTACATGCCCCCAGTAGGATATTTAAATATCCTAAGAGACAAGCACCGAGGAGATGATATGTTACGCATCTTCGAGGGGAATTTCCCACCTCTCTGCGCCGGGAACTCATCCAAATCAACTTGTGTTGATCGACCTTTCTTAATCTAGGCAACTTTTTCAGAACATTAAACGCTTTTGCGTGATTTTGATATTTAGGCACACTGAACTAGACTGTGTGTGAATTGGGGTGCCTAGGTTACCGAATCGCGCAAACTGAAGGTCAGTTAACGAGGCTGAATACTTCCTAAGCCTTAGACCTAATACTTAAGCTTCGCATTTTCCCCAACCTCTTGAGGATTATCCAGATTTTAATAGATACGTGAATTTTTAAGCTAAAGAATCTAGCCCAAGAGGCCTAAGACCAACGTTCCCGCTAATCTCTTTTTATGTCTCCTTAGCACTTTTCTCTTTTATTTCTCTTGATCTGGTCTAGAACTTCAGTTAATTCCTTAATCTTTTACTAGCGACTATTTCCTTTTTCATTTTGTGCTCCTTTTTGTCATTTTTTTGCTCTTTTTCTCCTCCTTATGATTATGTGGCTCACAAAATTTCCTCCCTCCCCCAATTTTTTTATTCTTTTTCATAATTTTTTCAATTTTTTATGTTTTTTGACATATGTGAACTTTTTTTTTTGTGAGAATCCTTCTGACTTTTTCTTGGTTCTGTATGTATGCACTTTATGACCCCCCCCATGTCTAAGTTTTGCAATGTCCTCATTGTAAACGAAGGGTGTGAAATAGTGTTGAGGTTAGGAACTTAGAACAGGATACATCGGGTGGGTGAATGGGTCGAAAATGATTGATGCGGATGATTTCAAGCTCTGGTACATGTACCAGAGGTGGGATCAACTGTCTAAGGCTGAACTCAAGATGCAATGGACGTGAAGTATAGATGGATAATCAGACGGGTCTCTATTTTTGGAATGACGGGTTGCCTCCCGTTGAGCGTTAAATTTGATGCCTTCAGCCGAGCGGAAAATGGGGTGTAGAGGGGGTGGTCAAATCAGTGGAATTTTGTAAAACAAGCACCTTGATTAAGAACCTGATTGGTCCAACCAGGTGCTTGTTAAGATCAGTAGGCTGATGATGCAGCCCAAACCCAATAAGTCTGGTGGGTTGATAGATGTAGATCAACAGATGCGGAACCCACCATAAGCAATGTGATTTAGATGGATATGGAAGTGAAAACTCAGGTTTAGGCTGAGTCGAATCAGCCTGGTCAGAGTAGGGTTCCGAAAAATAGTCAATGTATGGTGTGGAAACCTTACAGGGGTGATCAAAGAATGATGGCTCCTGTTTTCTTGTCTAATCAACACCTGATACCTGGTATAGATATGGAGTTGAATCTTCTGCAAGCGGCTCAGTGAGAGGTGAATTGGAATAGAAATTGAGTCCGGTTGTGGGTTGGGGTAGAGAATGGGTTTTGATTGGTTCTGTATATGTGGAGCAGGTGGCTTCAAAGAGAATTGGCTTGTTATAATTAGGAAGCAGATTTTCTTCGATGTTATGGCCAGATTCGAAATCGTCGGAGAGTTTACGAAAATCAAAATCTGAATGGGATTCAAGATCATGAGTTGCACCATAAAATAACTCATATGCTATAGATTCAGCAGCCTGACTGGGGTCTAGCCTAGATGTTAACTCTGAGCTTAGAAAGGTGTCCCTATCTGGTGGAAGCCCAAGTTCTAAGCTAGTAGGGCAGACCCAATTGAAACCCTACTCGTCCAACTCCTCAGTTTCTATATCGTAAATTGTCATGACTTCCGAAAAATTGATTAGTTCCTCTGAGGATGTTGGCGAGGGATATTCATCAAATAGAGGCCCAAAATCATATTCTTCATTGCAAGATTGATCTTTTTCATATGGGGCCTTGAAATCTTCCCAATAAATTTCAGATCTAGATTCTGGGCTTAGGGCGTGGGTTGAATTACTAAAATCTAGGTCCGAATAACCTTCGAGGGTCACCTTATCAGAATAAGGGATGAAATTTACACCCTCGAGAGGTTCAGTTCTACTCTCATTATTGCATGAGTTTTGGGATTCTAAACTTAGTGATTTATGGTCTAGAGTGGGCTCAACATGGTGTTTTCTTGCATTTGGAGCTTCCCAACCTTCTTCAATATCAGGCACATTGTATTCTATCTGGGTTGGGAATCCACAACCATTTTGTGTCTCGAACCCGAGATCAGATTGATCCTCGATGTTGTCCCAAGATGGTTCATCCTCTGTTTGTGGTATGTACGGGTACTTCTGGTTGATAATTTGTTTTACTAATCTCATTATCTCTTTCCATTTTTCAAGACTATCTTGGTGTTGCTTCCAAAGTCGAGGGTTTGTCATACATTGAAGGTATTCAAGATTATGCAGTTTTTCTATCTCAATGTATCCTGTGATGAGCAAATCACAGGTTGATCCTTTTGTGGCTTCTGCCAATAATACTTGGGCACAAGTTATGGTAAAGGTTGTGGTTGTTGGGACATCAACCTGAATGTTTTCTACTGGTGTTAAGGTTTTGGCTTCTTTTTCATAGAATTTCAGGGCATCCTCAATCATCTTATCTCTCATGGATCTCCGATATTCAAGTTTCTTGAATGGTAGTCCTAAGTGGTTTGGTTGCATATTTGGATCAGGTGGTGGAATCAAGATGTAGAATCGGAGTTTGAATCAAGATGTAGAATCAAGTTATGAAGTGATTAGATCTGAATAACGAGTCCCACTGAAAATGTGTGTGTGTGCTCTAAAGAGAAAAGATGAGGGACTGGAGATGTTTTTGACCCAATCAAGACACCCAAAGACATTTGGATGACTATGGAGGTTCAGGGCGGATGGTACCCCTGAATCAGAAGATCGTCCACCTGAGAATTACCTGGGCAGCTAGAGGGGGAGAGACCCGCAAAGACCCCTACACGGTAGAGCGTCCCCACGGGTTACAGGGTTTCCCCCACCCGACCTCTTTTGTCATTGAGATTCCAAGTAGACCAGAATGGGGACCTTCACCTCTTAAGTCTACTACTTTTATTTCAAAGGTACTTTAGGGTTCTCACTTGAACTTTAGATGTGTTGATGTTGTGACCTAATTTAGAGGTTGGTTGACCCAAGGGGTCAACTTCACCTGACCTGTCCTATAGATGGCAGAATGATTCTAGGTTTGGAGCTTAGTGATCACCCTGATTTGACTCCCAGGTTATTAGGTCCAAGATTTTAAGATTCAAGTGATTTTAGAGCTTAATTTTTCTTAGGGTTTGTCTTGTTTAGATCTCTTCAATCAAGGGCTTGGGTAGCACACTGATGCAGGAGGGTTCATTTCCTTTTATATAGGCATGTGTGACTAGCACTCCAAGATCCTACTGTAGAAACCCTAATTTGGTTTTATTTCCAATCCTCTTTTTCACAAAAATTCTCTTTGGACTCAAAAACAAGAAGTGTGTTGTCCGCCGAGATTGAGCGTGATTTCTATTAGGCACATGAATTTCTGGGATAGAATCTAAAAAAATTGCTCCAACTTCAAGAAGATTTGAAAAATTTTCGCAAATCAGGAAACGTTTGCCTTAAAGATGGTGATTACTATAGAAAGAAGGAAATTGATTCCTAAATTAATTTTCTTCCTTTTGTCTTTCAAAGCTTAGGGGATAGTTTAAGGAAGAAAAGAAATTACCAGCCCTGAAGTGGTTGACTTGTGGGAGGGATTTTCTCGTGAAATACCTGCAAGATCACAATAAAGCAAAGTAGGGCAAGTTAGTGTTCAATATGATAAAAGAAAATGTAGAGACTAGTGATAAATTTCGCGTTGCTCCCCGGTAACGGCGCCAAAATGTTGACGTGGTCTCGATCATGTTTTATTAGTTAGTTACGTCGTAGTATGGGTGATCAAGCGTTGTCAACAAATAAAAGTTTATTACTCAAAAACCTAAGTATCCGAGGTGGAACATAGGGAGCAATTGGAATTTATTACTAATCTCAAGAATGTAATTGAACACTTAATTACTCAAAACGTAATTCAAATATAAATGCATGAGTTTGAAAAGTAATGGTGGCAAAAAGAAAGAATTTGGACGTCTAATCATGGGATCAGACGTCTTAAAAGATGTCTTCTCCTCTCTTGTTCTTCTTCTGATTTTCTTCCTTTCTTCTTCTTTATGCTTCTTCTTTCTTCTTTATCTTTCTCCTTTTCTCTGCAGTTTCTCTGCGGGTCTTCTTCTTCTTCCTTGGCTCTGCTTTCTCTTCTTCTTTGGTTCTCTTTCCCTTGCCTTTAATTTCTCTTCTTCTTCTGCTTGTCTTTACCTTTCTTTATTTCTTCTTTCTTCTTCAGTTCCTCTTCTCTTTTTCCTTTGGCTCTTCCTTCTCTTTTTCCTCTACGAAGGCTTCCTTCCTTCTGGTTCTTCTCCTTAGCAGCTAAGTGTTGGCTTCACTTCTTCCTTCTGCCTTCCCTGCACAAACCAAAGAAAAGCAAAACCTATCCCTCTACCCACACCTAAGGTGCGGCTGGAGTTGGGGTTTAATTTATAAGTGCTGGCCGAGCTTATGGTGCATGGAGGGCACGCCATCTGCCACTGACGCCTCGCCAGAGATGGAAGGTAGTTAGATACCCAACTCTCTCGTGCATTTGCTTGAGAGATTGGGTGTAAATCAGGGGTCATGATTGATTTCAGATGGAAGGGAATTCCTCAGAGAATCTCCCTTCCAAATCTGGGAGATCTCTGAGGAATCAGAGTATCCCCCCTGCCTTCCTCACGGGAGAAGGATTTCTCTCCATTAATGGTGGAGGGACCTCATTGTAAGATTGGCGAGAAAGATAGGGGGGTTTATGTGATGGGTTTCAAAAGATAGGGACCAAAATGAGATTGGGTGTACTAAATTGCAAAGTAGGTCAAGATGACCTCCCCTTAGGTCCAAATTTTGGTACAAATCTAATTTGGACCTAAGGAATCCAATGGTGAAGTTAGATTTTAGGTTTGACCATGTTTGACTGGATATTTTGTGTAAAAACCCAAATTAGGTCAATTGATAAGCTAGGACCCTAATCTAGGTCAAACTAGGTTCCAAAGGCCAAATTGAATGCTCGAAACCCTAGGGGATATTTTTCCATGATTTTTAGAGGGTTTACTTGATTTTTATCCTGACCAGAACCTTGATGAATTAAGCTGGTCTGTTTTAGGGTTACCAGATGTCATTTAATTCCTGGATTGCACATGAGCCCATTTCTCATTGAATCAACCCACTTTTTATCTCATTTAGACCATTTGACCTATGTTCTGTCTCTGAGAAATTTTGTTTATATACTGCAATGGTAAAATTACAGTTTTAACCTTTATTTCATGTTTTCCTCTCAGAACACTTATTCCTTCAATTAAGCCCTCTTCTAGGTTATGTAGGAGCTTTTATTCTCTTTATTAGGTCAAAATGAGCTAGTTATAGCTCATGATGAGGCTCTCATCAGCAGGTTGCATTGACGAATAATCGAATGTCTTCACGGAGTCCCTGGTAAAATGACTGGACTTGTTTCCATTTAGGAACTCCATGATGGGGGCACTTTCACATGAGATCCAAGAATTGGTCCCATGCCTCATGAAGAGGTTCTCCCGATTGTTGAGTGAAGTGAGTGATCTGGTGGAGCAAGGCATTCATCCTACCAACAGAGAAGAACTTTTTCAAAAATTCAGACTGGAGTTCATCCCATGTGTTGATCGGACACGTCTGAGTCTGATACCAATGAGTAGCCTTGTTCATGAGGAAGAAGGAAAACATCTTCATAAGCAGAATATCCTGATTTTGTACATCTGACCCAAAGGTCTGGGCCAGATGTTTGAGTTGTTTGATGTGTTGGAATGGATCCTCGAAGTTAAGCCCATGAAATTTTGGAATGGCATGAATCATGTTGGGCTTGAGTTTAGAATCAGGACCTCCAGTCGGGATTTGGACTTGAGGCTCGATTGCCACCGTAGCAGGATTATAGTGATCTCGCATCATAGGACACTACGATAGGTTTACAAAGTTCTGGAATAGATCATTCAAGCGCTGAAGTTGGTGTTCAAGGTTGTTCTCTTCTTTAATTGGTTGTGCCATGATGGAAGAAGGAGAACTTGGTTCTGATGAATTCGAGGAGAGGTTTATGTGGTGGGGTTGCGGCACAAACACGGGCATCGAGGCTTGGCCTCAGTGGGAGTGGATTTCTAAAGGAGGTCTTAAGGATGGTCTCAAGGACCTCCTACCAAACATGTACTGAAGGATAAGACGAGATTAGAATGTGCTGGACCCAATTGAGACACCCAAAAAATTTGGATGACTATAGAGGTTTGGGGCAGATGATACCCCTTAGTCAGAAAAAGCCGTCCACCTAAGAAATACCTAGGCAGCCAGAGAGGGAGAGTCCCGCAAAGACCCCTACACGGTAAAGCATCCCCACAAGTTACAGGGTTTCCCCCACCTGACCTCTCTTGTCACTGAGATTACAGGTAGACCAGAATGGGGACCTTGATCTCTTAAGTCTACCACTTTTAATTAAGATCAAGGTGCTTAGGGTTCCACTTGAACTTTAGATATTTTGAGTGCAAAAAGTGACCTAATTTCAAAGTTGGTTGACCCAAGGGGTCAACTTCACCTCTTAGTCCTTTGAGAGCTTTTAGGTCCTTTCTTTTAGGGTTCAAGTGACATAAGAGCTTGATTTTTTTAGGGTTTCTCTTGGATAAGTCTTTTCAATCAAGGCTTAGGCACACCGCTTTTTGAAAAAAAATTACTTCTTACTTAGAGAAGTTGTGTCTCTAAAAACCCTAGATTGGAATCCTTAAGTTAGCTCTAATTGGTCCAATTTAGTTGCCGCAAAGATGGTATCTAGGGCTCAATCAAGAAGGTGCTAGCCCTAGTTATCTTAAATGGATGCACAATTCAAAATGTGTTGAAATTAAAATCAGGCAACTTTGGTGAATTAACTAGATATGGAAAGCAGGAAGCACTAAATTGATTTTTTCTTTGTTTTTCCTTTCAAAATTGAGGGGATTAAGAGAGAGGGCTAATGAGAAATTTACCTGCCCCTGGTGTTGTTGTGTGGCTGTGTTCGTACGCTTTTGTGCGGGTTTTAAAGAGAATATTACGTTGTAGTATAACCGACAAAACATTCGAACAAATAGAGAATTTTATTACTCGAAAATCGGAGTATCCGAGGTCGAACACAGAGAGCAAATGGAATTTACTCTAATCAAAATGTAATTGAACACTCTAATTTACTCAAAACTGGAATTCAGAGATATTTAAAAAAATAATTCAGGCAAAAGAGTCAAATTGGACATCTGATCCCAAGATCAGACGTCTTAAAAGTGTTTTCCCTTTTCCTTTTGATTATTATTCTTCTTCTGATCTTGCTTTCTTTCTTCTTTTACAGACTCTTTTTCTTCTTCGTCTTCTGTCTTGGCTTCTCTTCTTCTTTCTCTTCTCTCTTTCTGCTTTGCTTCTTTTCTTGCGAAGGCTTCTTCTTCCTGCCTTTGTTTCTTTTCTCTTGTTTCTTCTCTTGCCTTGCTCTTCCTTCTTTCTTCTGCGAAGGCTTCTTTCCTCCTCCTTCTCTTCTCTGCCTTGCCTTCCTTCTCCTTTGGTCCTTCTGCTCTTCCTGCCTTTCCTTCTTCCTTCTCGTGGCCAAGTCTTTCTTCCTCAACGTTCAGCCTGTGCCTACACAGAGCAAAACCTACCCCTTTCCCTCTACCCGCGCGTCTCTCTCTCAGCAATTCACTCAAGCACGCTCTCCCAGAGCCACACGGGTAATCGGGTCGGATTCGCACCCGGGACCAGGCGCACCTGCAGGTGGGTGATGCATGAGGAGTGCGTAGGTTAGGGTCAGGTCAGATCCCACCAGATCCGCGAGATGAAACCGCGGATGAGGCAGGCGTGAGGGCAAGTAAGGGACCTCACCCTTGTGCTTTCGGAGGCGGTAAGCATAAAACACAAATTCAACTTATAGCATACCCGCGCCTCACGATTCCACAATGTGGGACTAAAGGTTCTGCCTTGATTTCACGCGCGCCTGCAGACCTGTGTGAAATCGCCATAGCTGCTGGCTTCGCAGCGCCCCTGGCTGGACTCGAGTCACTTTACGATGCTTGCCCGAATACGCAGCACCTGAAGCCTGGAGCTGCTGACACCTGGAGCTCCTGCGAAGCTGCTTCAACCTTCATCAATGGCGACAGGAGCTGAAATCTTGTCAGACACAAAGCGAGCCTCTCGGCTCAATTAGACCAGCTAGGGACCTTCGCCGTAGCACGGCGAAGGGGGTGAGCCATGCTGCAAGCCGCAGGATGGCCTAGGCGTGCGTGCCTAGGTCAACCTGTGGCAGGATGTGTGGGGTTGTTCGGGGGGCTACTGTGGATGTGCGGAGTGGTAGTGGAGGGGTGGAATGTGTTCCTAGTGGTGAGGCGAAGCTTACGAGATGGTCGGCGAGCCGTGTGGAGGGGCGGAATGGTGGGAGCCGCTCGCCGGAGGTCGGTCAGTGATGTGGAAGATGAGGGTGGTCGGCGTCGGTCGAGGGTTGATTAGATGAGATAACAGGGGGGAAAGAGAGAGGGGAGTACGGGGAATAGTTCTAACCTAATTGTAGGGACGATGGAGGACGGAGGATGGACAGCTGTACCTGCTTTTGTCGGAGAAGACGCTGCCCAATGGGGGAGAACGGCGACGACGACGAGGCTGAGGCGGCGTGCACAGGTACTGCGCGACGCGGAGGAGAGTCAGGAAGATAACTCTGCCACTGGTTTTGTGGCAGAGCGAAGAGGGAGGGGAGGGGGGCTCGTTGGAGCTTGCTGGGAACTTTTGCCGGGCAGGAGGAGATGAATTGGAGGTGGAAACTCGGCCAAATCAAGCTAAAGATCTGCGGCCAGGCTTAGAGGTTCTTTTATAGGCACTGGGCCGTGCGGAGAGGCGGAATGGGCACGCCTATTGCCTCTGATGGATCGCCGGAGTGGGAAATAGGTTAAGATACCCAAATCCCTCGTGCGTTCGCACAAGTGATTGGGTTCACACCAGAGATTGTAATTGGCTTTAGAAGGAAGGGAATTCCTCAGGGAATCTCCCTTCCATTTCTGGGAGGGAATCTCTGAGGGATTGGGGAGGAATCCCTCTCTAAACCTCGCCGGAGATCGGTTCTGCCCTAACAATGGCGGCAGGACCTGATTGCAAAGGTGGCGAGGAACTTAGGGGGCTTTCTGCAAATATATTCAAAAGATAGGGACCAAATTGTGATTTGGGTGTACTAAATTGCAAAGTAGGTCAAGATGACCTCCCCTTGGGTCCAAATTTTGGTATAAACCTAATTTTGACCTAAGGAATCCAATGGTGAAGTTGGATTTTAGGTTTGACCTCGTCTGACTAGACATTTTGCGTAGAAACCCAAATTAGGTCAATTAATGTGCTAAGACCCTAATCTAGGTTAAACTGGGTTCCAAAGGCCAAATTGAGTGTTCTAAACCCTATAGGATATTTTCCATGATTTTTAGAGGGTTTACTTGATTTTTATCCTAACCGAAACCTTGTTAATTTAAGTGGGTCTGTTTTAGGGTTACTAAATGTCATTTAATTCCTGGATTGCACATAAAACTATTTCTGATTGACTCAACCCACTTTTTATCTCATTTAGGCCATTTGACCTATGTTTTGCCTCTGAGAAATCCTGTTTATGCACTGCAATGGTAAAATTACAATTTTAACCTTTAATTCATGTTTTCTTCTCAGAGCACTTATTCCTTCAGTTAAGCCTTCTTCTAGGTTATGTAGGAGCTTTTATCTTCTTTATTGGGTCAAAATGAGCTAGTTATGGATCATGATGAGGCTCTCATCATACCCCCATGCCTAGCTTTTGTTAGTCCCTTAGCAAAATTTCAAGGTTTCAACTTCCGTTCTAGACCCTGAGTGTCTGTCAACAATGATAAGTGCTTCTCCTTTTGTGATTAGGTAGGAATGCCGACAATAGGCCTAGAGGTACTCAAATACCAACCAAAATCCGGACCTGACCCTCTTTAGCCTTAGTCCTTCACAAAGGTTTCTATGGCCCACAGAAACTAACCTAGGGTTTGTTGGACTCCGCGGTTAAAGCACCCGTGCTTGAGACATTTTTAGCCTAAGTTCAGTTTGCAGTGCTTTTTTGTAAGAGAGAGATAGAAGATTTATTTGTTTAGAGAGCTTTTCACTCTCTTTTCTTTTTATTTCTAGCTTCGGATTAGCTTCTCAACACGGTCTGTATCGGATTCCTCGTCCCCATCATCAATCCTCAAGGGTCCCTGGCTTTCGAGATTTCGAGATAATCCCGCCCATGGCAACCCCCAGAACCCTGGCTTTCGAGATTTCGAGATAATCCTGCCCATAGTGTTCCGTGGCAGAATTCAAACCCTGTGATCGACATTTCAGGATAATGCTGCCCATGGTATCTGAACCAGCAGAGTGCTTACATGCCCCCAGTAGGATATTTAAATATCCTAAGAGACAAGCACCGAGGAGACGATACGTTGTTACGCATCTTCGAGGGGAATTTCCCACCTCTCCACGTTGGGAACTCGTCCAAATCAATTTGTGTTGATTGGCCGCTCCTAATCTAGGTGACTTTTTCAGAACATTAAACACTTTTTGCGTGATTTGGATGTTTATGCACACTGAACCAGACTGTGTGTAAATTTGGGGTGCTTAGGTTACCGAATCCCGCAAACCGAAAGTTAGTTAACGAGGCTGAATACTTCCTAAGCCTTAGACCTAATACTTAAGCTTCGCATTTTCCTCAACCTCTTGAGGATTATCCAGATTTTAGCGGATACGTGAATTTTTAAGCTAAAGATTCTTGCCCAAGAGGCCTAAGACCAGCATTCCCGCTAATCTCTTGTTGTATCTCCTTAGCACTTTTTTTTTTTTTGATCTGGTCTAGAACTTCAGTTAATTCCTTAATCTTTTACTAATGATTATTTCTTTTCTCTTTCTCATTTTGTGCTCCTTTCTTCATTTTTGCTCTTTTTCTCCTCCTTATGAACATGTGGCTCACAAAATTTCCTCCCTCCCCCATTTTTTGTTCTTTTTCTTAATTTTTTCAATTTTTTTTTGTGTTTTTGACATATGTGAATTTTTTTTTTGTGTGAGAATCCTTCTGATTTTTTCTTGGTTCTGTATGTATGCACTTTATCACCCCCCCATGCCTAAGTTTTGTAATGTCCTCATTGTAAACAGAGGGTGTGAATTAGTGTTGAGGTCAGGGGCTTAGAACAGGATATATCGGGTGGGTGAATGGGTTAGAAATGACTGATGCGAACGATTTCAAGCTCTGATACGTGTACCAGAGGTGGGATCAACTGTCTAAGGCTGAACTCAAGGTGCAATAGACGTGGAGTACGGACGGATACTCAGACGGGTCTCTATTTTTGGGATGACAGGTTGCCTCCCGTTAAGCGCTAAATTTAATGCCTTCAGCCGAGTGAAAAATGGGGTGGAGAGGGAGTGGTCAAATCAATGGAATTTTGGAAAACAAGCACCTTAATTAAGAGCATGGTTGGTCCAACCAGGTGCTTGTTAAGATCAGTAGGCTGATGATGCAGCCCAAACCCAATAAGTCTGGTGGGTTGATAGATGTAGATTAGTGGATGCGGAACCCACCATATGCAGTGAAGTTCTGATGGATATGGAAGTGAAAACTCGGGTTCGGGCTGAGTCGAATCAGCCTGGTCAAAGTAGGGTTCCGAAAAATTATCCATGTAAGGTGTGGAATCCCTACAGGGGTGATCAAAGGATGGAGGCTCCTGATTTTTGGTCTGATCAATACCTAATACCCGGTATAGATATGGACTTGAATCATCTACAATCGGCTCAGTGTGAGGTGAATCAGAATAGAAATTGAGTTCGGTTGCAGGTCGGGGTGGGGAACGGGTTTTGATTGGTTCTGTATATGTGGAGCAGGTGGCTTCAAAGAAGATTGACATGTTATAATCAGGAGGCAGATTTTCTCCGATGTTATGGTCAGATTCGAAATCGTCGGAGAGTTTGCGAAAATCAAAGTTTGAATGAGATTCCAGATCATGAGTTCCACCATAGAATAAATCATATGTTGTATATTCAGTAGCCTGACTGGGATCTAGCCTAAATGTTAATTCTGAGCTTAACAGGGTATCCTTATCTGGTAGAGGCTCAGGTTCTAAGCTAGTAAGGCAGACCCAATTGAAACCCTGCTCGTCCAACTCCTCGATTTTTGTGTCGTAGATTGGCATGACTTCCGAAAAATCGATTCGTTCCTCTGAGGAGGTTGGGGAGGGATATTCATCAAATCGAGGCCCAAAATCATATTCTTCATTAAAAGATTGATCTTCTTCATCTGGGGCCTTGAAATCTTCAAAATATGTTTCAGATCTAGGTTCTAGGCTTAGGATGTGGGTTGAATTACTAGAATCTAGGTCTGAATAACCTTCGAGGGTCACCTTATCAGAATAAGGGATGAAATTTATACCCTCGAGAGGTCCAGTTCTACTCTCATACTTGCAGGAGTTTTGGGATTCTAAAATGGGCTCAACATTGTGTTTTCCTGCATTTGAAACTTCCCAACCTTCTTCAATATCAGGCACATTGTACTCTATCTGGGTTGGGAATCCACAACCATTTTGTGCCTCAAACCTGAGATCAGATTGATCCTCGATGTTGTCCCAAGATAGTTCCTCTTTTGTTGGTATACACCGGCATTTCTGATCAATAACTTGTTTTACTAATCTCATTATCTCTTCCCGTTTTTCAAGACTATCTTGGTGTTGCTTCCAAAGTCGAGGATTTGTCATACATTGAAGGTATTCACTATTGTGCAATTTTTCTATCTCAATGTATGCAGTAATGAGCAAGTCACGGGTTGATCCTTTGTTGGCTTCTGCTAATAGTACTTGGGCACAAGTTATGACAAAGGTTGTGGTTGTTGGGACATCAACCTGAATGTTTCCTACTATTATTGAGGTTTCTTCATTTTCATAGAATTTCATGGCATCCTCAATCATTTTATCTCTCATGGATCTCTGATATTCAGGTTTCTTGAATGGTGGTCCTAGGTGGTTTGGCTGCATTCTTGGATCAGGTGGTGGAATCAAGATGTAGAATCAGAGTTTGAATCAAGATGTAGTTATGAAGCGATCAGATCTGGATAACGAGTCCCACTTGAAGATGTGTGTGTGTGCTCTAAAGAGAAAAGATGAGGGACTGGAGATGTTTTTGACCCAATCAAGACACCCAAAGATGTTTGGATGACTATGGAGGTTCGGGGCAGATGGACCCCTGGATCAGAAGATCGTCCATCTGAGAATTACCTGGGCAACCAGAGAGGGAGAGTCCCGCAAAGACCCCTACATGGTAGAGCGTCCCTACGGGTTACAGGGTTTCCCCCACCCGACCTCTCTTGTCACTGAGATTCCAGGTAGACCAGAATGGGGACCTTGACCTCTTAAGTCTACCACTTTTATTTCAAAGGTGCTTTTAGGGTTCTCACTTGAACTTTAGATGTGTTGATGTTGTGACCTAATTTAGAGGTTGGTTGACCCAAGGGGTCAACTTCACTTGACCTGTCCTATAGATGGCAGAATGATTCTATGTTTAAAGCCTAGAGATCACCCTGATTTGACTCCCAGGTTATTAGGTCCAGAAATTTTAAGATTCAAGTGATTTTAGAGCTTCTTTTTGTTCTTAGGGTTTGTCTTGTTTAGCTTTCTTCAATCAAGGTCTTGGGTAGCACACTGATGAGGGAGGGTTTATTTCCTTTTATGCAGGCATGTGTGACTAACACTCCAAGATCTTACTGTAGAAACCCTAATTTGGTTCTATTTCCAATCCTCTTTTTCTTTTTGAAAAGGCTCTCTTTGGACTTTAAAAGCAAGAAATGTGTTGTCCACAGAGATTACGCGTTATTTCTATTAGGCACATGAATTTGTGGGATGGAATCTAAAAAATCGCTCCAACTTCAAGAAGATTTAAAAATTTTTGCAAAATTAGGAAACGTTTGCCTTAAAGATGGTGATTACTATATAAAGAAGGCAATTGATTCCTAAATTGATTTTCTTCCTTTTGTCTTTTTAGAATTAGGGGATGATTAAGGAAGAAAAGAGATTACCTACCCTGGAGTGGTTGACTTGCGGGAGTGATTCTCTTGTGAAATACCTGCAAGATCACATCAAAGTAGGGCAAGTTAGTGTTCAATATGAAGAAAAGAATGTAGAGACTAGTGGTAAATTGCGCGGTGCTCCCCGGCAACGGCGCCAAAATGTTCATACACTTTTGTGCAGGTTTTAAAGAGAATATTACATTGTAGTATAACCGACAAAACGTTCGAACAAATAGAGAATTTTATTACTCGAAAATCAGAGTATCCGAGGTCGAACACAGAGAGCAAATGGAATTTACTACTAATCAAAATGTAATTGAACACTCTAATTTACTCAAAACTGGAATTCAGAGATATTTAAAAAAATAATTCAGGCAAAAGAGTCAAATTGGACGTCTGATCCCAAGATCAGACGTCTTAAAAGTGTTTTCCCTTTTCCTTTTGATTATTCTTCTTCTTCTGATCTTGCTTTCTTTCTTCTTTTGCAGACTCTTTTTCTTCTTCGTCTTCTGTCTTGGCTTCTCTTCTTCTTTCTCTTCTCTCTTTCTGCTTTGCTTCTTTTCTTGCGAAGGCTTCTTCTTCTTGCCTTTGTTTCTTTTCTCTTGTTTCTTCTCCTGCCTTGCTCTTCCTTCTTTCTTCTGCGAAGGCTTCTTTCCTCCTCCTTCTCTTCTCTGCCTTGCCTTCCTTCTCCTTTGGTCCTTCTGCTCTTCCTGCCTTTCCTTCTTCCTTCTCATGGCCAAGTCTTTCTTCCTCAACGTTCAGCCTGTGCCTACACAGAGCAAAACCTACCCCTTTCCCTCTACCTGCGCGTCTCTCTCTCAGCAATTCACTCAAGCACGTTCTCCCAGAGCCACACGGGTAATCAGGTCGGATTCGCACCTGGGACCAGGCGCACCTGCAGGTGGGTGATGCGTGAGGAGTGCGTAGGTTAGGGTCGGGTCGGATCCCGCCAGATCCCCGAGATGAAACCGCGGACGAGGCTGGCGTGAGGGCAAGTAAGGGACCTCACCCCTGTGCTCTCGGAGGCGGTAAGCATAAAACACAAATTCAACTTATAGCATACCCGCGCCTCGCGATTCCACGATGTGGGACTAAAGGTTCTACCTTGATTTCGCACGCGCCCGCAGACCTGCGTGCAATCGCCACAGCTGCTGGCTTTGCAGCACCCCTGGCTGGACTCGAGGCACTTTATGACGCTTGCCCGAATACGCAGCACCTAAAGCCTGGAGCTGCTGACACCTGGAGCTGCTGCGAAGCTGCTTCAACCTTCGTCAATGGCGGCAGGAGCTGAAATCTTGTCAAACACAAAGCGAGCCTCTCGGCTCAATTAGACCTGCTAGGGACCTTCGCCGTAGCACGGCGAAGGTGGTGAGCCATGCTGCAAGCCGCAAGATGGCCTAGGCGTGCGTGCCTAGGTCAACTTGTTGCTGGATGTGTGGGGTTGTTCGGGGGGCTACTGTGGATGTGCGGAGTGGTAGTGGAGGGGTGGAATGTGTTCCTGGTGGTGAGGCGGAGTTTACGAGATGGTCGGCGAGCCGTGTAGAGGGGCGGAATGGTGGGAGCAGCTCGCTGGAGGTCGGTCGGTGATGTGGAAGATGAGGGTGGTTGGCGTCAGTCGAGGGTTGATTAGATGAGGTAATAGGGGGGAAAGAGAGAGGGGACTACGGGGAATAGTTCTAACCTAATTGTAGGGACGGAGGAGGACGGAGGGCGGACAGCTGTACCTGCTGTCGCCGGAGAAGACGCTGCCCAGTGGGGGAGAACGGCAGCGACGACGGGGCTGAGGCGGCGTGCGCGGGTACTGCGCGACGCGGAGGAGAGTCAGGAAGATAACTCTGCCACTGGTTTTGTGGCAGAGCGAAGAGGGAGGGGAGGGGGGCTCGCCGGAGCTTGCTAGGAACTTTGGCCGGGCAAGAGGAGATGAATTGGAGGTGGAAACTCGGCCAAATCAAGCTAAAGATCTGCGGCCAGGCTTAGAGGTTTTTTTATAGGCATTGGGCCGTGCGGAGAGGCGGAATGGGCACGCCTATTGCCTCTGATGGATCGTCGGAGTAGGAAATAGGCTAAGATACCCAAATCCCTCGTGCGTTCGCACGAGAGATTGTAATTGGCTTTAGAAGGAAGGGAATTCCTCAGGGAATCTCCTTTCCATTTCTGAGAGAGAATCTCTGAGGGATTGGGGAGGTATCCCTCTCTAAACCTCGCCGGAGATCGGTTCTGCCCTAACAATGGCGGCAGAACCTGATTGCAAATGTGGCGAGGAACTTAGGGGGCTTTCTGCAAAGATATTCAAAAGATAGGGACCAAATTGTGATTTGGGTGTACTAAATTGCAAAGTAGGTCAAGATGACCTCCCCTTTGGTCCAAATTTTGGTATAAACCTAATTTTTGCCTAAGGAATCCAATGGTGAAGTTGGATTTTAGGTTTGACCTCGTCTGACTGGACATTTTGCATAAAAACCTAAATTAGGTCAATTAATGTGCTAGGACCTTAATCTAGGTCAAACTGGGTTCCAAAGGCCAAATTGAGTGTTCTAAACCCTATAGGATATTTTTCCATGATTTTTAGAGGGTTTATTTGATTTTTATCCTGACCGGAACCTTGTTAATTTAAGTGGGTCTGTTTTAGGGTTACTAAATGTCATTTAATTCCTGGATTGCACATAAATCCATTTCTGATTGACTCAACCCACTTTTTATCTCATTTAGACCATTTGACCTATGCTTTGCCTATGAGAAATCCCATTTATGTACTGCAATGGTAAAACTGCAGTTTTAACCTTTAATTCATGTTTTCTTCTCAGAGCACTTATTCATTCAGTTAAGCCTTCTTCTAGGTTATGTAGGAGCTTTTATCTTCTTTATTGGGTCAAAATGAGCTAGTTATGGCTCATGATGAGGCTCTCATCAGGCTGTGTTCTTTTCCTCCCCTGAAACAATCACAACAGAAGAAATAGATCAAGTTAGATTGAATCAGAAGTTGTGATCAAGGTTTATAAATTTCCCATTGTTCCCCAGCAATGGCGCCAAAATGTTTATCGAAAGCGAAATTGGGTTTATAATAATTACGTCATAGTATAGCCAAAATCGCTTTGAAAACAAATGAAAGTTTATTACTTGAAAAATATGAATTCGAGGTCAAACACAGGGAGCAAATTGGGATTTAAAAACTAAGAACACAACTTTCAACTTTATAAAATGTAATGAACAATCAAAATTATGAAGCAAGAAAAATGGTCTCAATGTATATAGAAGCTCAAAAGTATAAAGATGGATGTAAAAATCAGATAGTACTTTTTCAATCTCTCTTCTTGTTTTTCTGTTTTGAGCTTTCTTGGTTCTTCTTCTTCTTCCTTCTTCCTTCTCTAATTCTTCTTATTCTCTAATTTGTCTCTGGCCTTTTCTTCTTCTGTCTCTTTCTTTCCTCTGATTGCTGGCCTTGGCTTCTTCCTTCTTTCTTCTTTCTCTTTCTTTGCTTTTGACTTCAGCCAAGCCTTCTTCAAACATCTGCCTTCCTTCTTCTTCTCTACGACTTCACCCTTAGTCGCTGTTGTGGCTTCCTTCTTCCTCTTCTTCCTTGGCTTCACCCTCTTTTTCCTTTGAGAGCAAAACCTAACCCCTACCCTCCCCATCAACTCTCCTCTCTTTCTTCTCTCTTAAGCTCGCTCTCCCAAAGCCTACTCGGGTAAATGGGTTGGGTCAACGCACCCATGACTAGGCCCACCGGCATGTGTGGTGGGTAAGGAGTGCATGGGTAGTTGGGTCGAATACCAGGTTCACGGAGCGTGGGTCACGAACGAGGCGTGGTGGGCGAGTGGGACCTCACCCCGTGTCAGGAGGTGCTAAGCCCGTGGCACATTTTCAATTTATGCTGCACCTTCTACTCACGGACTTTCGAGGTGGGACTAAATGTCCCACCTGCTTCTCATGCACACCCGCAGCAGGTCTTCATTTCATTGCTGAGGTTGCAGGTGCTTTGGCCTCTAATTGCTAGGCGTGAGTCGTTCCCAAAGGGAAACTGCACGTCAGATACCCTGATTCTTGAAGCCTGGAGCCTACTGTGAAGCTAGCAAGCTCCTTCAAGCTCGCCTTAATGGCGGGCAGGGCACCTGTACCTGTCGACACAAATATGGCCTCACAGCCTTGTCAGATCACTCAGAAGGATTCGTCGTGACACGACAAAGGTGACCCGGGTGTTGGTGTGGAACGGCCTAGGAGTGCATGCCTAGGTCATTTTGTGGCCGTGGAGTTGGGTGTGTTCAGGGGGAGTGTGTGAAGGTTGTGGCAGTTAATGGAGAAGGGAAAAATGTTTAGTGGGATGAGGTGATGCTTTCAAGATGGTTGGTAGGGTGGGTGGTTGTGTGGAGTTGTGGATACACCTCGCCGATGGTCTGCCGGAGGTGGAAAAGGTGACCATGATATGTGGTTCTCGGGGCATGAAATTAGAAATAGATAAGGGGAAAAGAAAGAGTAGAGGAAGGGGACTTATCTACGAGGTGATAGACGAAGGGGGAGTGGAGGAGGTAGACGGCTCGTATGTGCTGTCACCGGAGAAGAAGACCTAGAGAGAGAGAGGTGGTGACGACAAGAGGGACATAGGCGTGGGCACAGGTGTGGCGCGACGAGGACGAAGGTGGTGGAGGCAACTCTGCCACTGATATGGTGGCAGAGCGACGAGAAGAACAGGAAGGAGTCACCTGAGCTTGTTAGGCCTTTTGGCCAGAGGGGAAGGGAGGAAGTTTGGGGTATTCTCAGGCCAAAACAAGCTTGAAATGCACGGGAGGATCCGGGGTCTCTTTTATAGTCACAGGCAGAGGGCCTTGTGCTTGGAAGGCAAGCTTCCAAGCATGGCATCCTTGCCAGACTTGGGAGGTTGAGAGATACCCAAATCTCTCATCTGTTCGCATGAGAGCTTGGGTGGAAATCAGAGCTTATGATTGGGTTCATACGAACAGAAACTCCTCAGAGAATCTCCCTTTCAAATTTGAGAGGGATTCTCTGAGGAATCAAGGAGATATCCCCCTTGGATCCTCGTCGGAGTAGGATTCCTCCACTATAATGGCAGAGGGACCTAATTACAAAACATGACGTGGAAGCTAGGGGGTGTATGCAAGGGTTTTCAAAAACTAGGGGCATAAATGTAATTGGGTTGGACTATTTTGCAAAGTAGGTCAAGGTGAACTCCCCTTAGGTCCAAATTTTAGTATAAACCTAATTTTGACCTAAGGAATCCAATGGTGAAGTTTGATTTTAGGTTTGGTCACGTTTGGCTGGGCATTTTACATAAAAACCTAATTTAGGGCAAATACTTAACTAGGACCCCTATTTAGATCAAAATAGGTTCCAAAGGCCAAAGTGAAAGTTCTAAACCCTAGCATATATTTTTCCATGAATTTTAGAGGGTTTAGTTGAATTTTATCTTGACCAGAACCTTGTTGAATTAAATAGATCTATTTTAGGATTACAAGAAGTCATTTAATTCTCAGATTTCACATTAACCCTTTCCTGATTGAACCGACCCACTTTTTATCTTGTTAAGACCATTTGACCTATGTTTAGCCCCTGAGAAATCCCGTTGTTGCACTACAATGGTAAAATTACAGTTTTACCCTTTGTTTCTTAGTTTTCTCACAAACTGATTATTCCTTGAGTTAGGTGATGAGAGACTCATCATGATCTCTAATTGCCTCTAATTAACTAGTCTTCCTAGTTAATTAGCTAAGGTTATGAATATATAAGGGTTAATTTTAGAATAAGGGATATATAATAAATGACCTTAAAATAAGTTTAAAATGATGGTTTATCATTCAATTAACATTATTAATATTCTAGATAATAATTGTACTCGAAATCTTATTAATCATTTCCTTAATTAATAAGTTAAGTAACTTAAACATAATATATAACTAAGTATATAATAACTTAAGTAATTTTACTTAATCTAATAAATTAATCTAAAAAGGTCAAAAATGTAAATTCAAGTTGAAAACATAATATTTACCTTATTTACTAACATATATAAAAAGTTGAAAAAGATCTAAGTTAAAATAAACCCTTATAACCTGAGTTTACATTTTGGTCCTTAAAACTTATTGCAATCAGGTCCTTAAGTTTTATTACATTTAAGTCCTTTTTCATCTTCTTCTTCTTCTTCTTCTTCAGTCGAATGGACGGCTGGAGACGGAGAGTCACGCCACCACACGATCACCGCCCTGCTGACATCACTCTTCTTTGTCCAAGCTCTTGCAGCTTGTGCTCACCACCTCCTCTTCATCCACCGGTCTGGATTAACCGAAAATCCTAATTTCCAGTGGGAGATAACCTCACCGTCGTCGGAGAGGACGCCGGAGGTTAAGCTCCTCAAGCTCCTTCTTCGGCCAGACCATGACACTTTCTTCATCGCCAACTACTATAAATATCCACTCACCCCTTCGATTTCTGGCAAGTTGGCTCCCTTCCCTCTTTTAACACTACAGCTGACTTCGATAAGCTATTCATCCAAAACTCCGACAACTTTCCATCTCACTGTCTAACTTCCTCCATCTATTCTAATAGCCTAGGAGATCCGCCGTGGTCTGCCACGTCTTTGACACAGGCGCTGACCAAGGGAATCCTCCACTTCACCTCACATCTGATGGTCGGAGATCTTCCTGAAACCCTCTGATTTCATCGTCCACCATGAGCCTTTGGTGGAACCCTATTGACCCCTTCGTCCAGGTAACAGTAGATTAGGAGTAGGAGTAGTAGGGTAGTTAGGTAGGTAGTTTAGGTAGATAGTTTAATTGCAATTTTAGATTTTAAGTGTTCATCTTCTCCGACTCTGACGAGCTCCTTGAGCTTGCCAAAGCCTTAATCTTGTCTTTTTAACTCACTGTCCACCTTCTTTTAACCCTCACAATCATTTCTAGTCCACTTAATCACTTAATTGATCACCTAATCACCTAATTCACCTTTCACCTCCACCAACTACTGTTACTGTCCATGGCGACAATAGTAGGCTTAGATTCACCTCGACTGGGTTCATCAGCATCTATTCATCACCTAAGGACCCTAATCCACACTATAATATGTATAATTACCACATATAAATTAAACACCCAATTTTAATTAAGCTCCTGAGCTCACTGTCCATGGCAGCTCAGGAGCAATTCAAATCCTTAATTAACTATATAATGATAATTGCTAGTATCTGTTGACTTATTTTAATCACTCAATGAGTGGTAAAACAAGTCCTGAGCCTAATTCAAATCAGATTCTTAAAGAAATGAATTTACTATTAAATCTTAATTCTAATGAGATAATGAAGAATTAATTGAGTTCTTGAGGTTTCTTGTAACCTCAGGAACCTTTTTAGATAAAAAATGACATAATTTCACAATCTGTACACAATTTTCACTTTTTCTGGACTCACCGAAGCTCCGGCAAGCTCCGGCGAGTCATTTTCAAGCTTCAGCCTGTGAAACTTGGTGAAAAGCTCTAGAATGATATCAATGCGATCACTGATTAATTTGAGGTCATTTAGTTGGAATTTTAGTCACTGGAGCTGTAGATTGAAGTTCATCTTCTCTAACTCTGGTGGAGTTGGAGAAGTCTGACAGAGAGATCTAAGAAGCATTTAAGGAACCTAGAAGCTTCAGTGCAGTGCACTGAAGCAATTCATGTCTTCAAATCACTGTAACAATCTTTAAAATCCTCTGACGAACAAACACATTTTGAAGCTCAGGCGGCGAGCCCGAAACCCTAGAAATATTAGTTAGAACACCTATCTGAGAGGCTAAATGAATTCCTAAGGTTGAGAAGATCCTATTCGAGGCTTTGATTTCTTGGGAGTTGGCATTAATCAGAAAGTCAGATTTTTAAGCCTATCAGTCAAACCTGAGGAGGAAACTTTGCTTCGGAGCTCGAGCTAAGGAATTGATGAGATAAAATTATTTCTGGGATCATGATGAATGATATTAGAGTGAATTGAGTGAGCTCAGACCTATAATTTGGTGAGAATTCAAACCCTGCTAGTTTGGGTTATTTTCGAACCCAAACTAACAGCAGTGGTATTTTGATGAAATTTGAAATGAAATCCTACCCAGTTGAATCAATTTTAACCCTTAAAATCTATTTTAATTAGTTAGAAATGTTCTTAAGTGTCCCTTCACCTATTTTAAGTTGTTAATTTCATTCTCTGAAGTTTTTAGAGAAGCTTGAGGCTTCTTTGCTGTTCCTGAAGGTCTTGAGAGCTTAGAACCTACTCTAGCAACTGCAGAATAATTTGTATAACCTGTTCAGACCTTTAAATGAGAGAGAAAAGTCCATCTAAGGACTCTATGAAGCTTAAATCCATTTCCAGGCATTATAAACCATAAGAACCCCTTGATTTCATTCTTCAAATCGAAGAGGAAAACATCCTCTAAACTTTAAATTGACCTTGCAACCCTTTAGATCTACCTTATAGCTTTCCAACAAGCCTTGAATCACTTGGAACGGAGCCCTGAGCTAGGAGAAATCGTCGATTGAAATCGAGTCTGGAGGGGGGAACATAGTCCCACATCGATTAACTACGAGCGCGCACCTTGGTATAAAGCTGATTTGTGCTGTAGCCATGCCAGTCATCAATCACTGGGCGCGAACTGAGCATCTGAGCATTTGAACCTATTGAGTATGTGTGTGTGTGTGTGCAGGCATGTGTGCCTGCGAGTGTGCGCTTGAGTGGGCGTGAGCGAGTGTGGCCCTGGGAGGGCGAGGCCTAGGAGGCCAGTTGAGCCGGGTTGGCTCGAAAGTATGAACTGAAAAATAAATCGAAATCGAACCTAATTGAAATTAGGTGAGGGCCGAGTAGGGTCTGGTCTCTCCCTGATCTGAGGGTGCTGTGTATCCTCGAAAGGACCTCGCTGCAAATAAAATAATTTTTGGTTAAAAAGTAAAAAAAACCTGGTTCAGTTGAAGGTTCAAAGGAAAAGCTAAGGTTAAGTGAAGAGTTGAAGTCTAAGGAAAGAGAGAAGAATAGGCACTAAGAAACGAACTAAGAAAAAAGACTAAGGGAAGAGAAGAAGGCAGGAACAGAAAAGGAGAAAGAGAGAAAGGAAGAAAAAAAGAAGAGAGAGGTTGAAGAAATGAAGTTTTATTTCTTTAATTTCTTTGAATTTGTCTTAATTGTAATAAGGCATGTTTTAATAAAAGAACTCTTATTGCTTTAATTTCTTTGAAATAAAATTGGAAAACTAACATGTTTACCTGTTAATAAAGTAGATCATTTTGAGTAAATATGTTCTCTTATGGATTTTGCATATTACTTCATTTTAATCAAATATTTTTGCAAAATTCATGCTTTTATAATCAACTTAATTATACCTCCTAAACTTATAAAGAAAATAAAAGATAATTGGTGAATTTAGAATAAATTATGCCTCCTAGAGAACAACTTGAACTCAACTAGTAAAAATTTCTAAAATGTTAGGTTAATTCGACCCTATACTACACAACCGACATAATTTCGAGTTAACCTAAGTGACTTTTCTCTACTCTAAATTAAGTGAAATTAACTTAATTACTTAGTTGAGTAAAGAAACACATCATTTTAATGGCACTGTTGCCGGGGAAGTAATCCCTTAATTCACTAAAAAAGAGTTGGTTTAATTGTTTATTTAAGAGGTATTTCGTAATTATATTTCTATTTTTAATGTTTTTGTTCTAATTAGCTTTGTTTGTTTTGTTTTTGTTTTCTGTCTTCTTTTCAGGTTTACCTTTGCGGGTGATCTCAGGAGAAGGCCGGAAACTATTTTCCCGTATTGCTTCTTTTTGTGAGTATTTCTTAATTTTTTGTATTGTTGCATTAAAAATAAATAAAAAATGAAAAAAATAAAAAAAATATTTTTCTGACTAGTAGCAGCATATACATAGGTATACACTCTTAGGAGTGCATTAACTGTTAGTAATTAGTTCAAATCTGACTCAGGAGAATTTTAATTATTTTTCTTGCATCAGCGGGAAAACACGAGAAAACCTGCGTAGATCCCTGTCTTTGGAGAATTAAAAAGATCATGTATTTTTGTTTGAAAAGATCTAAAAAGTGGCCATTGTAGTTTACTTGATATATTTTTGTAAAAGATTAACTAAAAAGAGGAAGTAAAAATTGTGACTTAAATCTGATTGCAGAATGCATGCGGGTTTTTCAATCGCTATCGTCTGTTGCATGCTATTGCGCACACAGCGCGATCACTAGAGTCACATGAGTCTATTTTTCTACCTCTCCTCTTTGCACCTCTTAGGGCTTTAGTCGAAGGTCTAGGATCAAGACCTCTCACTATTGGCTCTCTGGGGCTCTAGTAGTGAGACAGACTGCATAGACACAAATTAGGACACATATTTTGATACTGTTACTCTATTTGTTTGCGTCAAATTACTTTTGCGTATCTTAGGAATCTCTTCTTTCCTTTGAAAGAAGAGCAAAACCTACGTCTTTTGCACTGTTTTGCGGGTTTTTTGTGCTGCTGTTTTCCTATCGGTTGTGTGTGTGTGCACTTGCACATTATTTTCGATTTATGGATGGGACGCGATCCTTGCATCCACCTCTTGCACCATCGTTGACAGGTGATCCTAGGCCAGTTGCAGATAAGCAACCAATGATTTTCTCATCTGATCCATCTACTTCTATGGATCAAATGCAGAATCTTAATCCCGAGATCCCTTCTTCTGGTCAAGGGGAGATGCCTCCTTTTGATGTTCATGAGGCACTCCTGAACCAGAATCTTAGGATGCTTGAGCAAACTAGGCAAATCAATCTATTAACAGCAGCCTTAAATAATTTACAGACTCTTTAAACCCGTCCTCCACCTCGACCTGAGGCGGGTTTTGAAATCCCTGATTTACCGATCCATCGTCCAAGGCCTCTACATAGAGATTATTATAACCCATCTAATGAACAAGTAAAGCCTAATGTTAGGATTCCTATTGGGGAAAATGATCCTGAATTAAAGCCAAATATTATAGGTGTAATCCCCCACTTTCACGGATTTGCATCCGAGGATCCATTTCAACACATTGAAGATCTTAAAAATCTATCCTAAACTCTTGGTCCTCGAAATCAAAATAGGGAAATCCTACTAATGAAAATGTTCTCTTTTAGCCTTAAAGATAAAGTAGCATATTAGTATAGAACTATAGCAAGACCAATCTCAACTTGGGCTAAACTCAAATCTGCATTTTTGAAGAAATTCTTTCCTATTGGTCGAACCAATGCTTTAAGGCGAGCTATTACTACTTTCAATCAAAAGCAAGGAGAACCAATTCATGAACCGTGGGAATGTTTTCATGAATTGCAAAGGAAATGCCCACATCATGACATCCCTCGTTGGCAACTCATGCATATCTTTTATTATGGATTACAACGGGGCATTCGCAATCTAGTCGATGCCTCTTATGGAGGGAATTTTCTAAATCGTAACGCAGAATCCACCTCAGAATTATTTGAAGGGATGGCGAAAAACTCGATCAACAACGCATCAATGTCGCAATTTACGCGGGGAGAGAATACGAATCATCAAAATCCGCATAAGGGCATTCACGAGATTGGTAATCCATCCAGTTCAAAGGATTTAGAGATTATTGCAGAAAAACTGGACAAAGTCGATATCATAGCAAAGCATCTCGACGAGGTTATAAACACAATGAAGACTCTTACACCTCTACTTGCTATGAATCCCGTGTATTCACTTGTTTCGTAAATTCCCGCAAGAAGGAATTTTGTGAATAATCTAGATTCTAGAGATCCATCTTCCTTGGATTTTCTATCTACTCCTTCACTAACCCAAGGAGGGACCTTTGTCCCACAATCTTACCCACCCTTTTCCCCACCCTTTTCTATTGTAGAAAACACGCCATATCTTTTAGCATTACATGCCATCCAGGAAAATATTCCAAGACCAAACCCTTATTCAAATTCCTATAATCCTAGATGGAGAAGCCACCCAAATTTTTCTTGGGCTAATCAAAATCAAAATCAAAGACCAAATTATCCAAATCAGACCCATTTTAACCCACCTCCATTGCCTCCTCATCAATCAAATTTAAGGCCTAGCCAGATGAGTATGCAGAATTACTCTAGGCCTATTAGAGATACACAACTAGACCAGATTTTAAGAGCTGTGTCAGAGAGTCAGCGACAAAATGTTGAAGCTCTCACTGAGATCCATAGGCAATGTAAGGTATAGTTGGTTGATTTACGAAATCAGATCACACTTTTGGCTGAATCTCGTTAGCCAGGTACTCTTCCATCTCAGCCAATTCCGAATCCTAGGAATTTGGAAAAATCCTAGGCAAAATCAAGGCCAAGTACATTTCATTAATCAGGCCTTTGGTTCTAATCATAACCTGTCCTCCATATTACCTGAAAATAACCCACCAAACCCGCATCAGCAACCTATTTTGTGAAAAAATGACCCACCTATTATTTAGAATTAAAAATTGACTCTGGTGATCTTCTAATCTTGGTGGAAATATTTTTAATTGCTTTAATCTTTAACGTTCTACATCTCAACCTAAATCAGATCTATTATTCATAAGATTCACTCCGATCTTTGTAAGATTTTTCACAAAAATCTGATTTTGGGTTCTGCGAGATTTATTCTAAGCAATTTCAGGATGATTTTTGATCGGGTGGTTTAATCTGTTTTCTGTTTTTGATCCAATTCTTTCATAACTCCTTTATTTTTACCATATACCTTTCTTCTTAGGATTTCTTTACTAGGGTTTACGCCTAGCTGAAGGCGTAAAACTTAGCACTTGTATATAGCTAATTTCATCTTTTTGATTTTTCTTCTACACTTACTTTAAAATTTCACTTCATATTTCACTGATTACCTTCATTTAGTTCCACTGACCACTCTGACCTTTCGTCAGAATTGAAATCGTCTACACAGAGATTTTTAATCTCCTCTTTTCGACTCCTTCCATCACCTTATACTAAATGAAGTGTAATATATTTTCACCCTTCTTACAATAAGGACATTGTAAAATTTTGGCTTGGGGGTTGTTGAAGTGAAAATTTCACTTTAAGTGTGGGTTAAAAAAATAAAAACACATAAAAATCAAATATCCACAAAATTTAAAAAAATAAAAATTTCAAAAATGATAAAAATTTTAAAAATTTTTGAAAAAAAATCATAAAAATTGAAAAATCTTATATACATAAAAATAAAAATATATAAATACAAAATTTTGAAAAAGAAAATTCATAAAAATAATAAGAGGGGTATATTCAATTTTAATAAAGAAGAAAAGAAGAATAAATAAATATATATATTATAATTAAGAGCTTAATTTTCTTTTAGGTTAGAAGTTTAAAATGTATATAGAATATATATAGATATTTAGGAGCATTCAATTCTTAATTAGATTTTTACTTTAAACATTTTGTAAAAACACACTTTTGTGTTTAAAATTTTGAAAATAAGGTTTTATTTGAATTAGGAATCTTTTAAATCTTTTAAAGATTTATTTTTCTATTCTTACCTTAAATTAAGAAACTAAGTGTGTTAAGATTTAAACTTAAGTTTTGGAATTAAATTGTAACTTTCTAATCAATTAGATTAAGTAATCCTTTTGCTTTTTGAAAATTTGATTTTATCATAAAGTTAAGTAAAAAGACTAGATATTCAGAGTTAATTAAATAGAGAGTTGGTAGAATTTTAGTTTACAAAATTTACAGGCTAAAGATAAATAACTAGACTTGGTAAATTTTGTCTTGACGGATCCTATAGGAGGAAACTAAAAATTTGAAGAACCTGAGAGTAAAGGGCTTTGTTGTCCAAGCTCTGGTTTGAGAGCTAAGTAACCTAAACATCTAAATTCACACACATAAAATTGTCTTGTTGGCATCTGAGACCGCGAAAACACAGAGGTTAAGAAATCAGTTCTGAATCCTCTTTAGTCCAAGGATTTTTGCGAGGCGATTCTTGAAAGGGTGAAGGATGTGCCACTCACCTAGAAAAAGGATCTGGAGAATAAAGTTAGTAAGAAAAATGAGAAGGGGGAAAAAGAAAAAGAAAGAAAAAAAAAACACCCTGTAGTTAAGTGCCTTGTTAAAAATGGGTGCTTATGCAGTTTTTCTATTAATAAATAAAAGTATCTCAATATAAATGGATGCTACCCTTCCATCAAATAAAAAGAACGTCTCGCTACAAATGGGTGTTCTAACCTATAGATAAAAGTGAAAAAAATATGGAGAAAAAAATACTAGGAATAAGAGACCTAGTGGTCCACCGGGGAGATATACACAAAAAGTGTTGACCTCGGGATAGAAAAGTGGTGAGGAGAAAGCAACCAAACCTGAGTAAGGCCAAGCCAAAGGCTTGAATTGGAATAATTGGGATTGCAAAATGATGTCTTAAGAACTGGATTTTTGCAACTTTGGATGCCTTTAGGACAAATCTCTTCACTAAGCACAGATGTTTTAAAATCATAGCTACTGAACCTTGGTATTGGGCAATGAAGCCTAAGAAATCGAGTTTTGAAGATTTTAAGTTGAGACCTAAAGGAGAAGAATTGACAGAATCCTATGTCTAGAAGTTATTCTTTAGTGTTGTAGGCTAGTAAATTAGAGTTTTACTACTCTAAGTTTGATTAATAATGAGTATCTCGTTAATTTGTTTAAACTTATATTGATAAAAGTCAAATATCATAAACAAGGGATTGACTTAAATCTATTTGAGTTTTTGAGTTAAAATTTAATTCTCAATCCTTAAGTTTTGTTTCCTTAAAACACTTTGTATTCTAATTTGAGTTAAGAATAGTTACAAGGATTAAGAGATTTTTGAAGAATTCTAATTCAGAGTAAAATTCTTGCTAACAAATTATTTTAAGTGTGTTTTGAAAAATGTTATAAGTATAAGTCTAAGTAAGAAACTTTCACACATGCTCTATACATTAATCATTTATATTAAACTTAAAAATTTCTGACCTAAGCTTTCCTCTACATAGTTACTATTTATAATAATTTAAACCCAAGTACTTTAAATCATCATAGTCTTATTTAATTTTGCTAGGAACTAGCAAAACATTGGCTCGGAGGTATGATGAGAGACTCATCATGATCTCTAATTATCCCTAATTAACTAGTCTTCCTAGTTAATTAGCTAAGGTTATGAATATATAAGGGTTAATTATAGAATAAGGGATATATAATAAAGGACCTTAAAATAATTTTAAAATGATGTTTTATCATTCAATTAACATTATTAATATTCTAGATAATAATTGGACTCGAAATCTTATTAATCATTTCCTTAATTAATAAGCTAAGTAACTTAAACATAATATATACCTAAGTATATAATAACTTAAGTAATTTTACTTAATCTAATAAATTAATCTAAAAATATCAAAAATGTAAATTCAAGGTGAAAACATAATATTTACCTTATTTACTAACATATATAAAAAGTTGAAAAAGATCTAAGTTAAAATAAACCCTTAAAACCTAAGTTTACATTTTGGTCCTTAAAACTTATTGCAATCGGATCCTTATTTCTCACACAGGTCCTTAAGTTTTATTACATTTAAGTCCCTTTTCATCTGAAGCAATTCATGTCTTCAAATCACTATAACAATCTTTAAAATCCTCTGACGAACAAACACATTTTGAAGCTCAGGCAGCGAGCCTAAAACCTTTGAAATATTAGTTAGAACACCTATCTGAGAGGCCAAATGAATTCCTGAGGTTGAGAAGATCCTATTCGAGGCTTTGTTTCCTTAGGAGAAGGCATTAATCAGAAAGTCAAATTTTTAAGCCTATTAGTCAAACCTGAGGAGGAAACTTTTCTTCTAAGCTTGAGCTAAGGAATTGATGAGATAAAATTTTCTGGGATCATGATGAATGATATTAGAGTGAATTGAGTGAGCTCAGACCTATAATTTGGAGAGAATTCAAACCCTGCTAGTTTGGGTTGTTTTCAAACCCAAACTAATAGTAGTGGTATTTTGATGAAATTTGAAATGAAATCCTGCCCAGTTGAATCAATTTTAACCCTTAGAATTTGTTTTAATCAGTTAGAAATGTTCTTAAGTGTCTGTTCACCTATTTTAAGTTGTTAATTTCGTTCTCTGAAGCTTTCATAGAAGCTTAAGGCTTCTCTGCTGTTCCTGATGGTCTTGAGAGCTGAGAACATACTCCAGTAGCTGCGGAATAATTTGTATAACCTGTTCAGACCTTTAAATGAGAGAGAAAAGTCCATCTGTGGACTCTGTGAAGCTTAAATCCATTTCCAGGCATTATAACCCGTAGGAACCCCTTGATTTCATTCTTCAAATTGAAGAGGAAAACATCCTCTAAACTTTAAATTGACCCTGCAACCCTTTAGATCTACCTTAGAGCTTTCCAACAAGCCTTGAATCACTTGGAATGGAGCCCAGAGCTAGGAGAAATCGTCGATTGAAATCGGGTCTAAAGGGGGGAACATAGTCCCACATCGGTTAACTACGAGCGTGCGCCTTGGTATAAAACTGATTTATGTTGTAGCCATGCCAGTCGTCAAGCGCTGGGTGCGAACTGAGCATCTGAGCATATGAACCTATTAAGTATGTGTGTGTGTGTGCAAGCATGTGTGCCTGCGGGTGTGCACCCAAGTGGGCGTGAGCGAGTGTGGCCCTGGGAGGGCAAGGCCTGGGAGGCCGGTTGAGTCGGGTTGGCTCGAAAGTATGAATCGAAAAACAAATCGAAATCGAACCTAATTAAAATCAAACGAGGGCCGAGTAGGGTCTGGTCCCACCCTGATCTGAGGGTGTTGTGTATCCTCGAAAGGACCTCACCGCAAATAAAATAATTTTTGGTTAAAAAGTAAGAAAAAACCCAGTTCAGTTGAAGGTTCAAAGGAAAAGCTAAGGTTAAGTGAAGAGCTGAAGGCTAAGGAAAGAAAGAAGAACAGACACTAAAGAACGAACTAAGAAAAGAGACTAAGGGAAGAGAAGAAGAAGGCAGGAACAGAAAAGGAGAAAGAGAGAAAGGAAGAAAGAAAGAAGAGAGAGGTTGAAGAAATGAAGTTTTATTTCTTTAATTTCTTTGAATTTGTCTTAATTGTAATAAGGCATGTTTTAATAAAAGAACTCTTATTGCCTTAATTTCTTTGAAATAAAATTGGAAAACTAACATGTTTACTTGTTAATAAAGTAGATCATTTTGAGTAAATATGTTCTCTTATGGGATTTTGCATATTACTTCATTTTAATCAAATATTTTGGCAAAACTCACGCTTTTATAATCAACTTAATTATACCTCCTAAACTTATAAAGAAAATAAAAGATAATTGGTGAATTTAGAATGAATTATACCTCCCAGCGAACAACTTAGACTCAACCAGTAAAAATTTCTAAAATGTTAGGTTAATTCGACCCTATACTACACAACTGACACAATTTCGAGTTAACCTAAGTGACTTTTCTCTACTCTAAATTAAGTGAAATTAACTTAATTACTGAGTTGAGTAAAGAAATGCATCATTAGGCCCTTCATTTGGTTATGTATGAGCTTTTGTTCTCTTTTCTAAGTCAAAATGAGCTAGTTAGGATTCATGATGGTATTCCCATCAGCCAGCTTGCTGTGTAGCCTTTACATCATCAACAAATTTGATTCTGTATCTAAAGCCATTTATGATGTACCCAGAATGATAATGTTCATAACTCAATGGACAATCGGATATTATGTCAAAATCTTCCACCCACCGCGGGTCATTATTTTCTTTCATTTTAGCAACACGCTGCTTAAACCACTTAGGAAAGAGTAGATCGCATGCATTTAGATGTAATGATTGTTTAAATTCATCATAGAAAGGGTCGACTTTAGAAATTTGCTTTAATATATACAAGTGTACCAATTGTCAATCTACTTCTGAAATCTCAATAAATTCTATGTGCAGAATCGACCTTCTTGGAATTTCAAAAATAGAAAGACAATCTCTATCGTGTTCATTGTATCTCCCATCATAATTTCTCTCGAAATGATTGAATTCATGGTCTATCTCACCCAGATACTAGCTATCGAAGTTCATTGATTCCTCAACTAAATATCCCTCGAAAATTGACCATTCCGTCTTAGCTTTATTTAACATGCAATCCTTCAGTTTTTTCAAATACCTCTCTATAAGATTCATCCATTCATATTGAACTGGCCTGGGATCCTTACTTCATTTGCCAAATGTATTGTTAAATGAACCATTATGTCGAAAAAAGCTGGGGGGAAAATCTGTTCCATTTTACACAATGTGATGACAACTTGTTTGTCTTAGTAGCAAAGCATTTCAACATCTAAAGTCATTGAATAGATAGCTTTGAAATATTGACTCATGTTTGTAAAAACATCTACAATGGGATTAGGTAAGACTACACATATGGTCATTGGGAAAAACACTTGCATATAAACATTCAAGTCTTGACTTTTTAACCCACTAATTTTTTATTTGATTCATTAACAGAGCATGACAACTGTGATGAGTAGTCATCCAGCACCCGTATCTCCTTCAAAAATGAGAATATTTCCTGAATCTGTTCATGCTTTAAGCTATATATTGCATCTGGGAATTCAACACTGCCATCATCCTTCTCTGTCGTATGTAACTCTGGATGAATGCACAAAATCTCCATGTCTTTTCTTATTTTTATTGTGTCTTTTGGACTATTTTCTAAATTTAGGATATCCAGCATATTGTCCATGACATTTTTCTCTATGTGCATTACATCTAGGTTATGCCGGACTATGAGATCTTCCCAATATGGGAGTTACATGAAGAAAATGCTTTTTGTCTTAAAGCCTGAATGCTTTAATGCAGCATGGTCTTTTTTAAAAAGACGTCCCAATCTTATGTTTTAAGTTCTTACAATTTCTATATTATTGTTACTCCTGACAACATAACAGAATCTGTGCTTAGCTTATTTCTTAGATTCCTAGAGGAATATTGACAAGAGTTGCCGTCAAATCTATCTTTGAACTGTGTTGTTCGCCATCTATGTTCAATTGGAAAGAATCTACGATAACCCAAGTAAAACAACTTGCTGCTTTCAGGTAATCAGAGATGATGTGTGTCATCCATACAAATTGGACATGCCAATTTTCCTTTTGTACTCCATCCAGACAGATTTGTATATGTTGGAAAGTCATTGATAGTCCACAACAATGCAGCACGCATCATAAATAATTCTTTTTTTCCCACGTCGTATGTCTGAATGTCATTATCCCACAATAATTTCAATTCATCCACCAATAGCTGAAAGTATATATCTATAGCATTTCCTGGTTGCTTTGGGCCTATGATCAACAATGTCAACATTATAAATGACGATTGCATACACAACCAAGGAGGTAGGTTGTAAGTTACCATCACCATTGGCTATATTGAATATGATGGATACATATTCTAAAATGGATTAAATTCATCGCTTGCAAGACCCAATCTTACGTTACGTGATTCTTGCATGAATGATACATGTTTGTTATCAAATTTTATACACTTATCAGAATCTACTGGGTGACGAATGCGGCCATCTCGTGATTTATTCTGCTCATGCCATTCCATGGAAAGTATCGTAGGATCTTTTTTGCTTGTTTCTTGATTTTCTCTGCCAGTCTTGATATAAATAGGCGTTGAAGCCTAGGAATCAATGGAAAGTATCATAGGATCTTCTCTACTTGTTTCTTGCTATGTTGATTCCCAGATTTTTCAACCTTATATCTTGATGCACCACACTCTGGACAAGTATCAAGACCAACATATTCACTTTTGAACAATATGCAATCATTCAGACAAGCGTCAATATTTTCGCAATTCAAGCCCAGTATCCTAATCTATTTCTTCACATCATAGCACAAATCTGGATAACCTTTAAGCTTAGATAGGAGCTCTCTGATAAATTCAAGTACCTCGGACATTAATTTAAATGTGGCTCTATTGATAACCTTCATCTGAAATAATTTCAATAGAAATGTCAACCTTGACATAGAGCTCACTCCAGGAGCAATCAGTTCATCAACTGCCTTAATAGCATCATAAAAATTGTTACAACTTTGTAATGTGTTACCATCGTCTATAATATTATCTACTGCTCTAAGTTCATCCAACATCTCCTCGATCCCGTCACTTTCAATATTACCGGTAGGCTCCTCATCAACATTCATTGAATCGGTTTCATAAGTTTCTACGCCGAATTCTCCATAAGCAGTCCACTTGGTGTAATGTTGCCACCAACCATTACAGATTACGTGTTCTAACAAAGTGTTACAATCATGTACTTCTCCATTTAAGCACCTTCGACAAGGATAGAAAATCAACTGTAGAAGTTTCCACGTCTAAATGATTTCCTATCATCATAAAAAGCTCAATCCAAGAACTCCTTCACTCCATTCTTATATCGAATGTAACCTAAATTTCTCAAACTACACCAAGACTTGTCCATAATGACCTAAATAATTATTAACAAATATAAAGGTCTCAAGTTAATGTCATATTATATCTATAAACATTTATAAGAAAAAAGCTACTCTTATATGTACCTAATTCACCCACTAATTATGAATAAACATCGACATGTTATATATATGTTTGTATTTTGATTATGATTTGCACTTTAATAGCCCATCCTTTAAGATTTGATCACAACGTTACTTGCTATATGTAACCGGTGATTGGAGAAATTTTGACAGCATCTCCTTGCACTTCTCCAATTTACCCCCCAAGACTAACTTTAACTACATTCCCAATAACTATCATTTAAAGGTACGTAAGGAACGTAGATAATATCAGTTGATATACTAGAGAAGAGCAAAAAGAAACTACTGAAATTCCTCTAGACATTGGTTCCATGTAATAACCCTAAGTTGTGATTGAATCTTTAAGGAGCCTCCTTTATTCAAAACTTCTCTGAACAAAGAACGATGACTCATATGGCATTCTATAAAGATAAAATTCATGTATGTAAGTGAGGTATACACATACTCTGCATTATCCGTATAACATGATTATAAGTGTCGACAGGCAAGTATTTTGACATGATTATTGATGAGAGGCTTATCATGACTTTTAATTACCCCTAATTAACTAGTTTCCTTAGTTAATTAGTTAGGAATATGTATATATAAGGGTTAATTATGTCATAAGGGACAAATCAATAAAGGACCTTAAAATAAGATAAAAATGTTAAATTATAAGTTAATTAATATTATTAATAACTTAATTAATAAATGGGCTCAAAATACCATTAATTAATTACTTAATTAATATCTTATTTAACTTAAGTGTAACTTAAGACCTAAGTCTTAAATAACTTAAGTTAATAAGTAAATAAATATAAATAAATGGGTCAAAAATGTGAATACAAGGCTTTAATATAATATTTAGCTAAATTATAAATATATATAAAAAGTTAGAAAAGAAAATAATTTAAATTAACCTTAAAAGCCTCTATTTGCATTTCGGTCCTTGGAATTCATTCATTTGAATCCTTTCCTTTCACTTAGGTCCATAGTTTTCCTTTCACATAGGTCCCTGTGAACACCTCCTTCTTCTTCATTTCTTCTTCAGCCACTTGAACGGCTGACGTTCGGCGATGATGTCACCTCACGATCACCTTCCATCTGATGCCATTCCACCCTCAACAAGCTCTTGGAGCTTGCGCTCACCTTCTTCACTTCATCCCACGGTTTGGATGCCCCTGAAATCCTAATTTGGGCTCGAGGTTAACTTCACCGGCGTCAGAGATGATGCCGGTAGTTACCTTGAACCTAAACGTATTGGTGTCCAAATACACCCTCCTTCACAACCGCCGAAACCTATAAATAGACCTCGACCCCTCCGATCTCAAGGGTTGATCCCCTATCCTTCTTCCTCAACTGTGGCCGACGATAGGCTATTCCTCTGCTACCTCCAGCAACCTCTCATCCCCCTATCAAAGCTCCTCCATGCGAGGGACTTGCCTCTCTCACCTCCTCTTCCTCTCCGAACGGTTGTGATAGGACCTTGGAGCTCCTTGCCGCCTTCAACTTCTCACTGGAGCTCTATACCCTACCCTCTGATTCCATCCTCCATTACATACCTTTTGACAGAGATTCTTCCCCCTCTTTTCGTCCAGGTAACCGTAGATTACTTAGTGTAGCTTAGGTTAGTATAATTATCGTAGTTATATTAGTTTAGTTAGACTTTAGTACTTCCCTCCTCAGCTTCGACGAGGCCAAGTCTGGCCTCGCTGGGCCTTCATTCTCACTTCCAGGTAATGATCCACTCTCCTTACCTTTCCACGATCCATTTCCAATTTCTTCCACATGCAATTATCACCTATGCCGCCTAAACCACTTCACTGTCACCGGCGACTTCCGCTGTCCATGTTGGAGTTCCCTGAGTCTGTTACACACTCATTCAGGGTCCCGCACCACCAGACCATCTTATTAGGACCCTAATTAACCTCAGATCCATCCTAATTACTCATTCTCCTAATTTCAATCACACTCACCTGGATAGCTCACTGTCCATGGTGAGGTGTCCAGAACCTATTCCACCTTCAATTGAGGTTCTTCACCACTTCCCTAACACCTAAGGAACCTCGCCAACCACTTAATTGCTCCTATAGAGCCTCCTATTAGAAATGCCTAAATTCCACCTTCTCTCTGAGCTCGCTGTCAATGGCAGCTCAGAGATGAGTTAATCACCTAAATAATTAGTCCATTAGTATCGCCTCACCCCTTAGAATACTTTCCCTCACTCAATTGAGTGAGAGGAAGCATTTTGAGTTCTGATGAACTCAGAATGCTCAATTTTTGAATTCCCTGATGAATCCTAAGTTCTGATCTTTCTTTGAGCCAATTAAGGAGTTCTTAGAATCTGTCTAGGTCCTAGGAATCTCCACAGGTCAGTAATGACCTCATTTACTAAGGTTTTCAACTCTGTATCTTAGAACTGGACTCATCGGAGCTCCGGCGAGCTCTGGTGAGCCAAAATCGCACTTCAGCCCTTGATAGGCTCTGAGGAGTTCCAGACTACATTCTTGAGGCTTAAGGATCATGAATTGGTCATTGGATCAGTGTTTTAATGTCTGGAGCTTGTAGATGACCTCTGTCTTCTCCAACTCCGGCGGAGTTAGTGAGTCGTTTCTATTAGGGTTTAGGTCACTGTAAGAGGTCCTAAAGTAAGAATAAAGTCTGTTGAGTTCATTTTAGCTTGTTGTTTATTCAAAGAAGCTATAGTTTGTTCTATTGAACATACTTTATTAGGATCTCAGGTGACGAGGCCTGAAACTCTAGAATTCTTGATTGAAATTACCTTTTGAGACTTTGAATCAATTCCTGAGGTTAAATAGAACTGAACTAAGGTCTTAATTAGGTTAGAGAAGCTCTAATTTTGAAAGTCAACTTTGAGCTCACCATGGTCAAACCTTTAATTCAATTTGAGGATTAAGCATTTAATCCTGTGAATTAAAAGGTTGAAATTCTTTCTGGGATGATTTAGAGTGAGTTGGAATTGTTTTGATTGAGTTCTATTGAGGATTTAGTGTGAATTAGATCACTGTCTAGTTTGGGTCATTTTTGAACCCAAACTGCTTTCAGTGTGTTTTTGGAGAGATTTGGATACCAAATCTGTCCAGATGGAATCTTTACAACCTACAAATGTTGTTTAATTTTCTTTGTAAACTTTTTAACTCTCTGTTGAGCTATTTAGAGCTCAAAATGGAGCTCTGAAGCTCCTTATGAAGCTCATGAGTTTCTTCCTCTTCCTAAAGCCATACAAAGCTCCCTTTCTTCACCATTAGATGTGGAATCATCAGCTGAAGATGATTCAAACCTCATCTGGTGGTTAGACTTTTTCTTGCAGGTCCTTAGACCTGAAATTACCCTCTACAGGCCATAATAGCTGTGGCGAACCTTCCACCTTCGCCCTTCAAATCGAAGGGCCAAATCTGACTCGAACACCAAATTGGTGTTACATACATGTAGAGCATCCAAAGGGCTTTCGATTGAGCCTTAGCTTGATCAAAATCATCCAATGAGTCAGCCAGAATCATCGACCGAAGTTCGGCCTGGAGTGGACATACATAGTCCCACATCAGCAATCTATGAGGCGCCACACTAGTATAATACAAAAAAGTGTATTAGCCTTACCAGTCATTAGTGTAGGGCGTGAAATGAATTGAGCTTGGGCGTGGGTGCGTGCGTTGCGCGTGCTGCACATGTGTGTGTGCATGTGCCTGTGGGTGTGAGCGTGGGCCCGAGTGGGTGTGTGTGGGCCTAGGAGGCCAGAGACGGTGCATGGGCTTGAATAAAAAATAAAACACCTAAGTAAAACTAGGCTCGAACCAGTAGAGTCTGGTCCCACCCTCTAGGGGGTGCTACGTATCCCCGATCGATCTGAGCCACCAACTAAAAAAACCAAATTTTTGTTTGGTTAAGTGTGAACATATATGCACAATACTAAGGGAAACTTATATGAGAGAAAACCTAAGGAGAAAGCTAAGTAAAGAGAATAGAGAGGATTTGGAAGAGGAAGAGGAAAAAGAAGAGAAAAAGATGAATAAAGGAAGAGAGAGAGAGTAACGATAGAGAAGTAAAGAAAAGAAAAAAAGAGGGCCGAAGATTAAAACGAAAAGAGAGGAAATAAAGAGAGAATCAGACGTCTCTTATTGTAATTAGTCTTCTAATCTTTTATTTTTAAGACATCTGATCTTCTTATTAGACGTCTGATTTGTGCTTTTATTGCAATAACATGTCTCCTTTTAATATTTTGACTTAATTGATGTAATAAGGCATGTGTATTTATTTGTATAACTTTTTCTTGCCTTAATCTTTTGTAATTAGTTGTAATGGGTGTAATAAATATGTTTACTTGATTCTTAATGAAAAATCACATGTGTAAATATGTTTTTTCTTAATGGAATGTTGCATGTTTTTATTTGAATATCTCTTATGCAAGATTCATATACTTAAAGTAATTTAATTATAATCTTATTGATTAAGTAGTTAGTGTTGAAGTCGTAGAGTGCATTTTGATAGGAAAAAGCGTTGTAGTATAGTGCGCAATACGATCAAACAAAAATATTTATAAAAAGATAACGAGACTTGAGTCTCAATCATTCATTTCTGGGAGGCGTTTGTTTTAATTCTGAATTTGATCTTTATCACTCTACTTTGTTTAAAATCGCACGCCAGTTTCTAATCTTCGAATTAAGACTTTGCCACTTCTATTATGGATTCAGATCACGTGCGCGTGCATTAAATAGATAACAAAGATAAAAGTGTGAGTTTCGGTGCACACAATTCTAGTGATGTGGTGGCTGTTTACAAAAAAGGTGTCTATAGTTAGATTTTCTATATTTTTCGGAATTGACATGCTTATTGCAAAATATATAAGTGAAGACAGGCAACTTGAATCACGCAGAAAAGATGGAAATCAATAAGCTCATGGTGATTTCAAAACATAGAGATGTATATAAAAATGTATCTTTCATTCATTCATTTGGAGAAGTGTTTGCAATATGAAATGTAGAGGAAAGTTTGTACAAGAATGCTTAGAAATGTAAATCTAGCTACCAGAAAACGATCGCATATTATAATCTACAGGGGGGATTTTGCATGCATCATTGGGGGAGAATAAGGACTACACTACTAAGCAGTAAATAGAAGCAGTAAATAAAAGAGCTAGCTACTAATCTATCAGAAAGTGAGGGCATTCGGAGGTGGGCTCCAATGGCTTTGGAGTGGTTGAGAAGAGAATGAGGGCGGCCAATGGAGCTTAGGCCGGCCCTCGGAGAGAGGTTGGAGGAGTGATCTAGCATCCTGGCGTGGTGTCCTTCATGGTGGTGCTCAACTCGTGGAGATGGAGTGAAAGTGCCTAGCCTAAGTGGAGGTGGATGTGAATGGAGCCAAGCATGTATGGCCAAGAGTGGATGGGTGGAAATGGCCACCCCTTAGGTCTTTTTATAGACCTAAGGGATTCTCTCTAGAGAAGTGTAGAACTCTCTAGAGAGAGTCCAAGAATGGCTGGCCAAGAGAGAGGTTGCTAGTTTCTTAGATCCACAATTTGTGGATCTATGAATTGAATGCCTCTTGGTTGCTAAATTTGGCAACCAAGAGTTGGCGCCACTCCAAGAGAGTTCTAGAGAACTCTAGAGGAGTGTGTGTGCATGAATGGGTGTGTTTGTGTGTGTGTGTGGTCGTGCCCTAGGTGTCTAAGAGGTCTAGGTTAGGTCCTAAGGGGTTTGGGTAGGTGTATGCCTTGAATTAAGGTTGCAAACCCTAATTGCTAAGGGGAAATTGCAATTAAACTTAACCTAAGTTTAATTGAATGAGTGTGAACCTAATTGAGAGTGAATTAACTCAATTAGGTAAGGTTTAGGTCAATTGGACTCTCACTAAGTCCAATTGGACTTGTATGGGTTGAGATCTGAGCTCATTTGGATTCAATGAGTCCAATTGGCTTAGGTGATGGTAAATGACTTTGATCTAAGTCAATTGAGTTTGGTGAGGACCTAATAAGGTCCTTAGGGAGGTCTAGAGGTGATGTACTAGGGTTAGGACACCTTAATTTAGGTTCCTATGGGGTTGAGATTAGGCCTAGGGAGCTAAATCTCAAAACAAGAACTGGAGACCAGTTCCAGACATCGAAAAAATGATCAAATGACTTATACTCAAAAATTAGAAGTGCAGACTTCAGTTCTGAACGTCCAATCTGAGTCAGGGGGAAATCTAGGTTATGTTTTAGGTATTCTGCAGAAATTGGACGTCTGACAAAGTGTCTGGACGTCCAATAACACTGTAGAAGTGGGTTTAAGGTGTGCAGGAGTTGGCTAAGGGTTTTAGACGTCCTATAACTTATCTGCACATCCAGATAAGGGTTGAAACTAGGGTTTTAAGGTTTCCTAGTGTGCGGTGACTTAATCTAAGGGTGGCTAAGGCTTAGGGGAAGTCTCTAGGCTATCCTAGGGCTAGGATGGATCTAAGCTCTTCACATTTTACTGCTTTATTCCTACTTAATAGAATAGCAAACCTTGACTCCCTTACATAATTATTCCTACATCTAATCTAAGTCTTTTGCTCCTGCTCTACTGCAACACCCATTATTCCTGATCCAGCTTCAGATCCTACTCCAGATCTAGCTTTTGATCAGCTTATTACTTGCAATCGACATAATGCATTTAATCAGCACATTATAACATTATTTTATGCATAGCTAAAGCAAAGCATTAAAGATGCAAATAATGCTTATGCATGTGCAAATAACCCTAACTTATGTTAAGTCCTAGCTTAATTTAGGTCAATTAAGACCTATGATTGCTGCGCAATCATACCCCCATGCCTAAATCTTGCTAGTCCCTAGCAAATGCAAGACTAAATTATTTACAGAAGGGTTCTTAAGGGATTGATTATTTTATCAAGTGTATGCCTAGAGATTTTTCTCCTTTTTGTTTTCATCCTATGCTCTAGAAATCAAGACAATCGTGAGAGTGCAGATATATAGCTTTTGCAACAAATTCGAGTGAAAAACTAATTCACCTCTAAAGCCTGTACTTGACCCCTAGTAAAAATTCTAGTAGGATAGGTAGACTTCTTCTCTTGGAGTATTCAAGATATTCTATGAATTCCACCCCGGCTTTGGCTTAGGTAGAGAATCTCTGAGGGAAAAGATTATATATTTGGTGGCTCACTCTCACTTGGTGCTACATAGAGACTAGTACTACAGAATCTAGATTCTCGGATTACCAAGTAACTCAACTTAGAGATTGACGAGTAAAACTATGCTCTCTTCTGGTTCCTTTGTATTCATTCTCTCTTTCTCTTTTTCTTTGCTTTCTTCTTCTTAGAGCTCACAATCTCACCAGATTCACATATATGATCTGTATTTGGTGGTCTCACTTGGCATTAACACTTTAATTTAGTTTCCATAACCCTAACACTAAGTTGGAATTCCTCAGCCAGTATTCGGGTAGTCAAAAACACAAGAAAAGTGGGTTAAGGCCATATTTGGTGAAATTTATTTGGTGGTATTGCCTCAATGCAACTGAAATAAACACTAAATATTCTCTTCTTTTCTTTGCTTTTTCTTCTTTTTCTAATTTTTTTCAATTTTTCTTTCTTTTCATCATTTTTTTTTTCAACATAACACAACTAGCACACATCCATGAACTTTATTGAAGAGGCATTATTAGGGATTGGTGGTGCTCAAGAGAAATTAGGTGGCTTATTTGGTGGAAATGCCTACTCACGGCATCGGGAGAGATGGATAGGATGGTATATTTCTGACCTTGGCATCAATACCCTCCTTTAACCGAGGATTCCGTAAAAAATGGTTGTAACCATCCACCTTAGCCCTAGTTTTATGAGAATCACTTTCCGTGTATTTACCTTATTTGGTGGCTCTCAAAATTTCGCACAAAAATGTATACGTAGGAACTGAGAGCGAAAACTATGTCTAATCTGTGAGTATCATCACCTAATTATCTAGGACTCCGAATTCCATGTACTAATCTTAGAGCACCAGTACACTCTACTCTCATCTCACACTATTTGGTGAATTTTTGGAGGAAAATCTGCCTGACTCCCAAAACGTTATCCAGGGGTTCAGGAAAAGAAGTACTGCTTCTTCTCGATAGACTAAAGACTTTTATCAGCCTTCACCGTGAATCCATTGCAAATTCTACGTGTGTGTGAAAAATTATACTGGATTCCATATTACAGGAATCAACTAGAGGATAAAATCCCTAATGCATTCTCTTAATAAAATAATCTTATTCATGAATGAAATATGTATATATGCTATAAACAAGTAACTTCTTATATTCGTACTTCATAAAATTTTCCCTTTCGGGTTACATTCAGCTTGACCCTAAATTTAGAACAAGAGGTGAGCGAGTGAGTCGGAAATGGCTATTGCGGATGATTTCTAGCTCCAATGCAAGTATTGGAGGTGGAGTCGATTGTTCTTTTATTTAGGGTACTAAAATACGTTTGACATGTACCCCCATGCCTAAATGTTGGCATAAAAATGTTTAATTTTACTGTATCTACCCCCCCATGCCTAAGTTCTTGCATGTCCTCATACATGAATATAAAAGAAAATAAATACAGCAGGGAGAGAATGGGTAGAAATCACCTGTAATTGCTCCTGAAAGTATACATTCAGCACCGGCTAACCTGTCAACATGCAATATACAAAAAGGAAATATGCTAAAAGAAAAAATATGCCATGTATAAAAATGGTTATGAATAGATGATGGTGGAATGTGGGATATGCTATCTATATGTGCTGAGTTTAACACCTCTAGCTGGGCGAGCATTCAATCACACGTCCTCAATAAGATGAACAATCTCATCAGGTGGAGGAGGTTCCTAGGCCAAGAATGGCTTGAGGCGCTGTCCATTTACCGTAGATATATGCCCAGATTTTGGGTCCCTAATCTGGACTGCCCCGTTCGGATATGGTTGGATCACAACATATGGGCCAGTCCATTTGGACTTGAGCTTTCCTGCGAAAAGTTTTAGTCACGAATCAAACAACTAGACTTGCTGGTTGGGCGTGAATGCTTTCCTTCGGATGTGGCGGTCATGAAAGGCCTTGGTCTTGTCCTTATATATCAATGCGTTCTCATAGGCCTCCCACTGGATCTCTTCTAATTCGTTAAGCTAGAGTTTCCGTTCTTGACCTCCTGCACCGAGGTCAAGGTTACATTTTCACATCGCCCAAAAGGCGTGGTGTTCCAGCTCTACAGGAAGGTGACATGCCTTGCCATATACCATGAGATATGGTGACATTCCGAGTGGGGCCTTGTACACGGTCCGATATGCCCAAAGTGCGTCAACTAATTTGTCGGACCAGTCCTTCCTGTCTGGTCTAACCATTTTTTAGAGAATCAGCTTGATCTGACAGTTAGACACTTCAGCCTGCCCATTGGTCTGCGGGTGATATGGGGTGGCTATACGGTGATGTACCCTGTATTTCTTTAGTAATGGCCTGAAATGGGTGTGGATGAAGTGGCTTCCCTCGTCGCAATCAGAGTGCGGGGTATTTCGAATCTCATGAAAATGTACTGCCGTACGAAAGAAATGACAGTCTTATGATCAGCCCGTCTCACCGGGATGGCCTCGATCCACTTTGAGACATAGTCAACAGCTAGTAATATGTACTTGAAGCCATGCGAGCTCGGAAAAAGGGCCCATAAAATCAATGCCCCAGACGTCGAACACTTCTACGACCATGATGGGCTGGAGTGGCATCATGTCTCTCCTGGTTATAGAACCGACCGACTGGCATCGTTTGCAGTGTTGAGTGTATTCGTGTGTATCTCTGAAGATTGTTGGCCAGAAAAATCCCGACTGCAAAATTTTTGCAGCAGTTTTCTGTCCCAAGAAGTGACCATCACAAGCATCATTGTGGCAAAAAGATAACACACTGGGGATCTCAGAATCTGGGATGCATCTTCAAATAATCTGATCTGATCCAATGCGGAAGAGTAATGGGTCATCCCAGAGGTAATATTTAGCTTCTGCAGTGAATTTGAGTTTCTGGTCCCTGGATAGGTTCGCGGGAATCTTGCCTGCGGCAAGGTAGTTTGCGATATCCGTGTACCAGGGGAACTCAACAAAGTGAACTGCCAAAAGAGATTCATCCGGAAATTGCTCGTGGATAGGCAGGGAATAAGTAATGTGGACTGTGTCCAGTCTGGATAGGTGATCCGCCACAACATTCTGCTTTTCGGCCTTGTCGCGGATTTCGATATCAAATTCCTGTAATAGAAGGATACATCTAATGAGTCGTGGTTTGGCATCCTTCTTTGCTAACAAATGCCGGAGGGCGGAGTGGTCAGTGAAAATGATGACCTTGGACCCTAATAAGTATGATCTGAATTTCTCCAACCCAAATACTATTACTAGCAGTTATTTTCCGGTGACAGTGTAATTGTGCTAAGCCTCATTCAGCATCTTGCTAGCATAGTATATGACGAAGGGTTGTTTCTCCTGACATTTGCCTAAAACAGCACCGACGGCAAAATCAGACGCATCGCACATCATCTTAAAATCGAGCGACCAGTCGGGTGGTTGGAGAATCGGGGCATCAGAGACAGCACTTCGTAAAGTCTTGTAGGCACTGAGACACGAGGTATCAAATTCAAATGGGGAATCAGAAACCAGGAGATTCGTCAAAGGCTATGTAATTTTCGAGAAATCGCGTATAAATCTTCAATAGAAGTCGACGTGACCCAAGAATGATTTGATCTTCTTGACCGAGCTAGGTGGCGGTAAGTAGGAAATGATCTCTGATTTAGCTCAATCAACCTCGAGTCCATTTTTGGAGATCCTATGCCCTAGTACTATGCCATCCCTCACCATGAAATGGCTTTTCTCCCAGGATAGTACTAGGTTTACCTCAATACACCGTTTCAAGATCTTGGTGAGGTTATCACGACAAGATGTGAAATCATCTCCAAAAATGGAGAAGTCATCCATGAATACCTCCACATAGTCCCCAATCATGTCAAAGAAGATGGCCATCATACAACGCTGAAATGTCACTGGTGCATTGAAGAGGCCAAAGGGCATCCGCTTGAAAGCGAATGTTCCGAAGGGGCATGTGAATGTGGTCTTGTCTTGATCTTCCAGGCTAATCGCTACTTGATTATACCCGGAGTATCCATCCAGAAAGCAGAAGAAACTACATCCGACTAACCGTTCCAAGATCTGATCAATGAAAGGCAGAGGAAAGTGATCCTTCTGGGTAGCTGTGTTTAGTTTCCTATAGTCGATGCAGACTTGCCAAGATGTCACAGTGCGGGTCGGGATGGATTCGCCCTTATCATTTTTTATGACGGTGAGTCCTGCTTTCTTGGACACTATCTTGATCGGACTCACCCATTGGCTGTCAGAGATTGGGTATACAATACCTGCATCCAGCCATTTGATGATCTCCTTCTTAACAACCTCTAGCATATTTGTGTTAAGTCATCTTTGAGGTTGTCTCAAAGGTTTCACCCCCTCATCTGTGTAGATGTGATGAGTGCAATAAGAGGGGCGCATACTGTGGAGATCAGCAATACTCCACCCTATAGCAGCCCTATGGTCTTGTATCGTAGAAATCAGTTGATGCTCCTATTCTTGGATTAAGTGGGCATTAATAATGACGGGGTATGTCCCCAAGAACACATACTTAAGTGAGTTAGGTAAGGGCTTCAATTCAATCACGGGTGGATCAGAGTCAGAAATGGGAGTGGGAGGCGCAGAATCGAGGGTGGAAATCTACTGATCCATGTGCACGTGAATTCCCGCTGAGTCGCTCCCTGTGAAATAATCGGTTGTGACTGCGTTTACGGGAAACTTGTTAGTTGTGGTCACGTCTTCCTACAACAACAGGGGCGATTCAGTAATGTACGGATCAGGATAGCTAGATTAAAGGGTGCTATGGTCAGAAGCACACCCTAAACAGTCAGATCCTCAGGGAGATATGTGTAGTACAGTGGTCTCAGTCCCATGTGGATCGAGGTCCAAGAACCCTAATGGTGTAGACGAATGAGACATTGGGTCGTCACAAAGGAGCCCAATGTTGCCACAGTATGCCGAATCTTCATCTTCACCATCCTCCTCTATTCGATCACAGTCGAAATTCTTTGCTGCCTTGAATATGTCAAGTCGAAGTCGCTCATTGCCTAGGGCTATCTCCATACACCAGGATGCACAATCAATGTTCGCTCGGGTTGTCGCCAGAAATGGGCGACCCAAAATAATTGGTGCATCTAGGAGATTGGGAGGAACTTCCATATCGAGAACGAAAAAGTCTGCGAGAAAGCAGAACCTGCGGACTTTTACGATCACGTTCTCAACCACCCCCTCGATGTTTTGACTGATCTATCATCCAGCTAAATCGTGACCGAGGTGGGCTTCAACTCCCCAAATCGAAATCAATCAACTACGGCAGTGGGAGTTAGGTTGATGGACGAACCCAGATCTAGAAGGGCCCAATCAAATGGAGAATCCTACAAGAAGCAGGATATAAGTGGGGTACCAGGGTCTTTCATTTTCGTCGGCTAGAATCACGGCGCTAGCCTCTTTCGACAGTACCGCCTGTCGTCCAATTCTCAGCTGTCACTTCGGGGTACAATAGTCCTTGAAGAACCCAGCGACAGCGGGAATGTGATCGATTGCCTCGAGGAAAGGGACCTGAATATGTACTTAAACATTGATTTCAGATCCTCAAAATTCCACATGTCCGTTTTCCGTATTGCATTTCATGTCAGAGCCTCGGGAAAAGGGATGGGAATTCAGGGTCGAGTGACCTCTTACCCTTATCTACTGTAGGTGGCTCCTGAGATGAAGAAGGAGTCGATCCCGCCTGCAGCGAAGGGTGGGAAAAATCAATACCCGCCTGCCTATGTGGTGGGTTGAATGTCTTCCTTCCGCTCCTCAAAGAGACAGCATGTGCATCAGCTTATTATCCATGAGGTGGTGGGGGAACGGAAGGGGCAGAGTATGTGGGGTTCTGCAAAGGCAGCTGGCCTTATGCGTAACTAGGTGGTGCAGGAGGCACCTATAATATGGCATGTGCCTGTCCCTGCGGTGCCTGAAACCTAGGTAGGGTGCCTTGGTTCTGCACATATCGAGGGTTCGAGACGGGTTGGGAGGGCAAGGCTCCCTGAGTTCTATGCTCTTGCAACAACTAGTTCTGCGTGTTCTGTATAGTCTGTATCTGATCAGCCATCGCCTTCATAATCTGCAAGCTATCTTGTGTGGACTTCCTCATTGATTCTTGCAACTCCTCTTTTAGTGCCTCCAAAGGGTCAGCCCACTTTGGAGGGTGGTTGGCAACTTGGTGCAGTGGTTGGTATAAAGAATGGGGTTGCTACTTATGCAGGAATGGCTGCTGCCTAGGGTACATGTTTTGCGCATTCCCGTATTGCCTGGTCTGGTAGTGTGGATCTTGATGTGGCCTCTATGAATTACCAGACCAAGAGAAGTTCGAATGCTGGTGCCAACCAGGGTTATATGTCTCTGAATATGGGTTATTACACCCGTATCCTTGGATAGCACTGACGTCCTCATAGGCCGAAGATGTCTGAGATGTATATCCGTCAAGGGGATATATGTTATAATCTGCGGGTGGTGTATAACCCTGGTCGTAAGGTGCCAGATCTGGATTGTTTATGGAATCCTGATATGTGGGATCTCGTAAATAAGGAGAGGATGCATCCCGAGTGAGTAGATTAACTCAAGCAGGAGGAGCTCGGGGTGCATAGGAGGGTCTTGAGATGGTAGAGTTCAAATCAGATTGACCCTGACTAATCTGGTCAATCTTCTTCTCAATCAGGTTTATTCTATTCAGCAGCTTGACGATGATATCCATGTCAACTCGAATAGACTCGGTGTGAGCCTCATGGACACCAACCCGTTGCTGACTAGGCCGCTGAAACTAGTTCATGGATGCGGCATTCATCGAGTTCTCCACCAAAGATTCGAATAGCTCAAATGCACTGTTCTCGTCATTCGTGAGGAAATTCCCGCCACTAGATGCATCGGCTAGATACCAATGTGTGTCATCCAACCCATGGTAAAAGATCTGAGCTAGGTGCCATCTGGGTATACCATGGTGCGAGCATTTCCGGAGAAGGTCGTGAAATCTGTCCCAGGCTTCATGTAACTTCTCCCCAGCTCCTTGGGAGAAAGTCATGATTGCACGTCGCATTGCATTTGTTGGACCGATTGGGAAGAACTTTTGCAGGAATTCACGTCGTAATTCCAGCCAGGTTCCAGTTGGCTTCCCAATGGTCTTGAACCAGTATGAAGATTTGTCCCTCAGAGAAAATGGGAAAAGCTTCATTAGAACAATCCTAAGATCAATATTCCTGGGTTGAATCATTTCAGCGAGTCGACTCAGGTCCTCAAGGTGCTGGAACGGATCTTCACTTGAGTTCCCATAGAACTGAGTGTTGATCAACCCAATCACAATGGGCTTAAGCTCAAATGCATCTCCACCTGTAGGAATTCTGACTAAAGGTGCGATGATTTGTGCGGCTGGGTCGTAGAAATCCCACATTTATTCTCCTCGTAGTGGGTGTTGTATCCTATCAAGCGTCGTCAAAATGCAATCCATGCTCTGCCGATGTTGCTCCTTAGATTCAACTACCCAGGCTTCTAGACGAGCCATTGGGTCCAGATTCTCGATATCCTGACTCGGTCTAGGTCCAGGTCTAGGATTAGCCATGGTGGCTACAGGAGTAGAAGTGGGGGGAGAAGATGGTCCCGGTGAGGTGACTCGCCTCCTTGGGAGTGGCTCCCAAGGTCCAAGTGACCTTCCTCGCATACGCCACCCAACCCCTGGGTTGGTGTAGCCATGCTAGACAAGGCTAAGGCCCTGTCAATCGGATGGTCCTTATGAATCAGATGACCAGATTTTTCATTTTAGGTTTAAATTCCTGAAGAAAATTCATCGTACAATCGACTGAAAGCGATTCCCGCCACTTGTCTAACCCAGCCAAGAGGTTGAAAGCACCCAGTAGTACGACAACGAATTCAGGTTTTATTTCGTATTTTAAAATTTATTTTAGCCCATTTTCTTCAGTTGGGGTTTTCTCTTGGTGAGTGGCCTACAAGGTCACCAAGCTCACCGGCTAAGTGCTAGACTTGACTAAGTCTAGGTTAGCCCAAGTGTGGTCTCTAAGTTGTAACCCTAAAGATTTAACCTCAAGTTCATGCAATTCTAGGGTTTTGTTCTATTTCAGCAGACCACAAAACAAAACTCATTCTCTAACAATTGTTGGAATCCAATTATCTTGAAATTCAGTGAGTAGATTTATTTTTTCAATTATCTTTTCATAAAATAATTTTTTGGAATTTTTACTATTTCAACCGAATTTTTAAGAATTTTTGAATGTCAGGAGGTCAGATCTGGAATTTTGACCTCTGGTCGGCTTTTCGCTTTGAAATAGTATCAATTGACCTTCAAAAATTGGGGACAAATATGAAAAATAAAGCCAAAGAGATCAGCTTTCAAACCCCACCATTTTTAGTCAAAACAAATTCGTGGATTGCTCGAAATTATTTTTTGAAATTTGAAAAATCTTAAATCTGGGTCAGTCTGACCCCCTTGCACTTCGCGAATTTTTAAAAATTATATACTTGGAATTTTTTCAAAAAAATGGTGCCGTTTGAAAGATAGTTTGAAAATGAAGGTTTGGCCCAAGCTTCTGAATTTTTTTAAGTCAGACTTTGAAATCAGGCCGAAAATCAGAGAATGGTGGAAATGCTTTCAATGAGGGTTTTGGGTTTAAAATCCAAGCTTTCCACCCAAAATGTTTTTTTTTCTTTTTTTTTTCAATAACTTTTGCACATTTTTTTTCAGAAAGGAATTTTTTTTTCTTTAAGGGATTTCAAATATATATATATATATATATTTCTTTTTTTTTGCTTTTTTTTTCAAACTACCTAGGGTTCAAAAAGAAACCTACTCTAGATTTTTTTTATTTTTTTTATTTTTTTTCCCTTTTCACGAAAATGAATAAGTTTTTTTTTTTCAAAGGAAATTGCTGGAAGTAAATATAATCCTAGGGTTTAAAAGAAAACCTAATCTAAGAGAAGATGATGTGCACCTTGATTTCTTTTCCACGCTCATTGTGTGTGCAGATCCCATTCTTTTTCCATTTTTCCTGCACATCCAGAAACAAAGTAGAGGGAAATTTGTTAGTGATGGTTTAAAAAATCGAAATCAAAGAAAATGACGTTGCCATCCCAACAACGGTGCCATTTGTTGAAGTCGTAGAGCGCATTTTGATAGGAAAAAGTGTCATAGTATAGTGCGCAATACGATCAAACAAAAATAATTATAAAAAGATAACGAGACTTGAGTCCCGGTTGTTTGTCTCTGTGAGGTGTTTGTTTTAATTTTGAATTCAATCTTTTATCGCTCTACTTTGTTTAAAATCGCACGTCAATTTCTAATCTTCGAATTAAGACTTTGCCACTTCTATTATGGATTTAGATCACATGCACGTGCGTTAAATAGATAACAAAGGTAAAAGTGTGAGTTTCGATGGGCAAGATTCTAGTGATGTGGTAGCTGTTTACAGAAAAGGCGTCTATGGTTAGATTTTCTATATTTTCCGGAACCGACATGCTTGTTGCAAAATATATAATTGAAAACAGGTAACTTGAATCACGCAGAAAAGATGGCAATCAATAAGCTCATGGTGATTTCAAAACATAGAGATGTATAAAAAAGGTATCTTTCATTCATTCATTTGGAGAAGTGTTTGCAACATGAAATGTAGAGGAAAGATTGTACAAGAATGCTTAGAAATGTAAATCTAGCTACCAGAAAATGATCGCATACAAGAATCTACGGGGGAGATTTTGCATGCATCATTAGGGGAGAATAAGGACTACACTACTAAGCAGTAAATAGAAGCAGTAAATGTAAAGAGCTAGCTACTAATCTATCAGAAAGTGAGGGCATTCGAAGGTAGGCTCCGATGGCCTTGGAGTGGTTGAGAAGAGAATTAGGGGTGGGCAATGGAGCTTAGGCCAGCCCTTGGAGAGAGGTTAGAGGAGTGATCCAGCATCCTGGCATGGTGTCCTTCACGGTGGTGCTCAACTTGTGGAGATGGAGTGAAAGTGCCTAGCCTAAGTAGAGGTGGATGTGAATGGAGCCAAGCATGTATGGCCAAGAGTGGATGGGTGGAAATGGCCACCCCTTAGGTCTTGTTATAGACCTAAGGGATTCTCTAGAGAAGTGTGGAACTCTCTAGAGAGAGTTCAAGAATGGCTAGCCAAGAGAGAGGTTGGTAGTTTCTTAGATCAACAATTTGTGGATCTAAGAATTGAATGCCTCTTGGTTGCTAAATTTGGCAACCAAGAGTTGGCGCCACTCCAAGAGAGTTATAGAGAACTCTAGAGGAGTGTGTGTGCATGAATGGGTGTGTTTGTGTGTGTGTGTGGTCATGCCCTAGGTGTCTAAAAGGTCTAGGTTACGTCCTAAGGGGTTTGGGTAGGTGTATGCCTTGAATTAAGGTTGCAAACCCTAATTGCTAAGGGGAAATTGCAATTAAACTTAACCTAAGTTTAATTGAATGAGTGTGAACCTAATTGAGAGTGAAATAACTCAATTAGGAAGGGTTTAGGTCAATTGGACTCTTACTAAGTCCAATTGGTTGCAGCACGAGGGAGAGTCTATGGTTGCAAGTGCTTGAGAATGGTCATGCGAAGGGAATGTTTCGGTGGTAGGGGGAAGTAGGTGCTTTCAGAGAGTTATACTCACAATTAGTGATGATTGATCGGATCAACCGTCGCAAATAAGGAACTAACAACTTTAACATTAGCGACAGTTAATTTGTTTAACCGTTGCCAAAATGTATTTGGGACGGTTAATCTAGAAACAGTCACCAATGAACACAAATTGTCTGTTCAATTCTCACCCTCCTGTAAATATTTTGCACGGTGATACTTGTTAGCAACGATTAATTCTTCACCATCATGAAATGTCCTAAAAATTAACCCGTGCAAAATATTTGCAAAAGGCAGGAGTTCTTATTGGCGATAGTTAATTCTTGACTGTCAGTAAATGTCCTAAAACCCCCATGGAAAATATTTAAAGAAGGGCGGGAGTACTCTTTCGCGATGGTTAATCCTTAACCGTCGCTAAAGGTTTTCAATTGGCGATGGGTTATTCGTAACCGTTGCCAAGTTTCTAACAAAATCATGACACACGCTCCCAACTCTAATTAGCGACATTGCAATATATAACCGTTGTTAATTATCCACTATTAGTGACGATTTTGCGACCGTCGCAAATTAATTATCGCCAATAGTGATTTTTCTTGTATTATTGACACAGGTCTCGAGTCTAGCGTGCGTGCAGGACCTACGCGGAGGTTTGGGTTAGTTCCTTGTGCTCCTATATCTCTCGTATACCTAGGTAGAGTGGTCCTCCCTGTGCCTATTATTTAGTTTCAGAATTGAATGCATGCTATAAGTTAGATAGTTAATGTATTATTAAGTTTTGAAATGCCAATTGTGAATGGAAATGATGAATGCATTTCTTTGATGGACACACACACATATGCCCCAAATTTCTAAATTACGAGCTTGATAAACCTTATATGTGTGAGGAATGGTTTGACACTTGTATCCAATAATGATAACTCTAGCAGTTGAGGCAAAGGCCTGTTACTTGTAATGTATCGATTGGTCTGCCTCAGGACGAAACTTAAATATGTGTAGTGGTGAGCGTTACTCGTTGATGCATGAAACAGATTTATTTCAAATAAGGATAATGCATGAACCTTAGGGTAATTTAGAATGGTTAATTTTCTGCTATGGTATGAGACTCTGAGAACAATGGAATGGTACACCTACTTGTGAGGCACAATCGTTGGTTGGGTTCTGGTGTGGAAGTGAGCTGGCCTTTGGGTACACAAGTACCAAGGTGAGCCAATCATCCCTTTGTGTAGGGAGTGAGCTAGCCCTTGGGTATGCATGTACCGAGGAGAGCCAACCATCCCTTTATGTAGGGAGAGAGCTGACCTCCCCTCGGGTTGGGACCCAGGATAGGCATGGCCTTCCTACACCAAATCCTATTAGACCTACAGAGCCAACCTGGAAAGTCAGACAAGAGTATGTGATATTTCCATATTTATTTATGTTAATGCCTAATTAGTGTTAGTCTAAGGGGAATTTGAATTAGATTGCATTTAGGTAGATTAGATTCATCATTCTGTAAATAATGCATACTTGTGTGCCTTTGTGCAATTTTTTCCTGCAATTGTATTGGGTACATTGATGTATTTATTTTTAGATGTGCAAGTACAAAATTTCACGTTGATTGGAGCAAGGTTGATTGGATTATCAAAATTGAGCTTACTTGGAAGACAATTGAGCCTAGTTTAGTAGATTTATTTCCTAACCCAATTAACCCTTTTATCTAACCCAAACCTAAGCCTAACAGTCCACACATAAATTCCCATACCCACCTTATCACTAAAAATCCACACTTATTTTCCTAAATTCCCAAACCAACCCATACAATTTCCAACTCATCCCCTACGTACCTCCTTACCCCATGAACTCACCCACGTCAGCCCCCTCCTCTCAATTTAAAAACCCATCCCATGCAGCCAACACATAAATTTCCACCGAAACAAACCCAAATCCCAACAACCCATGACCAAGACTTCCCCGACAATGCCCATAATCCCACGGAAAGAAAAAACACCCCACGTCAAATACAGCCAAGCAACAAATTCCCACGTCTAATATTCCAACCAACAAATACCCACACCCGAAAAATCCACAACAAATTCCAATTCCCACGCAAAAACCCAACAAAATAAATCCCATCATCCTATGCCACCGAAAGCCACCCATGTAAATCCCAAACCAATCCCATGCACACCTTACGTCAACATTCCACATAAATCTTAAGTTATTTAATTCACAATATCCCTATCATTTAATCCTATCCATTGATCTTTAATCAATTAAATTCTAGTCCTACAACTTAATGATCCTAAATAACCTAAACCAACCAATACGAAGCATCCCTATTTCCTATAAATACACCTAGCTACCCCCTTGGAACTATATCTCCTACTTAGAATTTCCTACCTCTATATAGTCTCTACTACTAGTGCTAATCCACACCATCTTTGGTGATTCTGGCAGATGCGCATCTGCATCCGCATCTACGTCGTCACTTCGGACTTCGCCTTCGAAGCCTATAATTTCTGCATTTCTGTATCTAGTTTTAGTTGTAATAATCTAGTTCTAGTTATAATTTTCCAAGTATTCCTATAGTCTCAATACTACTTCTATCTATGCTAAACTCTTATCTTATTCAATATAGTTATAGTAATTTTTCAACTTGTCTTCAAGTTGTATGCTTTCTAGTAGTAGTATATTATAATTCTAGTAGTTGCATACCATTACATTTAGTATTAGTTCTAATAATCATCCTACTTGATACTTAATTCTAATTCTAATTAGGATAGCGATTGTGATCTATTTGCCTTCTTACAAACGACTCAGACTCCGATTTGAAAACCTTGACTCTCATATTTTTATTCAAAAATCCTTATGAGTTCGATTTCATTTACAAATTTAAGAGTTTCAACATGCATTTACTATGACGAACACGATTTTTGCGTACCTATTCCATGTGCAGAATAGTATACACATTGGTGAGGGGCGTGGCCCCTATGCTGTTCTGTGTTGTACGACTTAGAGCGTACCCATTAGCAGAAATAACTGATCATGTGCTAGTGTGGGGTAGCCCCCCATGTATTTATCACACGTGCCGTAGTCACTACTACGTCACGACTATGACCGAGGGGTGGTAGACTGGGTGTAGGACAAACGCAAGGTGTTCTTTCGGCCAGGAGAGCACCACATGCACGTTCTGCATCGTGAGAATACTGTAAGAATACCTAGAGAAAGTGAACATGTGAACCTAGAGAAAGTGAGACCCTTTGCTAGAATACCTAAAAGCAAGAAAGCTAGTACCTAATAATGAAAATAAAACATACAAAATGCATGCAACTTTATTGCTTTTCTCTTTAGTTAAAGTTGTTGTTCGCTTAATGTACACTTGCCACTCTACTCAACTTTTACTAACATCTACTACTTGTACCCAGGTCAGGGAAGTAAGCAGCTAGTCCCACCGACTGCAGAGGGAGCTGGGCCCAGTCGAGCCCAACCTTACTTTTCCCTATTTTTGTTCTGCTGTTACATGTTCTTCCTTTCTGTTTTCGTAAGTATCTATTTTGGAACTATTGGTTTCTGCTTTCGCTTCTCTATCATGATTGTGATGGCTATGGTGTAAACCTTGCTATTTTCTTATTATACTATTTCCAGTTACAGTCTACCTTACAACCATTTTGTCATTTAATTATGTTCTAGTTATGGTGTATGTGTGGAAAATATTATGTTTTGGTTTATTGCTCGTTGGGTGACTGAATCTTGGGATAGATGATGCGATCCGACCCGGGTTTCACGTGGAGCTAGTTCAGGTCGTAAGAATGATGGTATCAGAGTAAGGTCGTCCCGAGTAATAGATCAAAACAACCCCAAAGTACCACTCTTGCAGATATAGCTAAATTAGCCATCACAAGGTTTTCTTAATCTCATTTTTGAGTATCGTGTCGAGTTATGCCATTAATGATCTTGTTTTCTTTTATCTCCTATACAAGAGATGCCTCGACGTTGCTACGGGAGTGGGGACAAATGTGTCAGACTTGAGACAAGGGTTGCTCCACTTTCTGGGTGTTCAGGCCCAGGACCTTGCCCAACTGATTTGGGAGATCGTGCGTGAGGAGCTTCAACACTTACCACCTCCACCACCTCCGCCGCCTACTCACATCTCTTCAGAGGATGCAAAGGGGGAGTCTTTCGTAAGATAGAGGAGTCGCCGTAGTGCAAGGCGAGCCAGAGGAGGTCAGAAGAGGCCCTACCTGTCCGACCACTCCTAGGGCCGTCAGGAGAGGAGGCACTTCCTTCCCCAGCACACTACACCTATGGGAGAGGCGTCCCATTCTATGGGGTCACCAAGGCCCAGGTAGGGGCCAGCTGCCAGTGCCAAACCCCAACCCTGCTACCAGTAAGGACAGACTGAGGAATGGGGGTTATGTTCCTCTCTGCTACCAGTGTGGCTAGCCGGGCCACATGAGGAAGGACTGCCCGTCTAAGGTATGAGCATACCGGATTCTCCTCGTGCTGAGCACAAGAGGCCGAGCTGGCAGCCATGGGTACCAGGCTCGAGGAGAAGAATAGTAGTCACAGGGTGGGTACCAGCAAGCAACAACTCGCCTGACCCAGAATGTGGTTGCCTCTTCTATGCCTAAGATTGAGGGGTGTGTCAATGCCCTGAATCATAGAGATGCTAGAGCTTCGAGTTCATTGGCGGTAGGTATGGTTGCAGTTTCTGGCAAATTAGTTTACATACGTTTTGATTCTAGTGCAACACACTCATTTGTTTCCATGAGTTTTGCCATCAACTTGGGATCGACCAGTGCACTATTGGAGGATCATTTCCTGATTAGAGGCCAAGGGGTGTGTGGGATGATTGGTGTTTTTGTGTGGTTTATAAAATTATGGCTTTATCGTTGTAACGCACAAAAGCCGAGTTGCTTTTAAATTTCTAATCCTAGATAGGGAGAGTATCTAGGGTCGTCCAAGGGGGCCAAATGTTTGCAAAAATAGAGTCTCTTGCTTGGAAATGGAAATCAACTTTCTTTTTGGTATTTTCAAATATATAATTTTAATGTTTTGAAATAACAAAGGCACTATGCGAAGTTGATAGCGAGAAAGACTAACCCTACTAGCTAATACATATGTGACAAAAATTTATTTCTTTCTAAGCTCACCCTAGGCACATGAAGGCCTAGGGTAATTAGAAAGGAGTGTTTGTGCATTAGAAGTAAGGGGACAAAAAATAACAAGAATTGCAACAAAAGCTATTTTAACAAGAAGGTAACTTTTTATAGAAAAGAGGATTTGTTTTACAAAGAGGTACTAGTAGAGGAATGCTTCTACTGCCAGAAATAAAAATGCACAAGATAAAAACAATGATCCTCTGAATTTGTCAATGAAGAAGATGAAGCTCTTGCTTCAACTGTGGCTGCTCCCATAATTAAAAAGGGCTCCTTTTCTTGACTTCCTCCAACAAGGTGTGGCTTTCTCCTAGGCAAGCCCTAGGGGGGCGTGCCTTGGCTCCTCCAAGGTGGAAGCTCCCACCTTAATTGATCTCCAAGGGTGAGCGTGTACCACCCTTATCCTCTAATGCATGGTCGTCCTCCAAGATGAAGAGTGACAGAGAGAGTTTCGCTTAATTATGGTAGCAATAGAATGATGTGTCGTGTTTTATGTGGTGGAAAATCTCTCAATCAAAACTAAATATCAATTTTAACCACAGTAAAGATGTCGTATCCACAGGGAGGAATAGACCAATAAATTCATGAGAAGAGGAATATAATGTTCGCAGACACTTTTGTGACTTTAATGCGAGGAATATGCTATTTTAAATTGAGCTTGCAATATCTTTAAAAGTTCAAGGTTAGTTATGCAATTTTCACATCAAGAATTAAGCTCCAAAAATATGCATATGATGCATGTATAATGGCATATCATATAAATTCAACTTGCATGCAAATTTAATTTGAAATTCAATGTAGAATCATGCACATAACACAAGTGAAGTAATTTCAGGAAAGTATGAGTGCATCAATGCAATGTGGCCTAAGTAAAATATGAATATATAATTGGCAATGGCATTTAATGTAATTATTAATTGAGAAGAAAACAAAAGATTTCTCCTCTCTCTTCCTCGCGTGGGCGGCCGTGTTGGCGGCGAGAGTTGGCAGGGAGGTGCACCTCGACGAGGGCTACGCAACAGTGGTGACGCGGCGGCCGGCGGTGGTCGGGAGGAGGAGAATGGCCACCGGCCTGTTGGCTATTGGAAGAGGACCGTCTTGTGTGGAGAGGATGGCATCGCTGCTGCAGCCCGCGCGGCTGCGCACTGTGCGTGTGCGCGCGAAGCGTGCAAGGTGAGCGCTGCTGGAGTGGCTTGCATGCGTGGTGCCTACGGGCGCCTGCGGGTGGCTGCGGTGGGGCACCTGCGGGCTTGGTGCAGGGCGCAGTGGATGCAGCACTGGAGGGTGCGTGAGGGCGCTGAAGAGTGCAGCACTTGCAGGCAGCTGCTGGCTTAGGCACCTGCGGGCAGTTGCAGAGAAGGACAGTGAGCACCTGCGGGCGCTTGGCGTGCAATGCAAAGTGGGGTGGAGCGCATGCAAAGGGTGGTGAGCGCCTACGCCTGCAGAGGGCGTGCACGGGCGCGGGTGAGGGCGCACAGCGCCTGTAGGCGTGGGTCACCTGTAGGCTTGAAGGGCAGGCGATGGAGGGCTCTTGGTGAGGGCGTTGTAGCAGTTGCAGGATGGTGCGGCGAGGGCAGTGCTTGGTGCAGGCTGGTGTAGCGCTTGCAGTGGAAAGGATGGTGCGGCAAGGCTGTGGCTTGCAAGGGCACACGCGCGCAGGCGGTGGAAGGTGGCGCCTACATGCTACTTGGGCTGATGAGGGCGTGGGTGTGCATAGTGCATGCTTGGTTCATAGTGTCCGCCCTCTCCATGGTGGAGAAGGTGGAGATAATTCCCCGCCAGGGGAGGAAGAAGATCCCAAGATGCCCTCCTCTCCTATGCAAATCTCCTCTTAACTCCTCTCCCTCGCGCCAATTAAGGGATTCTCAAATCCCTTCCTAATTTTGGCTGGCGGCTGTTGGGTTCGGTTGAAGGATGACGGTTGTAGGTGGAGATATTTGTGGGGGAAAAATATCTTTCCACCCCCTGTTCTTTTCCACAATTGTTCCTCTTCCCTCTTCTGATTGCTAGCCTGATGGATATTAATTTGAGGAGATGGGTGCATTGTTGCGGGACCCTGCATGAAATATAATTACATAAGAAATGTAAACTTAAACAATGACACATGCAATTATTTAATGAACAAATGTGATTATTAACAAGCATACAATGTTAGAATTGAATTACTTACGCGTAATAATAATCCATTAAAATGGACTCATCAAATACCCCCATGCCTAAGATTTGCTAGTCCCTAGCAAAAATGAAAAATAATAAAAGTAATCAGAAGATTTCTTCTTTTCTTATTTCAAAACATTAGAGATCCAAACAAATGTGAAGTAATGATAGCCTAGGTAATAGATCCACGTGAAAAGCCAATTCATTTGTACTTCACCCTTAGTAAATATTTCTGTCGGGATAGGCAACTACTTCCCTCAAGGATAAAGCAGAAGATAATCTGTAATTTGACCCTAGCTTTTGGCTTAGGTAGGAGATATCGAGTTGAATGGATTTGTATTTGGTGGCTCACACTCATTTGGTGCTACATGTAGTCTAGTACTACAGACTCTAGATTTCTAGACTATTAGACAAGTCAACTTGGAGAGAGGCTAAACAACTGTACTCTCTTGATGTTCCTGTGCGCTCACTCTTTTCTTTCTTTTCTTTCTAAGATCACAAATCTCGCCAGATTTAGTAATTATACTCATTGTTTGGTGGCCTCACATGGCATCCACACTTCAATTAAAGTCCTAATAACTTTACAACTAAGTTAGAGTCCTCAACCAGTATTCGGGTGATCAGAAATATTAAAAGGTAGGCATGGGTCATATTTGGTGGAACGTGATAGATGTTTTGTTGCCTCAGAAATAATGTTACAATGATAAAATATAACCTTGGACTCTTTTCTTTTTCTTTTCTCTCTTTTCTTCTTCTTCTTCTTCTTTTTTTCTTTTCTTTCTTTTTTTTATTATTATTGTTTGTTCTTCTTCTTCTCTTTTTTTTATTTCTTTTTGTTTTTGTTTCTTTTTCAATCAACACAACACGATACAGACTTTTATTTATGAGGCATTACTAGGGATGATAATGGTCAAGAGAAAATTGTGTGGCTTATTTGGTGGAAGTACCTATTCTCAACACCAGGAAGGAATAGATAGGACATGCGTATTTCTCACCTTTGACACTATTACCCTCCTTCAGCCGAAGACTCTATGAAGAACGGTCGTAACCATCCACCATAGTCATAGCTTTATTAAGACTCCATCTCTGTGTATCTGCCTTATTTGGTGACTCTCAGGAATTCACACAAAGTATGCACACAGGAAAAAAGAGCGAAAACTATGCCTAATTCTGATGTATCATCATCTAATTGTCCAAAACTTAAGAGTCCTTGCACTAGACTTAGAGCACTAGTAATCTCTCTACTTTCTTCTCACAAATATGAGGTGGATCTACTAGAAGATAGTATGCCTAACTCCCTATGAACTGTCTAAGGGTTCAGTAGACTACAAATGCTTATTGGTTTTCCTTAAGGATCCATTACCAAGTCTACGTGCACGTGAAATAAATGTACTGGATTCTAAACTTAAGAAATAATTCAAGAAGAAAAACCTCCAATGACAAAGATATTTTGCTAGGGACTAACCCATTCAGCTCAAGAAAAGAGAATTTTTTTTTATGCTAATGTAAATGCATGAATACTTCCTAAAATGCAAAATGCACCCCCCCATGCCTAAATCCTACAATGTCCCCATTATAAAATTAAAACAGGGGGAGAAAGGAAAGAAATCACCTGATGACGGTGTTATTCAGGCCGCTGGGTTGCCTCCCAACAAGCGTTGCATTTTCCGTCAACAGCCAGACTTAAAAGGAACCTGTAAGTCTGGTTCCAGATAGAAAAGGTTAGACCCTAAAAATATGCGTAACAGCGCGGGCCTAGAAAATAGGTAGCCACGGATGTTGGCGAGCTGATGATGCAACGTAATCCTAAATTCTCGCCAGAATGTATGAAAGCAGAAAACCTCGTTGGCTACCTGCGGAGGTCTAGGAATAAGAAAGGGAATATGAAAAGAGGCCTCCCGAAATGGAATAAGTGGAGGATAACAAGGATCCTCCAAAATAGGATGGGTTTTAAAAGATATAAACATTAATATTTGAAACCCTTAAATGGTGAGAGTAAAAGTACAAGCATCAATCCACACTCGCCATTCTACCTGAGGATGTACTGGCCTGATATGTCCTCCAGAAAGAATGTACATGAGCAGAGATCTGAGCCAAGGATCGGTTAGGGAGTATAAGGGTTGTTTGTAGTGTTGGAAGGTAATGGTTAAGTCCAATGAGGGCTTAGTCGGTGTCAGGTCCAATTTCAACAATGATTCAGATTGTGTATACTCCCTGACAGTTGTAGACAATTGCACATTACCCTGCCTAGCATTAATGATTGTAGTCATATTTGAATCAAGGGTAGACTCCAAATTACAACTTTTTGATGGCAGGGTCAAAATATCTGAATCATTATCATTAAGCTCATCCCCGGATTCGTTTGGTTCACTTACATTTTTGTCGGGGTGTATATGTGATTCATTAGGAGTTGGATTAGTATCCTTAATTATTTCTAAAGGAGGATCAGTCTTAATATTTTGGAGCAAGCCTATATCACTGAATTCGTTATTCTTCTTGGGGTATAAATCCTCAATTGACGTGTTTTGTCCCTGAGAGTCTCCCATAGACTTCTCATTATTTTGTTTGTCCTCCTCTAATATCAACTCCTGTTTTGATGGAGGATGACTCTCAAAAGAAGGGAGGAATCTGGATTTCACCATATTGTTTATATCCTTTGGAGGTAAATCCTCAAATGATAAATAATTCCCCTGTGATTCACTCCAGATTTTCAGTCCAGGCTCCTTTATTGGGGCATCCTCATCCTCTGAAATAGACTCTTCATATCCCTGAGACCAAAATTGATCTAATTCATCCTCCATTCCGTTAGGGTCACCTTCATTGGGTGCATTTAAAACCTCAAGATGCTCAATGGTAGGTGTTGATTCCCTAAGAGGAGGGTCAGGAGTAGGCTCACTAAGGGTAGAATGGGATTCCACCAAATAATCAATAGGGGAAGTGATAGGAACAATACAACCTTGACCCGGGTTAGTAGGGGTAAGGAGAATACTGTCATTGGAGTCAAGGTCTTCAAGAGGTACCATCTTCCCTTTCTTTTGACTCCAATATAGCTCGGGTGGATAATCACTATGATCATTCTCCTCTAGTGGCCGTGTCTCATTGGGAGAGTCTAAGTGATAGCTATATAAAATTGGATCCCTATTATCATTGGGTTCCTCCGAATTATTTTCATGATCATGGTCGTATGGGTAGGGATCAGGATTATTGGGAAGCGTGTAGCTAAGCTGTCTTATTTCTTCATTTAACTGTTGACTATTCCTCAACATCTCTCCCATAGATTCCATCATTTCCTTTTGCTGTTTTTGCATTTCTATCATAAAAGAGGAGAGGCTACTATTATCAGGTTGGGGAGGATAGTCAATTTTAGGCTCTAGTTGCCTAGGGGTATTGGTCCAACCTCGATACGGAAAATCATGAAGGGTGGGAGGGTTGGGTGTTTAAATAGAAGTAGGGATTTCATGGTTGGAAAATCCTGCTCCTAGGCTCTGCTCAAAAGTGGGAGTTATCAAGCCAGTACTCCTAGGATAGGAATATGAATGATCCCATGAATTGTCAATGTACCCATCAAAGGATGGATATGCTCGTGGCATGGGATCTTGGTTAAAAGATGGGAAGTATTGACTCTGATAATCAAAATGATAAGAGTAAGGGTGATCCATTTCTTTAAGCAAAATAGTTTTAACTCTCTTAGGGTTTAGAAGAATTCAAAACACGAGCAAAAACTTTTTAGAGAGTTCTAACGCTATCAAAGCAAACGCAAATCTAGTGGGATCTGTTTTTAGTAGATTGTAGGTCTTAGAATTAAATGTTCAGTTGGTGTCCAAACAAGTTTTACAAAAAATTACACCTCCTAGGCTAACCTTCGCTGGTGCCTATAACCTACTCACAAGGGATGGAAGTCTCGAATTGAGCCCACACACGAGGAACCAAAGTAACTTGGTGGATAGGCTTGTTGATTTTCGACTAACTTCCCTTGTGGTGCAAAAGAGGAGAGGTAGAAATTTATCTAGTGACCTTATGTGTGAGGTGCATAGTGTCTCAGGTGTGCAAACATACGATCGCATTTTGAGTTTTGAAATTTCGCAAACATGATCCTTTTGCACACAATTTTAAGTCACAAATTTTAAGGTCCAACCTCTTAGCAGTCCCAAATTTTAAAGTGACCACTGAATTAATTCAATTCAAGCACTTTAGTGGTCTTAGATTTAGGTTCAATGCAGATGCATGACAGGTAATTGATGCTAAAGAGAAGACATACCTTACTCCAGCTTTCTTCGTGTAGGAATGTATGCAATACAGTAAAAATAAACTAGATGCTGCTCATTCAGTCCTAGATGGTTGTCCTATAGATATGCAGCTTCTAGCTGGTAGTTCGATTTTTTTTAATAATAATGATAAGCAAGCATACCTAATCTAACTAACTAACAAACATGCAGTTCAAATAATTCAAATAATCCTATAATCTAAATAAATAGGAACACGCTCCCGAAAATACGCTCCCACATATAAGAGTGATAAGAAATAAAGAAGCCTAGGAACATGTTCCCAAAAATACCCGACAAGGATCCAAAAGATAGAAATTAAATTCTAATGTCTATCTAAACTAAATCTAACTAAGATCTACTGAATAAATCAAAAACAGGCTTCTCTGTAAGCCTATGTGCATGGGATCAAGGCCCACATGTTCCTGTTACTAGCTTCTAGGTGGCATCAAGGTCCACCAAAAAGATCGCCTTCGCCATGCGCGTCGTTCAGGGTCAATGTCATCACTCTGCTGTGCCTGTCGCCGTGTCAGATTCCTCGCACAATAAAAAAATTGATCAGATAACTGCGCAACTTAGAATATTCAAAAATAATGAAGTGAATCTATTGCGTCTGTTGCCTCCCCAGCAATGATGCCAATTTGACGGAAAGAGTTTCGCTTAATTATGATAGTAATAGAATGATGTGTCATGTTTTATGTGGTGGAAAATCTCTCAATCAAAACTAAATATCAATTTTAACCATAGTAAAGATGTCGTATCCACAGGGAGGAATAGATCAATAAATTCACGAGAAGAGGAATATAATGTTCGCAGACACTTTTGTTGGTGCTAGAGCACCACGATCATTTGTTTTGATGATAACAAAACACGTGTCATTTAATATTTGCGCTTTGAGTCCTAGATTTCAGGTCAATCGCAAATGTATACGTGATTAGACGGAGTTCGAGCTCGCATCCAGGACGGATTAGAGGAGCTTGATGGAGAACAGAAGAGATTCGCGAGGAGCGATAGATTAAAGATGGAAGGAAATGAAGAATAGGATAGATTTCCTTCTTTTGTACTTGTTGTATTTTTCGTTTCTTTTGTTGCTCTTTATTTCCTTAGAAAATTATGTTAAAGAGCCTCAAAGTACCCTAACAGTAGTCCTAGGAACACCCGCACAACCCTAGGATACTTAGGTTTTCTGTAGAGAACTTAGAAAACCAATATAGGGTTCAAACAGAGTTTCCAGACGTCTAATTCCCAAATCAGACGTCTGATAAAGTATTTTAAGACGTCTGACTATTGTTTCAGACGTCTGATAACTATTAGGCTGGACATTGTTATTTCTGTCTGATGAAATCAGACGTCCAGACCTTAGGCTAGACGTCTTAGGAGACGTCTGATGGATTTGTCAGACGTCCAATTAGTGGACCGTTGGTTGGCTTAGCAAACACTCAAGATTATGACCGTTAGAGCCTTATCAGACGTCCTAAGGCCTTTCCAGACGTCTGATAACTGACCGTTTTGCCTCGGCTGACCCAAAATCTCTTCTCAGAGATTTTCTAGTCGTTGCAACGTTTGGAAAATCCATTCCCACAGTAAAAGTAGGTTTCCAGACGTCCATACATAGTGCCAGACGTCCTATATGTAGTTTGATAGACTTGCACTAGAACCCTGTTTAGATCTGATCCAAGTCAGGAAGAGACCCGCCAAAATCAAACGTTTGACCTTTAAATTAGACGTCTTAAAGTGAAGTTCCAAACGTCTGATGCCAGAATTAGACGTCTGATGAGCCTGTCAGAATAATGATTGTTCCTGATTTCGGGCTGATTCTCTTGGGCTTTGTTCCCAAAGGCTATAGAACCTTTCCTAAGCCTTCCAAAGCCTTCCTAAGGCCTCTATAAATAGAGGGGAACCTTTACCACACCTAGATACACTAAGAAACACCTAGAGACACCTAAGCAACATAGTTCCACTCTCTTGTGTCCTAAATAGCTCTTGCTCTCCAAGCTCAAGATCCATTCTCTTGAGAGCATCAAGCTGTTGCGCACCTGCTCTCCCGCCATTGTTCACGAGAGCGAAGTTGCGCCGTCACGTGGCTCACGCACCGCGTCATCAACTCGACGCGCTCCTTGTAAATGGGAGTTTCCTAATTCCTATAGAAGCTAGGTTTATAATTTCTTTGTTGGCTCTATAAGACTTGTTGTTTATTTTATCTTTGTTATTTGGTTGGGTATTCGCTTTGCGAATTCCCGTCTCCTTCGCGAGATAAAATCCTTCTCGTGGAGAGAAGGGGTTGAGGTACGCTACCCTCGTTTAAGTAGCGTGGTTGTATTGAGGTTGAATCACCCTCGTTTAAAGTGATTCGGTTTAGTGGATTTTGATCAACTTGGTTGATCGGAAAATCCTAACTCGAGAGGGTTAGGTGGTGGTTTTCACCCGGTTTGGGTTTCCACCTAAAAATACTTTGTGTACTTTGTGTGATTGAATTTTGTGAAGATTGCTTATTTTATTTCCACAATTATTACGTCACCCCCTCCAAGAAGGGAACCTTCAACTTTCGCAACTTTAACGCGAGGAATATGCTATTTTAAATGGAGCTTGCAATATCTTTAAAAGTTCAAGGTTAGTTATGCAATTTTCATGTCAAGAATTAAGCTCCAAAAATATGCATATGATGCATGTGTAATGGCATATCATATAAATTCAACTTGCATGCAAATTTGATTTGAAATTCAATGTAGAATCATGCACATAACACAAGTGAAGTAATTTTAGGAAAGTATGAGTGCATCAATGTAATGTGGCCTGAATAAAATATGAATATATAATTGGTAATGAAATTGAATGTAATTATTAATTGAGAAGAAAACAGAGGATTTCTCCTCTCTCTTCCTCGCGTGGGCGGTCGTGCACGGTTGGCGGCGAGAGTCGACGGGGAGGTGCACCTCGACGAGGGCTACACAACGACGGTGACGCGGTGGCCAGAGGTGGCCAGGCAGAGGAGAATGGCTGTCGGCTTGTTGGCTGTTGGAAGAAGACAACCACGTGAGGAGAGGATGGCATCGCTGCTGCAACCCATGCGGCTGCGCGTTGGGCGTGCACGCGCGCAAGGTGTGCAGGGAGAGCGCTGCTGCAGTGGCCTGCGGGTAGCTGCGGTGGGGCGCCTGTAGGTGACGAGTTGATTCTTTGCTTTTAAAGTCGTTTGTCACATAAAATGACGCATCGTTTGTAGTTCTATGTGGTGGAAAAATCGAGTAATCAACAATTAATATAACCACTCAATTAGGAGCGAGTCGTGTCCACAGGGAGGCAATGATATATTTAAACTCGCATCGGTTAAAACATATGTTCACAGTTAGTTTCGACGAGAATCGAGCCAAATCTGCCTTCAGATTAAGCAAGCATCAAGAGAACATGCTGAAATGGCAATTTTGAACAACTAAAGGATATATTTTGCAATGCAGCTTAATAAAATAATAATAAAAGTTGACAATGGCATAGAATGTAAATATTAATAGGGCTTTTACTGTAACAAAACAGGGGAACTTCCTCCCCTTGTCCGTGCGTAAGGAGGAAGGAATGGCCGGAGGTGTGAAGCTCGGAGGAGGATCTCTAGACCGAGGGCTCCGTGATGGCGGTTGTGGTGAAGTGCGAGGCACCCCAAGGTGGTTGGACGGAGGTACGGTGGTGGTGGGTTCCGGTGGCTGCTGAAGTGCCGCAGGGCGTGCAGGCGTACGCGGGCGCGGCTGAGCTTGGTCGCACTGCTGCTAGTGTCGACGACGCGTTGCAGGGAGTGTGGCGGAAGTGCAGCGCACTCTACGCGTGCGGTTGGAGGGTGGTTGCTACTGCAGGCGTGCAGCAGGGGTGCATGTGGGCTGGAGTGGCGCTGCTGCAGGAAGTGAGGCATGCCTAGGGGAGCTGGTGAGCGTGCGCGGGGATGGCACTGCTGCAGGAGATGAGTGCGCGCGGTGGAGCTGTGGACGGTGCTGCACGCTGGCGGGCACGTCGGCTACGTGCGTGGCTGGAGGCACTGCAGGGTGCGCGCGTGGACTGGTGCAGGGTGAGCAGGGAAGGCACGGGGTGTTGGCGGGCTTGTGCAGTCGGAGGGGCGCGGGCATGAAGGAGAGGCCGGTTGCTGTTGTGCATGGGGACGAAGCTTCAGACATACAGGAAACTTCTCGGACGTCTTAACTGACGGAGGAGATGAAAATGGAGGACATGGAGTTACGGCGGCTGCGGTGGTGATTGCTGGTGATGGCGGTGAAGGTGGTGATGTTGATTCTGGTGAGGCACAGTGATGGAAGCGTGGCCAGGGACACACACTCACAGTGTTGGCACGAGTCCACCGGCTTGGCGCGGCGAGCTATCACCTCGCCGGCCCACGGTGTGGTGGAGCTCGGCCTTGGAGACCACGGTGGTGGAGTGTGGCGGTGTCTCCCCGTGAACGACTACCATTCTTCCTCCTTTGTAGCCGTCTGCATGGATTTGAATGGAGAGGCGAGAGTAGATCCACATTCTCCACTAGTCCTTGAATGCAGGTTTTAGTGCGGTAGCTGGTGGCATTGGAGCGGCGAATTCTATAGAGAGAAGAGAAAATGATAATAATAAAAAGATTGGTTAATTATGTTCAAACCTTCAATAAAATGTTAATGCATATAATGCATGCAATGCACCTAATTGGTTAACCAATTAAATGAATGTAATTCTAAGTTAATTCTAAATGCATTTAAATATGAATGTAATGCATGAATTATGTAATTAAATTAGAAATATGAATTAATCTTTTTACATCCTAATGCATGCTAAATAAATGTTAGAATTAATTTAATGTCTAGGCACTTAAATACTTAAATAGCCCATAAATATGGGCTAATCAAACACCCCCATGCCTAATTTTTGCTAGTCCCTAGCAAATCCAAGCAAAACCTAGCACTCCAAGTAGACTAGTTAACCCAATCGGTCTTCCTTTAGAAACATATTAAGTTCAGACTCTAGACCTAAGGTTCCTAAGTAGTTGCTAAGTTACAGACTAGGTCGGCTAAAGACGAGTTGCAGGCACAAGTTTCCTTAATTTCTGACTCTACCCTAAGGTTTATTGATCCCTGAGATTAAAGCATCCGTGCATATGCATTTGTCTGATTTATTTGAGTTAAAGGAAGAAGGTTTTTTTTTTTTATTCCTCTAAGTCTAACCTCGGATCAGCTATCAACATGATCTGTGCCGGATTCATTGTCCCCATCACCGTACCTCGAAGGGTACCTAGCTTTCGATGCTTCGAGATAGCACCGCCCATAATGACCCCAAGAACTCCTGGCAATCGACACTTCGAGATAGTATCGCCCATGGATTGTTTAAGCGAATTCAGGCCTATGGCAATCGGCACTTCGAGATAGGGCCGCCCATGGTACCTGAACCGCACAATGCGCTTACATGCCCCCAGTAGGATGGATATCCTAAGAGACAAGCACCGAGGAGGCAATATATTATCATCGCATCCTCAAGATGAGTATATACTCCACCTCTCCTGCGACGGGAACTCTTCCAATCAAATTGTGTTTTCAAGCCTCTCCTAAGTCAAAACTAAGAGAACCAAATCTCTTTTAAGAAAGGAATTAAGTTGATTACTTACTTACACCAAACCAAGTGTGTGAAATTTGGATGCTTGGGTTACAAGGACCCATAAACCAAAAGGTAGAACAAGACTCCAGGTACTACCCTAACTTTTAACTGAAACCCTAGCTTTCCTTCCTGAACTTCTTGAGGAATGGTCCGCAACTTAACTCCTACTTAAGCTTTTTTAAGTCCACAAAGGACCTTAAAGGTCTAAAGCTAGTAGCTTATTTAGCTTCTAAAGTTTGACCCTAGAACCAACTTAGTCTCACCTAGAGTTCTGATTTGCTTAAGAATGTAGGACCTAGCCAGTTAAGCTCAAGACTTTTTTTAAATTATTTTTTTATTTTTATTTATTTATATTTTTTTAATGCAAATGTATGCAATGAATGCACTATGCTATGTATATCCCCAAGTACACCCCCCCATGCCTAAAATCTGCAATGTCCTCATTGCATAGAAGGATATTACCTGGGTCAGAGATGGGTTGCCGTTCTTTTGTTAGCAGCCGAGTAGCCAAAGAACCTGCAAATCAGGTTCAAGGATTGCAGAAATAGGCCCTAAAAATGAGCAAAGTAATGCTGGCCTAGAAAATAGGTAACCTAGGATGTTGGCGAGCTAATGATGAATCCCGATAGCAAATGATCGCCCAACTAGGATGGGAATAAAATCTTCCCAGGGCACCAGAGGAAGTTCTAAAGGATAAACTGGCATAACAACCTCCAAAGGGGGAGGGGGAGGATGACAAGGATCCTCCAAAAGGAATGGGGAAGGAATGGTGCAGAGATAAACCCCCAGGGCAATGGACTGACTAAAGAAATCATCAATCCATATCCGATACTCCATTACGGGAAATATTGGTTTGTTAAGCCCCCCGGTCAAAACAAAAGTGAGAAATTCTCTAACGCAAGGATCATCTAGGGTGTCCAAGTTTTGAGGTTGCGAGATGTCCATAAGATCTAAGTTGGGTTTAATCATCTCGGTGTCCATCCCTAACACTCTTTCCAAATCCTTAATTGCATCCTTAGCATTCCTCGCACCATCACATGTATCTTCCTGCCCTTCATCAGGAGTCACAATTTCGCCTTTAGACATAAGCGAATCAGAGGGTGACTTAGAAATAAATGAAGGTAGGTTGGAAGCAACAGATCTAGGGATTATCCTATCAATGTCATCCAAGGGTTTTTGTTCTTTACTCAAATCTTCCTCAAAGTTTAGATGTGAATCCACATAAATCTTAGAAGTTGCTTCCAAATTTTCCACCATTTCATCATGAGGAGAAATATCATCGATGGGTGTGCTAAGGAAACCTAATTTGGTCAAATTTGTGACATCCTCAGGGGCTAACTCTTCAAATAAGACATAATCACCCTTAGTGTCACTCCAAATCTTGAATGTAGGTTCCTCATATAATTCGTCTTTCTCCTCATCATATGATTCATCATATACGCGAGGTCTAGAATCATTTAATATCTCAGCAAATCCCCTAGGGTACTCTATCTGAGGTAAATGGTTTACACTGGTAACATCGGACTCCTCAAATAGGTCAATTTCTTCAGGGTTAGGTTCCCTAAGGGTGGGCTTGAGTTCCATCTCATGATCAGAAGGGAGGGGAGGATTAACAACTTGACTTTGTCCCACTTCATCAAATGTCACGAAAATACTATCATTTGGGTCAAGGTCATCCAATGGTACCATCATTCCCTTCTTTTGACTCCAATATAATTCAGGTGGATACTCAACTTTATCATCATCTTCCTTGGGTTGCCACCTTTCTTCATCTAATGCATAGCTACTTTCATATGTATCTTCCTCCCACTTAAGGCATGGATCTCTCAAGGAAGTGTCATCTAATGGGGAGGTTTCAAAATTGATCCTCGAAAAGTAGCTATTCTCCCTTACATAATCCCCAAAATTTTCCTCCAACTTAAAGTGTAGCTCTCCCACGGGAGATGCATCAATTGTAGATGGGTGTACGTCATCCTCAATGGGGTAGATTGGGTGGCTAATTTCATCTCTTTTTTGTTGGCCTGCTCTCGAAGATTCTCCTAACAATTCAATCATTTCATCTTGCATTTTCTGTATTTCCATCTTCAAGGAGGAGAGGTCATTTCTATCATGAGAGAAGTCAAGCTCAGGCTTATAGTACCTAGGAGTGTCCATCCAACCATTATAATTATTCAGGGATGGTGGGTTGGGTATTTCTATGGTGTGTGGGATATTAGGCAAAGCAAATCCCACTCCTAGGTTCTGCTCACTGATTTGGGGCTTAACCAGGCCAATACTCCTATAATAGGAGTAAAACGGATCTTAATGATTGTCATTATGTCCATCAAAGGATAGACCATCTCGGCGTATGGGATTGAAGAGTGCAGAATGGGGGTAGGGGTGTAGGTAAGATGTGAAAGGATGAAAATCAATGTGGTCCATTCTAACTCACACCTCAATCAGAATTCTCTAAGAAAAACACAATTCAAAAAGGACTTTCTAGGTCCTTCCCAATTTAGGCTTTTGATTTTAAGTCAGATTGTAGGTGACAATACAATTTTTTCAATCAATTTACGCACTTATTGTCGACCTACGGCTCGCCTAACAAGACCTAGTTGGAGCTTAGGTGTTCTTCCCTAAATCTCAAATGGTAGAGCAACTCCAGAGATGGAAGATCGAGGGATGCAAGTAGGCCTAAGCCTTCCTTTGAAGCTGTGCTTTTTCGGTGCTTCTCAACTACCCCCAAAAATCCATGACAGAGTATCCCCCTCTTTGGAGTTACAAAACCTTTGATCTCAAGTTCTAAACACTTTAGAATCCAAAGATAGGAGGGCTCTTGTCCTAGTATTTCCAAACCTAAGGAGTGTCTAAAAGCGTGCCGTGGTGTAAGAGATATAAGTGTGCATACACCGCAAAAGATTTTGAATTTTGAATCGCACGCCAAGTTTGAAAATCAAATCCTTGGTTTTTAAAATGTCCCTCCTTTAATTAGTCCTTTTTAAGAAAATATGTGACCACTTGTTAGATCTATTCAATACAGATTAGGTGGTCTTGAAATTAATGCATTTGCATGATAGGTAGAAATGTAAAGTTATAAGTGCATACCTGATTCCAACATTCTTCCTGCAATATGCAAGACAAAAATTAGATCTAGATGTTGCTCATTCAGTCCTAAATGATTCGACCTAAAGGCAAGCAGCTTCTAGCAGGTAGCTCGTGTTTTTTTTTTTATTTTTGTTTTTTTTTAGCTACTTATGCACAAACAAATTAAAGGTAAATAATCCACAAAATAAATTAAAAATCTAGATCTAAAGAAAAGGGAATAGGCTCCCAAAAATTACCCAACACAGGCCTAAAACAAAATCAGGGAACAAACCCCTAAAAATATACCCCAGAACAAGGGTCTCAAACCAAATGTAAGTGCAAGAAAATAAAAAAAAGTAAAGTTCTAAAACCTAAATTCTATCTACTTGACAAATCGACGGAGATGAAGATTATCACTTCAGATGTCCTAGTTGGTGAAAACAAAGTTCACCAATGTTCAAGCTCTTCCTCGTACATGTGAAACTCGATTCCTCCTCCAAAGTGGTGGAAACAAGGTCCACCACAGCATTTCTGAGGCCTATGCGACAATTCGTGCGTAATATGTGTACCCCGTACCATTAAGATAAAATAGGTTAAATATCCCTCAATTAAAAATCAATTTGAACAAATGAATAATTGCGAATTAATTAAGCCTGTTGCCTCCCCGGCAACGTCGCCATTTGACGAGTCGATTCTTTGCTTTTAAAGTCTTTTGTCACATAAAATGATGCGTCGTTTGTAGTTCTATGTGGTGGAAAATCGACTAATCAATAATTAATATAACCACTCAATTAGGAGTGGGTTGTGTCCACAGGGAGGCAATTGCCTAATTAAACTCGTTAATATAAAAAATGAATGTTCACTATTGATTTTGTCAAGAAATCAAGCCAAATCCGCCTTTAAATCAAGATAACAATGAGAAGTTATGCTGAAATTGCATTTGTATGAAAGTGGAGGGGTATTCAAGCAAAACAGCCATAATATAATATTAATTAAATAAAATTCCCTCTCTTGCAATGGCAAAGCAATGTAAATTTTAATTCATGGCAAAACAGAGGAAAGTTTCTCTCACTTTGTCGCGCATAGGAAGGGGAATGGCAGTCGGCGAGGCTCTGAGGGAAGGTCGGCCAGTGTGTTGGGAGTTCAATGACGGTGGCGGCGAGGTGGAAGATGGCCAGTGGTGGCCGGTGGCATGGCTGAAGTGGTCGGCGGCAGGCTGCTTGAGGTGTTGCTGTGGAGGCGCACGCACGCACGCAGGGAGGCACGACAAACGTAGCTGCTGCTGCTGCAGGCCGCGCGGGGTGAGGAGCTGGCAGAGCGCAGCTGCTGGTGCACGCTGCAGGTGCGGCGGCGGTGGCTACTGCGTCTATGTGGGCAGCTGGGCACCGCGTGGACGTGCGCAGCACGTGGAAGAGGAAGCCACTGCATGCACGATTTCTACTAGAAGAGGCCACTGCACGCACGGACTGCTGGCTGCGAGCGTGGTGGAGGTGTAGACACATGCAGAGGGGCACTTGGTGTGGGAATGGCATTGGTGTTGGAAGTGACTGCACGCGGTGGAGAGGGGCGTGCGATGCTGCGCGCTGGTGCTTGTGCACGCAGATGGCCACGTGTGGTGCGCGTGGAGCAACGACCTGGATGATCATGCATGGTGGAATTGGAGGTGGCTACTGCTGCGCGTGGGGATGGCGTGGTTTTTTTTTTGGGTTCTTTTTAGTGGAGTAGAGGAAAAACAGAGGATGAGGGAAGAAGATGAACGCTGAGGTTCTCACGGTAATGCAAACGAGCTCCAGATGGCAGTGTGGCCTGTCACGCCATACGCCCACGGTGGTGGAGGCTCATCGCCATGGTTGAGGCCGGTGGTGGTGGAGCGGACGAGAGGTCAACTCTCTGCACAATGGTGGGTCGGGGATGGTGGCCTCCGAAGCATGGCAGCCTCCCTCTCTTCCTTATCCCAGTCGAGGAGACCAGATCCACTTTTGGTGTTACTCCTTGATTGCGCTCTTCAATGGCGCAGCTGGAGGAAGAAATGCAGTCGTTGCTCACAGAAGAAGAATAAAATAATAATAAAATATTATGGTTATTTATATACAAACCCTTAACTTTTATGTTAACTTAAAATAATGCATGCAATGCACCTAATTGGTTAACTAATTAAATGAATGCAATTCTAACTTAATTCTAAATGCATTTAAATATGAATGCAATGCATGAATTATGTAATTAAATTAGAAATATGAATTAATCTATTTACATCCTAATTTATGCTAAATAAATGTTAGAATTAACTTAATGTCTAGGCACTTAAATACTTAAATAGCCCACAAATATGGGCTAATCAGTGTGGCACAAGGAAGAAGAGAGAAGGGGAAGAAGGCATCAATGGAGTGGGTAGGATGCCCCCTTAATCTTCTTCTCTTCTTCTCCTTCCTTGGTTGTAGGTTAGGGTGGACGTAGGGTAGAATTAAACTAAATGGAGGATGGGTTTTTAGTGGTGGTTAGGAGGGGTTTATATAGGGTAGGAAGGTGGTGGTTGGCATGGATTATAGATGGAGCGTTAGGATGGAATTTGCGAGGTGGTTGGGTGATCTAAGGGTGGAGGTTGTTGGGGCAAACTTAAGGGGTTTGTAGGGTGGTAGTTATGGTGGTGTTGGTGGCTCTTGGTGGTGGAGAGACACCACCAAATTGGTGCCAACAAGGAGGGTTTCTAGAAGGATGGTGAGGTGGATGGTGGAGATGGGTTGAGGGAGTAGGTGTAGGGTTGAGATGAGGTTATTTTTTGAGGTAAAAGTTGGTGCAAAAAAAGGGGTGGTTATGGGTGTTTTTGGTGCCAACTTATGGTGCCTTTTGGTGGTGGTAGAGGGGTGAAGAGATGGCTAAGGTTGGTGCCAACATGGAGTATAGGTGGAGGTAGCTTAGGTGAACCTAAGTAGGGTTTAGTTGGTAGAGCTATTTAGGTAGGGTTTTAGGGTGGTGGATGGCTAAGGGAGCTATAGCTTAGCTAAACTAAGTTACCTGAACTAGCTTAGCTAGTAGTAGGGTAGAGGAGTAGGCATATGGAGCTAGGGTTTGAGGAGAGGAGTTGAGAAAGAGAAGTCTGGAGCTGAACTGGAGCTGGTAGCTGCTGAAGAAGATGGCAAAGAGCCACTTTAGCTGGCTTTGCTTGCTAGTTCTTTGCTTGCTACTAAGCCAAGCTAAAGTAAGCTGGCTTCTGCTCATGTATGCTGAGATGAGCTAGGTTTGATCTTCCAGGGGAGGACCTAGCTAGTTGGAGTAGCTAAGGCAGCTTAGCTCAACTAAGTTGAGCTAAGTTGAGTCCCTGGGAGTTGAACTTGAGCTTCCTGAGCTAAGATGAAGTCATCTTCAGCTGGCTGGAGTTGAGTGGAGCTGGATGTAGCTGGTCTTGAACTGAGGTGAACTCCAGTCAACTCAGCTGAGCTAGCTATAGCTCCCAGAGAATTGATAAGAGCTGAGAAGAGCTAGACTCAACTAAGTTGAGATGGATCTGAGCTAACTTCAGTTAAGGTGAGCTGAGATGAGCTCTCTTGAGCTGCCATTCAGCTGAGATGAACGGAATGGAGCTAGGATGATCTAACCCTAGTTCAAGTGGTCTAGAATCCAACTATGGTGAGTTGGATCAAGCTGAGTTCCAGTTAGTTTGGGCTTCTCCTTCACCAGTTGCCTTCCTGATGTATTACCCTAACACTTACAAAAACACATTAAAAAGACAATAAAATGTAAAATGCATTCCTAACATAATTTATGCCTAATGCAACCCAAAAACTCGTTTGCGAAGTTAAAATTCTAAGATCTAGGTTTGTTTTAATGCATAAGAATGATGATAAACTGACGTTTATCATGGGCTACTTGGCTTGTGTTATTGCAGAGACTAGCCTAGGAGTCAACCTACAAAGTGTCCCAGTGGTCTGCAAGTATCCTGATGTCTTTCCTGAGGAGATGTCGGGACTACCACCAAAGCACAAAATCGAGTTTGAGATCTCACTGATATTGGGGACCAGTCCCATTTTTGTTGCGCCATATATAGGATTTTACCCTTTGGCTTTGTGTTGATTACAGGCAGCTGAACCGGGTCACCATCAAGAGCAAGTATCCTCTACCCCATAATGATGACCTCTTTGACCAGCTGAGAGATGCCATGGTATTCTCCAAGATAGACTTGAGGTTGGATTACCACCAATTGAGGATCAGGGAGACAGATGTCTCCAAGACAGCTTTCGGGAGGCGGTATGGAAACTATGAGTTTTTGGTCATGCCATTAGGGTTGACTAATGCCCCTGCTGCTTTTATGAATTGGATGGACTGCGTCTTCAGGCCTTATCTGGAGTAGTTTGTGGTCGTCTTCATCTACAATGTGTTAGTCTACTCTCGCGACCAGTCCCAGCACGAGCAACATCTACATGCACTTCTAGACACCTTGAGGAGACACATGGCTGTACACTAAGTATGGCAAGTGCGAGTTTTGGCTGAGGCAGGTTACCTTCTTGGGTCATGTGATCTCTGGGGACGGGATAGCGATAAATCCTGCCAAGGTTGAGGTCATGCTCAGGTGGGAGAGGCCATGCATAGTGATAGAGATACGCAACTTCTTGGGACTAGAAAGATATTATAGACTGTTTATCAAGGATTTCTCTCAGATTGTGCGCCCTATGACATAGTTGACCATTAATGGCGCACCCTTCACTTGGACCGATGAGTATGAGATTTGTTTTCAAGAGTTGAAGGAGAAGATGACTTCAGCTCCTGTGCTTACTATTCCAGACAGCAGTAGTGGGTTTGTGCTTTATATTGATGCCTCCTTGTAGGGGTTGGGTGGTGTGCTTATGCAACAAGGTCACATTATCGCATACGCATCACTGAAGCTGAAGCCCCATGAGCATAACTACCCGACTCACAACTTGGAGTTGACAGCTGTCATCTTTGCTTTGAAAGACGTGAAGGGATTAACTGTATGGTGAGGCATTCTAGATTTTTACATATCATAAGAGACTCAAGCACCTATTTGATTAGAAGGAGCTCAACACGAGACAGAGACGTTGGTTGGAGCTCCTAAAGGATTATGACTACAGCATCTTTTATCATCCAGGGAAAGATAATGTGATGGTTGACGCCTTGAGTCGGAAGGTGCCCCCCACTTAGCTAGCTTATAGGCATGAAGTTGGCAGCTCATGTAAGAGGTTGGTAGTTGACGACCTCAGGAGCTATGTGGATGCTATGGGGTAGTGACAGTGACGAGACAGGCACGACCCGAGCTCTTAGACCGCATCATTGCTTGGTAGATGATGATAACATCATAAGCCATATCTAGCTTTATTTAGTCATATTTCATCATTAAATGCTCCTACATAACAGTCAAAGTATCATAATTCACTGCAAATCCATTATGAGAGAATAACAAGAAAACAAGGGTAAAACTATAGTTTTAATAACATATCTCAATTGCAGTACAATCATAGATTTTCTCATGGGTCTATTAAAGGCCAAATGGTCTTAAATGTCTAAAAAGAGGGTCCGTACAGATAGAAAAGGATTTTCACGTGTTTCAAGAATTAAATGACTTTTGAAACCCTAAAAATAGAATTGCTTGACTAACGGAAGTTCTGGTCATGATAAAATTCACCTAAACCCTTTAAAATTCATATAAAAATATTCTCTAGGGTTTAGTATGCTTGATTTGACCATTAGAACCTAATTTGACCTAAAACAGAGTCTCAGATAAATAGTTGCCCTAATTTGGGTAACTGCATAATTTACCCAATCAAACTTGGTCAAAACCTAAATCTAACTTTACCATTGGATTCCTTGGGTCCAAATTAGGTTTGTACCAAAATTTAGTCACAATCTGAGATCATCTTGACCTAGTTTGCAATTTGGTCCAGTCTGAGTCTTTTCTCTCACACACATGCCCTTAAATTTTGAATTCCTTACAAACAGTCTCCTATCTTTGTCATCACTCTTTGCAAATAGGTCACTCCACCATTATAGTGGAGGAATCCTTCTTCAACAACCTTTGATTGAAGAGAACTCCTCTAATCAATGAATTCCTTCCAAAATTGGAAGGGAGATTCCTTGAGAAGTTCTCTTTCCAACGAATCTGGTCTTGAGTTCAACAACCTTTCCAATCTCTCATGTGAATGCATGAGAGATTGCGGTATCTCATAGGTTTCCTACTCCGGCAATCCTTCCAAGCTTAGGAAGCTTGCTTCCCAAGCTCTAACCGCTCTCTAAAGGCCTATAAAAGGAACCCCAGGGGAGACCATTCTCCCTAAGCTTGATTTTGGCCGAATCTACCCTCATTTCCTCCCTCCTATTCCGACTAAAAGGCTCCTCAAGCTCCGACGATTCCCTCTGCCTATCCTCGTCGTCTACTCGCAATACCGGAGGTAGATCCTCCTTCCTCATCTTCCTTCATGTCTTGCAATACCAACCGGTGTCTCACTCTCTCTGTTGTCATTTCCATTGCCACCCATTGGAGCATCTTCTTCCTCAACGCCGACATACCACCAGCACGGTCATTCTCCCCCCTTCGTCCATTAGATTAGGGTTAGTTTAGCTTCTTTAGATCCTTAGGTTAGTTTCCTACCCAAAAATCTCAAAAAGAACCCCTCAACGCCGTCAATCACCCCCGTCTTCCCTATCTCAAGCCACTCCTCCGGTGAGGCATCCTCGCCGCTACACCCCTCCATCCGCCTCTCCAACCACCTCATAAGCTTCACCACGACTTACCCATCAAAACCCCTCTCCTATTACACCGATTCCACCTCCCAAACTTCCCACCAAACAACGCACCTTCACGTCGTCTTCTCCGTCATCGACCACCCTCTACACACTGCCATCCTCTAGAAGACCATCACCATCACCTTCGCCATGCTACGGTGAAGCTAAGGAGCCATTTAACTAGAGCCTTCAAGCCTGTATTCGTGTTCCAGGTCTTTGCCGGTTCGCCGCCGCTGCCGCCACCATCCCAGACCACGACCGAGCTCCTCCGACGTCGAGACGACCTAGTGCTACTCTCAATCGATATGGCTACATCCCAGGATCTGCTCCAGGTCTTGGAGTAAAGACCCCAAGCTGCAGCTGCTACCAATTGAAGAAGACTTCCACCTCCATCTACTGCCTGCTGTGCGTGAAGGAAACTATGGGACTTTAGTCACATCATTAACCACTGAGCAGATGCAGTGACATAAATTGGAAAAGTGTCTACGGCTAAACGCCTCAAGTCACAACAAATTTTAGTGATCCAAATCACCATTATTTTGTCTAGGTTACTTTTTACTCTTCATATACTCATGCCATACATTGCATATTAGATTTTGAGTAATTAATTGTGCTCATTTACATTATATATTGTGATTAGCATATGAATTTCAAATTCGCTCCCAACGAATGACCTCGGACTTCATTTCTGACATTCGAGTTATGAATTTTATCTGTTGTTAGAGCTATTTTTGAGGAATTATTACTACAATGAACACATCTTTTAAAACCTTGATTCATCCAAACAACATTTTGGCACCATTGCCGGGGATACGTCGCACAATTCACCACTATTCTCCTACTATATTTTGATTATACTTGAGCACTAACTTTCCTTATTTTGTTTATTGTGATTTTATGAGGTACTTCATGAGGAGATCTTTCGTGCAAATCAACCACTCCAGAGCAGGTAACTTCTCTATTCTTCCCTAATCAACTTCCTAATCTTGGGAAGACAAAAAAGGAAACAATCAATTAGGAATCACCTACCTTATTTTTCATAGTAATTATCATTTAAAAGGCAAGTTTCCTAATTTGCGAAAATTTTTTTCAAATCTGATTGAAGATTGAGATTATTTTGTTTAGAAATCCCTACCCTAAATTTCCTATGCCTATTAGAGATCACGCTTAATTTCTGATCATCTTGGACTACTCACCTTCCTGTTTGAGTCCAAGGTGTACATGTTGAGATCAAATTGGAAGCAGAATAGAGCCAATTAGGGTTTGACATTAGGGTTTGGAGTGCTAGTACACATTTTTGCCTGAATTAAAGGAAAGTTACCCTCCTGCATTTGTGTGCTACTCAAGCCCTTGATTGAAAAGGTCTAATAACAAAAATCCTAAAATCAACCTCTAATTTCACTTGAATCTTAAAATCTTGGACCTGATAACTTGGGAATAAAATCAAAGTCATTTCTAGGTCTTGACCTAGAACTCATTATGCCATCTTTAGGGTAGATTAGGTAAAGTTGGTCTACATTGTAGGCCAACCAACCTCCAAATTAGGTCAAAAATTGAATTAACTTCTAATCAAGTGAAACTCAAGGCACAAATTAGGACATAAAATTGGTAGACTTAAGGTCATAAGTTCATACATTCTGGTCTACCTGGAACCTCAGTGATAAGGAAGGTCGGATGGGGGAAACCTAGTAACCCGTGGGGATGCTCTACCGTGTAGGGGTCTTTGCAAGGTGATGAGAAGCTTATCATGGTCTCTAATTACCCCTAATCAACTAGTCTTCCTAGTTAATTAGCTAGGAATATGTAAATCTATGGGTTAATTATTAAATAAGGGATTAAATAGCAAAGGACCTTAAAATAAGTTAAAAATGCTATATTATTATCCAATTAATATTATTAATAATTTAATTAATAAGTGGACTCGAAATATCATCAGTAATTTATCTAATTAATGTGTTAAAGAACTTAAGTATTATTTATACCTAAGTATGTAATAACTTAAGTAACCTTACTTAATTAAATAAATTAAGCTAAAAAGGTAAAAAATGTAAATTGAAGGTTTAAATATAATAATTGTCTTATTTATAATGATATATTAAAAGTTGAAAAAAATTTAAATTAAAATAAACCTTGAAAACCTTAGATTACATTTTAGTCCTTATGTTTTATTTCAATCGAGTCCTTATTCTTCATTTAGGTTCTCAATTTTCATTACAAGAAAGTCCCTGAAAACTTCTTCTTTCCTTCTTCAGCCTCTTCAACGGCTAATGACAGGATGTGCAAACACCCACCGATCACCGCGAATCCGACATCATTCCTTCCTCTCCAAGCTCTTGGAGCTTGTGCTCACCATCTTCTTTTCATCCATCAATCTGGATGAAGCTGCAGTCCCATTTTAGGGTTGAAGTTAACCTCACCGGCATCGAAGAAGATGCTGGTGGTTACTTCACTCCTAGACCTTTCTCCATCTAGAAACACCCTCCTCCTCAGCCGTTGCAACCTATAAATACCCCTCCACACCCTTGATTTCAGCAAGTTAGCTCCCTTCCCTTTTCTTCCACTGAGCTAATTGATAGGCTATTCCCTCCAAAATCCGGCGACCTTCCTCCACTTCCTCTATCTTCCTCCATCCACCTTTGTTCGCTCTAGATCTCCGCCGACATCAACCAAGTCTTCTGACGCAGTGCTGACGTAGGAGTTCCTCTACTTCGCTCCGCCTACACCAGCTGGACTTCTTCCCTGTCCCTCTGATTTCCTCCTCCGTTAAGGACCTTCAACGGAGATCTTCTGCCCCCTTCGTCCAGGTAACAATAGGTTAGGTAAGTAGTTTAATTAGAGTAGTTAGTTAGGTAGATTAGATAGGCTTAATGTTAGATTTTTCAATCATCTTCCTCAGCTCCGACGAGCTTGTTGAGCTTGATTGGACCATTCTTTTGTCTTTTTGAAACATCGATCACCTTCCTTAATCTCCCATAATCATTTCTAACATCTTAATTCCCTGATTTGATCACCTATTTACCTAAACTACCTCCACCTTCACCAGCTACTTTCGCTATCCATGGCGGAAGTATTTGAGCCTAATCCACCTCCACTGGGGCCCTCCATCACTTAACCATCACTTAAGGGCCCCTATCTTCATTGTAATTTGAATAATAATCATCGATAACCTAAACGCCTAAATTCATATACTCTCCTGAGCTCGCTGTCAATGGCAGCTCAAGAGTTCTTATAGCTAATTAACCACCTATAATTCATCGCCACTTCCTACTGACTTGTTTCCTCCACTCAGTTGAGTGAGAAAGCATGTCCTGAGCTCAATTGAACTCAGAATCTGATCACTATGAATTCAAAGCATAACTTTCACTTTAATGGTTAATTGAAGAAATTAATGCATTCCTGAGGTTCCTTTTGACCTCAGGAAGCTTTTCAGATCATCCATGGCATGTTTTAATGTTATTTCTACACTTTTAGCCTTTTTCTGAACTCACTGGAGCTCCGGCGAGCTCTGGTGAATCAAAATGTACTCTTCAGCCCATAGAACTTTGTGTGAAGCTCCAAATCATGTATTTGAGGTTCACTGATCATTCTTAAGCATTTTGTTTGAGGTTTTAAGACTTGGAGATGCATCTAGACCTCTGTCTTCTCCAACTCTGGTAGAGTTGGAGATGACTGTTGGATAGGGTTAAGCCTAATTCTAAAGGTCAAGAAGCATTAGAAGGATGCCCTGAGATCAATTCAATAGATCAATCACATAGATAGGCCCTAGTTTGTTCTATCGAACAAACTCACTTAGGATCTCAGGTGACAGGCCTAGAACCCTAGAAATCCAAGTTGAAACTTCCTTCTGACAGTTTGAATTTATTCTTGAGGAGAAATAGAGGTGAATTAAGGCATTAATTTCATCTAAGATGACCTAATTTAGAAAGTCAAATATCAAGGTTTAATGGTCAACCTTAAGTTTGATCTATGGATTTAGGATTCAATGAGACGAATTGATGAGTTCAATTTGTTTCTGGGATCAATTTAAACAGAACAAATTCAATTTGGATGAGCTCTGATCAGTTTTATAGGAGAATTTGATTGCTGTTCAGTTTGGGTTGTTTTTGAACCCAAACTGACGACAGTGAGTTTTTGATGAATTTCAAATGAATAATTTGGACATATAGATCCCTAACAACCTTTAGAGGTTGTTTGAGTTGATGAAGTATATCTCTAGCTATCTGTTGGACTGAACAGAACTTGAGATGGAGTTTTGAAGCTCCTTAGGGAAGCTCTTTTGCTTCTTCACCTTCTTGAAGCTCCTCAGAGTCCTTTCTTTCACCTGTAGATGAGAAAATGCTTTCTGAACGTAGTCAGCACCTCATCTGAGGTCAAAGAGACACCATGCAGGCCCTTAGAGTTGAAACACTCCTCTGCAGGCCAGAATGGTCGTGGCGACCCAGACTTTTTGTCCTTCAAATAGAAGAGCAAAACCTTCCCTGAGTATCAAATTAATACTGTAATCGTGTAGAGTGTCCTTAGAGCCTTCTAGCAAGCCTTTATTTGCACGATTTGAAGCTCTGTGCTGGCCGGAGCCTTCGATTGATTCTTGGCCTAGAAGGGGAAAAGTTAGTCCCACATCGGCGAAGGAGAAGCGCCCACCTGTGAATAAAACTAAAAACTGCATGGGGCTGTTCGGTCATCAGCGCTGGGTGCACAAATGAGCATATGGGTGTGTGTGTGGGTGTGTGCGGTGCACGTGCCCGGGTATGTGTGCGCCTATGGGTGTGCGAGCGTGGGCCCGTGAGGGCTTGTGCATGTGGGCTTGGGAGGCTGTGGGCCGGAAAGGCTGGAGACTATGCTGAACCGAAAATAAACCAAACCGAATAAAAATTAGGCTTGGACCTAGTAGGGTCTGGTCCCACCCTAAGAGGGGTGTTGTGTATCCCTGACCGGTCCTAGCCGCCAATCATAAAACCTAATTTTTGGTTCAGATGGGTTCAAACCGGTTCAGTTCAGCTTAGCTGCAAAGAAAAAGAAGGGTTGCAAAGGAAAAGGAGAAGAAGAGGAGAGCTCATTGAGGTTAAATAGAATAAATAGGCAAAAGAGCAAAGGAAAGGTAACAGGCAGAACAAAATGATAAGAAGAAAGATTAAGAAGAAGAGATGTATAAGAAGAAGAGCTCGAGAAATGAAAAAGAAATAAGAGAAAGATAAAAAGAGAAGAGAGAGAGAGAGAGAGAGAGAAAGAAAGGTAGAAGAAGAAGAGAAGAAGGATTGAGGTTGAAGATAGAGAAGAATAAATAGTGGTCTAATTTCTTGTATTCTACTAATTTCTTTTTTAGCATAAATGATGTAATAAGGCATATATTCATTGGAATTTCTTTTTCTTGCCTTAATCTCTTGTAAATAGGAAGAATTAAAAGAAATAAACATGTTTACTTGTTTGTAATAGTAAATCATGTGTAAATATGTTTTCCTTATGGAATTTTGCATGTTTTTCAATTGGAAATCCTTAAGCAAGATTCATATTCTTAAAGTAAATTTAATTATAATTCCCATAAGTAGCTTAGGATTTAGTGGTGAATTTAAATTAAGTTATGCCTCCCAGTGAACGACCTAGACGCCACCAGTTAAAAAGAATTAAAATATAAAATGTTAGGTTAACTTGACCCTATACTACTCAATCGACATAAATTCAAGTTGACCTAAGTTACTTTCTTTTGCACATAATTAAGCATAATTAACTTAATTAACTGTGTTGAGAAAGTTAACCACCACGAGGCTCTCCCTTCCTGGCTCCTCAGGCAATTCTCGAGTGTGCGAATTTCTGATTCAGAGGTATCATCCACCTCGAAACTGCCTTAGTCATCCAAGAATCTTTAGGTGTTTTGTTTGGGTCAATTTCACATCCAGTCCCTCATCCCTCCTATTTAAAGCACATACACAAATCATCTTAGGGATTTCTTTCAGATCTGATCAACTTCAAATCTAATCTTGAGTTTGATTCTACATCTTGATTCCACCATTTGATTCAAAAAAAATACAGCCTGGATATATAGGGAGACTGTTTAAGAAACCTGAATCCTAAATGAGCATAAAAGAAAAGATACTTGAGAATGCTTATAGAAACCATGAAGAATATTATAAAAGGGACATTAAGGAAAAATTTGCAAAAATAACAGACATCATCGTAAACCGTGCAAGGATAATATGGACACAAATGAACCACGATTCAACCTGGGATAATCTACTAGCAGAACATAGTGAATTGGTGAAATTACACAACATTGAGTGTTTGCAATGTTGGTTAAGCCCTTCATTTCAGGAAAAACTCCAGAAATTTTTAGAAATACAGGGAGAATTGCTGAATAAGTTATGTAGAACCATTGATCAAAAATACCCGTCAGAAGTAAATAAAACATCTTGGAGTGAGTATAATGATCAACACAATTTCCCAAATCCCGGGTTTGATGATCAAAGTTGTTATGGACCCCCAACCTAAATGAATTCAGATTAAAATTTCATAGCAATTGACATTCCTGATCTGGATGAGGGATGGGAGGATCCAATTTCTGGTGTTCCTGATCTCGAACAGATTGCGCAACAATCATAAGTCTTAATTGACCTAGATTAAGCTAGGACTTACCATAAGTTAGGGTTATTCATGCATGCATAAGCATTATCTGCATCTTTAATGCTTTCCTTTAGCTATGCATAAAATAATGATATAATATGCTGATTAAGTGCATTATGTCAATTGTAGGCAATAAGCTGATCAGGAGCTGGATCTGGAGCAGGATCTGAAGCTGGATCAGGAACAACAGGTGTTGTAGCAGAGCTGAAGCAGAAGGCTTAGATTAGATGTAGGAATAATGATGTAAAGGAGTTAAGGTTTGCTATTCTATTAAGTAGGAATTAAGCAGTAAAATGTGAAGAGCTTAGGCCCATCCTAGCTCTAGGATAGCCTAGAGACATCCCCAAGCCTTAGCCACCCTTAGATTAGGTCACCGTACCCTAGGAAACCCTAAAACCCTAGTTCCAACCCTTATCTGGACGTCCAGATAAGTTATAGGACATCCAGGGCCCTTAACCATCTCCCGCACACCTCAAACCCATCTATGCAGTGTTATTGGACGTCTAAACACTTTGTCAGACATCCAATTTCTGCAGAATACCCAAAACAGAACCTAGATTTCCCCTTGACTCAGATTAGATGTCTAGAACTGAAGTCTGGACTTCTGATTTTTTTGTATAAGTCGTCTGATCACATTTTTGGACGTCTGGGACTGGTCTCCAGTCCCTGTTTTGAGATTCAAGCCTTGATCTTGGATTTCTAGCTCCCTAGACCTAATCCCAATCCCATAGAAACCTAAATTAAGGTGTCCTAATCCTAGTACATCACCTCTAGACCTACCTAAGGACCTGATTAGGTCCTTACCAAACCCAATTGACTTAGATCAAAGTCAATTACCTTCACCTAAGTCAATTGGACTCATTGAGTCCAATTAAGCTTAGATCTCAACCCACACAACTTCAATTGGACTTAGTGAGAGTCCAATTGACCTAAACCCAACCTAATTGAGTTATGTCACTCTCAATTAGGTTCACACTCATTTAATTAAACTTGGGTTGAGTTTAATTGCAAATTCCCCTTAGTAATTAAGGTTTGTAGCCCTAATTCAAGGCATACACCTACCTAAACCCCTTAGGACCTAACCTAAACCACCTAGCCACATAAAGCACGACCACACACCACACACACACACACACCCATTCATGCACTCCACACATCTAGAGTTCTCTAGAACTCTCTCCAAGTGGCGCCACTCTTGGTTGCCAAATTTAGCAGCCAAGAGGCATTCAAAATGAGATCCACATTTTTTGGATCTCTTAACCACATGGCCGGCCACTCTTTGACTCTCTCTAGAGAGTTCCACACCTCTCTAGAGAGAAGCCCTTAGGTCTATAAAAAGACCTAAGGGGTGGCCATTTTCACCCATTCACTTCCTTGGCTCCATTCACATCCACCTCCACTTAGGCTAGCCACTTCCACTCCATCTCCACGAGTTAACTACCACCATGAAGGTCACCATGCCGAGATGCTAGATCACTCCTCTCTCTCTCCAAGGGCTGGCCTAAGCTCTATTGGCCACCCCTCATTCTCCTCTCCACCACTCCAAGGCCATCGGAGACCACCTCCAAATGCCCTTCTGTTCTGCTAGATCTAGATTAGTAGTTATGCTCTTCATAGTTTTACTGCTTTTAATTACTGCTTAGTAGCATAGTCCTTATTCTCCTCGAATGATGCATGAAAAATCCTCCCGTAGATTTTTGTATGTGATCATTTTTTGATAGCTAGATTTACATTCCTAAGCATTCATGTACAAGCTTTCCTTTACAAGTTCATGTTGCAACACTCTCCAAATGAATGAATGATAAATATATTTTCTATATATATATATATATATCTATGCTTTGAAATCACCATGACCTTATTGATTGCCATCATTTTTGCGTGATTTAAGTTTCCTGTTTTCACTCATTTATCTATTCCGCAACAAGCATGTCGTTTCCTGAAAATGTAGAAAATTTAACTATAGACGTATTTTCTGTAAACAGTCACCACCTCACTAGAATCGTGCACACAGAAACTCACACTTTCACCTTTGTGATCTATTTAACACACGCGCATGTAATGAGGGTTCATAATAGAAGTGGTGAAATCTTAATCAGGAGATTGGAAACCGGCGTGCGATTTTAAACAGAGTAGAGCGGTAAAAGATCAAATTCAAAAATAAAACAAACGCCTCCTGGAGACAAACGATCGGGACTCAAGTCTCGTTATCTTTTGGCAAATATTTTTGTTTGATCGTATTGCGCACTATACTATGACGCTTTTCTAATAAAAAAATGCACTCTATGACTTTTCAACAAATGGCACCGTTGCTGGGGAGGCAATGTCATTTTCTTTGATTTAGATCTTTTAAACTATCATTGACAAATCTCTCTCTACTTTGTTTTTGATGTGTAGAACAACACGGAAGGAAACGGGATCTTCGCACACAACAAGCGCAGCAAAGAAAAAATCAAGTGCACATTATCTCCCCTTTAGATTAGGTTTCCTTTTTTGAACCCTAGGAGAAGATTTACTTTCTGCAAGTTCTTTTGAAAACAAAAATCTTTATTCAATTTCGTGAAAAAGAAAAAAAAATCTAGATTAGGTTTCTTTTTGAACCCTAGGTTAGTTTGAAAAAAAAACAAAAAGCAAGAAAAAGAGAGATATTTTCTTTGAATCCTTTGAAAATTTCTTTTGAAAAAAAAAATTGTAAAAGTTTTCGAAAAAAGAAAAAGAATTTTGGGTGGAAAGCTTGGATTTCAAACCCAAAACCCTCTTTAAAAGCTTTTCCACCACCTTCTAATTTTCAACCAGATTTCAAGTTTGATTTAAAAATTCGATTGTTGAAAAATTAGTAAGCAAAAAATTCTCAAATTGGGGACAAACCTTCATTTTAAAACCATCTTTTGAACGCCACCATTCTTTCAAAAAATTTCAAGTATAAAATTTTTTAAAATTTGCGAAGTGCACGAGGGTCAGATTGACCCAAATTCGAGATTTTTCAAATTTTTAAAAGCAATTCTGAGAAATTCGCGAATCTGTTTTGATGAAAAATGGTGGTGTTTGAAAGCTGATCTCATTGGCTTTATTTTCCATATTTTTCCTGAATTTTTTAAGGTCATTTAATACTATTTCAAAGCAAAAAATCGACTAGGGGTCAAAATTCCATATCTGACCCCCTGACATTCAAAAATCCCTAAAAATTTGGTTGAAATAGTAAAAATTATAAAAAACTATTCTCTGAAAAGATAACTTAAGAAGGAATCTACTAGCAAAATTTCAAGTTAATTGGATTCCAATTGTTGTCAGAGAACAAATTTTACTTTTGTGGTATGTTGAAACAGAATAAAACCCTAGAAGTGCATGAACCTTAGGGTAAATCCTTAGGGTTACAATTTAGAGACCACACTTGGGCTAACCTAGACTTAATCAAGTCTAGCACTTAGCCGGTGAGCTTGGTCACCTTGTAGGTCACTCACCAAGAGAAAACCCCACTGAAGAAAATAGGCTAAAACAAATTTTAAAACACGAAATAAAACTCAAATTTGTTGTTGTACTACTAGGTGGTTTCAACCTCTTGGCTGAGTTAGCGAAGAGGCAAGAATCACTTTCAATTAGTTGTACAATGAATTTCTTTAGGAATTATAATCTAAAACAAAAAATCCGATCATCTGATTCATAAGGACCACTTGATTGACAGGGTCTTAGGCTTGTCTTGCTTGGCTACACCAACCAAGGGGTTGGGTGGTGTATGCGAGGAAGGAGGTCACTTAGACCTCATTTGGTTGGACCTTGGGAGCCACTCCCAAGGAGGCAAGTCACCTCGACGAGACCATCTTCTACTCCTGTAGCCACCATGGCTAATCCTAGACCTGGACCTAGACCAAGTGAGGATATCGAGAATCTGGACCTGATGGCCCGTCTGGATGCCCGAGTAGTCGAATTCGAGGAGCGGCATCGGCAAAGCATGGATCGCATCTTAACGGCGCTTGACAGGATGCAGCACCCACCGCGAGGAGAACAACTGCGGGATTTCTATGACCCAGCCGCACAAATCGTCGCACCACTGGTCAGAATTCCCGCAGGCGGAGATGCATTTGAGCTCAAGCCCAATGTGATTGGGTTGATCAGCACTCACTTCTATGGGAACTCAAGCGAAGATCCATTTTAGCACCTTGAGGACCTGAGTCGACTCGCTGAAACGATTCGATCCAGGAATATCAATCTCGAGATTGTTCTAATGAAGCTTTTCCCATTTTTTCTAAGGGACAAAGCTTCATACTGGTTCAAGACCATTGGGAAGCCAATTGGAACCTGGCAGGAATTACGACGTGAATTCCTGCAAAAGTTCTTCCCAATCAGTCTAACAAACCCAATGCAGCATGCAATCATGACTTTTTCCCAGGGAGCTAAGGAGAAGTTACACGAAGCATGGGACCGATTTCACGACCTTCTCCAGAAATGCCCGCACCATGGTATACCCAAATGGCACGTGGCTCAAATCTTTTACCATGGGCTGGATGACACATATCGGTATCTGGCCAATGCATCTAGTGGCAGGAATTTCCTCGCGAAAGACAAGAACAGTGCATTTGAGCTATTTGAATCATTAGCAGAGAACTCGATGAATGCCGCATCCATGAACCAGTTCCAGCGGCCTGGTCAGCAACGGGTTGGTGTCCACGAGGCTCACACCGAGTCTATTCAAGCCGACATGGATATCATCGTCAAGCAGCTGGATAGAATAAATCTAATTGAGAAGAAGATTGACCAGATTAGCCAAGGTCAATCTGACTTGAGCTCTACCTCCTCAAGACCCTCCTATGCACCTCGAGCCCCTCCTGCTCAAGTTAATCTACTCACTCAGGATGCATCTACTCCGTATTTACGAGATCCCGCATATCAGGATCCTGTAAATAACCCAAATCTGGCACCTTACGACCAGGGTTACGCACCACCCGTAGATTATAATGCGTATCCCCTCGACGGATATACGTCTCAGACATTTTCGGCCTACGAGGATGTCAGTGCTATCCAAGGATACGGGCTTAATAACCTGTATTCAGAAACTTATAACCCTGGTTGCCACCAGCATCCGAACTTCTCTTGGTCTGGTAATTCACAGAGACCCCATCAAGACCCACACTACCAGACCAGGTAATACAGGAATGCGCAACACACGTACCCTAGGCAGTAGCCATTCCCGCATCAGCAGCAACCCCGCTCTTTATACCAGCCGCTACACAAAGTTGCCAGTCACCCTCCAAAGCGGGCTGACCCTTTGGAGGCACTGAAATAGGAGCTGCAAGAATCAATGAGAAAATCCACACAGGATAGCTTCCAGATTATGAAGGCGATGGCTGATCAGATACAGACCATACAGAACATGCAGAACCAGTTGTTGCAGAAGCATAGGACTCAGGGAGCCTTGCCCTCCCAACCCATCCCAAATCCTCGATATGTGCAGAACCAAGGCGCCCCACCTAGGTTTCAAGCACCACAGGGACAGGCACACGCCATCCTCCCACCCGATTACACGCAAGGCTAACCGCTTTTGCAAAACCCCGCATACTCTGCCCCCTTCGCTCCCCCACCACCTCATGGACAGCAAGCCGATGCACATGCTATCTCTTTGAGGAGCGGAAGGAAGACATTCGACCCACCACCTAGGCAGGCAGGTTTGACTCCTTCCTCATCTCAGGAGCCACCTACGGTAGATAAGGGTAAGAGGCCACTCAACCCTGAGATTCCCGTCCCCTTTCTTGAGGCTCTGACACGAAATGTAGTACAGAAAAAGGACATGCAGAATTTTGAGGATCTGAAATCGATGTTCAAGGAAGTACATATTCAGGTCCCCCTCCTCGAGGCAATCGATCACATTCCCGTTGTCGCCAGGTTCTTCAAGGACTATTGTACCCTGAAGTGACAGTCGAGAATTAGACGACAGGCAGTACTGTCGAAAGAGGCTAGCGCCGTGATTCTAGCTGACTTACCATCGAAGAAGAAAGACCCTAGTACCCCACTCATATCCTGCTTCTTGCAATACTCTCCATTCGATCGGGCCCTTCTAGATCTAGGTTCGTCCATCAACCTAACTCCCAATGCCGTATTTGATCGATTTCGATTTGGGGAGTTGAAGCCCACCACGGTCACAATTCAGCTGGCTGACAGATCAGTCAAAACACCGAGGGGGTGGTTGAGAATGTGATCGTGAAAGTCCGCGGGTTCTGCTTTCCCACAGATTTTTTCATTCTCGATATGAAAGTTCCTCCTAATCTCCAAGATGCACCAATTATTTTGGGTCGCCCATTTCTGGCGACAACCCAAGCAAACATCGATTATGCATCCGGGTGTATGGAGATAGCCCTAGGTAATGAGCGACTTCGACTGGACATATTCAGGGCAGCAAAGAACTTTGACTGTGATCGAATAGAGGAGGATGGTGAAGACGAAGACGCGACATACTGTGGCAACGTTGGGCTCCTTTGTGACGACCCAATCTCTCATTCGTTTGCACTATCAGGGTTCCTGGACCTTGACCCACACGGGACTGAGACAACTGCAATACACATATCTCCCCGAGGATCTGACTGTTTAGGGTGTGCTTCTGACCACAGCACCCCTGGATCCAGCTATCCTGATCCACACATTACAGAATCACCCCTGTTGTTGCAGGAAGGCGTGACCACAGCTAACGGGTTTCCCATTAACACAGTCACAATTGATTATTTCACAGGGAGCGCCTCAGCAGGAATTCACGTACACATGGATCAGTCGATTCCTATCCTCGATTCTGCTCCTCCCACTCTCATTTCTGACTCTGACCCACCTGCAATTGAATTGAAGCCCTTACCTGACTCACTTAAGTATGTGTTCTTGGGCGAAAGTGAGACATACCTAGTCATTATCAATGCCCACTTAACCCAAGAATGGGAGCATCAATTGATTTCTACGCTACAAGACCATAGGGCTGCTATCGAGTGGAGTATTGCTGATCTCCGCGGTATTCGCCCCTCGTATTGCACTCATCACATTTACACGGATGAGGGGGTGAAACCTTGGAGACAACCTCAAAGACAACTTAACCCAAATATGCTAGAGGTTGTTAAGAAGGAGATCATCAAATGGCTGATACAGGCATTGTATGCCCAATCTAGGAACAGCCAGTGGGTGAGTCCAATCTAGATAGTGCCCAAGAAAGCAGGACTCACCATTATAAAGAATGATAAGGGCGAATCCATCCCGACCCACACTGTGACATCGTGGCGGGTCTACATCAACTATAGGAAACTGAACACGGCTACCTAGAAGGATCACTTTCCTTTGCCTTTCATTGAGTAGATCTTGGAACGGTTAGCCGGACATAGTTTCTTTTGCTTTCTGGATGGATACTCCAGGTATAATCAAGTAGTGATTAGCCTAGAAGATCAAGACAAGACCACATTCACATGCCCCTTTGGAACATTCGCTTTCAAGCGGATGCCGTTTGGCCTCTGCAATGCACCAGTGACATTTAAGCATTGCATATTGGCCATCTTCTCTGACATGATCGGGGATCATGTGGAGGTATTCATGGATGACTTCTCTATTTTCGGAGATGATTTCAAATCTTGTCTTGATAACCTCACCAAGATCCTAAAATGGTGCATTGAGGTAAACCTAGTACTATCCTGGGAGAAAAGCCATTTCATGGTGAGGGATGGCATAGTACTAGGGCAAAGGATCTCCAAAAACGAACTCGAGGTCGATCGAGCTAAATCTGAGATTATTTCCCACTTACCGCCACCTAGCTCGGTCAGGCAAATCAAATCATTCTTAGGTCACGTCGACTTCTTTCAGAGATTTATACGCGATTTCTCGAAAATCGCATGGCCTTTGACGAATCTCCTAGTTGCCGATGTCCCATTTGACTTTGATACCTCATGTCTCAGTGCCTTCAAGACTTTACAAAGTGCAGTCTCCGACTCCCCGATTCTCCAACCACCTGACTGGTCGCTTGATTTCAAAATGATGTGCGACATGTCTGATTTTGCCGCCAGTGCTGTTTTAGGCCATCGTTAGGAGAAACAACCCTTTGTCATATACTATGCTAGCAAGACACTGAATGAGGCTCAGCACAATTACACTGCCACCGAAAAAGAACTGCTAGCAGTAGTATTCAGGTTGGAGAAATTCAGATCTTACTTATTAGGGTCCAAGGTCATCATTTTCACTGACCACTCTACCCTCTGGCATTTGTTGCCAAAGAAGGATGCCAAACCACGGCTCATCAGATGGATTCTTCTATTGCAGGAATTTGACATCGAAATCCACAAGAAAGCCGGAAAGCAGAATGTTGTGGCAGATCACCTATCCAGATTGGACCCAGGACACATTCCTTATTCCTTGCCTATCCACTAGCAATTTTCGGATGAATCTCTTTTGGCAGTTCATTTTGTTTAGTTCCCCTAGTACGCGGATATCACGAACTACCTTACCGCATGCAAGAATCCCACGAACCTATCCAAGGACCACAAACTCAGATTCACTGCAGAAGCCAAATACTTACCTCTAGGATGACCCACTGCTCTTATGCATTGGAGCGGACCAGATTTTTCGAAGATGCATCCCAAATTCTGAGATCCCCAATGTGTTATCTTTCTGTCATAATGATGCTTGTGGTGGCCATTTCTCGAGACAAAAAACCGCTACAAAAATTTTGCAGTCGGGATTTTTCTGGCCAACCATCTTCAGAGATACACACGAATACACCCAACACTGCAAATGATGCTAGTCGGTCGGTTCTATGACCGGGAGAGACATGATGCCACTCCAACCCATCATGGTTGTAGAAGTGTTTGACGTCTATGGCATTGATTTTATGGGCCCTTTTCCGAACTCGCATGGCTTTGAGTACATATTGCTAGCTGTTAACTATGTCTCGAAGTGGGTCGAGACCATCCCGGCGAGACGGGCTTACCATAAGACCATTATTTCTTTCGTACGGCAGTACATCTTCGCGAGATTCGGAATACCCCATGCTCTAATTAGCAACGGGGGAAGCCACTTCATCCACGCCCATTTCAGGTCATTATTAAAGAAATACGGGGTACATCACCATATAGCCACCCCATATCACCCACAGACCAATGGGCAGGCTAAAGTGTCTAACTGTCAGATCAAACTGATTCTCCAGAAGACGGTTAGACTAGACAAGAAGGACTGGTCCGACAAATTAGTTGATGCACTCTAGGCATATCGGATCGCATACAAGGCCCCACTCGGAATGTCACCATATCGCATGGTATATGGCAAGGCCTGCCACCTTCCTGTAGAGCTGGAACACTGCGCCTTTTGAGCGGTGCAAAAATGTAACCTTGACGTTGATGCAGGAGGTCAAGAACGGAAACTCCAGCTCAGCGAATTAGAAGAGATTTGGCGGGAGGCCTATGAGAATGCATTGATATACAAGGACAAGACCAAGGCCTTTCATTACCGCCACATCCGAAGGAAAGCATTCACGCCCAACCAGCAAGTCTGGTTGTTTGATTCACGACTGAAACTGTTCGCTGGGAAGCTCAAGTCCAAGTGGACTGGCCCTTATGATGTGATTCACTCATATCCTAATGGGGTAGTCCAGATCAAGGACCCAAAATCTGGGCATGTATCTATGGTAAATGGCCAGCGTCTCAAGCCATTTTTGGCCCAGGAACCTCCTCCATCTGACGAGATTGTTCATCTTATTGAGGACGTGTGATTGAATTCTCGCCTAGCTAGAGGCGTTAAACTCAGCACATATAGATACCATTTACCCCACATTCCATCATTTATACATAACCATTTTTATATATAGCATATTTTTCCTGTTAGCATATTTTCTTTCTGCATATTGCATACTGACAGGTTGGCCGGTGCTGAATGTATAATTTCAGGAGCAACTATAGGTGATTTCTACCCATTCTCTCCCTGCAATACTTATTTTCTTTTATATTCATGCATGAGAACATGCAAGAACTTAGGCATGGGAGGGGTAGATACAACAAAACTGAAAAATTTTATGCCAACATTTAGGAAAACCTCGAAGCTGCATGTAAAACGTACTTTAGGACCCTAAATTCCAATGCTTGCATTGGAGCTAGAAATCGTCCGCAACAGCCACTTCCGACTCACTCACTCACCTCTTGTTCTAAATTTAGGGTCAAGCTGAATGTAACTCGATACAGGAATTTCATGAAGTACAAATATAAGAGGTCACTTGTTTATAGCATATATACATACTGCATTCATGAATAAGATTATTTTATTAAGAGAATGCATTAGGGACTTTATCCTCTAGTTGATTCCTGTAATCTGAAATCCAGTACAACTTTTCACACACACGTAGAATTTGCAATGGATTCACGGTGAAGGCTAATAAACGTCTTTAGTCCGTCGAGAAGAAGCAGTGCTTCTTCTCCTAAACCCTTGGACAGTGTTTTAGGAGTCGGACAGATCTTCTTCCAAAAATCCACCAAATAGTGTGAGATGAGAGTAGAGTGTACCGATGCTCTAAGATTAGTACAAGGAATCCAGAATCCCAGATAATTAGGTGATGATACTCAGAGATAAGGCATAGTTTTTGCTCTCGGTTCCTACGTATGCATTTTTGTGCAAAATATTGAGAGCCACCAAATAAGGCAAATATGCAGAGAGCAAGTTTCATAAAACTAGGGCTAAGGTGGATGGTTACGACCATTCTTTACGGAATCCTCAGCTGAAGGAGGGTATTGATGCCAAGGTCAGAAATACACAGTCTTATCCGTCTCTCCTGGTGCCATGAGTAGGCACTTCCACCAAATGAGCCACCCAATGTCTCTTGAGTACCACCAATCCCTAATAATGCCTCCTTAATAAAGTTCATGGATGTGTTGTTATGTTAAAAAAGAAAAAAGAGAGAAAGAGATGAAATGAAAAAAAAATGATGAAAAGAAAGAAAAATTGAAAAAAATTAGAAAAAGAAGAAAAAGCAAAGAAAAAAGAGTTAATATTTAGTTCAGCTGCATTGAGGCAATACCACCAAATAAATTTGAGATCCACCAATTATGGCCTTAACCAACCTTTCTTATGTTTCTGATTGCCCGAATACTGGCTGAGGAATTCCAACTTAGTGCTAGGGTTATGGAAACTCAATTAAAGTGTTAATGCCAAGAGAGACCACCAAATACAGATCATACATGTGAATCTGGTGAGAGTGTGAGCTCTAAGAAAAGAAAAGAAAAAAAAGAAAAAGAGAAAGAGAGAATGAATACAAAGGAACCAAAAGAGAGCATAGTTTTTCTCGTCTTTCTCTGAGTTGAGTTACTTAGTAGTTTGGGAATCTAGATTCTGCAATACTAGTCTCTATGTAGCACCAAGTGAGAGTGAGCCATCAAATATATAATCTTTTCCCTCCGAGATTCTCTACCTAAGCCTAAAGCCAGGGTGGAATTCATAGAATATCTTGAATACCCCGAGGGAAGAAGTCCGCCTATCCTACTAGAATTTTTACTAGGGGACAAGTACAGGCTTTAGAGGTGTATCAGTTTTTCACTCGAATCTGTTGCAAAAGCTACATAGCTGCACTTTCACGATTGTCTGTATTTCTAGAGCACAGGATGAAAACAAAAAGGAGAAAAATCTCTAGGCATACACTTGATAAAATAATCAGTCCCTTAGGGACCCTTGCTGTAAATAATTTAGTCTTGCATTTGCTAGGGACTAGTAAGATTTAGGCATGGGGGTATGATTGCGCAGCAATCATAGGTCTTAATTGACCTAAATTAAGCTAGGACTTAGCATAAGTTAGGGTTATTTATGCATGCATAAGCATTATCTGCATCTTTACTACTTTCCTTTAGCTATGCATAAAATAATGATATAATGTGCTGATTAAGTGTATTATGTCAATTGCAGGCAATAAGCTGACCAGGAGCTGGATCTGGAGCAGAATCTGAAGCTGGATCAGGAATAACGGGTATTGTAGCAGAGTTGGAGCAGAAGGCCTAGATTAGATGTAGGAATAACAATGTAAAGGAGTTAAGGTTTGCTATTCTATTAAGTAGGAATTAAGCAGTAAAATGTGAAGAGCTTAGGCCCATCCTAGCTCTAGGATAGCCTAGAGACACCCCCAAGCCTTAGCCACCTTTAGATTAGGTCACCGTACCCTAGGAAACCCTAAAACCCTAGTTCCAACCCTTATCTGGACGTCCAGATAAGTTATAGGACATCCAGGGCCCTTAACCATCTCCCGTACACCTCAAACCCACCTATGCAGTGTTATTGGACGTCTAAACACTTTGTCAGACATCCAATTTCTGCATAATACCCAAAACAGAACTTAGATTTCCCCTTGACTCAGATTAGACGTCTAGAACTGAAGTCTGGACTTCTAATTTTTTAGTATAAGTCGTCTGATCACATTTTTGGACGTCTGGGACTGGTCTCCGGTCCCTGTTTTGAGATTCAAGCCTTGATCTTGGATTTCTAGCTCCCTAGACCTAATCCTAATCCCATAGAAACCTAAATTAAGGTGTCCTAATCCTAGTACATCACCTCTAGACCTACCTAAGGACCTGATTAGGTCCTTACCAAACCCAATTGACTTAGATCAAAGCCAATTACCTTCACCTAAGTCAATTGGACTCATTGAGTCCAATTAAGCTTAGATCTCAACTCACACAACTTCAATTGGACTTAGTGAGAGTCCAATTGACCTAAACCCAACCTAATTGAGTTATGTCACTCTCAATTAGGTTCACACTCATTTAATTAAACTTGGGTTGAGTTTAATTGCAAATTCCCCTTAGTAATTAGGGTTTGTAGCCCTAATTCAAGGCATACACCTACCTAAACCCCTTAGGACCTAACCTAAACCACCTAGCCACATAGAGCACAACCACACACCACACACACACACACACCCATTCATGCACTCCACACATCTAGAGTTCTCTAGAACTCTCTCCAAGTGGTGCCACTCTTGGTTGCCAAATTTAGCAACCAAGAGGCATTCAAAATGAGATCCACATTTTTTGGATCTCATAACCACATGGCCGGCCACTCTTTGACTCTCTCTAGAGAGTTCCACACCTCTCTAGAGAGAAGCCCTTAGGTCTATAAAAAGACCTAAGGGGTGGCCATTTTCACCCATTCACTTCCTTGGCTCCATTCACATCCACCTCCACTTAGGCTAGCCACTTCCACTCCATATCCACGAGTTAACTACCACCATGAAGGTCACCATGCCGAGATGCTGGATCACTCCTCTCTCTCTCCAAGGGCTGGCCTAAGCTCTATTGGCCACCCCTCATTCTCCTCCCCACCACTCCAAGGCCATCGGAGACCACCTCCAAATGCCCTTCTGTTCTGCTAGATCTAGATTAGTAGTTATGCTCTTCATAGTTTTACTGCTTTTAATTACTACTTAGTAGCGTAGTCCTTATTCTCCCCAAATGATGCATGCAAAATCCTCCCGTAGATTCTTGTATGTGATCGTTTTCTTATAGCTAGATTTACATTCCTAGCATTCATGTACAAGCTTTCCTTTACAAGTTCATGTTGCAACACTCTCCAAATGAATGAATGAAAAATATATTTTCTATATATATATATATATATATATCTATGCTTTGAAATCACCATGACCTTATTGATTGCCATCATTTTTGCGTGATTTAAGTTACCTGTTTTCACTCATTTATCTATTCCGCAACAAGCATGTCGTTTCCTGAAAATATAGAAAATTTAACTATAGACGTATTTTCTGTAAACAGTCACCACCTCACTAGAATCGTGCACACAGAAACTCACAATTTCACCTTTGTGATCTATTTAACACACGCGCACGTAATGAGGGTTCATAATAGAAGTGGTGAAATCTTAATCAGGAGATTGGAAACTAGTGTGCGATTTTAAACAGAGTAGAGCGGTAAAAGATCGAATTCAAAAATAAAAAAAAGACCTCCCAGAGGCGAACGATCGAGACTCAAGTTTCGTTATCTTTTTGCAAATTTTTTTGTTGGATCGTATTGCGCACTATACTACAACGTTTTTCTAATCAAAAAATGTGCTCTACGACTTTTCAACACAAACCAACCCTAGAAAGTCGAAAGCCTGGTTCACCAAGTTTAGATTTCCCAGACACCTATGATATTAAGATTGAATCAGAACCTCTCAAGGGTATAAATTCCATCCCTAATTCTGATAAGGTGACCCTCGAGAGTAATTCTGACATCCCTGTAGAGCCCAACCTAGATTCTAGTGATACAACCCACACCCTTAACCTAGAATCTGGATCTGAGCCTTATTGGGATGATTATAAGGCCCCGTGTGATGGAAATCAGATTTTGAATTTGGATTATGATTCTGGGCCTGTATTTGATGAGTGCACCTCTCCAACCTCCTCAGAGATACAAATTGATTTTCTGAAAGTCACACCAATCTATGATACAAAAATCGAGGAGTTAGAAGAGTTAGGAAACGATTAGGTCTTCCCTACAAGCCAAGAAATCAAGCCCATGCCTAATAAGACACCTTTTTGATCTTGGAATCTGAAATTAGGTTAGATCCAAGTCAAGTTGCTAATCCTACATCTCTTGATTTATTCTGTGGTGGAACCTCTGATCCCAAATCAAATTCAGAACATGATTCTCGCAAGTTCTCTGATGATTTCGAATCTTACTTCGATTTCAGAGAATTGTTGTTTCCTAATGACTATGAGCCAATCTATGACCTCAGCATACATGATCCATTCTTCGACTCTGACTTTGAGGTCCCTAATCCCAAGATCATTAATTCAAAATCAGGTTCCATTGAGATTGAATCATTTCTTTTTGATCCTCAGGAATTAGAAACAGTAATTGCCAAGAGTGTCTACAAACCAGAGTTTGAATCGTTTCTTGACTTAGATTTCCTTGATCCTATAAGCACTTTCTAGGGATTTGCATTTGATTTTGATGGGTTCTATGAGGACTCTCTAGATACACCTACCTTTGAACATTTTCTAGAGGAGCCCTCACATACAGTTATTCTTGAAGCCACCTCTTCTACACATACAAAACCTTCCAAAACCCGTTCTAAACCCCGACCTGCAACCAAACTCAATTTTTACTCCAATTCTCCTCTTGATGAGCCGATTACACATGATTCTCCTCCACATTTCAATCAGGTTTCGGACTTTGATCAAACTACTAATTGATGAGTTGATTTTCGCTTTCATTGTTTCGCATATAGAATGTCGTGTTATAGTATGCAAGTGGTGGAAAATCGCAAATCAAAATAATAAAAATTAACCACTCAATGAGGAACAGGTCATGTCCACAAGGAGACAATGGCTATTACAAACTTGTGATAATTGAAAATTATTGTTCACGAATGATTTCCTCAAGAAATTGTGTCGAAAATCGCATAGATATGAGTTTAAATAAAAGTGTAAGTTGAAATTGCATTTAAGCCAAATAGGAGGGGGTTCAATGTAATGTGTACCACAATAAAATAAGAATAAAATCCTCACAATGGCACTTAAATGTAAATACAAATTAAGCTTCTCCTATAGCAAAATTCTTCCAAGTATTGAATGAAAACCCACTTAGATTAAGGTTAAGAAATTGATTTTCTTAATAAGCTAAACAATGAAGGGGGTTCTGATAAAATCACCATAATAATGAAATCAAAAAAATGAAGTGGCAATGGCATATGATGGTAATAACTAATGCAAGTTTTACTGTGCAAAAACAGGGGATTTCTTCCCTGTGACCATGCGCGAGGAGGAGGGAATGGACGAAGGTGTGAAGCTCGGAGGAGGATCTCTAGACTAAGGGCTCTGTGATGGCGATCGCGGCAAAGTGCGAGGTGATCCAAGGTGGCTGGACGGAGCTACGGTGGAGGTGGGTTCCGGTGGCTGCTAGCCGTGCGAGGAAGTGTGGCGCAAGGCGAATAGGCGGAGGACACGCAGGCACGTGGAGGGGTGGCGTGCGGTGGGCTCTTGGCTAGGGGGCACACGCGCTAGAGTGCACGCGCGCGGAGTGTGGCACTGTTGGAGGATGCACGCTGCAGTGAGTGTGGCAGAGGCGCAGCGAGGTGGACGCAACGCTCAGTAGCGCACGGGCGAAGCTGCTCTTGGTGGTGTGCGCGACAAGCACGCGGGTGCGTGCGTGCAACTACATGGGGAGCCGACGAAGGACTGGCTACACGAGTTGAGTTACTGTGAGCACGTGGAGTGGACGGGTGTGGCGTAGGTGTGCTACCGGCTACATGCAGGAGGTGAAAGCATGGAGGACAGCACCTGCCCTGCTGGGGGCACGCGCAAGGGGGGCAGGGGGCTTGTGCTGCTGGCCACGCGTGGAGTGGAGGTGTGCAGACCGCACGTGGTGTGTTGCTGCATGTGAGGGAGATTGGCGTGAAGTTGGGCATGCGTTGGTGTGCACGGAGATGGCGAGGAGAGGGTGCAGGTGGTGCTAGTGGTGATGGGTTCTCTTGAGGTGGAAGAGAAACAGAGGAAGGAGAGGATAAAGGTGATGGTGGCATTGGTTGCATGGAGGAGAGGCGGAGGACATGCGGGCACGCACAGGGGTGCTACTAGTCGTGCAGAGGTGCAGCGAAGGGGGCATCAGACGTCCGAGAAACTTCCTAGATGTCTTAACTGGTAGGGGAGATGAAGATGCAAGGCGTGGAGTTGCAGCAGCTGCGGTGATGGTTGCTGGTGATGGCGGTGAGGGTATTGCAAGCTGAGGTGCTCACGGTAATGCAAATAAGCTCCAGTGGCCTATCACGCCACACGCCCACGGTGGTGGAAGCCTGTTGCCACAGTTGAGGCTGGTGGTGGTGGAACGGACAAGAGTGGTGCACTCTCTACACAGTGAGGAAAGGGAATGAAGGGCTCTCGAACATAGTCGTCTCCTCCCCCCTCTTGTAGCTGCAGCCAATACATTTCAAATCACAGGAGGCGGGAGCATATCCTCGTAAATGCTAGCAGCTATGAGGAATGAATGGGCGCAGGAGGAGGAGGTGGAGCGGTTACCTGCAAAAGAAGAATAATAATAATAAAATAATTAGGATTATTTATACATAACTCCTTAACTTCTATGTTAATTAAAACAATGTATGTAATGCACCTAATTGGTTAACTAATCAAATACATGCAATTCTAAGTTAATTCTAAATGCATTTAGATATGAATGCCACACATGAATTATGCAATTAAGTTAAAAATATGAATTAATTTATTTACATCCTAATGTATGCTATCTAAATGTTAAAATTAACTTCATGTCTAGACACTTAAATACCTAAATAGCCCACAAATATAGGCTAATCACTAATTGATGAACACACATAAATTCAAGATAAATTGATTATTTTTAATAGTTCCTAGGCTTAGCATTGCATATCATGTTATAAATATTGCATAACATCCATTGCAAGGCATTTAGGATAGTTGTATATTTTATATATTAATTCCTTCATTTTATATGACCAGGGGGCAATGCGACATCCATACAGGTTTAGGATGGAAAATCCGACCGTACGGATGGATCTAGAGCGACGATCGCAATTCGTCATCGTAGGAATCATCTTGATCTAAGCACCGTAGCACCCTCTACAAGAAGAAGAAGATGGATGACCCAGATGGCGCCACATGGCACCATCCAAGCCGCCCAACACCGGCCAGCAGCAACGCCAACTCCTTCATCCGCGCCCTTCAATGGGAGGCGGGCGCACCAAAACACTCCACGCGACACAAGTGGAGGAGTGCCGTAACGGTGGAGGTGCGAGTTTGCAAAGGGGAGCAGCTTCGATTCCCCGTAGCCCCTTCTTCGCGTGTTTCGTCTTTATGTTTATTATGGTCGTTGTAGTTTATCACAAAACAGCTACCAGATTACTACAAATTTTTTTACTCGGAATAACAAGTTTTCCCGAGGTCAAACTCAGGGAGCAACTATAACTCTAGAAACATAAATTCACAATATAAGGTTTTACAAAAATTAAGAGATAGAGAGAGAGAGGGAGCAAAAGTCTTTTTGTTGGCTTCTTCTTCTTCTCTCTTCCTCTTCTCTTTCTCTTCTTCTGCTTTGGCCGTTCCTCTTCTTCTTCTTCTTTCTTCTTTTCTTCCTGCCTTCTTTTCTCTTCTTTAGCCTGTGGCTGTGGTGATCTTCTTCTTCTTTCTCTTCTCTTTCTCAGCCTGCCTTCTTCTTTCTTCTTCTTCTTCTCTACTTCCTTCTTCTCTTTCTTTCTTCTTCTTTGCGCTCTGGCCGCTGCCCTTCCGTCGTTTGACTTGGTGCTCAGACGACTTAACTATGGGTTTGCTACAGTGCGGCTTCTTTTCTTCTTCAACTCCTCTCCTTCCTTTCTTCTTCAGCTGCTTACTGTAGCTAAGGCTTTGGCCGCTCCTCCTCTCTTCTTCTTTCTTTCTTCCCTGCGCATACACACAAGGGTCAGTGCAAGACCTACCCCTACCCCTTCCCCACGTCTCTCTTTCTCTCTGAATCTCTCTTAGGAATGCTCTCCCAGAGCTGGGTATACGGGTTCGAGTAGCGCGCCCCTTACCAGGCCCACTGGCGTGCGGTGGTGGGCGAGGAGTGCTTGGTCGGGTAGTTGGATCCGGCCCAGACCCGCATGGCGTGAGCGCGGGCGAGGGCGAGCAAGCGAGCACGTGGCGCGCTGCGTGCGTGAGGGACCTGACCCCTGTGTATCGAAGGCAAACAGCCCGATACACTTTTTGAATTTAAGTGTGGGCGCGCGGCCGCATACTTACGAGGTGGGACTAAAGTCCCACATCTAGATTGCACACCAGCAGTTGAGGAAGCCGCTGCCAATTGGGGCAGCTGCGAGGCTCGCAACCCAAATTGCAAGCCTGGGTGCCTTCACGGAATCAGTCCGCGCTGCCTGGAGCGCGTGCCTGGGCTGGAGACGGCTTGGAGCTTCTTGCGAAGGAGCTGCAGCAGCTCAACAATGGTGGCGAGGGGGCGCTGACCTGAAAACACAAGAACAGCCTCGCGGCCGCATCAGATAACGTAGGAAGCTTCGCCAGAGTGTGGTGAAGGCAGTGCGGGGGTCGACGAGGCACGAGAGTGCCTGTGGCAGTGGACCTAGGTCAGTCTGTGTGCGCGGAAATGGGTCTGCTCGGGGGGTGGTCTGGCGATGAGTGGCGGTGTATGGAGTGGGGGAAATGGTTGAGTGGAGTGAGGGGGAGCTTCTGAGCTTGTCGGCAAGGGGTGAGGTGGTCTGTGGAGGTGGGGTGACCTCGCCGGAGAAGGTGATCGGAGACGGAGCAGATGGAGGTGGAAGTGGCGATCGGTGGAGTAAAAGGGTAAATCAGGAAAGGGAAAATGTAAGGGAGAGAGAGAGGAAGATTTCCACCTACTTAATCGACGAAGGGGAAGAGGGAGGCATCCGACTCATGCCTGCCAGAGCTGAGGACGAAGATGCCCAGGAGGAGGTTATCGGCGACGAGGAAGGGATCTGAGGACACCAGCTGGTACAGCCTGGCACAGACGACAGGGCAGAGTGAACTCTGCTGCAGGTAGGGCAGCAGAGCGACAAGGAGGAGGAGGAGAAGATCGCTGGAAGCTCGAGCGTTCTGACCGGAGAGGGAGGAGATGAAAAGTAGGGTTTCTCTTGGCCAGAAGAAGCTTGAAGGAGACGATAGACCCTGCCGCTCCTTATAAAGGCCTTGGCGAGGAGAGGGGACCGAGGAGGCGACGTGCCTACCTCGCCGGAGAGTGACCGGAAAGGATACCTATGCCTGTCGTGCGTTCGCACGAGAGGCATGGTCGGTTGCAGAGGTCAGGGGAGGGTCCCTGTGACAGAGGACGTTGCAGGGAACCCCCCGTCTGTTCCTGAGGACGGTCGCCCTGCCCTGCGCGGCGCCATCCTCTACACAAGGTCGCCGAAGGTATGGCGCTGCGTAGAAATGGCAGGGAGGACCATTTTGCAAAGAACGACGAGAAGTTAGGGGGCTGAATGCAAGGATTTCAAAAGATAAGGGTCAAAAATTAAATTAAGAGGACTAATTTGTACAGTTGGTCAAGATGGTCTTTTCGTAGGCCCAAATTTTTATACCAGACTAATTTGAACCTAAGGATTTTAATGGTGAAATTTGATTTTAGGTTGGACCATGTTTGACCGATCAATTTGCACAAAAATTCAAATTAAGTCATTAATTAGGCATGGTTCTCATTTTAGGTCAAAATAGGTTGCAAAGGCCAAATTGAAGGTTCTAAACCATAGGGAATATTTTTCTATGAATTTTAGAACCTAGTGAATTAAAGTGGATTTGTTTTAGGATTACAGAATGTCATTTAATTCTTAGAAGTTGCTATAACCCTTTTCAGATCAGATCATCCCACTTCCCTCCTTATTAAGCTCGTTTGACCTGTGTTTGGACCCTTAATTACCCAGCTTACATACTGCATTGGTGAAATTGTAGTTTTACCCCTTATAATTTATTTTATTCTTTAACTCAGAATTCTCTGAGTTAAGCCTCTCTTTGGATTTTGTAGGAGCCTTTTCACACTCATTTGGATTAAATTGTACTAGCTAGGGTTCATGATGAGGTTCTCATCACCCCTCCAATTCGCAATTGGGCAGGCACTTAGAGCGCAGTGGTAGCGATAGTGGTAGCGCGCGCGTGATGAGCGGGGTAGGCAGCGTGGGCGCAAGGGTGGTTGGCACTAGCTTTCAGCGACAACTGGGCTGACCTACAGCGACGCTTACAGACGTCGCTATTTTATTGCAAGCTAGTAGAGCCAACTATGGGCGTGGGTGGAGGTGAGCTGTCTACAGCAACGTTTCCAGCAACAGTCTGAAGGTCGCTGGAGGTCCTTTATCCATTTTTAGCCTCTTCTCCACCACTATAAAAGGACCTTCACCCCCTCCCTTCCAAGCCATCTCTACCTACTCTACTCCCACCTACTCCCAAGCTCTAGCAAGCCTACCAACGCTCCATTAGAGCTTGTTCTCAAGCTCCCAAGGTGCCTATTAGTAGTGAACCTCTGCCCCACCAAATACTCCTCCAACTTCCCATCTCCCTTCATAGGTCGCCTTGGAGCCGTCCTCCCACCTCCATTCCGGTAGCAGATCACCTCCATCTTCTCACCTCCATTCCGGAGCCACGCCAAAGCTTTCCTCAACACGACGTCCTCCAGCATCTCACCTTTGTCGTCCCGCCCCTCACCTCCTTCATCCAAGCTTCCGCCAGGCGCCATCGTCTCGCCGAACAGTTGATTCAGGAGATTTCCTCTCACCTCCCTTTCTCTTTTTATGCTTTCATAGTAGATTCTAATAGACATTGGATTGATATATATACCATTTTCGTTCCACATCTCTATCTTGTGAATCATTTGCTTGTCTTTTATTTCAAAACTACAAAAAAATATCAAAACCCTAAAATAGCAAAAAGAAACGAAATGAAGCGCGATTTTCAATAAAGTAAATGTCGCCTCCCTGTGTTCGACCCGGGACTCCCTTGAAGTTTCGGTATAAATTTTATTTGATCAACATGTTTTGCAACTACGACGATAGGTTACTTGTAACCTCGATTTCTAACACGCGAAGCACGACACGACCACTAATCACACCCCATCCTTCTCTAATCACTCCCATGGGGATCTCACATACACCACTGATTGGTCCAAGCCACTCCCGCTATTGCCACAAAGCTTCAAGCTTTGAAACCCAACCGGCTATCGCACGCCCTTGCAGCAGCCGGCCAAACTCCACCGTGCATGCCAGTAGCGTGGTGGTCTTCTCTTCTCTGACTTCTTCGTTTCCAACACTTCCGCCAGTGCCGCAGGCTTCAAGGTTTGAAGCTCCGCGGCAGCAGCAGCAGTAGCAAGGCGGCAGCAGGCGTGTAGGCCACCACACGCCCGCACGCAGGCCACCGCTCGCGCCTGCAGGCTACCCTCGCCTCCTGCTCCTTCGCTCAAACATCGCTTATCCCCACAGCCCAGCCGGCGCAGACCTTCTTCCGCACGCGCCGAGCCAGCCGTAAGCCACCCACACTCACAGCACCGGGCGCAAGCGGTTGCGCAACTCGCCCGGCCACTGTAGCCACTGTTCACTCATTTCTGCGGAACACTGCGGCTACAGTGGGGTGACTGGTAAGTTTCTCACTTATCCGATCACCCGACGCAACGCAACCGGCCTTCGCCTGCGTGCGCCTCTCGCCCCGCGTCCCGCTCCAGCGCCCGCCCGCGCGTCTGCGTGCGGTCCTCTACCAGCTTTCTCCCACATCTTCGCCCACGTGGGCCTACGAGAACCCGCTCCAGCCCTTCCGCGTAACGCTGTGCGCTACGGTACTCTCCGCGCCCACTCCCTCCAGCGCACTCCTCTCTACGCGCATACGCGCCTACGCGTGCACCCGTGGACTCCAGACAGCGCTTGGAAAACTCAGGCGCCTTAACCACGCCAACTCCAGCTCTCTCTCTCTCTCTCTCACAACACTCTCTCCCTATCTCTCTGCCGACACTTACACACACACACTCACACTCTCATACACACACATACACACCTATACACTATTATATACTTATATATATATAAATATACATACATATATACATATCTATCTACATATATCTATATACATATATTACTATATATATATATGTTTACATCTATATAGTTATATATACATACTTATACATACATACATATATATATCTATACATATATCTATCTATACATATACTTATATATATATACATATATTACTACATATATATACCTATATATTTATAACCATATATATATATATACATATCGATATATTTACATATATACATATATATATTTTTTCACATTACTTACCATACGTGGTATCGCGGGAATATCTGCACCAGTTGCTGATATTCCCCGATACACGCGTACAAAAAGAATGGTCACACACATCTTCCACCATCCATCCTACACTCCACGCGGCACCTCGTCCTGTTGGTTGCGTCTTTCTAGACGACGATCGACTCGACACCGTGCTACACTCCATCTCCACCTCCACCCCCACCCCTTTATACATATATATATATACTATATTTACTTTATTTCTGTTTCTCTTTCCTACCAATAAAAAGATAAAAAATATATATATAAAAGAGAAAAGATAATCCTTGACTTGCAGGTACTCCGTCTTGCGAATAGCAAGACCCATTTTGGAACCTTGATTTGGCTCAAAGCCAAGAACCTAATTTTGAGGGTGTGCCTCAAGAACAAGAATTTTCAGAAAAAAATCTAAATAGAAAAACACCAAAAACACAATAAACGAATGGAAGAGATTCGTTGTAGGAAAGGCGTAGAAACTTGACTTGTAACCCCACTTCCCTGAGTTCGACCCTGGGCCTAAAAGTGACCAAAATAAAATCAAATAGGCCAGGTAAAAAAATATTTTGTAAAGAGATGGTTAGGCTCGATTTAGATTAACCACTATACACATTTCAACGATAAAATTACCATATTAACACACCTATCCGGGTCCGACCACCATCTTTTCTGGTGCCGTTGCCAGGGAAGTGCACGTTCAAGTATGTTTTTAATCCATTCCTTTCATTTTTCTCTTCTCTCTTCACGGGTGTTTTTGTTTTTGGTGTACAGGTAAACCTGTTGCAAGAAGAAGATAAGTAGACAAAGTCGGAGGCGTGGGCAGATCCAAGGCGGGAATGAGATCGTGAAGACGCCAACACCGCACTGGAGCTCCGCTCACGTTGCTGCATAAGTAAGTCTTTCTTTCTTAGCAACCTAGGTTAACTTGTAACCTTAATAAAAAACTAAAAACTAAAAAACTAGAAAAATTTCTTGGATCTCTTGGGGCAAGTGGATTAAAATTCACTTGTTTGATTGGTTTCCCTTACTCCCACCACCCCAGGATTTCCCGCAAAACTTCGCATATCGAAAATTCACTTGATTCTTGAATTTTTCACCGTGTGAAGTATTCTTTGAGGCAAATAAAAAGATTGATTTCCACCCCTCTTTGCCTCATTTACCTGCAATTCGGGATCACATTTTTGGTGGGGAGACTTGAAATTGAGTTGATTCCAACCCCACCACAACTTTTCAACTTTCCTAAGATTCGATCCCGAATACTTCAACCCCAATAATTTGATTTTCTTTATCTTTTGGTTGAGCCTTTTGTGTGGAATTCATTCTAGTGATTGGGAGCACTTGAAATGAAGTGCTTTGGCTCCCTTTCACACTAATCTAAAACTGATTCGTGCATCCACACATAGAAATCTACATTTAGGGAAGCCCATTGCATTTTAGCGTGCATTAACCAACTGACATTGAAGAAGGATTTGTTGGGCTTAGAAGAAAACTTGTATTCTTGCAAAATCCGGAGATTGGTTGAATTGGTATTTCAGCGAAATCCTAAAATCCATACTACTTAAGGTTGAACTCTAAAAACCATTCACTAATTAAAACTTCAATTCGGGGAGATTTCCCCGTTGCATGCTTGTTTTACACACTTGAAAAATCAATCACTTGGGCATTACCCGTAAACAACACCCTTCACATTCCAAAAGCACTTAATCCTAAGCCTCTAAATAAAATTGGTAGTAACTTGACCCTTATTAAGGATTAGAGGTCTAACTACCTGCGTGTAGCGCCTACGTGCTGGTGAGGGTTCCCACGTGCTATCGGGTGTCTAAAACTGGGGCAAACAGCCTTTCAATCTAGCCCAGTGGTTCCGCGGTGCTCGCATTCGGTTCCGTAGTTCGTGATAGTAGGTAACTTAGATCTTTAGGTCTAAGGGCACACTGTAGAGGTTAGGAATATGATTGAATTGATTTTTCATCAAGTGTACCTTTGCAGCGTCATTTCTCTCATCTCTTTTCCCTTCTTATCCCCCCAATTCTTCCTACGGTAGTGCATGTTTGGGAGGAGGTCACAAAACCCTGAACTGTGTGAATTGCCTGATAAATCTAGAAAAGAAGCCGAATCGTCCTCCTCCTCTACAAACATGGCTGCACGCCCACCCCCAAATCCCGAGGGAGGAAACCGCCCACAAAACCCATCAGGTGGTGGAGCTTTAGATCCCATAACCCACCTCCAAGCCCAAATGGAAATGTATAATGAGAAAATTGAAGCCATTAAGGAAACATTGGAGGAAATGCAGGACCCTCTCGAATAGGAGGAGCCTAGGTCTCCTAGCTCCTATCAGAATCCTGCTACTACAGAGACCATAGGACAAATTCGGGTCCCCATGGGCAGGGACGACTTTGAATTGAAACCTAACATAATTGGCCTAATTAATTTTCACTTCCATGGTCTTGCAAGTGAAGATCCTTTTCTCTACTTGGAAGACCTAACCTGATTAGCTGAAACTGTTAAACCTAGAAATATCGGGTTACCTATAGTCCTCATGAAAATGTTCCCGTTTTCATTGCGGGATAAAGCGTCGCAGTGGTTACGCACCCTTGGGAGAACCATCCACTCTTGGGAAGAGATGCAAACAACGTTTCTCAAGAAGTTCTTCCCAATCGGGCGAACCAATGCGCTTCACCGTGCTATCACTTCATTTACACAACAAAACGGTGAACAATTTCATGAGGCATGGGAGAGGTATAACGATCTCCTCAGGAAGTGTCCGCACCACGGTCTACCTAAGTGGCATATAGCCCAAATTTTCTACTATGGGCTAAATGAGACTTTGAAGCAGATTGTAGACGCTTCCTGCGAAGGGAACTCTATGAATAAGGACGAGAATGGAGCATTTGAATTGTTTGAAAATATGAGCGAAAACTCAATGAACAATGCCTCCATTGTCGCCTTTAATCGTACCAGCCAGCCCTGAAATGTCCACGAAATTGACACGGGACCCTCCCATTCATCCACTGATCTCAACCTTATCGCACAGAAATTGGATGAAGTCTCCGTCGTGCACAAGAAGCTGGACGAGCTTCTGGCCAACCCCGCCCGTTCTATGGCAAACACCCCCACCTCACCACTTCGTCACAATCCCAATTCTTCCAACACCAGACTTATCCTGAGAAACCCCGTAAGACCTTCTTTACCGAGTGTCGCGCCGAGCGATTCGTTAAGTCATGTGGATCTGGCTTCTGTGAGCCAGTATTTCGACATAGAGGACCAAGCCTCCGTGTGCTCGAACACATACTTACATGCGGATGCATCTTCTGGCATAGAAGACACTTGCGCCCTGGGGAACAACCCGTTCTCTACCACTTATAACCCAGGGTGGCGAAATCATCCAAACTTCGCATGGTCCAACAACCCACAGCGCCAAAACCCCGCAGGTGGACCAATGCGACCGTCCGCACCCGTCATCCCAAGGGCCCAGTCTAATCCTATGGCAAATCCGCCATCAGGCCCTTGCGTACCGCAAGCAAACACGCATCAAGTCCTCTTGACAAATTGATGCGAATGATGACAGAAATGTTAAAGCGCCATGAAGAGAACATGGCCTCTCTTCAGCACCAATTGGCGCAATAGAATGCTGAGATCAGTCAACTACGCATGGCGACTCGATCTCAGGGCACTCTTCCTGCCCAACATGTTCCAAACCCGCAAAATTTCGTACCACGTGGTCCTCAACCGCAGGTACAACCTTCTTAGGGGCAGGTACATCAAATTCTGCAAGCTCTACGCATTCCACGGGGATTTCAGGCTAATCCCGCTGCAACACCTCACTCTTACGTCCCCATTGCGAACCCTCCTCCGCCTTATGATCCGACTAGACCTACATCGTCCAATGCTATCACTACGAGGAGTGGTAAGCAGACCGTCGATCCGCCTCGACCTGATCCTGTCATGTCTTCTTCATCGCCCTCTCATTCGGGATGCGCACCGCATTCGCAAGAGGACGATACACCCAAATTGGTGCCAGAATCAGTCCCATTCCCTGAGGCTCTACTGAGGGAGCCAAAAGGCAAAAAGAAAGATACGCAGGCCTTTGATAACCCGCGTAATTTGTTCAGGGATGTAGAAATCAAGGTACCCCTGCTCGAGGCTATCGATCACATACCTACTGTCTCCCGATTTTTCAAAGACTACACAACACCCAGGCAACAGTCAAAGAAAACTAAGAATCCGGTGGTTCTCTCGCCTCATGCGAGTTGTGCTATACTGTCAAACCTAACACCGAAGCAGAAAGATCCGGGCACACCGCTTATTTCCTGTAGCATCCAAGGCTGCAATTTTAACTGTGCCCTGCTTGATATAGGATCTTCCATCAATCTTATACCGACCATCATGCTTGAAAAATTTGCCTTGGGAAATCTGAAACCCACCCCTGTCACGTTATAGTTGGCAGATCGTTCTATCAAAATCCCGAAGGGTGTGGTGGAAGACGTGGTGGTTAGGGTCAACAGTCTTTGTTTTCCTGTTGACTTTCTTGTTTTAGATATGGAAGTTCCTAGTTCACTTTCTGATTGTCCGATCATCCTTGGTCGACCTTTCTTGGCCACAGCCCGTGCCCTTATCGACTGCGAGTCGGCTGTATTGAGATTGCCGTTGGATCTGAAAAGCTCAAGCTTAACATTTTCAAGGCAGGCAAGAACTTTGATTGCGATTGTATCGAGGATGACACGTCTGACGAGAACATGGCCATTAGCGTGTGTATCGGACTATTTGGGACCTATTCGGACTACTGTGGATTACCTATAAACATTGACGATTGCCTGACTAACACAAATTGTGACATTCCCCCATCCCTCCCTATTCCCATACCTTCTCCTGACCAGACTTCTGACGAGGTTTTCTTTGCTACCTCGTGGTCTGAGTCATATCCGGGCTACTCACCACCGATCCACACTTTTGAAGATCGGATTGCCCTTTCTTTCCCACCAAATCAGGCGGATTTGCAACTCCACACTGGGACCTTGAGCCCACATCCTACTCACTAGGGCAATTCCCTTTTGGATCCATCTATCCAAGAAGCCCCTCTTCTTGGCCAATCTGAGGGCCAATTTCTTCCTCCTGACTTGTTTTCTGATCCACCTGGGACACTCTCATCCCAGGAAATGCCAGACATTTCACCATCCACCATCACTTTTCACGCCACTATCACGATCACTTCACTTTTCACTTCACCACCCACCATCCACCCACCCTACCACCCTACTGTATACCTTGCACCTCAGCTCTCGTTACCCGATCTTTCGTCCTTTCTCTACCTTTCCCTGCATGCATATGAGGACATAGCATCATTTGGCATGGGGGGGTGGATAGGCATCCATAGGATCTGGGTATTTTATGGTATCATGCAGTTTCCACCTATTTATAAATATGTAAGAAAAAGAAAAAAAAATATATATATATATAGTGTTTAGTAATGATCTGAAAGCTGAAATAAAAATACAATAAGTTTTTATGGATATTCAACCTCTATTTTGAAGTCTTTCCAGGCCACAGAAGCTTGATTCGCTCAGGCTCGGCTTAATTCACTTGAGCATTGACAAGATAGATCGGAATCTCTCCTAACTAAGGACGTATTCTTGTACCTGAGATACCAGTACATGATTCGTTGGTTTGCTTCTACTCGAGAGCTTAAGTAAACTTGGTTCACACTACACATATCAGGAAAGACCAGGTGAACATAAGATCCAACCCTAGTGTTCATTAGGGAAGGTGAAGTCCTTACCTGTGCACGCAGGTAGACTTTTTATCCCAGGCTTTAGTCTTGTGCTTAGGAGAGACTCTTTCCACCAAAAAGGAACTCTCCCACTAAAAAGAAAAAAAGTGTGCTCCTCCAAATAATGTTGTAAGAGATATACTGACACATGTTTCAAAAAAAAAAATACAAATAAGTCAGTGTATCTCACAAACGTCTGTAAAATCTTCTTCCTACAAAAAGTCCTTCAGGGCAAATACCCTGTTTCCTTTGAGCCACAAATGTCAGAAAATGAGAGTTGATTTTTCCGTCATCTTTTTAAGGGTCAATCCGAAGACACAAGCTGAAACTGGGACCAACCTTTACTTAAAAATTCGTGAAACCCTGGGCTTGAGTCTTAATGTTCATCTAGTCAGTCTTGATCCTTAACTATGCACAAGCCATAACCTTTTGAGCTCTCGAGTACGGCAAAAACCTCCTGGGTCTTAGAAATTGTACTTAAGGTTTAAATATCACGAGTCTTGGTTAGTCGAGAGATGATCTATGTCATGTGAGACTTAAAGTACTGGTAGTCTTCTCTACAATTGGTTCTCACAATATCCAACAATAAACACACCTATGTCGCCTCAAGAAGAAAATCTTCAGCTTAAGATAATTTCTAAATACAACAAAAAAAATGTTTTGCTAGGGACTAGCAAAACATAGGAAAGAGGGTATGATTGCACCGCAAAAATATACCTGCAAATTGTGCCATCTTATGCTATTTCCTAGCATTATCAGTGCATATTAGGTTTCCATAGTCGCATTTGTAAAAATACACGCATGGATGCATTTAATTGAGAGGGGAGGAGAGTGAATAAATGGCCTCGCAATTCACGTTTTCCTCAAGTGCTGCTTTGCAAAATTTACCATCTTTTTATTTTAATTTTATTTGACTTTGAAACTCTTTTCGCTGCTACATGGAATGGCCTCTTCCTCGTGCCATTCCCTGCTTGCCACTCCCTACAGCCGCATGCAGCCTCTCCCTGCCAAGCCATGCATGAGCCATGCACAACTAGGGCATGGCTATGCATGCTTTCTTCTTCTATAAAAATAGGGTGGCTTCTTCCTTTGCAAGGAGCCTGGTCCAACGCCAAAAACACAGCAGCTCCACTTGTCCTTCCAGGCCACCGTCCCCTCCCCCTCTCCCTCCATACCCAGGACCTCCTCCTCTGAGGAGCCACTCTACGGGAAGGAGACCATCACTGTGGTGCACACCCACCACCGTGAAACCACCACCGCCAAGCTCATCAAGGAGCCGGTGGGCGTGGTGGTCTTCTCTTCCCTGTTTCAACGTCCAAGCCACTCCTGCCATTGCCATAAAGCTTCAAGCTTTGAAGCTCAACCAGACACCGCACGCCCCTGCAGCAGCCGGCCAAACTCCACCGTGCACGCCAGTAGCGTGGTGGTCTTCTCTTCCCTGACTTCTTCGTTTCCAGCACTTCCGCCATTGCCGCAGGCTTCAAGGTCTGAAGCTCCGCAGCAGCAGCAGCAAGGTGGCAGCAGGCACGCAAGTCACCGTGCGCCCGCACGCAGGCCGCCACGCGCGCCTGCAGGCTGCCCTCGCCTCCCACTTCTTTGCGCAAACACCGCTTCTCCTCGCAGCCCAGCCGGCGTAGACCTTCTTCCGCATGCGCCGAGCCAGCCGCAAGCCACCTGCACTCACAACACCGGGTGCAAGAGGTTGCGCGGCTCACCCAGCCACTATAGCCACTGTTCACGCGTTTCTGCGGAACACTGTGGCAACAGTGGGGTGACCGGTAAGTTTCTCACTTATCCGGTCACCCGGTGCGCCGCAACCGGCCTTCGCCCACGCACGCGTCTCGTCCCGCGTCCCGCTCCAGCACCCGCCCGCGCGTCTGCGTGTAGTCCTCTGCCAGCGCCTGCTCCCACCCACATCTTTGCTCGCGTGTGCCTGTGAGCGCCCGCTCCAGCCCTTCCGCGTAACGCTGTGCGCTGCGGTCCTCTCCGCGCCCACTCCCTCCAGCACGCTCCTCTCTGCACGCATATGCGCCTATGCGTGCGGCCGTGGACTCCAAACAGTGCTTGGAAGACTCAGACACCTTAACCACGCCAACTCCAGCTCTCTCTCTCTCTCTCTCTCTCTCTCACAGCACTCTCTCCCTATCTCTCTGCCAACATTTACACATACGCACTCACACTCTCATACACACACATACACACCTATACACTATTATATACTTATATATATATACATATATATATATTTATATCTATATATATTTATATACATATATATATATACTTATATCTATATATATAGTAGTATTTATATAACTAAGTATTAGTATACATACATATATATATACATATATCTATACATATATTAGTACTTATATAACTATGTATTAGTCTATATACATACATAGATATATATATACACATATACTTATACATACATACATACATACATATATATATATATTTATATATATATAAATATACAAACATATATACATATCTATCTATATAGCTATATATACATATAAATATATATATATATATACATATCTATCTACATATATCTATATACATATATTACTATATATATATGTATATGTTTACATCTATATAGATATATATACATACTTATACATACAAATATATATATATATATATATATATATATATCTATACATATACTTATATATATATATACATATAACTACATATATATACCTATATATTTATAACCATATATATATATATATATATACATATATTTTCACATTACTTACCATACGTGGTATCGCGGGAATATCTGCACCAGTTGCTGATATTCCCCGATACACGCGTACAAAAAGAATGGTCACACACATCTTCCACCATCCATCCTACACTCCATGCAGCACCTCGTCCTGTTGGTTGCGTCTTTCTAGACGACGATCGACTCGACACCGTGCTACACTCCATCTCCGCCTCCACCCCCACCCCTTTATACATATATATATGTATACTATATTTACTTTATTTCTGTTTCTCTTTCCTACCAATAAAAAGATAAAAAATATATATATAAAAGAGAAAAGATAATCCTTGACTTGCAGGTACTCCATCTTGCGAATAGCAAGACCCATTTTGGAACCCTGATTTGGCTCAAAGCCAAGAACCTAATTTTGAGGGTGTGCCTCAAGGACAAGAATTATCAGAAAAAAATCTAAATAGAAAAACACTAAAAACACAATAAACGAACGGAAGAGATTCGTTATAGGAAAGGCGTAGAAACTTGACTTGTAACCCCACTTCCCTGAGTTTGACCCTAGGCCTAAAAGTGACCAAGATAAAATCAATAGGCCAGGTAAAAAAAATATTTTGTAAAGAGATGGTTAGGCTCGATTTATGTTAACCACTATACACATTTCAACGATAAAATTACCATATTAATACACCTATCTGGGTCCGACCAACAACGAGCCTCCACCACTATGGGCGTGTTGTGTGACAGGTCACACCGCCATTCGGAGATCGTCCACATTACCGTGAGCACCTCGCCGTGCACCGCCGCTGTCGTCACCAACAACCACCGCCATAGCCACTGAAATTTCACTCCTCAGTCAGTTAAGACGTCCAGGAAGTTTCTCGGATGTCTGAAGCTTCGACCCACACTTCAGTAGCAACCAGCCACTCACTCCACGCCCGCGCCCCTCCGGTTCCACGCTTAAACCATCTCCTGCAGCATCTATTCCAGCGCCACCAACCCGCCCACTCCATGCCCGCATCACACCACCCGCGCACACAACAGCAGGATCGGCCGCTCCTTCACACCTACGTAACTTCAGCTGCACAAGACCGCCAGCCCACGCACGCACTTCACCTCCAGTGCTAACCGCCAGCCCACGCGTGCGCATCACCTCCATCTTCCAGCGCACGCTCGCCAGCACCCTGCAGCGCCTCTTCACGCACGCAGCAGGCGTGCGTTCCTCCGCACCTTCCGCCTGTAGCGCTCCCTGCCATCTACAGTGCGCCCGCGCCTTCCAGACTGCGCCTACAACCTACAACAGCATCTGCCTCCACCAGAGCGCGCCCGCCAGCAACCCTCAGCATGCTCAACTCCCGCCGCTACCTGCAGTGCCTCCACCAGTGCATGCGCATGCACCACCTACAGCAACACTCAACTCCCGCACACAGCCGCCCCTCCAGCAGCTGCAGCCACCGTTGACAGCCACCTTCGCCGGAGCTCCACCGGAGCTCCGTCCGGCTAACTCCAGCCACCGCGCGACTCGCCGCCACCACTGCTATGAAGCTCTTAGTCCAAAGAACTTCCTCCGAGCTTCCCGCCTCCGGCCATCCACTCCTCTTCACCCACGGCCAAGGGGAATAAATCCCCTATTTTGCTACAGTATTCATCCCATTAATAATTACATTTTCTGCCATTGTCATCTTTTAATGATATTTTATTGAATCTGCATTGCAAAAAAATATCCTCTAGTTATTAAGAATTGCTATTTCAGCATGATTTCTTGATTCAACCTTAATCTGAAGGCAAATTTGGCTTGATTCTCAACTAAACTAACTACGAACAAATGTTTTTAACCGGTGCGAATTTAAATACGTCGTTGTCTCCCTGTGGATACGACCCGCTCTTCTGCGAGTGGTTATTTTTTTTTAAATATTGATTAGTCGATTTTTCCACCACATAAAATTACAAACGACTTTAAACCGAACAATCGACTCGTCAAAATGGCGCCGTTGCCGGGGAGGCAACAAATGCAATAATTTCACCTGATTTTATTTTGATTATTTCTCAATTGCACAGTGATTTGACCATTTATTTTTTTCTTTCCTGTGTGAGAAATTTTGTGCGAGGAATCAGCCATCATGAGAGGTGACCCATGATGTCACCAAAGGAGAATTGGTCGAGCTACTTTGAAAAGGAGGAGAACGATGAGGATGCGACAGTCATCATTGTACATTTAGTTGCTAATCTGATTAGAGTAGAATTAAGACTTTAGATTTAATTTTTCATTGCATTTGGTTTGAAACCCTTGTTTTAGGGTATATTTTGAGGGGTTCGTTCCCCGATTTTGTTTTAGGCCCGTGTTGGGTAATTTTTGAGAGCCTGTTCCCTTTTCTTTAGATTTAGGTTTTTAGTTTATTTTGTGGATTGTTTACTTTTATTTGCTTATGCATGAGTAATTTAAAAAAAATATAAGAAAAATGAGCTGCCTGCTAGAAGCTGCCTACCCTTAGGACAAACCATTTAGGTCTGTATGAGCAGCCTCTAGATTTACTTCTTTGCATTGCGTGCATTCTCGCATCGATGAATGCTGGAAGCAAGGTACGCATTCTCTTACTTTGCATCCTATTCTTGATCACGCATTGCATGTAGACTTAATGCGAAGGCCACCTAATATGTATTGAATAAATTAAACAAGTGGTCACATATTTTCTAGAAAAAGGACTAATTAAAGGAGGGACATTTTAAAAACCAAGGATTTGATTTTAAAACTTGGCGTGCGATTCAAAATTCAAAATCTTTTGCATTGTATGCACACTTATTTCGCTTGCACCACGGCACGTTTTTAGACACTCCTTAGGTTTGGAAATACTAGGACAAGAGCCCTCCTATCATTGGATTCTGAAGTGTTTGGAACTTGAGATCAAAGGTTTTGTAAATCCAAAGAGGGGGATACCCTACCACGGATTTTTGGGGGTAGTTGAGAAGCACCGCGAAAGCACAGCTTCAAAGGAAGGCTTAGGCCTACTTGCATCCCTCGATCTTCCATCTTTGGAGTTGCTCTACCATTTGAGATTTAGGGAAGAACACCTAAGTTCCAACTAGGTCTTCTTAGGCGAGCCGTAGGTCGACAATAGGCGTGTAAATTGATTGAACAAATTGTATTGTCACCTGCAATCTGACTTAAAATCAAAAGCCTAAATTGGGAAAGACCTAAAAAGTCCTATTTGAATTGTGTTTTGCTTGGGGAATTCTGATTGAGGTGTAAGTTAGAATGGACCACATTGATTTTCATCCTTTCACATCTTGCCCACACCCTCACCCCCATTCTGCATCCTTCGATCCCAGATGCTGAGATGGTCCATCCCTTGATGGACATAATGACAATCATTGGGATCCGTTTTACTCCTATTATAGGAGTATTGTCCTGGTTAAGCCCCAAATCAGTGAGCAGAATCTAGGAGTGGGATTTGCTTTGCTCAATATCCCACACACCATAGAAAGACTCAACCTACCCTCCCTGAAAAATTATTTTGGTTGGATAGACACTCCTGGGTACTATAAGCCTGAGCCTGACTTCCCTCATGATAGAAATGACATCTCCTCTTTGAAGATGGAAATACAGAAAATGCAAAACGAAATGATTGAATTGTTAGGAGAATCTTCGAGAGCAGGCCAACAAGAAAGAGATGAAATTAGCCACCCAATCTACCCCATTGAGGATGACGTACACCCCTCTACAATAGATGCATCTCCCATGGGAGAGCTACACTTTAAGTTGGAGGGAAATTCTGGGGAGAATAGCTACTTTTCGAGGATCGATTTTAAAACCTCCCCATTAGATGACACTTCCTTGAGAGATCCACGCCTTAAGTGGGAGGAAGACACATATGAAAGTAGCTATGCATTGGATGAAGAAAGGTGGCAACCCAAGGAAGATGATGATAAGGTTGAGTATCCACCTGAATTATATTGGAGTCAAAAGAAGGGAATGATGGTACCATTGGAAGACCTCGACCCAGATGATAGTATTTTCGTGACATTTGATGAAGTGGGTCGAAGTCAAGTTGTTAATCCTACCCTCCCTTCTGATCACGAGATGGAACTCAAGCCTACCCTTAGGGAACCTAACCCTAAAGAAATTGACCTATCTGAGGAGTCTGATGTTACCAGTGTAAACCATTTACCTCAGATAGAGCACCCTAGGGGATCTGCTGAGATATTAAATGATTCTAGACCTCAGGTACATGATCAATTGTGTGATGAGGAGAAAGACGAATTATATGAGGAACCTACATTCAAGGTTTGGAGTGACACTAAGGATGATTATGTCTTATTTGAAGAGTTAGCCCCTGAGGATGTCACAATTTTGACCAAATTAGGTTTCCTTAGCACAACCATTGATGATATTTCTCCTCATGATGAAATGATGGAAAATTTGTCAGCAATTTCTAAGATTTATGTGGATTCACATATAGACTCCGGGGAAGATTTGAGTAAGGAACAAAAACCCAGGGATGACATTGATAGGATAATCCCTAGATCTGTTGCTTCCAACCTACCTTCATTCATTTCGAAGTCACCCTCTGATTCACTTATATCTGAAAGCGAAATTGTGACTCCTGATGAAGAGCAAGAAGATACATGTGATGGTGCAAGGAATGCTAGGGATGAAATTGAGGATTTAGAGTGTTAAGGATGGACACCGAGTTGATTAAACCCAACCTAGATCTTGTGGCCATCCCGCAACCTCGTAACTTGGACACCTTAGACGATCCTTGCCTTAGAGAATTACTCACTTTTATTCTGACTAGGGGGTTTAACAGACCAATATTTCCCATAATGGAGTATTGGGTATGGATTGATGATTTCTTTAGTCAGTCCATTACCCTGGGGGTTTATCTCTGCACCATTCCTTTCCCATTCCTTTTGGAGGATCCTTGTCATCCTCCCCCCACCCCTTTGGAGGTTGTTATACCTGTTTATCCTTTAGAACCTCCTCTGGTGACCTGGGAAGATTTCATTCCCATCTTAGTTGGGAGAGCATTTGCTATCGGGATTCATCATCAGCTCGCCAACATCCTAGGTTACCTATTTTCTAGGCCAACATTGCTTTGCTCATTTTTAGGGCCTATTTCTGCAATTCTTGAACCTGATTTGCAGATTCTTTGGCTATTCATCCCAGCTCTGACCCAGGTAATATCCTTCTATGCAATGAGGACATTGCAGATTTTAGGCATGGGGGAGTGTACTTGGGGATATACATAGCATAGTGCATTCATTGCATACATTTGCATTAAAAAAAAAAAAGTTTTGAGCTTAACTAGCTAGATCTTGCAGTCTTAAGCAAATCAGAACTCTAGGGTAGACTAAGTTAATTCTAGGGTCAAATTTTAGAAGCTAAATAAACTACTAGCTTTAGACTTTTAGGGTCCTTTGTGGACTTAAAAACTTAAGTAGGAGTTAAGTTGTGGACCATTCCTCAAGAGGTTGAGGAAGGAAAGCTAGGGTTTGAGTTAAAAGGTGGGGTAGTACCTGGAGTCTTGTTCTACCTTTTGGTTTACGGGTCCTTGTAACCCAAGCATCCAAATTTCACACACTTGGTTTGGTAATCAACTTAATTTTTTTTTTCTTTCTTAAAAGAGATTTAGTTCTCTTAGTTTTGACTTAGGAAAGGCTGGAAAACACAATTTGATTGGAAGAGTTCCCGTTGCAGGAGAGGTGGAGTATATACTCACCTTGAGGATGTGATGATAACATATTACCTCCTCGGCGCTTGTCTCTTAGGATATCCATCCTATTGGGGGCATGTAAGCACATTGTGCGGTTCAGGTACCATGGGCGGCCCTATCTCGAAGTGCCGATTGCCACAGGCCTCAATTCGCTTAAGAAATCCATGGACGATACTATCTCGAAGTGTCGATTGCCAGAAGTTCTTGGGGTCACTATGGGCGATGCTATCTCGAAGAATTGAAAGCCAGGCACCCTTCGAGGTACGGTAATAGGGACAATGAATCCGACACCGACCGTGTTGATAGCTGATCTGAGGTTAGACTTAGAAGAATCAAACAAAATATATATATATATATAATTTAAAAAAAAAAACTATTTCCTTTAACTCAAATAACTCAGACCAATGCACAGGCACAGATGCTTTAATCTCAGGGATCAATAAACCTTAGGGTAGAGTCAGAAATCAGGGAAACTCGTGCCTGCAACTTATCTTTAGTCGACCTAGTCTGTAACTTAGCAATTACTTGGGAACCTTGGGTCTAGAGTCTGAACTTAATATGTTTCTGAAGGAAGACCAATTGGGTTGACTAGTCTACTTGGAGTGCTAGGTTTCGCTTAATTTTGCTAGGGACTAGCAAAAACTAGGCATGTGGATATTTGATTAGCCCATATTTGTGGGCTATTTAAGTATTTAAGTGCCTAGACATTAGGTTAATTCTGACATTTATTTAGCATAAATTAGGATGTAAATAGATTAATTCATATTTCTAATTTAATTACATAATTCATGCATTGCATTCATATTTTAAATGCATTTAGAATTAACTTAGAATTGCATTCATTTAATTAGTTAACCAATTAGGTACATTGCATTCATTAATTTTAAGTTAACATAAAAGTTTGAGGGTTTGTATATAAATAACCACAATATTTTAACAGTATCTTTTATTCTTCTTTTCAACAACGGCTCGACTATCGTTGCAACACCTCCTGCCACACTAAAGCTCACATTCATGGATTAGTGGAGAAGGTGGATCTGCTCCCGCCTCTCCATTCAAATTCGTGCAAGTAGCTACACAAAGCGGAGAGAGGCTGCCGAGCGGAGTAGGCCTCCACCCCCGACCCACCACTGCACAGAGAGTTCATCTCTCTTCCATTCCACACCGTCGGCCTCAACCGCGGTGACGAGCCTCCACCACCGTGGGCGTGTGGTGTGACAGGCCACACCGCCATCCGGAGATCATCCGCATTACCGTCAGCACCTCGCCGTGCACCTTTCTCGCCGTCGTCACCAACAACCACCACCGCAGCCACTGAAATTTCACTCCTCAGTCAGTTAAGACATTCGGGAAGTTTCCCGAATGTCTGAAGCTTCGATCCACACTTCAGCAGCAACCGGCCACTCACTCCACGCCCGCGCCCCTCCGGTTGCATGCTTGAACCATCTCCTACAGCATCTATTCCAGCGCCACCAACCCGCTCACTCCACACCCGCATCACACCCCCGCGCACATAGCAGCAGGACCGGCCGCTCCTTCACACCCGCGTCTCTTCAGCTGCACAAAACTACCAGCCCAAGCACGCACTTCACCTCCAACACTAACCGCCAGCCCATGCGCGCTCATCACCTCCAGCTTCCAGCGCGCGCCTGCCAGCACCCTGCAGCACCTCTTCACGCACCTAGCAGGTATGCGTTCTTCTCCTTACCTTCCGCCTGCAGCGCTCCTTGCCATCTGCAACGTGCCTGCGCCTTCTAGCCTGTGCCTACCGCCTGCGTCGCATCCGCCTCTAGCAGAGGCACCTGCCAGCAACCCTCAGAGCGCTCAACTCCTGCGCACAGCCGCCCCTCCATTGACAGCCACCTTCGCCGAAGCTCCGTCCGGCTGACTCTGGCCACTGCGTGACTCGCCGCCACCATCGCTGCGAAGCTCTCGGTCCAAAGAACTTCCTCCGAGCTTCCCACCTTCGGCCGTCCACTCCTCTTCACGCACGGCCAAGGGGAATAAATCCCCTGTTTTGCTACAGTATTCATCCCATTAATAATTACATTTTCTGCCATTATCATCTTTTAATGATATTTTATTGAATCTGCATTACAAAAAAATATCCTCTAGTTATTAAGAATTGCTATTTCAGCATGATTTCTTGATTCAACCTGAATCTGAAGGCAAATTTGGCTGATTCTCGTCTAAACTAACTACGAACAAGCATTTTTAACCAGAGCGAATTTAAATACATCATTGTCTCCCTGTGGATACGACCCACTCTTCTGCGAGTGGTTATTTTTTTTAAAATATTGATTAGTTAATTTTTCCACCACATAAAATTACAAACGACTTTAAAGCGAACAATCGACTCGTCAGTTTGCTGCTGAAATCCCGAGTATGAAGTTGAAGCATCCATCTCGTCAGGTGATGGGGTAGAAGGGGCCTGATAAACAAAGTGAGCTTGGTCCTTATTTGGGTTCATAACGTGCCTCTAGTTCAGCATGTTATTTGGATTAGGAAGAGGCTGAGAAGAAAGTGCACCAGGCTGGCGAGCACTTGCCAGCTGGGCCAGTTGATTTCATAGCTTTGAGATCTCTTCTTTGTGCTATTTTTGCATGTCAACCAAGGTCTAGAGAATTAGAGATGTATGATCTGCTTTAGGTGGTCCAGATTGGAAGTTTTGAGTGGGCCTTGGTAGGGTTGGCTGATAAGGTTGCAGAGCCTGTGGTTGGGGTTGGAATTGAGGTTTTAGATTTTGGTTATTACCCGACCATAAAAAGTTAGGTTGATTACGCCATCCAGAGTTGTAAGTGTTGGTGAAAGCATTATTCTAGATGGCGTGAAGATCCTCGTAGGTCTGACGAGCTCCGAGATAATCAGGGTATGGGGGTTCAGAGTTCCCCCAACTGAGGTGGGCTTACCCGGAGTTGCCTCCAAAGCCATAATCATATGGAGGTGGATATGCATCCATCCCCAGGGAGTGGTAGATGTTGTGCATAGCCTCCCTTCTCGTGGGTGGGTGTGCGTATGTGCTGTGAGGTGTAGAGGTGGATTTGTGTAGATGACGAGTGATGTCGTCCATCTTCTTTGCGATAATAGAGACCTTGTCCAATTGACTGGCTACCAACTCCAGATCAACGGATGCGGAAAGGCCTCGGGATTCGTGTACCCCCCGATTATTTGTCAATGCACGGGTGGACGTTTGGTCGTACGCACCCAATGACTCATTGTTCAGGGAGTTCTCGCACATGTTTTCGAGAATTTCCTAGATCGTGTCTTCATGTTGACCCATGATGCTACCACCACAGGTTGCATTGACAAAGAGCTTGATATCTTCATGGAGTCCGTGGTAAAAGGATTGGACTTGTTCCCACGTCGGAACTCCGTGATGGAGGCACTTACGCATGAGATCCAGAAAGTAATCCCATGCTTCGTGTAGAGATTCTCCTACTCCTTAAGAGAAGTGTGTGAGTTGGTGCTGCATTGTGTTGGTACGACCAATGGGGTAGAATTTTTGTAGGAAGGCAGTTTGAAGTTCTCCCCATGTGTTGATCATGTGTGGTTGAGGCTGAAACCAGTGAGCAACTTTGTCGGCCAAGGAGAATGAGAAGAGCTTTAAGAGTAAGCTGTCTCGATTCTGTACATCTACCCCAAAGGTGCAGGCCAGATGTTTTAGGTTCTTGATGTGCTAGAAAGGATCCTCGAAGTTCACGTCATGAAATTTTGGAGTCATATCAAGCATGCTAGGCTTGAGATCTACCTCAGGTCCTCCCATGGGAATGTTGATTCGGGATTCGATCTCCAGCGCTGCGAGATTATAGTGATCTCGCATCTGAGGATGCGGCAGTGAGTTGATGATGGCATGATTTGATTTTGGAAGTCATGGAATTGTTGCTCAAGATTTGGTTGTTCTTCTTGGTGATCCATAGCTGATGAAGGGGAAGTTGGTTCTGAATCAAAGGATATGTCAATGTGATCAGGTTGTTGCATAAACGCGGAAGTCAAGGCTCGACCTCGACGAGAGTGAATATCTAATGGAGGCCTCAAGGATGGTCTTAAGGACCTCCTCCCAAACATGCACTGATGGATTAGATGAGAGAAAGAATGTGATGGACCCAATCAAGACACCCAAAAATTTTGGATGACTATAGAGGTTCGAGGCGGATGATACCCCTTAGTCAGAAAGTCGTCCACCTGAGAATTACCTGGGCAGCCAAAGAGGGAGAGTCCTACAAAGACCCCTACACGGTAGAGCATCCCCATGAGTTATAGGGTTTCCCCTACTCGACCTCTCTTGTCACTAATGATTCAGGTAGACCAGAATGGGGACTTGACCTCTTAAGTCTACCAGTTTTAATTAAGAGCAAGGGTGCTTAAGATTTCACTTGAACTTTTAAGATGTTTTTGTGAAAAGTGACCTAATTTGAAGATTAGTTAACCCAACAAGGTGGGTCAACTTCACCTGTATTGTCCTTTTGAGAAATTTAGGTCCCTCTTTTAGTGTTCAAATGAATTTAAGAGCCTGATTTTATGGTTTTGCTTGAATAGATCAATTTAATCAAGGTTTAGGCACACATTATTTGGAAAGATCAATTCTTGATTAAGCGAGTGTCTCTAAAACCCTAAACTGGAATCCTTAATTGGCTCTGATTTGGTCCAATTTAATTTGTCAAAATATGGTACCTAGGGCTCAAACAAGAATGTGATAGCCCTAGATACCTTAGCTTCAAATGGGTGCACAGATCAGGGTTTGGATGTTGTCTAAATAGAATGTATCAAATCAGGCACTTGATGATTTGTCTAAGAATAGAATGCAAGTAGCCCTAATTGATTTTTCCTTTTTTTTTAGCTTTTTCAGATTCAAGGGCTTAGAAGAAGGTAGATGGAGTTTACCTGCCCCTGGAGTGGTTGATGTGCGACTGATCTTCTTTCAATGAGTCCCTGAAATAGATCACAATCAAAACAGATGTAGCAAGTTAGAATCCAATCTGATTATTGCAATCAAGAGATCTGAATTGTGCATTTCTCCCTAGCAACGGTGCCAAAATGTTTACAAGTGAAATCGAGTTTTTAAAAGCTGCATTGTAGTATAGCCGAAATTGCTTTGAAAATAAATAATATTTATTACTCGAATTTGAAGTCCGAGGTCGAACACAGGGAGAAATATGGAATTCAATCTCAAAATTGCAATTTAAGCATAGTATGAGCAATTTATAATGAAACTTCAAACAATAATGACATATCAATGGAAGCAAATGTCAATACTGTAAAAAGAATAGAGTAAAATGGTGATTTGAATCACCAATTACTCTGCACAATGATAGTTAAGAGATGCACAATATCAATTAAGAAGCTCAAATCAAACACAATATCAATTAACAATCTAAAGAGATCTCTTTCTTCTTCTTAAACTCTTCCTTTTCTCTGTTTATGCTACTCCTCTTCTTTCCTTCTTTCTTCTTCTACCTCTCTGCCTTTCTGTTCTTCTACTCTTCTTCATGCAAAGGGAGAAGATTCCTCAATTTTGGCTAAGTGTCAGCCAAACCTCCATAGACCAAAACCCCCCTGCCCCTGCACGCTCTCTCTCTTTCTCTCTCTGGGTCACGCTATCCTAGAGCCTTCCATAATACCGGGTATTCGGATCAAGCACGCACCCAGGTCTAGACTCACCGACAGTGGGTGGGGAGCGAGGAGTGAGGCGTGGGCAGGTCAAGTGATAGGTGTGAGGTGGACCTCACCCCTTGTGTATGAGACAATAAGCCCTAGTCACAAATTCAATTCATTCTACTGCAAGGGGTCTTCCGTATCCAATGTGGGACTATGTCCCTAGCTTGCTCTTCGTGCGCAAAGCTGTTGAGGAAATCGATCGAATTGGCAACCTGCAGCTATGGAACTCCTCACTTGAAGACCTGGAAACCTGTAGGTATTGATTCCGCACCACCTGGATGCTTCACCTGGAGTTGCAGTGGCTAGAATGGGCTTTAAGCTTCCTTCGAAGCTCTGCGTTAATGGTGGAGGAGCTTGACACTTGAAAATATCAACAAGGCCTTTCGACAACATTAAAAAGCTTAGGAACGATCGCCGGAGCACGACGAGTGTGACAGTGGTAGTGGTGTGCAAGGAGCATGTGTAAAAAGGCCTGTCGACCTTGCGGAGGGTGGCCGGTGAAGTGTGAGTTCGGCAGAGGGTTTGGAGGAGTAATCGGCCTAATGAAGTTAGGGCTTTTGCTCCTGAGGTTGAGGTGGAGATTGAAATTGCACTAGAGGGGGGGTGAATAGTGAAATTATAGAATATTGTAATAAAAAAGATTCAATCACACAATGTACTCAATTATTTTTAGGTGGAAACCCAAGATGGGTGAAAACCACCACCTAAGCCAATCTCTTGACTTAGGATTTTCGATCACAAGGTGATCAATCCACTAACCACACTACTTAAACGAGGGTAGTGTACCTCAATTACAAATCCCACCTCCGATCCCTAAATGGAGGTTTCTCCCTTCAAAATGAAGAGACGGGGACCCGACAGACCGGATACCCAAAGTACAGAAATTAAGAAGTAAAATAACACCTATAGAGCACCCCAATAATTTAGTTGCTTTCTTATCTACTAAGCATGAAAAGAACTCCCTGATGACTTGCAGAACGGAGTGAGCCGGGAGTATGGATTTGCCCTTTGATCAGAGTATTAGCACAGCACGAGGGAAAAATGGAGCTTAAAGTAGTGAGCAAGAGATTTTTCTAATGGATTTGTATCTCAAGAGGTGTGTGTTGCCTAAGAGGAGTTGTAGTCTATTTATAGGCAAGTTTGGAACCTTCAAGAACACTTGGGAGAGCTCTTCTAGCCGTTGGAAACAAATCCCAAGAGTTTTAGGACGAAATCCACACAAAATCAGGGCAATGATGAGTCTGACAGCAACATCTGACGTCTTACAGGACGTCTGATTTTACCTCTGGTCGTCTAATATTGCAGGACATCCTCAACAGACTCTATTGGATCAAAAGAAGGACGTCTGATATTATCTCATAAGACGTCTGATTATTTCATTGGACGTCTAATGAATGGTGGATTCGTTCCTATTGTCATCAGATCCAAACAGGGTTCTAGGTTTAGAGGATCAGACATCATTATGGACGTCTGAGAACATTACCAGACGTCTGGAAACCTAAATACCGTTCCCTACTTCTTCTGCCAAAAGATTATGTGGCCGTAAAGAGATACGCACAGAAAATCATGGCCAACGGTTCAAAGGCAGACGTCTGTAAGTGTGTCAAGACATCTGTAAATTGTTTTTGGCATAGACGAAGTCTAACGGTTAGTATGAGGACGTCTGGGTAAACAATCAGATGTCTGTTTAAGGTTGTCGACGTCTGAAAGTAAAGTCCTTCGACTGATGTTTATGAGGAGACAAAATAGGCAGAAATCTTTGAAATTAGACGTCTGATACACTTGTCAGACGTCTTAAAGTGGAAAATCAGACATCTGATAAAAGTATAAGTGTTTGGTTTTTGTTTCTTATTTATCCTAAGTGTAGAGAGCCTAAGTTAGCTATTTATAGGTTTTGTTCGGGGGCTCTTTACAATATTTTTAGACTCAAATAAAATGAAAATTACAACCTTTGAAAGTTTACATGAAAAAGCCTAAGACCTAATACTTATGCTACTCGTCTTTACGCTTTTAATCTCCCGTCTTGGAAAGCTTTTTGAAATCCTGCAAATATGTTATTACAGAGAGAAAATAATATGCTACGCTTTATTTTTTATTTCATTTTCTTCATTTTGTAAAATCATCAAAATATTATATACGAGTGGTTGAACTAACAGAGATGTGGAGCATGGAAGCGGCAGTGTAAGTGATCTGTGGTGGCCGCTAGTGCTCGCCGGAGGTATGCCGGCGAGATGGAAGACAGAGTCGCAGAGGGCGTCAAGGAGCTCAAAGTGGAGTGTCGGAGGTACTGGCATGACGTAGAAAATCTAAGGAGTCGATTGAGGTATGTAGTAGATGATGGGGGGCGGAGATGGCGTCGGTTGTGGTATGGTTGGCGCCAGAGACAAAGCTGGCTCTAGTAAGGGTTGGACGGTGAGGATGAAGGGGATAGGGATGTCGGCTGGTACTACTTGACACAGAAGAAGACAGGGAAGGAGGATCTGTCGCTAGTATTACGATCAGACGATGAGGAGAGGCAAGGACAGTTATCAGAGCTCGAAGAGCACTTCGGCCAGAGGAGGAGAGAAGAATTGGGGGTTATTCTGGTCAAATTCGAGCGTGCCCCGAACGGTCTGCCCTGGGGAGTCTTATATAGGCCGTTAAAGGGTGCTTAGAGCTTGAGAAGCAAGCTTCCCAAGCTTAGAAGGTTGCCGAAGTTGGAAACTCAATTCTCTCATGTGTTCGTATAAGATATTAGGAAAGAATTGAAGCTCAAGAATCGGTCTGATTGAAAGAGAATTTCAAAAGGGATCTTCAGTTCACTTTTGAGGAAGTTTCATTAATCAATCAAGGAGAAATCCTTGGTTTATTGTCGTCAGAGCTTTAGGATTAGGATTTATTTGTGGTGGGGGCCCTTTTGTGAAGAAGACAAAGAAGTTGGGGGCCTTTTATAAGAAGTTCAAAAGCTGAGGGGCTATTGGAGATGAAGAAATTCAGACTTGGACCAAAGTGCAAAGTAGGTCAAAACAATCTCAGATTGGGCCCAAATTTTGATACAATTCTAATTTGGACCTAAAGAATTCAATGGTGAAGTTGAATTTTGGTTTTGACCTCGTTTGACTAGGTAATTTATGCAAAAACTTAAACAAAGGAAAAAGTCTATCTGTGGCTCTATTTTTTGTCAAGATGGGTTCTGATAGTCAAATTGAAAGTACCAAATCTTAGAAAATATTTTTTTATGAATTTTAGAGGATTTAGGTGAATTTTATCCTGACCAGAACCTCAGTTAATTAAGTGGGTCTGTTTTTAGGGTTTCACAAGTCATTTAATTCTCAAAACATATGAAAACCCTTTTGTCTGTTCTAACCCACTTGTTAGCCTTTTAGGATCATTTAACCATTAATTAACTCCTGAGAAAATCCGTGGTTGTACTATATTAACGTTATGATAGTAAAATTATAGTTTTAACCCTGGTTTCTTGTCTCTCCCTTAGAATGGATTTACGGTGAATTATGGCTCTCTAGCAGTTATGTAGGAACATTTACTGACTTAATTAGATCAAAATGGGCTAGTTATGGCTCATTGATCAAGGTGCTTGTTCTACAAAATTCATTTGATTTGACCACTCCTTCTCCATACCATGTTCTACTCAGCTGAAGGCATTAAATTTAGCGCTTAACAGGAGGCAACCTATCATTCCAAAAACCCGAGATCATTTTGATTATCCTTTTGTACTTCACGTCTATTGTACTCTGAGTTCACTTTTAAAACAGTTGACTCCACCACTGGTATTCGTATCAGAGCTTGAAATCATTTGCAATAGTCATCCCGACCCGTTCACCCACTTGTTTATCCTATTTTAATCCCTGAACCCTAACTGTTTCATACCCTCCATTTACAATGAGGACATTGCAAAACTTTGGCATAGGGGGTGTTAAAGTGCAAACACATAAAAATTCAAAGCTCTGAAGGGTTCTCACAAAAAATACATATTCCAAAAAATCAAAAAATCAAAAATAAAATTTTGAAAAAAAAAATAATGGAGAAAGGGGAGGAAATTTTTTAAAAATTAAATGCATATCATTCTTGAGAGAAAGAGGAGGTGATTTAAATGTCAAAAAGGAGCAACAAATTGAAATAAAAAGAGATAGTCATTAGTAAAAGATTATGGAATATATTTAAGTTCTAGACCAAATCAAAAGAAAGAAATAAAAGATAAAAGTGCTAAGAGATACAGAGATTAGTATACTAATCTTAGGCCTCTTGGGCTTGTTTTAGGCTTAAAAATTCGTGTATCCGTTAAGATCTGGAGAGTGCTCAAGAGGTTGAGAAAAATGCGAAGCTTAAGTATTAGGTCTAAGGCTTAAGGATTATTTGACCTCGTTAACTGACCTCTAGTTTGCAGGACTTGGTAACCTAAGCACTCTGATCCACACACAGTCTAGTTCAGTGCGCTTAATAATCAAAACCACGCAAATGCGTTAATTCTGTTCTGAAAAAGCTACCTAGATTAGGAGCGGCTTATCGACACAAGTTGATTTGGACGAGTTCCCGGTGTTGAGAGGTAGGAAATTTCCCTCGAAGATGCGCAATCACATACCGTCTCCTCGGTGCTTGTCTCCTAGGATATCTAAATATCCTACTGGGGGCACGTAAGCACCTTGTGTTGATTCAGGTGCCATGAGCGGGATTATCCCAAAATTTCGATTGCCAGGGCCTGAATTTAGCTATAGAACGCCATGGGTGGAACTATCTCAAAGTGTTGAAAGCCAGGGTTCTGGGGGTTGCCATGGGTGGTGCTATCTTGAAGCATCGAAAGCTAGAGACCCTACAAGGATTGATGGTGGGAGGTAGGAATTTGATACAGGCCGTGTTGTAAAGACAATCCAAAGCTAGAAATAAAGAAATAGAGAGAAAAATCTCCAAAAAAATGCAAAAAATTCTTCTCTTTCTTACAAAAATGCACTTCAAATTGAACCTGGGCTAACCATGTTTTAAGCATGGGTGCTTTAATTGCGAAGTTCAACAAACCTTAGGTTAGTTCCTGAGGGCCTTAGAAACCTTCACGGCTGATTGAGGCTAAAGCTGGTCAGGTCTGGATCTTGGTTGGTACTTGAGTATCTCTAGGCCTACTATTGGCATTCTAACCTAATCTAACAAAAAAATCACATATCAGAGATCTTAACACATGATCTAGAATTTGAGTTAATTTCATAAGATTTTGTTAAGGGACTAGCAAAAGTTAGGCATAAGGGTATGATGATAATGTCATCATCAGCTATATCTAGCTTTATTTAATCATATTCCATCATTAAATGCTTCTACATAATAGCCAGAGAACCATAATTCACTGCAAATCCATTATGAGAGAATAACAAGAAAATAGGGGTAAAACTGTAGTTTTAACAGCATATCTCAATTGTAGTACAATTATGGGTTTTCTCAGGGGTCTATTAAAGGTCAAATGATCTTCAATGTCTAAAAAAAGGGTCCGTATAAACAAAAAAAGGTTTTCACATGTTTCAATAATTAAATGACTTCTGAAATCCTTAAAATAGACCTGCTTGACTAACGAAAGTTTTGGTCAGGATAAAATTCACTTAAACCCTCCAAAATTCATATAAAAACATTCTCTAGGGTTTGGTATGCTTGATTTGACCATTGGAACATAATTTGACCTAAAATAGAGCTTAGACAAACAGTTGCCCTAATTTGGGTAACTACGTAATTTATCCAGTAAAACTTGGTAAAAACCTAAATCAAACTTTATCATTAGATTTCTTGGGTCAAAATTAGGTTTGTACCAAAATTTGGGCCCAATTTGAGATCATCTTGACCTAGTTTGCAATTTGGTCTAGTCTGAGTCTTTTCTCTTACACACATGCCCCTAACTTTTGAATTCCATACAGATAGGCCCCTATCTTTGTCTTCACTCTTTTCAAATAGGTCCCTTCACCATTATAGCGGAGGAATCCTTCTCTGGAGACCTTCGATTGAAGAGAACTCTTCTAATCAATGAATCCCTTCCAAAATTGGAAGGGAGATTCCTTGAGAAATTCTCTTTCCAACGAATCCAGTCTTGAGCCCAACAACCTTCCCAATCACTCATGCGAACGCATGAGAGATTCGGGTATCTTATAGGTTTCCTACTTTGACAAGCCTTCCAAGCTTAGGAAGCTTGCTTCCCAAGCTCTAACCGCTCTCTAAAGGCCTATAAAAGGAACCCCAGGGCAGACCATTCTCCCTAAGCTTGATTTTGGCTGGATCTACCCTCATTTCCTCCCTCCTATTCCGATTGAAAGGCTCCTCAGCCTCTGACGATTCCCTTTGCCTATCCTCGTTGTCTGGCCGCAATACTGGTGGCAGATTCTCCTTCCCCATCTTCCTCCACGTCATGCAATACCAGTCAGCGCCTCTCTCTCTCCATCGTCATCGCCGTTACCACCCATCAGAGCATCTTCTTCCCCAATGCTGACATACCACCGGCATGGTCATTCTTCGCCCTTCGTCCGTTAGATTAGGGTTAGTTTTGAAGGATTCCCTACTAGGAGGGGTGACGTAATAAAATGCGGAAATAAATATAAACAATATCACAGAATAGACAACCACACAAAGTACACAAAGATTTTTAGGTGGAAACCCAAACCGGGTGAAAACTACCACCTAACCCTCTCGAGTTAGGATTTTCCGATCAACCTAGTTGATCAAATCCACTAACCGAATCACTTTAAAACAAGGGTGATTCAACCTCAGTACAACCACGCTACAAGTACGAGGGTAGCGTTCCTCAACCCCTTCTCTCCACGAGAAGGATTTTGTCCCACGAAGAAGACGGGAATTCGCAAAGCGAATACCCAACCAAAAGACAAAGATAAAATAAAACAAGTAATCTTATAGAGCCAACAAAGGAATTTAAACCTAGCTTCTATAGGAAATAGGAAACTCCCCTTTGCAAGGAGTGCGTCGAGTTGACGACGCGGTGCGTGTGCCACGCGATGGCGCAATGTCGCTCTCGTAGACAACGGCGGGAGAGCGGGTACGCAAAGCTTGATGCTCTCTAGAGAATGGAGCTTGAGCTTGGAGAGCAAGAGCTAGCTAAGACACAAGAGAGTGTGAAAGTGTGTAGCCAAGTGTATCTTGTGTTTCTCTTAGTGTATTTTGGTGTGTAAAGGCTCCCCTCTATTTATAGAGGCCTTAGGAAAGGTTTTATAGCCGTTGGGAACAAAGTCCAAGAGAATCAGGCCGAAATCAGGACAATGATTACATTTGACAGGGTTATCAGACGTCTAACTCTTGCATCAGACGTCTGGAAGGCCACTTTATGACGTCTAATTCCAAGGTCAGACGTCTGATTCTATGCGGGTTTCCTCCTGACTTGAATCAGATCTAAACAGGGTTTTTGTGCAAGTCCATCAGATGACATACAGGACGTCTGGCACTCTATCTGGACGTCTGGAAACCTACTTTTACTGTGGGAATTGATTTCCAAACATTGCAACGGCTAGAAAATCTCTGAGAAGAGATTTTGGGTCAGCCGAGGCAAAACGGTCAATTATCAGACGTCTGGAAAGGCCTAAGGACATCTGATAAGGCTCTAACGGTCATATTCTTGACTGTTTGCTAAGCTAGCCAACGGTCCACTAATTGGACGTCTGGCAAAGTCATCAGACGTCTTCTAAGACGTCTGGACTAAGGTCTGGACGTCTGATCAGACAGAATACTAACTCCAGCCTAACAGTGATCAGATGTCTGAAACAACAGTCAGACGTCTTAAAATGCTTTATCAGACGTCTGATTTGGGAATTAGACGTCTGGAAGTGCTGTTTGAACCCTATATTGGTTTTCTAAGTATTCTACAGAAAATCTAAGTATCCTAGGGTTGTGCCAGTGTTCCTAGGACTACTGTTAGGGTTCTTTGAGGCTCTTTAACATGAAATATCTAAGGAAATAAAGAGCAAGAAAAGAAACAAAAAATACAACAAGTACAAAAGAAGGAAATATATCATATTCTTCATTTTCTTCCATCTTCAATCTGTCGCTCCACGCGAACCTCCTCTGTTTTCCATCAAGCTCCTCCAATCCGTCCTGGATGCGAGCTCGAACTCCGTCTAAACACGTCCACATTTGCAATTGACCTGAAATCTAGGACTCAAATTGCAAATGTTAAATAACACGTGTTTTGTTATCATCAAAACAAATGATCGTGGTGCTCTAGCACCAACAATCTCCCCCTTTTTGATGATGACAAAACCGTAAATAATAATGCATAAAAATCCTCCCCCTTTTTGACATTATCAAAAAGGTTTGATTGGTTTTACATTTCCTATAACTCCCCCTTAAAACATGCTCTTCTATGAATTTATTTTAACAAAGATAATATTCTCCCCTTTTTGTAACAACAAGATAGCTATTATTTTTCTCCCCCTTACTAAGGAAAATTAGCTACCTTATATCTCCCCCTTAAAAATTGACAATTAGCTCATAAATTTTAACTCCCCCTATCTAAATGCTGCTGATAAAAAGATAGGGTAAAGGGTTTTACCTCACCTACCATGGCCAATAAAATGGCCCGAATGGTGGTGGTGGATGCCACATCGGATGGGGCTCCCATCCGTAGCTTGGAGGCCCGGGCATCGGCGCCGGTCTCCAATCTGGTGGTCGACGTGCGGCGGGTCCGTCGTTTGTTCGCCGTCTCGTCGGTCGTCTTATTCTCCTCCTTGGTCTACTCCTTGGTTCTCCCAACTCGAGTTGACCAGACTTCAGCTTGTAGGTCCAGTCCTTTATGTTGTAATTATCCCTGAACCCTACAAAACATGATTCTAATTCTTTCTTCGGTATCCAAGTGGGCTTGGATCCGAATCTGTTAGCGGGTCTCCTTGATGGAGATCCTTTCTCAACCTTAGGGCTATAAAAATTATCTACTTTATTGATTAATTTGTTAGAGTTTTCCCTAAGACATGCGATTTCTTTTTCTATAGTATTCATCTTAGTCTTTAAATCAGAAATTTCTATTTTTAGACTAACATTTTCCTCAATCAATTTATTATTTTCATTGATGAGGTTATGATTGTCTAATAATAGGTTATCATTTTTAGGACTAGCTTCTATGTCCTTAAGTTATTTTTCTAACCTATCATTTTCATTTTTAAGAAAACTAAGGTTCTTTTTAATGCTTTTATTTTCTATCTTAAGTGATTTACTAATCTCAAAAGTTCATTAAAAGCTTCTTGTAAATCGAAATTTACCTCGTTGTCGGAGTCGCTTCCACTTTCGCTATCGCTGTTACTTTCTCTGGCCATGAAACCAAAGCAAGCGGTTTCTTCTTATTTTTCTTCTTCTTCCTCTGAGCTCATCTCTTCATGAGTGTCTTCTAACTTCCTCCATATCTCGTGGGCGGTAGTGCACTCTTGGATTTTCTCAAACTCTTTCGGACTCAACGTGCAATACAAGACATTCATTGCCTTTGCGTTGAGGTTGAGATTCCGAACCTGATCTTCTGAGTAGCCTTTTGCGGATTTCTTGGGAATCAAAAATGCGGATTCGCATTTTTCCCACACCCGGAAGTCGTAGGCCTGCAACCACATAGTCATACGATTTTTCCAATAAATGAAATCTATACCTGCAAAGTATGGTGGTCGCGAGGTATCGTGTCCTTCGGTGCACACGAATGCTTTTCCCTCCATATCTAGATCCTCGCCGGTTTGTAACACCGATTTTGCGAGACCTGCTCTGATACCAATTGAAGGTTTCCCTACTAGGAGGGGTGACGTAATAAAATGCGGAAATAAATATAAACAATATCACAGAATAGACAACCACACAAAGTACACAAAGATTTTTAGGTGGAAACCCAAACCGGGTGAAAACCACCACCTAACCCTCTCGAGTTAGGATTTTCCGATCAACCTAGTTGATCAAATCCACTAACCGAATCACTTTAAAACGAGGGTGATTCAACCTCAGTACAACCACGCTACAAGTACGAGGGTAGCGTTCCTCAACCCCTTCTCTCCACGAGAAGGATTTTGTCCCACGAAGAAGACGAGAATTCGCAAAGCGAATACCCAACCAAAAGACAAAGATAAAATAAAACAAGTAATCCTATAGAGCCAACAAAGGAATTTAAACCTAGCTTCTATAGGAAATAGGAAACTCCCCTTTGCAAGGAGTGCGTCGAGTTGATGACGCGGTGCGTGTGCCACGCGATGGCGCAATGTCGCTCTCGTAGACAACGGCGGGAGAGCGGGTGCGCAAAGCTTGATGCTCTCTAGAGAATGGAGCTTGAGCTTGGAGAGCAAGAGCTAGCTAAGACACAAGAGAGTGTGAAAGTGTGTAGCCAAGTGTATCTTGTGTTTCTCTTAGTGTATTTTGGTGTGTAAAGGCTCCCCTCTATTTATAGAGGCCTTAGGAAGGCTTTAGAAGGCTTAGGAAAGGTTTTATAGTTGTTGGGAACAAAGTCCAAGAGAATCAGGCCGAAATCAGGACAATGATTACATTTGACAGGGTTATCAGACGTCTAACTCTTGCATCAGACGTCTGGAAGGCCACTTTAAGACGTCTAATTCCAAGGTCAGACGTCTGATTCTATGCAGGTTTCCTCCTGACTTGAATCAGATCTAAACAGGGTTTTTGTGCAAGTCCATCAGACGACATACAGGACGTCTGGCACTATGTCTGGACGTCTGGAAACCTACTTTTACTGTGGGAATTGATTTCCAAACGTTGCAACGGCTAGAAAATCTCTGAGAAGAGATTTTGGGTCAGCCGAGGCAAAACGGTCAATTATCAGACGTCTGGAAAGGCCTAAGGACGTCTGATAAGGCTTTAACGGTCATATTCTTGACTGTTTGCTAAGCCAGCCAACGGTCCACTAGTTGGACGTCTGGAAAAGTCATCAGACATCTTCTAAGATGTCTGGACTAAGGTCTGGACGTCTGATCAGACAGAATACTAACTCCAGCCTAACAGTGATCAGACGTCTGAAACAATAGTCAGACATCTTAAAATGCTTTATCAGACGTCTGATTTGGGAATTAGACGTCTGGAAGTGCTGTTTGAACCCTATATTAGTTTTCTAAGTATTCTACAGAAAACCTAAGTATCCTAGGGTTATGCCGGTGTTCCTAGGACTACTGTTAAGGTTCTTTGAGGCTCTTTAACATGAAATATCTAAGGAAATAAAGAGCAACAAAAGAAACGAAAAATACAAGTACAAAAGAAGGAAATCTATCCTATTCTTCATTTTCTTCCATCTTCAATCTGTCGCTCCACGCGAACCTCCTCTGTTTTCTGTCAAGCTCCTCCAATCCGTCCTGGATGCGAGCTCGAACTCCATCTAAACACGTCCACATTTGCAATTGACCTGAAATCTAGGACTCAAATTGCAAATGTTAAATAACACGTGTTTTGTTATCATCAAAACAAATGATCGTGGTGCTCTAGCACCAACAAGTTTAGCTTCTTTAAATCCTTAGGTTAATTTCTTACCCAAAAATCTCAAAAAGAACCCCTCAACGTCGTCAATCACCCCCGTCTTCCCCATCTCCAACCACTCCTCCAACGAGGCATCCCCGCCGCTACACCCCTCCATTCGCCTCGCCAACCACATCATAAGCTTAACCACGACTCACCCATCAAAACCCCTCTCCTATTACATCGAGTCCACCTCCCAAACTTCCCACCGAACAACACACCTTCACGCCGTCTTCATTTGTCACCGACCACCCTCTACATGCCGCCATCCTCCACAAGACCGTCACCATCACCTTCGCCGTGACGACGAAGCTAAGGAGCCATTTAACTGGGGCCTTTGAGTCCATATTTGTGTTCCAGGTCTTCGCCGATTCGCCGCCGTTGCTGCCACCATCCCCGACCATGACTGAGCTCCTCCAGCGTCGAGACGACCTAGTGCTACTCTCAATCAACGCGGCTACGTCCTAGGATCTGCTCCAGGTCTTGGATTAAAGATCCCAAGCTGCAGCCGCTACCAATTGAAGAAGACTTCCACCTTCAGCTGCTACCTGTTGTGCACGAAGGAAAGTGTGGGACTTTAGTCCCACATCGTTAACCACTTAGCAGATGCAGCGACATAAATTGGAAAGGTGTCTACGGCTAAGCGCCTCACGTCACACAGGGGGGTGAGGTCCCCCGCTACCCTCACATGCCTCGCTCGTGCACCTTGCACATGGGCCTGGTCTGATCCGTTTACCTACCTAAGCTCACTCCTCAGTTACTACACCACGTTGGTGACCCTAGACCTGGGTGCGCTCATACCCGAAAACCTGAATACCCGGTACTGTGCATGGCCTTGTGAAGGAGAGAAAGAGATGGAAACCCAGAGAGAGAAATGAGAGAGAGAGAGCGTGAGGTTAAGGGGGGTTTTGCTCTTCAGTGTTCTTGACACTTAGTCGAATTTGAAGAAGAGTTCCCCTCTGTGCATGAAGAAGAAAGGCCAAGGCAAGGAAGAAACAAGCAAAGAAGAGGGCATGTGTGTGACGAAAGAAGGAGTAAGAGGAAAGGTAGAAGAAGAGGACTGTAGAAGAACTGAAGAAGAGAACCAAAGGCAGAATAGAGAAGAAGAAAAAGAGAAGGGCCAAAGCAGAAGAAAATCATTGAACACTGTAACAACGCACTTTAAGACGTCTGATTCACTATTTGTTCAATTAGTTCTATTTGAGTAAATGCTTTATATGTGTTAGACTAATAATTGGTGATCCAAATCATCATTATTTTATCTAGATTACATTCTACTCTTCATATACTCATGCCATACATTGCATATTAAATTTTGAGTAATTAATTGTGCTCATTTACATTATATATTTAGATTAGCACGTGAATTTCATTTTTTTTCCCAGCGAATGACCTCGGACTTTCATTCGAGTATAAATATTATCTATTTTTTGCACTGATTCGATCTATATCACAACGTAACGATTTTAAAACCCGTTTCAGAGCAAGTAAACAGTAGATGACTGATCCATATTGGTAGATGTTGCATGACAGGGTACTTATAGGAGACCCAAGAGACTTCACCTTCACTGATGAAATCCTATATATGAAGGGGCAATTATGCATCCCTAATGATGAGGAACTGTAGAGAGGGCTTTTTGCAAGATGCACATGGGTCCAGGTTCACTATACATCCTAGGAACACCAAGATGTACCATGATCTATGGCATGATTTTTGGTAGTGGGGTTGCCAATTACATAGTAGGGACACGATGCCATTTGGGTCATAGTGGACAGGTTGACGAAGATGATGCGGTTCTTGTCGATCTGAGTCACCTTTGGACCAGCACAGTTGGCAGAGCACTATATCTGGGATGTCGTGCATCTTCATGGAGTTCCCCATGAGATCATATCCGACAAAGACACCCACTTCACTTCCCAGTTCTGGGGAGAATTCCTACATGCTTTGGAGACTCACTTGAGGTTCAGTACCACTTACCACCTCCCAAGACCGATGGGCAGTCAGAGCGCACCATCTAGACACTGGAGGATCTTTCGCGTGCCATTGTATTAGATTTAAGAGGCTCCTGGGTGGAGCATTTGCCCTTGGCAGAGTTTGCATACAAGAATAGCTACCATTCAAGTATCGGCCTGGCATCGTATGAGGCGTTATATGGGTGGAAGTGTACAGCTCCTTTGAGTTGGGTCGAGGTTGGGACCAAGTGGGAGGTTGGTTCTAGGTTGATCTGCAAGAGTCAAGAGGTAATAGAATAGATCCACAGGTGACTCCATGTTGTTAGGAGCATGTAGAAGAGTTACGTTGACCGGAAGCGTAGAGAGGTATAGTTTGAGGTTGGAAATCACGTCTTCCTCCATGTTTCACCCATGAAGGGCTTACAGCAGTTTGGGATGAGGGGGAAGCTCGTATCGGGGTTCGTAGGACCTTTTAAGGTCTTTGAGCAGGTTGGATCCGTTGCTTACTGGCTTTTCCTTCCAACCCAGTTGTCAAGTGCACATGTCTTGTTCCATGTGTCCAATCTAAGGAGACACATTGCCAACCCCAGCCACATATTGAGCCACGAGAGTATCGAAGTGGGAGATGTCCTGACCTATCTAGAGAGGCTAGCGTAGATTCTAGATAGAGCCATTAAGAGAATGAGATGGAAGGAGGTACCTTTGGTGAAGGTTCTGTGGAGGAGCCAGAGGTACGAGAAGGTGATGTGGGAGCCTAAGGCGACGATGTGGGATCAGTACTCGGAATTCTTTGAGAGTACATATTTCTGACCGACTTTGATCTTTTTTAAGTTTGTTATTCATTTCCTTTTGCATCCTAATTTAATTTAAGTTTCAGGGATGAAACTTCCTTTAAGTTATGTTGAAAAGATCCTTTCTAAGGATCCTTGCATGGTTCTCTGAATTTTCAAGGTATTTCTGATAGTTTTCATGCCCTAAGCTTTCATTTTGTGGGTTCCATGAGAAAATGAATTTTGCAGGCCCAAACCTGCAATATTTTTTTGCAACCCACATGACCCCCATAACAACCCTACCACCCCCCTAAAATCCCCCATTCCCCACTCCCTTCCCCGACACTTTCCCCTCGGGTGGCACATCCCATTTTTCCCCTTTGTTTCGATTGAGAGAGGGAGAGCAAGAAAAGGAGGGTGGAGCGCCTCCGCATGCCATGCTTCCCCGTCTTTCTTTGTGTCTGTGCACACGAAGGAGCAGGTGAAGGACCTGCAACTGCAGGCACCGAGGCGGAGCTACGGCTACGCGCGAAGGAGCTGTAGCTGCGGGCGCCGAAGCGGAGCTGCAGCTGTACGCAGCTGCGGGTGAGGTGCCAGGGGAGGAGAGCTCCTGCGCGTAGGCTAAGGCAAGCTACTGCTCGCTGAGCTCGGTGGCGAGCACAGGGCACGAGGAGCTCGAGGGGCTCCGTAGCTTGAAGCTGCAGCTACAGCAGAGGAGAAACAAGGGAAACAACAGGTGTTTCAGACGTCCGGAGGGTCGTCGAATGCCTGGAGTGAGTCCCAATCTCTGATCTTGATCTGGTTTTCATGCTCTTGGGGGGGTCTCTTTGTTGTTTGATCAGTGTGTTGGAACGCGCGTGTCCTTTGCAATCAATCAGGCACGCCGTAGAAGCTAAAGCACTTGGGAGACAAACGATGCATCTAAGGTGTTCGCAAAAATGCTTACGTGGAACCCATCTTAAACACTCAGTAGATCGGTCCATGATGATTCACAAGGGATTATAATTTTCCATATGAAGAGTGATGCATAAAAGGGGAGTGGAAGGTACTTGGATGGAGAACTTGGATCAAGCCTAAACCATCTTGTGGGATCGAAGTTATAAGCATGGCATAGGTGGGTACAGCATGCTGAAATTCTTCGGTAGTGGTGGAACATTATTTTTTAATGTGCCATTTGACTCTCCATATATTTGTTTGTTCACCTGGTTAAAGCAACTAGTGAATAACTTGCCCTTAATTAAAGTGATAACCTTCCAGAAAGAGGAGTGTGAATGTGTAAATGGAGCATCCTAGAAATCTGTAGTGGAAAAAATCTGATTTAAGCATTTGATATCCGTTGGGACCTTTGGTTGACACAAGTCTCGTGTTTGAGGCACGTGTAGGACTCACGAGGACATCCAGGTCGGTTCCTTGTGCCCCTATATCTCCCGTACACCTGGGTAGAGTGGTCCTCCTTGTACCTATTGTTTAGTTTCAGAATTGAATGCATGCTATAAGTTAAATAGTTAATGTATTATCAAGTTTTGAAATGCCATTTGTGAATGGAAATGATGAATGCATTTCTCTGATGGACATACACATATGCCCCAATTTTCTAAATTACGAGCTTGATAAATCTTATACGTGTAAGGAATGGTTTGACACTTGTTTCTAATAACGATAACTCTAGCAGTTGAGGCAAAGGCCTGTTACTTGTAATGTAATGATTGGTCTACCTCAAGACAAAGCTTAAATATGTGTGGTTCTGAGTGTTACTCGCTGATGCATGAAATAAATTTATTTCAAATGAGGATAATGCATGAACCTTAGGGTAATTTAGAATGGTTAATTTTCTGCTGTTGTATGAGACTCTAAGAACAATGGAATGCTACACATACTTGTGAGGCATAACTGTTGGTTGTGTTCTGGTATGGGAGTGAGTTGGCCCTCAGGTACGCACGTATTGAGGTGAGCTAACCATACCTTTGTGTAGGGAGTGAGTTGGCCTTCATGTACGTATATGCTGAGGAGAGCCAAGCATCCCTTTATGTAAGGAGGGAGCTAACCTCCCCTCGGGTTGGGACCCAGAGTAGGCATGACCTTCCTAGACCGACTTTTGTTAGGCCTACAGGGCCAACTGGGGATAGTTGGGCAATGGTACGCAGACTGGTGAGGGGTGAGGTCCTTGTTCTATTCTGTGGTGTACGACTTAGAGTGTACTCGTTAGCGGAAGCAACTAATCACGTGCCAGTGTGAGGTAGCCCCCTGAGTGCATCATGCATGTCATAATCACTGCTACGTCACGACCATAACCCCAGGGTGGTAGATCGGGTATAGGACAAACACGGGGTATTCTCTTGGCCAGGAGAGCACCATGTGCACGTTCTGCATCGCGAAAATACTGCAACAAGATTATTCCATTAGGGAACATGTGAACCAAGAGAAAGTGGGATCCTTTTCTAGAATACCTGAAATCAAAAAGCTAGTAGCTAATAATGAAAATAAAACATACAAAATACTTACAACGTTATTGCTTTTCTCTTTAGTTAAAGTTGTTCACTTAATGTACACTTGCCATTCCACTCAGCTTTTGCTGATGTCTACTACTTGTACCCAGGTTAGGGAAGTGAGCAACCAGTCTCATCGACTGCAGAGAGACCTGGGCCTAGCTGAGCCCAGCCTTAGTTTTCCCTATTTCCATTCTACTGTTGCATGTTTTTCCTTTTTGTTGTCATGAGTATCTATTTTGGAGCTATTGGTTTCTGCTTTCGCTTCTTTATCATGATTGTGATGGCTATGGTGTAAACCTTGCTATTTCTTATGGTACTATTTCCAGTTCCAGTTTACCTTACAACCTTTTTGTCATTTAATTATGTTTTTAGCTATGGTGCATGTGTGGAAAATATTATGTTCTGATTTATTGCTCGTTGGGCAATTGGGTCTTAGGATATATGATGTGATCCAACCTGGGTTCGCATGGAGCCGATTCGGGTTGTAACAATGCTCGTCCGCCATCACTAAGAGTGCATGTTACTACACATATAAGCCCTTGGATACACCTAATTGGGGGGCTAAGAACTACGCCCAAGAGACACACATATGCAACCCATCTCTTTCAAAAAATGAGTGAACCCACTCCATGTGAATGCTATGCCAGTGTTGTTTCGATGGGGATCTCACCTACTGACATAACCTCATTGTTACAATTCCCTCGCCTTTACGGGGATCACAAATCATGACTCATTCACTGACATATTTGAAAAAGGGAAGTTGACTAAGTCTTATTTGAGATTAAGATCAATTTAATCCTATTAAATTAACTATTTTCAACCCAGTCTAAAATTAGAATCATATTCTAATCTTGTCCTATGTTTCATATTTGAGATCGCATCCTATGCATCACAATCACACACATAAAGCATTCCACAAAAGAATTACATCATATGTAAAAATTTCCAAATCAAAGGAATTACATGAAAATAACTCAACATGCTCATAATCGCTCCACACTATATGCTAAGATGATCTCATCATCACATGCATTCCACAATAAAACCATCAAATCATGAAATAAAACTAGCAAATAAAGAACACTCATAGCATCTTTTGTTGAGGGATGCAATTACTTTTTCCATTATGATTACTAATTAATCGAGTGTAATTAATTATTTTACTAATTGTAATTCTAATTTAAGATCTTGTGGAATGCAACGGCATCTTATTCTTTTGAAGTCCTTTACTCTAGATATTAATTCAATTAAATCTAAGATCAATCTTCAAAGCAATCTTTTAGGGTTTGTTTGATTTTGAAAAATACCACATGCCTATCTCTACTAGGATTTAATCCACAAGAAGTAGGGCATAAATAAAAAAACATAAACAAAACCACAAAAAACCCTAGAAAAGTAAACAAATGTTCTCTAACAGACGTATCAGGTTTTTCCCACAATGGTTGGATGATGTGAGAAAATACGCATTTTATAAATTGATGTATTTGTCATTGTAACACGTAAATCCGCAATCAACTTTTACAATTTATAACCTAGATAGTGGAGTATCTAGGATCCTCCAAGGAGGTCAAATTATTAGTTAAATAATCGATTCTCTCTCACCTCTCAAATCTGCACTTATATTTTTGTATTTTTGATTTTGTTGTTTTTAGGATTTTCAAAAATAATCGGGTAGTGAGAGAATGCGATAGCGAACTATGCAGCTATGAAACTACGCCCTAATTGATAAGAATAAATCCTCCCTTCTAAGCTCACCCTAGACAAGTGCACCTAAGGGTAATCAGAAGAGAAGAGTGTATGCATTAAAACTACTAGAAACAAGAGAAACACACTAAGTAGAAAATAGAAATTGGAAGGCAATGACAATGTTTGCATTACTAGCAAAGTTGAAGATGAGTAGTAGAATGCTTTTTACAAAAAAATGAAAAACAACACTAGCTAATACAAAGAAAATAAGGGAGAAGAAAAGTGTTCTCCAAAGATGATGAAGGGGGAGGTAAGTCTTGCTCCAAGCACAGCAATTCCTATGCTTGAAAAGATTTCTTCCTTGCCTCCAAGTTGATACTCTTCCAAGCTTTCCTCCAAGGTGGACGTCCACCACCTTACCCTCCTCAATGCCTAGCCATCCTCCTAGATGAATGCTTCTCCTTATAGTGGAACAAGGAAGAAGAAGGGAGAGGAAGAAGGCACAAAGGGGGCATGTAGGTTGTCCCCTTGATCTTCTTCTCTTCTCCTTCCTTAGCCATGGACTATGGTGGATATGGGTGGAATAAAAACTAACCAAGGATTGGAATTATGTGGTGGTAGGTGATAAACGTTAATTTATCATTATTCTTATGCATTAAAACAAACTTAGCTCTTAAGATTTTGCTCCGCAAACAGGTTTTTGGGTTGAATTTAGGCATAAATTAGGTTAGGCATGCATTACATTTTTTATTATCTTTTTGATGTGTTTTTGTGAGTGTTAGGGATAAACAGATTGCCAGATCCCTAGAACCCTAGCACTCAGGAAGGCAACTGGTGAAGGAGAAGCTCTCACTAGCTGGAACTCAGCTTGATCCAGCTCACCATAGCTGGAATTCAGCTCACTTGAATTAGGGTTAACTCATCCTAGCTCCATTCAACTCATCTTAGCTAAATGGCAGCTCAAGAGAGCTCATCTTAGCTCACCCTAGCTCAGGTCAACTCAGATCCAACTCAACTTAGCCGAGTCTAGCTCATCTTAACTTCCATTAGTCCACAAGGAGCTCTAGCTAGCTCAGCTGAGTTGACTAGAGTTTACCCCAGCTTAGGTCCAGCTACATCCAGCTCTACTCAACTCCAGCCAGCTAAACATGACTTTATTTCAGCTTAGGAAGCTCAAGTCCAACTCCCGGGGACTCAGCTTAGCTCAACTCAGTTGAGCTAAGCTACTTTACTTGCCTCAACCAGCTTGATCCTCCACGAGAGCACCAGACCCAGCTCACCTCAGTTCATTATGGTAGAAGCCAGCTCACTTTAGCTTGGCTTAGCAGCTAGCAAAGAACTAGCAAGCTAAGCCAGCTAGAGTAGCTCCATGCCACCCTCTTCAACAGCTGCCGGCTCCATTTCAAGCTCCAAACTTCTCCTCCTCAGCTCCTCTCTTTAAACCCTAGTTCCAATACCTCCTCCTCTACTCCAAAGCTAGCTAAGCTAGCTTAGCTTAGCTAGCAACCAGCTCCTTGGCCATCCACCACCTTCAACTCAACTCTAGCTAGCTCCACCAACTTAAGCCCTACCTAAGCTCACCTAAGCTAGCTATCCTACTCCAAGTTGGCGCCACCACCTAGCCACCTCTTCACCCCATCATCAAAAGGCACCAATTTTGGTGCCAAAACCTAACCCTAACTACCCCCCTTTTTGGCGCCAACATCCACCCCCATATCCATACACCTAACACTACAACCACATCTAGCCATCCACCTAACCCCCCCTTCTCGAAGCCAAAAGTGGTGCCAACTCTAGGTGCCCTTTGGCCACCATAACCACCCCCTTAACACCCTTTAAGGTGGTGCCAAATAGCCCCCTCCCTTAGATCATGATAATCACCCATAACCACCCTATAAGTCCATCCTAGCCCTACATGTGTCCACGCCAACCCCTCCCCTCCTAAACCCTATAAAAACCCATCACCTACCACCATTTTCATCATCCTCCATTAGTGTTTAATTCCACCTAAACCCACCTACACCCTATGGCCAAGAGAAGAAGGGAGGAAGAAGATTAAAGGGGCACATCACCCGCCCCTTTGGTGCCTTATTCCTTCCCACTCTTTTCTTGTGTCACGCCAAGGAGGAGGAGCACTCCACCACTAGGAGGACAACTAGGCATTGGAGGAGAAAGGGTGGTGCACGCCCACCCTTGGAGGAAAGAATTGAGGTAGAGAGCATCCACCTTGGAGGAGCATTCAAGGAAGGAGAAGAAGGAGACCTTCTTTTCAAGTCAAGGAGTAGCTAGGCTTGGAGCAAGAGGAAACCCTTCTTCACCAGATTCTACAAGAGGATTTGTATTTTTTTTATTGCTTTTATATTTTCCATTTTAAGTAGAAGCATTCCTCTACATGTTTTTGTAAAACACAAATTCTATTAAATCAATTTGCCTTCTTTTCATTTTCTATTGCAATTGCTTTATCTTTGTTTTAGCACTTTTTCACTTCCACTTCCTATTTACTCTAGACATCCACGTGCCTAGAGTGAGCTTAGGGAAGGGGCATATTTGTCACTTAGGTTTTAACTTTGTGATTGTACTTGTTAGTTACTTTTCCGTCAACAATTCACATTTTGCCTTCATTATTTCAAAACATAAAAATTATATATTTAAAATACCAAAGAGAAAGATTGAGTTTCTTTTAAAAGCAAGAGATTTGAATTGCAAACTTGCCTCCTTGGACGACCCTAGATACTCCCCTGTCTAGGAATAGAAATTTAAAAGCGTATGCGATTTCGCGTGTTATAACGACTTCAAAATCCCTAGTTACAAATCACGCGGCATTTTGCATCAGTAGGGTAGGGTATTTATAGAATGGGAAGGGGGTGGTTATGGTGTTTTTTGGAGGGAAATGAAGGGGTGCTTAGATATTTTTGGAGGGAAAAATAGTAGGGAAATGAAGAGGTGCCTTGGTTTTCCCTCCAAAAATACCTTCTAGAAGGTGTTGATTTTGGGAGGAAAGAATGAAGGGTGGAGATGGGTTTTGATGTTCGATGTAGGGTGTTGATGGAAGGGAAAGTTGGCACCAAAATGAACTAAGAGTAGGTGGTCTTTTTGGTGGAACTTAGGTAGTAGAGTAGTAGGTTTTGGTGCCATGGAGGTGGACTAGCTAAGCTAAGCTAGCTAAGCTAGCTTAGCTAGTAGATTAGTGGAAAAGGAAGCAGAGGGAGCTAGGGTTTAGAGGAGAGGAGCTGAAGGTAGCTGGAAAGAACTGCACTGAAGCTGATAACTGATGATGGGAGCTGAAGTGGAGATCAGTAGCTAGCTAGTTCTTTGCTAGCAGCTAAGCCAAGCTAATCTGAGCTAGCTTTCTTCATCGACTAGCTACATAACAAGAGTAAATAAAACCCTAATATTCGTGACTCTTCGCAAAATTGAATCGACTAAGACTTTGTTACCACAGTGGGCTTTGATCAAATCAACCTAGTTCATTGCGGAAGCATGAAAACATGCATTTTAAAACTTTTCATGTCACAAGATCAGATCAATGCCAAAACCTAATCGAGAAGCAAAAATATAAATAAAATACCCTAAATCGGAACCATATGGAAGGAACTATTTTCCTCCTCTTCTAAGGTCCCACAAGTATAGGGAATTTATATTTTCGTGACTAGCGTCGTATAACACCTTACACACAATGCCTCTTAGAATAAGTCTTGGCAATTCCCTAGACTCCCTCCCCACGATAGGCGGATGAGACCCTTCAAGCATCTGATCTTTAAAAAAGCCCAAGCGACCCTTTAAAAAGGCTCAAAAGGGCTCACCGTAGTACTATCTGATTGACTTATCTGATAAATAAGTCCACTGGCTATTGAATGGAAGCGATAGATAAGTCGACCAGCTATTGAAGGGAAGCGGTTGTCATACAGACCCATGCCTTGAAGCTGCACCCTCGCTGTAGCCGGTCGACCGATTTAGCAACTAGTCAAGTTACTACTATGTAGCAGGTCGTCTAATAATGAAATTGGGCAACTTGCTACAATGGGGCAACCCTCCTTATCTTCCTGATGACTGTTGTTCTCGGTGGATGATGGTGGGAATTAAATCATGGAGTCATTAGGGTTGCACATGGGAGATATTTATAGGGTTTCCACCACTAAACCTAATTTGATTGCAACCCTTGAATCTTCATTCAAGGGTGGGGATCTAATCCTACTTGATATTTGCAAGATAAGCCCACAACAACCTTTGTTATGTTTTTATCTAGTATACAAAAATAACTTAATTGCAGTCCAACACTTGGATTCTTTACCTAATCACAAGAGGTGCAATTAAATGTCAAAATTTTTTTTTAGAAAGTAAGGAATGCTATCGAAAATGATAGCAAATCAGGAACAATTTTATTAAAAAAACCAACTGTAGGTATTTACAAAGAATTACTCCACTCTTTAACAAGAGATTTACATCCCCATACCATTTTTCCCTCGCATGCCAACAATCCCCTAAACACCTTTTCATTTCTAGTCCTCCACATGCACCATAACAAAGCTGCCATCGTTACATGTGGCTTACCATTTGTCTAGAAATCCCTCCACAAACCATCCCATGTAGGAAGGGGATACCCACAAACGGACCTCCAAACTTGGTCAGTCATCAAGCACGAAGAAAAAAGGTGTCTTGCATTGTTGGTAGGGAACTCACAAAGAGGACACTGCTACATTGAAACTTGCATCCTTCTATGTCGTAGCTCCCTCGTGATGAGTCCTTCCCTCCTACATAGCTAAAGAAAAATTTGGACTTTGAGGGGAGTGCGTAGTGATAATCACCAATTTATCTTCATCTTATGCCCTAAAACTAATCAAGCTCTTAGGGTTTTAACTTCGCAAATGAATTTTTGGGCTCCATTTAGGCATTCACTTAGGATAAGCATGCATTGCATTTTGTTATGCTTTCGATGTCTTTATTTGAGTGTCATGGATAGGCAAAAGTTAGATCCTACAAACCTTGGCACTCAGGAAGGTAGAAGATGAAGGAGAAGCTCACATAAGCTAGATATAGCTCATCCTAGTTGGATCCCAGCTCCTTCTAGATGGATTAACTCATCCTTAGCTCCATTCACCTTATCTCAGCCAAATGGTAGCTCAAGCTAGTTCACCTCAGCTCCATTCAACTCAACTTAGCTGGGTGGTAGCTCAAACTAGCTCAAGATAGTTGATCCCAGCTCCATTCCACATCCTCCATCTTAAAGCAGTTCACTATAAGATCTACCTGACTAGGACTAGCTACTGCCATCAACTAGCTAGGCCTAGTCAGCTAAAGAAGTCCTCAGCCAGCTTGGACCAGCTCAAGTCCAGCTATCGGAGACTCAGACCTAAGCTAGCTAGGTAATCTTTGGGAAGACTAGACCTAGCTCACCTCAGCTCACATTAGCAAAAGCCAGCTCATCTTAGCTTGGCTTAGCAGCTAGCAAAGAACTAGCTAGCTAAGCTAGCTGAGGAGCTCACATGTAACTCTCTTCAGCAACCATCAGCTTTAGTGCAGCTCAGATGTAGCTCCTCTTCAGCTCCTCCTCTCAAACCCTAGCTTTACCTCCTTTCTCCACTACCTCATCTACTAGCTAAACTAGCTTAGCTAGTTCACTTCCTTGGCCACCAAAACCTAACCGTAAACCCCACCTAACGAGCTCCACCAAATAAGCCCACCTAAGTCCACCTAAGGTCCCCTATTCCCATTCCACTTTGGCACCACTTAATCCACACCTTTTTACCCCATCACCACCACCAAAAGGCACCTTAATATTGGCACCAAAAACACCTTAACTACCCCCCATCTTGGCACCACGAATTCCATCCAAAACCTCCCACATCTTAACCCTACATCTACCCCTTCAAGCCATCCCAACCATCGAAATTGGCACCATCTACGAACCCCTTCTAGAAGCCCTTCTTGGCGCCAAAATGAGTGGTGTCTCTCCACCACAAAAGGGCACCAACCACCACCATAGCCACCCCCATGTAACCCTTGAGTTGGCACCAACTCTCTTTAGCCTTAGGATCCACCAACTACCTCCATCAACCTATCCTATCCATCCAACCTATCCACGCTAACCAACCCTTTGCCCCACCTATATCTACCCCCTATAACCACCACCATACATCATATCCTCCCTTAGTCTAATTTCCACCCATATCCACCAAAACCTAAGGCCAAGGAAGAAGAACAAGAGAAGAAGATCAAGTGGGCAACCTATCTGCCCCGTTGGTGCTTTCTTCCTCTTTCTTCCTCTCCCTTGTGCCACAACAAGGAGGAAGAGCTCTTCATCCAAGGAGGACGACTAGGCATTGAGGAGGAATTTAGGGTGGATGTCCACCTTTGTAGGTGCATTTTGGAGGAGACCTAATCGAAGGAAGAACCAAGGAGATATCTTCTTCAAGCCTGGGAGCTACCGAGCTTGGAGTGAAGATTATTTCGAGCTTCACTTGGAGGACATTTTTACTTCTCTTCATCTTTCTTCATCCCTTGTATTAGCTAGTATTTTAGCATTTTTGTAGTAACAAGCATTCAGCTACTTGTCTTTTATTCTACTACTAATACAAGAGTTCCATTGCCTTCAAATTCTTGCTTTAATCTTAGTGTGTTTTTCTTATTTCTAGTAGTTGTAGTGCACACCACACTTCTACCCTCTAATTACCCTACGTGCACTTACCTAGGGTGAGCTTAGAGATGTAGATTAGTTCTTGTCACTTAGGTGTAATCTTTAGCATAATATTCACTTTCAAGTGCTCGATCATTTTGAAAATAACAAAATCGAAAAGACAAAAATACAAAGTGCGGATTTGAGAGGTGAGAGAGAACTAATTTTTGTGACTAACAAATTGGCATCTTTGGATGACCCTAGATACTCATCCTATCTAGGTATTACAAATTTAAGAGTTGATTGGGAATTTACGCGTATGACACTATTTTACATATTTAACAAAACACGTATTTCCCGCATCACTTTTTAGCATCGTTATTGGGGAGGCATGGCTTAGTCACATCTTTTATCTCTCTATTGCTTACTTGGTCTTCACGAATTTTGTGTTTTATTTTGTTTAGGTGAGAATCAAGAGGAGGAGTAGGATTTAGAGCACTTGGAGCAGAAGCTTCAAGTTTCTTTTCTTCCCGCATATTCTAGATAAGCACCCTAGGCCATTTCTTTTCAAAATCAAAAACAAAAATCTCTAAAAAATTCTTTAAATTATCGAAATTTAAAATAAGAAAAATTGAGGGTGGTAGAATTCTAAAAATCACTTTGTTGCTTGTTTGCTCCATTTTTCCACCACCTTTACTTTACTGGTGTCTGGCTTTTGAAAATCTAAATTGCTATCTTGATTTTCAAAAATTAGGTTCGACTACTTAGGAGCTTCCTAAAATAACTAAATTTCATCTAGGAAAGTCCCTTTGAGTTAAGAACCTTGGGTCCAATTTTCAGGAAATTTTACCAAATAAAAAAAATTAAAAAATTCATGACTGAACAGGGGTTAGACCTTTTTTTTTACTATTTTCTTACTGTTCGTGAATTTTATAAATTTTTATACTCATCAGATTTGGGTAATCTTTATATTTCTGGGAACATTGAGAAATTATCTACATCATATAAAATTCTCAAAAATATTTGAGGTCATTTGAGGTTTCTACAGAATGAATTTCCCAAATCTATAAATTCTGACTCTTGACACCAGTAAGAAGAAAAATTTCAAAAAAATATCAAACAATTTCATAAAATCATAAAAAAAAATCATTTTTGGATTCCTTGTTTGATTTCCTGTTAGGTGGTGGTGTTGTTTATCTTATTTGGACCACCAGCTCAAAATATTTTTAAAAAAAGATTCATTTTTAGGAGCTACATACATAGGAGTTTCACTTTAGGGTTTTGATTTTCTCTCTAATACCACATCAACTATAAGGGAATTGACTTCCACCAACAACAACTTGTTTGATATATTGTGTGGAACTTCAAAACCTTGTTTGAATCCTTAACCAGAGAAAACATTAAAATCCACATTATCTTAATCAAAACCCTAAAATCCTTAAACAAAAATCCTTGTTTGTGAAACCTATTTGATTTATCTTGAACATCACTTCTTGCCCAATTTGCACACACTAAATAAAAAAGAAATAATCGAACATTACCTCAATTAACATCAATCACATTCCTTGTGCACTTATGTTCCTAGACTTGAGTACAATTAATAGCAACTTGACCCCTAAGGTTTCATCAAATTTAGGCTTGCTACCTAGGTTTTAAGATTTCTTTAGTTGGTGTCAATGCCTTCATCTACATCTGGTGTCAGGCTGAGTAGTGTCAAATGACTAGATGCAGGTTTATACAAGCCCCCAGTGATTTTCTTGGGACATGCTTGGGCCCAACCCTCCCCTTATTCATCCTAGCCAGATTTGTTAAGGGAACGTTTATCCACTATTGATTTCTTATTTCCTAGGTAGACCAAGTCTTAAGTAATTTTTAGGGAGTCATCCTTAAGGTTAGGCCTAGAATTTTGTATTGCTTGATTGCACACTTCTTCTCATCTCTCCCTCCTCTCCTCCCTGTTTCTTCCATTGTATGCATGGGCAACGGTCCCAAACTCTACACTTGGAGAGACCACTTGATTTTGCCCCTTAGGCAAAAATATCTCTCTTTTCTCATTCTTCCTATCATTTGCATTATAAAAAAATAGAGAACCAACAAAATAGGTCCACTAACCCATCCACATCCACATCTCAACCCACTTCTAACCTACAATCTGACCCACATGCTGATTTTTCCATCCCCCATTTACCTGGCCTAGAGCTACCTAATGCTGAGATGTCACAACAACAACATCAAGCCCCCCCGGTGTAATCCCTTCTCTATGATGGTTGAGCATCTGGCTCAACTACAAGCAAACCAACAACAGTTGGCTAGAACTATAACGAACCTACCCAACCAAGGGCAAAATCCCCTACCCTGTCAACAGCCTATCGTTCCTCTTAAGGATTTTTATGATCGTTTCAATTATGATTATAGACCAAGGGTGGTCATTCTAGAAGGGGACTTCAAAATCAATCAGTTGTTCTAAACTTGATTAAGCACTTCCATAGCCTTCCTAGACAAAACCCATTCTGCCACCTTGAGGAGCTCACTCTCCTCACACAAACAACCTGTTCTCACAACGTGTGAGAAGATCTATGGTTGATGTAGCTATTCCCATTATCTCTCAAGGATAAGGCCACTTATTGGTTTAGAACCATCGGCATACCTATTACAACTTAGCCTCAACTTAAAAGTGCTTTCCTAAAAAAATTCTTCCCTATAGGTCGTGCCAATTCCTTGTGAAGATCTATTACGAACTTCCAACAAAAATCTGGCAAGACTCTACATGATGCTTGGGAACGGTTCCAAGATCTTTTAAGAAGTTGCCCACACCATGAGGTTCCCTTATGGCAGTTCATGCAGATCTTCTACCATGGATTAGAAGATCAACTTTGTCATTTCATCGATGCCTCATGTGGCAAGAACTTCCTATATAAGGATGTTGAAAGTGCCTATGAATTATTTGAAGAAATGAGTGAAAATTTATTTAATCATGCGTCCATGAACACCTTTGGCAGGCTACAAACCAGCAGTTTGGTGTTCATGAAATAGGCACTCAATCTATCCCCGTTACCTAAGACGATCTCCAAATGATTGCTCATTGACTCGATCAGATGTAATTAAATCAGAAGAAAATGAAGGAAAGACTTACCACACCCACCCAGGCTCCACATCTAACCCTGCCTAACATCCTAAAGAGAGAGTTTGCATAATCTAAATACTGCCCCTATTGGGTATAATCAATATTTTGAGGTCTTTTATGGTTCACTAGGTTCCTACACTTATCTAAATCTCAACCTCACTGAAAATATCTCCGCCCTCCAAGGGCAATTTAGAAATTCCTCTAACTAGAGGAATTACTCGACTCACTCCTGGACCAATTCGATTCCCTCTCAGAAACAAAACCCATTTGGAGGGGTCAAATCAAACTTTTTATCAACCTAGGCCATCTCATGAAGACATCAATGCCCAGGTTATGAAAACCCTGCAAGGAATGCAGAATCAGATGTTGGAAGTAACTCGCGTTGTTACAAATCTCCATAACCAAATTGGGGTTTCGACTCAGAGACTTGCAGAACATCTACCTTACCAACCCATGCCCAACCCTAACAATCAAAGGAACCATTATCAAGGAGAAAATCTAAATCAAAACCACCATAACCAGCCTCCCATTAACTCAACACCACAACACCCACCTAGTTTCCACCAACAACAGGCCCCCCAACCTCCTCCCAAGAATAACCAAACTACAAATCCAGTTACATTGAGGAGTGGGAAAACAACCACTGATCCTAGGCCTTCACACCAACTTGATGAAACCTACATTACCCCCATGTAAGTTGACTCTCATCCCCCCACTCAGGAAGGAGAAGACACAAAAATCACAAGATTCAAATCCCATTCCTTTCCTTCAAGCATTGCAATCCAATCCTTCTAAGAAAAAGAAATCTGAGCCCTCTCACCAAGATCTCGTGGACATATTTGGGCAAGTCAAGATAAACATCCCCCTCCTAGATGCCATTAAGTACATCCCTGCTTATGCTAAATTTTTTAAAGAAATGTGTACTCCAAAAGGGCAGTCCAAGAATCTAGGATGGGTGGTCCTTTCCGAGACAGTAAGCTTGGTTGTACAAAGCAAGTTGCCTCTCAAGAAAAATGACCCGAGTGCAGCACTCATGTCTGTTATCATAAATGACACCACCTTTGATTGTGCCCTTCTCGACTTAGGTGCCTCTATAAATCTCATCCCCATGGTATTATTCAAGGAATTTCAATTTGGTGAATTAAAACCCATTAAGGTTCAATTACAATTGGCAGACCAACCTACCATTAAACCTCGGGGAATTGTCAAGGATGTTATTGTCAAGGTCCAGAATTGTCTATTTTCGGTTGATTTTCTGGTCCATGACATAGAGGTACCTAAGACACTCAAGAATGTCCCCATTATCCTTGGAAGACCTTTCTGGCTACTGCAAAAGCTAATATCAATTGTCATTTTAGAAAAATGGATATAACTTACGGTTAGTAGACTATCTCTTTAGATATTTTCAAAGCTTTTAGGAGGTCCCTTGATCATGATTTTTTTGAGGACTTTGATGATGAAATGGAAGCGATAATCAAGGAATCTATAATGATCCATTCATGCTCTGCTTTGACCACCATTGAACCAGATTTCCCTAATTTAGATTATGAATATGATTATGTGGTTGAAGACATTTCGGATCAATTTGAATTTAACCTTTACCCTTCTGATTCTCTTAAGTTATCACTAGACCCACCCACTCTAATTTCACCCCACCCTTGCACACTAAGTACACCCAACTGTCATCACACTAACTTCTCTTCCACTACCTTTCCCTTGGACCTACAACTCGACCCACCCGAGTTTGGCTTTCTTCATGAACTCAAACCATGGCCAGACTCAAGTCACTCTTTCATATTTCCATCTCATTCGGATCCCCAAATTTCCACTAACTCATCTTTTAGGGGATCCAGAGGAAGACATCTTTCTTGAGGGCATTCACATGTCCAATTTTCTACATGACTATCCATCTTTCGTGCATCACTTCATGCCCGGTTGAATGGCGTAAAAGATAGCACTAGATGGGAGGTAACCCATCATTTTTTTCTGCTTTCCTTTTCATCTTTCTTTTTTTAGGTTTTGCCCATCCTGAATCCAACCACTTTTCATTAAAGTTATCTCTGTTCCCTCATAATGCATGAGGACATTGTATATCATAAGCATGGGGGGTGCTTTTAAATTTTTACAATCAATTCAGAATTTTAAAACCTAAAATATTCATTTTTTCTTTTTCATGCATCTTCATAATAGAAAAATCATAAAACTTTTTGAGGGAAATTTTAAAAAATTGGAACTAAAGTTGAAGATTCATTTTAAAGTACAATGGGATTTAATCTTTAACCAACTAGGGACTAAAATGCGAATATGATTGTTAGAATTTTTGGATCTATTTTTCAGAATAGATCATGTATCTTTTTCTAAATTCCACCTGAATTCGTGATGATTTAGGTGACTTGATCTCTTTTTGTGACCTTGAAATTACTTGGCTTAGTTTCTGACCCAAAAACTTGCATCTCTTGCAAAATTCTATGTCAAATTCACATACAAATCCAACATCTAAAAAACATTTAGAAAATTAGAAATGCCCCTTATTTTCTCTTAGTGAAATCCGAGGTAGATGATTGATTTGAGTTCTCATCATTAAGAAGGAGGAAAATGCCTCCTTTGAGGATGCGATGTCAACATGTTATCTCCTCGGCACTGCTCTATATCTATATTTCATATCTTTAGACAGAGCATTAAAGCGCATTTTGCGGCTCAAGTGGCTTGGATGGTGCTCTACCCATAATGTCGGAGCAAGAGCTTGAGTTTGATTGGAGTGCACCTTTACACTGCATTATGTTTTGGGGTTGTGAGCTCCTAGGTGGTGTCTTTGGTAGTATTATCTCGAATTGTTGGCACCAGAGCCCCCTCAAGGATTGGTAACGGGAATGATGATCCCGACACATCTGTTGTAGGATTAACATAGGAATAAGCATAGGGGAGTAAAAAAAAAGTTTCAAAAACACAACCTATAAATGTTGGCATTCACAAGCATTGACACAAGGTTTTAAAAGTTATGTGAGTTGCGAGTTGGATTCAAGAGCCAAGGAAATCCTAACTGCAAAATGATTTCGGGTTATTTGAATTTACAAAGAATTAACTTGTGAATTTTTTAAGGATACATTGATCTCGATTAATTTAGCTTTTGGATCCAAAGATGAATTCCATTGTTTTATCATTAACAAATCTCGTACCTTTTATGCTTTCAATCAGCCAAAGTTTCATAATTGTCTTCTCCTCAAAAGTAAAAAAATTAGTCTTTCCCAAAAATTCATTTTTTGAAAATAATTTTGCTAAGAGACTAGCAAAAGATAAGCATGAAAGTGTAATAAATGCCATTTTCGGGCTGCATTTAGGCATTCACTTAGGATAGGCATGCATTGCATTTTATTATGTTTTGGATGTCTTTATTTGAGTGTCAGGGATAGGCAAAAAGTCAGATCCCACAAATCATAGCACTTAGGAAGGCAGAAGATGAAGGAGAAGCTCACATCAGCTGGATCATAGTTGGATCCAGCTCCTTCTAGCTGGATCCCAGCTCTTTCTAGCTTGATCAACTCATTCTTAGCTTCATTCAACTCATCTCAGCTAAATACTAGCTCAAGCTAGTTCACCTCAGCTCCATTCAACTCACCTTAGCTGGATGGTAGCTTAAACTAGCTCAAGACAGTTGATCCCAGCTCCATTTCAGCTCCTTCAGCTCAAAACAATTCACTAGAAGCTCTACCTGACTAAGACTAGCTACTGACATCAACTAGCTAGGCCTAGTCAACTGAAGAAGTCCTCAACCAGCTCAGGCTAGCTCAAGTCCAGATCCCGGAGACTTAACTCAGCTCAACTTAGTTGAGTTGAACTACCTAACCTAAGCTAGCTACTTCAGCTAGCTAGCTAATCTCCTGGAAGATCAGACCTAGCTCACCTCAGCTCACATTAGGAGAAGCCATCTCATCTTAGCTTTGCTTAGCAGCTAGCAAAGAACTAGCTAGCTAAGGAGCTCACATGCAACTCTCTTCAGCAACTATTGGCTTTAGTGCAGCTCAGATGCAACTCCTCTTCAGCTCCTCCTCTCAAACCCTAGCTCTACCTCCTTTCTCTACTACTCAACTACTAGCTAAGCTAGCATAGCTAGCTTAGCTTAGCTAGTTCACTTGGCCACCAAAACCTAACCATAAACCCCACCTAACGAGCTCCACCAAATAAGCCCACCTAAGTCCACCTAAGGTCCCCTATTGCTATTCCACTTTGGCGCCACTTAACCCACACCTTTTTACCCCATCACCACCACCAAAAGGCACCTTAATATTGGCACCAAAAACACCTTAACTACCCCCCATCTTGGCCCCATAAATTCCTTCCAAAACCTCCCACATCTCAATGCTACATCTACCCCTTCAAGCCATCCCAACCATCCAAATTGGCGCCACCTATGACCCCCTTTTGGAAGCCCTTCTTGGTGCCAAAATGAGCGGTGTCTCTCCACCACAAAAGGGCACCAACCACCACCATAACCACCCCCATGTAACGCTTGAGTTGGCACCAACTCTCCTTAGCCTTAGGATCCACCAACGACCTCCATCAACCCATCCTATCCATCCAATCTATCCATGCCAACCAACCTTTTGTCTCTCCTATATCTGCCCCCCATAACTACCACCACACATCATATCCTCCCTTAGTCTAATTTCCATCCATATCCACCTACACCTAAGGCCAAGGAAGAAGAAGAAGAGAATAAGATCAAGGGGGCAACCTACTTGCCGCCTTGGTGCCTTCTTCCTCTTTCTTCCTCTCCCTTGTGCCATGCCAAGGAGGAGTTCTTCATCTAAGAGGATGGCCAAGCATTGCGGAGGAATTTAGGGTGGACGTGCACCCTTGGAGGTGCATTTTGGACGAGACCTAATCGAAGGAAAAAGCAAGATATTTGATATCTTCTTCAAGCCAGGGAGCTACCGAGCTTGGAGCGAAGATTATTTTGAGCTTCACTTGGAGGACATTTTTACTTCTCTTCATCTTTCATCACCCCTTGTATTAGCTAGTTTTTTAGCATTTTTGTAATAACAAGTATTCAGCTACTTGTCTTTTATTCTGCTACTAATACAAGAGTTCCGTTGCCTTCAAATTCTTGCTTTTAATCTTAATGTGTTTTTCTTGTTTCTAGTAGTTGTAGTGCACACCACACTTCTACCCTCTAATTACCCTAGACGCACTTGCCTAGGGTGAGCTTAGAGATGTAGATTAGTTCTTGTCACTTAGGCGTAATCTTTAACGTAATCTTCGCTTTTAAGTGCCCAATCATTTTGAAAATCATAAAAACAACAAAATCAAAAAGACAATTACAAAGTGCAAATTTGGGAGGCGAGAAAGAGAACTAGTTTTTGTGACTAATAAATTAGCCTCCTTGGATGACTCTAGATACTTATTATATCTAGGTATTACAAATTTAAGAATTGATTGCGAATTTACGCATCAACGATACTATTTCGCATATTTAACAAAATGCGTATTTCCCGCATCATGCAGCTTCCAGAAACATGCACACTGCCTATCCATTTCTTCAAAGTTGGTCTGATCTCTAGCACCCACCAAGTACGTGTACGCTTCAGTAGATGTGTATCTCCCATAAGACCATTCGAATTTGTCCACACCTCCCTTTGTCTCAAACGTTTCCAAATCATGCAACAGCCTGTCCAAGTCTTCACGCGATCTGGTGCCTTCATTCAAATTGCAGCCAACAACCTTCCAAACATTGCGTTCATCATCCCAGCATTCTGCCACCGACATTGACTTGTTAGGAGTAGCGTCAAAGGCACGCCGATATCTCTCGTTTAGCAGCCCCAACTGAGACCATCTGTCTGTCTAGAAAGCAAACTCTAATCCATCCCCCAACACTGGCTAGAACATTGTCTTGCAACACCTTGGCCATTGATTTCTAGAATGTAGAAGGCCTGATTGGGCTTGATATTGCTCTCACCATGTGCGAAGTCCCATTTGAGTCTTGGATCACATCAGTCCATACTTTGATATTCGAATCAAAGAGCTTTATAGCCCATTTCAATGGTAAGGAGTCATTGAATTCTTTCAATGACTAGATCCCCAAGCCTCCCTACTTTTTGGGTCTGCATAGCATTTGCCATCTTACAGGTTGGTTGAACTTACCTTCAGCTTTAACCCCTTTCCAAAAAAATCATTTATGCATCACATCTAATCTTTTCCACACAAACTTCAGTGCTTTAAACATAGAGAAAAAGAACATCGGAATTGAAGTGATAACAGAGTTAAGAAGGATTAATCTCCCACCCTTTGAGAGGAAGCAACTACTCCAATTTTCTAGCTTGGCGGGAATCTTTTCAAACAAGACATTCTAGTCACTCTTCTTCAACTTGGAGTCTCTCAGTGGTAGCTCCAACTACTTCACGGGTAAGGTTGTAATTGGTGTGTGTAGAATTGCAAATAACATATCACTCTCCTAACTCTCCATGCCAAAGCAAATTAGTGATGATTTACCACCATTAAGCTTTAGGCCTGAAATTTCCGCAAACATGGACACCATAATGTAGAGGATCTTCGCTTCCCACCTACCAACCTCGACGAAGAAGACCATATCGTCAGCATACTGGAGAATTGGTGCCAAGGCACAAGACTTTGACATCGAATATCCTCTCACCATACCTGCACTTGATAGCTTACAAGCAAATCTAGCAAGAGTATCCATGACCAAGTTAAAAATCAACGAAGCCAATGGGTATCCCTGTCGGACCCCACATCAAGGCTAAATCCAAGTTCAACATGGTTTCCCATTAATCAAAGGAGAGAATGATTTAGTTGTTATGCATCTCTTCATCCATTAGATCCAAATAGGTGGAAAACCCCTTCGTTTGAAAATTTCCCATAAGTAGGACCACGAGATCGAATCATAGGCCTTGCTGAAGTCCACCTTCCACATATAGGCCTTGCATCTTCTTCTACGCCACCCCATCACAATCTCCTGTGCATAATGAAAGACTCCTATAAAGATCTATTAGGAAGAAATGCAGATTGTACTGGACTGATCAAGTCCTTCAATACTCCTTTCAATCTATTAGCCAGAATTTTTCCAATAATTAGATAGATGGAATTAGATAATGCAATCAGTCTAAACTCCAATAAATTCTCTATCCCCAGATTGTTTGGTAATAAGCAAAGATAGGACCTGTTGATTCTCTCAAATCCAGAGTTCTCACCCTGAAACTCACTAATGACATCCATAACATCACTCTTCACAACAACTCCTTAAATAACAAATGATTTCTCTATCAAATAGGAAATCGCCAAAATATTATTGGTTTCATCATTCCAATAATGACGCTTTAAGTTACTTGGGAAATTGGTACAACACTCCATTGAATATTCCGAATACTTATGAATCCTTTACACATGAAGAAAAATATTATCCTAGGGTCTAATTCCATTCGACAGCTGTCATTCCTCTTGAATAATATTATTCTTGACACCTTCTTGTATCATTGGGATGAGAACGAAGATTAAAATCTTTCCAAAAGGTCTATCTTCTTCTCTTCTTGCTTTGAGTTTGATTAGGACTCTGTGACCATATGTGAAATTGTCATTCCCAATATATGTGAAGCGAGCTCATACCTCAATTTTGTTACATACACCTATGTAATAAACTTATGCAATCTTTTGAAGAGAAAATGTGTCTTCTGTCCCTTCTCATATGGACCAGCTTTCTAGTATTAGCACTACGATGTGTGCATTTACTGATGGTCCACCAAATGCACATATTTGTGAATAAAGACACATATCTGTCTTAAGTCAAAGGATATACCTTCTCCATGATAACATTAGAGGACTTCCGCTATCTCATGTTTCATCAAGTTAACTTCTTAACTCGACCCACGTGACAGTCCTTGAATCTCCATTCAAAAACATCAATCAAGCAACGACCTCTAGAGAAGGTTGTCATCCCAACTTAGATCGAAAACATATGATCGAATTGGATGGTTTCTTGCTATGATATTAGATCCTTTAAATCATTTAGATCTCCAAATCAATACACAGGGTTTATTTGATCTAGCTAAGTACATTACCATATTTATACTAAGAGACCCGATTCATTTATTCGAAATCAAACAAATTCTTTTATTCTGATAAACAATGTAATCATATTACATTGGTTAGAATGATCACCCAAAGCATACAGAAGCCAACAGTATGGTGGGGAGAGTGGTTTCGATGTGTAAAGCATAAGTCGTGGTTATATGAAATGGCATGGGGACCCACGTGCATCGTATAAACCCAGATCTACCCATAAGTTATCCATTCACCTGAGGTAAACTGTACTCCACACCCAAACATAGCCGGGGGTTTTAGGGTTTAGGGAGGAGGGCATGTGTGTATTTCTTCTATTTTTGTTTTTTCAAAATGAAAACAAACATAAATCACATTTTACATTCTTGAGACCTCCAATTTTCATGTGAAATGGTTCGTCAAACTTGTCTTTGTGAGAGGAACACAGTGGTGACCTAGGATGTTTGGATTGGGTCTTAGTTGGCATTTTGAAGGATTCAAGGTATGACACAATTAATTTGAGATGAAAACATCATGAAATGTAAAACATGCGTGGACTCTGGAAAGTAGGCTACCAACCTTTGATTTACATAAAATCAGTGCCGTTGGTTTCCAAATTTCACAAAGAGTTTTGAAATGACTTTTAATAGGGAATTGAGTGCAAATTCCAATATGTGAGAGTGCCTACACTTATTACAACATAGGAGAAGGGTTTGTTTGCAAAAAGTCCACAACACTAGCTGTAAAACTCTAATATGCACAAAACGAAAGGAGTTAGGTTTGTTTCAAAGGGTGTAATCATAGTTGGGTGCAAGAATCTGGCTTCAAAACCTTACATCTCTTGCTACATTTAAATGCAGGATAAATTGACATGTCCATTGAGAAATACTTATGGATGGGGAAGTTCATCAATAATTTAGTTTTTCACTTAGATTAATAAGTCTATACTAAGTTTTGCAATTGGCATTGAGTACGCAAAATATGCTAAGTGATAACCGTGTCGTTGTAGTGTGAAAATTACAACCATTTTAATTAGAATTTTTTCGAACTAATAAGGAATTAATCATAAAGATAGGAGACCGAGTTGTGTCATAGGAAGGTATAGGATTTAATTAATTCCTAGCTAGACCTAACTAATGCATTTTTTATTTCTCAATTTTTTTGGTATTTTTAACGAAGGGATAAATCAATGGAACTACGGATAGGGACAAGATTGCAACATAAGAACCCAAATGTAATTCGCATGTAAATAATTTTTCAAACTTTTAAAAATTATAACAAAATTACTGAAGCTACTCTAACATGTAACGACCAGAATATGCACAGTAAATTAGAAAATAAGCTGTAGGGACTAAAGTGTAATAATATAAGACCCAAAAGAAAAATAATTTCTAATTGTTTTATGTAAGAGATTTTAGGATGAAATTTTGCGAATATTCTAAAGTTAGCAAGTATAATTTTTTTGGATTTTTTTGACGCATGAAAATAATTGCAAAAATTCAAAAGTTTAAATTCGACTTAGGACCGCTTCACGCCCGTGCTAATGGCTGGGGACTCCAACCTCCTATGATCTTGGGCAAGTAGTAAATGTGCACGATTCTATTTATACGTGATTCTAGCCCTTCCTTCAACGATGTGAAATTGAGTCCCCTTCATTCTTCCTTGTCTTCAATGTGCTGTAGTGTGGAGGAGGTTGGCGATGGTTGAAGCTTGATTCACCATTGGATTTCTAATCCAATGGTCCTAATTGAATCCCTTAATGAATCCACGCGTGGAGAGGAGGGTATCATCATGGATAGCTCACCGAATGAGTGTGACGATGTTGGAGAAGATGCTTGGGCCGACGAACACCTGAAACAAGGAATATGAGATTTTGGCCCCAATTAAATGCCTGAAAACCTTCACTACGACACGACAAAGGTGGTGGTGGTGATTTGGTGTGTGATGGCCTGAAGAGGCCAACTAGACAAGGTGGTGGTGGACGAAGTGGGTGCCCGACGAAGGGCTTGGAGAGTCAAAAGCCCCAATTTCTTCAATGCTTTTGCTCTCAAAGTCATCATAGTGCTTATGGTGTGGGTGGCTTGGTGGGAGGTGGCGTGGTTGTGCAGTTTGAGCTCGTCGGAGCTCTCATCAGCCGGGGAGAAGAAAGCGAAGGACAGCGAGAATACTAGGCTAAGTCCAACTCCTAAGGACCTAGATTTACCCTATGAGAGGAGAGGAGGAAAGTGGGCTACCTAAGTTGGACAAAAGGGGAGGAATCGCGTCTGGTGTTGGTTGGCCGGATGCGAGGAAGAAAAGAAGTCTTGTGGGAGGAACAACGACGAAGAAGGGATCTAAGTTGACCTAACTTTGACTAGCTAGCATCGGAAGAAGATGAGGAAGAAGGTGGTGCTGCTCTTTGGTTGGATGCATGCATGGAAGAGGGTGAATGGAGGAGGTCTTTGGAGTCAGAGACGATGAGGCCGTGATAACGAATAAGAGGCGAATCAAGGCCAATTCTTGACTAGTTTGTGCTTAGGAACATACAAGAAGTTATATTGGAGAGGATTTGGCCTTGAATTGCCATGAATTCATAATATTGCTTGCAAATTTTGGCATGTTTGGTCCATGAATTTCGAGCTTCTTCGGTGGCTATATGCTCCAAATTGGAGCTCGAGAGTTGGTTCAATTGGTGGGGTAAGATCTGATGAGTAATTCCTCTAAATTTGGAGGGATTTGGAGGAGATTTTAGGGAGATTTCTCAAATGAAGATTGATGGATTTGGGTTCGTCCATTGCTGTTCTTTCCTTGTTTGAAATGGTGAAGAAGGAATAGGGACCTAATTGTGAGAAACATCAAAACTTAGGGGGTTCTATGCAATAAGATGAGACAAACAGGCTAAAATGCAAATTGAGTAAAGATGAACTCCAATTGGGCTCAAAATTTAGGGGTAACCTAATTTAGACTCAAGGAATATAAAAACGACCTTAAATTTGGGTTTTGACAAGGTTTGACTGGATAATTTACACTATAGCCCAAAATAAAGTAATTTCTCGCCTAAGCCTCTATTTTTTGTCAAAATAGGTTCCTTTAGTCAAAATGAAGGTTCCAAACCTCAAAGAATATTTTTTAGTTATTTTTAGGAGATTCATATTACATTTATTTCCACCAAAACTTGTCCAATTGCAGTGAGGTTGTAATTAGGATTTTTATTATTAAAATACTATTCAAATCATAGAAAATCCTGATATAGTAAGTTAAAGCCCACTTCTTGGGAATTTAAGTTTATTTGATCTTAAATTAGGCACTGATTAACCCCTCAGTTAATATACATTTGTGATTTCTCGTTAAAACAATAGAATTAACTCAATTTCCCATTTTCTTCTCGCATTTATCTCAGAACTGAATTTCACCCTTCTTCTGCTTATTAAGGTGCATTATTCTTATAATTAGGCTAAATCAGGCTAGTTATGCAAGATGATGGTGTTACCATCATACCCCCATACCCAAATTTTTCTAGTCGCTACCAAAATCCTTTGGAACAAACCAGATCTCTAGGCTAGATTTTATCGTCAAATACCTTATTGTGTCTCACCTCAAGAGGTTAGATCGAAATACCAACTTTAACCCTAGAGGTACTCAAGCACCAGCTAGGATACAGAGCTAACCAACCTCAGCCTTGGCTCTGCAACAAAGGTTTCTAAGGCCCCAAAATCCGCCTAGAGGTTCATTGGCCCTAGCAGTTAAAGCACCCATCCATTCGTGCAACAAGGTCCAGGTTCAACTAGTCAGTGTATTTTCCAGAAGAGAGAGAGATGTCTTTGATATTTTTCTCTTTTTGTAATTTTCTTGGTGATTTCCCTAAATCCAACATTGGATTGGCCCTCAACACTGTCTGTACCTAATTCCTTATCCCCATTATCAATCCTCGAAGGGTCCCTCGCAATCGATGCTTTGGGATAGCATCGCCCATGGCAACTCCTAAAACCCTTGCAATCGACACCTCGTGATAGTGCCACCCATGGAATTCTATAGCTAATCCAGGCCCTAGCAATCAACATTTTGGAATAATACTACCCATGGCACCTGAACCAGCATACGGTGCTTACATGCCCCCGGTAGAATATTTAAATATCCTAAGAGATAAGCACCGAGAAGATGATATGCTATAACACATCTTCAAGGGAAGTTTTTACTCCTCTTAGTGGCTGGAACTTCTCTAATCAACTTATGTTTTCGAGCTGCTCCTAAGCCAGATTTTTGAGAAACCATTTTCTTTTTCGAAACAAAATACTTTTTGGCATTATTTTTCATTAAGCTCATTGAACCAGACCAGTGTGTGAGAGGTGGATGCTTAGGTTATCGAGTCTTGCAAACCAAAAGGCAAACAACAAGGCCAAATAGTCCCTAAGCCTTAGACTTAATACATTAACTTTTCAACTCCCTCAACCTCTTGAGAAATTGTCTAGATCTTAACAAATACTTGATTATTTAAGCCCAAACAAGCCCAAGAGACCTAAAGTTGGTATCTCTCACTTATCATATTTTCTTTATCACTTTAGAACTTAATTCATCATCCGATCCAACTTAGAACTTTGGTATGTTCCACACTCAACTACTGGGACTAACATAATTTTCTTTTGCTCCTTTTCTTTCTATATTTCTCCTCTTTTTCCTCCTTATGGATTTGCTATTCAACTCAGAAGTTTCCTCTTTTTATTCCCTCTTTTTTTGTTTGTGAGAACCCCTCAAAGAATTGAATTCCAAGTCATTTTGCACTGTAATACCCTCCTATGCCTAAGTTCTGCAATGCCTACATTGCAAACCAGGTGGGTTCGAATTCAACTTAGTTCATATTTTAGAATAGGATCACAAGGGTGGGTGATCGGGTCAGGATGACTGTTGCGAACGATTTCAAGCTCCAATACTAATATCAGAGGTGGAATCGGCTGTTCTAAAGTACGAACCCTAAAGTGCAATAGGAATTCAGCTCAAGAATGGTAAGAAGGGTCTTGGGTTTTCAAATGACAGGTTGTCCCCCGTTAAGTGCTAAGTTTATTTCCATTAGTTGGGCATAATGCTGCTCACAAGGAATGGAGATCAAAAGATTCAGCAGCTAGATTCGAATTGATAAGCTCGAGGAATGGTTTTAGTCTTTGGCCATTCACTACAAATGGGTTTGAGTTGGGGCTGAGTTCACTGATTTCAATGACTCCATTTCCAAAGATCCTTCAGACTTGAAAAGGTTTGGTCCATTTTGATCTTAGTTTTCTTGGGAAGAGCTTGAGTCAGGCATCAAAGAGAAGCACTTTTTGACCAGGAAAGAAAGATTTTCGTGAGATGTGCTTATCGTGAAGGGCCTTAATCCAATCCTTGTAGATACACGAGTTCTTATACGCGTCATTACATAGTTCCTCGATCTCTCTCATTTACAAACGGCATTAGATTCCAGCCTCCCTGAGATCCAAATTGCATTTCCGTACTGCCCAGTAGGCCTTGTGCTCCATTTCTACAGGAAGGTGACATGCCTTCCTGTAAACAAGTTTGAACAACGACATCCCTAGCTAGATTTTATGGGTGGTCCTATAAGCCCATAATGCTTTTGGAAGTTGGGTCAACCAATCTTTTCTGTCAAGTCTAACAGTGATTTGAAGAATTTTCTTGATCTCTCGATTGGAGAGCTTAGCCAGTCCATTAGTCTGGGGGTGATATGGAGTTAAAATACGATGCGATACCCCATATTTCTTCAACAGGAACTGGAAGTGTACATTCACGAAGTGGAACCCACCATCGCTGATGATGGCCTTAGGAACCCCAAATCTGGAAAAGATGTTCTCTTGGATGAAGTAGAGAACAACTTTATGATCATTTCGAGGCATAGTCAATAGCAAGTAGGATGTACCTAAAGTTGTTGGATCCATAAAAAGTTCCCATAAAATCAATCCCTCAGATGTCGAAGATTTCTTACACAATAATCGAATTTAAGGGCATCATATCGTGTGGGCCCATGTTGCTGAGGGTCTGGCAATGGGCACATGCCCTACAATAGGCTTGTGCATCTTTGAATACTGTGGGCCAAAAGACCCCACACTAAAGGATCTTCATTGTGGTTTTAAGTCCAAAGGAATGGCCACCACAGGCCTAGTCATGATAGAAAGATATAACATCATTAACCTCATCATCAGAAATGCATCTTCTACTTACTTGGTCATTGCCACTATGGAACAGATAGGGATCTTCCCAGAAATAGTACTTGGTATCGGAAATCAGCTTGTCCCTTTTGGTCTTGGCCCAATCAGATGGGACTTTTCCCGTGACCAAGTAGTTCACGATATCAACGAACTAGGGAAGTCCATTAACAACCAAAAGATGTTCATCTAGAAAATGCTTGGTAATAGGTTTGGATGGGTTAATGATCGAAGAAGGAAGGCGAGATAAATGATCATCAACTACATTCTATTTTCCTACCTTATTGCGTATCTCGAGGTTAAATTCTTACAAGAGCAAGATCCATCAAATCAACCTCGGTTTAGCATCCTTCTTCACAAGTAACCACCTTACAGCGACGTGATTCGAGTAAATAATGACATGGGAGCTCAGGAGGTATGATTTGAATTTTTCCAAACCAAATACTACGACCAGCAGCTCTTTCTCCGTAATTGTATAATTACACTGAGCCTTGTCCAGTGTTATGCTGGTGTAATATATTACCATCGATTTCCCATCGATCTTTTGTTCAAGCACTATTACTATGTACTAAGATGCATCATAGATGATCTCAAATGGTTGAGACTAGTCAAGAGATTATAGGATTAGAGCCTGGGTTACTCGGTCGTGCAGGATTTCAAATGCATGAGCATACTCACTTGTCATCTCAAAGGGTGTGTCCTTTGAGAGAAGATTCATCAGGGGGCATGTAATTTTTGAGAAATTAGATATAAATCTTCGATAAAAATCAACATGCCCCAGAAATGATCTAATGTGTTTGACCGAGGAAGGCACAGGAAGTTTGGAAATCAAATTCACTTTAGCTCAGTCAACTTGGATACCTTTCTCAGACACAAACTTCCCAAGTACAACCCTCAGGAACCATGAAATAGTTCTTTTCCCAGGAGAGAACCAGATTCACTTCAATGCATTGTCGGAGGATCTGAACCAATTGCAGAAGGCAATCATCAAACGTTTGACCAAAAATCAAGAAGTCGTCCATGAAGACTTCAAGGTATTTATCTACCATATCGGAAAATATAGCTAGCATGCATCTTTGAAAGGTGGCAGGTGCATTGCATTGCCGAAATGGCATCCTATGGAATGCGTACGTCCCATAGGGGTAGGTAAAGGTGGTCTTCTCCTGATCTCCAAGATGTATTGCCACTTGGTTATATGCAGAGTACCCATACAAAAAGCAGAAACATTGATTCCCCACCAACTTTTCGAGGATCTAGTCAATAAATGAGAGAGGGAAATGGTCTTTCTTCGTGGAGGTGTTCAATTTTTGATAGTCTATGCAGACTCTCCACAAGTTTGCAATTCGACTCGAGATGGTTTCACCAGATTCCATAGTAGTCAAGATGAGTCCCATCTTTTTAGGCACAACCTGAATGGGACTCACCCAGTGGCTATCAGAGATGAGGTAGATGATTCCCACATTGAGCCATTTAATGATCTCTTTTTACATGACCTCCTAGAGATTGGGGTTAACCCTTCTCTGCATCTCGCAAGAAGGTCATGAGCCCTCTTTAGTATAGATATGATGAGTGCAGTAAGAGGGACTTATTCCAATCAATTCATCTAGAGTCCAACTAATGTTTCTATGATGTTGTTGAAGGACAAAAATCAGCTTCGTTTCCTGATCAGGAGTGAGTCAAGAATTGATAATCACTGGAAATGTCTGATTTGAACTTAAAAACATGTACTTCAGATCGTCTGAGAGAGGTTTCAGCTCCAAAATCGGGTTATCAATAGTTAGTCGGGGTTCAGGGTTGACCTCAAAAGATAAGGTGGAAGCTAAGGATAGGTCTAGATCAAATTTGGGCTCCTTAATCTGTGGGTCAAGATCTTCTTGTGGTTGAGGTCCTTGGGTAATTGGGTTCATCTCAGGAATCAGATCCTCAACCAAAGAGCTTATGTCACAAATTTCCTCAATTGCCTCACAGTTTATTCTTTTCTGGGCCTTAAAAATACCGATCCTTAACATCTTATCCCCCAATTTTGTCTCTACCTAGCCCTCCTCAGAATTGATATTTGCCTTAGCATTCAATAGGAACGGTCTCTCCAAGATGATCGGTGTGTCTCTCAGATTCTCAGGAGTATCCATGTCCAACATGATGAAATCCACTGGGAAATAGAAATCTCGTACCCTAACCAGGACATCCCCAAGAATTCCTCGTGGTGACTTAATCGATCTATCAGTCAATTGCAGAGTCACCTTAGTCGGTTTGAGCTCAGTTTCCTTAAAGTGGTCTAGTAGGGAGGTGGGAATCAGGTTTATGGATGCTCCTAAATCCAATAAATCTCGATTAAACTCTAGGTTCCCTATCTTGCAAGAAATCATGGGAATCAGGTTTATGGATGCTTCTAAATCCAATAAAGCTCGATTAAACTCTAGGTTCCCTATCTTGCAAGAAATCAAAAGGGTGCCAGAATCTTTTACTTTCTATGGGAGTTTATTTAGGATTATAGAGCAAGCTCGCTTCGACAAAACAATCAGACTCCCATCTTTGTTTCACGGCTTACGCTTTTGTCTACATAAGTCTTTTAGAAATCCTACATAAGCCGGTATGTGGCAGATTGCATCCATCAAGGGGATGCTTATTTGAACTAGCTCAAAGAGCTTGACAAAGTCCTCCTTAGGTGCCATGGGTTTGGATTTCCTATTTCCTTTGGTCAAGGCCTTAGGAAATGGAACATCTTTAGGTTTTTCTAGGATTGGTTTAGGCTTTGGATCAGAGGTGGGTTTATCCTTGATATCCATCCTAGACTTGGGTCTTAAAATACTCGGACCAGATTGACTAGGATAAGGTGGGTCATGAGTAGTTTTGCCACTGAGTAGTGACAAAGTTTAAACCTGCCTAGTTTGGATTTGGAGTTGGCAGGATAGGAGTTGTTGTTGAAATCCCGTATACGAAGTAGAAACTTTTGACCCATCTGGTGGAGGTGTAGAAGGGGCCTTGATATGCAAATATTTCATGCGATAAATGTTTTATCACCATTGTGTTGCAGAAAATTTGCTATGAAATAATTTATCAAAACTCTGATGAGTCCCAGGTCGAACACGAGAAAGCGAACATTTGATTAGAAATCGCATTTGGCAATTATTCTCACGAAGCAGATTAACCCGTAAAAATCAATCTACATGAGCTAATCTATTTAAAGAATAAATAACAGAAGAGTGAGAGTGAATAGTACAAAGAGAGAAGAAACTAGAATAAGAGAAAAGAAACTTTATCTAATAAAAAAAATGTTCATTATAGAAATTAAATCTACATTATAGAAAGCAATAAAACATAGAACGAGAGAGAAGAATCCCCCTTGACAGCTGCTTGGGGGACGAGCCGTGTTGACAGAGCACTTGGAAGATGGTGGCAAGATGCTTGACGAGGGAGGATGAAGCTGGAGGAAGGAGGATGAAGCAGGGCGGTGCACAGCAAAATCCACTTCTCGAATGGGGTGAGAAGATAGCCACGAGTGCCCACAAATGGGGGTGAGAGGATGGGAAAATTTATTTTTATATACTCTAGTGGAGCATCTCGGGCATGGGATAGCTCTTTGGAGCTTTGGAGAGGGTGGAAGAAGCATAGGAAGGGATGAAGAAATGTGTAGGAGGGGTAGGCTATTTATAGGTGAAGAATAGGGACAAAACGGTTATTTCCAAGGCCTTAAAATTAATACATGGCCTTTAGTGACCCATGTAGGCGTTGGTGAAGGCAAGCGTGACAGTTGGCGCACGTGGAACATAAGCCATAAGATCTAGATTTCACGCTCTGGATTGTGCACGTTAGATCGTGTGTCTGTTGGCGTGTTTTGTACTTCAATCGTTTCAGTGCGAAGAGACGTCCGCTCATAGCCATTCGATCAGCATCGAGGGCTCAAATTCACCCTTACTGCACCTTTAGATTGCACAAGGTGTGTCGATTGTGCATTATCGTACGCATGCAGATCACGTGGTGCTCAGAGTGCCATGTCGACACCTTCGCTGCCACTTATCTTTGATTAGACGATCGAATTTCACCCGTGCTTTCGTTTGTGGATTAAATCTATGAAGCACGAATCGAGCGCATGCCCCGTGCTTGGGAATGCCTCCCCCCACCACTATGCCAAGGGTCCACTTGTGTCACATTCATGAATTTCTCACAACTGGTGGACATGCGATCTTGGTCGTTGGATCTTCATCCAACGGCTAAGATCATGCATTGGAGGTGCTTTCAGAGGTTGGAGGGCTGTGCTAGAGATCTTCTCAATCGTTGGATGCAAATCCAATGGCTGAGATTGATTTCTCGGATGAAGAGAAAGGGTGCGGGTGCTGCTGGGGACTTTTGATGGCTGTAATGGTGCCACGTGGCGCCATCATGGCTATCCATCTTCCTCTACTTGTACATGATGCCACAGATGTCCGATTGGACTAATTTTCACATTGTTAAGCTACGATCGTCGAACCGAATCCATTCGTGAGGTTAGATTTTTTTTCTAAAGTTTGGATTTACGCCACCTTGCCGCTTGCCCTCTGATCTTTCTCGAACTGCATATAATGCTACGGAAGTCCGATCAAGATGATTTCGGAAGCATTGGACTCCAATTGTCGTCCTAATGAGATTCATACAGTTGGATCTTCAATTCAAGGCCTCAAAATATATCACCTTATCCCCTAGCTACAAAAAAATGAGAATTAATACATAATTTACAAAAATTATTCTAAATGCATAATGATGCATGTTGTGTAATATTTATAATGCATGATGCTTATATGAATCTAAGAACATGCATAAATAAGTATTTTATGCGAAATAGATGTGTCTATATCAAGCCTGATAAATGTAATGTGCTTGGTCCTGATTTGGGTTCAGAACATGCCTTTTGTGTGGCACATTGTTCGAATTCGGCAGAGGTTGAGACAGAAGTGCACCAAGCTGGCAAGTCCCAGCCATTTGTGCGAGTTGATATGAACCTCTGTAATTTTCGCATTATGCTACCTCTGCATGGTAACATTGGTCTTTTGCATATCAACCAATGACTATAGAATCAGGCTCATATGGTAATCCTTACTGGGGCTGGTTTGAAAGTTCGGGTTGGGCCTAGGATGAGTGGGCTGATATGGTCGCAGATTTTGTGGTTGGGGTTGGAATTGAGGTCTAGTGTTCTGATTATATCCTGATCAGGAGAAATACAAATGATTGCGCAATCCAGGGTTGTATGAGTTAGAGAATAGATCATTCTAGATGGCATGGAGATTCTCATGATAGGTCTATTTTAGTAGACTAATTTAAAGCCTAAGTACAATATCATTGGAATGAGAATTTAATTTAAAGCATACATTGTATTCATAAAATTAATTATACTTTAGATTATCATTCCATACATTTCATTAAATTTTATACAACTTGTTATGTAATTTGAATAATTACAAATTTTGGATGTAGGGAAAACTTTTGGGAAGACAGCAGGCTCGATTTGGAAGGCAATCTTGATTTCCAGCCTTCCTAATTCCCTTCCCAATTAGTTTGTCACTGTTAGGCATCACATTCCTTTTTGGGGGGATCAAGATCGAGGAGACCTTCATCTCCCCCCCCCTCTCCTCTTGGAAAGAAGAGGTCAGACAGGCACACCCATAAAGGGAGGACACAACCCTCTCTCTGGGAGGATCTTCCTCCCACAGAGGGAGAGCCTCTCTCTCTCTCCAACTCCTAGAAGACCACACACATAGGACCAATGAAGGAGGTGGAGATAAGTCATCCAAGACGTCTATCGAATGTCCAGGAAGACTCCCCCACCTCCACCACAGACTCCATCACCGCGAATTCCTCTCTGCCACTGCGAGTTCCCCACGACTACACTCCAGCAACCTCTACCGCATGCCCACTACTCCACCACCATGAGTTATCTGTGTCCTCGACCTCTCTCATTAACCGCATGCCAACCGCAACCATCCACCATGGTGTCTCGTTCACCACCTCGACTACGACTGGGCTACCTTTCAACGAGCATGGTGATAGCAAGCTCCTCGATTTCCACACTGCGAGCCACTGCCGTACAACCTCAACGCCCTTCCCCGACCACAACTTTGACCTTTATTACACTCACGTGATGTCCTTGACGTGTGCGGCCTTACCACCGCTTCTCACCCTTCATGTAAAGCATCCTTGACCTCTCCTCGATGTTCCCACTACTGCGAGCACCACAACCACCACCACATCTCATCTGTCTTCGACACCGTGTGAGTTCCTCTCAACCACCTCATCCGCTAAGCATCCTTGACTGTGAGCCACCTTGACTTCACCTCCTCCTCCTCCTCTGTATCTTCTCCTTTATGTGAACCCAAACTGCCAACTTCACCACCGCCTCAACCCATCGCCTCCAACCACCTACTCTCAATGTAGCCACCATCGACATCCTCTGGTTGCCGCAGCAGTAGCAACTTCAACCTTGACCGTGCCTTCGCTTACCCATGGCCTGCAACCACTCTCCTTCATGCAACCAAAACAAGGAACCCATCGCCAGCCACCAATACCTCCATGCAACCACCACCACCGGCCTTAGTTCTCTGTGTCGTCGACTCCATCAGTCTCACCTCAACAACACACACCCAACTACGTCATCAGTCGTGCCTTCGGCAACCCACCTTCGCGCATGCAGTAACCCACCTCCGGCGAGCTTCTCCTCGCTGTCCAGCCAGCTCTGGCCACCTCCATTGACACCATCACCACCATCAGAACTCCCTCACCACTGGGGACCTTTACCAAGCTTCGTACGGCCAGTCGTGCTTCCCCCTCCTCGCTCATGTAAGGGGAGTGTTTCCCCGATTTCTCTACAGTGAAGGCACAATTAATATTTACATGCTCGTGACATTTCCAATTCTTATTTTCTATTTTAATATTTGATATATTGAGTCATTTTCTAAGGTGCTCTTCTCTTTCCCTTTTTTTTCTTTAGCGTGGGACCATGTCACTCTTTCTCTCTCTCCCATTGGACGATGAAAACATTAAACATTCCAGGGATTTCTCTATAATTTTGTGATTGTGAATGCGAAATATTTGTGAGTTTATTGGCTTTGTTCCTCCTTGTGGATACGACCTAACTCTTCGTGGTTAGTTTTCACTGATAAATATTTTTATTCAGGATTTTTTCATCACGCGATGCACTACATTGACACATCTGATTATCATCATTTCTCGATATTTCTGAAGTAAAATTTTCCCGATCACCTCGTAGGGTAGAGTAGCTCCAGAATAATCAGGGTATGCGGGTTTAGAGATTCCATAATTAGAGTAGGGAGGTTCGGAGTTCCCTCCGAAACCTAGATCGGATGGGGGTGGATACGCATCCATCCCCTGATTTGAGTGGTAGACATTATGCACCGCCTTCCTCCCAGTGGGCAAACACACATATGTGCTTTGTTGAGAAGAAGTGGCTCTTTGGAGTTGGCAAGTCAAGTCATCAAGCTTCTTCTTGATGATGAAGACCTTATCCAGTCGACTGGCCACTAACAACAGATCAACGGATGCAGATAGGCCTTGTGCTTCGTGTGTCCCTCATGTGTTTGTCAACACACGGGTAGTCGTCAGGTTGAACATACCCATAGACCCATTGTTTATGGAGTTCTCGTACATGTTCTCAAGAATCTCCCAAACTTTGTCTTCATCTTTATCCATGAAGTTGCCTCTACAGGATGCATTGACAAATAATCAGATATCCTCATGAAGTCTCCAATAAAAAGATTGGACCTGTTCCCATTTAGGAACTCCATGATGAGGACATTTTCGCATGAGATCCAGAAAGTGATCCCATGCCTCATGAAGTGGTTCCCCAGCATTTTGCATGAAATGCGTGATTTGGTGCCTGAGAGCATTAGTGCACCCTATTGGGAAGAATTTCTTGAGAAATTCAGCTTGTAAACCCTCCCAGGTGTTGACCGGTCGAGTTAGAGATCGATACTAATGGGCAGCCTTATCCTTTAATGAGAAGGGAAACATTTTCATAAGTAGGGTGTTCCAGTTCTGAACATTTGGCCCAATAGTCTAAGCCAAATGTTTTAACTCTTGGATATGTTGGAAAGGTCTTTAGATCCTAATCCATGATAGTGGGGGATCAAGTTGATAATATTCGATTTCAACTCAGTATCAGGTCCCCCAGCCTGAATCTACACCCTGGGTTCGATAGCCATAGCTATAGGATTGTAGTGATCTCGCATCTGTAGATGCGGTCAGGGGTTGGCCAGTGCATGTATCAGGTTGGTGAGAGTTTGCAACTGGTCCTATAGTTGTTGAATATCACCCCCTTCTTGTTCTAAATTCTCCATAGAAGCGAAGAATGGAGAACCGGGATCAGATGTAGATGGATCAGAAGAGATATCAAATAGATCAAAAGGAGACTCAAACAAGTGGGTCGGGGTCTGACACCGACAGGTGTGCCTTGCTAATGGAGTTCTCAAGACTGGTCTCAATGACCTCCTCCCATACATGCACTATAGAAGAGATGAGGGACTGGAAATGTTCTAGACCCCCAATCAAGGCACCTAAAAGAGTTGGATGACTGCGGTAGTTCGAGGCAGATAGACCTCTAGATCAAAAACTCGCACACCTAACATTTACTTGGGCAACCAGGAAGGGAAAACCCGTTAAAGACCCCTACATGGTAGAGTGTCCCCATGGGTTACAGGATTTCCCTCATCCGACCTTCCTTGTCACCATGGATCTAAGTAGACCGGAATGTATGAATTGAGCCCTAAGTCTACCAATTTTATGCCTAATTATGCCTTGAATTATCACTTGAATTAGAGATTGATTTAAATTGTGACCTAATTTAAGGTTGGTTGATTCACAAAGTGAACCAACTTCACCTGACTTGTCCTAAAATTGAGGATGGAATTTGGGTCAAGTCACTTGAACCACCCTATTTTGGTTCTCAATAGGTTATTAGGTCTCAATTTTAAGATTCAAGTGATCTTAGAGCTTTGATTTTAGGGCTTGATGATATGATCAGTTTGATCAAGGGCTTAGGTAGCACACAAGTGCAAGAAGATTTGTTTCCTTTATGAATGGCAAGAGTGTACTAACACTTCAACCCTAAGGTGAAAACCCTAATTGGCTTTGTTTCCAAGTCCAAATTGATTCCAGATATGGCACCTTGAACTCAAACAAGAAGGTGAGTAGTCCAAGGTGCTTTATGTCCCTAATAGGTGCAAGTAGCAAGGAATGGGTGTTCTGAATCGAATCAACTCAAATCTGATCATAATCAATCGGGATAATCAGGAATCTTTTGCCTTGAATGATATTACTAGAAAAATAAGGCAAGGTTGGATTCCTAATTTCTATTATTTCCTTTTTTATCTTCCTAAGAGAGAGAGGGAATTAGGGAAGAAAGGGAAGATGACTAACCTGCCCTTTGTTTGACTGCTTCGAGTGGATGATCTTGAGCGCTTGATTCACCTCAAAATAATCAAACACAAGTTAGAAATTGAATCAGAATGAAATACAACTAGTGGTGAAGTTACACGTTGCTCCCTGGCAAAGATGCCAAAATGTTAACAAGCTTTCGTTGAGTTTTAAGAAATACGTCGTAGTATAGCGAAGAAAGTGAATCAACACTTAAAATTTCTAATCTTATATGTGAGTCCGATGTCGTCTTAGGGAGCAAAATAATCACAATTTAAACTACTAATTAAGTGAATAAAATGAACCACAAAGAGCTTGATGCAAAAATAAATATATTCCTCAATGAATACTGATATCAAACTTAAAAATAAATGTAAGTGTTTGAAGCGTAAAAAAGATGTGGTTTTTCAACTAAGCCAAAGCAACCTCTACACTTAGAATTTTCTTAGCCAAAGAACCTTCACAAGCTAAGCACAATTCATACCAAGGCTCGGCCCAAGCCCAATACCAACCTAGATCCTCAGCACAAAGGATCCTCTTCAAAGCAAGCCACAATTGAACAATGCTCCCTCCGAATTCGATTCAAAATTCAGCCTAGGACCGATTCACGCCTACGCGTGTGCTGGTACAAGTGCACGTGCTAATGGTTGGGGACCTGACCCCCTGTGATCTTGGGTGAGCAGTAAATGTGCACAACTCTATTTGTACGCAATTTCGGCCCTTCCTTCAATGATGTGGGACTAAGTCCCCTTCATTCTTCCTTATCTTCAACATACTGCTGTGTGGAGGAGGTTGACGATGGTTGAAGCTTGATTCATCGTTGGATTTCTAATCCAACGGTCCTGATGAAATCCCCCAACATGTTCGCACGAGGAGATGGAATATTGTCGTGGTTAGCTTGCTGGATGAACGTGACGACGTCGAAGAAGATGCTTGGATCGGCGAACACCTGAAACAATGAATACGAGCTTTTGGCCCCAATTAAACACTTGAAAACCTTCGTTGTGACATGACGAAGCTGGTGGTAGTGGTGATTTGGTGTGTGAGGACCTGAAGAGGTCAACCGGATAAGGTGGAGGTGGTGGACGACATGGGTGTTCGATGAATGGCTTGGAGAGTCAAAACCCCCAATTTCTTGAGGGCTTTTGTTCTCCAAGTCATCATGGTGTTTATGGTGTGGGTGGCTTGGTGGGAGGTGGCGTGGTTGCACGATTAGAGCTCGTCGGAGCTCTTGCCGGTTGCAGAGAAGAAAGTGGATGGTGAGAATACTAGGCTAAGTCCTACTCCTAAGGACCTAGATTTACTCTATCAGAGGAAAGGAGGAAAGTGGGCTACCTAAGTTGGATGAAAGGGGAGGAATCACATCCAGCATTGGCCGGCTGGACTCGAAGAAGAAGAGATGTCTGATGGGAGGAACAACAACGAAGAAGGGGTCCAAGTTTAGCTAGCTTTGACCGACTAGCATCGGAAGAAGATGAGGAAGAAGGTGATGCTGCTCTTTGGCCGAATGCATGCATGGAAGAGGGTGAACGGAGGAGGTCATTAGAGTCAGAGACGATGAGGCCGTGACTACGAATAAGAGGAGGAATTAAGGCCAATTCTCAACTGGTTTGTGCTTGGGAACATGAAAGAACTTATATAGGAGAGGATTTGGCTTCAAATTGCTATGAATTTGAAAGATTGCTTGCAAATTTTGTCAAGTTTGGTCCATAAATTTCAAGCTTCTCCGGTGGCTATATGCTCTAAATTAGAGCTCAAGATTTGGTTCAATTGATAGGGTAAGATCTGATGAACAATCCTTCCAAATTTGGAGGGGTTTGGAGGAGATTTGAGGAAGATTTCCTCAAATGAAGATTGACGAATTTGGGTTCATTCATTATTGTTCTTTCCTTGTTTGAAACAGTGAAGAAGAAAGAAAGCAGCAACCTGATTGCGAGAAACATCAAAACCTAGGGGGTTTTATGTAATAAGGTGAGACAAATGGGCTAAAATGTAAACTGAGTCAAGATGAACTCCACTTGGGATCAAAATTTTGGGGTAATCTAATATGGACACAAGGAATCTAGTGGTGACCTAAAATTTGGATTTTGATGGGGTTTGACTGGGTAATTTACACTAAGCCCAAAACAAAGCAACTTCCCACCTGAGCCTCTATTTTTTGTCACAATGGGTTCCTTTGGTCAAAGTGAAGGTTATAAATCTCAAATAATATTTTTCAATGATTTTTAAGATGTTTATATTACACTTATTTCGACCAAAACCCATCCAATTACAGTGAGGTTGTAATTAGGGTCTTTATTATTAAAATAATCTTCAAATCGCAAAAAACTCTGATACAGTCAGTTCAAGCCTACTTCTTGGAAATTTAAGTTTATTTAACCTTAAATTAGGGATTGATTAACCCTTCAGTTAATTTGCATTCTTGATTTCTCGTTAAAATAGTAGAATTAACTTAATTTCCCATTTTCTTCTCGTATTTATCTTAAAATTGAATTTCACCCTTCTTTTGCTTATTAAGGAGCAATTATTCTTCTAATTAGGCTAAATCAAGCCAGTTATGGAAGATGTTGGTGTTACCATCAATGCACCTAGGGTTTCTATCACTACTAGAAAAATGGGATATACCGTCAGTTATTTGCAGTCGGTTGCTAAAGTGACTGCCAATGTGTGACTAAAAATAACCTGCTGCCGCCACTAGCAAAAAGCAACAATGGGCATGCGAGAGTGGTATTAATATTCACCTTCAGTTAGTAAAGCGACGGGAAATAAATATGCCACCATTTATTTGAACAAGCGACGACGAATCGTGGGTTAAAATTAAGCTTGTTGACATCACCAAAATTTGGGCGTGAGGGGAGATTTCATTTAGATGTTTGCCATTGCTTACTAATAAAACCAACGGTAAATGTCAGTTCATTTATTTGTGCACAGATCCCTCTCCCCACCCACACTTCCCACAAACCCTTAATCCTTCTCCAGTCATGGCTGTCATCGTTGATTGACCCCCTCCTCCTCCTTAGGTAACTCCTCTCCTCAATCGTCGTCATCGTCTTCCTCCTCCTCCTCCCCCCTGCTCCTCCTCCTCCTACCATTGCACCCCCCTTGATGAGTGTGTTTTTGCGATGGAAGGGTTTTGGAAAACCCATCGTCGTAGTCGCAAAAATCACAACTAAATAAAATTTATACTAAAACTCCAAGAGAGTCTCGGGTCAAACACAAGGAGCCGACATTTGTTTCCTTGAAATCTGCATTTCACTTTGTTTCTTTTTGGTATTTTTAGGGTTTTGTGATTTTTTGTATTTTTATAATGAAGAACTAACCAAGATAATCTACTGGCAAAAATAAATAGAGAGTAGAGAAATAAAGGAAATCTAATATATCGAAAATAATGTTTATTGCACTAAACAGAGATATGCTAAGAAAAATAACAATAGAATAAAAATGAGAAGAAATCTCCCAAAGAGAATGTTTGGCGAGATGACGGCACTTGGCGATGACTTGGATGGAAGAGATGAGGTGCTGGACGTCAGGGATGAGGTGCAGGAGGAATCCGGGTAGAGGGCCACTTGACCGAGCTGTCGAAATGGTGATGATGAGGTAGAGGTGATCGCCTACCTGAATGGAGGTGAGGGGACGACTCTATGGTCTCCAATGAAGAGGGTGAGGGTAAGGTTGAATATTTGGAGTAGGAGAGTATTACACTAATAGGAAGCCGTGGAGCTTGGGAGTGAGCTCCTGGTAGCTTAGGAGGCTTCTTGGAGCTCTTGAGTGGGTGAGGAATGATTGCGCAGCAATCATAAACCCTAATTCTCCTGAATTAAGGTAGAACCTAGCTTAACACAGGCATTCTGCATGCATACACATTGTACTTTGCATCTTAGATGATTTATATGTTCTATACATAATAATGTGCTATTTGAGAGGTATTATCAATTGCAAGTAATCCAGGGTTGCGGATGATTGATCCAACCTTATGGATCTGTTCAAAATATTGACAGGAGTCCAACACTTCAAAGAGCGCATCAATCGGACTCTTGTAGCACCCTTGGGAGTCCGTAGAAGAAGCAGGAGCCAAGGGGAAATTGAAGAATATCTAGACCTCAGATGACAAATCCAACCAAGTGAATGGATCTGGATCGACGTTTGTAGTCCAACGATGTAGAAATCAACTTAATCGGAGGTTTACGTCATCAAATACAAGGAGAAGAAGATGGACGGCCACGATGGCGCCACGTGGTGCCATCGCAGCCGCCCCTCACTGCGCTCCAGTTTGGAAAGAACTGGGGGCCACTGGATCATCATCCAATGGTCGTGATAAAGCCACGTCGCCACCCCTAGCCGCCTCATCACGCACAAGAGGAATCTCGACCGTTGGATTCCCATACAATGGTCGAAAGCAGCGCACAGGAAAAGGAAGGTGCGACCATCTGCGCACATAGCACAGTGGAGACGATGCCTGACAAACAGCGGATGGCGCGGGATCGAGGCACACCTGGTGTGGAATTAGGAGAATCGGCGAGTGCGGGCTAAATTCAACCGTCGGATCTCCATCGGGCGGCTCGACAGCAGATGTGTGGCAGGCGCGGAGGCGTTGGATCAAAAACGCGAGCTATGACGCATGCAGAAATGCGTGAGAGCGCGCTTTAGGACTTAAAGGGGCGAGCGAGTGCACTTTTAAGCAATCCGATCTTACGATCGGACGGCTGAGGTTTAGGCGCTCAGAAGAGGCAAGCGGCAAAGGAGCAAAAGCGAAGGCGCAAATGCTGGCGAGCGGGAGCCGTGCGATCTTCATCCGAAGGTGCACAGGTTGCCACATGGCAACACTAGATTCAACTGGGGATAAAAGAAGGATTTGGAAGGCTTAATCAGGGTCGTTGATCTCCCAATCAACGGATCTTATTAATCTAAGGCATTTGCATGGATTTAAGGAGCCAAATGCCTTCTTTACCCTCCACTAAAGCTATAAAAAGAGGCCAAAGGGCCCCCCTTTGAAGGCACTTCTCATATTTTCTTCTTCCTCCTTCAACCTTTCCTCTCTTCTTCTTCCTATCTTCTCTGCATAGGTCTCTGCACCTCTACCTGAAGCATTCGTTGGGCCACCCTGACAGATTGTTGTTGCTCTTCTCAACCTCTCCAAGAGGCCACCACTAACTACCCGTGGTGCCCTAGTTCTGTTAGATTAGTAGTAGTTTACTTTCATGTTTTCATTCTAACAAATTCAATCTCTTTGTAATGTGAATATTGTGATTGATTGTTTCTATTCTTTAATAATCATATTGAGAACAATTGTATGAAATCAAAAGTGCTTTCTACCTTCCTGTGATCTATCGGGACTCACCAAGTTCCGTTAAATTATTTGCTCGAGACGTATTTCGCGCTATACTATAACGTGTTAATTCTTTATGCGATCTATGCCGTGAAGAAATTGGTGCCATTGCCAGGGAGGCAAGGCGACTTTTGATTTTATCTCTAATATAGTATTTTTGTGTGCAGGAACAATGACCGAAGCGGCGAACAAGGAAAAGTGGACGCTGCGAAAATCAAGTGCACACATTCCTATTAGAAATTCGACCAGAAAATAAGTGTCATCTTTAAAATTCAATAGCCATGTTTCTAATGCTTCAAAAATTTTGAAATTTGGACTAAAGCTAGATCTTCAAATTATCTTTCCAACGCCACCTTTCCCAAAAAGAAATTTTTTCTGTGGAATTTGTAAAAATTCGTGGAGTACATATTGGTCAAATTGATTGAAAACAAAACTTTTATTAAATTTAGAAATCAATTCTGACTAACATACAAATCAGATTTATTCAAAATTTGAAGGGTGTGAAAGATAATCAAATTAGCTTTTAATATCATATTTTTACGAAATCTTTTGAGCATGTTTGATATAGTTTCCAACATAAAAACCAACACAAGGTCTAAATCCCATATTTGACCCCTGGTTAGCTAATAATTCATAAATAATTGTTGGAAATAGAAAATAATTTTGGAAAAATAATCTCTGAAAAGCTTATTGAAAAAAAAATCTTCTTGCCAAGTTTCAAATTGTTTGGATTCCATCTTGCCTTAGCGTATACTTTTGAATTGTGGTCTCCAATTTGAAAAAGAATTTAGAAGTGCAAGAGCCAATATGACCACATAGACTAACTTGGACTCCGACAAGCCCAAAAGTTAGTTAGTGAGGCGAGTCACATTGTGGACCGCCCACTATCTACTACATTAGAGAAACATGTTAAGAATTCACGAAAATACATCAAATAGGCTGCATTTGACTTGAAACTATTGGGTAGTTCCAACTTCTCTTGCAAAACCTGGTGACTAAGCCTATAGGTAGTGTGAAACGACCGCGGCTGTGTGGTAACGGAACCAGAGGCGAAAGCCAAAGGAAGGACCTTCATCGTAGTTCCCTCGTAACCAGACTGGCCGAGTTAGCTTAACAGGTGAGAATTCCTTACAGTTGGTCTCTCGCCGAATTTTTAATAACACAAATCTAAACAAAAAATCTGGTCAACTAATCTAAAGGACCACTCTGATTAACAAGGCCTTAGCCTTGTTCTGCTTGACTGCACCAACTCTTTGAGTTGGTGTATGCAAGGAAGAAGGTCGTTATGACCTGAAGTTGTGGGACCTTGGCAGCAAAGGCAATTTTCACCCGACCTGTCTTCTCAACCTTCTTCCACCTGAATAGCTAAGATGGCTAATCCTAGTCCTCGAGTTCGTCAGGACCCAATGGCTCATCTGGAAGCCAGGGTCGAGGAAACGAAATAGAAATATGAGTAGAACATCGATCGGATTCTCATGACACTCGAGAGGATGCAGCACCCACCATGCGGAGAACAATTGTGACACTTCTATGATCCAACGGCAACAATCATAGCACCTCAGATTTGGATTCCTGCAGGCGGAGATGCATTCAAGTTAAAGCCGAATATCATAAGTCTGATTCAGACTCATTTTCATGGAAACTCGAATGAGGATCCCTTCTAGCACCTCGAAGATCTGAATCAGATTACAGAGTTAGTTCGATCCAGGAATATAGATATTGGAATTGTTCTCATGAAGCTTTTTCCGTTTTCTCTCAAGGATAAAGTTGCTTATTGGTTCAAGACCATCGGGAGGCCAATTGGAACCTGGGAGGAATTACGTCGTGAATTCCTCCAAAAGTTCTTCCTGATCGGTCGAAAAAATGCTATGAGGCACGCAATCACGACCTTCACTCAAGGCCTTGGAGAGAAGCTGCATGATGCCTAGGACAGATTCCATGATCTTCTTAGGAAGTGCCTACACCATGGTGTACCTAAATGACACCTCACTCAAGTATTTTACCATGGGCTGGATGACACATCGGTACTTGGCCAATGCTTCTAGCGTTGGGAATTTTCTCACGAAGGACAAGAATGGTGCATTTGAACTGTTTGAGTCCTTAGCAGAGAACTCAATGAACGCCGCCTCAATGAACCAATTCCAGTGACCTAGACAACAATGAGTTATTGTCTACGAAGCTCAAGCCGAGTCTGCCCAAGTCGACATGGACATTTTCACCAAAAAGCTGGATAAGGTGGATCTACTCGATAAGAAGCTTGATGAATTAATGCGAGCGAGATCCGGATCTTCTGGCAGCACTACTCCACCTTACCCTCTCAAGCATCTCGAGCCCCCTCTACTCGTACATATCCGTTTACTCGGGATGTTTTCTCTCCATCTTTGCAGGATCCTGCATATCAGGAACCCGTGAACAATATGGATCTAGCGCCATACAATCAGGGTTATGCACCACATGATGATACAAGTGCGTATTCTTTTGATGAATTCGCATCTGAGATGTCTTCGGCTTACGAAGATGTCAATGCCATTCAGGGATATGGGCATAACAACCCGTATTCTAAAACATATAACCCTGGTTGGCACCAGCATCCCAATTTCGCCTAGTGTGGTAACCTAAAGAGACCAAGTCAAGCTCTACACTACTAGACCAAACAATACGGGAATGCACAGAACACATATCCCAGGTAGCAACCATTCTCGTCTCAGCAGCAACAAACACTCTCTACCTATCAACCGCTGCACCAAGTTGCCAACTACCCTCCAAAGTGGGCCGACCCTTTGAAGTCGCTAAAGGAGGAATTGCAGACATCAATTTGGAAATCTATTCATGACAACCTCCAAATAATGAAGGCAATGGCTGACCAAATACAGAGCATGCAAAACCAGATGATGCAGGGGAATAGATCACAGGGAGCTTTGCCCTCCCAACCTGTCCCAAACCTGACAAATGTGCAGAATCAGGACGCCCCGCCTAGATTCCAAGCACCACAGAGATAGGCACACGCTGTTGTGCAACCATCTCTGGCACCTCAGTCAGCCACCTCTGTTGCTAAACCCTGTGTATCCAAACCAACCCGCTCCTCTACCCCTGCATGGACAGCACACCGATGCAAAAGCGATCACCTTAAGGAGTCGAAAGACTACACAGGATCCGCTACCTAGGCAAGCGGGTAATGATTTTTCCTGCACTCTACCACGAGATGGCTCACAACCCTCTTCCTCTCACAAGCCATCTTCATTAGATAAAGGAAAGAGGCCCCTAAACCCTGAAATTCCCATCCCTTTTCCTGCAGCCCTAACGTGAGATTAAGCACGGAAAAAGGACACGTCGAATTTCGAGGACTTGAAATCTATGTTCAAGGAAGTTCACATTCAAGTCCCTCTCCTCGAAGCAATAGATTACATCCTTGCTGTTGCTAGGTTCTTTAAGGACTATTGTACTCCGAAGCGACAGCAGAGAAGCAGATGACAAGCAGTATTATCTGAGGAAGCCAGCACAATTATTTTAGCTGACTTACCACCCAAAAAGGACCCGGGCACACCACTGATTTCCTACTTTTTGCAAGATTCCCCTTTTGATAGGGGCCTTCTTGATTTGGGGTCGTCCATCAACGTAACTCCCACCGCAGTATTTGATTGATTTCGATTTGGGGAGTTAAAGCCCACCTCGATTACTATACAGTTGGCTAACTAATCTGTAAAAACACCGAGGGGGTGGTTGAAAATGTGATCGTAAAAGTCCAAGGATTCTGCTTTCCAGTGGACTTTTTTGTTCTTGATATGGAGGTTCCTCCTAATCTCCTTGATGCACCAATCATTCTAGGTCGCCTGTTTTTGGCAACTGTTCGCGCAAACATTGACTGTGCATCAGGGTGCATGGAGATTGCCCTAGGAAACGAAAAGCTTAGACAGGACATTTTCAGGGCATCAAAGAACTTTGATTGCAATTTGATAGAGGAGGATAGTGAAGATGAAGATTCATCTTTTTGTGGGAACATTAGGCTCCTCTACAGCGACCCATTGGCACATTCATCCTCACTATCAAGGGTCTTTGATCGCGATCCACACGGGACTGAGACTAATGATATACACATTTCGTCCCATGGATCTGGTTGTCATGGGTGTTCATCTGCTCTTAGCACCCCTGATCCTAACTATCCTGTCCTATCTAGCATGGATATCTTAAGGCAGGATTATATTACCACTGTAGGCGAATGCTCCAGTAGTCAGGCTCAGCATATTTCCGTTGTTGCTTCCTCTCCTCCCCTACATAGACCCCCTTTTCACCCTCCGCTACTAGAGTTATAGCCCTTACCTGATTTGCTCAAGTATGTGTTTCTGGGAGAAAGTGAGACATATCCTGTGATTATCAATGCTCACTTGACTCTGGATCAAGAATACTAGTTGATCTCCTTCTGCAAGCACATAGGGCTGCTATTGGGTGAAGCATTGCTGATCTCCACAGAATTCTCCCCTCATATTGCACACACCATATTTACACTGATGAAGGGGTGAGATCGTCGAGACAACCTCAGAGATGCCTAAATCCAAATATGTTGGAGGTTGTCAAAAAGGAGATCATTAAATGGCTGGACGCGGATATTATCTATCCTATTTCTGACAGCCAGTGGGTGAGTCCCATTCAGATAGTGCCCAAAAAGGTGGGACTCACCATATTCAGAAATGAATTGGGTGAATCCATCCCGACCTGCACCACAACTTCTTGGCGGGTCCACATTGACTACAGGAAGCTAAACTCGACTACCAAAAAGGACCATTTTCCTTTGCCCTTTATTGATCAGATTCTAGAACGACTAGCCAGGCATAGTTTCTTCTACTTTTTGGATGGATACTTCGGGTACAATCAAGTTGTAATCAACCCGAAAGACCAAGACAAGATGACTTTTACGTGTCCCTTTGGAACATTCGCTTTCAAGCGGATGCCTTTGGCCTTTGCAATGTGCCAGTTACTTTTCAGCGATGCATGATGGCCATCTTTTTAGACATGATCGGGGACTGTGTAGAAGTGTTCATGGACGACTTCTCTGTGTTTGGAGACGATTTCTCGTCTTGTCTTGATAACCTCACAAAGATTCTGAGGAGATGTATAGAGGTTAACCTAGTACTTTCATGGGAGAAAAGCCATTTTATGGTGAGGGATGGCATTGTACTAGGTCACAGGATCTCCTTTAATGGACTCAAGGTCGACTGAGCTAAGTCTGAAATCATTTCACGATTACCTCTGCTTAGCTCGATTAGGCAAATCATATCATTCTTAGGGCTTGTCGGATTTTATCGAAGATTCATTCGAAATTTCTAAAAAATTGCTCATCCATTAATGAATCTTCTGGTAACCGACATGCCCTTTGATTTCGACTCCTCGTGTCTCAGCACTTTCAAGACCTCATGAAGCGCTGTCTCAAGTGCACCTATTCTCCAACCCCCCAACTGGTCGCTCGACTTTGAGATGATGTGCAATGCCTCTGACTTCACTGTCGGAGCCGTTCTTGGCCAACATCGGGAGCGCCATCCATTCGTAATATACCACGCTAGCAAAATGCTGAACGAGGCTCAGCGTAACTATACAGTCACTGAGAAAGAGTTGCTAGCCGTGGTATTCTGGTTGGAGAAATTTAGGTCATACTTACTCAGGTCTAAAGTTATCATCTACACGGACCATTCCGCCCTCCGGCAATTGTTGGCAAAGGACGCCAAACCCCACCTTATTAGATGGATCCTTCTTTTGCAGGATTTTGATGTCGAAATATGCGACAAAGCCGGAGTGCATAATGTTGTGGTGGATCACTTGTCTCGGCTAGACCCAGACTACATTCCATACTCCCCGTCGATATCAGATCGATTTCCGGAAGAGTATTATCTATCAACTTTGTTGAGTTTCCTTGGTATGCTGATATAGCAAACTATCTTGTCGTAGGCAGGCTACCTGCGGGATTATCCAAGGATCAAAAGCTCAAATTCATATCAGAGGCTAAATTCTATTTTTGGGACGACCCATTGCTCTTTCGCATTGGGGCTGATCAGATCATCCGTAGATGTGTCCCTGATTCGGAAATCTCTAGTGTGCTATCCTTCTGCCACAGTGATGCTTGTGGGAGTCATTTCTCAGGTCGAAAGACTACTACAAAGATTTTGCAGTTGGAATTTTTCTGGCCGACCATTTTCAGAGATACACACGAGTTTGCCAAGTGCTGTAAGAGATGCCAGGCAATCGGTTCTATGACCCGAAGAGATATGATGCCTTTCCAATCCATTCTGGTCATAGAAGTGTTCGACGTCTAGGGCATCGACTTTATGGGCCCCTTCTCTAACTTGCATGGCTTTGAGTACATACTCCTCGTAGTAGACTATGTCTCAAAGTGGGTAGAAGCTATCCCAGCAAGACGAGTTGATCATAAGATTGTTATATCCTTCATCCAGGAATTTATTTTTGCGAGATTCGGAGTTCCCCGAGCCCTGATAAGCGATGGGGGAAGCCACTTCATCCATGCCCATTTTAGGTCATTATTGAAGAAATACGGGGTGTAGCACCGTATTGCTACCTCGTATCACCTGCAGACCAATGGGCAGGCTGAAGTATTAAACCGTCAAATCAAGCTTATCCTTGAAAAGACGGTTAGACATGATAGGAAAGATTGCTCTAATCGGTTGATTGATGCACTATGGGCATATCAGATCGCATACAAGGCCCCGCTTGGAATGTCACCATACCGCATGGTGTATGGAAAGGCCTGTTACCTTCCTGTGGAGCTGGAGCACCGTGCCTTTTAGGCGGTGCATAAGTGTAATTTTAACCTCGAGGCTGGAGGTTATGAAAGAAAGCTCCAGCTCAGTGAATTAGAGGAGATTAGGTGAGAAGCATATGAGAATGCAAAAATATATAAGGACAAGACAAAAGCTTTCCATGATCGACGCATCTAGAGGAGGGAGTTCGCACCTAACCAGCAGGTTTGGTTATTTGACTCCCGACTCAAATTCTTTGCGGGAAAGCTCAAGTCTAAGTGGACTGGGCTGTTTTTGGTAGTCCACCCGTATCCTAACGGAGCAGTCCAAATTAGAGGCCCGAAATCTGGTCACGTTTTTATGGTTAATGGCCAGCGCCTCAAACCATTCCTTGCCCAGGAACCTCCTCCTACTAACGAAACGATATATCTTCTTGAGGATGTGTGACTGATAAGTTGCCCAGCTGGAGGCGTTAAACTCAGCACGTATACATATATACATACCATATATACATTGCATATTTCATTTTTGCATATTGTTTTGCATATTGTGTATGGCATTGCAGTGATGACATGAGCTGAATGACAACTCAGAAGCAGTTTCAGGTGATTCCTATCCACATACACCTTGCCTTATTTCTTTTATTCATGGATGAGGACATGCAAACACTTAGGCATGGGGGGGTAGTCCATAAAAACTGAAAATTTTCTGCCAACAAGTGGGGGATTAGATTGCTTTATCAAGAGTTTTATTAAAAATTTATTCTTTAGTAGATTCCTAAGCTGAGAATCCATTATAATTTCACATTTGCATGTAGAATTTGCAATGGATCCACTGTGAAAACCGATAGACATCTCTAGTTTGCCGAGAAGAAGCATCGCTTCTTCTCCTGAACCCTTGGACAACAATCAGGGAGTCAGGTGAACCATCTTCTATTAGATCCACCAGAACATACGTGAGATGAGAGTAGAGAGTCTATTGGTGCTCTAAGGCTAGTGTAAGTAATATGCAATCTTTAATAATTGAATAATGATACTCGGAGATGAGCATAGTTTTCGCTATCAGTTTTTGCGTACTAAATTTGTGAGAAATTCCATACGAGAGCCACCAAATAAGGCAAAAACACAGAGTGCTAGTTCTGATAAAACTAGGACTGAGGGGATGGTCATGACCGTCCTCTACGGAATCTTCGACTGAAGGAGGATATTGATGTCAAGGTCAGAAATACGTCGTCCTATCCATTCCCTACTCAATGCCGACAGTAGGCACTTCCACCAAATAAGCCACCCGAGATCCACTTGGTCATCTCCAAAAATCCCAAATGATGCCTCATGAATAAAAGAATGTATGTCGTGTTGAATTGTTGTGTTATGTTGGTAACGGCATTATGCCAGCAGATATATATATTAAAAGTATTTTTAAAAAAAAAGCGTACAAAAGGGATATTTGCTTGTGAGAAAAAAAAGTGTTATGTTAAGAAGTTTGAACTATGTAAGTCGAAATGTTTTGAGGCAAAAATAACTACCACCCTCACGAACCACCAAATACAACCTAAACCTATTTTTCTATATTTCTCATCGTCTGAATACGGGCTGAGGAATCTGACTTAGTCTTAGGGTTATTAGAACCTAATTAAAGTGTAGTGCTATGTAAGACCACCAAATACAGTGCAAATCGAGTAAAATGTGAGCTCAGGAAGAAAAAGAAAAAGAAAAAGAAAAAGTGAAAGAGAGAAAAGAAAAAGTATAAAAGATTAAAGAGAGCACAGTTGTCCAGCCTTTCTCTAAGTTAAGTTATTCAATGATCTAATAATCTAGATTCTGAAATACTAGTCTCCATGTAGCACCAGAAGAGTGTGAGCCATCAAATATAAATCTAGTTAACTCAGACATCTACTACCTAAGCCAAAAGCCAAGGCTAAAATCAGAGAATAGTTTATACCCCTGAGAGAAGAGGTTTGCCTATCCCAATAGAATCTTACTAGGGGTCAAGTACAAACTTTAAATGTGTATTGACTCTTCGCTTGGATTCGTTGCAAAAGCTACAACATTATATTCATGGTTATTTGGATTCTGAATTTTTGGATGAAACAAAAAGAAATAAACCTTTAGTAAACTCTTGATACGATGCATTTAGTCTTGCACTTACTAGGGACTAGCAAGATTTAGGCATGGGGGTATGATTACACAACAATCATAAACCCTAATTTGTCTGAATTAAGGTAGAATCTAGCTTAACATAAGCATTTTGCATACATACATATCGTACTTTACATCTTAGATGATTTATATGTTTTATACATAATAATGTGCTATTTGAGAGGTATTATCAATTGCAGGTAATCCAAGGCTGCGGATGATCGATCCAACCTTATGGATCTGTTCAGAATATTGACGGGAGTCCAATGCTTCAAAGAACACAACAATCAGACTCCTGTAGCACCCTAGGGAGTCCGCAGAAGAAGCAGGAGCCAAGGGGAAATTGAAGAATATCTGGACCTCAGATGACATCCAACCATGCTCATGGATTCGGATTGATGTTCGCAGTCCAACAGTGTAGAAATCAACTTAATTGGAGGCCTACATCATCAAATACAAGGAGAAGAAGATGGACGGCCACAATGGCGCCACCACCCCTCACCGTACTCCAATTTGGAAAGAAGAACCGCGGGCCATTAGATCGTCATCCAATGGTCACGATGAAGCCACGCCACCACCCCTAGCCACCTCATCACGCACAGGAGGAATCTCGACTATTGGATTCCCATCCAACTGTCGAAAGCTATGCACAGGAAATGGAAGGCGCGACCATCCGCGGGCGTAGCACAGCGGAGACGACACCTAACAAACAACGGGTGGCGTGGGATCAAAGAGCGCCCAATGTGGAATTAGGAGAAGTGGCGAGCGTGGGCGCAATTCAACCGTCAGATCTCCATCGGGTGGCTCGGCAGCAGACGTGTGGCGGGCGCAGAGGCGTTGGATCAAAAACGCGTGTGATGATGCATGCAGAAATGCACGAAAGTGCACTTTAGGACTTAAAGGCGCGATCGAGCGCACTTTTAAGCCGTCTAATCTTACGATCAGACGATTGAGGTTTGGGCGCTCAGAAGAGGCGAGCGGCGAAGGAGAGAAAGCGAAAGCGGGAGCCGCACGATCTTCATCCGAAGGCACACAGGCTGCCACGTGGTAGCACCAGATTCAACCAGGGATAAAAGAAGGATTTGGAAGGATTAATCAAGGCCGTTGATTTCCCGATCAATGGATCTGATTAATCTAAGGCATTTGCACGGATTTAAGGAGCCAAATGCCTTCTCTACATCCGTCTCTACACCTCTGTCTAAAGCATCCGTTGGGCCACCCTGACGGATTGTTGCTACTCTTCTTAACCTCTCCAAAAGGCCACCACAAACTACCCATGGTGCCCTCGTTCTATTAGATTAGTAGTGGTTTACTTTCATGTTTTCATTCTATCAAATTCAATCTCTTTGTAATGTGAATATTGTGATTGATTGTTTCTATTCTTTAGTAATCATATTAAGAACAAGCGTATGAAATCAAAAGTGCTTTCTGCCTCCCTGTGATCGATCGGGACTCACTAAGTTCCGTTAAATTATTTGTTCGAGACGTATTTCGCGCTATACTACAACATGTTAATTCTGTACGCGATCTACGCTATGAACAAGGAATAGCTAAGTAGAGATGGGTTGGCAAGGGAGGTGTGTAGGTCTATATATAGTGGATGAGAGGGGGCTAAATGGGCATGGGACAAATAGCGACATCTAAGATGTCGCTATAGATCATGATCATGCATCACTGTAGCCAACCCACGCTCGTTCACGTGCTTGTTGAAGCGAGTTGTGCTTCGTTGGCGTCCATCTCACGCATTGATTACGCTTGTGCGATGCTGACCGCCCATCTCGCGTCTCTAGCTGCCATCATGCGCGTCCATCAACTGGCATCCGCTAGCTGTAGTGGAGTGGATCACCGCCCTTGGATGGCGGATGAAGGGCCCTGATTGTGCAAGAAAGGACGCTCTAGATTGCACCCTTGTTGCGCATGTGATTGGGCGTATGTTCGCGCATTATTGCGTGCTTGTAGATCACGCCATGCTCAGAGTGCCACGTCACCATCTTTACGACCGCTCATCTTCGATCGGACGGTCAAATTTTGATTCCGGCGGAGAAGGCGCATTAGCGAGATTCAAATGAGTGTCCTTGGCATGGGAACCACGCTCATTTCCAATGCATTGTGGCCGCAGATGGTCGTGCAGACGATCCCGAGTGCACGCGCTCGTGGCCGTTGGATCTTCATCCAACGGCCATGAGCCTAAGGAAGCGTGGCGCTTCGTCAGCCGCGAGATCTTCATCCAACGGTCATGAAGTGGCGATGACCTCCTTCAGTGGGAGAGGGTGGCCTTTGAGTGGCCGAGATGATGTCATGTGGCATCATCTGGGCCGTCTATCTTCATATGCTTGTAGGGGGTGCTACAGATGTCGGATCAAACCAATTTTCACATCTATGGGTAGCAATCGTCGATCGAGATCATCTATACAATTGGATTCTTCATCTAAAGCTCTGAAATATATCACCCTCTTCCTTAGCCATAGAAATATGTGAATTAATATTTAATTTATACAAGTTAACATAAATGTAACATGATGAATGTTATGCATTATTTATAATGCAAAATTCAATGTTAAGCTTAGGAGCTGACATAAGTAAGCATTTTATCATGAGTAAATGCATATTTATCACCCCTCCTCATCCTCCCCACACCCCTCCACCTCTTCTCCTCCTACTGCTACCGCCCTGCCCCCCTCCTCCTCCTCCTATTACTTCTGCGCCACCCTCCTCCTCCTCCCCACCCCCTCCTCTCCTCCTACTGCTACTGCTACCCCCTCTTCCTCCTACCCTCCTCCTATCATCCCCCTCCTCCTCCACTCCTTCTAGTGTTGTTGCTACCTCCCTCCTCCTACCCTCCCTGAAACGATTCGAACGCAATTTTGTAAAAGATGAAGATAAGGCGTTGCAACGTGATTGAACCATTTGCTTTTAAAATTTCTATACCTAGATAGTGGAGTATCTAGGGTCGTCTAAGGAGGCAAAAAAAAATTCCACCAAGCTCAACCTAAGCCTTGTTATTTTATGTATTTTTTTTTTTTGCATTTTTTGGTTATGTGATTTTTTTTGTTGTTTTTGATATAAGAAAGTAGAGCAAGTAAAGATAATGTGAAGCACCTACTTACTTGCACACATACTCAACTAAAGACAAATATGGCATGCCCTTGAGCTCCCTTAGACATGGGTATGCCTAAGGAATCAGGGGTGATGCAACAAAAAAGGAAAGCCAAGGAAGCAAATGCAATAATAAGATTAATACTATGAAACAAGTTCTTACAACAATTCAAGGTCAAGGCAAACTACAACTACAAGTTAACAACTAGGAGAAAAACACAAGGAAGGGAAAAGTGAGAAAGAGGATGGCGTGGAGGTGATGTTGCTGAAGTCGGCAGTGATTCCTTCTCTAACTTGGCGTGAGGAAGAAGAGGTAGAAGGGCTCCAAGGGGTGGTGGTGGTTGACCCCCTTGAACCTTCTTCTCTCCTTGCTCCTTGAGGTGGTGTGAATGGTGGTGGATGTGGTGGTGGCTTATCTCAATTCTCCCCCGCTAAAAGATATCTCCTCTAGGTGTGTTAGGTCCCTTTATAAAGAGAGTGACAAGGGAGCCTAAAGGTCATAATTTCAAATTCCAAAGGGAGCCATTTTTGGAGCCAATTTTTGGCTTTCTTTTCAAAAGTGGTGACTGTCTATAAAGGTGGTTTTTAGCTTCCCAAGAAAGCTTCCAAGGGTTGGCTTCCTTGGGAAGACAATAGCCTCCCTTGAAAAGGTGCATTCCTCTTTAATTTCTTGGCTTTCCTACACACCTCTTGGCTTTAATTCCAACAAATGAGTTGCTTGGAATAATTTTTATCCCAAGCTCATTTAATTCATCTTCCACATGTAACATGACTTCATTTATGTAGCTCTTCAAGGTGCTCCTTCGGGAATGGGTACCTGTGGGTTGCTGCATAAGCTAACAAAAGATGATCAAGGCACCAATTTATATCAAAATTTAAAAATGGGTTAGCTTGGCATATTATTTCTAAAATGCAATGATGCAAGATGACTAATGCAATAATGTACTAGGGATAAGCCTCAAAAGAAGCCTAACATGCATGCAAAATTGGTGGTTATCACTCCCCCTCCTGCCAAGCCCCCTCTATTCCTCTGTAATGCACACCAATTAGTTAAATTTGTTTTTAGATATTCGATCGATTATTTGTGGTAAGAAATCACTCTAGACATAAATCTATTTATTGATAATTTGATATGATCTAATATGATGAAATGCTATACTCTCATGATTCGTCTTTTAATCTTGATCAATAAACAACATATTTTTTCTTTGGTTAGCCCTTCTGATTTGCATCTTAAGATCCAAATGAAGTAAAGTTCATTCATTCACATTCAATGATTAAAATTCATCTTCAACGCAAATAATACTTTTTCACCATACAAAATTTAGGAATTGGCATTATGTAATATTTCCTTATGCACAAATTACATTACATACACTATATATGTACATATTTTTAGGATTTTGGGTTTTTCAAAATTTTCTTTTGTTTTTGAATTTTAAGTGAAGAAAGAAAGAAGCTGAAGCTAGGAATGTGCAAAGGAGAGGGTTCTTTTTTGGTTTTTAGTTTAAAATTTTATTTCTAATTAAATAAAAAATCTAAACTTCTACTGGCATTTTCTATATATTAGAAATACTAAAATGTAAAACTAATCACGCACATGTTCAAAATATGTTATTTGTACTCACTACATTATTTATTTATTTATTTATAACTTTTTGTATTTTTCACCATATTTTTAGAGTAAATATCGGAAAAAGGCTCATAAATGGTTAGAAATTGGAAGCAAGCCATAAAAATATTCAAAAATGATGGAAAGATAGATCTAAACATTACCAAAGTGAAGAAAGAAAGAAGATGATAGTAGGAAAGTGCAAAGGAGAGCATTCTTTTTGGGTTTTTAGTTTAGAATTTTATTTCTAACTAAATAAGAAACCTAAATTTCTACTATCATTTTCTATATACTAGAAACATTAAAACCTAAAATTAATCACGCATACATGTTAAAAATATGTTATTCTTACTCACTACACTTTTTATTAATTTATTTATAATATTTTTATATTTTCACCATATTTTTTGAATAAATGCTAGAAAAAGCTCATAAATGATTAGAAATTGAAAGCAAGTCTGTCTCCCCAACTCTGGCGAGTCCGCACCGCCGCTCCACTCCACCAAATGACTCACTACTACTCTCACTACCTTCACCTTGACTCCACCTACAAAAGCCCTAAACCTATTTGGGGCTTCGTGCACTCCACAACTTCGCCATACACCACTTGTCATCACCGCCTTCTCCAGCACCATCTGACGTCCCTACACCCACACACACTAAATCACCACCATCAGCACATTCGCCATACTTCGAGGAAGCTTATGAATTACTCTAAATAAGTTGTGAGGTCGTATTGTGAACTTCAGGTCCTTACCGGAGCTTCAATGCCGCTACCTATTCTTTGCCTCCATCCATCGTGTTCCGCCATCCTTCGACCACGCCACTAGTCCCAATTGATGGGGTCCACTCTTAGACAAGGTTTCAGGGCTTCAATTGAAGAGAAGAGCTACAGTGCAGCTCGAATTAACCAAGATCCACCTGTTGTAGCTGCGCGAAGGAGAAAGCCTCTATATAGTCCCACATCGTGTGGGAATAATCTAGAGAGGAGCATAAATTGCAATTGTGTTGTAGGCTATTCCCTCTCACAAGGGTGAGGTCCCCTCACTCTCTCCCTCACTCCTCACCCACCACCACACCGGTGGCCCTGGTCACTATTCATGACCCGAATACTCGATTAGCGACCCGATTAAGAAGGAAAGAGGGTAGGGGGTGGTTTTGCCTCGGGAGAGGTGCCCCTTCACCCAACACTTAGCGAAATTCTCAGGTGGTTTGTGTTAAGGGTTTGGAGACTTTAAGTCGGCTGACATTCATTTTCGACGTTTGCTGATGCTTTGTTGATGGTATTGTGGACTTATTTGGCTCTTGGCTAACGTGAATATTTGTGGTTAAGTGATTCAAGACCACTGTTAGGAAATCGATTTGATTTGAGACTTTGGGATATGTGTTTAATTGTGGGATTAAATTATTGATTTAAATCATCATTTTTAGGATTTTTATTATTCTTTTTATCCCATTGATTTTTGAGATACAATTTTCTATTATTGCATATATTTTTAATTGCTATTCATTGCATATCTTTTATGAATTCTTATGCTCATTATTTATAATTGTAACTAGTATCTAAATTTCATATTTGCTTCTTGCAAATGACCTTTAAACTCACAATTGTTTTTCAAGCACATATAAATTTAATTGTTGTCGATTCATTTTAGTTGACTATACTACGATGCATATTTTAAACTTGATGAAGGCGCTACCAACATTTTGCCATCATTGCCAAGAAGTAATGTGTAATTCACCACTAGTCATATTTTTCCTGATCTAATTGCTAACTTGCCTTATCTGCTTTTTTGTGCTATTGCGAGGTATGCCACGAGAAAATCTTCTGCTAAATTAACCTCTCTAGGGGTAGGTAAAATTTTTCTTCTTCCCCAATCACCTCTTAATCTTAAGAAGAGAAAAAGGAAATAAAATAAATTAGGATCTACTTGCCTTATTCTCCTAGTAATATCATTTAAAGGCGAAGAGTTTCTTGATTTGGGAGAGTAATTGAAAATCTGATTAAAGTTGAGATAATTTGATTAGAAATTCCCCATCCTGATCTCCTGTACCTATTAAGGATTTGTGCTAAAATTTTTCAACATCTTGGACGACTCACTTTCTTGTTTGAGTCCAAGGTGTCATATTTGGAATCAAATTAGACTTGGAATTAGAGCCAACTAGGGTTTCCATATTAGGGTTTTGAAGTGTTAGTACACATTTTGCCTGCAATTAAGAAAATTGATCTTTCCACATTTGTGAGTCACCCAAGCTCTTATTTGAACTGATATATCCAAGTGAACTCTAAAATCAAGGCTCTAAATTCACTTGAAACTTAAAATTTGGGACCTAATAGCCTGAGAATCAATTCAGGGTGATTTGGTTCTTGACCCGAATTTCATCCTCAACCTTAAGATAAGTCAGGTGAAGTTGGTTCACTTTGTGGATCAACCAACCTACAAATTAGGTCACAATTTGAAAAAATCACTAAATCAAGTGAAATTCAAGGCACAATTAAGGCTAAAATTGGTAGACTTATGTCTCAATTCATACATTTCGATCTACTTGGAATCTCAGTGAGAAGGTCGATTCGAAGAAATTTATAACCCGTGGGGATACTTTTCCGTGTAGGGGTCTTTGCGGGACTCTCCCTTTCTGGTTGCCCAAGTAATTCTCAGGTGTGTGTATTTTTTATCAAGAGGTCCATTTGCCCCAACAACCTTGTCATTCAAAATTTTGGATGCCTTTGTTGGGTCCAATACACATCCAGTCCCTCATCTATTCTTTAGTGCACACACACAAGAAAGGTCCCTAAGACTAGCCTAGAGGCCTCCATTAGAGTTGATCTTTTTGGGAAAAATACGATCTGATCTAATCAATTCATTCTGGACTTGAATTTGATTCTACATCCTAATCCACCACTTGATTTAGAAATGCAACCTAACAACATGGGAAAGATTTTCAATAAGCCTGAATCCCGTATGAGCATGAAAGAGAAAATGATCGAGGATGCCCTTAGACAAAGGGAGGAATTTGATAGGACCTTAGATCCATTTTGTGGTATTCAGGTTAATGTGTCAGAAACAACAACCCTCCTTATGAACCGCATCGAGATGATGTTAACCTAAATGATACATGGTTCAACCTGGGATGCTCTCATATCGGTATATGGAGATTGCATAGCATTGAAGGCTTCCTATGTTTGGAAAATCCACCACTTTGTGAAATACACCAAGATATCATTGAAAAATGTGTGAATGTGCTAAATATGTTACAACAAGCCATTGATCAGAAATACCCATATCGTCACTCAGAAACTGATGATGAATCTTGGACTAATGTTGAGAATCAATATAATTTCCCAGAGCCTAGGTTCCAAAATGGAGGTCATTGTTATGGACCCCCAACCCAAAATGAACCACATTATTATTTTGTGTAGAATGAAAAACCTGGTAATGATATGGGTTGGGTGAATCCAATTACAGGTGTTCCTGATTAAGAGCCAGCCATAGGAAGTTGTGAAGCTGGTCCATCAGGCCTTGATTTCCCAAACACCTGTGATGAGCTTGACTTAAAATCTTTTAAGGATGTAATTCCTGCACTTTATCTTGTTAAGGTATTTCTCGAGAATGATTATGACATCCCAATAGAACCAAGTCCAAATTCTAGTGACCCACTTCCTATCCCTGACCTAGAATCTAGATCTGAGCCTATTTAGGATGATCATCAGGCCCAATGTGATGAGAACCAGATTTTAGATCTGAATTATGATTTTGGGCCTGTATTTGATGATTATACCTCTCTAAACTCAGAAGAACAAATTGATTTTTCAGAAGTCAAACCAATTTACAATAAAGAAATAGAGGAGTTGGAAGAGTTGGGAGTTGAATGGATCTACCCTAGGTGCTCAGAACCTAAGCCTATGCCTAATAGGGATATCCCTGTGAGCTTAGAATTTGAGACTACGTTAGACCAAAGTCAAGTTGATAACTCCATGCATCTTGATTCATTCGATGGTGGAAACCCCGATCTTAAATCAGGTTTAGAAATTGATTGTCGTAAATTCTCCAATAATTTAGAATCATACTCTGATTTCGGAGAACCATTATGTTCGAATGATTATGAGCATATTTATGATCTCAGTATTCATGACCCATTCTTTAATTCTGACTCTGAGGTCCCTAATCCCAAGATCATTGATTCAAAACCATATTCCATTTATTTGGAAACATTCTACTATGATCTATAGGAATCAAACACAATAACTACCAAGAGTGTATGCAATGCAGAGTTTGAATCTTTCTCTGACTCAGATTTCCATGATCTTATAAGCACTCTCTAGGCATTTACATTTGATTGGGATGAACATCATGAAAAAGACTTTATGGATGAACCGATCTTTGAATCATTTCTTGAGGAGTCCATATCGCACCCAGATATCGAAGTAGCCATACCTCCTATAGAGCCTTTCAAAATCCGATCCCAACCCCGACCCGCCACCAGAATCAACTTCTATTTTGACTCACCTCTTTCAGATCTGGTCGCATATGATTCACCACCATGTTTTGATGAGGAATCGAACATTAATCCTAATGATAACCACATTCCATCCCACTCTGATCCCACCAATAGGGTTCCTATATTTTCCACAGATCCATTAAGGTTTGAGGACCCCTACTCTAATCCGGCTGAACCGATTAAGCCAAACCCTAGATTCATATTTCCACATCTATTCGAGCCACAAAGCATCTGGTGGACTCCACACCTATTAATTCGCATCCATCAACCCACCGGATTGATTGAGTTTGGTCTGCATCATTAGCCTATCGACCTAAAAAAGCACCTAGGTAGACCAACTAGATTACTCATCAAGGTGCTTATTCTACAAAATTCCTTCAATCTGACCACCCCTTCTCCTTGACCACCTTATGCTTGGTTGAAGGCATTGAATTTAGTGCTTAACGGGAGGCAACCCGTCATTCCAAAAACCTGAGACCCTTCTGATCATCTTTGTGAGCTATATTCATATTGCAGTTTAGGGTTCAACTTTAGAACAGCCGACTCCATCTTTGGTACTTGTATCATAGCTTGAAATCTTCTGCAACAGTCATCTCGACTCGTTCACCCACCTTTTGACCCTGTTCTAATTCTTGAACCAAGTTGAATTCATATCCACCTAGTTTATAATGAGAACATTGCAAAACTTAGGCATGGGGGGGTATTAAAGTGCAAAAAAAATGGGAAATTCAATTCTCTAAGGGGTTCTGACAAAAAAAAATTGGAGAAAGGGGAGGAAAATTTTGCAAGATGAATGAAAAATTTGTCTTGATGAGGAAAAGAGGAGGAAATATAAAGAATGCCAAAAGGAGCAAAATCAAAGAAAATTGATGGTCTTAGCAATTGATTATGGATCCTACTTAAGTTCTAGATCAAATCAAAATAAGGATTAAGTCTTGAAGTGTTAGAGACAAGGACATAAGTAAGAGCACTGATCTTAGGCCTCTTGGGCATATTTCAAGACTCAAACATAAATGTATTTGTTAAGATCCGGATAAGTCCTCAAGAGGTTAAGGAAAGTGAGAGGTTGATATATTAAGTCTAAGGCTTAAGAATTATTCGATCCATTTGCTTACCCTTTGGTTTGCGGAACTTGGTAACCTAAGCACCCAAAAATCACACACCAATCTAGTTCAGTGTGCTTAATGAAGAAATAATGCCAAAAGTGTTCCATTCTGAAAAAAATTTTCTTGAAGATTTGGCTCAAGAGCGGCTCGAAGACACAAATTGATTGGACGAGTTCCCAACACGAATAGGTTGAATGAAAAATACTCCTCTCAAAGATGCGTAATAACATATCATTTCCTCGGTACTTGTCTCCTAGGATATCTAAATATCTTGCAGGGGCCAGGTAAGCACCTTGTGCTGGTTTAGATGCCATGAGCAGGATTATCCTGAAATGTCGATTGCTAGGGCCTGATTTTAGTTACAGAATGCCATGGGCCACACTATCCCGAAGTGTCGAAAGCCAGGGTTCTGAGGGTTGCCATGGACGATGATATCTCGAAGCATTGAAAGCTAGGGACCCTTCGAGGTTTGATGGTGGGGACTAGTAATCCGATACAAACCATGTTTAAGGCCAATCTGATGTCGGATTTAGGGGAATGTAAAAAGAAAAGAGAGAAAACTCTCAAAATAAAAATCCCTCTATCTCTTTTATGAAAACATGCATTAGCAAACTAAACCTGGACTTGATATGTTTACACACGGGTGCTTTAACCGCTGGGGCAACAAACCTCTGGGCAAGTTTTGTGGACCTTAGAAACCTTCGCAGCAGACCCAAGGCTGAGGCTGGTCAGGTCTGGATCTTGGCTGGTACTTGAATACCTCTAGTCCTATTATTAGTATTCTGATCTAATTTCTAGAGAAGTGGCACAAATTTGGCATCTGAACATCAAAAATATGGTCTAGAGATCTAGTTCTCTACATAAGATTTTGCTAAGGACTAGCAAAAGTGAAGTATGGGGGTATGATGGTAACGACATCATTCGTCATAACTAACTTGAATTATTTGGAATCAAGAGATAAATGCTCTTAAATGATCGCTTGAGGATCATAATTCCACTCTGATCTGTTTTGAGAAGATAATAGAACAAGGTTAATTCTGTTGTTTTAACATCACATCACGAATACAGATTAATTATGGGATTACTTAGGGGTTAATTAAAGGCTAAATGAGCATAAAAGTCTAAAAAATGGGTCAACACTAATAAAAATAGAGTTTCACGCATTTCGATGCAAAAACATGACACAAAACTCTAATTAGCAGCCCTACTTAAATTGAAAAGGTTCTGGTCAGGATAAAATTAATCTAAACTACCTAAAATTTATAGAAAAATATTCTAAGAGTTTTAGTACCTAAGGTTTGACCATCTGAACTCATTTTGACTTAGACAGAGATTCAGTCGGGAATTTACCCTAATTTAGTCTTGTCTACAATTTACCTAATCAAACATGGTAAAAAATCAAATCCAAGTTCATCATTAGATTCCTTGGATCCAAATTAGGTTAAGACCAAAATTTAGGTCCAATCAGAGTCCATCTTGACTTAGTTTGCAATTTAGTCCCTAAGATCTCTATTTCTCTCACTTAAACCCCACGATTTTGATTTTATTGCAAATAGGACCCTAACTTTCTCATCATTTTTTACAATTATGTCCCTATCACCATTATTGGTGTGAACACTCCACAGACCGAGCTTCAAGAGTATCTCTCTCAAATCAACCCCAAATCCCTCCAAATTTTAAGGGATTTGTGTTCAGACCTAAGGGAATCCAAAGAACTTGATTCCAAGACCTAACTCAGAGCCAAGATCCCTAGTGAGCTCAAGATTTCAAGGATCCCAAATTGCCAAAAATTGCGACTAAATCAAGGCCATTCCTTCATTTAGAGCTTGGATTTAAGCTCTATTTAAACCCCTGAAGGCACCAACTTCCTCCTAAGCCCAGTCATAGCCTAAAACACCAACTTCTTCCCTTCTCCGGCCACCTCCACCGCGGCTCTGGTGACCTCCTTCCCCTATCGTCCTTCGGTCAGCCACCAGTCAAATTGGCTGACCCTCCACCTTCCTCTCTCTCTTCTGCCTCTCGTCGGTCAAAGCGGAGGCTATCTCCTCCTCTCCTCGTCGCCCTATCTTTCATTGGAGGTATCATCGTCCTTGGCTCCGACCATCATGCCAACGAGGATTTCCACCCTCCTTCGACCAAATAGTTAGGTTATCTCACTTCCTATCCCTCTCTAGTCTAGTTTTAGGGCCTTAGAACCTCAAAATCACCACACGCTCACCCTCTCCCACTCAATCTTCCCCAACTCCAGCCGTGACTCCAATAAGTTTGCGCCGCCCCTCCACTCCAGCAAACGACTTGCTACTACTCTCACTACCTTCGCCTTTACTATACCTACAAAATCCCTAAACCTATTTATGGCTTCGCGCACTCCACAACTCTATCGAACACCACTCGTCACCAGCACCTTCTCTAGCACCGTTTGACGTCCCCATACCCACACACACTAAATCATCAGCACCAGCACATTCATCATACTCCGGCGAAGCGTCTGAACTACTCTGATTAGGCTGTGAGGCCGTATTGTGAATGTCAAGTCCTCACAAAAGCTTTGTCGCCATCGTTGATTCTTCGCCTCGTCTTCCATGTTCCACCATCCTTTCGACCACTCCAGTACTCCCAATCGACGCAACCTGCTCCCAGGCAAACTTTCAAGGCTTCAATCGAAGAGAAGAGCTGCAGTGCAGCTCAAATTGATCGAGATCCACCAACTGCAGCTGCGCGAAGGAGAAAGCCTCTGTTTAGTCCCACATCATGTGGGAATAATCTAGAGGTGCACATAAATTGCAATTGTGTTGTAGCCTATTTGCCTCTTACAGGGGTGAGGTCCCCTCACTCTTTCTCTCTCACTCCTCGCCCACCACCACGTCGATGGGCCTAGTCACTGTTCATGACTCGAATACCCGATTAGTGACTCGATTAAGAAGGAAAGAGGATTTTGAGGGTACGGGGTGGTTTTTCCTTGGGGTGCGTGCACATGCCTCGGGAAATGTGCCTCTTCACCTAACACTAAGCAAAATTCTGAGGTGGTTTGTGCTGAGGCTTTGGCTACTTTAAGTCGACTGACTTTCTTATCCCACGTCTACTAAGGCTTTGTTGATGGTACTATGGACTTATTTGGTTCTTGGCTGACGTGGATATTTGTGGTTAAGTGGCTCAAGACCACTGTTCGGAAATTGATTTGATTTGAGACTTTGAGATATGTGTTTAATTGTGAGATTAAATTAGTGATTCAAATCACCATTTTTACGATTTTTATTATTCTTTTTATCCCATTGATTTTTGAGATACAATTTGCTATTATTGCATATATTTTTTATTGATATTCATTGCATATCTTTTGTGAATTCTTGTGCTCATTATTTATTATTGTGACTAGTGTCTGAATTCTACATTTACTTCTTGATGAATGACCTCGGAACTCACGATTGTTTTTTGAGTACATATAAATTTAAATCTTGTCGATTAGCTTTAGTTGACTATACTATGATACATGTCTTAAACTCCACGGAAGTGCTACCAATACTAATAGTGGAGGTGAAGAAATAGAAAAAATACTGAATGAGATGAGAGCAGGAGAAGGTATAAATGTGGACGAGGAAGATCTGTTAAGAAGTTGTGATCAGTTTTATGATGTTAAGGCAACTAAGGATCCTATTGCTCATGGGGTTACGAGCATGTTGAGGTTGTCATTTCTGTTGAGGATGTTTCAGCTTAAGTCTATGAATAGAGCAACTGTTAAATTCATGTCAAAAATACTTCAGTTCATTGCTAAGCTGTTGAATAACCCCAATGATTTTTCGGGTTCATGGTATGAGGCAAGAAAAACATATTCGTAATCTTGGCTTGGCCTGTTAGAAGATGGATGCATATCCGAATGATTGCATTCTATTTAGAAATAAATTTGCAGACTTGAGTAATTATCCCCAATGTGGACATGAGAGATATAAAGGAGGTAAACATGAAAGTAAGAACAACCATATAATTCTCTTCATTACTTTCCATTGACACCTAAGTTTCAACATCTTTTTATATAAAGTAAAATTGCAAGGTGAATGATATGGCACTAGGATTATAAATCTCAAGGCGGAAGAATACGTCATCCTACGGATTGCGAAGAGTGGAAGAGATTTGATGACAGAAACATTTCATCCTCATTAGAGGCATAAAATGTCAGATTAGGTCATGTAAGTGACAAATTTAATCCATTTAAGAGTATGTATCTGTCGTCTTCAATATGGCCAATGGTGATGGTGACTTGTAACTTACCTCCATGGTTGTGTATGAGATCATCATTTATGATACCAACTGATGGGAACACCATCATGACCCATAACTAGCTCAATTTAGTCATTATCAAGGAATAAATGCTCCTACATAACTGCCAAAGAGCCATAGTTCATTGCATAATCATTTTGAGAGAAAGACAAGAAAACATGTTAAAATTACAATTTTATCATTATATCTTGAATGCTGAACAACCATGAGTTTTCCTAGGGGGCAATTAAGGGTCTAATGGTCTTAAATATTCAACAAGTGGGTTAATACAAATAGAAAAAGATTTTCACATGTTTTGAGAATTAAATGATTTCTGAAATCCTAAAAATAGACCCGCTTAATTAATTGAGGTTCTGGTCGGGATAAAATTCACTTAAATCCTCTAAAATTCATAAAAAAATATTCTCTAGGGTTTGGTACTTTCAATTTGACCATTAGAACCCATCTTGACCCAAAACAGTCTTAGAATGACATTTGCCCTAATTTGGATTTTTGCATAAATTACCTAATCAAACTAGCTCAAAACCAAAATCCAACCTCACTATTGGATTCCTTAGGTCCAAATTAGGTTTGTACTAAAATTTAGGCTCAATCTAAGGCTATCTTAACCTAGTTTGCAATTTGGTTTTATCTGATTCTTTTATATCACACATATACCCTTAACTTTCAAAATCCTTACAAAAAGTCCCCTATCTTTATCGACATTTTCTTCAAATAGGTCCCTGTCACCATGAATCCTATTCCTACAAACTCTAGCGACCTAAATTTGGCAAGTTCTCCTTGATTCCTTGACGAACCCCTCTAAGATTTGAAAGGGAAGTTCGTCGAGGAATTCCCTTCCTTTTGAGCCAATTCCCAGCCCTCAAATCTTCCTAATCTCTCATGCAAACACATGAGAGATTTGGATATCTTGGAGAATTCCAACTTCGGCAAGCTTTCCAAGCTTGGGAAGCTTGCTTCCCAAGCTCAAAACTCCCTCCAGAGACCTATAAAAGGACCTCCAGATCAGACCGAACTTCCTACACTTGAATTCAACTGGATTCCCCCTTAATTTCATCTCTTCCCATTCGGCCAAAGCTCCTCAATGTCTAGCGAGCTCCTCCGACTCCATCCTTTGTCCGCGCGCAATACCGGCGGCAGATTTATCTCCCTCGCTCTCTTCCGCGTCATGCTGTACCCGCCGATGCCCCATCCTCCGTCTTCCTCGCCGATTCCAACTCACGGGAGCGCTTTCTTCCCCGATGCCGACCATACCACAATCGATGCCGCCTCGACTCCTCGTCGTTTGCCAACTACCTAGATAAGCCCCTACCTCCTCTACTTCATTTTCATCCCAACCACACCCAATTTCGACTACGTTACCGCCTGTTCACCGTCATCCCTTTTGCGTTCGACCACTCCTTTGGCGAGGCACATCTCACTCCACACACCACCAAACCCCTCGCCATTCATCCCTACACCTCCGCCTCGACCCTAGAAGCAAAAGCCTTAATTTAGTTAGGTCGATTGCTCCTCCAAACCCTCTGCCGAACACACCCACCTCCGTGCACCAACTCCGACACCATCCGGCCGCCATAGGAACCTTCACAACACGCCGCACCCACCACCATACTCGCCACCCTACAGCGAAGCTCCTGAGCTTATTCGACAAGGTTGAGAGGCTATGTTACGACCCGATTCCCAAATCCCTACAGGACACGAGACTGACTTGACTCGACTGATCCCAAGACCTAGTCATCCAACGAGAAATAACCAAAAAGTAGGAAAGTAAATCACATTCACTATGCTACGCAACTAACAGTAAAAGAGTACAACAGTAAAGAAAGTAAAAGCTACTATAGTACATGTCACCACCACAACCATAAACAGTAGCAAGGTACAGGAACGTAAAGGTATAGAAAAGTAAAGGTACAAGAGTTTGAACTCACTACTACAAAAAGGTACTACAAAAGAAAGCTACTGCTACTGGGCTCTATTGGGCCCAGCACCCTCTGTAGCCGGAGACTCGGGCTACTCAACACCTGGACCTGAAAAAGGGTTATGAGTACACAAAGTCAGCGAATATTGAGTAGAGTGGCAACCAACTAACTAAAGCAGTAAAAGCGAACAGGTAGCCGTTTATTCCAATTACTTTATTTAGATAATTATTCTTTTTCACCACTTGGTTTATTTATCAGATCTCTTTCTTGATCTCGAATGTTCCTCGTGGGAACGATCTTGATTGCAATCTTTTCCGAAGAGTAGAAGTTGCATGTGGTGCTCTCTTAGCCGGGAGAGTCCCTCGTGGTGGTCCTTGATGAGTGGCTACTCATCATAGCTAAAAGGCCGAAATTAAGCTAGACACTAAGCAAAATAATATCAAATTAACACATAAAAAGGGTTAAGTGTGGGAATTAAAGAAAAGACCTAAAACTTTTAATGTGTGTTAAAACCTCCTAATTAGGTCACAAAAATGAGATATTCTGAAAACTAAAGAACAAATGATGATCCATGCATCAATTGAACACATAAACAAGTTTGAAAAGATAAATCAGAAGTAAAATCAATGTCTTAACTGTTCAATTAAGCACATGTAAAAATTTGAAAGCAATTGGACATCATTTAGGCTTAGAAATAAATATATTACAATTAGGTCCTTCATGCATTACATTTCTACCCTTCAAAACTCCTTCTTGGACCTTTTTGCAAGCCGCAGGGACCCTTCTGTATGACTGCAAGGCCCTTCCAGTTATAGTTCTTTTCACTTTTGGACCTGCACGCTATTCTTCTACCCCTTCGTTCAAGGGTCTTCCTGCAAGTTTTCCCTCATTTCAGAGAGAAGCCTGTGTTCTTCACGCGCACTGTAGCACGCGAAGAACACAGCCATTCTCGACCGTCCATCGCACTTTTGATCTCGATCTGCGGCTGGATTCTATTGGAACCTTCGCGCTATTCGGTGCGTGCGTTCACCTCTCTTCCCAGATCTCATCTAACGGTCAGATCTCTCTCTTGACTCGCCGCGCGCTCTACCCATCTCATCCTCACCGCCGGCCTAATTTTGATTAACCTCACCCTTGCGGTGATCTCAATCACTGAGCTGCTATTTAAGCACCTCAGTGGTGTCGTGCGCAAAGGATCGCTCCCTCCTACATCTCTTAGCGATCAGTTCGTCCACTCCAGTCTCTCCTCCTCATCTAAACCCTGATTTCACAGCCACCGGCTGTGGAATTATCGCCTGCTCTCGACCCTCCTCGTCGCTAAGGACCTCGTAGCACCTGAGGACGACCCTGGAGTCTCACTAGCAGACTCTTCCCTCCGCTGGAGTCACCCTCCTCCTTTCTTCCTCCTTAGCCGCCGGCTAAGGACCCATAGGTCCCATTCTTCCTTTTAGTTTAGGTTTTTAATTCTGCACAAGTAGTGTTAGATTTAGTTTGCAGTAGTTTAGAATAGATTTAGTTTTAATTGTTAGTGTTTAATGTTAGCTGTAGTTAGATTAGTCTTAGGAGTAGAATTAGTATTAGATCCCCTCCCTCACCTCCTCTTATCAGTCCAGATCAGAGGGGAAGAATCATTTGTTCATTGTTCAACTTATCTCCCTCTTCATGTTTTGTTTTTCCATCATCCAAATTCTGATTCTTGTTTTTTCCTTTTTAACGACGAATTTTTCATCAATCACCCACACATCCTGACCCAATTTCAGATCTGATGGCACACTGCCTCAGATCTGAAAGTGGCGTCACAAGCACCATTTGGGGCTTCTCACTCACTCCATTTGTTTCACAAAAGCCCCTCTGTTTTAAATGGATTGCCTCAGTTTGTCAGAGCACTTTTGATTTGGATTTTAAAGGATTTTTACTCTCTGAAATGTTTTAACAGATCTGACAAATTGAAGGGGTTTTTGGTTTTCATTGTAGGCAAGGATTCTGAGAAGCTCTCTGATGACAGAGAGCCAATCAGAAGAGCCTCTCATGATTCTGAGTATACTTTGTTTTGAATGCATTCGCCAGCTCCCATTAAATTTCCTTAATGCATTCTTAGTCTCTTTTTGCTATTTCAGAACTGCCATACACTATTTGTGTTGATGATCATTTATGTATGGTGATTCTCTAACCTAAGGAGTTTTCCATACTCCTTAAGGTTGCAAGAAACTGGGATTGTATGTTGTTGGTTTTAATTGATTGAGCTAAGTCTTCCTTCATGCTGTCTATGGCATTAGGAAGACTAACTCAATGCCATTTGAGTTTTGATCTGAAAGGATGCTTCTGATAGGGTTTTTCCTAATGAGTGTTTGAGCTGAATTTACATGAGATTTTCATGAGATTTAAACCCCTTTCATATTTGGATTTCAACTCTGTAAATTGTAGTTTGTTTTGAATTTTATCTTACTCCCAGTTACACAGCAATATGCTGCATCTAGTAGCTACATTCCCCTCTTCTCTAAACTCCCTTCTTCTCTAAATTTCCCTCTTCTCTGTAGAATACTTCCCCCCTCTTCAAGTGGACTAACTGCAGCAGCAGTTAGCCATTTGACAGTGGCTTAAGCCACTGCCACTGTAAACAACACGTACTAAATACATTCTTCTTCTCTCCATCTCTTCTGACAGTAGCTGTGGCTGCTGTCTTAATTGAACACTAACACTCAATCAACTCTAATTCCCTAACTTTATACAAAAGCCTAATGACATAGACTTATTTTAAAACTGTAAATATACCTATTCATAGTATTATAACTATAGCATATCAGTTAGATACATAGTTATACTGTAAATATGTATAAAACCTGTACAGAAATTCATATACATATGTAATCTATGTAAAAATATGTATATATACTAATCTATTATGCATGTATTTACTGATTTATGTATATATGTATGTACAGATTTATATTTACTTATTTAGTAGCTAAGTTAATAAGTTAGAGCAATAATCAAGTAAATAAATCTATAAACTTGGGAATATATATATATATTAAGTAATTTAAGTTAGTCAAAGTATAATTATACCTAGTATAACTTACTGTAACTTAGTTTTAATTTTAAACACCCAGAACTGCTATTTTAGCCTAAATAAAACATAAATAAATTCATAAAAATACAATAAAAATATGTATTAAATACTTAAGTATGTAAGTTAAAACTATTTAAGGTCAATTAGACCATTTACTAATTATTTTATAAGTAATTAACTATTTAATCACCTAAATCAACCTGTATAATCAGCCTAGTTTAGCGAATTTATTTGTATAGTAAAAATATTTAAAATTCAAAATTAATTAATCAATTATGTAGTATTACGTAAATATTTTATTTACCATATTTTATTTTATTTTTTTTAATAATTTATGGCCCCCAAATCGAGGGCCAAAAACGCGCACAGACGCAGCTGCGTCTGATTTCCAGCGCACAGCGCCACATCGTGCGCTGCAAACCAAACGCAGCCATATAAATATAATTTATGTTATACCGTAAGCAGTCGTCAAGGCGCAGGGCGCCCGAAAAGCTGCCTGCTATGTCTGGTCCGATTACCCGATGTGTGCTGAACTTCGATATGTCTGTGGGGCCGGCGGCCCGAGCGTGTGCGAGCTTTAAGGCCGTTGGGCTGAGGCCTGACGCTGAGGTTGAAAACGTAACTAAGCCACCTAATCTGAGATTAGGGCGCGCTTAGTAGAGGTCTGGTCCCACCCGTAGGGTGCTGTGTATCCCTCGAAAAGCGCGCCCGCAAACTAAGCACGTTTTAAACTAATGACGTTAGCCTAACCCCGTCTCCACCGCAGCCTCTGAAATACCTCAAGAGACAATATTTAAACACAGAAGAAAATGAAAGGACAGACGACTTAAGAGAAGGAACACAAGAGATAACAAGAACAGAAAGACTTACTGTACATACAGCAGTAGAATAAGTAATATACATACGTATAAGTAAACCCACATAATTACTAACAGAATAAAACGACACTGTAAACGTCGCTAAAGACCTCAGTTTGCTTCTTTAGGTTGTATATAGTGTTTTCTGAGATTTAGCGACGTTTATATCTATCACTAAAACTGATATATATGTCACTATAAATAAATGACTAGTAAGTTAAGTTTTTACACTATGGTATCCTAATGTAGTATGAACTAACATATTAGTGTTAATAGTATAACTTGTAAATACATAGTTTAGAGTATAATAATAGATTGTTTGATACTTGTTCATAGTTAGTATTTTTTGCAAGCACTTCTTAGTAACTAGGTAAATAAAACATTCATTCATTCTTTAAATGTAGAGTTTCTTTTTGAATAAGAAGCCAATTTCGGAGATAATCAAAGAGTGACCGAATTAAATTCAATAAATTACCTCCCAGAGAACGACCTGGAACAAAACCAGTAAAAATTAGATAAATAAGCAAATGATAATAATGGTTGTAATGACTGGTACTCACCCATACTCACCACTATACGACATCCTTAAGGTTATATTATACACCCTATACTACAACGACATGATCATAACAATAATCATTCATCATCATACAACCATTGTGTTATATACACATTGTAGATCATCGGTGTCATTGTTATCATTGTCATTCACACATTACATCAACAATTATCACCAACAATCATCAACCAACAACACCATTATTTTTTGGCGCCGTTGCCGGGGAGCATCGGTGTCAACAATTTTCAACACCATTATTTTGGCGCCGTTGCCGGGGAGGCAACGCTCTTTGCACCAAAATTTTCTTTTTATATAGAAATTCTTTATTTCATTCATTCATTCATTGTAATTGCTTTTATTTTTCCATTGAATTAATTGTGTATACATTCTTTTAGTCATTTACTAATCGTTTGTTTTTCCACAGCACTTGAGGAGGAGTGTCGTCTTCCTGGTGGAGTCGCTGCGCTCCAGATCCGTCTTCCTGGTGGAGTTTTGCCTCATAGTAGCTGTAGGAGTAGTGGTAGTATTAGCTTTAGTGTAGATAGTTTTAGGTTTATTAATTCGGAACAATTGTTAGTCATAAGTTGTGAGAGCTTGTTCTCACACAATTTTTGCAATAATTCTGGACTGCCTGGACTTTATCTTCTTTTTCTCGATTTTTCGATTTCGATTTTCCGAGTTAATTTCTTTTCTTGTTTTTGTTTATTGCATATAAGAAAAAAAAATATCAAAAAAAAATCAAAAAGATCTCATACTTATCTAGCAGCAGCATAACCTTAGGCATCCATTTTTTAGGATTGCATTTCATTCCTGCTAGATTTTAATTCAAGTCAAATCTGCATTAGAAGATTGCTGGAGTCAGGTACGCATTTCTTACCTAACTCTAACTCCTGCCATATTTGCATTTGACTTAAAGTTAAGAAGACCACTACTTGTTCTGAATTTATTAAAAAGTGAAACGAGCAGCATAGAAAACACATTGTAATCACTTCAATCAAATCAAAAGGAGATATTCAAAATTGGGTGAAACCATGTTTGAGATTTTAATCGCCTTGTGTTGAATGTTATCGTGCACACAGCACGATCACTTAAGGCCACAATACACGGGTTTCTACCTCATCTTTCTGCAACCATAGGATCTGGATTCGCACGCTCAGTCTTATCCAGATTCCCAGTGGATTTTAGAGGTCTGCACTTCGCTAGGTTTATCTTAGGATACATACAATTGCTTGAAACAATTGTTTGCGTATAACATACTTTGCGCAGCAGCCTCTAGGAAAAATTTTCTCCGATTCATTTCGATTGATTGGTCTTCTTGAATTGAGATTTTATTGGGATTCTTCTGTTTTATTGTGAACGTTAAAAATTTTTCCCATTGAGTTGGATCAAATTAGAGTAAACGGGATTTCAAAAAACCAACTCAATGGAAGGTAGGAGATCCCAAAACCCAGAACTTGTACTCCCCTTGGGTACTGCTACCCAAGCTACTGCATCATCTTCTTTGCCTTCCACTTCTAATCCCTTACCTCCTGAGTCTCAAAATACTTTTCACAATCCCCCTCGCCAAGAGGATGATCTTGATTCTTCACACTTTGAGGATTTTGAATAACTTCCTCCAGACTTAGTTGCACATCCTCTACCACAGCAACCACCTATCCCTAGGTTCCAACCTCCACCTTATCCTAATCATCCTAATCCACCCCCGGAGAGAGGACCTATGCCTCATCTTCAGCACATTTTCGATACACAACTACAAATGAATACCTTAACCCAACAGGTGCAGCAGCTAGCTCAAGCTGTAAATCTTTTAGCTAACCCCCAACCACAACCACTTCAACCTAGAAATCCCCAGGCACCACCCCAACCCCGTAGACCTCAACTACGGGATTATTATAATCCCGCAGTTGCCCAACCAATGCCTGTGGTACGTTATCCCAATGGGGGTCGTGCTGCTGAACTGAAGCCGAACATTATAGCACTCATTCCTCACTTCCATGGACTTGCTTCTGAGGACCCTTTTCAGCATTTAGAGGAGTTGAAGAATCTTGCCCAAACTTTGGGTCTGCAAGAACATGATCAGCACACGCTTTTGATGAAAATGTTCTCCTTTTCATTAAAAGATAAGGCAGCCTTTTGGTTTAGAACACTTGCACGGACTACACCTATAGATTCCTGGGCTTCTTTAGAACATGAGTTCTTAAAGAAGTACTTTCCTGTAGGCCGCACTAATGCCTTAAGGCGTGCCATCACCACCTTCACCCAGAATTCAGGAGAACCTATGCACAAGGCTTGGGAGAGATTCCATGAGCTTTTGAGAAAATGTCCCCACCATGGTGTCCCACGCTGGCAACAGGTCCAGATCTTCTACCATGGGCTCCATGATGACACACAGAATTTTGTAGATGCCGCTTGTGGAGGCAATTTCCTGTGTCGGGACGAGGACTCAGCCTTTGAGCTCTTTGAAGGCATGGCCGAAAACTCTATTAATAATGCTTCAATGAGCGTGTTTAATAGAAAGTCCTCACATTCCCACTCACACACGGGGGTACATGAAGCCCAATCCAGTAGCAAAGACTTAGAGATAGTGGCTAGTCAACTGGATAAAGTGGGCTTAATCGAGAAGAAAGTAGATGAAGTATGGAAATTTCTCTCAAAACACCCATCTTCTTCTTCTCAGTCACCAGCACAAAACACTTCTTCTCAGTTTCCCACAGGGAGGGAAACTGTGAATAACCTTTCTGTGACACAAACTGCATTACCGGATTTTCCATTTCCATATCCTTCACCGGTTGGAGGAACCTTTGTTCCTCCCTTCACTGACTTCCCTACACCTTCTGGAGCTTCGGAGGAGCTTCATGCCATTCACAATGATCCTTTCACACAAACCTATAACCCTGGATGGCGTAATCATCCAAATTTCTCGTGGTCGGGAAATTCACAGAGACCTCCTTTTCAACAACCTTCTGCACCACCATTGCACAACCCGATCCGAGCACCACCTCCACAATCACACGGATATCCACCGCGTACCTACCAACAACCCCAACCCAGGCCCACCCAATACTCTCAATCTGGGCCTACACGAGATGACCAGTTGGGGTCTATCATGAAAACTCTTGCTGATATGCAACAACAGAATATTGCTATGCAGCAGAGACAGGACGCGGCCTTAGCTGAGATGAGAGCCCAGCTATCACACTTGACGGAGTCCCGTCAACCACATTCACTCCCATCACAAGCACAACCCAACCCTAGGAACATACCTGCTCAAAGGTATGTCCAACCTAGACCAGCACTGCAAGACCAAACACATGACATTTCACAACCAGTGCATAACACTGAATCGACATGATCTTGAGACTTTTTGATAATGGAGCTGTTGAGATCACTGAACTTGACAAATCTGAACCCTTTATTGTTAATGGACAAAGACTGAAACCTTTCATTGAGCCGCAGGATCTCAGACTTGTCAATTCCACCATTTCGCTCCTACATTTTGAGCTACCAACTAAGTTTTCGCCTAGCTGACGGCGTTAAACTTAGCAAACACCTACCCTTGTATATAGCTATTTTACACCTTTCTTACTCTTGCCTTTATTTGCATATAGTGTCTACCCTTGCATTCTGAGCATACATTCATTGACACACATGTCATGCATTCACTTCCTAGCCCGACTGTTCACTTTGATCCTAGATCAGACTTAAAATCGTCCGCACAGAGATTTTATCTCCTCATTCCGACTTCCTTTCATCACCCAGTCTAGGATAGTGAAAAGCAGAGCATGCATTTGCATCCACCCTTTCATTCAATGAGGACATTGAAACATTTAAGCATGGGGGGGTGTAAATGGTAAACCATTTAAACCAAAATGCAATTGTAGACACACCTATAGTGCATATAGTATTATCAAAAAAAAAAAAAATTATATACTTCAAAAAAATTGAAAAATTTTGAAAAAAATTATTAAGTTAAAAATACAAAAAAATAACAAATCAGAAAAAATTCCAAAAATACAATAAGGGACATGTACTTCATTATCAAAGGAGGACATTCATTTCAAGAGGGGAGGGAGAAAAAGAAAAAGAAAAAGAAAGAAAAGATAAGTGATCTTATAGCTGAAAAAAGAAAAAAAAAAAAGTGTCTATGGACATTCAACCGTTACTAGTTGACCTGCCGGGCCATAGAAGCTTGGTACAAGCTTAGGCTTAATACACTTCGAGCCTTGACAAGATAGACCACAGTCTCTCCTAACTTTAGGACAATTCTTGTACCTGAGTCACCAGTACAGGATTCGTTGGTTTGCTTTGACTTAGGAGTCTAAGTAACCTTGGCTTTCACTACACAATGTCAGGAAAGACCACTTGAACCTAAACCTCAACCCTTGTGTTCATTAGGGAAGCTGGAGTCCTTACCTGTGCGTGCAGGTAGACTCTTTGTCCTAATCTTTAGCCTTGTGTCTAGGAGAAGCTCTTTCCACAAAAAAATCCACCAACCAAATACAGTGCGCTCTACCAAATAAGTCCTGGAGACATACTGTTCAAAAAAAAAAAAAAAAAAAGGGGTCAAGTATGTTCTCCAAAAAGTCTGAAAAACTACTCTTCCACCAAAAATGTTTTCAGGGTTCAAAATGATACCCTGTTTGTCCACCAAAAAAAAAAAAAAAAATCTTCTCTGAGCCACAAATACAATAAGGGTTGGGATTGAATACCATCAATTTTTGAGTCATCCGAAAGCATGAGCTGAAGTTAGGACCAACCTGGACTTAAAAAGAAGTGAAACCCCGGGAATGAGCCTTAGAATTCACCTGGTTAGTCCTGACTTATCACAAAGCACAGCCATAACTTCATAGCATTCTGAGTCTCTGTAAAACCTCCTGAGTCCTGGAATTCGACTTAAGGTTTAAATATCAAGAGTCCTTGTTGGTTGAGAGATGGTCTATGTCATTTAAGCCTCGAGTTCTAGTAGGTTATCCTCAGTAACAAGGTTCTCACAGTGTCAAAAAAAAACACAGTTGATATTGGAAAATTTTTCAGCTTAAAGATCATCACCAAAAAAAAAAAAAAAATTTTTGAAAGAAGAAAAAGATATCTCTACACACTTACCTTGCTGATACTTAAATTTCCTTACACTTCAATAGATTGTTTGCTAAGGGACTAGCAAAACGTAAGCATGGGGGTATGATGAGTGGCTACTCATCATAGCTAAAAGGCCGAAATTAAGCTAGACACTAAGCAAAACAATATCAAATTAACACATAAAAAGGGTTAAGTGTGGAAATTAAAGAAAAGACCTAAAACTTTTAATGTGTGTTAAAACCTCCTAATTAGGTCACAAAAATGAGATATTCTGAAAACTAAAGAACAAATGATGATCCATGCATCAATTGAACACATAAACAAGTTTGAAAAGATAAATCAGAAGTAAAATCAATGTCTTAAATGTTCAATTAAGCACATGTAAAAATTTGAAAGCAATTGGACATCATTTAGGCTTAGAAATAAATATATTACAATTAGGTCCTTCATGCATTACATTTCTACCCTTCAAAACTCCTTCTTGGACCTTTTTGCAAGCCGCAGGGACCCTTCTGTATGACTGCAAGGCCCTTCCAGTTATAGTTCTTTTCACTTTTGGACCTGCACGCTATTCTTCTACCCCTTCGTTCAAGGGTCTTCCTGCAAGTTTTCCCTCATTTCAGAGAGAAGCCTGTGTTCTTCACGCGCACTGTAGCATGCGAAGAACACAGCCATTCTAGACCGTCCATCGCACTTTTGATCTCGATCTGTGGCTGGATTCTATTAGAACCTTCGCGCGATTCGGTGCGTGCGTTCACCTCTCTTCCCAGATCTCATCTGACGGTCAGATCTCTCTCTTGACTCGCCGCGCGCTCTACCCATCTCATCCTCACCGCCGGCCTAATTTTGATTAACCTCACGCTTGCGGTGATCTCAATCACTGAGCTGCTATTTAAGCACCTCAGTGGTGTCGTGCGCAAAGGATCGCTCCCTCCTACATCTCTTAGCGATTAGTTCGTCCACTCCAGTCTCTCCTCCTCATCTAAACCCTGATTTCACAGCCACCGGCTATGGAATTATCGCCTGCTCTCGACCCTCCTCGTCGCTAAGGACCTCGTAGCACCTGAGGATGACCCTGGAGTCTCACTAGCAGACTCTTCCCTCCGCTGGAGTCACCCTCCTCCTTTCTTCCTCCTTAGCCGCCTGCTAAGGACCCATAGGTCCCATTCTTCCTTTTAGTTTAGGTTTTTAATTCTGCACAAGTAGTGTTAGATTTAGTTTGCAGTAGTTTAGAATAGATTTAGTTTTAATTGTTAGTGTTTAATGTTAGCTGTAGTTAGATTAGTCTTAGGAGTAGAATTAGTATTAGATCCCCTCCCTCACCTCCTCTGATCAGTCCAGATCAGAGGGGAAGAATCATCTGTTCATTGTTCAACTTATCTCCCTCTTCATGTTTTGTTTTTCCATCATCCAAATTCTGATTCTTGTTTTTTCCTTTTTAACGACGAATTTTTCATCAATCACCCACACATCCTGACCCAATTTCAAATCTGATGGCACACTGCCTCAGATCTGAAAGTGGCGTCACAAGCACCATTTGGGGCTTCTCACTCACTCCATTTGTTTCACAAAAGCCCCTCTGTTTTAAATGGATTGCCTCAGTTTGTCAGAGCACTTTTGATTTGGATTTTAAAGGATTTTTACTCTCTGAAATGTTTTGACAGATCTGACAAATTGAAGGGATTTTTGGTTTTCATTGTAGGCAAGGATTCTGAGAAGCTCTCTGATGACAGAGAGCCAATCAGAAGAGCCTCTCATGATTCTGAGTATACTTTGTTTTGAATGCATTCGCCAGCTCCCATTAAATTTCCTTAATGCATTCTTAGTCTCTTTTTGCTATTTCAGAACTGCCATACACTATTTGTGTTGATGATCATTTATGTATGGTGATTCTCTAACCTAAGGAGTTTTCCATACTCCTTAAGGTTGCAAGAAACTGGGATTGTATGTTGTTGGTTTTAATTGATTGAACTAAGTCTTCCTTCATGCTGTCTATGGCATTAGGAAGACTAACTCAATGCCATTTGAGTTTTGATCTGAAAGGATGCTTCTGATAGGGTTTTTCCTAATGAGTGTTTGAGCTGAATTTACATGAGATTTTCGTGATATTTAAACCCCTTTCAGATTTGGATTTCAACTCTGTAAATTGTAGTTTGTTTTGAATTTTATCTTACTCCCAGTTACACAGCAATATGCTGCATCTAGCAGCTACATTCCCCTCTTCTCTAAACTCCCTTCTTCTCTAAATTTCCCTCTTCTCTGTAGAATACTTCCCCCCTCTTCAAGTGGACTAACTGCAGCAGCAGTTAGCCATTTGACAGTGGCTTAAGCCACTGCCACTGTAAACAACACATACTAAATACATTCTTCTTCTCTCCATCTCTTCTGACAGTAGCTGTGGCTGCTGTCTTAATTGAACACTAACACTCAATCAACTCTAATTCCCTAACTTTATACAAAAGCCTAATGACATAGACTTATTTTCAAACTGTAAATATACCTATTCATAGTATTATAACTATAGCATATCAGTTAGATACATAGTTATACTGTAAATATGTATAAAACCTGTACAGAAATTCATATACATATGTAATCTATGTAAAAATATGTATATATACTAATCTATTATGCATGTATTTACTGATTTATGTATATATGTATGTACAGATTTATATTTACTTATTTAGTAGCTAAGTTAATAAGTTAGAGCAATAATCAAGTAAATAAATCTATAAACTTGGGAATATATATATATATTAAGTAATTTAAGTTAGTCAAAGTATAATTATACCTAGTATAACTTACTGTAACTTAGTTTTAATTTTAAACACCCAGAACTGCTATTTTAGCCTAAATAAAACATAAATAAATTCGTAAAAATACAATAAAAATATGTATTAAATACTTAAGTATGTAAGTTAAAACTGTTTAAGGTCAATTAGACCATTTACTAATTATTTTATAAGTAATTAACTATTTAATCACCTAAATCAACCTGTATAATCAGCCTAGTTTAGCGAATTTATTTGTATAGTAAAAATATTTAAAATTCAAAATTAATTAATCAATTATGTAGTATTACGTAAATATTTTATTTACCATATTTTATTTTATTTTTTTTAATAATTTATGGCCCCCAAATCGAGGGCCAAAAACGCGCACAGACGCAGCTGCGTCTGATTTCCAGCGCACGATGTGGCGCTGGAATAGCGCCACATCGTGTGCTGCAAACCAAACGCAGCCATATAAATATAATTTATGTTACACCGTAAGCAGTCGTCAAGGCGCAGGGCGCCCGAAAAGCTGCCTGCTATGTCTGGTCCGATTACCCGATGTGTGCTGAACTTCGATATGTCTGTGGGGCCGGCGGCCCGAGCGTGTGCGAGCTTTAAGGCCGTTGGGCTGAGGCCTGACGCTGAGGTTGAAAACGTAACTAAGCCACCTAATCTGAGATTAGGGCGCGCTTAGTAGAGGTCTGGTCCCACCCGTAGGGTGCTGTGTATCCCTCGAAAAGCGCACCCGCAAACTAAGCACGTTTTAAACTAATGACGTTAGCCTAACCCCGTCTCCACCGCAGCCTCTGAAATACCTCAAGAGACAATATTTAAACACAGAAGAAAATGAAAGGACAGACGACTTAAGAGAAGGAACACAAGAGATAACAAGAACAGAAAGACTTACTGTACATACAGCAGTAGAATAAGTAATATACATACGTATAAGTAAACCCACATAATTACTAACAGAATAAAATGACACTGTAAACGTCGCTAAAGACCTCAGTTTGCTTCTTTAGGTTGTATATAGTGTTTTCTGAGATTTAGCGACGTTTATATCTATCACTAAAACTGATATATATGTCACTATAAATAAATGACTAGTAAGTTAAGTTTTTACACTATGGTATCCTAATGTAGTATGAACTAACATATTAGTGTTAATAGTATAACTTGTAAATACATAGTTTAGAGTATAATAATAGATTGTTTGATACTTGTTCATAGTTAGTATTTTTTGCAAGCACTTCTTAGTAACTAGGTAAATAAAACATTCATTCATTCTTTAAATGTAGAGTTTCTTTTTGAATAAGAAGACAATTTCGGAGATAATCAAAGAGTGACCGAATTAAATTCAATAAATTGCCTCCCAGAGAACGACCTGGAACAAAACTAGTAAAAATTAGATAAATAAGCAAATGATAATAATGGTTGTAATGACTGGTACTCACCCATACTCACCACTATACGACATCCTTAAGGTTATATTATACACCCTATACTACAACGACATGATCATAACAATAATCATTCATCATCATACAACCATTGTGTTATATACACATTGTAGATCATCGGTGTCATTGCTATCATTGTCATTCACACATTACATCAACAATTATCACCAACAATCATCAACCAACAACACCAGTCCTGCACCCAGTCAACCACCCTAAGGTCACGGATAGACGTAACGGTGACTACGGCACGCGCAATAAACGCTTGGGTAGCTATCCCGCATTAGCATGCGGTCAGTCGTTTCCGCTAACGGGTGCGCCCAAAGTACAACACAGAACAGTATAGGGCCTAGCCCTCTCAATAACAGGGGTCTAGCCCCTAAGAACCAAACAGGGGTCTCGCCCCTCCACAGTCCGCGCACCCTCGCCTAAATACCCTGGTTTGCCCAGTGGGCCTAACAAGTCGGTGTAGGGTGGCTAGCTGAACCCCGGGCTCCGTGGGGTGGCTATCTCTCTCCCTACACTAGTAGTTCTCCTCGGTACAGTGTACGTGAGGGCCACGAAGTTGGTGCAAAGTGGCCAAACCCACCCCGGGTCTCAACCCGAAGGGCAGCAATCTCCCCCATACACTAAGAGGGAACATGCGCTCCCCTTGGTACCACGTACTCAAGGGATAGCACACTTCCCGTCACATTTCCAGATCCATTCCATATATTTCCAGAAGCTCTACTCCTAATTCCCCATAGGGTTCATGCTCATATTTCTCATGACATTCCGTACTAGGTTTCATCATTCACATTTCCATTCTTAGGTTATATATGTGCAACTCGTATTGCTATAATTCACATTTCCATTCTCAGGGTATACACATGCAGCTCGTATGTCTATCATTCACGTTTCCATTTTCAGGGTATACAAATGCAGCTCGTATTTCTAGCATTTAACGTATACAACAGGTAAGGTTACATGCAATTGTTTCACTAGCACAGTAATTCATATTTCACAGGCAGCTCTTGTTCATTAACAGGCAGTTGTTTTCTATCTACTCATTCAAGACTGCAATTCAAACACGCATACAGACATACTGCTGTATTTATCAGTACAACATATCACGACATACGTACTTTTATACGTGCGGCATTCTTGGGGATTTTTGGGATGACCAAGAGGATCTCGAGTGGCTTATTTGGTGGAAGTGCCTATTCTCGGCACCGGGTAGGGAACGGATAGGATGACATATTTCTGACCTTGATATCAGTACCCTCCTTCAGCCGAGGATTCCGTAGAGGATGGTCATGACCATCCACCTCAGTCCTAGTTTTATCAGAACCTGCTCTCTGTGTTTTTGCCTTATTTGGTGGCTCTCGTATGGAATTTCTCACAAATTTAGTACGCAAGAACTGAGAGCGAAAACTATGCCCAACTCCAAGTGTCGTTATTCAATTATTAAAGATTCCTTATATTAGCCTTAGAGCACCAGTAAACTCTCTACTCTCACCTCACATATATTTTGGTAGAGCTACTAGAAGGTAGTTCACCTGACTCCCTGATTGCTGTCCAAGGGTTCAGGAGAAGAAGCGATGCTTCTTCTCGACAAACTAAAGATGTCTATCGATTTTCACAGAGAATCCATTGAAAATCTACATGCAATTATGAAATTATACTGGATTCTATATCAAGGAATCTATTAAAGAATAAATCTTTAATAAAGCCTCTTGATAAAATGATCTAATCCCCCTAATTGTTGGTAGAAAATTTTCAGTTTTTATGAACTACCCCCCCATGCCTAAGTATTTGCATGTCCTCATGCATGAATAAAAGAAATAAGGCAAGGTGTGTATAGATAGAAATCACCTGGAACTGCTTCTAAGTTATCATTCAGCTCACGCCATTGCTACAATGCTATACACAATAAGCAGAACAATATGCAAAACATTATGCGAAAATGAAATATGCTATGTATATATGGTATGCATATATGTGTACATGCTGAGTTTAACTCCTCCAGCTGTGCAACTAATCAGTCATACGTCCTCAAAAAGATGTATCGTTTCATCAGCAGGAGAAGGTTCCTGGGCAATGAATGGTTTGAGACGTTGGACATTAACCGTAAAAATGTGCCCAGATTTTGGGTCTCTAATTTGGACCGCTCCGTTACAATATGGGTGGACCACCAAAAATGGCCCAGTCCACTTGGACTTGAGCTTTCTTGCAAAGAATTTGAGTCGGGAGTCAAACAATCAAACCTGCTGGTTAGGTGCGAACTCCTTCCTCCGGATGTGTTGATCATGGAAAGCTTTTATCTTGTCCTTGTATATTTTTGCATTCTCATATGATTCTCGCCTAATCTCCTCTAACTCACTGAGCTGGAGCTTCCTTTCATAACGTTCGGTCTTGAGGTTAAAATTACACTTCTGCACCACCCAAAAGGCATGGTGCTCTAGCTCCACAGGAAGGTGACAAGCCTTTCCATACACCATGTGGTATGGTGACATTCCAAGCGGGGCATTGTACGTAGTCCGATATGCCCATAGTCATCGATCAACCGATCGAACCAATCCTTCATATCAGGTCTAACCGTCTTTTGAAGGATAAGCTTGATTTGACGGTTCGGTACTTCAGCTTGCCCAATGGTCTGTGGGTGATACGGGGTATCAATGCAGTACTGCACCCCGTATTTCTTCAATAATGATCTGAAATGGGCATGGATGAAGTGGCTTCCCCCATCACTTATCAGGGCACGGGGAACTTTGAATCTTGCAAAAATAAATTCCCAGACAAAGGATATAACAGTCTTATGATCAGCTCATCTTGCCGGGATGGCTTCTACCCACTTTGAGAAATAGTCTACTGCGAGGAGTATGTACTCAAAGCCATGTGAGTTCGGGAAGGGGCACATAAAGTCGATGCCCCAGACATCAAACACTTCTACGACTAGAATGGATTGGAGAGGCATCATGTCTCTTCGGGTCATAGAACCGACTGCCTAGCATCGCTTACAGCACTTGGCAAACTTGTGTGCATCTCTGAAAATGGTCAGCCAGAAAAATCCCGACTACAAAATATTTGCAGCGATTTTTCGGCCTGACAAATGACCCCCACAAGCGTCGCTATGGCAAAAGGATAGCACACTAGAGATTTTCGAATCAAGGATGCATCTACGGATGATATGATTAGCCCCAATGCGAAAGAGCAATGGGTCATCCCAAAAATAAAACATAGCCTCTAATATAAATTTGAGCTTTTGATCCTTGGATAATCCCACAGGTAGCCTGCCTGAGATAAGATAGTTTACTATATCAGCATACCAAGGAAACTCCACAGAGTTGATAGATAGTAGAGACTCATCTGGAAATCAGTCTGATATCGATGGGGAGTACGGAATGTAGTCTGGGGCTAGCCGAGACAAGTGGTCCACCACAACATTATGTGCTCCAGCTTTGTCACAGATTTCAATATCAAACTCCTGCAACAGAAGAATCCATCTGATAAGGCAGGGTTTGGCATCCTTCTTTGCCAACAAATGTCAGAGGGCGGAATGGTCAGCGTAGATGATAACTTTGGACCCGAGTAAGTATGATCTAAATTTCTCCAACCCGAATACTACGGCCAGCAATTCTTTCTCAGTGACTGTATAGTTACGCTGAGCCTCGTTCAACGTTTTGCTGGCATAGTATATTACAAATGGATGGCACTCCCGACACTGGCAAAGAATAGCTCCAATAGCGAAGTTTGAGGCGTCACACATCATCTCGAAGTCGAGCGACCAGTCGGGGGGTTGGAGAATAGGTGCACTGGAGACAGCGTTTCGTAAGGTTTGGAAAGCACTGAGACATGAGGAGTCAAATTCAAAAGGCATGTCGGTTACCAGAAGATTCGTTAATGGACGAGTAATTTTTAAGAAATCTCGAATGAATCTTCGATAAAATCCAACATACCCTAAGAATGATCTGATTTGCTTGACAGAGCTAGGTGGAGGTAATCGCGAAATGATTTTAAACTTAGCTCGGTCGACCTCGTGTCCAATAGAGGAGATCCTGTGACCTAGTACAATGCCATCCCTCACCATAAAATGGATTTTTTCCCATGAAAGTACTAGGTTAACTTCTATACATCTCCTCAGAATCTTTGTGAGGTTATCGAGACAAGACGAGAAATCGTCTCCAAACATGGAGAAGTCATCCATGAACACTTCTACGCAATCCCCGATCATGTCTGAAAAGATGGCCTTCATGCATTGCTGAAAAGTAGCTGGTGCGTTGCAGAGGTCGAAAGGCATCCACTTAAAAGCAAATGTTCCAAAGGGACATGTAAAAGTCATCTTGTCTTGGTCTTCCAGGTTGATTGCGACTTGATTGTACCCGGAGTATCCATCCAGAAAGCAGAAGAAACTACGGCCGGCTAACCATTCTAGAATCTGATCAATAAAGGGCAAAGGAAAATGATCCTTTTTGGTAGCCGAGTTTAGCTTCCTGTAGTCAATGCAGACCCGCCAAGTCGTGGTGCGGGTCGGGATGGATTCGCCCAATTCATTTCTGATTACGGTGAGTCCCGCCTTTTTGGGCACTATCTGAATGGGACTCACCCACTGGCTGTCGGAAATCGGATAGATAATGTCTGCGTCTAGCCATGTAATGATCTCCTTCTTGACAACCTCCAACATATTTAGATTTAGGCATCTCTGAGGTTGTCTCGATGGTCTCACCCCTTCATCAATGTAGATATGGTGAGTGCAATATGAGGGGCGAATTCCATGGAGATCAGCAATGCCCCACCCGATAGCAACCCTATGTGCTCGCAAAACGGAGATCAACCGGTGTTCCTAATCTGAAGTCAAGTAAGCATTGATAATCACTGGATATGTCTCACTTTCTCCCAGAAATACATATTTGAGCGAATCAGGTAAGGGTTGTAGCTGTAGTAGCGGAGGGTGGGGAGGAGGGTTATGCAGGGGAGGAGAGGAAACGATAGTGGAAATTTGCTGATCATGATTTATGAAGAATCTGCCTGCAGTGGTCATTTAATCCTATCTTAAGATATTAGTCTTGGATAGGACAGGATAGTTAGGATCAAGGGTGTTAGGAGCAGATGAACACCCATGACAACCAGATCCATGGGGTGAAATGTGTATATCAGTAGTCTCAGTCCCATGTGGATTATGATCAAAGACCCTTGATAGTGAGGATGAATGTGCCATTGGGTCGCTGCAGAGGAGCCCAATTTTCCCACAGAAAGCTGAATCTTCATCGTCACTATCCTCGATCAAGTCACAATCAAAGTTCTTTGATGCCCTGAAAATGTCCAGTCTAAGCTTTTCGTTTCCCAGGGCAATCTCCATGCACCCTGATGCGCAGTTGATGATTACGCGGGCGGTTGCCAGAAATGGGCGACCTAGGATAATCGATGCATCAAGGAGATTAGGAGGAACCTCCATATCAAGAACAAAAAAGTCCGCTGGAAAGCAAAATCCTTGGACTTTTATGATCACATTTTCAACCACCCCCTCGATGTTTTTACAGATCGGTCAGCCAACTGTATGGTAACCGAGGTGGGCTTTAACTCTCCAAATCGAAATCGAGCAAATACTACGGTGGGAGTTAGGTTGATGGACAACCCCAGGTCAAGAAGGGCCCTATCAAAAGGGGAATCCTGCAACAAGCAGGAAATCAATGGTGTGCCCAGGTCCTTCTTCTTAGGCGGTAAGTCAGCTAAAATAACTGCATTGGCTTCCTTAGATAATACCGCTTGTCGTCCGATCCTCTGCTGCCGCTTCGAAGTACGGTAGTCCTTAAAGAGCCTAGCGACAACTGGGATGTGATCTATCGCTTCGAGGAGAGGGACCTGAATGTGAACTTCCTTAAACATAGATTTCAGGTACTCGAAATTTCGTGTGTCCTTTTTCCGTGTTGAATCTCATCTTAGGGCTGCAGGAAAAGGGACGAGAATTTCAGGGTCTAAAGGCTTCTTTCCTTTATCTAATGAAGATGGCTTGTGAGAGGAAGAGGGTTGTGAGCCATCTCATGGTATGGCATAGGAAAAATCATTACCCACTTGCCTAGGTAGCGAATCCTATGTAGTCTTTCCGCTCCTTAAGGTAACAGCTTTTGCATCAGCGTGCTGTCCATGCAGGGGCAGAGGAGCGGGTTGGTCTGGATACATAGGGTTTGGCAATAGATGTGGCTGACTGAGCCCATAACCAGGAGGTGCAGGAGGTGCTTGCATAACCGCGTGTGCCTGCCCCTATGGTGCTTGAAATCTAGGCGGGGCACCCTGATTCTGCACATATCTCGGGTTTGGGACAGGTTTGGAGGGTAAAGCTCCCTGTGATCTAGGTTCCTGCATCATCTAGTTCTGCATGTTCTGTATGCTCTGTATTTGGTTAGCCATTGCCTTCATTATTTGTAGGTTGTCATGGGTAGATTTCCAAATAGATGCCTACAGTTCCTCCTTCAGCGACTCTAAAGGGTTGACCCGCTTTGGAGGGTAGTTGGCAGCTTGGTGCAGTGGCTAATAGATAAAGCATGTCTATTGCTGCTGAGACCGGAATGGCTGCTGCTTAGGATACGTGTTCTGCACATTCCCGTATTGTCTAGTCTGGTAGTGTGGAACTTGACTTGGTTTTTGTGGATTACCAAACTAGGCGAAATTGGGATGCTGGTGCCAACTAGGGTTATATGCTTCAGAATACGGGTTGTTACGCCCGTATCCCTGAATGGCATTAACATCTTCATAAGCCGAAGATGTCTCAGATGCGAATTCATCAAAAGAATACGCACTTGCATCATCATGTGGTGCGAAACCTTGATTGTACGGTGCCAAATCCATATTGTTCACGGGTTCCTAGTATGCAGGATCCCACGAAGATGGAGAGAAAACATCCTGAGTAATCAGATATGTACGAGCAGAGGGGGCAAGGGATGCTTGAGAGGAGTAAGATGGAGCAGTACTGCCAAAAGATCCGAATCTCGCTCGCATCAATTCATCAAGCTTCTTATCGAGCAAATCCACCTTATCCAGCTTTTTGGTGATAATGTCCATGTCGGCTCGAGCAGATTCGGCTTGAGCTTCGTGGACATTAACTCGTTGCTGTCCAGGTTGCTGGAATTGGTTCATTGAGGCGACGTTCATTGAGTTCTCTGCTAAGGACTCAAACAGTTCAAATGCACTATTCTCATCCTTCGCGAGAAATTTCCACCGCTAGATGTATCGACCAAGTACCGATGTGTGTCATCCAGCCCATGGTAAAATACTTACGCAAGGTGCCATTTGGGTACACCATGATGTGGGCACTTCCTGAGAAGATCGTGAAATCTGTCCCAGGCATCATGTAGCTTCTCTCCAGGGTCTTGAGCAAAAGTCGTGATTGCGCACCTCATGGCATTTGTTTGGTCGATTGGGAAGAACTTTTGGAGGAATTCACAACGTAATTCCTCCCAAGTTCCAATTGGCCTCCTGATGGTCTTGAACCAATAAGCAGCTTTATCCTTGAGAGAAAAAGGAAAAAGCTTCATGAGAACAATTCCAATATCAATATTCCTGGGTCGAACTGACTCTGCAATCCAACTCAAGTCTTCGAGGTGTTGGAAGGGATCCTCATTCGAGTTTCCATGGAAATGAGTCTGAATTAGACTTATGATATTCGATTTTAACTCGAATGCATCTCCGCCTGCGGGATTCCGGACCTGAGGTGCTATGATTATTGTCGCAGGATCATAAAGTCCTGCAGTTGTTCTCCGCGTAGTGGGTGCTGCATCCTATCGAGTATCATGAGAATCTGGTCGATGCTCTGCTCATATTTCTATTCCATTTCCTCAACCATGGCTTCCAGACGGGCCATTGGGTCCTGATTTTCAGGTCCTGATGAATTTGAGAACTGGGATTAGCCATCTCAACTAATCGGGTGGAAGAAGGTTGAGATGAGAGGTTGGACAAAAATCGCCCCTACCGCCTTGGGTTTGGCTCCCAAGGTCCTACGAGGTTAGGTCTTAATGACCTTCTTCCTTGCATACACCAACTCAAAGGGTTGGTGTAGTCAAGCAGAACAAGGCTAAGGCCTTGTTAATCAGAGTGGTCCTTAAAATCAGTTGACTAGATTTTTCATTCAAGTTCAAGTTGAAGAAAATTCAGCGAGAGACCGACTGCAAGGAATTCCTGCCTCTCAGGCTAACCCAGCCAGGTTGGTTACGAGGGGACTACGAGGAAGGTTTTTCCTTCGGCTTTCGCCTCCGGTTCTGTTACCCTGCAGCCGCGGTCATTTGACGCTACCCCGCAGCCTTAAACACCAGGTTTTGCAAGAGAAGTAGAAACTTCTCAGTAGTTTCAAGCCAAATGCAGGTTATTTAATGTGTTTACGTGAATTCTTAACTTGTCTCTTCAATGTAGTAGATGGTGGGCGATCCACAAGGTGACTCCCCTCCCTAACTAACTTTTGGGCTCGTCGAAGTCCAAGTTAGTCCAATGTGGTCCTATTGGCTCATGCGCTTCTAAGTTATTTCAAATTAAAGATCCCAAATCAAATATAAACTCTCAGGTAAAGATGGAATTGAAATTATTTGAAACTTTGCAAGAAGATTCCACTTGCAATAAGCTTCTCAGAGAGCTTTTTTCTCAGAATTTTTACTATTTCCAACAAATAGTTATGAATTTTTAACTAGCAAGGGGTCAAATCTGGGATTTAGACCCCGTGTTGGTTTTTCTGTTGGAAATGATATCAAATATGCTCCAAATTTTTGTAAAAATATCACATTGAAAGCTAATTTGATTATCTTTCACACCCCACAAATTTTGAGTCAATCTGATTTGTATGTTTGTCATAATTGATTTTTAAAGTTTATAAAAGTTCTATTTTTAAGCAATCTGACACATATGTAGTTTACGAATTTTTAAAAATTCTACAAATGGAATTTCCTTTGAGAATGGTGGTGTTGGAAAGATAACTTGAAAATCTAGTTCTAGATCAAATTTTAGGATTTTTGGAGTATTAAAAACACAACTATTGAATTTTAAAGATGACACTTACTTTTTGGATGAATTTCCAAATAGGATTGTGTGCACCTGATTTCCGTAGCCCCCGCTTTGATTCGTTCACCACTTCTCTGGTTTAATCTGCACACACAAATAGTATGTTAGAGATGAAATCAAAAAGTCGCCTTGCCTCCCCGGTAATGCCGCCAATTTGTTGGGGGCGTAGATCGCGTGAAAGATGAATACGTCGTAGTATAGTGAAAAATACGTCTCGACAAATAAAATTAACGGAACTGGGAGTCCCGGTAGATCACAGGGAGGTAGAAAAATGCTTTTCATTTCATGCACTTATTCTACGTGAGCTTCTCGCACCTTCCAGATCTCGCAACAACCCACACGATCGCGCCACATGGACGCCTCTGGGCCCTCCAATCGCACATGCCCACCTGCACGCACACGCCTGCGACCCGCACCAATTTTTGCACAGCGAAAGGCTCAAACCGGCGCCCCACGCATATGCGGGTGCGCGCGTGAGTCAACACGCTACGAAAGCCTTTATCATATATGCTTACTTAATTATATTATATTAATCTGTTCTGGGTGGAGATGTGGAGCGTTCATGGTCGTTGGATGAAGATCCAACGGCCCACGCTGTGAGGCGAGGTGCCTTCAGGGGTTGGGGGCGCGGCGAGGGGTGGCTACGATGGTGCCACGTGGCACCATCGTCGTTGTCCATTCTTCTCTTTATATATGATGACGTAGGCCTTCGATTAAGTTGATTTCTGCACCGTTGGACTACGAACGTCGATCTGGATCCATCCGTATGGTTGGATTTGTCATCTGAGGTCTGGATCTTCTTCAATTTGCCCCTTGGCTCTTGCTCTTCTACGGACTCTCTAGGGTGCTACGGAAGTCTGATTGATGCGACCTTGGATGCGTTGGACTCCCGTCGTTATTCCAAACAAATCCATAAGGTTGGATCAGTCATCTGCAGCCCTGGACTACCTACCATCATTAATATCTCTCAAATAACATAGTTTAATACATAAAACACATATATCAACTACGATGCGGAATACAATTCGTATGTATGCAGAATGTTCATGTTAAGATAAGTTCTAGCTTAATTCAAGCGAGTTAGGACCTATGATTGCTACGCAATCACCTCTCTGGCTACCCAGGTAATTCTCAGGTGGACGGCTTTCTGAGTAAGGGTATCATTTGCCCTGAACCTCTATAGTCATCCAAAATTTTTGGGTGTCTTGATTGGGTCCATCACCTGCTAGCCCTCTTCCATTCCATCGGTGCATGTTCGGGAAGAGGTCCTTAAGACCATCCTTGAGGCCTCCATTAGATATTCACTCTCGTCGAGGTCGAGCCTCGACTTCCATGTTTGTACAACAATCCGATCACATTGACATATCCTCTGATTCAGAATTTACTTCCCCTTCATCAGCTATGGATAACCTAGAAGATCAACCTAACCTTGAGCAACAAGTCCATGATTTAGAAAATCGAATCAATGCCCTCATCAACCCACTGCTGCATCCTCAAATGCAAGATCACTGTAATCCCACAATGGTGGAGATCGAACCCTGAATCAACATTCCCGTGGGAGGACTCGAGGTAGATCTCAAGCCTAGCATGCTTCATATGACCCCAAAATTTCATGGCTTGAACTCCGAGGGTCCTTTCCAGCACGTCAAAAACCTAAAACATTTGGCCCACACTTTTGGGGCAGATGTACAAAATCGGGATGGATTGCTCTTAAAGCTCTTCTCATTCTCCCTAGCTGACAAAGCTACTCACTAGTTTCAAACTCAACCACACACGATCAACACATGGGGAGAACTTCAAACCGCCTTCCTGCAAAAATTCTACCCCATTGGTCGTACCAACACGATGCAACACCAGAGCACACACTTCTCCCAAGGAGCGGGAGAATCTCTACATGAGGCATGGGATCGTTTTCTGGATTTCATGCATAAGTGCCCCCATCATGGAGTTCTAAAGTGGGAACAAGTCCAATCATTTTATCACGGACTCCGTGAAGACATCAAACTTTGTGTCAATTGTAAAGAACGCACGCCCCAGACGTCTTTTAAGACGTCTGGGAGGTGGCCCAGACGTCGGACCAGACGTCTGGGGTCACTTCCAGACGTCTTACCAGACGTCTGGGATCGTTTCTAGACGTCTGGAAATTGGTTATTTTCGACACACGCGGGTCGTCTGCGCGCCTGAGCGCGCAGAACGCATATTCGCTCCTACGGCTGCAGATTCTCGTCGCTGCAGTCTCTCTCTCCTCGCGCGGCCTTAAAAGGCCACGCGCTCTCTCCCGTCGCCTCCACCCCTTTCCTCTTCTCCTTCCAGTGCGCGAGAGCGAGCGCGAGAGCGGGCGCGGAGTTGCTGCGGCGGCGACGGCCGCAGTGAGCGCGGAGGTGGTGCTGCATGCGAGAGCGACGCTTAGCCATGAGGGCGAGCTCACCGGGGCTGCCAGGGCCGGCCGGCGGGGAGCGCAGCGGGCGCGGAACGATGCGGGAGACCTGCTGCGGCTCGAGCAGCAGGTGCACGAGGTGCGACGCGGGCGGTGTCGCGAGCGGAGGGTGAGTCACACCCTGGTTCTAGAAAAATTTCCAGAATCAGACGTCTGTGCTGATAGCCAGACGGCGTGGTCGACGTCTGGAAGACTGTCCAGACGTCTGAAAGGTGAGTTTTCCGTCTTCTTCTTCCTTCTTGTCGACTGACCGTACTGAGGGAGGGAGATGGGTGTGCGTAGGCTCGGTGATTCACCATCCAACGCGAATCAGACGTCTGGCTGTAGTACCAGACGACGGGAGTGACCTCCAGGCGTCCGGGGTGACCATCGGACGACTAGGAACTAGGCCAGACATCCCCGCAGGCTTCTGGACATTTGAGAAACCACGCAGAACAAGGTAATTCTCTGATCCACTTTTTAAGACGTCTGGAAGAAGTTCCAGACGTCTGATTTTGCACAGTGTCGTCGTTTTCGACCCGTTGAGGGCCCGTTCGGGTTCCGTTTTCCACGTTTCGAGTTGCGTTCTTTCCGGAATTAAATCCTCTACCCGTCTACAGTAGCTATACACTGTTTTGAGACACTCCTTGTGTTTGATCCTTATGATAGGACCTCGTTCCGTTACAGTCTTGGGGGTCACGGAGGCAGGCGGGATTCCCGATCACGCCCCCATTACTCCCATCGTACTTAGTAGAGTGGCTTTTAAGTATAACCTGTTAAATTGTGGAATCATAAATAGAACCTAGGACATTGCATGAATCCTAGGAATGAAAAACAGATTGAATGTTAGATCCTAGGTGTTGCATGAATCCTAGGGCTGAAAAACTAGATTGTATGATAGATCCTAGGATACGGCATGAATCCTAGGACGGGAAAACTAGTGGAACAGATGAATACTGCAGTATTGGAAAAATGGAAAGGAACAAATAGCTGCCTGTAATCAAATTAACAGCTGCCTGTTGAATAAATAAACGTGTTTGAGAACATGGATTGTGATAACGTGAAACTGGAAGGTGAAACTTAGACGTTCTGAGCTGGAACCCTATGGGGAAGTAGGAGTAGAAATCCTGGAAAGTGAATGGAATAGTATTGGGGAAGTGAGCTGGCCCTTGAGTACGGAGTACCAAGGAGAGCGACTGTCCCCCTATTTAGTGCAGAGCGGAGCCAGCCGCCCCAGGGACCCGAGGTTAGGACTGGCCACTCTGTACCGACTTGCTGGCCCTCGCGTACGTAGTACCGAGGAGAGCTACTAGTGTAGGGAGGTACTAGTTACCCCACGGGCCCTGGGGTTCTGCTAGCCTCCCACACCGACTTGTTAGGCCCGCTGGGGCAAACCAGGGTAGTCAGGCGAGGGTGCGCGGACTGTGGAGGGGCAAGGCCCCTGTTTGGTTACTGTGGAGGGGTTGGACCCCTGTTACTGAAAGGGCTCTGCCCTGTACTGGTTCCGTGCTGTGCTTTGGGTGCACCCGTTAACGGAAACGACTGACCGCGTGCCAGTGCAGGTTAGCTACCCGTGCGTTTACCGTGCGTACCGTAGTCACTGTTACGTCTGTCAGTGACCTTGGGGTGGTTGACTGAGAGTAGGATCACCACGGGGGACTCTCCCGGCCAGGAGAGCACCACGTGCTACTTCTACTGTTCGGAAAAGACTGCAATCAAGATCATTCCCACGAGGAACATTCGAGATCAAGTGAAAGATCTGAGAAATAGATAAATCGTGAGATAATTGAAAGACTTAAATAAAGAAAGTAACAGAACTTAACAGCTACTGTACACTCTACTGTTTCTTTAGTTTTAGTTGCCACTCTACTCAGCGTTTTGCTGACGTGTTACACTCGTTACCTTTCAGGACCAGGTGTTGAGCAGCCAGGGTCAGCGGCTGCAGAGGACGCTGGGCCGAGTAGGGTCCAGTAGAGTTACCACTGTTTCTTGTACCTCTTTTTGTTCCGTTATAGTGAGTAGTTCTTGTTTACGCTATACTTTTCTTTACCTGCAGTTCATATTTAGTTATGAATGTTGTTCTACTGTTGTGGTGGTATATACTGTAATAGTTTCTTTCCTTGCTGCTGTATTTTCTTACTGTTAGTTATATTCATGTTGAATGTGGTTTATTTTACTGCTCTTTTGGTTACTTCCTCGTTGGACGACTAGGTCTTGAGATTAGTTGAGTCGGTCCAGTTCTCGTGTCTCGTAGGGGCTCGGGAACCGGGTCGTTAGTGGTAGCATCATGGGTCAACATGAGGACACGATCTGGGAAATTCTCGAGAACATGTGCGAGAACTCCCTGAACAATGAGTCATTGGTGGTGGTGCTAGAGCACCACGATCATTTGTTTTGATGATAACAAAACACGTGTTATTTAACATTTACAATTTGAGTCCTAGATTTCAGGTCAATTGCAAATGTGGACGTGTTTAGACGGAGTTCGAGCTCGCATCCAGGACGGATTGGAGGAGCTTGACGGAAAACAGAGGAGGTTCGCGTGGAGCGACAGATTGAAGATAGAAGACAAGAAGAATAGGATAGATTCTTTTTAATCCTTTCATGTACTTTTATCTTTATTTTTGTTGCTCTTTATTTTCCTTAGAAAATTATGTTAAAGAGCCTCAAAGAACCCTAACAGTAGTCCTAGGAACACCGGCACAACCCTAGGATACTTAGGTTTTCTGTAGAATCCTTAGAAAACCAATATAGGGTTCAAACAGCACCTACAGACGTCTAATTCCCAAATCAGACGTCTGATAAAGTATTTTAAGACGTCTGACTGTTGTTTCAGACGTCTGATAACTGTTAGGCTGGACATAGTTAGTTCTGTCTGATGAAATCAGACATCCAGACCTTAGACCAGACGTCTTAGAAGACGTCTGATGGATTTGCCAGACGTCCAATTAGTGGACCGTTGGCTGGCTTAGCAGACGCTCAAGAATATGACCGTTAGAGCCTTATCAGACGTCCTTAGGCCTTTCCAGACGTCTGATAATTGACCGGTTTGCCTCGGCTGACCCAAAATCTCTTCTCAGAGATTTTCTAGCCGTTGTAACGTTTGGAAATCAATTCCCACAGTAAAAGTAGGTTTCCAGACGTCCAGACATAGTGCCAGACGTCCTGTATGTCGTCTGATGGACTTGCGCAAAAACCCTATTTAGATCTGATTCAAGTCAGGGAGAAGCCCGCATAGAATCAGACGTCTGACATTGGAATCAGACATCTTAAAGTGGCCTTCCAGACGTCTGATGCCAGAGTTAGACGTCTGATAACCCTGTCAAATGTAATCATTGTCCTGATTTCGGCCTGATTCTCTTGGACTTTGTTCCCAACGGCTATGGAAGCTTTTCTAAGCCTTCCAAAGCATTCCTAAGGCCTCTATAAATAGAGGGGAGCCTTTACACACCTACACACCAAGAGAAACACAAAACATACACAAGATATACACCTAGAGAGACCAAGATACACAAGAAACAATTTGTATTACACTTTCCACTCTCTTGTGTCCTAGCTAGCTCTTGCTCTCCAAGCTCAAGCACCATTCTCCTGAGAGCATCAAGCTGTTGCGCACCCGCTTTCCCGCCGTAGTTCACGAGAGCGAAGTTGCGCCGTCGCGTGGCTCACGCACCGCGTCATCGTCGACGCACTCCTTGCAAAGGGGAGTTTCCTAAATCCTATAGAAGCTTAGGTTTATTACTTTGTTGGCTCTATAGGTTTGTTGTTTATTTTACCTTTGTCTTTTGGTTGGGTATTCGCTTTGCGAATTCCCGTCTCCTTCGTGGGACAAAATCCTTCTCGTGGAGAGAAGGGGTTGAGGAACGCTACCCTCGTACTTGTAGCGTGGTTGTACTGAGGTTGAATCACCCTCGTTTTAAAGTGATTCGTTTAGTGGATTTGATCAACTAGGTTGATCGGAAAATCCTAACTCGAGAGGGTTAGGTGGTGGTTTTTACCCGGTTTGGGTTTCCACCTAAAAATTCCTGTGTACATTTTGTGATTGCTTATTTTTGTGAGATTGTTTATATTTTCAATTCCGCATTTTTTTGTCACGCTGATCTCACCCCTCCAAGTAGGGAAATCACATTTGGTATCAGAGCAGGTTTTCCGCCGACAGGAGTATCATCCGCGGAAAGATCACATGGAGGGAAGCTGTTCCACAAGCAGGATTTCCGAGGGGCAGTCCACAACCCGTCCGCCATTCTTCGACGGGAGCAACTACCCCTACTGGAAGTTGCGGATGAAGACGTGGCTTCAAGCCACCGATTTCACAGTCTGGGCCAGGTGCGAGACCCCCTTCGACATCCCAGAGAAACCCGCCGGAGGATACTCGCAGCAGCATATTCGAGAGCTTTCACTCAACGCAAAGGCAATGAATGCCCTGTATTGCGCGTTGAGTCCAGAAGAGTTCGAGAAAATCCAAGAGTGCACCACCGCCCACGAGATATGGGGGAGGTTGGAAGGCACTCATGAGGAGACAAGCTCGGAGGAAGAAGAAGAAGAAGAAACCGCTTGCTTTGGTTTCATGGCCAGAGGAACCAACAGCGACAGCGAAAGTGGAAGCGACGACAGCGACAACGAGGTAAATTTCGATTTACAAGAAGCTTTTAATGAATTATTTGAGATTAGTAAATCACTAAAAATAGAAAACAAAAGCATGAAGAAGAACCTTAGTTTTCTTAAAAATGAAAATGATAGGTTAGAAATAAAACTTAAGGATCTAGAAACTTGTCCTAAAAATGATAACCTATTATTAGAAAATCATAACCTCATCAATGAAAATAATAAGTTGATTGAGGAAAATGATAGTCTAAAGTTAGAAATCTATGATTTAAAGACTAAGATGCAAACTATAGAAAAAGAAATTGCATGTCTTAGGGAAAACTCTAACAAACTAATCAATAAAGTAGATGATTTTTATAGCCCTAAGGTTGAGAAAGGATCTCCATCAAGGAGACCTTCTAACAAATCCGGATCCAAGCCCACTTGGATACCGAAAAAAGAATTAGAATCTTGTTTTGTAGGGTTCAGGGATAATTACAACATAAGGGACTGGACCTACAAGCTCAAGGCTGGTCAACTCAAGTTAGGGGAACCAAGGAGTAGACCAAGGAGGAGAACAAGAAGACCGACGAGACGGCGAACAAACGACGGACCCGCCGCACGTCGACCACCAGATTGGAGACCGGTGCCAATGCCCGGGCCTCCAAGCTACGGATGGGAGCCCCATCCGATGTGGCATCCACCACCACCATTCGGGCCATTTTATTGGCCATGGTAGGTGAGGTAAAATTTTTAACCCTACCTTTTTATAAGCATTTAGATAGGGGGAGTTAAAAATTAATGAGCTAATTGTCAATTTTTAAGGGGGAGATATAAGGTAGCTAAATTTCCTTTAGAAAGGAGGAGAAAAATAATAGCGATCTCATTGTTACAAAAAGGGGGAGGACATTACCTTTATCAAAAGAAACTCATAGAAGAGCATGTTTTAAGGGGGAGTTATAGGAATTTTAAACCAATCAAACCTTTTCGATAATGTCAAAAAGGGGGAGGATTTTTATGTATTATTATTTACGGTTTTGTCATCATCAAAAAGGGGGAGATTGTTGGTGCTAGAGCACCACGATCATTTGTTTTGATGATAACAAAACACGTGTTATTTAACATTTGCAATTTGAGTCCTAGATTTCAGGTCAATTGCAAATGTGGACGTGTTTAGACGGAGTTCGAGCTCGCATCCAGGACGGATTGGAGGAGCTTGACGGAAAACAGAGGAGGTTCACGTGGAGCGACAGATTGAAGATAGAAGACAAGAAGAATAGGATAGATTCTTTTTAATCCTTTCATGTACTTTTATCTTTATTTTTGTTGCTCTTTATTTTCCTTAGAAAATTATGTTAAAGAGCCTCAAAGAACCCTAACAGTAGTCCTAGGAACACCGGCACAACCCTAGGATACTTAGGTTTTCTGTAGAATCCTTAGAAAACCAATATAGGGTTCAAACAGCACCTACAGACGTCTAATTCCCAAATCAGACGTCTGATAAAGTATTTTAAGACGTCTGACTGTTGTTTCAGACGTCTGATAACTGTTAGGCTGGACATAGTTAGTTCTGTCTGATGAAATCAGACATCCAGACCTTAGACCAGACGTCTTAGAAGACGTCTGATGGATTTGCCAGACGTCCAATTAGTGGACCGTTGGCTGGCTTAGCAGACGCTCAAGAATATGACCGTTAGAGCCTTATCAGACGTCCTTAGGCCTTTCCAGACGTCTGATAATTGACCGGTTTGCCTCGGCTGACCCAAAATCTCTTCTCAGAGATTTTCTAGCCGTTGTAACGTTTGGAAATCAATTCCCACAGTAAAAGTAGGTTTCCAGACGTCCAGACATAGTGCCAGACGTCCTGTATGTCGTCTGATGGACTTGCGCAAAAACCCTATTTAGATCTGATTCAAGTCAGGGAGAAGCCCGCATAGAATCAGACGTCTGACATTGGAATCAGACGTCTTAAAGTGGCCTTCCAGACGTCTGATGCCAGAGTTAGACGTCTGATAACCCTGTCAAATGTAATCATTGTCCTGATTTCGGCCTGATTCTCTTGGACTTTGTTCCCAACGGCTATGGAAGCTTTTCTAAGCCTTCCAAAGCATTCCTAAGGCCTCTATAAATAGAGGGGAGCCTTTACACACCTACACACCAAGAGAAACACAAAACATACACAAGATATACACCTAGAGAGACCAAGATACACAAGAAACAATTTGTATTACACTTTCCACTCTCTTGTGTCCTAGCTAGCTCTTGCTCTCCAAGCTCAAGCACCATTCTCCTGAGAGCATCAAGCTGTTGCGCACCCGCTTTCCCGCCGTAGTTCACGAGAGCGAAGTTGCGCCGTCGCGTGGCTCACGCACCGCGTCATCGTCGACGCACTCCTTGCAAAGGGGAGTTTCCTAAATCCTATAGAAGCTTAGGTTTATTACTTTGTTGGCTCTATAGGTTTGTTGTTTATTTTACCTTTGTCTTTTGGTTGGGTATTCGCTTTGCGAATTCCCGTCTCCTTCGTGGGACAAAATCCTTCTCGTGGAGAGAAGGGGTTGAGGAACGCTACCCTCGTACTTGTAGCGTGGTTGTACTGAGGTTGAATCACCCTCGTTTTAAAGTGATTCGTTTAGTGGATTTGATCAACTAGGTTGATCGGAAAATCCTAACTCGAGAGGGTTAGGTGGTGGTTTTTACCCGGTTTGGGTTTCCACCTAAAAATTCCTGTGTACATTTTGTGATTGCTTATTTTTGTGAGATTGTTTATATTTTCAATTCCGCATTTTTTTGTCATGCTGATCTCACCCCTCCAAGTAGGGAAATTACAACTGGTGCGTACAACTGAATGTCCACCCGTGCATTGACAAATAATTGGGGGGTACACGAATCCTGAGGCCTTTCTGCATCCATTGATCTGGAGTTGGTAGCTTGTTAATTGGATAAGGTCTCTATTATTGAGAAGAAGGTGGAGACATCACTCGTCATCTACACAAATCCACCTCTGCACCTCAAAGCACATACGCGCACCCGCCCACGGGAAGGGAGGCTGCACACATCTACCACTCCCCAGGGATGGATGCATATCCACCCCCATCTGATTTTGGCTTCGGAGGCAACTCCGAGTTAGCCCACCTTAGTTGGGGGAACTCTGAACCTCCGTACCCTGATTATCTCGGAGCTCCTCAGACCTGCGAGGATCTTCACGTTGTCCAGAATAATCCTTTCTCCAACACTTACAACTCTAGATAGCGTAATCATCCTAACTTTTCGTGGTCAGGAAATAACCCGAATCTAAGACCTCAATTCCAACCTCGACTACAGGCTTCGCATCCTTATCAACCCACCCAACCAAGGCCCACTTAAAACTTACAATCTGGACCACCTAGAGAAGATCATACATCTTTGATTCTCCAGACCTTGGCTGACATGCAAAAATAGCACAAAGAAGAGATCACTGAGTTACGAAATCAAAGAAGAGATCATACACTTCCTTCCCAACCTCTGCTAAATCCTAACAATATGTTGACCCAAAAACACATTGTAAACCAAATCCAAGGTCAAACATGTTATACTAAACCTGGTCCAGCGACTCGTACCTGCATGTTTTCTCCATCCACCTCAGCTAAGCCAAAACACACCATGACTTACCCAACACCACCCCCACAACAACATCAAGGTCTGACTTTTCCCCATCAACCTCCCCACCATGATTGTGCTATGATCAATGTTATGAAAGAACAGAAACCCATCCCTAGCCAATCCATTTCCCTATCCCAGGTCATATCTCACCTCCACACTAAAGAATTGTCAGAAAGTGATATAACGGGACCTTTGAGGAATGCACAAGTCACAATTCCACTACTTGATATCCTCACTCCGAACCCAACCTCACCTAACTTACCTAGGAAGGAGATGGAAGAATAAACACCAGGAAAAGTAGTACTGTCTGAAAATATAAGTATCATAATCCAAAACAGTCTACCTCCTAAGAAATATGATCCAGGCACCCCTCTAATTCCTTGCAATATCAATGATACAAACTTCGAGCAGGCTGTGCTAGATTTGGGTGCCTTAATCAACCTCATCCCTACCAACCTATTTGAAAAATTACCGATTGGATAGCTAAAACCAGCTCATGTCACTTTGCAACTAGCTAACTGAACCCTAATCACACCAATTGGGATGATAGAGGATGTGGTAATTAAAGTTAAGGATTTCAGCTACCTAGTAGATTTCCTAATTCTAGGGATTTCAGCTACCTAGTAGATTTCCTAATTCTTGACATGGAGACACCACAACAGATACAAGATATGCCCATGATTTTGGGAAGACCATTCTTGCCACTGCGAGAGCCATAATCAATTGCTAATCAAGGCATATGACAATTGCCTCTGGAGATCAACATGTAGAGATGAATATTTTTGAGGCAGCAAAAGGAAAATGCTTGATAGAACAACTAGGTTTTATATAGGATCTCATGACCATATCCTTAGTAGGAAACTTAGAACCTGAATTGGAAACCTTTCACATCCTAGATGATGATCTAGTCGAGCATAATGATATGAGCACAATGAGGTTTTCACATTTGAACTTGAAGATATACCTAGAAATGTTGGGAAACATGGTGACAAACCAGATTTAGAGTCCATGGATATGGAGACTTTATGTTTTGAGGACCACCAGGAATCAGGATTGGACGATATTGAGAGTGGCCTTCACCTAGAATATGAATCCTTTATAGATTTCAAGTTTTATGATTCAAAAGGCACTCTCCAAGCATTCACTTTTTGGGATGAAGATTATAGGGAAGATTCATTTGAAGACCCAATCTATGAGTCATTTCTTGAGGAGATAATCTCAAACCCAAAAGAAAAGAATCACAATGACTCATCAGGTATTGATTTGATAGGCCACGGAGCACGAGAGGAACCACACATCTGGGGTACACTAACTAGACCCATTTCTATTGTGCCTTGGAATCACCTAACCCTACTAGAAAATCCCACGATCACTATACCTTCCAAATGTTCCTTCCGTAGAAACTCAAGAAAGATCATCTAGAAACAAATTAGCCTGACCTATATCAGAGATATTCTGGAATGACTCTCCATCTTGCTTTGATACTTATCTGTGGCGATATAATTCTCATCCATCATGATTATATCATCCATGCAGTCAATCCATTCTACCTGAGCATAGTGCGCTTGGCTGATGGCATTAAACTCAGTGTTTAATGGGAGGCAACCCGTCATCTTTTTGAAAAAGCCAGAAACCCTTCTTGACACATCTTGTGCTGAATTCATATTGCACTTTAAGGTTCATCCATTAGAACAACCGACTCCACCTCTGGTACCTATACTCGAGCTTGAATCGTCCGCAACAGTCATCCCAACCCATCCACCCAAAACCTATTCTAATGTACGATCTAAGCTGAATTCGAACCCACCTAATTTACAATGAGGACATTGCAAATCGTAGGCATAGGGAGTATTAAGTGCAAAACGCTGTGAGAATCACGTCACAAGAAAGTGTTTCATAAAAAATATATATATTCCAAAAAAAATCAAAAAATAAAAAATTGAAAAAGAACAAAAAAATAGAGAAAGGAGAGGAAATTTTAAGAATTATTTGCATATCATTTTTGAGGAGGAAAAGGGGAGTTAATATAACTATCAAAAAGGAGCACAGTTTGAAACAAAAAGAGATAATCTTTAGTAAAAGATTAAGAAATCTACTTAGTTCTAGACCAAATAAAAAAAAAAGAAATAAAAGATAAAAAGTGCTAAGAGACAAAAGGAGATTAGTATGAACACTGATCTTAAGCCTCTTGGGCTGTAATTTTAGGCTTAAAAATTCAAGTATTCATTAAGATTTGGATAGTCCTCAAGAGGTTGGGGAAAATGCGAAACTTAAGTATTAGGTCTAAGGCTTAGGGATTATTTGGCATCATTAACTGACCTCTGGTTTACGGAACTCGGTAACTTAAGTACCCCAATCCACACACAGTCTGGTTCAGTGTGCTTAACTATCAAAATCACGTAAAAGCATTAATTTTGTTATAAAAAGCTACCTAGATTAGGAGCGGCTAATCAACACAAGTTGATGTGGAAGAGTTCTCGGCATAGAGAGGCGGGAAATTCCCTTCGAAGATGTGAAATATTATACCGTCTCCTCGGTGCTTGTCTCATAGGATATCTAAATATCCTACAAGGGGCATGTAAGCACCTTGTGCTAGTTTAGGTGCCATGGGCGGCATTATTACTAAATGTCGATTGCTAGGGTCTGAATTTAGCTATAGAATGCCATGGGTGGGATTATCCCAAAATCTCGAAAGCCAGGGATCTGGGGGTTGCAATGGGTGGTGCTATCTCGAAGCATCGATTGCCAGGGACCCTACGAGGATTGATGGTGGGAACTAGGAATCCGATACAAACCATGTTGTAAAGCCAATCCGAAGTTAGAAATAAAGAAACAAAAGAGAGAAACTCTCCAAAAATAAAAAATCTTCCGTCTCTCTCTTACAAAAATGCACTGCAAACTGAGCCTGGGCTAAACATGTTACAAGAATGGGTGCTTTAACCGCGGAGTTCAACGAACCTTAGGTTAGTTCTTGTATGCCTTAGAAACCTTCGCGGTGGACTGAGGCTAGAGCTGGTCAGGTCTGGATCTTGGTTGGTACTTAAGTACCTCTAGGCCTACTATTGGCATTCTGACATAATCTATAAAAGAAAGCACACAATAGAAATCTAAGCATAAAAAGGCATATGGTCTAGAATTTGAGTTAATTCCATGAGATTTTGTTAAGAGACTAGAAAAAGCTAAGCATGGGGGTATGATGAGAATACCATCATGAGCCATAACTAGCTCAATTTAGTCATTATCAAAGAATAAATGCTCCTACATAACTACCAGAGAGCCATAGTTCATTGCATAATCATTCTGAGATAAAGACAAGAAAACAGGGTTAAAATTACAATTTTATCATCATATCTTGAATGTAGAACAACCATGGGTTTTCTCAGGGGTAATTAAGGGTCAAATGGTCTTAAATATCCAACAAGTGGGTTAATATAGACAGAAAAGGGTTTTTGCATGTTTTGAGAGTTAAATGACTTTTGACACCCTAAAAATAGACCATCTTAATTAACTGAGGTTCTGGTCATGATAAAATTCACCTAAACCCTTTAAAATTTATAAAAAATATTCTCTAGGGTTTGGTACCTTCAGTTTGACCATTAGAACCCATCTTAACCCAAAACAGAGTCTTAGATTGACATTTGCCCTAATTTAAGTTTTTACATAAATTACCCAGTCAAATTAGGTCAAAACCAAAATCCAACTTCACCATTGAATTCCTTAGGTCCAAATTAAGTTTGTACCAAAATTTGGGCTCAATCTGAGATTGTCTTGACCTAGTTTGTAATTTGATCCTGTCTGATTCTTTTATATCACACATATGCCCTTAATTTTCAAAATCCTTACAAAAAGGCCCCTATCATTATCATCAATTTCTTCAAATAGGTCCCTGCCTCCATGAATCTTATTTCTACAAACTCCGACAACCTAAATTTGGTATGTTCTCTTTGATTCTTTAACAAATCCCTCTCAGATTTGAAAGGGAAGTTCGTCAAGGAATTTCCTTTCTTTTGAGCCAATTCCTATGCTCTCAAACCTTCCCAATCTCTCATGCGAACGCATCAGAGATTTGGGTATCTTGGAGAATTCTAACTCTGGCAAGCTTTCCAAGCTTGGGTGAGAGATTTGGGTATCTTGAAAAATTCCAACTCTGGCAAGCTTTCCAAGCTTGGGAAGCTTACTTCCTAAGCTCAAAACTTCCTCCAAAGGCCTATAAATGGACCTCCAGATCAAACCGAACTTCCCACACTCGAATTCGATCGGATTCCCCCTTAATTTCGTCTCTTCCCATCCGGCCAAAGCTCCTCGAGGTCCGGGGAGCTCCTCCGACTCCATCCTTTGTCCGCGTGCAATACCGACAATGGATTTATCTCCCTTGCTCTCTTCCGCGTCTCACTGTACCCGCCAATACCCTATCCTCCATCTTCCTCACCGATTCCTACTCAGGGGAGTGCTTTCTTCCCTGACACCGACCATACCACAATCAGTGTCGCCTCGACTCCCCGTCGTCTGCCAACTACCTAGATAAGTCCCCTACCTCTACTTCATTTTCATCCCAACCACACTCAATTTCGACTACGTTACCGCCTGTTCACCGTCATCCCTTCCGTGTCCGGCCACTTTGATGAGGAACATCTCACTCCACACACCACCAAACCCCTCGCCATTCATCTCTACACCTCCGCCTCAACCCTAGGAGCAAAAGCCCTAACTTAGTTACGTCGATTGCTCCTCCAAACCCTCTGCCGAACACACCCACCTCCGTGCACTAACTCCAACACCGTCTGGCCACCACAACCACCTTCACGACACGCCGCACCCACCACCATACTCGCCACCCTACGGCGAAGCTCCTGAACTTATTTAACAAGGCCGAGATGCTGCATTCTGACTTTTAGGTCTTCGCTCCCTCGATCTCCATTATAGTAACTTCAAGCGAAGCTTGAAGCCTTCTCCAACCACACAAGCTTCAGGTGATACGCCTAGGTTGCGTGGAGAGGTTCCAGGAAGAGCTCCAGGTCTTCAATTGACACCCACATCTGCTGTTGCTACTCCAATTCCGCGAAGGCAACCCACTGCAGTTGCACGCAGAAGAAGGCGATGGGATACTCCCACCTCGGAAGCTAACAAGCGCCTGCACTCGCATAAATTGAAAAAGTCCTATAGGCTTATCGCCTTAGCAAGCACAAGGGGTGAGGTCCCCACGCTCCTCACGTGCCTCGCCTGCAACACCTTACACGTGGGTTTGGCCGATCCGTTAACCCACCTAACCTAAGCACTCCTCAGCTGCCACTCAAGGCCGACAGTCCTGGTCTCGAGTGCGCTCTACCCGAATACCCGGTAACCCGAGGCTCTGAGAGGGCGGATCCTAGAGAGAGAAGGAGGAAAGCGCGTGGAGGCAGGGGAGTTTTGCTTTCAGGACCAACGATCGACACTTAGCCGTTTAAGGAACCTCCCCCTTGCGCATGAAGAAGGAAGAAGGAGAGGCAGCCACAACAGAAGAAGAGAGAAGTTATAGAAGAGAAGAAGCCCAAAAAAAGAAGAAGAGAAGAAGGCACAGAGAGGAGAGGCAGCCGAGCAATGTAGCAGAGAGTAGGATAAGCCGTCTGACCGGCTAGGCAGACGTCTGAGCTTCATTTGAAGTGTACTGTGCACTTATCATACATGGAATTGAATTGCTTATTACTGTTGAAATATTTGAGATAATTATTATGGGTAATTGGTGATTCAAATCACCATTTTACCCCATTCTTTTTGCATTATCTAACATTCACTTTCATTCATATTTGCTTGGAATTCTATTGATTATATATCTGTGTTGAATTGCAATCTTAAGAAGCATTTTTGCCGATTGCTCCCTGTGTTTGACCTCGAACTTTCATTCGAGTAATAAATTCTATTTGTTTTTCGTTCTGATTCAACCTACTACACGCATTGATTTTAAAACTCGTTTCAAAGTGATCAACACTGACCCTATTAATCCTTGGTCCAAAATAACCAAGAAATGTAATAGATGTTTACGTTCAACCATTAATTAATGAACTCAAATAGTTGTGGTACATTGGCATGAAGACATATGTGCAGAAAGAGAGAATTCTTCCAAATGCATGCAGCACTATTGTGGACCATAAACGACCTTCCGGCGTATGCAAATTTGTCAGGTTGGAGTACTAAGGGAAAGATTGCCTGCCCCATCTATATGGAAGATACTCATCACCTCCTACTATCGGAATGTAAGAAGTTTTGTTACTTAGGACACTGTAGATTTATACCCATTAAACATAGATGGTGAACATCATAGTCTAGGGGTAGATTTGATGATAGGATGTGTCGATATTCAAAGAAAAATCTAAAGATAAACTTACTACAGATTCTATTAGGTTATCATGGAGAGATTATAAGAAATAGGTCACTATACGATAGGGCCTACTATTTAAACAAGATTAAATAGCCTTGAAAAATTCTAGGTTTTGAAAGAAAAACATTTTCTTTATGGCGCTACCATACTAGAAGGATCTTATAATACGCCATAACTTAGATGCTATGCATATCGAAATGAATGTGATGGACAATATCTACTCTACACGTGGAATAAGTACGTAAAAAGTGTGTTCAATGTAGTAAATGCACATAGAAACTCTTAAATTTGTAAATGAAATCATACTCGTAAGGATTTTTGAATAAAAATATGGGAGTTAAGTCATTCGCAGTGAGGCAAATAGATCAAAATTGCTTTCCTAATTAGAGCTAGAATCAAATATCAAATAGGATGATTATTAGGACTAATACTAAATCTAATGGCATGCAACTACTAGAACTATAATATACTACTACTAGAAAGTATACAACTTGAATACAAGTTGAGAAATGAATACTAAAAACTTTTATTGAATAAGATAAGAGTTTAACACAACTAGAAGAATGCTTGGAAAATTACATCTAGAACCAGATTACTACAACTAGAACTAGACTACAGAAAATGTAAAAACTTTGTGCTTCGAAGGTGAGATTTGGAGCATCGACGTTGATGCAAATGGGAAGGTGCACCCACCAAAATCACTAAAGATGGTGTGGACTATCACTAGTTAATAGAGACTATGTGAAAGTATGGAATTCTAACTAGGAGATGGCTCTAAGGAGGGGGTGGCTAGGGATTTATATAGGACTCTAGGAGGCTTCCTATTGGTGTTTAAGGATCCTAACCCTTGATCCTTAACCTATTGATCACTAATTTGGATGGCTAGGATCAATAGGTTAAGGATCAAAGGTTAAGATTAAAGGTTAGGTGATAGGATATATTAGGTTTTTGTTGGAATCAATGATCTAGATTAAATAGGAAGGATGATGGATGACTTACATTAAATAATAGGATGAAAAATAAAAAAACTAAGTGGAGAGAGAATAAGTGGTGTTATATTCGGTGGAGGATGTGAAGTTCGGTTCTCTTATTATTTATTTTTTTTAATTTTGGATATTGCATGGGATTGGTGGACTTGTGTACCCGAGTGGGATGTCTTGTGTGGGAGATTTAGCGTGGCTTTGGATAGGTGCGTGTTCGGTGGCATTTTGTTAGGTAGGATATTAGACGTGGGAATTTGTTGCATGGGGGTACTTGACGTGGGGTGCTTTTTTACGTGGGATTATGGGAATTGTTGGGGAAGTAGGTGGTCGTGGGTTGTTGGGATTGAGTGTGTTCGGTGGAAAGCAGTGGAATTTGTTTGGGGGGTTACATAGGATATTATTGCATGGCGAATGGGTAGGAGTGTGTGGACTACGTAAGTGGAGTTTGATGGTGGAGTTTGTTGTATGGGTTTGGGTTTGTTGCATGTGTTGGTGGACGTAGGTGGGTAGATGTTATGATTTTTTTGATGCATGGGATATTCGGTGGAATATTTATGGGATTTAATATGGGTATGTGTTACATAGGAAGTTGTGGTATAGAGATAAAATTAAGTAATTGACCAATCATAATGGTGGAAAATTAAGGTGTATTGGTAAGCTAAAAATAGGTTGGTTATGGCTAGGGAGTTAGGTACTAGGATAAGGTCAATTAGGCTCCTAAATAGACTAGTGGTTAGGCCCAATAGAGTTTCCAAATAAGTCCACTAACTATGCTCAGTTCTTTTCCAAGTTAGTTCAAATCAAAAAGTCCAATCAACTATGTTTCAATCAACTTGAAATTTTATATCTACATATATAGAAATAAGCACATCAAGGTACTAGATACAGTTACGGGAAAAAATTGCATAAAAGCACAATTGTATGCATTATTCATAAAATGACCTAAAATGACTAATCTAATCTAACTAAATGCAACCTAACCCAAATTATCCTTAGACTAATATTAGTTAGGCATTAATTATATAAATAATCATGAAAATATCACACATCCATGTCTATTTTTTGCTACTTCTTGAGCAAATGCAAGAATGAGAAATGAATGTAAAATATACGATTCATGCTATTTACAACACGGCCTCCCAAAGGACTGCTTCTTTCTTTTTATCAAGGGTTTGAAAAAAGATTTCTTCTTATCATTTTTCAAAAATTTAGAGATCCAGATAAATGTGAAAAATGATATGATAGTAGCTTAAGCAACGGATCAAAGTGAAAAGTAAATCTACATTTAAAGTTCGTACTTGACTCTCGGTAAAAATTCTATCAGAATAGGCAAACTTCTTCCCTCAAGGATAACATAGCAAGTAATCTATGGTTTAACCCCAACTTTTTGGTTTAGGTAGAAGATATTTGAGTCAAATGATTTCATATTTGGTGGCTTACACTCATTTGGTGCTACATGTAACCAAGTACTATAGATTCTAGATCTCTAGACTATCAAATAAGTCAACCCAAAGAGAGGCTCAAAACTGTGCTCCCTTTGAGTTCCTTTGCACTCACTCTCTCCCTTTTTCTTCTTTCTTTTCTCTTTTCTTTTCTTTTTGAGCTTTTCTTTAGAGAGCTCACAATTTTACCAGGTTTCTAAAAGCACTCAATATTTGGTAGGCTCACATGGCATCAACATTCCAATTATAATTCTGATAACTTTACAACTAAGTCAGAATCCTTTAGCCAGTATTCGGGCGGTCAAAAATACTGAAAAAGTAGGTAAGGGTCATATTTGATGGATCACAATGGGGTATTTTTGCTTCAATGAAATCAACATGACGAAATTAGCACATAAATACAAATATGAACTTGAATACTTTTTTCTCTCTCTCTTTTCTCTTTTTTTTCCTTTTTTTTCTTTTTTTTTCTTTTTCCATATATATTTTTTTCTCTTCCTTTTTTCTTTTTTTTTTCATAACTACCAACACATCACACACAATACAAACTTTTATTTATGAGGCATTATTAGAGAATGACGATGTTTAAGAGGATATTATATGGCTTATTTGGTGGAAGTGCTTACTCTCAGCACCAGAAAGGGATTGATAGGACAAGCGTAATTTTGACCTTTGATACTAATACCCTCCTTTAGCTGAGGATTTCGTGAAGGATGTTCGTAACTATCCATCATAGTTATAGTTTTATTAGAACTCGATCTTTACATAGCTGCCTTATTTGAAGGCTCTCAGGAATTTACACAATGTCTACATGCAGGAACTGAGAGCGAAAACTATGCCTAACTCTAAGGTATCATCTTCCAATTATCTAGAACTTAAGAGTCCTCACATTAGACTTACAGCACCAGTAGATACTCTACTCTCACCTCACAAATGTTTAGTTGATCTAATGCAAGATTGCTTTCCTGACTCCCTAACTAACTATCTAAGGGTTCAAGAAAAGAAATAATGCTTCTCCTCGATAAACTAAAAATGTCTATTGTTTTTCATAAAGGATTCATTATAAAGTCTACGCGCAAGTGAAATAAACATACTGGATTCTAAACTAAGAGACAATTGAAGAAGAAAATCTTCAATAAAGCCTCCTTGATAAAAATCTTTTTGAATAAATGCATGAATGCAATATATATAAATGATTTTTTTTCTTTTTATTTTAATGAGAAATCACGTATTACTTTTTGATAACACAACTAATTCAAGAAAAATCACTAAAAACTTATAATTTTAGAGATAAATAAGAATGACTCTAAAAAATATTATCTATCCTCCCATGCCTATTTCATGCAATATCCTCAATGCATGTAAGAAGCATAAGCAAAAGAAAATAGATATTACCTGAAACTTGAGAGTTCTAAACAAGTCAAGACTCAATCATCTCCAAACTTGAATGAAAATTTCGAAACAGATAACATAATTATCTACAAATGTTGGGTTGCCTCTTAACAAGTGTTGGATTTTACATCCATAGCTTGACCTAAACCCTTAAAAGATGAATCAATTGATAAAGTGGAAAGGGTCAAGAGTAGAGTGAAGAGATGATCATGGTAATCCAAAATCAGATGTCTGCAAGTGCAAACCAGTTGATGATGCAACCCCATACCTAAGGGTCGAATACTCGATGGATGCAAAATCAAAACTAACTACATCCATCTATTCTCAAGAAGTCAGTAATAGGGTGTGGTCTTCAGTTTAGTCCCATGCAACTTGAGTCTAAAGATTCAAACACACATACCTAAGGGTTGAATACTCGATGGATGCAAAATCAGAACTGACTGCATCCATCTATTCTCAAGAAGTCAGTAATAGGGTGTGGTCTTCAGTTTAGTCCCATGCAACTCGAGTCTAAAGATTCAAACACACAAGAGATAATCAGTATAAGAAGCATGTGTTCCTTGATAATGAAGCTTGAAAAGATGATTCATGGAATAGGTACACTCAGGTTCTAAGGTAAATAAGAAGATCATAAGGGTCCTTATAGAAGGTATGAAATTTAAAATAATAAGGAACCCTTAGATTTTGGTATAGATCTATCTTTAAATTTTCTTCCAAAATGTTGATTTCTTTATTCATGTCCTCCAAATCATTCACATCATTCCTCAAGATATTTTGAATTTCATCAACCCATCTACATGATCCAAATCTAAAAATCATCAGGAATTAATTCAGATTTGGGTTCATGAAATTCTAGTCCAATAGATTCATATTTAGGCTCTTCAAGGGTTGATTGGGAGGTGGGGTTATTGATCAGTTCCTCTTCAGATTTAGAAATCAACTCGTGTGCCACCTCACCTAAATCAAGACAAGGGTTATCAAAATCAACTTCCTCATAATCAGTTTCCTCACTTAGCCCATATTCAAAATTGAATGTCTCAAAATCAAATTCTTCTTAAATATCTGTTGATACATATGCCTCAATTTCCTCATTCTCTAGTTCCTTGAAATTAGGTTCATCAACCAAAGACTCATCAACCCTTCAAATTCAATAAATCATTCTTTATCGATTCATAGAAAGAGTCATGAGTTGGATTTATGATAAGGGGGTCTTTACCGAGCCCCTCGACTTTTGTTTCAAGTGGTCTATCCTTTATCCAAGCAACAAAGTCGAGTATCAGTAACATTACATCCATCATCTGAGATTTCATTCGGATAATCTCTTGATGCATCGTCTCAGCTTGGTTCTTTTGATCTTGTTATCCAGGTGTTTCATCTGTTGCAAAAGTTTGTCCCTGATGTCATCCAACTGGTGTAACTTTTCCACCCATTGCTCATATTGATTGCTTGTAGGTGTTGATTGAGTGGCCACAAGTTGATATGAAGATTGATCTTGACTGAACCCAAGATTAGATGAGTTAAATTGACATGGGTCAATCTGTTGAGGATTAGAATGGAGAGGATTAGTGTTGCAGATAAAATTTTTAGGTGGGTCCTCTATCATATCATATCCTGGATCTAATTCTTCTAGAGGTAGCATCTTCTTCTTAGTTCTACTCCAAAATGATTCACGTTTTAAGTCATCCTCCTAATCAGATTCTTCATCATGGGACTAAGGTTGAAGATAACTAGCTTTGGTTAACCCTTCCAAATTGTGGGCCAATTGAGAGTAATCATTTGATTTGGTTAATGATGAGAACCTCATCATGAGCCATAACTAGCTCATTTTGACCTAATACAAAGGATAAAAGCTCCTACATAACTCAAGGAAAGGCTTAACTCAGAGAATTCTGAGTTTAAGAAGAAAACAAGTCATAAGGGGTAAAAATGTAATTTTACCAGCATAATCTGCAAGCAGGGTAATTCAGGGTCCAAACACAGGTCAAACAAACCTAATAAGAAGGGAAGTGGGATGATCTGATCTGATAAGGGCTACAGCAACTCCAAGGAATTAAATGACAATCTGTAACCCTAAAATAAATTCACTTCAATTCACGAGGTTCGAGGCAAAGAAAAAATCGACTAAACCCTCTACAATTCGTAGAAAAATAATCTCTAGGGTTTAGAACCTTCAATTTGGCCTTAGGAACCCATTTTGACCTACATTGAGAACCATGCCCAATTAATGACTTAATTTGGATTTTTACGTAAATTGATCAGTCAAACAAGGTCTGATCTAGAAATAAAATTCACCATTAGAATCCTTAGGCCCCATTTAGTCATGCATAAAAACTTGAGCCTAAGAAGAGACCTTCTTGACCGACTTTTCATTTTGATCCTCATCCATTACTTTTTGACCCTCAACTTTTGAAACCCTCGCATTTTAGCCCCTAACTCTTCTTCATTCTTTGCATTTGGGTCCTCCATGCAAAACCCAGAGCAGCGCCATGCTCCGGCGACTTTGCGCGGAGCATGGCACCGAGCAGGGTAAGGGGGACCCTCTACCAAGTCAACCGGGGGTTCCCTGTGACCTCTGCCGTCGCAGGGACACCTCCATGGTCTCTGCAACCACCCATACCTTCCGTGCGAATTCGCACGGAAGGTATGGGTCTCCATCTCCGGTGTCCTCCGGTGAGGGAGGCACGTCGTCTCCCTCCGCCCTCCTCTCTGATTTCAACTCTATAAAAGCCCTCGAGGCTCTGCCGCACTCTCCAGCTAGGATCTGATGGAGAAACCCCCCCTTTTTCCTCTCTCCCACTCCGACAGAAGCCCCCTGCTCCGGCGGTTCTTCCTCCTCCTCCTCGTCGCTCTGCCGCACTACCAGCAGCAGAGCTGCCTTCACCTGCTCTTCCCGCGTCGCGCCGTACCCAGCGCGCGCTCTCCCGCTCTCTCCTCGCCGCCGCCCTCTCTCTCTGGGCACCTTCTTCTCCGGCGACAGTCGATACGACTGTCGCCCTTCTCCGGCCCCCCTCATCCCTCCAAGTAGGTACGTTCTTCCCTTTCCTCCTCTCTTTCTTTTCCCTACTTTAATTTGCTCAACCACCCTTCGACCGCGCTTAATCACCCTCATCTTCTCCATCTCCGGCCACCCTCCGGCGAGAGGTTCCCATCTCTCCGCAGCCCCATACGCCTCGCCGACCATCACAGAACCTCTGCCTCCTCACCCTGATCAACCTCCGCTCACCCATTACCTCTCCACACCCCCACCATACTCCACCGAACAAACCCATTCTCGCAGCCACAATCTGACCTAGCCCCGCCACCAGACGCCATCCCACGACCTGCCACACCCCGCACCACCTTCGCCTTGCCACGGCGAAGGTCCCCTGCGTGTTTGATTAGGCCGAAGGGCCGTATTCCTATCTAACAGGTTCGCTGCTCTAGCCGCCATTAGCGACGACTGAAGCAACTTCGAGGTGAGCTCCAGGCCCTGCAGCCCCAGATTCCCAGGTGCTGCAGGTTGGGGCGAAGTCCGCGAAGGCTTCTGCCTCTTCAGTTGGCCCAGACATCGACTGCAGCTGATCAGAGGGCGAGGTGGAGTCGTCCTGCGGGCGCACGCGAAGGCAGCAGAAGTTAGTCCCACATCGTGGGATTTCGAAGCCGCGCACCCGCATAAAGGCAAAACGTGCCTTAGCCTATTTGCTTCCTGACCACGGGGTGAGGTCCCTCTCACCCACTCGACTCGGCCTCGTCCGCAACAACCCCACGCGGACCTGGCCCAACCCGTTTACCCGACCTGCACTCCTCGCCCACCACCGCACACCGGTGGGCCTTGACCCAGGCGTGACCCGTACCCGACTACCCGGCAGCTCTGGGAGAGCTATCCTATGAGTGAATTCTGAGAGAGAGAGATGCGGGGGAGGGTAGAGTAGGTTTTTGCCCTCTGACCAAACTGCGAGTGTGCAGGCACAAGAGAAAAGAAGAAGAAGAGAAGGCAGACCACAGAGGAAGAAGAAGAAAGAAGGAAGGAGGACGCACTGTAGCAGCGGGTTACTTAAGTCGTCTGATTGAAAAATCAGACGACGCTCCGAGGACGAAGAAGAAGGAGAAGAAAAGAAGAACAGGACCGCAAGGAGAAGGAAAGAATGTTGGTGCTAGAGCACCACGATCATTTGTTTTGATGATAACAAAACACTTGTTATTTAACATTTGCAATTTGAGTCCTAGATTTCAGGTCAATTGCAAATGTGAACGTGTTTAGACGGAACTCGAGCTCGCATCCAGGATGGATTGGAGGAGCTTAATGAAGAACAGAGGAGGTTCGTGTGGAGCGACAGATTGAAGATAGAAGACATGAAGAATAGGATAGATTTCCTTCTTTTGTACTTGTTTTATTTTTCGTTTCTTTTGTTGCTCTTTATTTCCTTAGAATATTTTGTTAAAGAGCCTCAAAGTACCCTAACAGTAGTCCTAGGAACACCTACACAATCCTAGGATACTTAGGTTTTCTGTAGAGAACTTAGAAAACCAATATAGGGTTCAAACAAAGTTTCCAGACGTCTAATTCCAAAATCAGACGTCTGATAAAGTATTTTAAGACGTCTGACTGTTGTTTCAGACGTCTGATAACTGTTAGGCTGGACATAGCTAGTTCTGTCTGATGAAATCAGACGTCCAGACCTTATACCAGACATCTTAGGAGACGTCTGATGGACTTGCCAGACGTCCAGATAGTGGATCGTTGGCTAGCTTAGCAGGCACTCAAGATTATGACCGTTAGAGCCTTATCAGACGTCCTTAGGCATTTCAAGACGTCTGATAATTGACCGTTTTGCCTCGGCTGACCCAAAATCTCTTCTCAGAGATTTTCTAGCCGTTGCAACGTTTGAAAAATCCATTCTCACAGTAAAAGTAGGTTTCCAGACGTCCAGACATAGTGCCAGACGTCCTATATGTCGTCTGATGGACTTGCACTAGAACCCTGTTTAGATCTAATCCAAGTCAGGAAGAGACCCACCCAAAATCAGACGTCTGACCTTGAAATCAGACGTCTTAAAGTGAAGTTCCAGACGTCTGATGCCAGAATTAGACGTCTGATAAGCCTGTCAGAACAATGATTGTTCCTGATTTTGGGCTGATTCTCTTGGGCTTTGTTCCCAACGGCTATAGAACCTTTCCTAAGCCTTCCAAAGCCTTCCTAAGGCCTTTATAAATAGAGGGGAACCTTTGCAACACATACACACACTAAGAGAAACACAAGACACACTTAAGCAACATAGTTCCACTCTCTTGTGTCCTAGCTAGTTCTTGCTCTCCAAGCTCAAACTCCATTCTCTTGAGAGCATCAAGCTTCGCGCACCCGCTCTCCCGCCGTTGTCCATGAGAGCGACGTTGCGCCGTCGCGTGGCACACGCACCGCATCATCAACTCGACGCACTCCTTGCAAAGGGGAGTTTCCTATTTCCTATAGAAGCTAGGTTTAAATTCCTTTGTTGGCTCTATAGGATTACTTGTTTTATTTTATCTTTGTCTTTTGGTTGGGTATTCGCTTTGAGAATTCCCGTCTCCTTCGTGGGACAAAATCCTTCTCGTGCAGAGAAGGGGTTGAGGAACGCTACCCTCGTACTTGTAGCATGGTTGTATTGAGGTTGAATCACCCTCGTTTTAAGTGATTCGGTTAGTGGATTTGATCAACTAGGTTGATCGAAAAATCCTAACTCGAGAGGGTTAGGTGGTGGTTTTCACCCGGTTTGGGTTTCCACCTAAAAATACTTTGTGTATTTGTGTGATTGCTTATTTGTAAGATTATATTTCAATTCCGTATTTTATTACGTCACCCTTTCCTAGTAGGGCCCGAAACTACAAAGAAGAACAGGACCGCAGAAAAGCAAGAAAAAAAGAACAGAAGAAGAAAAAGAAGAAGAAGAAGCTCTGAAGAACCCAAGAGAAGAACAGAAGGAAGAAGACAAAAGAAGAGAAGCAGAACACGAGAAGAAAAGAAGAAGAAGCTCTGAAGAAAAAGAAAGAAGAAAGCAAGAAAAAGAAGAACAGAGGAAGAACAAGAAGAAAGAAGAAAACTGAAGAACCAAAGAGAAGAGAAAAGAAGAAGAAGCCAACAAGACAAATTTTTCTCTCTCTCTCTTTATTTTTGTAATAGAAACTTTGTATCTCTAGAATACAGTTTGCTCCCTGAGTTCGACCTCAGGAGATCTTTTATTTTCGAGTAAAAATTGTAATAGTGGCAATGACTATCTGTACTACAACGCCATTTCTATAACAAAATAACAAAACCGAGTCATACCGCCACTATTCTTGGCGCCGTTGCCGGGGAGCAACGGCTATTCTGGAATCTTTGAATTTCTTTTAAGAGATTGCTAATCTTGTTCTCTCTCTTTTGTGCAGGTACAGAAAGAAACAAAAAGACGCAGCCGCACCACAGCCACTCCAAGGACAGGTAACTTCCTATTAAACCCTAAAATTTTAAAGAAAAAGAAAAGAAATAGGCATAACCTGTCTTTATACATAGTAATAGCTGCATATTCTCAGAAACTATTATTCCTACACATAGTTTTAAAGGTGATTAGGGGCTAACACATCCTTGCCTAAGCCCTAATTACCCAAACAAAGAGTTAAATGGACCAAGTAGAGCCAACATAAGGTCAAAAGCTAGGGTTTTTAGAGACACACCTTCTATTAACAAAGAAAAGATCTTCCCAAAAAGAGGTATACCTAAACCTTGTTTGAAAAAATCTACACAAGAGAAACCCTAAGCAAATGGCTCCCTAAACATTTGAACCCTAAAAAGAAAGGACCCAAAAGCTCTCAAAAGAACAAGAGGTGAAGTTGACCCCTTGGGTCAACCAACCTTAAAATTGGGCCACTTTGTTCACAAAAACACCTAAGAGTTCAAGTGAAACCTTAAGCACCCTGATCTTAAACTAAAATTGGTAGACTTAAGAGGTTAAGATCCCCATTCTGGTCTACCTAGAACCGCAGTGACAAGAGAGGTCGGGTGGGGGAAACCCTGTAACCCGTGGGGACGCTCTACCGTGTAGGGGTCTTTGCGGGACTCACCCTCTCTGGCTGCCCAGGTAATTCTCAGGTGGACGATCTTTCTGATCAAGGGGTCCATCTGCCCCACACCTCTATAGTCACCCAACACATTTTTGGGTGTCTTGATTGGGTCCAGCACCTTCTGAACTCATCTCTTCCAGCAGTGCATGTACGGTAGGAGGTCCTTAAGACCACCCTTAAGACCTCCTTTAGAAATTCACTCTCGTCAAGGCCAAGCCTCGACGCCCGTGTTTGTGCAGCAACCCCCTCACATTATTCTCTCTTCTGATTCAGAACCAAGTTCTTCTTCCCCCATCATGGCTCAGCCAGTTGAGGAAGAAAATAATCTGGAGCATCAGCTCCAGCAACTCAATGACCTCTTCCAAAACTTCGTGCACCCACCACAGCGTCCTATGATGCGGGACCACTACAATCCTGCTGCGGTGGCCATTGAGCCTCGAGTCAGAATCCCGACTAGAGGACCTGATTCCGAATTGAAGCCCAACATGATTCATGCTATACCTAAATTCCATGGGCTTAATTCCAAAGATCCCTTCCAGCATATCAAACAACTAAAGCATCTGGCCCAAACTTTTGGGTCAGATGTGCAAAATCGGGATATTCTTCTCATGAAGATGTTCTTGTTTTCTCTTATGGACAAGGCTGCCCATTGGTATCAGACTCAGACCCGGCCGATCAACACTTGGGAAGAACTTCACTCCGAGTTTTTGAAAAAGTTCTTTCCCGTTGGTCGGACCAATGCCTTGCACCATCAGATTACTCACTTCACTCAGCAATCAGGGGAACCTCTCCATGAGGCATGGGATCGTTTTCAGGATCTCATGAGAAAGTGCCCCCATCACGGAGTTCCTAAATGGGAACAGGTCCAATCTTTTTACCAGGGACTCCGTGAGGATATCCGTCTTTTCGTCAATGCAACCTGTGGAGGAAATATCATGGGTCAACATGAGGACACCGTGTGGGAGATTCTCGAAAACATGTGCGAGAACTCCATCAACAATGACTCCATGGGATTATTCGACAGGTCGAATACCCGCGCATCGACGAATCTTAGGGGAGCACATGAGACGCAGGGCCTGTCCGCATCAGTCGACCTGGAATTAATGGCCAGTCGATTGGACAAGGTCTCGATTATTGAAAAGAAGATGGATGAACTGACTCAGCACTTGCAGCGAGCCACCTCTGCACATAACCCCTTTGCACAGCCTCCTTCCACAAGGGAAACTGTGCAAAATATTCTCCATCAATCTTCTCCTAGGATGGATCCATATCCACCATCTGATTCTCTAACCAGAGGTCCATCCGATCCTCTCTATACCAACCTTGGGAATTCCATTCCCTCTTTCTCTGACTCTCTGGAGGTTCCTCAGACCTGCGAGGACCTCAACGCCATCCAGAACGACCCGTTCTCCAACACCTATAACCTTGGATGGCGAAACCATCCCAACTTTCAGTGGGCGGGAAATTCCCAAACCCAAAGACCACTCTTTCAACCCCGCCCATAACCCCCTCGTCCTTACCAGCCGCCTCAGCCTCGGCCCAACCCTACTTATCCATTAGGGCCAAATCAGGATCCAATGTCCCTAATCCTTCAGACTCTGGCTGACATTCAAAGAACGAATGCGACTATTCAAAAGCAACACAAGGACGAGATTACAGAGGTCCTAAACCAATTGGCCCAGTTGGCAAATTCTCGCCAGCCAGGCACACTTCCTTCCCAACCTCTTCCTAATCCAAATAACGTGCCAACCCAGCGGCACGTTATGAACCCAAACCCGGGCCATGCCCATATGATTTATCAGGCCCCCTCTGTTCCTTCACCAGACGGGATAGAGGCCTCCACTTCTTTTGCGGGTTACCAGCAGTAACCCATCTTACCCAATCCCAACCAAAATCAGGCAGGACTTAATTCCGTAACAACCCGTAGTGGTAAGGAAACCCAAGACCCACCTCATCCAAACCACTCCAAGCCTGGTAGTGATCCCGAGCCTAGGACAGTAATCCAGGACATTCCCACCCCTATCCCAGATCCAAAACCTGGACCTATCCTAGAAGAACCAACCAAGATCCCATTTCCCGAGGCCTTGACCAAGGGAAAGAAGACCACCAAGCCCGTGGCACCTGAGGAGGACCTGGTCAAGCTCTTTGAGCAGGTCCACATAAACATCCCCTTGATGGATGCAATCTGTCACGTACCGGCTTACGCACGATTCTTAAAGAATGTGTGTACACCCCAGCGTAAGCCGCGAACCAAGAGCGGGAGTCCAATTGTTCTGTCAGAGCAAGCCAGCTCTGTAATCCTAAGCAGACTCCCACCCAAGGCTAAAGACCCTGGTACTCCCCTGATTTCCTGCAAGATAGGTGATACCCAATTTGATAGAGCTTTGCTAGACTTGGGCGCATCCATAAATCTGATACCCACCTCCTTACTTGACCATATAGAAGAACCTGAGTTAAAACCAACCGAGGTAACATTACAATTAGCAGATCGATCTATAAAGTCACCAAAAGGGATTCTCGAGGATGTTATTGTGAGAGTGCGGGATTTCTATTTTCCTGTAGACTTTATAGTCTTAGACATGGATGCACCTGAAAACCCTAGGGATACACCAATCATTTTAGGGAGACCTTTCTTGGCTACTGCTAGAGCCAACATTAGCTGTGAGGAGGGCCAAATAGAGCTCAAATTTGGGAATCAAACTCTGAAAATTGATATATTTAAGGCCCAACAAGGAATCAATTGCGGTGTCATTGAACAAGTTTGTGACGTTAGGGCTTTGGTTGATGAAACACACTTCCAGAATGGCCTGATTATACCTCATCAACCACAGAAAGATCTTGACCCACAAACTAAGGACTCGAATCCAGATATAAACAACCCAGTAACTCCCACCCTTGAACCTCACATCTATACTGAACCACCTGCTGCTGCTGATAACCCCACCCTCGAACTGAAGCCACTTCCTACTCACTTGAAATACATCTTCTTGGGTTCTAATCAGACCCTTCCTGTGATTATCAATTCCAACCTCAATCCCGAACAGGAATCCCGTCTAATTGCTGTCCTCCAGCAACATCGCAGAGCCATCGGGTGGACTCTCGATGATTTGACTGGAATAAGTCCCTCTTATTGTACTCATCATATCTATTCAGAAGAGGGCGCACGACCTTCTCGTGAAATGCAGAGACGCTTGAACCCCAATCTGCAAGAGGTCGTGAAAAAGGAGATCATCAAGTGGTTAGATGCCGGGATCATCTACCCGATCTCCGATAGTCGTTGGGTGAGCCCAATTCAAGTCGTGCCCAAGAAGGCAGGACTCACCACCATAACGACTGAGACCGGACAAATCATTCCTACCCAATTAGCCAATGCGTGGAGAGTCTGTATAGATTACCGCCGACTCAATGCCTCCACGAAGAAGGATCATTTCCCACTACCTTTCATTGATCAAATTCTCGAGAAACTAGCGGGAAATAGGTTCTTCTGCTTTCTTGACGGGTACTCCGGTTATAACCAGGTGGCAATCCATCCTGAGGACCAAGAAAAGACCACGTTCACCTGCCCCTTCGGAACTTACGTTTTCCGAAGGATGCCTTTCGGTCTTTGCAATGCACCCGCTACCTTTCAGCGGTGCATGCTTGCCATATTCTCAGATATGGTAGGTGATTTTCTGGAAGTCTTCATGGATGACTTTTCAGTTTTTGGAGAATCTTTTGATGATTGCCTCCAACACTTAGTCCAAATACTCAGGCGATGCATCGAGGTGAATTTGGTTCTTTCCTGGGAAAAGAGCCATTTCATGGTGCCTGAGGGAATTGTCCTGGGACACTCAATCTCGGAAAAAGGCATCCAAGTGGACCAAGCTAAGGTTGATCTGATCTCTCGCCTTTCTATGCCTAGCTCGATCAAGGACATCCGATCTTTTTTGGGGCACGTCGATTTTTACCGTCGATTTATCCCTGATTTCTCAAAAATCGCACGCCCCCTGACCACTCTTCTCTCCAAGGATGTACCTTTCGAAATTTCCAAGGAATGCACTCAAGCATTTGAGGCCCTACGTGGCCGAGTCACCCAGGCCCCGATCATACAGTCCCCTGATTGGTCTTAACCCTTTGAGATCATGTGCGATGCGTCTGATTTCGCTGTAGGAGCAGTCTTGGGGCAAAAAGCTGACGGGAAACCAGTGGTCATCTACTACGCTAGCAAGACACTTGACGAGGCTCAGCGTAACTATACAGTTACGAAGAAAGAGCTGCTAGCCGTGGTATTTGCCCTTGAAAAGTTCCGATCGTATCTTCTGGGTTCCCATGTCATCATTTACTCGGATCACACAGCTGTGAGGCATCTCCTTGCAAAGAAGGACGCGAAACCTCGATTAATCCGATGGATCTTGCTGTTGCAAGAATTTGACCTTGAGATTCGCGACAAAGCGGGAAAGCAAAATGTGGTAGCTGATCACTTGTCCCACCTTCCTTCTGAAATGATTTACCCGTCCGGACCCATCACAGAGCATTTTTCCGATGAGAACTTGCTGACTATTGGTACTTGCCTTCCATGGTTTGCTAATATAGTAAATTACTTAGCATCTCATCAGATCCCGTCTGATTGGCCGAAGGCCAAGAAAGACAAATTGCGCTCTGATGCCAAGTATTACATTTGGGAAGACCCGTACCTCTTCCGCATAGGTGCTGATCAGATCATCCGAAGATGTGTCCCGGAAGAGGAATTCAACAATATCCTCTCTTTCTGCCATGACCAGGCATGCGGTGGCCATTTCTCTGGGCATAAAACCGCATCAAAAGTCCTCTAGTGTGGCTTTTACTGGCCCACACTGTTCAAAGACGCGTACAATCACTGCAAGGCATGCAGTCGTTGCCAGACTTTGGGCAACATGAGCCATTGCGACATGATGCCTATGCAGCCGATTCTCGTATGCGAAATCTTTGATGTTTGGGGGATTGATTTTATGGGCCCCTTTCCTGCTTCGGATGGTTTCGAATACATTCTGTTGGCTGTGGACTACGTGTCCAAATGGATTGAAGCCATACCGACCCGAACCTGTGATCACAAAATCATTCTCAAATTCATTCATCAAAACATTTTCTCAAGGTTCGGGATTCCTCGTGCTATAATCTCTGATGGGGGAACCCATTTCACAAACGCTCAGTTTAGGTCACTGATGACCAAATATGGGATGTCTCACCGAATCTCTACTCCTTACCACCCCCAAACCAATGGTCTAGCTGAGCTGTCTAATCGAGAGATCAAGAAAATCCTGCAAGTCACTGTTCGGCCTGACAGGAAGGACTGGTCATCCTGACTTCCGGAAGCATTGTGGGCCTATAGGACCACCCACAAAACCCAGTTAGGCATGTCTCCCTTTAGACTGGTGTACGGGAAGGCGTGTCACCTTCCTGTAGAATTGGAGCATAAAGCCTATTGGGCAGTACGGAACTGTAATCTAGATTTTTCAAAGGCTGGAACCCACAGAAAACTTCAAATCAGCGAGATCGATGAATTACGCCTAGACGCGTATGAGAGCTCGCGAATCTACAAGGAGTGGGTTAAAGCCTTCCACGACAAGCATATCTCGAGAAAAATCTTTCATCCTGGTCAGAAGGTCCTACTCTTTGATGCCCGACTCAAACTTTTCCCGGGAAAGCTGCGATCCAAGTGGGTCGGACCATATTTAGTCCGACAAGTTTTTAGAAATGGAGCTATCGAAATCAATCCGCTCAGCCATGATTCCGAACCTTTCATCGTGAACGGTCAGAGACTCAAGCCGTTCATTGATGTGACTTCTATTGATTTGGCTGAAGCATCTTATGTCCTCCATTCCCTTGAGCTTATTGCGCCCAGCCGATGGCGTAAAACTCAGCGCTTAACGGGAGGCAACCCGTCTTTTTCCTAAAAATCCAAAACCTTTTTCCGACACCTTTTTGCACTTAAGGTTCACCCTTGTAGACAGCCGACCCCACCTCAGATGCTTGCATCTGGGATTAGAAATCATCCGCATTCTGTCTTAAGGAATGAACTAAGTAAATAAAAAACCCCCTAAGTCACAATGAGGACATTGCAAACCTTAGGCACAGGGGGGGAGTATAAAAGTGCAAAACTGGTAAGAAAAGTTTTTAAAAAAAAAAAAATCAAAAAAGAATAAAAGGAGAAGGAAATTTTGTGAAGGAAGGAAAGAAAAAAGATGAAAAACGAGCACAAAAATATGAGAAAAAAAAAAGTAGTCATTAGTAAGAAACTAAGGAATTAACCTAAGTTCTAGACCTCATTCAAGAAAAGAACTGAAAAGTGCACAAAGGGATTAGTAAGAACGCAAACCTTATGCATTCTTAGATAGACTCTTAGTACCCATTAAGATCTGGACACTCAAGAGGTTGAGGAAAATGAAAAGCTGAAGTATTAGGTCTAAGGCTTAGGGAGTATTTGACCTCATTAACTAGCTTTTGGTCTACGGGACTCAGTAACCTAAGCACCCTAACCTCACACACAGCCTGGTTCAGTAAGCGTAAAAATCAAAATCACGCAGAAGTGTCGAAAAATTCTGAAAAGTACACCTAGAGTAGGAGCGGCCGATCAACACAAGTTGATTTAGACGAGTTCCCAACGCGGAGAGGCAGGAAATCCCCTCGAAGATGCGTAACAAAATATCATCTCCTCGGTGCTTGTCTCTTAAGATATTTACATATCCTACTGGGGGCATGTAAGCACTCTGCTGGTTCAGATTCCATGGATGGCATTATCACGAAGTGTCAATTGCCAGGGTTTGGATTCGGCCACGGAACACCATGGATGGGATTATCTCGAAATCTCAATAGCCAGGGTTTCGGGGGTTGCCATGGGCGGTGCTATCTCGAAGCATCGATTGCCAGGAACCCTTGAGGATTGATGATGGGGGCAAGGAATCTGATATAGACCGTGTTGAAAAGCCAATCCTAAGCTAGAATTAAAACGAAAAAGAGAGAGAAAACTCTCCAAAACAGAAAAATTTTCTATCTCTCTCTCTTACAAAAACGCACTGCAAACTGAGCCAGGGCTAAAATCATTCCAAGCACGGGTGCTTTAACCACAAAGTCCAATAGACCTTAAGTTAGTTCTTGTAGGCCTTAAAAACCTTTACTAAGGACTGAGGCTGAGGCTAGACAGATTTGGATCTTGATTGGTACTAGAGTACCTTTTAGGCCTGTGGTCAGCATTCTCACCTAATCTGAGTTCAAATGAAAAAGCACTTATCTAAAGCTATTAAGAACTCCATGGTCTAGAACAAAGGTTGAAACCTTAAGTTTTTTGCTAAGAGACTAGCAAAAGCTAGGCATGGGGGTATGATGAGAACCTCATCATGAGCCATAACTAGCTCATTTTGACCTAATACAAAGGATAAAAGCTCCTACATAACTCAAGGAAAGGCTTAACTCAGAGAATTCTGAGTTTAAGAAGAAAATAAGTCATAAGGGGTAAAAATGCAATTTTACCAGCACAATCTGCAAGCAGGGTAATTCAGGGTCCAAACACAGGTCAAACAAACCTAATAAGAAGGGAAGTGGGATGATCTGATCTGATAAGGGCTACAGCAACTCCAAGGAATTAAATGATAATCTGTAACCCTAAAACAAATCCACTTCAATTCACGAGGTTGGAGGCAAAGAAAAAATCGACTAAACCCTCTACAATTCATAGAAAAATAATCTCTAGGGTTTAGAACCTTCAATTTGGCCTTAGGAACCCATTTTGACCTACATTGAGAACCATGCCCAATTAATGACTTAATTTAGGTTTTTACGTAAATTGATCGGTCAAACAAGGTCCGATCTAGAAATAAAATTCACCATTAGAATCCTTAGGCCCCATTTAGTCATGCATAAAAACTTGAGCCTAAGAAGAGACCTTCTTGACCGACTTTTCATTTTGGTCCTCATCTATTACTTTTTGACCCTCAACTTTTGAAACCCTCGCATTTTGGCCCATAACTCTTCTTCGTTCTTTGCATTTGGGTCCTCCCTGCAAAACCCTGAGCAGCACCATGCTCCGGCGGCTTTGCGCGGAGCATGGTGCCACGCAGGGTAAGGGGGACCCTCTGCCAAGTCAACCGGGGGTTCCCTGCGACCTCTGCCGTCGCAGGGACACCTCCATGGTCTCTGCAACCACCCATACCTCCCGTGCGAACGCGCGGAAGGTATGGGTCTCCATCTCCGGCGTCCTCCCGCGAGGGACGCACGTCGTCTCCCTCCGCCCTCCTCTCTGATTTCGACTCTATAAAAGCCCTCGACGCTCTGCCGCACTCTCCAGCTCGGATCTGACGGAGAAACCCCCCCTTTTTCCTCTCTTCCCACTCTGACAAAAGCCCCCTGCTCCGGCGGTTCTTCCTCCTCCTCCTCCTCGTAGCTCTGCCGCACTACCAGCAGCAGAGCTGCCTTCACCTGCTCTTCCCGCGTCGCGCCGTACCCAGCGCACGCTCTCCCGCTCTCTCCTCGCCTCCGCCCTCTCTCTCTGGGCACCTTCTTCTCCGGCAATAGTCGATACAACTGTCGCCCTGCTCCGGCCCCCGTCGTCCCTCCAAGTAGGTACAGTTCTTCCCTTTCCTCCTCTCTTTCTTTTCCCTACTTTAATTTGCTCAACCGCCCTTCGACCGCGCTTAATCACCCTCATCTTCTCCATCTCCGGCCACCCTCCGGCGAGACATTCCCATCGCTCCGCAGCCCCATACGCCTCGCCGACCCTCACAGAACCTCCGCCTCCTCACCCTGATCAACCTCCGCTCACCCATTACCTCTCCACACCCCCACCATACTCCACCGAACAAACCCATTCTCGCAGCCACAGTCTGACCTAGCCCCGCCACCAGACGCCATCCCACGACCTGCCACACCCCGCACCACCTTCGCCTTGCCACGGCGAAGGTCCCCCGCGTGTTTGATTAGGCCGAAGGGCCGTATTCCTGTCTAACAGGTTAGCTACTCCAGCCGCCATTAGCGACGACTGAAGCAGCTTCGAGGCGAGCTCCAGGCCCTGCAGCCCCAGATTCCCAGGTGCTGCAGGTTGGGGCGAAGTCCGCGAAGGCTTATGCCTCTTCAGTTGGCCCAGACATCAACTGCAGCTGATCAGAGGGCTAGGTGGAGTCGTCCTGCGGGCGTGCGCGAAGGTAGCAGAAGTTAGTCCCACATCGTGGGATTTCGAAGCCGTGCACCCGCATAAAGGCAAAACGTGCCTTAGCCTGTTTGCCTCCTGACCACGGGGTGAGGTCCCTCTCACCCACTCGACGTGGCCTCGTCCGCGACAACCCCACGCGGACCTGGCCCAACCCGTTTACCCGACCTGCACTCCTCGCCCACCACCGCACACCGGTGGGCCTGGACTCGGGCGTGACCCGTACCCAACGACCCGGCAACTCTGGGAGAGCTATCCTATAAGTGAATTCTGAGAGAGAGAGATGCGAAGGAGGGTAGAGTAGGTTTTTGCCCTCTGACCAAACTGCGAGTGTGCAGGCACAAGAGAAAAGAAGAAGAGAAGGCAGACCGCAGAGGAAGAAGAAGAAAGAAGGAAGGAGGACGCACTGTAGCAGTGGGTTACTTAAGTCGTCTGATTGAAAAATCAGACGACGCTCCGAGGATGAAGAAGAAGGAGAAGAAAAGAAGAACAGGACCACAAGGAGAAGAAAAGAAGAACAGGACCGCAAGAAAGCAAGAAAAAGAAGAACAGAGGAAGAAAAAGAAGAAGAAGAAGCTCTGAAGAACCCAAGAGAAGAACAGAAGGAAGAAGACAAAAGAAGAGAAGCAGAACATGAGAAGAAAAGAAGAAGAAGCTCTGAAGAAAAAGAAAGAAGAAAGCAAGAAAAAGAAGAACCGAGGAAGAACAAGAAGAAAGAAGAAAACTGAAGAACCAAAGAGAAGAGAAAAGAAGAAGAAGCCAACAAGACAAATTTTTCTCTCTCTCTCTCTTTATTTTTGTAATAGAAACTTTGTATCTCTAGAATACAGTTTGCTCCCTTAGTTCGACCTCGGGAGATCTTTTATTTCCGAGTAAAAATTGTAATAGTGGCAATGACTATCTGTACTACAACGCCATTTCTATAACAAAACAACAAAACCGAGTCATACCGCCACTAGTTAACCCATATTGAGAGTTATCTTGGTTAGGATAAAGGTTAGAATATTCTCCTTAACTATCGATCTAATTAGAATCATCATTAAAGGAATTAGACCCATAATCAGGTTGGTGTTGAGGATAATAGCTTTCATTTCCTGATTGATATCCCTGATTAGGTGTGGAAGTATCCCAATTGTAGGATGGATAGGGTTGGCTCGAATTGGGATTAGAGTTAAAATCATTTTGTGGACTTTCTCTTTGGTCCCAGGTCATGTTTGAGTAATCATATTGAGATAATGACCTGGATTGGAATTAAGCTTGAGGAGGATTTGGGTCCAGATATTGAATCTAGGATTAAAATCATGTCCTTGATTAGAAGGAGGTGGCGAATGCGACTCCCCTATAGTTTTTATTATTTTGTCGTAGTATAGTATAGAGAAGTGGTTACCAGTTTAATATAATTTGTTACTCGGAAAAAGAGTTCCCGAGGTCGAACTCAGGGAGCAAGTTGTATTCTAGAAGTACAATATTTCTATTACAAAAATAAGAGAGAGAGAGAGAGATAGGTTGGTCTCTTGGCTTTTTCTTCTCTTCTTTCTTCTTCTTATTTGTTGGATCTTCTGCCTTCAGTTCCTCTTCTTCTTCTGCTTCTTTTATTTCGTCTCTTCTTTCAGCTCTGTCTTCCTTGCGCTTCTCGTCTTCTTCTTTAGCTTCTCTTTTCTTTCTTCTTCTTTCTGCCTTTTTTTCTTTGCGGTGCCTGCTCTTCTTTCCTTCTTCTATTCTTCCTCTGCAGAGCGTCATCTGATTTTCCAATCAGACGACTTAAGTCGCCGCTGCTACAGTGCTGCTTGGTGCTCCTCCTTCCTTCAGTCTTTCTTCGTTGACCTTCTTCTTCTCTGCGGTCTATCTTCTCTTCTTCTTCTTCCTCTGTGCCTGCACACTCACAGATTGGTCAGGGAAAAAACCTACTCTACCCTCCCCCGCGTCTCTCTCTCTCTCAGATTCCGCTCGTAGGATAGCTCTCCCAGAGCTGCCTGGTATTCGGGGACGGGTTGCGCCCGGGTCCAGGCCCACCGACGTGCGGTGGTGGGCGAGGAGTGCAGGTCGGGTAAACGGGTCGGGCCAGGTCCGCGGGGGGTGGTCGCGGACGAGGCCGGGTGATCGGGTGAGAGGGACCTCACCCCGTGTGCTGAGGCGATAAGCCTATAGCACTTTTTACCTTTATATGGGTGCGCGGCTGTAGAATCTTTTGAGGTGGGACTAAATGTCCCACCCCAATTGGGCGCCTGCAGCTGAGAGAGCTGCAGGCAATTGCCGCTGTGCGTGAGGCTCTCTCTTCAGCTGAAGGCCTAGGCAGCTGCATGGTTACAATCCGCGCGTCCTGGAGCGCAGGCTTGGGCGGAAGTGAAGCTGCAGCTGCAGAACGAAGGAGCTTCACCTGTTTGGCAATGGCGGTGAAGGACGGGTAACCTGTTCACAGAGATACGGCCTCTCGGCCTAGTTAGAAGGTGCAGGGAGCTTCGCCAGAGTGCGGCGAAGCTCGTGCGGGTGGTGGCGAGGCGTGGGGCGACGTGTAGGGGCTGCCCTAGGTCGGACTGTGGCCGGGGGAATGGGTTTGTTCGGGGGAGTGATGTGGAGGTGAGGAGTGGCAGTGAAGGGGCGGAAACGGTTCAGTGGGATGAGGTGGAGGTTTTGGGTCGGTTGGTGAGTCGTGTGGAGTGGCGGAATAATGGGAGCGACTCGCCGGAGGTGGGCCTGAGGCGTGGAAGGTGAAGGTGGTCGGGTCGGTCGAGGGTCTAATTGAACAAATTAAAATAGGGAAAAGAAAGAGGGGAGGAAGAGAAGTAACTGTTACCTACTTATAGGGGCGAAGGAGGCCGGAGTGGGGCGACAGTCGTATCGACTGTCGCCGGAGAAGAAGGTGCCCAGAGAGAGGGAGCAGCGGCGAGGAGAGAGAGGAAGAGCGCGCGCTGGGTACGGCGCGACGTGGGAAGAGCGGGAGAAGGTGGCTCTGCTGCTCGTATTGCGGCAGAGCGACAAGGAGGAGGAGGAAGAACCACCGGAGCTGGTGAGCTTCTGCCGGAGTGGGAAGAGAGGGAGGGGGGTGTTTCTCCGTCAGATCCGAGCTGCTGAATGCGGCAGACGGTGGCGGTTTTTATAGATGAGAAATCAGAGAGGAGGGCGGAGGGAGACGACGTGCCTCCCTCGCCGGAGGATGGCCGGATCACGACCCATACCTTCCGCGCATTCGCACGGAAGGTGTGGGCGATGGCAAAGATCGTGGAGGTGTCCCTACGACAGCAGACGTCGCAGGGAACACTCCGTTGTCTTGGCAGGGGGTCGCCCTCACCCTACGTGGCGCCATGCCTCGCCGGAGCATGGCGCTGCTCAGGGTTTTGCAGGGAGGACCCAAATGCAAAAATGATGAAGAATTAGGGGCCAAAATGGGAGGGTTTCAAAAGTTGAGGGTCAAAAAGTAATGGATGAGGACCAAAATGAAAAGTCGGTCAAGAAGGTCTCTTCTTAGGCTCAAGTTTTTATGAATGACTAAATGGGACCTAAGGATTCTAATGGTGAATTTTATTTCTAGGTCAGACCTTGTTTGACCGACTAATTTACGTAAAAACCCAAATTAAATCATTAATTGGGCATGGTTCTCAATGTAGGTCAAAATGGGTTCCTAAGGCCAAATTGAAGGTTCTAAACCCTAGAGATTATTTTTATATAAATTTTAGAGGGTTTAGTAGATTTTTACTTTGCCTCGAACCTCGTGAATTGAAGTGGGTTTGTTTTAGGGTTATAGATTGTCATTTAATTCCTTGGAATTGCTGTAGCCCTTATCAGATCAGATCATCCCACTTTCCTTCTTATTAGGTTAGTTTGACCTATGTTTGGACCCTGAGTTACCCTATTTGCAGATTGTGCTGGTAAAATTGCATTTTTACCCCTTATGACTTATTTTCTTCTCAGACTCAGAATTCTCTGAGTTAAGCCTTTCCTTGAGTTATGTAGGAGCTTTTATCCTCTGTATTAGGTCAAAATGAGCTAGTTATGGCTCATGATGAGGTTCTCATCAGGAGGTCTATTTCAATTTGAAGATGTGGAAGTAAGAGTTGAATTGGGATAAGAAATGAGATCATTACAAGGAATAGGAGCATATCGTGGATGTTGGCATCCTGGGTTAGATCCCTAATTAGAAGTAGAGTTATCCTAATTAGAAGATGGATAATGTTGGGTTGAACTAGGATAAAAATCAGGTTGGGGATAAAAAGAGTTTGAAGGATAAGAATTGAAGTCCATAGCAAGTGCTGGAAGAAATCAAGGGTAAGATCTAGAGAGACAAGATAAACCCTTAATTATCAATCAAGCATATAAGACCAAGCCTAATAGGTACACCTACGAGGACCTAATCCTAGCACAGTTAAAATTAAAACAAGTCTCCTCGACCTTTGAATTACCTAGTTGGCCAGATTGGTGGGACCCCATAAGACACCCCGCACAGTGGAACACCACTAAGGGTTAATGCGGTTACCACACTGACCCATCTAGGCATCGGTTGGTCCAAGTAGGCAATGCCTTGATTCACTTGACTCAAATCCTAATTGGCTAAGAGAATTAAATCCTGCCTAGGGTACGTCTACTCAATTTTAAGCTTAGGTACTTGGTGCTTTAGAATTGACGAGTGTTAGGGGGGTGGTTGCCCTTAATTACCAATTCAGATGTGTGTGCATGCCAAACAAAGGTCCACAAACAGATTTAATTGGTGAAGTATCTTTTAATGCTCAACTAATTAATTCACCAAATTTAGGGTTCAAATTTCATGGTCTTTTCAAACAAGTTTTGAGTGGAATAGATAGGTGTTGGAATGCGAAATCATAGATTTGATTAAAAATGTTCTGACTTTGATTTTGATTTATTTTTCTCTCTCTCTCTACTTCCTCAAAATCATATTCCAATTTCAAGGGTGTAAATATACGATTCACTAGTCGCATGATTTACTCATAAAACATGTACGTGTATCAAAATATCACAAAGGTCAAAGTGTGAGTTTCGGTTCGTACAACTTTTACTACACGATGGCCATTAATGGAGAATGAATCTATCGCTAAGTCGTTAATATCTTCTGGAATCATATTTATTGCAATGGAATATGAGATGATGCTAACAGGGCATTTTATTCCATCAATTTATCAAATCATTACAATCATCTTGTAAAGGAATGCTTGTACATCGAATTGAAAATACTAGATCTATGCTAACAGAAAGACAAATACACGCGTGGATCTCGGGGAGAATACACGTGCATCTCAGAGACAGATATTACTACACTACTAGCAAGAGATTAATGCTGAATAAAATGTGAAGAACGATTACTACTAAGGTGAAAATAGGGCACCAAAGGTGGTCTTTAGTGGTCGTGTGTGGCTTGAGGTGGTATGAGGGAAAGAGGGATGACCATGGTGGGCGGCTAGCCTCTTAATGAAGGTGGGGGAGGAGGTTCTGTTGGACCTTGGGTGTGGAGGTGTGCTTGGAGTGGAGCTCATGGATGAAGATGATGATGGCATCTAGAGTGGAGGTCCAAGATGGGTGCATGGCCGTCCAAGGTAGTTTTTTTATAGACTTAGAGGGCCTTCAAGTGGCTTCTCTAGAGAACTATAGAAGACTCTAGAGAACCACATAGGTGGAGGCTATTTTTGGTGGAGAGTGGATCTTCTTAGATCCACTTTTCAAGGGAAGGAGTCATGGACTCATTGAAGACTATTTTTAGTCTTCAAGGTGGTGCCACTTGGAAGACCACTCTAGAAGACTCTAGAGTGGATGGCCAAGTGGTGGTGGTGTGTGTGTGTGTGCATGACCTTGGGTGGTGGCTAGGTGGTCTAGGTTGAGTCCTATAGGTCTAGGTAATTAGGTTCTGATAGGTTTCTAAAAATAGGTTCATATAACCTATTACTAAGGTGATAAGTACAATTAAACTCATCACATGTTTAATTGGGTGAATGTGTGTGTAATTGGGAGGGAGAGTTCCCAATTAAATTAGGTGTGAGTCAATTGGACTCTTATTGAGTCCAATTAGACTTTCATGGGTTGAGATTAGGGCTTAATTGAACTCTCTGAGTCCAATTGACTAGGTAGAATGTACTTGACTTGATCTTAGTCAATTCGGCTTAGTGAGAACCTATGTAGGTTCTTAAAAGGGTCTTAGGATAGTCTACTAGGCTTAAGGTACCTTAAATTAGGTTTCTTAGGGTGTAGGATGTGGTTTCTAGGCCTTAAGAATCAAGTTCTAGCCTTAAATAAAAAAAAAGCATATAGAGAGGGGTTCCAAACGTTTGATTTTAAGATCTGATGACTTATACATCAAATGAGAAGTCTTAGTCTGGTCGTCCAATACTAAATCAGTATGGATGTCAGGTTCTGTCTTGGGTTTCTGCAGAACTTGGATGTCTAACACACTATCTAGACGTTCAATTATGCATCAATTTGGGTTTCAAGTTCTGTGAGTAGAATCTGTGGAAATTGGACATCCAGCATATTGCTTGGACGTCCAGAGGTAGACTAGAAAGTGGGTTTTAAGGTGTTTTAGGCTAGGATGACCTAATAGGGAAATGGCTAGGGTTTGGAAAGGTGGATAAGGCTATCCTAAAGCTAGGGATATGTGTAGGGATGTCCTATTGTTCTTCATATTTTAATTCTAACATTAAAACCTTATAGATAGCATAGTATACCTCTCCTACATAATTTATTTACAACTTAATTCCAAGTCTTCCACTCTAGCTCTGCTACAGCTTTGGCCTCTATCCTGCTTCAGATCATCTTCTGAGCTTCTTATTACCTAAAAAGCAAATAATATACTAATCAATATAGAAAATTGACATTATTGCAGAAATATCAATGTAAAGCAGTAAAGATGCAAAGTATGCAATTAATGCATGAATTCTCTACAGTTATGCCAAGATCTAATTTAATTTAGGTCAATTAGGTCCTATGATTGCTGTGCAATCATAACCCCATGCCTAAATCTTGTTGGTCCTTAGCAAATGCAAAACTACAAGAAAAATGTAGAACTAAGTTATTTGCAAATTGGTCCTTAAATGACTACTGGTTATTTTTACCAAGTGTTTGACTAAAGATTCTTTTCTTTTTGTTTTCATCCAATAATCTAGTAATCTAGACAATTGTGAAATTGCAGTGATGTAGCTTATGCAACGGATCCAAGTGAAAAGGCAATTTATATCTAAAGTTTGTACTTGCCTCCTAGTAAAAATTCTATCAGGATAGGCAACCTTCTTCCCTCGGGGATATGCAAAATAATCTGTGATTTCTACCCTAACTTTTTAGCTTAAGTAGAAGATGTCTAAGTCAGGTGCTTTTGTATTTGATGGCTCACACTCATCTAATGCTACATATAGACTAATACTATAGATTCTAGATTTCCAAACTATCAAATAAATCAACTCAAAGAGAAGCGGAGAAACTGTGCTTTCTTTAGTTCCTTTATACTTACTCTCTCTCTTTTTCGTTCTCTTTTCTTCTTTTCTTTCTCTTTCTTCTTTTCTTTTCGAGCTCACAATCTCACCAGATTTTATAAATATACTTAATATTTGGTAGCCTCACATGGCATTAACACTTTAATTAAGATTCTGATAAGTAAGTCAGAATTTCTCAACCCGTATTTGGGCAGTTAGAAATATAGAAAAATAGGTTAAGGTCGTATTTGGTATATTGCAAATGCGGTGGGTATTATTGCCTTAATGTAAATGAAATAATCGCAATAAACTCAACTATGAACTCAACACTTTTTTCAAAATTTTTCCCTTTTTCTTTCTTTTTCATATATATATGCTTTTTTCTTTTTCTTTTTTCTTCATATCTATCAACACAACATGCAAATTTTTATTCATAAGACATTATTGCGGATTAGTGATGTTCAAAAGGATATTGGGTGGCTTATTTAGTGGAAATGCCCACTCTCAGCACAAGGAAAGGAATGGATAGGAGAACGTATTTTCTAATTAACCTTTGACACTAATACCCTCCTTTAGTCGAGGATTCTATAAAAGATGGTCATGACCATCTACCTTGGTCATAATTTTATTAGACTTCGATCTCTGTGTATTTGCCTTATTTGGTTGCTCTGAAAAATTCACACAAAGAATTCGTACGTAAGAACCAAGAGGAAAAACTATACTTAACTCTGAGTATCATTACCCAATTATCCAGAAATTAAGATTTCTAGCACTAGACTTAGAGCACCAGTAGGCACTCTACTCTCACCTCATAATTGTTTGGTGGATTTAATGAACGATGGTTTGCTTGACTCTTAACCATTGTCCAAGCGTTCAGGAAAAGAAGTACTGCTTCTTCTCAACAAACTAAAGATGTCTATCAGTTTTCACAATGAATCCATTGCAAACTCTACGTGTAAGTATGAAAATGTACTAGATTCTAAATTAAGGAATCGGCTAATGACTAAAATCCCTAATAAAACCTCTTGATAAAAATCTTTATTCATGGATGTAACATATATAAATGGTATGTACAATTAACCTCATATGAGTGTACTTCAATAATTTCCCCTGTTAGGTTACATTTAGAATGGTCCTAAATTTCAGAACAAAAAGTGAGTGGATGAGTCGAAAGTAACTGTTGTAGATGATTTCTAGCTCCAATGCAAGCATTGGAGGTGGAGTCGATTATTCTTAAATTTGGGACATTAAAGTACAATTATCATGCTGCTCAGAGGTTTTCTAAGGTGTTGGCAGAAAATTTTCAGTTTGTGTACTATCCCCCCATGTTTAAGTTCTTGCATGTCCTCATGCATGAATATAAGGAAAATAAATTTAAGATAGGGAGTAAGTTGATAGAAATCACCTGGAATCGCTCCTTATTTTTCATTCAGCATACGCCAACACAATGACAAGAAACATAATATGCAAAAATATATGGCAAAAGGAAAAGATGCTATGTAAAAAAGATATCTATATATGTATAAGTGTTGAGTTTAATGCCTCCAGCTAGGCGAAAACTCAATTACACATCCTCGATAAAATTAATAATTTCATCAGCAAGTGTAGGTTCCTGAGTCGTAAATGGCTTGAGGCACTGGCCATTACCATAGAAACATGCCTAGATTTTGGATCCATAATTTGAACCGCCCCATTAGAATAGGGGTAAATCGCAAGATACGGGCCAATCCACTTGGACTTGAGCTTACCCACAAAGAATTTAAGTCGTAGATTAAATAACCAGACCTGCTGGTTAGGCGTGAATTCCTTTCTCCAGATGTGGCGGTTGTGAAAAACCTTCATCTTATCTTTGTATATCATTGCATTCTCGTAAGCTTCCCACCGAATCTCTTCTAATTCACAAAGTTGGAGCTTCCCCTCATAACTTCCTGCATTGAGGTTAAAATTACACCTTTGTACCGCCCAAAAGGCGTAGTGCTCCAGCTCAACAGGAGGTGACAGGCCTTTCCATACACCATGCGGTATGGCAACATTCTGAGTGGGGCCTTGTACATGGTTTGATATGCCCAAAGTGCATTTATCAATCGATAGAACCAATCCTTCCTATTAGGTCTAATCATTTTCTAGAGAATAAGCTTGATCTGACGGTTAGAAACTTCAGCCTACTCTTTGGTCTGTGGATGATACGAGGTGGCAATGTAGTGATGTACCCTATATTTTTTCAATAATGATCTAAAATGGGAGTGGATGAAGTGACTGCTTCCATCGCTAATTAAAGCGTGGGGAACATCGAATCTCATGAAAATAAATTCCCAAACAAAGGAAATAACGGTCTTATGATTATCCCATCTTGTCGGGATGGCTTCTACCCACTTTGAGACATAGTCAACAGCGAAAAGTATGTACTGTAAACCGTGAGAGTTCGAAAAAGGGCACATAAAATTGGTGCCCCAAATGTCGAATACTTCTACGACCAGAGTGGGTTGGAGAGGCAACATGTCTCTCTGGGTCATAGAACTGGCCATTTGACATTGCTTGCAGCATTTGACAAACTCGTGTGTAAATTTGAAAATGGTCAGCCAAAAAAAACCTGATGGTAACACCATCATTCGTCATAACTAACTTTAATTAGTTGAAATCAAGAGCTAAATGCTCCTAAATGATTGTCTGAGGATCGTAATTCCACTTTAATCCATTTGTAGGAGAAAATAATAAAACAGGGTTAATTCTATTGTTTAACATCACATAACAAATGTAGATTAACCATGAAGTTACTTAGGGGTTAATTAAAGGACAATTGACAACAAAAGTCCAAAAAGTGAGTCCATACTGACTGAAATAGGATTTCACACATTTCGATAATGAAAACAATACCAAAAACCCTAATTATAAACCCCACTTAAATTGAAGAGTTTCTAGCCATGATAAGATTAATCTAAACCTTCTAAAATTTACATAAAAATATTCTAAGAGGTTTGGTACATTTGGTTTGACCATTTGAACCCAATTTGACCTCGAATAGAGTTTTAGACATAAATTTGTTCTCATTTGGGTTTGTTTGCAATTTATCTAGTCAAACGTGGTTAAAACTCATATCCAAGATCACCATTGGATTCCTTGGATCTAAATTAAGTTAACATGAAAATTTAGGCTCAATCAGAGTCCATCTTGACCTAGTTTGCAATTTAGTTTCTGAGATCTCTACTCCTCTCACTTAAACTCCTTGGTTTTGATTTTATTGCAAGTAGGGTCCTAACATTCTCATCCTTCTTGCAATTAGGTCCCTACCGCCACTGGAGGTGTGAACAGCACCTCAAACCTATACCATGATCATTCAATCACGGATTTCTCTCTGGTTTCTTAATCAAATCCCTCCAAACTTAGAGGCATTAATCTAGAGAAGTTGCCTAATATGTTGGACTTGATCTCAAATCCTAACTCTCACCCAAGAACCCTAGAAAAATCACGAAATCAGAGGAGTTTCTCTTACTTCAATTGCAATGAATTCGCAAGGATTCCTTGTAATTGAAATCCTGGGATTCCTCTATAAAATCTCCTTTTGATCCCAGCATGTTTTCAAGTCCGGTTACAGGCCAAACAACCTCTTCTTCCTCTTCTCCGACCGCCTCCGCTACTACTCTGGTGAGCCTCCTCAATCCCTTCTCTCCGACCACTCGACGGTCAAATCGAGTGGCCCAATACCTTCCCCATGCTCATCCGCTCCTTGCCAATCACAACGGGGGCCTCTTCCACAGTCATCCTCGCTACTCAACCTTACCAAAGGCATTCATCCCTTCCACGTTCGGCATGCCAAGCCAGCATGGAATTCTGCCCCTTTCGTCCAATAGATAGGTTATTTCACTCCCTCTCTCTCCCTAGCCTAGGCCTAGCCCTCTAGGACCCTAATTCAACCACCATACCACCTTCTCCCTCTCCATCTTCTTCACGGCCCGCGAAGCTCCGGTGAGCTTCGTCCAGTCATTACACGCCACCAATCCCTACACCACTACCACCACTACCTTCCATACCTCCCATAGAGTAAAAGCTTGTTAAACACTCACGTACTCATTAAGATCCGGATTAGTCCTTAAGAGGTTAAGGAAAGTGTGAGGCTGATGTATTAAGTCTAAGGCTTAGGGAGTATTCAGCCCCATTGCTTTCCCTTTGGTTTGCGGGACTTGATAACTTAAGAACCCAAAATCCACACACTAGTTTGGTTCAGTGAGCTTAATGAAGAAATAATGCCAAAAGTGTTCTACTATGAAAAGTCATCTCGAAGATCTAGCTTAGGAGTGACTTGAAGACACAAGTTAATTGGACGAGTTCCCGGTGTGGAGAGATGGAATGAAAAATACTCCCCTTGAAGATGCGTATTAACATATCGTCTCCTTGGTGCTTGTCTCATAAAATATCTAAATATCCTACTAAGGGCATGTAAGCACCTTATGCTGGTTCAGGTTCCGTGGGTAGGATTATCCCGAAATGTCGATTGCCAGGACTTGAATTTAGCTACAAAACACCATGGGCGGCACTATCTCGAAGTGTCGAAAGCCAAGAGTTTTGGAGGTTGCCATAGGCGGTGCCATCCCGAAGCATCGAAAGCCAGGGATCCTTCAAGGATTGATGGTGGGGATAAGGAATCTAATACAAATCGTGTTTAGAGCCAATCTGAGGCTGGATTTAAGGGAATATAAAAAGAAAATAGAGAAAACTCTCAAAATGAAAAATCCTTCTCTATCTCTCTCTTAAAAAATTGCACTGGCAAATTGAACTCAGACTTGATACAATCTCACGCATGGGTGCTTGAACCGCTGGAGTCAATGAGCCTTTGGGCAATTTTTGCAGGCCTTAAAAACCTTCGCAGCAAACCCAGGTTGAAACTGGTCAGGTCTGGATCTTGGCTTGTACTTGGGTACCTCTAGGCCTATTGTTGGTATTTTATGCTAATTTCTAGAGAGTGGCACAATCAGGCATCTGAACATCAAAGAATGGTCTAGTGATCTAGTTTTTTCCATGAGACTTTGCTAAGGACTAGCAAAATTTAGGCATGGGGTTATGATGGTAACACTATCATTAGCCATAACTAGCTTGAATTAGTCAAAATCATGATACAAATACTCCTGAATAATTGCCTAAAGATCGTAATTCCACTCAAATCCATTTTGAGAAGAAAATAATAAAAAGAGCTAATTCTGCAGTTTTAACATCATATCATAAATGCAAAATAACCATGGGGTCACCTAGAGGTTAATTGAAGGTCAAATGAGCATTAAAGACCAAGAAGTGGGTCCACACAGATAGAAATAGGGTTTCACGTGTTTTGAGAACAGAATTAGAACACAAAACCTTAATTTCAGCTCTACTTGAATTGAAGAGGTTTTGGTCGGGATAAAATTTATAGAAAAATATTCTAAGAGGTTTGATACCCTTGGTTTGACCATGTGAACCAATTTTGACCATGGACAGAGTTTCAGATGGGATTTTACCCTGATCTGGGAATTTGTGCAAATTACCTAGACAAACTTAGTCAAAACATAAATTCAACTTCACAATTAGATTCCTTGGGTCCAATTTAGGTTAAGACCAAAATTTGGACTCAATTAGAATCCATATTGACCTAGTTTACATTTCAGTCCTTAAAACCTCTGTTCTTCACATCCAAGCCCCTAGCTTTCAAAATTCCTTGCAAATGGGTCCCCAACTTTGTCATCTTCTTCACAATTTGCCTCCTGCCACCATTGTTAGGTCAACCAACCTAAACACCACCTTTGACTGACTTGAAATACCCACAAATCAACACCAAATCCCACCAAGTTTGGTGGGATTGATGTTCACACTACAGGGAATAAGATGAACATGATTTGGGATGCAAATCTCACATGAAAAGCCCCGGTGAAATCTGAGAAAAGTGTGGGAATTCCTTGTTTCCAAAATTGACTCAAGTGACCTGATTTCCTACTTAGAGCTCGATTTGAAGCTCTATAAATAGTGCCTGAACTCCCACGATCCAAATTAATCTTGTCTAGACCACAAAACATCTTCCTTCTCTCCCTCTGGCTGCCTCTACCGCGACTCCAGCGAGCTCATCGATTTCATCATCACCGTCTGCCACATACAATAGGCAAAGGGAACATCTTCCCCAACTTCATCCGCGTCTAGTGCACAATAGCTAGTGCCGCTTACCCCCTTCCTCCTCGCCATCTTACGCACCGGAGAATTCACAATCTCCAGCGTCGACCAATCACAATCGGTGCCATTCCTCCCATTTCGTCCATTAGATTAGTCCAATCTCTCCCTCTCCTTCTTTAGGTTAGAATCAGCCCATTCCCAATCCAATTCAACCGCCATCCACATGCCTTCCCCCTCATCTTCTCCAACACCGGCCGTGCCTCCGGTGAGGCCGTGCGACCACCACATGCATCCAAATGCCTCGTTGCCACTTTCATAAGCTCCACCATACACCATAGAACAAAAGCCCTAACTTTATTAGGGTCTTCGCTCACCTGAACACCTAGCCAGAGAACCCATCTTTCCACCGATCATCTCTTCACCCTCCGGCCACCATAGACCTCCATCCACCAAATCTCCATCACCAACACACTCCTCTCACCACAGCGAGTCTTCTGAACTTCCTAACCAAGGCTCTTAGGCCGTATTCTTCTTTTCAGGTTTTTGCCAGATCGCCGTCGCCACCATCATCTTCTCCAACCACAGTAGCTTCTCCAGCCTTCATCCACCTTGCTGCAACTCTCGTTCGAAGTGGTTCCAGACCCTAAGGCCCTTCAAGCCTACAATCAAGTGAAAGCACAAGCTTCAGCTCCTCAATTCTTCAAAGCTTCAGCTATAGCCCACACGAGGTTGCATGGAGGAGGGAGTGGGCAACATAGTCGCACCTCAGAAATTTAGGGGCAGGAAAAAGCAAATAAAAAGCAAAAGTGAAAGGGGCTTATCGCCTCAAACATGGGGTGAGGTCCCTCTCACTCACATGTGCCTCACACCTCGCCCATGGTACAAGCCACGCGGGTCGGGTCCTCTATCCGGTACTATACAAACCCGATTACCCAATTAAATACCCAATTCAGGAAGAAAGAGAAAGACATTTAACAAGGGTATGGGTAGGTTTTTCCTCGAGATGCATGCTGATATGCTTAACACTTAGCATCTCAAGAGACTTTGTGCTGCTTAGGCTCTTGTGCTATGCTAGTGCCTTGTATTGTGATCACTAAATTCATCTGGGGGTTATACCCGACGTTTGATATTGGTTGAGGCACTGTGGAGTTATTTGAGATGCTTATCTGACTATTTGAGACATTAGTGGTTCTAATCACTATAGCAAAATTTGAGTTGTAGGATATATGTTTAATTTGAGAATTTAAATGGTGATCTAAATCACCATTTTGATAGTTCTTTATATTCTTTTTATCCCATCAACTTTTAAGATACAATTGCTATTATTGAATATCATTTTGAGTAGATTATTATTCATTGAATATCTCTCTTATGTCTAATTGATCGTGCTCATTACTTCTAAATTGTGATTAGTGCATGAATTCCAATTTGCTCCTTGCGAACGACCTCAGACTTAATTCCTTATTTTTGAGTGCTTCATAAATTTTAAATGTTATAGCGATTGTCGTCACCATACTACGACACGTATTCCTTAAAAGATGACTCACACTCCAACAAGGGTGGGGGGAGGTTTTGCCTTAGGAAACATGCATAAATGCCTTGGGATGCGTGCACAAAAGCTCAACACTTAGCAGATTTCAGAGGCTTGTGCTTGTGCTGAGGCTTTGGTAACTTAAGGCATCTAACCTTAGGGCCTGACATCTGATTGTGATATTGGTTGAGGCATTATGGATTTATTGAATATTTGGCTGACATGGATATTTATGGTTAGGTGGTTCAAAGATCACTATTGGGAAATTGATTTGACTTGAAACATTGGGATATGTGCTTAATTGTAGAATTAAATTAGTGATTCAAATCATCATTTTTAGGATTTATTCTTCTTTTTATCTCAGTGATTTTTTAGACATAAATTGCTATTATTGAATATCATTTTGACTATATTTTTATTAATCATTGAATACTTTGTTGTGCTTGTGCTCATTTCTTCCTCATATTTTGACTAGCGTGTGAATTCCATATTTGCATCCTACAAATGGCCTCAGACTCATGTTTGATTTTTTAGCACTTATAAATTTAAATGTTGACAATTCGATTTTCGTTACTATACTACAATGTGATCTTTTTACGATGATTTTCGATGCTTTAACATTTTGGTGCTGTTGCCAAGGAGCAACGCACAATTCACCACTAGTCATATTTTTCCTGAGCTGATTACTAACTTGCCCTATCTGCTTTTTTGTGTTATTGAGAGGTACATCACGAGGAGATCTTCCGCACAATCAACCTCTCTAAGGGCAGGTAAAATTTCTCTTCCCTAATCATCTCGTAATCTTGGGAAAGACAAAATGGAAACAAAATCAATTAAGATCCACTTGCCTTATTTTCCAAGTAATATCATTTAAAGCCAAAGAGTTTCCTGATTTATGAGATTTATTGAAATCTGATTGAAGATTGAGACGATTTGATTATTGATTCCTCATCTTGATCTCCTGTACCTATTAAGGATTTGTGCTAAAATTTCTCAACATCTTGGACTACTCACTTTCTTATTTAAGTCCAAGGTGTTATATTTGAAATCAAATTGGACATAAAATAGAGCCAATTAGGGTTTCCACAATAGAGTTCTGAAGTGTTAGTATGCATTTGCCTGCAATTAAGGAACTTGATTTCCCCGCATTTGTGTGCTACCAAAGCCTTTATTTGAAAAGATCTAAAATCAAGGCTCTAAATTCATTTGAATCTTAAGAATTTGGGACCTAATAACCTGAAAACCAATCCAAGGTGATTTGGGTCTTGACCCAAATTTCATCCTCAACTTTAGGGCAGGTTAGGTAAAGTTGGTCCACTTTGTGGGTCAACCAATCTCCAAATTATGTCACAAATTGAAATAACTTCTAAATCAAGTGAAATTCAAGGCACAAACTAAAACTAAAATTGATGAACTTAGGTCTTAATTCATACATTCCGATCTACTTGGAACCGCAGTGACAAGGAAGGTTGGGTGGGGGAAACCCTGTAACCTGTGGGGACGCTCTATCGTGTAGGGGTCTTTGCGATACTCTCCCTTCCTGGCTACCCAAGTAATTCTCGAGTGTGTGGATTTTTAATCAAAGAGGTTCACTTGCTTCAAAAGCCTTAGTCATCCAAAAATTTTTTGGGTGCCTTGATTATGTCCAATACACATCTAGTCCCTCATCTATTTTGTAGTGCATGTACACAAGAGAGGTCCCTAGGTTTGACCTAGAGAGCTCCATTAGAGTTGATCTTTTGGGAAAATGTGATATGATCTAATCAATTCAATCTGGACCTGAATTTGATTCTCCATCCTGATCCAGCACTTGATTCATGCACCCTGACAACATGGGAAAGATTTTCAATAAACTTGAATCCCGTATGAGCATGAAAAAGAAAATGATCGAGGCAACCCTTAGACACAGGGAAGAATTTGACAGGACCTTAGATCCATTTAGTAGAGTTCAAGCTAATGTGTTAGAAACAACAAACCTCATTATGAATTATGTGAGAATAATGTTAACAAAAATGATACATGGTTCAACCTGAGATGCTCTCTTATCATAATACATTGAATTGGGGAAATTACATAGCACTAAGTGTCTACAATGTTTGTCAAATCCCCCACTTTGGGAAGAACACCGGGATTTCATTGAGAAACATGGGAATATGCTAAATCTATTACACAAGGCCATCAATTGCAAATATCCCGATTCCCACTTGGAACTTTATGATGAATCTTGGAGTAATGTTGAGGATCAATACAATTTCCTAGAGCTTGATTTCGAAAATGGAGGTCACTGTTATGGACACCCAACCAAAATGGAACCAAATTTGGATATTGTGCGGAATGACATACCTGATCAAAATATGGGTTGGATGGATCCAGTTGTAGGTGTTCTCGATTGTGAACCAGCCATAGAAAGCCATGATTTACCAAAAAACTGTGAAGCTGGTCCATCGTGCCTAGATTTTCCAAACACCTATGAAGAATTAGACTCAAAACTCCTCGAGGATGTAACTCTCGCATCTTATCCTGTTAAGGTATTCCTCGAGAATGATTCTGATATCCCAATAGAACCAAGTCCAGATTCTAGTAATCAAATTCCTACCCCTGGCCTAGAATTTAGATCTGAGCCTATTCGGAATGATCATGAGGCCTAATGTGATGATAATCAGATTTTAGATCTGAACTATGATTTTGGGCCTGTATTTGATAATTATACCTCTCTAGACTCCTCAGAAAAATGAATTGATTTTTCAGAAGTTACACTAATTTATGATACAAAAACAAAGGAGTTGGAAGAGTTAGGATTTGAATGGATCTACCCAAGGTGCTCAAAACTCGAGCTTATGCCTAATAAGGATACCCTTGTGAGCTTGGAATTTGTGACTAGGTTAGACTAATGTCAGGTTGATAACTCCATGAATCTGAATTTGTTCCATGGTGAAAATCTCAATCTGGAATTAGGTTTAGAAGTGGATTATCACAAATTCTCCGATGATTTCGAATTATACTATGATTTTGGAGAACCATTGTTTCCGGATGATTATGAGCTAGTTTACGACCTCAGTTTGCATGACCCATTCTTTGATTCTGACTTTGAGGTCCCTGATCCCGAGATCATTGATTCAAATTTATATTCTATTGAACTGGAAACATTTTGCTATGATCTACAAGAATCAAATACAGTAAGTGCTAAGAGTGTCTACAATGTAGAGTTTGAATTTTTCATGGACTCAAATGTCCATGATCCCATAAGCACTCTCCAAGAATTTACATTTGACTGGGATGAACATCATAAAAAAGTATCTCAAGATGAACGGATCTTCGAATCATTTCTTGAGGAGTCCAATACCACACCTAGATATCGAAGTAGCCATACCTCCCATTGAGCCTTTCAGAAATCGATCCCAACCCTGACCAGCCATTGAAATCAATTTCTATTCTGACTCACCTCTTTCTGATCCGATTGCATTTGATTCACTACCGTAATTCAATCAGGAATCGAACATTAATCCAAATGATAACCACATTTCGTCCCCCTCTGATCCCATTAGTAGGTTCCTACACTTTCCACAAATCCATTATCATTTGAGGACCCCTACTCTGATCAAGCTAAGTCGATTTAGCCAAACCCTAGATTCATATTTCCACATCTACTCGAGCCACAAAACATCTGGTGGGCTCCACACCTACTAATTCACATCCAGCAACCCACCAGACTTATTGGGTTTGGTCTGCATCATCAATCTATCAACCTGAATAAGCACCTAGTTGGACCAACCAGACTACTCATCACAGTATTTGTTCAACAAAATTCCTCCAATCTGACCACCCCATCTCCTTGACCACCTTTGCTTGGCTAAAGGCATTGAATTTAGCACTTAACGGGAGGCAACCTGTCATTCCAAAAACCCGAGACCTTCTGGCCATCTCTTTGAGCTATATTCCAATTGCACTTTAGGGTTCAACTTTAGAACAGTCAACTCCACCTTTGATACTTGTATCAGAGCTTGAAATCATCTGCAACAGTCATTCTAACCCATTTACCCACCCTTTGACCTTGTTCTAAACCTTAAACTAAGCAAAATTCGTATCCACCTGGTTTATAATGAGGACATTACAATACTTAGGTATGGGGGGGCGGGGTATTAAAGTGTAAAACAAATAGGAAATTCAATTCTCTAAGAGGTTCTCACAAAAAAATTGATTTTCAGGAAAAAAAATGAGAAAGGGGAGGAAAAATTTGAGACTATGATTGAAAAATCTTTCTTGCAGAAAAGAGGAGGAAATACAAAGAATATCAAAGGAGCAAAATTAAAAAAAAAAATCGATAGTTTTAGCAATTGATTATGTGATCTACTTAAGTTATAGACCAAATCAAAACAAGACACTACAAGAATATTCACTATTGTCGACTATTAAAAACAGTCGGCATTGTGAAAATAAAGGTTGAGAACACAGGTCAAGGAATGTACTATCGCTATTATGTTTTCTCAACCGTTATAGAATGTTACCATTTGGAAAAAGGACTCTCATCCGACGTGAGATTGTTTCTCTCATCTATTTTCAACGTTATAAATGAACTGTCGACATAAAAATCTACATTGATTGCTATTTAGACGATCGAGTAACATATTATTTTCGACCATTATAAACAAACAGTCAAAAATATCACTTTTCGACTGTTTTACAACACTCAACAATAGTGATCTTATCGACCGTTTGTTTAGAATGATCGAGAATATTAATATTGTCATCCGTTTTTAAATAGTCAACAATGTGTTGCAATTTCAGTTGCAGAATATTCTCGACCGTTGTAAAATGGCTGAAAATAATAGTAATTTTATTTTTAACTAAAGGTTTTAACTATGTGGAAGACCTGCATAAAACTAAAAATTCAATAAAAATATAATCACTAAACTTAAAACATTTGCATCCATTTAAAACACTAGAAATTAGAATCAAATTTTCATATATATAATAATATATATAAAGTACATGTACAAACAAAACAACAAATAAAAATACAACAATTACGTTGCAGCACCAACGCCTCCAACACCACCACCTAAATCATCATTGTCACGACGATCTCTATGCTGGTAAAAGGATGGGTGATCAATACCTCCCTGCTGAAGTACCATCAGGAGCTCCTTTAAGGTTTGATTCGACTCCTTGTACCGCGTTGTGGTTTCCCTGACTTGCTTGGTCAACTCATCAATCCGCTGCTCCTCGTGGAGGTAGCGTAATGCCGCAATCTTTTTCCTCATCTCCTATACCTCAAATGAAGAGGATGATGCCCCCCCTTCTCCCATACTAGCTAGAGGTGGTCCGGAACACCTCCTCTGCTGACAGTGGCTGCTAAACTATACCAGAGTTGGCATATTCAGGAGGATGCATTAAGTTGACCATATTATCCTGAAAGGGATTAAATTACGTTAAGTAATTTCATTGATTTATAATTATGAAATGAAATAAAAGTATTGGGTATTTTAACTTACAAGTCACTGTTAGTATGTGTCATGAAACCACTCATTATTTCCCTCACCACTCAGCTTGCTATGAGTGGCCTCATATACTCTCACCTGATCAAGTTGGGCACCTTCATACATGGCAGACTATTATATTTTGAAAGAGTTAATTGAAACAAATTAAAAATATTGTAAGGTTTTAAAAATAATAATAATTGAAAATACTTACGTATAGAGATTTCATCCCGCCTATGCTTATCCTACCCAAAACATGGGTCTTCGGTGGAGCTTTAGCCATATTTTCCTTATTCTTCTTGGCTTGCTCCTAAAATAAAGGTATAATTTATTAACTTAAAAATTAGTTAAATGATAATATATGTAATACTTTTACCTGCATTGCTGGATTATGCCAATGCTCGTATGCTTCCTTCCAAGTGTGCAGCTATATCATAAGAGGCCCATTATGCAATGCCTCATCATGATTCTTGTTCTTCTAATACTAAAAAATATATTTGTAATGTTAGAAATAATATTCGAATCATGGTAAAAGAAATAAATAAATACAGTTAAAATTGATCTTTTACTTTATTCTTCAACTCCAATCTCTAGTCTTTGTTAATCTTGGTTGCGTGCTTGAGGATATATTTGGGGACATTCGGATCGTTGCCCTAATCGAATATCGCCTACATTAGTAGGAGAACAGAAATTATTACGTAATTTAAAGTTATATAAATCAATGTAAATAAGTTATTAATTTTTACCAATTATCTTTAACTCTCGAATGAGCTGCCTCTTCAGCTCATTTGGTACCTTCCTCCAATTGAAGTACGAGAGTGGGATGATCGCCTTTGTCAACATACCCAGTCTGCTGATGAATGAAGGATAATCTACTGCTTACCCTGCTGGTGTGATCCTAACTGTAATGTGGGTCCCACGCAGAATTCTCTCTAGGTCTCTATTCCTCATGGGACCTCTTCCCCTACATGTACTTAAATAGAGAATTATAAAATAAAATAAAATGACAAATAAATAAATAAATCATAACATTTACCAAACTTTAATTTCATACCAGTACTACGAGAGAGTGGTGCAGAACGTCCCGGCTGAGAAGGATCTAGGTCAGCCAACTGCTCTGGCTGATCATCCAACCCAACGTCCTCCTCATTAATTGAAGTACTATCCTCCTTCTCGTCCTCATCAGCCAGTGCATCCTCCTCGTAGTTAGAATCCTCTGCCGGGAAACCCATCAGAGGAAGCATTAGACTCTTCCCCTTCCCCCTACCACCCCTCCCCTAACTCTGGAGATATTGAGCCACATCTCCATGCCTCAGAAACTATTGCCGAGGTGCCTGGGACTCCTCATGGGGGGAGGGGGGGCTGAGTCTGGTGCTATCGACGGTGAGTCTGAGGCTGCTGCCGTGGGGCCTTAGGCTATTGGGAGGTGACATCATCCTTGCGACTCCTATTAGCCTTCTTCTTGAATATAACCTATGTAAAAACAAAACAAATAATCAGATATTTAAAAGAAAAAATTGACAGCATTTTCCCTATATATTGTGATATTTCAAAAATCTTATATGAAATAAATATAGAAGTAAATGAAAATAAAATAAGAGTAGAAAAAAAACACCTTCCCCCTACATTTCCTCTTCTTTTTCATTCCCATTCTCTTCCCCTTTCCCTTCCTCTTCCTTTTCCTTCTCATTCCCCCCTTCATTTCCCTTCCCCTTTCCCTTCCTCTTCTTTTTCCTTCTCTTTTCCCCCTGCATTTCCCTTTCCCCTCCCCATCCCTCTTCTCCACATTCCCCTTCACCCATCTAAACTCCTTTCCCTCTCTCTTCTTTACATTCCTCACTTCATTTCCCTTCCTTCCCATGCATTCCCTCATCCATTTCCCTTCCCATTTCGTTTCATCTTCTTCACATTACTATTCCACTCTCCATTCCCTTCCTCCCCCTTTCCCTTCATTAATTTGGGAACACAATTCAAACATGCAATCATAGAATTATCAAAAGAAAGCCCTATAACAATCATTTTCATCATCAAATTTATAAAAGCATGCAAGAATAAATAATTGACAAACAAAATCAATAAGTGCATTTCAACATAAAAACTGTAAGAAACTCCTAGAAATCAACTAAGGTTAACTTGAGGCAACAGGGAGTTAAGGTTGTTAATTGAAAAATAATTGAGGCATTAAGGATGTTGAAGTTGAATATCAGACATCCCAAACTAGTCTTAATTTTTTTCTTTAGAGAATTAAACTAGTCTTAATCGAATGTAGCAAAGAGCTAGACATAAGTGGAGGATTCTTAAATGGAAATATGTAAAGTGCACCCCTAAAATTTATCGAGCTTTCCTACATTCAACATAAATGGGAATGAAAAGAAAGATAGATAGTGCAAAAAGGTCCCTTTTCCCCACAACAACATGTCACTTTCTGGTTGCACAATCTAAAGACAATCAAGAGGTTTCCACCTACTAGATAAGGTAGGACAATTTTTATTTTAAACCAGCATCACCACACACCACAGAATCATATGAAAGATCACGCACAAGCCATCAGCTTGTAGAAGGTCCACTCTCCCACAAGTGTCCCAACCAAAAGTGCAACCAAAATCAACATTCCCTTCAAACCAAATCCGCACCTAAATCCCAAGAAACCAATAAAAATCCACAATTCCTCAAACAATCCATCACCCCTATCTTCCCATTCCACTCATTTTCTTACAGATTCCTATGCCATCGAACTCAGATCCACCAAAAGAAGGGGAACCCATCAAAGGGAACCACCTTTACAAGCACCCACAACCTCATCGACCCAATCCCCCACTAAACCACGATAATTAGGGATGTTCAATTCTCTAAAGTGCACAGGTTGCCTTTCTAGAGACATCCAATAAAATCCCAACAATACAGAGAAGATTAGCATGGCCCATATGCAAACATGTTACACACAAATCAAGATCATCGCAATGGTGGGAACAAAGTTAGGGCTCAGATCAGGCTTTAATCCAATATGCAAATCATCGCAAAGTTAGGGCTTAGATCATTGCAAAGTTAGGGCTCAAATCCAACATGCAAATCACCGTGTGTAGGGGTGGCGACAGAGGGTGGTGGCATTGGCGGCGACAGGGGGTGGTGGTGGTGTTGGTGGTGGTAGTGGTGGTTACAGGGGGTGGTGGTGGTGGCGAGGGTGGCAGTAGGGGGTGGTGGTGTTGGTGGCGGGGGTGGCGGCAATGGGTGGTGGTGCTGGTGGTGGTGGTGGTAGGGGCCGATGACAAGGGGGAGGGGAAAGGGAAGGCCGGTGATGAGGGGCAGGGTGTGGTGGTACGGAGGGAGGAGGCGGGCAGTGGAGGAGCCGAGGGAGAAGGGCTACCTAAGGAGGAGGTGAACATCGACGAAGAGGAGGGATCAAGGGAATTAGAGCCGATGCTCGGGTCATAGCGAGGGTCGTGGAGGAGGGTCGTAGAGTAGGGTCGCAGCGAGGAAGAAAATGATTTGTAAGGAAGGGGGAGGGAGTCGGGGTGGCGCAAGGGATTTTACTCTACCTTTCTTGACCGTTATGGAGAAATGATTGACGATAGCGTTTGAAAATTTGCCTTTTTAAGTTGGCGATTTATGAAAAGTTTATCGTCGACCATTTCTCCTAAACGGTCGAAAAGACACTTATTTTCGATTGTTAATAACGGTGGAGAATAATAGTTTTATTGATTATTAAGGGGAAATGGTCGATGGTTATCCTTCAAAATTAACTTTTCAAGTCAGCATCTTATCTTCGATCGTTTTAGCATTAACGGTAGGAAAACCTCTTATTCTTGACCGTTAGTAATAGTTGAGAATGACCTCAACCAAAACCTCTTCCCGGTGGGTGGGAAACTTAATGATGGATCTTTTGGCAACCGTTTTCCTTATAACGGTTAAGAAAGGTTAATATTAGCGATTGTTGTAAAAGGGTCGAAAATTTAGCGACGCAAATAGTGCTTTTTCTACTAGTGAGGATTAAGTCCTGAAGTGTTAGAGATAAGGAGATTAGTGACGAGTACCGACCGTAGGCCTCCTGGGCCTATTCTGGGGCTTAAACTCACATATTTGTTAAGATTTGGATTAGTTCTCAAGAGGTTGAGGAAAGTGTGAAGCTGATATATTAAGTCAAAGGCTTAGGGATTATTCTACCGTGTTGCCTACCCTTTGGTTTACGGGTCTTGGTAACCCAAGCACCCAAAATTCACACATCGATTTGATTCACTGCGCTTAACGAAGAAATAATGCCAAAAGTGTTCCGTTCCAAAAAAGGTTTTCCTGAAGATCTAGCTTAGGAGTGGCTCGAAGACACTAAGAGTAGGAGAATATCCTACAAATCGCAAAGTATAATAGAGGGGAGGGGTGAATAGTATCACCTTAAAAAATAAATATATATATCTACACAGATCAAAAATAAATCACAAGAGATTCAAGCACAGAGTATACCTGATTTATAGTAGAAACCCAAATCAGGTGAAAACTACTACCTAAGCCTTTTAGCTTAAGATTTTTTCGACTAATCTAAGCTAATCAATCCACTAACCATACCACTTGAATGAGGTGGCACAACCTCTTACAACTTCTCCTTTTATCTTGAAGAGAAGCAAAAACAACCACGGCTCTTCCCAACAATCTTGGGATCCGTAAATCAAAGCAACAAGATAGAATAATAGAAATAACTTTTATGGAACCTCAATAAAAGATCAAACCGAATTTTTCGCAGAGGTTCGAAGGATCATGCTTTTGAAAAATGTGAAGAGTGGGGTGCGAAGACTTTTGAAATAAGTACAAGAAGCTCTACTTTCTTGAAAGGTATTTCTCTTTTAAAGTTGTATTTTGATGGGCTGCGTATGTCCTCTATTTATACTAAAAGTTTTGCTTGAATAGGAAGTTAAATCGGTCGATCAATTAAGGTTAATTGGTTGATCAAAAGGCAATTTAGTCGATCAATTAAGGTGGTTAGTTGATCACTAATTGATTGGTCAATTTACTTGGTTGGTCGATCAAAATGATATTTATCAACTTTCTAAAATGGGTTGATTTGATCGATTAATGAAGTTTGTTGGTCGATTAATTAACTAATTTGGTCGATTAATAACCCTAAAAACTTGATTTTGAAAAGATACGCGAAAATCAAGTTTTGAGTTTTATTTAAGGTTCCTTACAATAATGCCTTAGACTCAAATAAAGATAAAAAGACACACATCAGCAACTATCTACACTTGGCTTGAAAGACGCTTTAATCCGAGATAGTCCTGAAATGTTAGTTTAGCAATAAGTATAATTTTGATGCATCAAAATAGAGGTACTTACATTCTCCCCCTTTTTGATGACAGCAAAATTATAATTATGAAATTGAAAATAGTTTTGCATAATATCTTTCCCTTTTTGTTTCAAGAAAAAGTAAAACATGCTATTGTGGATTTTACATTTAACTTCCCCTTAAACATGTAATTTAAGCATCAGAAATATCATGCAGTATAAGAGTGCTAAAGTGGAACATAGAACTGAAGGAGATAATCTTCATGCATTTTCATAATGAAGAGTCTAGAACAAAATAATATAACAAAATAATATAATGAAAAAAAGGCATTCATTAGGTAAATTAATTAAGCTCTTTTAATCTTGATAAATCTAGTGAATGACAAATTTGATTAAACTTCTCTTTTGGTAATGGTTTTGTGAAAATACAGCTAGTTGATTTTTTGTGTTAACAAATTCTAGATTGATATCTCCTTTCAAGACATAATCCCTAAGAAAATGATATCTAGCATCTATATGTTTAGTCCTAGAGTGTTGTACTAGATTCTTGGATAGATTAATGGCACTTCTGTTGTCACACAAAATTTTGTTATTCTTATAAGATAGGCCAAAATCTTGTAAGGTTTGTTTCATCCACAATAGTTGTAAACAAGCTAGAGATGCAACTATGTTTTATGCTTCTGTTGTGGAGAGTGAAATAGTATTTTGTTTTCTAGGGAACCAAGAGATAGGGAATTTTCGAGAAATTGACAAGTTCTACTAGTACTCTTCTTATCTGTAAAGCTACCCGCATAATCAGCATCACAGAAGGAATATAATTCCAATGTGTCTGACTTCGGATAGAAAAGTCCTAGGTCTTATGTGTTGTTAAAGTATTTAAGTATTCTTTTAGCAACATTTAGATGTGTTTTTTTAGGGTTTACTTGAAAACGAGCACACAAACAAGTGCAAAACAATATATCAGGTCTACTTGCAGTTAAATATGACAGGGATCCTATTATGCTTCTATATAGTTTTTGATCTACTGATTTTCCTGTCATCAGTTTTCAATTGGGTAGAAGCTGCCATCGATGTTTCTTTACCTTTGACTTTGTCAATCGAGAATTTCATCAGTATCTCTGCTGTATATTTTGTTTAAGATATGAAGATTCCAGAGGTCAGTTGATCAATTTGAAGTTCAAGAAAGAACCAAAGTTTTCCCATCATGCTCATCTCAAATTGATCCTACATTACCTTTGCAAAGTCTTAGCATAACAGATCATTAGTAGCACCGAAAATAATATCATCAACATATATTTGTATTAGTAAGAGATTATTTTCTTTTCTTTTAGTGAATAAGGTTGGATCTATTTGACCAATTTTAAATTCATTTTCAATTAGATAGGATTTTAATCTGTTGTACCAAGCTCATGGAGTTTGTTTAGCTCCATATAAAGCTTTGTTCAGTTTATAGACATGGTCAGGATATTTAACGTTTTCAAAACCTGGAGGTTATTTAACTTAGACTTCCTCCTTGATGAATCCGTTTAGGAAGGCACTTTTGACATCTATTTGAAAAAGTTTGAATTTCATATGGGTAGCAAAGGCTAGCAGCATCCTAATGGATTCTAGGCGGGCTACGGGAGCATATGTTTCATCAAAATCAATTCCTTCTTCTTGATTATACCCATAGGCCACAAGTCTAGCTTTATTTCTAACTACTTCTTTTGATTCATTAAGTTTGTTCCTAAAGACCCACTTAGTTCCTATAATGGTTTGTGATTCAGGCTTTGAAATAAGTTCCCATACTTGATTTCTCTTGAATTGATTTAACTCATCTTCCATTGCAATAATCCAACAGTTGTCTGAGAAGGCTTCCTTAACATTTTTAGGTTCTAGTTGTGAAACAAAAGTTGTAAAAGCTAAAGTGTTAAGGGAAGATTTGGTCTGAACTCCTTTTAACAATTCTCCTATTACCAGTTCTTTAGGATGATCTTTCATAAACGAAATATCTCTAGGTAGTTCTTTAGAAATATTCTCTTCTAGAATGTTTGATGGGTCATCTATTAGGTCATCATCATCAATTGCAGAAGATATTGGTTGAACTAAAGTTCCATCAAAAGAATTCTTCTTGTTAAAAACCCTATAGGCTTTACTTCTGGATGAATAACCTATGAATATTCCGTCTGAACTTTTAGCATTGAACTTATCAAGATTGTCTTTAGTGTTAAGTATAAAACATCGACATCCAAATATCTTGAAGTAGGAAATTCTAGGTGTTCTTCCATGATAGTGTTCAAAAGGTATCTTCTTTAGAATTGTTCTAATTAGGGTTCTATTCTGTATATAACAAGTAGTGTTTACAGCCTTAGCCCAAAAATATCGAGGCAGCTTTGACTTGTACAGCATTGTGTGAGCACACTTTTGTAAAGTCCTATTTTTTCTCTCAACTACACCATTCTGAGGTGCAGCTCTAGGGAATGCAAATTCATGATTCCGGACTTGGGGTGCCAAAACCATGGTCGTCAGATCATAAAAGTCCCATAGCTGCTCCCCACGCGGTGGATGCTACATCAAGTCCAATGTGTTGAGAATCCTATAAATATTCTGCTGATATTGTTGTTCTGATTCAACGACCTTGGCTTCCAGACAAGCCATCGGGTCTAGATTTTTTCGACCCTGACTAGGACTAGGTCCAGGACTAGGATTAGCCATCTCAGTTAATTGAGTAGAAGAAGAGGGTAGAGAAGGACTGGGCAATGCGACAGGTCGCGTTTGCCGCCTTGGGTTTGGCTCCCAAGGTCCCACCAATGCAGGTCTAAGTGACCTACTCCCTTACTTGCACTAGCCAACCCTGGTTGGTGTAGCCAAGCCAAACAAGGCTAAGGCCTTGTTAACCAAGTTGGTCCTTTAGAATCAAATGACCAAATATTTTGTTAAGGTTTTAATTGTTGAAGAAATTCATCGAGAGATCGATTGAAAATGATTTCTGCCTCTTAAGCTAACCAAGCCAGTTTGTTGTGGGGAGACTAAGACTAAGGCTCTTCCTTTGGCTTGTGCCTCTGAGTCCTTAATACCCTTTAGCCGCAGTCGTTTGACACTACCCCACAGGCTAGACACTCAATTTTTCCAAAGAGGTTAATTGATATATTTTTACAAATTTTTTTGTTAACCTTTTCTTCAATTGGGGTGTTTGGTGAGTGGTCAATAAGGTGACTTGACTCACCGACTAATCACTAGACTCGATTGAGTTCAAGCTAGTCTATGTGGTCTCTAAAGCATAATCTTAATGGTTAAACCTAGGGTTCATGCAATTAATTAAATATTCAATCAACAGACCACAATCCAATTCAAAGTACTCTTTAAGATGCGATTGGAATCCAAATACGATAAAAATTGGCAAGTAGATTCCTTTTCAAATAAGCTTTCTAGAGAATATTTTTATGAAATTTTTACTATTCCAAGTAATTGAATACAAATTTTAACTAAAAGGGGGTCAGATGAGGTAGATTGACCCCTTGGTTTTTCTCCTTGAAATAGTCTCAAACATGATCCAAAAATTTGGAAAAAATATGGAAATTAAAGCTGACTTGATAATCTTTCAAACCCCACTGATTTTAGATAAATCATATTTGTGTGCCATTCAGAATTGCTTTTTGCAAATTAGAAAATCAGATCTCAATCTGTTCAACCCCCGTGCATTTCTCGAATTTTTAAAAATTCCACAAATATAATTTTTTTCAAGAGAATGGTGGTGTTGGAAAGGTAATTTTAAAATCTAGCTTATGCTCGAATTTCAAGAATTGTAGATCAATAAATATTTGGTAAATGATTTTTAAATCTAGTAAAAAATTTTGGTCGAATTTTAGAAAACCAAGGAAAGGCTTTTGAAAGAATTTTCAAGACAAAATAAGCCTTTTTCAAAAAAAATATATTTTTCCTTTTTCGAATTTGTGACTTTTTTTCATTTTTTTGTGTTTTTTTTTTTTCAAAAGCAAATCTAACCTAAGATTCAAGGAAAATCCTAAAACCTAAGATGTTGTGCATACCTGATTTCTTCACCTACGCTCGGTGCGTACACAGAATCCACGGTTCTATGTACCTACACACCATAAATGAGTAGAGAAAAATATGTTAGATTTAAATGTGAGAATCAACAATTAAAAATCACATTACCTCCCTAGCAATGATGCCATTTGTTGGAATGCAAAATGGTAGATTTGATTAAAAACACATTGTAGTATAGTCGCGATTCTGATTCAATAAAACATTTATAACAAGACGTGAGTCTCGGTCTATCTCAGGGAGGCATAGTGTTGCGACTTTGATTTTGATTTCTTTTCTCTCTCTCTACTCGCTCAAAATCGTATTCTCGTTTCAAGGGTGTGAATATACAACTCACTAATCGCGTGATTTACTTGTAAAACATGTGCTTGTATGTGAAATATCACAAAGGTGAAAGTGTAAGTTTCAGTCAACACAACTTTTACTATGTGATGGCGATTAATAGAGAATGAATCTATCGCTAAGTCGTTAATATCTTCCAGAATCAGCATATTTATTGTAACAGAATGCGAGATGATGCTAACAGGACATTTTATTCCATCAATTGATCAAGTCATTACAATCATCTTGTAAAGGAATGCTTGTACATCAAACTGAAAATACTAGATCTACACTAACAGAAAGACAGATACATGAGTGGATCTCGGGGAGAGTATGCATGCATCTCGGAGATAGATATTACTACGCTACTAGCTAGTGATTAATGCGGAATAAAATGCAAAGAACCACTACAACAAAATATAAATTTAGCAACATTTCACCTTACAACGAATAAAGTATATGTCCTAATAGTACTCTTTAGCGACATGTCTAAATAATTCGTCGCTAAAAAAAATTGTTAGCTAACATAATTTTTTAATTGTAATTTTTATGTCTATAAAGTCATGCATTAGTAACATAGCTATATCATTTACCGCTATGTAAATATGTTAATTGACAAATAATTTTAGCGACAAATTTTATTCATTGGTATTTTTATGAGTTAAGAATATCTTTATTTATTTGCCATTACATTGGTGAATATAAATATCAATATTCTTACAATTTATGAAGAGATGTATTGATCATCTTTATGGTATATATTAATAAAAAAAGTTACAGGTAATTAATACACCAAGATATAATTTAAAATATACTTTCATGAATAATAAAAAATTATAGAAAATTTTTTTATACACGTTATTCAAAAATCTCATAATTCCTTAATTTTTCCTTACTGGTCCATCACAAAATCCTAAAACTTATCATAAAATTACACCCTTACCTTCGACAAAATCCGCCGTAACTCTACAAAAATTCACTCTGCTGCTGAGGAAAACAAAATTTTCCATGATGAAACCCCGCAAAACCCGATCCCCTCACGCCTACAAAATCCCACGCTCTGCCACCCGGCCCTCCCCCTTAATCCCCTCGCACCTCCAGAAGAACTCCATCACGCCATCGTGCCATCGTGAATCTTCCGATCCCGCCATAGCGCTCCGCCACCACCTCCATCGCGCTCCAAACCCTTGCGAATCTCTCCTCAGATCCTGCCATCCCACGATCTCCGCCGTCATCTTCCCCTCGCGCCATCATCATATCTCCACCACCCCTTCCGCCTCTGATTCCCCTCGCGCTCGCCTGCGACCACTGACGATCTTTGGCAGCTCCTCGAAATACCCTCGCGAATCCCATTATGCGACCAAGGCCCGCAACCACCGGTTCCTATTCTTGTTCCCTCCCTTCCCTAATCCCCTTCACCGTCGACCTCACCGCCGCTGACCCATCCAACTCCCCCAATCACGACCTCTGCCACCATTCTCTTCCCCCACGACCTTTGCCGCGCAAAACCCTTAAGTGCCTACCTTGATCCCCATACTCGTTGCCAACCTTAGCCCCCTCCCCCAAGCCCATTCATCCGCACAAGCTCGCTCGCCACTGAACGCAGCCGACCGCACGCTCTCGTCAATCTCGCAAGCTCGCTTGTTGTCGTCTTACCCAGGTTCCAAACCCTTGTCTTGCAGGTTTACATGCTTCTAATTAAAATCCAAAAGGGCTGTATGCATATGATTTTGGTATCTATGTTCCTCCATCTATTCTAGATTATTGGTTTCATCTTACTGTCTGCAGTTCAGAATTTATGATGGTTTGGGTTTTAACATTGCCATGTCTATTTCCATGTCTATTTCCAATTCTGATTCTGAGCAATTTAGAATCAATCTGAAAGTCTTCTCTATAAAATAAAGTAAGCCCTCCGGCACATCCCATCGCTTCCACAGTAAAAATCCTGTAACCTCTTATTCTACGAGCTACCCTATACATTGCCATGTGATGTAAATGTGTTTCAGATACAAAAGTCAAGGAAGGAGAAGTAGCTCACAGGAGACTCTTGAGGTGACGAATTGCAGAGGGAGCCCCCAACCCCCTTCAATTCCAAGCAAGAATGTTCATTTGGACCGTGGTGGTTGTTTAGGGGCAACCACCAAAGCCCCATCAAGCTCTGCTGCAAGAGAAACATTTTCATGTTTTGCTCTTTTTCCCTGCTATGTTTCTTCATTATTTTGATTTTTCCTCTTCATGCCACCGAGCAGTACAATGCTATGCTCCCCAGCACCTTCAACATTCTTAAGCAGTTTCTTGAATTTTTTTCTAGCACGTTTAGTTTCCTGCTCAGTGGAGGAAGTTTTAATTTCTGGTGGGATATCAATGGTCATACTGGAGAGATTTATATTGGCATCAGAGGGGTTATTATTAGTGAGGACCCTAATTGGCCCAAATGAGGAGGATAATTTACAATCTTCTGATCGCAGGGTAGATAGTGGTATCTTTTTGCAAGTGGATCGAATGGCCATTATTCTGAGAAGGTGGGATATCTTGTGTTGAAGGGCTTGCCTTATGGGAATTGGAGTATGTAATTGTGAGGGGGTTTTGGCTATTGGGTTTTGTAAAGGATGGGAGGTGATTGTGTAAATTAACATCAATGGTCTAGGTATTGGCGGTAGTGTGGCTGAGTTGAGTGGTATGGGCAAAGGATGAGGGAGGTCTGGGTGTGGTGTGTCTATCCCTCCAATGTGTCCCTGTCAGTCGTAAGGCATTAATTGAAGTTGTACCTTTTGGCGTATGATCATCTTCCTCCTCCTGGGACTCCTCTTTCGAGCATGGCTATTGCTGAGGACCTTTCCCATTGAAACTATCTTTCTTCCCTTGTGGATTAAAGAATTTTTGCCTAGACTTCCTTGCAGCACGCATCTCTGGATCAAAATCAAAAGTGATAGCTTCCCACATTCTCTCCTGCACCTCAGTTGTGTATAGACCGATCTTCTCCTTTGCTTGTAAGTAGAGAGCACAATCTCCATATTCATGTCTGGGCCTTCCACAGGAAAAACAAAACAAGGCGAGCCTTTCATATTTTAAGGGGATAAGAATTTTCTCCTCTTCCCCACTTGTAAAAGTTAGGATTTTCTTGAGAGGCTTATCAACCCTCAGTCTAAGCTTCAATATAATAAAAGTACCCCCTCTACTTTCATTAAGATTAATATCACTGACCTCTCCAATCCTCCCAGTTGCCTGGATTAGGGCTTTGCGACATATGAACTCTGAGGGCAAATCATGTAACTGGACCCACATTTCGAACTTATCAAATTTGTAATCACTAGGCCTTTTGCTTTCTACTCCTTCCTTCAAGAGGATAACGTCCTCTTCAAAGTGCCAAGGAGCTTTGTTGACAATTGTTTTTAATTGCTGCTCATTTGCGAAGACTACCATCCATCTACCATCTACAACTTCGCATATCTCCAATGTCGCATTCAGTGACCAGGCTTTTAACATAGCTTCAATGACTGCCCTGGATTTGATTTTCCTATCTGATAATATTGCAAAGAACAAACACCTCCATTTTTGTAGATCCGCTAGAGCTAAAGATGCAACCGTGAAGTCTGTCTCCTTCTCATTTGACCTCATCAGATTCTACAGGCTTTGGATGATTTCTGACTCGTGTTCTTCCATGCCTCTATTGACATAGTTACTAATAGGGAGATGGTAATAAGAACAATGGACTCTACAACAACTAAAGAAAATGCAACCTAAAGCACTAATGAATGTTTTATTTTGTTTTAGAAAATCAGGAGTAATTCTTATTCATTCCCCACTCCCTGGAGGCGAACAAAATAGGTAGGGGGACCAAACCAAATGCTAATGAATGCTTACCAATCAGAAGCAGAAGACTTAACTATCAGTGCGTGGAGAGAATAAAACTAGGAAACGGGATGAAAACTGATAGCACAGACAATGCCAACCATGATATAGGACAAACAAGGGATGCAGTAAGAATTAAGGTGAGCATTATCAAGGCAGAAGGTACCAACGCCACCCCCTAGGGTGGGAAAAGGAAACTCCCTCGGGAGGGAGAATGCTGTTGCCCAAAAGGGAGAACTCCTATTGGTTTGATCTGGATGGTTTTCCTCCCATCTTCCTTCAGCACTGGTAGTAATAATTTCTACAGTTGGTGTTGTATTTTTTATTACTCCTAGGCATAGGGTGTGTATTTGGCAGATAATGCAGAATGTGTCAAATAAGTTTCCTAACTATGTCAAGTTGAAGGATAATTTGAAATGTGTTGTACATGACTCTCTATCCATTGACGAGTTTGAGGATGAGTGAACTCATTGGCTTTGAAAGGCTTAGAGAATCATAAACAGTTATTGAAGATGTATGATATTCGACAAATATGGCTACTTACTTTCCTCAATCATCTGTTTTAATATGTGGAGTACTTATTGGTCAGAGAGTGTGAACTTCTATGTACTTTGATGCGTATGTTACTTCTATGACCACTTTGAAGTAGTTTGTGGCTTAATATGAGCTCGCATTGTCATTGAAATATGATAAAGAAGCTAAGGCCAATTATGATTGCATCCATAAGAAAGCATGCTCTAGGACTTGGCTATTGATTGAGGAGATGTCTCAAGTTTTTATCATTGGTATTTTTTGAAAAGTTTAGCATGAGTTTTCTTGCACACTATTGTGCTTTTGTGTGAAATTTGTTGAAGATGATAGTTCTTCCACTATAGATGTTCTTGAGTGTAAGAGAGTTATGTTGGATTGCAGTGTGGTAAATCGCTACAACGTGGTGCATAAAGTATTTTTCAAGAGGGATGAAGTTGAGGTATGTTGTAATTGTCATTCATTTGAAAGTAGGGCATACTTTGTCGCCTATGTTTGCTTGTTCTGAAGGATTAATTTCAATGTAGACCAGATTCCTGAGAAATATAACAGAGATAGTGGTGCAAGGTTATGAATATACCTTTTAAGGCAAGTGATGAGTGCAGCACCAAAGTTCTTGATGACCCCTTTGAGAGAAACGAGGATATATCTTCCTAACATATTCATTTTGCAGAGTTTGTTGCAATTTCATATGAGAATCACAAGTTATGTATAGAAACTTAATTTGTTGAAGGCTTTCTCTAAAATGGTTGTTTCTAGGTCTTTGAAGGTATCTAAATTATTTCTGTGGTTGTTTAAACTTATTATTTTTCAAGTATCGAGTATCATTTTTAGGTGGAGGCATATTGGTTTTTTGGATGCCATATCACTCAAAGCAAATTGATCAACAATCTTCAATGGGGATATGTAAAACATGCAATTATAATCATCTATGCTCACTTTTAGTTATGCAAAGCTATGAAATTTCACACAAGGTGTTATTATTGGAATTCCCCACAACTGAAGATATATTCAAATAGAGAGAGTGCTAAAGCAACATTAGTAAAGTATTATACATAATTATATGTAAAACTAAACATCTATGCTAATGAAATTAATGGTAGTTTGATTAGGAAATGTTATTTGCTGAGTCTCAGGACTCGGTGATACATCCAAGTTCTCTGTTTCAGAGTTGATTTTGAGTTTTCCTTCTTGTTTTGTTAGAACTACATTTGTAAGGCAATACCTATTTGATCCAACAACTATTTGACATTTATAAACTAAAGAATTAGACTATCTTATGGTTGCCATGGTGGAGAGCTTGGAGTAACCTTTGGAAACATTGGTTCAACAGAAGAGAATATGTTCCTGTCAAGACCACATGGTTCCATAGACAAAGAAACTAAGGCAGCCACCAAACCAGCATTTGCAGCAAGAGTTGGTTCTGTATAGTTGTAGTTCTTCCTATCATCGTGGAATCCATCCTGTTTATCAGGGCCAGAGACCATTGCCCCAACAATGACATTTGGGTTTGGATTGTTGCTATCCCTCCATCTCCATCCTTCTTGGCAGCCATACTTAACACTATTTTTAGGAATTGAAGCACCTCAATGATGCACGTGCTTTGGATATTGGCTACCAAACCCCACAACATAACTCATATTTTGTGGATTGACACCTAAAACATAATTGATCCGAGTCCTGGCAAAATCACGAAGGATGTCTCTTGAATAGAAATCAAGGCCACAAAACCAACCAGGAGTATCTACAGTCTCAAGATAGTCACCATAAAGTGAAGCAAGAAAAGCAGCACTAACCACATATTGAAGAGGTTGAGGTTCCCCATTATTTAGTAGTATCATACCACCTTTAGTTCCTCTAAATGAAGTGAAAATAGGTAGATATGAACGCATGACAATGTTTGTCTGATTGTGGAATCGTGCCAATATTTCTTCATAAGGATATCCAGGGCTCAGAAACATTCTCAATCTGTTCAGAAGAACCTTAGCACCAATAAGCTTTTTGTCCCAGCTTAACACATCATATGCAGGACCACCCAAAGATCGGTTGCCATTAGCAATATCCCCTGCCAATTGTTTCTAGTTGCAAAGTATAACTAGGTGCCAGACCACACAAACTCATCAAAGAAATTGGTGGAGCTATAAAACCATGCACCATCACCGCCACCATGTACACCTTGGTTTCTTTTGGAAAATTTCCAAAGCATCTCGGTCCTATGAACAAGGATCTTCGAATAGGTATCACTATCCTTGAAGACAATGGATGCAGATGCTAATGCTGTAGACATTTCCGCAACAAGATTAGAGCACACATAGCATTCATGTGTGTGATAGGGGTAATCAACATCCTCTAGTCTCATCCAACAAAAATCATCATTTGGGTCACTCCCAGAGGCGCTCATTTTAGCTCACAACTCTCTCTCTCTCTCTCTCTCTCTCTCTCTCTCTCTCTCTCAGGGTGTGCCTGTACTTGTAAATGTTTTTTTTTATGTTTCTTGTGATTTGTGAATGTGATTGTTGGGTGTACCTACCTTATTATTATATATTCTTGCATAAATTACTTCTTTACAAGTATAGGTTTTTGGGAAAAACACAATAAAATAGGGAAAATTTTGTTGGATTTTTGGTAGAATTTAGCCATTTAGAATTTAACCCTCGACTGCCTGCACGAAAGGCAAGTAAAGAGTCCATAATTAAAGAATAAAGAATGTCAAAAGGATTGCAGTTGTCTTGCTATGTTTTAATTGATCTAGGGGAACCTCGTAACAGAAAACATTCTCTGTTGTCTTTACAACAACGATATGGGTAAATTCTTTTAACACTTTATTTAGTACAGGACAATGATATTCACCTGCAAAGAAAACAATAGCACATATCTTTAGGAATAGATGACATTGAGAATGGTATCTTGACATTGGTGTCATTTTCTAATTGATATACTATAGGTTCCAAGTTCTACATTAACTTCTCCCCCCAACATGGAATTTTGAACATCCTCCTAACCATTTTTGTTCTCATTCCATTCCTTTGTCTTAAGCACAAAAAGGATTCAGGATTTTAAAATTTCATATTATGTTGGGTATCAGAAATTCAAGCTCCATGTACAATAAACTCAAATAATACAAACTTAGTAGCATAAAAAATGAATGATAAGAATATTTGTGAATGTGATTGTGGAGAAGAAAAGAAGTTAATTAGGTGTTGATGGATTTGTCAACTGTAGGATATTCTTACATATAAAGTTGGGTGTGCCTGTACTTGTAAATGCTTTTTTTTATGTTTCTTGTGGTTTACGAATGTGATTGTGGGGTGTACTCACTTTATTATTATATATTCTTTCATAAATAACTTCTTTACAGGTACAGGTTTTTGGGAAAAAATACAATAAAATAGGGAAAAATCTACAAGATTTCTAGTAGAATTTAGCCCTTTAGTTATTTAGATTCCCCAAACTTGGATTATTTATAGATCCAGCCCTACTGAGAATTCCTTGAAAACAAGATGTCCACCATTGCATTTTCCCCCAAGAAAATCTATATGTTTTTTTTCATTCTTATGCACTTCATTTACATATTATTGGTTTTGATTTTCATTTTTCTAGGTGTTAGTACTTTACACACTAAACTTTTCCTTTGATTTTTAGTACTTTACACACTAAACTTTTCCTTTGATTTTCACTTAAATGTATCGTTACTAATAAATTTCCCTTTCCGGATATCATATTCTTCTGCCAAATAAAGTCAATGGATAAAAGTTGGATATATGAAGATAGGTCAAGTAGTAAATATCTGGTGGGTGTTGCAAATTTCGTTGAGTTTGTGTTTAATAAAGTGGCCAAGGAAGGAACCATTGCTTGTGCTTGTCAAGACTGCGCTAACGCTATTCGAGTTAATCGACAAACAGTTGTTGAACATTTATTATGGAGAGGGTTTTCCAAAGGTTATACTAAGTGGGTTTTACATGGTGAAGAGCTTGAAAACATCCAAGAAGAAGTTAGTGACAATCAAGAAGTTGGGGATGATGTGTATGATTTGCTACATGAAGCTTTTGGGTTTCAAGATATGGACAAGGATGCATCTTACATGTAATGCAATTTGCCAAATAATATTAATGAAGATGCAAATACAGTTTTTGAATTATTAGAGGTTGCTAAACAAGAGCTATATCTAGGATGCAAGAAGTATAGTAAGTTATCTTTTTTGGTTCAACTTTATCACATTAAGTGCCTTAGTGGATGGACAAACAAATCTTTTACCATGCTGCTTGAGTTTCTTAGAGGCACATTACCGAGGGAGAAACCCTTCCTAATTCTTTCTATCAAATTAAGAAAATTATACCTAAACTTGGCTTTGCTTATGAAAAAATTGACATATGTCCAGAGAAATGTATGCTATATTGGAAAGAGCATGCAAATAATAATTCATGGCATATATGTGGTACTTCTCGATGGAGACAAAGAACATCACAATCTAAAGTTGATGAAACTCTTCAACTTGATTCAGATAAAGGAATTACTTCTCAAGTTGTGGTACTTTCCATTGAAACCAAGGTTACAAAGATTATTTATGTCATCGAAGACATTGCTCCTGATGTTATGGCATTTTGAAGGTTGATTAAAAGATAAAATGCTTAGACATCCTGTAGATTCCCGAGCATGGAAGATGTTCGATAGTAAATATCCTTATTTTGCTTTAGAGCCTTAAAATGTTTGCCTTGGTTTAGCTATTGATGGGTTCAATCCTTTTAGGACAATGGCAACACAACATAGTACTTGGCTTGTTATCCTGATTCCTTGTAATTTACGTCCATGGTTGTGCATGAAGCAATCAAATTTCATATTATCGACATTAATTTCCGGTCTGTTTAGTCCAAAAGCTCATATAGATGTATTTTTGCAATCATTAATTGAGGAATTGAAAGATTTATGGGAGATTGATATTCCAACATTTGATGTTGATCGCAAAGAAATGTTTTAGCTGCATGCTACAGTAATGTGGACTATCAATGACTTTTCGGCATATGTTGATATTTCAGGATGGACAACAAAAGGATATCTTGCATGTGCTTCTTGTAATAAAGACAATGATTCATAATACTTGGAAGGAAGTCGAAAGGTATGCTACATGGGCCATCATCGTTTTCTTCCAATGAATTATAGATTTAGAAGGCAATCAACACCATTCAATGGAAAGCAAGATTTGAGGTGTATACAAAAAGATCATCAAACATGTTGATAATGACACAATTAGAAAAAGTTTATAGTATTATTGGCACAGATCCCAAAAAGAGGTGTAAGTATTGGCCTAATTGGACAAAATTAAGTATAGTTTTTCAGTTGCCATATTGGAGAGAGAATGCTATATGTCATAATCTTGATGTCATGTATATTGAGAAAAATATATGTGACAGTATAATATGAACTTTATTACAATTGGAAAAGAAATATAAAGATGGTATAAAGAGTCGTATTGACTTGCAAAAGTTGAACATTAGACGTGCACTTTATCCCCAAGAGGTTGGAAATAAGACTATCTTGCCTCTAGCATGTTATAACTTAGACAAGAATGAGAAGTCAAATCTATGTGAGATCTTTAAAAGAGTCAAAACTCTAGATGGTTATGCATCTAATATCTCAAGATGTGTAAATCTACGTGATCACAAGATTTTAGGGTTGAAAAGTCATGATTGTCATATACTGATGCATCAACTACTTCTCATATCATTACAAGTTGCCATATTAAGTGATATTGTTCTATCAATATTGATAGATTTCTGCAGCTTTTTTCGAGATACATGTTCAAAAGAGCTTGATCCAGAATATCTTGAACAGTTCGAGCAGAAGATTGTCATATTGATTTGTCAATTGGAGAAAATATTCCCACCATCATTTTTTGATGTTATGATACATTTAGGAATACATTTGACCACAGAAGCAAAGATAACTAGACTAGTTCAATATCGGTGGATGTATCCCCTAGAAAGGTATCCTCTTATAGTATTTTAAAGAAGTCAATATAAATGCTTTTTAACATATTCTTTAACTCTTACATGGCTACTTAATAGGTATCTTCTTAAACTAAAAAGGTAAGTTCGTAATAAGAATCATCCATAAGGCTCTATTGCAGAAGGGTATATAGCAGATGAATGCTTGATATTTTGTTCAAGATATTTATCAGGAGTGGAGACAAGGTTTACATCAAGAAACTTTCCAAATGAATTTCGTGATGGTGATCAAGGATTTTCTATATTTTCACAGTCTAGTCATGTAATAGGAAAGATGACTCCTAAGAAATTAAATTTGATTACAATAAAACACGCACATGGATATATCTTATCCAATTGAGATGCTATCCTTCCTTTTAAAGAGTAAGCACTTGAAACTCATATCATTTGAATTATTTATGTTATATGTTCTATCATAACATTTTAATAATTATTGTAAATTTGCAGAGAACATCGTTATGTACTTGGGAACTCATATCGTCGATTATCACAGAAGGAACTTAATAATAAACATAATGACACTTTTAGTAAGTGGTTCAAGAGATATGTATGTTTCACAAATATCCACCAATCTAGTAGTTTTAATATCTTGAGACACTTATTGTTACTTTTTGTGATTTAGATTGAAGAAAATGCATAAAAGGAATTTGTATCAGAAGATCTTCGAGTGCTTGCTCGAGGCCTTCATGAAGTTGCAATGTATTATAGTGGCTATATTGTTAATGGCTTTAGATTTCATACGAAAAATAGAGAGAAGAATCGACAAACACAAAATAGTGGTGTTGTTGTGAATGCCCAGACTGAGAGCTTTTCCAAAGCATCAGATAAAAATCCTTCAGTTAGTGAAGATTATTATCGAGTGATCACAGCCATAATTGAGTTGAATTCTTATGAAAAGTTTAAAATAGTATTATCCAAATGCCAGTGGATAAATACTAAGTCAAAAAATGCAATTGGGAAAGCAAATGGATTAATATTAGTGAATTTATCTTGTTTACGACATTAAAATGATCCATATGTATTAGCAACCTAAGTACAAGTGTTTTATGTCCAACATCCAATACACAAGGATTGGCATTTTGTTGTCAGAACAAGACCTAGAGATTTATTTGCTATGGAAGAAAAAGTCAATGACTTAGATAATGATGATATGGTAGATGGCTACTCCTATGATTTGAATGAAAGTGAGATGGATACAAATGACAACGATGATGACATTGATGTTGTACATACAGACATTGATGGTGTTTCTTTTTCTAGAGAGAACTGGGAACAACATATTATTGATATTAGTAAAGCAGATAATAATGAAAACGAGTTTGATGATGATAACTAGATTGATGTAAGTTATTTGTTGTTATTTGGTATGAGAATTTTTTCATAAGTCATTTTTTTCATCGTTAGATGTTATGACTTTATTTTGTTTATTGTTTAACTTATTTCTATATTGTGTTTCATATAGGATGTCAAAGTGACCATGATTTGATTCTTGAGTTATTTCAGTTCTAGGAGGATATCAGTCAAAGAAAATTTTGGCGGCCCTAAACGAACAAAATGTTGAGCCAACACATAATGATAATGGAACTAGGGCTACAACTTTTACATTGAAGAATAATCTAGTGTTACTGGAGAAACAATCTAAGGAACAACAAATTATAAGGAAAGATCATTCCATGCTTAGGAAAACAAAAAAGGCAAAGCATGTTGCCATTGAAACGTTCGAAGAAGAATATTAAGGTAACATAGCAAGTTGTACACATCTGCAATAGGAGAAATTGATGAAATTGACCTTTAAGACATTGGTAAGATATTTCATGTGTGAAAACTTATTTTGATAATACATCTTTTATTGTTTTCTTGCAGGTTAGTTTAAGAGATTTATATATCATACATAGATTAAATTTGAATTCATTTAATAGTATTCTTTTACCATTAAAAATCTAGACTCTAATTCAAAAGGAAAGGGTAAGATAGGACCTACTATGTGCCTGAAAGTATGGAACAATTAAGATGGAAAGAAGATATTTGTTGAAATGAATGATTCATACTGGCCAATTGGAGAAAATAAAATCATATGAAAAGTTTGTGGAATTGTTGCATGTAATTCAGATTTAGCCCCATTGGATTATGATGATTGGAGGAAGATGCATATAGAATACAAGAATAAAATGATAAAAGTTGTGGAGTTAAATTCTTAACCATAATAATTTTTTTAATTATATTTAAGTTTTAATGATTTAACATTTTTTATTATGTAGTGCAAATTTCAATACAATGTGAAGATGCGACCATGGGTGCTTCTAAGCATAGTTAAGAAATGGAGAGAATTTAAGTGTTACCTTAAGGAGAAATATTATCAACCACAACTCTCCATGGAAGAAAGATTAGAGTATCGTAATTCATGGGTAATTAAAGAACATTGGAAGTTCCTTAATGAGATTCAGAGAAGTCAAAGGTAATTAAAATTGTAGTTTTTTCCTTTACATTAACTTAAAAAATAATTCTAAAAAGTTATGATTCTTATAGTTACGATGTTCTAAAAATAAAGAAAATAGAGGAAAATTAATGTTTTATCATATTGTGGGAATAAAAAGCTATGTATGCATAAAGGATGAGGTAAATTTTTTATTCTCAAAATTTTCACCTTTTAAGTTTGATGATTTAAGTGATATAATTTTTATTACTTTTAGATGGAGAAATAAATGAGAAGAAAGGTAAACAAGATTGATTTATTTGTAAATGTTTATAAAAATGATGGTGACAAGATCGTTTTTTACATATTTTAATGTCGTCGGAAATTGTAGTATTGTCGCGTTAAAACGTTCGTCAAAAAAATGATTTTGTAAAAATAATGAGACTTTAGTCCCAGTCGTTCGTCTCTGAGAGGCGTTTATGCAAATCTGAAATCGATCGTTTTGCTCTACTTGTTTAGAATTGCACGTCGGTTTCTAATCGTCGGATCAATGTTTTGCCACTTTCATTATGAACCATGATTACGTGCGCATGTGTTAGATGGATGACAAAAGTGAAAGTGTGAGTTTCAGTATGCACGATTCTAGTTATGTGGTGGCTGTTTACGGAAAATCCATTAATAGTTAAATCCTCAATATTTTTTGGTATCGACATGCTGGTTGCAATAGATAATATTTAAAAACATGCAACTTTGATCACACAAAATATATTGCAATCAATAAGCTCATGGTGATTCTCAACACACATACATATATATATATATATAATTTCTTTTATTCATTCAGGATGGTGTTTGTAACATGGAACTAGAGGAAAGTTTGAATACATAAATCTAACTAACATAAAATGATCGCATACATGAATCTATGAGGGGATTTTGCATACATCATTGGGGGAGAATAAAGAGCTACACTATTAAGCAGTAATAAATAGCATGTAAATTATGAACTAGTTACTAATCTAGCAGAAATAAGGGCATTCGGAGGTGGTCTCTGATGGCCTTTGAGTGGTTGAGAGGAGGGGTGGCCAATGGTGCTTAGGTCGGCTCTTGGAGAGAGGTTGGAGAGGTGATCCAGCGTCCTGGCGTGGAAATGGTGGTAGCCATGGTGAGCAACTTGTGGAGGTGGAGTGGAAGTGAATGTAGTTAACCTAAATGAAAGTGAATAATGCCAAGAGATGGATGGGTGCAAATGGCCACCCCGTAGGCCTTTTTATAGACCTAAGGGAAGCTCTCTAGAGAATTATGGAATTCTCTAGAGAGGCCTATGGTGGGAGCTTGTAGGAGAGTGAGAGAGGGTGGATGGTGGTTTTTAGATCCACCAAATGTGGATCTAAAAATTGAGTGGCTCTTGGTTGCTAATTTTAGCAACCAAGGCAACAACACATGGTAGAGAGTTTTAAAGAACTCTAGGCTAGGTATTTTCTTGTGGATGGTGTGTGTGGGTGTCTGTGGGTCGAAACTTAGGTGGCTAGGTTGATTAGGTTAGGTTCTAGTGGGTTTAGGTCAAGGTAGGTCTCAGATTAGGATTGTAAACCCTAATTCACTAAGGTAAAATGTAATTAAACTTAATACAAGTTTAATTAGGTGTGTGAAAACTTAATTGAGAGTAAATAACTTAATTAAGTCAGGTTTACGTCAATTGGACTCTCACTGAGTCTAATTGGACAGTGTGTGTTGAGATTAAGGCTCAATTGGACTCAATGAGTCTAATTGAATAAACTGAAGAGATTGACCATGATCCAAGTCAAATTATATTTAGTGAGGACCTAATAAGGTCCTTAGGGAGGTCTAGAGGTGATGTACTAGGGTTAGGGCACCTTAATTTAGGTTCCTAGGGGGTTAGAATTGAGTTTAGGGAGCTAGAGATCCAAGATCAAGGCTTGAATATCAAAACATGATCTGGAGGGCAGTTCTGGATGTCTAATAATAGTGTCAGATGTCTTATAGTGAAAAATCAGAAGTCTAGACTTGTTGTCTAGACGTCCAATTAGAGTCAGGAGGGATTTTTGGTTCTGTTTTGGGTATTCTGCAGAAATTGGATGTCTGACCAAGTGTCTGGACGTCCAATAACACTGTAGAAGTTGGTTTAAGGTGTGTGGGAGTTGGCTAAGGGTTCTGGACGTCCTATAACTCATCTGGACGTCCAAATAGAGGCTAGAATTAGGGTTTTAAGGTTTCTTAGGGTGCGGTGACCTAATCTAAGGGTGGCTAAGGCTTGGGGAAGATTCTAGGCTGTCCTAGGGCTAGAATGGACTTAAGTTCTTCATAATTTATTACTTTATTCCTACTTAATAGAATAGCATACCTTAACTCCCTTACATTATTATCTACTACACCTAATCTAGATCTTCCGCTCCAACTTTGCTGTAACACCAGTTATTCTTTATTCTTCAGATACAGCTTTATATCCAGCTTCAGATCTAGCTTCTGATCAGCTATTACTTGCAATAGATATAATGCACCTAATCAGTACATTATAGCATTATTTTATACGTAGCTAAAAGAAAGTAGTAAATGTGCTAGTAATGATTATGCATGCATGAATTACTCTAACTTATGCTAAGTCCTAACCTAATTTAGGTCAATTAAGAACTATGATTGCTGCGCAATCAGATGTCAATCCAATGAATGAAAGAGTAGCTTCTATGATTGTAAGTTAAACACATTATATAACTTATTCTTGATGTGTAATTTATCTTTGGATCTATGTTTACATTTATTTTCATTTATAGTATCAACCTTTTCATGCAATTAGGAGAACAAATATTAATTTTCTATATGGAAAATACTTGAAACATTAAATAGCAGTAAAATTATAAGGCTTTTAAATAAATGGTAATTTTGTTTACTTTAATGTATGTTTTCGATCCAGAATAAACTATTTAATTTGACCTTTTTTTTATGCCATTTTAGTTGAGATTTTTATTAGCTTTAATTTCTTCATAACTACATTAATAGCATAGAAGATTATATGGTGACAAGTTTTTCTTATAGGAACAATTTAACGAGACAATTGAGAAGATGGTTCAAAAGACTTTTCATTGGTTGATGAAATTTATGCAAAAGTTGTTGGAAAAGATAAATGTGGTCATGTTAAAGGATATGGATTAGTATCGCCACATTCTGATTTGTGAACGTAAAAAGAAATTGAGGAACGAGAACAAAGGAAAGAGTGGGAAAGACAAATTGAGATGCGATTTATGGAAGAGATAAAAGAAATGAAAGAAAGTCAAGCAAACTTTCAAGAAATACTACTCCATTCTTTAAGAAGAACAGATTTGCATATTTCTCCATCATTGAAGAGGTCACAGGTATTATATTTTTTAGTTAAATAATTGAGTATATTTAAGTTAAGAAACTAATCATATCATCTGCAATCAGGGTACTTAAGATGTGGTTACGCAACAATGTAACATTTGTGCAAGTTTAAAGAAGACAGAATAAGCATAAGAATGAGACTCAATCTATGTTGGTTGAAGGTCAGGTAAACTTTTATGTAAAAGTACATTAAAATTTTAAATTCAATATTAAACTTTCGATAAAAACTATAACTAAATTGCTCTTGATACTATCATTTTATTGCTGTAATATTTCACATGTAGGATGTGTATCTATCAAGCATGGTAGACATGCAGAGGAAGGTTGCACTTGCACGAGTACATACTATTGATCCTAGTGCAATTATTGGAGCTGCCATTGGTTCCACTTGTGTAGGGGTTTATGTTGAAGTTGCCATCGATGAGGAAGAGATGTTGATCAGGCCATATGACAAATATGAAGTTTTAGGTGACAATTTAAGCTATCATTGATGTTTGTTATTTCACGATAGGTATTATGATAAAATTATTTTGAACCATGGTATTTAGATGTAACTCTTCCTTTATTTAATGTATCTTAGAATTATTTTCTGACAGAATTTTTCTTTTTTTTTTCAGGATCTTTTCAAGTTGCTAATAGAAGATGCACTTAGAAATTTTTTTACGTGCTTTTAATTTAGTTAAAATATTTTTTTAGACTTTTTTGTTGCTTTATCTTGGATATGTATCTTTTTTTGTTATGTTACTCTATAACTTTGACTTGTTTATAAAAATTTTCTTTTAATAAAAGACTATTGGTTGATGAATGAATATTGTATATGATCAATGTATCATTTTACATGTTTGCTCTTTCTTACTACCATTAAATTATAAAAACATGCAATTGGTTTAGACGATTTACCACTTTTCATTATTTAATTTTAAAATGAAAATATTTATTTTTTATCACAATGGATTATTATAATATTTTTTCGTTGTTTAAATATTTATTCATTTCAATTTAGGAGTTATATACTTCATAATTAAAGTTAATGTAAGATAAAGTGTAATAATGGCTTTTAAGATATAGCATTAAGTAGCAATCAAAGTTAATTTATCAAGTATATAAAACAACAATGCTATTGGTGATAAAATTATGGCATTGAATAAAAGGTTTATTATTTAAAATAAGCAACAGATTTTACTACCCTTAATAATCTCTACTACCGACATCAAATTTTGTCGTAATAAGAATTAAAAGAATTGTGAAATTAATTAGCGGCGAAAAGTGATTGCCTCTAAAGCATCTTATATCGTCAATTTGTTGTGACAATTATTTGTCACTATTTTTTCTTTACAATAGAGTCAATTATAGCAACAAAAAGATAGTCGTTAAAAGTAACATTTACCGACAAATATCGACAAAAGTAATTGCCGCTAAAGATTCAAAAATACCGACAGTCTAAAATTATCGGTAAATCTTTAGCGATGCTAGTTATACTGATAAACAAGCGACGAATCCAAAAATGTTGGAAAAATAATGCTTTACTGACATCTCTTTTGTCGGTAAAAACTATTTTAGTTGTAGTGAATGATTACTACTAAGATGAAAATCGGGCACTAGAGGTGGTCACTAGTGGCCGTGTGTGGCTTGAGGTGGTAGGAGGGAAAGAGGGACGACCGTAGTGCGTGGCCAGCCTCTTGATGAAGGTGGCGAAGGAGCTTCTCTTAGATCTTGGGTGTCGAGGCGTGGTTGGATGAAGATGATGATGGCATCTAGAGTAGAGGTCCAAGATGGGTACATGACCGTCCATGGTAGTCTTTTTATAGACTTGGAGGGCCTTCAAGTGGCTTCTCTAGAGAACTATAGAAGACTCTAGAGAACCACATAGGTGGCGGCTATTTTTGGTGGAGAGTGGGTCTTCTTAGATCCACTTTTCAAGGGAAGGACTTGTGGACTCATTGAAGACTATTTTTAGTCTTCAAGGTAACACCACTTGGAAGACCACTCTAGAAGACTCTAGAGTTGATGGCCAAATGGTGGTGGTGTGTGTGTATGTGACCTTGGGTGGTGGCTAGGTAGTCTAGGTTGAGTCCTATAGGTCTAGGTAATTGGGTTTAGGTAGGTTTCTAAAAATAGGTTCATATAACCTATTACTAAGGTGATAAGTACAATTAAACTCATTAAAGGTTTAATTGGGTGAATGTGTGTGTAATTGGGAGAGAGAGTTCCCAATTAAATTAGGTGAGTCAATTAGACTCTGATTAAGGCTAATTAGACTTTCATGGGTTGAGATTAGGGTTCAATTGGACTTTATGAATCCAATTGACTCGGTAGAATTTAATTGACTTGATCTTAGTCAATTGAGCTTAGTGAGAACCTATCTAGGTTCTTAGGAGGGTCTTCGGATAGTGTACTAGGCTTAGGGTACCTTAAATTAGGTTTCCTAGGGTGTAGGATGGGGTTTCTAGGCCTTAAGAATAAAGGTCTAGCCTTAAATCCAAAAAGAACATCTGGAGAGGGCTTCCAGACGTTTGATTTTAAGGTTAGACAACTTATACTTCAAAATCAGAAGTTTAAATCTTAGTTTGAACGTCCAATACTGAATCGGTATGGATGTTAGGTTCTGTCTTAGGTTTCTGCATAAATTAGACATCTGACACATTGTCTGGACGTCTAATTCTATATCAATTTGGGTTTCAAGTTCTATGTGTGGAATCTGTGGAAATTGGACTTTAGCATACTGCCTGGACATCTAGAGGTAGGTTGGAAAGTGGGTTTTGAGGTATTTTAGGTTAGGATGAACTAACAGGGAGATGGCTGGGGTTTGGAAAGGTGGATTAGGCTATCTTAAAGCTAGGGTAGGTGTAGGGATGTCCTATTGTTCTTCATATTTTAATTCTAACATTAAAACCTTATAGATAGCATAGTATACCTCTCCTACATTATTTATTTACAACTTAATTGTAGGTCTTCCACTTTAACTCTGCTATAGCTCTGGTTTCTATCCCACTTCAAATCATCTTCTAAGCTTCATATTACTTGAAAACGAAATAATACACTAATTAGTATAGAAAATTGACATTATTGCAGAAATATCTTTGTAAAGCAGTAAAGATGCAGAGTATGCAATTAATGCATGAATTACTCTACAGTTATGCTAAGATCTAACTTAATTCAGGTCAATAATGTTCTATGATTGTTGCGCAATCAATAGCATTTTGCAATCACGGGACCTTAATCTTTTTCCTTTAGATTGTGAATCTGGCAACCCTAATATGGCACCTTAGCATGTAGCTTCTAAGTGAATCTCTTTTATTTCAAGTAGTGTGGCCCAAATAATGCAACAAAGACTTCCCAAACACCACTTGATCAAGCACATACTAATTAATGTTTTTAAGAATTTTTAAGGGCTCAAAAATATTTTTTTTTCAGATTTTGCAACTCAGAATACCAAAATAGTCCAAACCGATCCCTAATGAGTATTTTCCATAAATAGTAATGATATGTCCATCATAAAATTTTCCCAATTTTTTTTAGAAAACTATATTTGATTCAAAATACAATGAAAAAAGTTTTATTGAATTTAGAGTTGTATAGAATTCAGGAAAATTCGATGAACTTGTATATCGAATAGAAAAATCTCAAATTGACCCACCAGTTGTAAAAGAATTTTCTAGGATAGTTCAAAATGGATTTTAGTGAGAAATTTGGTGGGTTTGTTGCTGATTTTAAGATCACACGGTAAAAATTTGAAAATTTTTGCAAATAGCAATCATTCGGAATTAAATTTTTAACTCAACATGAAAACTCAATCTGAACTTGATTTGGAAGAGATAAGATCTTTAAAGCACAAATAGAGGAGGGTAAGATTTTTTTGTTTGTTTATTATTATTATTATTATTATTATATTTTTGAAACAATACTAAATGCAATTACTTTTAAGAGTCATGAATCTACTTAAGTCTAAGATGTAAATGACCTACTTGGAGATCTTCACTTTCACTTTTTCTTCTTGTCGCTTCGCGATCATTCTCGTGTGATTGCACGATCCTGCACACAAAATGACAAAAAGAGAAGTTAGATCTCATGAATGCAAATCTAGATGAAGCTATCGAAAGTGAAATAATCGCGTTATCTCGCCAGCAACGATGCCGAAAAGTATTCTGCATGCAGAATAAGTACACAAAAAGCATGTTCGTCATAGAAAATGCTCATAGAAACTATTAAACTTGTAAATGAAATCGATCTCATAAGGATTTTTGAATAAAAATATGGGAGTTCAAGTCGTTCGCAAGGAGGCAAATAGATCAAAATCGTTTTCCTAATTAGAACTAGAACCAAATATCAAATGGGATGATTGTTAGGACTAATACTAAATCTAATGGCATGCAACTACTAGAACAATATACTACTACTAGAAAGCATACAACTTGAAGACAAGTTAAGAAATGAATACTAAAAACTTTTCTTGAATAGGATAAGAGTTTAACACAACTAGAGAAATGCTTAGCAAATTATAACTAAAACTAGATTACTATAACTAGAACTAGACTAGAGAAAATGCAGAAACTATGGATTTCGAAGGTGAAGTCTGGAACGTTGAAGTAGATGCAGATGCAAAGGTGCACCCATCAAAATCACCAAAGATGGCGTGGACTAACACTAGTTAGTAGAGACTATATGAAAGTAAAGAATTCTTACTAGGAGATGGCTCTAAGGAGGGTGTGGCTAGGGGTTTATATAGGACTTTAGGAGGCTTCTTATTGGTCGATTTAAGATGCTTAAGATCACTAATTTGGATGGTTAGAATCAATAGATTAAGAATCAAGAGTTAAAATTAAAGGTAAGGTGGTAAGATAGGTTAGATTTTTGTTGAGAATAAATCATTGGCCTAGATTAAATAGGAAGGGTGATAGATGATTTAGATTAAATAATAGGATGAAAAATAAAATAACTAAGTGGAGAGTGAATAAGTGGTGTTGTATTTGGTGGGGTATGTGAAATTCGGTTCTCTCTCTGTTTTTTCTTTTCAGATATTGCACGAGATCGGTGAAGTTGTGTACGTGAGTGGGATGTGTTGTGTGGGAGATTTAACGTAGCTTAGGATAGGTGGGTGTTCGGTGGCATTTTGTTGGATGGGATATTAGCAGTGGGAATTTGTTGCATGGGGGCATTTGACGTTGGGTGTTTTTTTACGTGGGATTATGGGAATCGTTGGGGAAGTCGGTAGACTTGGGTTGTTGGGATTGAGTGTGTTCGGTGGAAAGTAGTGGAATTTGTTTGGGGGGTTACGTAGGATATTATTGCATGGGGAATGGGTAGGAGGGTGTGGAGTACGTTAGTGGAGTTTGGTGGTGGAGTTCGTTGCATGTGTTGGTGGACGTAGGTGGGTTGATGTTAGGATTTTTTTGGTGCATGGGATATTTGGTGGAATGTTTATGGGATTTAATATGGGTATGTGTTATGTAGGCAATTGTGGTATGGAGATAAAATTAAGTAATTGATCAAACATGATGGTGGAAAATTAAGGTGTATTAGTTAGCAAAAAATAGGTTAGTTATGGCTAGGGAGTTAGGCATTAGGCTAAGGTCAATTAGGCTCCTAAATAGGCTAGTGGTTAGGTCCAATAGAATTTTCAAATAAGTCCACCAACTAGGCTCAGTTCCTTTCTAAGTGAGCTTAAACCAGAAAATTTAATTAGCTATATTCCGATCAACCTGAAATTTTTTATTTGCACATATAAATATAAACACATCAAGGTAGTAGATACAATTATGGAAAAAAAATGCATAAAAGCTTAATTGTATGCATTATTCATAAAATAACCTAAAATGCCTAATCTGACCTAACTAAATGCAATCTAACTCAAATTATCTTTAGACTAACATTAGTTAGGTATTAATTATAAAAATAATCATGGAAATATTAATATCTTAGATGTATTGAATCTGATTGATGATCCAAATGACATGGTGAAAACAAGAAATGACATGAAGAGTTTGGGGATTTATCCTAAGCTGCATATTCATGAGGGCAATGGCTACTTCTCACCTTCTATTTACAGTTTGAATCAGGATTAGAAAAGTAGATTGTTCTCCTTCTTAAAGGACATTTAGGTGCTTGATAGTTTTTCGTCGTAGCTTTCTTGTTGCCTGAATGAAATGTAGAAGAAGATTTCTAGCTTAAAAAGTCATGACTCCCATGTTTATATGTAAGTATTGTTTTCACTGGCGATACGGGGGATACTGCTTGAGCTAGTTGATTTTTTCACAGAAATGAGCATATTCTTCAAAGATGTTTATTCAAAGACACTACAAAATGAAATGCTAGACCACTGGGATAAATAAATAGTCATTACTCTCTGTAAAATGAAACTAATTCTTCCCCCAGCCTTCTTCGATGTAATGATTCATCTCACATTGTATCTTCCCAATGAAGCGAGAATCAATACATCTATACAATTCAGATGGATGTATCCTATGAAGAGTTTTTTGAAAAGGCTAAAAGATTTTGTCTTGAAGAAGGCAAAGTCAAAAGGTTCAATTGTAGAAAGTTATCCCAGAAATTGACAGGCGTTGGGACACATCTATATATTTTAAAGTAAATTTCATATATTGATCCATTTTATAAGGAATTCAAACGATTCTCATTCAAGTACACATGAATTTGACTTCCTGGATTTGTTCAAACACCGTGTTCATCAATTTAAAAAGGATAAGGATCCACGATGAACACCAGATTTTGATGTAGTTGCCGATACACCATTACAATATACACGTTACTACTTTGGGTATATAATAAATGAGTTTAGATTTAGAATAAAAGAAATTGATGATAGAAAGGTTACACAGCAGATCCAAGTTGATTTTGATCATACCACCGATCAAGATGGATACTACGGTGAAATCCAAGAAATCATGGAGATTAGCTTCAGATATGATCGCAGAGTTGTCCTGTTTAAATGTCATTGGTTTGATATTTTTAAAGAAGACATTGGTTTCAAAATTGACAAGAAACATAAATTCTTAAGTTTAATCATAACCATCAAATTCTTCAATCTTCTGAACCATTCACATTGGTACGTCAAGCGGCACAAGTATTTTACGTTCCTGATAATTACCAAAGATGTGTTATACAAATAAGAACAGTACTACGCCATCATTTCGACACATAATCTAAGGCATATCAAGAATTAATTGAAGAAAGTCATCCAGATTCAAATGCAATAGATGTGGATATCTAAGGTTAGTAACAATTTCTTTACTTTATTTATTTTATGGTTTACTTATGCATTTCATATTTTTGTGTTTCTGTAAATTTTTTGTGTATTTGTTTCATTATTGGTTTCTTTTATGTAATTATATATTTTTTTCATTAATGCTTTATATAGTATTTTTAGCTGTATTAATTTTTGTATTTATTTGTTGCTGCAGATGAAGAGGTTTAAGAAAAAAATCAATAAAAAGGCTCCCTCTTAAACACAGCCATCCACCCATCTTGAGCCATCTCCTCAGGCTTTGCCACCCCCCTGGCACTAGGCTCTCTCTCAGTCACGATTTCTAAAACCTGGGGACCTAACATGATCTCGTGATGTACTATATGTGGGGGGGGGGGAGGGAAGGGAAAGGGTAAGGAGGTTCCTCCTACTGAGCCAAAGCGAGTACCGATTGATCCAGATTATTAGTTGGAGTTGTGGGCATTAGAGGAGGAGAATGAGGATGAGGATTAGGATGAGAACAATGAGAAGGAGGAGGACGAAGAGGAACAGGTTGAGAGTACATCCCCAGTACATGTAGACCTGAGCATGGTGGGTACAAGTACTAGTAAGAACTCCTATTTTATTAAAAAAGTAATTTACTTATATATTTCATAACTTATTATATATTTGATATAATTAATATGATTAATGTATGCATAGGTAGAGTAAGAAAAGGATGGGGGAAGACAAAGAACCTAGATCTCCAGCGTGTCCCTGAGGGCCTCAGAATAACGATCAGGTTTAAATTCACGGGGAAAGTGGAGAATTACCTAGGCTTCATCAGTTGAGTGGGCGTGATGGTGAAGTCTGTTGCGCCACTTTGCCACTTCAATTGGAGGAAGGTGCCCACAGAGTTGAAGAGGCAACTCCTCTGACAGTTGGAGGTAATGTAATAGATCTTAAATATTGCTTCTATAACTTTATTTTATAATTATTGTTATGTAAGATATATATTTTCAAAATAAATGTATGTGAGTTACAATTGGGGTGATGACCCCAATGTCCCTAAGTATATGCTTAAGCACTATGCCAAGCTCCACAGAGATTGGAGGACAGAGACAGAGAAAAGTAAAAATTTTTAAACGTTTACATATTTATTATGTGTATAATTTTGTATATTATTTCTAACATTTTATATTCATTATTTAGTTTTTCTCGAATAGGTCGCACGAGGAGGCAATGGAGAATTGTCCTCATGATGTCATGCCTAGAAGAAGGCATGCGAGCATTGGATGGATTCCAAAGCAGATGTTAGTAATTGATTCTAATTATTTATATTAAATTCACATATCTTAAATTCAGAATAAAAGATGAATTTGTTTTGTAATTTATATATGCTTTTATTACAAGAGCAAGCAAAGGAAAATATGGCCAATTAGGCCAAAGCTCCAGCACAGACCCACTGTCTGGGTCGAAGGATTATTGAGATGGTTAAGAGCTGTTATGTAAGTTTATTATAACAAGTTTGTATTTAAAAGTTATTTACTTTACAGATGATCCTATTAAAATTTTCTCATTTTTATATTTTCAGTTTGCTTTGAATGATGGGAGAGACATGAGTAGGATGGACGTCTACGAGGTCACCTATAATAAGGCTGCAACTAAGGGTGCTCATAGGTGGATTCATGAGTCACACCAGTAAAGACATGTAAGTTTCCTAAATTCAAAATTTTTATAACTTTGTATATATATTATAGTAATAATTTTTAATACATTTAGCAGATAATAGTTCAATTGGTGCATCCCCCTCCGATGAGAACTTCGACAGTGTCCAATAGCCTTTGGATCCAAAGGAAGCATTTAGGACTGTGATGCCACTAGACCACGGTGATTTCGTTCGTAGCATTGGGAGGGCACACACCTTATCTAGCTGGTATGAGAGGAAAGAGGTGGTCTCATCTAGTGTCATCGATCAGTTGAACCAAAAGATCGACACATTATAGAGAGGAGAGGAGGAGAGGAAGAAGAGAGAGGCAGAGATGAACTAGATGGATGCTGCAGTCTCAGATGAGTAAGATGGATGATAAGATTCAACAACTTCTACTTCTTTTGAAGAAGGGATAGTCAGAGCATCCATTTCCATCTGATCACACCACCCACAGATGAGACGATGACAATATGGGTAGGGCTAGTGGAGCTAGTGGCATTGGTGCGACAATTTTTTGATATTCCCTTTTTTCTCTTATTATTACATGTTTTTTATTATATGCAAATATTTCATTATGGAACTTATTTTGTATCATACTTTATTTTGGTGTAATATGAAACTTGTTTTCATTCTCGACATTGTGTATAAAACTAGGTGTTTGCCTATGTATAATAGCATCATGAAACTTTTTAGTTTTTAAATATTTTACATTTGAAATAGCAGGTGTTTCCCATAATTTGCGAATTAAAAAAAAAAAATTCCTTACATTTGCCATCCATTAATAAAGTGATGGCAAAAGTAAATAACTATAGCTTTGTTGTCTTTTTTTAAAAAAAAACTACTCTTTGCCTTCTCTTATACTATAACCAATAAAGAAAATATTTACTTATAATTGATGGCTTTAAAGGTATTTTTTTTATAAAAATGGCTATTTACTTTCGCTTATTACATAAGCAATGACAAATACGTAAATGACGTTGCTTCTAAAATGACGAAAAAAAATCCACAAGTGGCATGTTAATGTGGGAAAATGTGATGTACAATTATCATCACCTACTTTGTAAATGACAGTAAATACAACTCCTGTCGGTTATAAAATAACGGTAAAAGCTCCAATTCGTCCACTGGGCAATGATAATTCGTCGTCATATTTTGTTTATAATTGATGGCAAAACGAAACGACGACGATAGTAATGCTGTAGCTTTTTAGCATCGATTATAATACCTTTGGTGTCAGTTTGGAATCAACAACAAAAGTCCAGATTCTTGTAGTAGATTCTTGTAGTGTATTGAGTGGGAGAAAGAGGGAGAGGGGATGACCATGATGATGTGTAGGAAGAAGAGGAAGAGATGGCATGGGAGGAGGAGATGAGATGGGAGAAGATGGAATTAATGATGAGGTGGCTAGGCTTATTAGTTGAAGGAGGCCTCCAGCTCTTGTCTCGTTAGCTTAGCTTAGGCACTCCTACAAAGAATAGAGTCACTTATTAATAGTTATGAAATAGTTGAGTTCAATTACGCATTCTTAATTCTAATATGTATGCATGCACTGATACCTAAAAATGTTCTAGTTCTAGTGCAATTAGTGCTATGAAACAAGCATAATTAAGCATGATATAACCGATTATCCTGTGTTCATTACATCTCCATGCCTAACTTTTGGTAGTCCTCAAGCAAAACAAAGCAGAAAGATGAATTCGAGACACGAAAGCCATTGACGAAAAAATGCAATCGAGTTTGAGTTTGGGTATCATTATTAATGGGGCACTAGTCCTTACTAATCAAGGGAAAATGTACAAAAGATCTTAGCTATAAAGACTGAGCAACACTAGAGTATCAACAAAAATACAAATCTCCTAATCCTATGAAAACTCTATTAGCCATAGTTTTGGGACTCAAGAGCAACCTTTTATGGCTCATCAATCCACCAAAGGTTTGAATAGAAATTGAAATTCTACGCATTTATGCTTGTGCTACCAACTTGATGAGTAAGCAAGTCACTCTAGAAAACTAAATTTCCCTTGAGGCATAAGACTACCTTTCACTTCATCCAAACCTTGTCTTCGAATTTACCTTACTACAAACTGGTAGCTTTCTTCCTCCCTTTTTCTATCCCAAGGTCAACACAAGAGCGGGCTTAGCTTATATCTCTGTGGTTGTGTCATTTGCATCTTTTTTTTATTTCTTACTACCTAATCTAACACTAAAATTTTTTCTTTTGATTTTTTTTATTTTCTTCTTCCTCCTACTACTTTATTTCTTTTCTTTTTTTTTAAATTTTTCACTCATTTTTCTAGGATAGGTGGCTCTTCCTAATTTAATTCATGAACATCTCCTAAACAAGAATTTTAAGATCAACGTGCAAATCTGGGATCTAAACACCCTACATTTAGAGAGCAAACCTAGTGCAATGTGACAAACATACCATGTGAGGGTCTATGAATTTAGGTTCGATTTTAAAGAATATAGCCTCAGATCTCACATGTCTTAGAAAACTTAGCTTTCTACCCCTAATCACCTACAAGCTAATCAGTAAGTGCAAAATGTGAGATGCTTAATTTTCAAAATCATTCAAATCAGAGGGTGAAAAAATAAGTCACATATTTATTATCCTGTTGGCTTAATACCTTAAATAACAAGATTCCTCAAGGACTCGAAAAATAGATTTGCATCTTAGTAAATACCCAAGTTGATTAAGTAGAAAATGACCTGAAGAGTTTAGATGAAAAGACCTTAATCATATTTTTCCTAAGGATGGTAATTTGTGAATGCCTAAGTATTGTAATGTTTTCCTAACTTAAGACTCTAAAAACATCAATTTTTATTTATTATTCTTTTTTTATTTTTTCCTTTTTGTAAATATGAAAAATCGATAGGAAAGACAAATGAAAAATAAAGATGGCCAAAATTGACAAAATTTAAGCCTCCCCCCATGCCTACACAAATATTGTCCTCAATGTATGCATAAAGTAATAAATGAATGAATGAGATAGTAAGGAAAAGGAACAATACAACTTGATGCTTATTGTTGATGAACTCGACAAATCTTAATTACCTTGTATACTACTCTAACATAAAATTATATCAACGAAAAATAATTAGTAATATCAATGTTGGGTTGTCTTTCAACAAGCGCTAAATTTAACGTCGACAACTAGACAATGATCTCACAAAGAATATATCAATCAATTCCATAGAAAGGGTCAAGATCAAGATTGAGATGTGAAGCTCAGAGATCAAATGTCCACAAATGTGAACACGTTGATGATGTAGACCAAGTCCAAAAGGTCAGATACTTCGTAAATTGTGAATGTCAAATAAATGTATCTCGTACCTTTTAAACTTCTGTCTACAAGTAGTGATCCTAGGTTTACTCACATGTAACCCGAGCCTAAAATATCAGGCACTTGATAAATATATATTGTAAGCACCAATGTCCATTGGTAGTAGAGCTTGAAATAATGATCTCGCAATTAAACATACTCAGGTTGCATGATCTTCTCAATGCAATCTAACTTGAAAGGATCGTAAGGGTCCTCATAAAATATTGGCTATTTGAAATACATAGGATCCCTTAAAAACATCAATTCATCTCTCCTCAAACTCTCATCAAAAGTGAACATCTCATTGTTAATATCCTCCATATCATTCAATTCTTTCCATGGCATAACTTTGATGTCCTCTACCCCTTTCATAAAATCCAAGTCTTTTGAGTCTTAAGAAATTAGTTTTAACTTGGTTACATCAAATTCAAGAACAAATAGTTCAACTTTTGGTTCTTTAAGAGTTGATGTAAAGGTGAAGCTAGCCATTAAGGTCTCACCAAGGTCAAATTGTAATTCACTTGATTTGGCCTCATCTATATTAAGAAAGGGACTTTCATCAAATTTAGGGTGTAATTGATTCTCAAAGTGAAATGTATCATATTCTAGTTCTTTTTCAACCCATAAATCTTCCTTGAAATCCAAACTCTTCAATGGGACATCTTCACTCTGTGTACCATTATCTAAGTCAAAATTTTCAAGTGAAGGGATTGTTTCCTCATTAATTTCCTCTTTATAATCCTAATTCTTAATGTCCACATCTTCAGAATTTTCCAAATGAAAATATGATCCAAACAATCCTTTGTTTCTTCAATGGCCCATTCTAGATTAGTCAAGTTTTCCAATATTGGTGCTGCAATTGACTAATCTAATTCACTACTCATGTTACTAAGTTCCCATCCAAGCAATTGAAGTGCATTTAGCCCTATGATCCCTTTAGCAAGTAACTCATTAATGCTCCAACAGATTGATTCTTGAGGGGTTTGATCATTTTTGTCCTAGAATCCCAAAAAATTTTTCAAGAAGATTAAGGTAGATTCCACTAAGTTCTTTATAATTGCTTGCACTTTGTGAACTTTGGAAATCTTTCTCATCCTCTTGATGGGGTGTTGTATTTGATTCTTGGTCGATAGTGGGTTCACATCATTCAAGTTCAGCCCAATTGCTTGTTCCCAAGTCCTCCAAGTTAGTCTTAAGTTAATTCATGCTAGTCATAAAATGTTGGAACATTGAGGCTTGCATATCAAACCAAGATCTTATTTCGATCTCAGATCATTTCAACAATATGATTGCTTTTAAGTGTTGGTTGAGGTGCCATGAATTGACCTTGAGCTATGTTTGATTTGACTCATAATTCAAATTCTAATTAGGCTAGTATGAGTCAAAATTGTGAGGATTAGAGGATTCAGGATAAGAAGGTTAGAGATAAGAATGTTTAAGACACTCTCCTTGATTATAGGTCATATTAGAGTAATCATTTTCACATAATAATCTATTGATGGTAACACTATCATGGGTCCTAACTAGCCACAGTTAGTCAAATTCAATTGTTAAATGCTCCTACTTGATTATCTAAGGGTCACAATTCCGTATTGATCTGATTTGGGGAGAAAATAAGAAAATATGGTTAATTCTACCGTTTTAGCAACACATTACAAATGCAGATTAACCATGAGGTTGCTCAAGGATTAATTAAAGGTCAAATGAGCATGAACGACTAAAAATTGATTTTAAATTGACTAATTAGGGTTTCACGCATTTCAAGGGCGAAAATAGTATTGAAAACCCTAAATATCAACCCCACTTGAATTGAAGAAGTTCTGGTCAGGATAAAATTAATATAAGCCTCCTACAAATCATTAAAAAATATTTTAAGAGGTTTGGTACCTTTGGTTTGACTATCTAAACTTATTTTGACCTAAAATAGACTTTCAAATGGGAATTTGCCTTTATTTGGGATTCTATGTAATTTACCCAGTCAAACATGGTCAAAACTCAAATCCAAGTTAACCATTATATTCCTTAGGTCCAAATTAGGTTAACACCAAAATTTGGGCCCAATCAGAGTCTATCTTGACCTAGTTTGTATTTTGGACCCTAAAAGGTTTATTTTTTACACTCAGACCCCTGACTTTCAATTTCCCTTATATCCATGCCCCTAACTTTTCATCATCCCTATGGAAAACTCCTGCCACCATGACCATGTGAACAAAGCTTCAAACCCATGAAGCACCAACTTCAATCAAGGATTTCTCCTTGATTTGTTGGCCAAATCCTTTTAAAATTGAAGGAATTGTTGATTAGAAGATCCCCAACCATCTGAACATCATCAAAGATCCCAAATCAAACCCTACAACTCTGGAAAACTCATGATTTCAGAGGATATTTCCTTGCTTCAATTGCATGGAATTTGCAGGGATTCCTTGCAATTGAAGGCATGGAACGACTCTATAAAAGCTCCTCTACATCTCAGCGTTCTCCCCAGCCAAGAATCAACTGAAATCTCTCTTCCTTCTCCTCCTCAGGCCACTGTCTTCTTCAGCTTTGGCGATCTCACTCCTGCGACAATCCAGTTACTAACTTGGATAGTCCTTTGTCTTCCTTTCTCTCTATCGCTCCTCGCTAGTGTTCACAGCGTAGATCGTGTAGAGAATTAGCATGTTATAGTATAGTGCGAAATATGTCTCGAGAAAATAAATTAATGGAACTTGGTGAGTCCCGGTCGATCACAGGGAGGCAGAAAGCACTTTTGATTTCATACGTTATTCCAAATATAAATGCTAAATAGTATAGACAATATATATAACAATCAGAAGAGTTTAAACATGAATTGTATACATAGAACCAGACAAATTCTAACATAAATGTAACTACTTATGTAACCAAACAAGGGCACCACGGGTGGTTCATGGTGGCCTTTTGGAGAGGTTGGGAAGAGTAGCAATAATCCGTCGGGGTGGCCCAATGGATGCTTTAGACAGAGGTGCAGAGATGAATGCAGAGAAGACGGGAAGAAGAAGAGAGAGAGGTTGAAGGAGGAAGAAGAAAAATGAGAAGTGCCTTCAAAGGGGGGCTCTTTGGCTTGTTTTTATAGCTTTAGTGGAGGGACAAAAAGGTATTTAGCCCCTTAAATTCGTACAAATGCTTTAGATTAATCAGATCCGTTGATCGGGAGATCAACGGCCGATCAACGGCCCTAATTAAGCCTTCCAAATCCTTCTTTTATCCCTGGTTGAATCTGGTGCTGCCATGTGGCAGCCTGTGCACCCTCGGATGAAGATCACACAGCTACAGATCGCCTGTGCTTGTGCCTTCATTTCCTCTCCCTCGCCGCTCGCCTCTTCTGAGCGCCCAATCCTCAGTTGTCTGATCGTAAGATCGGACGGCTTAAATGCACGCTCAATCCCGCCTTTAAATTCTAAAGAGTGCGTACGCATGTCTCCACACGCATCATCGGCCTGTTCTTGATCCAGCGCCTCTGCACCCGCCATGCGTTTGCTGCTGAGCCGCCTGATGGAGATCCGGCAGTTAATTGCGCTTGCACTCGTCGCTTCTCTTGATTTCCCACCAGGCACGCTTCGATCGTGCGCCCATCATCTCGTGGAGAGAGCGCTAACCAACGCACAACTCCCATGCATTTGTTGCGTTTACATTTTGTTGGCGTGCGTTCTCGACCGTTGCATGGGAATCTAATGGTCAAGATCTCATCCACATCTGATGATGCTGCTGAGGGCGGGTGGCGTGGCTGCATTGCAACCGTTGGATGATGATCCAACAGCTTGCGGTTCTCCTTCCAAATTGGGGTGCGGTGAGGGGCGGCTGCGATGACGCCACATGGAGCCATCATGCCGTCCATCTTCTCCTTGTATCTAATGACGTAGGCCTCCGATTAAGTTGATTTCTGCACTGTTGGACTACGAACGTTGATCTGGATCAATCCACGTGATTGGATTTGTCATTTAAGGTTTGGATATTTTTCAATTTCCCCTTGGCTCCTACTTTTGCAGACTCCCTAGGGTGCTACGGGAGTTTGATTGATGTGCTCTTTGAAGCGTTGGACTCTTGTCGTTATTCCGAACAGATCCATAAGGTTGGATCGATCATCTGCAGCCCTGGATTACCTGCAATTAGTAATACCTCTCAAATAGCATATTATTATGTATAAAACATATAAATCATCTAAGATGCAAAGTACGATGTGTACGCATGCAGAATGCCCATGTTAAGCTAGGTTTTACCTTAATTCAGGCGAATTAGGGTTTATGATTGCTGCGCAATCATACCTCATGCCTAAATCTTGCTAGTCCCTAGCAGCTGCAAGACTAAATGCATTATATCAAGAGTTTACTAAAGGTTTATTTCTTTTTGTTTCATCCAAGAATTTAGAATCCAGCTAACCATGAATATATAATGTTGTAGCTTCTGCAACGGATCCAAGCGAAGAGTCAATACACATTTAAAGTTTGTACTTGACCCCTAGTAAAATTCTATTGGGATAGGCAAACCTCTTCTCTCAGGAATATAAAGTATTTTCTGATTTTAGCCCCTGCTTTTGTGTTAGGTAGTAGATGTCTGAGTTAGCTGGATTTGTATTTGGTGGTTCACTCTCTTCTGGTGCTACATGGAGACTAGTATTTCAGAATCCAGATTATTAGATTATTGAATACCTTAACTTAGAGAAGGGCTGGAAAATTGTGCTCTCTTTAATCTTTTGTACATTTTCTTTTCTCTCTCTCTCTCTTTCTTTTTCTTCCTGAGCTCACATATTACCAGATTTGCAACTGTATTTGGTGGTCTTACATGGTATTACACTTTAATTAGGTTCTAATAACCCTACGACTAAGTTAGACTCCTTAGCCCATATTTAGGTGGTCAGAAATACATAAAAATAGGTTAAGGCTGTATTTGGTGATTTGTTGGGGATGGTAGGTATTTTTGCCTCAAAACATTTTGACTTACATAACTCAAACTTCTTAACATAACACCTTTTTTTTCTTTCTTTTGCTAAATAGTAAATATCTTTTTTGTATGCTTTTTCTTCTTTTTATTAACAATATATATATCTACTGACACAATGCTGTTACCAACATAACATAATGCAACAATTCAACAAGACATACATACCTTTATTCATGAGGCATGATTTGGGATTTTTGGGGATGACCAAGAGGATCTTGGGTGGCTTATTTGGTGGAAGTGCCTACTTTCGACACTGGGCAGGGAATGGATAGGATAACATATTTATAACCTTGACATTAATACCCTTCTTCAGCTGAGGATTCTATAGAGGATAGGCGTGACCATCCACCTCAGTCTTAGTTTTATCGAAACCTACTCTCTATGTTTTTGCCTTATTTGGTGGCTCTTGTATGGAATTTCTCATAGATTTAGTATGCAAGAAACGAAAGTGAAAACTTTGCCCATCTCTGAGTATCATTATTCAATTATTAAAGATTAAAGATTCCTTACACTAGCCTTAGAGCACCAGTAGACTCTCTACTCTCATCTCACGTATGTTTTGGTGGATCTACTCAAAGATAGTTCACCTGACTCCCTGATTGTTGTCCAAGGGTTCAGGAGAAGATGCGATGCTTCTTCTTGACAAACTAGAGATGTTTATCGATTTTCACAGAGGATCCATTGCAAAATCTACATGCAAGTATGAAATTATACTGGATTCTAAGTCTAGGAATCTACTAAAGAATAATTCTCTAATAAAAACTCTTGATAAAATGATCTAATCCCCCAATTGTTGGTAGAAAATTTTCAGTTTTTTATGGACTACCCCCATGCCTAATTGTTTGCATGTCCTCATGCATGAATAAAAGACATAAGGTAGGGTGTATGTGGATAGAAATCACCTGAGTTGTCATTTAGCTCATGCTATTACTGCAATGCCATACACAATATGCAAAACACTATGCGAAAATGAAATATGCTATATATATATGGTATGTATAGATGTATACGTGCTGAGTTTAACGCCTCCAGCTGGGCAACTCATCAGTCACACATCCTCAAGAAGATGTATCGTTTCGTCAGCAGGAGGAGATTCTTGGGAAAAGAATGGTTTGAGGCACTGGCCATTAACCGTAAAACTGTGCCCAGATTTCGGGTCTCTAATTTGGATTGCCTCGTTAAGATACGGGTGGACCACTAGAAACGGCTCAGTCCACTTGGACTTGAGCTTACCCGCAAAGAATTTTAGTCGGGAGTCAAACAACCAAACTTGCTAGTTAGGTGCGAACTCCTTCCTCCGAATGTGTCGATCATGGAAAGCTTTTGTCTTGTCCTGGTATATTTTTGCATTCTCATATTGTTCCTGCCTAATCTCCTCTAACTCACTGAGTTGGAGCTTTCTTTCATAATATCCGGCCTTGAGGTTAAAATTACACTTCTGCACTGCCCAAAAGGCACGGTGCTCCAGCTCCACAGGAAGGTGACAGGCCTTTCCATACACCATGCGATATGGCAATATTCTGAGCAGGGCCTTGTATGAGGTCCGATATGCCCATAGTGCATCAATCAACCGATCGGACCAATCCTTCCTATCAGGTCTAACCATCTTTTGAAGGATAAGCTTGATTTGACGGTTTGATACTTCAGCCTGCCCATTGGTCTGTGGGTAATACGAGGTAGCAATGCACTGCTGCGCCCTGTATTTCTTCAATAATGACCTAAAATGAGCATGGATGAAGTGGCTTCCCCCATCGCTTATCAGGGCACGGGGAACCCTGAATCTCGCAAAAATAAATTCCCGAATGAAGGATATAACAGTCTTATGATCAGCTCCTCTTGCTAGGATAGCTTCTACCCACTTTGAGATAGTCTATACTCAAAGACATGCAAGTTTAGGAAGGGGCCCATAAAGTCGATGCCCCAGACGTCGAACACTTCTACGACCAGAATGGATTGGAGAGGCATCATATCCTTCTAGGTCATAGAACCAACTGCCTGGCATCGCTTACAGCACTTGGCAAACTCATGTGTATCTCTGAAAATGGTCAGCCAAAAAAATCCCGACTACAAAATCTTTGCAGTGGTCTTCTGGCTTGAGAAATGACCCCCACAAGCATTGTTGTGGCAGAAGGATAACACACTAGAGATTTCCGAATCAGGGACGCATCTACGAATGATCTGATTAGCCCCAATGCAAAAGAGCAATGGGTCGTCCCAAAAATAGAATTTAGCCTCTGATATGAATTTGAGCTTTTGATCCTTGGATAATCTCGTAGGTAGTCTGCTTGCGACAAGATAGTTTGCTATATTAGCATACCAAGGAAACTCAACAGAGTTGATAGATAATAAAGACTCATCCGGAAATTGGTTTGAGATAGGCGAGTAGTAAGGAATGTAGTTTGGGTCTAGCCGAGAGAAGTGATCTGCCACAACATTTTGTGCTCCGGCTTTATTGCGGATTTCGACATCAAACTTATGCAAAAGAAGGATCCATCTGATAAGGTGGGGTTTTGTGTCTTTTGCCAACAAATTCTAGAGGGTGGAATGGTTAGTGTAGATGATAACTTTGGACCCGAGTAAGTATGACCTAAATTTCTCCAACCCGAATACCACGGCTAGGAATTCTTTCTCAGTGATTGTATAGTTACACTGAGCCTCGTTCAGCATTTTGCTAGCGTAGTATATTACGAATGGATGGTACTCCCGACACTGGCCAAGAATGGCTTCGACAGCAAAGTCGGAGGCATCACACATCATCTCGAGGTCGAGAGACCAATCGGGAGGTTGGAGAATAGGTGCACTTGAGACAGTGCTTTGCAAGGTTTCGAAAGTGCTGAGGCATGAGGAGTCGAAATCAAAGGGCGTGTTGGTTATCAGAAGATTCATTAATGGACAAGCAATTTTTGAGAAATCTCGAATGAATCTTCGATAAAATTTGACATGCCCTAAGAATGATATGATTTGCCTAACTGAGCTAGGTAGAGGTAATCAAGAAATGATTTCAAACTTAGCTCGGTCGACCTCAAGTCCATTAGAGGAGATCTTGTGACCTAGTACGATGCCATCCCTCACCATAAAATGTCTTTTCTCCCATGAAAGTACTAGGTTAACCTCTATACATCTTCTTATAATCTTTGTGAGGTTATCAAGATAAGATGAGAAATCATCTCTAAACATGGAGAAGTCGTCCATGAACACTTTTACACAGTCCCCAATCATGTCTGAAAAGATGGCCATCATGCATCGCTGAAAAATAGTTGGTGCGTTGCAGAGGTTGAAAGGCATCTGCTTAAAAGTGAATATTCCAAAGGGGCACATAAAAGTCATCTTGTCTTGATCTTCTGGGTTGATTGCGACTTGATTGTACCTAGAGTATCCATCTGGAAAGCAGAAGAAACTACGCCTGGTTAGCCGTTCTAGAATCTGATCAAAAAAGGGTAAAGGAAAATGATCCTTTTTGGTAGCTGAGTTTAGCTTCCTGTAAAGACCCGCCAAGAAGTCGTGGTGCGGGTCGGGATGGATTCGCCCAATTCATTTCTGATTACGGTGAGTCCTGCCTTTTTGGGCACTATCTGAATGGGACTCACCCACTGGCTATCGGAAATAAGATAGATAATGCTTGCGTCTAGCCATTTAATGATCTCCTTCTTGACAACCTCCAACATATTTGGATTTAGGCGCCTCTAAGGTTGTCTTGATGGTCTCACCCCTTCATTAGTGTAGATATGGTGAGTGCAATATGAGGGGCGAATTCCGTGGAGATCAGTAATGCCCCACCCAATAGCAACCCTATGTGCTTGTAAAATGGAGGTCAACTGGTGTTCCTGATCCAGAGTCAAGTGAGCATTGATAATCACGGGATATGTCTCACTTTCTCACAGAAACATGTACTTGAGCGAATCAGGTAAGGGCTGTAACTCTAGGAGTAGAGGGTAGGGAGGGGGTTTATGTAGGGGAGGAGAGGCAGCAACAACGGAAATATGCTGATCCTGACTACTAGAGAATCCACCTACAGTGGTCATGTAATCCTACCTTAAGATATAAGTGCTGGATAGGACAGGATAGTTAGGATCAGGGGTGTTAAGAGCAGATGAACACCCCTGACAAGCAGATCCATGGGACGAAATGTGTATGTCATTAGTCTCAGTTCCGTGTGGATCGCGATCTAAGACCCTTGATTGTGAAGATGAATTTGCCATTGGGTTGCTGCAAAGGAGCCTAATGTTCCCACAGAAAGTTGAATCTTCATCTTCACTATCCTCCTCGATCAAAACGTAATCAATGTTCTTTGATGCCCTGAAAACGTCTAGTCTAAGCTTTTCGTTCCCTAGGGCAATCTCCATGCACCCTGATGCACAGTTGATGTTGGCGTGGGCGGTTGCCAAAAACAAGCGACCTAGAATAATCGGTGCATCATGGAGATTAGGAGAAACCTCCATATCAAGAACAAAAAAGTCCTCTGGAAAGCAAAATCCTTGGACTTTTACGATCACATTTTCAACCACCCCCTCGATGTTTTTACCGATAGGTCAACCAACTGTATGGTAATCGAGGTGGGCTTTAACTCCCTAAATCGAAATCGATCAAATACTGCGGTGGGGGTTAGGTTGATGGATGACCCTAAATCAAGAAGGGCCCTATCAAAAGGGGAATCCTGCAAAAGCAGGAAATCAGTGGTGTGCCCGGGCCCTTTTTGGGCAGTAAGTCAGTTAAAATAACTGCACTGGCTTCCTCAGATAATACCGCTTGTCGTCCTATTCTCTGTTGTCGCTTCAGTGTATAGTAGTCCTTAAAGAACCTAGCAACAGCAGGGATGTGATCTATTGCTTCGAGGAGAGGGACCTGAATATGACCTTCCTTGAACATAGATTTCAGGTCCTCGAAATTCTGTGTCCTTTTTCCGTGTTGAATCTCGCATTAGGGCCTGGGGAAAAGGGACGGGAATTTCAGGGTCTAGGGGCTTCTTTCCTCCATCTAATGAAGATGGCTTGTGAGAGGAAGAGGGTTGTGAGCCATCTCATGGTAGAGTGCAGGGAAAATCATTACCTGCTTGCTTAGGTAGTAGGTCCTGTGTAGTCTTTCTGCTCCTTAAGGTGACAGCTTTTGCATTGGTGTGCTATCCATGCAGGGGCAGAGGAGCGGGTTGGTCTGGATACACAAGGTTTGGCAACAGAGGTGGCTGACCGAGCCCATAACCAGGTGGTGTGGGAGGTGCTTGCATAACAGCGTGTGCCTACCCCAGTGGTGCTTGGAATCTAGGTGGGGAGCCTTGATTCTGCACATATCTCGGGTTTGGGACAGGTTGGGAGGGAAAAGCTCCCTGTGATCTATGCTCCTGCATCATCTGGTTTTGCGTGTTTTGTATGCTCTATATTTGGTCAGCCATTGCCTTCATTATTTGCTGGTTGTCATGAGTAGATTTCTGAATTAATACTTGTAATTCCTCCTTTAGCGACTCCAAAGGTTCGGCCCACTTTGGAGGGTAGTTGGTAGCTTGGTGCAGCGGCTGATAGATAGAGCGTGTCTGTTGCTGCTGAGACGGGAATGGCTACTTCCTAGGATACGTGTTCTGCGCATTCCTATATTGTCTGATCTGGTAGTGTGGAGCTTGACTCGATCTCTATGGGTTACCAGACCAGGAGAAATTGGGATGCTGGCACCAACCAGGGTAATATGTTTCAGAATACGAGTTGTTATGCCTATATCCCTGAATGGCATTGACATTTTCGTAAGCCGAAGATGTCTCAGATGTGAATTCATCAAAAGAATACGCACTTGCATCGTCATGTGGTGCATAACCCTGATTGTACGATGCCCGATCCATGTTGTTCACGGGTTCCTGGTATGCAGGATTCCGCGAAGATGGAGAGAAAACATCCTGAGTAAACAGATATGTACGAGCAGAGGGGGCTCAAGATGCTTGAGAGGAGTGCAATGGAGCAGTGCTGCTAGAAGATCCGGATCTCACTCGCATCAATTCATTGAGCTTCCTATCGAGCAGATCCACCTTATCCAGCTTTTTGGTGATAATGTCCATGTCGGCTTGGGCAGACTTGGCTTGAGCTTCGTGGACATTAACTCGTTGCTATCCAGGTCGCTAGAACTGGTTCATTGAGGCGGCGTTCATCGAGTTCTCTGCTAAGGACTCGAACAATTCAAATGCGTTGTTCTCGTCCTTCGCAAGAAAATTCCCACCGCTAGATGCATCAGCTAGGTACCGATGTGTGTCATCCAGCCCATGGTAAAATACTTGAGCGAGGTGCCATTTGTGTACACCATGGTGTGGGCACTTCCTTAGAAGATCATGGAATCTGTCCCAAGCGTCATGCAGCTTCTCTCCAGGGCCTTGAGCGAAGGTCGTGATTGTGTGCCTCATAGCATTTGTTCGACCGATCGGGAAGAACTTTTGGAGGAATTCGTGACGTAGCTCCTCCTAAGTTCAAATTGGCCTCTCGATGGTCTTGAACTAATAAGCAGCTTTATCTTTGAGAGAAAAAGGAAAAAGCTTCATGAGAACAATCCCAATATCTATATTCCTAGGTCAAACTGACTCTGCAATCCGACTCAGGTCTTCGAGGTGCTGGAAGGGATCCTCATTCGAGTTTCCATGTAAATGTGTCTGAATCAGACTTATGATATTCGATTTTAACTCAAATGCATCTCCTCTTACGGAAATCTGGACCTGAGGTGCTATGATTGTTGTCGCTGGATCGTAGAACTCTCACAGTTGTTCTCCACGTGGTGGATGACGCATCCTGTCGAGTGTTGTGAGAATCCGGTTAATGCTCTGCTCATATTTGTTCCGTTTCCTCGACCCTGGCTTCCAAACGGGCCATTGGGTCTTGATTCTCAGGGTCTTGATGAACTCGAGGACCGGGATTAGCCATCTCAGCTAATCGGGTGGATGAAGGTTGAGAAGAGAGGTCAAGCGAAAATCGCCTTTGCCATCTTGGGTTTGGCTCCCAAGGTCTCGCAAGTTCAGGTCTTAATGACCTTCTTCCTTGCATACACCAACTCAAAGGGTTGGTGTAGTCAAGCAGAATAAGGCTAAGACCTTGTTAATCAGAGTGGCCCTTTAGATCAGATGATCGGATTTTTCGTTTAAGTTTATGTTATTAAAAATTCGGTGAGAGACCTACTGTAAGGAATTCCTACCTCTCAGGCTAGCCTGGCCAGTCTGGTTACGAGGGGACTTCGAGGAAGGTTCTTCCTTCGGCTTTCACCTCTGGTTCCGTTACCCCGCAGCTATGATCATTTGACACTACCCCGTAGGCTTAGTTACCAGGTTTTGCAAGAGAGGTTGGAACTACCCAGTAGTTTCAAGCCAAATGCATGTTATTTGATGTATTTTTGTGAATTCTTAACCTATGTTTTTCAATGTAATAGATGGTTGGTGGTCCACAAGGTGACTCGCCTCACTGACTAACTTTTGGGCTCATCAGAGTCCAAGTTAGTCTATGTGGTCTTATTGGCTCATGCACTTCTATGTTCTTTTTCAAATTGAAGATCACAATTTAAATGTATACTATAAGGCAAGATGGAATCTAAATAATTTGAAACATGGCAAGAAGATTCTTTTGTCAATAATCTTTCTAGGGAGTATTTTTCCAATTTTTTTTTTATTTCCAATAATTAATTATGAATTGTTAACTAACCAGGGGTCAAATTTGAAATTTTGACCCTATGTTGATTTTTCTATTGGAAACTATATCAAATATGCTCCAAAAATTTTGTAAAAATATGATATTGAAAGCTAATTTGATTATCTTTCACACCCTATAAATTTTGAATAAATCTGATTTTTATGTTAGTCGGAATTGATTTCTAAAGTTTATAAAAGTTCTGTTTTCAAGCAATCTGACCAGTATGTACTCCACTAATTTTTAAAAATTCAATAGAAGGAATTTCTTTTTGAAAAAGGTGAGGTTGGAAAGATAATTTGAAGATCTAGTTCCAGTCCAAATTTCAGAATTTTTGGAGCATTAGAAACATGGCTATTGAATTTTAAAGATGACACTTACTTTCTAGTGGAGTTTCTAATAGGAATGTGTGCACCTGATTTTCGCAGCACCCACTTTTCCTCATTCACCACTTAGTGTCATTGTTCTTGCACACAAAAATATTGCATTAGAGATAAAATCAAAAGTCGCCTTGCCTCCCCGGCAACAGTACCAATTCATTCGTGGTGTAGATCGCGTACAGAATTAGCACGTTGTAGTATAGCACGAAATACATCTCGAGCAAATAAACTAACGAAACTTGGTGAGTCTCGGTCGATCACAGGGAGGCAGAAAGCACTTTTGATTTCATACGTTATTCCAAATATAAATGCTAAATAGTATAGACATAATATATACAACAATCAGAAGAGTTTAAACATGAATTGTATACATAGAACTAGACAAATTCTAACATAAATGTAACTACTTATGTAACAGAACAAGGGCACCACGGGTGGTTCGTGGTGGCCTTTTGGAGAGGTTGGGAAGAGTAGCAACAATCCGTCAAGGTGGCCCAACGGATGCTTTAGACGGAGGTGCAGAGACGAATTCAGAGAAGGTAAGAAGAAGAGAGAGAGGTTGAAGGAGGAAGAAGAAAAATGAGAAGTGCCTTCAAAGGGGGGCCCTTTAGCCTCTTTTTATAGCATTAGTGGAGGGCAAAGAAGGTATTTGGCCCCTTAAATTCGTGCAAATGCTTCAGATTAATCAGATCCATTGATCGGGAGATCAACGACCCTGATTAAGCCTACCAAATCCTTCTTTTATCCCCAGTTGAAAATGGTGCTGCCACGTGGCAGCCTGTGCACCCTCGGATGAAGATCGCATGGCTATAGATTGCCTGCGCTTGCGCCTTAATTTCCTCTCCTTTGCCGCTCGCCTCTTCTGGGCACCTAATCCTCAACTGTCTGATCGTAAGATCGGATGGCTTAATGCGTGCCCAATCGTACCTTTAAATCTTAAAGAGTGTGCACGCACGTCTCTGCACGTGTCATCGCACGCGTTCTTGATCCAGCGCCTCCGCACCCGCCACGCGTCCGCTGCCGAGCCGCTCGATGGAGATCCGGCGGTTAATTGCACCCGCACTTGCTACTTCTCTCGATTTCCCACCGGGCGTGCTTCGATCATGCACCCATCGTCTCATGAAGAGAGCGCTAACCAATGCGCTACTCCCATGCATTTGTTGCGTTTATGTTTTGTCGGCACGCATTCTCGGCCATTGGATGGGAATTCAACAGTCGAGATCTTATCTACATCTGATGATGTGGCTGAGGGTGAGTGTAGTGGTTGTATCGTGGCCGTTGGATGACGATCCAACGGCCCACGGTTCTCCTTCCAAATTGGGGCATGGTGAGGGGTGGCTGCGATGGTGCCACATAGCGCCATCATGGCCGTCCATCTTCTTCTCCTTGTATCTAATGACGTAGGCCTCCGATTAAGTTGATTTCTGCACCGTTGGACTGCGAACGTCGATCCGGATCCATCCATGCAGTTGGATTTGTCATTTGAGGTCTAGGTATTCTTCAATTTCTCCTTGGCTCCTGCTTCTTCTACGAACTCCCTAGGGTGCTACGGAAGTCTGATTGACATGCTCTTTGAAACCTTGGACTCCCGTCCTTATTCCGAATAGATCCATAAGGTTGGATCGATCATCTGTAGCCCTGGATTACCTGCAATTAATAATACCTCTCAAATAGCATATTATTATGTATAAAACATATAAATCATCTAATATGCAAAGTATGATGTGTATGCATGCAGAATGCTCGTGTTAAGCTAGGTTCTACCTTAATTCAGGTGAATTAGGGTTTATGATTGCTGCGCAATCAGCCAACCACAGTAGGAGCTCCCTTAGCCCTTGTCGTCGCTGCCCTCCCTCACCAGACTTCTTCGTCTTCTTCACCTTTGGCTGGTCAACGCCAGTCGTGCCTCGCCTCCTCTTCCCTCGATAAGACCCCTCATTTCTTCCTCTTTGTCTCTAGCACCCTCTCGCCCCCTTAGGACCTAGCTACACTCACTACACACGCCTACCCTCCCTCATCTTCACCTCCGATGTGAGCTCCGGCGAGCTCGCGTTGGCACGCCAGTCTACCAAACACCACAATGCCACCACCAAAACCTTCACCGTGTCCTCACAACCAAAAGCCCCAAAAAAATTAGGGCTATTGGCCTCTTGATGATGGCAGATTTGCATGTGGAAAGGGTTTGGGTTTGGAAAACCCATCATCGTAGTTTGATTCGCAAGAAAATCCATCGATCAGATAAAATTTATAATTGAAACTCGAAAAGTGAGTCCCGGGTCGAACATGGGGAGGTAAACATTTGGTTTTGAAAATCCACGTTTCGCTTTTATTTTTTTTTGTTGTTTTTGTCTTTTCAATTTTTTTTTGTATTTTTAGCAAGCAAGAGATTAGGTCGATGAATTCTTATCTAACTAATCTACTTGCAAAATATAAGAGAGAAAGAGAGAAATAATTATGTATTTTTATAATCAAATATTTATTACAACTAGGAAAGCGGGAAATCGGAGGCTGCTCTCGGAATTTTGAATTTCCCTTTGAGCGGGAAAAGCTGTTGTTGGATGGCTGGCCACCTGAGGGGGCCCGGCGCCGATGCCGGTGACTCTGATGGATGGGCGGTATGGCATCCGCGATCTTGGCGTAGGAAGGCATGTGATGTACGTGTCCCTGCAGGTGTTAGGAACATGGGTAGGAGGGATTTTCGAGATGGTTGTGGCAGAGGTCGAAGGGAGGTGACCTGCTATCGATGTCGCCTTCGGGGGCACCTAGCAGCGACCTGCCGGCGCCCACTGCTGTGTCTGGCGTGCGGAGGTTTTGGTGACAAACGGGACGCCTGCTTGGCGGCATGTGATGGTTCTGGGGGCAGGGACTACAATACACCTTCGTGGCCTCAGGGTAAGTTGTAGATGCCCCTCCCCCCTTCCCCTGAAACGCTCGGGGGTTGTGCTTTGGATGTCGAGGTTCCCCTGACTGAGGATGTCAAAGTAGCGGAACTGGCTCTACGTAGTGCTTTGATTGGAGAAGTTATGATGGGCACCATATCGATGGATAGAATTCGACAACTGGTGAGATTTCTCTTTATCAACTGATGATTGGAAGACTGTGATTATTTCATCGTCGCGATGTGCTGTTTGATGTGGGTGTGGGAGATGTTGAAAGATACTGCTTTTAGACTAGTTTTTTGGATGGGCTATCAGTGATCTGGCAGCTGGTTTCCCCTTTTGATGGATCTTTGCCTGAACGTCTCCCTCAAAGAACAGCCGCCAGGTCTGGTGTTCTTGAGATTAGAGGTCTTTGCATCTGAGATCTAGGAAGGTGGTGGAAAACATGATAGCTGGGTTTGCATCTGTGGCGGTGGATGCTGCTGTTGGGCTGACTGAAGGAGATGCCAGTGTTCTGAATTTGAAGGTAAAGGTCTTCAGGGCTGGTGCCATTCCTGATAAACTGATCCTCAGATGTGGGGGCAGTTCTTGGATGCTTCTTCTGAATTTTATTGTGGCAGATTGAGAGGTTGTCCCTAGACATCGTCCCCCCTCTTATGTTGTGGTGCTGAAATCTAAAACTCCTCCCTTGCATCCAAATTGTGCTAATCAGGATATGATGGCAGAATGTTCTAAGGGTAGGGAATTGGTGGATGGGGTAGGGAAACTGGGGGATGTAGAGATGAGGACTGAAGCTCTGGCAGGTGTGGCTGAACTATCTCTGATCCAAAACCTCCCCTCCTGTGTTGAGGTGCTGAAGTCCAAAGCCCCTTCCTTGCAACCACACGGTGACTGTCAGGAGGTGGTGGCAGAATGCTCGAGAGAGAGGGAACTGGTAGATGAGGTGGGGAACCTGGGAATTATGGAGATGAGGTTTGAAGTTCAGGACATTGTAGATGTTTTACCCCTGGTCCAAGAGGCAACTACAGTGATGGATGCTAATGGAAAGGAATTGAGTTTATCAAATGAAGTTGTAAGTGAGGATCTGAAAACCCATCTGGGTGAGCCTGATGAAGGGATGATTATGAATGTGATTAATGAGCATGCTATCTCGGATATGGTGGACCCCTCTGTGAATCCTGTGAACTTGCAGACTTGCTCTCCTGTGGTTGAAGTCGTGCATTCGAAGTCAAAGACTCCTTCTACTGCCAGGAGTTGGAAACCTCCCTATAAGCTGAGGTTAAGAAGGCACACTCCCACACAAAAGATTGATGAATCAGTCGTTGCAGCTGTGATGAAGGTTAGTAGGACTTTTGCAGCTGTGAAGGGGACAGACTTGATTCCCAAATGAAGATCTTGAGCTGGAATGTGCGTGGGCTGTGCGATAGAAGTGGGAGGGAGTCGCTAATTAGATATCTACATGAATGGGAAATCGATTGTGCTTTTGATAAGGCATGGGAAGAGATGAGGGCAGGATCTGCAAATGACCTTGTGGTGGTCAATTCCATTAGCAGATCTGGGGGAATTGCCATTTGGTGGAGGAAGCAGATGCTGTGCTTACAGGAGGTTTCCATGGCTAGGCACCTTCTGACCTGCAGATTCACAAGAGGCCAGGGGGACAGTGTCTTCTATGTGACTGGTGTATATGGGCCAAACGATCCTAACAGGAGGCAAGAACTGTGGGAGGACTGGAATCTAACTGCAGAATTTGTATGTGGGGGGGCTTGGCTTGTTGGAGGTGACTTTAATTGTACTTTAGTGGGGAGTGACAGACCTAATGGGGTGGTCGACAGCTCCTCCACGGAATTTCAGTTGGTGGTCCAGGCCTTGGGGATGTGCGAATTTCCATCATCAGGGGCTGAATTCACTTGGAGGAATGGCAATGGGCTCATGTCCAAGATTGACAGATTTTTTGGGAATGCTGAGCTGTTAGATCCCTTCCAGATGTCATTTGTGTGTGGTCTTGAACATCCATTTTCTGACCATACACCTTTGGTGTGGGATAATGGTGAGCAGGTGGTGGCTGGTTCCTATTTTAAATTTAGGAGATCTTGGCTGAGGGAAACAGGGTTCAGAGACATGCTTGCCAGCTGGTGGAGGTCACAGCAGGGTGAGGGCACAGCCACCTTCAGACTGGCTTCTAAGCTTATGGCTCTGAAAGGCATGCTGAAGGAGTATGGAGATATTGTCTCAGTTCTTAGACATCAGAAGCGTCATGAGGCCTTGCTGAAAATTCAGGAATTGGATACCAAGGAAGCTGTGGACCATCTATCTGAACTTGATCTTGCTGATAGAAGAAGATGGTAGGGGGTGGTAATTGAAGAAGACCTGAAATTGGAAATGGATTGGAGGGAGCGATCTAGATAGCTATGGCTAAGTGAGGGGGATGCAAACACCAAATTTTTTCATTTGGCTGCTAGCTCTAGGAGGAGAGCAAATCTGATCTCATCAATGGTTGTAGAGGGGTAGAGAATTACCTCATTATCTGATATCAGAGCTGAGGCCGTCAGATACTTCAAGGAATCTTCAAGAGCTGCAGGTAGTGGCAACTGGAGAATGATAGCATATGATTTGCCCAGGATTAATGAGTCTCAAGGGGCCAGCCTGATTGAATCTATTTCTGAGGTTGAAGTATTGAAGGCTATTAATGATCTCAATTGTGAAGGATCTCCTGGTCTTGATGGAATCCAGGTTTTCTTTTACAAAGAACTATGGGACATTGTGGGCTCAGAGGTTATGGGGGTAATTAGAGAATTCCAAAGTGGAAATTTTGGCTTTGAAAGAATTAATAGATCTTATCTGATTCTTTTGCCTAAAACTCCGAGTGCTGAATCTTTCCAGGAATTTAGACCCATTGCTCTTTCTAACTCCTTGTATCTGGTGATTGGAAAGGTCCTGGCTAATAGATTGAGGCCTGTATTGCAAGACTTGATCCATCCTGCTTAGTCTGCTTTCCTCCCAAGTAGATCCCAACAAGAATCTTTTATCTTGGCCCAAGAGATGGTTTGTGGTTGGCATAAGAGAAGATGCAAGGCCTTCATGTGGAAGGTTGATTTTCGTAAGGCTTATGACTCAATCAGCTGGCCTTATTTATGGGATGTGCTTAAAAGAAGGGGCTTTCCCCCTACTTGGATAGCTTGGGTTAAGAGATGTATTACCACGGCCTCCTTTACCCCTCTAATAAATGGGAAACCCTGTGGTGCATGGATCCAGCCTCAATGTGGCATCAGGAAAGGATGCCCCTTGGCCCCATTGATCTTTAATTTGGCAGGTGACAGTTTAGCTTGGTTTGTTTGGTTAGAGGATATTCACTCTCTTACAGGAACAGTCTGGCTCCCATTCTTCAATACGCAGATGATACTGTCTTTTTTGTTGAAGGATCCATGGATGGAGCGTTGTCTTTGCATCACTTGGTTGATATCTTTGGTGAGCTTTCTGGACTGAGGTTAAATAGGGACAAGTCTGGTTTGGTCTGCTTTGGTTTACCTGAGGAGGAGCAAGAAGCCTTAGCAGCCATTCTGATGACTCCCCGCATCAGTCTTCCTATCAAATATCTTGGGCTTCCTTTGAGGTTTTCCAAGTTGAAGAGAGGTGATTGGAATTGCCTTTTTGACAAGATCTCTATGAAACTTGATGGTTGGCACAACAGATTCTTATCCAGAGGTGGAAGGCTTATCTTGCTCAATTCGGTGATCACCTCCATCCCTGTTTTCTACTTTCCATTTTCAAAGCACCAAGATCCATTTGGAAAAGATTGGATGTGATGAGGAAGAGATTTTTTTGGAAGGGAGCTAGACACAAGGGCAGCTTCTTGCAGCCTCTCAAATGGGATCAAATCTGCTATCCTAAGGAGCTGGGTGTTCTTGGGATCAAGTCCTTGCAGCATTTTAATGATGCCTTGCTACTCAAATGGGCTGTTAAGCTGCTGCAAGGTGATATGAAACCGTGGTCTGATTTGATCAGAGATAGATATGGAGCTTCCAACAGCAGGTTTTCCAGACTTCAGCCAAACTGTCCATCACCTTTCTGGAAATCGGTAACTAAGGCTTTGGCTGATCACTTCCATCTGCTACAACCATCACTTGGAGATGGCAGGTCTTTCAGATTCTGGAAGGAGGAATGGTCTGAATTGGGGGTCTTGAAGGAGCTCTATCCGAGAGCTTTTGATGCAGCAGCTGACAAGAATGCTACGGTCAGCAAGATCTGGTCTTGCAGCAGCAGCAGTTGGAATCTGGATGATATGGAATCCAGTAGCAGCAGAAGAACTACCCGGTTATGGGATGAGAAGAGAAGGCTTTTATTAGACCTTGAAAATTTTAGACCTAGGCCTGGAACGGAGGATAGATATCTGTGGGATGGGATGGGATCTATAGTGCCCAATCTGGGTATAATAGAATCTTAAATTTTGAAGAGGGATGGAGACATGATTCCATTGATAAGAAGATATGGATGTTAAAAATTCCTCTCAAGGTACAAATCTTCCTTTGGCTGTGTAGGAGAGATGGGTTAATCACAAGTGATCTACGCCACAGAAGATTGGGTACTGAGCATCATGTGTGTTTTTTATGTGAGATGAGCACTGATAATGTAAATCACCTCTTCTCTTCTTGCCTTATCACTGATGTCATCTGGAGAAAAATTTGTCAGGAGCCTTTACCAGAGTGGAATTCTATGTGGCATGGGTTTGAGGTGAGAGGGAAACCACATGTCCACATGGCTGCTTCTATTTGGTGTGTATGGAAGGCAAGGAATGAGTGACTTTTTCAGGAGAGGCCGATATGTTGTGAGAATATTGTAAGAGAGTGCAGGTCCCTCATACAGTCTTGGGGATCCTTTTTGTAATCTCCCTTCTTTGCACATAATATACTACTCCGGATTGCTATCATAGGACGATAGCTCTCCTTTTTGTTTCAAAAAAAAAAAAGGAAAGCGGGAAATCTATACTACGAAAGCAATAAAGATATAGGTGAAAGAAATTCCCCTCAAAAGTTGCTTGGAGGACAACTCGCTCTGACGTCGCCTGGAGGAAGGTGGTGAGGAGCGGGATGAACGATGATGGGCCAGAGGATGGAGGGCGGGGCAGGACGGCATCGCGGCGAGGATCTACATCCCAAAGTAAGTGAGAAGACTGCCGTGGGATGCTCCACGAATTGGGATGAAGGGAGGGAAAATATTTGATTCTACTTTAGAGGAGCATCTTGGGCTTGGGACAAGCTCTCTTTAGAGCCTTGAAGATGGTGAGAGGAAGAAAGGAAGAGATGAAGAAAAATGGGAGGGGTAGGGTCCTTTTATAGTGGAGTGTTGATAGCAGAAAACTACGCGATCAGAATTGGATTTTGAAAACTCGTCATTGTAGTTCGATTTGCGAAGCAATCCGCCAACAAATAAATTTTGGGTCGAACACAGGGAGACTACGTCGATCTAAAACCTGCGATTATATTTTTTGGTATTTTTGTTTGAAAGCGAGATAATTACAATGGACTTGATATAAATAATAAGAGAGAGAGAGAACAATCACTTGATATAATAATACTATTTTTACAACTAGAAAGCGGGAAATTATTACAGCTAGAAAGTGAGAAATTCTATTCTAGACTTCGATAAAAAGAAGGGAGAGAGATGTTATCCACCTCAACGAATGCTTGGAGGACGAGCCGGATGGGGCAACACCTGGAAGATGGAGGATGGAGCAGAAAGAAAGAGGATGAAGCATTAAAAAGCGGGAACGAGGCAGCACGTCATCGTCATCGCAGGATCCACTTCCGGAACGGGGGTGAGAAAACTTGGATTTGGCTCTAGAGTAGCATCCCGGGTGTGGGACAAGCTTTTCTTGAGCTTTGGAGAGGGAAAAAGGTGAAGGAAGGGATGAGAATTTCATAGGGTAGGGGTCTCCTTTTATAGTTGCAAGGATTGGGGGCAATTTGGTCATTACATAGTTAAAACATTAAATGAGGGGATCATTAGTGACGGATTTAAGTGTCACTAAAGACCCCATGTCGCCGCAGCTTCCCGCGCATGCCTGCTTCCTCGCTTGTTGTGCGCTCAATGCTTGCCCACGTCCAAGAAATCTCAACTGTCTGATCGCGAGATCGAACGACTCAAATCGCTCCTTGCTCGCTTCAGCTTTGCCTAACCACGCACTTGTGCGGGCGGTGAAGCGTGCAGAAGCGCATCATCGCACCCATACATGATCCAGAGCACCTCCTCGCCCCATGTCTCCACTCCTTGCCCTCACGATCGCCATCTGACGGCTGAATTGAGCCCGCTTTCGCGCTCGCGCCTGATTTGAGGCGCAGTGGGGCTCAAACCCGCGCCTCGCGTCTCGCCCTAGCTGCATGACCACTACGCTACAGATGCAACTTAGTCTCGTTTAGGAATTAGGCATGCGCGCCTGTGGCTGTTGGATCAAGATTCAACGACCCAGATTGTTCGCGCCTTTTGCCTTATGAAGATGAGAGCGGGCACATCTAAGTAATTCCTAGCCATTGGATCAAGATTTAACAGCTAGGATCGCGCAATGAAGAGCCCTTGGAGATGAAGTGGTGGGTCTTAGGGTTGATTGGGTGGCTGAGATGCTGCCACGTGGCACCATCTTGGCTGTCCATCTTTTGTGTATTGTAGATGGTGCCACGAATGTTGGATTGGATCGATTTTTACGCCGTTAGGCTACGATCGTCGATCCAAATCCATCCGTGCGATCGGATTTATCATCTGAAGTGCAGATTGACACCATCTTGGCCCTTGATCTCTAGTCTTATTTGGACTATATCTTATGCTACGAATGTCCGATCAGGGCGATCTTGGAGTCGTTGAACTCCAATCGTCGCCTTAATCAGATTCGTATGGTTGGATCATCGATCCGAGGCTCCAATTAAAAGTCGGTCTGTCCCTGGCCATAAAAGGAGACAATTACTATACAATTTATACAATTTGACCTAAATGCATGATTATGCATGTACTATTTACAATGCATGATGCTAATATAAGACTAAGAACATGCATTAATAGACATTTTTGGCTATTTAGATGTATGCACATCACACTCCCATGCCTATCTTTTGCTAGTCCCTATAAAAAACTACATGCTATTTATAAAAGAATTAGGATTGGATTACTTGGGCAAAAGTCATTTTCAACATTAAGAAATTTTTACTTAGGACCTGAACTTTCAAAGACACAATAGCACCCGGGTATCTGCCAAAATACACACCGTCTTAAGCCCTCACCTTATTCAAAGAATGATCTCTTTCTCCTTTTTCTTCTTTTCTTTTTTTTTTTAGATTTTTGAGTTCAGGGTTACAGAGCAGCTTTCTACGGCCACTCAACCCACCCAAGACTTGATGAGAACCCTAAGTTCTAAGCTTCTTAAAAAGAATTCTGCCTAAAGGTGTATCTGTACGACCGGTAGCTTTCTCTCTACTTTTATTTTTATATGATCAACATAAGGGTGGATCCAGTGTATATCTCCTCAGCTTATTTTACTTCTCTGCTTCTTCCTAAGTATTTTGAAATTATACGTGCATTTCTTGAGTTAGGATCTGGACAATCTACTAATGGGATGTTACCCACGATAACTTGCCAGCTATACTCGTGCGGTGAAGTGTGACTTATTCTTTTTTCTTTTCTCCTTTCTTTTTTCTTTTCTTTTTTTTTCTTTTTGGACTTTCTTTTTCTTTTTTAAGTAGGTGGCTTCCCTGGTCTAAGATTTACATAAAGGCAATAATAAAAGAATGGTCTAGTGGCTGGGCTCTGGACAACTTATGGGCTGTTACCCATGATAACTTGCCAGGCATACCACCCTAGAAGGTTCATTAGCTACCCAATTTCCATTAAAACATTCGAACAACAAGTCAGTGTGAATAATGTGTAGATGCTTAGACTTAAAGTTCCCTCAAATCAGACGGCGGGTTGATAAGTCATGTACTTATCACCCAAAATTATTAATAAAATTGAAATGGAATTCAGGATGGCGAGAACTCAATAAATAAATCCACATTTTATTGGATACCCGGACTGATTAAGCCCAAAGACTTGAAAGGTCGTAGTGTTTAGATGCTACTATAATATCTTTTAAGATTGAAAAGTTCTAATGCCCAAATATTCTTTCCTAACTCAATTTTTTTATATATATAAAAGAAAACAAGTAGAATTTACAAGAATTCCACAGAGCTGACAAAATGATTCAAAAATGAATCCACCTCCCCCCATGCCTAGTTGATGTAATGTTCGCATTGAGAATAAAAGACATGAAGGGAAGGGTAGAATGTAGAAGATATCACCTAAATATGATGCTCGGGTCAACTCTGAGTCAGACTATACAACTACTGAGTTTAATGCCATCAGCTAGGCGAAGTTTAGCTAAAGAAATCACAATGTAATGAGAGCAACCGTGTCTGAGACGAGTTCTGGAACAATACGGTCAATAAAAGGCTTTAGACGTTGACCGTTAACTTTAAATGAATTATCTGTCTTTGGGTTAGAGATCTGAACAACCCCATTTGGAAATATCTGATCGCTGATGAACGGGCCGTTTCATTTTGACCTAAGTTTGCCGGGAAAGAGCTTAAGTCAAGAATCAAGAGCCAGACCTTTTGGTTTAGCTTAAAGCTCTTGCGGGATATCTATTGGTCATGAAGAGCTTTGGTCCGAGCCTTGTAGATCTTGGCATTCTTGTATGCATCATTTCTAAGTTCCTCCAACTCAAATAGTTGGAGTTTCCTGATCTTTCCATCTAAACTCAAATCCAGATTACACTACTTGATTGCCTAGAATGCCCTATGTTCAATTTCTATTGGTAAATGGCACGCCTTTCCATACACTAGACGAAATGGTGACATGTCGATAGGCATTTTGTACACCGTACGGTAGGCCCAAAGAGCATTCTCAAGCTTTTGAGTCCAGTCTTTACGATCAGGCCTAACTGTTTTCTAAAGAATATTCTTGATTTCCCGATTGGAGATCTCGGCTTGTCCATTCGTCTGGGGATGGTAAGGTGTGGAGATTCTGTGATTTACCTCGTATTTTGCTAGTAAATTACAGAACTAGGCATTAGTGAAGTGAGTACCACCATCGCTGATGATGGCCCTCGGAATCCGAATCGATTGAAGATGTTCTTCTTAACGAAATCAATGACCACCTTGTGGTCATTGGTTTGGATGGGAATAGCCTAGATCCACTTGGACACGTAATCAACAGCAACAAGAATGTATTGGTGACCAAATGAAGGGAGGAAGGGTCCCATAAAATCGATGCCCCAAATGTTGAGGATTTCGACAGGAAGAATCAGGTTTAGAGGCATCATGTCTCTCTTGGTTATGCTCCCAAGTGCCTTTCATCGGGAACATGACCTCAAGATTTCCTGGGCATCCTTAATAAAGATGGCCAATAAAATCCAGATTGCAAAATCTTTGCAACCGTCTTTTTCCTGGAGAAATGTCCACCACACGGAGATGCATGGCAGAACTCGAGTATACTTTTGAATTCATTCTCCGGAACACATCGACGAATAATTTGATCAGAGTCGATGCGTTACAGTTCACGGTCCTCCCAGAAGTAATATTTGGCCTCAGATTTGAGTCTATCTCATTGTTTCTTGGTCCAATCCTGAAGGATTTGACCAGCGGCCAAATAATTTACGATGTCTGCAAACCATGGAATTTGGACACCTGATACTGCAAGGATAGTCTCGTTCGGCAAAGTATCAGCAATTGGAATATCCAGACAAGAAGAATCACTCAGAAGTCTCGAAAGATGATCCGCCACTACATTATGTGCCCTGGATTGAACTTTGATTTCAAGATCAAATTCTTGAAGCAGAAGAATCCATTGAATAAGCCGGGGCTTGGCATCCTTTTTGGTCAAGAGATGTCTCAAGGCCGAGTGGTCGGTATATTATGACATGAGACCCTAAGAGATAAGCCCTAAATTTCTCCAAAGCAAATGCTACAGCTAGCAATTCCTTCTTAGTAACAGTGTAATTCCTCTGGGCCTCGTCTAGAGTTTTGCTAGTGTACTAAATGACAGAGGGCTTCCTATCAATCTTCTGACCCAAAGCATCCCCGATCATGTAATCAGAAGTGTCAGTCATGATCTCGAACGAGGCTTTCCAAACCAGTGGTTGCAACACCAGAGCATAAGTGATTGCCGTTTTAAGAAAATCAAATGCCCTATGGCATGATTCATTGAAATCAAACGGCATATCTTTGGCGAGAAGGTTGCTCAGAGGGCGAGCAACCTTAGAGAAGTCCTTGATGAACCTACTATAGAACCCCACATGACCAAGAAATGATCGAATTTGCTTGACAAACGTGGGAGGAGGAAGTTTAGAGATAGCATCAACCTTAGCTTTGTCAACTTCGATTCCCCGTTTAGAGATTACATGACCCAAGACGATGCCTTCTTGTGTCATGAAATGACACTTTTCCCAGCTAAGGACCAGTCTTGTTTTGATGCATCTTTTAAGGATTATTTCAAGATTAGCCAGGCAAGAATCAAATGATTCTTCGAAAATAGAGAAATCATCCATGAAGACTTCCATAAACTCTCCCACCATGTCAGAGAATATGGCTAGCATACACCTTTGAAAAGTCGCAGGTGCATTGCATAAGCCGAATGGCATCCTACGGAAAGCAAAGGTTCCATTGGGATAGATGAAAGTCATTTTTTTCTTGATCCTCAGGATGGATAGGGTCTTGATTGTATCCTGAGTAATCATCTAAGAAACAGAAGTACTTCTGCCCGGCTAGTCTTTCAAGGATTTGATCGATAAAGGGCAAAGGGAAATGATCCTTTTTCGTGGCTGTGTTCAGCTTCCTATAATCAATACAAATCCTCTAAGAGGAAGCTGAATGAGTTGTGACAAATTCTCCTTTTTCGTTAGTTACAACGGTAATCCTGGCTTTCTTGGAAACAATTTTCACAGGACTTACCCAAGGACTATCAGAGATCAGATAAATGATTCCTGCATCGAGTCACTTGATAATTTCCTTCTTGACCACTTCTCACATATTAGGGTTTAATCTCCTCTGCATTTGGTGAGAAGGGTGGGATCTATCTTCCAAGAATATTCTATGATTGCAGTAAGATGGCTCGATCCCCCTAAGGTCGTGAATGGTCTAACCAATTGCATCCTTATTTTCCTTTAAGACCTTGATCAGTTTAATCTCCTACTCCGTAGTTAATCTAGCACTGATAATCACAGGAAATGTCTTTTGAGGTCCCAAAAACTGATATTTCAAATTCTCAGGCAATGGTTTCAATTCAAGCTGGGGCATGTTTAGGATTGAAGGTAAGGATGATGCTGATAAAGATACATCAAGAGGAAGAGGTTGAAAGTGAACAAAATTAATAACCTCTTCAAAATGTGGTGGGTTTGCCACAGAGGGTTGCATGTCAGATCCATCACAACAAGAGGAACTTTCGATTGCAGAAACTGCCATACATGTTTCAATGTTCAATTTGTCATCCTAAAGTTCATCTATAAATCCACAATCATCGAATTTGTTAATCGCCTTAAAAATATCCAATTTCAATTTCTGATCTCCAAAGGTGATTTCCATGCTATCACTCTCACAGTTGATATTGGTTTTAGCAGTAGCCAGGAATGGACTCATCAGAATGATGGGCGTGTTCCTTAAATTTTTAGGTACATCTATGTCAAGGACAAGGAAATCTATAGGAAAATAGAAATCCTTAACCTTAACAATAACATTTTCAATAATGCCTTGCGGATTTGTGACCGAGCAGTCCGCTAACTGTAGTGTTACTGAAGTCAGCCGAAGTTCACCTAATCTGAACTTTTCATAAAGAGAAGTCAGAATTAGGTTAATAGATGCACCTAGATCCAGAAGTGCTCTATCAATGGTGTAATCTCCGATGACACAAGAAATCAAAGGAGCACCTAGATCTCTCTTTTTCTGAGGAAGGTGATGCAGGATAACAGAACTAGCCTACTCAGAGAGTACCACCTTCCTCAGAATAGATTCCCTCGGCTTACGCTTCTGTGTGCATAAATCCTTTAAAAATTTAGCGTAAGCCGGTATGTGTTTGATAGCATTGAGGAGCGGGATATTGATCTTGACATTCTTGAATATATTCAAAAACTCCTCATTACTATCAACAGGCTTTCTCTTTCTAGGTTTAATCAAGGCCTCAAGAAAAGGAACATGAGTCAGATTTTCGGAATCAGGTTCCTGAGCCTTGATTTCTTCTTTCTAACCTCAGGCTCTCCAGGATTTGGTTGATCAGAATATTGTGGTTGTGGATCCTGAGTTTGTTTTCCACTCCTCAAGGTAATAGAATTAGCCGATGCATATGGGTTTGGGTCTTGGGGAGGAGTAGGAAAGATTGGAGGGGCTTCATTAGCCAGAAACCTTTGATTTGAAGAAGTAGAAGAGGAAGGACCCTACTCAACCACTTGAGCATGTGCGTGCTGGTCCCTCTGATTCCCGTACCCTTGGGCTTGATTGCCTGGATTTTGGATATTACGTAGGTTGGGTACGGGTTGAGATGGCAGAGATCCGGGTTGACGAGAATTAGCCATGAACCTGGTTTGCAAGTTGTCCAGCGAAGTTTTCATTTGCTACATAAGCTGGAGCATAGATCATTACATTTATACCATATGTTGGTTCAAATCATCCTGCCCTATGGGTTGACGGCCATTCCAAGCTGGTTGATTGACTTGATTTGGGGGCAGCTGAGTGTAAACATGACCCTGACCCATTGGTCTTTGCAGAGCATAGTTGTTGGGTCGAAATTTAGTTTGCTGCCCCAGGCTTTTCCAGGAGAAGTTAGGGTGGTTCCTCCAACCCGGATTATAAGCATTGGAGTAAGGGTTGGACCTAACGTTCTCTTATACAGCATAGACATCCTTATTGGGTGAGCATGGAGAGAAAGAAAGGGAGGGATCAAAGAAACTGGGATCAAAGGTCCCATTTTGGAACCCGTGGGGTTCCAAATAATGTTGACTCACAGGTTGAGCCACATCAAGTTGATTCACGAACTCCCGTCCAGAAGGAACTCACAATGAATGGAATCTCGAATTCTAGGATTGAGTGGATCGAGAATTATTCATTAAGTTTCCAGCCATCCTCTCTTCCATTCTTTTAGTAACCAAGTCCACCTTATCTAGTTTATTGCAAATCAGTTCCATATCGAATGAATGAGAGCTGTGGACTTCATTAACATTCGATCTGGGTTGTTGGGACTGGTTAAAAGTATCCATGGAGGCATGATTGATTGAATTTTTACTCATCTCCTTAAACAAATCGTGTGTGCTATCTGCGTCTTTGTTGAGGAAATTGCCTCCGCAAGAAGCGTCCACATGTTTTCTGAGTTGCTCAGTCAACTAGTGGTAGAAGATATGCACGAGCTACCATTTCGGCACCTCATGGTGTGGACACCTCCACAATAAGTCCTGGAATCGCTCCTAGGCAACATGAAATTGCTCCCTCGGCTTCTTGGTGAAGGTAGTAATCGCCCGTCTCATAGCATTGGTACGTCAGATAGGGAAGAATTTCTTCAGGAAAGCCGATTTCAGATCATTCCATGTTGCGATCGGCCTGCCTATGGTCTTGTACCAATGAGCGGCTTTATCCCTAAGATAGTGGGGAAAGAGCCTCATGATCATCTGCTCTTCATTCACATTTCGCACCTTGGTGGTCTGGACCAAAGTGGTCAAGTCCTCCAAGTGCTGAAACAGGTCTTCAGAGCCATGCCCATGAAAGTGTTTGATCAGGCTTAATACGTGGGGCTTGATTTCTACATCTTCGGCAGGAATCTGGATGCTAGGACATTCCCCGTAATTTGAAGGATCAAAAAAATTCTTCAAGGGCTGAGCGTCCTGCATTCTCTGGAACTATTCTTGCATTCTCTACATTTGTTCCAGCTACCTTTGAAATACCTCCTGTGGATTCTGAGGCAGAGGAGGTTGTTGATCGGCCATGGGATTAATTTGGCTAAAATCCAATCTACGTCGCCTAGAATACTCTAGTGGTCCTTCCAATCGGGGATTCAATGACCTCCTTCCCAGTATAAACAAGGAAGAGGTCGGAAGGGTTGGGGAGAAGAACCCTGCAGCACAACAAAATAACCTTGTCCTTAAGTGGGGTAGCCTAAGGATCTATAGACTCTCAGAATCCATCTTAAGATTATAAACGATTTACTCTACTTGCGTCCAAGCAATCCAAGCAGTTAGAAGAAGGGACTGGGGAGAAGATTCTTCCTTCGGCTTGCACCTCCGGTTCCTAATGTAACCCCTAGCTGCGGTCGTTTGATGCTACTCCCCTAGCTAGACATCAGATTGATTGGTATATACAGGTTAATCATAAATAATCTCAAACTAGGTCCCGAAGAGTGAATCAGTCCTTAAGGCCAACGTTTACTTGATTTTATTAGGCTTGGGATTGTAGTGCTTATGGAATGTGGTGGGCCCTTAAGATGGGTTGTGCCCTTAATGATTGATTGAATATGTGTGAGTGCATGCACAACCAGGGTTTTAAAGCAATATTATTTTTTATGAGTAGATTTTAAGGTTCAAATCTTGCTTAAGTAGCTTTTAGGGTTTGGAATTAGGTTGATTCAATCAAGTTTCAAGACAAACCAAATTTTCAAGAGCGGATGAAGATCTTTTCCCTTTTGAAATCAAAAGTAAAGTGAAGTGTCTGGCATTGACCTAAATTGAAAACCCTAAAGGGAAGCTACTTGGTGAGTTAATTTTAGATTAAGTGGTGCGGCTCAAACAAGTCAAACAATTGGCCACAATTGCACCACTAGGTTAGGCACACAAAATGATTGACCTAGTCTAATTTCTACTCTTTTATGTGTTTATTTGCATGTATCAGTTTCATAGATTAGAATCTGATTGAGTAGATAAAAATCATTTAGATTATGTGCCTTGAATGTGGGTGTATGTAATGTGTATGTTTGATTTATCCCACAAGAAGTATCTTTTTGTTGATTTTTTTTTATATGAGGGTGAGATGAATGTGGGTGAAAATCCAAGCAACCAAACTAACCCTAGGATTTATACAAACACCTAGGTTAATTGGGGTTTGAATTAATGTTGTGAGATGAAATCTATGGAAGGGGAAGAATGGGGAGCACTTACAGTTGTCTTCAACTACACTTTACTTCGATCTATCACTTGAAGATTTCCTGCTAAGGTACCTGTAAAATAATAGACGAGAAATAAAGCAAGTTAGAAAATAATAAAATGCCCAAAATGCGGAAAGAAAATCGAAAATTGTTGCCTCCCCAACAACGATGCCAAAAAGTTGATAACAGAAAACTACGCGATCGGAATTGGATTTTGAAAACTCGTCGTTGTAGTTCGATTTGCGAAGCAATCTGTCAACAGATAATTTAACCGAAATTTGTAAATAAATTCTGGGTCAAACATAGAGAGCCTACGTCGATCTAAAACCTGCGATTATATTTTTTTGGTATTTTTGTTTGAAATCATGATAATTACAATGGACTTGACATAAACAATAAGAGAGAGAATAATCACTTGATGTAATAATACTATTTTTACAACTAGAAAGCGGGAAATTCTATTTTAGAAAGCGATAAAAAGAAGGGAGAGAGATGTTATCCACCTCGACGAATGCTTGGAGGATGAGTCGGACGGAGCGACGCTTCGAAGACAGAAGATGGAGTAGGAAGAAGGAGGACGAAGCAGGAAGAAGTGAGAATGAGGCAGCACGTCGTCGTCGTCGCGGGATCCACTTCCCGAACGGGGCCGAGAAAACTTGGATTTGGTTCTATAGTAGCATCTCGAGTGTGGGACAAGCTTCTCTTGAGCTTTGGAGAGGGAGAGAGGTGAAGGAAGGGATGAGAATTATGTAGGGTAGGGTCTCCTTTTATAGTTGCAAGGATTGGGGGCAATTTGGTCATTATATAGTTAAAACATTAAATGAGGGGATCTTTGGTGACGGATTTAAGCGTCACTAAAGACTCCACGTCGCCGCAGCTTCGCGGCATGCCCACCTCCTTGCCTACTGCGCACTCTACGCTTGCCCACGTCCAAGAAATCTTAGCCGTCCGATCACGAGATCAGACGACTCAGATATCTCCTCGCCCGCTTCAACTTCGCCTAACCGTACGCTCTCCTCGCCTGCAGAAGCGCGCCATCGCACGCGTACGCGATCCAAAGCACCTCCTCGCCCCACGTCTCTGCTCCTCGCCCGCACAATCGCCATTTGATAGTTGAATTGAGCTCGCTCCCGCGCCCGCACCTGATTTGAGGCGCTACGGGGCTTGAACCTGCGCCTCGCATCTTGCCTGCAGCTGCATGATCGCTGCGCTACAGGCGCAACTTAGTCTCATTTAAGAATTTGGCACATGCGCCTATGGCCGTTGGATCAAGATCCAACAACTCAGATCGTCCGTGCCTTTTTCCTTATGAAGATGAGAGCAGGCGCATCTAAGTAATTCCTAGCCATTGGATCAAGATCCAACGGCTAGGATCGCGAGATGAAGAGCCCTTGGAGATGTAGCGGCGAGTCTTAGGGCTGATTGGGTGACTGAGATGGCGCCACGTGGTGTCATCTTGGCCATCCATCTTCTGTGTGTCGTAGATGGTGCCACGGATGGCGAGTTGGATTGATTTTTGCGCTGTTAGGCTACGATCATCGATCTGAACCTGTCCATGCGGTCGGATTTGTCGTCTAAAGTGCGGATTGACACCATCTTGGCCCTTGATCTCTAGGCTTCCTCGGACTATATCTAGTGCTACGAATGTCCGATCAGGGCGATCTTAGAGTCGTTAAACTCCAATTGTTGCCCTAATCAGATCCGTACGATTGGATCTTCGATCTGAGGCCTTGATTAAAAGTCACCCTATCCCTGGCCGTAAATGGAGACAATTACTATACAATTTGTACAATTTGACCTAAATGCATGATTATACATGTTATGCACTATTTACAATGTGTGATGCTAATATAACACTACGAACATGCATTAATAGACATTTTTGGCTATTTAGATGTATGCACATCATGGAGGAAAGAATCAACTTCGTATAAAGGACATTTAGTGTCTGTCATAAACGTCGCTGAAGATCCACTGCAAATGTCGTTGAAGACAGCCCACACGCCCACCAACCGCTGCGCTGACACTCGCTTTGTGTGCCTGGGTCGCGCCCCTCCGCGTGCGCCCGCTGTGCTGCTACGCTACGTCCCTCCGCTCATGCACGCGCACCCACGCTTCTGTGCACGTGCAGTGGCACATGCGTGCGCATGGGAGGGCTGGGTTGTGCCATGTGGCATGATCTGAGCCGTCCATCTTCTTTTCGTTGTAGGGGCTGCTACAGAGGTCGGATTGAGTCGATTTTCGTGCAGGCACGAAAATCGACCTGAATCCATCTACGTGATTGGATTTGTCATTTGAAGCTCCAAATTATGTCACCTAGTCCCTTGGCCGTTGATCTTCTTCGGATTACATATGGTGTTGCGGGACTTCGATTAAGGAGATTTTGGAGGCGTTGGACTCCGATTGTCGTCCTGATCAGATCTGTACAGTTGGATCGTCAATCTGAGGCTCCAAAGTAAATATCCTTCTCTCCTGACCACAAAAATGATGCAATTAACCTAAAATATACACAACTACTCTAAATGTAGAATGAAGCATGTTATGCAATATTTATAATATGGAATGCAAATCTAACCTAGGAACATGCACAAATAGGCATTTTAACCTAAATGAATGTGTTTACATCACCTCTTCAAGCACGCACCGGACGAACCCACTCACCATCGCCGTCACAGTCATCATCCGACCACTCCACACCTCCAACCACCAAACAAACACCACCGTCATGTTCCACGCACCACGGTGATGTTGAGCATTTTAATTGGGCCCCATTGGCCATATTCTTATTTTTAAGGACTTCACTGGAGCTCCGTCGCCGCCACCATCTTCCATGATGTCGTCCGTCGTACTCCGATCACTTTCGACTTTGAATCCACCACCAACAATTGCAGCTTCATCTGAAGAATAGATCTGCAACTCTAATTGCGAAGAAGGGGCCATGCAACAGCAGTGATTAAGCAAAGACCATTTGCAGCTGTGCCATGCACAGAAGTAGCTATCATAGTCCTACATAGGAGACTGGCAAACCCGCAACAGCGCATAAATTGATTTGCTGCTCTTACCCGGTCACCTTAGCACATGGGGGTGAGGTCCCCTCAAGCCTTACGTACCCTTCACTCCTTACCCTCTACCCCATGCCGATGGGTTTGGACACTATAGTGGATCCGATTATCGACCCGATTACCTAACAACCCATACCTGATTCGGAATTCGAGGAAAGAAAGAGAGGAGAGGAAGTTTGAGGGAGGGGGAGGTTTTGCCTTGGGATACATGCATCTGTGCCTTGAGGTGTGTGCCAACATGCCCACCACATAGTGAAATTCTGATCTCTGAGGCTTCTGCTGCACTTGGCGTTTAAGCCGTTTGACCTTAGGGTTCGACGTCTGACTATGGCTTGGTTCTGAGCTCTGTGGAGATATTGAATCATTGTCTGACGTGGATTAGTGGTTGAGGAACATTATTAAGAAATTTGATTGGGATTTATGCTTACTTGTAGGGCTTCATTGGTCGTTCCAACCACCATTTTTAGTCCTCTCCTTTTACATTTTTGTCCCTAACTCTTGGGGCACATTATTGCTTTTATTGAATATCATTTTAGTTGGTTGAATTACTTGCATTATTTCTGATTATTGTGATTAGTAATTGATTTGTTACGATTGCTCCCTATGAATGACCTCGAAACTAACGATTTTTCGAGCATTATAAATTTAAATGTTGCATTGATTTTCGTTATTATACTATGACGCGATATTTTCATAAATATGATGATTTTAGACGCAACACCTATGTTGAAAGTTATCATTATAAGGACATGAGATTTATCTAGACATTGAAATCTAGGTTCATAATCAACCGCACCTTCCCAACTAGGAGTAGAATTATCCTATTTTATGGTTGGTAATATTGATTTGAATTGGGATTGCACTTATATTCACTTTGAGGATAAGTTTGTTTTGGAGGATAAGAGATGAGATCCATGTGTATAGTAGAAGAATAGTGGGATGAGAAGAGAGACAAATGGAAGAAATTAGTGCCCTAACTAAGCAATCAAGCTCACAAATATAACCTTAAAATGTTTAACCCTATTGGACCTAAAGCCTCAAAAGCACAACTAGGATTGCAAGCAATATCACCTCTTTTCCTAAAATCAATCCAACTAGGTTGAATATTAGTGGGGTAGAGGAAGCCTTTTCAAAGCTTTTGCTAAGGTGCTAATTGGGAACCTCTAGTCCACTTAAGTCATTTCATTTTTGGACCCATACCCTATGTTAATACCCTTGTTTTGATATACCAAAATTATAATTTTATTAAGGACTAATCTTTACAAGTCAAATCAAATTGTGATGTCCTGGTCAAGTGATATCAAGTTGAGAAGAAGCTATAGAAGACCTCTTTTTATTTAATTGAGTCTAGAACTATGTAAGGAACTTCATAGAATAACAAACGATGTGCTTTTAAATTTACAAAAGTCATATTCTTTTTAAACCTAAGCTTTTACTACTGTTGATCGATTAATCTTTTTTTTAATCGACTAGACCTTGATCAACCAACCCTCTTGCTTAATCAATTAAAGACCTTCAATAGTCATATTTCCATTTCGATCAATGAACCCTTTTTGTTTAATCGATCAAAGCATTCCAACAGATGAATTTTCTTTAAATTTATAATGTGGATCAAAGTCCCAATTTAATCGATCACATGGAATCAATTAAACGATTTATTTAATCGACCAAAAGTATTTTTGATCGACAACCCTAAGTTTTAATTGATCAAAGCCGTATTTTTAGTATTTCCAAAATAGGACAAAAAATAACTATAAATAAACCCTCAACCCCCTTTCTCAAAACACACCTCAAGAGCTTTCAATAAGCAAAATACTCCTATTCTTTCTAGTGTTTTCGTGTGTTTACACCTACGATTACTTCTATTCAAAGCACGATTCATTGTGAATCACAAAGTTTGGTTTGTTCTAATCTCATTGAGGTTCCATAGGAAATATTGTTATTTACTTTATATTCTTGTTATTCTTGATCTAGGATCCAAGTTATCCTGGAGGTCTCGTTGTTCTTATTTTAATCAGGTGTAAAAGAAAAGACATCTTGTAATAGGTTGTGTCACCCTCATTCAAGTGGTATGTTAATGGATTGGTTAGTATTGACTAGTTGGAGAAATCCTAAGCTGAGAAGCTTAGGTAGTACAAATAATAATAATAGTAACGACAAAAATAACCAGAATAATGATAATAATGCATTGTATTGTCAAGTATGGTGGAAAAATCATAGATCAACAAATAAACTAATATCATACTTGACATGCACGAGATAATGAAATCAAATTAATCTCCAATTAAAGAATAATCAAATGCTTGCATCAAAGATTTAATCAATTCAAATATATATCAGGCTAAATAAACCATGATGAAAGAATATACACAAATAGGTTCAATATTCGAATTAAAGGATGATACTCACATATTCTAATAAAAAAAATTAAAATACAAAATATCAAAGCAAATGCAGAGGAGTCAAAACCAAAACGTAGTCAAGGTGAGCAAGCAGTTGCAGATACGATGTGGGGCATGCACGTTGTCACCGTGCACGCTAACGAAGGCGAGGAGGATGGAGCCAAAGTGATGTAAAGTCATGGTGGCAAGGTCGTCGAGTGGAGAAGCACGGTGTGGAGTCACATGCTGTCACCACGTGGTCTGAGAAGGTGGAGGTACACAGTCACAGTCAAAGGAGAAGTCGTAGCATGGTGGTGAGCGCAGTTGGCGGTGCACCGTGTGATGTCGAGGAGTCATGGCGGATGAAATTGTTGTGCGGTGATAGTTGTGAAGAGGCAGGAGGCACGGGAATCACCCACGGTGAGAAGATGTCGATGTAGCACGGGAGTTCGCAGTCGCGGTGGTGTATGTAAGGCAGTCGTGGCAGAACAAGAGCTCACTACTCGTGAGGGCAGCAATGGATGAGAGCTAGAGGTGAGATCATTCTCTGCTCTATCGACAAAGAGATGTAGCACAGTTGATGATGAGCTCACGGAGATCGTAGTGGCGAGGTTGCTGGCTGTTGCTGCCGTGGTGGAGGGGAAGGTGAGAGGGGGCTGCGCTCCTGTCTGAATGTATAAGGAAAAGGGTACGTGGGTTCTGTCGGGCGTTATGCGGAGGGGGTGTTCGACGTTTGAGAGAGAGAGACGTGAATGGGGGGCGATGGTACGGTGTTCGGTTAGAGAGCGTTAGGGAGAGAGGTGAAGAACGGTGGCGCTTTCATGAAGAGGGGGGACGACCTTCGGTCTGTGCATGCGTGTGTGTGTTTAGCGACGAGGGAGAGGATAGGGAAGGTGGTGGGCGCGGTGATTTGAGAGAGAGATCGAAGATGAGGGGGGCACGGGAGTGTTGGATCGTGAGAGGGCGGAGATCGGGTAGGTGGTGGTGTTGGTTGCAAGTGTCGTGCGTCCTGCGTTGAGAAGAGTCGAGCCTCGGGGGTTTAGCGCTGAGAAGAGGGAAAATATAAGAGGTACGACGATTTTATGCGTTTCAAATTGGAGGGGAGTGCGCGATTTCAGCAAAATATCCAGAGGGGGGCGGTGCGATTTAGGAAATCAATGAGGGACTTGTGTAACGAGCGAGAGGAAATTAGAAGGTGATTGTCTCTTAAGTTAATGGCAGCTCTTTCTAAAAATGATAGAGATTCAAGGTGTCCTTCCAATTTACGGTTCTTGCCTTCCTAAAATCACCCTGCCTAAAAGAAAAATTAATGAGATTACTTAAAGTAGGTAAAAATTATTAAAATACTGGGAATAATAATTCTGCATGCTTTCAACTAAATTCTTATTCCAACAATGATGCACTTAAACTCTAATTTAGTTCATTAAAATAGACATATCAAATATCACAATGCCTAAATTTTACTAGTCCTGAGCAAAATCATATGGAGAAGAAACATATCTCTAAACCAGAAATTGTCATTAGGATACCTTATTGTGCCTTGCCTTTGGAGATTAGTTTGAAATACTATGCTTAGGTCTTAAGGTATTCAAGTACCGGTCAAGATATAGACCTAATCGGCTTTGGCTTTGGGCCTTCGACAAAAGTTTCTTAGGCCCCGCAGCCTACCCAACGATTTATTGATCCAGACGTTAAAACACTCGTGCATTCGTGCAAGTGATCTAGATTGAGCTTGCCTGTGCAGTTTTTCATAATAAAGATTAAAGAGATATTTCTAAGATTTTTCTTTTTGTAATTTCTTGAGGGAAGGTGGGAGTACACGTGAAGTGGTTGTCAGATTGAGGCATGATCTGGAGGCCTTTCAACTACAAGGTGGTGTGGACACCTTTGGTTGGGTGCATGGGAGGTACATGCCTGCTGGGGCGTATGAACAATTGGTTGGTGTTGACGTTCACTTCACTGATGAGGAGGTTGACCGGTAGTGTGCATTGTTATGGAATTTATGTATGCCTCTCAAACTTCAAATCTTTCTATGGTTATGTAGAAGGGAGGGGCTCATCACAGGGGAGTTATGTTGTTAGGAATTCGTCAAGTGTTAAGAAATGTATATGTCGTAGCATAATCGACAAAATCTTATAACAAATATTTAAATTTATAAACTCAGAATCTAAAATGGAGTCTGAGGTCATTCACAGGGAGCAAATATAGAATCCACAACACCAATCTTGAATTGAAATGAATGAGAACAATACAGATATTCAATGAATACAATTTGTCAGATTGTAATTTAAATGTTGATGAGATAAAAAGAATAGAAAAGATAAAATAATCGTGATTTGAATCACCAATTATTTATCTAAATTAAGCACATATCTCATACTCAATTAATTTCATCAATGTTAACTACATTACTTAAATAATGCAATAGTGCTATCATCAACTCAGATCAGATGACTTAAGTGAGCACAAGCAAAAGGCTCTTTAGAGCCTTCTTCTTCTTTTCTTCTTCTCAAAGCTTCCTTAAGGCCTTCTTTCACAAATACACGGCTAACACTTAGCCATTTTTTCAGCACAAGGCCAAACCTTCAGAGAGCAAAACCCTACCCCCTCCTCCTCACAATTTCTTCCTCTCTCCTCTCTAAAAGACCCGGTTATAGGTTCGGGTAATCGGTCAGGTAAATGGATCCTCAGAGTTGGCCAGACCTACAGGTGTGCGTCGTAGGTGAGGCGTGCATGGGTTCGTGCGGTGCTTGGGTGAAGAAGCTACAACACAAATAACACTTAAGCACTCTCGCACGTCCGTCAATTCATGATGTGGCACTAAAGTGCCATCTGCTTCCTCGCGTGTAGTAGCTGAGGATTCCTCTTCAATTGGAGCAATGACAGTGCTTCGTTCTCTAATTGTCGCTGCAGGTAGATACGTGCAGTAGTTCTGTGGCTTCAAGAGCTGGAGTTGAGGGGGATTGCAGCTAGAGAACAGTGGCTGAAATCAGAGATGACAAAGGTGACGGTGGAGGACAACAACTACCTAAAATACAAAGAATGGCCTTGAGGCCACATTATAATAGCTCAGAAGGATCGCTAAGTGTTGGCAAAGGTGGTGGTCGTGTCTGCGTGGCGTGTGGTGGTGTGGAGTGGTCGGGTGAGGTCAGTGAAGGTGTGCGGCGGAGCTTGAGTTCGGTGGGTGTTTTTGGTGGAGGAAACGCGAAATTGAGTGAGGGTTTTGTTTGGTGAGGTGTGGAGGAGCTTATGGAGGTGGTAGCGAGGTGTCTGATGGTTTGTGGTGGAGTGGAGGCATCGTCGGAGCTCGACCGGTCGTGGGGAAGACGGAGGGGTGAAGGGCAGTCAATCAGTCGAAATAGAAAAGAGAGGAGGTAGAAAAGATCTGGAGAGGGAGAGGAGAAGTTTGAACCTATTCTAAAGGATGAATGGGGAGGATTATGAGCGTCGTTGTGATTGCCGACGCCATGGAGGAAGCTTGCTCTGTTAAGGGAGATGGTGGTGAGGAGAGGGGGAGGCAGCCCTCGCTGTGGTTGGCGAGACGCGGACGACGATGAGGAAGAAGGATGGGCCAATTTGGTCATTGGCCATCTGTAGGACAATGGGGAGGAAATCTGCCAAAGTCTAGGTTAGAGGAGGCCAAAGATAGGGAAAGAAGAGGATTTTTGGCCCTGTACCTAGCTAAAGAGCAAGGATTCTTGTCCTTGGCCCTTTTATAGGCCTAAGAGAGGAGTTCCAAGCTTGGAAATAAGCTCGCAAACTTTGGCTATTTTGCACAAACCAGATATGCACATCTTCCAAGCATTTGCATGAGAGATTGGGAAGGAATCAAGGTCCATGGCCAGGTACATTTGGAAGGGAATTCCTCAAGGAATCTCCCTTCCAATTTTGGAAGTATTTGATTGAGAATTGAGTGAGAAATCCTCGCTCGAATCTCAAAAGTGAAGGTTCTATTCACACTAATGGCGGGAGGGGCCTAACTGAAAAGATGATGAAAAACCTAGGGACGTGATTGCAAGGATTTTAAAAGCTAGGGGCATATGTGAGAGAGGAAGAGTCTAACTGGACTAAAATGCAAACTAAGTCAAGATGGGCTCTGATTGGATCCAAATTTTGATACAAACCTAATTTGAACCCAAGGAATCTAATGAAGAAGTTAGATTTTAGTTTTTTCCAAGTTTGAGTGGGTAATTTGAACAAAAACCTAAATTAGGGCAGAATTGTGTCTGTGATTCTGTTTAAGGTCAAAATGGGTTCCCAAGGTCAAATCAAGGATACTAAACCTCCTGGAATATTTTTCTATGAATTTTAGAAGGTTTAAATGAATTTTATCCTGAATAAAACCTTTATAATTCAAGCAGGTTAGAAATTAGGATTTTGGGAGCTGTATCAGTTCTTGAAGTGCGTGAAACCTTGTTTCTATTTGTGTGGACCCTCTTATTAGACTTTAATGCTCATTAGACCTTAGATTAACCCCTGGGAAACCCCTTGATTATTCTACATTCATGATATGCTATTAAAACTGCATAATTAACCCTGATTTACTATATTCCTTTTAGAATGGATGTGGAGGGAATTGCAACTCTCCATTAATTATGTAGGAGCATTTGTCACTTAATCCTGTCTAATTAAGGCTAGTTATAGTTCATGATGATGTTATCATCATAACCCTATACCTAACTTTTGCTAGTTCGTTAGCAAACTCTTATGGAAAGAACTAGAATTCTAGACCATGCATTGAAGTTTAGATGAATGATTTGTTCTACTAATTTTGAAATTAGGTTAGAATGCCAACAATAGGCCTAAAGGTACTCAAGTATCAATCAAGATTCAGACCTGACCAACTTCAGCCTGAGTTTGTCGTGAAGGTTTCTAAGGCCTACAAAAACTACCTAAAGGTTCGTTGTACCCAGCAGTTAAAAGCACTGGTGCATAGACGTAACATGTCTAGGTTCAGTTTGCCAATGTATTTTTGTAAGAGAGAGATAGAAGGATTTTTTATTTGGAGAGTTGTCTCTCTTTTTCTTCTTAGATTTCCCTAGATCAAGCCTCGAATTGGTCCTAAACACGATCTATATCAGATTACTTGTTCCCACCATCAATCCTCGAAGGGTCTCTAGCTTTCGATGCTTCAGGATAGCACTACCCATGGCAACCCCCAAAACCCTGGCTTTTGACACTTAGAGATAGTGCCGCCCATGGTATTCTGTAGCTAAATTCAGGCCCTAGCAATCGACATTTTGGGATAATCCTGCCCATGGTACCTCAACCTGCACAAGGTGCTTACATGCTCTCGATAGGATATTTAGATATCCTAGGAGACAAGCATTGAGGAGACGATATGTTATTGCACATCTATGAGGAGAATTTCCCACCTCTCTGCACTAGAAACTCATCCAATCAACTTGTGTTGTTGAGCCGCTCCTAAGCTAGATCTTTGAGGTGGCCTTTCAAAACAAAACACTTTTGGCATGATTTTTCTTTATTAAGCGCACTGAACCAGACTTAGTGTGTGATTTTTAGGTGCTTAGGTTACCAAGGGCAGGCAACGGGGCTGAATAATCCCTAAGCCTTAGATCTACTACATCAGCTTCGCACTTTCCTCAACCTCTTGAGGATTAATCAAGATCTTCATGAATACATGAGTGTTTAAGCCCTAAACCAAGCCTAAGAGGCCTAACATCAGCACTCATACTAATTTTCTTGTCTCTTTGTTTTCAGGACTTAATTTTTCTTTTGATTAGGTCTATAACTTAAGTGGATTCCATAATCAAGTGCCATGATTATCATTTTTGTTCTTGATTTTGCTCCTTTTTGACATTTGAATTTTCTTCTCTTTTCCTCAAGAAAGATTTGCATTTTACTTCACAAAATTTCCTCCCCTTTCTCCAATTCCTTTTTCTTTTTTTCTTTTTTATTCTTTTGTCAGTTTTGAATATATATTTTTTGTGAGAAGCCCTCAGAGAATTGAATTTCTATATGTTTGTACTTTAACAACCCCCCTTTCTAAGTTTTGTAATGTCCTCATTGTAAACCAGGAGGGTACAAATTCAATTTGGTTCAAAGTTTAGAACAGGGTCAGAGAGTGTGTGAGCAAGTTACGATGACTATTATGAGCAATTTGAACCTTTGATACAAGAATCAAAGGTGGAGTTGGTTGTTCTAACGTTGAACTCAGAGGTGTAATAGGAGTGTAGTTCCAAAGGATGATCAAAAGGGTCTCGAGTTTTTGGAATGATGAGTTGCCTCCCATTAAGCGCTAAATTCAATTCCTTCAGCCGAGCAAAAAGCGACAAGGAGATGGGGTGGTTAGATCAAAAGAGTTTTGTAAAACGAGCACCTTGATCAATAGCCTAGTTGGTCGAACTAGGTGCTTATTCAGATTGACAGGCTGATGATGCAGCCAAAACCCAATTAGTTTGATGGGTTAATGAATATGAATCAAAAGATACGGAGCACACTAGATACTTTGAGGCTTAAAGAGATATGGAAATGAGAATCTGAGGTTTGGCTGAATCAGTTTAGCTTGATCAGAGTAGAGATCCTCAAAAGAAAATGGATCTATGGAGGATGTAGGAACCCTACTGGTAGGATCAGAAAAGGATAAGTGATTATCGGTCTGATCAATGTCTGAAACCTGATCAAAAGATGGAGAAGATTTGTATGCAACCGGATCAAAGAGAGGTGAATTAGAGTAGAAGTTGATTCCAGTGAAAGGTTGGGGTTGAGAATGGATTTTGGAAGGCTCAGTATGCAGATTAGAAGGTGTGGCTTCTTTAAGATTTGGGTAAGGAGAAGGCTCGTCTAGAAATAATTCGAAGATAGGTTCATCTAGAGAGTCTTTTTGATGCTCATTCAAATCAAATGTAAATGCCTGGAGATTGCTTATAGGATCATGGAATTTTGAGTTAATAAAAAGATTCGAACTCTGGATTGTGGACACTCTTGGCACTTACTGTTTCTGATTCCTGAAGATAATAACAAAATGATTCCAATTCAATGGATCGAGATTTTGAATTAATGATCTCGGGATCAGGGACCTCCGAGTCAGAATCAAAGAATGGGTCATAGATGCTAAGCTCATAGATTGGCTCGTAATCGATAGGAAATAAAGGTTCTCTAAAATCAAAGTATGATTCAAAATCATTAGAGAATTTGCGAAGATCAGTGTCTAAACCTGATTCTAGATCGAGATTTCCACCATAGAATGAATCATGATGCGGAGAATCAACAACTTGACTTGGATCTAACCTAATCTCAGATTCTGAGCTCACAGAGGTGTCCTTATTAGGCATATGCTCTGGTTCTTGGCTCCTATGATAGACCTAATCGAATCCCAACTCTTCCAACTCCATTTCTGTATCATAAATTGGTTTGACTTTCGAGAAATCAATTTGTATTTCTGAGAAGGTTGGAGAGGTGTAATCATCAAACGTAGGCCTATAATCATAGTCCAGATTCAAAACCTAATTTGAATCACATCGGGCCTCTTTATCATCTCAAATAAGCTTGAATCTAGATTTTAGGTCAAAGTTAGGAATTGGGTTACTAGAATCCGGACTAGGTTCCATTGGAATGCTAGAATCATTCTCGAGAATTACCTTAATAGGATAATGTTCGGGAATTACATTTTCGAGAGGTTCTGATTCAGGTTTATCATCACAGGTGTCTGAGAAATTTGGGCTTGATGAACCAGCTTCATGACTCTTTATAGCTGGTTCAGAATCGAAAACACCTGCAATTGGATCCTCCCAACCCTTATCAAGATCAGACATGTCAATCGTTATGAAGTTTGAATCTGATTCCATTTGAGTTGGCGGTCCACAACAACGTCTATTCTTAAACCCAGGTGATTAGCTCATATTTGTGGGCTATTTAAGTATATGAATGCTTAGACATTAAGATATCTTTAACATTTCGATAGCATACATTAGGATGTAAATAAATTGATTCATATTTTTTGGTTAATTTCATAATTCATGCATTGCATTCATATTTAAATGCATTTAGAATTAACTTAGAATTGCATGCATTTGATTAGTTAACCAATTAGGTGCATTACAAGTATTGTTTTAATTTAACATAGAAGTTAAGGATTTATGCATAAATAATCCTAATATTTTATTATTTTATTATTCTTCTTTTTCTTCCACAAGTAATGGCTCCGCTTCCTCCTCCTGCGCCCATTCATTCCTCACAGCTGCCAGCATTCATTCGATGGGAAGAGTGGATCTGCTCCCACCTCTTTGCAATTCAAATTCGTTAGCTGTAGCTATGAGAGAGGAGGAGACGACCATGTTGGGGAGGGCACCACCCCACTCACTACCGTGCAGAGAGTGCAACTGTCCTTCGCTCATCACTGCCGACCTTAACTGCGGCAGCAAGTCTGTACCACCATGGGTGTGTGGCATGATTACATAGCAATCTTGCAACCTAAATCACTTGAATTAAGCTAGATCCTAGCATAACTTAGGATTAATGCATTCATAGGCATCGTAATTTGCACAATAGCTAGTTTATTAGTCATACAGATAATATCGTCATTTTATGTACTAATGAGAGATGATTTTTAATCACAGATGATTCGAAGCTGTGGATGTTAGATCAAACCTGACAAATCTGATTAGAACGACGACAAGAGTCCAATGCTTCCGAAATCGTCTCGATCAAACAACCAGGGCATCTTGTGTAGTCCATAAAAGAATGAAGATCATAAAGCTAAAAGACAAAGATTCGAGCATCAGATGAAGAATCCAACTGCATGGATGAATCCACATCGACGATCGCATTCCAACGGTAGAAAAATCAACTCAATCGGAGACCCACATCATTAGATACAAGAAAAAGATGGACGGCCACGATGGCATCATGTGGCCCCATCACAGCTGCCCTTTCACCACCGCCCCATCTAGGAAGGCCACCCTCACACACTGTGTGCCATTGGATCTTCATCCAATGGCCATGAGCACGCCATGTCGCCCTTCCAGCCGGATAAGAATAAATAGATACAAAGAGGAAACTCTAACAAAACTTGCGCGTAGCGCGTTGGCTACACGCTTGAGCTGAAAGCAAAGCGTGCGGGTTCAAAATCGCCTGAGCACGAAATTAGGAAGGTGATGAGTGTGGGCGCTATTGGCTGTGGGATTTTCATCAGCGCATGCAAACGCAATCACGTGGTGCGATCAGGATGCTCTGTGGCTACAAACAAACCACGTGTGTTGGCGAGGCACGTACGCACGAGAGCCGTCCGATCGTGATCAGGTGCTGAAAAGAGGCTTGCGGGTGCGCGTGTGGAGAGAGATTCATTGCAGTGGGCACGTGAGGAGAAAGCGGGGTCGTGTGATCTCAATCTGAAGGTTGAGAAGCTGCCACGTGTCAAGCCCAGGCTGAATCCGAGCATTTTAGGTGCAAATGAAGGTGTTTTGAGGCTAGATCTGATCTGTTGATCTCCCGATCAGCGTATCTGATCAAATAAGAGTTGTTGCACGAGATGAAGGGGCCAAATACCCACTTTACCCCTCATTAAAACTATAAAAGAAGGCCTAAGGCCCCCCAATTGAAGCATCTCTCTTCCATCAACTCTAGACATCTTCCACCTTCTCTGCAACTCCCTGTCTCTCTGCAACTCCTCTCCGACCTTCATCCCGGTTCTCTAGATCTGAGGTGCTGCCGCATCTCACACAAGCATCCTACAAATAGCATCGTCTCTCTGCCACTCTTTATCTCTCTCTATCTATTTGTTTCTAGTAGCATTCTCTATTTTGAAACCTTTATTTTAACTGAAATAAAATCTGATCTTCTGAATGCACATATCTGATTACTATACATATATACATATATAAATATTTGTTTAGAACAAGTTCTATTGAAATGCTTCTATGTGAATTGCGATTGCCTCCCTGCGAACGACCCGGTACTCATTGGTCATTACAAATTTATTTGTTGACGTGTTTTCGCACTATACTACAAATAAATAGTATTTTAAACATGAATTATGTGCTGAACAAGTTGGCACCATTGTCGAGAAGGCAACAGAAATTTTTGAGGCTTTCTTTGGTGCTAATTTGAGATTTCTAACTTACTATTTTCGTTGATTTCGTGTGTGTAGGAGAGTAAGGAAATCAAAACGAAACACGATAACGGGAATTGCAGGTTCAAACCTCAGGTAAGTACCCATAGTTTAGTTAGGTTTAGGATTTGCTTGAACCCTAGGATTAATTAGAATTTGTTTGCTTATTAAAAAAAAAATTCTCTTTATTTTCGGGTTGAAATAAAGTTATCTTAAAAATTCAATTCCCGGAGATCTGTACTTCCAAAAATTTTCAAATTTTTACTGCACGTAGATTTCAAAGTCAAGAACAACATATCCAAATTTTGCATAAATCAAAATTATATAAAAATTTTAAAAATTCACGCATTGATTTGTTATCAACAAGGTTATTGTTCCTACTTTTTCAGAGTTCAAAATATTATAGGAATTTTTATACAACTCCGATTGACTTGAAATATGTGATACTGAATTTCTGAGATAATCATGAATTTAGAAAAAATCTGAAAAATTATTTCTTGCACATTTGATTGCACAGATTATCCAATCACCAACTAAGGTTCAAAGTATGCTGCAAAACCCCCAGTACACTTTAAATCAGAAAAAAATAGAAAACGTGCATTAAAAATTCTCCTGAGTGCCTAGTTGGTGATGCAAGAATTTCAATTAATTGCATTGCTTGGGTCGCACCACTCATCTGATTTTGAACTTAAAAGAATCATCTAGAATTATCTGTGCTTAGAGTTCCACATTAAGGATAGAGCATACCTGCATTTTCATATTTAAGCGAAATCCATCAAATAAATTGGGATTTGCAAAACTCTTGTGTGCCTTATCGAAACCTTGATTGAAAATATTAACTCAAGTGAACCCTAAACTCATTAACACAAGCATTAGAATCTTAAAATTCACTTCATCAAGAAAAATTGCTTGTGAACCCTTTTTGCCTGCGCACTACACATTTCAAAATCAATTTTTAAGGGCAAACACCCCCTAAAGCCCATCATATTCCAAAAGCACATCAAACCCATGCCTAAAATTGAGTAGATGTGTCTTAGGTAGGACTAATAAACTTGAGGACTTGAAACTAGATTGGGCTAAGGTCAAGGCCGTGTCTACTTGAACCCACTGGTGATAAGAAAGGTTAGTGCGGTAACTGCGTTAACCTTTAGTTGTATCTTACCGTGCGGGGTGTCCTAAGGGGTCTCACCTTTCTGGCCAGCCATGTAATTTAAAGGTTGATCTAATCCAACTATGTTTTGGGGAGCCAAGATCAGGTCTACTTAGGGTTCACACTCTAAGGACCAGTTTGATTGCTTGCATTGAGCAGGCAGGGATTTCTCTCATCTGTTTTCTTCTCATCTGCAGACATTCTTCTGGTGTATGTAAGGTAGAAGATCTCAAAATCCTAATTTGCTACCACCATTAGAAATAAATCCTAGGAGAAGACCTACTTAGCTATGATATGAATCTGAACCCTCTGCAATGGCTAGTCACCACAAGGAAGAAGAGATTGATGAACAAAATCTGGATCCTATGACTCTCTTACAAAGGCAGATCACTAAGCAGGGCCAGCATCATCACCGACAGATGGAAGTCATAATGCAGTCCATCACTTGACTCCAAAATGGAAGGGCAGACCGGTCCCTCCGTGACTTTTATAACCCTCCTAATGCCCAACGTGAACCCTTTGTTAGGGTACCTCAGGATGGAGATAATTTTGAACTCAAATCTCAGATCATTAACTTGGTTCCCCACTTTCATGGTCGTGAGTCAGATGACCCCTTCCACCACCTTGAAGAGCTCCTACGCATAGGAAGAACCTTTGGCCCTAGGAACATGAATGAAGGTACCCTGATGATGAAAATGCTCCCATTCTCCTTGAAAGATAGAGCTGCACATTTGCTGAGGATAATTGGTAGACCAATCCTAACTTGGAATGACCTGAGAAGCACATTCCTAAAGAAATTCTTCCCCATATGAAAAACTAATGCCCTTAGATGTGCCATAACAACCTTTAAGAAGAACCCCAGGGAACAACTACATGAGGCTTGGGAGAGGTTCAATGATTTAGCTCGGAAATACCCTCATCATGGGATTCTGAAGTGGCACTTGGCCTATATTTTCTATTATGGGTTGAGTGATAATCTGAAGAATTTTGTTGATGCAGCATGTGGGGGCAATTTCTTGAGTCGAGATGCTGATGGAGCCTTTCAATTGTTCGAGAATATGAGTGAAAATTCCCTCAACAATGCCTCAATGTTTGCCTTTAATATAAGTAATCAACCAAGGAGAGAAGTTTATGAAGTTAACAATAATTCAAACTTGGTTGATTTGGAGCTAATTGCACAACAATTAGATAAGGTGGAACTCGTGGGAAAGAATGTGGAGAATTTGGATAAGAAGCTGGATAACCTTCTAAAGGGCGGGAATTCCTTAGGTACACAATTCAGATTAAATCCTATGCCTACCCAAGGAGTGCCTATATTAACCCACAACCAATTCCCCAACCCACTAGGTCAGGAATCAGTGCACAACATTAATGACCTAACCATGGCTTCACCTATGAGACAACTGTACTTGGACCCATCTCTTTCTGGGTACCAAGGAGGGACCTTGATGCCCTTGAATCCTGAACTAGGCAGCCCGATGCCTAGTTATCCTGAGGATGTGAATGGAGTCCAGGGTTACACTAGAAATGAGCCTTATTCAAACACTTACAACCCTGAATGTCGCAACCATCCTAACTTTGCTTGGTCAAGTCAGAAACCCGCCCAGGGTCCTAACTTGACTAAGCCAAACACTTATGGGCAACCTAGTAGGTACACACAACCACGCACGTACTAGCCACAACCTACTCTGGAAAACCAGTCCATTGATCTGAGCCTGGCCCTCAAAGAAATGAGAGAAATGAATATGAGACATAAGGAAGAAATGAATTGATTGAGGATAGAATTGATGGGTCGATTGGACCAGCTAGTAGATGCTAGACAACACGGGATGCTACCATCCCAACCCATCCCAAATCCAATAAATTTTAATAGGGTTAACCAACACAACACAAGGGAGCAACAGGCACATCTAGTTCAACCTGCTCCCCAGCACCCGCCTGGTTTTGTTAACCCTAATCAGGCTCCACCTATTTTGTAGAACCCACCTCAGCTTTCTAATCCTAACGCTTTTGTCGGCGCGGTAACCTTGAGAAGTGGGAGATAGATCCAAGCTCCTTACCCCTATAAATCTAAATCTAAACAAGATCTTGAGGAGCTCGAATTTGACCTAGGAGATCAAGAAGACAAGGATCAGGACCCAAACACTTATGATTTCTCTCAAGCTCCCTTTCCTGAAGCCTTGAACAAACCTAGGAAAAAGAAAACCAATCCATCTGAGTGGCTTGACATATTTTTAAAGTCTAGGTGAACATACCACTCCTTGAAGCTATTGAGAATATCCCAGCCTGTGCGAAATTTTTAAAGGAAATGTGCACACCTAAATGCCAGGCCAAATCAACTAAAAGGGTAGTGTTATCTAAACAAGCTAGTGTAGTTATCCTTAGAAACCTACCCTGAAAACAAAAAGATCTAGGAGCCCGTCTGATCTCATGTGTTATTGGAGATACTACTTTTGATAGGGTTCTGTTAGATTTAGGTGCCTCCATAAATTTAGTCCCCACTATGTTATATGAAAAATTTAACTTTGGAGAGTTAAAACCTACTGAGGTCACATTACAACTGGCGATCAATCTATGACCACACCATGGGGGATTGTTGAGGACATAATTGTCAAGGTCCAGGATTTTTATTTTCCTATGGATTTCTTGATCCTTGATATGGAGTTACTAGAGAACTTGAAGAACACCTCGATAATTCTAGGAAGACCATTTTTAGCTACTGCCAAGGCAAATATTGACTGTGAATCTGGCAGTATGGAAATCAAATTCGAGGATAAGAAGACAAAAATTAACATCTTTAAGGCCATCAAACAATTTAAGGATTATGGAATGATAGAAGATTCCAAGGACAATACCGTTGAATATTGTATAGAATTAGGAATAACCCAATCTGTTCCTATAGGCCTTGACACCCAAACCAAACAAGAGGTCAGCCCATTAATCACTGAGTTGATTCCAAGACCTCTTGAGGGTAACTGTGATCAACCACTGGACCCTTTATCCCAAGGACCCAAACCTGAACTTAAACCTCTTCCAGATCATCTAAAATATGTTTTCTTGGGATCTGATCAGACTTACCCTTTAATCATTAGCTCTCATCTAACCCAAACTCAAGAAAAGCAATTGATTCAAGTGTTGGGAAGAAACAGTAGAGCAATTGGTTGGACATTAGATGATCTGAAGGAAATCAGTCCACTTACTGCACCCACAGAATCTATACTGAGGATGGATCGAGACCCTCTCAAGAAATACAGAGATGGTTGAATCCTAACATGTGGGAGATAGTGAAAAAGGAAATAATCAAGTGGTTTGACGCGGGAATAATCTACCCAATCTCTAACAACCCGTGGATTAGTCCTGTACAAGTGGTTCCTAAGAAAGTTGGGCTGACTGTGATTACTAATGAAAATGGGGAATTGATTCCAACCCGCACAGCTTCCTCTTGGAGAGTCTATATTGACTATAGGAAGTTGAATAGTGCAACCAAGAAAGACCACTTTCCACTTCCCTTCATTGATCAAATCCTGGAAAGACTAGCCAGCCAACAATTCTTCTGTTTCTTGGATGGCTATTTCGGTTACAATCAAGTAGCTATCCACCCTGAGGATCAAGAGAAAACCACCTTCACATGTCCCTACAAAACATTTTCCTTCCATAGAATGCCTTTTGGATTATGCAATGCACCAACAACCTTTCAAAGGTGCATGCTTGCAATCTTTTCAGACATGATGGGTGATTTCATGGAAATCCTTATGGATGATTTTTCGGTGTTTGGGGACTCTTTTTGAATCATGTCTGATCAATCTTGAAAAGACTTTACAAAAATGCATTGATGTGAATCTTGTTCTATCCTGAGAAAAGAGTCACTTCATGGTCAAGGAAGGCATAGTCCTTGGCCATGTTGTGTCTGAAAAAGGAATTGAAGCGGATAAAGCCAAGGTGAACACTATAATCAAACTTCCGCCACCTTCGATGGTTAAGCAAATAAGATCGTTTTTCGAACATGTGGGATTTTACCGTAGATTTATTAAGGACTTTTCGAAGGTGGTGAGGCCCTTAAGCAACTTGCTGGTAAAAGATCAATCCTTTGATTTTGATTCAAATTGCTTAAAGGCTTTTAATCAGCTGAAGGAGGCTATTACACAATCACCCATCTTACAACCTCCTAATCGGGATCATCCCTTCAATATCATGACCGATGCCTCTGATTATGCCATTGGGGTAGTCTTGGGACAAAAGGTAGACAAGAAACCATATGTGATTTACTATGCTAGTAAAACTCTGGATGAGACTCAAAGAAACTACACCACTACAGAAAAAGAGTTGTTAGTCGTTGTGTTTGCTTTGGAGATGTTTAGACCTTACCTACTGGGATCTCATGTCACAATCTTCATAGATCACATTGCATTAAGACACCTGATGTCTAAAAAGGATGCAAAACCTAGATTGATCAGATGGATCCTTCTACTGCAAGAATTTGATTTAGAAATCAAAGACAAATCTGGTGCCCAAAATGTAGTAGCAGATCATCTCTCCAAAATCCTTGTAGACTCTACAACTCCTCAACTCCATGATTCTTTCCCTAATGAGACTCTCTTGACTATTTGCAAACTACCTTGGTTTGCAAATATTGTCAACTATTTGGCCATCAGAAAACTACCCATGGATTGGCTTAAGCATAAGTGGGATAAGTTCACTTCCGATGCCAAATACTACTTTTGGGAAGACCAAGAGCTATTCAAAGTTTGCGCGGATTAGGTTATCTGCGGTTGTATTCCAGATGAGGAGATCACAAGTGTACTAGAATTCTGCCACACTTTTGCTTGTGGAGGTCACTTCTTAGGAAAAATGATGGCAGCCAAGGTACTGCAGAGTGGATTGTATTGGCTGTCTTTATTCTGTGACTCGCACAACTTCTATAAGTCATGTATCAATTGCTAAACTTTAGGAAACATGACCAGGAAGGACATGATGCCCTTAAACCCAGTTCTTGAAGTTGAAATCTTTGATGTTTAGGACATTGATTTTATGGGACCTTTTACTAATTCATTTGGGTACCTATACATTCTAGTGGCAGTTGATTATGTATCCAAATGGATTGAGGCCATTCTAACCCAAACCAATGATCATAAAGTGGTCATGGATTTTGTAAAGAAGAACATCTTTAGTCGATTCGGTGTGCCCAAAGATCTGATTAGTTATGGTGGGTCCCATTTCACTCACAACCAATTCAGGACCTTACTAGCTAAGTATGGAGTCACTCACAGAATCTCTACTCTAAATTGATGCGAAAAATTACGTGATTTGTAATTAGGGTTTTTAATGTCGCTGTAACACGCGAATTCGCATACGCTTTTAAATTTGTATTCCTAGATAGGGGAGTATCTAGGGTCATCCAAGGAGGCAAATTTGCAATTCAAATCTCTTGCTTTAAAGGGAAACTCAATCTTTCTTTTTGATATTTTAATTATATATATTTTTTTCAGTTTTGAAAAAATGAGAGCAAAATGCGAATTGTGATGAAAAGGTACTAACACCTATAATTACTAAGCTAAAACTTAAGAGATTAATATGTCCCCTCCTTAAGCTCACTCTAAGCAAGTGGAGGCTTAGAGTAATTAAGAAGTGGAAGTGAAACAAGTGCTAGAACAAAGACAAACAATTACAATAGAAATTAAAAAGATGGTAAATTAATTTAGCAGAATTTGTGTTCTTTTACAAAGATATGTACAGGAATGCTTCTACTAGAAATGGAGAATATAAAAGTAATAAAAGAAACACAAATCCTCTTGTAGAATCTGGTGAAGAAGGGAGTCTTCTTGCTCCAAGCCTAGCTGCTCCTTGGCTTGAAAAGAGGGTCTCTTTCTTTTCCTTCCTTGGAGGCTCCTCCAAGGTGGATGCTCTCCACCTCAAGTCTTTCCTCCAAGGGTGGGCGTGCACCACCCTCAAGCTCTCCTCCAAGGTGGCGTGGGCCACCTTCAAGATCTCCTCCAAAGGTCTTCCTTGCCTAGCTCCTCCTTTGGCTGGTGTGGGCACAAGAGAGAAGGGAAGAGGGGAAGGCACCAAGGGGACAAAATATCCCCTTAATCTTTTTCTTCTTCTTCTTCTCTCTTGGGCATGGGCTTTAGGTAGAATATGAGAGGAAATTTACTAGCCAAGGATGGGTTGTAAGGTGGTGGGTGGTGGTCTTTTTATAGGGTAGGATGAGGGGTTAAGGTGACTCTTGAGATGGAGGGCTAAGATGGGAAGATGGAGGTGGTTAGGTGATCCTAGGGCTAAGGAGAGTTGGCGCCACCTAAGGGGTGAAAGGGGGGTAGTTATGGGTGGCCAAGGGACACCTAAAAGTGGTGCCAACCATGGAGAGGTGCCATGGGTTGGCACCAACTTCTACGCCTTTAGAAGAGGGTTGAGGTGGATGGTGGAGATGGCTTGGAGGGGTTATGTGTAGGGTGGATATGGGGGTTGAAGTGGTGCCAAAAGGGAGGTGGTTAGGGTTAGTTTTGGTGCCAACTTTAGGTGCCTTTTTGTGGTTAGTTGAGGGATGAAAGGTGGTGAAGAGGTGGTGCCAAAATGAGTTGGGTGGAGCTAGCTTAAGTAGGCTTAAGTGGGCTTGGAGTGGGAGGTTATTTAGGTGGAGTTAGCTAGGGTTAAGTTGAAGGTGGAGGATGGCCAAGGAGCTAGATGTTAGCTAAGCTAAGCTAAGCTAAGCTAGCTTAGCTAGCTATGGAGTAGAGGAGTATGCATGTGGAGCTTAGGTTTTGAGGAGAGGAGCTGGATATGCAGAGTCTGGAGCTGAATTGGAGTTGGCAGCTACTGAAGAGGTCAACATGGGGCTACTATAGCTGGCTTAGATTGCTAGTTCTTTGCTAGCTACTAAGCTAGGCTAAAGTGAGCTGGCTTCAGTTGAATGGAGCTAAGGTGAGCTGGGTCTGGTGCTCCTAGGGAGGATTGAGCTGGTTGAGACAGCTAAGGTAGCTTAGCTCAATTGAGCTAAGCTGGGTCCCCGGGAGCTGGACTTAAGCTTCCTGAGTTGGGATGAATTCTTCTTCAGCTGGCTAGAGTTGAGTGGAGCTGAATGTAGCTAGATCTGAGCTGGGGTGAACTCCAGTCAACTCAGCTGAGCTAGCTAGAGCTCCCTGTGGACTAGTGGGAGCTGAGATGAGCTAGACTCAACTAAGTTGAGCTGGATCTGAGTTGACCTGAGCTAGGGTAAGCTAAGATGAGCTCTCTTGAGCTGCCATTCAGCTAAGATTAGCTGAATGGAGTTAGGATGAGCTAACCCTAGTCCAAGTAAGCTAGATTCTAGCTGTGGTTAGCTGGATCAAGCTGAGTTCTAGCTAGTCTGAGCTCCTCCTTCACCAGTTGCCTTCTTGAGTGCTAGGGTTCTAGGGATCTGTATATCTGTTCATCCCTAACACTCACAAAAACACATTAAAACGATAATAAAAAATGCAATGCATGCCTAACCTAGTTAATGCCTAAATGCAGCCCAAAAATCATTTTGCAGAGAAAAACCCTAAGAGCTAGGTTTGTTTTAATGCCTAAGAATGATGATAAACTGGCATTTATCACATACCCTCCGCAGACCAATGGACAAGTTGAAATCTCCAATCGAGAAATTAAAAAGATCCTTAAAAAGACGATCCACTTGGATCGGAAGGATTGGTCTACCAAATTGGATGATGCTCTCTAGGCCTACTGGACTGCATATAAAACTCTGATTGGAATGTCTCCATTACGTCTAGTCTACGGAAAATCTTGCCATCTGCCCATTGAGTTTGAACATAAAGCTTATTAGGCAATCAGAACATTTAACTTGGATCTTGATCGATCTGGATGACAAAGGAAACTCCAATTGATTGAATTGGATGAAATCCAGAATGATGCTTATGAGAGCACGAGAATCTATAAGAATAGGACAAAAGCTTTACATGATAAGTACATCTCTAGAAAAAGCTTTGTCCCTAATCAAAGGTTTGGTTATTTGATGCATGCTTGAAGCTCTTTCCGGGAAAATTAAGATCAAAGTGGACAGGTCCCTTCATTATAAGAAAAGTCTACCCTCATGGAGCTGTGCTTATCTTGGATCCCAAGATCGGTAATGAGACAAAGGTTAATGGTCAGAGATTGAAGCCTTTTATCATGCAGAACTATGATCCCATTCCCGATGGTCACATCAACCTTCTGGAATCTTCTTAAAGCTGAACTGAATTTGGCAAATGATGTTAAACTTACTGCTGGCTAGGAGGAAACCTAGTACTCTGTACAGGTAGCTCTGCATCCTCTGCATCCATACTAACCTGGATTAACAAGAATAGCCAGGTGATATCCCCTCCTCTTGCTTATTATATTTTGATTTTCATGCATACATTTCAATGAGGTTATTATAATGACTAGGCATGGGGGGGTGTACATTGCATGTCTAATTTTTATGTCAAAAAAAAAATTTAAATAAATGCATTTAGGCGTAAAGAATTTTTATTAAGGTTTTATTAGGGATTTATTCTTAAGTTGATTCCTGAGTTTAGAATCTAGTATAATTTCACACTTACACGTAGAATTTACAATGGATCCTTTGTAATGATCGATAAACATTTTTAGTTTGTCGAGAAGAAGCAATGCTTCTTCTCCTAAGCCCTTGGACAGCAATTAGGGAGTCAGGAAAACTATCTTCTAACAAATCCACCAAACAAGTGTGAGGTGAGAGTAGAAAGTCTACTGGTGCTCTAAAGCTAGTATGAGAAATCTTAAACTCTGGATAATGAGATAATAATACTCGAAGTTAGGCATAGTTTTCACTCTCAATTTCTACGTACAAGTTCTTAGTGCGAATCTCTTGAGAGCCACTAAATAAGGTAAATATGTAAAGAGCGGGTTCTGATAAAACTAGGATTGAAGTGGATGGTCACGACCATCCTTTACAGAATCCTCGGCTGAACAAGAGTATTAATATTAAGGTCAGAAATATACTGTCCTATCCATTCCTTTCCCGATACCAAGAATAGGCACTTCCACCAAATAAGCCACCCGATATCTTCTTAAACAACCATTATCTTGAATAATGCCTCGTAAATAAAAGTTTATATGCTGCGTTGTGTTATGGATATTTGGATGCGGAAAAAAATGAGAAAAAAAAGAAAAAAAAGAAGAAAAAGAAAAAAATTATATATATGCAAAGAAAAAATTTAGAAAAAGAAAAGAGCAGAAAAAAAGGAGTTTATGAGTTAGAATTTATTTCAAGTGTAATGAGGCAACAACACCTACCACCCTCACGATCCAACAAATACAGCCTTGACCTATTTTTCTATATCTCTGGCTACCTGAATATGGGCTGAGGAATTTTGACTTAGTCTTAGAGTTATCAGAACTTAATCAAAGTGTTAATGCCAGGAGAGACCACCAAATATACTGATAAATCTGGTGAGATTATGAGCTCAAAAAGAAAGAAAAGATAAGAAAACAAAAAGAAAAAGAAAGAGAAAGAAAGAGAGAGAATGAGTACAAAGGAACTAAAAAGAGCACAGTTTTTCGCCTCTCTCTGAGTTGAATTATTTCATAATCTGGAAATCTAGGTTCTAAAGAACTGTTGGCAGCCGCTTAAGCGTGTTTTAACAGTCAGTTGCATCGTAGTATAGGTAACCAAGCATTGCCAATAAATAAAAATTTATTACTCGAAAACCTAAGTATCCGAAGTCAAACACAAGGAGCAAATGGAATTTTTTTACTAATCTCAGGAATGTAATTGAACACTTAGAATTACTCAAAACTTAATTTAGAATATAAATGCAAGAGTTTAAAAGTCAATTGTGGCAAAAATAGAGAAATTGGATGTCTGATCCTATGATCAGATGTCTTAAAAAGATATTTTCTTTTTAACTCTCTCTTATTTCTTCTCCTGTCTGCTTTCTCTTCTTCTTCTTTCTGTCTTTCCCTGATTTTCCTTTTTCTTCTATTCTTCTTTGGCCTTTGGCCGTCTGCTTCTTCTTCCTTGTTTCTTCTTTGTAGCTCTTTCTAGCTTTTCCTTTCTTCTTCCTTCTTATCTTCCTCTGTCTTCTGCCTTTCCTTCTTAAGTCTTCTCTTTTCTGCTGGCTGTCTGCAGTTAAGTGTCAGCTTCACCTTCTTCCTCTGCGGGTCTTCTTCTTCTTTCTTGCTTCTTCCTCCTTAAGCCTTCCTTAGCTCTGCTTCCCTTGGCTTCAACCTTTCTTCTTCTTCTTCCTTGGCTTCCTTCAGCCTTAACTCTCCTCTGACTTCCTCTTCTCTTTGGCTTCTTTCCTTCTTCCCTGCACACACAACATCGAAGAGCAAAACCTACCCCTCTACCCACCCCTGCGTCTCTCTCTCTGTATATCACTTTAAAGTACGCTCTCCCAGAGTCGGGTTATCAGGTCGGTCGCGTGCCCGAGTCCAGGCCAATCGGCGTGGGTGTGGTGCGCGAGGAGTGCACGAAGGGGTTAATCGGATCTGGGTGCCAGGTTCGCGGGTTAAATGTCACGGATGAGGCGTGATAGGTGAGGCGAGGGACCTCACCCCAGTGATTTCGAGGCAAACAGGGAAGAACAAAAAATCAACTTAAACCACTCAGAGAACTCAAGACTTACCTAGGTGGGACTAAAAGTCCCACTCGCTTCTGTTGGCAACTGCAGGAGAGTGACTTCACAATAGATGCAGCTGCAGGTCTCGCGGCACCCGCTATCAGGCTGGACTTGCACACACTCTCAACCTGCACTGCCTGGGAGCCTGAATCCTGAAGCTTGCGGCTTGGAGCTGGAGAACAAGCAAGCTCATGTGCTCGTTAATGGCGGACGGGAGCTCTACCCTGCACGACACAAAAGGAGCCTTACGGCTCTATCAGACAACAGGATAACCTTCACCATGTCATGACGAAGGTGAGGCAGGGGTCGACATGGCTCAAACCAGCCTAGGCATGCGTGCCTAGGTCGGACTGTGACTGTGTGAGTGGGTGTGTTAGGTGGAAGCGTGGAGCATGTGTGGTAGTCTGTGAGTGGGTGGAAAGTGTTCAGTGGTCGATGCGGAGGTGTTGAGGTTGGTGGCGAGACGTGTGGAGGCATGGAGCGATGGATGCGTCTCGCCGGAGGTTGGCCGGAGATGGGGAAGATGCGGGCGGATAGTGGCAGTCGAGGGGTAATTTGTGAAATAGATTGAGGGAAAATAGAGAGTAGGAGATGAGGAGCTTATCTGGGGTACTTGGAGCGAAGGGGAGGCAGAGGAGACGGATGGTGCATTTGTGTCGTCGTTGGAGAAGACGACCCTGAGGGGGAGATAATGGCGACGAGGAGGAGGACAGGAAGGCATGCGCTGGTGCGGCGCAACGTGGAAGAACGAGGCGAAGTGAACCCTGCCGATGGTATGGCAGTAGAGCAACGAGAGGGAGGAGGAAAAGTCACCGGAGCTTGAGGCTACTTGGTCGGAGAGAGGGGAGATGAATTCTGAGGGAGTCTGCGACCAAATCAAGCTTGAGGGATTTACAGAGGACCAGGGATCCTTTTATAGTTGCTGGCAGAGCTTCTGGTGCTTGGAGGGCAAGCCTTCTACCACCAACTCCTCACCGGAGAAGGAAGGTAGTTGGAGATCCAAATCTATCATGCGTTTGCACGAGAGATTGGATGCAAATTAGAGATTGCAATTGAGCTCAGATGGAAGGGAATTCCTCAGAGAATCTCCCTTCCAAATATGGGAGGAGATCTCTAAGGAATCAGGGAGTACTCCCCCTCCATTCCTCACCAGAGTAGGATTTCTCCCCATTAATGGTAGAGGGACCTATTTGTAAGAGTGACGAGGAAGTTAGGGGGGTCTGTGCAATGGTTTTCAAAAGATAGGCACCAAAATGTAATTGGGTGCACTAATTTTCAAAGTAGGTCAAGATGACCCCCCCTTAGGTCCAAATTTTGGTAAAAACCTAATTTGGACCTAAGGAATCCAATGGTGAAGTTGGATTTTAGGTTTGACCATGTTTGATTGGATATTTTGCATAAATTAGGTCAATTGATGAGCTAGGACCCCAATCTAGGTCAAAATAGGTTCCAAAGGCCAACTTGAAGGTTATAAACCCTAGGGGATATTTTTTCATGAATTTTAGAGGGTTTACTTGATTTTTATCTTGACCAGAACCTTGTTGAATTAAGCGGGTCTAATTTAGGGTTACAGAATGCCATTTAATTCCTAGATTGCACATGAACCCATTTCTGATTGAACCAACCCACTTTTTATCTTATTCAGATCATTTGACCTATGTTTTGCCTCTGAGAAATCTCGTTTATGTATTGCAATGGTAAAATTACACTTTTAACCTTTATTTCATGTTTTCTTCTTAGAACACTTATTCCCTGAATTAGGTCATTCTCTAGGTTATGTTGGAGCTCTTATTTTCTTTCTTAGGTCAAAATGAGCTAGATAGGGCTCATGATGAGGCTCTCATCAAGTACTAGTCTATATGTAGCACTAGATGAGTGTGAGCCATCAAATACAAACCTACTTGACTCAGAAATCTTCTACCTAAATCAAAAGCCAGGGCTGAATATATAGGTTACTTTATAACCCCATGGGAAGAAGTTTTCTTATCTCAATATATTTTTACTAAGGGTCAAGTATGAGCTTTAGATGAGAATTGGCTTTCACTTGGATCCATTGCATAGGCTACAACAAAACACAATCACAATTATTTAGATTACTAAAGCTTCTAATGAAAACAAAAGACATAAGCCTCTAGTCAAACTCTTGATAAAAATTACTCATGTAGGACCACTTTGCATTTAGTAATACATTTGTTAGGGACTAGCAAGATTTTGGCATGGGGGTGTGATTACACAGCAATCATGCAACCTAAATCACCTGAATTAAGCTAGATCCTAGCATAACCTAGGATTAATGCATTCATAGGCATCGTAATTTGCACAATAGCTAGTTTATTAGTCATATAGATAATATCGTCATTTTATGTACTAATGAGAGATTATTTTTAATCGCAGATGATTCCAAGCCGTGGATGTCAGATCAAATTAGACAGATATAATCATAACTACGACGGGAGTCCAACGCTTCCAAAATCGTCTCGATCAGACAACCAGGGCATCTTGTGCAGTTCATAAAAGAATGGAGATGATAAAGCCAAAAGACAAAGATCTGAGCATCAGATGAAGAATCCAACCACACAGATGAATCTGGATTGACGATCGTAGTCCAACGGCAGAAAAATCAACTTAATCGAAGATCTACATCACTAGATACAAGAAAAAAAAGATGGACGGCCATGATGGCGCCACATGGTGCCATCACAGCCACCCCTTCACCACCGCCCCATCTAGGAAGGCCACCCTCGCATGCTGTAGGCCATTGTATCTTCATCCAACAGCCATGAGCGCTCCATGTCACTCGTTTAGCCAGATAAGAATAAATAGATACAAAGAAGAAACTATAACAAAACTCGTGCGTAGCACGTTGGCTCAAGCGCTTGCACTGGAAGCGAAGTAAGCGAGTTCGAAGATGCTTGAGCACGAAATCAGGAAGGTGGTGAGCGTGGGCACTATTGGCCATGGGATTTTTATGGGAATACCATTATGAACCATAACTAGCTCAATTTGGTCTTATAAAGTTAATAAAAGCTCCTACATATCAGTTAGAAGGTCTCTTAAGCAAGATGAGTTATTTTGAGAAGAGAAGATGAAAATAGGGTTATTTCTATAATTTTACCATCTTATCACAAATAAAGAATAACCACGGGGTATGCCAGGGGTTTATTGAAGGTCATTCAATCATTAATGCCTAATAAGTGGGTCCATGCAGACAGAAACGAGTTTTCATGCATTTCAAGAATTAATTGACATTTGAAACCCTAAAAATAGACTCGCTTAATTAATTGAGGTTTTGGTTAGGATAAAATTCATTTAAACCCTCTAAAAATCATATAAAGATATTTTCTAGGGTTTGGCATCCTTGATTTGACCATCTGAACCCATTTTGACTTGAAACAGAGTCTCAAACAGACTATTGCCCTAATTTAGGTTTTTGCATAAATTACCCAAATAAACTAGGTAAAAACCAAAATATAAGTTCACCATTGGATTTCATTGGTCTAAATTAGGTTTGTATCAAAATTTGGGCCCAATCAGAGATTGTCTTGACTTAGTTTGCAATTTGGTCCAGTATAACTATTTCTCTCTCACACAACCCCTCAGCTTTTGAACTTCATGGCAAATACCCCCCTATCTTTGTCGTCACTCCTTGTAAAGAGGTCCTCAACCATTGTTGTGGAGGAATCCTACTTCAGCGAGCTTCTTTTGACAAGAACTCTGTGATTACTTGACGAATCCTTCTCAAAATTGAAAGGGAGATTCGTTAGGTAATCTCCTTCCTATTGAGCCATATCCAAGTCTCCAAATTTCTATAAAAAGCTCATGCGAATCCTTCAAAGAATTGGGTATCTCTTGTGTGTTAAGCTTACCAAGCTTGAAAGCTTGGTTTTCAAGCTTTAAACCTCCCTTCAAGGCCTATATAAAAACCCATGTTGCATGCCGATCTCCCTATGCTCGTTTTCAGTTGGAATCCCCCTCCCTCCCTCCTCTCCAGCCAAAAGGCTCCACGACGTCCGACGACTCTCTTCGACCACTCTCATCATCCACTCATAATACCAGTGGCAGATTCTCTTTCCTCTCCCTCTTTCGCGTCACGCCATACCAGTGGGCACCCCAATCTTTAGTCGTCGCTTCTACCCCACTGAAGCTCTCTTCATCTTCGGCGCCGACTGTACCAAACCCAGTGTCGCTTCTCCTTCCTATCGTCTGCTACCTACTCATATCAATTCCCTAACTCCGCTACTTCACAACTCCATCTTTGCCACTCCGACTCAACCACCGCATCACCTTCCGCGACTTCATCTTCCTCTGCCCCGGCAACTACTCCTGTGAGGTCTCCCGTACACTCCACCACCCCAAACACCTTGCCAAGCACCTCAAAAGCTTCGCCGTTCCTCGCCTACCAAAAGCCCTCAAGCAATTGAGGGGATTGGCCACTCAATGCCTCCACCCGACACCACCCTCATTGCACCACCTTCTCGAGGTTGCCAGACCTCCACACACACCCTCATGCGACCCCATAACCACCATCGCACTCGTTGACATCCGGCGACCCTCCTGAGCTTTTCTGACAAAGCCGAGAGGCTGTATTTTGCGTTTCAGGTATATGATAGAGCTCCGTTGCCGACACCATCATCTCCAACTCCATCTGCAAATCTCCGACCGTGTTCATCTTCAATTACCTCTCTAGGTTGTGTGACCCAGTCCCAGGAAGCCAACCAGGTGGTCAAGTAATGCTAACCACCTTGCCTTCTCCTTCAATTAGAGATAGCATCTACTGCAGCTGCTGCGTGAGGAAGATAGTCCCACATCATGAAGCGAAGAGCCTCTTGCAACAAATTAATTATTTTTGTGCCAAGGCTTTATCGCCTCGACACACTGGGGGTGAGGTTCCGGCACCTGCTCACCTGACCCGACCCGTTTCACTGCTCGGCTGTGACCCCATGCTTGTAGCCCTGTACCCGGATCTGCTTGCTGTTCCTACCCGATTACTCTATTAACCCTAGGTCTTTGAGAGAAAGAAAAGAAGGAAAGAAAGGGAAAGAGAGAGAGAGAGAGGGGGGTTTTTGCACTGCCTCCCTATCTCTCGACACTTAGTCAAAATTTGAAGAAGCCTTCACCTTTGTTGGTGTTGGTGTTGTGTTGTGCTGTGCTTGTGCCTCTCCCTGAGGCCTGAACGAAAAAGAGCTGGTTCTGAGACACTGTAGCATCAGAGAGAGTGCATTGTGCACTCGTTATATGTGGCATTGGGTTGATTGATACTATTGCATTATTTAAGTAGAATTGTTATAGGGTTATTTGGTGATTCAAATTACCATTTTTACCCTAATCTTTCTGCCACCTTGACTCTTGAATTTATATTTATATCATTTTTGCTTGAAATTGCTATTACATTTCTATATTCCTGCTTACAATTGTGATCTTGAGATAAATTGCTATATTACTCCTTGCATTCCACCTCGAAATTTCTTTCGAGCTATAAATTTTAAATGTTCTATGTGATTTATCGGCTATACTACAACGCATTACTTTTAAAACACCGATTCAGAGTGTTTAACAGATTTTCATCGGTGCATGTAGACGTAGCCGCGTGGCGCGATCAGGATGCTTCGTGGGTGCAAACAAACCACGCTTTTTGGTGAGTCACGCGCACGAGAGCCGTCTGCTCATGAGATCAGACAGCTGAATATCAGGCACTGAAAAGAGGCTTGTGGGTGCACACATGGAGAGACATTTGTTGCAGCGAGCGTGTGAGGAGAAAGCAGGGCCGTGTGATCTCGATCTAAAGGCTGAGAAGCAGCCACGTGTCAAGCCCAGGCTGAATCTGAGCGTTTTAGGTGTAAATGAAGGTATTTTGAGGCCATATCTGATCCGTTAATCTCTTGATCAACGGATCTGATCATATAAGAGTTGTTGCACGAGATAAAGGGGTTAAATACCCACTTTGCCCCTCATTAAAACTATAAAAGAAGGCCCAGGGTCCCTCTGTTGAAGCATCTCTCTTCCATCAACTCCAGACATCTTCCACCTTCTCTACAACTCTCTGTCCCTCTGTAACTCCACTCCAACCTTCATCTTGGCACTCTAGATCTGAGGTGCTGCCGCATCTCGCACAAGCATCCTATAAGCGACGTCGTCTCTCTGCCACTTTCTATCTCTATCTATCTATCTATCTATTTGTTTCTAGTAGCATTCTCTATTGTGAAAACTCTATTTTAACTGCAATAAATTCAGATCCTATGATTGCATATATCTGATCCCTATGCATATATACATATATAAATATCTATTTAGAACAAGTTCTATTGAAACACTTCTAGGTGAATTGCGATTGCCTCCCTACGAACGACCCGGTATTCACGGGTCTTTACAAATTTATTTGTCGACGTGTTTTCGCGCTATACTACAACTAAGTAATATTTTAAATGTAAATTACATGCCGAAATGGACTGACAGGCCACACTGCTGCCCAGAGCATGTTTGCATCAGTGTGCATCTACACCAGCCACTGCCACCATCACCAACACCAGCAACCACCACCATCACCAACAGCACAACCACCACTAGCAGCCATCCACGTGCTGTTAAGTCATTTGGGAAGTTTCCCGGACGTCTGAAGCCCCTCCCTATCTCTACGCCTCATCACCTTCCTCTTCATTTTCTTCTCCTTTATTCTCTCCTCCACTGTTCATCTTCTCCATGAAGGACCCAACATTCCCTACCCCACAGCCGCACTCACCGCCTGCTCCTCCGCCATTGCCATCCTCCTCCTACGCGCACCTCCTCATGCAGCCAACAGTAGACCAACACACGCACACACCATCTTGCCAACCAGCACCTTTGCCCGCACTCCTTGTCGGCGCTCAACGTGCGCCACGTGCAACCGTTCGCGCACCACCCACAATAGCGCAGCACGCCACCCGTGTGCATCCCGTAGGTTGTTTAGGCCACCGCTCTACCTTGTGCCACCCACACACCGATCGACTCCAGCTGCGCAGCTCGGCTGCTACAGACCACCTCAGCCCTCGTCGTCACCATTTTTGCGATCCTCTTTCCGGCAAAACTTCCCCGTCCATGATCTCTGCCAGTTAAACCTCCTCCTTTACGCACGAGCAAGGGGATGGATCTCACCTATTTTGCTACAGTAACAAGGCTATTAAAAATTACATTCATGTGCCACTGATAGAAGGGATTTTTGTTTTATGGATATCTTATTAGGTTGATTTTATGATCATATCCTTCATCATTTTCATAAATGCAATTCCAGCTTTATCTTGTATTGATTTCTTAATCTAAAGGGGATTTTGGCTTGATTTTTAGGGGAAGTTAATAGTGAACGTTGGATTTAATCAGTAGTAAATTTTAATAGGCCAGTTCCTCCTTATGGACACGACCCGCTCCTTCGTGAGTGGTTTATTTAATTTGTTTTGATTTGCGTTGTTCGCCACTTGATTTCTGTACTACAACAATCTTGATTTATATTTTCGAAAACTAAAATAATGTGTTAAAAAATGTCACCGTTGTTGGGGAGGCAACAAGCTTAATAAACTCGCATTCATTCATTTGTTCACATTGATTTAAATTTTGGAAGCATATTTAACTCTGGATCTTTTCATTGTGGTGCGAGTGCATACGTTTTGCGACACACATTCTATGACTCGCCATCACACCAGCCATCGTGAGAGGTGACCCTTGACGTCACCAGAGGAGAAATTGTTCTAGCCACCTTGCAAGGAACCAGATTGCCAGGAGAGGAAGGACGAGGGCGTGACGATCATCTCCATACATTTAGTTGTTGATTTGATTAGAGTATGATTTAGACTTTAGATTTAATTTTCCTTGCACATTTGGTTTAGAACCATTGTTCGGGGGTCATATTTTTAGGGGTTTGTTCCTCGATTTTGTTTTAGGCCCGTGTTGGGTAATCTTTTCAGGAGCATGTTCCCTTTTCTTTAGATTTAGGTTTTCTTTTATTTTGTGGGTTGTTTATCCTTTATATATTTGTGCATAAGTAGGTAGATAAAAAAAAATCAAACACAAATTGCCTGACAAAAGCTGCATGCCCTAGGACGACCATTTAGGTGTGAATGAGCAGCATCTAGATTTTATTTTCTACATTGCATGCATTCTTGCATCATTAATTACTGGAAGCAAGGTATGTATCTTACTTTGCATCCATATCTTGATCACACATTTGCATTGGGACTTAATTCCTAGACCACCTAATTTGTCTTGAAATGATCTAAAAAGTGGTCACATTAAATTTTCTGAAAATGACTAAGTAAAGGAGGAACATAGTAAAACCCATGGAGTTGATTTGAGACATTGTGCTATGGTTTCAAACCCAACACTTTTATGGTGTATGCACACTTGTTTGATCTTTGCACCAAGGCACACATTTAGACACTTCTAGGTTTTAAGTTGCTAGGAAAGAAACCTCCTACCGTTGGATTCTGAAGTGTTCAAAACTCAAGATCAAAGATTTTGTAAATCCAAAGAGGGGGATACCATGTCATAGATTTTTGAGGGTAGTTAAGAAGCACCGTTAAAGCATAACTTCAAAGGAAGGATTAGGTCTACTTGCATCCCTCTATCTTCCATCTTTGGAGTTGCTTTACCATTTGAGCTTTAGGGAAGAGCACCTAAGTTCCAACTAGGTCTTTTTAGGCATTTCGTAGGTTGACAAATCGGATCGTAATTGATTGGGCAACTTATTTTGTCACCTATAATTTGAACTAAAGTCGAGAGCCTAAACCTGTAAAGACCTAACAAGTTCTTTTGAATTGTGTTTTCAGTGCATGCTTGGTAGACGATCTCTTAGGAGACAACTTGTGTTTGACCTAGAACTTGAAAGAATCCTAAGAAGAAACCACCCAAGGGAAGATATGGCTAGTCAAAGGAGCCTTAAGGAATACTTCATTTCGACCAATCACCCTGGCTCTTCACTACGTAGACTTGGAGGGAACAATCCCTATGAGATCAAAAGCAGTACCATATCTTTGCTACCCTCCTTTTATGGTACTGCTAGGGAAGACTCCTACAGGCATATAGAGGAATTCACCGAGGTGTGTTCCATGGTGAAGCTGCAGGGCGTTACTGATGACGCCCAAATGCGGACCCACTTTCCTTTCTCCCTCAAGGACAAAGCCAAGTATTGGTATCATACCCTAGACGGTATTAACACTTGGGATGCCTTGAAGAAGGAGTTTCTGAAGAAGTACTTCCCCATGAACAAAACTAATCACTTTCAGAGGGAAATTATGAGTTTTGCTCAAAAAGATGGGGAAGTTTTCCATGATGCGTGCGAGTGATTTAATGACGTTTTGAGACTTTGCCTACATCACCAGGTGCCCAAGTGGCAAATGGTTGAAAGGTTCTACACCGGACTTAGTGATTCGCACAGGCAGACTATGAATGGTGCTTGTGCAGGAACCTTTCTATCTAAGACTGAGGATGAAGCTTGGAACCTGTTTGATACTTTGAGTGAGAATTCTACCCACCTGAATTCTACCTATTTGGATAGAAAATCCACTCTCATGCAAAGTTGGAGGCAAATGAGGCTAGGGACACCTAGAATCTAGCCTACCAGATCCAATTGCTGAATCAAAATATGGAAGGCTTATGTCGAGCCCAAGCCAATTCACATCTAGTACCTCCACATCCCAAGCTTCAGAATGCTTCATTTTCCAAAGAAAATACACATGCCACTATGGATTGCCATTTGGCCTTCCAATTCCCTAAGCTTGTACATGTAGACCTGAATGCTGCTCAAGGGTTTTGTCCCAGACCTCGTAATGACCCTTTTTCCAACACTTATAATGGGGATGGAGGAATCACCCAAACTTTTCATGGAGACAAGTGAATGTCTCAAATTCAGGGAATTATAAATCACAACCCTTTCAAAACTAGCAAATGAACCAACCTCAGACCTTTACCCAACCTAAGACCTCTAAGATGGATGAATTGAAGGCAATGTTGAGAATTTTGCAGGAAAGTCAAAGTGCCATCATCCAATCTCATGACAAGGCTATACATGAAATGAAATCACAGATAGGACACCTTGTTGAGGCCGTTAGACCGAGGGAAACTGGGAAGCTTCCTAGTGCTGCTGAGGAGAATCCTAAAGGAAAAGGGATTATCTTTAGGGAGCATGCCCAGGTAGTGACTATTTTGAGGAGTGGGAAAGAAATTTGTAAACCTAGTGCTCCTATAGTCCCACCTTCTAAAAACTCGTCCACCCTAACAATCGCCCCCACCGGAGAAGAATTGCCCAACTCTCCTTCGCTTGCAATCACCTCACCGGAAGAGGTTGCCCTCGTTCCACCCCTTACCCGACATGACAACCCTTCCACCATCTGGGTAGACTTTTGCTGGCTCATCTGGAGCCAAAGATAAGATGGATGAAATCATGGGGACTTTCAAGTAAGTGCAGATTAACCTGCCTTTGTTTGATACTATCAGGTAGATTCTGTCTTATGCCCACTTTCTAAAGGACCTGTGCACGAAAAAGTGACAATCTAGGAAACAGGTTCAAATAAAAAATGTCCTGCCTAATTCCATTAGCTTAATAGTTCAACATGGCACACCCCCGAAACTTAAGGACCCAGGAGCCCCATACATCTCTGTGGTCATTAGTGACTTACAGATAGATGAGGCTCTACTTGATTTGGGTGCAGAGGTGAACATTCTTCCAAGCTATGTGTATGAACAACTTGGGGGAGGCAATTTGAAGCCTAGCCCGGTAATCCTCCAAGTTGCAGATCAATCACTCAAGACACCTCGACGAATTTTGGAAGATGTCCTCATGAGAGTGGAGGACTTCTTCTTCCCCGTTGACTTTTTAATTTTGGACACAGACCCTACCAACATGCCAACCAAGTCTTCCATTATTTTGGGCCGCCCCTTCATTGCAACTTCACATGCTTCGATCAATTGCAATACTAGGGCATTAAAAATGGGCTTTGGAAACAAGGAAATCCAATTTAATGTGTTTGATGCTTATAAACAAGCCGAGCTTGAGGATTGTTCCCAAGTTGAAGTGATAGATGACCTGATTGAAGAGACAACTCCTGCAATGTTATGTGATGACCCCCTTCAGCATGTCATGCTAAATGAGCATTCCCATCTCTTGGAGGAATATGAAGGGGACATACTAGAATTTGAGAAGTTGCTTAGTGTTTCTGCTGAGTCTCTTTCCCCATCATCTCTGCCCAAGGTAGATCTACTAGTTGAGATGGGGACATCTATTATGAAACCCTCAATCATATAAGCCCCCGAGCTTGAGTTGAAACCCCTCCCAGACACTCTCAAGTATGTCTTCCTAGGTGCCAATGATATACTTCCCGTTATCATTTGGCTGTGCTATCTGGGGCACAGGAGGGAGCCCTGATTGAATGTTTGTCTAGGTGCAAGGAAGCTATTTCTTGGAGCATCCTTGATATTAAGGGTATAGACTCTACACTCTGCATGCACCACATTTATACTAATGATTCCATCAAGCCATTTAGGAACATGCAGAGACGTCTTAACCCCAATATGAGGGAGGTGGCTAAAAAGGAAATTCTGAAGTGGTTGGACGCTGGGATCATATATCTCATTGCAGATAGTAAATGGGTAAGTCCTATCCATGTGGTGCCAAAGAAGGCAGGCTTTACTGTGGAGTTTAATGACCAAGGTGAACAAGTTGTGACTAGTCCCTCAACTGGATGGAGGGTCTGCATTGATTACCGCAAGCAGAATACTACTACCTAGAAAGATCACTTTCCCTTGCCTTTTATTGACCAAATTCTCAAAAAATTGGTAGGGAATAAGTACTATTTCTTTCTTGATGGATATTCTAGGCACAACCAGGTTGCAATCTTTCCTGATGACTAGGAAAAGACGACTTTCATGAGTCCTTATGGTACCTTTGCATTCAGGTGTATGTTATTTGGACTTTGTAATGCACCGGCAACCTTCTAGCGGTGTATGATGTCCATTTTCTCGGACATGATTGACGAGTGTGTTGAAGTGTTTATGGATGACTTCTCCATTTACAGCTCAGCTTTCGACCAGTGTCTCATGCACCTAGAGAATGTGCTGAAGCGTTGTAAGGAGACTAGTTTAGCCCTCAGCTGGGAGAAAAGCCACTTCATGGTACAAAAAGGCATTGTACTTAGGATATTGTGTCTGAGCGAGGCTTGGATGTAGATAAAGCCATGGTTGATTCTATTTCCAAACTTTCATTGCCCACGAATGTCAAATAGATTAGATCTTTTCTGGGCCATGCTGGCTTTTATAGGTGCTTTATTAAGAATTTCAGTAAAATTTCTAGGCAACTTTGAGTCCTATTAGAGAAGGAATCTTCCTTCAATTTTGATTCAAAGTGTGCCGAGGCTTTCACACTCTGAAGGAGGCCTTGATCTCTGCGCCTATTGTCCGAGCTCCAGATTGGAAACTCCCATTTTAGCCGATGTGTGATGCTTCGAATTATGTAGTGGGAGCAGTCCTTGGACAAAGGGTTGAGGGAAGACCACATGTGCTACACTATGGCAACAAGACTTTAATCGAACCACAACAAAACAACACCGTCACTGAAAAGGAATTACTTGCTATAGTTTTTGCTCTGGAGAAGTTTAGGTCTTATCTTCTTGGGTCTATGGTGGTTATTTTCACTAATCATGTAGTAATGAAATAGCTCATTGCCAAGAAGGATTCTAAGCCAGGTCTGATTAGGTGGATCCTACTCCTTTAAGAATTTGACTTACAGATACGTGAAAAGAAAGGAGTAGAAAGTTTATTGGTTGACCACCTGTCTCACCTCCACTTGATCACTCTCCATCTAAAGACATCCGTGAGACATTTCCTGATGAAACCCTTATGGCGGTAACATCGACTTCACCTTGGTATGCCGATATCGTGAATTACTTGATCACTGGAGAGACTCTTGGCTCTTAAGATGAGTAGAAAAGGAAGAGATTCATTTCCCAAGCTAGATACTTTCATTGGGAAGAGCTCGAATTATTTAGAATTGGACAAGACCAAGTACTGAGACGATGCATGCTTGAAGATGAGCAACAAAGTGTGCTGAGTTTTTGCGATGAACTTCATTGTGGAGGACACTTTGGTGCTGAGAAAACATCTTTTAAGGTTCTTCACTCTAGTTTTTGGTGGCCTACATTATTTAAGGGTTCCCATAACTTTGTTAAGGCCTGTATTAGATGTCAACGGACTGGAACGATTGGGAAGAGGAATGAGATGCCTCAACACCCGATTCAACCTGTTGAAAATTTTGATGTTTGGGGAATAGACTTTATGGGACCCTTCCCTTCATCCCAAGGTTATGAGTATATCTTAGTGGTAGTTGACTATGTCTTTAAATGGATAGAGGCCATTCCTACGCGAACAAATGATCACTTGGTGGTATTGAAATTTGTGAAAGCCAATATCATATCTCGATTCGGCTGCTCTAAGACTATTTTTGGTGATGGGTGACCTCATTTCCAGAATCACCACTTCAACCAATTTTCTCAAAAGTCTAGGGGTCACTCACAAGATTGCTACCCTGTACCACCCCAAAACGAGTGGCCAAGTTAAGGTGTCGAATAGGGAGATAAAGAACATTTTAGAAAAGCCCGTTAGTCCTGATAGGATGGACTAGTCCGAAAAGCTCGATGATGCTTTGTGGGCGTATCAAATGGCCTATAAGACCCCTTTGGGTACATCTCCCTTCCGGATAGTGTACGGGAAAGTGTGCCATTTATCCATTGAGCTGGAACATAGGGCACTTTGGGTTATCCGAAGTGTCAACATGGATTTAGAAATGGCAGGTAAGGCACGACTTCTGGAATTAAGTGAGCTTGAGGAGCTGATGAATGATGCTTATGACACCTCTCAAGCTTTTAAAGAGAGAACTAAGGTCTTGCATGATAAGTATATCCTTAGAAAGACCTTTAAGCCCAACCAACAAGTCTGGCTTTTCAATTCCAGACTTAAGCTTTTCCCAGGGAAATTGAAATCACGTTGAGATGGGCCATACATAATCGCCAAAGTGTTTCCATATGGGGCTATGGAGATCAAGAGACCTTCCTCTTCAGCAACGCCCTTTACCGTCAATGGCCAACGATTAAAATCATATGTTACTTTGGATGGCCATCTAGCTCCTATCATTCTCCGCCTCAGGTAACATCTTCCCTTAACTGTTTTTCTTTCAATGAGGACATTGTTTGAACCAGGCATTGGGGGGATAGGACCTGAGGCATATGTTTATAGCATGTCTACATTTTGCATTCATGTATGCACATTGCATTAAAAAAAAAATGCCATGTTGTTATGCTTAACCGGCTGGGCTTTGCATCTTTAGGCATGAGACCAAGACTTTAGGTTTGCTTAAGCTAAGTCTAGGTATCTAATTATAGGAGCTAGGGTTGAACTGCTAACTTTAGTACTTTAGGGTCCGTTTGGACTTAAAAACATAAGTAGAAGTTAAGTTGTGGACCATTCCTCAAGAGGTTGAGGAAGGAAAGCTAGGGGTTGAGTTAAAGGCTAGGTAGTACCTAGTGTCTTTTTCTACCTTTTGGTTTACGGGTCCTTGTAACCTAAGCATCCACATTTCACACACACTTGGTCTTGTGTAAATAGTGATCACCTTAATTCATTTTTTGAAGAAAATATGGTTCTCTTAATTCTAATTTAGGAGATGCTTGAAATCATAACTTGATTGGTCAAGTTCCTGTCACAAGAGAGTTGGAGTATATACTCACTTTGAGGGTGCGATGATAACATGTCACCTCCTCGGTGCTTGTTTCTTAGGATATTCATCCTACTAGGGCCATGTAAGCACATTGTGCGATTCAGGTACCATGGGCGGCCCTATCTCGAAGTGCCAATTGCCACAGGCCTGAATTTGCTTAAGAAATCCATGGGCGATACTATCTCAAAGTGTCGATTGCCAGGAGTTCTTGGGGTCGCTATGGGCAGTGCTATCTCAAAGCATCAAAAGCCAAGCACCCTTTGAGGTTCGGTGATGGGGACAATGAATTTGATACAGACCGTGTTGATAGCTGATCCAAGGTTAGACTTAGAGGAATCAAACAAAAAAATACATATATATATTAAAAAAAATCCTCTTACTCCCTTTCTAGGTTGGCAATCATACCAACCTCAAATAAATGAGACCAATGCACATGCATGGATGCTTTAATCTTTGGGACCAATAAACCCTAGGGAAGATTTAGAAATCAGGGAGCCTGTGTTTGCAACTTGTACCTAACTGACCTAGTCTATAACTTAGCAACTACTTAGGTACCTTATGATCTAGGGTTAGATAATGCAACCTAATTTCTGTGAAAAGGTCAATTGAGTCAGCTTGGATAACTTTGAGTGTTTGGTTGTTGCTTAAATTTGCTAGGGACTAGCAAAAACTAGTCATGGGGGCATTTGATTAGCCTATATTTGTAGGCTATTTAACTATATGAATGTTTAGACATTACGATATCTTTAACATTTAGATAGCATATATTAGGATGTAAATAAATTAATTCATATTTTTAGCTTAATTGCATAATTCATGTGTTGCATTCAAATTTAAATGCATTCAGAATTAACTTAGAATTGCATGCATTTGATTAGTTAACCAATTAGGTGCATTACATGCATTGTTTTAATTAAACATAGAAGTTAAGAGTTTGTGCATAAAAAATCCTAATATTTTATTATTTTATTATTCTTCCTCTTCTTCCACAGGTAATGGCTCTGCTTCCTCCTCCTGTGCCCATTCACTCCTCACAATTGCCAGCATTCATTCAACAGGAAGAGTGGATTTGTTTCTGCCTCTTTGCAATTCAAATTTGTTAGCTGCAGCTATAAGAGAGAGGAGGAGACGACCGTGCTGGGGAGGCCACCACCCCACTCCACTACTGCGTAGAGAGTGCAACTCTCCTTCGCTTATCATCGTCGGCCTCAATTGCGGCAACAAGTCTCTACCATCGTGGGCATGTGGCGTGATAGGCCACATCGTAGCTCAAAGCTTGTTTGCACCACTATGCAGCAACACCAGCCACCGCCACCAACACCAACACCAGCAACCACCACCATCATTGATTGCATAGATTTCATAGGTCTTAATTGTCCAGAATTAGGCTAGGACTTAGCATAAGTTAGAGTAGTTCATGCATGCATAAGCATTATTTTCATCTTTACTGTTCCTACTATAGCTATGCATAGAATAATGCTATAATATACTAATTAGGTTCATTATATAAATTGTAGAAAATAAGAAGCTTTGGAGCTGGACCTGAGATTGGATCTGAAGCTAGACCTAAAGGCAGAGTTGCAGCAGAGCTGGAGCAAAAGACCAAGAATAAGATGTAGTGGACAATAATGTAAGTGGTTGAGGTATGCTATTCTGTTAAGTTGGAATAAAGCAGTAAACTACGAAGAACTTAGGTCTATCCTAGCCCTAGGATAGCTTAGAAGCTTCCCCAAGCCTTAGCCACATTTAGATTAGGTCACTATACCCTAGGAAGCCCTAAAACCCTATTTCCAGCCTCTATCTAGATGTCCAAATGAGTTACAGGACGTCCAAAACCCTTAGCCACAACCCGCGCACCTAAAACCTACTTCTGCAACATTTTAAGATGTCCAAACACTTGGTTTGGACGTCCAATTTCTGCAGGCAAAGCCTTAATTCTTCCCTGCCTCTATTTGGACATCCAGACAACAAGTCTGGATGTCTGGATGTCTAACATTTCATTTTAAGATGTATGACACTATTGTCATACATCTGGAACTGCTCTCTACTTCCTATTTTTGAATTCAAGCTTGGTTCTTGAATTCCTAGGTCCCTAAACCCAATTCTAACCCCATAGGAACCTAAATTAAGGTACCCTAACCCTAGTACATCACCTCTAGACCTCCCTAAGGACATAATTAAGTCCTCACTAAATCGAATTGACTTGGATCTTATTCAATTCCATCAGCCTATTCAATTGGACTCATTGAGTCCAATTGGGCCCTAATCTCAACACACACTGTCCAATTGGACTCGGTGAGAGTCAAATTGACCTAGACCTACATTAATTGAGTTGTTTTACTCTCAATTAGGGTTTTACACATCCAATTAAACTTGTATCAAGTTTAATTGCATTTTACCTTAATGAATTAGGGTTCATAACCCTAATTTGAGACCTACCTTGACCTAAATCCACTAGAACCTAACCTAATCAACCAAGCCACCTAGGTTTCAACCCACACACACCCACACACACCATCTACATGAAAATACCTAGCCTAGAGTTCTCTAGAACTCTCTGCCATGTGTTGTTGCCTTGGATGATAAAAATAGCAACCAAGATGCATTCAATTTTTAAATCCACCAAATGTGGATCTAAAAGCCACTCATCCATCTTTTCTGTCACTCTCCCACGAGCTCCCACCATAGGCCTCTCTAGAGACTTTCACACTTCTCTAGAGAGGCTCCCTTGGGTCTACTTAAAGGACCTTTGGGTGGTCATTTGCACCCATTTAGTTTTAGCTTCATTCCACCTCCATTACTCCACCTCCATCTCCATGAGCACACCATGGCATCCCCATCACCTCCACGCCAGGCCTGGATCACCTCCAACCTCTCTCCATAGGCCGGCCTAAGCACCATTGGCTCCCCTCCTCTCAACCAAGTCAAAGGGCATCGGAGCTACCTCTACATACCCTTCATTCTGTTTGCTAGATAAGTACCGTAGTTTTTCGTAGATTAATGCTTTATTACTGCTTAGTAGTGTAGCTCCATATTCTCCCCCAATGATGCATGCATAATCCCCCCATAGATTCATGTATGCAGTCATTTTTTGTTAGCTAGTTTATTGCTTTCAAGCTTTCCTGTACAAGCTTTCTGCGAGCTTCACTCTGTAACCATCATGATGCAATCAATGCAATCATCTTTTATATATCTCTATGCCTATGTGTGAAAATCACCATGAGCTGATTGCCATATTTCCTTGTGATTAAAGTTGCATGCGTGAAATTTGTATTCTCTTGCAACTAAGCATGTCGTGCATCAATACGAATTATTGTAAATGGGCATGCACTTCTGAATAAGTAGAGCGAGCTAGATCGAATTCAATTCTGCATTTTCTAAATGCCTCCCAGAGACAAACGACCAAGACTCAAGTCTCGTTATTTTATAAATTATTTTTGACGAGCATTTTTGCACACTATACTATGACGAGATCTCTGTTTTAAAAACACATATGAGAATCACCTCCTTTCAAATGGCGCCGTTGTCGGGGAGGCAACAAAATTTATTTCAATCTTATGAGCTTTTAGTGACAAATATTCCTCTGCTTGTTTGTTGGATGTGTAGGAAAGTAGGAAAAATGGGATTTGCGCACACATCAGGCGTAGAAAAATCATCAGGTGCACATCTCCTCTTAGATTAGGATTTCCTTTTTCAAAACCTAGGTCATATTTCCTTCTAGCAATTTCATTTGAAAAAAAAAGGCCTATTTTTTTTCTTGAAAAGAAAAATAAAAAAAAAGTCTAGGTAGTTAGATTAGGTTTCTATTTGAATCTTAGGTTAGTTTGCTTGAAAAAAGAAGAAAAAATTGAAAAAAAAAGCCTTTCCCTTCAAAAAAAAATTTCAAAAGTTTTTGAAAAAAAATTTTTGAAAAGAAAAAAATCATTTTGGTGGAAAGTGTAAATTTTGAATTCAAACACCTTTTAAAAGCTTTCCTTCCATTCTCTGATTTTCGATCAGATTTCAAATTCTGACTTGAAAATTCAATTGCCGAAAAATTAATGAATGAAACATTCTGAAATTTGAGCTATACCTTCATTTTCAAACCATCTTTCAAATGGCACTGTTCATTTGAAGAAACTCAAAGTAGAAAATTTTGAAAAATTTTTGAAGTGCAAGGGGGTCAGAGTGACTTAGATTTGAAAATTTTCAAAATTCAAAAATCAATTCCAAGAAATCTGTGAATCTTTTTTGACTAAAAATGGTGGTGTTTAAATGCTAATCTCATTAATTTTAATTTTCATAGTTTTCCAGAATTTTTGAAGATCATTTGATATTGTTTCAAAGTAGAAAATCGACCAGAGGTCAAAATCCAGATCTGACCCCCTGACATTTAAAAATCTCTATAAATTTGGTTGAAACAATAAAAATTATAAAAAAATATTCTCTGAAAATATAATTGAAAAAGGAATCTACTTACCAAGTTTCAACTTATTCTGATTCCAATTTTTATCAGAGAATTGTTCTTATTTTCGTGGTCTGTTGAAGAAGAAAAAAAAACTCGAGAATTGCATGAACCCTAGGTTACACATTTAGGGTTACACTCTAGAGACCATATATTTGGGCTAGACTAGACTTAATCAAGTCTAAGGTTTAGTCGATGAGCTTGTTCACCTTGTAGGCTACTCACCATAAACCCCAGCTGAAGAAAAAAGGGCTAAAGTTAATTTTAGAATATGAAATCAACCCGAATTCGTTGTCATACTACTAGGAGTTTTCAACCTCTCTGGCCAAACCTAGTGACTAAGTCTGTGAGGTAGGGTCAAACGACCAAGGCTTGAGAGGCAGGAAGAACCTTCCCCTTAGTCCTCTCGTAACTAGACTGGCTGGGTTAGCTTGAGAGGCAGGAATTACTTTCAGTCGGTTCAATGATGAATTTTCTCTTCAGGAATTAGAATTTTAAATGAAAACTCTGGTCATCTGATCATAAGGACCATCTGATTGACAGGGCCTTAGCCTTGTCTAGCTGGCTACACCAACCTAGGGGTTGGTTGGTGCATGCGAGGAAGGAGGTCACTCAGACCTTGATTGGATGGACCTTGGGAGCCACTCCCAAGGAGGCAAGTCACTTCGCTCGAGCCATCTTCTCCCCCACCCTCTTCTTCTATCTACTTTGCCGCAATGGCTAACCCTGGATCTGGACCTAATCAGGATCCAGAAGAGCTTGACCCACGAGCTTATCGGAGAGCCCAGGTCACTGAATCAGCTTAACCTTGGGATCAGAACCTAAGGTGGCGAAGATGACTTTTCACTTCGCCTGATCCTTCTCCTCGGGTTACCAAAATGGTTAATCCATATCCTAACCTTGGATATTATGACCCATACTAGTCGATCCCTCAAAAGACCACATCTTATAACCCAAGATATGGATTTCATACTCCTGCTTCTCACCCATGGAATATGGGTAGACCTAATTCACCCCCTGGAACCCCTGAAGAACTGCTAGTGCATATGCGACTGCATTATAGTATACAGAGAGCCATAGCTAGTCTAAGGAGAAGGCTGCATTCTATCTAAACGAAATCCAAGCTACCACTGATCCAAACCAAAGGTGAAGCTGGATTCCGTATCAAGTAGCTTTGATGGAGCTCCTTCAAAGAACAAGGATAACAAGGCTAATTGGACAAAATTGGGAAACTCAAGAACTACTGCTTTTGAGATATCAAGTGGAAAATAGCCTTGAAGACCTCGAAGAATCTGAAACGACTACACTGGATGGACATACAGGAGATTCTCGGGAGCAGATGTTGGAAGATAATTCAGGGGAAGAAGAATCTAGCTTCGATATGAGACAAGAGTAGGAAATATTCAGAATGGGTTCGTCTGAGAACTCCATTAAGGAAACTGAGGAAAGGACTGATATCTCCAAGACTAAGCCACAATCATATTATCCTGAATCCTGGGAGATACCTCTTGGGTTAGATAACCCAACCATGATAAGGGAAGTAGATCCATTTGAGGATATGGATCTTGAGGCAAACATTACATGTGACACTACTGATCAATCTAAGTCACTTCCCATTGTAGGTGAACTTGTGCTAGGGCCAACATCTTCTGATCTGCACTCTTCTTCTTTCACTTACATCCCTAATGCGGATGCTAGAGATTTCTATCCCTAATCCTAACATCCGAAGACCAGAAGTAGCTATGGATGACTTGACTGAAGAAATAAATATGCTACCTAAGGTAGGAATTATTAAGGAGCCCAACGCATACGAGGGTGAAGCTTTGAGTAGAATGAGCTGGGGATGCACCTACCATCCTAGTCAATCTAATGGATGGCTCAACTCTGAGCCTAAAGAGTCAGCCTCCGATGAATCAGAGATGAGTACTGATGAGGATGAAGTAATTTTTGATGAGGATTTCAGTGACCTCCCCACAGATCTTCTACTTTTATGGATACCCCCATATGATCCAGAGCCTAGAGAGGGCATGATCTTTGATGTCAATTATCGTTATGAGGATTCCTATGACTCAGATTTTGGTTCTGAGATACATGTTGATCTACTCCCTCAGCAACTTCCTGTTGAATTGTGGGACATGATAAATCAGCTGAATCAACATCATGACCCCCTCTCTGATTATCCTCTATTTTCCACCACCACTCCACACTTTCTTATAGCTAGACTTTTTTAGTAGGGGTGCACAATCAGTTGGTTCACATCTCCAGACCACTGATTCTAGGAGCATACGGGCACATCTTTTTCTTAATCTTGACCGGCTCCTATGCTAGAACTGATACATCTGATTGAGTTTTCGCCCAGCTGGAGGTGTTAAACTCAGCATCTTCCTCACATTCTACCATCACCCTATACATACTCGCTTTATACATAGCATATTTTTCTTTTAGCATATTTCCTTTTCGCATATTGCATATTATCAGGTTGGCCAGTGCTGAATGTTAAACTTCAGGAGCAATTCTAGATGATTTCTACCCATTTACTCCCTACTGTATTTATCTTCTTTTATATTCATGCATGAGGACATGCAAGAACTTAGGCATGGGGGGGTAGATACAACAAAACTGAAAATTTTTATGCCAGCATTTACGAAAACCTCGGAGTTGCATGTACACTGTACTTTAGGACCTTAAATAAAAGAAAAATCGACTCTACCTCCAATGCTCGCATTAGAGCTAAAAATCATCCGCAACAGTCACTTCCGTCTCACCTACTCACCTTTTGTTCTAAATTTAGGATCAAGCTAAATGTAACCCAAAAGGGAAATTTCATAAAGTACGAATATAAGAGGTTACTTGTTTATAGCATATATACATAGTGCATCCTTGAATAAGATTATCTTATTAAGAGAATGCATTAGGGATTTTATCCTCTAGCTGATTCCTATAATCTGAAATCCAGTACAACTTTTCACACATGTAGAATTTGCAATGGATTATGGTGAAGGCTGATAAAAGTCTTTAGTCTGTCAAGAAGAAGAAGTGCTTCTTTTCCTGAACCCTTGGATAGTGTTTTGGGAGCTAAGTAGATTTTCTTCCAAAAATCCACCAAATAGTGTGAGATGAGAATAGAGAGTACTGGTGCTCTAAGATTAGTGTAAGGAATCTGGAATCCTAGATAATTAGGTGATGATACTTAGAGATTAGGCATAGTTTTCGCTCTCGGTTTTTGCGTATACATTTTTGTGCGAAATTTTGAGAGCCACCAAATAAGGCAAATACATAGAGAGCGAGTTTTCATAAAACTAGCGCTAAAGTGGATGGTTACAACCATTCTTTATGGAATCCTCGATTGAAGGAGGGTATTGATGTCAAGGTCAAAAATACACTATCCTATTCGTCTCTCCCGATGCCATGAGTAGGCACTTTTACCAAATAAACCACCCAATGTCTCTTGAGTACCATCAATCCCTAATAATGCCTCCTCAATAAAGTTCATGAATGTATGCTAGCTTGTGTTGTGTTGAAAAAAAAATTATACATAGAAAAAAAAGAAGAAAAAAAAATGAAAAAAAGGAAAAAATAATTAGAAAAAGAAGAAAAAGCAATGAGAAAGGGTGTGTGAATATTTAGTGTTTATTTCATTGCATTAAGACAATACCACCAAATAAATTTGAGATCCACCAAATAAGGCCTTAACCTATCTTTCTGTGTTTCTAACTGCCCAAATACTGGCTGAAGAATTTTGACTTAGTGTTAGGGTTATGGAACTCAATTAAAGTGTTAATGCCAAGTGAGACTACTAAATACATATCATACGTGAGAATCTGGTGAGATTGTGAGCGTTTTTAAAAAGAAAAATAGAGTAAGAGAGAATGAATACAAAAGAACCAGAAAAGAGCATAGTTTTTCTCATCTTTCGCTGAGTTGAGTTACTTGATAATCCGAAAATCTAGATTCTGAAGTACTAATCTCTATGTAGCACCAACTAAGAGTGAGCTACCAAATAAACACCGTATCCCTTAGACATCCTCTACCTAAGCTTAAACCCAGGGTGGAATTCATAGAATATCTTGAATACCCCGAGGGAAGAAGTCTGCCTATCTCAATAGAATTTTTTTACTAGGGGTCAAGTACAGGCTTTAGAGGTGAATCAGGTCTTTCACTCAAATCCATTGCAAAAGCTACGTAGCTGCAATTTCACATTTGTCTGGATTTAGTTTTGCATACACTAAAATAATTAATCCCTAGGGACCCTTCTGTGAATAATTTAGTTTTGCTTTTGCTAGGGACTAGCAAGATTTAGGCATGGGTGTATGATTGCGTAGCAATCATAAGTTTTAATTGTACAGAATTAGGCTAGGACTTAGCATAAGTTAGGGTAGTTCATGCATGCATAAGCATTATTTGCATCTTTACTGTTCCTCCTATAGCTATGCATAGGATAATGCTATAATATACTAATTAGGTGCATTATATAAATTGCTGGAAGTAAGAAGCTCAGGAGCTGGATCTGAGATTGGATCTGAAGCTGGACCAGAAGCCAGAGTTGCAGTAGAGCTGGAGCAGAAGACAAAGAATAAGATGTAGTAGAGAATAATGTAAGGGGTTGAGGTATGCTATTCTATTAAGTAGGAATAAAGCAGTAAACTACGAAGAACTTAAGTCCATCCTAGCCCTAGGATAGCCTAAAAGATTCCCCAAGCCTTAGCCACCCTTAGATTAGATCACTGTACCCTAGGAAGCCCTAAAACCCTATTTCTAGCCTCTATCTGGATGTCCAGTTGAGTTACAGGATGTCCAGAACCCTTAGCCACAACCTGCGCACCTAAAACCCACTTCTACAACATTTTAAGACATCCAGACACTTGGTATGGACGTCTAATTTCTGCAGACAGAACCTTAATTCTTCCTTGCCTCTATTTGGACGTTCAGACAACAAGTCTGGACGTCTAACTTTTTATTTTAAGATGTCTAACACTATTGTCAGACGTCTGGAACTGCTCTCTAGTTCCTATTTTTGAATTCAAGCTTGGATCTTGAATTCCTAGGTCCCTAACCTCAATTACAACCCCATAGGAACCTAAATTAAGGTACCCTAACCCTATTACATCACCTGTAGACCTTCCTAAGGACCTAATTAAGTCCTCACTAAATCGAATTGACTTGGATCTTAGTCAATTCCATTAGCTTATTCAATTGGACTCATTGAGTCCAGTTAAGCCTTGATCTCACTGTCCAATTGGACTCAGTGAGAGTCCAATTGACCTAGGCCTACCTTAATTGAGTTGTTTTACTCCCAATTAGGATTTCACACATCCAATTAGACTTGTATCAAGTTTAATTGCATTTTACCTTAATGAATTAGGGTTTACAACCCTAATTTGAGACCTACCTTGACCTAAACCCACTAGAACCTAACCTAATCAACCTAGTCACCTAGGTTTTGACCCACACACACCCACACACACCATCTACATGAAAATACCTAGCCTATAGTCCTCTAGAACTCTTTGCCATATGTTGTTGCCTTGGATGCTAAAAATAGCAACCAAGATGCATTCAATTTTTAGATCCACCAAATGTGGATCTAAAAACCACCCATCCATCCTTTCTCTCACTCTCCCATGAGCTCCCACCATAGGCCTCTCTAGAGAGTTCCATACTTCTCTAGAGAGGCTCCCTTGGGTCTACTTAAAGGACCTTTGGGTGGCCATTTGCACCCATCTAGTTTTAGCTTCATTCCACCTCCATTACTCCACCTCCATCTCCACGAGCACACCATGGCATCCCCATCACCTCCACGCCAGGCCTAGATCACCTCCAACCTCTCTCCATGGGCCGGCCTAAGCACCATTGGCCACCCCTCCTTGTCTCAACCAAGTCAAAGGGTATCGGAGCTACCTCCGAATGCCCTTCATTCTGTTAGCTAGATAAGTACCATAGTTCTTCGTAGATTAATGCTTTATTACTACTTAGTAGTGTAGCTCCATATTCTCCCCCAATGATGCATGCATAATCCCCCCATAGATTTATGTATGCAGTAGTTTTCTATTAGCTAGTTTATTGCTTTCAAGCTTTCCTGCACAAGCTTTCCGCGAGCTTTACTCTGTAGCCACCTTGATGTAATCAATGAAATCATCTTTTATATATCTCTATGTCTTTGTGTGAAAGTCACCATGAGTTGATTGCCATATTTCCTTGTGATTAAAGTTGCATGCGCAAAATTTGTATTCACTTACAACTAAGTATGTCATGCATCAATATGAATTATTGTAAATGGGCATGCATTTCTGAATAAGTAGAGCGAGCTAAATCGAATTCAAATTTTCTAAATGCCTCCTTGAGACGAACAATCAGGACTCAAGTCTCATTATTTTATAAATTATTTTTGACGAGCATTTTCGCGCACTATACTAAGACGAGATCTCTATTTTTAAAACACATGCGAGAACCGCCTCCTGTCAACCACCAACAGTGCAACCACCACCAGCAGCCATCCATGCGTGGTTAAGTCATCTGGGAAGTTTCCCGGACGTCTGAAGCCCCTACCCATCTCCACGCCTCATCACCTTCCTCTTCATTTTCTTCTTTATTCTCTCCTCCACTGTTCATCTTCTCCATGAAGGGCCCAACATTCCCAACCCTACTGCCGTGCGCACTGCCCACTCCTTCGCCACTGCCATCCTCCTCCCGCGTGCACCTCCTCGTGCGGCCAGCAGTAGACCAGCGCACGCACGCACCACCTTGCCAGCTCCCCGTACAGTCGCACTCACGCACTTGTGTGCCAGCTGCACGTACACCAGCAGCAGCCCTGATTGCGCACACCAACCCACCTCCTCGCCATCCAGCACCTCCGCTCGCACACCTCGCCAATGCTCAACGTGTGCTGCGAGCAACCGTTCGTGCACGCACCCACAGCAGCCCAGCACACCACCTGTGTGCAACCCACAGGTTGCTCAGGCCACCACTCCACCTCGCACCACCCACACACTAGCCAACTCTAGGCTGCGCAGCCTAGCTGCTATAGACCACCTCAACCCTCGTCGTTACCATCATCGCGATCCTCTCCGCCATCAAACCTTCCCCATCTAAGATCGCCACCGGCCGAACCTCCTCCTCTAAGCATGAGCAAGGGGAAGGATCTCCCCTGTTTCACTATAGTAACAAGGCTATTAAAAATTACATTCATGTGCCATTGATATAAGTGATTTTTGATTTATGAATATCTTATTAGGTTGATTTTATGATCATATCCGTCATCTTTTCCATAAATGCAATTCCAGCTTTATCTCGTATTGATTTCTTAATCTAAAGGGAATTTTGACTTGATTTTTGGGTGAAATTAATAGTGAACATTGGATTTAATTAGTAATAAATTTTAATAGGCCAGTGCCTCCCTATAGACACGACCCGCTCCTTCGTGAGTGGTTTATTTAATTTGTTTTGATTTACATTGTTCACCACTCAATTTTTGTACTACAATGATCTTGATTTATATTTTCGAAAACTAATATAACATGGTCAAAAATGTCACCGTTGCCGGGGAGGCAACAAGCTTAATAAACTCGCATTCATTTCTTTTGTTCACATTGATTTAAATTTTGGAAGCATATTTAACTCTGGATCTTTTTGTTGTGGTGCGAGTGCATACATTCTGCGACACACATTCTACGACTCGCCATCACACCAGCCATCGTGAGAGGTGACCCTTGACATCACCAGAGGAGTAATTGTTCGAGCCACCTTGCAAGGAACTAGATTTCCAAGAGAGGAAGGACAATGATGTGACGATCATCTCTGTACATTTAGTCGTTGATTTGATATGCATAGTAGTTTTGTGGCTTTAGGAGCTGGGGTTGAGGGGGATTGCAGCCAACGAACAGTGGTCGAAGTCGGAGATGACGAAGGTGATGGCGGAGGACAACGACTACCTAAAATACAAAGAATGGCCTTGCAGCCATGTTAGAATAGCTCAAGACGATCGCCAAGTGATGGCAAAGGTGGTGGTCGTGTTTGCGTGGCGTGTAGTTGTGTGGAGTAGTCAGGCGAGATCAGTGAAGGTGTGCGGCGGAGCTTGAGTTTGGTGGGTGTTTTTGGTGGAGGAAACGCAGAATTGAGTGAGGGGTTTTGTTTGGTGAGGTGTGGCGGAGCTTATGGAGGTGGTAGCGGGGTGTTTGATGGTCTGTGGTGGAGTGGAGGCATCGCTAGAGCTTGGCCGATTGTGGGGAAGACGGAGGGGTGAAGGGCAGTCAGTCAGTCGAAATTGAAAAGAGAGGAGGAAGAAAAGATTTAGCTAGGGAGGGGAGAAGTTTGAAACTATTCTAAAGGACGAATGGGGAGGATTACGAGCGTCAGTGTGATTGCCGACGTCGTGGAAGAAGCTTGCTCCGTTGAGGGAGACAGCGGTGAGGAGAGGGGGAGGTAGCCCTCGCTAAGGCTAGCGAGACGTGGAGGACGATGAGGAAGAAGGACAAGCCAATTTGGCCGTTGGTCATCTGTAGAATGATGGGGAGGGAAACCGTTGGAGTCTGGGTTGGAGGAGACCAGAGATAGGGAAAGAAGATGATTTTTAGCCCTGTACCTAGCTAAGGAGCAAGGATTCTTGTCCTAGGCCCTTTTATAGGCCTAAGAGAGGAGTTCCAAGGTTGGAAACAAACTCGCGAACTCTAGCTATTTCACGTAAATCGGATACCTACATCTTCCAAGCATTTGCATGAGAGATTGGAAAGGAATCAAGGTCCTTGGCCGGGTTCATTTGGAAGGGAATTTCTCAAGGTATCTCTCTTCCAATTTTTTAAGTGTTTGAATGAGAATTGAGCGAGAAATCCTCACTTGAATCTCAACGATGAAGCTTTTGTTCACATTACTGGTGATAGGGACATAACTGCCAAGATGACAAAAAACTTAGGGACCTGATTGCAAGGATTTCAAAAGCTAGGGGCATATACGAGAGAGAGTATGATTGGACTAAAATGCAAAGTAGGTCAAGATGGACTCTGATTGGGCCTAAATTTTGATACAAACCTAATTTGGACCCAAGAAATCTGATAAAAAGTTAGATTTTATTAGTGACCAAGTTTAACTTGGCAATTCTCAAAAAAACCCAAATTAGGGCAGAATTGTGTTTGTGACTCTATTTAAGGTCAAAATGGGTTCCAAAGGTCAAATCAAGGATACCAAATCTCATGGAATATTTTTTTATGAATTTTAGAAGGTTTAAATAAATTTTATCCTAACCAGAACCTCTGTAATTCAAGCGAGTTTGAAATTAGAGTTTTGGGAGCTATATCAGTTCTTGAAGCATGTGAAACCCTGCTTCTATCTATGTGGACCCTCTTATTAGACTTTCATGCTAATTAGACCTTAGATTAACTCTCAAGAAACCCCATGATTATTTTGCATTTATGATATGCTGTTAAAACTGTAGAATTAGCCTTGATTTACTATATTCCTTTTATAATGGATGTGTAGGGAATTACGACTCTCCGGCGATTATGTAAGAGCATTTGTCAATTAATCTTATCTAATTAAAGCTTGTTATGGATTAAGATGATGTTATCATCAAGTTATGACACAAAAGGATGGGGGTTCAATTGCAACAATGTCCATTATGTGGATTCCCTTCAGATAGTGCAAGGCATTTACTCTCTTCATGTTTGGTGACTGATCAAGTTTGGAGATCCATTAGGGGGGAATCCCTCCCTATGTGGGAGGAAATTTGAAGAGGAGTTTAGATGGCAGGAAAACCCCATATGAAGATGGCAGTAATTCTGTGGTGTGTTTGGAGGGCAAGAAATGAGAGGGTGTTTAGGGGGGTACTTGTCTGTGTGGAACACGTTGTATGCGAGAGTGGATCTCTATATTGTGCTTGGAGTGAAAATTGTAATTTCTTTTTCTTGATGAATTAATAAAATTTTTCTGGATTTGTTATCGTTTTCGATAGCATCCCTTTTTTTTTCAAAAAAAAAAAATCTTTGTGATTCCTTTAAGTCTAACCTCGGATTGGCTCAAAAATGGTCTGTGCTAGATTCCTTGTTCCCATCATTGAACCTCAAAGGGTCCTTGGCATTTGATTCTTTGGGATAGCACCGCCCATGGCAACCCGAAGAACCCTGGCAATTGCCACTTCGTGATAGTGCCAGGGATTCTTTAGTTAATCCAAGCTCTAGCAATTAACATTTTGGAATAATGTTGCCCATGGCACCTAAACAGTGCGATATGCTTATATGACCTCGGTAGGATATTTAAATATCATAATAGACAAGCGCCAAGGTGATGACATGTTATAATGCATCCTTAAGGGGAGTATTTACTCCTCTCATGCGGTGGGAACTCTTCTAATCAACTTGTGCTTTTAAGCTTCTCCTAAGTTAGATTTTTGAGAAAATCATTTTTCATACAGAGAAATTTTTGAAGTTATTCTTCATTAAGCATACTAAACCAAATCAAAGTGTATGAGAAATGAATACTTCAGTTACTGGGAACTCGTAAACAAAAGAGCAAATAAAGAAGTCAGATACTCCTTAAGCCTTTGACTTAATACATCAACTTCTTAACTTCCTCAATTACTTGAAGAATAATGTATATCTTAACAAATACTCAAATATTTTAGCCAGATAGGCCCTAGAGGCCTAAAGTTAGTATATCTCACTTATCTCCAAAGGTTTGATACTTTAGGTCTTAATTCATCATTTGTTACAACCTAGAACTTAGGTAAACTCTTCTATAATCAAATGCTAAGACTAACACATTTTTGCTCCCTTCTCTCTCTCTGTTGTTTTTTTAATTTTTTTTTACTTTTTTAAAAAAATATATAACTATCAATGTACTAATTACATGCATGCAAAATATGTATAAATACAATGTACAACCTCAGATTATACCCTACCATGCCTAAGATGTGCAGTGTCCTCATTGCATGCAAAATGGTAGATAGTACCTGAAGAAGAGTTGGGCTTCCTCCCAACAAGCTAAATGGGTAAATCCTATAAATCGAGGTCTAGAAAAGAAACGGAGGGAGACTCAAAAAAGATATGTAATAAGTTGGCCTAGTGAATAAGTAACCTAGGATGTTGACAAGCTGGTGGTGGAGCATAATGCTAAATGCTCGCCAGACATTGGTGGGAGTGGGATATTCTTGAGCCACCTTTGGACATCTGACATAATACATGTGAGTGATGACCTTCCAGAGTACCAGGAAAGGAGACTAAGGCTCCTTAAGCAAAGGCATCTATGAAGGAGAATGTGCGAAGAGGAACACCCTAAGTTTAATGGATTGGCCTAGACAAGCACCAATCCATACTTACCACTCTATTATAGGGTGTATCGGTCTGGTTATTCCCTTATAGAGGAGAAATGTGAGTAGAGATTTAAGGAAGCTGGTCTCTAGGGATTTTAAGTCTTGAGGTTGTCTTAACTGATGGTAACACCATAATGAGATATAACTAGCTTTAATTAGTCTTAATCAAGTGATAAATACTCCTACATAATCGCCTGAGAACCATAATTCCATGCAAATCCATTTTGAGAAGAAAACATTAAATAGGGTTAATTCTGCAGTTTTAACATCATATCATGAATGCAGAGTAACCATGGGGTTTCCTAGGGGTTAATTGAAGGTCAAATGAGCATTAAAGTCCAATAAGAGGGTCCATATAGACAGAAATAAGATTTCATGTGTTTCGAGAACCACAACAACACCTAAAACCCTAATTTCAGACATGCTTATATTGAAGAGGTTTTAGTCAGAACAAAATTCATCTAAGCTTCATAAAATTCAAATAAAAGTATTCCTAGAGGTTTAGTATCTTTTGTTGGACCATATGAACTTATTTTGACCTTGAATAGTCTCAGACGGAATTCTACCCGAATTTGGGCTTCTATGCAAATTGCCCAGTCAAACTTCGTCAAAACTCAAATCATACTTCACCACTAGATCCCTTGGGTCCAAATTAAATTTATACCAAAATTTGGGCCAGTCAGAGTCTATCTTGACTAAGTTTGCATTTCAGTCCATTTAAACTCTATTCCTCTCAATCAAGCCCCTAACTTTCTAAATCTTTGTAGAAAGGTCCCTAACTTCATCATCTTCTTTGTTGAACAATCCACGCTGCCATTGGAGGTCAAGCCGACCTTTGACCACATCAAAGAGGCATCAAATCATCACCAAATCCCACCAAATTTGGTTGGATTGGTGTTCAGATGACGAAGATCAATTTTAGTAAGATCTTGGACCCTGATTTGTGGCATGGAGTTTGTATGAATACGTGAAATCTATGGGTACCTTGTGCCCTAATTTTGAAGTCAATCAGAGCTCTTTCCTTGTTTATAGCTTGGATTTGAGCTCATATAAGCTCTAGATCCTTAAGCCGTCCAAAACTAGCTCGATTTGGCCTTATTTCTTCAACTTCTTCTCCCTCCAGCCACCTCCACCGTAGCTCCAGCAACACCTCCTTCTCTAGCTTCCTACCCACTGCCACATACCATAGGTAGTGGGAATCTCCTCCACTCATTCTTCCGCTCCTTGTAATACCAGCGAGAGCTCCCCAGACCCTCTTCTTCCTCATCGTTCCTTCACCGAACGATTCATTGTTTCCAACATCGGCCAATCACAACCACTGCCTTTCCCTCCCTTTCGGCTATTAGTTAGGTTCTCAAAATCTCCCTCTCCTTCTTTAGATCCTCTTCAACTTTTTTATTCCCCAATTCAACCCACAACCGCCTTTCTTCCCTGTCGTCTTCTTTTGCTCCAGCCATGCTTTGGCAAGGTCACCCTAGCACCATAGACCACCAAACACCCTCGTGTCACCTCCAAAAGCACCGCTGCCTCACCCTCACCAAAACCCCTCAAGAAATTGAGAGTTTCGTGCTCCCGAAACCTCCATCAAACTCCACCCGCTTCGCACACCAACACCACCTCCGATAGCCCATTGCCAGGCATCTCATGCCCTAATTCCACCACCAGTACACTCGCCACCTCTTGGTGAAGCTTTTGAGCATTCAAACAGAAGTGATAAGCTCACATTTGTGCTTGTCAAGTGCTCTCCATCTCTGCCTGTCGCAGCCGTCATCTCCACCTTCGTCTGCCCTACTCTGACCACCGTTGGCTGCCATTCTACTTCCAAGTGCTGTGAAATCCCTTCGTGACACAATCCAAGCTTCCAATTGGGGAGAAGTGCCTCACCAGCAATAGCAATCAACGCAAGTCCTCCAGCTGCTGCAAGCGGAAAAGAGGAGGTGGGATAGTCCCACCTCAATTGCTACTAGATGAATACAACAGTATAAGATGAAAAAGTGAATAGGCTTTATTGCCTCTCACAAGCGGGGGTGAGGTCCATACCTCACATACTCGTACACTTCTTTCCTATGCACACCTGCACACGGGCCTAGACTTGACCCATATACCCGATTACTCGCCTAATGAACTGATTATCTGGTTATGAGAGAGGAGGAGAGGGGAGGGTTTTGCTGTGGCTTGATCTGCCTCAAGGTGCATGCTGAAGGCTAACACTTAGCCTGAGGAAGGTTTAGCCTTATGTTGTGCTTGAAAAGGCCTTGAGAGAAAGAAGAGGCCCTGTGCGTCCTACTATGGCTTATTGCCTTGACACTTAAGTCATCTGATACACATATCAGACGTCTGATCTTGCTTATTGTGGAGATATTGGTCCTGTGTTGGCATGGAATTTGAAGAATAGTGATTCAAGGATCACTGTTGGGATATTTGACTTAATTGATAACTTTGGGATCTGCTTAAATGAGGGATATAAATGGTTATTTAAATCACCATTCTTTTTAGAGTTTCTATTCTTTTTATCCCAACGATCTCTTGAGTTACGAATGCTACTATTGAATATCTTTGTTGTAATTTATGCTTGTGCTCATTTGATTTATATTAAGATTAGTATGTGAATTTCATAATTGCTACCTGTGAACAGACTCCAATTTGATTTTTAGCTTTATAAATTTAAGTGTTTGTTGTGCATTTTGAGGAGTGTACTACGATGACCATTTCATAAATCTCCTCATTTTCACCTTAGCATTATTGTAACCAAAGCTAAGGATGGATTGGTAGGCTCCAAATCCAATCCAAACAACCTATCATGATGAGCCAGGTCATCCCTAGTACCCTTTGCAAATTAAATCAGGATTAAACTGCATAGCACAAATGCTAGCTCCTGTCGGGATATGGAGTCATGGGTTCGCTCTTCGAAAGAAGTGAATCAATGGTTGACTCCGGAGCATACACATGTGATAGCAGGGCGAAAGCACCCAACAAGTGGAATTCTTTATCATACGTGATTACAACCTCGGGATCTTGTTGTTCACTTAAATCCTCTCAAAGAAGTTTAGGTGATTCTCAATTAATGGCCATAGGTGCTTCCTCATAAGCCAATGGAGGAGGAGAGGTAGCAAAAAATGAATTCGAGAGGACTCTCTTGATCATTAGGTCCCTAGTATCCTTAAGGGGTAATTCCTCAAGTAATACATATCGACTTTGAGTGTCATCCTAAATTCTCAATCCACATGGTATAAAAACCTCCCTTGGCCCCTTGTCTACCTGAGTTGAAGGTTCCTGAATAACATCAGGTCGAGCCTTAGGTAAGCCTATCTGGGAGATATGTGTGTCAAATTCATAACCATCCCGAGATAGAAGAGGGTCGTGGTCACTAAGGATGGGTGAAGGATCCTCCTGGAGAACTTTGGGAGAGTTGGTGTAGGCATTGTTACTCCAACCACTAAAACAAAGAAAGTTTTTACTAACAAAAGTGATATGTCGATAAAGCATTAATATTTATCGCTATAGATATTTTCTGACACTTTTTGGATACGTCGCTTGTCTGTCGTTATAACTAGTGTCACTAAAGATTTACAGATAAATTTAATTGTCGGTATTTTTTGAATCTTGAGCAGCAATTACTTTTATCGATATTTTTGTTAGTAAATGTTACTTTTAAAGACTATATTTTTGTTACTATAATTGATGTTATTGTAAAGAAAAAATAGTGACAAAAATAATTGTCACAACAAATTGACAATGTAAGATGTTTTAGAGGCAATCACTTTTCGTCGCTAATTAATCTTACAATTCTTTTAATTCTTGTTACGACAAAAATTGATGTTGCTAGTGGAGATTATTAAGGGTAGTAAAATCTGTTGCTAATTTTAAATAATAAACCTTTTATTCAATGCCATAATTTTTTTCACTAATAGCATCATTGTTTTATATACTTGATAAGTTAACTTTGATTGCTACCAAATACTATATCTTAAGGGTCATTATTACACTTTATCTTACATTAACTTTAATTATGAAGTATATGACTCCTAAATTGAAATGAATAAATATTTAAACAATGAAACAATATTATAAAGACTATTGTGATAAAAAATAAATATTTTCATTTTAAAATTAAATAATGAAAAAGTGGTAAGACATCTAAACCAACTGCATGTTTTTATAATTTAATGGTAGTAAGAAAGAGAAAACATCTAAAATGCCATGTCGATTATATATAATATTCATTCATCAACCAATAGTCTTTCATTAGAAGAAAAAAATTTCATAAACAAGTTAAAGTTATAGAATAACAAAACAAAAAATGATACATGTCCAAGACAAAATAAAAAAAAGTCTAAAAAAATATTTTGACTAAATTAAAAGCACGTAAAAATATTTCTACTGATAACTCGAGTGCATCTTTTATTAGCAACTAAAAAAGATCCTGAAATGAAAAAGAAAAATTCTGTCAAAAAATAATTCAAAGATACATTAAATAAAGGAAGAGTTACGTTTAAATACCATGGTCTAAAATAATTTTATCACAATATCTATCATGAAATAACAAACATCTTAGGCCAAGCAATGATAGCTCCAATTGTGTCAACTAAAACTTTATATTTGTCATATGGCCTGATCAACATCTCTTCCTCATTAATGGCAACTTCAACATAAACCCTTGCACAAGTGAAACCAATGGCAGCTCCTCCAATAATTGCACTAGGATCAATAGTATGCTCTCATGCAAGTGCAACCTTCCTCTGTTAACATGTAGGATGTGTATCTACTAAGCATGTCTACCATGCTTAGTAGATACGCATCCTACATGTGAACTATTATAGCAATAAAATGATTGTATCAAGATCAATTTAGTTATAGTTTTTATCGAAAGTTCAATATCGAATTTAAAATTTTAATGTACTTTTACATAAAAGTTTACCTAGCCTTCAACCAACATAGATTGGGTCCCATCCTTATGCAGATTCTTTGTCTTCTTTAAACTTGCACAAATGTTGCTTTGCTGCATAACAACATCTTAAGTACCCTGATTGTAGATGATATGATTGGTTTCTTAGCTTAAATATACTCAATTATTTAATTAAAAATCAAAATACCTAAGACCTCTTCAATGATGGGGAAATCTACAAATTTGCTCTTCCTAAAGACTAGAGTAGCATTTCTTGAAAGTTTGCTTGGCTTTCTTTCATTTCTTTTATCTCTTCCATAAATCGCATCTCAATTTGTCATTCCCACTCTTTCCTTTGTTCTCGTTCCTCAATCTCTTTTTGCCTCCACAAATCAAAATGTGACGATATTAATCCATATCTGATTGCACAGCAATCATAGGCCCTAATTCACCTAAATTAAGCTAGAACTTAGCTTAACATGAACATTCTGCATGCATATGCATCATATTCTGCATTGTAGTTGATATATGTGTTTTATGCATAAAACTGTGCTATTTGAGAGGTATCACTCATTGCAAGTAATTCGGGGCTGCGGATAATCGATCCAACCACATGGATTTGTTTAGAACTATGACAGGAGTCCAACGCTTTCAAGATCGCATCAATCAAACTCCTATAGCACCCTAGGGAATCAGCAGAAGATCAAGAGCCAAGGGTTAAATTAAAGAAGATTCAGACCTCAGATTGCAAATCCAACCGCGCGGATGGATTTGGATTGATGTTCACAGTCCAACGGTGTAGAAATCAACTTAATCGGAGGCCTACGTCATCAGATACAAGAAGAAGATGGACAACCACGATGGCGCCACGTGGCACCATTGTAGCCATCCCCTCACCACGCCCCAATTGGGAAGGAGAACTGCGGGCTGTTGGATCGTCATCCAACGGCTGCGATCGTGCCAACGCAGCCGCCCTCAGCCACCTTATCAGAAGAAACGAGATCTCAACCATTGGATTCCCATCCAACGGCCAAGAACACGTGCCAATGAAACCAAAGTGCAACCAACTCGTGGGAGCAGCACGTTGCTCGCTCTCTCCATGAGACGAGCAGTGTGGGATCGAAGCATGCTCCATGGGGATTTAGGAGAAGCGATGCCTGCAGATGAAATTTGACCACCGGATCTCCATCGACCGGTTCGAGGCGAACGCGTGGCGAACACGGAGGCGTTGGATACAGACGCGTGCAATGACGCATGCGGAAATGCGTGAGAGCGCCCTTTAAGATTTCAAAGGCACGATGGAGCACGCGTTTAAGCCGTCCAATCTTACGATCAAACGGCTGAGGTTGAAGCGCTCAGAAGAGGCGAGCGGCGAAGGCGAATATGCGAAGGGCATGCGCGGGCGATTTGCGACCGTGAGATGGAGAATCGATGCTCCACAGAGCGCCATGTGGCAGCATCAGAGCGAATCGAGGGAAAAAAAGATTTGGAAGGGTTAATCAGGGCCGTTGATCTCCTGATCAACGGATCTGATTAATCCAAGGCATTTGCACGAATTTAAGGGGCCAAATGCCCTCCTTGCCCCCCACCAAAGCTATAAAAAGAGGCCAAAGGGACCCCCTTTGATGGCATTCTCTTGATTCTCTTCTTCTTCCTCCTTCTTCAACCTTTCTTTCTTCTTCTTCTTCCCACCTTCTCTGCATCTATCTCTACATCCCTGTCTGAAGCGTCTGTTGGGCCACCCCGACAGATCGTTGCTGCTCCTCCCAACCTCTCCAAAAGGCCACCACGAACTACCCGTGTTGCCCTTGTTTTGTTACAATAGTAGTTTGTTTCTTTTATGTTTTATTCAAATACATGTATCCAGTTTATGTTCAATCTCTTCTTGCGATATAAATATTGTGATTGATTGTTCCTTTTACTTAGCCTTTATATTTGAAATAAACTCATGAAATCAAAAGTACTTTTTGCCTCTCTGTGATCGACTGGGACTCACCAGTTTTGTTAATTATTTGCTCGAGATGTAGTTCGCACTATACTACAATGCATTCATCGTTTACGTGATCTACGCCATGAACAATATCCCTTAACACGAGCACGTTTATCTTTTCCAACAACTTTTGGATAAATTTCATCAACCAATGAAGGGTCTTTTGAACCATCCATCTTCTTAGTTGCCTCGTTAAATTGTTCCTATAAGAGAAATTTGTCATCATATAATCCTCTATGCTATTAAAATAGTTATGAAGAAATTGAAGCTAATAAAAATATCAACTAAAATGGCATAAAAAAAGGTCAAATTAAAAATTTATTCTTAATCAAAAGCATACATTAAAGTAAACAAAAATTACCATTTATTTAAAAGCATTATAATTTTATCGCTATTTAATGTTTCAAGTATCTTACATGTAGAAAATTAATGTGTGTTCTCCTAATTTCATGAAATGGTTGATACTATAAATGAAAATAACTGTAAGCAAAGATCAAACGATAAATTGCACATTAAGAATAAGTTATATATTGTGTTTAACTTACCATCATAGAAGCTACTCTTTCATCCATTGGTTTGCCATCCTTCCTTTTATAAACATTTACAAATAAATCAATCTTGTTTGTCTTTCTTCCTATTTGTTTCTCCATCTAAAAGTAATAAAAATTATAACACTTAAATAATAATCTTAAAAAGTGAAAATTTTGAGAATAAAAAATGTACCTCATTCCTTATGCAAGCATAGCTTTTTGTCCCTGCAATATGATGAGGCATTAATTTTCCTCTAATTTCTTTATTTTTAGAACAACGTAACTACAAGAATCATAATTTTTTAGAACTATTTTCTAAGTTGAGGCAAAGAAAAAAAAATAATTTTAATTACCTTTGACTTCTCTGAATCCCAATGCTCATTAAGGAACTTCCAATGTTCCTTAGTTGCTCATGAATCACGATACTCTAATCTTTCTTCCATGGAGAGCTATGGTCAATAATATTTCTCCTTAAGGTAACACTTAAATTCTCTCCATTTCTTAGCTATGCTTAGAAGCACCCATGGTCACATCTTCTCATTATATTGAAATTTACACTACATCATAAAAAATGTTAAATCATCAAAATATAAATATAATTAACAAAAGTATTATGGTTAAGAATTTACCTCCACAAATTCTATCATTTTATTCTTTTATTCTATAGGCATCTTCCTCCAATCACTTTAATCCAATGGAGCCAAATCTAAATTACGTGCAACAGTTTCACAAAAATTTTTCAAATGATTTTGATTTTCTCTAATTGGCTGGTATGAATCATTCATCTTGACAAATATCTTCTTTCTATCTTGATTGTTCCATACTTTCAGGCACACAGTAGGTCCTCTCTTACCCTTTCCTTTGAATTAGAATCTAGATTTTTAATGGCAAAAGAACACTATTAAATGAATTGAATTTTAATCTATTTATGATATATAAATCTCTTAAACTAACTTATAAGAAAATAGTAAATGACGTATTATAGAAATAAGTTTTCACACATGAAGTATCTTACCAATGTTTTGAAGGCCAATTTCATCAGTTTCTCCAACTGCAGAACGTGTACAACTTGCTATGTTACCTTGATATTCTTCTTCGAATGTTTCAATGGCAGCATACTTTGTCTTTTTTGTTTTCCTAAGGAGGGCTGTACAAGGGTCGGGTTCAACCCGAACCCAACCTGATTGGGTTGGGTTGGGTTGGGTTGTGACCTAGATTGGGTTGGGTTGGGTTGAGATTTTCTAAACCAGATATAAAATGGGTTGGGTAGGGTTTGAGGTCTAATAAACCCAACCCAACCAACAACCTGATTCAACTCGATACACACATATGCACACACACACACACGAGAGTATCCATTAAAATTTTAAAGGAAAAAAAAGCTACCCTATTTAAACTTGAACGGAGACAAGAAAAAATCCACACATATAATGCACGCCACTTCCTCAATTTCACTTTTCCCTCTCCCTATGTGCTCTCCATTGTGCGCTTGATTTTCGTTTCCCTCCTGCTCGCAAGCCCTAAACCAAGCTTCCTCTTTCGTCATCACCAACAACCTCTCTTGCAGTTCCCTCTCGTTGGCGCCATTATTCTCGTCATTACTACTTGAAGTTAGCATCTCCCTCCCTCTTCTCTTCCTCTACATTAGTGATAGCCACCACCTTCCTTCACTAGAACCACTACCACCGCCACCACCACCACCACCATCACCATACAGCCCACCACCCCGTCACCGATCATCCATTGTCGTCACTACCTTCCCTCTACCCAGCTTGAGCCTACTACTAGAGCTGCGGGCCCACTACCATCGATCCACCACCACACCCCTCACCAGCCATCCACCATTCTCTCTACCTTCCCCTCCGCCTAGCCTATCATTAAAGTCGCTACCACTACCACCATCACCACACAACCTACCACCTCCTCACCGACCATCCTCCTTCATTATAGCCAATAGCGACCACCCCCTCTCTCAGCCATTCTCTTCCCCCTCTGCCTTCCCTTAACTTAGCCTAAATTATTTGAAACTTCAACGTAGGCATTCAAACTTTGATGCTTAAATTAGACATCATTATTTAGGTTCTCGTCTAATTCTTTGTTTAGATAAAATTAAAAGACATCCACATGTACATCTTGAAATTTTCCCTTACTAGTAAAAAATTATTTTGATTCTCATCTAATTCTTTATTTTGAATGCCTACATCTATGAAAAAAATTACATGGATAAGATAATCATCTTGTAATATGTGTTTACTTTTCTACAGGAAAGAGATAATTACTATTATATAACTATCGAGTCTTTTTTATTTTTACCTATTTTATTTTCTTTTTTAGAAGAAATAAGTTATTTATAAGTTTAAAATGTTTTGTTATTAAATATGAAAGACATAGAAAATATGCAAGAGAGAAACATAAGTTTTGAATCCTTTGACTAATCAACAACTTGTTTGACCCAGCCCAACTTGACTTGATTTTTATGGGTTGGGTTGGATTGGGTTTGGTAGTGTAATGGGTTGGGTTGGGTTGGAAAAATCCCAACCTGAAAACTGAGTTGGGTTTGGGTTGAGTCCTAATCCGACCCAACCTGACCTGTGTACACCCCTATTCCTAAGCGTGGAATGATCTTTCCTTATAATTTTCTTTTCCTTAGATTGTTTCTTTAGTAACACTGGATTATTCTTCAATGTATAAGTTGTAGTTCTAGTTCCGTTATCATTATGTGTTGGCTCAACATTTTGTTGATTCAAGGCTGTCAAAATTTTCTTTGACCGATATCATCCTAGAACTGGAATAACTCAAGAATTAGATCATGGTTGCTTTGACATCCTATATGAAACATAATAAAGAAATAAGTTAAACAATCAACAAAATAAAGTCATAACATATAACAATGAAGAAAATAACTTGTTAAAACTTACATCAATCTAGTTGTCATCATCAGACTCGCTTTCATTGTTATTTGCTCTACTAATATCATTAATATGTTATTCTAGTTCTCTTTAGAAAAAGAAACACCATCAATGTCTGTACGTACAACATCAATGTCATCATCGTTTCCATTTGTATCCATCTCACTTTCATTCAAATCATACGAGTAGCCATCTATCGTATCATCATTATCTAAGTCATTGACCTTTTAGTCCATAGCAAATAAATCTCTAGGTCTTGTTCTGAGAACAAAATGCGAATCCTTACGTATCAGATGTTGGACATAAAACACTTGTTGTACTTGAGTTGCTAATACAAATGGATCATTTTCATGTCCTAAAGAAGATAAATTCACTGTTAGTCCATTTGCTTTCCCAATTGCATTTTTTGACTTAGTATTTATCAATTGACATTTGAATAATACTATTTAAAATTTTTCATAATAATTCAACTCAATTATGGCTATGATCACTCCATAATAATCAACTTTACCAATGGAAGGATTTTTATCTAATGCTTTGGAAAAGCTCTCAGTCTGGGCATTAACAACAACACCACTATTTCATGTTTGTCAATTCTTCTCTCTATTTTTCAAATGAAATCTAAAGCCATTAACAATATAGCCACTATAATACATCGCTACTTTATGAGGGCCTCGAGCAAGCACTCGAAGATCTTCTGATACAAATTCCTTTTCTGCCTTTTCTTCAATCTGAATCACAAAAAGTAACAATCAGTGTCTCAAGATATTAAAACTACTAGATTGGTGGATATTTATGAAACATACATATCTCTTGAACCACTCGCTAAAAGTGTCATTATGTTTGTTATTAAGTTCCTTCTGCGATAATCGACGATATGAGTTCCTAAGTACATGATGATGTTCTCTACAAATTTACAATAATCATAAAAATGTTATGATAGAACATGTAACATAAATAATTCAAAGGATATGAGTTTCAAGTGCTTACTCTTTAAATGGAAGGATAGCGTCACAATTGGATAAGATATATCCATGTGCCTATTTTATCATAATCAAATTTAATTTCTTGGGAGTCCTCTTTCCTTTTGCATGACCAAATTGTGAAAATATAGAAAACCCTTTATCCACATCACGAAATTCATCTGGAAAGTTTCTTGATGTAAACCTTGTCTCTACTCTTAATAAATATCTTGAACAAAATATCAAGTATTCATCTACTATATACCCTTTTGCAATAGAGCCTTTTGGATTATTCTTATTATCAACATACCTTTTTAGTTTAAGAAGATACCTATTAAGTAACCATGTAAGAGTTAAAGAATATGTTAAAAAACATTTATATTGACTTTTTAAAAATACTGTAGGAGTATACCTTTCTATGGGATACATCCATCGATATTGAATCGGCCAGCTATCTTTGCTTCTATGGCCAAATGTATTCCTAAGTGTATCATAATAAAAAAATGGTGGGAATATTTTCTCCAATTGACAAATCAATATGACAATCTTTTACTCTAACCATTCAAGATATTCTGGATCAAGCTCTTTTGAACATATATCTCGAAAAAAGCTGCAGAAATCTATCAATATTGATCCAACAGTATCATTTGATATGGCAATTTGTAATGATATGGGAAGTAGTTGATGCATCAGTAAATGACAATCATGACTTTTTAAGGCTGAAATCTTGCAATCACGTCGATTTACACATCTTGATATATTAGATGCATAACCATTTGGAGCTTTGACTCTTTTAAAGATATCACATAGATTTGACTTCTCATTCTTGTCTAAGTTATAACATGCTGGAGGCAAGATAGTCTTATTTCGAACCTCTTTGGGATGAAGTGCATGTCTAATGTTCAACTTTTTGCAAATCAATAAGACTCTTTATACCATCTTTGTTTTTCTTTTCCAATTGTAATAAAGTTCCTATTATACTGTCACATATATTTTTCTCAATATGCATGACATCAAGATTATGACGTATAGCATTCTCTCTCCAATATGGCAACTGAAAAAATATACTTAATTTTGGTTTAATTAGACCAATACTTACACCTCTTTTTGAGATCTGTGCCAATAATATTGGGAACTTTTTCTAATTGTGTCATTATCAACGTGTTTGATAATCTTTTTGGTATACACCTCAAATCTTGCTTTCCATTGAAGGGTGTTGATTGCCTTCTAAATCTATGATTCATTAGAAGAAAACGACGATGGCCCATGCAGCATACCTCTTGACTACGTTCCAAGTATTGTGAATCATTGTATTTATTATAAGAAAGACATGCAAGATATCCTTTTGTGGCCCATCTTGAAATATCAGTATATGCTGGAAAGTCATTGATAGTCCACATTATTGCAGAATGCAACTGAAATATTTCTTTGCGATCAACATCAAATGTTGGAATACCAATCTCCCATAAATCTTTCAATTCCTCAATTAATGGTTGCAAAAATACATGTATATGAGCTTTTGGAATGTCGATAATATGAAATTTGATTGCTTCATGCATAATCGTGGAGGTAAATTGTAGGGAATCAGGATAACAGGCCAAGTACTATGTTGTGTTGTCATCGTCCTAAAAGGATTGAACCCATCAATAGCTAAACCAAGATGAACATTTTGAGGCTTTGAAGCAAAATAAGGATATTTACTATTAAATTTCTTCCATGCTAGGGAATCTGCAGGATGGCTAAACATTTTATCTTTTGATCGACCTTCAGAATGCCATCTCATCACGTGTGTTGTCTTCGATGACATGAATAGTCTTTGTAACCTCGATTTCAATGGAAAGTACCACATAACTTGAGAAGCAATTCCTTTATCTAATTCAAACTAAAGAGTTTCGTCCACTTCAGATTGTGATGGTCTTTGTCTCCATCTTGAAGTACCACATATGTGGAATGAATGATCATTTGCATGCTCTTTCCAATATAACATATATTTCTCTGGACATATGTTAACTTTTTCATAAGCAAGGTCAAGTTTAGCTATAATTTTCTTGGTTTGATAGAAAGAATTAGGAAGGATTTCTCCCTTTGGCAATGCATCTTTAAGAAGCTCAAGCAGCATGGTAAAAGATTTGTTTGTCCATCCACTAAGGCACTTTATGTGATAAAGTTGAACTAAAAAAAGAGTTACTAAACTTCTTGCATCCTATATATAGCTCTTGTTTGGCGTCTTCCAATAATTCAAAAAATTTATTTGCATCTTCATTATATTTGGCAAATTGCATTCCACGTAAGATGCATCCTTGTCCATATCTTGAAATCCAAAAGCTTCATGTAGCAAATCTTGCACATCATCCCCAACTTCATGATTGTCACTAACTTCTTCGATGTTTTCAAGCTCTTCCCCATGTAAAACCCACTGAGTATAACCTTTGGCAAACCCTCTCCATAATAAATGCTCAACAACTATTTGTTGATTAACTCAAAAAGTGTTAGGATAGTCTCAACAAGGGCAAGCAATGGTTCCTTGGCTACTTGAAAGGTTGTGGTCGGGACCCGGTTAGGTTATGTTAATATGGTGATTTTATCGTTGAAATGTGTATAGTGGTTAACCTAATTCGAGCCTAACCATCTCTTTACAAAATTTTTTACCTGGCCTACTTGATTATATCTTGGTCACTTTTAGGCCTAGGGTCGAACTCAGGGAAGTGGGGTTAGAAGTCAAGTTTTTACGCCTTTCCTACAACGAATCTCTTCTGTTCGTTTATTTTGTTTTTGGTATTTTTCTATTTAGATTTTTTTCTGATAATTCTTGTCCTTGAGGCACACCCTCAAAATTAGGTTCTTGGCTTTGAGCCAAATCAGGGTTTCAAAATAGGTCTTGCTATTTGCAAGACTGAGTACCTGCAAGTCAAGGATTATCTTTTCTCTTTTATATATTTTTTTTTATCTTTTTACTAGCATGAAAGAGAAATGAAATAAAATAAATAAAGTATATATATATGTATAAAGGGGTGGGGGTGGAGGCGAAGATGGAGTGTAACACGGTGTTGAGTCGGTCGTCGTCTAGGAAGACGCAACCAACAGGACGAGGTGCCACGTGAAGTGTAGGATGGATGGTGGAAGACGGTGCGAACACGCTTTCTATACGCGTGTATCGGGGAATATCAGCAACTGGTGCAGATATTCCTGCGATACAAGGTATGGTGTGTGATATGAAAATATATATGTATATATGTAAATATATATATCTAGATGTATATATATATATATGGTTATAACTATATAGGTATATGTGTACTTATATATGTATATATATATGTGTGTATATATATATAGGTATGTAAATATATGTATCGATAGATATATGTATAGATATATATATATATATTTATATGTATATGTATGTATTTAATACTATATAGATGTATATATATATGTGTATGTATATAGTAATATATGTATATATAGATATATGTAGATATATATATATATATATATATATATGTATGTATAAGTATTTGTGTATATATATGTATATATATATAAATGTGTATCTATAATTATACTTAGTTATGTAGGTAATAATATATATATAGATATATGTATATATATATATATATATATATATATGTATGTATGTATGTATGTATATTAATACTTAGTTATATAGCTACTACTATATGTATAGATATAAGTATATATATATATATGTATATATATATATAAGTATATATTAGTGTATAGGTGAGAGTGTGTGTGTGCGAGAGTGTGAGTGTGTGTGTGTATGAGTCGGCAGAGAGAGTGAGAGAGTGCTGAGAGAGAGAGAGAGAGAGAGAGAGAGGGAGAGCTTGCTGGAGTGAAGGCTGGGAAGTTAAGGCATCTGCAGCAGTGGGGCATCGTCTGAGGCTTTACGCACGCTCGCAGGTGCGTATGTGCTCAGAGAGGCGCGCGCTGGGAGGGAGTGAGCACACGGAGAGGAGAGGCTGCAGCGCCCCACGCTGCGTGAAGGGGCTGGAGCAGGCAGACGCAGGCGTGCACGGGCGAAGGGAGCAGGCAAAGACGTGAGCAGGTGCGGCACTGGCAGACGCGTAGGTCGGCGCTGGAGCGGGACGTGGGGCGGGATGCGTGTGCGGGCTGCAGTCGGTTGCGGCGCGCCGGGTGACTGGATAAGTGAGAAACTTACCGATCACCCCACTGTAGCCATAGTGTTCCATTGAAACGCATGAACAGTGGCTACAGTGCCGGGGCGAGCTGCGTGATCGGGTGCGCCCGGTGCTGTGAGTGTGGGAGGCTTGTGGCTGGCACGCGCGAGTTGGCGCGCGCGTGGCAGGGGTGCGCCGGCTGGTTGCCGGAGCGGAGAGGCGAGCGTATGTGAAGAAGCGAAAGGCGAGGGCAGCCTGCAGGTGCGCGCGGTGGCCTGCTGGCTTGCGCGCTGCTGCCGCTGCAGAGCTTTGAGCTTCAAAGCTTGAAGCTCCTGCTCCAATGGCGGAAATGGCTTGAAAAGTTGAAACAGAGAATACCACCACGCCCACCGGCTCTCTGATGAGCTGGGCGGTGGTGGACTCACAGTGGTGGTTGTGCACCACTGTGAGGTGCTCCTGCCCGCAGAGTGTCTCCTCAGAGGAGGAGGGCCTGCATATGGAGGGAGAGGGGAGGGGATGGCCTGGAAGGAGAAGATGCTGTGTCTATGTTGTCGACCAGGCTCCCTTTGCAAAGAAGGAGCCGTACTCTATTTATAGAGGAAGAAGGCATGCACAGCCATGCCCTGGCCGTGCATGCGGCTGTCATGGCTTGGCAGGGCATGCGACTGCAGAGCATGGCTGAGCAGGACATGGTGCGAAGAAGAAGAAGCCATTCCTTGTAGCCGTGGGAAGAATTTCAAAGTCAAATAAAATTAAAAATAAAAAGATGGTGATTTTTGCAAAGCAGCACTTCAGGAAAAATGTTAATTGCAAGGCCATTTATTTCACTCTCCTCCCCTCTCAATTAAATGCATGCATGGTGTATTTTTACAAATGCAACTATGGATACCTAATATGCACAGGTAATGCTAGGAAATAGCACAAGACAACACAATTGCAAGTGTATTTTTGCAGTGCAATCATACCCCCATGCTTATCTTTTGCTAGTCTCTAGCAAAACATTTTTTTTTCTGTGTTGTATTTAGAAATGATCTTAAGCTGAAGATTTTCTTCTGAGGTGATATAAGTGTGTTTAATGTTAGATATTGTGAGAACCAATTGCAGATAAGACTACTAGTACTTTAAGTCTCACATGACATAGATCATCTCTCGACTTACTAGGACTCTTGATATTTAAACCTTAAGTACAATTTCCAGGACCCAGGAGGTTTTTGCCGTACTCGAGAGCTCAAGAGATTATGGCTTGTGCGTAGTGAAGGATCAAGATTGACCAGATGAATATTAAGACTCAAGCCCAGGGTTTCACGAATTTTTAAGTAAAGGTTGATTCCAGTTTCAGCTCGTGTCTTTGGATTGACCCTTAAAAAGATGACGGAAAACTCAACTCTTATTTTTTGACATTTGTGGCTCAAAGAAAACAGGGTTTTTGCGACTTGCCCTGAAGAACTTTTTTTGTAGGGGATGACTTTACAGACATTTGTGAGATATACTGACTTATTTGCATCTTTTTTTTTTTTTTTTTTTGAAACACCTGTTAGTATATTTCTTACAACATTATTTGGAGGAGCACACTTTTTCTTTTTGGTGGGAGAGTTCCTTTTTGGTGGAAAGAGTCTCTCCTAAACACATGACTAAAGCTTGGGATTAAAAGTCTACCTGTGCACACAGCTAAAGACTCCACCTTCCCTAATGAACACTTGGGTTGGATCTTATGTTCACCTGGTCGTTCCTGATATGTGTAGTGTGAACCAAGTTTACTTAAACTCTCGAGTAGAAGCAAACCAACGGATCCTGTACTGGTATCTCAGGTACAAGAATACGTCCTTAGTTAGGAGAGATTCCGATCTATCTTGTCAATGCTCAAGTGAATTAAGCCAAGCCTGAGCGAATCAAGCTTTTGTGGCCTGGAAAGTCTTCAAAACAGTGGTTGAATATCCATAAACACTTATTGTATTTTTGTTTCAGCCTTTAGATCATTACCAAACACCATTTTTTTTTCCATATATATATATAGAAACTGCATGATACCCTAAAATACCCAGATCCTATGGATGCCTATCCACCCCCCCTGCCAAACGATGCTATGTCCTCATATGCATGCAGGGTAGGGTAGAGAAAGGAGGAAAGATCGGGTAACGAGAGCTGAGGTGTAGGGTATACAGTAGGGTGGTAGGGTAGGTGGATGGTGGGTGGTGAAGTGAAAAGTGAGTGTGACAGTGAAGGGAAAAGTGATGATGGATGGTGAGTGTTGTTGGGGTGCCTCCCAACGAGCATTGAATTTAACGTCCCCAGCTGGACTCAGAATGAGGCACAAAAATTAGTTACCTTCCAGCAGGGCAACAGTTTCACCAACGGAGGCAGGTTCATGAGTAAGATAGGGTTTCAAACGCTACCCATTGACCATAAATTTATGCCCAGATTTGGGATCTTCAATCTCAATGGCCCCGTTGGGAAATGGTCTCGAGACTAGGAAAGGACCAGTCCATTTGGACTTCAGTTTCCCAGGAAAGAACTTGAGCCGGGCATTATAGAGCCAAACTTGTTGAGATGGCTCAAATTCTTTCCACTGGATACAGCTGTTGTGAAAATCTTTAGTGCATTGCTTGAAAGTTAAAACAGAATCATAGGCTTCACGACGGAGCTCTTCCAGCTCCTGGAGTTGGAGTTTCCTTTCTTGACCATACAAGTTTGGGTTGAGGTTACATTGGCGAACCGCCCAATAAGCGCGATGCTCCAACTCCACGGGCAAATGACAAGGCTTCCCGTAAATGATTCTATAAGGAGACATACCAAGGGGAGCCTTTAAGGAGGTCCGATACGCCCAAAGTGCGTCAATCAACTTGTCGTACCAATCCTTACGGTCAGGCCGAACCGTTTTCTGGAGAATTTGCTTGATTTGCCAGTTTGACACTTCTGCCTGGCCATTCGTCTGAGGATGATATGGGGATGCGATATGATGGTGGACTCTGTATTTCCTCAGAAGTGCCCGAAAAGATGCATGGGTAAAGTGGCTTCCTCCATCCGAGATAATGGCTCGGGGGATCCCAAAGCGCGCAAAAATGTGCTCTTTGACCCATGAAATGTGGGAAACATAATCAACAGCCATGAGAATGAATTCGAAGCCATTGGAAGGAGGAAATGGATCCATGAAATCAATTCCCCAAATGTCGAAGATTTTTGCAGCTAGGATAGGTTGCAAGGGCATCATGTCACGATGTGACATTGACCCTAATGACTAACACCTAGTGCAATGCTTGGCATAATTGTGTGCATCCTGATGAAGGGAGGGCCAAAATAAATCACACTGCAACACCTTGGCTGCAGTTTTCCTCCCAGAGAAATGGCCTCGACAGGCCTGATCGTGGCAGAAGGATAGCACATTGGGGAATTCGCTGTTAGGAATACAGCGACAGATGATTTGAGCAGCACCTATTCGAAAAAGAAGTGGATTATCCTAGAAATAATACTTTGCTTCTGCCATGAGACACTCGCGCTGGTTTCTAGGCCAGCCACGTGGAAGGGATCCAGAAGCAAGGTAATTGGCAATGTCGGCATACCAAGGTCCACTTGCCACATTAATTGCTAATAGGTGCTCATCAGGAAAAATCTCATTGATCGGTAGAGTAAGTCCAATATGGTCAGGGTCCAATCTGGAAAGATGATCAGCCACAACATTCTGGGCTCCGACCTTATCGCGGATCTCAATATCAAATTCTTGGAGCAGAAGGATCCAACGAATCAATCTAGGCTTGGCATCCTTCTTGTGCATGAGATGGCGAATGACTGCATGATCAGTGAAGACAATAACGTGTGAGCCCAGAAGGTAAGAGCGGAATTTCTCGAGCCCAAAGACGACCTCCAGTAGTTCTTTCTCAGTGGTAGTATAATTACGTTGGGCCTTGTCCAACGTCTTACTGGCGTAGTACACCATGAAGGGGTGTCTATCGCGTCTTTGTCCCAGGATGGCTCCGACTGCAAGGTTGGAAGCGTCACACATGAGTTCAAAGTCGAGGGACCAATTAGGTGGTTGGAGAACAGGGGCCTTGGTGACAGCATCACGTAGCTGCGTGAATGCTCGTATGCAGTCGGGGCCTGTTCGTCGCGCTTTTGTGCGGTTTGTTAAAAGATAATATCGCGTTGTAGTATAGCCGCTAAAGCATTCAAAACAAATAAAGATTTTTATTACTCGAAAATCGGAGTATCCGAGGTCGAACACAGGGAGCAAATGGAATTTACTACTAGTCAAAATGTAATTGAACACTCTAATTTACTCGAAATATCAATCCAAATGTGAATGTATGCAATTAAAAGTTATTAGGACAAAAATATGAAATTGGACGTCTGATCACAAGATCAGACGTCTTAAAAGTATTTCTCCTTTTCTTCTCGTCTTGGGAAGCCTTCTTCTTTTGATCTTCTAATCTTTTCTTTGCCTCTCTTGTTCTCTGTGTCTTGCTCCTTCTTCTTCTGCTTTCCTTCTTCTCGTGCGAAGGCTTCTTTCTTTCTTCTTCTCTGTCTTTGCTCCTTCTTTCTTCTCTTCTTCGCCTTGCCTTTCCTTCTTCTTCTTCTGTAGCGGCCAAGTCCTTCTCCTGCGTTTAGCCTGGCCTGCACAGGAGCAAAACCTAACCCTTCTCCCACTACCCGCGCGTCTCTCTCTCAAGCATTTCACTCACGGAGGCTCTCCCAGAGCCACAGCCATAATCGGGTCCGATCGTACCCGGGACCAGGCGCACCTGAAGGTGGTGTGATGCGCGAGGAGTGCGTAGGTCTAGGTCAGGTCGGATCCGCCAAGTCCGCGTGGTCAGGCCACGGACGAGGTGGGTGGGGTCAGTGAGGGACCTCACCCCTGTGCGTTCAAGGCAGTAAAGCTATATCACAAAAACTCTTTATACCATACCTGTGCCTTGAGATTCCACGATGTGGGACTAAACGTTCCGCCCTTCCTTTGCGCGCGCCCGCAGACTCTCGTGTGCAATTGCCCACACTGAAGGCCCTGCTGGTGCTCCTCGTTGAACTCAGTCACCTCGCGACACTTGCGAGAGTCTACTGCACCTGCCGCCTGGGAAGCCTGACGCCTGCTGCTGCTCCAATCTTCCTGCTGCTTCGGCTGTTAATGGCGGCCGAGGCGTTCACCTGAGATTCCACAGAACGGCCTATTGGCCCAATCAGAATAGCTGGAAACCTTCGCCGTAGCACGGCGAAGGCGGTGGGTGATGCTGCAGGTTGTCGGTCGGCCTAGGCGTGCGCGCCTAGGTCAACCTGTGGCCGGAGATGGTGGGTTGGTCGGGGGGTGCTTATGGAGGTCTGGAGTGGCAGTTGTGGGGTGGAGCGAGTTCCTGGTGGTGAGGCAGAGCTCTCGAGGTGGTTGGCGGGCCGTGTGGAGTGGCGGAGTGGTGTGGGCGGCTCGTCGGAGTGCGGTCGGAGGCGAGGAAGATGGAGGCGGTCAGCGTCGGTCGAGGGGTAATCAGATGAGATAACAGAGGGAAAAGAGAGAGGAGAGGATGGAGAGGAGTTCTAACCTAATTGTAAAGACGAAAGGGGACGGAAGGCGGACAGCAGTACCGGCTGTCGCCGGAGAAGATGACGCCCAGTGGGGGGAGAACGGCGGCGACGACGGGGCTGAGGCGGCATGCGCTGGTACTGCGCGACGCGGAGGGAGGTCAGGAAGCTAACTCTGCCACTGGTTTTGTGGCAGAGCGAAGAGGGAGGGGAGGGGGGCTCGCCGGAGCTAGCTGGGACATTTGGTCGGGCAGGAGGAGAGGAATTGAAGGGGGAAACTCGGCCAAATCAAGCTCAGCCTCTTCGGCCGGAGTTGTGGGTTCTTATATAGGTGTTGGATTGGGTGTGCAGGGCGTGAAGGGCACGTAATTGCCTGAGGTTGGTCGCCGGAGATGGAAAGGAGTTAGGATACCCAAATCTCTCGTGCGTTCGCACGAGAGATTGGGTTCACACCAGCGATTGTAATTGACTTTATAAGGAAGGGAATTCCTCAGAGAATCCTCCTTCCATTTTTGGGAGGGAATCTCTGAGGGATTAGAGAGCAATCCCTCTCCGAACCTCGCCGGAGCTCGGTTCTGCCCTAACAATGGCGGCAGGACCGGTTTGCAAAGGAGGCGAAGAACCTAGGGGGTTCTCTGCAACGGTATTCAAAAGATAGGGACCAATTTGTGATTTGGGTGTACTAAATTGCAAAGTAGGTCAAGATGACCTCTCCTTAGGTCCAAATTTTGGTAAAAACCTAATTTGGACCTAAGGAATCCAATGGTGAAGTTGGATTTTAGGTTTGACCTCGTTTGACTGGACATTTTGCATAAAAACCCAAATTAGGTTAATTGAAGAGCTAGGACCCTAATCTAGGTCAAACTAGGTTCCAAAGGTCAAATTAAGTGTTCCAAACCCTAGAGGATGTTTTTCCATGATTTGTAGAGGGTTTACTTGCTTTTTGTTCTGACCGGAACCTTGTTAATTTAAGTGGGTCTATTTTAGGGTTACCAAGTGTCATTTAGTTCTTAGATTGCACATGAACCCATTTCTGATTGACTCAACCCACTTTTTATCTCATTTAGACCATTTGACCTATGTTTTGCCTCTGAGAAATCCTGTTTACGTACTGCAATGGTAAAATTGCAGTTTTAACCTTTATTTCATGTTTTCTTCTCAGGGCACTTGTTCCTTCAGTTAGGCCTTCTTCTAGGTTATGTAGGAGCTTTTATCTTCTTTATTGGGTCAAAATGAGCTAGTTATGGCTCATGGTGAGGCTCTCATCAGGGCCCATATCAAAGGGTACATCGGTCGATAGGAGATGAGTTAAAGGTTGAGAAATCTTGGAGAAATCTTTGATAAATCTCCTATAGAAACCGATGTGTCCCAGGAAGGAGCGGATTTGTTTGACAGAGCTAGGCACCGGTAAATCAGCAATTACATCGAGCTTAGCTCTGTCAACCTCAATACCCCTGTCGGAGATGATATGCCCGAGAACAATTCCCTCGTGCACAATAAAATGACTTTTTCCCTAAGAAAGCACGAGGTTTACATCAATACATCTCCTAAGGATACGAGTCAGGTTGGCAAGACAGTCATCGAAAGATGGTCCAAAGATCGAAAAGTCATCCATGAAGACCTCGAGAAAGTCACCCACCATGTCATGGAATATCGCCAGCATACATCTCTGGAAAGTTGTTGGCACGTTACAAAGTCCGAACGGCATCCTTCTAAATGCAAAGGTGCCGAAGGGGCAGGTAAAAGTGGTTTTCTCTTGGTCCCAGGGGTCAATTGCCACCTGGTTATATCCTGAGAATCCATCCAGGAAACAGAAAAATTTATTTCCTACTAACCACTCCAGGATTTGGTTAATGAAAGGTAGCGGAAAGTGATTTTTCTTAGTTGTAGCATTGAGTTTCCTATAATCTACACACACTCTCCGAGATGTAGGAGTGCGTGTAGGGATGGATTCACCCCTGTCATTGACACGGATGGTGAGTCCTGCCTTTTTGGGCACAACGTGAATCGGACTCACCTAGGGGCTATTGCTGATCGGGTAGATTATACCCGCATCCAGCCACTTAATGATTTCTTTCTTAAAGACCTCCCGTATGTTAGGGTTGAGACGTCGCTGCATCTCGCGGGAAGGTCGAGCCTCCACCTCCGTATATATACGGTGAGTGCAGTAGGTGGGGCTAATGCCAGATAAGTCTGATAAAGACCATCCAATGGTTGCCTTGTGTTCTATGACGACCTCTGTTAGTTTGCACTCTTGCTCCCTGGTTAATTTTAAACTAATGATTACGGGGAGCGTTTCATTTGGTCCCAGGAAAACATATTTAAGAGTACTAGGCAACTCTTTCAGCTCGGGAGTGGATGGTGAAAGGTCTGGCATTTCTTGGGACGAGAGTGTCCCAGGAGGATCGGAGAATAGGTCAGGAGGAAGAAATTGGCCCTCAGATTGGCCAAGAAGAGGGGCTTCCTGGATATATGGATCCAAAAGGGAATAGCCCCAGTGAGAAGTATGTGGGCACAAGGTCCCAGTGTGGTGTTGCAAATCCGCCTGATTTGGCGGGAAAGAAAGGGCAATCCAGTCTTCAAGAGTGTGGACCGGCGGTGAGTAGCCCGGATTTGACTCAGACCACGAGGTATGGGAAGCGGAGAAAACCTCGTCAGAAGTCTGGCCAGGAGAAGGTACGGGAATAGGGAGGGATGGGGGAACGTCACAATATGTGTTGGTTAGGCAATCGTCAGTGTTTACAGGTAATCCATAGCAGTCAGAATAGGTCCCAATTAGTCTGATACATGCGCTAACAGCCATCTCCTCTTCAGACGTGTCATCCTCGATGCAATCGCAATCAAAGTTCTTGGCTGCCTGGAAGATGTTAAGCTTGAGCTTTTCAGATCCAACGGCAATCTCAATACAGCCCGACTCGCAGTCGATATGGGCGCGGGCTGTGGCCAAGAAAGGTCGACCAAGGATGATCGGGCAATCAGAAAGTGAGCTAGGAACTTCCATATCTAAAACAAGAAAGTCAGCAGGAAAACAGAGACTATTGACCCTAACCACCACGTCTTCCATCACACCCTTTGAGATTTTGACAGAACGATCTGCCAACTGTAACGTGATAGGGGTGGGTTTCAGATTTCCCAAGGAAAACTTTTCGAGCATGATGGTCGGTATGAGATTGATGGAAGATCCTAGATCAAGCAGGGCACGGTTAAAATTGCAGCCTTGGATGCTATAGGAAATGAGCGGTGTGCCTGGATCTTTCTACTTCGGTGGTAGGTTTGACAGTATAGCACAACTCGCATGAGGCGAGAGAACCACTGGATTCTTGGTTTTCTTTGATGTCGCTTGGGTGTTGTGTAGTCTTTGAAAAATCGGGTGACAGTAGGTATGTGGTCAATAGCCTTGAGTAGGGGTACCTTGATTTCAACATCCCTGAACAAATTACGCAGGTTATCAAAGGCCTGCGTATCTTTCTTTTTGCCTTTTGGCTCCCTCAGTAGAGCCTCAGGGAATGGAACTGATTTTGGCACCAATTTGGGGGTATCGTTCTCTCACGAATGCGGTGCTCATCCCGAATGAGAGGGCGATGAAGAAGATGGGCCAGGATCAGGTTGTGGTGGATCGACAGTCTGCTTACCGCTCCTCGTAATGATCACATTGGACGATGTGGGTCCAGTGGGATGATACGGTGGAGGAGGGTTTGCAATAGGGACATAAGAGTGCGATGCTGCAGCGGGATTAGCCTGAAATCTCGGTGGAATGCTTGGAGCCTGCAGAATCTGATTAACTTGCCCCTGAGAAGGTCATACTTGTGGTTGAGGATCACGGGGTACGAAATTTCGTGGGTTTGGAACAGGTTGGGCGGGAAGAGTGCCCTGAGATCATGTCGCCATGCGTAGTTGACTGATCTCAGCATTCTGCTATGCCAATTGGTGCTGAACAGAGGTCATGTTCTCTTCATGGCGCTTTGACATTTCCATCATCATTCGCATCAATTTATCAAGAGGACTTGATGCGTGTTCTGTTTGCGGTACGCAAGGGCCTGTTGGCGGATTTGCCATAGGATTAGACTGGGCCCTTGGGATGACGGGTGCGGACGGTCTCATTGGTCCACTCGCAAGGTTTTGGCACTGCGGGTTGTTGGACCATGAGAAATTTGGATGATTTCACCACCCTAGGTTTTAAGTGGCAGAGAACGGGTTGTTCCCCAGGGCGCAAGCGTCTTTTATGCCAGAAGACGCATCCGCATGTAAATATGCATCTGAGCACACGGAGGCTTGGTCCTCCATGTCGAAATACTGGCTCGCAGAAGCCAGATCCACATGGCTTACCGAGTCGCTTGGCGCGACACTCGGTAAGGAAGGTCTTACGGGGTTTCTCGGGGTAAGCCTGGTGTTGGAAGAATTGGGATTGTGACGAAGTGGTGAGGTGGGGGTGTTTGCCATAGAACGGGAAGGGTTGGCCAGAAGCTCGTCCAGCTTCTTGTGCACGACGGAGACTTCATCCAATTTCTGTGCAATAAGGCTGAGATCAGTGGATGAATGGGAGGGTCCCGTGTCAACTTCGTGGACATTTTGGGGTAGGCTGGTACGATTAAAGGCGACAATGGAGGCATTGTTCATTGAGTTTTCACTCATATTTTTAAATAATTCGAATGCCCCATTCTCGTCTTTATTCATAAAACTTCCTCCGCAGGAAGCGTCTTCAATCTGCATCAAATCTCATTTAGCCCATAGTATAAAATCTGGGCTATATGCCACTTAGGCAGACTGTGGTGCGGACACTTCCTGAGGAGGTCATTATATCTCTCCCATGCCTCATGAAATTGTTCGCCGTTTTGTTGCGTAAATGAAGTGATAGCACGGCGAAGCGCATTGGTTTGCCCGATTGGGAAGAACTTCTTGAGAAATGTTGTTCGCATCTCTTCCCAAGAGTGGATGGTTCTCCCAAGGGTGCGTAACCACTGCGATGCTTTATCTCGCAATGAAAATGGGAACATTTTCATGAGGACTATAGGTAACCCGATATTTCTAGGTTTAACAGTTTCAGCCAATCGGGTTAGGTCTTCCAAATAGAGAAATGGATCTTCACTAGCAAGACCATGGAAGTGAAAATTTATTAGGCCAATTATGTTAGGTTTCAGTTCAAAGTCGTCCCCGCCCATGGGGACCCGAATTTGTCCTATGCTCTCTGTAGCAGCGGGATTCTGATAGGAGCTAAGAGACCTAGGCTCCTTCCGTTCGGGAGGGTTCTGCATTTCCTCCAATGTTTCCCTTATGGCTTCAATTTGTTCATTATACATTTCTATTTGGGCTTGGAGGCGGGTTATGGGATCTAAGGCTCCACCACCTGGTGGGTTTTGAGGGCGGTTTCCTTTCTCAGGATTTGGGGGTGGGCGTGCAGCCATGTTTGTGGAGGAGGAGGACGATTCGGCTTCTTTTCTAAATTTATCAAGCAATTCACACAGTTCAGGGTTTTGTGACCTCCTCCCAAAGATGCACTACCACAGGAAGAATTGGGGAGATAAGAAGGGAAAAGAGATGAGAGAAATGATGCTGCAAAGGTACACTTGATGACAAATCAATACAATCAAATTCCTAACCTCTACAATGTGCCCTTAGACCTAAAGATCTAAGTTACCTACTATCACGAACTACGGAACCGAATGCGAGCACCGCGGAACCACCAAGCTAGATTGAAAGGCCATTTGCCCTAGTTTTAGACACCTGATAGCATGCGGGAACCCTCACCAGCACGTAGGCGCTACACGTAGGTAGTTAGACCTCCAATTCTTAATAAGGGTCAAGTTACTACCAATTTTAGTTAGAGGCTTAGGATCAAGTGCTTCTGGAATGTGAAGGGCATTATTTACGGGTAATGCCCAAGTGATTGATTTTTAGAGTGTGTAAAACAAGCATGCAACAGGGAAATCTCCCTAAATTGAAGTTTTTAATTGGTGAATGGTTTTTAGAATTCAGCCTTAAGTAGTATGGATTTTAGGATTTCTCTAAATTACCAATTCAACCAATCTCCAAGTTTTGAGAGAATATAGGTTTTCTTCTAAGCCCAGCAAACCCTTCTTCAATGTCAGTTGGTTAATGCATGCTACAATGCAATGGGCTTCCCTAAATGAAAATTTCTATGTGTGGATGCATGAATCAGTTTTAGATTAGTGTGCAAGGGAGCCAAAGCAGTTCATTTCAAGTGGTCCCAGTCACCAAAAAGATGTCCACACACAAGGCTCAACTAGAAGATAAAGAAAATCAAGTTGTTGGGGTTGAAGTATTCGGGATCGAATCTTAGGCACGTGAAAGGTCATGGTGGGGTTGGAATCCACTCAATTCCAAGTCTCCCCACCAAAAAGGTGATCCCAAATTTGCAGATAAATGAGGCAATGAGGGGTGCAATCAATCTTTTTATTTGCCTCAAAGAATACTTCACATGGCGAAAGATTCAATAATCAAGATTCTTGGATCTTCGCTATGCGTAGTTTTGCGGGAAATCCTGGGGCGGGGGGTGTGATGACAAACAAGCAAACAAGTGATTTTTAATCCACTTACCCCAAGAGATCCCAAGAAGTTTTTCTAGTTTTTTTTTTGTTTTTTTTTATTAGGGTAACAAGCTGACCTAAGTTGCTATTAAAGGAAGACCTACTTGTTCAGCAACGTGTGCGAAGCTCCAGTGCGGTGTCGGCATCTTCACGCTCTTGTTCCCGCCTTGGATCTGCTTACGTCTCTGACCTTGTTTTCCTGCCTTCTCCTTGCAACAGGTTCACCTGCACAACAATAAACAAAAACACCCGTGAAGAGAGAAGAAAAAATTACAGGAATGGAGTAAAAACTTACTTGAAGGCGCACTTCCCCGGCAACGGCACCAGAAAGATTATGGTCGGGACCCGGTTAAGTGTGTTAATATGGTGATTTTATCATTATAATGGGTATAGTGGTTAACCTAAATGGAGCCTAACCATCTCTTTACAAAAATTTTTTTACCTGGCTTACTTGATTTTATTTTGGTCACTTTTAGACCCAGGGTAGAACTCAGGGAAGTGGGTTAGAAGTCAAGTTTCTACGCCTTTCCTACAATGAATCTCTTTCGTTTGTTTATTGTGTTTTTTGGTGTTTTTCTATTTAGATTTTTTTTTGATAATTCTTGTCCTTGAGGCACACCATCAAAATTAGGTTCTTGGCTTTGAGCCAAATCAGGGTTCCAAAACGGGTCTTGCTATTCTCAAGATGGGGTACTTGCAAGTCAAAGATTATCTTTTCTCTTTTATATATATATTTTTATCTTTTTACTAGTAGGAAAGCGAAACAGAAATAAAGTAAATATAGTATATATATATAGGTATATATTATATATGTAGAAGGGGGTGGGGGTGGAGGCGGAGATGGAGTGTAGGACGGTGTTGAGTCGGTCGTCGTCTAGAAAGAGGCAACCAGCAGGACGAGGTGCTGTGTGGAGTGTAAGGTGGATTGATGGAAGATGAGTGTGACCACGCTTTTTGTACGCGTGTATCGGGGAATATCAGCAACTGGTGCAGATATTCCCGCGATACAATGTATGGTAAGTAATGTGAAAAAATTTATATATATATGTATATATGTAAATATATCTATATGTATATATGGTTATAAATATATAGGTGTATATGTAGTTATATGTGTATATATATGTATATATATATAAATATATATATATATATATATATATATATATATGTATGTAACTATATGTATAGATAGATATATGTGTATATATATATATGTATATAATACTATATAGATGTATATATATATGTGTGTATGTATTTAGTAATATATGTATATATAGATATATGTATGTATGTATATATAGTTATAGATATATATGTATAGATATATGTATATATATATGTATATAAATATATATATGTACGTATATATATATATATATATATATATATGTATAAAGTAGAGTATAGGTGTGTGTGTGTGTATGAGAGTGTGTGTGTGTGTAAGTGTTGGCAGAGAGAGTGAGAGAGTGCTGTGAGAGAGAGAGAGAGCGCTGCTGGTGAAGAAACGCGGGTTAAGTCGTCTACAGCCTCAGGGCCTGACGTCTGGTGTCTCATGCGCGCGTGCAGGCGCGTAGGCGCGCGGAGAGGCACACGCACGCATGAGAGTGGGTGTGAGGGAGAGAGACCCGCAGCGCACTGCGTTGCGTGAAGAGCGGGCGCTAAGAAGCAGGCGGGCATACACGGGCAGACACGTGGGCGAGTGCGGGTGCTGGCAGAGGCGGGCGCACGCAGACGCGCGGGCGGGCGCTGGAGCGGGCTCGGGGCGGGATGCGTGTGCGGGCTATGGCCAGTAGCGGTGCGCTGGGTGACCGGTTAAGTGAGAAACTTACTGGTCACCGCACTGTAGCCACAGTGTTCCGATGAAATGCGTGAACAGTGGCTATAGTGCCAGGGCGAGCCGCGCGACTAGGTGCGCCCGGTGCTGTGAGTGCGGGAGGCTTGTGGCTGGCGCGCGCGTGGAAGGGTTGCGGCGGCTGGTAGCGAGCGGAAAGAGTGCGATAGGCCACGTGGAGAGGGAGGCAAGGGCGCCTGCAGGCGCACGCTGGAGGCGAGGGCGGCCTACAGGCATGCGCTGGAGGGCCTTGCGGTTGCTGCCGCCTTGTTGCTGCTGCATGCGGAGCTTTAAGCTTCAAAGCGTGAAGCTCTGTGGCAATGGCGAAAGTGCTTCAAACGAAGAAACAAGGAAAGAACCACCACGCCCACCGGCTCTTTGATGAGCTGGGCGATGGTGGACTCACGGTGGTGGTTGTGCACCACCGTGAGGTACTCCTATCCGTAGAGTGGCTCCTCAGAGAGGAGAGGCTGCATATGGAGGGAGAGGGGAGGAGGCGGCCTGGAGAAGAAGGTAAGCTGCTGTGTTGGATTTTTTTCATGGACCAGGCTCCCTTTGCAAAGAAGGAGCCGTGCTCTATTTATAGAGGAAGAAGGCATGCACAGCCATGCCCTGGCTGTGCATGCAGCTGTGCATGGCTTGGCAGGGCATGCGACTGCAGAGCATGGCTGAGCAGGACATGGTGCGAAGAAGAAGCCATTCCTTGCAACCATGGGAAGAATTTCAAAGTCAAATGAAATTAAAAATAAAAAGATGGTGATTTTTGCAAAGCAGCACTTGAGGAAAAATGTTAATTGCAAGGCCATTTATTTCACTCTCCTCCCCTCTCAATTAAATTCCTGCATGCGTGTATTTTTACAAATGCGACTATGGATACCTAATATGCACAGGTAATGCTAGGAAATAGCACAAGATGACACAATTGCAGGTGTATTTTTGCGATGCAATCACCACTTTATTAAACGCAAACTCAACGAAGTTTGCAACACCCACCAGGTATTTACTACTTGACGTATCTTCATATATCTAACTTTTATCCATTACTTTATTTGGCAGAAGTATATGATATCCTGAAAATATAGCATTGGATATTTATTGTTAATGATACATTTAAGTGAAAATCAAAGGAAAAGTTTAGTGTGAAAGCACTAACACCTAGAAACATGAAAATCAAAACAAACTAAGAAATAAAATGAACCAACTTCTATGAGTTTTTCTAGTTCTTAGTTGGATTAGATTTAGCGAATGCCAGAGGGTGAGAAGACTTGGGAATTGTGTTGTTGGCAATTTTAGTGATATTGATATTAGGATCTTCCATTGGACTCTAATTCTGCTAATTAATGTAGAGTCGACATAGTTAGAAATTAATTCCTATATTAAAACAAAATTCTAAAATAGGATCAGTAGAAAGTATATAACAACTTTAATTCTGTCATTAAGAAAATAGTAGTTTACTTCATAAATGATGTTGTATGCCAAAACTAAATGTAATATTTAGAATTCTTCACAAGACTAATTTACTCACAAGATTACTCAATGAATGGAGAATAAACAAGTATATGAAGTGCATAAAAATGAAAAAACACAAATAGAGTTCCTTGTGAGAATATGTAATGGTGGACATCTTATTTTCACGAAACTCTCAGTAGCCTTGGATCTATAATTGACAATCTAAGTTTGAGGAATCTAAATAACTAAAGGGCTAAATTCTGCCAAAAATTCAATAGAATTTCCCCTGTTTGAATGCATTTTTCCCAAAAACCTATACTTGTAAAGAACTGACCTATGCAAGAATATATAATACTATGGTGGGTACACCCTACAATCACATTCACAAACCACAAGAAATATTAAAAAAAACATTTACAAGTACAGGCACACGTACCCACATACTATTTGTTACAAAATAAAGGTCCCTCCAAACAAAATATTACATCACATTTTTATAGTGTTATGCAAAATCTAAGAGCCCAAACCGAGTCATTACATAAAAAACATACAACATGTCCAAGTTGAAGTCCTATTCTAAAGTATGCTAACCCCATTTTTGATAGAACTTTCACAAAAGGAAAAGTGAACATAACTGATATGTCCCAACTCTAGGCACACATTTGGGTCATGGATTTAGAGGAGGTGTAAAGTCAACAGTATGCAATCGCATAGCAAAGGGGAGCGGAGGGGGGGGGATCACCTTCTCCTCTTGTGCCTCCCCTCTTTTTCTCCTCCCCAGCAAGGGGGTTAGAGGCCATTCAAAAGTGAAAGCTATAGCTACTGGCTAGCTTCACCCAACTATGAATCAGTTTGTAATAAGGTCTAACGGATCTTTCTTTATTTTTTGTTGGAGAGGATCTTTATTTTTTATGAAACAATTCCATATTGCAAGCATCCTTTGTCATGCCCCGATAATTCTCCTGTTGGATTGGGAATGAATCTCTAGAGGTGTAGGCGATAGGGTCTCAGCTACCAAGTGGCTCAAATTATAATTCATAGTCCTATCAATTATGTATGTCTTAGGAAGATCGATTTAAAATTAAACGTAAGGCCAAAACCTGCCAAAATTTTGATAGAGTTTCCCCTGTTTAATCGATATTTTCTCAAAATCCATTCCTGTAACCTACACCTGTACTTGCATACCACAAATTATACGAATGGGCATTCCCCACCATAACACCACAAAGGCAGAAATAACAACAATGAAACACAAGCATGAACACCTCGCATCCAAAAGTGGAAAAAACACAGGAAATAGTGAGAAACAAAGCCAAGTTATTGCTAATGCATTTCCACAAGCAACCCCAATTAACCACAAGACTATCGTACAGTCCACTGTTTAAAGCATAACATGTACAACCATTCATACGTTACATTTACAAGCATTTGTACAATGGGAATTACCTTGCTACAAACTAAATAAAAGAAACCCAACCATGCTAATTACATTACTTACCAAGACCTACCCAAAAGAAAAACAAAGCAAGTACTCTATTATTTGCTTAGGTCCTCCTAGATGTAGAATCATGATCAAGGCTTTCACTTCGATGTTCAAAATGGGGATAGAGTCCTCTTTCTCCCTCCAAATAAGATTTAATAGGGGTTCATTTGACTTGACCCTATAGACCAGCTCAGTGGTTGCCAGATGGTGCAAGTCTTGGTATTGATTTTCAGGACCAATACTAGGCACCACCAGATATTCATTTCAAGCCATTCAGGATTAGGGAAGTGGCCAATACCAGTGCTAGTTGCATGGCATTGGTATTGGGTACTTCCAGCCCCTTTACTTGCAAGTCAATATGGCCTAGAAAATACCATCCAGTACCCAATTCAAGACGATAAACTAACCTCATTACTGTTTAAAGTGACTAAGTTCCTTTCTTCTATATCCTTTAGAAGCACTTCACCCTTAGTTATGTTGTTCTCCATGGCAATGGAACTAAGGAGTATAACATAAGTAGTTAAATTAGGCCAAACACCCTTTGCCTTCATCTCTCATATATTCAAGGTCGTGCATATGTGATGATGGTTGCACAACCTTGCGATGAGGTTATTGTAAGAGATGACATCAAGTTCCAAACAACAATATCCCATCAGACCTTGAATGTAGAAGGCATCAGTAAGCTTCCCTCTCTTGCACAACCAATGCATAATGGTTCTGAAAGTTCCAACAGTTGGCACAACTCCTTTTTGAAGCATTGTTTCCACAACTAAGAGTGCCTCTTCAATTTTACCAACCTAGCAAATACCCTTGATGATAGTACCCTCAATGACACCATTAGGAAATAAATCTAACAGCTCGATATCTTCTCCAACTCAGATAGCCCCTCTAATATCACCAACCCTGCACAATCCATTAATTAATGTAATGAAGTGGGTATGTTTTGGGATGAGCCCTTTCTTTGTAATTTCTAGTAATGAAAAATAAGCTTCCTAAAAAGCATCTGTGGCATTTAGTTCGATAATCATGGCATTATAAGTACGTACTTTCACCAGGTGAAAGACCTAGCTTACTCATGCATGTCACTATCTTGAAGACATTCCTAATCTAAATATTTTTACTTAACTTTGTTAAAAGAATGTCTAGTGACAATTGATTAGAGGCCATTCCTCCAAAAACCATCCTCTCTAAGAATTTAACCCCAACATCTACAACATTACACTTGCATAGGACAACAAACAATGCATAATATGTTACATCATTAGGTGTCAAACCTTCCCTAGACATGTTCTCATAGGGAAAGTGTCTAAGATTTCTTAAAGTTGTCTTGAGGGAATTCTAAGGCCAGGAAAGTATCTAAGATTTCTCCTCAATGAAGCTAGAAATGTGAATGAGGCTGGCTTTAATTAGATGTGGTTCATATTTTGTATATGTAAGAATATCCTATATGTTGTGAGGACTAAAAGGGGAAGGTGGAAATTTTTGTCACCATTACAAAAGCAAAAAATAAAAAGGAATCTGACATTTTAGTTCACAATTTTGATCCCTCGAATTTCAATTCACATTTCAGTTAATAGTTAACTGATCCATGATCCTTACTCCCAAAATTGAGTTCCATTACTAACTAGGGTCCATCCACTCTTTCAGACATGGAAAATGGGCAACAGATTGGCATGGAGGAGACAAAACATGGAGGGAAACTACTCAATTATTTGGTTTCTAGATGCAGCTAAACTAATTGAATGTTGCAAACCATATCTAGAAAATCCCAATTACAAACTCTCATGCATCAAATAACACTTGTACTTGATGGTAATAAGGAAAAACCAAATACTTTGCGAATCTCAAGAGGCATGCGAGAACAACACAAGGCATAACTGAAAAGCATAATCATCTCAAACCACAATTAGTATACCAACAAACCACACTTCATCTTCAATGCAGATTATCATAAATATAGTATTTGCAATTTCTAATCTCTTAAAGAAGTACTTGCAAATGGTGCTTTCAGCAATATGAATATTTTTCACTAGTTTAAATAAAGTAGGTATCATAACTAGTTTTTGACAATATCTTAATTATTTTCCAACTGAACTGTTTAAAACATGCAAACTATATCTAAGCAATCCCAATTACTAACCAACATGCATCAAATAACAACTTATACATGACAATAATAACCAAGGATAAAACGAATACATTGCAAATCTCAATAAGCAAGCAAGACCAACACAAGGCATAACTGGAAAGCTAAAAGCATCTTAAACCACAACTGGAATGCCTACAACCATTCTTTTGCTTTCAATTGTTACCCATATCACATATGAAAATTTCCCTATTTATCCTAAATGCCATTGTCCTACTAATCAATTATGTGGATAGGATGCTCACTCCATTATGGTCACACATTTGTTTTAAGCAAACAAGAAATATATCACATCAAAAGAATTTCTCTCATGATAAGGGTACATTTTCCCTTACTAATTGATCTTTAAATTGCATTAACAGATATCCATCTGAACTATAACATTATATAGTCCATTTCATACAAATCCCTTGATAATGTAAATGTTGTTGAAGAGCTGGTTGAGCATAAGGAAGAAAATAAAATATATCTAGGTGCAACTGCCATTGAACAAATAAGCTCTATTATGAAAGACATGACACATCTAAATGATTGCTATAACAACCCTATTTACTGGTAGGACTTCTATATGTGGCCAAACTTTTATCTTGATCCTTAGAAGGTGTACAAGAGTTAATGGAATACCTGTGAGAAGCAATTCTATCCTGTGCCTGTGAATATGCCTACCCTATTGATTAGAGACTTCAATACATACCCTTTAGAATGGTAATGCCAGGCTGTCCATATAATTATCAGTTTCAAGAATTTCAGTACTTCGTAGTTATGGATTGTAACCATGTAGATTGGCCAAATACTTTTACCAACTTATTTAGTCCAAAATCTTATTCCATTTGAGATAGAAAATAGTTGCTAATGTAACTACTCATATAGATAAGTGAGATAAATAGTCACCATACTTGAGCAAACAAAAAGATACGTAAAGAAAATATAATATTTGAAGTTATAATGAGGCGGTTAGTATCATGGTTTGCTACTTTATATGTGGTTTTAGGTTTACATCTCATCTTTAACACATTAGCATTAACAGAACATGGACTCTATTTTGCCTTTATTTTTTAATTTCTCCAAGCTCTGCTAAACTTAGCTAGAAAATGCATACCTAAGTAGAAAAAATATTACTTCCAACTCCTAATTTTAAACCAAGCCTAGCACATATTGCACATTCATCATTTATCATGCTAGAAATAGATGGTCACATATACAACACACATCTCACATCCCATGTTTTTTATTGGACCAAATTTCCATTTTACCACTTAACTTCTTGCTTTCGAAATTACATAGTCTATTCAAAATACGTAAAGGGAAAAAGCTACATTGAAATCTGGAGCATTAAGAACATTTAGAGATATTGGTCCATGGAAAACTATCGTATAACAGACCACAAATCCAAACCTGTAAGACACGGGTCTAGAACATGGGTAAGACGACGATAAGAGGGCTTGCGAGATTGACGAGAACGTGAGGTCGGTTGCGTTTAGTGACGAGCGGGTTTGTGAGGATGAACAGGCTTAGGGGAGGGGGCTGAGGTGGGCAATGAGTATGGGGATTAGGGTAGGCACTTAAGGGTTTTGGGCGGCAAAGGTCGTGGGGGAAGAGAATTGTGGCAGAGGTCGTGATTGGGGGAGTTGGATAGGTCGGGGGCGGTGAGGTCGATGGTGAAGGGGATTAGGGAAGGGAGTAGGAAGAGGAATCGGTGGTTGCGGGCCTTAGGAGCGTAATGGGATTCGTGAGGGGATTTCGAGGAGGTGCCAGAGACTGTCGAGTGGTCGCAAGTGAGCACGAGGGGAATCAAAGGAAGAAGGGGTGGTGGAGATATGGTGATGGCATGATTGACAGGAGATTTTGCGAGGGGAAGATGATGGTGGAGATCATGGGATGGTAGCGGAGATAGTGGGATGGAGAGATCTGAGGGGAGATTCGCGAGGGTTTGGAGCATGATGGAGGGGGTGGAGGAGCGCAATGGAAGGGGGTGGCAAAGCACATGTTTCTTCTTCTAGAGGTGAGAGGGAATTAAGTGGGTGGCAGAGTGTAGGGTTTTGGAGGCACGAGGATATTGGGTTTTGCAGGGCTTCACGGTGGAATATTTTGTTTCCCTCAGCGGCGGGGTGAATTTTTGTGTATGGAAGGTTTTTGTAGTCACAATGGATTTTGTCGAAGGTAGGGGTAGAATTTTATGATAAAGTTTTAGGATTTTGTGATGGAGTAGCAAAAAAAAATTAAGGAATTATAAGAAATTTTTTAATAATGCGCATAAAAAAAGTTGCTATAATTTTTTTATCATTTGTAAAGGTATATTTTAAATTATATCTTGGTGCACCAATTAACAGTAACTTTTTTTATTAATGTATACCATGAAGATGATCAATACATCTATTCCTAAATTGTAATAATATTGATATTTATGTTCACCAATGTAGTAGTAAATAATGAATATGTCCTTAACTCATAAAAATACCAATGAATAAAATTTGTTGCTAAAAGTATTTGTCAATTAACATATTTACATAGCTGCAAATGATATAGCTATGTCGCTAATGCATGACTTTACAGACATAGAAATTGCTACTAAAAAATTATGTTAGCTAACATTTTTTTTTAGCGATGAATTATTTGGACATGTCACTAAAGGGTACTATTAACAGCATATACTTTATTCGTTGCAAGGTGAAATGTCGCTAAATCTATATTTTGTTGTAGTGAACCATGATCATTTATAGGAGGAGAATCAATAATCTCATAGTCAAGTACATATGGGGATACCATCCTCCCAAGAGTTTGAGTTCTAGGTGAATCCAGAAGGTAATCGGTGATATTCTCACCATCCTTGAGTGTATCAGTTGCTTCAAAGGCTTCCCAAGTTTGGGGAGAATGATCTTCAAAATCAACAGTGGGTAGGAATCCACATTTCGTTAAATTAATGATATCCACGAAGGGTAAGTCATCAAATAATGCATTCTCCTCCTTAGAGTCACTCCAAACTCGAAGTCTGGGCTCCTCCATTGTTTCATCATCCAACAAAATCAACTCATCATGTCCCCTAGACCAAAATTCATCGAAATCTTCTAATTCAGTGTTAATTCCCTTAGGGTCGCTTGTGTTGGGTACATGTAAATCCTCAAAATGTTGAATGGTGGGTGTTGGTTCCCTAAGTAGAGGGTCGGGGTTTTTATCATTTCCTTCCAATATGATTCCTTCGAGCACCCAAGAGTCATGAAATTTATTAACTTCAAAATCACAATCCTTATGGAAATCTAACTAAGGTGCAAAAGTACTTAGAGAGGTAAGGTGTAGGCTTGGAATCCCTTGGATGGGGTGTAGATTCCACCTCAAAATCAGGAAGGGGAGTTAGGTTGACTATTTGATTACGACCCTTTTCATCAAATGTAACAAAGATACTATCATTCAGGTCGAGTTCATTTGATGGGACCATCTTCCCTTTTAATTGGCTCCAATAAAGCTAGGGTGGAAAATCCAAGGGTGGTTCATCATCCTCTAGAGGTTATATTTTAGGATTTATGTCATGATTAGGGCTAGTCCTGAAGAATTGGTTTGTAGCCTCCATTAAATTGAACGGACTAATGAAAGGATCATCCATCGTGGAGGCTCCAAGGTTAGCCATGAAAGAGTAGTTGATTTGGACTAAGTTTTCCTATGAGTCACCAATTTCCCTCAAAATGTCTCTCATAATTCAACTCAATTCATCTAAATATTTCTACATTTCTAACTTCAAGGAGGAGAGACATCATGGTGAGTAGGAGGAAAATCAGGTTAGTGATTGGTTAACTTGGGAGTTGCTATCCAACCCTGATAGCGAGAATCATTAAGGGTGGGAGGGTTGAGTATAGTCATGGGTGGGCTGGGTATCCTTCTCCTAGGTTCTACTCATAATCACAGAATTGGGGATCAACTAGACTAATACTCCTATAGTAGGAGTAGAAATGATCCCATTGTTCATCAAGATATCCATCAAATGATGGATAAGCACAGGCCATGGGACTGGAATGAGGTGTTTAGAGGTGAGGGTAAGAAGTGAAGTAGTTGTGGTAATCCATTTGAAAGTAAGTCTTGAAAAACACACACCCTCAATCAAACACAAGGCAATGAGACTCTCCTCTTGTTTAGAGATCGATTATGTCTTTGAGCTATCCTCTAGTTCTACCCTTTAGAGTTGTCACACAGGGTCAAGTCCGTGCCCGTTCATTCCTACTATAGTGGTATAAGAGGGAGAATGTGACTTGAGATCCCTGACAGGCTCTTCAAAGAAGAAAGGAGGTCAGTTGCGTTATCTCTTGGTGGCTAAACAAGTTACACAATCAATTATGCATCTTAAGCCAACCTTCGAGTGCCCTAAGACCCATACCTTACTTAAATGGTATTCTTAAGTGATCTAGTGAAAAGGTACTCTAAGGATGGAATGAGGGATGCAAGTCGGGTGGACCCTTCCTTTGAGGTGATGCATTTACAGTGCCTCTTAACTGCCCTTTTGTTCCTTTAAGGGGTGTCCCCCTCCTTAAAGTATCAAATCAGCTGGTCATAGGATAATATCATCGCCACAGAGTGAAGTAGGAAAGTTTGTACCGTTAAAGAGATATATGCCTATAGCCTTAAGGAATTGAGACCTATTATAGTACCTAAAGTGCATGCTTAGTGCAAGTATTGTGCATCACATTGCAAAAATCAATTTGCTTGGTAAAGAATCGCATACAAGTCCTTTTGTCAAATCAAGTGTGAATTTGTTTTTAATGCCCAATCTAATTACCAGTCTCAATTTTTATAGGGCAACCACTTAGGTAGATTCCATCAAAATCAGGTGGTCTTTGAATTTAGTCCAGAATGTAATGCATAATCAAGCACTAGATGCAAAGATAAGAGAATATACCTGACTCCAGGAATCTTCATGAAGTAATGCTTGCAATGTAGGTAAAATAGATCTAAATGCTACTCATTCACCCCTAGTATGCACGTTCCTATAGATATGCAACTCCTAAATAGGCAGTTCAAGAGTTTTTTTTAAAATATATAAGGCACACAAGCAAACAACTATACTAGATAATCCTAAGTCTACCACACAATAGTTCACACCATAGATGAATAACCCTAATAGCTAAAGAAAGTGGGACAGGCCCCAAAAAATTGCCCATGAACAAGGGCCTAAAAGAAGGTAGGGACACACCCACAAAAATCAGCCCCAATGCTACAAGAGTGAGAGAACTGGGGAATGAAATCAACTATATTAGTCTAGAGTCTAAACCTAAGATCTAATCTACTAATCGAGCAAATGATGAAGGAGAAATCCCTTTGACTGTGGGATCCAGGTCTCCTTCCTTCTCCACATGTCTTCTCATGGTTGTGGCTCAAGGTCCATGCAGTGGCACAATTATACTTGTTGTCCAAACACCTTGATTTCCTCGCACAAAAAAAATACAAGATAGTCAAGTCAAGGTGCACCTCAGAATGAATAAAAAATATAACCGTATACACCTATTGCATTTGTTGCCTCCCCGGCAATGGCGTCATTTGATTGGGAAATTTTTCACTTTTGCAAATAATAATAATAGTAATGATAATAATGATAATAATAATAATGATAATAATGCATTGTAGTATCAAGTGTGGTGTAAAAATCCCAGATCAAAGAATAAATTAATATCAGAGTTGACATGCACGAGCTAACGAAATCACATTAATCTCTAATCAGAGAATAATCAAATGCTTGCATCAAAGATTCAACCAACTCAAATATAAATCAGACTAAATAAACCACGATGAAAGAATGATGTCTCTACAAGGAGGAAAGTATTCACAAATAGGTTCAATTTTTGAATGTAAGGATGATACTCAGATTCAAATAACAAAATTGAAATACAAAAATCAAAGCAAATACAGAGAAGTCAAAACCAAAATGTAGTTGCTGTGAGCACGCAGTTACAGATGCAATGAGGAGTATGCACACTGTCACTGTGCATGCTAACGAAGGCGATGAGGATGGAGTCGAAGTGATGTAGAGTCACAGTGGCAAGGTCATGGAGCAAAGAAGCACGGTATGGAGCCATGTGTTGTCACCACATGGTTGAAGGAGGTGGAGATACACAGTCACAATCAAAAGAAGTCGTAGCGCGATGGTAAATGTAGGTGGTAGTGCATGGTGTGATTTCGAGGAGTCATGGTCTTGGATAAAATCGTGGTGTGGTCGTGGTTGTGAAGGAGGCACATGTAGGTTCTGACGGAGGGGGATGAGATTTGCGTGATAAACAAAATAAAGCGGAAGAATAATAAACAATCTCACAAAATCAACAATCAGAAGTACACAAGGGATTTTTAGGTGGAAACCCAAACCCGGGTAAAAAGTACCACCTAAGCTCTCGACTTTGGATTTCCTGATCAACCTAGTTGATCAAATTCACTAACCGAGTCACTTAAAACGAGGGTGACTCAACATCTCACAATCACGCTATTATATACAAGGGTAGCATTCCTCAAAACCCCTCCTTTTCATGAGGAGTATTTTGTCTTGCGAGGGAGATGAGAATTCACAAGGCGAATACCCAACAAAGACAATATAACAATATCTTATAGTGACACAAAGTAAGTAAAACTAGCTACTATAGGCAAAGAAGACTTCCCTTTGATGGAAGTGTGTTGGCTTAGAAACACGGGTGAGTGATCCACGCAAGGCACAACGACGCTCTCGTATGAATCGGGGAGAGCAGGTGCATAGCGAATGTGGTGCTCTCTTGTGGGCTAGAGGATCTTGGAGAGCAACAACACTTCTAAGTGATTCCTTTCTTCTCTTGGACACACTATGAGTGGAAGTAGTGTTTCTTAGGTGTATGTAACAAAGAAAGGGTCCTCCACTATTTATAGAGGCCTTAAGAATGGTTTAGAAGACTCTTCTAGTCGTTGGAAGGCTTCTATAGCCGTTGGGAATAATCCCAAGGCAAATCAAACCGAAATCAGGGTCATTTACGATTATGAAAGGATTATCAGATGTCTAGTTCTAAGGTCAGATGTCTGGGCCATTGTCTGATCTAAAGATCGGTCGTCTGATCTAAAAGGGTAGAAGATCTAGACTGGGTTAGATCAAGACAGACGTCTAAAGAAGTGTTTTAAGATGTCTGGGAAACTAATCAGACATTTAATTCTAAATGGGTTTCCTTCCTATTTTGTCAAGATCGAAACAGGTCTCTAGTGTTAAGTTGCACAGATGACAGATCGAACGTTTGGCAATAGGTCTAGACATCTGGAAACACAAATCACTGCGGGAATGGATTTCCCATGGCTTAAATAGGTATAAGGTCTGATAAGAAGTAATTAGGGCCAGATCTTAGCCTAACATCTATTTATAAGACGTCTGGGATGAACTATGGATGTCTGAAAGTGAATGTGAATGATATTAAGTGTTAATCCTTAATGATTAGATTTGTCAAGCCAACAATCCTCTAGTTGGACATCTGCCAAGGTCCTTAGACGTCTTCTAAGATGTCTAGACTAAGGGCTAGACGTTTGAAACTGGTAGACAAAGAGTAACTTTCCAACCTAAGTGTTCTGGACGTTTGATCAAACAATCAGACATCTTAAAGTCTAAGATCAGACGTCTGATGTCTAGATTGAGTATGTATCCTAGGACTATTGTTGTTACTTTGGGGCTCGTTAATAAATAATCTAAGGAAATAAAAAGCAAAGAATAAAAAGACAAATACATAAAAAAAAATAGAAAGAACTTCTATCCTATTCTTCATCTTCAAGCTCTTGCTTCACGCGAAACTCCTTCTCCTCTATCAAGCTCCTCTAATCCACCATGGATGCGAGCTTGAGCTCCTTCACACTTGTATCCATTTTCAATTATCCTGAAATTCATAAACTTAAATGAAAATGTTAAATAACATGTGTTTTGTTATTATCAAAATTAACAATCGTGGTGCCATTGCACCAACAATCTCCCTCTTTTTGATGATGACAAAACCATAAATATTAATCCAAAAAGTTCTCCCCCTTTTTGACATTATCAAAAGGGTTTAATCAATTTTAGTTATCCTATACTCCCCCTTAAAACATGCTCTTCTAATTTACTCTTTTTGACATAACAAGGTAGTTATTCATTTATCCATTAACTCCTCCTTTCTAATGAAAATATAGTTATATTCATTTAAAATCTCCCCCTTAATGATGGACAAATAGCTTTATCAAATTTTTAACTCCCCCTATCTAAATACCATAGGTGAAAAGATTGGGTAAAGGATGTACCTCACTTACCATGGCCAATAGCATGGCCCAAATAGAGGTTAATGCCAAAATAGATGGGGCTCCCATCCGAAGCTTAGAGGTCTGGGCATTGGAGCCGGTCTCCAATTTAGCAGTCGACGCATGGCAGTTCAATCACCCGCCAATTGTCTCACCAAGCTTCTCATCTGCCTCTTTTGTGTTGACGTTGGTCCACCTAGTTTGAGTAGACCGTCCTTCATCTTGTAGGTCCATCCCTTTATGTTGAAGTCTCCCTTGAAACCTACAAAATAATTTTCAAGTTGATCTTTTGGTATCCAAGTTAGCTTGGATCCGAATTTATTAGGTGGTGTCCTTGAAGGACATCTTTTCTCAACCTTATGTCTAGTGCTAACTTTATCATTAGAGAAATTTTCTAATTTATTCATCAAATTATCAAAATTTTCCATAAGACATGCAAGTTCTTTTTCTATAACATGCATCTTAGATTTTAAACTAGAAATTTCTATTTTTAAGCAAGTATTCTCCTGAATCAATCTACTATTTTCATTAATTATGTTTTTATTTTCTAACAACAAATTATCATTTTTTGAATTGTTACAACTAGAACTACTTTCTACATCCTTAATTTTAAGCTCTAATCTTTCATTTTCAGATTTTAGAAAACTAAGATTCTTTTTAATACTTTTGTTTTATACGTTTAATGATTTACTAATTTGATAAAGTTCATCAAAAGCATCTTGTAATTCATAATTTATCTTATTGTCATCTTCATCCTTGCTATTGGTTGTGATGGCCATGAAGCCCATGCAAGCGACTTCATTCTTCTCTTCGAGATCTTCTTCTTCTTCTAAGCTCGAGTCATCTTATGTAGCTTGGAACGCCTTTTTCTTGTATTCTTCTCCTTCTTCTCCTTCTTGAGAAGGGGACAATCGGGTTGAAGATGCCCTTTTTCATTCCAATGATAGAAACGTCTTGAGCTGTCTTGGTCATTCTTTTCTTTCTTCTCTTTCTTTGAGTTCCTGCAAAAGTTAGAAAATTTCTTAAATAAAATCCTAAGGTCTTCATCATCGAAACTCACCTCACTATCCAAAGCAGTTTTGAAGGCAAGAGTCTTTCTTGGCTTCATCTCTGGTGTGTCCTTCTGCTTCATCTTTGTCTCATAGGCCATGAGATTGCCTAAGAGATCCTCCATGTTGAGCTTCTCAACTTGCCTCCTTGATGGCGGTGACCTTTTGTTCCCATTCTGATCTAAAGGAATGGAGTAGCTTTCCTTGAAGCTCCCCCTTTATGAAAGTTTTCCCTAAATCTTTCAAATTGTTTACTATGAGAGTGAACCTAGTGTTCATCTCACTTAAAGACTCATTAAGTTTCATAGAGAAAGATTCAAAATTTTGAGATAAAACATTAATTTTAGAGGCTCTTACCTTGAAGGTACCTTTGTGAGTTACCTCTAGAGTGTGCCATACCTCATATGTGGTGGCGCATTGAGATATCCAGTTGAACTCCTCCGGGCTTAACGCGTAGTACAAGACATTCATTGCTTTTGCGTTGAGGGAAAGCTCGCTGGTTTGCTACTGCGAGTACCCTCCTGGTCTTATTGGGACTTTGTATGGGGTTTTGCATCGTCCTCATAGTGCGAAGTCAGTGGCTTGAAGCCACATCCTCATCCTTAGCTTCCAATAGCTATAGTTGCTTCCGTCGAAGTAGGGCGGTCGGATGGTAGATTGCCCCTCTGAGTGTCTTGTAACAAAAATGCTTCCCTCCATAGAATATTTGCTGAGTTATAACACCAACGATGCATGACCTACTTTGATACCAAATGTGGGTTTTGACGGAGGGAGGTGAAATTTGTGTTATAAACAAAATAAAGCATAAGAATAATAAACAATCTCACAAAATCAATAATCATAAGTACACAAGGGATTTTTAGGTGTAAACCCAAACCTGGGTAAAAACTACCACTTAAGCCTCTTGACTTAGGATTTCTCGATCAACCTAGTCGATCAAATCCACTGACCAAGTCACTTAAATGAGGGTTACTCAACCTCTTACAACCATGCTACTATGTACATGGGTAGCATTCCTCAAAACCCCTCCTCTTCACGAGGAGTATTTTGTCTCGCAAGGGAGACAGGAATTCACAAGGAAAATACCCAACAAAGACAATATAACCATATCCTATAGAGCCACAAAGTAAGTAAAATGATGGGAACACCATCATAGGCCCTAACTGGCTAGTTTTAGTGAGAATTGATGGATAAATGCTCCTACATAATCATTTGAGGGTCGTAATTCCATGTCATTCTATTTTGAGAGGAAAATAAGAAATTAGGGTTAATTATGCAATTTTAACAGCATATCATAAATACAGATTAACCATGGGGTTTGATAGGCATTAATTAAAGGTCAAATGAGCATTAAAGTCCAATGAGTAGGTCCATATAGATAGAAATGGGGTTTCACACTTTCTTAGAACCGTAACAGTACATAAAACCATAATTTCAGACCCGCTTGAATTTAAGAGGTTTTGATCAAGTTAAAATTCATATAAACCTCTTAAAATTCATATAAAAATATTCTGAGAGTTTTGGTACTGTTGGTTTGACCATCTAAACCTATTTTGACCTATGATAGAGTCTCAGATGAAATTTTATCCTAATTTGGGTTTCTGTACAAATTGGCTAGTCAAACTTGGTCACAAATGAAATCCGACTTCACTATTAGATTCCTTGGGTCCAAATTAGCTTTGTGCCAAAATTTAGACTCAATCAGAGTTCAGCTTGAACTAATTTGCATCTCAGTCCTTCAAATCTCTATTTCTTTCACTTAAACTCCTTGCTTTCGAAAAGCTTTGCAAAATGGCCCCCAACTTCTCATCGTTCTCTTCAAAATGGTCCCTACCTCCATTGCCAGTATTAACCCAAAGTAGCCAACCTTCAATCAGAGATTCCTTTCTGATTACTCAACTGAATCCCTCCAAATTTGGAGGGAATGTTCCTAAGGACCTTTTAATCGATTACACCGCCTTTCAAACCCTAAATCGAGCCCCTCAGATCAAGCGAACACAAGAAAATTTGGGGATCTTCTCCCTTGAAATCTTGAGCTTATCAAGCTTCTTCCCAAGCTTGGAGCTCTACTTAAGGCCTTCAAAAAGACCCCCTTCGCAAGGTTGTGCTCCTTAGCAAGTTTTGAGGTCAAAATCTCCTCTTCTTCCTCTTCCTTCGGCCTGCTCCAGCTTGCTTCGGTGACCCTTCTTCTCCATCTTCCTCACCCTCTACCACATACCATAGGTAGCGAGAATCCCTTCCTCTCCATCATCCTCCCCTCGCCATACCTACGAGAGTCTTCCTCCCCCTTCAGATGTTGCCACCTCCTTCTTTGGAGCTCTCTTCGTCTCTAGCACCGGCCAATCATAGCCGATGCCACACTCACTCTCCCTTCATCTGTAAACACCCTCCTTCAACTCCTCTCACGTCCTTGAGACTTCCTATTGGCTTAGAACTTAGGTTCGCACATGACATCGCCCGTACCACCTCTGCCTTCCTCAGCATCAGTGTACCTTCGGCGAGCTCACATGAATGCTCCACTTCATAAATCTGCCTACAACCGAGTCTGTGAGTTCTGCCTCACCTCACTGATCAAAAGCCCTAAACAAATTTGGGACTTTGATATTTCTAGCAAGCCACCGAGCATGACCACCTTCACTCACCTTCTTCAACTTTGCCACACACACACACACACCTCACCGCACGCAACCACCACCAGCACGTTCCCCACACTCAGGCGATCCTCCTGAGCAATTCTGACAGGGCCACGAGGTCGTATTCTCCGTTTTAGGTCTACGTCGGAGCTCCGTCGCCACCATGACCACCTTCTCCTGTTCCGTCTGCGGTTCCCTAACCAAATTTGCCCACACTGCTACCTCCAGATGCTACAGACTAGTCCCAAGATCACTTCCAGGTTTTTAATTGAAGTAGCAGATACCCCCTTCATCCTCAATTGATGCAACCATCACATGAATTTGCTACGCAAAGGAGGGGCACTTCACTTAGTGCCACATCGTGTGTGAAGTTGCTGCCAACGCGGTATAAAAGGAAAAGCTTACATTGACCCCTCGCCCAAGACATGGGGGTCGGGTCCCTATTGCACAAACCGTGCACCCTCACTTGCTACACCACGCCGACGGGTCTAGACCTTTGACTGTATACCCAATTACCCGATACTGTTTACCCGGGTTTGAGCTGAGAGGCAGGGAGGAGAATTAGAGAGAAGGGGAGGGTTTTGCTCTCGTGCCATCCCACTCTCTAAACACTTAGTCATTGCTGAAGACTTATTGATGCCTTGTGCCTTGCTCTTTTGAGAGCCTTGTGCTCCTCTACTATTGTTGTGCCTCTTCTGGGAGGCTTAAGGCAAGGCCTTGTGCCTTGTGGCGTGCTGCTAGCTAAGGCATTTGAGGCCTTCGGTTGTCATCTGATCTGGCACTTAATTGATTTTGATCTACTCTGGAGATATTTATTCTGATACTTAATTGCAGATATTGTTCAATTATTTAAGTTATTGTGAGCTTTAAACTTAAGGGTTAATTTGGTGATTCAAATCACCATTTTAACCCAATCTTTTTGCATGGACTCTCTATTCTTTATTGAAATATTATTTTGAGCATTTCAATTGCATATTATTTTTGATATTGTGATTAGTGGATAGAAATTGCCATATTTGCTCCTGCGAACAACTTGGACTCATCTCTTGCTTTCGAGCTTTATAAATTATTAATGCTGTTGCGTCTTCAGTGACAGTACTACAACGCACATATTAACACTCGACGAATACGCATGCAACTTAAAACTAGCTACTATAGGTCAAGAAGACTTCCCATTGATGGAAGTGTGTTGGCTTAGCAACACGAGTGAGTGATCCACGCAAGGCACGACGGTGCTCTCGTATGCAATGAGGAGAGCAGTAGCACAGCGAATATGGTGCTCTCTTGTGTGGGCTAGAGGATCTTAGAGAGTAACGACACTTCTAGGTGATTCCTTTCTTCTCTTGGACACACTATGAGTTGAAGTAGTGTTTCTTAGGTGTATGTAATAAAGCAAGGGTCATCCTCTATTTACAGAGGCCCTAAGAAGGGTTTAGAAGCCTCTTCTAGCCGTTGGGCTTCTATAGCCATTGGGAATAATCCCAAGACAAATTAGGACGAAATCAAAGTCACTTATGGTTATGACAAGTTTATCAGATGTCTGGTTTTAAGGTCAGATGTTTGAGCCATCGTCTAATCTAGAGATCGATCGTCTGATCTAGATGGGTAGAAGATCTAGACTAGGTAAGATCATGATGAATGTCTAAAGAGGTGTTTTAAGATATCTAGGAAACTAATTAGACATCTAATTCTAAATAGGTTTCCTTCCTGTTTTGTCAAGATCAAACATGGTTCCAGCGTTAAGTTGCATAGACAACAGATGGACGTCTAGCAATAGGTTTGGACGTCTGGAAACACAAATCACTACGGGAATGGATTTCCCCAGGCTCAAATGGATATAAGGTCTGATAAGAAGTAATTAGGGTTAGATCTTAGCTTAACGTCTATTTATCAGATGTCTGGGATGAACTACGGATGTCTGAAAGTGAATGTGAATGATATTAAGTGTTAATCCTTAACGATTAGATTTGTCAAGCCAATGGTCCTCTAGTTGGATGTCTGGACTAAGGGCTGGATGTCTGAAACGGGCAAACAAAGAGTGAGTTTCCAGCCTAAGTGTTCTGGACATCAGATCAAATAGTCAAACGATTTAAAGTCTAAGATCAGACTCTGGTGTCCAGATTGGATGTCTAATCAGGTTGTCTGATAACTACTTTGGTTTTCTAAGTTTTCTAAGAGTTTGTCTAAGTATCCTAGGGTTGAGTATGTGATCCTAGGGCTACTGTTGTTACTTTGGGGCTCTTTAACAAATAATCTAAGGAAATAAAAAGCAAAGAACAAAAAGACAAATACATAGAAAAAAAATAGAAAGAACTTCTATCATATTCTTCATCTTCTTCACGCTCTCTCTCCACGCGAAGCTCCTTCTCCTCCATGAAGCTCCTCCAATCCACCATGGACGTGAGCTTGAGCTCCTACACACTCCTATCCATTTGCAATTATCCTAAAATTCATAAACTCAAATGCAAATGTTAAATAACATCAAAATTAATGATCGTAGTGCCCTTGCACCAACAGCACGGGATTCACCCATGATGAGAAGATGTTGATGAATCATGGGAGTTCGTGGTCGTGGTGGTGTATGTGAGGGAGTCGTGGTAGAGAAAGAGCTCACTACTCACGAGGGCAGTAGTGGAAAAAAGCGAGAGGTGCGGTCCTTTGCTCTGTCGATAGAGAGATGTAGTACAGTGGATGATGAGGTCACGGAGAGCATGGTGGCGAGGTTACTAGTTGTTGCTGCCATGGTGGAGGGGAAGGTGAGAGGGGACTGCGCTCCTATTTGCATGTGTGAGGAAGAGGGTACGTGGGTTCTGTCGGACATTATGAGGAGGGGTGTTCGACATTTAAGAGAGAAAGAAGTGAAAGGGGAGCGATGGTGTGGTGCTCAGTCAGAGAACATAAGGGAGGGAGGTAAAGGTTGGTGGTTCTTTCATGCAGAGGGAGGTGACCTTCAGTCTGTGCGTGTGTATGTGTTTAGTAGTAAGGGAGAGGAGAGCGAAGGTGGTGGGCTCGATGATTTAAAAGAGAGAGAGATCAATGATGAGGAGGGGGTGCTAGAGTCTTGGACCATGAGAGGCCAGAGATCAGGTAAGTGGTGGTGTTCGTTGTAGGCATCCTACGTCTTACGTTGAGAAGAGCCAAGACTCGAGGGGTTTCACACTGAGAAGAGGGGATATATAAGAGGTGTGGTGATTTTGTGCATCTAAAATTAGAGAGGAGTGCGTGATTTCAGTAAACTATCCAGAGGAGGGAGGTGTGAATTAGGAAATCAATGAGGGACTTGTGTAATAAGCGAGTGGAAATTGGAAGGTGATGGTCTTTTAAGTTACCAGTAGCACTTTCTAAAAATGATAGAGATTCAAGGTATCCTTCCAATTTAAGTTCTTGTCTTCCTAAAATGACCTTGCATAAAAATAAGTAATTAATTAGATTACGTAAAATAGGTAAAAATTAATGAAATGCAAGAAATGATAATTCTAAAGCTTAATTAATTTTATCATTGTAATGCATGCTTTCAACTACATTTCCCATTCCAACAATGATGTGCTTAGGCTCTAATTTAGTCCATTAAAGTGGACCTATCAAATACCGCCATGCCTATGTTTTGCTAGTCCTGAGCAAAATCATATGGAGAAGAACCATATCTCTAGACCAGAAATTATCATCAAGATGCCTTATTATGCCTTGCCTCTAGAGACTAGTTTGAAATACTATCCTTAAGCCTTAAGGTACTCAAGTACCGATCAAGATGTCGACCTAATTAGCTAAATCTTTGGATCATCAACAAATGTTTCTTAGGCTCCACAGCCTGCCCAATGGTTTGTTGACCCAAAGGTTAAAGCACCCGTGCATTTGTGCAAGTGATCCAGATTCAGCTTGCCAATGCATTTTTTCATAATAGAGATGAAAGAGATATTTTTGAATTTTTTTTTTTTGTAATTTCTTTGTGATTCCTCTAAGTCTAACCTCAGATTGAGTCTCAACATGGTCTATCTTAGATTCCTTGTTGCCATTATCAAACCTCAAAGGGTCCCTAGCATTCAAATTTTCAGGATAGCACCGCTCATGGAAACCCTAAGAACCCTGGAAATCGACACTTTGTGATAGTGCTACCCATGACATTCTTTAGGTAATCCAACACCTAGCAATCAACATTTCAGGATAATGCTGCCCATGGCACCTGAATTGGGCGATTCTCTTACATTCCCCCGATAGGATATTTAAATATCCTAGGAGACAAGCACCGAGGTGATGACATGTTTTAATGCATCCTCAAGGGGAGTATTTACACCTCTCATGCGGCGGGAACTCTTCTAATCAACTTATGTTTTTGAGCTTCTCCTAAGTCAGATTTATGAGAAATCATTTTTCAGATAGAGAAAATTTCAAAGTTATTCTTCAGTAAGCGTACTTAACCAAACCAAAGTGTGTGAGGAATGGATTCTTAAGTTACTAAGAACTCGCAAACCAAAGAGCAGATAAAGAAGTCAAATACTCCCTAAGCCTTTGACTTAATACATCAGCTTCTTAACTTCCTCAATTACTTGAAGAATAATGTATATCTTAACAAATACTCAAATTTTTTAGCCAAATAGGCCCTAGAGGTCTAAAGTCAGTATATCTCGCTTATCTTCTAAGGTTTGTTACTTCAGGTCTTAATTCATCATTTATTACATCCTAAAATTTAGGTAACCTCTTCTATAATCAAATGCTAGGACTAACACATTTTTACTCCTTTCTCTCTCTCTCTCTCTCTCTCTCCTTTTTGTTGTTTTTTTTCTTGAAATATATATAACTATCAATGTACTAGTTACATGCATGCAAAATATGTATAAATGTTATGTAAAACATTAGGTTATAGCCCGCCACGCCTAAAATGTGCAATGTCCTCATTGCATGCAAAATGGTAGATAGTACCTGAAGAAGAGTTTGGCTTCCTGCTAACAAGCCATATGGACAATTCTTGCAAATCGAGGTCTAGAAAAGAAGTAGAGGGAGACCCAAAAAGGATACATAACAAAGCAGGCCTAGTGAATATATAAGTAACCTAGGATGTTGGCGAGCTGGTGGTGGAGCGTGATGCCAAATGCTCATCAGACATAGGTGAGAATGGGATATTCCTAAGCCACCTTTGGAGGTCAGACATAATACATATGAGTGATGACCATCTGGAGTGACAGGAGAGGAGAGTGTGCTAAGAGGAACACCCTAAGGTTGATAGACTGGCCTGGACAAGTATCAATCCATACCCACCACTCTCCTATAGGATGTATCAGTCTGGTTATTCCATTATAGAGGAGAAATGTGAGCAGGGATTTAAGGAAGCTAGTTTCTAGGGATTTTAAGTCTTGAGGTTGTCTTAAGGTAACCAAAGCCAAGGATGGCTTGGTAGGCTCCAAATCCAATCCAAACAACCTATCATGACAAGCCAGGTCATCCCTAGCACCCTTTGTATACAAATCAAGATTATATTACATAGCATAAATGCTCCAATCGGGATATGGAGTCACGGGTTCTCTCTTAGGAAGAAGTGAATCAATGGTTGATTCCAGAGCATACACATGTGATAGTAGGGTAGAATCACCCAACATGTGGTGGGGATGACTTTGAATTGAAACCTAACATAATTGGCCTGATAAATTTTCACTTCCATGGTCTTGCAAGTGAAGATCCTTTTCTCCACTTGGAAGACCTAACCCGATTAGCTGAAATAGTTAAACCAAGAAATATCGGGTTACCTATAGTCCTCATGAAAATGTTCCCGTTTTCATTGCGGGATAAAGCGTCACAGTGGTTACGCACCCTTGGGAGAACCATCCACTCTTAGGAAGAGATGCGAATAGCATTTCTCAAGAAGTTCTTCCCAATCGGGCGAACCAATGCGCTTCGCCATGCTATCACTTCATTTACGCAACAAAACGGTGAACAGTTTCATGAGGCATGGGAGAGATATAATAACCTCCTTAGGAAGTGTCCGCACCACGGTCTGCCTAAGTGCATATAGCCTAGATTTTCTACTATGGGCTAAATGAGACTTTGAAGCAGATTGCAGATGCTTCCTGCGGAGGGAATTTCATGAATAAAGACGAGAATAGAGCATTCGAATTATTTGAAAATATGAGTGAAAAATCAATGAACAATGCTTCCATTGTCGCCTTTAATCGTATCGGCTTGCCTTGTAATATCCATGAAGTTGACACGGGACCCTCCCATTCATCCACAGATCTCAGCCTTATCGCATGGAAATTGGATGAAGTCTCCATCGTGCACAAGAAGCTGGACGAGCATCTAGCCAACCCCGCCTATTCTATGGCAAACACCCCCACCTCAGCACTTCTTCATAATCCCAATTCTTCCAACACCAGGCTTATCCCTAGAAACCCAGTAAGACCTTCCTTACCGAGTGTCGTGCCGAGTGATTCGGTAAGTCATGTGGATCTGGCTCTTGCAAGCCAGTATTTTGACATGGAGGACCAAGCCTCCGTGTGCTCGGAAGCATATTTACATGCGGGCCCATCTTCTGGCATAGAAGACGCTTGCGCCATGGGGAAAAACCCGTTCTCTACCACTTATAACCTAGGGTGGCTAAATCATTCGAACTTCGCATGGTCCAACATCCCGCAGTGCCAAAACCCCGCGGGTGGACCAATGCGACCGTCCGCACCCGTCATCCCAAGGGCCCAGTCTAATCCTATGGCGAATTCGCCATCGGGTCCTTGCGTATCGCAAACAGAACACGCATCAAGTCCTCTTGATAAATTGATGTGAATGATGATGGAAATGTCAAAGCGCCATGAAGAGAACATGACCTCTCTTCAGCACTAATTGGCACAGCAGAATGTTGAGATCAGTCAACTACGCATGGCGACTCGATCTCAAGGCACTCTTCCAGCCCAACCTGTTCCCAACCTGCAAAATTTCGTACCCCGTGGTCCTCAACCACAGGTACGACCTTCTCAGGGGTAGGTTCATCAGATTCTGCAAGTTCCAAGCATTCCACTGGGATTTCAGGCTAATCCCGCTGCAGCACCTCAATCTTATGTCCCTATTGTGAACCTCCTCCGCCTTATGATCCCACTGGACTCACATCGTCTAATGCGATCACAACGAGGAGTGGTAAGCAGACTGTCGATCCGCCTCGACCTGATCCTGGCCCATCTTCTTCATCACCCTCTCATTCGGGATGCACACCGCATTCACGAGTGGATGATACACCCAAATTGGTGCCAAAATTAGTCCCATTCCCTGAGGCTCTACTGAGGGAGCCAAAAGGCAAGAAGAAGGATATGCAAGCCTTTGATAACCTGCGTAATTTGTTCAGAATGTTGAAATCAAGGTACCCCTGTTAGAGGCTATCGACCACATACCTACTGTCGCCCGATTTTTCAAAGACTACACAAAACCCAAGCGACAGTCAAAGAAAACTAAGAATCCGATGGTTCTCTTACCTCATGCGAGTTGTGCTATATTGTCAAATCTACCACCGAAACAGAAAGATCCGGGCACACCGCTTATTTCCTGTAGCATCCACGGCTGCAATTTTAACCGTGCCCTGCTTGATCTAGGATCTTCCATCAATCTTATACCAACCATCATGCTCGAAAAATTTTCCTTGGGAAATCTGAAACCCACCCCTGTCACGTTACAGTTGGCAGATCGTTTTGTCAAAATTCCAAAGGGTGTGGTGGAAGACGTGGTGGTTAGGGTCAACAGTCTCTGTTTTCCTGTTGACTTTCTTATTTTAGATATGGAAGTTCCTAGCTCACTTTCTGATTGTCCGATCATCCTTGGTTGACCTTTCATGGCCACAACCCATTCCCATATCGACTGCGAGTCGGGCTGTATTGAGATTGCCGTTGGATCTGAAAAGCTCAAGCTTAACATCTTCAAGGCAGCCAAGAACTTTGATTGCGATTGCATCGAGGATGACACGTCTGACGAGGACATGGCCGTCAGTATGTGTATCGGACTAATTGGGACCTATTTTGACTGCTGCAGACTGCCTTTAAACATTGACGCTTGCTTGACCGACACATATTGTGACGTTTCCCCATCCCTCCCTATTCCCGTACCTTCTCCTAACCAGACTTTTGACGAGGTTTTCTCCGCTTCCCATACCTCGTAGTCTGAGTCATATCCGGGCTACTCATCGCCGGTCCACACTCTTGAAGATCGGATTGCCATTTCTTTCCCGCCAAATTAGGTGGAGTTGCAACTCCACACTGGGACCTTGAGCCCATATATTACTCACTGGGGCTATTCCTTTTTGGATCATCTATCCAAGAAGCCCCTCTTCTTGGCCAATCTGAGGGCTAACTTCTTCCTCCTGACTTGTTCTCTGATCCGTCTGGGACACTCTCATCCCAAGAAATGCCAGATCTTTCACCATCCACTCCCGAGCTGAAAGAGAAGCCTAGTACACTTAAGTATGTTTTCCTGGGATCAAATGAAATGCTCCCTGTAATCATCAGTTCAAAATTATCCAGGGAGCAAGAGTGCAAACTAACGAAGGTCCTTATGGAACACAAGGCAGCCATTGGATGGTCTTTATCAAACTTATCTGGCATTAGCCCCTCCTATTGCACTCACCGTATATATATGGAGGAGGAGGCTCGACCTTCCCGCGAGATGCAGCGACGTCTCAACCCTAACATGCGGGAGGTCGTTAAAAAGGAAATTATTAAGTGGTTGGATGCGGGTATAATCTACCCGATCAGCGATAGCCCCTAGGTGAGCCCGATTCACGTCGTGCCCAAAAAGGCGGGACTCACCATCCGTGTCAATGACAGGGGCGAATCCATCCCTACATGCACTCCTACATCTTGGAGAGTGTGTGTAGATTATAGGAAACTCAATGCTGCAACTAAGAAAGATCACTTTCCTCTACTTTTCATTGACCAAATCCTAGAGTGGTTAGCGGGAAATAAATTTTTCTGTTTCCTGGATGGATTCTCAGGATATAACCAGGTGGCAATTGACCCCCAGGACCAAGAGAAAACTACTTTTACTTGCCCCTTTGGCACCTTTGCATTTAGAAGGATGCCGTTCAGACTTTGTAACGCGCCAGCAACTTTCCAGAGATGTATGCTGGCGATATTTCATGACATGGTGGGTGACTTTCTCGAGGTCTTCATGAATGACTTTTTGGTCTTTGGACCATCTTTTGATGAATGTCTTGCCAACTTGACCTGTATCCTTAGGAGATGTATTGATGTAAACCTCGTGCTTTCCTGGGAAAAAAGTCATTTTATGGCACAAGAGGGAATTGTTCTCGGACATATCATCTCCGATAGGGGTATCGAGGTTGACAGAGCTAAGCTTGATGTAATTGCTGATTTACCTGTGCTTGGCTCTGTCAAACAAATCCGCTCCTTCCTGGGACACGTTGGTTTCTATAGGAGATTCATCAAAGATTTCTCCAAGATTTCTCGACCCTTGACTCATCTCCTATCGACCGACGTACCCTTCACTATCGGCCCCGACTGCATACAAGCATTCACGCAGCTGTGTGATGCTGTCACCAAGGCCCCTGTTCTCCAGCCACTTGATTGGTCCCTCGACTTTGAACTCATGTGTGACACTTCCGACCTTGCAGTCGGAGCCATCCTAGGACAAAGACGCGATAGATACCCCTTCGTGGTGTACTATGCCAGTAAGACGTTGGACAAGGCCCAGCGTAATTATACTACCACTGAGAAAGAACTACTGGTGATCGTCTTTGGGCTAGAGAAATTCCGCTCTTACCTTCTGGGCTCACACATTATTGTTTTCACTGACCATGCAGCCATTCACCATCTCATGCATAAGAAGGATGCCAAGCCTAGACTGATTCGTTGGATCCTTCTGCTCTAAGAATTTGACATTGAGATCCACGATAAGGTCAGAGCCCGGAATGTTGTGGCTGATCATCTTTCTAGACTAGACCCTGACCATATTGGACTTACTCTGCCGATTAATGAGATTTTTCCTGATGAGCACCTATTGGCAATTAATGTGGCAAGTGGACCTTGGTATGCCAACATTGCCAATTACCTTGCTTCTAGATCCCTTTCACGTGGCTGGCCTAAAAACCAACGCGAGCGTCTCATGGCAGAAGCAAAGTATTATTTCTGGGATAATCCACTTCTTTTTCGAATAGGTGTTGATCAAATCATCCGTCGCTGTATTCCTGATAGCGAATTCTCCAGTGTGCTATCCTTCTGCCACGATCAGGCCTGCGGAGGCCATTTCTCTAGGAGGAAAACTGCAGCCAAAGTGTTGCAGTGCGGTTTCTTTTGGCCCTCCCTTCACCAGGATGCATACAATTATGCCAAACATTACACTAGGTGCCAGTCGTTAGGGTCAATGTCACGTTGTGACATGATGCCCTTACAACCCATCCTAGCTGCAGAAATCTTCGACATTTGGGGAATTGATTTCATGGGTCCCTTTCCTCCTTCCAACGGCTTCGAATTCATTCTCGTGGCTATTGATTGTGTTACGAAATGGATCGAGGCTATTCCCACGCGACGTGCTGACCATGTTATATCAACTCAATTTGTCAAAGATCACATTTTTGTGCACTTTGGGATCCATCGAGCCATTATCTCGGATGGAGGAAGCCACTTTACCCATGCTTCTTTTCGGGCACTCCTGAAGAAATACGGAGTTCACCATCGTATCGCATCCCCGTATCATCCTCAGAGGAACGGCCAGGCAGTGGTGTTGAACAGGTAAATCAAGCAAATTCTCCAGAAAATGGTTCAGCCTGACCGTGAGGACTGGTCCGACAAGCTGATTGACGCACTTTGGGCGTATCGGGCCACCTTCAAGGCTCCCCTTGGTATGTCTCTTTATAGATTCGTTTACAGGAAGCCTTGTCATTTGCCCATGGAGTTGGAGCACCGTGCTTATTGGGCAGTTTGCCAATGTAACCTCGACCGAGACCTGTGTGGTTGAGAAAGGAAACTCCAACTCCAGGAGCTGGAAGAGCTTCGTCGTGAAGCCTATGATTTGCCTTAACTTTCACGCAACGCACTAAGGCAGCCGTATTCGATGGAAGGAATTTGAGCCATCTCAGCAAGTTTGGCTCTACAATGCTCGGCTCAAATTCTTTCCTGAAAAATTAAAGTCCAAATGGATTGGTCCTTTCTTGGTCTCGAGACGGCCGTTGAGATTGAAGATCCCAAATTTGGGTATAAATTTACTATTAATGGGCAGCATTTGAAACCCTATCTTACTCATGAACTTGCCCCCATTGAAGAAACTGTTGCTCTGCTGGAGGGTAACTAATGTCGTGCCTCATTCTGAGTCCAGCTGAGGACGTTAAATTCAGCGGTTGTTGGGAGGCACCCCAACAACACTTTGCCATTGTCATGTTCACTTCACTTTTCACTTCACCACCCACCCTACCACCCTGCTGTATACCCTGCACCTCAGCTCTCGTTACCCGATCTTTCATCCTTCCTCTACCCTACCCTGCATGCATTTGAGGACATAGCATCGTTTGTCATGGGGGGGTGGATAGGCATCCATAGGATCTGGGTATTTTAGGGTATCATGCAGTCTCCATCTATCTATATATATTCAAAAAAAAATGGTGTTTAGTAATGATGTGAAGGCTGAAACAAAAATACAATAAGTGTTTATGGATATTCAACCACTATTTTGAAGACTTTCCAAGCCATAGAAGCTTGATTCGCTCAGGCTCGGCTTAATTCACTTAAGAATTGACAAAATAGATTGGAATCTCTCCTAACTTAGGATGTATTCTAGTGCCTGAGACACCAGTACAGGATTCGTTGGTTTGCTTCTACTCGAGAACCTAAGTAATCTTGGTTCACACTGCACATATCAAGAAAGACCAGGTGAACATAAGATCCAACCCTAGTGTTCATTAGGGAAGGTGGAGTCCTTACCTGTGCGCGCAGGTAGACTTTTTATCCCAAGCTTTAGTCTTGTGTTTAGGAGAGACTCTTTTCACCAAAAAGGAACTCTCCCTCCAAAAGAAAAGTGTGCTCCTCTAAATAATGTTGTAAGAGATATATTGACACGTGTTTCAAAAAAAAGAAAAAGGTTGCAAATAAGTTAGTATATCTCACAAACGTCTGTAAAGTCTTCTCCCTACAAAAGTTCTTCAGGGCAAGTTATAAATACATGTTTTCTTTGAGCCACAAATGTAATAAAATGGGAGTTGAGTTTTTCATCATCCTTTTAATGGTCAATCCAAAGACACGAGCTGAAACTGGGACCAACCTACACTTAAAAATTTATGAAACCTTGGGCTTGAGTCTTAATGTTCATCTGGTCAGTCTTGATCCTTCATTAAGCACAAGCCATAATCTCTTGAGCTCTCAAGTATGGCAAAAACCTCCTGGGTCCTGGAAATCGTACTTAATGTTTAGATATCAAGAGTCCTGGTTAGTCGAGAGATGGTCTATGTCACATAAAACATAAAGTACTGGTAGTCTTCTCTGCAATTGGTTCTCACAATATCCAACAAATAAACACACCTATGTCGCCTCTGAAGAAGATCTTCAGCTTAAAGATCATTTCTAAATACAAGACAAAAATGTTTTGCTAAGGACTAGCAAAAGATAGGCATGGGGGTATGATTGCACAGCAAAAATGCACCAACAATTGTGCCATCTTGTGCTATTTCCAAGCATTGCCAGTGTATATTAGGTAGCCATAGTCGCATTTGTAAAAATAAACGCATGCATGCATTTATTTGAGAGGGGAGGAGAGTGAATAAAATGGCCTTGAAATTAACTAATTCCTCAAGTGCTGCCTCACAAATTCACCATCTTTATTTTTTATTTTTATTTGGCTTTGAATTTCTCCGTGCGGCTCAGGGCATGGCTTTCTCTTTGCGCCATTCTCTGCCTCAGCTTACCCTACCAGCCGCATGCACAACCATGCATAGCCCAGGGCATGCCTGTGCTTGCCTCTTGCCTCTTTAAAAAGGGCATAGCCATCTTCCTTGCGACGAGCCTGGTCCAACACACACAGCACCCTTCCTTCTCCAGGCCATCTCCTCCCCTCTCCCCTCCATACGCAGCACCTCTTCCTCCTGAAGAGACATGCTGCGGCAGGAGCAGCTCACAGTGGTCGACATCCACCACTGTGAGTCCCACCACCACCCAGCTCATCCAAGAGACAGTGGGCGTGGTGGTTCACTGCGTTGTTTCACCCACTCAACGTTCTTCCGCCATTGCCATAGAGTCGAGCTCTGAAGCTCCGCAGCAGCAGCAGCAGCCCGCGCGCACGCAGGCACCGACCGCAGCCTCTTTCCGCGCTTGCAGGCACCTTCCAGCGTGCCTGCACATGCCGCACCGGCTGCAACCGGCTGTCCAGAGCACGCGGCATTGTAGCTATTGTTCACGCTAGAGATTGCAACACTGTAGCTACAGTGTGGTGACCGGAAAGCTTCTCACTTATCCGGTCACCGCGCGCTCTCTCTCCACGCCTGCGACCCCCTCCAGCTTGTTCCCGCTCTACGCGTGCACCTGCTCCAGCGTCTGCTAGAGCTTGCACCTTCACTCGCACCCGCTCCAGCGCGCAGCGCAGTGCGCTGCATCACGCATTGCGCTGCAGTCTCCCTCGCGCTCGCTCCCTCCAGCGTGGACGTGCATCTTCGCGTGCCTGCGCTTGTGCGAGCCCGCGCCATCAGACGATGGGCGCAACCTCTAGATGGCTTAAACTCCTGCACCTTCTTCACTCCAGCAAACGCTCTCTCTCTCTCTCTCTCTCTCACGGACACACACCTCACGCACACACACACCACACTTGTACACACTCACGTGTGCACTCACTCACTCACTTGTACATGACTATATACTTATATATATATACATATATATTTTTTCATATATATATATATATACATACATATATCTATACATATATTATTACCTATGCAACTAAGTATAAGTATATATATACACATATATATATATATACATATATATACACATATATACATATATATATAACTATATAAATATATTACTATATATATATATATATCTATAGCTGTATAGTTATATATATATACATACATCTTCCTATATATATATATATATCTATATATACCTACATACATATACATATATATATCTATATATTTATATATATATATATATTTATACACATATATATACATATATATCCATAGATATAAATACACACACAGATATATATATATATCTACATATATCTATATACATATATTACAATATATATATACATATATATATCTACATCTATATAGTTATATATACATACAGATATATCTAGTTATAAATACATATATATATATATAGATAACTACACATACACCTATATAGTTATAACCATATCTATATATATACATATAAATATATATTTTTTCATATCACCTACCACACGTTGTATCACGGGAATATCTACACCAGTTGCTGATATTCCTCGATACACAAGTACAGAAAACGTCTTCGCACACACCTTCCACCCATCCATCCTACACTCCACGCGACACTTCATCCTGTTGGTTGCGTCTTCCAAGACGACGATTAACTCGACACCGTGCTACACGCCATTTCCACCTCCACCTCCACCCCTACCCCTATATACATATAGATAATATATATATATCTATATATATATACTATATTTATCTTATTTCTATTTCTCTTTCCTGCTATCAAAAAGATAAAAAAATATATAAAAGAGAAAAGATAATCCTTGACTTGCAGGTACTCAGTCTTGCGAATAGCAAGACCAATTTTGGAACCCTAATTTGGTTTAAAGCCAAGAACCTGATTTTGAGGGTGTACCTCAAGGACAAAAAATTATCAGAAAAATCTTAAATAGAAAAACACCAAAAACATAATAAATGGACGGAAGAGATTCGTTGTAGGACAGGCATAGAAACTTGTTCACCTCTAATCTCGCTTCTATGAGTTCGACCCTGGGCCTAAAAGTGACCAGGATAAGATCAAGTAGGCTAGGTAAAAAATTTTTGTAAAAAGATGGTTAGGCTCGATTTAGGTTAACCATTATACTCATTTCAACGATTAAATCACCACATTAACACAACCTATCCGAGTCTACACCACTCACCTAACCCACCACAACCCCCTGAGGGACAACCAAGGCTCTCGTGATTTTTATGATCCGTCTGCTATCCGAGTCAAGTCACATCTCAGAGTCCTCGAAGGGGAAGATGATTTTGAGCTGAAACCTAATGTCCTTAGCTTGATCCAAAGCCATTTCCATGGGAGCTAAAATGAAGACCCTTTCCAACACCTGAAGGACCTAAATCGGATTGCTCAAACCGTGAAACCATGGAACATCAGTCTGGACATTGTTTTATTAAAGATGTTCCCATTCTCCTTGAAAGACAAAGCTTCTCATTGACTTAGAACCTTGGGGAGACCCATCTCCACTTAGGAGGAATTGAGACATGCATTCCTAATGAAGTTTTCCCCATAGGAAAGACTAATGCCCTTAGAAGAGCCATTACCACATTCACCTTACAAAGTGGAGAGCAATTCCATGATACGTGAGAATGATTTAATGAGTTATTGAGGAAGTGCCCACACCACGAGGCTCCAAGGTGGAAATTAGCCCAGATCTTCTACTATGATCTGGAAAACAACCTTCGGAATTTTTTCGATGCCTCATGTGGAGGCAATTTTCTGAACAAGGATGAGGAAAGTGCATTCAAACTCTTTGAGTCCATAAGTGAGAACTCGCTTAATAACACCTCCATGACCCAATTCAATAGGTCTAGTCAACCTCATGGTGGGATTTATGAAGTACAAACTAATTTGGGGATGGTTGACATGGACATCATAGAAAAGAAGCTGGATTGAGTTGAGTTGGTGGACAAAAAAATTGATGAGCTTTTGAATCAATCCCAAGCCCCACTACAAACCTTCTCCCTAGCAAAGAGAGCTCACAATGTTGACTTGGTTCAATCTATGAACCAAGTGCACCTAGAAAAACCCTTGACTATGTTCCAAGGAGGGACCTTTGCTCCCTCATACCCTGATTATTCTTTCTCCTCCCTTTCGGTACCTTCTACGTTTGAAGATGCCAATGCCATCCAAGGTTACTCTAAGCCCGATCTTTTCTCTAACACATACAACCGTAGATGGAGCGACCACCCAAATTTTGCCTGGTCAAACCAAAAACTGAACCAATTCCGGAACCAATCCAGGACGAACCCTTCCTCCTATCAATAGGGTCCACCTACTAGACCACCCTATAACCAAAATAGGGCAGCTCCTATAAAGCAAAACCAAATGGACACTCTGATTAAGATGATGGCTGATATGAATTAGAAACATCAGGAGGAAATTTCTTTAGTGAAGAGACAATTGAGCCAACTGTTGGATAACAAACAATAAGGGTCCCCTCCATCTCAACCACAACTGAACCCAAGGAATGTAATGAACAAAGGCCACAATCCTCAAGGGTTCCAACCAAATCAAGGGCAAGCCCATGTGATTTTACAAGCCCCGCAAACACCACTTGGGTTTATTGCTTCTTCATCTTCTCAAGGACCTAACCCTAGTTCCAATGCCTCAACCATTACGGTTACCTTAAGAAGTAGCACCCAAACCCAGGATCTCAAATGGCCGACCCCTCCCATGACTGCAATGCTCGAGATAATTGATGATTCTAAGGATGAGCGAGAGGAACCCAAGGATCAAGAACCCAACCCAGTTCAAACCCAAATCCCATACCTTGAAGCCTTGGAGAAGGTCAAAAAGAAAAGAAATGTGGCTGAAAACGAGAAGTTGTTAGAGATATTCAAACAAGTACAGATCAATATACCCCTCCTCAAAGCAATCAAACATATCCTAGCTTACACAAGGTTTTTGAAGGATGTTTGCACACCCAAGCGTAAGCCAAGAACTCAAGCACCCAGGAAGGTAGTGTTATATCTGAGCATGCCATTTTGATGATTTTGAGTAGCCTACCTCCTAAAAGAATGGACACTGGAGCACCTTTGATCTCTTGAAATATTGGTGATTTGACTTTTGACAAAGCGCTCTTGGATTTAGGTGCTTCAATAAACTTGATCCTGACTACTCATTACCAGCAATTTGGATTTGGAAAACTAAAGCCTACACCTGTGACTATCCAACTGGTCAACCGATCTGTGAAAACCTTGAAGGGGGTAGTCAAGGATGTAATTGTTCAGGTTAAGGACTTCTACTCTTTGGTTGACTTCTTAGTCCTTAACATGGAAGTCCCTGAACAATTACAAAACACGCTGATGATATAATTCTCAACACAGTTAATTAAGGTTATTAGTATTAATTAATTGCATAAAGAATAGACTTAGGTTAACTTAAATTGTTAAATGGTTGTCGTTGATTGTAGTATAAGGTCAAGCAAACCTACATTTTAGATTTAATTCTTTTAACCAGTTGAGTCTAGGTCATTCACTAGGAGGCATGGACTTTAATTTTAATCAACCATTTTTATTTTGAAGCATAAAATTACTAATTACTTTATTAATTAAATTTATAATTATCTCATATGTTAAGCTCATGAACAATTTACTATAAAATTGAACAATTAAAACGTGCAACTATTCCATTAATGAAAGAAAGTGTACATGAATGATTTACAATGAATATCAAGAAAATGTTTTACAACAAATGTTTACAAAATAAGTCATGAAAGAAATTACAATACCAAATGAATGCCTTGTATACATTGAACTCAAATCACTTAATCTCTCTTCCATTTAATTCAACCTTCATCTCATCAGACATCTATAACTCTCTTTAATTATTTCTTTAATTTTCTTTTAAGCTTCCATATCGCACTTCCTCTCTCTCTCTCTCTTAACTCTCAGCACTTAGCCAGATTTTAACCTTCACCCTCAATTCTTCTCTCTCTTTTTAACTCTTACTCTTCTCTTTAACTCTCACTGTGCACTCATTCCACACTTAGTTATTTTTTTTTTTAACTTGAACCCACTCTCTTTCCACTTAAACCAAAAATGGTTTAACGGGCAGGCTCAATTCATTCGTGGCGTACACAACACCCATAGGGTGGGACCAGACCACTACTTGAACCAGTTCCTTGTTTAATTAGTTGTGGATTTTTACTTTTTAATTTTGCACAGTACCGAGCCACACCAGGCCCATGGAATCTCACGCCTACCCGAACCCACGTTCACCAATGTGCACCGCACGCACACAAACATACATGTGCATGCACGTGCCAAATCATGGTCAGAAGATATGCTCAAAAGGGGATATGTGCACCCAACGCTTGCCGACTGAAGCACTGGGTCCACATGTCACTTTTATACATGCGTGAGCGCTCCTTCCTTTCCAATGTGGTTCTATCTTCAGCCACTCCTCTTCAATGTAGCGTCTGTCGGTCGGATCTTCAAATGATGATTGCTAGCGACTCACTAGACCATTCAACTCGATCTAGAGCTTAGTTGAAAGCACTATATCTCAGCTTCTCACATGCAAAGCCAATTTGATGTTTGGATTACAATTGATCCACGGATTCAAAGGTTGAACATGGTACTGTTTACCATTCCTGGCATGTGCTTTAGAGAAAGAATTCAGATGTAAAGACTTGCAGAAGAGGAAATACCCTTGATTGATGATATGAGTGATCTCAGGGTGTTATTCCACCCAGATAGGAAGAGAGATTAACATCAGAAAGAGCTTAAGAATCTCCAGAAGCTTCAAAGATTTGTGGTTTAGTGTACAGAACACTGATTCAAGGGTGAATCAGACCAACAGATAGATTATAACCTCATCTAACAATCCAAATCAATTTAAAAGATCAAATGGAACATTTCTGGCCGTAATTTGAGTTTAAATCTTAACAAAAACATATTGAATAGTGTTGGGTTCGAGTTTGAACCCAAACTAATAAAAAATTAGAATCTCTAACAAACCTTAATAAAATCTGATCAAACCAGTTCTAAACAATTCTAAATCATCACAGGATCTTAACCAATCCATTAAATTAGAGATTCAAGCATAAAATCCTCAAGAATAGTTCCTAGCTAACCATAGAAGCTCAAGAGTTGACTTTCTAAATCAGAGTTTACAGTTTCAAATTAAAGGGCTAATTAGACAAAAATCAATCCTAGAAATCTATACAGCACATCAAAGTAGAGTTTTGAAAGATCCTATAGTGTTATCAAGCTTCGCCACCTGAGATCAAGTGGAGATGTGTTCATTAGATCAATACAAAGGCTCTAAGACATAATTGAAAGTTTAGATAAGATATTTATGTTTTGCTCTAGCTTATGGATTTATTTCTAGAGTCTAAACATCAATAGACACTACTCTCCACTCCCCCAGAGTTGGAGAAGATGATGATCAACAGAGAAGAATTATCATTAAAACACAAGTCCAATCCCTGAAAACTGATCTTAAGAACATAAGAAGATGATCTGGAACTTCTCAGGAAGATTGGAAGGCTGTAGCATAAATTTGTCTCACTGGAGCTTTGGTGAAGGCTGTGAAATATCATCGAAGATCAGATCTCCATGAAATAGACCAAAATCAATCTTAAATGATTCCTGAGATTGTAACTAACCTCAAGAACACTGCAATTAATTCAATTAAAAAGAACATGATTTACTCAAGAATTTTAGTAGCGAACTCAGGGAAGTAGTTTTCACTCAATTGAGTGAGGGAAAAGGCTAAGGAAGGTGATGCGAAGGTGATCACGTGACTAATTAGATGAGAGAACTCTTCTTGAGCCACCATTGACAGCAAGCTCAAGTGGTTGGGTGGAATTAGGTGTTTCTAATATAGGTGATTATAGATCAAATTAGAAGTGAGGTCGGGGCCTTAATGTGGAGGATTAGTGATGGAGGGCCCCAAGTGATTGTGATTAAGGTTCTGAGACCTCCACCATGGACAATAGAGGTGTCAGTTGAAGGTGGAAAGGATCTAGGCGAATAGGTGATTTATTAAATAAGGAGGTGGATCATGATCATGGAAGGTTGAAGAAGGTGATTAGGTTGTTGAAAACACGAATCGAAGTCCAGTGAGGTCAGATTTGACCTCTCCGAAGATGAGAACGATGAAGCTAATCTGCTGATTACACTAAGCTAACTAACTAATTAACTAACTAAAACTACTCTACACTAAATCCTAAGGCTAACTACGATAACCTGGACGACGAGGATGAGAGGATCTTCGTTGATGGCTCGTGATGGAGGATAAAATTAGAAGGGAAGAGGAAGAACTCCAGCGGAGATGAATACGACGTTGATAAGTCGATTTTCCGCTACGCATTGTAGTATTTAAATGGTGGAAAAATCGATTAATCAACAATAAAAATAACCACTCACAGAAGAGCGGGTCATGTCCACAAGGAGACAATTATGCAATAAACTCTCGATTATTTCCTATTCTTTCGGTTAAGTGCGAAATCCCTAGTAAAATTCGACATAAAATGCGATGGAAAGAAGATTCACAATAACTCAAAAAGATAAGGGTATATGTGCAATTTTCCCTCACTGAAATCTTCAATAAATATATGATGATTTTATGTAATTTTCAATTGACATATACTAGAGAAAATTGGTGCACATGTTAAGCCCAAAACCAATCTTGAAACAGGTGAATATCAATAATGTGCAGTTATCAGAAAGTATGAGTGTGCATTCGCAATTTTGCCATAATAAAATAATAATAAATCAAAAGTCAAGTGTTGGAAATGGCAGCAAATGTAATTTTTAATTGAATGAAAACAGAGCATTTGCTTTCTCTCTTACTCGTGTGAGGGAAGGAGCGTCGGCGGGGCTGTCAACACGCAAGGGAGGTTGGTGAAGACGAGGCCTATCCGATGGTGGTTGCTGCGTTGACGGAGATGGCCGGAGGTGGCCGGCCAATAGAGGAGAAGAACGTTGGTTTGTTGGAGGAGGCTGCCTCTGCTGTGGAGGCACTACGGTGAGGTGGAGGCGCTGCAGCGAGGGCAGTCTGCAGAGGGGAGGGCACGCTGCAGGGAGGAGGGCATGGCAGTGGTGAAGGCACGCAACGCCTGCAGGTGCGGTTGGAGGGAGCACTGGACAGTGTGTGCCTACAGGAGGGGGCACGTGGAGGTGTGCGCAGCCTGGCAGGGGTGCGTAAGGTGGAGTGGCGCAGGCGCGGCTGGAGGGTGAAGGCGGGCGGACGCCTGCAGGGGCGAGTGCCTACGTACGCGGGTGGCGAGGGCGGAGCGGTGCCTGTAGGTGCAGCTGGAGATGAGCGGTGGAAGATCTGGTGATGGCGCTAGAAGGGAGGATGCGGTGATGGCGCCGGAAGGGAGGATGGGCCTGCAGGCGCGGCAGGAGGGCATGCAGACGAGGGCGGTGCAGTGCCTTCAGTGAAGGGCGCTGGAGGAGGGGCAGAGCGCCTGCCGTGCTTGACCACTGGAGGGGAAGCACCTGCGGGTGCACACAGATCACAATTGATGATTTCGTGCCTGCGGTGTAGAGTGCCTGCGCTGGAGTGCCTGCGGTGCGGCTTGAGGGAGCATTGTAGATGGGCGCATGCCTGCGGGTGTGGAAGGTGGAGCGGGCTGAAGGTGATTTGGTGCACAATGTACATGGGTTACACGGTCCCTTGATGATCTCCCCTCCTCTTAACTCCTCTTCTCCGCCCTTCCAGGGATTTTCAAAAATCCTTTGTAAATATGGCCTCGTTTGTTGAGGGAGGGCGGCGGAAGATTTGATAAATGTGCGGGAGGAGTTGCAGCTGGCACCGGATATGTGTTGGGGAAATTTATTCCCCCCCTTGTTCTTTCCAAATATTATTCCTGCAATCATAAAAATGTCACATCATTACATATTAAGTTATAGAATACTATAAAATAGATGTAAACTTAAATCTTGACGAATGCAACTATTCTATAACTTAATATAGTTATTAACAAACCTAAAAAGTACAATTAAAGTTTCTTAGGCGTAATATTAGTCTATTAAAATGGACTCATCAAATACCCCCATGCCTAAGATTTGCTAGTCCCTAGCAAAAATGGAAAATAATAGAAGTAATAAGAAGATTTCTTCTTTTCTTATTTCAAAACTTTAGAGATCCAGACAAATGTGACGTGGTAATAGCCTAAGTAACAGATCCAAGTGAAAAAGAGAATTCGCATTGGAAGTTCGTACTTCACCCTTGGTAAATATTGCTGTCGGGATAGGCAACTACTTCCCTCGGCGTTAAAGCAGAGGATAATCTGTAATTTGACCCCGGCGTTTGGCTTAGGTGGGAGATATCGAGTTGAATGGATTTGTATTTGGTAGCACACACTCATCTGGTGCTACATATAGTCTAGTACTGCAAACTCTAGATCTCTAGACTATTAGACAAGTCAACTCTGAGAGAGGCTACACAACTGTGCTCTCTTGATGCTCCTGGGCACTCCCTCTTCTTCTTTCTTTCTGAGATCACAAATCTCGCCAAATTTAGAAATTGTACTCACTATTTGGTGGCCTCACATGGCATCCACACTTCAATTAAAGTCCTAATAACTCTACAACTAAGTTAGAGTCCTCAACCAGTATTCGGACGATCAGAAATACTAAAAGATAGGTATGGGTCATATTTGGTGGAACTCGATAGGTGTTCTGTTGCCTTAGAAATAATTTTACATTATAACTTGGACCCTCTTCTTTTTTTTTCTGTAATATAAATATTTCTTCTTTTTCTGTTTCTTTTTTTTCTTCTTTTCTTTTCTCTTTCTCTTTTTTTTTTTTAATATAAATCAACATAATAACAACGACACAGACTTTTATTTATGAGGCATTATTCGGGATGATGATGGTCAAGAGGATATTGTGTGGCTTATTTGGTGGAAGTGCCTATTCTCGGCACCAGGAAGGAATGGATAGGACAGGCGTATTTCTGACCTTTGACACTATTACCCTCCTTCAGTCAAGGACTCTATGAAGGACGGCCGTAACCATCCACCATAGTTATAGCTTTATTAACACTCCATCTCTGTATATCTGCCTTATTTGGTGACTCTCAGGAATTCACACAAAATACGCACACAGGAACAGAGAGTGAAAAACTATGCCTAACTCTGAAGTATCATCTAATTGTCCAAAACTTAAGAGTCCTTACACTAGACTTATTGCACCAGTAATCTCTCTACTTTCTTCTCACAAATATGAGGTGGATCTACTAGAAGATAATATGCCTGACTCCCTATGAACTGTCCAAGGGTTTAGTAGACTACAAATGCTTATTGGTTTTCTTCAAGGATTCATTACCAAGTCTACGTGCACGTGAAATAAATGTACTGGATTCAAAACTTAACAAATAATTCAAGAAGAAAAACCTCCAATGACAAAGGTATTCTCCTAGGGACTAACCCATTCAGCTCAAGAAAAGAGATTTTTTTTTATATATAAATATGTATGCAAATATTTATAAATGCTATAAATATTCTCAGGTTATACCCCCCATGCCTAAGGCTGACAATGTCCTCATTGGAAAAATGCAGACATAGAAGAATATCACCTGAGGAGGAGAGTGGGAGGAGCTAAGGCTCCTCAAGCAGAAGTGCGTCCAAAACTTGGCCATCAGAAAGAGTAATATACAGTTTAAGTCGTTGGCCATTTACCTTAAATCTCGCACTAGAAAAAGGGTTCCGAATCTCTACAGCTCCATGACGGAAAGTATTGATAACAACGTATGGCCCATCCTAGCGGGACTTGGGCTTTCCAGGGAATAATTTAAGTCTAGAATTGAAAAGCTAGACCCATTGGTTGGGCTCAAAAGTCTTTCTAATGATGTGCTTGTCATGGAAGACTTTTGTACGTTGCTTGTAAGCTTGAGAAGTTTCATAAGCTTCATTACGAAGCTCCTCAAGTTCACTTAATTCTAACATACGTGCCTTTCCCACTTTATCTAGATTCAAGTTAACATTTTTAATAGCCCAATAAACTTTATGTTGGATTTCAACGGGAAGGTGGCATGCTTTTCCATAGACAAGATGGAAAGGAGACATGCCCAAGGAAGTCTTATACGTAGTTCTGTAGGCCCAAAGAGCATCATTTAGTTTTTTAGATCAATCCTTCCGATTAGGCTTGACAGTTTTTTCTAAAATTCGCTTAATCTCCCTATTAGACACTTCAACTTGTCCACTCGTTTGGGGATGATAAGGTGTGGCTATCATGTGGTTGATTCCCAAATTTTGGAGTAGTCTTGTGAATTGTACATTCTTAAAGTGAGGTCCTCCATCACTTATGATCGTCCTTAGGCACCCATACTGAGAAATTATATTAGCCTTAATAAAGCCCAAGACCATAGAATGGTCATTAGTTCGCATGGGTATGGCTTCTATCCATTTCGATACATAATCAACTGCCACAAGGATGTATTCATATCTGAAGGACACAAGAAAGGGACCCATGAAGTCAATGCCCCAAATATCAAAGATTTCAACATGGAGAATAGGTTGTTGGGGCATCTCATCCCTTTTTCTAATGGTTCCCGTCTGCTGGCAACGTAGACATGCGCCTACATACGTATGTGCATCTCGAAATAATGTGGGCCACCAAAAGCCAGACTGAAGAACCTTATGGGCAGTCTTCTTCCCACTAAAATGTCCCCCACAATGGAGGTCATGGCAGAAGCTCAGAACACTTCTTTGTTCTTCGTCAGGTACACAACGGTAAAAAAGCTTGTTAGGGCCTATTCTAAAAAGCTCAGGTTCCTCGCAGTGATAAAATTTAGCATTGGCGAGAAACCTGTCTTGTTTCTGCTTGTCCCAAGTACTGGGGGTAATGCCCATGACCAGATAGTTCACTATGTCAGTGAACCAAGGAGTTTTAGCTTCCACAGCCATCAGAGACTCATCAGGGAAAGGCTCTTGAATACCACCAGTAGGGTTTGATGCCTCAATAGGGATCCTAGACAAATGGTCTGCTACCACATTCTCAACTCCTTTCTTGTCTTTAATTTCCAGGTCAAACTCTTGGAGTAGCAGAATCCAACGAATTAGGAGAGGTTTGGTGTCCTTTTTTAGCTAGAAGATGCTTTAGGGCCGAATGATCAGTGAACACTACAACCTTGGATCCCAAAAGATAAGACCAAAACTTTTCAAAGCAAATACTACAGCAAGTAATTCCTTTTTAGTGACTGTGTAGTTTTGCTGAGGATCTGTAAGGGTCTTACTGGCATATTGCAGCACATGAGGTTTGCCATCAACCCTTTGACCTAAGACCGCTCCCACTGCAAAATCAGAAGCATCGCACATAAGCTCAAACAGGAGGGTCCAATCTGGTGCTTGGAGAATCGGCGCGATAATGAAAGCTTTCTTCAAAACTTGGAAAGCCTTGCCACATCTATCATCAAAATCGAAGGAGACATCCTTCGCTAACAGGTCGCAGAGTGGCTTAGAGATTTTACTGAAATCTCTAATGAAGCGCCTATAAAATCCAGCATGGCCATGGAAAGATCTAACCTGACGAACATTGGCGGGCAATGGAAGCTTAGAGATGGAATCAATTTTTTGCGGTGTCCACCTCTAATCCTCTCTCGGAAACTACATGCCCTAACACAATGCCCTGCTGGACCATAAAGTAGCTTTTCTCCTAGCTAAGCACCAACTTTGCCTTCAAGGTGCGAAAGGCATAGGTCAAACAACGAGCCATAAATGGAGAAGTCATCCATGAAAATTTCAATGAACTCGTCGATCATATCAGAAAAGATAACCATCATACAACATTGGAAAGTGGCAAGAGCATTACATAACCCGAATGGCATTCGGCGGAACGCAAAAGTGCCATATGGACTTGTGAAAGTGGTACGCTCCTGATCATCAGGAAAATGGCTATCTGATTGTACCCAAAGTACCTGTCAAGAAAACAAAAGTACTTGTTCCCCACCAATCGTTCCAGAATTTGATCGATAAATGGTAAGGGGAAATGGTCTTTCTGGGTAGCCGTGTTTAAATGGTGATAATAATGCAGACCCTCCAACCAGTTGAGGGTCTAGTGGTCACCAATTCTCCTTGGTCATTCTCTTCCACAGTGATTCCTGCCTTTTTTGGAACTACGTGAATAGGACTAACCCATTTACTATCTGAAATGGGATAGATAATCCCTGCATCCAGCCATTTCAGAATCTCCTTTTTAACAACCTCCTGCATATTTGGATTGAGCCTTCTCTGCATATCTTGGAAAGGCTTCACGGACTCATCTGTGTATATATGATGCATGTAAAAGGAGGGATCAACACCCTTAATATCAGCAATTGTCCAGGCAATTGCCTCCTTGTGCCTTTGTAAACACTCAAACAGAGCTCCCTCCTGCAATTTAGATAATGCAGACGAGATAATAATGGGGAGCGTGTTATTAGGGATAAAGAAAGCATATTTCAATGTGCTCGGGAGGGGTTTCAACTCCAATTCAGGAGCCTTTTGGATTGAGGGTTTTAGTTTAGATGTCCTCGCCTCAGGCAGCGGATCTACCTTTACAGTCCAGGGTGGGGACAGAGACTCAGTGTGTATCCCCATCAACTCTTCTAGTTCAGGCATTTTCCTTTCAGTTTCTTTAATAATCGAGGGATGGTCCTGAGATATGACCTTCTGAAGGGGATCTCTACATAAGAGTGCTGGAGTAGTCTCTTCAATTATTTCATCAACGACCTCAATCTGGGAACAATCTTCAAATCCGAGTTGCTTGTAAGTATCAAAAACATTCAACCGGATCTTATTGTTCCTAAGGCCCATTTTAACAGCCCTAGATCTACAATTTATAGAGGCATTGGCTGTGGCCAAGAAGGGGTGTCCCAGAATAATGGACGACTTTGTGGGCTTATTAGATGGGTCAGTATCAAGTACCAGAAAGTCAACAGGGAAGAAGAAATCCTCCACTCTCACAAGGACATCTTCCAACAATCCCCACGGTGTCTTAAGTGATCTGTCTGCAACCTGGAGGATTACTGGACTAGGCTTTAGCTTGCCTCCTCCCAAAAGGTCATAGACAGAGCTCGGTAGAATGTTTACCCCCACACCCAAATCGAGCAGAGCCTCGTCAATGTGTTGGTTACCTATAACCACTGAAATATACGGGGCCCCTGGGTCTTTCATTTTGGGGGGTGCTCCATGCTGAAGAACCGAGCTAACATGGTCAGGCAGGATGACCTTGGTTTGGACCTGTTTCCTAGATTGGTGCTTCTGGGTGCACAGGTCCTTCAGAAACTTGGCATAAGACGGAATTTGTTTAATCACTTCCAACAGAGGCAAGTTAATCTGGACTTACCTAAAAGTATCCATAATCTCTTTCGTCCTATCCTTGGCTCCAGATGAGCCAACAAAAGATTGCCCAGGAGCAGATAGACGCTCTGGATAGGGCACCCTCGACTTCCAGGTAGAGGGGTCGTCATGGCAGGAAAGGGGAGGTGGAAGGACGACATCCTCATTGTGGGTGATTTTGTGCAAGGGAGAGTGGTGTGGCTCTTCCTCGAGTGAGATGGAAGTCAGGCCAGGTGTGGAAGGGGAATTCTGAGATGTAACCATAGGAGTGTTATCAGGCTTGTCAATCTTTTTTCCACTCCTCAACACGGTCACTGCTTGGGTCTGCTCCCTGAATACAACCCCCTTGCCCTTAGGGTTCTCCTTAGAGGAGCTAGGCAGCTTCCCCGAATCACGTTGCCTAACTGCCTCAGTAAGATGACCAATTTGGGATTGCATATCAGTAATCATCTTATTATGAGATTGGATAACCATATTCTGATGCTCTTGCATTGCTTTCATCATGGCCTTCAGTTCATCCATCTCAGAGGGCTTATTCGGAGGAGGATTTTCATAAGAAGGTTGGTATATGGGCTGGGGAGGTAAGGGTCTTGTATTCCCTGAGTTAGAAGCATCACCTTGCTTCCAAGAGAAGTTTGGATGGTTTTGCCACCCTGGATTATAAGTGTTGGAATAAGGGTTATTGAGAGGGGGGCGGAAACCTTGGGCCGCGTTCAAGTCGACCTGAATCAACTCAGGGAATTGGTTTGTCTGATGGCACTTGACATTGGCGTGCATTGTGATTTGGCAAATGGAGCATTCTCTTAAAGCCTGAAAAATAGAGGCTGCTTGCAGGTTCATGCCGGGGCTTGCTAAAAGCCTACCAAAGTTTTTATTCAATAGTTGAATCTGATAAGCCAAATCGTGAGAAGCCCCGGCTTCATGGGCCTCTATCTTCCTCTGCAAGATTGATGGTTTTCTTTCTTGATAGGCAGAGGACAGATGTATGGAGTTGTCTCTTAATGTTTCAAATAATGCCCAGGCTTCATCCTCAATTCTGGTCATGAAGGTTCCTGCACAGGCAGCATCAATGGTTTGCCTATGCCTTTCAGATAATCCGTTATAGAACCTTTCGACCAACTGCCATATTGGCACTTGATGGTGGGGGCATAACCTAAGAAGGTCATTAAAGCGCTCCCAAGTCTCATGAAATTGCTCCCCTTCTGTTGAGTAAAACCCATAATCCTCTTCTGTAATGGTTGGTTTTATTTATAGGAAAATACTTTTTCAAAAATTCTCCCTTAAGGGTGGCCCAATCATTTACCCTTGCATCGAGGGTATGATACCAGTGCTTGGCCTTATCCTTAAGGGAGAAAGGCAATAAAGTCGTCATCAGGGCTTCATCAGTAAAGCCCTGGAGCTTCACCGTGGAACAGACCTCGGTGAATTCCTCCAAATGCCAGTAGGGGTCCTCCCTAGTAGTATAATAAAAAGAGGTCAATATGGATATGGTACTGCTCTTGATCTCATACGGATTATCCCCTGCCGATCGTCTTAGTGCTTGCGCAGGTTGGTTAGTTGGGATAAAATAGTCCCTTAGGGTCCTTTATTGATTTGCACCTTGCTCAGCCATTCCTGCTTTTTCCTCTCCTAGGTGAGCTCTCCTAAGAATTCTCTCATGCTCAGGATCAAACACTAGACTACCCTCAAGAGAGCGTCTACCAAGCATACAAAACACTATTCTGGTTTTTACTAAGTTAAACCTCCACTCCAAAGATAAGTCAAAAGATCAAGACTTATCCCTCCATTCCCATGTAAGTGGTATAAGAGGGGTGTGGACCTAAAATCTTAACCTTCTTTATTACAAAGGTCGAATTAGTTAATATAAATGGCCAAACAAGTTTTTCACTGCAATTACGTGCCTTAATTCAACCTTCGAGTGCCCTAGGACCTATACTTTGCTTGGATGATACTCCCAGGTGATCAAGTGAGAAGTTACTCCAAGGACAAACAAAGGGATGCAAGTAGGGCGAACCCTTCCTTTGAGGCGATGTGTATGTGGTGCCCCTTAACTACCCTTTTGTTCCTTTAAGGGGTGTCCCCCTCCATGGAGTATCAAAACACTTGGTCAAAAGATAGAATCACCACCACCACAAAGCACAATAGGAGGGTCTGCATCGATAAAGAGATCGGTGCCTATAGCCTTAAGGGATCAAGCCTTAGTGCGGTGCCTAATGTGCGTGCTCAGTGTCAGAAGTGTGCAACACACCGCAAATCTTTGTATTTTCTTTTGAAATCGCAGACAAGTCCCTTAGAATCAGATCAAATGTGAATTGCTTTTAGGGTTGAATCTGATTATCAGTCCCACTTTTAGTTATGTGACCACTGAATTAGTAAATTCAAATAACTTGGTGGTCTTGAATTTTAATTTGAATGCAAATGCGTGAATAGGAGCTGGATGCAAAAGTTAGAAAGATGTACCTATCTCCAGCAATCTTCGTGCTAATATGCTTGCAATGCAATAATAAGATCTAATGCGCTGCTCAATCACCCCTAAATACGCGCACCTAAGGGCATGCAGCTTCTAAATAGGCAGCTCGATGTTTTCTTTGTTGGTTTTAAAGGCAGGCAAACAAAAAATAGAATCACGCATGCACAAAAATAATGTAAGCCCTAGTAGCTAAAGAATGTGGGGATAAACCCTCAAAAATTCAGCCCCAATTACTACAAGGGCAAAAATACAGAAATAAATTTTGTGACGACCGAGAATCCTTTTTGAAAGCAGGATCTTGGTCACCTACGTCTTTTCCTCATGTGGCTTAGCTCGTGGCTGCTGTCGTCGCTCTGTTGTGCCTCGTCGCCTCGTCAGATTCCTCGCACAATAAAAAAAATTTGATCAGATAATTTCGCAACACAAAATATTCAAAAATAATGAAGTAAATCTATTGCGTCTGTTGCCTCCCCGGCAACAGCGCCAATTTGATAAGTCAATTTTCCGCTACGCATTGTAGTATTTAAGTGGTGGAAAAATTGATTAATCAACAATAAAAATAACCACTCACAGAAGAGCGGGTCATGTCCACAGGGAGGCAATTATGCAATAAACTCTCGATTATTTCCTATTCTTTCAGTTAAGTGTGAAATCCCTAGTCAAATCCGACATAAAATGTGATGGAAAGAAGATTCACAATAACTCAAAAAGATAAGGGTATATGTGCAATTTTCCCTCACTGAAATCTTCAATAAATATATGATGATTTTATGTAATTTTCAATTGACATATATTAGAGAAAATTGGTGCACATGTTAAGCCCAAAACCAATCTTGAAATAGGTGAATATCAATAACGTGAAGTTATCAGAAAGTATGAGTGTGCATTTGCAATTTTGCCATAATAAAATAGTAATAAATCAAAAGTCAAGTGTTGGCAATGGTAGAAAATGTAATTTTTAATTGAATGAAAAATAAAGCATTTGCTCTCTCTCTTGCTCGTGTAAGGGAAGGAGCGTCGGCAGGGCTGTCAACATGCAAGGGAGGTTGGCGAAGACGAGACCTATCCGATGGAGGTTGCGGCGTCGACGGAGATGGCCGAAGGTGGCCGACCGACAGAGGAGAAGAATGCCGGTCTGTTGGAGGAGGCTGCCTCTGCTGTGGAGGCGCTGCGGCGAGGGCGGTCTGCAGAGGGGAGGGCGCACTGCAGGGAGGAGGGCACGCTAAAGGGAGGAGGGCGTGTCAATGGTGAAGGTGCGTAGCGACTATAGGTGCGGCTGGAGGGAGCGCTAAATGGTGTGCACCTGTAGGAGAGGGTGCGTGGAGGTGTGCGCGGCCTGGCAGGGGCGCGCAAGGTGGCGTGGCGCGGGTGCGGCTGGAGGGTTAAGGCGAGCGGACGCCTACAAGCGCTTGCAGGGTCGTGCACTTGCGTGCGTGGGTGGCGAGGGCGGAGCGGTGCCTGCAGGTGCGGCTGGAGATGAGCAGTGGAAGATCTGGTGATGGCGCTGGAAGGGAGGATGCGGTGATGGCACTGGAAGGGAGGATGCGCCTGCGGGCGCGGCAAGAGGGCGCACGGAAGAGGGCGGTGCAGCGCCTTTAGTGAAGGGTGCTGGAGGAGGGGTAGAGCGCCTGCGGTGCTTGAGCACTGGAGGGGGAAGCACTTGCAGGTGCACACAGATCACAATTGACGATTTGGTGCCTGCGGTGTAGAGTGCCTACACTGGAGTGCATGCGGTGCGGTTGGAGGGGGCACTACAGATGGGCACGCGCCTGCAGCCGTGGAAGGTGGAGCAGGCTGAAGGTGATTTGGTGCACAGTGCACACAGGTTACACGGTCCCTGGATGATCTCCCCTCCTTTCCTTTCTTCGCCTCCTTTTAACTCCTCTCCTCCTCCCTTCCAGGGATTTTCAAAAATCCTTTCTAAATATGGCCTCGTTTGTTGAGGGAGGGTGGCGGAAGATTTGATAAATGTGCGGGAGGAGTTGCGGCTGGCACCGGATATGTGTTGGGGAAATTTATTCCCCCCCCTTGTTCTTTCTGAATATTATTCTTGCAATCATAAAAATGTAACATCATTATATATTAAGTTATAGAATACTATAAAATAGATGTAAACTTAAATCATGACGAATGCAAATATTCTATAACTTAATGTAGTTATTAACAAACCTAAAAGTACAATTAAAGTTACTTAGGCGTAATATTAGTCCATTAAAATGTACTCATCAGATGTATAAAGGAAGAAGATGGCAGCTTACCTCGCCTGAAGATGCGGCAGTGGACGATGGAGGTAGGGAGGAGGTCGATCTCCTCGGAGAAGATTGAAGGAAGAAGATAGAAGTCACTGGAGGAAGGCGACAAATAGCCTAGTCAACTCGATTTATGGAAGAAGGCTAGGGAGTTGCTAACCGATATCGGCGATCCTAAGGGGTAATTATAGGTGGAGCTAAAGGTGAAGGGGGTTGTACCTGGACGGGAAATAGGCTAATCCTAACCAACATCATCATCTCTGAGTTCGGTGAGTTTAGTCACCTAGTCTAAATAGGATTAGGAGGTGGTCTAGTCCATCAGATGTGGAAAGGGCGGTGAGATGAGTCTGAACGGCAACAACGATGAAGTTTAAGCGTTGGATGAGCGGTGATCAGAGGATGTGCGCATCGGATATCGTCGACTGTCCATAGCTGAAGAAGGTTGAAGAAGACAATTGTTCACAGGGGCATTTTTGCAAATAAAAGGACTTATTTGAAATAGGGACTCAAATGAACTAGAAGTGAAGGGCATAAATGTAAATAGTGACTTTTAAGGCTTATTTTAATTTATTTATTTTTCAATTTTATATATTTAATCATAAATAATGTAAATAACGTATTTATGCCTTGAAATTATATTTTTTCCCTTTTTAGCTATATTTATTAAAATGATATAAATAATTAAGTTAATTACATACTTAGGTCTTAAAATTAATTAAGTTAAATTAAATACTTAATATCTAGCTAATTGTTATTATTTTTAGTCCTAATTATTAATTAAATTATTATTTCTATTAATTGATCTTTAATTTTATATTTTTAACTATTTTGCAGGTCCTTGCTATTCAACCCCTATATTATAATTAACCCTATATTTAGTATATTCTTAGTTAATTAGCTAGGACAAATAGCTAATTAATGATAATTAGGAGCCATGATGAGTCTCTCATCATGCCCACAAGCCAAGGTTTTGCTAGTCCCTAGCAAAATTAACTAAGAAATATGATGATTTAAGCACCAGGGTGATTAAATAATTATAAATAATTCTATAGTAGAGGAATGCTTAGGCTAGACTTTTTTTAATATTTATACTTTTACATTTTTGTGTTTTAAATAAATATCCATAAATAGATAGAGCATCAGCGGGAATCCTCTTACAATGGACTCAAAATCCTAAATACCTTTCAGAAATAATATTCCTAAAAGCAAAATCTCGACAGGAATTTCTTTCGAATCAGAACATTGAAAACTCATTTATTCTTTGTATCCACTCTAAACTCTAAAGATCAAGGAAGTCAAGGTAAATAAGGTAACAAGACTCAAAGACTGAAAATTAAATTCTAACTCAAAATTCAAGAGACATAAACCAAACCTAAGCTTTTTACAAATCAACTCTTAAGCTTTTTACAAACCTAAGCTTTTTATAATTCAAGAGACATAGGTTAACCCTTAAGCTCATGCAATCTTGATTTTTACCAACCTATGCTTTTGCAAATCAACCAAACACCCTTTATTAACCAACTTCAGAGAAAAATAAAATCCCTAAACCAACTAGTCGACAGCATAAAGGACAGACTTCTAGACCTAGGGTTTTATCAATCTGTTTCCTTTAGGCCTCAACAGCTAGTCTCCAAAATCCAATTTCTCAGGCTTCACAGCCCACTGCAAGGTTTAGTAGCTATGAGTTTAAAGCATCCATGCTCGTGAAATAGACTTGTCCTACAAGCATCTAAAGTTGCAAAAATCCAGATTTCAAGATATTAATTTCCAATACAGGTTATTCCAATTCAATCCTTTGGCTTGGCCTTACTCAGATTTGGTTGCTTTCTCCTCACCTATTTTTATCCCAAGGTCAATGCTCTAGGCATATATTTCCTCGATTGACCACTAGGTCTCTTATTCCTAGATTTTATCTCCATATTTTCCCAATCCATTTTTTATAGGTTAAAACACCAGTATGTAGAGAGGTGTTTTTATTGATAGAGGAAGGGGTAGCATCCATATGTAGCGAGATGCTTTATTTGGTGGATAAAAACAGCATAAGCATCCATTTGTAGCGGGATGCTTAACTGCATGGTGTATATAATTTATAATTTTTTTTATCCTCATTTTTCTTACTAAAGTAAATACTCTAAGTCTTTTTTCTAGGTGAGTGGCACATCCTTCACCCTTTCAAGAGTCACCCCGTAGAAATCCTTGAACTAAAGAGGATTTAGAATCGATCTCTTAACCTTTGTGTTTTCACGGTCTTAGATGCCAACAAGACAATTCTAATGTGTGTGAATTTTGGACATTTAGGTTACTTAGCTCGCAAACCAGAGCATGGACAACAAAGCCTTTCACTCTCAGGTCCCTTAAACCATTAGTATCAACCCACAGGATCTGTCAAGAAGCAACTCGCCAAGTCTAGCCGAACGTCCTCAATTAATTAAGCTAACTATAGCCTGTTAGACCTTATGGCTAAGGACTCTACTAACTCTTTACTTAATCAACTCTAGGTATCTAGTCTCTTTACTCAACTTGGTGGTAAAAGTAGATATTCAAAAATCAAAAGGATCTAACCTAGTCTTATTGACCAGGAAAGTTACAATTTAGTTTCAAAATTTAAGTCTTGTATAAAATTTAATAACATCTTAGTTACTTTGTTTCAGAATAAAGAGCGAAAAAACCAGATCATATTAGGGCTTCATACTTTGAACTCTAGAAAAATCCAGTTCAAAATTCGCAAACAAATACGTGTTTTGAAAAGGTATTCAAGAGAAAGTCTAAAGTAGGGATCCAATGCTCTTATTAGTATACACTATTTACAATATAAATAAGTATATATATTTATTTATTTATTTCTAACCGTATAAAATTTAAGCACTTAATTTATTAATTATTTAAATAATATTTTTATGATTCTTCTTCAAATCTTTCTATAAATGAATGTAATCCCCCTATTTTATATATATATTTACCAAAATTTCAAATTATATGTAATTTTCAAAAAAAATTAAAATTTTAGCTATTTTTTTATTTTTTCTTTTCATCTTTTCTCTACCATTACACTTAGAGTTTATGATTCACTTCACACCTCCCAAGCCAAAATTTTACAATATCCTCATTGTAAGGAGAGGGTGAAAAAGACTCTACACTTCACTAATTATAGGGTGATGGAAGGAGTCAAAAAGAGAAGATCAAAGATCTCTATGCGAATGATTTCAAGTCTGACCTAAGTCAGAGTGGTCAGTCGAACTAAGTGGAGTAGGAAAATAAGGAAGTGACAGATAGAGTACAGACTCAAGTGTAAAGGTAGATAAAAGTGTGTAAAATGGAAACAGCTATGTACACAATGCTAAGTTTTATGCCTTTAGATAGGCATAAACCCTAGAGAACATTAATGGAGTGTATAATAGCCTCCAACAGAACCCAAAACATGTTTTAAGATAGGATTTAAGATGTTGACTATTGAGTTTGAAGGGTTGATTCTTGTTGGGTTAAGTGATTTCGACAGCTCCATTGTCGAAGACTCTAGTGACTTTAAATGGACCATCCATTTGGATCTAAGTTTACTAGGAAAGAGTTTCAAACGGGATCAAAGAGCAACACCATCTGACCAGGTGTGAAAGACCTGCGGGAAATGTGTTTATCATGGAAGGCTTTCAATTTTTCCTCATACAACATAGAACTCTAAGTTACAACCTACGATGATCACCATCCTTCGCGAGGTCAAGATTGCAGGCTTTAATTGCCCAATATGCCTTCTGTTCAATTTCTACGGGAAATTGACAGGGTTTCTTGTAAACAAGTCTATATGGTGACATGCTTATGGGTGTTTTGTGGGAAGTCCTATAAGCCCACAAATCCTCTTCTAATTGGGAAGACCAATCCTTCATATCAGGTCGGATTGTCATTTGAAGGATCTTCTTGATCTCTCAGTTAGAGACCTCAGTTTGTCCATTAGTTTAGGGATGATAAGGTGTAGCAATGTGGTGTGTGACCCCATATTTTCTAAGTAGATTCCTAAATTGGGAGTTATTAAAATGCGATCCGCATAAGAAATGATAGCACGTAGTACCCCAAAGCGAGAAATGATATGACTCTAAATAAAAGGAATAACAACTCTATGATCATTTATGCACATGGGTATGGCTTCGATCTAATGAGAAACATAATTGACAGCGAGTAAAATGTACTCGAAGCCAGAAGACGAAGGAAATGGACCCATAAAATCTATGCCCCAAATGTCAAAGATTTCACAAACAACAATCGGGTTTAGAGGCATCACGTCTCTGCGTGACATGCTACCAAGAGTTTGGCAGTGACTAAATGCCTTACAATATGCCTGTGAATCCGCAAAAAGAGTGGGCTAGTAAAACCCGCTTTGTAAAATTTTGCAGTGCTTTTACGACCTAAAAAATGACCGCCACAATCCTGGTCATGACAAAAGGAGAAGATAGAGTCAGTCTCATAAGAAGATACACAATACTTGATGATATGATCATTTCAAAGTTGAAATAGATATGAATCTTTCCAAAAATAATATTTTGCTTCAAATTTGAGTCGTGATTTGCGATTCCAATTCTAGTTAGATGGGAATTGTTGTGTAACCAAATAGTTAATGATGTCAATGTACCAAGGAAGATCAGTAGAGATAGCTAAAAGATTCTCATTAGGAAAGTGTTCGGTCATTGGAGGAGATGTCTCGATACTCTCAGAAAGAAGGTGAGAAAGGTGGTCGGCAACGACATTCTATCATCCTACTTGGTCACGAATTTCTAGGTCAAATTCTTACAAATGCAAGATCCATCTGATCAACCTAGGTTTCATGTCCTTCGATAGAAGGTGTTTGATGGCAGAGTGATCAAAGTACACAATGATTCGAGACCCAAGGATGTAAGATTTGAACTTTTCCAATCCAAATACTGTCACTAGCAACTCCGCAGTAACTGTATAATTCTTTTGTGCATCATTAAGTGTCTTGCTAGCGTAGTAAATCACTATGGGATTCTTCTCGATTTTATGTCCTAATATAGCTCTTATTGAGTAATCAGATGCGTCGCACATGATTTCAAATGGTAGATTCCAATCAGGAGGCTGCAGAATAGGACTTGTGTAACTTTGTCTCTCAAAGTCTCAAATGCAGATATACACTCTTCATTCATCTCAAAAATCATGTCTTTCATGAAGAGCTTCATTCATCTCAAAAATCATGTCTTTCATGAAGAGGCTTGTGAGTGTTCGGGCAATCTTCGAAAAGTCGAGAATAAATCTTATGTAAAATCCAACGTGCCTGAGAAATGATCGAATGCCCTTGACTGAGTCAGGAATTGGTAGATTTGAGATTTGATTGATCTTGGCTCAGTCTACTTGGATACCTCGCTCAGATACGAGATGGCTAAGTATAATGCCTTCTGGAACCATGAAATGGCTCTTCTCCCAGCTAAGGACAAGATTCACTTCAATACAACATTTCAAGATCTTCGACAAATTATCAAGACAAATATCAAATGTCTCCCCGAAGATGGAAAAATCATCCATGAATACCTCCATATATTCACCTACCATCTCGAAAAAGATGGTTAGCATGCACCTCTAAAAAGTCGTGGGTGCATTTCAAAGTTCAAATGGCATCCTTCGAAAAGCAAAGATTCCGAAGGGGCAAGTGAAAGTCATTTTGTCGTGATTTTCGGGGTGGATTGAAACCTGATTGTATCTAGAGTAACCATCAAGAAAGCAGAAGAACTTATTACCACCAAGTTTTTCAAGGATCTGATCAATGAATGGCAGAGAAAAGTGATCCTTCTTTGTAACCTTGTTGAGTTTACGATAGTCGATGCAAGCCTGCCACGAATTCGCAATTCATGTGGGAATGGTTTCTCCAGATTCGATCTTGATTATGGTGAGTCCTGCCCTTTTAGGCACCACTTGAATTGGTCTCACCCAAGAGCTATCAGATATAGAATATATAATGTCAGCATTTAGCCGCTTAATAATCTCTTTCTTTACGACCTCCTTAAGATTCAGATTTAGTCACTGCTATGCTTCGCAGGAAGGTCGTGCCCCATCCTCAGTATAGATGTGATGAGTATAATAATTGGGTCTAATCCTAGTGAGATTGCGTAAAGTCCACTATTAAATCGTAGGTAGGGCTATTTAATTAGATGATATTAGTATCGAAATGGATATAGTGGAAGTGATTACCTATAAGCGACTCTACACAAATTTGTCAAAAATTATTATCCTGGCTAAATCAGATTTTAAGATAGTCACTTTTAGGCCAGGGTCGAACTTAGGGAGGCAGGTTTTGGATTAAATCAATTTCTGTCTTTCCTAAAATCGCATCAATTCCTTTCACTTATGTTTTTGGCTTTTTTCTTGATTAGAGTTTTATTTTTTGGGATATTCCTGTCCTTGAGGCACACCATTAATGAAAGGTCCTTAGGTATCCGCCAAAATAATCAGAAACGTTCTCGCCACATGCGAAACCATGTACCTGCAAGTCAAGAGTTCTCTTTTCTATTTTATACTTTTTTTTGTCTTTTCTTACTCAACAAAATAAAAGTGAATATAAAAAAAATTGCAAAATTAAAATGCGAAAAGGAAATGAATTGAAATACTTAGCTTATTTATAGATATGTATAGATATATGCAGAATATAAATATATATATAGGATATAGACATATATTTGTAGATATGTATATATAACTATATAATAGATAATAGGAAGGTAAATATTAAATCAAGGATTCAATGATAATGTAGCACAATGCTAGGTTAACCGTCATCTAAAGAGACATGATTAACCTAGCTACGTGCCATGTGCGGTGTGGGGTGGACGTGTGAGAGTGTGGGTAGAAGGCTTGATGTGCGCAAATATCAGGGATATATACGCAACTGGTGTAAATATACTTGCGATATAATGCATGGAAATGAGATGGGTGCACGGTATTGTGAACGGGCAGATGTGTGTGTGTATATATATAAGAGGAATATATATGTATATAGGTGTATAATAATATATATATGTATGTATGTATGTATGTATATATGTATATATATAGTAACTATATATGTATATAAGTATATATATATATATATATATGTATCTAAATATATTTATATAATTGTAACTATATATACATATAAAAATGGGTGAGTGTGAATATGTATATATGTGTGTGAAATATATATGGGTATATGTATGTATAGGGGTGTGTGTGTGTGTGTATGTGTGCAGGTCTGTGAGTGAGTGTATATAATATATGTAGGTGTGTATGTGTGTGTGGCCGAGTGCATGGAGATGGAGGCCGCAGCGCACAGGCATTATGATGAAGTTGAGTGCACGCAAGTGCTCACACGTGAAATGGTGTGAGATGCGCAGTCTGGAGCGTTAATCTCATTTTAAAAGTTGAGTTAGTTGTAGTTTAGCACGAAATGTGTTGACAAATAAATTTATAAACTTCGGTGAGTACCGGGTAGTTCGCAGGGAGGCAATCACAATTTATGCAAAAGTTTTTCAATAGAACTTGCTGTAGATAGATATTTATATATGTATACAAATCAGATATCATGCATTCATAAGATCAGAATTTTATTGTAATTAGATAGAGTTTTCACAATAGAGAATGCTACTAGAAATAGATAGATAGATAGCTAGAGAGAGATAGAGAGAGATAAATAGAGAGAGAGATAGAAGGAGGCAGAGAGACAACGTCGCTTGTAGGATGCTTGTGTGAGATGAGACAGCACCTCAAATCCAGAGCATTGGGATGAAGGTCGAAGTGGAGTTGCAAAGGGATGGAGAATCATAGAGAAGAAGGTGGAAGAGATGTCTGGATTTGATAACAGGAGTTGATGGAAGAGATGCCTTCAACAGGGGGGCTCTGAGCCTTCTTTTATAATTTTAATGATGGGCAAAGTGGGTATTTTATCCCTTTATCTCATGCAACAACCTTAGGATTAATCAGATCCATCGATCGGGAGATCAACGGCTCTGATTTGGCCTTAAAAGAACTTCATATGCACCCTCTACGCTCTGTGCACACGAGATGCTAACACATGGCACGACCATAGCCTTTAGATCGCCATCGGACGGCTCCACTTCCTCCTTGCACGCGCCCAACGTCTGTTCTCTTCTTTGCTTCGCTGCTCACCTTCACTGAGTGCCTTAATGTCAGCCATCCTATCTTACGATTGAAAGGCTTACGCTCGCGCGCGCCTCACCTTCGTTTCACAAAATGTGTGGGTTTATTTGCGCACACAGTCGCAGAGTGTCTTGATCATGCCATGCTGTCGCGTCTGCGTGCGCCGATGCAAATCCAATGGGCAATAGTGCCCACTTGCCTTCTTTCCTAATTCGAGGCAATGCGTGGATCGAATGGGCACCGCTTGGATTCAGTGCAAGCGTGTGAGCCAACGCGCTACGTGTGTGTTCTATTATGGTTTCTTCTTTGTGTCTAGTTATCCTTAACCGTTGGATAGACGGTGTGGATGCATTGTGGATGGCCATCCAACGGTTGAGAACGAGCGAGGATGGTCTTCTGAGATGGGTCGGCAGTAAGGGGCAGCTGTGATGGCGCCACGTAGTGCCATCATGGCCATCCATCTTCTTTTCGTTGTATTTGGTGATGGACACCTCTGATCGGGTTGATTTTTTTCATTGTTAGACTGCGATCATTGATCCGTATCCATCCATGCTGTTGGATCTTTCATCTAAGGCTCGGATCTTTGTCCTTTGACTCCATGATCTCTATTCTTTTATGGACTGCACACGATGCTCTGGTTGTCTGATTGAGACGATTTCAGAAGCGTTGGACTCCCGTCGTCATTTTGATCAGATTTGTCTGGTATGATCTGACATCCATGGCTTCAAATCATCTTCGATTAAAATCGTCTCTCATTAGTACATAAAATGACGATATTATTTATGCAGCTAATCAAACTAACCATTATACAAATTACGATGCTTATGCAAGCATTGTTCCTAAGTTATGCTAGAATCTAACTTAATTCAACTGATTTAGGTTACATGATTGTTGAGCAATCATGCAGCAGATGTGGTGCACAAGCATTGCGTAGGAGGGAGTAGTGCGTTCTGCAATTGGCTAGAGTAGGTTCGCAGAGGAGAGAGATGGGTAGGCATCACTGGATAAATGAGAAGCCCCCAGTCATTCACTATAGTGCTGTGAGAGCACATGTTGACGAGAGCTGGAGCAGGTTCGTAGAGGAGAGAGATGGGTAGGCATCACTGGATAAATGAGAAGCCCCCAGTCATTCACTATAGTGCTGTGAGAACGCATGTTGACGAGGCAAAGCTGGGGTTTTAAAAGATGTTCCATTGTAGTATAGATGAAATAACCTTGTAAACAAATAAGAATTTTTATTACTCGAAAATCTAAGTATCCGAGGTCGAACACAGGGAGCAAATGGAATTTATTCACTAATCTCAATAATGTAATTGAACACTTAGAGTTACTCAAACCTAATTAAGAGTATAAATGCAAGAGTCTATGAATTGAAATGTAGCAAAAAAATTAGAATTGGACGTCTGATTCTATAATCAGACGCCTTAAATGATAGCTCTTATTTCCTTCTCCTTTCTCTTCTTTCTTTTCTTCTTCTTTCTTTCTTTCTTTGGCTATTTCTTCTTCTCTTTGCCTTCTATCTTTGGCCGTCTACTTCTTCTTCCTTGTCTTCTTCTACTCTTTGGCCTTCTTTCTTCTTTTACTTCTCTTCTACTTTCTTTCTCTGACTTTGATTTCTTGCTTTCTTTCTTCAACTGTACCTCTGCTACAGTGCTTCTTCTTCCCTTGGCTTCTACCTTCCTTCTTCTTCTGACTTCTTTTATTTGCCGCACCCTCTTTGCTTCCTCTTTCTTCTGCTTCTTTCCTTTCTTCCTTCCTTCTTCTTCCTTTACTACAGCTAAGTCCTTCCTTCCCTACTTGGCCTTACCTTCACCTTGCCTTAGCTTCAGTTGCGCCCTCCTCTTCCTTCTTCTTCCCTGCACACACTGAAGAGCAAAACCTACCCCTACCCTCCCCCACGTCTCTCTCTCTCTATTTTGCTCTTAGGTACGCTCTCCTAAAGTCGGGTAATCGGGTTAGGTTTCACGTGCCCGGGTCCAGGCGCACCGGCATGGTGTAGTGCATGAGGAGTGCGAGGGATAATCGAGTCAGTTAGCCAGATCCGCGGGTCATAGGTCATGGACGAGGCATGCGTACGTGGGCGAGGGACCTCACCCCGTGTACTGGAGGTGAACAGCTAAGAACACAAAAATAATTTAAACAACACTACTCACCCTTGAGTTTACGAGGTGGGACTAAAAGTCCCACCCGTTTCTTTGCTCGCACTCACAGGAGACCTTTGCTCAATTGGGGAAGCTGGGTGCCTTGAGAAGCCTGCTCTCAGGCTGGATGTATTCACAAACTCAATGCACGTCACCTGGGCTTGTTTGCCTGGAGTGAGCAACCTGGGGCGAAGCTCGCAAGCAAGCTTGCTTTAGCGTCAATGGTAGAAGGGGGCTCAGACATGCGATACACAAATACGACCTTGCGGCCCCATTAAAACACATGGGAAGCTTCGTCGTGTCAAGGTGAAGGTGAGATGGTGGGTGGCTAGCCGCGGGGCGGCCTAGGCGTGCGTGCCTAGGTTATTTTGTGACCGTGCTTACAGGTTAGGTTGGGGGGCGTTTAGGGAGGTGTTGGCGGCCGATGGAAGGGCAGATGATGCTCAGTGGGTCATGGCGGAGGTGATGAGATATATGGCGAGGCATGTGGAGGTGCGGAGCGGTGGAAGCGCCTCGCGGTGGACGGCTGGAGATGGAGAAGATGGAGGTGGTCTGCGACGTCGAGGGGTCGAAAGTGGAAATAGAAAGAGGGGAAATGAAGAGGGGAGAGAGGGGAGTAATTCTAACCTAGCTAAGTGGACAAAGGGGGAGAGGAGATGGCTGGTCGTTCTTGCTGCCGCCGAAGAAGAAGACATCCAGTGGAGGGAGAGCGACGATGATGAAGGGGCTGGAGATGCACGCGCGGGTGTTGCACGATGCGAAGGAAGGTGGTGAAGGCGGCTCTGCCACTGGTATTGTTGCAGAGTGACAAGAAAGAGGAGGAGGGCTTGCCAGAGCTCGCTGAACCATTGGCTGGAGGAGAGGAGACGAAATTGGGGGTATTTCTCCGACCAAGTCTAGCTGAAGAGATGCAGCCGAAGGAGGTTGTGCTTTTATAGTCGCTGGCAGGGACTCTTGTGCTTGGAAGACAAGCTTCCAAGCGCACGAGTCTTCTCCAGAGATGGAATGTGGAAGATACCCACATCTCTCATGCATTCGCACGAGAGATTGGGTGCAAATCAGACCTTGCAATCATGCTCAGATGGAAGAGAATTCCTTAGAGAATCTCCCTTCCAAATCTGGGTGGAGATATCTGAGGAATGAGGGAGTAATCCCTCTCCATTCCTCACCGGAGTAGGATTCCTCTGTTTTAATGGCAAAGGGACCTGATTGTAAGAGTGGCGAGGAAGTTAGGGGGGTCTACGTAAGAGTTTTCAAAAGTTAGGGGCTATAATGTAATTGGGTGGACTATTTTGCAAAGTAGGTCAAGATGACCTTCCCTTAGGTCCAAATTTTGGTACAAATCTAATTTAGACCTAAGGAATCTAATGGTAAAGTTGGATTTTAGGTTTGACCACGTTTGATTGGATATTTTACATAAAAATCCAAATTAGGTCAAATAATGAGCTAAGACCCCAATCTAGGTCAAAATAGGTTTCAAAGGCCAAATTGAAGGTTCTAAACCCTAGGGGATATTTTTCCATGAATTTTAGAGGGTTTATTTGATTTCTATCCTAACCAGAACCTTATTGAATTAAGCAGGTCTATTTTAGTGTTATAGAATGTCATTTAATTCTTAGATTGCACAATAACTCATTTCTAACTGAACCAACCCACTTTTTATCTTATTCAGATCATTTGACCTATGTTTTACCTCTGAGAAATCCCGTTTATGTACTGTAATGATAAAATTACAGTTTTAACCTTTGTTTCATGTTTTCTTCTCAGAACACTTATTCCTTGAATTAGGCCCTTCTTTAGGTTATGTAGGAGCTCTTATTCTCTTTCTTAGGTAAAAATGAGCTAGTTAGAGCTCATGATGAGGCTCTCATCAGCATGTGAACAGTGAACCCGAGGTAAAGTATACCAGCTGGGTTTCTCAACTAGCCGGTCATTTGAAGAGAGAAGTAACTACACGGGTAAGGCAGCGACTGGCAGGAGCGCACGTGAAGGCGCGGAGTGGCTAGCTGGGGCACGCGTAGGTGTGCTGTTGAAGGGGAACTATCAAGGAGTGTAAGATTCTTTGTTGTAGTAAAGTTTCCTAAATAGCACTCTCAACAAATAAAATTTATAACTTGAATATCAAGAATGAAGTCCGAGGTCGAATACAGGGAGTAAGTGTTGCATTCACGAGCTAATCTCAATTAAAATATAAATGAGCATAGAAAATAAGCCAAGAATAATGATATTCAATGAATAACTACTTAAAATTGATGTTCAATATATAACATTTAGTATATTAAGAGTTTAATGAGGCAAAAGATGTCTAAGACAAAATAATAGTGATTTGAATCACCAATTATTAGTCTTAAGCATATACAGATCAAATGCTCATTAATATCAAATCAATGAATAGTAATCAAATGTCTAGATCTCAAGTTAAATGACTTAAATGTCGCCTACTATAGTGCCTTCAAGATAGCTTTCTTCTATTCTTCTTCTTCTTTTCTGCCTTAGCCTTTCCTCTTCTTCTTCAAAGCCCTTTCTCCTTCTTCTCAGGCACATCCCCTCTCTTCCTTTCTTCTCTTCTCTAAGCCTTCTCTTTTCTTCTTCTTTAGCTTTTGTCCTTTTCTCTTCTTTCCTTCTCAGCAACTAAGTGTCGCACAATGCACAGAGGAGAAAAACCCACCCCTTCCCTACTCTCTTTCTTTCCTTTCCTTCCTTCCTTTTCTCTTAAACAGCTGATCTAATCAGGTATACGGGCATGCAATAACTATGTCTAGGCTCACTGGGGGTGGCGATGAGTGAGGAGTGACAATAGGCGGGTTCAGGTCGTGTGCATGGGTGATGGGACCTCACCCCATGTGTTTGGTGGTGATAAGGCCATGTGAGAAATTCCCTTTATGCGTGGCCAAATGCTTATCCATGAATGATGTGGGACTAAATCCCACCCCTTCTGCTCGCGTGTTGCTGTTGTGAGTCTTCGTTCAATTGACGTAGCTGCAGAGGGCTTGGTCTTTGAGTGACCACTTGGACATGTGCTGGGGATTACTCTGCGTCACCTGGAGTAGTAGCTAGGGCTTGCGTGGCCAAGAACACAAAGAATGTGGTGGCGATGATGGAAATGGTGGCGGAGCTTTGGCGAAACCTGAGAATCATCAACACGGCCTCTTGGCCACATTAAAAGAGTTCATAAGCATTGCCGGACTACGGCGAGTGTGTGAGTGGTGGTTGTGTAGTGCGAGAGCATGTGTGGAGGTCAGTTGGTGATGGAGACAGCGTGTGAAATAGGAGAGGGGTTTTATGCGGGTGGATGAGGTAGAGCTCATGGGAGTGTCGGCAAGGCATTGGGAGGTGCATAGCATGCTGATGACCTCACCGGAGGTGTGGCCGGAGCGGAAGACGAAGGTGGGTGAGGTTAGGTCAAGGGTTGTTTTTGGAATTTGGATAGAGGGCTAGAACCTAGGGAACTAAGGGAACCTATTTACTTACTCTAATTGGATGAAAAAGGGAGGGATTCCTTGCCGGTGGTACGACGGACTTGGAGGAGATGAAATCTCCGGTAAGGCAGAAATGGTAAGGAAGACATGGAAGGAGACCCTCACTGGTATTGGAAGCGGCGGAGGAATGTAGGGAGGAAGATCCAACCAACTATGGTCAGTGGTGGCCGACGAAGAATGTAGATAGAGAAGCTCGCTGAATCTCGTGGAGCTTTCGGCCAAAGAGGATAGTAGAAGGTGGAGAAATCGATCAAAATGAGCTAAGTTGAGAAGGTTGTGCATGCCGGCTCTTTATAGAGCTTCAGGGAGAGCTTTGGATCAGAAAAGATGGATTTTCATGGCTTGGGCTTGAAGGAATAGAACCCAAGATTCTCATGCATTCACATGAGCAATATTTGGGGACTTGGAACTCCAAAAATATCCTAGATGATGCGTCTATGTGTGAACATCAATCCCACCAATTTTGGTGGGATTTGATTGCCATTTGAGTAGGATTCAGGTCGGTCAAAGGTTTCTTGGAGGTTGGGTTTGACCTCAATGGCGGCAGGAGCTTTTGCTCGAAGAAGATAATGAAGTTAGGGGGGCATTTGTAAGGATTTCAAAAGTTAGGGGCATATGTGTAAGGAAAAGAGTCAAAACAGGACTGCAATGCAAACTAGGTCAAGATGATCTCTGATTGGGTCCAAATTTTGGCACAAACCTAATTTGGATCCAAGCAATCTGATAGTGAAATCAGATTTTGATTTTGACCAAGTTTGATTTGGTAATTTGCACAAAAACCTAAATTACGGTAATTATCCGTCTAAGACTACATTTTAGGTCAAATTAGGTTCCCATGGTCAAATCAAAGGTACCAAACCTTAGGGAATATTTATCTATGATTTTTAAAAGGTTTAGGTGAATTCCATCCTGACCAGAACCTTAGTTAAATAAGCGGATCTATTTTTAGGGTTTCAGATGTCCATTACTTCTCGAAATGTGCGAAAATCCATTTCTGTCTTTCATGAACCTACTTATTAGACATTTATGACCATTTGACCTCTAATTAACCCCTTAGAAATCCTGTGATTGCTCTGCATTTAGGATATTCTGTTAAAACTACAGTTTTACCCCTATTTTAATGTTTATCTCTCATAGTGGATAGATGCAGTGAATTACGGCTCTTTGGCGGTTATGTAGGAACATTTATCAATTGATTATGACTAATTAAAGCTAGATATGGCTGTTGATGATAACATTTATCAATGCGTGGAGGTCGGCTGAGGAGGCTCGAGCAGAGTGGGCTTTCGAGCTTGTTGCTGCAACAATGACGTCAAAATGAAAACAAAACAAAAAGAAAAGAAAATAACAAACAAGAAAAACAAAAACACCACGTCTACTTGCTCTTAATGAGCTAGACGGTGGTGACTGTGGTGGTTGCAAACATGGGAGAGAACTCTATTCTTAGTGTCCCTCTCAACTTGTGAGAGGATACTGAGTGTGGAGGGGGAGAGAGGGAGAGAGGAGAGCAAGGTGGAGATGGCCGACTGATGTGAGGCTGTGTGCTTGAGTGTGTGAGTCTGTGGGAGGGGGAGGTGAATTACTATTGGTGGAGATGGAACTGACCCCTACGCATGGGCGTGGGGGAGGGAGATATATAGGCATGAAGGGATAGGGGTGGTGGGTGAGGTGGTGGCTATTAAGGATATTTGTGGGATTTTTGCAAGTGGGTACTTGAGGTTTTAGGAAATAATGTAGGTTGTGTTTTGGTTGTTATTAGGTGAAATAAGTTGTGGAACTTAAATGGGAATGAGGTGGAAAATGGGATGGATAAAATGCATGAAAAGGATGCTCAATCTCTCTCTCTCTATCTTCCTCTCCATAAAATGCACAAATGCAAATATTTACATAATGCATGCATAACTACCTAATCTACATGCATAACGTTAGGAAATAGCATAAGATGACCAAATTATAGGCGTGAATTGCTGCACAATCACACCCCCTTGCTTATCTTTTGCTAGTCCCTAGAAAAACACTAATTTAATAACATAGTAGTATTTAGAAGTGATCTTAAGTTGAAGATTTTTTTCTTAAGCAATATCAATGTGTTTATCAGTTGGACATTGTGAGAACCAATTGCAAAGAAGACTATCAGAACTCAAGTCTTACATAACATAGGCCATCTCTCAACTAACTAGGACTCTTGATATTTAAACCTTAAGTGCAATTTCGAAGACTCAGAGGGTTTTGCAAAACTTGAAAGCGAAGAGGTTATGGTTTGTGCTCAGTGATTGATCAAGACAAGCCAGATGAACATTAAGACTCAAGCTTGGGGATTCATGTCTTTTTAAGTCTAGGTTGGTCCCAGCTTCAGCTTATTTCTTTGAATTAACTCTCAAAAATGAGAAAAGACTCAACTCAACTCTTATTGTGTTGTGGCTCAAAGAATATTTGGTGGAAATAGGGTATTTGTAATGCACCCTGTAAAGGTCCTTGGTGGAAGAATTTACAGGAATCTCAAGAACATACTGATTTAGTCAAAACAATGTCATTTTTTTTTTACAGGAAGAAAATGTCAATATGTCTCCTACAACTTTATTTGGTAGAGCATACTTATTTGGTGGGTGAGAACTTAAATGAAAAGAGTTTCTCCTAAACACAAGACTAAAAATTGAGATAAAGAGTCTACCTGCATGCACAAGTAAGGACTCCACCTTCCCTAATAAACACTAGGGTTGGATCTTGCATTCATCTGGTCTTTCCTGACTTGTGTAGTGTGAACCAAGGTTACTTAGACTCCCAAGCAGAAGCAAACCAATGAATCATGTATTAGGGACTCAGGTATATGAATACATCCTAAGTTAGGAGAGATCCTGGTCTATCTTATCAATGCTTGAGTGTATTAAGCCAAAGCCTGAGCAAATCAAGCTTCTATGGCCTGGAAAGTCTTTAAAGAAAAAGTTGAATGTCCATAAACACTTATTTTATTTTTGGCTTCAGCTTTCAGATCATAGCTAAACACTTTTGAAAATATTTTTAATTTTTGAATTTTCCATTTTTATGAAATTTTTGTGTTTTGTAAATTTTTTTGCAAATTTTCAAGATTTTTCAACTTTTATGGATTTTTTAATTAGGCTATAGATATATACTATAGATGGATATGTATAATGGACAAGAATTTGGAAAATACCCATATAATTCCTAGATCCTATGGATGCCTATCCATCCCCCCATGCCAAATCATGCTATGACATCATATGCATGCACAAAGGGGTAGACAGGTTTAAAGGGTCTTGGTGCAAAGGTCATAACAGGGTATAAAGCAGGGTGGATGGGTGGGTGGATGGTGGGTGGTGATAAATGAAGTGAAGCGAAGTGACGTGAAGTGAAGTGAAGTGAATGAAATGTGATGTGGACTAATAGTGGAAGGGTTGTTGGGGTGCCTCCCAGTGAGCGTTGAATTTAACATCCCCAGCTGGACTCTGTGTGAGGCTCAGGTTAGTTACCCTCCAGCAGAGCAACTATTTCACCAATGGGAGCAGGCTCATGAGTGAGATACGATTTCAATCGCTACCCATTAACTGTAAATTTATGCCCAGACTTGGGATCTTCAATCTCGACGACTCCATTGGGAAAAGGTCTCAAAACCAAGAAAGGACCAGTCCATTTGGACTTTAGTTTTCCAGGAAAGAATTTGAACTAAGCATTATAAAGCCAAACCTGCTATGATGGCTCAAACTCTTTCCGCCTAATGCGGTTGTCATGAAAGGCCTTGGTTCGTTGTTTAAAGGTCAAGGCAGAATCATAGGCTTCACGACGTAGCTCTTCTAATTCTTGGAGTTGGAGTTTCCTTTCTCGACCATACAAGTCTAGATCGAGGTTACATTGGTGAGCTGCCCAATAACTGCGATGCTCCAACTCCATGGACAAGTGACAAGGCTTCCCAAAAATAATCCTATATGGAGACATACCAAGGGGAGCCTTGAAGGCAATTCGATCGCCCATAAAGCATCAATCAGCTTGTCGGACCAATCCTTACGGTCAGATCAAGCCATTTTCTGGAGGATTTGCTTGATCTACCAGTTCGAAACCTCAACCTGGTCATTCGTTTTAGGATGATACAGAGAAGCGATATAGTGGTGGACTTCAGATTTCCTCAAGAGTGCTCAGAAAGACGAATGGGTGAAATGACTTCCTCCATCCGAAATGATTGCTCGAGGGATCCCAAAGCACGCGAAGATGTAGTATTTAACGAATTTTGTGGTAATGACATGGTCAGCATGACGCGCGGGAGTATCCTCAATCCATTTCGAAACATAGTCAATGGCAACAAGGATGTACTCAAAACCGCTGGGCGGAGGAAAGGGACCTATAAAATCGATTCCCCAAATGTCAAAAACTTCTGCAGCTAGGATGGGTTGCAAGAGCATCATGTCACGACGTGACATTGACACTAGCGACTGGCACCTAGTGCAACGCTTAGCGTAATTGTGTGCATCTTGATGAAGGGAGGGCCAAAAGAATCCACATTGCATCACCTTGGCTGCAGTTTTCCTCTTGGAGAAATGGCCTTCGCTGGCCTGATCGTGGCAAAAAGATAGCACACTGGGAACTCACTGTCAGGAACAAAGCGACGAATTATCTGATCAGCACCTACTCTAAAAAGTAGTGGATTATCCTAGAAAAAATACTTTACTTTTGCAATGAGATGCTCATGTTGGTTTTTAGGCCAACCCCTTGGAAGAGAACCAAAGCAAGGTAATTAACAATATCGGCATACTAAGGTCCACTTGCCACATTTATCGCTAGAAGGTGCTCATCAGGAAAAGATTCATTTAAAGTCAAGGTAAGCCCAATATGGTCTGGGTCGAGTCTCGAAAGGTGGTCTGCCACAACATTCTGGGCTTCAGCCTTATCTCGTATCTCAAGATCAAATTCTTGAATGAGAAGGACCCAATGAATTAATCGAGGCTTTGCATCCTTCTTATGCATGAGATGACGAATGCCCACTGACAGAGAGAATTTTTGCTTAATTAAAATAGTTGCAATAAGAATAATATGTCGTTGTATTTTATGTGGTTGCAAATCTCTCAATCAAAAATTAAAACAGATATCAAATTAGACCATAATAAAGTTGTCGCATCCACAGGGAGGTACGAACCAAATAAACTCACAAATGTTTCCACATTAATCTTGATTCTAGAAAAGAATGCTTAGTAAGATTATTCTTTAACTGAGTCTTGTTCCAATGAATTCTTTCATTGGTTGAAATAATAAAAGATGAGATAGTTAAAGGATATTGCATGCAATTGACAAGTCATAAATTAGGATAAACACTCAGTGCTTTTCACCTAATAAATATTCCATCACTTCATGGTTATCTTAGTCATGAGAGGTAGAGAGAGCTTGCTAGCAGCAAAACAGATCTCGAAGAATAAAGGGAAAGAGAGAGGGTGAGAGAGCAAATTCCATGCAATATATATAAACTCAATTTAAAAGTGATAAATAGTAATCAACAATGGCATCAGATGTAAAATTTAATGCAAATCCTACTGTAGCAAAACAGAGGATGGAGGAGGGGGGGTCGTTCGAGCTCTCTGGACAACCGCGGCCACATAGAGGGTGTCTTCGGATTTGGCGAGGTGTTAGGAGTCCAACGATGTGGGTGGCAAGAGCCGAAGTGATTGCTGGCAATGGGAGGAGCGGTGGAGAGGTTGGTGGCGTGGGTGGTGTCGATGGTAAGGGACCACTTGAGAGACAGTGTTTATGAAAATTCGTCATTGTTTAACATATGCATTGTAGCATAGGACAAATGCACTTTAAACAAATATAATTTATAACTCAAACTAAAGTCCGAGGTCAAACACAGAGAGCAAGTATTGTAATTTATGCACTAATCTCAATTAATACATAAATGAGCACAGGACATGAAACATAATAATGATATTCAAGGAATAAATTACTCAAAAATATATAAATGAGAAGTAATTGTAGCTCATAGAGTTGCGAAACAAAAAGGAAAGCAAAATAATGGTGATTTAAATCACCAATTATTTATATTATTAAGCATACATCTCACTTCATCAAATTACTCAAATAATGCTACAGTACCCTCAACCATGCCACTTAGGTACTTAAATGTTCCAACAGTACCATCATCAACCCAAATAAGACGTTGCCTTCATAGAACAGACGACTTAACTCTTTGCTTTTTACAGTGCTTTTGCACTATTCATCTCCCTTTCTACTTTTCTTCTTTCCTTTCTTCTTCTACACAGAACCTTCTCCTCTTCAGCCCTTCTTCTTTTTCCTTCACACACAAGGGGCTTCTTAGATCTCACAGTGGCTAAGTGTTTTAGCACTTTTCTCAAAGGTGCAAAAACCCCCCCATTTTCTCCTCGCAATTCCTCTCTCAACCAAAGGTATGCAATTGGGTATACGGATCTAGGTTATCGGGTATTCGGACTAGGGTCATCGGGTGTGCATGATGGCCGAGGAGTGCGTGCATGTGAGAGGGACCCGACCCCTCATGTACTAGGCGAGGGGTCAGTTTGACAAAATCCTAATATGTGGCATTGGGCGCCTGTCACTGGCCGATGTGGGACTAAAAGTCCCCTTTGTCTATCCTCATGCAGTAGCTGAAGATGCTTCATAAAATGGCGTAGCTGCAGGGGCTATTTATCTCAGCTCAGGCCCTGGAAAGAGGCCTAGGGGAGTTCCGTAGGACCTGGGGATAGTAGCAGAGCTTCTTGATGTCGAAGAAGCGTGGACGGAGCTTGGGACGACGACAGTGATGGCAGACAGCGACAGTTACCTAAAAAGAGTAACACAGGCTCAAAAGCCCCAATCAAATAGTCCAAGAGTGTTGCGAGAGGGCGTGGAGTGTGATGGTGGTGGTTTCATGGTGTTTGGTGAAGCATGGAGGTCAGACAAAGTTGGGAAGACGTGTGGTGGAGCTTGAGTTCGGTGGGATCATGGAGAGGTCGGTAACCTCAATAATCAAAGGGCTTTTGCTCTTTGAAGTGTGGCAGAGCTTTTGGATGTGGAACGAAGGTGTTTGGCGGTGTGCAATGGTGGCGCGAACTCACACGAGTACGCGTTGGACTTGGGGAAGATGATGAGGGAGGCGATGATATGGTGGTCAAATTGAGAAGTTGCGGGGAGAAAAAGAAAGGAGAGAGGAAAGGGAGTTATAGCACCTAATTATGGATGAAAGAGATGAGGAAATGATGCTGGTGTGATTGCTAGCACCAGAGACGAGAAATTCTCCGATGAGGGAGACGATGAGAAGGGGCTAGGGTGCCTCTGAGTTGACCATCGAGAGGCAGAGGAAGTCGGGGAGGAAGGAGACACTCCTAATTTGGCCGTTGGGAGGCCGTAGGATGATAGAGGAGGAGGCTTGCCAGAGATAGGGCAGAGGTAGCCAGAGAGGGAGTTCGAAGAGGGTTTTTGGGCCAAAACCTAGTGAAGGAAGAAAGACATGCCTCAGGGGTCCATTTATAGGCTAAGGATGGAGTTTCAAGCTTGGAAACAAGCTTGAAAACTCCAAGCTTCTTGCACATGCGGGGTACTGATCGCACGAGTTTCATGTGTCTAAAATTGGGGTTACGAGTAACCTGTCGTCATAGTTGCAAAACACGTGGTCAAGTAAAATTTATAATCGAAACTTGAAAAGTGAGTCCCGGGGTGAACATAGGGAGGCGAACATTCGATTTTTTAAAAATCCACGTTTCTCTTTTTATTTGTTTATTTCATTATTGTCATTTCTAATTTTTTTGGTATTTTTAGCAAGCAAGAGATTCGGTCAATGAAAACTTTATCTACTTGCAAAAATAAGAGGGACAAAGAGAGAGAGAGAGAAACAATCATCTATTCATGAAGAATTGTTCATTACACTAAGAAAGCAGAAATTCTACACTATGAAAGCGTAAAAAGATAGAATGAAGTGAGAGAAATCCCCCTCGACGGTTGCTTAGAGGATGACTCGCTCTGACGTCGTTTGGAGGAAGGCGGTGAGGAGTAGGACGAAGGAGGGCAGAGCCGGAGGGTGGAGGATGGGGCAGGACGGTGTTGCGGCGAGGACCTTCTTCCCGAAGGGTGGTGAGAGGACGGCCACGAGATGCTCCACGAAGGGGGATGAGAGGCGATAAAATGTTTGGTTTTCTATTCTAGTGGAGCATCCCGAGCTTGGGACAAGCTCTCTCTAGAGCTTTGGAGGTGGTGAGAGGAAGAAAGGAAGAGATGGTTTGGAATGGTGTGGGTAGGTCCTTTTATAGTGGAGGAAGAACAAATTCGCATCTGGGTGATTACTGACATCCATAAACGTCGCTGCAGCTTTCGCTGAAGATACACCCTTCAATTCCTATTTCTAGCGCGTGCAGACCATTAGTGACAGCTGCAAGCGTCACTAAAGGCCTGCGTCGCTAAAGATCCACTCCTGCCTCACTGGTACCCGCCCTACTGGTGCACGCTGCGTGCTCGTGCTCCCCGCTCTATGCGCGCACGCGCGCAGCTGCAGTTGCGTGCGTGCGTTGCCACTGGCTGACATTAGGTGGCCTGGATGGCACCACGTGGCACCATCTGGGTCATCCAATCTTCTTTTCTTTGTAGAGGGTGCCACGGTGCTCAGATCGAGATGATTCCCACGTTGTTGGACTCCTATCATCGCTCCAGATCCATCTGTATGATTGGATTTTCCATCCGAAACCCATATGGATGTCACATTGCCCCCTGGCCATTGATCTTCCTCGAACTTCGTATGATGCTATGGTTCTTTGATCTAGATGATTTCAGAGATGTTAGACTCTGATCGTCGTCCTAATCAGATCCGTATGGTCTGATCATCCATTTGAGGCCCTAAAATAAGTCTTCTTCTCTCCTGACCATAAAAAGGACCTAGTTAACCTAAAATATATACTACTCTAAATGCAGAATGATGTGAAGGTTTCCCTACCAGGAGGGGTGACGTAATAAAATGCGGAAATAAAAATATAAAGCAATCTCACAAAAATCAATCGCACAATGTACACAGGTATTTTTAGGTGGAAACCCAAACCGGGTGAAAACCACCACCTAACCCTCTCGAGTTAGGATTTTCCGATCAACCAAGTTGATCAAAATCCACTAAACGAATCACTTTGAACGAGGGTGATTCAACCTCAGTACAACCACGCTACAAGTACGAGGGTAGCGTTCCTCAACCCCTTCTCTCCACGAGAAGGATTTTGTCCCACGAAGGAGACGGGAATTCACAAAGCGAATACCCAATCAAAATACAAAGATAAAATAAAACAACAGTCCTATAGAGCCAACAAAATTAAACCTAGCTTCTATAGGAAATAGGAAACTCCCCTTTGCAAGGAGTGTGTCGATGATGACGCGGTGCGTGTGCCACGCGACGGCGCTACGTCGCTCTCGTTATCAACAGCGGGAGAGCGGGCGCGCGAAGGCTTGATGCTCTCAAGATGATGGAGCTTGAGCTTAGAGAGCAAGGGCCTCAATTGGACACAAAAGAGTGGAACTAAGTTGCTTAGGTGTGTCTCTTGTTTCTCTTAGTGTGTTTTTGTGTTACAAAGGTTCCCCTCTATTTATAGAGGCCTTAGGAAGGCTTTGGAAGGCTTGGAAAAGCTTCCATAGCCGTTGGGAACAAACTCCAAGTGAATCAGCCCGAAATCAGGAACAATCATTGTTCTGACAGGCTTATCAGACGTCTAATTCTAGCATCAGACGTCTGGAAGTTCACTATAAGACGTCTGATTCAAAGGTCAGACGTCTGATTTTGGGCGGGTTTCTCCCTGACTTGGATCAGATCTAAACAGGGTTTTTGTACAAGTCCATCAGACGACATAGAGGACGTCTGGCACTAAGTTTGGACGTCTGGAAACCTACTTTTACCGTGGGAAATGATTTCCAAACGTTGCAACGGCTAGAAAATCTCTGAGAAGAGATTTTGGGGCAGCCGAGGCAAAACGGTCATTTATCAGACGTCTGGACAGTCCTATGGACGTCTGATAAGGCTCTAACGGTCATATACTGCCGTGCTTGCTAAGTTAGCCAACGGTCCACTATCTGGACGTCTGGCAAATCCATCAGACGTCTTCTAAGACGTCTGGTCTAAGGTATGGACGTCTGATTTCATCAGACAGTACTAACTATGTCCAGCCTAACAGTTATCAGACGTCTGAAACAACAGTCAGACGTCTTAAAATGCTTTATCAGACGTCTGATTCGTGAATTAGACGTCTGGAAAGTCTGTTTTAACCCTATATTGGTTTTCTAAGTGTTCTACAGAAAACCTAAGTATCCTAGGGTTGTGCAGGTGTTCCTAGGACTACTGTTAGGGTTCTTTGAGGCTCTTTAACATAAGGAAAATAAAGAGCAAGAAAATAAATACAAGAGATACATGAAAGGATAAAAAGAATCTATCCTATTCTTCTTGTCTTCCATCTTCAATCTTTCGCTCCACACGAACCTCCTCTGTTTTCCGTCAAGCTCCTCCAATCCGTCCTGGATGCGAGCTCGAGTTCCGTCTAAACACGTCCACATTTGCAATTGACCTGAAATCTAGGACTCAAGTTGCAAATGTTAAATAACACGTGTTTTGTTATCATCAAAACAAATGATCGTGGTGCTCTAGCACCAACAATCTCCCCCTTTTTGATGATGACAAAACCGTAAATAATAATGCATAAAAAAATCCTCCCCCTTTTTGACATTATCAAAAAGGTTTAATTGATTTTACATTTCCTATAACTCCCCCTTAAAACATGCTCTTCTATGAGTTTATTTTAACAAAGGTAATATTCTCCCCTTTTTGTAACAACAAGATAGCTATTATTTTTCTCCTCCTTACTAAAGGAAATTTAGCTACCTTATTTCTCCCCCTTAAAAATTGACAATTAGCTCATCATTTTTTTTAACTCCCCCTATCTAAATGCTTATGATAAAAAGATAGGGTAAAGGGTTTTACCTCACCTACCATGGCCAATAAAATGGCCCGAATGGTGGTGGTGGATGCCACATCGGATGGGGCTCCCATCCGTAGCTTGGAGGCCCGGGCATTGGCGCCGGTCTCCAATCTGGTGGTCGACGTGCGGCGGGTCCGTCGTTTGTTCGCCGTCTCGTCGGTCTTCTTGTTCTCCTCCTTGGTCTACTCCTTGGTTCTCCCAATTCGAGTTGACCAGCCTTGAGTTTGTAGGTCCAGTCCTGTGTATTGTAGTTATCCCTGAATCCTACAAAACAAGATTCTAATTCTTTCTTCGGTATCCAAGTGAGCTTGGATCCGGATTTGTTAGAAGGTCTCCTTGATGGAGATCCTTTCTCAACCTTAGGGCTATAAAACTTATCTACTTTGTTGATTAATTTGTTAGAATTTTCCCTAAGACATGCAATTTCTCTTTCTATAATTTGCATCTTAGTCTTTAAATCAAAAATTTCTAACTTTAGACTATTATTTTCCTCAATCAATTTATTATTTTCATTGATGAGGTTTTGATTTTCTAATAATAGGTTATCATTTTTAGGACTAGCTTCTAGATCCTTAAGTTGTTTTTCTAACCTATTATTTTCATTTTTAAGAAAACTAAGGTTCTTCTTAATGCTTTTATTTTCTATCCTAAGTGATTTACTAATCTCAAAAAGTTCATTAAAAGCTTCTTGTAAATCCAGGTTTACCTCATTGTCGGAGTCGCTTTCGCTGTCGATGTCGCTTTCTCCGATTGCCATGAAACCAAGGCACGTGGTTTCCTTCTCTCCGAGATCTTCTTCCGAACTCGTCTCCTCATGAGTGCCTTCCAACCTCCTCCATATCTCGTGGGCGGTGGTGCACTCTTGGATTCGTTCGAATTCCTTCGGACTCAACGCGCAGTACAAGGCATTCATTGCCTTTGCGTTGAGTGAGAGCTCTAGAATCTGCACCTGCGAGTAGCCTCCTTGGGGTCGCTTCGGGATCTCATATGGGGTTTCGCAACATCCCCATATCTCGAATTCAGTGGCTTGGAGCCACGTCTTCATCCTCAACTTCCAATATCCGAAGTCCCTCCCGTCGAAATAGGGTGGTCGGACGGTGGATTGCCCTTCGGAGATTCTGACTGCGGCTATGCTTCCCTCCATGATCTAGATCCTCGCCGGTTTGTAACGCCGATTTCGCGAGACCTGCTCTGATACCAATTGAAGGTTTCCCTACCAGGAGGGGTGACGTAATAAAATGCGGAAATAAAAATATAAAGCAATCTCACAAAAATCAATCGCACAATGTACACAGGTATTTTTAGGTGGAAACCCAAACCGGGTGAAAACCACCACCTAACCCTCTCGAGTTAGGATTTTCCGATCAACCAAGTTGATCAAAATCCACTAAACGAATCACTTTGAACGAGGGTGATTCAACCTCAGTACAACCACGCTACAAGTACGAGGGTAGCGTTCCTCAACCCCTTCTCTCCACGAGAAGGATTTTGTCCCACGAAGGAGACGGGAATTCACAAAGCGAATACCCAATCAAAATACAAAGATAAAATAAAACAACAGTCCTATAGAGCCAACAAAATTAAACCTAGCTTCTATAGGAAATAGGAAACTCCCCTTTGCAAGGAGTGCGTCGATGATGACGCGGTGCGTGTGCCACGCGACGGCGCTACGTCGCTCTCGTTATCAACAGCGGGAGAGCGGGCGCGCGAAGGCTTGATGCTCTCAAGATGATGGAGCTTGAGCTTAGAGAGCAAGGGCCTCAATTGGACACAAAAGAGTGGAACTAAGTTGCTTAGGTGTGTCTCTTGTTTCTCTTAGTGTGTTTTTGTGTTACAAAGGTTCCCCTCTATTTATAGAGGCCTTAGGAAGGCTTTGGAAGGCTTGGAAAAGCTTCCATAGCCGTTGGGAACAAACTCCAAGTGAATCAGCCCGAAATCAGGAACAATCATTGTTCTGACAGGCTTATCAGACGTCTAATTCTAGCATCAGACGTCTGGAAGTTCACTATAAGACGTCTGATTCAAAGGTCAGACGTCTGATTTTGGGCGGGTTTCTCCCTGACTTGGATCAGATCTAAACAGGGTTTTTGTACAAGTCCATCAGACGACATAGAGGACGTCTGGCACTAAGTCTGGACGTCTGGAAACCTACTTTTACCGTGGGAAATGATTTCCAAACGTTGCAACGGCTAGAAAATCTCTGAGAAGAGATTTTGGGGCAGCCGAGGCAAAACGGTCATTTATCAGACGTCTGGACAGTCCTATGGACGTCTGATAAGGCTCTAACGGTCATATACTGCCGTGCTTGCTAAGTTAGCCAACGGTCCACTATCTGGACGTCTGGAAAATCCATCAGACGTCTTCTAAGACGTCTGGTCTAAGGTATGGACGTCTGATTTCATCAGACAGTACTAACTATGTCCAGCCTAACAGTTATCAGACGTCTGAAACAACAGTCAGACGTCTTAAAATGCTTTATCAGACGTCTGATTCGTGAATTAGACGTCTGGAAAGTCTGTTTTAACCCTATATTGGTTTTCTAAGTGTTCTACAGAAAACCTAAGTATCCTAGGGTTGTGCAGGTGTTCCTAGGACTACTGTTAGGGTTCTTTGAGGCTCTTTAACATAAGGAAAATAAAGAGCAAGAAAATAAATACAAGAGATACATGAAAGGATAAAAAGAATCTATCCTATTCTTCTTGTCTTCCATCTTCAATCTTTCGCTCCACACGAACCTCCTCTGTTTTCCGTCAAGCTCCTCCAATCCGTCCTGGATGCGAGCTCGAGTTCCGTCTAAACACGTCCACATTTGCAATTGACCTGAAATCTAGGACTCAAGTTGCAAATGTTAAATAACACGTGTTTTGTTATCATCAAAACAAATGATCGTGGTGCTCTAGCACCAACATGATGATGCTATGCAATATTTATAACATGAAATGCAAATCTAAGCCTAATGAATAGGCATTTTAACCTAAATAGATGTGTCTATATCATACCCCCATGCCTATCTTTTGCTAGTCCCAAGCAAAATTAAACTATGTGCTATGTATAAAATCAAAATTAGGATTAGATCACTTAGGCTTAAGTCGTTTATTAATAATAGAAATTTTCAACTAAGGTCCTAAACAATGAAAACTCAACAGTACCCGGGTGCCTGCCAGAATGCAGACCGCCCAAGTCCTCGCCTTATTAAAAAAGGGAAGATACTTTTTTTTATTATTTTTCTTCTTTTCTAATTTTTTTTTGTACTTTTGGAGTTTGAGAATTTCGGGATAACTTTTTACGGCTACCCGACCTGCCCAAGATTCGAAAAGGACTTTAAGTGCTAAGCATCTTATGAAAATAGTGAAAGACTCACTAGGTGGCCATTAAAATGGACTTCAAGTTTCTACAGCCAAAGGTGACCTTGCCTAAAGGTTTATTTTTTTGATTGGTAGCTTTCTTCCTACTTTTATTTATGGGGTCAACACAAGGGTGAACCCAGTGTATACCTCCCCGGTTTATTCTACTTCCCTGCTTCTTCCCTAAGTGTTTTGGGAATTATTGTGCATTTTTTTGTGAGTTGGGTCCTAGACAACAGGCCAATGGGCTGTTACCCACGGCAACTTGCCAGTTATACTCGTGCGATGAAGTGTGATTTTATTTTTATTTTATTTTTTCTCCTTTTTCTATATATATTTTTTTCTTTTTTTTAAGTAGATGGCTTCCCTGATCTAAGATTTACCTAAAGGAAGTATAACGAAAATGGTGTTGTGATTGGGCTTTGGACAACCTATCGATGAGCTGTTACCAACGATAACTTGATAGCCATACCACCCTAGATAGTTCATTAGCTACCCAATTTTCGAAGAAACCGTCGAAAAGTGAGTCAGTGCAAAAAGAAGTATGTAGATGCTTAGGCTTAAAGTCCCCCTAAATCAGAGGGCGGGTTGATAAGTCGCATTCTTATCATCCCAATTTATTTACCAACTTAAAATGAATTTTAATTGGCAATGACTCGAGACTAAGTTCACATTCGAGTGGACACCCCGGCTAATTAAGCCTGAAGACCCAAGGAGTCTAAGTGTTTAGGTCCTCTCGTATCATTTTCTAAAGTTAATAACTTCCAAATGCCTAAGTTTTCTTCTCCTAATTCTTCTTTTTTTTTTCTTTTTGAATTTTCAATTTTTTTTATTTATTTAAAGAAACTAAAAGAAATTCTACGAAGTTAACAAAATGATTTCAGGATTAAGTATCCACCCCCCATGCCTAAATGATGCAATGTCCTTATTGTAAAAATAAAGACATGAAAAGGGTGGAGTAAACAGAATATCACTTGAGTATCGTGAAAATCCGGTCAGCTCCGCTGAGAGAAGTGTATACACACGTGCTAAATTTAATGCCTTCAGCTAGGCATAAAATACATACAAGGAAGAAATTAAAAATTCACTAGTGCGGGTCAGAATCAAAATAAAAATATTGATCCTGAAACCTGCCAGTAGAAGATGTCCACAGACGTGAACCAGATTATGGTGCAGACCCATGCCCCAGAGTCAAGTTGTTCTTAGGTTCTGGATGAAAATCACCCAGAACCGAAGGTTGTTGTGTTTGTGGGACCGGGCTTACGGTTTAGTGGTGTGCAACCTAAAACCAAAGTGTCGGACAATGAGTAAAGATGGTTCAATAGGTGCGATTGTCCACTTAACATCTAGCTCAGAAAAATAATCAGTTATTTCGAGCTTGGGTTGCACGTGAAAGATATCGTAAGGGTCCTGGTAGAAAGTAGGTGGTTTCAGGTCAATAGGTACCCTTAGATCCAAATTCAAAGTTCCCTCAGAACTAGCCTCCCAAATTTTTATTTGAATAATTATATCTTCCAACATCAAGGGCTTAGGCTCCGGGACCTCTAGCATATCATTCACCCCATATGATTCTCCCAAGTCCAGAAATCATGGCTGAATCAAGATTGACTTGGGCACAATGATCTCAGAAGTCAGCTCTTTGGGGTGTAGATGAGGAATGGAGTCACTGATTGAATCATCAAGTAAATGAGGATTCGAATCCTCCAAGTTAGCCCCAACCGAATCAAAATCTTCAATGATTGGCCTATCACATGGTTCATCATGCCCCTCGAGCCCATTTGTCTCACTAAAATCATCTTCCTTAAGCTCAAGTGAGACTTCACTAAGAGATTCCTCACCCTCAGAATCAAAGAATCCATGATCCTCATTTATATATGTCTCAAAATCATATGTCATTTCATGGTCTGTGGAGACATATTTTTCATCATTCCCTGGCTTTAGAATCTTGGGTGAGAAACTCGATTCATTCTCAAAGGGTTTCCCTAGCCCAACCTGATCATCTCCAATCTCAGAATATGTATCCCCCCTGACACGTGCCTGAGCGGGTTCAAACATTGGCTCTCCTGAAGGGGGTTCATCTTGAGAATCATCCCAATATTTGACTAAGGCAACCATAAATTTCATCCTCAACCTCGACAATTTCCCAAGAAGAAACTCACCTAGGTTCCTATCTGTAACACTTTGGAGCAAATCCAATAAACAACTATTAAGTTCATCAATCATTTTTATCATAGGCTCTAGTGCTTTAGTGCATGGTGTTGGCTGAGCTTCTAAATATTGTATAGTGTTCCTCAAATTAGCCAACACCCTATCCTGGATTTGGTTCACCTGAACCGACTGGTTCGATTCAGGTTTGGGTGGGTTTGGGTTAAATCTAAGGGAGTTAAGATGTCAAGGTTCTTGGGTCCCTCCCTGAAAGTAGGTCGTTCTAGGTTGTTCAAAGGATGATGGCAACCTATATTCAGTGGAATACTAGGGAGTGTAGGTGTTATAATCATTATATCCTTCTTAATTGTAGATCGGGTTGGTTTGGTCATCAAAGGATGGAGATCCATAATCATTGTAGGTTTGGGAAGGATAACAATCATAGTCTTGTTGTCCAGGGTTAGGCCCTAGACATTGAGGTCTAGATTTGTATCCCCAATCAAAGTTATCTCGGCTATTGGATGGGTAATTACAAGTCAAGTTGGGATAGTAATCATCTTGGGGATAAGTGGTGATAGGAGGATAGGATTGGAAATGTGTAAAAGATGTGGAAGGATACATTGTGGAGTAGGAGGGAAAACAAAAGTGAGAAAGGTGCCCTGCAGTACAATTAACCAAACCTGTACTTATGTGGGTAGCCTAAAGACCTACAGACTCCTAGGACTCGTCTTGAGATTATAAACGATTTAGTCTACTTTTATCCAGTCAATCCAACCAGTTAGAAGGAGGGACTGGGGAGAAGGTTCGTCCTTTGGCTTGTGCCTCCGGTTCCTAGTGTACCGCCCAGCCATGGTCATTTGACGCTATTCCCCTAGCAAGACATCAAATGGACTAGCAGAAGCAGATTAATCGAAGAAAATCTCAGTCTGAGCCCCAAAAAGTGAATCAATCCTTAAGGCCAACATCTACTCAGCTTTAATTAGGCTTGGGATGATTGTGCTCTTAGAATGTGATGGGCCCTTTAAATGGGTTGTGCCCTTAATGATCAATTAAAACGTGTGTGCGTGCACAACTAGGGTTTGCAAACAAGGTTATTTGATGATGTGTCTTTTAGGGTTTAACCTTGTTTAGCAGCTTTTAGGGTTTACTCTTCGGTATATTCAATCAAGGTTAGTAGAACGCTCCAAGTTTTGAAAACACGGGTGATGATATGTTCCTTTAAAAATAAAAAATAATGTGGAGTGTCTGGTTCAGCCCTAAGAATCAACCCTAACTGGCAAGCTACTGATGAATCGGTTTTAATTTGAGTGGTGCGGCACAAACAAATCAATCAATTGGCCTATTCGCACCACAGATTAAGTCACACAATGCCTTAGCCTAATCAGATTTCTACTCACTTATGTGTTTTGAGTTGAAGTGTATAGGGTCCACAGGTTAGATCCCGGTTAAGTGGTAGAATCAAAGTGGAGTGGTGCGCCTTAAGTCGAGAATTGTGGGTGTTAAGGTGTGTCTCTTTCAGAAAATCCCACAATCAGATAACACATTTTTTATTTTTTTTATTTATGTGGATGGTGAGGTGAGTGGAGGTGGCAAACAAACAATCAAATCTATCCTAGGGTTTATAAAAAGCACCTAAGTTGATTTGGGTTTGAGTTATTAGGTTATGGAATGAAAACTAAGGTGGGGGTGGTGTGGGGGACACTTACAAAACCTTTATCCGTACTTTTCTCTGATCTAGCTGCTTTGGCCCACCTCAGAAGAGTACCTGCAATCACAATAAGATCAGAGAAAAAGTGAGATAAAAGTTAGGTAAGGCGGAAAAAACACGAAAAAAAACCAAAGAGCATTGCCTCCTTGGCAACGGTGCCAAAATGATCACACGGGTTTCACGTGTTTGAAATTGGGGTTACGAGTAACCCATCGTCGTAGTTGCAAAATGCATGGTCAAATAAAATTTATAACAAAAACTCGAAAAGTGACTCCCAGGTCGAACACGGGGAGGTGAACGTTTGGTTTTTTAAAAATCCACATTTCTCTTTTTATTTGTTTATTTCATTTTTGTCTTTTATAAATTTTTTGGTATTTTTAGCAAGCAAGAGATTTGGTGAATGAAAGCTTTATCTACTTACAAAAATAAGAGAGAGGGAGAAAGAGAGAGAGAGAGAGAGAAACAATCATCTATTCATGAAGAATTATTTTTTACATTATGAAAGTGGAAAATCTACACTATGAAAGCGTAAAAAGATAGAATGAGGTGAGAGAAATCCCCTTCGACAGTTGCTCGGAGGATGACTCACTCTGACGTCACCTGGAGGAAGGTGGTGAGGAGCGTAATGAAGGAGGATGGAGCCGGAGGATGGAGGATGGGGCAGGGCGACGTCATGGTGAGGATCTTCTTCCCGAAGGGCGGTAAGAGGATGGCCACGGGATACTCCACGAAGGGGGATGAGAGGCGGGAAAATGTTTAGTTTTCTACTCTAGAGGAGCATCCTAGGCTTGGGACAAGCCCTCTCTAGAGCCTTGGAGGTGGTAAGAGAAAGAAAGGAAAAGATGGTTTGGAATGGTGGTGGGTAGGTCCCATTATAGTGAAGGAGGAAGAATAAATTCGCATCTAGGTCATTACTGATGTCCATAAATGTCATTGCAGCTGTCGCTGAAGATCTGCCCTTCAATTCCTCTTTCTGGCGCTCAGACCATTAATGACAGCTGCAAGCATCACTAAAGGCCCAAGTTGGTAAATATCCACTCCTACCTCGCTGGCGTGCACATCGCACGCTGCGCGCTTCATGCGCCCATGCTCCCCGCACCGTGCACACACGCGAGCTGGCATGTGCGTGCGCTGCTGTTGGCCGACGTTGGGTGGCCTCGATGGTGCCATGTGGTGCCATCTAGGTTGTCCATTCTTCTTTCTTTTGTAGAGGGTGCCACGGTGCTCAGATCGAGATGATTCCCATGCTACTAGACTGCGATCGTCGCTCCGGATCCATCCGTATGGTCGGACTTTCCATCCGAAACCCATATGGATGTCGCATTGCCCCCTGGCCGTTGATCTTCCTCAGACTTCGTATGATGCTACAATTCTCCAATCTAGACGATTTCAAAGGTGTTAGACTCCAATCGTCATCCTTATCAAATCCGTATGGTCCAATCATCTATCCGAGGCCCTAAAATAAGGCTTCTTCTCTCCTAACCAAAAAACAGACCTAACTAACCTAAAATATATACAACTATTCTAAATGCAGAATGATGCATGCTATGCAATATTTATAACATGAAATGCAAATCTAAGCCTAGGAACATGCGTGAATAAAAATTTTAACCTAAATAGATGTGTCTATATCAGATACCCACATCTCCCATGTGTTCGCATGGGAGATTGGGAAAGACTTAGGGTCCAAGGTCGGGTTTGATTGAAAGAGAATTCTTCAAGGAATCTCTGGTTCAAATCTGGGACTGATTGATTAAGAAATGAGCGAGAAAATCTCGCTTGAGTCTCGTCGGAGGTATTACAGCTATTCCTAATGGTGGCAAGGACCTAGATGTGAAGAAAATGAAGAAGTTAAGGGGGTCCTTGCAAGGATTTTGAAAACTGAGGGGTTCTTTGTAAGAAAAAGAGTAAGAACAGGATTAAAATGCAAATTGGGTCAAGATGATCTCTGATTGGGTCCAAATTTTGGTACAAACCTAATTTAGACCCAAGAAATCTGATGGTGAACTTGGATTTAGGTTTTGACAAAGTTTGACTGGGTAAATTGCGTAGAAACCCAAATTAGGGCAATTAGTTGTTTAAGACTCTATTTTAGGTCAAAATGGGTTCCAATGGTAAAATCAAAGATACCAAACCTTATAGAATATTTTTTTATGATTTATAGAAGGTTTAGGTGAATTTTATCTTGACCAGAACCTTAGTGAATTAAGCAGGTCTATTTTTAAGGTTTTAGATGTCATTTAATTCTTGTAACTGGTGAAAACCCATTTCTATCTGCACGGATCCTCTTGTTAGACTTTAATGCATATTTGACCTTTAATAAACCCTTGAGAAAACCCACAGTTGTTCTGCATTCATGATAGATGGTAAAATTATAGTTTTAACCCTGGTTTCATGTAAAATCTCAAAAAGGATGTGCAGTGAATTACTGTCCTTTGGCAGTTATGTAGGAGCATTTATTAATGGATTTTGACTAATTAAAGCTAGGTATGGCTGATGATGAAGTTATCATCAGACAATGCAGATGGGGTGGGATCAATGGCGAGGACGTGGTGAGTGCGTAGGTGATGCCGGTAAGGAAGATGGCAGCCGAGATGGTCGCTGTGGGCTTGTTGGTGAGGGTGTGTGCATTGGGTTTCTTTGGAGGTTGCAGGAAGTGAAGAAGAAAGAAGAAGAAGAAGAGGAAGGGGTGGTGTTGATGGTGGTTAAGAGAGGGTGGCTGAAGGTGATGGAAGTGGTTGGAGGTGGTGTGCAATGAGAGAGGTTGGGTTGAGTTGTAGGTGGTGGTGTTGGCGTGGTAGGAGGGGTGGTAGAAGAAGGTGGAGATAGATGAATAAGGAGGAAGAGGATGGCAGTGGGCGAGGGCATGGTGGTGTGCACGCTGTCACCGTGTGCACCTATGTGTCTGGAGAGCAGCGAGTGTGGTGGAGTAAGCTTTCGGCCATGGTGTACGTCAGGGGTTCCTGGTGCATGCTTAGTTCACTGTGGTGGCGAGGGAGAAGATCCCTGGCAATGGGGCGAGAGAGATGATTTCCGGTGGAGAGGATGGAATGGCTTTTTAAAACCTCTCCGTCTATTTCTCTTCAACCGCCAACTTCTCCAACCACTCAGCGAAGATCACGAGTGGTTGGAATAGAAGATAAGTTCTGGCCCTACTTTACCAAACGTCCAATCAACAGTCCAAATGTCTTAAAAAGTGTGGATCGTAGTGAGTCTTCGATGGAGGTTCTCAGACATCCAAATTAATCTCCAAACGTCTTTTAAACATAGAAATACCATCTGAACTCGCACCTAGTCTGCATTCATCAAATAAATTATATTATCATATCATATGTTATTAAATGTAAAATTGGTGTATAAGATTAGACACAGACTAAGGTGAATTCCCATTTACCTCTTAATCAATTAACAATTAAGAACAACTAATTAAAGAGTACTTAGGCCAAATAATGGTCCACGAAAGTAGACTTATCAAATGCCCCCATGCCTAAGTTTTGCTAGTCCCTAGAAGAAAGTGAAAATCAATGGAAGTAACCAAAAGGTTTCTTCTTTTCTAGTTAAATGTGAGGTGATAGTAGCCTAGGCAATGGATCCAAGTGAAAAGCCAACTTACATTTGAAGTTCGTACTTCACCCTTGATAAAATTCTACCAGGATAGACAACTACTTCCCTCAGGGATAAAGCAAAAAATTATCTATAATTTGACCCTGGATTTTTGGCTTAGGTAGGAGATACTGGGTTGAATGGATTTATATTTGGTGGCTCACACTCATCTGGTGCTACATGTAGTCTAGTACTGCATACTTTAAATTTCTAGACTATAAAACTAGTCAACCTTGAGAGAGGCTAAAAACTGTGCTCTCTATGTGTTCCCTCACGCTCACTCACTCTCTCTTTTCTTTTTCTTTCTTTTTTCTTCTTTCTTTTCTGAGATCACATAACTTACCAGATTTTGTAAGTACACTCAATGTTTGGTGGCCTCACATGGCATTCACACTTCAATTAAAGTCCTAATAACCCTACAAATAAGTTAGAAGTCCTCAGTCAGTATTCGGACGATAAAAAATACTGAAAAGTAGGAATGGGTCATATTTGGCGGATCGCAATGGGTATTTTTTTTACCTCAATGTTATGGAAACCTGATAAAATAGACACCTAAGACAGCTATTACCTAAATTCCTTTTTCTTTTCTCTTCCTTTTTTTTGTACATATATATATTTTTCTCGCTTTTTTCCTTCTTTTTATATGTATATCTATATATTTCTTGTCTTCCTTTTCTCTCTTTCTCTCTCTTTTTTTTATAACTCCAACACAATATGATGCATACTTTTATTTATGAGGCATTATTAGGGATGATGATGATCAAGAGGATTTTGTTTGATTTATTTGGCAGAAGTGCCTACTCTCGGCACTAGGAAGGAATGAATAGGACAAGTGTATTTCTGACCTTTGACATTACTACCCTCCTTCAGCTGAAGATTCTATGAAGGACGATCGTAACCATCCACCATAGTCATAGTTTTATTAGGACTCAATCTCTATGTATTTGCCTTATTTGGTGACTCTTAGGAATTCACACAATGTTTGCACACAGGAATAGAGAGTGAAAACTATTCCTAACTCTAAGGTATCATCATCTAATTATCCAAAACTTAAGAGTCCTTGCACTAGACTTAGCGTACTAGTAGTCTGTCTACTTTCTCCTCATTAATATTAGGTGGATCTAATAGAAGATAGTATGCCTGACCCATTCAAACTATCCAAGGACTCAGCAGACTAAAAATGCTTATTCGTTTTCTTCAAAGATCCATTATCCATTTTACATGCAAGTGAAGTAACTGTATTGGATTCTAAACTTAGAAATACTTTAAGAAGAAAATCTTCAATGAAACCTCCTTGATAAAGGTGTTTTGCTAAGGCTAACCAATTCAACTCAAGAAAACAAAAGATTTTTTTTTTGACTAATGCACCTAACCTAAATGCATGAAACTTGCCTAAAAATGCAAAATGCACCCCCCATGACTAAATCCTACAATATCCTCATTGTAAAATTAAAACAGGAGGAGAAAGGAAGGTAATCACCTGATGAAGGAGTTATTCAGGATGTTGGGTTGCCTCCCAACAAGTGCTGCATTTTCTGTCGATAGCCAGACTTATAGGGAACCTATAAGTCTAGCTCCAAACAAAAAGATTTAGGCCCAAAAAATATGTGTAAAAGCACGAGCCTAGTAAACAAGTAGCCATGGATGTTGGCAAGCTGATGATGCAACGTTATTTCAAATGCTCACCAGAAGACATGATAGCAAACAATCTCACAAGCTACCTGGAGAGGTCTAGGAAAATGAGTAATAGAAGAAGGGACCTCTTGAAATAGAATAAGTGGAGGATAACAAGAGTCCTCCAAAGTAGGAAGGGTTTTCAAAGATATAACCATAAATATGTCAAACCCTTGAATGTCGAGAGTAAAAGTACAAGCATTAATCCAAACTCGCCATTCTACCTGTGGATGTACTGGCCTGATATGCTCCCCAGAAAGAATGCTTGTGAGCAGAGACCTGAGCCAAGGATTAGGTAAGGAATCTACAGTTTGCTTGAGTGATTGGGTGGTAATTATTAAGTCCAAAGAGGGCTTAGTCTATTTAGGTTCCATTTCCAATAAGAATTCTTCTTCCACATCCTTACATAACTTCATTATTTCATGAACCTCCAACTGCTTCTCTACAATAGATGAGTCATGTACAAAATTCATTATCTCATTATCATTAGTAGACTCATGATCAACATGCTTTGATGACAGTTGGGTTCCTGGGAAGTAGCGAGATTAGAATTATCATTAAGTCCATTCTCAGGTACTTTCTCGTCAATTAAATCCTTTCCGGAAACTTTGTGTTATACTTCATCTTTAATATCTTTAGGAGGATTATCATTCTCAATGTTATGGAGAAAGCCTATATTACTCAATTCGTTGTTCTGCTCGGGGCATAAATCCTCGATACATATTGTCCCTGAGAATCTCTCTTAGGCTTCTCAATCTTGTGTTTGTCCTCTTCCAACCTCAACTCTATATCTTCCTGATTTTGTGGAGGATGCTTTTCAAAATCAAAAGTAGGAAGGAATCCAGATTTCACCAAATCATTAATATCCTCGGGGGGTAAGTCCTCAAATAACACATAATCCCCTCGAGATTTACTCCAAACTCTAAGTCTAGGTTCCTCTCTTGGGTTATCATCCTCCTCTAAAATAGACTCTTTGTATCCCTAAGACCAAAATCGATGCAATTCATCCTCGATTCCCTCAAGGCCACCTTCATTGGGCACATGTAAATCCTCGGAATGCTGAATGGTAGGTGTTGGTTCCCTAAGTGGAGGGTCGAGATTAGGCTCACTAAGAGTAGAATGAGGTTCCACCACATGATTAATAGGGGAAGTGGCACGAATAACACGACCTTGACTGGGTTATCAGGGGTAAGAAAAATACTGTCAGTGCGGTCAAGGTCCTCAAGTGGTGCCATCTTCCCTTTCTTTTGATTCCAATATAGCTTAGGTGGATAATCAATAAGATAGTTGATGTAAACACATTTATTGAGGGTAAAATGCCTATTCATGCATGTTCCTAGGCTTAGAGTTGCATTTCATGTTATAAATATTGCATAGCATGCATCATTTTGCATTTAGAGTAGTATATAAATTAGGTTAATTGCATTTTTTTATGGTTAGGAGAGAAGGATATTTATTTTGGAGCCTCAGATTGACGATTCGACCGTATGGATCTGATCAAGACGACGATCGGAGTCTAATGCCTCTAAAATTGCCTCGATCGGAGTCCCGTAGCATCATATGCAATCCAAGGAAGATCAATGGCCAAGGGCCTAGGAGACATAATTCGAAGCTTCAAATGACAAATCCGATCAACCGGATGGATTTGGGTCAACGATCGCAGCCTAACAACATGAAAATCGACTCAATCCGACCTCTGTAGCAGCCCCTACAAGAAGATGGATGGCCCAGATTGCACCACGTGGTGCAGCCCAGGCCGCCCAGAGCACGCACGCGCCACTGCACCCGTGCAGCAACGCGAGTGCACAAGCACGCACGTAGGCGCGCATGCACATAGCATAGCACCAGCGTATGGGCACGTGCGTGTTGCAAGGCGGGGGAGCGCGACGCTAGCACGCGAGCGCATGTGCGGCAAGGCGGGGGAGCGTAGTGCTAGCTATACGTGAGTTGGACCTATAGCGATGCATGAGTTGGACCTACAGCGACGCTTACAGTCGTTGCTAATTCTTTGCACGCTAACAAAGCCAGCTTTGGGCATGAGCGGCCAAGAGCAGGCATGAGCTGCTTACAGTGACGCTTCCAACAATGGTCTGGATGTCACTAATGGTCCCATACCTATTTTTGCCTCTTCTCCACTATAAAAGAACCCACACACCCTCCCTTCTAAGTCATCTCTACCTACTCTACTCCCACCTACTCCTAAGCTTTAGCAAGTTTACCAACGCTCTATTAGAGCTTGCTCTCAAGCTCCCAAGGTGCCTATTAGTATATCGAACCTTTGCCCCACCAAATACTCCTCCAACTTCCCATCCCCATTCATAGGTTGCCTTGGAGCCGTCCACCCACCTCCATTCCGGAGCCACGCCAAAGCTTTCCTCAACATGATGTCCTTCTACATCTCACCTCCATCGTCCTGCTCCTCACCTCCTTCGTCTGAGCTTCCGCTAGGCATCATCATCTCACTGAACAACCGATTCAGGAGATTTCCTCTCACGTCCCTCTCTTTTTATGCTTTCGTAGATTATTGTAATAGACATTAATGCAATACATCATATTTGATTCCATCTCTATCTTGTGATTGCTTGTCTTTTATTTCAAAAACACAAAAAGAAAAAAACAAAGCCCTAAAATACCAAAAAGAAACAAATTGAAGTGCGATTTTCAACTAAAGTAAACGTCGCCTCCCTGTGTTTGACTTGGGACTCCCTTGGAGTTTTGGTATAAATTTTATCTGATCGACGTGTTTTGCAACTATGACAACGAGTTACTTGTAACCCCAATTTCTAACACATGAAACACGCTTGACCATTTTGGCGTCGTTGCCGGGGAGGCAACAGAATTTACTTTATTGTTTATTGTGTTTCTTTGCATTCACATAGCACTAACCCTTCTTGTCTTTGATCTACTATCTTGTAGGTACCCTAGCATGGAGATCCAAGTGCGGTAGACTCGAGTAAAGTGCGGGTAGAGTGTTTTGTAAGTGTCCCCTACACCACCCCCACCTTAGTTTTCATTCCATAACCTAATAACTCAAACCCAAATCAACTTAGGTGCTTTTTATAAACCCTAGGATAGATTTGGTTGTTTGTTTGCCACCTCCACTCACCTCGCCATCCACATAAATAAAAATAAAATAAAATAAAAAGTGTTATCTAATTGTGGGATTTTCTGAAAGCTACACACTTAACACCCACAACTTCTTTTCCTAAGGCGCACAATTACTTTGATTCTACTACTTAACCGGGATTTGACCTATGGACCTGGTACACTTCAACTAAATACACATAAGTGAGTAGAAATCTGAATAGGTTAAGCATTCTTGTGTGCCTTAACTAAGTGGTGCAATAAGCCAATTGATTGAGCTGTTCAGGCTGCACCACTCAATCTAAAACTGATCCATCAAGTAGCTTGCCACTTAGGGTTATTCTTAGGGCTGAACCAGGCACTCCACATTATTTTTTATTTTTAAAGGAACATATCTACACCTATGCTTTCAAAACTTGGAGTGTTCTACTAAGACTTGATTGAATATACCTAAAGATTAAGCCCTAAAAGCTACTAAACAAGGTTGAACCCTAAAAGACACATCATCAAATAACCTTGTTTGAAAACCCTGGTTGTGCACGCACACACATTTTAATTGATCATTAAGGGCCTATCACATTCTTGAAGCACTATTGTCCCAAGCCTAACTAAAATTGATTAGATGTTAGCCCTAAGGACTGGTTCGCTTGTCGGGATTCAGATTGAGATTGTTCACGATTAACCTGCTTATATTGGTCAATCTGATGTCTAGTTAGGGGAGTAGCGTCAAACGACCATGGTTTGGGGGTATACTAGGAACTGGAGGTGCAAGCCAAAGGAAGAACCTTCTCCCCAATCCCTCTTTCTAACTGGTTGGATTGCATGGACATAAGTAGAGTAAATCATCCATAATCTTAGGACGGATTTTGAGAGTCTGTAGACCTTTAGGCTACCCAACCTAAGGACAAGCTTGTATTTTTGTATTGCAGGGCTCCTTTCACTTCTGATTTCCCTCCTTACTTCACCGTGTACCCTTCCACATCTTACACCCATTTCCAATCCTATCCTCCTACCACCACTTATCCCCAAGATAATTACTATCCTGACTTAACTTGTAATTACTCATCCACTAGTCGGGATGACTTTGATTGGGGATACGAATCCGGACCTCAGTGTCCAGAGCCTAACCCTGGACAATAAGACTATTATTACTATCCTTCCCAAACCTACAATGATTATGGATCTCTATCCTTTGATGACAAAACCAACCCGATCTACAATCAGGAAGGATATGCTGATTATAACACCTACCCTCCCCAGTATTCCATTGAAAATAGGTCATCACCATTCTTTGAACAACCTAGAATGACCTACTTTCAGGGAGGGATCCGAGAACCTCGACATCTTGACTCCCCTCGATTTAACCCAAACCCACCCAAACCTAAATCGAACCAGTCGGTTCAGGTGGACCAGATCCAGGATAGGGTGTTGGCTAATTTGAGAAACACCATACAATCTTTAGAAGCCCAACCAACACCATGCACTAAAGCATTGGAGCCTATGATAAAAATGATTGATGAGTTGAATAGCTCTTTATTGAATTTGCTCCAAAGTGTTAGGGATATGGACCTGGGTGAGTTTCTTCTTGGGAAATTGTTGAGGTTGAGGATGAAATTTGTGGTTGCCCTAGTCAAATCTTGGGATGATTCTCAAGATGAACCCCCTTCAGGAGAGCCAATGTCTGAACCCGCTTAGGTGCCTATCGAGGGGGATACATATTCTAAGATTAGAGATGACCAGATTGGGCTAGAAAAACCCTTTGAGAATGAACCGAGTTTCTCACCTGAGATCCCCGAGCCAGGGAGCAAGGAAAAATATGTCTCTTTGAACCAGGAAATGACAATCGATTTTGAGACATATATAAATGAGGATCATGGATTTTTTGATTCTAAGGGTGAAGAATCTCTTAGTGAAGTCTCACTTGAGCATAAGGAAAATGATTTTAATGAGACAAATGGGCATAAGGAATCCGAAGAACCATTTGATAGCCCGTTCATTGAAGATTTTGATTTGATTGGGGCTAACTTGGAGGATTTGAATCCTTATTTACTTGATGATTCAATCCGTGACCCCAGTCCTCATCTGCACCTCGAAGAGCTAACTTCTGAGATCATTTCGCCCAAGTCAATCCTGATTCAGCCGCAATTGTTGAACTTGGGCACTTTAGATGGGGTATACAATGATTTGAAGGTCCCGAAACCTAAGCACTTGATGTTGGAGGATAGGAATGTTGAAATGAAAAGTTGGGAGGCTAATTTTGAGGGAAAAATAAGTTTGGATATAAGGGTACCTATTGACCTAAAACCACCTATCTTCTATATGGACCCTTATGATATCTTTCACTTGCGACCCAAGCCTAGAATAACTAATTATTTTTCTGAGCTAAATGTTAAGTGGACAACCACACCTATTGAACCATCTTTACCCATTGTCCGACACTTTGGTCTTGAGGTGCACACCACTAAACCGCAGGCCTGACCCCGTAAGCTTAGCAACCTTCGATTCTAGGTGATTTTCATCCAGAACTTGAGAACCACTCGACCCTCGGGCATGGGTCTGCATCATAACTTGGTCCACATTTGTGGACATATTCTGTTGGCGGGTTTGAGGATCAATATTTTTATTTTTATTCTAACCCGCACTTGTGAATTCTCAATTTCTTCCTTGTATGTATTTTATGCCTAGCTGAAAGCATTAAATTTAGCACGTGTGTATACATTCTTCTCTCTGCAGAACTGACTAGATTTTCACGACACTCAGGTGATATTCTGTTTACTCTACCCTTTTCATGTCTTTATTTTTACAATGAGGACATTCCATGATTTAGGCATGGCGGGTGGATAATCAATTCTTGAGATCATTTTGTTAACTCTGTGGAATTTCTTTTAGTTTCTTATATAAAAAAAAGTGAAAATTTGAAAAAGATAAGAAAAAAAAGAAATTAGGAAAAGAGAACTTAGGCATTTGGAAGTTATTAACTTTAGGAAATGATACGAGAGGACCTAAACACTTAGACTCTTCATGTCTTCGGGCTTAATTAGCCTGGGTGTCCACTCGAATGTGGACTTAGTCTCGAGTCCTCGCCAGTTCAAATTCATTTTTAATTTGGCTAATAAATTGGGATGATAAGTATGCGACTTATCAACCCACCCTCTGATTTGGGGGGACTTTAAGCCTAAGCATCTACACACATTCTTTTGCACTGATTCACTTTTCGACGATTTTTATGGAAATTGGGTAGCTAATGGACCGACTTGGGTGGTATGGCTGGCAAGTTGTCAATGGTAATAGCTCATCAGCCAGTTGTCCAGAGCCCAGCCACAAGACCATTTTCGTTGTGCTACTTTTGGGTAAATCTTACATCAGGGAAGCCACCTACTTAAAAAAAAAAGGAAAAAAAAGAGAAACACTCAAAAAGAAAAGAAAAGAAAATAAATAATAGAAAAAGGAGAAAGTTAAAAAAAGAAGAAAATAATAAAACCACACTTCATCGCACGAGTATGGCTGGCAAGTTGTCGGTGGTAACAGCTCATCGGCCGGTTGTCCAGAAACCAACTCACAAAAAAATGCATAATAATTCCAAAAACACTTAGGGATGAAGTGGGGAAATAGAATAAATCGGGGAGATATACACTTGGTTCCCTCTTGTGTTGACCCCATAAATAAAAGTAGGGAGAAAGCTACCGATTGTAAAGATAAACCTTCAGGCAAGGTCACCTTAGGTCGTAGAAACCCGAAGTCCGTCTTAACGGCCATTTTGTGAGTCTATCACTTTTTCACAAAAATGCTTAATACTTAGAGTCCTTTTCAAGTCTTGGACGGGTCGGGTAACCGTAAAAAGTTATCCATTTTCAAAAGGCAATGACTTGGGCGATCTGCATTCTGGAAGGCACCCGAGTACTGTTGAGTTTTTGTAGTTTTGGACCTTAGTTGAAATTTTCTATTGTTAATAAATGACTTAGGCTTAAGCGATCTAATCCTAATTCTACTTTTACACATAGCATATAGTTTAATTTTTCTAGGGATTAGAAAAAGATAGGCATGGGGGTATGATGAAAACACATTTATTGAGGGAAAAATGCCTATTCATGCATGTTCCTAGGCTTAGATTTGAATTTCATGTTATAAATATTGCATAGCATGCATCATTCTACATTTAAAGTAGTTGTATATAATTTAGGTTAATTGCATCCTTTTTGTGGTTAGCAGAGAAGGATATTTATTCTGGAACCTTAGATTGACAATCTAACCTTACAAATCTGATCAAGACGATGATCGGAGTCCAATGCTTCTGAAATCGCCTCGATTGGAGTCCTGTAGCACCATATGTAGTCCGAGGAAGATCAATGGCCAAGGGACTAGGAGACATCATTTAGAGCTTCAAATGATAAATCCGACTGCGTGGATGGATTCGAGTCGACGATTGCAGCCTAACGGTGCAAAAATCGACTCAATCTGACCTTTGTAGCAGCCCCTACAACATGAAGTTGGACGGCCTAAACTGCGCCACATGGCGCAGCCTAGGCAGCCCAGCGCATGCACGTGCCACCGCACATGCACAGCAGCGAGAGTTCATGCTTGCGCGCGTAGGTGCGCATGTGCACAGCGTAGCGCCAGCTATGTGTGAGTTGGACCTATAGTGACGCATGAACTGGACTTACAGCGACGCTTACTGCCATCACTAATTCTTTATGCACTAGCAAAGCCAGCTTTGGCGTGAGCGAGCATGAGCTACCTACAGCGACGCTTCCAGCGACGGCCTAAATGTCACCAATGGTCCCATACCTATTTTTGCCTCTTCTCCTCCATTATAAAAGGACCTACACCCCCTTCCTTCCAAGACATCTCTACCTACTCTACTCCCACCTACTCCCAAGATCTAGCAAGCCTACCAACGCTCTGTTAGAGCTTGCTCTCAAGCTCCCAAGGCGCCTATTAGTGTAGCGAACCTCTGCCCCACCAAATACTCCTCCAACTTCCCATCCGCATGCATAGGTTGCCTTGGAGCCGTCCTCCCACCTCTATTCTGGTAGCAGATCATCTCCATCTTCTCACCACCATTCCAAAGCCACGTCGAAGCTTTCCTCAACACGACATCCTTCTGCATCTCACCTCCATCGTCTTGCTCCTCACCTCCTTCGTCCAAGCTTCCGCCAAGCGCCGTCCTCTCGCCGAACAGCCGATTCGGGAGATTTCCTCTCACCTCCCTCTCTTTTTATGCTTTCGTAGATTATTGTAATAGACATTAATGCAATACATCATATTTGATTCCATCTTTATCTTGTGATTGCTTGTCTTTTATTTCAAAAACACAAAAAAATTAACAAAACCCTAAAATACCAAAAATAAACAAATTGAAGCGCGGTTTTCAACTAAAGTAAGCATCACCTCCCTGTGTTTGACTCGAGACTCCCTTGGAGTTTTGATATAAATTTTATCTGATCAACGTGTTTTGCAACTACGACGACGGGTTACTTGTAACCCCGATTTCTAACATGTGAAACACGTCCAACCAATAGTTCTCCTCTAGTGACTGTGTCTCATGGGGAGAGTCTAAGTGATAGCTACTCAAAATAGGATCCCTATTATCCGTTGTTTCCTCATAATCTTTTTGATGATCATGGTTGTATGGGTAGGGATCATAATCAATAGTAAGAGAGTAGCTAAGCTGATGAATTTGCTTATTCAATTTTTTATTATTCCTCAACATCTCTCCCATAGATTCCATCAATTTCTTTTTGTTGTTTTTTCATTTATAACATAAAAGAGGAGAGGCTATTGTCAGATTGGGGAGGATAGTCAGTCTCAGGCTTTGGTTGCCTAGGGGTATCGGTCCAACCTTGATGAGAAAATTCATGAAGGGTGGGAGGGTTGGGTGTTTACAAACTAGAAAATTCTGCTCCCAGCCTCTACTCAAAAGTGGGAGATGTTGGGCTAGTACTCCCAAGATAGGAATATGATTGATCCCGGATATGCTTGGGGCATGGGATCCTGATTAAAAGATGAGAAGATTGACTTTGATAATCTAAATGATAGGAGTAAGGGTGATCCATTTCTTTAAGCAAAACGTATTTAACTCTCTTAGGACTTAGAAGAAATCAAAATAAAAATAGAAACTTCCTAGAGAGTTCTACCAATGTCAAAACAAACGCAAATACAGTGGGATCTATTTTTAGTAGATTCTAGGTCTTAGAATTAAGTGTTAAGTTGGTGGCCAAACAAGTTTTGCAAAAATTACGCTTCCTAGGCCGACTTTCGTTGGTAACTACAACCTACTCACAATGGATGGAAGTCTCGAATCGAGCCCACGCACGAGGAACCGAAGTAACTTGGTGGATAAGCTTGTTGATTTCCGATTAACTTCCCTTGTAGTGCAAAGAGGAGAGGTAGAAATTTATCTAATGACTTTATGTGTGATGTGCACAGTGTCCCAGGTGTGCAACACACATACGCATTTTGAATTTTGAAATCTCGTAAACAAGTCCTACATATAATTTCAAGTCACTAATTTTAAGGTCCAACCTCTTAGCAGTCCCAATTTCATAAAGTGACCACTAAATTAATTAAATTCAAAGACTTTAGTGGTCTTAGATTTAAGTGTAATGAGGATGCATGATAGGTGATTGATGCTCAATAGAAGACGTACCTTACTCCAACTTTCTTCGTGCAAGATGTCTGTAATGCAAAAATATAAACTAGATGCTGCTCATTCAATCCTAGATGGTCACCCTATAGATATGTAGCTCCTAACAGGTGATTTGATTTTTTTTTATGATAATTAATAAGCAAACAAACCTAATCTAATTTAGCTAACTAACTAACATGTAGTTCAAATAATTCAAATAAACCTATAATCTAAATAAAATGGGAACACACACCCAAAAATATGCTCCTGCATACAAGAGCAATAAGTAATAAAAGCACTGGAAACAAGTTCCCAAAAATGCCCAACATGGGTCCACAAGACAGAAATTAAATGACTAATGTCTATTTAGCCTAATCTTAGTCTAAAAGAAAAACAAATATGTCTCTGGTCACTGATCCTTCCTCCTCGCACATGGGATCAAGGCCCACAGGCACCTGTTGCTGTCCTTCAGGTGGCATCAAGGTCCACCAAATATATCACTTCCGTCATGCGTAACCACCACATACGTTTCCTCCAAATAGATGTACCTCGCACAGGAAAAAGAAATAGATCAATGAATATATAGTCCCAATTAGAAATCACTACGAACAGGAAATATGTGCGAGTTTACTAGGCCCGTTGCCTCCCCGACAATGGTGCCTTTTGATAGAGAGAATTTTTGCTTAAATAAAATCGTTGCAATAGGAATGATATGTTGTATTTTATGTGGTTGAAAATCTCTCAATCAAAAATTAAAATAGATATCTAATTAGACCACAATAAAGATGTCGCATCCACTGGGAGGTACGGACCAAATAAACTCAAATGTTTCCACATTAATCTTGATTCCAAAAAAGAATGCTTAGTAAGATTATTCTTTAAATGAGTCTTATTGTTCCAATCAATTCTTTCATTGGATGAAATAATAAAAGATGAGAGAGTTAAAGGATATTGCATGCAATTAACACGTCAGAAATCAGGATAAACGCTCAGTGCTTTTCACTTAATAAATATTCCATCACTTCATGATTATCTTAGTCATGAGAGGTAGAGAGAGCTTGCTGGCAGCAAAATAGATCTCAAAGAATAAAGGGAAAGAGAGCAAATTCCACGCAATATATGTAAACTTAATTTAAGAGTGAAATAGTAATCAACAATGGCATTAGATGTAAAATTTAATGCAAATCCTACTATTGCAAAACAGAGGATGGAGGAAGGGGGGTCGTTCGAGCTCTCTGGACAACTGTGGCCAGTGTGGAGGGTGTCTTCAAATCCGACAAGGTGTTAGGAGTGCAATGACGTGGGTGCAAGAGGCAAAGTGGTTGCTGGCAACGGGAGGAGTGGAGGAGAGGCTGGCGGTGTGGGTGGTGTCGACGATGAGGGACTGCTTGAGAGATACTGCGGATAGTTTGGGATCGATGGTGAGGACATGGTGAGTGTGTAGGTGATGCCGGTGAGGAAGATGGTAGCCGAGATGGTCGCTGTGGGCTTGTTGGTGAGGGTGTGTGCATTGGGTTTCTTTGGAGGTTGCAGGTGGTGAAGAAGAAAGAAGAAGAAGAAGAAGAGGAAGGGGTGGTGTTGATGGTGGTTAGGAGAGGGTGGCCAAAAGTGATGGAAGTGGTTGGAGGTGGTGTATGATGAGAGAGGTTGGGTTGAGTTGCAGGTGGTGGTGTTGGCATGGTGGGAAGGGCAGTGGAAGAAGGTGGAGGTAGATGAAGGAGGAAGAGGATGGCAGTGGGCGAGGGCGTGGTGGTGCGCATGCTGTCACCGTGCTCACCTACAGATTTGGAGGGCAGTGAGTGCGGTGGAGTAAGCTTTCGGCCACGGCGTATGTCAGGGGTTCATGGTGCATGCTTGGTTCACGATGGTGGAGAGGGAGAAGATCCCTGCCAACTAGGTGAGAGAGATGATTTTCAGTGGAGTGGGTGGCATGGATTTTTAAAACCTCTTCATCTGTTTCTCTTCAGTCGCCAACTTCTCCAACCACTCGACGAAGATTGCTAGTGGTTGGAACAGAAGATAATTCTGGCCGTACTTTATCAGACATCTGATCAACAGTCCATACATCTTAAAAAGTGTGGATCACAGTGAGTCCCCGATGGAGATTCTTAGACGTCGAAATTAATCTCTAGATGTTTTATAAATGCAAAAATGTCGTCTAAACTCTTGCACTTAGCCTGCAATCATCAAATAAATTAAATTATCATATCATATGTTATTAAATGTAAAATTGGTGTATAAGATTATACACAGACTAAGGTGAATTACCATTTAACTCCTAATCAATTAACAACTAAGAACAACTAATTAAAGAGTACTTAGGCCAAATAATGGTCCAGGAAAGTGGACTTATCAACCGCGTGGTCTGTGAAGATAGTAACATGAGAGCCCAGAAGATATGAATGAAATTTCTCCAGCCCAAAGATGACCGCCAGTAGCTCCTTTTTAGTTGTTGTGTAATTATGCTGGGCCTCATCCAGTGTCTTACAAGCGTAATACACCACAAAGGGGTGTTTATCGCATCTTTGTCCCAAGATGGCTCCAACAGCTAAGTCAGAAGCATCACACATCAGCTCAAAGTCAAGGGACCAATCAGGCGGCTGGAGAACAGGGGCCTTAGTGATAGTATCACGCAACTGCATGAATGCTTGGATACAATCGGGGCCCATGTCGAAAGGTACATCGGTTGATAAGAGATGTGTCAAAGGTCTGGAAATCTTGGAGAAATTCTTGACAAATCTCCTATAGAAACCGACGTAACGCAAAAAGGTGAGGATTTGCCGGACAGAGTTAGGTATGGGTAAATCAGCAATCACATCAAGTTTACCTCAGTCCACCTCAATACTCCTTTCAGAGATGGTATGTCTAAGAATAATACCCTCGTGCACCATGAAATGACTTTTCTTCCAGGAAAGCACAAGGTTAACATCAAGACATCTCTAAAGGATGTGGGTCAAGTTGGTCAGACAGTCATCAAAAGGTGGTCCAAAGATCAAAAAGTCGTCCATAAAGACCTCAAGAAAATCACCCACCATGTCATGGAATATCGCTAGCATGCATCTTTGGAAAGTAGCTGGCGCGTTACAGAGTCTGAATGGCATACTTCTGAAAGAGAAGGTGCCAAAGGGGCAAGTGAAGGTGGCTTTATCTTGGTCTCAAGGGTCAATAGCCACCTAGTTATAGCCTAAGAATCCATCCAGAAAACAAAAGAACTGATTTCCCTCTAACCGCTCCAGAATTTGGTCGATAAAAGGTAGTGGAAAATGGTCTTTTTTGGTAGCAGTATTGAGTTTCCTATAATCTACAAACTCTCCAAGATGTAGGAGTGCATGTAGGGATGGATTCACCCCTGTCATTGACACGGATGGTGAGTCTCACCTTTTTGGGAACAACATAAATTGGGCTCACCCAGGGGCTGTCGCTGATTGGGTAAATGATGCCCGCATCAAGCCACTTGATAATTTCAGTTTTGACAACCTCCTGCATATTGGGATTGAGACGTCTCTACATCTCGCAGGAAGGTCGAGCCTCCTCCTTTGTACATATACGGTGAGTGCAGTAGGAGGGGCTAATGCCAGTTAAATTAAAAGGAGACCATCCAATGGCTACCTTGTTCAATTAGGACCTTCATTAGCTTGCACTCTTACTCCCTGGACAATTTTGAACTAATGATTACAGGAAGCATTTCATTTGGTCCTAAGAAAGCATATTTTAGCATGTCAGGTAGTAAGCTCAAGAGTGGATGGGGAAAGATCTGGCAATTCTTGGGACAAAATTGTCCCAAAAGGGTTAGAAGGAATAAGGGGAGAAGGGAATTGGCCCTCAGGTTGGCCAAGGAGAGGGGCATCTTGGATTGTTGAATCCAAGAAAGGAGTGCCCCAATAATCTATATGTGGGAACAAGGTCCCAATGTGGAATGTTGCTTCCGCCTAATTTGGTGGGGAAGAAAGGGCACTCCGATCTTCAAGGGGGTAGACAAGAGGTGAGCAACCGAAAAATGACTCAAACCACGAGGCATAAGAAGCAGAGTGGACCTCGTCATGGGTCTGGTCAAGAAGAGATAAGGGTAAAGGGAAGGGTAGGGAAATGTCACAGTATAGGTTAGTCAGGTGATTATGATTTTCTAGGGGTACACTGCAGTAATTTGAATAGGTCCCAACCAATCCGATACATGCACTAACAGCCATGTCATCGTTAGACGTGTCATCCTTGATAAGATCGCAATCAAAATTCTTGGCAGCCTTAAAAATGTTAAGTTTGAGCTTTCAGAGCCCATGGCAATTTCAATGCAGCCTGATTCACATTCGATATGGGTGCGAGCTGTGGCCAAGAAAGGTCTACCGAGGATTATCAGATAATTAGAAAGTGAATTAGGAACTTCCATATCTAATACAAGAAGGTCAACAGGAAAACAGAGACTGTTGAACCTAATCACCACGTCTTCCACCACACCCCACGGGATTTTGACATATCGATCTGCCAATTGTAGTGTAAGAGGGGTGGGTTTCAGATTTCCCAATGCAAATTTATAGAACATGATGGTCGGTACGAGGCTAATGGAAGATCCTAAATCCAGCAACGCACGATCAAAATTGCAGCTTTGATGCTGCATGAAATCAGAGGGTGCTTGGATCTTTCTACTTTAATGGTAGTTTTGACAATATAGCCCAACTCGCATGAGGCGAGAGAACTACTAGGTTCTTGGTTTTCTTTTGTTGTTTCCTAGGTGTAGTGTAGTCTTTAAAGAAATGGGCGACAGTAGGGATGTGGTCAATCACCATTAACAAGGGAACCTTGATCTCAACATCCTTGAATAGATCATGTAGATTATCAAGGGTCTACATGTTCTTTTTCTTACCTTTTGACTCCCTTAGTAGAGCCTCAAGGAATGGGATCGATTTTGGCACCAGTTTGGGCATGCCTAATAAACGTCAGTTTATGATCATTCTTATGCCCTAAAATAAACCTAGCTCTAAGGATTTTAACTCTGCAAGCGGGTTTTTGTGCTGCATTTAGGCATCAATTAGGTTAGGCATGCATTGCATATTTTGTTATGTTTTTAACATGTTTATTTGATTGTTAGGGATAAATAGCTAGTCAGATCCCTAAAAGCACTCAAGAAGGTAGAAGATGAAGAAGAAGCTCCTTTTAGTTGGATTCCAGCTAAATCCAGCTCATCCCGGTTGGATCCCAGCTCATTCTAGCTGGATCAACTCATCCCTAACTCCATTCAGCTCATCTCAGCTAAATGGTAGCTCTAGCTAGTTCACCTTAGCTCTATTCAGCTCACCTTAGCTGAATGGCAGCTCAAACTAGCTCAAGTCAGTTGATCCCAGCTCCATTCCAACTCCTTCAACGCAAAAGAGCTCACTAGAAGTTCAACCTAACTAGGACTAGCTATTAGCTAGCCTTGGTTAGCTGAAGATGACCTTAACTAGTTTAAATCCAACTCCCGAAGGCTCAACTCAGCTTAACTTAGTTGAGCTGAGTAACTTGACCTAAGCTAACTACTCTAGCTAGATCAGTAATCTCTGGGAAGATCAAACCTATCTTACCTCAGCTCACATCAGCAAAAGCCAGCTCATCTTAGCTTGGCTTAGCAGCTAGCAAAGAACTAACAAGCTAAGCCAGCTAAGGTAGCTCCTTGTAGCTCTCTTCAGCAGCCACCAGCTCTAGTGCAGCTCAAGATAGCTACCTCCAACTCTTCTCCCCCAAAACCCTAGCTCCCTATGCCTCCAACCCTACTCCCTACTAGCTAAGCTAGCTTAGCTTAGCTAGTCACCTCCTTAGCCACCAAAACCTAACCCTAAAACCCACCTAACTAGCTCCACCAACTAACCATACCTAGGTCCACTTAAGCTACCACCACGCCACGTCAATCTTGGTGTCAACCCTATACATCCCTTCACCCCTCTCTACCACCAAAAGACACCACCAAATTCTCTCCAAAACCACCTAAAAATTGTGACAACTTTTTCCCTCGAAAACCCTTGAAATCCAACCCTACACCTACCCCTTCAACCCATCTCCACCCTCCATTTTTTCCCTCCAAAATCAACACCTTCTAGAAGATATTTTTGGAGGGAAAACCAAGGCACCTCTTCATTTCCCTCCCATTTTTCCCTCTAAAAATATCCAAGCACCCCATCATTGCCCTCCAAAAAATAACATATCCACCCCCTTTCCCATCCTATAATTACCCTACCCTACCACCACATAAATCCCATCTCCTCTCCATTAGTTAGGTTCCATCTTCTTCATTTAGATTAGGGTCCATCTTCACACCAAGAAGGAAGAAGAAGAGAAGAAGATCAAGATGGCACACACCCGCCCCCTTGGTGCCTTCTTTCTCTTCTTCTCCCTTAGCCAAGCCAAAGGAGGAGATCTTCAGCACTAAGGGGACAACCAGGAAAGAGGAGGAGCAAGGTGGTTGATGCCCACCTTGGAGGAAAGCTTGGAGGAGTTATCATATCAAAAGCAAGGAAGCATTCTTTTTAGGCACAGGAGTTGTTGTGATTGGAGCAAGGACCATTCCTTTTTCACCATCTCTGGAGGATTTTTCTACATCTCTATTTTCTTTGTATTATCTAGTGTAGTTTCTCTTTTACTTTTAAGAAGCATGTAACCACTTGTCATCAACTCTACTAGTAATACAAAGTTGTTTATTGCCTTCAATTTCATGCTTTCTAGGTTAGTGTGTTTTTCATGTTGCTATTAGTTTATTAGTGCACCACACCCCTTCTCTTCTAATTACCCTAGGCACACTTGCCTAGGGTGAGCTTAAAGGAGAAGACTTCATTATTGTCACTTAGCGTTAGTTGTAGCATAATTCATCTTTGCATCAATCCCGATTATTTCCAAAACTATAAAAACAACAAAATGAAAATCACAAAAATATATGTGTTGATTTAAGAGGCAAGAGAGAGAGAACTAATTTATGTGATTAACAAATTGACCTCCTTGGACGACCCTAGATACTCCACTATCTAGGTATTATAAATTGTAAAAGTTTGATTGTAGATTTACGCATTGCAATGACACTAATTACATCATTTAACAAACCACGTATTTCCTGCACCAGTGTCATCCTCACAAGAATGCGGTGTGCAACCCGAATGAGGGGACGATGAAGAAGATGGGCCAAGATCAGGTTGAGGCTGATCAACGGTTTGCTTACCACTCCTCGTAGTAATCACATTGGATGTCGCTAGTCTAGTGGGATCATAAGGCGGAGGAGGGTTCACAACAGGGACATATGGTTGATGTGCTGCTGCGGGATTAGCCTAAAATCCCGATGAAGTACTCAGAGCTTGCAGAATATGATGAACCTACCCTTAAGGTCATACCTATGGTTTCTAACCACGAGGTATAAAATTTCGCACCTTGGAAGAGTTCCCTAAGATTGAGTCATCATGCGTAGTTGATTGATCTTAGCATTCTGCTGCGCCAATTGGTGTAGAAGAGAGGTCGTGTTTCCTTTGTGGCGCTTAGCCATTTCCGCCATCATTCGCATCAATTTAGCAAGAGGGTTTGATGCGTGATCCGTTTGAGGTGCACAAGGGCCCTGTGGCAGATTTGCCAAAGGATTATATTGGGCCCTTGGTATGACGGAAGCGGACGATCGCATTGGTCCACTAGCAGGGTTTTGGTGCTGAGGGTTGTTGGACCATGCAAAATTTGGATGGTTGCGCCCCTCTGGGTTATAAGTAGCAGAATATGGGTTGTTCCCTAGAGCGTGCACATCTGCGAATTTAGAAGATGAGTTTGCATATGGTAATGCATCCGAGTACATGGAGGCTTGATCCTCCATGTCATAATACTAGCTAGCAGAAGCCAGATCCACATTACTTACCGAGTCGCTTGGTGTAATACTCGGCGAGCATGGTGCAGGTCGTGCGGGATTCCTAAAGATCATTCTGACTTGGGAAGGATTGGGTTTGTGATGTGGTGGAGTCGAAGTGTGTGCCACAGAATGGGCAAGATTGGCCAAGAATTCATCCATCTTCTTGTGAACAAGGGAGACTTCATCCAATTTTTGTGCAATTAAATTTAAGTCAGTGAAGGAATGAGAAGGTCCCGTGTTAACCTCGTGTGCTCCGCTACAAGGTGCGTTGTTCATAGAATTCTCACTCATGTTTTCAAAAAGTTCAAATGCTCCATCCTCGTCTTTATTCATGAAATTCCCTCCACAAGGAATGTTTGCAATCTGCCGCAAAGTTTCATTTAGCCCATAATAGAAGATTTGGGCTACATGCCACTTAAGCAGATCATGGTGTGGACATTTCCTAAGGAGGTCATTATACCTTTCCCATGCCTCATGAAACAGCTCACCGTTTTGTTGTGTGAAAGAAGTAATAGCACGGCGAAGCACATTGGTGTGCTCGATTGGGAAGAATTTCTTGAGAAATGTTGTACGCATCTCTTCCCAAGAGTGGAGAGGTTTCCCAATGGTGTGCAACAATTGCACTGCTTTGTCCCGCAACGAAAATGGGAACATTTTCATGAGGATAATATGCAACCTGATGTTTCTTGGTTTAATCATTTCAGCTAAATGGGTTAAGTCCTTCAAGTGAAGAAAAGAGTCTTCACTGGCAAGTCCATGGTAATGGAAGTTAATTAGGCCAATTACATTCGATTTTAACTCAAAATCCTCCCCATCCACGGGGACATGAATCTGCCCAAGGGTTTCTATCGTAGCGGGATTCTGATATGAGCTAAGAGACCTGGGCTCCTCCCATTTGGGAGGGTTCTGCATGTCCTCCAAGGTTTTCCTAATGGCTTCAATCTGCTCAGTATACAATGCCATTTGGGCTTGGAGGCAAGTTAATGGGTTGATGGCTCCTCCACCACCTAGTGGATTTGGAGGGGGCGATTTCCTCCCTCCGGATTTGGGGGTGTGCGAGCAGCCATGTTTACTGCGGAGGAGGATGATTCATTGGATTCTTCCCTTTTAGAGTTATCAAACAATTCAACAAGTTCAGGGTTTTGTAACCTCCTCCCAAACATGCATTGCTAAAAGAAGAATTGGGGTGATGAGAAGAGAGAAGGGGATAAGAGAGATGATGCTGAATAGGTGCATTTGATACAAATCAATTCAATCAAGGTCCTAACCTCTAAATGTGTCCCTAAGACCTAAAGATCTAAGTTACCTACAATCACAACCTATGGAACCTAATACGAGCACCGCAGAACCTCCGGGCTAGATTGAAAGGCCGTTTGCCCCAGTCTTAGACACCCAATAGCACGCGGGAACCCACACTAGCACGTAGGCACTACACGTAGGTAGTTAAACCTCCAAACCTTAATGGGGTCAAGTTACTACCAATTTTAGATTAAGAGGCTTAGGATACAAGTGCTTTGGCATGTGAAGGGCGTTGTATATGGGTAATGCCCAAGTGCGTTGATTTCAATGTGTGTAAAACAAGCATGCAACAAGGAACTTTACCTGAATTAAAGTTTTAGATGGTGAATGGCTTTTAGAATTCCGCTCTTAAGGAGTATGAATTTTATGATTCCACTAAATTACCAATTCAACCAATCTCTGGGTTTTCAAAAATATAAGTTCTTTTTGCCCAAACAACCCTCCTTTAACTTAATTTGGCAAATGCATGCTACAATGCAAATGGGTTCCTTAAATGGAAGTTTCTAGGTGTGGATGCACAAATCAATTTTAATTCAATGTGAAAAGGAGCCAAAGCACTTCAATTCAAGTACTTCCAATCACCAAAATGGAACTCCACACAAGGCTCAACCACCAAAATATAAAAATGAAAATGAATATGTTGGGGTTGAAATTCGGGATCAAATCAAAGGCAAATTTAGGATCGTGGTGGGGTTGGAGTCAAATCAACTCCAAGACTCCCCAACCAAATTGTGGATCCCGAATGCGAATTAATGAGGCAAAGAACTGTGGCAAATAATCGATTTTAAATTCACCTCAAGGAAGATTTCAAGTTGCGAAATATCCAAGAATCGGGATTCTAAGATTTTTTCGTATGCGGAAGTGTGGAAAATCAAGGGCGATGGAGGTGATAGAAAGAATCAAATAGTGGATTTTAATCCACTCACCCCAGAAAATCCAAGAAGATTTTTTTAGAGTTTTTGATTTTTTATCTTTTTTTTTTAATGCGACAAGATAACCTAGATTGCTAAGAGGGATGACACCTACCTCCTCAGCAATGTGTGCGAAGATCCAAGTAGTGCTGGTGACTTCACGCTCTCGCTCCCTCCTTGGACTTGTCCACACCTCCGACCTCCTCTACTATCTCCTCCTTGCAACAGGTTCACCTGCATAAAAACAAATAGAAACACCCGTGAAGAGATGGGTGGGAGAAGAGATAATCAGAGGAAGAGGATAGAAACTAACTCCAGATGGTGCCTCCCCGGCAACGGTGCCAGAAAACTTGTGTTAAATCGCAGGTAGGGTTATTTAATTAGGTGATCTTAGTGTCGAAATGGATATAGTGAAAGTGATTACCTACAAGCGACTCTACACAAATTTGTCAAAAATTATTATACTGACTAAATCAGATTTTGAGATAGTCACTTTTAAGCTAGGGTAGAACTCAGGGAGGTAGGTTTTGGATTAAGTCAATTTCTACGCCGTTTCTAAAATCGCATCTATTCCTTTCACTTATTATGTTTTTGATTTTTTCTTGATTAGAGATTTTTCTTTTTTTTGGGATATTCTTGTCCTTGAGGCACTCCCTCAATGAAAGGTCCTTGGCTACATGCCAAAATAATCAAAAATAGTCTCGCCACATGCGAGACCGTGTACCTACAAGTCAAGAGTTCTCTTTTCTATTTTATACTTTTTTTTTGTCTTTTCATACTCAACAAAATAAAAGCAAATATAAAATAAAGTGCAAAATTAAAATGCGAAAAGGAAATGAATTGAAATACTTAGCTTATTTATAGATATGTATAGATATATGCAGAATATAAATATATATATCTGGGATATATATATATGTAGATATGTATGTATAACTATATAATAGATAATAGGAAGGTGAATATTGAATCAAGGATTCAATGGGAATGTAGCACAATGATAGGTTAACCGTCATCTAAAGAGACATGATTAACCTAGCTACGTGCCGCCTGCGGTGTGGAGCGGACATGTGGGAGTGTGGGTAGAAGGCTTGATGTGCACGGATAACCTGTTGGGAAAAATACATAAGAGAACTAGATAAAAATATAATGATAACTAAACAGTCCCTAGTAAACATAAACAAGAAATATAAATAAGAGTATCAACACTCCCCCTCAAGCTGGAGCATAGATTTCAATCATGCTCAGCTTGGAACAACAATAATCAAATGCCGATCGAGGTAGAGGCTTTGTAAACACATCAACAATCTAGTCCTCAGATGCAACATAAGTAGTACGTAGCAAGCCACGCTGTATGAGATCTCTAGTATAGTCGCAGTCAACCTCAACGTGTTTGGTGTGCTAATGGAACATCAAGTTGTTGGCTATGTATGTAGTAGCCTGATTGTTGCATCACATCTCCATAGGTTCTTCAATCTGGATGTGTAAATCATGTAGTAGAGACTGTATCCAAACCATCTCTGCAGCAGTTTGGGCCATCACCCTATACTCTGATTCTGCACTAGAGTGAGAAACTACCCCCAGTTTCTGATGCTTCCAAGTTACCAGATTACCAGCCACAAAGGTAAAGAAACCAATGGTAGATTTCCTATCAATCACACATCCTGCATAATCTGCATCAGAATATCCTATCACTATCATAGGAGAGACTCTCTGGAAGATAATACCACGAACAGGTGCTTTCTTCTAGTATCTAAGCACTTGCATAGCTGCCTACCAGTGTAGCTTCGTTGGCTTCTCCATAGACTGGCTGATTTTGCCTACTACCAAGGCAATATTCAGTCTGGTAATGGTCAAATACAACAGCTTGCCTAGAAGCTATTTGTACACTCTGCTATCAACTACCTCTGCGTCCTCATCATGTAGATGTGCCTTAGGGTCCATAAGAATATTGGCTGGCTTGGACCCCAACATGCTTATCTCCTAAAGGACATCCAAAGCATACTTACATTGAGAAAGAACAATCCCAAATTTACTCCTAGCAACCTCAATCCCCAGAAAGTATCTAAGCTAGCCCAGATCCTTCATAACAAACTTCTGTGCAAGAGACTCCTTCACCTATCTTATCCCAACCTCATCACTGCTGGTGATAATCAGATCATCTACATAAACCAGTAGTGCTACAATGCCATTTTCCATTTTTCTGACAAACAGAGAATGATCTGAAGAGGACCTCTGCATCCCCATCCTCTACAACACATCTGAGAGCTTCTGAAACTAGGCTCTCGGGCTCTGCTTCAGGCCATAAATGGCCTTCCTGAGTTTGCACACACACTCCCCCTGAACCTCAAAACCTGGGGGCTGGTACATGTAAACCTTCTCCTAAAGATCACCGTAGAGAAAAGCGTTCTTCACATCAAGCTGGTGTAGCCTCCAATCTCTGTGGGTAGCAATGGAGATGAGTACCTAAATAGTGGGAAGACATGCAACAGGAGAGAAAGTATCAAAGAAGTCCACCCCATAAGTCTGGGTCAACCCCTCTGCCACCTACCTAGACTTATACCTTGAAATAGACCAATTAGGGCTGTATTTCAAGGCAAAGACCCATCTGTAGCTAACAAATCACATGCCTGTAGGAAGCAAGGTGAGATCCCAAGTCTGTCTGCTCTGAAGTCCAGCCATCTCATCCTCCATGGCATGACGCCACTTAGGATCAAGCATGGCCTGCTGATAGGTAGACGGAATGTGTGACGTTGTAAGTGCCTGACAGAAGCTGCTAAACTAAGGAGCAAGACCATCGATAGTCAAACTGCCTATAACATGATATCTGGACTCACATGTACGAGGTGCCTTCCTAATAGCAATAGGAAGGTTAGAATCATCTGGTGTCTCTAACTAAGTCACTGCAGAAGGAGCCTCACTTCTGTGGTGATCTGCATTGTCAGGAGGATCAAGTCTAACTAGACTATCACTGCCATCAGTGTCAATCTCAACTGCCTGTGAAACATCAGTCACTCGTGTAGCTGGTGGTATCTGTAGTGTCACATGAGGTCTACTATATGTGTGTAGAGGACCATGCAATCTCTAGTAGTCATCCACGGGGGTAGTGGAGCCTGAAGAGGTTGGTTGAGGTATGGAGACTGGAATATCCTCAACTGAAATCGGAGGAATTGGCATGGGAGTTGCATCATCATGAACACTCATTTGTCCAGCAACAGAAAAATATGGTGTCGACTCATGAAAAGTCACTTCAACGCTGATATAATGCCTATGGTGGATGGGATCATAGCATCGATACCCCTTTTAACTCCTGGAGTACCCTAAGAAGATGCACTTAATAGAGCGAGGAGCAAGCTTGTCACGACCTGGTGATGGCACATGAATAAAAGCAACACATCCAAAACTCCTTGGAGACACATGGAAGAGCTCACCATCTGGGTGTATCAGGAGAATCGGTATTTACTCGTAAAGAACTGAACTCAGCATCCTGTTAATGAGGTAGGTCTCCATCAAAACAACATTCCCCCAATATCTCTGTGGAACATTGTAGTGGATAAGAAGAGTGCAAGAAACCTCTAACAGGTGTCTGTGCTTCCGCTCGGCAACTCCATTCTATTGCGAGGTATGGGGACAAGAAGTCTGATGGATAATCCCATGAGTCCTGTAAAATTCTGTGAGTCTAGTAGTGCGGAACTCGAGGGCATTATCTGTCCGTACAATCTTTACTGTAGCATAATACTGAGTCCAAATCTCCAAGAGAAGAGTCTCTATAATACCTCCAACCTCTGCCTTATTCTTCAAAAGAAACACCAAGGTACTCTGGTGAAATCGTTGACAACAACAAGATAGTAACAGTGTCTTGTCCTATCTAGAACTCTACTCGGTCCCCAAACATCCATATGCAGTAACTCAAAGGAAGCAACTGATCCAAGAGAAGTACTGGCAGGGAATGAAGACTAATGATGCTTACCCAATTAGCAAGCATCACACCTAATAGTAACAGCAGGTGAAATATACAGAATCACCCTCCTGAGGTGATCTAGAGGCAAATGTCCTAGATGAATGTGCCATTGTAAGACACTCCCACCATCATGTCTACTAACACCTGCAAATGGCTCCTGACCAAGATGATAAAGACCATTCTCCTCTATACCTCTAGCGATGGTCTTCCTAGTGAACTTATCCTAGACAATACATCCGACCTCATCAAAAATCACCCTACAATGAAGATCCTTAGTGATCCTGCTCATGGACAACAAGCTCATGGAAAACTCCAATATGTGTAATGCTCTTGGCAGCCGCAACATAGGGGTCACAGATACTTCCCCCTGGCCAGCAATGGGTGCATGCCTGCCATCAGCAACCTGTACCATTCTCCCTGATGCAACAGAATTGAGTGATCGAAAATAGCTCTGATCTCCACAAAGATGCTGTGAAGCACCAGAATTGACTAACCATCCTGTACCATGGTGACTCCTGTCATGCTTCTGTGGTATCAAGCTTGCACACTCAACCACCCCTGCCACAGTAGCGATATCTAATGTCATCTCTGCTCCCGCTGAGATTGGCATTGTGCCTAGTAGGGATGAAGTTGATCACTAAGAGCTAGAACTTTCCATCATAGATGTAAAATCTCCAAGGAATCACTCTAGATGCAAAATTTGATCTGAAAGCACCAAACCATGACCTAAATTTGAGCTTTCAAATCATGGATGGACTCTAGAATGACACTAGCCCCATGAAATTAACACAAGAAGTCATCGTAGCCTCCTATCAGCCCTCAGGTAGTCTCTGATGAGGTGCTCCGACGAAGCATTAGTAGCACCACCCCATCCTGCTGTGACCTCAAGTGTCCCACTACTAGCGGCGCAACAGCCTTAGGTGAGCCGGTGCCCCTCGCAACGACCTTTGGTGGCTGCTATGGCAATGCTAAGGCAAGGCACCAGCCCAGCACTGGCCTCAAAGGTGTCACTGCAACCTCTGGTAGTTACTACAGCAGTGCTCAGGTGAGGCACTGGCCCTACAGCAACCTCTAAGGCATCGTCGCCCCTTTCTCACCCTCTAGTGGCCACTGCGGCGATGCTCAGGAAAAGCATCGACATCGTAGCAACCCCAATGGTCGTGCAACCTCCCTATCTTCACCCTCCTTGCGTCGCCTGAGACTTTGGCATGGTAGGGAGGAGGTGGTGACATTGGTAGCTGCCGGTGGAAACCTCCTCCTAGCGGCTAGGTGTTCGGCGTGTAATTCATGTTTTAAAATTTAATTAGTTGTAGTATAGCACGAAAACACATCGACAAATAAATTTATAAAACTCCGGTGAGTACCGGGTCATTCGCAGGGAGGCAATCTCGATTTTTAATAGAAGCTTTTTAATAAAACTAGTTCTAACAGGCATTTATATATGTATATATGTATAAAGAGACATCAGATATTCATAAGATCAAATTTCATTGCATTGATAAAGAGTTTTTCACAGTAGAAATTGCTATGCTAAATAGAAATAGATAGATAGAAAGAGAGAAAGAGAGATAGAGAGAGAAAGAAAGAAGTGGTAGAGAAATGACGTTGCTTGTAGGATGCTTGTGCGAGATGTGGTAGCACCTCAGATCCAGAGCACCGAGACGAAGGTCGAAGTGGAGTTGCAAAGGGACAAAGAGTTGCAGAGAAGGTGGAAGATGTCTAGAGTTGATGGAAGAGAGAGAGATGCTTCAACTAGGGGGGCCCCAGGCCTTCTTTTATAGCTTTTGTGGAGGAAAAAAATGGTATTTTAGCCTTTAATCTCATGTAACAACTCCTATTTGATCAGATCCATTGATCAGGAGATCAACGGATTAGATCTGGCCTAAAAAAAACTTCAAATTTGCCTCCATCGTGCAAATTTAATCCCTGGCTGACACGTGGTGCCCGCTGCACCCTTGGATCGCGATCACACGGCCTCGCTTCCTCCTCGTGCGCCCTCTGCAACAACCTCTCTCCGCTCATGCACCCGCAAGGCCCTTTTCAGCACCTGATCCTCAGTCATTCGATCATGAGATCAAATGACTCAAGCATGCTTGCCTTGCCTTCCTGATCTCACAAAACGCGTGGGATCGTACCTCCTCCAGCGGGGCACTATGATTGTGCCATGTGGTCATGCCTCTACCCTTTGATCGAGCAATTACGCCAGCACCCTCGCCCAACACCACTTCAATTTCACGCAGCACATGGCTCAAATGCGCGGCATGCGCTTCCGCACACACGTAACCCAATGTTCGAGGCGTAGATCGTGTAAAAGATAAATGCGATGTAGTATAGTGCGAAGTACGTCTCGACAAATAAATTAACGGAACTGATGAGTCCCGGTAGATCACAAGGAGGCAGAAAGTGCTTTTGATTTCATGCATTTGTTTCAAATATAAAGACTAAGTAGAAGGAACAATCCATCACAATATTATATCACAAGGAGAGATTGAACATGAATTGGATACATGTAATTGAATAAAACATAAAATAAGAAAACTATTATTCTAACAGAACAAGGGCACCACAGGTGGTCCGTGGTGGCCTTCTGGAGAGGTTGACGAGAGCAGCAACGATCCATTGAGGTGGATCAACAGACGCCTCAGATGGAGATGCAGAGATGGAGGCAGAGAAGACGGGAAGAAGAAGAAGAAGGTAGAGGAGTTGTAAAAGGAGGAAGAAGAAGGAAAACAATTGAATGCCTGCAAAAAGGACCCTTAGGCCTCTTTTTATAGCTTTTGTGAAGGGTATTTAGGGCATTAGAGCCCTTAATTTCATGCAAAATCCTTAGGTTGATCAGATCCGTTGATTGGGAGATCAACGGTCCCGATTAAGCCTTCCAAATACTTCTCCATTCATAGTTTTAATCTAGTGCCAACATGTGGCACAACATGTGCCCTTGGTCTCCATTGCATAGTCTCTGCTCACCCGCTCTCGCGCTTCCGCCTTCGCGTGCACCGCTCGGCCTTCAATCACGCCTCAACTCCTTACGCCATCTCAGTCGTCTGATCTCTCGATCGGACAACTTAAAAGAGCATGCATCGTACCCTCTCGAATCCTAAGCGCGCATCTTCATCTGACGCCCCCGTGCCCGCATGCATCCACGCCTCCACCACCTGATGAAGATCCTGCGGTCAATCACGCCCGTGCTCAATGACCTCCCTGATTTCACGTTGGGTGCTCCTCGAACCTGCGTCAGTTGCTTAGAAGCGAAGGCGCTAACCAACGCGTTGTGGATGCGTTTGTGCTGAGTTTCCAAATTTCTGCACGACCGTTCTCAATCATTGGATGGATATCCAATGGTCGAGATCTTTTCCTCGCTCAATGAAGTGACTAGAGGCAGGTGACGTGGATGCATCGCGGCCGTTGGATGACAAGCCAACAGCCCACGTCTTTCCTTCCGAGATTGGGGCACGGTGAGGAGCGGCTGCGATGGCGCCATCGTGGCCGTCCATCTTCTCTTTGTATCTGATGATGTAGGCCTTCGATTGAGTTGATTTTTGCACCGTTGAACTTCGAACATCGATCCAGATCCATCCGTTTGTTTGGATTTGTCATCTAAGGTCTGGATATTCATCAATTTTCCCCTTGGCTCTTGCCTCATCTGCAGACTCCCTAGGGTGCTACGGGAGTCTGATTGATGCCATCTTTGAAGCGTTGGACTCCCTTCGTCATTCTAAATAGATCCATAAGGTTGGATTGGTCATTTGCAGCCCTGAATTACCTATAATTATTAATACCTCTCAAATAGCACATTATTATGTATAAAACATATAAATCATCTAGGATGCAAAGTACGATGTGTATGCATGCAGGATGACCATGTTAAGCTAGGTTCTACCTTAATTTAAGCGAATTAGGGCCTATGATTGCTGCACAATCAGCTAACTCTCTGTGCAAATGTTCTAATTTACAAACTTGTTCGTTTCTATTTATACTTATTCGATTTAGGCGGGCGATGTGGCGCGCTTGTGGCCGTTGGATCTTCTTGTATGAAGATCCAACAGCCAACAACATGCAATGCGACCTTCCTAGATTTGGCAGTAGTGAGGGAGCGGCTGTGATGGTGCCACGTGGCACCATCATGGTCGTTCTTCTTTTCCTTGTATCTGGTGATATAGACCTCCGATCGAGTTGATTTTTTGCACCGTTGTACTACAATCGTCGATCCGGATTCATGCGTGCGGTTAAATTCTTCATCTGAGGCTCAAATCTATGTCCTTTAGCTTTATGATCTCCATTTTTTTATGGTCTGTATAAGGTGCCCTGGTTGTCTGATTGAGACGATTTTGGAAGTGTTGGACTCCCATCGTCGTTCTAATCAGATCTGTCCGATTTGATCTGACATCCGAGGCTTCGAATCATCTGCAATTAAAATCATCTCTCTTTTAGGTCATAAAATGACAATATTATCTATATGACTAATAAACTATATATTGTGCAAATTACGATGCTTATGAATGCATTAATCCTAATTTATGCTAGGTTCTAGCTTAATTCAGGTAATTTAAGTTGCATGATTGCTGTGCAATCACACCCCCATGCCTAAATCTTGCTAGTCCCTAGCAAATGCATGATTAAATGCAAAGTGGTCCTACATGAGTAATTTTTATCAAGAGTTTGACTAGAGGTTTATGTCTTTTGTTTTCATCTGAAGCTTTAGTAATCCAGATAGTCGTGATTGTGTTTTGTTGTAGCCTATGCAACAGATCCAAGTGAAAGCTAATCCTCATCTAAAGCTCATACTTGACCCTTAGGAAAAATCTATTGGGATAGGCAAACTACTTCCCTCGGGGTTATAAAGTAACCTGCATATTTAGCCCTGGCTTTTGGCTTTGGTAGAAGATTTCTGAGTTAAGTAGATTTGTATTTGGTGGCTCACACTTATCTGGTGCTACATATAGGCTAGTACTTTAGAACCTAGATTTCTAGATTATGAAATAATTCAACTCAGAGACAGATGAGAAACTATGCTCTCTTTAGTTCCTTTGTACTCATTCACTCTCTTTCTTTTTCTTATCTTATCTTTTCTTTTCTTTCTTTTTGAGCACACAATCTCACTAGATTTATTAGTATATTTGGTGGTCTCTCCTGGCATTAACACTTTGAATAGGTTTTGATAACTCTAAGACTAAGTCAAAATTCCTTAACCTGTATTTAGGCGGATAGAAATTTAGAAAAGTAGGTCAAGGCTGTATTTGGTGGATCGTGAGGGTGGTAGGTGTTGTTGCCTCATTACACTTGACTAAATTCTAAAAACACTTATAAACTCTTTTTTTTCTATGTATATATATATTCTTTTCTTTTCTTTTCTCTCTTTCTTCTTTTTCTTCAAATACCTATTAACGCAACGCAGCATACGAACTTTTATTTACGAGGAATTATTCAGGATTATGGGTGTTCAAGAGGATATCAGGCAGCTTATTTGGTGGAAGTGCCTATTCTTGGCACCAGGAAGGGAATGGATAGGACAATGTATTTCTGACCTTGACATTAATACCCTCCTTCAGCCGAGGATTCCGTAAAAAAATGGTCGTAACCGTCCATCTCAGTCCTAATTTTATCAGAACCCGCTCTCTACGTATTTGCTTTATTTGGTGGCTCTCAAGAGATTCACACTAAGAACTTGTACGTAGAAACCGAGAGAGAAAACTATGCCTAACTCCAAGTATCATTATCTCATTATCCAAAGTTTAAGATTCCTCATACTAGCCTTAGAGTACCAGTAGACTTTCTACTCTCACCTCACACTTGTTTGGTGGATTCGTTAGAAGATAGTTTACTTGACTCCCTAATTACTATCCAAGGGTTTAGGAGAAGAAGCATTGCTTCTTCTTGACAAACTAAAGATGTTTATTGCTCTTCACAGAGGATCCATTACAAATTCTATCTGTAAGTGTGAAATTTTACTGGGTTCTAAACTCAGGAATCAACTTAAGAATAAATCCCTAATAAAACTTTAATAAAAATTCTTTATGCCTAAATGCATTTTTTTTTACATAAAAATTGGACATGCAATGTCCACCTCCCATGCCTATTTATTACAATGTCCTCATTGAAATATATGCATGAAAATCAAAATATAATAAGGAAGAGGAGGGGATATCACCTGACTATGCTTGTTAATCCAAGTTAGTATGGATGTAGAGGATGCAGAGTTGCCTGTACAAAGTACTGGGTTGCCTCCTAGCCAGCGCTAATTTTAACATTATTTGTCAGACTTAAACCCAAAAATATGTAGTTCAATACTATGGGTTAAGAGAAGTAATTAACAGTTGCAAGGGAATTTAAGATTATTAAAAAGATATGGTAATTTGGTCCTAGAATTAGTGATCCACAAATGCTGACCAACTGATGATGTAGCTCTATTGCAAAGAGTCTTTTTGATTTGGAATATGAAATAGGGTCAGGTGGATGAGATTGAAGATGTAGAGCTTGTTCGTTAATCAAGTTCCATAGTTCAAGAAGAGGTGGTAGAGGGTCTGGATCGAGATCATGATTGAGATTTAGATCTGGTTCTAAATCAAAATAATAAGGACCTTCATAATGGTAGTTGATATCGAAAATCATGAGTTCTCCAGGCTCTGGGTCATATGAAGATAGGGGTAGAGTTGTATGGAATTCATCAAAATCTTCATCAGAAATTTCCTCTTCCTCATCCGAAGTCACTTCTTTTGAGTCAAGCCATCCATTTGAACCAGTTGGCTTATAAGTTCTTCCCCAGTCCATTATGTGTTGAACTTCTTCTTCTGGGGTTACCTCTTGGTTCATGTCCTTAGATTGCCCATTTTCTTGAACTCCCTCAAACTTTGATAGTTTCTAGATCTCGAGGGGAGTGTAATGAGGATTCTTCACGTTATCATCTAACTCATCATAAGTTACTCCCAAGAGTTTCTCAATCTTGTTAATGTCCTTTTCAATTTGAGTTTCTATGGGAGGTGGTAGATCAAAATCATCCTCAAGTACATCCCCTTCTTGCCTTTCATGCTGATCTTGAGTTTTGGCAAGATTCGGATCATCTTTAGTGTGAATTGCGAAAACTTGTTCAATTGTTCCTACAACTTCAATGGAACCACATTTCACCTTATTCTTTTAGGAAGCCTTAAGGATATTGAGTTGAAAATTTTTCCTTCCAGAGGTGATGTGCATAATCCCTGTCTTACAGTTGATTAGAGCCTTGGTAGTGGCCAAGAAAGGTCTCCCTAAGATTATTGGGGTGTGGTTCAGGTTTTCCGATGCCTTCATATCTAGAACAAGTCCACAAGGCACTCGAAATCCCTCACTTTTATAATCACATTCTACAGAAGGCCCTTCGAAATTTTGGTTGACCTATCAGCGAGCTAAAGGGTCACTTTAGTGTGTTGCAAGGGGCCTAAATTCAACTCTTCATATAATTCTATGGGGACTAAGTTGATGGAGGCACCAAGGTCCAGTAAGGCTCAATCCAGGATGAATCCATCTATTTCACATGAAATTAAGGGGGTCCCTAGATCTTACTTTTTAGGAGGGAGCTTATTTAGGATGATGGCACTGGCTTGTTCAAAAATCACTACCCTTTTTGATGATTTGGCCTGGCATTTCGATGTGCATATTTCCTTTAGAAATTTCGCATAGGTTGGGATGTTCTCAATAGCCTCAAGGAGTGGTATATTTACCTAGACTTGCTTTAGAATCTCAAGCCACTCCTTGGATTGATCTATTTTCTTTTTCCTGGGTTTGATCAAGGCTTCAGGAAAAGGTGCTTAAGAAAAATCATGAGTATTCAAATCCTGAGTCTTGTTTTCTAAATTAGTTTGGTTTCCTAGGTCAGATTCAGGCTCCTCAAGATCGTGGAAACATTTTTATGTAGAAGGATCTCGAATTTGTTTCCTACTTCTCAAAGTGACAGCACAGGATTATGCATTAGGGTTAGAAGAGTAAGGTGGGTTTTGCAAAATGGGTTGAGCCTGGGTTGGGTTAGGGTTAACAAAACCTAGTGGGTACTAGGGAGCAGGCTGAATTAGGTGTGCTTGTTGCTTTTGTGTATTGTGCTGATTAACTCTATTGAAGTTTCTTGGGTTTGGGACGGGTTGGGATGGCAACATCCCATGTTGTCTAGCATCAATTAGCTGGTCTAATCATCCCGTCAAATCTGTCCTCAATTGATTCATTTCTTCTTTATGTCTTAGATTCATTTCTATCATTTCTTTAAGGACTAGACTTAGATCAAAGGGCAAGTTTTCCTGTGTAGGTTGTGGTTGATATGTGCATGGTTGTGTATACCTACTAGGTTGCCCATAAGTGTTTGGCTTAGTCAAGTTAGGACCATGGGTGGGTTTCTGACTTGACCAAGCAAAGTTAGGATGGTTGCGCCATCTAGGGTTGTAAGAATTTGAATAAAGCTCATTTCTAGTGTAACCCTGGAGTGCATTCACATCCTCAGGATAACTAGGCATCGGGATGCTTATTTCAGAATTCTAAGGCATCAAGGGCCCTCCTTGGTACCCAAAAAGAGATGGGTCCAAGTATAGTTGGCTCATAGGTGGGGCCATGGTTAGTTCATTGATGTTGTACATTGATTCCTGACCTAGTGGGTTGGGGAATTGGTTGTGGGTTAATATAGGCACTCTTTGGGTAGGCATAGGATTTAATCTGGATTATGTACCTAAGGAATTCCCGCCCTTTAGAAGGTTATCCAGCTTCTTATCCAAATTCTCCACATTCTTTCCCACGAGTTCCACATTATCTAATCATTATGCAATTAGCTCTAAATCAACCAAGTTTGAATTGTTGTTAACTTCATAAACTCTGCTCCTTGGTTGATTAGCTCTATTAAAGGTGGACATTGAGGCATTGTTGAGGGAATTTTCACTCATATTTTCAAACAATTGAAAGGCTCCATCAGCATCACGACTCAGGAAATTACCCCCACATGCCGCATCAACAAAATTCTTCAGATTATCACTCAACCCATAATAGAAACTATGGGCCAAGGGCCACTTTGTTATCCCGTGATGGGGGCATTTCCTAGTTAAATCATTGAACCTCTCCCAAACCTCATGTAGTTGTTCCCTAGGGTTCTACTTAAAGGTTGTTATGGCATATTTAAGGCCATTAGTTTTTCCTAAGAGGAAGAATTTCTTTAGGAATGTGCTTCTCAGGTCTTCCCAAGTTAGGATTGGTCTACCAATTGTCCTCAACCAATGTGCAGCTCTATCTTTCAAGGAGAATGGAAATATTTTCATCATCAGGGTACCTTCATTCATGTTCCTAGGGCCAAAGGTTCTTCCTATGTGTAGGAGCTCTTCAAGGTGGTGGAAGGGATCATCTGACTCATGACCATGGAAGTAGGGAATCAAGTTAATGATCTGAGGTTTGAGTTCAAAATCATCCCCATCCAGAGGTACCCTAACAAAGGGTTCAGGTTGGGCATTAGGAGGGTTATAAAAGTCATGGAGGGGCCAATCTGCCCTTCCATTTTGGAGTTGAGTGATGGCCTGCACTATGACTTCCATCTGTCGATCATGATGCTGGCTCTGCTTAGTGATCTGCCTTTGTAAAAGAGTCATAGGATCCAGATTTTGTTCATCGATCTCTTCTTCGTCATGATGACTAGCCATTGTAGAGGGTTTAGATTCACATTCTGGATAAATATGTCTTCTCCTAGGATTTCTTTCTAATGGTTGTAGTAAATCAGGATTTTGGGATCTTCTACCTTGCATGCACCAGAAGAATGTCTATAGATGAGAGAGATGACAGATGAGAGAAACCCTGCCCGCTCAATGCAATCAATCAAACTGGTCCTTAGAGTGTCAACCCTAATTAAACCTGATCCTGGCTCCTCAAAACACGACTAGGTTAGATCAACCCTTGAATTACTTGGCAGGGAAGAAGGATGGAACCCCTTAGGACACCCGACTTGCTTGTCTTAATGTGTTTTAGAGTTCACCTGAGTTAGTATTTTCAATCAAGGTTTTGATGAGGCACACAAGAGTTTTACAAATCTCAATTTGTTTGATATATATCCTTTAAGTATGGAAATACAAGTGTGCTCTTTCCTTAGCGTGAAATCCTAAACGCAGATAGTTCTAGATGTTTCTTTTAAGTTCAAAATCAGATGAGTGGTGCGACCCAAGAAATGCAATCAATTGGTCCTATTACACCACTAACTAGGCACTTAGAAAATATTTTTCAAGAATTTTTATTGCACGTTTTCTATTTTTTCTAATTTAAAGTGTATTGGGAGTTTTGCAGTCTGTTTTAACCTCCAGTTGGTGATTGGATAATCCATGTTATTAAACGTGCATGAAATAATTTTTTAAGATTTTTCCTAAATTCTTGATTATCTCATAAATTTATTACCTCAAATTTCAATTCAATCAAAGTTGTATAAAAATTCCTATGATATTTTCAACTCTGAAAAATTAGGAACAATAACCGTATTAATAACAGATCAGTACGTGAATTTTCAAAATTTTCCTATAACTATGATTTATGCAAAATTTGAATATGTTATTCCTGACTTTGAAATATATGTCTAGTAAAAATTTGAAAACTTTTGGACGTACGAATCTCCAAGAATTGAATTTTTAAAGTAAAACTTTATTTCAGCTCCAAAATTAAGAGGAATCTTTTTTTAAAATAAGCAAACAAATTCCAACTAATCCTAGGGTTCAAGCAAACCCCAGATCTAACTAATCTAAACTACGAGTACTTACCTGAGGTTCGAACCCTCAATTTCTGTTGTCATGTTTCATTCTAATTTCCTTTCTTTCCTACACACACGAATTCAACGAAAATAGAAGTTAAAAATCTCAAATTCGCACTAAAGAAAGCTTCAAAAATTTTCGTTGCCTCCCCGCCAATGGCGCCAACTTGTTCGATGCGCAATTCACGTTTTAAAAATTAATTAGTTGTAGCATAGTGAGAAAACATGTTAACAAATAAATTTATAAAACTCTGATGAGTACCGGGTCGTTCGTAGGGAGGTAATCTCGATTTTTAATAGAAGCTTTTTAATAAAACTAGTTCTAATAGGTATTTATATATGTATATATGTATAAAGAGACATCAGATATTCATAAGATCAAATTTCATTCCATTGATAAAGTGTTTCTCACAGTAGAAATTGCTATGCTAAATAGAAATAGATAGATAAAAAGAGTGAAAGAGAGATAGAGAGAGAAAGAGAGAAGAAAGTGGCAGAGAAACGACGTTGCTTGTGGGATGCTTATGCGAGATACGACAACACCTCAGATCCAGAGCATCGCAGCGAAGGTCTAAGCGGAGTTGTAGAGGGACAGAGAGTTGCAGAGAAGGTGGAAGATGTCTGGAGTTGATGGAAGAGTGAGAGATGCTTCAACTGGGGGGTCTTGGGCCTTCTTTTATAGCTTTTGTGGAGGGAAAAAATGTTATTTTGACCCTTAATCTCATGTAACAACTCTTGTTTGATTAGATCCATTGATCGGGAGATCAACGGATCAGATTTGGCCTCAAAAAAACTTCAAATTTGCCTCCATCATGCGGATTTAATCCCTGGCTAACACATGGCACCCACTGCGCCCTTGGATTGCGATCGCACAACCTCGCTTCCTCCTCGCACGCCCGCTGCAACAACCTCTCTCCACACATGCACCCGCAAGGCCCTTTTCAGCACTTGATCCTCAACCATTCGACTGTGAGATCCGACGGCTCGAGCGCGCTTACCTTACCTTCCTGATCTCGCAAAACGCGTGGGATTGCGCCTCCGCCCTCCGATCGCATAATTGTGCCTACACCCGCAGCTATGCCTACGCCCAATGCCTCTTCAATTTCACGTAGAGCACGGCTAGAACGCTTGTCGTGCTTCCGCGTGCGCACGTGAGCCAACGCGCTGCACGAACGTTCTAATATACATACTTCTTTGTTTCTATTTATGCTTATTCGGTCTAGGCGGGCGACGTGGCGCGTTCATGGCCGTTGGATGAAGATCCAACGGCCCTCAGCGTGCGGTGCGGCCTTCCTAGATGGGGAGGTGGTAAGGGAGCGGCTGTGATGGAGCCACGTGGCGCTATCATGGCCATCATCTTCTTTTCTTTGCATTTGATGATATGACCTCAAATCGAGTTGATTTTTACGTCGTTGTACTACAATCATCGATCCGGATTCATTCATGCGGTTAGATTCTTCATCTGAGGCTCGGATCTTTATCCTTTGGCTTTATGATCTCCATTCTTTTATGGATTGCCCAAGGTGCCCTGGTTGTCTGATCGAGACAATTTTGGAAGCATTGGACTCCCATCGTTATTCTAATAAGATCTATCCAGTCTAATCAGACATCCATGGCTTCAAATCATCTGCGATTAAAATCATCACTCTTTTAGTTCATAAAATGATGATATTATCTATATGACTAATAAACTATATATTGTGCTATATATTGTGCAAATTACGATGCCTATGAATGCATTAATCCTAAGTTATGCTAGGTTCTAGCTTAATTCAGGTGATTTAGGTTGCATGATTGCTGTGCAATCACTAGGGTTAGGGCTTTGATAGTGTTGGGTGTTGGAGGACTATTTCGGTGGTGTATCAAGGGCACCAGTCTAGGACTGTCGCTCTGATACCAAGTGGGAAGAAATGACCAATCTACTTTACTGAGAAAACCCTACACCTCTCTATATAAAGAGAGATGTTGGGAGAAATACATAAGAGAACCAGACAAAATATAAAGATAACTAAACAGTCCCTAGTAAACATAAATATGAAATATAAATAGGAGTCTCAACAACTTCCTGGATGGATATTCAAGATATAACCAAGTTGCTATTGCACCCGAAGATCAAGAGAAGACCACGTTCACCTGCCTATATGGCACGTTTGCATTCCGTCATATGCCATATGGGTTACGCAATGCACTTGCTACCTTTCAGCATTGCATGTTAGTCATCTTTTTAGAGATGGTAGGTGAATACTTAGAGGTCATTATGGAAGATTTCTCCATTTTTGGAGACTCATTCGACCATTGCCTTAATAACTTGGTGAAAATCCTAAAATGATGTATCGAGGTCAACCTGATTTTAAGCTAGGAAAAGAGCCATTTTATGGTTCAAGAAGGGATTGTCCTCAATCACATCTCTCGCATAGGGGCATAGAAGTTGACCGAGCTAAAGTTGACTTAATTTCCAAACTCCCACCTCCTAGGTTGGTTAAACAAATCAGATATTTCCTAGGACACGTTGGCTTCTACAAAAGGTTCATAAAAGACTTCTCTAAGATATCCAAGCCCCTGACTGACCCTCTAGCCAATGATGTGCACTTTGAAATGACAACTAATTGCATCAAAGCCTACACCACTCTAAGGGATACAGTCTCAACTGCACCTATTTTACAACACCCAGACTGGTCCCAAGACATTGAAATAATGTGTGATGCATCAAACTTTGCTATTGGAGTAGTCTTTGGACACAAACGAGAGAAGAAACCTGTGGTGATCTACTACGTGAGCAAAACCTTAGATGAGGCTCAACGGAACTACACAATAACGGAAAAGGAGCTGCTCGCTGTAGTGTTCAGATTGCGAAAGTTTAACTCATACCTTCTAGGATCCCACGTGATAATTTACACTGACCACTCGACTATCTAGCACTTGTTAGCCAAAAAGGATGCTAAACCCAGGCTGATCAGATGGATCCTGCTCCTGCATGAATTTGACCTAGAAATACGCGACAAGGCTAGATCCAAGAATGTTGTAGGCGACCACCTATCCAGACTTCACCTAAAGCATATTAGACCTTCACTACCCTTGACTGATACATTTCCTAATGAGCAAATTCTAGCTGTGCAAGGAAAGAGTCTCCCCTGGTATGCAGATTTTGTTAATTACTTAGTGGTAGGGTAGATTTTGCACAGCTGGTCTAGACAATAGCAGGGCAAGTTCTTGGCATAAACCAGACATTATTTTTAGGATGATCCCATGCTGTTTAGACTTTGTGTTGATCAGATCATTAGGAGATGTATCCTCGAAGAGGAGGTTCAAAGTGTGCTGTCCTTCTGTCATGACCAAGCCTGTGGTGGCCACTCTCTAGAAAGCATACAGTTGCAAAAGTTTTGCAGTCCAATTTTTACTGGCCATCACTATTCAAGGACGCACATAATTTTGCTAAAACCTGCACGAGATGCCAGACTTTAGTGACCATGACCAAGAAAGATATGATGCCTCTACAACCCATTCTTATCATCGAAATATTCGATGTCTGGGACATTGATTTCATGTGTTCCCTCCTACCTTCAAACAACTTCAAATATATACTAGTAATGGTAGACTACGCCTCGAAATGGATCGAAGCTGTGCCTACCCGGAAATGTGATCATAAGGTCATTATGGACTTAGTTAAGAAGAGCATCTTCTCCCGATTCAGGATACCTGATAAGTCCACTTTTGTCGACCATTATTTGGCTTAAGTACTCTTTAATTAGTTGTCCATAATTATTAATTGAGTAGGAGTTAAATGAAAATTTACCTTAGCCTGCATTTAATTTTATGAGCTAATTTTACATTTAATAACATATGTTATGATAATATAATTTATTTTATAAATGCAGGCTAGGTGCAAGAGTTCACACGACATTTCTGCATTTATAAAATGTCTGGAGATTAGTTTAGACGTTTGAGAACCTCCATCGTGGACTCATTGCAATCCACACTTGTTAAGACGTCTAGACTATTTATTGGACGTCTAATAGAGTACGACCAGAACTTATCTTCTGTTCCAACCACTCACGATCTTCACCGAGTGGTTGAAGAAGTAGGAAGCTGAAGAGAAACAGATGGAGAGTTTTTTTTAAAAAGCCATGACATCCTCTCCACCGAAAATCTTTGCCCCTTGATGGGGATCTCTTTCCTCCACCACCGTGGACACTACAAGCACCGTGGCTTAGGTGTGTTGCACCTCTGCTCTTTCCCCCTCTCGCTAGTTGCATGGTGACAGTGTGCAGCCACAACACCACCGCACATAACCCCCCTCAACCACCATCTTCTCCTTCCTCTTCGCTTTCTTCTTCTTCACCTTCTCCACCACCATTCCCAACAACCCAACTTCCAACTTCACACCTGCACGACCAACCGCGTGCCACCAGCCACGTGCGTGTGCAGCAACACATCCCCTCGTGCACCCTTGCACACGTGCCATCGTGCCACCATCATTGCGCACATGCAGCACGCCCGACCCCTCTCCTTCTTCTTCTCCGTCAGCAGGAGGTGAAGAACTCGTCACCGGCGTCGCCCTCTTCCATGCAGCTGCCACTCCAAACCACCGTTCGACATGCCAACAACGTCAGTGGACTCACCTCACCCTCACGAGGCCATCCACTCCTTCAGTAGCCCTTCCCGCAACCTCCACGATTTGCCGCACCTTCTCCTCACCGCCGACCTGTCCTCCTCCATCTGGTAGCCATCAGCCACTTCAGGTCGTGCCGCTACCACCATTGCGAGCCTCTCCTCCCGCACGTCTCCTCCAGCCAGACTAGCGACAGACAAAGCCCTCCTCCACACATGCAAGCAGGGGAAACTTTTCTCCTGTTTCACTATAGTGAAATCCGTATTAAAATTTACAACATATGCCATTGGAGGATACACTATTCATTTATTTTCTTGATTTAATATATTGCAGCAAATTGCATGGACATCCCTCTATTTGATTAAAATTATACATAGTTGAGTTCCTCAAAATTATGACTTAATGGTTAAAACGAACAAACTCTATGTTGTTTGAGATTTAGATTCACGATGTTTACCAGTATCAAGATAACGATTCACGTATTTACATGGTAATATATTATGGTCATTTTGCGTGTGAACACATATACTCTTGATTAATTACACAAAATGATGACTTATGTTGAAAAAGAATTGCACGAATTAGCATGCACACCTGTTGAGTTTCCCGAATAAACGAGACACCATTCAGTATTTTAATAGGCTAATTCCTCCCTGTGGAGACGACCTAACTATTTTCGTGGTTAGATTTTGAGTAATTAAAAGTTTTGAAAAGTGATTTTCTACCATGCGACATACTACAACGACACGTCATTTTATGTTACAAATTTTATCGAAAATGAAGATCACTCTTTCAATACCTAAGGCCTGATCAGCGATGGTGGGAGCTACTTTATTAATGCCCAATTCCGTGCTTTACTTAAGAAATACGAGGTCACTCACTACATTGCCACCCCGTATCACCTGCAAATGAACAAACAAATTAAGGTCTCAAATAGCCAGATTAAGAATATTCTGCAAAAGACTGAGACCTGATCGGAAGGATTGGTCCACACGATTGGATGACACCCTTTGGGCATACAGGACCGCTTATAACACCCCGATAGGCATGTCACCATATCGATTGGTCTTTGGCAAAGCTTGCCACCTTCCGATTGAGTTGGAGTATTGATTACGCAGCAATTATAGGTCTTAATTGACCTAAATTAGGCTAGGACATAACATAGTTAGGGTAATTCATGCATGCATAAGCATTACTAGCACCTTTACTGCTTTTTCTTTCTATGCATAAAATAATGCTATAATGTACTAATTAGGTGCATTATGACAATTGTAGGTAATAAGCTGATCAAAAGCTAGATCTGAAGTTGGATCTAAAGCTGGATTTAAAGAATAAAGAATAACTGGTGTTGCAGCAGAGCTGGAGTGGAAGACCTAGATAAGATGCAGTAGATAATAATGCAAGGGAGTTAAGGTATGCTATTCTATTAAGTAGGAATAAAGCAATAAATTGTGAAGAACTTAGGTCCATCCTAGTGCTAGGACAACCTAGAAGCCTCCCCAAGCCTTAGCCACCCTTAGATTAGGTCACCGCATTCTAGAAAACCTTAAAACCCTAATTCAAGCCTCTACCTAGACGTCCAAATGAGTTATAAGGCATCCAAAACCCTTAGCCAACTCCCGCACACCTTAAACCCACTTCTGCAGTGTTATTGGACGTCCATACACTTGGTCAGATGTCCAATTTCTGCAAAATACCCAAGATAGAACCTAGAATCCCTCCAAACTCTGATTGGACATCCATACAATAAGTCTGGACTTCTGATTTTTCATTATAAGACGTCTGATAACTTTATTAGACGTCCAGAATTGCCCTCCAGACCCTGTTTTGAGATTCAAGCCTTGATATTGGATCTCTAGCTACCTAAACCCAATTCTAACCCCCTAGGAACCTAAATTAAGGTGCCCTAACCGTAGTACATTACCTATAGACCTCTTTAAGGACCTAATGAGGTCCTCACTAAACCTAATTGACTTGGATCATGGTCAATCTCTTCAGTCTATTCAATTGGACTCATTGAGTCCAATTGAGCCCTCACTCAGCACACACTATCCAATTGGACTCAGTGAGAGTCCAGTTGATCTGGACCTGACTTAATTGAGTTATTTTACTTTCAATTAGGTTTCCAAACACCTAATTAAACTTGTATTAAGTTTACTTGCAATTTACCTTAGTGAATTAGGGTTTACAACCCTAATTTTAGACCTACCTTGACGTAAACCCACTAGAACCTAACCTAATCAACCTAGCCACCTATGTTTCAACCCACACACACCCACGCACACCATCCCCATGAAAATACCTAGCCTAGAGTTCTCTAGAACTTTCTACCATGTGTTGTTGCCTTGGTTGCTAAAATTAGCAACTAAGCACCATTCAACTTTTAGATCCAATTTTGGTGGATCTAAAAACCACCATCTATCCTCTCTCTCACTCTCCATTGAGCTCCCACCATAGGTATCTCTAGAGAATTCCATAATTCTCTAGAGAGCTTCCCTTAGGTCTCTAAAAAGACCTAAGGGGTGGCCATTTGGTCCATCTTGGTCTCTTGGCTTCATTCCACCTCCATTACTCCACCTCCATCTCCATGAGCACAACATGGCATCTCCATCACCTCCACACTAGGCCAAGATCACCTCCAACCTCTCTCCAAGGGTCGGCCTACCCACCATTGACCGCTACTCTTTCTCTTCTCACCCATTCAAAGGCCATCAGAGCCCACCTCCGAATGCCCTTCATTTTGTTAGCTACATAAGTAGCATAGTTCTTCATAGATTTAATGCTTTATTTAATACTTAGTAGTGTAGCTCCAAATTCTCCCCCAATGATGCATGCATAATCCCCCCATAGATTCATGTATGCAGTCATTTTTTGCTACCTAGATTTAAATTTTCTTGTACAAGCATTCCGCTACCAGTGTTGTAACCACCATCATGCCTCAATGAAAATATTTATATATATTTATATGTTGAAAATCACCATGTGCCTGATTATCATCTTTTGGTGTGATTAAAGTTGCATGCTTTCAATTTTTGATATGCTGGCAACAACATGTCATGTATCAATACGTATTTAGTATAAATCGACATGCGATTTTGAACGAGTAGAGTGAGAGAGATCGAATTTGAATTTGCATTTCCAAAATGCCTCCCAGAAATGAATGACCGGGACTCAAGTCTCATTATCTTAGAAATTATTTTTGTTGATCGTATTTCGGAACTGTACTACAACGCATTTCTGATCAAATACGTGCTCTACGATCCCAACAGATGGCACCATTGCTGGGGAGGCAACGTCATTTTTTATTTCGATCTCTAGAATTATCATTGATAAATTTTTCTCTGCTTGTCTTTTGATGTGCAGGAAAATAGGGAAAAACAGGATCTGAGCACGAGAAAAAAAATACCAGGTGTACATCATATCTTTCTTAGCCTAGGTTTGATTTGAACCTTAGGTTGTATTTCCTTCTAGCAATTTCATTTGAAAAAAAAAGCCTATTTATTTTAATGAAAAAAAATAAAAAATGATTAGGTAGTTGAATAGGTTTCCCTTTTTGAATCTTACGATTAGTTAGTTAGTTTTGAAAAAAAAAAGTAAGGAAAAAAAAGAAAGTTTGAAAATCTTTTGAAAAAAAAATCATTTTGGTGGAAAGTTTGAATTTCAAATTCAAACACCTTTTCAAAAGCTTCCCCACCACCCTCTAATTTTCGGCTAGGCTTCAAATTCTGATTTAAAAATTCAATTGTCGAAAAATTAATGAGCGAAAAATTCTAAAATTCGGGCTAGACCTTCAATTTTAAACCACCTTTCAAACAACACCATTCATTTGAAAAAAATTCAAGAACAAAATTTTTAAAAATTCGCAAAGTGTAAGGGGGTCAAACTGACCCAAATTAGAAAATTTTCAAAATTCAAAAAGCAATTCCAAGCAATTTGCGAATCTGTTTTGACTAAAAACGATGGGGTTGAAAGCTGATCTCATTGGCTTTAATTTCCTTATTTTTCCTAAATTTTTGAAGGTCATTTGATACTATTTCAAGGCATAAAACCAACCGGAGGTCAAAATTTCAAATCTGATCTCTGACATTTAAAATTTTGTAGAAATTCGATTGAAATATTAAAAATTACAAAAAAATATTCTCTGAAAAGACAATTGATAAAGGAATATACTTGTCAAATTTCAACCTAGTTGGGTTCCAATTTTTGCTAGAGAAGTATTTTTATTTCGTGGTCTGCTGAAAAAGAAAAGAAAACCTAGAATTGCATGAACCCTAGGCTACACCTTTAGGGTTATATTCTAGAGACCACATTTGGGCTAACCTAGACTTAGTCAAGTCTAGTGTTTAGTCGGTGAGCTTGGTCACCATGTGGACCACTCACCACAAACACCAACTAAGGAAAAACTCGTTGAAATTATTTTTGAAACACATAAGCAAACCCGAATTTATTGTTGTACTACTAGGTGGCTTCAACCTCTCTTGCCGAACCTAGTGACTAAGTATGCAGGGCAGTGTCAAACAACCTCAGCTCGGGGGTAACAGAATCGGAGGCATAAGCCGAAGGAAGAACCTTCCCCTTAGTCCCCTCTAACCAGATTGGTTGGGTTAGCTTAAGTGGTGGGAATTACTTTCAGTCGGTTGAACGAAGAATTTTCTGTTTAGGAATTAGAATTTTAAAAGAAAAATCTGGTATCTGATCATAAGGACCATCTGATTGACAGGGCCTTAGCCTTGTCTGGCTGGCTACACCAACCTAGGGGTTGGTTGGTGTATGCGAGGAAGGAGGTCACTCAGACCTCAATTGGTTGGACCTTAGGAGCCAATCCTAAGGAGGCAAAGGCAATTCGTCACTTCGCTCGAACTATCTTCTCTCCCACCTTTTTCTTCCACTCTCTTAGCTATAATGGCTAACCTAGATCTAGACCTAATTAGGATCCAAAAGTGCTGGACCCACGAGCTTATCTGAGAGCCCTGGTCACTGAATCAGCTCAACCTTGGGACCAGAACCCAAGGTGGTGAAGATGACTTTTCGCTTCGCCTGATCCTTCTCAAGTTACCGAAATGGTTAACCCATATCCCGACCCTAGATATTATGACCCATACCATTCGGCTCCTCAAAGGATCGCATCTTATAACCCAGGATATGGATTTCACACTCCTGCTTCTCACACGTAGAATATGCATAGACTTGATTCACCCCCTGGAACCCCTGAACAACTACCAGTGAATATGCGATAGCATTATAGAATATAAAGAGCTATAGCTAGAACTAAGGAGAAGGCCGCCTTCTATCTACACGAAATCCAAGCTATCAGTGAGCCGAACCAAAGACAAAGCTGGATTCTGTATCAATAAGCTGTAATGGAGCTCCTTCAAGGAACAACAGGGATAACAAGGTTAATTGGACAAAATTAGGAAACTTAAGAACTACTGCTTTTGAGATATCAAGTGAAAAATAGCCTTGAAGACCTCGAAGAATCTAAAACGACTAAGCCAGTAGGCCACACAGGAGATTCTCGGGAGCAAATGTTGGGAGATCATTCAGGGGAAGAAGAATCCAGCTTGGATATGAGAAAGGAGCAGGAAATGTTTCGAATTGGTTCATCTGAGAACTCCATTCAAGAAACTGAGGAAAGGACTGATATCTCTAAGACTGAGCCACAATCGGATTATCCTGAATCCTGGGAGATACCTCTTGGGTTAGATAAACCAACTGTGATAAGGGAAGTAGATCCATTTGAGGATATGGATCTTGAGGGAAACATTACATGTGACACTACTGATCAGCCTAGGCCACTTCCCATTATAGGTGAACCTGTGCTAAAGCCAACATCTTCTGATCTGCACTCTTCTTCTTTCACCTACATCCCTAATTCAGATGTTATATATTTTGAGATGACACTTTCTATCCCTGATCCTGACATCCGAAGACTAGAAGTAGCTATGGATGACTTGACCGAAGAAATGGATATGCTACCTGAGGCAGGAATTACTGAGGAGCCCAAGCATACGAGGGTGAAGCTTTAAGTAGAATGAGCTGGGGATGCACCTACCATCTTAGTCAATCTAATGGATGGCTCGACTCCGAGCCTAAAGAGTCAGCCTCCGATGAATCAGAGATGAGTACTGATAAGGATGAAGTAATTTATGATGAGGATTTCAGTGACCTCCCCATAGATCTTCTACTTTCACGGATACCCCCATATGATCCAGAGCCTGGAGAGGGCATGATCTTTGATGTCAATTATCGTTATGAGGATCCCTATGACTCAGATTTTGGTTCTAAGATACATGTTGATCTACTCCCTCAGCAACTTCCTGCTGAATTGTGGGACATGATAAATCAGCTAAATCAACATCATGACCACCCTCTGATTATCCTCTATTTTCCACCACCACTCCACACTTTCTTATAGCTAGAATTTTTGGAGTAGGGGTGCATAATCAGTTGGTTCGCATCTTCGGACCACTGATTATAGGAGCACATGAGCACATCTTTCTCTTAATCTTGACTGGCTCCTATGCTAGAATTGATACATCTGAGTAAGCTCTCGCCCAGCTGGAGGTGTTAAACTCAGCACGTATAGATAGCATATCCCACATTCTACCATCATCTATACATACCATTTTTATGCATAGCATTTTTTCTTTTAGCATATTTCCTTTTCGCATATTGCATACTATCAGGTTGGTCGTTGCTGAACATTAAAATTTTAGGAGAAATTCCAGGTGATTTCTACCCATTTACTCCTTGCTATACTTATTCGCTTTTGTATTCATGCATGAGGACATGTAAGAACTTAGGCATGGGGGGGTAGATACGACAAAACTGAAAACTTTTATGCCAACATTTAAGAAAACCTCGGAGTTGCATGTCAAACATACTTTAGGACCCTAAATAAAAGAACAACCGACTCCACCTCCAATGCTTGCATTGGAGCTAAAAATCATCCGCAACAGCCACTTCCAACTCACCCGCTCACCTCTTGTTCTAAATTTAGGGTCAAGCTGAATGTAACCTGAAAGGGAAATTTCATAAAGTACAAATATAAGTGGTTACTTGTTTATAGCATATACATAGTGCATCCATGAATAAGATTATCTTATTAATAGAATGCATTAGGGATTTTATCATCTAGTTGATTCCTGTAATCTGGAATCCAGTACAACTTTTCACACACATGTAGAATTTGCAATGAATTCACGGTGAAGGCTGATAAATGTCATTAGTCTGTTGAGAAGAAGCAGTGCTTCTTTTCCTAATTCCTTGGATAGTGTTTTGGGAGCTAGGCAGATTTTCCTCCAAAAACCCACCAAATAATATGAGATGAGAGTATAGTGTACTGATGCTCTAAGATTAGTGCAAGGAATCCGAAATCCTAGATAATTAGGTATGATACTCAGAGATTAGGCATAGTTTTTGCTCTCAGTTCCTACGTATACATTTTTGTGCAAAATATTGAGAGCCACCAAATAAGGCAAATATGCAGAGAGTGAGTTTTCATAAAACTTGGGTTAGGGTGGATGGTTACGACCATTCTTTACAGAATCTTCAGCTGAAGGAGGGTATTGATGTCAAGGTCAAAAATACACCATCCTATCCATCTCTCCCGGTGTCGTGAGTAGGCACTTCCACCAAATAAGCCACCCAATGTCTCTTGAGTACCACCAATCCCTAATAATGTCTCCTCAATAAAGTTCATGAATGTATGCTAGCTTGTGTTGTGTTAAAAAATATATATATACATAGAAAAAAAAGGGAAGAAAAAAAATGAAAAAAAAAGAAAAATTGAAAAAGGAAAAAAATAGAAAAAGAAAAAGCAAAGAAAAAGAGTGTGAACATTCAGTGTTTATTTTAGTGGCATTGAGGCAATACCACCAAATAAATTTGAGATCCACCAAATAAGGCCTTAACCTATCTTTCTGTGTTTCTAACCACCCGAATATTGGCTAAGGAATTCCGACTTAGTGTTAGGGTTATGAAACTCAATTAAAGTGTTAATGCTAAGTGAGACCACCAAATATGGATCATACGTGAGAATATAGTGAGATTGTGAGCTTTAAGAAAAAAAAAATAGAGAGAGTAAAAGAGAATGAATACAAAGGAACTAGAAAAGAGCATAGTTTTTCTCATCTTTCGCTGAGTTGAGTTACTTGATAATCCAGGAATCTAGATACCGAAGTACTAATCTCTATGTAGCACCAACTGAGAGTAAGCCACCAAATAAACACCTATATCCCACAGACATTCTCTACCTAAGCTTAAAGCTGGGTGAAATTCATAGAATATCTTGAATACCCCGAGGGAAGAAGTCCACCTATCCCACTAGAATTTTTACTAGGGGTCAAGTACTAGCTTTAGAGGTGAATTAGTTTTTCAATCGAATCCGTTGCAAAAGCTACAAAGCTACACCTTCACGATTGTCTGGATTTCTAGAGCATAGGATGAAAACAAAAAGGAGAAAAGTATCTAGGCATACACTTGATAAAATAATCAATCCCTTAGGGACCCTTCTGTGAATAATTTAGTGTTGCATTTGCTAGGGACTAGCAAGATTTAGGCATGGGGGTATGACTGCGCAGCAATCATAGGTCATAATTGACCTAAATTAGGCTAGGACTTAGCATAAGTTAGGGTAATTCATGCATGAATAAGCATTACTAGCACCTTTACTGCATACTTTTAGCTATGCATAAAATAATGCTATAGTGTACTGATTAGGTGCATTATGTCAATTGTAGGTAATAAGCTGATCAGAAGCTAGATCTGAAGCTGGATCTAAAGCTAGATCTGAAGAATAAAGAATAACTGTTGTTGCAGCAGAGCTGGAGCGGAAGACCTAGATTAGATGCAGTTGATAATAATGTAAGGGAGTTAAGGTATGCTATTCTATTAAGTAGGAATAAAGTAATAAATTGTGAAGAACTTAGGTCCATCCTAGCCCTAAGACAGCCTAGAAGCCTCCCCAAGCCTTAGTCACCCTTAGATTAGGTCACCGCACCCTATGAAACCTTAAAACCTTAATTCTAGCCTCTATCTGGACAACTAGATCAGTTATAGGACGTCCAGAACCCTTAGTCAACTCCCGCACATCTTAAACCCACTTCTGCAATGTTATTTGATGTCCAAATAATTGGTTAGATGTCTAATTTCTGCAAAATACCCAAGATAGAACCTAGAATCCCTCCTGACTTTGATCGGACATCTAGACAATAAGTCTGGACTTCTAATTTTTCATTAAGACGTCAGATAACTTTATTGGATGTCCAGAACTGCCCTCCAGACCCTATTTCGAGATTCAAGCCTTGATTTGGGATCTAAACCCAATTCTAACCCCCTAGGAACCTAAATTAAGGTGCCCTAACCATTGTACATTACCTCTAGACCTCTTTAAGGGCCTAATTAGGTCCTCACTAAGCCTAATTGACTTGGATCATGGTCAATCTCTTCAGTCTATTCAATTGGACTCATTGAGTCCAATTGAGCCCTGATCTCAGCATACACTCTCCAATTGGACTCAGCGAGAGTCCAATTGATCTGGACCTTACTTAATTGAGTTATTTTACTTTCAATTAGGTTTCCACACACCCAATTAAACTTGTATTAAGTTTAATTGCACTTTACCTTAGTGAATTAGGGTTTACAACCCTAATTTTAGACCTACCTTGACCTAAACCCACTAGAACCTAACCTAATCAACCTAGACACCTATGTTTCAACCCACACACACCCACAAACACCATCCCCATGAAAATAACTATCTTAGAGTTCTCTAGAACTTTCTAGCATGTGTTGTTGCCTTGGTTGCTAAAATTAGCAACCAAGAGCCATTCAATTTTTAGATCAACATTTGGTGGATCTAAAAACCACCATCCATCCTCTCTCTCACTCTCCCACGAGCTCCCACCATAGGCCTCTCTAGAGAATTCCATAATTCTCTAGAGAGCTTCCCTTAGGTCTGTAAAAAGACCTAAGGGGTGGCCATTTGGTCCATCTCGGTCTCTTGGCTTTATTCCACCTCCATTACTCCACCTCCATCTCCACGAGCACAACATGACATCTCCATCACCTCCACGCCAGTCCTAGATCACCTCCAACCTCTCTCCAAGGGCTGACCTACCCACCATTGGCCACCCCTCTTTCTCTTCTCACCCATTCAAAGTCCATTGGAGCCCACCTCCGAATGCCCGTCATTCTATTAGCTAGATAAGTAGCATAGTTCTTTGTAGATTTAATGCTTTATTTATTGCTTAGTAGTGTAGCTCCATATTCTCCCCCAATGATGCATGCATAATTCCCCCATAGATTCATGTATGCAGTCATTTTTTGCTAGTTGGATTTAAATTTTCCTGTAAAAGCATTCTGATACCTGTGTTGTAACCACCATCATGCATCAATGAAAATATTTATATACATTTATATGTTGCAAATCACCATGTGCCTAATTATCATCTTTTGGTGTGATTAAAGTTGTATGCTTTCAATTTCTGATATGCTGGCAACAACATGTAATGTATCAGTACATATCTAGTATAAATCGACATGCGATTTTGAACGAGTAGAGCGAGCGAGATCGAATTTGAATTTTCATTTCCAAAACTCCTCCTAGAGACGAACAAGCAGGACTCAAGTCTCGTTATCTTAGAAATTATTTTTGTTGATCGTATTTTGCAACTGTATTACAATGCATTTCTGATCAAATACGCACTCTACGATACCAACAAGTATTAGGCATACTGGGTGTCAAGCAATGTAATATGGATTCCCATATGGCTGGAACTCAATGGAAGCTCCAACTCTTCGAGCTTGAAGAGATTCATCGGGATCCTTATGAGAATAATAGACATTATAAGGAGAAAATGAAAGTTGTCCACGACAGGCACATTAATAGGAAAACCTTCGAGTCAAACCAACAAGTTTGGTTAGTTGTTTCTTAGGAAGTTGCGATCCAAGTAGACGGGACCATACCAAGTGATTAGACCATTTTCAAATGGGGTGGTAGAAATTGCTGATCCCAAAATTGGGAAAACCTTTACAGTAAATGGCCAAAGATTAAACATTTTTTTGCCTAAGTTCCTGATGTAAACACATTTACACTACTTAAGATGTCTATTTATGCATGTTCTTAAGCATAGGATTGCATTTCATGATATAAATATTGCATTACATGCATCATCTTGCATTTAGAATACTTTGAATAAAATGGAGGTTAATTGTCTCCTTTTATGTGCTTGGACAGGGCAAATATTTTATCAGGGCCTCGGATCAAAGATCCAACCATATGGATGTGATCAGGGCGACGATTGGAGTTCAATGACTCCAAGATCGCCCTAATCAGGCATCCGTAGCATCAGATAGAGACCGGGGAACCCTATAAAATCAAGGGCCAGGATGGTGAAAATCCGCACTTCAGATGACAAATCCGACCGCACGGATGAATTCGGATTGACAATCGCAGCCCAACGACACAAAAATCGAGTCAATCCGACATCCGTGGCACCATCTACAACTTCCAGAAGATGGACGGCCAAGATGGTGCCACATGACGCCATCTCAGCTGCCCGATCGCTCTCCGCCGTCAGATGGAGATCCAACGGCTATGGTGGCTCGCGCTTAAAAGCGTCCGTGCGACCATTTCGTCCGCATAGCGCAGCGGTGACGCAGTCGCGGGCGAAATAGAGGTCGCGGGTTCGAGCCGTGGTAAGGGGCTCTAAGGCGTGGGCCAGCGGGCGCGGACGAGCGTCAGATGGAGATCCAACGGTTGCGCGCGCCCAATAGCAACGACGCGAGATTGGACGCCCGCGTGTAACGCGCGATCGCTCGTGCCAGGTGGGCGGGCTGCAGTGGATGAAGGCGCCATTTTAAGCCGTCCGATCTCGTGATCGGACGGCTGAAAATTAATGGACGTGCGCGGGCATTGTGCGCGCGAGCAGCCGAGCAGGCGCGCGCGAGCCGCCCACGTCGCCCACGAAGGGAGGTTTAGTGACGGATTTATCCGTCACTAAAGACCCCTCATTTACTATTTTGAAGTTGTAATGTCCATTTTGCCCCACTCCTTGCAACTATAAAAGGAGACCCCCTCCATACGAAATTCTCATCCCTTCTTTCTCCTCTCTACCCCTCCAAAGCTCAAAAGAAGCTTGTCCCACACCCGAGATGCTTCTTGCTAGATAAAGTCCAATTTTCGTTCCCCTTCGGAAGTGGATCCCGCGACGACGACAGCGTGCTGCTCCATTCCCGTTCTTCTGCTTCATCCTCCTTCGTCCCGCTTCGTTCTCCTTCGTCCAGGCATCATCCCGTCCGGCTCGTCCTCCAAGCAACCGTCGAGGAGGATTTCTCTCTCCCTATTCTTTTTACTGCTTTCTAGTATAGATTTACTGCTCTCTAGTGTAGCTTTGCTCGTCCTCCAAGCAATCGTCAAGGAGGACATTTCTCCCTCCATTCTTTTAATGCTTTCTAGAGTAAATTTGTCGCTTTCTAGAGTAATTGTTTTATGCTTCCTAGTTGTAATGAACAAATCCCCATAATGATAAATTCTCAGTTTATTCTACACCTCATTTTGATTTCTCTGTGTAATATTCTCTCTCTCTTACTCTCTCTCTCTCTTCTATTTATTGTAAATAATTAGATAGTTCTAAATTGAATTATTCTGTAATAAATAAAAAGAAACGCGTAGTTTTTAAATCAAACGTTCGCCTCCCTGTGTTCGACCCAGAATTTTAATTTCAGTATAAATTTTATTTGTTAAACATGAATTCTTTGCTTTCGAACTACAATGACAGGTTTTCCAAAATCGAACACGTTAGCGTAGCATTCGTAATCGTTCAACATTTTGGCACCGTTGCCGGGGAGGCAACGATCTTTGATTTCTCTTCGCGTTTTGTAACTTACAAATCATTTACCTCACTTTTCTCCTTTCTTATTGTAATTGCAGGTATTCTTTTGAGGCAAGAAAAAGCGGTAGATTGGAGTAAAGTGCTGTAGAAGGTTTTGTAAGTTATCCCCCATTCTTTCCCCCTCCATAGATTTCATTCGCCACATTGAATCCAAATTCCAATTAACCTAGGTGTTTGCATAAATCCTAGGAATAGTTTGGTTGTTTGGATTCTCACTCACATTCATTCCACCTTCATTTATATAAAAATAAATAAAAAGATAATTTTATGGGGCAATTTTCAACAAATACACAATGTACACCCACATTTAAAGGCACTTAACCGAATTGATTTGTTTCTACTCAACCGGGTTCTGATCTGTGGAACCGGTACACATAAAGCAACACATAAAAGAGTAGAAATCATTCTAGGTTAACCATCTTTGTGTGCCTAACTTAGTGGTGCATTTGTGGCCAGTTGTTTGAGTTGTTTGGGCCTCACCACTTCAAATAAAATCAACTCATCAAGTAGTTGCCAATTAGGTTCAACTCTTAGGGATTTACTAGGCACTCCACATTCTTTTTAAGTTTTAAAGGAAAACATCTTCACCTGTGCTTGTAAAACTTGGTGTGCCAACGAAACTTGATTGAAAACACCTAAAGTTGAATCCTAAAAGCTACTAAGTAAGATTTGAACCTTAAAATTCACCACATCAAAAACAATCTTGCTTGAAAACCACTGGTTGTGCACTCACACATGAATCAATCAATCATTAAGGGCACAACCCATTTAAAGGGCCCATCACATTCCAAAGCACATTCAAACCTAGCCCTAAATAAAACAGAGTAGACGTTGGCCTTAAGGACTGGACTCGCTCTTCAGAACCCAGAACGAGATTATTTTCGATTAGTCTGTTTCTACTGTTCAATCTGATGTCTAGCTAGGGGAGCAGAGTCAAACGATCGCGGCTGGGGGGTACACTAGGAACCGGAGGCGCAAGCCGAAGGAAGAACCTTCTCCCCAGTCCCTCCTTCTAACTGGTTGGATTGAACAGACGGAAGTAGATCAAATCGTTCCTTTATCTCAAGATGGGTTTTGAGAGTCTGTAGGTCTTTAGACTAACCTATTTAAGGACAGGTTTGATTGTTTGTATTGCAGGGCACCTTTCTTCCTCCCGTGTATCATGAATCCTTCCACATATTTCATGCATTCCCGCTCTTTTCCTCCTGTTGTAAATTATCCTCAACATGACGATTATCTCAACTCATATTGTAATCAACCATCAGTTAGTTGGGATAATTCGGATTGGGGATACAATTCCGGACCCCCGTGTTTAGGGTCTAACCCTGAACACTTTGATTCTGATTTCTATCCTTCTCAGAGCTACATCGATTATAGATCGTCTTCCTTTCATGAACAGCATAATACGATCTACAATCAAGAAGGATACACCGATCCTTACCCATCCTCTGATTTCACTGCCTTAAGGTCATCACCATCTTTTCAACAATCTGAAATGATCTATTATCAGGAAGGGTATAACGAATCTCAATTCGTTAATTCCCCTGCATTGAGCCCAAACCCGTCCAACCCTGAACCAACTCATTTGGTTCAGGTTAACCAGGTTCAAGATAAGGTTCTTGCTAACTTGAGGAATATCATTCAATCTTTAGAAGTTCAGCCAATACCTTGCATTGAGAGATTGGAGCCCCTGATTGAAATGATTGATGATTTAAACAAGTCTTTGTTGGATTGGCTCCAGGATGTTAAGGATAAGAACCTGGGTGAGTTTCTACTTAGGAAATTAGCAAAATTGATGATGAGATTCGTGGTTGCTTTGATTCAATCTTGGAATAATTCCCAGGAGGAACCCTCTTCAGGAAAGCCAATGATAGAACCTGCTCAGGCACCTGTTGGGGGGGACACATGTTACGAGGCTGACCAGATTGAATTAAAACAACCAATGAAGGATGATCTGATTTCTTCACCTGAGATCCCTAAGCCGGGTTACGAGGGAACGTATGTCTCCTTGGAACACAAAGTGACAACTGATTATGGGACATACATTGATACGGATCCTGATGGTGAAGATTTAAGTTGCGAAGTCTCACGCAAGTTTTCTGAACACGATTTCTGTGAGACGATTGGGCCTGAGGAATTTGATAGATCATTTGATAGCCCAATAACTGAGGAAACTGATCTTATTAGGGCACACATTACGGATCCAAAATCTCATTTTCTGGAGGAATCAATTCAATGCCCTGATTATCAGTTACACCCTATTGAGCTTATTGATGATTTTAATTCTGAGATAATTAGACCCAAGTCAATTTTGATTCCGCCACATCATTTAGACTTGGAGATTTCAGATGGGGTGATGAATATACAAGAGGTCCTGGAATTTGATAAGCTGAATGAGGAGAATAGGAGCTGGGAAGTTCTGATTTGGGAAGTCAATTTTGGAGGAAATAGAAGATTGAGTCGAAGGGTTCCTTTCAAGATGAAACCATCAAATCAGAACCCTTACGACATTTGTTTTGAGGATGTCAAACCCAAGCACACATTCAACGATTATCCTTTTGAGCTTCAATTCTCTGTAACCCGACTTTTTGGTCTTGGGTTGCATCCTCATAAATCTCAGGCCCGACCCCGCTTGCATTCTGATTTTAGGTTTTGGGTAATTTTTATCCAGAACCTAAGATATTCTCAATTATGGGGTGTGGGTCTGCACCACAATCTGGTCCACATCTGTGGACCTCTGTTGACAGGTCGGAGGATTATTCTATTTATTCTAATTTTGACCTGCACTTGTGAATTCTTCATTTCTTTTCTTTGTATAGTGTGCCTAGCTGAAGGTACTAAACTCAGCACATATACAGTTTTTCTTAGTTTTCATCTCGGAGCGGACCTGACATTCATGCAATTCAGGTGCTTTCTATGCTATTCCACTCTGTTTTGTCTTTTTAATACAATGAGGACATTGCATTAGATAGGCATGGGGGGGTGGATATTTATCTCTGAATTCATTCGTCAGCTCCGTAGATTTGTTATATTTTGATTAAAAAAAAAATCGAAATTAGGAAAGAGAATTTGGGTTTAAGAAAATTTTCAATATTTGGAAAAACTACATTAAGATTTGAACACAAAGACCCTTCAGGTCTTTGAACTTAATCAGCCCGTGTATCCACTAAAATGTGGATTTGTTTTTCGAGTTCTCGCCAACTTGAATTTTATTTTAATTGGAGTAAATAAGTTTGGGTGATAAGTACACGACTTATCAACCCGCCCTTAGATTTGAGGGAATTTTGTGTCTTAAGCATCTACACACTTTCTTTGCACTGACTCGTTGTTCGGTGATTCTAACGGAAATTGGATAGCTAATGAACCTTCTAGGGTGATATGGCTGGCAAGTTATCATGGGTAACAGCCCATAGGTAGGTTGTCTAGAGCCCAGTCACTGGACCTTTCTCTTTTTCTTGCCCTTAGGTAAATCTTAGACCAGGGAAGCCACCTATTTAAAAAAAAAATCAAAAGAAAAGGAGAAAAGAATAAAAAGAAATAAGCCACACTTCCCCGCACGAGTATGGTTGGCAAGTTGTCGGTGGTAACAGCTCATCGACCGGTTGTTCACAACCCAGCTCAGAAAATGCACTAAAATTTCCCAAAACACTTAGGAAGAAGTGGAGAAGTAGAATAAACCGGGGAGATATACACTGGATTCACCCTTGTGTTGACTCCGTAAAAAAAAATAATAATAATAAATAAAATTAGGGAGAAAGCTACCGGTTGTAAAGATACACCTTTAGGTAGAAGTCTTTTTGAGGTCACCTAGAGGTGTAGAAATCTGAAGTCCGTTCTAATTGCCGGTCAATGAGTCTATCACAATCACAATAAGATGCTAAAAGCTTAGGGTTCTCATCAAATTTTGGATGAGTTGAATGGCCGTAGAAAGCCACTCTTAAACCCAAAAATTTGAAAATAAAAAAAAATTAGAAAAGAGAAAAAGAGAAAAAGAAAATTTTCTTTTAATAAGGCGAGGGCTTGAAGTGGTCTGCATTTTGGCTGATACCCGAGCACTGTTGTGTCTTTGAAGGTTCAGCTCCTAAGTAGACAATTTCTTAATGATTGAAAAATAACTCAAGTCTAAATAATCTAACCAATTCTTTTATAAATAGCATATAGTTTTTGCTAGGGACTAGCAAAAGATAGGCATGGGGGTATGATGTAAACACATTTACACCACTTAAGATGTCTATTTATGCAGGTTCTTAAGCATAGTATTGCATTTCATGATATAAATATTGCATTACATGCATCATCTTGCATTTAGAATACTTTGAATAAAATGGAGGTTAATTGTCTCCTTTTATGTGCTTGGACAGGGCAAATATTTTATCAGGGCCTCGGATCAAAGATCTAACCATGTGGATGTGATCAGGGCGACGATTGGAGTTCAATGACTCCAAGATCGCCCTAATCAGGCATCCGTAGCATCAGATAGAGATCGGGGAACCCTAGAAAATCAAGGGCCAGGATGGTGAAAATCCGCACTTCAGATGACAAATCCGACCGCACGGATGAATTTGGATTGACGATCGCAGCCCAACGACACAAAAATCGAGTCAATCCGACATCCGTGGCACCATCTACAACTTCCAGAAGATGGACGGCCAAGATGGCGCCACGTGGCACCATCTCAGCCACCCAAATGACCGCTTGCATTTTGTGAAGGCCCCCGCTCGATCGCTCTCTGCCGTCAGATGGAGATCCGACGGCTGTGGTCGCTCACGCTTAAAAGCGTCCGCGCGACCATTTCGTCCGCGTAGCGCAGCGGTGACGCAGTCGCGGGCGAAGCAGAGGTCGCGGGTTCGCGTCGCGGCGAGGGGCTCTAAGGCACGGGCGAGCGAGCGCGGACGAGCTTCAGATGGAGATCCAACGGCTGCGTGCACCCAATAGCGCCGACGCGCGATTGGATGCCCGCGCGTAACGCGCGATCGCACGCGCCAGGCGGGTGGGCTGCAGCAGATGAAGGCACGATTTTAAGCCGTCCGATCTCGCGATCGGACGGTTGAAAATCAATGGACGTGCGTGGGCGTTGCGCACGCGAGCAGCCGAGCGGGCGCGCGCGAATAGCCCACATCGCCCACGAAGGGAGCTTTAGTGACAGATTTATCCATCACTAAAGACCCCTCATTTACTATTTTGAAGTTGTAATGTCCATTTTGCCCCCACTCCTTGCAACTATAAAAGGAGACCCCCTCCATATGAAATTCTCATCCCTTCTTTCTCCTCTCTACCCCTCCAAAGCTCAAAAGAAGCTTGTCCCACACCCGGGATGCTTCTTGCGAGATAAAGTCCAATTTTCGTTCTCCTTCGGAAGCGGATCCCGCGACGACGACGGCGTGCTGCTCCGTTCCCGTTCTTTTGCTTCGTCCTCCTTCGTCCCACTTCCTTCTCCTTCGTCCAGGCGTCGTCCCGTCCGGCTCGTCCTCCAAGCAACCGTCGAGGAGGATTTCTCTCTCCCTATTCTTTTTACTGCTTTTTAGTATAGATTTACTGCTTTCTAGTGTAGCTTTGCTCGTCCTCCAAGCAATCATCGAGGAGGACATTTCTCCCTCCATTCTTTTAATGCTTTCGAGAGTAAATTTGTCGCTTTCTAGAGTAATTGTTTTATGCTTCCTAGTTGTAATGAACAAATCCCCATAATGATAAATTCTCTGTTTATTCTACATCTCATTTTGATTTCTGTGTAATATTCCCTTTCTCTCTTACTCTCTCTCTCTCTTCTATTTATTGTAAATAATTAGATAGTTCTAAATTGAATTATTCCGTAACAAATAAAAAGAAATGCGTAGTTTTTAAATCAAACGTCCGCCTCCCTGTGTTCGACTTGGAATTTTAATTTCGGTATAAATTTTATTTGTTGAACACGAATTTTTCGCTTTCGAACTACAACGACAGGTTTTCCAAAACCGAACACATTAGCATAGCGTTCGTAATCGTTCAACAGTTCCCCGAAGGAAGTCATAACCCTCACTGAGGGTTAAATTTGGAGCTTCACTGAGCAAGAGGCAATAAACTCAGCTAGAAGATTCAAGCTAACCAGATACACAGCTAAAACTCAGGTGATTTCTTTTCGTACTCCCTTGCATATTTTTATTTTCCCATGAGAACATTGTCCAACATAGTCATGGGAAGGTGGTAATTCTTATTTTCTAAGTGCAAATTGTCAGCTTCAACTGGTTTATATTTCTTTTATGCCGAAAAAAAAAGGAATTAAGAAAAGAAAACTTTGGTATTAGTAGCTTGTCAACTTTAGGAAATGATATGTTAAGGACTTGAACACTTAGACTCTTTAGGTATTCGAGCTTAATCACCCCAAGAGTCCACTAAAATGTGGATTTGTTCTCGAGTCCTCGCCACCTTAATTTATATTAATTTGGTTAATAAAGTATGGTAATAAGTATTCCACTTATCAACCCGTCCTCTAATTTTGGGAGACTTTTAGTCTAAGCATCTAGCCACGTTTCGCACTGACTCACTCCTCGGCAGTTTTAATGGAAATTGGGTAGCTAATGAACCTTCTAGGGTGGTATGGTTGGTAAGTTGTCGTGGGTTAGATACCCCATTGGTCGGTTGTCTAGAGCTTACGCATAGGACCATTCTCTTTGACGAATACCTTTAGGTATAAATCTTAGATCAGGGAAGCCACCAACTTTAGAAAAAAAAAGGAGAAAAGCAACAAAGAAAATAAGACACACTTCACTGCACAAGTATGACTGGCAAAATGTCGTGGGTTAGATGCCCCATTGGCCATTTGTCCAAATCCCAACTCATAAAACACACAAAAATTCCAAAACACTTAAGGAAGAAGTGAGGAAGTAGAATAATCTAGGGAGATATACATTGGGTTCGCCCTTGTGTTGATCGCACAAAAATAAAAGTAGGGAGAAAGCTACAGGTCGGATAGATACACCTTTAGGCAGCATTTTCTTTTTAGGTCACCCAGGGGCGTAGAAACCTAAAGTCCATTTCAATTGCCATTGAGTGAGTCTATCACAATTTTCATGATAAGATGCTTAGCACTTAGAGTCCTTTTCAAGTCTTGGGTGGGTTGGGTAGCCGTAAAAAGTTACCTCGAAACACTTTACCCCAAAAGTCCAAAAAAATCAGAAAAGAAGAAAAAGAAAAAAAATGAATTTGTTGTTATACAGAATAAGGCAAGGACTTGGGTGGTCAACATTTTGGTAGGCACCCGAGCACTGTTGAGACTCTGTAAGTTAGGTTCTTGGTAGAAATTTCCTTCTGTTGACAAGTAACTTATATCTTAGCTATCGATTAATAATTCTAATTGTAAATAACATTTAGATTAACCTTGCTGGGGACTAGCAAAAGGTGAGCATAGGGGGTATGATGACTCTACAATTATTAGCATTAATTATATCAATTAGAGTCAATTTTGAGAGCGCATGTGCATTAGTATCATATTATAGTGGGTTTGGGAGCAAAACATGCATATTGTGTAATTTCTACATTTAGATTGCTTATAACTAATGTTTAATGACTATGTGTATAAGTGCATATTAAAACAGGTCTTAGATGAGCAATCGGATCATACGAATGGATCCGGATCGACAAATGGAGTCCAACGGACTTAGAATCAACTCAATTCAACCACCGTAGCTCCCACAATGAGCCAAAGAAGTTTTGACCATTGATCAGATGATCAACGATCCATATTGGGCCATGTGTCACTCATCCATCAGCCCAATGCCATCGACTTACCCTCCTCCTCATCAAGGCAGCTTTGATATCAATCGTTGGATCTCCATCCAACGGCTGATAATGAGCAAATAGAAAAACAAAAACTTGATAACTTCGGGTGCATAGTACAGCGATAACGCGCTCAGCATAGAGTGAGGGCTGCGAGCTCAATCTACAATGAGCAGATTTAATCAACTGAAGCATGCACAAACAAAATTAGGCCATTGAATGTCGATTAAGTGGCGTTGGGAGCAGCTACGTAGTGTACCGGATGTACACAATGCACGCATGCGAGATCTGACACGTTGTCATACGTACAATCATACGCACGAGTGAGGCACAATTTGAAGTGCATGGATGCGATTGAGGGTCATCCGATGGCGATCTGCGACTTTTATCCAACGGCTTACAGTCCTCCTCACGTGCACCAGTTGTGCATGAGTGATTCCAGCGTGGGTGCACAACTGTCCGCGCATTGTGCGTGCAGTGGCTAAGCCTGTGCGCGTAATTGCCAGGGACAAGTGCGGATTTCGCACCAAATGATTTGGCACAAGCCCTATAAAATGTCCTATGGACCCCCATTGCAAGGGCAACTCTTCCTAGCTCCTACCAAGCATATTTTCAAGTCTCTAGAGCTCAAGCAAGGTCTTTGGAGTTGCCGAGCCGCCAACGGAAGCTTCCTCCACTGTTGTGGCTGCCTCGAGGCCCTCCACCTTCTTGCATTCATTTTCTTATTTTTCTTTAGCTTAGTATTGCATTTCTTTAAGCATTCCTCTAGTGTACTCGATTATAGTTGCAAGACATTCTGTTTATGCAATATATTAGTTCTCGTTATCATAATTATATATTGTTTTGGTATTCAATTCTACTCATGCCATTCCATGTTCTTATTATATTATGTTGTATTGTTGTCATGCGTAGTTAGTGGCCTCTATTTTACCTCAAATTTCTAACTCTCTCTATCTTTCTCTTTCCGTAAGCAAATCAAAATAGCCATCATGTGGACATAAAAATAAGCGATTAATTGATCTAATTTCATGCCTCCTTGTGTTCGACACTTGGACTCACATTTCCATTTCTTCTTTTAAAATTGACATCGTAAACTCTTGCTACAATGAATGAAGTATCTTTACACGTTTCTTGATGTCAACCATCTAACTAAAATGAGCTAAATGGAGCTGAGATGAGCTAACCTCAACTATGTTGACCTGGTGATGGGAATACCATCATGAGCCATAACTAGTTCATTTTGATCTAATTAAGTCAGTAAATGCTCCTACATAACTGCTAGAGAGCCTTAAGTCATTGCATAACCATTTTGAGGGAAAGACAAGAAAATAGGGACAAAACTGTAGTTTTACCATCATATCATGAATGCAGTACAATCACGGGCTTTCCCAAGCGGTAATTAAAGGTCAAATGGTATTAAAAATCTAATAAGTGGGTTAGAACAAATAGAAAAGGTTTTGCACGTGTTTTGAGAATTAAATGACTTTTGAAACCCTAAAAGCAGACCCACGTAATTAACTGAGGTTCTGGTCAAGATAAAATTCACCTAAACCCTCTAAAATTCATAGAAAAATATTCTCTAGGGTTTGGAACCTTCAATTTGACCATTAGAACCCGTCTTGACCCAAAAATAGAGTCTTAGACAGACATTTAACTTAATGTGAGCTTTTACATAAATTACCCAACTAAACATAATAAAAACCTAAATCTACCTTCACCATTGGATTCCTTAGGTCCAAATTAGATTTGTACCAAAATTTGGGCCCAATCTGAGATCATCTTGACCAAGTTTGCATTTTGGTCCAGTCAGACGCTTTCTATCTCATTCAGACCCTTAACTTTTGAATTTTCTTACAAATAGCCCCCAAACTTCTTTGTCTTCTTCACAAGCAGGTCTCTACACCATTTTTGAAAGGTGAAACCTTCGCCGTCAAGTTTCGAGCGAGAATTTCTCTCTTGATTCTCAATCAATCCCTCTCAAAATTGATACGGGGATTCCTTGGGAAGTTTCCTTCCATTTGAGCCATTCCTTGGACTTTAAGTCCTTCCCAAAAGGCCATGCAAACCTTTCAAAGGTTCGAGTATCCTTTGTCGCAACTACCTTCCATGCTTGAAAGCTTCTTTCCAAGCTTGGAAGGGCTTCCTATGGCCTATAAAAAGATCCTTAAGGCGCGACTATGCATTTCAGCAAGTTTTGGCCTAAGAAACCCTCCTCTACTCCATCTTCAGCCACCTTCAGACTTAGCTCCAGTGATCCCTCTCTACCCTCCTCCTTAGGCCATCCAACCATCAAATTGGACGGCTGACTATCCTCCCCTCATCTTCGCAAACCTCTACTGCCAATGAGAGGTCGTGCCTCTACCTCAATCGACGTCGTCGCCTCGCCACACCATCTTCCTTCTCTGGCTCCGATCCACCAACACCGGAGCCCTCCGCCTCCCTACTCTCTCACTAAGTCCTTCTTTAGCTTCCTCCCTCTTTCTATTTCATTTTCCTACCCTCACAGACACACACAACCGCCAACTGCCACCACTCACCTCTATCTTCCCCATCTCCGGTAGCGTCTCCGGTGAGGTCCTCCGCACGTTACACTCATTCACACACCTCACCAAAACACCCAAAAGCTTCGTCGTGTCCCAGAGAGCAAAAGCCCTCAGATTATTGAAGCTATTGGCCTCTCCTCAGTGCCACCGAACACCCCACCTTCGCATGGTCGTTTCCATCACCATCAGGCCTCCACCCTCACTCTCACCACACACTGCACCCACCACCACACTCGCCACTCCACGGAGAACCTACTAAGCTATCTGATGTGGCCGAGAGGCCCTTTTCTTGAGTTTCAGGTCTCCAGCCATCACCGCCTGCCACAGCTGCTTCAAGCAAGCTTCAAGTCCGCTACAGGGCACCTTCACTACAGACCTTGGCTCCAGATCACGTGGAAACATCACGCGCACACACCCAGGTCTTCAATTGAGGGAGATACCCTCAGCAGCTGACACAATTGAGGAGGAGACCGTGCTACTGCGGACGTGCGAAAGGAAGGCGAGACTTTAGTCCCACCTCGAAAGCTGAAGGGCGTGTGAGGCCGTATAATTTGAAAAAGTGTTTGTGGCTTATCACCTCAAACAATTGGTGAGTGAGGTCCCCTGCTCACCCGCTCACCTGTGACTCACTCGTGACCCATCCCCCGCGGGCCTGGCGCAGACCCGACCCGCCTAACCTGATTCCACTCCTTGGTTGCGATCACACTCGCAGCCCTAGACTCAGGTGCACTTTAGGTCCGAAACCCGATACTGTTGGAGGCTCTGGGAGAGTGTGACCTAAGGAGATGAAGAGAAGATCGTGCACGGGGGCAGGGGGTTTTGCTACAGAGAGTAACGGCAGACACTTAGCCATTTGAAGAACCTTCCCCCTCTGCGTCAAGAAGGAGAATTGAGAAGAAAGATAGGTAGGCAAGAAGAAGAGGAGAAAAGACCTGAGCCAGAAGAAGGAAGGGGAGCAGCACAGGAAGAGAAAAAGAAGGAGAAGAGTATAAGAACATAAGAAGAAGTACAAAAGAAGACAAGGCAGGAGAAGCAAAGCATAGAAAGAAAGAAAGAAAGAAGAAGAAGAGAAAACCTTGAGTCTCTAAACAGCACTGTAGCACCAGGATGTTTAAGTTGCCTGATACATTTGATTACATATATTTGAGGCTTTGATTTAGTTGCTATTTGTGAGGAGTAATTGGTGATTTCAATCACCATTTTACTCCATTCTTTTTACACATTGTTACCTGACATTATTCTTGTTGCAGTCTCTTATATTTCTGATTCAATTTGTGATCTTGAGTTTTGAATTCCATATTGCTCCCTGTGTTCGACTTCAGACTTAAAATTCGAGTAATAATATTATTTATTTTCAAAGCAATTGCGGCTATACTATAATACAGTTTTTAAAACCTCGATTTCGTTTGTCAACATTTTGGTGCCATTGCAGAGGAACAGCGCACAATTCAGATCTCTTGATTGCAATATCCGAGTCAATACTAACTTTATCTCTTTTGAATTTGATCTATTTCAAGGGATCCATTGAGGAAGATCAGCCGTACACCAACCACTTTAGGGATAAGTAAAACTCCATTCAAATCCTTCTAAATCCCTAATTCTAAAAAAGCTAAAAAAGGGAAGAAATAAACTAGGGCTATGATTGCATAGAAAAAATATACCAATAAATATGCCATCTTGTGTTCTTTCCTAGCACTGCCATTGCATATTAGGTAGCCATAGTTGCATTGGTAAAATTGACACATGCATGCATTTATTTGAGAGGGGAGGATAATGCAAATAATTGGCCATGTAATTAACGTCTTCATCAAGGGTTGCATTGCAAATTTCACCTTCTTCCTTTTTTATGACTTTGAAATCGTCTCCCTCGCTTGGCTCAGGGCATGGGCTTGCATTTCTTCACACCATTCCTCTGCCTGCTGCATGCTCTACCAACCGCATGGCTGGTCATGCACACCTGCAGCATGGCTGTGGCAGGCGACTTCTTCTTTAAAAGGCCTGCCCATCTTCCTTGCGAAGAGAGCCTGGAACATACACACCCGCAGACACCTTCCTCCAGGACATCTTCCTCCCCTCTCCCCTCCATACGCAGTAGCTCTTCCACTGAAGAGACACACTGCAGGCAGGAGCAAGCTCACAGTGGTCCCACGACCACCACTGTGAGTTCCACCACTGCCCAGCTCCTTCATGAGCAGGTGGGCAAGGTGGTTCACCCTCTGTTTCAACCGCTGAACCCCATCACCATTGCCAGAAGCTCCAAGCTCTGGAGCTCCAGCACGGCAGCTAGCAGCCGCGTAAGCACCCGCGCGCACGCCAGCACCGTCCCCAGCCCCTTTCTACAAGCGTAGCCGCCTTCCAGTGCTCCCGCACACGCAGAACTGACCGCAACCGGTTGTCCTCCGCGCGCGGCACTATAACTACTGTTCACGCCTCTCAGCGCGACACTGTAGCTACAGTGCGGTGACCGGAGAGTTTCTCACTTATCCGGTCACCGCACGCTCTCTCTCCTCGCCGCTACCGCCTCCAGCCAGTCGCCCGCTTCAGCGCCAGCATCTACACCTATGCCTGCGCCCATCTATGCCCGATCCCATCTGTGCCCGCGCCTGCGTCTTCGCCCGCATTCACTCCAGCCCGTAGCACAATGCACTACGCTATGCAGTGCGCTGCATTGCGCTCTCCCTCACACTTCCGCTCCCGCCCACACACGAAGGTAGCACGTGCACCTACTCCAGCCCCAGCGTGCAACCTTGCGCGCCTACGTCTATGTGCCCGCACACCAGACGACGTTCCTTGCCGCTAAATGCCTTAAACCCTCCCACTCTCTCTCACAGCCACTCCCACACTCATACGCACACACACACTCACTTATACACACCTATACATACTTATATATATATATACATACTAATACCTATACAACTAAATATAAATATATATACATATATATATATATACATATATACATACATATATACATATATATTTATTGATATAAATACATACATACATATATATATATATATCTATATACATAGATACTTATACAAATATATCTATATACATATATTACTATACATATATATATCTATATCTATATAGTTAAATATATATACATATATATCTAGTTATAAATATATATATATACATATATATATATATATATATATATATATATATATTCACATATCTATATATATATATATATAAAACTACATATACACCTATACAGTTACAACCCTATCTATATATATACATATAAATATATATTTACATATATACATATATATATATATTTACATACATATCACCTACCTGTATCCATATGCACTAGTCACTCCACCATGCATTATATCGCGGGGATATCTACACCAATTGCTGATATTCCCCAATACCCACGTAAAGAAAGCACCTCCGCACACACTCCCACACACCCATCCTACCCTCTACACGGCACTTCGTCTTGTTGGTTGCGTCTTTCTAGACGTGGACCAACTCAACACTGTGCTACACGTCATTTCCACCTAAACCCCCACCCCTATATATATAATATATATATATACAGACTATATTTATTTCTTTACAAGCAACCTGTCTTGTTTTTATTTCTCTTTTGTTTCCTGCTATTAGAAAGATAAAAAAAGAGAGAGAAAGTAAAAGAGGAAAGATAATCCTTATCTTGCAGGTACTCGATCTTGCGAATAGCAGGACCAGTTTTTGATACCCTAATTTTGCTCAAAGACAAGAACAATTTGGCTCGAAGCCAAGGACCTGATTTTGAGGGTGTACCTCAAGGACAAAATTATCAACAAAAAAAATCTTAAATAGAAAAAAACCAAAAACATAATAAATGCACGGAAGAGATACGTTTTAGGTCAGGCGTAGAAACTTCTTCAGCTTTAATCCCCGCCTCCCTGAGATAGACCCTGGGCCTAAAAGTGACCAAGATAAAATTAAGTAGGCCAGGTTAAAAATTTTTGTAAAAGGATGGTTAGGCTCGATTTAGGTTAACCACTATACTCACTTTAACGATAATTTCACCATATTAACACAGCCTATTCGAGTCCGGACACATCTTTTTCTGGCGTCGTTGCCGAGGAGGTACGCATTAAGGTAAGTTTCTACTCCATTCCTTTATTTTTCTCTTCTCACACCCTTCTCTTCACGGGTGTTTTTATTTGTTGGTGTGTAGGTAAACCAGTTGCAAGGAGGAGGCAAGCAGAGGAGGTCAGAGATGTGGGTATATCCAATGTGGGAACAAGAGTGTGAAGTCGCCGGCACCGCATTGGAGCTTTGCCCACGTTACAGAAAAGGTAGGTCTCTCTCTTAGCAACTTAGGTCAACTTGTCACCTTAATAAAAAAAGGAAAGCTTCTTGGGATTTCTTAGGGCAAGTGGATTAAAAATCACTTGTTTGATTGTTTGCCATCACTCTCACCACCCCAGGATTTCCTGCCAAACTTCGCATAGCAAAGATTCAAGAATCTTGATTCTTGAATCTTTCGTCGTGTGAAGTATACTTTGAGGCCAAATTAAATAGATTGATTTCCATCCCTCCTTGCCTCATTTATCAGTAATTCGGGATCACATTTTTGGTGGGGAGACTTGGAATTGAGTTGATTCCAACCCCACCATGACCTTTCACGTGCCTTAGATTTGATCCCGAATATTTCAACCCAACACTTTGATTTTCTTTACATTATCTTGTGGTTGAGCCTTGTGTGCGGAACATCATTTTGGTGATTGGGAGCACTTGAATTGAAGTGCTTTGGCTCCCTTTCACACTAACCTAAAATTGACTCGTGCATCCACACAGAAATTTCCACCGAGGGAAGCCCATTGCATTTTTAGCATGCATTAACCAACTCACATTGAAGAAGAATTTGTTGGTCATAGAAGAACTTGTATTTTCTCAAAAACCCAGAGATTGGTTGAATTGGTAACTCAGCGAAATCTTAAAATCCATACTACTTAAGGCAGAAATTTTAAAAACCATTCACCAAATAAAACTTTAATTCGGGGAGATTTCCCCGTTGCATGCTTGGTTTACACACTTTATAAAATCAACGCACTTAGGCATTACTCATAAACAACGCCCTTCACATTCTTGAAAGCACTTGACCCTAAGACTCTAATTAAAACTAGTAGCAACTTGACCCCTATTAAGGATTGGAGGTCTAACTACCTGCATGTAGCGCCTACGTGCTGGTGTGGGTTCCCACATGCTATCGAGTGTCTAAGACTGGGGCAAACGGCCTTTCAATCTGGCCCGGTGGTTCAGCGGTTCTCGCATTTGGTTCCATAGGTTGTGATAGTAGGTAACTTAAATCTTTAGGTCTAAGGGCACACTGTAGAGGTTAGGACTTTGATTGCCTTGATTTGTCATCAAGTGTACCTTTGTGGCGTCATTTCTCTCATCCCCTTTTCACTTCTTATCTCTCCAATTCTTCCTACGGTAGTGCATGTTTGGGAGGAGGTCACAAAACCCTGAATTGTTTGAATTGTCTGATAATTTTAGGAAAGAAGCTGAATCGTCATCCTCCTCCACAAACTTGGCTGCACACCCACCCCTAAATCCCGAGGGAGGAAACCACCCTCAAAACCCACCAGGTGGTGGAGCCATGGACCCCATAACCCGCCTCCAAGACCAAATGGAAATGTATAATGAACAGATTGAAGCCATTAGGAAAACCTTGGAGGAAATGCAGAACCCTCCCGAACGGGAGGAGCCTAGGTCTCTTAGCTCTTATCAAAATCCCGCTGCTACAGAGACCATAGGACAAATTTGGGTCCCCATGGGCGGGGACGATTTTGAATTAAAACCCAATGTAATTGGCCTGATTAACTTTCACTTCCATGGTCTTGCAAGTGAAGATCCTTTTCTCCATTTGGAAGACCTAACCCGATTGGCTGGAACTGTTAAACCAAGAAACATCGGGTTATCAATTGTCCTCATGAAAATGTTCCCATTTTCATTGCGGGATAAAGCATCGCAATGGTTACGCACCCTTGGGATAGCCATCCATTCTTGGGAAGAGATGTGAATAGCATTTCTCAAGAAATTCTTCCCAGTCGGGAGAACCAATGCTCTTCTCCGTGCTATAACTTCCTTTATGTAACAAAACAGCGAACAGTTTCATGAGGCTTGGGAGAAGTATCATGACCTCCTCCGGAAGTGTCCACACCACGGTCTACCTAAGTGGCATATAGCCCAGATTTTCTATTATGGGCTAAATGAGACTTTGAAGCAGATTGCAGACGCTTCCTGCAGAGGGAATTTCACGAATAAAGACGAGAATGGAGCATTCAAATTATTTGAAAACATGAGCGAAAACTCAATGAATAATGCCTCCATTGTCGCCTTTAATCGAACCAGTCTGCCCAGTAATGTTCACGAAGTTGACATGGGACCCTCCCATTCATCCACTGATCTTAACCTTATCGCACAAAAATTGGATGAAGTCTCCGTCGTGCACAAGAAGCTGGATGAGCTTCTGGCCAATCTCGCCCATTCTATGGCAAACACCCCACCTCACCACTTCGTCACACTCCCAATCCTTCCAACACTAGGCTTATCCCCAAGAACCCTGCGAGATCTTCCTTATCGAGTGTCGCGCTGAGTGATTCGGTAAGTCATGTGGATCTGGCTTCTGCAAGTTAGTATTTTGACATGGAGGACCAAGCCTCCGTGTGCTCGGATGCATATTTACATGAGGACTCGTCTTCTGGCTTAGAAGACGCTTGCGCCCTGGGGAATAACCCGTTCTCTTCTACTTATAACCCAGGGTGGCTAAATCATCCTAATTTCAAATGGTCCAATAACCTGCAGTGCCAAAACCCCGTGAGTGGGCCAATGCAATCGTCCGCACCCGTCATCCCAAGGGCCCAGTCTAATCCTGTGGAGAATCAACCTTCGGGTCCTTGCATACCGCAAACAGAACACGCATTAAGTCCTCTTGATAAACTGATGCGAATGACGACGAAAATGTCGAAGCGCCATGAAGAGAACATGACCTCTCTTCAGCACCAATTGGCGCAGTAGAATGCTAAGATCAGTCAACTACGCATGGCGACTCTATGTCAGGGCCTCTTCCAGCCCAACCTGTTCCCAACCCGCAAAATTTCGTACCCCGTGGCCCTCGACCATAGGTACGACCTTCTCAGGGGTAGGTTCATCAGATTCTGCAGGCTCCGAGCATTCCACCAGGATTTCAGGCTAATCCCGCTGCAGCACCTCACCCTTATGTCCCTATTGTGAACCCTCCTCCGCCTTATGATCCCACTGGACCCGCGACGTCCAATGCGATTACTACGAGGAGTGGTAAGCAAACCGTCAATCTGCCTCAACCTGATCCTGGCCCATCTTTTTCATCGCCCTCTCATTCGGGATGCGCACCACATTTGCGAGAGGATGATACACCCAAACTAGTGCCAGAATCTGTCCCATTCCCTGAGGCTCTACTGAGGGAGCCAAAAGGAAAGAAAAAGGATACGCAGGACTTTGATAACCTGCGTAATGTATTCAGGGATGTTGAAATCAAGGTACCTCTATTAGAGGCTATCGACCACATACCTACTGTCGCTTGATTTTTCAAAGACTACACTACACCTAGGCGACAGTCAAAGAAAACAAAGAATCTGATGGTTCTCTCGCCTCATGCGAGTTGTGCTATACTGTCAAATCTACCACCGAAGCAGAAAGATCCGGGCACACCACTTATTTCTTGTAGCATCCAATGCTGCAATTTTAACCGTGCTCTGCTTGATCTAGGATCTTCCATCAATCTTATACCAACCATCATGCTCAAGAAATTTGCCTTAGGAAATCTGAAACCCACCCCTGTCATGTTACAGTTGGCAGATCGATCTGTCAAAATACCAAAGGGTGTCCTGGAAGACATGGTGGTTAGGGTCAACAGTCTCTGTTTTCCTGTTAACTTTCTTATTTTGGATATGGAAGTTCCTAGCTCACTTTCTGATTGTTCAATCATCCTTGGTCAACCTTTCTTGGCCACAGCCCACGCCAATATCGACTGCGAGTCAGGCTGTATTGAGATTGCCGTTGGATCTGAGAAGCTCAAGCTTAACATCTTCAAGGCAACCAAGAACTTTGATTGTGATTGCATCGAGGATGACATGTCTGACGAGGACATGGCTGTCAACGCATGTATCGGACTAATTGGGACCTATTATGACTGTTGTGGATTGCCTTTAAACATGGACAATTGCCTGGCCAACACATATTGTGACATTCCCCCATCCCTCCCTTTTCCCGTACCTTCTCCTGACCAGACTTCTAACGAGGTTTTCTCCACTTCCCATACCTCGTGGTCTGAGTCATATTCAGGCTACTCACCACTAGCCACACCCTTGAAGATCGGATTGCCCTTTCTTTCCCACCAAATCAGGCGGATTTGCAACTCCGCACTGGGACCTTGAGCTCACATACTACTCACTAGGGCTATCCCTTTTTGGATCCATTAATCCAAGATTCCCCTCTTCTTAGCCAAATTGAGGGCCAATTTCTTCCTCATGACTTGTTTTCTTCTGATTCGCTTGGGACACTCTCGTCCCAAGGAATGCCAGATCTTTCAGCATCCTCTCCCGAGCTGAAAGAGCTGCCTAATATGCTTAAGTATGTTTTCTTGGGACCAAATGAAACTCTCCCCATAATCATTAGTTCAAAATTGACCAAGGAGCAAGAGTGCAAACTAACAAAGGTCCTTGTGGAACACAAGGCAGCCATTGGAAGGTCCTTATCAGACCTAACTGGCATTAGCCCCTCCTACTGCACTCACCGTATATATACAGAGGAGGAGGCTCGACCTTCCCACGAGATGCAGCAATGTCTCAACCCTGACATGTGGGAGGTCGTTAAAAAGGAAATTATTAAGTGGCTGGATGCGGCTATAATCTACCCGATCAGCGATAGCCCCTAGGTGAGCTCGATTCACATCGTGCCAAAAAAGGCGGGACTCACCATCCGTGTCAATGACAGGGGTGAATCCATCCCTACACGCACTCCTACATCTTGGAGAGTGTGTGTAGATTATAGGAAACTTAATGTTGCAACTAAGAAAGATCACTTTCCGCTACCTTTTATTGACCAAATCCTGGAGCGGTTAGCGGGAAATAAATTTTTCTATTTCCTAGATGGATTCTCTAGATATAACCAGGTGGCAATTGACCCTAGGGACTAAGAGAAAATCACCTTTACCTGCCCCTTCAGCACCTTTGCATTTAGACGGATGCCGTTTGGACTTTTCAATGCGCCAACAACTTTCCAGAGATGTATGTTAGTGATATTCCATGACATGGTGGGTGACTTTCTTGAGGTTTTCATGGATGACTTTTCGATCTTTGGACCCTCTTTTGATGATTGTCTTGCCAACCTGACCCATATCCTTAGCAGATGTATTGATGTGAACCTCGTTCTTTCCTGGGAAAAAAGTCATTTTATGGTACATGAGGGAATTGCTCTCGGGCATATCATCTCCGATAGGGGTATCGAGGTTGACAGAGCTAAGCTTGATGTAATTGTTGATTTACTTGTGCCTGGCTCTATCAAACAAATCTGCTCCTTCCTAGGACATGTCAGTTTCTATAGGAGATTCATCAAAGACTTCTCCATGATTTCTCGACCTTTAACTCATCTCCTATCGACCGATGTACCCTTTGATATGGGCCCCGACTGCATACGAGTATTCATGCAGCTGCGTGATGCTGTCACCAAGGCCCCTGTTCTCTAGCCACCTGATTGGTCCCTCGACTTTGAACTCATCATGTGTGACTCTTCCGACCTTGCAGTCGGAGCCATCCTGGGACAATGACACGATAGGCACCCCTTCGTGGTTTACTACGCCAGTAAGACGTTGGACGAGGCCCTGCGTAATTATACAACCACTGAGAAAGAACTACTGGCGGTCGTCTTTGGGCTGGAGAAATTCCGCTCTTACCTTCTAGGCTCACATGTTATTGTATTCACTGACCATGCGGCCATTCACCATCTCATGCACAAGAAGGATGCCAAGCCTAGACTGATTCGTTGGATCCTTCTACTCCAACAATTTGACATCGAGATCCGTGATAAGGCTGGAGCTCAGAATGTTGTGGCTGATCATCTCTCTAGACTGGACCCTGACCACATTGGACTTACCCTGCCGATTAATGAGATTTTTCCCGATGAGCACCTATTGGCAATTATTGTGGAAAGTGGACCTTGGTATGCCGACATTGCCAATTACCTTGCTTCTGGTGCCCTTCCATGTGGTTGGCCTAAAAACCAGTGTGAGCATCTCATGGCAGAAGCAAAGTATTATTTCTGGAATAATCCACTTCTTTTTCGAATAGGTGATGATTAGATCATCCATCGCTGTATTCCTGACAGCGAAATCCCCAGTGTGCTATCCTTCTCCCACGATCAGGCCTACGGAGACCATTTCTCTGGGAGGAAAATTGCAGCCAAGGTGTTGCAGTGCGGTTTCTTTTGGCCCTCCCTTCACCAGGATGCACACAATTATGCCAAACATTGCACTAGGTGCCAGTCATTAAGGTCAATGTCACGTCGTGACATGATGCCCTTGTAACCCATCCTAGCTGTTGAAATCTTCGACATTTGGGGAATCGATTTCATGGGTCCCTTTCCTCCTTCCAACGGCTTCGAATACATCCTCATTGCTGTTGATTATGTTTCAAAATGGATCAAGGCTATTCCCAACCGCCATGCTGACCATGTCATATCCACTCGATTTGTCAAAGACCATATTTTTGCACGCTTTGGGATCCCTCGAGCCATTATCTCGAATGGAGGAAGCCATTTTACCCATGCTTCTTTCTGGGCACTTCTGAGGAAATATGGAGTCCACCATCGTATCGCATCTCCTTATCATCCTCAGATGAATGGCCAGGCTGAGGTGTCGAACCGGCAAATCAAGCAAATTCTCCAGAAAATGATTCGGCCTGACCGTAAGGATTGGTTCGGCAAGCTGATTGACGCACTTCGGGCGTATCGGATTGCCTTCAAGGATCCCATTGGTATGTCTCCTTATAGAATCGTTTACGGGAAGCCCTGTCACTTGCTCGTAGAGCTGGAGCACTGCGCTTATTGGGCGGTTCGCCAATGTAACCTCGACCCAGACCTGTGTGGTCAAGAAAGGAAACTCCAACTCCAAGAGCTGGAAGAGCTCTGTCGTGAAGCCTATGATTCTGCCTTAACTTTTAAGCAACACACTAAGGCTTTTCACGGCAGCCGTTTTCGGCGGAAGGAATTTGAGACATCTCAGCAAGTTTGGCTTTACAATGCACGGCTCAAATTCTTTCCAGGGAAATTAAAGTCCAAATGGACTGGTCCCTTCTTGGTCTCGAGACCATTTCCCAACGAGGCCATTGAAATTGAAGATCCCAAATCTGGGCATAAATTTACGGTCAATGGGCAACGTTTAAAACCTTATCTTACTCATGAACCTGCCCCCATTGGAGAAACTGTTGCCCTGCTAGAGGGTAACTAATTTCGTGCCTCATCCTGAGTCCAGCTGGGGACATTAAATATAGTGCTCGTTGGGAGGCACCCTAGCAACACTCCTCACTGTCACGTACACTTCACTTCGCACCTTTTCACTTCACCACCCACCCTACCACCCTGCTATATACCTTTCACGTCAGTTCTCGTTCCCCGATCTTTGGACCTTCCTCTACCCTGCATGCATATGAGGACATAGCATCGTTTGGCAAGGGGGGGTGGATAGGAATCTATATGATCGGGGTATTATATGGTATCATACAACTTCCATCCATCTATAAATATGTACATAGCATAAAAAAAAAGGTGTTTAGTAATGATCTGAAGGCTGAAACAAAAATACAATAAGTGTTTATGGATATTCAACCACTATTTTGAAGACTTTCCAGGCCACAGAAGCTTGATTCGCTCAGGATCGGCTTAATTCACTTAAGCATTGACAAGATGGATCGGAATCTCTCCTAACTAAGGACGTATTCTTGTACTTGAGACATCAGTACAAGATCCGTTGGTTTGCTTCTACTCGAGAGCCTAAGTAATCTTGGTTCACACTACACATATCAAGAAGGACCAGGTGAACACAAGATCCAACCCTAGTGTTCATTAAGGAAGGTGGAGTCCTTACCTATGCGCGCAAGTAGACTTTTTATCCCAGGTTTTAGTCTTGTGTTTAGGTGAAACTCTTTCCACCAAAAAGGAACTCTCCCACCAAAAGAAAAGTGTGCTCCTCCAAATAAAGTTGTAAAAGATATACTGACACGTGTTTCAAAAAAAAAAAATCTGTGCAAACAAGTCAGTATATCTCGCAAATATCTGTAAAGTCTTCTCCCTAAAAAGTTTTTCAGGGCAAATTACAAATACCCTGTTTCTACCATATATTCTTTGAGCCACAAATGAGATAAAATGGAAGTTGAGTTTTCCGTCATCTTTTTAAGGGTCAATCCGAAAACATGAGCTGAAACTGGGACCAACCTGCACTTAAAGATTCGTGAAACCCTGGGCTTGAGTTTTAATGTTCATCTAGTTAGTCTTGATCCTTCACTATGCACAAGCCATAATCTCTTGAGCTCTCGAGTACGACAAAAACCTTCTGAGTCTTGGAAATCGTACTTAAGGTTTAAATATCAAAAGTCCGGGTTAGTCGAGAGATGGTCTATGTCACGTAAGACTTAAAGTACTGGTAGTCTTCTCTGTAATTGGTTCCCACAATATCCAATAAACACACCCATGTCACCTCAGAAGAAAATCTTCATCTTAAGATCATTCCTAAATACATTACAAAATATTTTGCTAGGGACTAGCAAAATATTGGCATGAGGGTATGATTGCACAACAAAAATACACCAATAAATATGCCATCTTGTGTTATTTCCTAGCACTGCCATTGCATATTAGGTAGCTATAGTTGCATTTGTAAAATTGACACATGAATGCATTTATTTGAGAGGGGAGGATAATGCAAATAATTGGCCATGTAATTAACGTCTTCATCAAGGGTCGCATTGCAAATTTCACCTTCTTCATTTTTTATTTGACTTTGAAATCGTCTCCCTCACGTGGCTCAGGGCATGGGCTTGCATTTTTCGCGCCATTCCTCTGCTTGCTGCACGCTCTGCCAACCGCATGGCTGGTCATGCACACCTGCAGCATGGCTGTGGCAGGCGTTTTCCTCTTTAAAAGTCCTGGCCATCTTCCTTGTGAGGAGAGCTTGGAGCATACACACCCGCAGACACCTTCCTCTAGGCCATCTTCCTCCCCTCTCCCCTCCATACGTAGTAGCTCTTCCACTGAAGAGACACACTGCGGGCAGGAGCAAGCTCACAGTGGTCCTACGACCACCACTGTGAGTTCCACCATCGCCCAGCTCCATGAGCAAGTGGGCGTGGTGGTTCACCGTTTGTTTCAACCACTGAACCCCATCGCCATTGCCAGAAGCCCTAAGCTCCGGAGCTCCAGCAGCTGTGCAAGCACCCGCGTGCATGCCAGCACCATCCGCAGCCCCTTTCCGCTCGCACAGGCACCTTCCAGTGCGTCCGCACACGTAGAACCGGCCGCAACCAGTTGTCCTCCACGCGCGACACCGTAGCTACTGTTCACGCCTCTAAACGCGACACTATAGCTACAGTGAGGTGACTGAAGAGTTTCTCACATATCCGGTCACCACGTGCTCTCTCTCCTCGTCGCTACCGCCTTCAACCAGTCTCCCGCTTCAGCGCCAGCCTCTGCACCTACGCCCGCGCCTGTCTGCACTCGATCCCATCTACGTCCGCACCCGCGTCTTCACCCACGTTCACTCCAACCCACAGTGCAGTGCTCTACACTACGCAGTGCACTGCGTTGCACTCTCCCTCACACTTCCGCTCTCGCCCGCGCACAAAGGCAGCACGCACACCCGCTCCAGTGCTTGCGCGCCTGCGTCTTTGCGCCCGCGCACCAGATGATGTCCCCTACCGCCAGATGCCTTAAACCCTCCCGCTCTCTCTCACAGCCACTCCCACACTCATATGCACATACACACTCACTTGTACACACTCACATGTACACACACACACTCACTTGTACACACCTATACATATATATATATATGTATGTATATATATATACATATTAATACCTATACAACTAAATATAAATATATATACATATATACATATATATCTATAGATATAAATACATATATATATATATATATCTATATATATCTATATACATAGATAGTTATACAAATATATCTATATACATATATACATATATATATATCTATATACATATATTACTATACATATATATATCTATATCTATATAGTTAAATATATATACATATATATCTAGTTATAAATATATATATTTACATATCTATATATATATATATATATATATATATATATAACTACATATACACCTATATAGTTACAACCCTATCTATATATATACATATAAATATATATTTACATATATACATATATATATTTACATACATATCACCTACCTGTATCCATACGCACTAGTCACTCCACCACGCGTTATACCGCAGGGATATCTACACCAGTTGCTGATATTCCCCGATACCTGTGTAAAGAAAGTGCCTCCGCACACACTCCAACACATCCATCATACACTCTACGCGGCACTTCATCTTGTTGGTTACGTCTTTCTAGACACGGACCAACTTGACACTGTGCTACATGCCATTTCCACCTCCACCCCCACCCCTATATATATAATATATATATATAGACTATATTTATTTCTTTACAAGAAACCTGTCTTGTTTTTATTGCTCTTTTGTTTCCTGCTATTAGAAAGATAAAAAAGAGAGAGAGAGAGTAAAAGAGAAAAGATAATCCTTGCCTTGCAGGTACTCGATCTTGCGAATAGCAGGACCAATTTTTGGAACCCTAATTTGGCTCAAAGCCAAGAACAATTTGGCTCGAAGCCAAGGACCTGATTTTGAGGGTGTACCTCAAGGACAAAATTATAAGCAAGAAAAATCTTAAATAGAAAAAATCCAAAATCATAATAAATGCACGGAAGAGATACGTTTTAGGTCAGGCGTAGAAACTTCTTCACCTTTAATCCCCACCTCCCTGAGATCGACCCTGGGCCTAAAAGTGACCTAGATAAAATTAAGTAGGCCAGGTTAAAAAATTTTGTAAAAGGATGGTTAGGCTCGATTTAGGTTAACCACTATACTCACTTTAACGATAATTTCACCATATTAACACAACCTACTCGAGTCTGGATAGGCTACTTGCATTATATTCTTAGATTAATCATCAAGCTACCTAGTTTGATACATTTTATTTAGACAAAATCCAAATCTTGATCTGTGCACCCATTTGAAGCTAAGGTATCTAGGGCTATCACATTCTTGTTTGAAGCCTTAGGTACCACATTTTGACAAACTAAATTGGACCAAATTAGAGCCAATTAATGATTACAGTTTAGGATTTTAGAGACACACATGCTTAATCAAGAATTTATCTTTCCAAAATAATGTGTGCCTAGACCTTGATTGAACTAATCTATTCAAGCAAAACCCTAAAATCAGGCTCTTAAATTCATTTGAACACTAAAAGAGGGACCTAAATTTCTCAAGAGGACAATACAGGTGAAGTTGACCCACCTTGTTGGGTGAAGCAACCTTCAAATTAGGTCACTTTTCACAAAAAATATCTTAAAAGTTCAAGTGAAATCATAAGCACCTTGCTTTAATTAAAACTAGTAGACATAGGAGGTCAAGTCCCCATTCTGGTCTACCTGGAACATCAGTGACAAGAGAGGTTGGGTGGGGGAAGCCCTGTAACCCGTGGGGGCGCTTTACCGTGTAGGGGTCTTGGCGGAACTCTCCCTCGCTGGCTCCCCAGGTAATTCTCAGGTGGACAGCTTTTTGACTAAGGGGTATCATCCGCCCTGAACCTCTATAGTCATCCAAAATTTTTTGGGTGTCCTGATTGGGTCCATCACATTCTACCTCTCATCTACTCCATCGGTGCATGTTCGGGAGGAGGTCTCTAAGACCATCGTTGAGGCCTCCTTTAGCTACTCATTCTCGTCGAGGCCAAGCCTCGACCTCCTTGTTTGTGCAACAACCCAATCCAATCGATATCTCTTAGGTTGTGTTGGCTTGGTGTGTGAAATTTTTGACACAAGATTTCCAAAAAGAGACATAAGTTTCTAGATCAGAAGCTAAGCCAAGTACTTTCTAGGTCGCTAAACAAGATCAAGTCACCTAAATCATCAAGAGTTCAGGAGGAATTTTTCAAATGATACTTGACATAGTCTAAGACAGACCCAAAAATTCAAATAATTGGATCCACATCCTTGTCCCTAGTTTGTTAAAGGTTAAATTCCAGTGTACCTTGTTAAGGCAATATCTTTTGGGTTTCCATGTTATCATATACTCAGATCACACTACAGTGAGGCACCTCCTTGCAAAGAAGGATGCAAAACCTCGACTAATCAGCTGGATCTTGCTATTGCAAGAATTCAATCTTGAGATTCACGATAAAGCGGGAAAACAAAACGTGGTAGCTGACCACTTGTCCCGTCTTCCTTCTTTCGTCATCGACCCATCTGGTCCAATCACTGAGCATTTTTTGGATGAGCACCTGCTAGCCATTCATAATCTCCCTTGGTTTGCTGATATTGTAAACTACTTGGTTACAAGGAAAGTTCTACTAGATTGGCCGACTTCCAAGCGGGACAAATTGATTGCTGAGGCCAAGTACTATATTTGGGAGGAACCATACCTTTTCCACATCGGCAATGATCAGGTGATTCGAAGATGCATTCCTGATGACAAGGTCAATGATGTAATTTCATTCTCTCATGACGAGTAAGGCACCTCCTTGCCAAGAAGGACGTGAAACCTCGGCTAATCCACTGGATCTTGCAGTTGGAAGAATTTGATCTCGAGATTCATGATAAAGCTGGAAAGCAGAACGTGGTAGCTGACCACTTATCCCGCCTTCCTTCTGATAGTATCAACCCTTCTGAACCCATCATAGAACATTTTCCCGATGAGCACCTCTTGACGATTAGTACAAAACTTCCATTGTTTGCTGATTTAGTAAACTACTTGGCATCACATCAAATCCCATCCAAATGGCTGGAGGCCAAGAAAGACAAATTGCTTTCCGATGCCAAGTATGTGGGAAGATCTGTAACTCTTCCGAATTGGTGCTGATCAGATCATTAAACGGTGCATCCCAGAAGTTGAAATTCAGGACAGTTTATCCTTCTACCATGACAAGGCCTGCGGCGGACACTTTCCCGGACATAAAACCACAGCAAAAGTCCTCCAGCGTGGCTTTTATTGGCCCACAATTTTCAAAGATGCATACAATCACTGTAAAGCATGCACTCGTTACCAAACCTTAGGCAACATGAGCCACCGCGATATGATGCCTTTACAAGCGATTCCCATATGCGAAATCTTCGATATCTGGGGAATTGATTTCATGGGACCCTTCCCTATTTCGGACAGCTTCGAGTACATTCTTCTCACTGTTGACTACGTATCCAAATGGATCGAAGCCAATCCAACCCGAACCAATGATCATAAGGTGGTAATCAAATTCATTCATCAGAACATCTTTTCTCACTTTGGGATTCCACATGCCATTATCTCTAATGGAGGGACCCATCTCACAAACGCTCAATTTAGATCACTGATGACCAAATATGGGATCTCACACTGAATCTCTACTCCTTATCACCCCCAAACCAATGGTCTAGCTGAGCTATCGAATCAGGAGATCAAGAAAATCCTTCAAGTCACTGTCCGACCTGACAGAAAGGATTGGTCGTCTCGACTTCCAGAAGCCTTGTGTGCCCTATGGACCACCCAAAAAATCCAGTTGGGCATGACTCCTTTCTGATTGGTGTACAAGAAGGCATGTCACCTCCCCGTCAAGTTGGAGCACAAAGCCTATTGGGCTATACAGAAGTGTAATCTAGATCTTTCTATGGCAAAAAGCCACAAAAGCTTCAAATGAGCGAGATTGATGAATTACGCAATGATGCGTATGGGAACTCGCATATTTAGAAAGAACAGGTTAAGGCCTTTCACGACAAGCACATATCCAGAAAGATTTTTCACCCTGGTCAAAAAGTTCTACTCTTTGATGCCAGACTCAAATTGTTCCCAGGAAAACTCAGATCAAAATGGATTAGACCATATCTTATCAGACAAATCTTTGGAAATGGAGCCATAGAAATCAGCCAACCCAGCCTTGATTCAGAACCCTTTGTCGTGAATGGTCAGCGACTTAAGCCGTTCATTGAACTTACCGATACAAACATGGCTGAGGTATCTTTTGATCTACCTTCCCCCTGAGCTTATTGCGCCCGGTTGATGGCGATAAACTCAGCGCTTAACGGGAGGCAACCCATATTCTTTTTGAAAAAAATCGAAACCCTTCTTGACACATCTTATGCTGAACTCATATTATACTTTATGGTTCATCCATTAGAATAACCAACTCAACCTTTGGTACCTGTATTCGAGCTTGAAATCGTTCGTAGCAGTCACCCCGACCCATCCACCCACCCAACACCTATTCTAATGAGTGATCTAAGTTGAACTCGAACCCACCTAATTTATAATGAGGGCATTGCAAATCGTAGGCATTGGGGGGTATTAAAGCGCAAAACATTGTGAAAATCACTTCACAGGAAAGGGTTTCATAAAAAAAATTACATATTCCAAAAAACCAAAAAAATAAAAAAAAATTGAAAAAGAACAAAAATTGGAGAAGGGAGGAAATTCTAAATTGATTGCATATCTTTTTTGAGGAGAAAAGGGGAGGAGATAAAAATGTCAAAAAGGAGCACAATTTGAAAAGAAAAGAAAAAGAGATAGTCATTAGTAAAAGATTAAGGAATTGACTTAGTTCTAGACCAAATCAAAAGAAAGAAAATGAAAGATGAAAAGTGCTAAGAAACAAAAAGAGATTAGTAGGAACGCTGATCTTAGGCCACTTGGGTTGCGATTCTAGGCTTAAAAATTCAAGTATTCGCTGAGATCTTGATAGTCCTCAAGAGGTTGGGGAAAATGCAAAGCTTAAGTATTAGGTCTAAGGCTTAGGGATCATTCAGACTCTTTAACTGACCTCTGGTTTACGGAACTCGGTAACCTAAGCACCCCAATCCACACACAGTCTGGTTTAGTGTGCTTAAGTATCAAAATCACGCAAATGCGTTAAATCTGTCGTGAAAAAGTTACCTAGATTAGGAGTGACTGATCAACACAAGTTCATTTCGACGAGTTCTCAGCGCGAAGAGGCGAGAAATTCCCCTTGAAGATGCGTAATAATATAGCATCTCCTCGGTGCTTGTATCCTAGGATATCTAAATATCCTACCGGGGGCATGTAAGTACCTTGTGCTGGTTCAGATGCCATGGGCGGCATTATCTCAAAATGTCGATTACCAAGGTCAAGATTTAGCTACAGAACACCATGAGTGGGATTATCTCGAAATCTCGAAAGCTAGGGTTCTGGGGGTTGCCATGGGCGGTGCTATCTCGAAGCATCGATTGCCAGGGACACAGTGAGGATTGATGGTTGGAACTAGGAATTCGATACAGACCGTGTTGTAAAGCTAATCCGAGGCTAGAAATAAAAAGAAAAGAGAGAGAAAACTCTCCAAAAATAAAGAAAAAATCCTTTTGTCTCTCTCTTACAAAAACACACTACAAACTGAACCTGGGCTAAAACACGTTATAAGCATGGATGCTTTAACCGCGGAGTTCAACGAACCTTAGGTTAGTTCCTGTGGGCCTTAGAAACCTTCGTGGTGGACTGAGGCTAGAGCTGGTCAAGTCCAGATCTTGGTTGGCACTTGAGTACCTCTAGGCCTACTATCGGCATTCTGACCTAAACTACAAAAAAAGCACACATCAGAGTTTTGAGCATAGAAAGGCATATGGTCTAGAATTAAAGGTAATTCCATGAGATTTTATTAAGGGAATAGCAAAAGCTAGGCATGAGGGTATGATGGGAACACCATCATGAGCCATAACTAGCTCATTTTGATCTAATTAAGTCAGTAAATGCTCCCACATAACTGCCAGAGAGCCTTAAGTCACTACATAACCATTCTGAGGGAAAGACAAGAAAATAGGGCTAAAATTGCAGTTCTACCATCATATCATAAATGCGGTACAATCACTAGTTCTCCCAGGGGGTAATTCAGGGTCAAATGGCCCTAAAAGTCTAACAAGTGGGTTAGAACAAACAGAAAAGGGTTTGCACGTGTTTTGAGAATTAAATGACTTTTAAAATCCTAAAAACTGACCCGTGTAATTAACTGAGGTTCTGGTCAGGATAAAATTCACCTAAATCCTCTAAAATTCATAGAAAAATATTCTCTATGGTTTGGAACCTTCAATTTGACTATTAGAACCCGTCTTGACCCAAAATAGAGTCTCAGACAGACATTTGCCCTAATTTAGGTTTTTGCATAAATTACCTAATCAAACTTCACCATTGGATTCCTTAGGTCCAATTAGGTTTGTACCAAAATTTGGGCCCAATCTAAGATCATCTTGACCAAGTTTGCATTTTGGTCCAGTCAGACTCTTTCTATCTCATTCAGACCCTTAACTTTTGAATTTTCTTATAAATAGCCCCCCAACTTCTTTGTCTTCTTCACAAGAAGGCCCCACACCATTTTTGGAAGGTGAAACCTTCACCATCAACTTTCGAGTGAGGATTTCTCGCTCGATTCTCAATCAATCCCTTTCAAAATTGATATGGGGATTCTTTTGGAAGTTTCCTTCCATTTGAGCCATTCCTTGGGCTCTAAGTCCTTCCCAAAAGGCCATGCGAACCTTTCAAAGGTTCAGGTATCCTTTGTCACAACTACATTCCAAGATTGAAAGCTTCTTTCCAAGCTTGGAAGAGCTTCCTATGGCCTATAAAAAGATCCCCAAGGCACGACCATGCATTTCAGCAAGTTTTGGCCTAAGAAACCCTCCTCTACTCCATCTCTAGCCACCTTCAGACATAGCTCCAGTGACCCCTCTCTGCTCTCATCCTCAGACCATCCAACCATCAAATTGGACAGCCGACTATCCTCCCCTCATCTTCGCAAACCTCTCCTGCCAACGAGAGGTCGTGCCTCTACCTCAGTCGATGTCACTGCCTCGTCGTACCATCTTCCTTCTCTGACTCCGATCGAACAACACCGGAGCCCTCCGCCTCCTTACACTCTCACTAAGTCCTTCTTTAGCTTCCTCCATCTTTCTATTTCATTTTCTTACCCTCACAGACACACACAACCGCCAACCGTCGCCACTCACCTCCGTCTTCCCCATCTTCGGCAGCATCTTCGGTGAGGTCCTCCACGCACTACACTCATCCACACACCTCGCCACAACTCCCAAAAGCTTCACTATGTCCCAGAGAGAAAAAGCCCTCTGGTTATTGAGGCTATTGGCCTCTCCTCAGTGCCACCAAACACACCACCTTCGCACAGCCGTTTCTGTCACCGTCAGGCCTCCACCTTCACTCACCATACGCTGCACCCACCACTGCACTTGCCACTCCATGGCGAACCTACTGAGCTATCTGACATGGCCGAGAGGTCCTTTTCTTAAGTTTCAGGTCTCCAGCCGTCACTGCCATTGCCGCAATTGCTTCAAGCAAGCTTCAAGCTCGCTCCAGGGACCCTTCACTCCAGGCCTTGGCTCCAAATCATGCGAAAACATCACGTGCACACACCCAGGTCTTCAATTGAGGGAGATACCCTTAGTAGCTCACCCAATCAAGGATACCGTACTGCTGCAGACGCGTAAAAGGAAGGTAGGACTTTAGTCCCACCTCGGAAGCTGAAGGGCGTGTGAGGCCGCATAAATTGAAAAAGTATCTACGGCTTATCACCTCAGACACTTGGGAGGTGAGGTCCCCCGCTCACCCGCTCACCTGTGCCTCGCCCGTGACCCATCCCCCGCGGACCTAGCGCAGACCCGACTTGCCTAACCCGATTCCACTCCTCGACTGCGATCACGCCTGCAGCCCTAGACTCGGGTGCGCTCTAGGTCCGAAACCCAATAACCCGATACTGTTGGAGGTTCTGGGAGAGCGTGACCTAAGGAGATGAAGAGAGGATCGTGCATGGGGGCAGGGGGTTTTGCTACAGAGAGTAACGACTGACACTTAGCTATTTGAAGAACCTTCCCCCTTTGTGTCAAGAAGGGAACTAAGAAGACAGGAAGGCAAGTAGAAGAGGAGAAAATACTTAAGCAAGAAGAAGGAAAGAAGAAGGAAGGGGAGTAGCATAGGAAGAGAAAAAGGAGAAGAGTAGAAGAACAGAAGAAGAAGAACAGAAGAAGACAAGGTAGGAGAAGCAAAGCACAGTAAGAAAGAAAGAAGAAGAGAGACCCTTGAGTCTCTAAACAGCACTGTAGCACCAGGCTGTTTAAGTCGTCTGATACATCTGATTACATATATTTGAGGCTTTGATTTAGTTGCTATTTGTAAGGAGTAATTGGTGATTTAAATCACCATTTTACTCAATTCTTTTTACACATTGATACCTGACATTATTCTTGTTGCAATCTCTTATATTTCTGATTCAATTTGTGATCTTGAGGTTTGAATTCCATATTGCTCCCTATGTTCGACCTCGAACTTAAAATTCGAGTAATAAATATTATTTATTGTCAAAGCGATTTCGACTATACTATAATGCAGTTTTTAAAACCTCGATTTCTCTTGTCAACAGCTGGAATCTAGTTGTGATGAGCTAGATTCAGCTAGAAGCCAGCTGAATTTGGATTTCCTCTTCATCTTTTTCCTTCCAAGGTGTTAGGGTTTATGAGATCTGACTCTCTACTTATCCTTGATAGTCAAATAAACATATTAAAAACATAAAAACAATGCAATGCATGCCTAGCCTAAGAGAATGCCTAAATGTTTCCCAAAAACCCAATTGCAGAGTTAAAATCCTAAGAGCTAGGTCTATTTTAGGGTATAAGAATGATGAAAAATTGGCATTTATCACACCCCCATGCTTATCTTTTTCTAGTCTCCTAGTAAAGCTAATTTTCACAAAATGATTTTTTGGGAAAGACTAATTTTTTTGACTTTTAAGGAAAACATTACCACGGGACGTTGGTTGATTGAAAATAAGAAAGGTACGAGATTTGTTAAAAATAAAACATCAGGATTCATCTTTGGATCCAAGGGTTAAATTAATCTGGATTAATGTATCCTTAAAAAATTCACAAATTAACTCTTTTTTAATTTAAATGACCCAAAATTGTTTTTGCTGTTAGGATTTCCTTGACTCTTGAATCTGATTCACAACTTGCATAACCATTAAAAATCATGTGTCAGCACTTTGTGATATGCCAACATTATTGGGATATTTATAAGGTCGTGTTATTGATTTTTTTTTTTTACTCCCCCATGCTTATCCTTAGATCAATCCTACTATAGATGTGTCAGGATCATCATTTCTGTTACCAATCCTTGAGGGGGCTCTGGCACCTATACTTCGAAATAGCACCATCCATGACACTCCCTAGAATCTCACAACCCCAAAACATAAAGGAGTGTAAAGGGGGACTCCAAGCGAACTCAGGCTCTTGCTCCGACGCTATGGGTAGAGCACCATCCAAGACACCTCAGCTGCAAAATTACGCCTTAACACTCCATCTAAAGATATGAAATATAGATATGGAGTAGCATCGAGGTGGTAACATGTTGACATTGCATCCTCAAAGAGGGTAATTTCCTCCTCGATGATGGGAACTCACACTAATCATCTGCCTTAGATTTTCGCTAAGACTAAACATGAGGCTTTTTAGATTTTTTTAGATGTTTTTGGGCTTAGGTTGTGTTGGCTTGGTGTGTGAAATTTTTGACACAAGATTTCCAAAAAGAGATGCAAGTTTCTAGATCAGAAGCTAAGCCAAGTACTTTCCAGGTCGCTAAATAAGACCAAGTCACCTAAATCATCAAGAGTTCAGGAGGAATTTTTCAAAAGGTACCTGACATAGTCTAAGATAGACCCAAAAATTCAAACAATTGGATCCACATCCTTGTCCCTAGTTTGTTAAAGGTTAAATTCCAGTGTACCTTGAAATGATTTTCAACCTTAGTCACGAGTTTTCAAAATTTCCTCAAAACGTGTTTTATGATATTTCTAATTTTTATGAGAATTCATGCAAAAAGAAAATTTTTTTAATGTTTTAGGTTTTGAAAATCTTGAAATGATCGTCAAAATTTAAAACACCTCCTCCCATGCTTAAGATATGCAATGTCCTCATGCATTAGTTAGGGAACAAAAGTTACCTAAGTGAAAGGAGGTCAAATTCAGAATGGTCAAAACCTATGAGAAGAAAAGAAAAATGAAAGTAGGAAAAATGATGGATTATCTTCCATCCAGTGTTATCTTTCACGTCATTCAGCCAGACGTGAAGCGTTACACGGAAGATGGTCAATTATGTAGATAGTTGGACACTTGAATGCCCTCTAGAATGAAGTCCTCGTCATGGTCCTCAAAAAGATAAGAAGTAGAATGGAGAGGACTAAAATGAGCTGGAAAAGTGGAAAAAGAACCCATGTCTAGGCAGGGTTTCAGTTTAGGATGGAGGCCAAACTCAGGGGGATCAAGTGGTAGGTCCAAGGGAAAGGGAGTGGAGGAAAAATTAGCAGTATGAAGGGTGGGTGAAGTTAGGGTAGGAGGGTGAGGTGAAATCAGAGTGGATGGGTCTGGTGATGAATCAGGAAGACAGTTTGATGTAAGAAAAAGTCTCCAAGTCATTGATATTGCCGATCACTGAATCAGAGTCAAAATCTTCAAAGAAATTGTGACCGGGAAAAGAATCCATAGGCATTATTTCCTCCACCAAATTATTTATTTCAGTATTTGAGTCCTCAAAGAAATCATCATCATAGAATCACCTGGAGGATTTGAAACTATCCAAAGTAATCATTTGGCCAACATAAGTAATGTCCATGTTACCAGTATGGCAATTAATATTCGCTTTTGCAGTGGCCAAAAAGGGTCTTTCAAGGATGATAGGGGCATCGAACAGAGTCTCAAGTACCTCAATGTCAAGGACCAAAAATTCAACTAAGAAGATAGAGTTCTGGACCTTGACAAGCACATCCTCGACAATCCCCCTAGATTTGATTGAAGATCGGTCTGCTAATTGCAAAGTGACGTCAACAAGCTTTAGACCACCGATCTTAAATTCCTCAAATAAAATAGTGGGGATGATATTGACAGAGGCACCATGATCAAGACAGGCGCAGTTAAAAGTAGTGTCATTAATGATCATACAAATGAGAGGCACATCTGGGTCTTTCATCTTAAGAGGCAGCTTGCTCTATATGACAGAGCTTACTGTCTCCGAAAGATGCACTTTTCCTAGATTTTTTGTCTGCATTTTTGGAGTACAGATATCTTTCAAAAACTTGGCATTGGCAGGGATATATTTGATTGCATCTAGAAGAGGAATGTTGATCTAAGCCTACCTAAATAAATCCGTGAGTTCCTCAGTTGTGGGCTTAGATTTCTTTCTTTTGGGGTTGGTGGAGTGTAAGGCTTAAGGGAAAGGAATAGGAGTCATGCCTTGAAAATCAGTTTGATCATTTTCTTTTTCTTCCTAAGTCATGGTGTTAGGAGAGTTAACTTGCACAATTGTAGGGTTGGTTTCTTGTGGAGATTAGGAAGGCCTAGGATCTATAGTAGTGTTTCCACTCCTCAATTGTACTACATTCACAGTGTGGTTGTTCCTAGGAGGGGGTTGAGGGGCCTAGTGTTGATGGAAACCCGGTGGGTGCTGCAGTGTTAGGATTAATAGGAGGCTAGTGGTTTTTATTCTAATTCCCACCTTAGTGGTGGTTCCTTTGGTTGTTAGGGTTGGGTATGGGTTGGGAAGGTAGATTTCCTATAGGTTTTGGGTCGAAGTAACCCCAATCTGATTGTGGAGATTTGTAACGACACAGGTTACCTCTAACACTTGACTTTGCATCTCCTACAGGGTTCTCATAACCTGGGAATTGATGTCGTGTTGGGCTAGCCCAAGTTGGTAAAAGGTATGATTCTACCTATAGCACCCAAATTGATTTTGTCTCTGGGAAGGAACTGGATTGGTCCAGGAGTGGGTCAAGTAGTTCCTCCAATTTGAGTTGGAGGGATTTTTAAAGTACTCCTGGAGGGTGGAAATGTTCTCAGTGGCTGGGTTGGGATTAGTAATTGGATAATTGCAAGTCCCAGCTAAACCATGTGAACCCTCAAAAAAATAATTATACTCAGCAGGGACAACATTGATATGATGCAAGTTTTCTCTCTTCTTAATGTTAGGCGTGGTTAGTTGTGGAGCCTGACTAGGTGTGTTAAGTCTTTCCCCAATCTTCTTTTGATTTAATTGCATCTGGTCGAGTCATTGGGTGATCATTTGGAGGTCATCTTGGGTAAAGGGGATGGATTAAGTGCCTATTTCATGAATAGCAAACTGCGTGTTGGTAGTTCTTCCAAAGGTGTTCATGGAAGCGTGGTTAAATGAGTTTTCATTTATTCCTTCAAACAATTCATAGACACTTTCGGCATCCTTGTTTAAGAAGTAGCCACCACATGAGGCATCAACAAAATGTCGGAGTTGATCTTCTAATCCATGATAGAAGATCTGCATGAGTTGGCATAAAGGAGCCTTGTTGTGTAGGCAACTTCTTAAAAAACCCTAGAATCTTTCCCAAGAATCATGTAAAGTCTCATCAGGTTTTTGTTGGAAGGTGGTAATAGATCTTCTCAAGGAATTCGTACGATCAATGGGGAAGACCTTCTTAAGGAAAGCACTTTTGAGCTAAGTCCAAGTGTTAATAGGTTTACCAATGGTTTTGAACCAGTAAGTAGCCTTGTCTTTGAGAGAAAGAGGGAACAACCGCATCAGCCGTAAGTCTTCTCGCACATTGCTATAATGGGTCATCTGTGTGAGGACTGTGAGTTCCTCAAGATGGCTAAATGGGTCTTCCCTAGGAAGGCCATGAAAGTGCTTAATGAGCTTCAAAATTGTTGGTTTTATTTCAAAGTCCCCTTCTGGTATGACCACCCCTGGTCTGTCCTCATAATTGGAAGGATCATAGAAATCCTTAAGAGGAACAATAGGCTGCTAAGGGGGTGGTGAGTTTTGCCCTTGGTTGGCTAGGTTCATGATAGTCCTAGCCAACTATTGTTGGTTTGCCTAAAGTTGAGCTAGTTGCTCAACCATCATAAATAAGGGATTTTGTGGGGGGCCTTGGTTTTGTTCGTGTAGCAACTCAGGTAATTCCAGGCTGGGGAGGTTAGGAATGGAGATGTCAAAATGTAGGTTAGATTGTGGATTTTGGGTGGGAGGGTTAGCGGCAAGATTAGAGGTGTTTTGTGGGTGAGAGGTGGAAGCGGCATTGGACCTATTTTGGGAGTTTTCCATTTTTGTTGGTGAATGCAAATGAAAGGAAGGTATTTTTGTGTGGGGGGAGAATCAAAAGGTCCCTCCAGGAGTGAATTCTGGGATCTTCACCCGTGCATACACTGGAAAACGGGAGGAGAGAAGAAGGGAAGAGATGAGAGAAAAAGTGTGCAATCCAAGCAATCAAAAGCTAAGCCTAGCTTAGGGTTGATTTCCTATGAAAACCTAAGACTTAGGAACCTAGGAATTCAAGGAATCAGTAAGTGGACCTACTTCCCAGAATGAACCCAGCTAGACTATAGAGGTGGCTTAGGCCCAAGCATGTCCTGGGAAAATCACCAGGGGTTTGTGTACCCATCGTTTGACTTTCATCTTAGTCTATCACTACGTTTATCAAGGGAATTAGAAACAATTAAAGATAACTTGAATTCCTAATATCAAGCCTAAATTGATGAAGCCCTTAAGTGGTCAAGTGACTACAATTTTTAATTAGGCTTAGGATACTTGAAGTGCATAGGAATGTGATGGGCATTGGTTGAGCTAATGCCCAATTATTTCTTTTTTTATGTGTGTGTGTATTCGATGGAGTGGGTCCAATGCCAAAACAAGTTGTTGTCACAAAAATTTTGTTGTTTTTCTCGCCTTTTAGGGTTTGAGATTATTTAATGGATTTTAGGATTTCTCTTGTTATGTTTTCAAAACAAGTTTTGAGTTCCACAATCAAAGGCAAAAAAGTTGTATGGGTGCATATAAGTTTCCTTTAAAATTGTGGGAGTAAAGAAATAAGAGTAATCCTAATTGAATTGAACCCTAGTCACGCAATTGACTATCAATGAGTCTTTTTTAGGCTTTTCTTTTTAAGTAGTGGTCCAAATAAAACAAACAATACTAGCACTAAAAGGAAAATCAAACAAGGATTCCCTAAACATCTTTTTGTGATTTTAGGAATTCTTTTGATATTTTTTTGGAATTTTTGTTTGTACTTGTGTCACTGTCCAGAAATGATACCTATAGGTAAATTGGACTTTCAGTAACACCACCAACCAGCAAAAATTTTTGGAATTTTATATGTTGTGATAAATTTTCCATGAATTTCAAAAAGATAAATTTCATAGAAATTGGATGAGTAGAAAAATATCTAAAATTCGTGAAATGTAGCAAAATAATGAAATTAGAAAGGCTGACACCTCTCTAGTCTACGAATTTAAAAAAATTCTCTACAAATCCAAATACTTTGAAATTTCAAACATATGTTCCTGACTTGATTTGAAACCTTGGGGTAGAATTTCAAGATTTTAGGAAGCCTGTGGTAATGGAACTTGATTTTTGAAGTCCAAACAAAAGCCTAGCTCCGAAAATAAGTGCACCAACACTTAAGTAGGGTGGTGATGACTAAACAATCAAGCAAGAAAATTGAACTTAAAGGCCACCACCCTAAATTATTTTTATGTTTTTAATGTTAAAAATATTTTTTAAATATTTTTCTGATAGTTTTTAGAATTTTTTTATGACAAGAAGGGACACTGACCTCAAAATTCGTAGGAAGAAAAAGTTCTTTGAGCTCTCGCTCCAAAATCCCACCTTCTTTCTATATGTACTTGTCTATGCACACATGAAATCAAAATGAGAAAAATGGATGAGATCCAAATATCAAACAAGCGTATTATGCAAAGCCATGCCTCCTCGATAATGACGCCAAAAGTGATGCAAGAAATCATGTGATTTTTAAAAACTAATTTTTATGTCATTGTAACGTGTGAAATCCAATCGCTTTTGAATTTATAAAGATCAAGTACTTGGGAAGTATTCAGGTCGTCCCAAGGAAGGTGAAGGTGCAAATTGAAATACTCTTGCTTTCGATAAGGAAATCTCTCTTTCTGGCTTTTTATATATGTAATTTTTTTGGGATTTTTAGTTGGGGCGAATCACACCAACAATGAATTAACTAAGGAGAAGTGAAAAAGAGTTAAGCTACTATGCTCAACTCCTTCAACTCGCTCCAAGTATGGCTAACTTAGAGTAATAGAAACGTAGAAACAAAGAAATAAAACTACAAAGCCAAATTGATAGAGGAAAGCTTGTATTAAAACTTGAATCTGATTACAAAATCGAAGAGCTGACAAGTGGGAGGGATTCCACACTTGTAATCTCCAAAGAAGTTCAACTAGCTAACCAATGCACAAATGAAACAAATGCTAAAGCTAGAGAAAAAGTGGAAGGCTTAGTAGAAGATGATGCCGCAATGAAACCCTCGCTCCAACTCTAGTTGCCCCGAAGTTGAAGAGTGCTCCTCCTCTAAGATGGTTCTTCCTCCTGGAAAGCCCAAGATGGGTGCGCCTCTTTCTCCTCCTCTGGGTGGATGTCTAACACCTTTAGATCCTCCTCCTTTGCCTGGTCGTCCCCTCAAGGTGTGCTCCTTGGCTTGGACACAAGGAAGAAGAGAAGAGGAAGAAGGCACCAAGGAGGCGAGGGTTGCCTCCTTAATCTTCTTCTCTTCTTCTTCCTTGGCCGAAAATGGAAGTGTATCAAGGTGGGTTTATAGGTAGATAATGGTAGCCAAGGATGGTGCAATTGGTGGTAGGATGAGGGTTTTTAAAGGAAGGGAATTGGAGGGGGTATGCGTGGAGCTAATGGATGGCCAAGATGGGATTTAGGTGGGTGGTTAAGGGATGGATGGTGGAAGATGGCTGACAGCAACCCAGGGGGTATGAAGGGGGGTGGTTAAGACTGAAAGGGAGGCCATCCATGGTGGTTATGTATCACCATGTTGGCACCAAAAATGGGACTTCTAGAATGCTCTCACTTGGCACCAAATTGAATGGTTTAGGTGGTGGTTATGGTGATGTGTATGGTTGGGATTAAGGGGGGTTTGGTGCCATTCTTGGAGGTGGTTTAAAGATGGTGGTTGTGGTGGGAAGAGGTGCCATACATGGCACCAAAATGAATAAGTGCAAAGGTTGGAAGGTGGCTTATTTTTGGCACCAACAAGAGAAGTTGGAGGTGATTTGTGGTGGACTTAATAACTAGGTTGGACGGTGATAAGCACGCATGAATTCATGATAAAATGCTTATTTAAGATAGTTCCTAGGCCTAGCATTGCATATCATAGCATAAATATTGTATAACATTCATTGCATTGCATTTAGGATAGTTGTATATTGTGTACATTAATTTCAACATTTTATATGGCCAGGAGGCAGTGCGACATCTTTACAGGATTCGGATGAAGAATCCAACCATACGAATGGATCCGGAGGGATGATCGCAATCCATCAGTGCAAAAATCACCCTGATCAGAGCTCCGTGACATCCTCTACGAGAAGAAGAAGATGGACGGCCCAGATGGCACCACGTGGCACCATCCAGGCCGCCCTACATGAGACATAGCCTCCCCAGCTTCACGCAAGGAGTGATTCTAGCCATTGGATCTAAATCCAACGACTGAGAAGCACTCTTCATCACTCAGCCTCCTTCAAGCACCTCAAGGAAGATCTGATCTTGACCATTGAATCTTCATCCAACAGCGAGGCCGCTGCAAGCACTAAATGGCCGTGTGACCATCCGATGGCCATGCCCCATTGGTCACATGCCCATTCCTTAAGGGAGAGGCGCAAGTTTGAGTTCTAATCCGCTGAGGCCATAGCAGCGCCATCCAAATTGAACTACTCGATCTTGATCGAGTGATCAATGTTTCACACGCTCAAGGAGATGCCGCTCGACAACGTGTAGATGCACACCAAAGTAGACGCACGCCATCTAGAGTGCTCATTTAAGTCAATCGGGCATGGTGGCTATCGTCCGATCGTCGCAATCGCGTGGTGAGCACAATTCAAATCAATGAAGGCACGATCTGCGGGCACCTCCCAGCCGAGCGATGAAGGATCCAATGGTTAGGATCGTAGATGCCAGCGGAAGCATGATTCAAATGTCATCTCCGTGTGCTTATTCCTCATGATCTCAACCGTCCGCGCCTGATCCAATGGTTAGAGATCTTCGTGCACTATGCCAGCTGCAGTCGTGCCTCCTCATGCCAACAGAGGGGCTTGAATGTTTAGCAACACCGCCAGCAGGTCTTTAGCGACATTTTAAATGTCGCGAAGACCCATGCACACAAAACACCTCCATTCCTCCACTATATAAACCCCATGACCCCTTCCCTTCCAAACCATCTCTACCTACTCTACTCCCACCTACTCCTAAGCTCTAGTAGCCTACCAAAGCTCCCTTAGAGCTTATTCCCAAGCTCCAAAGGCCTCCTATTAGTGTAATGCTCCTACACCCCACCAAATATTCATCCTCCATCTCACCACCTTCATAGGAAACCTTGGAGTCATCCTCCCACCTCCATTCTGGTAGAAGATCACCTCCATCTCCTCATCCCCATTCCAAAGCCTTGGTGAATGCTTCTACCCGGTGTCCATCTACATCTCACCTCCGTCGTCCAACACCTCACCCCCTTCATCCAAGCTACCACCAAGCATCGTAGTCTCGCTAAACAGCCAATTTGGGAGATTTCTTCTCACCCCTATCTCTTTTATATTTTAGCCTATTGTAATAGACATTTAAATGACAATGTGATATATCATATTTGTTTCTCCACTTTGTGAAGTTATCCTACTTGTCTTTCTATACAAAAACACCAAAAAAATCACAAAACCCTAAACACTAAAAACAAACAACACGAAGCGTGGATTTCAATGAAAGTAAACGTCGCCTCCCTGTGTTCAACTCAGTTCAATGAAAGTAAACATCGCCTCCCTGTGTTCGACCCAGGACGTCCTTGGAGTTTCGGTTAAAATTGTATTTGATAATGTGTTTTGCGAACCACGGCGATGGGTTCTCGAAACCCTGATTTTAGTTTGCCAAAACCCATGCATCATTTTGGCACTGTTGCTGGGGAGGCAACGCAATTTGCTTTCTTGTCTTCCATGTTTCTTTGCATTTACTTATTATTAACCCCGCTTGTCTCTGATTTACTATCTTGTAAGTACCCTAGCAAGGAGATTCGAGTGTGGTAGATCAGAGTAAAGTGTAGGTAGAGTAATCTACATGTGCCCCCACATCCCTCCCCACTAGTTTCGCTTTTGCCACATCCATAACCAAGACCTAATCTACTTAGGTGTTTGCATAAACCCTAGGATAGAATTTTTTTGTCTTGTTTGTCACCTCCACTCATCTCATCCTCGCATATTATAAGAAATAAAAATAAAAAGATACTTCTTGTGGGACAAATCAACATACACACTATGAACACCCACATTTAAGGCACATAACCTATCTTGATTTTATCTACTCAATCGGGATTTCGACTTGTGGAACCGGTACACCAACTCAACAGATAAAGGAGTAGAATCATAATAGGTTAATCACCTTTTTATGTGTCGTAATCGGTGCTACATTTGGGCCAGTTGATTGAATTATTTTGGCTGCACCACCTAATCTAAAAGGAATTCATTTTGTAGCTGCCCCATAGAATTCAATAATTAGGCAAAGCCAAGCACTCCATATTTTCTTGATTTGTAAAGAAAAATACTTGAACTCATGATTTTAAACTTTGTTTGCCTCCTGGAAATTTGGTTGAATATACCCAATATTTGAACCCTAAAAGCCACTAAGCAAGATTCGAACCCTAAAACTCACTTCATCGTTAATAATCTTGCTTGAAAACTTTTTGGTTGTGCACATACACACATTTTCAACAAATCATTAAGGGCAAAACCCATTAAGGACCCATCACATTCCAGAAGCACTAATATCCCAAGCCTAACTAAAATTGATTAGACGTTGGTCTTAAGGATTGATTCGCTCTTCGAGGCCCAGATTGAGATTATTCTCAATTAACCTACTTATACTAGTCAATCTGATGTCTAGATAGGGGAGTAGCATCAAACGACCATGGTTGGGGGGTATCAAAGGAACTGAAGGCGTAAGCAAAAAAAAGAACCTTCTCCCCAACCCCTCCTTCTTACTTGTTGGATTGACTGGATGCAAGTAGAGTAAATTGTCTACAATCTTAAGACAGATTCAAAGAGTTTATAGACCTTTAGGCTACCCAACCTAAGGACAGGCTTGTATTTTTTGTATTGTAGGGTTCCTTCTCTTCCCCATCCTTCCGACTGCCTTCCAATGTATGCTTGGAATGAGGTCATTGAACCCTCATTTGGAAGGACCTTTAGACCATTCCCAGAGGTGGAGGTTGAGCTATAGCCAAGCAAATCCCATGGCTAATCAACAACCAACTCCCTCGCCCCTGAACCAGCAGGAGCTGATTCAGAGGCAATTGGAAGTCTTGCAATAGATGCAGCAATGGTTCTAACGAATGGTGGTTAGGGCACTCAGCCCTTGAAGGATTTCTATGATCCTTCAAACTATGGGGAACGTCCTGGCGTCATGATTCCTACCGAAGACGTAGAAATCAAGCCCCAAGTCTTAAGTTTGATTAAGCATTTCCATGGGCTTTGCTCGGAGGACCATTCTAGCACCTGGAGGATCTGACCACTTTGGTTCAAACCACCAAAGCTAGGAATGTGAACAAAGAGCAGATGATCATGAATCTCTTTCCCCATTCTCTCAGGGATAAGGCCGCACATTGGTACCAGACCATTGAAAGGCCGATAGAAACATGAGTTGCTCTTAAGTCAACTTTTCTAAAGAAATTCTTTCCAATCGGATGGACCAATGCCTTGCGAGGGCGATTACCACTTTCGCCCAATGGCTGGGGGAAGCATTTCATGGTGCCTAGGAGCGATTCCAGGAACTTTTGAGGAAGTGTCCACACCACGAGGTGCCGAAATGGCAACTCGTGCAGATATTCTATCACGAGTTGGTCAAACAACTCCATAATCACATGGACGCCTCATCGGGAGGTAATTTCCTCAACAGGGATGCAGATAGCGCATACGACCTATTTAAGGAAATGAGCGAGAATTCAATTAATCATGCCTCCACGGATGCCTTCAATCAATCATAACAAATCAGGTCAAATGCTAATGAGATCCAGGATTCTCATTCATTTGACATGGAATTGATTTGTAACAAGCTTGATAAGATGGACTTGGATGCTAAAAGAATGGAAGAATGGATGTCTGGGAATTTAAGAAAGACATCTACACCCACTCAATCCTAGAATTCAGGATTCCATTCCTTACGACCTCCCACGGGACGAGAGTTCGTGAACCAACATGAATCGGCTCAACCTATGAGCCAGGATTTCCCAAAACCATATGGGTTCCAAACTGGGGCCTTTGATCCTAGATTTTCTAATCCTTCCTTCTCTCCATCCTCGCCCTATGAGGATGCATATACAATACAAGAGAATGCTAGGTCCAACTCATATTCCAAGACTTATAACTCGAGTTGTAGGAACCACCTTAACTTCTCCTGGAAAAGTCAGGGGCAACAGACCCAAACACGACCCAGCAACTATGCATCTCAAAGACCTATGGGTCAACGTCAAGTATACACCCATTTGCCCCAGAGACCAGTTACTCAGCCACCTTAGAATGCCTAATAATCTGCAGGGTAGGCTGATTTAATCCGGCAGATAGTAGAAATGCAAGGGTCCATGCTTCAGCTTATGTAGTAAATGAAGACATCATTGTATAACTTGCAATCCAGGTTTATTGCTAACACCTGACAACCCAGATCTCTACCATCCCAACCCATACCCAACCTATGCAATGTGCAAAATCAGGGCAATTAATCCCAAGGGTACAGAAATCAAAGGAACCCACATGCACATGCTCAGGTGGTTGTGTAGGGTCCCCCCTCTTCTTCTCCTAGATACATGACCAATCAAGGCCCTCTAGTCTTTAATAACCCACCTCAAGACCTGAACCCATATGCCTCTGCAAACTCCATCACCTTAAGAAGAAAAAAGCAGGCCCAGGGCCCTAAATTACCTTCTAGAAGACAAAACCCTAGGGAGTTCGAGAGAGAAAAGGAGGAGATTGAAGAAGACAATAAGGCCCAGGGACCTGAAATTGAAGACACCTCCCACATCCCGTTCCCTAAAGCCTTATTAAAAATAAGGAAGAAGAAAACCTTAGATAGCAACGAGGAGCTCCTGAATTTATTCAAGAGTGTAGAGATCAATATTTCGCTCCTCGATGCTTGATATGACAGTTTTCACTTTCGAATAATATGATTAAGATGATTTGGAATTTTAGAAACAAAGTGGTGGAAAATCGCTTAACAAAACAATTACAATAAAAATTAACCACTCACAGAAGAGTGGGTCGTGTCCACAGGGAGGCATTAATGCTGCAATAAAATCATGAATATTTTTTTTTCTCATATTCGTTCAATCAAGTGTGAAATCCCGAGTCAAATCTGACATGAAATGCAATGAAAAGAAGATACACAATAACTCAAAAATATAAGGGTATATGTGCAATTTTACTCACTAAAATATTTAATAAATATGTGATGATTCTATGTAATTTCCAATTGACATGCATTAGAGAAAATTTGTGCATATTTTAATCCAAAATCAATGTTAAAACATGTGAATAACAATAGCCACACAATTATCATAAAGTTTGAGTATGAAGTCACAATTTCACCATAATAAAACAATCATAAATTAAAATTCATTTTGGTGGCAATGGCATTCAAATGTAAATATTAATTAACATAAAAGCAGAGGATTATACCTCTCTCCTCCTTGCGCATGGGAGAGAGGTTCAATCGAGGAGCTACTCCTACAAGAGGTCAGCTGAAGCGAGGCCTTCGCGGTGGTGGCAGCGGTGTGTTGAGAGATGGCCGGATCCGGCCTGCTGGAGGAGAGGAGTGACGGCGATGGAGGAGCCTGCTACTGGCCACGCATACTGCAGGCGCAAGGAGAGCAACCCGCGGGCATTGCAGGCACTGCAGACGCACGTAGTGCGTGGAGGGGTGGCCTCTGCAGGGCACACAGGAGCGGCGGGCTTGGTGGTGGCGCCAGCTGCAGGTGCTGCAAGGAGCCGCTGGAGCGTGGGCGCATGGAGGCATGCCTCTGTAGGCCCGCAAGGGGTGCGCGGGCATGGGTGCTGGCACGCAGGCACGTGGAGCGCATGCTTTGGGCGAGTGGAGGTGCGGAAATGCAAGGGCGCTAGAGGTTCTGGAGAAGTCGAGGAGGTGTAGGCTCTACAGGCTGGGCAGGAGGTGCATGGTAGGTCTGATGGAGCGGGGGGGAGCTGCTGGCGCGTGCGTTGGCTGAGGTGAGGACGTTGGGCTAAGAACACGTGCACTGGTAGCTGATGAGGGCATTGGTGCAAGTGCTGGAGGTGGGTTGGAGCAGCTAGTGAAGGCGAGGGTGCGAGCATGTGCTGGCTAAGTTGAGGGAGCGGTGGCAGATGGCGTGTGCGATGAAGATGGGTGCGCAGAGGCTGGCGTAAGTTGGCTGAGGTGAGGAGTTGCAGAGACTCTTTGGCGACGTGGGCTGTCACCCCACACGCCTACGGTGGTGAGTTGTTCTGCCGCGGTGGGAGGCCAGTGGTATGGATGGAAGAGAAGCAATGTTCTCTGAGCACAGTGAGGGACAGCCTACTCTCAACGGTAGCTCTCCCTTCTCCTTTTGTAGCCACGGCCACACTGATTTCAAATTCAAAATGCCGTAGTATGAATGTGATGCACAGGAGGAGGAGGCAGAGCTGGAGGAGTTACCTGTGCAAGGAGAAAAAGAATAAAAGAATAAAATAATTAGGGTTATTTATACATACCACCTTAGCTTCTATCTTAATTAAAATAGTGCATCTAATTAATTAACTAATTAAATGTATGCAACCCTAGGTTAATTCTAAATGCATGAATTATGTACTTAAGCTAAAAATATAAATTAATTTATTTACAATCTAATGTATGCTACCTAAATTTTAAAATTAATTTAATGTCTAGACATTTAGACACTTAAATAGCCCACAAATATGGGCTAATCAAATACCCCCATGCCTAATTTTTGCTAGTCCCTAGCAAAATCAAGCAAAACCTAGCACTCCAAGTAGACTAGCCAACCCAATCGGTCTTCCTTTAGAAAATATTAAGTTCAGACTTTAGACCTAAGGTTCCCAAGTAGTTGTTAAGTTACAGACTAGGTCAGCTAAAGACGAGTTGCCAGCACAAGTTTCCCTGATTTCTGACTCTACCTTAAGGTTTATTGATCCCTGAGATTAAAGCATCCGTGCATGTGCATTGGTCTGAGTTATTTGAGTTAAAGGAAAAAGGATTTTTTTTTTGAATAATATATATTTTTTTTATTTAATTCCTCTAAGTCTAACCTCAGATCAGCTATCAACATGATCTGTGTCGGATTCATTGTCCCCATCACCATACCTCGAAGGGTGCCTGGCTTTCGATGCTTCGAGATAGCACAGCCCATAGCGACCCCCAACAACTCCTGGCAATCGACACTTCAAGATAGTATCGCCCATGGATTTCTAAAGCGAATTCAGGCCTGTGGCAATCGGCCCTTCGAGATAGGGCCGCCCATGGTACCTGAACCGTACAATGCGCTTACATGCCCCCAATAGGATGGATATCCTAAGAGACAAGTGCCAAGGAGGTAATATGTTATCATCGTATCCTCAAGGTGAGTATATACTCCACCTCTCCTACAGTAGGAACTCTTCCAATCAAATTGTGTTTTCAAGCCTCTCCTAAGTCAAAACTAAGAGAACCAAATCTCTTTTAAGAAAGGAATTAAGTTGATTACTTACTTACACCAGACCAAGTGTGTGAAATTTGGATGCCTGGGTTACAAGGACCTATAAACCAAAAGGTAGAACAAGACTCCAGGTACTACCCCACCTTTTAACTCAATCCCTAGCTTTCCTTCCTCAACCTCTTGAGAAATGGTCCGCAACTTAACTCCTACTTAAGTTTTTAAGTCCACAAAGGACTCTAAAGGTCTAAACCTAGTAGCTCATTTAGCTTCTAAAGTTCAACCCTAGAATCAACTTAGTCTAACCTAGAGTTCTGATTTGCTTAAGATTGCAAGACCTATCCAGTTAAGCTCAAAACTTTTTTTTTAATTTATTTTTTAATTTATTTTTTATTTTTTATTTTATTTTTTTAAATGCAATAAGCATGAATGAATGCAAAATGTAGACATGCTATAAACAAAATGCCTCAAGTCCTCTCCCCCATGCCTGGTTCAAACAATGTCCTCATTGGAAAAAAATAATTAAAGGAAGATATTACCTGAGGTGGAGAATGGTAGGAGCTAAGGTTCCTCAAGAGTGACTTCATCAACTAGATGGCCATCCAAAGTAATGTATGGTTTTAACCGTTGACCGTTAACGATAAAGGGAGTTGCTGAAGAGGAAGGGCTTTTAATCTCCACAGCTCCATGCGGAAAAACTTTAGTGATTATGTAAGGCCCATCCCAATGAGATTTTAACTTCCTAGGAAAAAGCTTAAGTCTGGAATTGAAAAGCTAGACTTGTTGGTTGGGCTCAAAGGTCTTTCGAAGTATATACTTATCATGCAAGACCTTAGTTCTTTCTTTATAAGCATGAGAGGTGTCGTAAGCATCATTCCTCAGCTCCCCAAGCTCACTTAATTCCAGAAGTCATGCCTTACCCACCTTCTCTAAATCCATGTCAACACTTCGAATAGCCCAAAGTGTCTTATGTTCCAACTCAACAGGAAAATGGCATGCTTTCCCATACATAATCCGAAAGGGAGAAGTACCCAAAGGGGTCTTATAGGCCGTTCGATACTCCCACAAAGCATCATTGAGCTTTTGGGACCAATCTTTCCTATCAGGTCTAACGGTCTTTTCCAAAATATTTTTTATCTCCCTATTCAACACTTCAACCTGGCCACTCGTCTAAGGATGGTAAGGGGTAGCGACCTTGTGAGTCACTCCCAAACTTTTGATTAGCCGATTGAAGTGGTGGTTTCGGAAATGAGGTCCCCCATTACTTATAATAGTCTTGGGGCAACCGAAACGAGATATGATATTGGCCTTCACAAATTTCAAAACCACAGAGTGGTCATTTATGCGCATAGGAATGGCCCCTATCCATTTAGAGACAATCAACTGCCACCAAGATATATTCATAACCATGGGACGACAGGAAGGGTCCCATAAAGTCAATTTCCCACACATCAAAAATTCCAACAGATTGAATAGGGTGTTGAGGCATTTCATTCCTCTTCCCAATCGTTCCAGTCCGTTGACATCTACTACAGGCCTTAACAAAATTATGAGAATCCTTAAATAAGGAAGGCCACCAAAAACTGGACTGGAGAACCTTGAAAGTAGTTTTCTTAGCACCAAAGTGTCCTCCACAATGAAGTTCAGGGCAAAATCTCAACACACTTTATTGTTCCTCTTCAAGTACACAACGTCTCAATACTTGGTCTTCTCCAATTCTAAATAATTCTGGCTCTTCCCAATGAAAATATCTTGCTTGGTAAATGAATCTCTTTCTTTTCTGCTCATCCCAAGAGCCAGGAGTTTGTCCAGTGACCAACTAATTTACAGTATCTGCATACCAAGGTAAAGTTGGTGTTACCACCATCAGAGTTTCATCGAAAAATGTCTCGCGAATGTCTCCAGAAAGAGAGTCATTAAGTGGAAGGCGAGACAGGTGGTCAGCCACAACATTTTCTACTCCTTTCTTTTCACGTATCTCCAAGTCAAATTCTTGAAGGAGTAGGATCCACCTAATCAGACGTGGCTTAGAATATTTCTTCACAATGAGATGTTTCACTGCCACATGATCAGTAAAAATAACCACCTTAGACCCAAGTAGATAAGATCTAAACTTCTCCAGAGCAGAAACTATAGCAAGTAATTCTTTTCCAGTGACGGTGTAGTTTTGCTGAGGTTCGGTTAAAGTCTTGCTGGCGTAATGCAGCACATGAGGTCTTCCCTCAACCCTTTGTCCAAGGACTGCTCCCACTACATAATTCGAAGCATCACACATCAGCTCAAATGGGAGTGTCCAATTAGGAGCTTGGAGAATAGGTGCAAAGATCAAGGCCTCCTTCAGAGTTTGAAAGGCCTCGGCACACTTTGAATCAAAATTGAAGGAATATTCCTTCGCCAACAAGTCACAAAGTGGCCTAGAAATTTTACTAAAATTTTTAATAAAGCGCCTATAAAAGCCGGCATGACCCAGAAAGGATCTAATCTATTTGACGTTCGTGGGTAATGAGAGTTTGGAAATAGAATCAATCTTGGCTTTATCTACTTCCAAACCTCACTCGGATACAATATGCAAAAGTACAATTCCTTTCTATACCGTGAAATGACTTTTCTCCCAGCTGAGGACTAAACCAGTCTCCTTACATCGCATCAACACATTCTCCAAGTGCAGGAGACACTGGTCGAAAGACGAGTCATAAATGGAGAAGTCATCCATAAACACTTCAACACACTAGTCAATCATGTCCGAAAAAATAGACATCATACACCGCTGGAAGGTTGCAGGTGCATTACATAATCCAAACGGCATACGCCTAAATGCAAAAGTACCGTAAGGACTCATGAATGTCGTCTTCTCCTGGTCATCAGGAAAGACTGCCACCTGGTTGTACCCAGAATATTCATCGAGAAAGCAATAGTACTTATTCCCTGCCAATTTCTCAAGAATTTGATTAATAAAAGGCAAGGGAAAGTGATCCTTCTGGGTAGCGGTGTTCAGCTTGCGGTAATCAATACAGACCCTCCATCCAATTGAGGGTCCAGTGACAACTTGTTCATCTTGGTCGTTGAATTCAACAGTAAAGCCTACCGTCTTTGGCACCACATGAATAGGACTTACCCATTTACTATCTGCAGTGGGATATATGATCCCAGCGTCCAGCCACTTCAGGATTTCCTTTTTGACCACCTCCCTCATATTAGGGTTCAGACGTCTTTGCATGTCCCTAAGTGGCTTGATGGAATCATCAGTTTAAATGTGGTACATGCAGAGTGTAGAGACTATACCCTTAATGTCAATAATACTCCAAGCAATAGCTTCCTTGTGCCTAGACAAGCATTCAATCAGGGCTCCCTCTTGTGCCTTAGATAGCACAACTGAAATGATAATGGGGAGCGTATCATTGGCACCTAGGAAGACAAACTTGAGAGTGTCAGGGAGGGGTTTCAACTCAAGGTCGGGGGCTTGTATGGTTGAGGGTTTCATAATAGATGTCCCCATCTCAGGTCGCAGATCTACCTTAGGCAGAGATGATGGGGGAAGAGACTCAGCAGAAACACCCAGCAATTCCTCAAGCTCTAGTATATCCCCTTTACATTCCTCCAAGAGATGGGAATGCTCATTTAGCATGACATGCTGAACGGGGTCATCACATAACATTGCAGGGGTTACCTCTTCAATCAGGTCATCTATCACCTCAACTTGAGAACAATTCTCAAGTCCAGCTTGTTTGTAAGCATCAAACACATTAAGCCAAGTTTTCCTGTTCCCAAAGCCCATTTTCAATGCCCCAGTATTGCAATTGATTGAAGCATGTGAAGTTGCAAGGAAGGGGCGGCCCAAAATGATGGAGGGTTTGGCTGGCTTGTCGGTAGGGTTAGTGTCCAAAACTAAGAAGTCAATGGGAAAGAAGAAATCCTCCTCTTATGAGGACATCTTCCAAAATTTCCCGTGGTGTCTTAAGTGATCGATCTGCAACTTGAAGGATTACAGGACTAGGCTTCAGATTACCTCCCCGAAGTTGTTCATACACGTAGCTCGGAAGGATGTTCACCTCCGCACCTAGATCAATTAGAGCCTCATCAATCTGTAAGTCACCAATAACTACTGAGATGTATGGGGCTCCTGGGTCCTTAAGTTTCGGGGGTGTGCCATGTTGAACAATTGAGCTAACAGAATCAGGTAGGACAACTTTTGATTGGACCTGTTTCCTAGATTGCCGCTTTTTCGTGCACAGGTCCTTTAAGAAGCAGGCATAAGACGGAATCTGTCTAATAGCTTCAAGCAAAGGTAGGTTAATCTGCACTTGTTTGAAAGTTTCCATGATCTCATCCGTCTTATCTTTGGCTCCAGATGAGCTAGCAGAAGTCTGCCCAGAGGTGGATAAGCGCTCTGGAAAGGGCACTCTCGATCTCTGGGTGGAAGGGTTGTCATGTCAAGTAAGGGGTGGAATGGGGGAAACTTCTTCCGGTGAGGTGATTTCAAGCGGAGAAGAATTGGGCAAGTCATCCCTGGTGGGGGTGAAAGTCAGTGTGGATGGTTTTTTAGGGGGTGAGACTATAGGAGCATCGGGTTTGGAAATTTCTTTCCCACTCCTCAGAATAGTCATCGCCTGAGCATGCTACCTAAAGACAATCCCTTTTCCTTTAGGATTCTCCTCAGCAGCACTGGGGAGCTCCCCAGTTTCCCTCTGTCTAACGGTCTCAACAAGGTGTCCTATTTGTGATTTCATCTTATGTATGGCCTTGTCATGAGATTGGATGATGGTACTTTGACTTTCTTGCATAGTTTTCAACATCGCCTTCAATTCATCCATCTCAGAGGTCTTAGATTGGGCAAAGGTCTAAGGTTGGTTCATTTGATGGTTTTGAAAGGATTATGGCTTATAATTCCCTGAATTTGAGACATTTCCTTGTCTCCATGAAAAGTTTGGGTGGTTCCCCCATCCCTCATTATAAGTGTTGGAAAAAGGGTCATTACGAGGTCTAAGATGGAACCCTTGAGTGGCATTCAGATCCGCTTGTACAAGCTCAGGGAATTAGGAGGCCAAGTGGCAATCCATAGTAGTGTGTGTATTGCCTTGGCAAATTGAGCATTCGGAAGCTTGGGATGTGGAGGTGTTAGATATGAATGGACTCGGGTTCGACATAAGCCTTTCTATGTTTTGATTCAATAATTGAATTTGATAGGCTAAATTCTAGGTGTCCCTTGCCTCATTCGCCTCCAACTTTCTTTGCATGAGAGTGGGCTTTCTATCCATGTAGGCAGAATTTAAGTGAATAGAATTCTCACTCAAAGTATCAAAAAGGTTCCAAGCTTCATCCACAGTCTTAGATAGAAAGGTTCCAGCACAGGCACCATCCACAGTTTGCCTATGCAAATCATTAAGTCCAGTGTAAAACCTTTCAACCAGTTGCCATTTAGGCACCTGGTGATGTGGGCAAAGTCTCAGCAAATCAATAAAGCACTCCCATGCATCATGGAAAGCTTCCCCATCCTTTTGAACAGAACTCATAATTTCCCTCCTAAAGTGATTGGTCTTTCTCATGGGGAAGTACTTCAAAAACTCCTTCTTCAGGGCATCCCAAGTGTTAATATCATCAAGGGTGTGATACCAATACTTGGCTCTGTCCTTAAGGGAGAAGGGAAAGAGGGTCCACATTTGAGCATCATCAGTAACGCCCTGTAACTTTACCGTGAAACAGACCTCGGTGAATTCCTCTATATGCCTGTAAGGGTCTTTCCTAGCAATACCATAAAAAGAGGGCAGCAAGGATATGGTACTGCTTTTGATCTCATAAGGATTGTCCCCTCTGGGTCTACGTAGTGCAGGGCCAGCTTGATTGGTTGGAATGAAATATTCCTTAAGGCTCCTTTGACTGGCCATTTCTATCATTGGAAGGTTTCTTCTTAAGATTCTTTCAGGTTCAGGAACAAACATAAGTTGTCTCCTAAGAGAATGCCTACCAAGCATGCGCTACAAACACAATTCAAAAGGACTTGTTCAGTCTTTACAAATTTAGGCTTTTGACTTTAGCTCAAATTGTTGGTGACAAAGCAAGTTACCCAATCAATTACGCGCCTACTGTCAACCTTCAAGATTCCTAAAAAGACCTAGTTGGAGCTTATGTGTTCTTCCCTAAATCTCAAATGGTAGAGCAAATCCAAAGACGGAAGATCGAGGGATGCAAGTAGGCCTAAGCCTTCCTTTGAAGCTGTGCTTTCGCGGTACTTCTCAACTACCCCCAAAAATCCATGACAGGGTATCCCCCTCTTTGGATTTACAAAACCTTTGATCTCAAGTTCCTAACACTTCAGAATCCAACGGTAGGAGGGCTCTTGTCCTAGTCGTTATAAGACTTAGGAGTGTCTAAATACGTGCCTTGGTGCAAAAGATATAAGTGTGAATACACCGCAAAAAGATTTTGAATTTTGAATCGTACACCACGTTTGAAAATCAAGTCCTTGATTTTTAAATGTCCCTCCTTTAATTAGTCCTTTTTCAAGAATATATGTGACCACTTGTTAGATCGCTTCAAGACAGATTATGTGGTCTAAAAATTAATTCAAATTCAAATGCATTTGCATGACAGATAGAAATGTGAAGTTAAAAATGCATACCTGATACCAGCATTCTTCATGCAATATGCAAGATAGGAAATTAGATCTAGATACTACTCATTCAATCCTAAATGATTCGACCTAAGGGCAGGCAGCTTCTAGCAGGTAGCTTGTGTTTTTGTTTTTGTTTTTTTTATTTTTTTTAGCTACTTATGCATAAGCAAATAAAGGGTAAACAATCCACAAAATAAATTAAAAACCTAAATCTAAAGAAAAGGGAACAAGCTCCCAAAAATCAGCCCAAATTACTACAAGGGCGAGAAAACAGAAATAAAACTTATGAAATGGAAAATCTCCTATATAGGCAGAATCCAGGTCTCCTTCGTCTTCCCCGCGTGTAAGCGTCGCTCAAGGTCAACATCTTCTCCCCGATGTGCCTATCACCTCTCTCAAATTCCCCTCACAAATTCCTCGTACAGAAAAGATAATAAATGGTCAAATCACTATGTAATGAGAAATAATCAGAAATGAAATCAGGTGAAATTATTGAGGCTGTTACCTCCCCGGCAACAACAGCATTTGATAAGATGGTTTTTACTTTCGAATAATGTGATTAAGATGATTTGTCGTTTTAGTAACAAAGTGGTGGAAAATCGCTTAACAAAACAATTACAATAAAAATTAACCACTCACAGAAGAGTGGGCCGTGTCCACAGGGAGGAAATGATGCAATAAAATTATGAATATTTTTTTTTTCTCGTATTCGTTCAATAAAGTGTGAAATCCCGAGTCAAATCTAACATGAAATGCAATGAAAAGAAGATAGACAATAACTAAAAAATAGAAGGGTATATGTGCAATTTTCCTCACTGAAATATTCAATAAATATGTGATGATTCTATGTAATTTCCAATTGACATGCATTAGAGAAAATTTGTGCACATTTTAATCCAAAACCAACATTAAAACATGTGAAGAACAATAGCCACACAATTATCAGAAAGCTTGAGTATGAAGTCACAATTTCACCATAATAAAATAATCATAAATTAAAATTCATTTTGGTGGCAATGGCATTCAAATGTAAATATTAATTAACGTAAAAGTAGAGGATTCTACCTCTCTCCTCCTTGCGCATGGGAGAGAGGTTCAATCGAGGAGCTACTCCTACAAGAGGTCAGCTGAAGCGAGGCCTTCGCGGTGGTGGCAGCGGTGTGTTGAGAGATGGCCGGATCCGGCCTGCCGGAGGAGAGGAGTGGCGGCGGTGGAGGAACCTGCTACTGTCCATGCATACTGCAGGCGCAAGGAGAGCAGCCCGCGGGCACTGCAGGCGCTGCAGACGCATGGGGCACTTGGAGGGGTGGCCTCTGCAGGGCGCACAGGCGCGGCGGGCGTGGTGGTGGCATCGGCTGTAGGTGTTGCAAGGTGTCGCTGAAGTGTGGGCGCGTGGAGGCGCGGCTCTGCAAACCCGCAAGGGGTGCGCGGGCGTGGGTGCTGGTGTGCAGGCGTGAAGGCGCGTGGAGCGCACACTGTGGGCGAGTGAAGGTGCGGAAGTGCAAGGGCACTAGAGGTTCTGGAGAAGTCGAGGAGGTGCGGGCTCTGAAGGCTGGGCTGGAGGCACGTGGTAGGTCTGATGGAGCGGGGGGGAGCTGCTAGCACGTGCGCTGGCTGAGGTGAGGGCGTGCACGTAGGCGGTTGGTGAGGGCGTTGGTGCAAGTGCTGGAGGTGGGTTGGAGTAGCTAGTGAACGCAACAGTGCGAGCGTGTGCTGGCTGAGTTGAGGGCTGATTGCACAACAAAAATACACCAATAAATATGCCATCTTGTGTTATTTCCCAGCACTGCCATTGCATATTAGGTAGCAACAGTTGCATTTGTAAAAAAGACACTTGCATGCATTTATTTAAGAGGGGAGGACAATGCAAATAATTGGCCATGTAAATAACATCTTCTTCAAGTGCTGCCTTGCAATTTCACCTTCTTCATTTTTTCTATTTTGACTTTGAAATCATCTCCCTCGCGCGGCTCAGGGCACGGGGCATGCATCTCTTCGTGCCATTCCTCTGCCCTACAGCATGGCTGGTCATGCACACCTGCAGCATGGCTGTGGCAGGCTCCCGCTTCATTAAAAAGCCCGGCCATCTTCCTTGCGAGGGAGCCTAGAACACACCACCACAGATACCCTTCCTCCAAGCCATCTTCCTCCCCTCTCCCCTCCATACGTAGTAGCTCTTCCACTGAAGAGACACACTGCGGGCAAGAGCAAGCTTACAGTGGTCCCATGACCACCACTGTGAGTTCCACCACCGCCTAGCTCCTCCGAGAGCAGGTGGGCGTCGTGGTTTCATTCTATGTTTCCGTCACTGAAGCCCTTGCTGCCATTACTAGAGCTTCAAGGTCAGAAGCTCCAGCAGCAGCAGTGGCCACCAGCAGCAGCAGACGCTACGCACACCCCTGTAGACCGGCCGTAGGCTCCTCTCGCGCACGCAGGCACCTTCCAGGGTGCCCGTGCACGCAGAACCAGCCACAACCGGTTGTCCATCCCGCGTGGCACTGTAGCTACTGTTCACACTTCTCAGCGCGACACTGTAGCTACAGTGCGTGACTGGGGAGTTTCTCACATATTCGGTCACCGCTCACTCTCTCTCCTCCTCGCGACTGCCTCCAACCAGTTGCGTGCACCTGTGCTCGCGTCCGCATGCGCCTGCACCCGTCCGCACCTGCTCCCGTTCCAACCCGCAGCGCAGTGCGCTACGTTGTGCTCTCTCTCACACTTCCGCTCCCACCCACGCACTGTGGCAGCACGCGTGCTCGCTCCAGCGCCCACGCGCAGCCTTGTGCTCCTGCACATGCCCGCGCATCCAAACGATGCCAGCAGCCCGCAGACGGCTTAACTCGCGTGCCCTCTTCCTGCAGCGTGCACTCCTCACTCATACACACACCACACTCGTACACACACGCACTTGTACACTCACACTCACTTGTACACACCTATACATACTTATATATCTATATTCATACCTATACACCTATATATAAGTATATATACATACATACATAAATATATATATATATATATATTTATACATATATACATACATATATGCATATATATCTATAGATATAAATACATATATATATGTATATATACAATGATACTTATACAAATATATCTATATACATATATACATATATATATATATATATTTACATTCATATCACCTACCTATATCCATATGCACTAGTCACTCCACCACGCGTTATATCGCGGGAATATCTGCACCAGTTGCTGATATTCCCCGATACCCGCATAAAGAAAGCGCCTCCGCACACACTCCCACACAACCATCCTACACTCTACGTGGCACTTCATCTAGTTTGTTGCATCTTTCTAGACGTGGACCAACTTGACACTATGCTACACGCCATTTCCACCCCGACCCCTATATATATAACATATATATATAGACTATATTTATTTCTCTATAAGCAACCTATCTTGTTTTTATTTCTCTTTTGTTTCCTGCTATTAAAAAGATAAAAAAAAGAGTAAAGGAGAAAAGATAATCCTTGTCTTGCAGGCACTCGGTCGTGCGAATAGCAGGACCAATTTTTTTGGAAACCCTAAGTTGGCTCAAAGCCAAGAACAATTTGGCTCGAAGCCAAGGACCTGATTTTGAGGGTGTACCTCAAGGACAAAATTATTAGCAAAAAAAAATCTTAAATAGAAAAAAACCAAAAATATAATAAATGCACAAAAGCGATACGTTTTAGGTTAGGCGTAGAAACTTATTCACCTTTAATCCCCGCCTCCCTGAGTTTGACCCTGGGCCTAAAAGTGACCAATATAAAATTAAGTAGGCCAGGTTAAAAATTTTGTAAAAAGATGGTTAGGCTCGATTTAGGTTAACCACTATACTCACTTCAACGATAATTTCACCATATTAACACAGCCTATTCGAGTCCTAACACACCTTTTTCTGGCGCCATTGCCAGGGAGGTACGCATTGAGGTAAGTTTCTACTCCATTCCTTTAATTTTTTCTTCTCACACCCTTCTCTTCACGGGTGTTTTTGTTTGTTGGTGTGCAGGAAAACCAGTTGCAAGGAGGAGGCAAGTAGAGGAAGTCGAAGATGTGGGCAGATCCAAGGTGGGAATGAGAGCGTGAAGTCGCCGACGCCGCACTGGAGCTTCGCCCACGTTGTTGAAAAGGTAGGTCTCTCTCTTAGCAACTTAGGTCAACTTGTCACCTTAACAAAAAAAAAAAGAAACTAAAAACTAAAAACACTTCTTGGGATTTCTTGGGGCAAGTGGACTAAAAATCACTTGCTTGATTGTTTGCCTTCACCCCCACCACCCTTGGATTTCCCGCCAAACTTCGCATAGCAAAGATCCAAGAATCTTGATTCTTGAATCTTTTATCATGCGAAGTGCTCTTTGAGGCAAGATTAAAAAGATTGACTGCCATCCCTCCTTGCCTCATTAATCCGCAATTCAAGATCACATTTTTTGGTGGGGAGACTTGGAATTGAGTTGATTCCAACCCCACCACGACCTTTCACATGCCTTAGTTTTGATCCCGAATATTTCAACCCTAACACTTTGATTTTCTTTACATTATCTTGTGGTTGAGCCTTGTGTGTGTGGAACATCATTTTGGTGATTGGGAGCACTTGAATTGAAGTGCTTTGGCTCCCTTTCACACTAATCTAAAATTGACTCATGCATCCACACATAGAAATTTCCACCTAGGGAAACCCATTGCATTTTTAGCATGCATTAACTAACTCACATTGAAGAAGGGTTTGTTGGGCATAGAAGAACTTATATTTTCTCACAAACCCAAAGATTGGTTGAATTGGTAACTTAGCGAAATCTTAAAATCCATACTACTTAAGGCTGAAATTCTAAAAACCATTCACCAACTAAAACTTCAATTCGGGGAGATTTCCTTATTGCATGCTTGGTTTACACACTTTCTAAAATCAATGCACTTGGGCATTACCCGTATACAACGCCCTTCACATTCCTGAAAGCACTTGATCCTAAGCCTCTAATTAAAACTGGTAGCAACTTGACCCTTATTAAGGATTGGAGGTCTAACTACCTGCGTGTAGCACCTACGTGCTGGTGCGGGTTCCCGCGTGCTATCGGGTGTCTAAGACTGGGGCAAACGGCCTTTCAATCTGGCCCGGTGGTTCCGTGGTACTCGCATTTGGTTCCGTAGGTTGTGATAGTAGGTAACTTAGATCTTTAGGTCTAAGGGCACACTGTAGAGGTTAGGACTTTGATTGCCTTGATTTGTCATCAAGTGTACCTTTGTGGCGTCATTTCTCTCATCCACTTTTCCCTTCTTATCTCTCCAATTCTTCCTGCGGTAGTGCATGTTTGCGAGGAGGTCACAAAACCCCAAATTATTTGAATTGTCTGATAATTTTAGAAGGACAAAAACTGAATCGTCATCCTCCTCCACAAACATGGCTGCACACCCACTCCCAAATCTCGAGGGAGGAAACCGCCCTCAAAACCCACCAGGTGGTGGAGCCATGGACCCCATAACCCGCCTCCAAGCCCAAATGGAAATGTATAATGAACAGATTGAAGCCATTAAGGAAACTTTGGAGGAAATGCTGAACCCTCCTGAACAGGAGGAGCCTAGGTCTCTTAGCTCTTATCAAAATCCCGCTGCTACAGAGACCATAGGACAAATTTGGGTCCCCATGGGCGGGGACGATTTTGAATTGAAACCCAATATAATTGGCCTAATAAACTTCCACTTCCATGGTCTTGCAAGTGAAGATCCTTTTCTCCATTTGGAAGACCTAACCTAACTGGCTGAAATGGTTAAACCAAGAAATATCGGGTTATCAATTATCCTCATCAAAATGTTCCCATTTTCGTTGCGGGATAAAGCGTCACAATGGTTATGCACCCTTGGGAGAACCATCCATTCTTGGGAAGAGATGCGAATAGCATTCCTCAAGAAATTCTTCCCAATCGGGCGAACCAATGTGCTTCACCGTACTATAACTTCCTTTACGCAACAAAATGGCGAACAATTTCATGAGGCTTGGGAGAGGTATAATGACCTCCTCCAGAAGTGTCCGCACCACGATCTACCTAAGTGGCATATAGCCCAAATTTTCTATTATGGGCTAAATGAGACTTTGAAGCAGATTGCAGATGCTTCCTGCGAAGGGAATTTCATGAATAAAGAAGAGAATGGAGCATTCGAATTATTTGAAAACATGAGCGAAAACTCAATGAACAATGCCTCCATTGTCGCCTTTAATCGTACCAACCTGCCGCGTAATGTTCACGAAGTTGACACAGGACCCTCCCATTCATCCACTGATCTTAACCTTATCGCACAAAAATTGGATGAAGTCTCCGTCGTGCACAAGAAGCTGGATGAGCTTCTGGCCAATCCCGCCCATTCTATGGAAAACACCCCCACCTCACCACTTCGTCACAATCCTAATTCTTCCAATACCAGGCCTATCCCCAAAAACCCCGTAAGATCTTCCTTACCGAGTGTTGCGCCGAGCGATTCGGTAAGTCATGTGGATCTGGCTTCTGCAAGCTAGTATTTTGACACGGAGGACCAAGCCTCCGTGTGCTCAGATGCATATGTACATACGGACTCGTCTTCTGGCTTAGAAGATGCTTGCGCCCTGGGGAACAACCCATTCTCTGCCACTTATAACCCAGGGTGGCGAAATCATCCAAACTTCGCATGGTCCAATAACTCGCAGCGCCAAAACCCCATGGGTGGGCCAATGCGACCGTCCGCACCCGTCATCCCAAGAGCCCAGTCTAATCCTGTGGCGAATCTGCCCTCGGGTCTTGCATACCGCAAACAGAACACTCATCAAGTCCTCTTGATAAACTGATGCGAATGATGAAGGTAATGTCTAAGTGCCATGAAGAGAACATGACCTCTCTTCAGCACCAATTGGCGCAGCAGAATGCTGAGATCAGTCAACTACGTATGGCGACTCGATCTCAAGGCACTCTTCCAACCCAACCTGTTCCCAACACGCAAAATTTCATACCCCATGGTCCTCAACCACAGGTACGACCTTCTGAGGGTTAGGTTCATCAGATTCTGCAAGCTTCGAGCATTCCTATGGGATTTCAGGCCAATCCGGCGGCAGCACCTCACCCTTATGTCCCTATTGTGAACCCTCCTCCGCCTTATGATCCCACTAGACCTGCGACGTCCAATGCAATTACTACAAGGAGCGGTAAGCAAATCGTCGATCCACCTCGACCTGATCCTGGCCGATCTTTTTCATCGCCCTCTCATTCAGGATGCGCACCGCATTCGCAAGAGGATGATACACCCAAATTAGTGCCAGAATTGGTCCCATTCCCTGAGGCTCTACTAAGGGAGCCAAAAGGCAAGAAAAAGGATACGTAGGCCTTTGATAACCTACGTAATTTATTCAGGGATGTTGAAATCAAGGTTCCCCTGTTAGAGGCTATCAACCACAAACCTACTGTCACCCGATTTTTCAAAGACTACACTACACCCAGGCGACAGTCAAAGAAAACAAAGAATCCGATGGTTCTCTCGCATCATGCGAGTTGTGCTATACTGTCAAATCTACCACCGAAGCAGAAAGATCCGGGCACACCGCTTATTTCTTGTAGCATCCAAGGCTACAATTTTAACTGTGCTCTACTTGATCTAGGATCTTCCATCAATCTTATACCAACCATCATGCTCGAGAAATTTGCCATAGGAAATCTGAAACCCACCCCTGTCACGTTATAGTTGGTAGATCATTCTGTAAAAATACCAAAGGGCGTGGTCGAAGACGTGGTGGTTAGGGTCAACAGTCTCTCTTTTCCTGTTGACTTTCTTGTTTTGGATATGGAAGTTCCGAGCTCACTTTCTAATTGTCCGATCATCCTTGGTCGACCTTTCTTGGCCACAGCCCGCGCCCATATCGACTGCAAGTCAGGCTGTATTGAGATTGCCGTTGGATCTGAGAAGCTCAAGCTTAACATCTTCAAGGCAGCCAAGAACTTTGATTGTGATTGCATCGAGGTTGACACATCTAACGAGGACATAGCCGTCAGCGTGTGTATCAGACTAATAGGGACCTTTTATGACTACTGTGGATTGCCTTTAAACACGGACGACTGCCTAACCAACACATATTGTGACGTTCCCCCATCCCTCCCTTTTCCCGTACCTTCTCCTGACCAGACTTCTGACGAGGTTTTCTCCGCGTCCCATACCTCGTGGTCTGAGTCATATTTGGGCTACTCACCGCCGATCGACACTCTTGAAGATTGGATTGCCCTTTCTTTCCCACCAAATCAGGCGGAATTGAAACTCCACATTGGGACCTTGAGCCAAAATACTACTCACTGGGGCTATCCCTTTTTGGATCCATCAATCCAAGATGCCCTCTTCTTGGCCAAACTGAGGGCCAACTTCTTCCTCCTGACTTGTTTTCTTCTGATCCGCTTGGGACACTCTCATCCCAAGGAATGCCAGATCTTTCACCGTCCACTCCCGAGCTGAAAGAGTTGCCTGATACACTTAAGTATGTTTTCTTGGGACCAAATGAAACGCTACCCAAAATCATTAGTTCAAAATTGACCAGGGAGCAAGAGTGCAAACTAACAAAGGTCCTTATGGAACACAAGGAAGCCATTGGATGGTCCTTATCAGACTTGACTGACATTAACCCCTCCTATTGCACTCACCGTATATATACGGAGAAGGAGGCTCGACCTTCCTGCAAGATGCAGCGACGTCTCAACCCTAACATGCGGGAGGTTGTTAAAAAGGAAATTATTAAGTGGCTAGATGTAGGTATAATCTACCCGATTAGCGATAGCCCCTGGGTGAGTCCGATTCACGTCGTACCCAAAAAGGCAAGACTCACCATCCGTGTCAATGACAGGAGAGAATCCATCCCTACATGCACTCCTACATCTTGGAGAGTGTGTGTAGATTATAGGAAACTGAATGCTGCAACTAAGAAAGATCACTTTCCACTACCTTTCATTGACCAAATCCTGGAGCGGTTAGTGGGAAATAAATTTTTCTGTTTCCTGGATGGATTCTCTGGATATAACCAGGTGGCAATTGACCCCAGGAACCAAGAGAAAACCACCTTTACCTGCCCCTTCGGCACCTTTGCATTTAGAGGGATGCCGTTCGAACTTTGTAACGTGCCAGCAACTTTCCAGAGATGTATGCTGGCGATATTCCATGACATGGTGGGTAACTTTCTCGAGGTTTTCATGGATGACTTTTCGATCTTTGGACCCTCTTTTGATGACAGTCTTACCAACCTGACCTGTATCCTTAGGAAATGCATTGATGTGAACCTCGTGCTTTCCTGGGAAAAAAGACATTTTATGGTACACGAGGGAATTGTTCTCGGGCATATCATCTCCGACAAGGGTATCGAGGTTGACAGAGCTAAGCTTGATGTAATTACTGATTTACCTATGCCTGGCTCTGTCAAACAAATCCGCTCCTTCTTGGGACACGTCGGTTTCTATAGGAGATTCATCAAAGACTTCTCCAAGATTTCTAGAAATTTAACTTAGCTCCTATCGACCGACGCACCCTTTGATATGGGCCTCGACTGCATACGAGCATCCACGCAACTGCGTGAGGCTGTCACCAAGGCCCCTTTTCTCTAGCCACCTGATTGGTCCCTCGACTTTGAACTCATGTGTGATGCTTCCAACCTTGCAGTCGGAGCCATCTTAGGACAAAGACGCGATAGACACCCTTTCGTGGGGTACTACGCTAGTAAGACGTTGGACGAGGCCCAGCGTAATTATACCACCACTGAGAAAGAACTACTGGCGGTCATTTTTGGGCTGGAGAAATTCTACTCTTACCTTCTGAGCTCACATGTTATTGTATTCATTGACCACACGGCCATTCTCCATCTCATGCACAAGAAGGATGCCAAACCTAGATTGATTCGTTGGATCCTTCTGCTCCAAGAATTTGACATTGAGATCTGCGATAAGGCTGGAGCCCAAAATGTTGTGGCTGATCATCTCTCGAGACTGGACCCTGACCACATTGGACTTACCCTGCCAATCAATGAGGCTTTTCCCGATGAGCACCTATTGGAAATTAATGTGGCAAGTGGACCGTGGTATGCCGACATTGCCAATTACCTTGCTTCTGGTTCCCTTCCACGTGGCTGGCCTAAAAACCAACGCGAGCATCTCATTGTAGAAGCAAAGTATTATTTCTGGGATAATCCACTTCTTTTTTGAATAGATGCTGATCAGATCATCTGTCGCTGTATTCTGATTAGCCCATAGTTGTGGGCTATTTAAGTATTTAAGTGCCTAGACATTAGGTTAATTCTAACATTTATTTAGCATAAATTAGGATGTAAATAGATTAATTCATATTTCTAATTCAATTACATAATTCATGCATTTTATTCACATTTAAATGCATTTAGAATTAACTTAGAATTGCATTAGTTAACTAATTAGGTACATTGCATGCATTAATTTAGGTTAAAATAAAAGTTGAGGGTTTGTGACAGGCCTCAACCGTGGTGACGAGTCTCCACCACCGTGGGCGAGTGTTGTGACAGGCCACACCGCCATCCGGAGCTCGTCCGCATTATTCGTGAGCACCTCGCCGTGCACCACCCTCGCCGTCGTCATCAACAACCACCGCCGCAGCCACTGTGCAATCACCTTCACAGTCAGTTAAGACGTCCGCGAAATTTCCCGGACGTCTGAAGCCACCCCCCCCCCCACTCCAGTAGCAACCACCGTCCGCCCACTTCACCTCCAGCACCTGAACCGCAACCTCACCTGCTCACTCCGACACACCTCTAGCCGCACGCAAGGCATGCATAGCCTGCATCGCCTCACCGCTCACCCCCGCTCACCTTTCGCTTGCAGCCGCACCAGCACAACCACACTCGTCCGCTCGCCTCCCGCCTGCAGTCTCATCGCTCACTCCAGCATCCACTCCAGGCTGCGCACGCCCACCTCCCGCGCCTGCAACACCCGCTCTCACCGCCAACAGAGCGCACACCCGTGCTCTCCAGCCTTCGCGCGCACCCGCCTACGCACCCACGCCAGCAGCAGCACCGACTGCAGTGCTTCCGCCAACAGAGCTCGCGCCCACGTCTCCAGCCAGCAGCAGCACCGGCTCCAACCCTCACCCGCACACCTGCAGCAGGACCGGCTGCTCCAGCACCACCTCCGCGCGCGCACAGTCCCGCTCGCACGGCCAGCAGCCTTCCCGCGACTGCGCACGCTCACTTCGCCAATAGCAGCTGCAGCACCGGCTGCAACCACCTTCGCTGGAGCTCCACCCGACCGACTCCGACCACCGCTCGACATGCGGCTGCCACCATCGCGATGGCCTTGCTTCATCCACCCGCCTATGCAAACCCCTCCTCGATTGAACCTCTCTCCCGATCACGAGGAGAGAGGTAAAATGCTCTGTTATTGAGTTAATTAGTTATTACATTTCATGCCATTGCCAGGAAAAAGAATTTTTGTTTATGAATATTTTATTGTGGTAAAATTTACAACTTTATACTCAAGTTCTTTTACAATTGCATAGCTTTTGTAATTAACATTGTTTGACATTGATTTTGGAATTTAAATGTGCACAAATTTTCTTTAATACATGTCAATGGAAAATTGCATAAAATCATCACATGTTTATTGAATATTTTAGTGAGGAAAAATTGCACATCTACCCTTATGTTTTCAAGATATTCTGCATCTTCTTTTCGTCGCATTTCATGTCAGATTTAACTACGGATTTCTCACGAGACTAAACGACTACGAAATAATTGAGATATTATTGCCTCATTGCCTCCCTGTGGATATGACCCGCTCTTCTGCGAGTGGTTATTTCTTTTTAAATATTGATTAGTCAATTTTTCCACCACATAAAACTATAAACGACTTTAAAGCGAACAATCGACTCGTCAAATGGCGCCGTTGCCGAGGAGGCAACAAACGCAATAATTTCACCTAATTTTATTTTGATTATTTGTCAATTGCACAGTGATTTGACCATTTATTATTTTCTCTTTTGTGAGAGGCGACCCTTGACATCACCAGAGGAGAATTGGATGAGCTATTTTGGAAAGGAGGAGAAGGACGAGGATGCGATGGACATCATTGTATATTTAGTCGCTAGTTTGATTAGAATAGAATTAAGACTTTAGATTTAATTTTTCAATTGCATTTGGTTTGAAACCCTTGTTCTGGGGTATATTTTGAGGGGTTTGTTCCCCGATTTTGTTTTGGGCCCGTGTTGGGTAAGTTTTGGGAGCCTGTTCCCTTTCTTTAGATTTAGGTTTTTAGTTTATTGATTACTTTTATTTGCTTGTGCATAAATAGTTTTAAAAATAAAATAAAAAAAAAATGAGCTACCTGCTAGAAGCTGCCTGCCTTAGGACGAACCATTTAGGTCAGTATGAGCAGCCTCTAGATTTACTTCTCTGCATTGTGTGCATTCTTGCATCGTAGATCGCTAGAAGCAAGGTACGCATTCTCTTACTTTGCATCCTATTCTTGATCATGCATTGCATTTGGATTTAATTCAAAGACCATAAAATTTGTCTTGAAGCGATCTAACAAGTGGTCACATATATTTGAAAAAAAGGACTAATTAAAGGAGGGATATCTAAAAATCAAGGAGTTGATTGTAAAACATGGTGTGCGATTCAAAATTCAAAATCCTTTTGCGGTGAATGCACACTTATATCTGTTGCACCATAGCACTCATTTAGACACTCCTAAGTCTTGAAATGACTAGGACAAGAGCCCTCCTACTATTGGATTCTGAAGTGTTCGGAACTTGAGATCAAAGGTTTTGTAAATCCAAAGAGGGGGATACCCTGTCACGGATTTTTGGGGGTAGTTGAGAAGCACCGCGAAAGCATAGCTTCAAAGGAAGGCTTAGGCCTACTTGCATCCCTCGATCTTCCGTCTTTGGATTTACTTGACCATTTGAGATTTAGGGAAGAATACCTAAGTTCCAACTAGGTCTTTTTAGGCATTTCGAAGGTTGACAATAGGCGTGTAATTGATTGGGCAACTTGTTTTGTCACCTACAATTTGAACTAAAGTCAAAAGCCTAAATCTGTAAAGACCAAACAAGTCCTTTTGAATTGTGTTTGTAGTGCATGCTTGGTAGGCGTTCTCTTAGGAGACAACTTGTATCTGATCCTAAACCTGAAAGAATCCTAAGAAGAGACCTTCTAAGGGTAGAAATTGTCGGTCAAAGGAGCCTTAAGGAATATTTCATCCCAACCAATCAAGCTGGCCCTGCACTAGGTAGACCTGGAGGGGGAAATCCATATGAGATCAAAAGTAGTACCATATCCTTGCTACCCTCCTTTTATGGTACTACTAGGGAAGACCCTTATAGGCATATTGAGGAATTCACCGAGGTCTGTTCCACGGTGAAGCTGCAGGGCGTTACTGATGATGCTCAAATGCGGACCCTCTTTCCCTTCTCCCTAAAGGACAAAGCCATGTATTGGTATCACACCCTTGATAATATAAATACTTGGGATGCCCTGAAGAAGGAGTTTTTGAAGAAGTACTTCCCCATGAGCAAAACAAATCACTTTAGGAGGGAAATTATGAGTTTTGTTCAAAAGGATGGGGAAGCATTCCATGATGCGTGGGAGTGTTTTAACGACTTGCTGAGACTTTGCCCACATCACTAGGTGCCTAAATGGCAACTGGTTGAAAGGTTCTACATCGAACTTAATGATTTGCATAGGCAAACTGTGGATGGTGCCTGTGCAGGAACCTTTCTATCTAAGACTGAGGATGAAGCTTGGAACCTTTTTGATACTTTGAGTGAGAATTCTATTCACCTAAATTCTGCCTACATGGATAGAAAGCCCACTCTCATGCAAAGAAAGTTGGAGGCGAATGAAGCAAGGGACACCCAGAATTTAGCCTATCAAATTCAATTATTGAATCAAAACATAGAAAGGCTTATGTCGAACCCGAGTCCATTCATATCTAACACCTCCGCATCCCAAGCTTCCGAATGCTCAATTTGCCAAGGCAATACACACGCCACTATGGATTGCCACTTGGCCTCCCAATTCCCTGAGCTTGTACAAGCGGATCTGAATGCCACTCAAGGGTTCCATCTTAGACCTCGTAATGACCCTTTTCCCAACACTTATAATGAGGGACGGAGGAACCACCCGAACTTTTCATGGAGACAAGGAAATGTCTCAAATTCAGGGAATTATAAACCATAATCCTTTCAAAACCATCAAATGAACCAACCTGACCTTTGCCCAACCTAAGACCTCTGAGATGGATGAATTGAAGGCGATGTTGAAAACTATGCAAGAAAGTCAAAGTGTCATCATCTAATCTCATGACAAGGCTATACATGAGATGAAATCACAAATAAGACACCTTGTTGAGGCCATTAGACAGAGGGAAACTGGGGAGCTCCCCAGTGCTGCTGAGGAGAATCCTAAAGGAAAAGGGATTGTCTTTAGGGAGCATGCTCAAGCGGTGACTATTCTGAGGAGTGGGAAAGAAATTTCCAAACCCGATGCTCCTATAGTCTCACCCCCTAAAAAACCATCCACCCCGACTTTCACCCCCACCGGAGAAGACTTGCCCAAATCTTCTCCGCTTGAAATCACCTCACCGGAAGAAGTTGCCCCTGTTCCACGCCTTACTCGACATGACAACCCTTCCACCCAGAGATCGAGAGTGCCTTTTCCATAGCGCTTATCCACCTCTGGGCAGACTTCTGCTGGCTCATCTGGAGCCAAAGATAAGACGGATGAGATTATGGAAACTTTCAAGCAAGTGCAGATTAACCTGCCTTTGCTTGAAGCTATCAGGCAGATTCTGTCTTATGCCCGCTTCTTAAAGAACCTGTGCACGAAAAAGTGGCAATCTAGAAAACAAGTCCAATCGAAAGTTGTCCTGCTTGATTCTGTTAGCTCAATTGTTCAACATGGCACACCCCCGAAACTTAAGGACCCAGGAGCCCCATACATCTCTGTAGTTATTGATGACTTACAAATTGATGAGGCTCTACTTGATCTGGGTGTGGGGGTGAACATCCTTCCGAGCTACGTGTATGAACAACTTGGGGGAGGCAATTTGAAGCCTAGCCCTGTAATCCTTCAAGTTGCTGATCCAACACTTAAGACACCACGGGGAATTTTGGAAGATGTCCTCATAAGAGTGGAGGATTTCTTCTTTCTCGTTGACTTCTTAGTTTTGGACACTGACCCTACCAACAAGCCAACCAAACCCTCCATCATTTTGGGCCACCCCTTCCTTGCAACTTCGCATGCTTCAATCAATTGCAATACTGGGGCATTGAAAATGGGCTTTGGGAACAGGAAAATCCGGCTTAATGTGTTTGATGCTTACAAACAAGTCAGACTTGAGGATTGTTCTCAAGTTGAAGTGATAGATGACCTGATTGAAGAGGCAACTCCTGCAATGTTATGTGATGACCCCCTTCAGCATGTCATGCTAAATGAGCATTCCCATCTCTTGGAGGAATGTGAAGGGGATATACTAGAACTAGAGGAATTGCTAGGAGTTTCTGCTGAGTCTCTTCCCCCATCATTCCGCCGAAGGTAGATTTGCTACCTGAGATGGGGACATCTATTATGAAACCCTCAACCATACAAGCCCCCAACCTTGAGTTGAAACCCCTCCCTGACACTCTCAAGTATGTTTTCCTAGGTGCCAATGATACGCTCCCCGTTATCATTTCGGCTGTGCTATCTGAGGCACAGGAGGGAGCCTTGATTGAATGCCTGTCTAGGCACAAGGATGCTATTGCTTGGAGCATTGCTGACATTAAGGGTATAGACTCTACACTCTGCTTGCACCACATTTATACTGATGATTCCATCAAGCCTTTTAGGGACATGCAGAGACGTCTGAACCCTAATATGAGGGAGGTTGTAAAAAAGGAAATCCTGAAGTGGTTGGATGCCGGGATCATATATCCCACTGCTGACAGTAAATGGGTCAGTCCCATTCATGTGGTGCCAAAGAAGGCAGGCTTTACTGTGGAACTCAACGTCCAAGGTGAACAAGTTGTCACTAGACCCTCAACTGGATGGAGGGTCTGTATTGATTACTGCAAGCTAAACACCGCTACCCAGAAGGATCACTTTCCTTTGCCTTTTATTGATCAAATTCTCAAAAAATTGGTAGGGAATAAGTACTATTGCTTTCTCAATGGATATTCTGGGTACAATCAGGTGGCAGTCTTTCCTGATGACCAGGAAAAGATGACATTCACGAGTCCTTACGGTACTTTTGCATTCAGGCGTATGCCATTTAGATTATGTAATGCCCCTGCAACTTTCCAACGGTGTATGATGTCTATCTTTTCGGACATGATTGACGAGTGTGTTGAAGTGTTTATGGATGACTTCTCCATTTATGGCTTGTCTTTCGACCAATGTCTCCTGCACCTGGAGAATGTGTTGAAACGATGTAAGGAGACTGGTTTAGTCCTCAGCTGGGAGAAGAGTCACTTCATGGTACAGAAAAGAATTGTACTTGAGCATGTTGTATCTGAGCAAGGTTTGGAAGTAGATAAAGCCAAGATTGATTCTATTTCCAAACTTCCATTGCCTACGAATGTCAAACAGATTAGATCCTTTCTGGGCCATGCTGGCTTTTATAGGTGCTTTATTAAAAATTTTAGTAAGATTTCTAGGCCACTTTATGACTTGTTGGTGAAGGAATCTTCCTTCAGTTTTGATTCAAAGTGTGTCGAGGCCTTTCAAACTCTAAAGGAGGCCTTGATCTCTGCGCCTATTCTCCAAGCTCTTGATTGGACACTGTGATGCTTCGGATTATGCAGTGGGAGCAGTCCTTGGACAAAGGGTTGAGGGAAGACCTCATGTGCTGCATTATGCAAGCAAGACTTTAACTAAACCTCAGCAAAACTGCACCGTCACTGAAAAAGAATTACTTGCTGTAGTTTTTGCTCTAGAGAAGTTTAGGTCTTATCTACTTGGGTCTAAGGTGGTTATTTTTACTGATCATGCAGCAGTGAAACATCTCATTGCTAAGAAAGATTCTAAGCCACGTCTAATTAGGTGGATCTTACTCCTTCAAGAATTTGACTTGGAAATATGTGAAAAGAAAGGAGCAGAAAATGTTGTGGCTGACCACCTGTCTCGCCTTCCTCTTAATGACTCTCTTTCTGGAGACATTCGCGAGACATTTCCCGATGAAACTCTGATGGCGGTAACACCAACTTTACCTTGGTATGCAGACACTGTAAATTACTTGGTCACTAGACAAACTCCTGGCTCTTGAGATGAGCAGAAAAGAAAGAGATTCATTTCTCAAGCAAGATATTTTCATTGGGAAGAGCCAGAATTATTTAGAATTGGACAAGACCAAGTATTGAGACGTTGTGTGCCTGAAGAGGAACAACAAAGTGTGCTGAGTTTTTTCCATGAACTTCATTGTGGAGGACACTTTGGTGCTAAGAAAACTGCTTTTAAGGTTCTCCAGTCCAGTTTTTGGTGGCCTTCCTTATTTAAGGATTCTCATAATTTTGTTAAGGCCTGTATTAGATGTCAACGAACTGGAACGATTGGGAAGAAGAATGAAATGCCTCAACATCCTATTCAATCTGTTGAAATTTTTGATGTGTGGGGAATTGACTTTATGGACCCCTTCCCATCATCCCATGGTTTTGAATATATCTTGGTGGCAGTTGATTATGTCTCTAAATGGATAGAGGCCATTCCTACGCGCACAAATTACCACTCTGGGGTTTTGAAATTTGTGAAGGCCAATATCATATCCCATTTCAGCTGCCCCAAGACTATTATAAGTGATGGGGGACCTCATTTCCGAAACCCCCACTTCAATTGGTTAATCAAGAGTTTGGGAGTGACTCACAAGGTTGCTACCCCTTACCACCCTCAGACAAGTGGCCAAGTTGAAGTATTAAATAGGGAGATAAAAAATATTTTGGAAAAGACCGTTAGACCTGATAGGAAAGGCTGGTCCCAAAAGCTCGATGATGCTTTGTGGGCTTATCAAACGGCCTATAAGACCCCATTGGGTACTTCTCCCTTTCGGATTGTGTATGGAAAAGCATGCCATTTACCTGTTGAGTTGGAACATAAGGCACTTTGGGCTATTCGAAGTGTTAACATGGATTTAGAGAAGGCAGGTAAGGCACGACTTCTAGAATTAAGTGAGCTTGAGGAATGATGCTTATGACACCTCTCAAGCTTATAAAGAAAGAACTAAGGTCTTGCATGATAAGTTTATTCTTCGAAAGACCTTTGAGCCCAACCAACAAGTCTGGCTTTTCAATTCCAGACTTAAGCTTTTTCCTAGGAAGTTAAAATCTCATTGGGATGGGCCTTAAATAATCACCAAAGTATTTCCGCATGGAGCTGTGGAGATCAAAAATCCTTCCTCTTCAGCAACTCCCTTTATCGTCAATGGTCAACGGTTAAAACCGTACATAACTTTAGATGGCCATCTAGTTGACGAAGTCACTCTTGAGGAGCCTTAGCTCCTACCATTCTCCGCCTCAAGTAATATCTTCCTTTAGCTATTTTTGTTTTCAATGAGGACATTGTTTGAACCAAGCATTGGGAAGAAGACCTGAGGCATTTTGTTTATAGCATGCATATAAAAAAAAAAAAGAGAAAATGACAAAGAAAAAAGGAGTTTTGAGCTTAACTGGCTAAGTCCTTCATTCTTAAGCAAATCAGAACTCTAGGGTAGACTAAATTAATTCTAGGGTCAAACTTTAGAAGCTAAATGAGCTGCTAGCTTTAGACCTTTAGGGTCCTTTGTGGACTTAAAAACTTAAGTAGGAGTTAAGTTGAGGACCATTCCTCAAGAGGTTGAGGAAGGGAAGCTAGGGTTTGAGTTAAAAGGTGGGTTGTACCTGGAGTCTTGTTCTACCTTTTGGTTTACGGGTCCTTGTAACCCAAGCATCCAAATTTCACACACTAGGTCTGGTAATTAACTTAATTTCTGTCTTTCTGAAAAGAGATTTGGTTATATAGTTTTGACTTAGGAGAGGCTTGAAAACACATTTTGATTGGAAGAGTTCCCGCTGCAGGAGAGGTGGAGTTTATACTCACCTTGAGGATGCGATGATAACATATTACCTCCTCGGCGCTTGTCTCTTAGGATATCCATCCTACTGGGGTCACATAAGCGCATTGTGCGGTTCAGGTACCATGGGCGGCCCTATCTCGAAGTGTCGATTGCCATAGGCCTGAATTCACTTAAGAAATCCATGGGCGATACTATCTCGAAGTGTCAATTACCAGGAGTTCTTGGGGTCGTTATGGGCAGTTCTATCTCGAAGCATCGAAAGCCAGGCATCCTTCGAGGTATGGTAATGGGGACAATGAATTCGACACAGATCATGTTGATAGCTGATCTGAGGTTAGACTTAGAAGAATCAAACAAACAAAAAAATATATATATAAAGAAAAAAATTTCTTTAACTTAAATAACTCAGACCATTGCACAGGCACAGATGCTTTAATCTCAGAGATCAATAAACTTTAGGGTAGAGTCAGAAATTAGGGAAACTTGTGCCTGCAACTCGTCTTTAGCCGACCTAGTCTGTAACTTAGCAACTACTTAGGAACCTTGGGTCTAGAGTCTGAACTTAATATGCTTCTGAAGGAAGACTAAGTGAGTTAACTAGTCTACTTGGAGTGCTAGGTTTCGCTTAATTTTGCTAGGGACTAGCAAAAACTAGGCATGAGGGTATTTGATTAGCCCATAGTTGTGGCCTATTTAAGTATTTAAGTGCCTAGACATTAGGTTAATTCTAACATTTATTTAGCATAAATTAGGATGTAAATAGATTAATTCATATTTCTAATGCAATTACATAATTCACGCATTTTATTCATATTTAAATGCATTTAGAATTAACTTAGAATTGCATTAGTTAACTAATTAGGTACATTGCATGCATTAATTTAGGTTAACATAAAAGTTGAGGGTTTGTATATAAATAACCATAATATTTTATCATTATTTTTTATTCTTCTTCTACATGCAACGGTTGCAGCTGCCGCAGTGAAGAACCCATTCAAGGAGGAGCGGATGTGTTGGATCTGGTCGGGCAGCTGATTTCAAAAGAGAGGAGGAGGCAGCCGAGCTCACAAGGCCTCCACCACCAACCCACCACTGTGCAGAGAGATCTTCTCTCTTCCATTCCACACCACCGGCCTCAACCGTGGCGATGAGTCTCCACCACCGTGGGCGTGTGGTGTGACAGGCCACACTGCCATCCGGAGCTCGTCTGCATTATTCGTGAGCACCTCGCCGTGCACCGCCCTCGCCGTCGTCTTCAACAACCACCGTCGCAGCCACTGTGCAATCACCTTCACAGTCAGTTAAGACGTCTGGGAAATTTCCCGGATGTCTGAAGCCACCCCCCCACTCCAGCAGCAACCACCATCCGCCCACTTCACCTCCAGCACCTGAACAGCAACCTCACCCGCTCACTCCCGCACGCCTCCAGCCTCACGCAAGGCGTGCACAGCCTGCATCGCCTCACCGCTCACGACCGCTCACCTTTCGCCTGCAGCCGCACCCGCACAACCACACTCGCCCGCTCGCCTCCCTCCTGCAGTCTCATCGCTCACTCCCGCATCCACTCCAGGCCACGCATGCCCTCCTCCAGCGCCTGCAGCACCCGCTCTCACCGCCAATAGAGCATGCACCCGCACCCTCCAGCCTTCGCGCGCACCCGCCTGCACACCAACGCCGGCTGCAGCACTTCCGCCAACAGAGCTCACACCTACTCCTCTAGCCAGCTGCACTACCGGCTCCAGCCCTCACCCGCACGCCTGCAGTAGGACCGGCTGCTCCAGCACCACCTCCGCGTGTGCACAATCCCGCTCGCACGGCCAGCAGCCTTCCTGCGACTGCGCACGCTCACTTCGCCAACAGCAGCTGTAGCACCGACTACAGCCACCTTCGTCGGAGCTCCGCCCAGCCGACTTCGACCACCGCTCTACGTGCAGCTGCCACCATCGTGACGGCCTCGCTTCATCCACCCGCCTATGCAAACCTCTCCTCGATTGAACTTCTCTCCCGATCGCGAGGAGGAGAGAGGTAAAATGCTTTGTTATTGAGTTAATTATTTATTACATTTCATGCCATTGCCAGGAAAAATAATTTTTGTTTATGAATATTTTATTGTGGTAAAATTTACAACTTTATACTCAAGTTCTTTTACAATTGCATAGCTTTTGTAATTAACATTGTTTGACATTGATTTTGGAATTTAAATGTGCATAAATTTTCTTTAATACATGTCAATGGAAAATTGCATAAAATCATCACATGTTTATTGAATATTTTAGTGAGGAAAAATTGCACATCTACCCTTATGTTTTCAAGATATTCTGCATCTTCTTTTCGTCGCATTTCATGTCAGATTTAACTACGGATTTCTCACGAGACTAAACGAATACAAAATAATTGAGATATTATTGCCTCATTGCCTCCCTGTGGATACGACCCGCTCTTCTGCGAGTGGTTATTTCTTTTTAAATAATGATTAGTCGATTTTTCCACCACATAAAACTGCAAACGACTTTAAAGAGAACAATCGACTCGTCATATTCCTGACAGTGAATTCCCCAATGTGCTATCCTTCTGCCATGACCAGGCCTGCGGAGGCCATTTCCCTGGGAGGAAAACTGCAGCCAAGGTGTTGCAGTGCAGTTTCTTTTGGCCCTCCCTTCACCAGGATGCACACAATTATGCCAAACACTGCACTAGGTGCCAGTCGTTAGGGTCAATGTCACATCGTGACATGATTCCCTTGCAACCCATCCCAGCTGCTGAAATTTTTGACATTTGGGGAATCAAATTCATGGGTCCCTTTCCTCCTTCCAATGGCTTCGAATACATCCACATTGTTGTTGATTATGTTTCGAAATGGATCGAGGCTATTCCCACGCGCCATGCTGACCATGTCATATCCTCTTAATTTGTCAAAGATCACATTTTTGCATGCTTTGGGATCCCTCGAGCCATTATCTCGGATGGAGGAAGCCATTTTACCCATGCTTCTTTTCGGGCACTTTTGAGGAAATATGGAGTCCACCATCGTATCGCATCTCCGTATCATCCTCAGACGAACGGTCAAGCTGAGGTGTTGAACCGGCAAATCAAGCAAATTCTCTAGAAAATGATTCGGCCTGACCGTAAGGATTGGTTCGACAAGCTGATTGACTCACTTTGGGTGTATCGGACCGCCTTTAAGGCTCCCCTTGGTACGTCTCCTTATAGAATCATTTTTGAAAAGCCTTGTCATTTGCCCGTGGAGCTAGAGCACCGCACTTATTGGGCGGTATGCCAATGTAACCTCAACCCAGACCTGTGTGGTTGAGAAAGGAAACTTCAACTCTAAGAGCTAGAAGAGCTCCATCGTGAAGCCTATGATTCTGCCTTAACTTTCAAGCAACACACTAAGGCTTTTCATGACATCCGTATTCGGCGGAAGGAATTTGAGCCATCTTAGCAAGTTTGGCTTTACAATGCTTGGCTCAAATTCTTTCTAGGGAAATTGAAGTCCAAATGGACTGGTCCCTTCTTGGTCTCGAGACCATTTCCCAACGAGGCAGTTGAAATTGAAGATCCCAAATCTGGGCATAAATTTACGGTCAATGGGTAGCATTTGAAACCTTATCTTACTCATGAACCTGCCCCTGTTGGAGAAATGGTTGCCTTGCTGGAGGGTAACTAATTTTGTGCCTCATCCTGAGTCCAACTGGGGACGTTAAATTCAGCGCTCGTTGGGAGGCACCCCAGCAACACTCCTCCATTGTCACGTACACTTCACTTCACCACCCACCATCCACCCACCCTACCACCCTGCTATATACCCTGTACCTCAACTCTCGTTCCCAGATCTTTGGACCTTCCTCTACCATACCCTGCATGCATATGAGGACAGCATCATTTGGCATGGGGGGGTGGATAGGCATCCATAGGATCTGGGTATTATATGGTATCATGCAGCTTCCATCCATCTATAAATATGTACATAGCATAAAGAAAAGAAAAAAAAAGGTGTTTAGTAATGATTTGAAGGCTGAAACAAAAATACAATAAGTGCTTATGGATATTCAACCACTATTTTGAAGACTTTCCAGGCCACAGAAGCTTGATTCGCTCAGGCTCGGCTTAATTCACTTGAGCATTGACAAGATAGATCAGAATCTTTCTTAACTAAGGACGTATTCTTGTACCTGAGACATCAGTATAGGATCCGTTGGTTTGCTTCTACTCGAGAGCCTAAGTAATCTTGGTTCACACTACACATATCAAGAAAGACCAGGTGAACATAAGATCCAACCCTAGTGTTCATTAGGGAAGGTGGAGTCCTTACCTGTGCATGCAGGTAGACTTTTTATCCCAGGCTTTAGTCTTGTGTCTAGGAGAAACTCTTTCCACCAAAAAGGAACTCTCCCACCAAAAGAAAAGTGTGCTCCTCCAAATAAAGTCGTAAGAGATATACTGACACTTGTTTCAAAAAAAAAAAAAAACTATGCAAATAAGTCAATATATCTCGCAAATATCTGTAAAGTCTTCTCCCTAAAAAGTTTTTCAGGGCATGTTACAAATACCCTGTTTCTACCATATATTCTTTGAGCCACAAAAGAAAAAAATGAGGGTTGAGTTTTCTGTCAACTTTTTAAGGGTCAATCTGAAAACACGAGCTAAAACTGGGACCAACCTGCACTTAAAGATTCGTGAAACCCTGGGCTTGAGTCTTAATGTTCATATGGTCAATCTTGATCCTTCACTATGCACAAACCATAATCTCTTGAGCTCTCGAGTACGGCAAAAACCTCCTGAGTCCTGAAAATCGTACTTAAGGTTTAAATATCAAGAGTCCAGGTTAGTTGAGAGATGGTCTATGTCACATAAGACATAAAGTAATGGTAGTCTTCCCTGCAATTGGTTCTCACAATATCCAACAAATAAACACACCCATGTCGCCTCAGAAGAAAATCTTCAACTTAAGATCATTTCTAAATACAATACAAAATGTTTTGCTAGGGTCTAGCAAAAGATAGGCATGGGGGTATGATTGCACAGAAAAAATACACCAATAAATATGCCATCTTGTGTTATTTCCCAGCACAGCCATTGCATATTAAGTAGCTATAGTTGCATTTGTAAAAAAGACACTTGCATGCATTTATTTAGAGGGGAGGACAATGCGAATAATTGGCCATGTAAATAACATCTTCAAGTGCTGCCTCGCAATTTCACCTTCTTCATTTTTTCTATTTTGACTTTGAAATCATCTCCCTCGTGCGGCTCAGGGCATGGGGCATGCATCTCTTCGCGCCATTCCTCTGCCCTACACCATGGCTGGTCATGCACACTTGCAGCATGGCTGTGGCAGGCTCCCACTTCTTTAAAAAGCCTGGCCATCTTCCATGCGAGGGAGCCTGGAACACACCACCACAGACACCCTTCCTCCATGCCATCTTCCTCCCCTCTCCCCTCCATACATAGTAGCTCTTCCACTGAAGAGACACACTGCGGGCAGGAGCAAGCTCACAGTGGTCCCACGACCACCACTGTGAGTTCCACCACCGCCCAACTCCTCCAAGAGCAGGTGGGCGTGGTGGTTTCATTCTCTATTTCCATCACTGAAGCCCTTGCCACCATTACCAGAGCTTCAAGGTCAAAAGCTCCAGCAGCAGCAGCGGCCACCAGCAGCAGTAGCAGCCGCTGCGCAAGCCCCTGCAGACCGGCCGCAGGCTCTTTTCATGCCCACAAGTGCCTTCCAAGGCACCTGCGCACGCAGAACCGGCCGCAACCAGTTGTCCATCCCCCGCGGCACCGTAGCTACTGTTCATGCCTCTCAGCGCGACACTGTAGCTACAGTGCGGTGATCAGGGAGTTTCTCACTTATCCGATCACCACGTGCTCTCTCTCCTCCTCGCAACTGGCTCCATCCAGTTGCGTGCGCCTATGCCCGCATCCGCATACGCCTGTACCCATCCGCGCCCACTCCCGTTGAAGCCCGCAGCACAGTGCGCTGCGCTACGCAGTGTGCTGCTTTGCGCTCTCTCTCACACTTCAGCTCCCGCCCACGCACTAGGGCAGCACGCGCGCCCGCTCCAGCACCCACGCGCAGCCTTATGCGCCTGCGCATGCCCGCGCATCCAGACGACGCCAGCAGCCCCCAAACGGCTTAACTCGCGCACCCTCTTCCTATAGCGTGAACTCCTTACTAAAACACACACCACACTCGTACACACACACACTTGTACACTCACACTCACTTGTACACACCTATACATACTTATATATATATATGTATGTATACATATTCATACCTATACAACTATATAGATATATATTTTATTTATTTATTTATTTATATATATATTTATACATATATACATACATATATACATATATATCTATAGATATAAATACATATATATATATCTATATATATCTATATGCATAGATACTTGTACAAATATATCTATATATATATACATATATATATATTTACATTCATATCACCTACCTGTATCCATATGCACTAGTCACTCCACCACGCGTTATATTGCAGGAATATCTGCACTAGCTGCCGATATTCCTCGTTACCCGCATAAAGAAAGCGCCTCTGCACACACTCCCACACATCCATTCTACACCCTACGCGACACTTTGTCTTGTTGGTTGCATCTTTCTAGACGTGGACCAACTCGACACTGTGCTACATGCCATTTCCACTTCCACCCCCACCCCTATATATATAATATATATATATAAAGACTATATTTATTTCTCTATAAGCAACCTATCTTGTTTTTATTTCTCTTTTATTTCCTGCTATTAAAAAGATAGAAAAAAGAGTAAAAGAGAAAAGGTAATCCTTGTCTTGCAGGTACTCGGTCGTGCGAATAGAAGGACCAGTTTTTTTGGAAACCCTAAGTTGGCTCAAAGCCAAGAACAATTTGGCTGGAAGCCAAGGACCTGATTTTAAGGGTGTACCACAAGGACAAAATTATCAGCAAAAAAAATTCTTAAAAAGAAGAAAACCAAAAACATAATAAATGCACAGAAGAGATACATTTTAGGTAAGGCATAGAAACTTATTCACCTTTAATCCCCGCCTCCCTGAGTTCGACCCTAGGCCTAAAAGTGACCAAGATAAAATTAAGTAGGCCAGGTTAAAAATTTTGTAAAAAGATGGTTAGGCACGATTTAGGTCAACCACTATACTCACTTCAACGATGATTTCACCATATTAACACAACCTATTCGTGTCCTAACAAGGGCGCGATGGCAGATGGCGTGTGCGTTGAAGATGGGTGCGCAGAGGCTAGCATGAGTTGGTTGAGGTGAGGAGTTGCAGAGACTCTTTGGCGATGTGGGCTGTCACCCCACACGCCCATGGTGGTGAGTCCTTCTGCCGCGGTGGGAGGTCGATGGTATGGATGGAAGAGAAGAAATGTTCTCTAAGCACAGTGAGGGACAAAGGGTGGTGGCATACTCTTAACGGCAACTCTCCCTTCTCCTTTTGTAACCACGGCCACACTGATTTCAAATTCAAAATGCCGTAGCATGAATGTGATGCACAGGAGGAGGAGGCAGAGTTGGAGGAGTTACCTGTGAAAGGAGAAAAAGAATAAAATAATAAAATAATTAGGGTTATTTATACATAACACCTTAGCTTCTATGTTAATTAAAATAGTGCATCTAATTAATTAACTAATTAAATGTATGTAACCTTAGGTTAATTCTAAATGCATGAATTATGTACTTAAGCTAAAAATATGAATTAATTTATTTACATCCTAATGTATGCTACCTAAATGTTAAAATTAATTTAATGTCGAGACATTTAGACATTTAAATAGCCCACGAATATGGGCTAATCAATGTTGTTAAGCACATCCCGGCTTACGCTAAATTTCTGAAAGAACTATGTACCCAAAAGCGTAAGCCAAGAGAACCCACCCTGAGGAATGTGATTCTCTCTAAGAAAGCAAGTTCTATTATCCTGCATCACCTTCCTCAAAAGAAGAAAGAACCAGGTGCCCCCCTGATTTCATGCGTCATTGGGGAGTACACTTTTGATAGGGCACTGTTGGATCTAGGTGCATCCATCAACCTAATCCCTACCTCTCTTAATGAGAGGTTTAGGTTAGGAAAACTTAGGCCAACCTCAGTAACGCTACAATTAGCAGACCGTTCGGTCACCACACCAAAGGGCATTATTGAGGACGTAATCGTCAAGGTCAAGGACTTCTATTTTTCTTGTAGATTTCCTAGTCCTTGACATGGATGTACCGAACGATTTGACGAACATGCCCATCATTCTGGGGTGCCCATTCCTAGCTACCGCCAAGGTCAACATAAATTGTGAGAGCGGTAGTATGGAAATCGCCTTTGGGGATAGGAATCTAACTTTTGATATTTTCAAGGCGATAAAAGGATTTGAGGATTGTGGATTCATTGAGGAGCTCGAAGACCATGATTTCGATATGGAGACATGTATGTCCATCAATGTACTTGAGGACTCCATTAGACTTAGAGAACCTAACTCACAACCCTCTGCGGTAGACCTGCCACATCCTGAAGAGGCTATTGATTTTGTTCATTCCCAGCCTTTTCCACTGGATCGTCCTGATGAATCTTCATCATCATCCTCCTTACCCTCAATACTAAACCCACCTCAGCTAGAATTGAAACCATTGCCTAAAAGTTTAAAATACGAGTTCTTAGGACCAAAGAATACGCTCGTTGTGATTATTAGTGCTGATTTGACTAAAGAGCAAGAATTGGGATTGATTAAGGTCCTTAAGAATAATAAAGAGGCAATTGGTTGGATCATCCACAACCTTAGGGGGATCGAGCCATCTTACTGTAATCACTATATTTTCGTGGAAGATGGATCTCACCCTTCTCGCGAAATGTAAAGGAGACTAGAAGATGGATCTTACCCTTCTCACGAAATGTAAAGGAGACTAAACCCGAATATGCGAGAAGTGGTCAAAAAGGAGATAATAAAGTGGCTCGATGCAGGCATTATTTACCCGATCTCGAATAGTCAATGGGCTAGCCCTGTTCAAATTGTACCCAAAAAGGCGAGAATAACTGTTACGACTAACAAGAAAGGGGAATCCTTTACAACTCGTTCAGCTTCTGCTTGGAGAGTTTGTATTGACTATAGGAAGCTGAACACAGCCACCAAAAAGGATCATTTCGCTTTGCCATTCATTGATCAAATCCTAGAAAGGTTAGCTGGGAAAAATTACTTTTGCTTCCTAGATGGTTATTCGGGATATATCCAAGTCCCCATCCATCCCAAAGACCAGGAAAAGACAACTTTCACATGTCCCTATGGAACCTTTGCATTTCGTAGAATGTCGTTCGGGTTTTGCAATGCACCTGCAACTTTTCAAAGGTGCATGCTGGCCATTTTTTCTGACATGGTGGGAGACTGTCTTGAGGTTTTCATAGATGATTTCTCCATTTTCGGAGATTCTTTTGAGTCTTGCCTAGCTAACTTGGAATTGATCCTCCAAAGATGCATCAAGGCACAGTTGGTCCTTAGCTGGGAAAAAAGGCACTTTATGACTCAAGAAGGCATTGTCCTGGGTCATGTGGTCTCTAATTGGGGTATTGAGGTTGATAAGGCTAAGCTGGATGCTATCTCTAGACTCCTTCCACCCACATCCGTAAAGTAGATCCACTCCTTCCTTGGGCATGTAGGTTTTTATAGAAGATTCATCAAGGACTTTTCGAAGGTTGCGCGACCCTTAAGTAACCTTCTGGCCAAAGACACTCCGTTCGAGTATGATTAATCTTGCCATAAGGCATTTGATTTATTAAAAATGGTAGTCACCTATGCCCTGGTGTTGCAACCACCAATCTGGACAACCCCATTTGAGATGATGGCTGACGCATCTAATTTTGCCATCAAGGTTGTCTTAGGTCAGAAAGTAGATAGGAAGCCCTCTGTGATCTACTACGCTAGCAAGACTCTAGATGAGGCCCAAAGGAACTACATCGTTACTGAAAAAGAGTTGCTAGCCATAGTCTTCGCCTTAGAAAAATTCAAGGCTTACCTTTTAGGTTCTCATGTTATCATTTACACCAACCACTCGGCCTTGTGACATCTCTTAGCCAAAAAGGATGCCAAGCCCCAACTTATTCACTGGATTCTGTTACTTCAAGAATTTAATCTTGAAATCAGGGACAAAATCGGGGCAAAAAATGTAGTGGTGGATTACCTCTCGAGACTCCTAATTGATTCTCCTCATCTGGATATCCCTATCTCAGACACTTTTCCGGATGAGACTCCTTATAGTCTCGGGTATCTAAACCCTCTGGTTTGCGGATATCGTCAATTATTTGGTCGTTGGTCAAATCCCTCAGGATTGGACCAAACAACAATGGGACAAACTTATGTTTAAGGCCAACTATTATTTTTGGGATGATCCTGAGCTATACCGCATCGGCACAGACCAGATTATTCGTCGATGCATCCTGGAAAATGAGTTCCATTGTATACTTGAGTTCTACCATACACTTGCATGTGGTGGACACTTTTTTGGGAAAAAGACGATGGAAAAAATTTTGCAATTTGGATTCTATTGGCCGTTGATAAACACCAGTTTATCATCATTCTTATGCATTAAACCAAACCTAGCTCTTAGGATTTTACTCCGCAAACGGGTTTTTGGGCTGCATTTAGGCATAAATTAGGTTAAGCATGCATTGCATTTTTTATTGTCTTTTTGATATGTTTTTGTGAGTGTTAGGGATGAACAGATATACAGATCCCTAAAACCCTAGCACTCAAGAAGGCAAATGGTGAAGGAGAAGCTCAGACTAGCTGGAACTCAGCTTGATCCAGCTCACCACAGCTGGAACCTAGCTCACTTGAACTAGGGTTAGCTCATCCTAGCTCCATTCAGCTAATCTCAGCTGAATGGCAGCTCAAGAGAGTTCATCTTAGCTCACCCTAGCTCAAGTCAGCTCAGATCCAACTCAACTTAGCTGAGTCTAGCTCATCTTAGCTCCCACTAGTCCACAGGGAGCTCTAGCTAGCTCAGCTGAGTTGACGGGAGTTCACTCCAGCACAGACCCAGCTACATCTAGCTCCACTCAACTCCAGCCAGCTGAAGAAGAACTCATCTCAGCTCAGGAAGCTCAAGTCTAGCTCCCGGGGATTCAACTTAGCTCAGCTCAGTTGAGCTAAGCTACCTTAACTACCTCAACCAGCTTGATCCTCCCCGGGAGCACCAGACCCAGCTCACCTCAGCTCATTATGGTAGAAGCTAGTTCACTTTAGCTTGGCTTAGCAGCTAGCAAAGAACTAGCAAGCTAAGCCAACTAGAGTAGCTCCATGCCAACCTGTTCTGCAACTGCCAGCTCCAGACTTCTCCTCCTCAGCTCCTCTTCAAACCTTAGCTCCAATACCTCCTCCTTTACTCCATAGCTAGCTAAGGTAGCTTAGCTTAGCTAGCAACCAGCTCTTTGGCCATCCACCACCTTCAAATTTAACCCTAGCAAGCTCAACCAACTTAAGCCCTACCTAAGCTAGCTATCCTTCTCAAGTTGGTGCCACCTCCAAGCCACCTCTTCACCCCATTATCACCACCAAAAGGCACCAATTTTGGCACCAAAACCTAACCCTAACTACCCCTCTTTTTGGCGCCAACAACCACCCCCACATCCACCATACACCTAACCCTACAACCCATCCTAGCCACCCACCTACCCCTCCTTCTAGAACCCTTCTTGGCACCACCTAAGACCCCCTTCTAGAAGCCATTTTGGTGCCAACATCAAGGGGTGCCACCACCCATAACCACCCCCTAGGTGTCCCTTGGGTTGGCGCCAATTGACCATAGCCATAGGATCCCCAACCACCTCCATCTCTCCATCTTAGCCCTTCATTCCAAGAGTCACCTTAACCCCCTTCCTATTCTATAAAAACCCACTACCTACCACCATTTGAGGGCATCCTCCATTAGTGTATTTTGCTACCTATACCACCTAGACCTACGGCCAAGAAGAAGGAGTAGAGAAGAAGATTAAAGGGGCACATCACCAGCCCTTTTGGTGCCTTCTTCTCCCCACTCTCTTCAACTTGGGCCACGCCATGGAGGAGGACTTTTCTACTTCAAGGAGGATGGCCAAGCAAAGGAAAAGGACCTAGGGTGGACGTCCACCCTTGGAGAGAAGCTTAGGGCACGCCCCTTTAGGGCTTGCCTTGGAGGACATCACCTTGGCGGAGCATAGCAAGGAAGGAGTTGGAGGACTCTTTTCAAGCTTGGGAGCTACCAAGCTTGGAGCAAGAAGCCCTGTTCTTCACCATCTATCTAGAGGATTTATGTTTGCTTTTATTTATTGCAATTTTTCTAGTAGTAGAAGCATTGCCCTACTAGGCTATTTCGTAAAACACTTTTTCATTAATCTAGTTGCCTTCTTTGCAATTTCTTTATTTGCATTTCTAATTGCTTTGTTTTTAGCATTCTTCACTCCCTCTCACTAATTATTCTAGGCCTCCACTTGCCTAGAGTGAGCTTAGGGAGAGGCTCTACTTGCCACTTTAGAAGTAGTATATTGAGTTGAAGTGTAAGTCACTTTCCCGCCACAATTTCGCATGTTACCTTAAATCAAAAACATAAAAATGATATATTGAAAAAGACCAAAAAGAAAGTTGAGATCTATTTTGTAAGCAAGAGAATTAATTTTGCAAACACATTACCTCCTTGGACGACCCTAGATACTCCCCTATCTAGGAATATAAATTTAAAAGCAAAAGCGGATTTATGCGTTGCAACGACACTAAATTACCTAATTAACGAACCGCGTATTTTCGCTATCAGCCGTCGTTATTTAAGGATGCCCAGGAATTCTCAAGGTCATGCGGCCGATGCAAAACACTCGAGAACATGGCCAAGAGAGACATGATGCCCCTAAACCCGATACTTCCCGTCGAAATTTTCGACAATTAGGGCATCGATTTCATGGAACCCTTTCCTTCTTCATTTGGACACCAGTATATTCTAGTCGTTGTTGTTTACGTGTCCAAATGGATTGAGGAAATCCCCACCCAGACCAATGACCACAAGGTGGTCATAGATTTTGTGAAGAAAAATATCTTCAGTCAATTCGGGATTCCTCGGACAATTATCAATTGTAGGAACTGTAGAGCACAAGCACACTAGAAGGGGGGATGAATAGTGTGGTAAAAAAAATTTCAAGACAAAGCAAGCCACAAAAAGCACACAAAATATATAGTGGTTCCCCTCACTCGGGTACTCCACTACCTAAGTCTCCTGACTTAGGATTTTTAACTCAATTCCCTCAACCCAGAGGAAATCAATTTACTAATAGTCTGAGGTAATTAACGGGTTACCTCAACCCAATTACAAGATAAATAAATGAACAAAAGTACAAGTATAAGCAAGATATAAAAAGCTTACAACTATAGATCCTAAGTCTCCAACAAGTATATTGCTTAAAAATGCATGAATTAATCTAACAAGAATACTAATTTGAAAGCGAATGATTAAACAAAGAAGTGCACAATCACCTTTGAAGGATTGTTGCAAGCGAAAAATAGCCTTGTGAAGAATGCAACAAGTCAAGCTCCTTTGCAACTAGAAAATTGGGAAATGGAGGTGTAGGCAAAAAGAGTATTTTTAGCTTGATGATTTTTTGCAAATGATACTCAAGGAGTGTTTATATAGGCCACTAAACACCTCTCCTACGATTACTAGCCATTAGGGGCAATTTGGGAAGATTAGAATTAACATAAATTGCAATATAACCGTTCTAATTAGGCACAACGGCTAGTTGGTACCGGTACTGACTACTCACAGTCACCCCAGTAATGTCTGGGGTACCAGTACTGATCATTAATACTGATACTCAGTGCATTCTGTTGAGTACCAACAAAGTCACTTGGTACCGATACTTATCACTAGTACCGGTACTTGTGACTCACAAGCAATGAGGCTGTAAACACTTAATACCGATACTCATGATGAGTACCGGTACTTGTTCACAGTTTGGGACTTAGGCCCAAACCTGTGCCTAACATTTACCGGTACTTATTACTAGTACCGTACTTGCTACAAGTACCTTCTTTTATAAGTTTAACCAAATTTTAATGAAATTCTATCTTAGCTATACGATAATATTTTCAAAGAGTCGATCTTTAGTTTCAAAATGAAAGATTGAATGTGATTTTGATCCCTAATTATCTCTACTTTGATTTTAACTCCTAAGTTAACTTTTTATCGTTAGGAGACATACAAAAGTTCGAAGATACAACAAACTAAACAAAACTAAAGTCTTTAATCTTCATGCCATCATTACTTCTTTCATCCATCCTTAGATCCTATTATTTCCTAAAAATACTTCAACAACTCATTAGATTTAAAACAGTTTTATTAACACCAAAACATAAAAGAGAAGTGGAACTAGGTTCCAACAATCTCCCCTTTTTGGTGTTGACAAAATAATAGAAATACCTATATTTAAAATAATAGAAACCTCATAAGAGAAGGAATACAGAAAACTACACTAGGAGTAAAACCTCCTCCTCAAACTAAGCTTCCTTATTTTAAATACAGTGTATTTACCATTTCTCCCCCTTTTTGTCAAACTAAAAATATATATATCAATATGTACAGACAATGATTAGGCATGAAACAATATTGTAATAAAACAATCATAAGAAGAAAAGACATAATTAAAAGACATACATAAACAAGATTAAAGTCATACATCATTAAAAGATATAATATCCAAGCAAAAAACATGTTGAAATGTTCAATACATGAAAATATCGACTAAAAAAAACTAATTGCGAGGACATTTTCTGATAGACTTTTGAGCATGTCCTCCATCATCACTATCATCATCTTCTTCATCATTTTCATCATCTTCATCATTACTCTCATCATAAGAAACCTCTTCATCTTCATTGTCTTCTTCCTCTTCATCATCATGAAGAATAGGTTCTTCCGCCATTGGAGATGTAACATGAGATGGGTCTTGAAAGTGCTTTTGTCTTCTTTCACTGTATACTTGAGGCACTTTTGGTTGAGTCCACTTCCTTTGTTTAGGTTGTTGAGTGGAATGAGCAACATGGGAAGACTCAATGGAAAGAGAAAGATCATGAAACATGTGCTCCATATGACGGAAGGTAAAATTAAGATTGGTTAAATTTTGACCAATATAATTGAAAGTATTAATCATATTGGGATCAGTTCCAGACACATTAGACTGATTTACCCAAGGTGTTTCAGCTTCTGGATATGGATAGGTTATAAGAACAAAAGTGGAGGATGATTTAGGAAGTGGATGAGAAGATTGAGCATTTGGATCAACTTCTTCATCATCATCATCACTAAAGGATTCCTCTCTGGTAGGTTTTACTCCCATTTTTCGGAAAGTGGACCATTTGAAATAAACCACTTTTCTAAGAGTAAAATTAGAGAGGTCAATTTTATTTTTGTGAAGAATGTGAGATACCAAGATGTCCAACAATAAAGCAGAAGCACGGTAATGGAGTCCAAGAAAATTAAGGAAAATCGTGTTCCAGTTTACCAGAAAACTTGTGATGATAGCATAAATTAAGGGTAAAATGTTGACGGGAATTTTGTGGAATCCTGAATTTTTAGCCCTTAAGTTCCATGCTAAAATTCGAAAAAGAACACAAGCAAACAGGGTCATGTTCGGGGCAACGAATGCTTTCCCCTGACAGTTAGGGAGCAAGAGAGTTTCATGGATTTTATAAGTAGGAAATTGCTCCTTAAGAGTGTTAAAAAGCATGACCTTCATTTGGACATTCAGTGATGGTTGATAAGAATTTTGGTGTGATGGTGATTTTTTGACCAAATACTTTTGTTGTTAGGATAAAATGACCTCGATTTTCTTGTTCTTGGAGATTGGCAAAAAATAAGCAGTTGACATCAGGACATACTCCAGGAACATCGGCAAAAAATGACTCATCAAAGAAATGCATGAGTTTTTGTTCAAAAAGATGGGTGGTGAAATTAAAGATTTGTAGAGAGAAGTCTTTCCACTCAACTGGCCTACAATGGTGAAGTTTTAGGCCCTTATACCAATCAAACTTTGATTTAGCATCCTCATTGATGCAAAATTTATGAAATGCACCTTGAGGTGCCTTTCCTTTACTCTTAGATTTAGGTGCCATATGAAATCATGCAACAAAATAGAGTAGGAAATACAATTAGAAATTTAGAATATTTCCTTTCATGTGTGCATATAACAACACACTTAAGCCTACATGTACTGATACTAGTTGGCTTCTGTTCCAACCAGAAATTCGAGCTAGTACCGGTATTCATATTCAGTACCAATACCTACTCGCTAAAGCAGGCACTGCTGCGCCCAGCTAGTACCGATACCGATGATGAGTACCAGACCATCTAGTACTCGATGAGAAACAAGTGCAGCAGCAGGAATAGACTTGAGAAAAAGATAAAGACAAGATGTAGAATGACTCATGATATCAAGATCTACTTAGGAGATAAGAATATACCTAGAGTAGAAGCTTAGAGGTGATCCTTCTTCTTCTTTGCTAGGGCTTGGGTTACTCCTGAGAGGAGAACTAGGGTTTACAAAGTGTGAAATGAGGCAAGTGTTTTCACCTGGCCTCTTTTATATGGGATGGGTCATGTGCTAGTCACTTGACCACTTAAGTGGTTGAAAAAAATATTTCAATCAACAACTTAGGTGCTGAAAAATAATGTAGTCAACAACCTAAGTTAAGCAACTATATTGCAAACAATACCCTGATATTTCCAGTTATATGGAAATATTACAATGTACCCCCTTTTTAACAACAATGGGTAAATTACAGTTAAACCCTCAAGAAATTTTGTAATTGCAATCAAGCTATTAAGCAAACAATTTGTTAATTTTGAATTTCTTTTATTGTAAAAAGTCCTAGCTTTCTTCTTATAAAGCAGAATCTCTCTGCTGCAAGAGGTTTTATAAAGATGTCTGCTAATTGGTTTTGTGTGTCTACAAATTCTAATTGAATGGAACCTTGAAGCACATTATCTCTAAGGAAATGATGTCTAACATCTATGTGTTTGGTACGTGAATGATGTACCGAATTTTTGGATAAATTTATTACGCTTGTATTATCATATAAAATTTTGGATTGCGCAAAAATCAATCCAAAGTCACACAATGTCTGTCTCATCCAAATGACCTAAGAGCAAGCAAGTGAAGCAGCAATATACTTTACTTCAGTCGTAGAAAGTGAAACACAAGTCTGTTTCTTAGAGAACCATAAGACCAAGGATTCTCTAATAAAATGACATATGCCACTAGTGCTCTTTCGGTCTGTCCAACTCCCTGCATAGTCTACATCACTATTGGATAATAGATCTAAGGTTTGTGCTTTAGGATAAAAAAGACTAAGGTATCTTGTGCTATTTAGGTATCTAAATATTCTTTTTACTACAATAAAATGAGATTCTCTGGGTTCGGATTGGAATCTCTCACAAAGACATGTAGCAAAAAGAATATCAAGTCTAGAAGCTATAAGATATAGTAGTGAACCTATCATACCTCAGTATTTCCTTCCATCTACCCTCTTACCAGATAAATCTTCACCAAGAGAAGCAGATAGAGCAAGTGGAGTCTCTTTTCCATTTACTTTTTCAAAGTCAAACTTCTTGAGAATTTCAAGAACATATTTAGTTTGACTAATGTATATACCTATGTTTAATTGTTGAATTTGGAGGTCTAAAAAGAATATGAGTTCACCCGTCATACTCATTTCGAACTCAGTCTTCATAGTCTCACAAAAATGCAAACACAGGGACTCCTTGGTTGATCCAAATATAATATCGTCAACATATATTTGAACCACTAGGATGTCATTTCCTTCTTTTACAAAGAGAGTTGAATCAACAACTCCAATTATGAATTCCTTGCTAGAGAAGGAAGCTCCTAATCCTATCATACCAGGCCATGGGAGCTTGTTTAAGTCCATATAACACCTTATTGAGCTTGTATACATACCCTGGGTGTGCTGGGTCCTCGAACCTAGGAGGCTGATGGACATAAACTTCTTCCTTAATATATCCATTAAGAAAAGCACTCTTGACACCCATTTGATATAGCTTTAAAACCTTTGCACTTGCAAAAGCAAGTAGCATCCATATGGACTCCAAGTGAGCAACAAGAGCATATGTCTCATCAAAGTCAATACCCTCCTGTTTCTTATAGCCTTGAGCTACAAGTTTGGCTTTATTCCTGAGTACTAAACCAGATTCATCCAATTTATTTCAGAACACCTACTTGGTTCCAATGATGGAATTACACTCAGGAGCAGGTACCAAGTCCCATATATGGTTCCCTATAAATTGGAGTAGCTCCTCCTGCATAGATACAACCCATGATTCATCCTTTAATGCCTCATCAACTTTCTTGGGTTCAAGTTGAGAAACAAAGGCATTAAGGACAAAATTAGGTCTAAAATGAGATCAGGTTTTTACACCTTGTTCAATATCACCTATAATTTGTTCTTGAGGGTGATCCTTATAGTGTACCCATTCTTTTGGAAGATCATGTACATTTCGTGTATCTTTCATTTTTGATATATCAATGAAGGGGGTTTCTTCATCATCAGAATCTAAATGATTTGGTTCAGGTTCTCCTAAGTTTGCTTCATCAAATGAAACATGCAGGGATTCTTCTATAACAAAAGTCCTTTTATTAAAGACTCGATAAGCTTTGCATTTTGTTGAATAGCCAATAATGATGCCTTCATCACCTTTAACATCAAACTTATCAAGCCGATCATGGGTGTTTAATAAATAACACCGACTTCCAACCACCCTAAAATATGAAATCTTAGGAGACTTCTCATAATAAAGCTCATAAAGAATTTTCTTAATAATAGGCCTTAAGAGAGTTCTATTAAGAACATAACATGCCGTATTAATGGCTTCAGCCTAGAAATATTTTTGAAGCCCAGACTTCAAGAGCAAAGTTCGAGTGCATTCTTGTAGAGTGCGATTCTTGCGCTCTACAACACCATTTTGAGACAGTGGCCGTGGAAATGAAAATTCATGGGTTATGCCAAAATTGACACAAAAACTTGAAATTTTTTCATTTTCAAATTCACCCCCATGACCAGTCCTAAATCTAAGAATTGAGGATGATTTTTCTTTTTGAAGTCTTCGAGCAAGACTTAGGAAGGAATCAAATGAGTCATCCTTATGTTTCAAAAAGATGACCCAAGTGAACCTAGAGAAGTCATCAACAATAACTAGGCAAATTTTGATCCATTTAAGCTCTCAAATCATGTTCACCCAAATAGATCAAGGTGTAACAACTCTAAAGGTCATGTGGTTGAAACTAAGTCTTTAGGTTTGAAAGAAGCCTTGTGCATTTTTTCGAGTTCACAAGATTTGTACAAAGCATCCTTTTTATAAGTTGGTTTGGGTAGGCCCCTTACTAACTCATTTTTGGTTAACTTATTAAGATGTTTGTGATTAATGTGACCTATCCTACGATGCCATAGATCTACTTCAACATGGGAACCAAGTAGACATTTTACAAATTTCTCTTGTGAAAAATGAAGAGCATAGATATTTTCATATCTAAACCCTTCAATTAAAATTGTATTTGTTCCCTTTTTTAATATTTTAAAACCAATTTTAGTAAATAATACATCGCAACATTATCATATATTTGACTAACACTAAGCAGGTTATGTTTTAAGTTTTCTACTAAAAGAACATTACGTACCAACTTAGAGGAATTATCTATTGTTCTGTCACCAATAATGCAACATTTGTTGTCACCCAACTTGACGTGTCCTCCATCTTCTATTCTCGTCCATTTGATAAAGAGGTCTGAGTGTCCCGTCATATGCTTGGAACACCCACTGTCTAGGATCCATTTGTCCTTCTTGACTTGCAAAATAGTTTATCAAATCTATTTTAGGTACCCATTTTCTTATAGATCCTTGATGGTTAGTGCCCTTCAAATCCTTAGGTTTATAGATCACCTTTATGTTAGATCCATAATTCTTAGGATTTTTGACCTTTTGATAAATCCATGCATGTCTAGGTGCATGTGATTTATTTTGTGTGTTCCTTTTATTATTGAACTTGGCTTTTAAATTATTACAAAATTTTGTATTCAACCTAGTTGTTGTTTTTAGATTATTCAAAGTTCCCTCAAAGTGTTCATAAACATCTTCTAATTCTACTATCTTTGCATGCAATTGATTGTTAGTTTCTTTTAACATTTTTAATTCTATTTCTAAACAAGATTTTTCTATTTCTAGTGTCTTATAACTATCACGCAAGGCTTTATTTTCCTTTTTAATCATCCTAGCTTTATGATATAAATATTCATAAGATTGTAACAATTCTTCAAAAGTAATTTCTGAATCTACCTTGTTTTCAAATCCGTCGTTGTTTGCCATTAAGCAAAGATGTGCAACTTCTGTTTCTTCAGATTCTTCAGAAGATGATTCTATACCGAAATCACTGTCATCCCAAGTTGCTTTGTATGCTTTTCTTGAGATCTTCTTCCGATCAAGTTCTTTGTCCTTCTTCTTTTCTTCTTTCTTCTTCTTGATCATAGGGCAATCTTTTCGGACATGTCCCTTTTTCATGCACTCAAAACAAACAATGTCATTTGAAAACTTATTGACTCTCTTACCTTATTTTCGAATGAATCTTCAAAATTTCTTGTTAGAAGAGCAAGCTCCTCTTCTTCATCAGAGTCAGAATCGTTAAAGTCTGAATCCTCTTTCATGGCTTTAAAAGCAAGTTCCTTCTTCTTACTCACAGATCTCTCCATGTTCTTCTTCACATTTTCCAATTGGACCTCATACGCCATGAGGCTTCCAATCAGATCATCCAAGGAGAGAGTTGATAAGTACTTCGCCTCTTGGATCATCATGGACTTTGGAAACCAATCACTTGTAAGGGATCTCAAGATCTTCCTTAAAGTTTTTCTTCCATAAACTTCACTCCCAAATTCTTCATGGGATTAATAATATCTGCAAATCTCATGTACATTGCTTTGATTGTTTCTCCTTTTTCCATCCTAAAACACTCGTAACTCTCGATTAGAATTGAGATTCGTGTTTCTTTTACCTTTCTTGTTCCTTCGTATGTGACTTGAAGAGTATTCCATATCTTGTATGTAGACTCGCACCCGAAGATATAGTTGAACTCCTCCCTTGATAATGCACAATAAAGCTGTTCATTGCCTTTGCATTCCCAGCAATCTTCTTTTGATCCGTTGTCCAAACAACTCCTTCCTGTAGCTTCGGATCCGTGTACTTCTCTTGAATGAGAGTCCACGAGTCTTCATCCATGGCCATGAGGAAGATTTGCTTCCTCCTCTTCAAATATCCATAGTCTATCCCAGAAAAGTAGGGAGGACGTGTGGATGACTGACCTTTAATGCGCTTGGCTAAAGATGCCATTGCAAGAGAGAAAAATTACTTCTTATCGCTTCCCACTCTGATACCAGCTATAGGATCTGTAGAGCACAAGCACACTAGAAGGGGGGATGAATAGTATGGTAAAAAAAATTACATGACAAAGCAAACCACAAAAAGCACATGAAATATATAGTGGTTCCCCTTACTCGGGTACTCCACTACCTAAGTCTTGACTTAGGATTTTTAACCCGATTCCCTCAACCCAGAGGGAATCAATTTACTAATAATCTGAGGTAATTAACGGGTTACCTCAACCCAATTACAAGATAAAGAAATGAACAAAAGTACAGGTATAAGCATGATATAAAAAGCTTACAACTATAGTTCCTAAGTTTCCAAAAAGTATATTGCTTAAAAATGTATGAATTAATCTAACGAGAATACTAATTTGAAAGTGAATAATTAAACAAAGAAGTGCACAATCACCTTTCAAGATTTGTTACAAGCGAAAAATAGCCTTGAGAAGAATGCAACAAGTCAAGCTCCTTTGCAACTAGAAAATTGGGACATGGAGGTGTAGGCAAGGAGAGCATTTTTAGCTTGATGATTTTTTGCAAATGATACTCAAGGAGTGTTTATATAGGCCATTAAACACCTCTCCTATGATTACTAGCTATTAGGGGCAATTCAGGAAGATTAGAATTAACATAAATTGCAATATAGTTGTTCTAAATAGGCACAACGGCTAGTTGGTACCGGTACTGAAGTTGTGGTACCAGTACTGACTGCTCACAGTCACCCCAACAACGCCTGGGGTACTGGTACTAATCATTAGTACTGGTACTCAGTGCATTCTGTTGAGTACCAACAAAGTCACTTGGTACTTGTACTTATCATTAGTACTGGTACTTGTGACTCACAGGCAATGAGGCTGTGAACACTTAATACCGGTACTCATGATGAGTACTGGTACTTGTTGTTTACAGTTTGGGACTTAGGCCCAAACCTATGCCTAGCATGTACCGATACTTATTACTAGTACCAGTACTTGCTACAAGTACCTTGTTTTATAAGTTTAAACCAAATTTTAAGGAATTTCTATCTTAGCTATACGATAATATTTTCAAAGAGTCGATCTTTAGTTTCAAAATGAAAGATTGAACATGATTTTGATCCCTAATTATCTCTAATTTGATTTTAACTCCTAAGTTAACTTTTTCTTGTTAGGAGACATACAAAAGTTCTAAGATACAACAAAATAAACAAAACCAAAGTCTTCAATCTTCGTGCCATCATTACTTTCATCCATCCTTAGATCCCATCATTTCCTGAAAATAATACTTCAACAACTCATTAGATTTGAAATGATTTTGTTAACACCAAAACATAAAAGAGAAGTGGAACTAGGTTCCAACATCAGTGATGGTAGCACACATTTCACTCATTCCCAATTTTGGAATTTACTGGGAAAATACAGGGTAAATCATCGAATTTCCACACCTTATCACCCACAGATGAACAGATAGGCCGAGGTCTCCAATCGGGAGATCAAAAACATTTTGCAGAAAACCGTAAGGCCTGATAGGAAGGATTGGACCCAAAAGCTAGATGATGCTCCTTGGGCCTACCATACGATGTACAAAATGCCTATCGGTATGTCTCTGTTCCAACTGGTGTTTGGTAAGGCGTGTCACATACCCATAGATTTATAACACCTAGCATTTTGGGCCATCAAGAAATGTAATTTCGACCTAAAGTTGGCCGGGAAGACCAAGAAACTCCAACTATCTAAGTTGGAGGAGCTTAGAAATGATGCCTATGAAAATGACAGAATCTATAAGGCAAGGACTAAAGCTCTTCATTACCAAATGATTTCACATAAGAGCTTTGAGTTGAACCAGAAGGTTTGGCTTTTCGATTCTCGACTGAAGCATTTCCCCGGTAAGCTTAGGTCTACATGGAACAGCCCATTCGTTATTGAGCAGATTTTTTCTAACAGGGCCGTCGAAATCTCTGACCCAAAGATGGGTAATTACTTCAAGGTCAATGGACAACATCTAAAACCCTATGTTGACCATGTGCTCCCCAAACCTGTCTTGGACAAGGTTGCTCTGACCTTGCCCTAACCACCGCTAGCCAAACATCGCCTAGTTGAAGGCACTAAACTCAGCACGTGTAAAATCTGTTTCAAGCTGACCAAAATCTCATGGAAACTAGATGATATTCTTCCAATTCTGCTCTCCTACATGCTTTCATTTTAACAATGAGGACATTGCATTAGCTAAGCATGTTGGGGTGGATATCTTAAGAAATAATCATTTTGTCAACCTATAACAGTAATTTCCTAATATTTTATTCAAGAAAAGAAACTAGAATCAGGAGAAGAGAACTTAGGTACTAGGAGTTGTGTATTTTAGGGATTGATACTTTGGGACCTGAATACTTAGATTCTTCAGGTCTTTAGGCTTAATTAGCCCAGATGTCCACTCGAATGTGGACTTAGTCTTAAGTCCTCGCCAAGTCAATTTTATTTTCAGTTTGGTAAATAAATTTGGATGTGATGATAAAATCATCATCATTCATATCTAGCTTTAATTAGTCATAATCCATTGATAAATGCTCCTACATAACTGCCAGAAAATCGTAATTCACTATATATCCCTTCTGAGAGAAATGCATTAAAATAGGAGTAAAATTGTAGTTTTAACAGAATATGTTAATTACAGAATAATCACGAGGTTTCTCAGGGGTTAAATAAAGGTCAAATGTTCATAAATGTCTAATAAGTGAGTCCGTGCAGACAGAAATGGGTTTTCACACATTTTGAGATTTATTGGTCATCTGAAACCCTAAAAATAGACCCACTTAATTAATCGAAGTTCTGGTCAGATAAAATTCACCTAAATCTTATAAAAATCATAGAAAAATATTCTACAAGCTTTGGTATGCTTGCTTTGACCATTGGAACCCAATTTGACCTAAAATAGAGTCTCAGACACACAATTACCCTAATTTTGGTTTCTACACAAATTACCTAGTCAAACTTGGTCAAAACAAAAATCTGACTTCACCATCAGATTACTTGGGTCCAAATTAGGTTTGTACCAAAGTTTGGGCCTAATCAAAGATCATCTTGACCTAGTTTGCATTTGAATCCTGTTCTGACTCTTTTTCTTACAAAGAGCCCCTCAGCTTTTGAAATCTTTGCAAAAACCCCCTAACTTCATCATCTTCTTCACAAGTAGGTCGTCGCTGCTTCCATAGTTGTAGAACTCCTAAACCCACCTTGCGCCAACCTTCAATCAGGGATAACTCCCTGATTTCACGACCAATCCCTTCCAATTTTGGAAGGGAGGATCTTGAGACCTTTCTCTTCCATTTGAGCTTGTTCATGACCTTCCAAATCCATTCAAAAGCTCATGGGAACTCCTAAAAATTTTTAAACCTATACGCAAAATCTGAGCTCTCCAAGCTTGCTTCCAAGCTTGGAGACACCCAAATGCCTATAAAAGCATGCCCATGGCATTCCTCAACTCCTTAGCAAAGTTTGGGAACAAAAAACTCTTCCTAACCCTACCTCCGGCCCCTCTCCGACCAAGCTCCAATGGTCCTCCATCCCTTTCATCCTACAGGAAACCAACGACCAAATTATCCTACCTATTGTCTTCCTCATCTTCCTCTGTGCCTTGCTAGTCAAAGCGAGGACCATCCTCCTTGTTCCTCGCCATCGTCCCCCTCGTTCCTCGTCGCCGTCCCTCTTAGGAGAATTTCTCATCCACGGCACTGGCCAGCCAAAGCTGGTGTCCTTCCTATCCCTTTCATCCCTTAGAGTAGGTAATTAGGACCCTTTCTTCCTCTCTTATCATTCCCTTTATCAAAAATCCAAAAATAACCCCTGACGCCACTGTTCGCCCTTCATATTCCCCATCTTCGGTAGCCCTCCTGCGAGGTCTTCCACACACTTCACCGCTCCAAACACCTCACCACCTACTCCAAAACCTCCACTTTGACCATCTGCATAAAACCCCTCTTCTTATTCGCCATTCCACCCTCTCACGACTGCCCCAAACACACCCATCACTAACCTTCATTTCCGAGTTCACCCAACCACCACGCACCTCCATCCTCCATGAAACCACTGCCATTATACTCACCACGATATAGCAAAGGTCCTAAGCTATTTTAATGTGGCCATGAGGCCTTATTCTTGATTTCAAGTCTTCCATTGGAGCTCCACCCCCATGTCATCCCTCTGACGGTGTTTATGGTGTCCTAACCATTATTACCCTTAGGTGCCACCTCCAAGTGATGCAGTTTATTCCAATGAAGAGACCCAGGTCTTCAATTAGGAGTTTCGAGAGCTCCTTCATCCTCAATTGGACAAGCATTCAGTCACTACTCGCATGCGGAGAACTGCAGACAAGATAGTCGCACATCAAGGACGTAGGAGCGGAAGATGGTGCATAAGTTGATTTTCTGTTTCCTCCTTATCGCCTCCAAACATAGGGTGAGGTCTCCTTCACCCTTCAAATGCTCGACCAACCTAAGCTCTCTCACTCCTTGGCTACGACACCCACGCACGCAACCCTAGACTCTGTTAGACAACTCGAATACCTGATTAACTCAGCTATCTAAGAGAAAGAGGAGAGGAGGAAGGATAGAAAGAGAGCGGGGGAGGGGTGGGTTTTGCTCTTTAGAGAGAAAGCCCGACACTTAGTTGTTCTAAGAAGAAGAAGGAAAAGGTTTGTATAGGAAGAAGAGAGAAGAGGAGAGCTAAAGGCAGAAGAAGGAGAAGAGAAAAGAAGAGAGTAATAGAAGAAGAAGATCATAGCAACAACACTGTAGCAGGCGACTTAAATGTTTGATCACTGTTCATTTATTTAATATGATTGAGTAATTGATATATATGTGCTTAGACTAATAATCAGTTATTCAAATCACCATTATTTTGTCTTAGATAACCTTTTAGTCTTTTAAAGTCTTGAAATACTTATGTTATTCATTGAATATCTAAAGTGACAGATTAGCATTCATTGAATATCATTACTATGCTTATTTCCATGCTCATTTATATTTTAATTGAAGATTAGTGGGTGAATTCCATATTTGCTCCCTGTGTTCGACTTTGGACTTCATTTAAATATTCGAATTATAAATTTTATTTGTTGAGAATTCTATTTTGGAGATTTTACTACAACAAGACACACTTAAACTCCTAAAAAGATCTCTTCAATAGGATGATAAGTACACGACTTATCAACCTGCCTCTAATTTAAGGGGATTTTAAGTCTAAGCATCTACACACTATTTTGTACTAACTCATTTTTGACGATTTTTACGAAAATTGGGTAGCTAATGAACCATCTAGGGTGATATGGCTGGCAAGTTGTCGTGAGTAACAGCTCATTGGCCGATTATCTAGAGCCCAGCTACATGATCATACTCATTTTACTGCTTTTAGCTAAATCTTAGATCAGGGAAGCCACCTACTCAAAAAAAAATTTTGATACTCAAAAAGGAAAAAAGGAAAAAAATAGAAATGGGAAAAAAATAGAAAAAAGAGAAAATAAAAAAAAATAAAACCAAACTTCACCGCACGAGTATGGCTAGCAAGTTGCTGTGGGTAATAACCCATTGGCCGATTGTCCAGAGCCCAAAATGCACAATAATTCCCAAAAGCACTTAGGGAAGAAGTAGGGAAGTAGAATAAATCAGGAAGATATACACTGAGTTCACCTTTGTATTGATCCCATAAAAAAATAAAGTAGAGAGAAAGCTACCATTCAGAAAGATAAACCTTTAGGTAGAAACTCTTAAGGTCACCTAAGGTCGTAGAAACCCGAAGTCCGTTTTAACGGCCGCCTAGTGAGTATTTCACTCTTTTCACAAGATGCTTAGCACTTAGAGTCCCTTTCGAGTCTTGAGCGGGTCGGGTAGCCATAAAAAGTTATCTTGAAACTCTCAAACTCCAAAAGTCCAAAAAAATTAGAAAAGAAGAAAAAGGAAAAAAATGTGTCTTCCCTATTCAATAAGGTGAGGACTTGGGCAGTCTTCATTCTGGCAGACACCTGGGCATTATCGAGTTTCTGTAACCAGGTCTTGGGTTGAAATTTTCTAAAGCAACCAACAAATCGTGATTAAGTGATCAAATCCTAATTCTACTTTTATACATAGCATTAGGTTAATTTTTCTGGGGACAAGTAAAAAGTAAGCATGGGGGTATGATAAACATGCATGAATTCATTATAAAATACTTATTTATGATAGTTCTTGGGCCTAGCATTGCATATCATAGTATAAATATTGCATAACATTCATTACATTGCATTTAGGATAGTTGTATATTATGTACATTACTTCCAACATTTTATATGGCCAAGAGGCAGTGCGACATCTTTACGGGCTTCAGATGATGAATCCAACCGTACGGATGGATCTGGAGTGACAATCCTAGTTGATCTGGAGTGACAATCATAGTCCGTCAGTGCAAAAAGTGACAGTGAAAATACACTATTTGTTAATTAAGGTTTTGGAAATCATTGTAATGCGTAAATTCGTTTGGCTTTTAAAATTTCTAACCTAGATAGGGAACTATCTAGGGTCGTCCAAGGAGGCAATATTTTGCGAAATCAATCACTTGCTTGGAAATGGAATCAACTTTCTTTTTGTTGTTTTTCAATATATCATTTTCTCTTGGGTTTTTCAAATAAAGGGACAAATACGAAGTTGTTGATGGGAAAAAGTACCACAACTAAGATGCTAAAATCTAAGTGACAAAATTATTCTCTTTCTAAACTCAACCTAGGCACTTGAAGGCCTAGGTTAATTAGAAAGAGAAGGTGAGATTATACTAAGATAAAGAAAGTAGTGTAAAAATTGCAACAAGAAATGAAGGCAACCTTATTTATATTAAAGGAAATTATCAACAAGTATAGGAAAACTTCTAAAGAAAAGACAAATAAAGAAGAAAAAAAATCCTTTAATTGTTGATGATGATGAGAAGGTGAAGCTCCTCTTGCTCCAAGTCAAGTTTCTCCTTGACTTGAAAAGAAGGTTCCTTTTCTCATTCCCAGACGTCCTCCAAAGGCAAACCCTAGATAGGAGTGCCTTCTCCTTCCTAGAGTGGATGGCTCCCACTCCAAGAACTCCTTCTTAAGGTGGCTTGGACCACCCTTGATTCTTCCTCCAAGGGTGGTAGTGTACCACCCTCAAATCCTCCTCTTCCTAGGGTAGGCATGTACCCTAGGTTGTCTTCCAATGCCTGGCTTCCTCCCTTGGCTGGCACGAGCACAAGAGAGAAGAGAAGAGGGGAAGGCACCAAGGGGATAGAGTATCCCCTTAATCTTCTTCTTCTTCTATTGACCTTCTATGTAGGTGGAAATATTGGTAGAAAAATTGTAGCCAAGGTTGAGTTTTAATGGTGGTGGTAGGGGGTTTATATAGGGATGGTAGGGGGTTAGGGGTAGTTAATGGATGGAGGGTTAGGATGGCTTGTTGGAGGTAGTTAAGGGATCCTAGGGTTGATAATGGTTGGCACCAAAATGGGTAGGCATTAGGTGTTTGGCACCAACCCTAAGAGAGGACTAGGTTTAGGTTTTATGGTAGGATAGTTAGGTGGTGTGTAGGTTATGTGTAGGGTTAGGATGGTGTTGTTGGGTGGTGGTTATGGGATGAAGGGTAGAAATAGGGTGTTGCCAAAGGGGAAGGTTGCTTAAGGTGGTAGTTATGGTGGAGTTAAGGGAGTTGGCGCCACTTTAGGTGGGTTAAGGGGGAGGTTTAGGTGGCATCACTAGATGGAGGGTTAAGATAGGTTGGGGGGTAATATGTAGGGTGTAGATGGGAGGAGGTGTTGGTGCCAAATGAAGGGGTGTAGGGGGTGATTTTTGGTGCCAACTAGGGTAGGGTTTAGGGTAGTTATGGGGGGTTAGATTTGGCACCAATGGAGGGCTTCTAGAAGGGGTTAGGTGTAGGGTTTAGATGGCCTTGGTTGATGAGGTGTAGGGCTAGGAATTAGGCACATGTTGGCGCCAAAATGAAGGGATGCCTAGGGCATTTTTTGCGCCAACATGAGGGGGTGTGAGTGGTGGTGGTTGGTGTGGGTTGGCGCCAAGGATAGGTTGGGTTAGGGTTTGGTTAGGGTTAAGGGTTGAAGAGTGGATGGCCATGGAGCTTTTGGTGGAGCTAAGGGCTTAGCTAGTAGAGTGGAGGTGGAAGAGTTAGGGTTTCATGAAGGAGGAGCTGGGGAAGAAAATTCTGGAGCTGATGGCTGCTATGCTGGAGCTGGATCTACTGAGGCAGCTTCAAGTGGAGCTCAACTACTGAGCTTAGCTACTTAGTTCTTATGCAAGTAGCCAAGCCTGGGTAGTTGAGCCCAATTGACCTGACCTCAACCTGGTTGGAGCTAGGTTGAGCTAGAACTGCCTCTGATGAGAACTCTAAAGTTAGCTAAGCTACTAGTTGACAAGTAGTAGCTCAGCTAGCTTGGAGTCCAGCTGCCATGAGCTGGGTGGAGCTGGGATGAGCTGGGGCTGAGCTAAGATGGACTCCTGTCAACTTAGTTGAGCTAGCTAGAGCTCCCAGTGAACCAGTGGGAGCTAAGATGAGATAGACTCAACTAAGTTGAGCTAGATCTAAGCTGAGGTGAACCCTAGTCAACTCAGCTGAGCTAGCTAGAGCTCCCTGTGAACTAATGGGAGCTGAGATGAGCTAGACTTAGCTGAGTTGAGATGGATCTAAGCTAACTTGAGCTAGGGTGAGCTAAGATGAGCTCTCATGAGCTACCATTCAGCTAAGGTGAGCTGAATGGAGCTGAATGGAGCTAACCCTAGTCCAAGGGAGCCGGTATCCGGCCATAATGAGCTGGAATTAGCTAAGTCAATGCCTGATTGAGCTTCCTCTTCATCAGTTGCCTTCCCAAGTGCTAGGGTTCTGGGGATCTGACTCTCTACTTATCCCTAACACTCCAAGAAATACATCAAAAATAAAATAACAAATTCAATGCATGCCTAACCTAATTTATACCTAAATGCAACCCAAAAACCCATTTGTGGAGCAAAATCCTAAGAGCTAGGTTTGTTTTAATGCATAAGAATGATGATAAACTGGCGTTTATCATTGACTCCATTGAGGTCGCCTCGACGTCACGCACCTGACCACACCTTCCGCCGCGTTAATCATGACACACGCACACGCATGGACACACCCCTGTCGGTGAGCCTCTCCTCACCATCCAGCGAACTCTGACCACCTTTGTCGATGCCATCACCGCCATCAGAATCCTCTTCGCATCCTCAACTTCCACCGAGCTCCATGCCTCCATCGACGTCATCCTCTTCTCGCATGCACAATGGGAGTAGAATCCCCTATTTTGCTACAGGAGAGTTCCAATTAATAATTACCATTGTGCCATTACCATTTCACTTTTTTGCATTTCATTATTGAGGTGAATCTATGAGAATGCCCTTTCATTTCTACGTTAATGCTCATTTAACTTGAACTCTCATTGGTAACCTAATTGAGAGGGGATCTTGACTTCATTGCTTAGTGAAATCCCGTGTGAATGTTAATTTTCAACTCTTGTCATTTTTCATCTAATTAATATTTTCTTATGGTTTCTTTATGAGAATACCCCTCCACTTTCACAAAAATGTGATTTCAACTATTACATGCAATGTCATCCTGATGAAAAAGGGGTTTCACTTGATTTCTTATGGAAATTAATTGTGAACACTAGTTTTTGAATTTTAAGAAGATATATTTGAGTTTATTGGTCTATTCCTCCCTGTGGATGCGACACTCTAACTTTTCGTGGTTAGTTTTCACTGATAAATATTTTGTTCAGGATTTTTCCACCATGTGCATTACGACAACATATTTTCCTGATATCATCTTTCAAGAAAAATCTTCCGACCAAATGGCATCATTGCCAAGGAGGCAACAGATGCAATAGATTTACGCAATTATCTTCTTGATTTATTCTGAGGTGCACATTTATCTAACCATACTCTATTTCTCTGTGCAAGGAATCTAATGAGCTGAGACGACAGGCACAGCTGAGCCACAATGTCGACCTTAAGCGATGCCCAAACATGCGGAGAGGACAAGAAGAGAAGGAGACCTAGATCCCACTTCCACAGGGGATTCTCCTTCATTACAGATTTGATTACATTTCAGTCTTCTCGACCTTGTAGCATCGGGCCTGGCTTTTGGGGATCTATCCCCACTTTTTTTAGCAACTAGGGCTATTTATCTGTGGTGTTCTGCTTTCTTGCTCTAAAAGAAAAAGAGAAAAATATCAAACTGTTTGTTTAAGAGTTGCATACCCTTAGGTGCGTGCATTTAGGGGAGATTGAGCAACATATTAGATCAACTTCTTTGCATTGCATACATTGTCTGCATGAAGATTAATGGAGTCAGGTATACTTTCTATCTTTGCATCCAACTCCTGTTCAAGCATTGCATTCAGACTAAAGTGCAAGATGTTTGGAATGTCGTACATCACGTATTTGATAGAAAAAATTATCGTATTATAGTCGCGAAGTACGATCCAACAAAGATATTATTTCACAAAAATTAAGAGACATGAGTCCCGGTTGTTCGTCTCTAGGAGGCGTTGCTTTCACTTTTGAAATCGACCTTTTTACTACTCTACTTCGTTTAAAGACACACGCCGGTTTCCAATCTCCTAACTAAAACTTCACCACTTCTGTTATTAACTCAGATCACATGCGCATGCGTCAAGTAAATTACGAAAGTGAATGTGTGAGTTTCTGTGCGCACGATTCTAGTGAGGTGGTGACTAGTTATGGAGAAAGCATCTATTGTTAGATTTTCAATATCCTCAGGAAACGACATGCTGGTGTGTAATAGATAGACAGTTAAAGAGCAGGCACTTAAATCACGCAAATACGATAATTATTAAGCTCGTGGTGATTTCAAACACATAAACAGATATATATATATGCATTTTCATTCATTCATTGGGGAGTTGTTTGCACAAGGAATGTAGAGGAAAGCTTGTACATAAATGCTTGAAAATTAAACCTAGCTACCAGAAAATGATCGCATACAAGAATCGATGGGGGGATTTCGCATGCATCATTGGGGGAGAAATAATACTACACTACTAAGCAGTAAATAAAAGAAATAAAATTATGAAGAACATGAATTAAATCTAAAAGAATAAAAAGGCATTCAGGGGTGGTCCCCGATGGCCTTGGAGTGGTCAGGAGGAGAATAAGGGGCGACCAATGTAGCTTAGGCAGACCCTTGGAGAGAGTTAGGGTTGATCCAGCATCCCGGCATGAAGTCCTCCATGAAGGTGGTAAGCTCGTGGAGGTGGAGTAGCTAACCTAAGTGAAGGTGGGCGTGCATGGAGCTAATGAGGTGAGTGGTGCCAATGGAAGCCAAGGATGTGAATGGGCGCACTTGGCCGCCCATGGGGTCTTTTTATAGACCCAATGGCTTCTCTATAGAGAGGTGTGTAACTCTCTAGAGAGAGTCCAAGAGTGGCCGGCCACATGTGGGTGGAGGTGGTCTTTGATATCCAAAAATTATGGATCTCAATTTGAATGCCTCTTGGTTTCTAAATTTGGCAACCAAGAGGTGGCGCCATCTCAAGAGAACTCTAGAGAATTCTAGAGGAGTGTGTGCGTGAATGTGGGTGTGTGTGTGTGTGTCTGTGGTCGTGCTCTACATGGCTAGGTGGCTTAGAATAGGTCCTAAGGGGCTTGCTTAGGTGTAGGTCTTGATTTTATGGTTACAAACCCTAGTTGCTAAGGTGAAAATGCAATTAAACTTAACCTGAGTTTAATTGAATGAGTGTGAGCCTAATTGAGAGTGACATAACTCAATTAGGTTGGTTTTAGGTCAATTGGACTCTCACTAAGTCCAATTGAACTTGTGTGGGCTGAGATCTAAGCTCAATTGGACTCAATGAGTCCAATTGACTTAGGTGAAGGTAATTGACTTAATCTAAGTCAATTGGGTTTGGTGAGGACCTAATTAGGTCCTTAGGTAGGTCTAGAGGTGATGTACTATGGTTAGGACACCTTAATTTAGGTTCCTATGGGGTTGGGATTAGATCTAGGGAGCTAGAGATCCAAGATCAAGACTTGAATCTCAAAACAAGGATTGGAGAGCAGTATCAGACGTCCAAAAATAGGATCAGACGACTTATACTAAAAAATCAGAAGTCCAGACTTCAGTTCTGGATGTCCAATTTGAGTCAAGGGAAATCAAGGTTCTATTTTGGGTATTCTACAGAAATTGGATGTCTGACAAAGTGTCTGGACGTCCAATAACACTGCAGAAGTGGGTTTAAGGTGTGCAGGAGATGGCTAAGGGTCCTAAACGTCTTATAACTTATCTGGACATCCAGATAAGGGTTGTTGGAACTAGGGTTTTAAGGCTTCCTAGGATGTTGTGACCTAATCTAAGGGTGGCTAAGGCTTGGGGAAGTCTTTAGGCCCTAGGGCTAGGATGGACCTAAGCTCTTCACATTTTACTGCTTTATTCCTACTTAATAGAATAGCAAACTTTAACCCCCTTACATTATTGTTCCTATATCTAAACTAAGCCTTATGCTCCAGCTCTACTACAACTCCCGTTATTCCTGATCCAGCTTCAGATCCTGCTCCAAATCTTGCTCCAGATCTGCTTATTGCCTGCAGTTGACATAATGCACTTAATCAGTACATTATAACATTATTTTATGCATAGCTAAAGTAAAGTAATAAAGATGTGGATAATGTGTATGCATGCATGAATAACCCTAACTTATGCTAAGTCCTAGCTTAATCTAGGTCAATTAAGACCTATGATTGCTGCGTAATCATACCCCCATGCCTAAATCTTTCTAATCCCTAACAAATGCAAGAATAAATTATTTACAGCAAGGGTCCCTAAGGGATTGATTATTTTATCAAGTGTATGCATAGAGATTTTTCTCCTTTTTATTTTCATCCTATGCTCTAGAAATCCAGACAATCATGAAAGGTCATCTATGTAGCTTTTGCAACGAATTCGAGGGAAAAACTGATTCACCTCTAAAGCCTGTACTTGACCCCTAGTAAAAATTCTAGCAGGATAGGCAGACTTCTTCCCTCGGGGTGTTCAAGATGTTCTATGAATTCCACCCCAGCTTTAGGCTTAGGTACAGAATTTCTGAGGGAAAGGATTATATATTTGGTGGCTCACTCTCACTTGGTGCTACATAGAGACTAGTACTACAAAATCCAGATTCCCAGATTACTAAGTAACTCGACTCAGAGAAAGACGAGAAAAACTATGCTCCCTTTTGATTCCTTTGTATTCATTCTCTCTTTTTCTTTTTCTTAGAGCTCACTGCTTCATCTGATTCACAAATATGATTTGTATTTGGTCTCACTAGGCATTAACACTTTAATTGAGTTCTCCTAACCCTAACACTAAGTCGGAATTCCTCAGCCAGTATTTGGGCGGTCAGAAACACAAGAAAAATAGGTTAGGGCCATATTTGGTGGATCTCAATTTTTATTTGGTGGTATTGCCTCGATGAATAAACACTAAATATTCATTCTTTTCTTCTTTTTCTAATTTTTTTTTCTTTTTCTTTCTTTCTTTCTTTTTTTTTTCTTTTTCAACATCACACAACTAGCATACATCCATGAACTTTATTGAGGAGGCATTATTAGGGATTGGTGGTACTCAAGAGACATTGGGTGGCTTATTCGGTGGAAGTGCCTACTCACGGCATCGGGAAAGACGAATAGGATGGTGTATTTCTGACCTTAGCATCAATACCCTCCTTTAGCCGAGGATTCCGTAAGGAATGGTCATAACCATCCACCTTAGCCCTAGTTTTATGAGAACTCGCTCTCCGCGTATTTGCCTTACTTGGTGTCTCTCAAAATTTCACACAAAAATGTATACACGGGAATCGAGAGCAAAAACTATGTCTAATCTCAATGTATGATCACCTAATTATCTAGGATTCCAGATTCCTCACACTAATCTTAGAGCACCAGTACACTCTACTCTCATCTCACACTATTTGGTGGATTTTTGGAAGAAAACCTGCCTGACTCCCAAAACACTATCCAAGGGTTTAGGAAAAGAAGCATTGCTTCTTCTCGATAGATTGAAGACGTTTATCAGCCTTCACCATGAATCCATTGCAAATTCTACATGTGTGTGAAAAGTAGTACTGGATTCCAGATTACAGGAATCAACTAAAGGATAAAATCCCTAATGCATTCTCTTAATAAAATAATCTTAGTCATGAATGCAATATGTATATTTGCTATAAACATGTAACCTCATATAATTTGTACTTCATGAATTTCCCGTATCAGGTTACAATCAACTTGACCCTAAATTTAGAACAAGAGGTGAGCGAGTGAGTCAGAAGTGGCTGTTGCGGATGATTTCTAGCTCCAATGCAAGCATTGGAGGTGGAGTCGGTTGTTCTTTTATTTAGGGTCCTAAAGTACGTTTTACATGCAGCTCCGAGGTTTTTCTAAGTGCTGGCATAAAAAAAAATTTTTTCAGTTTTGTTGTATCTACCCCCCATGCCTAAGTTCTTGCATGTCCTCATGCATGAATGTAAAAGAAAATAAATACTGCAAGGGGAGAGTGGCTAGAAATCACCTGTAATTGCTCCTGAAATTATATTAAGCCCCGGCCAACCTGTTAACATGCAATATACAAAGGGGACATATGCTAAATCAAAAATATGCTATGTATAAAAATGGTTATGTATAGATGATGGTGGAATGTGGAGTGAATGGTATTTATACGTGCTGAGTTTAACGCGTCCAGCTAGGAGAGCACTCAATCACACATCCTCACTAAGATGAACAGTCTCGTCAGGTGGAGGAGGTTCCTGTGCCAAAAATGGCTTGAGGCGCTGGCCATTTACCGTGAATATATGCCCAGATTTAAGGTCCTTGATCTGGACTGCCTTGTTATGATATGGCTATATCACAACATATGGGTCAGTCCACTTGGACTTGAGCTTCCCCGCGAACAGTTTCAGTTGTGAATCAAACAACAAGACTCGTTGGTTGGGCATGAATACTTTCCTCTGGATGTAGCGGTCGTGGAAGGCCTTGGTCTTGTCCTTGTATATTAATGCATTCTCATAGGCCTCCCACCGGATTTCTTCTAATTCGCTGAGCTAGAGTTTCCGTTCTCGACCTCCTGCATCGAGGTCAAGGTTACATTTTCGCACAGCCCAAAAGGCACGGTGTTCCAGCTCTACAGGAAGGTGGCAGGCCTTGCCATATACCATACGATATGGTGACATTCCAAGTGGGGCCTTGTATGCGGTCCGATATGCCCAGACTGCATCGATTAATTTGTCGGACCAGTCCTTCCTGTCTGGTCTAACCGTCTTCTGGAGAATCAGCTTGATTTGACGGTTAGACACTTCAGCCTAGCCATTGGTCTACGGGCGATATGGGGTGGCTATGCGGTGATGTACCCCGTATTTCTTTAATAACTACTTGAAATGGGCGTGGATGAAGTGACTTCCCCCGTCGCTAATCAAAGTGTGAGGGATTCCGAATCTCGCAAAAATATTTTGCCGTACGAAAGAAATGACGGTCTTGTGGTCAGTCTGTCTCGTCGGGATGGCCTCGACCCACTTCGAGATATAATCAACGGGTAGCAATATGTACTCGAAGCCATGCGAGTTCGGAAAAGGGCCCATAAAATCGATACCCCAGACGTCGAACACTTCTACGACCATGATGGGTTGGAGTGGCATCATGTCTCTCCTAGTCACAGAACCGACCGACTGACATTGTTTGCAGTGTTGGGCGTAATCATGTGTATCTCTGAAGATGGTTGGCCAGAAAAATCCCGACTGCAAAATTTTTGCAGCGATTTTCCGTCCTAAGAAATGGTCACCACACGCATCATTATGGTAGAAAGATAACACACTGGGGATCTCAGTGTCTGGGATGCATCTACGAATAATCTGATCTGCTCCAATGTGGAAGAGTAGTGGGTCATCCCAGAGGTAGTATTTAGCCTCTGCAATGAATTTGAGTTTCTGGTCCTTGGATAGGTTCGTAGGAATTTTGCCTACGACAAGGTAGTTCGCGAAATCCGCATACCAGGGGAACTCAACAGAATGAATTGCCAAAAGAGATTCATCCGGAAATTATTCATGGATAAGAAAGGAATAAGGAATGTGGTCTGGGTGTAATCTGGATAGGTGATCCGCCACAACATTTTGTTTTCTAGCTTTGTCACGGATTTCAATATCAAATTTCTGCAATAGAAGGATCCTTCTAATGAGCCATGGTTTGTCATCCTTCTTTGCCAACAAATGCCAGAGGGTGGAGTGGTCAATGAAGATGATGACCTTGGACTCTAATAAATATGATCTGAATTTCTCCAACATGAATACTACTGCTAGCAGTTCTTTTTCGGTGACAGTGTAATTACGCTAAGCCCCATTCAGCATCTTGCTAGCATAGTATATGACAAAGGGTTATTTCTCCCGACGCTAGCCTAAAACAGCACCGACGGCAAAATCAGAAGCGTCGCACATCATTTCGAAATCAAGAGACCAGTCGGGTGGTTGGAGAATCGGGGAGTCGGAAACAGCACTTCATAAAGTCTCAAAGGCGCTGAGACACGAGGTAGCAAATTCAAATGGGACATCAGTAACCAAGAGATTCGTCAAAGGTCATGCAATTTTTGAGAAATCGCGTATAAATCTCCAATAGAAGCCGACGTGACCCAAGAATGATCTGATCTGCTTGATCGAGCAAGGTGGCGGTAAGTGGGAGATAATCTCTGATTTAGCCCGGGCGACCTCGAGTCCATTTTTGGAGATCCTATGCCCTAGTACTATGCCATCCCTCACCATGAAATGGCTTTTCTCCCAGGATAATACTAGGTTTACCTCAATACACCATTTCAAGATCTTGGTGAGGTTATCAAGACAAGACGCGAAATCATCTCCGAAAACAAAGAAGTCATCCATGAATACCTCCACATAATCCCCAATCATGTCAGAGAAGATAGCCATCATACAACGCTGAAATGTCACTGGTGCGTTGTAGAGGCCAAAGGGCATCTGCTTGAAGGCGAATGTTCCAAAAGGGCACGTGAATGTGGTCTTGTCCTGATCTTCCAGGCTAATCGCTACCTGATTATACCTGGAGTATCCATCCAGAAAGCAGAAGAAACTGCATCCGGCTAACCGTTCCAAGATCTAGTCAATGAACGGCAAAGGAAAGTGATCTTTCTGGGTAGCCGTGTTCAGTTTCCTGTAGTCAATGCAGACACACTAAGATGTCGCAGTGCGGGTCGGGATGGATTCACCCTTATCATTTTTCATGACGGTGAGTCCTGCTTTCTTGGGCACTATCTGAATTGGACTCACCCACTGGCTGTCTGAGATTGGATATATAATGCCTGCATCCAGCCATTTGATGATCATCTTCTTAACAACCTCTAGCATATTTGGGTTTAGCCATCTTTGAGTTTGTCTCGAAGGTTTCACCCCCTCATCCGTGTAAATGTGATGAGTGCAATACGAGGGGCGAATACCGCGGAGATCAGTAATACTCCACCCGATAGCAGCCCTATGGTCTTGAAGCGTAGAAATCAATTGATGCTCCTATTCTTAGGTTAAGTGGGCATTGATAATGACTGGATATGTCTCACTTTTTCCCAAGAACACGTACTTGAGTGAGTCAGGTAAGGGCTTCAATTCAATCACAGGTGGGTTGGAATCAGATATGAGAGTGGGAGGAGCAGAATCGAAGGTGGGAATCTGTTGATCTATGAGCACGTGAATTCTCACTGAGTCGCTCCTGTGGAATAATTTGTTGTGACTGCATTAACGGGAAACCCATTAGCTATAGTCACGTCTTCCTGCAATAACAGGGGCGATCCAGTAATATATGGATCAGGATAGCTGGATTTAGGGGTGCTGTGGTCAAAAGCACACCCTAAACAGTCAGTCCTCGAGGAGATATGTGTAAAGCAGTGGTTTCAGTCTCGTGTGGATCAAGGTCTGAGAACCCTGAAAGTGTAGACGAATGAGACATTGGGTCGTCACAAAGGAGCCCAATGTTACCATAGTAAGCTGAATCTTCATCGTCACCATCCTCCTCTATTTGATCACAGTCAAAGTTCTTTGCTGCCCTGAATATTTCTAGTCGAAGTCGCTCATTGCCTAGGGCAATCTCCATACACCCAGATGCACAATCGATGTTCGCTCGGGCTGTCGCCGGAAATGGGTGACCCAAAATAATTGGTGCATCTTGGAGATTAGGAGGAACTTCCATACTAAGAACGAAAAAATCTGCGGGAAAGCAGAACCCACGGACTTTCACGATCACGTTCTCAACCACCCCCCTCGGTGTTTTGACTGATCTGCCAGCCAGCTAAATCGTAACTGAGGTGGGTTTCAACTCCCCAAATAGAAATCGATCAAATACGGCGGTGGGAGTTAAATTGATGGACGAACCCAAATCTAGAAGGGCCCAATCAAATGGAGAATCCTGCAAGAAGCAGGATATGAGTGGGGTACCAGGGTCTTTCTTCTTTGGCGGCAAGTCGGCTAGAATCACGACGCTATCTTCTTTCGACAATACAACCTGTCGTCCAATTCTCGACTGTCGCTTCGGGGTACAATAGTCCTTGAAGAACCTAGCGACAGTGGGAATGTGATCGATAGCCTCGAGGAGGGGGACCTGAATATGTACTTAACATCGATTTTAGGTCGAAATTCCACGTGTCCTTTTTCCGTACTGCATTTCGTGTTAGAGCCTCAGGAAAAGGGACAAGAATCTCAGGGTTAAATGGCCTCTTACCCTTATCTACTGCAGATGGCTCCTGAGATGATGAAGACGGAGTCGAACTCGCCTGCGGTGAAGGGTGGGAAAAATCAGAACCCGCCTGCCTAGGTGGTGGGTCTAATGTCTTCCTTCCACTTCGCAAAGAAACAGCGTGTGCATCGGCTTACTGTCCATGAGGTGGTGGGGGAGCGGAAGGGGCAGAATACGCGGGATTCTACAAAGGCGGCTGGCCTTGCGCGTAACTGGGTGGTGCAGGAGGCAACTGTAATATGACATGTGCCTGTCCCTGCAGTGCCTGAAACCTAGGTGAGGCACCCTGGTTCTGCACATATCAAGGATTCGGGATGGGTTGGGAGGGCAAGGCTCCCTGAGTCTTATGCTCCTGCAACAGCTGATTTTGCATGTTTTGTATGGTCTGAATCTGATCCGCCATCGCCTTCATAATCTGCAAGCTATCTTGTGTAGACTTCCTCATCGATTCTTGCAACTCCTCTTTCAGCGCCTCCAAAGGGTCAGCCCGCTTTGGAGGGTGGTTGGCAGCTTGGTGCAGCAGCTGGTATAACGAGCGAGGTTGTTGCTGCTGAGGCAGGAATGGCTGCTGCCTAGGGTACGTGTTTTGTGCATTCCCGTATTGTCTGGCCTGGTAGTGTGGATCATGATGTGGTCTCTGTGAATTACCAGACCAGGAGAAGTTTGGATGCTAGCGCCAACCAGGGTTATACCTCTCTGAATATGGCTTATTACGTCCGTATCCTTAGATAGCACTGACGTCCTCGTAGGCCAAAGATGTCTGAGACGTATATCCATCAAGGGGATACGCATTATAATTTGTGGGTGGTGCGTAACCCTAGTCATAGAGTGCCAGATCTGGATTATTCACTGGATCCTGATATGCGGGATCTCGTAAATACGGAGAGGATGCATCCCGAGTGAGTATATTAACTCGAGCAGGTGGGGCTCGAGGTGCATAGGAGGATCTTGCAGCGGCAGAGCTCGAGTCGGATTGACCTTGACTGATACGGTCAATCTGCTTCTCAATTAGGTTTATTCTATCCAGCTGCTTAACGATGATATCCATGTCGGCTCGAATAGATTCGATGTGAGCCTCGTGGACACCAACCCGCTGCTGACCAGGCCGCTGGAACTGGTTCATAGATGCGGCATTCATCGAGTTCTCCACTAATGATTCGAACAGCTCAAATGCACTGTTCTCGTCTTTTGCGAGAAAATTCCCGCCGGTAGATGCATCGGCCAAATACCGATGTGTGTCATCCAGCCCATGGTAAAAAATTTGAGCTAAGTTCCATCTGGGTATACCATGATGCGGCCACTTTCGGAGAAGGTCGTGAAATCTGTCCCATGCTTCATGTAATTTCTCCCCAGCTCCCTGGGAGAAAGTCGTGATTGCGTGTCGCATTGCGTTTGTTCGACAGATTGGGAAGAACTTTTGCAGGAATTCACGTCGTAATTCCAGCCAGGTTCCAATTGGCTTCCCAATCGTCTTGAACCAGTATGAAGCTTTGTCCCTCAGCGAGAACGGGAAAATCTTCATCGAAACAATCCCAAGATCAACATTCCTGGGTCGAATCATTTCAGCGAGTCGACTCAGGTCCTCGAGGTGCTGGAACAGATCTTCGCTTGAGTTCCCGTAGAAATGAGTGCTGATCAACCCAATTACATTGGGCTTGAGCTCAAACGCATCTCCGCCTGTAGGAATTCTGACAAGAGGTGCGACGATTTGTGCGGTTGGGTCGTAGAAATCCCGCAGTTGTTCTCCTCGCGATGGGTGCTACATCCTGTCAAGTGCCATAAGAATGCGATCCATGCTCTGCTGATGCCGCTCCTCATATTCGACGACCTGGGCTTCCAGACAAGCCATCGGGTCCAGATTCTCGATGTCCTGACCCAGTCTAAGTCCAGGTCCAGGATTTGCCATGGTGGCTCTTGGAGTAGAAGAAATGGGGGGAGAAGATGGTCTGGGCGAGGTGACTCGCCTCCTTGGGAGTGGCTCCCAAGGTCCAACCAAGTGAGGTCGAAGTGACCTCCTTCCGTGCATACACCGCCCAACCCCTAGGTTGGTGTAGCCACACAGGACAAGGCTAAGGCCCTATCAATCAAATGGTCCTTATAGATCAGGTGACAGATTTTTCGTTAGAAACTTGAATTCCTGAAGATAAGTTCATCGTTCAACCGATTAAAAGTGATTCCCGCCTCTCAAGCTAACCCAGCCAGTCTAGTTAAGGGGGGACTAAGGGGAAGGTTCTTCCTTTGGCTTACGCCTCCGGTTTCGTTGACCACCGAGCCACGGTCGTTTGACACTCCCTGTAGACTTAGTCACCAATTTTGGCAAGAGAGATTAAAAACACCCAGTAGTACGACAACGAACTCGGGTTGATTTTGTGTTTTAAAATTAGTTTTAACCCATTTTCTTCAGTAGGGTTTGTGGTGAGTGGCCCACAAGGTGACCAAGCTCACCGGCTAACTAGACTTGATTAAGTCTAGGTTAGCCCAAAGTGTGATCTCTAGTTGTAAACCTAAAGGTTCAACCTAAGTTGCATGCACTTCTAGGATTTTTTTTTTCTGTTTCAGTAGACCACAAAAGTAATGTTGGTTCTCTGATAATAATTGGAATCCAATTAATTTGAAATTTTGCAAGTAGATTTTGGAATTTTTACAGTTTCAACCAAATTTTTAGGGAATTTTGAATATCAGGGGGTCAGATCTGGAATTTTGACCCCTGGTTGATTTTTTGCTTTGAAACAGTAACAAATGACCATAAAAAATTCGGCAAAAATATGAAAAATAAAGCCAATGAGATCAGATTTCAAACCCCACCATTTTTAATCAAAATAAATTCGTAAATTTCTCGGAATTGCGTTTTGAAATTTGAAAAATTTTGAATCTGGGTCAGCCTGACCCCGTGCACTTTTAGAATTTTTAAAAATTGTATACTTGGAATTTTCTCAAAATAATAGTGGTGTTTGAAAGATGGTTTGAAGATGAAGGTTTATCCCGAATTTCAGAATTTTTCGCGTACTAGTTTTTCGACAATCGAATTTTTAAATTAAGCGTGAAATCTAGCCGAAAATCAGGAGATGGTGGAAAAGCTTTTTAAAGAGGTTTGAAGTGAAATCTAAGCTTTCCACCAAAAAGAATTTTTTTTTTCAAAACTTTTGCACGTTTTTTTTTTCAAAAGAGAATTTTTCAAAAGATTCAAAGAAAATATCTCTTTTTTTTTTCAAAGTAACCTGGATTCAAAAGGAAACCTAATCTAGATTTTTTTCAATTTTTTTTCTTTTTCACGAAAATAAGAAAAATCTCTTTTTTTTTCACAATGAATTTGTCAAAGGAAAGTACAGAAAGTAAATATACTCCTAGGGTTTAGAAAAAGAAACCCAATAGAAAGAGAGATGATGTGCACCTGATTTTTTTCTTTGTCACGCTCGTTGTGTGAGCAAATCCCATTCTTTTCTGTTTTCCAACACATCAAAAACAAAGGAGAGAGAGATTTGTCAGTGATAGTTTCAAGATCAAAATCATAGAAAATGACGTTGCCTCCCCGACAATAGCGCCATTTGTTTGAAATGTCGTACATCGCGTATTTGATAGAAAAAAGTGTCGTAGTATAGTCGCGAAGTACGATCCAACAAAGATATTGTTTTACAAAAATTACGAGACTTGAGTTCCGATCATTCGTCTCTGGGAGGCGTTGCTTTCACTTTTGAAATAGATCTTTTTACTACTCTACTTCGTTTAAAGACGCACGCCGGTTTCCAATCTCCTAACTAAAACTTCACCACTTCTGTTATTAACTCGGATCACATGCGCATGCGTCAAGTAAATTACGAAAGTGAACGTGTGAGTTTCTGTGCACATGATTCTAGTGAGGTGGTGACTAGTTATTGAGAAAGCATCTATTGTTAGATTTTCAATATCCTCAGGAAACGACATGCTGGTGCGTAATAGATAGACAGTTAAAGAGCAAGCACTTAAATCACGCAAATGCGATAATTATTAAGCTCGTGGTGATTTCAAACACATAAACAGATATATATATAAATGCATTTTCATTCATTCATTAGGGAGTTGTTTGCACAAGGAATGTAGAGGAAAGCTTGTACATAAATGCTTGAAAATTAAACCTAGCTACCAGAAAATGATCGCATACAAGAATCGATGGGGGGATTTCGCATGCATCATTGGGGGAGAAATAAGACTACACTACTAAGCAGTAAATAAAAGAAATAAAATTATGAAGAACATGAATTAAATCTAAAAGAATAAAAAGGCATTCAGGGGTGGTCCCCGATGGCCTTGGAGTGGTCAGGAGGAGAATAAGGGGCGACCAATGTAGCTTAGGCCGACCCTTGGAGAGAGTTAGGGTTGATCCAGCATCCCGGCATGAAGTCCTCCATGATGGTGGTGAGCTCGTGGAGGTGGAGTAGCTAACCTAAGTGAAGGTGGGCGTGCATGGAGCTAATGAGGTGAGTGGTGCCAATGGAAGCCAAGGATGTGAATGGGCGCACTTGGCCGCCCATGGGGTCTTTTTATAGACCCAATGGCTTCTCTATAGAGAGGTGTGTAACTCTCTAGAGAGAGTCCAAGAGTGGCCGGCCACATGTGGGTGGAGGTGGTCTTTGATATCCAAAAATTATGGATCTCAATTTGAATGCCTCTTGGTTTCTAAATTTGGCAACCAAGAGGTGGCGCCATCTCAAGAGAACTCTAGAGAATTCTAGAGGAGTGTGTGCGTGAATGTGGGTGTGTGTGTGTGTGTCTGTGGTCGTGCTCTACATGGCTAGGTGGCTTAGAATAGGTCCTAAGGGGCTTGCTTAGGTGTAGGTCTTGATTTTATGGTTACAAACCCTAGTTGCTAAGGTGAAAATGCAATTAAACTTAACCTGAGTTTAATTGAATGAGTGTGAGCCTAATTGAGAGTGACATAACTCAATTAGGTTGGTTTTAGGTCAATTGGACTCTCACTAAGTCCAATTGAACTTGTGTGGGCTGAGATCTAAGCTCAATTGGACTCAATGAGTCCAATTGACTTAGGTGAAGGTAATTGACTTAATCTAAGTCAATTGGGTTTGGTGAGGACCTAATTAGGTCCTTAGGTAGGTCTAGAGGTGATGTACTATGGTTAGGACACCTTAATTTAGGTTCCTATGGGGTTGGGATTAGATCTAGGGAGCTAGAGATCCAAGATCAAGACTTGAATCTCAAAACAAGGATTGGAGAGCAGTATCAGACGTCCAAAAATAGGATCAGACGACTTATACTAAAAAATCAGAAGTCCAGACTTCAGTTCTGGATGTCCAATTTGAGTCAAGGGAAATCAAGGTTCTATTTTGGGTATTCTACAGAAATTGGATGTCTGACAAAGTGTCTGGACGTCCAATAACACTGCAGAAGTGGGTTTAAGGTGCGGGAGATGGCTAAGGGTCCTGGACATCCTTTAACTTATCTGGACATCTAGATAAGGGTTGGAACTGGGGTTTTAAGGCTTCCTAGGGTGTTGTGACCTAATCTAAGGGTGGCTAAGGCTTGGGGAAGTCTCTAGGCTATCTTAGGGCTAGGATGGACCTAAGCTCTTCACATTTTACTGTTTTATTCCTACTTAATAGAATAGCAAACTTTAACCCCCTTACATTATTGTTCCTATATCTAAACTAAGCCTTCTGCTCCAGCTCTGCTACAACTCCCGTTATTCCTGATGCAGCTTCAGATCCTGCTTCAAATCCAGCTCCAGATCTGCTTATTTCCTGCAGTTAACATAATGCACTTAATCAGCACATTATAACATTATTTTATGCATAGCTAAAGTAAAGCAATAAAGATGCAGATAATGCGTATGCATGCATGAATAATCATAACTTATGCTAAGTCCTAGCTTAATCTAGGTCAATTAAGACCTATGATTGCTACGCAATCACAAGACCACCAAATTGAGTGAATTTACCTGATTGCTTAGCAATCATAGGTCCTAATCAACCTAAATAATGTTAGAACCTAGCTTAATTTGTAAATATTACATTCATATCATGCATATCATGCATTACATCATTTTATATAGAATAAGATGAGATATCTTGCTATTTAATATTTTTGTTGTTATTTGCAGGTAATAAAGTGATCCAGGATGCAAGATAGAGTGGAATAAGGCAATAAAGAGAGAAGAAGACTAATCCATAGAAGAGGAGTGAGGAGGATAGCCTTATCCCTATCTTTAGAAACCCTAGGACAGCCTTCATAAACCCTAAACCACTTCCATTAGGACATCTTAGCCTTAGAACCCAAAACATGGAATCCACCCTATCCCTCCACCAAACACCTTAGGAAACCCAATTAGAGACTTCCTAAGCCTATCCCACTATTTATACCCTTAGTTATCATATCCCTAACCTAATTGAACTAGCCCATACCTAATTGGGTGCATCTACAATTGATTGGGTGCACCTAAACCTAATTATATCCACCCAAGATCTAATTGATTCATACCTATTAGGATTACCTTAGCCTAATCACACACACACATCCAATTAGACATGACCTAGACCCAATTAGGTTCACTCCTCTCCAATTAGACTTTCCTAAGCCTAATTAGGTCCATACCCACCTAATCTAGATTGACCCAACCTATTTAGCACCTAATTCTACCAAAACCCACAACCTAGCTTTATGGAATTCAAACCACACACACACACACACTTCTCCTACCTAAGTTTAGAAGACAACTAAATATAGCCTATTCTAGAAACACCTATTCTTAGCCATCCTAATCTTAGTAAACCCAACCTAAGCACCTACTACTAAGACCCCTTGGATGGCCACCTAAGATTCATTCATTCTCCTCCACTCCACTCTTGCGACCACCAACACCTTCCCTTCCACCCTCCCAAGGCCATCCACTCTCCTCCACCATGGATGGCTAGGAGAAGCTTCAAGGTGCTCCTCCATGGATGACCAAGTGAAGCTCCAAGGTGTTCTCCTCCAAGGCTTCAAGGGCGGCTAGAAGAGAAAGGGTCCACCACCCTCTTCTCCTCTTCTTCTGCATGGGCATGCCCTCTTATCTCTCCTTGGAAAATGAACCCACACCCTCCCTCTCTTTCTCTTCTTGGAAGGCCAAGAAGGCTTCTTCATAGCCTCTCTTGGTTGATCCTAGCATTCTCTTAGTTTATTTTTTTTTATGTATTCTTTTGCAACTTCAGATAATTAGTTACTGCATGATTAGTTTCTCTTTGAATACGTAGTGGTATGCTTCTATTATCATTATGAATACATGCCCATTAGTTAGGTTAAGATAAGGTTTTTGCTAGCATATTTAGATCTAGGTTTCATTTCGCTTTCCAAAACAAAAATCAAAAACATGAAAAAATTGCAAAATACAAAAATGACCAGAAAGATTAGGTTTGGTTAGATTTAGGTTAGAAAAGTGGATCTGAATCTAAAACTCGTTTCTCACACCTCCCAGAGACGAACGACCAGGACTTAAGTTATAAAAAAAAAAAATCTCTACGCGAGTTTCGTTAAAACAAGTATTTTTGATGGAGGGTTTAGCGCAACTATACTACAAATCTGATGTATTTCAAAACATGCATGAAAATGCCTTGTCATTATCTAATTCAATGGTCGATTAATTGAAATTGGGACTACTAAATCAGATTCGGCCTTAAAATCAAACTCACATTTGATCTGATCTAAGGGGCTTGTGTGCGACCCTTTACAAAAAACAAAAAAAAAAAGACAACAAACTAATTTGCAGTGTGATGCACACTTCTGGCACTAAGCACGCACTCTAGGCACCGCACTAGGTCTCGATCCCTTAATCCTATAGGCACCAATCTCTTTATCGGTGCAGACCCTCCTATCTCACTTTGTAGTGGTGATATTATCCTATGACCAAGTGTTTTGATACTCTAAAGAGGGAGACACCCCTTAAAGGAACAAAAGGGTAGTTAAGAGGCACTGCATTTGCATCACTTCAAAGGAAGGGTTCGCCCTACTAGCATACCTAAGTTCCGTCCTTGGAGTAATTTCTCACTAGATCACTTGAGAATATCATTCAAGCAAGTTGTAGGTCATAGGACACACGAAGGTTGTCTTAGGTCGCGTAACTAGATTGAGAAACTTGTTTGGCCACCAGGAGATAACATAATTGTCCCCTCATCTTCTCTAAAGAGTCTGTCAAGGATCTTAGGTCACATCCGCCCTCTCATACCACTATAACAGGAACGAATGAGCACAAATTTGATCCCAATTAACTATGAGGAGTAAGTTGAAGGTTGACTGAAATATGCTCTAAGAAAAAAGAGACTCCCACTACCTTGTGTTTGATTGGGGGATTTTTTCAAGTCGTGTTTCAAATGGATTACAATAACTACTTCACTTCTTACTTTCACCCCAGAACACCTAATCCCAATCCCATGACTTGCACTTATCCATCCTCTGATGGATATCCTGATGAACAATGGGATCCTTTTTACTCCTACTATAGGAGTATTGGTCAGATAAATCCCCAATCCTGTGATTATGACCAGAACCTAGGAGAGGGATACACCATCCATGACTATGCCCAACCCTCCCACCCTTCATGATTTTTCTTATCAAGGTTGGATCGATACTCTTAGGCAACTTGAGCCTGAGATGAGATTGGCTATCCTCCCCAATCTGATAGTAACCTGTCCTTTTTTATGATAGAAATGCAAGAACAACAGAAAGAAATGGAGTCTATAGGAGAGATTTTAAGGAATAGTCAAAGATTAACTAAAGAAATTAATCAGTTTAGCAACCCTCCTCTAATTGATTCTGATCCTTACCTCTATATCCCTGATCACCAACACAATTTTGAAAAAAATAATGACAACAGGTATCTTATTTTGAGTAGCTATCACTTAGACTCCCCCCATGAGATATGCCCACTAGAGGAAGATAGTCCTGGTGATTATCCACCCGATCTTTATTGGAATAAGATGAAAGGAAAGATGGTACCACTAGAGGACCTTGACCCTAATGCTAGCATACTTCTCACCCCCGATGACCCGGGTCAAGGTAATGTTGTGCACACCACTTCCCCGATCTATCATATGGTGGAACCCCATTCTACCCTTAGTGAGCCTAGTCCCGATCCTCTAATTAGGGAACCAACACCTACCATACAACATTCTAAGGATTCACATGTACCCAACACAGCTGACCTTGAAGGAATTGATACCAAATTAGAAGACCTGGATGATTTCTGGTCTAAAGGGCATGAGGAATTGATTTTCAAAGAGGATGATGAAACAATGGAGAAGCTCGGGCTTAGAGTTTGGAGTAAATCTCAAGAAGATTATGTGCTATTTAAGGACTTGCCCCCTGAGAATATGAATGATTTAGCTAAATTCGGATTCCTTCCTACCAGTAATTTTAATCATCCTCCCCAAAATTGGGAAGACATGGAGTCTAAGTTGGAGGAGGACGAGCATAGGATTGAGGAGCCAACTTTTAAAATATGGAATGATTTTGGGCCCAATACATATCATGTGAGGATTTACACCTTGAGGAGATCAAAAAATTAAGAGACATAGGCTTTCTCCATAACTTTGAGAATAATCCTGCTCGAATAGAGGATAAGGAAGCAACTCCTGTGTTGTTCGCTCTGAAATAGGTTTTAAAATCATCGCATTGTAGTATAGATCAAATTAGCACAAAAAATAAATAATATTTATCTCGAAAGAAATCCGAGGTCGAACATAGGGAGCAAATAGGAATTCACACACTAATCTCAATAATGCAAATGAGAACAAAAATTTAAACCACAAAATGATATTCAATGAATTCTCATGTATTTTGAAGAATAAAAAGGTAGAGAAGCTAAAATGATGGTGATTAAAATCATCAATTATTCTCTAAGCATATATATTAAGTATTAAATCAATGTAAATGCCTCAACATGTATTTCTAAAGTATCAAGCCTCAAATCAGTCGTCAGGTTATTGAATCAGACAACTTATCCAACAAGTGCTATAGTGCTTCCCTAGCACTGTTCTTCTTCTTCTCTTCTCTTCTTATGGACTGCTTCTCTTCTTCTTCTTTAGCATTTCTTCTTCAACTGCTCTCTTCTTCCTCTTCTTCTTTAGCTTTCCTTCTTCAACTGTTCTCTTCTTCCTCTTCTCTGTCTAGTGCTCCTTCTTCTTTCTGCTTTCAACCACTTCTCTTCTTCCTTTCTTCTTACGCAAAGGGAGGTACTCAGATTTGGCTAAGTGTCGCATAGGGAAAAACCCTCCCCTATCCCGTGCTCTCTTCCCTTCTTTGGGATCCACCCTCCTAGGGCCACAGTCAGGATATTCGAGTAAATGGGCACACGTGTACCCGGGACCAGGCTCACCGCGTGGGTGGTGAGTGAGATGTGGACAGGCTTAGGTGGGTAATCGGGTGCACCAGACCCGTGTGTGAGGCTTCACGGGTGAGGCACGTGAGGGCGTGGGGACCTCACCCCCTGTGTGTCACTTGAGGCAAATAACTCATGTGACAAAAACAACTTATGTCTCTTCGTCTGGTTGTCCACTTCCAAGGTGGGACTAAAGTCCCACCCTTCCTTAGCGTGCGCTATGCTGTCGTCTTCACCAATTGGAGCACTGTTGCAATAGCTGAAGCACTAGTTGAGGTCCTGGTGTTCGTCACGCTTTTGTGCGGTTTGTTAAAAGATAATATCGCGTTGTAATATAGCCGCTAAAGCGTTCAAAACAAATAAAGATTTTTATTACTTGAAAACCGGAGTATCCGAGGTCGAACACAGGGAGCAATCTCAGTACTTTGTAAAACCCAAGAATACAACTGTTACATGCAAATATAATTGATTCAAAGAGTTTTTAGAAAAAGTAGAATTAGACGTCTGATTTATGTATCAGACGTCTTAAATGTGATCTTGCTTTCTTTCTTCCTTCTTCTCCTTTCTGCTTCTGTATCTTTCCTTCTGCTTTGCCTTTCTGATCTCTTTGCAATCTTCCCTTGTCCTTCTTCTTCTTCTCTGCGAAGACTTCTAATCTTTCTGCTTTCCTTCTCCTGCGAAGGCTTCTTTCTTCTTCTTCTGTCTTCTTCTTTGGCTTGCTTTGCCTTCTTCTGCAGCGGCCAAGTCCTTCTCCTGCGATCAGCCTGCCTGCATAGGAGCAAAACCTAACCCTTCTCCCTCTACCCGCGCGTCTCTCTCTCTCAAGCAAAATTCACTCAGAGCTGCTCTCCCAGAGCCACAGGCATTAATCGGGTCGGATCGTACCCGAGACCAGGCGCACCTGAAGGTGGTGTGATGCGCGAGGAGTGCGTAGGTCTAGGTCGGGTCGGATCCGCCAAGTCCGCGTGGTCAGGCCGCGGACGAGGCGGGTGGGGTCAGTGAGGGACCTCACCCCTGTGCTTTCGAGGCAGTAAAGCTATATCACAAAAACTCTTTATACCATACCTATGCCTTGAGATTCCACGATGTGGGACTAAACGTTCCGCCCTTCCTTTGCGCGCGCCCGCAGACTCTCGTGTGCAATTGCCCACGCTGAAGGCCCTGCTGGTGCTCCCTGCTGAACTCAGTCACTTCGCGACACTTGCGAGATCCAGCTGCACCTGCCGCCTGGGAAGCCTGACGCCTGCTGCTGCTCCAAGCTTCCTGCTGCTTCAGCTGTTAATGGCGGCCGGGGCGTTCACCTGAGATTCCACAAAACGGCCTATTGGCCCAATCAGAATAGCTGGAAACCTTCGCCGCAGCATGGCGAAGGCGGTGGGTGATGCTGCAGGTTGTCGGTCGGCCTAGGCGTGCGCGCCTAGGTCAACCTGTGGCCGGAGATGGTGGGTTGTTCGGGGGGTAGTTATGGAGGTCTGGAGTGGCAGTTGTGGGGTGGAGCGAGTTCCTGGTGGTGAGGCGGAGCTCACGAGGTGATTGGCGGGCCGTGTGGAGTGGCGGAGTGGTGTGGGCGGCTCGCCGGAGTGCGGTCGGAGGCGAGGAAGATGAAGGCGGTTAGGTACTGTCGAGGGGTAATCAAGTAAAATAGTTGGGGGAAAAGAGAGAGGAGAGGATGGAGAACGTATCTGGGGTTGTCTGGAGGGAAGGGAGGCGACGGAGAAGACGGCTCGTAACTGCCGTCGTCGGGGAAGAAAGACCCTGAGGGAGAAAGCGGCGACGAAGACGAGGTCAAAAGCGCGCGCGCGGGGTACAGCGCGACGCGGGAGGAAGCAGCGAAGAGGACTCTGCTGCTGGTATGGCAGCAGAGCGACAAGAAGGAGGGAAGGAGGTCGCCGGAGCTTGTGGGTCGTTTGGCCGGAGATGGGAGAGGGAGGAATTTGAAAGGGATCTCCGTCAAAATCAAGCTTAGCCTGTTCGGCCGGAGTTGTGGGTTCTTATATAGGCGCTGGACTGGGTGTGCAGGGCGTGAAGGGCACGTAATTGCCTGAAGTTGGTCGCCGGAGATGGAAAGGAGTTAGGATACCCAAATCTCCCGTGCGTTCGCACGAGAGATTGGGTTCACACCAGCAATTGTAATTGACTTTATAAGGAAGGGAATTCCTCAGAGAATCCTCCTTCCATTTCTGGGAGGGAATCTCTAACGGATTAGAGAGCAATCCCTCTCCGAACCTCGCCGGAGCTCGGTTCTGCCCTAGCAATGGCGGCAGGACCAGTTTGCAAAGGAGGCGAAGAACCTAGGGGGATCTCTGCAACGGTATTCAAAAGATAGGGACCAATTTGTGATTTGGGTGTACTAAATTGCAAAGTAGGTCAAGATGACCCCTCCTTAGGTCCAAATTTTGGTACAAACCTAATTTGGACCTAAGGAATCCAATGGCGAAGTTATATTTCAGGTTTGACCTCGTTTGACTAGACATTTTGCGTAAAAACCCAAATTAGGTTAATTGAAGAGCTAGGACCCTAATCTAGGTCAAACTAGGTTCCAAAGGCCAAATTAAGTGTTCTAAACCCTAGAGTACGTTTTTCCATGATTTATAGGGGGTTTACTTGCTTTTTGTTCTGACCGAAACCTTGTTAATTTAAGCAGGTCTGTTTTAGGGTTACCAAGTGTCATTTAGTTCTTAGATTGCACATGAACCCATTTCTGATTGACTCAACCCACTTTTTATCTCATTTATACCATTTGACCTCTGTTTTGCCTCTGAGAAATCCTGTTTACGTACTGCAATGGTAAAATTGCAGTTTTAACCTTTATTTCATGTTTTCTTCTCAGAGCACTTGTTCCTTCAGTTAGGCCTTCTTCTAGGTTATGTAGGAGCTTTTATCTTCTTTATTGGGTCAAAATGAGCTAGTTATGGCTCATGATGAGGCTCTCATCATACCCCCATGCCTAGCTTTTGCTAGTCCCTTAGCAAAATTTCAAAGTTTTAACTTCCATTCTAGACCCTGAGTGTCTGTCAACAATGATAAGTGCTTCTCCTTTTCTTTTGTGATTAGGTGGGAATGCCGACAATAGGCCTAGAGGTACTCAAGTACCAACCAAAATCCGGACCTGTTCCGCTTTAGCCTCAGTCTTCTGCAAAGGTTTCTACGGCCCACAGAAACTAACCTAAGGTTTGTTGGACTCCGCGGTTAAAGCACCCGTGCTTGAGATATTTTTAGCCTAAGCTCAGTTTGCAGTGCGTTTTTTTTGTAAGAGAGAGATAGAGGATTTATTTGTTTGGAGAGCTTTTCTCTCTCTTTTCTTTTTATTTCTAGCTTCGGATTAGCTTCTCAACACGGTCTGTATCGGATTCCTTGTCCCCATCATCAATCCTCAAGGGTCCCTGGCTTTCGAGATTTTGAGATAATCCCGCCCATGGCGTTCCGTGGCCGAATTCAGACCCTGGCGATTGACATTTCATGATAATGCCACCCATGGTATCTGAACCAGCAGAGTGCTTACATGCCCCCAGTAGGATATTTAAATATCCTAAGAGACAAGCACCGAGGAGATGATATGTTGTTACGCATCTTTGAGGGGAATTTCCCGCCTCTCCGCGCTGGGAACTCGTCCAAATCAACTTGTGTTGATTGACCGCTCCTAATCTAGGTGACTTTTTCAGAACATTAAACGCTTTTCGCGTGATTTGGATGTTTATGCGCACTAAACCAGACTGTGTGTGAATTTGGGGTGCTTAGGTTACCGAATCCCACAAACCGGAGGTCAGTTAACGAGGCCGAATACTTCCTAAGCCTTAGACCTAATACTCAAGCTTCGCATTTTCCTCAACCTCTTGAGGATTATCCAGATTTTAATGGATACGTGAATTTTTAAGCTAAAGGTACTAGCCCAAAAAGCCTAAGGCCAGCGTTCCTGCTAATCTCTTGTTATATCTCCGTGGCACTTTTCTTTTCTTTTTCTTGATTCGGTCTAGAACTTCAGTTAACCCCTTAATCTTTTACTAATGACTATTTCTTTTCATTTTGTGCTCCTTTTTGTCATTTTTTTCTTCTTTTCCTCCTCTCATTTGTATGACCTTGAATTGTTCCTCCCCTCTATCAAGTCTTTTTTTTTTTTTTTTTGTATGTGAAACCCTTTCTTGATATGAATTTTCTGACATTTTGCACTTTCATACCCCCCCATGCCTAAGATTTGCAATGTCCCCATTGTAAATTAGGTGGGTTCGAATTCAGCTTAGTTCATGTATTAGGACAGGTGTGTGGTGAGTGAATGGGTCGAAGCGACTTGTTGCGAACGATTTCTAATCTCGGGTAGGTATACCTGAGGTGAAGTCGGCTGTTCTAATGGATGAACCCTAAAGTACAATATGAGTTCCGCATAGAGATGTCAGAAACGGTTTCAGGTTTTTCAAAGAATGACGGGTTGCCTCCCGTTAAGCACTGAGTTTTACGCCATCGGCTGGGCGCAATGAGCTCAAGAGGAATGGAGGGTAAAGGATGACTCAGTCAAATCTATATCGGTCATGTCAATGAACGGCTTGAGTCTCTGCCCGTTCACGACAAAGGGTTCAGAATCGTGACAGAGTGGGCTGATTTCAATAGCTCCATTTCCGAAGATTTGGCGGACTAGGTAGGGTCCGACCCACTTGGATCTTAGCTTTCCTGGGAATAGTTTGAGTCGAGCATCAAAGAGTAAAACTTTTTGACCAGGATGAAAGACCTTTCTAGAAATGTGTTTGTCGTGAAAAGCTTTAACCCGTTCTTTGTAAATTCGCGAGTTCTCATACGCGTCGTGGCGTAATTCATCGATCTCGCTCATTTGAAATCTTCTGTGGGTTCCAGCCTTAGAAAGGTCAAGATTACAGGTCCGTACTGCCCAATAGGCTTTATGCTCCAATTCGACGGGGAGGTGACATGCCTTCCCGTACACTAGTCTGAAGGGAGACATTCCTAATTGGGTCTTGTGGGCGGTCCTATAGGCCCACAATGCTTCCGGAAGCCGAGAAGACCAATCTTTTCGATCAGGTCGAACAGTAACCTGAAGGATCTTCTTGATCTCTCGGTTAGATAACTCAGCTAGACCATTAGTTTGGGGATGGTAAGGAGTAGAGATTCGGTGTGACACCCCGTATTTGGTCATTAGTGACCTGAACTAAGCGTTCGTAAAATGGGTCCCTCCGTCGGAAATTATAGCACGCGGAATCCCGAACCTTGAGAAAATGTTTTGATGGAGGAATTTTATAACGACTTTATGATTGTTGGTTCGGGTCGGAATGGCTTCTATCCACTTGGACACATAGTCAACTGCGAGTAAGATGTATTCGAAGCCATCCGAGTTCGGAAAGGGTCCCATGAAATCAATCCCCCAAATATCGAAAATTTCGCATACCAAGATCGGCTGTAGAGGCATCATGTCTCTATGGCTCATGTTGCCCAGAGTCTGGCAACGGGGACATACCTTACAGTGATCGTATGCATCCTTGAAAATTGTGGGCCAGTAGAAGCCACACTGGAGGACTTTCGATGTGGTCTTATGTCCAGAAAAATGTCCACCGCATGCCTGGTCATGGCAGAATGAGAGTATGTCTTTGATTTCCACTTCCGTGACGCACCGTCGGATTATCTGATCAGCACCAATGCGGAAAAGATATGGGTCTTCCCATAGGTAATACTTGGCATCGGAACGCAATTTGTCCTTTTTGGCCTTCGACCAATCGGGCGGAATCTGATGTGATGCCAGGTAATTAACAATATCGGCGAACCATGGAAGACTTGTACTGATAGTCAGGAGGTGCTCATCAGGGAAATGTTCTGTAATAGGTCCGGAAGGATCAATAATTTCAGAAGGAAGGCGGGACAAGTGATCAACTACTACATTGTGCTTTCCCGCCTTGTCGCGAATCTCGAGGTCAAATTCTTGCAATAGCAAGATCCAGCGGATTAGTCGAGGTTTCACGTCCTTCTTGGCAAGGAGATGCCTTACAGCTGTGTGATCCGAGTATACGATAATACGGGAACCCAGGAGGTATGATCTGAATTTTTCCAGGGCAAATACTACGGCCAGCAGTTCTTTCTCAGTAACCGTATAGTTACGCTGAGCCTCATCCAGTGTTTTGCTGGCGTAGTAAATGACCACTGGTATCCCGTCAATTTTCTGCCCCAAAACCGCTCCTACAGCAAAGTCAGATGCATCGCACATGATCTAAAAGGGTTGAGACCAATCAGGGGACTGTAGGATTTGGGCCTGGGTGACTCGGTCACGTAGGATTTCGAATGCTTGAGTGCATTCCTTGGAAATTTCGAAAGGTACATCCTTGGAGAGAAGATTGGTCAGGGGGCGCACGATCTTGGAGAAATCAGGGATGAATCGACGGTAGAAACCGACGTGCCCCAAAAAAGATCGGATGTCCTTAATCAAGCTAGGCATAGGGAGCTTGGAAATCAGGTTAACCTTAGCTCGATCCACTTGGATGCCTTTCTCTGAGATTAAATGTCCCAGGACAATTCCCTCAGGCACCATGAAATTGCTTTTTTCCCAGGAAAGAACCAAATTCACCTCGATGCACCGCCTGAGTATATGGACCAAGTGTTGGAGGCAATCGTCAAATGATTGTCCAAAAACTGAAAAGTCATCCATGAAGACTTCCATATAATCACCTACCATATCTGAGAATATGGCAAGCATGCACCGCTGAAAAGTTGCAGGTGCATTGCAGAGACCGAACGGCATCCTTCGGAACGCGTACGTCCCGAAGGGGCAGGTGAATGTGGTTTTTTCTTGGTCCTCTGGATGGATTGCCACCTGATTGTAACCGGAGTACCCGTCAAGAAAGCAGAAGAATCTATTTCCTGCTAGTTTCTCGAGGATCTGATCAATAAACGGTAGTGGGAAATGATCCTTCTTCGTGGAGGAATTTAGTCTTCTGTAATCAATGCAGACTCTCCACGAATTAGCTATTCGGGTAGGAATGACTTCCCCGGTTTCAGTCGTGATGATGGTAAGTCCTGCCTTCTTAGGTACCACTTGTGTTGGACTCACCCAACGACTGTCGGAGATCGGGTAGATGATCCCTGCATCTGACCACTTAATGATCTCCTTTTTCACGACCTCCTGTAGGTTAGGGTTTAGGCGCCTTTGCATTTCTCTTGAAGGTCGTGAGCCTTCTTCCGTGTAGATTCGATGTGTGCAGTATGAAGGGCTTATACCAGTTAAATCATCTAGAGTCCATCCAATGGCTCTACGATGTTGTTGGAGAACAGAAATCAAACGGAGTTCCTGGTCAGCTGTGAGTCGAGAATTGATAATCACAGGAAACGTCTGATTTGCATCCAAAAAGACGTATTTTAGATGTTCAGGAAGGGGCTTGAGTTCCGTGACAGGATTGTCAGCAGCAGCGGGTGGTTTGGGGTTTGTATCGGGAGCAATGGTAGGAGTCATAGGTGTGTCTAGATCATGTCCGCACTCGTCTGTTAGCGGTTTTTGATTCTCTAGTGGTTGATCAGGAATAATCAGGTTGTCCTCTATATGCAGTTCATCAACCACGGCTTTGACATCACAAATTTCCTCTATCACCCCACAATTAATCCCTTGATGGGCCTTGAAAATGTCAATCTTCATATTTTGATTCCCAAATTTTAATTCTATCTGGCCCTCTTCGCAGTTTATATTGGCCCTAGCAGTGGCCAAAAAGGGTCTCCATAATATGATTGGTGTGTCCCTTGGGTTCTTAGGTGCATCCATGTCCAGTACTATGAAGTCCACTGGGAAATAAAAATCTCGTACCCTAACAATGACATCCTCGAGTATTCCTTTGGGTGACTTGATGGATCGATCGGCTAACTGCAATGTCACCTCAGTGGGTTTAAGTTCAGATTCTTCAAGGTGGTCAAGGAGGGATGTAGGTATTAAATTTATGGAGGCACCTAGGTCTAGTAGGGCTCTATCAAGTTGGGTTTCACCAATTTTACAAGAAATCAAGGGAGTTCCTGGGTCTTTAGCCTTAGGTGGGAGTTTGCTCAAGATGACAGAGTTGGCTTGCTCTGATAGTACGATTGGGTTCCCATCCTTGGTTCGCGGCTTACGTTTAGGTGTACATATGTCTTTCAAGAACCTTGCGTAAGCCGGTATGTGGCGGATTGCATCCATCAACGGGATGTTTATCTGGACCTATTCAAAGAGCTTGACCAGATCCTCCTCAGGAGCCACAGGTTTGGTTGTCCTTTTTCCTTTGGTCAAGGCCTCAGGAAATGGGATCCTAGCTGGTTCCTCTGGGATAGGTCCAGGTTCTTGATCTGGGTCAGTAGTATCTTGGATGACTACCCTAGGGTCTTGGCGATTATCAGGCTTGGAGTGGTTCGGATAGTGTGGGTCTTGTGTTGTTTAACCACTGCGTGTTGTTACAGAGTTTAATCCAGCCTGACTTTGGTTTGGGTTAGGTAGGAGGGGTGGCTGCTGCTGCAATCTTGCATAAGATGTTGACGCCTCCATCCCGTCTGGTGATGGAGTAGCAGGGGCCTGATAAATCAAATGTGCGTGGCCTGGATTTGGATTCATAACGCGCCTCTGGGTCGGCACGTTATTTGGGTTGGGCAGAGGTTGCGAAGGAAGGGTGCCAGGTTGGCGGGAATTTGCCATCTGGGCCAGTTGGTTGCGAACCTCTGTGATCTCGTCCTTGTGCTATTTTTGCATTGCCGCATTCGTCTTTTGAATGTCAGCCAATGTTTGAAGGATAAGAGTCAGTTGATCCTGATTTTGCCCGGATTGGTAGGTGGGATTGGGCCGAGGCTGAGGCGGCTGATATGGACGAGGAGCTTGTGGGCGGGGTTGATATGGTGGTTTTTGAGAATTTCCTGCCCACTGAAAGTTAGGATGATTTCGCCATCCAGGGTTGTAGGTATTGGAGTATGGGTCATTCTGGATGGCGTTGAGGTCCTCGCAGTTCTGAGGAACCTCAGGAAAGTCAGAATACGAGGGTTCAGAGTTCCCCCAACTCGAATAGAAGGGATCAGAGGTCACTCCGGTCCAAGAGTTAGACGGAGGTGGATATGGGTCCATCCCCTTGGCAGGTTGGTGATAGATGTTTTGCACTGTTTCCCTTGCCAGAGGAGGTCGTGTAAAAGAATTTTGTGCAGAGGTGGCTTGCTGCAAATGTCGAGTTAGCTCGTCCACCTTCTTTTCTATGATAGAGACCTTCTCCAACCGACTGGCCATCAGTTCCAGGTCGACAGAAGTGGACAGGTCATGCGTCTCATGTGTCCCTCTTAGATTCGTCGATGCGCGGGCATTCGTCCTGTCGAATAAGCCCAAGGAGTCATTGTTTATGGAGTTCTCGCACATGTTTTCGAGAATCTCCCATACCGTGTCCTCGTGTTGGCCCATGATGTTTCCTCCACATGTTGCATTAACGAATAGACGAATATCCTCACGGAGTCCCTGGTAAAAAGACTGGACTTGTTCCCACTTAGGAACTCCGTGATGGGGGCACTTTCGCATGAGATCTAGGAATCGATCCCAAGCTTCATGAAGAGGTTCTCCCGGTTGTTGAGTGAAATGAGTGATCTGGTGGCGCAAGGCATTTGTCCGGCCAACAGGGAAGAATTTTTTCAAAAATTCGGACTGTAATTCCTCCCAAGTGTTGATCGGGCGGGTCTGAGTCTGATACCAGTGTGCAGCCTTGTCCAAGAGGGAGAACGAAAACATTTTCATGAGTAGGATATCCCGGTTTTGTACATCTGACCCGAAGGTCTAGGCCAAATGCTTGAGTTGTTTAATGTGTTGGAATGGATCCTCCGAGTTAAGCCCATGGAACTTCGGTATGGCATGAATCATATTGGGCTTCAGATCAGAATCGGGTCCTCCAATTGGGATTCGTACTCGGGGTTCGATTGCCACCGCAGCAGGATTATAGTGATCTCGCATCATAGGTCGCTGCGGTGGGTTTACAAAGTTCTGAAAGAGATCGTTCAAGCGTTGAAGTTGGTGTTCAAGGTTATTCTCCTCTTCAATGGGTTGTGCCATGGTGGGAGAAGAAGGGGAATCAGGGTCTGAGTCAGATGAAAGATTTATGTGGCGTGGTTGCTGCACAAACAAGGGCGTCGAGGCTTGGCCTCGATGAGAATGAATTTCTAAGGGAGGTCTTAAAGGTGGTCTTAAGGACCTCCTACCGAACATGCACCGAAAGATGTGATGAGATTAGAAGGTGCTGGACCCAATCAAGACACCCAAGAATTGTTGGGTGACTATAGAGGTTCGGGGCAGATGGACCCCTGGATCAGAAGATCGTCCACCTGAGAAATACCTGGGCAGCCAGAGAGGGAGAGTCCTGCAAAGACCCCTACACGGTAGAGCGTCCCCACGGGTTACAGGGTTTCCCCCACCCGACCTCTCTTGTCACTGCGGTTCCAGGTAAACCAGAATGGGGATCTTGACCTCTTAAGTCTACCTTTTTTTTTATTTTAAGATCAGGGTGCTTAATGTTCCACTTGAACTTTTAAGTATTTTGAGTGCAAAAGTGACCTAATATTAAGGTTGGTTGACCCGAGGGATCAACTTCACCTCTTGTTCCTTTGAGAGCTTTTAGGTCCTTCCTTTTATGGTTCAAATGGATTATCAGCCTGATTTGCTTAGGGTTCCTTTTGTATAAATCTTTACAAACACGGTTTAGGCACACCTCTTTTTGGAAAGTTTGTTTCTTTGTTTTAGAGAAGATGTGTCTCTAAAAACCCTAGCTTTGCAATCCCTAACTTGGCTCTAGTGGGTCCAATTTAGTTGCCGTAGAAATTAGCACCTAGGGCTCAATCAAGAAAGTTTTAGCCCTAGTTGCCTTAGTTGGATGAACAGATAAAAATATGTTGAAATGAAAATCAGGCAACTTGATGAGTTACTAAATATGAGACAGGTAGCCCTAAGTTGATTTCCCTCCTTTTTTTAGATTGCGAGAGGGTTAAGAGAGAGGACTTATGGAGATTACCTGTTCCTTGGAGAGTCTGTTATGCAGTTGCTATTCTTTCCTTTTTGTTTTGCTTTCCCTGAATGAACACAGCAAAAGAGAGAAGTCAAGTCGGATATTAGATAGAAAAGTTGTACTCAAAAGTTTTAAAAGTGCCCGTTGCTCCCCGGCAACGGCACCAAAATATTCGTCACGCTTTTGTGTGGTTTGTTAAAAGATAATATCGCGTTGTAATATAGCCGCTAAAGCGTTCAAAACAAATAAAGATTTTTATTACTCGAAAACCGGGGTATCCGAGGTCGAACACAGGGAGCAATCTCAGTACTTTGTAAAACCCAAGAATACAACTGTTACATGCAAATATAATTGATTCAAAGAGTTTTTAGAAAAAGTAGAATTAGACGTCTGATTTATGTATCAGACGTCTTAAATGTGATCTTGCTTTCTTTCTTCCTTCTTCTCCTTTCTGCTTCTGTATCTTTCCTTCTGCTTTGCCTTTCTGATCTCTTTGCAATCTTCCCTTGTCCTTCTTCTTCTTCTCTGCGAAGACTTCTAATCTTTCTGCTTTCCTTCTCCTGCGAAGGCTTCTTTCTTCTTCTTCTGTCTTCTTCTTTGGCTTGCCTTTCCTTCTTCTGCAGCAGCCAAGTCCTTCTCCTGCGATCAGCCTGCCTGCATAGGAGCAAAACCTAACCCTTCTCCCTCTACCCGCGCGTCTCTCTCTCTCAAGCAAAATTCACTCAGAGCTGCTCTCCCAGAGCCACAGGCATTAATCGGGTCGGATAGTACCCGGGACCAGGCGCACCTGAAGGTGGTGTGATGCGCGAGGAGTGCGTAGGTCTAGGTCGGGTCGGATCCGCCAAGTCCCCGTGGTCAGGCCGCGGACGAGGCGGGTGGGGTCAGTGAGGGACCTCACCCCTGTGCTTTCGAGGCAGTAAAGCTATATCACAAAAACTCTTTATACCATACCTATGCCTTGAGATTCCACGATGTGGGACTAAACGTTCCGCCCTTCCTTTGCGCGCGCCCGCAGACTCTCGTGTGCAATTGCCCACGCTGAAGGCCCTGCTGGTGCTCCCTGCTGAACTCAGTCACTTCGCGACACTTGCGAGATCCAGCTACACCTGCCGCCTGGGAAGCCTGACGCCTGCTGCTGCTCCAAGCTTCCTGCTGCTTCGGCTGTTAATGGCGGCCGGGGCGTTCACCTGAGATTCCACAGAACGGCCTATTGGCCCAATCAGAATAGCTGGAAACCTTCGCCGCAGCACGGCGAAGGCGGTGGGTGATGCTGCAGGTTGTCGGTCGGCCTAGGCGTGCGCGCCTAGGTCAACCTGTGGCCGGAGATGGTGGGTTGTTCGGGGGGTAGTTATGGAGGTCTGGAGTGGCAGTTGTGGGGTGGAGCGAGTTCCTGGTGGTGAGGCGGAGCTCACGAGGTGATTGGCGAGCCGTGTGGAGTGGCGGAGTGGTGTGGGCGGCTCGCCGGAGTGCGGTCGGAGGCGAGGAAGATGAAGGCGGTTAGGTACTGTCGAGGGGTAATCAAGTAAAATAGTTGGGGGAAAAGAGAGAGGAGAGGATGGAGAACGTATCTGGGGTTGTCTAGAGGGAAGGGAGGCGGCGGAGAAGATGGCTCGTAACTGCCGTCGTCGAGGAAGAAAGACCCTGAGGGAGGAAGCGGCGACGAAGACGAGGTCAGAAGCGCGCGCGCGGGGTACAGCGCGACGTGGGAGGAAGCGGCGGAGAGGACTCTGCTGCTGGTATGGCAGCAGAGCGACAAGAAGGAGGGAAGGAGGTCGCCGGAGCTTGTGGGTCGTTTGGCCGGAGATGGGAGAGGGAGGAATTTGAAAGGGATCTCCGTCAAAATCAAGCTTAGCCTGTTCGGCCGGAGTTGTGGGTTCTTATATAGGCGCTGGACTGGGTGTGCAGGGCGTGAAGGGCACGTAATTGCCTGAAGTTGGTCGCCGGAGATGGAAAGGAGTTAGGATACCCAAATCTCCCGTGCGTTCGCACGAGAGATTGGGTTCACACCAGCAATTGTAATTGACTTTATAAGGAAGGGAATTCCTCAGAGAATCCTCCTTCCATTTCTGGGAGGGAATCTCTGAGGGATTAGAGAGAAATCCCTCTCCGAACCTCGCCGGAGCTCGGTTCTGCCCTAGCAATGGCGGCAGGACCGGTTTGCAAAGGAGGCGAAGAACCTAGGGGGTTCTCTGCAACGGTATTCAAAAGATAGGGACCAATTTGTGATTTGGGTGTACTAAATTGCAAAGTAGGTCAAGATGACCCCTCCTTAGGTCCAAATTTTGGTACAAACCTAATTTGGACCTAAGGAATCCAATGGCGAAGTTAGATTTCAGGTTTGACCTCGTTTGACTGGACATTTTGCGTAAAAACCCAAATTAGGTTAATTAAAGAGCTAGGACCCTAATCTAGGTGAAACTAGGTTCCAAAGGCCAAATTAAGTGTTCTAAACCCTAGAGTACATTTTTCCATGATTTATAGAGGGTTTACTTGCTTTTTTTTCTGACCGAAACCTTGTTAATTTAAGCGGGTCTGTTTTAGGGTTACCAAGTGTCATTTTGTTCTTAGATTGCACATGAACCCATTTCTGATTGACTCAACCCACTTTTTATCTCATTTATACCATTTGACCTCTATTTTGCCTCTGAGAAATCCCGTTTACGTACTGCAATGGTAAAATTACAGTTTTAACCTTTATTTCATGTTTTCTTCTTAGAGCACTTGTTCCTTCAGTTAGGCCTTCTTCTAGGTTATGTAGGAGCTTTTATCTTCTTTATTGGGTCAAAATGAGCTAGTTATGGCTCATGATGAGGCTCTCATCACCTGGGAATGGTCAAAGGCTCCAATTGGAAGTCCAAGTGTATTCCTGATGCAATTTCGTGACTCCTAGAGCAGGTACCTAGGCGAATCCCTGCACGAACAAGGCTTGGAGCTTTGCAAATAAGCTCCAACAATGGCGCAAAGGTCCTGTACCTGAAAACAAGAACAAGGCCTAATGGCCATGTTAAAACAGTTCAAGAAGCATCGCCGAACTTTGTAGAGTGCAACAGTGGTGGTGCAGAGGTGTTTGCCAGAGTGAGGAGGTCTGACGACCTCTCGAAGGGTGGCTGAAGGTGGGTCTGTTTGGTGGAAGATCTGGAGGGGTGATTGACCTAACTAGGTTAGATCTTTTGCTCCTCGGGTTGAGGCGAAGGTGTAGGGAGTGTCAACGAGGCAAATGGGGCGGTGTAGCGATGGAGATGCCTCGCCAAAGGGATTGCTGAAGATGGGAAGGGTGAGGATGGTTGACGATGTTGAGGGGATATTTTTGGTGTTTTGGGTTGGAAACTAACCTAAAAGAGCTAAGTATCTAATCTAACTATTCTAAGTGGACGAAAGGAAGGTAACGACGCCGACGTTGGTAGGCCAACGCCGAGGAAGAAAGCTGCTCCGTGAGGTAGCCGCAATGAAGAACGAGGTAGAGATGCCCCTGATTGGGCCATCAAGGAGCAGACGAAGGAGAGGGAGATATTCGCACTCCCAATTTGGTGGTTGGGAGGCTGGAGATGATGGAGGAAGAGGCTCGCCAGAGCTAAGGTTGGAGCCGGCCGTGGAAGAGAGGGAAGGCATTGTTCTGGCCTTAAACCTTGCTAAAGAGGTCAGCTTGACCTTTAGGATCCATTTATAGGCCACAGGGGGGGTTTCATGATTGGAAACAAGCTTGCAAACTCCATGATTCTCGCGCACGTTTGACATGCATACCTTCAAAAGGTTCGCATGAGGATTTGGGAAAGACGTAAAGCCCAAGGAATGGCTCAAATGGAAGGTAACTGGTCAGGCGTGTTTCACGTGTCAGAAATCGAGGTAACAAGTAGCCCATCGTCGTAGTTGCAAAACATGTCAATCAGATAAAATTTATACCAAAATTCCAAGGGAGTCCCGGGTCGAACACAGAAAGGCGACGTTCAGTTTAATTGGAAACCGCGCTTCAATTCGTTTCTTTTTGGGCTTTTAGGATTTTGTTATTTTTTTGTGTCTTTGAAACAAAAGACAAGCAATCACAAGATAGAGATGGAATCAAATCTGATGTATTGCATTAATGTCTTTACAATAATCTACGAAAGCATAAAAAGAGGGCGGTGAGAGGAAATCTCCCGAATCGGCTGTTCGGTGAGACGACGGCGTCTGGTGGAAGCTCGGACGAAGGAGGTGAGGAGCGGAACAACGGAGGTGAGATCCAGGAGGACGTTGAGTAGAGGAAATCTTCGACGTGGCTCTGGAATGGAGGTGAGAAGACAGAGATGATCTGCTACTGGAATGAAGGTGGGAGGGCAGCTCCAAGGCGACTTATGAATGGGGATGGGAAAATGGACGAATATTTGGTGAAGCAGAGGTTTGCTACACTAATAGGAGCCTTGGGAGCTTGAGAACAAGCTCTAATGGAGCGTTGGTAGGCTTGCTAGAGCTTGGGAGTAGGTGAGAGTAGAGTAGGTAGAGATGGCTTGGAAGGGAGGGGGTGTAGGTCCTTTTATAGTGGAGAAGAGGCAAAAATAGGTATGGGACCATTAGTGACATCTAGGCCGTCGCTGGAAGCATCACTGTAGGTAGCTCATGCCTGCTCATGCCCACTCACGCTCGCAACTGGCTTTGCCGGCATGCGAAGAATTAGCGACGGCTGTAAGCGTCGCTGTAGGTCCAGCTCATGCATCGCTGTAGGCAAGCTCATGTGTCGCTGGCACACGCTGTCCCCACCTCTCTTTGCCACGTGCGTGCGCACCCTCATGCGCTGGCACTGCACTATGTGCATGCGCGTCTACGCACGTGCGTGCACTAGGTGGCTTGGGCTGCACCACATGGTGCAATCTAGGTCGTCCATCTTTTTTGTTGTAGGGGCTGCTATAGAGGTTGGATTGAGTCGATTTTCACATCGTTAGGCTGCGATTGTCAACCCAAATCCATCCGCATGGTTGAATTTGTCATTTGAAGCTCCAAATTATGTCACCTAGTCCCTTAGCCGTTGATCTTCCTCGAACTGCATATGGTGTTATGGGACTCCGATCGAGGCAATTTCAATCGTGTTGGACTCCAATCGTCATCTTGATCAGATCCATACGGTCGGATCATTAATCTAAGGATCCAAAATAAATATCCTTCTCTCCTGACCATAAAATGGATGCAATTAACCTAAATTATATACAACTACTCTAAATATAGAATGATGCATGCTATGCAATATTTAGAACATGAAATGCAAATCTAAGCCTAGGAACATGCATGAATAAGCATTTTACCCTCAATAAATATGTTTATATCATACCCTCATGCCTATCTTTTCCTAGTCCCTAGCAAAATTAAACTATATTCTATGCATAAAAGCATAATTAGGATTAGATTGCTTAGGCCTAAGTCGTTTGTTAAAAATAGAAAATTTCAACTAAAGGTCCTAAACTATGAAAACTCTGCAGTACCCAGGTGCCTGCCAGAATGCAGATCGCCTAAGTTCTTGCCTTATTTGAAAAGGGAAGATACATTTTTTTATTATTTTTCTTCTTTTCTAATTTTTTTGTACTTTTGGAGTTTGAGAGTTCCGGGATAACATTTTACAGCTACCCGACCCGCCGAAGACTCAAAAAGGATTCTAAGTGCTAAGCATCTCGTGAAAATAGTGAAAGACTCACTAGGCGGCCGTTAAAACGGACTTCGGGTTTCTACGACCTTAAGTGACCTTGCCTAGAGGTTTATCTTTTCGAACGATAGATTTCTCCCTACTTCTTTTATTTATAGGATCAACAAAAGGGCGAACCCAGTGTATATCTCCCAGATTTATTCTACTCCCCCGCTTCTTCCCTAAGTGTTTTGGGAATTATTGTGCATTTTTTTTGTGAGCTGGGTTCTGGACAACCGGCCGATGAGCTGTTACCACCGACAACTTGTCAGCCATACTCATGCGGTGAAGTGTGGTTTTATTTTTTTTTTATTTTCTCCTTTTTCTTTTTTTCGATTATTTTGTTCTTTTTTTTCTTTTTTTTTAAGTAGGTGGCTTTCCTTACCTAAGATTTACCTAAAGGCAGTACAATGAAAATAGTCTTCTGACTAGGCTCTGGACAATCGGCCGATGAGCTATTACCACCGACAACTTGCCAGCCATATCACTCTAGGTAATTCATTAGCTACCCAATTTCCAAAGAAACCACCAAAAGGTGAGTTAGTGTAAAAAATGTGTGTAGATGCTTAGGCTTAAAGTCCCCCCAAATCAGAGGATGGGTTGATAAGTCGCATACTTATCATCCCAATTTATTAGCCAAATTAAAAATGAATTTGAATTAGCAAGGACTCGAGACTAAGTCCACATTCGAGTGGACACCCAGGCTAATTAAGCCCGAAGACCTGAAGAGTTTAAGTATTTAGGTCCTCTCGTATCATTTCCTAAAGTTAATAACTTCCAAATGCCTAAATTCTCTTTTCTTAATCTCTTTCTTTTTATATCTTTTTCAAATTTTCAATTTTTTTTTTAATTTTATAAGAAACTAAAAGAAATTCTATGGAGTTAACATAATGATTTCAGAAATTAATTATCCACCCCCCATGCCTAAATGATGCAATGTCTTCATTGTAAAAATAAAGACATGAAAAAGGCGGAGTAAATAGAATATCACCTGAGTGTCATGAAAATCTGGTTAGCTCCACAGTGAGAAGAGTGTATACACACATGCTAAGTTGAATGCCTTCAGCTAGGCACAACATGCATATAAAGAAGAAATTGAGAATTCACAAGTGCGAGTCAGAATCAAAATAAAAATATTGATCCTCAAACCTGCCAACAGAATATGTCTACAGACATGGACCAGATTATGGTGCAGACCCACACCCCAGGGTCGAGTGGTTCTCAGGTTCTAGATGAAAATCACCCAGAATCGAAGGTTATTAAACTTGCTGGGCTAGGCCTGCGATTTTGGGGTGTGCAACCCAAGACCAAAATGGTGGACAATAGGTAGATCTGGTTCACTAGTTTCAGATGTTCACTTAACATTCAGCTCAGAAAAATAATTAGTTATTCCAGGCTTGGGTCGAACGTGAAAGATATCATAAGGGTCAGTAAAGAAGATAGGTGGTTTCAGGTCAATTGGTACCCTTATATCCAAAATTGTTGTTCCCTCAGAATTAGCCTCCCAGATTTTTATTGCCAAATTCTTATCCTCTAAAATCAATTGCTCAAGCTCCAGGACTTCCAAATCATTGTATACCCCATCTAAAGTGCCCAAGTTCAACAATTGCAGCTGAATCAGGATTGACTTGGGCATAATGATCTCAGAAGTCAGCTCTTCGGGGTGCAGATGAGGAATGGGGTCACTGATTGAATCATCAAGATTCGGATCGTCCAAGTTAAACCCAACCGAACCCAAATCTTCATGAATGGGCTATCAAATGGTTCATCAAATTCCTCATGCCCGTTTGTCTCACTAAAATCATTTTCCTTATGTTCAAGTGAGACTTCACCTAAAGATTCTTCACACTCACAGTCAAAGAATTGATGATCCTCATTTATATATGTCTCAAAATCATAAACCATTTCATGATCCAAGGAGACATAATTTTCTTCATTTTCTGACTTAGGAATCTCAGGTGAATCAATCGGTTCATCCTCAAATGGTTGCTCTAGCCCAACCTAGTCATCCCCGATCTCAGAAAATGTATCCCCCCCGACAGGCACTTGAGCGAGTTTAGACATTGGCTCTCCTGAAGGGGGTTCATCTTGAGAATCATCCCAAGATTTGACTAAGGCAACCACAAATTTCATCCTCAACCTCGAAAATTTCCTAAGAAGAAACTCACCCAAGTCCCTATCCCTGACACCTTAGAGCAAATCCAATAGAGAACTATTAAGTTCATCAATCATTTTGATCATAGGCTACAATGCTTCAGTGCATGGTGTTGGCTGAGCTTCTAACGATTGTATAGTGTTCCGCATATTAGCCAACACCCTATCCTAGATCTGGTTCACCTGAACCGACTGGTTCAATTCAGGTTTGGGTGGTTTTGGGTTAAATCTAGGGGAGTTAAGATGTCTAGGTTCTTGGGTTCCTCCCTGATAGTAGGTCGTCTCAGGTTGTTCAAAGAATGGTGATGACCTATTTTCAATGGAATACTAGGGAGGGTAGGTGTTATAATTAGCATATCCTTCTTGATTGTAGATGGGGTTGGTTTTGTCATCAAAGGATAGAGATCCATAATCATTGTAGGTTTGGGAAGGATAGTAATCGTAGTCTTGTTGTCCAGGGTTAGGCCCTGGACACTGAGGTTTGGATTCGTATCCCCAATCAAAGTCATCCCGGCTAGTGGATGGGTAATTACAAGTTAAGTCGGAATAATAATCATCTTAGGGATAAGTGGTGGTAGGAGGATAGGATTGGAAATGTGTAAAAGATGTGGAAGGGTAAATGGTGAAGTAAGGAGGGAAATCAAAAGAGAAAGAAGCCCTGCAGTACAAGCAATCAACCCTATCCTTAGGTGGGTTAGCCTAAAGACCTATAGACTCCCAAGACCCGTCTTGAGATTCTAAATGATTTGGTCTACTTTTATCCATTCAATCCAACAAGTTAGGAGGGACTGGGGAGAAGGTTCTTCCTTTGGCTTCTGCCTCCGGTTCCTAGTGTACCCCCCAGCCACGGTCGTTTGGTGCTACTCCCCTAGCTAGACATCAGATGGACCAACAAAAGCAGATTAATCGAAAAAATCTCAGTCTGAGCCCCGAAGAACGAATCAATCCTTAAGGCCAATGTCTACTCAGTTTTAGTTAGGCTTGGGTGATCGTGCTCTTGGAATGTGATGGGCCCTTTAGATGGGTTGTGCCCTTAATGATCAGTTAAAATGTGTGTGCGTGCACAACCAGGGTTCTCAAACAAGGTTATTTGATGATGTGTCTTTTAGGGTTTAAGCTTGTTTAGTAGCCTTTAGGGTTTAATTCTTAGGTTGGTTCAATCAAGGTTTAGCAGAACACTCCAAGTTTTGAAAGCACGGGTGATTATATGTTCCTTTAAAAATCAAAAATAATGTGGAGTGCCTAGTTCAGCCCTAAGAATCAACCCCAAGTGGCAATCTACTTGATAGATCAGTTTTAGATTGAGTGGTGCGACCCAAATAGCTCAATCAATTGGCCTGTTGCACCACTTAGTTAAGGCACAAAAGAATGTTTAACCTATTCATATTTCTACTCACTTATGTGTATTGAGTTGAAGTGTACCGAGTCCACAGGTCAAATCCAGGTTAAGTGGTAGAATCAAAGTGATTGTGCGCCTTATGATAAGTTGTGGGTGTCAAGTGTGTAGCTTTCAGTTAAATCTCACAAGAGAAGAATATTTTTTTATTTTTTTTATATATGCGGGTGGGTGAGGTGAGTGGAGTGACAATCAAACAACCAAAATCTACCCTAGGGTTTATGCAAAGCACTTAAGTTAATTTGGGTTTGAGTTATTAGGTTATGGAATAAAAACTAAGGTGTGGGTGGTGTGGGGGATACTTACAAAATACTCTACCCGCACTTTACTCCGATCTATCGCACTTGGATCTCCATGCTAGGGTACCTGCAAGATAATAGACCAGAGATAAGCAGGGTTAGTGTTATGTAAATGCAAAGAAGCGCAGAAAACAATAAAGTAAATTCCGTTGCCTCCCCGGTAACGGCGCCAAAATGGTTGAGCGTGTTTTGCGTGTTAGAAATTAGGGTTACAAGTAACCCATCGTCGTAGTTGCAAAACATGTTGATCAGATAAAATTTATACCAAAGCTCCAAGGGAGTCCCAGGTCGAACACAGGGAGGCGACGCTTACTTTAATTGGAAACCGTGCTTTGATTTATTTCTTTTTGGGGTTTTAGGATTTTGTTATTTTTTTGTGTTTTTGAAACAAAAGACAAGCAATCACAAGATACAGATGGAATCAAATGTGATGTATTGCATTAATGTCTATTACAATAATCTACGAAAGCATAAAAAGAGGGGGTGAGAGGAAATCTCCCGAATTGGCTATTCGGCGAGACAACGACGCTTGGCAGAAGCTCGGATGAAGGAGGTGAGGAGCGGGACAATGGAGGTGAGATGCAGGAGGACGTCGGGTAGAGGAAAGCTTCGACGTGGCTCCGGAATGGAGGTGAGAAGACGGAGATGATCTTCTACCGGAATGGAGGTGGGAGGATGGCTCCAAGGCGACCTATGAATGGGGATGGGAAGATGGACGAATATTTGGTGACGCAGAGGTTTGCTATACTAATAGGAGCCTTGGGATCTTGAGAACAAGTTCTAATGGAGCGTTGGTAGGCTTGCTAGAGCTTGGGAGTAGGTGGGAGTAGAGTAGGTAGAGATGGCTTGGAAGGGAGGGGCTGTAGGTCCTTTTATAGTGGAGGAGAAAAGGCAAAAACAGGTATGGGACCATTAGTGACATCCCCCAGCTCATGCATCACTGGCGCATAGCTAGCTCATGCCCGCCCATGCCTGCTCATGCCCACAGCTGGCTTTACTGGCATGCGAAGAATTAACGACGGCTATAAGCGTTGCTGTAGGTTTAGCTCATGCATCGCTGTAGGCCAGCTTATGCGTCACTGGCGCACCCTGTCCCCACCTCTCTTTGCCATGCACACGAGCACGCTCACGTGCTGGCGCTGCGCAAGTGCGATGGCACATGCGTGTGCTAGGCGACCTGGGCTACGCCACGTGGCGTAATCTGGGTCGTCCATCTTCCTTTTGTTGTAAGGGCAGCTACAAAGATCGAATTGAGTTGATTTTCACATCAGTAGGCTGCGATCATCAACTCGAATCCATCTGAGCAGTCGGATTTGACATTTGAAGCTCCGAATTATGTCACCTAGTCCCTTGGCCGTTGATCTTCCTCAGACTACATATGGTGCTACGGGACTCTGATCGAGGCGATTTCAGAGGCATTGGACTCCAATCGTCATCTTAATCAGATCCGTACGTTTGGATTGTTAATCCGAGGCTTCGAAATAAATATCCTTCTCTCCTAACCACAAAAAGAACGCAATTAACCTAAATTATATACAACTACTCTAAATGCAGAATGATGCATGCTATGCAATATTTATAACATTAAATGCAAATCTAAGCCTAGGAACATGCATGAATAGTCATTTTACCCTCAATAAATGTGTCTATATCAGTAACTTCCTAAGGAATCCTCGATTCAAATTTGAGAGAGATTGATTGAGAATCGAGTAAGAAATCCTCTCTCGAACCTCGATGGTGAAGGTTCAACCTTCCAAAAATGGTGCGAGGACCTGCGTGCAAGGAAGATGACAAAAGATAGGGACTGATCTCGCATCATAGGATGCTACGGTGGATTCACAAAGGCTTGGAATAAATTATTAAGGAACTGAAGTTGATTCTCAAGGTTATTCTCTTCTTCTGTGGGTTGTGCCATGATGATGGATGGAGAATTAGATTCAGATGAATCAGAAGAGATGTCTATGTGATGAGTTTGCTACACAAACACGGATGTCGAGGCCTGGCCTCGACGAGAGTGAATGACTAAGGGAGACCTCAAGGATGGTCTCAAAGATCTCCTACCAAACATGCATCGATGGATTGGATGAGAATAGAATGTGATGGACCCAATCAAGACACCCAAAAATTTTGGATGACTATAGAAATTCGGGGTGGATGATACTCCTTAGTCAGAAAGCCGACCACCTGAGAATTACCTGAGCAGCTAGAAAGGGAGAGTCTCGCGAAGACCCCTACACGGTAGAGCGCCGCCACAGGTTACAGGGTTTCCCCCACCCATCCTCTATTGTCACTGATGTTCTAGGTAGACCAGAATGGGGACTTGACCTCTTAAGTCTACCAGTTTTAATTAAAAGCAAGGGTGCTTAGGATTTCACTTGAACTTTAAGATGTATTGAGTGCAAGAGTGACCTAATTTAAAGGTTGGTTGACCCAACAAGGTGGATCAACTTCACCTGTTTGTCCTTTCAGAAGTTTTAGGCCCCTCTTTTAAGATTCAAGTGAGATTAAGAGCCTGATTTTTAGGGTTTGCTTGAATAGATCAAGTCAACCAAGGCTTAGGCACACATCATTTAGGAAAGTTGATTCTTGCTTATGTAAGTGTGTCTCTCAAACCCTAACTTGGAATCCTTAATTGGCTCTAATTTTGGTCCAATTTAGTTTGCCAAATGCAGTATCTAGGGCTCAAACAAAAATGTGATAGCCCTAGTTAACTTAAGTGGGTGCATAAATCAGGTTTTGTTGTTAAAATCAAATCAGGCAACTTGATGAATTATCTAAGAATGGAAGGTAAGTAGCCCTAATTGATTTTTTCCTTTTTAACCTTTTCAAAATGAGGGGCTTAAGAGAGAGAGTAATCAGAATTTACCTGCCCCTGGTGAGTTTGTTGTGCGGCTGAATTTCCTTTGAATGTATCTTCTCCCTGAAACAACCACAACAAAAGAGATATAGCAAGTTAGTACCAAATCAAGAATTGTAATCGAGAATTCTAAACTGCCCATTGCTCCCTGGCAACGACGCCAAAATGTTTTGCAAGGCGAAATCGATTTTAAAATAATCGCGTTGCAGCATAGACAAAATTGCTTTGAAAAAAATACAATTTTTATTACTCGAATAAGTTCTGAGGTCGAACATAGGGAGCTATATGGGATTTAGAAATCAAGATAACAATCCAAAATTAAAAGAGATTACAATACTATCAGTAGCAATGTGCAAAAAATATGGAACTAAAATGGTGATTTAGATCACCAAATACTCTTACAATATCACCAAGGAACTCAATGTAAATGTTATGAAATGAGAGCTAATGATCTATCGTCTAATTTGTGATATTTCTTCTTCTTCTTCTCTTTCTTTCTTTGCTTTCTCTATCTTCTCCTTTCTTCTTCTTCCTCTTCTTCTTCTTCTTCTCTTTCTCTATGTTCCCCTCTCTTCAAACCTCCTCTTCTTTTTCTCTTCAAGCCTTCACCTCTTCTCTTCTACTTCTGCTCTGGCCTCCTCTTCTTCTTCTTCTTCCTTCTGCCTTCAGCTTTCTTCTTCCTTGGCCCTTGGCTACTTTTCTCTTCTTCTTCTGCTTCAGGCCTCCTCCTCTTCTTCTTTGGTTTCCCTCTTCAAAATTCAGCTAAGTGTCGATTGAAGATTCCTGTAGCAAAACCCTCCCCCTACCCGAACAACTCTCCTCTCTTCTTCTCTCTTAGGATCCGCTCTCACAGAGCCACAGGTATCCGGGTTATCGGGTCAGTCACATACCCGGGTCCAGGCTCACCAGCGTGTGATGGTGAGTGAGGAGTGTAGGTCTAGTCAGGTCAAGTCAGGCCAGGTCCACGTGGGCGTGTCACGGACGAGGCCGAGTGAGCGGGTGAGAGGGACTTCACCCCGAGGATCTGAGGCGAACAGCTACCAGCACAAAATCAACTTATGCAGGTGCGCAACTTCAGAACTTTCCAAGGTGGGACTATCCGCACCCCACCTTTCTCGCATGCCTGCAGCAGGGAGTTTCCTTTAACTGCCTTAGCTATTGAGGCTTGCATCTTCAATTGAGAGCCTAGGCTTGTGTGCAAGCCCCTTCTGCACAACCTGGGACTTCAACCTGGCCGTAGCGAGGCCTGGAGTAGCCTCAAGCAAGCTTCAAGCTTGCTCACCAATGGCAGACATGGTTATGCACCTGAAATCAATAGAATGGCCTCTCGGCCACGTCAGAGAGCTCAGGGAGCATCGCCGGAGCACGACGAATGTGATGGGGGTGGTGGCATGGCATGATGGTGGCTGTGAGTGCGTATTTAGGTCAAACTGTGTGCGTTGGAGTGGGTGTGTTCAGGGGTGCTTGTGAGTGAGTGGATTGGTGAATGAAGAGAGAGGAAATGCTAAGTGAGGTGTGGTGAAGGTTTTGCGAGGGTCGATGAGTGTTTTGGTGGCCTGTGGAGGTGGGATGGGCTCACCGGAGAGGGTGGTCAAAGAAGGAAGGGATGGAGGTGTGAAGGGGAGTCAGTGGTCGGTTTGGAAAGTAAAGGGTGGAGAAGAAAGTAGAGGGGATGGGAGACTTAGCTAGGAAGTTGAGCGACAAAGGGGGGAAGCGATGGCATCAGGTCTGGTGTGGCCAACGCCGGAGACGAAGGTGGCTCCGGTGAGGTGGGAACAGCGAGGATGAAGAGGAACGGGCGGCTGCTGGTACAGTGAGACACGGATGGAGACGAGGGAGAGGAATCCACTGCAGGTATGGCGGATGGACGATGAGAAAGGGAAGAGGGGATCATCGGGCGTTGAGGAGCCTTCGGCCATGAGAGGGAGAGAAGAATTGAGGGGATTCACTGCTGAATTCGAGCGAGAGGAGTTTGGGAGGATCTAGGCTTCCTTAAATAGGGATCTGAGTGGCGGTTAGGGCTTGGGAAGCAAGCTTCCCAAGCTTGGAAGGTAGCCGGACTTGGGAACTGCTAAGATACCCAAATCTCTCATGCGTTCGCATAAGAGATTGGGAGGGAATCAAAGCACATAGATGGGTTCAAACTAGAGAGAATTTCTTAGAGGATCTCCCTTCCAATTTTGGTAGAGATTCTCCAAGCAATCAAGGAGATATTCCCTGTCAAAGGTTGTCAGAGTAGGTTTCCTCCACAATAATGGTGGAGGGACCTAAGTGTGAAGATGACTAAGAAGTTAGGGGTCTTTTTGCAATGGTTTTTGAAAGTTAGGGGCATAAATGTAATCAGACATGACCTTTTTGCAAACTAGGTCAAGGCAAACTCATCTTAGGTCCAAATTTCGGTACAAACCTAATTGGACCTCAAGAATCCAATTGTGAAGTTGGATTTTGGTTTTGACCACGTTTGACTAGTTAATTTATATAAAAATCTAAATTAGGGCAAATATCTATCTAAGACTCCATTTTAGGTTAAGATGAGTTCTGATGGCCAAATTGAAGGTACTAAACCATAGAGAATATTTTTATATGTTTTTTAGAGGGTTTAAGTAAATTTTATCTTGACCAGAACCTTGGTTAGTTAAGTGAGTATTTTTAGTGTTTCAAAAGTCATTTAATTCTTAAAACATGCACAAACTCTTTTCTATCTAATCCAACCCACTTATTATCTTATTAAGATCATTTGACCTTTCTTTAGCCCTTGAAAAAACCCATGATTGTACTACATTCATGATAAGCTAGTAAAATTACAGTTTTAGCCCTAGTTTCTTATTTTTCTCTCAGAATGGTTATGCAATGACGTATGACCTTCAGTTGGTTATGTAGGAGCATTTATTGACTTCATTGGGCCAAAATGAGCTAGTTATGGATCATGATGGTGTTCTCATCATGGACCTTTTAGAAAGGATTTTGAAAGTTAGGGGCATGTGTGAAAAAAAAGACTCAGACGGGACCAAATGGCAAACTAGGTCAAGATGATCTCAGACTGGGTCTAAATTTTGGTACAAACCTAATTCAGACCCAAGGAATCCAATGGTGAAGTTAGATTTAGGTTTTAACCTAGTTTGATTAGGTAATTTATGAAAAAACCCAAATTACGGTAAATGCCTGTCTAGGACTCTATTTTGGGTCAAGACGGATTCTGATGGTCAAATTGAAGGTACCACACCCTAGAGAATATTTTTCTATGAATTTTAAAGGGTTTATATGAGTTTTATCATGACCAGAACCTCAGTTAATTAAGCAGGTCTATTTTTAAGGTTTCAAAAGTCATTTAATTCTCAAAACACGCGAAAACTCTTTTCTGTTTGTTCTAACCCACTTGTTAGACTTTTAGGACCATTTGACCTTTATTTAACCCTTGATAAAACCCATGATTGTACTGAAATTGAGATATACTATTAAAATTGCTGTTTTAACCCAATTTTCTTATCTTTCTCTCAAAATGATTATGCAGTGAATTATGGCCTTCTGACAGTTATGTAGGAGCATTTAATGACCTAATCATATCAAATTGAGCTAGTTATGGCTCATGATGGTGTTCCCATCATCCTGTCCTTGAAGAATCACATATACAACCCAAAGAAAAATTAAGTGAATAAAATGACTCCGTCGATGAAATTAATGATATTGATTCAGTTGCTTCAACCCTGCTATCAAATGTTTGTGATTCAGAGTCAACCATTGATTCACATATACTTAAAGACATAAAGGTGACTCCCAGATTCCAGGAAGTAGCCCCAATGATAGACAAGATGAAATTCAAGTATTTACTAAGGCTACTAGGGATGACTTGGCTTATCATGATAGGTTGTTCAGATTGGATTTGGAGCCTACCAAACCATCTTTAGCATTGGTAACCAATTTACAACCTTACAACTTACACTCCCTAGAAACCAACTTCCTTAAGTCTCTGCTCACTTTTGTTTCTTAAGGGGAGAAAATCAAACTGATACATCTTCTGGTAGAGTAGCTGGTTTGGATTGATGTTTATACTAGACAGTCCAACATCCTTAGAATATTCCTCTTAGCAAGCTCTTTTCCCGCATGCATCTACTTAAAGAGCCTTTGCCTCCTCGCTGCGCACTCCTGGAGGTCACTATGCATGTGTATTATGTGAGACCTACAATAATAGCCCAGGAATATCTTATTCTCACCTATATTTGACAAGCAATTGTCATCACTCTCCATCACCAGCTTGCCAACATCTTAGGTTAACTATTCACTAGACCCGCTCTATTATGAATCTTTTTCAGGTCTCCTTCTACTTCTTTTCTAGAGCCCGATTTATAGGAATCGCCCGTTGGGAGACATCCCAACTCTACCTTAGGTAATATCTTTCCTTGCTTTTGCTTTCAAATGAGGACATTGTCAGATTTGAGCATGGGGGTGTATAACCTGAGGTTGTACGCAGCATTTATATATATTTTGCATACATGTAGTTAGGGCATTCGTATTGCATTAAAAAAAATAAAGAGAAAGTAGGGAGAAGAGAAGAAAGGAGATGAAATATTTGTGAGCTAAAGTGAAAGAATACTGAGGAAGAAAGAAGAAGAGGAAAGAAGATAGAGAGGAAAAGATGCAAACAAAATTATTTTGGTACCAACTGATGTAAACACGTTTACACTACTTAAGATGTCTATTTATGCATGTTCTTAAGCATAGGATTGCATTGCATGCTATAAATATTGCATAACATGTATCATCTTGCATTTAGAGTAGTTTGAATAAAAGGAGGTTAATTGTCACCTTTTATGTTCATGGACAAGGAAAATTTTTTATCAGGGCCTCGGATCGAAGATCCAACCGTACAGATGTGATCAAGGCGACGATTGGAGTTCAACAACTCCAAGATTGCCCTAATCAGACATCTGTAGCATCAGTTAGTGATCGGGGAACCCTAGAAGATCAAGGGCCAAGATGGTGTGAATCCACACTTCAAATGACAAATCCAACCACACGAATGGATTCAGAACGACGATCGCAGCCTAACGGTGCAAAAATCGACTCAATCCGACAACCGTGGCACCATCTACATCATCCAGAAGTTGGACGGCCAAGATGGCACCACGTGGCACCATCTCAGCCGTCCAACCGACCCTCAAGACCACCGCTGCCTCTACAAAGAAAATCCAATGCGCAATCTGGGCCGTTGGATCTTGATCCAATGGCTGTGGATGCACGCGCTTGATTTCATCCACGCGACTATCTAGACGACGTAGCGCAGCAGGTAAGTGCCTTATCGCGAGGTGCTGGCACGGGTTTGAATCCGCAGGAGCAGGAGAGATGGCACAATTGGTCGTTCGATTGCAATTGAACGGTCACGCGCGCGCAATTGCGCTCACGCCGTATCGCACGCCGCGCCTCACGCAAACTCACACGTGGGCGGGCATGCAGAGGAGGCAGGCGGAGGCGCGATCTAAGCCGTCCGATCTCGCGATCGGATGGCTGAGATCGGCTGGACATGCGTGTGCGTTACGTGCGAGGAGGTGAGTGGGCACGTGCACGCCACCCACGAAGGTCACGTTCAGACCTTTAGCGACGGTTTTATCCGTCACTAAAGGTCCTAAACTAATGTTTTTAAAATTTGAATGACCAAAATGCCCCCACTCCTTGAAACTATAAAAGGAGACCCCCTCCACACGAAATTCTCATCCCTTCCTTCTCTTCTCTCCCTCTCCAAAGCTCAAGAGAAGCTTGTCCCACACCCGGGATACTTCTCGCGAGATAAAGTCAATTTTTCGTCCCCCTTTCGGAAGCGGATCCCGCGACGACGACGATGTGCTGCCCCATTCCCATTCTTCCTGCTTCTCCCTCCTTCGTCCTACTCCGTCCTCCTTTGTCCAGGTGTCGTCCCGTCCAGCTCATCCTCCAAGCGACCGTCGAGGAGGATATCTCTCTCCCCATTCTTTTTACTGCTTTCTAGAGTAGAATTTCTGCTTTTTAGTGTAGTCATTTTCTCGCTTTCTAGTGTGATGAACAATTGTTCTGATGATGAAATTCCATGTTTATTCTACATCTCTTATTGGTTTTCATTTGTAATATTCTCTCTCTCTTACTCTCTCTCTCTTATATTTATTGTATAGTTAGAAAGTTCTAAACAATTGAATTACTTCGTGACAAATAAAACAAACGCGTGTTTTTAAATCAAACGTCTGCCTCCCTGTGTTCGACCCGGGATTTCCATTCTAGTATAAATTTTATTTGTTGAACACGAGTTCTTTGCTTTCATACTACGACGATAGGTTTTTAAAACCAAACATGTTAGCATAGCAACCCATGCGTTCAACATTTTGGCGCCGTTGCCGGGGAGGCGACGATCTTTGATTTTTTATTCGCATTTTCTAACTTACAAATCATTTACCTCACTTCTCTCCTTTCTTATTGTGATTACAGGTACTCTTTTGAGACGAGCAAAAGTGGTAGATTGGAGTAAAGTGCTGTGGAAGGTTTTGTAAGTTATCCCTCACCTCCAACCCATTAGATTTCATTTCGCAACATAATAAAATAAACATCAATCAACCTAGGTGTTCTTATAAACTCTAAGGTTAGATTGTTTGTTGTTTGACACCCATACTCACCCCAACCTCCATATTTAAAAAGAAAATTTAAAAAAAAAATCTCACAGAGGTACACAACCTCATCTGATTTTCAAACTCAACCGGTAAACCAATCTTTGGAGCCGGTACACACATCTAAACACATAATTGAGTAGAAATCAGATTAGGTAATCATTTGTGTGCCTAATTAAGTGGTGCAATAGGCCAATTGTTTGAGTTGATTAGGCCACACCACTTTAATTAAAATAAATTCATCAAGTAGCTGCCACATAAGTTCAACTCTTAGGGATTTACCAGGCACTCCACATTCTTTTAAGTTTTAAAAGAAAATACCTTCACCTGTGCTTTCAAAACCTGGTGTGCCAACAAAACTTTGTTTGAAAACACCTAAAGTTGAATCCTAAAAGCTACTAAGCAAGATTTGAACCCTAAAATTCACCGCATCAAAAGTAATCTTGCTTGAAAACCACTGGTTGTGCACGCACGCACAAATCAATCAATCATTAAGGGCACAACCCAGATAAAGGGCCCATCACATTCTAAAGCACATTCAAACCTAGCCCTAAATAAAATAGAGTAGATGTTGGCCTTAAGGATTCGACTCGCTCTTCAAAGCTCAGAACAAGATTATTTTTATTAGTCTATTTCTACTATTCAATCTGATGTCTAGCTAGGGGAGCAGAATCAAACGATCGCGGTTGGGGGGTATGACAAGTCGATTTTCCGCTATGCGTTGTAGTATTTAAGTGGTGGAAAAATCGACTAATCAGTAATAAAAATAACCACTCACAGAAGAGCGGGTCGTGTCCACAAGGAGGCAATTATGCAATAAACTCTCGATTATTTCGTATTCTTTCTGTTAAGTGCGAAATCCCTAGTCAAATCTAACATAAAATGCGATGGAAAGAAGATTCACAATAACTCAAAAATATAAGGGTATATGTGCAATTTTCCCTCAATGAAACCTTCAATAAATATATGATGATTTTATGTAATTTTCAATTGACATATACTAGAGAAAATCGGTGCACATGTTAATCCCAAAATCAATCTTGAAACAGGTGAATAACAATAACGTGCAATTATCAGAAAGTATGAGTGTGCATGCGCAATTTTTCCACAATAAAATAATAATAAATCAAAAGTAATTTCTGGTGGCAATGGCATTAGATGTAATTTTAAATTGCAAAGAAAACAGAGCTTTCAATCTCTCTCCTCTTCACGCGAGAGAGAGAGCACCGACGACGGAGCTGCTATGCGGGAAGGTTGTCCGACGTGTGGGGATCACGATGACGATGACAGAACGGCACGAGGTGGCCGGCGGTGGCCGGCGGGCGGAGGAGGACCGCCGGTCAATTGGAGGAGCCTGCCTCTGCTGTGAAGGTGCTGCGGCGAGGTGGACGGGTGCTGGCGCCTGCAGGAGACGCAACGCCTGCAATGCTTGATAGGGGCGCGTGGAGGTGTGCACGGCTTGGCAGGGTTAAGGCGGGCGGACGCCTGCAGGTGCTTGCAGGGGCGTGGGTGAGGTGCCTGCGGGTGTGGGCCTGGTAGTGGTGAAGGCGCGCAGCGCCTTCAGGCGGACTGGAGAGAGCGCTGGACGCCTGCGGGCATGCAGGCGGGTGCTTCCAAAAGAGTGCATGCCTACGGGTGCTGGTGGCGAGGGCGGAGCGGGGCACTGGTTTTGAACAGGTCCGCAGGCGATGGAGAAGGTACGGTGCGTTGGAGTCGCGGTTGCAGTTTCTCCTGCGATGGAGAAGGTGCAGTGCGTGAGGGCCTGCAGGCATTAGGCGTGAGGCAAAGCGGCTGCTGGCGCTGGCTGCAGCCGTTGGGCGTGCCTACGGGAGCGAGCAAGGTGGAACGTGTGCCTGGTGGTGCAGGTGCGGTGGTGCGCCTGAAGGCGGTGGAGGCTGAGGCGCGGGCCTGGCTATAGGCAGAGTGCCTGCGGGGGTGCTGGCGCTATGCGGGATGGGGCACTGGCTGGAGTGGCTGGTGAGGCTAGGTGGGTCTGCAAAGGGGAGGGTGCACTGCAGGGAGGTGCTAGAGGGTGGATGGGCGCTTGTGCGGCTAAAGGGAAAGATGGGGTGATGGCGCTGGAAGGGAGGATACGCCTGCGGGCGTGGCCTGGAGATGGGTGCTTGGTGCACAGTGTTTGCCCTCTCCATGGTGGAGAAGATGGAGTAGTTCCACACAGGGGGGAAGATCCAGATCCTCCGAAGAACCAACGATCCTCTCTTTTTTATCTCCTCCCCGGTGCAAGTCAAGGGATTTTTAAATCCCTTACTAAATATGGCTAGCGTTGTTGGTGAGGTTGTTGATGGTCGGCCGTATGTTGAGAAATTTATGGGGGAAAATATCTTTTCTCCCCCTATTCTTTTTCCCATTGATCCTCCTCCCTCTTCTTCTCGATTATTAGCCGGATGGATAGAATAAGTGGAGAAGATGTAACGAGTGCACTGTTGCAGGACCTGCATGAAACATAAACTAATTACATACTATGTTATAGAATGCGATAAAATAGATGTAAAATTAAATAATGATGCATGCAATCATTCTACAACTTAATGTAGATATTAACAAACATATAATGTTAAAAGAGAATTACTTAGGCGTAATAATAGTCCATTAAAATGGACTCATCAAATACCCCCATGCCTAAGATTTGCTAGTCCCTAGCAAAAAGAAAAATTAATAGAAGTAATCAAAAGATTTCTTCTGATCTTATTTCAAAACTTTAGAGATCCAGACAAATGTGAAGTGATGATAGCCTAGGTAACAGATCCAAGTAAAAAAGGCCAATTCGCATTGGAAGTTCGTACTTCACCCTTGGTAAATATTACTGTCGAGATAGGAAACTACTTCCCTCGGGAATAAAGCAGAGGATAATCTGTAATTTGATACTAGCGTTTGGCTTAGGTAGGAGATATCGATTTGAGTGGATTTGTATTTGGTGGCACACACTCATCTGGTGCTACATTTAGTCTAGTACTGCAGACTCTAGATCTCTAAACTATTAGACAAGTCAACTCTGAGAGAGGCTACACAATTATGCTCTCTTGATGTTCCTGGGTACTCCCTCTTTTCTTTCTTTCTGAGATCACAAATCTCGCCAGATTTAGAAATTGTACTCACTATTTGGTGGCCTCACATGACATCCACACTTCAATTAAAGTCCTAATAACTCTACAACTAAGCTAGAGTCCTCAACCAATACTCGGGAGATCAGAAATAGTACAAGGTAGGTATGGTCATATTTGGTGGAATGCGATAGGTGTTCTATTGCCTCATAAATAATGTTACATTATAACTTGGACCCTCCTTTTTTTTTGTAATATAAATATTTCTTCTTTTTCTATTTCTTCTTTTTCTTCTTTTCCTTTTTTTTCTCTTTTTTTTTGATAATATAAATCAAATAATACGACACATACTTTTATTTATGAGGCATTATTCGGGATGATGATGGTCAAGAGGATATTGTGTGGCTTATTTGGTGGAAGTGCCTATTCTCAGCACCGGGAAGGAATGGATAGGAAGGCATATTTCTGACCATTGACACTATTACCCTCCTCCAGCTGAGGACTCTATGAAGGACGGTCGTAACCATCCATCATAGTTATAGCTTTATTAAGACTCAATCTCTGTGTATCTGCCTTATTTGGTGACTCTCAGGAATTCACTCAAAGTACGCACACAGTAACAGAGAGTGAAAACTATGCCTAACTCTGAAGTATCATCATCTAATTATCCAAAACTTAAGAGTCCTTGCACTAGACTTAGCGCACCAGTAATCTCTACTTTCTTCTCACAAATATGAGGTGGATCTACTAGAAGATATTATGCCTGACTCCCTATGAACTGTCCAAGGGTTCAATGGACTACAAATGCTTATTGGTTTTCCTCGAGAATCCATTACCCAGTCTACGTGCACGCGAAATAAATGTACTGGATTCTAAACTTAAGAAATAATTCTGAAAAAAAAACCTCCAATGACAAAGGCATTTTGCTAGGGCTAACCCAATCAGCTCAAGAAAAGAGGAATTTTTTTTTTTAAATGCTAACTTAAATGCATGAATACTTCCTAAAATGCAAATGCACCCCCCCATGCCTAAATCCTACAATGTCCCCATTGTAAAATTAAAATACGAGGAGGAAGGAAAAGTATCACTTGACACGGTGTTATTCCGACAGTTGGGTTGCCTCCCAACAAGCGCTGCATTTTCTGTCAGTAGCCAGACTTAGAAGGAACTTATAAGTCTGGTTCCAAACAGAAAAAGTTAGGCCCTAAATATATGCGTAACAGTGTGGGCCTAAAAAATAGGTAGCCACGGATGTTGGCAAGCTGATGATGCAACATAATACCAAATGCTCGCCAGGAGATATGAAAGTGAATAACCACGTTGGCTACCTTGGGAGGTCTAGGAATAATAAACGGAAATTGAAAAGGGACCTCCCGAAATGAAATAAGTGGAGGATAACAAGGATCCTCCAGAGTAGGATGGGTTTTAAATAATATACACATAATTAGTTCAAACCCTTGAATGGTGAGAGTAAAAGTACAAGCATCAATCCACACTCGCCATTCTACCCGAGGATGTACTGGCCTGATATGTTCTTTAGAAACAATGTACATGAGCAGAGATCTGAGCCAAGGATCGGTTAGGGAGTATAAGGGTTGTTTGTAGTGTTGGAAGGTAATGGTTAAGTCCAATGAGGGCTTAGTCGATGTTAGGTCTAATTCCAACAATGATTCAGATTGTGTATACTCCCTAATAGTTGTGGACAACTGCATATTACCCTGCCTAGCATTAATGATCGGAGTCATATTTGAATCAAGGGTAGACTCCAAATTACAACTCTTTGATGGCAGGGTCAAAATGTCAGAATCATTATCATTCAGCTCATCCTCAGATTGGTCTGGTTCACTCAAATTTTTGTCGAGGTGTATATGTGATTCATTAATGAAGACAGGAGTTGGATCAGTATCCTTAATTATTTCTAAAGGAGGATCAGTCTTAATATTTTGGAGCAAGCCTATATCATTGAATTCGTTATTGTTGTCGGGGTATAAATCCTCAATTGATGTGTTTAGTCCCTGAGAGTCTCCCATAGACTTCTCATTATTTTGTTTGTCCTCCTCTAATATCAACTCTTGTTTTGATGGAGGATGACTCTCAAAGGAAAGGAGGAATCTGGATTTCACCATATTGTTTATATCCTTTGGAGCTAAATCCTCAAATGATAAATAATTCCCCTGTGATTCACTCCAGATTTTCAATCCAGGTTCCTCTACTGGGGCATCCCCATCCTCTGAAATAGACTCTTCATATCCCTGAGACCAAAATTGATCTAATTCATCCTCCATTCCCTTAGGGTTACCTTCATTAGGTGCATTTAAATCCTCAGGATATTGAATGGTTGGTGTTGATTCCCTAACTGGAGGGTTATGGGTAGGCTCACTAAGGGTAGAATGGGATTCCACCAAATAATCAGTAGGGGAAGTGATAGGAACAATACAACCTTGACCCGGGTTGGTAGGGGTAAGGAGAATACTGTCATTGGGGTCAAGGTCTTCAAGAGGTACCATCTTCCCTTGCTTTTGACTCTAATATAGTTCAGGTGGATAATCACTATGATCGTTGTCCTCTAGTGGCTGTGTCTCATTGGGAGAGTCTAAGTGATAGCTACATAAAATTGGATCCCTATTGTCATTAGGTTCCTCAAAATTATTTTCATGATCATGATCGTATGGGTAGGGATTAGGATTATTGGGAAGCATGTAGCTAAGTTGTCTTATTTCTTCATTTAACTGTTGACTATTCCTCAACATCTTTCCCATTGATTCCATCATTTCCTTTTGCTGTTTTTGCATTTCTATCAGAAAAGAAGAGAGGCTACTATTATCAGGTTGGGGAGGATAGTCAATTTCAGGCTCTGGTTGCCTAGGGGCATCGGTCCAACCTTGATACGGAAAATCATGAAGGGTGAGAGGGTTGGGTGTTTGCATGGAAGTAGGGATTTCAGGGTTGGAAAATCCCGCTCCTAGGCTCTGCTCAAAAGTAGGAGTTATCAAGCCAGTACTCCAAGGATAAGAATGAGAATGATCCCATGAATTGTCAATGTACCCACCAAAGGATGGATACGCTCGGGGCATGGGATCTTGATTAAAAGATGGGAAGTATTGACTCTGATAATCTAACTGATAGGAGTAAGGGTAATCCATTTCTTTAAGCAAAACAATATTAACTCTCTTAGGATTTAGCAGAAATCAGAATACAAGCAGAAACTTCCTAGAGAGTTCTACTGTCAAAGCAAACTCAAATTCAAAGGGATCTGTTTTTAGTAGATTGTAGGTCTTAGAATTAAATGTTCAATTGGTGGCCAAACAAGCTTTGCAAAAAATTATGCTTCCTAGGCCAACTTCACTGGTTCCTATAACCTACCCGCAAGGGATGGAAGTCTCGAATCGAGCCCACACACGACGAACTGAAGTAACTTGGTGGATAGGCTTGTTGATTTCCGACTAACTTCCCTTGTGGTACAAAAGAGGAGAGGTAGAAATTTATCTAGTGACCTTATGTGTGAGGTGCACAGTGTCTCAGGTGCGCAAATATACGATCGTGTTTTGATTTTTGAAATTTCGCAAACAAGATCCTTTTGCACATAATTTTCAGTCACAGATTTTAAAGTCCAACCTCTTAACAGTCCCAATTTTTAAAGTGACCACTGAATTAATTTGATTCAAGCACTTAGTGGTCATAGATTTAAGTTCAATGCATATGCATGATAGGTAATTGATGCTCAAGAGAAGACGTACCTTACTGCAACTTTCTTCGTGCAATGCATGCAATGTAGTAAAAATAAACTAGATGCTGCTCATTCAGTCCTATATGGTCGTCCTATAGATATGCAGCTTCTAGTAGGCAGTTTGATTTTTTTATTTTATTTTATTTTTTTAATAATAATAACAAACAGACCTAATCTACTGACTAACCGAAATGTAGTTCAAATAATCCTATAAACAAAATAAATAGGAACACGCTCCCAAAAATACGCTCCCGCATACAGGAGCAATAAGAAATAAAGTGGCACTGGGAACACGTTCCCAAAAATACCCGACAAGGGTCCACAAGGCAGAAATTAAATTCTAATGTCTATCTAAACTAAATCTAACTAAGATCTACTGACTAAATCAGAAATAGGCTTCTCCATAAGCCTATGTGCATGGGATCAAGGCCCACATGTTCATGTTGCCATCCTCCAGGTGGCGTCAAGGTCCACCAAAAAGATCATCTCCGCCGTGCGCGTCGTTCAGGGTCAATGTCGTCGCTTTGCTACGCCTGTCACCATGTCAGATTCCTCACACAATAATAAAAATGATCAGATGATTGCGTAACTCAGAATATTCAAAAAAATAATAACGTGAATCTATTGCATCTGTTGCCTCCCGGCAACGGCGCCAATTTGATGAGTCGATTTTCCGCTATGCGTTGTAGTATTTAAGTGGTGGAAAAATCAACTAATCAACAATAAAAATAACCACTCACAGAAGAGCGGGTCGTGTCCACAGGGAGGCAATTATGCAATAAACTCTCAATTATTTCGTATTCGTTCAGTTAAGTGCGAAATCCCTAGTCAAATCTGACATAAAATGCGATGGAAAGAAGATTCACAATAACTCAAAAATATAAGGGTATATGTGCAATTTTCCCTCAATGAAACCTTCAATAAATATATGATGATTTTATGTAATTTTCAATTGACATATACTAGAGAAAATCGGTGCACATGTTAATCCCAAAACCAATCTTGAAACAGGTGAATAACAATAACGTGCAATTATCAGAAAGTATGAGTGTGCATGCGCAATTCTGCCATAATAAAATAATAATAAATCAAAATTAATTTCCGGTGGCAATGGCATTAGATGTAATTTTAAATTGCAGAGAAAATAGAGCTTTCAATCTCTCTCCTCTTCACGCGAGAGAGAGAGCACCGACGACGGAGCTACTATACGGGAAGGTTGTCTGACGCGTGGGGATCACGATCACAGTGACAGAACGACGCAAGGTGGCCAGCAAGGGCTGGCGGGTGGAGGAGGACCGTCGGTCTATTGGAGGAGCCTGCCTCTACTATGAAGGCGCTGCGGCAAGGTGGACGGGTGCTGGCACCTGCAGTGCTTGAGAGGGGCATGGGGAGGTGTGCGCGGCTTGGTAGGGTGAAGGCGAGTTGATGCCTGCAGGTGAGCTGCCTGCGGGTGCGGGCCTGGCAGTGGTGAAGGCGCGCAACGCCTTCAGGCGTGGCTGGAGGGAGCACTGGATGCCTGCGAGCGTGCAGGTGGGTGCTTGCAAAAGAGCGAACGCCTGCAGGTGCGGGTGGCGAGGGTGGAGTGGGGCGCTGGTTCTAAATAGGTCTATAGGCGAGGGCAGAGCGGCTGCTAGCACTGGCTGCTGGCGTTGGGCACGCCTACGGGAGCGGGCAAGGTGGAGCATGCGCCTGGTGTGGTGGTGCACCTAAAGGCGATGGAGGCTGAGGCGTGGGCCTGGTGGTAGGCAGAGCGCCTGCGAGGGTGCGAGCACTATGCAAGATGGGGCGCTGGCTGGAGCGACTGGTGAGGCTAGGCGAGTCTGCAGAGGGGAGGGCGCGCTGCAGGGAGGTGCTGGAGGGTGGATGGGCGCTTGTGCGGCTAAAGGCCAGGATGGGGTGATGGCGCTGGAAGGGAAGATACGCCTGCGGGCGTAGCCTGGAGATGGGTGCTTGGTGCACAGTGTTTGCCCTCTCCACGGTGGAAAAGATGGAACAGTTCCCCGCAGGGGAGAAGATCCAGATCCTCCGAAGAACCGAGGATCCTCTCTTTTTTATCTCCTCCCCGGTGCAAGTTAAGGGATTTTTAAATCCCTTACTAAATATGGTCAGCGCTGTTGGTGAGGTTGTTGATGGCCGACCGTATGTTGAGAAATTTGTGGGGGAAAATATCTTTTCTCCCCCTATTCTTTTTCCCATTGATCCTCCTCCCTCTTCTTCTCGATTATTAGCCGGATGGATAGATTAAGTGGAGAAGATGTAATGAGTGCACTGTTGCGGGACCTGCATGAAACATAAACTAATTACATACTACGTTATAGAATGAGATAAAATAGATGTAAAATTAAATAATGATGCATGCAATCATTCTACAACTTAATGTAGATATTAACAAACATACTGACTGGTCGATCTTTCGCTTTAAAGCCGTTTGTAGTTTAATGTGGTGGAAAAATTGACTAATCAATTTTTTAACAAGAAATAACCACTCGCAGAGGAGCGGGTCGTATCCACAGGGAGGCAATAACGTATTAAAATTCGCGCCACTTAAAAATGTTTGTTCATAGTCAATTTGGACAAGAACCAAGCAAAGATTGCCTTTAGATTAAGGTTTAAGCAAGAAACAATGCTAAAATGGCAATTATGAGAAACTATAGGATATTTTCCGCAATGCAGAGTAAATAAAATATTATTAAAATGTGGAAATGGCAGAAAATGTAAATTTCAATTGACGGTTTACTGTAGCAAAATAGGGGAATTTTTCCCCGTTGTCTTGCGCGACGAGGAGTCGATGGCCGGGCGCGGGAAGCTCGGAGGAGGTCCCTTGGACCAAGAGCTTCGAATCGGTGGTGGCGGCGAGTCGCGCGGTGGCCGAAGGTGGTCGGACGAGCTCTAGCGGAGGTGCTGCTGGTAGCGGTCTGCAGGCGGTTGTGCGTGGGCGGAGGGCGCTGGCGCGGTTGGCGTGGGCGTGCAAGCTGCAGGCGCTTCTGCAAGCGCGGGCGGAGGCATGCTCGGTGGGTCTGCGGCTGGCGTGTGTGGCTGGCGCTGCGGAGGTCTGCAGGCGCGGGGAAAGCATGGCTGCGGTGGTCTGCAGGCGTAGTTGGAGGCGTGGCTGCGGTGGTCTGCAGGCGCGTGGAGATGGCTCCGGTGGTATGCAGGTGCGGGGAAAGCGTGGCTGCGGTGGTCTGCAGGCGCGGTTGGAGGCGTGCCTGCGGTGGTCTGCAGGCGCGGTTGGAGGCGTGGCTACGGTGGTCTGCAGGCGCGTGGAGATGGCTGCGGTGGTCTGCAGGCGCGGTTGGAGGCGTGGCTGCGGTGGTCTGCAGGCGCGTGGAGATGGCTGCGGTGGTCTGCAGGTGCGTGGAGATGGCTGCAGTGGTCTGCAGGCGAGGGCGGAGGTGTGGCTGTTGGAGAGTTGAGGCACGTTTGAGTTGAAGGTTGACGGACGTGGGTGCGCTGAAGGTTCTGCAGGTGCGGGAAGGGGTCTGCAGGCGACTTCAGGAGTGTGCGGTGAAGTGAGCGGGTAACTTCAGACGTCTAGGAAATTCCCCAGACATCTTAAGTTACTGAAAGGGTGGCTGAATCAGTAGCTCGGTGATGGTGGTCGGCGATGACGGCGAGGAGGATGCATGCTAAGGTGCTCACGGTGCTGCGGCGAGCTCCGGATGGCGGTGTGGCCTGTCACACCACACGCCCACGGTGATGGAGGCTCGTCGCCACAGTAGAGGCCGGCAGAGTGGAGTGGAAGAGAGAGGTTCTCTCTGCACAGTGGTGGGTCGGTGGCGGAGGCCTGCCTCGCTCAGCATCCTCTCTCCTTTTGTAGCGGCCTGCACATATTTGAATGGAGAGGTGGGAGCAGATCCACCTTCTCCGCCGATCCATGAATGCGCTTTTAGTGAGGCCGGAGGCGTTGCAGCGACAACCGAGCCGTTGCTGAGAAGAAGAAGAATAAAGAATATTATTAAAATATTATGGTTATTTATATACAAACCCTCAAGTTTTATGTTAACTAAAATAATGTACTTAATTAGTTAACTAATTAGATGAATGGCATTCTAAGCTAATTCTAAATGCACTTAAAATATGAATGCAATGCATGGATTATGTAATTAAATTAAAAATATGAATTAATCTATTTACATCCTAATTTATGCTAAATAAATGTTAGAATTATCCTAATATTTAGGCATTTAAATAATTAAATAGCCCACAACTATGGGCTAATCAAATACCCCCATGCCTAATTTTTGCTAGTCCCTAGCAAAATTAAGCAAAACCTAGCACTCTAAGTAGACTAGTCAACTCACTTAGTCTTCCTTCAGAAGCATATTAAGTTCAAGCTCTAGACCCAAGGTTCCTAAGTAGTTGCTAAGTTATAGACTAGGTTGGCTAAAGACGAGTTGCAGGCACAAGTTTCCCTGATTTCTGACTCTACCCTAAAGTTTAATGATCCCTTAGATTAAAGCATCCGTGCCTGTGTATTGGTCTGAGTTATTTGAGTTAAAGGATTTTTTTTTATTTACTTTTTTTTTTATTCTTCTAAGTCTAACCTCAGATCAGCTATCAACACGGTCTGTGTCGGATTCATTGTCCCCATTACCATACCTCGAAGGGTGCCTGGCTTTCGATGCTTCGAGATAGCACCGCCCATAACGACCCCAAGAACTCCTGGCAATCGACACTTCGAGATAGTATCGCCCATGGATTTCTTAACCGAATTCAGGCCTATGGCAATCGGCACTTCGTGATAGGGCTGCCCATGGTACCTGAACCGCGCAATGCGCTTACATGCCCCCAGTAGGATGGATATCCTAAGAGACAAGTGCCGAGGAGGTAATATGTTATCATCGCATCCTCAAGGTGAGTATATACTCGACCTCTCCTACGGCGGGAACTCTTCCAATCAAAATGTGTTTTCAAGCCTCTCTTAAGTTAAAACTAAGAGAACCAAATCTCTTTTCAGAAAGACAGAAATTAAGTTGATTACCAGACCAAGTGTGTGAAATTTGGATGCTTGGGTTACAAGGACCCATAAACCAAAAGGTAGAATAAGACTCCAGGTACTACCCCACCCTTTAACTCAAACCCTAGTTTTCCTTCCTCAACCTCTTGAGGAATGGTCCGCAACTTAACTCCTACTTAAGTTTTTAAGTCCACGAAGGACCCTAAAGGTCTAAAGCTAGTAGCTCATTTAGCTTCTAAAGTTTGACCCTAGAATTAACTTAGTCTACCCTAGAGTTCCGATTTGCTTAAGACTGCAAGATCTAGCCAGATAAGCTCAAAACCTTTTTTTTTTTATATGTACAAATGTATGCAATTATGCTATGTATATTCCCAAGTACACCCCCCCATGCCTAAAATCTGCAATGTCCTCATTGCATAGAAGGATATTACCTGGGTTAGAGCTGGGCTGAATAGCCAAAGAACTTGCAAATCAGGTTCAAGAATTACAGAAATAGGCCCTAAAAATGAGCAAAGCAATGTTGGCCTAGAAAATAGGTAACCTAGGATGTTGGCGAGCTGATGATGAATCCCGATAGCAAATGCTCGCCCAACTAAAATTGGAATGAAATCTTCCCAGGTCACCAGAAGAGGTTCTAAAGGATAAACAGGTAAAATAACCTCCAAAGGGGTAGGGGGAGGATGACAAGGATCCTCCAAAAAGAATGGGGAAGGAATGGTACAGAGATAAACCCCCAGGGTAATGGACTGACTAAATAAATCATCAATCCATACCCGATACTCCATTACAGGAAATATTGGTCTGTTATGCCCCCTGGTCAGAACAAAAGTGAGCAATTCTCTAAGGCAAGGATCGTCTAGGGTGTCCAAGTTACGATGTTGTGGGATGGCCATAAGATCTAGGTTGGGTTTAATCAGCTTGGTGTCCATCCCAAACACTCTTTCTAAATCCTCAATTTCATCCCTAGCATTCCTTGCACCATCACATGGATCTTCCTGCTCTTCATCAGGAGTCACAATTTCGCTTTCAGATATAAGCGAATCAGAGGGTGACTTCGAAGTGAATGAAGGCAGGTTGGAAGCAACAGATCTAGGGATTATCCTATCAATGTCATCCCCGGGTTTTTGTTCTTTACTCAAATCTTCCCCGGAGTCTATATGTGAATCCACATAAATCTTAGAAATTGCTTCCAAATTTTCCATCATTTTATCATGAGGAGAAATATCATCAATGGGTGTGCTAAGGAAACCTAATTTGGTAAAATTTATGACATCCTCAGGGGCTAACTCTTCAAATAAGACATAATCACCCTTAGTGTCACTCCAAATCTTGAATGTAGGTTCCTCATATAATTCGTCCTCCTCCTCATCACACAATTCATCATGTACCCGAGGTCTAGAATCATTTAATATCTCAGCAGATCCCCTAGGGTGCTCTATCTGAGGTAAATGGTTTACACTGGTAACATCAGACTCCTCAGATATGTCAATTTCTTTAGGGTTAGGTTCCTTAACGGTGGGTTTGAGTTCCATATTGTGATCAGAAGGGAGGGTAGGATTAACAACTTGACTTTGACCCACTTCATCAAATGTCACGAAAATACTATCATCTGGGTCGAGGTCTTCCAATGGTACCATCATTCCCTTCTTTTGACTCCAATATAATTCAGGTGGATACTCATCCTTATCATCATCTTCCTCGGGTTGCCACCTTTCTTCATCCAATGCATAGCTACTGTCATGTGTATTTTCCTCCCACCTAAAGTGTAGATCGCTCAAGGAATTGTTATCTAATGGGGAGGTTTCAAAATCGATCCTCGAAAAGTAGCTATTCTCCCTAGAATTTCCCTCCAACTTAAAGTGTAGCTCTCCCACGGGAGATGCATCTATTGTAGAGGGGTGTACGTCATCCTCAGTGGGGTAGATTGGGTGGCTAATTTCATCTCTTTCTTGTTGGCCTGCTCTCAAAGATTCTCCTAACAATTCACTCATTTCGTTTTGTATTTTCTGTATTTCCATCTTCAAAGAGGAGAGGTCATTTCTATCATGAGAGAAGTTAGGCTCAGGCTCATAGTACCCAGGAGTGTTTGTCCAACCATAATACTTTTTCAAGGAGGGTGGGTTGGGTATTTCTTTGGTATGTGGGATATTGGGTAAAGCAAATCCCCCTCCTAGGCTCTGCTCACTGATTTGGGGCTTAACCAGGCCAATACTCCTATAATAGGAGTAAAATGGATCCCAATGATTGTCATTACGTCCATCAAGGAATGGACCATCTCGATGTCTGGGATCGAAGGATGAAGAGTGGGGGTGAGGGTGTGGGCAAAATGTGAAAGGATGAAAAGCAATGTGGTCCATTCTAACTCACACTTCAATCAGAATTCCCCAAGCAAAACACAATTTAAAAAGGACCTTTTAGGTCTTTCCCAATTTAGGCATTTGATTTTAAGTCAGATTGCAGGTGACAATACAATTTGTTCAGTCAATTTACGCGCCTATTGCCAACCTACGGTTCACCTAAGAAGACCTAGTTGGAGCTTAGGTGTTCTTCCCTAAATCTCAAATGGTCAAGTAAATCCAAAGATGGAAGATCGAGGGATGCAAGTAGGCCTAAGCCTTCCTTTGAAGCTGTGCTTTCGCGGTGCTCCTCAACTACCCCCAAAAATCCGTGACAAGGTATCCCCCTATTTGGATTTACAAAACCTTTGATTTCCAGTTCCGAACACTTCATAATCCAACGATAGGAGGGCTCTTGTCCTAGTATTTCCAAACTTAAGGAGTGTCTAGAAGCGTGCCGTGGTGCAAGTGAAATAAGTGTGCATACACCGTCAAAGATTTTGAACTTTGAATCGCACGCCAAGTTTGAAAATCAAATCCTTGGTTTTTAAAATGTCCTTCCTTTGATTAGTCCTTTTTCTAAGAAAATGTGACCACTTGTTAGATTTATTCAGTACATATTAGGTGGTCTTCGCATTAAATCCCAAATGCAATGCGTGATCAAAAATAGGATGCAAAGTAAGAGAATACGTACCTTGCCTCCAGCGATCTTCAATGCAAAAATGCACGCAATGCAGAAAAGTAAATCTAGAGGCTGCTCATATAGACCTAAATGGTTCGTCCTAGGGCAGGCAGCTTCTAGCAGGCAGCTCATTTTTTTCTTTTTCTATTTTTTTTAGAACTACTTATGCACAAGCAAATAAAAGTAATAATAAAAAAAATAAACATAAATCTAAAGAAAAGGGAACAGACTCCCAAAAATTACCCAACACGGGCCCAAAACAAAATCGGGGAACAAACCCCTCAAAATACGCCCCAAAACAAGGGTTTCAAACTATCTGCAATGAAAAATTAAGTCTACAGTCTTAATTCTATTCTAATTAAATTAGCGATTAAATACAATGGTGTTCGTCTCATCCTCGTCCTTCTCCTCCTTTCAAAATTGCTCGTCCACTTCTCGTCTGGCAACGTCAAGGGTCGCCTCTCACACCGGCTGATTCTTGCATAATTTTTCTCGCACAGAAAAGAAAATAATAAATGGTCAAATCTCTGTACAATTGACAAATAATCCAAATAAAATTAGGCAAAATTATTGCATCTGTTGCCTCCCTGACAACGGCGCCATTTGACTGGTCGATCTTTCGCTTTAAAGTCGTTTGTAGTTTAATGTGGTGGAAAAATCGACTAATCAATTTTTTAACAAGAAATAACCACTCGCAGAGGAGCGGGTCATATCCACAGGGAGGCAATAACGTATTAAAATTTGTTCCACTTAAAAATGTTTGTTCATAGTCAATTTGGACAAGAACCAAGCCAAGATTGCCTTTAGATTAAGGTTTAAGCAAGAAACAGTGCTGAAATGGCAATTATGAGAAACTATAGGATATTTTCCGCAATGCAGACTAAATAAAATATGATTAAAATGTGGCAATGGCAGAAAATGTAAATTTTAATTGACGGTTTACTGTAGCAAAACAGGGGAATTTTTCCCCGTTGTCTTGCGCAACGAGGAGCCGATGGCCGGGCGCGGGAAGCTCGGAGGAGGTCCCTTGGACCAAAAGCTTCGAATCGGTGGTGGCGGCGAGTCGCGCGGTGGCCAGAGGTGGCCGGACGAGCTCCGGCGGAGGTGCTGCTGGTGGCGGTCTGCAGGCGGTTGTGCGTGGGCGAAGGGTCTGCGGAGGGCGCTGGCGCGGTTGGCGTGGGCGCGCAAGCTGCAGGCGCTTCTGCAAGCGCGGCGGAGGCGTGCTCGGTGGGTCTGCGGCTGGCGTGTGCGGCTGGCGCTGCAGAGGTCTGCAGGCGCGGGGAAAGCGTGGCTGCGGTGGTCTGCAGGCGCGGTTGGAGGCGTGGCTGCGGTGGTCTGCAGGCGCGTGGAGATGGCTGCGGTGGTCTGCAGGCGTGGTTGGAGGCGTGGTTGCGGTGGTCTGCAGGCGAGGTTGGAGGCGTGGCTGCGGTGGTCTGCAGGCGCGTGGAGATGGCTGCGGTGGTCTGCAGGCGCGGTTGGAGACGTGGCTGCGGTGGTCTGCAAGAGCGGTTGGAGGCGTGGCTGCGGTGGTCTGCCGGCGCGGATGGAGGCGTGGCTGCGGTGGTCTGCAGGCACGTGGAGATGGCTACGGTGGTTTGCTGGCGCGGGCCGAGGAGTGGCTGTTGGAAAGTTGAGGCGCGTTTGAGCTGAAGGTTGACGGACGTGGGTGCGCTGAAGGTTCTGCAGGTGCGGGAAGGGGTCTGCAGGCGACTTCAGGCGTGTGCGGTTAAGTGAGCGGGTAACTTCAGACGTCTGGGAAATTCCCCAGACGTCTTAAGTTGCTGAGAGGGTGGCTGAATCAGTAGCTCGGTGATGGTGGTCGGCGATGACGGCGAGGAGGATGCACACTAAGGTGCTCACGGTGATGCGGCGAGCTCCGGATGGCGGTGTGGCCTGTCACACCACACGCCCACGGTGATGGAGGCTCGTCGCCACAGTAGAGGCCCGCAGAGTGGAGTGGAAGAGAGAGGTTCTCTCTGCACAGTGGTGGGTCGGTGGCGGAGGCCTGCCTCGCTCAGCATCCTCTCTCCTCCTTTTGTAGCGGCCTACACATATTTGAATGGAGAGGCGAGAGCAGATCCACCTTCTCCGCCGATCCATGAATGCGCTTTTAGTGAGGCCGGAGGCGTTGCAACGGCAGCCGAGCCGTTGCTGAGAAGAAGAAGAATAAAGAATCTTATTAAAATATTATGGTTATTTATATACAAACCCTCAAGTTTTATGTTAACTAAAACAATGTACTTAATTAATTAACTAATTAGATGAATGGCATTCTAAGCTAATTCTAAATGCACTTAAAATATGAATGCAATGCATGGATTATGTAATTAAATTAAAAATATGAATTAATCTATTTACATCCTAATTTATGCCAAATAAATGTTAGAATTATCCTAATATTTAGGCATTTAAATACTTAAGTAGCCCACAACTATGGGCTAATCACGTCCAATGTTAAAAGAGAATTACTTAAGCGTAACAATAGTCCATTAGAATGGACTCATCAAGGTACACTAGGAACCGGAGGTGCAAGCCGAAGGAAGAACCTTCTCCCCAATCCCTCCTTCTGACTGGTTGGATTGAACAGACAGAAGTAGATCATATCGTTCCTTTATCTCAAGATGGGTTTTGGGAGTCTGTAGGTCATTAGGCTAGCCCACTTAAGGACAGGTTTGATTGTTTGTATTGAAGGGCACCTTTCTTCCTCCTGTCTCTCATGAATCCTTCCATATATTACATGCATTCCCGCTCTTTCTCTCCTGTTTTGAATTATCCTATACATGATGATTATCGCGACTTGGACTGTAATCAATCATCAGTTAGATTACAGTTTCGGACCTCTGTGTTATGGATTTAACCCTGAACACTATGATTGTGATTTCTATCCTTCTCAGAGCCACATTGATTATAGATCGTCAACCTTTCATGAACAACCTAATACGAACTATAATTAAGAAGGATACACTGATCCTTACCCATCCTCTGATTACACTGCCTTTAGGTCATCACCATCTTTTGAACAATCTGAAATGACCTATTATCAGGAAGGGTATAACGAATCTCAATTTGTTAATTCCCCTACATTGATCCCAAACCCGCCCAACCCTGAACCAACTCATTTGGTTCAGGGTAACCAGGTTCAAGAAAAGGCTCTGGCTAATTTGAGGAATATCATACAATCTTTAGAAGTTCAGCCAATACCTTGCATTGAGAGATTGGAGCCCCTGATTGAAATGATTGATGATTTGAACAAGTATTTGTTGGATTGGCTCCAGGATGTTAAGGATAAGAACCCGGGTGAGTTTCTACTTGGGAAATTAGCGAAATTGAGGATGAGATTTGTGGTTGCTTTAGTTCAGTCGTGGGATGATTCCCAGGATGAACTCCTTTCAGGAAAGCCAATGTCAGAACCCGTTCAAGCACCTATTGGGGGGGACACGTGTTACAAGGCTGACCAGATTGAATTAGAGCAACCAATTAAGGAAGATCTGATTTCTTCACCTGAGATCCCTGAGCCGGGGTACAAGGAAACGTATGTCTCCTTGGAACAGAAAGTGAGATGATTTTGAGACATACATTAATACAAATCTTGATTTCTTTGATTATGATGGTGAAGATTTAAGTTGCGAAGTCTCACACGAGTTTACAGAATATGAGTTTTGTGAGACGATTGGGCCTGAGGAATCTGCAAAGATCATTTGATAGCCCAAGAACTGAAGAAACTGATCTTATTGGGGCTCACATTATGGATCCAGAATCGCATTTTCTAGAGGATTCAATCAAATGCCCTAATTGTCAGTTACACCCCATTGAGCTTATCGATGATTTTGTTTCTGAGATAATTAGACCCAAGTCAATTCGGATTCAGCCACATCTTTTAGACTTGGAAATTTCAGATGGGGTGATTAATATGCAAGAGGTCTTGGAATTTGACATGCTAAATGAGGAGGATAGGAGCCGGGAAATTTTGATTTGGGAAGCAAGTTCTGGAGAAAGTAGAAGACTGAGTCGAAGGGTTCCTATTAAGCTGAAACCATCAAACCAGGACCCTTACGACATCTATTCTGAGGATGTCCAACCTAAGCATACATTCAATGATTATCCTTTTGAGCTTGAATTCTCTGTAACCTGACTTTTTGGTCATGGGTTGCATCCTCATAAATCGCAAGCTCAACCCCGCCTGCATACAGATTTTAGGTTTTGGGTAATTTTTATCTAGAACCTAAGATATTCTCGATTATGGGGTATGTGTCTGCACTACAATCTGGTACACATCTATGGACCTTTGCTGACAGGTCAGAGGTTTCTTCTGTTTATTCTGATTCTGACCTGCACCTGTGAATTCTTTATTTCTCTTCTTTGTATAGTGTGCCTAGCTGAAGGTACTAAATTCAACACGTATACAGTTCTTTTTATTTTCTATCTTGGAGCGGACCTAACATTCACGCAATTCAAGTGCTTTCTGCTCTGTTTTATGTCTTTTTAATACAATGACATTGCATTAGATAGGCATGGGGGGTGGATATTCATCTCTGAATTTATTAGTCAGCTCCGTAGATTTGTTTTATTTTCTTTTATTAAAAAAAATGGAATTAGGAAAGAGAACTTCGGTTTAAAAAAATTTTCAATCTTAGGAAATAATACATTATGATTTGAACACAAAGACCCTTCAGCCCTATTGACTTAATCAGCCTGTGTATCCACTAAAATGTGGATTTGTTTTTTGAGCCCTCGCCAACCTAAATTCTATTTTAATTGGAGTAAATAAGTTTGGATGATAAGTACACGATTTATCAACCTGCCCTCTAATTTGAGGGAACTTTGAGTTTTAAATATCTACACACTTTCTTTGCACTGACTCATTGTTCGGCGATTTTAATGGAAATTGGATAGCTAATGAACCTTCTAGGGTGATATGGCTGGCAAGTTATCGTGGGTAATAGCCCATAGGTAGGTTGTCCAAAGCCCAGTCACTAGACCTTTCTCTTTTTGCTGCCTTTAGGTAAATCTTAGACCAGGGAAGCCACCTACTTAAAAAAAAAATCAAAAAGAAAAGGAGAAAAAAAAAGAAATAAGCCACACTTCGCCGCATGAGTATGGCTAGCAAGTTGTCGATGGTAACAGCTTATCGACCGGTTGTCAAGAACCCAGCTCAATAAATAAACTGAAAAATCCTAAAACACTTAGGAAGAAGCGGAGAAGCAGAAAAAATCAGGGAGATATACATTGGATTCACCCTTATGTTGACCCCATAAAAAAATAATAGGGAGAAAGCTACTGGTCGTAAAGATACACCTTTAGGCAGAATTCTTTTTTTTAGGTCACCTAGAGGCGTAGAAATCCGAAGTCCATTTTAACTGCCGGTCAACGAGTCTATCACATTCACAATAAGATGCTTAGAACTTAGGGTTTTCATCAAATCTTGGGTGAGTTGAATGGCCGTAGAAAGCCACTCTCAAACCCTAAAACTTGAAAATCCAAAAAAATTAGAAAAGAAGAAAAAGAGAAAATTAAATTTTTCTTTGAATAAGGCGAGGGCTTGAGGCAGTTCTGCATTTTGGCAAATACTCGGGCACTGTTGTGTCTTTAAAAGTTCAGATCTTAGGTAGACATTTTCTTAATGATTGAAAATAACTCATGCCCAAAGAATCCAACCTGATTCTTCTATAAATAGCATATAGTTTTTGCTAGGGACTAGCAAAAGATAGGCATGGGGGTATGATGTAAACATGTTTACACTACTTAAGATGTCTATTTATGCATGTTCTTAAGCATAGGATTGCATTGCATGCTATAAATATTGCATAACATGTATCATCTTGCATTTAGAGTAGTTTGAATAAAATGGAGGTTAATTGTCTCCTTTTATGTTCATGGACAGGGCAAACTTTTTATCGGGGCCTCGGATCGAAGATCCAACCACACAGATGTGATCAGGGCGACGATTGGAGTTCAACGACTCTAAGATCACCCTAATCAGACATCTGTAGCATCAGTTAGTGATCGGGGAACCCTAGAAGATCAAGGGCCAAGATGGTGTGAATCCACACTTTAAATGACAAATATGACCGCACGGATGGATTCTAATCGATGATCGCAGCCTAACAACGCAAAAATCGACTCAATCCGACAACAGTGGCACCATCTACATTATCCAAAAGATGGACGGCCAAGATGGTGCCATGTGGTGCCATCTCAACCATCCAACCGGCCCTCAAGACCACCTCTACCTCTCCAAAGGAAATCCAACGCATGATTTGGGCTGCTGGATCTTGATCCAACGGTTGTGGATGCGCACGCTTGATTTCATTCGCATGACTATCTAGACGACGTAGCACAGCGGGTGAGCGCCTTATCGCAAGGTGCTGGCGCGGGTTCAAATCCGCAGGAGCGAGCGAGCGGTGCGGGCGAGCGGGCACGATTGGCCGTTCGATTGCAATCGAACGATCACATGCGTGCAATTGCGCTCACGCCGTATCGTACGCCGCACCTCACGTGGAATCACACACGGGCGGGCGCGTAGAGGAGGCAGGTGGAGGCGCGATCTAAGCCCTCCGATCTCGCGATCGGATGAATGAGATCGGCTTGACGTGCACGTGCATTACACGCGAGGAGGTGAGCGGGCGCATGCGCCGCCCACGAAGGCCACGTTCGGACCTTTAGCGACGGTTTTATCTGTCACTAAAGGTCCTAAATTAATGTTTTCAAAATTGGAATGACCGAAATGCCCCCACTCCTTGCAACTATAAAAGGAGACCCCCTCCACACGAAATTCTCATCCCTTCCTTATCTTCTCTCCCTCTCCAAAGCTCAAGAGAAGCTTGTCCCACACCCGGGATGCTTCTCGGGAGATAATGTCAATTTTTCGTTCCCCTTTCAGAAGCGGATCCCGCGACGATGACGACGTGCTGCCCCATTCCCATTCTTCCTGCTTCGCCCTCCTTCATCCTGCTCCGTCCTCCTTCATCCAGGAGTCGTCCCATCCGGCTCGTCCTCCAAGCGACCGTCGAGGAGGATATCTCTCTCCCTATTCTTTTTACTGCTTTCTAGAATATATTTACTGCTTTCTAGTGTAATCATTTTCCCGCTTTCTAATGTAATGAACAATCATTCTGATGATGAAATTCCATGTTTATTCTACATCTCTTTTTTGTTTTCATTTGTAATATTCTCTCTCTCTCTCTCTCTCTCTCTTATATTTATTGTATAGTTAGATAGTTCTAAACAATTGAATTACTTCGTGACAAATAAAACAAACGCATGTTTTTAAATCAAACGTCTGCCTCCCTATGTTCGACCCGGGATTTCCATTCCGGTATAAATTTTATTTGTTGAACACGAGCTCTTCGCTTTCATACTACGACAACAGGTTTTCAAAACCAAACATGTTAGCGTAGCAACCGTGCGTTCAACACCAACATTTGATTTTGGGAGAGTTTACCTAAGTTTTGGGTTAGAATAAATGATTAATTAAGACCTAAATTGCTCAATAGGAGATAAGTGAGGGATACCAACTTTAGGCCTCTTGTGCCTGTTTGAGCTTAAACATTCAAGTATTTGTTAAGATTTGGACTATTTCTCAAGAGGTTGAGGGAGTTGCGAAGCTGATGTATTAAGTTTAAGAATTAGGGACTATTTGGCCTTATTGTTTGCCCTTTGGTTTGCAGGACTTAGTAACCTAGGCACCTAAAAATCACACACTGGTCTGGTTTAGTGAGCTTAATGAAGAATGATAAAAACACATGAATTCATGATAAAATGCTTATTTATGATAGTTCCTAGGCTTAGCATTTCATATCATGTTATAAATACTACATAACATCCATTGCATGGCATTTAGGATAGTTGTGTATTATCTACATTAATTCTTCCATTTTACATGGCCAGGAGGTAGTACAACATCTTTATGGGCTTCAGATGAAGAATTCGAATGTACGGATGAATCCGAAGCAACAATCGTAGTTTGTCAACGCGAAAATCACCTTGATCAGAGCTCCATATCACCCTCTACAAGAAGATGAAGATGGACAGCCCAGATGGCACCACGTGGCACCATCCAGGCCGCCCCCAACTAGAGCCATCACGCCCGGCCTCAAGTAAGGATGCACCTCGACCGTTGGATCTTCATCCAACGACCAAGGCACATGTGACTGCATCGCCCTCCACTTGACAAAGAGCTGCTTTGGCGCAATGATGGAGACGAGCACTCTCAAACAGTGAGCGCGAGTTCGAGCCGCAATTCGCCGCGCCCGCTACAGTGCTAGCTAAAATAGGGACACTTGATCTTGATCAAGCGACCGAGATTCTCCACGTGCAATCCGATGTCGCCCACCGATGCGAGGACGCACGCCAGATCGCATGTGCGCCATCTGGGGTGTGCATTTAAGACGACCAGAAGTTGCGTCCGTTGTCTGACCCTCGTGATTAAGGCATGTTTCGCATGGTAGAAATCGAGGTTTGGAGAACCCATCGTCGTAGCTTGCAAAATGCATTTATCAGATAAAATTTATAACCAAAACTTGAAAAGTGAGTCTCGGGTTGAACACGGGGAGGCGAGCATGCCACAGTGTTCGAACTGCATGCATCAAGTAGCTCCATGTAGTGAAGCTTCCACCGCTTGATGGCATCCAACGGGCACAACCAAATCATGCCCGCGCTCACGAAATTGGGCACGGCGATCGGGCTTCAAACGCACGCTCATTGGATGGAGAGGAAACTCCACCCGCTGTGCTGAGGCGACGGATTGTCAAGCAGAGCGATCAAATGGCTCGAGCTCCTGACCGTTGGATGGAGATCCAACAGTTGTGATTTGGCTCTCCTTCAGCTCATGGGCACGACCGATATTGGGTGGCCTAGATGGCACCATGTGGCACCATCTGGCCTATCCATCTTCTATCTATTGCAAAGGGTGCAATAGTGCTCAGATCAAGATGATTCCCGCATTGCCTGACAATAATCATCACTCTAGATCCATTCGTATGGTCAAATTTTTCATCTGAAACCTGCAAGGATGTCGCATTGCCCTCCTAGTCATTGATCTTCCTCGGAATTCATATGATGCTACGATACTTCGATCTAGATGATTTCAGAGGCGTTAGATTCCGATTGTCGTCCTGATCAGATACGTATGGACCGATCGTCCATCCGAGGCCTTGAAATAAATCCACTTCTCTCTTGACAGTAAAAAAGACCTAATTAATCTAAAATATATACAACTATTCTAAATGCAGAATGATGTATGCTATGAAATATTTATAACATAAAATGCAAATCTCAGCTTAGGAACATGCATGATTAGGCATTTTAACCTAAATAGATGATCTCGGTCGAGCGGTCGAGATTCACCATGCATGATCCAATGCCACCCATCGACGCAAGGGTGCACGCCAGATCGCACACGCACGATCTGGGGCGTGCATTTAAGACAACCAGGAGTTGTGCCCACCGTCCGATCCTCGCAATCGCGCGAGGTGCGCAATTCAAATCAAAGCACGCGCGAGCTGCAGGCAAGCCTTGCCATGCAATGCCTCATCCAATGGCTGCCAATGCACGCGCCAGCGATGTGGATTTCAAATGCAAGTGAGCATGCATTCTCCTCTCAAGATCACAGCCATCCACACCTAATCCAACAGCTGACGATTGCCGCACCCTACACCAATGGCTGCCAAGCCTCCAAGAAATAGCCAAGGCACGTGAATGCTTTAGCGATGTCTCTGGCAAGTCTTTAGCGACATCTTAAATGTCACTAAAGGCCCATTAACACAAACCACCTCCATTCCACCACTATATAAACACCTCTACACCCCCCATTCCTCTTCATCTCTACCTACTCTACTCCCACCTACACCTAAGCTCTAGTAGCCTACTAAAGCTCCATTAGAGCTTACTCTCAATCTCCAAAGGCCTCCTATTAGTATAGCATTCCTTTATCCCACCAAATATTCATCCCTCATCCCATCACCTTCATAGGTCGCCTTGGAGCCGACCTCCCACCTCCATTTCGGTAGCAGATCACCTCCTCCTCCTCACCTCCATTCCAGAGCCTCAGTGAAGAATTCCTCTACCCAACGTTATACATCTCAACTCCTTCATCCAAGCTTCTACCAAGCACCGTCGTCTCACCGAACAGCCAATTTAGGAGATTCCTTCTCACCCCTATCTCTTTTATGCTTTCTAGATCTTTGTAATTAACATTGGAGTGACCTACATCATATTTGTTCCATCTCTCTTGTGAATTTATTTTACTTGTATTTTTATTTCAAAAACACAAAAAAAAAAAAGAAAAACCTCAAAATACCAAAAAGAAACAAAGTGAAGCGTGGTTTTCGAACAAAGTAAACGTCGCCTCCCTGTGTTCGACCTGGGACTCCCTTGGATTTTTGGTAAAATTATATTTGATAACAAGTTTTGCGACTATGATGACGGGTTCCTCCAAACCCTGATTTCTACCACACGAAACACATTCATCAAAGAATAATGCCAAAAATGTTCCATTCCAAAAAAAAGAAAAGAATTTCTCAAAGGTATGGCCTAAGAATGGCTCAAAAACACAAGTTGATTGGATGAGTTCCTGCCTCGAAGAGGAGTAAATACTCCCCTTGAAGATGCAGTATAACATATCATCTCCTTAATGCTTGTCTCCTAGGATATTTAAATATCCTACCAAGGGCATGTAAGCACCTTGTGCTAGTTTAGTTACCATGGGCAGCATTATCACAACATGTTGATTGTCAGGGTCAGGATTTAGCTACAGAATGCCATGGGGAACACTATCATGAAGGGTCGATTGCCAGGGCTTTGGGGGTTGCCATGGGTTGCACTATCACGAAGTGTCGATTGCTAGGGACCCTTCAAGGATTGATGATGGGGATGAGGAATGTAATACAAACCGTATTGAGAGCCAATTTAATGTTGGATTCTGGGGAATCATGAAAAAAATACAAAGAAGAGAACAATCTCAAGAAAAACCTCCCTCCCTTTTCTGAAAAATACACTGGCAAGTTGAACCTAGACCTTGATGTACGAATGCATGGGTGCTTTAACCAATGAGGTCAACGAACCTCTAGGAAAATTATGGGGCTTTAGAAATCTTTGTTGCAGGCCCAAGACTGAAGCTGGTCAGGCTCTTATCTTGGCTGGTACTTGACTACCTTTAGGCCTAGAGTTAGTATTTCAATCTAATCTCTAGAGGTGTAGCATGATAAGGCATTCGGATGATAAAATCTAGTCTAAAGACCAGGTCTGATCCATATGATTTTGCTCGGGACTAGCAAAACTTAGGCATTGGCTTATTTGATAGATCCACTTTATGGACTATAATTAAGCCTAAAGATATCATTGTTGGGATAGGAAGTCAATTTAAAGCATGCATTACGTTGATCAAATTAATTAAGCTTTGAATTTAACATTCCTTGCATTTCATTATATTATAAACAGTTGATGCAAGAATATTTTTGGAAGTGCATTTTTAAATGACATCATACCCCATCTCAATTGGAATGCCATCGTGACATTTGATTTTCCAATAAAAATGATAATAAAATCATCATAGATTATCTCTTAAAGCTTGCTTTATTTTCACTGTTATGATTTTTAACAAGTTTAGTTTAAGAAGAAAATACTGGTTCTCATATTTTTGGCAATAATCAAATCAACGCCATTGCCTATTCTTCTCCAATTCCTTTCCCTTTTTTTCCTCAATCTCTCTGCCCAATAATTTCTCTCTTATTCTCCCTTTTTTTCTCTCTTTGTAACAAGTATGTGAAGGACCACAAAATCCTCATCTTCCTCCCAAGGAGGGAGAGCCTCTCTCTCCAACTCTCTCCCTCAAGCAAACCTTCATCCTTCCTTAAGATCGTGTGCCCACAACCACCACCACAAGTGATCGGGCCCGGATAGGTTGTGTTAATATGGCGATTTTATCGTTGAAATGAGTATAGTGGTTAACCTAAATCGAGCCTAACCATCTCTTTTACAAAATTTTTTACCTGGCCTACTTGATTTTATCTTGGTCACTTTTAGGCCCAAGGTCGAACTCAGTGAAGTGGGATTAGAGGTGAAGTTTCTACTCTTTTCCTACAACGAATCTCTTCTGTTCGTTTATTATGTTTTTGGTGTTTTTCTATTTAAGATTTTTTCTGATAATTTTTGTCCTTGAGGTACACCCTCAAAATCAGGTTCTTAGCTTTGAGCCAAATTAGGGTTTCAAAACTGGTCTTACTATTTGCAAGACTAAGTACCTGCAAGTCAAGGATTATCTTTTCTCTTTTGTATTTTTTTTGTTTATCTTTTTAATGGCAAGAAAGAGAAATATAAATAAGGTAAATATAGTATATATATATATGTATATATTATATATGTATATAGGGTGGGGATGGAGGTGGAGATGGCGTATAGCATGGTGTCGAGTCGGTCATTGTCTAGGAAGACGCAACCAACAGGATGAAGTGCTATGTGGAGTGTAAGATGGATGGGTAGAAGATGTGTGCGAAAATGCTTTCTGTACGCGTGTATCGAGGAATATCAGCAACCGGTGCAGATATTCCCGTAATACAACGTATGGTAAGTGATATGAAAATATATATATATGTATATATGTAAATATATATCTATATGTATATATATATATGGTTATAATTATATAGGTGTATATGTAGTTATATATATATATATATATATGTATGTATAGGTAGATGTATATATATATATATATATATTTTATAATTAGATATATATGTATGTATATATAACTATATATATAGATATAGATATATATATATGTATATATATAGTAATATATGTATATAGTTATATATATGTATATATATATATATATATATATTAGTATAAGTATCTATGTATATAGATATATGTAGACAGATATACAAATATATATATATATATATGTATTTATAGTTATAGATATATATATATATGTATTTATAGTTATAGATATATATATATATGTATATATGTAAGTATATTTGTATGTATATATATATATGTATGTATAAATATATGTGTATATATATGTATATATACTTATACTTAGTTATATAAGTACTAATATATGTATAGATATATGTATATATATATAGATATATGTATATAAATATATATATATATATAGATATATGTATAGATATATATATATATGTATATAGTAGTATATAAGTGAGAGTGTGTGTGTGCGAGAGTGTGAGTGTGCGTGTGTATGTGTCTGCAGAGAGAGTGAGAGAGTGCTGTGAGAGAGAGAGAGAGATTGTCTGTTGAGGAAGAAGGCACGGGCTAGTTAAGTCATCCGCATGCAGCTGCCGTCGTCTGATCCTGCGTGTAGGAGCATGCACGTGTAAAGAGGCGCGCGCATGCAAGAGGGAGTGAGCGCGAGGCAGAGACCGCAGCGCACTGCGCTGCACAAAGAGGCAGGCACTAAAGTGGGCGAGTGCGAGCGTGAAGAAGCGGACGAAGACGCAGGCGCAGACAGACACGAGAGCGGGCACGGAGAGAGACATAGGCATGGAGAAAGACACGGGCGTAGGCGTGCGCAGACGGGTTGCAGACGATCGTGGTGTGGAGAGAGAGCGCCTGGTGATCGGATAAGTGAGAAACTTACCGATCACCGCACTGTAGCCACAGTGTTCCGCTGAAATGCGTGAACAGTGGCTACAGTGCACGCTCGGCTAGCTCGACCAGGTGCTGGCGGTTTCGTGAGTGCGGGCGCCACTGAGCAAGCTGGCGCACGCGTAGAAGGACTGCGCCGGCTGCTGGCTTGCGCGGAGATAGGCGAGGGCGGCTTGCTGGCACGTGCGGAGAGAGGCGAGGGTGGCCTGCTGGCGCGCGCAGAGGCCTCGGAACAGGCACCTGAGGCGCGTGGAGGCCTACGCTGCTACTGCTGCTGCGGAGCTTGAGCTTCAAAGCTTGAAGCTCCTGTGGCAATGGTGGAAATGCTTTGAACGATGAAATCAGAGCGGGGAACCACCACGCCCACCGGCTCTTTGATGAGCTGGGTGGTGGTGGGACTCACAGTGGTGGTTGTGCACCACTGTGAGCTGCTCCTGCCCGCAGCATGGCTCTTCAAGAAGAAGAGAGACTGCGTATGGAGGGGAGAGGGGAGGAGATGGCCTGGAAGGGATGGAAGGTGCTGTGTTTTGGCATGTGGACTAGGCTCCCCGCAAAGAAGAAAGCTGAGCCCTTTTTAAAGAGGAAGAAGGCAAGCACAGCCATGCCCTGGCTGTGCATGGCTGTGCATGCGGCTACAAGGCAAGATGGCTGTGCATGCGGCGGCAGGGCAAGCTTGCTGCAAAGCATGGCGCGAAGAGGAGCTGCCATGCCTTGCAGCCGTGGAGAAGAAATTCAAAGTCAAATAGAAACAAAAAATAAAGATGGAAATTTTGTGAGGCAGCACTTGAAGAATTTGTTAATTACAAGGCCAATTTATTCACTCTCCTCCCCTCTCAAATAAATGCATGCATGCGTGTATTTTCACAAATGCGACTATGGTTGCCTATTATGCACTGGCAATTCTAGGAAATAGCACAAGATGGCACAATTGTTGGTGTATTTTTGCTGTGCAATCAGCAAGCCACCGACGACGCCCAACCAAATTAGTGTCTCGCACACGTCCTTGACTTTCCCATCACCACAGCCAATGGTAACAACACTGACATCTGCAACCGTGATGACTCCCCATCGACTACATTCGCCCCGACGACCTCCACCCTGCAAATCACCACCGTGGTCGGCGATGACAATGCCGATGTGACCACTGCGCCTCATTCTTCTTCCCGCCACTACGAGCATCCATCCTCGACACCACCATCATGCTCCAATTGACTTCGTCACCGCGAGTTCCTCTTACGACCGTGCATCCTCCATCCTCGACCCTCTACATCACCGCGTGTCTTCCTCTTCCTCCTCTTCTCCTTCCTCAGTTTCTTCCTACAATGCAACACATCCAACTCCACCATCGGCATCCATAAGAGCACCGTTCACCTTCTTCATACTCAACCACTGCAACTCCAACAGAGACCCCACACGCGGCCTCTTCTTCCTCAACAATGACCCAACAGAGCACACCCCGCCTTCATTCATCTCCATCTTCTTCTCCACGCAACCACCACATGCACGAGACATCACCACCACAACACTGTGCACCCCTCAGCCCCTCTCGACCTCCATGTGAAGGTCCACGCAATCACCACTCCAACACCGTGTCCGCCTTCAACAGCAACTCCACCATCGACGACCTCGCTGCAGAGCTCTTCTTCTTCTTCAACCTATGTCAAGGCCTATGGAACCCAACAAACAGGGAGAGAACCTCCACGCAACAGCCACCGTCGACCTCCGTTCTTCGCGTCATCGACTCCATTGAGCTTGCCTTGACATCACAAAGCTGACCACACCTTCAGCTGCACCAACCACGACCCATGCGCATGCATGGAAAATGATGATAACGTCATCATTGGCCATTTCTAGCTTTAACTAGACATAATCAAGGAATAAATGCTCCTACATAACCGCCAGAGAAACATAATTCACTGCAATTTCATTCTGAGATAATAACAAGAAAACAGGAGTAAAACTGCAGTTTTAACAGTATATCTCAATTGCATTACAATCATGAGTTTTCTCAAGGGTTAAATAAAGGTCAAATGGTCTTAAATGTCTAACAAGTAGGTTCGTACAGACAAAAATTAGTTTTCCCGTGTTTCGAGAATTAAATGACGTCTGAAACCTTAAAAATAGACCTGCTTAATATAATGAGGTTTTGGTCAGAATAAAATTCATATAAACCCTCTAAAATTCATAAAAAAATATTCTCTAGGGTCTGGTACCTTCAATTTGACCATCAAAACTCGTCATGACCTAAAACAGAGCCATAGACAGACTTTTGCCTTAATTTGGGTAATTGTACAATTTCTCCAATCAAACTTGGTCAAATCCTAAAAATACCTTCACCATTGGATTTCTTGGGTCCAAATTAGGTTTGTACAAAAATTTGGGCCCAATCTGAGATCATCTTGACCTAGTTTACAATTTGGTCCTATCGACTCTTTTATCTCACACTCATGCCCCTAACTTTTGAATTTCTTACAAATAGCCCCTAACTTTATCGTCTTCTTCACAAATAGCTCTCGACTACCCTCAACTCCTAATCCTACAACTCTGGCAACTCTAATTTGGCAAAATCTCTGCAATTACTTGACGAATCACTCTCAAAATTGAAAGGGAAACTCATCAAGTAATTGCCTTCCTTTTCAGACAGATCCAAAGCTCCAGATAGCGCCAAAATCCTCATATGGATCCTTCAAAGAGTTGGTTTCCAACTCCGATGACTTTCCAAGCCTGGGAAGCTTGCTTCCCAAGCTCTAACTACTCCCTAAGGCCTATATAAGGATCCCCAGGGCCCGACCAAACTTTTGAGCTAGTTTTAAGGCCACAAACCTCTTCTAATCCACAAGCACCGCCGTACTCCCCTCATCTAAAGCCCTAACCTATGGCACTCCATCATCCACCAAAACCACCCACCAAGTAACCAACCTTCATGCGACCCACTCCGTCACCGACCGACCACCTCCGTGCACCAAACTCCACAAAACCACCACCAACACATTCGCCGTCACCTTACGACTCTCCCGAGCTAGTTTAATGTGGCCATAAGGCCGTTTGTATGATTTCAGGTGTTCATCAATGTTATCCATTAACGAATCTTCGAGCAAGGCTTCAAGCTTGCTCCGGGACTCATACGCCCCAAGTGCTACGCCCAAGAGTCGCAGGTGACTTCCAGGCATCATTCTAGACCTTCGATTTGTAGCACCGAGCACTACTTCAACTCCGATTGAGCGAGCACCTCATCCGCAGCTGCTCCAAGAGAAATTCTGCTAATTTAGCCCCACATCATGTGGGACAAAGAAGCTGAAGCCACATAAATTGGATTTCTACCTCTGGTTGTTTGCCTCAGTCACTTAGGGGATGAGGTCCCTTTCACCCTTCACCTGCCTCGCCTGTGACACACACCACGCAGTCCTGGTTCTGACTAGACCCGACCTAAACCTACACACTCCTCGATCACTACACCACGTCGGTTACCCTGGACCCAGGTACGCGGATCTTCCGATTACCGATAACCCAATATTGTGCATGGCTTTGGGAGAGCGGAACCCAGAGAGAGAAAGAGAGAGAGAGCACGAGGGTTGGGGGGTTTTGTTCTGAAGAGAAACGGCTGACACTTAGCCATTTGAAGAGGGATTGCCTCCCTCTGTGCGTGAAGAACAAAGTCCAAGGTAAGGAAGAAAAGAAGAAGAGAAGACCTGAAGAGGCAGGGCAACTGCAGAGGAGGAAGAAAAGAAAAGAGAAGCCAAGGTAGAAGAGGCACACAGAGAAGAAGAAGAAGAAGAAGAATAGCAACAGAAGAAGAATAAAAGGAGCATTGAAGAAACATCTTTTAAGACGTCTGATTGCAAAATCAGATGTCTGATCATACGCTCCTTCATATTGATTGATTTGAGTAGTTATTCTATGTATTAGACTTATAATTGGTGATTTAAATCACCATTATTTTGTCTAGAATTCTTTTTACTCTTCATATACTCATGTGCTAAATTGCATATTAGAATTTGAGTAATTAATTGTGATCATTTATATTAATTGTTGATATTAGCACATGAATTCCTATTTGCTCACAGCGAACGACCTCAGACTTTCATTCGAGCTATAAATCTTATTTATTTTTCAAGGTATTTTTGAGGATTTATTACTGCAACAAACACATCTTTTAAAACCTCGATTTAGCCCTAATAACATTTTGTCACCGTTGCCGGGGAGCAACATGCAATTCACCGCTATTATCTGCATTATTTGATTATATTTGAGCACTGACTTGCCCTATTTGCTTTCTTGTGATTTTGCGAGGTACTTCACGAGATCTTCCCCGCAAATTGACCACTCCAAGGTAGGTAACTTCCCTATTCTTCCCTAATCAACCTCCTAATCTTGGGAAGACAAAAAAGGAAATAATCAATTAGGAATCACTTGCCTTATTTTTCATGGTAATCATCATTTAAAAGGCAAGTTTCCTGATTTACGAATTTTTTTTCAAATCTTATTGAAGTTGAAGTGATTCTGTTTAGAATTCCCCACCCAAATTGCATGTACCTATTAGGGGCTACTCTTAATTACTTTGAGCTAACACATTTCTTGCTTGAAGCCCAAGGTGAACAAATGAAGATCAAATTGGACTTGAAATAGAGCCAATTAGGGTTTCTGCATTAGGATTTTGAAGTGCTAGTACACATTTCTACTTGAATTAAAGGAAAGTTACCCTCCTGCATTTGTGTGGTACCTAAGCCCTTGGTTGAAAAAATTTAATCAGAAAAATCCTAAAATCAGGCTCTAAATTCACTTGAACCCTAAAATCCTTAGACCTAATAACCTGAGAGCCATCAGGGTGATTTCTGGGTCTTGACCTAGATTTCATTCTTCCATATTTAGGGCAAGACAGGTGAAGTTAGTCTACTTTATAGGCCAACCAACCTCCAAATTAGGTTACAAGTCAAATTAACTTCTAATCAAGTGAAATCAAAGGCACAAATTAGGACATAAAATTGGTAGACTTAAGGTCATAAGTTTGTACATTCCGGTCTACCTGGACCCTCAGTGACAAGGAAGGTCGGGTGGGGGAAACCCTGTAACCCGTGGGGACACTCTACCGTGTAGGGGTCTTTGCGGGGCTCTCCCTTCCTGGCTGCCCAGGTACTTCTCGGGTGTGCAAATTTCTGATTCAGAGGTATCATCCGCCTCAAAATTGCCTTAGTCATCCAAAAATCTTTGGGTGCCTTGATTGGGTCAAAATTCACATCCAGTCTCTGATCCCTTCTATTTAGAACACATACACAAGAAGGCTAGTAGGTTTTTAACCTAAAAGGCCTCATTTGATCTTCTTGAGGATTTCTTTCTAATCTAATCAACTCCAATCTGAACCTAAGTTTTGATTCTACATCTTGATTCCACTATTTGATTCAAAAAAATGTAGCCTGGCTATATAGGAAGACTATTTAGGAAACCTGAGTCCCAAATGAGCATGAAAGAAAAGATAATTGAGAATACTTATAGAAACCATGAAAAATATTGTAAAAGGGACATTCAGGATAGATTCAAGAAAACAACAACCCACATTTTGAACCGTATGACGATATGGATACAACTAAACCATGGTTCAACCCGAGATGATCTCTTAGCAGAACACATGGAATTGGTGAAATTACACAACAATGATTGTCTGCAATATTGGTCAAATCCTTCAGTTCTAGAAGAACTCCAGAATTTTTTGAAAGAACAGGGAGAATTGCTTAATGGGTTATATAGAACCATCGATCAAAAATACCCGTCAGAAGTTAAGATGACATCTTGGAGTTATTCCAGTAATCCATGTAATTTCCCAAATCCTGGGTGTGATGATCAAGGTTGTTGTGGACCCCCAACCTAAATGGAATCTAATTCAAATTATGAACAACTTGATACACCTGATCTTGAGATGGGTTGGGAGGATCTAATTGCAAGTGATCACGATTTTGAGCCAGCCCTAGAAAATCAAGAACCTGGTTCACCAAGCTTAGATTTTCCAGACACCTCTGATACTAAGATCGAATCAGAACCTCTCAAGGGTATAAATTCCATCCCTTATTCTGATAAGGTGACTCTCGAAAGCAATTCTGACATCCCTGTAGAGCCCAACCTAGATTCTAGTGATCCAACCCACACCTTTAACCTAGAATCTAGATCTGAGCCTTATTGGGATGATTATAAGGCCCAATGTAATGGAATCAGATTGTGAATTTGGATTATGATTCTGGACCTATATTTGAAGAGTGCACCTCTCCAACTTCCTTAGAAATATAGATTGATTTTTCAGAAGTCACGCCAATCTATGATATAGAAACTAAGAAGCTGGAAGAGTTGGGTTTTGATTGGGTCTTCCCTACAAGCCAAGAACCTGAGCCCATGCCTGATAGGGACACCTCTTTGAGTTTGGACTCTGACTTTAGGTTAGATCCAAGTCAGGTTGCTGCTTCACATCTCGACCCATTCTGTGGTGGAACTATCGATCTGGAATCAAGTTCAGAAACTTCTCACAAATTCTTCGACGATTTTGAATCTTACTCAGATTTCAGAGAATCTTTGTTTCCTGACGACTACGAGCCAATCTACAACCTCAGCATACATGATCCAATCTTCGACTCTGACTCTAAGGTCCCTGATCCTGAGATCATTGATTCAAAATTAGGTTCCATTGAGATGGAATCATTTCTTTTTGACCCTCAAGAATCAGAAAAAAAAATTGCTGAGTGTCTACAACCCAGAGTTCGAATCTTTTCTTAACTCAGATTTTCTTGAAACTATAAAAACTCTTCAGGTATTTACCTTTGATTTTGATGGCTATTATGAGGACTCTCTAGATGAACCCACCTTTGAATCCTTCCTAGAGAATCCCTCACACACAATTCTTATTGATGCCACCTCTTCTACACATACAGAGTTTTCCAAAACCTGTTTTCAACCTCAACCCACAATCAGACTCAATTTCTACTCTAATTCTCCTCTTAATGAGTCAGTTGCACATGATTCTCCTCCACATTTCAATTGGGTTTTAGACTTTGATCAGACTGATAATCACACCCCATCCTTCTCTAATCACTCCCGTAGGGCTCTTACATCCTCCGCCGACCTTTTTTCACTTGAGGATCCCTACTCTGATCAGGTTGGTTCAACTCAGCCAAACCCTAGATTCACACTTCCATATCTTCTCGAACTTCACAGTATCTGGTGGGTACTGCATCTCTTGATCCACATTCATCAACCTGCCAAATTGATTAGGTTTGGGTTGCACCATCAGCCTGCTGATCTGTACAAGCACCTAATTGGACCAACTAGGTTTTGATCAAGATGTTTGTTCTACAAAACTCATCTGATTTGACCACTCCTCCATACCATTTTCTGCTCGACTGAAAGCATTGAATTTAGCACTTAACAGGAGGCAACCCGTCAATCCAAAAACCCAAGATCCTTCTGATTATCCTTTCTGTAGTTCATGTCTACTGCACTTTGAGTTCAATTTTAGAAGTGTTGATCCCACCTCTGATACTCGTACTAGAGCTTGAAATCATCCATAACAGTCATTACCGACTCATTCGCCCAGCCAATAATCCTGTTCTAATTCCTAAACCCAAAACTATTTCATACCCTCCATTTACAATGAGGACATTGCAAAACTTAGGCATAGGGGGTGTTAAAGTGCAAACAAACAAAAAGTCATAGTTCTGAAGGGCTCTCACAAAAAAATACCTATTCCAAAAAATCAAAAAATAAAAAAAATTAAAAAATAACAAAAAATGAGAGAAGGGAGGAAATTTTGAGTGAATTAAATGCATATCATTCTTGAGGAGGAAAAGGAAGAGGTGATTTAAAATGTCAAAAAAGAGCAACAATTTGAAAGAAATGAGTTAGTCATTAGTAAAAGATTAAGGAATCTACTAAGTTCTAGACCAAGTCAAAAGAAAGAAATAAAAGACAAAAGTGTTAAGAGACAAAAGATATTAGTATGAGTGCTGATCTTAAGCCTCTTGGGCTTGTTTTAGGCTTAAAAATTCAAGTATCCATTAAGATCTGATAATCCTCAAGGGGTTGAGCAAAATGCAAAGCCTAAGTATTAGGTTTAAGGCTTAGGGATTATTCAGCCTCGTTAACTGACCTCTGTTTTGAGGGACTCAATAACCTAACCACCCTAATCCACACACAATCTGGTTCAGTGCGCTTAATATCAAAATCACACAAATGCGTTAATTCTGTTTTGAAAAAGCTACCTAAATTAGGAGCGGCTTATTCAACACAAGTAGATTTGAATGAGTTCCTGACGCGAAGAGGCGAGAAATTCCCCTTGAAGATTAGTAATAACATACCATCTCCTCGGTGCTTGTCTCCTAGGATATCTAAATATCCTACCAAGGGCACATAAGCACCTTGTGCTGATTCAGGTGCCATGGGCGGGATTATCCTAAAATGTTGGTTGCCAGGGCCTGAATTTAGCTACAGAATGCCACGAGCGGCACTATCTCGGAGTGTCGAAAGCCAGGGTTTTGGGGGTTGCCATGGGCGGTACTGTCTCGAAGCATCGAAAGCCAGGGACCCCACGAAGATTGATGGTGGGAGCTAGGAATCTGATATAGAGCGTGTTGTAAAGCTAATCTGAAGCTAGAAATAAAGAAAAGAGAGAGAAAATTCTCCAAAAAAAATGAAAAAAAAATTCTTCTATCACTCTCTTACAAAAACTCACTACAAACTAAACCAAGACTAAAAATGTTTTAAGCACGGGTGCTTTAACCGCGGAATTTAACAAACCTTAGGTTAGTTCCTGTGGGCTTTAGAAACCTTTGTGGTGGACTGAGGCTAAAGCTGGTCAGGTCCGGATCTTGGTTGATACTTGAGTACCTCTAGGACAACTATTGGCATTCTGACCTAATTAACAAAAGAAAGCACACATCAGAAATCTAACCATAAAAAGATATGGTCTAGAATTTAAGTTAATTCCATGAGATTTTGCTAAGGGACAAGCAAAAGTTAAGCATGGGAGTACGATAATAACGACATCATCAGCCATATCTAGCTTTAATTAGTCATAATCAAGGAATAAATGCTCCTACATAACTGCCAGAGAAATGTAATTCACTGCAATTTCATTCTGAGAGAACAACAAGAAAATAAGAGTAAAACTGCAATTTTACTCTTATTTTCTCAGTATATCTCAATTGCAGTACAATCACGGGTTTTCTCATGGGTTAAATAAAGGTCAAATGGTCTTAAATGTCTAACAAGTAGGTCCATACAAACAGAAATGGGTTTTTACGTGTTTCGAGAATTAAATGACTTCTGAAATCCTAAATATAGACCTGCTTAATATACTGAGGTTCTAATCAAGATAAAATTCATATAAACCCTCTAAAATTCATAGAAAAATATTCTTTAGGATTTGGTACCTTCAATTTGAGATCACCTTGACCTAGTTTGCAATTTGGTCCTGTATGACTCTTTTATCTCGCACTCATGCCCCTAACTTTTGAATTTCTTAAAAATAACCCTCCAGCTTTGTCGTCTTCTTACAGATAGGTCCTGGACGCCCTCAACTCCTAACCCTAAAGCTCTGACAACCCTAATTTGGCAAAATCTCTACGATTACTTGACAAATCCCTCTCAAAATTGAAAGGGAAACTCGTCAAGTAATTGTCTTCCTTTTCAGACAGATCTAAAGCTCCAGATCGCGCCCAAATCCTCATGTGAATCCTTCAAAGAGTTGGGTTTCCAACTCTGACAGCCTTCCAAGTATGAGAAGCTTCCTTCCCAAGCCCTAACTACTCCCTGAGGCCTAGATAAGGATCCCAAGGACCCAGCAAAACTTTTCAGCTAGTTTTAGGGCCACAAACCTCTTTGAAACTCCACCTCCGACCCTCCTACTTAGATCCAGCAAACCTCTTCCCCGTCGTCCTACAACCAGCCAACGACCAAATTGGCAAGGCCACGACCTTCCTCACCTTCGTCCACGCCTGGTGTGCCAAAGCCAAGGCCATCTTCCTCGTTTTTCACCACTGCCCCCCTCACGGAGGATTCATCTTCCCCACATCCAGCCATCACATCGGCGTAGGTTTTCTACCCCCTTCAACTGTTAGATTAGATTCCTTAGCATCCTTTCTTCCCCTACTCTCCTTCCCACTCTTTATTCTTCAAATCCGACAATCGACGACACCGTTCACCTTCATCCCCTCCATCTTCGGTGACCACTCCGGCGAGGGTTCCCATCCGCCACACATGTCCATCCCCCTCACCAACTAATCCACAAGCTTTACCGTACTCCCCTCATCTAAAGCTCTAACCTATCGTACTCCATCATCCACCCAAAATTCCCACCGAGTAACCCACCTTCACGCGACCAACTCTGTCACTGACCGACCACCTCCATGCACCAAACCCCACAAACTACCGCCAGCACATTTGTCGTCACCTCACGACTCTCCTGAGCTGGTTTAATGTGGCCATAAGGCCGTTTGTGTGATTTCAGGTGTTCATGGACGTTCGCCATTAACAACGCTTCGAGCAAGGCTTCAAGCTTGCTCCAAGACTCATACACCCCAGGTGCTACGCCCAGGAGTCGCAGGTGACTTCCAGGCATCATTCCAGGCCTTCGATTTGGAGCACCGAGTGCTACTTCAGCTTCGATTGAGTGAGCATTTCATCCACAGCTACGCGAAGAGAAATCCTGTTGATTTAGTCCCACATCGTGTGGGATAAAGAAGCTGAAGCCACATAAATTGGATTTCTGCCTCTAGCTATTTGCCTCAGTCACTTGGAGGGTGAGGTCCCCTACACCCTTCACCTACCTTACCTATGACACACACCACGCGGCCTTGGCTCCGACCCGACCTGACCTAAACCTGTACACTCCTCAATCACTACACTACGCTAGTGACCCTAGACTCAGGTACGCGGATCCTCCGATTACCCAATAACCCAGTATTGTGCATGGCTTTGGGAGAGTGGAACCTAGAGAGAGAAAGAGAGAGTGTGTGTGGGGGTTGGGGGGTTTTGCTCTGAAGAGAAACGGCTGACACTTAGCCGCTTGAAGAGGGATTGCCTCCCTCTGTGCGTGAAGAACAAAGGCCAAGGTAAGGAAGAAAAGAAGAGGAGAAGACCTGAAAAGGCAGGGCAACCGCAGAGGAGGAAGATAAGAAAAGAGAAGCCAAGGTAGAAAAGGCACACAGAGAAGAAGAAGAAGAATAGCAACAGAAGAAGAATAAAAGGAGCACTGAAGAAATGCCTTTTAAGATTTCTAATTGCAAAATCAGATGTCTGATCATATGCTCTTTCATATTGATTGATTTGAGTAGTTATTCTATGTATTAGACTTATAATTGGTGATCCAAATCACCATTATTTTGTATAGAATTCTTTTTACTCTTCATATACTCATGTGCTACATTGCATATTAGATTTTGAGTAATTAATTATGCTCATATACATTAATTGTTGAGATTAACACATGAATTCCTATTTGCTTCCAGCGAACTACCTCAGACTTTCATTCGAGCTATAAATCTTATTTCTTTTTTGAGCTATTTTTGAGGATTTATTGCTACAATGAATGCATCTTTTATAACCTTGATTTAGCCCTAATAACAAACACACCCTCACCAGTGAGCTTCTCCTCACCATTCGGCGAACTCCGACCACCTCTGTCAATGCCATCACCGCCATCGGAATCCTCTCCATGTCCTCAACCTCCACCAAGCTCCATGCCTCCATCAACATTGTCCTCTTCTCAAATGCACAAGGGGAATAGAATCCCCATTTTGCTACAGGAGAGTTGCAATTAATAATTCCCATGGGTACGATTGCCACTTTCATTTTTTTCATTTAATTATTAAGGTGAATTTGTGAGAATGCTGTTCCATTTCTACATTAATACTGACTTAACTTGAACTCTCATTGCTAGCTTAATTAAGAGGGGAACTTGACTTCATTACTTGGTGAAATCACATGTGAACGTTAACTTTTGACTCTTGTCATTTTTCCATTTAATTAATATTTTCTTATGGCTGCTTTATGATAATACCCCTCCACTTTCACATAAATGCGATTTCACCTATTTCATACATTGTCATCCAAATGAAAAAGGGGTTCTTGATTTCTTATGGAAATTAATTGTGAACATTAGCTTTCGAATTTTGTGAGATATTTATGAGTTTATGAATCTGTTCCTCCCTGTGGATGCGACACTCTAACTTTTCGTGGTTCGTTTCCTCCGATAAATATTTTATTTTGAATTTTTCCACCACGTGAATTATGACAACATATTTTCCTAATATCATCTTTCAAGAAAAACCTCTCGACCACTCTCCTATCTACGTGTATGACGAAGAGGGTGCGAGGGTTCTGTCAAGCATTATGAGGAGGGGGTGTTTGACGTTTGAGAGAGAGAGACATGAATGGGGGGCGATGGTGCGGTGCTGAGTCAGAGAACGTGAGGGAGAGAGGTGATGGATGGTGGCGCTTTCATTCAAAGGGGGGGGCGGCCTTCAGTCTGTGCATGCATCTGTGTTTAGCAGTGAGGGAGAGGAGAGTGAAGATGGTGGGCACAATGATTTAAGAGAGAGATCGAAGATGAGGAGGGGTGCCGGAGTCTTGAACTGTGAGAAGGCAAAGATTGGGTAGGTGGTGGTGTTGGCTGTAGCCGTCATACGTTCTGCATTGTGAATGTTGATATGTAATTTCTTACAGGGTATTAGTGTAATTTTTGATAAAGCTGTAACAGAGTTTGTTGTAACAATCTTTGAACTTCTTATAAATACGTTGGTGTGAAAATAGAGAGAGTAGACTCTTTCTCACAACCTTTTCCACCTCCTGTTACAGCATGGTATCAGATGACCTATCTAGGCAATCAAGAGTTTGCGTTACTCGTCATTAAGCTCTCCTGAAGGATTCCTTCCCTCATCGATAGATTTTATCACAACATCAAATCGTGACACTCCGTCAAGTTCTTCAAATTGTTTCACTGCTGCGTCAGATTGCTGCCTCGTTACACCACATTGCCCTATTTCTGCAACAGATTCTTAACATAGCTAGGCAGTCGCCTTCATCAGATCTACCTTAACTGCAACAGGTTCTTATATTGCAACACTTCTCTTCACTATTTTGGTATTTTCCTGATGTGTTCCAGTAGCAATTCAGGTTCAGGTTCCGTGATTAATTTTTCTGTTGGTGGTCTGGTTTCTTCTTCACTTCCTTCTTCTATACAACATAGTATTCCCTACAAACTAACCTCTACAAACTTCCCTACTTGGAAAGATCGATTTTTACCTCTACTGCGAGCATATGATTTACTTGGTTTTGTTGATGGATCTACCATTCAACCATCGAAATTCATTAGAAGTGGTGAAGGTACTTTAGCTACACAAGTACTGAATGAGGATTATTTTTTATTTCACCAGAAAGACCAATTGGTTTTGAGTTGGTTAATTTCCTCTGTCAGTGAGGAAATTTATGTTCAAGTGTCTGATCTTGCCACTACCAAGGAAGTTTGGGATTACTTAGAGAGATTTTTTGGCACCAAATCTCGAGCTCAAACTTTTCAGTATCGCTGTGAACTTAGTTCTCTAAAGAAAGGAGATTCTAGTATTCTTGATTTGGTTAACAAAGCAAAACAACTTGCTATCAATTTGGCTGCTTGAAGGAAGAAGTTAGATGATGATGATCTGAATTTAGCTATTCTAAATAGCTTAGATCTGATTATGATCCCATTGTTGCTGCAATAACTTCTAGAAACACTGCCACTTTAGACGAGGTTATAAGTTTCTACTTAGTCATGAGCAGAGGCTATTAAGAGCTCAAGCTCAACTTGACATTTCTGTTAATCATGCTGCAACAAGCAATGCTTGTGGAGGTTGCAAAGCTAACAGAAACAAGGGTGATCGCTCGAGAAAATGTTCCAGAGGAGGCCCTACTATTAATGCTCCTTTTTCATCACAAAGATCTCAGTTGGGTATTGGAATAAATTCAAGACCTGCAACTGTTGCTGGAGTGACTTGTCAAATTTATGGCAGATTAAATCATTCAGCTTTAACTTGTTATAGAAGATATGATCAATCGATTAAAGCCAATTTTTCTATGTCTAATTTTACTCCTTGGCTAACCGATTCTGGAGCAAATCAGCACATTACTAATTCCTTGGCAAATTTGGACATTGCAACTAATTATGATGGTAAAGACAATGTCACCTTTGGCAATGGCAAAGGTGAGTCTATAAATCATATTGGTCATAAATATGTTGCTACCTCAAATCTTCAGTTATATTTAAAGAATATTTTACATGTTCCTAAGTTGTCTAAAAATCTAATGTCCATATATAGATTTACAAATGACAATAACTGTTATTTCAAGTTGTATCCTAATTCTATTATTGTCAAGGATCTCAAGACCAAGGAAATCCTGTTAAAGGGAGTACCTAGGAATGGCTTATACTAGGTATATCTGATGGTAACACCATCATGAGCCATAACTAGCTCAATTTAGTCATTATCAAGGAATAAACTCTCCTACATAACTGTCAAAGAGCCCAAGTCACTGCAATTTCATTCTAAGAGAAAGACAAGAAACCAGGGCTAAAACTATAATGTTACCATCATATCTTGAATGCAGAATAACCACGGATTTTCCTAGGGGGTAATTAAGGATCAAATGGTCTTAAATACCCAACAAGTGGGTTCATACAAATAGAAAAGGGTTTGTGCGTGTTTTGAGAATTAAATGACATTTGAAACCATAAAAACAGACCCACTTAATTAACTGAGGTTCTTGTTAGGATAAAATTCACCTAAACCTTCTAAAATTCATATAAAAATATTCTCTAGGGTTTGGTACCTTCAATTTGACCATCAGAACTCGTCTTGACCCAAAATAGAGTCCTAGACAGATATTTGCCCTAGTTTGGGTTTTTACATAAATTACCCAAGCACTCTAGGCCAAAACCTAAATCTAACTCCACCATTGAATTCCTTGAGTCAAAATTAGGTTTGTACCAAAATTTGAACCCAGTCTAAAACTGTCATGACCTAGTTTGCAATTTGGTCCTGTCTGATTCTTTTATATCACACATATGCACTTAACTTTCAAAATCCTTACCAAAAGGCCCTTAACTTTTTCATCATTTTCACAAACAGGTCCTCATGCCATTTTTGGAAGGTTGAACCTTCACGAATGAGTTTCGAGCGAGGATTTCTCGCTCGATTCTCAATCAATCTCTCCCAAAATTGATACAAGAATTCCTTGGGAAGTTACCTTCCATTTGAGCCATTCCTTGGGCTTTACGTCTTTCCCAAATCCTCATGCAAACCTTTTGAAGGTATGCATGTCAAACATGTGCGAGAATCATGGAGTTTGCAAGATTGTTTCCAAGCTTGAAACCCCTCCTCGTGGCCTATAAATGGATCCCAAAGGTCAAGTCGACCTCTTTAGCAAGTTTCGGTGCGTCAATTCCCTTAGATTCTCCTTCGGCCACCAAAACCCCTACTCTGGCAACCCTCTTCGATCCTCCTCCGACCATCCAACGACCAAATTGGTCAGCTTACCCGACTCCTCTCTTCTTTGTGACTCTCCCCAGCTAAAGGGAGGGCGTTTCTCCATCTATCTCGTCACCGCCACCTCACCGTTCCCTCCTCCAGCATCAATCCATCAAAATCGGCTGCCTCCGCCTCTATCCCATCTAGCTAAATCCCTCTCTTGCTCTCTCTCTCTCACTCTATTTCTCTCTCTTACACCTACAACACACGCATGACCGCCGATACACCTCTAACCCCATCGTCGTCCTCCACTCCGGCCATATCTCCCGCGAAGTGTCTCCGCCACTCCACAACTCCATCCACTCCGCCAACCAGTCCAAAACCTCCACCATGACTCACCCTCAAAAGCCCTAAATAAATTTAGGGTTTAACACCCTCTACCTTCCCTTCGAACACACCCACGTTCCACCCTCATTCACGGCACTATCAGCCCTCCACCGACCTCTACACGCCCTCGAACCACCACCGTTGCACTCGCCGTGGTCCGATGAACCTTCTGAGCATGCTGATTAGGGCGTTTAGCCCGTGTTCTTGGTTTTAGGTTGCCGCTGGAGCTCCATCGCCGCCGCCTCCATCTCCGACATCATTCAAGCTCCTCTGGTCGTGTTCTTCGCCAATTCCATGCCCAGGCGACGCATAGCATCTCTAGGACCCTTCCCAGGTCCTCAATAGAAGACCACAGCCACTCCTTCACCTTCAATTGGAGGCATTACCTCCTGCAGCTACACGTGAAGAAAGAGGCAGGGGCATAGTCCCACCTCACTTGCTAACAAGCACGCGAAGGTGCATAAGATGATTTTGTGCTTACGGCTTATCACCTCAGCACGCACAAGGGGTGAGGTCCCCACACACTCACGCCTCAGCACACCCTCACCCGTGCTCACGCTTCGCGGGTCTGGGCTAGGTCCGTTTACCCGGATACCCGGGTCTATTCTGGTTTGCCGATTTTGAGAGAAGAGAGAGGAGGGGGTGTTTTGCTCTGCCGCCCTCCTCTCAACACTTATGAGATCAAGAAGAGGCCTTCGCCTCTGCAAGTGTGCTGAGTCCTGTGCTGTGCCTTCTCTGAAGCTAAGGGAAGAAGAGAAGGAAGAGGAAAAGAGAAAAGAAGAGAAGAACTTGAAGAAGAGGCCTTTGCCTTTGTTAAGGCATCTGAGAGCCTATTCTGTCATTTGATATCTGCTGTTACCTTGGTTCTATTGATTAAATTGAGATGTGTTTGGCTTATATGATCTGTTACTTTGGATAACTTGCAAAGCTTAACATTGTAGGGTAATTTGGTGATTCACATCACCACTTTACCCTTTCATTTTTTTGCATTATTGACATCAGATTTTATTTATATATCATTCTTATTTGAAATTCTTATATTGCATTTGAATTACGATCTTGAGAATTATTTTTCCAATTGCTCCCTAAGTTCGACATTGGATTTCTTTCAAGTATAAATATTATTTAGTTTCATGCTGATTCGATCTATACTACAATGCAACGATTTTAAAACCCATTTCAGAGTGAACAAACAATATCTTCCAAATTCCATGAAGAATAAGTCTACTACAGCCTCTTCTGATACTTTTGTGCCAACACCATTAACAGCCAACTCTGAATCTGTTTCTTCGACCTCTATTAATACAGCTACAGTAAAGACTTCTCTCTCAACTTGGCACTACAGGCTTGGGCATGTGAATTACCAACTTCTTAGACATGTTCTGAATCTCCATCAAATTCCCTATGTACAAAATGAAAGTAAACAACAGCTATGTTCTACTTGTTGTGAAGCTAAAGCTCACAGGAGTTGTCTTTCTTCTACTAGTACTATTAGTCAAAGGCCATTTGATCTTGTTTTTTCTGATGTCTGGACATCACCAATAAACTCTTTTGATGGGTGCAAATATTGTCTTACTTTCATTGATGATTGTACTAAGTTCATGTGGGTTTTTCCTTTAAGGATGAAGTTTGATACATACCACATTATTATTCAATTCATTACCTATATCCAGACACAAGTTAACAAGACTATTAAGGCATTTCAATCTGATTAGGGAGGAGAATATCATCAGCTGCATCATTGGCTTAAACAACATGGAATTCATCATCGAATTTCTGCCCCATATACACCTCAACAAAATGGTAGTGCTGAAAGGAAAAATTGTCACCTTATTGAAATGGCTAGAGCTCTATTGTTTCATGCAAATATCCCTCTTAGATTCTAGTTTCTTGTTGTGCACACTGCTGCTTCTATTATAAATGCTCTACCATCCACCAACAATCACTCTACTTCCCCTTTTCAACTTCTCTATTCAAATTCTCCAGATTATCACTTCCTAGAAATTTTTAGCTGTGCTTGCTTTCCTTTTTTAAAACCATACACTAAACACAAATTACAACCCAGATCTTGACAGCATATTTTTCTTGGTTATAGTCCCTATCATAAAGCTTATCGTTGTTTAGATCCCTCTAGTGATAAAATAATTCATTCTAGATTTGTTTCATTTGATGAAACTACTCTACCATTCACTGAAAATCCAAATAAATTCATTGCTCCACCTCAGTCAACCTTACCTATTATTCTTTTTGTTCTCTCTTTCCTAACCAGTTCTAATACTATACCATATTCATCTACCCAACCAAAGTCTGGCAGTAATTCAACCTCTTCTGCTGCAACTGTTGATTCCAATATTCTTTCAAATGTGCAATGCATCAGTTCACCTGACAATTCTATTGTAGAACCATCAACTATATCACAGCCTATAAGTTGTGTTCAAACTTCTTATCAAAACAATTCATCCACTGCCCAAGAAAATTCCCAACTAGATGACCAACAAAATCCACTAAGAACACATACCATGGTGACTAGAGCAATGAATGGGATCTCCAAAAAGAAGAAGGTTTTCACCTCTACCATTCATCCTTTACCAGAATGTTTGGTGACTGCTTTTAATAATGAGATGGAACCTTCATCTTACACTCAAGCTACAAAAAGTCCTCACTGGCACAAAGCTATGGCTGAAGAATTTGAAGCACTTTTAAGAAATGATACTTGGGAATTAGTCCCTCCCAGTTCAACACAAAATATCATTGGCGATAAGTGGGTTTATAAAATCAAACGGAAAGCAAATGGCTCCATTGATAGATATAAGGAAAGACTTGTAGCAAAAGGATTTCATTAGATTGAAGGTTAAGATTTCTTTGACACTTTTAGTCCAGTCATCAAAACTACTACAATTTGACTATTGCTCACTTTGACTATTAGCAAAAATTGGACAATTTCTCAGTTGGATATACATAATGCTTTTCTCCATGATTTTTTGGAAGAATCTATATACATGATGCAACCTCAAGGGTTTGTTCATTCGGAATTTCCTAACCATGTTTGTAAGCTAAAGAAATCATTTTATGGTCCTAAATAAGCTCCTTGAGCTTGGTTTAACAAACTAACCTCTTTTCTAATGAAACATGGTTTCAAAGGATCTAAGACAAATCCATCATTGTTTTTCTTTCAACAAGGGGATGTTATAATGTTCCTTCTCATCTATGTGGATGATATTTTGTTCATTTCCTCTGCCAAAGATAGCATGACAATTTTTTTACAACAGCTAGCTACTGAATTTCCTGTCAGAAATATGGAATTCCCATCATTTTTTCTTGGTGTGGAAATATCAAAGACTGCTACTAGTATTTCTCTTTGTCAACAGCGATATATTACTGATCTCTTATTAAAATCTCAGTATAATGGAATTAAACCTATCCACACACCATTAACTTCATCCCATCTTCAGCTTCTGACAAAAAGCAATGGTGTTCCTCTTCCTGATCCAACTCCTTCTCGACAAATAATAGTCAGTCTACAATAGTTATATTTTTCTCGGCCTGATATTTCTTATGGTGTAAACAAATTAGCTCAAATGATGAGTCAACCTACTATTAAACATATGGAATGTCTAAAACGATTGCTTAGATATATCAAAGGCACCATTTCATATGCATTACATATCACCTTAGCAACCTCTCTAGATATTCAAGCATATACTGATGCTAATTAGGCAAATTCTATTGATGATCGACGGTCAACTTCTGGATACACAATCTATTTGGGAAATAATTTAGTATCATGGTCAACTAAGAAGCAATCAACTATGGCATGATCTAGTACTAAAGCTAAGTATCGAGCTCTTGCAAATGTAACTGCTTAATTAACTTGGATTATTTCTTTATTGCGAGAATTAGGAATATCTTTACCATCTACTCCTATTGTGTGGTGTGACAATATTGGAGCCACTTATATGGCATCCAACATGATTTTTCATGCAAGAACAAAACAAATAGAGATAGATTAGCATTTTGTCAAAGATCAGATTGCCTCAAAACAACTACATGTTTAGTTTATTCTAGGAACTTTTTAGATTATTGATCTCTTTACGAAACCATTGTCTACTGCCAGATTTGAGCTATTGTGATCCAAACTTCAGCTTCTTACAAATGCTTGTGTTTGAGGGGAGGTGTTAATATGTAATTTCTTACAGGGTATTAATGCAATTTCTGATAAAGCTATAACAGAGTTTGTTGTAACAATCTTTGAACTTCTTATAAATACATAGGTGTGAGAATAGAGAGAGTAGACTCTTTCTCACAACCTTTTCCACCTCCTGTTACAACAAAGAAGAGGCAAGCCTCAAGGGGTTTTGCACTGAGAAGAGGGAAAAAACAAGAGGTGCTGTGACTTTGTGCATCTAAAATTGGAGAGGAGTGCGTGATTTCAGTAAAATATCCGGAGGGGTGTGGTGCGATTTAGGAAATCAACAAGGGACTTGTGTAACGAGTGAGTGGAAACTGGAAGGTGATGGTCTTTTAAGTTACTGGTAGCTCTTTCTAAAATTGATAGAGATTCAAGGTGTCCTTCCAACTTACGGTCCTTGTCTTCCTAAAATGATCCTCCATAAAAATAAGTAATTAATCAGATTATTTAAAGTAGGTAAAAATTAATGAACGGTAAGGAATGATAATTTTAAAGCTTAATTGATTTTATTATTGTAATGTATGCTTTTAACTAAATTTCCATTCCAACAATGGTGTACTTAGGTTCTAATTTAGTCCACTAAAGTGGACCTATCACCGAAGCTAGCTTTCTCCTGCAAGATGTACAAAAAAAACATATGTGAATCAATTAGTAATCTAAAATGCAAAGAAAACACAAGAAAATGCAACTAACGGAAATCAACTATAATGTCTTGCCTCCCTGGCTACAGTGGCAAAAAATTGAGTGCGCAAAATCTACTAAGTGATAACCGCATTGTTGTAGCAGGAAAATAGTGACCATTTTAATTACAATTTTTTTGAACTCTCATAAAGAATTCATCGTAAAAACGGGAGACCGAGTCGTCATGCAAGGAGGCACAAGATCAAATTGATTCCTAACTAGACCTAACTAATGTATTTTTTATTTTTTTGGTTTTTCATTTTTTTTTAGTATTTTTAATGGGATAAGTCAATGGAACTAAGGATGGGATAAGTTAATGGAACTAAGGACAGGAACTAGATTGCCGCACAAGGAGCTAAGCCTAATTCATGTGTAAATAATATTAAAAAATTGTAAAAATTATAATAAAATTACTAAAACTACTATAATGCCTAACTAAGGTTCCTCCCAAATTTCATGCAAATACAAGAACTAGAATACGCACAATAAACTCAGAAAGTAGCAGGGACTAAATTGCAACAATATCAAGACCCGAACAAAACATACTTTTTAATTTTCTTAGGTAAAGAATTTTAGGATCAAATTTTGCGAGTAGTCAAACCTAATAGACAGGAACAAAAAATATATATATGTTTTATTTTTCTGATGCATGGAAATAATTGCAAAATTTCATAATTGTAAATCCAATAACTATGACAAATGCAAATCACATAAACAATACTAACATGCATTGAACTATTAACTAAGAAAGAAAAAAAACACAAAATAAACTTATTTATTGATAGGAAATGTGCATTAGTTAGGAACTACAAATTGCAAAGGAAAAGGAACAAAAACAAGGAGTAGAATAAGGAGGAAGGGCTAGTAGTAGAGAGTTGTAGAATAGAGAGAGGAGAATGCCACAAAGAAGACCAAGGGAGGTTGTGCAAATGAAGAACCTAAAGATCCTTGCAACAAAGGAGGGCATGTAAGGGAGAGGTAGAAGGGAGAGGTCTTAAGGTGGAGAAGAAGGGATGGGTAGAGGTAGCGGTGCACCTAGGGTTTCCGTGAAGAGGGGGAGCAAGGAAAGGGGACGACCTTGATGAGGTGGAGGAAGAAGAGGAAGAGATGGCATAGGAGGAGGAAATGAGATGGGAGAAGATGGAATTTGTGATGAGGTGGCTAGGCTTGTTAGGGAGGAGACTTCTATCTCTTGTCTCCTCCCTTAGCTTAGCTTCGGCACTCCTACAAAGAACAAAGTCGCTTATTAATAGTTACAAAATAATTTGGCTTGATGACTCTACAGTTATTAACGTTAATTATATCAGTTAGAGTCAATTTCAAGGGCTCATGCACAAAAATATGACAATATAGTGAGTTTGAGCGCATGCATGCATGTAGTATAATCTTTATGTTAAGATTACTTGAAATTAATGTTTAATGGCCAAGTTGTACAAGTGCATAGTGAACAAGTCTCAAATGAGCAATCGAATCACATGAATAGATTCAGGATGAAAATCGGAGTCCAACGGCTCCGAAATCACCACAATTCAACCTCTATAGCTCCCACAAAGAGCACGGGAAGTCCTAGTCATTGATCAAATGATCAACGACCTACTACTTGCCACATGGAGCCCGCTCAACCCTCCATAGTGAGCCTCAGTCCACCGCTCACTCTCTTCATCACACGGGCACATGCGATTTCAGTCGTTCTATCTCCATTGCATAGTCCACGTTGAGCCATGCCAGCGCCTCACCACAACTATCAGATCAAGCATCAATGGCTGAGATTGGCTCGTGCTTCGTGTAGCGCAATGACAAGGCATTGCATTCCTCAACCACGAAATGCACAATCGACCCACGATTTGCGGCCGTGTGTGGATTAAATTCCACCGCACAATCAAGCATCAACAGCCTTGGTTCCTCCACATCAACCACGTGCGATCGCATGATCTCAAGTGCTCGCTCGCATACGAATCTCAGTCGCTGGCGCGCGAACATCTGGTTGAAAATGCGCCACGTGGCTAGCTTGGATGAAGGCGATCACATTAGCGCAATTACATGCATGCTCAAAGGCACAATGAGAAGCATCTGTTGTCGTCAGATGAAGAGATCAATGGTCCTCGTGAGGCCATGCCAACTCTACGTGCGTGAGTGCGTGCCAGCACGCATGTGAGAGCGAGGGCAATGGTTCAGCATGCCAAACTAGTTCAGTGCAGTCTGAGGCACATTTTAGAGGTTGTTGGTGTCGGTTCAAGGCCCTTTCTTCCCCTATAAAATGCCCTTAAGACCCCCATTGGAAACCATCTCTTCTCCATGTTGGTGCTAGAGCACTACGATCATTTATTTTGATGATAAAAAAACACGTGTCTTTTAACATTTGCTTTTGAGTCCTAGTTTTCAGGTCAAATTATAAATGGAGACAGGTGTTTAGACGAAGTCCTAGCTCGCATCCATGGTGGATTGGAGGAGCTGGACAGAGGCGAAGGAGCTTCACAAGGAGCGAAAGCTTGAAGATGTAAGGACAAGACGAATAGGATAGATTTCTATTTATCTTTTTCTACATACTTTTGTCATTATATTCTTGCTCTTTTTATTTCTTAGAATATCTACTAAAGAGCCTCAAAAGATCCTTAAAGTAGTCCTAGAAACACCTGCACTACCCTAGGATACTTAGGTTTTCTATAGAGAACTTAGAAAACCAAAATAGGGATCAGACAACCTTTTAAGACATCCAATCTGAATTTCAGGCATCTAATAAAAACTTTTAAGACGTCTGACTATTGACACAGACGTCCGATTATTTAAGTTGGACTTAGTTAATTCTGTCTAATGAAATCAGACGTCCAGACCTTAGTCCAAATGTCCGATGCCTTTGCCAGATGTCCAACTAGTGGACCGGTGGCTTCCTTAGCAAACGTTAAGGAAATGACCGTTAGCCTCGTATCAGACATCCGTAGAGGACCCCAGACGTCCGATACATGACCGTTTTACCTCAACTGACCCAAAGTCTTCCTTCAGAGATTTTATAGCTGTTAAACTTGTTGGGAATCCATTTCCAGAGAACAAATAGATTTCCAGACATTCAAACCTAGTGCCAGACGTCCTGTGTGTCGTCTGATTGACATACACTAGAACCTTGTTTAGGTCTGATTCAAATCAGGAAGGAAACCTGCCTAGATTCAGACGTCTGACTTAGTTCCCAGACGTCTTAAACAGGTTTTCCAAACGTCTGATAATCCTATCAGAATCATGATTAATTCTGACTACGGCCTGTTTTGCCTTGGGTTTGCACCCAACGACTATGGAAGCCTTCCAAGGCCTTCCAAAGCCTTCCAAGGCCCTCTATAAATAGAGGAGGACCCCTTGGCTTGTATGATACACCAAGACACACTAAGCAAACCACTTTCCACATCTTTTATGTCCAAGAGAAGTAAGTTGAAGCTCTAGCTCTACAAGCATCTGTTTCACATCTAGAGAGCTTCATCCCTTTGCGCACCCACTCTCCCTCTGCGATTACGAGAGAGACAAAGTGCCGCCGCATGGTTCACGCACCCGCGTCGTCACTTTCTGTTCCAATGAGACATATGTTTCCTCTTACCCTGGCTCGGGGATCTCAGGTGAAGAATTCAGATCTTCCTTAACTGGTTGCACTAATTCAATCTGGTTAGCCTCGTAACATGTGTCCCCCCAACAGGTGCCTGAACGGGTTCTGACATTGGCTTTCCTGAAGAGGGTTCATCCTGGGAATCACCCCATGATTGAATCAAAGCCACCACAAATCTCATCCTTAATTTTGCTAACTTCCCAAGTAGAAACTCACCTGGGTTCTTATCCTTAACATCCTGGAGCCAATCCAACAAAGACTTGTTCAAATCATCAATCATTTCAATTAAAGGCTCCAATCTCTCAATGCAAGGTATTAGCTGAACTTCTAAAGATTGTATGATATTCCTTAAGTTAGCCAGAACCTTATCTTGAACCTAGTTACCCTGAACCAAATGAGTTGGTTCAGGGTTGGGCGGGTTTAGGGTCAAAGAAGGGGAATTAACGAATTGAGATTTGTTATACCCTTCCTGATAATAGGTCATTTCAGATTGTTCAAAAGGTGGTGATCACCTAAAGGTAGTGTAATCAGAGGATGGGTAAGGATCAGTAAATCCTTCTTGATTGTAGATCGTATTAGGTTATTCATGAAAGGATGATGATCTATAATCAATGTGGCTCTGAGAACGACAGAAATCACAATCTATAGTGTTCAGGGTTAGACCCTAACCACGAAGGTCCGGAACTATATCCCCAATCTGAGTTATCCCAACTAACTGATGGTTGATTACAGTACAAGTCGGGATAATCATCATGTTGAGGATAATTCAAACCAGGAGGGAAAGAGCAGGAATGCATGTAATATGTGGAAGGATTCATGAGAGACGGGAGGAAGAAAGGCACCCTGCAATACAAACAATTAAACCTATCCTTAAGTGGGCTAGCCTAAAGACCTACAAACTCCCAAAACCCATCTTGAGATAGAGAAATGATTTGATCTACTTCTGTCTGTTCAATACAACCAGTTAGAAGGAGGGACTGGGGAGAAGGTTCTTCCTTCGGCTTGCACCTCTGGTTCCTAGTGTACACCCCAGTCACGATCGTTTGATTCTGCTCCCCCAGCTAGACATCAGATTGAATAGTAGAAACAGACTAATCAAAAATAATCTCGTTCTAGGCTCCGAAGAGCGAGTCGAATCCTTAAGGCCAACGTCTACTCTGTTTTATTTAGGGCTAGGTTTGAATGTGCTTTGGAATGTGATGGGCCCTTTATATGGGTTGTGCCCTTAATAATTGATTGATTTATGTGTGCGTGCACAACTAGTGGTTTTCAAGCAAGATTATTTTTTTTGATGCGGTGAATTTTAGAGTTCAAATCTTGCTTAGTAGCTTTTAGGATTCAACTTTAGGTATTTTCAAATAAGTTTTGTTGGCACACCAGGTTTTAAAAGCACAGGTGAAGATGTTTTCCTTTGAAGATTAAAAAAAAATGTGGAGTGCCTGGTAAATCCCTAAGAGTTGAACCTAAGAGGCAGCTACTTGATGAATTGATTTTAATTGAAGTGGTGCGACCCAATCAACTCAAACAATTCGCCTGTTGCACCACTTAATTAAGCACACAAGTGATTTCCTAATCTAATTTCTACCCAATTATGTGTTTGGATGTGTGTACCGGCTCCAATGATCGGTTTACCAGTTGCTATGAGGTTGTGTACCTCTGTGAGATTTTTTTAATTTTTCTTTTTAATGTGGAGGTTTGGGGGTGTGTGTGTGTGTCAAACAACAAACAATCTAACCTTAGAGTTTATAAGAATACCTAGGTTGATTGATGTTTGTGTTATTATGTGGTGAAATGAAATCTAATGGGTGGGAGGTGGGGGATAACTTACAAAACCTTCCACAGCACTTTACTCCAATCTACCGCTTTTGCTTGTCTCGAAAGAGTACTTGCAATCACAATAAGAAAGGAGAGAAGTAAGGTAAATTATTTGTAAGTTAGAAAATGCGAAGAAAAAAAATCAAAGAGCGTCGCCTCCCCAGCAACAGCGCCAAAATGTTGAACGTCGGAGTTGCTATGCTAACGTGTTTAGTTTTGAAAAACCTTTCGTCGTAGTATAATAGCGAAGAACTCATGTTTAACAAATAAAATTTATACCGGAATGGAAATCCCAGGTCGAACACAGGGAGGCGGACGTTTGATTTAAAAAATTCACGTTTGTTCTATTTGTCATGAAGTAAATTAATTGATTAGAATTATCTACCTATTTACAATAAATAGAAAAGAGAGAGAGAGAGAATAAGAGAGAGAGAATATTACAAACAAAAACCAAAAGGAGATGTAGAATGAACATGGAATTTATCATCAAAAAGATTGTTTGTTACACTAAACATTATGACTAGAAAGTAAGAAAATGATTAAACTAGAAAGCAGTAAAACAACTCTAGAAAGCAGTAAAAGAATGGGGAGAGAGATATCCTCCTCGACGGTCGCTTGGAGAACGAGCCGAACTACTCTAGAAAGCAGTAAAAGAATGGGAAGAGAAATATCCTCCTCGACGGTCTCTTGGAGGATGAGCCAAATGGGACGACGCCTGGACGAAGGAGGACGGAGCAGGACGAAGGAGAACAAAGTGGGAAGAACGGGAATGGGGCAGCACGTCGTCATCGCCGCGGGATCCGCTTCCGAAAGGGGTACAAAAAATTGACTTTATCTCGCGAGAAGCATCCTGGGTGTGGGACAAGCTTTTCTTGAGCTTTGGAGGGGGAGAGAAGAGAAGGAAGGGATGAGAATTTCATGTGGAGGGGGTCTCCTTTTATAGTTGCAAGGAGTGGGGGCAATTTGGTCATTACAACTCTTAAAACATTAATTCAGGACCTTTAGTGACGGATAAAACCATCGCTAAAGGTCTGAACGTAGGCGTAGTTGGTGACGTGCGTGCCTGCTCACTTGCCTGCGCGTTCAACGCTCGCGCACGTCCAACTGATCTCAGCCGTCCAATCGTGAGATCAGACGGCTAAGATCGCACCATCGCCCGCCTGCGCTGCGTGCTCGCCCGCGTACGATCCCGCATCACGTGCAGGCGTGTGTGGGCGCGTCATCTTGATTGAGCGCGTGTGCCCGTTGGATCGCCATCGTGCGGTCGATAGAGAGCACGCTTCCACTCCAATTGCAGCGCAGCGCAGATCAAACGCGCACCTGCGCTTCATGTTAAAGCGCTCACCAACGCGATATGGGCGCGTTTGTGTTGAGCGCCTAACTTCAGTGCGGCAGCGTCACAGCCGTTGGATCTTGATCCAACGACGGGGAAGGGCTGATGCGAAGACCTTCAACGGGTGCGTGCGGACGATTGGGCGACCGAGATGGCACCACGTGGAGCCATCTTGGCTTTTTTTTGAGATGGTGCCACGGGTGTCAGATTGACTCGATTTTTGCGTCATTAGGCTGCGTTGTCGATCCGAATCCATCCATGCAGTCAGATTTGTCGTTTGAAGTGTGGATTCACACCATCTTGGCCCTTGATCTTCTAGGGTTCCCCGATCTCTATCTAGTGCTACAGATGTCTGATTAGGGTGATCTTGGAGTCATTGAACTCCAATCGTCACCCTGATCATATCTGTACGGTTGGATCTTCAATACGCGGCCCCAATAAAAAATTTACCCTGTCCATGAACATAAAAGGAGACAATTAACCTCTATTTTATTCAAACTACTCTAAATGCAAGATGATGCATGTTATGCAATATTTATAGCATGCAATGCAATCCTATGCTTAAGAACATGCATAAATCGACATCTTAAGTAGTTTAAACGTGTTTACATCATACCCACATGCCTATCTTTTGCTAGTCCCTAGCAAAAACTATATGCTATTTATAGAAGAATTAGGTTGGATTATTTAGGCATGAGTTATTTTCAATCATTAAGAAAATGTCTACTTAGGATCTAAACTTTCAAAGACACAACAGTGCCCGAGTATTTGCCAAAATGCAGACCGCCTCAAGCCCTCACCTTATTCAAAGAAAATTTTCTTTTTCTCTTTTTCCTTTTTTTTTTTTTTTTTGGATTTTCAAGTTTTAGGTTTAAGAGTGGCTTTCTACGGCCATTCAACTCACTCAAGATTTGATGAGAACCCTAAGTTTTAAGCATCTTATTGTGAATGTGATAGACTCGTTGACTGATAGTTAAAACGGACTTCGGATTTCTACGCCTCTAGGTGACCTAAAAAAGAGAATTCTGTCTAAAGGTGTATCTTTATAATCGATAGCTTTCTCCCTACTTTTATTCTTTTACGGGGTCAACACAAGGGTGAATCCAATGTATATCTCCCCGGCTTATTCTACTCCACTTCTTCCTAAGTGTTTTGAGAATTTTCAGTGTATTTATTGAGCTGGGTTCTGGACAACCGATCGATGAACTGTTACCACCGACAACTTGCCAGCCATACTCGTGCGGTGAAGTGTGGTTTATTTCTTTTTTTTCTCCTTTTCTTTTTGACTTTTTTTTTTTAAGTAGGTGGCTTCCCTGGTCTAAGATTTACCTAAAGGCAGCAAAAAGAGAAAGATCCAGAGACTGGGCTCTGGACAACCTACCTATAGGCTGTTACCCACGATAACTTGCCAGCCATATCACCCTAGAAGGTTCATTAGCTACCCAATTTCTATTAGAATCGCCGAACAATGAGTCAGTGACAAGATAGTGTGTAGATGCTTAAAACTCAAAATTCCCTCAAATCAGAGGGTGGTTGATAGGTCGTGTACTTATCACCCAAACTTATTTACTCCAATTATGATAGAATTAAGATGGTGAGGACTCGAAAGATAAATCCACATTTTAGTGGATACACAGGCTGATTAAGTTCCAAAGACCTGAAGGGTTTTTGTGTTCACATCATAATGTAGTATTTCCTAAGATTGAAATTTTTCTTAAACCCAAGTTCTCTTTCCTAATTCCAATTTTTTTATAAAACAAATTTACAGAGTTGACGAATAAATTCAGATATGAATATCCACCCCCCCATGCCTATCTAATGCAATGTCCTTATTGTATTAAAAAGGCATAAAATAGAGTGGAATATAATAGAAAGCACCTGAATTGCATGAATGTCAGGTCCGCTCCGAGATGAAAACTAAAAAGAACTGTATATGTGCTGAATTTAGTGCCTTGAGCTAGGCACACTATACAAAGAAGAGGAATAACTAATTCACAGGTGCAGGTCAGAATCAGAATAAACAGAAGCAACCTCTGACCTGTCAACAGAGGTCCACAGATGTGGCCCAAATTGTGGTGCAGACCCATACCCCATAATCAAGAATATCTCAGGTTCTGGATAAAAATTACCCAAAACCTAAAATCTGTATGCAAGCGGGATCGAGCATGCGATTTATGAGGATGCAACCCAAGACCAAAAAGTCGAGTAACAGGGAATTCAAACTCAAAAGGATAATCATTGAATGTGTGCTTGGGTTTGACATCCTCAGAACAAATGTCGTAAGGGTTCTGGTTTGATGGTTTCAGCTTAATAAGCACCCTTCGACTCAGTCTTGTACTTTCTCCAAAACCTACTTCCCAAATCAAAATTTCTCGACTCCTATCCTCCTCATTCAGCATGTCAAATTCCGGGACCTCTTGCATACTAATCACCCCATCTGAAATCTCCAAGTCTAAATGATGTGGCTGAATCAGAATTGACTTGAATCTAATTATCTCATAAACAGAATCATCGATAAGCTCAATGGGGTCTAACTGACAATCAGGGCATTGAATTGAATCCTCCAGAAAATGTGATTCTGGATCCATAATGCGAGCCCTAAAATCAGATTCCTCAGTTATTGGGCTATCAAATGATCTTTTAGATTCCTCAGGCCCAATCGTCTCACAAAACTTGTGTTCTATAAACTCGCGTGAGACTTTGCAACTTAAATCTTCACCATCAGAATCAAAGAAATCGAAATTCGTATTAACGTATGTCTCAAAATCATCAGTCACTTTCTGTTCCAATGAGACATACGTTTCCTCGTACCCTGGCTCAGGGATCTCAGGTGAAGAATTAAGATCTTCCTTAATTGGTTGCTCTAATTCAATTTGGTCAGCCTCGTAACATGTGTCCCCCCAACAGGTGCCTGAACGGGTTCTGACATTGGCTTTCCTGAAGAGGGTTCATCTTGGGAATCATCCCATGATTGAATCAAAGCCACCACAAATCTCATCCTCAATTTCGCTAACTTCCCAAATAGAAACTCACCTGGGTTCTTATCCTTAACATCCTGGAGCTAATCCAACAAAGACTTGTTCAAATCATCAATCATTTCAATCAGAGGCTCCAATCTCTCAATGCAAGGTATTGGTTGAACTTCTAAAGATTGCATGATATTCCTTAAGTTAGCCAGAACATTATCTTGAACCTGGTTACCTTGAACCAAATGAGTTGGTTCAAGGTTGGGTGGATTTGGGGTCAAAGTAGGGGAATTAACGAATTGAGATTCGTTATACCCTTCCTAATAATAGGTCATTTCAGATTGTTCAAAAGGTGGTGATGACCTAAAGGTAATGTAATCAGAGGATGGGTAAGGATCAGTATATCCTTCTTGATTGTAGATCATATTAGGTTGTTCATGAAAGGATGACGATCTATAATCGATGTGGCTCTGAGAAGGATAGAAATCACAATCATAGTGTTCAGGGTTAGACCCTAAAAACAGAGGTCCGAAACTGTATCCCCAATCCGAGTTATCCCAACTAACTGATGGTTGATTACAGTACAAGTCGGGATAATTGTCATGTTGAGGATAATTCAAAATAGGAGGGAAAGAGCAGGAATGCGTGTAATATGTGGAAGGATTCATGAGAGACGGGAGGAAGAAAGGCACCCTGCAATACAAACAATCAAACCTGTCCTTAAGTGGGCTAGCCTAAAGACCTACAAACTCCCAAAACCCATCTTGAGATAGAGAAACGATTTGATCTACTTCTGCCTGTTCAATCCAACCAATTAGAAGGAGGGACTGGGGAGAAGGTTCTTCCTTCAGCTTGCGCCTCCGGTTCCTAGTGTACCCCCCAGCCGCGATCGTTTGATTCTACTCCCCCAGCTAGACATCAGATTTAACAGTAGAAATAGACTAATAGAAAATAATCTCGTTCTGGGCTCCAAAGAGCGAGTCGAATCCTTAAGGCCAACGTCTACTCTGTTTTATTTAGGGCTAGGTTTGAATGTGCTTTGGAATGTGATGGGCCCTTTATATGGTTGTGCCCTAAATAATTGATTGATTTATGTGTGCATGCACAACTAGTGATTTTCAAGCAAGATTATTTTTTTTGATGCGGTGAATTTTAGAGTTCAAATCTTGCTTAGTAGCTTTTAGGATTCAACTTTAGGTATTTTCAAACAAGTTTTGTTGGCACACCAGGTTTTAAAAGCACAGGTGAAGATGTTTTCCTTTCAAGATTAAAAAAAAATGTGGAGTGCCTGGTAAATCCCTAAGAGTTGAACCTAAGAGGTAGCTACTTGATGAGTTGATTTTAATTGAAGTGGTGAGACCCAATCAACTCAAACAATTGGCCTGTTGCACCACTTAATTAAGCACACAAGTGATTTCCCAATCTACTTTCTACTCAATTATGTGTTTGGATGTGTGTACCGGCTCCAAAGATCGGTTTACCAGTTGCTATGAGGTTGTGTACCTCTGTGAGATTTTTTTAATTTTTCTTTTTAACGTGGAGGTTTGGGTGTTTGTGTGTGTCAAACAACAAACAATCTAACCTTAGAGTTTATAAGAACACCTAGGTTGATTGATGTTTGTGTTATTATGTGGTGAAATGAAATCTAATGGGTAGGAGGTGGGGGATAACTTACAAAACCTTCCACAGCACTTTACTCCAATCTACCGCTTTTGCTCATCTCGAAAGAGTACCTGCAATCACAATAAGAAAGGAGAGAAGTAAGGTAAATGATTTGTAAGTTAGAAAACATGAAGAAAAAAAATCAAAGAGCATCGTTTCCCTGGCAACGGCGCCAAAATGTTGAACGTCGGAGTTGCTATGCTAACATGTTTGGTTTTGAAAAACCTTTCGCCGTAGTATGATAGCGAAGAACTCATGTTCAACAGATAAAATTTATACCGGAATGGAAATCCCGAGTCAAACATAGGGAGGCAGACGTTTGATTTAAAAAATTCGCGTTTCTTTTATTTGTCACGAAGTAAATTAATTGATTAGAATTATCTACCTATTTACAATAAATAGAAGAGAGAGAGAGAGAATATTACAAACAAAAATCAAAAGGAGATGTTGAATGAACAAGGAATTTATCATCAAAAAGATCGTTTGTTACACTAAACATTTTGACTAGAAAGCGAGAAAATGATTAAATTAGAAAGCAGTAAATCTATTCTAGAAAGCAGTAAAAGAATGGGGAGAGAGATATCCTCCTCGACGGTCGCTTGGAGGATGAGCCAAACTACTATAGAAAGCAATAAAAGAATGGGGAGAGAAATATCCTCCTTGATGGTCGCTTGGAGGACGAGCCGGACAGGACGACGCCTAGACAAAGGAGGACGGAGCAGGATGAAGGAGAATGAAGCGGGAAGAATTGGAATGGGGCAGCACATCGTCGTCGTCGCGGGATCCGCTTCCGAAAGGGGGATGAAAAATTGACTTTATCTCGCGAGAAGCATCCCGGGTGTGGGACAAGCTTTTCTTGAACTTTGGAGAGGGAGAGAAGAGAAGGAAGGGATGAGAATTTCATGTGGAGGGGGTCTCCTTTTATAGTTGCAAGGAGTAGGGGCAATTTGGTCATTACAACTCTTAAAACATTCATGTTAGAGCGCTCAACCAACGTACTATGGGCGCGTTTGTGTCGAACGCCTAACTTCAGTGTGGCCACTTCGCAGCCATTGGATCTTGATCCAACGGCAGGGAAGGGCTGATGCGAAGACCTTCAGCGGGTACGTGCGGACGATTGGGCGGCCGAGATGGCACCACGTGGTGCCATCTTGGCCGTCCATCTTCTGGATGATGTAGATGATGCCACGGGTGTCGGATTGACTCGATTTTTGCATCGTTAGGCTACGATCATCGATCCAAATCCATCCGTGTGATCAGATTTGTAATTTGAAGTGCGGATTCACACCATCTTGGCCCTTGATCTTCTAGGGTTCCCCAGTCTCTATCTGATGCTACAGATGTCTAATTAGGGTGATTTTGGAGTCGTTGAACTCCAATCGTCACCCTGATCATATCTGTATGGTTGGATCTTCGATCCGAGGCCTCGATAAAAAATTTGCCTTGTCCATGAACATAAAAGGGGACAATTACCCTCCATTTTATTCAAACTACTCTAAATGCAAGTAGATGCATGCTATGCAATATTTATAGCATGCAATGCAATCCTATGCATAAGAACATACATAAATAGACATCTTAAGTAGTGTAAACGTGTTTACATCAGGGTCACCGCCATCGAGGAGGCAAACGAGGTGGAGGAGCTCAGCATGAAAGATCTCCTAAGCAATCTAATGGCTTACGAGACAAAGTTAAAGCAAAAGAAGAAGGATACACCAGAGCCTAAACCAAAGAAGACCCTCGCATTCAGAGTCGCATTAGATAGCGAGGTAAGGTCCGACGACGAAGACTTTAAAATTTTACTTAAGAAATTTTCCAAGTTTTGTAGGGAGTCAAAGAAAGAAAAGAAGGAGAAGAAGGAAAGCCCGAGACTTTGCTACCACTGCAACGAGAAAGGGCATCTACGACCAGAGTGCCCTCTTCTCAAGAAGGAGAAGAAGAAGGAAAAGGAGAAGAAGTCTAAGAAGAAGGCGTTCCAAGCAACCTGGGATGACACGAGCTCAGAGGAAGAAGAAGAGCAGAACCCCGAGGAAGAAATCGCCTGCATGGGCTTCATAGCCATAGGAAGTGATATCGACAACAACTACACGACAACAGCGGTAATGAGGTAAATCCTGATTTACAAGATGCTTTCGATGAACTATTCAAGTTTAGTAAATCACTTAAGGTAGAAAATAAAAATATTAAAAAGAACCTTAGTTTTCTTAAAAATGAAAATGAAAGGTTAGAAAAACAACTTAAGGATCTAGAAGCTAATCCTAAAAATGATGACTCGTTATTAGAAAATCATAACCTTATCGATAAAAATAATAAGTTGATTGAGGAAAACACTAATTTAAAAATAGAAATTTCTAGCTTAAAAATCAAGATGCATGCTATTGAAGGTGAACTTGCATGTCTTAGGGAGAAATCAAATAATTTGATAAATAAGGTAGATAACTTATATAGCCCTAAGGTTGAGAAAGGATCTCCGTCAAGGAGACCCGCTAACAGATCCGGGTCCAAATTAACTTGGATACCGATGAGAGATCCAGAATCTTATTTTGTAGGTTTCAAGGGTGACTATAATACAAGAGATTGGACCTACAAGCTCAAGAATGGTCAACTCGAGTTGGGAGGACCAAAGAGTAGACCAAGGAGAAGGACAAGAAGATCGACGAGATGGCGAACAAATGATGGACCTGCCGCACATCGACCGCCAGACTGGAGACCGGAGCCGATGCCCGAGCCTCCAAACTACGGATGGGAGCCCTATCCGATATGGCATCCACCACCTCCATTTGGGCCATTCTATTGGCCATGGTAGGTGAGGTAACCCTTAACCCAATCTTTTTATCATTAGCATATAGATAGGGGGAGTTAAAATTATGAGCTATGTGTCAATCATTAAGGGGGAGAACTTGTTAGCTATATTTCCTTTAGAAAGGGGAAAAAAATAATAGCTATCTTATTGTTACAAAGAAGGGGAGGACATTACTCTTGTTAAAAGAAATTCAACCCAATTATAGAAGAGCATGTTTTAAGAGGGAGATATAGGATATTTAAAATTGATAAAAAAACCTTTTTGATAATGTCAAAAAGGGGGAGGATTTTATGCATTATTATTTTTTGTTTTGTCATCATCAAAAAAGGGGAGATTGTTGGTGCTAGAGAACCACGATCGTTTATTTTGATGATAACAAAACACGTGTCTTTTAACATTTGCTTTTGAGTCTTAGTTTCATGTCAAATTGTAAATGGAGACAGATGTTTAGACGGAGTTCTAACTCGCATCCATGGCGGATTGGAGAAGCTGGACAGAGGTGGAGGAGCTTCACGAGGAGCAAAAGCTTAAAGATGGAAGGACAAGAAGAATAGGATAGATTTCTATTTATCTTTTCTATGTACTTTTGTCATTATATTCTTGCTCTTTTTATTTCTTAGAATATCTGTTAAAAAGCCTCAAAAGATCCTTAAAGTAGCCCTAGGAACACCTGCACTACCCTAGGATACTTAGGTTTTCTATAGAGAACTTAGAAAACCAAAATAGGGATCAGATAGCCTTTTCAGATGTCTAATCTGAAATTCAGATGTCTGATAAAAACTTTTAAGACGTCTAACTATTGACTCAGACGTCCGATTATTTAGGCTGGACTTAGTTAGTTCTGTCTGATGAAATCAGACGTCCAGACCTTAGTCCAGACATCTTAGAAGACATCTAATGCCTTTGCCAGACGTCCAATTAGTGGACCGTTGACTTCCTTAGCAAATGTTGAGGAAATGACCGTTAGCCTCGTATCAGACGTTCGTAGAGGACCCCAAACATTTGATACATGACCGTTTTGGCTCGACTGACCCAAAATCTTCCTTCAGAGATTTTATAGCCGTTAGACTTGTTGGGAATCCATTTCCAGAGAACAAATAGGTTTCCAGACATCCAGACCTAGTGCCACACATCATGTGTGTCGTCTGATGGACATACACTAGAACCCTGTTTAGGTCTGATTCAAACCAAGGAAACCCGCCTAGATTCAAACGTCTGACTTAGTTCCCAGACATCTTAAATCGGTTTTCCAGACGTCTGATGCCAAGACCAAACATCTGATGACCCTGTCAGAATCATGATTAATTCTGACTATGGCCTGTTTTGCCTTGGGTTTGCACTCAACGGCTATGGAAGCCTTCCAAGGCCTTCCAAAGCCTTCCAAGGCCCTCTATAAATAGAGAAGGACCCCTTGGCTTGTATGATACACCAAGACACACTAGGCAAACCACTTTCCACATCTTTTGTGTCCAAGAGAAGTAAGTTGAAGCTCTAGCTCTCCAAGCATTTGTTTCACATCTAGAGAGCCTCGTCCCTTTGCACACCCGCTCTCCCTCTGCGATTACAAGAGCGACAAAGCGCCGCCACGTGGTTCACGCACCCGCGTCGTCACTTCGACGCACTTCCACCAAAGGGAAGTTTCCTAACTCCTATAGAAGCTAGGATTAAATATTTGAGGCTCTATAGGATTGTTGTACTTTATATGGCCTTTGGTTAGGTATTCGCTTGCGAATTCCCGTCTCCTTCGCGAGACAAATTCCTTCTTGTAAAGAGAAGGGGTGTTGAGGTACACTACCCTCGGTCTAAGTAGTGTGGTTGCAATTGAGGTTCAGTCACCCTCGTTTAAGTGACTGGGTTTAGTGGATTTGATCGACTAGGTCGATCGGGAAATCCTAACTCGAGAGGGTTAGGTGGTGGTTTTCACCCGATTTGGGTTTTCACCTAAAAATACTTGTGCCCACTGTGTGATTGTTCATTTTGTGAGATTGTCTATTTTAATTTTGCACTTTATATTACATCACGCATATCTTACCCCCTCCAACCAGGAAATTACACTCCAAGAATTCTACCACCTTATAGAGCTTCAAAGCTAGTCCTCTACCACCGTGGCTGCTTAGACTTGCTCCTATTAGCGATACTTTCTAGTTCTTTACTTTGTATTTCATACTTTATTCAAGCATTCTTATAGCCTTCATGCTCATGTTTGCAAGACGATTCGGATGGTTTATAGAAGTAACATGTGCTATTATCTTTGTGTCATTTTCATGTCTAGTTATGCTTCTACTTGCTACTATTAGGATGTGTAGTTAGCTACCAAACTATACCTCAGATTCCTAACCCTTTTCTCTCTCTCTATCTCCTTTACACGTAAGTGAATAGACATAATAATCCAGTGACAATAAATCTTAGTGACAAGAAGATTCAATTTTTCACCTTCCTGTGACACTTGGATTCACCATTTGTTTATTCTTATCAAAATTGATGTCGTAATCTCAAGCTACAAAGTACAAATTATCTTAACATGTTTTCCGACATCAGGGCTCAATTACACATTCTTAATTCCAAAATGCATGCATGCACTAATACTTAAAAATATTCTAGTTCTAATGCAATTAATTCTACAAAACTTGCACAATTAAGTATGATATAACTGATTTGTTAGTTCAACCTCTCCTAAATAATGTTTTGATGATTTTACAAAATAAAGGAAAAGAAATAAATACTAGGCATACCATATTTCCCTATCATAACTCCATTGCAGGTTCTGACATTTCAAAATCAAAGTATCAATGATGATATCTTATGTCTAGTTCTTCGATTTTGTTGTATGACCTCACAAGAGTTGTAATTTTCTATTTATTGAGTATAGAAAGAGTTGTAAAGAAATCCCAACAAACATATAAAATCTCTAGACTTAAGCTCTCAACACTTAATAAAAATTAGAAACAAAAGCCCAACTCAAAGACACACATCAGACGTCTAAACAACTTCCTAGATGTTTGATATCTCAGCATAAGTCATCTGACCTTTTAATCAAATGACGAAACATAATTATCGTCGCCTTAAGATTTTAAGTACTTGGGCTCCAGATGATTAGACTTAAGGAGGCATGTCCCAAGAGATTGGATCGAAATCCAAATCAAATCAGGCTCATGAAGACTCTGACAGCAGAATTGAATGTCTGATTTTTGGGTCAGATGTTTGACAATATTTTTGGTCGTCTCATACAAAGGGTCAGAGTTCCTGATTTTGTTGAATGGAAATAGGGTTCTAGGTTAGACATCTAGGATGCTATTTCAAGACATCTAAGTGAAATTTTAGACATCTAATTTAATATGGGTTTTTCCCTCTTTTAGATCAGATCCAAACACGGTTCTAGTGTTTAAGGGACATATTCTAATTGGATGTCTGACATAGGTTCTGGACATCTGATGATCACGTGATCTTAGATTTCAGATTTCTTGCGAATCCAAAAAGTGAGATTTAGTATGGAAAATCTTTGTAACGTGTTTTTTGGTGTAACGTTCCATTATTGGACATCTGGAGACATATCCAGACATCTGGAATAGAGGGTAAGGCAATCCTACCATTGGATATGATCTGACAAAAGGGGATTTGGAAATGATTAGACCAACGGTACACTCTAAGGTCGTTTGATAGACTTACAAACATCTAAATGGTTCTACGAACACCTTTTGTCGCCATTGTCGGGGAGAAGAGAGGGGAAGTTAACGATCAAACAGGTACAAGCTCTTCCTGTAGACATGGCGACCTATTTATAGATGTGCTACCCTCTTCAATTAAGCCAAGAGACATGGATTTGGAAGGTCTTATGGTTATTTCTTGAGCTCTAAGCTCTCGAGATCGCCGACAATAGATACAGCCATGATTGGCCTCATGAGTATGCTCAGGAGATGCAGAAGATCTCCACGATCAATCTTGCGAAGTTTGGCGAGAATTGATTGGGGTTTGATCCCTCAAATCAAGGGACAAAACTTAGCAGCCATCGGTTTGAAGACCTCTACAACCTCTGATTAGGAAATGAGGAAGAGGATGGCGGCAGGGGTGTTCTTGAAAGAAAAATCAAAAGTTGAGGGGCTGTAGGTGATGGATAGAGAATTTTGGACTGAAATGCAAACTTGGTCAAGATGAACTCTGATTGGGTCCAAATTTTACTTTTAACGTAATTTGGACGCAAGGAATTTAATGGTCAACTTTGATTTAATCTTTGACCACATTTGACTAGATAAATTACATAGGATCCCAAATCAAGATAAATTCCCATCTCAATCTCTGTTCTTGGTCAAAATGGGTTCAGATGGTCAAAGTGAAAGGTACCAAACCTCTTAGAATAATTTTTAATGATTTTTAGGAGATTTAGATTGAATTTATCTTGACCATAACCTTTCCATTTTAAGTACAGTTGATAATTAGGATTTTCAGTACTATTTTCATCATTGAAAGGCGTGAAACTCTGATTCAGTCAGTGTGAATCCACTTCTTGGTCTTTGAAGTTCATTTAACCTTCAATTAACCCTTAATCAACCCCTTGGTTAATCTACAATTATGATGAGATGGTAAAATAGCAGAATTAACCCTATTTTATTGTCTTCTTCTCAGATCAGTTCAATATAGAATTATGATCCTCAAACAATTATTTAGGAGCATTTATCACTTGATTCTGACTAATTTCACTTAATTATGACAAATGATGGCATTACCATCACCATCCAACAAAATCAGGAACTCAAACCCTTTATATCAGACGACCAAACATATTGTTAGACGTCTGATAAGACATTTGACCTAAAAATCAAACATCTGATTCTGCTATTAGAGTAATCAAGAGCCTTATTTGATTTGGATTTCGACCCAATCTCTTGGGACATGCCTCCAACAGCTAGGACCCCTCTCCCAAGCCTCCTTAAAGGTTCTTAACGAACCTATATATATCTTATAATCTTTCTTAGGCTAAATACACCTTGGAGAGAAAATTTGCAAAGAAAATCACTAGCTTCACTTGCTCCTATTGCCCTATTGCTATGCAACATCCTTTCTTAGGCAAACTCACACTCCAGTTATGTTATAGCCATCATCATTAAGAAGTCTACTCATTCTTAATAGTTAGTTTAAAGTACTCATCTTTTGGGGAGCTCTATAGGGTGTTTTATTTTCGTTTTACATACATTTATTGTAGTTGGGTATCCAGTCTATCAAATCCCCATATATTCTTTACGAAGAGAGAAACCTCCATTTCAAGATCAGAGGTGGGAATTATAATTGAGGTACACTACTTTTGTTTCAAATAGTGTGGATAGTGGATTGATCATGGTTGTGATCATAAATCCTAAATTAGGATTGACTTAGATGGTGGTTTTCACTTGATTTAGGTTTCCACCTAAAATGCTTGTCTTAATTGTGTGATTTAATTTTTACTTAGCTATTATCTTTCATTTCACTATTCACCCCCTCTCTAATTCAAGTTTAGTTGGTATTAGAGCAGGTTTCCACATCTTTGGAGTAACATCCATAGAAGATCAAATGGAGGGGAGAATTATATCCACTAGCAAGATAGAGGGGTAATCCACCACCCATCTACCGCTCTTCAAGGGAACCAACTACTCCTACTGGAAGCTTCGAATGAAGATGTAGCTTCAGGCCAACAACTTCTCCACTTGGGAAAAGTGTGAATCTAGCTACGACTTTCCCGTCAAGCTGGAGATGGGATACACCGTAGAGTAAATCCATCATCTTGGATTAAATGCAAAGGTAATGAATTCACTTTATTACGCACTTAGTAAGGAAGAATTCAACTGCATCAATCAATGCAAGACCACCCATGAGATTTAGAAGACTCTAGAGGTAGCACATGAAGGTACGTCAAAAGTCAAAACTTCTAAAATTAATCTTTCATCTCAGATATTCAAAGCCTTTACCATAAAGGAGAATGAGAGACTTGGGGACATGTACACTCGATTCACGTTAATCCTAAATAACCTTAAGTATCTCAGAAAAACATTCATCCAAGGGGAGCTTCAAACCAAGATCCTTTGCTCCCTTGGACCGGAATGAGAGCAAAAAGTCACCACAATAGAAGAAGCAAACCAAATACAAGATCAAGATATGGACAGCCTACTTGGAAATCTGATGGCTTACGAGACTAAGATGGATGAAAAGAAAAAATCCATCACACCTGAGCCAAACAAGAAGACTTTGGCCTTCAAAGCGACATCGGATAATGAGGTAAGTACTAACGACAAAGAATTTGTTTTATTAGCTAAAAGGTTTAAGAAGCTCCTTAGGAATAGAAGAGACATCAAGGGAAAGAAAAGGGAAGAGGAATCTCTTGTGTGCTACAATTGCAAGACAGGAGGTCACATGAGAAAGGATTGTCCCTTGTTGAGAAGGGATGATGAAAAGAAAGGCAAGAATGTTGGAACCTTGTTCCACATCTTGTTTTGGCGTTAACAAAATTATTATGAATTAATGTTTGCAATTGAGTGCTTTTTAGATTTAGGTGAAGATCAAGGCAAACAAGAAGTGATGGAGGCTTGATGAAAAGGAGAAGATGATGACAATGAGGAGGCAAGATGACAAGGATGGATCGAGAAGAAGAAGATCATCTTCGATCCTTTTTTTCTTCTAGTTTAGATTTTATTTTCATAGATTGTATGCCTCTTAACAAGAGAACTTAACATAGATCGTAAAATCAATTAGAGATAAATTAGGATTTATATGGCATTCATTTTTAAAGTACGTAATGAATTACTTAAAACAGGTACTTGTAAGCAAGTACCGGTACTGTTCATCAGTACTGGTATTTGTAAGGCACAGGTTTGAGAATTGGTCTCAAACTATGAACAACAAGTACCGGTACTAACCATGAGTACCAGTACAGGTTAGCCACAGGTTGAAGGCTTAATTCTGGCCTGAACCTTACAAGTACCGGTACCCATGATGAGTACCAGTACTGGTAGGTTACCGTGCCTGTGTAATCTCAAACCTAGGAGTCACAAGTACCAGTACCTATGATGAGTACCGATACTAGGACTCAGGTACTGGCGATAGTGATCAACTAGTACCGGTACAGGTACTTTAGTACCGGTACCAGGTAGCCATTGGCTCATTTCTGAATGGCTAGAAAATTAATTCCAACAATGTGAACGTTGGGAATTAATTCCCAACGTCTAGTAGACAAATCCTTGAGGTCCTAAACTCTATATAATGACCCTAGGATTCTTTGTTTGCAAACAAGAAAAATTAGAAATACAAGAGAAATTCCTAGAGCTATATTTCCCAAATTTCCACCATATTCACAAGAGAAGAAATCGTGTTTGCTGCTTTTCGTCGTGCTACACTTTTGCAAACACTTCAACGACGTGATTTCTTCACACATTGTCAAAGTGATTCACGTTCATTCTAGGCTCTCAAATTGGTAATATTATTCTATATATTGTTGAGAGGCTTAGGTTCTTGTTGTAAGAGTTTTCTTTCTTGCACCAGTTTTCACTTGTATTTTGAGCATTTGCTCATTTAGGTTGTAACAAACCCATTGTTGTAATTGGGTTGAGGTAACCCGTTAATTACCTCGATTAGTAAATTGATTCTCTCGGGGTTGAGAGAATCAGGTTAAAAATCCTAATGTGGGAGGCTCAAGTAGTGGAGTACCCAAGGGAGGGGAACTGCTATAAATCTTGTGCAATTTTTATGATTGTGTTTTGTGCAAATTATCTTTCTTGTTATTACTAATTTGTTTGTTTAAGTTTTTTGTGCGCACAGCCATTTTCGATCGATCCTTCAAAGAAGCCACTAGACTTAAAGAAGTTCTTGAAGATAAAGCCATTCAAGAAGAAGGTATTCCAAGCAACTTGGGATGACTCTACCTCCAAAGAAGAAGAAGAAGATAAGGAGACAAATGAAAAGACCACATGCTTGGGGCTCATGGCAACAAATGATGCCTTCGAATCTGACTCTGAGGAACCAAAGGTTAACTCTTACACTCTAGATGAATTACAAGAAGTATTTGATTCATTGTCTCTAGAATTTGAAGAAGTAAAGACTAAAGGCAAGTCACTAAAAACTAAAAATCTAGATAGTACGGAAATAATTAAAGATCTTAAGGAAAAGAATATAATTCTCACTAATGAAACAACTACCTTGACTATGCAAGTGGGAAACTTGATGATAGAAAAGAGAATCATTGACAAATGATCTCTATACAACCATGAGAGAATAAAAATTTCTAGATAAAGAAGAATTACTTGACAAAATTCATGTTCTCTAGAAATCAAACTCCTTTAAAAAGGATGAAAATAGTTTACTAAGATTGGAGATTAAAGGATTAGAAGATAAACTAGATATAATGAAAATAGGGATAAATTACCTTAAAGAAAAATCAAATCAATTGCTTGAAGACTTAGCCAAATTTACTAAAGGAAAGGGTAATTTAGACAAGTTCATTACCCATCAAAAACCTTCCTCTAGCAATTTTGGACTAGGCTATTATGAGATTAGCCAAAATGAGTCAAAAAAGGACCCTCCCCCAGAGAGGACCACTGACAAATCCATATCCACACTACAGTGGATACAAAAAGGACAACTTGCACTTGTTTTGTAGGTTTCAAGGGACACTATAATGGTAGGAATTGGATATATAGAATGAAGGAAGGACAACTCAAACTAGAACAACCTAAGGGTTTCCAAAGTCACCAAAGAATGACTTTTGTAGGAATAAGGAGACCTACAAGAAAGACGACGAAGAGACCACCACCATCAAGGAGGTCGATGGGTGATGGACTCTGGAAGTTCGAAGCATATGACAGGAAACAAGCACCTATTTTTGGACCTCCAACCTATAGATGAAGGAACGGTCACGTTTGGCAACAACCACAAGGGTCATATTATTGGCCTTGGTAAGATAAGTAACCCTTTATCCCCTATCTCAAATGTGTCATTAGTCAAAAGATTAAAACATAACATGCTAAGTGTTAGCCAAATTTATGATAAGGGATATAAAGTTCTTTCCACTTCCAAAATATTTGAGATTATACATGCCTCAACTAATCAAACCCTTCTTAAGGGAACTAGATTTAAAGACATTTATATTGTAGATTTTGATAAAAAAGATACTTATGAATGTCTTATTGCTAATAATGAAATAAATGTATGGCAAAGAAGACTAGGACATGTTCCTATGAGGCTAGTCCAAAAATTAGCCAAACATGAACTAGTTCAGGGTCTTCCTAAAGGAAAATTTGCAGAAGATCTTACTTGTGATTCATGTAAACTAAGAATGATCATGAAATCTAGTTTCAAAAATAAAGAAGTTATATCCACATCTAGACCATTAGAATTGCTTCATTTAGATTTGTTTAGACCAACAAAGTATGAGAGTCTTAGTAGATGCAAATATTTCCCTGTAATTGTAGATGATTTTTTAAGGTTTTCATAGGTCTCCTTCTTGAGATCCAAAGATGAAGAGTTTCCACATTTTCCATTTTTTGTAAGAAAGTTCAAACTAAAAAAGGCTACCATATCACTCGAATTTGTAGTGATCATAAGGGCAAGTTTGAAAATTTCATGTTTGATGATTTTTATAAAGAGCATGGTATTGCTCATGAGTACTCTTTCCCCTGAGCACCTCAACAAAATGGGGTAGTCGAGAGAAAGAGCCGCACCCTTCAAGAGAGTGCTCGGATATTACTCATAGACTCCGAGTTACCGAAGTAATTTTGAGTCGAGGCAGTTAGCATGACCTGTTACATGTTAAATCATATTTTAATTAGATCTGGGTTGTAAAAAGCTTATTTTGAACTATATTATAGGAAAGTACCCAAGATTAGTTATTTTAATATTTTTGGATGTCATTTTGTTTTGAATACTCATTTTAATTTAGATAAATTTGATGCCTAAGGTGAAGAAGCTATTTTCATTGGTTATTCTTCACGTAGTAAGGCATATCGGATTTTTAACAAGACCACATTAGTAGTAGAGGAAACCCTTCATGTTTCCTTCGATGAATTGCCCAACTATTCTTCTATTGACTGAGTCACTATGGAAGATGAGGATTATTCATTTATTGATGTGTCTAACATTTAAAACTCCAAAATCCATAATCTTTCAAAAGATTGGATATTCCAAAGGGACCATCTGTAAGCCAAGTCATTGGAGGTATTTCTGATGTTGTTAAAACCTAATCTCGATTTAATTGTTCTTTCGGTCTTTCCACCTTTGTATCGCATGTTGAACTGAAGAGTGTTCAGGAAGCGTGTTCCGATGAACCTTGGATGATGGCTATGTAGAAGAAACTCAACCAATTCCAAAGGAATAAAGTTTGGGATCTAATACCTAAGCCCGAAGGGAAACGGTAATAGAAACCAAATGGGTATTCCGGAATTAGTTGGATGAATCTGGTGTGGTTATTCGAAACAGGGAGAGATTGGTAGCACAAGGTTGTAACTAAGAAGAAGGGATTGAATTCGATATGACCAATGCTCCCATAGCTTGACTCAAATCGATTTGCATGCTTCTAGCTTATGCCACCTTCCTCAGCTTCAAAGTCTTTCAAATGAACGTTAAGAGTGGCTTTCTTAACGAATTCATTAAGGAAGAAATTTTTATAAAACAACCTCTCAATTTGGAGTCTCATGATAAGCCTAACTTTGTCTACAGATTAAACAAAGCATTATATTGGCTAAAACAAGCTCCTAAAGCATGGTATGAGCAACTCAAAGACTTCTTATTAAGTGCAAACTTTTCTATAGGAGAACCGGATTCATTAAAAGAAAAGGAAAAGATATTTTATTAGTTCAAGAATATATATAGATGATATCCTATTTGATGCCACTAATGAATCTCTGCGTAGAGAATTTTTTAAGATTATGCAAGAAGAATTTGAGAAGAGCTTGATGGGTGAACTCAAGTTCTTCTTGGGTTTGCAAATCACTCAACTTGAATTCAACGACTTTGTGTGTCAATCCAAGTAGACAAAGGAGATGCTCAAAAGATTTGAAATGAAGAAAAGTAAAGGTAAAAACACTCCTATGAGTGTTATAACCTCACTTGATATGGATGAATCAAGTACGCCTATTGATCAAAAATTATATCGTAGTATGATTGGTTCATTACTTTATTTAACTTCCAATAGGCCAGATATCTTGTTTAGTACTTGCTTAAGTGCTAGGATTCAATTAAACCATAAGTAATCACACCCAAATGAAATTAAAAGAATATTTAGATACTTAGTTGACACATCTGATTATGGCCTATTCTACCCTAGAAGTAACAATTTTAGCTTAGTCACATATAGTGATGCAGATTACGCAAGTAGCCGCACCGATAGAAAGAGTACTAATGGGACGTGCTTAGTCACTAGTCTCTTGATTTTCAAAGAAACAATCTAGTGTAGCCCTATCAACGACAGAGGCTGAGTATATAGCCGCCGCTCTAGCATGTTCCCAGGTCCTATGGATGAAAAATACTTTAAAGGATTTTGATTTGATATTTAGTAAAATAAAAATATTATATGATAATACTAGTACTATCAATCTCTCGAAGAATCCTGTACATCACTCCCATACAAAACATAGTAATGTTCGACATCACTTTTTGAGGGACAATGTACTTAAGGGAGAAATCGAGGTTAAATTTATTTGTACTGAATTGCAGTTGGATGATATTTTTACTAAACCTTGAATTATAATGATTTAACTTTATACGTAGAAAGTTAGGCCTATGTAAGCTAACTGATATTTGAAGAATTTAGTGATTTAGTTGAATTTTGTTTGTAATGAACATTGAGGGAACATTAACTCTATCAAGTAATGGCTCCTTCAAACAAGTTCAAACACTAAAAAGCACATTTTGTGATAAATTAGACATCTGACACATCATCCAGATGTCTTAAATTTAACCTTGGATGTCTGATGCTCTTAGATAGGCATCTAATCAATTAAATGAGTTAAAAATAAAAAATCATCAAAAAAATATTTTTCAGACGTTCGGCACCATGTCTAGACATCTACATCTTTCATCTGATGGACTTTATCATATGACTAATTTCCATCAGGATCTGAACTCAGAGCTCCCTAGATCCAAAAATTGGACGTTTGATTCTTTACTCAGACGTCTACTCCGTCATCTAACTCCAAAATCAGATGACAACCTAGAGATTTAGGTCAAGGCCAAGAGTCTCTGAATTCAGAAATCAGACATCCAACTTCAGGATTAGACATCTGATCGATCATCTAATCAAAAAAATCAGACGACAACCTAGAGATAAGCAGATTACAGGAGAGTCTGGTTTCAGAGATCGGACATCTAAAATTTAAATTAGACGTCTGGTCGATCGTCTGATCAAAAATTCAGATGACAACCTGGAAAGGGTTGGAATCCTTGATTTGAAATCCTGATGTCTGAGACCGACCTCAAACATCTGATTCTGGCGATATTTGTTTCTGCACTGCTATTTTAAGGAAGATTTTCAATTAAAATAACCCCAACTTTGGGGGGATTTTTTGCCACACCTCTTGGGATATAAAACCCTCTCCTTTCCTTCCCAAACCCCTCATGACACCAAAGGTCCAAATCCCACAAAATCCCCGATGACAGCTCCAACTCCCAGCTCCTTCATTTGCTCTTGTGCTTCCAGTCATCCGCATAACATCTCCGACGGCCGACGATCAACCTCACCCACCTACTAGCTTCTCCCCCTCCTCCTTGCGTCAAGGGGAGCTCCTCCTTTCGTATACTCCCTTTCCCCCCTTCTATTCCATGGTTTGTGGAGTTGTTAATCTCGTTGTGAACACAACCCTTGATGGGTTCTTATTTTGTTTTCCCCGAATACTCGTGATACTTGTGTGGATATTTATCGAAGGCCCTATTGCTTAGATCTCCCTCTAGGGCTCAAGTGTGCCCTAACTTGATTTGCCCTAATCGATGGCTTTACAACACCTAAGTGTGAAAGCCAAGCCATACATTATGCCTCTGTCTTATGAGGTATAGCTAATGGCAAGGGTATTGCCTTCAATGATTCAAGACTTAATTTAATGGCTTGAGTCCAAAGGCATATTGCCACATACATGAGTCATTGGCAAGTTGTATTGGCCAAATCAATTCATGCCTAAATGGCTTGAACCTCCTACATACTACCACACAAAATGTTTTGCTAGATTTCTTCTATATGATGTGATGATATGACTGAATGTTGGCAAGTGTATTGCCCTCTAAGGTATATACATTTCAAGCAACCTATGTCGAATGCATTGCCTCTTGTTTTGCAGGTATCCTACATCCAAACCTAAAATCCCAACCCACCCACCCTCCCAAAATGCCTCCTTGTAGGAAGCAAACCGAGGGCTCTTCCTACTCCCAATCCCAATCCACCCACCTAGCAAACCAATTACGTAGCGACACCGCTAGACAATAGTTTCGTCGCTTTGCCAACGCTAAGGTCAAAACCCCTAGGTTCATAGTATGGAATGATTTTGTCCACTTAAACCTCTGCAAGCACCTCAAAATGCTTCACCTAGTTAAGTACTTCGATCGTCTGTTCCACTCTAGTGTTGGAACTATCGAGGTGTTCCCAAACCTAGTCCGCCTCTTTTATGCCAACATTGTTAAGGACTATAGCAACAATGAACTTGAGCTTCGTACCATTCTTCTTGGCAGACGTATTACCAACACCTATGATTACACATCTGAGCTTTTAGCCATTCCCAATTCGAGGAATGATTTTGATGATATCTTGCGGAAATGACTCCGAGGTCATAAACCAAGAGTTGGTTCTCCCTGATAAATATGAACCAAACCTTGGCACCCTTTCTTGCAAAAACCTCAAACCACTCCCTCGTCTTCTTTCCCACATCTTTGGATGGGATCTCCTAAAGAAATCTAGTGGATTTGATTACATCTCGTGCCAACATAAGGTGCTTCTTTTTATGACTGTTTGTTACAGACACTTTAACTACTGTCGCCTCATAGTTTGGGTCATGGATGAGGACCACATAGCTTCTCTAACTTTTCAGTCCATCCTTTCCAAAATTATTGCAAGCCATAGGATACCCATGGATGATTAAGCCATTGATGAAAAGGTAGAACCCTACAATAGGGCCACCACCGCAAAAATGTGTATCCTTCCAGAGCACATCAATCCCAATGTTAAGGATGATGACGATGAGCTCCCGCCACAACTCAACTTTCATGCGCAACGACAGCTACAGATAGAAGCCCCGCACACCAACTTTGACGAGACGTCGGGCCTTGCCATAGACTCCATCATCATCATCCCCAACATTTATTCATATCTAGGCAGCATGCGTGTAGAAATGAATGAGTTGCATGCCAACGTCTGTAATCAGCAAATGGGTCGGGGTCCAGCATGCTGCCACCAGCTCCAAGATCATCCAGAGTAGCACATCCTCATGGCCCTCTTATGACTCTTAGTTGTATTTGTTCCTGGTTGTTCTTTTTCTTCTCTCATTTTATGTTTCTCTTGTTGGCATGTATTAAGGGGCATTCGCCCCATACCTATGTTTTCGATGGGAGCATTGCTAGAATATGACTAGGGCACATACATTTTCTCTAGATGCTCTACTTCTTATTATGTTCCTTGACCCTTGTAGAAGTCATATTATATATGAAATCTTGCCATGTTTTTAGTCATATCTTTGCAAGATGCCCCTTTCTTATATGATTCATGTTTACCCAATCATGAACTAACTATGTCACAACATATATATTGCTTAGTTCAACTCCATTAAGCTAGTTTTGATGATGTCCAAAGAGGAAGAGAAAATCTTAGGATTCCCAAAACTAGTGAAAAATTTATTCTAGATCCTCAAGTACAAAAATCAAGGGGAGAAAATAAATCCTAAGAATAGATTTTGGAAATCATCAAAAAGGGGGAGATTGTTAGTTCAACCTCTCCTAAATAATGTTTTATTGATTTTACAAAATAAAATAAAAGAAATAAATATTGGGCATACCATATTTCTCTGTCAAAACTCCATTGTAGGTTTCACCATTCCAAAGTCAAAGTATCAAAGGATGAAGATATATCTTATGTCTAGGTCTTAGGTTTTGTTGTATGATCTAACAAAAGTTATAATTTTCTATTTATTGAGTCTACAAAGAGTTGTAAAGTGCCCCCAATAAATATATATAATCTTTGGACTTAGGCTCTCAACACTTAGGAAATATTAGAAACAAAAGTCCAACTCTGAGACGCACATCAAATGTCTAAACAACTTCCTAGACGTTTGATATCTCAGTACAAGTCGTCTGACCATTTAATCAGATGACCAAACACAATTATCATCACCTTAAGATTTTAAGGACTTAGGCTCTAGACGATTAAACTTAACTCTAGACATCCGCAAAACCATTTAGATGTCTAGTAACTCTATCAGATGACATTAAAGTGTACCATTGGTCTAATCATTTCCAAATCCCCTTGTCTCATATCATATCCAATGGTAGGGTTGCCTAACCCTTTGTTTCGAACATCTGGATATGTCTCCAGACATCTAATAATGGAACGTTACACCTAAAAACACTTTACAAAGATTTGTCTCACTAAATCTCGCTTTTTGGATTCGCAAGAAATCCAAAGCCCAAGATCATCATGATCATCAGATGTCCAAAACCTATGTTAGACGTCTGACCCTTAAACACTAGAACCTTATTTAGAATCATGATCATCAGATGTCCAAAACCTATGTTAGACGTCTGACCCTTAAACACTAGAACCTTGTTTAGATCTAGTCCAAAATAGGAACAAACCTGCATAAAATTAGACATCTAAAATTTCACCCAGACATCTTAAAATAGCATCCCAGATGTCTAACCTAGAACCCTGTTTCTGCCCAACAAAATCAAGAACTCTGACAATTTGTATCAGACGACCAAAAAAATTGTCAAACATTTGACCCAAAAATTGGATGTCTGATTCTGCTATTAGAGTCATCATGAGCCTGATTTGATTTCGATTTCGACCCAATCTCTTGAGACAAGCCTCCAATGGCTAGGAGCCCTTTCTTAAGCCTTCTTGAAGGTTCTTAACATGCCTATATATACCCCATAACCCCTCTTAGGCTAAACACACCGTGGAGAGCATTTGCAAAGAAAATCACTAGCTCCACTTGCTCCTATTACCCTACTGTTGTGTAACATCCTTTCTTGGGCAAACTCACACTCTAATTATGCTATAACCATCATCATCAAGGAGTTTACCCACCCTTAGTAGCTAGTTTAAAGTACTCATCTTTTGGGGAGCTCTATAGGGTGTTTTGTTTCCGTTTTACATACATTTGTTGTAGTTGAGTATTCGATCTGTCCAATCCCCATCTCTTCCTTCTGAAGGGAGAAACCACTATTTTGGGATCGGAGGTGGGAATTGTAACTGAGGTACACCACCTTCGTTTCAAGTAGTGTGAATAGTGGATTGATCACTACTCATGCATGTTTCCCATGTTAGAAATCAGGGTTACAAGTAACCCATCGTCGTAGTTGCAAAACACGACGATCAGATAAAATTTATACCAAAACTCCAAGGGAGTCCCGGGTCGAACACAGGGAGGCGACGTTTACTTTACTTGAAAATCACGCTTCATTTGATAGAAATGGAAGAAATATGATATATATATCAAGCCAATGTCAATTGCAATGAACTAAAAAAGCATAAAAAGAGAGGGGGGTGAGAGGAAATCTCCCGAGTCGGCTGTTCGGCGAGATGACGGTGCCTGGCGGAAGCTCGGACGAAGGAGGTGAGGAGCAGGACGATGGAGGTGAGATACTGGAGGACGTCGGGTTGAGGAAAGCTTCGGAGTAGCTCCGAAATGGAGGTGAGAAGATGGAGTTGATCTGCTACCAGAATGGAGGTGGGAGGACGGCTCCAAGGTGACCTATGAAGGGAGATGGGAAGTTGGAGGAGTATTTGGTGGGGCAGAGGTTCGCTGCACTAATAGGCACCTTGGGAGCTTGAGAACAAGCTCTAATGGAGCGTTAGTAGGCTTGCTAGAGCTTGGGAGTAGGTGGGAGTAGAGTAGGTAGAGATGGGGGTGTAGGTCCTTTTATAGTGGAGGAGAAGAGGCAAAAATAGGTATGGGACCAATAGTGACATCCAAGCCGTCGCTGGAAACGTCGCTGTAGACAACTCATGCCCGCTGGCGCCCACAGCTGACTTTGTTGCCATGCTATCAATTATCGATAGTTGTAAGCGTCGCTGTAAGTCCAACTCATGCGTCGCTATAGTCCACCTCACGGTGCGCTAGCACCACGCTCCTACCTTGCCACGCGCACGTGCGGCGCTACGTGCGTGTGCTGGCAGCTTGGGCTGCGCCACGTGGCGTAGTCTAGGCCGTCCATCTTCTTCTTGTTGTAGGAGCTGCTACAGAGGTCAAATTGAGTCGATTTTCGCGCCGTTAGGCTGCAATCGTCGACTCGAACCCATCCACGCATCGGATTTATCATTTGAAGCTCCAAAGTATGTCTCCTAGTCCCTTAGCTATTGATCTTCCTCAAACTGCATATGATGCTATGGGACTACGATCGAGGCGATTTCAGAGGCGTTAGACTTTGATCGTCGTCTTGATCAGATCAGCATGGTCGGATCATCAATTCGAGGCTCTGAAATAAATATGCTTCTCTTCTAACCACAAAAAAGACACAATTAACCTAAATTATATACTACTCTAAATGCAGAATGATGCATGCTATGCAATATTTATAACATGAAATGGAAATCTAAGTCTAGGAACATGCATGAATAGGCATTTTATCCTCAACAAATGTGTTTACATCATACCCCCATGCCTATATTTTGCTAGTGCCTAGCAAAATTAAACTATATGCTTTGTATAAAAGTAGAATTAGGATTAAATCACTTAGGCCTAAGTCATTTATTAACAATAGAAAATTTCAACTAAGGTCCTAAACTACGAAAACTCAACAGTACCCAGGTGTCTGCCAGAATGCAGACCGCCCATGTTCTCGCCTTATTTAAGAAGGGAAGATATATATATATATATTATTTTTCTTCTTTTTCAATTTTTTTGTACTTTTGGAGTTTGAGAGTTCTGGGATAACTTTTTACGGCTACCTGACCCGCCCAAGACTTGAAAAGGACTCTAAGTACTAAGCATCTTTGTGAAAAAGTGATAGACTCACAAAACGACCATTAAGACGGACTTCGGGTTTCTACAGCCCTAGGTGACATTGCCTAAAGGTTTATCTTTACGATCAGTAGCTTCTTCCTACTTTTTTTATTTATAGGGTCAACACAAAGGCAAACCCAATATATATCTCCCCGATTTATTTTACTTCCCCGCTTCTTCCCTAAGTGTTTTGGGAATTATTGTGCATTTTTTTTTGTGAGTTGGGTTCTGGACAACCGGCCGATGAGCTGTTACCACCAACAACTTGCCAGCCATACTCATGCGGTGAAGTGTGGTTTTATTTACTTTTTTATTTTCTCCCTTTTTTCTTTTCTTTTTGTGTGTTTCTTTTTTTTTCTTTAAGTAGGTGGCTTCCCTGATCTAAGATTTACCTAAAGGCAGTATAACGAAAATGGTCTTGTGGCTGGGCTCTGGACAACCAGCCGATGAGCTGTTACCACCGATAACTTGCAAGCCATACCACCCAAGTCGGTCCATTAGCTACCCAATTTCCGTAAAAACTATCGGAAAGTGAGTCAATGCAAAAAAAATGTGTGTAGATGCTTAGGTTTAAAGTCCCCCAAATCTAAGGGTGGGTTGATAAGTTGCATACTTATCATCCCAAATTATTTACCAAATTAAAATGAATTTTAATTGGCGAGGACTCGAGACTAAGTCCACATTCAAGTGGACACCCAGGCTAATTAAGCCCAAAGACCTGAAGAGTCTAGGTGTTTAGGTCATCTCGTATCATTTCATAAAGTTAATAACTTCCAAATGCCTAAGTTCTCTTTTCCTAATTTCTTTTTTTATCTTTTTTCAATTTTCATTTTTTTTTTTAATTTTATAAGAAACTAAAAGAAATTCTACGGAGTTAACATAATGATTTCAGGAATTGATTATCCACCCCCCATGCCTAAATGATGAAATGTCCTCATTGTAAAAATAAAGACATGAAAGGGCAAAGTAAACAGAACATCACCTGAGTGTCATGAAAATCTGGTCAGCTCCACAGAGAGAAGAGTGTATACACACGTGCTAAGTTTAATGCCTTCAACTAGGCATAACATACATATAAAGAAGAAATTGAGAATTCACAAGTGCAGGTCATAATTAAAATAAAAATATTGATCCTGAAGCCCGCCAACAAAATATGTCCACAGACGTGGACTAGATTATGGTGCAAACCCATGACCCAAGGTCGAGTGGTTCTCAGGTTCTAGATGAAAATCACCCAGAACTAAAGGTTGTTGTGTTTGCGGGGCCGGGCCTGCAGTTTAGTGGTGTGCAACCCAAGACCAAAGTGTCGGACAACGGGTAAAGATGGTTCAATAGCTGTGGTTGTCCACTTAACCTCTAGCTCAGAAAAATAATCAGTTATTTCGAGCTTGGGTTGCACGTGAAAGATATCGTAAGGGTCTTGGTAGAAAGTAGGTGGTTTTAGGTCAATAGGTGATTGCGCAGCAATCATAGATCTTAATTGGCCTAGATTAAGCTAGGACTTAGCATAAGTTAGGGTTATTCATGCATGCATACGCATTATCTGCATCTTTACTGCTTTCCTTTAGCTATGCATAAAATAATGTTATAATGCGCTGATTAAGTGCATTATGTCGATTGCGGGGAATAAGCTAATCAGGAGCTGGATCAGGAATAACAGGAGTTGTAGCAGAGCTGGAGCAGAAGGCCTAGTTTAGATGTAGGAATAATAATGTAAGGGGGTTAAAAGTTTTCTATTCTATTAACTAGGAATAAAGTAGTAAAATGTGAAGAGCTTAGGTCCATCCTAGCCCTAAGATAGCCTAGAGACTTCCCCAAGCCTTAGCCACCCTTAGATTAGGTCACAACACCCTAGGAAGCCCTAAAACCCTAGTTCCAACCCTTCTCTGGACGTCCAGATAAGTTTTAAGACAGCCAGGACCCTTAGCCAACTCCCGCACACTTCAAACTCACTTCTGCAGTGTTATTGGACATCCAAACACTTTGTCAGACGTCCAATTTCTGCAGAATACCCAAAACAGAACCCGAAATCCTTCCTGACTCTGATTGGACGTCCAGACAACAAGTCTAGACTTCTGATTTTTGAGTATAAGACGTCTAATTCTATAATTAGACATCTGATACTGCTCTCCAATTCCTGTTTTGAGATTTAAGCCTTGATCTTGGATCTCTAGGTCCCTAAACCCAATTCCAACCCCATAGGAACCTAAATTAAGGTTCCCTAACCCTAGTACATCACCTCTAGACCTTCCCAAGGACCTAATTAGGTCCTCACTAAACCTAATTGACTTGGATCTTAGTCAATTCCATCAGCCTATTCAATTGGACTCATTGAGTCCAATTGATCCCTGATCTCAGCACACACTGTCCAATTGGACTTAGTGAGAGTTCAATTGACCTAGACCTGACTTAATTGAGTTATTTTACTCTTAATTAAGTTTCCACACACCCAATTAAACTTTTATTAAGTTTAATTGCACTTTACCTTAGTGAATTATCGTTTATAACCCTAATTTGAGACCTACCTTGACCTAAACCCACTAGAACCCAACCTAATCAACCTAGCCACCTAAGTTTTGACCCACACACACCCACACACACCATCCACATGAAAATATCTAGCCTAGAGTTCTCTATAACTCTCTACCATGTGTGGTTGCCTTGGTTGCCAAAAATAGCAACCAAGAGCCATTCAATTTTTAGATCCACATTTGGTGGATCTAAAAACCACCATCCACCCTCTCTCTCTCACTCTCCCACGAGCTCCCACCATAGTCCTTCTAGAAAATTCCATAATTCTCTAGAGAGCTTCCCTTAGGTCTATAAAATGACCCCTTGGGTGGCCATTGGCACCCATTCACTCCCTTGGCAATTGCTCTCCATTGGTGCCATTCACGCCACCTCCACTTAGCCACTCACTCCACCTCCACGAGCTCACTACCACCACCACGGAGGACACCATGCCGGGATGCTGGATCAGCCCTACTTCTCTCCAAGGATCGGCCTAAGCTACATTGGCAGCCCCTCATTCTTTTCTCGACCACTCCAAGGCTATTGGGGACCACCCCTGAATGCCCTCTATTATTCTAGCTCTAGATCATGCACTTCATAATTTTTATTGCTTTCATTTACTGCTTAGTAGAGTAGTCATACTTCTACCCCAATGATGCATGCGAAATTCCCCTGCTGATTCTTGTATGCAATAGTTTTCTGGTAGTTAGATTTAATTTTAGATTTAATTTTAAGCTTTCCTCTAGATTTCCGGCGGAGTTGGAGAAGCATGTCAGTTAGGTCTGAGAAGTATTTAAAGTGTCTAAAGCTTCAGTGCAATGCACTAAAGCTGTTCATCACCTCAACATAGTATAGAAACCTCTCCATTGCTCTGATGAACAAAGTGGTTTTGGAGCACAGGTGGCGAGCCTGAAACCCTATTTTCTAGGGTTAGAACACTTGTTAAAGAGGTTGAACAAGTTCCTGGGGTTGAAAGAACCTTATTTTAGGAATTAATTCCTTGGGGAAAGGCTTTAAATAGATAGTCAAAACTTGAGGCCTTTCAATCAAACCTGGGAAGAAGATTCTGATTTTGAGCTCGAAATGATGTATTGATGGATTTAAACTGTTTTTGGGAAGATTGTGAATGATTTAAAAGAGGTTTGAGTGAGCTCTAATGGATTAATTAATAGGATTTGATTTCTATCTAGTTTGGGTTACTTTTGAACCCAAACTGACGATAGTGGTATTTTGATGAGATTCAATCTTAATTCCTGTTTAGTGGAGTTTGTATCAACCCTTAGAACTTGTTGAAATCGTTCAGATATGTTCTTCTGTGTCTGTTGCACATTTTGAAGTCTGAAACCTGTTCTCTGAAGCCTCCTGAGAAGCTTTGAGTTTCTGCACCTTTTCTGAAGCTTTAAGAGCTTAGAACCTGTACCTGTAGCTACGAAATCATATATAGAACCTATTAGACCTTTACTGAGAGAGAATAAGTCCATCTGTGGACTCTGTAAGATTAATTTCACTTTCCAGGCAGAATAACACGTAGGAACCCCCTTGTTTCACTCTTCAAATTGAAGAGGAAATCATCCTCTTAACCTAAAATTGACCCTGCAACCTTGTAGATCTACCTTAGAGCTTTCCAACAAGCCTTGAATCAGATGGAACGAAGCTCTGAGTAGGAAGATATCGTCGATTGAAGTCGAGTCTGGAGGGGGGAGCATAGTCCCACATCGATAGATTACGAGCAGGCACCTTGGAATAAAAGTGATTTGTTGCATAGCCGATGCAGTCGTCAAGCGCTTAGCATGATCTGAATATTTGAACCTTCTGAGCATTTGTGTGTGTGTGTGCGGGCATGTGTGCCTGCGGGTGTGCGCCCAAGTGGGTGTGAGCGAGTGTGTGGCCCTCAGAGGGCGAGGCCTGGGAGGCGTGAACCGGTTTGGTTCGAGAGAGGGCTGGTTTGGCTCAAATGAAATAAACCAAAATCAAACCATAATGAAATCAGTTGAGGACCGAGTAGGGTCTAGTCCCACCCTAATGTTAGGGTGCTGTGTATCCTCGAAAGGACCTCACCGCAAATAAAAATAATTTTTTGGTTAAAAAAGAAATAAACCCAGTTCAGCTAAGAAGAGAAAGAAAAGAGAATAAAAGAGCTAATGGGTATGTGCTAAGTGTTGAGCTGAAGGAAAGAGAGGAGAAAAATAGGCACTAAGGAGCAAAAGAAGAAGACTAAGGGAAGAAGGCAGGAGCAGAAGAAAAAAAAATAGAGAGCTCGAGAGAAAGTAATAAAATAGAGAATAAAAGGAAAAGAGAGAAAGAAGTAAAAGAAAGAAGAAGAAAAGAGAGGCTGAAGAAATAAAGGAAAATTTATTTTTCTTTCATCATTTTAATTTCTTTTCATTCTCAATTGTTGTAATAAGGCATGTTTTGATTAAATAAACCCTTTCTTGCCTTAAATCATTTGAAATAAATAGAGGATTTACATGCTTTAAATGTTGAAAATGAGTTTTCATATGAGATTTTGCATGCTTTTTCAATCTAATTAATTTTTGCAAAATTCATGTTTCTAAATTAACTTAAATATACCTCCTAAACTTATAAAGAATATAAAAGATAACTAGTGAATTTAAAATGAATTATACCTCCCAGCGAACGACCTAGACTCAACCAGTAAAAATTTCTAAAATGTTAGGTTAATTCGACCCTATACTACACAACCGACATAACTTCGAGTTAGCCTAAGTGACTTTTCTCTACTCTAAATTAAGTGAAATTAACTTAATTACTGAGTTGAGGTGAGGAACACATCAGCGAGATCGTTTGCCAAGTTCACAAGTCTCTTCTTCTAATCTAATCAGATCAATAAAGCTCTTTGATCTAATATGATCTGATCTCTGCAAACACATAGATCAATTGTTCAGATATAATCCATTTTTCATTGTCTTTTGCTCTCAACACAGGGTGGTTTTGATCTCCTACTCCGATCTTCTGCTCCAAATGAGATCGTGAACCACAAAGCTTTAGCTATGATGATCTAGTCACCGAAGAAACACAACATTTGGTCTATTTCTTAGCCTTAGGTCTACTACTATGGCAGATTCTAGTATACACTCTAGCCTTGATGGTTCTCTTGGAGTGAAGAATTTCAAGTGTTTTTCCCAGTCTTTCAATACCTTCCCACGTTCAATACAGCATTCCATACAACTTAACTGGTAGCAATTATAATATTTGGAAGGCTAAGTTCATTCTGTCTTTATATGCCTATGGTTTGATCGAATTTGTTGATGGTTCTTTGCTTGCACCTTCAAAAACTGTCAAGGATTATTTTTTTTGAGAAGAAACAATTAATAATGATTTTGTTGTACGGAAATGAAAGGATCAATTGGTTTTTAGTTGGCTTATGCCATCGATTTCTGAAGATATTTATGCATAGATCTTGGATTTAGAATCCTCTCGAGCTATTTTGCTTTTTCTCAAAAATTACTTTGCCACACAAACGAAGGCTCACGTATTTCAATATAAATTAGAATTAAATTCTTTGCACAAAGGGGATTTGTCCATTTCTAAGTTTATCAATAATGTTAAAGCTATTTCTATTAATCTCGCTGCTTCTGGGAAGTCTTAATAATGATGACTTGCTATTGGCCATTCTTAACGATCTTGGTCCTAAGTATGATTCTATGGTACCTTCCTTGATGAGTCGAGCTAGAGAAATTAGTTATGAAGAAGCTATTGGCCTTCTTTTATTTCATGAGCAGTGTCTGCTACGAAATCAACCCAAATTAGATGCTTCCATTAATCAAGAGAAAGCACCAAGGGGAGGTTATTCCAATAGAAGCAATAGAGGTCGTGGTTCTAATTTTAAAGGATCCTTTTTCTTGTGGCTGTTCAAATTTTGATGGTAGATAGTTTCAATAGTCTTCTTCTAATGGTGGTCATGGTGGCAATAAGTCTTTTTTTGTAGCTAGCATTCAATGACAAATATGTGGCAAATTCAATCATTCAATTCTCACTTCTTACCAACAATATAAAAGTACCTTACCTCCTCTTGTACAAGCACATTACACTGAGTATACTTCTTTTCAGCCTTGGAATCCAAAATCAGGTGCTATTCAATATGTCACAAATTCTCTTGTGAATTTAGACATTGCATCTAAATATTCTGGACAAGAAGAGGTCAAGTTTGGCAATTGTGACAGTGAGTTGATTTCTCACATTGGCTCCAAACAAGTTGTTTTAAATAATAAAGTCTAGGATTAATCACACCCTTCGTGTGCTTAAAGTTCACAAGAATTTGTTATCAATATGCAAGTTTGCACAGGACAACAATTGGTTTTTATTAGTTGCATTTTGATCATATTTTTATTAAGGACAAGGAAACACAAGCTCTTCTATTCCAAGGAGTGGTGTGTAATGGATCATATCAGTTGCTATTGCCTCATTCTACACCCTGCACCGATAGTTCTTTGTCAAATAAAGCTCCTACAGCTACCTATTCAGCACAAGCTTCGTCCTTGTCACTATGGCATGAACACTTCGGTCATGCCAATATGTCTCTTATAAAAAGACTTCTTAGTTCCCTTGGAATTTTAGCTATAGATGATATGAATCAAAGAGTTTGTAATGCTTGTATGCAAGCTAAGACACATAAGTTGTCCTTACCTCTCTTGCATACTGTCAGTAATAATCCATTTGAGATTGTATTTAGTGATGTATGGACAAGTCCAGTACTACATTTTGATGGTGCCAAATATGTTGTAACCTTCATTGATGACTATAGCAAGATTGTATGGAATTTTCCTTTGCAACAAATATTAGATGTTGCCCAAATTTTTGTGCAATTTTCTCAATATGTTAATACTCAATTCAACACTACAATTAAGGCTTCAATAGTGATTGGGGGGGTGAGTATCAAGCCTTATCTCCTTGGTTGAAACAACAAGGTATTGAGCATTGAGTCTCTACTCCTTACACACCAAAGCAAAACAAATGCGCTGAATGGAAAAATAGACATATAACTGAAATTGCAAGAGCTCTACTAGCGCATTCTCATGTGCCTCTTCGATATTAGTTTCTTGCATTCCATAGAACAGTCTTTCTCATTAATATGCTACCCTCAGTAGCTACTAGACACTCAGCCCCTTTTCAATTGCTTTTTAAAAAGTCTCCTAATTACAAGTTTCTCACGGCTTTTGGTTGTTCTTGTTATCCATTTCTTGAACCTTCTAGTAAGCACATATTGGAGCCAAGGTCAGTTAGACATGTTGTTATGGGTTATAGTACTCAGCATAAGGCATACAGATGCCTCAATCAGCGACAAATAAATTCATCATAGTCCAACATGTTTATTTTGATGAGGGTGTTTTTCCCTTTGCTACTCCTGTGACTAATAATCCCTCAACCAAGTCTGATTCTACTATGGTGTCCCTTCCAATTCCACTTACACTTCTACAACAACAACCAAACTCTACAACAACTATTTCTTCACAACAAACTACTGACTTACATTCTACTAGCCATTCTTCCTTAGCGTCTACACCATCTACTTCTAACCAAGTCTCTTTTGCGTGGCATTCTTCTGATCAGGTCACTTTTACGCAACATTCTTCTAAGCAGGTCTCTTTTGAGCATAATTTTTCTAAGCAACATTCTGCTATACCATCAGTACAACACTCTTCTGAGTCTTCTGCACAAACACCATCAACCTCTATGCGTACCCATTCCACAATTATAAGGTCTATGCATGGAATTGTTAAAAAGAAACCATATAATGCTTCTTTACATCCTTTGCCAAAACCTATTTAGTCACATGAGTTAGAGCCCACTTCTTTTACAGTAGCTTCAAAATGTCCTCATTGGAGATTAGCCATGAAATCAGTCAATGCCTTACTTTAGAATAATACTTGGACACTTTTTCCTATACTTCCCACTATGAATGTCCTAGGAAACAATGGGTCTACAAAATAGAAAGGAAAGCTAATGGGACTATGGATCGATTTAAAGCCTAACTAGTATATAAGGGATATCAACTAAGTGAAGGCATTGACTACTTTGATACATTTAGTCCAATAGTCAAGCCAACAACTATTTGAATACTTCTTACTTTGCCTGCTATTAATGGATGGCATCTTAAACAACTTGACATTCATAACGCCTTCCTTCATGGAGTGACAAAAGAGGAAGTTTTTATGGATCAACCTCAAGGTTTCAAGCATGTAGATTTTCCTGATCATGCTCATCTTCTTAAAAAGTCTCTTTATGGCCTAAAGCAAGCTCCAAGGGCCTAGTTTACAAGACTTAGCTCTTTTCTACTTGAATGAGGTTTCACTTCTTCTCGCACTAACACCTCATTATTCATCTATTGCCAAGGAACATTGCATCTCTATTTTTTGGTTTATGTTGATGATATCCTTATAATCAGTTCTTCGAATGACGCTTTGTCCAAACTATTAACTGATTTGAAAATTGAATTTCCAGTCAGAGAGTTGGGCTTTCCATCATATTTCTTAGGCATCAAAATTTCTTATACTTCTAATGGCATTCATTTATCACAACAACTCTACATTACTGACATACTCATTCAACATGGCTTGGATGGAGCAAATTCTATTAAAACTACCCTCAACTTTGAAATTCTATCTCTACATGATTCAGCTTCTTTCGAAAACCCCACATTGTTTCGACAGTTGGTTGGACAATTGCAATATTTGTCCTTCACTGGACCTAATGTGGCTCTTGTTGTCAATAGATTATCTTAGATGATGCACAAACCTACAGTTAAACATTTTGAAGATGGAAAGAGGTCTTTGCGGTACCTGAAGAGCATTCTCAATTATGGACTTCTACTATCCAAGCATTCTTCACTTCTGAATGCATCCTCTGATGCTACTTGTTACGATCCGGTTCCCGAATCCCTACAGGACCCGAGACCAGCTCGACTCGACTAATCCCAAGACCCAGTCATCCAACAAGAAATAACCAAAAAGCAGGAAAGTAAACCACATTCGATATGCTAAGTAACTAATAGTAAAAGAGTACAAGCAGTAAAAGAAGTAAAAGCTGCTAACAGTACATATCACCACCACAACAGTAAAATGAAAACAAAGTACAGAAACGTAAATGGTAACAAGAGTCTGAACTCACTAACAAAAGAAAGTACTACAACAGGAAGACTACTGCTGAGCTCGACTAGGCCCAACACCCTCTGCAGCCAGTGACTCGGGCTGCTCAACACCTGGACCTGACAAGGGTTATGAGTAAACAGAGTCAGCAAACGTTGAGTAGAGTGGTAACCAACTAACTAAAACAGCAAAAGCTAACAAGTAAACTATCTATTCCAATTACTTTATTTCACAAGTTATTCCTTTTCACCCATTGGTTTATTTTTTTTAGATCCCTTTCTTGATCTCGAATGTTCCTCATGGGAACGATCTTGATTGCAGCCTTTTCCGAAGAGTAGAAGGCACACGTGGTGCTCCCCTGACTGGGAGAGTCCCTCATGGTGATCCTACACCCAGTCAACCACCCCAAGGTCACAGAAAGACGTAGCAGTGACTATGGCATGCGCGATAAGTGCACGGGTAGCTACCCTGCATTGGCACGTGGTCAGTCGTTTCTACTAATGGGTACGCCCAAAGAATAGCACGGAACAGTATAGGGCCAAGCCCTCTCAGTAGCAGGGGTCTAGCCCCTCAGAACCAAATAGGGGTCTCGCCCCTCCACAGTCCGCGCACCCTCGTCTGACTACCCTAGTTTGCCCAGTGGGCCTAACAAGTCGGTGTAGGGTGGCAAGCTGAACCCCAAGCCCCATGGGGTGGCTAGCTCTCTCCCTACATTAGTAGCTCACCCTGGTACAGTGTACGCGAGGGCCAAGAAGTCGGTATAGAGTGGCCAATCCTAACCCCGGGTCCCAACCTAAGCGCGGCTAGCTCCGCTCTACACTAAACAGGGGACATTCGCTCTCCTTAGTACCACGTACTCAAGGGCCAGCACACTTTCCACTCATATTTCCAGATCCATTCCATTTATTCATAGGAGCTCTACTCCTAATTCCCCGTAGGGTTCATGCTCGTATTTCTCATGACATTCCATACCAGGTTTTATCATTCACCTTTTGATTCTCAGATTATAAACAGGCAGCTCGTATTTCCATCAATTAATATATACAACAAGTAATGTCACAGGTAACTATTTAACTGGCACAGGCATTTCATATTTCACAGGCAGCTCTTGTTTATTAACAAGCAATTGTTACCATTTCTATTCATTCATTTAAGACTGCAATTTCAAACACGCATACAAATAGTGTAGGTACTTCTCATCCTAGGATTCATGCCACATCCTAGGTTTCTAATTATCCAATTAACCTATGCATTTAGGTTTTATAATTAAATTAGGGGAAGACCACTCTACCAGACAACCCGAGAGTATTGGAAGCTCGAACGGCAGGCTCACGTGCCTCAACAAGCCTTGAACTCGTAATTGATCAAAGTCCTATAACAAGGAACATACCACAATGGAACATTCAGAACAGTATAAAAGGCCTTTTAACAAGTAGAGGAACTCACAAGGAAAACACCGATATCTTGTTTGCTTAAAATGGACCTCAAACGGACCCTAAATGGGTCAAAAACAAGACTATAGACCTAAATCAGATGTATGGCATAAGGTTTAGACGTCTTAAAAGTAACCAAAAACTCACCTCAGGATCTGCATCGACCTCAGACGTCTAAAACCCCTTCTTGACCGTCTGAACCCAGCTCCAGCCGTCCAACCTCTCCTCTGGACGTTTGGGAGTGCTTCTGGTCGTATGGTAAGCTATCCAGATGTCTGAAACACATGGGAGGGCGTGCCCCGTGCCTTCCCGAAGCTTTCTCTGCACGCGTCAGGCAAATCAACCACTTTTAGCCATGCAGATCGAGGCTGCGGTGCGGCCTGCATGGCCGTATCTGCAAAAGGAATGTACCTTCGCGGAATACTACTTTCAAATGTCCGATGTCGTCACCAGAGATCCACTCTGTCGTCTGGATGTCACGCCAAACATCTAATTCTAGGAAAAACCCAGAAATAGAATGACATGTTGCTCTCCCTCGCAGTGTGTAGCCGTAGCCTCCCCTCCTTGCCTACAGCTCCGGCTACAGCAAGTGTCGGGGATGTCTCCCCCGACGTGCTCCTCCTCCAGCATGCACCGCTTCGGCCGTGCGTCCTCCGGCGAGCTCCCACAAGCTCGCGAGCTCAAGCTCGTCCTCCTCTCCTCATGCTGCCTCTCCTCCTCATCGCTTGCTCTCGTGCTCTCTCTCACGCTCGTTCCGCTCGCTGTGGTGGAGAGGAAGGTGTAACGAGCGCGTACCCCAGATGTCTTTTAAGACGTCTAGGAGGTGGCCCAGACGTCTGTCAAGACGTCTGGGATCACATCCAGACGTCTGACAAGACGTCCGGGATAGTTTACAGATGTCTGACGAACAGTTATGCTCGCACGGGATATTCGTCTGCGCGCCTGTGCGCGCAGACCTGCGATCCGCATCTTCTCTGCGGCTGCAGGCGACTGCGACCGTCTCTCCCTCCTCTCCGCGCGGCGTTAAAAGGGGGAGGGGGCGCGCCTCCCCTCCCGTCTCCACCATCTTCCTCCTTCTCTCCTGCCTGTGCGCGAGAGCGAGCGGACGCGAGGGCGCAGCGGCAGCGGCGGCCGCAGTAGGCGCGGAGGAGCTGCGGCGTGCGAGGGCGGGGCTCTGCCGTGAGGGCGAGCTCGCCGGGAGCGGCTTGGCCGGCCGGCGGAGGGCGCAGGGGGCGCAGAGCGTCGCGAAGAGGGACCTGCTGCGGGCGGAGCAGCGGACGCGCGAGGTGCGACGCGGGCGGCGTCGCGAGCGGAGGCCGAGCGATGTTCTGATTCTGGAAAAATCTCCAGAATCAGACGTCTGGACTGATATCCAGACGGCAAGGTCGACGTCTGTGTGATCATACAGACGTCTGAAAGGTGAGTTCCGCTTTCTCCTTCTTTTTTGTCGACTGACCGTACTGAGGGAGGAGGGTTGGCTATGCGCAGGTGTTCGGATTCGTCATCCTTTGCGAATCCGACGTCTGGAAGTTGTACCAGACGGCGGGAGTGACCTCCAGACGTCCGGAGAGACCATCGGACGTCTGGGATCTAGGAGAGACGTCGCCACAGACTTCTGGACGTCCGGGGAACCAAGCCGAACAGGTAATTCTCTGATCCACCGTTTAAGACGTCTGGAAGGAGTTACAGACGTCTGATTTTGCACAGTATTGTCTTTCTCGACCCGTTAGGGCCCATTTGGGCTCCGTTTTCCGCGATTCGAGTTGCGTTCGTTTCAGAATTTATTCCTCTACCCGCCTACAGTAGCTATACACTATTTTGAGACACTCCTTGTGTTTGATCCTTGTGATAGGACCTCGTTCGGTTGCCGTCTTGAGAGTCGCGGAGGCGCGCGGGATTCCCGACCACGCCCCCATTACTCCCGTTGTACCTGGTAGAGTGGTTTTAAGTATTAATAAAATCTGTTAAAGTATGGAACCATAACTAGAACCTAGGGCATTGCATGAATCCTAGGAATGAGAAATATATGGAATGATAGCTCCTAGGTGTTGCATGAATCCTAGGGCCGGAAAACTAGATTGTATGATAGATCCTAGGATATGGCATGAATCCTAGGATGGAAAAACTAGTGGAATGTATATTACTGCAGTCTAGGAAAAATGGAAAGGAATATATATAAAGCTGCCTGTAAATTTAATTAACAGCTGCCTGTTATGCATAGAGAATCATGTTGAGATCATGGAATGTGAGAACGTGAATCTGGAAAGTGAAACATATGATGTTCTGAGATAAAGAGCTGGAACCCTAGGGGGAATTAGGAGTGGAACTCCTGGAAAGAAAAGGAATGGAACTGAGATGTAGTTTATACTGTCTCTTGGGTACGCAGTACCAAGGGAAGTACCTGTACCTGTTTTAGTGCAGAGTGGGGCCAGCCGCCCCAGGGACCCGGGGTTAGGCTTGGCCGCTCTGTACCGACTTGTTGGCCCTCGTGTACGTAGTACCGAGGAGAGCTAGTAGTGTTAGGAGAGTACTAGCTACCCCACGGGCCCCGGGGTTCTGCTAGCCTCCTTCACCGACTTGTTAGGCCCACTAGGGCAAACCAGGGTAGTCAGGCGAGGGTGCGCGGACTGTGGAGGGGCAAGGCCCCGGTTTGGTTACTGTGGAGGGGTTGGACCCCTGTTACTGAGAGGGCTCTGCCCTGGTTCCGTGCTGTGCTTTGGGCGCACCCGTTAACGGAAACGACTGACCGCGTGCCAGTACGGGCTAGCTACCTGTGCGTTTATCGCGCGTGCCGTAGTCACCGTTACGTCTATCAGTGACCTTGGGGTGGTTGACTGAGGGTAGGATCACCACGGGGGACTCTCCCGGCCAGGAGAGCACCACGTGCTACTTCTACTGTTGGAAAAGACTGCAATCAAGATCGTCCCACGAGGACATTCGAGATCAAGTAAAGGATCTGAGAAGTAAATGAAATAGTGAGAAAAATTGAAAGATGTAAATAAAGGAAGTAATAGAACATAACAACTACTGTACACTCTACTGTTGCCTTTAGTTAGTTTGCCACTCTACTCAGCGTTTTGCTGACGTGTTACACTCGTTACCTTTTTCAGGACCAGGTGTTGAGCAGCCAGGGTCGGCGGCTGCAGAGGACGCTGGGCCGAGTAGGGTCCAGTAGAGTTGCCACAGCTTTGTACCTTCTTTTGTTTCTGTTCTAGTGAGTAGTTTTGTTTCCGCTGTACCTTCTTTACCTGCAGTTTTTGTTATATGATAAATGTTGTTTTACTGTTGTGGTGGTGCCTACTGTAGTAGTTTCTTTCCTTACTGCTGTACTTTCTTACTGTTAGTTATATTCATGCTGAATGTGGTTTATTTTACTGTCTTTTGGTTACTTCCTCGTTGGACGACTGGGTCTTGGGATTAGTCGAGTCATTCCGGTTCTCGTGTCTCGTAGGGACTCGGGAACCGGGTCGTTACAGAAGGGAAGAAGGTGGCTGAGGTGAAGTGGGGAAGAGAGGAAGGGGGTGAGTGGCTTTGTAAAGGTGCGTTAGGGCTCGGGTGGAGGAGAGAAGAGGGAAAAAGAGAAGAGGGGTACTGTCTGCATGCAGCCCACGCGCAGACGCGAAGGCTCGTACCAAACTTTCAATTTCCAGATGTTTGGGAATGTGTCCAAATGTCTGACCAGATGTCTGCCCGACCGTCCAGATGTCTTAAAGGACTCAGAACAGAATGAGTCTTTACATCATAACAAACTTAAAGGAAGTTTCATCCCCGAAACTTGAGCTAGCTATGGTGTGAAAAAAAAAATATATATGCATAACAAACTTAAAGAGGACCGAAGCCGGTCCGAAAAGATGTACCCCTCAAAAAGCTTTGGGTACCGCTCTCGCATCGCCGCCTCAGGCTCCCAGGTAGCCTCCTCGTAACTCTAGCTCCTCCACAAGACCTTCACCAGGGGTACCTGCCTCCGTCTCAAACTCCGGACGACTCTGTCTAGTATCTGTACAGGTCGCTCGGGGTAGGTCAGGTCGTCACCCACCTCGACACTCTCGTGGCTCAGAACATGACTGGGATCGGCGACGTACTTCCTGAGGTTGGACACGTGGAACACGTCGTGCACACCAAAAAGCTGGGGAGGAAGAGCAAGCCTATAAGCGACGGGTCCTACCCACTCCAAGACCTCAAAGGGCCCCACAAACCTCGACGCAAGTTTCCCTTTCACCCCAAAACACTGCAGGCCCTTCATGAGCGAAACGTGAAGAAAGACGTGATCCCCAACCTTGAACTGCACCTCTCTGCGCTTCCGATCGGCATAACTCTTCTGTCTACTCCTAACAGTGCGAAGTCATCTATAAATCTGCTCTATCATCTCCTGACTTTGCCAGATCAGCCTGGGGCCAACCTCCCACTTGGTCCCCACCTCAACCCAACTCAAGGGTGTAGTACACCTCCGTCCGTATAGAGCCTCATAGGCTGCCATGCCGATACTCGAGTGGTAGCTGATATTATATGCAAACTCTACCAAGGGTAAGTGCTCCTCCCAAGAGCCCCTCCAGTCTAGTACACAGGTGCGCAAAAGGTCCTCAAGTGTCTATATCGTGCGCTCTAAATGTCCATCCATCTGGGGGTGGTACTCCGTATTGAAACTCAACCGTGTCCCCAAGGCCTACGAAAACTCAGCCCAAAACTAGGAAGTGAAACGAGTATCCCAGTCGGATACAATCTCATGCGAGACTCCGTGCAGACGTACCACATCACGAATATACCTCTCTGCCAACTGCGCTGGTCCTAAGGTGACTCGGATCGGCAACAAACATGCCGTCTTCGTCAATCTTTCTACAACCACCCAGATTACGTTGTATCCTCGCTAGGTAACGGGTAGGCCCACCACCAAGTCCATGGTGATGCTCTCCCACTTCCACTCTGGCATAGGAAGCGGCTGCAACGGCCCTGCGGGCCTCTGATGCTCGGCCTTCACCTGTTGGCACACCTAACACTGCTGCACAAACTCACCTACATCCCACTTCATCCCTCTCCACCAAAAGTCATGTCTCAGATCATGGTACATCTTCGTGTTCCCAAGATGTATGGTGAACCTGGATTTGTGTGCCTCAATCAGGAGCTCTCTCAACAACTCCTCCCCTGTGGGAATGCACAAACGTCCCCTCATGTGCAGCACCCCGTCTGTAAAAGAGAAGTCTCCTGGGTCCCCTAACAGTACTCTATCTCGCAACGACAGCAAATACGAATCTTTCATCTGTCCTGTGATGATGCGGTCTATCAGCTCTGGTCTCATCTGTCGTGTCACTGTCCTAGCCCCACAATGCCCCTGTAACTCTAGGGGTCGCCAACTGCCCAACTCCTCCATAAGTCCCCAACTCTATGCCTATAAGCTGGCCAAGTGGACGGGCGCCTTCCGACTCAAGGTGTCAGCCACAACGTTGGCCTTCCCCGGATGGTAGGAGATGCTGCAGTCATAGTCCTTCAGGAGCTCTAACCAACGTATATGTCTCATGCTAAGCTCCTTCTGATCAAACAAATACTTGAGGCTCTTATGATCCGTGAAAATCTCAAAGGTCTCACCGTAAAGGTAGTGCCTCCATGTCTTCAGCGCGAAGACAACAGCTGCAAGCTCTAAATCATGGGTAGGGTAGCTATGCTAATGGGGCTTCAGTTGTCACGAAGCATAGGCAACAATGTGACCCCGCTGCATGAGCACACCCCCTAACCCCTGCAACGAAGCGTCCGTGTAGACAACAAAACCACCGCTGCTATCTGGGATGGTAAGCACAAGAGCCGAAGTTAGCCTCTCCTTCAACTCCTGAAAACATGCCTCACAAGTGTCTGTCCAAGCAAAGGGCACGTCCTTCCGGGTCAACTGAGTCATAGGATGCGCAATCTGCGAGAAACCCCTGACAAACCGCCAGTAGTAACCTGTCAATCCCAAGAAACTACGTATCTCTGTCACTGTACGTGGCCTCTCCCACCTGAGTACTACCTCTACCTTGGTTGGATCCACAGCCAAGCCATCCCCTGAAATCACATGACCCAAGAAGGTCACCTGTCTCAACCAAAACTCGCACTTGCTGTATTTGGCATACAGCCTACGTCGTCTCAACGTGTCCAGAATCATCCACAAGTGTTGTCCATGTTGTGCTTGATCCCGCAAGTAAATGAGCACATCATCAATAAATATCACCACAAACTGATCCAGATACAATCTGAACACCTGGTTCATCAAATCCATGAAGGCAGGGGGTCATTAGTTAGCCCAAATGGCATGACCAAAAATTCGTAGTGTCCATACCAGGTGCGGAAAGCTATCTTAGAGATGTTGGTCTCCCTAATCCTCAACCGGTGGTAGCCTGATCTCAAATTTATCTTGGAGAAAATCGTGGCACCTCACAACTGGTCAAACAAATCATCAATCCTTGGCAGTGGATACCTATTCTTGATGGTGACCCTATTCAACTGTCTATAGTCAACACAAAGGCGCGGGGTACCATCCTTCTTCTTCACAAATAACACCGGGGCCTCCCATGGGGACGCATGGGCCTCACAAAGCCCTTCTCCAACAGGTCCTACAACTGTGATTTGAGCTCTCGCAGCTCAAGTGGTGCCATCCTGTACGATGCTGTAGAAATGGGGCTGGTCCCTGGTACTAGTGAGATCTCAAACTCAATCTCACGCTCAGGTGGTAGTCATGGCAGCTCCTCTGGAAACACGCCGGGGTATTCTCTGACCACCGGGATGCTCTAAAAGTCTACCACGGGGCTGGGCTCTGCCACTACACAAGCCAGGAAGCCCTCACACCCTTGGCCCAAAAGTCTCGTTGCCCGAAGTGCAGAAATGCACCTAAAACGTCCGTCCACCAAGTGTCCGTGAAACTCAAAGGAAGCATCTCCGGTATGGAGAAGACGATCTTCCTCTCAAAACAGTCCACCAAGGCATGTTAAGCGGACAGCCAATCCATCCCCACAATCATGCCAAAATCCTCCATCGGTATCACGATCAGGTCAGCGGGGAGACTATGTCCCCCAACACTGACCTTAGAGTCTGTGCAAACCTCTTCAACTACAAACAGCTTACCACCTGGACCTCTGATCACAAATGGATCCTCTAACAACACACAATCCTATCCCAAACTGACAGCGAAACTCACAGCAACAAACGAGTGCATGGCACTGGAATCAAAAAGTACGTAAACTAATCTGCCAGAAACTATAACCATACCTGCCACCACTGAACCTGATGCCCTGGCGTCTCTATGTGTCAGGGTGTTGATACGCCCCTCAGCTCTCGGTGTAGAAAAAGCAGCCACACTCTGCGTCGGACGGGAAGCCGCTGGCCGGTACCCTACCCGCAACTGCTGTCCTCCCCCACGCGCCTGGGAACCACGGCCACCTACTCGGCCTCCAATGCTCGGTGCGGGAGCATCTGTTGTGCTCCATCCCTAGACGGGCAGTCCTTCCTGATGTGGCCCGACTGGCCACACTGGTAGCAGAGGGGAACTCGACTCCCTCCCTTGGTAGGTCCCTACTGACGGCTGGGCGAGGGTCCAGTGCTGGCAGCTAGCCCCTGTCGGGGGCCCCCAAAGGCCACTGACAGCCCTGCAAAATGAGACAGCTCTCCTGCGGGCACCGCGTGCCTCCACTCTCGTCGGCCCTGTGAGTACTCTGGTTGGTAGGGCCTCTTCCGTCCGCTGTCGGTATCTCATGCGGTCGGGTTGGTATTCTCGTATGTCATAGCCGCCTCCACCACTCTCAAGAAGGTGGGCAGCTTCAGGGGTTTGGCATACCCCCGAATGGCAGGCCAGAGCCCCTTAGTGAACCTCCACAGGTGCTCCTCCTCAGTAGCCACAACTGTCGTCGCAAAACGTGACAGCTCCAAGAAGCGCGTGCGGTACGCTCTAACAGTCATCGTCCCCTGGCGGAGAGTGTGGAACTCCCGCCTCCTCTGGTCCTGCCACGTCTGCGGGAAGTACAGCTCACAGAAGAGGGTCACAAACTAGTCCCACATCGGCTCTGCCCTCTCCTAGCCTCTGACTGCCCTCCACCACCTGTGTGTCACACTCTCCAGCTGATACGTGGCAAAGGCCACGTGGCACTCTGCAGGAGGTGAAGGGTGTCAAACACTTCTCGATCTGCTCCAGCCAGTCCTCTGCCTCAGATGGGTCCTCATCCCCCTTGAGAGAGGGGAGCATCAGCTTCCAGAACTATCCGAAAAGCTCGTAGTGCAGCTGGAGTGGGGGAACGAGCACGCCTCCAGGTAGGGAGGGCTCATGCTTAGAAGTGTCAAAGTGCGGTGGGGTAGTGGAGGACCACCCCCTCTTCCTCGTCCAGCGCTGCGTCAGTCTCTCGACCCCACAGCGGACTCCCCCTCCACGTCCCCAGGAAGAGGAGCTTGGGGAGGCGGGGGGAGCTCCACTTGTACTATCTCTCGTATCAACTAAGAGAGGTCCTGGGCCTGAACGCCAAGGAGAAGTGGCTGGTCAATTGATACCTCGACCCTGGCACGTTCGCCCCTCCAACCTCGTCCATTGCCGCGTCTGCGGCCCGCCTCTAGGACTCCACGTCGAGGCATCTCCTACAAGGAGACGCGAAAACAGAACAAAAAGAAGTCAACTCTAACGGACTTCAACGAAGGAAACTCAGAACAGACGTCAAGCGGTATGCTATGGTGGCTACTCTAGTTACATGCACGTGAGTTGGTTATTTTCAAGCTAGTTGGTACATTTCTCGGGACAACCTTGCTCCGACACCATCTTGTTACGACCCGGTTCCCAAATCCCTACAGGACCCGAGAGCGGCTCGACTCGACTAATCCCAAGACCCAGTCATCCAACAAGAAATAACCAAAAAGCAGGAAAGTAAACCACATTCACTATGCTAAGTAACTAACAGTAAAAGAGTACAAGCAGTAAAAGAAGTAAAAGCTGCTAACAGTATATATCACCACCACAACAATAAAATAGAAAAAAGTACAGAAACGTAAATGGTAACAAGAGTTTGAACTCACTAACAAAAGAAAGTACTACAATAGGAAGACTACTGCTGGGCTCGACTAGGCCCAGCACCCTCCGCAACCGGAGACTCTGGCTGCTCAACACCTGGACATGAAAAGGGTTATGAGTAAACAGAGTCAGCGAACGCTGAGTAGAGTGGTAACCAACTAACTAAAGCAGTAAAAGCTAATAGGTAAATTATCTATTCCAATTACTTTATTTCACAAGTTATTTCTTTTCACCCATTTGTTTATTTTTTTCAGATCCCTTTCTTTATCTCGAATGTTCCTCGTGGGAACGATCTTGATTGCAGTCTTTTCCGAAGAGTAGAAGGCACACGTCGTGCTCTCTTGGCTGGGAGAGTGTCCCATGGTGATCCAACACCCATTCAACCACCCCAAGGTCACGGATAGACGTAGCGGTGACTATGGCACGCACGATAAGCGCTTGGGTAGCTACCCCACACTGGCACGTGATAAATCATTTCCGCTAACGGATACGCCCAAAGTACAGCACGGAACAGTATAGGGCCTAGCCCTCTCAGTAACAGTGGTATAGCCCCTCAGAACCAAATAGGGGTCTCGCCCCTCCATAGTCCGCGCACCCTCATCTAACTACCTTGGTTTTCCTAGTGGGCCTAACAAGTCGGTGTAGCGTGGCTAGCTGAACCCCAGGCCTCGTGGGGTGGCTAGCTCTCTCCCTACACTAGTAGCTCTCCCCGGTACAATGTACGCAAGGGCCAAGAATTCGGTGTAGAGTGGCCAATCCTAACCCCAGGTCCCAACCCAAGGGCAGCTAGCTCCGTTATACACTAAACAGGGGACAGTCGCTCTCCTTGGTACCACGTACTCACGCCACCTCTCCTCCTTGCTGCTTGCTCTCACGCTCTCTCTCACTCTTGCTCCTCTCATTGTGTGGAGAGGAAGGGAAGAAGGTGGCTGAGGTGAAGTGGGGAAGAGAGGAAGGGGGAGAGGGGCTTTATAAAGGTGTGCTAGGGCTCGCTTGGGGGAGAGAAGAGGGAAAAAGAGAAGATGGGTACTGTGTACGTGTAGCCCATGCGCAGATGCGAAGGCTCGTGCCAAACTTTCAATTTCCAGACGTTTGGGAAGGTGTCCAGACGTCTAACTAGATGTCTGACCAATCGTCAGACATCTTAAAGGGCTCAGAACAGAACAGGCCTTTACACTACTTAGGCAAGCTGCCTTGATGATTAACATTCTACCACAGAATATATGATATTTTTTGGCTCTAGTTTAGTATCTTGGTCTACTAAAAAGCAACATACTATTGCTCACTCTAGTACTGAAGCCAAATACCGAGCTATTACAAATGCTATGGGTGAAATTAGTTCGCTGCAATCACTTCATTAACCGCATATTATTCCTCCTCAACCTCCTTGAATTCGGTGTGATAATCTTGGGGCTACATATCTCTCCGCTAACCCTGTGTTTCATGCTCAAACAAAGAATATTAAAAAAAAATTTCATTTTGTTCATGATAAAGTTGCATGCAAGGATTTACTACGTGACAAGCTAAATCTTCTACCAAATGTTTAGCTTGAGGGAGGTGTTGATACTATATGAATATGTAAAGGGGCTAGATGTATTTTTGTATGTATCATTGAGTGTCTTTGTAATTGTTCAGACCTACTCTATAAATAAGGGCATACTACAACACTTAAGAGCTTAACAAACTCTTCAGGTTATTGCATCCACTTCCATTCTCTGAAAATGTACAGTGGAACCAACAAATAATTATGTTTTATAAGAATAGAAACAAATGTGCTTCATGTTGACGAGGCGAGATTGTGGTTTTAAAAAGATGTTCGTTGCAAAATAAATGAAATCGCCGTGAAAACAAATAAGAATTTATTACTCGAAAACCAAGGTATCCGAGGTCGAACACAGGGAGCAATTGGGTATTCAAAATCTTAAGATCACAACTCTCAATTTAATAAAAGACAATGACTAATCCAATCAAAATTAAGAAGTAAAAATAATGTCAATGTAGAGATAAGCTCAAAAAATTGGACATCTGATGTAAAATCAGACGTCTTAAGTGTTTCTGCTATAGTGCACGGCTTGTTCTTCTGATTTTGCCTTCTCTTTCTCTCTTCTTTCTCTTTCTCTACTGCTATGCTTCTTCTGCCTTCTTCTTTTGCTTTTCTTCTTCTTTCTTCTTCTATCTCTGCCTGGCCTCTCCTTCTTTCTTTCTTTAGCCCTTGCCTTCTGCAGCTAAGTCCTTAGCTCTTGTCTTCTTCTCCTTTTCTTCCCCTTCTGCCCTTGGTCTTCTTCAATCGCTCCTCTTCTTCCTTCCTAACTTCTTCTTCCTCTGCCTTCATATTCTTCTTCCTTTCCTGCATAGCACAACAGAGCAAAACCAACCCCTACACCTCCCCGCATCTCTCTCCCTCTATTTCGCTCTTAGGTACGCTCTCCCAAATCCTGGTAATCCGGTGGGGTTTCACATGCCCGGGTCCAGGCACACCGGTGTGGGGTAGTGCACAAGGGTGCTAGGTAATCGGGTCAGGTCCCAGGTCTACGGGGGTAGGGATCGCGGACGAGGCGTGAGCGTGTGAGGGTGAGGGACCTCACCCCGTGTCACTTGAGGCGAAGAGATAGAAATAGAAAATCAATTTAAGTAACACCACTCACCCCTAAGTTTACAAGATGGGACTAAAAGTCCCACCCACTTCTGCTGGCACCCGCAGGAGGAAAATCCATGCAATTGGAGCAGCTGGGAGTCTCGCAAAGTCTACTCTCAAGCTGGATACGTTCGCGCACTCAACGTGCATCACTAGGAGCTCTTATGCCTGGAGCGCGCGGCCTGGAGCTCTCTACAAGCTTGCTTGCTTCAGCATCAATGGCGGAAGGGGGATCAGACCTGCACGACACAAATACGGCCTTGTGGCCCTGTCAAACAACGGGGAAAGCTTCGCCGTGTCACGGCGAAGGTGAGGCGGGGGTTGGCATGGCATAGAATAGCCTAGGCGTGCTTGCCTAAGTCGGACTGTGACCGTGAAGGTGCGTGTGTTCAGTGGAAGTGTAGGGCATGTGTGGCGGTTGGTGAAGAGGCAGAGGATGATCAGGGAGTGATGGGGAAGGTGATTGACGAGTCGATTCTTCGCTTTTTAAGTCATTTGTTACATAAAATGACGCGTCGTTTGTAGTTCTATGTGGTGAAAAAATTGACTAATCAATAATTAAAATAACCACTCGCAGAAGAGCAGGTCGTGTCCACAGGGAGGCAATGACATATTTAAACTTGCACCAGTTAAAAATGTATGTTCACAGTTAAGTTCGACGAGAATTGAGCCAAATCTGCCTTAAGATTAAGAAAGCATCAAGAGAGCATGTTGAAATGGCAATTTTGAACAACGGATATTTTTTGCAATGCAGCTTTAATAAAATATTAATAAAAGAAGACAATGGCATATAATGTAAATATTAATAGGGCTGGTACTGTAGCAAAACAGGGAATCTTCTTCCCCTTATCCGTGCGCGATGAGGAAGGAATGGCCGGAGGCGTGAAGCTCGAAAGAGGATCTCTAGACCGAGGGCTCCGTAATGGCAATCATGGCGACGTGTGAGATGCTCCGAGGTGGCCGAATGAAGGAACGGTGGTGGTGGGTTCCGGTGTGGGCTGAAGTGCCGCAGGCCGTGCGGCGTGGTCGGGCGCGGCTGAGGTCCTGGAGAGGAGGCGCACACACTGGACTGCACGCTCGCGGAGGTTGGTGCTGCTGGCGAACGCGTCGCTGCTGGATGCTGCTACCCATGCACTGCAAGGAAGGCGCACGGCGGGTAGGCGGAGGGCGCTGCTACAGGAGGTGAGGTGGGTACGCTAAGGGCTGACGGTGGTGAGGCGCAGCAAGGGCATGCATGGGTGTGGGAGTGGGCATGCGGAAGTGGATGCACTGGAGGAGATGAGGCGCACAAGTGAGGAGCTGGTAGCTAGTGCTGCAAGCTGGCGGGCGCGCCGACTGCATGCGTGACGTGAGGCGCAGCAAGGTCATGTGTCGTGGATGCTGCAGGAGGTGTGGCGCACCGAGGTTGCAAGGAAGGCGCGGGCGTGAAGGCGGTTGCTGCTGCAGGCGTGCAGCAGGGGCACATGTGGGCTAGGGATGGCGCTGAAGGCTGGAAGGCTTGTGCAGCCGGAGGGATGCGAGCATGAAGTGGAGGCCAGTTGTTGTTGTGTGTGGGGACGAAGCTTCAGACGTCCGGGAAACTTCCCGGACGTCTTAACTGATGGAGGAGATGAAGTTGCAGTGGCTGCAGTGGTGGTTGTTGGTGATGACGGCAAGGGTGGTGCACAATGAGGTGCTCACGGTAATGCAGACGAGCTCCAGATGGCGGTGTGGCCTATCACGCCACACGCCCACAGTGGTGGAGACTCGTCGCCGCGGTTGAGGCTGGTGGTGGTGGAAGGACGAGAGCTCAACTCTCTGCACAGTGGTGGGTCATTGGGATGGTGGCCTCCCGTACAAGGCAGCCTCCCTCCTTTTGTACCCACCTGCATGGATTTGAATGGATAGGCGGGAGTAGATCCACATTCTCCACTCGTCCCTGATTGCAAGTTTTAGTGCGGCAGCTGGTGGCGTTGGAGCGGCAGTGGAAGGAAATGCAGCCATTGCTGAAAGAAGAAGAACAAAAATAATGATAAAATATTATGGTTATTTATATACAAACCCTCAACTTTTATGTTAACTTAAATTAATGCAAGCAATGCACCTAATTGGTTAAATAATTAAATGAATGCAATTCTAAGTTAATTCTAAATGCATTTAAATATGAACGCAATGCATGAATTATGTAATTAAATTAGAAATATGAATTAATCTATTTACATCCTAATTTATGCTAAATAAATGTTAGAATTAACTTAATGTCTAGGCACTTAAATATTTAAATAGCCCACAAATATGGTCTAATCAAATACCCCCATGCCTAGTTTTTGCTAGTCCCAAGCAAATCCAAGCAAAACCTAGCACTCCAAGTAGACTAGTCAACCCAATCGATCTTCCTTTACAAACATATTAAGTTTAGACTCTAGACCTAAAGTTCCCAGGTAGTTGCTAAGTTACAGACTAGGTTGGCTAAAGACGAGTTGCAGGCATAAGTTTCCCTGATTTCTGACTCTACCCTAAGGTTTATTAATCCCTGAGATTAAAACATCCGTGCATGTGCATTAGTCCGAGTTATTTGAGTTAAAGGGAAAAGGATTTTTTTTTTTTAATCCTCTAAGTGTAACCTCAGATCAGCTATCAACACGGTCTATGTCGGATTCATTGTTCCCATTACCATACCTCGAAGGGTGCCTGGCTTTCGATGCTTCGAGATAGCACCGCCCATAATGACCCCAAGAACTCCTGGCAATCGACACTTCGAGATAGTATCGCCCATGGATTTCTTAAGCGAATTCAGGCCTATGGCAATCGGCACTTCGAGATAGGGCCACCCATGGTACCTGAACCGCACAATGCGCTAACATGCCCCTAGTAGGATGGATATCCTAAGAGACAAGCGCCAAGGAGGTAATATGTTATCATTGCATCCTCAAGGTGAGTATATACTCCACCTCTCCTGCAGCGGGAACTCTTCCAATCAAATTGTGCTTTCAAGCCTCTCCTAAGTCAAAACTAAGAGAACCAAATCTCTTTTAAGAAAGGAATTAAGTTGATTACTTATTTACACCAGACCAAGTGTGTGAAATTTGGATGCTTGGGTTACAAGGACCCGTAAACCAAAAGGTAGAACAAGACTCTAGGTACTACCCCACCTTTTAACTCAAACCCTAGCTTTCCTTCCTCAACCTCTTGAGGAATGGTCCGCAACCTAACTCCTACTTAAGTTTTTAAGTCCACAAAGGACCCTAAAGGTCTAAAGCTAGTAGCTCATTTAGCTTCTGAAGTTTGACCCTAGAATTAACTTAGTCTACCCTAGAGTTCTGTTTTCTTAAGAATGCACGACCTAGCCAGTTAAGCTCAAAACTTTTTTTTTTTAATGCAAATGTATGCATGCTATAAACAAAATGCCTCAGGTCCTCTCCCCCATGCCTGGTTCAAATAATGTCCTCATTGAAAACAAAAATAGTTAAAGGAAGATATTACCTAAGGCGCAGAATGGTAGGAGCTAAGGCTCCTCAAGAGTGACCTCGTCAACCAGATGGCCATCCAAAGTTATGTAAGATTTTAACCGTTGACCGTTGACAATAAAGGGAGTTGCTGAAGAGGAAGGGTTTTTAATCTCCACAGCTCCATGCGGAAATACTTTAGTGATTATGTAAGGCCCATCCCAACGAGATTTTAACTTCCCAGGAAAAAGCTTAAGTCTGGAATTGAAAAGCCAGATTTGTTGGTTGGGCTCAAAGGTCTTTCGAAGTATAAACTTATCATGCAAGACCTTAGTTCTTTCTTTATAAGCTTGAGAGGTGTCATAAGCATCATTCCTCAGCTCCTCAAGCTCACTTAATTCTAGAAGTCGTGCCTTACCTGCCTTCTCTAAATCTATGTTAACACTTTGAATAGCCCAAAGTACCTTATGTTCCAACTCAACAGGTAAATGGCACACTTTCCCATACACAATCCGAAAGGGAGAAGTACCCAAAGGGGTCTTATAGGTCGTTCGATATGCCCACAAAGCATCATCGAGCTTTTGGGACTAGTCTTTCCTATCAGGTCTAACGGTCTTTTCCAAAATATTTTTTATCTCCCTATTCAACACTCCAACCTGGCCACTTATCTAAGGATGGTAAGGGGTAGAGACCTTGTGAGTCACTCCCAGACTCCTGATTAGCCGATTGAAGTGGTGGTTTCGGAAATGAGGTCCCCCATCACTTATAATGGTCTTGGGGCAGCCGAAATGGGATATGATATTGGCCTTCACAAATTTCAAAATCATAGGGTGGTCCTTTGTGCGCATAGGAATGGCCTCTATCCATTTAGAGACATAATCAACTGCCACAAAGATATATTCATAACTATGGGACGACGGGAAGGGGCCCATAAAGTCAATTCCCCACACATCAAAAATTTCAACAGATTGAATAGGATGTTGAGGCATTTCATTCCTCTTCCCAATCGTTCCAGTCCGTTGACATCTAATACAGGCCTTCACAAAATTATGAGAATCCTTAAATAAGGAAGGCCACCAAAAATCGGACTAGAGAACCTTAAAAGCAGTTTTCTTAGCACCAAAGTGTCCTCCACAATGAAGTTCATGGCAAAAACTCAGCACACTTTGTTGTTCCTCTTCAGGTACACAACGTCTCAATACTTGGTCTTGTACAATTCTAAATAATTCTAGCTCTTCCCAATGAAAATATCTTGCTTGGGAAATGAACCTCTTTCTTTTCTGCTCATCCCAAGAGCCAGGAGTTTGTCCAGTGACCAAGTAATTTACAGTGTTTGCATACCAAGGTAAAGTTGGTGTTACCACCATCAGAGTTTCATCGAGAAATGTCTCGCGAATGTCTCCAGAAAGAGAGTCATTAAGAGGAAGGCGAGATAGGTGGTCAGCCACAACATTTTCCACTCCTTTTTTTTCACGTATTTCCAAGTCAAATTCTTGAAGGAGTAGGATCCACCTAATCAGACGTGGTTTAGAATCTTTCTTAGCAATGAGATGTTTCACTGCCGTATGATCAGTAAAAATAACCACCTTAGACCCAAGCAGATAAGACCTAAACTTCTCTAGAGCAAAAACTACAGCAAGTAATTCTTTTTCAATGACGGTGTAGTTTTGCCGAGGTTCGGTTAAAGTCTTGCTTACATAATGCAGCACATGAGGTCTTCCCTCAACCCTTTGTTCAAGGACTGCTCCCACTGCATAATCCGAAGCATCACACATCAGCTCAAATGGGAGTGTCCAATAAGGAGCTTGGAGAATAGGCGTAGAGATCAAGGCCTCCTTTAGAGTTTGAAAGGCCTCGGCACACTTTGAATCAAAATTGAAAGAAGATTCCTTCGCCAACAAGTCACAAAGTGGCCTAGAAATTTTACTAAAATTCTTAATAAAGCGCCTATAAAAGCCGGCATGGTCCAGAAAGGATCTACTCTATTTGACATTCATAGGCAATGGGAGTTTGGAAATAGAATCAATCTTGGCTTTATCTACCTCCAAACCTTGCTCGGACACAACATACCCAAGTACAATTCCTTTCTGTACCATGAAGTGACATTTCTCCCAGCTGAGGACTAAACCAGTCTCCTTACATCGCTTCAACACATTCTCCAGGTGCAGGAGACACTGGTTGAAAGACGAGCCATAAATGGAGAAGTCATCCATAAACACTTCAACACACTCGTCAATCATGTCCGAAAAGATAGACATCATACACCGCTGGAAAGTTGCAGGGGCATTGCATAATCCAAACGGCATACGCCTCAATGCAAAACTACCGTAAGGACTCGTGAATGTCGTCTTCTCCTAGTCATCAGGAAAGACTGCCACCTGATTGTACCCAGAATATCCATCGAGAAAGCAATAGTACTTATTCCCTGCCAATTTCTCGAGAATTTGATCAATAAAAGGCAGAGGAAAGTGATCCTTTTGGGTAGCGGTGTTCAGCTTGCGGTAATTAATACAGACCCTCCATCCAGTTGAGGGTCTAGTGACAACTTGTTCACCTTGGTCGTTGAATTCCACAATAAAGCCTGCCTTCTTTGGCACCACATGAATAGGACTAACCCATTTACTATCTGCAATGGGATATATGATCCCAGTGTCCAACCACTTCAGGATTTCCTTTTTTACCACCTCCCTCATATTAGGGTTCAGACGTCTCTGCATGTCCCTAAATGGCTTGATGGAATCGTCAGTATAAATGTGGTGCATGCAGAGTGTAGAGTCTATACCTTTAATGTCAACAATGCTCCAAGCAATAGCTTCCTTGTGCCTAGACAAGCATTCAATCAAGGCTCCCTCCTGTGCCTCAGATAACACAGCCGAAATGATAGTGGGGAGCGTATCATTGGCACCTAGGAAAACGTACTTGAGAGTGTCAGGGAGGGGTTTCAACTCAAGGTCGGGGGCTTTTATGGTTGAGGGTTTCATAATAGATGTCCCCATCTCAGGTAGCAGAACTACCTTCGGTAGAAATGATGGGGGAAGAGACTCGGCAGAAATGCTGGGGAAAGAGACTCAGCAGAAACACCTAGCAATTCCTCAAGTTCTAGTATATCCCCTTCACATTCCTCCAATAGATGGGAATGCTCATTTAGCATGACATGCTGAAGGGGGTCATCACATAACATTGCAGGGGTTTCCTCTTCAATCAGGTCATCTATCACCTCAACTTGAGAACAATCCTCAAGTCCGGCTTGTTTGTAAGCATCAAACACATTAAGCCAGATTTTCCTGTTCCCAAAGCCCATTTTCAATTCCCCAGTATTGCAATTGATTGAAGCATGCGAAGTTGCAAGGAAGGGGCGACCCAAAATGATGGAGGGTTTGGTTGGCTTGTTGGTAGGGTCAATGTCCAAAACTAAGAAGTCAACAGGAAAGAATAAATCCTCCACTCTTATGAGGACATCTTCCAAAATTCCCTGTGGTGTCTTAAGTGATCAATTAGCAACTTGAAGGATTACAGGGCTAGGCTTCAGATTGCCTCCCCCAAGTTGTTCATACACGTAGCTCGGAAGGATGTTCACCCCCGCACCCAGATCAAGTAGAGCCTCATCAATTTGTAAGTCAGCAATAACTACTGAGATGTATGGGGCTCCTGGGTCCTTAAGTTTCGGGGGTGTGCCATGTTGAACAATTGAGCTAACAGAATCAGCCAGGACAACTTTTGATTGGACCTATTTTCTAGATTGCCGCTTTTTCATGCACAGGTCCTTTAAGAAGCGGGCATAAGATGGAATCTGCCTGATAGCTTCAAGCAAAGGCAGGTTAATCTGCACTTGCTTGAAAGTTTCCATAATCTCATTCATCTTATCTTTGGTTCCATATGAGCCAGCAGAAGTCTGCCCAGAGGAGGATAAGCGCTCTGGAAAAGGCACTCTCGATCTCTGGGTGGAAGGGTTCTCATGTCGAGTAAGGGGTGGAACGGGGGCAACTTCTTCCGGTGAGGTGATTTCAAGCGGAGAAGATTTGGGCAAGTCTTCTCCAGTGGGGGTGAAAGTCGGGGTGGATGGTTTTTTAGGGGGTGAGACTATAGGAGTATCGGGCTTGGAAATTTCTTTCCCACTCCTCAGAATAGTCACCACCTGAGCATGCTCCCTAAAGACAATCCCTTTTCCTTTAGGATTTTCCTTAGCAGCACTGGGGAGCTTCCCAATTTCCCTCTGTCTAACGGCCTCAACAAGGTGTCCTATTTGTGATTTCATCTCATGTATAGCCTTGTCATGAGATTGGATGATGGCACTTTGACTTTCTTACATAGTTTTCAACATCGCCTTCAATTCATCCATCTCAGAGGTCTTAGGTTGGGCAAAGGTCTGAGGTTGGTTCATTTGATGGTTTTGAAAGGATTATGGTTTGTAATTCCCTGAATTTGAGACATTTCCTTGTCTCCAAGAAAAGTTTGGGTGGTTCCTCCATCCCTCACTATAAGTGTTGGAGAAAGGGTCATTACGAGGTCTAGGACGGAACCCTTGGGTGGCATTCATATCAACTTGTACAAGCTTAGGGAATTGGGAGGCCAAGTGGCAATCCACAGTGGCGTGTGTATTGCCTTAACAAATTAAGCATTCGAAAGCTTAGGATGTGGAGGTGTTAGATACGAATGGACTCGAGTTAGACATAAGCCTTTCCATGTTTTGATTCAATAATTGAATCTGATAGGCTAAATTCTGGGTGTCCCTTGCCTCATTCGCCTCCAACTTTCTTTGCATGAGAGTGTGCTTTCTATCCATGTAGGCAAAATTCAAGTGAATAAAATTCTCACTCAAAGTATCAAAAAGGTTCCAAGCTTCATCCTCAGTCTTAGATACAAAGGTTCCTGCACAGGCACCATCCACAGTTTTCCTATACGAATCATTGAGTCCGGTGTAGAACCTTTCTACCAGTTGCCTTTTAGGCACCTGGTGATGTGGGCAAAGTCTCAGCAAGTCGTTAAAGTGCTCCCACGCATCATGGAACGCTTCCCCATCCTTTTGAACAAAACTCATAATTTCCCTCCTAAAGTGATTGGTTTTGCTCATGGGGAAGTACTTCTTCAAAAACTCCTTCTTCAGGGCACCCCAAGTATTAATATTATCAAGGGTGTGATACCTATACTTGGCTTTGTCCTTAAGGGAGAAGGGAAAGAAGGTCCGCATTTGAGCGTCATCAGTAACGCCCTGCAGCTTTACCGTGGAACAGACCTCGGTGAATTCCTCTATATGCCTGTAAGGGTCTTCCCTAGTAGTACCATAAAAGGAGGGCAGCAAGGATATGGTACTACTTTTGATCTCATAAGGATTGTCCCCTCCAGGTCTACGTAGTGCGGGGCCAGCTTGATTAGTTGGAATGAAATATTCCTTAAGGCTCCTTTGACCGGCTATTCCTACCCTTGGAAGGTTTCTTCTTAAGATTCTTTCAGGTTCAGGATCAAACACAAGTTGTCTCTTTAGAGAACGCCTACCAAGCATGCACTACAAACACAATTCAAAAGGACTTGTTCGGTCTTTACAAATTTAGGCTTTTGACTTTAGTTCAAATTGTAGGTGACAAAGCAAGTTGTCCAATCAATTACGCACCTATTGTCAACCTTCGAATTGCCTAAAAAGACCTAGTTGGAGCTTAAGTATTCTTCCCTAAATCTCAAATGGTAAAGCAAATCCAAAGATGGAAAATCGAGGGATGCAAGTAGGCCTAAGCCTTCCTTTGAAGCTGTGCTTTCGCGGTGCTTCTCAACTACCCCCAAAAATCCGTGACAGGGTATCCCCCTCTTTGGATTTACAAAACCTTTGATCTCAAGTTCCGAACACTTCAGAATCCAACGATAAGAGGGCTCTTGTCCTAGTTGTTTCAAGACTTAGGAGTCTCTAAATGCATGCCGTAGTGCAAAAGATATAAGTGTGCATTCACTACAAAAAGATTTTGAATTTTGAATCGCACACCACGTTTGACAATCAAGTCCTTGATTTTTAGATGGCACTCCTTTAATTAATCCTTTTTCACGAATATATGTGACCACTTGTTAGATCGCTTCGAGACAAATTATGTGGTCTTCGAATTTAGTCTAAATGCAATGCATGATCAAGAATAGGATGCAAAGTAAGAGAATGCGTACCTTGCTTCCAGCAATCAACGATGCGAGAATGCACGCAATGTAGAGAAGTAAATCTAGAGGCTGCTCATACAGACCTAAATGGTTCATCCTAGGGGCAGGCAACTCATTTTTCATTATTATTATTATTATTTTTAACTACTTATGCACAAGCAAATAAAAGTAAACAATCCACAAATTGAATTTAAAAATCTAAATCTAAAGAAAAGGGAACAGGCTCCCAAAAATTACCCAACACGGGCCTAAAACAAAATCGGGGAACAAACCCCTCAAAATATACCCCTGAACAAGGGTTTCAAACCAAATGTGCAATGAAAAGTCAAGTCTAAAATCTTAATCCTATTCTAATTAAATCAGCGACTAGATGATCGTCACGTCCTCTTCCTTCCCCTCCTTTGCAAGGTAGATCGACCAATTCCTCCTCTAGCGACGTCAAGGGTCACCTCTCACGATGGCTGGTTCCTCGCACAAATTTCTCGCATAGAAAAAAAATAATAAATGGTCAGATCACTGTGCAATGAGAAATAATCAAAAATAAAATCAGATGAAATTATTGCGCTTGTTACCTCCCCGTCAACGACGCCATTTGACGAGTCGATTCTTAACTTTTTTAGTCGTTTGTTACATAAAATGACGCGTCGTTTGTAGTTCTATGTGGTGGAAAAATTGACTAATCAATAATTAAAATAACCACTCGCAGAAGAGCGGGTCGTATCCACAAGGAGGCAACGACGTATTTAAACTCGCACCGATTTAAAACGTATGTTCACAATTAAGTTCGACGAGAATCGAGCCAAATCTGCCTTAAGATTAAGAAAGCATCAAGAGAACATGCTGAAATGGCAATTTTGAACAACGGATATTTTTTGCAATGCAGCTTTAATAAAATATTAATAAAGGATGACAATGGCATAGAATGTAAATATTAATAGGGTTAGTACTGTAGCAAAGCAGGGGATCTTCTTCCCCTTGTCCGTGCGCGATGAGGAAGGAGCGGCCGGAGGCGTGAAGCTCAGAGGAGGATCTCTAGACCGAGGGCCCCGTGATGGCGGTCGCGGCGACGTGCAAGATGCTCCGAGGTGGCCGGACGGAGGAACGGTGGTGGTGGGTTCCGGTGTGGGCTGAAGTGCCACAGGCCATGCGGCGTGGACGAGCGCGGCTGAGGTCCTGGAGAGGAGGCGCACGCACTGGACTGCACGCGCGCGGAGGTTGCTGCTATTGGCCAACGCGCCGCTGCTGCTAGATGCTGCTGCCCGTGCGCTGCAAGGAAGGCACACGGCGGCTAGGCGGAAGGCGCTGCTGCAGGAGGTGAGGCGGGTGCGCTAAGGGCTAAAGGTGGTGAGGCACAGCAAGGGCTTGCGCGGGCGTAGGAGTGGGCGCGTGGAAGTGGACGCACTGGAGGAGATGAGGTGCACAGGTGAGGAGCTGGTAGCCGGTGCTGCACGCTAGCTGGCGCGCCGGCTGCGTGAGTGACGTGAGGAGCAGCAAGGGCATGCGTCGTGGATGCTGCAGGAGGTGCGGCGCGCCGAGGTTGCAAGGAAGGCGCGGGCGTGAAGGCCGTTGCTGCTGCAGGCGTGCGGCAGGGGCACGTGTGGGCTAGGGATGGCATTGGAGGCTGGAAGGCTTGTGCAACCAGAGGGATGCGAGCGTGAAGTGGAGGCCGATTGCTGTTGTGTGTGGGGACGAAGCTCCAGACATCCGGGAAACTTCCCAGACGTCTTAACTGATGGAGGAGATGGAGTTGCAGTGGCTGCAGCGGTGGTTGTTGGTGATGACGGCGAGGGTGGTGCACGCTGAGGTGCTCATGGTAATGCAAACGAGCTCCAGATGGTGGTGTGGCCTGTCATGCCACATGCCCACGGTGGTGGAGGCTCGTCACCACGGTTGAGGCCGGTGGTGGTGGAACAAATGAGAGCTCAACTCTCTGCACAGTGGTGGGTTGTTGGAATGGTGGCCTCCCGTACAAGGCAGCCTCCCTACTTTTGTAGCCACCTGCATAGATTTGAATGGATAGGCAAGAGCAGATCCACATTCTCCGCTCATCCTTGATTGCAGGTTTTAGTGCGACAGCTGGTGGCGTTGGAGCGGCAGCGGAAGGAAATGCAGTCGTTGCTGAAAAAAGAATAAAAATAATGATAAAATATTATGGTTATTTATATACAAACCCTCAACTTTTATGTTAACTTAAATTAATGCATGCAATGCACCTAATTGGTTAACTAATTAAATGAATGCAATTCTAAGTTAATTCTAAAAGCATTTAAATATGAATGCAATGCATGAATTATGTAATTAAATTAGAAATATGAATTAATCCATTTACATCCTAATTTATGCTAAATAAATGTTAGAATTAACTTAATTTCTAGGCACTTAAATAATTAAATAACCCACAAATATGGGCTAATCAGTGATGAGGTCGGTGGCAAGGCGTGTAGAGTGGGGGAGTAGCGGAGTCGCCTCACCGGTGGTTTCCCGGAGATGAGGGAGACGAAGGTGAACAGCAGCTATCGAGGTGCGATTTATGAAATTAAAAGAGGGAAAATGAAGAGTGGGAGGAGAGGAACTTATCTGCAGGTATTAGGACAAAGGGGAGGCAGAGGAGACGAGTGGCGTGTATATGCCGTCGTCGGGGAAGAAAGCCCTGAGGTAAGGATGACGGTGACGAGGAGGAGGTCGGAGAGGCGTGCACTAGTGCGGCGCAACACAGAAGAACGAGACGAAGATAACTCTGCCACTGGTATGGTGGCAGAGCGATGAGAGGAGGGAGGAGAGATCGCCAGAGCTTGCGAGCGGTTAACCAGAGATGAGGAAGGAGGAAATTAAGAGGGTATCTGCAGCCAAATCAATCTTGGAAGATGCGTCAAAGACCGGGGGTCCTTTTATAGCCGCTGGCCGAGCCCTTTGTCCTTGGAAGGCAAGCCTTCCAGCGCAAAGGCTTCACCGAAGATGGAAGGTACTCAAGACACCCAAATCTCTCGAGCTTTCACACGAGAGATTTGGTGTAAATCAAACCTGGAGATCTTGTTCAGACGATGGAGAAATCCTCAAAGAATCTCCCTTCCAAATCTGGGAGATCTCAGAGGATTCAAGGAGATATCCTCCTCAAATCCTCGCTGGAGCGGGATTGCTCCACTGTAATGGCGGAGAGACCTGAATGCAAAGAGTGGAGAGGAAGATAGGGGGCTCTGCACAAGAGTTTCAAAAGTTAGGGTCCAGAATGTAATTGGGTGGACTATTTTGCCAAGTAGGTTAAGATGACCTGCCCTTAAGATCAAATTTTGGTACAAACCTAATTTAGACCTAAGGAATCTAGTGATGAAGTTGGATTTTAGGTTTGACCACGTTTGATTGGGCATTTTACACAGAAACACAAATTAGGTCAAATAATGAGCTAAGATCCCAATCTAGGTCAAAATAGGTTTCAAAGGCCAAATTGAAGGTTCTAAACCCTAGGGAATATTTTTCCATGAATTTTAGAAGGCTTAGTTAATTTTTATCCTGACCAGAACCTCTTGAAGTTAAGTAGGTTTGCTTTAGGGTCACAGAACGTCATTTATTTCTTAAATCTGACAATAACCCTTTTCTGATTGAACCATCCCACTTTTCCTCTTATTAAGTCCAATCGACCTATGTTTAACCCCTGAGAAATCTCGTTGATGTACTGCAATGGTAAAATTGCAATTTTACCCTTTAGTTCATGTTTCCTTCCTAAAACAGTAATCCCTTGAATTAGGCCTTCATCTAGGTTATGTAGGAGCTTTTGCTTACTTTCTCAAGTCAAAATGAGCTAGTTAGGGCTCATGATGAAGTTCTCATCATACGCCCATACCTAGCTTTTGCTAGTCCCTTAGCAAAATTTCAAGGTTTTAACATCGGTTCTAGACCATGAGTTTCTTCTACTAGTTGTGATAAGTGCTTTTTTTTCCTTTTTGTGATTAGGTCAAAATGCCAACAATAGGCCTAGAGGTACTCAAGTACCTGCTTTAGCCTCAGTCCTCCACAAAGGTTTTTAAGGCCCGCAGAAACTATCCTACGATTCGTTGGACTCCACGGTTAAAGCACCCGTGCTTGAGACATTTTTAGCCTTGGTTCAGTTTGCAGTGCGTTTTTGTAAGAGAGAGACAGAAGATTTATTTATTTGGTGAGTTTTCTCTCTCTTTTCTTTTTATTTCTAACTTCAAATTAGCTTCTCAACATGGTCTATATCAGATTCCTCGTCCCCATCATCAATCCTCAAAGGTCCCTAGCAATCGATGCTTCATGATAGCACCACCCATGGCAACCCCCAAAACCTTGGCTTTCGAGATTTCGAGATAATCCCGCCCATGGCGTTCCGTGGCCGAATCCAGACTCTGGCAATCAACATTTCAAGACAATGCCGCCCATGGTATCTGAACCAGCAGAGTGCTTACATGCCCCCAGTAGGATATTTAAATATCCTAAGGGACAAGCACCGAGGAGATAATATGTTGTTACGCATCTTCGAGAGGAATTTCCTACCTCTCCGCATCGGGAACTCATCCAAATCAACTTGTGTTGATCGGCCGCTCCTAATCTAGGCAACCTTTTCAGAACATTAAAATGCTTTTGCGTGATTTTGATAGTTATGTGCTCTGAACTAGACTGTGTGTGGATTTGGGTGCTTAGGTTACTGAGTCCCACAAACCAAAAGTCAGTTAATGAGGCCGAATACTCCCTAAGCCTTAGACCTAATACTTAAGCTTCGCATTTTCCCCAACCTCTTGAGGATTATCCAGATCTTAGCGGATACTTAAATTTTTAAGCCTAAGAGTCTAGCCCAAAAAGCCTAAGACCAGCGTTCCTGCTAATCTCCTTTTGTGTCTCATTAGCACTTTTCTTCTTTTATTCTTTTTTTTCCTTAATGTGGTCTAGAACTTCGGTTAATTCCTTAATCTCTTACTAATGACTATCTCTTTTTTTTTCATTTTATGCTCCTATTGTCATTTTGCTCTTTTTCTCCTCCTCATGATTATGTGGCTCACAAAATTTCCTCCCTCCAATTTTTTGTTCTTTTTCATAATTTTTCATTTTTTTGTGTTTTTTGTGATATGTGATTTTTTTGTGAGAATCCTTCTAACTTTTTCTTGGTTCTATATGTATGCACTTTACCACCCCCGCATGCCTAAGTTTTGCAATGTCCCCATTATAAACGGAGGGTGTGAAACAGTATTGGGTTTAGGGACTTAGAACAGGATACATCAGGTGAGGTATCTGGGTCGGGAAGTGAAGTGACTGATGTAGACGATTTCAAGCTCTAGTACGTGTACCAGAGGTGGGATCAACTGTCTAAGGTTGAACTCAAGGTGCAATAAACCTAGAGGACAGACGGATAATCAGACGGGTCTCTATTTTTGGAATGACGGGTTGCCTCCCGTTAAGCACTAAATTCAACGCCTTCAGCCGAGCGGAAAATGGGATGGAGAGGGAGTGGTCAAATCAACGAAATTTTGTAAAACAAGCACCTTGATCAAGAGCCTGGTTGGTCCAACCAGGTGCTTGTTGAGATCAGTGGGCTGATGATGCAGCCCAAACCCTATTAATCTGGTGGGTTGATCGATGTAGATTAGTAGATGCAGAACCCACCATATGCAATGAAGCTCTGATGGACGTGGAAGTGAAAACTTGGGTTTTGGCTGAGTCGAATCAACCGGGTCAGAGTAGGGATCCGAAAAATGATCAGTGAATGGTGTGGAATCCCTACAGGGGTGATCAGAGAATGATGGATCACGATTTTCAGTCTGATTGATGTTCGATGCCCGATATAGATGTAGAGTTGAATCATCTGCAAACGGCTCAATGAGAGGTGAATCAGAATAGAAATTGAGTCCGATTGCGGGTCGAGGTTGGAAACGGGTTTTGATCGATTTTATATATGTTGAAGAGGTGGCTTCTATGAGAATTGTGCATGACGGCTCTTCTTGAAAGAGGTGACAGGTGGTATCATGTAGAGAGTCCTCATTTTCTCCGATATCATGGTCAGATTCGAGATCGTCGGAGAGTTTGCGAAAATCAAGTTTTGAATAAGATTCAAGATCATGAGTTCCACCATAGAATAAATCACATGATGTAGATTCAGCAGCCTAACTTGGGTCCAGCCTATATGTGAATTCTGAGCTTAAAAAGGTGTTCTTATTTGTTCTAATCTCAAGTTCTAAGTTGGTAGGACAGACCCAATTGAAACTCCACTAATCTAAATCCTCAGTTTCTGTATCATAAATTGGCATGTCTTCTAAAAAATTAATTTGTCTCTCTGAGGATGTTGGCGAGGGATATTCATCAAAAAGAGGCTCAAAATCATATTCTTCATTGAAAATTTGATCTTCTTCATATGGGGCCTCATAATCTTCCCAATAGGTTTCATATCCAAATTCTAGTCTTGGGATGTGGGTTGAATCATTAGAATCTAGGTCCGATTTACCTTCGAGGGTCACCTTATTAGAATAAGGGGCGAAATTTACACCCTTAAGAGGTTCAGTTCTAATCTCATTATTGCAGGAGTTTTGGAATTCTAAGCTCGGTGATTCATGGTCTAGGGTTGGCTCAACATTGTGTTCTCCTACAATTTCCCAACCTAATTCAATATTAGACATGTTGTCTTCTTTCTGGGCTGGGAATTCACAACCACTTTGTGCCTCAAGCCTGAGATCTAGGAAATCAGATTGATCCTCGATATTGTTCCAAGATGGTTCATCCTCTGTTTGTGACATATACGAGTATTTCTGGTTGATAATTTATTTTAATAATCTCATTACCTCTTCCCATTTTTCAAGGTCATCTTGGTGTTGCTCCCAAAGTACAGGATTTTTCATGCATTGAAGGTATTCCAAATTGTGTAATTTTTCTATCTCTATGTATCCTGTAAGGAGAATGTCTCGGGTTGATCCTTTTGTGGCTCCTGCCAATAGTACTTGGGCATAGGTTATGATGAAGGTGGTGGTTGTTGGGACATCAACCTGAATGTTTTCTACTGGTGTTGAGGTTTTGTCTTCTTTTTCATAGAATTTTAGGGCATCCTCAATCATCCTATCTCTCATGGATCTCCAGGATTCAGGTTTCTTGAATGGTAGTCCTAAGTGGTTTGGCTGCATATTTGGATCAGGTGATGGAATCAAGATGTAGAATCAAAGTTTGAATCAAGATGTAGAATCAAGTTGTGAAGCGATTAAATCTGAATAGAGTCCCACTGAAATTTTATGTGTGCTCTAAAGAGAAGAGATGAGGGACTGGAGGTGTTTTTCACCCAATCAAGGCACCCAAAAGATGTTTGGATGACTATGGAGATTCAGGGCGGATGATACCCCTGGATCAGAAGGTCGTCCACCTGAGAATTACCTAGGCAGCCAGAGAGGGAGAGTCCCACAAAGATCCCTACATGGTAGAGCATCCCCACGGGTTAGAGGGTTTCTCCCACCCGACCTCTCTTGTCACTGAGATTCCAGGTAGACCAAAATGGGGACCTTGACCTCTTAAGTCTACCACTTTTATTTCAAAGGTGCTTTAGGGTTTTCACTTGAACTTTAGATGTTTTGATGTTGTGACCTAATTTGGAGGTTGGTTGACCCAAAGGGTCAACATCACCTGACCAGTCCTAAAGATGGCAGAATGATTCTAGGTCAAGACCTAGAAATCACCCTGATTTGACTCCCAGATTATTAGGTCCAATGATTTTAAGATTCAAGTGATTTTAGAGCTCAATTTTTAGGGTTTGTCTTGTTTGGATCTCTTCAATCAAGGGCTTGGGTAGCACACTGATGCAGGAGGGTTTATTTCCTTTTAAACAAGCATGTGTGACTAGCACTCCAAAAGCCCTACTGTTGAAACCCTAATTTGGTTCTATTTCCGATCCTCTTTTTCACAAAAATTCTCTTTGGACTCAAAAACAAGAAGTGTGTTGTCCGCATAGATTAAGCGTGATTTCTATTAGGCACAGGAATTTATGGGGTTGGATCTCTAAAAAAATAAATCGCTTCTACTTTCATATGCTTTTGAAAATTTTCGCAAAATCAGGAACCCTTTGCCTTAAAGATGGTAACTATTATAGAAAGAAAGCAATTGATTCCTAAGTTAGTTTCTTCTTTTATCTTTCAAGGATTTAGAGATGGATTTTAGGGAAGAAGAGGGATTACCTGCCCTGGAGTGGTTGATTTGCGTGGGAGATCTTCTCATGAAATTCCTTGCAAGATCACAACAAAATAAATAGGGCAAGTTAGTGTTCAAATATAATCAAAAAGAATGCAGAGATTAGTGATAAATTACGCGTTGCTTCCCCAGCAACGGCGCCAAAATGTTAACGAGGCGAGATTGTGGTTTTAAGAAATGTTACGTTGTAGTATAGATGAAATCGCCTCGAAAACAAATAAGAATTTATTACTTGAAAACCAAGGTATCCGAGGTCGAACACAGGGAGCAAATAGAATTTATTCACTAATCTCAATCAATGTAACTGAACACTTATAGTTACTCAAAACTTAATTTAGGATATAAATGCAAGCGTCTATGAATTGAAATGTAGCAGAAAATTAGAACACTTACAGTGCACGGCTTGTTCTTCTGATTTTGCCTTCTCTTTCTCTCTTCTTTCTCTTTCTCTGCAGCTACGCCTCTTCTGCCTTCTTCTTTTGCTTTTCTTTTCCTTTCTTCTTCTGTCTCTGCTTGGCCGCTCCTTTCTTTCTTCATCCCTTGCCTTCTGCAGGTAAGTCCTTAGCTCTTGTCTTCTTCTTCTTCTTCTTTTCTTCCTCTTCTACCCCTGGTCTTCTTCTTCAACCGCTCCTCTTCTTCCTTCTTAACTTCTAACTCTACCTTCAGATTCTTCTTCCTTTCCTGCACAGCACAACAGAGCAAAACCTACCCCTACCCCTCCCCACATCTCTCTCTCTATTTCGCTCTTAGGTATGCTCTCCCAGAGCCAGGTAATCAGGTCAAGTTTCGCGTGCCCGGGTCTAAGCACACCGGCGTGGTGTAGTGCCCGAGGAGTGCTAGGTAATCGGGTCAGGTGCCAGGTCCACGGAGGCAGGGATCGCGGACGAGGTGTGAGCATGTGAGGGCGAGGGACCTCACCCCGTGTCACTTGAGGCGAAGAGACAGAAACAGAAAATCAATTTAAGTAACACCACTCACCCCTGAGTTTACAAGGTGGAACTAAAAGTCCCACCAGCTTCTGCTGGCGCCCGCAGGAGGGAAGTCCACGCAACTGGAGCAACTGGGAGTCTCACAAAGTCTGCTCTCAGGCTGGATACGTTCGCGCACTCAACGCACGTCACTAGGAGCTCTTATGCTTGGAGCGCGCAGCCTGGAGTTCTTTGCAAGCTTGCTTGCTTCAGCATAAATGGTGGAAGGGGGCTCAGACCCACGCGACACAAATACAGCCTTGCGGCCCTGTCAAGCAACGGGGAAAGATTCGCCATGTCACAGAAAAGGTGAAGTGGGGGTTAGAGTGGTGCAGAACGGCCTAGGCGTGCGTGCCTAGGTCGGACTGTGACTGTGAAGGTGCGTGCATTCAATGGAAGTGTAGGGCATGTGTGGTGGTTGGTGAAGAGGCGGAGGATGATGAGGGAGTGATGGCGAAGGTGATGAGGTCGGTGGTGAGGCATGTGGAGTGGGGGAGTGGCGGAGCTGCCTCGCCAGTGGTTTGCCGGAGATGAGGGAGACAAAGGTGAACAGCGGCTATCGAGGGGTAGTTTATGAAACTAAAAGAGGGAAAATGAAGAGTGGGAGGAGAGGAACTTATTTACGGGTATTGGGATGAAGGGGAGGCAGAGGAGACGAGCGGCGCATATGTGCCATCGTCGAGGAAGAAAGCCCTGAGGTGAGGATGACAGCGACGAGGAGGAGGTTTGAGAGGCGTGCGCTTGTGCGACGCAAAGCAGAAGAACGAGACAAAGATAACTCTGCCACTGGTATGGTGGCAGAGTGATGAGAGGAGGGAGGAGAGATTGCCAGAGCTTGCGGACAGTTGAAAGGAGATGAGGAAGGAGGAAATTGAGAGAGTATCTGTGACCAAATCAAGCTTGGAAGATGTGTCAAGGATCGGGGGTCCTTTTATAGCCGCTGGCCAAACCCTTTGTGCTTGGAAGGCAAGCCTTCTAGCGTAAAGGCTTCGCCAGAGATGGAAGGTACTCAAGACACCCAAATCTCTCGAGCGTTCGCACAAGAGATTTGGTGTAAATCAGACCTGGAGATCTTTTTCAAACGATGGAGAAATCCTCAGAGAATCTCCCTTCCAAATCTGGGAGATCTCTGAGGATTCGAGGAGATATCCTCCACAAATCCTCGCCGGAGTGGGATTCCTCCGCTGTAATGGCAGAGGGACCTGAATGCAAAGAGTGGAGAGGAAGATAGCGGGCTCCGCACAAGGGTTTTCAAAAGTTAGGGTCTAGAATGCAATTGGGTGGACTATTTTGCAAAGTAGGTCAAGATGACCTCCCCTTAGGTCCAAATTTTGGCGCAAACCTAATTTGGACCTAAGGAAACTAACGGTAAAGTTGGATTTTAGGTTTGACCACGTTTGACTGAATATTTTACACAAAAACCCAAATTAGGTCAAATAATGAGCTAAGACCCCAATCTAGGTCAAAATAGGTTCCAAAAGGCTAAATTGAAGGTTCTAAATCCTAGGATATTTTTCCATGAATTTTAGAATGTTTAGGTAATTTTTATCCTGACAGAACCTTGTGAAATTAAGTGAGTTTATTTTAGGGTTATAGAATGTCATTTAATTCTTAAATCTCACAATAATCATTTTCTGACCGAACCATCCAACTTTTCCTCTTATTAAGTCCAATTGACCTATGTTTAACCCCTGAGAAATCCTGTTGATGTACTGCAATGGTAAAATTGCAATTTTACCCGTTAGTTCATGTTTCCTTCCCAGAACAGTAATCCCTTGAATTAGGCCTTCCTTTAGGTTATTTAGGAGCTTTTGTTTACTTTCTCAGGTCAAAATGACTAGTTAGGGCTCATGTTGAGATTCTCATCACTTCACATGTTTTGAGACAAACTTGGTGAATAATGTTAGAGTTCAGTTTGATCGCGATTCATTGAAGCATCCTAAGCCTCACAATTAATTACTGGATCAGACTAATGGTAAATTGGTAATGGGACTCAAGTGAAATGTTGGAAACCATATTGATTATAGTCTCAAGAATATTCTAGTAGCTAGAAGGAATTTATTGATTAGTAGACATATTAATAGGGGTCCCCTACTTGCTCTATTAAGTGGATAGTTCTAGAAAGGCCTAAGCAAGGCTAGGTCAAGTCTTAAAGAAAGAAAAAGGTCCCAACCATCGATGAATGAGTCAAAGCTTGAGTTAGGCTGGCTTGATGGCTTATTTTATGAGCTGTAACAAGTGGGAACTCAATCCATTGGTCAAGCCTAGTTTTAACCCTTCTTTTTCTTCTTCACTTGAGAAAGTAAATATGGTGATAAGAGAATTAATTTCGTGATCTCATAGATGTCAATGAGAGACGCCCCTTGCTATTTTGTTAAAAGTCTTTTATAGTAGAGGCTAGATTTTCGAAATAGTATCACTTGGTCTCATATTGTACAAAATTTCTTATTGTGGGATCCAATTAGCTTGATCCATATTTAATAGTTAAGAATGCATGGGTTGGCTCGATATACTCATTAGTCACAAGTCACCCAATTATCAACCATAAACGGAGCAACTAAAGCAAGAGGGAATGAAACTGGAGAGCAGTATTTTAGTTTCGTTCAGCCTCGTAAGTTGTCTTTGTCCTAGGGAGGATTGACCTGTAACGACTCGACCGTTGAGGGTCGAGTAAACGGTCGAGTCGAGAATTCCAAGTTAATCCAAATAGCAAATTCATTATCTAACAATAAGTGTACACCCATCACGACTAAGCAATAATAGTGCAAGAACAAAAAAATCAACTTTGTCTACATCAATTTTTAAGATCATGAAATAAAATAAAATAAAAGCAAGCCTAAAGTAAAATAAAAGTGCAGTACAAGTTGAAATGACACCCACATATAGTGAAAACACATCACCTGACAAACAAGTTTATAAAGAAAAAAAAAAGAACCGCTACTACTGTCTAGACTTACCATGCACAATAGGTCGAGAGAAATCTTACACCATCTCAACCTTGTGGAGCCACTAAAATCCTAGTAAAAAGTCAAACATAGGACGAAATGAGCCAAAGAGCTCAATAAAGTGCCAAATAGTACAAGTAGGGGAAAGGGGTACCAAACTAAATGTGGGATTTGCAAGAGGATAGCCACGTCATTGTAGTGTGAAATGATGTCCCATTTAATTAATTTTCAAACTCCTAAAGAGATAAAATTGAGTAAAATGAGACTCTAAATCATCTCACAGGGAGGCAAGTCATTCAAGTCGCTTTCTACTAACCTAAATTAACATGTTTTTGTTATTTTTTAATATGCTTTTTCTTTTTTTGGCCTTTTAGATTGGGATAAGACAATTGAACTTTAAGATGGAGACTAGGATGAAAGATAGGAACCTAAGTGTAATTCATGTGAAATTAAATTATCGAAAGCATAAAAATTATAAGAAAATTATGAAGATACTTTGTTTCTTAACTAAGATTTATAACAATGTTTATGCAAAAAGGATTTGTACAACACATAGAATAAATTTGAAAAGATGTTTCATAATTAAATCATAAAAATAAAAGGATTAAATCAAAAATGATTTTTTAATTTTATAATATAAAGAATTATCATATGAAATTTTGTATTAGATTAAAACTAACAAGTAGAAACCCATTGAGGATTTTTGGATGCATGTAAATTGATCAAAAAAATTCATGAAAGTAAATGCAAACATAAATCCTAACTACAAAATTAACTAAAGTATGTAATCAACTAATAATGAAATGAAAGTGCTAAAAAAAGGGAATGAGAACCTTTTATGGATAAACTAATGTCAAGAACATTAACCAAATAAAAGACTACAACTAAGTAATAAAAATAAATTACTAGTAATAACAAAATAAATTAACACAAAGAAAAAAAGAAAGGAGGGTGGAGGAATGGCATCCCGATGGTGGCGGAGAAGTTCGAAGGAGAGAAAGTGGAGAGTGTTGGTGGCCACCCAAAGCTGCCTGCTCGCTCGGAGAAAAATCAGAAGAAAGGGGAGGATAGAAGAAAGAGGAGCATCGATGACCTCCAGAGGTTGCCTACATGATGGAAGAGAGGCTTGAGAGGGAATGAGTTTCCATAGGGGTCATGAAGCCTATTTATGAACTTGAGTCTCTAAAAACTCTGAAAAATCTTTTCAATTCATAGCAAAGGTATAAGGTGATTGTTTTGGGGTCAAACACAACTCCTATTCTTATTAAAACTCTAATTTTGTGCCTTTCATCTCATATATATGCTACCACCTAACTCAAATGGGCCTATTTTGTAATTTATCTTTACCTAGATGTCTAAATAGGCCCACAAAAAATATTCTCTTCAATCTTGGGCCATCTTGTAGGTCTTGTATGCCTCTTTTGTGATATAAAAATAAAAAAGATATATCATTTTTTACAACATATAAAGAAATAACTAAAATTACTAGATTTACAAAATAAATACTCGAAAAATAGTAATAAGTAAGGACGTAATCTATGTAAAATTATTGACTTTATTACACTCCCATGCATAAGTTTTCTTAGTTCTTGAGCAAAACAAAATGGAAAAACAAATTCGAGACACAAACCTAACTCACTTTTATAGTCCGGTCTACTATCATCCCCAATAGCATTCCTCATCCTTTCAAAAAAAATAACTCACTTTTATAGAAATTACAGTTGCATTTACCACATGCAATAAGACTTTAAACCTCTAAATTGCCTTAGTGGAGGAGTTATACCCTCCTGAGGGTTTATAACTACCACCTATAAAGTTAAGGCACAAAAGCATTGATGATAAAATAGAATCAAGTTTAAGCTAGGATATTATTTGTCAGGAGGCATCAGTCCTCAACAATCAAAGGAAAATCTAAGCAAAGACTCAATAGCACTAGGGTATTAACGAAAATATAGACCACCTAATCCCCTCAGAACTCTATTAGCTACAATTTTAGGCCTTTTGAGTAACTTTTCATGGCTCATTGATATGCTAAATAAATGTGATTTGGTTTTCAAAATCATTGTAGTGCGAATACCTAATGAGTAATTAATATTTGTACTGAATGATTAATATAAGGTCCAAGTTGAACATACGGAGGTAGTCGCTTATTTAAAAGCCTTTCTATTTATTCTATTTTTTTAGTTGTTTTCCATATGCAATTTTTGTTTGGATTTTTACTTATATCACGCACAAGAACATAGCAAAAAACAAGATTGCAAAGATGAAACTCAAGAGATATGTATATTCATTATCACGGTGTTCATGCTAGACAAAATTACAAATAATCAAAGCAATAAAATAACATAAAAAGAGAAGAAGAGAAAGGGCGTGGGGAAGAAGTAAAGGAGAGTTGCGGTGTTGCATGTGGGATGCTTGTAGGAGGCTTCTTGGAGGAGCATCAAATCTAAAGCATTGGGAGGAAGCTGGAGAAGATCGGAGGAGCTACAGTAGGGCCACCAAGGTGTCGTGGAGGAGGAGGAATTAGGGAAGGGGGACGGCCATAGGGGAAGGGTTCTGTGGTAGAGGAGAGGGATAGAGGATGAGTGGAGGTGGAGGAATGGAGTTGGCGTGTACCATTAGAAGGTGGAGGTAGAGCTAGATATGAGTGAATGGTAAGGTGTCCTAGTGCTTTTGTAGAAGAGGTGGGTTGATGTGGGCCATTACATTACATGAAGGATCAAGATGCATCCATCATTATGAGTTCAAATTGGACCTTTTGATGAGCATCTAATGGTGATGATTTAGGCTTGGGTGGCTAGCCAAGGGAACCTTCTAGAATACACTTGAATGGCCGACCAAGGTGGTGTCATTGGAGCCCTTGGATTGGTGATTAAGGGTAAGGATTAGGTCATGTAAGTTGATTGGTCATGGAGAGAATTGGGGAGGGGGTTATGGCCATCCAAGGGAGATTTAAGTGGGCCATTGGATGATGGATTGGTGGTGGATGATGAGGTTCAATGGCCAGCCATGGGTGGTGGTCCAAGGAGCTTGGTCGCCGACCATTGTAGTCTAAATATATACTTGAGATGGTGACCCTTGGATTGTGGATGTGTGGCTTAGGTTTAGATTACTAAGAATAGTCATGTTCTAGGTGGCCTTTGGATAAGAAATCAAGGGTTTAGACGATTCATCTACATTGGGTTTAGGACATGGTAGTGTAGAAGAATAGGTTGCCCTAATGTCTAAGGGTAGGAAGGGCTTAGGTGAGGCCATGTGTCCCTTTTGTCTTATTTCCTCAGAGTGTCTTTCTTTCTTTAATCTTCTTGTCCCAAACTTCCTTCATTTATAATTATTTGGCTTCCATATAAATACTTCATCTCCCATTAGAATCCTCAGCTCCTTAGCTTATTCTCTTCCCTTCTTGATACCTACATTATTCATAAGAAGAACAATTAGACATTATTAAGCATAGAATATGCATAAATCATAATAATGCATGTGTGCTTAGACTATAATATTTACAACCGAAATGCATGCCCACTGTGCCATGCGATAGTTCATTTGAACTGGCAAGAAATGAACGATCTTAATAAGTATATCCATCACCACCCAAATTGCACCATGTCCTCTAAAGGTCTTAGATAGTCCGACCATAGAGCCCACAAACACACTTTCCCATTTCCACTCAAGAATGGGAAGGCGTTGCAGTTTCCCAACGAGTCTTTGTTGCTTAGCCTTAACCTGTTGGCATACCACACTACAACACACAAGGAGCCAACGCCTCTCTTCATGCCTTCCCACCAGAAAACTCACCTAAGGTCTCTATACATCTTTGTGCTCTTGCGGTGAAGGGTAAACCTCATGCTATGAGCTTCCTTGAGCAACTCATCCAACAACTCCTTGCGAGAAATGCATAACCTCTCATGAAATCTCAACACCCCATCGCCAAAGCTAAAACCCTTTGGGTCCTCTACCAAGACCCGATCTTGATACTCTTGCAACCGTGAATCCTCCATTTGTGAAGCAATGAAGCGTTCCGCGAGCTTTAAGGGCGCACATCTCAAGGCATTCAGAGCATCGACGAAGCCCATCAATTCCTCAAATCTCCACTGATGATTATTTTTTGCAAATATAATGTGTTTGTTGCAGCATGAAATACGATATCAAAATAAGAATCGAATTCATAAAATATTTAAATAAGAATCAGTGAATCCATGTCAAACATGAGTGGGCAAATGAATCTGACAATGAATTTACTAACTAAACTATCTAAACATTGAATCACGAGAATCAAATTGAGAATAGAAATCTAAACTATCTAAATTGTATTATTAACTGAAGAATCAATGTTTATAGCTATGGAATTGAAATAACAAGAAAACAAGAAATGTAAAAACATAGAAATCCAGTGCCAAGAGCAGTGAGAAGGATTAAGCCCGGAGGTGGAGGATGCGGATATAGAGATGAAAGTGCCCACGTACAGAACTTCACCAAAGATTAGCGCAGGATCCTCAGATACAAGAGGCTTGCATTCGAGTAGAGAGGCTTAAGAGAAGAGCTTCATCTTTTGAACTTGAGAGAGGGAAGAATGCCCCTCCCCTTGGCCATCCACTAGGGCATTTTATAGAGATCTTGGAGCAATGTGCTTGGTTGGTTTTTGGACACTTGGATTAAGGGGTGTAAGGCTAGGATTAAGTCATAGGAAATTAATGGTTATGATCTAAAGGTAGAAAGGTAAGTTATTTTTGTTGGAATTTAAGGGATGGCTAAAATGTGTTTGGAGAGACAAACAAGGGCTCAAATTAAGAGCCACATGGCCAGCCATATAGTGGTTGTTCTTGATCATTATGGCCGACCACCTTGAGGTTGGATGAGGACCATTGGATGGACTTAGAAGGGCTAGGATTTATTCCTATGGTGTGGCCAACTACTAGGGTTTGATAGGGATTAGGATAGGATCATTGGAGGATTAATCAAGGCCTTAGAAAGATGATCTAGTGCTAGTGATTTTGGAGGCACTTGGCCATCCAACATGTAGAGGATAGGGGGGTGGCAGCTAGAGTGGATTAGTTGTAAGGGATATGTTCTAGGTTTTAGGTGGTGATTAAGGGCACTATGTGGTCATTGAAGAGGGTTTCCTTAGTGGCTAAGGGACAGCCACAAATGGTGTATTAAGGTGTAGTGGCTAAGATTTGGATGTGCGTTGGCCGGCCATATATGGCAAAAATCAAAGTGCCTTGGCCGGCCAACAAGGGTCTAATTGGGTTAGGTTGGCTAGGGTTTAGCTATTGGGAATTAGGCTCCTAATTAGGCTAGAGATAAGATTAATTGGGTCAAGGCTTAGGAGACTAGGTTGACATATATGGAATATGTGAGTTCAGATCAGCTTGACCATGGTAGAAGACTCCAATTGAGTTCAAACTCAGCACCTGCTTAAGCATTAATACGCACATAAAGGTACCACATATAGCTAATAGAAATATTGCATAAAAACCCTAGGAAATATTATATTTACATAATGATGCAATATGACTAAACTAACCTATTCTAATACAATTAGACCCAAATTACCCTCAAACCAACAATAGTTAAGCATGAATTACTTAATTAAATATGAATATATCATACCCCCATACCTTTCTTTTGCTAGTCCTCGAGCAAAATCAAAGCGAAAAACATTCAGTAAAACAAATACAAGTTTGAGAAAAGAAGAATCAGAAATCCTATCTTCGATATTTCACCAACTCAAAAGAAACTATACATAAAATCATAACGATGAAGACACAATAGTTCTACAGTACCAACTCAAATACAAATCGCCTAAATCCAATCAGAGACTCTATTAGCCTTAGACTTGGGTCTCATGAGCAACTTTTTATGGCTCAGTCAACCTACCCAAGGTTTAAATCGAACTCAAAATTTAAGCTTTCTATGTATGAAGCAAAATTCGACTCCTCAATTGAGCAATCTTATGGAATTCTAAATTTTCAACGGGACTAAAATTACCTATTTGCTCTATTGAACTCTATCTTCGAATTTGCCTTATTAAGAACTGATAGATTTCTCCCTACCCTTTTCTATCCCAAGGTTAAGCTCGAAGGTGTATCTCCCCAGCTGAACTGTTTGGTTTGTTATTAAAACACCTCACTATTTTTGGGTTTTGGAGATATTTGAATGCACACTTTGTATTTTATTTTTGGGATTTTTTTTCTTTTTCTTCCTCCGACTACTTTATTTTTCTTTTTCTCTAATTTTCGCTATTTTTCAAGATAGATGGCTTCCCTAATCCCATTCTAGAACATTTCCTAAACAAAGGCATGAAAAGCTAGAGATGCAAGACTAGGATCTAAACACCCTACATCTAGGGAGCATACCTAGTATAGCATGCCTCAATCTACAAATGTATGCCCAGTCTTAGAGTTTAAAATCCCTACAGCCCCATTATCAAAAGGTTTAATCACAGTAAGTGGACCAATCCACTTAGATCTAAGCTTGCCCAAGAAGATTCTAAGCCTGGCATTAAATAGCCAGACTTTCTTATTTGACCCAAAGTTCTTTCTAATAATGTGTTTGTCATGAAAGGCCTTAGTCTTTTCTTTATAAATCTTTGCACCTTCGTAGGCCTCAAGTCTAATCTATCAAGCTTAGTGAACTAGAGTTTTCATTGTCATCCTACCTTATCCAAATCCATATTACATTTTCTTATAGCCCAATAGGCTTTATGTTCCAACTCAATAGAGAGATGACAAGGCCTGACATAAAGTAATCTGTAAGGTGACATGCCAATTGGAGTTTTATAGGCAATCCTATAAGTCCAAAGTGCATCATCTAGTCTACAGGACTAGTCCTTTCTGTAAAGTCTTACTTTCTTTTACATGATGTTCTTGACCTCTCGATTGGAGACTTCAACTTGCTTATTTGTTTGGGGGTGATAAGGTGTAGCAATTCTATGTTGCACTCCATACTTATTCAATAAAGCTCTAAATTGGATATTGGTAAAGTGGGTTCCACCATCACTGATTATGTCGCAAGGCATCCTGAATCTAGAAAAGATATTCCTTTTTACAACATTAATCACGATCTTGTGGCCATTAGTGCAAATTGGGATTTCCTCAATCCACTTAGAAATATAATCAATGGCTACTAAGATATACTCGAAACCTACAGATTGTGGAAAAGGATCCATGAAGTCTATGCCCCAAACCTCAAATATTTCTACAATCAAGAACTGCTGGAGGGGCATCATGTCCCTTTTAGTCATACTTTCCAAAGACTAACATCTCATGCAAGCTTTAGCAAAATTATGTGAATCCTTGAATAAAGTAGGCCAATAAAAACCATTCTACAAAATCTCTGCAACATTCTTCCCAGAAAAGTGGCCCCCACAATCAAGAGAGTGGCAAAAGGTCAAGATACTAGTAAATTCAGATTCAAGCACACATCTTCTAATGATTTGATCTTCACGAAGATTGAATAGTAAAGGATCATCGCAAAAGTAGTACTCAAACTTAGATAAGAATTTAGCTCTTTGTTGATTATTCCAATCATATGGTATTTGTTCTATGGCCAAGTAATTGGCTATATTAGCATACCAAGGGAGTCCTTTCTAAGTACTTGCCAAAATCTGCTCTTTAGGGAAGTGGTCTTTAATTGGAGGCATAGGTCCAACATTATCCAAGGGTAATCTTAAAAGCTAATCAGCCACTACATTTTGAGATCCAACTTTGACTTTTATTTCCAGATCGAATCTTGAATCAATAAAATCCATTTGATCAACCTAGGCTTAGCATCCTTCTTCATTAATAAGTGATGGAGGGCTGCATGATCTGAATATACAACCATGTGGGATCCCAATATATGTGCTCTAAATTTCTCGAGTCAAAAAAAATAGCTAGCAATTCTTTTTCTGTTGTGGTATAATTTCGTTGAGTCTCAAGTGTTTTGCTAACATAATAAGTCATCATGAGTTTTCTAACAATCTTTTGTCTAAGAACAACCCCTATAGCAAAATCAAATGCATCACACATTATCTTAAAGAGTGGGACCAATCAAAGGGTTGTAACATTGGAGCTTAGGTCACCAGATCCTTTAAGGCCTCATAGGCTCAATTGCAGTCAGTAGTAAAATCAAAAGGCGTGTATTTAGATAATAGATTGGCAAGGGCCTTAATATCTTAGAGAAACCTTAATAAATCTCTTATAAAATCCAACATGCCCCAGAAATGATCAAATTTGTCTAACCGAGCTTGGTGGAGGAAGATTGGAAATCAAATCGATCTTGGCTCGATCGACCTCAAGTCCTTTCTCAGAAAATATATGTCCTATGACAATGCCCTCTTAAACCATAAAATGGCTCTTCTTCCAACTTAGGACAAGATTGACCTCTATGCATTTTTCAATATTTTCTCTAGGTTGCTTAGACATTCTTCAAAAGAGTCACCAAATACTGAGAAATAATCTATGAAGACCTCCATAAAATCCCCCGCCATATCTGAAAAGATTGTCATCATATACATTTGAAAAGTTGCAGGTGCATTGCATAATCTAAAAGAAATCCTATAGAATGCAAAGGTTCCATAAAGACAGTTGAAAGTCCTTTTCTCTTGATCTTCTAAGTTATTGCAACCTAATTATAACCTGAATATCAGTATCAGATTTTTAAAATTCATTTCAAGATCTAATTCGAATTTTGTTTCAAATGGATATGATCTTTTAAGCCCTTATCACAAGAGATTTTTTTTTTCTGAAATTTGTTTTTCAACGAAAGAAAGAAATAAACGTAACTATTATAAGGATGAGATGCCTACCTTTGGTCTTCACTTGTACTCCCAATTCTTCGCTATAGATCTTCATGACCACGAATCCCATGCGTTTCCTGCAAGAACACAAACAAAGACATAAAAGCAAGTTAGAAACCTAAATGCAAAACTAATCTAAATGCGACTAAGGTAACTAGATTCGTTGCCTCCCCGGCAATGATACCAAAATTGATGATCATTTTTTGCAAATATAATCTACGCATTTGTTGCAACGTGAAATATGATATTAAAATAAGAAACAAACTCATAAAGATTTAAATTAGAACCTGTGAGTTCGGGTTAGACATGGGGAGGTGAATGAATCTAACTACTTATTTACTAACTAAGCTATCTATCTAAACATGCAATCATGAGAAGCAAACTGAGAATAGAAATCTGAACTATATTATTAGCTAAAGAATCAATGTTTACAACTATGGAATTGAAATAGCAAGAAAATAGGAAATGTAAAAAAGTAGAAATCCGACATGAGAGCATTGTGGAGGATGAAGCCCAGAGATGAAGGATGCAGATATAGAGAAGAGAGCGCCCACGTGTAGAACTTCACTAGAGACTAGCTCAAGATCCTTAGATGCAAGAGGCTTGCACTTGAGTAGAGAAAAGCATGAGAGAAGAGCTTCAACCTTTGAACATGAGAGAGGGAAGAATGCCCCTACCCTTGGTTGTCCACTAGGTCATTTTATAGAGATCTTGGAGCAATGTGATTAGTTGGTTTTTGGAGGCTTGGATTAAGGAGGTGTAAGGCTAGGATTAAGTCATAGGAAATCAATGGTTATGATCTAAAGTTAATGTAGAAAGATAAGTTATTTTTGTTGGAATTCAAGGGATGGCTAGGATGTGTTTGGATAGATAATCAAGGGCTCAAATTAAGAGCCACATGGTTAGCCATATAGTAATTGTTCTTAATCATTATGGCCAACCACCTTAAGGTTGGATGAGGGCCATTGGATGATCTTGGAAGGGCTAGGATTTATTCCTATGGTGTGGCCAACTACTAGGGTTTGGTAGGGATTAGGATAGGATCTTTGGAGGATTAATCAAGGCCTTAGAAAGATGATCTAGTGGTGGAGATTTTGGAGGCACTTAGCCGTCCAACATGTAGAGGATAGGGGGGTGGTGACTAGAGTAGATAGTTGTAGGGGATATGTTCTAGGTTCTAGGTGCTGATTAAGGCCACTATTGGACCATCGAAGAGGGTTTCCTTAATGGCTAAGGGATAGCAAAAAAGGGTGTATTAATGTGTGCTGGGCAGCTAGCCTAATAGGTTAGGAATAGGGTTAAGTAGGTTGATTTAGTGGCTAGAATTTGGATGTGTGTTGGCTAGCCATACATAGTGAAAGATCAAAGTGATTTGACTGGCCAACAAAGGTCAGGCTAGGTTGGCTAGGGTTTAGGTGTGGGGAATTAAGCTCTTAATTACGATAGGGATAAGATTAATTGTTAGTGTTAGGCACTAATTTACTCAATTTTGACGTCTATAAAATATGTTTTAATGTTTTTAATGAGCTTAATTGATGAGTTGCAAAAATCTAAAGAAGAGTTGATGATGATGATAACTTAATACTTGAAGAAAAATATTAAAGACTTTGAAAAATGATTATTTGAAGAACTTCAATTGTGGATCATGAAGATAAGAACTTATTTTTTATATTTTATAGATCTTTGTAAAAAAGCCATATGCACTATACTCATATATCGCATCTATTTGGTTTAAATATTTTGAAACACTTAGATAAATGTTCAAAATTTGATTATAAATAAAATAAATATTTAGGAATGTTTATTAGCTAGCTAAAAGGGTAGTTACTCTTTAAAGTAATGGCCGTTGGCCAAAAGACATTTTTCAAATATTCAAATGCAATAACTACCAATTAAACGTTTAAGATTAAATTTTGCAAAGGTAATTAAAAGTTTAAGATTCAAACACGGAGCTACTGCCTATCGGTTAAACATTTAGTGAGTTTTACAAAGAAAAATTAAACAATTAACTCTATAAATTAAACATTTAATTTCTGAGTTGTGTATACCAATAACTATGTTTTAAATAAATTAACGATTCATTTTTTCATTTAAACGTTTAATTTTAGAACTTTTTGAACTAACACATCTTTTCATTTTTAAAACATTTAATTTTGAATCCAAGCATTTATAATTCAAATTTTTGATAGTTTCTAAGGATCTTACCACCTCTATAAATATATTATGAAGAACTTTGAGCAAGGTATAACAATTCTCTCAAGTACTTGACATTCAAAAATAATTTTGAGATTTCTTGCTCTCTTCAAGTGCTCATTGTCATATTTTTGCAACAAAGCCTTCATACTCCGCTTCCTACACCTCCAACTTCGAATCTACTATTTTAGGGAGTATTCTAAATAAGTCTTAATTGCATACACCTACTTTGTACGTTTATTTGGCTCTATAGGACTTATTGTAACTTTTAGTTTTTATTATTCTTTGAAAGTTTTAGGTTATCGGGTTGTGAGATTCCCGTTCTTCCTGAAGAAATGACAAAATACTTTTTTAAGGGTTGTTCAAGGAGTTGTATTTGAGGTATACCACTCTCGGATTTGTGGTGTGATTTTTAGTGAATCTTGCTAAAAGAAAGGATTGAAAGCACTTGTTAGAGATGACAAGGTATGAGGTTTTTCCCAGTTGAGTTTTCTCTTCAAATTCAGGTGTTCTATTGTGGCTTACATTTTTGTGGTGTAATTTTTTATTTGCTATTTATTTTTATTCGCACAAATCACCCCCTCTTGTGATGATTACATTAATTGGACCAGGGCTTAGGAGACTAGGTTGACCTATATGGAAGATGTGAGCTAAGATGACTTTGCCATGGGAGAGGGCTCCAATTGAGTTCAAACTTGACACCTGCATAGACATTAATACACATCAAGGTACCACATATAGCTAATAGAAATATTACATAAAAATCCTAGAAAATGTAACATTTATAGAATGATGTAATATGACTAAACTAACCTATTATAATGTAATTAGACCCAAATTACCCTTAAACCAACAATAGCTAAACATGAATTAATTAAATATGAATATATCATCCACTTACTGGCATCAACTAGCATCTGCCACTCTAGGGCCTAGAGCCTAGCTAACACTACAAGTGGATAGCGACTCAAGGCATCTGCTACCACATTCCCCTTCCCCAAATGGTACAAGATTGAGCAATCATAGTCCTTCAGAAACTCTACCAAGTGCCTTGTTCTCATGTTCAACTCCTTCTGATTGAACAGGTACTGTAAACTCTTATGATCCGTGTATATATCTCAAATATCTCCCCATACAGGTAGTATATCCAAGTCTTTAGTGCAAACACCACTGCAGCTAACTCTAAGTCATGGGTGGGGTAGTTTCACTCATGTGGCTTCAGTATCTATAAGCGTATGCTATGACCTACCTTCTCTGCATTAGAACGCACCTAAACTCTTAATGCGATGCATTGGTATACACCACATAACCACTGGTATTTGAAGGAATAGGGAAAATAGGGGTTGTAGTAAGCCTATCCTTGGGTGTCTGGAAGCTCTACTCCTTGGGTGTCCTCCATCTAGACAAAGGGAGTGTCCTTCAATGTCAATGTAGTCAAGGGAAGTGCTATCAGTGAAAATCTAATGGATACAAGAATTATTAGCTAAATCATGTCTAATTTATGTTAGTTTTATAGCAACCATTACGTATTTGCATTATAAATAGGGCATTTTAGATATCACTGCATCATAGGACTATTAGTGCATTTTAAGGACTGAGAATGACCGTCCATCTTATTTGTAGGAGAGGCTGAAGGAGCTCAGCTAATTCATCATAAGGAGGGAGTGAAGACAGAAGTTGAAAACCTCCTCCAAAGTGACATGGCACCACCTAAACCCTAATCCTAATGCCACACTAAACCCAACCCTAACCTAGCCTCCTAACCAAATAGTCCATGCCACCTATTCCTTAACCCAAACCTTAATGCTACCAATTTTCACGCCACCACCACCACAAAACCCAACCCTAGCCCTACCCTAATTCCCACCACCTTATTAAACCCAAATCCACCTCCTTCACATCATCAATCAACACCACCTCTCATCCAACCACATAATGCCACATAAGCACCACCACATCATTAAATTCATGCCATCCCCTCTAACAACAATAATCCTAGCCCCTACATCCCACAAAATCCATGCCAACCCTAAAGCCTATCATAGCCGTCCACAATCTTAACTGCACTCCCTTACCTCATCACCACCACCTACCACAACATTGATCCATGGCCTCTCCTCCCACCCAATCACTTCAAGCCAAGATAGAATTCATGATCCATGAATGAACCACTGCATTATCTTTCTTTCAAGTGACATTCTTGTTGCTCTTCTCCTCTGGTTCCAACTGAAGTAGTGCGTGCTCCTCATTGTGACCTACATTCAGAAGGAAGGTCTGTGACTATGGAGTGTAGTTTGTCTCATCTAGATTCACCATTGGACCAAAAAAAGGGTTCTTGTAAGTCCTAGTCTCTACAACATGCTCCGATACCACCTCAGAACTATCAAAAGCCATCATCTCTTCAGCCAAAACCCTAACTCGACAATAGGAACTCTAATCTTAGATCATTAGAAATCCCAAGAAACAATCATCAACACCCCAAGCACGAAGATGCAAACCTTGGACACGAGCAACAAGGCCCATAAATCGACCCACAAACCTAGCGTTGCACAAGAGACCTGTACCAAGCACAATAGTGATTGCTAAAGACTTTGGGCAATGCTCCAGGTGTTGGGCGGTGCTCACAAAGCAGAAGCAATGTTGTGAAGCGTCACCAAGGTAGAGGCAATGCTAGGGAGTATCACCAAGGCGAGTGTGATGTGGTTGGAGTGAGAGGGCTACCCTTGGCGATGTTAGAAGGCTCCAAAAGGCTCCTCATTATGGTGCTATAGAGAGGTGAGATGACGGAAAGATCTACATGTGTGAGAGAAGATCGAAGGATTTAGGGACTGACAACAGTAAGATGGTGCTACTCCGATCGTAGAGGTGACCACCGATCAGCCGGTGGCAGTAGTGGTTGGTGCTAAGGATAAGGTTTTTTTTTTCTTTTGGTGAGAGAAGGAAAGAGGTATGAGTAACAAGAGAGGTACGAACCATCAATCTATAAGATCGCTAGCCCTGATACCAAGTTAAATGTAATGAGTTGATTTCATTCTAATGGCCCTACCTCTCTATATATAGAGAGATGAGGTAATTGCACAGCAATCATGGGTCCTAATCAACCTAAATAATGTCTGAACCTATCTTAAATTGTGGATATTGTACTCATATCTTGCATATCATGCATTGCATCAGTCTATTTAGAATAAGATGAGATATACTGCTAGTTAATGATTTTTATTGCTATTTACAGATAATAAAGTGATCCAGGATGGAGATAGTGGAATAAAGCAATAAAGGAAGAAGACTGATCCAGATAAGAGGAGTGAGGAAGATAGCCTTATCCCTACCCTTAGAAACCCTAGGACAGCCTTCCCAAACCTAAGACAACCTCCATTAGGGCACCTTAGCCTCAAAACCCAAACATGGATAGTACTATCCATGTTCCTATCCCTCTCCCAAACACTTAGGAACCAAAACCAACCTTAGAAAACATAAAACCCACTCTCCAGCACCTTTTAGGACATCCAGACATCTGGCTGGACGTTTGATTTTTGCAGAATAACAATCCAGGAAGCCAAAACTCATACTGACACAGAATTGGACGTCTAATTTAGTGCCCAGACGTCCAATTTTGTAGTATAAGACGTCTGACCACTATCCTGGACGTCTGATACTGCTGTCCGGTTCCTAATTTTGGTGTTGGAAGCCCTAGCCTGCCTATGTTGACCTAGGAACCCCACCGGACACCCTAGGAAACCTAAGTAGAGACCTCCTAAGCCTAGTCCACTATCCATAGCCCTACTTGTCCTATCCCTAACCCAATTGAACCATCCCATACCTAATTGGGTGCATCTACAGTTGATTGGGTGCACCCGAGCCCAATTAGATCCACCCAGGATCTAATTAACTCATACCTATTAGGGTTACCCTAGCCTAATCACATGCACACATCTAATTAGACTTGACCTAGACCTAATTAGGTTCACTCCTACCCAATTAGACTTTCCTAAGCCTAATTAGGTCCACACCCACTTAATCTAGATTGATCCAACCTATTTAGCACCTAATCCCACCAAAACCCACAACCTAGCCCTACGAAAAACACACACCCACACACACAGGCACACCTTCCCATTTTATTCCCACCAAACTCATGCACACTCTCTTGGAAACCCTAAAAACTTGTGTCAAACCTAGATCCAAAAATTGTGACATTTGTTATTTTTGGAGCCACCAAAAGTGGCAACCAAATGGAGCCTTCCATAAGGGCAAAAAGAGAGCTACGAAATTGGACCATCTCTCCATACACTCTCTCATCCATACTCTCCACTCTAAACTTGCTTCCACCCTCCAAAACCTTAAGGCCGTCCTTATCCTCCTCCAAGGCTCCATGGACGGCTAGCTAGAGAAGCTTCTTTCCAAAGCTTCAAGGACGGCCATTGGTAGAGAAAGGGAGCAACACCCTCCTCTCTCCACTTGGGTGCACTAGCCCTCATCATCTTCTTCTTGGACAACCATGAAGGCTCACCCATAACCTCTTGTAGCCAACCATCTCTTTTAGTAAGCGTGTAGACAGGTTTGCATATCCAAGGTCTAGCCTACACCCTCACACAAGGCCGATGGTCCTAGTGGCAACTTTCCGACGTGAAGGATTTTCTTCTATTTATATGTTTTCTAGTGTAGATGATGTGTGATAATTTTTTATACATAAATAATTTCATGATATTTCTGTGATTGATTGTCCTCATGTTTGCTTGCCTATATGACACTTTGGTTTGTTCATACCATACACGACCACCATGGCCTCATGTAGATGCACATAGTCACTTAGATTTTTGCTACTTTATCTAGATCTAGGTTTTAATTCGCTTTTTGAAATAAAAAAATCAAAAACGCAAAAAAATAAAAATAATAACTTAGGTTAGATTTAGGTTATAAAAGTCGATCCAAATCTCGATTCGTTTTCACGCCTCCCAGAGACAAACGACCAAGACTCAAGTTCTAAAAAGAATAAAGATCTATGAGAGTTTCGTTATCATAAATATCTTTGACGAGTGAGTTTTGCGACTATACTACGATTTCCAACAATTTCAAAATACACGATTTCCACCCTCATCATGAGGGAAAACTACCAATAGGTCCAAACAAAATGAGGAAAAAGTAAAAACAAATACAAGAGGATCCTGACAATATAACAATAACACAATAACCCTCAACATTTATTTATTGAGAAATGTGTCCTTTATTAATAGAGGAGAATTCAAATATATAATATAACATGATCAAAAGTCTTGTAAAAGGAAATACAAAAATGAACAAATAACATGTCAAGGATCACCTTAGGATACAATAAAGAAGACCTCCATTCTAATGATTAAAAGAAAAGTATTTCATAAACTATATATGATTTGAATATCGTTGAAATATCATCTAAAATAATGTGACAAATTCGATACGACACTAATACGACTCTTTTATAGTATATTGCCGGTACAAGTAAAGCTTCTTATGAAACATTTCAAAAGAATTCCTTATTTCTCTGGCATGGTGACAACAATAGGAGTACAAGACGCAAATACACTCGTTATCTTGGTCAAACAGTCACTTAATAGCTATACAATAATGAATACAGTTACAACCCATTCTTCTGTTTAATGTTAGCAACCCTGTAAAGATAAAAAATCTAACTGGTAGCCTCTTGATGAACCCACACGTCAAAAGCCCAAACAATAAAAACCAAAAACCATAAGAACTTTCATGACACAACTAGAATGATTTATATACAAAGGACCGCTACAATAGTTATTGTTACTGGCTGCCTAGTAAGAGAGCCAAAGGCTAGGATTTTGGCTTGGAGAATAGCATCAGAACAAAACCTGGTCGTCTTGAAGCTTTCTTTTTGATCACGGGTTGGTTGCAAGAGCTGGTTGGTGAATCCTTACCCACAATAGCTGTGATTGCCACACTATCTTTTTGATCATTTCTTGTTAGATCTCTCAAGATATGTAGTAACTTCTGCGAGTCTTCTTTACTCTGGGCATTTCCATTGACAGAAATGCCACAGAGAGCTGGAATGACCCCCTCCTTCATGACAAGAGAACAATTCTTGAGGCTACAAGAACACAAAGAAAGCAAAATAGCTGTGGCATCTGCCTGTTCATTAGGATTATCAGAGTCAAGAATCTCTGCAAGGTTAGGGATGCATCCATCAGCTTTGGCAACTGCCTCTGCACCCTCTTCAGTGTCGCACAGGCCAGCAAGAATCCTCAAACAGCTTCCCATGTATTCCTCATCTCTCAAAAGTGGGACCAACTTAGAGAGGCAATTTGAGGACAAAATCAGTGACTGGGTGTCAGCAACATTAGATAATTCGCTAAGGATTTTCACAACTGATCCCACAAACTCCGGGTCTCCACTTTGTAGGATGTCCATAATTGATAAACTGATACCAGAAGCAACAATGATGGATTTACCATCTGGATCATTACACATCATCTGGATGAGTGTCAACACTTCAAGTTTCAATCCTGAGCTTAGGAACAATGGCATCAGACGAGCAGCATCATTGCTTATAACCGGTATTTTAAAACTGCATGTGCCAATTTAAACAGTTAATGTCATGTCAACAAGGGACCCAACGGTATGATATGATTGAAAAATATCATAATAACTTATTCTGAGTCATTGCACCAAAATTAGAACAACGATTACCTGAAATTGCTGAGAACAAGAAGCAGTATGTGCAGCCCAGTTTTTTGGGTCCTTGCATTAGATGAAGCACATGCATCCTTTAGAAAACCCATAATGGCTTCTGTGAAACCATTGTATAGCATTGCATGACAACTATCATCATCACTACTGAAAATATGCTTTATGTCTTCCAATGCTTTGTGATAAAGAGTTGATGGAAGCTCAGAGATATCAGAGAGAAATTTTAGATATTGATCATACCCAAAATTAGCAAAAGATTGAGATTTTGTATAGTCATCACTCCATGAGAACTTCAGAGAATTAGATTTAATCACTTTATCTGAGGATTTGATAATGGATATATTAGAACTGAAGCTTGTATCAGACGAGACAGTTGATACATCGCTGTCACATTGCAATAGATATTTTGCATCTTCTCCATATAATAATGCAGCAGAAACACGGTTCACACTGCACAAGGACCTAGAATGTGACATATCTGAGGTGTTCGCAGAATCAGGTATAGACTGGAAACATGACCTCGGTATGGTAATGCCTCGCTCCTGACACCATTGGGAGATAAGCTTCCTCAATGAAGAATTAGGAATCATGCAACCATTTGGCAGCTTCACTTGTTTCTTTGGACATGTGTCTTTACCCTCTTTAAACCATGCCTCTATTGACTTCCTATCATATGTCTGTCCAGAAGCAATGATCACTGGATCATACATAAGTGTTGACGAAAGGGGACAAAGGTATTCTTCTGGAGGTATATCTTGTGGATACAAGTCACTTTCTGACTCAGATCTGGAGAACTCATTGAGCAGCTTAAACTGTTTAGGTTTGTCAATTTTTTTGGTGGGATTAAACTCACCGGCACTTGGCCTTGAAAGCCAATCTTTATTTACATCATTCACATGATCTTCATTATCTTCGTCTATTTCATTGAGTTTCTTCCCATACTTCTTGATTAGGTAGATGAGATATCTGAGAATTCTTTCCTTCTTATCAGAATCCTTGAACTTCTCAAGCAGTTTCTTAACACATCTTCTCTCAATCAGAAGTGCCTTTGGAGATGTGAGATCCAACCGTGAAGTTGCAATTTTGAAAGCTTTTAATTCCCGGTCTTCACTTGCATCAGACAGGCCAATAAGTGAAAGTAGTGCATTGCCAGCTTCCTGCTCCTCCACATCAATTGTGAATTCGACATCCATTAGAGAATTAACAATATTTGCTATCTGTATGTGATAAATACAAGCAGTTAATAAAAAAAACGAGTAGTTCATGCAAGCTAACAAAAATCAAATGAGTATAAGAGTTACGAAATTTGTTTTTCACCGGTATCACTCGGGTTTTCTTACTCAGTTTCTACAAATTAGTTTAATATCATTTTGGATATGTAAAGCAAATCTGTCAATCCATGCTCCCATGGATACAGTGAAGCTTATGATAAAGTATAGAAGGATAACCACTAAAGCAAATCTGTCTATCCAAGTTCACATGGATAGAAATTTTGGAAATATCTTCGTGCTCTTCTTACCAACTTATCTTAACTAGGTTCCTAAAGTACTCTTAAGTGGATATTAAAGAAATCATGTTAAGGTCAATCTTGTAGGATATACGGAAGAAGTGCGTAGAGATACTATCAAAATTTTTCCAAACATTGGTTACATGTCACAAGTAACGTTGCTCTTAAACCTTCAAAAATGAGCTATCAAGTGAAAACATTAATTAAAATACACATATCGTCTTTATCCTTTTCTAACTTATGAGTGGTTTACTTTAATCTTTATATTACCATGGATGAGTCTTGGATTGATTTGAGGAATTTGGAGTACAACCAATATAAAAATGAAGTGATTCCATTCCTCAACTAGGCCTTTTATGGTCACAGAAAGCAATACAAGCGAGGAGAATTATTTAAGAAGATTTTTTATCCATGTAAGATGTGTTTCAATGGATTTGTTCAAGATAGAAATAATGTGCTCAACCATATGATTTGTAATGATTGATGCTAGCATTATACCATCTAGGCTATACATGAACTCACATAGGAAGACACAGAATACAATGGAAGTTGAGAAGCTTGTTGATGATATCAAAGGTGATCAAATTGAAATGATGAAATGAGAGCAACATATTTTGAGTATGCAAATGTGGAAACTACATTAACAAATTGTCATCAATTATATAATACAAGGGTAGCAAAGGAGGTTATTGCTCCTGGAATCACTTCTATGTCTAGATTAACCTTTCTTCTAAGATGAAAATTAAAAAACAAAGTGACAATGAAATTAATGTTTGAAATGTTTCAATTGGAGAGCTATTAAATAATCCCCATGGTTTTCCCAAGTCATAGGATGATGCAAAGAAGCTGACTCGCATGATTAGTCTAAATTGTAAGAAGATTGACATATGTCCAAATGACTGCATGTTATATAGAAAGGAATACACAGGCTTAAGTAATTACCCCCAATGTGGTAAGAAGATGTATAAAAGAAATAAGAAACAAACCACAAAGGTTCTACGATATTTTTTGTTACTTCCTAGGTTGCAACGACTTTCCATATTGAGTAGAACCGCAAAGTAGATAACAGACATCAAGACAACAAATTACAAGACGAACGCATCCGTTATCCAGTAGATTTAGAGTGGAATACATTTAACAAACATGTTTCTTTCACAGGGGTGTGTAATGTCAGATTAAGCCTTGCAAGAGACGAATTTAATACATTCAAGAATGTATATCTGTAATATTCAATATGGCCAACCTGTTGGTTGATAAATCAAAACTATTATGATACAATGATGTTCAAACCTACAATACAAAAAAGAAAGAATTCTTTCATATTCACGTAATACTATTGCAAACCACCGACTTGCTAACATATGCAAATTTGTCTAGATAGAGTATCAAGAGGAAATTTTTCTATCCAATGTGTGGATAATGTTCATCACTTGTGACTTCCGTAAAGTAACAAATTCTGTTACTTAGGACACTGCAAATTTCTACCTATTGAGTATAGATAACTGACATCACAATTCAATGATAGGTTTGATGGTAAAGCATGTTAGTATTAGTTGAAGGAAATGAAGCATCTTATTTCACAAGAAAATCATACACCTCTTTTTATAGAGAGGAGGGGGGAAAATATTACAATACTCCAAACAAATATAAAAATGATAAAAACACCCTTACAATATAATGTAACACACCTGCTCAAGTTGAATCATATATATTAATCATGTTCAGCTTGTTTCTACACTTCTCAAACAAGAAGCATAATAAGGGCTTGGTGAACATGTCTACAACCTGCTCTGAAGAAACTAAACAAGTATGAAGTAGACCCTGCTAAATCAGGCTTCTAGTATAGTGACAATCTACCTCCACATGCTTCGTCCGTTCATGAAACATAGGTTTATTAGAGTTGAAATGTTTAAATAATATGGAAGCAATAATATCAAAGTATATATAAATAATCATGAAACTCTTGGATTTACGTGGAAACCCCACTCATGAAGAGCAGGGAAAAAACCACTAGAGAAGGCCCTGATAGGGTACTGACTTGTACTTCTTTTTCTCAAAGGTAAATGGGAGTACACACCTATTTATAAGCCATCACTCACACACAGCCCACACTTTCCAATGTAGCACTAAACAACTACTCAATTCTCTCAACACTCCCCCTCAAGCTGAAGTATGGAATGCTCAGCTTGTAACATAAAGGAACCCACTCTACACAAGCGGGAACATAGGATGAAGCTGCTAAAAGAATTGTGGCTGTCTCTGAATATCTACTGCTGATGGCTCTCCATTCAGTATCCCTGAAATTGGGTCTTCCTCTAAAGACCTTGAAGGTGGATCTCCCTCTCTAGAGTCCACAAAACTAGATCTCCCACATAGAAACCTAAATTAAGTGCTTCCTCTGAGGACCTCGAAACTCTGGACCTTCCAGAGTTGGGTTTCTCATGTGAAGTCCATGAACAAAAGGAACTCCTAAACGGGGGTGACTACAACAAGCTCCCACAATTAGCTATATATGTGACAATTCTGTTATCACAATACATCTCCATAGGCTCCTCAATAGTAATATAAAGATCCTCCAATAATGACCGTACCTAGATCATCTTAGCAGATATATGCGTCATAGCATGGTACTCTGATTCGACACTAGACGTGACACCACGCTCTGGTTTTTGCTCCTCCACGTCACCAAATTTCCTGCAACAAAGGTACAAAAACCTGTGGTGGACCTGCTGTCTCCAATATCACCTGCATAGTCTGCATCAAAGTACCCAACAATAGTCATAGGAGCTCCTCTCTGAAATAAAAGGCCTCGGCCTAGAGCCTCCTTGATATATCGCAACACCCACATTACTACCTACCAATACTCTCATCTGTAAGCCTGTCTAAGAACTTAACTTACCTACTGCAAGACTGATATCTAACCTGGTGATAGTCAAATAGAGCAATTTTCCTACAAGCTACCTATATGCCTTCTTATCCATTAGTTTTTTTGAAAATGATCTTATCCATCAGTTGAGCAGACTCATCAAATAGGTAAACCTTTAGATCCATAGGGATATTTGCTCCCTTGGATCCAAGCATGCCAGCCTCCTGAAGAATATCCAATGCATACTTCCCTTTGAGACATAACAATCCCCTTCTTGCTCGTGACAATCTCAATGCCTAAGAAGTACCTGAGCCTCCCAAGGTCCATAACAAACTACTGTGCTGCAGACTATTTGACCTGGGATATACCAACCACGTCATCACCTGTGAGAATAAGATCACTTACATATATAAGTAGGGGCCAAAACACCCCTACTAATCTTCCTCACAAATAAAGAATGGTCAGAAGACCTTTATAATCCAATCACTGACAATTCTTCTGTTAATCACTGGAACCATACTCTGGGACTCTGCTTAAGGCCATAAATTACCTTACGTAGTTTACACACGCACTCCCCCTAAACCTCGACGCCTGGAGGCTGCTGCATGTATATCTTCTCCTAAAAGTCGCCATAAATAAAGATATTTTTGTCATCCAACTGATGAAGTGACGAACCATAGTGTGCAGCCACAGAAATAAGAATACGAACTGTAGAAAGCCGAGCTACTAGCAAGAATGTGTCAAGGAAATCCACTCCAAACGTCTAAGTGAATCCATTGGCCACAAGATAAGCCTTTTATCGAGAAAAAGACCCATCAAGGTTGTATTTCAAGGCAAAGACCTATCTCACTGAAACAAGATGTGTGCTAGATGGTAAAGAAGCAAGCTCCCAAGTGCCCTTGACACGAAGAGCAAACATTTCCTCTTCTATTGTCGCATTCCAATGTGGATTCAAAAGTACCTGCTAATAAGACATGAGAATCTCAGAGATAAGACATTGTAGTGGTAAAAGTATGAAATGCAACACCCAAAGAGTGGGTAAACACTGCACTCCCAGCCACATGATACTAAGCACATGAACGAGGTGCTTTCCAAATAGCAATCGAAACATCATCGTCGTCAAAATGACATGGAGAAACATCAAGAAAAGTACTTTTAGTGGACTCAATATGTACCAGATCAAGGGAGGACTGTGGTGGCTCAGAAGGGACAGAGAAGGGTGTAATTTTCTCTCGCTGATGTGTAGAGCCCTCAAATGTTCTTTCATCTAGTGGTACGATTCTGTATGAACTGGCAGGCTGCTCTAAAGTGCTACTACTAGCTCAGAAATCATCTATGGACACAAGAGGCACAGGCATAGGTGCAGCAATTTCCACATCACGCAGCTGACGAGCAAATGTCGAAAAATAAGACTCATGAAAAGTGACGTCAACATTAACATATTGCTTCTTATGTATAGGTTCAAATCATCCGTATCCCTTCTGAGTTCGACAGTAGCCACGGAACACGCACTTGACTGCTCTAAGGGCAAGTTTGTCATGTCCAGGTCCAAGTATGTAAACAAAGGAAACACAACCAAATGTCTTAGAGGGCACCAAAAATAGATCTACATTTGGATATAACACTATCCATGGTACTTGTTCATAAATCACAGAAGAGGGAAGCCTGTTAATGAGATAACACGTAAGTATTGCATCCCCCCAGTAAAAGTGTGTAACACTATTCTGAACAAGGCACGAGCTATATCCAAAATATGTCTATACTTCTGTTCTGCCACCCCATTCTGCTGTAATGTGTAAGGGTAGAAGATCTGATGTATAATACCAAGAGAAGCATAAAGAGTGCCTAGTTGCTTGGTACAAATTCCAATGTGTTATCTATTCTAATAGTCTTAATACGCATATCAAACTAATTCTTCACAAAAGCAATAAACTAGATAATAAGAGAACCAATATCTGACTTATTTCTTATCAAAAATATCCATGACAAACGTGAAAAATCATCCACAAACAGCAAATAATATCAATGACCATGTCTATCTGCAACACGACTTGGACCCCACACATCACAATGTACTAATTTAAAACCAACAGAACTACCAAAACTTGTAGATGCTGAAAAACTGACTCTATGGTGCTTCCCTAACTGGCAAGTATCACACTGGATCTTGGTAGCAGGCAAGAGATGTGGAATGAGCCGACATAACTTGTCCAAAGAAGGATGACCTAGTCGTTTGTGGCATTGCAAGGCACTGGCAGCAGAACTCATCTGATACGTTACAACAACAGGACTCTGAGCTAGCTGGTAGACACCCCCTTCTCATATCCGCCACCAATCGTCCTCCTCGTCATGCAGTTCTGAAAAGTACACCCAATATCATCAAAAATCGCACGACAGTTCAATTGTTTTGTAATAGTACTAATAGAAAGCAACTACATGGCCATATCAGGTACATAATAGACATCTGAGAGATGCATAGCAGGGGTAACCAACTCTCCTCCCCTACCACGAATAGAAGCATGCCTACCATCTGCCAGTTGGACTGAACATCCCTGTGGAACTCCCTACATGTCTCCAAAGCACTGGCGATTTCCAGTAAGATGATCTAGCAATCAGGTAGTAGTCATACCTGAAGTAGCAGAAGCATAGGCCTAAAGACTGAGCCTGATTGTGTGTCAACTATGCCAGATGTACCACAAAATCATAATTTGCCTCTGCAAGTATAAGGGACTCAGGAGCAGCCACTGAAGCAGTAGTCACAATAACTTGGTTGGCAACAGTCGGCCTCCCAAGTTTACTCCAACACTTGGCTTCAACATGACCAATCCTGTCACAATATGTGCAAGTAGGCTTGCCACAAGCACCATCCCCACATCCTCTTCCTCTACCACGAAAAGGACCTCGTCTATCACGAGCACCAACCGCTGCATGTACAGAGGAGGCAGGAGTAGAAATCACCTCACGTGTGGACTGCACCTGCAATCTACTCAATCTCTTGTAAATCTCCTCAATAGGTGGTAACTCTGCCAAGGTAAGAATCTGAGATCTAGCCGCCGCATACTCATTACTCAGACCAATAAAAAATGAGCAGAAAGCTCCTTCCTCTGATCCCTGTATGTAGTAGATGTGTACATGGGTCAACAAGCGTTATACTTCTCCAATAGACCCTTCATAGTAGAGTAGTACTGTGAAAGAGTCACATTCTCCTGCTTCAAATGACACAAGTCATAATGGATCTGAAAAGCTTAAGTGGAATTGAGTTCATGTGAATATGCCATTTTCAAACCATCCCACATTTCTTCAACTGACTTGTAATACATTATCTCATCTCCAATCTAAGGAATGACACTATTTAGTATCCAAGCTCTTACCATAGCATCATGCATGTTCCACGTGGCATACTTGCCTGGCTTCTATTCTAGTGGCATCTCAATGAGCACATGCTACTACTCATGCCCTTCCACTGTCACATGGAAAGTCTGAGACCAACGAGAGTAGTTAGTCTCATTCAACTTCACAATAGGTGCAAAAAATGAACTTTTATATACACCCATTTCTCCTACTTATCCACCTTGCATTGAATTTAGTTTGGATTTAGAAGAAGACACCATAATGCACCTTCAGCAGTCACAAGCTTGCAAACTAATGCAAAAATCAAATCTGAAACACAACCACAAATTAGAGAATACACCCCGAGATATCATCAAACAGGAGAATATACACCCCAAATCTAATAGAAAAATCTAAAAAATACCATCAAACCACTTTCCGGAGGATTTTTGGATCTAGAACTCCATCAACCGCTCTTCCAAGAATTCTCCAATCAAACAGAGGCACCAATGTGCCCTCCCTGCTGCCAACACATAGGCAACGAGAGAGAGAACACGAAGAGGACTTGCAAGCGGCCTAGCGGACAGCAGGCCTCAGCTATAGGCTGGCAACGACTTGGGCTGCCTAAACGACAGCCATCAGGCAACCTGGGAAACAAAGGTCGACGGCTGTCTGGACTACCTAGGCCCCGACGGTGCTAAGCAAGGGAGACAGCAACGTTGTTGCTAGCAGCTGCTGCGGGAGATGTTGCCGGCAACATACCAACGACACTACCAATGGTGCTGCCTGTGGCGACGGCAATGGAGGGTGGGGGGCTGACGGTGGAGGGTTAGGGTTTCTCTGGTGGAGCCCTCAACTTAACTCTAATACCAAGTTGAAGGAAATGAACGTCTCATTTCGCAAGAAAACCCTGCACCTCTTTTTATAGAGAGAGGTGAGGGAAAAATATTACAAAACTCCAAACAAATACAAAAATAATAAGAACACCCTTACAACATAATGTAGCAGTATTCGATCGAGAATCCAAAGAATAAGCTGAGCACAGATACAATTAGGTCGCTAGGACAAAATCATGAAGACATTACAACTTCGTTACATAAGCTTGGGTCATCCATTCAAGAATGACCTAACAACGTTGAGATATTAAACATTCAAAAGGAAAAGCATATTTTTCACGGAGCCCCCTATTAGTAAAATCTCGATGTAATGCACATTGAGAAGAATATTATGAACAACATTTTAGACATGTTAAACTACAATCCAAAAAGAAATGTTGAAATAAGAAATGACATGAAAAAATTGAGTATTCATCCTAAGTTGCATGTAACTAAAAGAGATGACTTCCAACTGCCATATACAATCTGAATCAAGGCCGAAGGAAAAGAATATTCTCCTCGAAGGAAATGCGAGTACTAGACAAATATTCCTCATAACTTTCACACTGTGTAAATGAAGTTCAGAAGAAAATTAATGGGTTAAAGAATTATGCTTTCCATGTGTACATGCAAATCTTATTTCCACTAGCAATATATGGAGTGTTGTCTGATCTAGTAGTTGATTGTTTCAGAGAAATGAATCGATATTTTAAAGCCATATGTTTAAAAACATTAGATTGTGAAATGCTAAATTGGGATAAATAAATTGTCATCACAGTTAACAAAATGGAATGGATTCTCCCTTTAGTCTTCTTTGATATTCTGATGCATCTAACGCTTCATTTGTATTTGGGCTCATATGGTACAAATGGGTGTAACCAATAAAGTGCATCTTTAAAAAGTTGAAAAATTACGTCTTAAATAAGGTGAACACAAAATGATCAATCGTTAAAGAATATCTTGTCAAGGAATACATAAACTTTTACATCATATATATGGATGGTATAGACAACCGATTTAATCAACTTGAAAGTAATTATGATAGGGGATACAATGAAAATGATGAATATTATCTTTCCATATTTCATATCAAAGAAAGGTCGATCATTCATTCAGAATACAAAATGATCACAAAACTAGGCTGAAGTTGTACATTCTAAAATAGATTCCGGAAGTCAATCCATTCTATAATAAATTCACGCAGGAAGTTAGAGTTGTTGTCAATTGCGATCTAAACACTTATTGTAATTGCGACTATGGACAAATTGTAGAGATTTTGGAGATGAGCTTCAAATACAACTACATGATGATCCAATATAAAAGCAACTGGTTCGATGTTTTTGAAGTGTTGGTTTCAAAATTAATAATAAATTCTGTTAAGGCAATGGCCACGTGGCACAATGTCCATGTGAACTGCCCATGTGGCAGGCAATTCAGTTAGGAAGGGCATTGGTTTAGTGGATTTGATTTAGGGTTACTTTGAGTCAAGTTGGCCTATTTTAGCATGTTAGGTGTCAAAATAATTAGAGTTGTAAGATATTTAGTTACTGTATTTAGCCAATCTGTGGAGATTTAAGGGAAAAATGAACTTTGTTGATATGAAAAAAGTCATTGGCCCTCTTTTTATTGATAGAGGGCAAGGGCAAACAAAGAAACCATGATTACACTTTATTACAAATAACCATGACTAAAAATAGAAAAAACAACTAAATATCATCTTTAATTTATTTCCTAACAATCTCGCAAGTCGAGATGTGAGAGACGGTGAAGACTTGGATCCTGTAGATGTCCATGATGGCGCAAATCAATGGTAGTCGACATGGCAATCCCTTATTGGTGTCTTCAAACTCGAATGCCTCTTCTTGTATACCCTAGAGTTACGGTCTATTGCTTAGCATTCCCATGGTGCATGAGAGTGCTACCATCAAGATGACATCTTGAGTAGACTCATCCTCTTCACTTCTCTCGCTTAAGCACATATAAGGACCAAACAGAAAGAACCCAGAACTTGAGTTACAATAACAAGGGGCTCCCCCTAATCCAGGTAGTCGGAGGGGCAACAGAAGTAGAAGATAGAATAATCGACTTCGGCATCTGCATCAACTTATCGTGTTTCTACTTGTACGTCTCACATAAGGCGCTGGGTACATAAGAAATCACGGTTATAACTTGGGTGTTGCTACTCCCACATTCAAGAGTCCGAAGATGACGAGGCTTGGTCTTCTTGAGTACGCATAAGGTCACCCCGATGCCATTGCTCCTACACCTCGCGAGCCGATGTATCGTGCTTGATTTCTCCAGATGTGCATAAGGTCACCTCAATACCATTACTCCTACATCCCAAGAGCAAGTCGAATTGCTCTAGGTTCATGAGAGTATCCCATTTATGTGCCAGCATGGATCTATCTCTTTCCTCTTCTTCAAGTTGCCTTAAGCTGCAAACGCAAGCCCTTCAAGGCCAAAAATTGACCCCCTCATGAGGCCAACTGGGTGCTTCCCACATGAGATGGGACTTTCCATGTTGGAAAGCAAAGCGTTCTTCGATAGATGTGAGAGAAGACTCATCACCAGACTTGGTGGGCATAAGACAAGACTCATCACGCAAATCAACACAACTTTAACGTGGTCTTCGAATCCAACGACCATCGAGGTCACGCATGAGTTGTCTAAGGTCACACATGGCAATCCTAACCCTACCAAACCCTTAATGGAGATCCTAGGGGTTTCGAGCTATGCTCCGATGACGTAAAACCCCAACAGTGCTTCGACGAGGTCCTATCCTAGGGTTGGTGTCAAATTAAAGTTGAACACTCAAGGGTTCCAACAAGTCCCATAGAAGCCCCTTCGATCTGAAGAAACTGGTTAAAATGGAGATCAAAGGCCCCTTCCCACTAGTAGAAGAGCGATGCTGGGCCTGTTAGGCTCATCGACGGCAACTACGCCAATCGATGATCACTAGAGGGGGTACGGTCAGTCAACAATGAGCTAGCGACATCCCCCCAAAGAGCTGGCACCGATCGGAGCAGCAATGGCAGTGGTGTTGTCGATCTTCATTGGAGCATCAATGGCAATGGTTTCACTTCGTCAGAGCGAGGACTTCGATGGTGGTGCTTAACTAGTTCAACAGCCACCAGAGATGGTTGGGGTGAAGGCTAGGGTTCCGAGTCTTCCGACGACTACCCTACCTGTGGTTCCTCGCCTATGGAAGGTCGATGGCAGCATTGGCGACGCCTTCTTTGCCAGGGATGGAAAAGCTGCAGTAGAAGCAAAAGGAAGAAAGAGGTTGGGAGAGGGCATGCCTCTCCAGTGGCTTGCTTGCAGCGTCGTCAAAGAGCCTCTCCCCTCTAGCACTTCTCTAAACCTTAGACCACTAAAATGGGTTGCTCTAATACCATGTGAATATTTAAAGGAAAAATGAACTTTGTTGATATAAAAAAAAGAGCCCTTGACCCTCTTTTTATAGATAGATGGTAAGGGCAAACAAGGAAACCACAATTACACTTTACTAAAAATAACCATGACTAAAAATAGAAAAGATGATTAAATGTCATCTCTGATTTATTTCCTAATACAATTATTGAGTTATTATTTACTATTTTCTATATTTAGCATTAGGAACAATCTCTTTAGAGTATCTTTTGTCATTTAATTTGAATTGAAAACAATTATTTTCCACAATCTCTCTCAACTCCTTTCCTCTCTCATCAAACTCTCTCGATTCTTGCGCCACCTAGTCCATGCGTGATCTTCCATGACAAGGAGTCTCCACCACGTTGTGCAAATTTCCATATGGAATCAAAGCATTTGAACTAGGCACTTTGGAGTGTGTGAATCGAGATACCCAGGAGAAGAGTTCATGCACAAGGAGAATTATTTTCTCATGTGTGAGTTCTCTGCATCGACAAGGCCATAATGTGCATGGCCTTCTCCGACGTAGGAATTCGCCCAACGAATTCCTTGAAAGACCTTAACGCCTTACGCAAGGCTTAGGGGATTGTGTGAGAGATTCTTGACGAATTCTCTTCCTACCATATCCAACTGCTTATGTGGAGTAGAAGGATTTTAGATCGAAGGAGACGGCCAACACCGAGGCTCCGTTGTCAACTACAAAAGGCAAGGTGGTCATTCAAGGAACGACTACCAAGCTTCAAGGTACTTCTAATTATGTCCTATGGGCCCATGCATTCAAGATCTTCAAAGGAGGTCAAGACAAACTCAATATTCTACTCGAAGAAGCACCCGAGACTAAAGATGGAACCAAGAAGAAGCTTGAGAAGAGAACTATATCATGATGAACTGAATCACGAATTCAATTGATCCTGCCATAACCTCGAACATGTTGTATAAGAGTACATATAAGATCTGAATGGCCCTGAAGAAGAGGTACTCCCAGAAATCAACATGCACATCACCGACCTCTACACGTGCATATAGACAATCAATCGAAGAGATCTTTCCTTGACTAAATACTACGCGAAGATGGAGGCATTGTTCGAGGAATTAGATATCTGCGAGCCTGTATGTTGCAACAAACAAGCGGAGACACATGCCAAATGGCAGGCAACCAAGTTTTCGACAGGGTTACTTCTCACTACCATCCAACACACAACAAAATTCTTGTACCAGGTGGGAAAATGGATCTTAAGACCATCTTTAGCCATCTTGAGAAGATGGAGGCATCGAAGGTAGAGGCTACTACGAAGAGCGACAACTCCGCAGTTATTACAACTGAAGTTGGTGTTGGACATAGGATAGGACAAAGTCGAGGCTCAGGCCATGTCTATCCCGCATGTCAACACTGTGGGTGCACCAACCACCCACAAAATAGATGTTGAGATAAGTCCAGGAAGCCTCCACGTGGGGCTACTAACACCTCACGTGTGAACTCTCTTACGCCTGCAGATCTTAAAAAGATTCAAGCCATGTTTCAAGAAGAAAAGGAAAAAAAGACAACAATCGCAACGACTATGGAAGTTGCCTAAGATGCAAAGATTTCGAAGGTCGCAAGAGGCTACACCATGACTTCCAATATGACAAGGTTGAGAGCTCTGGACTCAAAGATGATGAAGAATGGTAGGGGCTCTAGCCTCACCACAAGTTATCAAGTCATTGACCTCTCGACCTCAACTTGACGGGGAGTGTGAAGGAGATATCCAAATGGATAGGTCACATGGCACAGTGGCCATGTAGACTATCCACGTGGTAGCCAGTTCAGTCATGAAAGGCACCATCCCTAGTGGATTTGGTCTAGGGTTACCTTTGAGTCCAAGTTAGCCTATTTTAATATATTAGGTGTCAAGATAATTAGAGTTAGTGGGATATTTAGTTACTATTTTTAGCCAATCATTAAGTTGTTATTTACTATTTTCTATATTTAGCATTAGGAATAATCTCTCTATATATAGAGAGTATCTTGTGTCATTTAATTTGAATTCAATATTATTCATTTCCATAATATCTCTCTCAACTCCTCTCCTCTCCTCTCCTCTCTCTCTTTCTCTCGCCAAACACACGCATACTCTCTCCCTCTGCTCTTGCGCCATCAAGTCCACATGTGGTCCTTCCACACGTGATCTTCCACGCCAAGAAATCTCCACCACGTTGCACAAATCCCCAAATATATGATTTTATAAGTTCAAATAAGAACCGTCAAATTCTTCATATATCCAAACCATTCACATTAGCCTGCCAAGTATTACAAGTCTTCTATGTGTCCAATAATAACGGAAATGGATGGATCATATCCATTAGAACAGTGGCACATGAATATTACGATAAACAAAAAGATTTTTTTTTTTTTTTGAAAGGGGGAAGGGTGATTTTCTAAGTGATAACCACCCAGAAAATATATTAATGAAAATCAGCAATCAAAGTTATAAAGAACCCGGAGCTTGCTAAATATGAAATATAAGAAATAAAATTCTCAAGATAAGAATGAGAATGCTACCCCTTGAAGATAACCACATTCCTCCCAAGCCAAATTCCCCAAAGGATCGCCAAATCTTTTGCCTATTTTTTCTGTCTTGAACGAGTTTTGTACTCCATTATGATTCCCTGATCCAAAACTCACTACTATTATAGTGCATTGTCCAATTCAACTGGAAATGTCCACAGACTGCACAAAGAATGGGCATCCAAAGAAAAGATGTTCAATGTCTTGATCAATCGTGTATCAGAAAGAGCAAGCCTTCTCCATCTCCATCCATCTAGCCCTCCAGACCTTTGTCATCAGTCTTCCCTTTTTAAACAGCCAAGCAAAAATTTTTACCATAAAAGGACAAGAGGATGACCAAATCCGTCTACAATCCTCGAGAAGATCCATATCTGCTATTTGTCCTCCATCAGCAAGCCTTCAGTATGCCTCCCTAACAATGAAGTCACCACCATCCAACAAGAACCCATCCTGGCCACCTTTTGGCTAATAGCCTTGTAGTTCCTACCATAACAATTGGAGCTCCTCAATTCTTTGGTCTGAAATATTTCCGACAAAAGTAGGGTTCCAAGACCCCTCCCAGCAATCTATCACCCTCTCCTTATTTGCAGCCAAAGTAAAAAGTCTTGAGAAACAATTCCTCAATCTGCCTTGTCCCATCCAATGTATGGGGGAACACTAAGGCAACCAGCAGGAAGATTAGCCACCGTCAGTGGCTATTGTGGTCGCTGGTGGCTATTACAGACGCCGCCGATGGCTACAGTAGCCACCAATGGCTATGGTTGCTGCCGGCGAGAGTAGATCTAAGGTTTTGGTGGTGGTTTTTTGGGCTAGGTACTTGGTCGGATATCAGAACCTAGCCTAGGACCATGCTCTAATACCAAGTAGGACAAAATGAAACATCTTATTCTCTCAACAAACCTTACACCTCTTTATATAGAGAAGAGGTGAGGGAAAAATTACATCACGTCTAGAAAAGAAATAGAAAACAAAAACAACCATAAAACAAAATAACATAAATAAATAAATGTAAGGAGCATGAGTAAGTCAACAATAACATAACAAGCAGTGTTAACTGCATCTCCCCAATATGAAGTCAATACACTATTTTGTATCAACAGTCCTCTCAACATTCAAAATATGCTAGTATTTCCTCTTAGCCACACCATTCTACTATGATGTGTAGGGACTTGTTTAATGGATGATTACATGCTCCTAATAAACAGCACGGAGGGAGTTAGTACAAAACTCTAGGGCATTATTGCATCTAATGATTTTCACATTAACCTGAAATTGATTTTTGATTTCTGCTAGGAAGACCTTGAACATAACAAGCAGTGTTAACTGCATCTCCCCAATATGAAGTCAATACACTATTTTGTATCAAGAGTCCTCGCAACATTCAAAATATGCTAGTATTTCCTCTTAGCCACACCATTCTACTATGATGTGTAGGGACTTGTTTAATGGATGATTACATGCTCCTAATAAACAGCACGGAGGGAGTTAGTACAAAACTCTAGGGTATTGTTGCATCTAATGATTTTCACATTAACCTGAAATTGATTTTTGATTTCCGCTAGGAAGACCTTGATCATGTCACCGGCTTTGGACTTGGATTTCAAGAGAAATGTCCATGTAAGGGGAGAAAATCCATCCATTTCCACCAAATAGAATCTATCTCATACAATCCGAGGCTCTACTAGGCCCCAAATATCCAGGTAGAATAACTAAAACATAGTTTCTAAGCTCCAATGATGGCTCCTTAGAAATGTACTCCTGTGATGCTTTCCAAGTTGACATGTTCACATTGGAAAATGGATGTGGGTAAAATTTACGGTAACATCCTTCAAAGCTACGGCAAAGGAAGATTACCATACCGAAGGTGCCACAAGTAGTTGGAAGGCCCTCCTGCTGAAAGTAAAACGTGACCCACATAGGGTGAGTGTAGAAGATGACAGACAACCCCTTCTTTAGGACCACCACTAATAATGCATCTGGTTAGAAAATCCTGCAATATCAAGGATATAGCATCAAATACCATCCTGCAATTCAACTCCATGATCCGACTGACAGAGTAAGCTCAAGGGAAAATTTGGGGCTAAGACATTCCCTAATTTTATGTGAGGAGCCACATGTACCTCCTCACGACCAACAATGACGGAATGTTGCCTATCAAGTACTAATATAGTTCTACCTAATAGGACCGATCCGAGAGTAAAGAAATGTCTTGCATCACCACAAATATGTCGAGATGTACCTAGACCAACTAGCCATTTTGCTTCTTCTGTCTAAAGATTAGCATACAATTCCTGCTTGAGATGCCTTGTACTCACGAAGTCTTCAGATCAGTACCTCATACTCACTCCTGGGAATGGTCATGGTATCTTGTGTCAATCCTAGTGATATGCTCTTCATAGCCACTACACACTTCTCCAACTTTGATTTGACACTGACGTAACCTGTTTCACGTTCCTCAATTCTATAAGGAGATGATCGTAACTCTGACCTGCAATTTGGTCCCTTGAGCTCTACACTCGGGTCCAATAGGAACTTCTAACACTCCTTAGTATTCCTGTCTTCCATAATGGTTGAGTCCCCTTGAACTGCCTCATAAGCTAAATCACATAAAGGAGTCAACAACTACAAATGTGCAAACTACCTTGACTTTTAGCACATTAAGATCACCAATAACTCATCGTGACACCACAAATATTAAAATATAGGAAACATCACTATCCGCACATAAGACCTCATCCAAAAATGCTCTCAACAGAACATCAGGTATTAGGTTTAAAATAGGTAAAAAAATGTACAAAATGAGTTCTAACCTCTTATATTGAGGCAAGGGAGGTCCTGGTAGCCTCCAGTAGCCTACAAAATAGCCACTAACGACCCTAACAAGAGCTCCAATGAGCTTCTCCAGGGACCGACCAGCTCACCAATCGTCGATCACCGGCTGTCACTCTCCACCTCTAGGAGACCCCTCAGGTGAGGTTCATCAATCTTTAAGATGCGATAGGCGACTCTCATCTGTCAACTCCCTACCAAGGGAGATGCTGGGATGAGCCAATCGAACAGCCAGTTGCCGGTCGATATGTCGACGGTTGATCAATGGGGGTCCAACAATGCCTTCACCGATCAACCAAAGGGATCCAACGTAATGGCTAGCCAATGAGGCTCCTTTGGTGGCAATGACAGTGCCTACTAGGGCACAAAGAAAGAGGGAGAACAAGGAGGTACAAGATCTAACCTAGGATTGCTGCTCTGATATCATGTTGAGAAAATGAAGCAATCTATTTAACTATGAAACCCTAAGACTATTTATAGAGGAGAGGACAAGGAAAAATAGTAAATAGGCCCCTCAACAATATGAAATAAAGTAAGCAAGTCACAGAAAACAAAACAAAAATGAAAAATAGGATAGATATGACTCAACAAAGATGAAATGTGATAACAAGGCAATCCTCTTTATCATTGACAATCCAATATTCCATGCGAGAATGAAGCATGTGGAGGTAGATTGTCATTGCACTCATGATATGATTCAGAAGGGATTCATCTGCATCTCACATGTTGATTATGGAGACTAAGCTAAAAACATATTCATCAAGGCTTTCCCCCACTAGTCTTTTAACTAGTGTTATTCTGAGCTAAGCATGACAGCTACCTACGTTCTAACTTGAGAGGAAGTGTAGAGAGATAAGTCATTTCATTATGTTGTTCGTTACTTTTTGCTTTTCTTAAGGGCAATGACCCTCAGCCTCTCCCATGTGTATAAGCCTACAGTTTCTTGAAAGAACATATCACCTTCCTCTCTACATCTTCATGTTTGCATGGGCATGTGTCATGCTGCCACCTTCCTATTTGCAACACCTCCTTTCTCTTTTTCTTTTGTCATAACAGCTGTATTTATTTTGTCCTAGATGTTAGAAAATTATAGTTAAGTTGCCCTTGAACCTCTATTCTACTTTCAGGTTGAATAGAGAAAACAGAGGATTTTCTATCCTTTATGTCCTTATATACAACTAATTTTTGTATTAAACTTCTGATTGTTACATTTATTCCCAATTCAAACCATCACTGTCAGAATTATTATCAAAACCGAATATAATATTGACATGAAGTGGGGGGGGGGGGGGGAAAGGGAAGTCTTTTCATAAGATTGGTTATTTGAAGCCCACTTCAACGTCATGTCTGTCACTATTACAGAATTTTGACATACCTGAATAGCAAGGGGTTCTGGAACCAAGGACTGAATATGAATAAGACTACTGTTGATTGCATGTTTTATTCGCTCACATCTGGTAATAGTGGCATCCCTTGTTATGACCTTTGCACATGAAACATGGTGATGAGAAACATAACAAAACCAGCAAATAGATCCCAAGCCTTCTTAAAATAAGTGCGTGGTGCTTCAAATGCATACATATGCATATAAGTTTGATAGATTTCTGCATTTTCTAAATTGAATACGTGGATTAAAATCTAAAATTCATTTTTTGAAAAATTAAAAAAAAAAAAGAGTAAGTTATCACCAAATGAAGAACCAGAGTCACCCTTAAATGAAATCACATGTATTTGCATTGTTTCCACCGTGCAAGATGTATTCATGCACCACAAGTGTTATAAAGCCACCTTTTAGTATGAATTTAGGGTTGGATTTGAATTCGTCATAAGAAATCTCACACAGGCTCAACAAATTGAAAACTGGACAAATGGAATGTTGTAAAGTTTGAGATGTGAATCCCAATAAGCAGATTCCACGCATGCCTACCTCAGATTTAAGGTTTCTGCATGTCATCCAGATACCAAGTCCCACTAAAGTTCCATTTTGGATATTCTCTTCGAAAATGTCAGAATTCCGGAACTCAAAATTTGGCATATAAGAATTGCAAAGTAACTTTATATTCATGTTCTATGACGAGTCCAAAGAATTTAATCCCACTTGAGTTAAGAAGCAGATGCATGAAATCATGGTACTTTTTGCATGCACATATGCATTAAATGCATGTGATGAATATGAGGGTTACTATATTTTCTAAAGATTTTGGGCATTTGTAAATACAAAAGAAAATTTATAGTCATATTCTATGCTAGGGAATGAGTAAATAAAATTTCTTTTCCCCGGATGCTGGCATTGATGCATAAGGTTACTGTCTCTTTCACCCATAAACAGTCTACATTGTATACCAGGAGTGTAATTATGCAGAAAACAAAAGGCGCAACCAGAGAAATAAAAGTTATTAGCCTTCTAGGCAAAGTGATTCTTGATTCGTGAATTTGAAGGCATATGTCCCCTTTTAATTGTCTGATCTTACTTTGTGCATGATTATGAATTGCGGACAAAACAGGTTCACAACCACATAGTATGAACAAGAATCAATCACGTGAAATAAATAATATGCATGAGACACACGATATCATTGTGGTGGAAATGACTGTATACCATTTCACATAATTGGATGAAAAGAGTTGATTTTCTTAGAAATTTTAGGTAAAAGATTGTAGAGTTAAAAGTACATTAATATTTTTGATAGACAAAAACTCTCATAGCCCTTACAATGAGAAGAAAAATAAAAAGTTAATTATGTATTAATACTTTCCCTTAAGTTGAAATATAGATATCTTTCATGCTCGGACATACAAAAATTAAATAATGATCTAACCAAGGGCTTAGAGAAAATATCTGCAGTTTGCTCTTTAGATGTAACCAAAGTAGTATATAGCAACCCTTTCTGAATAATGTCCTCGGTATAGTGACAATCAACCTCAACATACTTCGTCCTCTCATGAAATGCTAGGTTGTTGCAATGAAAGTGACTACTCTATTATCACACAGCATCTCCATGAAGCTAGAAAACTGCACCTGTAGATCAATAAGGATCTGACCCACATCATCTCAACAGTCGTCTGAGCCATAACTCTGTACTCAGACTCGACACTGGATCTCACAACTGTGTCCTATTTCTTGCTCCTCCATGTGATCAAATTCCCTACTAAGAAGGTGCAGAACCCAATAGTGGATTTACGATCCACATGACATCCAGCATAGTCTACATCAGAGTAACCAACCGTCATAAAAGACCCCTTCGAGAAGAAAATACCCTTCCCAGGAGCCTTTATGATATATCTAAGTACCATTAATACCGCATCCCAATGCTGACGTGCTGACTCGGTCTCCCAACTACAAAGGAGATATCTGGCCTCGTTATAGTAAGATACAACAGCTTACCCACAAGCTATCTGTACTGTCTACTATTCACCACTTGTGCATCTTCATCATAGAGTAGCATCCTGGGATCCATAGGAATATTGGCCTCCTGGCCCCAAGTATACCAACCTCCTGCAGAATATCTAAAGCATACTTCCTCTGAGACAAGACCACACCCTTCTTGCTGCGAGCAACCTCAATACCAAGGAAATACCATAAATCCCCCAAGTCCTTTATGACAACTGCTTTGCAAGGATGCCCTTGACCTCAGCAATGCCTTGCTCATCGTCCCCTGTGATAATCAAATCATTAACATAAACAAGTATCACAATACCTCGTGTAGTCCTCTTGACAAAGAGTGAAAAATCAGTTGTCGATCTCCTAAATCCAGCTGCCTCAACAACCTATGACAACCTCTGAAACCAGGCTCTAGGACTCTGTTTGAGGCCACATATAGCCTTCCATAATCGGCATACACACTCCCCCTAAATCCCAAAGCCAGGTGACTACTGCATATAGACTTCCTCTTGGAGATCACTATAAAGGAAGGCATTCTTGACATCTAGTTAATGCAAAGGCCAATCCAACTGAACTGCCACTGCAACCAATACCCGGACCCCTTTGCCACGAGACAGGCTTTGTACCTAGCAACACCACCATCAAGATTGAACTTCACAGTAAATACCCACCGGCAACCGAGTGCAGCATCATCAGGAAGGGGAGTTAGCTCCCAAGTCCCACGGCCTCGAAGAGCAACCATCTCATCCTCTATGGCTACCCGCCATTTTGGATCAAGTATGGTCTCACGGTGAGTAGCTGGAATCTACGTAGTAGCCAACGCCTGAGTGAATCCAGCAAATCCAGGAGCTAGACTATTAGTAGCAAGTGCCCCTGCCGTGGGATAAGTAGTGCAGGTCTGTGGTCGCTTCTGAATGGCTATCAGAAGATCAAGATCATCACCTAACGCATTACATGTCCTATCCCTGTTACCATCACATGGCAAACATACGTCAGTGTCTAAAGGACTCACCTAAGAATCCGATGGTGAAGGTGAGAGTGAGGGTCCCTAATAGATACTATGAAGGCGAACATATGTCTAGAGTGGTCCTGTCAGGCATGGGAAGGAATGCGTAGGAGGTAGTAGTGGTGTAGTAGGGATAGAAATCTCAGGAAAGCTACCAAAGCGAATGGGAGTATGACATAAGTGCCATATCACCCTCAAGAGATATTTCGGCAACTCACAGAAAAGAAAGGTACAACCTCATGAAAGATAACATCCACAAAAACACAGTGTCAAGAAGCGGATCAAAACAGCGATACACTTTTTGTGTCCGAGTATACCCTAAAAAGACGCACTTAACTGCTCTCGGTGCAAGTTTATCTCGACCCGATCCCAACAAATGGACAAAAGCAACACAACCAAAAATCCAAGAGGTGACATAAAACAGGGGGCGATAAGGATACATAACCTGAAGAGGAATCTGTTCATGTAACGTAGCATTAGGCATTCAATTAATCAAAAAACATGCGTCAAAACAACATCACCCCAGTAAAAAGATGGGACCGAATTATGAATCAATAAAGTGCAGGCAACATCAAGACTATGACGATGTTTTCTCTTAGCAACACCATTTTGCTGAGAGGTATGAGGACATGTTCTCATGGATAATGCCACAACTAGAAAAGAAACTGCGCAAACCCATAATACAAAACTCCAAGGCATTATCAGAACGAAAGCATTTCACCAAACACAAATGCTGAGTTTTTATTTCCTTGTCAAAGTTCTCAAAAATTTATCCCACATTAGACTTATTTTTCAAGAGAAACATCCAAGAAACACGACAAAAGCCATCAACTAAAACAAGATAATATTTGTTCCCAAGTCGATCAGGAATACGATTGGGACCCCACACATCCATATGAATCAAATCAAAAGCAGTTGCAGATGAAACAGAGGAAGAACTAGATAAACTAACCCTGTGGTGCTTGCAAAGCTGACAAGCATCACAGGTGAGAGCAGTAGTGGAGGAGATGTGCAATAGAACACGTCTGAGGCAATAAATGGGTAGAAGGAGGTGGTGCCACTGGAGAGGAAATCCAGCAGAAGCAAGGGCCTGAGTAACTGAGGCAACAAAAGCAGTACGGCACAAATGGTACACCCCATGTTCCTCACGCCCTTCACCAATCGTCTTCCTAGTGAATTTGTCCTGCAAGACACAAGAGGATGCATCAAAAATAGCTTGGCAGTTCAAATCTCTAGTGATACTACTAACAAAAAATAAACTCAAAGGAAAATTAGGCACATAATAAACATCTACTAGCCTCAAGGTAGAAGATAAAGATATATCTCCCTTGCCAACAAGTGGCAAGTGTCTCCCATCAGCCACTTGTACTGTCCTGGCAGGTGTAATAGGTACTAACTGAGAGAAAGAGCCTCTGTTGCAACATAGGTGGTTGGATTCACTAGAATCAACCACTCACCAGAAGACAAAAGCAATGACATACCAGTCGTAGGTGCCTCTGAAGAGGTAACCATAGCTGCAGTGTTAGGAGTCTGAGAGGAAGAAGCCTAAGTCAATTGAGCAATCTGCTCCCTAAAGTTTCAATCTCAGTACTCAAGGAGCTAATATCAAAGGTAGGAAGAGCTGAATCTGAGATCTCAACTGCCTGATTGGCCACAGGTGGTCTACCATGCTTCTGCCAACAAGTAGCCTCAAAGCTACCAAGTCTGCCACAATAAGTACACAGGGTCCTAGTGCATGTACCAGAAGAACGTCCACGTCCATGACCACGTGCAGGATAAGTGGTACCCCTGCCACGTCCAGGAATCGCAGCCAACACAAACGACTGAGCAGTAAAGTCAAGAGCAGGAGTGCGCACTGCAACTCTAATGAGTCTACCATATGCTTCCTCAAGGGTAGGAAGCTCAAGAGCAGTGAGAATCTGATCTCTAGCTACAGCATATTCAAGTCCAAAGCCAGCCAGGAAAAGAGAGATAACCGTCTCCTGAAACTCCTCCAAGACTCACAAGCACACCGTGGCAGGTAGGAGTAGTGCCTCTCCAGCATTCCCTTCATAAGAGAGTAATACTGTGACAGCGTACATCCCTCCTGACGCAGATAGAAAATGTCGTAAAAGATCTGGAAAACTCGTGTGAAGTTCTTGGCGTGTGAATAGGTATCACGCAAAGACTCCCACATCTCCTTTGCTGTAATATAATACATGATCTCATCTCCTATTCGGGGAATAACTGTCTGCATCAGCCATGCACAAACCATGGCATTATCACTATCCCAGTTGCCATTTGTGCCAATCTTGTTCTCAGGCTCCGGATCTGTAAGTATATGGCTCTTTTTATAACCCTTGACGGTCACAAGAAAGGTTTGGGACCACCACAGGTAGTTGGTCTCATCCAACTTAACAACATGACCAAAGAACAGGTTCTTAAGTACCCTGGTGCCCGAAATAGAGCTCAAAGATACCTTGGACTGATCATCTGAAGCCATCTTCGCAATCTACAGGCCTTGATCAAGCGTCTAAGACCAAGAAACCATCAAATAATCTGAAAAACCAATAGATTCAGATCTACATAGTTGATAAAAGGCTTCCTTGGATAGATGTTAGCCTCCCCTGGGTGCAAGGAGAACACCCAAGGAGGCCCCAAAGAGATCTAGCCTCCTCACAACAAGAACAAGGATTGCAGTCCCTGGATCAGGGCAAGGTGCCCCTCACGATCACTGCGCAGGGATTAGGAGCCTCGTGTGCCACTTCAGCAAGTGGTTGTGCCGCCTATCGTAGCCACAAATGGCCGTCGCCACATTAAAGAGGTCGCCGCTGCAGGTCTAAAGCTTGTCGCCGACGCTAGCACTTGCTGCAGAGTGCCGCCGAGGGTCCTTGGACCGGCAACGCCTCCACCAACTGTGTAGTAGGTCACAGCGCAGCTGCAGCGCCGCTACTAGGTCGACTAACCCTCGCCTAAGTGCTGCTGCGGTGGTTCAGCAACCCCCGCGCCGCCGCAACCCCGTTGTCAGGGCTGAAGCGTGCCTCCGGAGCGTCGTCGGGGACTGCTGGGGCTACTACGTGTGGCCAGGGGGCCGCCAGAGGCCGCTGCCGCCATCGAGGAAGGAAGAGATGAGATCGGGATTCGGTGTTAGAGTTTAGGAGGCCTTGAAGGGTGGGATACTTAAAGCCACGGTCTAGGATCGGTACTCTAATACCAAATTGGATGAAAAGAGCTGATTTCATTAGAAACCCTAGGCCCTCTTTATATAGAGAAAGATCGTAGAGTCAAAAGTACATAAATATCCCTGAGGGACAAACTATCATAGCCCTTACAATGGGAGGAAAAATAAAAAGCTAATTATGTATTAACACACATTGTTTTAACTATGGATCATTACTTATAGTATATTATGTGTTAAGAGATTAGTGGGTCGGTCACATTGTACTGGTTGTGTTAGTAATTCAAATCTATGTTCGTATGAATCACATGGATGGATGTTTATGCATGTGGTTGGTTGGGGATATGAAATCAAAGAGAATTTAAAAACCTATTGTGCAAGGAGTCGGGAAAAATAATCAACCTAATTTATTCTCAAACCCTACCTTTCTTTATATATAGAGAGAAAGGTGGATGTAAATTACACAACCCCACAAAGAAAAGTAATACATAGCACTAAAGAAATAAAAATAACCAAACTTCATAACACATAGATATCTATCATGCTCAGTTAGACACACATATATCAAAGGACGATCTGGATAGTGGCTTCATAAAGATATCAACAGCCTGTGCCTCTGAAGTTAACTCGAAGGTAAAGATAAACCCCTTCTAAATCAAATCTCCGATATAATGACAATCTACCTCCACGTGTTTGGTGCGTTCATGAAACATGAAGTTGTTGGCAATATAAGTAGCATCTCGATTGTCACACCGCAACTCCATAAGCCCATCAATCTGTATATGTAAATCAATCAACAAGAATCTCATCAACATCAAGTGTTGAGAGAAATATAAGTAGTGGTTTAGTGCTACAGTAGAGGACTTTTGTTAGTGCGTGGTAGCCTATAAATAGGCATGTACCCCCTAAATATTCTTTTGAGAAGAAATATAGAGAACCACACCCATAAGGGCACTTCTCCCGTGGTTTTCTCCCTGCTCTTCGTGAGTAGAGTTTCCACATAAACTCAAGCGTTCTTCATTTGTTTTATTGTTTTGATATCATGCTTCTATATTATTTAGATATGTCAACTTGGTATCAAAGCCATCGATTCTTGGGATTATTTTGGTTATTAGAGTCTCTTTTTGATCATCCAAAGGAAAGTGACAGCAGGGTTCCTTCAAACCCTAAGGTGTGAAGGAGCCGACCCTGGAGGCTGTGCTAATGGGAGGTAACGCTGACGGCTGGAAGGTCCTCATCAACATCGAGCAACAGAGCCCTGACATCACCCAGGGCGTGTACAACCACTTCAAGCGCCCCAAGGAGATCGGCGCTGGCGACCAAGACCACATATTTGGCTACACCCCCGACGACGACCCCCTATGTCGACTCCCCTCCCCGTGCATCAATATCGACGACAAGCACTCTACCCTCCACTTGGCTCTCGCCCGCCAACGCGAGGCCATTGAGCACCCCTACTACAACCTCAAGGAGTAGAGGAAGCTGGAGGAGATGGAGAAGAGGCGGCGACACGTGCAAGACTGGCAGGAGGTGAGGAAGAAGCTGTAGGAGGAGTGCTCTGGTGTGGCAGAGGAGAAGCCCCTAAAGCATGGGAAGAAGTGGACCCTTGAGGGGAAGTCAGACGAGGAGACCGCGCCCCTTCTTGTTGAAACCTTAGTTAAGTTCCCTCTTAAAAGGGAAAATTGAGTAAAAAAAGGGGGGAAAGAAAAAAAAAGGGTGAAGGAAAAAAAAATGGGAGAGAGAAAAAAAAAGGAAAATGAAAAAAAAAATCAAAACAAAAAAATGATAATGATTATGTTTATGAGAAGAAGGGGAGAGACTCTTTTCTAGATTTTATTATTTCTTCTCGCTATTATTTTCTTCTCCCCTACGAGTATGGGAGAAAGGAGAAGTGCAGAAGCCTGTTGTAGTCATCCCCCATTCGAGAGTCTCTTTTGTTCCTAGACTACACATAAGAAATCATAACTCTGAAAGGTCCAGAATTTCGACGTCCTCATAGGAAGGGCTCATTTTAGGTTTCTACATGGAAGATTCAGTTTTGTGGACTCCAGAGAACAAGATCCAATTTCGATGTCTTCAAAGGAAGATCCCATTTCAGGGATACTGAATGGAGAGCCACCAGCATTAGGTCTCTAGAGGAGAGGCTGCCTTTTAGAGTCAACTACAGTTCACCTAGCAGCTCCAGCCCATGTTCCTACCTACAAGCAAGAACCAGTCCAGAGGTTGTATTCTATTCTATAGAGTGGATTTCTTTGTGTTACAAGCTGAGCATTCCATGCTCCAACTTGAGGGAGAGAGTTATGGGTAGTAGTTTAGTCCCACATAGTGGAGTGGGACTTTGTTAGTGTGGTGATCTATAAATAGGCGTGTACCCCCCACATATTCTTTTGAGAAGAAATATAGAGAAACACGCCCATAAGGATGCTTCTCCCATGGTTTTCTCCAGGATCTTCATGAGTAGGGTTTCCAAGTAAACCCAAGCATTCTTCATTTGTTTTATTGTTTTAATATCATGCTTCCATATTATTTAGATCTGTCAACTTCAACTCTATAGATGTCTAAGCCATAGCACAATACTCAGACTCAACACTGGATCTGGACACAATAGTTTGTTTTTTACTCTTCCAGGTCACACCAGATTCCCTGCAACATAAGTATAAAAACTTGTAGTCAACTTCCTATCATCAATGGCTACCTGCATAATCTGCATCAAAATATCCAACCACTGTCATAGATGTCCCTCTATTGAAAAGAAGGCTCTGTCCTGGTTCTCTCTTTAGGTACGTAAGCACCATCATAGCTACATCTTAGTGTTGTCTAGTATGCTTCTCCATAAACTGACTCAACTTCCCTACTGCAACAGAAATATCAGGCCTGATAATCGTCAAGTATAGCAACTTCCCCACAAGCTGATGGTATTTTCTACTATCAACTGGCTTTGCATCTATGTAATATAGTCGTACTTTATGATCCATGGGAATGTTTGCTAGCTTGGCTCCTAGCATACCTGTCTCCAACACATCTAGGGCATATTTCCGCTAAGATAAAACAATGCCACGCCTACTACAAATTACTTCTATCCCAAGGAAATATCGCAAGGGCCGTAAATCCTTCATAACAAACTAATCCGCCAAAGTCTGCTTAATCTTAGCCACACCTGTTGTATCATCACCAGTGACAATCAACTCATCCACATATATCAAAAGAACTCATTTTCCCGTCCCTCCTAACAAATAAGAAATGATCTGCAAATAATCTAAGAAACCCACAGACTCTACTACCTGAGCTTCTGAAATTGAGCTTTCGAGCTCTGCTTAAGGCCATAAATGACCTTTTGCAATCTACACACACTCCCCCTGAACCTCGTAACCAAGGAGCTGCTGCATATACACCTCCTATAAATCCCTATAAAGAGGCATTCTTTATGTCAAGCTAATGAAGATGCCACACCTCCTATAAATCCCCATAGAGAGGCATTCTTCACGTCAAACTAATGAAGATGCTAATCTCATTGAACTGCAACAGAAATCAGGATCCTCACTGTAGAAAGCCAAGCAACTGAAGAGAAAGTCAAAAAGATTCATCCCATATGTCTGGGTGAATCATTTGGCAACAAGTCATGCCTTGTAATCGTGTGACAGATCCGTCTAGGTTGTATTTGAGTGTAAACACCCATCTACAACCAACCACTGTAGCACCCTTTGATAGGAATATGAGCTCCCAAGTACGTCGTGAAGTAAGAGCAACAATCTCATCCTTCATGACCTGACGCCATTTTGGATCAAGCATGGCCTGCTGATAGGTAGCTGGAATCTATGTAGCTGATAATGCTCAATAGAAACTCCCAAAAGTATAACTAAGTCCCTCAATAGACAAACTCCCTATAACAGATATTTGGCACAACTCCGAGGTGCCTTCCAAATGGCAATCGGAAGGTCAAGATCATCCATCTAATCCTCCTGTATTAGCTTTAGTGCAAACATATCCTCATCTAGACCTATAGCATCACCACTGAGCGCCATATCATCAATATGCAATCTGTCTGTGGTCACCTGAGGAGAAGGTGGTGTCTCTGTGGCTGTTGTAGAAGATGGCGTCTGCAAAGTAGTGTGAAGACGCTGATATGTAACAATAGGCTTAGAATACTTCCTGGGACCGACATAATAGTAGAGGGAGCAGAAACAGGTATCTCTTCCAAGGGAATAAGAGGTATGGGCATAGGAGCCTCCGTAACCTCAGGAGATAAACTACGGGCAGCAGTAGAAAAATATAGAATAGACTCATGAAAAGTAACATTAACACTCACATAGTGCCTACCAGTAATAGGATCCAAGAATCTATCTTTTTTGAGTCCGTGAATATCCCAAGAACACACATTTGACTACCCGTAGTGCAAGCTTGTATGGAGATAGAATGTAAACAAATATAGTACAACAAAACACATGTAGTGACATGAAAAAGCTCTCGCTCAAGATGCAATATGTGCCAAGGTATCTGCTCATAAAGTACTAAACTGGGCATTCTGTTAATCAAATAACAAGCTGTAAGAACTGCATCTCCCTAATATAACAGAGGCACACTGTGATGTATCAACAAGATACGAACCACATCTAAACGATGTCTATGTTTCCTCTCAGCTATCCTATTTTGCTGAGAGCCATGAGAATAGATAGTCTGGTGCACAATCCCATAAGACCTGTAGAAAGCACATAGCTGGTGGTACATAACTCAAGCACATTATTAGATCTTATATCTTTAATAGTAGCCACATACTGATTCTTAATCTCTAACATGAAATGCTCAAAGATAGATCCAACATTTGACTTGTTCTTCAACAGAAACACCACGATAGGCGTGAAAAATCATCAACAACCATTAAGTAGTAACAATGACCCTGCCTATCTGGTATCCTACTTGGCCCCTACACATCCATGTGCAACAACTCAAACAAGGTTGTCGATCCAGGATGAGTACTCGAAGGGTAGGAGGAACGACAATGCTTACCCATCTAACAAGCATCACAACAAATCTGGGTCACAAGGGATATGTGTGGGATGGCTCGACGAAGACTGTCTAAAGGAAGGTGTCCAAGTTGGAGATGCCACTAAAATGCACTCCCAGGAGTAGATGAAACCTCTCCTCGACATGTAGAGGTAAATGGAGTCTGAGAGTCTGAGCCAGACAATAAACTTCACCCTCTGCATTTCCACTGCCAATCACCTTTCTTGTCCACTTATCTTAAATAAGACATCCCACATCATCAAAGATTGCATGGCAATTAAGCTCCTTAGTAATCTTGCTAACTGAGAGCAAACTCATAAGGAAGTCTAGAACATACAAAACGTCAGTAGTCTCAAAGTAGAAGTCACTGGTATCTCTCCTCGACCTTCTACCTTGAAGTCTCTACCTTTTGCAACTTGGACTATCCAGCCTACTAGCACTGATTAGAGATGGGTAAAGTAATCATAATCTTCACTGAGGTGTTATGAGGCACTTAAATCAACAAGCCATTCCCATCTACCCCAACTTCTTTCATGTGCAATAGTGCCCAACTCGGTTGCCCCCTAGAACACATCATGATAACTATGACCTCGAAGTAGTCTCTCACACTCACTCCAAGCAATGATCACAATATCATCTGCCATCCTCTGAGTAATAGAAGTATTACTATGAAGGGAAATAGGCCTAAGAAATGGGTTTTTATACATCGCTTCCATTGTAACGGTATCCAATGACGCTCCTAAAGACTTGAATGATGTCATCGTGCCCTTAAAGGGAGGATAAACCTTAAAAGCCAGATCTAAAACACTATTTTCAGACAATAAAGAATCTGAACTTCCTGATCACAAGATTTAAGCAAGCATTGCTTGGAAATCAAACCAAGAGACTCAAGGTATCCCCTAGAATCAATAGAGGTGATACAAGGAGGCAGGAAAACACCCTAGCATTGCCATCCAAAGGCTACTACCCCTCCTTACCACCGAGAACGGAAAGAACCCTCACCGGTGGAGCCTCTGGCTACTGGTCAGGGCCTCCTACGATCAAAACAAGGACCACACCAACAACTGCAAGGCCGATCAATGGCAGTAGCGATGCCCTCCTAGGTAGCAGCAGCAACTCTCCACGAGTCCTCCATTTACTACAATAGGAAAATAATGATCAATCTTATTTCCTAGCCATGACCCAAAACCTCTCTATACCAAAAGTGATAAAAACAACTAGAATAAATAGGAGTCTCAACACTCCCCCTCAAACTGGAGCATAAATGTCAATCATGCTAAGCTTGAAACAGCAATAGTCAAACATTGATCGAGGTAGAGGCTTCGTGAACACATCGACAGTCTGATCCTTAGATGCAACATAAGTGATATGCAGCAAACCACATGTATGAGATCTCTGGTGTAGTTGCAGTCAACCTTAACATGTTTAGTGCACTCATGAAACATCGGGTTGTTGGCTATGTATGTAGCCGCCTGATTGTCGCATCTCATCTCCATAGGTTCCTCAATCAGAACATGCAAATCATGCAATAGAGACCATATCTAGACCATCTCTGCAGTAGTCTAGACCATTACCTTATACTCTGACTCTGCACCGGAGAGAGAAATTGCCCCTTGTTTCTTGCTCCTCCAGGTAACTAAATCACCAGCTATAAAGGTACAGAAACCAGTGGTGGATTTCCTATCAAGCACACATCCCGCATAACTGGCATAGGAGAACCTCTCTGAAAGATAATACCACGACCTGGTGCTTTCTTCAAGTATCTCAGCACATGCATAACTACCTACCAATGTAGCTTCGTCGGCCTCTCCATAAACTAGGTAAGTTTGCCTACTACCAAGGCAATATCAGGTTTGGTGATAGTCAAGTATAACAGCTTGCCCACAAGCTGTCTGTATGCTCTACTATAAATTGCCTCTATATCATGAAAATGTGCCTTGGGATCCATAGGAATATTGGTTGGCTTAGAACCCAGCATACCTATCTCCTCAAGAACATTCAATGCATGCTTGCATTGAGAAAGAACAATCCCATCTCTACTACTAGCAACCTCAATCCCCAAGAAACATTTAAGCTGGCTCAGATCCTTCATAACAAACTGTTGTGCAAGAAACTCCTTGACCTGCCTTATTCCAACCTCATCATCGCCAGTAATAATCAGATCATCTACATAAATCAGTAGTGCTACTACGCCATTCTTCGTTTTCCTAGCAAACAAAGAGTGATCTGAAGACCTCTGCATCCCCATCCTCTGCAACACATCTGAGAGCCTCTAAAACCAGGCTCTCGAGCTCTACTTTAGGCTATAGATGGCCTTCCTAAGTCTACACACACACTCCCCCTAAACCTCAATACCCAAGGGCTGCTACATGTAAACCTCCTCCTGAAGATCATCATAGAGAAGGCATTCTTCACATCAAGCTGGTGTAACCGCCAATCTCTATGAGCAGCAATAGAGATGAGTACCCAAATAGTGGCAAGCCATGCAACGGGGGAGAAAGTATTAAAGAAGTCCACCACATAGGTCTAGATGAACCACTTTGCCACGAACCTAGCATTATACCTTGAAATAGACCCATCAAGGTTGTACTTCAAGGCAAAGACCCATCTTAAGCCAACTAGTCACACGCCTGTAGGTAGTAAAGTGAGATCTCAAGTCTATCTACTCCAAAGCATTGTCATCTCGTCCTCCATGACTTAACGTCACTTTGGATCAAGCATGGCCTGCTGGTAGGTAGATGAAATGTGTGAGGCCGTAAGTGCCTGACAAAAGCTGCTAAACTGACAAGCAAGATCATCTGCAGCCAAACTGCCTGCAACATGATATCTGGACTCACATGTGCGAGGCACCTTCCTAACGACAATAGGAAGGCCAAAATCATCTGGTATCTCTGACTGAGTCGCTGCAAAAGGACCCTCACTACTATGGTGATCTGCACTGTCAAGGGGATCAGGTTAAACTAGATTATCACTGTCATTAGAACCCATCTCAACTGCCTATGAAATATTAGTCACTTGTGCGAGCGGTGGCCTCTATAGTGTCGCATTTGGTCTATTATATGTGCACAGCAAACCATGCAATCTCTAGTAGTCATCCAAGGGGGTAGTGGAGCCCAAAGAAGTCGGCTAAGGTGTGGAGACCAGAATCACCTCAAGTGGAACAAGGGGAATAGGCATGGAGGCTACATCATAATGAACACTCGTCTATCCAGCAACAGAACAATATGGTGTCGTCTCGTGAAAAGTCACATCAACGCTGACATAATGCCTGTGGTGGTTGGAATCATAGCATCAGTACCCCTTCTGACTCTTGGAGTACCCTAAGAAAACATACTTAACAGCGCGAGGAGTAAGCTTATCACGGCCTAGTGATGACATATGAACAAAAGCAACACACCCAAAACCCCTAAAAGATAAGTGGAAAAGCTCACCAACTGGGTTTAACAAAAGAATCAGTATCTGCTCGTGACGGACTAAACTCGACATCCTGTTAATAAAGTAGCACACCATCAAAGCAGCATCCCCCCAGTATCTCTGTGGAACACTGTGGTGGAAAAAAACAGTGTGGGCAACCTCTAACAAGTTTCTATGCTTCCACTCTGCAATCTCATTCTGTTGTAAGGTATGGAGACAAGTGGTCTGGTAGATAATCCCACGAGCCCTATAGAACTCCACAAGTCCAGCAGTGCAGAGCTCGAGGGCATTATCTGTCCGTACAATCTTCACTGTAGTAGAATACAGAGTCATGATCTCCAAAAGAGTCTATAACTCCTCCAACATCTCTCTTATTCTTCAGAAGAAACACCCAAGATACTCTGGTGAAAGCATCAACAACAAAATAGTAACGATGTACCCTCCTGTCTAACACTCTACTCGGTCCCTAGACATCCATATGGAGTAACTCAAAAGTAGCTGCTAATCCAGGAGAAGTATTGGCAAGGAAAGACAACCGATGATGCTTACCTAATTGGCAAGCATCACACCTAATAGTGGCAGCAAGTAAAATATGTGGAATCACCCTCCTAAGGTGATCCAAAGGCAGATGAACTAGACCAATGTGCCACTATAAGGCACTCCCACCATCATACCTACTGCCTCCTGCGAATGGCTCTTGGCCAAGGTGATAAAGACCATTCTCCTTCGTATCATTGATTTAAATGCCGTCGGCAAGGCCGATTTTGAGAAATAACCATGCCGATATGGTTTCAGTGTCGAAAGATAGGTGTTTTGACGGCATGCCGACCATACCGGCGACATGCCGCCGTGCCGATGCCGATGTCGATGCTGTGTGCTTACTGCAGACTGCCACTGCCATCTCTTCCATTCCACTAATGCCACTGTCACTGCCATCTCTGCCACTGCTTCAGGTTGTAGCATGCATCGTTACTTATGGAACTTCTCACCTTCTTGGTGGACTTGTTGCCTGCTAGGAAGGTGGGGGAGCGTCTCCCTGTAGAGGGTGGCCACCGCACGTTTAGGATTTCCTCCAATGATGACTCTTTTGGAGGGAAGGGGAAAGGGGACAAAGGTAACGGGAGGTCGTGCGGTGCCAATGCCCGCACTAGCTGGTGGCATGATGCAATGGCCAATGTGAATCGGGTGGGGTGGAAATTAAGGTGTGTGCACTGTGCGGTGGATGGTGGTGGATCTAGTGGTGGAGGAAAATGGGTAAGAAATCCATAAAATATTTATCAACAATTTACATAATAGACCACCAACGGACGTAATCGTAAATTTATCGAATCAAATATTTGCACAGTACATTATCGACCAGCGGACGTAATCACAAAAAATCCATAAAATATTAATCGATGATTTGCACAGTACGTCACCAACGAACGTAATCGTAAATATACCGAATGTAATATTTGCACAGTACGTCACCAATCGACGAACGTAATCATCAAAAGCTCTCTCCTACAACTGCTACGCAAATAGCGAGCATGAATGAGGTAGGCAAATTTAACTTGAAATTTGATGCTTAAATAAGATATTTGACATCTTCATGTCAACATGTTGTAGATTAAATTATTTAGAGAAAGGATGGGATCTTTTGGGAGTCATATGGCACAGCAGGCTATTAAGGCCACTCATCCTGGTAATAACCGACATCCCTTTAATGTTTATTAATAATAATTTACTCTATAAAATCCAATTTTTTACTAGAATATGTTTCCCTACAGCGGAATGGTGGAATTTATATGCAACAGAAGCTCCAAATTTACAGCAGGTGGCTGTTAAAGTGTTATCACAAACATCATCTGCTAGTGGGTGTGAAAGAAATTGGAATACATTTAACCTTATCCATTCCAAAAGAAGAAACAAGCTTGGAATTGACAAGCTTAATGACCTTGTGTATATCCACTACAACACAAGGTTATGAATGAGGCACATTCAGGAGGGCTTTGATTTTAAAAACAAGGAAATGGCCGATCCAATTAATCTGGCCTACATTTTCCAAACCGAAGATAATGTGCTAGAAAGTTGGATAAATGACATTGGAGGAGAACCTGTGATGGATGTTAGGGGAAGGCCAGATCCAGAGCTATCAAAGAAAATGGGTGCTGATGTTGAAGGACATATGGTCAGATCTGGTCGTCATACATTTCCTATAAGAGTACTGGATGAAGAGGATGAAGAACGACAGTTATCACAGTCTACTTCAACCTCAAAGGATGACTCAGATGATGGCTCAAATGCAGATGCATTTGTAATGGTAGAAGGATCTGGATCAGAAGAATCATCCGACAGAGGAAGACATGGTGGTCAAGTGCAAACTCAGGGTGCTACAGAATATGACGAACGACACACCAATATCCATGGCGAACATATTCCAAGTCCAAGTCCACCAGCCATGGATTACGAGGGATATCCATGTCACGATGCCTACATGGAGGATTTGAGCTCCTCAATTGGTTCCATGAGCATTAGTGATCAATTTTTTGGTTCTTCAGCACCTGGATCTGGATATGACATGGGATCATACAACACAACACGTGAGACGGGATCTTCGTATGCTCAACCATTCTACCCGCAATCATTTGCACCACCACCGCCTTCATATAATTATCCATCATATTCATACGCTGAGTCTAAAAATGTTGACACTTTTGGGACTAGGACTGGGAGTGAATATTCTTACCCATATGAGTATGGTATAATCCAAAATTACTTTCCTCAGCAGTTCCAACCCCAAGCTCTCCCTCAAATGCCAAGATCAGAATCATCACAAGATGATTCTAGAACAACAGGATTCTCACAAACACGTGCAACTAATCGTGCACGTGGACAGCGTGACAGACCATACACAGATAGTAGATTTCCCCGTCTTGGGATTTTTGTTAGTATGAATGAACACGAATACAGACAGCACATAATGGATTACCAGACAATATATTCATATATGTCTTGGAAGGATTACTGTGAATACATTCAAAGTATTCATCGACACAATAGTCAACAATGGTATCAATCAAATGGTGATGGTACCCATGATAAAGATATGCATCCAGCAAGACACTCTTGGTTCTGGTGAAATCTGTCTTTCAAGTTCCAAGTCCTGACTTCCGATACATCATACATCAAGACATTACAGTTTTAACTTTTACTGTGAAACTATACACTTTGATTCTTTCATTCTTAAATTCTTTGATTCTTAAATTCTTTGTATTCTTCTATTATTAAATTCTTTGTATTCTTAACATGGTAAGAATATTTCATCTCGTTATTGAATTTTAACATTGTATGGTCATGTCGTATATGAATATTATGATGTAACACTCTTCTTGTTACATAATCAACATTTGATTTTCTTGAAACTGATATCATTTTGACCACTTCTACCATTTTTGTCGGCATGCATCGGCATGCCCTCGGCGTGCCTCCGAAATGGCATTTTTTCGAGCCATCGAAATCATCGAAATCTGCCATCAAAAAATGGGCATTCTCCGGCATGCCCATGAAATGCACACTTGCAATTTCATCGGCACAGCGTCGAAATTGGCATTTCGAACCTTGCTCCGTACCTCTAGCAATGATCTTCCCAGTAAACTTATTCTGGACAATACATCTAACCTCATCAAAAATAACCCTGCAATGAAGATCCTTAATGATCCTGCTCACGGACAGCAAGCTCATGAGAAACTCCAGTATGTGTAGAGCTCTCAGCAACCGCAATGTGGGGGTCACTAGCACTTCCCCCTTGCCAACAACAGGAGTGTACCTGCCACCAGCAACCTGTATAGTCCTCTCTTGTGCAACAGAATTGAGTGACTGGAAATAACTCTGATCCCCACAGAGATGCTGTGAAGCATCGGAATCAACTAACCATCCTGCACCATGTGACTCCGGTCACGCTCCATGGTGACTCAAGATCTAAAAATTTTCTTTTTTGTCAGACCCATATGAATCATCAACAAGGGTGAATCAGGCCTTAGATGTGAAGATCCAAGGCTTCTGCCATCTGAAAAACACGTCCAAGGCACAAAGGACGCCCCCTATCCAACGAAGCGAGGCACGCTAAGGCCTAAGGGATGCCGAGCGCACCCCACCAAAGATCAGCGACCCCTCTACAGGGATCAACAGGGACCCAACGACTATGTTGGGCTTTCTAGAAAGCCCTACACGGTGGTGTAGCTAGTACACAAGTGGTAAAAGGCCAACAGCACTCGCCTGAACCTACAGCCGCGCCAGATCAAAGGCAGGAGGCACGCGACAGTGAAGGTCCTACTGTCACTTGGACCTACAATCCCTCACGATCACCGCAACAGGCACTGTAAGGGTAGATTGAGCCCCTGCAACGTCGTTGCAAGGGGAAACGGCGGCAGCGGAACGGACGAAGGAAAAAAAAAAAACGAGCCTTGCCGCCGGCAACAGGGAGAGAACAGGGCCCTAGGATCGACGGCTGCAAGGTAGGGTGAGCCCCGATGGCTGACGACGGTGGTGAGAGAGGCCCCTGGTGGCCAGCGGTGAAGAGTTTGGGTTAGGGTTCTTTGGAGGGTCTCTTTTTGGTAGGACATCAGAATTCGGCCTAGGACTGTACTCTGATACCAAATAGGAAAATAATGATCAATCTTATTTCTTAGAGATGAACCCAATACCTCTTTATAGAGAGGAGGTTTGGGTAAATAACAGGATATGTCCAGATCAAAAATAAAAATAACAAAATATACCGAAAGTGGTAAAACAACTAGAATAAATAAGAATCTCAACAACTACGTATCAACGGTTATAAGTAGGAGATAAGCTTGCATACATGAGAAGTAGGAACTATTATGGAACAAATAACTAGCATGCAATATATATATTTCTATCTCCGAATACGGATAGCTGCCAATAGTTATAGAGCAACTATAACAACCTTGTAACAAAAACACATGATCACCCCAAGAGTTCAACTTAATTACAAGTACAACCAATACATTTTATTATAGATATACTAATACTGCCCCTCAAACAAAGGGACGAGAAACAACATGAAGTTTATCCCGAAAAGGAAGAAAATTAGAGGAAGGGACTGTGCCAAAAGGCTGACAACTTATGCAGCAGCTGGAAAGTGATAAACAACAATCTCCTTGGAATGAACTGTCTCTAACAAAGTGAAAATCAATTTCTGTCTTTTGTCCTTGCATGAACCATGAGATTGGAAGTAAGATAGGTGGCCCCTATGCTGTCACACCACAAGACTGGAGGCTACATAATAGGAATGCAGAGTTCTCTGCACAAAGAAATAAGCCAAGTGATTTCTGTAGCTGCATTGGCAATTGCTTTGTATTTGGCTTCAGTGTTAGAGCATGCAGTTTGCTTCTTGGAGGACCAAGATGCAGGAGAAGCACCAGAATATATAATAAAACCAGATGTAGAACGATGATCTTGCAAAGAACTAGCCCAATCAGCATATGTGAAAACATTAAAATTAAGAGCAGAAGATGGGTGCAAAAGAAGACCATAGGACAAGGTGCTCTTAAGATAATCCAGTAGCCTCTTTAATGCTTGAAGGTGGCAATCGGTAGGAGCATGCATCATTTAAGACAATTTTTTAACACAGAATATAATGTCAGACCTCCAGAATGGAAGGTGCTGTAAACATCCAACAATCCAACGAAATTCGGTTGGATCCTGTAAATGATTACCTAAGTTTTTAACAAATTAATCACTCTGTTGAGTGGGCATAGGAGTGGAGACAGGTTTAACACCATCAAATTTGTGCTTCAATGATAGATCTGCAAGATAACACTACTGCAAGAGATGAACGCCTTGAATAGTATTATTTTTTGAAACTACAAGGAAAGCTATCGTGCTTCAGCATTCCGGTATTTTATTTCATACTATACCTTGAATAGTATTATGAATTTCAACTCCTAAAAAGTAAGGAGAGCCCATGCTTCTGATGGGAAAAGACTGCTGCAACGCATGAAGCAAGTTGTCTAGAGTGTTGATCTGGAACTAAAGACCAAAATGTCATCTACATGGATTAAGAAATAGAGCACATCCTAGCCATATATGAAATAAAACAATGAAGTATTTAGAGGCCCTAAAGCCATCGGTAGTGAGAAATGAACTAAGCTTGGAAAACAAAGCTCTAGATGCCTCTTGAGGCCATATAGGCTCTTTTTCAATTAACAAACATAATGTGGAAGCTCAGTATGCTTAAAGCCCTTTGGTTGCTCCATGAATACATTTTTTAAGAGATCATCACGTAAGAAGGCATTTTAAGCATCCAATTGAGCGATCAGCCAATTTTTGCTAAAAGCAAGAGTCCAAAGCAGACAGATTGTAGCTGATTTAATGATAGGACGGAAGGTTTCGAGGTAACCTTTAATGACCCGAACTGATGATCTGATTAGTTAATCGAACACAAAACCTTGAAATGAACCCAATGTCACCAATCATGTGCCAATCAAAGCCCACACAAATTAAAAACACGTAATCAAAGCGGAAACCTACATGCAATCGGCCAAGAATCACACTATGCAAATGACTTTCGTTTTGAAATCCATGAATTTTATTCGATTCCTTATCTCATACTGATTTCCGACGGTACGCATTTTGCAGAAATTGAAGTTCATTTGATATAGTTTTGAGAATGCTCGAGTTATGGAAAGAAAAAAAAGAGAAAATAAAATCCTAATCGTTTTTTTCCTAAACCAAATCCTACTATTAATTAAAACACCTTTTCCTAATTCTTACTCCTTTCCCACGTTTCCCCTCCCTACCACTTATAAAAAAAACCCAAGTACCCTATCTTCCCTCTCCCTATGTCAATACACCCACCAACACCATTGCCAACTTCCCCTTCCCTCACGCACGCAAAAGAGAGAGCAGCAATGCATGGCTATGTGGAATAGTGAGGGTGGTGTAGCAAGATGGCACGAGCATGGTAGTGGCATCGGTGGAGGAAGGTGACCCTCTTCTTCATCTTCATTTTTTTTATTTTGTTTGTCTTGTTTGTACGTGCATGGGGCACGTAAGGTAGGAAACAAGAGGGAGAGAGAGACGGAAGAGGAAGACAGAAAGAAGGAAGAGGAGGAAGGAGAGAAGACAAGGATGATGAGGAAGGGAAGCTGGAGGTCGTGACGATCAGGCACGAAGGTGATGCATGCATAGGTCATGCACCCATCGCGTAGAGAGAGCGAGAGGGAGAGCGACGAAGAGAAAAACATATAAGAGTTGGAGGAGGGCGTCAGACGCTATCAAGTGGATAGCGGTGGCTATAAGGGGACTCCAGTGAAGGTGGATGGGTTCATCATATGTGCATAAGCAAGATGTAAAGAACGGCGAAGGAGAACAAAAAACTACGTAACTACGGGAGGTGTTGTTTATTAAGAATTTACATAGGGAACTTTACGAGTTTTGAATATTATGCTCTAGTCCCTATGAAAGAAGTGTTTTTTTTATTTAAATCTGACAATTAGGCTTATTTCGTACATATTTAGGCCGATCTCAAGGTTTTCGAGCGCGGCCAACACATCCATATGGTTGGTAGAACATCATGCGAAAGGGGTTTCGAGGTATAAATTAAAGGATGCATTCCTGCAAAATCATGCGAAAGGGGTTTCGAGTGCATGTGCTCACACGCATGTAAGGTAGAACATCGTCTTTTGATATATTTATTTTCCTTTTTCTTATTCAGACACTCTTTCTTGAAATTAGTACACACATAATGAAAGATTAACTTATCACCATCTTTTTAATTAATATCATCTCAATATCACAATCTTGGTTAACCCTCATGGGAATGCATCATTTAATTATAAAATTTATTAAATGTGAGATTATTATGATTGGATTAAAGATTATTTTGTATATTATTATCTTAATCTAATTACTTCTGTAATGCTTAATTTTTATTAAAGAGACCTTGTCATCGCATGTATCAAGCGACATCTTATAATTACTAAATTTATACGGTTGAAGAAAAAGAGTTTTTTTAATTTACCAAGCCATCTCTACACCTACATATAGGAGAGGAAAAAGTTACACCGTAAACCCATTACGATAATAAAAGTAACAAAATGCCCCTTACTACAATACATAACTCAACACTCACCCTCAAACTAGAACATATATATCCATCATGCTCAGCTTGTTTCTACACTTCTCAAACTGGGGATGAGACAGCAGCTTGGTAAACATGTAAGCAGTCTAATCTGAAGAGGCAAGGCAAGTAGTATGAAGCAGACCCTGTTGAATCAAACTCCTTGTGTAATGACAATCAACTTCCACGTGTTTTGTTCTCTCGTGGAACATAGGATTGTTCACAATGTAAGTGGCAGCCCGATTATCCCAGTGCATCTCCATAGGCTCCTGAACAGTAACATAAAGATCCTATAACAGAAACCTAATCCATATCATCTCAGCAACAGTATATGCCATGGCTCTGTACTCAAACTCAGCACTAAAGCATGAAACAACACTTTGTTTCTTGCACTCCAGGTCACCAAGTTTCCAGCTACAAAAGTACAGAAGCCAGTGGTAAACCACCTATCTCCAACATCATCTGCATAATCTACATCTGAGTAGACAACAGACATAGGTGCCTTCTTCTGAAAAAGGAACCTCTACCTGGACATCCCTTGATGTACCTTGTTGGTAGAGCACGTATTAGTTTTGTTTGGAGTTGTTTATCTTGTTTCTTGTCCTTGACAGCTTAACTCGTGTAAATATTCTACCATGGTCTTGATGACCAATTGAGGTGATTTGTTGACGCCTCATGCGGGGGTAATTTTTTAAATAAAGATGCCGAAAGCACCTACAAACTTTTCGATGAAATGAGCGAAAACTCTTTTAACCATTCATCCATGGACACTTTTGGCAGAAATGCCAATCCCCGTTTAGGTGTCCATGAAGTAAGCACACAACACCAATCTCTCCCTGTCACACAAGACGATTTGCAACTTTTTGCACAGAGGCTTGACCAAATGCAAATCAATCAAAAGAAATAGCAGAAAAATTTAATGCGAGGCCACAAAACTCTATTCCAACCAACCCCCTCACTTTTCTAACTCCGACATTAACCAGACCCTCCAGGAAAATTTGCAACAAATTGATACAAGTGGATTTCAAAACCCTGACCTTACATTTAATTTTACTGGGACTTTTGATAATTCTACTATGTTTCTCCCAGTCAACAAAAACATTTTCGCTCTCCAGGATAATTTTAGAAACAATTCCTCCAACTTCTATAACCCCAATTGAAGGAATAACCCTAATTTTTCCCAAAAAAATACCAGTTCCGCAATTTCAAAATCAAATGAAAATTTTGGCCAAAGCTGATATTAATAACCAATTAATGAAAACCCTACAAGGATTGCAACAACAGATGAACGATGTTACCCAAGCCATTTCTAATTTACAAAATCAAATCACGATAACGCCCGATCAAAGGCCTATGGGAAATTTACCCTTCAACCTATCCTAAACCCTAGAAATCAACGGAACAAAATTCCAAGCGGAAATAATCAAGGTCAGCAACCCATAAATCCCGCACCTCAATTCCCACCTGGTTTTCAAAACTCACAATAGAATCAACATTTTCCACACTGAAATAATCACACTGCCAATACAGTAACATTAAAAAGTGGTAAAACTACACACAACGCAGGACCCTCACAAGCAAACAAACCGGACCAAGAGCAAATTTCTCCCACCCCCATTCACTCTCAGAATAAAGAAGACAGCACAAACACGACACCTTTCCCACAGGTATTAAACTCCAAGAAAAAGAAAACTAGAAAAACTAAGCCATCTAAAGAAAAAATACATGAACTATTTGGCCAAGTGAAAATTAATATTCCTCTCCTAGATGCGATTAAATACATTCCTTCCTATGCCAAATTTTTAAAAGAAATTTGTACACTAAAAAAGCAACCTAAAAATCTAGGAAAGGTGGTCCTTTCCAAGACAGTTAGCTCTGTTGTCCAGAGCAAGCTTCCTCACAAAAGAAAGGACCTGGGCGCCTCACTAATATCTGATGTCACTTGTCATTAATGACACCACTTTTGATCGCGTCCTCTTAGACTTGGGTGCATCTATAAATCTTATCCCTACCATACTTTTTAATGAATTCCAATTCGGTGAACTTAAACCGGTGAAGGTAACCCTTCAACTTGCTGACCGATTTGTTATTCACACAAAAGGGATAATAGAGGATGTCATTTGTTCGGGTACAAAATTACCTCTTGGCTGTGGAATTTTTGGTCCTCCCACTTAAAAATCCACCTATCACACTTGGAAGAGCTTTACTCGCCACCGCTAAAGCTAATATAAATTGCGATTCCGGTAAAATGCACATCACTTGCGGTGGTGAGACTCACATTAGATATTTTTAGGTTTCCAAAAGATTCCACGAGCCGGATTTCTTTGACTCAGATTCTAAAACCTCAAATCTTGTTGAGGAAATGTTTTCGATAGACACATGTTTTGCGATCGATTCTTCTCCTGAGCTGCAGCAATCGTTCCACACTACACCTAATTTCACGCTAACCACTAGCCCCATTCCAAAACCTAGCTTGCAATTAGATCTAAAACCCTTGACGGATTCTCTAAAATATGTGTTTTTGGGCCCCAATCATAAAAAGCCCCTTATTATCAATGTGCATCTTTCAGGGGTACAAGAGGAAAAATTACTCCAAGTCTTAATCAAATATCAAAAAGCAATCAGCTGGACTTTAAACGACTTAAAAGGCATTGATGCGTCCGATTGCCCACACCATAATTTTCTTGAGGATGACCCTAGACCATCCCGCCAACCAAAACGTCGCTTAAACCCTAATATGCAAGTCATAAAATGGGATATCATTAAGTGGCTCGATGCGGGAATTATTTACCCTATCTCTGATAGCCCCACACAAGTCATACCCAAGAAAGCTAGCATCGTTGTTGTTACACATGATAAGGGTGAAGAAATCCCCACTCGGACTGCCCCTTCATGGAGTGTTTGCATTGATTATCGGAAGTTAAATACTGCCACTAAGAAGGATCATTTTTTGCTCCCCATTATTGATCAAATTTGAGAGCGGCTAGCCGAACAAAAATATTATTACTTTCTATATGGATATTCCGGTTGCAATCAAGTAGCAGTTACCACCTTCACCTACCCCTTCGGAACCTTTGCTTTCCAAAGAATATCCTTTGGATTGTGTAATGCACCCGCGACTTTTCAATGGTGTATGTTGGCAATCTTCTCTGATTTGGTAGGTGATTGCCTGGAGGTCTTTATGGATGATTTTTTTCATTTTTGGAGATTCTTTTTATCATTGTCTCCAAAATTTAGAAACAACTCTCCAAAAATATATTGAGGTTAACTTGATAGTTAGGAAAAGAGCTATTTCATGGTTCAGGAAGGCATTGTCCTGAGCCATGTCATTTCAAAAAAGGGAATCTCGGTAGATAAAGGTAAAGTTGATGCAATCTCAAAACTTCCCCCGCCCAGTTCGGTGAAACAAATACAATCTTTTCTGGGGCATGTGGGATTCTACTGACGATTCATTAAGGATTTCTCCATAATCTCCCGACTGTTAAGCCACCTTTTAACTAAAGACCAACCTTTTGATTTTGATGATAGTTGCTTGGAGAGTTTTAATGTTCTAAAATAAGCAATTGTTGTTGCAAGCACCCGACTGGGCTCATCCTTTTGAGCTAATGACAGATGCCTCAGATTACGCAGTAGGTGCTGTCCTAGGGCAAAGAATCAACAAGAAACCCATTGTGATTTATTACGCCAGTAAAACTCTTGACGAAACACAATGGAAGTACACTGTTACCGAAAAAGAACTTCTTGAGATCGTTTTTGCCCTTGAAAAGTTCCATTCATATCTGTTAGGGTCACACATCACCATCTATACTGATCACTCAACCTTGAAATATTTGCTTAACAAGAAAGATGCGAAACCCCGCTTAATTCAATGGATTCTATTGTTACAAGAATTTGATTTGGAGATCAAAGATAAAGCGAACTTGCAAAATGTCGTGGCCGATCACGTATCAAGACTAGAGACTGGTGATGTATTGACCCAAACAGACATTTTTTCAAACGAAACGCTCCTGACACTGAAGTCCCTCCCCTGGTATGCTAATTATCTTGCCACTGGACAATTCCCTTCTGACTGGCCTAAACAAAAAAGGGATAAGTGCTTTTCCAAGATCAAATATTACTTTTGGGTGAACCCCGATCTGTTCCACATCTGTGCCGACCAAGTCATTAGACGGTGTGTTCCTGATTCAAAAACACATGATATTCTAAACCACTGTCATTCAATGGCTTGCAGCGAACATTTTTCAGGGAAGAAAACAGTGGCCAAAGTTTTAAATGACGAATTTTATTGGCCTAGCATGCACAAGGATGCTCATGAACTTTCACGGTCCTATATGCGTTGCCTGAGCATCGGCAACATAAACCATAAGGATATGATGCCCCTCAACCCAATTTTAGAAGTTGAGATCTTTGATGTGCGGGACATAGATTTCATGGGACCGTTTATTACTTCTTTTGGGTACCAGTTCATTTTAGTCGCTATTGACTACGTTTCAAAGTGGATCGAAGTGGTACCCACGTGCACTAATGACCATCAGGTTGTCGTGGATTTTATCAAGAAAAATAAGTTTTCATGTTTTAGTGTTCTTAAGGCCATTATTAGTGGAGGATCGCATTTTACACACTCCTAATTCTGTCAACTACTCGTTATATATGGGATAAATCATAAAATCTCTACACCATATCACCCTCAAACAAATGGCAAAGCTGAAGTCTCCAACCGAAAGATTAAAAACATGTTGCAAAAGACAATAAAGCCCGACCAAAAAGACTAGTTAATCAAACTTGACGCATTATGGGCTTATCGTACGGCTTTCAAAACCCCGATCGACATGTCACCTTTTTGCCTAATTTTTGGCAAGGCATGTCACCTTCCGGTTGAACTGGAACACAGGGCTTATTAGGCAATAAAAGAATTTAATTACAATTTGGACGCGATCGGAAAACACAAGAAATTACAATTAGCCGAACTTGAAGAACTTTGTAACATGGCTTATGAAAATGCACGCATTTACAAAGGCCGACCAAAGAAATTTTACAACAAATTCATCATTCGGAAATCATTTGAACCTGATCAATGTGTGTGGCTTTTTGATGCGAGGTTAAGACTCTTTCTTGGTAAACTTAAATCTAAATGGACCGGTCCTTATGTTGTAATTCAAACTTATACCCACGATACCGTTGAAATTTTGGATCCTAAAACAAACACTTTTAAAGTCAACGGCCAACGGCTTAAGCCCTATTTTGATAACACCATTAACGCGAAATCTAACTCTCAAGACCTCCACGAAATACCCAATAGTTAGTGACTTCACGTCCGGCTGAATAGCGTAAAAAATAGCATTGGATAGGAGGTAACCCCTCATTTTTCCTGCTTTTCCTTTTTTTATTTTTTTTCAGAGGTTTTGACTATCCTGATTCTAACGGACTTCACCAAGGTGATTTCTTTTCTCTCCTAATGTATGAGGACATTGCATATCTTAAGCATGGGGAGATGTTTTTAAATTCTAACGATCAATTCAGGATTTTCAAAACCTAAAAACATTCAAAATTTTGTTTCATTTTTGCATGCATACCCAAAAAAATAAAAATATTGAAAACTTTTTGAGGAAATTTTGAAATTGGGACCAAGGTTGAAGATTCATTTTAAGGTACAATGGCATTTAATCTTTAACAAACTAGGAATAAGGATACGGATCTGATTGTTAGAATCTTTGGGTCTATTTTTAAACTAGATCAAGTATCCTCTAAATTCCACCTGAACTCATGATGATTCAGGTGACTTGATTTCTTTTTGTAACCTGAAAATTACTTGACTTAGTCTCTGATCCAAAAACTTGTATCTCTTGCAAAGTTCTTGTGTCAAATTTCACACACAAGCCAACACCTAAAAATTATTTAGAAATTAGAAAAACCCCTTGATTAGTCTTAATGATGTCAACATGTTATTGCCTCGACGCTACTCTATATCTATATTTCATATCTTTAGACGAAGCATTAAGGTGCAATTTTGTAATTCAAGTATCTTGGACGATACTCTACTCAGCGTCGGAGCAAGAGCTTGAGTTTGCTTGGAGAGTCCCTTTACACCACATTGTATTTTGGGGTTGTAAACTCCTAGGTGGTGTCTTGGATAATACTATCTCAAAGTGCTGCCGCCAGAGCCCCCTCAAGAATTGGTAACGGGAATGACGATCCCGACACATCTGTTGTAAGATTAAGCTAGGAATAAGCACGGGAGAGACAAAAAAAACCACCTTATAAATGTTGGCATTCACAAGCACTGACACAAGATTTTAAAAGATTATGCAAGTTACGAATTCGATTCAAGAGCCAGGGAAATCCTTAACTACAAAATAATTTTGGGTCATTTGAATTAACGAGTTAACTTGTAAATTTTGAAGGATACATTGATCCCGATTCATCTAATTTTTGGATCCGAAAACGAATCATGATGTTTATCTATAACAAATCATGCCTTTCGTGTTTTAACCAACAAAGGTCCTGTAATCTCCACAAAAGTAAAAAAATGTCTTTCCCAAAAATCCACTTTGTGAAAATAAGTTTTGCTAAGAGATTGGCAAAAGATAAGCATAAAGGTGTGATAAACGCCAGTTTATCATTCTTATGCTCTAAAACTGATTTAACTCTTAAGGCTTTAACTCCACAAGCGGGTTTTCAGGTTGCATTTAGGCATTACTTAGATTAGGCATGCATTGCATATTTTTTGTGTTCTTGACACATTTATTTAAGTGTTAAGGATGAACAGATAGCCAGATCCCTAAAACCCTAGCATTCAAAAAGGCAGCAGGTGAAGAGGAAGCTCAATTCAACTAGATCCCAACTAAATCCAGCTCATCACAGTTGGATATCAATTCACCTGAGTTAGGTTTAGCTCTCTCTAGCTCCATTCAGCTCATCTTAGCTGAATGATAGCTCAAGGTAGCTCAACTTAGCTCAACTCAACTCAATTCAGCTCAAATATAGCTCAACTTAGTTGAGCCTAGCTCATCCTAGCTCCAATCAGTTCACTGGGAGTTTAAGCTAGCTCAACTTAGTTGACAGGAGTTCATTCCAGCTCCACTCAGCTCAGCCCAACTCATCCTAACTCTACTCAACCCACAGGAGCTCCAGTCAACTTAGCTTAGCTACTAGTTCCAACTAGCTAAGCTAAGTCAGCAGCGAAGTCCACAGCCAACTCCCCCCAACTCCAGAATAGTTGAGATCAGCTCAACCTATTCAACTTAGTAGCTAGCAAAGAACTAACTAAAGTTGAGTAATTGAGCTCCTAAGAAGACTTCTTCAACAACTGTCAGCTCCCACAAGCTTCAGAGCAACCCCAAGCTACCTCCTCTTAGCTAAACCCTAGCTCCTCCACTACTACCCTACTAGCTAACCTCAACACCAGCTCCACCTGCATGGCCGTCCAACCTAACTACTAGCTCCACCAACAACCACCTACTCCCCTTCCTATTTTTGGTGCCAACCTAAGCATCCCTTTGCCCCTCAATCACCACCAAGAGACACCACCAATTTCCCTCCAAAACCACCTAGAAATGGCACCAACTCCTTCCAAAAACCCTTCCATCTTGACCATCCATCTACCCTTAAGGTCTAGTTTACTTGGAGGGTTAAACCCTCTTAAGTAAACTCAATATTTGACTACTTAACTCCGATTTACTTGACTACTTAACCCTTCATTCGCTAACCCGGGTTTAGCAACTTTAACATGGGTTTGTCTAACACCAGTTTCAACTGGTGTTAGCCAAACCCATGTTAAAATTCTACACCACTTATGTCTCTGACATCTCTCAATGTTTATATACCTAACACCATTACCAAGTAAACACCACAACTTAACACTAATTCAAGTAAATACAAACTGGTGTTAACACCACACCGCAAGTAAACATAATTACGGATTAACACCAGTTTTACATTTCTTAACACTACTTTCCTAACCCCTCAAGTAAACTAGCCCTAAAGACCATTACCACCCTTCAAAGTTGACGCCACCTAAAGCCTTCTTCTAGAAGCTATCTTGGCGCCAACTCAAGACGCACCAAGGGAGGTAACCACCACCCGTAATACCCCTTCAAGTGGTGCCAACTTATGGTGGCCTTAGGATCAACTAACCACCCTAAAAACCTATCCTAGCCATCCATCCTAAGCCACCTTTTCCCCCTTCAAACCTCTTCAAGTGGTGCCAACAAACCCTAGCCATAGGCTCACCTAACTACCTCTTTGATCTCATCCTAACCATCCATCCATCTCCACACCAACTACCCTTCCCCCTATTCCTATAAAAGAACCATTAACTACCACCAAAAATTCCACCTTTGGCTACACATTCACAAGCATTCATCCACCTTCTTTCCATCATAGCTCACGGCCAAGGAGAAGAAGAGAAGAGGAAGATTAAGTGGGCATACACCCTCCCCCTTGGTGCCTTCATCCTTTCCCCTTCTACAAGGAGCCCACGCCAACCAAAGGTCAAGTCAGGCAAGGAGGACGTCCATAGGAGTACATAGGGTGTTACCTTCCACCCTAAGGAGGAGTTAAAGAGTGGAAACTTTCCACTCTAGGAGGAACTAGGCATGCCCTATCTAGGGCTTGCCAAAAGGACGAGATCCAGGAGAGAGCTTCCTTTAATTCTGGGGCAATTAGAATTGGAGTGGGAGTTCAGCAACAGTAGCAAATTTCTTCATCATAAGCTTTCCTTTACTGTGTATTTTTGCATTGTAGTGTAGTGCTTCCCTTTTTGTTGGAGATTACAAGTGAGAATCCCTCTAGCTTGTGAGCTCTCCAACCGATTTTTGTAAAATAGTTTTTATTTAAGAAGCATTCCTCTACTGTTATTCTAGTTAGCTTGTGTTTGCTTTCTCGTTGTGTCTTCCATTACTCTAGGCCTCCCGTGTTTGGAGTGAGTTGGAGAAACAAAGCACTTGTTGCTTCGTTTTTTTTTTGTTCCTAATTTCCATCTTCTCCGCATTCGCCTTTGCCCATTTTTAAAACCTTAAAAAAAATTATATATTTCAAAACCCAAAAAGAAAGTTGATTTCCATTTGTCAAGCGAGAGATTTCTAATTTGCATTTCGACCTCCCCTTGGACGACCCGAATACTTTCCAAGTACTCGATTTTTACAAATTTCAAAAGCGATTGGAATTGTGTGCTACAACGATAAAAACCCTAATTTACAAATCACTCTTTTTCGCGATCATGCACCACAGCAACTTCAGGCAACACCCTGCGCGAGGGCGGCACACTGCAGCAGGGGCAGCGGTCTGCTGCTGTGACGTTCGATGGTGTTGCTACTGCAGCGACGATGCAATGTCGACGCTACCGCCGATGGTAATGGCAGTGGCGTCCGACAATAAGGCTTGAGGTAGGGTTAGGATTTGTTTGGTAGTGTCCCCAACCTGGTGCTCTGATACCAAGATGAAGAAAGGGTTTTTTTAATTTAAAGTGCAGCACCCTGCGCCAGGGCGACGCACTGCAGTAGGGGCAACAATCGGCTGCCACCGGTGGTAATAGTGGTGGTGTCCGATGGTGAGGCTTAAGGTAGGGTTAAGGTTTGTTTGGTGATGTCTCCAACCTGATGCTCTGATACCAAGTTGAAGAAAAAGAATTTTTTTAATTTACCAAGCCATCCCTATACCTATATATAGGATAGGAAAAGGTTACACCATAAACCCACTACGAAAATAAAAGTAACAAAATGTCTCTTACCATAAAACATAACTCAACATATATCGCTGAAATCTTTAAGTAATGATTGGTAAGAGACCACGGACAGTAACATGAAATTTCAAAGTTAAATGCTTATTTGCAAAATAATGTGAATTGATCCTCATGCATTAAGCAATTGAACTTGTAAAATTAATAAGATATTAGAAAGATTGTGCTATGGTGACTCATCAATACTTATACATGGAAATTGATGAGAATTAGCAATGAAGAAAAGGGTTTTCTGGATCACTGTTCCTGGTGGTGATCGTTTGTGACAAAGGAGTTGCATGCCTCCTGCAACTAAGGCTTATAGCAAAGTCCTATGTGACCTCGAGGTTCTTTTACAATGGACGTGGAGTGTTCCGTTCATTGGTATCACAGGCAGAATAGTTATCCAGAGTAGACGGCACCTTTCGCTTGTGATGTAGCCACCACCCGATTTGTTTTGAGGTTATACGTCAATCGCATCCTATGTCATGGGTCCTCGAGGCAAGCAAGGTACCGTTGGCCTCAGCTAAATCCAATCTAACGAGCTTTACAGCTTTAAAGGTAGAGACAAGTCTAGATCTATAACTCATTTATTACAAAATAAGTTGACCAATAATTGACAAGATAAGAAATGAACCAATGCTTAAATGTCCACTAATTGATGCTACTATACTCTAAATAATTAAGTAAACTTAACAATTCTGTTGTTATGTGTTTCATATTGATGCCTATCCTTGCTGCTTATTGTTAGTTACCTAGATTTAAATGCATTCTACCGGCAATTTTCTCATTAGCCTAACCTCAAACATAGGTGAACAATTTCGAGCACAGGCGATGGTTGGAGAGTATTTGGTGTGAAGTGCGGAGCGGTGACTCACAACACGTTCAATTACCATTCGCTTCCCTATTGTAGTAGTTATTTCCTTTCCTGTCTCTTCGTGATGTAACAGACTAGTAGATTGTTATTGGTCTACTTTTATCTTCTGCTTGGATATGGACATGACATTTTATATTTCTTAGTTTATATTTTGGTTAGTAATTTATTTGATTCGGCATATGCTTCTCATGTTTACGTGTTGGACAATGGGTATTCGGATTTGGAATCCACGACTCGATACCGTAAGGTGTTGGGTCGCCATAGATGGTATCAGAGCTTATTATCCCACTAAGCATGAGAGCTAAAAAGCAACCAGAGTCAAATAAAAACACTCATCTTGAGAATCTTTAAAAGAGTGAACTAACCAAAGGTTCAATCCGTAAATGCAGAGAATGACACCTTGACGTCCTCCCCACCCAACTAGAGGAAGGAATCAAAATGCGAATCCACCGCAGGATCCCTTTACTGTTGATCAACCGATGTTGGTGATTCGACATGTCCTATAGGTGTTGGAGAACATCCAGCAATGTCTACCTCCTCTACAACAGGAAGGAGCTCAAAGAGGATGTGACTCAGTAGTAAGAGAGAACCCAGTGCCCTATGTGGCTAAAGAACACATCCTTGAGCAAGAAGTAGCAGCAAAAGGAGGAAACAAACAAGAAAATCAAAGTCACTCAATTCACAGACATGTTCAAGAACAAGGTGATGCAACTCAACCCCATCTCGTGATAAATCTAGTGATGGTCCCACGTGGCAATTCAGAAGTGAACACCGGAACCTATTTACAGAGTTTCGTAAGCTAAAGCTACCATCTTATGACGGAATAGGGGATCTATCTCTTGTAGAAGACTAGGTGAGTCACGTAGAGAAAGCACCAAGTGCCCATAGCACGGCTGTCTAGTGCTGGACTTCTTTTGCTACATATCAGCTGATTGGAGTAGCAAACCTCTACTAGGAGGCTACAAGGGTGACTATGGACGAGTCTGTCAATTGGAAGAAGTTTCTGAGACTCTTCCGTAATCAATATTACCTGCAGTCGTTGATGGATCAAAAGAGGAAGGAGTTCATGGAGTTGAGATAGGGGAGCATGTCTGTTAACAAATGTAAAGTCAAGTTTAATAAATTGTCACGCTTCACCCCTAGCCTAGTGACTACTATACAGGATCGACAATGGAAGTTTGTACAGGACTTGAGGCCAAGTGTCAGGGAGACTATAGTTGCCATGTGGCCAAAGATGCTTGCTGATGCCATAGAAGATGCCACAATTCTGGAAAGAAAATAGAACACTCACAAAATCGGGAAGTTTTGCCAAAGGCAGACGGGTGGCTTATAACGACAGGAAGCAGAGGAGACAGGACAGACATTATAATCCAAGATACGCTACTTCTGCAGTATCTCAACCTAATCAAATTCAGGGTCAAACCACAGCCACAAGATCACAGCCTTTCCATCTCGCTACTCACATGCAGACCTAGGCAATAGGAAACCGCACTTTCTTAGGGTAGACTAGAAATGCTGGAAGTATGGTAAAAAACTGCTATCAGTGTGGGCAGCCAAGACATCTGAGGAAGGATTGCCCCATTCAACATTAGCAAGCATTTAGTGTTCCTCAAACGTATGGAGCAACACAATCACAGACCGTTGTCAGTGCAACATCAGCCATTTTATGCAATTGCACGAGGATGCCAAAACAACATAAGAAACCCCAGGTATCAAGACAACCAGAACTACCAACACCAGTAGTCAACTCCAAGTCCACCGACTTCCAATGCACCACGACCTGCAGGACAAGTCTTCGCACTTTCAATGAAGGATGCCTAGGCCTCACTCTCTATTGTGCAAGGTATGATCCATATAGAAAACTCTATGGCACATGTTTTGTTTGATTTTGGTGCATTGCATTCTTTTATGTTGCCTAAGCTTACTTATTTGTTGGGGAAGCCACTTACCGCATTAGATGAGTCAATTATAATTAAGGGACCTGGGGGCTAAATATTCACAATATACCAAGCATACTTGGATTGTGCCATACAGATTGGGGGCCATGAACTCTTAGCCAATCTATTGGTGATTTCAAAGAAGGATTTCAATGCTATTTTAGAAATGGATTGGTTATCGCAATATCATGCTCTTATGAATTGTCACAGGAAGCAGCTCATTTTCTCCATTCCTGGAATTCTGCAATTCGAGTTTGTAGGCAACAAGATAGTGATGCTATGCTCTGTATATCTATCCTTCGAGCTACATGACTCCTATAATAGGGTTTAGTGGTTACATAGGCTATGTTACAACAGCCACTACTTGGGAAGAAAAGAAAGAATTGAGCTCTCTATCGATGGTCCGAGAATTTGAGGACATATTCCTTGATGATCTTCTTAGACTCCCTCCGAATTGAGATATCAAGTTTAAGATCTATGTGATTCCAAGCACTAATCCTATCTACATCACCCCCTATCGAATGACACCTGTAGAATTAAAAGGAACTAAAGGTTCAATTACAAGAATTGGCAAAGAAATGATTCATCAGATCAAGTACATCAGCATGGGACCATTGTTTTAAATGTCGTCAGCATACCCTTGGCATACCGTCGGCAAGGCTATTTTCGAGCAGGGGTCATGTCGACATGGATAAAGTGTCGATTTACAGGGATATCGGCATGCCGTCGACATTGTCAGCATGCCATCGGCATGCCGGCGAAATGAGTACCCATGCCAAGGTTGCTACTGATTTTTTTGACTACTGTTATTTTTGTCGGTATGCATCGGCATGCCCACGGCGTACCCTTGACATGCTCATTGGCGTGCCCATCGAAAAACAGGCATTTCCATGACGTGCCCTCGACATGCCCATGAAATGCAAACTTAAAATTCATTGGCACGGCATCGAAATCGGCATTTCGAACCTTGCATAGGACATACCAATATTGTTCATAAAGAAAACATATGGAACCTTAAGGTTGTGCATTGACTATTGTCAACTGAACAAGGTCACCATCAAAAATAGGTATCCACTACCAAGGATTAATGATTTGTTTAATCATCTTCAGAGTGCCACGCTATTTTCAAAGATTGATTTGAGGTCAAGATACCATCAACTGAAGATCAAGGAGGATGATGCTCCGAAGGTGGCATTCCGAACGAGACACGGCTATTACAAATTCTTAGTGATGCCGTTTGGATTAATGAATGCCCAGCAGCATTCATGAATTTGATAAACATAGTCTTCAAGCCATACTTGGACCAATTTGTAGTGGTCTTCATTGATGATGTCCTAATGTACTCCAAGGACGAAGCCTAACATGAAGAACACCTCTATGTGGTGTTGGAAGTCTTATGGCAAGACAAACTCTATGCCAAATTCAACAAATGTGAGTTTTGGCTGAAGTGTCCTTGGGACACGTCATGTCCAACACCAACATTGTTGTGGATCTAGCAAAGGTGGAGGTAGTTCTGAAGTGAGATAGGCCTACAATAGTGACAAAGATGTGCAATTTCCTTGGGTTGGCTAGATATTGCCAGAGGTTTAATAAAGGCTTCTCACAAATTACTTTACCACTCACTCAATTAACCCAGGAGAACATATGTCTATACCTAAGAGTGCAAGGCTAGCTTCCAAACTTTGAAGGAAAAGCTAACTACCGCTCCTATCTTGGCCATCCCTTCTCTAGAAGGATGCATCGTATCAAGGATTAAGCTATGTACTAATGCAGCAGGGACACATGGTGGCATATACAGCACGACAGCTAAAGCCTCGTGAGCAATGATACCCAACTCATGACCTGAAGCTAGCAGCTATTATTCATGGTTTAAAGACCTAGAGGCACCACCTATATGGAGAAACCTTTGAGATCCATACAGATCACAAGAGTTGAAATGTTTATTTGATCAGAAAAAATTGAATATGAGGTAACAACAATAGATGGATCTATTGAAGGACTATGATTGCACTATCATGTATCAACTTGGGAGAGGAAATCTAGTGGTAGATGCCTTGAGTCATAAACCGCCAGCAATGTTGGCCAACCTCCAGGTTTTGGAATGGCACATGTTGTCAAACATTGGTGAATGGCAGCCTCATGTGCAACCAAAACCAGTGTTCAGGAAATCGACTACCTAAGCCGAGTAGGCACCCACATAGGCGTCAGCGAACCCCTACCCGAACCGAATAGTGTCATGCGATGTTGTAGTCAGGTCTGGCTGAGTATGTAGGTCGAGTAGGCGTGTACTCGGTCACATACTCACCTGATTTAAGATAGAGCCACCCAATTTGAGTCTTTGAGAGATTCTTCTTTTTATCGTTTTATGTATTGTTTGACATGATTAGGTTTTTTTGATAAGCCCAATTTTACATTTTTGATCTAACTTTCATTTTAGATTCTTGATAATATATTTTGATTTAGGTTGATTTGAAGTTTTTGATTTAATTTTCATTTTAGATTCTTGGCTTAGACCTATTATTTATTGATAATAAACATGAACATTTGGATTCTAATCTCTACATTCTCTTTCCAAGATGTCTAATCTTTTATATTTTAAGTTGTATAGTAATTAAAAAGTAGGAGTATTAACTATGTTCTTTTATATTTTTTAAAATGAAAAATGCAAACCCACATACTCATCTGCATACTCGTCTAAATACTGCATCCTCTATGCGATGACCCAACCGACCGCATATCGCATATCGACTTCCTGAACCTTGACCAGAACATGTAGGTGTTCATACTACTTCTAGACAGTTGAGGTCAAAGTTATTGAATCGTATTATCAAGACACAAATGGAGGACCCAGTATTACAAGAATGCGAGATAAAGTGCTAACTAGAGAGTCGAGTGAATTCGCATTTAAGAACAAGATTCTCAAATTATGAGGCAAATTATGTGTTCCAGGGAATGCAGAGTAATGCAAAGAATTATTGTCTGAAGCGCACAATATAAGCTAACTATTTACCTAGGGAACATAACGATGCACCAAGATTTGAAGAAACATTTCTAGTGGCGTAGGATGAAGGATATCGACAAGTGTGTTAAGCAATGACTCATTTGCCATCAGGTAAAGGCAGAACACCAAAGGCCTACGGAATTATTACAGTCTCTTTCCATTCTGGAATGGAAGTGGAAAAGTAAATCGATGGATTTCGTGCCAAGTCTTCCTAAGATAGCTAAAGAACACAATGCTATCTAGGTGGTCGTTAACAGATTGACCAAGTCAACTCACTTCTTGCCTATCCGAATGGCTTATGTTGTTCTCCAGTTGGCAACTCTTTATGACAAAGACAGTGCAGTTACACGAGGTGCCAAAGGAGATAATTTCAAACAAAGATACAAGATTCACAACACATTTCGGGGAGAGCCTTCAAATTGCATTGGAGACACACATGAGTACAACTTATCAATCACAAATAGATAGAAAATCAAAGCGTACCATGCAAACATTGGAGGATCTACTCAGATCTTGCGTGCAGGAGTAGGGAGGCTCTTGGGAGGAACACTTGCCACTTACAAAGTTCGCCTATATGTTGTGCCCCTTCAGTCCTTTTGTATTTGTTTATGTCATGAGTCTTGTACCTTTTAGTATTTTATTACTTTCATGTGGGATTGTGTTGTATTTTTTCCACCTCTATATATTAAGAGGCAAGGCGAGGGAATAAAGCACTTGGTTCATTATTTCTTACTTGGTATCAAAGTAACGACCCTAGATCGAGGCTCAGTATCCCACCAAAAACCTAACTTTTGTACCCACCATTGAAATCCCTCTTCAAGGGCATCACCGCCAACCTCTTTTCTCCTCTAGAGGGCACCACTAGCCCCCTTCTTCCTCCTTTCGGCCCTGCAGCAGTGCCAATAGGGCCCAGCACCTCCCCTATCAAGGTTTCCCAAGGTCTACCGCCACTACAAGGCCCCACCATCTCCACTGCAGCATTGTTGCACCGTCTCTGTGCCATTGCAAGGTTCCAGGTCTAGGCAACGCCGCCAAATCTAGGTGGTGCTTCCTCCTACACTCAGGCGGAGCCACTACTGCTGCTACTATTGCAACCCCTCCGTGGGTCACCAATCAGGAGGCTAATCTAGGCTTCTTATGGCTGCTGCTGCCAATTATTTGTACAGGTGGGGGTGTGTGATCACCCTCCTCTCTCTGGTTCTACATCCCAAGGAATACTAGAGGGAGAGGCAATACTTCTCGGGGTTCGTGGTATCCTAGGGGTTAATCGCTACGCCTATCAATCAGATTTCAAACTTACCTGTGATATAAAATCATTTTTTCAAGACTCTAATTTCATGGTTCTTGGTTGATTGGATGCTTTAGAGAAGTCATGTTGATTTTAATAACTTAGGTGAAGGTGAGATGGCATCATCAAGTTCGTCTAAGGTGACATCGGACTCCACAATGGAGACAGAGACTCTACAAAAGTCCATTTTTAAGTCCTATGGTGAAGTTGGACGAGACCAACTATCCCTGATGGTCACAGACTTTTCTCACGACCGCAAGGGGTCACAATAAGGAGCACATCTTGCTTCATTCAGAGCCTACAGAAAAGACAAGGAAGAATACTTCTTCAAATAAGAATAACACAATAGATAGTACCTAGATCATGAATTTTGTTGTTCCCATGATAGGAGATGAGATTATGTATTATCAAACAGCAAAAGAGATGTGAGAGTTTGCAAAAGACATATTCCCTTGAGAAGAATTCAACCCATGTTTTTCAAACCTTTCATGAACTCACTCGATTACACTAGGAGGGTCGTTCACTAGTGTAGTATTATTCAACCATAAAGGGCCTACTAGAGAAGACAATGCCAGCAGACTTGTGTGTACTTGTGCTTCTCAGAGGGCATTGATAAACGCAGTTTATCATCATTCTTATGCCCTAAAACATATCTAGCTCTTAGGGTTTTAACTCCACAAACGGGTTTTCGAGCTGCATTTAGACATTCACCTAGGATAGACATGCATTGTATTTTATTGTCTTTTTAATACATTTACTTCAGTGTCAGGGATAGATATAAAGTCAGATCCTACATACCTTGGCACTCAGGAAGGTAGAAGATGAAGAAGCTCCTATCAGCTGGATCCCAACTAGATCCAGCTCATCCCAGCTGGATCCCAGCTCCTTCTAACTGGATCAACCCATCCCTAGCTCCATCCAAGTCATCTCAACTAAATGGTAGCTCAAGCTAGTTCACCTCAGCTCCATTCAACTCACCTCAGCTGGATGGCTGCTCAAACTAGCTCAAACAGTTGATCCCAGCTCCATTCTAGCTCCTCCAGCTCAGAACAGTTCACTAGAAGCTCAACCTAACTAGGACTAGCTACCGCCATCAACTGGCTAGACCTAGTCAGCCGAAAATGACCTCAACCAGCTCAGGTCAGCTCAAGTCCAGCTCCTGGAGACTTAACTCAGCACAACTTGGTTGAGCTAAGCTACTTGACCTAAGCTAGCTACTCCAACTAGCTAGGTATTCTCCGGAAAGACCAGACCCGACTCACCTCAGCTCATATCAGCAGAAGCCAGCCCATCTTAGCTTGGCTTAGTAGCTAGCAAAGAACTAGCAAGCTAAGCCAGCTAAGGTAGCACCTTACAGTTCTCTTTAGTAGCCACCAGCTCTAATGCAGCTCCTTCCAACTTCTCACCTCCAAAACCCTAGCTCCCTCTACCTCTCTACCCTACTCCCTACTAGCTATGCTAGCTTAGCTTAGCCAATCACCTCCTTGGCATCCCTACATAACCCTAAGACCCACCTACCTACGCTCCACTAAATAACCCCAAACCTAGACCACTTAAGCTCCCTACTCCCAATCCAACTTAGCATCACCTAACTCACCACCTTTCAACCCACCACCACCACCAAAAGGCACCAAGGGTGGTAACCACCACCCTTTCCTTTAGCGCCAACTTATGGTAGCCTTAGGATCAACTAACCACCCTAAAAACCCATCCTAGCCCTCCATCCTAAAGCCACCTACTCCCCCTTCAAACCCCTCCATTTGGCGCCACCTATTCTTGGCCCTTGGATCACCTAACCACCATCCCTAATCCATCCTAACCCTGCATCATCTCCACGCCAACCACTACCCATCCATCCCTATTAATACCCCCCTTAACGACAACCATATTCCCATCCTCTCCATTAGTTTAGGTTCTACCCTTAACCACCCTACACCCCCTTCCATTCACACTAAGGAAGAAGAAGAAGAGAAGAAGATCAAGGGGGCAACCTACCCGCCCCCTTTGTGGCTTCTTCCTCTCCTTTGTGCCATGCCAAGGAGGAGATCTTCTACATAGAGGGGACAGCCAGGCAAGAGGAGGAACAAGGTGGTTGACGCCCACCCTGGAGGACAACTTGGAAGAGGACTACCAAAAGAAGATGCTAAGGAGAACTATTTTCAAGTGTGGGGCAACCACACTTGGAGCAAGAGCCATCCATAACTTATACTAGAGGATCCTTCTCTTCTTTATCTTCCACGTTATCTTTTGTATTAGCTAGTAGTTTTATTGTTTTTTCAAGAAGCATTCCTCTACATGTACTCAAAATTCTAGCAACACAAGATTTCCATTTACCTTCCAATTTATGTTTTTATCTTAGTGTGTTTCTCATGTTTTTATAGTCTTAGTGCACACATCCCTTCTCTTCTAATTACCCCAGGCACACTTGCCTAGGGTGAGCTTAGAAGAAAAGGCTTCATTCTCTTCATTCTTCGCTTTCCAAATACCCGATTGTTTTGAAAACCCTGAAAACAACAAATTGAAAATACAAAAAGAAAAGTGCAGATTTGATGGGCGAGAGAGAAAAATCAATTCATGTGATTAACAATTTGGTATCCTTGACCCTAGATACTCCACTATCTAGGTTTTATAAATTTAAAAGTTGATCGGATTTACACATACAACGAAACTATTTCACATTATTAACAAAATGTGTATTTCCCGCATCAGGCATATAGGAAGGAGATAGCCATTTTACTTTTCTTGTCTGGACTTGGATCAGAGTTTACTGTTGCACGTTCACAGATCCCTACTTTGTTAGAGCTTCCCTCCCTTAAGGAAACATACAATAGGTTCAACAAGATTGTTGTTCACCTACCTACTACAAAGGTCACTAGTCATACTTCTGCTCTTGCTACTACACTAGGAATAGGAAAGGGTCTCCTACGTTACGAGGCAAAGGACATGATCGTGCACCGAGGGGGCGAGACTGGCCTCCATGCACATACTGGGGTCAACCTGGACACACTACAGCCACTTGCTGGACGAAGCATGGTCGTCCCTCCACTAACAACCAAGCAATTGAGCTTGCCGAGGCTATTCCTGACATTGTCCCAAGTTGAGTTTGATGATCTACTGCAACGTTTCTCTTAATTGACCCCGGCCTCTACTGCTCGTCCTGAGACAGTTACTCTTGCCTTCTTATCAAGTACAGATCTTATTTGCTCTTCCCAGTCTACAAATCGATGGAGTAATGACTGACCAGTTAATTCTTGGGCTTCATGTCATTTGTGTGGAGATCAGAGGTGGTTTCTCAACTTAGGCATATCCCTCTCGGCAGGACGGTACAGGTAGCCGATGGGAGGCACTCCCATGTTGCTGGACAGAAGGAGATTCCTATCACTTGATAATGTGTCTTTTGTCTTTAAGAATAAGCTCATGGAAAGGATGATTAGTGGAGGAAATGAAGAAATGGGAGTTTATCGCCTAAGCCAAAATCCAATTGCCATTGCTTGCCATGGGGAGGTCTTCTTTGCCACTGGAAGTACATTCCAGTGGCACCTCCATCTTGGTTACCTTTCTCTAGACCAACTCTGGCATGTCATACCCTATATTTCTCCTTCTGTTGTCATCACTTGTGATGCTTATCAACTAGACAAGCACCATTATGCCAATTTTCCCTCTAATCAAAGTGTTGAGTCTACATCTTTGTTTCAGTTGATTCATATGGATGTGTGGAGGCACAAAGGTGCCTAGATCATATGTGCACCTTTAGAAAAGATCATGCAGAGTTGTGTGGACCAAATCAAATCTACACACGCACAACAGTGGCAGAAAGCCCTTGCTGGCAGCAAGAGACCCAACAAGTGATGGGAAGAAACCACTCCTATGTGGCGATGAAGGGCTCTTTTAGTAGCCCTGCAGCAGCCACAAAAATCAACAGGGGCTGCACATAGGAGAGGAGCAGCAGTAAGGACTCCTAAAAGGGAGGTAGCGGTGGTAGGGTGCCCCCCCCTAGGGTAGCAGCGGCGGTAAAGAGACCACCAAGGTAGTGACGATGGTTGGAGGATCTCCTACAAGGGGATCAAGCCACTGAGGAACCCTCTAGATCAAGGATTTCGAGAACAAACCAGAGAACTTTCCATGGTGCCATGTTGGATGCAAAAGATGATTCTACTTAAGAAAGAAAACTTTAGCCTCTTATATGGGGAAAGCTATGGGCAAATTACATGAAGAGTCCAATAAGAAATAAAAAATTACAACTAAAGCAATATAAGCAACATGAAATAAATTAAATAACTCAACATCTGCAATCATCCTTTTGATATTTAGGAAAACAAAAAAGAAATTCTAATAACTTTTGCATGCCATTAGCAATACGCAAAATCTGAATCCCATGGTTAAGGACATGCAAACAAACTGTGATCTGAAATTCAGGCATCTAAATACACACATCTAGTGTGTATTAGGACAGCTGTTAGCACAATTCTCCAGTGAATCAGGATGGTTAGTGCCATCAAGAACCTCATAAAATGTCCTCTTTCATGCGGTGATTGTATTTATCATCTTTTATCTTCACAGCTAGAAATTAATAAAAGTAGAATACACTGGATCAAAAGAAACTAAAAAAAAAGAGGACATAGACAAAATACCGAGTAGAGCTTGCTAGTCTCAGAACAGTGATGAATAATAAGCCTGCCCTTCCCCACCGAGTTGTTTAAGGAGCATAGTTCCTCTATTCCAGACTTCCAACCAGGTCGGGCAGACTCTATATCCGGAATAAGTTGTGTCACTACATTGACAATCCTTTGAAGTTCTTCACAGATTGAGGCATGTACCTGAAATAGCACAGTGGTGTCCCAAAAAAAAAACAAAACACTCTTACCATTGTGCCTGAAATGGAATCGAAATATGAAGCTACTATGAAGCTATTTTCAGGCAAATCAGAACTGAAATATCATGTTCTTCCCACTCCTCCAGCAACAGAATTTATCGAGGATCAAGCAGTAAGATTAGAGGGTCCAAAAGGATTCTAAGCTCTCTAGGAAAGAATATCATGCAAGGGAAAAAAGCTTGAGTTTTTGGCATTTGGCTTTGCTGTTAGGGCAGCAACATTACAACATTTAGCACCAGTATGGATGGGGGTATGCTAGACTGACACAATCCTCTAATCAAACAGACAAGCAATCCAAGCTATTTTCCACAGTGTAATGTAGGGCATATGGATTCCTTGCTTCCAACCAATCTAGAATAATAACTCAGCAGCCAATAAGCAATACTTTCCTTTAACACTTCTTCAGTGACCCCTTCCCTGAACAATCTTACAAGGCTCAACATCTACCTTCTCACAATTCTAAATTGAAGCATCAATTAGCCTACTGTTCACATGCACAAACAACTTTAAACACACATTTCCTTTCACCATTTATCTGTGCTGAATTTTATATTCTCAAATTTTAGTCTTTTCTTTATGTTCAGAGATTGACTTAACACTACCATTTCTCCTACATAGATTCCTTCTACAAGTCCATGATTGATTTCTCAATACCAACTGTATCTTATCACATAAAATAGGCACAATTCTTTTCCATTTTAACCGTGGAAGCTTTTGAAAATAGCTCCCATTGATTGAAAATAGAATTCGACACCTCCTTATACAGAGAGAGAGGATTACAATGCAATCCCAATCCTAACTAATTTAAAAATAAACTACAATAAAATCAAATCCTAGTTGTGAAGATTCATGGGAGTGAGATGAGCCTTGGCACGTGGAAGGCGATAGAGAGGACACGTTTGGAGAGGAGAGTTGTAGAAAGATGGGAAATATTATTGCTTAATTCAAGGGAATAACCAAGACTTTCTCTCTATAAATAGATAGGCTTTCCTACTACAATCAACTAAAAAGGAAAAACTAATTGGCCTAAAATAAAAACAACTCAATCAAATCTCAAACTACTTGACTAATTTAAACTTGCAACAAATAACTCTTGACTTGGGCAACAAGCCAACACGAAAACTAAGGCCACCAACCTTTTATTCTGGTGAACTGTGCCATGTGACAATCCACATGACTTCTTCATTCTTCACACTCCCCCTCAAGTTGAGGCCGAAGAGGGTGAAGACTTAGACCAAATAATTCTCCTCCCATTTCTTCTTATTAGCTATATCTTTTGTCTCAGGTGCCTTCTCAGGTAGCATAGATCTCTAAATCTGCTAACGCTTCATTCTAGAAGGTTGAGAAAAGTCTCTGTGCCTCTTTTCTACACCCGAGAGCCAAACACTTAATCATGGTGTTCCCCAACATGCTAAAGGATTCCATGTGCCCCCCTCAATCTGAGTTGATATCGTTGCTCCTACACCCTGCGACCCAACGTAAGGTGCTCGATTCCTCCAAGCGTGTATAAGGCCACCAAAAGAAGTTGAAGTCGATGGAGATCTTCTCCAATTCACACGTAGAGTCTTATCCAGCTAGGAAAGTCTACTTTGATACCATGTAAAGATTTTGGAGAAATGCAGTAGGTTCTTGGGCACATGGAAGGCCCACACGTGGAGATGAAGGAACCAGCTACTACCATTCACATTGAATGGTATGGTTACTGTTTATGTGAACAGTAACAAAGAACAGAGAGAGTTGGCGAGAGAGAGAGGAGAAGAGTTGAAGGAGGTTGGGAAATATTGTTGTATTCAACTCAACTCAAAATAAGCAATGTTGATCACTTTATAAAGTGATCTACTCCTATTTCCTAAAACAACTCAAATCAAATCAATCCTAGCAACTCAATCAATCACCAATCAACAGAACAGACCATAGCAGAAGTAGCAATCTCAGTAAACAATTGAAGTAGCAACAGCCAACAGTACTAAATGGGAGAATGCTATAGTAGCGTAGCAGCCATAGATGACAATAGTAAGGTCGTAATAGTAGTAGCAGCCACAAACAATAGTAGTAGAGCCATTGCAGTAGCAACAGCTATAGATGAGCTAACGTTTCCAAGCAGTTAGTAGTAGTGGTTGGAGAACAATACTCAAAGTCCCTACCATTCATCAACTTTAGCAAAGAAGCTATACGTCGAATCAAAAGTCCCAGTGCCTTGGTCAGGAGAAGTAGAAAGCAACAAGAGTAGGGGCAAAGGCAAAGGCAAAGTCTCCAATCATAACAGCAATAAAGAAGTAATGCACTTAGGGTTGTGTGTGAAGAAGATGAGTGCCACACGATGGCACAATGCACAAAGACAGCAAGTGCTCTTATGTGCGTTGCAACAATAGGACCTTTAATGTGAAGGTGCATGCAAGGCAGCAAGAAACCTACATGAGGGCACTATGGGCAATATGAGTGAACAGACAGGTGTGCACACAATGGCATGTGTGACTAGGAAAGAGAGCACGTGGAAGGAGGAAACCCCTTAAGGCTAACGATAAGGAAAGGAAGGTCCCATGGACGGGTCCTACTCTAATACCACAAGGAATATTTTAGAAATAGTTCTTACTAATTGAAAATAGAAATCAACATCTTTTTATATAGAGAGAAGAGATAACAATGGTAATACTAACCCTAGCTAATTTAGAAATAAACCCAAATCAAATCAAATCCAAATAACTTAACAAAATAAGAAATCCTAACTAAACTCTCAAGGAACCTATTTTAATTATTCATATTTCTAATTTATCTCTAACATTAATCAGCATATTTAAGTGTAGTAGCTACATTAATTCCCATCTTTTTGAGAATTGACCCAAAAAGAATTAAACACATTTTTCATGACAATGCAATCTGTTCAAATTTTCACTTCCATCTAATCTGTGCACTCTCTCTCTCTCTCTCTCTCGTTTCTAAATTTCAAACTAGCTTTATTAATTAATAATTAGAACTCATTCTTTTCCTTTCTTTGTTTGGATCCGTCTTCTAGTATCATTTCTATATTGGATTTTTATCTAGCTTATATTTCTTGGTTCCTATGGGACTCCTTTGGAGCATTGCCTCTATCTAATATTATCTAAAGATCATCATGTTATTAATGATGAAAGAAAACAAGAAATCACCCTTCATTTGCAAAATTATAGATACATTTTTAGGTCAAATAATTTTATCAAATGGAGTTTGATTGCATATGGAATAGCATCTGATATGTAAGGAATATCCCTGAACTTGATTCTTGCAATTGCTCAGGATACCCTTTCCTAGCTTTTAAGGTCTATTTCTTAGTTCATAATCCCTAGCTAATTGGAACAAAGAATGAGTATATTTGTTCCACCAATGGAATTGACTTGATCATCAGATTACAAGTTCATTCATACCAGACCTATACGAAAGAGGGCTATGTACATTGTCATTCTTATGTACATTCTTATTATGAGAAGAGGCCTCGACACAAGCATATGTAAATAGATTCTACACTTACATATCAACATGAGTCTAGATGCTTTTGCTTGCATTTGGTTTACATACCAGAACCAATCACATTAAAGATTATGCATTATTCTACATGAAAGATCCTTTTTTACATGTCAACTTCATTTCTCCCTAGGTCTTTCTTCATTACTAGCATCACCGCCAACAGGGCCCAGCAGTGGTCTGTGCCGCCGTCTAGGCTAGCAACACCGCCAACAGAGGCCACTGCTGGGGACGACTAGGCCCTCTACATCACCTGCTGGGATCGCCCAAGCCCTCTACACCACCTGTTGGGGTTGCCCAAGACCTCTATGTTGCCTGCACCACCTGCTGGGCTCAAGTTAGGGTTGCTCAGGCCCTCTTGCACCACCTGTTGTCAACCACAGTCCATCTCCTCTCCTTCTCTAGCCCGATCTACGCAGTTTTTTTTGCAACACCGGTAGGGTGTCTTTGACACCCTCCTCCCTTTGTTTGGATCTCTTGTAGGGCTTTTATAGGGAGAGGTAACTCTCTTGTGAAGAGTACAATCCTAAAGGGAGTTGCTACGCCGTTTACATTGCTCCACAATCTGAATACACTATGCAGATACCCTGTATTTGATTTTTCAGATATTTGAAGCTCCATTTTGTGTGTTGGATATTGGGTTGTAGCACCATGCCATCTTCTAGTTCATCCGAGGGTACATCGGACTCTTCTGTGGACACTGGGAGTTATAAGAGTCCTTTCTTTGGTCCGATGATCAAGCCAGATGAGACCAACTATCCATGGTGGTCGCAAATGTTTTTTATAACTGTTCGGGGACATGGCAAGGAGAAGATTTTGAAACAACCTAAGCAAACAGACAAGATAGGAGCCAATGCCTCATGAGACAGAGACAATACTATGGTATGCACTTGGATGATGAATTCTATTATTCCTAGGATAAAGGATGAGATTATGTACTATCAAATAGATGTGGGAGTCTATTGCTGAGACATTCTCAGGAGAACCTTGCACGTGTATTTCAAATCTATCATGAGTTATTTCAGCTTTGGTAGGAAGGTCGATATTTAGCTCAGTATTACTCGTAGATGAAGGGTTTATTGGAGAGGCATAATTCTTACAGACCAGGGTGCACTTGCTCATCTTGGTGCCAATTCAAAAAGGAGCTAGTTGTTTCTCTTTTCCTCTACAGTCTGGGAGTTGCATTCGGCAAATTCTGCCTTGCTCTTTCTGCTGCAAAGATTCCTTCCAGTCATTAACAGGCTATGCTTGATCCAAAGTGGCTCCCGACAAAGGAGGATGAGTTGACTGCTCTGCAATCTCGTAGTACTTGGGAGCTTACTACACTGCCTAAGGGAGCAACTGTTCTTAGGTGTTGATGGGTGTTTACCATGAAGTACAATCCAAATGGGTCATTTACCAAATACAAGGCCCAACTAGTGACAAAGGGGTTTACATAGACATATGGAGTAAACTTCTTTGACACATTTTCTCCTGTAGCTCGCCTATCGTCTGTGTGGATACTTATTGCAATGGCAGTACACTTTGATTAGCAGTTTCACCAACTAGATGTTAAGAATGCCTACCTATATGGTGATTTATAGGAAGACGTATATATGCAACAGCCACCAGATTATGAGAGGCAAGGGGAGTGTGTGGGCTGTCTGAGGAAAGCCATTTATGGGCTTAAACAGAGTAGGTGTGCCTGGTTTCAGAAGTTATCCTAGGTTGTTGAGGTTGACAGATTTCAGAGGTCATCTACAGATCACTCTCTTTTGTCAAGAAAACAGAGAAAGGAGTGACAATCATTCTTGTGTATGTGGATGATCTTATTGTTACTACAAATGATACTGATGGGATTAGGCACATCAAGGCACGCCTAGCAGAACATCTGTAATGGACTTGGGTCCTTTGAGGTACTTTCTGAGGATATAGATAGCATGTGCTCAGAAAGGCGTTCTATCCACGTAGTCAAAAAGGTGTTCTATCTCAGAGAAAGTATGCTCTTGATATCATACAAGAGGCTGGTATGCTTAGAGCGAAATCAGCTAATATTCCCATTGATCCGAAGGCTCATTTGTATAATCCTAAGTCACCACCTATTAACAACATACAGTATAAGCCGCAAGTGGACAAGCTATAGTATCTTACCATTACTAAACTCTTCCATTTGTTGTTGATAGGTTGAGTCAGTTTATGAACAAGCCTACTAGGCAGCATTGGGAGGCTACAATGATGGTCTTATGATATGTCAAGAAAACTCCAGGACAAGGTCTTTTGTTTAGTAAGGAGACTTCTATGTCAATTGTTGCCTATTCTTGCTTATTGCCTGACAGATAGGAAGTTTACAATAGGATTCTACACATATGTAGCTGGCAATCTTATGACTTGGAAAGGCAAAAAGCAGGCCATTATTTCTCAGTCTAGTGCATAATTTGAATATAAAGCCATGGCGCAGACAATTGCAGAGCTTATATGGATGAAGTCTCTTGCTAATTTGCATGTTCAAATTGATAGCACTATGGAGATGCATTGTGATAATGTTGCTGCTAGTTATATTGCTAACAATCCAATGTTCCACGAGCGCACTAAACATGTAGAAGTGGATTGTCATTACACACAAGACCTCATCCAGAAAGGCTACTTACACACAACTCCAGTTACAACTGATGATCAAACTGCAAACATCTTCATCAAGCCTCTCAACCATTCAACATTTAATTCTTGTTGTTCTAAACTAAGTATAATAAATATCTATACTCCAACTTAAGATGAAGTATTGAGAGACTTAAGGGTGTATTTGTGCATGTATTTATTTCATAGGGAATTATGTTGTATTTTTCCACTGCCTCTCTCTATAAAAGAGAAGTAGAGTTTCTCAGAGAAAAATAAGACTTGCTATTTTTCCCAACTAAAATGACTCCAAGAAAAGGACTTTTATATAATAAAAGTTATGATGCCAATGTTAAAAGATATATTGATGCAAATAGGAAAGTTGGGAAAAATGAACTCACTTTATTCTCTAACAAGACCCTTCTTTATATAGAGAGAGGTGGGTGCAAATTACCGTAAAACTCTATGAAAAAAACAAAAAATACATAACACCCCATAACAACAATAGAACAAATAAATAGCTAGACTTCGTAATACTCCCTCTCAAGCTGGAACACAGATATCAATCATGCTCAACTTAGACACACATATATCGAAGATGGATCTAGCCAGAGGTTTGGTAAAGACATCAGCAGTCTACGCCTCTGAAGCAACCTGGGAGGTGAAGATAAACTCCTTCTGAATCAAATCTCTAGTGTAATGGCAATCTACCTCTACATGTTTGGTGTGTTTATGAAAATGAAATTGTTAGCAATATAAGTGGCAGCCCTATTATCACATTGTAGATCCATAAGCCCACAATCTGTACATGTAGATCACTCAGCAAGGATCTCACCCACATCAACTCTGCCGATGTCTGAGCCATAGCACGATACTCAGACTCTGCACTGGATCTGGACACTGTAATCAGTTTCTTGCTCTTCTAGGTAACTAAATTCCTTGCAACATATGTACAAAACCTTGTAGTAGACTTTCTGTCATCATGACTGCCTGCATAGTCTGCGTCAGAGTATCCAACTATGGTCATGGATGTCCCCCCTAGTGAAGAGAAAACCCTATCCTGGTGCTCTCTTCAAGTACCTAAGCACCATCATGGCTGCATCCCAGTGCTATCTAGTAAGACTCTCCATAAACTGGCTCAACTTCCCTACTGCAAAGCAAATATCTAGCCTAGTACTCGTCAAGTAAAGCAACTCCCCACCAGCTAGCGATACTGTCTACTATCCACTGGCTCTGCATCATAGTCATACAATCGTGCCTTAGGGTCCATGGGAATTTTTGTCGGCTTGGCTCCCAGCATACCTGTCTCCTTTAGAACATCTAAGGCATATTTCCGTTAAGATAGAATAATACCACATCTACTATGGGCTACTTCTATCCCAAGAAAATATCTCAATGGCCCTAAATCCTTCATCACAAACTGATCTGCCAAAGTCCGTTTGATCTCAGCCACACCTGCTGTATCATCACCAGTGATAATCAAGTCATCAACATAGATCAAAAGAGGCACAATACCTTTCCTAGTCTTCCTAACAAACAAAGAATGATCTGCATACAATCTAATGAACCCGACAGACTCTACCACTTGGGAGAGTTGTTGAAAAGAAGCTCTCGGGCTCTTTTTGAGGCCATAAATGACCTTCTGCAACCTGCATACACACTCCCCCTGGATCTCGTAACTGGGAGGCTGCTACATCTAGACCTCCTATAAATCTCTATAGAAAGGCATTCTTCACATCAAGCTAGTAAAGATACCAATCTCGCTAAACTACCACTGAAATCAAAATCCTCACTGTAGATAACAAAGCCACCGATGAGGAAGTGTCAAAAAAGTCCACCCCATATGTCTGGGTAAACCTTTTGGCAACAAGTCAGGCCTTGTAGCGTGCAACAGACCCATCTGGATTGTACTTGACTGCAAACACCCATCTGCAGTCAACTACTATAGCACCCTTTGGTAAAGGTGTAAGATCCCAAGTACCACGTGACGTAAGAGCATTCATTTCATCCTCTATGGCCTAGCACCACTTTGGATCAAGCATAGCCTACTGGTAGGTGACAGGGATTGATATGGCAGAAAGAGCACGACAGAAGCTCCCAAAAGCTGACCCAATGCCATCAGTAGCCAGACTACTTGCAACATGGTATCTGGACTCACAATTGCGAGGTGCCCTCCTAATGGCAATAAGAAGGTCAAGATCAGCAATCTGATCCTCCTGTATTGGCTGTGAAGCAGAAAGATTCTCATCCAGGCATCTATTATCAAAAAGTGCATCATCATCATTCTGCAACCCATCTGTGGCCTCCTGAGATGGAGACGTTGGAGTCTGTGTGGCTTCTGTAGGAAGTGGCATCTAAAAAGTGTTGTGAGGTCGCTGATATGTAATAATGGGTTCAGAGAACTTCACAGGATCGGTCCTAGTAGGTGGGGCAGTAGCAATAGGTACTGCCTCCAAGGGAACAGGAGGTACAGGCATGGGAGCCTCCGTAACCTCAGGGGATAAACTCTGGGCAACAGTAGAAAAATATGGAATAAACTCATGCAACGTAACATCGGCACTCAAATAGTGCCTACCAGTAAGAGAATCGAAACATCTATATCCTTTCTGAGTTCGTGAATATCCCAAGAACATGCACTTAACTGCTCATTGTGCCAACTTGTCTCATCCTGGAGAAAGAAAGTGAACAAATGCAGCGCAACCAAACACATGTAGCGGTACATGAAAAAGCTCCTACTCAAGGTGCAACATATGCCAAGATATCTGCTCATGAAGTACTGAACTAGGCATCCTATTGATCAAATAGCAAACTATAAGAACTGCATCTCCCCAATATACTGGAGGCACACTGTGGTGGATCAACAAGGTACGAGCCACATCTAGAAGGTATCTATGCTTCCTCTTAGCCACCCCATTTTGCTAAGAAGTATGAGCACACGTGGTTTGGTGGACTATCTCATGGAACCTGTAGAAAGTAAACAACCTAGTGGTGCATAGCTCAAGTGCATTATCAAATCTCACTACTTTAATAGTGGCTGAATACTAATTCTTAACCTCCAACATGAAACCTTCAATGATAGATCCAACATATAATTTATTCTTCAATAAAAATATCGAAGATAAACGTGAAAAATCATCAACCACTACTAAGTAATAACGTTGACCCTACCTGTCTAGTATTCTACTCGAACCCCACACATCCATGTGTAATGACTCAAATAGAACTGTCGATCCAGGACGAGTACTCACCAGGTAGGAGAAACGACGATGCTTGCCCAACTGACAAGCATCACAACAAATCCGGGTCGCAGGGGATATATGTGGAATAACTCGACGAAGGCTAACCAAATGAAGGTGTCCAAGGCGGAGATACCACTGAAATGCACTCCTAGGTATAGAGGATAGCTCTTCTCGACATACAAATGCAAGTGGAATCTGAGCCAATCGATAAACCCCATGTTCTACATGTCCACTGCCAATCCCCTATCAATTTGTCTTGAAAGGCGCATCCCACAGCATCAAATATTGCACGGTAATTAAGTTCTTTAGTAATTTGGCTGACTGAGATAATACTCATAGGAAAGTCTGGAACATACAAAACATCAAGCAATCTCAATGTAGAAGTTACCGGTACCTCGCCCTGACCTACCACCTTGGAACGTCGACCATCTACAACCTAAACAGTCATGCTGGCTGGTAGTAAAGGAAGATGGGTAAAGTAATCCCAATCTCCACCGAGGTACTATGAGGCTCCTGAATCACTAAGCCATTCTGAGCAACTCTAATTCCTACTACGTGCAATAGAACTCAATTCGCTTGGTCCCTTGAGTCTATTGTGATGACTATGACCTTAAAGTAGTGATGATAATGTCATCATCAGCCATATCAAGCTTTAATTAGTCATAATCAACAGATAAATGCTCCTACATAACTGCCAGAAGACCATAATTCACTACACATCCATTCTGAAAGATAAACATAAAAACAGGGGTAAAATTACAGTTTTAACAGAATATCCTAATTGCAAAACAATCACGGGATTTCTCAGGGGTCAATTAAAGGTCAAATGGTCATAAATGTCTAATAAGTGGGTTCATGCTGAACGAAACAGATTTTCACGCATTTGAAGAATTAAAGGACATCTGAAACCCTAAAAACAAACCCACTTAATTTACTAACGTTCTTGTCATGATAAAACTCATCTAAACCTTCTAAAAATCATAGAAAAATATTCTCTAAGGTTTGGTGTGCTTAATTTGACCATTGGAACCCAATTTGATATAAAACAGAGTCTCAGACAGTTGCCCTAATTTGAATTTCTACGCAAATTACCCAGTCAAACTTAGTCAAAACCTAAATCTGACTTCACCATCAGATTCCTTAGGCTCAAATTAGGTTTGTACCAAAACTTGGGCCCAATCAAAGATCACCTTGACCTAGTTTACATTTCAGTCCCGTCTGACTCTTTTCACTCACACATATGCCCCTAACTTTCAAAATAATTGCAAATGGACCCTTAAGTTTCTCATTATTCTTTGCAAACAGGTACCGGCACCATTTTTGGAAGGTCAGAACTTCACCGTCGAAATTCGAGCGAGGATTTCTCGTTCGATTCTCAATCGAACACTCCCAAAATTGATAGGGAAATTCATTGAGGAATTCCCTTCCAAATGGCACCGTTCATGAATCCTAAAACCCCTTAGAAGTCTCATGCGAACGGTTTGAACATATAGGTATCCTACGTGCACAAGAAGCTCGAAGTTTCCAAGCTTATTTCCAAGCTTGGAACTCCATCCTAAGCCTATAAATGGACCCCCCGAGGCATGCCTTACTTCCTTAACAAGGTTTTGAGCCACAACAAGTCTTCTTTTCCTCTCTCCGGCTCGCTCCGCCTTCGCTCCTCAGGGACTCCTAGATCTCCCACTTCCTCGCCGCACCTCCACCGGAGAATTCTCTTTCACAGCACCGGCCAATCACAGCCAGCACCCTCTTGACCCTTTCGACCAGTAAAACTAGGTTCCCCACCTCCTCTTCCCCTCTACTATCTTTCCCCCTCATTAAAATCTCATTTCGACCACCATTCATGCCATTCGCTCTCCGTCTTCCCCACGACCGCCTGAGCTCCAGTGAGGCCTCCAGAAGTCCTCAAGCCACCGCTCGCCTCACCACAACTCCCAAAATATCCGCCATGCCCTACTAACCAAAATCTCTCAAGAAATTGAGGGGATTGGACCACCAAACACCCTACCAAACACACTCACCGTCGAGCTCCCTCTTCAACTTCACACGTCCTCCACACACACACATCACACAGACACCGCTACCGCACTCCACGTCCACCGATGATGCTTGTGAACTTGTTTGATTGGGGCTACAAGCCCGTATTGTGATTCGTAGGTAGTCAACTCTCTCCGCCATCGCCGCCGTCACACCCGACATCTTCCACCTGCCTCCACCACTTCAGACCTTGGTAGCACTTCCCAGAGCTGCAAACTCATCCACCTGCATCTTCAATTGGGTTTCGAGGCCTCAGCGTAGCTCCAATTGGACGAAGCAACACCAGCAGCTGATGCACAAAGGAGCCGCGAGTTTAGACCCACATCGTAAGATTCAAGACCAGAGGCAGCGCTTATTAGGAAATTGCCCCATACGTTGTTCGCCTCGAAAACATGGGGTGAGGTCCCCTTACACATGCCTTCAAGCCTCAGTCACAACCCACGCCAGTGACCCTGGTCAGACCCAAGTACCCAGATCCATGCACCTAGTTATTGATCTGACTATGCTCTGGGTTGAGACAGAGGAGGAATTGTGAGAGAGCGGGGGAGGATTTTGTTGCATGCCTCTCTGCCTTGTACTGAAGGAGAAGAGAAGGCTATGCTAGAGGCAGAAGAAGAAAAGGAAGAAGTGAAGCAAAGAAGAAGAGAGTCGTGCCTAAAGAAGAAGAAAAAAGGACACTGTAGCAGGCAACAGTTAAGTCATCTGATACACCTGCCAGACGTCTGATTTGGGTTTAATACTGGTACTGTTGAAACATTTAAGTACCTAAGTTGTATGGTTGAAAATAATTAATATATGTGCTTAGACTAATAATTGGTGATCTAAATCACCATTATTTTGTCTTAGTTATCTTTTTGGCCTTGAAATACATTGAGCTTCATTGAATACTTAATGTGACAGATTAATATTCATTGAAATATCATTATTATGCTCAATTTCTTGTGCTCATTAATATGCAATTAAAGATTAGCGTGTGAATTCCAATTTGCTCCATCTGTTCGACCTCGGATACTCTTTTCAAATTCGAGTATAAATTTTATTTATTTTCGTGTGATTTCGACTATACTACAACGTAATAATTTTAAAACATCGATCTCGGGCGGTAAACATTTTGGTGCCGTTGCCGGGGAGCAACGTGCAATTAACCACTATTCTTTGTTTGATCTGATTATATTTTAGTACTAACTTGCCCTGTTTATTTCTTGCTATTTTGCGAGGTACATCACGAGGAGATCTTCCACGCAAAACAACCACTCCCAAAGGTAGGTAATCTCTTCTTCGCTAACCTCCTAATACTTGGAAGAGAGAAAAGGAAACAATCAATTGGAACTACCTACCTTGCTTTCTTAGTTAATCATCATTTAAAAGGCAAGTTTTCCTAATTTGCGAAAATGCTTCATATCTGATTAAAGCTTGAGGCGACTCTAATTAGCTATTCCCCATCCTGATTTCCTATACCTACTAGGGATTACGCTTGATTTCTAAACCACCTTAGGCTAACACACTTCTTACTTGAAGCCCAAGAGGAATATTTTGAGATTTAATTGGACTTGAGATAGAGCCAATTAGGGTTTTCAATATTAGGGATTGAAGTGTTAGAACACATTTGCCTACATAAAGAGAATAAACCCTCCCACATTTGTGTGGTACCCAAGACCCTGTTTGAAAAGATCTAATCAAGAACCCTAAAAATTAGGCTCTAAATTCACTTGAACCCTAAAATCTTGGACCTAATAAACTGAGTCATTCAGCGTGATTTCTAGGTCTTGACCTAGATTTTGTTCTACCATCTTTAGGGTAGGTTAGGTAAAGTTAATCCACATTGTAAGCCAACCAACCTCCAAATTAGGTCACAAGTCAAATCAACTTCTAAATCAAGCGAAATTCAAGGCACTAATTAAGCTAAAATTAGTAGACTTAAGGTCTTAAGTCCATACATTCCGATCTACTTGGAACCGCAGTGACAAGGAAGGTCGGGCGGGGGAAACCCTGTAACCCGTGAGAATGTTGTACCGTGTAGGGGTCTTTGTGGGGCTCTCCCTTCCTAGTTACCCAAGTATTTCTCAGGTGTGTGCATTTCTAATTCAGACTATAATCAGCCTCGAAACTGCCTTAGTCATCAAAAAATCTTTGAATGCCTTGATTGGGTCCAAATAACATCCAGTCCCTCATCTTTTCTCTAGAGCACACACAGAAAGGTCATTAGGTTTTTCTAACCAAAGAGATCTCACTCGATCTTCTTGGGAATCGCTTTTCAGATCTGATCAACTTCAATCTAATCAGAGTTTGATTCTACATCTTGATTCCACCATCTTTTAGGAAAACTATTTAAGAAACTTAAATCCAAATGAGCATCAAAGAGAAGATTTGAGGTTGCTCTCAAACACCATGATGACTATTTCAAGACCTCAAATCCAGCTAACAGGATTCAAGTTACTGATTGCACAGCAATCATAGGCCCTAATTCATCTGAATTAAGGGTAGAAACTAGCTTAACATGGACATTCTGCATGGATACACATCATATTTTGCATCCTAGATGATTTATATGTTTTATACATAATAATGTGTTATTTGAGAGGTATTAATAATTACAGGTAATCCAAGGCTGCAGATGACCGATCCAATCTTATGGATTTGTTTAGAACGACGACGGGAGTCTAACGCTTTTAAGATCGCATCAATCAGACTCCTGTAGCACCCTAGGGAGTCCGCAAAAGAAGCAGGAGCTAATGGGAAAATTGAAGAATATCCGGACCTCAGATGACAAATCTAACCGCACGGATGGATCCGAATCGATGTTTGCAACCCAACGGCGCATAAATCAACTCAATTGAAGGCATAGATCATCAGATACAAGAAGTTGGACGGCTACGATGGCGCCACATGGCACCATCGCAGCGGCCCCTCACCGCGCCCCAATCTTGGAAGGAAAGCCGTTGGCCGTTGGATCATCATCCAACGGCCGCAATGCATCCACGTCGCTCGTCTCCAGCTGCTTCATCAAGCGAGGGCGAGATCTCGATTGTTGGATTTCCATCCAATGGCCGAGGGCGGCTGCACAGGAGATGGAAACCGCAACAATCCGCGCGCGTAGCATAGCGGAGAGCGTGCTTAACAGCCAACGTGCGACGTAGGTTCAAGTCGTGATGTGGGAGTCGGCCATGCGCGGATGAAATTCAACCACAGGATCTTTCATCGGGCGGATCAGGCACAGACGCATGGCGGGTGCAAGAGCGTCAGATGAAGACACGCATGATACGCATGCCTTAGGAGTCTGTCAAGCACGGTGGACGCTTTTTAAGCCATCCGATCGAGAAATTGGACGGCTGAGAAGGTTTAGGATTTGAGGCACGGATTGAGGACATGCAACGAGCGTGCGAACGAAGCGCTCAGCGGCAAGCGAGCAAAGGCCGTCAAGATACAGATCCAAGGGTGCACAGTGCACCACATGTCAGCATTAGATCAAACCGTAAATGGAAGAAGGATTTGGAAGGCTTAATCAAAACCGTTAATTTTCCGATCAACGGATCTGATTAATCTGAAGCTTTTGCATAGAATTAAGGGCTCTAATGCCCTAAATACTCTTCACAAAAGCTATAAAAAGAGGCCTAAAGATCCCCCTTGAAGGCCATTCAATAGTTTCTATTTCTTCCTCCTACAACTTCTCTCCCTTCTTCCCATCTTGTCCACCTCTATCTCTACATCTCCATCTGAAGCGTCCATTAGGCCACCCTAATGGATCGTTGCTGCTCTTCCCAACCTCTCCAGAAGGCCACCACGAACCACCCGTGATACCCTTGTTTTGTTACATAAGTAGTTTATGTTTATGTAAGAATTTGTTTAGTTATATGTATGCAATTCATGTTCAAACTCTCTACTTGATATATATATATATATATATATATATATATATATATATATTGTGATTCATTGTCTATGCTATTTAGTAATTATATTTGGAACAAACGCATGAAATCAAAAGTGCTTCCTACCTCCCTATGATCGACCGAAACTCACCAGTTCCGTTAATTAATTTGCTCGAGACGTATTTCACGCAATATTACAACGCACTCATCTTTTACGCGATCTACGCCCCGAACAAATTGGCACCATTGCTAGAGACGCACGACTTTTGATTTCATCTATAACATACTATTTTTGTATGTAGGTACAACGAAACGAAGCGGCGAACGAGACAAAGCGGGCACTGCGAAAATCAAGTGCACACATTCTTATTAGAAACTCGGCTAGAAATTAAACATCTTTAAAATTCAATAACCGTGTTTTTGATGCTCCAAAAATCCTAAAATTTGGATTGGAACTAGACTTTCAAATTATCTTTCCAACACTACCATTCCTAAAAAGAAATTCCTTCGGTCGAATTTTTAAAAATTCGTGGAGTACATAGTCATTAGATTACTTAAAAACATAACTTTTATGAACTTTAGAAATCAATTCCGACTAACATACAAATCGGATTTACTCAAGATTTGTGGTGTTTGAGAGAATCAAATTAGCTTTCATTATCATATTTTTACAAAATTTTTTGAGCATATTTGATATTGTTTCCAATAGAAAAACCAACACGGGTCTAAATTCCATATTTGACCCCTGGTTTGTTAAAAATTCTTAACTAATTGTTAATAGTAAAAATTTTGGAAAAATACTCTCCGAAAAGCTTATTGAAAAAGGAATATTCTTGCCAAGTTTCAAATCAATTAAATTCCATCTTACTTGAGAGCATACATTTGAATTGTAGTCTTCAATTTGAAAAAGAACTTAGAAGCGCATGAGCCAATAGGATCACATAGGCTAACTTGGACTCCGACGAGCCCAAAAGTTAGTTGGTGAGGCAAGTCACCTTGTGGACCGCCCACCATCTACTAAATTGAAGAAACAAGTTAAAATTCATGAAAATATATCAAATAACCTGCATTTGGCTTGAAACTACTTGGTAGTTCCAACCTCTCCTGCAAAACCTGGTATCTAAGCCTGCGGGGTAGTGTCAAACGACCGCGGTTGCGAGGTAACGAAACTAAAGGCAAAAGCCAAAGGAAAAACCTTCCTCGTAGTCCCCTCGTAACCAGCCTGGCCAGATTAGCCTGAGAGACAGGAATTCCTTGCAGTCGATCTCTCGTCGAATTTTTTTAATAACACAAACTTAAACGAAAAATCCGGTCATCCGATCTAAAGAACCACTCTGATTAACAAGGCCTTAGCCTTGTTCTGCTTGACTACACCAACCCTTTGAGTTGGTGCATGCAAGGAAGGTCATTAGTGTAGATTTTTCCCTAGCAGAAGGGGTGACGTAATAATTACGGAAATAAAATATAAACAATCTCACAAAATACAATCACACAAAGTACACAAAGATTTTTAGGTGGAAACCCAAACCGGGTGAAAACCACCACCTAACCCTCTCGAGTTAGGATTTTCCGATCAACCAAGTTGATCAAAAACCACTAAACGAATCACTTTAAACGAGGGTGATTCAACCTCAATTACAACCACGCTACAAGTGCGAGGGTAGCATTCCTCAACCCCTTCTCTCCACGAGAAGGATTTTATCCCACGAAGGAGACGGGAATTCGCAAAGCGAATACCCAACCAAATAACAAAGATAAAATAACAAATAATCCTATAGAGCCAACAAAGTAATTTTAAACCTAAGCTTCTATAGGAATTAAGAAACTCCCTTTTGCAAGGAGTGCGTCGAGTCGATAACGCGGGTGCGTGAACCACGCGACGACGCAACGTCGCTCTCGTGAACTACGGCGGGAGAGCGGGTGCGCAAAAGCTTGATGCTCTCTAGATGAAGAACTAGAGCTTGGAGAGCAAGAGACACAAAATGGTTTGAAAGTATTTTGCAAGGTGTGTTTTGTGTATCTTGGTGTGTATATGTGCAAGAGGTTCCCCTCTATTTATAGAGACCTTAAGAAGGCTTTGGATAGCTTAGGAAAGGCTCCATAGCCGTTGGGTGCAAAGTCCAAGTGAATCAACCCGAAATCAGGAACAATCATTGCACTGACAGGGTTATCAGACGTCTAATTCTGGCATCAAACGTCTGGAAGACCACTTTAAGACGTCTGATTTCGTGCGGGTTCCTTCCTGACTTGAATCAGATCTAAACAGGGTTCTTGCGCAAGTCCATCAGACGACATACAGGACGTCTGGCACTATGTCTAGACGTCTGGAAAACTACTTTTTCGTGGAAATGGATTTGCAACGGCTAGAAAATCTCTGAGAAGAGATTTTCGGGTCAGTCGAGGCAAAACGGTCAATTATCAGACGTCTGGAAGGGCTTAAGGACGTCTGATAAGGCTCTAACGATCATATCCTTAAGTGTTTGCAAAGCGAGCCAACGGTCCACTAATTGGACGTCTGGCAAAGTCATCAAACGTCTCCTAAGACGTCTGGTCTAAGGTCTGGACGTCTGATTTCATCAGACAGAACTAACTATGTCCAGCCTAAACGTTATCAGACGTCTGAATCAACAGTCAGACGTCTTAAAACACTTTATCAGACGTCTAATTTGGGAATTAGACGTCTAAAACTCTATTTGAACCCTACATTGGTTTTCTAAGTTTTCTACAGAAAACCTAAGTATCCTAGGATTTTACGGGTGTTCCTAGGACTACTGTTAGGGTACTTTAAGGCTCCTTAACATAATGTTCTAAGGAAATAAAGAGCAAGAAAATAACGACAAATACAACGAGTACAAGAGAAGGAAATCTATCATATTCTTCATCTCCTTCTTCAATATATCGCTCATCGCGAATCTCTTCTGTTCACCATTAAGCTCCTCTAATCCGTCCTGGATGCGAGCTCGAACTTTGTATAATCACGTCTCCATTTGTAATTGTCCTGAAATCTAAGACTCCAAGTGCAAATGTTAAATGACACGTGTTTTGTTATCATCAAAACAAATGATCGTGGTGCTCTAACACCAACAATTAAGACCTAAACTTGTGGGACCTTGGGAGCTGAACCCAAAGCGGCAAAGGCAATTCTCGTCCGACCTCTTATCTCAACCTTCTTCCACTCGTTTAGCTGAAATGGCTAATCCTGGTCCTCAAGTTGATCAGAACCCTCAGAATCAGGACCTAATGACTCGTCTGGAAGCTAGGGTCAAGGAAACAAAACAGAAATACAAACAGAGCAACGACATGATTCTCACAACACTTGATAGGATGCAGCATCCACCACACGGAGAACAACTGCAGGACTTCTACGATCCAGCAACAACAATTATAGCACCTCAGGTCCGGATTCCCGCAGGTGGAGACGCATTCGAGTTAAAGCCGAATGTCATAAGTCTGATTCAAACTCATTTCCATAGAAACTCGAATGAGGATCCCTTCCAACACATCAAAGATCTGATTCGGATTGCAGAGTCAATTCGACCTAGGAATGTAGATATCGGAATTATTCTCATGAAACTTTTTCCATTTTCTCTCAAGGATAAAGATGCTTATTGGTTCAAGACTATCGGAAGGCCAATTGGAGCCTAGGAGGAATTACGTCGCGAATTCCTCCAAAAGTTCTTCCCGATCGATCGAACAAATGCTATGAGGCACGCGATCACGACCTTTGCCTAAGGCCCAGGAGAGAAGCTGCACGACACCTGGGATGGATTCCACGATCTTCTCAGGAAGTGCCTACACAATGGTATACCCAAATGGCACCTCGATCATGTATTTTACCATGGGCTGGATGACACACATCAGTACCTGACCGATGCATCTAGCAGTGGGAATTTCCTCATGAAGGATGAGAACAGCGCATTTGAACTATTCGAGTCCTTAGCAGAGAACTCGATGAATGCCGCCTCAATGAACCAGTTCTAGCAACCTAGACAGCAACAAGTCAGTGTCCACGAAACTCAAGCCGAGTCTTGACCGAGCCGACATGGACATTATCACCAAGAAGCTGGACAAGGTGGATCTGCTCGATAAGAAGCTCGATGAATTAATGCGAGCAAGATCTGGATCTTCTAGCAATACTGCTCCATCTTACTCCTCTCAAGCATCCCGAGCCCCCTTTGCTCGTACATATCCATTCACTCAGGATGTTCTCTCCATCTCCGCAGGATCCTGCGGACCAGGAACCCGTGAACAATGTGGATCTGGCACCGTACAATTAAGGTTACACACCACATGACGATGCAAGTGCATATTCTTTCGATGAATTTACATCTGAGACGTCTTCGGCCTACGAAGATGTCAATGCTATTCAAGGTTACGAGCGTAACCCGTATTCTGAAACATATAACCCTGGTTGGTGCCAGCAACCCAATTTCTCCTGGTCTGGTAACCCATAGAGACCGAGTCAAGCTCCACACTACCAGACCAGGCAATACGGGAATGCACAAAACACATACCCAAGGCAATAGTCATTCCCGTTGCAGCAACAGACACGCTCTATCTATCAGCCGCTGACCAAGCTACCAACTACCCTCCAAAGCGAGCCAACCCTTTGGAGTCTTTGAAGGAGGAATTGCAGGCATCAATTCGGAAATCGACTCATGACAACCTGTAAATAATGAAGGTAATGGCTAACCAGATTTAAAGCAAACAAAACACGCAAAACCAGATGATGCAAGAGCATAGATCACAGGGAGCTTTGCCCTCCCAACCTGTCCCAAACCCGAGATGTGTGCAGAATCAGGACGCCCCGCCTAGGTTCCAAGCACCACAGGGGCAGGCACATGCTGTTCTGCAAGCACCTCCCGCACCACTTGGTTATGGGCTCGATCAGCCACCTCTGTTGCCAAACCCTGTGTATCCAGACCAACCCGCTCCTCTACCCCTTCATGAACAACACGTCGATGCAAAAGCTGTCACCTTAAGGAGCAAAAAGACTACACAGGACCCGCTACCTAGGCAAACAGGTAACGATTTTTCCTATGCTCTACCGCAAGATGGCTCGCAACCCTCTTCCTTAGATAAAGGAAAGAAGCCCCTAGACCTTGAAATTCCCGTCCCTTTTCCCACGGCCTAACGCAAGATTCAGCACGGAAAAAAGATACACGGAATTTCAAAGACCTAAAATCTATGTTCAAAGAAGTTCACATTCAGGTCCCTCTGCTCGAAGCAATAGATCACATCCCTATTGTTGCTAGGTTCTTCAAGGACTACTGTACTCTGAAGCGACAGTAGAGAATTGGACGACAAACGGTATTATCTGAGGAAGCCAATGTTGTTATCTTAACCGACTCACCTCCAAAAAGGACCCAGGCACACCACTGATTTCCTGCTTTTTGCAGGATTCTCCTTTTGATAGGACCCTTCTTGACTTGGGGTCGTCCATCAACCTAACTCCCACCGCAGTATTTGATTGATTTCGATTTGGAGAGTTAAAGCCCACCTCGGTTACCATACAGTTGGCTACCAATCGGTGAAAATCTCGAGGGGGTGGTTGAAGATGTGATCGTAAAAGTCCAAGGATTATGCTTTCTAGCAAACTTTTTTGTTCTTGATATGGAGGTTCCTCCTAATCTCCATAATGCACCGGTTATTCTAGGTCGTCTGTTTTTGGCAACCGCCCGTGCAAACATCGATTGTGCATCAAGATGCATGGAGATTACCCTAGGGAACGAAAAGCTTAGACTAGACATTTTCAGGCATCAAAGAACTTCGATTGTGATTTAATCAAGGAGGATGGTGAAGATGAAGATTCAGCTTTCCATGGGAACATTGGGCTCCTCTGCAAAGACCCAATTGCAGATTCATCTTCACTATCAGGGGTCTTAGATCGCGATCCATATGGGACTGAGACTAATGACATACACATTTCATCCCATGAATCTAGTTGTCATGGGTGTTCATCTGCTTCCAACACCCCTTATCCTGAATATCCTATCCTATCTAACACTAATATCTTAAGGCAGGATTACATCACCACTACGGACGGATTCTCCATTAGTCAGGATCAGTAGACTTCCGTTTCCTCTCCTCCCCTGCATAAACCCTCTCTCCACCCTCCACTACTAGAGTTACAGCCCTTACCTGATTCGCTCAACTACGTGTTCCTAGGAGAAAGTAAGACGTATCCCGTGATTATCAATGCTCACTTGACTCCAGACCAAGAACACCAGTTGATCTCCATTCTACAAGCACATAGGGCTACTATCGGGTGGGGCATTACTGATCTCCACGAGATTCGCCCCTCATATTACACTCATCATATCTACACTAATGAAGGGGTAAGACCATCAAGACAACCTTAGAGACGCCTAAATCCAAATATGTTAGAGGTTGTCAAGGAGATCATTAAATGGCTGGACGTAGGCATTATATATCCAATTTTCGATAGCCAGTGGGTGAGTCTCATTTAGATTGTGCCCAAAAAGGTGGGACTCACCGTGATCAAAAATGAATTGGGCGAATCCATCCTAACTCGCACCACGACTTCTTGGCGGGTCTGCATTTATTATAGGAAGGTAAACTCGACTACCAAAAAGGATCATTTTCCTTTATCCTTTATTGATCAGATTTTAGAATGGCTGGCCATGTGTAGTTTCTTCTGCTTTGTGGATAGATACTCCGGGTACAATCAAGTAACGATCGACCCGAAAGATCAAGACAAGACGACTTTTACGTGTCCCTTCGGAACATTCGCTTTTAAACGGATGCCCTTTGACCTCTGCAACGCACCAGCTAGTTTTCAGCGATGCATGATGGCCATCTTTTCAAACATGATCGAGGACTACGTAGAAGTGTTCATGGACGACTTATCCATGTTTGAAGATTTTTCGTCTTGTCTTAATAACCTCATAAAGATCCTAAGGAGATGTATAGAAGTTAACCTAGTACTTTCATGGGAAAAAAGTTATTTTATGGTAAGGGATAGCATCGTACTAGGCCACAGGATCTCCTCTAATGGACTCAAGGTCGACCGAGCTAAGTTCGAAATCATTTCGCAATTACCTCCGCCTAGCTCGATTAGGCAAATCAGATCATTCTTAGGGCATGTCAGATTTTATCGAAGATTCATTCAAGATTTCTCGAAAATTGCTCGTCCATTAACGAATCTTCTGGTAACCGACACTCCCTTTGATTTCGACTCCTCGTGGCTCAGCGCTTTCGAAACCTTACGAAGCGTTGTTTCAAGTGCACCTATTCTCCAACCTCCCGACTAGCCTCTTGACTTCGAGATGATGTGTGATGCGTCCGACTTTACCATCGGAGCCGTTCTTGGCCAACATCGGGAGCGCCATCCATTTGTAATATACTACGCTAACAAAACGCTGAATGAGGCTCAGCGTAACTATACAATCACTGAAAGAGAATTGCTAGCTGTGGTATTCGGGTTGGAGAAATTCAGGTCATACTTACTCGGGTCCAAAGTTATCTACACTAACCATTCCACCCTCCGACATTTGTTGGCAAAGGACGCCAAACCCCGCCTTATCAGATGGATCCTTCTTTTGCAAGAGTTCGATGTCGAAATCCGCGACAAAGTCGGAGCCCAAAATATTGTGGCAGATCACTTGTCTCCACTAAACCCAGACTATATTCCGTACTCCCCGCCGATATCAGACCGATTTCCAAATGAGTCTCTGCTGTCTATTAACTCTGTTGAGTTTCCTTGGTACACTGATATAGCAAATTATCTCGTCGCAGGCAGGCTACCTGCGGGATTATCCAAGGATCAAAAACTCAAATTTATATCAGAGGCTAAATTCTATTTTTGGGACGACCCACTGCACTTTTGCATTGGGGCTGATCAGATCATCCGTAGATGCATCCCTAATTCGGAAATCTCTAGTGTGCTATCCTTCTGCCACAGCGCTGCTTATGGGGTCATTTCTCGGGCCAAAAGATCACCGCAAAGATTTTGCAGTCGGGATTTTTCTGGCCAACCATTTTCAGAGATACACACGAGTTTGACAAGTACTGTAAGCGATGCCAGGCGGTCGGTTCTATGACCCGGAGAGACATAATTCCTCTCCAATCTATTCTTGTCATCTGGGGCATCGACTTTATGGGCCCCTTCCCAAACTCGCATGACTTTGAGTACATACTCCTCGCAGTAGACTATGTCTTAAAGTGGGTAGAAGCTATCCCGGCAAGACAAGCCGATCATAAGACTGTTACATCCTTCGTTCGGGAATTCATTTTTGCGAGATTCGGAGTTCCCCGCGCCCTGATAAGCGATGGGAGTAGTCACTTCATCCATGCCCATTTCAAGTCATTATTGAAAAAATACGGGGTGCAGCACTGCATTACTACCCCGTATCACCCACAAACCAATGGACAGGCTGAAGTATCTAACCGTCAAATCAAGTTTATCCTTCAAAAGATGGTTAGACTTGATAGGAAGGATTGGACTGATCGGTTGATTGATTCACTATGGGCATATCGGACCGCGTACAAGGCCCCGCTCGAAATCTCGCCATACCACATGGTGTATGGAAAGGCCTGTCACCTTCCTGTGGAGCTGGAGCATCGTGCCTTTTGGGCAATGCAAAAGTGTAATCTGAACCTCGGGGTCGGAGGTTATGAAAAGAAGCTCTAACTCAGTGAGTTAGAAGAAATTAGGCAGGAAGCATACGAGAATGCAAAAATATACAAAGACAAGACAAAGGGTTTCCATGATCGACAAATCCGAAAGGAGTTCGCATCTAACCAGCAAGTCTGGTTGTTTGACTCCCAACTCAAATTCTTTGCAGGAAAGCTCAAGTCCAAGTGGATTGGGCCATTTCTAGTGGTCCACTCGTATCTTAACGGGGCGGTCCAAATTAGAGACACGAAATCTGGGCATGTTTTTACGGTTAATGGCCAGTACCTCAAACCATTTTTGCCCAAGAACCTCCTGCTGACAAAACGATACATCTTCTCGATGACGTGTGACTGACAAGTTGCCTAACTGGAGGCGTTAAACTTAGCATGTATACATATATACATAGCATATTTCATTTTCGCATATTGTTTCGCATATTGTTTTGCATATTGTGTATGCCATTGCAGTGATGGCATGAGCTAAATGACAACTCAGAAGCAGTTTCAGGTGCTTTCTATCCGCATACACCTTGCCTTATTCCAATTTCTTTTATTCATGCATGAGGACATGCAAACACTTAGGCATAGGGGAGGTAGTCCATAAAAACTGAAAATTTTCTGCCAACAAGTGGGGGATTAGATTGTTTTATCAAGAGGTTTTATTAAAGATTTATTGTTTAGTAGATTCTTAAGCTTAGAATCCAATATAAGCTCACATCTGCATGTAGAATTTACAATGGATCCACTGTGAAAACTGATAGACATCTCTAGTTTATCGAGAAAAAGCATTGCTTCTTCTCCTGAGACTTTGGACAGCAATCAGGGAGTCAGGTGAACCATCTTCTATTAGATCCACCAAAACATGTGTGAGATGGGAGTAAAGAGTCTACTGGTGCTCTAAGGTTAGCGTAAGGAATCTTTAACTGTGAATAATTGAATGACACTCGGAATTGGACATAGTTTTCGCTCTCAATTCTTGCATACTGATTCTATGAGAAATTCTGTATGAGAGCCACCAAATAAGGCAAAAACACAGAGAGCGGGTTCTGATAACACTAGAACTGAGATAGATGGTCACGACCGTCCTCTGCGGAATCCTCGACTAAAGGAGGGTACTGATGTCAAGGTCAGAAATATGTCATCCTATCCGTTCCCTACCCGATGCCGAGAGTTTGCACTTCCACCAAATAAGCCACCTGAGATCCTCTTGGTCATCCACAAAAATCCCAAATAATGCCTCATGAATAAAAGTACGTATGTTGTGTGCATTTTTGCGTTATGTCATGTTAGTAACGGCATTGTACCAGTAGATATGAAAAAAAACAAAATACAAAAGAGGTATTTGCTTGAAAAAAAAAATATTACGTTAAGAAGTTTGAGTTATGTAAATCAAAGTACTCTGAGGCAAAAACACCTACCACATGAACCACCAAATACAGCCTAAACTTATTTTTTCTATATTCCTGACCACCTGAATACGGGCTGAGGAGTCTGACTTAGTCGTAGGATTATTAGAACCTAATTAAAGTGTGATGCCATGCAAGACCACCAAATACAGTTGCAAATCTAGTGAGATGTGAGCTCAAGAAGAAAAAGAAAAAGAAAAGAGAGAGAAGAAAAAGTACAAAAGATTAAAGAGAGCATAATTTTCCAGCCTTTTTCTAAGTTAATTTATTCAATAATCTAGAAATCTATATTCTAAAATACTAGTCTCTATGTAGCACCAGAAGAGAGACAAAATACAAATCCAGCTAACTCCGACGTCTTCTACCTAAGCCAAAAGTTGGAGCTAGAATCAGAGAATAGTTTAAATCCCCGAGAGAAGAGGTTTGCCTATCCCAATAGAATTTTACCAGGGGTCAAGTACAAGCTTTAAATATATATCGACTCTTCGCTTGAATCCGTTGCAAAAGCTACAACATTACATATTCATGGTTATCTGGGTTCTGATTTTTTGGATGAAATAAAAAAAATAAACCTTTAGTTAAACTCTTGATAAAAAATAAACCCGTGTCTTGCACTTACTAAGGACTAGCAAAATTTAGGCATGGGGTATGATTGCGCAGCAATCATAGGCCCTAATTCGCCTAAATTAAGGGTAGAACCTAGCTTAACATGGACATTCTATATGCATACACATCGTACTTTGCATCCTAAATGATTTATATGTTTTATACATAATAATGTGCTATTTGAGAGAGATTAATAATTGCATGTAATCCAGGACTGCAGATGACCAATCCAACCTTATGGATCTGTTTAGAACGACAACGAGAGTCTAACGCTTCTAAGATCGCATCAATCAGACTCCCGTAGCACCCTAGGGAGTCCGCAGAAGAAGCATGAGCCAAAGGGCAAATTGAAGAATATCCGAACCTCAGATGACAAATCCAACCGCACGAATGGATCTGGATCGATGTTCGCAGTCCAACGGTGAAGAAATCAACTCAATCGGAGGCCTACATAATCAGATACAAGGAGAAGAAGATGGACGGCCACGATGGCATCACGTGACGCCATCGCAGCTGCCCCTCACCGTACCCCAATCTTGGAAGGAAAGCAGTCGAACGTAGGATCGTCCTCCAACGGCCGCGATGCATCCACGTCGCCCATCTCTAGCCACTTCATCAAGCGAGGGCGAGATCTCGACCAATGGATTTCAATCCAACAACCAAGGGCGGCTGGACAAGAAATGGAAACCGCAACAATCCGCATGCGCAGTACAGCGGAGAGCGCGCTTAACAGCCAACGCGCGACACGGGTTCGAGTCGTGATGTGGGAGTCAACCGTGCGCAGATGAAATTCAACTGCATGATCTTCATCGAGCGGATCAGGCACAGACGCGTAGTGGGCGCTGGAGCATCAAATGAAGACGCACGTGATGACGCGCGCCTTAGGAGTCTGCTGGGCACGGTGCATGCTTTTTAAGCCGTCCGATGGTTCAAGATTTGAAGTGAGGATTGAGGCTGTGTGACAGGCATGCAGACGAAGCAGCGAGCGGCGGAAGAGGGGAGGTCGTCAGATGCAAATCCAAGGGCACACAGTGCGCCACGTGTAAGCACCAGATCAAATCGTGAATGGAAGAAGGATTTGGAATGCTTAATCAGGACCGTTGATCGAGAGATCAACGGATCTGATTAATCTGAAGCTTTTGCACGGAATTAAGGGCTCCAATGCCCTAAATGCCCTTCACAAAAGCTATAAAAAGAGGTATAAGGGTCCACCTTGAAGGCCATTCAATAGTTTCTTCCTCCTACAACTTTCCCTTCTTCCCGTCTTCTCTGCCTCTGTCTTTGCATCTCCGTCTGAAGCGTCCGTTGGACCACCCCGACAGATCGTTGCTACTTTTCCCAACCTCTCCAGAAGGCCACCACGAACCACCCGTGGTGCACTTGTTCTGTTACATAAGTAGTTTATATTTATGTTAGAATTTGTTTAGTTATATGTATGCAATTCATGTTCAAACTCTCTGCTTGATATATATATATATATATATATTGTGATTCATTGTCTATACTATTTAGTAATTATATTTGGAACAAACGCATGAAATCAAAAGTACTTCCTGCCTCCTTATGATCAACCGGGACTTACCAGTTCCGTTAATTAATTTGCTCGAGACGTATTTCGCGCTATATTACAATGCGCTCATCTTTTACGCGATCTATGCCCCGAACAGTTACCATACCAAAAACAACCCACATTATGAACCTGTTGGACTGCTATTCACACAAATGATACATGGTTCAACCTGAGATAATCTTTTAACTGAATACAGTGAATTATGGAGACTACACAATACCGAGTATATACATTGTTTATCCAATCCACACCTTTGGAAGATGTACCAAGGTCTCATGGAAAAACGTGGCTGTATGTTAAACACATTACAGCAAATCATTGATCAAAATTACCCGTACATCCCTTCAGAAATTGATAAGACACCTTGGAACAACATTGAGATCAATATGATTTCCCAGAGCCCGAGGAAGAGAATCAAGGTTGTTGTGGACCCCCAACCCAAATAGAATCTGATTCAAATTATGTGCAGATTGATACACCTAATCTTGAGATGGGTTAGGAAGATCCAATTGCAGGTATTCCCAATTTTAAGCCAGCCCTAGAAAATCAAGAGCCTGGTTCACCAAACTTTGAATTCCCAAACACCTGTAATGATTATGACATCCCTATAGAGCCCAACCTAGATTTTAGTGATTCAATCCTTATCCTTAACCTAGCATCTGGATTCGAGCCTATTTGGGATAATCATGAGGCCCATAATGATGAAAGTCAGATTTTGAATTTGAATTACGATTCAGAGCCTGTATTTGATGATTACATCTCTCCAAACTCCTCCGAAATACAAATCGATTTTTCGAAAGTCACGTCAATCTATGATATAGAAACCGAGGAGCTAGAAGAGTTGGGATTCGATTGGGTCTACCCTATGAACCAAAAACCCGAGCCTATACCCACTAAGGACACCTTTTTAAGCTTACAATCTAAAATTAGGATAGATCCAAATCAAGTGGCTGATTCTACATCTCTTGATCATTTCTATGGTAGAACCTCTAATCTAGAATCGAATTCAGAACAAGATCTTCATAAGTTCTCCGATGATTTCGAATCCTACTCTAATTTCGGAGAACGTTTGTTTCCTGACAATTATGAACTAGTTTACAAACTCAACATCCATGATCCGTTCTTCAACTCTGACCCTGAGGTCCCTGATCTCGAAATCATTGATTCAAAATCAGGTTCACTGAGATGAAATCATTCCTTTATGATCTGCAGGATTCAGAAGCAGTAAGTGCCGAGAGTGTGCAATCCAGAATTCGAATCTTTTATTGACTCAGATTTCCATGATCCTATAAGCACTCTCCAAGCATTTACATTTGATTTTGATGAACACTACAAAGACAATCTTGATGAACCGACCTTTGAACCTTTCTAGAGGAGCCCTCAACACATATAATTCTCCTTGAAGCCACCTCTTCTGCACCACATTCAAAACCTTCTCAAATCCGATCCCAACCCCGACCCACCACCGGAACCAACTTCTACTCTGATTCTCCTCTCGATGATCGGGTTGCATATGATTCTCCTCCATCTTTTAATCAAGTTTCGGACTTTGATCAGACTACTAATCACGTCTTATCTTTCTCTGATTACTCTTGTAGGGTTCCTACATCCTCCACAGACTCTTTTGCATTCGAGGATCCCTACTCTGACCAGACTGAATCGAATCAGCCAAACCCTGGATTTTCATTTCCACATCCTTCTGAGTCACAGAACAACTGGTGGGCACTATATCTCTTGATCCACATCCATTAACCCACAAAACTGATTGGATTTGGGTTGCATCATCAACATGTTGATCTGAACAAGCACCTCGTTGGACCAACCAGGCTTTTGATCAAAGTGCATGTTCTACAAAACTCCAATGATTTGACTACTCCTTATCCATGATCACTTTTTGCTCGGCTGAAAGCATCGAATTTAGCACTTAACGGTAGGCAACCCATCATTTCAAAAACCCGACATCCTTCAGATTATCCTTTTGAGCTACACGTCTACTGCACGGTGAGTTCAGAGTTAGAATAGCTCACTCCACCTTTGGTATTCATACCAAAGCTTGAAATCGTCCGCAACAATCATCCCACCTCGTTCACCCACCCATTGATCATGTTCTAATCCTTGAACCCAAGCTAATTTCATACCCTCCGGTTTACAATGAGAACATTGCAAAACTTAAGCACGGGAAATATTAGAGTGTAAACATATAAAAATTCAAGTTATGAAGGGTTCTCACAACAAGATTACTCACATTAAAAAAACTAAAAAAAATAAAAAATTGAAAGAACAAAAATATGGAAAGGGAAGGAAATTTTGTGAGATTAATTGCATATCATTCTTGAGGAAATGAAGAGGTAATTTAAATGTCAAAAAGGAGCAACAATTTGAAACAAAAAGGGATAGTCATTAGTAAATGATTATGGAATCTACTTAAATTCTAGACCAAATCAAAAGAAAAAAAATTAAATCCTAAAAGAACAAAGAGATATGGAGATTAGTAATGATTGCTGATCTTAAACCTCTTCGGCTTGTTTTAGGGCTTAAATATTCAAATATCCGTTAAGATCTAGATAGTCCTCAAGAGATTAAGGAAAATACGAAGCTTATATATTAGGTATAAGGCTTAGGGATTATCCAGCCTCGTTAACTAACCTCTGCTTTGCGGAACTCAACCTAAGCACCCTAATCCACACAATCTGGTTCAGTGCGCCTAATAATCAAAATCACGCAAAGGCGTTTACTCCGTTCTGAAAAAGCTACCTAAATTAGGAGCAGCTTATCAACACAAATTGATTTGGATGAGTTCCCGACACGGAGAGGCAGAAAATTTCCCTCAAAGATGTGCAATAACATACCGTCCCCTCGGTGCTTGTCTCCTAGGATATTTAAACATCCTACAAGGGGCACGTAAGCACATTGTGCTGATTCAAGCGCCATGGGTGGGATTATCCAGAAATGTCGATTGCCAGAGCCTAAATTTAGCTACAGAACACCATAGGCAGCACTATCTCAAAGTGTCGAAAGCCAGGGTTCTGAGGGTTGCCATGGGCGGTGCTATCTCGAAGTATCGATTACCACGGACCCTGCAAGGATTGATGGTGGGAACTAAGAATCTGATACAGACTGTGTTTTTGAGCCAATCCGAAGCTAGAAATAATCAAGAAAAAGAGAGCTCTCCAAAAATGCAAAAATTCTTCTCTCTTACAAAAACGCACTGCAAACTGAACCGGAACTAACCATGTTACAAGTACGGGTGCTTTAACCGCGGGGTTCAACAAACCTTTGGATAGTTTCTGTGAGTCTTAGAAACCTTCGCGGCGGACTGAGACAAAAGTTGGTCAGGTCTGAATCTTGGTTGATAGTTGAATACCTTTAGGCCTACTATTAGCATTCTGACCTAATTTCTAAAGATAAGAAAGTATCAGGACTTTGAACATCAAGGCTTGGTTTAGAATCTAAGTTAATTTTATAAGATTTTACTAAGGGACTAGCAAAAGTTAGGCATGGGGGTATGATGATAACGTCATCATCAGCCATATCTAGCTTTAATTAGTCATAATCAACAGATAAATGCTCCTACATAACCGTCAGAAGACCGTAATTCACTGCACATACATTTTGAGAGACATGAAAACAAGGGTAAAACTACAATTTTAACAGAATATCTTAATTGCAGAACGATCACGGGATTTCTAAGGGATTAATTAATGGTCAAATGATCATAAATGACTAATAATTGGGTTCATGCAAAATAAAATGGGTTTCACGCGCTTTAAAAATTAAATGACATCTGAAATCCTAAAAACAGACCTACTTAATTCACTGAGGTTCTAGTCAGAATAAAATTCATCTAAATCTTCTAAAAATCATAGAAAAATATTCTCTAAGATTTGGTATGTTTGATTTGACCATTGGAACCTAATTTGACTTAAAACAAAGTCTCAGACAGACAATTGCCCTAATTTGGATTTCTACACAAATTACCCAATCAAACTTGGTTGAAACCTAAATCTGACTTCACCATCCGATTCTTTGGGTCCAAATTAGGTTTGTACCAAAATTTGAGTCCAATCAGAAATCACCTTGACCTAGTTTACATTGCAGTCCTATCTGACACTTTCCTCTCACACATATGCCCCTAACTTTCGAAATAATGGGTCCTTAAGTTTCTCATCGTTCTTTGCAAACAGGTCCCCATGCCATTTTTGGAAGGTCAGAACTTCACCTCCAAAATTCGACCGAGGATTTCTCGCTCGATTCTCAATCGAACACTCCCAAAATTGATAGGGAAATTCATTGAGCAATTCCATTCCAAATGGGACCGTTCATGAAACCTAAAACCCCTTAGAAGTCTCATGCGAACGGTTTGAACATATAAGTATCTTACATGCGCAAGAAGCTCAGAGTTTCCAAGCTTATTTCCAAGCTTGGAACTCCATCTTAAGCCTATAAATGGACCATGTGAGGCATGCCTTACTTCTTTAGCAAGGTTTTAAGCCACAACAAGTCTTCCTTTCCTCTCTCTGGCTCGCTCCGACGAGCTTCTCCCTCTGTCATCCTACGACCTCCCAACGGCCAAATTGGGAGTACTACGTTCCTCCCCTCCTCCGTCTGCTCCTCGATGACCAACTCAGGGGCTCCTAGATCTCCCTCTTCCTCGCCGCACCTCCACTGGAGCATTCTCTTTCACAGCGCCGGCCAATCACTGCCGGTGCCCTCCTGACCATTTCGACCAATAAAACTAGGTTTCCCCACATCCTCTTCCCCTCTACTCTCTTTACCCCTCATTAAAATCTCGTTTCGACTGCCATTCATGCCGTTCGCTCTCCGTGTTCCCCACGACCAGCCGAGCTCTGGCGAGGCCTCCACAAGTCCTCAAGCCACCACTCGCCTCGCCACAACTCCCAAAATATCCATCGTACCCTACTAACCAAAACCCCTCAAGAAATTGAGGGGATTGGACCACCAAACACCCTACCAAACACACCCACCTTCAAGCTCCCTCTCTGACTTCGCACGCCCTCCACACACTCATCACACAAACACCGCCACCACACTCCACGTCCACCGACGATGCTTATGAACGTGTTTGATTCAGGTTACAAACCCGTATTGTGATTCGTAGGTAGTCGACGCTCTCCGCCATAGCCACCGTCACGCACGACATCTTCCGCCCGCCTCCGGCCACTTCAGACCCTAGTAGCACTTCCCAGAGCTGCAAACTCACGCCACTCATCCACCTGCAGCTTCAATTGGGTTTCGAGGCCTCAGCGTAGCTCCAATTGGACGAAGCAACACCAGCAGCTGACACACAAAGGAGCCATGAGTTTAGTCCCACATTGTGAGATTCAAGACCAGAGGTAGCGCTTATTAGGAAGTTGTCACATACGTTGTTCACCTCGAGAACATGGGGTAAGGTCCCCTTACACATGCCTTCACTTCTCGGTCACCACCCACGCCAGTGACCTTGGTCAGACCCGATTACCCGAATCCATGAACCCGATTATTGATCCGACTATGCTCTGGGTTGAGAGAAAGGAGGAGGAATTGTGAGAGAGCGGGGGAAGGTTTTGCTGCGTGCCTCTCTACCTTGTACTGAAGGAGAAGAGAAGCTGTGCTATAGGCAAAACAAGAAGAAAAAGAAGAGGTGAAGCAAAGAAGAGAGCCGTGCTTAAAGAAGAAGAAAGAAGACACTGTAGCAGGCGACGATTAAGTCGTCTGATACACCTACCAGACGTCTGATTTGGGTTTAATGTTGGTACTATTGAAACATTTAAGTACCTAAGTTGCACAGTTGAAATTGCAGTAGCATCATTTGAATAATTACTATATGTGCTTAGACTAATAATTGGTGATCTAAATCACCATTATTTTATCTTAGTTATCTTTTTGGTCTTAAAATACATTGAGCTTCATTGAATACTTAATGTGGCAGAGTAATATTCATTGAAATATAATTATTATACTCAATTTCCTGTGCTCATTTATATGCAATTAAATATTAGCATGTGAATTCCTATTTGCTTCTTATGTTCGACCTCAGATACTCTTTTCAAATTCGAATATAAATTCTATTTGTTTTCCTATGATTTCGACTACACTGCAACGCAACGATTTTAAAATATCGATCTCGCGCAATAAACAAGTAATCTCTCATACTCACTCCGGGCAACGATCACAATGTCATCTCTCAACTCCTGAGTGGTAAAAATACCATTATAAATAGGCTGAAGAAACGGATTTTTTTACTTCCCAACCTCCGTGGCAATATCCAATGACATTTCTGACAACCTTAATAATGCCATTGTGCCTTGAGAAGAAGGATAAACCGAGAAAACAGTTCTGAATCACTAATTTCAAATCTTTTTTTTTTTTTGAAAAAGGAAAGGGTAGTTACCAAGGGTGATAACTACCCAAATATATTAAAGAGAGGATTAACGGCCACCGCCAATACAAAGGGCAAACATCAAGACCCCTCACTCACAAAGACTCACTCCAAAATTTAAACAAAATAGTAACAGACTCCACAAAATTCTCCACATAAGGGCTCTGGCCTCTAAACACTACAGCATTCCTACCCAACCAGATGCCCCATAGGACCGCCAACGGTCTGGCCCTCACCTTCTTCGTACGAAAGACATTTTGCCCAGCATTACCCCCTCCACCTCTGAAGCTGCACCAAAACCCATCAAATGACCGGCAGTTCCACCACCCCGCTCCCATATGACTCCAAATCTGCACGACAAACGGGCAGGTGAAGAAAAAGTGGTCAACCTCTTCATCCTCACCTTCGCACAACAGGCAAACCTTACTCTCCCCAGGAGCCCATCTCGCCCTCCAAACCTTAGTCACAAGCCTCCTCCTCCTAAGCAGCCAAGCAAAAATCTTAACCTTCAACGAACACAGCCTTCCAAACCTGTCTGCAGTCTCTCACCAGATCCAAATCACCTTTGGGATCCCTGCCGAACAATCTCCTGTACGCAGCCCCCACCGAGAACTCACCTTCATCCCATCCAAACATATCATTTCCAGAAGCCGACTACAGACCTAATTCTTCAAGCAATCTCTAGAAATCGTGAGTTCTCGCATCTGAGAGATTCCCTGCAAAGGATGGGCACCACCCACCTTCCCAAACTTCGACCACTGACGCCTCTTTGCTTTGGGACATAGCAAAAAGTCTTGGAAATCTTCTAGTGAGCGCACCTTGCCCCGTCCAATCATCCTGCCAGAACCTAAAGATCTCCCCCGTCCCCACCACCGGTACAAAACAATCATGCACCTTAGGAGCCACCATCGACAAATCTTTCAAGAAGTGAGAAGCATCCCTCGGCGAAGATATCAGGAGATCCCAACGCGACGGGCCACCATAAGCCGTCTTAAAAACCCTGCCCACCAAATCCTTCCTACACTCCAAGAGACTCCCAACCCACTTCACCAACAGGCTATCATTAGACCTCTCCAGGTCCCTCACCCCAAGCCCCCCCTCCTCCACCGGTTTGCAGACCTCCGCCCATGCCACCAACCTGGCACCAGGTCCATTCGACCCCTGATTGGACCAAAAGAAATTCCTCATAAGCCTCTCCATCCTCAAGATGACCTGCCGGAGCAACTTCATGACAGAGGTGAAATACAACGGCATAGTCACCAGAACCGCCTTGAGCAAGACTAGCCTTCCACCCCTCGACAAAAGCCTGGACGCCCACCCCGCCAGCCTCTCCATCAGGGGAGCCCAATCCTTCACCAGAATCCTACCATCCGTCAACGGCAAACCCAAGTATCTGATCGGTAGCTTCACCTTCTCTGTGCCAAGACCCAAGCTACACTCCCTCACCTCCGCCTCTGTCAAATTAAAAGGGACAAATTCTAATTTAGACAGGTTAATCTGCAGACCTGAAGCTTCGCCAAACAAGAAAAGCAAGATCCGCATCGTCCTGGCTTCCGCTTCCCTGCCTTATATAAAAAAAATTATATCATCCGCATACTACAATAACGGAATGCTAGTCCCATCTCCCAAAGAGAAACCCCTCACCAAGTTCCTCTCACACGATTTCTTAGCGGCCCTCGCAAGCGCATCTGCTGCAATAATAAAAAGCATCGGAACCAAAGGACACCCCTGTCTCACCCCCCTTCTCAGCTGATCCAACCCCCTGCCGGATTTCCATTGATAAAGACCGAGAACGACGTCGTGGTGACACACCTCTTCATTCAGTCGATCCATATAGGTGGAAAACCCCTCTTCATCAAGGATGCCCAAAGGAAAGACCACTGCACCGAGTCATAAGCCTTACTGAAATCAACTTTCCACATGAAAGCCTTCCTCCTACTCTTCCAAAACGACAGGATCTCCGAGGCCATCACGTACCCCTCCAAAATATTTCTACCGGGGATAAAAGCCATCTGTACCAAATCCACAATCCTAGCCAAGGTCCTCCTTAGCCTATTCGCCAAAAGCTTAGCCACAATCAGGTAGATAGCATTTGAGAGAGCTATCGATCTGTACTCCTGGATCTCCTCAGCACCCTCTTTCTTCGGCAACAGGAACAAGTAAAACTTGTTCAATCTGTTGAAGCCCGAATTTCCATTTCTGAACTCCTGCAAGACCTGCATCACATCCTCCTTCACCACCGGCCAAAACTCCTTATAAAAGGCAACCGGAAAACCATCCGAACCTGGACACCCATCAGCATTTAGCCCCCAGATTGCCTTGTGAATCTCATCTTCCTCAAACAGACCTGTCAAGAAATCGGCTTCTGCATCCCCGATCCATGGCACCTCAAATCCCAACCACCTCCATCTTCCCCCCTACCTCCTCCCGGTAAACTCTCTGAAGTACCTCGCAACCGCCCCACCTACCGCCTCTCTTCCTACAAACTCCTCCCCTTCCACCACCAACCTATCGATCCAGTTCCTCCTCCTACCTGATGCAGCCATATGAAAAAACTGAGTGTTGGAATCGCCCTCCTCTAGCCACCTCTGCCTGGACCTCACCTTCCACTCCATCTCCACCTTCCGATGTTCCTCTTGAATCACCTGTAAGTGCTTCGCTCTGTTCACCCTGTCAACATCAGAAAGGAGACCAACATCCTCAGCCAAGTCCAGCCGTGCAATCTCACTGAGAGCTTCATCTCTCCTCTTCCCATGCTCCTTAATTTGCTTCTTATGGACCTTGAGGAAGGACCTCAAGTCTCGCAGTTTAGCTTCTAATCTGGCAACTGCCGAGCCATCCGCGTGAACAGATCTCCACCGCTCCACCAACCCCCTGAATCCCTCTTCAAGGAGCCAGGCCCTGTCGAACTTAAAATACGTTCCATATCTCCAACCCTCATTCGTCACCCACAACGACGGAGTGTGATCCGAGAACAGCCACTCCAGGGGTCTAACCTCCACCACAGGGAACGACTCTGCCATCTTCGTCGAGACGAAAAATCTATCAATTCGAGACCGCTGTCCTCCAGAGCTCCTCCAGGTGAATTGACAGGAGGAGGGTGGCATGTCAACTAACCCATGCGCCGCAACAAATCCCGCAAAAGCCTCAGAACCTTGGTCCACCCACCCACGACCATCCAGCCTATCCTCCGCCAGCAAAAGTGACATTAAAATCACCTCCAATCAACCATGGTACCCCTTGATACGCTGCAGCGACCTAACCCAAATCCTCCCACAGAGCGTGCCTCCCACTATCTGTCGGATCGTAAATCGAGAAGAGCATGAAAAGATTGTCCTGACGCCTCTGCAACCTGACAGTAACAACATGGGACCTGACCATCGAGTCCAGCAAGGAGAAAGCATCATCCTTCCACCCAACAACAATTCCACCCGCACTTCCAACCGCATCTAGGGCCAAGAACTCCCCAAAACCGCTCCCTCCTACCTCCTTCCACAATCTCCTGTCACAGCTCCCCCACTTTGTCTCCTGGAGAAACACCACCTCAGGACCCCATCTCTGAATATACCCACACAAAGCTGCCCACCTAAAGGGGTCATTTAATCCCCTCACATTCCATGAAAGGACCTTAGTCATGGGGAAATTCGAGAGACTCCCCCTTGCATCATACGCCTGAACCCCACCTCCGCGACCACCCTATCCACCTCCCCCTCCACTTCCACCAGCCTACTGGGCAACCCCCTCCCAGCGTTGCCCCCCAATCCACCCGATCCTGCAGCATTTGCCCTGTCCACTTCCACCCTATCCTGCAGCTTCTGCCCCCCCCCCCCCCCCCAGCGAGGCAACCCCCTCCACAGCCCGCCCCTCAGCCTCACCAGCTCCTCCCACCTCCGCCGCACCCTCCATCGCCCCAGCACCTCCTCCAACTCCAACCAACCACTGTCTGACCTCTCCAACAGCAGCCACAGCCTCAACCCTCGCATCTCCTCCGCCCCCTACCAAACCCACCGTCGACACCTCCCCCGCCTACCAGCTGGCGTAGCGACGCCAAACTCCACCATCCTCCAACACTGGCCATCCCCTACCTCGCTCCTAGCCGGAGCGGTCGCAACCCTCCCCCTCCGATAGGACCACCTCGGCCTATATGTAAGCCGCAGCGGTAGCGGCTTCCTTGGCCTCCACCTCTGCACTTGCCTCACCTCCCATCTGCACTGCTCATCGCTGCCCAGTCAGCTCAGCCGAGGTCGCGACAAGGGCTCGTCTCCAAAGCCCCCAACCCGCAGCCACCGCAGGAGGACTACCCCGGATCTTCGCGCGAAGCGGAGTTCAACCCAAAAACCCCTCTGAAGCCACTACTCCCCACCTCCGAATCCAGTCTGCCCGACCCGGATCCGCCATGACAACACTCCTTAACACCCTGATCCACCTCAACAGGGTCCCCCACTCTCAGCGTCGCAGACTCCACTGCCTCCCCCGCAAATCCTGCAACTCCCTCCGAAACCCTCACCCTCTCGTCTACCTCAAATCGCGCCGCGGGGATCGCAACAGCCGCGCCATCATCGTTGCGATCTTCCGTCTTCCCAAAAACAGCCCGCCCCCTGTCCGCCCGCACGCCACCGCTGCCACCAAGCTCCGCCGTCGCACCGCTAACCACCGCCTCAGCGAAAAACCGAGGTCTTCCCGATCCCCGCGAGACCCGAACCAGCCAGGAGGAGTTTCCCCATCTGAGGACCACCTTCTCCGCAAGCTGCTTCCCCGGCTTCATCTCCACCCATGCCCCGAACCTCGACAAGTCCACCACTCTCAGACCCAAACCTTCGCAGCTTCGAAGCCTTGCAAATGGAGCGACCACTGCCGCCACCTCCACCATACAGAGGAAGAGGGGGACCCCCTCAATCAGCACCCTCTGCCTCGCACCAATCGGCAGCCGCTCCTCTATGGCGCCATCCGACCTCACCGGCCACCACCACCTCACCACACCCGGCCACACGACAGCTCCTTGAAGGCCAGGCGTCGAAGCTTCTCCTGTCCAAGCCCCAGCAACAACAGGTAGCCACTCCTGAGGGATGCCACACCAAAGGTCCCCAAACCGATCCCCAAGAACGACCGACCACCCTTCTCAACTCCCCCACATCCACCTCCCCTTCTAGCACCACCGCCACCAGAGCTGTCGCCAACCTCCCCTCCAAGGTCCTGACCTCCTCCGACCACGGCGCCTCAACCTCCACGAGAGGCGCCCCCTCCGGAGGAGGTGGCAGCATCCTCGCCGTCCTCAGAGGAGCCCCACCACCCGGCCCATGGAGCTCGCAACCCGACCGCTGGTGTCCAAGACCACCACACCGCAGACACCTCACCGGCTCCCTACAGCTCGCCGCAACATGTCCCCTCCCGAGGCACTTGAAACACTGCACCGGCTCTGCTCCCCTCCGCGACCTCCCCACCGCCGTCCAGCTAGGGCCATCTCTCCCCCACCCACTCGCCTCCCTCCTCGCGCTCCCCCTCTCGCTTCCTCTCTCACTCATTTTCCGTTTAGCCTTCAGACTAATTTCAAATCATGAAGGTCTGAAATATAGAAGATGAATGCCTTGATCACGAGATCCAAGCATACATCACCTGGAAATTAAATCAAAGGCCTCAGAGGAACCTCTGGAACCAATGGAGGCCACACTAGAATGCGAGGAACCATCATAGCATGGCCATCCAGGAGTACCTACCTCCTTACGTTGAAAAGAGGACCAACCTGCCGATCTACCGCCTCTGCCAGCCTGCTAGTTCACTGGCGATCTGCTAAGCCGTTGCCGGTGGTTCAGAGGTGGCGCTGCAGGACCCCGAGGGCCACCGCCGCGACCTGCAAACGATGGGAGGCGGAGCTCAGCAGTCAGGGCGACACTCTGAGGTCAGGCAGCGATGCTCCGAGGTCGAGGGCAACACAGGGGCGACACTCCGAGGTCGAGGGCTATGGTCCAACACGATGCTGCAACCTACAACTGACGAGGTAGCGTAAGGTGATGCCGCGGTGACTTGAGGAGCTCGAGTCACCGCCGATAGAGGGGCGGCAGCGCCCTGTGGCACTTGGAGGAGGCCCACTAGAGCCAGCAGCAACTGGCGGCGAGCGCCAGCAACAACTGTGACCATGGTGGCCTGCTAGGGCCGACGACAGTGGGTGGCTCACCGGCGGGGGCTCCCATGGGTGTGTAGTAGGAGGATTAGGGTTTTTGGTGGATGGGTACGAAGTCCTGTGAGAGGTGGGATACCAGACCGCTGATCTAGGATCGCCACTCTAATACCAAGTTGGGAAAAATGAACTCACTTTATTCTCTAACCCTACATCTCTTTATATAAAAAGAGAGGTGGGTGCAAATTACCGTAAAACTCCATGAAGAAAACAAAAAATACATAGCACCACATAACACCAATAGAACAAATAAATAGCTATACTTCGTACCAAGGTAGGCTCAAAATGACAAGCAACTTGCTTTCATTTTGTGTGACCACCTTGGAGGAAATCTTAACTATTAAAGGGTTAAAAATAAAATAAAATAAAATCATTGTGAGATCTGAACAAAATATAAGGCAATGGCTTGAGGAGATTTATAGATGTTATAGCTTAAGATTCTTTACCTGAAGTTAGACTTCACCCAAAGACCTTTATGATACTCTTTTATGACAATTCAGCAATTAGCTTTGTTCATAATCATGTCCTTCAAAATTGGAGCAAGGATGAAGCATTGGATGGGCACTTAATTTATTAGAAGATTAGGTCAGGTGTTCACTGCTTCCTTGCATAAAATGCGATGATCAAGTTGCAGACATCTTTTAAGGAAACCCGTGTACTCACAATTCATGGAGATCATCAGCAAGTTGGATACGATGATCTTTACATCCGACTTAAAGGGGAATTTTGAGTTGTATTGATGTAAATGAATCTTGGGTGTGAATCAATTTATACCACGTCTCTATATTTTACTCAAGCAACTTCATTTTAGTTTGTCTTGGATAGAAAAACTCTAGACTCCAATAAATGGTAGGGGCTACTGTTCTCATGATTTCTCCATTTTGTTATGAAGGATTTTCGATGTAAGTTCTTATCCTCTTGATTGTCTTTTTTCTATGGTCATGGTAACAGCTTTGAACCACACTTTTCTTCTCCTTAGTTTTTATTGTACCTCTTCATTCCATTGCCTAAGCATCCATGTTTCATAAAATGGAGACACCCAATCTCACAGCTTAATATATCTTATATCAGCACTATTATCATGTTCTCAAGTCACTTATTGAAGAAAATTCATGAAATTGTCTTATTCCTTTTTGAGATTACATCATATTAAATTTCAAGGCACTGTATGCAATCTATTATATTTTTCTATAAAAACATAAATAACCAATAAACAATGTCAAGTAGCTCTCATTTCATTCACTTGTATTTCTTATGATCTATCTATTTACCTCTCAATACCACTTACAGAATGATAAAAAATCCATAACTATGTTTATTGCCCACATATAATTGATGCCACTATAACAGTCCAACCCAGTGGTTTTATGGTCCTATTGTTGTCCCTTTACGTGACATGAGTGTCTTGTACAGGTTTTACATAATCATCTGCGAAGGGTATTTTATCTGGTCCAAAATCACTATTATTGACATGTAGGTCGAATGCCCTGTAATTCATACCATAAGGCATCATTTATCATTTCTACTACATGGACTGAACCATGTCAAATCACACATTCCATGTTTGCTTCAGTGTCCAAATGTACAGAACCATTATAGATCGATGCATTTTCAACTCTGCCTACTTGATGATGATTCCATTTGACCAACCACTAACCAGAATTCAATGGAACGGTTACTAGAATAGGAACTGACTTCAAAAATAACATGTAAAGTATAAGCAAAAGTTATAAACTGCCTTCGTGCCTAAAAGTTATAAACTGCCAGGATCATGTAAAAGAAAGATCACCTTTGCAGAACGGCATTTCTCCAAAAATTGAGCAACTGTAACAGCGTTCCTCTCCATTAGGCTACTGCTTCAGCATTTGTGTGTAAAACTTGGTGTGTAAAATCATCTCTCCAACTGCCATCCAGGGAGAAAAGATCCAAAATGAAAACAACTGGAATATCCACTGAAAAGACAAGTAATAAATTTCATTTTGAAGGCAACATAGTTCCCTTTACCATCTTCTCCAGTATAGCCCCAAAGCTGTGTGCATTCTAACAAATTCTGATGAAAAGCGCAAATTAAATTTGATTAGCACTTTCTTTTCAAAAAAAAAAAGGATTAGCACTAAACATTAAGCAAAGGAAATCAGAAGGATGTTACCATCAATTAAAAACCAAGCATAGTAACTAGCAATTAACAGTCAGGCCCACTTTTACCCGCAAGATAATCCCTAGGAGATTGAGTTTAAGGAATGGTCTAAAAGTACTTAATTTTATCAAGTTTGCTTCATGCAGAAGTTCAATCTGGGTAAACACAGCATTATGATCAGTCCCTAATTTGCTGCTACTATCAAACTTGACAAAGGCTGATTCAGAACCATTATTTCATGCTGACCTCACCATGACCTATGCCTATAAACTCCTGGAACAGCATTCCTTGTTTTGCCCTTATTTCTTTTATTTTTCCACTGAGAAGGGTAAATATGGCGGGTATAGGATTTAGTCCTATGACCTTTGGATGCCAATGGAGAGGCCCTATGACACTACCAACAAAAGGTGGCATTTTGCCCTTATTTCAACCATGTTTACTTTCTCCAAGTAAATATCAACCATTTGAAGGAAATTTCCATCATTTAGTAGTTTATACACCAATTAAAATACTGCACTTGTTGAGTTGTAAGAGGGCATTTATATTTTTCTTTATCTTACGGGGATATTTATGTAATTAACCCAATCTTTTTTATATAAAAGAGGGTTAGGATTTCTTTTAGAGACTAATGAAACATTTTGCTCCAACATAGTATCAAAGCAGCGGTCGTACTCCAATATCCCAGTAAAAAAACCCACCAAAATATGATCAAATCACCCAAGAAGGGGTGATTTCATGGAAGATCACAAAGATCTCTCTCCGTTGATGGCCAAATCTCTGCTGTCGGCAGCCAAATCTGCCACAGCTACAGACAACCAGCACTGCCAGATCTGCCGCCTCCGATCTGCAATAGATTTGCAGCCAAATCTGGGGTCTTCTACAGTGGGTCAACACCTGCACCGGTCGTAGGCAGCCTTCGCCGGATCTGTAGCACCTGCAGATAGTCGCCACTGGTCCTTTGCAGAGGGGATAACGCCACCAATCCACCAGATCTGCCACTTTCGATCTGCAATAGATCTGTGGCCAGATCTGGGGTCTTCTGCAGTGGGTCTGCAATGGATCGCTGCCTCTACGAGCCATCTGCCGCTGGTCAGCGCCTCCACCACCCCCTTGTAGCCATGGACAGTGGATGTTCTCCATCCAGTGGGTGTGTCGCTTCTCATGGGTAGTGGTGCAGCCCATGGGGGTGAACAGATGCTATCTTGCGTGTGTTAGAGCCTATCTCACACATTGCAAAAGTGGCGATGAGCCTTCTCTCGCCACCAATGAAGAAGAAATCTCTTTCAAGCATGATGAATCTTCTCTCATGCTAAGAAGATGAGTTTGATACGTTAGAAAAATCAAACTCAAATATAGAAGGACTTGCATGTACAGTCCAAGAGGTTAAAAAGAAGAAAAGAAGATACTGAGGTCCATGGGTGATAGATTCATGAGCTTTTGTACATCTCACCCAAGATCAAGATCATCTGAAGAACCTGATGATCCCACGTGGACTGCAGGAAGTGCGGGTGGCCAATGGGAAGACCTCTCCTGTGACTGCAGTTGGGTGTGTAGATGCTACACCCAGGATGAAGATGGAAGAGGTATATTACGCCCTTGAATTCCCTATGAATCTCTTGTCGATGAGTAGGATTTGTAGAGATCTTGGATGTCGTGTTATCTTTGATGAGAAGCATTGTTACTTCCAAGATCAAAATAAAAATGAGATTATTAGAAGTGGCATAGAGAGAGATGGTCTCTCCTATTTAGACGTGCCCACGTTGTTTGCTAGGGCAGTGCCTAGTTCTCGTAACCCTCTACTTTGGCACAAGAGACTTGAGCATCCTTCTATGAAGAAGAAGCGCCAAATGTATCCAAAGTTATCAAACTCCTTGGCTCTGGACTGTGAAAATTATCAATTTGGGAAGCATCACAAGATCAGCTATCCTGAGAGAGACACTGGTGTAAGCACAGTTCCTTTTCCCCTAATGCATTGTGATGTTTGGCAAACTTCTAGAGTGCCTCTACTGGTGGATACGGGTACTTTGCTGCTATAGTAGATGACAGTAGTAGACCTACATGGGTGTTTCTGATGAAGGCTCGTAGTAAGATTCCTACTATTATACAGCATTTTTTATCCGAGGTACAGACACAGAATGGTACTACTGTTCAAGTCTTTTGCGGTGATAATACATTAAAGTTTATGCATAGTGACTTGCAGGAAGCCTTCAGGGCTAAGGGGACTATCCATCAAAAATCTTGTGCTTATACTTCTTAGCAGAATGGAGTTGCAGAGTGCAAGCTGCGACATTTACTTGATATCGCCAAGACCTTAATGTCTCATATGAAGGTTCCTAAGCAGTTCTAGGGTAATGTTATACTCACAGCGGTATATTTGATTAACAAATAGCCATCCTTTGTTCTTCAAGCTCAAATTCCATATCAGCTTGTACATCCTGATTGTAGTAGGATTTTTTCTATGCCACTACAATTAAGTATGACCTCAATTACTTTAATTTAAATCCTGAAATGGCTAAAAATCGATCTGTGTGGAGGCAAAGAATTCATACAGCTGACCCCACTTAGTGTGGAAAAAGGCTTGGTTGTTGTTATTGTTGTACTACGAGTATTTAGATGTGTATGTTTTATTCAAAATTATGGTATCCAAGATAAATTTACCCCCATGCCACAAAGTGTATCTTTTTCGGCTACTCCAGAGCTTAAAAAGGCTACAGGTGTTATGATTCAACACGTAGGAGATATCTTGTTTCTGCAAATGTGACCTTTTTTGAGAAGATTCCTTATTTCTCAAAAGAATGATCAACCATAGAGGCTACTATTGATGAGACACGGGTATATCACAGGAGGCCATAGACACAGGACTTTGCATGTAAAGAGCCAGCCCAGCCTGCTATCTCTTCAAACAAAGGTAAGTCAGATAGGGAGGAGACTATCCAAAGGAGGTCTAACATTATTCTTCACCCTATTTCTCGATATACTACTGTTTCTCATCTCCATGGAGAGGCCAGGCAGTTTGCGTCTGCTATTACTACTACAGTGATTCCTAGAGATTTTATGCAAGTACTTCATGATCAGAGGTGGAAAGCTACCATGGATGGGGAGATGGAGGCTCTTCAGACTAGAGGAACGTAGGATCTTGTTCTCTATCCTGAAGGTGCCGCTGTTATTGGTTGCAAATGAGTGTACACCATCAAATACAGATCTGACAGGACAATAAAGAGATACAAAGCCAAACTTGTGGCCAAGGGATTTACCCAGACATATGGGGTGGATTATCTTGAGACATTTTCACATGTTGCACGTATTACCTCCATCAGGATTATTTTGTCACTTGCTGTGATCAGAGATTGGCCGTTACACCAACTTGATATAAAGAATGCCTTTCTATATGGAGATCCAGCAGAGGAAGTATATATGCCACAACCAACAAGTTATGATAGTCAGGGGGAGCTTGTTTGTCACTTGCAGAAGGTCATTTATAGCCTAAAGCATAGCTCACGAGTCTGGTTTGAGAAGCTCAATTTAAAGATCAGGAAAGTGGGGTTTTAGAGGTCTACCACTGACCATTCTATATTTCATTAGACAGACTGCACATGGTAGGATATGAAAAGTTGTGGTTTTGGCAATATGTCGATGATATATCCTCACAAGCGATGATACTGATGGCATAGCAGAGACGAAAGCATTCTCCAGTCTACCTTTATCACCAAAGATTTAGGCGATCTTCGTAACTTTTTTATGATAGAGGTTATTCGTCAAGAAGGAGGTTTGTCTTTATCTCAAAGACGGTATACTTTGTAGATCCTAAAGGAGGCTGAATTTCTTGGGTCCAAGCCATCTGGGATACAAGTAGAGGCACTCCCTAGTCACCATTCAAATGATACAGATCCTTTATTTGAAGATGTTACCAAGTACCACAGCATTGTTGGCGGTCTGTTATACCTGACTATTACACATCCACACATTAGCTTCACAGTCAATTGGCCAGCCAGTCTATGCAAAATCCAGGTACAGTCATTGGCATGATGTATGTCTCATCCTAAGATATCTGAAAGGCACCCCAAGACGAAGCTTGTAGTACCGTTCGAGTGACACTCTGGATCTTGTAGCCTATTCTAATGTAGACTATGATGGATCTATAGAGGACAAGAGATCTACGTCAGATTTTACTGTCTATTTTGGGGGAAATCTTGTTTCATAGAGAAGTAAGAAACAGAGCATTGTTGCCCGCTCTAATGCAGAGGCAGAGTACAGATCCATGGCACAGGCCGCATGTGAGATCATGTGGATGGTTTGTTTTCTACAGGATCTACGAGTGCTAGTTGATACTCTAGTGCCTCTTTACTATGATAATAAATCTGCTACGTATATTGCCTCCAATCCCGTTTTTATGAGCGGACGAAATATATAGAAGTTGATTGCCGTTTCATACAGGATGCCGTTTTAGAGGGTAGAATAAGTACCTCGTATATTTCTTCTGAGCTACAACTAGCTGACATTTTTACCAGACCCCTTAAGAAGAAACGACTTGAGTTCTTAGGCGACAAGTTAGAGTTTATTGACATATACGCCCCAACATGAGAAGGAGTATTGAGTTATAAGGAGGTATTTATACTTTTCATTATCTTGAAGGGGTACTTATGTAATTAACACAATCCTCTTTATATAAAAGAAAGTTAGGGTTTCTATTGGAGACTAATGAAAACATTTTGCTCTGAAAGTACTTAAAGCAAATTATTTTCCATTTGAACAACCATAGGGAAAACTTCAAGGAACCTCGAGGAAACTTCCCCATCACTTTGTGTTATCTCTATCTTTCCTTTCGGACATTGAGCAAAGTTCTTAAATACTGACCCATTCCTAACAAGAGGAGATAGTGAAAATAACATGAATTATCAAGCCACTTGGAAAGGTAGAGATCCTCCTACCTGACAAACTATCACACGAAGCTAAGATCAAAAACACACATTTTGCTACACAGCACAGAAAGAAAGACGATGGATCAAAGGACCCAGCAGTTGACCTCACATGAGAACTCATAAGAGCAGAAAGATCAGCGGGCAGAGAATCCCTTTCATAATGTCCATAGCCTTGTTTTCCATTCATTCAATTTTACTACTAGAAGATCCGATATACCCTATCTATCTGTGTTTTGCTATAGCTTATCTATCTTATCATTATGGACATGGTGTCTATTATTTCAATATCAGTTGATCACTACAAATCTATTAACTGTAGTTACCTAGTCAATTTCCTTCTACTTGAAGATTAAATAAAAAATGTTGGGTAAGACGTTTGTAAAAAATGATTGACTAAATGCTATGTGAGAAGCTGTAAATCTGACAATATCAAAGCTTGATTTTAGCCAGGTCCATAGCACTCTCATATGGACAGTTTGCTGTATGATTTGCCTCAAGTACAATGTCTGCATATACCTAGAAGCTACAGTTTGCATGCTCATAGTGCTACAATAGTTTGCTCATAACTCTACCTTCAGTTGATGGTTTCCTTCTAACTCCCCTATTCATGTTTGGAGCTCAATTGAATGAATGAATGCCACAATCTTCAACAAAAGGAAGACATGAAATTTACATGTTTTTCTTGCGTAACGACACTTAGGGTTCCTTATTCTAAAGGAGCTCTGGACAATGAACTTATTGTAGAGGATTTAAGTGAGATACAGTCCATTACCTCAGTCTATCACGACATAACCCTGCATCTTTTGCCGCCTTCCACATAATTCCAGTGACCCCACTATAGTGGCATCTTCAGTTAGGCCACTCTAGCATTTGAAGTGTCATTTCAGATATCTCTCGTGACAAGTTATTTTGGTATCAAGCCTGTCAACTTGACAAGCATTAGAGATCCTCTAAATTCAGCAAGAGGGAGTTTGTTCCCTTTGCTTTGGTTTATGCAAATTTGTGAGGCCCATGTCAAGTAAAAAGTATCACTTTTTAGTTTTACTTGGTGATGTACTCATGTATCATATATGCTTTAAAAAAAGGGTTAAACTCATGAACTCAGATAAAGTATCTTGCAAAAAATTGACGTCTCAAGCTTCTACTTCTATTCATGTATTTCATTGTGATAGGGGGCTTAAGTTTGTCGACAAAACTTGTTTATCTTCTTTACTTCTTTGGTTATGCTGGAGAAAACCTCTTATGTCAAACTTCTTAACCAAAGCATGTTGCCAAATGCAATTTGCATCAATTGATGTAGCGTAAAATAGTTATGTTTCAAATGCACTTAATACTAATTTGATGCCATAATGATTGTTGTGTATCTTATTAATAAAGTCTAGTATTTTGTTTTTATGGTTGCATACCCTTTTCTACCCCTAAAAAGATATTTTCCTTTACACTTAGGGTATGGGTTTTTTTTTTTTTTAAATTTTCCAGATAAAAAATTATCTAATAGAGCCATTAAATATATTTTTCAAAGATACTCTAGAACTCAGAAGGGGTGAAAATATTAGGACCGAACCTCACATTAATCTTAGATAAGTACAGAAATGAATTTCTTTGAAAATAGCTCATATTTTATTTGTTAAAAGAATAACCTAATGCATATCCAAGAAAACCCTAGCTCTGAATATAGAAAGACACAGAAGGAAGAATTACAAAGGACCCTTTAGAAATAAATGAAAAGTGAAATAAGGAAAACAGCATATCCCGTCACTCCACCTCAAACTAGAGCATAGATATCAAATATTCTTGGAATGGCATTTCTGATCACTCCACCTCAAGCTAGAGGATAGATATGAAACATTCTTGGCCTAAAATAGCAACTGTCAAACAAAATTAGTAGCAGCATGTTCTTCGAATGAAACATGAAGAATGCATCAGCCCCTTTTGGATCACTTCTCTGGTGCAGTGATAATCTACTTCAACATGTTTGGTCTTCTCATGCAATACTGGATTGTTGGTAATTAATGGTGTTTTTTTTTTGTTTTTTGGAAGAGAAGTTGGTAATGAATAGTGAAGTATTATTATCACATTGCATCTCCATAGAAGATGTCATGGGCAAATAAAGATTACCAAGACCTAATCACATCCACATCAAGTTAGCAGCTACTTGTGCCATGGCATGATACCCAAATTTGGCACTGAGTTTGAAAAAAAAAACTACTTACTCCTCCAAGTCACCAAGTTTCCTACTGTACACACACAAAAACTAATAGTAAATTTCCTATCCTTGGGATTCCCTATGCAGTTGCACCACAATAAGTTACTACATCCAAGGATGTTTCGTTGGCAATGGAAAAACCCTTTCATGTATTTTAGAATCATCATGACTACCACCCAGTAAACTTTGGTAGGCTTCTCCATAAAGCTAACTAATCTTGCCCAATGCTAGAGAAACATCAAGATGAGTAATAGTTAAATAGACAATTTATCTACCAATCCTCTAAACTGTTATCATGAGGGTACAGTCAAAGGAGTAGGAAAACCATGTTTCTTTGGATAGTATTCTTTCTATGTACATGATATTCCGCTCACTTTCGACAGTAATAGCCCCCATACATGATCATCCTTCTTCCACTCATCTCATACATAAGGAATTAACGATCTTTCTGGTAGTCATCCTTTCCAAGTTACCCTAGGCATGGCAGTTTCATATGTTGGGCCAAATTCTCCAACACGTGAATCGCTAGTAACCCTATCAACTGTGCAACAGACAGACCAATACAACCCTGCATGAACCTTGGTAAGGCTTTACCGATTTGCTTTCCACCCCGTTCTCCTCCGAAGCAAAAGTTATGCCCAGGCTAGCTAGCGGGATATATGCAATCAGGAACATAATTTTTTTGTTTACCACGAACGTGATAAAATATCAAAACGGGGAGGCAGAAGCCAAGAGAAGGCTTCTTCTGCTCTATTCAGAAACTTCCAACTTGATAAATATGAAAAGAAATCCTACTTAGAAATAAATAGATAAAATAAAATAAACTTACAACATGGTGGTGCTTAGAAAGGGGATCTTACCAAACCTACGAGATCAAGACAGAGAAAAGGATTCCAAGTTTCGGATCAAACGACTTCTTCGAGGGAAACGCTTTTGGTCAGAGGATAGGGAGTACGATGTTGAGGTCAAACCGCCCCCTTCAGGTTCCTCGGAAGAGCGGCAGAGAGGAAGAGGAGGAACAACACCCGAAACGAGCATCGACGTTGGTTTAGTAGCTGCTATCTTCGCGAAGCTTCTTCCGAGGAACCACAGCCGCTAGCTAGCTCAGAGATTATTATTATTATTATTACTGCCTGCGCGAGCCGGGAGGAAGGAAGGTGGAAGAGTCTCTCTCCCTCTCTTCCCCTCCCTCCCTCATGGAACTGGCGAGCACCACCAACAAAGGCAAAGGTGCTGATGCGATGTGATATGACTACCGAGACGGTCGGGGTTGGAGTGTCGGAGGAGGAAGAAGTTATGGTGCGTTGATTCGCAAAGGATCTCACTTTGGATATTTTACTTGATTTATTTTGCGCAGCGGAGATTTATTATTTTAGTTTCATGCGCTTCGGATTTGGACCCCCTCTTGCGGCTACACATCTCAGCTAATTTCCGTGCGGCGCTGGCCGTTGACACGCGACGGGTGGAAGTAGTACTTAAAAGGAAGAATGAGCGATACTCTGTTATCAATATTTATTAGGAAATTGGGATCACCTCGCGACGTGAATAACATTATCATCAGTAAAAAATATAAAAATATATATATAATATAACTTATTAAATCATTTAATATATGTATAATTATTTTTATTTTGATAATTAAAATAATTGTCTATCTTATATAATTCATTCATATAAAGTAAAAGAAGATCTTCTTCTCGTGCTGATTTAATGGATGTTCGTGGAAATTTTCAAATTGGGACCACCCTTCTTAGCGAATATATATTTATTATCGATGGAAAATATAAAAAAAATATATAATATAATTTATTAAATCATCAAATATGTATATATAGTTATTTTTATTTCAATAATTAAAATAGTAATCTATTTTAAATAATCCATTCTTATAAATTAAAAAAAAAAATTCTTTCATAATGATATAATGTATGTTTATCATAACTTTCATTGACTACTTAATAAATTTATTTGATATTTATCACTTACTTTTTTATATTAGAAACGAACGTAATTTAGAGTTGTGAGTCCTTCCCTTTGAAAAGAGGGGATGTGATATTTCATTGATGAGGCTTTTTATTTGATAAACAAAAATTTTTATTAATTTAAATAATTTAAGATATTTAATAACCTATCTCAGTTGTCCAAGAATAAGAGAGGCACCCAAGAACTAATGATATCAAAAAGTTCAATATGTTGAGCTAAGTTGCATGCTTGAGTGTCAAAAGATTTAGAATATAGTTAAGGAGAGCAGGGAGTGGAGGGGTGGGGGAGTGAGAGAGAGATGGGAAGAGAGCATGAGGGGGTGCCAAGGAAGGTAGCACAAGGTAGGGGGAAGGGGGGAGGAGGGGTGTAGGGGTAAGAGAGAGATGGGGAGAGAGAGTGAGGGGGTGTTGGGGAGGGTAGCACAAGGTAGGGGGAAGGGGGAAGGAGGGGCTGACATGTGGATAGGGGAACCTTCCTTTAGTCATGGTATAGATAATTTTGTGGGTTAATTTCAAAAATATTGAAGGAATGGCTCCAATAAATTTGACCTCTTTTGTCCTCTCCTTTGTCTTGAGCCTCACTTCTCTTCTTTTGGGTTTTTCTTTTTGCAAATACTTCCATTCATTGAAATAAGCGGAAGCATCCATTGCAATAACTAATATAGATACATCTATGTCACATAAACTGTCTCTTTATGCATGTTCTTAGGTGTATAATTGCATTCAACATTATAAATATTACATAACATGCATCATTCTACATTTACATTAATTTATACAAATTTGAGGTTAATTTGCCCTTTTTGTGACTATGGGATAGGGCGATATCATTCCGAGCCTTGAATTGAAGATCCAACCATACATATCTAATAAGGGAGACAATTGGAGTCCAACACCTCTAAGATCACCCTAATCAAACTTCCATAGTATCAGATGCAGTCTGAGGAAGATCAGAAGCCAAGAGGCAAGGTGGTGTAAAATTTGTACCTCATATGGCAAATCCAACCACATGGATGGGTTTGGATCAACAATTGCAGCCCAATGGCGCAAAATCAATCCAATCCAACGTCTGTGGCACCACTTACAAGCATTTGAAGATGGACGACCCAGATAGCACCACATAGCACCATCCAAGCTACCCACGGTCACCCGCAAGACTTCCTCTTCACCCACCCAAGCAAATCCCAGGCATCGATCAAAGATCCAATGGCTGAGATTCAATCTCAGCAACGCTTCATAAAGATCTGGAGATTAAACGCTCGAGCGATCTCGACCGTTGGATTGCTATCCAACGGTCATGAGCACTTGACTATTAAATCAAAAACGCGACAAACGAGCGGCCTCAACGCAACTATAGAGCTCTCGTTCGAGAAGAGGGAGGCGCGAGTTCGAACCCCGCCTCACCTCAAATCAAGAGTGTGAGGTGCTGTGAAATTCGACCGTCGAATTTGCATTGAGCGGCAGCGACGTCAACACGTGGCATGCCCAGGTGCACCGGATGGGCGTGAGCGCTAGACGTGAGCGATGACGCGCCATCAAACACGCCATCTTACGCAGGTGTTGTGGGTGTACTGAAGGAGAAGAGGCGTATGGCTTTTAAGCCGTCCAATCTCTCAATCGGACGACTGATGATGATCCAAGGCCTCAACAGCTAAAGACCAGCAGTCGCATGATGTAGCAACGCGTGGACCGTGCAATCGACGATGGATGGCTGACGGTCGCGAAACACGTTTGTGTAAATCGCTCGTTGTAGCATGTTTTATGACGTCAATTTTAAAAAAAAAAGTGTCGAACACGAGTCCGAGTGTCGAACACAGGGAGGCATGGAATCGGATCAGATATTCGCTTTCGTGTCACAAAAATTCGTCGTTTGTTCGCTTGCAAACCAAAGAGGAAGAGAGAGAGATAAGGAGAGAGAGAGAGAGAAAGGAAGAGAGAGATAGGGTTAGAAATCCATGATAAACATATAAGAATAATATATCAATGATCTATTGACTATCAATGTTGTGATCAACACAATATAGATGAATGCTTAAATAAAATAGATGAACTACAACTATCAACAATTAAAACTAAATGCGAGGCAATGGATGGCGTCGAGACAGCCACGGCGGTGGAGGGACTTCCGTCAATGGCTTGGCGTCTTCACAACCTTGCTTGGGAGCTCTATGAAGTGGTGGAAACTCTTGGGTGGAAGATTGGTGCAAATGAGGGGGATAGGTTCCTTTTTGTAGTGGTGAAAAGGGTTAAAATTCATCCTCGAGTCAATGGCGACATTCAAAGAGTCGCTGAAGACCCGTCGCATGCATCGCCGTAGCCCCCGCCCTTGCGCCCACAGCCTTCAACACGCATGCTGGCCCACACGCCCCGCGCGGCATGTCGCGCGCGCATGCGCTGGTGTGCACTGTGCTAGGCTGCGCTTTAGTCCGCGCATGTCCTGCTTCTTGCGCTTCGTTGCTTACTTGCACGCCTGCCTCAATTGCGCTTGGGGAGGGGGGGGGGGGGGGGGGGGGTCACAGTGATTCAAACCCACTCCCTTCCTTTGAGAGTTGTGATCAGGACCGTTGAGCTACACCCAAAGGATTGTCGCGAGGAGGATCCAGGGGCATGCGGTGGAGGCGGCTTCTCAGTCGTTGGATCTTAATCCAACAATCGAGATTTGATGATGAGGATGAAGAGGAGCCGGTGCTAGACACTCATGACCGGTGTTCTTTCTATTGTAGAGGATGCCATAGTGCTCAGATTGAGATGATTCACACGTTGTCGAACTGCGATAGTTGCTCCAGATCTATCTGTACGGTCGAATTTTTCATCCGAAGCCCGTAAGGATGTCGCACCGCCCCCTGGCCATTGATCTTTCTCGGACTTGTTGTGCGAGCTATGGAGGTCGGATTGAGGTGATTTTGAGTCCGTTGGACTCCGTTTGTCGATTCGATCCCATCCGTACCGTTCGATTGCTCATCTGAGACTTGTTTTAAAATTCACTTGCATACAAAGTCCTTAAACATTAATTCTAAGCAATCTTAATCATGAAATAACATATGTATGCGATGCTCCTAAACCCACTATGATATGATATTATCGCACAAGTACCCTCCAAATTGACTCTAATTGATAATATTAACACTAATAATTATAGAGTCATCATACCCCCATGCCCACCTGATGGGAACACCATCATGAGCCCTAACTAGCTCATTTTGACCCAATGAAGAGAATAAAAGCTCCTACATAACCTACTGAAGGTCATAATTCACTACACAATCATTCTGAGAGTAAAACAAGAAATTAGAGTTAAAACTGTAATTTTACCAATATAGTACAACAACGGGTTTTCTTAAGGGCTAAACATAATTCAAAAGGTCTTAACAAGATAAAAAGTGGGTTAAATTTGACAGAAAAGGGTTTGTGTGTACCCTGTGAATTAAATGACTTCTTGAAACCCTAAAACTGACCCACTTGATTAACCAAGGTTCTGGTCAGGATAAAATTCACTTAAACCCTCTAAAAATCATAGAAAAATATTCTCTAGGGTTTAGAACCTTTAAATTTTCCATTGGAACCCATCTTGACGTAGAATGGGATCTTAGACGGATATTTGCCTTAAATTGGATTTTTACATAAATTTCCTAGTCAAACGTGGTAAAACACAAAATCCAACTTCACCAGTAGATTCCTTAGGTCCGAATTAGGTTTTTACCAAAATTTGGACCTAAGGGGAACTCATCTTGACCCACTTTGCAAATAGATCCAACCTGATTACATTTCTACCCCTATCTTTCAAAAACCCTTAAATCAGCCCCCTAGCTTTCTTATCGTCTTCACAGATAGGTCCCTTCACCATTATAGTGGAGGAATCCTACTCCGGCAAGCTTTTGAAAGGAGGTTTCTCCTTGATTGCTTAGAGAATCCCTCCCAAAATTGGAAGGGAGATTCTCTGAGTAATCTCCAATCCGAACCCATCTGTGATCCATGATTTGTACCCAACTGAGAAAACCCAACGACCATGCCTTGCTTGGAAGCTTAACTTCCAAGCACAAATCCTTCTCCAGAGACCTATTTAAGACTCCCCAGATTCAACTGAGTCTCCTCAGCTTGAAATTGGGCCAGATAACCCTTACATTCTTCTCTCCTCGCCGGTCGCAACCCTCCGCAGGCTCCAGCAGCTCCTCCCTCACTCTCTTGTCGCCCAACCACAATACCAGTGGTTGGGTTGTCTTCCTCTCATTCATCCGCGTCGCGCAACACTGGCCGGCGTTGCCTCACCCTATCCTCGCCGCTGCCTCACCTACGGAGGTATTCATCTTCCCCACATCCGGTGACCATATCGGCGTGGGATTCCCTTTCCCTTCGTCCTTAGATTAGGTTTATTAGATTCCCTCTCTCTTCTACTCCCGTTCCCTCTCTTTATTTCCCTAAACCAACCCTCGACACCACTGATCACCATCACCTTCTCCACCTCCGACGATCCCTCCGGCGAGGTGCCCCCGTTGCTCCGCACCTCCATCCACCTCGCCAACCACCCTACGACCTCCGCCTAGACTCCCTGATCACAACCCTTCACTCCAATCTCTCCATCGACCACCCAAAAGCACCCCCTAACACACCCACTTACACAGCCATAGTAAGCCCTAGATCAGCCACCACAACCACCCACACACCATGAAATCACGCCCATCACATCCGTCGTGGTCTGGCGAAGCTCCTTGAGCACTTTGATGTGGCCGCAAGGTAGTTCTCATGTTTTCAGGTTTAGGCACACCGGCCGCCATGGACAAAGGAGCTTGAAGCTCACTTGCTGCACTCTAGGTGCTGCTGCTCCAAGCAAGAGTCCCAGGTGGTGCGAACTTGAGGCACGAACGCACCCAGGTTCTCAATCAAAGTCAAAAGCCCTTGCAGCCTAGCCAATTGAGTCACGCATCTGCTGCTGCAGCGTGCAAAGGAAGGTGGGACATTTAGTCCCACCTCGGAACTGGAAGAAAGGCCATGTGCGCATAAAAGGATTTTGTGTTAGAGGCTTATCGCCTCCAACATTGAGGGTGAGGTCTTCCTCCCCCCTTCTCACAGCCTCGTCCGCAACACTACCCACGTGAACTTGGCCATGACCTGTTTACTTGACAGACTCACTCCTCGCTCACCACCCACATCGATGAGCCTAGACCTGGGTCTCCGTTAGGTCCGATTACCCGAACAGGTTGTGGCTCTATGAGAGTGGACCTGAAATAGAGAAGAGAGAAAGAGAGGAAAGCTACGTAGGGGAAAGGGGGTTTTACCTTGGAAAGTTTGGCTCCACACTTAACCAAATTCAGAGAAGAAGAAGAGCTAAGAAAGAAAAGGAAGAAGAAGAGGAGGTCAGGCAGTGAAGAAGAAGGAAAGAGAAGGGCTAGAGAAGAAGGAAGAAACTGAAGAAGAGGGCTCACAAAGGCTTAAGGCAAAGCAAAGAAGGAAGGAGGAAGAAGCTAAGGAAGAGAAGGCTTAAGAAAGAAGGAACCAAAGATAGAGAAGAAGGAAGAAGCTGAAGAAGAAGACTCGCAAAGGCAGAAGAGCAAAGAAGAAGAAGAAGAAAGAGAAATCAAAGCAAAGCACTGTAGCACACAACTTTTAAGACGTCTGATTTTAATTTTTATATGCTCTCAATTATTTTGTCTACAATTATTTTTAATCTTCATATACTCATACTTTACACTTTTAATTAGATTTTGAATAGTGTTATGTGTTCAATTTATATTTATTGTTAAGATTAGTGCATGAATTTCATTTGCTCCCTGTGTTCAACCTCGGACTTCAAATTAGAGTAATAAAATTATATTTGTTTTGAATGCTTTTTTGGCTGTACTAAAACGCGACACTCTTAAATACCGACTCAGCGCTTAAACACCACCCCTTGCTAGTCCCTAGCAAGGTTTAACCTAAATGCTATTTATAAAATAACACTAAGAATTGATTACTTAGGTAGAAGTTTGATGGGAACACCATCATGAGCCATAACTAGCTCAATTTAATCTGATTAGGTCATTAAACGCTCCTACATAACCACTAGAGGATTGTAATTTATTGCATTAGCATTCTGAGAGAAAGATAAGAAACTAGGGTTAAAATTGTAATTTTACGATCATAATTTGAATACAGTACAACCACGGGTTTTCTCAGAGGTTAATTAAGTGTCAACTGGTCCTAAAAGGTTAACAAGTGGGTTAGAACAGACACAAAAGGATTTTCACATGTTTTGAGAATTAAATGACTTTTAAAATCCTAAAAATAGACTCCCTTAATTAACTAAGGTTCTAGTTAGGATAAAATTCACCTAAACCCTCTAAAATTTATATAAAAATATTCTCTAAGGTTTGGTACCTTCAAATTAGCCATCAAAATCCGTTTTGGCCCAAAATATAGTCTTAGATAGACATTTGCCATAATTTGGATTTTTGCACAAATTACCCAGTCAAACGTGGTCAAACCAAAATCCAACTTCACCATTGGATTCTTTAGGTCGAAATTAGGTTTATACCAAAATTTGGACCCAAGCTGAAATTGTCTTGACCTAGTTTGCAACTAGGTCCTGTTTGATTACATTTATGCCCTTAACTTTCAAAATATTTACAAAAATACCCCTAACTTTGTCATCATTTTTACAAATAGATCCCTACCGCCATTAATCTTATTCCTACAAGCTCCGACAACCTAAAATTGGCAAGATCTCCTTGATTCCTTGATGAATCCCTCTCAAATTTGAAAGGAAAGTTTGTTAAGGAATTCCCTTCCTTTTTAGCCAATTCCCACGCCCCAAAACCTTCCCAATCTCTCATGCGAATGCATGAGAGATTAGGGTATCAAAAAAAATCCCAACTCTGGAGAAGCTTTCCAAGCATGGGAAGTTTGCTTCCCAAGCCCAAAACCTCATCTAGAGGCCTATAAAAAGACCTCTTGATCAAACCGTTCTCACGCTCGAATTCAACCTTGAACACCTCAAATTCCTCTCCTCTTTCTTGGCCAAATCACTCCTCGACGTCCGGTGATCCTCCCTGCCTCCGTCCTCCCTCCGCTCACAATACCGACAGTGGAGCTATCTCCCCCAACTTCCTCTACGTCGAGTCGTACCAGCCGACGCCCCCTTCGCTGTCTTCCTCGTTGTTTCCTACCTACCGGAGCTCCCTCCTCCGGCGTCGGCGATACCACAACCGACGCCATCCCCTTTCCCCTTCATCCGCTACTGCTCTCAGCCGACTCCTCAACTTCTCATCACGCCAGCTCATCCAACACATCGTTTCGACCTCGCTAACGCCCTCCACGACTCCATCTTCCACCTCGCCGGCATACATCCGGCAAGTCCTAACAGCTTCCACACTTGCCCAAACACGCCGCTTCCACTCTCCACATCTCCGCCACATCACGACGATCAAAAGACCTCACTCATTGAGAGCTATTGATCCCTTACAGTGCCACCGAACACACCCACCTTCACACGCACAGTTCACCTCCATCAGCATTCATCACCCACGCCGACCCCCTCAGCAAGTTCGCCGTGCTCCGACGATCATTTCTGACCGTTTTGACGTGGCCGAAAGGTCTTTTTGATGATTTCAGGTGCTGACCCTCACCGCCATTAACACACAAGCTTCAAGCGAAGCACGAATCTCACTCCAGCACCTGTAGGCTCCAGACAAAATCCCAGGCGTAGTGGAACCTACCCAGGAACGCAACCCAGGAGCCAATTTGGCTCTTTGACTGCATCTTTGACTGCAATCACATGAAGAAGCAGCAGTGTAGCATACGTAGAAGAAGGGAGGTGAGATTAGTTCCACCTCGAAAGCTGAAGAGCGTCCACAGTGCAATAAGAGGAAAAAGCGTTAATGGCTTATCGCCTCCTAACACACAAGGGTGAGGTCCTCCTTACCCACTCGCCTCGCCCGTGGCATCACCACGCGGGCATGGCTCCAACTCATTAACCCACCTATGCCCGCGCACTCCTTGGCTGTGACCTACACCCGCAGCCCTGAACCTGGGTGCGCTCTAGGTCTGAAAACCCGATAACCCGGTACTATTGAAGGCTCTAAGAGAGTGTGACCCAAGGAAAGAAAGAGAGAATAGTGCGCAAGGGCAGGGGGGATTTTGCTCTAAGAAGGATTGGCTGACACTTAGCCAAAATTGAGGATCCTTCCCCCTCTACGTAAAGAAGAGTAGAAGAGCAGAGAAAGAAAGAAAAAGAAGAAAAGAAGAGCCTGACAGAAAGAAGAAGAGAAGCAGAAGAAGAAAGAAGAAGAAGCTTAAGTCATAGAAAGGCAAAGAAGAAAAGAGTTCTGAAGAAGAAGAAGAAAGGAGAAGAGCAAGAGAGCAGCAGAGAAAAGAGACCCTTGAGTCTCTTGGAAGCACTGTAGCAACCGGCTGTTTAAGCCGTCTGATACAAGCCTAGATCATCAGATTGCATGCTTTTGAGGCTTTATTTCCTTGATTGATACTGTTGATTTAGTTGCTATTATTGCGAGGAGTAATTGGTGATTCAAATCACTATTTTACTTCCTTCTTTTTGCACATTGATACTTGACATTATTATTACAATCTTTTATCTCTTTGATTAAAATTGTGATCTTGAGTTTTAAATTGCCATATTGCTCCCTGTGTTCGACCTCGGACTTTCATTTGAGTTTATTTGTTTGAGCACTATTTTGGCTATATTACAACGAAGTAATTTTAAAACACCGATTTATCACTTAAACATTTTGGCGTCGTTGCCGAGGAGCAACGGGCAATTCAGATCTCTTGATTGCAATATCAGGTTGGATTCTAACTTGCTACATCTATTTTGATTGTGATCTGTTTCATGGACTCATTGAAGGAAGATCAACCGCACATCAACCACTCCAGGGCCAGGTAAAGTCCATCTGCCTTCTTTTAAGCCCCTGAATATGAAAAGGCTAAAAAAAAAGGAAAAAATTAATTAGGGCTACTTGCATTCTATTCTTAGGCAAATCATCAAGTTGCCTAATTTGATACATTCTAGAGAACATCCAAACCCTAATTTGTGCACCTACTTAAGATCTTAAGGTGTCTAGGGCTATCACATTCTTGTTTGAGCCCTAGGTACCACATTTTAACAAATTAAATTGGACCAAATCAGAGTCAATTAAGGATTCCTATTTAGGATTTTAGAGACACACTTGCTTAATTAAGAATTAATCTTTCCAAACAATGTGTGGCTAAACCTTGATTGAATTGATCTATTCAAGCAAAATCCTAAAATCAGGCTCTTAAATTCATTTGAATACTAAAAGAGGGACATAAATTTCTCAAAAGGACAATACAGGTGAAGTTGACCCACCTTGTTTGGGTTAACAAATCTTCAAATTAGGTCACTTTTCACAAAAACATCTTAAAAGTTCAAGTGAAATCATAAGCACCCTTTCTCTTAATTCAAACTGATAAATTTAAGAGGTCAAGTCTCCATTCTAGTCTACCTGGATCATTAGTGACAAGAGAGGTCGGGTGAGGGAAACCCTGTAACTCGTGGGGACGCTCTACCATGTAGGGGTCTTTGCGGGACTCTCCCTTTCTGGCTGCTCAGGTAATTCTCAGGTGGATGGCTTTTTGACTAAGGGGTATCATCCTCCCCAAACCTCTATAGTCATCCAAAATTTTTTTTGGGTGTCTTGATTGGGTCCATCACATTCTTTCTCTCATCTAATCCATCGGTGCATGTTTGGGAGGAGGTCCTTAAGACCATCCTTGAGGCCTCCATTAGATATTCACTCTTGTCGAGGTCGAGCCTCAACTTCCGTGTTTGTGCAGCAACCTGATCACATTGACATATCCTCTGATTCAGAACCCACTTCCCCTTCAATAGCTATGGATCACCAAGAAGAGAAACCTAATCTTAAGCAACAATTCCATGATTTCCAAAATCGAATCAATGCCATCATCAACCCACCGACGCATCCTTAAATATGAGATCACTATAATCCCACAACGGTGGAGATCGAACCCCGAATCAACATTCCCGTGGGAGGACTTGAGGTAGATCTCAAGCCTAGCATGCTTCATATGACTCCAAACTTTCATGGCTTGAACTCTGAGGATCCTTTCCAGCACATCAAGAACCTAAAACATCTGGCCCACACCTTTGGAGCAGATGTACAGAATCGGAACGGATTACTCTTAAAGCTCTTCTCATTCTCCTTGGCCGACAAAGCCGCTCACTGGTTTTAGACTCAAGCACACACGATCAACACATGGGGAGAACTTCAAACGCCTTTCTGCAAAAATTCTACCCCATTGGTCATACCAACACAATGCGGCACCAAATCATGCACTTCTCTCAAGGAGCGGGAGAACCTCTACACAAAGCATGGGATCACTTTCTAGATCTCATGCGTAAGTGCCCCCATCACAGAGTTTTGAAATGGGAACAAGTCCATTCCTTTTACCACAGAATTTGTGAGGATGTCAAACTCTTTTTCAATGCAACCTGTGGTGGTAGCATCATGGGTCAACATGAAAACATGATTTGGGAAATTCTTGAAAACATGTGCAAGAACTCCCTGAATAATGAGTCATTGGGTGTGTACGACCGAACGTCCACCCGTGCATTGATAAATAATCGAGGGGTACACGAATCCCGAGGCCTTTCTGCATCCGTTGATCTAGAGTTGGTAGCCAATCAATTGGACAAGGTCTTCATTATCGAGAAGAAGGTGGACGACATCACTCGTCATCTACACCAATCCACCTCTGCACCTCAAGGCACATACGTGCACCCGCCCACAGGAAGGGAGGCTGTGCACAACATCTACCACTCCCCAGGGATGGATCCATATCCACCTTCGTATGATTATGGCTTCGGAGGCAACTCCGGATTAGGCCACCTTAGTTAGGGGAACTCTGAACCCCCATACCCTGATTATCTTGGAGCTCCTCAGACCTGCGAGGATCCTCACGCCGTCCAAAATAATCCTTTCTCCAAGACTTACAACTCTGGATGGCGTAATCATCTTAACTTTTCATGGTCGGGTAATAACCCGAATCTATGACCTCAATTTCAACCCTGACCACAGGCTCCGCGACCTTATCAGCCCACCCAACCAAGGCCCACTCAAAACCTCCAATCTGGACCACCTAAAGAAGATCATACATCTCTAATTCTCCAGACCTTGGTTGACATGCAAAAACAACACAAAGAAGAGATCTCTGAGTTACAAAATCAACTAGCCCAGCTGGCAAATGCTCGCTAGCCTGGTGCACTTCCCTCTCAACCTCTTCCTAATCCAAATAACGTGTCAAACCAGAGACGCGTTATGAACCCAAATCAGGGCCAAGCTCACTTTGTCTATCAGACCCCTTCTACTCCATCACCTGACGAGATGGATGCTTCAACTTCATACCCGGGATTTCAGCAGCAAACACCTATTTTGCCCAACCCAAACCAAAACCAGATGGGATTGAATTCTGTTACTACCTGTAGTGGCAAAGCAACATAGGGCCCACCTTTTCCAAGCCACTCCTAGCCTGGTAATACAAATCCTAACCCTAGATTGGTCATCCAGGACACACCCATCCCAAATCAAGAGCCTGAGCCAATTCTAGAGGAATCGTCTAAGGTTTCATTTCCCAAGGTCTTGACCAAGGGAAAAAGGATAGCCAAACCTGTGGCACCTGAGGAGGACCTGGTTAAGCTCTTTGAGCAGGTCCATATAAACATCCCCTTGATGGATGCGATACGCCACGTATCGGCTTACGCACGATTTTTGAAAGACGTATGTACACCTAAGCGTAAGCCGCGAACCAAAAGCAAGAACCCGATCGTACTGTCAAAGAAAGCTAGCTCCGTCATTTTGAGCAAACTCCCACCTAAGGCAAAAGACCCAAGCACCCCTCTAATCTCCTATGCAATCAGTGATATACAATTTGACCGAACTTTATTGGACTTAGGAGCCTCCATAAATTTGATACCTACATCCCTACTAAACTACTTCGAGGAATCTAAGCTTAAACTAATAGAAATGACTTTGCAACTAGCCAACCGATCTATTAAGTCACCAAAAGGAATTCTTGAGGATGTCATAGTTAGGGTACATGACTTCTATTTTCCAGTGGATTTCATTGTCTTAGAAATGGATGCTCCTGAGAATGTGAAGAATACACCGATCATACTAGGGGGACCCTTTCTGGCCACTACTAGGGCCAATATCAATTGTGAGGAGGGCCAAATTGAATTAAAATTTGGGAGCAAGACACCAAATATTGACATCTTTAAGGCCCAACAAAGAATTAATTGCGGAGTTATAGAACATATTTGCGATATCGAGGTTATGGTTGACGACTTATGTATCGAGGAAAACCCGACTATTTTTGATCAACCACAAGGGGATCAAAACCCGCAATTAAAGGAGTCTAAAACCAATACACCCATAGCTCCTTCCTTTGCCCCCAACATCCACTTTGAACCACCTACTGCTGCTGACAACCCAGTTATGGAGTTAAAACCTCTTCTCGATCATCTAAAATATGTCTTTTTGGGTTCCAATCAAACGTTTCATGTGATTATCAACTCCCGACTCACACCTGACCAGGAAACATGCCTGATTTCTGTTCTCCATTAGCATCGGAGAGCCATTGGATGGACTCTCGATGATCTGACTAGAATCAACCCTTCATACTGCACACATCACATCTACACTGAAGAGGGCTCATGACCATCCCGTGAAATGTAGAGATGCCAAAATCCAAATTTGCAGGATGTTGTGAAAAAGGAGATCATCAAGTGGTTAGATGTAGGGATCATCTATCCAATCTCCGATAATCGGTGGGTGAGTTCAATCCAAGTTGTGCCTAAGAAGGCATGGCTCACTGTCATCACGGCTGAAACCGGAGAAATCATACCGACCCGTATAGCAAACTCATGGAGAGTCTGCATTGATTATAGAAGACTCAATTCCTCCATGAAGAAGGATCATTTCCCACTACTGTTCATTGATCAGATCCTCGAGAAACTAGCAAAAAATCGATTCTTCTGCTTTTTGGACGGGTACTCCAGTTATAATCAGGTCGCAATCCATCTCGAGGACCAAGAGAAGACCACCTTCACCTGCCCCTTCATAACATATGCATTCCAAAGAATGCCGTTCGGTCTCTACAATGCACCCACCACTTTTCAGCAGTGCATGCTTGCAATATTCTCAGAAATGGTAGGTGAATACCTTGAAGTCTTCATGGATGACTTCTCAGTATTTAGTGAATCATTTGATGATTGCCTTCTGCACTTGGTCCAAATCCTCAGGCGGTGCATCGACGTGAACTTAGTTCTTTCCTGGGAAAAGAGCCACTTCATGGTGCCTGTGGGAATTATCTTAGGACATCTCATCTCTGAAAAAGGCATCCAGGTTGATCGAGCCAAGGTGAATCTGATTTCCAAACTCCCTTTGCCTAGCTCGGTCAAAGACATCCGATCCTTCCTGGGGCACGTTGGTTTTTATCTTTGATTCATTCCCAATTTTTGGAAACTCATGCGCCCCCTGACTAATCTTCTATATAAGGATGTCCCTTTTGAAATCTCCAAGGAGTGCACTCAATCATTATAGATACTACATGATCGAGTTACCCAAGCACCTACCCTACAGTCCCCTGATTGGTCTCAACCCTTTGAGATCATGTGCGATGCATCTGATTATGCTGTAGGAGTGGTACTTGGGTAGAAAAAAGATGGGAAACTCGTGGTTATCTACTACGCTAGCAAGACACTTGACAAGGTTTAGCGTAACTATACAGTTACTGAGAAGGAGCTACTAGCCATAGTATTTGCCCTCGAAAAATTCAGATCATAACTTTTGGGTTCCTGTGTTATCATATACTTAGATCACACTGCAGTGAGGCACCTCCTTGCGAAGAAGGATGCGAAACCTCGACTAATCCGCTGGATCTTGCTGTTGCAAGAATTTGATCTAAAGATTCACGATAAAGCGGGAAAGCAAAACGTGGTAGCTGACCACTTATCCCGCCTTCCTTCTGACAGTATCAACCCTTCCGGACCCATCACAGAACATTTTCCCGATGAGCACCTTCTGACTATTAGTACGGAACTTCCTTGGTTTGCTGATTTAGTAAACTACTTGTTATCACATCAAATCCCATCCGATTGGCCGAAGGCCAAGAAAGACAAATTTCTCTCCGATGCTAAGTACTACATGTGGGAAGATCCATACCTCTTACGCATTGGTGCTGATCAAATCATCAGACGATGCATCCCGGAAGCGGAAATTCAGGACATTTTGTCCCTCTGCCATGACCAGGCCTGCGGCGGAACTTTTCCGGGCACAAAACCATAGTAAAAGTCCTCCAGTGCGGCTTTTATTGGCCCACGATTTTCAAAGGCGCATACAATCACTATAAGGCATGCACTCGTTGCCAGACCTTGGGCAACATGAGCCATCGTGATATGATGCCTTTACAATTGATTCTCATATGTGAAATCTTTGACATCTGGGGGATTGATTTCATGGGACCCTTCCCTGTTTTGGACGACTTCGAATACATTCTTCTCACTGTTGACTATGTGTCCAAATGGATCGAAGCCATTCCGACCCAAACCAACGATCATAAGGTGGTAATCAAATTCATTCATCAAAACATCTTTTCTCGATTCGGGATTCCACGTATCATTATCTCTGATGGAGGGACCCATTTCACAAATGCTTAGTTCAAATCACTGATGACCAAATACGGGGTGTCGCACTGAATCTCTACTCCTTATCACCCCTAAACCAACGGTCTAGCTGAGCTATCAAATCTGGAGATCAAGAAAATCCTTCAGGTCACTGTCCGACCTGACAGGAAGGATTGGTCGTCCCGACTTCCAAAAGCCTTGTGGGCCTATAGGACCACCCACAAAACCCAATTGGACATGTCTCCTTTCAGATTGGTGTACAGGAAGGCATGCCACCTCCCCGTCGAGTTGGAGCACAAAGCCCATTGGGTTGTACGGAAGTGTAATCTAGATCTTTCTAAGGCAGGAACCCACAGAAAGGTTCAAATGAGTGAGATCGATGAATTACGCAATGATGCGTATGAGAACTCGCGAATTTACAAAGAACGGGTTAAGGCCTTTCACGACAAGCACACATCTAGAAGGATCTTTCATCCAAGTCAGAAAGTCCTGCTCTTTGATGCCAAACTCAAATTGTTCCCAGGAAAACTCAAATCAAAATGGATTGGACCATATCTTATTAGATGAATCTTTGGAAATGGAGCCATTGAAATCAGCCAACCCAGCCTTGATTCAGAACCCTTTGTTATGAACGGATAGCGACTTAAGTCGTTCATTTAACTCACTGATATTAACAGGGCTAAGGTATCTTTCGATCTCTATTCTCCCTGAGCTCATTGCGTCCGGCTGATGGCATTAAACTTAGGGCTTAACGGGAGGCAACCCGTCATTTTGAAAAAACTCGAAACCCTTTCTTGACACATTTTATGCTGAACTCATATTCCACTTTAGGGTTCGTTTATTAGAACAGCTGACTCCACCTCCGGTACCCATACTCGAGCTTGAAATCATCTGCAACAGTTACCCCTATCTATCCACCCTCCTAAACCTCTTGTAATGTACGATCTAAACTGAATTAGAACCCACCTAATTTACAATGAGGACATTGCAAATTGTAGGCATGGGAGGGGTATTAAAGTGTAAAATGCTGTCAGAATCACTTCACAAGAAAGGATTTCATCAAAAAAATTACATATTCCAAAGAACCAAAAAAATAAAAAATTAAAAAAGAACAAAAAAATGGAGAAGGGAGGAAATTTTGAAAGATCAATGTGCATATTATTTTTGAGGAGGAAAAAGGGAGGTGACATATATGTCAAAAAGGAGCAACAATTTGAAACAAAAAAAAGATAGTCATTAGTAAAAGATTAAAGAATCTACTTAGTTCTAGACCAGATCAAAAGAAAAAAATAAAAAGATAAAAAGTGCTAAGGGACAAAAGAGATTAGTATGAACGCTGTGTGTAGGCTTCTTGGGCTGTGATTTTAGGCTTAAAAATTCAACTGTCTGTTAAGATCTGGATAGTCCTCAAGAGGTTGGAGAAAATGCGAAGCTTAAGTATTAGGTCTAAGGCTGAGATTATTCAGCCTTTTTAACTGACCTTTAGTTTGCCGGGCTCGGTAACCTAAGCACCCTAACCCACACACAGTCTGATTCAGTGCGCTTAATTAACAAAATCACACAAAAGCATTAATTATGTTCTAAAAAAGCTACCTCGATTAGGAGTGGCTAATCAACACAAGTTGATTTGGAAGAGTTCCCGGTGCAGAGAGGTGGAAAATTTCCCACGAAGATGCACAATAACATACTGTCTCCTCTGTGCTTGTCTCCTAGGATATCTAAATATCCTTCTGAGGTCATGTAAGCACCTTGTGCTTGTTCAGATGTCATCGGTGGCATTATCACGAAATGTCGATTGCTAGGGTCTGGATTTAGCTATAGAACGCCATGGGCAGGATTATCTCGAAATCTTGAAATCCAGGGTTCTAGGGGTTGCCATGGGGCTATGTTATCTTGAAGCATCGATTGCCAGGGATCATGCAAGGATTGATGGTGGGAACTAGGAATCCGATACTGACCATATTATAAAGCCAATCTGAAGCTAGAAATAAAGAAAGAAAAGAGAGAGAAAATTCTCCAAAAATCAAAAATCTTCTGTCTCTCCATTACAAAAATGCACTGCAAATTGAACCTAGGTTAAAACATGTTATAAGCATGAACGCTTTAACCGCGGAGTTCAACGAACCTTAGGTTAGTTCCCGTGGGCCTTAAAAACCTTTACGATGGACAGAGGCTAGAGCTGGTTAGGTCCAGATCTTGGTTGGTACTTTGTAACCCTAGGCCTATAATCAGCATTCTGACCTAATCTACAAAAGAAAGCACACAATTGAGTTCTGAGCATAAAAAGACAAGTGGTCTAGAATTTGAGTAAATCCCTTGAAATTTTGCTAAGGGACTAGCAAAAGCTAGGCATGGGGGTATGATGGGAACACCATAATGAGCCATAACTAGATCAATTTCATCTGATTAGGTCCTTAAATACTCCTGCATAACCACCAGAGGATTACAATTCATTGCATTAGCATTTTGAGAGAAAGTTAAGAAACCAAGGTTAAAATTGTAATTTTATCGTCATAACTTTTATACAGTACAACCACAGGCTTTCTCAGAGGTTAATTAAGGGTCAACTGGTCCTAAAAGCTAACAAGTGGGTTAGAACAGACACAAAAGGGTTTTCACGTGTTTTGAGAATTAAATGACTTTTGAAACCCTAAAAATAGATCCCCTTAATTAACTAAGGTTCTGGTTAGGATAAAATTCACCTAAACCCTTTAAAATTCATAGAAAAATATTCTCTAGGGTTTGGTACTTTCAAATTGGCCATCAAAACCCATTTTGGCCCAAAATAGTCTTAGATAGACATTTACCTTAATTTAGGTTTTTACATAAATTACCCAGTCAAACGTGGTCAAAACCAAAATCCAAGTTCACCATTCAATTTTTTAGGTCGAAATTAGGTTTGTACCAAAATTTGGACCCAAGCTGAAATTGTCTTGACCTAGTTTGTAACTTTGTCCTATCTGATTACATTTATGCCCTTAACTTTCAAAATATTTACAAAAATACCCCTAACTTTGTCATCATTTTCACAAATAGGTCCCTACTGCCATTAACCCTATTCGTACAAACTTCAGCGACCTAAAATTGGCAAGATCTCCTTGATTCCTTGACGAATCCCTTTCAAATTTGAAAGGGAAGTTCGTCAAAGAATTCCCTTTCTTTTTAGCCAATTCCCACGCCCCCAAAACCTTCCCAATCTCTCATGAGAACGCATGAGAGATTAGGGTATCAAAAAAAATCCCAACTTTGGCGAAGCTTTCCAAGCTTGGGAAACTTGCTTCCCAAGCCTAAAACCTCCTTTAAAGACCTATAAAAAGACCTCCAGATCAAACTGTTCTCCTCACGCTCAAATTCAGCCTTGAACACCTCAAATACTTGTTTGATCAGAAGGAGCTCAACATGAGATAGAGACGTTAGTTAAAGCTCCTGAACGACTATGACTGCAGCATTTCCTACCATCTGGGGAAGGCTAACGTGGTGGCTGATAACTTGAGCTAGAAGGCGCCCGCCCACTTGGCTAGTTTGCAGGCACGGAGTTGGAGACTCATGGAGGTGATGGGCAGTTGGCGACCCCTAGAGTTACTGGGGCACCATGGGGCAGTGACTATGACATGACAGATGAGGCTAGAGCTGATAAACCACATCATCATAGGATAGATGGCAGACCCATACCTGCAGTCGTTGCATGACAAAGTACCGTCAGGGGACCCTGGAGACTTCTCCTTTACTAACGAGGTGCTGCTCATGAGGGAACGTTTATGCATTCCCAGGGACGAGGAGTTGTTGAGAGAGCTCCTGACTGAGGCACACGATTCTAAGTTCACCATACATCCTGGTAACACAAAGATGTATCATGATCTGAGACATGACTTTTGGTGGAGGGGAATGAAGCGAGATGTTGGTGAGTTTGTACAGGAGTGTTTGGTGTGCCAGCAGGTGAAGGCTGAGGATCAGAGGCCTGCATGGCCGTTGCAGCCACTTCCAATGCCAGAGTGGAAGTGGGAGAGCATCACCATGGACTTAGTGGTGGGTTTACCCATTACCCAGCGAAGACACGATGCAGTCTGAGTGATTGTAGGCAGCTTGATGAAGACAGCACGTTTCTTGCCGATCCGAGTCATCTTGGGACCAGCACAGTTGGCAGAGAGGTATATCCGTGACGTGGTACGTCTGCATGGAGTTCCGCGGGAGATTGTATCCAACCGGGATACCTGTTTTACATCCCAATTTTGGGTTGAGTTTCAGCAGGCTTTGGGGACATGGTTGAGGTTCAGCATGGCATACCACCCCCAGACGGATGGACAGTCGGAGCGCACGATACAGACGCTTGAGGATCTTTTTCGTGCCTGTGTACTAGACTGGAGGAGCTCTTGGGAGGAGCACTTGCCCCTGGCAGAGTTTTCATATAATAACAGCTATCACTCAAGCATCGGCATGGCACCCTACGAGGCTCTGTACGGATGAAGGTGTACCGCACCCTTGAGTTGGGTTGAGGTGGGGACCAAGTGGGAGGTTGGCCCCAGGCTGATCCGGCAGAGTCAGGAGGTGGTTGAGTAGATTCACAGACGGCTTCGCACTGTCAGGAGCAGACAAAAGAGTTATACCGATCGGGTGTGCAGAGAGGTGTAGTTTGAGGTTGGGGATTATATCTTCCTTTGCATTTTTCCCATGAAGGACCTACAGCGTTTTGGGGTGAAAGGAAAGCTTGCACCGAGGTTTGTGGGGCTCTTTGTGGTCCTGGAGCAGGTTGGATCCATTGCTTACAAGCTTTCCCTTCCTCCCCAGCTTTCTGGTGTGCACGACATGTTCCATGTGTCCAACCTCAGGAAGTACGTCGCCGATCCCAGTAACATTCTGAGCCACGAGAGTGTCGAGGTGGGTGACGACCTGACCTATCCCGAGCGACTAGTGCAGATACTAGACAGAGCCGTTCGGAGTTTGAGATGGAAGCAGGTACCCCTGGTGAAGGTCTTGTGGAGGAACCAGAGGTACGAGGAGGCTACCTGGGAGCCTGAGGCGACGATGCGAGAGCGGTACCCGGAGCTCTTTAAGGGTATGTCTTTTCGAACTAGCTTCAGTCCTCTCTGAGTTTGTTATGCGTATGTTGTTCTTTTTCTGCACCCTAGCTAGCTCAAGTTTCGGGGACAAAACTTCCTTTGATTTTGTTATGAGGTTAAGACCCGTGCTGTTTGAGCCTTTTAAGACGTTTAGACTGTGGGTCAGACGTCTAGACACCTTCCCAGACATCTGAAAATTGAAAATTTTGAGTACAAGCTCGCGTATGCACACGTGTTGCACGCAAATAGTACACTCCTCTCGTTTCCATCTTCTTCTCTCTCCTTCCGGCTCGATGAAACCCTAAACCCACACCCTTATATAAAGCCCCCTCCTCTCCCTCGTCCCACCCCACTGCCCAGCCACCTTCCTCCTCTCCAGCGAGAGCAACAGAGTGGTGAGAGCGTGGGAGTGGCGTGAGAAAGAGAGGACAAGCAATGTGAGCGGGGGAGGAATTTAGCTGCGAGCTTGTGTGGGAGCTCGCCGGTGAGCTCACGGCTGGAGCGGCACGTGCGCAAGGGGGAGGAGTGCGTTAGGGAGGTCCTCCCCGACACTGCTGCAGCCGGTGCAGCAGGCGAGAGGGCGCGGCGCGGCCACGCGCGGCGCGAGAGAGTGGAAGCAGGTTCTGGTTCTGGGTTTTTCCCAGAATCAGACGTCTGGAGCGACATCCAGATGACGTAGTCGATGTCTAGATGAGGTTCCAGACGACTGAGAAGTAGACTTCGTGAAGGTACATCTTCTTTGCGGATACGGCGATGTAGGCCGCTCCGCCGAGGCACTGTTGCATGCCTTTTTGAGGAGATTTGGTGGATTTCGCGCATGCTTCGCTTCGGGAAGGCGCGAGACACGCCCTCCCATGCATTTCAAATGTCTGGGAGACATACCAGACGATGGGAAGCGCTTCCAGATGTCTGGAGAGGTGGTCGGACGTTTGGAACTAGGTTCAGACTATCCAGCAGAGTTTTTGGACGTCTGAGGAGTGGCGCAGGACTTGAGGTATGGCAATGGACACTTTTAAGACGTCTGGAATTTGTTCCAGACGTCTGATTTGAGTTAAAAACACTGTTTTTGACCCGTTTAGGGTCCTTTTGAGGTCCGATTTCCGCAATTAAGATACCAATGTTTCCCGTATGAATTCCTCTACTTGTTAGAAGACTTTCTATACTATTTTGGGTATTCTCTTGTGATTGATCCTTGTGATAGGACTTGTTTCCGTTGCGGGTTCGGGGCATGCTGAGGCACATGCGCCTACCGTTCAAGCCCCCACTACTCCTGGGTTTACTGGTAGAGTGGCTTCCCCTTAATTTAATTAAAACCTAAATGCATGTGTGGAATGAATGATTAGAACCTAGGATATGGCATGAATCCTAGGACTAGAAATACTGGAAATGTATGTATTGAATGGATTGCAGTCTTGAATGAGCAGATAGAATGATAACAATAGACTGTAAATGAATAACAGTTGCCTGCGAAATAAGTAGTACTTATGCTAGTTAACTGTTGAATGTAACTTTCCTGTCGCACACGTGAAATGACATGATATGAGCTGCATGCATATAAATTGGAAATGGAATGGTGAATGTTGGAAACACGCGCTACTTGTGGATAACTTGAATATGGACATGTGAATGATAGAATATACAATTTGCATGTGTATAACCTGAGAATGGAGATAGAAATGATGAAACCTGGTATGGAATGATATGAGAAAAATGGGCATGAACCCTACAGGGAATTAGGAGTAGAGCTCCTGGAATCAGTCAAATGGAACTGGAAATGTGAGTGGGGAAGTGAGCTGGCCCTTGAGTACAGAGTACCAAGGAGAGCGATTGTCCCCTTGTTTAGTGCAGAGCGGAGCTTGCTGCCCTTAGGTTGGGACCCGGGGTTAGGATTAGCCACTCTGTACCGACTTCTTGGCCCTCGCGTACACAGTACCGGTGAGAGCTACTAGTATAGGGAGAGAGCTAGCCACCCCACGAGGCCCGGGGTTCAGCTAGCCACCCTACACCGACTTGTTAGGCCCACTGGGCAAACCAAGGTAGTTAGGTGAGGGTGCGCGGACTGTGGAGGGGCGTGACCCCTGTTTGGTTCTTAGGAGCTAGACCCCTGTTACTGAGAGGGCTATGCCCTATACTGGTTCCATGCTGTGCTTTGGGTGCACCCACTGATGGAAACGACCGACCGCGTGCCAGTGCGGGGTAGCTACCCATGCGCTTATCGCGCGTGCCATAGTCACCGTTATGTCTGTTCGTGACCTTGGGGTGGTTGACTGGGTGTATGACCACCACAGGGGACTCTCCCCGCCAGCAGAGAACCACATGCGACTTCTACTCTTCGGAAAAGACTGCAATCAGGATTGTTCTCATGTGGAACATTCAAGATCAAGAAAGAGACCTGATAAATAAACAAAGTGGTGAAAGAAAGAATAATTAGTTAAAGAAAGAAAGAAACTGAAAAACAATAGCTACCTGTCCACCTTTACTGCTTTAGTTAGTTGGTTGCCACTCTACTCAGCGTTCGCAGACGTTTTGTACTCATAACCCCTTTTTCAGGTCTAGGTGTTGAGTAGCCAGAGCCTACAGCTGCAGAGGGTGCCGGGCCCAGTAGAGCCCAGTAGTTGTAGCTTCTTGTTGTACTCCTTTTCAGTTGTAGTGAGTAGTTCTTGCACCTCTGTACTATGACATTCTGTACTTTATATTCTTGTATTTGTTTACTTTCCTACTGTTGTGGTGGTGTGTACTGAAGTAGTTTTACTTCTTTACTGCTGTACTTTTGTTACTATTAGTTAATTAGCATGGTGAATGTGGTTTACTTTCCTGCTTTTTTGTTACTTTCTCATTGGACGACTGGGTCTTGGGATCAGTCGAGTCAGTCCGGTCTCGTGTCCTGTAGGGATTCGGGAACCGGGCCGTAACAAAGAGGAAAAAGTGTTAGTGGTTTATCGCCTCCTAACACACGAGGGTGAGGTCCCCCTTACCCACTCACCTCACTCGTGGCACCACCACACGGGCCTAGCTCCGACCCGTTAACCCGCCTATGCCCGCGCATTCCTCAATTGCGACCTACACCTGCATCCTTGGACCCGGGTGTGCTTTAGGTCCGAAAACCTGATAACCCGATACTAATGACGACTCTGGGAGAGCGTGACCCAAGAAGAGAAAGAGAGAATAGTGTGCAGGGGCAAGGGGGTTTTGCTCTAAGAAGGATTGGCTGACACTTAGCCAAAATTGAGGATCCTTCCAGCTCTGGGTAAAGAAGAAGAGTAGAAGAGCAGAGAAAGAAAGAAGAAGAAGAAGAAAAGTGGAGTTGGACAGAAAGAAGAGGAAGAGAAGCAAAGGAAGGAAGAAGAAGATGCTTGAGCTGCAGAAAGGCAAAGAAGAAAAGAGTTCTAAAGAAGAAGAAAGGAGAAGAGAAAGAGAGCAGCAGAGAAAAGAGACCCTTGAGTCTCTTGGAAGCATTGTAGCAACCGATTGTTTAAGCCGTCTGATACAAGCCTAGATCATTTGATTGCATCCATTTGAGGCCTTATTTCCTTGATTGATACTATTGATTTAGTTACTATTATTGCGAGGAGTAATTGGTGATTCAAATCATCATTTTATTCCCTTCTTTTTGCACATTGATACTTGACATTATTATCATTACAATCTTTTATCTCTTTGATTCAAATTGTGATCTTGAGTTTTAAATTGCCATATTACTCTCTGTGTTCGACCTCAGACTTTCATTCGAGTTTATTTGTTTGAGCGTTATTTTGGCTATATTACAACGAAGTAATTTTAAAACACCTATTTATCTCGTAAACAAAGTTGCTTATCAACAGGAGGAAATTTCAACTATGAACCTAACTTGCAGAGACTCAAAGTGCTTGGGTTGCCTACCAAAATACTGACTGCCCAAGTCCTTACCTTATTATGTACAGAAGCAAGTATATATTTTTTTCTTTTTCATCTTTTCTTTTGTTTTTTTGTTTTAGATCTTTGGAGTTGAGGATTTCGAGATAACTTTTTACGGCTACACAATCCACCCAAGACTCGAAAAGGACTCTTAGTACTAAGCATCTTATTGTGAAAGTAATAAACTCACTCAATGACAATTAAAACAGATTTCGGGATTCTACGCCCCTAGGTGACCCGAAAGAGAAAATGTTGCCTAAAGGTGTATCTATCTAACCGGTAGCTTTCTCCCTACTTTTTATTTTTGTGGGCTCAACACAAAGGTGAACCTAGTGTATATCTCCCCAGATTATACTACTTCCCCGCTTCTTTCTTAAGTATTTTGGAATTCTTTTGCAGTTTATGAACTGGGATCTGGACAACCGGCCAATGGGCTGTTACCCACGACAACTTGCCAGCCATACTCGTGCGATGAAGTGTGGCTTATTTCTTTTTTTCTTTTCTCCTTTTCTATTTTCCTATTTCCTTTTTTTTTTAAGTATGTAGCTTTTTTGATCTAAGATTTACCTAAAGGCAGTAGTGAAAGAGAATGATCCTGTGGCTGGGCTCTATACAATTGGCTAATGAGCTGTTACCCTCGATAACTTGCTAACTATATCACCCTAAAAGGTTCATTAGCTACCCAATTTCCATTAGAAACGCCGATGAGTGAGTCAGTGCAAAACGTGTGTAGATGCTTAGACTAAAAATCCCCTCAAATCAGAGGGTAGGTTGATAAGTCATATATTTATCACCCTACTTTATTGACTACATTAATATGAATTATGATGGCGAGGACTCGAGACCAAGTTTACATTTTAGTGAACACCTGGACTGATTAAGTCTGAAGACCTGAAGAGTCTACGCGTTTAGGTCCCTAACGTATCATTTCCTAAAATTGACAAGCTCCTATTACCTAAGTTTTCTTTTCCTTTTTTTTTTTTGATATAAAAAGAAATAAGTTCAATCTGACAATTTGTACTCAGAATATATGAATTACCACCCCTCATGCTTAAGTTAGACAATGTCTTCATTGGAAAATAATTGTATGCAAGATAGTATGGAAAGAAATTACTTGGGTTTCAACAGTTAATCCGGTCAGCTTGAATCCTCTGGGTTGCCTCCTAGGAAGCTCTGAGTTTAGTGCCTTCAGCTAGGAATAATGCACAAACAACAAGGGATAAATCACTTGAATGGTCCGGGTCAAAAAAGGGAAGACATAATCAACCAGACCCAAAATTAGAAGTTGTTACGACCCGATTCCCGAATCCCTACATGACACAAGATCAGCTCGACTCGACTAATCCCAAGGCCCAGTCGTCCAACGAGAAATAACCAAAAAGTAGGAAAGTAAACCACATTCACTATGCTAAGTAAGTAACAGTAAAAGAGTACAAGCAGTAAGGAAAGAAAAGCTGCTAATAGTACATATCACCACCACAACAGTAAAGCGGAAACAAAGTACAGAATGTAAATAGTAACAAGGGTCTAAACTCACTAACAAAAGAAGGTACAACAACAGGAAGACTACTACTACTGGGCTATACTGGGCCTAGCACCCTTTGCAGCCGGTGACTTAGGCTGCTCAACACCTAGACCTCAAAAGGGTTATGAGTAAACAAAGTCAACGAACGCTGAGTAGAGTGGCAACCAACTAACTAAAGCAGTAAAAGGTAACAGGTAAACTATCTATTCCAATTACTTTATTTTAGAAGTTATTCCTTTTCACCCGTTGGTTTATATTTTCAGATCTCTTTCTTGATCTCGAATGTTAACGATCTTGATTACAGTCTTTTTCGAAGAGTAGAAGGCGCACGTGGTGCTCTCCTAGCCGGGAAAGTCCCCCGTGGTGATCATACACCTAGTCAACCTCCCCAAGGTCATGGACAGACGTAACGGTGACTACGGCACGCGCAATAAGCGCACAGGTAGCTACCCCGCACTGGCACGCGGTCAGTCGTTTCCGTTAACGAGTACTCTCGAAGTACAGCATGGAACAGTATAGGGTCTAGCCCTCTCAGTAACAGGGCTCTAGCCCCTCAGAACCAAACAGGGGTCTCGCCCCTCCACAGTCTGCACACCCTCGTCTGACTACCCTGGTTTGTCCAGTGAGCCTAACAAGTCGGTGTAGGGTGGCTAGCTGAACCCCGGGCCCCGTGGGGTGGCTAGCTCTCTCCCTACACTAGTAGCTCTCCCCGGTACAGTGTACGGGAGGGCCAAGAAGTCGGTGCAGAGTGGCAATCCTAACCTCGGGTCCCAACCCAAAGTCGGCTAGCTTCGCTCTACACTAAACAGGGGACAATCGCTCTCCTTGGTACCACATACTCAAGGGTCAGCGCACTTCCCACTCATATTTTTGGATCCATTCCATTCATTCACAGGAGCTCTACTCCTAATTCCCCGTAGGGTTCATGCTCGTATTTCTCATGCCATTTCATACTTGGTTTCATCATCCACATTTCCATTCTCAGGTTATACACAAGTAGCTCGTATTTCTATCCTTTAACATATACAACAGGTAATGTCATATGTAACTGTTTAATTAGCACAGGTAATTCATATTTCACAGGCTGCTCTTGTTCATTAACAGGAAGTTGTTAACATTTCTATTCATTCATTCAAGACTGCAATTCCAAACACGCATATAGACAATTTCAAGTACTTCTCGTCCTAGGATTCATGCCATATCCTAGGTTCTAGTTATTCAATCCACATATGCATTTAGGTTTTATAATTAAATTAGGGGAAGTCCACTCTACCAAACAACCCGGAAGTATTGGGGGCTCGAGCATTAGGTTCTCGTGCCTCAGCAAGCCTAGAACCAGCAATTGATCGAAGTCCTATAACAAGGAACATACCACAATGTAACATTCAAAATAATATAAAAGTCCTAACAAGTAGAGGAACTCATAAGGAAAACACCGATATCTTGTTTGCGTAAAATGGACCTCAAACGGACCCTAAACGAGTCAAAAACAGGGCTACAGACCCAAATCAGACGTCTGGCACAAGGTCCAAACGTCTTAAAAGTAACCAGAAACTCACCTCAGGTTCTGCGTCGACCTCAGACGTCTAGAACCCCTTCTAGACCATCTGGACCCAGCTCCAGATGTCCGACCTCTCCTCCGGACGTCTGGGAGTGCTTCCGATCATCTGGTATGCTGTCCAAATTTTGAAATGGGTGGGAGGGTATGCCCCACGCCTTCCCAAAGCAATCCTTGCACGTGACAGCCATATCGCCTAAATTTAGCCACGCAAATCGTAGCTGCGGTGCGGCCTACATGGTCGTAACCTCAAGAAGAACGTACCTTCGCGATGATCTGCTTTCAGACGTCTGGTGTAGTCACCAAACATCCGCCCAGTCGTCTGGACGTCATGCCAGACATCTGATTTTGGGAAAATCCCAGATCCAGAACCACTTCTAGCTCTCCCTCGCCGCGACCTCGCCTCCTCACCTGCATCTCTGGCTGCAGCAGTGTCGGGGACGGCTCCCCCGACATACTCCTCCCGCACGCACCGCTCCGCCCGTGCGCCCTCCGGCGAGCTCCCATGAGCTTGCGAGCTCTAGCTCTTCCTCCTCTCCTCATGCCACCTCTCCTCGTCACCGCTCTCGCGCTCTCTCTCGTGCTAGCTCCTCTCGTTGTGGTGGAGAGGAAGAGAAGAAGGTGGCTGGCTGTGGTGAAGTGGGGAAGGAAGAGGGGGAGAGGGGTTTATATAAGGGTGTGTTAGGGTTCGGTGGAGGAGGGAAGAGGGAAAAAGAGAGGAGAGAGGTATTGTCTGCGTGTAGCCCGCACATAGACGCGAAGGCTCGTACCAAAATTTCAATTTCCAGATGTCTGGGAAGGGGTCCAGACGTCTGACCGACAATCCAGATGTCTTAAAAGGCTCTGGACAGAACGGGTCTTTACATTATAACAAACTTAAAGAAAGTTTCATCCCAAAACTTGAGCTAGCTAGGGCGAGGAAAAAGAACTATATACGCATAACAAACTTAAAGAGGACTAAATCCTGTTCGAAAAGACGTACCCTCAAAAAGCTCCGAGTACGCACTCGCATCGTCGCCTCAGGCTCCTAGGTAGCCTCCTCGTACTTCTGGCTCCTCCACAAGACCTTCACCAGGGGTACTTGCTTCCATCTCAGACTCCGGATGGCTCTGTCTAGTATCTGTACTGGTTGCTCGGGGTTGGTCACGTCATCACCCATCTCAACACTCTCGTGGCTTAGAACGTGACTGGGATCGGTGACGTACTTCCTGAGGTTGGACACGTGGAACATGTCGTGCACACCATAAAGCTGGGGAGGAAGGGCAAGACGGTAAGCAACGGGTCCTACCCACTCCAAGACCTCAAAGGCCCCACAAACCTCAGCGCAAGCTTCCCTTTCACCCCAAAACGCTGCAGGCTCTTCATGGGCGAAACACGAAGAAAGACGTGACCCCCAACCTCGAGCCGCACCTCTCTGCGCTTTCGATTGGCATAATTCTTCTGTCTGCTCCTGACAGTGCGAAGTTGTCTGTGAATATACTCTACCACCTCTTGACTCTGCCGGATCAGCCTGGGGCCAACCTCCCACTTGGTCCCCACCTCAGCCCAACTCAAGGGTGCAGTACACCTCCGCCCGTACAGAGCCTTGTAGGGTGCCATGCCGATACTTGAATGATAGTTGTTATTATATGCAAACTCTGCCAGGGGTACGTGCTCCTCCCAAGAGCCCCTCCAGTCTAGTACACAGGCTTGCAAAAGGTCCTCAAGTGTCTGTATCATGCGCTCTGACTGTTCATTCGTCTGGAGGTGGTACATCGTACTGAACCTCAACCATGTCCCTAAGGCCTGCTGAAACTCAGCCCAAAATTAGGAAGTGAAATGGGTATCCCGGTTGGATACAATCTCACGAGGAACTCCGTGCAAACGTACCACATCACGAATATACCTCTCTTCCAACTGCGCTGGTCCCAAGGTGACTCAGATCGGCAAGAAATGTGCCATCTTCGTCAATCTGTCTACAATCACACAGACTACGTCATGTCCTCGCTGGGTAACAGGCAAGCCCACCACTAAGTCTATGGTGATGCTCTCCTACTTCCACTCTGGCACAGGAAGTGGCTACAATGGCCCTACAGGCCTCTGATGCTCGGCCTTCATCTCCTGGCTCACCAAACACTGCTACACGAACTCACCTACATCTCACTTCATCCCTCTCCACCAAAAGTCACATCTCAGATCATGGTACATCTTCGTGTTCCCAGGATGTGTGGTGAACCTGGACCCATGTGCCTCTATCAGGAGCTCCCTCAACAACTCCTCGTCCCTGGGCACGCATAAACGTCCCCTCATGCGCAGCACCTCATCTGTAAAAGAGAAGTCTCCTGGGTCCCCTGACAGTACTTTGTCTCGCAACGACTACAGATATGGATCTGTCATCTATCCTGTGACGATGCTGTCTATCAGCTCTGGTCTCGTCTGTCGTGTCACTGCCACTGCCCACAATGCCCCTGTAACTCTAGGGGTCGCCAACTGCCCAACTCCTCCATAAGTCTCCAACTCTATGCTTGTAAGCTAGCTAAGTGGGCAGGCGCCTTCCGGCTCAAGGCGTCAGCCACCACATTGGCCTTCCCCGGATGGTAGGAGATGCTGCAGTCATAGTCCTTCAGGAGCTCTAACCAACGTCTTTGTCTCATGTTAAGCTCCTTCTGATCAAACAAATACTTGAGGCTCTTATGATCCGTGAATATCTCAAAGGTCTCACCGTAAAGGTAGTGCCTCCATGTCTTCAGCGCGAAGACAACAGTTGCCTGCTCTAAGTCATGGGTAGGGTAGCTATGCTCATGGGGCTTTAGTTGCCGCGAAGCGTAAGCGACAACGTAACCCCGCTGCATGAGCACATCCCCTAACCCCTGCAACGAAGCGTCCATGTAGACAACAAACTCGCCACTGCTATCTGGGATGGTAAGCACAGGAGCCGAAGTCAGCCTCTCCTTCAACTCCTGAAAACATGCCTCACAAGCGTATGTCCAAGCAAAGGGCACGTCCTTCCAGGTCAACTGAGTCATAGGACACGCAATCTGCGAGAAACCCCTGATAAACCGTCGGTACTAACCTGCTAGTCCCAAGAAACTGTGGATCTCTGTCACTGTACGTGGCCTCTCCCACTTGAGTACTGCCTCTACCTTGGCTGGATCCACAGCCAAGCCATCCCCTGAAATCACATAACCCAAGAAGGTCACCTGCCTTAACCAAAACTCGTACTTGTTGTATTTGGCGTACAGCCTACATCATCTCAACGTGTCCAGAACCATCCGCAAGTGCTGTCCGTGTTGTGTCTGATCCCATGAGTAAATGAGCACATCATCAATAAATACCTCCACAAACTGATCCAGATACGATTTGAACACCCGATTCATCAAATCCATAAAGGCAGCAGGGGCATTGGTCTACCTAAACGGTATGACCAAAAACTCGTAGTGTCCATACTGGATGCGGAAAGCTATCTTGGAGACGTTAGTCTCCCTAATCCTCAACTGGTGGTAGCTTGATCTCAAATCTATCTTGGAGAAAACTGTGGCACCTCGGAACTGGTCAAACAAATCATCAATCCTCGGCAGCGGATACCTGTTTTTGATGGTGACCTTATTCAGCTGTCTGTAGTCGACACAAAGGCGCAGGGTACCATCCTTCTTCTTCACAAATAGCATCGGGGCTCCCCACGGGGACGCACTGGGCCTCACAAAGCCCTTCTCCAACAGGTTCTGCAATTGGGACTTGAGCTATCACAGCTCAAGTGGTGCCATCTTGTATGGTGTTGTAGAAATGGGGCTGGTCCCCAGTACCAGTGATATCTCAAACTCAATCTCACGCTCTGGTAGTAGTCTTGGCAACTCCTCGGGAACACACGTCGGGGTACTCTTTGACCACCGGGATTCTCTGAAAGTCTGCCACGGGGCTGGGCTCTGCCACTACACAAGCCAGGAAGCCCTCACACCCCTGGCCTAAAAGTCTTTCTACCCGAAGTGTGTAGAAATGCACCTGAAACCTCCGTCCACCGGTTGTCCGTGAAACTCAAAGGAAGGCATCTCTGGTATGGAGAAGATGATCTTCCTCTCAAAACAGTCCACCAAAGCGTGGTATGTAGATAGCCAATCCATCCCCAGAATCACGCCAAAATCCTCCATAGGTATTACGATCAGGTCAGCAGGGAGGCTATGTCCCCCAACACTAACCTCACAGTCTGTGTAGACCTCCTCAGCTACAAACAACTGACCACCCGGACCTCTGATCACAAATGGATCCTCTAACAACACACAGTCCTGTCCCAAACTGACAGCAAAACTCGCAGCAACAAACGAGTGCGTGGCGCTGTAATCAAAAAGTACGTAAACTAATCTACCGGAAACTGTAACCATACCTGCCACCACTGAACCTGATGCCCTAGCATCTCTTTGTGTTAGGGCGTTGATATGCCCCTCAACTCTCGGTGCAGAAGAAGCAGCCACACTCTACGTTGGACGGGTAGCCGCTGGCCAGTACCCTCCCCGCGACTGTTGTCCTCCCCTACGCGCCTAGGAACCACGACCACCTACTCGTCCTCCAGCGCTTGGTGCGGGGAGCATCTGTTGCGCTCTAGCCCTAAATGGGCAGTCCCTCCTGATGTGGTCCGGCTGGCCACACTGGTAGCAGAGGGGGACTCGACTCTCTCCCTCGGTAAGTCCCTGTTGACGGCTGGGCGGGGGTCCAATGCTGATAACTAGCCCCTGTCGGGGGCCCCCAAAGGCCACTGATGGCCCCACAAAGCGAGACGGCTCTCCCGCGGGTGCCGCGTGCCTCCTCTCACGTCGGCCCTGTGAGTACTCTGGCTGGTATGGCCTCTTTCGTCCGCTGTCAGTGTCTCGTGCGGTCATGTTGGTCTCCTCGTACGTCATAGCTACCTCCACCACTCTCGAGAAGGTGGGCAGCTTCAGGGGCTTGACATACCCCCGAATGGCAGGCCGGAGCCCCTCAGTGAACCTCCACAGGCTCTCCTTCTCAGTAGCCACAGCTGTCGCAGCAAAACGTGACGGCTCCAGGAAGTGCGTGCGGTATGTGCTAGCAGTCATCGTCCCCTGGCGGAGAGTGTGGAACTCCCGCCTCCACGGGCGCCTCTTCCTGTGGACGTGGAGGGGGGTCCTCTGTGGGGCCGAGAGACCGACGCAGCGCTGGACGAGGGGGAGGGGGTGGTCCTCCACCACCCCCACCGCACTCTGACACTTCTAAGTACAAGCCCCCACGGGGGACTCTCTCGGCCAGGAGAGCACCACGTGCGCCTTCTACTCTTCGAAAAAGAATGCAATCAAGATCGTTCCCACGAGGAACATTCGAGATCAAGAAAGAGATCTGAAAATATAAACCAATAGGTGAAAAGGAATAACTTGTAAAATAAAGAAATTAGAATAGATAGTTTACCTAGTAGCTTTTACTACTTTAGTTAGTTGGTTGCCACTCTACTCAGCGTTCGTTGACTTTGCTTACTCATAACCTATTTCAGGTCCAGGTGTTGAGTAGCCCGAGTCACTGGCTGCAGAGGGTGTTGGGCCCAGTAGAGCCCAGTAGCAGTAGTCTTCCTGTTGTTGTACCTTCTTTTGTTAGTGAGTTCAGTCCCTTGTTACTGTTTACGTTCTGTACTTTGTTTCCGCTTTACTGTTGTGGTGGTGATATGTACTGTTAGCAGCTTTTCTTTCTTTATTGCTTGTACTCTTTTACTGTTAGTTACTTAGCATAGTGAATGTGGTTTACTTTCTTACTTTTTGGTTATTTCTCGTTGGACGATTGGGTCTTGGGATTAGTCGAGTCGGGCCGGTCTCATGTCTTGTAGGGATTCGGGAACCTGGTCGTAATGGAAGTCCATAGATGTGGACTAGATTATGGTGAAGTCCCATCCCTAAGGGACAGGAACTCTGTAACTGGTGCAACATGCATGCCCATGTATGTTCCTCTCTTAATCTGAGGGCATGCAGAGAAGTTGATTTAAATGAGTGCAACCCGAATCCAAAATGTCAAACACTAAAGATGTTGGCTTTGTAATCAGCTTGTGTCCCTTTAATGTTGCAATCCCTCAAAGTTACATCGATTCCAGTGAATTCGGGTTGCAGGATTTCAATTCTGATAAGGCATGTAACAAAATCAAGAGTTTGACAATGAGCCCTAAGATCAAGCATGTGGTCTCTCTCCAGAGAAAAATCCATCCCTTCTTCAACTAGGGTTTCATTGTTTATTCCTTCCAATTCCTTGACCCCTAGAATATTATCTTCAACCTCTTTCATATTAGACTCAATTTTCGAGGTTGCATTTGAGGTAGGGCTAATTTCATCCTCTAGCTTAGATTCTTTCCCTTGGCCCTCCTCTAAGCTTGTGATGGGAGTTTCAAATAATTCAAAATCGATTATTTTGAAATTGTAATCCCACTCCCCATCTTCAATTTTGGATGTCCCTTCCAACAAATCACTTTCCTTTGGAAGATTAGATTTGGATTTAAAGACATCGTCCCCAAATTCTCAGTTTCCTCCTAATGTTTGTCCTCAACTCTCCCCAAATCATGTTCTAAGGAATCTTTAATGACATTTTCTAATGAGTTGTCCAACACTGGGGGAGTATCAATGGTGGACTGAACCAATTTTGGGTAAATAGGTGTAGTCTAATCAATCACCACGGGGCCTTGCTTCATGAATTTCGTAAAGCGGTTGCTTGCAACAGTGTTCTTTGGCCCTATTCATCTAGTTGTTGGAACATATCAATCATGGCTTGCTTCCCCGCAATCAATTCTTGATTCTATCTATGTAACTCCAATTGAAGGCTTATTCTTCACACTAGATCGGTATTTAAAAGTATTGTGTTGTAGTATAGCCAAAAAACATTCAAAACAAATATAGTTTTATTACTCAAAAAGATTTCCGAGGTCAAACAAAGGGAGTAGATTGGTATTTAGAAATCAAGATCACAATTTAAACTGAAAGAAATTGCAATAATAGTAGTATCAGAGTGCAAAAATATAAGAGTAAAATGGTGATATAAATCACCAAATACTCCTACAATATCACCAAATGAGTCAATGTAAATATGCAATGGAGGCTAGAATCTGTCGTCTGATTCCTTCATCAAACGACTTAAATGTCTGAGTTCTTTTTCTCTTTCTCTTCTCTGTCTTCTCCTTCCTTCTTCTTCTTCTTTGGCTTCTGTCTTCCTTTGCCTTCCTTGTGCCTTCACGATCCTTCTCTTTTGCTTCTCTGTCTCTCTCTTTGTGCTCTGGCTTCTGCCCTTCTTCCTCTGATTTCTTTCTCTGATTTCTCTTTTCTTCTTCTTCTTCTTCTCTTCTTCCTTCAGCTTCTTTTCTTCTTCAGCTTCTTCCTTCTCGTCTTTCTTTGCCATCTGCCTTCTCTTCTTCCTCTTCTGGCCTTGACTTCAGCTCCTACCTTAGCCTTCTTCTGCCTTAGCTTCTCCTTCAGCCTTCTCTTCTTCTTCCTTCTGGCTGTGGCTAGGTGTTGGCCTATAGAACCTGTAGCAAAACCTACCCCTACCCATGCGCAACTCTCCTCTCTTTTCTCTCTTAGGATATGCTCACCCAGAGCCACACAATCAATCGGGTAATCGGGTCAGGTGCGTACCCGGAACCAGGCCCACTGGCGTGCTGTGGTAGGCAAGGTGTGCAGTCCGGTCAGGTCAGGTCAGGCCAGGTCCGCGGGGTGTGAGCGCGGACGAGGCTGGGTCGGGTGAGTGGGACCTCACTCCGTGGATCTGAGGCAAACAACTTACTTCACTTTTTCCTCTTATGCAGGTGCGGGCGTGTCTTCACTTCCTAGGTGGGACTAAATGTCCTACCCTTTCCTTGCGTGTGCTCATAGAGGTTGAGTGCTCAATTGCAGTTGCTGTGAGGGCCTTTGACTCCAATCGAAGGCCTGGGTATGTGCGTGAGGGTATTCCACGCAACCTGGGGGTGTAAGCCTGGAGCCGCAAGGCCTGGAGCTGCAGTAAGCTTGCTTCAAGCTTTCTTGTCAATGGCGGAGGGGTGATGAACCTGAAATCACAAGATCGGCCTTGCGGCCACATCAAAATGTTCAGAGAGGGTCAGAGGAGCACGGCGAAGATGCTGGGGTGGTTGGTGTGGCGTGGGGGTACCTGTGCGAGCATGCCTAGGGCACACTGTGTGCGAAGGTGTGGGTGTGCTCGGTGAGGTGCGTGAGTGAGCGGAGTGGTGCGTGAAGTGGGGGAAAAGGACCAATGAAGTGTGGGGAAGCTTATGGGCTTGTCGGCGAGGGTTGGGATGGCCTGTGGAGGTGAAGAGGCCTCGCCGGAGTTGGTGGTCGGAGATGGATGGGATGGAGGTGATGGAGGTCGGCAATGGTCAGTTTTGAAGAATAAAGGGTAGAGAAGAGTGTAGAGGGAAGAGGGAGCTTATCTGGGAGGTGAAGAGACGACGGGGGTGAGCGGAGGCATCGGGTCTTTTGTGGCCGACGTCGAAGGCGAAGAGTGGCTTCGGTGAGTGGAGATCGGTGAGGACACAAAGAGAGAGACGCCTGCTGGTACGACGAGGCGCGGATGAAGTCAAGGAGGAGGAATTCGCCGCAGGTACAGTGGTCGAACGACCAGGAGGAGCGAGGGAGGTTGCCAGATGTTGAGGAACCTACGGCCGTGAGGAGAAGAGAGGAATCAGGGGTGTTCGTGGCCGACTTCGAGCGTGAGATCGAAGAGGTCTGGGCTCCTTTAAATAGAGCTCTGAAGGTCGCATAGGCCTTGGGAAGCAAGGAAAGCTCGCCGGAGTTGGAATCCGTTGAGATACCCATATCACTTATGCGTTCACATGAGAGATTGGGAATGAATCAGGGATCAAAGATGGGTTTAGATTGGAGGGATTTTCTCAGAGAATCTCCTTCCAATTTTGGAGGAGATCCTCTGAGCAATCAGGGAAAACTCTCCTTCCAAAGCTTGCCGGAGTAGGATTCCTTCGCTATAATGATGGAGGGACCTAATTGCAAAAATGATGAAGACTCTAGGGGCATTTTTTAAGGGTTTTTGAAAGTTAAGGGTAGAAATGCAATCAGGTTGGACCTTTTTGAAAACTAGGTTAAGGAAAACTTATCTTGGGTCCAAATTTTGGTACAAACCTAATTTGGACCTAAGGAATCCAATGGTGAAGTTGGATTTTGGGTTTGACCACGTTTGACTGGTAAATTTATGTAAAAACCCAATTTAGGGTAAATATCTATCGAGACCCCATTTTAGGCCAAGATAGGTTCTAATGGTGAAATTGAAGGGTCTAAACACTATATAATATTTTTTTATGATTTTTAGAGGATTTAGGTGAATTTTATCCTGACCAGAACCTTGGTTAATCAAGTAGGTCTGTTTTAAGGTTTCAAGAAGTCATTTAATTTACAGAACTTTCACAAACTCTTTTCTGTATGATCCAACCCACTTATTAGTTTGTTAAGATCCTTTGACCTTTGTTTAGCCCTTGAAAAAACTCATTGTTGTACTACATTGGTAATATTGTAGTTTTACCCCTAGTTTCATATTTCACTCTCAGAAAGGTTATGCAGTAAATTATGACCTTCAGTTGGTTATGTAGGAGCTTTTATTCTCTTCATTGGGTCAAAATGAGCTAGTTAGGGCTCATGATGGTGTTCCCATCAAGGCTATTAAGACTTGATTGAGTGTCACTAGATTTCCCTTGGATTTCCTTCTTAGCATTCAAATTAGAGTTGGGAGGGTATGGTTGAGGATATGTATTAGAGTCCGTACCAAGGTTTAGGTTCTTGGGTGGGTCCTTTATTCTATCATTTTCAAGGTCCAATTCCTCAAGAGGCACTATTTTCTGTTTAGTCCTACTCCAGAATAATTGAGGTTCTAAGTCCTCCTCTCAGTCAGATTCTTCATCAGGGGTCCAAAGCAGGGTTTGATCATTCTTGATTTGCCCGGGTTTATGATCATCATTTGATTTCTATTTTTCTAAAATCCCTTCCAATCCATAGGTCAAGTAGGGGAGATCCTTGAATTCAGATGACCTATCTTGGTTAGGGTCCTGGGAAGGGAAGGGGACTTGGTGTTCTCCTAGAGTGTAGGTCCTATCAGATGGATTAATGGGTGGGTGGGACCTAAAAGAGGAGTCATCGTAAGGAGAATCAAGATAAGGATCCCAAAGGTTTGGATCGTAACCCTGGGTGGTTGGGTTGGATGTATCCCAATAGGAAGTTGGTGCGAGTTGAGTAAAATTAGGATAAGAGGGGTCTTCTAGCTACTTAGGTCCTGGATTATATCCCCAACTAGGCGACTGGTTATCCCAAGTAAACTGTGGATACAGTCTACTTGGGTTAGAATACAAATCATGTTGGGGATAGTTTGGGAATGATGGATAAGCATTAAAATCCATGGATGGATCAGGGAAGAACAAAAGAGAGAATTATGTGTGCACAATCAAGCAAGCAAAACTAAGCCCTCTAGTGTACACCTAGGTGACTTACGCCTCAGAAGTAGATTCCGATCACAAGGTGAATTCGGTGTTGTCCTTACTTCCGAAGGTAGTAGAGTTGGGAATGCGAAGTAGGGGGAGCGTGTCCCGAAGGCTGCTAATTATGCCAAACCCTGCCTTGCTTAAGTCGCTTGACAATCGGGTCTCCCAACTCAGCACCTTTTGGAGCAAGCAAACGTCACTTATTCACTATGCGTTCAGAAAAATACCCTGTAACAAACTCAATGATTCCTAGGGCCAACGTCTACTTAATTTTTAGGGCCAGGTCAGTGCTTGTGCTCAAGGATTAAGTGAAGGGCGTTAGGGGGGTTAATGTCCTTAAAATTTCAGTTTAAGTTGTGTGCACAATTGGGTGCAAGGATTCAATGCCAAAACAAGTGTTCTTTAACAAGCAAGATTAAGATGTGTGTTGTTTAAAATTTGAATCTCGCTTTAATGGATTTTAAAATTTCACTTGTTTACTCATTCAAACAAGGCACAAATGTATAGTCACACGGTTGGTAAAGATTGATTTTCTTGAAGACCTTTTGTGTGACTATAAAGTTAAAAACTCCCTAGTGTGGAAGATCCTAGGGTGTTCAGCTTCTAGTCAATGAATCTTTTTTAAAATTTTGTCAAGAAGGGTCCAATCAAAACTAGCAATGACCCTATCCTAACCGAAATCAAATGATATTTTCAACAAAATTAATTTTAAAATTTTTTGGGAATGATAGACCACCCAAATTCATGTTTTTTCAAGAGGGGGTCAATCTATCCAAAACTTCTAAATCAGTGCGCAAGTTTAATATCTTGATTAGAACATAGAATAATAAATTTCAAATGCAAAAGTAGTCTTTAGATGAAGTGAAGAGAATTTCAAGATATTTCTAGAAATATAAATCTCTCACAAATCCAAGCTATGTGGAGTTCGCGATAGCAAGAACAACCTATAGATCTCCAGAACTTAGAACAACCTTGCGCACTTCTAGTAGCGAATTTCTCACGACCAAACCACAAAATGTCTGGCTATGAAATTTGAGGTGGAGTTATTCTACTAAAAGGAGCACCTCTGAGATTTTTCTCAACATTTTTAGAGGTGCTTAGGGTCCTTTAATCATGTCCTCAACCCGAATCCAAACGATTTTGCAGAGTTAATGGGTTGAAGACTTAATGGTGGTGTTTTCTTTGACAAACAAAAGAGAGGTTTTCTTTTATAACACCACCATTTTTTTAAGTCCCAGGATGACGAGTTACCTTTGGATCGTGGGAAGACAAGATCAAACCTTCGGATTGATGGCGATCTTCTTCTTGCTCTTCCTTTGACCCAACCTTATTTGTTCTCCTCTCGTTGCCGCTACACGTGTTTCCTGCAACCACAAAAAGAGAGAAAAGCAAGTTAGATAACATGAATATAATTAATTTTCAAGAAAATGAAAGCGAATAAAAGATCCGTTGCCTCCCCAGCAACAGTACCAAAAATTGACATCGCAGAAGCATTTGTGTAAAAATCTTTCATTGTAGCATGTGTTATGACATCAATTTTAAATAAAAGTATCAGGAGTGAGTCCGAGTGTCGAACACAGGGAGGCGTGGAATCAAATCAGATATTCGCTTTCGTGTCACAAAAATTCATTGTTTGTTCGCTTGCTAATGTAAACACGTTTATATCACATAAACTGTCGATTTATGCATGTTCTTAGGCATAGAGTTGCATCATACATTATAAATATTGCATAACATGCATCATCTTGCATTTAGGTTAGGTTGTGTAAATTTTAGGTTAATTTTCCCTTTTTGTGGTCAGGTAACAGGGCGATATTCAATCGAGGCCTTGGATCGATGATCCAACCATACGGATCTAATCAGGGCGACGATCGGAGTTCAACGACTCCAAGATTGCCTCAATCGGACTTCCATAGCATCAGATATAATCCGAGGAAGGTCAGAGATCAAGGGCCAAGATGGTGTAAATCCGCACTTCAGATGACAAATCCGTCTGCACGGATGGGTTTGGATCGATGATCGTAGCCTAACGGTGCAAAAATTGGCCCAATCCAACATCCGTGGCACCTTCTACAAGTCACAGAAGACGGATGGCCAAGATGGCGCTATGTGGTGCCATCTCGGTCGCCCAAACCAACTCACCTAATACGCGAGGACTCGCCGTGCTCTCTCTCCCTCCTCAACGCAAGATCAGATCTGGGTCGTTGGATCTTGATCCAACGACCACAAGCGTGCACACCGCGGTTAGAAAGTCGACAAAGAAGAAGGGGCAGCGTAGCGGGTGAGTGCCTCTTCGCGAGCGAAGGGCGCGAGTTCGATCTGCACTCCGCTTCAAATCAAGTAGACGTGCGGGTCTGACTTAATTGAGCCTTTGGATGGCGAGCGGGTGGCATGGATGCGGGCGACATAGCTCGCCCAGATGCGAGGAGAGCAAACGCACCATCAGGCGCGCTTTTGTGAAGATCGGCGAGCGTACCTCTTGAGCCATTGATCTTTGATCCAACGGCGATGAAGGAGGCTGTGTCACTTCTTAACAGGCGTTGAAGGAGATTGGGCGTGGTGCATTTAAGCCGTCTGATCTCGCGATCGAACGGCTAAGGATGCACATACGTGCATGTGCATCGAGGCACGGGGAGACGAGGAGGCGCGGCATGCGTGGCACCTATGCCCACGATCTGGGCTTTAGTGTCGGTCTTATCCATCACTAAAGACCTTGATTTAATGTTTTAAAGTGTTATGACCTATTTGCTCCCTCCAATCTATAACAATATATAGCCCTACGACCCCCACACTTTTGTTATCCCTTCCTCTTCTTTCACCCCCTCCAAAGCTCTAAGAGCTTGTCCCAAACCTGGGATGCTCCACTAGAGTTAAAATTAGATTTTTTCCACCTTCTCCCTCCTTCATGGAACATCCCGCGGTTGTCCTCTCACTCCTTTCGGGAAGTGGATCCCATGACGACGACATCCTGCCTCACCCACTGTTCTTCTCGCTTCGTTCTGCTACCCACTTCGACCTCCGTCTTCCAAGCGTCACTCCGTCCGGCTCGTCCTCCAAGCAATCATCGAGGAGGATACTTTTCTTTCCATTCTCTTTACCGCTTTCTAGTGTAGGTTTCCTACTTTCTAGTTGTAATGATTAGTGTAATGAACAGTATTTGATGATGAAATCCATGTTTATTCTACCTCTTTTTTATCTCTATTTGTAACATTCTCTCTCTCTCTTCTATTTATTATTTAAATAGATAGCTAGTTTTCGACCAGCTAATCTTTTTCATGATAAAAAAAACAAACATGTATTTTTAATCAAACGTCCACCTCCCTATGTTCGACCCAAAATTCTTAGAGTTTTGGTATAAATTTCTCTGTTGACGGATTTCTTCGCAAATTATACTACGACGAAGGGTTTTTCAAAATCCAATCCCTTTTTGCGTAGATTTTCTGATCAAACATTTTGGCGTCGTTGTCGGGGCGGCGACGCTCTTTGATTTTTTCACATTTTTCTGCCTTACTTATCTTTTACCTCACTTCTCTCCTTTCTTATTGTGATTACAGGTACTCTCACGAGGCGAGCAAAAGTGGTAGCTTGGAGTAAAGTGTGGTTGAAGGGTTTGTAAGTTTACCCCCACCTCCCCACCCGCTAGATTTCATTCCATCACTTAATAACACAAACCCTAATTAACCTAGGAGTTCTCTTAAGCCCTAAGGTTAGTTTTGATTGTTTGGTTGTCACCTCCACCCACCTCACCCTCCACATATAAATGAAAAATTAAAAAAAAAATCTCACGAAGGTACACAACCTCTTCTAATTTTCAAACTCAACCGGTAAACCTATCTTTGGAACCAGTACACACACCCAAACACATAATCGAGTAGAAATCAGATTAGGTAACCACTTGTGTGCCTAACTAAGTGGTGCATCAGGCCAATTGTTTGAGTTGATTGGGTCGCACCACTTCAATTAAAATCAGCTCATCAAGTAGCTTCCCCTTAGGGTTTACAATTTAGGTCAATACCAGACATTCCATTTTACGTTTTGATTTCAAAAGGAAAAGACTGTGTTTGAACATCTGGTTTGCCTCTGAAGCTTGATTGAATTTACCTTATTCTAAACCGTAAAAGCTACTGAAGCAAGATTTGAACCTTAAAATCCACTCATCCAAGTAATCTTGCTTGACCTTGGTTGTGTACGCCCACACAAATCAATCAACCATTAAGGGCACAACCCAGATAAACAGCCCATCACATTCCAAAGCACATTCAAACCAAACCCTAGTTAAAATAGAGTAGACGTTGGCCTTAAGGATTGAACTCGCTCTTCGGAGCCCAGACCGAGATTATTTTCGATTAGTCTATTTCTACCGTTCAATCTGATGTCTAGCTAGGGGAGCAGAATCAAACGATTACGGCTGGGGGGTACACTAGAAACCTGAGGCACAAGCCAAAGGAAGAACCTTCTCCCCAGTCCCTCCCTTTAACTGGTTGGATTGACTGGAAGAAGTAGATCAAATCGATTCTTTATCTCAAGACAGGTTTCGGGAGTTTGTAGGTCTTTACGCTAGCCCACTTAAGGATAAGTTTGTTTATTTGTATTGCAGGGCACGTTGCTTCCTCCTGTTCTATCATGGATCCTTCCACATCTTATTCAAACTTTCACCCCTACCCTCCTACCACTACTTATTCCCAAAATGATTTTTATTCCAACCAAACTTATTTTCATCCATCTTCTAGTTGGAATAATCCTAATTGGGAATATAGTTCCGGACCTCCATGTTTAGGGTCTAACCCGAGACACCATAATCTTGATTCTTATCCTTCTCCGAGCTACATCAATTATAGATCATCGCCCTCATTTGGACAACCTAATATGATCTACAATCAATAAGGATACACTGATCCTTACCCCTCCCAAGAATACACTGCCTTTAGGTCATCACCACCTTTTAACCACCTGAAATGACCTACTATCAGGGAGGGTATCAAGAACCTCAGTTCGTTGGCTTCCCTGCACTGAACTCAAACCCGCCCAACCTTGAACCAAACCATTTGGTTCAAGTTAACCAGGTCCAAGAGAAGGTGTTGGCTAACTTGACGAATACTATACAACCTTTAGAAGCTTAGCCAACACCTTGCACTAAAGAATCGGAGCCCATGATTGAAATGATTGATGATATTAACAAGTATCTGTTGGATTAGCTCCAAGATGTTAAGGATAAGGGCCCGAGTGAGTTTTTACTTGGGAAATTATCAAAATTGAGGATGAGATTTGTGGTTGCTTTAGTTTAATCTTGGGATGTTTCCCAGGATGAACCCCCTTCAGAGAGTCAATGTCAAAACCCGCTCAGGCACCTGTTGGGGGGGCATGTGTTACGAGATCGGGATTGACTAGGTTGTTCTAGAGCAATCAAATAAGGATGATTTGATTTCTTCACCGGAGATCCCTGAGCTGGGGTACGAGGAAACGTATGTCTCCATGGATCAGAAAGTGATTGATGATTTTGAGACATGCATTAATGCGGATTCAGATTTCTTTGATTCTGAAGGTCAAGAATCATTATGCGAAATCTCACATGGGTTTACAGCACACGATTTCTGTGAGACGACTGGGCTTGGGGAATTCGATGAATCATATGATGGCCTAATAACTAAGGAAACTGATCTTATTGGGGCTCACATGGCAGAGTCAGATTCTGATTTCATGAATGATTCAATTCAAAGGCCCATTCCTCAATTACACCCCTTTGAGCTTACTACAGATTTTGATTTTGAAATCACTAAACCTAAGTCCATTCCCATTCAGTCACATCTTTTAGACTTGGAAAATTCAGATAGGGTGATTAATATACAGGAGGTCTCGGAATTTGAAAGTCTGAATGAGGATAGGAGTTAGGAAATATTGATATGGGAAGTCGATTTCGGAGGAAGCAAAAGACCGAGTCTAGGGGTTCTAATTTGTCTAAAACTCCAAACCTTCTACCAGGACCCTTATGACATCTTTTTAGAGGATGTCCAACCCAAGCGCACATTCTTTGATTATCCTTTTGAGCTTGATCTTTCTGTAACCCGACTTTTTGGTCTTGGGTTGCATCCTCACAAATCGCAGGCCCGACCTCGCTTGCATACGGATCTCATGTTTTGGATATTTTTTATCCAAAACCTTAGATATACTCGAGCATGGGTTATGGGTTTGCGTCATAATCTGATCCACATCTGTGGACATCTGCTGGCTGGTCCTGAGGTGAATCTTTTTATTCTGATTCTAACCTGCACCTGTGAATTCTTTATTTCTTCTTCTGTGTATAGTGTGGCTAGCTGAAGGCACTAAATTCAACATGTATACAATTCTTTTCATCTCGAAGCAGACCCGTTATTCACACAATTCAAGTGCTTTCTACTTTACTCCACTCTATTTCATGTCTTTTTACTATACACAGGTGTGCCTACCTGTGTATAGTGCTTTCTACTTTGAAACCTGGGAGGCTGCTGAGGTGGTGGATTAGTAGAAGGCTGATTCGGGTAGTGTGGATTTCTGCCCAGATATTGGTTCCTTTGGTGATTAGGGTTGGGCATGGGTTGGGAGGGTAGTTGTCCTGCAAGTCTTTGAGTGGGAATAACCTCGATCTGATTATTCAGATTTGTGATGGTGCGGGTTACTTCCGTCATCTTTGTCTACATTGCTTGCAGGGTTCTCATCATCTGGACTTTGATGTCTTGTTGGGATGGCGCAGGATGAAAGGTCAGATTAGAGCCATACCCATTAAATTGATTTGGTTAGGGAGGAACCTAATTATTCCAGGAGTAGTTTGGGTAATTCTTCCAATTGGAGGAATTTTTAAATGACTCCCGGATGGCAGAAATATTTTGAGTGAGGTTAAGATCTGGATAGTTATAATTTCCCAGTGAATCATAGGCAACCTCAGAATACTGGTAATAATCAGGAGGAGTAGTGTTGAGATTATGCAAATTTTCTCTTCGTGGAAAGCTAGGTTGGGTTAGATGTGGACTATGTGGAGCTTGGGTTGATGTGGCAAGTCTTTCCTCAATCTTCTTTTGATTAATGTGCATTCGGTTGAGTTTTTGTGCAATCATTTGAAAATCATCTTGGGTTACAGAAATAGATTGAGTGCCTACTTCATGAACACTAAACTGCGGGTTTGGAGTTCTACAAAATGTGGTCATGGAAGCTTGATTAAATGAGTTTTCACTCATTTCTTCAAAAAGGTCGTAGGCACTCTCAGCATCCTTATTCAAGAAGTTGCCGCCACACGAGGCATCGATGAAACATTGAATTTGATCTTCTAATCCATGATAGAAGATCTGCACGAGCTGCCATAAAAGAATCTCGTGGTGCGGCAACTTCTTAGGAGATCTTGAAATCTTTCCCAAGAATCATGGAAAGTCTCACCAAATTTCTGTTGAAAGGTTGTAATAGATCTTCACAGGGAATTAGTACAACCTATGGGAAAGAATTTCTTGAGGAAGGTGATCTTGAGCTGAGGCCATGTGGTGATGGGTCGGCCAATGGTCCTGAACCAGTAAGTGGCCTTATCTTTAAGAGATAACAAGAATCGCCGCATCAACCATAGGTCTTCTTGCACATTTCGCGAATGGGTTGTTTGTGCAAGAAGACTCAGCTCTTCAAGGTGGCTGAACGGGTCTTCCCTAAGAAGGCCATGAAATTGCTTTATAAGGCTTAGAATCGTCGTTTTGATCTCGAAGTCCCCTTCTAGTATGACCACCCCTGGTTGTTCCTCATAATAAGAAGGATCATAAAAATCTTTTAGAGAAATGACAAGTTGCTGATGGGGTGGTGGGTTTGACCTTTGATTGGCTAGGTTTTGGATGTTCCTAGTCAATGTTTGTTGATTGGCATTCAATTGAGCAATCTACTCAGCCATCATTGTTAAGAGATCAAGCGGGGGGCTTGATGTTGTGATTGAGGCAAATCAGCATTAGGGAGCTCTAGATGTGGAAAGTCAAAGGTGGAGGGGTTTTGGGTGGATGGGTCAGTGGACATGTTTTGTTGATTTTCCATATTTTTAGAAGAAGAAGATAGAAAAAGTGATCTTTTTGCGTGGGGGGAGAAATCAAATGGTCCTTCCAAGTGCGAATTTTGAGACCGTCGCACGTACATATAATGGAAGAACGGGAGGAGGGGAGAAGAGATGGAGGTGAGAGAAAGTGTGCAAATAATCAATCAAAAATCTAGGCTTAGCTTAAGTGTGACTCCCTTAATAATTAACCTAAGACTTGGTCTATCTAGAAAATAGGTAATCAATAATGAATACCCATTCTGTCAATAAATCTAGCCAAGTTGTTTAAGGGGAGGTTTGGGCCCAAGCGTTTTCCAGGAAATCCCCAGGTGCTTGTACAAACCCATGCCTAATCGTTTGACACGGCCCCTCAGCCTGAACACCAGATATAGATGACAGAATTGATATTAACTAAAGAAAACTTAAGACCTAGATAGTAAGCCTAAGTTGATGAAACCTTAGGGGTCAAGTTGTTACAAATTTTAATTAGGTCTAGGATACTAAAGTGCACACGGGAAGTGGAGGGCATTGATTTGGGTTATTGCCCTGTTATTTCAATTTTTATTGTGTGTGCAATATTGGAAAGTGGTTCTAATTCAAACAAGTTGTCACTTAAAATTTTTTTGTATTTCTACTTTTTGGATTGGATTTAACTTAGTGTATTCTTAAGGTTTTATTTTTAAGCTTTCAAACAAGTTTTAGATTCCACAAACAAGAGGAAATCTAGTTGTATGGGTGAATATATGTTTCTTTTATGTTGTGGGACTAAAAAGAAGGAAAGAAACCTTAATCCAATTAGCCCTAAGATAGAAAATTACTATTGATGAAACTTTTTTTAGCTTTCTGTATTAAGTAGTGGTCCAAACAAATCAAAAAACATGACTACTTTGAAGAAAATCAAAAAAGGATTCCAGAAAAGATTTTTTTAAGATTTTAGGAATTTGTTTGATATTTGTTTTTAATTTTTATTATACTGGTGTCGGAGTCCAGAAATGATATCTATGGATATTTTTGACTTTTCAGTACCACCACTGGCCTCAGAAAATTTTGGTGATTTTTTTTTCACATGTAGAATTTCAAAAAAAATTGAAAAAACTAAATTTCACAAAAATTGGATGAGTATAGAAATTCTAAAAAATAGTGGACTATATCAAAATAGGAAGATGAAAGGGTATGACTCCTCTGTAGTACACGAATTTTTAAAAATTAAATAAAAAGCGAATTAGTTTTAAATTTGGCAAAGATGTTCCCAACTGAATTTGGAATCTCTGTGTGAAATTTCAAGATTTTAGGAGACCTTTGGTGCTCGGAATTGATTTTTCAAATCCAGACAAAAGTCTGGATCCGAAAAACAAAACACCCGCACTTCAGGTAGAGTGGTGTTTAATGGAACAATCAATCAAACAATGGATTTTAAAGGTACCACTCTACCAAAATTTGATGTTTAAGATCCTGAAAGCCAAGTTTAGTGTATTTTGGTAGTCTTTTAGGCTAAGTGTGACAAGAAAGAAGAAACCAACCTAGAATCGTGGGAAGAAAAGAAGCTTTGAGCTCTCGCTTCCAAATTCTAGCTTTCTTTTTGTAGTTCCTGCACACACAAGAAAGAAAAGAGGCAAGAGGATGAGATCCCCTTCAAGCAAGAGAAAAATAATTTTCAAAGCCATGCTTCCCCGGCAACGGCATCAAAAAGTGATTGCGAAAATACACGGTTTGTTAATTAGGCAATTTAGTGTTGCGACGCGTAAATCTACTTTTTCTTTTAAATTTATAAGACTTAGATAGGGGAGTATCTAGGATTGTCTAAGGAGGCAATATGTTTGCAAAATTCAGGTCTCTTGCTTGGAAATAAAAATCACCATTCTTTTTTATCTTTTTCAATATATCATTTTTTAGGGTTTTGAAATAACGAAGGAAAACACGAGTTGTTGGCAGGAAAGTAAATAACAACTACGAACACTAAGCTAACACCTAAGTGACAAATAATTCATCTCCCTAAGCTCACTCTAGGCACGTGGAGGCCTAGAGTAATTAGGGAGAGGGAGTGAAGAGTGCTAGAATCACAACAATTAAAATGCAACTAAAAAGAAATTTGAAAGAAGGCAACTAAATTAATGAGAAAGTGTTTTACGAAAAAAACCTAGTAGATGAATGCTTCTACTACTAGATAATTGCAACAAATAAAATAAAACACAAATTCTGCTGAATTGTTGGTGAAGAGGGGGAGCTCCTTGCTCCAAGCTTAGTGGCTCCTAGGCTTGAAAAGGGCTCTTGCTTCTCCTTCCTTGAGATGCTCCTCCAAGGTGGAAGCTACCACCTTCAATGATCTCCTTCAAGGGTGGGCATGCACCACCCTTCCTCCTCCTTGCTTGGATGTCCTCCTAGTGGGGGAGTGCTCCTCCTCCTTAGCATGGCACAGGGGAGAAGAAAAAAAGGAAGAAGGCACCGAGGGGGTGGGTAGTATGCCCCCTTAATTTTCTTCTCTTCTTCTTTCTTGGCCTTGAATTATGGTGGGTATAGGGTAGAATTAAAGCTAATGGAGGATGGGGAAAATGGTGGTGGTTAAAGGTCTTTTTATAGAGTAGGATGGGTGGTATAGGTGGCTCTTGGAATGGGTGGCTAAGATGGAGTTTGGAGTGGTGGTTATGGGATCTATGGTCATGGATTTTTGGCGCCATTCAAAGAGATGTGGAGGGGGGTAGTTAAGGACATGGAGGCACCCTATGGTGGACGTCCATGGTGGAGAGGGTGCCTCCATTTTGGTGCCAAAATGGTGTTCTAGAAGGGGGGGAATTTTGGAGGGAAAATGGAAGGTGGAGATGGGCTTTAGGCTTAGGTGTAGGGTGGAGATTAAGGCATTTTCGAAGGGAAAAGTTGGCGCCAAAAAAGGGGGTAGTTAGGGTGGTTTTGGCACCAACTTCTTGGTGCCCTTTGGTGGTGGTTGAGGGGTGAAAGGTGGTGATGGTGGTGGTGCCAACTTGGAGTGGATGGAGCTAGCTTAGGTGAGCTTAGATAGGCCTTAGTTGGTGGGCTAGTTTGATAGAGTTTTAGGGTGGTAAATGCCAAGGGAGTTGGAACCTAGCTAAGCTAAGCTAAGCTAGCTTAGCTAGTATTGGAGTAGAGGAGTAGGCAATGGGAGCTAGGGTTTGAGGAGAGGAGCTGGACAGAAGAAGTCTGGAGCTAAAATGGAGTTGTCAGCTGCTGATGAGGATGGCATAGAGCTACTTTAGCTGGCTTAGCTTGCTAGCTACTAAGCCAAGCTAAAGTAAGATGGCTTTTTCCACAAGGAGCTGAGGTGAGCTGGGTCTGGTGCTCTTGGGGAGGATCAAGCTAGTTGAGGCAACTAAGGTAGCTTAGCTCAACTGAGTTGAGCTAAGATGAGTCCCTGGGAGCTGGACTTGAGCTTCTTGAGCTAAAATGAAGTCATCAGCTGGCTGGAGTTGAGTAGAGCTGGATTAAGCTGGTCCTGAGCTGAGGTGAACTCCAGTCAACTCAGCTGAGCTAGCTAGAGCTCCTTGTGAACTAATGGGAGCTGAGATGAGCTAGATTCAGCTTAGTTGAGCTGGATCTAAGCTGACCTGAGCTAGGGTGAGCTAAGATGAGCTCTCTTGAGCTACCATTTAGCTGAGATGATCTAAATGGAGCTAGGATGAGCTAACCCTAGTCCAAGTGAGCTGGATTTCAGCTATGGTGAGCTGGATCAAGCTGAGTTCCAGCTGGTTTGAACTTCTCCTTCACTAGTTGCTTTCCTAAGTGCTAGGGTTCCAGGGATCTGGCAATCTGTATATCCCTAACATTCACAAAAACACATTAAAGAGGCAATAAAAAGTGCAATGCATTCCTACCCTAATTAATACCTAAATGCAGCCCAAAAACCCATTTGCGGAGCAAAATCCTATGAGTTGGTTTGTTTTAATGCATAAGAATGATGATAAACTGGCGTTTATCAGGTGCTCATGGTCGGTGTTAGGTGGCCCAGATGGCGCCACGTGATGCCATCTGGGTTATCCATCTTCTTTCTGTTGTAGAGGATGCCACGGTGCTCGGATCGAGATGATTCTTGTGCTGTTGAACTGCGATCGTTTCTCTAGATCCATCCATACGGTCGGATTTTTCATCAGAAGCCCGTAAGGATGTTGCACTGCCCCCTGAACATTGATCTTCCTTGGACTTGTTGTGGGAGCTACGGAGGTTGGAGCGAGGTGATTTTGAGTCTGTTGGACTCCGTTTGTCGATCCGGATCCATCCGTACAATCCAATTGGTCATCTGAGACCTGTTTCAAAATGCACTTGCATACAAGGTCATTAAACATTAATTCTAAGCAATCTTAATCATGAAATAACGCAACATGCATGCGATGCTCCTAACCCATTACGATATGATATTATCACACCAGTACCCTCAAAATTGACTTTAATTGATAACATTAACATTGATAATTATAGAGTCATCAATGGCTCACGTTCCACGCGAGCAACAGCAACGTGCGCCTTTGTGGCACTTATATGCTTCACTAAAGGTCGCATATTTATTTTTAAGGCTTGAAGGACCCTTTTGCCCCAAATTTTTGCACCTATAAAAGGGTCACCCCTACTACATATTCATCATCCCTTCCTTCTTCTTTCACCCCCTCCAAAGCTCTACAAGCTAGTCCGATATCTGGGATGCTCCATTAGAGCTAGAGTAAAATAATTTTCCATCTTCTCACCCCCTTCGTGGAGCAACCCATGGTTGTCTTCTTGCCACCATTCGGGAAGCAGATCCCACTGCGACGTCGCCCTGCTTTGTCCTCCGTCCTCCAGCTCCGTTCTCCCTCATCCAGCATCTCATCCCCATCATCCAGGCTCCCCGTCAACGTAGCTCGTCCTCCAAGCGCCGTCGAGGAGGATTCTCACATCCTTCTTTTTTTACTGCTTTTTAGTGTAGATTTCCAGCTTTCTAGTTGTAGCAAGTAGATGTAATGGACATGATTCTGTAGTTATAAAATATTTGTTCATTCTCTCATTTTCTCTTTCTTTGTATTATTCTATCTCTCTCTTCTATTGTTTATTATTTAAGTAGAATAGCTAGTGTAGATTTAATTCGACAAGCTAATCTCCTTCGTGACAATAATTTCAAATGCGACTTTTAATCAAATGTTTGCCTCCCTGAGTTCGACTTGGGACTCACCAGAGTTTCGGTTGTAAATTTTATGTGATAGTAGATTTTTACGCAACTACAACAATGGATTTTAACTCAATCTTTTACCGTACAAAATCTCGCTGTTGTAGCAGAAAATCCGTTGAAAAAAGAGTTGAGTTTGGAAAACCCGTCGTCGTAGCGTAATTTGCGAGAAAAATCTATTAATAGATAATTTTAACCGAAACTCAATAGGAATTTTGGGTTGAATACAGGGAGGCGGACGTTTGATCAAAAATTACATTTAATTTGTTGTCACGAAGAAGATTAGCTGGTCGAATTAAATCTACACCAGCTATCTACTTAAAGAATAAAGAATACAAGAGAGAGAATAATACAAATAAAGAGAAAAATAGAGATAGAATAAACATGAATTTCATAATCACGGAGTGATGTTCATTACAACTAATCGTTACAACTACTCATTACACTAGAAAGCAAGAAATCTACGCTAGAAGCAATAAATGAGAAGGTGGAGAGAAGCTATCCTCTTCGACGGTTGCTTGGATGACGAGCCACGTTGATGGAGCGCCTGGAAGAACGTGGTGAGATGCGGGACGAGGGAGAATGAAGATGGATGACGGAGGATAGGGCAAGGCGACGTCGCAGTGGGATCCGCTTCTCGAATGGAGGTGAGAGGACAACCATAGGATGCTCCATGAAGGAGGTGAGAAGATGGAAAATTATTTTTGTAACTCTAATGGAGTATCTTGGGTTTGGGACCAGCTCATAGAGCCTTTAAGAGGGTGAGAGAAGAGAGAAAGGGATGAATCAAATGGAGGGAATATGGGCTCCTTTTATAGGCTTTTGGAGAGGGTTAAATGGTCATTTTAGGCCATAAGGATCGTGTGTTTGTGGCATGAACAAAGACCATGCATCCCAATCCTACGTCCACACGTCATTGAGCATTTCCCATGTTCCAAGCAAACAGGAACAACCATTAGATTTTAATCACACGGCTGTGGAAGATCTTTGATCAGCCGCTCCATCCTTATCAGACTACGGCAAGGCTTCTCAGACATCTTAAATCGCCGCTGCATCTTCTCACTCGAAGGGATCACCTGCTTCAGCCGTTGGATCATGCTTGGATGCTTCAAGTCGCTCGGGACCGCATGCTGGGAAGCGCATATGATCGCGCATGCAACTAGGAGCCTACCTACGCATGCATCCGATGGCTTGATATGAGGCATTGGATTGTGCACGCGAGGAGGGGGCACAGAGTGGAGAATCGAACTTGCGACCTGCAGCTATGGAGGATTTTATCTACTATGCTGTGCGAGTGGATAGGCGAGGAGAGCATTCTTGTGCTATTTGATCTTGACCATTGGATCTTGATTCAACGGTTGAGATTAAATGTGTAGTTCTTCTCACATGAGGCATGGCTTGAGGGAGGCAACCTGATCAATTCTCAACCGTTGGATGAGAAAGCGAAGCAGTGAGTGGTTTGGCGGGTCTGGCTGGTGCCACGTGTCATCATCTAGATGTCCATCTTCTCTTACTTATAAGTGGTGCCATGGATGTCAGATTGGACCAATATTCACGCCGTTAGGCTACGATCATCGATTTAAACCCATCTGTGTGGTTGGATTTGTCATATGAAGTACAGATTTACACCACTTAGCCCCTTGACCTCTGATCTTTCTCGGATTACATCTAATGCTACGAAAGTCCGATTGGGTCGATCTTGGAGTCGTTGAACTCCAATCATCATCCTGATCAGATCCGTATGGTTAGATCTTTAATCTAAGGCCCTGATAAAATATCACCCTGTTACCTGACTGCAAAAAGAGAAAATTAACCTAAACTTTATACAATCTAACCTAAATGTAAAATGATGCATGTTATGAAATATTTATAATTTTGTGATGCAACTATACATGTAAGAACATACAAAAATAGATGGTTTATGTGATATAAATATATTTACATCATACCCCCATGCTTATCTTTTTCTAATCTCTAGCAAAACTACATGCTATTTATAAGAGAATTAGAATCAAATTTCTTGGGCAAAAGTTATTTTTTAACACTTAGGGATTTCAATTGAGACCTGAATTACCGAGACACAACAGCGCCTGGGTGTCTGCCAAAATACAGATCACCTCAAGCCCTCTCCTTATTCAAGAAAGGATCTTTTTCTTCTTTTCTAATTCTTTTTTTGGATTTTTGAGTTTAGGATTTCGGAATAGCTTTTGTTGAAGCGACTTGCTTGATCGTGTTTTAACAGTTATTACGTCGTAGTATAGGTGATCAAGCGTCGTCAACAAATAAAGAATTTTTATTACTCGAAAATTGGAGTATCTGAGGTCAAACACAGGGAGCAATTGGAATTTACTACTAATCTCAAATGTAATTGAACACTATAATTTACTCAAAACTTTACTTCAAATGTATTTAAAAGGTAATTCGTGCAAAAGAGTAAAATTGGACGTCTGATCCCAAGATCAGACGTCTTAAAAGTATTTTCCCTTCTTTGATTATTCTTCTTCTTCTAATATGCTTTCTTTCTGCTGCAGTCTTCACTTGGCCTCTTCTTTCTCTGCAGTCTCTCTTCTCTTTTTCCTTCTGCCTTCTTCTTTGTAGACTCTTCTTCTTCTCTTAGGTCTTCTTCTTGCCTTGATCTTCTTCCTGCCTTTGCTTCTCTTCTCTGCCTTGCCTTCTTTCTTCTTGGCTTCTGCGAAGGCTTCTTTCTCTTCTGTCTTCTTCTGATTCTGTGTTGGCTTTCTGCGAAGGCTTTTTCTGCCTTGGTCTCTTCTTTCTTCTCCTTCTTTGGCTCTGCAGTCCTTTCTTTCTTCCTTCTTCTCTGCCTTGCTCAGCCTCTTCTTCTACTTCTTCTCCCTCGCGGCTAAGTCTTTCTTCCTCAACGTTCAGCTTGCCTACACAGAGAGCAAAACCTACCCTTTTTCCTCTACTCGAACGTCTCTCTCTCTCTCTGCAATTCGCTCAAGGACGCTCTCCCAGAGCCACGGGTAATCGGGTCGAAATTCGCACCCGAGACCAGGCGCACTTGCAGCTGGGTGATGCGCGAGGTGTGCTTAGGATGGGTCGGGTCGGATCCCACCAGATCCGCGAGGTGAAACCGTGGACGAGGCAAGCGTGGGTCAGGTGAGGGACCTCACCCCTGTGCGTTCGGAGGCAACGAGCGTATTACACAAAATCAATTTAAAGCATACCTGCGCCTCGTATCTCGCCGATGTGGGACTATTAAGCCTGCCCCGCTCTTGCACGCGCCCGCAGAACCTTCGTGTAATTGCCATAGCTGCAGCCTCTGTTAGCGTTGATTACTGGATCAGATGGCTTCACAGTGCTTGCCCGAATGCGCAACACCTGAAACCTGGAGCTGCTGACGCCTGGAACTAGCTTGAAGCTTCTTCACCCGTCGTCAATGGCGGCAGGGGCTTCGATACTGTCACACTCAAAACAAGCCTCTCGGCTTAATCAGACCTGCTGGGCACCTTCACCGTGGCACGACGAAGGTGGTGAGCCATGCGACAGGCCGTGGGATGGCCTAGGAGTGCGTGCCTAGGTCAACCTGTGGCCAGGGGTGTGGGTGTGTTCGGGGGACTGTGGTGGAGGCGTAGAGGGATGGTGGGTGGGCGGAGGGTGTTCCTTGTGGTGAGGCGGAGCCTCTGAGATGGTTGGCGAGCTGTGTGGAGGGGCAGAATGGTGGGAGTGGCTCGCCGGAGGTCGGTCGGAGGCGAGGAAGATGGAGGTGGTCAGCTATGGTCGAGGGTCAATTAAATGAAATAAAAGGGGGAAAAGAGAGAGGGGAAGATGGAGAACAATTCTAACCTACTTACAGGGACGAAGGGGACGGAGAGGCGGACAGCTATACCTGTTGTCGCTGGAGAAGAAGCTACCCAGTGGAGGAGGACGGCGGCGACGATGGGGCTGAGGCGGCGTGCGCGGGTGCTGCGCGACGTGGAGGAGAATTAGGAAGATAACTCTGCCACTGGTTTTGTGGCAGAGCGAAGAGGGAGGGGAGGGGGGCTCGCCGGAGCTTGCTGGGTACTTGGCCGAAGAAGAAGAGACGAATTGGAGGTGGACGTCCGGCCAAGTCAAGCTGAAATTGAGCGGCCGGGTTTGGAGGTTCTTTTATAGGCTCTGGGCCGTGCTTTCAGAGCGTGGAGGGCACGCCTTTGTCTCTGATGGCTCGTCGGAGAAGGAAAGAGGTTAGATACCCAAATCCCTCGTGCGTTCGCACGAGAGATTAGGTTTACACCAGAGATCGTGATTGGCCTTAGATGGAAGGAAATTCCTCAGAGAATCTCCCTTCCATTTATGGGAGGGAATCTCCGAGGAATCAGAGAGTAATCCCTCTCTAAACCTCGCCGGAGGTCGACTCTGCGCTAACAATGGTGGTAGGACCTGATTGCAAAGGTGGCGATGAAATTAGGGGGCCCTCTGCAAGGATTTTCAAAAGATAGGGACCAAATTATGATTTGGGTGTACTAAATTGCAAAGTAGGTCAAGATGACCTCCCCTTAGGTCCAAATTTTGGTACAAACCTAATTTAGACCTAAGGAATCCAATGGTGAAGTTGGATTTTAGGTTTGACTTCGTTTGACTGGACATTTTGCGTAAAAACCTAAATTAGGTTACTTGAAGAGCTAGGACCCTAATCTAGGTCAAACTGGGTTCCAAAGGCCAAATTAAGTGTTCTAAACCCTAGAGGATATTTTTCCATGATTTTTAGAGGGTTTACTTGATTTTTATCCTGACCGGAACCTTGTTAATTTGAGCGGATCTATTTTAGGGTTACCAAATGTCATTTAATTCCTAAATTGCACATGAACCCATTTCTGGTTGACTCAACCCACTTTTTATCTTATTTAGACCTTTTGACCTATGTTTTGCATCTGAGAAATCTCGTTTATGTGCTGTAATGGTAAAATTACAGTTTTAATTTTTAATTCATGTTTTCTTCTTAGAGCACTTATTCCTTCATTTAGGCCTTCTTCTAGGTTATGTAGGAGCTTTTTCTTCTTTATTGGGTCAAAAAGAGTTAGTTATGGCTCATGATGAGGCTCTCATCAGCTTTATACAGCTACTCAACCCACCCAAGACTCGATGAGAACTCTATGTTCTAAGCATTTTTTCGTGAAAAGTGTTAGACTCACTGATCGGCAATCAGAACAGACTTTAGGTTTTTATGCTCCTAGGTGACCTTAAAAAAAATTCTGCCTAATAGTGTATCTATTCTACCAGTAGCTTTCTCCCTACTTTTATTTTTATGGGGTCAACATAAGGGTGAACCTAGTGTATATCTCTCCGGCTTATTCTATTTCTCCGCTTCTTCCTAAGTGTTTGGAATTAAACGTGCATTTCTTGAGTTGGGATCTGGACAACCGACCAATGGGCTGTTACCCACGATAACTTATTAGCCATACTTGTGTGGTGAAGTGTGGCTTATTTCTTTTTTTCTTTTCTTTTCTCCTTTTCTATTTCTTTTTCTTTTCTTTTTTGATATTTTTCCATTTTATTCTTTTTTTCTAAGTTGGTGGCTTCCCTGATCTAAGATTTGCCTAAAGGTAGTAGGGAAAGAATGGTAATGTGCTTGGGCTATGGACAACCGACCAATTGGTTGTTACCCACTATAACTTGTCAGTCATATCACCTTAGAAGGTTCATTAGCTATCCAATTTCCGTTAAAACTGCCAAAAAATGAGTTAGTACAAATAGTGTGTAGATGCTTAGACTTAAAAGTCTCTTCAAATTAGAGGGTGGATTGATAGGTCGTGTACTTATCAACCCAACTTATTAACCAATTAAAAATTAAATTCAGAATGGCGAGGACTCGAGAAACAACTCCACATTTTAGTGGACACCCGAGCTGATTAAGCCCGAAGACCTGAAGGGTCCAAGTGTTCAAGTCATACAGTTTTATTCTCTATGATTGAAAATTTTCTAAAGCCTAAGTACTCTTTCCTAATTCAATTTTTTTTTCAAAAATAAAGAAAAATTAAAAAGAATCAACGAAACTAACAAGATGATTCAAATAGTGATATCCACCCCCCATGCCTATCTAATGCAATGTCCTCATCGTATTAAAAAGACATAAAACAGAGTGGAGTAGAAAAGAAAGCATTTGAATTTCATGATTAACAGGTCGACTCTGAGATGAAAAAGGGACTGTATACATGATGAATTTGGAGCATTCAGCTACGTACACTATACAAAGAAGAAGAAATAAATAACTCATAGATGTAGGTTAGAATCAGAATAAGAAAATCTAGTTTTGGACCTACCAAGAGAATATGTCCACAAACGTGGACTAGATTGTGGTGCAGACCCATGCCTCATGGTCGAGTATATCTGAGGTTTTGGATAAAAACTACCCAGAATCTAAGATCAATATGCAAGTGGGGTTGAGCCTGTGATTTGAGAGGATGCAACCCAAGACCAAAAAGTCGAATTATAGAGAAATTAAGCTCAAAAGGATAATCACTAAATTTGTGGTTAAGTTGCACATCCTCAGAATAAAAAATGTCATGAGGGTCCTGGTAGAATGTTGGGGGTTTCAGACAAATCGGAACCCTTACACTTTGTCTTCTTCTTCCTTTGGAATCAGCTTCCCATATCATAATTTCCCACTTCTATCCTCTGCAATTGGGATTTCAAATTCTGGGACCTCCTGCACATTAAACATCCCATTCAAATTTTCCAAGTCCAGGAGTTGTGGCTGAATCAGATTGACTTGGGTCGAATGATCTCAAGAACAGAATCATCATTATGCTCAACAGGGTGTGATTGAAGATCGGGGCTTGAATTGAATCCTTAATAAAAGGATCTGAATTTGCCATGCGAGCCCCAATAGGATCAAGTTCCTCAACTTTAGGGCCATCAAATGATTCATCAAATTCCTCAGGCCCAGTCGTCTTACTAAAATCATGTGCTGTAAATTCAGGCGAGACTTTGCATAATGATTCTTCACCTTCAGAATCAAAGAATTCTAAATCCGCATTAATGTATGTCTCTCAAATCATCAATCACTTTTTGTTCCATGGAGACATACATTTCCTCGTACCCCGACTCAGGGATCTCAGGTGAAGAAATCACTTCATCCTTATTTGATTGCTTTAGAACAACCTAGTCAACCTTGGTCATATAAAACGTGTCCCCCCTACAGATGCCTGAGCAGATTTTGACATCGGCTCTCTTGATAGAGGTTCATCATGGGAATCCTCCCAAGATTGAACTATAGCAATCACAAATATCATCCTCAATTTCGATAACTTTCCAAGTAAAAACTCACCCAAATCCTTATCCTTAACATCCTGGAGCCAATCCAACAAATACTTATTAAGATCGTCAATCAATTTAATTAGAGGCTCCAATTCTTCAGTGCAAGGCTCCTATTAATCAGATCCTCAACCTCCTCAACTCATGGGTCAGCCATGTCCTTAGTCCTACCCCTAGAAAAATCAAGTTTTATCCTAGTTTCTCTATCTAAAGCGACCAATTTGGGATGAAGTGATCGCCTTCCGTAAATACACTGGAGAAGAACCAGGAGAGATGCGAAAGAAAACAGATGCGAGAAGTGTGTGCACAATCAAGCAAACAGATCTAAGCCCTACAGTGTATACCTAGGTGACTTACGCTTTAGAAGTAGATTCCAACCACACGGTGAATTCGGTGTTGTCCTTACTCCCAAAGATGGTAGAGTTGGGAAGGAGAAGCAGGGGGAGAGTGTCCTGAAGGCTACTAATTATGCCAAACCCTGGCTTTCTTAAGTTGTTTGACAATTGGGCCTCCTAACTCAGGACCTTTTGGAGCAAGCAGACGTCACTAATTCACTATGCATTCAGGAAAATACCTTGAAATGAACTCAATGAGTCCTAGGGCCAACATCTACTTAATTTTTAGGGCTAGGTCAGTGCTTGTGCTAAAGGATTAAGTGAAGGGCGTTAGGGGGTTAATGCCCTTAAAATTCCAGTTGAAATAGTGTACACAATTGGGTGCAAGGACCCAATGCCAAAATAAGTGTTCCTTAGCAAGCAAGATTGAGATGCGTGATTTTTAGGATTTAATTCTTGCTTTAATGGCTTTTAAAGACTTCACTTGTTTGCACCTTCAAACACAGCACAAATGTATAGGCACATGGTTGGTGAAGATTGATTTTCTTTAAGGCCTTTTATGTGTCTATAAAATAAAAAACTTCCTAGTGTGGAAGATCCTAGGGTGTGTAGCTTCTATTCAATGAATCTTTTTTAAGATTTTTGTCAAGAAGTGTCCAATCAAAACAACCAATGACCTATGCTGACTAATATCAAATCAGATTTTCAACAAAATTAATTTCAAAATTTTTTGAGGAGGATAGACCACCCAAATTCACATTTTTCCAAGAGGGTCCAATCTGTCCAGAACCTCTAGATCAGTGTGCAAGTATAATATCTTGATCAGAACAGGCATTAATCGATTTCAGATGTAAAAGTGTTCTTCAGATGAGGTGTAGAGAATTTCAAGATCTTTCTAGAAATATAAATTTCTCACAAATCCGAGCTGTGTAGAGTTCGCAGCAGTAAGAACACCTTACAAATCTACATAACTTAGGACAACCTTGCACACTTCCAGTAGTGAATTTCTCACGGCCAAACCACAAAAAGTTTGGCTCTGAAATTTGAAGGGGAGTTTTCCTACTGAAAGGAGCACCTTTGAGATTTTTTTCAAAATTTTTAGAGGTGATAAGGGTTCTTTAATCATGCCCTCAACCTAAATTTGGAAAGTGATCTTGCGAAATTAACAGGTTGAAGACATAGTGGTGTTGTTTTTCTTTGACAAACAAAAGAGGGTTTTTTATATAACACCACCATTTTTCTTGGTCCAAGGATGGGAAGTTACCTTTGGATCGTAAGAAGACAAGATCAAGCCTTCGAGTCGATGGCGGTCTTTTTCTTACGCTTCCTTTTGATCCAACCCGACTCATTCTCCTCTCGTTGCCGATGCACAAGGTTCCTGCAACCACAAGAAGAGAGAAAAAAGCAAGTTAGATAATACAAGTATAAATAATGACCAAGAAAATGAAAGCGAATAAGAGATCCGTTCCCTCCCCAGCAACGGTGCTGAAAATTAACGTTCGCTGGACACATTTGTGTAAAATCATCATCGTAGCATGTTTTACAACGTCAATTTTACTTAGAAAAATAATCGGATGTGAGTCCGAGTGTCAAATATAGGGAGGCAAAGTATTGAATCCACTAATTGCTTTTGTGTCACAAAAATATCGCTTTTGATTCGCTTGCAAGAAAAGGAGAGAATGAGAAAGAGAGGGATAGAAGAGAGAGTGAGAGAGAGAAGGGGGAATAGGGTTAAAGAATCATGATGCGAATAATATATCAAAGATGTATTTTATTAATTATCAAATGTTATGATGAATAAAATATAGATTAATGCTTCAAATGAAAAATATGTACTACACTATCACATAAAATACAACTAAGACAAGGAAGAAGACGGTGTCGAGGCAACCACAGCGGTGGAGGAGCTTCCATCAGTGGCTCGGCGGCTTCAAGACCTTGCTCGAAGCTCTAGAATGTGGTGGTAGCTCTTGGGTGTAAGGTTGGTGCAAATGGAAGGGGTAGGAGCCTTTTTATAGTTGAGGAAAGGGCTCAAATTCGTCATTGGGTCAATAGCGACATTCAAAATGTCGCTAAAGACCCGCCGCATCCGTCGCCCTTGCCCCCTCCCTCACACCTTCAACGCTCCAGCTGCCTCCACGCACCCCGCGCAACATGTCGCATGCGCTTGCACTGGAGCGCGCTGTGCACTACGCCTTGCTGTCGCTGCTGCCGTGACATACTTGCTGTGCACACACATGCTACGTGTGTGCTGCCATGTTGTGTTGATTGAGCTTGAGGGGGGGGTCGTGGGGATTTGAACCCGCACCCTCCCCTTAAGAACTCCTCTCAGGGCCACTACGCCATGCCCTTAAAATGGTCGCGAGGAGGATCCAAAGGCATGCGGTGAAGGTGGCTTCTCGGTCGTTGGATCTTGATCCAATGGTCGAGATTTGATGATGAGGATGAAGAGGAGCCGGTGCTGGGTGTTCATGGCCAGCGTTGGGCGATCTAGATGGCACTATGTGGCGCTATCTGAGACATCAATCTTCTTTCTATTGTAGGAGATGCCACAGTTCTCGGATCACGATGATTTCCACGCTGCCAGACTACGATCGTCGCTCCAGATCCATCAGTATGGTCGGATTTTTATCTGAAGCCCGTAACGATGTCGCATTGCCCCTTGGTCATTGATTTTTCTCGGGCTTGTTTTGGAGCTACAGAGATCAAACCAAAGTGATTTCGAGTCCGTTGGATTTTGTTCGTCAATCTGGATCTATCCGTACAGTTTGATCACTCATCTGAGACCTGTGTCAATATGGACTTGTGCACATGGTCATTAAACATTGATTCTAAGTGATCTTTAACATGAAATAACGCAGAAATCATACAATGCACCCGAACCCACTATAATTTGACATTATCGCACAAGTACCCTCAAAATTGACTCTAATTGATAATATTAACACTGAACATTATAGAGTCATCATCTAGCTAGACATCAGATTGAATGGTAGAAGTAGACTAATCGAAGATAATCTTAATTTGGGCTCCGAAGAGTGAGTCCAATCCTTAAGGCTAACGTCTACTCTATTTTAATTAAGATTAAGTTTGAATGTGCTTTGGAATGTGATGGGTCTTTTATCTGGGTTGTACCCTTAATGATTGATTGATATGTATGTGTGTGCACAACCAGTGATTTTTAAACAGAATTATTTTTGGATGTGGTGAATTTTAAGTTTTAAATCTTGCTTAATAGCTTTTAGAATTCAACTTTAGGTATATTCAATCAAGTTCAGTTGACACACCAGGTTTTGAAAGAACAGGTGAAGATGTTTTCCTTTGAAATCAAACTAAAAATGTGGAGTACTTGGTTTAGTCCTAAAAGTTGAACCTATTTGGTAGCTACTTGATGACTTATTTTTAGTTGAAGTGGTGCGGCTTAAACAACTCAAACAATTATCCTGATGCACTACTTAATTAGGCACACAAGTGATTACTTAATCTGATTTCTACTCAATTATGTGTTTATGAGTGATCGGTCCTAAAGATCGAGTTAACTGTTGAATATGAAGAATTAGAAGAAGTTGTGTACCTCTATGAGATTTTTTTAAAAAAATTTTCTTTTATATGTAGAGGGTGAGGCAGGTGGAAGTGTCAAACAAACAATCAAAACTAATCTTAGAGTTTATGCAAGCTCCTAGGTTAATTAGGGTTTGTGTTATTAGGTGATGGGATGAAATCTAGTGGGTGGGGAGGTGGGGTTACTTATAGACCCTTCGATATCACTTTACTCCAATCTACCACTTTTGCCCACCTTGTGATAGTACTTGTAATCACAATAAGGAGAAAAGTGAGGTAAACGATCAGTAAGTCGAAAAATGTGAAAAATTAAAGAGCGTCGCCTCCTCAGCAACGACGCCAACATGTTGTAGCGAGAAATCCGTTGTAAAAAGAGTTGAGTTTGGAAAACTCATCGTTGTAGCGTAATTTGCGAGAAAAATCCGTCAACAGATAATTTTAACCAAAACTCATCGTAGTGTAATGTGGGACGAGGGTGAACAAAGACGAACGATGGAGGATTGGGTAGGGCGACGTCGCAGCGGGATTTGCTTCACGAATGGCGGTGAGAGGTGAAAGGTTACGGTCGGGACTCGGATAGCTGTGTTAATATGGTGATTTTATCGTTGAAGTGTGTATAGTGGTTAACCTAAATCAAGCCTAACCATCTCTTTACAAAATATTTTTTTACCTGGCCTACTTGATTTTATCTTGGTCACTTTTAGGCTCAGGGTCAAACTTAGGGAAGTGGGGTTAGAAGTTAATTTTCTACGCCTTTCCTACAACGAATCTCTTTCGTTCGTTTATTGTGTTTTTGGTGTTTTTCTATTTAGATTTTTTTTTCTGATAATTCTTGTCCTTGAGGCACACCCTTAAAATTAGGTTCCTTGCTTTGAGCCAAATTAGGGTTCCAAAATTGTTCTTGCTATTCGCAAGACTGAGTACCTTATATATTTTTTTATCTTTTTACTGGCATGCAAGAGAAATAGAAATAAAGTAAATATAATATAGATATATATGTATATACTATATATGTATAAAGGGGTGGGGGTGGAGGCGGAGATGGAGTGTAGCACGGTGTCGAGTCGGTCGTCGTCTAGAAAGCTGCAACCAATAGGACGAAGTGCCCCGTGTAAGGTGGATTGGTGGAGGATGAATGTGAACACGCTCGTCGAGTACGCTTGTATATATATATAGATATGTAAATATTTGTATATATATATGTATATGTATGTATATAATACTATATAGATGTGTATATATATATATATATATATGAGTATGTATATAGTAATATATGTATATATAGATATATGTAGATAGATATGTGTATATATATATATTTATATATAGTTATATAGATATATATGTATATATGTATGTATATTTGTATATATATATATATATATATATATATATATGTATGTATGTATGTATGTATATAGACTAATACATAGTTATATAAGTACTAATATATGTATAGATATATGTATATATATATATAAATATATATATGTATAAAGTAGAGTATAGGTGTGTGTGTGTGTATGAGAGTGTGAGTGTGTGTGTAAGTGTCGGCAGAGAGAGAGGGAGAGAGTGCTGTAAGAGAGAGAGAGAGAGAGAGAGCTTGAGTTGGCGTGGTTAAGGCGTCTGAGGCTTCAGGCTCGATGTCTGGAGTCCACGCGCGCACGCGCAGGCGCGTATGCGCGCGGAGAGGCGCGTGTTGAAGGGAGATGGGTGCAGAGAGGACCGCAGCGCATACCGCTGCGTGGAGAGCTGGAGCGGGAGCACGCAGATGTACGTGGGGGAAGACGTTGAAGCAAGCGGGCGCTGGCAGAGGACCACACGCAGACGTGTGGGCCGGCGCTAGAGCGGACTCGGGGCGGGACGCGTGTGCGAGTGAAGGCCAGTTGCGGCGCACCGGGTGACCGGATAAGTGAGAAACTTAGAAACTTACCGGTCACCCCACTGTAGCAATAGTGTTCCGCAACAACGCGTGAACAGTGGCTACAGTGGCCGGGCGAGCCGCACAATCGCTTGCACCTGGTGCTGTGAGTGCGGGTGGCTTGCAGCTGGCGCGCGCGTGGAAGGGGTGCGCTGGTTGGTTGCGGGTGCGGAGAGGTTCACGACAGGGCACGCGGAGAGGGGCGAGGTCACCTGCAGTCGTGCATGGAAAGGGCTGGGCGACTGCTGCAGGGACGCGCGGTGGCCTGCAGCTGCTGCCGCCTTGCTACTGCTGCTGCGTGCTGAGCTTTGAGCTTCCAAGCTTGAAGCTCCTGCTCCAATGGCTGAAATGGCTTGAAAAGTTGAAACAGGGAATACCACCACGCCCACCGGCTCTTCGATGGGCTGGGCGGTGGTGGTCTCACAGTGGTGGGTGTGCACCACAGTGATGGACTCCTGCTCGCAGAGTGGCTCCTCAGAGGAGAAGGGCTGTGTATGGAGGGAGAGGTGAGGAGGCGGCCTGGAAGGAGAAGCTGCTGTTGGATTTTTTTGTGTGGACTAGGCTCCCTTTTGCAAGAAGGAGTCGCGCCTGTTTTATAGAGGAAGAAAGCATGCACAACCATGCCTTGGCTGTGCATGGCTGTGCATGTGGCTGCAGGGAGAGCTTGAGCAGGGAATGGCTGAGCAGGACATGGTGCGAGGAAGAGGCCATTCCATGCAGCCGCGGGAAGAGTTTCAAAGTCAAATAAAATTAAAATAAAAAGATGGTGAATTTTGCAAAGCAGCACTTGAGGAAAAATGTAATTGCGAGGCCATTTTATTCACTCTCCTCTCCTCTCAATTAAATGCATGCATGCATGTATTTTCACAAATGCGACTATGGAAACCTAATATGCATTGGTAATGCTAGGAAATAGCACAAGACGGCACAATTGCAGGTGTATTTTTGCGGTGCAATCAAGAGGACAATCGCAGGATGCTCAATGAAGGAGGTGAGAAGTGGGAAATTATTTTTGTAACTCTAATGGAGCATCCTGGGTTTGGGACTAGCACGTAGAGCCTTTAAGAGGGTAATAGAAGAGAGAAAGGAATGAATTAGATGGAGGGAACATGGGCTCCTTTTATAGGCTTTTGGGGAGGGTTTAAATGGTCATTTTATGCCATAAGGATCGTGTTTGTGGCATGAAACAAGGACCATTCATCCCGCTCCCACATTGCTGAGTGTTTCCCACGTTCCTAGCAAACAGGAACAATAGCCATCAGATTTTAATCTTACGGCTGTGGAAGATCTTTGGTCGAGTCGCTCCATCTTCATCAGATGACGGCGAGGCTTCTCAAAAGTCTTAAATCTCCACTGCATCTTCTCACACGAAGGCATCACCCGCTTCAGCCGTTGGATCATGGATGCATGCTTCAGATCACTCGCGACCACACGTTGGGAAGTGCGTACGATCGCGTGTGCAACCAGGAGCCTACCTGCACATGCATCCGATGGCTTGATATGAGGCGTTGGATATCTGATTGGACTGCCTAATTCCTCTTGCGCACATAAGGAGAGGGCATAGAGCGGAGAATCGAACTCGTGACCTGCAGCTATGGAGGATTTTATCCACTGCGCTATGCACGTGGATAGGCGAGGAAAGCATTCTTGTGCTATTTGATCTCGACCGTTGGATCTTGATTCAACAGCTGAAATCAAATGTGTGGTTCTTCTCACATGAGGCATGGCTTGAGGGAGGCAACCTGATCAATTCTCAGTCGTTGGATGGGAAAGTGGGGCAGCGAGCGGTTTTGAGGGTTTGGATGGCACCACGTGGCATGTAAAGACCTATTTTGTTCTGAGCCTTTTAAGACGTCTAGACTGTCAGTCAAATGTCTGGACCCCTTCCCAGACGTCTGGAAATTAAAAAATCCATACGCAGGGTCGGTTCTGCGCGTTGGCTGCGCGCAGACACTTTCCTTCTCTCTCTTCTCCTTTTCTCCTCCCTCACCGAACCCTAACCCCACTCCCTATATAACCCCTCTCCCTCTTCCTCTCTTCTCCACTCCACCACCACCACCTTCCTTCTTCCTCTCCACTGCAACGAGAGGGACGAGCGAGAGAGAGGGCGTAAGAGCGAGGAGGAGAGGCGACATGAAGAGAGAAGGAGGAGCTTGAGCTCGTGAGTTCGTGGGAGCTCGCCGGAGGACGCATGGCCAGAGCGACACGTGCGGGAGGAGGAGCGCATCGGGTGAGACATCTCCGACACCTTGATGCAGCTGGAGCTGTAGACAAGGAGGAGAAGCCGCAGCTGCGCGCGGCGAGGGGAGCGGGAGGTCACCCTGATTCTAGGTTTTTCCTAGAATTAGACGTTTGGCGTGTCGTCTAGACGACAGGTTGGACGTCTGGTGATGACACCGGACGTCTGAAAGCAGAGTTTCGAGAGGGTACATTCCTCTTGCGGTTACGGCCATGCAGGACGCACCACAGAGCCAATCTGTATGGCTAAAAGTAGGCGATTCGGTCTATCGCATGCAGGGATAGCTTCGGGAAGGCGCGGGGCATGCCTTCCCACGTGTTTCGAACGTCTAGACAGCTTACCAGACGACCGGAAGCACTCCCAGACGACTGGAGTAGAGGGCGGACGTCTAGAGCTGGGTCCAGACGGTCAAGTGGGGGTTCTGGACATCTGAAGTTGACGTAGGAAGTTGAGATGAGATCTTGGTGACTTTTAAGACGTCTGGACCTTGTGCCAGACGTCTGATTTAGGTTTGCAATTCTATTTTTGACCCGTTTAGGGTCCATTTGTGGTCCTTTTTATGCAAGCAAGATATCTGTGGTTTCCTTGTGAGTTCCTCTACATGTTAGAAAGCCTTATATACTATTCTGAACGTTTCATTGTGGTACGTTCCTTCATATATGACTTCAATCTGTTGCGTGTTCGGGGCTTGCAAAGGCACATGCGTCTACCGTTCAAGCCTCCAGTACCCCCGGATTGTCTGGTAGAGTGGTTTCCTTTGTTTTAATTATAAAACATGATTGCATATGTGAAATTGGATAACTAGAAAGCTAGGATGTGGCATGAATCCTAGGACGAGAAATCCTTGAAATGTTTGTATGTGTGTTGAGATTGCAATCATAAATGAATGAATATAATTGTAAACAACTGCCTGTTAATAAATACGAGCTGCCTGTGGAATGTGAAATGCTTGTGCTAGTTAAAAAGTTACCTGTGACATTTCTTATTATATATGTTAAATTGTGAAAATACGAGTTGCATGTGTATAATACGAGAATGGACATGTGAATGATGAAACTTGGTATGGAACAACATGTGAATATGAGCATGAACCCTACGGGGAATTAGGAGTAGAACTCCTATGGATGAATGGAATGGATCTGGAAATGTGAGTGGGAAGTGTGCTGGCCCTTGAGTATGTGGTACCAAGGAGAGCGACTGTCCGCTGTTTAGTGTAGAGCGGAGCTAGCCGCCCTTGGGTTGGGACCCGGGGTTAGGATTGGCCACTCTACATCGACTTCTTTGAACCTTGCGTACACTGTTTCGGGGAGGGCTGCTAGTGTAGGGAGAGAGCTAGCCACCCCATGGGGCTCGGGGTTCAGCTAGCCACCCTACATCAGCTTGTTAGGCCCACTGGGCAAACCGGGTTAGTTAGATGAGGATGCACGGACTGTGGAGAGGCGAGACCCCTGTTTGGTTTTGAGCGGCTAGACCCCTGTTACTGAGAGGGCTAGGCCCTATACTATTCCGTGCTGTACTTTGGGTGTACCTGCTAGCGGAAATGACTGATCACGTGCCAGTGTGGGGTAGCTACCCTGCGCTTATCGTGCATGCCGTAGTCACCGCTACGTCTGTCCGTGACCTTGGGGTAGTTAATTGGGTGTAGGATCACCATGGGGGACTCTCCCGGCCAGGAGAGCACCACGTGTGCCTTCTACTCTTCGGAAAAGACTGCAATCAAGATCATTCTCACGAGGAACATACGAGATCTAGAAAGAGATCTGAAAAGTAAACCAATGGGTGAAAAGAAATGACTTGTAAAACAAATAATTGAAAAGGATAAATTTACCTGTTAGCATTTACTACTTTAGTTAGTTTGGTTACCACTTTACTCAGCGTTCGCTGACTCCATTTTTTCCCGTACCCCTTTACAGGTCCAGGAGTTGAGCAGCCTGAGTCACCGGCTGCAGAGGGCGTTGGGCCCTGTCGAGCCCAGCAGTAGTTCTTGCTGTAGTTGTACTTCATTTAGCTAGTGAGTTTAGATTGTTGTTACCATTTCTGTTTCTATACTTTGTTCTACTTTACTGTTGTGGTGGTGATATATACTATTAGCAACTTTCACTTCCTTTACTGCTTGTATTCTTTTACTGTTAGTTACTTAGCATAGTGAATGTAGTTTACTTTCCTGCTTTTTGGTTATTTCTTGTTGGATGACTAGGTCTTGGGATTAGTCGAATCGAGTCGGTCTCGAGTTTTGTAGGGATTCGAGAATCGGGTCGTAACATGGCATCATCTAGACCAACCATCTTCTCTTACTTGTAAGTGGTGCCACGAATGTCGGATTGGACCAATTTTTGCGCCGTTGGGCTGCGATCGTCGATCCGAACCCAACTGTGTTGTCGAATTTGTCATATGTAGTACGGATTTACACAATCTGGTCCCTTGATCTTTGATATTTCTCGGACTGCATCTGATGTTATGGAAGTCCGATCGGTGCAATCTTGGAGTTGTTGAACTCCAATCATCGTCTTAATCAAATCTGTATGGTTAAATCTTCAATCCGAGGCCCCGATAACATATCACTTTGTTACCTGACCGCAAAAAGAGAAAATTAACTTAAACTTTATACAATCTAACCTAAATGCAAGATGATGCATATTATGCAATATTTATAATTTTATGATGCAACTATACATCTAAGAAGACTAAAAAATAGACGTTTTATGTGATATGATTGTGTTTACATCACTCGCTCATCAGTAACCCTCAAGGAGAAATATATATCAAGGGAAAGAAACATAAGAGAAAACAAAAGGAAATAACAAATGATCACCTTCCACGATCGATTAGAATGCCCTTCGAGATTAGTGACAACAAACTCGATGATATTAAGACATCGCTATGAAGATGCACTCGTGTGTCCCAAATTTCTAACCCAGCACGCAAACCTGGAGACAACCTATATCTATACCTATAATTGTATTATTTCGCACGTATCACATTCAAACAAACAACAACAGAAGCAGGAGAGAAATACATGCATGGAATATATGCACACATATTATTACCATCAACATTAGCTTTTACTACCACAGTTATATAGATACAAACTATTGTTTCTCGGAGAGTTTAGTGATTACAAAAGTATAAAGGGATCTCATGTACATATAAAACAAAGATGATTCACCAAACCATAAGCAAAAAATTATGGCTCACTAAAGAAAAAGAACGATGATTGCTTGTCACCATCAAGCCACTCCCCGAATCTCCAGCAAGTCCACGATGTAAGTGTTTGGATTGTAATAACCAATTTGAAATCAAATCAAACCCTTATTAACTCTATAAAAGTGGAATTGTGAATTTCTTGGAATCAAATTCTCTATTTTAAGGCTTAATGGAATATCTCCCATAAAAGGCCTTAATGATGAGTCCATTTCAGTAGACTATTTATAAACCTAAGTTAGTTAATCTCTACATTTTAGGTATATTACTATTCATATTTGGTTGTGAAATAGATGCATGCATTAGGATTCATATTTACATACATTCTCTTACATTTTATATTATGTAATGTACATAAATAATCTAGTGTCTTTCTTTTATTTGTAGGAACCTAGGTGGTGAGTGCATCGTACCCACCATCCTGAATAAATTCCCACACCCATTTATCCTCCTACATAAGCCCCATATAATTTCTCTCTCTCCCTCTCGCTCCCTATGGCTGAAACCATTCCAATTAAATCCTAGCCAATCCCACACCCATCCTTGATCCACGCACACTGTCTTCACATCCCAAATTAATCCTCAGTCGTGCAACCCCATATCTTAGCCAAAATCCTAACCCATGCGCTAGCGACCCTCTCCGATCAACGCACGCACGCCTTCCATTTTCTTCCTTCTCTCAATCGCGCTTCCAGTTAATGCCAAGATTAGTGATAGAGTACCCATTTCACCATTTTATTCTCTGTCCTCATGCGCAACCTGAAAATGCCAAATGTTCCCAGTTGCACGAGTGGTCATCTCTGGAAAGTTCTCACGCGCGGGGACCATTCTAACAAATGGATGGGCCCCATTCCCCATGCTCGACAGCAGACATCGTGACCCACATAAGTGCAAGCCCCTCTCGTTTATTCCAAGGCGAGATCGCGCAGGGGACCATTCCATTGCCCATCTCTCTCCTGTGTAGGGAGGTGTGCAGGCCCTTGGTGGCTGCGTGCCTCCTCCTCATAGCCCATCTCCTGCTTTCCTCCCCGCAGCTACTTCCTCACCAAGGCCACCATCGTCGGTAGTCTTTCTCCATCAAAGCCATCGTCTCCTCCTTACAGCCACTAGTCACCAGCACCACCTCATCGTGCTCCCAGCGCCCCAAGTGAGGCGCCTGGACCATCACCTCCGTGTAGTTGATGTCCTCCTCGCATGTGAGCATTCACCCCATGCCCCCTCGCAATGACAGGACGAAGGGTGTGAGTGTTATGCACGCCTGCAACCACAGCCGACCCTTCACTCGACCATGCACTCTCGTGCGGCCGGCCGCACTGCTGCATCATCACCTCGCCTACATGCTTACAGCAAGCCATCCTGCCCATGTGCTCTGACAACCCCGCACGCAGTGACTCTCCACCTTCATTTGCATTTCCTCTCCTTTACTTTGCATTTCATTAGTTGATTTGTTGGAACCATCTCATTTGAATGTTGCTTGATGTTGTTATTAAATAAAAAATCAAGACGTGTGTTTGATAGCCTCCTTGACACTCGATCTGCTACATGTGGTTTTGACTTCCTTTTATTTTTGATTCGATCGGTTTGTCGCCATGCGCAATGACGACGATTTTGATTTTTATCTTTTGTATGGCAAATCGATTGGTCAAATGGCGCTATTGCTGGGAGGCTAGGTCCATATCTCGATTTTGTTTAGTCACCTATACATAGCATTTAGGTTAGTCGTTTGTGTTTTAGATGTTTAGATCGTAGGAGTTGCACTTTTGTTTTCAGATCTAACGTTGTCTTCCATAATTCGTTTTGATTGCGTTTGTGCTCGAAAAATCACGACATTCTTTTTGATGCTAGATCCTAAAATGATGTTTCCAGATGTGTAAGTCTTACTGCCTGATTCCAAGTGTGCGACAAGATAAAAATTGATTAGTGACAGGGGATCAAACCAAATTTCGTATTCTGATTTTCAGACTTTCAAGAATTTTCTAGAATTGCACACATCTCGGATTGGTTTGAAAATTGTTGCAGATTTTTTCCTGTTCAGTCTAGTTTCAGTACAAAAATTTTTGAAAATTTTAGATGTGGTTTCAATATCTGTTTTTGTGCATAATCAACAGTAAGTCAATGTGGACAGAATGGCATACTCCCTTTCTAAAATCCATTTAAAATATTTAAGAAGCTATGAAAATTCCTTAAAAATTCTATGGAGTTTGTGATGGATTACATTGCACATTGTTGAGAGACTTGATTTTCTCTTGTGAGGGTGTATTTTGCATTTACCTATTTCATGGGGAGTTGTGTTGTATCTTTTCCACTGCTCTCTCTCTATATATAAAAGAGAAATAGGGTTTCCCAAAGAAAAATAAGCCTTGTTATTTTTCCTATCTTCGTACCAGAGTAGCTATCCTAGATCGGTGCCCTAGTACCACCATCGAAATAAGCCTCTGACCCTCTCCACCTTAATCCTCTCTTCTCCGACGGTAGATCTCCACCTGCTCCCCTCTTCAGTCGATCGGCAACCTTTCATCACTACCTCCTCCCCAGCCCGCGCTACCAAGGAAGAGGAGGCTCTTCATTGTCACCTGCAAGCCCTAGGCAGGCCTCGTGTGCCGTCGTCAGGTAGGGTCTGACTCTGTGGCCATGCGCAGGCCTTAGTGCGTCGCCGCCGCCGCTATTAGGCAAGGTCTAACCCCATGCATCGACCTTAGTGCATCGCTGCCGCCTGTGCTAGTGGTCAGTAGCTTTGTCAGGGGCGATCAGCCCCTCTACTTTATGGGTAAAGTGCATCGATCTGTGGGTGAGGTGCTGCTCCTCTTCCCTCTCGCATAGCCTGATCACGCGGGCCATCCAGTTGCATGACCGGTAGGGGTGTTTCGAACATCCTCCTCCCTCAATATTGTCCTCGTGTAGGGCATCCATAGGAACAAGTGACTCTCCTTGATAGATGGAATTTTGAAGGGAGTTGCTGCACCGTTCAAATATATCATTTACATCTCTTTTTTCATGATTTTTCATATCTGAAAATGTGTTTGAGGCTTTGTTATTGTGTGTTGGAGACTGAGTTGTAGTGCCATGGCATCATCTAGTTTGTTCGAGGTTATGTCGGACGCTTCTATGGACACGGGGGGTTACAAGAGCCCCTTCTTTTGTTCGATGATTAAGCTTGACGAGGCTAACTATCTGTGGTGGTCCTAGATGTTTTTGATGACTCTTTGAGGTCATGGCAAGGAAAAGATTTTGAAATAGCCCGAGCCAACAGACAAGACAAGTGCCAATGTCTCATGGAATAGAAACAATGCTATGGTTTGTGCTTGGATAATGAATTCGGTTATTTCCAGGATAGGCGATGAGATCATGTACTATCCTACAACTAAGCAGATGTGGGAGTCTCTTGCTAAGACATTCTTAGGAGAACTCAACACACATGTTTCAAATCTATCATGAGCTATTTCAGTTACGACAGGAGGGTCAGTCTTTGGCTTAGTATTACTCACAGATGAAAGGCCTATTGGAGAGGCACAATTCTTGCAAATCGGGGTGTACTTGCTCCTCTTGGCATGAGTTCAAGAAAGAGTTGGTTGTTTCTCTCGTCCTCTCTGGTTTGGGTCCTAGTTTTGCTGTAGTACGAGACTAGATTCTTACCATATCTAAACTTCCTGCTTTGGAGGAGACTTATAGTAGATTGAGTCATATTGTTGTTTCTCTACCTCTAGTGGAGGCTATTGGCTAGACCATTGCCTTGGACGTTGTTTCTGGTCATGGGTGAGGTAGCTCTTCTACTCGAGGTTTTGGTTGTGGCGTTCTTCAGGAGGTCATTCTCATTCACCATGCACCTATTGTGGTTGTTTGGGCCGTTATGAGGTTACGTGCTAGCAGAAGCACGGGAAGCCAGTGATTGCACACCAGGCTACTAACACTGATGTTTCTGGAGACGCTGTTTCACGTGTAGAGTTTGATGAGTTACTACAGAAGTTTAGCTAGCTATCCCAGACAGCTCCTTCAGAGGTGGCTACTATTGCCTCTACTTTAGGTATAGAGGTTGTCTATTCTACTTCTACACATAATCCTAGTGGCTGGCTAGTTGATTCAAGTGCTTCTAGACGTATGTGTGGTGGTTATGGTGAATTTTCAAAGTTGAAACCTGTTCCCCAGGCAGGATAGTACAGGTTGCTGATGGCAGGTTATCCTAGGTTATTGGAAAGGGGGAGGTGTTCCTTTCTTCTAGCCTGAATCTGCCGAATGTGTTATATGTGCCTAATTTCCTACTCAATCTTCTTTCAGTTAGTAGAATTACACATGAGCTGAATTGTAGAGCAATTTTTGATGTTCAATCTTGTGTCTTGTAAGACCATCTCACGAGGAAGACAATTGGTGGAGGACGTGAAGAAGGAGGGGTTTACCGCTTGAGTCGTTCACCTATTACTACTACTGCTGTGGGTTAGGGGGAGGTTGCCTTGGCTTTTGGATCTCCCATCTAGTGGCACCTTTGTCTAGGCCATATTCCCTTGGAGCGACTTAGGCGTGTATTACCCCATATACCTACCAGTATTACCATTACTTGCGATGCATGTCAACTTGGCAAGCACCATCTCACCACCTTTCCTGCTTCCCGTCACTCTAGGTTATCGCATACTTTTGACTTGATTCATATGGATGTATAGGGGCCAAGTTGTATCTCTAATAGACTTGGTCATCGCTATTTTCTTATTCTAGTTGATGATTTTTCTAGAGTTACCTGGTTGTTTCTTTTAAAGAACAAATCTAATGTTAGTAGTGTTATTGAAAATTTTGTTGCTGAAATAAAGATCCAATTTTCTATTACTATTAAAATGTTTTAGTCTGCTAATGCTTTAGAATTTACTACTACTTGTCTACGTCAATTTTTTAGTGTTCATGGTATCATTCATCAGACCGCCTGTGTTCATACCTCTCAACAGAATGGTATTGCTAAGAGGAAACACATGCATCTTCTTGATGTGGCAAGCACCCTATTGATACATCATTCTGTGCCTGCTTTATACTGGTGGAATGTTATTCTTACATCTTGTTTTCTTATAAACAGGATGCCAAATGCTGCTATTCATGAGCAAATTCCATTGTAACGTTTGTATCCTGATAGTCCATTGTTTCCTGTGATTCCATGGATTTTGGGTGCATTGCCTTTGTCCATATTCAAGGTATAGCACGGGATAAATTGGCACCTAGGGCTATCAAGTGTGTTTTCTTGGGGTATTTATGAACTCAGAAAGGGTATAGGTGTTTTGATCCGCATAATTCACGTCATTATGTGAGTACCGATGTTACTTTTCATGAGGCTACACCCTTCTTTTCTACGTCTAGGAGTGAGTTATCTTCATGTTCTGAGGATTCTCCTATGCTCATTCCTCCTATTCCATTTGGTGCTATACTTGATATTGAGCCTGTTACTGCTACTGCTCTTGCCAAAATAAAATATAATGAGCTTATAGTTACTTATCATTGACCTCATACTACTTTTTAGATGCCCCCTTCTTCACCGACACCAATCTCTCAGCCTTAGGTAAGCTTAGGTCCTTTTGACATTGACTGTTATGTGCCTAGTGGTGACTCTACAGGTTTAGCAAATCTAGTTACTACCTCAGAGCCTTTGCAGGAGGCTTTACATGATGATCTTAACCTTCTGATTGCCATATGGAAGTCTCTTAGTGACTGCCCCAAATATCCTTATACAGGAGTAGTCCTTACAAATATCCTTATACAGGAGTAGTCCTTACTGATGGTTTGGGAACTACTTTTAGCAAGTTTTGTCACTCACTTTCTGTTGCAGAGATTCCCTCCAGTCATTAGCAGCCCATGCTTAATCCAAAGTGGTGCCATGCCATGGAGAATGAGATGGCTGCTTTGCAATCTTGTGATACTTGGGAGCTTGTTGTACTGCCTGAGGGAGCCACTGTTGTTGGTTGTAGATGGGTGTTCGCTCTAAAGTACAACTCAGATGGATCGATTGTCAGATATAAGCCTCTCTTAGTGGCAAAGGGGTTTACTCAGACATATGGAGTAAACTTCTTTGACACCTTTTCTCCCATTGCCTGTTTGTCGACAGTGAAGATACTAATTGTAGTGGCAGTACACTTTGATTGGAAGTTCCACCAGTTGGATGTCAAGAATGCCTTCCTGTATGGTGATTTGCAGGAAGAGGTATATATGCAACAACCATCAGGTTATGAGAAGCAGGGGGAGTGTGTGTCGTTTGAAGAAAGTCATTTATGGGCTTAAGTAGAGTCCCTGTCTTGGTTCTAGAAGTTATCCCAAGTTGCTGAGACTAACGGATTTTAGAGGTCATCTGCAGATCACTTTTTATTTGTCAAGAAAATAGAGAAAGGAGTGGTTGTCGTTCTAGTGTATGTGGATGATCTTATTGTTACAGGGGATGATGCTTATGGGATTATGCACATCAAGGCATGCCTGGTAGAACAACTTGTGATGGACTTGGGTCCTTTGAGGTACATTCTAGGGATAGAGGTAGCACGTAGCCAAAGAGGTGTAGTTCTATCATAGAGAAAGTATGCTATTGATATCCTACAAGAGACTGGTATGCTTGGAGCAAAACTAGTTAATATTCCTAAGGATTCGAAGGCTCATTTGTATGATTTTGAGTCACCACTTGTTGACAGCAGGCAGTATAGATAGTTAATGGGCAATCTGTTGTACCTTACCATTACCAGGCCAGATCTTTCATTTGCAGCTAGTAGGTTGAGTTAGTTTATGGCCAAGCCTATTAAGCAGCACTAGGAGGCTACAGTGATGGTCTTGAGGTATGTCAAGAAAGCTCCAGAACATGGTCTTTTGTTTACTAGAGGGACTTCTATGTCAGTTGTTTCCTATTCTAATGTAGATTATGCGGGTTTCCTGACAGATAGGAAGTCTACAATAGGATTTTGCACATATGTAGTGATGTCGAAACACGTTAAGTTAAATCCGTCGTTATAGCATGCGTTTGTGACATCAATTTTAAATGAAGATATGGATTAGGTGAGTTCAAGTGTCGAACATGAGCAGGCATGAAATCGGATTAGTTTGTCGCTTTAAGGTGTCACAAAAATCTTTGCTTTGTTTGCTTACGAGAGAGAGAGAGAGAGAGAGTAGGGTTAGAGACTTGAGATTATAGCATGGTGATTACTTATGCATGCATGAAACATGATATGATGAAACAAATGGAAATATATTGCATATGTAAAATCGTTTCACAAGTACAATGCTAGAGGAAAGCTTTAAAACACATAAGCATTAAACTAGAGTAGAGAGGTGCGAAATGGAGAGGCAAGGCAGTCAGGGCGGTGGATGGGCTTCCGTCGATGGCTCCGCAACTCCGGGAGAGTGTGAAAGGCGTGCTAAGTAGTGCTAAGGAGAAGCTAGGAAGGGATGCTCATAAATGGAGTGGGTGTAGGGGTTTTTATAGAGAAGGGAGGGTTTCTAAATTAGGCAGGGGCTTTGGCAACGTCCTGGACGTTGCCAAAACCATTCTAAAAGTATTGGTGAAGACCTCCTTCCGCCGGTCCATCATGCACGCACGTGCTTCTCCCCTTGCGCGATCCGTGTGCGCTGGCTCAGAGTTGTTCGATCGATGATCGACTACCCAGATTGCGTGTGAATGCGCGCTCAGATCGCGCCTCAAGCGTGCTTGGGGCGCGTTCATCTGACGTGTGCACAATGGATGCGTGAGTGCGCCGCGTACCGCGCACCACTCGATCATCGATCAAGGGTTCAATTTTGACTGCGTGCGTCCTCTGCTGCTGATTTGAGCCCCGCCAAGGCTCGAACGTGCGTCTTGCGTGCGTAGGTTGAGGCGCTCTTTGCCACGCTGCGGGCGTGGATGGTCGCACGGATGTTTTTGCTGCGAAGAGCATGGAGACATCTTGGCCGTTGGATGGAGAATGGATGGTCGAGATTGCTTGATGAAGGTGCGCTGGAGAGAGGGCAGTGGTTGCGAGCGCACAGATGTGTGACATGTGGTTGGCCCCGAGCTTGTTGTGGGAGCTACGGAGGTCAGATTGAAGTGATTTTGAGTTTGCCAAGGCTCGAACATGCGTCTTGCGTGCGTGGGTTGAGGCGCTCTTTGCCACGCTACGGGCGTGGATGGTCGCGCGGATGTTTTTGCTGCGAAGAGCATGGAGACATCTTGGCCATTGGATGGAGAATGGATGGTCAAGATTGCTTGATGAAGGTGAGCTGGAGAGAGGGCGGTGGCTGCGAGCGCACAGATGTGTGACATGTGGTTGGCCCCGAGCTTGTTGTGGGAGCTACGGAGGTCGAATTGAGGTGATTTTGAGTCCGTTGGATTCTGTTCGTCGATCCAAATCCATCCGTATAGTTCGATTGCTCATCTAGGACCTATTTTAATACTCAATTGCACACATGGTCGTTAAACATGAATTACAAGCAATCTTAACACAACATGTATGCCATGCTCTCAAGCCCATTATGATTTTTCATTAATAAACATGTGCCCTCAAAATTGACTTTAATTGATATAGTTGACGCTATTAATTGTAGAGTAATCATGTAGCTGGAAATCTTGTGACTTGGAAAAGCAAAAAGCAGGCTGTTGTTTCCAGGTCTAGTGCAGAATCTAAATATAGAGCCATGACACAGACGACTGTAGAGCTTATGTTGATGAAGTTTCTTCTTATTGAGTTGCATGTTCATATTGATGGTACCATGGAGATGCGTTGTGATAATGTGGCTGCCACCTATATTGCTAATAATCCAATGTTCCACGAGTGTACTAAATATGTGGAAGTGGATTGTCATTACACACGGGACCTCATCCAGAAAGGTTATTTACATACAACTCCAGTTACTATTGATGATCAGGCTGCAAACATTTTCACCAAGCCTCTCATCTGTTCGACATTTGATTCTTGTTGTTCCAAGCTAAGCATGATTGATATCTATGCTTTAACTTGAGGGAGAGTGTTGGGAGACTTGACTTTCTCTTATGAGGGTGTATTTTGCATTTGCTTATTTCATAGGGAGTTGTGTTGTACCTTTTCCACTACCTCTCTCTCTATAAAAAAGTAGCAGGTTTCCCAAAGAAAAATAGGCCTTATTATTTTTCCTATCTCATATCTATGCTTTATTTGACTTTATAAATCATAGTTCTCTTCTCATTTGCGTTTTCTTGTGTTACTTGCATGTGTGATCATTGAGGGGTACTTAAGGAAGAGTTGCTTAGGAGTTCGATGCATCATCTACACTACCAAAGGGAAGGACATGCAAGATGGATATTGCTCTCTAAGTCTAGAAGAGGTTAGAAAATTTTAGACATTTAGATTTTTAATTTTGCTTTCTGGGACTCGTGTTGGGGTATTTTTGGGAGTTTGTTCTCATTGGATTACATTTCTTGATGCCCTTGTATGCGAGGACAACATTTTGGGAGCATGTTCCAATTATTTAGACTTTAGGTTTATTATAATTTTGTGGGATTGTGGATTTGTTAGGTAGGTTAGATAGACACAGTAGATTAGTTTGTTTGCTTGACACACAAAAGAAAAGATAAAAAAATAACATAAAAAAAATTGTGAGAAAATTGCCTAGAAGCTGCATGTTACTAGGATGATTATTCTAGGATTTTTAGTAGCCTCTAGATTTTTTTTTGCCTTACATTGCATATTGTACAAAGAGGGATAGAAAAAGATATGCATTTCTACCTCTGTATTTCCACTTGTCATGCATATGCATTGGGATTAAATCAAGATCACCAAATTGCTTGAATTGATTTAATCAAGTTGTCACTCATCTTGAAATTGGGACTTAAGAAGGTAGAAATCTTAAAATCAAAGGACAAGTGCTTGATTGAAATGACTTGAGTGTGATTCCCTACCAAACAAAATGATTTCAGTGTGATGACACAAGCACCATGTAAGCACTTCACTAAGGTACACTAGAGACCTCTCTCTACCTCATTCCCTTGCACCATAAGGGGCCTAGACTTAGGTCAAACTTGTTTGCATCTAGTATCCCTTAGCGAATAGGTCTTGTAAACACCAACATAGGTCAGCCTAGGAAGCGTAATTGTTGTGAAACTTGTTTGGCCACCTATCTTAACATTATTGACCTCAACTTTCTTCAGGGCAGGGCTAGTCATGGATCTCAAGGTGCACTAGACCTCTTACACCACCCTAGTAGGAATAGAGGGGCACAAACTTGACCCCTTTAACTAATCTGTGAAGTAGGATTGAAGGGTAAATAAAGACCTAATCTACTTTCAAAAAGAAAGGGAGAGTCTCATTGCTTTGTGTTTACTTTGGTTGATTTGTGTTTGCTTGGTAGAAGGTCCCAAAGGAGAAGTTTAGTCTTTGATCCTGAGCCTGAAAGAACCCTTGAGAGAGAGAACCAAGCAAGAAAAGAGATGGACCCCCCTTACCCCTATCCTTCAAACTTTCAGAGACAATACTTCCAATGTTCAGACAATGATCCTAGGACCCGTGCCTATCCATCCTTTAATGGATACATTGATCAATCCTATTCTCATCTTGGGAGTACTGGTCTGATACACCCAAATCATTATGAGCATAACCTATCTAGGAGCAAGATTTCCCACCCTTAGAATCCCTTCTAGAATGCAAACACCCAACATGCTTGCCCTTCATGAGTATACTTATCAAGGTTGATTTGAAACTCCTAGGAATCAAGAGGCGGAATTTGATTATCCTACCTAAGCTGATAGTAGCCTTTCCTTTTTTCGGAAATGCAAAAACAACATATGAAAATGATGGAATCCCATGGGAGAGCTTTTGAGGAATAATAAAAAATTAAATGAGAAACTTGGCCACCTTTGCTACCTCCTACAATTGATCTTAATCCTTCCCTTTATACCCCCGATCTCCAAAACAACCTTGATGAAACATATGGAAATAGGGAATCATTTTGTAGGAGTAGCTATCATTTAGACTCCACGCATGAGATGTGGCCACTAGAGGATGGGGACAATCACATTGACTATCCACCTGAGTTCTATTAGAGTCAAACAAAGGGGAAGATGGTACTCTTGGAAGACCTTAACCTTGACGACAGTATTTACTTCACCGCTGATAGACAGGGTTGTACTCAATTTGTCATTCTCAGTTCCCTTACTAATCAAGAGGTGGAACTTAATGGTACCTTTAGTGAGCCCAACCTTGAACCCACCCTTAGGGAACATACATTAGACTTAGATCTATCTGAGGAGACAATCACTATATTTGAAAACGTATCACCCCAAATGAATTTCCCTGATATTTTATTTTTTTCGAGTATGAAATGAAAGATAAAGTTGTTAATGAATCCCCACCCTAGGTGGATGTGGAATTTAAGTTAGAGGAGGACAAAGACATGATAGAGGAACCAAGAATTAGGATTTGGAGTGACTCTCGAGGAGATTATGTATCGTTTGAAGATTTACCCCCCGAGGAGGTCAAAGAATTAATGAAATCTAGATTCCTCCCTACTTCTAGTTTTGAGGATAGTCCTCCTGTTGAAATAATAGAGAGTGCATAAGCAACTCATGTCATTGAAGATGAGTCACATACACACCCTAGAGAAGATTAAGTAAAGAAAAAGAACCTAGGGATGATTCTGGTGCTAATGCGGATTCGTATAAGTTAGTTGCTTCCTAGGAGGCCCAACTACCATCAAATGATTTTTATCGGGAGTCAACCTGTGATAATGAGATAATGAATTTTATGCTTGACTCAACCACTACAAAGGAGCAGTTGGAATCTGAAGAAACAATGAGGTTGGTTGAGAGTGAAGATACCAATGAGGAATAGTGGTCGAGAAAAGATTTTGGATTATGAGAACTTTATGGGACATTGATAATTACTCAACCACCCAAACAAACTATAAACTCTCTAACCAATCCTTGGCTCAAATCTCTACTCAATTTTATTCTCTCTGGGGTGAATATCAAGTCAGTACATCACATGGTAGAATAGCGAGTTTGGATTGATGCTTGTAATATTAGTCTCACCATTAAAGGGTTTGAATTAAATTTAAACAAATCTTTAGAAACCCTTCTAACTTTAGAGGATCCTTATTATCCTCCATTAGATAACAATCAAGAGTTCATTTCCGATTCATCCCTTCTTAGACCTCTTCAGGGGAGGTTCCCTGTATTCACATTTTTTGCTAAGTGTTTGGGATAACTCTACATCATTAGCTTGTCAACATCTGGGGCTACCTATTTTCTGGGCCCATGCTATCACACTTATTTTTAGGGCCTAGTTCTCTGCTTCTAGAACCTAATTTACAGGTCCATTGCAAGTCTGGCTGCTAACGTAAAAAGCAATGCTCATTGGGAGACAACCAAACTCAACTTTAAGTAATATCTTCCCTTTCTGCACAAAGAGAACATTGTACATCTTAGAGATGGGGGAGAGGTAAAACCTGAATTTCTGATTTTTGCATGCATGTAAGATTTTCATTTTCTTTAAAAGTTGTAAATATATAAATAAATAAATAATAAAAAAATGGTATTAAAAAGAAAATAAAGTAATTAATATTGTGTTTAGGAGGACACAATCTGGGCTAGGAGAGGAGGTTGAGATGAGCCTAGTGGCCTTTGAACTTTAATGGATTTGGGAGAGTCTTAGATTCAGACTCTTTGGGCCTGAAATAGGTTTAAAAACTCAAGTATTCACTAAGATTTAGACTATTTTTTGAGTTCTTGAGGAGATCGAGAAGTTAAAGTATTAAGTCAAAGGCACAGGGAGTATGAGCTAAGCTTTTGTCACCCTTAAGGGTTGGATGATCCTGTAAGATTGAGCTTCTTATACTTGCACAAAGCACACGGAATTAGTTTGTAGGGTGCTACAAGATAATGGAGTCTTGGGTCCTTGTCTAAATCGTCAAAGAAAAGTTTGAAAATCTATCTGGGATGAGTCTCTTGTGGGATGGATTCAATGCAAAAGCAATAATCCATAAGACCTTGACTCCTACACGTACTTTGTATGCATTGTGCACTAGACACCATTCAAAGAATGAGATAAAAATCTGGTTTGTGGAAGGTGCCCCTTATGATGTCATCCCAACTTGTCGACGTGATGGGTCTTCCAAGGGTGCCTCTTACGGCATCATCTCGAGGCATCGGAGTGTAGGGCCCTTTGCAGGATCACAAGAGTATTATGACTCCTATAGACAATATGAAGACAGATCGATGGCGCAGTTATAGGGTAAACAAACAGAGCATTAAAGATAGGTACCCTGTTGTTGAGACAGTAAAACACACACAAGAGGCTTGAGTTTATTGGGTTGGTACAACCTTATGGGTGGAGTTCTAGGACTAAAACCAATTTCGGTGACCCAAGTCTACGGCCAATTGGAATCCGATTAGACGAAGGGGTCTTTATGTTGGTCGGTAATGGAGTACCTTTGAGTTCGAATCTTGAGATTTTGAGCTTATTCCTCAAGGGTTGGTTAGACAAAGGTGACTTAACTTTTGCACCCTAGCTTGAGAATTGTACTCTTGGGCAAACTATTTTACTCAGAACTAGCAAAATTTAGTCATAGGGCATTTGATAAGTCCACTTCAATGGACTATTTATGAGCCTAAGTTGGTTAGTCTCTGCATTTTAGGTATATTAATATTCATGTTTGGTTGTGAAATAAATGAATGCATTAAGATTTGATTTACATACATTCTCTTGCATTTTATATCATGTTATGTACATAAATAATCCCATGTATTTCTTTTATTTGCAGGAGCCTAGGTGGTGGGTACATCATACCCACCATCCTAAATAAATTCCCCCACCCATTTATCCTCCCACATAAGCCCCATATAATTTATCTCTTTCCTTCTCGCTCTCTATGGCTGATACCATTCCAATTAAATCCTAGCTAATCCCACACCCATCCTTAATCCACACACACAACCTTCATATTTCAAATTAATCCTCAGTCGTGCAGCCCCATATCTTAGCCAAAATCCCAACCCATGCACCAGCCACCCTCTCCAATCAATGCGCGCACGCCTTCCATTTTTTTCCTTCTCTCAATCGTGCTTCCAACAAATGCCAAGATTAGCGACAGAGCACCTATTTCTCCATTTTATTCTTTATCCTCATGAGCAACCTCAAAATACCAAATATTCCCAATAGTGTGAGCGATCATCTCTGGAAAGTTATCACGTGTGGGGACCATTCTAACGAATAGATGGGCCCCACGCATTACAGCAGGCATCACGACTCGCATAAGTGCGGACCCCTCTTTTATTCCAGGGAGAGATCACGTAGGGAGACCATTCCATTGACCATCACTCTCCTGTGGATGGGGGCGTGCAAGCCCTTGGTGGCTACGTGAATCCTACTCCTCATCGCCTGACGTTCGTGGACATGTTTGCATAAAATCGTTCGTTGTAGTGCGCTTACGGCGTCAATTTTAAATAAAAAATTAGAGGTGAGTCTGAGTGTCGAACATCGGGAGGCAATAATTAGATCAAATACTCGCTTTTGTGTCACGTAAATATGTCGTTTGTGCACTTGAAAATCGATTTGAGAAAACGTGAGACAAAGAGATATATATATATATATATATATATATATATATATATATATATATATAGAGAGAGAGAGAGAGAGAGAGAGAGAGAGAGAGAGAGAGAAGGGTTAGAGAACCATATCATAGGATTAATGTGCCAACAATTTCTTATCAAATGTGTAATCAAACATAATGTAGATGAATGCTTTAACAAAATCAAGACATGAACTACACTACAAAATAAAATAACACTAAGACAAGGAAGAAGAATGCGTCGAGACAGCCACGGTGGTGGAGGGGCTTCCGTCGGTGGCTTGGTGGCTTCGGGACCTTGCTTGGAACTCTAAAAGGTGGTGGTATCTCATGGGTGTAAGCTTGGTGCAAATGGGAGGGGTATGGTCCTTTTATAGTTGAGGAAAGGGCTCAAATTCGTCATTGGTCTTTAGTGACAGCTGCAAGCGTCACTAAAGACCCCTGCAGCTGTCGCTGAAGGTGCACCCCCGCCGCTTGCACCCTTGCTGGCGTGTGCCTCTCGCGCCTGTGGTCCCTGCCCCTTACCGCATGCGCATGCATTAGCATGTGCTATGATGCATCTACTGCTCCCCGTGTGCCCGCGTGCTCGTGCCTTGCTACGCTGCCGCTTAAATTGCTAATTGAGGGGGGTTGCGGGGATTTGAACCCACGCCCTTCTCTTGAGATCTCCTCTCAAGACCAATGCGCCACATCTGCGAGATTGCTGAGAGGAGAGGCTAAGGTCGTGTGGTGGAGACGGCTTCTCAGCCGTTGGATCAAGATCCAACGGCTGGGAATGGATGATGCGTTGATGAAGGGTGTGCTAGTGGATGCTGACCAGTGTTGGGCGGCCTATATGGTGCCACGTGGCGCTATTGGGTTGTCCATCTTCTTTCTGTTGTAGAGGATGCCACGGTGCTTGGATCAAGATGATTCCCACATTGCCAGACTACGATTGTCGCTCTGGATTCATCTATACGATTGAATTTTTCATCCAAAGCCCGCAAGGACGTTGCATTGTCCCCTCTCCATTGATCTTTCTTGGGCTTGTTGTGGGAGCTACAAGGGTCGCATCGAAGTGATTTCGAATTCGTTGGACTCCGTTCGTCGATCCAGATCCATCCATACAGTCTAATCGCTCATATGAGACCTATTTCAAAATGGACTTGTGCACATGGTCATTAAACATTGATTCTAAGCGATTAAAATGTAATGATCATGCAATATGCATGTAATGCTCCCAAACCCATTATAATGTCATTATCGCACAAGTACCCTTGAAATTGACTCTAATTGATGATATTAACATTGATAATTGTAGAGTCATCATACCCCCATGCCTACCCCTTGTTAGTCCCTAGCAAGGTTTAACCTAAATGCTATTTACAAAATAAAACTAGAAATTTATTACTTAGGTAAAAGTTGCTTGTCAACAGGAGGAAATTTCTACTAAGAACCTAACTCGCTAAGACTCAATAGTGCCTGGGTTGCCTACCAAAATGCTGACCGCCTGAGTCCTCGTCTTATTCTATATAGAAGTAAATACATATTTTTTTCTTTTTATATTTTCTAATTTTTTTGGATTTTTGGTGTTGAAGATTTCGAGGTAACGTTTTACGGCTACCTAATCTACCCAAGACTCGAAAAGGATTCTTAGTACTAAGCATCGTATTGTGAAAGTGATAGACTCACTCAACGGTAATTAAAACAGACTTTGGGTTTTTACACCCCTAGGTGTCCCGAAAGAAAAATGTTGCCTAAAGGTGTATCTATTTGACCGATAACTTTCTCCCTACTTGTTATTTTTGTGGGGTCAACATAAGGGCGAACCCAGTATATATCTCCTCGGATTATACTACTTCCCTGCTTCTTCCTTAAGTGTTTTGGAATTCTTATGCATTTTATAAGCTAAGATCTGGATAACCGGCCAATGGGCTGTTACCCACGACAACTTGCCTCATGCGGTGAAGTATTACTTATTTCTTTTTTCTTTTCTCCCTTTCTATTTTCCTTTTTCTATTTTCCTTTTTTTTAAGTAGATGGCTTTCCTAATCTAAGATTTACCTAAAGGCAGTAGTAAAAGAGAATGGTCTTGTGGCTGGGCTCTGGACAACCTGCTAATGAGCTATTACCCATGACAACTTGTCAGCCATACCACCTTAGAAGGTTTATTAGCTACCCAATTACCGTTAGAACTGTCGATGAGTGAGTTAGTGCAAAACGTGTGTAGATGCTTAGACTAAAAATTCCTTTAAATTGGAGGGTGGGTTGATAAGTCATATACTTATCACCCTACTTTATTGATTAGATTAATATACATTAAGGTGGCGAGGACTCGAGACCAAGTCCACATTTTAGTGGACACCCAGACTGATTAAATCTGAAGACCTGAAGGGTTTAAGCAATTAAGTCCCTAACGTATCATTTCCTAGAGTCGACAAGCTTCTAATGCCTAAGTTTTCTTTTCCTAATTTTATTATTATTATATATTTATTTTGAAAAGATTAGTATTATATATAAATATATTTTTTAATAAAAAGAAATAAAATTAGTTCAAGCTGACAATTTGTACTCAGATTCTGAGAATTACCACCCCCATGCCTAAGTTGGATAATATCCTCATTAGAAAAATAAATGTATGCAAAAGAGTAGGGAAAGAAATCACTTAAGTTGTAATCGTGAATCTGGTCACAAGCTCTGGGTTATCTCCTAGAAAGCGCTGAGTTTTGTGCCTTCAGTTGGGCATAGTGCACAAACAAGAATGGTTCGAGTCAAGATGGTGGAAACAAAATAAGCCAGACCTAGAGTTTGAACTCCGCAGATGCAAACTAGGTTGTGGTGAGGTCCCATCCCTAAGGGATGGGAACTTTGCAAATTGTGAAACATGCATGCCCGTGTCTGTTCCTCTCTTAATTTTTAAGCATGTAGAGAAGTTGATTTAGATGAGTGCAACCCGAATCTAACATGTCGATCACTAAAGATGTAGGCTTTGTAATCAGATTGTGTCCCTTTAAAGTTGTAATCTTTCAAAGTTATATCGATTCCAGTGAATTCAGGTTGCAGGATTTCAATTCTGATAGGGCATGTAAAAAAATCAAGAGTTTGACAATGAGCCCTCAGATCAAGCATGAAGTCTCTCTCCAAAGAAAAATCCATCCCTTCTTCAACTAGGGTTTCCTTGCTTATTCCCTCCAATTCCGTGACCCCTAGAATATTATCTTCAACCTCTTTCATATCTAACTCAATTTTCGAGGTTACATTAGAGGTAGGGCTAATTTCATCCTCTTGCTCAGATTCTTTCCCTTGGCCCTCTTCTAAACTTGTGATGGGGGTTTCAAATGATTCGAAATCGGTTATTTTGGAATTGTAATCCCACTCCCCATCTTCAATTTTGGATGTCTCTTCTACCAAATCACTTTCCTTGGAAATATTAGATTTGGATTCAAAGACATCATCCCCCAAATTCTTAGTTTCCTCTTGATGTTTGTCCTCAACTCTCCCCAAATCATGTTCTGAGGAATCCTTAATGGCATTTTCTATCGAGTTGTTTAACTCATGGGGAGTATTAATGGTGGATTGAACCAATTTTGGGTAAATAGGTGTGGTCCAATCAATCACCGCAGGGCCTTACTTCATGAATTCCGTAAACGGAGTTGCTTGCAACAGTTTTCTTTAGTCCTCTTCCTCTAGTTGTTGGAACATATCAATTATGGCTTGTTGCCCCTTAATCAATTCTTGATTTTGTCTATGTAGCTCCAACTGAAGGTTATCAAGAATTGACAATGTCATTAGGTTTCCCTTGGATTTCCTCCTTAGCATTCCAATCAGGGTTAGGAGGGTGTGGTTGAGGATTTGTACTAGAATCCATACTAGGGTTTAGATTCTTAGGTGGGCCCTCTATTCTATCATTGTCAAGATCCAATTCCTCAAGAGGCACCATTTTCTATTTAGTCCTATTCCAGAATAATGGAGGTTCTAAGTCCTCCTCCCAGTCGGATTCTTCGTCAGGGGTCCAAAGTAGGGTTTGATCATTCTTGATTTTTCCAGATTTATGATCATCCTTTGATTAGTGGGCGGGTAGGACCTAAAAGAAGAGTCATCATAAGGAGAATCAAGATAAGAATTCACAAGGTTTGGATTGTAACCTTGGGTGGTTGGGTTGGATGTATCCTAATAGGAAGTTGGTGCGGGTTGAGTAAAATTGGGATAAGAGGGGTCTTCTAGATACTTGGGTCCTGGATTATATCCCCAACTAGGCGACTGGTTGTCCCAAGTGAACTGTGGATACAGTCTACTTGGGTTGGAATAAAAATCATGTTGGGGATAGTTTGGGAAGGGAGGATAGGCATTGAAATCCATGGATTGATCATGAAAGAACAGACGAGAGAATTATGTACACAATCAAGCAAACAAATCTAAGCCTTACAGTGTAGACCTAGGTGACCTAGAAGTCCTTAAGAGAGTGATCAAACTGCAAGCACTTAAACCTATTTTCCCAAAGTTAATCCGGCTAGGTTGATTACGAGGGGGTTGAAGGGAAGGTTCCTCCTTTGGCTTACGTTGGCGGTTCCTTTGTACCCCACAACCGCGGTCGTTTGACACTTCCCTGCAGCCTAGACATCGGATTCCACAATGGGAATTAAGGCCAAGCACTTAACAAACCCAATCACACTTTTAGGACTTAGATTGATCCTATCTGGGTCATGTTTGTGCACAATTGGGTGCAAGGACCCAATGCCAAAACAAGTGTTTTTTAGCAAGCAAGATTGAGATGTGTGATTTTTAGGGTTTAAACCTTGCTTTAGTGGCTTTTAGAATTCCACTTATTTACACGTTCAAACAAGGCACAAATGTATAGTCACACGGTTGGTGAGGATTGATTTTCTTTGGGGCTTTTTGTGTGGCTATAAAATTTAAAACTCCCTAGTTTGGAAAATCCTAGGTTGTGCTACTTCTATTCAATGAATCATTTTTACAGATTTTTTTTTATCAAGAAGGGTTTAATCAAAATAAGAAATGATTCTATCTTGATCAAAATAGAATGAGCTTTTCAACAAAATTAATTTCAAAATTTTTTGAGAATAGTAGATCACCCAAATTCAGATTTTTCCAAGAGGGGGTCAATCTGTCTAGAATTTATAGATCAATGTGCAAGTTTAATATCTTGATCAGAACAAGCACTAATCGATTTCAGATACAAAAGTGTTCTTAAGATGAAGTGTAGAGAATTCAAGATCTTTCTAGAAATATAAATTGCTTACAAATCCGAGCTACGTGGAGTTCACAGCAATAAGAACACCCTACAGATCTCCAGAACTTAGGACAACCTTGCGCACTTCTAGTAGCGAATTTCTCACGGCCAAACCACAAGAAGTTTGGCTCTAGAATTTGAAGGGGAGTTCACCTACTGGAAGGAGCACCTCTGAGATTTTTCTCAAAATTTTTAGAGGTGTTTAGGGTCCTTGAATTGTGTCCTCAACTCGAGTTCGGAAAATGATCTTCTGAAATTGATGGGTTGAAGACTTAGTGGTGGTGTTTTTCTTCGACAAACAAAAGAGGGTTTTTTTTTATAACACCACCATTTTTCTTGGTCTAAGGATGGAAAGTTACCTTTGGATCTTACGAAGACAAGATCAAGCCTTTGGGTCGATGATGGTCTTTTTCTTGCGTTTCCTTTTGATCCAACCCGACTCGTTCTCCTCCCGTTGCTGATGCACAAGGTTCCTGCAACCACAAGAAGAGAGAAGTGCAAGTTAGATAACACAAATATAAATAATGACCAAGAAAATGAAAGCAAATAAGAGATCCGTTACCTCCCTAGCAATGGTGCCAAAAACTGACGTTCGTGGACGCGTTTGCGTAAACCATTCATTGTAGTGCGCTTACGATGTCAATTTTAAATAAAGAATCGGAGGTGAGTCCGAGTGTCGAGCATAGGGAGGCAATAATTAGATCAAATACTCACTTTCGTGTCACGTAAATATGTTGTTTGTGCGCTTGAAAATTGATTTGAGAAAATAAGAGAAAGAGAGATAGAGATAGAGATAGAGATAGAAAGAGAGAGAGAGAGAGAGAGAGAGAGAGAGAGAAGGGTTAGAGAACCATATCATAAGATCAATGTGCCAACAATTTCTTATCAAATGTGTAATCAAACATAATGTAGATGAATGCTTTAACAAAATCAAGACATAAACTACACTACAAAATAAAGTAACACTAAGACAAGGATGAAGAACGCGTCGAGACAGCCACAGCGGTGGAGGGCTTCCGTCGGTGACTCAATGCTTCGGGACCTTGCTTGGAACTCTACAAGGTGGTGGTATCTCGTGGGTGGAAGCTTGATGCAAATGGGAGGGGTAAGGCCCTTTTTATAGTTGAGGAAAGGGCTTAAATTCATCATTAGTCTTTAGTGACAGCTACAAGCGTCACTAAAGACTCCTGCAGTTGTCGCTGAAGGTGCGCCCTCGCCTCTTGCGCGTGCCTCATGTGCCTGTGCTCCCCGCGCCGTGCCACGTGCACATGCGTTGGCATGCGCTGTGCCGCACCTGTTGCTCCCCGCATGCGCGTGCCTTGCTGCACTGCCGCTTCAATTGCTAATTGAGGGGGGTCGCGGGGATTTGAACCCGCGCCCCTCTCTTGAGATCTCTCAAGTCCAATGTGCCACGTCCGTGAGATTGTTGAGAGGAGAGGCTAAGGGCGTGCGGTGGAGACGGCTTCTCAGCCATTGGATTAAGATCCAATGACTGAGAATGGATGATGCGTTGATGAAGGGTGTGTTGGTGGGTGCTGGCTGGTGTTAGGCGACCTAGATGGCACGACGTGGTGCCATTTAGGCTGTCCATCTTCTTTTTGTTGTAGAGGATGCTATGATGCTCGGATCAAGAAGATTCCTGCGCTACCGAACTACAATCGTCACGCCGGATCCATTCGTACGGTTAGATTTTTTATCTGAAGCCCACATCGATGTCGCATTGTCCCCTTGCCATTGATCTTTCTTAGATTTGTTGTGAAAGCTACTGGGGTTGGATCGAAGTGATTTCGAGTCCATTGGACTCTGTTTGTCAATCCGGATCCATCCGTATGATCTGATCGCTCATATGGATTTGTTTCAAAATGAACTTGTGCACATGGTCATTAAACATTGATTCTAAGCAATTAAAATGTAAAGATCATGCAATATGCATGCAATATTCCCAATCCCATTATAATATGTCATTATCGCACAAGTATCCTCGAAATTGACTCTAATTGACGATATTAACATTGATAATTGTAGAGTCATCATCGCCCATCTCCCCCTCTCCTCTCTGTAGCTACTTCCTCGCTAAGGCGACCATCATTGGCAGTCCTTCTCCGTCACAACCATCGTCTTCTCGTAGTTGTAGGATCTAAAAGGCACAAGCACATTAGAAGGGGGGATGAATTGTGTGGTAAACAAAAATTATGCAAATAAAGCAAACCATAAAAATATAACACCAGATGCATAGTAGTTCCCTTCACTTGAGTACTCCACTACCTACGTCTCCCGACTTAGGATTTTTAACCCGATTCCCTCAACCCGAAAGGAATCAATTTACTATAAATGGATGTAATTAACGGATTACCTCAACCCAATTACAAGATTAGGTAATAACAAAAAAATACAGGTGTAAGCAAGAAATAATTTAACTTACAACTAAGTTCTTAAGTCTCTAATAAGAATTAGCTTAAAAGAAAGTTGATCAATTTAACGAAAAACACTAAAGCTAAAAAGAGTGATTTTACAAGGAAGAACGAATCTGCCAGAAAAGACTTGTTGCAAAGTGTATCGCCTTGAAGAAAAAATGCAACAAATCAACAACCCTTACAGCTTGAATTGAGAAATGTGGAAATTTAAGTAAGGAGATTTTTTATGCTTGTGTTATGTGCAAATGACACACACAAGATGTTTATATAAGCCACTAAACACCTTCCCTTCGATTATTAGCCATTAGGGGCAAAAAGGGAAGATTAGAGATACGATTAATTGTAAAATAGCTGTTCCGATTAAGCACAACAGTTAGTTGGTATTGGTACTAAAGTTGTACCGGTACTGACTGCTCACAGTTAACCAGCAGTCATCCCAACAAAGCCTGGGTACCGGTACTCAGTACCTACAGTTGAGTACCAACTAAGTCATCAGGTTTCGGTACTCATGATAAGTACCGGTACTTGTGACCCACAGATTTGGGTCAAGATACAAACTGTGACCTACATGTACCGGTACTAGTGATTAGTGCTAGTACTTGTAAGGTCCAGGCACTACCCATGTCTTCAAATTGTGAGCACTTGGCACCGGTATTCATGAGCACCTTGTACCGGTACTCATGATGGGTACCGGTACTTGTTCATAGTTTGGGACTACAACCCAAACCTATGCTTAGCAGGTATCGGAACTGGTGAACAATACCGGTACTTACAACAAGTACCTTGAATAAAATTTTGTTCAGCAATCTAAGTGATATTTGAATGCAAATATACGATAAATTAATCAAACAAATGATTTTAGCTTTTCAAACGAATGATTAAATAGGAGTATAATACCTAATTATCTCTATTTTGATTTTAACTCCTAAATCATTTTTTCTTGTTAGGAGACATACAAAAATCTATATTACAACATCTAAAAATGATATAAAACAATCTTTATTCTTCATGTCATCCACACTTCTTCCGTACTTTGTAAATCTTGTGATTTCTTGTAAATGACACTTCATAAATTCATTAGTTTTAAAACAGTTTTGTTAATTCCAAAACATAAAAGAGAAGTGGAACTATGTTCCAACAGTAGCCACCAGTCACTAGTACCACCTCACTGTGCACTTAGCGCACCAAGGGAGGTGCCTGGACCATCACCTTCACACCATCGACGTCCTCTACGCACTTGAGCATTCACCCCATGCCCCCTTGTGGTGACAATGTGAAGGACATGAGTGTTGTGCACACCTGCGACCAGAACGACCCTTCGCTCGGCCATGCACTCTTGCATGAGCGGCTGCACCTCTGCATCATCACCTTGCTTGCATGCCCACAACAAACTATGCCACACGTATACTCTGGTAACCCCATGTGCAGGGACTCTCCACCAATTCGTTTGCATTTCCTCCCCTTTTTTACTTTGCATTTTATTAGTTAATTAGTTAGAACCATGCCATTTGAATGTTGCTTGATGTTGTGATTAAATAAAAAACCAAGAGGTATGTTTGATAGCCTCCCTGTGATTCGACACTTAACTCGCTACATGTAGTTTTGATTTCTTTTTATTTTTGATTCGATCAGTTTGCTGCCACGCGCAACGACGACGATTTCAATTTTTATTTTTTGTATGGTGAATCGACTAATCACTTAACAAGTGTGTTGAGTGGCCAAGTGTAATGGGACATGAGTTCATAGACCCCTTATTAAATGGTGTTTAGGGTTGGGGGGCTAAATTAAAATTTAGCCATTTATTTATTTGGGAGAGAGAGAATGGGGAACTAAACACGTCTCCACACTACTGATTCCTCCCATTTCCTCTCACTCCTGGCATTCCTCTCCTCTTCCCTCCACCGTTGACGACTATCCCCCTCCTCCTCGCTAGCTGTTGCTGCTGCTTCCGCCAGTCGTTGTTGCCACCGTTGCTGTTGCTCCTAATGTGCTGCTACTGCTATGGCTAGCACGACTATTGTTGTCACCACAGTTGTTGCTACTTTGATTGCAATTGTCGCTGTGGCTCGGAGGAAGATCGAGCATAGGGGCAGTAGGTATGCCCTCCTCCTCCTCTTTGTTCCCTATCCCTAGTTTGCCCCAAATCCTAGGGATTTTGGTATCCTAAGTGAAGGGGTTGTCAATTGTTGTTGTTGTTGCTAGGGGAGTTGCACATCCCTTAAGCAAAAGGGAAGAAATTGCAATGGTGAGAATCCATTCAGAGATCTCTGTCCCATGCCAAGGTAGGGACTCTTCTTGTCTTCTTGAGAACCTCCTTTTGATGCCCAAATAATGTCGCTTGGTGGCATTTTAGGCTGGCTTTTGTTTTATGGAAATGATGGATGTGGATGATTGTGATGGTTATGGAAGCGAGAGTTGGGATTATGATGTGCACAACGGTCATTGGGGGCAAAGTGATGGCATTGTTCTTAGGAAGGATTCAAGGGGTTCATTATTTTGGATGCTCTCTTAATGTTTTTAATTTGGTTCATGAAGTTTCCTTAATAAGCCCGTGGTGTTCAAGGGTTTAGATTTTGGGTAGGGAGGCCAAAAGCCAACCTCTACAAGCTGCTGGAAATTCTTCTTTGCAATATGTTTAACGTTATTACTTAATGTTAGAAACTTAAATTTTAGGCCTAATTGTCCTATGATGTTTAGATCCTAATTAGAAATGAAGTAAGCCTTCTATGGCCAAAGATCCTAATCCGAGAACATGGGAAGACTTGAACATGGGTGCATGAGGCCAAGTTGCAAGGATACTCGCGTAGCCCAATGTATGGTTTAACCAAGTTTTAAAGGGTCCTAGTAAGAGTAGAGGGATCCTAATTGGCTAAGTGAGGCCTAAATACGGATAGTAGAGTGAAAATCTATAATGATGATGCTAATGACTTTGTTGAGAGTCTAAAAGGGTTTTTTTTGGATCCTAAGGTCTTAAATAAGACCCCAAGTAATCCGGTGAGTTCATAAGGCTAGATGATCCTAGTATGGATCAAAGAACATGAATAAAAGATGATTAGGTCTTAAAATCATAAAATGTCTAAATTAGACTAAATGTCTTGCTTGCATTGTAGATAGAGCATGCATTTTATGCATTTGCATTCTTGTATATTCTTAGTCTATTTTCTCTGTTTTATGGGCCTACTGTTATCACTATTATTTTATGTGCACAAGGCCATAGGAGAGGAGAGTCGTATTGAATTGAAGATGTGAGAAGACATGCTACAGAGTCATCATCAATTGCTTCCCACAACATATGAGAAGGAGACAAGAGCAGGCATGCAAATCAGACTAGGAGAGAGAGGGAGACAACCCTAGATAAGCCTGGGAAGTAACATGCATTTCATGCACATACACAGACCCAAACCAAACTACCCAACCCACACTTAAACACCACATTGACTAAGACCAACACCACATTTTTCTACCATATTTTTTGTGCACCTAATTTCAGCCCATCACCTTCCCATACTAGAGGCCCAACACACCTCCTAACCTACCTACTAAAGCACCCAATTACCCACCAAAATGACCCCCACACACAACCTTAACTCCACCTTAAGTTGTCCCTCACTAGAACCCACTAGAAGCTTCCAACACCCTTAGGATATACCCCTTAACCTATACCCTACCCTCCACCTTAGGTGCACTACACCACATCCCAAGGTCTATAAAAAGACCTCATCCCTTAGGTGCCCCCCCTCCCTTCCATTTTCCCTTGAATGCCACCTTCACCTCTCCTCTCCTCCTTCCCATGGCTCTTCACTTCTAGTGTGGCCAGCCCCTCCCTTGGGTGCCCTCTTGGCCACCGTGTTTTGAGGTGGTGCAGGCTACTAGCCGATGATCAACCACCCTTTCTCCATTGCTAATGGCCTAGTAGCCCCCTTGGTGTGGTCTTCTCATCTCCTTTTTTTTCTTCTTTCTTGTAGCTAGATTTTTATTCATGTAAGTAGTATAGATCTTATTCTTGTTGCAAGCAATCTAGTTTTAGTTATTTCCAATTTTGTTGTTCTTCCTCTTATCTTATTCATCTTGTTCTTGTTCCTTGTGCTCACCCTCACACACACACACATGCCCACACACTCACACAACTACATGCACACACCATCTCCACCCCCATGTCCCTCACCATCTAGACCACCATCTACACCACCACCACCAATCTCACAGCTACCACTCACAACCACCACCATCTATATACTCCATAGCGGTGCTCCACCACTAGCTTATCACCACCACCTTCTACAAGTGATGACCACCACATTTATTCCATCACGTCCACCATAATACTCAACTCATGATCAGCCTTCCACCTCTAATCCACAACCACCATCATCACCTAATCCACACCAACTACCACTAAGACAACATAGCCATGCCCTTTAGCCACTCTCTCCTCCAAACAAACACCAAACGCCACCATGCATCATCTGTTGCCTAACCTATCCACCACCATAGCCGAGCTCCATTCATTAGCCACTCCCATATCCACACCATTATCCACTGTCCGATAACCACCATGTCCTAAGCCTTCTACTCTCTACGTCCTAATCTACTACCCATTAACCAGCACACACCCACATGTTCGAACTAATGCCCAAACCACAACCACTACCAAGCACACTCCCATTCCCAATCGCTTCACCACCCTCACTTCTACCATTTTCCATAGTGTTGTATTTCTTTTCAAGTTTGTATAAGTTGGGAGACCAATATTTTTTTATAATAGCATTTTCTATTTCAAGTGTATCCGCTTCCAATAAATGTAATTTTATATTTGCAAATAATAAAGGGTTGAGTTTAGTTGTCCTTGTTGTTATTTCCTTTCAATTCAAAAAGATTAAAAATAAGGAGCAAAACTACGAAAGAGTGCAAAAAGAATTATTGTAGCTCCGTTATCTTCGTTGATTACGTTAATCAAACAAAAGACAAACGTGAACAACAAAAATAGAATAACAAGTCAAGTGATTTCAAGTGATAAAGAGAGCCAACATACATCTCCCTAAGGATTGATCGAGATTTACCGAACTAAATTTCAAAAATTTGATTCGTGTTCCTACAATAAGAAATTTAAGTGATTTGTGATTAAGGTGCAATAACTTACAACGATGAGATTTTAACAACATTATTCATGCCTATAAATTTCATACATCAAGACCTAAGGAAATTGGTAGCTAGTGATTACTCATGGTCAACCTTGGAATCGAAGTTCTCGGTTGTAGTAATGAGCCATGTACGGTCATTGAAATGAGGTATTCATAAGTGCTTGAATTCTACTTGAAGTGTTGGTACTTGCATGTAGGCACCCACGTGAGTGGATTGAAATTGCCTAAAAGGATCTAATCATTGACACTAGAGGGAGGTGAATGGTGTGTAATAAAGAACATCATGAAATTGAAAAATTCAAACCACAATCATGAGACAATGACATCTTGATTTATATTAGAAACCTTTGCAGGTAAAAATCACTACCTAAGCCTCCCACCTTATAATTTTCTTGACTAGTTGCTTGTTAATCAATCCTTTATTTGCACCACTTGAATGAGTGTGACACAACATCTTACGACAATTGCTTTTCTTTTACCTACTAAGAAAGTAACTCAGAATTTCCAACACGTTGGGTTCCAATCAAAGCAAGAAATAAAGTATTACAAATAAAAAAAACTATGGAACCCTAAGAAATAAAATAATGCAAATCGTGCTTTCTTAGAAGTGTAGACTAGCATGTTTTGAAGAGCGTTAAAAATGAGCACGAAAGCACGAGAGCTATTTGAATCAAGAGAGTTAGAGTGCCTTTCCTTTATGAAAATGCTTTGAAAGTTGTGTTTTGAAAAGGTTGCTAATGAGCTTTATTTATAGGTGAAAAATAGCCAATTTATGAATGTTTTTAAATATCTCTTGAATTAATTTGATCGATTAAAATTATCAATTAATTGATCAATTTATCTAGTTGATCAATCAATTGATTGTCGATAAAAATTTTTAATTGATCGATCTAATTTAGTGGGAAGGAGATTTCTTATTTGAGTTATTTGGTCGATTAATGATCCTATTTTGATCGATCAATTTGTTTAATCTATCAAAACCTCTATTTTTGGTGGATCAACCTAAAATTAAACTAAGTTGAAAAGGATATTATCAACCTAGAAAAGTGTAGAAAGAATCCTAAGGTTGCTTACATCTTTTCTAGATTCAAGGAATATGAAAAGAAATACAATTATATTAATATAAGTCTCTTTTTTATCTTGATCCATGAGAAATGATTGAATTGCACGAACATAATATATTCGTTCACAATAAAGTGTAATTTTATTTTATCAAAATAAAGGTCTCAACACGAATGACAACCGGGGTACTAGATACTCACACATAGGCACCTACATGTGCAGATGAGAATTGGGGTATCGTAGGGGCTTTTGATCATGGCCTTGACATGCACGAAATAAGTTTCGTTAAAAATGTGTTATAGTACAATTGAATCGCACAAGTCAACTTTTAAAATTTATATTTCTTGAAATTAGAGTATTTTGAGGTCGTTCGCTAGGAGCAAAGAAATGTGTGAAAATTACTATTTGTGTTTTTGCAAAATTTTAAATTAAGAACTAGATGCAAAAAGTTTAACTTCGAATCATAGGCATTCTAGTTTAATAGAATTAAGAGATTATTCAATAGGGACTATGAAAATAGATTTTTTAATAATAATCGTGCAAGCCTTTCAATTAAGTCAAATATGTAACAAATCTATGAGAAGTTGATTTGCGCAAATTGGTTTTAGCAATTGGGGCTTCTCTAATTACTTAACTCTTTAATTAGATGAAACAACAATTAATGTGAATAAGTATTAAATAATTCAAGTGTTGTGTAAAGGTCAAGGTAATGCAACAAAATTTCCAAATGAGCAATAATCAAATCAAGTCATTGATTAATTAAGAAAATACTACCGGTCAATCCATAGAAATCTAACAATTATTAGTTTTATTGCATTTCGATCCCTAAGATCTTACAATCCTATACTTGTAGAAGTTTTTTTTTCAAATTTGCCCTTGCCACCATCAGAAGCTTAAGCTCCTTCACCTTTGAGGTCAATAGACCTCACCAGAGGGTGGTCGGTGAGTGCCCTTTAGCCGTTGGATGGGGCCGACTAGAGCTGATGGTCGTTAAAGGTCAGCTAACGTGATGACGGCCTCAGATTGACGGTCGGAGGAGGCGATGATGACGTTGACAGCGGAGAAGATGGGTTCTTCGGTGATGGTCGGCCAAGTTGGGGGAAGAGCTTTGGCATCGACCAAGTGGCTGGGAAGCCTCTTCGAAGGTTGGTGAAGGTAGTGGTGGTGGTGATTTCGTGCAATGAGTTTGGGGAAGAGTCACCAGACTCGAAGAGGATGGCAATGGCGAGGGGAGTCTAGTAGGGCATGTGGGTGCTTGAAACTCCAAATTGCTTGAGGGCTTTGCTCCTTTAAGCGTAATGGAGCTTCAGAGGTGGTTGGTGGTGAGCGAGGCGGCGTGGAGCGAGATGGGGGGCATCGCCGGAGCTACGCCAGATGTCCGCCATCCACGAAGAAGATGACGGTGGAGTGGAGGAGTTTAGGGTTAATTCCTACTTCTAAAGGTTCTAACTTGTACTATAAAGACAAGAGAAGAGGATAGGATACCTAGGGGAGGGAGAACGACGCCATAGGGTGCCCGGCGTGGTCAGCTAGATGTGAGAACCATGGGAACTCCGGCGACTCGATTGGAGTGACGAGGAGGACAAGGAGGCCAACTTCTGTGGCAGGAAGAATGGCGAGGTTGTGGGGAAGACAATTGCACCCTCGTTTGACGATGAGAGGTGACGACGAAGGGGGAAAGAAGAGCTCTAAGGTGCTCAACAATGATGCCACGGGGAGGAGAAGAGGTTTCATGCCAAAATTTACACGAAAATGATTAGAGATGTACGTTGAGCCTTTGTAGATGTGAAGATGCGTGAATTGAGGCGAGACTTTGGCTTGAAATAGCTGGTTTTAGGAAAGAGTTGTCGCAATCTTTGGCCGACAATTCTGAGCTCCAGAGATGGAATCCTGAGCTGGGAATTACGTCAGCATGTGTGAGAATGAAGGAGGATCAATCCCACCAAATTTGGTGGGATTTGATTGTGTGGATTGGGAATAATCGCTCCTCAAAGTTCGCCAAAGGGTGTCTACCGGCTCTGCTGGAGGTAGAAGACAGCTGACATCATCATGACATCAGCGAGGGACCCGAATGCAAGGAATTTGGACTTAGATGTAAGAATTTCAAAAGTTAAGGGCCTGACTGTAAAGTAGGTCAAGATAGTCCAAAAAGTCCCAAATTTTTATGTTGACCAAATTTGGACTTAAGGAATCTATTGGTGACTTCAATTTTGTGTTTTCATGAAGTTTTCTTGGTAAATTTACACTTTAACCCAAAATATATTGAATATCCTCCTAGGTTTCTATTTTTGGTCAAAATATGTTCCTTTTGTCAAATTAAAAATTTTAACCTTATAAAATATTTTTCAATAATTTTTAGAAGGTTTAGATTATATTTATTTCTATCAGAACCCTTTGAATTAAAGTGGCTGAAAACATGATTTTATTAATTGTAAATTACCTTTTATTACATAAAAGCCTTAAATCGATTAGTGTGAGCTCACTTATTGGAATTTTGAGCTTAGTTGATCTTCAATTAAGTATAGGTTCACTGTTAGGTGATTCTGCACTTGTATTTGATTGTTAAAATAATAGAATTAACCTAATTTACATTATTTCTTCTTTATTTAACCCAAATTGAATTATATCTTTTAATGATTAATTAAATGAATTTAGCCTTGGGATTAGCCAAATTGAGCTAGATATGAATGATGATGTTGTTACCATCATACCCTGATGCCTACCATTTGCTAGACTCTTGGCAAATTCTTAGAATTTAGCATAGATTTTCAACTTAAAGGGTATTTTTGCATTCAACTCAATAATTTATTCTATAAAAACTTAACTTGTTAATCCTGGTCAGACGGAAGAAAGTGCTCTTATGCCTAGTACTTTGGACAACCCAATTCATCAAGAGGCTTTAATCTAACGACTCCCTAATTTAATTTCATTTGACTCTTGATTTTTAAACAAAGGGGCACAGGTTCAGGTTGGCCTTAGTTTCACTCTCGATTTTGTTGTTATTAGAGTTGGAACACATTTAGTGAGAGTGAATTGAGTTAAAAGGCCCTAAGTGTCAAATTAATAACTTATTGGATTCAATCAGCTGCTCCCACATGAATTTGGTAGCTTTCTAGCTTCTAACGAGATCAACCTTATGGTATATATCCCTAGAAAAAGGAAAAATAAAGTTCTAGCACCATTTATTTTTTTTTATATTCTTTTCTTTTCTTTTTCTGCTCTTCCTCTATTTTCTTTTTCTGGTGCAAGTGTGTGAGACTTTTTGTGAGCCTTTTAGGGTGCCGAGGACAAGTACACTGCTTATTAAGACTTACGTATACTAGCCACACCAAAACAAAAATTAAATGCATGCACCTTATTAAGGAAGTGACTTTCTATTCTTCAAGGGTTGGTTGCTATAAAAGAGTTATTTTCTTAACTCTACCTAAGTCTAATGGTTTATTAACCTTTTACTCGGGTCCTAAAACTCAATTCGTGCATGTGAGGTTGTGTTTCGGTTATTCAAACTCCTAGACCAAAAGGACAAAGAAATCAATCTAAACACTCGTGCCCTTTAGTCTAAGAGATCAAAGTTTTTGACTTTGCTCTGCAGGGCAAATTAAGCCATGCTTACTCAAGCATATTTGGGCAGAAAAATCTAAGGTCGAGCATACGGGTGTCCTGATATTAGACTAAAGCATAAACAATTTAGAATAAGACCAAGATTTAACAAATTAATCATTTAACACAATTTTCTTCCTCTTCCTTTTTACCATTAAAAAGATTTGCAATTTAGTTCAAAACAGATTCTCCCCTCCTTTTGATAGGATTTTTTTTTTGTATTTTTTTTAATGAGAACCTTTCAAAGAAAATGAATTCTCAATCGGTTGCACTTTAATACCTTCATGCCTAAGTTTTGCAATAACCTCATTGTAAAAAGGATGGTTTCAAATTTAACTTAGGTCATATTTTAGAACAGGTTTATAAGGGTGGGTCGGAAATGGTTGTTGCAGATGATTTTAATCTCCAATATAAGAATTGCAGGTGGAGTCGACTGTTCTGAAATATGAACCTTAAAGTATAATAGGAGTGTCGTTCAAGAAGGATATGAAAGATCTTAGGTTTTTTAAGATGGTGGATTGCCTCCCATTAAGTACTAAATTTAATGCATTCAGCTGAGCAGAATATGGTTAAGAGGAAGGGGTGATAAGGGTGCAGGAGTTTTATAGAACAAGCACCTTAATGGTTAACCTGTCGGGCCAACCAGGTGCTTGTTTAGATCAACTGGCTGATTATGCAGACCAAATCTAATTAGTTTGGTGGGTTAAGAAATGTTGATCAATAAGTGTGGAGTCCACCATGTGAAATTTGGCTTAAAAAGATGTAAAAATGAGAAGTGAAGGTTTGACTGCATAGATTTAGCTAGTTCAGAGTAGGAATCCTTAAATGATAATGGATTAATGAAAAGAATAGGAACCCTACTTATGGGATTAACACTAATCAGCAGTTGATTATCAGTTTGATTAATGTCCCACTCATTGTCAAACTGAGGTGCAAAATAAGCTCTAACTGGATTGGAATGAGATGATTCAGGATAAAAATGGATTTCGGTGGAGTCATGTGGTGTAGACCAATTGCTAAGAGTCTTAAGCAACCATTCCTGGGTGGTGGTCTTCTGATCAGGTGGTGCAACTGCTTTAGGTTCCAAATTAATGACCTCGGAATCAGAATCAAAGAACGGGTCATGGACATTGAGGTCATAAATTGGACCGTAATCCTCTGGAAACAAGGGTTCTCTTGAATTAGAATATGGTTCAAAATCAACATCAGCATAGGAGAATCCAAGTGAACACTGGTGAAAAGAATTTTCTGAACCCAAATCAGAATTAAAATCATCACCATAAAAAGAATCAAAACTCACAGAGTTGTCAACCTGAAATTGGTCTAACTTAGATTCTAGTTCCAAGTTAATAGGGATATCCTTACTAGGCATAGGCTTGGGTTCATGATATCTAGGATAGATCCAATCTAATCCTGGCTCTTCAGATTCCTCTGATTCTGTATCATATATTGGTTTCAATTCAAATAAATCATTACACTCTTCCGAGGAATCTGGAGCGGTTTCATCATAAAAAATAGGCTCATAAAATTTTTGATAATTTGTATATATGATTATGTCCTCATTAAATTGAGCCTTATCATCATCCCAAATAGGTTCTGGTTTAGATTCTAAGTCAAGTATAGGGATTGGGTCACTAGAATCTAAATTTAGCTTAGTTGGGATGTCAGAACTATGCTCGAGGAAGACCTTACCAAGATAAGGTGCGGGAGTTATATCCTTGAGAAAGTCAGAATCAAATTCATCATAGGTGTTTTGAAATTCTGTTTGAGTTGAACCAACTTTAGAAATTTTGGCTATTGGTTCGATATCAAGAACACCTGTGATGGAATCCTTCCAACCCATAAGTTATTTTCTATATCTGGTAATTCCTTATGCACAAAATCATTATTTGGTTCAAATTGGGTTGAGGATTCGACACAGAACTCTCCATTCTCAAGCCTAGGTTTGGGAAAATCATATTTGTCCTCGAAATTATCCCAAGATTCATAATCTAGGTATGGGTATCATTCATTAATCAGCTCTTCTAATTGATCTAATAGATTCCCACGTTGTTTGAAAAAATCTTGGTAATTTTCCTATAGTTCAGGATTTGAAAAATATTGTAAACCCTTATTTCTATGAAGCTTTCTCGAAGTAATCATTTGATCTATGAGGGTTTCTCGGGTTGAATCACATGATATTTGGGTTGCATTTATTTGGATGTGATTCATAATGGAGTTCATAATTTTTAGTTCACTACCTTGATCTCTGCTAAAAGGGGATGAGGTTGTGAAAAATTCTTCGCTATGTCTGATAGCATCCTCAATAATTCGATCTTTCATACTCTTTCGAGGTTCAGGGTTGGTGAGAAATTTTCATAATTTTTTAAGTTGATTCCCAAGTAAGGTGATATGAATGAAATCAAGTGGTGGATCAAGATATGGAGAATTGGGTTTAGGTTTAGAATGAACAGAAGAGAAGCTGATTGGATCAGAAATCACACAAATCAATCGGGGCTTAACCCCTATGTGGATTAAACTCTAGTGGAGGCCTTCAAGTAAGTCTTAAGAACCTTCTCTTTGTGCATATACTACAGAAAATATGAGAGGGACTGGATATGAATTGAACCTAATCAAGGCACCAAAATCAATTGGATGACTATGGCTAATTCGAGGTAGATAGACTTCTTGACCAAAAACTCGCTCACTCCGAGAATTACTTGGGCAGCTAGGAAATGAGAGTCCCGTAAAGATCCTTACACAGTAGAGCATCCCCACGGGTTACAGGGTTTCCCCACTGACTTTTCTTGTTACTGCGGTTCCAAGTAGACTGAAAGTGTGTGAGTTGAGCCCTAAGTCTACTAATTTTAGGCTTAGATGTGCTTGAGCCTTGATTATCACTTGATTTAGAGATATATTGCAAATGTCACCTAATTTTGGGTTGATTGGTTCACAATGTGAACTAACTTCACCTGACTTGTCCTAAAGGTTCAAGGATAAAATTCGAGTTAACTCACCCAAATCACCCCGTTTTGATTGTCAGACAAGTTTTTAAGTCCCAATTTTAATGTTTAAGTGATCTTAGAGCCTGATTTTAGGGTTTGAGTTTTTAAATCACTTCAATCATAGGCTTGGGTTGCACATAATGCGGGAAAATGTTTCCTTTTAAAGTTTGCAATTGCGTGCTAACACTTGTAATGTTTCAACCCTAATTGGCTCTAAATGGAATCAAATTTCATTTAATTAAATGCACACCTTGGACTCAAACGAGAAGATGTTAGTCGAAGGTGTGCTAAAATTAAGCATAAGTCCCTACTAGGCACAAGAATTAAGAGTTGTGTGTTTTAATCTAATCGCGTCTTCAAAAATGTAAGCACAAAGGATAAACAAAAATTTCTTGCCACAAATGATGTTGTCTACAAAGAATAAGGCAAGATTGCAATCCTAGTTTTTTTAGTTATTTTTTTTAAATATATACACAGAGAAATGGGGATTAAGGAATAAAAGAGAAGAAAGTTACCTGCTTGTGGAGTGGTTGTCCTTTGATGTAGTCAACATGATTGAAGTGAAGTAACGACTCAGTAGGTCCTGCCTAGAGAAATGAACACCCAAAGTAGACACAAGTGAGTTAGAAAAACAAATATTCATAAATAAAATAAAAGAAATTAAATACAAAATATACACAATGATAGTGGCAAACACACGGTGCTCCTCGGCAACGGTGCCAAAAAGTGACGTACACGAAATGAGTTTCATGAAAAATGTGTCGTAATATAGTTAAATCGCACAAGTTGACTTTTAAATTTATATTTCTCAAAATTAAAGTATTCCAAGGTCGTTCGCTAGGAGCAAAGAAATGCGTGAAAAACACTATGCGTGTTTTTGCAAAACTTTAAACTAGGAACTGGATGCAAAAAGTTTAACTTCCAATCGCAGGCATTCTAATTTAATAAAATTAAGAGATTATTCACTAGGGACTATGAAAATAGATTTCTGAATAATAATTGTGCAAGCCTTGCAATTAAGTCAAATATGTAAACAAATCTATGCAAAGTTGATTTGCGTGAATTGGTTTTAGCAATTGGGGGTCTCTCTAATTACTTAATGCTTTAATTAAATGAAATAACAATTAGTGTGAATAAGCATTAAATAATTCAAATGTTGCTTAAAGGCCAAGGTAATGCAATAAATTTTCCAAATGTGCAATAATCAAATCAAGTCATTGATTAATCAAGAAAATACTACTAGTCAATCCATAGAAATCTAATAATTAGTTTTATTGCATTTTGGTCCCTAAGATCTTACAATCCGAATCTACCCTTGCCACCATCAAGAGCTTATGCTCCTTCACCTTTGAGGCCAATAGACCTCGCCAGAGGGTGGTCGGTGAGTGGTCTTCAGCTGTTGGATGGGGTTAGCGAGAGCTGAGGATGGTCGCTGGAGGTCAGCCAATGTGATGGTGGCCTTGGATTGATGGTCGGAGGTGGCAACGATGATGTTGTTAGCGGAGAAGATGGGTTCTCCAACGGTGGTCGGCCAAGTTTGGGGAAGAGCTTTGGCGTCGACCAAGTGGCTGGGAAGCTTCTTCAAAGGTCGGCAAAGGTAGTGGTGGTGATTTCGTGCGATGAGGTTTTAGAAGAGCCGCTAGACTAGGAGAGGATGGCGATGGTGAGGGGAGTTCAGTAGGGCGGGTGGGTGCTCGAAACTCCAAATCGCTTGAGGGCTTTTACTTGAGGTTCGAAATGCTGATTTCGACGCCATGTCGATGAAATTCTAAGTATGCATCTCGTGGACATGCTGAGGGCATGTCGTGAAAATGTTCATTTTTCAATGGCCATGGCGATGAGCATGACGTGGAAATGCCGAGGGCACGCCGACAAAAAATTACATAAACAGTAAAAAAATACTCAAATTGTGACAAAAAATCACATAAATACAAAAAAATGATGTAAAAAAATACTCAAATTTTGTGTGTGTGTGAACAACCTTTCCTGGTGTGTGGCCAAAACAACCTTCCTAGGCTCCCTCTCGGATCCCAGCTTCCCTCCAGCCACTTCCTTTCTTCCTGCTCGCCGATTCCCTCCAAACTGCCATTTCAAATTTCAAACATCCCACCCAATTGCATCGAAATCTATCGGCATGCCGCTAGTATTGTCGGCATGCCGACAATATTCACGGTATGCCGTCAGCATCCTTGCATTTCAGTAACTTATTCATGTTGGCAAGCTCCCCTTCTGAAAATGGCCTTGCCGACGGCATGTCATCAGCATTTAAACCACTGCTTTTGCTCCTCTAAGCGTGACAGAGCTTTAGAGGTGGTTGGTGGTGAGTGAGGCAGCGTGGAGTGAGGTGGAGGGCATCATCGGAGCTACACCGAACGTTCGTCGTCCCCGAAGAAGATGACGATAGAGTAAAGGAGTTTGGGGCTAATTCCTACTTCTAAAGGTCCTAACTTGTACTACAAAGATAAGAGAAGAGGATAAGATACCTAGGGGAGGGATAATGATGCTGGAGGGCACCTGGCCTGGCTGATCGGATGTGAGAACGATGGGAACTCCGGCGACTCGATTGGAAAAATGATGAGGCTGGCTTCTGTGGCAGGAAGAATGACAAGGTTGTGGGGAAGATAACCACACCCTCATTTGATGGCGAGAAGTGATGATGAAGGGGGAAAGAAGAGCTCCAAGATGCTTAACAATGGCGAGATGGGGAGAAGAGAAGAGGTTTCACGCCAAACTTTGCATGAAAATGATCAGAGATGTACGTTGAGCCTTTATAGATGCGAAGATGCATGAATTGAGGTGAGACTTTGGCTTAAAATAGCTGGTTTTGGGTAAGAGTTGTCGCAATCTTTGGCTGACGATTTTGAGCTCCAGAGATGGAATCCTGAGTTGGGAATTATGTCAGCGTGTGCGGGAATGAAGATCAATCCTATCAAATTTGGTGAGATTTGATTGCGTGGATTGGGAGTAATCTCTCCTTAAAGTTCGTCGGAGGGTGGTTGCCGACTCTCCTAGAGATAGAAGATGCCCAGGGACTCGGATGCAAGGAATTTAGACCTAGATGTAAGAATTTCAAAAGTTAAGGTTTGATTATAAAGTAGGTCAAGACATAGTTCAAAAAGTCCTAAATTTTTAGGGTGGCCTAATTTGGACCTAAGGAATCTATTGGTGACTTAAATTTTAGGCTTTGATGAAGCATACTTGGTTAAGGCAGATATATTGCATATCCGCCTAAGTCCCTGTTTTAGGTCAAAATAGGTTCCTTTTGTCAAATTAAAAGTTCTAAACTTTATAAAATATTTTTAAATGATTTTTTGAAGGTTTAGATTATGTTTATTTGCATTATAACCCTTTGAATTAAAGTGAGGCTGAAAATAAGATTTTACACCAAAATAGTCAGAAATGGTCTCGCCACATGCAAAACCGTGTACTTGCAGGTCAAGAATTATCTTTTATGTTTTAAATTTTTTTTTGTCTTTTCTTTATCAACAAAATAAAAGAGAATATGAAAGAAAAGAAAATGTGGAATTGAAATGCGAAAAAGGAAATGAATTGAAATACTTAGCTTATTTATAGATATGTATATATATGATATAGATATATAACATAGGTATATATTTATAACTATATAACATATGATTGGGGGGGGGTGGGGGTGGGGAATATTGAATTAAGGATTCAATGGAATGTAACACTGTGCTAGGTTAATTGTAGTTTAAAGAGACGCGATTAACCTACCTATGTGCCGCGTGTGGGTGTGGAGCGAATGTGCGGGTGTGTGTGTGGAATGCTTTGATGTACGCAAATATCGGGATATATCCGCAACTGGTGCGAATATACCCGCAATGTAATGCATGGAAATGAAAATGTGCGGTATCGTGAGTGGAAAATATATACATGAATGTGTGAAGGAATGTGAGTGTGATATCTATATAGGTATATATATGTATATGTATAAATATATATCTATAAGTATGTATATGTAACTATATATATATATGTATGTAACTATATATATATATACAAGTATGTATTTTTCTTTGGTGGTGTAGGAGAGGACTTGTCACGGGGGAGCTGCGACATAGAAGGATTGGAATCCAACTACAACAATGCCCTCTCTGTGATTTCCCCACTGATAGCACAAGGCACCTATTCTCTTCGTGCTTGGTGACTGACCAAATATGGAGGTCCATGTGTGGATACCCCTTGCCCACGTGGGATGGCCTATGAAGGGATTTTCAAACATATGGGAAACCACATGTAGCTATGGCGGCCTTGTTATGGTGTGTGTGGAAAGTGAGAAATGAAAAGGTGTTTAGGGGGTTGTTGGTCTGTGTGGGGAAAATTGTATGGAGTTGTGAATCTCTTGTTAGAGAGTGGAGTGATTTTTTGTAAATACTTATAGTTGATGTTTTAATAAATTAATTCATGATTTGCTATCGATTTCGATAGCATTACTTTCTTTCTCAAAAGAAAATATATACAAGTACGTATGTAAATATATATGTGAATGTGTGTGTGCGTGTATCTGTATGCAAGTGATAATAGATGTGTGTATGGGTGTGATTATATATGTATGTATGTATGTGTATATATATATGTATGTATGTATATGTATGTGGCAGTGAGAGTGTGTGTGGGTATGTGTATGTGTATGTGCGTGAGTGCGCGAGAACAGGGGGAGGCAGAGAGTGTATGAGTGCACGTGTGTGGCACCGGATGCAATCGGTTTCAGCGAGGAGAGAGAGTGTGTGAGCACCAGCTAACTGAGGAATGCTCGGTTGCTCGCCCCTATGTGCGCGAGGAGCCAAGGGCGAAAAGGCCACTGGCTGACTCGAGAATCCACCGGGTGGGCTTCTCAGTTAGCTGGTGGATGGGGAGAGAGAGGCGTGGCGATGTAGTAGGAACCGGCTGGGAGTGGTGTGGAGGCGGGTGTGCATGACCTCCTCATCGGATAGGTGAAAAGTGTTTGGTGAGCGAGCGTGGAAAATGAACCGCGATAGTGAGTGAATAGTAGCTATTGGGGAAAACAAGGGAGCTTTGCTAAGAGCCGGAGCTATGCTAATGGCAGATGAAAACATGATAAAATAACAACAAAAATAAAAAAGGAAACACCACGTCTACCTGCTCACGAGGAGTTAGACTGTGGTGTACCCTCATCGTGATGGTTGTGACCACGGTAGGGAACTCCTTTGTTCTGCAGTGTTGCCTCTCAACTTTTGAGAGGGTAATGAGAGTTGAGGAGGGGAAGAGAGGGAGAGAGGAGAGGGGGAGGATGATGGCTGGCTGGTGGAGTGGTTGTGGGTGTGTGTGTGTGTCTGTGGGAGTGGGGGAATGGAGTGCTGCTAGTGTGGAGTGGTGTGGGTGCTGAGCCTGCATGGAGGGGGGGTGAGGGTAGTTATATAGGTGAAGGGGTTGAGGGTAGTGACAAGGGAAAGTCGTTAGGGTGGGGGATTTTTTAAGGATTTTTGCACGTAGGCACTTGAAGTGTTGGGAAATTAATGTAGGTGGTGTTAGGTAATAGAAATGTGGTGGAAATGAAGGGGTTTAAATGAAGGAAATGAGGGATCAATCTCTCTCTCTATCTTCCTATCCACAAAATGCATGCATAAACATATTTACAAAATGCATGAATATTTATCTAATCTAAATGCATAAAGTTAGGAAATAGCATAAGATGGATTAATTAGGGATGTGAATTGCTGCGCAGTCAGACACCTCTTCAGGAGACTTCTAGGGGTTGGCCTAGGTGACTTATTTGGCCATTAAGGATGTTTGACACAAGGGGTAGACATCAAATTAAGCACATGTGATCTCATTTGGCTCAGAAACTCCCTACGAGGATCGAAATGCAGATCTAATTGGCCAAATCGAGGCCACATATCAAATAAGGGATCATTTTGACTCTATTAAGAGTTTGGGATGGGATCTAAGGGTGTTGAATGGAACCCAAATGATCCATGTAACTCCACAACAATAAGCAAATCCAAATTGTTGAAACTAGAAAGTGAAATAAATGAGATGATTAGGTCGTAATAGGTGGATCCATAAGGTTGGACACCTTGACCTCGTGAGCTATGGGCTCATTGTTGTGGGTTGAAGACCCAAGAATTTGAGGTAGTTGGCGACTACTAATGACTGACATTAGAACTTAAATAGTTCTTGGTTGCGATGACGAGTGTTGCGTCGCTTTCGTTGAGTTTTAAGAAAATGCGTTGTAGTATAGCAGACAAAAGCGATACAGCATTTAAATTTATAATCTCGAAAATCAAAAGTGAGTCTGAGGTCATTTGCAGGGTGCAAATTTAGAATTCACAAACTAATCGCAATTAGAAACAATGAGCTCAATAAAGATATGCAATGAGAATCAATTAATCAGAATATATTCAAAAATATATTGCATTAGTATCTTAAAAACATTGGGACAAAAATAATAAGAGAATTCTAAAAATGGTGATTTAAATCACCAATGATATCACTCAATCAAGCTTATATCCCAAAGTATCAAATTACTCAATTTTCCAACAGTGGTCCTTGAACCACTTATTTTCAAATTCCACGTCAGATAAGCATATGATTCAAGCCTCAAATATATCAACAGTACCCAAATCAGACGTCGGGCATAGAGATTAGATGCCTTAAACTCTTAAGATCTTAGAACAAGGCACAAGGCCTTAACAAAGCTGCAAGCACAAAGCCTCTCGAAATGCTAAGTGTTACGCGTATAGGTGTGAATTTTGAGGCAACAGGGCATGAAACTCGATGTAAGACCATCCCCACCCTCCTCGGATTTCCTTTCTTTCCTTAACTGGGTATATGGGTAAGCATAATGTCGGGTAATCAAGTATGAACAGTGACCAGGCACACTAGCGTGCGTGGTGAGCGAGGAGTGCATGGGCACGTGAGGCGAGGACCTCACCCTCGCTGTGAAAGGCGAACAACCAATGGCAGCGATTCAATTTATGCGCTGCGCGGATTTTGTCCCATACGATGTCGGACTATAGCAGCTGCTTCCTTCGCGTGACACTGTAGTGATGTAGTCTTCTTAATTGCTCCTGCTGATGCTGCTCTTCTCTCAATTGCTGCTGCAGTTGAGCTCTCTAGATGGGTTCGCACCTGCTGAGGGTGAAATTGAGGCTGGAGATGATCGGTGGACGGTGGATGACGGTTGAAAAGGTGATGGCGACGGTGAGATGTCTGGTGAACACATGTGATAAACGCCAGTTTATCATCATTCTTATGCATAAAAACAAACCTAGCTCTTGGGATGTTGCTCAGCAAACGGGTTTTTGGGTTGCATTTAGACATAAATTAGGTTAATCATGCATTGCATTCTTTTTTTATGTTTTTGACATCTTTACTTAAGTGTTAAGGTTAAACAGATATTCAAACCATCAAAACCCTAGCACTTAAGAAGGAAGAAAGTGAAGAAGTCCAAATCAATTGAACCCTAGCTGGATCCAGCTCATACTAGCTAAACATTAGTTCACATTAGTTAAGTTTAGCTCATTCCAGCTCCATCTAGCTCATATTACCTGGATGGTAGCTCAAGATAGCTCAACTTATCTTACCCTACCTCAGTTGAGCTAAGATCCAGCTCAACTTGGTTGAGTCTAGCTCATCCTAGCTCCACTCAGTCCACAAGAAGCTCTAGGTAACTCAACTAGGTTGACATCAGTCCACCTCAGCTCAAGCTCAACTCACCTCAGCTCTAGCCAGCTCATAGTAGCTAAACTCTAAGCTAGTTGAGCTACTACTTATCAACTAGTAGCTTGATGGGTCCACTTGAGTGGACTAATTTAGTGCTTAAGTATTGAATTATTTGGAGCATAATTTAATCTAAGGCATGCTGATAATGACAAAATGTGAAAGCTTTGAATGTATCATTTCATACATTAATTACTTGAATATTTATGTGAAAGAACTGAGTATTCACTTTAAAGGCAAGGACTTCACATCAAATATAGATTTGAGATGTTACATTGTGAGACTTTTATGTTATCTTGGTAAAATTTGGCAAAAGAATCATTTTTTGGCATCTTTAATCCCTTCCTTATTTTCCCTAAAATCTCTTTGATTCCTTATGTCTCTCTCCCTCAAATGGCAACACTAAATCACGGTTGATGATTGTTTCTTTCCTTCTCTGACTCTCTCTCTCGTTCTCTCATTTTCTCCTTATTGAACAGGGAAGGAATGACAAAGAGGCGGCGGCTTCCCTAGAAAAAAAAAGAAAAATGACCTCCATCTCCTTCCCCTCACCGCACGCCCATCCACGATCGCGAGCCTCCGTCGACACCGCCAACACCCTCACCTTGCGCCGTGACCACCACCTTGAGCCACCACCTCACCTTCGTTTTTCTTCCCTCTACCTCTCTGCATGCGTAGAGACCATGTCCACTGGCCCCTTCTCCACGCTTTCCCTCTCTACTGAAGAAGAGACCCAATGGTCTCAGGCCCGACCACGTCCCTCTCTCTCTCACACACGAGACCACGCAGACACTGCACCACCCCCTAACGTCGACGCTCAAGACCAACGCACAACCGATCTCCCCACTGCGCCTCCTTCTCACACCCACGTAGTAGCAAACCACTGCGCCCTTGGCCTTCTCACAACTGCGACCATGACTGTGATGACTCCCCACTGCACCCCCTCGCTGTGTCCACGACCTCCTTGCACCAATTGAGAGCATCCTTGTTGACCCCATCCAACCTCGCCACCGTGTCCGCCACTACATGTGCCACCACTGCATCTCCTCCGTGCATCACAGTAGGACGCTCTTCTCATCGACGTCCTTTGTGTTGTCTCTCCTCGATGCGAGGCATGATCACGGCCTCTCTCGGCTCCTCTGCACTCCGCCCTCAACACCGTCAACCTCTCTCCCACTCGGCAACGGTAGCAGAGCACCTCCACGACAACAACTCCAGCGATCGTGCTGATCTCCCCACTATGCCTCCTCCTTACGACCGCGCGCACCAACAAGGACCACCAACCGCGAGACTCCATCGATTTCACCGTCTTCGCCATCTTTAACCTCTGCAACTACACCACCGAAGAAACCTAATAACCTCCGCCACCGGCCATCATTTTCCTCAATGCGACCTCCAACGCGAAGCTCTCGACAACTCCAACCTCCTCCGAGCACGGCAAGGCCGATCGTCCTCTCCTCCTCCACGTGCGTGCGTCGATAGCGAATCCCCCGTTTTTGGCTCAATTAAAAATTACATTTATTGCCATTGCCAAAGAATGGGATTTTGATATTGATTATTTTATTACAGGAAATTTGTGAGAGGCCCTTCTGTTCTTGGTTATTTGTGACAGTATTGAAGGATTGGAATTATTATTTAATATGTTTTGTTTTCTTTCCTCCCATGATGCATTGATATCAATAGCAATGTATTTTTCTTGAACATGATTATTGGTGATCTTATTGGTTCTATGTCTCTCTGTGATACGACCTGAAGTATGGTATTATTTCAGTATTTTAGTAACTTTGATCGAGGTTTTTTTCTACCACATTACATATTGCGACGACATATTTTTCTGATATCATTTGCAAAGTGAAAAAACCTCTCGATCAAATGGCGCCGTTGCCGGGGAGGCAATAGACGCAATAGTTTCACCTGATTTTTATTTCTATTATTCTGAGTTGCACATTTATCTAATCATTCTTTATCTTTTCGTGCGAGGAATCTGATGGGGCGACAGACACAGCAGAGTGACGAGGTCGACCTTGAGCGACGTTCACACGTGGAGAAGATGTAGGAGACCTGGATCTCGCTCTCACAGGGGATTCTCCTTCATCGCAGTTTTATTTCTGTCTTCTCGCCCTTGTAGTAATTGGGGCTTATTTTCGGAGGTCTGTCCCCACATTCTTTAGAGGCTAGGGTTATATTTTTCTACGTGTGAAAGTTAAATTTTTGCTTGCTTGCCTCTAAAACAAACAAAAGAAAATATCGAGCTGCCTGTTTAGGAGTTGCATGCCCATAGGTGCGCGCATTTAGGGGTGATTGAGCAGCACACTAGATCTCTTCTCTGCATTGCGTACATCATTGCACGAAGATTGCTGGAGACAGGTATACCTTTCTAACTTTGCATCCAGCTCCTGTCCACGCATTTGCATTTGGATTAAAATTCAAGACCACAAAGCTGATTGAAATTATTTAATCCAGTGGTCGCCTAACTGCAATTGGGACTGCTAATCAGATTTGGCCTTAAAACCAAATCACACTTGATCTGATTCAAAGGGACTTGTCTGCATTCTCAAAATACAAATGATTTGCTGTGTGATGCACGCGTCTGGCACTAAGCATGCACATTAGGCACCACACTAAGGCTCGATCCCCTAAGGCTATAGGCACTGATCTCTTTATTGGTGTAGACCCTCCTATCATGCTTTGTGGTGGTGGTACTATCTTTTGACAAAGTGTTTTGATACTTCACGGAGGGGGACACCCCTTAAAGAACAAAAGGGTAGTTAAGAGGCACCGCGCACGCTTCTCCTCAAAGGAAGGGTTCGCCCTACTTGCATCCCTTTGTTCGTCCTTGGAGTAACTTCTCACTTGATCACCTGGGAGTATCATTTAAGCAAAGTATAGGTCCTAGGGCACTCGAAGGTTGAATTAGGTCACGTAATTGTAGTGAATAACTTGGTTGGCCATCTATATCAACCAATTCTACCTCAACAACAAAGAAGGTCAAGATCTTAAGTCATCACCCTCATATACCACTTACGTGGGAACAGAGGGATAACGCCTTGACCTTTTGACCTATCTTTGGAGTGGAGGTTTCACTTAATCAATAAGAACTTGAATTGTGATTGCTATTATATGCTTGGTAGATGCTCTCTTGAGGGCAGTCTAGTGTTTGATCCTGAACCCGAGATGATTCTTAGGAGAGCCCACCAAGGAGAGAAAAGAGAAGACATGGCTGATCAAGAAGCAAATCAACAAAGAACCCTGAGGGACTATTTTATTCCAACCAACCAACCCGCTCAAGCACTGAGACGACTAGTAGGGGATAATCCATATGAAATCAAGAGCAGTACCATATCTTTGTTGCCCTCCTTTTATGGTACTACTAGGGAGGACCCTTATCAACATTTAGAGGAATTCACCGAGGTCTACTCTACGGTGAAACTTTAGAACTTTACTGATGAAGCTCTGATGAGAACCCTCTTCCCCTTCTCCCTTAAGGACAAGGGAAAACACTGGTATCACACCTTGGATGCAAGGGTGAATGATTGGAACACCCTTAAGGGAGAATTCTTGAAAAAATACTTCCCTATGAGCAAAACCAACCACTTCAGGAGGGAAATCATGAGTTTTACTCAATTAGATGGGGAACACTTCCATGAGACTTGGGAGAGATTCAATAATCTGACCCCCACCATCAAGTGCCTAAATGGCAATTGGTAGAAAGGTTTTATACTGGACTATCTGATAGGCATAGGCAAACTGTGGATGCTGCTTGTGCCGGAACCTTTCTCACCAAAACAGAGGATGAGGTTTGGATATTATTTGAGTCACTGAGAGATAATTCTATCCACTTGACCTTAGCTTATCAAGATAGGAAACCATCCATCCTCCAAAGGAAAGCTGAATCTAGTGAAGCTGGGGCAGCTCAGAATTTGGCTTTTTAGATACAATTGTTGAACCAGAACTTTGAAAGACTTATGACTAACCCACACACTGTCCCACAAATTGCTTCCCAAGTCTAGACTCCTTCTGAATGCTCCATTTGCCAAAGCACTGTTCATGCCACTGTTGAGTGCCATTTGGCTAATCAATTCCTCAATTTAGTATAGGCAGACCTGAATTCTGCCCAAGGGTTTTGTCCACCGCCCAGGAACAATCCTTTTGGAAACAGCTACAATTCTGGATGGAGAAACCATCCTAATTTCTCATGGAAGCAAGGTGATGCTTCAAATTTGGGGAATATAAGAGCCCAACCCACCCAACCTTTTCAGGCACAACAATTCCAGTCTTTTCAGCCTAACAATTCTGAGATGGACGATTTGAAAGCGATGATGAAGGCCATGCAAGAAAATCAAAGTATGATCTCAGAATAGGGCTATCCAAGAAATGCAATCTCAAATTGACCATCTTGTTGAGGCTGTTAGACAATGTGACCCTGCGAAATTGCCCAGCTCATCTAAGGAGAACCCAAGGGGTGAAGGGCCCTTCATAAGGGAGCACGCTAAGGCTGTGACCGTTTTGAGGAGTGGTAAGCAACTCTCCAAACCTGAACTCGCTCCTACGGTCACCCCTCCTACCACTCCAACCAGCACCTACACATCCACCGAGGAAGAACTACTCAGCCCTTCCTCGCTTGAAATCACCCATCCGGAGGAGGTTGTTCCCGTTCCACCCTTATCTCGCCATGACAACCCCTCCACTCAGAGGCCAAGAGTGCCTTTTCCTGATCACTTATCCGCCCCTATAGCACCTGTTGATGGCTCATTTGGAGCCAAGGATAGGATGGATGAAATAATGGAGACATTCAAGCAAGTTCACATTAACTTGCCTCTCTTGGATGCTATCAAGCAAATACCAGCCTATGCTAAATTTCTAAAGGACCTATGCACCTAGAAGAGGAAATCTAGGAAACAGGTCCAGGCTAAGGTCGTTTTGCCCTACCTAGTCAGCTCGGTCCTACAGTAAGGTACACCCCCCAAGATGAAGGACCCAAGAGCCCTGTATATTTCTATGGTCATTGGAGACCAACGCATCAATGAGGCTCTCCTCGATCTGGGTGTGGAGGTTAATATATTGCCGAGCTCTGTCTATGAGCTATTAGGAGGAGGTGCTTTGAAGCCTAGTCCTGTAATCCTCCAAGTAGCTGATAGATCGTTGAAGACACCACATGGGCTCTTAGAAGATGTCCTAGTGAGAGTAGAGGACTTCATTCCCGTCGACTTTCTGATATTAGACACTGACCCTTCCAACATGCCCACTAAACCCTCAATTATCCTAGGGCGTCCCTTTTTGGCTATAGCCAATGCCTCGATCGATTGCAAATCAAGGGCACTCAAGATGGGCTTTGGGAACCGAAAGATCCGGCTCAATGTGTTTGATGCCTATAAACAACCAGGATTAGACGATTGTTCTCAAATCGAGGTGATTGATGAGATTATCGAGGAGATGACACCAGCTCTTTTGTGTGATGATCCTCTCCAAATGGTCATTTCCAAGGATCACACTTCGAATTTTGAAGGAGGGGAAGATATGCCTGAATTAGAAGAGATGTTGGGTGTCAAGGCTGAGTCCCTCTCCCAACCATGGACAATCAAGGTAGATCCGCTATCGGAGGTGGGGACATCGAACATAATTCCCTCGATTTAGAAAGCTCTCGAATTGGAGCTTAAACCACTTCCTAAGACCCTCAAATATGTCTTCCTTGGGCCTAATGATACACTCCCTGTCATCATCTCGACTACTCTATCTGAGATGCAGGAGGGAGCACTAATTGAATGCCTAAAATGACACAAGGAAGCCATTGCTTGGACTATAGCTGATATCAAAGGGGTTGACTCAACTCTCTGCATGCAGCACATTTACACGGATGACTCTGTGAAACCTTTTAGAGATATGCAGAGGCGGTTAAATCCCAACATGTAGGAAGTGGTGAAAAAGGAAATTTTAAAATGGTTGGATGCTGGGATAATCTATCCCATTTTTGATAGTAAATGGCTCAGTCCTATTTACATGGTACCCAAAAAGGTGGGATTCACGGTGGAGACTAATGAGAAAGGGGAGCATGTCACCACCAGACCCACAACAGGTTGGAGGGTATGCATCGATTACCGCTACTTAAACACCGCTACCCAGAAAGACCACTTTCCTCTGCAATTTATTGATTAGATACTGGAAAAATTGGCAGGGAATAAATACTTCTGCTTTCTCGATGGATATTCTGGGTACAATCAGAATGCCATCTTTTCGGATGACCAGGAGCGCACGACTTTTACAAGTCCTTATCGCATATTTGCCTCCCGTCAAATGCCATTTGGACCATGTAATGCTCCAGGAACATTTCAGCGGTGTATGATGTCCATCTTTTCAGACATGATTGATGAGTTTGTTGAGGTTTTCATGGATGATTTTTCCATATACGGCTCGTCGTTTGACCACTGTCTCTCACATTTAGAAAAAGTTCTCACCCGCTGTGAGGAGACAGGATTGGTGCTTAGCTAGGAGAAAAGCCATTTTATGGTTCAACAAGGCATTGTTCTTGGGCATGTAGTGTCCGAGCGAGGTTTAGAAGTGGACAAGGCCAAGGTTGAGTCCATTTCTAAGCTTCCACTGCCCACCAATGTCAAGCAGATTCATTCATTCTTAGGCCATGCTGGCTTTTATAGGCGCTTCATTAAAGACTTTAGCAAGATTTCTAGGCCACTTTGCGACCTACTGGAGAAGGATACTCCCTTCATTTTTGATGCAAAGTGTGCCAAGGCCTTCCAATTTTTGAAGGAGGCCCTCATAACTGCGCCGATCCTACAAGCACTTGATTGGACCCTCCCTTTTGAGTTAATGTGTGATGCCTCTGATTTTTCTGTGGGTGCGGTCCTTGGTCAATGGGTTGATAAAAAGCCTCATGTGCTATACTATGCAAGTAAGACTCTTACGGATCCACAACAAAACTACACTGTGATAGAAAAAGAACTTCTTGCGGTAGTATTTGCTTTGGAGAAGTTTAGGTCTTGTCTTCTGGGATCCAAGGTTGTGGTTTACACTGATCGCTCAGCCTTAAAACATTTTCTCACAAAGGACACCAAACCTAGGCTGATTCGTTGGATTCTATTATTACAAGAGTTCGACCTTGATATCCGTGACAAGAAAGGGGTCAAAAATGTTGTTGCAGATCATTTGTCTAGGATCCCAGTTGAGGCTTCAACCCCATCAGGAGACATTCGTAACATCTTTCCTGACGAAATGGTAATGGCAGTACAACCTTCAACACCGTGGTATGCTGATGTTTGCAACTACTTGATCACTGGTGAAACCCCCAGTACGTGGAATAAGCATAAGTGAGACAGATTTCTCGCTAGCATCAAGTATTATCACTGGGAGGACCTGGAGCTCTTTAGAATAGGTCGTGATCAAGTGTTACGGAGATGTGTCCTAGAAGAGGAGCAATAGGGTGTCTTGAATTTTTGCCACACACTGCACTGCGGAGGACACTTTAGTGTTAAGAAGACTGTGTATAAGGTTCTCCAGTCTGGTTTCTGGTGGCCTTCACTTTTCAAAGACACGCACACCTTTGCGGAGGTTTGTCTTCGTCGTCAACAAACTGGAACTATTGGTAAGAGAGATGAGATGCTCCAACAGCCCATTCTCCAGTCGAGATATTCGATGTTTGGGGCATAGATTTCATGGGTCCTTTCCCATCATCTCATGGCTTTGAATATATCCTCGTGGCAGTTGATTATGTGTCAAAGTGGATAGAAGCTATTTCGACAAGGACCAATGATCACTCCGTGGTCTTGCCTTTCATTAAGGCCAATATCATTTTGGGATTTGGCTACCCTAGGACGATCATTAGTGATGGGGGACCTTATTTCAGGAATGCACACTTCGCCTGTCTCCTAAAAAGTCTTGGTGTCACCCACAAGGTGGCCACCCCATATCATCCGCAGACGAGTGGACATGTTGAAGTGTCAAATAGGCAGATCAAATGAATTCTGGAAAAAACTATAAGACCCGACAGGAAAGATTGGTCAAAGAAACTAGATGACGCTCTATGGCCTTACAGAATGGCTTATAAGACCCCCTTGGGTATGTCTCCCTTCCGTATAGTGTATGGCAAAGCTTGCCATTTGCCTGTTGAGATTGAGCATAGAGCTTTGTCAACATGGATCTAGAACACGCAGGCAAGGCACGCTTATTAGAACTGACCGAGCTTGAAGAATTGAGGAATGAGGCCTATGACACTGCTCAAGCTTATAAGGAGCGCACTATGGTCTTTCACGATAAACACATCCTCCACAAAACCTTTGAGCCCCACCAAAGGGTCTGGCTTTTCAATTCCAGACGCAAGCTTTTCCTTGGGAAACTGAAGTCCCGTTGGGATGGGCCGTACACTGTCACGCAGGTGTTCCCGCATGGTGCAGTTGAAATTCAGAATCCCTCATCTGGTGAGACATTCAAGGTAAATGGCCAGTGCTTGAAACCTTATGCTACACTTTCTGATGGCCAGGTATTAGACACCTACAGATTGGAGGAGCCTTAGCTCCAACTGCTCGCCACCTCAGGTTGTGTCTTTCCTTATTTTGGCTTTCCAATGCTGACATTGTTAGATCTAGGCATGGGGGGGTATAACCTGAGGTTGTTTATAGCATTTATACATATTTTTCATGCATAATTAGGACTTTAGTTCTGTTGAGAGAGAGAGAGAGAGAGAGAGAGAGAAAGAAGAGAAGAAGAAGAGAGATGAAAAGGAAAGAGCCAGAAGAAAAAGATAGGCAAGGAAAAATCATGTTAGTCCCAGCATGTGATTATGAAAGAGTCACCTAAATTTCGGGCTGGATTGAATGATGAATTAAGTCCTAAAGTACTAAAGAAAAGGAGATAAGTGAGGGATACCCACTTTAGGCCTTCTGGGTCTATTTTAGGGCTTAAACACTCACGTATTTGTTAAGATATGGACTATTCCTCAAGAGGTTGAGGGAGTTGCGAGGCTGATGTATTAAGTCTAAGGCTTAGGGAGTATTCGGCCCCGTTGCCTGCCCTTTGATTTGTGGAACTTGGTAACCTAAGCACCCAAAAATCACACACTGGTCTGGTTCAGTGTGCATAACAAAGAATAATACCAAAAAGTGTCTGTTTTGAAAATGTTTCCCTGAAAAGTTGACTTAGGCATGGCTTGAAGACACAAGTTGATTAGATGAGTTCCCAGCGCGGAGAGGAATGTACAATAAGCCCCTCGAAGATGCCTTATAACATATCGTCTCCTTGATGCTTGTCTCTTAGGATATCTAAATATCCTATCGGGGGCACATAAGCATCTTGTGCTGGTTCAGATGCCGTGGGCGGAATTATCCCGAAATGTCGATTGCCAGGATCTGAATTTAGCTATAGAACACCATGGGCGGCACTATCCCGAAGTGTCTAAAGCCAGGGTTCTGGGGGTTGCCATGGGCGGTGCTATCTCGAAGCATCGATTGCCAGGGACCTTGCGAGGATTGATGGTGGGGACAAGGAATCTGATATAGATCGTGTGTAGGGTCAATCCAATGTTAAGTTTAAGGGAAATTAAAAAGAAAGAGAGAAAACTCTCAAAATAATATTTCTCCCTCTTTCTTACTAAAAATGCACTGGCAAAACTAAGCCTAACCTTTCTGCACACATGCACGGGAATTTTAACCGCTGGGGTCAACGAATCTCTGGGCAGTTTTTGTGGACCTTAGAAACCTAGGTGGTGGACTCAAGACTGAGGCTGGTCAGGTCCGTATCTTGGCTGGTACTTGAGTACCTTTAGGCCTATAGTTGGTATTTCAATCTAATTTCTAGAGTATGGTACGATAAGGCATCCTAACGGTAAAATCTGGCCTGGAGACCTGGTCTGGTTCATATGATTTTGCTTGGGACTAGCAAAACTTAGGCATGGGGGTATTTGATGGGTCCACTTGAGTGGACTAATTTAGTGCTTAAGTATTGAATTATTTGGAGCATAATTTAATCTAAGGCATGCTGATAATGACAAAATGTGAAAGCTTTGAATGTATCATTTCATGCATTAATTACTTGAATATTTATGTGAAAGAACTGAGTATTCACTTTAAAGGCAAGGACTTCACATCAAATATAGATTTGAGATGTTACATTGTGAGACTTTTATGTTATCTTGGTAAAATTTGGTAAAAGAACCATTTTTGGCATCTTTTAATCCCTTCCTTATTTGCCCTAAAATCTCTTTGATTCCTTATGTCTCTCTCCCTCAAATGGCAACACTACATCACGGTTGATGATTGTTTCTTTCCTTCTCTGACTCTCTCGTTCTCTCATTTTCTCCTTATTGAACAGGGAAGGAACGACAAAGAGGCGGTGGCTTCCCTGGAAAAAAAAAAGAATGAAAAATGACCTCCATCTCCTTCCCCTCACCGTGTGCCCATCCACGACAGCGAGCCTCCGTCGACACCGCCAACACCCTCACCTTGAGCCGTGACCACCACTACGAGCCACCACCTCACCTTCGTTCTTCTTCCCTCTACCTCTCTGCATGCGCAGAGACCACATCCACTGGCCCCTCCTCCACACTTTCCCTCTCTACTGAAGAAGAGACCCAATGGTCTCAGGCCCGACCATGTCCCTCTCTCTCTCACACACGAGACCGCGTAGACACCGCACCACCCCATGACATCGACACCCAAGACCAACGCACGACCGATCTCCCCACCACGCCTCCTTCTCACGCCCACGCAGTCGCAAACCATTGCACCCTTGGCCTTCTCACAACCGCGACTGTGACTGCGACGACTCCCCACCGCACCCCCTCGCTGTGTCCAAGACTTCCTTGCACCAACTGAGAGCATCCTCTTGACCCCATCCAGCCTCGCCACCGTGTCCGCCATTGCGTGTGCCACCACTGCATCTCCTCTATGCATCACAGTAGGACGCTCTTCGCGTCGACATCCTCTGCATTGTCGCTCCTTGACGCGAGGCACGACCACGACCTCTCTCGACTCCTCTACACTCCACCCTCGACACCATCAACCTCTCTCCCACTCGGCAACGGCAGCAGAGCACCTCCACGATAACAACTCCAGCGATCGTGTTGATCTCCCCACTGCGCCTCCTCCTTACGACCGCGCGCACCAATAGGGACCACCGATTGCGAGGCTCCATTGATTTCACTGTCTTCGCCATCTTCAACCTCTGCAACTACACCATCGAAGGAACCCAATAACCTCTGCCACCGGCCATTGTTTTCCTCGGCACGACCTCCGACGTGAAGCTCTCGACAATGCCAACCTCCTCCAAGCACGGCAAGGCCGACCGTCCTCTCCTCCTCCACGTGCATGCGTCAGTAGAGAATCCCCTGTTTTTGGCTCAATTAAAAATTACATTTATTGCCATTACCAAGAATGGGATTTTGATATTGATTATTTTATTATGGGAAACTTGTGAGAGGCCCTTCTGTTCTTGGTTATTTGTGATAGTATTGAAGGATTGGAATTACTAGTTAATGTGTTTTGTTTTCTTTCCTCCCATGATGCATTGATATCAATGGCAATGTATTTTTCTTGAACATGATTATTGGTGATCTTATTGGTTCTATGTCTCCCTGTGATACGACCTGAAGTGTGGTATTATTTCAGTATTTTAGTAACTTTGATCGAGGTTTCTTTCTACCACATTACATATTGCGACAACATATTTTTTTGATATCATTTGCAAAGCAAAAAAACCTCTCGATCATAGCTTAGCTAGCTCTAGAGTTCTCATCAGAGGCAGTTCCAACTCAACCTAGCTCCAGCTAGGTTGAGGCCAGCTCAACTGAGCTCAACTACCTAAGCTTGGCTACTTGCATAAGAACTAAGCAACTGAGCTCAGTAGTTGAGCTCCCCTTGAAGCTGCCTCAGCAGACCCAGCTCCAGCATAGCTTCCATCAGCTCTAGAGTCTTCTCTTCCAACTCCTCCTTCATGAAACCCTAGCTCCTCCACCTCTACTTTACTAGCTAAGGTAGCTTAGCTAAGCTCCAGCTCCACCTAAAAATCCATGGCCGTCCACTCCTCCACCTTAACCTTAACTAACCCTAACCTAACCCAATTCCTTTTGGCGCCAACCCACCATAACCACCACCCTAGACACCCCTTCATGTTGGCGCCAAAATGCCCTAGACATCCCTTCATTTTGGCGCCAACATGAGATCCATCCTAGCCCTACACCTCATCCTATATGCCATCTAAACCCTACACATAACCCTCTTCTAGGACCCTAAGATGGTGCCACCTAATAGCCTTCTAGAAGACCCATTTTGGCGCCAACTCTAAGGGGCACCAAAGCCATAACCTCCCCCCCCCCTTTGTGCCCCCTCACTTGGCGCCATTTATTCCTAGCCCTAGGATCCTTAACTACCATCCCAAATCCCATCCTGGCCATCTATTTCATCCACACCAACCCCCCTCCTCCCTACTCTACATATACCCACCTAACTTCCTACATTTTCATCATCCTTGGTGCATATATTCTACCTACATTCCACCTATATCCAACGTCCAAGGAGGAAGAAGATCAAGGGGACACCCTATCTCCTTGGTGGCTTCAACCAAATCTTCTTCTTCCTTGTGTCGCCACCATACCGAGGAGGAAAGCCAAGAAAGAAGGACATCCAGAGGAGGTTTTGAAGGTGGTCCACGCGACCTTAGGGAGGAGTTCTTGGAGTGGAAAGCCATCCACTCTAGGAGGGAGAAGCACGCCTACCTAGGGTTTGCTTGTGGAGGACATCCAGGAAGGAGAGAGGAAATCCTTTTTGTCTTGGGGCAACCAGGACTGGAGCAGGAGTTCCGGGTAGCATTATCACCATCATCAACATCTTCTAAGCTTTCTTCTTCTTTTTGTTGTTTAGTTGCATAGTAGTTTAGTGCTAGATTTCAATTTGGGTGGAAATTATAAGTGGAGATTCTTTTGACTTGTGAGTTTTCCAACCCCGTTGTAAAACTCTTTTAATTAAGAAGCATTCTTCTACATTTGATTTAAAAGGCTTGTGATTACTTTGTGCCTTAGTTTTTCATTGCACTAGGCCTTTCGAGCTTAGGGAGAGTTGGAAGAAGTAAGGCACTAGTTGCCTTGCAATTTCCATAGCTTAAATTTTTGTTATTCTCTTTGCATTTGTTTTTGCCCTATTCAAAACCAAAAAAATTTACATATTTCAAAAACCCTAAAAAAAGAAGTCGATTTCCAAAAGATCAAGCGAGAATTTTGGTAAAAGCTTTGTTGCCTCTCTAGGGACGACTTGAATACTTACCTAAGTACTCGGATTTTACAAATTTTAAAAATGATCTAAATTACGTGTTACAATGACTTAAAAACCTACTTTTACAAATCACGCATTTTAAAGATTACTTTTTGGCACCATTGTTGGGGTGGCATGGCTTAGCTTTATCACTTTTGTCTTTTTTGATACATGGATCTCATCCCCTTTTCTTTCTCTCTCTCTCGTGTGTGCAGGAGCTACAAGAATCAAGCGAGAATTTGGAAGCAAGAACTCAAAGTTCCTTTTCTTCCAACGATTTTAGGTTGGTTTCTCTTTCCTTGTCACATAAACCTTTAAAAAACTATCAAAAATACATTAAACTTGACTTTCAGGATCTTAAACATTAAAATTAAGTAGAGTGGTGCCATTTAAAATTCATTAAACACCACTTTACCTTAAGTGCATGTGCTTTGATTTTCGGATCTAAACTATTGTCTGGAATTCTAAAATCAATTCACAACACCACATGCCTTCTAAAATTTTAAAATTTCGCCCAGTGATTCCAATTCAAGTAAGGAACATATGTTCCAAATTTCAGAGCAATTGGATCTGTATTTAATTTTTAAAAATTCGTAGACTACAGAGGGGTCACACCCTCTAATCTTCCTATTTTGCTACTATCTGTGAATTTTAAAAATTTTTATAATCGATCAATTTCTATGAAATTTAGTTTTTTGGAATCCTTGTGAAATTCTACACATCATATAAAATTACCAAAATTTTCCAAGGTCGGTGGTGGTACTGAAAAGTCCAAAATACCCATAGGTATCATTTTGGAACCTTGACACTAGCACAAAGAAAAATTCAAAACAAATATTAAGCAAATTCCTAAAATCCTAAAAAAATCTTTTCTGGAATCCTTGTTTGATTTTCCTTAATGTTGTGGTATTGTTTGATTTGTTTGGACCATTACTTAATACAGAAAGCCTAGAATAAATTCATTGGTAGTAATTTTCTGTCTTAGGGCCAATTGGATTAGGGTTTCTTTCCTTCTTTTTAGAGATCCACTTTAAAGGAAATTAATCTTCACTAATATAACTTGTTTTCCTTTGATTGTGGAGCTTGAAACTTGGTTGAAAACTTAAGAAGGAAACCCTAAAACACAATAACTTAAATCCAATTTTAAAATGACAGAAATACATCAAATTGTGTGACAACTTGTTTGAAATTGGAACCACTTTCCAATTCCTACACATACACAAAAAATTGAAATAACATGGCAATACCCCAATCAATGCCCTCCACATTCCGTGTGCACTATAGTATCCTAGACCTAGCAATTTTACCCTTAAGGTTTCATCAACTTAGGCTTGCTATATAGGTCTTAAGTTTTCTCTAGTTAATACCAATTATATCATCTATATCTGGTGTCAGGCTAAGGGGTCGTGTCAAATGACTAGGTGTGGGTTTACATAAGCCCCTGGGGATTTTCTGGGAAATGCTTGGGCCCAAATCTCCTCTTATGCAACTTGGCTAGATTTGTTGATAGAACGGGTATTTACTATTGATTTCTTATTTCCTAGGTAGATTAAGTCTTAGGTTAATTTTAGGGAGTGACACTTAAGTTAGGTCTAGAATTTTGATTGTTTGAATTGCTCACTTCTCTCATCTATCTCTTCTCCGCCCCTCCCGTTCTTCCATTTAGTGTATGTACGGCCGATGGTCCCAAAATCCGCACTTGGAGGGACCAACTGATTTCTCGGCCCGCCGCACCGCTGATACTCGTTTGTTTGATTCTTCTTCCTCTACTAAAAATCAAGAAAACATGGAAAAGCCCAAAACTACAAAAAAATCACTAACCCATCATCGTCTAACTCACAAAATGGGAACCCCAATTTTGAACCTGAAGTAGAGGTTCCCGAACCACAAATTGAAATGCTGCAATTTGAATTCCCATCCCAAAGGACAACGGATATTTCTCAAAATTCCGACCCTCTCCTCATGGTAGTAACTCAATGGTGTAGACCTGGATAGGTTGTGTTAATATGGTGATTTAATCGTTGAAATGAGTATAGTGGTTAACCTAAATCGAGCCTAACCATCTTTTTACAAAATTTTTAACCTGGCCTACTTGATTTTATCTTGGTCACTTTTAGGCCCAGGGTCGAACTCAGGGAAGCAGGATTAGAGGTGAATAAGTTTCTACCCCTTTCCTACAACGAATCTCTTCCATTTGTTTATTATGTTTTTGGTGTTTTTCTATTTAAGATTTTTTTTTTGATAATTTTTGTCCTTGAGGTACACCCTCAAAATCAGGTTCTTGGCTTTGAGCCAAATTAGGGTTCCAAAATTGGTCTTGCTATTCACAAGACTGAGTACTTGCAAGTCAAGGATTATCTTTTCTTTTTTGTATATATATATTTTTATCTTTTTAATGGCAGGAAAGAGAAATAGAAATAAGATAAATATAGTATATATATATGTATATAGGGGTGGGGGTGGAGGTGGAAATGGCTTGTAGTACGATGTCGAGTTGATCGTCGTCTAGGAAGACGCAACCAACAGGACGAAGTGCTGCATGGAGTGTTGGATGGATGGGTGGAAGATGTGTGTGGAGACACTTTCTGTACTCGTGTATCGGGGAATATCAGCAACTGGTGCAAATATTTCTGCGATACAACGTGTGGTAGGTGATATGAAAATATATATTTATATGTATATATATAGAGATATGGTTATAATTATATAGGTGTATATGTAGTTATATATATATATATGTATATGTGTGTGTGTGTATATATATATATATATATATACATACATATATATATATGTATGTATTTATAACTAGATATATCTGTAGGTATATATAACTATATAGATGTAGATATATATATGTATATATATATATAGTAATATATGTATATAGATATATGTAGATAGATGTATATATATATATGTTTGTGTGTGTATTTATATCTATAGATATATATGTATATATGTATGTATATATATGTATATATATGTGTATAAATATATATATATATATATATATATATATATATATATATATATATGTATATATATGTATGTATATATAGATATATAAATATATATATAGATAGATGTATGTATATATATATATATATATAACTATATAGATATAGATATATAGATATATATATATATATATAGTAATATATGTATATAGTTATATATATATGTATATATGTATATAGATATATTTGTATAAATATAAATATATATATATATATATATATATATATATATATATATATATATATATATATATATATATATATATATATATATATATATATTTTATATGTATATGTATATATATACTTATACTTAGTTGTATAGGTAATAATATCTGTATAGATATATGTATGTATATATATATATCCGTATATATGTATATATTTATTTATATATGCAAATATATATATGTATCTATACATATATTTATAAGTATATAGTCGTGTACAAGTGATTTGGTGTGTGTACGAGAGAGTGTGTGTGTGTGTATGTGTCTGCGGGAGGGAGTGAGAGAGAAAGAGAGAGAGAGAGCGTCTGCTGGAGAGTTAAGTCGTCCAAAGGCTTTAGCCGTCGTCTGGTGGTCCACGCGCAGGCGTAGGCGCGTAGGCACGCGAAGATGCGCGTGCACGCTGGAGGGAGCTGGCGTGGGAGGAAGGTGTAGCATAGCGCGTTGTGGACCATAGCGCACCGCGCTGAGGTGAACGTGGGCAAAGAAGCAGGCGCTAAAGCGGGCAGGTGCAGACGCGAGCACAGGTGCTGGAGTGGGCACGGGCTGGAGGCGATTGCGGTGCGGAGAGAGAGTGCGCGGTGACCGGATAAGTGAGAAGCTTTCTGGTCACCGCACTGTAGCTACAGTGTCGCGCTCTCTAGCGTGAACAGTAGCTACAGTGCTCTCTCGGCGCGGGCGACCGGTTGCGCCCGGTTTAGCGTGCGCAGGCGCTGTGGAGCAGGCTGGCGCATGCATGGAAGGAGATGCGCTGGCTGCTGGCGTGCGCGGTGGCCTGCGCGCGGGCGAGAGGTGGCCGGTGCCTTGCTGCAACTGTGGTTGAGCTTCAAAGCTTGATTCTGTGGCAATGGCGGAAATGGCTGGAATGACGAAAACAGAGAGGTGAACCACCACGCCCACCGGCTCTTTGATGAGCTGGGCGGTAGTGGGACTCACAGTGGTGGTTGTGTACCACTGTGAGCTGCTCCTGCCCGCAGCGTAGCTCTTCAGGAGGAAGAGAGGCTGCGTATGGAGGGGAGAGGGGAGGAGACGGCCTGGAGAAGGAAGGGTGATGTCTGTGTTGTGTGGACCAGGCTCCCTGCAAGGAAGATAGCTGTGCCCTTTTTAAAGAGGAAGGAGGCAAGCACAGCCATGCCTTGGGCTGTGCATGGCTGTGCATGCGGCTGGCAGGGCAAGTAGAGGCAGAGAATGGCGCGAAGAGCAAGCCATGCCATGAGCCGCGCGGAGAAATTCAAAGCCAAATAAAAAAAAAAAATAAAGATGGTTTATTTGCGAGGCAGCACTTGAGGAATACGTTAATTTCAAGGCCATTTTATTCACTCTCCTCCCCTCTCAAATAAATGCATGCATGCGTTTATTTTTACAAATGCAACTATGGCTACCTAATATACATTGGCAATGCTTGGAAATAGCGCAAGATGGCACAATTGTTGGTGCATTTTTGCTATGCAATCATACCCCCATGCCTATCTTTTGCTAGTCCCTAGCAAAATATTTTTGTCTTGTATTTAGAAATGATCTTTAAGCTGAAGATCTTCTTCAGAGGCGACATAGATGTGTTTATTTGTTGGATATTGTGAGAACCAATTGCAGAGAAGACTACCAGTACTTTAAGTCTTATGTGACATAGTCCATCTCTCGACTAACCAGGACTCTTGATATTTAAACCATAAGTACGATTTCCAGGACCCAGGAGGTTTTTGCCGTACTTGAGAGCTCAAGAGATTATGGCTTGTGCATAGTGAAGGATCAAGACTGACCAGATGAACATTAAGACTCAAGCCCAGGGTTTCACGAATTTTTAAGTGCAGGTTGGTCCTAGTTTCAGCTCGTGTCTTTGGATTGACCCATAAAAAGATGACGGAAAACTCAACTCCCATTTTATTACGTTTGTGGCTCAAAGAAAACAGGGTATTTGTAACTTGCCCTGAAGAACTTTTGTAGGGAGAAGACTTTACAGACGTTTGTGAGATATACTGACTTATTTGCAGTCCCCTTTTTTTTTTTTTTTGAACACGTGTCAGTATATCTCTTACAACATTATTTGGAGCACACTTTTCTTTTGGTGGGAGAGTTCCTTTTAGGTGGAAAGAGTCTCTCCTAAACACAAGACTAAAGTCTGGGATAAAAAGTCTACCTGCCCGCACAGGTAAGGACTCTATCTTCCCTAATGAACACTAGGGTTGGATCTTTTGTTCACCTGGTCTTTCTTGATATATGTAGTGTGAACCAAGATTACTTAGGCTCTCGAGTAGAAGCAAACCAATGGATCCTGTACTGGTGTCTCAGGTATAAGAATACGTCCTTAGTTAGGAGAGATTCCGATCTATCTTGTCAATACTCAAGTAAATTAAGCCGAGCCTGAGTGAATCAAGCTTCTGTGTCCTGGAAAGTCTTCAAAATAGTGGTTGAATATCCATAAACACTTATTGTATTTTTGTTTCAGCCTTCAGATCATTACTAAACACCATTTTTTTTTTTTGAATATATATAGATAGATTGAGACTGCATGATACCCTAAAATACCCAGATCCTATGGATGCCTATCCACCCCCCCATGCCAAACGATGCTATGTCCTCATATGCATGCAGGGTAGGGTAGAGGAAGGACGAAAGATCAGGTAACGAGAGCTGAGGTGTAGGGTATACAGCAAGGTGGTAGGGTGGGTGGATGGTGGGTGGTGAAGTGAAAAATGAAGTGAATGTGACAGTGGCGAAGTGTTGTTGGGTTGCCTCCCAACGAGCACTGAATTTAACGTCCCCAACTGGACTCAGAATGAGGTACAACATCAGTTACCCTCCAGCAGGGCAACAGTTTCTCCAACGGGGGTAGGTTCATGAGTAAGATAGGGTTTCAAACGTTGCTCATTGACTGTAAATTTATGCCCAGATTTGGGATCTTCAATCTCAACGGCCCCGTTGGGAAATGGTCTCGAGACCAGAAAAGGATCAGTCCATTTGGACTTTAATTTTCCAAGAAAGAATTTGAGCCGGGCATTGTAGAGCCAAACTTGCTGAGATGGCTCAAATTCCTTTCGCCGAATACGACTGTTGTGAAAAGCCTTAGTGCGTTGATTGAAAGTTAAGACAGAATCATAGGCTTCACGACAAAGCTCTTCCAGCTCCCGGAGTTGGAGTTTCTTTTCTCGACCACACAGGTCTGGGTCGAGGTTACATTAGCGAACCGCCCAATAAGCGCGGTGCTCCAACTCCACGGGAAAATGACAAGGCTTCCCGTAAACGATTCTATAAGGAGACATACTAAGGGGAGCCTTGAAGGCGGTTCGATACGCCCAAAGTGTGTCAATCAGCTTGTCGGACCAGTCCTTATGGTCAGGCTGAACCATTTTCTGGAGAATTTGCTTGATTTGCCGGTTCGACACCTTTGCCTGGCCGTTCGTCTGAGGGTGATACGGGGATGCGATACAATGGTGGACTCCGTATTTCCTCAGAAGTGTCCGAAAAGAAGCATGGGTAAAGTGGCTTCCTCCATTCGAGATAATGGCTCGAAGGATCCCAAAGCACGCAAAGATGTGGTCTTTGACAAATCGAGTGGATATAACATGGTCAGCACGTAGCATGGGAATAGCCTCGATCCATTTTGAAACATAATCAATAGCCACGAGAATGAATTCGAAGCCGTTGGAAGGAGGAAAGGGACCCATGAAATCAATTCCCAAAATGTCGAAGTTTTCCGCAACTAGGATGGGTTGTAAGGGTATCATGTCACGACGTGACATTGACCCTAACGACTGGCACCTAGTGCAATGTTTGGCATAATTGTGTGCATCCTGGTGAAGGGAGGGCCAAAAGAAACCGCACTGCAACACCTTGGCTGTAGTTTTCCTCCCAGAGAAATGACCTGCGCAGGCCTGATCGTGGCAGAAGGATAGCACACTGATTGCACAGCAAAAATACACCAACAATTGTGCCATCTTGTGCTATTTCCTAGCATTGCCAGTGCATATTAGGTAGCCATGGTCGCATTTGTAAAAATACACGCATGCATGCATTTATTTGAGAGGGGAGGAGAGTGAAATAAATGGCCTTGTAATTAACAAATTCTTCAAGTGCTGCCTCGCAAAATCTCCATCTTTATTTTTTATTTTCATTTAACTTTGAATTTCTTCTCCGCAGCTGCAAGGCATGGCAGCTTCCTTCTCCGCACCATTCTCTGCAATAGGCTCTCCCTGCCAGCCACATGCACAGCCATGCATAGCCAGGGCATGGCTGTGCATGCCTCTTTCCTCTTTAAAAAGGGCACGACTTTCTTCTTTGAAGCTGAGCCTAGTCCAACACCCAACACAGCAGCTTCCCTTCCAAACCGTCTCCTCCCCTCTCCCCTCCATACGCAGCCTCTCCTCCTTCTGAGGAGCCACGCTGCAGGCAGGAGCAACTCACAGTGGTGCACAACCACCACTGTGAGTCCCACCACTGCCCAGCTCATCAAAGAGTCGGTGGGCGTGGTGGTTCTCTTCTTTGATTTCTTCATTCCAAGCATTTCCGCCATTGCCATGGAGCTGAGCTTTGAAGCTCAAGCATAGCAGCAGCAAGGCGCCGGCCACCGCCCGCCCTGTCGCGAAGCTCCACCGCGAATGCCAGCAGTCAGGCGCTCTCTTTCTGCATGCGCCTGCAGGCCGCCCTCGCCTCTCTCCGTGCTCGCCAGCAGCCGGCGCAGTCCTTCCACGCTCACACCAGCTCGCTCAGCGGAGCCCGCACTCACGGAACCGCCAGCACCCGGTCGCGCGAGCCAAGTGTGCACTGTAGCCACTGTTCACGCGTTTCAGTGAAGCACTGTGGCTATAGTGCGGTGACCAGTAAGTTTCTCACTTATCCGGTCACCCAGCGCTCTCTCTCCGTGCCGCGACCGTCTACTGCCTGTCCGTGCACGCCCACTCCCGCGTACGCACCTGCCCGCTTCAGCGCCCGCTTCTTCGCGTCCGCACCCGCCTCACCGCGCAGCGCAGTGCGCTGCGGTCTCTCCCTTGTGCTCACTCCCTCTTGCGTGCGCCCACGTCTTAGCGCGCCTACGCGCCTGCGCGTGCGCGTGGCATCAAACGACGGCCGCTGGGGCTCCAGACGGCTTAACTCGCCTCCTTCACTCCAATAGAAGCGCTCTCTCTCTCTCTCTCTCTCCCTCTCTCACTGACACTCACCTCACACATACGCACACACTCACACTCTCGTACACACACCCACTCACTTATACACTACTATATACATATATATATACGTACATATATATATTTATATACATATATAGATATATATATACTTATATCTATACATATAGTAGTACTTATATAGCTAAGTATTAGTATACATACATACATATACATACATATATATATATCTATATACTTATATATATAGATATATACACATATATATTTACATATATACATATATTTATATACGTATAAATAAATAAATAAATAAATAAATATATATATATATATATATTATTACCTATATAGCTAAGTATAAGTATAGATACATACATATATATATATATATATATACATATATATACACATCTACTTATACATATATATATATATATACAAATATACATACATATATACATATATATCTGTAACTATATATACATATTCATATATATATATATATATCTATACATATTTTTACATATCTATATATATATATATATACATACATACATATATATATATACATATATATACATATATATATATACATATAACTACATATATACCTATATATTTATAACCATATATATATTTACATATAGATATATATTTACAGATATATATATATATATTTTCATATTACCTACCATAAGTTGTATCGCAGGAATATCTGCACCAGTTGCTGATATTCCCCGATACACGCGTACAGAAAGCGTATTCGCACTCATCTTCCACCAATCCACCTTACACTCCACGCGGCACTTCGTCATGTTGGTTGCGTCTTCTTAGACGACGACTGACTCGACACCGTGCTACACGCCATCTCCACCTCCACCCCCACCCCTATATACATATACAATATATACATATATATATACTTTATTTACTTTATTTCTATTTCTCTTTTCTGCCAGTAAAAAGATAAAAAAAATATACAAAAGAGAAAAGATAATCCTTGACTTGCAGGTACTCAGTCTTGCGAATAGCAAGACCAGTTTTGGAACCCTAATTTGGCTCAAAGCTGAGAACCTGATTTTGAGGGTGTACCTCAAGGACAAAAATTATCAGAAAAAAAATTTAAATAGAAAAACACCAAAAACATAATAAACGAACGGAAGAGATTCGTTGTAGGAAAGGCGTAGAAACTTATTCACTTCTAATCCCACTTCCTTGAGTTCGACCCTGGGCCTAAAAGTGACCAAAATAAAATCAAGTAGGCCAGGTTAAAAATTTTTGTAAAGAGATGGTTAGGCTCGATTTAGGTTAACCACTATATGCATTTCAACGATAAAATCACCGTATTAACACAACCTATCCGGGTCTACACCACATCTTTTCACACACTGGGGAATTCTCTGTCAGGAATACAGTGACGGATGATTTGATCAGCACCTATTCGAAAAAGAAGTGAATTATCCCAGAAATAATACTTTGCTTCTGCCATGAGACGCTCGTGCTGATTTTTAGGCCAGCAACGTGGAAGGGATCCAGAAGCAAGGTAATTGGCAATGTCGGCATACCAAGGTCCACTTGCCACATTAATTGCTAATAGGTGTCCATCAGGAAAAATCTCATTAATCGGTAGAGTAAGTCCAATATGGTCAGGGTCCAGTCTAGAAAGATGATCAGCCACAACATTCTAGGCTCTGGCCTTATTGCGGATCTCAATGTCAAATTCTTGAAACAGAAGGATCTAACGAATCAGTCTAGGCTTGGCATCCTTCTTGTGCATGAGATGGCGAATGGCCGCGTGATCAGTGAAAACAATAACATGTGAGCCCAGAAGGTAAGAGCAGAATTTCTCCAGCCCAAAGACGACCGCCAATAGTTCTTTCTCAGTGGTAGTATAATTACGCTGGGCCCCGTCCAACGTCTTACTGGCGTAGTACACCACGAAGGGGTGTCTATCGTGTCTTTGTCCCAGGATGGCTCCGACTGCAAGGTCGGAAGCGTCACACTTGAGTTCAAAGTCGAGGGATCAATCAGGTGGCTGGAGAATAGGGGCCTTGGTGACAGCATTACGCAGCTGCGTGAATGCTTGTATGCAGTCGGGGCCCATATCGAAGGGTACGTCGGTCGATAGGAGATGAGTCAAGGGTTGAGAAATCTTTGATGAATCTCCTATAGAAATCGACGTGTCCCAGGAAGGAGCGGATTTGTTTGATAGAGCCAGGCACAGGTAAATTAGCAATTACATCAAGCTTAGCTCTGTCAGCCTCGATACCCCTATCGGAGATGATATGTCCGAGAACAATTTCCTCGTGTACCATAAAATGACCTTTTTCCCAGGAAAGCACGAGGTTTACATCAATACATCTCCTAATGATACGGGTCAGGTTGGCAAGACATTCATCGAAAGATGGTCCAAAGACCGAAAAGTCATCCATGAAGACCTCGAGAAAGTCACCCACCATGTCATGAAATATTGCTAGCATACATCTCTGGAAAGTTGCTGGCGCGATGCAAAGTCTGAACGGCATCCTTCTAAATGCAAAGGTGCCGAAGGGGCAAGTAAAGGTGGTTTTCTCTTGGTCCCGGGGGTCAATTGCCACCTGGTTATACCCTGAGAATCCATTCAGGAAACAGAAAAATTTATTTCCCGCTAACCGCTCCAAGATTTGGTCAATGTAAGGTAGCATAAAGTGATCTTTCTTAGTTGTAGCATTGAGTTTCCTATAATCTACACACACTCTCCAAGATGTAGGAGTGCGTGTAGGGATGGATTGGCCCCTGTCATTGACACGGATGGTGAGTCCCGCCTTTTTGGGCACGACGTGAATCGGACTCACTCAGGGGCTATCGCTGGTCGGGTAGATTATACCTGCATCCAGCCACTTAATAATTTCCTTTTTAACGACCTCCCACATGTTAGGGCTGAGAAGTCGCTGCATCTCGCTGGAAGGTCGAGCCTCCTCCTCTGTATATATACGGTGAGTGCAGTAGGAGGAGCTAATGCCAGATAAGTCTGAGAAAGACCATCCAATGGCTACCTTGTGTTCCATAAGGACCTTCGTTAGTTTGCACTCTTTCTCCCTAGTCAATTTTGAACTGATGATTATGGGGAGCATTTCATTTGGTCCCAGGAAAACATGCTTAAGTGTACTAGGCAGCTCTTTCAGCTCGGGAGTGGATGGTGAAAGATCTGGCATTTCTTGGGACGAGAGTGTCCTAGGAGGATCGGAGAACAAGTCAGGAGGAAGAAGTTGGCCCTCAGATTGGCCAAGAAGAGGGACTTCTTGGATAGATGGATCCAAAAAGGAATAGCCCCAGTGAGTAATATATGGGCTCAAGGTCCCAGTGTGGAGTTGCAACTCCGCCTGATTTGGCGGGAAAGAAAGGGCAATCCGGTCTTCAAGAGTGTGGATCAGCGGTGAGTAGCCCGGATATGACTCAGACCACGAGGTATGGGAAGCAGAGAAAACCTCATTAGAAGTCTGGTCAGGAGAAGGTACGGGAATAGAGAGGGATGGGGGAACGTCACAATATGTGTCGGTCAGGCAAGCGTCAGTGTTTAAAGGTAGTCTGCAACAGTCAGAATAGGTCTCAACTAGTCCGATACACGCGCTGATGGTCATGTCCTCGTCAGACGTGTCATCCTCGATGCAATCGCAATCAAAGTTCTTGGCTGCCTTGAAGATGTTAAGCTTGAGCTTTTCAGATCCAACGGTAATCTCAATACAGCCCGACTCGCAGTCGATATGGGCACGGGCTGTGGCCAAGAAAGGTCGACCAAGGATGATCGGACAATCAGAAAGTGACCTAGGAACTTCCATATCTAAAACAAGAAAGTCAACAGGGAAATAGAGACTGTTGACCCTAACCACCACGTCTTCCACCACACCCTTCGGAATTTTGACAGAACGATATGCCAACTGTAACGTGACAGGGGTGGGTTTCAGATTTCCCAAGGAAAATTTTTCGAGCATGATGGTTGGTATAAGATTAATGGAAGATCCTAGATCAAGCAGGGCACGGTTAAAATTGCAGCCTTGGATGCTACAGGAAATAAGTGGTGTGCTCGGATCTTTCTGCTTCGGTGGTAGATTTGACAGTATAGCACAACTCACATGTGACGAGAGAACCACTAGATTCTTAGTGTTCTTTGACTGTCGCCTGGGTGTTGTGTAGTCTTTGAAAAATCAGGCGACAGTAGGTATGTGGTTGATAGCCTCGAGCAGGGGTACCTTGATTTTAACATCCCTGAACAAGTTACGCAGGTTATCAAAGGCCTACGTATCCTTCTTCTTGCCTTTTGGCTCCCTCAGTAGAGCCTCAAGGAATGGGACTGATTCTGGCACCAATTTGGGTGTATTGTCCTCTCGCGAATGCGGCGCGCATCCCGAATGGGAGAGCGATGAAGAAGATGGGCCAGGATCAGGTTGAGGTGGATCGATGGTCTGCTTACCGCTCCTCATAGTGATCGCATTGGACGATGCGGGTCCAGTGGGATCATAAGGCGAAGGTGGGTTCGCAATAGGGACATAAGATTGAGGTGCTGCAGCGGGATTAGCCTGAAATCCCGATGGAATGCTCAGAGCCTGTTATCAAAGGCCTACGTATCCTTCTTCTTGCCTTTTGGCTCCCTCAGTAGAGCCTCAGGGAATGGGACTGATTCTGGCACCAATTTGGGTGTATCGTCCTCTTGCGAATGCGGCGCGCATCCCGAATGAGAGAGCGATGAAGAAGACGGGCCAGGATCAGGTCGAGGTGGATCGACGGTCTGCTTACCGCTCCTCATAGTGATCGCATTGGATGATGCGGGTCCAGTGGGATCATAAGGCGGAGGTGGGTTCGCAATAGGGACATAAGATTGACGTGCTGCAGCGGGATTAGCCTGAAATCCCGATGGAATGCTCGGAGCCTGCAGAATCTCATGAACCTGCCCCTGAGAAGGTCGTACCTGTGGTTGAGGACCACGGGGTACGAAATTTCGCGGGTTGGGAACAGGATGGGCTGGAAGAGTGCCCTGAGATCGAGTCGCCATGTGTAGTTGACTGATCTCAGCATTCTGCTGCGCCAATTGGTGCTGAAGAGAGGTCACGTTCTCTTCATGGCGCTTTGACATTTCTGTCATCATTCGCATCAATTTATCAAGAGGACTTGATGTGTGTTCTGTTTGCGGTACGCAAGGACCTACTGGCGGACTTGCCATAGGATTAGATTGGGCCCTTGGGATGACTGGTGCGGACGGTCGCATTGGTCCACCCGCGGGGTTTTGGTGCTGCAGGTTGTTGGACCATGCAAAGTTCAGATGATTTCGCCACCCTGGGTTATAAGTGGCAGAGAACGGGTTGTTCCCCAGGGCGCAAGCGTCTTCTATGCTAGAAGATGCGTCTGCATGTAAATATGCTTCCGAGCACACGGAGGCTTGGTCCTCCGTGTCAAAATATTGGTTTGCAGAAGCCAGATCCACATGACTTATCGAATCGCTCGGCGCGACACTCGGTAAGGAAAGTCTTACTGGGTTTCTCGGGATAAGCCTAGTGTTGGATGAATTGGAATTGTGACGAAGTGGTGAAGTGGGGGTGTTTGCCATAGAATGGGCAAGGTTGGCCAGAAGCTCGTCCAGCTTCTTGTGCACGACGGAGACTTCATCTAATTTCTCTGCAATAAGGCTGAGATCAGTGGATGAATGGGAGGGTCCCATGTCAACTTTGTGGACATTACGGGGCAGGCTGGTATGATCAAAGGCGACAATGGAAGCATTATTCATTGAGTTTTCACTCATATTTTCAAATAATTCGAATGCTCCATTCTCGTCTTTATTCATGAAATTCCCTTCGCAGGAATTGTCTGCAATCTACTTCAAAGTCTCATTTAGCTCATAATAGAAAATCTGTGCTATATGCCACATAGGCAGACCGTGGTGCGGACACTTCCTGAGGAGGTCATTATATCTCTCCCAAGCCTCATGAAACTGTTCGCCGTTTTGTTGCGTAAAGAAAGTGATAGAATGGTGAAGCGCATTGGTTCGCCCGATTGGGAAGAACTTCTTGAGAAACGTTGTTTGCATCTCTTCCCAAGAGTGGATGGTTCTCCCAAGGGTGCGTAACCATTGCGATGCTTTATCTCACAATGAAAATGGGAACATTTTCATGAGGACTATAGGTAACCCGATATTTCTTGGTTTAACTGTTTCAGCCAATCGGGTTAGGTCTTCCAAGTGGAGAAAAGGATCTTCACTTACAAGACCATGGAAGTGAAAATTTATTAGGCCAATTATGTTAGGTTTCAATTCAAAGTCATCCCTGCCCATGGGGACCCGAATTTGTCTTATGGTCTCTGTAGCAGTGGGATTCTGATAGGAGCTAAGAGACATAGGCTCCTCCCGTTCGGGAGGGTTCTGCATTTCCTCCAATGTTTCCCTAATGGCCTCAATTTGTTCATTATACATTTTCATTTAGGCTTGGAGGCGGGTTATGGGATCCAAGGCTCCACCACCTGGTGGGTTTTGAGGGCGGTTTCCTCCCACGGGATTTGGGGGTGGGCATGCAGCCATGTTTGTGGAGGAGGAGGACAATTCGACTTCTTTTCTAAATTTATCAGACAATTCACACAGTTCAGGGTTTTGTGACCTCCTCCTAAACATGCACTATCGCAGGAAGAATTGGGGGGATACGAAGGGAACGGGAGATGAGAGAAATGACGCCACAAAGGTACACTTGATGACAAATCAATACAATCAAATTCCTAAACTCTACAGTGTGCCTTTAGACCTAAAGATCTAAGTTACCTACTATCACGACCTACGGAACCGAATGCGAGCACCGCGGAACCACCAGGCCAGATTGAAAGGCCGTTTGCCCCAGTCTTAGACACTCGATAGCACGCGGGAACCCTCACCAACATGTAGGCGCTACACACAGGTAGTTAGACCTCCAATCCTTAATAAGGTTCAAGTTGCTACCAGTTTTAGTTAGAGGCTTAGGATCAAGTGCTTCTGGAATGTGAAGGGCGGTATTTACGGGTAATGCCCAAGTGATTGATTTTATAAAGTGTGTAAACTAAGCATGCAATAGGGAAATCTCCCCGAATTGAAGTTTTAATTGGTGAATGGTTTTTAGAGTTTCAGCCTTAAGTAGTATGGATTTTAGGATTTCGCTGAATTAGCAATTCAACCAATCTCCAGGTTTTGAGAGAATACAAGTTTTCTTCTAAGTCCAACAAACCCTTCTTCAATGTCAGTTGATTAATGCATGCTAAAATGCAATGGGCTTCCCTAGATGGAGATTTCTATGTGTGGATGCACGAGTCAATTTTAGATTAGTGTGAAAGGGAGCCAAAACACTTCAATTCAAGTGCTCTCAATCACCAGAATGATGTTCCACACACAAGGCTCAACCATAAGATAAAGAAAATCAAATTGTTGGGGTTGAAGTATTCGGGATCAAATCTTAGGCACGTGAAAGGTCGTGGTGGGGTTGGAATCAACTCAATTCCAAGTCTCCCCACCAAAAATGTGATCCCGAATTGCAGATAAATGAGGCAAAGAGGGATGGCAATCAATCTTTTTTATTTTTGCCTCAAAGACTACTTCACACGGCGAAAGATTCAAGAATCAAGATTCTTGGATCTTCGCTATGCGAAGTTTGGCGGGAAATCCCGAGGCGGTGGGAGTGATGGCAAATAATCAAACAAGTGATTTTTAATCCACTTGCCCCAAGAGATCCCAAAAAGTGTTTTTTTTTTCTTTTTTTTATTAAGGTGATAAGTTGACCTAAGTTGCTAAGAAAGAAAGACCTACCTATTCAGCAACGTGGGCGAAGCTCCAGTGTGGTGCCGGCGACTTCATGCTCCCGTTCCCACCTTGAATCTGCCTACGTCTCCGACTTCGTCTGCCTGCCTTCTTCTTGCAACTGGTTCACCTGCACACCAACAGACAGAAACACCCGTGAAGAGAAGGGTGTGAAAAGAGAGAAATTAAAGGAATGGAGTAGAAACTTACCTGAATGCGCACTTCCCCGGCAACGACGCCAGAAAAAGTGTGGTGTAGACCTGGATAGGTTGTGTTAATATGGTGATTTAATCGTTGAAATGAGTATAGTGGTTAATCTAAATCGAGCCTAAGCATCTTTTTACAAAATTTTTAACCTGGTCTACTTGATTTTATCTTGGTCACTTTTATGCCTAGGGTCGAACTCAAGGAAGCGGGATTAGAGGTGAATAAGTTTCTACGCCCTTCCTACAACGAATCTCTTCCGTTTGTTTATTATGTTTTTGGTATTTTTTTATTTAAGATTTTTTTTTGATAATTTTTGTCCTTGAGGTACACCCTGAAAATTAGGTTCTTAGCTTTGAGCCAAATTAGGGTTCCAAAACTGGTCTTGCTATTCGCAAGACTGAGTACTTGCAAGTCAAGGATTATCTTTTCTCTTTTGTATATATATATTTTTTTATCTTTTTAATGGCAGGAAAGAGAAATAGAAATAAGATAAATATAGTATATATATATGTATATACTATATATGTATATAGGGTGGGGGTGGAGGTGGAAATGACGTGTAGCACGGTGTCGAGTTGATCGTCGTCTAGGAAGATGCAACCAATAGGACGAAGTGCCGCGTGGAGTGTTGGATGGATGGGTGGAAGATGTGTGTGGAGACGCTTTCTGTACTCGTGTATTGGGGAATATCAGCAACTGGTGTAGATATTCTCGCGATACAACGTGTGGTAGGTGATATGAAAATATATATTTATATGTATATATATATAGATATGGTTATAATTATATAGGTGTATATGTAGTTATATATATATATGTATATGTATATATATATATATATATATATAGGTATGTAAATATATATAGATAGATGTATGTATGTATGTATCTATATATATATATATATCTGTATGTATATATAACTATATAGATGTAGATATATATATGTATACATATATATAGTAATATATGTATATATATATATGTGTGTGTGTGTGTGTGTGTGTATTTATATCTATAGATATATATGTATATATGTATGTATATATATGTATATATATGTGTATAAATATATATATATATATAAATATATAGATATATATATGTATGTATATATGGATATATAAATATATATATAGATAGATGTATGTATATATATATATATTTATATATTTATAATTAGATATATATGTATATATATATATATATAACTATATATATATATATGTATATATATATATAGATATATTAGTATAAATATCTATGTATATATACTTATACTTAGTTGTATAGGTAATAATATATGTATAGATATATGTATGTATATATATATATATATTTATAAGTATATAGTCGTGTACAAGTGATTGGGTGTGTGTACGAGAGTGTGTGTGTGTGTATGTGTCTGCGGGAGGGAGTGAGAGAGAGAGAGAGCGTCTGCTGGCGAGTTAAGTCGTTCGAAGGCTTCAGCCGTCGTCTAGTGGTCCACGCGTAGGCGTAGGTGCGCGAAGATGCGTGCGCACGCTGGAGGGAGCGGGCGTGGGAGGAAGGTGTAGCACAGCGTGCTGCGGACTGTAGCACACCGCGCTGCGCGTTGAGGTGAACGCGGGTGAAGAAGCAGGCGCTAAAGCGGGCGGGTGCAGACGTGAGCGCAGGTGCTGGAGCAGGCGCGGGGAGAGATGCAGGTGCGGGCTGGAGGTGGTTGCGGCGCGGAGAGAGAGTGCGCGGTGACCGGATAAGTGAGAAACTTTCCGATCACCACACTGTAGCTACAGTGTCTCGCTCTCTAGCGTGAACAATAGCTATAGTGCGCTCTCGGTGCGGGCGACCGGTTGCGCCTGGTTTAGCGTGCGCGGGCGCTGTGGAGCGGGTTGTCGCATGCGCGGAAGGAGCTGCGCCGGCTGCTGGCGTGCGCGGTGGTCTACGCGCGGGCGAGAGGTGGCCGGTGCCTTGCTGTAGCTGTAGTTGAGCTTCAAAGCTCGACTCTGTGGCAATGGCGGAAATGGCTGGAACGACGAAAACAGAGAGGTGAACCACCACGCCCACCGGCTCTTTGATGAGCTGGGCGGTCGTGGGACTCACAGTGGTGGTTGTGTACCACTGTGAGCTGCTCCTGCCTGCAGCGTAGCTCTTCAGGAGGAAGAGAGGCTGCATATGGAGGGGAGAGGGGAGGAGACGGCCTGGAGAAGGAAGGGTGTTGTCTGTGTTGTGTGGGCCAGGCTCCCCGCACGGAAGATAGCTGTGCCCTTTTTAAAGAGGAAGGAGGCAAGCACAACCATGCCCTGGGCTGTGCATGGCTGTGCATGCGACTGACAGGGCAAGCAGAGGTAGAGAATGGAGTGAAGAGCAAGCCATGCTCCGAGCCACGTGGAGAAATTCAAAGCCAAATAAAAATAAAAAATAAAGATGGTGAATTTGTAGGGCAGCACTTGAGGAATACGTTAATTTCAAGGCCATTTTATTCACTCTCCTCCCCTCTCAAATAAATGCATGCATGCGTTTATTTTTACAAATGTGACTATGGCTACCTAATATACACTGACAATGCTTGGAAATAGCACAAGATGGCACAATTGTTAGTGCATTTTTGCTGTGCAATCACTCAACTCCAACAACTCCAGGCTTATAAAAAATAATTGACTAGGACCGTCACAAACTTAGCCAACAATAGGCCACCCATTTCTGAACCAACTATTCCATTGAGGGAATTTTATGATCCCTCCAACTATGAAGAAAGACGAGGGGTGGTCATCCTTGATGGAGAATTTGAAATTAAACTTGCAGTCCATCTTATTAATCATTTTCATGGCCTTCCTCGAGAAGACCCGTTTAGACATTTAGAGGAACTCACCATCCTTGCCCAAACCACCAAATCCTGAAATAGTTTAGAAGATCTATGGCTAATGCGACTTTTCTTGCTTTCTCTAAATGACAAGGTCGCTTATTGGTTTAGGACTATAGAAAAACTAATTACTACCTAGATGCAACTAAAAAGCACATTTCTTAAAAAATATTTTCCGATTGGTCGCACTAATGCCTTACGTCGTGCCATAACAACCTTCCAACAAAAATCCGAAGAACCCATGCATGAAGCATGGGAGAGATTTTAGGACTTATTAAGAAGCTGCCCCCATCACGAGGTGTCACTTTGGCAACTCGTGCAAATATTCTACCATGGTCTTAATGACCAATTAAGGTGATTTGTTGATGCCTCATGTGGGGGCAATTTTTTAAATAAAGATGCTGACAGTGCCTACGAATTTTTTGATGAAATGAGCGAAAACTCTTTCAACCATTCGTCCATGAACACTTTTGGTAGAAATGCCAACTCCCATGTCAGTGTTCATGAAGTAAGCACACAACACACTCTCGGTTACACAAGATGATTTGTAACTTTTTGCACAAAGACCTGATCAAATGCAAATCAATCAAAAGAAATGAAAGAAAGGTTTAACTTGCGATCGCAAAACCCATTACTGACCAACCCTAACTCTTGCCTTTCTAATTCCGACACTAACCCGACTCTCTGCTGGAAAAATTTACAACAAATTGACAATAGCGGATTTCAAAATTTTGACTTTGCACAGGAATTTATTGGGACTTTTGATAATTCTTCATCTTATGTCCTAGTAAATGAAAACATTTCAACTCTCCCGGATGATTTTAGAAATAATTCGTCCAATTTTTATAATCCTACTTGGAGGAATAACCCGAATTTCTCCTGGAAGAATCACAATCAGATTCCACATCTTCAAAATCACGCAGGAAATTTTGGCCAAAACCAACCTTTGCAGGCTGATATTAATACTCAATTAATGGAAACCCTGCAAGGAATGCAAAAGCAAATGAACAACATTACCCGTGTTGTTTCTAATTTACAAAATCAAATCACAGTAACACCTGATCAAAGGCTAATGGAAAATTTACCTTCCCAACCTGTCCTAAACCCAAATCAGCGGAATCAATTTCAAAGCGAAAGCAATTCAAGACAACAAGGTCAACAACCAATCAATCCCTCACCTCAATTCTCACTCGGTTTTCAAAACCCGCAACAAAATCAACGATTTCCACAACGAAATAACCACACTGCTAATGCAGTCACACTAAGTGGAAAAACTACACATAATGCCGACTCCTCACGGGAAAATAAACCAGATCAAGAACAAATTTTTCCCACCACCGTTCACTCTTAGGAAACTAAAAATGGCACAACACCTTTTCCGAAAGCACTAAACTCTAAGAAAAAGAAACTTAGAAAACTAAGCCAACCGAAGAACAATTACATGACTTATTTGGCCAAGTGAAAATCAACATCCCTCTCCTAGATACAATTAAAAACGTACCTGCCTATGCAAAATTTTTGAAAGAAATTTGTACACCAAAAAGGCAGACCAAAAATCTAGGAAAAGTCCTCTCTAAGACAGTTAGCTCTGTTGTTCAGAGCAAGCTGCCTCATAAGAGAAAGGACCTGGGTTCTCCGTTAATATCAGTTGTCATCAATGACACTACTTTTGATCGTGCCCTTTTAGACCTTGGTGCATCTATAAATCTCATCCCTACTATCCTTTTCAACGAATTTCAGATCGGTGAACTTAAACCTGTGAAGGTTACCCTTCAACTAGTTGACTGATCTGTTATTCATCCAAAAGAGATTGTAGAAGATGTTATAGTTCGGGTACAAAATTGTCTCTTTGCCACCTTGACATCGATGTACCTGAAGCACTCAAAGATGCACCCATCATTCTCGGAAGACCCTTCCTTGCCACCTCAAAAGCTAATATAAATTGCGATTTCGGTAAAATGGACATCACTTGTGGTGGTGAGACACTCACTCTAGATATTTTTAGGGCTTCCAAAAGATTCCACGAACCAGATTTTTTCAACGACTCAGATTCTGAAACCTCTAATCTTGTCGAGGAAATGCTTTCTGTAAATACGTGTTTTGCTATCGATAATTCTCCTGAGCAGCAGCAATCTTCTAACCCACCCCTACCCACCACATCGGATTTTACGCTAACTTCTAACCCTATCTCGAAACTCGACCTGCAATTAGAATTGAAACCCTTGACGGATTCTTTAAAATATGTATTTTTGGGCCTCAACGATACAAAACCCCTTATTATTAATTCCAAACTATCGGGGTTACAAGAGGAAAAACTACTCCAAGTTCTAAAGAAATATCAAAAAGCAATCGGTTGGACTTTAAGTGATTTAAAGGATATCGATGTGTCCTATTGCACTCACCATATTTATCTCGAGGATGACTCTTGACCTTTTCGCCAACCTCAACGTCATTTAAATCCAACTATGGAGGAGGTCGTAAAATGGAAAATCATTAAATGGCTTGATACGAGAATTATTTATCCTATCTTTGATAACCAGTAACACTACAATAAAATATGTCTTTAGTGAACATATTTTAATGACAAATTTATTTTTAATGATCAAATAACGATGGATGAGAAAAATGATCTCCAAAATTTAGTTACTTCTTTTGAGACAAATTAAATATCTCTAAAATTTAATCATCATTATTTCATAGAACTTTCCCCCATACCTAATTTCATTTTCCACCCAAATACATATTTTCCCTCCCCCAATAACCACCCATATCACACTCTCCTGCCAGAGCCCCAAACCAAACCCTAACCCCTCACCTTCCTCACGCTTCCATGGTGAAGAACAAGCATAGGCTCCTCCTTAAGTCCCTTCCTTCAGAACCCTTGCATCCCCATGTGCTCCCCTCCTCTGACGCCCTCCCCAGCCCCGCGACAACCTCGCAAGGACAACAACCACTCCTCCACGGCCACCCCTCCCTCCTCCCGTAAGAGTCGTTGCCGCCCCTCCTGCCCCCCGTCCCTGCTCGTCGTCATCGAGAACAAAGGCGACATCGGACTCGAGTGTGATCGACTTGTGGTCCTCGTGGAGCTGACGTCCCTTGTGCCTTGGAAGAAGCAGGTGGCAAAGGTCGTGCCCTCGATGCACGTGCTCGTGAAGGTGTTCTGCATACCCATGGAGCCCAACTTCTCTCTTCCTTGGTAGAGGAAGTAGCAGTACAGGTCTAATAGCCGCAGCTTCATCATGTCCTACTGCAGGGTCCATTTTTAAATTTCGTAGAGTTTTCAATGTTTTTCTTATAGTGTTAAATTGTCAACCCCTTTGTTTCCTCTTTTTTCTCTCCTTTCACGCCTCATTTTGTCGCCCCCAAATGAATGGGATCGAAACGAAGAAGAGGAGAAAGTGGAGGACGACGAGGGGATCCCTAAAAGGTTGGAGCCATGGTGTCGAAGCGAATCCTCAAGGAGCTCAAGGACCTCTAGAAGGATCCTTCCACGCCTTGCAGTGCAGGCTCTATAGCTGAGGACATGTTCCATTGGTAGGCTACAATCATGGGTCCCCCTGACAATCCATATGTTGGAGGAGTCTTTTTGGTCACCGTTCATTTTCCTCCAAATTACCCATTTAAACTGCTTAATGTTGCATTTAGGACGAAGGTCTTCCATCTAAACATCAATAGCAATGGTAGCATTTACCTTGATATCCCAAAGGAACAATGGAGCCTAGCATTAACGATTTCCAAGGTGAGACACATTCAATACCTCATTATTTATTGGAGATGGTGTGAGGACATTGTTTACCACATCCAGAGGTTAGCTTTTAAGAGAAATGTTATGGTTCTTTCTAATACATTGGGCCTATTTAATTCAAAAAAAGTTAGTGTAAGTTCTAGTTGTTACTCCATAGAATGCTATTCTTTTTTTTTATTTTAAGACCTTGCTGATAGATAATGCCATACTGTAGTGGATTAAGTGGAATGCTTTTCCATGTAATTTGATTGTAAGATCTAGTTGTCTACTCTACAGAATGCTATTCTTTTCTTCATTTTAGGACCCGTGTTGTTTTTTTTTTGTGAAGGAAAAAAAATCCTATGATATGTTGTTGTTCAATGCCATTAATGAACATATAGATATACTTTCACCATCCTCAGTGACAAAAGATCAACCAAAACAAATAGAACATGGACATCTGCATCTTCATTAGCAAACAACTAACCAACGTAAAGTGCATCAAAAAGCATGTCACAAATGGTTAGCTGGTTTGGATCACCTTTACTGCTGAGAGGCCATGTGTTCATGTTTAAATGGGATTTGAGGTAGGAAAGGCAATGGCCATGAACAATTGATTTGACATAATACCTAACTTGCAAACTGGGCATGAAGCTTTTCTTCTAAGCCATGTGTCAATGCAATTGATTTTGCTTTTGATGTTTCACCCTACAAAAATCGACCTGATCTGATTTTCCTTTTCCCTTTAATTAGCCTTTAACTCCCTTGCTGTTTAATGTTTTCATTGTCATGATTTACATCAGATGAAATCAGTAGAGGGTCAGATATCAATCTATTAGGTTGTGAAGCAGCAAACTCAGAAGGATCAATGTCATCAACGACGTTCACATGTTGCTCCTCATCTGCACTATTTTCATGGGCACATTATAATTTCTATCTTTTATTAAATTCATTGTGCTTCTTGCTGCTGCATTAGGATTCAATATATTTTCCACTCTTAGGTGGATTAGCTAACCTTTATTTTGTGTAATTTTTTTGTAGGACTATCATTTCATACAACAAAGAAATCTTTGGCTAAAGCCTTTTTGCACTATGGCCAAGTCATTGAAGGTAATTATGTGCTTGGTTGTTTGCCCCACATGACCCTAATATGCATTTGTGGAATGATCTTGTGAGATATAGATCTCACCATGATGTGATATATGTTCATGGAAATTATAGATTGCATATCTCCTACCATGCTGGTTCCATCAAGGTATTTGCTCCAAGCATTTTAGTATAAACTTCATTTTCCCCCATAACTTATGCATTATGTTAAGTACAACAACCACCAAATCAATTTTATTTTGCCCTATAGTCAAGGAAAACCATTCGATAAGGCATCAATCTAATTTATGAATCCCATATTTCTCTGTGATTATGCCTAGACATTTGTTTGTACTAGGTTCATAAGTAGATATTCAACATTACTACATTAGTTCAGAAGCAAATTAAATTCCTTATTCTAACCTTTGTTCTTGCAGATTAAATCCCAAGAGGCTGGGTGGCAACTTCAAAGAAGAAGTTCAGGTTGATATCTTGCATGTAAATATGTACACTAGTGAAGCACTAATACCAGTGAATTTTGATTTTGTGATTTATGTGTATTTTGGTGTTTCAGGTCCAACTTAGTTCGGAACAGAATGATGGCTCTTGTAAATTGCTTGATAGGATTTTTGTGAGTTTACATTTGAAGCTAATTTATTTATTTACTTGTTAGCCAATCCCACCTAGTGTGGAAAAAGGCTTTGTTGTTATTATTGTTATTTATGTACTTATCCTTTGAAGTGTATCAATAAAATGGGTGCGAGAGGCATCTCAATATAAATGTTAAGAGTCATGTTATAGTTGGATTCTGCACATACTATGATCAAGAATAAGGATATGATCCTTTCATAAAAAAGGAATAAGGATAGGATTATGATTAGGAATAAGATTAGGATTTAGGCCTATAGAATGTGCAGTATACAACCTATTTTTCCTTGAGAAGCTTTAATGCAATAAGCTTTGTTGTTCATCTTCATGAAGTGAAATCCCTTTTCCTTCGGTAGATGCTGTTTGTTTATAGAGTCATCGCTTTTTGTGTTGACAGAGATGCTCTTCTTTCTTTACCTTTTCATCCCGTGCTCATGATTTGTTTTTGACAATAAACAAACTTATTGGGAACGAACTGTAGATTAATTCCAGCATAATGACATGTGACACAATTTTCTTCTTTCGTGGAGAGGTTGTAGCAATGAAGGGTGCTTCAACTTTGGTTGATCTGATTTCTAATTTTTCAGGGTGGCAGGTAAATTATGATAACTTTCTTTTCTTCCTTTTTGTTCTCAACAGAGCAAGTCCCTATGAAACCTAAAGGATCTCTGAAACTTTTAAAAGAAATAATAATTGATCCATGCCAATTTAACTTCCATCCAAACCTTTAATTGCCAACATCACAAAAAACCAAAAACTCATAGTTACCATTCCTGGGTCTGACTTGTGCTACCTAGCTTTTGTCAGTCTTTTCTGCAGTGCCAGTCTTTTATGTACCAATGATGTGCCAGCAACGTGCCAGCAAAATGTTCTCTTCCTGGTAATGTTTTATGTACCCATGACATCCACTTCATAGGCTTCACATTTTGACTGCTATAGTCCATTCCCCCTTGAGAACTTCCCTGGTATAGATGTTGAGGTGGGGGTTGATTTGGAAGAGATGGTTGGCCCTGAGGGAAAGAAGTCAGTGAACCTGACCAAGGTTGGAACATTGGTTGTGATAGAAGCTATGGAATTGCACTTGATGCGTGAAAGCTCAAGGTTTGAGGAGCCCGTAAATGAAGTTGATGTGGAAATAGTTGGAGGGAAGGAGGCCTAAGATTTGATAGCATAGGTGCTGGAAGTGGTTGATGGATTATTCTTTGTTTATTCTTCCAATATATCTTTTGTACTGTAGGGAAACAAGCTGACTAAAGTACCTGAAGATTTGATCATTTATTGCAGCATGTTTACTGAATTAAATGCACGTACCATTTTGCAACAATGTAAGTGACCTTTCTTCTGAGCTTAACTTTTAATTGGTTTCTAATGTCGTGTAATTTCTATGTTGGTTCTAATAGAGATGTAAGAATTAGATTTATAACCCATCTGACATAGTTTGAATTGTTTTTCGGTCAACAGCCAAGGAATTGTTGTGAATTTGCTGTAAATATTAGATTTTGAACTATTTTTAAGACTATTCCTATGCAAATTTGCTAATCTTATAAGAAGTATGGAAAATATTCGATAAACGCCTACTCATACATCAACATGCTAGGGGTTAAACATGAAATTCTTACACAAAACACAATAGGCTTAAACTACACCTAATTAAAATCTTATTATAGAGGCTACTCCTAATTAAAATCTTAGGCAAAAGATGACCTTTTGGTGTGTTGCCAGTCGGATTGATCATATACAAGCTGAAATTACTTTAGTTTGGATTACTCAACCAACCCCAAAAACAAGAGGAAAAAAGGAAGAGATTTATCCCAAAGAAACAAAGAAAAGTAGGTATCATGCCAACTTCCAGCCAAATCCTCAACAAGAATTTTAACATATATAATATGCATTAAACTTTTCCTTTTTATGATCTTTTTTTTCTTTTGCCACTCATAACTGATGAATAAATAATTCTCAAGTGATTAACTACATATTTATAAATCAGATGCTCCCATACAGAGCAATTACCTTTGTAGGGATAAAGTTTAATGTTGTTTTTCACTAAAATAGCTAAATTTCTACAAAACAGTACAAGATAACAAAGCACTTGCACTCCATTGGTTCACAGGAAAGCCCTTATAGGCAGATTACCAACATTGACAGCTATGGGAACCAGGAGGGGGTGCAGAGCCAGAGGGCACTTGTCAACAACCTTGCACTTGTTGCTGTACTCGTCACGGTGTCCTTCGCTACTGCATTCATGTTACCTGGCGACTATAATGTAAATCTTGGTGCTCACAAGGGAGAGGCACTGTGCTTAGTTTTGCATGAAATAGGCTTACATTGTAATAGTTTAAACTTCTATTGTAAAGAGGAAAAAAAAGCAAGAGTTGAATGCTCCTTTGTATTATGATGTATTTTTTTATTGTTCTTTTTTGTATTTTCTTCAAAATATTGTAACAAGTACCTTGTATTTTAATTTCAATAAAAATAATGTCTTATGTCGAAAATTACTTTTGTCAAGTTGTCCATGTTATGTATTATTAAAATTAAAAATATTTTGATATTTTATCTTAATGTTTTACATTCATAATTACATAATCATTAAAAGATTATGAGGGGTAATTATTTTTGTTCTTAAAACTTATTGTGATTAATTTTCTTTGACAATAGTTTTGAAGATGAAAAATCCATCTTTAAAACTTTTAGTGACCTTCATTTGGAGAATGGATTTTTAGGGATGGATTTTCCGTCTCCCGCTCTAAAATTTGTCTCAATAGCCTTAAATTCCATCCTCAAAGGTTGTCACTATAAGTGTATTTTGTTGTAGTATGGGTCAGTCCTACACAAGTAGTATCCAAGAAAGTTGGCCTCACTGTTTTTACTAATAATGAGGGTGAAGAAATTTCCACTAGGACACTTTGTGGTGAGTCTGTATTGATTACAGAAAATTAAATACCGTCACGAAGAAAGATCATTTTTCACTTCCATTTATTGATCAAATTTTGGAGCGGCTAGTCGGATAAGATTATTATTGTTTCCTCGATGGATATTTCGGCTACAATCAAGTTGCAGTCCACCCTGAGGATAAGGAAAAGACCACTTTCACCTGCTCCTTTGGAACCTTTGCTTTCCGAAGAATGCCATTTGGATTGTGTAATACACTCGTGACTTTTCAACGGTGCATGTTAGCATCTTTTCTGACCTGGTAGGTGATTGCCTGGAGGTCTTTATGGATGCTTTATCTATTTCTGGAGATTCTTTTGATCATTGTCTCTGGAATTTAGAAAGAACTCTTCAAAAATGCATTGAGGTTAACTTGGTTCTCAGTTGAGAAAAAAGCCACTTTATGATCCAAGAAGGTATAGCCTTGGGCCATGTCATTTCTGGAAAGGGAATCTCGGTGGATAAGGAAAAAGTAGATACAATCTCTAAACTTCCCCCGCCCAGTTTGGTAAAACAAATATGATCCTTTTTGGGTCATGTGGGATTCTATCGACAATTCATAAAAGATTTCTTTAGTATTTCCCGACCTTTAACCCACCTTTTGACTAAAGACCAACCTTTTGATTTTGATCATTGTTGCTTGGAGAGTTTTAATGTGTTAAAACAAGTGATTACTGAGGCACCCATTTTGCAAGCTCCCGATTGGGCTCATCCTTTTGAGATAATGACAGATGCCTTAGACTTTGCAGTAGGAGCTGTCTTAGGGCAACGAATCGACAAGAAACTTGTGATTTATTACGCTAGTAAAACCCTTGATGAAACACAACGGAATTATACTGTTACCGAAAAAGAACTTGCGATCGTGTTTGCCCTCGAAAAATTTCGTTCATATTTGTTAGGGTCACACATCACCATTTACACTGATCACTCGACCTTGAAATACTCTCCGAATAGAAAGGATGCGAAACCCGCCTAATTCGATGGATTTTATTGTTACAAGAATTTGATTTGGAAATCAAAGATAAAGTAGGTTCGCAAAATGTCGTGGCCGATCACCTTTCAAGACTTAACACCGGTGATGTTTTGACCCAAACAGATATCTTTCCCAACGAAATGCTCCTAATCCTAAAATCCCTCCCTTGGTATGCTGATTATGCTAATTCTGTCGCCACTGGACAGTTCCCTTCTGACTGGCCTAAACACAAAAGGGATAAGTTCTTTGCCGAGATTAAATTTTACTTTTGGGAGGATCCTGATCTATTCCGCATCTGTGCTGACCAAGTCATTAGGCGATGTGTTCCTAATTCAGAAATGCGTGACATTCTGAACCATTGGCACTCAATGGCTTGAGGCAGACACTTTTCGGGAAAGAAAACGATAGCCAAGGTTTTAAATGCCAGATTCTATTGGCCAAGCATACACAAAGATGCTCATGAATTTTCTCGATCCTGTGTGTGTTGCCAGAGCATCGGCAACATGAACTCTAAGGATATGATGCCCGTCAACCCAATTTTGGAAGTTGAAATCTTTGATGGGTGGGGCATCGATTTCATGGGATTGTTTGTCGCCTCTTTTGGGTACCGGCACATCCTAGTCGCTGTTGACCACGTTTCAAAATGGATTGAAGCGGTACCCATGCGCACTAATGATCATCAGGTTGTCGTGGATTTTATTAAGAAAAACATTTTTTCATGTTTCGGTGTTCCCAAGGCCATTATTAGTGACGAAGGCTTGCATTTCACACATTCTTAGTTCCGTCAACTTCTTTCTAAATAGAGGGTGAACCATAAAATTTCCACCCCATATCACCCTCAAACTAGTGACCAGGCTGAAGTCTCCAACCAGGAGATTAAAAATATTTTGCAAAGATGGTTAAGCCTGACTGAAAAGATTGGTTGCTAAAACTTGACGATGCTTTATGGGGTTACCGTACTGCATTAAAACCCTGATTGGCATGTCACCTTTTCGCCTTATTTTTGGCAAGGCATGCCACCTCCCAGTTAAACTCAAACACAGGGCTTATTGGGCGATCAAAGAATTTAATTACAATTTGGATGCAGCTGGTAAACGTAGGAAATGACAATTAACTGAGCTTGAGGAACTTCGCAACTTAGCTTATGAAAATGCATGCATTTATAATGACCGAACCAAGAAATTTCATGATAAATTCATTGTTCGGAAAACTTTTGAACCTACACAACGTGTGTGGCTTTTTGATGCGAGGTTACGCTTATTTCCTGGTAAATTAAAATCTAAATGGACTGATCCTTACATTGTAGTTCAATCTTTTCCTCATGGTGCCGTTGAGATTTTGGACCCTAAAAATAATGCTACTTTCAAGGTCAATGGTCAACGACTTAAGCCCTATCTTGATAACAACCCTCGCGAAATTTGATTCTCAAGAGCTCCGCGAACCACCCAATACTTAGTGACTTTACGCCTGGCTGAATGGTGTAAAAGATAGCACTGGATGAGAGATAACTCATCATTTTTCCTGCTTTACTTTTCTCTTTCTTTTTCTAGGTTTTGACCATCCTAAATTCGACCGTCTTTCCTAAAGTAACCCCTTTTCCTCTTGATGCATGAGGACATTGCATATCATAAGCATGGGGGAGGTGTTTTTAAATTTTGACGATCGATTTAAGATTTTTATAAACCTAAAAATACGTATTTTTTTAATTTTCTTCTTGCATATTAAAAAAAATAAATAAAAATAAAAATGTTGAAAACTTTTTGAGAAAAATTTTGAAATAGGGACTAAGGTTGAAAACTCACTTTTGGTACAATGGGATTTAATTTTTAACAAACTAGGGATGATGATACGGATCTGATCATTATAATTTCAGGGTTTATTTTTAGACTAGATCAGATATCCTTCTTCAAAATTCCACCTGAACTCATATTAGTTCATGTGACTTGATCCTCTTTTGTAATATGGAAAGTATCTGGCTTAGTTTTTGATTTAAAAACTTGCATTTCGTGCAAAACTTCTTATGTCAATTTTCACATACAAGCCAACACCTAAAAACAACTAAAAATTAGAAAAGCCCCCTTATTTGGTCTTAGTAAAAGTCTGAAGTAGATCATTGGTTTGAGTTCCCACCACCGAGGAAAATGCCCCTGAGGATGCGATGTCAATATGTTACCGCCTCGGTGCTGCTTCATATCTATATTTCATATCTTTAGACGGAGCATTAAAGTGCATTTTTGCAGCTCAAGTGTCTTGGATGATGCTCTACCTATAGTGTCGGAGCAAGAGCTTGAGTTTGCTTGGAGCATGTTGGATTTTATCGAAGATTCATTTGAGATTTCTCAAAAATTTCTCATCCAATAACGAATCTTCTGGTAATTGACACTCCCTTTGATTTTGACTCCTCATGTCTCAGCGCTTTCGAGACCTTGTGAAGAGCTATTTCAAGTGCACCTATTCTCCAACCTCTCGACCGGTCTCTTGACTTCAGGATGATGTGTGACGCCTTCGACTTTGCTGTCAGAGCTGTTCTTGGCCCGCGTTGGGAGCACCATCCATTTGTAATATACTATGCTAGCAAAACGCTGAACGAGGCTCAGCGTAACTATACAGTCACTGAGAAAGAATTGCTAGCTTTGGTATTCGGGTTGGAGAAATTCAGGTCATACTTACTCAGGTCTAGAGTTATTATCTACATTGAACATTTTGCCCTTTGGCATTTGATGGCAAAGAAGGACGCCAAACCCCGCCTTATCAGATGGATCCTTCTTTTGCAGGAGTTTGATGTCGAAATCCGTGACAAAGCCGAAGCCCATAATGTTGTGGCAGATCACTTGTCTCGACTAGACCCAGACTATATTCCGTACTCCTCGCCGATATCAGACCAATTTCTAGATGAGTCTCTACTGTCCATCAACTCTGTTGAGTTTCCTTGGTAAGCTGATATAGCGAACTATCTCGTTGCAGGTAGGCTACCTATGGGATTATCCAAGGATCAAAAACTCAAATTTATCTCAGAGGCTAAATTCTATTTTTGGGATGACCCACTGCTCTTTCGCATTGGGGCTGATCAGATCATCTGAAGATGCATCCCTGATTCGGAAATCTCTAGTGTGCTATCCTTCTGCCACAGCGGTGCTTGTGGGGGTCATTTCTTGGGTTGAAAGATCGTTGCAAAGATTTTGCAGTCGGGATTTTTCTGGTCAACCATTTTCAGAGATACACACGAGTTTTCTAAGTGCTGTAAGCGATGCCAGTCAGTCAGTTTTATGACCCAGAGAGACATGATGCCTCTCAAATCTATTCTTATTGTAGAAGTGTTCGATGTTTGGGACATCGACTTTATGGGACCTTTCCCGAACTCGCACGGCTTTGAGTACATACTTCTCGTAGTAGACTATGTCTCAAAGTGGGTAGAATCTATCTCGAAAAGACGGGCGGATCATAAGACTGTTATATCCTTCATCTAGGAATTCATTTTTGTGAGATTTGGAGTTCTCCGCACCTTGATAAGCGATGGGGGTAGTCACTTCATCCATGCCCATTTCAGGTCATTATTGAAGAAATACGGGGTGCAGCACGACATTGCTACCCCGTATCATCCACAGATCAATGGGTAGGCTGAAGTATCGAACCGTCAAATCAAGCTTATCCTTCAAAAGAAGGTTAGAGCTGATAGGAAGGATTGGTCATATCGGTTGGTTGATGCACTATGGGCATATCAGACCGCGTACAAGGCCCCACTCGGAATTTCACCATACTGCATGGTGTATGGAAAGGCCTGTCACCTTCCTGTGGAGCTGGAGCACCATGCCTTTTGAGCACTGTAGAAATGTAATTTTAACCTCAAGGCCGGAGATTAGATGGGAAGATTATGAGAATGCAAAAGTATACAAAGACAAGATGAAGGCTTTCCACGATTGACACATCCAGAGGAAGGAGTTCGCACCTAACTAGCAGGTCTAGTTGTTTGACTCCCAACTCAAATTCTTTGTGGAAAAGCTCAAGTCCAAGTGGACTGGGCCATTTCTAGTGGTCCACCCGTATCCTAACGGGGCGATTCAAATTAGAGAGCCAAAATCTGGGCATGTTTTTATGGTCAATGGCTAGTGCCTCAAATTGTTTTTTGCCTAGGAACCTCTTGCTGATGAAACGATACATTTTCTCGAGGACCTGTGATTGATGAGTTGCCTAGCTGGAGGCGTTAAACTAAGCACGTATACATATACACATATCATATATACATAGCATATTTCATTTTCGCATATTGTTTTGCATATTGTGTATGGCATTGTAGTGATGGCATGAGCTGAACGACAACTCAGAAGCAGTTTCTATCCATGTACACCCTGCCTTATTCCAATTTCTTTTATTCATGCATGGGGACATGCAAACACTTAGGCATGAGGGGGGGGGGGGGGGGTAGTCCATAAAAACTGAAAATTTTCTGCCAACAATTGGGGGAATTAGATCGTTTTATCGAGAGGTTTTATTAAAGATTTATTCTTTAGTAGATTCCTGATCGCACGGGTTTTGCGTGTTTGAAATCAGGGTTACGAGTAACCCGTCGTAGTTGCAAAACTCGTAATCAAATATAATTTATACTGAAACTCCAAGGGAGTCCTGGGTCGAACATAGGGGGTGACGTTTACTTTGTATGAAAATCACGCTTCAATTTGTTTCTTTTTGGTGTTTTGTGGTTTTGTTATTTTTTTGTTTTTGAAATAAAATGACAAACAATCACAAGAGAGAGATAGAATCGAATATGATATATTGCATGAATGTCAATTATAATAATCTAGAAAACATAAAAAGAGGGGGAGGTGAGAAGAAATCTCCCGAAACGGTTGTTCGGTGAGACGACGATGCCTAGCGGAAGCTCAGACGAAGGAGTTGGGAAGCAAGACGATGGAGGTGAGATGTAGGAGGACGTCGGGTAGAGGAAAGCTTCAGCGCAGCTTCAGAATGGAGGTGAGAAGGCGGAGATGATCTGCTACCGGAATGGAGGTGGGAAGACAGCTCCAAGGCAACCTATGAATGGGGATGGGAAGATGGAAGAGTATTTGGTGGGGTAGAGTTTCGTTACACTTATAGGCGCCTTGGGAGCTTGAGAGCAAGCTCTAACAGAGCGTTGGTAGGCTTGCTAGAGCTTGGGAGTAGGTGGGAGTAGAGTAGTTAGAGATGGCTTAGAAGGAAGGGGGTGTAGGTTCTTTTATAGTGGATGAGAAGGGGCTAGAATAGGTATGGGACCATTAGCGACCTCCAGGTTGTCGCTGTAAGTGTCGCTGTAGGCAGCTCACGCCTGCTCACGCATGCAGCTGGCCTTGTTGGCGTGCGAACAATTGGCGACGGTTGTAAGCGTCGCTTAATGTCTTCCAGGCTGTCGCTGAAGGCTGGTGCCAACCAAGCATGCGCCTGCTCATGCCTGCAGTTGGTCGGCGAATCACGCACCCTTGGTTGCATGCGTGCACTTGCGCGCTGGCTGTGAGCGCTGATTAGCCCATATTTGTGAGTTATTTAAGTATTTAAGTGCCTCGACATTAAGTTAATTTTAACATTTAGATAGCATACATTAGTATGTAATTAAATTAATTTATATTTTTAGCTTAAGTGCATAATTCATGTGTGGCATCCGTATTTAAATGCATTTAGAATTAACTTAAAATTGCATTCATTTAATTAGTTAACCAATTAGGTGCATTGCATGCATTATTTTAAGTTAACATAAAAGTTAAGGGTTTGTATATAAATAATCATAATATTTGATTATTATTTTATTCTTCTTCTATGAGGAACGACTGCATTTCTTCCTCTAGCTACCGCATTGAAGAGCCTAGTTAAGGAGGAGCGCCAGAAGTGGATCTGGTCTCCTTGATTGGGATAAGGAAGAGAGGGAGGCTGCCATGCTCCTGGAGTCGCCGCTCGCCAATCACCATGCATCCGCCCATCACTATGGTCTCCACGGCCGAGCCTCGCCACACCATAGGCCGGTGGAGTGATAGGCCACCGCGCTAAGCCGGCGAGCTCGGCCAATTACCATGAGTGTGTGCCTCATCAGCCACGCAAAGAACTCCTTTCTTCTTTCTCTTTATTCTCTCTTCTCTTTTCTTTTGCATGATACTATTCATCATCACCTTTGTTACTCTGTTTGCAAGCCTCAATGAACCCACCACCACCATCACTGCAGACCACCTTCACGCCAAAGCGGCCAGCAACAACCACCTCCTACTGCCCGAGCACATCTTCCCTTCCACACATAGATCCCAGCTGCTGCACACTCCACTAGCTCCTCACCCACGCACCTCTTGCAGCACGCACCTCCCGCGCACCTACGCTTCACCAGCCCGCGTGCGCACCTACCGCACACCCACAGCAGCCGTCCGCCCCTCTGCATGCGTCTGCATCCGCCTGCACGCCCCAGCCACTCCGCTTCCAGCCCGCATGCGCCTCCCCTCGACGTGCCTCACCTCTTGTCGCGCACACCACGCATAGCACCGCTCTCCACCACGCGTAGCAGCCACCCTCCCGCACCTCCACTAGCACGCCTCAGCCCCTACCGCACACCTGCAGCAGTCGTGCCCCACTTCCAGCCCGTGTGCACCTCCCTGCATGCATCCTCCAGCGCTCGCTCCTTGCAGCACTACTCCTCGCCTCCAGCTGCGTGCGCAAGAGTAGCAGCGATAGCCGCCACCGCCGCTGCTTCTCTCGTCCATCCAGCCGACTCAGGCCATCTCGCGACACGTCGCCGCCACCGCCACGAAGGCTTAAGCTCCGACCGACCTTTTCTCAGAGTAGATCCTCGAATGATCCTCTCTCCCGTGTGCGAGGAGGAGAGAGGTATAATCCTCTGTTTTTGCTTGAATTTCTATTTACAGAAATTGCCATTGTCAACATTCATTTTCTTGATTTATTTGATTAATTAAATTATGGTGAATTTATGGCTTTATGCCTATGCTTCTAGAGAATTGTTAAGCCTTATTGATTCATCTCTATGTGCATTACATTTAATTTCAAATTACATTTTAGTATGCATGCAAGTGAAAAGTACATGGCATACCCTTGCACATGGGTAATTTTCTTATGTAAAAATTACGTTAACACCCTTTGACTTCTCCATAAATTTAAGGTTTACATTCAGAGCTACATAGCCGTTGTTTGAATTGACAAATATTTCAACGAACTTGATTTCTACTCAATTGCGAGTCTAAATAAGTCATTGCCTCCCTGTGGACATGACCCGTTCTCCTGTGAGTGGTTTAATTTTAATTCTAATTTTTTTGTTAAGCGGTTTTCCACCACTTTAATACTAAAATGACAAATCATCCTAATCATATTATTCGAAAGTGAAAATCAACTTACCAAGCGCGCTTGCACGCGTGCGTGCTTGCACTGCACTGTGGTTGGCTGAGCGCGTGTGTGCCTCCAATTTCTAATTTGGGGCATTCGCGGGCTCGAACCTACGCCCCTTGATCAGCAAAAGGTGCTTAGCCACTGCGCTAGGCTCTCCCTTGAGTTGCAAAGAGGCGTGTGGTGCGGAGGCCTCTCAGCCATTAGACCAAGATCTAACGGCTGGGAATGAATGCCACGGATGATGGAGAGGTGGGAGCGGGCGTTGCTGGTTGATGTTGGGCGGCCTAGATGGCTCCACCTGGCACCATCTGGGCCATCCATTCTTCTTTCTTTTGTAGAGGGTGCCACGGTGCTTAGATCGAGAAGATTCCCACGTTGCTGGACTGTGATCGTCGCTCCGGATCCATCCGTATGGTCAGATTTTCCATCCGAAACCCGTATGGATGTCGCATTGCCCTCTTGGCCGTTGATCTTCCTCGAACTTTGTATGATGCTATGGGACTTCAATCTAGACGATTTCGGAGGTGTTATACTCCAATCGTTGTCCTGATCAGATCCATATGATCCGATCGTCCATCCGAGGCCTTGAAATAAATCTTCTTATCTCCTGACCATAAAAAGGACCTAATTAACCTAAAATATATACGACTACTCTAAATACAGAATGATGCATGCTATGCAATATTTATAATATGAAATGCAAATCTAAGCCTATGAACATGCATGATTAGGCATTTTAACCTAAATAGATGTGTCTATATCATACCCCCATGCTTATCTTTTACTGGTCTCTAGCAAAATTAAACTACACCCTATGTATAAAAATAGAATTAGGATTAGATTGCTTAAGCCTAAGTTGTTTATTAACAATAGAAAATTTCAACTAAGGTCCTAAACAACGAAAACTCAACAGTACCCAGGTGTCTACTAGAATGCTGATTGCCCAAGTCCTCGCCTTATTTGAAAATGAAAGATACATTTTTTTTTTATTTTTCTTCTTTTTTAATTTTTTTGTACTTTTGGAGTTTGAAAGTTCTGGGATAACTTTTTACGGCTACCCGACCCTCCCAAGACTCGAAAAGGACTCTAAGTGCTAAGCATCTAGTGAAAAGAGTGAAAGACTCACTAGGTGGCCGTTAAAACGGACTTTGAGTTTCTACGACCCTAGGTGACCTTGCCTAGAGGTTTATCTTTTCGAATGGTAGCTTTCTCCCTACTTTTATTTATGGGGTCAACACAAGGGCGAACCCAATATATACCTCTCTGATTTATTCTACTTTCTTGCTTCTTCCCTAAGTGTTTTGGGAATTATTGTGCATTTTTGTGAGCTGGACTCTAGACAACCAGCCAATGGGCTGTTACCCACGACTACTTGCTAGCCATACTCGTGTGGCTTTATTATTTTCTTTTTTTTTATTTTCTCCTTTTTCTATTTTTTTTTCTTTTCTTTTTGGGTGTTTCTTTTTTTCTCTTTTTTCTAGGTAGGTGGCTTCCTTGATCTAAGATTTACCTAAAGGTAGTACAAAGAAAATGATCTTGTGGTTGTGCTCTGGACAACCGACCAATGAGCTGTTACCATCGACAACTTGCCAGCCATACCACCCTAGATAGTTCATTAGCTTCCCGATTTCTGAAGAAACCACTGAAAAGTGAGTCAGTGCAAAAAGTGTGTAGATACTTAGGCTTAAAGTCCCCTCAAATCAGAGGGTGGGTTGATAAGTCGTATACTTATCACCCCAATTTATTCACCAGATTAAAGATAAATTTGAATTGGCGAGGACTCTAGACTAAGTCTACATTCTAATGGACACCTGGGCTAATTAAACCCGAAGATCTGAAGAGTCTAAGTATTCAGGTCCTATCGTATCATTTCCTAAAGTTAATAACCTCCAAATGACTAAGTTCTCTTCCCCTAATTCTTTTTTTTTTTTGAATTTTCAAATTTTTTTAAAAGAAACTAAAAGAAATTCTACTGAGTTAACAAAATGATTTCAGGATAAAGTATCCACCCCCTATGCCTAAATGATACAATGTCATTGTAAAAATAAGGACATGAAAATGGCAAAATAACAAAATATCACCTGAATAGCATGAAAATCTGGTCAGCTCTGCAGAGAGAAGAAAGTATACACAAGTGCTAAATTTAATGCTTTTAGCTAGGCATAAAATACATATAAGGAAGAAATTGAGAATTCACAAGTGCAGGTTAGAATCAAAATAAAAATATTGATTCTCAGAACCACTAACAGAATATGTCCACAGATGTGGACCAAGTTATGGTGTAGACCCATTCCCCAGGGTCGAGTGGTTCTCAGGTTCTAGATGAAAACGACGATAGGTTACTCGTAACCTCGATTTCAAACATGCAAAACTCGTAATCAAATATAATTTATACCAAAACTCCAACGGAGTCCCGAGTCGAACATAGGGAGGTAACGTTTACTTTGTATCAAAATCACGCTTTGATTTTTTTTTTTTTTGGTGTTTTGTGGTTTTGTTATTTTTTTATTTTTGAAATAAAATGACAAGCAATCACAAGAGAGAGAATCGAACATGATATATTGCATGAATGTTAATTACAATAATCTAGAACACATTAAAAGTGGGGGAGGTGAGAAGAAATCTCCCGAAGCGGCTGTTTGGTGAGACGACGATGCTTGGCGGAAGCTCGGACGAAGGAGTTGGGAAGCAGGACTGAGGTGAGATGCAGGAGGACGTCGGGTAGAGGAAAGCTTCAACATAGCTCTAGAATGGAGGTGAGAAGGCGGAGATGATCTGCTATCGGAATGGAGGTGGGAGGACAACTCCAAGGCGACCTATGAATGGGGATGGGAAGATGGAGGAGTATTTGGTGGAGCAGAGTTTCGTTACACTAATAGGCACCTTGGGAGCTTGAGAGCAAGCTTTAACAGAGCGTTCATAGGCTTGCTAGAGCTTGGGAGTAGGTAGGAGTAGAGTAGGTAGAGATGGCTTGGAAGGGAGGGGGTGTAAGTCCTTTTATAGTGGATGAGAAGAGGCTAGAATAGGTATGGGACCATTAGTGACCTCCAGGTCGTCGTTGTGTCGCTGTAGGCAGCTCATGCCCGCTCACGCACGTAGTTGGCCTTGTTGGCGTGCGAATAATTGGCGACGGCTGTAAGCGTCATTGAATGTCTTCCAGCTATCGTTGAAGGTTGGTGCCAACCAAGCATGTGCTCGCTCACACCCACAGCTGGTTCGCGCATCACTCGCCCTTGGTTGCGCATGCGTGCATGCTTGCGTTGCGCTGCGGCTGGCCAAGCATGTGCGTGCCTCCAATTTTTGATTTGGGGCATCCGCGGGTCTCGAACCCGTGCCCCTTGATCAGCAGAAGCCGCTTAGCCACTATGCTGGGCTCTCCCTTGAGTCGCAAAGAGGCGTACGGTGTGGAGGCCTCTCAGCCGTTGGATCAAGATCCAACGACTGGGAATGAACGTCACATATGATGGAGAGGTGGGAGCGGGCGTTGCTGGTCAATGTTGGGCAGCCTAGATGGCACCACGTGGCACCATCTTGGCCATCCATTCTTCTTTCTTTTGTACAGGGTGCCACAGTGCTTAGATTGAGAAGATTCTCACGTTGCCGGACTGTGATCGTCGCTCCGAATCCATCCGTATGGTCAGATTTTCCATCCGAAACCCATATGGTGTTGGTGCTAGAGCACCACGATCATTTATTTTGATGATAACAAAACACGTGTTATTTAACATTTGCAATTTGAGTCCTAGATTTCAGGTCAATTGCAAATGTGGACGTGTTTAGACGGAGTTCAAGCTCGCATCCAGGACGGATTGGAGGAGCTTGACGGAAAACACAGGAGGTTCGCGTGGAGCGAAAGATTGGAGATGGAAGACAAGAAGAATATGATAGATTCTTTTTTATCCTTTCATGTATCTCTTGTATTTATTTTCTTGCGCTTTTTGATTCCTTAGAACATTATGTTAAAGAGCCTCAAAGTACCCTAAAAGTAGTCCTAGGAACACCTGCACAACCTTAGGATACTTAGGTTTTCTGTAGAATACTTAGAAAACCAATATAGGGCTCAAACAGCATTTCCAGACGTCTAATCCCAAAATCAGACGTCTGATAAAGAATTTTAAGACGTCTGACTGTTGTCTCAGACGTCTGATAACTGTTAGGCTGGACATAGTTAGTTCTGTCTGATGAAATCAGACGTCCAGACCTTAGACCAGACGTCTTAGGAGACGTCTGATGACTTTGCCAGACGTCCAGTTAGTGGACCGTTGGCTGGCTTAGAAGACACTCAAGAATATGACCGTTAGAGCCTTATCAGACGTCCATAGGACTTTACAGACGTCTGATAAATGACCGTTTTGCCTCGGCTGACCCAAAATCTCTTCTCAGAGATTTTCTAGCCGTTGCAACGTTTGGAAATCAATTCCCACAGTAAAAGTAGGTTTCCAGATGTCCAGACTTAGTGCCAGACGTCCTGTATGTCGTCTGATGGACTTGCACAAAAATCCTGTTTAGATCTGATTCAAGTCAGGGAGAAACCCGCATAGAATCAGACGTCTGACCTTGGAATCAGACGTCTTATAGTGAACTTCCAGACGTCTGATGCCAGAGTTAGACGTCTGATAACCCTGTCAAATGCAATCATTGTCCTGATTTCGGCCTGATTCTCTTGGGCTTTGCACCCAACGGCTATGGAAGCTTTTCCAAGCCTTCCAAAACCTTCCTAAGGCCTCTATAAATAGAGGGGAGCCTTTGCAACACAAATACAACAAGAGAAACACAAGAAACACTTTGCAATACACTAAGATCAAGTATTTCCACTCTCTTGTGTCCAAGAAGCACTTGCTCTCTAAGCTCAAGCTCCATCATCTTGAGAGCATCTTTCCCGTTGCGCACCCGCTCTCCCGGCGTTGATAACGAGAGCGACGTAGCGCCATCGCGTGGCACACGCACCGCGTCATCGTCGACGCACTCCTTGCAAAGGGGAGTTTCCTATTTCCTATAGAAGCTAGGTTTAATTTTGTTGGCTCTATAGGACTGTTGTTTTATTTTATCTTTGTATTTTGGTTGGGTATTCGCTTTGCGAATTCCCGTCTCCTTCGTGGGACAAAATCCTTCTCGTGGAGAGAAGGGGTTGAGGAACGCTACCCTCGTACTTGTAGCGTGGTTGTACTGAGGTTGAATCACCCTCGTTCAAAGTGATTCGGTTAGTGGATTTGATCAACTAGGTTGATCGGAAAATCCTAACTCGAGAGGGTTAGGTGGTGGTTTTTACCCGGTTTGGGTTTCCACCTAAAAATCTTTGTGTACATTGTGCGATTGCTTATTTTTGTGAGATTGCTTTATATATTTTCAATTCCGCATTTTTTTTGTCACGCTGATCTCACCCCTCCTAGTACAAGGGTAGAACCTTCATATGGATGTTGCATTGCCCCCTGTTCGTTGATCTTCTTTGGACTTCGTATGATGCTACGAGACTCCTATCTAGACGATTTTGGAGGCATTAGACTCTGATCGTCGTCCTGATCAGATCCGTATGGTCTAATCATCCATCCGAGGCTCTGAAATAAATTTTCTTCTCCCTGACCATAAAAAGGACCTAATTAACCTAAAATATATACAACTACGCTAAATGCAGAATGATGCTTGCTATGCAATATTTATAACTTGAAATGCAAATCTAAGCCTAGGAACATGCATGATTAGGCATTTTAACCTAAATAGATGTGTCTATATTAATTCCTAAGCTTAGAATTCAGTATAACCTCACACGTGTATGTAGAATTTGCAATGGATCCACTGTGAAAATCGATAGACATCTCTAGTTTGTCAAGAAGAAGCATTGCTTCTTCTTTTGAACCCTTGGCCAACAATCAGGGAGTCAGGTGAACCATCTTCTAGTAGATCCACCAAAACATATATGAGATGAGAGTAGAGAGTCTACTGGTGCTATAAGGCTAGTGTAAGGAATCTTTAATTTTGAATAATTGAATAATGACACTCGGAGTTGGGCATAGTTTTCGCTCTCAGTTCTTGGATACTAATTCTGTGAGAAATTCCTTATGAGAGCCACCAAATAAGGAAAAAACACAGAGAGTGAGTTCTGATAAAACTATGGCTAAGGTGGATGGTCACGACCGTCCTCTACGGAATCCTCGGCTGAAGGAGGATACTGATGTCAAGGTTAGAAATACGTCGTCTTATTCGTTCCCTACCTGGTGCCGAGAATAGGCACTTCCACTAAATAAGCCACTCGAGATCCTCTTGGTCATCCTAAAAAAAATCCTAAATAATGCCTCATGAATAAAAGTACGTATGTCATATTGCATTGTTGCATTATGTTATGTTGGTAACGACATTGTGCTAGTAGATATGAAAAAAAAAAGAAGAAAAAGCATACAAAAGAGGTCTTTGTTTGAAAAAAAAAGTAAAAAAAAATGTTATTTTAAGAAGTTTGAGTTATGTAAGTCAAGTGTTTTGAGGCAAAAACACCTACCACCCACATGAACTACCAAATACAGCCTTAACCTACTTTTTCTATATTTCTGACCGCCTGAATACGGGCTGAGGGTTCTGACTTAGTCGTAGGGTTATTAGAATCTAATTAAAGTGTGATGTCATGCGAGACCACGAAATACATTTGCAAATCTGGGGAGATGTGAGCTCAGGAAAAAAAAGGAGAAAGAGTGAAAGAGAGAAAAGAAAAAAGTACAAAAGATTAAAGAGAGCATAGTTTTCCAGCTTCTCTCTAAGTTGATTTATTTGATAATCTAGAAATCTAGATTCTGAAATACTAGTCTCTATGTAACACCAGAAGAGAGTGAGCCACCAAATACAAATCCAGTTAACTTAGACATCTCCTACCGAAGCCAAACACTGGGGCTGAAATCAAAGAATATTTTATAACCCCGAGAGAAGAGGTTCGCCTATCCCGACAGAATTTTACTAGGGGTCAAGTACAAGCTTTAAATGTATATTGACTCTTCACTTGGATCCGTTCTAGAAGCTACAACATTACATGTTCATGATTATCTGAATTCTGAATTTTTGGATGAAACAAAAAGAAACAAACCTTTAGTTAAACTCTTGATAAAATGCATTTAGTCTTGCACTTACTAAGGACTAGTAAGATTTAGGCATGGGGGTATGATTGCGTAGCAATTATAGGCCCTAATTTGCCTGAATTAAGGTAGAACTTAGCTTAACATGGGCATTCTGCATGCATACGCATCATACTTTGCATCCTAGATGATTTATATGTTTTATACATAATAATGTGCTATTTGAGAGGTATTAATAATTGTAGGTAATTCAGGGCTGCGGATGACCGATCCAACCTTATAGATCTATTTAGAACGACGAAGGGAGTCCAACACTTCCAAGATCGCATCAATCAGACTTTCGTAGCACCCTAGGGAGTCTGCAGAAGAAGCAAGAGCCAAGGGGCAAATTGAAGAATATTCGGACCTCAGATTATAAATCCAACCTCACGGATGGATCCAGATCGATGTTCGCAGTCCAACGATGGAAAAATCAACTCAATCGGAGACCTACATCATTAGATACAAGGAGAAGAAGATGGACAGCCACGTTGGTGCCATGTGGCACCATCATAGCCTCCCCCTCGCCACTCCCCAACCTCTAAAGATCATCCTTCATGCTTTGTGGGCCGTTGGATCCCCATCCAATGCCCACGAACGTGCCACACCGCCCGCCTCTAGCCGCTTCATCGAGCGAGGATGAGATCTTGACCGTTGGATCTCCATCCAATGGCTGAGAGCGACCGTGCGAAGATTGGAAACTCGACACAAACGCATCCACAGAACGTTGGTTAGCACCTTCGTGCCTAAGCAACTGGCACAGGTTTGAGGAGCGCCCAGCGTGAAATTAGGGAGGGCGTTGAGCGTAGGCGCTATTGACTGCAGGATCTTCATCGAGCAGTGTAGGCGCGGATGCATGGTAGGCGTGGGGGCATCAGATGAGGATGTGTGTGATGACATGCGCATTAGGATTCGAAAGGACACAGCGCACACTCTTTTAAGCCATTCGATCGAGAGATTGGATGACTGAGATGGCGTAAGGAGTTGAGATGCGATTGAAGGCCGCGCGGTGGGAGGGCGAAGCCAGTAGCGTACACGGGAGAGCGGAGACTATGCGATGGAGATCCAAGGGTGCATGTTGCACCACGTGTTAGCAGTAGATTAAATCCACAAATGGTGAAGGATTTGGAAGGCTTAATTAGGATTGTTGATCTCCCAATCAACAGATCTGATTAACTTAAGGCTATTGCATGAAATTAAGGGCTCCAATGCTCTAAATACCCTTCAGAAAAGCTATAAAAAGAGACCTAAGGGTCCCCTTTGAAGGCATTCAATGAAATTTCTTCTTCCTCCTTCTACAACTCCTCTACCTTCTTCTTCCCATCTTCTCTGCCTTCGTCTCTGCATCTTCGTCTGAAGCATCTGTTGAGCCACCTTGGCGGATTGTTGCTGCTATCCTCAACCTCTCTAGAAGTCCACCATGGACCAGCCATGGTGTCCTTGTTCTGTTACAACAGTAGTTTGGTTACTTTATGTTTTTTTCAAATGCATGTATCCAATTCATGTTCAATCTTTCCTTATGATATAAATATTGTGATTGATTATTCCTTCTACTTAGTCTTTATATTTGAAACAAACGCATGAAATCAAAAGCGCTTTCTGCCTCCCTGTGATCGACCAGGACTCACCAATTCTGTTAATTTATTTGTCGAGACGTATTTCTCACTCTACTACAATGCATTTATCTTTTACACGATCTTTGCCTCGAATACTAGGTTTTTATTTTCTACTTTTAGTGATTTAGCTAAGTCATGCATCTCAAAAAATGCTTCCAATAGTTAATCTTGTGAAAAAGAGGTTACCTCATCTTCTATAGCCGTAAGTCCTAGAAGAGTTTCTTCTCTGGAGGTTTCTTCTTCTTCTGAACTCAAATCTGATTCATCCCATGTTGCTGTGAATACCTTTTTCTTCCCATCCTTTTTGGGAAATCTCCTCTTCTTTTCTGATTTCTTCTTGAGAAGTGGACAATCCTTCTTGATGTGTCCTTCTCTCTTGGAGTTGTAGCAGATAATGGCGTCTACTTTGGATTCTTCTTTCTTCTTTCTTCAGCTCCTCTTATTTTTGAGGAACTTTCTGAACTTTCTGGAGAGGAGGGCTATGTCTTCCTTTTCGTCTTTACTTGATGAATCTTCAGATTGTTGATTGGCTTCGAGGGCTACGATCTTCTTCTTGACTCCTTCATCTCCATGCTCCTTCATGTGTTTGAGTTGGACCCCACAAGCGATCATACTTCCAAAAAGATTGTCCAGTTTCAGAGTGGGCAGATCTTTTGATTCTTGTATGGCTGTTGTTTTTGTCTCCCAATCGCTGGTGGGAGATTGAAGGATCTTCCTCACCAGAGCTTAATTCTTGATGTCCTGATCTAGATTCCGTAAGGAGTTTATGATGTCCACGAATCGTGTGAACATCTCTTTGATTGACTCCCCCTTCTTCATCCTAAAAAGCTCATAATTTTGAGTTAGTAAATTAACTCTGGTTTCTTTTACCTTCGACATTCCCTCGTGAGTGACTTCGACGATGCTCCAAATCTCATGGGTTGTCTTGCAAGTTGAGACTCGGTTGAATTCCACTCTGGAAAGCCCACAGAAGATTGCATTCATGGCTTTCGCATTATGCGTTGCCATCTTCTTTTGATCCAGAGTCGCTACCACACCCTCCTTGATCTCGGGGCATGTGTACTTGGAGGCCATGACATCCCATACTTCGAAGTCCATTGACTCCAGGAAGATCTGCATCTTGGTCTTCCAATAATCGTAGTTCGTTCCATCAAATAATGGAGGTCGAACTGCCGATTGACCCTCTGCATTCGCGTCAATAGTTGATTTGGACATCTTTTGGACAACCTTGCTCTGATACCAAATGAGGGTTGCTTGTGGATCATAAAATATACTAGAGGGGAGGGGTGAATAGTATCTATGTAAAGAAATTTAAATCAAAAATTAAATTCAAAACATAATCAACCACAGATTACACCTAGATTTATAGTGGAAACCCAAACTGGGTGAAAACTACTACCTAAGCCTCTCAGCTTAGGATTTTCTCGACTAGTCAATCCATTATTGTACCACTTGAACGAGGGTGGCACAACTTCTTTACAAACCACTTCTCTTTACAACCTGAAGAGAAGCACAACAACAACAATGTAAAAGAACAATGAAGAGCTATGGAACCTCAATAAAAACCAAACTAAAATTTTAGCAAATGTTTGAAATGATGTGCTTTGAAAGACATGAAAAACAAAGTGCAAAAGCACTTGAGGAAGCATGAGAAGCTCTATTCTTTTGGAGGATTTCTTTATTGAAAGTTATATGAAAAAGGGTTGCGCACGACCTTTATTTATGCTAAAAATTTGACTTAAAAAGGAAATGAAATTGGTCGATCAATTAAGGTAGATTGGTCGATCAAAACGAGATTTAGTCGATAAATCTAGTTATTTGATCGATCACTGATTAGCTGATTAATTCGCTTAATTGGTCAATTAAAAAGGTATTAATCAACATCCTAAAATGGGTTGATTTGGTCGATTAACTAAGTTGGTTGGTCGACCAATTAATTTGGTTGATCAATTAGTCTTATTGGTCGATCAATAACCCTAGAAACTGATTTTAAAGAAAAGCACGAAAATCCATTTGAGTTTTATTTTGAGGTTCCTTTCAATAATATCCTAGACTCAATAAAAGTAAAATACACAAATTCGCATCCATCTGAGCTTGATCTATGAGAGAAGCTCTGATTCGTGATAGTCCTGAAACATTAGTCTTGCAATAAACATAATTTTAGTACATCAAAACAGAAGTGCTTACACCACTATCTATATCCTAAACTACTACCCATTCACCAACACACACATGCACGTGTTTGAACAATTGCCCAAACCACAACCATTCTACTAAGCACACTCCCATTCCCAATTACTTCACCACCCTCATTTCCACCATTTTCCATATGTTGTATTTCATTTCAAGTTTGTATAAGTTGGGAGACCAATATTTCTTTATAATAGCATTTTCTATTTCAAGTGTATCCGCTTTCAATAAATGTAGTTTTGTATTTGCAAATAATAAAGGATTGAGTTCTTATTTTAGTTCTCCTTGTTATTTTACTTTCAATTCGAAAAGATGAAAAAAAAGAGCAAAATGACAAAAGAGTCCAAAAAGAAGTATTATAGTTTCGTTATTGATGGGAACACCATCATGAGCCATAATTAGCTCAGTTTGATCTGATTAAGTCAATAAAAGCTCCTACATATCTTTCAGAAGGTCTAAAGGACACAAAACATTAATTTGAGAAGACAAGAATACATGGCTATTTATGCAAATTTACCATTCTATCACAAAAACAAAATAACCATGGGTTTTCCCAGGGGTTGAAGAAAGGTCAAATGTACTTTAAAGTATATTAAGAGGGTTCATGTAGAATGAAACGGGTTTTCATGCGTTATGGGAATTAAATGACATCTGAAACCCTAAAAATAGACCCGCTTGACTCATTGAGGTTCTGGTTAGGATAAAATTCACATAAACCCTTTAAAAATCATAGAAAAATATTCTCTAGGGTTTAACATTCTTGATTTGACCATCAGAACTCGTCTTGACCTAAAATCGAGTCTCAGACAGACTTTTGCCCTAATTTGGATAATTGTATAATTTCTCTAGTCAAACTAGGTCAAAAGTAAAATCTGAATTTACCATTGGATTCCTTAGGTCCAAATTAGGTTTGTACCAAAATTTGGATCCAATCTGAGATCATATTGACCTAGTTTGCAATTTGGTCCTGTTTGACCCTTTTATCTCACTCATGCCCCTAAATTTTGAATTTATTACAAAAAACCTCCCAACTTTGTCATCTTCTTCACAAATAGGTCCCTATTGCCCTCAACTCCTAATCCTAAGGCTTTAGCGACCTTCAAATGGGAAGATCTCCCTGATTTCTCATTCAATCCCTTCCAAAATTGGAAGGGAGATTTCTTGAGGAGTCCTCTTTCTAATGCATCAAATCTGAAGCCAAACAACCTTCCCAATCTCTCATGCGAATGCATGAGAGATTCGGGTATCCCAAAGGTTTCCAACTTTGGCGGCCTTCCAAGCTTGGGAAGCTTGCTTCTTAAGCCCTAACCGCTTCCTACAACCTATAAAAGAACCTCTGTGGCCTTGTGCATCTTCGAAGCTTGATTTCGACTAGATTTACCCCAATTTCTTCCCTCCTAATCTGGCCGAAAGGCTCCTCGAGCTCTGGAGACTCTCCCTGCCTCTCCTCATTGTCTGACCGTAATACCGGCAGCAGATACTCCTTCCTCGTTTTCCTCTGTGTCGAGTAGTACCAGTCGGCGCCTCTATCTCCTTTGTCCTCGCCGTCCAACCCCCTTCAGAGCTATCTTTGTCTCCAGCGCCGGCCATACCGCAACCGACGCCAACTCTGATCCCCATCATTCGCTACCTATCTCTATCGACTCCTCAGCTTCTCCACGTCATGATAGCACCTCCGACACTTTGCTTCGACTTTCGCACCGCCCTCCGCGACTTCATCTTCCACCTCGCCGGCGTACCACCGGCGAGCTCTAGCAGCCACCACAGACCACCTACACCGCTGCTTCCACTCTTTACACCTTCATCTCGACCTCAGGAGCAAAAGCCCTAACCTAGTTAGGTGGATTGCTCCTCCAAACCCTCTGCCGAACTCACGCTCCTCTGTCTACCCTCCGTGATGTCGATAGGCCTCATTGATCACCTTCACGCCACGCCGCACACACTCACGCTCTCGCCGTTCCACAGTGAAGCTTCTCAACATATTTGACAGGGCTAAGAGGCCGTATCTTGGATTTTAGGTATTCTCTCCCTCGTCGCCATTAATGAGCAAGTTCAAGCTCATTTGAACCTTGCTTCCAGCCAATACCCCCAAGCAAGACCTCCAGGCAGAGCGGATTAGTCTCAGGAACACATCTAGGTTTCCACTTGGGAGCATCAAGCACTCCTTCCGTGCCAATTGCAAGCAGCATCCGTCAGCTACTTCACGCAACAAAGCCATGGGATTTAGTCCCACCTCGGAAGCGCACGGGCTCTCATAGCTGCATAAGTTGATTTTGTGCTGTAGGCTATTCGCCCTAACACAAGGGGGTGAGGTCCCCTCTCACCCGACACCTGCCTCACTCTTGACACTACACGCGGGTCTGGCACTCACCCGATTACCTGCCTAAGCTCTCACTCCTCGCTCACCACCCACTGCCGATGAGCCTGGACCCGGGTGCACACTTGATTCGAATACCCGATTACCTGTTACTGTGGAAGACTCTGGGAGAGTGGAACCCAGAGAGAGAAAGTGAGACAGAGAGCACGGGGACAAAGGGTTTTGCTCTCACTGATACCTGTGTGACACTTAGTCGCTAGAAGAGAAGGAGAGCAGAAGAAGAAGAGCAGAGAAAGAAAGTAGAAGGAAGAGCCAAAGAGAAGAAACAAAGTTCTGAAAAAGAAGAACAACAATGAAGAAAGGAAGAAGAAACCCTTGAGTCCCTTGGAAGCATTGTAGCAATCGGCTGTTTAAGCCGTCTAATACCAGCCTCCATCATCTGATTGCATACATTTGAGGCTTTATTTCCTTGATTGATACTGTTGATCTATTTGCTATTATTGTGAAGAGTAATTGGTGATTCAAATTACCATTTTACTTCATTCTTTTTGCACATTGATACTTGACATTATTGTTATTTCATTCTTAATTAATTCTGATTACAATTTCTTATATCATTGACTCAAATTGTGATCTTGAGTTTTCAATTGTCATATTGCTTCCTGTGTTCGACCTTGGATTTCTTTCGAGCATAAATTTTATTTGTTTTTCGCACTGATTTGAACTGTACTACAACGCGTTGATTTTAAAACCCATTTCAGAGCGATTAACATTTTGGCGCCATTGTCGGGGTGCAATGCGCAACTTTGATCTCTTGATTGCAATATCTGATTTGATACTAACTTGCTTTATCTCTTTTGACTATGATTTGTGTGGGGGATTCATTGGAGGAAGATCAGCTGCATATTAGAACACTCCAAGGGCAGGTAAACTCCATCCAATTTCCCTTAAGCCCCTGATTCTGAGAAAAGCTAAAAGAAGAAACAAATCAATTAGGTTCAACTTGCATTCTATTCTTAGATTAATCATTAAGATGCCTGATTTGATACATTCTGTTTAGAGAACATCCAAACCTTGATTTGTGCACCTACTCAGGATTTAAGGTATCTGGGGCTATCACCTTCTTGCTTGAGCCCTAGGTACCACATTTAGATGAATTGAATTGGACCAACTAGAGCCAATTAGGATTTCCAGTTTAGGGTTTTAGAGACACACTTGCTTAATCAAGAATTAACCTTTCCAAATAGTGTGTGCCTAAGCCTTGGTTGAATTGATCTATTCAAGCAAACCCTAAAATCAAGCTCTTAATTTCATTTGAACACTAAAAGAGGGACCTAAATCTCTCAAAAGGATGATCAGGTGAAGTTGACCCACGTTTTGGGTTAACCAATCTTCAAATTAGGTCACCTTGCACTACAACATCTTAAAGTTCAAGTGAAAACATAAGCACCTGTGCTTTTAATCTAAAACTGGTAGACTTAAGAGGTCAAGTTCCCATTCTGGTCTACTTGGATTCTCAGTGACAAGAAAGGTTGGGTGGGGGAAACTCTGTAATCCGTGGGGGCACTCTACCGTGTAGGGGTCTTCACGGGACTCTCCCTTTCTGGCTGCCTTGGTAATTCTCAGGTGGACGACTTTTTTGACTTAGGGGTATCATCCACCCCGAACCTGTATAGTCATCCAAAATTTTTTGGGTGTTTTGATTGGGTCCATCACTTGCTATCCCTCACCTACTCCATCGGTGCATGTTCGGGAGGAGGTCCTTAAGACCACCCTTGAGGCCTCCATTAGTCATTCACTCTCATCGAGGTCAAGCCTCGACTTCCGTGTTTGTGCGACAACCTGATCACATTGACATATCTTTTGATTCAGGACCTACTTCCCCCTTATTAGCTATGAATCACCAAGAAGATCAACCTAACCTTGAGCAACAAGTCCATGATTTAAAAAATCAAATCAATGCCATCATCAACCCATCACCTCATCCTTAAATATGAGATCACTATGATCCCGCAATAGTGGAGATTGAACCCCGAATCAACATTCTCGCGGGAGGACCTGAGGTGGATCTCAAGCCTAGCATGCTTCATATGACCCTAAAATTTCATGGCTCGAACTCCGAGGATCCTTTCCAACACATCAAAGGCCTAAACCATCTGGCCCACACTTTTGGGGCAGATGTACAGAATCGGGACGGATTACTCTTAAAACTCTTCTCATTCTCCCTGGTTGACAAAGTTGCTCACTGGTTTCAAACTCAACTACACACGATCAACACATGGGGAGAACTTCAGACCACCTTCTTACAAAAATTCTACCCCATTGGTCGTACAAACATAATGCGGCACTAAATCACGCACTTCTCCCAAGGAGCGAGAGAATCTCTACACGAAGCATGGGATCGCTTTCTAGATCTCATGCGTAAGTGCCCCCATCACGGAGTTCTGAAGTGAGAACAAGTCCAATCCTTTTACTGCGGACTCCATGAAGACATCAAGCTATTTGTCAATGCAACCTGTGCTGGTAACATCATGGGTCAATATGAGGACACGATTTGGGAGATTCTTGAAAACATGTGCGAGAACTCTCTGAACAATGAGTCACTGGGTGCGTACGACAAGACGTCCACACGCGCATTACAATCGGGGGGTACACGAATCTTGAGGCCTTTTCGCATCCGTTGATCTGGAGTTGGTAGCCAGTCAATTGGATAAGGTTTCCATTGTTGAAAAGAAGGTGGACGACATCACTCATCATGTACACAAATCCACCTTTGCACCTCAAAGCATATACGCGCACCCACCCATGGGAAGGGAGGTTGCCCACAACATCTACCACTCCTCGGGGATGGATGCAAATCCACCCCCGTCTGATTTTGGTTTCGGAGGCAACTCTGGGTTAGCCCACCATAGTTGGGGGAACTCTGAACCCTCATGCCCCGATTATCTCGGAGCTCCTCAAACATGTGAGGATCTCCACGTTGTCTAGAATAATTCTTTACCCAACACTTACAACTCTGGATGGTGTAATCATCCTAACTTTTCGTGGTCTGGAAATAACCCAAATCCGAGATCCCAATTCCAACCTCGACCATAGAATCAACGACTGTATCAACCCACTCAACTAAGGCCTAATCAAAATTTCCAATCTGGACCGCCTAAAGAAGATTAGAATTCTTTGATTCTCTATATCTTGGTTGACATGCAAAAACAACACAAAGAAGAGATCTCTGAGATGCGCAATCAATTGGCCCAGCTAGCAAGTGCTCGCCAACTTGGTGCACTTCCTTCTCAGCCTCTTCCAAACCTGAATAACGTGCCGAACTAGAAGCACGTTATGAACCCAAATTAGGGCCAAGCTTACTTTGTTTATCTGGCCCCTTCTGCTCCATCACCTGATGGGATGGATGTTTCAACTTCATACTCAGGATTTCAGTAGCAGACACCTATTTTACCCAATCAAAACCAAAATCAGGCAGGATTAAATTTCATCACCACCCGTAGTGGCAAAGCAACACAAGACCCATATTTTCCTAGCCACGACATGCTTGAGACTGTAGACCCTAGCCCTAGATTGGTCATCCAGGACATGCCCATCCTTGATAAAGAGCCTGAGCCAATTCTAGAGGAACCATCTAAGGTTCCATTTCCTAAGGCCTTGACCAAGGGAAAGAAGACAGCCAAACCCGTGGCACTTGAGGAGGACCTGGTCAAGCTCTTCGAGCAGGTCCATATAAACATCCCCTTAATGGATGTGATTCGTCATGTACCGGCTTATGCACGATTCCTAAAAGACGTGTGTACACCCAAGCGTAAGTCATTAACCAAAGGCGGGAACCTGATTGTATTGTCGGAGTAAGCCAGCTCTATCATTTTGAGTAAACTCTCGCCTAAGGAAAAAGACCCATGCACCTCTCTGATCTCCTGTGCTATCGATGATATACAGTTTGACCGAGCCTTATTGGACCTAAGAGCTTCCATCAATTTGATGCCCACATCCCTACTAGACTACTTTGAGGAATCTGAACTTAAATCGATAGAGATGACTTTACAGTTAGTAGATCGATCTATTAAGTCACCAAAAGAAATTCTTGAGGATGTAATAGTTAGGGTACATGATTTTTACTTTCCCATGGATTTCATCATCTTAGACATAGATGCTCCTGAGAACTTGAAGAATACAGCGATCATATTAGGAAGACCTTTTCTAGCCACAGCTAGGGCCAATATTAATTGTGAGGAGGACCAAATTGAGTTAAAATCTGGGAGCAAGACACTAAAGATTGACATCTTTAAGGCCCAACAAGGAATTAGTTGCAGAGTTATTGAACAAATTTGCGATGTCGAGGTTGTGGTTGACGACCTATGTATCGTGGAAAACCCGAGTATTTCTGATCAACCACAAGAAGATCAAAACCTGCAATTAGGGGAGCCTGAACCTAACCTAGACACACCCATAGCTCCTTCCTTTGCTCCCGACACCCACCCTGAACCACTTGCTGCTGTTGATAATCCAGTTATGAAATTGAAACCCCTCCCTGACCATCTCAAATACATCTTTTTGGGTTCCAATCAGACGTTTCCTGTGATTATCAACTCCCAACTCACATCTGATCAAGAAACAAGCTTGATTACTATCCTCTAGCAACATCGGAGAGCCATTGGATGGACTCTCGATGATATGACTGGCATTAGCCCCTCATATTGCACACATCACATCTATGCTGAAGAAGGCTCACGACCATCCTGTGAAATGCAGAGACGCCTGAATCCGAACTTGCAGGATGTTGTAAAAAAGGAGATCATCAAGTGGTTAGATGCAGGGATCATCTACCTGATATCCGACAGTCGGTGGGTGAGTCCAATCCAAGTTGTGCCTAAGAAGGCAGGACTCACCATGATCATGACTGAAATCGGAGAAACCATACTGACTCGTATAGTGAACTTGTGGAGAGTCTACATTGATTACAGAAGACTCAATACCTCCGCGAAGAAGGATCATTTCCTACTACCGTTCATTGATCAGATCCTCAAGAAACTAGCGGGAAATCGATTCTTCTGCTTCTTGGACGGGTACTCTGGTTATAACTAGGTTGCAATCCATCTTGAAGACCAAGAGAAGATTACTTTCTCCTTCTCCTTCGGGACGTATGCATTTTGAAGGATGCCGTTCGGTCTCTGCAATGCACCCGCAACTTTTCAGCGGTGCATGCTTGCCATATTCTTAGATATGGTAGGTGAATACCTTGAAGTCTTCTTGGATGACTTCTCGGTATTTGGGGAATCTTTCGATGATTGCCACCTACACTTGGTCCAAATCCTTAGGCGGTGCATTGACGTGAATTTGGTTATTTCTTGGGAAAAGAGCCATTTCATGGTACCTGAGGGAATTGCCCTGGGACATCTCGTCTCTGAAAAAGGCATCCAGGTTGATCGAGCCAAGGTGAATCTGATTTCCAAGCTCCCTATGCCTAGCTCGGTCCAGGACATCTGATCATTTCTGGGGCACGTTGGTTTTTACCATCTATTCATTCTCGATTTCTCGAAAATTGCGTGCCCCTTGATTAATCTTCTCTCAAAGCATGTCCCCTTCGAAATCACTGAGGAATGCACTCATGCATTCGAGATCCTATGTGGTCGAGTTACCCAGGCACCTATCTTGCAGTCCCCTGATTGGTCTCAACCCTTTGAGATCATGTGCGATGCATCTGATTATGCTGTGGGTGTGGTACTTGGTCAGAAAGTAGACGGGAAACCCGTGGTCATCTACTATGCTAGCAAGACACTTGACGAGGCTTAGCGTAACTACACAGTTACTGAGAAAGAGCTGCTAGTCGTATTTGCCTTGGAAAAATTCAGATCATATCCGTTGGGTTCCTGTGTTATCATATACTCGGATCACACTGCAATGAGGCACCTCCTCATGAAGAAGGATGCAAAACCTCAACTAATCTACTAGATCTTACTATTGCAAGAATTTGATCTCTAGATTCGCGACAAGACAGGAAAGAAAGATGTGGTAGCTGACCACTTGTCCCATCTTCCTTCTAACATTATTGACCCTTCCGGATCCATCACAGAGCACTTTCCTGATGAGTACCTCTTGACTATCAGTGTGAGACTTCCTTGGTTTGTTGATTTGGTGAACTACTCGCTGTCACATCAGATCCCGTCTGATTGGCCGAAGGTCAAGAAGGACAAATTGCTTTCCGATGCCAAGTACTGCATCTGGGAAGACCGTACCTCTTCCACATTGGTGCTGATCAGATCATCAGACGGTGCATTCCGGAAGTGGAAATTCAGGACATTTTGTCCCTCTGCCATGACCAGGCCCGCGGCGGACACTTCTCTGGACATAAAATCGCAGCTAAAGTCCTCCAGTGCGGCTTTTACTGGCCCACGATTTTCAAGGATGCATACGATCACTGTAAGGCATGCACTCATTGCCAGACCTTGGGCAACATGAGCCACCATGATATGATGCCTTTACAGCCGATTCTCGTATGCGAAATCTTTGATATTTGGGGGATTGATTCCATGGGACCCTTCCCTATCTCAGATAGTTTCAAGTACATTCTTCTTGCTGTCGACTACATATGCACATGGATCGAAGTCATCCTGACCCGAACCAACGATCATAAGGTGGTAATCAAATTCATTCACTAGAACATCTTTTCATGGTTCTGTATCCTACGTGCCATTATCTCTGATGGAGGGACCCATTTTACGAATGCTCAGTTCAGATCACTAATGATCAAGTACGGGGTGTTGCACCGAATCTCTACTCCATATCACCACCAAACTAATGGTTTAGCTGAGCTATCAAATTAGGAGATCAAGAAAATCCTTTTAATCACTGTTCGGCCTGACAGGAAAGATTGGTCATCCCGACTTCCGAAAGCCTTGTGAGCTTATTGGATGGCCCACAAGACCCAATTAGGCATGTTTTCCTTCAGATTGGTGTACGGGAAGGCATGCTACCTCCCCATTGAGTTGGAGCACAAAGCCTATTGGGTAGTATGGAAGTGTAATCTAGATCTTTCTAAGGCAAGAACCCATAGACAACTTCAAATGAGTGAGATCGATGAACTACGTAATGACACGTATGAGAACTTATGAATTTACAAAGAGTGGGTCAAGGCCTTTTACGACAAGCACATATCCAGAAAGATCTTTCACCCTGGTCAGAAAGTCTTACTCTTTGATGCCAAACTAAAACTCTTCCCAGGAAAACTCAGATCGAAATGGATTGGACTATATCTTATCCGACGAAATTTCGGAAATGGAGTCGTTGAAATCAGTCAACCCAGCCTTGATTCTGAACCTTTTATTGTGAATGACCAGCGACTTAAGCCATTCATTGAACTCACCGATACGAACTTGGTTGAGGTCTCTTTTGATCTCCATTCCTCCTGAGCATATTGCGCCTGGCTGATGGTGTTAGACTCAGTGCTTAATGAGAGGCAACTCGTCATCTTTTTGAAAAAACCCGAAACCCTTCTTGATATATCTCATGCTAAACTCATATTGCACTTTAGGGTTCGTCCATTAGAACAGCCGACTCCACCTCTGGCACTTGTACCAGAGCTTGAAATCGTTCGCAATAGTCACCCTAACTTGTCCACCCACCTATTCTAATGTATGATCTAAGCTGAATTCGAACCCACCTAATTTACAATGAGGACATTGCAAATCATAGGCATGGGGGGGTATTAAAGTGCAAAACACTATGAGAATCACTTCACAAGATAGGGTTTCATCAAAAAAATTCCATATTTCAAAAAAAAAAAGGAGAAAAAGAGGAGCCATTTTGTGAGAAAATGAAAAGAAAGGAGCACAAAGAAAAAGAAAAGAAAATTGAGTTCCTTAGAAACAATTTGGAACCTACCCACCTTCTAGGTTGGATTGAATGATGAACTAAGACCTGAAAGTATAAAACTTAAGGGATTAGTGGCGAATACGACCTTAGGCCTCTTGGATCTATATTGGATTTAAACATTCACGTACTTGTCAAGATCTGGATTAATCCTCAAGAGGTTAGGGAAAATGCAAAGTCTATGTATTAGGTCTAAGGCTTGGGGTGTATTCGACCTCGTTAACTAATCTCTGGTATGCGGAACTCTGTAACATAAGCCCCTGAATCACACACAGTCTAGTTCAGTGCACTCTAAAGATAAAATCATGCCAGAAGGCATTTAATTTGTTTTGAAAAAGGTCCTAAGATCTAGATTAGGAGCGGCTCGAAAACACAAATTGATTTGGATGAGTTTTCGACGCAGAGAGGTGGAAAATTCCCTTCGAAGATGAGCAATAACATACCGTCTCATCGGTGCTTGTCTCCTAAGATATCTAAATATCCTACTGGGGGCATGTAAGCATCGTGTGCTGGTTCAGATGCCATGGGCGGCATTATCACAAAATGTCGATGGCTAGGATCTGGATTTAGCTATAGAATGCCATAGGCGAGATTATCCCAAAATCTCAAAAGCCAGGGTTCTAGGGGTTGCCATGGGTGGTGCTATCCTGAAGCATTGATTGGTAGGGATCCTGCGAGGATTGATGGTGGGGACAAGGAATCTGATACAGAGCATGTTTAGGGCCAATCCGAGGATGGATCTAAGGAAAAATATAATGAAAAGAAAGAAGAGAGAAAGCTCTCCACAAATTAAATTCTCCTTCTATGTCTCTCTCAAAATGCACTGGCAAACTGAATCGGACTAACCGTGTTTTAAGCACGGCTGCTTTAATCGCTAGGTCCAACGAACTTTAGGTTAGTTCCTGCGGGCCTTAGAAACCTTCATGGAAGACTGAGGTGAAAGCTAGTCAGGTCTGGATCTGGGCTGGTACTTGAGTACCTCTAGGCCTATTGTTGGTATTAAGATCTGTTTCCTAGAGATGCGGCTTAGTAAGGCATCCTGATGGTTAAAATCTGACCTAGATAATTGGTTCGATTCAGATGGTTTTGCTAAGGGACTAGAAAAAGCTACACATGGGGGTATGATGGGAACACCATCATGAGTCATAACTAGCTCAGTTTGATTTGATTAAGTCAATAAAAGCTCCTATATATCTTTCAGAAGGTCTTAAGGACACAAAACATTGATTTGAGAAGAAGACAAGAATATAGTGTTATTTCTACAAATTTACCGTTCTATCACAAAAACAGAATAACTACGGGTTTTCTCAGGGGTTGAAGAAAGGTCAAATGTGCTTTAGAGTATATTAAGGAGGTTTATGCAGAATGAAACAGGTTTTCGTGCGTTACGGGAATTAAATGACATTTGAAACCCTAAAAACAGACTCGCTTGAGTCATTAAGGTTCTGGTTAGGATAAAATTCACATAAACCCTCTAAAAATCATAGGAAAATATTCTCTAGGGTTTGGCATCCTTGATTTGACCATTAGAACCCGTCTTGACCTAAAATAGAGTCTCAGAAAGATTTTTGCCCTAATTTGGGTAATTGTGTAATTTCTCTAGTCAAACTAGGTTAAAACCAAAATCTAACTTCACCATTGAATTCCTTAGGTTCAAATTAGGTTTGTACCAAAATTTGGACCAATCTGAGATCATATTGACTTAGTTTGCAATTTGGTCCTATTTAACTCTTTTATCTTACACTCATGCTCCTAACTTTTGAATTTCTTACAAATAGCCCCCAACTTTGTCATCTTCTTCACAAATAGGTCCCTTCTGCCCTCAACTCCTAATCCTAAAGCTCTGACGACCTTCAAATGGGAAGATCTCCCTGATTTCTCTCTCAATCCCTTCCAAAATTGGAAGGGAGATTCCTTGAGGAGTCCTCTTTTTAATGAATTAGATCTGAAGCCCAACAACCCTCCCAATCTCTCATGCGAACGCATGAGAGATTCGAGTATCCCATAGATTTCCAACTCCGGCAACCTAACAACTTCCTGCAATCTATAAAAGGACCTCTGTGGCCTTGCGCATCTTTGAAGCTCGATTTCGATTGGATTTACCCCAATTTCTTCCCTCCTAATCTGGCCGAAAGGCTTCTCGATCTCCGGCAACTCTCCCAGCCTCTCCTCGTTGTCTAACCGCAATACTGGTGGCAGATACTCCCTCGTTCTCCTCTGCATTGAGCAGCACCAGCCTGCGCCTTTATCTCCTTTGTCCTCGCTGTCCAATCCCCATCGGAGCAATCTTCGTCTTCGGCACCGGCCATATCGCAACCGGCGCCAACTTTGATCCCCGTCGTTTGCTACCTATCTCTATCGACTCCTCAGCTTCTCCACGTCATGACAACACCTCCAACACTCCACTTCGACTTTTGCACCGCCCTCCGTGACTTCATCTTCCACCTCACCGGCGTACCACCGGCGAGCTCCAACGGCCACCACAGATCGCCTACACCACCGCTTCCATGCTCTACACCTTCACCTCAACCTCAGGAGCAAAGCCCTAACCTAGTTAGGCGGATTGCTCCTCCAAATTCTCTGCCGAACTCACGCTCCTCTGTCTACCCTCCGTGATGTCGACAGGCCTCATCGACCACCTTCACGCCACGCCGCACACACTCATGCTCTCGCCGTTCCACGGCGAAGCTTTTGAACTTATTTGATAGAACCAAGAGGCTGTATCTTGGATTTCAGGTACCCACTGCTTCGTCGCCATTAATGAGCAAGTTCAAGCTCGTTTGAACCTTGCTTCCCACCAATACCCCCAGGCAAGACCTCCCGGCAGAGCAGATTAGTCCTAGGAACACATCCAGGTTTCCACTTGGGAACATCAAGCACTCCTTCCATTCCAATTGCAAGCAGCATCCATCGGCTACTTCACGCAACAAAGCCATGGGATTTAGTCCCACCTCGGAAGCGCACGGGCTCTCGTAGGCACATAAGTTGATTTTGTGTTGTAGGCTATTCACCTCAACACACGGGGGTGAGATCCCCTCTCACCCAACACTTGCCTCACCCGTGACACTACACGCAGGTCTGGCACTCACCCGATTACCCGCCTAAGCTCTCACTCCTCTCTCACCACCCACTGCCAGTGAGCTTGGATCCAGGTACACGCTTGATCCGAATACCCGGTTATCTGTTATTGTGGAAGGCTCTGGGAGAGTGGAACCTAGAGAGAGAAAGTGAGAGAGAGAGAGAGCATGGGGCAGGGGGTTTTGCTCTCATTGATACCTGTGCGACACTTAATCGCGAGAAGAGGAGAGCAGAAGAAGAGCAGAGAAAGAAAGGTGAAGGAAGAGCCAAAGAGAAGAAACAGAGTTCCGAGAAAGAACAACAACAGAGAAGAATGGAAGAAGAGACCCTTGAGTCCCTTGGAAGCACTGTAGCAACCGGCTGTTTAAGCCATCTGATAGAAGCCTCCGTCGTCTGATTGCATACATTTGAGGCTTTATTTCCTTGATTGATACTGTTGATCTATTTGCTATTATTGTGAGGAGTAACTGGTGATTCTAATCACCATTTTACTCCATTTTTTTTGCACATTAATACTTGACATTATTGCTATATCATTCTTAATTAATTCTAATCGCAATTTCTTATATCATTGACTCATTGTGATCTTAAGTTTTAAATTGCCATATTGCTCTTTGTGTTTGACCTCGGATTTCTTTTGAGCATAAATTTTATTTGTTTTTCGTACTGATTCGAACTGTAGTACAATGCGACGATTTTAAAACCCATTTTAGAGCAATTAATAGTTATCTTTGTTGCTTTTGTTAATCAGACAAAAGACAAACGTGAACAAAAAAAATAGAATAACAAGTCAAGCGATTTCAAGTGATAAAGAGGGCCAACATACACCTCCCTAAGGATCGACCAAGATTCACTGAACTAAATTTCAAAAATCTGATTTGTGTTCTTGCAACAAGAAATTTAAGTGCTTTGTGATTAAGGTGCAATAACTTACAATGATGAGAATTTAACAACATTATTTGCGCCTATAAGTTGCATATATCAAGTCCCAAGGAAATTGCTAGCTAGCAGCTACTCATAGTCAACCTTGGAACTAGAGGAGTTCTCGGTTGTGGTGACGAGCCATGTATGGTCATTGAAATGAGGTACTCATACGGTCATCGAAATGAGGTACTCATAAGTACTTGAATTCTACTTGAAGTGTTGGTACTCACACATAGGTGCTAGCGTGAGTGGATTGAAATTTCCTAAAAGGATTTAATCATTGACACTAAAGGGAGGTGAATGGTGTGTAATAAAGAACAATGTTAAATTGAAAAATTTAAACCACAATCATGAGACAATGACATCTTGATTTATAGTAGAAACCCTTGCAGATAAAAATCACCACCTAAAACTCCCAGCTTATAATTTTCTTGACTAGTTGCTTGCTAATCAATCCGTTATTTGCACCATTTGAATGAGGGTGACACAACCTCTTACTACAATCACTTTTCTTTTACCTACTAAGTAACAACTCAGGATTCCCAACACGTTGGGTCCCAATCAAAGCAAGAATTAAAGTATTACAAATAAAAAGCCTATGGAACCTTAATAAATAAAATAATGCAAATCGTGCTTTCTCAGAAGTGTAGAGCGGCGTGCTTTGAAGAGCATTGAAAATGAGCACGAACGCAGGAGAGCTATTTGAATCGAGAGAGTTAGAGTGCCTTTTCTTTATAAAAATGCTTTAAAAAGGTTGCTAACGAGTCCTATTTACATGTGAAAAATAGTCAATTCATGAATGTTTTTAAATATCTCTTGAATCAATTTGATTGATTAGAATTATTGATTAATTGATCAATTTACCTGGTTGATTGATCAATTGATTGTCGATTAAAATTTTTAATTGGTTGATCAAATTTAGTGGGAAGGAGATTTCTTATTTGGGTTATTTGGTCGATTATTATCCTATTTTGATTAATCAATTTATTTGATCTATAAACCTCTATTTTTGGTCGATCAACTTAAAATTAAACTAAGTTGAAAAGGATATTATCAACTTAGAAAAGTGTAGAGAGAATCCTAAGGTCCCTCACATCTTTTCGAGACTCAAGGAATATGAAAAGAAATACAATTATATTAATATAGGGGTTTTTACATATATATTCTTATAAACTTTTGATAAGATGTATATACCCCATGTTTTTGATATTTACGTATATACCCCTATAAACTTGCTCCGTTAAACCGAATGAAAAATGTCAAAAAATATAAAAAATAAGAATTTATATTTTCATCCCCCTATTTCCCCCTAAACCCTTACACCTCCTCCCCCTTTATCTCCTTCTCCCCTATTTTCCTCTCCTCCGACCTTGGCGAACTCGCTCTTAGACCTACATCCACTGCTAGTAGCCCCACCATGTAGAACACCATGGCATTCACGCAACCACCTCCCCTACTACGGTCCCAAGGCCCGTCGCGTACACGAGATACAACGGCATCGCGTACGGTGGCATCGAGATGGTGAAGATGGTGAGCTTGTTGTAGGTGGCTGTGCGGAGGTCGTAGTAGGGGAGGTGGCGGCGGAGGCGCTGGAGGAGAGGGAGGAGGAGGAGGTGTGAGGGTTTAAGGGAAAAATAAGGGGATGACAATATAAATTTTCCTATTTTTTATATTTTTTGACATTTTCCATTCGATTTAATGGAGTAGGGGCATCCGACCTTAACGGAGCAAGTTTATAGGGGTATATACGTAAATATTAAAAACATAGGAGTATATACGTCTTATCGAAAGTTTGTAAAAACCCCATTAATAGAAGTCTCTTCTTCTTTATCTTGATCCATGAGATATGATTGAATTGCGCGAGAATAACATATTAGTTCACAATAAAGTGTAATTTTATTTTATCAAAATAGAGGTCTCAACACGGATGACAACCAGGGTACCAGATGCTCACACATTGGCACCTACATGTACAGATGAGAACTGGGGTATTGTAGGGGCTTTTGGTCATGGCCTTGACGTGCATGAAATGAGTTTTGTTAAAAATGATCATAGTTTGAAAAAATTGCACTTTTAAGAACGACCTCGGAATACTCTAACTTCGAGAAATATAAATTTAAAAGTCGACTTGTGATTATGAATCTTGGGATAATTTCGAGGATAAATATGATTTTCTTGAACCTGGGCTCGAGAATGGAGACTTCTGTGTCGAATCCCCAACCTAATATGAATAAACTAATGATTTTGTGCATCAGGAATTACCTGATATAGAAAATCAACTTATGGGTTGGAAGGATTCCATCACGGTGTTCTTGACACTAAACTAGTAGCCAAAATTTCTGAAGATGGTTCAACTCAAATAGAATTTCAAAACACCTGTGGTGAATTTGATTCTAACTTCCTCGAGCATATAAATCCCGCACCTTATCTTGATAAGGTCTTCCTTGAGCATAGTTTTAACATCCCAACTGAGCTGAATTCAGATTCTTTTGATCGAATCCCTATACTTGACCTAGAATCTAAATCTGAACCTATTTGGGATGATGATAAGGCTCAATTTAATGAGGACATAATCATAGATTCAAATTATCAAGATTTTTATGAGCCTATTTTTGATGATGAAACCACTCCAGATTCCTTGGAAGAGTGTAATGATTTATTTGAATTGAAACTAATATATGATACAGAATCAGAGGAATTTGAAGCACCAGGATTAGATTGGATCTATCCTAGATATCCTAAACCTAAGCCTATGACTAATAAGGATACCCCTATTAACTTGGAACCAGAATCTAGGTTAGACTAATTTTAGGTTGACAACTCTGTGGTTTTGATTCTTTTTATGGTGGTGATTTTGATTCTGATTTGGGTTTAGAAAATTCTTTTCACCAGTGTTCACTTGGATTCTCCTATGTTGATGTTGATTTTGAACCTTATTCTTTTCGAGAGAATCCTTGTTTCCAAAGGATTATGGTCCAATTTGTGACCTCGATACCCATGACCCGTTCTTTGATTTTGATTCCGAGGTCATTAATTTGGAACCTAAAGCATTTGCACCACCTGATCAAGAGACCACCACCCAGGAATGGTTGCTTAAGACTCTTAGCAACCGGTCTCTGCCACAAGACTCCATGATGAATCTACAATTATTAGTGTTAATATTATCAATTAGAGTCAATTTTGAGGGTACATGTGCATTAATGTCATATTATAGTGGGTTTGGGGGCATTGCATGCATTCTGCATTACTTTACGTTAAGATTGCTTAGAAGCAATGTTTAATGACATTGTGTACAAGTCTATATTGAAATAGATCTCAGATGAGCAATTGGATCATACGGATTGATCCAGATCGATGAACGGAGTCCAACGGACTCAAAAATCACCTCTATTCGACCTTCATAGCTCCCAAACAAGTCTGAGGAAGATCAATGGCCAGGGGGCAATACGACATCCTTACAGGCTTCGGATGAAAAATCAAACCATACAGATGGATTCGGAGTGACGATCGCAGTTCGGCAAAGCGAAAATCATCTCGATCCGAGTATCGTGGCATCCTCTGCAATAGAAAGAAGATGGATGACCCAGATGGCACCACATGGTGCCATCTAGGCCGCCCAACACCGGCCAGTAGCCCCACCACTGGCTCCTCTTCATCTGCATCATCGATTCTCAGCTGTTGGATCTTGATCCATCATGGGTGTAGCATGGCGATCAACAAGGGCACTCTCAGTTCTCGCCATGATGAGACCACATTTGTGGGAAAATCAGACGTATAAATACCTAGATATTAGAATGATGCCGACATGTACATAGCATTCATAGATTTATAAATAGATTAGTTTATAAAAATGATTACATGCGTATTTTATACATTGCATTCACATGTAATAGAAGGTAATATGCATTATAGTGACATGCATGCATTACATGCATTATTTTGGATTATCTTTGTAAATAACCCACTTTCTTTTTGTTTTCTTCCCTGCAGAGTCCATGGCTTCAACGCACCGCAGCCTCATTGCCAGACTTCTCGCAATAGCACAGCTTCAACGCAACGCCACCCCAACAGTTGAGATTTACTCACTGAGTTGCTGGTCGAGATCTGCAGCAAGAGAAACAAACAGGAGAGGCATTAAAAGAAGAGGCGTAGCAACCATTGAAGGGGGGATCTGTAGGATCTGTAAATCACAAGCACACTAGAAGGGGGGATGAAAAGTGTGGTAGATAAAAAAATTGCAAGACAAATCAAACCACAAAATGCACAAGATATATAGTGATTCCCCTCACTTGGGTACTCCACTACCTAAGTCTCCCAACTTAGGATTTTTAACCTGATTCCCTCAATCCGGAGGGAATCAATTTACTAAAACTTGAGGTAATTAACGGGTTACCTCAACCCAGTTACAAGATTTTAAAAAGAAATAAAGATACAGGTGTAAGGAAAATAAAAATAAAAGCTTACTGATAACACTGCATATGGGGGTGATAATTCTGTTAAATAGGACCCATCTTAAGAATAAAAGGCACAACATAAGTGGAATGGGAGCATTGCATGAATCATATGCCAAGATTGCTTATAAAACAATATTAATGGCCATTTGCATAAGCACTTGTCAAAGCAGGCCTCAGATGAGCAATCAGACTGTACGGATGGATTTAGAACGACGAACGGAGTCCAACGGACTCAAAATAGGCCAAATCCGACATCCGGAGCTCTCACAAAGGGCCCAAGAAGTTCTGACCGTTGATTTGATGATCAACGACCCTCGATGCGCCACGTGGCATCCACCCACCCCGCGCCGCTTCCACGTTCAACCGGAGATCAAATCTCACCCGTTGATCTCTGATCGGAAGGCCAAGAACCACGCGCACGCCCGTGGTTGCCGTGACAAAGCAGCGGGCGTGGCATAGCGGTTAACGCGCACGCCTGCACCCACGCGATGCGGGTTCGAGCCGTGCGGTGTGGGAATTCGAAGGCAGCGAGGCGCGCGGACGAAATTCAGCCGTAGATCTGCACTTGGATGGTGGCGATAGCGCCACGCGGCGTGCCCTCAGGCGGCGATCGACCACGTGCGCGCGCATGCTAGACGACGACTCCTGTGCACACGCGTGCTCAAGGCGTGATATAAGCGTGCCCGGGCGAAGATCTCAACAGTCCGATCTTCGATCGGACGGTTCTCATGTCGCGCCCACAGATCAAGCGCGAGGAAGAACAGCGCGGGCGAGCGACCGGCGGGCTGGGGGCTTCACCGAACCCCTTCTTCATTTGGAAAGCCCTTCTCCCTATTTAAACCCCTTCCAACCACCCATTCAAGGCATTCACTTCCCTTGCAACTACTCTACCCCTCTCTTAGCTAGCTTTAGGCCCTCTTATAATCGTCGGAGACGACGAGCCACCGACGGAGCCTTCTCCACCACCGTGGCTGCCTCGCCGCCCTCCCTCTCTCTCTCTTTCTTCCTCTCTTTTAAGCTTTACTTTACTTATGTTTAAGCTTGTATCTAATGTTGTAATTTGTGAACTAAAGCTGCATGATTAATGAAGTTATTTTCCATTTAGTTGTCTACTTTATTTCCTACCTAAGTTGCATGTTAAAGAAAGAAATGACTCTAACCCTAATCTCTCTCTCTCTCTCTCTCGCTTTTCACTCGCACCTTTTCGCAAGCAAAACTCTGCGATTTCTGTGACAATAAGTGACAAGAAAAATCCAGTTTTCATGCCTCCCTGAGACCGACACTCGGACTCACATCCGTTTCTTTACTTTAAAATAGACGTTGCAAGTGCAAACTATAACGACACTTCTTAACACACACGCATAGAAGCCACGTCAGTTTTTGGCGTCGTTGCCGGGGAGGCAACGGATTTGTTTTGTCACTTCCATTCCACATCCATTCTCACATCGTCTAATGCCTTGTCTCCTTTTTACTTGATGGTTGCAGGAATTCGGTGCTTGGACGGCGAAGCGACGCAACCCACGACGGTAACAAGGGAGTAGGCGCAACAAGGACCGGTAGTGAGTAATTCTTCACTCATGACTGTTTGCTTGCATGAAAAAACTAAAAAAATTGTAAAAATTGAAAAAAATTGGCGTGGTGTATGATTACTTGACCTACATCCTTAACACATCACCCAACAAAAGAATGTACACTCTAACATTCTGAATAAATTCTTGGAGTGTTCTTTTTTCTTTTTGAGTGGTGTTTGCGAAGCCACCATGGATTGACTTGGGCCGCACCACTCAACCCTAAAAGCGACTCATCTAATAGAAGTTGTATGATCATTAGGATGAGTACATTAGGGTTTTAGAGCCTCCACTCAATAAAAGGAAATCTACTTTCACCAAGTTGTGTGCAAAACTTGACGTGCCCATTGCAACTTGTCTGAAAATATTAAGACACGTCAACCCTAAAAGACACTAAAGTAAGGTTGAAACATTAAAAGACACCACATCTTAAAAATCCTTGCTTGAAAATCATGTTTTGGTAGAAGCACACACAATGAAAGTGGAAAATTAAGAGGCACCACCCTAATCAATGCCTCATCACATAACCCTAGCACAAGCACTATCCTAGCCCTTGTAAAACTGGGTAGACGTGCCCTAGGCAGGACTGAGTTAAGTCTCGAGAGGCAAGGTTTTGTTCATTGGGCACTTGGCTTTCGTTCCCTTGGTAGAATCTAGTGACTAGGCTGCGGGGCAGTGTCAAACGACCGCGGTTGTGGGGTCTACGGAATCGATGGCGCAAGCCAAAGGAAGAACCTTCCCAGCAATCCCCTCATAATCAACTTGGCCAGATTAGCCTTGGGAAGGGGAGTCCAGTGCTTACGGACTTAATCACCTTTTGCGAGATTTCTAGGTCTCCTAAGGAATACACCATAAGGACTAGACTTGTTTGCTTGATTGAACACGCTTCTTGCTTCTGTCACTCTCCGCATCCCCTCCTGTTCTTCTCTAGTGTATGCACGAGAGATGCTCACTGCATCCCGAGTTGTTTGGTTTGGGACAGGAATCTAGGAGACGTAATTCTGTTAGAAACCTGGCTGAACCTAGGGTAGATGGGGCTGAGGATTAACCCCCACCAGACACAATGGCCATTATCCAAGCCTAGATTAATGCAAACCACCGGCTTCAGCAACAACAGATCCACACCATCATGCAAGCCATACACTGGTTACAGAACCCGCAAGGGCAACCACCACTTGATGTACCACCATTTCAGGATCAACCGAGGCCCCTCCGTGATTTCTACAATCCTTCTGCTATTAGAGTCGAGCCACACCTTAGGATCCCTGAAGGGGGAGATGATTTTGAGCTAAAACCAAATGTCTTAAGCCTGATCCAGAGCCACTTCCATGGAAGCTCAAATGAGGACCCCTTCTAGCATCTAGAGGATCTCGACCACATAGCACGAACTGTGAAACCTAGGAACATTAGCCTTGACGTTGTTCTAATTAAGATGTTTCCCTTCTCGTTAAGAGACAAGGCCTCTCACTGGCTTAGAACCCTACGTAGACCCATCACCACCTGGGAAGAACTGAGGCATGCATTTCTAAAGAAATTCTTCCCCATAGGAAAGACCAATGCCCTTAGAAGAGCTATTACTACCTTTACACTCTAGGGTGGGGAACAGTTCTATGAGGCGTGGGAAAGATTTAATGAACTCTTGAGGAAATGCCCACACCACGAAGAACCAAGATGGCAACTGGCCCAGATTTTCTACCATGGTCTGGACAGCAACCTACGAAACTTCGTCGATGCCTCATGCGGGGGGAACTTCCTGAACAAGGACGAGGAGAGCGCGTTTGAGCTCTTTGAGTCCATGAGCGAGAATTCCCTCAACAATGCCTCCATGACCCAGTTTAACAGATCCAGTCAACCCCGTGGTGGGATTTATGATGTACAAGCAAATTCTGGAATGGTTGACATGGACATCATTGCCAAGAAACTAGATCGAGTGGAATTGGTGGACAAAAAGATTGATGAGCTACTGAACCAGACCAGGAACCCGTTACAGACCTTCTCCCTAGCAAAAGGAGCACATAATGTTGACCTGGTCCAGCCCTTAACCCAACTGAACCTGGAACAACCCCTGACCACGTTCTAGGGAGGGACCTTTGCTCCCTCAACCCTTGATTACTCTCTTCCCTCTCCATCGACATCGGCTATCCTTGAAGATGTGCAAGCTGTCCAAGGTTATGCTAAACCTGACCCTTTCTCCAACACTTACAACACCGGCTGGCGTAACCACCCCATCTTTGGTTTGACAAACCAGAAACCATCGCAATTCCAAAACCAGCCTAGGCTAAACCAGCAGCCACACTTGCCCCCCTATCAGCAAGGACCACCAGTTAGACCCTCATATAATCAGAATAGGGTGGCCCCTCCCCCCACAAAACCAAATGGACACCCTAATAATGATGATGGCTGACATGAACCAGAAACATCAGGAGGAAATGGCCTTGGTAAAGGGACAGTTAAGCCAACTCTTGGACTGTAAACAACAGGGATCCCTACCTTCCCAGCCACAACTGAACCCGCGAAACATAATTAACAGAGGCTCTAATTCACAAGGGTGCCAAGGCAATCCCAGGCAGGCTCACATGGTCCATCCTGCCCCGCAAACACCCCCTGGGTTTGGTGCTTCTTCGTCCTCGTCTTCTCAAGGATGAACCCATGGTCCCAATGCCTCTGCGAATGCGGTGACCTTGAGAAGCGGCACCAAAGCCCAGGATCCCAAATGGCCAACTTTCCCCGAGACTTCACCCATTGAAATACCCAACTCAGAAGAGGCACCAGAAAAACCCAAGGACCCAGAAATAGATCCGATCCACATCCAGACACCCTACCTTGAGGCCTTGGAAACAATCAAGAAAAAGAAGAATGTTGTGGAAAATGAGGAGCTTTTGGAGATCTTTAATCAAGTATAGATTAATATTCCGCTCATCGAAGCCGTTAAGCACATCCTGGCTTATGCCAAATTTTTAAAGGATGCCTGTACACCCAAGTGTAAGCCAAGACCTCAAGCACCTAGGAAGGTTGTGCTGTCTGAACAAGCAAGTTCCATAATATCAAGCAACCTTCCGCTCAAGCGAACTGAACCAGGAGCACCCCTGATTTCTTGCAATATCAGGGACATGACATTTGATAGAGCGCTCCTGGACTTAGGTGCTTCTATCAATCTGATTCCAACAACCCTGTACCATCAATTTGGTTTCGGAGAGTTGACACCCACACCCGTCACCATCTAGCTGGTTGATAGATCAGTGAAAACCCCAAAGGGGGTTGTTGAGGACGTGATTGTACGGGTCAAGGACTTTTATTTCCCGGTCGACTTCTTGGTGCTTGACGTGGAAGTCCCTGAAAAACTACAGAACACACCCATAATCTTAGGCAGACCTTTCTTAGCTACGGCTAAGGCAAACATTGATTGTGACACGGGATGTATGGAAATTACCTTCGGAGACAAGAAAATGCAATTGGTGATCTTCCCGGCAACAAAGTCTTTTGATTGAGATTGTGTTGAGGAACATGATCCCGTGGAAACTCTGGTTGAGGAATGCCTCACCCTTAGTTCTGTTTCAGACCACCAAACCTATAATGACTGTTCTGACCTGTCACTACCCGTGGATCTCTGTAAGGCTGATTACCATCACACAACATCATTTGAGGAGATCGATGTTGATCAACTCCTGCCTTTTCCCTTTCCGTCAGCTGTGGTTCCACCCGCACCCGAGCTCAAGCCGCTACCTGAGAATCTCAAGTATGTCTTCCTGGGACCTGACCAAACCTTCCCTGTGATTATTAATTCTCATCTAACCAAGGATCAGGAACTCAGGTTGACTGCGACCCTTTCAGAACATCGGGCCACCATTGGTTGGACCATTTCTGACTTGAGAGGAATTAGCCCCACCTATTGCACCCATAAGATTTACCTGGAAGACGGGGCACGACCTTCTTGCCAAATGTAGAGACGTTTAAACCTAAACATGCGGGAGGTCGTTAAGAAAGAAATTATCAAGTGGCTTGATGCCGACATCATCTATCCTATCTCCGATAGCCCCTGGGTGAGCCCACTCAAGTGGTTCCAAAGAAAGCCGGGGTCACCGTTGTCACCAATGATCATGGTGAATCCATCCCTACCCGCACCCCCATCGCATGGTGGGTGTGTATTGATTATAGGAAGCTTAATGAAGCCACTAAGAAGGATCATTTCCCCTTGCCATTCATTGACCAGATCCTTGAAAGATTGGCAGGGCAAAGGTATTTTTGCTTCCTGGATGAATATTCAGGATATAACCAAGTTGGAATTGCTCCGAAAGATCAAGAAAAGATCACATTCACTTGCCCGTACAGCACGTTTGCATTCTGTCGAATGCTGTTCGGGCTATGCAACACACCTGCTACCTTCCAGCGTTGCATGCTAGCCATTTTTTCAGAAATGGTGGGTGAATACCTAGAGGTCTCTATGGATGATTTCTCTGTATTTGGGAATTCATTCGACCATTGTCTGAGCAACTTGGAGAAAATCCTGAAATGATGTATTGAGGTTAATCTGGTGTTAAGTTGGGAAAAGAGCCATTTTATGGTTCAAGAAGGAATCACCCTCAGTCACATCGTATCACATAGGGGCATCGAGGTAGATCGGGCTAAGGTTGATTTGATTTCCAAACTTCCTCCACCTAGCTTGGTCCGACAGATTCGCTCATTTCTGGGACACATTGGTTTCTACCGAAGGTTCATTAAAGACTTTTCCAAGCTTTCCAAACCTTTAACCGACCTTCTGGCCAACGACGCCATATTCCATGTGTCTTCTGATTGCATCCAAGCTTATCACACCCTCTGGGACTGTCTCCACAGCACCTGTACTTCAGCCCCCGGATTGGTCCCAGGACTTTGAGATTATGTGTGATGCATCAGATTTTGCCATAGGCGCTGTCCTGGGACAAAGGCAAGACAAGAAGCCCGTGATGATCTACTACGCGAGCAAAACGTTGGATGAGGCCCAACGAAATTATACGGTCATAGAGAAAGAATTGCTCACTGTAGTCTTTGGACTTGAGAAGTTCCGATCGTACTTGCTAGGATCCCATGTGACCATTTATACTGACCATTCAGCCATCCGGCACCTGTTGGCCAAGAAGGACGCAAAGCCCAGGCTCATCAGATGGATCCTGCTCTTGCAGGAATTTGACTTAGAAATCCGCGACAAGGCCGGATCGAAGAATGTGGTGGCTGACCACTTGTCTAGACTTCATCCAGACCACATTGGACCCTCCCTACCTCTATTTGACGCCTTCCCCGATGAACACATTCTAGCTGTGCAAGACAAGAGATTGCCTTGGTATGCTGACTATGTCAACTGCCTAGTTGTAGGACAAACCCCGTACAACTGGTCCAGACAGCAACAGGATAGGTTCTTGGCTGAGGCCAAGCACTATTTCTGGGATGATCCCATGCTATTTTGCCTCTGTGATGACCAGATCATCAGGAGGTGTATCCCCGAGAACGAAGTTCAGAGTGTGCTTTCCTTCTGTCATGACCAGGCTTGTGGTGGCCACTTCTCGGGAAAGAAAACTGCTGCAAAGGTTCCGCAGTCTGGAATTTACTGGCCGTCCCTATTTAAGGATGCACACAACTTTGCCAAGACTTTCTCACGCTGCCAAACGCTGGGGACCATGACCAAGAAAGATATGATGCCCCTCCAGCCCATTTTGATTGTCGAAATCTTCAACGTTTGGGGTATCGATTTTATGGGCCCCTTTCCACCATCTAATGGCTTCGAGTATACCCTAGTCTCGGTAGACTATGTTTCTAAATGGATTGAAGCTGTCGTCACCCGCCGATGCGATCACGGGACTATCATGGACTTTGTCAAGCAGAACATCTTTTCCCATTTTGGAATACCAAAGGCCATGATCAGGGATGGTGGAAGTCATTTTATCCACTCCCAATTCCGTGCCCTACTTAGAAAATATGGGGTTAACCACCGCATTGCTACCCCGTATCATCCGCAAACAAATGGGCAGTCTGTGGTCTTAAATAGACAAATCAAGAACATTTTACAGAAGACTGTGAGACCTGACAGGAAAGACTGGTCCACACGACTAGATGATGCCCTGTGGGCATACAGGATCGCTTTGAAGACCCCGATAGGCATGTCGCCTTATCGCTTGGTCTTTGGCAAAGCCTGCCATCTTCCTGTCGAATTGGAACACCGGGCTTACTAGGCTGTCAAGCAATGTAACATGGATTCCCAGTTAGCCGGTGTGTAGAGGACTCTCCAACTATTTGAGCTCGAAGAAATTCGTCGGGATGCCTTTGAGAATAGTCGACTATATAAGGAGAAAATGAAAGCCGTCCACGACTGACTCATCCATAGAAAGACCTTTGAGCCTAACCAGCAAGTCTGGCTGTTCGACGCCCACCTAAAACTCTTTCCGGGGAAACTCAGGTCCAAATGGACAGGACCATTTCAGGTGGTTAAGCCTTACTCTAATGGGGCAGTTGAAATCGCTGATCCAAACACTGGGCACACTTTTACAATTAATGGTCAATGATTGAAACACTTCCTAGCTCAGGTTCCCCTAAAGGAGAGTGTCACCCTCGTTGAGGGATGACACGAAGCACCGCCCAGCTGGAGGCATTAAACTCAGCGCTTCCTGGGAGGCAACCCAGAGGATTCAGACTGATTCGGTATTTTACGTCACTCAGGTACTATCTTTTTTTGAACCCCTGTGCATCCATGTATTTGCCAATGAGGACATTGTTCAACTTAAGCATGGGGGGTGGTAAATTGCACGATCCTGAGCTCATTTAATTAGTCTGAATAAAATAAATTTAAAAAAAAAATTCGAATTTAGGAAGAAACTTAGGCATTAGAAACTTGTCAATAGTGGGAAATAATACAAAAAGAACTTAAACACTTAGACTTTTCAGGCCTTCAGGCTTAATCAGCCTTGGTGTCCGTTAAAATATGGATTTAGGTTCGAATCCTTGCAACCTTAAGCTATTCTAATCCACCTACTAAATAAGGTGATAAGTATACGACTTATCAACTCACCCTCTAACTCAGAAAACTTTGAGTCTAAGCATCTGCACACATTTTTACACAGACTCACTCCTTGGAGATTTTGACAGAAATTGGTAGTTAATGAACTCTCTAGGGTGGTATGGCTGGCAAGTTGTCATGGGTAACAATCCATTGGCAGGTTGTCCAGAACCCAGCCACGGGACCACTTCTTCTTCATTGCCTTTAGGTACGTTTGAGATCAAGGAAGCCACCTACATAAAAAAAAGAAAAAAAAAGAAAAGGAGAAAAAAGGAAAACAAAATAAACCACACTTCACCAAACGAGTATGGCTGGCAAGTGATCGTAGGTAATAGCTCATTGGTTGGTTGTCCAGAGCCCAGCTCAATAATTGCACAAAAAGAACCAAAACATTTAAGGAAGAAGCGGGGAAGTAGTACAAGCCGGGGAGATATACACTGGAAAAATCCTTGTGTTGACCCCAATTGAAACAAACGTAAGGAGAAAGCTACCAATTGAACAAATACACCTTCAGGCAAAATACTTCCTCTTCTAGTCACCTAGAGGCATAAAAACCCGAAGTCTGTCTGAATTACCGTTGAGTGAGTCTATCACAATCTTCACACCAAGATGCTTAGCACTTAGGGTTTTGATCGAGTTTTGGGTGGGTTGGGTAGCCGTAGAAAGTTGCCAACCCACTCTGAATTCAAAAAAAAATTCAAAAAAATATATATACGTATACATATGTATATACATTAAAGCAAGGATTCAAGCGATTCGTATTTTGGCAGACACCCGGGCACTGCTTAGTCTTTGTAGATCAAGATCTTAGTATGTTTCCTCCTATTGACAAGTGACGAAGCGTCTAAGCAATTACTTCTTAAATTCTGACAGAAAATAAAGGCTAGAATGAACCTTGCTAGGGACTAGCAAGGAGTAAGCATGGGGGTATGATAACACTGCATATGGGGGTGATAATTCTGTTAAATAAGGCCCATCTTAAGAATAAAAGGCACAACATAAGTAGAATGGGAGCATTGCATGCATCATATGCCAAGATTGCTTATAAAATAGTATTAATGGCCATTTGTATAAGCACTTGTCAAAGCAAGCCTCAGATGAGAAATTAGATCACACGGATGGATTCAAAACGACGAATGGAGTCCAACAGACTCAAAATCAGCCAAATCCGACATCCGGAGCTCCCACAATGGGCCCAAGAAGTTCTGACCGTTGATCTGATGATCAACGGCCCTCGATGCACCACGTGGCGCCCGCTCGCCGCGCGCCGCTTGCACCTTCAGCTGGAGATCAAATCTCAGCCGTTTATCTCTAATCAGACGGCCAAGAATCGCACGCACGCCCGTGGTCGCCGCGACAAAGCAGTGTGCGTGGCGCAGTGGTTAACGTGCATGCCTGCACCCACACGACGCGGGTTCGTGTCGCGCGGTGCAGGAATTCGAAGGCAGCAAGGCGCGTGGACGAAATTCAGCCGTAGATCCGCACTTGGACGGTGGCGATAGTGCCACGCGGTGCGCCCTCAAGCGGCGATCGGCCACGTGCGCGCGCTCGCCAGATGACGATGCCCGCGCGCACGCGTGCTCAAGGCGCGATCCAAGCGTGCCTGGGCGAAGATCTCAGTCGTCCGATCTTTTATCGGACGGCTCTCACGCCGCACCCACGGATCGAGCGCGAGGAAGAACGGTGCGGTCGAGCGACCGGCAGGCTGGGGACTTCACTGATGTTTTTGGAAGGGTTTTAGCGACGTCCTGGACGTCACTAAAACCCCTTCTTTGTTTGGAAAGCCCTTCTCCCTATTTAAACCCCTTCCAACCACCCATTCAAGGCATTCACTTCCCTTGCAACTACTCTACCCCTCTCTTAGCTAGCTTTAGGCCCTCTTGTAATCGTCGGAGACGACGAGCCACCGACGGAGCCTTCTCCACAACTGTGGCTGCCTCGTCGCCGTCCCTCTCTCTCTTTCTTCCTCTCTTTTAAGCTTTACTTTACTTATGTTTAAGCATGTATCTAATGTTGTAATTTGTGAACTAAAGCTGCATGATTAATGAAGTTATTTTCCATTCAGTTGTCTACTTTATTTCCGACCCAAGTTGCATGTTGAAGAAAGAAACGACTCTAACCCTAATCTCTCTCTCTCTTGCTTTTCACCTGCACCTTTTCGCAAGCAAAACTCCGCGATTTCCGTGACAATAAGTGACAAGAAAAATCTGATTTTCACGCCTCCCTGAGACCGACACTCGGACTCACATCTGTTTCTTTACTTTAAAATCGACGTTGCAAGTGCGAACTATACACTTCTTAACACACATGCACGGAAGCCACGTCACTTACAACTAATCCCTAGGTCTCCAACAATTATATTGCTTAATATGAGTATGTAAATGAATCTAAGGAGAATATTAAGGCGTAAAACAAGCGAGTTTATCAGAGAGCAACGTAATCGCCTTGATGACTTGTTGCAAGTGGAGAGTGGCCTTGAGTGAATTGCAACAAAATAAGCTCTTTTGCAGCTAGTAATTTGAGAAGTGAAGGTGTAGGCAAAGATAGAATTTTGGCTTCTTGGTTGTGTGCAAAAGACACTCAAAGAGTGCTTATATAACCCACTAAGCACCTTCCCTACGATTACTAGCCTTTAGGGGCAATTTGGGAAGATTAGGGATGGGTTTAATTGCAAAATAGCCATTTATATTAGTCGCAACGGTTAATTGGTACCGGTACTGACTGCCTACAGTCAGCCCAACTAAGTCACTAGGTACCGGTACTCATCATGAGTACCGGTACTTGTGACTCATAGATTTGGATCTAGTGACCCACATGTACTGGTACTAGTGATTAGTACCGATACTTGTAAGGTCTAGGAAAAAACCAAGTGCACAAACTGTGACCACTTGATATCGGTACTCATGATGAGTACCGGTACTTGTTGTTCATAGTTTGGGACTTAGGCCCAAACCTGTGCCTAGCATGTACCGATACTTATGACTAGTACCGGTACTTGCTACAAGTACCAAATATTGTAAGTTTAAGTCAATATTTAGAGATATCCAACTTACTCTAAACGACTTTATTTTGAAAAAATCGATTTTGAGTTTTGAAATGAGTGAATGAACGATTTTCTGAACCCTAATTATGTCTACTTTAATTTTAACTCCTAGATTCTGTTTTACTTGTTAGGAGACGTATAAAGATTCTAAAAAATAATTAATACAACAAAAATTAGTCTTCTAATCTTCTTCCTTCATATGCTATCTTGTTGCTTGCATCCATAGATTCTTTTGACCTATAATACTTCATAAACATATTAGATTTTAAAATGGTTTTATTAACACCAAAACACAAAAGAGAGATGGAGCTATGTTCCAACAATCTCTCCCTTTTTGGTGTTGACAAAACAAACAAGATAATACTCATATTTAAAAATAAACTGAGACTTAATAAGAGAAAAATAAAAAACTTCACAAGGAGTGAAAAACCTCCCCCTCAAACTAAGCTCTCCCTATTTTAAATATGAAGTATCCAAGTATCCAATCATTTCTCCCCCTTTTTGTCAAGCAAGCAAAAAGATGAGCAAATAATAGAAACGAAACATAACATGATACATGGATAAGCAAAAATTTCACATAAGCAAACAAAGCGTGATACTTGAATAAGCAACAATTTCTCATAAGCAAACAACTCATGATACATGAATCATAACATGATAAAGTTCATAAGGTTTGAAACAATTTTAACACATAATTGTCTGAAAAGTCATACAAATTTAACAAGCATCAAAATGAAAACTAAGATAATTTCTAGGATGTTTTCTAATTAGCTTTTGCACATCACCATCATCATCATCGTCACCGTCATCATCATCGTTGTCGTCATCATCATTGTCGTCGTCATCTTCATCTTCATCATCACTTTCTTCATATGAAACTTCTTCGTCATCTTCCGTGTCTTCTTCTTCTTCTTCATCATCATGAAGAATAGGTTCTTCTTCTGCCATTGAAATAGGAGATGGATCTTGAAAATGCTTTTGTCTTCTTTCACTGTATTCTTGAGGTGCTTTCGATTGAGTCTGCTTCCTTTGTTTAGGTTGTTGAGTGGAAGAAGTGACATGGGAGGACTCAATAGAAAGATAAAGGTCATAGAATATGCATTCCATGTGACGAAAGGAAAAATTTAGATTGGTTAAATTTTGACCAATGTAGTTAAAGGTATTTATCAAATTGGGATCAATTCCAAACACATTAGATAGATTTATCCAAGGTGTTTCAGCTTCTAGATATGGGTAGGATATAGGAACGAAAGTGGAGGACACCACCTGGGATACCACTTGTAGGATCTGTAAATCACAAGCACACTAGAAGGGGGGATGAATAGTGTGGTAGATAAAAAAATTGAAGACAAATCAAACCACAAAATGCACAAGATATATAGTGGTTCCCTTCACTTGGGTACTCTACTACCTAAGTCTCCTGACTTAGGATTTTTAACCTGATTCCCTCAATCTGGAGGGAATCAATTTACTAAAATATGAGGTAATTAATGGGTTACCTCAATCGAATTACAAGATTTTAAAAAGAAATAAAGATACAGGTGTAAGCAAAATACAAATAAAAGCTTACAACTAATCCCTAAGTCTCCAACAATTATATTGCTTAATATGAGTATGTAAATGAATCTAACGAGAATACTAAGGCATAAAATAAATGAGTATATCAGAGAGGAACACAATTGCCTTGATGACTTGTTTCAAGTGGAGAGTGGCCTAGAGAGAATTGCAACAAAACATGCTCTTTTGCAGCTAGTAATTTGAGAAGTGAAGGTGTAGGCAAAGATAGAAGTTTGGCTTCTTGGTTGTGTGCAAAAGACACTCAAAGAGTGCTTATATAACCCACTTAGCACCTTCCCTACGATTACTAACCGTTAGGGGTAATTTGGGAAGATTAGGGATAGGTTTAATTGCAAAATAGCCGTTCAGATTAGTCACAACGGTTAGTTGGTACCGATACTAAACTTTTGGTACCAGTACTGATTGCCTATAGTTAGCCCAACTAAGTCACTAGGTATTGACTCATGATGAGTACCGGTACTTGTGACTCACAGATTTGGGTCCAGTGACCTACATGTACCGGTACTAGTGATTAGTACCGGTACTTGTAAGGTCCAGGTAAAAACTAAGTGCACAAACTGTGACCACTTGATATCGGTACTCATGATGAGTACCGGTACTTGTTGTTCATAGTTTGGGACTTAGGCCCAAACCTGTGCCTAGCATGTACCGGTACTTATGTCCAGTACCGGTACTTGCTACAAGTACCAAATAATGTAAGTGCAAGTCAATATTTAGAGATATCCAACCTACTCTAAACGACTTTATCTTGAAAAAATTGATTTTGAGTTTTGAAACGAGTGAATGAATGATTTTCTGAACCCTAATTATCTCTACTTTGATTTTAACTCCTAGATTCTATTTTACTTGTTAGGAGACGTACAAAGATTCTAAAAAATAATTAATACAAAAAAAACTACTTTTTTAATCTTCTTCCTTTATATGCTATCTTGTTGCTTGCATCCATAGATTCTTTTGACCTGTAATACTTCGTAAACACATTAGATTTTAAAATGGTTTTGTTAACAGCGAAACATTGAAGAGAGATGGAGATAGGTTCCAACAGGATCATCTTCAACCACCTTCCACCGTGCAACAAGCCTTCCCTGTGGCCATGGCGAACACTGTGGCATAGACATTCTTCGTCAATCATTGCCAATTGCACGGTGATAGGGTGTGGCCCAAATCCCACCTTCACTACAACACCTAACACATACCCCATCCCCTTCCCTCTTCGTTTTCATCTCCATCTTCTCCTTCATTTCCTTCTTCTTTCTGCTCCACCACCTACAACGTACTACCCCCTAAGGCGAACCCAACACCATAGCTGCAGCACCACCTCATGCGTAGCCTGCACGGCCACGCATTAGTTCCTCATGCCCTTGTAGCACGCCTTCTAGCCACATAGACACCGGCGCCTTCTCCTTGAAGCTCACTGTTCATCTTCTTTACAGAGAAGAACCCAAACTTGGCTGTGACCACCTCCGCATAGCCACCACCATCGGTCACATCCCTCGCTGCCAACACTACCGAAAGATTGCCTTGCTACCGTCGAGACACCCACGCGACTGCACGACCTTCAAGCTGTTCTCGATCTCGTGCGTGCAACCCATCACTATTGACCATACCATTGTCGTGTAGCCACCTCTAGCGACCATCGGCCACGTCGCTACCACCGTTCGAGCCTCTCTTCCAGCACGTCTCCTCCACCTGGACTTGCGGCCAATGAGGCCTCCTTGCATGTGCACAAGCCAGCCAAGGAAATCCTCTGTTTCATGTTGAATTAAAAATTACATTCGAATGCCATTGCAGGAGTTTGCATTTTTAGATATTAATATTTTATTTCATGGATTTTAAGAGCATATCCCTCTTCTTCTGCATAATTACGATTCCAACATATCATGTTATTGATTAGTTAGTCTAAAAGGAATCTTAACCTGATTTTTTATGGAAATAAAGAGGGAACAATGGATTTTGATAGTCACGAGTTTTAATAGGCCATTGCCTCCCTGTGGACACGACCCACTTGTCTCAAGTGGTTATATTTAATTATTTTTGAAGGCTATTTCCACCACTTTGATATTACTTCGACGTGTCATTTTATGTGCAAAATGAAAATGAAAGCGAAGATTGTCTTTTCAACACGATTCCGCACCACCGTCGCAAGGTCGTCAGATCTCCACACGACTATCGCACCATGTCGCATCCACCATTGCACTCGTCATTCGATGGCGAAGCTTTTGAGTGTATTTGACTTGGCCGCAAGGCCATGTTCATGCTTTTAGGTACCTCATTGGACCTCCGCCACAGCTGCGATTCCTCCAACCTTGCCTTCAGTCCTCCAGCCATGAAGCTTCCTGATAACTCACCTAGGTGAAGCAGTTGATACCCAGGTACATCATCAGGTCATTGATTGGAACCCTCGGCTGCACCTGCTACCTCAATTGGAGGCGTCTTCACCAGCTGCTGCTCACGTGAAGAATGGGGACAGGATAGTCCCACATCGTGGACTGTTGATCATTTAAGGGCACATATATTGATTTTCTATTTACACCCTATCGCCCAAGATCACTGGGGGTCGGGTCCCTGCTCACGAGCATACTCACCCTCACTGGCTACACTATGCCGGTGGGTCTGGACCTCTGACCGTATATCCGATTACCCAATTAGTCGGGTTTGAGAGAAAGAAGAGAAAAGAAAAAGAGAGAGAGGGGGTTTTTCCTCGCTCTCTAACTCTCTAACACTTGGAAGAATTCAAAAGAGGCCTTTGCCTTTATTGTGCGTGGCTACTGTGCTTCTCATTGAGGCTTGAAGAGAAGGAAAGAGGCCTTTGTGCGTGACTTGAAGAAGAAGAGAGGCCTTTGCCTCTACTGGTTAAGGCATCTGACCGCCTATTCTAGCGTCTGATATATTGGTTCTGTGGTTAACTTGAGGTGTGCTTGGCTTATATGATTCTGATATTTGAGTAACTTGTGAGCTTAACATTGTTGGGTAATTTGGTGATTTTAATCACCATTTTATCCTCTTCTTTTTGCATATTATTACTTGATTCTACTGATACATCAAACTTTGATTACTTTTTTGATTATAAATGCTTATATTTTGCTTGGAATTATGATATGTGAGAATAATTGCAACACTTGCTCCCAATGTTCGACCTTGGATACTCTTTTGAATTCGAGATATAAATTGTATTTGTTTATGCGCTATTTTAGCTATATTGCGATGAAGTGTTTTTAAAACCCCAATTTAGAATGCAAACAAATACGATCCTGTTGAAACCCTGGTTGAAGAGTGCCTGACTGTAAGCTCTTTAGAGGATCATCTGATTAGACCAGCTGTTGACTACCCCGACCCATCCCAATCTCTGGAGGTTGAACTCTGTAAAACTGATTACCACCGGCAACCTCCATTTGAGGAGATTGATGTCACTCAACTCTCACCCTTCCCTTATCCATCAAACATTGTACCACCTGTGCCTGAATTGAAACCTTTGCCCAATAACCTAAAGTATGTCCTCCTAGGATCTGATCATACCTTCCCTGTGATTATCAATGCACACTTGATCAGGGACCAAGAACTTAGGTTGACTACTACTCTTTCCAAGCATTGGGTAGCAATTGGGTGGATAATTTGTGGACAATTGTCTTAGTAACCCAGAGGAAACACTGAAACGATGTATCGAGGTCAACCTAGTTTTAAGTTGGGAAAAGAGCCACTTTATGGTTCAAGAGGGGATTTTCCTTGGTGCAAGGTTTCCCTGTTTTTCATTATTAGGTTCTTGAATAGTGTTAGAGGAAGATGGGGAAGAGCTGATATGTTCATTGAAATGAATTTCTTTCACAGGCAGGGGGTTTTGAGTGGTTTTCCCATTCCTCAAAGTAACTGCATTTGCAGTCTAGTTGTTTCTAGGATGAGGTCGGGAAGCTTGATTGTTATTGAAACCCGGGGGATGCTGAGGTGCTGGTTGAATGGGTTGACTGGGATATCCACCTTGGAACTGATTCCATTGATTATTCGGGTTGGGCATAGGTTGGGAAGGTAAATTCCCAACAGGTCGATGATTAGGAGTAACCTTAACTTGGTGTTGCAAGTTGGTAATCATGCGGGTTACTTCTGTCATTTGATTCTGCATACCTTGTAGAGTTTTCATGACCTGACTATTAATATCTTCCTGGGATGGTCTAGGTTGATATGCAGGTTGGCCATTATTCCCAAAATGATTTTGTTTGGGAAATGGAATTGGGTTCGGGTTTTTCCAGGAGTAATTCAGGTTGGTCCTCCAGTTTTGATTGTATGTGTTGGAGGGGTTTCTAAATTGCTCCTGGAGAGCATAAATATTTTCCGTGGTGGGATCAAGAATATTTTGATTCAAATAATCAAAATTCCCAGTCAATTCTTGTGGAAAATCAGCTGGAAATTGCTGACCAGCAGGTGTGGCATCTATATTGTGCAGATTTTCTCTTTGGAGAAGTTGTGGAGTGTTAGTGTGTGGAGAGTTAAAATGTGGAGCATTAAGGTGTGGAGCTTGTTTGTTTGTGAGCATTTCTTCCATATTTTTCTGGTGAATTGCATTTGGTCCAGTTGTTGAGCTAACATATATAGATCATCCTGAGTGATTGGAACAGAGGTGGATTTGGAGTCAATGTCATTGACTCCGTGTATGGGGTTTTGAGTTCTACCAATAGTGTCCATTGAAGTTATATTAAATGAGTTTTCACTCATTTCTTCAAAGAAGAGATATGCACTTTCGGCATCTTTATTAAGGAAATTGCCCCCACATGAGGCATCCACAAATTGCTTCAATTGATCTTCTAATCCATGATAGAAGATCTGCACTAACTGCCATTGAGGAATTTCATGGTGGGGACAACTTCTAAAGAATTCTTGGAATCTTTCCCAGGCCTCATGGAGGGGTTCACCAATTTTTTGTTGAAAGGTCGTTATGGATCTTCTAAAAGTGTTAGCTCGATCGATCGGAAAAAATTTCTTTAGAAAAGCGCTCTTTAATTGGGGTTAGGTGGTGATCGGGCGTCCAATCGTTCTAAACAATGTGAAGCTTTATCTTTTAGAGAGAGGAAAAAGTCTCATCAACCACATGTCTTCCTGCACATTGCAGGAATGAGTGGTTTGAGCGAGGACAGTTAATTCCTCGAGATGACAAAAAGGGTCCTTTCTTGGAAGACCATGAAAATGCTTGATCAGATTCAGAATAGCTGGTTTGATCTCAAAATCCCCTTGTGGTATGATGACCTTGGGTCTTTCCTCATAGTTGGAAGGATCATAGAAATCCTTAAGAGGAATGACAGGCTGCTGGCGGGGTGGTGGGTTTTGCCCTTGGTTAGCTAGGTTCGTCACAGTCCTAGCCTAATTCTCTTGATTTTGTTGTAGCCGAACCAAATGGTCGACCATAAAGGCAAAGGGATTTGTATTTTGAGTTTGGATTTGAGGGCCACTTGGCCCTGCAAGAATTTCTGGTTGCTCCAGATGAGGGAGGTTAGGGATGGGGAAGTCAGCTTGTGGGTTGGTTGACGTGTTAGAAACGGAAGTAGAATTCTTTTGTTGGTTTCTCGGGTTTTCCATATTTTTAGAAGAGGAAGAAGAAAACAAAGATTTTCTGGTGTGGGGGGCAAAATCAGATGGTCCCTCAAGATGTGGTTTTTGGGACTTTTGCCTGTGCATGCACTTTTTTGGAAGAATTGGAGGGGAGGAGAAGAGAGAGAGATGAGAGAAAGTGTGCAATTCAAACAACAAAATTTAGATCTAACTTAATTGTGACTCCCTAAAAATAACCTAAGACTTGGTTTATCTAGGAAATAAGTAATCACTAGTGAATACCCGTTCTGTCAACAAATCTAACCAAGTTGTTTAAGGGGAGGTTTGGGCCCAAGCGTTTCCCAAGAAAATCTCAGGTGCTTGTACAAGCCCACACCTGGTCATTTACACAACCCCTCAGCCTGAACACCAGATATAGATGACATAATTGATGTCAACTAAAGAGAACTTAAGACCTAGATAGCACGCCTAAGTTGATGAAACCTTAGGGGTCAAATTGCTACAAATTTTAATTAGGTCTAGGATACTAATGTGCACAAGAAATGTGGAGGGTGTTGATTTGGGTATTGCCCTGTTATTTCAAATTTTTTTTGTATATGAAAGAATTGGAAGTTGATTCCAATGAAAAATAAGTTGTCACACAATTTTTTGTATTTCTGTCTTTTAGGATTCAATTTATTTGATGTGTTTTGGGGTTTCTCTTTTTAAATGTTCAAATAAGTTTGAAACTTCCACAATCAAAGGAAAACAAGTTGTATTAGTGATGGTCAATTTCCTTTAAAAGTGGTTTGCTAGAAATACAAAGGAAAGGCCTAATGCAATTTGATCCTAAGGCAGAAAATTACTACCAATGAGATGTTTTTAGGCTTTCTCTATTAAGTAGTGGTCCAAACAAGGAAAACAATACCACTACTCTAAAGAAAATCAAACAAGGATTCGAGAAAAGATTTTTTTAAGATTTTAGGAATTTGTTTCATAATTGTTTTGAATTTTTATTTGTGCTAGTGTCACAGTCTAGAAATAATACTAATGGGTATTTTGGACTTTCTGTACCACCACCGGCCGCAAAGAATTTTGGTGATTTTATATGATGTGTGGAATTTCACAAGGATTCCTAAAAGCTAAATTTCATAAAAATTGGCTAAGTATAAAAAATCTAAAAATTTGCGGACATTAAAAAAACAGGAAGAGTAATGGGTGTGACTCCTATGTAGTCTACGAATTTTTAAAATTTAAATACAAGATCAATTGATCTGAAATTTGGAAAAGATGTTCCCTAGTTGATTTAGAATCCCTGGATGAAATTTCAAGATTTTAGGAGGCTTGTGGTGTCGGGAATTGATTTTTCAAGTCTGGAAAGAAATTTTGACTCGAAAAATAGAATACCAACACTTGAATTGGAGTGGTGTTTAATGAAGCATACAAGCAAACAAGGAATTTTAAATTTCACCACTCCACTTAATTAAGTTGTTTAAGGTCTTGAAAGCCATGTTTATTGTGTTGTTGGTAGTTTTTAGCAAATTATATGACCAGAAAGGGGAACCAACCTGAAAATCTGCGAGAAGACAAGATATTGTAATCATCTCAGAATCCTGCTTTCTTCCCGCAATGCCTGCACACATGAAAGAAAAAGATAGAAGGGGATGAGATCCACTTCAAGCAAGAGAAAGATTAAGCAAAGTTGTGCTTCCCCGGCAATGGTGCCAAAAAGTGATGAGAAATTTAGCGTGATTTGTAATTAGGGTTTTTAGAGTCGTTGTAACATGTGAAATTGCATATGCTTTTAAAATTTGTAACCTAGATAGGGGAGCATCTAGGGTCATCCAAGGAGGCAATATTATGTGAAATTCAAGTCTCTTGCTCGGAAATGAAACTCAACTTTCTTTTTGTTCTTTTTAATTATCTAATTTTTATGCATTTTTGAAATAACGGCAATACGAATTTCGGAGAGATTTAGAAACAACTAACACCTAATCAACTATACTATTACTAAGGTGACAAGTAGAGCATCTGCCTAAGCTCACTCTAGGAACATGGAGGCTTAGAGTAATTAGGGAGAGGGAGTGAAAAGTGCTAGAACAAAAGCAATCAAATGCGACAAAATTGCAAAGAAGGCAACTTTAATAAAAACGAGGAATTGTTTTACACAAAAACCTAGTAGAGGAATGCTTCAACTACTAGAATTAAAAGAGCAAAAATAAAATAAAAATAGTTATCCTCTAAAATGATGGTGAAGATGGCAAGGCTCTTGCTCCAATTGCAGCTGCTCCCGCAATAAAATAGAGCTCCTTCTTCTTGCAAAGCTTCTCCAAATTGATGAACTCGTAGCAAACCCAAGGGCAGCATGCTTGACTCCTCCAAGGTGGATGGAATTCCACCTTCAAAGGCTTCTCCTAAGGTGGCGTGGAGCACCTTTGATTCTTCCTCCAAGGGTGGTAGTGTACCACCCTCAAATCCTCCACTTCCTAGGGTAGGCGTGTACCCTACGTTGTCCTCCAATGCCTGGCTTCCTTCCTTGGCTGGCATGGGCACAAGAGAGAAGAGAAGAGGGGAAGGCACCAAGGGGACAGAGTATCCCCTTAATCTTCTTCTTCTTCTCTTGACCTTCTATGTAGGTGGAAATATAGGTAGAAAAATTGTAGCCAAGGTTGTAGATTTAATGGTGGTGGTAGGGGGTTATGGGTGGTTATAGGATGGATGGCTATGATGGGTGTTAGATGGTGGTTATAGGATCCTACAGCTAGGGTTGTTGGTGCCAAAATGGAGGGGTACTTGGTGGTTGGCGCTATCCCTAAGTGGTAGCTAGGGTTAAGGGTTTGGTTAGGTGTGTTGTAGGGTGGAGATGGAGTTATATGGTGGTGGTTATGTGATGGAGGGTAGATATAGGGTGGTGCCAAAGAGGAGGGATGCTTGAGGTGGTAGTTATGGTGGAGTAAAGGGAGTTGGCGCCACTTTAGGTGGGTTAAGGGGGGGAGTTAGGTGGCATCACTTGATGGAGGGTTAGGATTGGTTGGGGGTAATATGTAGGGTGTAATTGGGACGAAGTGTTGGCGCCAAATGAAGGGATGTAGGGGTAATTTTTGGCACCAACTAAGGTAGGGTTTAGGGTAGTCATGGAGGGTTATTTTTGGCACCAAGTGTAGGTTTCTAGAAGGGGTTAGGTGGGTGGTAGGGATGGCTTTAGGTGGTGATGTGTAGGGTTAGGATTTAAGGGGAAGTTGGTGCCTAAAGGATGGGGCGCATGTGGTGTTTTTGGTGCCAACTTGAAGGGGTGTGAGTGGTGGTGGTTGGTGTGGGTTGGCGCCAAGGATAGGTTGGGTTAGGGTTTGGTTAGGGTTAGGGGTTGAAGAGTGGATGACCATGGAGGTTTTTGGTGGAGTAGACTTTAGCTAAGCTAGCTAAGCTAGCTTAGCTAGTAGAGTAGTGTTGGAGGAGCTAGGGTTTCATGGAAGAGAGCTGAGGAAGAGTATTCTGGAGCCGGTATAAGGTACTCTGGGGCTGGGGTTGCTGAGGTAGCTTCAAGGGGAGCTCAACTGCTGAGCTTAGCTACTTAGTTCTTATGCAAGTAGCCAAGCTTAGGTAGTTGAGCTTAGTTGAGCTGGCCCTAACCTAGTTGGAGCTAGGTTGAGCTAGAACTGCCTCTGATGAGAGCTCTAGAGCTAGCTATGCTACTAGTTGACAAGTAGTAGCTCAGCTAGCTTAGAATCTAGCTACTATGAGCTGGGTGGAGCTGAGGTGAGCTGAGCTTGAGCTGAGATGGACTCAAGTTAACTTAGTTGAGCTTGCTAAAGCTTCCAGTGAACTGGTGGGTGCTGAGATGAGCTAGACTCAGCTGAGTTGAGCTGAATTTGAGCTGACCTGAGCTAGGGTAAGCTAGGATGAGCTGAATGGAGCTGAATGAAGTTAACCCTAGTCCAATGGAGCTGGTATCCTGCCATGATGAGCTAGAATTAGCTGAGTCCTAGCCTGATTGAGCTTCCTCTTCAACAGTTGCCTTCCCGAGTGCTTGGGTTCTGGGGATTTGACTCTTTTCTTATCCCTAACACTCCAAGAAACATATCAAAAATAAAATAACAAATGCAATGCATGCCTAACCTATTTTATGCCTAAATGCAACCCAAAAATCCATTTGCGGAGCAAAATCCTAAGAGTTAGGTTTGTTTTAATTCATAAGAATGATGATAAACTAGCGTTTATCACACCCCCATGCTTATCTTTTGCTAGTCTCTTAGCAAAACTTAAATTTTACAAAATGGAATTTTTGGGAAATCTAATTTTTTTGGACTTTTGAGGTGAAAGAGATTAAGGGACCTTGGTTGATCTAAAAATAAGAGGCATGGGATTTGTTAAAGATAAATATCAAAATTTATTTTTGGATCCAAAAATTAGACAAAAACAGGATCAATATATCCTTCAAAAAATTCACAGATTAACCCCTTGCTAATTCAAATGACTTGAATTTTTTGTTTTTAGGATTTTTCTAGCTCTTGAATCTGATTCGCAACTTGCAAAAACCTTTAAAACCTTGTGTTGTGCTTGTGAGAAGCCAACATTTATAAGGGCATGCTTTTGGTTTAAAACTTTTTTTTCCCCATGCTTATTTTTAGCTTAGTCTTACAATAAATGTGTCGGGATCATCATTCCCATTACCAATCCTCGAGGAGGCTCTGGCGCCAGAACTTTGAGATAGCACTGTCCATGACATCACCCAGGAGCTCACAACCCAAAACATAATGCGGTGTAAAGGGGCGCTCCAAGCAAACTCAAGTTCTTACTCCGACACTATAGGTAGAGCACCATCCAAGACAATTAAGTTGCTAAAATGCACTTTAATGCTCAGTCTAAAGATATGAAATATAGATATGGAGCAGTGCCGAGGCGGTAACATGTTGACATTGCATCCTCAAAGGAGGTATTTTCCTCCTTAGCGGTGGGGACTCAAACCAATGATTTGCTTCAGACTTTTACTAAGTCCAAACAAGGGGGTTTTTCTAATTTTTAGTGATTTTTAGGTGTTGGCTTGTGTGTGAAATTTGACACAGGAAGTTTCGCGAGACATGAAAGTTTTTGAATTAAAAACTAAGCTAGATACTTTCCATATTACAAAAGAGGATCAAGTCACCTGAACTATCACGAGTTAAGGTGGAATTCTGGAGAAGGATATCTGATCTAGTCTAAAAATAGACTCTGAGATTCTAATGATCAGATCCGTATCCTCATCCCTAGTTTATTAAAGATTAAATCCCATTTTACCAAATGTGTGTTTTTCAACCTTAGTCCTGATTTCAAAATTTTCCTCGAAAAGTTTTCAATATTTTTATTTTTTTGGGTATACATGCCAAAAAATAAAAATGACTAAAGAAAAATGCATGTTTTTCGATTTTGAAATTCTAAATCGATCGTCAAAATTTTAAAAACACCCCCCCATGCTTAAGATATGCAATGCCCTCATGCATTAGGAGGGAAAGAGGGATTATCGTAGTAAAAGGTGGTCGGATTTAGGATAGTCAAAACCTGGGGAAAAGAAAGAAAAAGAAGTAGAAAGAAAATGATGGTTACCTCCCATCCAGTGCCATCTTTTACGTTATTCAGCCGGGCGTAGTGTGCATCGGTGATCAACTGTGGTTGGTTTGATGAAATCGAAGGATTTAGATAGAAGATTTGGGGTATGATCAAAATAGGGCTTTAAACGTTGGCTGTTGACTTGAAATGTCATATTAGTTTTAGGATCAAAAAGATCAACAACATCGTACGGATAAGTTTTGAGGACAATAAAGGGGTCGGTCCATTTGGATTTTAATTTGCCAGGAAAAATACGTAATCTAGCATCAAAAAGCCAAACATGTTGATTAACGTCAAAGTGTTTCCGAACAATGTATTTATTATGAAATTTCTTTGTTCGGTCTTTATAAATCTACGTGTTTTCATATGAAAAATTATGTAATTCTTCCAATTCAGTTAATTATAGTTTTCTGTGGATACTGGCGTCAGATAAATACATGTTTAATTATTTTATTGCCCAGAAAGTCCTATGTTCTAGTTCTACCGGGATATGGCATGCCTTCCCAAAAATTAGACGGAAGGGAGACATGCCGAACGGGGTTTTGAAAGTGGTACGGTAGGCCCATAAAGCGTCATCCAATTTGGTGGACCAGTCTTTACGGTCAGGCCTAACCATCTTATGTAAAATATTTTTAATTTCCCGGTTAGAAACTTTTGCCTGTCCATTTGTTTGGGGGTGATAAGGTGTGGAAATTTTATGATTAACCCCATATTTAGAAAGAAGGTGATGGAATTGTGAGTGAGTGAAATGTGAGCCTCCATCACTGATTATGGCCTTAGGAATGCCAAATCTTGAGAAAATATTTTTCTTAAGAAATTCGACAACCACACGGTGATCATTAATGCGGGTGGGTATTGCTTCTATCCACTTAGAAACATAGTCGACTACGACTAGTATATATAAATACCCACTAGAGTTGATGAACGATCCCATGAAGTCGATGCCCCATACATCAAAAATTTCAACATCTAAAATAGGATTAAGGGGCATCATATCCTTCCGAGTCATGTTGCCAATGCTCTGGCAACACACACAGGACCGAACAAAATTATGAGCATCTTTGTGCAAGCTGGGCCAAAAGAATCCCGCATTAAGGATTTTAGTTGCAGTTTTCTTGCCCGAAAAATGTCCGCCATAGGCCATTGAAGGACAATGTTAGAATATCATGAATTTCAGAATTAGGGACACATCGTCGATTGACCTGATCGGTGCAAATGCGGAAGAGGTCGGGCTCCTCCCAAAAATAGTATTTAATGTCAGCAAAGAACTTATCCCTTTTTATTTTTGGCAAATCAGTGGGGATTCGTTCTGTTGCTAAATAGTTTGCGATGGGTGCAAACAAGGGGAGGGTGGTGGCAACTAAAATGCATTCATTAGGGAATTAATTAGGGGGGTCATTTTGTCATTCGTCATAAGTCGAGAGAGATGGTCAGCCACTACATTTTGCGATCTAGCCTTATCCTTGATTTCCAGGTGAAATTCCTGGAGCAGCAGGATCCAACGGATAAGGCAGGGTTTCGCATCTTTTTTTGTCAGCAAATATTTAAGTGCTGAGTGGTCGGTATATACAATGACATGTGACCTCAAAAGATAAGATCTAAATTTTTCTAAGGCAAATACAATGGTAAGAAGTTCTTTTTCAGTAACCGTGTAATTCCGTTGTGCCTCATCAAGAGTTTTCCTAGCATAATAAATCACAATGGGCTTCTTGCCAATTCTTTGCCTTAGAATGGCCCCCACAGCAAAATCTGAGGCATCTGTCATTAATTCAAAGGACTATTCCAATCAAATCCCTGCAAAATTAGTGCCTTGGTAACTTCCTTCTTCAACCTCAAAAAACTCTCCAGGCATTTATCATTAAAATCAAATGGCTGGTCTTTAGTAAGAAGCTGATTTAAGGGCTTGGAGATTTGGGAAAAATTTTGTATGAATCTACGATAGAAACCCACATGACCTAAAAAAGATTTGATCTGTTTTACAGTAGTTGGCAGTGGGAGCATAGATATAGCATCTATTTTTGCTTCATCTACCGCAATTCCTTGTTTTGAAATAACATGGCCCAGGACAATACCTTCCTGGACCATGAAATGACTTTTTTCCCAACTAAGGACTAGATTGACTTCTATGCATTTTTGGAGAGTTCTTTCAAGGTTCTTGAGACAATGGTCAAAAGAATCTCCAAAAATAGAGAAGTCATCCATAAAGACTTCTAAGCATTCACCTACCAGGTCCAAAAATATTGCAAGCATACACCTTTGAGAAGTTGTAGGTGCGTTGCAAAGATCGAAGGGCATTCTTGGGAAAGCAAAGGTTCTGAAGGGACAGGTGAAAGTTGTCTTGTCCTGGTCCACAGGATGATCCGTTACCTGATTATAGTCGGAATAACTGTCCAGAAAATAGGAAAAATTCTCATCCGACTAATCACTCCAAGATTTGATCAATAAAGGGGAGCGGAAAATGGTCCTTCTTGGTGGTGGTGTTTAATTTTCTGTAATCAATGCACACACGCCAAGAAGAGGCGGTTCGAGTGGCTATATTCTCCCCATTGTCATTGGTGGCAACTGTTTGTCCAGCCTTTTTGGGCACTACTTATGTTGGACTAACCTAGGAGCTGTCAGAAATGGGGTAGTTGATATTGGCATCAAGCCACTTAATAATCTCCTTTTTTACCACCTCCTGCATATTAGGGTTCAAGCGCCTTTGTGGTTGGTGGGAGGGGCGAGAATCGTCCTTTAAATAGATACGATGTGTATAGTAGGATGGATGAATACCCTTAAGATCAGAAAGAGTCCATCCAATAGCTTTTCTATATTTACTCAAAACCTGGAGAAGTTTGTGTTCTTGTGCCCCAGTAAGTCAAGAATTTATAATCAGGGGTAGGTCTGATTTGGACCCAGGAAAACATATTTAAGGGAGTTGGGCAAGGGTTTTAATTCCAGTTGTGGGCTTGGCTTTGAAAGAATTTCTGTTTTTTGTGTTAGTGGTGAAGTGAGAGTGAAAGGGTCAGCTGGAGTGTTAGCTGAATGTGTGGTTAGGGTGGAAGGGTGAGAGGAAGTGGATTGTTTAGGAATCATGTTAATGGCAAAATAGGAACCTAAATGTGAAATCTACAAAGTTTCCTCTACTATATTTTCCATTTCTGAATCTGAGTCATCAAAGAAATCAGGTTCTTGGAACCTCCTAGAAGCTTGGAAAATATCTAGGGTTACAGATTCATCGCCGCACACGATCTTCATTTTACCAGAATCACAATCAATATTTGCGCGGGCGGTGGCTAAGAATGGTCTTCCAAGAATTATAGGGGTAAACTTTAATACTTCCGGTACCTCTATGTCTAGGACTAAAAAGTCTACTGCAAATAGATAATTTTTTACTCGGACAAGGACATCCTCAACAATTCCCCTTGGTTTAATTATAGATCGGTTTGCTAATTGAAGAGTAACCTCAACGGGCTTTAATTCTCTAATCTTAAATTCCTCAAAAATAATTGTGGGGATAAGATTAATTGATGCACCGAGATCCAACAAGGCACGATCAAAAGAAGTATCATTAATGATAACTTGAATCAGGGGGTGCCTGGATCTTTTCTCTTAAGAGGCAGTCGGCTCTGCACAACTGAGCTGACTATCTCAGGAAGGATCACCTTTCTTAAATTTCTAGGCTGCCTTTTTGGGGTACACAAACCATTAGAAATTTTGCATAAGCAGGGATGTATTTTATACATCTAGGAGAGGGATGTTAATTTCAACTTGCCCAAATAAATCCATTAATTCCTTATCAGTGGGCTCGGATTTCTTCTTTTTCTTATTTTGTAAAGAATGGAGGGCTTGTGGAAATGGTGTAGGGTTTTCTTGTTTTGCATTATTAGGTTCCTGAACAGTGTTAAAGGAAGACGGGGAAGAGTTGATATATTTTTCATTGAAATGAATTTCTTTAACATGCAGGGGGTTTGGAGTGGTTTTCCCATTCCTCAAAGTAACTGCATTTGCAGTTTGGTTGTTTCTAGGATGAGGACGGGAGGCCTAACTGTCATTGAAACCTAAGGAATGCTGAGGTGCTGGTTGAATTGGTTGATTGGGATATCCACCTTGGAACTGATTCCGTTGATTATTTGGGTTGGGCATAGGTTGGGAAGGTAAATTCCTAACAGGTCGATGATCAGGAGTAACCTTAACTTGGTGTTGCAAGTTGGTAATCATGTGGGTTACTTTTGTCATTTGATTCTACATACCTTGCAGAGTTTTCATGAGCTGAGTATTAATATCTTACTGAGATGGTCCAGGTTGATATGCAGGTTGTCCATAATTCCCAAAGTGATTTTTTTTGGGAAATGGAATTGGGTTCGGGTTTTTCCAGGAGTGATTCAGGTTGGTCCTCCAGTTTTGATTGTAAGTGTTGGAGGGGTTTCTAAATTGCTCCTAGAGAGCATAAATATTTTCCGTGGTGGGATCAAGAATATTTTGATTCAAATAATCAAAATTCCCAATCAATTCTTGTGGAAAATCAGATGGAAATTGCTGACCAGCAGGTGTGGCATCTATATTGTGTAGATTTTCTCTTCGGAGAAGTTGTGGAGTGTTAGTGTGTGGAGAGTTAAAGTGTGGAGCATTAAGGTGTGGAGCTTGTTTGTTTGTGAGCTTTTCTTCCATTTTTTTCTGGTGAATTGCATCTGGTCGAGTCATTGAGCTAACATATATAGATCATCCTGAGTGATTGGAACAGAAGTGGATTTGGAGTCAATTTCATTGACTCCGTGTCTGGGGTTTTGAGTTCTACCAAAAGTGTCCATTGAAGTCATATTAAATGAGTTTTCACACATTTCTTCAAAGAGGAGATAGACACTTTCAGCATCTTTATTAAGGAAATTGCCCCCACATGAGGCATCCACAAATCGCTTCAATTGATTTTCTAATCCATGATAGAAGATTTGCACTAACTGCTTTTGTGGAATTTCATGGTGGGGACAACTTAAGAGTTCTTGGAATCTTTCCCAGGCTTCATGGAGGGGTTCACCAATTTTTTGTTGAAAGGTTATTATAGATCTTTTAAAAGTGTTAGTTCGACCAATCAGAAAAAATTTCTTTAGAAAAGTGCTCTTTAATTGGGGCCAGGTGGTGATCGGGTGCCCAACTATTCTAAACCAATGTGAAGCTTTATCTTTTATAGAGGGAGGAAAAAGTCTCATCAATTACACATCTTCCTGCACATTGAGGGAATGAGTACTTTGAGCAAGGATAGTTAATTCCTCGAGATGACAAAAAGGGTCCTTTCTTGGAAGACCATGAAAATGCTTGATCAGGTTCAAAATAGTTGGTTTGATCTCAAAATCCCCTTGTGGTATGACCACCCTGGGTCTTTCCTCATAGTTGAAAGGATCATAGAAATCCTTAGGAGGAACGACAGGCTACTGGCGGGGTGGTGGGTTTTTCCCTTGATTAGCTAAGTCCGTCATAGTTCTATCCAAATTCTCTTGATTTTGTTGTAGTCGAACCTAATGGTCGACCATAAAGGCAAAGGGGTCTGTATTTTGAGTTTGGATTTGAGGGTCGCCTGGCCCTACAAAAATTTCTGGTTACTCCAGATGAGGGATGTTAGGGATGGGGAAGTCAGCTTGTGGGTCGGTTGACGGGTTAGAAACGGAAGCAGAATTTTTTTGTTGGTTTCTCGAGTTTTCCATATTTTTAGAAGAGGAAGGAGAAGAAAACAAAGATTTTCTAGTGTGGGGGGCAAAATCAGATGGTCCCTCAAGATGTGGTTTTTGGGACTTTTGCCCGTGCATGCACTTTTTTGGAAGAATTGGAGGGGAGGAGAAGAGAGAGAGATGAGAGAAAGTGTGCAATTCAAACAACAAATTTTAGACCTAACTTAATTGTGACTCCCTAAAAATAACCTAAGACTTGGTTTATCTAGGAAATAAGTAATCACTAGTGAATACCCATTCTGTCAACAAATCTAGCCAAGTTATTTATGGGGAGGTTTGGGCCCAAGAGTTTTCCAGGAAAATCTCAAGTGCTTGTACAAGCCCACACCTGGTCATTTGACATGGCCCCTCAGCCTGAACACCAGATATAGATGACATAATTGATGTCAACTAAAGAGAACTTAAGACCTAGATAGTATGCCTAAGTTGATGAAACCTAAGGGGTCAAATTGCTACAAATTTTAATTAGGTCTAGGATACTAATGTGCACACGAAATGTGGAGGGCATTGATTTGGGTATTGCCCTATTATTTTAAATTTTTTGTGTATATGAAAGAATTGGAAGTTGATTCCAATGAAAAATAAGTTGTCACATAATTTTTTGTATTTCTGTCTTTTAGGATTCAATTTAATTTAATGTGTTTTGGGGTTTCTCTTTTTAAATGTTTAAACAAGTTTGAAACTTCCATAATCAAAGGAAAATAAGTTGTATTGGTGATGGTCAATTTCCTTTAAAAGTGGTTTTCTAGAAATCCCTAATGCAATTTGATCCTAAGGTAGAAAATTACTACCAATGAGATGTTTTTAGGCTTTCTGTATTAAGTAGTGGTCCAAACAAGGCAAACAATACCACTACTCTAAAGAAAATCAAATAAGGATTTGAGAAAAGATTTTTTTAAGATTTTAGGAATTTGTTTCATAATTGTTTTGAATTTTTATTTGTGCTAGTGTTATAGTCTAGAAATAATACGAATGGGTATTTTGGACTTTCTGTACCACCACCGGCCGCAAAGAATTTTGATGATTTTATATGATGTGTGGAATTTCACAAGGATCCCTAAAAGCTAAATTTCATAAAAATTGGCTAAGTAGAAAAAATCTAGAAATTTGCAGACAGTAACAAAATAGGAAGAATAATGGGTGTGACTCCTATGTAGTCTACGAATTTTTAAAAATTAAATACAAGATCAATTGATCTGAAATTTAGAAAAGATGTTCCCTAGTTGATTTAGAATCTATGGGTGAAATTTCAAGATTTTAGGAGGCTTGTGGTGTTGGGAATTAATTTTTCATGTCTGGATAGAAATTTTGACTCGAAAAATAGAATACCAACACTTGAATTGGAGTGGTGTTTAATGAATCATACAAGCTAACATTGAATTTTAAATTTCACCACACCACTTAATTAAGTTGTTTAAGGTTCTGAAAGCCAAGTTTAGTGTGTTGTTGGTAGTTTTTAGCGAATTATATGACCAGAAAAGGGAACCAACGTGAAAATCTATGAGAAGACAAGATATTGCAATCATCTCATAATCCTTCTTTCTTCCCGCAATGCCTGCACACATGAAAGAAAAAGATAGAAGGGGATGAGATCCACTTCAAGCAAGAGAAAGATTATGCAAAGCGATGCCTCCTTGGCAACGACGCCAAAAAGTGATGCGAAATTTAGCGTGATTTGTAATTAGGGTTTTTGAGTTGTTGTAACATACGAAATTGCATACACTTTTAAAATTTGTAACCTAGATAGGGGAGTATCTAGGGTTGTCCAAGGAGGAAATATTTTCCGAAATTCAAGTCTCTTGCTCGGAAATGAAACTCAACTTTCTTTATGTTCTTTTTAAATATATAATTTTTATGGATTTTTGAAATAATGGCAATATGAATTTTGGAGAGATTTGGAAACAACTAACACCTAATCAACTATACTACTACTAAGGTGACAAGTAGAGCCTCTCCCTAAGCTCACTCTAGGCATGTGGAGGCCTAGAGTAATTAGGGAGAGGGAGTGAAAAGTGCTAGAACAAAAGCAATCAAATGCGATAAAATTGCAAAGAAGGCAACTTTAATAAAAACGCGTAATTGTTTTGCACAAAAAACCTAGTAGAGGAATGCTTCAACTGCTAGAATTAAAAGTGCAAAAATAAAATAAAAATAGTTATCCTCTAAAATGATGGTTAAGATGGCAAGGCTCTTGCTTCAATTGCGGCTGCTCCCGCGATAAATAAGAGCTCCTTCTTACAAAGCTTCTCCAAGTTGATGAACTCCTCCTAGCAAACCCAAGGGGGGCGTGCTTGACTCCTCCAAGGTGGATGGAATTCCACCTTCAAAGGCTTCTCCTAAGGTGGCATGGACCACCTTTGATTCTTCCTCACTACCACCCTCAAATCCTCCACTTCCTTGGGTAGGCGTGTACCCTAGGTTGTCCTCCAATGCCTGGCTTCCTTCCCTGGTTAGCGTTGGCACAAGAGAGAAGAGAAGAGGGGAAGGCACCAAAGGGATAGAGTATCCCCTTAGTCTTCTTCTACTTCTCTTGACCTTCTATGTAGGTGGAAATATAGGTAGAGAAATTGTAGCCAAGGTTGTAGATTTAATGGTGGTGGTAGGGGGTTAAGGGTGGTTATAGGGTGGATGGCTATGATGGGGGTTAGATGGTGGTTATAAGATCCTAGGGCTGGGGTTGTTGGTGCCAAAATGGAGGGGTACTTGGTTGTTGGCACCAACCCTAAGTGGTAGCTAGGGTTAAGGGTTTGGTTAGGTGTGTTGTAGGGTGGAGATGTAGTTATATGGTGGTGGTTATGTGATGGAGGGTAGATATAGGATGGCGTCAAAGAGGAGGAATGCTTGAGGTGGTAGTTTTGGTGGAGTTAAGGGAGTTGGCGCCACTTTAGGTGGGTTAATGGGGGGAGTTAGGTGGCGTCACTAGATGGAGGGTTAGGATAGGTTGGGGGGTAATATGTCGGGTGTAGATGGGAGGAAGTGTTGGCGCCAAATGAAGGGATGTAGGGGGTGATTTTTGGTGCCAACTAAGGTAGGGTTTAGGGTAGTTATGCAAGGTTAGGTTTGGTTCCATGTGTAGGTTTCTAGAGGGTGTTAGGTGGGTGGTAGGGTTGGCTTTAGGTGGTGATGTGTAGGGTTAGGATTTAAGGGGAAGTTGGCGCCAAAAAGAAGGGGTGCATGTGGTGTTTTTGGCGCCAACTTGAAGGGGTGTGAGTGGTGGTGGTTGGTGTGGGTTGGCACCAAGGATAGGTTGGGTTAGGGTTTGGTTAGGGTTAAGGGTTGAAGAGTGGATGGCCATGGAGGTTTTTGGTGGAGTAGACTTTAGCTAAGCTAGCTAAGCTAGTTTAGCTAGTAGAGTAGAGCTGGAGGAGCTAAGGTTTCATGGAAAAGAGTTGAGGAAGAGTATTCTGGAGCTGGTATCAGGTACTCTGGGGCTGGGGCTGCTGAGGTAGCTTCAAGGGGAGCTCAACTATTGAGCTTAGCTACTTAATTCTTATGCAAGTAGCCAAGCATAGGTAGTTGAGCTTAGTTGAGCTGGCCTTGACCTAGCTGGAGCTAGGTTGAGCTGGAACTGCCTCTGATGAGAGCTCTAGAGCTGGCTAAGCTACTAGTTGACAAGTAGTAGCTCAGCTAGCTTTGAGTCTAGCTACTATGAGCTGGCTGGAGCTAAGGTGAGCTGAGATTAAGCTGAGGTGGACTCAAGTCAACTCAGTTGAGCTAGCTAGAGCTCCCAGTGAACTGGTGGGAGCTGAGATGAGCTAGACTCAGCTGAGTTGAGCTAGATCTGAGGTGTCCTGAGCTAGGGTGAGCTAAGATGAGCTCTCGTGAGCTACCATTTAGCTATGATGAGCTAAATGGAGCTGAATGGAGTTAACCCTAGTCCAAGGGAGCTGGTATCCAGCCATGATGAGTTGGAATTAGCTGAGTCCTAGCCTGCTTGAGCTTCCTCTTCAATAGTTGCCTTCCCGAGTGGAAGAGAGATTCTTTGAGAAATTCCCTCCAATGAGAACCCAATTTGATGCCTTACTTGGTACCCAATCTCTCATGCGAACGCATGAGTGATTTGGGTCTCTTTCAAGTTGCCATCTCTGGCCATCATACCTTGCTTGGAAGCTTGTCTTCCAAGCACAAATTCTTACCTAGAGGCCTATTTAAGACGTCCCAGGTTCAACCGCATCTCCTAAGCTTGAAATCAACCGGAATTCCCCTCAATTTTGTCTCTTCTCCTCCGATCGACTCTCTCATCAAGCTCCGACGACCCTCCCTTATCTTCTCTATCACCTAGCCACAATACCGGTGGCAGGTTCTTCTTTCTCCCGTTCATCCGCGTTGCACAACACTCGTCGACGCCCCTGCCTCCCCTTCGTCCTCGCCGACCGTCCTCTCTGAGCACCTTCGTCTCCGGCGTCGGCAATATGAGCCAGGCGCCATCTCTATCTCCTTTTCGTCTCTTCACCACCTAGATAAGTTCCTCTCACCCTTGACATTCCTTCCCCCTCTTTATTTCCCTCATTCGATTACTGCCGCACTCCACCTCCATCATCCCCTTCACCTCCAGCCACCAACTCCGGCGAGATCGCTCCACCACCACAGACTACCTCCCTCCTCGTCGGCCAATCCACAAGCATCGTCTTGACTCACTGATCCTAATCCCTCACTCATATCACCCAAACACTTACTCAAACACACCCTCGAACACACCCACACACACGGCCACAGTGTGCCCTAGTCACGCTCACACAAGCATTCTCATGCCACACCGATCACCTCTGCACACTCGCTGCACCTTGGCGAAGCTCCCTGAGTGTTTTAACGTGGTCGCAAGGTTGTCTTGGTGCTTTCAGGTGCAGACGTTCATCCACCATTGAAGCGAAGCTCGAAGCAAGCTTGCAGCTACTCCAGGCTTTGTCCGCTCCAGGCTCGTGTCCCAGGTTGCGTAGGGCACTCTCACGAACAACTCCAGGCATCCAATTGAAGCCAAGGGCCATAGCAGCTGCTGCAATTGAAGAGAGCTTCTCTATCGCAGGCACACGCGAGGTAGGTGGGAAGATAGTCCCAACTCAGAAGTGGAAGGAGCGTTGCGCACGCATAAATTATTTTCTTGCCATAGGCTCATCGCCTCCGACTCACGGGTTGAGGTCCCTCTCACCCGACACGATTGCCTCGTCTGCGACCACACCCCGCAAACTTGGTAGACCCAACCTGATTAGCACACCTCACCCACCACCGCATGTCGGTGGGCCTGGTCCCGGGCACGTACTCGACCCAATTACCCGAGAAGCGTGGCTTTGGGAGAGCGGAACCTAAGAGAGAAAAGAGAGAAGAGAGTTCGCGCAGGTAGGGGGTAGGTTTTGCTCTGCAGGTTAAGAGGAGGAGAAGCGAAGATGAAGAAGAGGAAGGGAAGGCTAAGGGTTGAAGTAGAAGAGGAAGAAAGCCAAAGGAAAGAGAAGAACCACAGAGAGGCTAAGGCAGAGAAAGGAAGAGAAGGAAGAAGCTGAAGGAAGAAAAGGTAGTAAGGCAAAGCCAAAGAAGAAAGCAGCCGGCAGAGAGAGAGAGAAAGAAGAAGAGAAAAGCCAAAGGAAGAAAAGAAGGTAGAGGAAGATTAAGGAAAGGCTAAGGCAGGACAAGCCAAAATCAGAAGAAGGAAGGAAGAAGAACTCGCAAAGGAAAAATCAGAAAGAAGAAGAGAAGAGAATCAGAGAGAGAGAAGAAATTCTAATTTTGTATTCATAATTGAGTACTTGAATATTTTGTGCCACACATCTACTCCTATATTTTTGCATTGTGATATTGATATTATTGCCTATTCTTTTAAATTGTGATCTTGATTTCTAAAGCACCAATTTGCTCCTTGTGTTCGACCTCAGACTTTAAAATTTGAGTAATAAAATTGTATTTATTTTGAATGCTTTTTCGGCTATATTACAACGCAATATTCTTAAAACTCGATTCAGTGCAAAAAACATTGACTTAGTTAATTATTTAGTGGTAGGGCAGACTCCGCACGGCTAGTCTAGACCATAATAGGATAAGTTCTTGGTTGAGGCCAAACATTATTTTTGGGATGATCCTATGCTATTTAGACTTTGTGGTGATCAAATCATCTGGAGGTGTATCCTTGAAGAGGAAGTTCAAAGTGTGCCTGTGGTGGCCACTTCTTTGGGAAGCAGACAACTGTAAAAGTTTTACTGTCTGGTTTTTACTGGCCATCACTATTCAAGGATGCACATAACTTTGCGAAGACTTGCACTAGATGCCAGACCTTAGGGACCATGACCAGAAAAGATATGATGCCTCTACAACCCATTCTGATCATCGAAATTTTTGATGTTTGGGGCATTGATTTCATGGGTCCCTTCCCACTGTCAAAAGTCTTTGAGTATATACTAGTTTCAGTGGACTATGTCTCAAAATGGATCGAAGACGTATCTACTTGAAAATGCAGCCATAAGGCTGTCATGGACTTTGTTAAGAAAAATATATTTTCCCGATTTAGGATACCTAAGGCTATGATCAGTGATGGTGGGAGTCACTTCATTAATGCCCAATTTCATGCCTTACTTAAGAAATGCAAGGTCACTCACCACATTGCCACCTTGTATCACCCGTAAATGAATGGGCAAACTGAGGTCTCAAATAGGCAGATTAAGAATATTATGCAAAAGACTGTGAGACTTGACTGGAAGGATTGGTCCACACAATTGGATGATGCCCTTTGGGCATATAGGACTACTTTAAAGACCACGATAGGCATGTCACCATATTGATTGGTCTTTGGCTAAGCTTGCCACCTTCCAGTCGAGTTGGAGCATTGGGCATACTGGGCCATTAAGTAGTGTAATATGGATTCCTAGATGGCTGGAACTCAAAGGAAGCTCCAACTCTTTGAGCTCAAGGAGATCCGTTGGGATGCTTATGAGAACAGTCAACTTTATAAGGAGAAGATGAAAGCTGTCCACGACAGGCACATTAATAGAAAAACTTTCGAGCTGAATTAGCAAGTTTGGCTTTTTGATGTAAAACTTAAGCTCTTTCTCGGGAAACTGAGATCTAAGTGGATGGGACTGTATCAAGTGGTTAGACCTTATCCCAATGGGGCGGTGGAAATTGTTAATCCCAAAACTGGGCAAACCTTTATAGTTAATGGCCAAAGATTGAAACACTTTCTTGCCTAGATTCCCCCGAAGGAAGTTGTAACCCTCATTGAGGGTTGAGCTGGAGCTACTCCCAGCTGGAGGTAGTAAACTCAGCGCTTTCTAGGAGGCAACCTAGAGGTTTCAAGCTGACCGGATACACGATTACAACTCAGGTGATTTCTTTCCTTGCCCTCTTGCATACATTTAAATTCCAATGAGGACATTATCTAAGATAGGCATGGGGGGGTGGTGATTCTCATGATCTAAGTACAAAAATTGTTAACTTGAACTATTTTTTTTTCTTTTTATTCAAAAAAAAAGGAAAATAAAATTTAGGTATTAGGAGCTTGTCAATTTTAGGAAATGATACGTTAGGGACCTAAACATTTAGACTCTTCAGGTCTTCGGACTTAATCAATCCGGGTGTCCACTAAAATGTGGACATGGTCTTGAGTTCTCGCCACCATAATTTATATTAATCTGGTCAATAAAGTAGGGTGATAAGTATGCGACTTATCAACCCACCCTCTGATTTATGGGGATTTTTAGTCTAAGCATCTACACACGTTTTGCACTGGCTCACTCATCGACTGTTCCAACGGAAATTGGGTAGCTAATGAACCTTTTAGGGTGGTATGGTTGGTAAGTTGTCGTGGGTAACAACCCATTAGTCGATTGTTCAAAGCCCAGCCACAGGACCATTCTCTTTTACTATTGCCTTTAGGTAAATCTTAGATCAGGAAAGCCACCTACTTAAAAAAAAAGGAAATAGGAAAATAGAAAAGGAGAAAAGAAAAAAATGAAATAAGCCACACTTAACCACCCAAGTATTAATGGCAAGTTGTCGTGGGTAACAGTCCATTGGCCGGTTGTGCAGATCCCACCTCATAAACTATATAAGAATTCCAAAACACTTAAGGAAGAAGCGGGGAAGTAGCATAATCCAGGGAGATATACATTGGGTTCACCCTTGTGTTGACCCCACAAAAATAAAAAGTAGGGAGAAAGCTACCAATCAGATAGATACACCTTTAGGCAACATTTTCTCTGTCAGGTAACCTAGTGGTGTAGAAACCCGAAGTTCATTTTAATTGCTGTTGAGTGAGTCTATCACTTTCACAATAAGATGCTTAGTACTTAGAGTCCTTTTCAAGTCTTGGGTGGGTTGGGTAGCCGTAAAAAGTTACCCCGAAATCCTCAACTCCAAAAATCCAAAAAAAAATTAGAAAAGATAAAAAAGAAAAAAAATATAGTTGTTTCTATATAGAATAAGGCGAGGACTCGAGCGGTCTGCATTTTGGTAGGCAACTCGGGTACTGTTGAGTCTCTACGAGTTAGGTTCTGATGAGAGCCTCATCATGAGCCACAACTAGCTCATTTTGACCCAATAAAGAAGATAAAAGCTCCTACATAACCTAGAAGACGTCTTAATTGAAGGAACAAGTGCTCTAAGAAGAAAACTTGAAATAAAGGTTAAAACTGCAATTTTACCATTGCAGTACATAAACGGGATTTCTCAGAGGTAAAACATAGGTCAAATGGTCTAAATGGGATAAAAAGTGGGTTGAGTCAATCAGAAATGGGTTTATGTGCAATCTAAGAATTAAATGACACTTGGTAACCCTAAAACAGACCCGCTTAAATTAACAAGGTTCCGGTCAGGATAAAAATCAATTAAATCCTCTAATAACCATGGAAAAACATCCTCTAGGGTTGAGAACACTTAATTTGGCCTTTGGAACCTAGTTTGACCTAAAATAGGGTCCTAGCTCTTCAATTAACCTAATTTGGGTTTTTACGCAAAATATCCAGTCAAACGAGGTCAAACCTAAAATCCAACTTCACCATTGGATTCCTTAGGTCAAAATGAGGTTTTTACCAAAATTTGGACCTAAGGGGAGGTCATCTTGACCTACTTTGCAATTCAGTACATCCAAATCACAATTTGGTCTCTATCTTTTGAATATCTTTGCAGAGAGCCCTCTAAGTTCTTCTCCCCCTTTGCAATCCGGTCCTGCCGCCATTGTTAGGGCAGAACCAAGCTCCGGCGAAGTTTAGAGAGGGATTCCTATCCGATTCCTCAGAGATTCTCTCCCAGAAATGGAAAGGAGATTCTCTGAGGAATTCCCTTCCATTTAAGGCCGATCACAACCGCTGGTGTGAACCCAATCTCTCGTGCGAACGCACGAGAGATTTGGGTATCTTAACTTCTTTCCATCTCCAGCGACCAACCTCAGACGCTGGCGTGCCCTCCACGCTCTGCACACCCGGCCCAACGTCTATAAAAGAGACTACACCTCCGGCCGCTCGATCTAAGCTTGATTTTGACGGAGATCCCCTCCAAATTCTCTCTCTCCCATCTCCGGCCAAACGACCCGCAAGCTCCGGCGACCTCCTCCCCTCCTCGTCGCTCTGCTGCCATACCAGCAGCAGAGTCAACTCCGCCACTTCCTCCTGCGTCGCGCTGTACCACGCGTGTGTGCCCCTGACCTCATCTTCGTCGCCGCTTCCTCCCTCAGGGTCCTTCCCCGACGACGGCAGTTACGCGCCGTCCTCTCCGCTGCCTCCCTTCCTTCCAGACCACTCCAGATACCTTCTCCCTCCTCTCCTTTCTCTTTTCCCCCTGCTATTTTATCTGATTACCCCTCGACAGTGCCTAACCACCTCCATCGTCCTCGCCTCCGACCGCCCTCCGGCGAGCTGCCCACACCACTCCGCCCCTCCACACGGCTCGCCAACCCCCTCGTGAGCTTCGCCTCACCACCAGGAACTCACTTCACCCCACCACTGCCACTCCAAACCTCCACAATCACCCCCCGAACAACCCAACATCTCCGGCCAAAGGTTGACCTAGGCACGCACGCCTAGGCCGACCTGTAGCCTGCAGCACCGCCCACTGCCTTCGCCGTGCCACGTCGAAGGTTTCTAGCCAATCTGATTGGACCAATAGGCCGTTCTTGTGTGTGACAGGTTTAAGCTCCGGCCGCCATTATCAGCCGAAGTAGCAAGGAGCTTGCAGCAGCTTCAGGTACCAGGACTCCCAGGCTGTAGGTGCAGCAGATTCCCGCGAGTGTCGCAAAGAGAGGCCAGCAGCTGGAGTAATCGCGCGACGAAAGCTCTGCGGGCACGAAAGCAGGACCGACCAGATAGTCCCACATCGTGGGATTGCAAAACACAGGTATCATATAAGTTGTTTTTGTGTTTTAAGCCCATTGCCTCCGTAAGCACAGGGGTGAGGTCCCTCACCTGCCCTCACACCCGCCTCGTCCGCGGCTTGACCTCGCAGATCTGGTGGGATCCGACCCGACCTAAACCTACGCACTCCTCGCGCATCACCACTTGCCGGTGCGCCTGGTCCCAGGTGCGAATCCGACCCGACTACCCGTGTGGCTCTGGGAGAGCGTCCTTGAGCGAATTGCTGGTGAGAGAGAGAGACGCTTGGGTAGAGGGACGGGGGTAGGTTTTGCTTCGGCTGTGGTGTATGCAGGAAGGAAGAAGCAAAGGAAGCAGCTGCAGAACAGGAAGAGAAGAAAGAAGAGGCTATGTAGCAGTGAAAGGAGAAGTTTTCGGAGAGAAGAAGAAAGAAGAAGAAAGACAAGGCAGAAGAGAGAGAAGAACGAAGAGAGGCCAAGTGAAGAAGAAGAAAGGCAAGGCAGAAGAAGAAATAAGAGAAAAGAAACAAAGGCAGGAAGAAGCCTGCACAAGGCAAGAAGCAAAAGTAGAAAGAGAGAAGAGCAACGAAGAAGAAGAGAGAAAGGAGATTACATTTAAGACGTCTGATACAGAAATCAGACGTCCAATTCTATTTTTATTTCATAAATCCTTTTTAAAATTCTCTCTTTGAATCAATCCTTTTCATTTAACAGTTGTATTCTTTGGTTTTAAAAAGTACTGAGCTTGCTCCCTGTGTTCGACCTCGGATACTTTAGTTTCTCGAGTAATAAAATTCCTTATATTTGTTTAAATGTTTTGTCGGTTATACTACAACGTGATATACTTTAAACCCGCACAAAAACGTGAGAACAGGTTCTTAGTAGAAATTTCCTCCTGTTGACAAGCAACTTCTAATTGAGTGACCAATTCCTAATTTCAGCTGTAAATAGCATTTAGGTTAAACCTTGCTAGGGACTAGCAATGGGTGGGCATGGGGGTATGATGACTCTGCAATTATTAGTATTAATATTATCAATTAGAGTCAATTTTGAGGGCACATGTGCATTAATGTCATATTATAGTGGGTTTGGAGGCATTGCATGCATTCTGTATTACTTTACGTTAAGATTGCTTAGAATAAATGTTTAATGACCTTGTGTACAAGTCCATATTGAAATAGGTCTCAGATGAGAAATCAGGCCATATGGATGGATCCAGATTGATGAACGAAGTCCAAGGGACTCAAAAATCACCTCGATCTGACCTTCGTAGCTCCCACAATAAGTTTGAGGAAGATCAATGGCCAGGGGGCAATGCGACATCCTTACAGGCTTCGAATGAAAAATCTGACCATAAGGATGGATCCAGAGCGACGATCGCAGTCTGGTAATGTGAAAATCATCTTGATTCGAGCACCGTGGCATCCTCTACAATAGAAAGAAGATGGACGGTCCAGATGGCACCACATGATGCCATCTTGGCTGGCCAACACCGGCTAGTAGCCCCACCACCAACTCCTCTTCATCTACATCATCGATTCTTAGTCGTTGGATCTTTATCCAACTGCTGAGAAGCCATTTGCGCCACGCTTCAGAAGCTCCTCCTCGCAACAACTTCATGGGTGTAGCATAGTGGTCGAGAAGGGCACTCTCAAAGAGAGAGTGTGGGTTCGAAACCCGCGACCCCCTCAATTTCCCAATTGCGTGGCGCAAGGTGTGGAGCAACAGTGAACATGAGCACAGCACAGAGTGCGTGAGCATGCTCACAGCAGTGGCGCTATGCTTGCGTTGTTGCTATTGTTGTGCCTCAATTGCAAATTGAGGGGGCAGCGGGGTTTCGAACTTGTGCCCCTCTTGGAGGCTAGGTCTTCAACCAACGCGCCAAGTCGATGTTTGTGTCGAGGAGACGTCTTATGGGTATGTGGTGGAGGAAGCTTCTTAATCGTTGGATCAAAATCCAACGGTTGAGAATGGATGATCCAGTGTGGGCAGTGGTTTTTTCCCGGTGTTGGGAAACCTAGATGGCGCCACATGGCACCATCTGGGCCATCCATCTTCTTTCTGTTGTAGAGGATGCCACGGTGCTCGGATCGAGATGATTCCCATGTTTTTGGACTGCGATCGTTGCTCCGGATCCATCCATACAATCGAATTTTTCATCCGAAGCCTGTAAGGATGTCGCATTGCCCCTTGGCCATTGATCTTCCTTGGACTTGTGGGAGCTACATAAGTCGAATCGAGGTGATTTTGTCTGTTGGGCTCCGTTCGTCGATCTGGATCCAGCCATACAGTCTGATTGCTCATCTGAGACCTATTTCAATATGGTCTTGTACACAAGGTATTTAAACATTGATTCTAAGCAATTTAAATGTAAAGATCACGCAATATGCATGCAATACTCCCAAACCTACTATAATATGACATTATCGCACAAGTGCCCACGAAATTGATTCTAATTGATGGTATTAACACTAATAATTGTAGAGTCATCATTGAGCAAGGTTTTTTAGCTCCTCTAAATGCTGAAAAGGGTCCTCAGAAGCAAGACCATGGAAGTGAGGAATAAGTGCAATAATATTTGGCTTTAGTTCGGCAGCACGACCCCCATTGGGATAGCATACTACAAGCATAGGTTGTGCAATTGCGGGATTATAGTAACCCCGTAGTTGATGTCTATGAGATTGAGGTGGTGTCTGGCTAGCTCTAGGTTGAGGTTGGGGGTTAGAAAATTAATAACTTGTGCAAGCTGTTGCACTTGTTGGGTAAGAGTGTTCATTTGAAGTTGTGTTTCAAATAGGTGTTGTAGATTAGGCATAGGACCTTTCTCCGGTGGTGGTTGGTTAGGGAAGTTAGGGTATGGAGGAGGTTGAAACCTTTGGTTTGGTGGTGGTGGATGATGATGTGTAGAGAGATGTGGAGGAAGTTCTTCAAAATCCTCAAATTGTGCAAAATCATTTTCATCCTTTGGATGAATAGAGTGGTGAATGGGAGTTTGAGGCCTAGGAGGTATAGGATTGGATGTGGGGGACATTAAGGTGGAAGCTTGGGCATCAATACCCAAAGGAAGTACTAACTCGGGGTTTTGGGATCTACCTTCCATTGAGTCAGTTTTTGAAAAAATGAGTTTTTTAAAATAGTCACAACTCAAAAAAAGGTCAATCTCTCAATCTCAATTAGAAATCCCAATCAATCAATCTCAAATCAACCAATGACCAATCAATTCAAGCAAGTGAGAAATTCGAATGTTTCCTAGGGTCTTCTACGATAAAATAATAGTATGCAAGCAAATGCTTCAGAATAATTGTACGCATCTAATCAACGGGTTTTGGCAAAGAAAAATTAGGTTTCAAGAACCCGTCGTTGTAGTTTGCAAAACACATTATCAAATAAGATTTTTAACTGAAACTATAAGGGAGTCTTGGGTCGAACACAAGGAGGTGACATTTACTTTTGTTGAAATCTACGCTTCGTTTTGTTTCTTTTTGGTGTTTTAGGGTTTTGTGATTTTTTTGGTGTTTTTGAAATAAAAAGACAAGCGAGATAGTTTCACAAAGTGGAGGAACAAATATGATATTTCACAATGTCATTCAAATGTCTATTACAATATGCTAAAATATAAAAGAGATAGGGGTGAGAAGAAATCTCCCAAATCGGCTATTTGGTGAGACGACGGTACTTGGCAGCAGTTTGGACGAAGAGGGTAAGGTGCTGGATGACAGAGGTGAGATGCAGGAGGACGCCGGGTAGAGGAATGCTTCACCAAGGCTTCAGGATGGGGATGAGGAACTGGAGATGATCTTCTACAGGAATGGAGTTGGGAGGATGGTTCCAAGGCTTCTCATGAAGGTGGTGAGATGGAGGACGAGTATGTGGTGGGGTATAGGAGCATTACACTAATAAGAGGCCTTCGGAGCTTGGGAGTAAGCTATAATGGAGCTTTGGTAGGCTACTAGAGCTTAGGAGTAGGTGGCAGGAGAGTAGGTAGAGATGGTTTGGAAGGGAAGGGGTCATGGTGTTTATATAATGGTGGAATGGAGGTGTTTTGCATGCACAGGTCTTCAGTGACATTTAAAACGTCGCTAAAGACCCATCGGGGGTGTTACAATACACTCAAGCGCCTTAGATGGTGTGGGGAGGCACGGTTGCGGCTGGCATAGTGCAAGGAGATTGTTAGCCGTTGGATTGGGTGCACAGTGCTGAGATCTCAAGGAGATCGCGCGTGCTTGCGGATTCAAATGCGCACGCATCACTAGCAGCCATTGGATGAACCATCGCACGGCTTTGGGCATCCGCAGATCATGCTCTCATGGTTGTTCAAATTGCATACTCGGTTTAGGAAGCATCCCCACCATTCAATCTCAATCGTGTGGCTGAGGAGCATGTGCAGATCGTGCCTCTTGCGAGATTTGAATCGTGCACATCGCACGATCGTGAAGATGGGACGATGGATGATGTGCTCGGTTGACTTAAGTGAACACTCTAGATGGTGCGTGTCTGCCTGGGTGTGCATTTGCACGTCTTCGAGCAGAGTTTCCTTGCACGTGTGCAACGCTGACCGCTCGATCAAGATAGAGCGGTCCAATTTCTTCATGCGCTGAAGAAGGTGCAGCGAATGGCTGCTCGATCTCGCGTGCCCTCTTTGCAAAACAGGTGTGTTGCCACTGTGGTGAGGGTGCTGGTTGGTCGCTTGGATACTTTAGCTTGCTGTGGCCTAGACCGTTGGATGAGGATCCAACAGTCGTGATCAGATCTTCCTTGAGGTGCTTTTGGAGGAGGCTGGGTGATGTTTGGAGATCCAACGGCTGGAATCCTCTCCTTGAGGTGAGGCTGGGGTGCGGAGGCTTAGGTAGGGCGGCCTGGATGGCGCCACGTGGTTCCATTTGGGCCGTCCATCTCCTTCTTCTTATAGAGGATGCTATGGAGCTCTGATCGGGGTGATTTTCGCGTTGATGGACTGCGATCGTCACTCTGGATCCATTCATACTGTCGGATTCTTCATTCGAAGCCCATAAAGATATCGCATTGCCTCCTAGCCATATAAAATGTTGGAGATAATATACAGAATATACAAACTATCCTAAATGCATTGCAATTAATGTTATGCAATATTTATACTATGATATGTAATGCTGGACCTATGAACTATCATAAATAAGCATTTTATTATGAATTCATGTGTGTTTATCATACCCCCATGTATACTTTTTGCTAGTCCCTTGCAAAATTAACCTAAATGCCATGTATAAAAGTAGAATTAGGATTTGATCACTTAGTCAAGATTTGTTGGTTGCTTTAGAAAATTTCAACTCAATATTAGGTTACAAAAACTCGACAGTGCCCGGGTGTCTACCATAATGTAGACTGCCCAAGTCCTCGCCTTATTTAAAAGGGGAAGATACATTTTTTTTTGCTTTTTCTTCTTTTCTAAATTTTTTTGACTTTTTGGGTTTGAAAGTTTCGTGATAACTTCTTACAGCTACGTAACCCACCCAAAACTCGAATAGGACTCTACGTGCAAAGCATCTTGTGAAAAGAGTGAAAAACTCACTAGGGGGTCATTAAAATGGACTTCAGGTTTCTACGTCCTTGGCGAGAACTCGAGACTAAGTCCACATTCAAGTCGACACCCTAGCTAATTAAGCTCGAAGACTTGAAGAGTCTAAGTATTCAGGTCCCAAAGTATCAATTCCTAAAGTTTGCAACTCCTAATACCTAAGTTCTCTTCTCCTACTTCTATTTTTTTAAAAATAAAATAATAGGAAATTACTGTTGCAGTTGACAAAATGATTATTTCATAAGATATCCACCCCCATGCTTAGCTAATGCAATGTCCCCATTGTTAAAATGAAAGCATGTAGGAGAGTAGAATTGGAAGAATAACACTTGGTTTCCATGAGATTCTGGTCAGCTCAAAATATTCTTTACATGTGCTGAGTTTAGTGACTTCAGCTAGGTGATATTCGGTCAGTGGTGATTAGGGCAAGGTGATAGCAACCTTGTCCGAGATGGGTTCAGGGAGCACATGGTCAACGTAGGGTTTAAGACGTTGTCCAATGACCTTGAAGGAATTACCTGTCTTTGGGTCAGAGATTTTGACGGCCTCGTTAGAAAAAATCCTCTCAATAACCAATGGGTCGTTCCACTTAGACCTAAGCTTACCGGGGAAAATCTTCAGTCGAGAATCGAAAAGCCAGATCTTCTGGTTCAGCTTAAAGCTCTTATGTGAAATCATTTGGTCATGAAGAGCTTTAGTCCTTGCCTTATAGATTTTGGCATTTTCATAGGCATCATTTCTAAGCTCCTCCAACTCAGATAGTTAGAGTTTCCTGGTCTTCCCAACTAACTCTAGGTCAAAATTACATTTCTTGATGGCCTAAAATGCTCGATGTTCAAACTCTACGGGTAAGTGACACGCCTTACCAAACACTAGACGAAATAGAGACATACCGATAGGCATTTTGTACGCCGTATGATAAGCCCAAAGAGCATCATCTAGATTTTGGGTCTAATCCTTTCTATTAGGCCTTACGGTTTTCTACAAAATGTTTTTGATCTCCCGATTGGAGACCTCGCCTGTCTATTCGTTTGAAGGTGGTAGGGTGTGGAAATCCAATGATTCACCCTATATTTCACTAATAAATTTCAAAACTGGGCATGAGTGAAATGTGTGCCACCATCACTGATAATTGCCCGAGGAATCCCGAACCGACTAAAGATATTTTTCTTCACAAAATCAATGACCACCTTATGGTCATTGGTCCGGGTGGGAATTGCCTCAATCCATTGGGACACATAATCAAGAACGACCAGACTATACTGGTGTCCAAATGAAGGAGGGAAGGATCCCACGAAGTTGATGCCCCAAATGTCAAAAATTTCGACGGAAAGTATTGGGTTTAGGGGCATCATGTCTCTCTTGGCCATGTTCCCGAGAGTCTAGCATCGGGCACACGACTTTGAGAATTCCTGGGCATCCTTAAATAATGATGGCTAATAGAATCCGGATTGCAAAATTTTTGCCATCGTCTTTTTCACAGGAAAATGTCCACACGCAGATGCATGGCAAAACTCAAGTATACTATGGAACTCATTTTCTGGGATGCATCGGCGAATAATTTGGTCGATGCTGATACGGTACAGCTCAGGATCGTCCCAAAAATAATATTTGGCCTCGGACATAAGTCTATCCCATTGTTGTTTGGTCCAATCTTGGGGGATTTGACCAACGACCAAATAATTGACGATATCCGCAAAATAAGGGGTTCGGATACCGAGACTGTAAGGATAGTCTCATTCGGAAAAGTTTCAGAGCCAGGGATATCCATATGAGGAGAATAGATTAGGATTCTTGACAGTTTATCCACCACTACATTTTGTGCCTCGGCTTTGTCCCTGATTTCAAGATCAAATTCTTGAAGTAACAAAATCCAGCTAATAAGCTAGGGCTTAGCATCCTTTTTGGCCAAGAGATCTTTCAAGGCTGAGTGGTCGGTGTAAATGATAACGTGAGAACCTAAAAGATAAGCCCTAAATTTTTCTAAAGCAAAAACTACAGCTAGCAACTCTTTTTCAGTAACAGTGTAATTCCTCTGGGCCTCGTCTAAAGTCTTGCTAGCGTAGCAGACTACGGAGGGCTTTTTCTCAATTTTCTGACCCAAGACAGCCCCGATTGCATAATCAGATCCGTCCACCACTATCTCAAATAGGACTATCCAGACTGGTGGTTGCAACATTGGGGCACAGGTGACTGTCGTTTTTAATAAATCAAATGCCTTATGGCATGATTCATCAAACTCGAACGGCGTGTCTTTGGCCAGAAGGTTACTCAAGGGTCGAGCAACCTTCGAAAAGGCCTTGATGAATCTTCTATAAAAGCTCACATGCCCATGGAATGATTGGATTTGTCTCACGGATGTGGGTGGGGGGAAGTCTAGAGATAGCATCCACCATAGCCTGCCTTATCAACTTCAATACCTCGATTAGAAATCACGTGACCCAAGACAATGCCTTCTCGAATCATGAAGTGGCTCTTCTCCCAGCTAAGGACCAGCCGTGTCGTGATGCATCTCTGGAGGGTCAATTCCAAGTTAGCTAGGCAAGACTTGAAAGAATCTCTGAAAATGGAGAAATCATCCATAAAAACCTCAAGACAGTCTCCAATCATGTCAGAAAAAATGGCCAGCAGGCACCTTTGAAAAGTCGTAGGTGCATTGCAAAGCCCGAACGACATTCTACGGAATGCAAAGGTTCCATAGGGACATGTGAAAGTTGTCTTTTCCTGGTCTTTGGGATGGATAGGGACTTGGTTATATCCCGAATAACTGTCCAGGAAGCAAAAGTACTTTTGCCCAGCTAACCTTTCTAGGATTTGATCAATGAATGGCAAGGGGAAATGATTCATTTTGGTGGCTGTGTTTAGCTTCCTATAGTCAATACAAACTCTCCAAGCAGAAGCTGAACAAGTGGTAAAGGATTCCCCTTTCTCGTTAGTCATAACGATTATTCCTACCTTTTTGGGTACAATTTGAATGGGGCTAACCCACGGACTATCCGAGATCAGGTGGTGGGAACACTATCATGAGCCATAACTAGCTCAGTTTGATCTAATTACGTCAGTAAATGCTCCTACATAACTACCAGAGAACCATAAGTCACTACATAACCATTATTAGGGAAAGATAAGAAACTAGGGTTAAAACTGTAATTTTACCATCACAACTTGAATGCAGTACAACCACGGGTTTTCCAGGGGGTAATTAAGAGTCAAATTGTCTTAAAAGGATAACAAGTGAGTCAGAACAAATAGAAAAGGGTTTTTTTATGTTTTGAGAATTAAATGACTTTAGAAATCCTAAACATAGACCCGCTTAATTAAATGAGGTCCTGGTCAGGATAAAATTCACCGAAACTCACTAAAATTCATAGAAAAATATTTTCGAGGGTTTGGAACGTTCAATTTGACAATCAGAACCTGTTTTGACCCAAAACAGAGTCTCAGACAGTCATTTACCCTAATTTGGGTTTTTTCATAAATTACCTAGTCAAACGTGGCCAAAATCAAAATCCAACTTTACCATTGGATTTCTTAGATCCAAATTAGGTTTATACCAAAATTTGAACCCAAGATAAGCTTGTCTTGACCTAGTTTGCAACTTGGTCTTATTTGATTACATTTCTATCCTTAACTTTTAAAATCTTTTCAAATAGGTCCCTAACTTTGTCGTTGTCTTCGCAAATAGTCCCCTGGCACCATTAAAGGCAACTTTGAGCTTCATCATTGAGATAGAGTGAGGATTTCTCGCTCGATTCTTAATCAATCAGTCCTAAAATAGATACTCAGATTTTTGACGAAGTTGCCTTCCATTTGAGCCACATCTTGAGCTACAAGACTTGCCCAAAGTGCCATGCGAATCATTTGAAAATTGGGTTTCCAACTCCGGCGACCTTCTAAGCCTGGGAAGCTTGCTTCCCAAGCTCTAACCACCCCTTGATGACCTATAAAAGACTCCCCAGATCACAACGGATTTCCCAAGCTCAATTTCGATCGGGTTCTCCCCTTAATTCCTTTCTACTGACTCGACCGAAAAGCTCGTTGAGCTCCCATAGCTCTCCCTGCCTCCATTCTTCCTCCATTTGCAAAACCAGCAAAGAAGCTATCTTCCTCATCCTCTTCCATGTCGAGCCGTACCCATCGACGCCCCTTTCTTCCTTTTCCTCACCGTCTCTCTCTCTTCGGAGCTATTCTCTTCTTCGGCGTCGGCAACACCATAACCGACGTCGCCTCTACCCTACTTCATATGCTAGCTACCTAGAATGATGCCTCATCTTCCACTGTTCATTTTCAGACACTCGCCACTTCGTTTCGACCGCTGACTCGCCCCATCGTCGTCCGTCTTCCACCTCGCCGGCGTACCTCTAGCGAGCTCACACGACCACTACGTTCCACCAACCTGGCCGCCGTTCATCCCTACACCTCCGCCGTGTCCCAGAGAGCAAAAGCCCTCTAGTATTTGAGGCTGTTAGCCTCTTCAACGCTCCACCAAACATACCCACTGTGGCGTTCCTCCTCCGTCCTCTGCAACCCACCACACACCTCCACGAACCACGAGACCATCCCCTGTGCATTTGTTGTGGTATAATGAAGCTCATGAACTGTTTTAACTGGGGCTTTTAGCCCGTATTCGTGCTTTCAGGTACCCAGGTCTCCGCCGCCATTACCAAAGCTTCGAGCGAAGCTCGAAGCTCGCATCAGCATCTGTAGACCCCAGGCAAAGTCCCAGGCGCTGCGGAGCAGTTCCAGGATCACAACCTAGGAATCAATTTGGTTCTTTGACTGCGTCTTTGACAACATTCACAAGGAGCACCAGTTGCAGTTGGACGCAGAGGAAAGGAGGTGGGATAGTCCCACCTTGGAAGCTGACGGGCACCTGCACCTGTATAAATTGAAAAAATCTCTTAGGCTTATCACCTCCAAACACGGGGTGAGGTCCCTCTCACCCACACACACCTGCACCTCGTTCGTGGCACCTCACCCATGGACCAGGTGCACCCGACCCACCTAAGCCTTTCACTCCTCGGCTATGACCACACGCGCAGCCCTGGACCTGGGTTTGCGCCTACCCGATTACCCAGTTACCCACTGAGAGGCCCTGGAAGGGTAGAGCCTAAGAGAGAAAGAGAAGGAGAGATCGCGTGGGGTAGGGGGAGGGTTTTGCTGTGGAGAGAATTGGCTGACACTTAGCTAATTCAAGAAGTTTCCCCCTCTGTAAGAAGTAGCTGAACAGAGAAAGAAGAAGGCTTGAGTAGAAAAGGAAGAAACAAAGAGGAAGAAGAGACAAAGAAGAAGAAGAAGAAAAGGACCTGCATGAGAAGAGGAACACAAGAAGAAACAGAGAAGAAGAAGAAAAAGAAGAAGAAGAAAAACCTTAGCATTGTAGCACAGGACTACTTAAGACATCGGATACTTTAATTGCATATATTTGAGACTTGATTTAAGTGTTATTTGTAAGGAGTAATTGGTGATTTAAATCATCATTTTACTCCATTCTTTTTGGCATATTGATCCTGACATTATTTGCAATCTTTATTCTTAATTTAAATTGTGATCTTGAGCTTTAAATTTCATATTGCTCCCTGTGTTCAACCTCGGAACCTTTTCAAGTAATAAAATTTATTTGTTTGAGTGCTATTTTGGCTATACTACAACACAACAATCTTAAAACATTGATTTAGCGCACGAGCATTTTGGCGTCGTTGTCGGGGAGCATCAAGCAATTTAGAACTCTTGATTACAACTCCTGATTTAGATTCTAACTTGCCATATCTCTTGTGCTGTGGTTGTTTCAGGAGGGATACATTAAAGGAAGATCAACTGCACAGTAAACACGCTAGGGGTAGGTAGGTTCTAACTACTCTCTCTCTTAAGCCCCTCATTCTGAAAAGGTTAAAAGGAAAAAAATCAATTAGGGGTACTTGCATTCTACCCCCATGCCTAAGTTTTGCTAGTCCCGAGTAAAAATGAAAAACAATAGAAGTAATCAGAAGATTTCTTCTTCTCTTGATGAGTCCATTTTAATGGACAAATATTAAGCTTAAGTAATTCTCTTTTAACATGTTAGGTTTGTTAATAACTACACTAAGTTATAGAATAATTGTATGCATCACGATTTAATTCTATAACATTCTATGACTTAATGTGTAATGATTATGTTCTGTTTATGTGCAGGTAATAATATGCAGAAAGAACAAGGGTGTGGGATAAATTTCCCCAAATAACAACAGCAACTCCTCCCCGCACATTGGGTTAAGCTTCCATCGCCCTCCCTCAACAAACGATGCCAGAAATAGTTAAGGGATTTGAAAATCCCTTAACTCACGCACGCGCAAAGGGAGGAGTTAAAGAGAGGAGGTGGGGAGAGAGGAAGGGATCTTTTCCCCTCGCGGGGAACTGCTTCACCGTGGAAAGGGCGAACCCTGTGACCCACCGCGTGCACTGTGCACCAAGCACCATCTCGCCTCCACCAACCACAGTGCCATCACCAAATTTTGCACAGCATCTTCCAGACCCGCGCCTTAGCCTGCAGTAGTGCCCGCAGGCGCGCGCCTTCAACTCTTGCACTGCAGACCTTCCAGCGCTCCCCGCAGGCATGCACCATCTCGCCTCAGCCTGCAGCCGCATGCCTTCACCACTGCCGCACTCTCCCTGCAAGCGCCTGCCCACGCGCACCAAGCCCGCGCCTTTCCAGCGCACCCTTCACAGCGCCTCTCCACCCTGCAGGTGCGGCCATAAGCCTCACCGCAGCCAACTTTTCCACCGTAGGCAGCGCACCCCCCGCCCACTTGCAGACCGCGCGCCTGCAGCCAACCGCAGCCGCTCCAGCCCCTGCAGAGCGCCATCGTGCCTCTCCGCTCCATCACCTCCGCGCGCTCCTCAGCATGCCCATCTTCCAGCGCGCCCGCACGCGCACGCTCGCACGCCACCAGCCGCAGGCGCTGCATGCATCTTCATCTCCTCCAACAGGCAGCAGTCTCCGGCCACCTCCGCCGGCCGCCGACGGCCACCTCCGGCCACGCCACTGCCACCAATGTGTAGCGCTCGTCAAGCCGCACCTCCCTGCCGATTCTCGCGGCAAACCGTGCACGGCTGCACACGCGAGGAGGAGAGAGGAGAGATCCTCTCTTTTCCTCTCCATTAAAATTTACATTCAATGCCATTGCCACCAATTTGATTTTTTTTATTATTATTATATTGTGGCAGAATTGCATTCAAATACTCATAGTTCTTTATAATTGCATGGTATTGATATTGACTAGTTTAAAGATTGATTTTGGACTTAATTTAAGTACTAATTGTCTTTAGTACACATCACGTGAAAACTGCATGAATTCATCCTAAATTTATTGAGGATTTCTGTGATGGAAAATTGCACTTGTACCCTTAACTTTTTAGGTTATTGCAAATCTACTTTTCTTCACATTTTAAGTCAGATTTGAACAGGGATTTCACACTATCTGAAATAACATTAAATAATTAAGTATTGATTGCATCATTGCCTCCCTGTGAACACGACCCGCTCTTCTGTGAGTGGTTATTTTCATTATTTTTGATTAGTCAATTTTTCCACCACTTAAATACTATAACGCTAAGCGAAAAGTCGTCTATCAAAATTGGTGCCGTTGCCGGGGAGGCAACAGATGCAATAGATTTACTTTATTATTTTTGAATATTTTGAGTTGCGAAATTATCTGATCATTTTATTATTGTGCGAGGAATCTGACATGGCTACGAGGGGCAGCAAAGCGACGACATTGAACCTGAACGACGTGCACGGCGGAGACGATCTTTTTGGTGGACCTTGACGCCACCTGGAGGCCAGAAACAGGAACACGTGGGCCTTGATCCCACGCACATAGGCTTACTAAGAAGCCTATTTCTGATTTAGGCAGTAGGTCTTAGTTAGATTTAGTTAGATAGACATTAGAAGTTAATTACTATCTTTTGGACCCTTGTTGGGTATTTTTGGGAATGTGTTCCCAGTGCTTCTTTATTTCTTATCGCTCTTGTATGCGGGAGTGTATTTTTGGGAGTGTGTTCCCGTTTATTTAGATTCTAGGATTGTTTGAACTGCATGTTTGTTAGTTAGTTAGATTAGGTCTGTTTGTTATTGTTATTAAAAAAAAAAAGAGAAAAATAATAATCGAACTGCCTGCTAGAAGCTGCATATCTAGAGGACGATCATATAGGATTGAATGAGCAGCATCTAGTTTATTTTTATTGCATTGCATTCATACACTGCATAAAGAAAGCTGGAGTAAGGTACGTCTTTTCTTGAGCATTAATTACTTGTCATGCATATGCCTTGAACCTAAATCTAAGACCACTAAAGTGCTTGAATCAAATTAATTCAGTGGTCACTTTTAAAAAAAATTAGGACTGTTAAGAGGTTGAACTTTAAAATCTGTGACTGAAAATTATGTGCAAAAGGATCCTGTTTGCGGAATTTCAAAAAATCAAAACACGATCTTATGCTTGCACACTTGAGACACTGTGCACCTCACACATAAGGTCACTAGATAAATTTCTACCTCTCCTCTTTTGCACTACAAGGGAAGTTAGTTGGAAATCAACAAGCCTATCCACCAAGTTACTTCGGTTCCTCGTGTGTGGTCTTGATTCGAGACTTCCATCCCTTGCGAGTAGGTTATAGGCACCAGCGAAGGTTGGCCTAGGAAGCGTAATTTTTGCAAAACTTGTGTGGCCACCAACTAAACATATAGCTCTAAGACCTGCAACCTACTAAAAATAGATCCCGTTGAATTTTTTTGCTGTGACAATAGGACTCTTTAGGAAGTTTTCTGCTGAATCCTAAGAAAGTTAAAATTGTTTTGCTTAAAGAAATGGATTACTCTTACTCCTATCATTCAGATTATCAGAGTCAATACTTCCCATCTTTTAATCAGGATCCCAAGCTCCGAGCGTATCCATCCTTTGATGGGTACATTGATAATTCATGGGATCATTCTCATTCTTACCCTGGGAGTACTGGCTTGATAACTCCCACTTTTGAGTAGAGCCTAGGAGTGGGATTTTCTAATCCTGAAATCCCTATTTCCATGCCAACACCCAACCCTTCCACCCTTCATGATTTTCCGTATCGAGGTTGGACCGATACCCCTAGGCAACCAGAGCCTGAAATTGACTATCCTTCCCAACCTGATAATAGTAGCCTCTCCTCTTTTATGATAGAAATGCAAAAACAACAAAAGGAAATAATGGAATCAATGGGAGAGATGTTGAGGAATAGTCAACAATTAAATGAAGCAATAAGACAACTTAGCTACACGGTTCCCAATAATCTTGATCCCTACCCATCCAATCATGATCATGAAAATAATTCTGAGGCACTTAATGACAATAGGGATCCAATTTCATGTAGCGATCACTTAGACTCTCCCAATGAGACGCGGCACTAGAGGACAACAATCATATTGATTATCCACCTGAACTATATTGGAGTCAAAAGCAAGAGAAGATTATTGTTCCTATCACTTCCCCTCTTGATTATTTGGTGGAATCCCATTCTACTCTTAGTGAGCCTACTCCTGACCCTCCACTTAGGGAATCAACACCTATCGTTCAATATCCTGATGATTTAAATGCACCTAATGAAGGTGACCCTAAGGGAATAAAGGATGATCAATTCTGGTCTCAGGGTTATGAAGAGTCTAATTCAGAGGATGACGATGCCCCAATAGAGGAACATGGACTGAAAATCTGGAGTGAATCACAGTAGAATTATTTATCATTTGAGGATTTAGCTCCAGAGGATAGAAATAATATGATTAAATCCAGATTCCTCCTTTCTTTTGAGAGTCATCCTCCATCAAAACAAGAGTTGATATTAGAGGAGGACAAACAAAATGAGAAGTCTATGGGAGACTCTCGGGGACAAAACACGTCATTTGAGGATTTATACCCCGAGAACAATAACGAATTCAATGATATAGGCTTCCTCCAAAATATTAAAACTGATCCTTCTTTAGAAATAATTGAGGATACTGATCCAACTCCTAATGAATCACAGATACACCCCGATAAATATCTGAGTGAACCAAACGAATCTGGGGATGAGCTGAATGATAATGATTCTTACATTTTGACCCTGCCATCAAAAGGTTGTAATTTGGAATCTACGCTTGATTCAAATATGACTCCGATCATTAATGCTAGGTAGGATAACTTGAAGTTGTCTACAACTATTAGGGAGTCTACACAATCTGAATCATTGTTGGAATTTGACCCAACTAAGCCCTCATTGGACTTAACCATTACCTTCCAACACTGCAAACAATCCTTAAACTCCCTAACCGATCCTTGGCTCAGATCTCTGCTCATGTACATTCTTTCTGGAGAATATATCAGGCCAGTACATCCTAGGGTAGAATGACGAGTATGGATTGATGCTTGTACTTTTACTCTCGCCATTCAAGGGTTTGAACTAATAATGATTATATCTTTTAAAACCCATTCTACTTTGGAGGACCCTTGTTATCCTCCATTTATTCCGTTTCGAGAGGTCCCTTTTCATATTTCGTTTATTATCCCTAGACCTCCCAACGTAGCCAACGAGGTTTTTCACTTTCATATCTTCTGGCGAGCATTTGGAATTACATTGCATCATTAGCTCGCCAACATCAGTGGTTACCTATTTTCTAGGCCTGCATTGTTACGCATATTCTTAGGGCCTAACCTTTTCTGTTTGGAACCAGACTTATAGGTTCCTTCTTAGTCTGGCTATTGACAGAAAATGCAACGCTTGTTGGGAGGCAACCCAGCAAACTGTGTCAGGTGATTTCTTTCCTTTCTCCTCCTATTTTAATTTTACAATGGGGACATTGTAGGAGTTAGGCATGGGGGAGTGCATTTGCATTTTAGGTGCATTTAGGTTAGCATATAAAAAAAAAAAATTTCTCTTTTCTTGAGCTGATTGGGTTAGTCCCTAGCAGAATACCTTTGTCATTGGAGGTTTTTCTTCTTGAATTATTTCTTAAGTTTAGAATCCAGTACATTTATTTCACGTGCACGTAGACTTGATAATGGATCCTTGAGGAAAACCAATGAGCATTTGTAGTCTACTGAACCCTTGGACAGTTCATAGAGAGTCAGGCATACTATCTTTTAGTAAATCCACCTCATATTTGTGAGAAGAAGTAGAGAGATTACTGGTGCGCTAAGTCTAGTGCAAGGACTCTTAAGTTTTGGATAATTAGATGATGATACTTCAGAGTTAGGCGTAGTTTTCACTCTCTCTTCCTGGGTACGTACTTTGAGTGAATTCTTGAGAGTCACCAAATAAGGCAGATGCACAGAGATTGAGTCTTAATAAAGCTATAACTATGGTGGATGGTTATGACCGTCCTTCATAGAGTCCTCAGCTGAAGGAGGGTAATAGTGTCAAAGGTCAGAAATATGCCTGTCTTATTCATTCCTTCCTGGTGCCGAGAATAGGCACTTCCACCAAATAAGCCACACAACTTCCTCTTGACCGTCATCATCCCTAATAATGCCTCGTAAATAAAAGTCTGTATCGTGTTGTGCTGATTGAAAATGAAACAAAAACAAGAAGAAATTAAAAAAAAGGGAAGAAAGAAAAGAAGAAAAAGAAGAAATAGTTATATTACCAAAAAAAAAAAGTCCAACTTTCTAATGTTTATGAGGCAACAGAACACCTATTGCGTTCCACCAAATATGACCCATACCTACCTTCTAGTATTTCTGATCGCCTGAATACTGGTTGAGGACTCTAACTTAGTTGTAGAGTTATTAGGACTTTAATTGAAGTGTGGATGCCATGTGAGGCCACCAAATAGTGAGTACAATTTCTAAATCTGGCAAGATTTGTGATCTCAGAAAGAAAAAAGAAGAGGGAGTGCCCAGGAACATCAAGAGAGTACAGTTGTGTAGCCTCTCTTTGAGTTGACTTGTCTAATAGTCTAGAGATCTAGAGTCTGCAGTACTAGACTATATGTAGCACCAGTTGAGTATGTGCCACCAAATACAAATCCATTCAACTTGATATCTCCTACCTAAGCCAAACGTCGGTGTCAAATTACAGATTATCATTTGCTTTATCCCTGAGGGAAGTAGTTGCCTATCCCGACAGAAATATTTGCCAAGTGTGTTGTACGAACTCCCAATGCGAATTGGCTCTTTCACTTGGATCTGTTACTTAGGCTATCAGCACTTCACATTTGTCTGGATTTCTAAAGTTTTCAAATAAGAAAAGAAGAAATCTTCTGATTACTTCTATTATTTTTCATTTTTGCTAGGGACTAGCAAATCTTAGGCATGGGGAAATTTGATGAGTCCATTTTAATGGACAAATATTAAGCTTAAGTAATTCTCTTTTAACATTTTAGGTTTGTTAATAACTACACTAAGTTATAGAATAATTGTATGCATCATGATTTAATTCTATAACATTCTATGACTTAATGTGTAATGATTATGTTCTGTTTATGTGCAGGTAATAATATGCAGAAAGAACAAGGGTGTGGGATAAATTTCCCCAAATAACAACAGCAACTCCTCCCCGCACATTAGGTTAAGCTTCCGCCGCCCTCCGTCAACAAACGATGCCAGAAATAGTTAAGGGATTTGAAAATCCCTTAACTCACGCATGCGCAAAGGGAGGAGTTAAAGAGAGGAGGTGGGGAGAGAGGAAGGGATCTTTTCCCCTTGTGGGGAACTGCTTCACCGTGGAAAGGGCGAACCCTGTGACCCACCGCGCGCACTGTGCGCCAAGCACCATCTCGCCTCAACCTCCACCGACCACAACTCCATCACCAAATTCTGCACAGCATCTTCCAGACCCACGCCTTGGCCTACAGCAGCGCCCACAGGCGCGCGCCTTCAACTCCTGCACTGCAGACCTTCCAGCGCTCCCCGCAGGCGTGCACCATCTCGCATCAGCTTGCAGTCGCACACCTTCACCACTGCCGCACCCTCCTTCCTGCAAGCGCCTGCCCGCGTGCACCAAGCCTGCGCCTTTGCAGTGCACCCTTCACAGTGCCTCTCCACCCTGCTGGCACGGCCGCAAGCCTCACCGCAGCCAACTTTTCCACCGTACGCAGCGCGCCCCCCGCCCACCTGCAGACTACGCACCTGCAGCCAACAGCAGCCGCTCCAGCCCCTGTAGAGCGCCATCGCGCCTCTCCGCTCCATCACTTCCACGCGCTCCTCAGCACGCCCATCTTCCAGCGCGCCCGCGTGCGCACGCTCGCACGCCACCAGCCGCAGGCACTGCGTGCATCTTCATCTCCTCCAACAGGCAGCAATCTCCGGCCACCTTCGGCCATGCCACTGCCACCGATGCATAGAGCTCGTCAAGCCGCACCTCCTTGCCGATTCTTGCGGCAAACCGTGCACGGCCGCACACGCGAAGAGGAGAGAGGAGAGATCCTCTGTTTTGCTCTTCATTAAAATTTACATTCAATGCCATTTCCACCAATTTTATTTTTTTATTATTATTATATTATGGCAGAATTGCATTCAAATACTCATAGTTCTTTATAATTGCATGGTATTGATATTGACTAGTTTAAAGATTGATTTTGGACTTAATTTAAGTACTAATTGTCTTTAGTACACATCACGTGAAAATTGCATGAATTCATCCTAAATTTATTGAGGATTTCTATGAGGGAAAATTACACTTGTACCCTTAACTTTTTAGGTTATTGCAAATCTACTTTTCTTCACATTTTAAGTCAGATTTGAACAGGGATTTCGCACTATCTGAAATAACATTAAATAATTAAGTATTGATTGCATCATTGCCTCCTTGTGGACACAACCCGCTCTTCTGTGAGTGGTTATTTTCATTATTTTTGATTAGTCGATTTTTCCACCACTTCAATACTATAATGCTAAGCGAAAAGTCGTCTATCACCCTTATTCCAAAAATTTATAAATCTAGACAAATGTGAAGTGATAGTAACCTAGGAATGGATTCAAGTGAAAATAACCAACTTACATTTGCATTTTGTACTTATCCTTTGGTAAATATTTCTATCAGGATAGGCAATTACTTCACTTGGGGATAAAGCAGAAAATAATCTGAAATTTATCCCCGGCTTTTTGGCTTTGGTAGGAGATACTGAGTTGAATGGATTTGTAGTTGGTGGCACACACTCATCTGGTGCTACATGTAATCTAATACTACAGACTCTAGATCTTTAGACTATTAAACAAGTCAACTTGGAGAGAGGCTAAACAACTGTACTCTCTTGATATTCCTTTGTGCTTACTCTTTTCCTTCTTTTCTTTCTGAGATCATAAATCTCACTAGATTTTGTAAATGTACTCACCATTTGGTGGACTCACATGGCATTCACACTTCAATTAAAGTCCTAATAACTCTACAACTAAGTTAGAGTCCTCAAACAGTATTTGGGAGATTAGAAATACTGAAAGGTTGGTATGGGTCATATTTGGTGGATTGCGATAGGTATTTTTGTTGCCTCAGAAATAATGTCACGAAGATCAAATTATAAACTTGGATTCTTTTCTTTTTCTTTCCTCTCTCTCTTTTCTTTTTTTCTCTCTTTTTTTTCTTTTATTTTTTTTTAATAATATTGTTTATTTTTTTCTTCTTTTTCTTTCTTTATAAATCAACATAACATGACACATACTTTTATTTATAAGGCATTATTAGGGATGATGATGGTCAAGAGGATATTATGTGGCTTATTTGGTGCAAGTGCCTACTCTTGGCATCGGGAAGGAATAGATAGGATAAGCGTATTTCTGACCTTTGACACTATTACCCTCCTTCAGCCAAGGACTCTATGGACGGTCGTAACCATCCACCATAGTCATAGCTTTATTAAGACTCAATCTCTATGTATCTGTCTTATTTGATGACTCTCAGGAATTCACACAATGTACGCACATAGGAACAGAGAGCGAAAACTATACCTAACTCTGATGTATCCTCATCTAATTATCTAGAACTTAAGAGTCCTTGCACTAGACTTAGCGCACCAGCAATCTCTCTACTTTCTTCTCACAAATATGAGGTGGATCTACTAGAAGATAGTATGCCTGACTCCCTATTAACTGTCTAAGGATTCAGTAGACTAAAAATGCTTATTAGTTCTCTTCAAAGATCCATTACTCAGTCTACATGCAAGTGAAGTAAATGTACTAGATTTTAAACTTAAGAAACAATTTAAGAAGAAAAATCGTTAATGACACCTCCATGACAAAGATGTTTTGCTTGGGACTAACCAATTCAGCTCAAGAAAAGAAATTTTTTTTTCATATGCTAACCTAAATGCATGAATACTTCCTAAAATGAAAAATGCACCTCCCCATGCCTAAATCCTACAATGTCCTCATTATAAATTGAAAACAGGGGGAGAAAGGAAGGAAATCACTTGAAGATGGTATTATTCTGGATGCTGAGTTGCCTCCCAACAAGCACTGCATTTTCTGCCAGTAGCCAGACTTATAGGGAACCTGTAAGTTTGGTTCCAAACAGAAAAAGCTAGGCCCTAAAAATATGTGTAACAACACGGGCGTAGAAAATAGGTAGCCATGGATACTGGTGAGCTGATGATGCAGCGTGATTCTAAATGCTCGCCAAGGGATATGAAAATAGAGAACCTCGTAGGATACTTGGGGAGGTCTAGGGATAACAAAAGGAATATGAAAATGGACTTCCCAAAACGGAATAAGTGGAGAATAACAAGGGTCCTCCAAAGTAGGAAGGGTTTTAAAAAATATAAACATTATTATTTCCAACCCTTGAATGGAAAGACTAAACATACAAGCATTAATCCAAACTCGCCATTCTACTCGAGGATGTACTGGCCTGATATTCTCCCTAGAAAGAATGTAAGTGAGTAGAGACCTGAGCCAAGGATGGGTTAGGGAGTGGAAGGGTTGTTTGTGGTGTTGGGCGATAATGGTTAAGTCCAAGGAGGGCTTAGTCGGTGTCAAGTCCAATTCCAACAATAATTCAGATTGTGTATTCTCACTAACAATTATTGTAGAAAAATTCAAGTCACCTTGCCTATCATTAATGATCGGAGTCATATTTTCTCCTTCCAGTATATGTGAATCAATGGTGGACTCCAAATTAAATTTCTTTGATGGCAGGGTCGAAGCAACTGAATCATTATCATTAATCTCATCCTTGAATTCTTTTGGTTCACTCAAATTTTTGTCGAGGTGTATATGTGATTCCTTAGTAAAGAAGGAGTTGCTTCAGTATCATCAATTATTTTTGATAGAGGATCCATCTTGATGTTTTGGAGTAAGCCTATATCATTCAATTCTTTGTTCTTCTTATGGCATAAATCCTCAATTGACGTGTTTTGTCCCCGAGAGTCCCCCCTAGGCTTCTCACTATTGTGTTTGTCCTCCTCTAATATTAACTGCTGGTTTGGTGGAGGATGACTCTGAGAAGAAGGGAGGAATCCAAATTTCACCAGATTATTTATATCCTCCAGGGGTAAGTCCTCGAATAACAAATAATCCTCCTGTGATTCACTCTAGATTTTCAGTCCTGGTTCCTCCATTGGATCATCCTCATCCTCTGAGATAGACTCTTTATATCCCTGAGACCAAAATTGATCTAATTCATCCTCCATTCCCATAGGGTCACCTTCATTGGGTGCATTTAAATCCTCAGGATGCTGAATGGTAGGTGTTGATTCCCTAAGTGAAGGGTCAGGATTAGGCTCATTAAGGGTAGAATGGGATTCCACTAGATAATTAATAGGGGAAGTGATATGAACAATACGACCTTGACCCGGGTTACCAGGGGTAAGGAAAATACTGTCATTGGGGTCAAGGTCCTCAAGAGGTACCATCTTCCCTTTCTTTTGACTCCAATATATCTCGGGTGGATAATTACTAGGATCGTTCTCCTCTAGTGGCCGTGTCTCATTGAGAGAGTCTAAGTGATAGCTACGTAAAACGGGATCCCTATTGTCGTCGGTTTCCTCAGAATTATTTTCATGATCACGATCGTATGGGTAGGGATCATAATTACTAGGAAGAGCGTAGCTATGCTTTCTAATTTCTTTGTTCAATTGTTGACTATTCCTAAACATCTCTTCCATAGATTCCATCATTTCCTTTTGTTGTTTTTGCATTTCTATCAAAAAAGAGGAGAGGCTTCTACTATTAGATTGGGGAGGATAGTCAATCTCAGGCTCTGGTTGCCTAGGGGTATCGGTCCAACCTTGATACGGAAAATCATGAAGGATGGGAGGGTTGGGTGTTTGCATAGTAGTCGGGATTCCAGGGTTGGAAAATCCTGCTCCTAGGCTCTGCTCAAAAGTGGGAGCTATCGGGCCAGTACTCCCCGGATAGCAATATGAATGATCCCGTGAATTGTCAATGTACCCATCAAATGATGGATACGCTCAGGGCATGGGATCCTGGTTAAAATGATAGGAGTAAGGATTGTCCATTTCTTTCAATTAAACTGGTTAAACTCTCTTAGGATTTAAAAGAAATCAGAAACTTCGTAGAGAGTTCTACCACTGTCAAAACAAATGCAAATACAGTGGGATCTGTTTTTAGTAGATTCTAGGTCTTAGGTGTTTAGTTAGTGGACAAACAAGTTTTGCAAGAATTACGCTTCCAAGGCCAACCTTCGTTGGTGCCTACAGCCTACTCGCAAGGGATGGAAGTCTCGAATCGAGTCCACGCACGAGGAACCGAAGTAAATGGTGGATAGGCTTGTTGATTTCTGACTAACTTCCCTTGTGGTGCAAAGAGGAGAGGTAGAAATTTATCTGGTGACTTTATGTGTGAGGTGCACAGTGTCTCAGGTGTGCAATCATACATTCGTGTTTTGAGTTTTGAAATCTTGCAAACAAGATCCTTTTGCACACACAATTTTTAGTCATAGATTTTAAGGTCCAACCTCTTAGCAGTCCCAATTTTTAAAGTGACCACTGAATTAATTCGATTTAAGCACTTTAGTGGTCTTAGATTTAGGTTCAATGTAGATGCATGATAGGTAATTGATGCTTAAGAAAAAGATGTACCTTAATCTAGCTTTCTTCAATGTAGGATGTTTTCAATGCAAAAAGAAAAGCTAGATGCTGCTCATTCAATCCTAGATGGTCATCCTATAGATATGCAGCTTCTAGTAGAGAGTTCGAATATATATATATTTTAATAATAATAAGCAAACAAACCTAATCTAACTAACTAACCAACATGCAGTTCAAACAATTCGAATAATCCTATAATCTAAATAAAATGGGAACACGCTCCCGAAAATATGATCCCGCATACAAGAGCGATAGGAAATAAAGAAACATTGGGAACATGTTCCCAAAAATGCCTGACAAGGGTCAAAAAGACATAAATTAAGTTCTAACGTCTATTTAAACTAAATCTAAACTAAGATCTAATGACTAAATCAGACAAAGGCTCCTTCGTACGCCTACGTGCATGGGATCAAGGCCCACAAGCACTTGTTGCTGGCCTCCAGGTGGCGTCAAGGTTCACCAAAAATATCACCTCCGTCGTGCAAGCCTGTCGTGTTCGTTGAGTGTTTTTGCACAGAAGAAGATCCACAGTTAGTAATTCAGAAAAGCTTTCAAAATAGCATAAAAATAACATAAAATTCTTGACAAAATTAATAGGCATGTTTTCTCCCTGGCAACGGTGCCATTTGAAAGAGCGATCTTCATTTTCGATAAAAAAATTTTACATAAAATGTTGTGTTGTTATAGTTTGTTTCATGGTAGAAAATTGCTTTTCAAAAATATTTAATAATTCAAAACTAACCACGAAGAGTTAGGTTGTCTTCACAGGGAGGAATTAGCCTATTGAATGTCTTATTTGTTCACGAATATCATCAGATGTACATACTAATTATTGCAACTCACTTTCTCACAAAAACTCTTAATCTAAATAATTAATCAGGAATGTAGGTGTTTATATGCAAAATCACCACATCCCAATATTCTATTAAATAGTGATCTTAGCAATGGATATCAATGGCAATATTAATTTCCAATAAATGAGACCTTGTTCATTGTAATCAGCATAACATTCATGAGAAGAATTTGACTTTAAGCAATTTACCTAGAATAGGGGGATATTCATGCAAAATTCTTTCAATATATTAATTCAAAAAAATAAAAGAGTTGTGAACTTTACAATGGCATAACCCGTAAATATTAATTGCGAGAAAAACAGAGGATTTCTCCTCTCTCTTCCTTGCGCGTGAAGGAGCGTCGATGAGCTGCTGATGAGCGAGGGAGGTTGAAGATGAGACTGATCCGATGGAGGTCGCAGCGTCGATGGAGATGGCCGGAGGTGGCCGACCGGCGGAGGAGAAGTTCTCCAGCGGCGGGTTTCCAATGTGCGTGCGTGGACTATCGGCGATGGCTTTGATGGTGTGGGTTGTCGACGGAGGTTAATGCAAGCACTTTGGTGATGCCGGCAGTGAGGGACATGACCTGTGGTTGTTGCTGTGAACGTAGGTGGCTAGCGGGACTTTGGGTTCTTTTCGTGGGGGTGGTTGCTGGTGGCAGGAAGATAAAGGAGAGAAGGAAGAAGATGACGAAGACGAAGAAGGAGATGAGGTGCGTGGGTGGCTGCGTGGCTATGGACGGGTGCACGCAGTGTGCGCATGGGTTGTTGTGCATGCGCAAGGGCACGTTGCTACTATGCGGTTGAGCACGTGTGTAGGCTGGTGAGTAGGTGCGTGAGGGTGTTGGATGCTTGCTGTTGGCTGACGGGGAGGAAGAAGAGGATGAAGATGAAAAAGAAGTGGGATGTACATGGGGTTGCTGTAGTGGTGGCCGCACGCTGTCACCGTGCAACCGTTGAGAGGACAAAGCCAAGAGGCAGGTGCGTAGAGACCACGGTGCACGCTGAAGTCCACAGTGTACGCCTGTTGCATGGTGATGGAGGTGGAGAAAAAGTCCTCTCCAGGGGGAGCGGATCCTCCCTCGGTGGATGTGGCTTTTCTTTTTAAACAAAAAACCTCCTCGGTTTCCTTTGGCCGCAAGTGTCTCCAATTACTCGCGACAATTGCGAGTGGTTAGAACGGTAGATAAGCACAGGCGGTTCTTCATCAGACGTCTAATTAGAGCATCAGACATCTTAAAAGAATGTAATGCCATGAATTTGTGATAGCAGTTCTGGACGTCCAATCAAAGCTCAAGACGTCTGATAGAAGTAAAAATGAGCGTCTGACTCTTGTACCCAGCCTGCATTCATCAAATAAATTATATTATCATAGCATATGTTATTAAATGTAAAATTAAAGCATAAAATTAAATGTAAACCAAGGTGAATTGTCATATAACTCCTAATTAATTAACAACTAAGAGCAAATAATTAAATGGTACTTAGGCTAAATAATAGTCCACAAAAGTGGACTTATCACATTCTATCTGTAGATAATTCATTGAGTTGCTTAATTTGATATAGTTTATTTGGCCAACAAATTCTGATTTGTGCACCCACTTAAAAGCTTAAGGTATCTAGGGCTATCACATTCTTGTTTGAGCCCTAGGTACCACATTTGAACAAATTAAATTGGACCAAATTAGAGCCAATTAAGAATTCTAGTTTAGGGTTTTTAGAGACACACTTGCTTAATCAAGAAATCATCTTTCCAAACAATGTGTGCCTAAGCCTTGATTGAATTGATCTATTCAAGTAAAACCCTAAAAATCAGGCTCTTAAAATCATTTGAACACTAAAAAAGAGACCTAAGATTCTCAAGAGGACAATACAGGTGAAGTTGACCCACCTTGTTTAGGTCAACCAATCTTCAAATTAGGTCACTTTTGCACTCAACACATCTTAAAGTTCAAGTGAAATTCTAAAGCACCCTTGCTCTTAATTAAAACTGGTAGACCTAAGAGGTCAAGTCCCCATTCTGGTCTACCTGGAACATCAGTGACAAGAGAGGTTGGGTGGGGGAAACCCTGTAACCTGTGGGGACACTCTACCATGTAGGAATCTTTGCGGGACTCTTCCTCTCTGGCTACCCAGGTAATTCTTAGGTGGGCCGCTTTCTGACTAAGGGGTATCATCTACCCCGAACCTTTATAGTCATCCAAAATTTTTTGGGTGTCTTGATTGGGTCCATCACATTCTACCTCTCATCTAGTCCATCGGGGCATGTTCTGGAGGAGGTCTCTAAGACCATCCTTGAGGCCTCCTTTAGCCACTCATTCACGTTGAGGCCAAGCCTCAACCTCCTTGTTTGTACAATAACCCAATCGTATTGATATCTCTTCCGATTCATTTGAACCTGATTCTCCTTCATCCATCATCATGGCACAACCTGTAGAAGAAAATAGTCTTGAAAATCAACTTCAGCGCCTCAATGATCTATTCCAAGCCTTTGTGAACCCACCGCAGCGTCCAATGATGCGAGATCACTACAATCCCGCTGCGGTGGCGATAGAACCTCGAGTACAAATCCCCGCTGGAGGTCTGGACATTGAACTCAAGCCCAACATAATTTATGCCATTCCCAAATTCCATGGGCATAATTCTGAAGATCCTTTCCAACATATCAAACAACTCAAGCATCTAGCCCAGACCTTCAGGTCAGAAGCTCAAAATCGGGATATTCTACTCATGAAAATGTTTTCCTTCTCTCTCATGGATAAAGCCGCTCACTGGTACCAAAGCCAGACGTGTCCAATCAACACATGGGCAAAACTTCAATCCGAGTTTTTGAGAAAGTTCTTCCTTATTGGTCGGACAAATGCTTTACGACACCAGATCACACATTTCACACAACAAACAGGAGAACCACTTCATGAAGCATGGGATCATTTTCTGGATCTCATGCGAAAATGCCCCCATCACGGAGTTCCTAAATGGGAACAAGTCTAGTCTTTTTACCAGGGACTCCGTGAGGATATTCGATTATTCGTCAATGCAACTTGCAGAGGAAACATCATGGGTCAACATGAAGACACCGTGTGGGAGATTTTCGAGAATATGTGTGAGAACTCCACCAATAATGAATCCATGGGCATGTTTGACCGGACGAATGCCCGTGCATTGATGAATCCAAAGGGAGCACATGAGACATAGTGCCTGTCCTCTTCCGTCGACTTGGAACTGATGTCCAGTCATCTGGACAAGGTCTCTATTATTGAGAAGAAAGTGGCTGAGCTAACTCGACATTTGTAGTGAGCCACCTCTACGTAAAACCCGTTCACGCAACCACCCTCTGGCAAGGAGGTCGTGCACAACATCTATCACCAACCTTCTTAGAGGATGGACCTATATCCACCCCCATCTAATTCTGGTTATTGAGGAAACTCTGGATCCACCTACTCTAGTTGGGGGAACTCTGAACCCTCATATTTTGATTTTCCTGAGGTTTCTCAGACCTGCGAGGACCTCAACACCATTCAGAATGATCCATTCTCAAACACTTACAACGCTGGATGGCGTAATCACCCCAATTTCACGTGGTCAGGCAATAATCAAAATCAGAAACCTCAATATCCGCCCTGACCACAAGTTCCTCGTCCATATCAGCCGCCTCAGCCTCAGCCTAACCCAACTTATCAATCTGGGTCGACTCAGACAGATCAAATGACTCTTATCCTTCAGACTCTGGCTGAGATTCAGAAGATGAATGCAGCTATGCAAAAACAACATAGAGACGAGATCACAGAGGTTCGTAATGAACTTGCCCAGATGACAAATCTTCGCCAACCTGGTGCACTTCCTTCGCAACCTTTGCTTAATCCGAATAACGTGCCAAACTAGAGGAGTGTTATGAACCCAAATCCGGGCCAAGCTCACTTTGTTTATCAGGCCCCTTCTACTCCACCCAACGGGATGGAGGCTTTGACATCATATACGGGTTACCAGCTGCAAGCACCTCTTCTACCCACTCCAAACCAAAACTAGGTAGGATTAAATTCTGTTACTACCCACACTGGCAAAACAACACAGGACCCACCTTATCCAAGTCAAACCCAGCTTGGTAATACAAGCACTAACCTAAGGATAGTCATCCAGGACACCTCTATCCCAGATCAAGAACTTGAACCCATTCTAGAGGAACCATCTAAGGTTCCATTTCCTGAGGCCTTGACCAAGGGAAAAGGATAACCAAAATCGTGGCACTTGAGGAGGACCTGGTTAAGCTCTTTGAGCAAGTCTATATAAACATCCCCTTGATGGATGTGATACGCCACATACCGGCCTACGCACAATTTCTGAAAGACGTATGTACGCCTAAGCGTAAGCCACGAACCAAAGACGAGAGTCTGATCGTACTGTTAGAGCAAGCCAGCTCTGTCATCTTGAGCAAACTCCCGCCTAAGGTAAAAGACCCAGGCACCCCTTTGATATCCTGTGAAATCGGTGATATACGATTTGATCGAGCTTTATCAGACTTAGGAGCCTCCATAAATTTGATACCCACATCCCTACTAGACTATTTTGAGGAATCTGAACTTAAACCGACTGAAATGACTTTGCAACTAGCAGACCGATCAATTAAGTCACCAAAAGGAATTCTCGAGGATGTCATAGTTAGGGTGCATGATTTCTATTTTCCAGTGGATTTCATCGTTTTAGACATGGATGCTCCTGAGAATGTGAAGAATACACCGATCATACTAGGGAGATCCTTTCTGGCCACTGCTAGGGCCAATATCAATTGTGAGGAGGGCCAAATTGAATTAAAATTTGGGAGTAAGAAACTAAAGATCGACATCTTTAAGGCCTAATAAGGAATTAATTGCGGAGTCATAGAACAAATTTGCGATATTGAAGCGGTGGTTGATGACTTCATCGAGAACCTGACTATTTCTGATCAACCACAAGAGGATCAAAACCCACAAGTAGAGGAGCCCGAACTCAACCTAGACACACCCATAGCTCCTTCCATTGCTCCTGACACCCATCCCGAACTACCCGCTGCTACTGAAAACCCAGTTTTGGAATTGAAGCCTCTTCCTGATCATCTCAAGTACATCTTTTTGGGTTCCAATCAGACGTTTCCTGTGATTATCAATTCCCGACTCACACCTAATAAAAAAGCACGCCTGATTTCTATTTTGCAGCAACATTGAAGAGCCATTAGATGGACTCTCGACGATTTCACCGGTATCAGCCCCTCATATTGCACACATCACATCTACATTGAAGAAGTTTCACGACCATCCCGTGAAATGCAGAGATGCCTGAATCCAAATATGAAGGATGTCATGAAAAAGGATATTATCAGGTGGTTAGATGCAGGGATCATCTACCTGATCTCCGACAGTTGGTGGGTGAGCCCAATCCATGTTGTGCCTAAAAAGGCAGGTCCCACCGTCATCACGACTAAAATCGAAGAAACCATACTGACCGTATAGCAAACTTGTGGAGAGTCTGCATTAATTACAGAAGACTCAATTCCTCCACGAAGAAGGATCATCTCCCACTACCGTTCATTGATTAGATTCTCGAGAAACTAGCGGGAAATCGATTCTTCTTCTTTTTTGACGGATACTCCGGTTACAACCAGGTCGCAATCCATCCTGAAGACCAAGAGAAGACCACCTTTACCTACCCCTTTGGAACATACGCATTCTGATTGATGCCGTTCGGTCTCTGCAATGCACTTGCTACCTTTCAGCGGTGCATGCTTGCCATATTCTCAGATATGGTAGGTGAATGCCTTGAACTCTTCATGAATGACTTCTCGGTATTTGGTGAATCATTTGACGATTGCCTCCTGCACTTGGTCCAGATCCTCAGGCGGTGCATCGACGTGAACTTGGTTCTTTTTTGGGAAAAGAGCCACTTCATGGTACCTAAGGGAATTGTCCTGGGACATCTCATCTCTAAGAAGGGCATCTAGGTTGATCAAGCCAAGGTGAATTTGATTTCCAGGCTCCTTATGCCTAGCTTAGTCAAAGACATCTGATCCTTCCTGGGGCACGTCGATTTTTACCATCGATTCATTGTCGATTTCTCGAAAATCGGACGCCCCCTGACTAATCTTCTATTTAAGGATGTCCCTTTTGAAATCTCCAAGGAATGCACTCAAGCATTTGAGATCCTGCGTGATCGAGTTACCTAAGCACCTATCCTGCAGTCCCCTGATTGGTCTCACCCTTTGAGATCATGTGCGATGCATCTGATTATACTGTAGGAGTACTTGGGTAGAAAATAGACAGGAAACCCATGGTCATTAACTAAGCTAGCAAGACACTTGACGAGGCTCAGTGTAACTATACAGTTATTGAGAAAGAGCTGCTAGCCGTAGTATTTGACTGAAAAAATTCAGATCGTATCTTTTGGGTTCCTATATTATCATTTACTCAGATCAAACTGCTGGAAGGCATCTCTTTGCGAGGAAAAATGCGAAACCTTGGCTAATCTGCTGGATCTTGCTGTTGCAAGAGTTTGACCTCAAGATTCGCCACAAGGCGGGGAAATAGAATGTGGTAGATGATCACTTATCATGCCTTCTGACATTATTGACCCTTTCGGACCCATTACTGAACATTTTTCTTGATGAACACCTCCTGACTATCAGTGCTGGACTTCCATGGTTTGCTGATATAGTAAACTACTTGGGTCACATCAGATCCCGTCCGATTGGTCAAAAGCCAAGATGGACAAATTACTTTCTGATGCCAAGTACTACTTTTGGGAAGACCCGTATCTCTTCCGCATTGGTGCTGATTAGATCATCTGACGATGTGTTCCGAAATTGGAAATTCAGGACATTTTGTCCTTCTGCCATGACTAGGCATGCGGTGGACACTTCTCTGGTCATAAAACTGCAGCAAAAGTCCTCCAGTGCGGCTTTTATTGGCCCACGATTTTCAAAGATGCATACGATCACTGTAAGGCATGCACTTGTTGCTAGACCTTAGGCAACATGAGCCATCGCGATATGATGCCCTTACGCCAATTCTCATATGCGAAATCTTCGATATCTGGGGGATTGATTTTATGGGACCCTTCCCTATTTCGGACAGCTTCAAATACATTCTTCTTGTTGTTGACTACGTGTCCAAATGGATTGAAGCCATTCCGACTAGAACCAATGATCATAAGGTGGTTATCAAATTCATTCATCAGAACATCTTTTCTTGGTTTGGGATTCCACGTGCCATTATCTCTGATGGAGGGACCCATTTCACAAATGCTCAGTTCAGATCATTGATGACCAAATACGAGGTGTCGCACCGAATCTCTACTTCTTATCACCTTCAAACTAACGGTCTAGCTGAGTTATCAAATCGGGTGATCAAGAAAATCCTCCAGGTCACTGTTCGACCTGATAGGAAAGATTGGTCATCCTGACTTCCGGAAGTTTTGTGGGCTTATAGGACCACGGACAAAATCCAATTAGGCATGTCTCCCTTCAGATTAGTGTGCGGGAAGGCATGTCACCTCCCCATCGAATTGGAGCACAAAGCCTATTGGGCAGTACGGATCTGCAATCTTGATCTTTCTAAGGCAAGAACCCACAGAAAGCTTCAAATGAGCGAGATTGATGAACTATGCCATGATGCGTATGAGAACTCGCGAATTTACAAAGAGCGAGTTAAGGCCTTTCATGACAAGCACACATCCAGAAAGATCTTTTTCCTTGGTCAGAAATCCTACTCTTTGACGGTAAACTCAAATTGTTCCCAGGAAAACTCAGATCAAAATGGATTGGACCATGCCTTGTCCGACGAATCTTTGGAAATTGAGCTGCCGAAATTAGTCAACTTAGCCACGATTCAGAACCCTTTGTCATAAACGGTTAGAGACTTAAACTGTTTATTGAACTCATCGATATAAATTTGGTTGAGATATCTTTTACCCTCCATTCTCCTTGAGCTCATTGCACCCGGCTGATGGTGTTAAGCTCAGCGCTTAACGGGAGGCAACCCGTCATTTTGAACAACCTGAAACCCTTCCTGACACATCTTATGCTGAACTCATACTACACTTTAGGGTTCATCCATTAGAATAGCCGACTCCACCTCTGGTACCCGTACCCGAGCTTGAAATCATCCGTAATAGTCACCCTGACCCATTCACCCAACCAACACCTGTTTTAATGAATGATCTAAGCTGAACTCGAACCCACCTAATTTACAATGAGGACATTGCAAATCGTAGGCATGGGGGGTATTAAAGTGCAAAACATCGTGAAAATCACTTCACAAGAAAGGGTTTCATCAAAAAAATCACATATTCCAAAAATACCAAAAAAATAAAAAAATTTTTGAAAAAGAGAGGAGGAAATTTTGATGGCATATTAGATTTTGAGAGAGGAGATAAAAATGTTAAAAAGGAGCATAATTTGAAAAGAAAAGAAAAAGAGAGTCATTAGTAAAAGATTAAGGAATTGACTTAGTTCTAGACCAAATCAAAAGAAAGAAAATGAAAGGCAAAAAGTGCTAGTGAAACAAAGAAGAGATTAGTAGGAACACTGATTTTAGGGCTCTTAGGTTGCAACCCTAGGCTTAAAAATTCAAGTACCCGCTAAGACCTGGATAGTCCTCAAAAGGTTGGGGAAAATGCGAAGCTTAAGTATTAGGTTTAAGGCTTAGGGATTATTCAGCCTCGTTAACTAACCTCTGGTTTGCAGGACTCGGTAACCTAAGCACCCCAATCCACACACAGTCTGGTTTAGTGTGCCTAAGTATCAAAATCAGGTAAATGTGTTAAATTCGTTCTGAAAAAAGTTACCTAGATTAGGTGCTGCTGATCAACACAAGTTGATTTGGACGAGTTTCCGGTGCGGAGAGGTGGGAAATTGCCCTCGAAGATGTGTAATAACATATCGTCTCCTCGATGCCTATCTCCTAGGATATCTAAATATCCTACTAGGGGCATGTAAGCACCTTGTGCTGGTTCAGATGCCATGGGCAGCATTATCACGAAATGTCGATTGCTAGGGTCTGAATTTGGCTATAGAATGCCATGGGTGGTGCTATCATGAAGCATCGATTGCTAGGGACCCTGCGAGGATTGATGGTGGGAACTAGGAATCCGATACAGATCGTGTTGTAAAGCTAATCCGAAGCTAGAAAGAAAAAGAAAAGATAGAGAAAACTCTTTAAAAACAAAGAAAATTCTTCTGTCTCTCTCTTAAAAAAATGCACTGCAAACTGAACCTGGGCTAAAACTTGTTACAAGCACGGGTGCTTTAACCGCAGAGTTCAAAGAACCTTAGGTTAGTTCCTATGGGCCTTAGAAATCTTCGCGGTAGACTGAGGCTAAAGCTGGTCAGGTCCAGATCTTGGTTGGTACTTGAGTACCTCTAGGCCTATTATCGGCATTCTAACCTAATCTACAAAAAAAAGCACACATCAGAGTTTTAAGCATAGAAAGGCATATAGTCTAGAATCAAAGTTAATACCTTGAAATTTTGCTAAGGGACTAGCAAAAGCTAGGCATGGGGGTATGATGGGAACACCATCATGAGCCATAACTAGCTCAATTTGATCCAATTAAATCAATAAATGCTCCTACATAACTGCCAGAGAACCATAAGTCACTACATAACCATTCTGAGGGAAAGATAAGAAACTAGGGTTAAAACTGTAATTTTACCATCACAACTTGAATGTAGTATAACCATAGGTTTTTCAGGGGGTAATTAAGGGTCAAATTGTCTTAAAAGGATAACAAGTGGGTTAGAACAAACAAAAAAGGATTTTTCGTGTTTGGAGAATTAAATGACATTTGAAACCTTAAAAATAGACTTGCTTAATTAACTGAGGTTCTGGTCAGGATAAAATTCACCTAAACCCTCTAAAATTCATAGAAAAATATTCTCGAGGGTTTGGAACCTTCAATTTGACCATCAGAACTCCTTTTGACCCAAAACAATGTCTCAGACATTCATTTACCCTAATTTGGATTTTTTTATAAATTACCTAGTCAAATGTAGTCAAAATCAAAATCCAACTTCACCATTGGATTCCTTATATCCAAATTAAGTTTATACCAAAATTTGGACCCAAGATAAGCTTGTGTTGACCTAGTTTGCAACTTGGTCCTGTCTAATTACATTTCTACCCTTAACTTTCAAAATCTTTTCCAATAGGCCCCTAAATTTGTCGTCATCCTCGCAAATAGGTCCCTGGTGCCATTAAAGGCAACTTTAAGCTTCACCATTGAGATCGAGCGAGGATTTCTCACTCGATTCTCAATCAATCATTCCTAAAATCGATAGTCAGATTCTTGACGAAGTTGCCTTCCATTTGAGCCACATCTTGAGCTCCAAGACTTGCCCAAAGTGCATGCAAATCATTTGAAAATTGAGTTTCCAACTCTGACAACCTTCTAAGCCTGGGAAGCTTGCTTCCCAAGCTTTAACCACCCTCTGATGACCTATAAAAGACTCCCTAGATCACAACGGATTTCCCAAGGTCAATTTCGACTGGGATCTCACCTTAATTCCTCTCTCCTAACCTGGCCGAAAAGCTCCTTGAGCTTCGGTTACTCTCCTTGCCTCCATTCTTCCTCTTCCTCGTCGTCTCTCTCTCTCACTGGAGCTATTCTCTTCTTCAGCACCGGCAACACCATAATCTGTGTTGCCTCTGCCCTACTTCATTCGCTAGCTACCCAGAACGATGCCTCATCTTCCACTCTTCGTTTTCAGACACTCGCCACTCCATTTCGACCGCTGACTCGCCCCACCGTCCTTTGTCTTCCACCTTGCCGGCGTACCTCTGGCGAGCTTGCACAGCCACTATGCTCCACCAACCTGGCAGCCATTCATCCCTACACCTCTGTCGTGTCCCAGAGAGCAAAAGCCCTCCAGTATTCGAGGCTATTAGCCTCTCCAATGCTCCACCTAACACACCCACTATCATGTTCCTCGTCCGACCTCCGCAACCCACCACACACCTCCACGAACCATGAGACCATCCCTTGTGCATTCGACGTGGTCTAGTGAAGCTCATGAACTGTTTTAACTGGGGCTTTTAGCCCGTATTCGTGCTTTCAGGTACCCAGGTCTCCGCCGCCATTACCGAAGCTTCGAGCGAAGCTCGAAGCTCTCTTCAGCATTTGCAGACCCCAGGCGAAGTACCAGGCGCTGCGGAGTAGTTCCAAGATCATAACTCAGGAGTCAATTTGGTTCTTTGATTGCGTCTTTGACCGCAATCACAAGGAGCACCAGCTACAATTGCATGCAGAGGAAAGGAGGTGGGATAGTCCCACCTCAAAAGTTGATGGGCGCCCGCGCCCGCATAAATTGAAAAAGTCTCTTAGGCTTATCGCCTCCAAACACGGGGGAGGTCCCTCTCACCCACGCACACCTGCTCCTCGTCTGTGACACCTCACCCGCTGACCTGGTGTGCCTGACCCACCTAAGCCCTTTACACCTCGGCTGCGACCATGCCCGCAACCCTGGACCTAGGTTTGCGCCTACCCTATTACCTGGTTACCCACTGAGAGGCCCTGGGAGGGTGGAGCGCAGGAGAGAAAGAGAAGGAGAGATCGTGCAGGGTAGGGGGAGGGTTTTGCTGCAGAGAGAATTGGCTGACACTTAGCTAATTCAAGAAGTTTCCCTCTCTGTGTGAAGTAGCTGAACAGAGATAGAAGAAGAAGGCTTGAGCAGCAAAGGAAGAAAGAAAGAGGAAGAAAAGACAAAGAAGCAGAAGAGAAGGACCCGCACGAGAAGAAGAGGAACACAAGAAGAAATAGAGAAGAAGAAGAAGAAGAAGAAGATGAAGAAAAACCTTAGCACTGTAGCATAGGGCTACTTAAGACATCTGATACTTTAATTGCATATATTTGAGACTTGATTTAAGTGTTATTTGTAAGGAGTAATTGGTGATTTAAGTCACCATTTTACTCCATTCTTTTTTGCATATTGATCGTGACATTATTTGCAATCTTTATTCTTAATTTAAATTGTAACCTTGAGCTTTAAATTTCATATTGCTCCCTGTGTTTGACCTCGGAACCTTTTCGAGTAATAAAATTTATTTGTTTGAGTGTTATTTTGTCTATACTACAACACAACAATCTTAGAACACCGATTTAGCACACGAGCATCGAGTAAATATTTCCAGCATCGAGCCACTTGATTATCTCCTTTTTGACCATTTCTCGCATATTCGGGTTTAATCTCCTTTGCATTTCGCGAGAAGGGCGGGATCCATCTTCCATGAAGATACGATGATTACAGTAAGATGGCTCGATCCCCTTAAAGTCATGGATGGTCCAACCAATTGCCTCTTTATTTTTCTCAAGGACCTTAATCAATCTCACTTCTTGCTCCTCAGTCAAATCAGCACTAATAATCACAGGGAGCATATTACTAGGTCCTAAGAACTTGTATTTCAAATTTTGAGGCAATGGTTTCAATTCTAGTTGAGGTGGGTTTAGTATAGAGGGTAGGGAGGATGCTGATGAAGATTCATCAGGATGATCTAGTGGAAGAGGCTGGGAATGAACAAAATCAACAACGTCTTCAAGGTGTGGCAGGTTTGCCATGGAGGGTTGTGGGTTAGGTTTGCTATGTCAGTGGATTCCTCAAGTACATCGATCATCATACAAGTCTCAAAATCCTGATTCTCGAGTTCCTCAATGAATCCGCAATCCTCAAATCTTTTTATATCCTTGAAAATATCAAGAGTTAGCTTCCTATCCCCAAAGGTGATTTCCATACTACGGCTCTCACAATTTTTGTTGGCCTTGGCAGTAGCTAGGAACAGGCGCCCTAGAATGATGGGCGTGTTCCTCAAATCGTTGGGTACATACATGTCAATGACCAGGAAATCTATGGGAAAATAGAAGTCCTTGACCTTGATGATTGCATCCTCAATAACGCCCTTCAGTGTGGTGACTGAACGGTCCGCTACTTGTAGCGTTACTGAGGTTGGCCTAAGTTTGCCTAACCCAAACCGCTCATAAAGCGAGCTAGGGATTAGGTTGATGGATGTACCTAGATCCAACAATGCCCTATCGAAAGTGTATTCCCCAATGACACATGAAATCAAGGGGGCACGTGAATTTTTCTTCTTTTGAGGAAGGTGATGCAAGATACCAGAACTTACCTACTTAGAGAGAATCACCTTCCTCGGAGTGGGTTCTCTGGGCTTACGCTTTTGGGTACATAAATCTTTCAAAAATTTAGCATAAGCTGGGATGTGCTTAATAGCATCGAGGAATGGAATATTGATCTCTACACTCTTGAATAAATTCAGGAGCTCCTCATTGCTCTTTCAGGTTTTCTTCTTCCTAATTTTCAATAAGGCTTTAGGGAACGGGATGTGGGTGGTGTCTTCAATTTCTGGTCCCTGGGCCTTATTGTCTTCTTCAATGTCCTCCTTTTCTCTCTCGAGCTCCCCAGGGTTTTGGCTTCTAGAAGGTAATTCAGGGTCCTAGGTCTGTTTTCCACTTCTCAAGGTGACGGAGTTTGCAGAGGTGTATGGGTTTGAGTCTTGAGGTGGGTTAGTGAAGATTGGAGGGCCTTGATTAGTCATGTATCCAGAAGAAGAGGAGGGACCCTGCTCAATCACCTGAACATGTGTGTGTGGGTCCCTTTGATTTCCGTACTCTTGGGCTCTATTTTGCACATTTCATGGGTTGGGCATGGGTTGGGATGGTAGAGATCTGGGTTGTCGGGTGTTAGCAATAAACCTAGATTGCAAGTTGTTTAATGATGTCTTCATTTGCTGCATAAGCTGAAGCATGGACCCTTGCATTTCTATCATCTGCTGGTTTAAATCAGCCTGCTCTACAGATTGTTGGGCATTCCAAGGTGGCTAAGTAATCGGTCTCGGGGAAACTGGGTGTATACTTGACCCTAACCCATAGGTCTTTCAGATGCATAGTTAGTGGGTCGTGTTTGGGTCTGTTGCCCTTGACTTTTCCAAGAGAAGTTAGGGTGGTTCCTCCAACCCAAGTTATAAGTGTTGGAATACGGGTTGGACCTAGCATTCTCTTGTATTTCATACGCATCCTCATAGGGCGAGGATGGAGAGAAGGATCAGAAAAACTCGGATCAAAGACCCCAGTTTGGAACCCATAAGGTTCCGAGAATTCTTGGCTCATAGGTTGAGTTGATTCAAGTTGGTTCACGAACTCTCGCCCCGTGGGAGCTCGTGAGGAATGGAATCTCGAATTCTGGGATTGAGTGGGTGTAGACATGTTTCCCGAATTCCCAGACATCCATTATTCCATTCTTTTAGCAACCAAGTCCATCTTATGAAGCTTGTTACAAATCAATTCCATGTCAAATGAATGAGAATCTTGTATCTCATTAGCATTTGACTTGATATGTTGGGATTGGTTGAAGGCATCCATGGAGGCGTGATTAATTGAATTGTCACTCATTTCCTCAAATAGGTCATATGCACTATCTGCATCCCTGTTGAGGAAATTACCTCTGCAAGAGGTGTCCATGTGATTACGGAGTTTCTTGACCAACCTGTGATAGAATATTTGCACGAGTTGCCATTTCGGCACCTCGTGGTGTGGACACTTCCTCAAAAGTTCCTGGAATCATTCCCAGGCACCATGAAATGGTTCCCTTAGCCGCTGGGTAAAAGTGGTAATTGCCCATTGCAAGGCATTAGTCTGTCCGATTGGGAAGAATTTCTTCAGGAAAAATGACTTAAGAGTAGCCCATGTTTCTATCGGCCTTCCAATAGTCTGGTACCAATGTGTGGCCTTATCCCTTAGAGAGTGGGGAAAGAGCCTCATGATCATTTGCTCTTCGTTCACATTCCCTGCTTTAGTGGTCTGAACCAAAGTGGTCAGATCCTCCAAGTGCTGGAATGGGTCCTCCGAGCCAAGCCCATGGAAATGCTTAATAAACTTAAGACTTGGGGCTTAATTTCTATGTCTTCAGCGGGAATCATGACGTCGGGATGTTCCCCATAGTTTGAAGGATCATAGAAATTCTTCAAGGGCCGAGTACCCTGACCATTCATTCATTGGAACCATTGTTGCATCTGCTGCAATTCTTTCAACTGCCTCTGAATTAGCTCTTGCTGGTTCGGGGGCGAGGGAGGTGGTTGTTGATCAGCCATGGGATCTGCTTGGCTATAATTCAACCTCCACCTTTGGGAATGGTCTAAAGGTCCTTCCAGACAAGGGTTCAATGACCTCCTTCCAAGCATACACTGGAAGGAAGTTGGAAAGATAGGGAAGAGAAGGAACCCTGCAGCACAAAAAATACAAGCCTGTCCTTAGGTTGGGTAGCCTAAAGGTCTATAGACTCTTAGAATCCATCTTAAGATTATAGATGATTTACTCTACTTATATCTAGCCAATCCAACCAGTTAGAAGGAGGGATTGAGGAGAAGGTTCTTCCTTTGGCTTGCGCCTCTGGTTCCTAGTGTACCCCCTAGTCGCTGTCGTCTGACGCTACTCCCCTAGCTAGACATTAGATTGACTAGTATAAGCAGGTTAATTGTGAATAATCTCAATTTGGGCCTTGAAGAGTGAATTAGTCCTTATGGCCAATGTCTAATCAATTTTAGTTAGGCTTGGGATATTTAGTGCTTTCAAAATGTGATGGGCCCTTAATGGGTTGTGCCCTTAATGATTCGTTGAAAATGTGTGAATGTGCACAACCAAAAACATTTCAAGCAAGATTATTGATAATGAAGTAAGTTTTGGGATTTGAATCTTTCTTAGTAGCTTTTAGGGTTCAAATATTAGGTATATTCAACCAAATTTCTAGGAGGAAAACCAAGTTTGAAATCATGAGTTCAAGTATTTTCCTTTACAAATAAAAAAAAATATGGAGTGCCTGGCTTGACCTAATTTTTGAATCCTATGGGGTAGCTACAAAATGAATTCCTTTTAGATTAGGTGGTACGGCCCAAATAATTCAATCAACTGGCCCAGATGCACCACTGATTAGGGCACACAAAAAAGTGATTAACCAGTATGATTTCTACTCCTTTATGTGTTGAATTGGTGTATCAGTTCCACAGGTCGGAAACCTGGTTGAGTAGATAAAAATCAAGTTAGGTTATGTGCCTCAAAAGTGGGTGTATGTACTATGTATGTTGATTTATTTCACAAGAAGTATCTTTTTATTTTTTTGTGAGGGTGAGATGAATGGAGGTGACAAACAAGACAAATAAATTCTATCCTATAGTTTATGTAAACACCTAAGTAGATTAGGTGTTGGTTATTGATGTGGCAAAATGAAACTAGTGCGGGGGAGGGGAATGTGGAGGCACTTACAAATTACTCTACCCACACTTTACTTCGATCTACTGCACTCGGATCTCCTTGCTAGGGTACCTGCAAGACAGTAAATCAGAGACAAGCGAGGTTAATAATAAGTAAATGCAAAGAAATACGGAAGACAAGAAAGCAAATTCCGTTGCCTCCCCGGCAACGACGCCAAAATGATCAACAGGTTTTGGCAAAGAAAAAGCAGGGTTTCAAGAACCCATCATTGTAGTTCGCAAAACATGTTATCAAATAAGATTTTTAACTGAAACTCTAAGGGAGTCCCAGGTCAAACACAAGGAGGCGACGTTTACTATTGTTGAAATCCGCACTTCATTTTGTTTCTTTTTGATATTTTAGGGTTTTATGAATTTTTTGGTGTTTTTGAAATAAAAAGACAAGCGAGATAATTTCACAAAGTGGAGAAACAAATATGATATTTCACAATGTGATTCAAATGTCTATTACAATAAGCTAAAATATAAAAGAGATAGGGGTGAGAAGAAATCTCCCAAATCGGTTGTTTGGCGAGATGACGGTGCTTGGCGGTAGCTTGGATGAAGAGGGTGAGGTGCTAGATGACGGAGGTGAGATGCAGGAGGATGCTGAGTAGAGGTATGCTTCACCAAGGCTTTGGAATGGGGATGAGGAGCTGGAGATGATCTTCTATCAAAATGGAGGTGGGAGGATGGCTCCAAGGCTTCTTATGAAGGTGGTGAGATGGAGGACGAGTATGTGGTGGTGAGAGGCCTTTGGAGCTTGGGAGTAAGCTCTAATGGAGCTTTGGTAGGCTACTAGAGCTTAGGAGTAGGTGGGAGTAGAGTAGGTAGAGACGGTTTGGAAAGGAAGGGGTCATGGTGTTTATATAGTGGTGGAATGGAGGTGTTTTGCAAGCACGGGTCATTAGCGACATTTAAAATGTTGCTAAAGACACGTCAGGGGTGTTGCCATACATTCAAGCACCTTGGCTGGTATGAGGAGGCATGGCTGCAGCTGGCATAGTGCGGGGAGATCGTCTGCCCTTGGATCGGGCGCGGAGGGCTAAGAACGCAAGAAGATCGCGCGCTCTCACAGATTCAAATGCACACACATTGCTGGCAGCCGTTGGATGAACCATTGCATTGCTGGGGGCGCCCGCAGATTGCGCTCTCGCGGTCAATCAAATTGCACGCCCGCCGGTCGAGGAAGCATCTCCACCGTTCAATCTTGATCGTGTGGCTGAGGAGCGCACGCGAATCACGCCTCTCTCAAGATTTGAATCGCGCACATCTCGCGATTGCGAAGATTGGACAACAGATGATGCGCTCGATCGACTTAAGTGAGCGCTCTAGATGTCACACGTCTGGTTGGGCATGCATCTGCACATCTTCAAGCGACGTTTCCTTGTGCGTGTGCAACTCTAACTGCTTGATCAAGATCAAGTGGTCTAATTTCTTCGGGTGCTGAAGATGGCACAGTGAATCGCCGCTCGATCTCGTGTCCACTTTTTGCAAAACTGGCACGTTGCTGCTGTGGTGAGGGTGCTGGTTGGTCGTGCGGATACTTTAGCTTGCTGCGGCCTCGACTGTTAGATGAGGATCTAACGGTCGTGATCAGATCATCCTTGAGGTGCTTTTGGAGGAGGCCGGGTGATGTTTAGGCGATTCTCAACCGTTGGATTGAGATCCAATGGTTGGAATCCTCTCCTTGAGGTGAGGATGGGGTGCAGTGGCTCAGGTGGGGCAGCCTGGATGGCGCCATGTGATACCATCTCGGCTGTCCATCTCCTTCTTCTTGTAAAGGATGCTAGGGAGCTCTAATCAGGGTAATTTTCGCGCTGACGGACTGCGATCGTCACTCTGGATCCATTTGTATCATTGGATTCTTCATCTGAAGCCTGTAAAGATGTCGCATTGCCTCCTAGCCATATAAAATGTTGGAATTAATATACAAAATATACCAACTATCCTAAATGCAATGCAATAAATATTATGCAATATTTATACTGTGATATGCAATGTTAGACCTAGGAACTATAATAAATAAGCATTTTATCATGAATTCATTTGTATTTATCAACGTCCTAGAGAGATCCTAGCAAAATGCAAACCTCTATAGTCCACCCAGAATCTGGATAAGACTGGCATGCGAATCCAGACTCTATGGTTCCTCAAGGAGATGAGAGAGAAACTTGTGTATTTGTGAACTTAATGTGATGTGCAGTGTACACGATAGCAATCAACATAATAGTGGTGAAAAACTCAATCATGGTTTCAAACAATTTTAAGTGTCTCCTTTTGAATTTTATTTAGACATTTAAGTGTATTCTATGCAGCTTGTCTTGCTTTTTAATTCTTTTCAAACAAGAGCTAGACTTTTTAGTTTTAAGTCAAATGCAAGGATGGCAGGAGTTCAGAAAAGATAGAAATGCGTACCTCACTCCAGCAATTCTACAAGTTTGCAATTTGACTTGATATGAAATCTAGCAGAAAGAATACAATCCTAAGTATGGATGCCTAGATATTCTACTGCTAGATAAGGGATGAGATCTTTTTGTATTTTTAATTTTATAATTTATTTTGGATTTTTTAATGCAACAAACAAAAATAAATGAAATCTATACGAAAAACCATGATACGGAAAAATCGCGTCGATGAGAGATGAGTAGAGAGATATAGAGAGTCCAGAGAGAGTCCAAGTTATACAAGAATGTGTGAGAATAGGCTCTCACAACTTATGCCTAACAAAATAATCCTAAGAAATATTCCTAAGTTTAAACTATCAACTAACTAATCTAGTAAAAGTGGGAAATGTAGCTCCTGTCTGGAAAAACTCCTCCAGAAAGTCAAGTCTAAAGCGCAGCGAATTTGCCAGGAAGAAGAAGTTCACCTGGAAGAAGTCACTACTCCTACTCCTCAAGTACTCTAAAAACAACAAATGATTATTAAGGAAATTATATACAAAACAAATCAAAGAATATAATGAATAAAAGTATCTATATACCTCAAAGAATATAAATGAAAGAATAGTTATATACAAAGAAAAGAAAAAATATGTACAAATAACAGAACAAAAGAAAATTTTTGGCAAATAGAGGTTGCCCCTCTGGCAACGGCACCAAAAAATATGATGGACAAAACGTCAACAATCATAAGAAAGTATTATTAGTGCCAAAAATATGATCGTTGACTACCGATTCGCACTAAAAATGGTATTTTAAATGTCGCTGTTGTAGTATATGTCATAAATGCAAATCAATGCCACGTCAATTTTATTTATTTACTTAATTTTTACTGGTTTATTCCAAGTCATTCACTGGGAGGCGGTTATTGATATACATTACTCTCTAAGTCCAAAGATCTTTTATTCCAAAAATGTTAATTTTATTTACAAAATGAATGAATTAATAAAATAATGAAAGAATGAGTTAATTTTTCACAAAAGAATAAGTTAAAACACATCACAATGCCTGAAAATATATATATAAACAAGCATAAAAAACTAGCTAAAACTACTCTACGTTAATTATTTACAACTAATATAGGTAATACCTAAGTATATGTACAAAAATAGTTCCTAATATATACTATACTAAATTATATTAACATATTAATATCTATAGTAACATAAATAAGCATCACTAAAGCCTTGGTAAACTATATACATAACCTAAGGCCAAAAGTACTATCTATACTAACATATATATACATAAATAGTGACCGATAAATCTGTCAGTACAACTCTAATTTTTATATATATATATATAAGAGCTTAAACATACTTCTATACTATCCTTATATCACATATATCTATATATATATACACTATACATACGTATACTTATTTATTTACATTAGACATATATATTATATATTGTACACTTATATATACATACATATATATTTACACACACACAACACACACATATGCACACTAAGGCACACAGAGAGCTGAACACTTAGGCATTTTCTTCTTCCTTTCTTCATTTCTTCTCTCTCTCTTAACACTTAGCCAAATTAGGGTTACTTAGTTTCACACAAGCACTGTTTACTTAGTCAAAAATTAGGTTATTAATGGGTAGGTGGCCTTTTCAAGGGATACACAACACCCTTTATAGGATGGAACCAAACCTCTACTAGGGCCCCCTTAGTTCTTAATTAGGTGCATTAAATCCAATTTTAGGCTCGTTAATGGGCCCATTTAGGCACTCGCACAGTGCATGGCCCTCAGCCATACACCGCACACAGTATGCTCAAATCAATGCTAAGGGTATCGAGAGAGAGGAGAATGGTATGGTATGCTGGTACCCAGCACCTGATGACTGAGGGGCCGTATCACAAAAATAATATATATTGCTGCGAGTGGTTTAACGCTCATGATGTGGTGCTAAAAGAGCGCCCAAATTGAGTTGCAGCAGCGTTTGCATGCATTTCGAATTGCAACCTTTGGCCCTCGATTTGAGGGCCATAATTTAATATAAATTAAAAATAAATTGTGCCATTGTAAGGCCCTTATATAGGGCTACACAATTATATAATTACTTTACAAAAATAAGTTAGTTTATTATATAATACATATGAAATTATGTGTTAATTTGTTAATTAAAGTATAAATTAGCTAATTAATTGTACAATTGACTTTACACAGTATTAATATACATAATAAATTATTTATTATATTTTTATTATATTTTATAAGCTTTATTTTAATTTATTTACAATTAAATATTGGTTTAAGATAGTTTTACATATAAATAAACTATAAATACTATAATACAGTATAAATACGATTTAAATAAGTTGAAAATACTTAATATTATATAATACAAATATATAATATAATTGATCTCAGTATTAACTTAAATTATTAATTTATTCTATTTTAACTTAATAAATTACTTAATTAACTTAATAACTTACTCATTTCTGTAAATATATAATTAAATTAAATTATAGGTATTATATAGTACATAATACATATATAAATACATATGTACGGTATGAGATACAAATGTGTACATATAAATAGGTTTATGTAATTACTTAGTTATTGTACATTTAGGTTATATAGATTAATATATAATAATGCAATAAGTTGTATATACAATAAGTTATTCTAAATACTTAATTTAATATATAGAATACATCTATAAGTTATATATATAGCTATTTTATACATATTATGCAACATTTACATATAGCTTAGATTTAATTAGTATATGCAAGTATATACATAATGTATAGGGTATTTTTGGGTATTTTTGTGGTTTTTCTGATTTTTATGAGTTTTATATGTTTAGAGAAGGTATGGGATGAGAGAGAAAGAAAGAGATGAGAGGGAAGAGTTGGTTTTTGTGTTTTTGATATTTGGTTCCATTATTAAGTTCCAAGGTATACTGAATCGTTGACTAGTATGTTCTACCAAGCTGGGGGTACAGAATGCCTTAAAACTTTGCATACACTTAGAAAATTACATAATCTTACTCAAGACAGATTTATTTTATTTTTTTGAAATTTTTTTATGATTTTTATGTTTATGCAAAGTTAACCAATTTTAGGCCTTGAATTGGGCTTTAAGTGCTAGAAAGGATGTTTAAACATTAAGTAATGTCCAGCACTTCACGTAAAAGATATGTAAACAGTTAAACATGCTTTCCACTTCAAATTTTATTAATTTTCATAATTAGACAGTTAATTCATGGTACAAGTAGCTGACAATGAATCTTAATAACAAATTACAAGCAATTCTACTTAAGTTAAGGTTCAATCTCAGTACATGAAAACTTGTACAGATAATTCCTACACTACAAAACAAGTCAGCTCCATTTCAACTCCAATTCCTAGCCAATTTAGCCAATCAGTGGCTGTAGTTGCTACAGTTGCTACAATTCAGCAGTAACAGCTACTGCTGCTACTGCCAAATTCAGTAGCTACTACTGCCATCTCAAATCAGATGTTATCTTTAGCAATTAGACATCTTAAAACACAATTGTTGCAAAATGAATCTCAACTGTGCTGCTTCTACATTGTTGACGGTCAAGGACCGTCTAGAGGTCAAAGTCAGATCGTTAGGATTTAATCTAAGGCAGCTTCAAGTTTGAAAATTAGACTGAAATGCAATTTAGTCCAAAGAAACCAATCCATCAACAAATCCTTAAGATCAATGAATTAAATCCACAGAAAAATCAATTCAGATTGCTAGAACAGAGTGGCTGATCTACATAAGCTCAAATCTAATTTTCACATTGAAATCTAGGTTGCATTTTTCTTGAATACTCCATAAAAAATCTGAGGCTAATAAAAGCAAGACCCAGCTCAAAACTCATTCAATTTCAAGTTAACTGATTAAAATAATTCTCATGAGAGAAAACCAATATTGCCCGCTTGGCATTTAATATAAGATCACTTCATAGTAAAATGGTCTAAGAACTCTGCACATTATGATTTAGTGCTCAAGATTCTTAGGTGATCACTAAAAAACCAATTGGGTCATTGTTTAGCCTCTTTTAAGTGAATCTGAAATTCCTTGGATAAACTACCCAATTTACAACTCAAATTGGGCTTATCTTCATATGAAAATTAAAAACCACATCACACATCCTAGATTCAATGCATTGCGTCCAATTGAGTGAATAAAAATTCGAATCGCTTGATTAAATCCGTTAAAACTCAAATCAACACCAAATCTTATGATTGGGCTTAAAATCCACATACAAATACATCGAGCAAATCCGACACAATTGAATCCAAATCAGGGGTCTTTGTAGATTTGTGATGCAAATGGGAGACCCCCAGAGTGAATCTTTGGTGCAAATTCAGATCTAGAAGCCAAGGCTTCATATCTGAATTTGACCTTGATGGATAGGTGGATGATTGTTATTTGCTCTGAATCGAGTTTTAAAATCGATGTGTTGTAGTATAGCTCGAAACAGCGTGAAAAATAGATAAGATTTGTCACTTGAATATCAGAAATGAAGCCCGAGGTCGAACACAGGGAGCAATTGGCAAAAATGCTTCTCAAGATTGCAATTGAACACTGTTTATCGCGCTTGATTGGGTTTTAAAGAATAACACGTTGTAATATAGTCGACAAAGCGTTCAAACAAATAGAGAATTTTGTTACTCGAAAATCGGAGTATCCGAGGTCGAACACAGGAAGTAATCTCAGTACTTTTAAAACTAAGGAATGCAACTTTTAAATGAAAGATAATTGATTCGCAGAGAGATTTAAAAAAATAGTTGCTAAGAGAGAGAATAGAATTGGACGTCTGATTCTTTATCAGACGTCTTAAATGTAGTCTTCTTGTTTGGCCTTCTTTCTTGGTCTTTGCTTTCTCTGCAGTCTTACTTCTCCCTTCTGCCTTCTTCTTCTTCTTCGTAGGTTCTTCTTCTTCTTTTGTTGTGATCTACAGGGCTTCTTCTTCCTTGGTCTTCTTCCTGCCTTTGCTTCTTTTCTCTTCTGTCTTCTTCTTCTTTTTGTCTGCAGTCCTTCTTTTCTTCCTTGGCTAAGTTTCTTCTCTTCTTTGCTCAGCCTGCCTGCACAAAGAGGTGGAAGCAAAACCTACCCTGCCCCTCTACCCGCACATCTCTCTCTCTCTCTGAAATTCACTCAAGGACGCTCTCCCAGAGCCACGGGTAATCGAGTCGGATTTCGCACCCGGGACCAGGCGCACTGGCGTGTGGGTGATGCGCGAGGTGTGCTCAGATAGGGTTGGGTCGGAGCCCACCAGATCCGTGAGCTAAAACTGCGGATGAGGCGAGCGCTAAGTGAGGGACCTCACCCCTGTGCATTCAGAGGCAACGAGAAGATAACACAAATTCACTTTATATCATACCTGCGCTTCGTATTTCGCCGATGTGGGACTATTAGTCCTGCCCCGCTCTCGCGTGCGCCCGCAGAAGACCTTCTTCGACTGCCAAGGCTGCGGACTTCACTGCGCTCCTTGCTGGACCAGATGTCTTCACACTGCTCGCCCGAGTCCGCTGCACCTGAAGGCTGGAGGTCCTGAAGCCTGGAGCTGCTCCGAAGCTGCTTCAACCGTCAATGGCGGCAGGGGCTGGAATACTGTCAAACACAAAACAAGCCTCTCGGCTTAATCAGATCAGCTGGGGACCTTCGCCGTGGCACAGCGAAGGTGGTGCACGGTGCCGCAGGTCGTGGGACGGCCTAGGCGTGCGTGCCTAGGTCGTCCTGTGACTGGAAGTGTGGGGGTGTTCGGGGGGCTGTGGTGGAGGCGTGGAGGGATGGTGGATGGGCGGAGGATGTTCCTTGTGGTGAGGCAGAGCCTCTGAGTTGGTCGGCGAGTCATGCGGAAGTGTGGAGCGATGGGAGCGATTCGCCGGAGGTTGGCCGAAGGGATGGAAGATGGCGGTGGTCAGGCGTGGTCGAGGGGTAATTAAATGAAATGTAAGGGGGAACAGGGAGAGGGGAATAAGGGGAATGTATCTGGAGTGTTTTGGAAGGGAGAGAGGCAGCGGAGTGGAGGGCGCGTAGCTGTCGTCGTCGGAGAAGAACCCTGAGGAAGGGAGCGACGACGAGGACGAGGTTAGGGGAATGCACGCTTGGTACGGCGCGACGCGGGAGGAAGAGGCGAAGTGGACTCTGCTGCTGGTATGGCAGCAGAGCGACGAGAAGGAGGGGAGGAGGTCGTCGGAGCTTGCGGGTTCCTTGGCCGGAGATGGAAGAGAGGAAAATTTGGGGGAATCTCCGCCAAGACAAGTCTGAAATTGAGCGGCCGGGTTTGGGGATTCTTTTATAGGTGCTGGCTGAACTTTCTAGTGCGTGGAGGGCGCGCAATCATCTCCGACGGTTCGTCGGAGAAGGAAAGTGGGTGGATACCCAAATCCCTCGTGCGTTCGCACGAGAGATTGGGATCAAATCAGAGATCGTGATAGGCCTCAGATGGAAGGGAATTCCTCAGAGAATCTCCTTTCCATTTCTTGGAGGGGATCTCTGAGGAATCAGAGAGTATTCCCTCTCTAATCCTCGCTGGAGCAAGATTCTGCCCCAACAATGGCTGAAGGACTTGATTGCAAAGGTGGCGAGGAAATCAGGGGGCTCTCTGCAACGATTTTCAAAAGATTGGGACCAAATTGTGATATGGGTGTACTAAATTGCAAAGTAGGTCAAGATGACCTCCCCTTAGGTCCAAATTTTGGTATAAACCTAATTTTGACCTATGGAAAACAAATGGTGAAGTTGGATTTTAGGTTTGACCACGTTTGACTGGACATTTTGCATAAAAACCCAAATTAGGTTAATTGATGAGCTAGGACCCTAATCTAGGTCAAACTGGGTTCCAAAGGCCAAATTAAGTGTTCTAAACCATAGGGGATATTTTTCCATGATTTTTAGAGGGTTTACTTGATTTTTATTCTGATCGAAACCTTGTTAATTTAAGCAGGTCTATTTTAGGATTACCAAATGTCATTTAATTCCTAAATTGCACATGAACCCATTTCTGATTGACTTAACCCACTTTTTATCTTATTTAGACCTTTTGACCTATGTTTTGCCTCTGAGAAATCCCGTTTATGTACTGCAATGGTAAAATTGTAGTTTTAACCTTTATTTCATGTTTTCTTCTCAGAGCACTTATTCCTTCATTTAGGCCTTCTTCTAGGTTATGTAGGAGCTTTTATCTTCTTTATTGGGTCAAAATGAGCTAGTTATGGCTCATGATGAGGCTCTCATCATACCCCCATGCCTAGCTTTTGCTAGTCCCTTAGCAAAATTTCAAGATTTTAACTTCTGTTCTAGACCCTGAGTGTCTGTCAACAATCATGATAAGTGCTTCTCCTTTTCTTTTGTGATTAGGTAGGAATGCCGAAAATAGGCCTAGAGGTATTCAAGTACCAACCAGAATCCGGACCTGTTCCGCTTTAGCCTCAGTCCTCCGCAAAGGTTTCTAAGGCCCACAGAAACTAACCTAGGGTTTGTTGGACTCCGCGGTTAAAGCACCCGTGCTTGAGACATTCTTAGCCTAAGTTCAGTTTGCAGTGCATTTTTGTAAGAGAGAGATAGAATATTTATTTGTTTGGAGAGCTTTTCTCTCTCTTTTCTTTTTATTTCTAGCTTCGGATTAGCTTCTCAACACGGTCTGTATCGGATTCCTTATCCTCATCATCAATCCTCAAGGGTCCCTGGCTTTCGAGATTTCGAGATAATCCCGCCCATGGCAACCCCCAGAACCCTGGCTTTCTAGATTTCTAGATAATCCCACCCATGGCGTTCCGTGGCCGAATTCAGACCCTAGCGATCGACATTTCGTGATAATGCCGCCCATGGTATCTGAACCAGCAGAGTGCTTACATGCCCCCAGTAGGATATTTAAATATCCTAAGAGACAAGCATTGAGGAGACGATATGTTGTTACGCATCTTCGAGGGGAATTTCCCGCCTCTCCGTGCTGGGAACTCATCCAAATCAACTTGTGTTGATTGGCCGCTCCTAATCTAGGTGACTTTTGTAGAACATTAAACGCTTTTGCATGATTTGGATGTTTATGCACACTGAACCAGGCTGTGTGTGAATTCGAGATGCTTAGGTTACCGAATCCCGCAAACCGGAGGTCAGTTAACGAGGCTGAATACTTCCTAAGCCTTAGACCTAATACTTAAGCTTCGCATTTTCCCCAACCTCTTGAGGATTATCCATATTTTAGCGGATACATGAATTTTTAAGCTAAAGAATCTAGCCCAAGAGGCCTAAGACTAGCGTTCCTGCTAATCTCTTGTTATGTCTCCTTAGCACTTTTTTCTTTTTCTTAATTTGGTCTAGAACTTCAGTTAACTCCTTAATCTTTTACTAATGACTATTTCTTTTTCTTTCTCATTTTGTGCTCCCTTTTGTCATTTTGCTCTTTTCCTCCTCTCATTTGTATGACCCTGAATTGTTCCTCCCCTCCTTCAAGTCTCTTTTTTTTTTTAATTGAAACCCTTTCTTGATATGAATTTTCGTGACATTTTGCACTTTCATACCCCCCCATGCCTAAGATTTGCAATGTCCCCATTGTAAATTAGGTGGGTTTGATTTCAGCTTAGTTCATGCATTAGGACAGGTGTGTGGTGAGTGAATGGGTCGAAGTGACTTGTTGCGAACGATTTCTAATCTCGGGTAGGGATACCTGAGGTGAAGTCGGCTGTTCTAATGGATGAACCCTAAAGTGCAATATGAATTCCGCATAGAAATGTCAGAAAAGGTTTCGGGTTTTTCAAAGAATGACGGGTTGCCTCCTGTTAAGCGTTGAGTTTTACGCCATCAGCTGGGTGCAATGAGCTCAAGAGGAATGGAGGGTAAAGGATGACTTAGCCAAATCTATATCGGTCATGTCAATGAACGGCTTGAGTCTCTGACCGTTCACGACAAAGGGTTCAGAATCGTGGCTGAGTGGGCTGATTTCAATGGCTCCATTTCCGAAGATTTGTTAGACTAGGTAGGGTCTGACCCACTTAGATCTTAGCTTTCCTGGGAATAATTTGAGTTGGGCATCAAAGAGTAAAACCTTTTGACCAGGATGAAAGACCTTTCTAGAAATGTGTTTGTCGTGAAAAGCTTTAACCCGTTCTTTGTAATTTGCAAGTTCTCATACGCGTCGTGGCGTGATTCATCGATCTCGCTTATTTGAAGTCTTCTGTGGGTTCCAGCCTTAGAAAGATCTAGATTACAAGTCCGTACTGCCCAATAGGCTTTATGCTCCAACTCGACAGGGAGGTGACATGCCTTCCTGTACACTAGTCTGAAGGGAGACATTCCTAATTGGGTCTTGTGGGCGGTCCTATAGGCCCACATTGCTTCTGGAAGCCGAGAAGACCAATCTTTTCTATCAGGTCGAACAGTAACCTGAAGGATCTTCTTGATCTCTCGGTTAGATACCTCAGCTAGACCATTAGTTTGGGGGTGGTAAGGAGTAGAGATTCGGTGTGACACCCCGTATTTGGTCATCAGTGACCTGAACTGAGCGTTTGTGAAATGGGTCCCTCCGTCGGAAATTATAGCACGTGGGATCCCGAACCTTGAGAAAATGTTTTGATGAATGAATTTTATAACAACTTTATGATTGTTGGTTCGGGTTGGAATGGCTTCTATCCACTTGTAAACATAGTCAACTGCGAGTAAGATGTATTCGAAGCCATCCGAGATCGGGAAGGGTCCCATGAAATCAATCCCCCAGACATCAAAAATTTCGCATACCAAGATTGGCTGTGGAGGCATCATGTCTCGATGGTTCATGTTGCCTAAAGTCTGGCAACGGGAACATGCCTTACAGTGATAGTATGCATCCTTGAAAATTGTGGGCCAATAAGAGCCACACTTGAGGACTTTTGATGCGGTTTAATGTCCTGAGAAATGTCCACCGCATGCCTGGTCATGGCAAAATGAGAGTATGTCTTTGATTTCCACTTCCGCGACGCATCGTCGAATTATCTGATCAGCACCAATGCAGAATAGATATGGGTCTTCCCAAAGGTAATACTTGGCATCGGAACGCAATTTGTCCTTCTTGGCCTTTGACCAATCGTACGGAATCTGATGTGATGCCAGGTAATTTACTATATCTGCAAACCATGGAAGACTTGTACTGATAGTCAGGAGGTGCTCATCAGGAAAGTGTTCTGTGATAGGTTCGGTAGGGTTAATTATTTCAGAAGGAAGGCGGGACAAGTGATCAGCTACCACATTTTTGCTTTCCCGCCTTGTCGCGAATCTCAAGGTCAAATTCTTGCAACAGCAAGATCCATCGGATTAATCGAGGTTTCGCGTCCTTCTTTGCAAGGAGATGCCTCACAGCTGTGTGATCAGAGTATATGATGACACGGGAACCCAGAAGGTATGATCTGAATTTTTCTAGGGCAAATACTACAGCAAGCAGCTCTTTCTCAGTAACCGTATAGTTACACTGAGCCTCATCCAGTGTTTTGTTGGCGTAGTAAATGACCACAGGTTTCCCGTCAATTTTCTACCTCAAAACCGCTCCCACAGCGAAGTCAGATGCATCGCACATGATCTCAAAGGGTTGAGACCAATCAGGGGACTGTAGGATCGGGCTTGGGTGACTCAGTCACGTAGGATCTCAAATGCTTGAGTGCATTCCTTGGAAATTTCTAAAGGCACATCCTTGAAGAGAAGATTGGTCAGGGGGCGCGCGATTTTAGAGAAGTCAGGGATAAATCGATGGTAAAAATCGACGTGCCCCAAAAAAGATTGGATGTCCTTAATCGAGCTAGGCATAGGGAGCTTGGAAATCAGGTTAACCTTAGCTCGATCCACTTGGATGCCTTTCTCCGAGATTAAATGTCCCAGGACAATTCCCTCAGGCACCATGAAATGGCTCTTTTCCCAGGAAAGAACCAAATTCACATCGATGCACCGCCTGAGTATTTGGACCAAGTGTTGGAGGCAATCGTCAAATGATTCTCCAAAAATTGAAAAGTCATCCATGAAGACTTCCAGATAGTCACCTACCATATCTAAGAATATGGCAAGCATGCACCGCTGAAAAGTTGCAGGTGCATTGCAGAGATCGAAAGGCATCCTTCGAAACACGTACCTCCCGAAGGGGCAGGTGAATGTGGTCTTTTCTTGGTCCTCTGGATGGATTGCCACCTGGTTGTAACCGGAGTACCCGTCAAGAAAGCAGAAGAACCTATTTTCCGCTAGTTTCTCGAGGATCTGATCAATAAATGGTAGTGGGAAATGATCCTTCTTCGTGGAGGAATTGAGTCTTCTATAATCAATGCAGACTCTCCACAAGTTAGCTAACCGGGTAGGAATGACTTCTCCGGCTTCAGTCGTGATGATGGTAAGTCCTGCCTTTTTAGGCACCACTTGTATTGGACTCACCCAACGACTGTCGGAGATCGGGTAGATGATCCCTGCATCTAACCACTTTATGATCTCCTTTTTCACTACCTCCTGTAGGTTAGGATTTAGGTGTCTTTGCATTTCTCTTGACGGTCATGCGCCTTCTTCTGTGTAGATTCGATGTGTGCAGTATGAAGGGCTTATGCCAGTTAAATCATCGAGTGTCCATCCAATGGCTCTACGATGTTGCTGGAGAATAGAAATCAAACGGAGTTCCTGGTCAGGTGTGAGTCGAGAGTTGATAATCACAGGAAACGTCTGATTCGAATCGAAAAAGACGTACTTCAGATGTTCGGGAAGGGGCTTGAGTTCCATGACAGGATTGTCAGCAGCAGCGGGCGGTTCGGGGTTTGTATCAAGGACAAGGGTAGGAGTCATAGGTGTGTCTAGATCATGTTCGCACTCCTCTGTTAGCGGGTTTTGATTCTCTAGTGGTTGATTAGGGATAATCAGGTTGTCCTCTATATGCAATTCATCAACCACGGCTCTGATATCACATATTTCCTCTATAACCCCGCAATTGATCCCTTGTTGGGCCTTAAAAATGTCAATCTTTAGGTTTTGATTCCCAAATTTTAATTCTATCTAGCCCTCTTCGCAGTTTATGTTGGCCCTAGTAGTGGCCAAAAAGGGTCTCCCTAATATGATTGGTGTGTCCCTTGGGTTCTTCAATGCATCCATGTCCAGTACTATGAAGTCCACTGGGAAATAGAAATCTCTTACCCTAACAATGACATCCTCAAGTATTCCTCTAGGTGACTTGATGGATCGATCGGCTAACTGCAATGTCACCTCAGTGGGTTTAAGTTCAGATTCTTCAAGGTGGTTGAGGAGGGATGTAGGTATTAAATTTATGGAGGCACCTAGGTCTAGTAAGTCTCTATCAAATTGGGTTTCACCAATTTTGCAGGAAATCAAGGGAGTTCCTGGGTCTTTAGCCTTGGGTGGGAGTTTGCTCAAGATGACAGAGCTGGCTTGCTCTGACAGTACGATTGGATTCCCATCCTTGGTTCGCGGCTTACATTTAGGTGTACATAGGTCTTTCAAGAATCTTGCGTAAGTCGATATGTGGCGAATTGCATCCATCAATGGGATGTTTATCTGGACTTGTTCAAAGAGCTTGACCAGATCCTCCTCGGGGGCCACGGGTTTGGTTATCCTTTTTCCTTTGGTCAAGGCCTCAGGAAATGGGATCCTAGTTGGTTTCTCTAGGATAGGTCCAGGTTCTTGATCTGGGACAGTGGTATCTTGGATAACTATCCTAGGGTCTTGGCTATTATCAGGCTTGGAGTGGTTCGGATAATGTGGGTCTTGGGTTGTTTTACCACTACGTGTTGTTACAGAGTTTAATCCGACCTGATTTTGGTTTGGGTTTGGTAGGAGGGGTGGTTGCTGCTGGAATCCCGCATAAGATGTCGAAGCTTCCATCCCGTCTGGCGATGGAGCAGCAGGGGTCTGATAAATCAAATGTGCGTGGCCTGAATTTGGATTCATAACGCGCCTCTGGGTTAGCACGTTATTTGGGTTGGGCAGAGGTTGCGAGGGAAGGGTGCCAGGTTGGCGGGAATTTGCCATCTGGGCCAGTTGGTTGCGAACCTCTGTGATCTCATCCTTGTGCTATTTTTGCATTGCCGCATTTGTCTTTTGAATGTCAGCGAGTGCTTGAAGGATAAGAGTCAGTTGATCCTGGTTTTGCCTGGATTGGTAGGTGGGATTGGGCCGAGGCTGAGGCGGCTGATATGGACGAGGGGCTTGTTGACGGGGTTGATATGGTGTTCTTTGAGAATTTCCCGCCCACTGAAAGTTAGGATGATTTCGCCATCCAGGGTTGTAGGTATTGGATAATGGGTCATTCTAGATGGCGTTGAGGTCCTCGCAGTTCTGAGGAACCTCAGGAAAGTCAGAATACGAGGGTTCAGAGTTCCCCCAACTCGAGTAGAATGGATCGGAGGTCACTCCGGTCTGAGAGGCAGACGGGGGTGGATATGGGTCCATCCCCTTGGCAGATTGGTGATAGATGTTTTGCACAGTTTCCCTTGCCAGAGGTGGTCGTGCAAAAGAGTTTTGCGCAGAGGTGGCTTGCTACAAATGTCGAGTTAGCTCGTCCATCTTCTTTTCTATGATAGAAACCTTATCCAACCGACTGGCCATCAGTTCCAAGTCGACGAAAGTGGACAGGTCCTGCATCTCATGTGTCCCTCTTAGATTCGTCGATGCGCGGGCATTCGACCTGTCGAATAAGCCCATGGAGTCATTATTTATGGAGTTCTCGCACATGTTTTCGAGAATCTCCCACATCGTGTCCTCATGTTGACCCGTGATGTTTCCTCTGCACGTTGCATTGACGAATAAACGAATATCTTCATGGAGTCCCTGGTAAAAAGACTGGACTTGTTCCCACTTAGGAACTCAGTGATGGGGACACTTTCGCATGAGATCTAAGAATCGATCCCATGCTTCGTGAAGAGGTTCTCCCGGTTGTTGAGTGAAATGAGTGATCTGGTGGTGCAAGGCATTCGTCCGGCCAACGGGGAATAATTTTTTCAAAAATTCGGACTGAAGTTCGTCCCATGTGTTGATCGGACGGGTTTGAGTTTGATACCAATGTGCAGCCTTGTCTAAGAGGGAGAACGAAAACATTTTCATGAGTAGGATATCCCGGTTTTGTAGATCTGACCCGAAGGTCTGGGCCAGATGCTTGAGTTGTTTAATGTGTTGGAATGGATCCTCAGATTTAAGCCCATGAAACTTCGGTATGGCATGAATCATATTGGGCTTCAGTTCAGAATCAGGTCCTCCAATCGGGATTCGTACTCGAGGTTCGATCGCCACCGCAGCGGGATTATAGTAATCTCGCATCATAGGTCATTGCAGTGGGTTTACAAAGTTCTGAAAGAGATCATTAAGGCGTTGAAGTTGGTGTTCAAGGTTATTCTCCTCTTCAATGGGTTGTGCCATGATGGAAGAAGGAGAACCAGGGTCTGAATCAGATGAAAGATTTATGTGGTGGGGTTGCTGCACAAACAAGGGCGTCGAGGCTTGGCCTCGATAAGAGTGAATTTCTAAAGGAGGTCTTAAGGGTGGTCTTAAGGACCTCCTACCGAACATGCACCGAAGGATGTGATGAGATTAGAAGGTGCTGGACCCAATCAAGACACCCAAAAATTGTTGGGTGACTATAGAGGTTCGGGGTGGATGGACCCTTTAGTTAGAAAGGTCGTCCACTTGAGAAATACCTGGGCAGCCAGAGAGGGAGAGTCCCGCAAAGACCCCTACACGGTAGAGCGTCCCCACGAGTTACAGGGTTTCCCCCACCCGACCTCTCTTGTCACTGCGGTTCCAGGTAGACCTGAATGGGGACCTTGACCTCTTAAGTCTACTTTTTTTATTTTAAGATCAAGGTGCTTAATGTTCCACTTGAACTTTTAAGTATTTTGAGTGAAAAAGTGACCTAATTTTAAGGTTGGTTGACCCAAGGGATCAACTTCACCTCTTGTTCCTTTGAGAGCTTTTAGGTCCTTTCTTTTAGGGTTCAAATGGATTAAAAGCCTGATTTGCTTAGGGTTCCTCTTGTATAGATCTTTTCAAACAAGGTTTAGGCACACCTCTTTTTGGAAAAATTTATTTCTTTGTTTAAGATAAGATGTGTCTCTAAAAACCCTAGCTTTGTAATCCTTAAATTGGCTCTAGTGGGTCCAATTTAGTTGCCTCAGAGTTTAGTACCTAGGTCTCAATCAAGAAAGTTTTAGCCCTAGTTACCTTAGTTGGATGAGCAGATAAAAATGTGTTGAAATGAAAATCAGGCAACTTGATGAGTTACTAAATATGAAACCGGTAGCCCTAAGTTGATTGTTCTCTTTTTTTTTTCTTTTCAGATTTTGAGAGAGTTAAGAGGGAGGGCTTATGGAAATTACCTATTCCTTGGAGTGTCTGTTGTGCAGCTGTTCTTCTTTCCTTTTTTTTTTTTTTTCTTTCCCTGTTTTGAGCACAACAAAAGAGAGGAGCTAGGTCAAATATTGAATAGAAAAGTTGTAATCAAAAGCTTTAAAGGTGCCCGTTGCTCCCCGGCAACGGCACCGAAATGTTTATTGTGCTTGATCGGGTTTTAAAGAATAACACGTTGTAATATAGCTGACAAAGCGTTCAAACAAATAGAGAATTTTATTACTCGAAAATCGAAGTATCCGAGGTCGAACACAGGGAGCAATCTCAGTACTTTTAAAACTAAGGAATACAACTTTTAAATGAAAGATAATTGATTCGCAGAGAGATTTAAAAAAATAGTTGCTAAGAGAGAGAACAGAATTGGACGTCTGATTTCTTTATCAGACGTCTTAAATGTAGTCTTCTTGTTTGGCCTTCTTTCTTGGTCTTTGCTTTCTCTGCAGTCTTACTTCTCCCTTCTGCCTTCTTCTTCTTCTTCGTAGGTTCTTCTTCTTTTCTTGTGATTTACAGGGCTTCTTCTTCCTTGGTCTTCTTCCTGCCTTTGCTTCTTTTCTCTTCTGTCTTCTTCTTCTTTTTGTCTGCAGTCCTTCTTTTCTTCCTTGGCTAAGTTTCTTCTCTTCTTTGCTCAGCCTGCCTGCACAAAGAGGTGGAAGCAAAACCTACCCTGCCCCTCTACCCGCACATCTCTCTCTCTCTCTGAAATTCACTCAAGGACGCTCTCCCAGAGCCACGGGTAATCGAGTCGGATTTCGCACCCGGGACCAGGCGCACTGGCGTGTGGGTGATGCGCGAGGTGTGCTCAGATAGGGTTGGGTCGGAGCCCACCAGATCCGTGAGCTCAAACTGCGGATGAGGCGAGCGCTAAGTGAGGGACCTCACCCCTGTGCATTCAGAGGCAACGAGAAGATAACACAAATTCACTTTATATCATACCTGCGCTTCGTATTTCGCCGATGTGGGACTATTAGTCCTGCCCCGCTCTCGCGTGCGCCCGCAGAAGACCTTCTTCGACTGCCAAGGCTGCGGACTTCGCTGCGCTCCTTGCTGGACCAGATGTCTTCACACTGCTCGCCCGAGTCCGCTGCACCTGAAGGCTGGAGGTCCTGAAGCCTGGAGCTGCTCCGAAGCTGCTTCAACCGTCAATGGCGGCAGGGGCTGGAATACTGTCAAACAAAAAACAAGCCTCTCGGCTTAATCAGATCAGCTGGGGACCTTCGCCGTGGCACAGCGAAGGTGGTGCACGGTGCCGCAGGTCGTGGGACGGCCTAGGCGTGCGTGCCTAGGTCATCCTGTGATTGGAAGTGTGGGGGTGTTCGGGGGGCTGTGGTGGAGGCGTGGAGGGATGGTGGATGGGCGGAGGATGTTCCTTGTGGTGAGGCGAAGCCTCTGAGTTGGTCGGCGAGTCATGCGGAAGTGTGGAGCGATGGGAGCGATTCGCCGGAGGTTGGCCGAAGGGATGGAAGATGGCGGTGGTCAGGCGTGGTCGAGGGGTAATTAAATGAAATGTAAGGGGGAACAGGGAGAGGGGAATAAGGGGAATGTATCTGGAGTGTTTTGGAAGGGAGAGAGGCAGCGGAGTGGAGGGCGCGTAGCTGTCGTCGTCGGAGAAGAAGAACCCTGAGGAAGGGAGCGGCGACGAGGACGAGGTTAGGGGAATGCACGCTTGGTACGGCGCGACGCGGGAGGAAGAGGCGAAGTGGACTCTGCTGCTGGTATGGCAGCAGAGCGACGAGAAAGAGGGGAGGAGGTCGTCGGAGCTTGCGGGTTCCTTGGCCGGAGATGGAAGAGAAGAAAATTTGGGGGAATCTCCGCCAAGACAAGTCTGAAATTGAGCGGCCGGGTTTGGGGATTCTTTTATAGGTGCTGGCCGAACTTTCTAGTGCGTGGAGGGCGCGCAATCATCTCCGACGGTTCGTCGGAGAAGGAAAGTGGGTGGATACCCAAATCCTCGTGCGTTCGCACGAGAGATTGGGATCAAATCAGAGATCGTGTTAGGCCTCAGATGGAAGGGAATTCCTCAGAGAATCTCCTTTCCATTTCTGGGAGGGGATCTCTGAGGAATCAGAGAGTATTCCCTCTCTAATCCTCGCCAGAGTAGGATTCTGCCCCAACAATGGCGAAAGGACTTGATTGCAAAGGTGGCGAGGAAATCAGGGGCTCTCTGCAATGATTTTCAAAAGATTGGGACCAAATTGTGATTTGGGTGTACTAAATTGCAAAGTAGGTCAAGATGACCTCTCATTAGGTCCAAATTTTGGTATAAACCTAATTTTGACGTAAGGAATACAATGGTGAAGTTGGATTTTAGGTTTGGCCATGTTTGGCTGGAAATTTTGCGTAAAAACCTAAATTAGGTTAATTGATGAGCTAGGACCCTAATCTAGGTCAAACTGGGTTCCAAAGGCCAAATTAAGTGTTCTAAACCATAGGGGATATTTTTCCATGATTTTTAGAGGGTTTACTTGATTTTTATTCTGACCGAAACCTTGTTAATTTAAGCAAGTCTATTTTAGGGTTACCAAATGTCATTTAATTCCTAAATTGCACATGAACCCATTTCTGATTGACTCAACCCACTTTTTATCATATTTAAACCTTTTGACCTATGTTTTGCCTCTGAGAAATCCCATTTATATACTGCAATGGTAAAATTACAGTTTTAACCTTTATTTCATGTTTTCTTCTCAGAGCACTTATTCCTTCATTTAGGCCTTCTTCTAGGTTATGTAGGAGCTTTTATCTTCTTTATTGGGTTAAAATAGGCTGGTTATGGCTCATGATGAGGCTCTCATCAAACACAAATATATAATCAATAGAATTCTAAGCAAATATGAATGAAAGTGAATGTCAGATAATGCAAAAAGAATGGGGTAAAATGATGATTTGAATCACTAATTACCCCTCACAATTTATATCAAATAACTCATTTAACTCTAAGCAACTAAATGCCATGTAATTTAAGTGCACAGTGCAGTTCAAATGATGCTCAGACGTCTGTTTAGCTTGGTCAGACAGCTTAAATCACTCGCTGCTACAATGCCTAGAGGACACCCTTCCTCTTTTCTTCTTTTCTGTGCCCCTTCTCTTCTGCAGCTACTCTCTTCTTTTGGCTGTGCCTTCTCTCTTCTTCCTTCTTTACATGCAAGGGGGAGGTTCTTTAAATGGCTAAGTGTCTATCATTGATATTGAGAGCAAAACCCCCTACCCCCGTGCGCTTTCCTCTCCTTCTCTCTCTGGGATCCACCCTCTCAGGGCCTCGGGCTATCGGGTATTCGATTAGAGTGCGCCCGAGACCAGGCTCACCGGTGTGGGTGTTGAGGGAGGAGTGCTTAGGTTAGGTGGGTTCTCGGATCGGCCAGACTTGCGTGTAAGGTGTCGTGGGCAAGGTGCATGAGGGGTGTGGGGACCTCACCCCCTCAGATTTGTGGCGATAAGGCTATGTGACTTTTTCAATTTATGTGGGCATGGGGTCTTGTCAGCTTCCGAGGTGGGACTATCCCACCTCCCTTCCTTCTTGTGCAGCTGCAGCTACTGCTTCGTGCGATTGCGATTAAGGGCCTAGTCAAAGAGCCAAATTGGCCCCTGGGTCATGATCCTGGTGATGTTTTGCTGCGCCTGGGACTTCTCCTAGGGTTTGCAGATGCTAGAGCAAGGCTTCAAGCTTCTTTCGAAGCTTCGTCAATGGCGGCGATGACCTGCTACCTGAAATGAAGAACACGGCCTCTCGGCCTTGTTAAATAGGTTCAGGTGCTTCGCAAAGATGCGGCGAGGGTGTGGGTGGCAGTGGCGAGCTGTGAAGGTGATCGTAGGTGGCTGGCGAAGGTGGAAATGAAGGTCTGGAGGTGGGTTGTTCGGTGAGGACGTGGAGTGGGTAGTAGGCCTGGAAAGGTTAAGATTTTTATTCTAGGGGCCATGGCGGAGGTTTTGGCGATGTTGGCGAGGTATTTGGGACAGAGGAGTGGGTGGAGGACCTCGTCGGAGGCCTGGTCAGAGCGGAGGAAGGTGAAGGTGGTCGGTGTGATACGATGGTTGAAATGAAGTGCGGTTGGTGTGTAAATGAAGTAGAGGAGTTAAGGAACTTATCTAGGTGATTGGCGGAAGAAGAGGGGTAGAGGTGATGCCAATTGCGGTATGGCTGGTGCTGGAGATGAAGGTGACTTTGGTGGGGGAAGAACGACGACGATGAAGGAGATAGAAGTGCCCGCTAGTATGTCACGACGCGAAGGAGGATGAGGGAGGGAAATCCATCATCGATATTTCGAATAGACGAAGAATGAGTATGGAAGAGGTCGTCAAAGCTAGAGGAGCTTTTCGACTGGACGAGGGAGGAGGATTATGGGGAGTTTTGGGCCAAAATCGAGCTTGAGAAGTTCGGCCTGATCTGGGGGTCCTTTTATAGGCCTCTGGAGGGAGTTTTGAGCTTGGGAAGCAAGCTTCCCAAGCTTGGAAAGCTCACCAGAGTAGGAATTCTCTAGGATACCTTAATCTCTCATGCGTTCGCATGAGAGATTGGGAAGGTTTTAGGGCATGGGATTTGGCTCAAAAGGAAGGGAATTCCTTTATGAACTTCCCTTACAAATCTGAGAGGGATTCGTCAAGGAATTAAGGAGAACTTGCCAAATTTAGGCCACCAAAGTTTGTAGGAATAGGATTCATGGCGTAGGAACCTATTTGAAGAAAATAATGATAAAGATAGGGGCCTTTTTATAATAATTTTTAATGTTAAGGGAATATGTGTGATATAGAAGAATCAAACAGGACCAATTTGCAAACTAGGTCAAGACAATCTCAGATTGGGCCCAAATTTTGGTACAAACCTAATTTAGTCCTAAGGAATCCAATGGTGAAGTTGAATTTTGGTTTTGACCTAGTTTAACTGGGTAATTTATGTAGAAACCCAAATTAGGGCAAATATTAGTCTGAGACTCTATTTTGGGTCAAAATGGGTTCTAATGGTCAAATTGAAGGTACAAAATCCTAGAAAATATTTTCATATAATTTTTAGAGGGTTTAGGTAAATTTTATCCTGACCAGAACCTCATTTAATTAAACAGGTCAGTTTTTAGGGTTTCAGAAGTCATTTAATTCTCAAAACATGTGAAAACCCTTTTCTGTCTGTATTGACCCACTTGTTGGATATTTAAGACCATTTGACCCTTAATTACCCCTTGGAAAAACCCACGGTTATTCTACATTTAAGATATGATGGTAAAATTACAGTTTTAATCCTATTTTCTTATCTTTCTCTCAGAATGATTATGTAATGAACTATGGCTCTCTAGAAGTTATGTAGGAGCATTTATTCCTTGATAATGAATAAATTGAGATAGTTATGGCTCATGATGGTGCTCCCATCATACTCTCATGCTTAGCTTTTGCTAGTCTATTAGCAAAATTTCATGGAATTAACTCAAATTCTAGATCATATGCCTTTTTATGCTCAGATTTCTGCTGTGTGCTTTCTTTTGTAGATTAGGTCATAATGCCATTAGGAGGCCTAGAGGTACTCAAATACCAACCAAGATCCAGACCTGACCAGCTCTAGCCTCAGTCTGCTGCGAAGGTTTCTAAGGCCCACAGGAACTAACCTAAGGTTCATTGAACTCCATGGTTAAAGCATTCGTGCTTGTAACATGTTTTAGCCCAGGTTCAGTTTGCAGTGTGTTTTTGTAAGGGAGAGACAGAAGATTTTTTATTTTTGGAGAGTTTTCTCTCTCTTTTCTTTCTTTATTTCTAGCTTCGGATTGCTTTACAACATGGTCAGTATCGGATTCCTAGTTCCCACCATCAATCCTCTCATGGTCCTTGGCTATTGATGCTTCAAGATAGCACCACCCATGGCAACCCCCAGAACCCTGGCTTTCGAGATTTCGGGATAATCCCACCCATGGCGTTCTATAGCTAAATTTAGACCCTAGCAATCGACATTTCATGATAACGCCACCCATGACATCTGAACCAGCACAAGGTGCTTACATGACCCCAGTAGGATATTTAGATATCCTAGGAGACAAGCACCGAGGAGATAGTATGTTATTGTGCATCTTCGAGGGGAATTTTCACCTCTCTGCATCGGGAACTCTTCCAAATCAACTTGTGTTGATTAGCCACTCCTAATCTAGGTAGCATTTTCAGAATAAAATTAACGTGAATGATTTTGTTAATTAGGCGCACTAAATCAGACTGTGTGTGGGTTAGGGTGCTTAGGTTACTGAGTCCTGCAAACTAGAGGTCAGTTAATGAGGCTGAATAATCTCTAAGCCTTAGACCTAATACTTAAGCTTCTCATTTTCCCCAACCTCTTGAGGACTATCCAGATCTTAACAGATAGTTGAATTTTTAAGCCTAAAATCATAGCCCAAGAGGCCTACGCTCATCGTTCATACTAATTTCTTTTGTCCTTGAGCACATTTTATCTTTTTATTTCTTTCTTTTGATTTGGTCTAGAACTAAATAAATTCCTTAATCTTTTACTAATGACTATCTTTTTTCTGTTTCAAATTGTTGCTCCTTTTTGACATATATATCACTTCCCCTTTTCCTCCTAAAAAATGATATGCACAGTGATCTTTCAAAATTTCCTCCCTTCTCCATTTTTTTTGTTCTTTTTCGATTTTTTATTTTTCTGGTTCTTTGGAATATGTAATTTTTTTGATGAAACCTTTTCTTGTGAAGTGATTCTCACAGCATTTTGCACTTTAATACCCCTCCCATGACTACGATTTGCAATGTCCTCATTGTAAATTAGGTGGGTTCTAATTCAGCTTAGAACATGCATTACAACAGGTTTAGGTGGGTGGATGGGTGGGGGTGACTGTTGCAGATGATTTTAAGCTCGGGTATGGGTACTGGAGGTGGAGTCGGCTGTTCTAATGGATGAACCCTAAAGTGCAATATGAGTTCAGCATAGGATGTGTCAAGAAGGGTTTTGGGTTTTTTAACAAGATGATGGGTTGCCTCTCGTTAAGCACTATGTTTAACACCATCAGCCAGGTGTAATGAGCTCAGGGAGAATGGAGATCAAAAGATACCTCAGCCAAGTTAGTATTGGTGAGTTCAATGAACGACTTAAGTTGCTGGCCATTCACGATAAAAGGTTCGGAATCAAGGCTGGGTTGACTGATTTCAATGGCTCCATTTCCAAAAATCCGTCGGATAAGATATGGTCCAATCCATTTCGATTTGAGTTTTCTTGGGAATAGTTTGAGTTTGGCATCAAAGAGTAGGACTTTCTGACCAGGGTGAAAGATCTTTCTGGATATGTGTTTGTTGTGAAAGGCCTTAACCCGCTCTTTGTAAATTCATGAGTTTTCGTACGCATCATTGCGTAGTTCATCGATCATGCTCATTTGAAGCTTTCTGTGTGTTCCTGCCTTAGAAAGATCTAGATTACACTTTCGTACAACCTAATAGGCTTTGTGCTCCAACTCGATGGGGAGGTGACATGCTTTCTCGTACACCAATTTAAAAGGAGACATGCCCAATTGGGTCTTATGGGTGATCCTATAAGCCCACAAGGCTTCCGGAAGTCGGGACGACTAATCTTTCCTGTTAGGTCAGACAGTGACCTGAAGGATTTTCTTGATCTCCCGATTCGATGGCTCAGCTAGATCGTTGGTTTGGGGGTGATAAGGAGTAGAGATTTGATGTGATACCCTGTATTTGGTCATCAGACATTTGAATTGAGCATTCGTGAAATGGGTCCCTCCATTAGAGATAATGGCACATGGAATCCTGAACCGAGAAAAGATGTTTTGATGAATGAATTTGATTACCAACTTATGATCGTTGGTTTGGGTCAGGATGGCTTCGATCCATTTGGACACGTAGTCAACAACGAGAAGAATGTACTCGAAGTTGTCCGAGATAGGGAAGGGTCCCATGAAATCAATCCCCTAGATATCAAAGATTTCGCATACAAGAATCGGCTGTAAAGGCATCATATCATGGTGGTTCATGTTACCCAAGGTCTGGCAACAAGTGCATGCCTTACAGTGATCGTATGCGTCCTTGAAAATTGTGGGCCAATAAAAGCCGCACTAGAGGACTTTTGCTGTGGCTTTATGTCTGGAGAAGTGTCTGCCGCAGGCCTGGTCATGGCAGAAGGACAAAATGTCCTGAATTTCTACTTCTGGGACACACCGTCTAATAATCTGATCAGCACCAATGCAAAAGAGGTATGGGTCTTCCCAAATGTAATACTTAGCATTGGAAAGCAATTTGTCTTTCTTCGCCTTCGGCCAATCGGACGGGATCTGATGCGATGCCAAGTAGTTTACCAAATCAGCAAACCAAGGAAGTCCCGCACTAATAGTCAGGAGGTGCTCATCAGGAAAGTGTTCAGTGATGGGTCCGGATGAGTCAATAATGGCAGAAGGAAGGTAGGATAAGTGGTTAGCCACCACATTCTGCTTTCCCGCTTTATCATGAATCTCGAGATTAAATTCTTACAACAGCAAGATTCAGTGGATTAGTCAAGGTTTCGCACCCTTCTTTGCAAGGAGGTGCCTCACTGCAGTATGATTTGAGTATATGATAACATAGGAACCCAAAAGATATGATATGAATTTCTCCAAGGCAAATACTACAGCTAGAAGCTCTTTCTCAGTAACTATGTAGTTACGTTGAGCCTCGTCAAGTGTATTTCTAGCATGGTAGATGACCACGAGTTTCCCATCTATTTTCTACCCAAGTACCGCACCCACAACATAATCAGATGCATCGTACATGATCTCAAAGGGCTAAGACCAATCGGGGGATTGCAAGATAGGTGCTTGGGTAACTCGATCATGTAGGATCTCAAACACTTGAGTGCAGTCCTTGGTGATTTCGAAGGAGACATCCTTAGATAGAAGATTTGTCAGGGGGCGTGCGATTTTCGAGAAATCGGGAATGAATCGACGGTAAAAATCGACGTGCCCCAGAAAGGCTCGGATGGCCTTGACCGAGCTAGGCATAGGGAGTTTGGAAATTAGATTCATCTTGGGTCGATCAACCTGGATGCCTTTTTCAGAGATGAGATGTCCTAGGATAATTCCCTCAGGTACCATGAAGTGGCTCTTTTCCCAGGAAAGAACCAAGTTTAGGTCAATGCACCGCTTGAGGATTTGGACCAAGTGTAGGAGGCAATCAACAAATGATTCTCCAAATACCGAGAAGTCATCCATGAAGACTTCAAGGTATTCATCTACCATATCTGAGAATATGGCAAGCATGCACCGCTGAAAAGTAGAAGATGCATTGCAGAGACTGAACGGCATCCTTCGGAATGCGTATGTTCAGAGGGGGCAGGTGAAGGTGGTCTTCTCTTGGTCCTTAGGATGGATTGCGACTTGGTTATAACCGAAGTACCCATCCAAAAAGCAGAAGAATCGATTTCCTGCTAGTTTCTCGAGGATCTGATCAGTGAATGGTAGTGGGAAATGATCCTTCTTCGTGGAGGAATTGACTCTTCTGTAATCAATGCAGACTCTCCACGAGTTCTCTATACGTGTCGGTATGGTTTCTCTGGTTTCAGCATGATCACGGTGAGTCTTGCCTTCTTAGGCACACTTGGATTGGTCTCACCAATTGACTGTTGGAGATCGGGTAGATGATCCCTGCATCTAACCACTTGATGATCTCCTTTTTCACGACATCCTATAGGTTTGGATTTAGGCATCTCTGCATTTCACGGGATGGTCATGAGCCCTCTTCAGTATAGATGTGATGTGTGCAGTATGAGGGGCTGATGCCAATAAGATCATTGAGAGTCCATCCAATGGCTCTCTGATGTTGCTAGAGAATAGAAATCAGGTGTGTTTTCTGATCAGGTGTGAGTCGGGAGTTGATAATCACAGGAAACGTTTGATTGGAACCTAAAAAGACGTATTTGAGATGGTCAAGGAGGGGTTTTAATTCCATAACAGGATTATCAGCAGTAGCAAGTGGTTCAAGGTGGGTGTCAGAAGCAAAGGAAGGAGCTATGGGTGTGACTAGGTTATGTTCAGGCTTCTCAAATTGTGGGTTTTGATCTTCTTATGGTTGATTAGAAATATTCGGGTTTTCCTCGATACATAGATTGTCAATCATGGCCTCGATATCACAAATTTGTTCTATAACCCTGCAATTAATTCCTTGTTGAGCCTTAAAGATGTCGATATTCAGCGGCTTGCTCCCAAATTTTAACTCAATTTGGCCCTCCTCACAATTAATATTGGCCCTAGCAGTAGCCAGAAAGGGTTTCCTTAGTATGATCGGTGTATTCCTCAAGTTCTCAGGGGCATCCATGTCTAAGACAATGAAATCCACGGGAAAATAGAAATCATGTACCCTAACTATGACATCCTCGAGAATTCCTTTTGGTGACTTAATAGATCAATCTGCTAACTGCAAAGTCATCTCTGTTGGTTTAAGCTCAGATTCCTCAAAGTAGTCTAATAGGGATGTAGGTATCAAATTTATGGAAGCTCCTAGGTCTAGTAAGGCTCAACCAAACTGTATATCACCGATAGCAAGGAGATCAGAGGGGTGCCTGGATCTTTTGCCTTAGGTGGGAGTTTGCTCAAAATGATGGAGCTGGCTTGCTCCAACAATACGATTGGGTTTTGGCCTTTGGTTTGTGGCTTACGCTTAAGTTTACACACGTCTTTCAGGAATCGTGTGTAAGCCGGTACGTGGCGTATCGCATCCATCAAGGGGATGTTTATATGGACCTACTCAAAGAGCTTAACTAGGTCATCCTCAGGTGCCACGGGTTTGGTTGTCCTTTTTCCCTTGGTCAGGGCCTCGGGAAATGGAACCTTAGATGGTTCCTCTAGAATTGGCTCAGGCTCTTTATCAGGGATGGGTGTGTCCTGGATGACCAATCTAGGGTTAGGGTTTATGGTCTCTGGCTTGTTATAGGTAGGAAAGGGTGTGTCTTGTGTTGCTTTGCCACTATGAGTGGTGATGGAATTTAATCCTGCCTGACTTTGGTTTGGGTTGGGCAAAATAGGTGTTGGCTGCTGAAATCTCGAGTATGAAGTTGAAGCATCCATCCCATCAGGTGATGGAGCAGAAGGGGCCTGGTAAACAAAGTGAGCTTGGTTGTGATTTGGGTTGAGCTAGACTTAGCTAAGTTGAGCTGGATCTGAGCTGTCCTGAGCTAGGGTGAGCTGAGATGAGCTCTCTTGAGCTGCCATTCAGTTGAGATGAGCTGAATGGAGCTAGGATGAGCTGACTCTAGTCCGAGTGAGCTGGATCAAGCTAAGTTCCAGCTAGTTTAAGCTTCTCCTTCATCTGTTGCCTTCCTGAGTGCTAGGGTTCTAGGGATCTGTTAATATGTTTATCCCTAACACTCATAGAAACACATTAAAAAGATAATAAGAAAAATGCAATGCATGCCTAACCTAATTTATGACTAAATGCAACCCAAAAACCCATTTGCGAAGCAAAACCTTAAGAGCTAGGATTGTTTTAATGCAAAAGAATGATGATAAACTGGCGTTTATCAGATAAGCAGATGATCAAACCTTTAAAATGCTAGCACTCAAGAGGAAGAAAGTGATGATGAAGATCATTTCAGTTGAACCTAGCTGGATCTAGCTCATCTCAGCTGGTTATTAGCCCACATGAGGTAGGTTTAGCTCCCTCAAGCTCCATTCAACTCATCTTAGCTGGATGGTAGCTCAACTTAGCGTAACTCATCTCAACTCAGCTCAGATCCAGCTCAACCTAATTGAGTCTAGCTCACCCTAGCTCCAATCAATTCACTGGATGCTCTAGTTAGCTCAACTTAGTTGACAGAAGTTCACCTCAGCTTAGGTCCAGCTCTACCCAGCTCCACTCAACTCTCAGCAGCTGAACTCCCTCTAGCTTAGCTACTACTTGCCTACTTAGTGGCTAAGCTAGCTTAGGAGTTCTCATCAAAGGAAGTTCCAGCTCAACCTAGCTTCAGTTAGGTTGAAACCAACTCAACTTAGCTCAACTACTCATGCCTAGCTACTAGCATAAGAACTAGCTAGTTAAGCTAAGTAGTTGAGCTCCTAAGTAGACCTCTTCAACCATCATCAGCTCCGCAAGAATTATTTCAACTCCAGATAGCTCCTAGCTACCTCCTTCCAGCTAAACCCTAGCTCCTCCACTACTACCCTACTAGCTAAGTTCAATACCTACTCCTCTACTCCATGGCCATCCAACATCACCCAAGATCCTACCTAGCTAGCTTTACCAAAAAATGCCTAACCTTAAGTCCACTTAAGCTACCACCTAGTCCTACCCTTTTGGCACCAACCCTAAAGCATCCCTTCACCCCACTAACCACCAAAAGTTACCACTAATTTCCCTCCAAAGCCAACTAAAGTTGGTGACACTTTTCCCTCCAAAACACCCTCACATCCTAGCCATACAACTACCCCTACAAGCCATCCCTACCCTACACATAACTGATGGGAACACCATCATGAGTCTTAAGTAGCCCATTTTAGTCTAGAATAAAAGTTAAAAGCTCCTACATATTCATCTGAGGGATGTATCTCCACCTTATTATCATTCAAGAAGAGAATAAGAAACCAGGGTTAATTATGTAATTTTAATATAATATCATGAACATAGAATAACCAAGGGGTTTGCTAGGGATAAAATAAAGGTCAAATGGGCATTAAAGTCTAATAAGTGGGTCCAGCTAGATAGAAATGGGGTTTTACGCATTTCGAGAACTAATACAGCACCCAAAACCCTAATTTCAGGCTGACTTAAATGAGTGAGATTCTAGTAAGGATAAAATCCATTTAAACCTTCTAAAATTCAAATAAAAATATTCCATAAGGTTTGGTACCCTTGGTTTGACCTTTGGAACCCATTTTGACCTAAAATAGAGTCACAAACACAATTCTACCCTAATTTGGGTTTCTACACATATTGCCCAGTCAAACTTGGTCAAAACTAAAATCCGACTTCACCATTAGATTACTTGAGTCCAAATTAGGTTTGCAAAAAAATTTGAGCCCAATCAGTGGTCATCTCGACTGAGTTTGCATTTTAGTATAGTCAGACTCTTTCTCTCTCAATTAGCCCCTCACCTTTTGAATTATTTTCAGATTGGTCCCTAACTTTCTATCATTCCTTGCAAATGGGTCCTTACTGCCATTAGTGTGAACACAAGAGCTCCGTCGAGATTCGAGCGAGGATTTCTTGCTCGATTCTCAATCAAACTCTTCCAAATTTGAACTGGAGATTCCTTGAGGAATTCCCTTCCAAATGAACCTAATCTTGGACCATGATTCTTCCCCAAAAGCTCATGTGAACGGTTTGAAGATGTGGGTATCCGATTTGTGCAAAATAGCTGAAGTTCGCAAGCTTGTTTCCAAGCTTGGAACTCCTCTCTTAGGCCTATAGAAGGACCCAAGACAAGAGTCCTAACTCCTTAGCAAGTTTTGGCAGGAGAAATCCCTCCTTCCCTCTCTAGCCACCTTCACACCTTGCTCTGGCGACACCTCTCCGCCCTCCTCTTCTGGCTGTCCAACCATCAAATTGGATGGCCCTCTGCCTTCCCCTCTCAACTCTACTCCTCGCCAGCCACAATAGGGGTTTCCTTCCTCTTTGTCGTTGTTACTTCAACTCATCGTCGACTCCATCTTCTTCGGTTCCAACTTGCCAACGCCGGAGCTCTTCGTCCACCTCCTTCCCCTCTAAGCCTCTCTATCCCTTCTTCTCCCCCTCTACTTTCTTTCCCCTTACAACACACTCACAACCACCATACTACCCTTAACACCACCGTTTTCCTTCACTCTGGCGATGCTCCAACGAAGCCTCCCGGATGCCACACATCTCCAAACACCTCCGCTCCATGTCCACAAGCTCTACCAAGACTCACCCTTCAAAAGGCCTCAATAAATTTCACTCTCCACCCACTGAAACTCCTCCTCAAACACTGCCTTCTCTGCTCGTCGTCTTTGTCATTTTCAGCACTCCATAGACCATCACACGCCACACCACTGCCACCAACGCACTTGCCGCACACCGGCGAAGCTTTTGAACTATTTTGACGAGGTCGTAAGGTCGTGTTCTTGATTTCAGGTCTTCACTGGACGACCGCCACCGCTGCCATCTTCTCCGACCCTAGTCACTCTTCTTCAACCTTGTTCGTCTTCGCTTCCTCGCCCAGGTGAAGTGGCCCAGCTCCAGGTGGATCTCCAAGTCCTCAATCGAAGCCTTCATCCACAGCTGTTGCCTCAATTGGAGCCTTCACCATCTGCTACTTGCATTCAAAGAAGATGACGTGGGATAGTCCCACATCGAAGAAATCAGAAGCTGCTCGCATGCATAAAAGGAATTCCTCTCCCTGACCCCTCGCCCAAGACACGGGGGTCGGGTCCCCAGCCACCCTCACCTGCTTACCTACCTTTGTACACTCCTCACTTGCGACCATGGCCACAAGCTTGGTCCACTGTTTACCCTCGATTACTCGGTCGATTACTCAATTAAGGTTGGGTCTCTGAGAGAAAGAAGATGAAGAAAAAGAGAGAGAGGGGGGGTTTTTGCCCTTCTGCTCTCTACACTTAGCCAATATCTGAGAGGCCTTTGCCTTTGTGTTGTGGTGCCATGTTTGCCTCTCTCTTGAGGCATGAAGGAGAAAGAGGAGACCTTTGCCTCTTCTGTTGGAGCTGAGCCCTGAGTAACTTAAGGCCTCTGATGCCTTGTGCCTTCGTTAGGTATCTGCTGGTGACTTAGTGATACATACTGTTGGGATATTTAATTAGTTGACGTGGCATATTTGATTGAGAGATACTGTGCATTTGTTTGAACTTAATTTCACGGGTTAATTTGGTGATTCAAATCACCATTTTAACCCATTCTTTTTGCACTGTGCTTCTTGATTTCATATTTATATCTATTTGAGTTGTTTTGAATGAAGATTTGATCATATTTGCTCATATTTTTGATTAAATTGTGATTCGTGAGATTTAATTGCCATTATTTGCTCCCTGTGAATGACCTCGAACTCTTTTACGATTCTGAGTTTATAAATTTAATTATTTTCAAGTGATTGAGGCTTTGCTACGACAATTATTCCTTAAAACCTCTTGATAGCCTATCAACATTTTGGCACCATTGCCAGGGACCAATGCACAGTTTGATTTCACTGATTACAATTTCTGATCTGAGACTACTTGTTCTATCTATTTTGTTGTGATTGTGTGAGGTACATTTGAGGAGATTAGCCGAACAACAGCCACTCCAGGGGTAGGTAATTTCATTTCCATCCTCTTTATCCCCTATTTCTGGAAAGAAGTAAAAAGGAAATCAATTAGGTTCAACTAGCATTTATTATTAGACTTAATCATTTGAGTTGCTTGATTTGATTCATTTTAGACATCCTCATCCAGATTTCTACACCTACTAAGAACTTAAGGTATCTAGGGCTATTCACCTTCTTAATTGAGCCCTAGCTACCCAATTTGGAAAGAACTGATTGGACCAAAAGAGCCAAATTAGGGTTTACATCTTAGGGTTGAGAAAACACACTTGCCTGAAATAACGAGAATTGATTTTCCCGCATTGTGTGTCACCCAAACCCTTGCTTGAATTGACCTAATCAAGAGAACCCTAAAATTAAGCTCTAATCATCCACTTGAATCCTAAAACTTTGGACTTAATAACCTGTTTGCAAATCATTTAAGGTGATTTTAAGCTCATTACCCAACTCGTCCTCAACCTTAGGGTAGGTTAGGTGAAGTTGATCCACCTTGTGCGTAAACCAACCTTCAAATTAAGTCACAAAGCATAAATCAAATATAAAGTTCAAGTGAAATTCTAAGCACCTCAATTCAGGTTTAAAATTTGGTAGGCTTAAGATGTTAAGTTGCTCATTCCGATCTACTTGGATTCTTAGTGACAAGGAAGGTCAGATAGGGGAAATCCTATAACTCGTGGGGATGCTCTACTGTGTAGGGATCTTTGCGGGACTCTCCCATCCTGGCTGCCCAGTATTTCTCGGGTGAGTGATTTTCTGATCAAGAGGTATCATCTGCCTCGAATCTCCTTAGTCATCCAAAAGTTTTTGGGTGCCTCGATTGGGTCTATCACACATTCTGTCTCTCATCTAGTTCCCTAGTGCATGTTCGGGAGGAGGTCCTTAAGACCACCCTTGAGACCTCCTTTAGCTATTCATTCTCGTCGAGGCCAAGCCTTGGCTCATTTGTTTGTGCTACCTCTCAACCAGATCGATATCTCTTCCGATTCATCTGAGCCTAGATCTCCTTCATCCATAGCCATGGAACACCAAGAAGAAGATCTCCAAAATTAGCTCCAGTGCCTCAACGATCTATTCCAAGCATTCATGAATCCGCTGCAGCATCCTATGATGAGAGAGCATTACAATTCCTCTGCGGTAGCAATCGAACCTAGAGTTCATATCCCTACTGGAGGATCTGATATTGAACTCAAGCTCAATGTGCTTCATGCTATCCCTAAATTCCATAGGCTTAACTCCGAAGATCCTTTCCAGCACATCCAACAATTGAAACATCTAGCCCAGACCTTCGAGCCACCTATGCAAAATCGTGATATCTTACTCATGAAGATGTTTTCTTTCTCCCTCATGGATAAAGCTACCCATTGGTATCAAACCCTAACTCGTTTGATCAACACATGGGCTAAACTTCAATCCGAATTTTTGAAGATGTTTTTTCCCGTTGGTCAGATAAATGCCTTCAGGCACCAGATCATGTACTTTACTCAGAATTTGGGAGAACCACTTCATGAGGCATGGAATCACTTTTTGGATCTCATGTGGAAATGCCCCCATCACGGAATTCCTAAATGGGAGCAAGTCCAGTCTTTTTACCAGGGACTCCTTGAAGATATCAGATTATTCATCAATGCAACCTGTGGTGGCAACATCATGGGTCAACATGAGGACACCGTGTGGGAGATCCTAGAGAATATGTGCGATAACTCCATCAATAATGAATCCATGGGCACGTTCGATCGGACGACTGCCTGTGCGTTGACGAACACCCGGGGGGCACATGAAACCCAAGGCCTATCCACATCCATCGATCTAGAACTAGTGGCCAGTCGCCTGGACAAGGTCTCGGTTATTGAGAAGAAGATGAATGAATTGACTTGACACTTGCAAAGAGCCACCTCAGCATAGCAAAACCTGTTTGCGCAACTGTCCTTTGGTAAGGAGGCTGTGCATAACATCTATTACTACTCTTCCCAGGGGATGGACCCACATCCACCCTTGTTTGATCCTAGTTTCGGAGGAAACTTCGGACCAACCTACTCTAGTTGGGGGAACTCTGAATCCTCATATTCTAACTTCTTTGGGGTTCCTTAGACCCGCAAGGACCTCAATGCCATCTAGAATGATCCATTCTCAAACACTTATAATCCTGGATGCCATAATCATCCCAATTTTGCATGGTCTGGGAATAACCAAAATCAAAGATCTCAATTCCAACCCCGACCATAAGCTCCATGCCTATATCAGCCTACTCAGCCTAGGCCCAATCCGAATTACCAATCCGGGCTAACACGGGAAGATCAAATGTCTCTAATCCTTCAAACCCTAGCTGACATTCAAAAGATGAATGTGAAAGATGTAGACACATCCATTTAGGTTAAAATGCCTATTTATGCATGTCTCTAGGCTTAGATATGCATTCCATATTATAAATATTGCATAGCATGCATCATTCTACATTTAGAGTAGTTTGTGTATATTTTAGGTTAATTACATTTTTTTATGGTCAGGAGAGAAGGAGATTTAATTTGGAGCCTTGGATTGACTATCTGACTGTACGGATCTAATTAGGATGATGATCGGAGTCCAATGCCTCCGAAATCGCCTTGATCGGAGTCCTGTAGCACCATATGTAGTTTGAGAGTGATCAACGGCTGAGGGACTAGGTGACGTAATTCGGCCACACGAATGGATTTGGATCGATGATCGTAGCCCAACGATGCAAAAATCAACTCAATCCAACCTCTATTGTAGCCCCTACAAAGGAAAGAAGATGGATGACCTAGATTGTGCCACGTGGCGCAACCCAGGCTGCCCATGCGCATGCATGAGCCACCTCAGGTGCACAGCAATGCAGGCGCATGGAGGCACACATGCATAATAGCACAAGGCACCCGTGCAAGGTAGTGGTGCACATGGGTGCAGCGCAGCATGAGGTGCAGCGGGCGCATAGCGTGCGTGCACGTGCACCAGTGCAGCGGTGGTGTGGGTGCAAGGCTGTCTTCTGCGACATTTGCGGTGGATGTTTAGTGGCATTTATGACCGTCACTAAATGTCCTGTATACGAAAGTGACCCTTTCCTCCACTATAAAAGGACCCCTATCCCTCCCATTTTTCTTCTTCTCTTCCTTTTTTCTCCTCACCACATCTAATGCTCTAGAGAGAGCTTGTCCCAAGCCCAGGATGCTCCTCTAGAGTAGAAAACAAACTTTTTTTCCGACCTAGAAAATAAACTTTCTAGGTAGCTAATGAACTTTCTAGGGTAGTATGGTTGGCAAGTTGTCGTGGGCAATAGTTCATTGGCCGATTGTCCAGAGCCCAGCTACATGACCATACTCATTCTATTGCTTTTAAGTAAATCTTAGATAAGGGAAGCTACTGATGGGGTAGAGATTCATCACGAAAAGGTTTGAGTTTGAAAAACCCATCGTCGTAGTTCGATTCACAAGAAAATTCGTTGATCAGATAAAATTTATAATCGAAACTTGAAAGGTGAGTCCAAGGTTGAACACAGGGAGTCGAACGTTTGGTTTGAAAAATTCACGTTTCAATTTTATTTGTTTTTGTTATTTTTATCTTTTCTTATTTTTTTGGTATTTTTATCAAGCAAGAGATTAGGTCGATGAAGACTTTATCTACTTGCAAAAATAATAGAGAGAAAGAATCATAGATTTCTAATCAAATATTTATCACAACTATGAAACCGAGAAAACTACACTACAAAAGAAAAAAGATAGAGATAGGTCATAAGAATCCCCTTCGACGGTCCCTTGGAGGACGGCTCGCTCTGACGGTGCCCCGAAGAAGGTGGTGAGGAGCAGAATGAGGGAGAATGGCAACGGAGGAAGGAGGATGGGGCAGGATGTCATTGTAGCAAGGATCTTCTTCCTAAAGGGAGGTGGGAGGGTGGCCGCGGGATGCTCCACGAAGGGGGATGAGAGGTGAGAAAATATTTGATTCTACTCTAAAGGAGCATCCCAGGCTTGGGACAAGCTCTCTCTAGAGCCTTGGAGCTGGTGAGGAGAATAAAGGAAGAGATGGTGAAGAATGGAGGGGGTAGGCCCTTTTATAGTGGAAGGAAGAGGAAGTATTCGTGCATAGGGCATTAGTGAGAACTACAATTGTCACTAAAGACCCCTGTAGCTGTAGCTGAAGATCCACTCCACTATTGGCATGTGCATCACGTGCCCGTGCCTCCCACACCGTGATGTGCACGCGTGCGCTGGCATGCACTTCGCGTGGTTGTGTCTGTGCTCTACTGTGTTGCTTGTGCGTGCATGTGCGCTGTGGTGCGTTTGGTCAGTCGCCTCCAATTGCAAATTGGTAGGGTTGTGGGGATTTGAACTCGTGCCCCTCCTTTGAGAGTGCACACCTCCACAAAAAAGCCATGCCCACCTTTGTGTCGCAAGGAGGAGCATCTGAGGAGTGGCATGGAGGCTTCCTAGCCATCGAATCAAGATCTAATGGCTGAGAATGGAGGGCGTGGATGATGAAGGATGTGGGTGGTTGCTGCTGGCTGGAGTTGGGCAGTCTAGATGGCACCACGTGGCATCATCTGGGTTGTCCATCTTCTTCTGTTGCAGAGGGTGCCACGGTGCTCGGATTGAGATGATTTCTGCATTGTCGGACTGTAATCGTCGCTTCGGATCCATCCGTATGGTCGAATTTTTCATCCGAAGCCCATATGGATGTTGCATTGCCCCCTGGCCATTGATCTTCCTTGGATTGCATAAGGTGATATGAGAATCCGATTAGGACGATCTCGGAGGCATTGGACTCTGACCATCATCCTGACTAGATCCGTACATTCGGATCGTCAATCCGAGGCTCTGAAATAAATCTCCTTCCCTCTTGGCCATAAAAAGGATACAATTAACCTGAAATATACACAACTGTTCTAAATGCAAAATGATGCATGCTATGCAATATTTATAATATGAAATGCAAATCTAAGCCTAGGAACATGCATGAATAGGCATTTCAACCTAATTAAATGTGTCTACATCAGCCATCTACTCAGAAAAAGAAAAAAAATAGAAAAAGGAGAAAATAAATAAATAAATAAAACCACACTTCACTACACGAGTATGGTGACAAGTTGCCGTGGATAACAGCCCATTGGCCAATTGTCCAGTGCCTAACTCACAAAAATGCATAAATAATTCCCAAAATACTTAGGGAAGAAGCGGGGAAGTAGAATATACCGGGGAGTTATACGCTGGGTTCGCCCTTGTGTTGACCCCATAAAAAATAAAAAAAATAGGGGGAAAGCTACTGATCGGAAAGATAAACCTTTAGACAGAATTTTTTAGGTCACCTAGTGTCATAGAAACTTAAAGTCTATTTTAACGGCTACTTAGTGAATCTATCACCCTTTCACAAGATGCTTAGCACTTAGAATCCTTTTTGAGTCTTGGGCGGGTCGTGTAGCCATACAAAGTTATCCCGAAACTCTCAAACTCCAAAAGTTCAAAAAAAAATTAGAAAAGAGGCAAAAATAAAAACATGTATTTTCCCTTTTCAAATAAGGTGAGGACTTGGGCAGTCTGCATTTTGGCAGATACCCGGGTATTGTTGAGTTTTCATAGTTTAGGGACTTAGTTAAAAATTTCCTTTTGTTAATAAACAACAAATGCCTTAAGCGATCGAGACCTAATTCCATTTTTATACATAGCATATAGTTTAATTTTGCTAGGGACTAGCAATAGATAGGCATGGGGGTATGATGTAGACACATCCATTTAGGTTAAAATGCCTATTTATGCATGTCTCTAGGCTTAGATATGCATTCCATATTATAAATATTGCATAGCATGAATCATTCTGCATTTAGAGTAGTTTGTGTATATTTTAGGTTAATTGCATCCTTTTATGGACATGAGAGAAGGAGATTTAACTTGGACCCTCGGATTGATGATCCGATCGTACGAATCTAATTAGAACTACTATCAGAGTCCAACACCTCTGAAATCACCTTGATCGGAGTCTCATAGCACCATATGCAGTCTGAGGAAGATCAAAGGTCGAAGGACTAGGTGATGCAATTCGAATCTTAAAATCCGATCGCACGGACGGATTCAAGTTGATGATCATAGCCCAACGATGTGAAAATCGACTCAATCCAACCTCTGTAGTAGCCCCTGCAAGGGAAAGAAGATGGAGGACCCAGATTGTGCCACGTAGCGCAACCCAGGCCGCCTATGCACACGCACGCACCAACGCATGCGCACAGTAGTGTGGGTGCAGACGCATTCAAGGTAGCGAGCACGCATGGCCATAGCATAGCTCGAGGCACAGCGAGCGTGTAGCACGCACCACCATAGCTGTAGCATGGGCACAAGGTTGTCTTTAGCAACGTTTATGGTGGATTTTCAGCGACATTTGTGACCGTCACTAAATGTCTGTATACGAAATTGATCCTTTCCTCCACTATAAAAGGACCCCTACCCCTCCCATTTTTCTTCATCTCTTCCTTTCATCTTCTCACCACCTCCAAGGCTCTAAAGAGAGCTTGTCCTAAGCCCGAGATGCTCCTCTAGAGTAGAAAACAAACATTTATTCCTACTTCTCATCCCCTTTGTGGAACATCCCGCGACCGTCCTCTCACCTCCTATGGGAAGAAGATCCTCACCGCGACGATGTCTTGTCCCGTCCTCCCCCTGCCATGATTCTCTCTCGCACCGCTCCTCACCACCTTCATCTGGGTGCCGTCAGAGCGAGCCGTCCTCCAAGCGACCGTCGAGGGGGACTCTTCCCATCTCCATCTATCTTTACTGCTTTCTAGTATAGTTTTTTCGCTTTCATAGTTGTAGGAAACATTTGTTCATCAATATATTGATATTTTCTCTTTCTCACTCTCATATTTTGCAAGTAGTTTAGTTAGATAATGTTTTCATTGATCTGACTCTTGCTTGATAAAAATACCAAAAAAATAAGAAAAGATAAAAATGAAAAAAATAAATAAAAGCGAAACATGAATTTTTCAAACCAAACGTTCGCCTCCCCATGTTTGACTCGGGACTCACCTTTCGAGTTTCGGTTATAAATATTATCTGATCAATGAATTTTCTTGCGAATTGAACTACAACGATGGGTTTTCCTAACTCAAAGCTTTTCACAATGAATCTTTGCATGCATCAGCGGCTATGTAGAAATAGCACAAGGACGAGACCATAGAGGTTCGTAATTAGCTCACACAGATGGCGAATTCTCGCCAGCCTAGTGCACTTCCTTCACAACCTCTGCCGAATCCGAATAATGTGCTGAACCAGAGGCGCGTTATGAACCCGAATCAAGGCCAAGCTTACTTCGTCTATCAGGCCCCTTCTGCTCCATCACCCGATGGAATGGAAGCTTCAACATCATACTCAGGATATCAATAGCAACCACCACTTCTTTTAACTTTAAACCAAAACCAGGCAGGACTAAATTTTGTTACCACCCGTAGTGGCAAGACAACTCAGGATCCACCTTATCCAAGCCACTCTCAGCTGGGAAATTCAGAGCCTAACCCTAGGTTGGTTATCCAGGACACCCCTATCTTAGATCCAGAACCTGAAGCAATCCTAGAGGAACCTACAGAGGTTCTATTTCCTGAGGCTTTATCCAAAGGAAAGAGGAAACCCAAACCCATGGCACTTGAGGAAGATTTGGTCAAGCTCTTTGAGCAAGATCAGATAAACATCCCCTTGATGGATGCAATCCACCACATACCGGAATATGCGAGGTTTGTGAAGGATTTGTGTACGCCTAAGTGTAAGCTGCGAACCAAAGACGGGAGTCCAACCATATTATTTGAGCAAATCAGCTCGATCATTTTGGCAAACTCCCGCAAAAAGCAAAAGATCCTGGCACCCCTTTGATCGCTCGCAAAATTGGTGATCTAGAGTTTGATCAAGAATTATTGGATTTAGGATCCTCCATAAACTTGATACCTACATCCCTACTAGACTATTTCGAGGAAACTGAGCTCAAACAGATAGAGGTGACTTTGCAGTTAGCAGACCAATTGATAAAGTCACCTAGAGGGATTCTTGAGGATGTTCTGGTTCGGATTCGTGATTTCTACATCCCAGTGGACTTTATCATATTAGATATGGATACTCCTGAGAATTTGAAGAATACACCAATTATTTTAGGAAGACCATTCCTAGCCACAGCTGTTTAAGAGAATTCATCGTTGTTTAAGAAATGCGTCATAGTATAGGGCAAATGAGCTCAAATCATTTAAATTTGTACTCAAAATCAAAAGAGTCTGAGGTCAAACACAGGGAGCAGGTAATAGCAATTTAATCTCACCAATCACAAGAAAGATAAGCAATTATAATCAAAACTTTATTTAGAACTATTCAGAAGGATATGTAGATGAAATCAAGTATCACAGTACAAAAAGAATGGGTTAAAATGGTGATTTAAATCACCAATTACCCCTTTGAATGTTAAGCTCAAATGTATCAATAGTAATTCTCAATTAAATAACCCACATTAACCAATATCTCAACAGTATTCCGAACCAAGGCACCAGTAGATATCAGACTACTTAAGTTGCTTCAAGGATCAACTCAATAAAGCAGAGGCAAAGGCCTCTTCTTTTTCTTTCCTTTGTGCCTCAAGGGACGAGAGGCAATCACAGCATAGCACAATGGCAAAGGCCTACACAAATCACTAAGTGTAGAGAGTAGTGAAAGGCAAAACCCCCCCTCTCTCACTTTTTCCTCTTCTTCTTTCTCTCGAAGACCCAACCGTAATCGGGTAATTGACTGGGTAAACAGATACAGAACAGTGTCTAGGCTTGCGGGAGTGGGTCGCAAGCGGGGAGTAGGCTCGGGTAAGCGAATGTGAGGGCTAATGGGGACCCGACCCTCGTGTTCTTGGAATAACAATAGGGGTGAGGAATTCCCCTTATTTTGCACAGACAACTCCAATCTTCATGATGTAGTACTATCCGTCCCACAGTCTTCACATGCAAGCAGTAGATGGTAGAGGGTTCAATTGATGCAGCTGTGGTTGAGAGCTTCAATTGAGGACCTAGAGCGAAGCTTCAAGGTAGACCACAACATTTTGGAGTGTTAATTGTTTGTCTCATGGCTTTAGCACTGAGGACGAGGTCGGAGTCATCGAGGTGGCGACGAAGGTCCAGTGAAGTACTTGCAAGCAAGAACATGGCCTCGCAGCCACGTCAAAGGCACTCAGAAGCTTCGTCATGAAGTGGTGAGTGCGTTGGTGGCAGTGGTGTGGTGTGTGGTGTCGTAAGGAGGGCTAACGGTGATGGAGATGACGTGAGACGAAGGTGGTGGTTGGGAGGTGTTTCGGGGGTGATCACATGGGTTTCGCAAGTTAGAAATCAGGGTTACGAGTAACCCGCCGTCGTAGTTGCAAAACTCGTGATCAAATAAAATTTATACCAAAACTCCAAGGGAGTCCTGGGTTGAACACTGGGAGGCAACGTTTACTTTAACTAAAAATCGCGCTTTGTTTTGTTTGTTTATGGTATTTTAGGGTTTTATTTTTTTTTTGTTTTTGAAATAAAAGACAAGAAATCACAAGATAGAGATGGAATCAAATGTGATGTATTGCATGAATGTCTATTACAATAATCTATGAAAGCATAAAAAGAGAGCGGGGTGAGAAGAAATCTTTCGAAGCGACTGTTCAGTGAGACGACTGCGCCTGGTGGAAGCTCGGACGAAGGAGGTGAGGAGCGGGACAACGGAGGTGAGATGTAGGAGGACGTCGGGTAGAGGAAAGCTTCGCCGTGGCTCTGGAATGGAGGTGAGAAGGCAGAGATGATTTGCTACCGGAATGGAGGTGGGAGGACGGCTCCAAGGCGACCTATGAATGGAGATGGGAAGATGGAGGAATATTTAGTGAGGCCGAGATTCGCTACACTAATAAAAGCCTTGGGAGCTTGAGAGTAAGCTCTAATGGAGCGTTGGTAGGCTTGCTAGAGCTTCAGAGTAGGTGGGAGTAGAGTAGGTAGAGATGTCTTGGAAGGGTGGGGGTGTAGGTCCTTTTATAGTGGAGGAGAAGAGGTAAAAATAGGTATGGGACCATTAGTGACCTCCAGGCCGTCGCTGGATGTGTCGCTATAGGCATCTCATGAATGTTGGCATGCGTGGCTGGCCTTGCTGGGGTGCAAATAATTAGCAACAGCTGTAAGCGTCGCTGTAGGTCCAACTCATGCGTCGCTGTAGGCAGGCGCCAATCGAGCACGTGCTCGCCCCATGCTCCGTTGGCATTACGCTATGCGCACTCTCTGCCGTGCGTGTGCACCAGCGCTGCTGTGCGCCTGCGGTGGTGCGTATGTGTGCATGGGCGGCTTAGGCTACGCCACGTGGCGCAATCTGGGTCGTCCATCTTCTTTTCGTTGTATGGGTTGCTACAGAGGTTGGATTGAGTCGATTTTCACGTCATTGGGTTGCGATCGTCGACTCGAGTCCATCTACGTGGTCGGATTTGTCATTTGAAGCTCCAAATTATGTCACTTAGTCCCTTGGCCATTGATCTTCCTCGTACTGCATATGGTGCTATGGGACTCCGATCAAGGCGATTTTAGAGGCATTGGACTCCGATCATCGTCTTGATCAGATCCGTATGGTTGGATCATCAATCTGAGGTTTTGAAATAAATATCCTTCTCTCTTGACCACAAAAAGGATGCAATTAACCTAAATTATATTCAACTACTCTAAATGTAGAATGATGCATGCTATGCAGTATTTGTAACAAGAAATGTAAATCTAAGCCTAGGAACATGCATTAATAGGCATTTTACCCTTAATAATTTTGTCTACATCATACCCCCATGCCTTTCTTTTGCTAGTCCCTAGCAAAATTAAACAACATGCTATGTATGAAAATAGAATTATGATTAGATTGCTTAGGCCTAAGTCATTTATTAGCAATAGAAAATTTCAACTAAGGTCCTAAACAATGAAAACTCAACAGTACCTAGGTGTCTGCCATAATGCAGACCGCCTAAGTCCTCACCTTATTTGAACAGGGAAGATACATTTTTTTTATTTTTCTTCTTTTCTAACTTTTTTTGTACTTTTCGAGTTTAAGAGTTTTGGGATAACTTTTTATGGCTACCCGACCCGACCAAGACTCGAAAAGGACTCTAAGTGCTAAGCATCTTGTGAAAATAGTGAAAGACTCACTAGGTGGCTGTTAAAATGGACTTTGGGTTTCTTCGACCCTAGGTGACCTTGCTAAGAGGTTTATCTTTTTGAACGATAGCTTTTCCCTACTTTTTTTATTTATGGGGTCAACAAAAGGGCGAACCCATTGTATATCTCCCTGGTTTATTCTACCTTCCCGCTTCTTCCCTAAGTGTTTTGGGAATTATTGTGCATTTTTTCGAGCTAGGTTTTGGACAACCAGCCAATTAGCTGTTACCCACGACAACTTGCCTGCCATACTCATGCGGTGAAGTGTGGTTTTGTTTATTTTTTTATTTTTTTCTCCTTTTTCTATATATATATATATTTTTCTTATTTTTTTAAGTAGGTGGCTTCCTTGATCTAAGATTTACCTAAAGGCAGTACAATAAAAATGGTCTTTTGACTAGGCTCTGGACAACCGGCCGATGAGTTGTTACCACCGACAACTTGCTAGCCATACCACCCTAGATAGTTCATTAGCTACCCAATTTCCGAAGAAACCACCGAAAAGTGAGTCAGTGCAAAAAAAAGTGTGTAGATGCTTAGGCTTAAAGCCCGCCCAAATCAGAGGGCGGGTTGATAAGTCGCATACTTATCATCCTAATTTATTTACCAACTTAAAATGAATTTTAATTGGCAAGGACTCGAGATTAAGTCCATATTCGAGTGGACACCTGGGCTAATTAAGTCTGATGACCTGAAGAGTCTAAGTATTCTGGTCCTATCGTATCATTTCCTAAAGTTAATAACTTCCAAATGCCTAAGTTCTCATTTCCTAATTTCTTTCTTTTTTTATCTTTATGAAATTTTTAATTTTTTATTATTATTATTTTATAAGAAGATGAAAGAAATTCTACGGAGTTAACAAAATGATTTCAAGAATTGATTATCCACCACCCCATGCCTAAATGATGCAGTGTCCTCATTGTAAAAACAAAGACATGGAAAGGGCAGAGTAAACAAAATACCACCTAAATTACGTGACAACCCGGTCAGCTCCAAAGAGAGAAGAAAGTATACACAAACACTAAGTTTAATGCCTTCAGCTAGGCATAATATACATACAAGGAAGAAATTGAGAATTCACAAGTGCGGGTCAGAATCAAAATAAAATGATTGATCCTCAAACCCATTAGCAGAAGATGTCCACAGGCATGGACCAGATTATGGTGCAGACCCATGCCCTAGAGTCGAGTGGTTCTAAGGTTCTGGATGAAAATCACCCAGAACCGAAGGTTGTTAAGCTTGCGGGGTCGGGCCTGCGATTTTGTAGTGTCAACCCAAGACCAAAATGGCATACAATAGGTAGATCTGGTTCACTAGTTTCAGATGTCCACTTAACATTCAGCTCAGAAAAATAATCAGTTATTCTAGGCTTGGGATGCACGTGAAAGATATCATAAGGGTCCATATAGAAGATAGGTGGTTTCAGGTCAATAGGTACCCTTATATCCAAAATCATAGTTCCTTCAGAATTAGCCTCCCATATTTTTATTGCCAAACTCCTATCCTCTAAAATCAAGTGCTCAAGCTCCAGGACCTCCAAATCATTGTATACCCCATCTAAAGTGCACAAGTTCAACAATTGCGACTGAATCAGGATTGACTTGGGCATAATGATCTCAGAAGTCAGCTCTTCGGGGTGTAGATGAGGATTGGGGTCATTGATTGAATCATCAAGATTCGGATCCTCCAAGTTAACCCCAACCGAATCTAAATCTTCAATGAACAGGCTATCAAATGGTTCATCAGATTCCTCATGCTCGTTTGTCTCACTAAAATCATTTTCCTTATGCTCAAGTGAGACTTCACCTAAAGATTCTTCACCCTTAGAGTTAAAGAATTCATGTTCCTCATTTATATATGTCTCAAAATCGATTATCATTTCCTGGTTCAAAAAGACATATTTTTCCTCGCTCCCTGGCTCGGGGATCTCAGGTGAGAAACTCGGTTCATTGTCAAAGGGTTACTTTAGACCAACTTGGTCATCTCCAATATCAGAATATGTATCCCTCCCGACAGGCACTTTAGTAGGTTCAGACATTGGCTCTCCTGAAGAGGGTTCATCTTGTGAATCATCTGAAGATTTGATTAGGGCAACCACAAATTTCATCCTTGATCTCAACAATTTCCCAAGAAGAAACTCACCCAGGTCCCTATCCCTAACACTTTGGAGCAAATCCAATAGAGAACTATTAAGTTCATCAATCATTTTGATCATAGGCTCCAGTGCTTCAGTGCATGGTGTTGGATGAGCTTCTAAAGATTGTATTGTGTTCCTCAAATTAGCCAACACCGTATCCTGGATCTAGTTCACTTGAACTGACTAGTTTGGTTCAGGGTTGGGTGGGTTTGGGTTCAATCTACGGGAATCAAGATATCAAGGTTCTTGGGTCCCTCCCTAGTAGGAGGTCGTTTCAGGTTGTTTAAAGGATGGTTGTGACCTATATTCAGTGGAATACTAGGAAAGGTAGATTTTATAGTCATCATATCCTTCCTGATTGTAGATCGGGTTGGTTTGATCATCAAAGGATCGAGATCTACAATCATTGTATCTCTAGGAAGGATAGTAATCGTAGTCTTGTTGTCCAGGGTTAGGCCCTGGACACTGAGGTTCGTATTCATATCCCCAATCAAAATCATCTCGGCTAGTGGATGTGTAATTACAAGTCAAGTCAGAAGAGTAATCATCTTAGGGATAAATGGTGGTAGGAGGGTAGGATTGGAAATGTGTGAAAGATGTGGAAGGATACATTGTGGAGTAGGAGGGAAAATAGAAGAGAGAAAGGTTCCCTGCAGTACAATCAACCAAACCTGTCCTTATGTGGGTAGTCTAAAGACCTACAGACTCCCAGGACCCGTCTTGAGATTATAAATGATTTGGTCTACTTTTATCTGGTCAATCCAACCAGTTAGGAGGGACTGGGGAGAAGGTTCTTTCTTTGGCTTATGCCTTCAGTTCCTAGTGTACCCCCCAGCCATGATCGTTTGACGCTACTCCCCTAGCTAGACATCATATGGACTAGCAAAAGCAGATTAATTGAAAAAAAATCTCAGTCTAAGCCTCGAAGAGTGAATCAATCCTTAAGGCCAACGTCTACTTGATTTTAATTAGGCTTGGGATGATTGTGCTCTTGGAATATGATGGGCCCTTTAGATGGATTTTGCCCTTAATGATCAGTTAAAATGTGTGTGCGTGCACAACCAGGGTTTTCAAACAAGGTTATTTGATGATGTGTCTCTTAGGATTTAACTTTGTTTAGTAGCTTTTAGGGTTTAATTCTTAGGTTGGTTCAATCAAGGTTTAGTAGAACACTCCAAGTTTTGAAAACACGGGTGATGATATATTCCTTTAAAAATAAAAAATAATGTGGAGTGCCTGATTTAGCCCTAAGAATCAACCCTAAGTGGCAAGCTACTTGATAGGAACACTATCAAGAGCTATAACTAGCTCATTTTGACTCAATTAAGTCAGTAAATGCTCCCACATAACTGCTAGAGAGTCACAAGTCACTGCATAATCATTCTTAGGAAAAAAATAAGAAACTAGGGTTAAAACTATAATTTTACCGATTTATCATGAATGCACTACAACCACGGATTTTCTCAAGGGTTGAATGAAGGTCAAATGATCTTAAAAAGATAACAACTGGGTTAGAACAATTAGAAAAGGATTTGCACATGTTTTGAGAATTAAATGACTTTTTGAAACCTTAAAAATAGACTCGCTTAATTAACTGAGGTTCTAATCAGGATAAAATTTACCCAAATCCTCTAAAATTCATAGAAAAATATTCTCTTGGGTTTGGAACCTTCAATTTGACCATCAGAGTCTGTTTTGACCAAAATAGAGTCACAGATAGACATTTGCCCTAATTTAGGTTTTTGCATAAATTACCCAATCAAAAGTGGTCAAAACAAAAATCCAACTTCACCATTGGATTCCTTAGGACCAAATTAGGTTTGTACCAAAATTTGGGCCCAAGATGAGTTTTTCTTGATGTAGTTTGCAAATTGGTCATGTCTAATTACATTTCTACCCTTAATTTTCAAAATTTTTCAAATAGGCCCTAACTTTGTCATCATTCTCACAAAAGGTCCCTGCCTCCATTGAACCTATTCCTACTTGCTTCGGCGACCTTAAAATGGAAAGAACTCCCTGATTTCTTGACGAATCCCTTTCAAATTTGAAAGGAAAGTTCGTCAAGAAATTCCCGTCCTTTTGAACCCGATCCTAAGCCCAAAAACCTACCCAATCTCTCATGCGAATGCATGAGAGATTTGGGTCTCAAGGGATTTCCTAATCTGGTGAGCTTTCCAACCTTGGGAAGCTTGCTTCCCAAGCTCTAACTGTCCTCTGATGACCTATAAAAGGCTCCCCAGATCACAATGGATTTCCCAAGGTTGAATTCGACCAGAGTAAACCTCAAATTCTTCTCTCCTCCCGCCGAATTGCTCTTCAAGCTCCGGCAACCCTCCTTTCTTCCCTTCATCGTCTAATCGCAATACCAGTGGCAGATTCTCCTTCCTTGCCTTCTTCCGCATCGAGCAATACTTGCCGGTGTCTCTATCTCCATCACCCTCGCTGTCCACCCCTTATCAGAGCAACTTCGTCTCCGGCGTTGGCAATACCTCAACCAGCGCCAACTCCGCTCCCCGTCGTCTGCTACCTCTCCTAAATAACTCCTCATCTTCCACTCTTCATTTCCAGACATCGCAGCTTTGTTTCAACCGCTGACATGCCCTCTGCGACTACATCTTCTACCTCGTCGGTAGACCTCCGGCGAGCCCTAGCGGCTTCCACACTCGCCCAACCGCGTTGCTTCCACACTCCTCACCAACGCCTCGATCCGCCGACCAAAACCCCTCAAGTAATTGAGGGGATTGGCCTCTCTAGCCTCCCCCGACTCACACACTCTCACACACATTTCGCAAGGTTGACCGACCTCCACACCCACTCGCACGCGATACCACCACCACAGTTACATTCCCTAACATCCGGCGAAGCTCCCGAGCACTTCTGTGGCCGTGAGGTCGTGTTTCTATTTTCAGGTTATAGGTCTTGCTCACCATTAACGACAAGCTTCGAGCAAGCTTGAAGCTTGCTTCACGTTTGATAGCACCAGGCATCTTGCTCCAGGCACAGCGGAATTCCACCAGGAACACAACTTGGGGACCAATTTGGCCCTTTGATCGGGCCTTTGATCAGAATTAGATGCATCAGCTATTGTGGCCAGTGCATGGAAGAAGCAAGGGACCTTTAGTCCCACATCGGAAGCGGCAGAGCAGGTGAAGGTGGATAAATTGAAAACGTCTCTTAGGCTTATCGCCTCCAAACATGGGGTGAGGTCCCTCTCACCCACGCTCACCAGCACCTCATCTGCGACACCTCACATGCGGACCTGGTGCACCCGACCTGCCTAAGCCTGGACTCCTTGGCTGCGACCATGCCCGCAGCTCTGGACCCACCCAGGTTTGCACCTACCCGATTACCCGGTTACCCATTGAGAGGCCCTAGGAGGGTGGAACCTAAGAGAGAAAGAGAAAGAGAGATCGCACAGGATAGGGAGAGGGTTTTGCTACTGAGAGAACTGGTTGACACTTAGCCAATTCAAGAAGCTTCCTCCTCTGTGCGAAGTAGTTGAACAGAGAAAGAAGAAGAAGGCTTGAGTAGTAGAGGAAGAAACAAAGAGGAAGAAGAAAAGGAGTCGCACAATAGAGAAGAAGAAGAAGCAGAGAAGAAGAAGAAGAAAAGGAGCGCAAGAAGAAACAGAGAAGAAGAAAAGCAAAAACCTTAGCACTATAGCACAGGGCTACTTAAGATGTCTGATACCTTAATTGCATATATTTGAGACTTGATTTAAGTGTTATTTGTAAGGAGTAATTGGTGATTTAAATCACCATTTTACACCATTCTTTTTGCATATTGATCCTAATATTATCTTTATTGCAATCTTTATTCTTGATTTAAATTGTGATCTTGAGCTTTAAATTCCATATTGCTCCTTGTGTTCGACCTCGAAACCTTTTCGAGTAATAAAAATTATTTATTTGAGTGCTATTTTGGCTATAGTACAACACAACAATCTTAAAACATCGATTTAGCGCACAAACACTACTGATGAAGCACTTTTAATTTGAGTGGTGCAGCCCAACAAATCAATCAATTGGCCAATTCGCACCACAGATTAAGGCACACAATGTCTTACCCTAATCAGATTTCTACTTACTTATGTGTTTTGAGTTGAAGTGTATCGGGTCCACAGGTTAGAACCTGGTTAAGTGGTAGAATCAAAGTGGAGTGGTGCACCTTAAGTAGAGAGTTGTGGGTGTTAATGTGTGTCTCTTTCAGAAAATCCCACAATTAGATGACACTTCTTTTATTTTTTTTATTTATGTAGATGGCAAGGTGAGTGGAGGTGGCAAACAAACAACCAAATCTATCCTAGGGTTTATAAAAAGCACCTAAGTTGATTTGGTTTGAGTTATTAGGTTATGGAATGAAAACTAAGGTGGGGGTGGTGTGGGGGTCACTTACAAAACACTCTACCTGCACTTTACTCCGGTCTACCACACTTGGATCTCCATGCTAGGGTACCTGCAAGACAATAGATCATAGATAAGTGGGGTTAGTGCTATGTAAATGCAAAGAAGCATGGAAAACAACAAAGTAAATTCCATTGCCTCCCTAGCAATGGCGCCAAAATGATCGCATGGGTTTCGCGAGCTAGAAATCAGGGTTACGAGTAACTCGTCATTGTAGTTACAAAACTCGTGATCAAATAAAATTTATATCGAAACTCCAAGGGTGTCTCGAGTCAAACACAGGGAGGCGACATTTACTTTAACTGAAAATCGTGCTTCGTTTTGTTTGTTTTTGGTATTTTAGGGTTTTATTATTATTTTATTTTTGAAATAAAAGACAAGCAATCACAAGATAGAGATGGAATCAAATGTGATGTATTGCATGAATGTCAATTACAATAATCTACGAAAGCATAAAAAGAGAGGGGGGTGAGAAGAAATCTCCCAAAGTGGTTGTTCAATGTGACGACGGCACCTAGCTGAAGCTCGGATGAAGGAGGTGAGGAGCGGGATGATGGAGGTGAGATATGTTTACACCTCAAAACACGCCTATAAAGACGCCTTCTTATGCTATTTTCTAGCATTAACTATGTATATTATAATTCCATTGTTGCATTTGTAAAAATACATGCATTCATGCATTTAATTGAGAGGAGGGAAGATTGAAATAAAAGGGCTTCATAATTTACATTTTCCTCAAGTGCCTCTTTACAAAAATCCATCTCTTCTATTTTTTATCTCCACTTGATTTTTATTTTTCCTACGGCTGCAACTTCTCCGCAACCTCTCCCTGCCATGCCATTCCCTGCGGCTGCCATTCCATCCCACTCCCCGCATGCTGCATGACCATGCTTTCATCTTCTATAAAGCCACGTCTTCTTCTCTTCAAACCCAGCTGGCGGCAGCAAGAAAGAAACACCACCAGCAGGCCGCCACCTTCCTCTCCTCCCTCTCCCCTCCATACGTCGGTCCTCCTCCGAGGAGAAACCCGGCGGGCAGGAGCTCACTGTGGTGCACACCACCACAGTGAGACCATCACCGCCCAGCTCTTCAAAGAGCCGGTGGGCGTGGTGGCTCTCTGTTTTCATTTGTTTTCCGTTCTCGCACTTCTAGCCATTGCTGCCGCTTCAAGGTCTGAAGCTTGAAGCAGCAGCAGCAGCTAAGCGGAAGAAGCAGCAGCAGCAGCTAAGCGGAAGCAGCAGCAGCAGCAGCTAAGCGGCAGCAGCAGCAGCAGCGGCAGCGGCCCCCGCAGCTTCCGCGAGCGTCTGCAAGCGCCCCAGCCACTCCGCGCGTGCCTGCAGACCTTCCCCGCTTCCGTTAGTACGCTCTGTCGCCCGCCTTCCGCACCCACAACCGGCCGCTGCACACCTCTGCAGCGGACGGCCAAGCGTCTCCCTGCCTCCCTACCAGCCTCTGCAAGCGCCCGCGCGTGCCTGCAGACTCCCCGCCTCCTTCTCCGAGCGCGCTGTCGCGAGCCTCCGCGCTCGCAGCAGGTCGACGCAGACTCCTCATCTCCTCTGCGCGAGTACGCCCCCGTGCGCCCGCGACCTCCAGACGTCGGCCGCCATCTGCAGACGACGTATCGGGCCTCCTGCAGAGAGGCTGCATTCTCTCCCTCTGCCGATCTCTCTCTCTCTCTCTCTTTCTCTTTTTTTCACTTACAGCAACACACACACACCCATTCACCGACACACACACTCACACACTAATAGTAACTTATATACATACATATATATATATATATATATATATATACATATACATATATCTATATATATATACTTATATATACATAGTATATCTATATAGTTATGTATACATACATATAGTATAATATATATATACATATACATATATAATATATATATATATATATATATATATATATATATACACATACTCATATACATATATATATATATACATATCTATATACTTATACATATACACATATATATATACATATATATCTAGATACATATATACCTATATACATATATATATATATATATCTATATAGTATTATATATATATACTTATATACATATATACATAGCTATATATATATATACATACATATATATATATATATATATATACACCTATATATATATATATATCTATATATATCTATACATATATACTTATACATTTATATACATACATATGTACATATATTTTCACGTTATTTATTATACGCTGTATCGCGGGGATATCTGCACCAGTTGCTGATATTCCCTGATACACGCGTACAAAAAAAGCGTGGTCCCATACATCATCCATCCTCCATCCACACTCCACGCGGCACCTAGTCGTGTTGGTTGCGTCTCTCTAGACGTCGGCTGACTCGACATAGTGCTACACTCCATCGTCACCTCCACCCCCACCCCTTTATATATATACTACATATAAATATATATCTATAGCTACTATATTTACTTTCTATCTGATAGCTTCCTTAATAAAAAGATAAAAAAAAGGTATAAAAGTGAAAAGATAATCTTTGATTTGCAGGGACCCCGTCTTGCAAGTAGCAAGACGTGTTTTGAAACTCTGTTTTGGCTAAAAGCCAAGGACACAATTTTGAGGGTGTGCCTCAAGAACAAGGATTACCAGAAAAAAAAAAAAACCTAAATAAGAAAAATACCAAAAACAGAATAAACGAACGGAAGAGACGCGTTTTAAGGAAAACGTAGAAACTCGACTTGAACCCCACTTCCCTGAGTTCGACCCTGGGCTTAAAAGTGACAAGATAAAATCAATTAGGCCAGGTTAAAAATTTTGTAAAGAGATGGTTAGGTCTGAATTAGGTTAACCACTATACACATTTCAACGATAAAAATATCATATTAATAACCTATCCAGGCCGACCATCATAGCTTTTCTGGCGCCGTTGCCGGGGAAGTGCGCTTTCGAGTAAGTTTCTATCCAATTCCTTTAAATTTGTCTCTTCTCTCTTCATGGGTATTGTTGTTTTTGGTGTGCAGGTGAACCTGGTGGAAGGAGAAGAAGGCTGACGAAGTCGAGGATGTGAGCAGATCCAAGGCGGGAACGAGAGCGTGAAGACGCCGACATCGCATTGGAGCTTCGCACACGTTGCCGAACAAGTAGGTTTTCTTTTCTCATCAAATTAGTGTTAACTTGCCACCACAAAAAAAAAAAAAAAAAAAAAAATTTTAAAACTAAAAACTAGAAAAACTTTTTGGGATTTCTTGAGGGCAAGTGGATTAAAATTCACTTGATTGATTGGTTGTCTTCACTCCTACTGCCCCGGATTTCCCACCTTACTTCGCATAGCGAAAATCCGAGAATCTTCATTCTTAGATTTTTCGCCGTGGGAAGTATTCTTTGAGGCAAAGAAAAAGATTGCTTGTATCCCTCTTTTGCCTCACTTATCTTTAATTCAGGATCACATTTTTGGTGGGGAGACTTGGAATTGAGTTGATTCCAATCCCACCACGACTTTTCAAATTTGCCTGTGATTCGATCCTGAATACTTCAACCCCAAAAATTTTATTTTCTTTATCTTTTGGTTGAAGCCTTGTGTGTGGAAATCATTTCTGGTGACTGGGAGCACTTGAATTGAAGTGCTTTGGCTCCCTGTCACATTGATATAAAACTGATTCGTGCATCCACACTTAGAAATCTCCATTTAGGGTAGCCCATTGCATTTTAGCATGCATTAACTAACTGATAATTGAAGAAGGGTTTCTTGGGTTTTAGAAGGAAAACCTGTATTTTTGCAAAAACCCGGAGATTGGTTGAATTGGTAATTCAGCAAAACCCTAAAATTCATACTACTTAAGGCTGAACTCTAAAAACCATTCGCCAATAAAAACTTCAATTCGGGGAGATTTCCCCGTTGCATGCTTGTTCTTACACACTCTTAAAATCAATCACTTGGGCATTACCCATAAACAACGCCCTTCACATTCCAAAAGCACTTGACCCTAAGCCTCTAATTAAAACTGGTAGTAACTTGACCCTTACTAAGGATTGGAGGTCTAACTACCTACGTGTAGCGACTACGTGCTGGTGAGAGTTCCCGCGTGCTATCGGGTGTCTAAGACTGGGGCAAACGGCCTTTCAATCTGGCCCGGTGGTTTCCGCGGTGCTCGCATTCGGTTCCGTAGTTCGTGATAGTAGGTAACTTAGATCTTTAGGTCTAAGGGCACACTGTAGAGGTTAGGAACTTGACTGTATTGATTTGTAATCAAGTGTACCTTTGCGGCGTCATTTCTCTCATCCCTTTTCCCTTCTCATCTCCCCAATTCGTCCTGCGGTAGTGCATGTTTGGGAGGAGGTCACAAAACCCTGAATTGCTTGTATTGACTGATAAATCTAGAAAAAGAGCCGAATCATCCTCCTCCTCCACAAACATGGCACACACCTCCGCCTCACCACTTCGTCACAATTTCAATTCTTTCAACACCAGGCTTATCCCTGGAAACCCTGTAAGACCTTCCTTATCGAGTGTCGCGCCAAGCGACTCGGTAAGTCATGTGGAACTGGCTTCTGTGAGCCAGTATTTCAACACGGAGGACCAAGCCTCCGTGTACTCGGACACATATGCGGACACGTCTTCTGGCATAGAAGATGCCTGCACCCTGGGGAATAACCCGTTTTCTGCCACGTATAACCCAGGGTGGCACAATCATCCCAATTTTGCATGGTCCAACAACCCACAGCGTCGAAACCCCGCTGGTGGACCAATGCGATCGTCCGCACCCGTCATCCCAAGGGCCCAGTCTAATCCTATGGCAAATCTGCCATCAGGCCCTTGTGTACAGAAAACCAAACACGCATCAAAACCTCTTGATAAATTGATGCGAATGATGACGGAAATGTCAAAGCGCCATAAAGAAAACATGACCTCTCTTCAGCATTTGGCGCAGCAGAATGCTGAGATCAGTCAACTAAGCATGGTGACTCGATCTCAGGGCACTTTTCCCGCCCAACCTGTTCCAAACCCGCAAAACTTTGTACCCTGTGGTCCGCAACCACAGGTACAACCTTCTCAGGAACAGGTTCATCAAATTCTGCAAGCTCCGAGTATTCCTTCGGGATTTCAGGTTAATCCCGCTGCAGCACCGCACTCTTATGATGATAGTGATCACATCAAGGATGACACGTCTGACGAGGACGTGACTGTCAGTACGTGTATCGAACTAATTGGAGCCGATCCAGACTGCTGCAAATTACCTGACGACTGCCTGACCAACACAAACTGTGACGTTCCCCAATCCCTCCCTATTCCTGTACCTTCTCCTGACCAGACTTCTGACGAGGTTTTCTCCGCTTCCCATACCTCGTGGTCTGAGTCATTGCCGGGCTGCTCACCACCGGTCCACACTATGGAAGACCGGATTGCCCTTTCTTTCCCGCTAAATCAGGCGGATTTGCAAATCCACACTGGGACCTTGAGCCCACAGCTTACTCACCGGGGCTATTCCCTTTTGGATCCATCTATCCAAAAAGCCCCCCATCTTGGCCAATCTAAGGGCCAACTTCCTCTTCCCGATCTGTTTTCTGATCCGCCTGGGACACTCTCGTCCCAGAAAACGCCAAATCTCTCACCATCCACCATTACTTTTCACGCCTCTATCGCGATTACTTCGCTTTTCTCTTCACCACCCACCATCCACCCACCCTTCCACCCTGATTTATACCCTAAACCTCATCTCCTGTTACCCGATCTGTCGTCCGTTCTCTGCCTTTCCTTGCATGCATATGAGGACATAGCATTGTTTGGCATGGGGGGGTGGATAGGCATCCATAGGATCCGGGTATTTTATGGTATCAGACAATTACCACCTATTTATAAATATGCAAGAAAAAGAAAAAAGAAAAGAAAAAAAAAATAAAAAATATATATATATATATATTAGTAATAAATGGTGTTTAGTAATGATCTAAAAGCTGAAACAAAAATACAATAAGTGTTTATGGATATTCAACCTCTGTTTTGAAGAATTTCCAGGCCACAGAAGCTTGATTCGCTCAGGCTCAGCTTAATTCACTTAAAGCATTGACGAAATAGATCAAAATCTCTCCTAACTAAGAACGTTTCTTGTACCTGAGACACCAGTACAGGATTCGTTGGTTTGTTTTTTCTTGAGAGCTTAAGTAAACTTGGTTCACACTACACATATCAGGAAAGATCAGGTGAACATAAGATCCAACCCTAGTGTTCATTAGGAAAGGTGGAGTCCTTACCTGTGCGTGCAGGTAGACTTTTTATCCCAAGCTTTAGTCTTGTGTTTAGGAGTGGCTCTTTCCAACAAAAAGAAACTCTCCCACCAAAAAAAAAAAAAAAAAAAAAAAAAAAAAAAAAAGTGTGCTTCAAAATGTGTTGTAAGAGATATACTGACACGTGTTTCGAAAAAAAAAAAAAAAAATCAGAAAAGAGATGTTTTAAAAGAGTCAGTATATCTCATAAATGTCTGTATACTTTGTTTTTTGGTGAGTCAAAAAAAAAAAAAAAAAAAAAAATCAGAAAATGGGAGTTGAGTTTTCCGTCATCATCTTAAGGGTCAATTCGAAGACATGAGCTGAAACTGGGACCAACCTGTACTTAAAAATTCGTGAAACCCTGGGATTGAGTCTTAATGTTCATATGGTCAGTCTTGATCCTTCACTATGCACAAACCATAGCCTCTTGAGCTCTCGAGTACGGCAAAAACCTCCTGGGTCCTGGAAATCGTACTTAAGGTTTAAATATCAAGAGTCCTGGTTAGTTGAGAGATGATCTATGTCATGTGAGACTTAAAGTACTGGTAATCTTCTTTACAATTGGTTCTCACAATATTCGATAATAAACACACCTATATCACCTCAGAAGAAAATCTTCAGCTTAAGATCATTTCTAAATACGGTTTTGCTAGGGACTAGCAAAAGATAGGCATGGGGGTATATGTTTACACCTCAAAACACGCCTATAAGGACGCCTTCTTATGCTATTTTCTAGCATTAACTATGTATATTATAATTCCATTGTTGCATTTGTAAAAATACATGCATTCATGCATTTAATTGAGAGGAGGGAAGATTGAAATAAAAGGGCTTCATAATTTACATTTTCCTCAAGTGCCTCTTTACAAAAATCCATCTCTTCTATTTTTTATCTCCACTTGATTTTTATTTTTCCTACGGCTGCAACTTCTCCGCAACCTCTCCCTGCCATGCCATTCCCTGCGGCTGCCATTCCATCCCACTCCCCGCATGCTGCATGACCATGCTTTCATCTTCTATAAAGCCACGTCTTCTTCTCTTCAAACCCAGCTGGCGGCAGCAAGAAAGAAACACCACCAGCAGGCCGCCACCTTCCTCTCCTCCCTCTCCCCTCCATACATCGGTCCTCCTCCGAGGAGAAACCCGGCGGGCAGGAGCTCACTGTGGTGCACACCACCACAGTGAGACCATCACCGCCCAGCTCTTCAAAGAGCCGGTGGGCGTGGTGGCTCTCTGTTTTCATTTGTTTTCCGTTCTCGCACTTCTAGCCATTGCTGCCGCTTCAAGGTCTGAAGCTTGAAGCAGCAGCAGCAGCTAAGCGGAAGAAGCAGCAGCAGCAGCTAAGCGGAAGCAGCAGCAGCAGCAGCTAAGCGGCAGCAGCAGCAGCAGCGGCAGCGGCCCCCGCAGCTTCCGCGAGCGTCTGCAAGCGCCCCAGCCACTCCGCGCGTGCCTGCAGACCTTCCCCGCTTCCGTTAGTACGCTCTGTCGCCCGCCTTCCGCACCCACAACCGGCCGCTGCACACCTCTGCAGCGGCCGGCCAAGCGTCTCCCTGCCTCCCTACCAGCCTCTGCAAGCGCCCGCGCGTGCCTGCAGACTCCCCGCCTCCTTCTCCGAGCGCGCTGTCGCGAGCCTCCGCGCTCGCAGCAGGTCGACGCAGACTCCTCATCTCCTCTGCGCGAGTACGCCCCCGTGCGCCCGCGACCTCCAGACGTCGGCCGCCATCTGCAGACGACGTATCGGGCCTCCTGCAGAGAGGCTGCATTCTCTCCCTCTGCCGATCTCTCTCTCTCTCTCTCTTTCTCTTTTTTTCACTTACAGCAACACACACACACCCATTCACCGACACACACACTCACACACTAATAGTAACTTATATACATACATATATATATATATATATATATATATATATACATATACATATATCTATATATATATACTTATATATACATAGTATATCTATATAGTTATGTATACATACATATATACATATACATATATAATATATATATATATATATATATATACACATACTCATATACATATATATATATATACATATCTATATACTTATACATATACACATATATATATACATATATATCTAGATACATATATACCTATATACATATATATATATATATATCTATATAGTATTATATATATATACTTATATACATATATACATAGCTATATACATATATACATACATATATATATATATATATATACACCTATATATATATATATCTATATATATCTATACATATATACTTATACATTTATATACATACATATGTACATATATTTTCACGTTATTTATTATACGCTGTATCGCGGGGATATCTGCACCAGTTGCTGATATTCCCTGATACACGCGTACAAAAAAAGCGTGGTCCCATACATCATCCATCCTCCATCCACACTCCACGCGGCACCTAGTCGTGTTGGTTGCGTCTCTCTAGACGTCGGCTGACTCGACATAGTGCTACACTCCATCGTCACCTCCACCCCCACCCCTTTATATATATACTACATATAAATATATATCTATAGCTACTATATTTACTTTCTATCTGATAGCTTCCTTAGTAAAAAGATAAAAAAAAGGTATAAAAGTGAAAAGATAATCTTTGATTTGCAGGGACCCCGTCTTGCAAGTAGCAAGACGTGTTTTGAAACTCTGTTTTGGCTAAAAGCCAAGGACACAATTTTGAGGGTGTGCCTCAAGAACAAGGATTACCAGAAAAAAAAAAAAACCTAAATAAGAAAAATACCAAAAACAGAATAAACGAACGGAAGAGACGCGTTTTAAGGAAAACGTAGAAACTCGACTTGAACCCCACTTCCCTGAGTTCGACCCTGGGCTTAAAAGTGACAAGATAAAATCAATTAGGCCAGGTTAAAAATTTTGTAAAGAGATGGTTAGGTCTGAATTAGGTTAACCACTATACACATTTCAACGATAAAAATATCATATTAATAACCTATCCAGGCCGACCATCAAGATACAGGAGGACGTCAGGTAGAGGAAAGCTTCGGCGTGGCTTTGGAATGGAGGTGAGAAGGCGGAGATGATTTTCTACCAAAATGGAGGTGGGAGGATGGCTCCAAGGCGACCTATGAATGGGGATGGGAAGATGAAGGAATATTTGGTGAGGTAGAGATTCCCTACACTAATAGGAGCCTTGGGAGCTTGAGAGTAAGCTCTAATGGAGCGTTGGTAGGCTTGCTAGAGCTTAGGAGTAGGTAGGAGTAGAGTAGGTAGAGATGGCTTGGAAGGGAGGGGGAGTAGGTACTTTTATAGTGGAGGAGAAGAGGCAAAAATAGTATGGGACCATTAGCGACCTCTAGGCCATCCTTGGAAGTGTCGCTATAGGAAGCTCATGCTCGCTGGCACTTGCAGTTGGCCTTGCTGGCGTGCGAATAATTAGCAACAGCTGTAAGCATTGCTGTAGGTCCAGCTCATGCGTTGCTGTAGGCTAGTGCCAACCGAGCACGCGCCCACCCCATGCTTCGCTGGTGCTTTGTTGTGTGCACTCTTTGCCGTGCACGCGCACACTCACGTGTTGGCACTGCGCTGTGCACATGCATGCCTCTGCACACGCGCGCGCACTCACGCTGCTGTGCACGTGCGGTGGCACGTGCATACGCATGGGTGGCCTGGGCTGCGCCATATGGCGTAATCTGGGCCGTCCATCTTCTTTTCATTGTAGGGGTTGCTACAAAGGTTGGATTGAGTTGATTTTTGTGCCGTTAGGCTACGATCGTTGACCCGAATCCATTCGCGTGGTCAGATTTATCATTTGAAGCTCTGAGTTATGTCACCTACTCAGCCATTGATCTTCCTCAGACTGCATATGGTGCTACAAGACTTTGATGGAGGTGATTTCAAAGGCGTTGGACTCCGATCGTCGTCTTGATCAGATCCATATGGTTGGATCGTCAATCCGAGGCTTTGAAATAAATATCGTTCTATCTTGACCATAAAAGGATGCAATTAACCTGAATTATATACAACTACTCTAAATGAAGAATGATGCATGCTATGCAATATTTATAACATGAAATGCAAATCTAAGACTAGGAACATGCATGAATATGCATTTTACCCTCAATAATTGTGTCTACATCAGGTGGGTGAAAACCCAAATTGTTTGAGGGCTTTTGACGAGGGTGGCATGGTGAAGCTCGTGGAGGTGGCGGCAAGGTATTTCGTGAAGTGTAGCGATTTGGAGGCTACGTCGGAGCATCGCCGGAGGCAGGGAAGATGATGGTGTAGTGGGTTGGACGTTGGTAGTGCGTGTGTTGTGAGTATGGGAAAAGGGAATAGAGGGAGAGAGGAAGATATAGAGGAACTTAGGAGCAATGGGGATGAACGGGGAGTGCCAATGTTGGCGAGCCGAAGTTGAAGAAGATGTGGAGGTCTGGTGAGTTGGTGCGGCGACGACGAGGAAGAATGCCCCTGCTGTGGCTGGCGAGGAGTAGGGTCGACAGAGGAATGTAGAGGGCCATCCAATTTGATTTTTGGATGGCTTGATGAGGGGGATGGAGAGGGGTTGCCGGAGCAAGGTGCGGAGGTGCTGGAGAGGGGAGGGTTTCTCTGACCAAAACTTGCTAAGGAGAACGGTTATGCAATGTAGAAGCTTTTATAGAGCTTCAAGAAAGCTTGCAAGCTTGGAAACAAGCTTGAGAGGCTCTGATTTACAGGAAGATCCTTTGAAATCAAGTATTCGCAGGGGTTTGTTGAGAGGATTTAGGATCTAGAATTAGGTTTAGATGATTTAGGACTTCCTTAGGATCTTCCCTTCCAATTTTGGAAGGTATTGACAAAGCAATTAGGGAGGAATCCTTGATTGAAGCTCGGTTCTGTTGGGTTCACACCTGCCATGGCAGTAAGGACCCATTTAAAGAAAATGAAGAGAAGTTAGGGGGCTGTTTGTAAATATTTCGAAAGTTAGGGTCATGGATGAGAGAGAAAGAGAGTCAGACTGGATAAAAATGCAAACTAGGTAAAGATGGACTCTGATTTGACCCAAAGTTTGGTAGAGACCTAATTTGGACCAAGGAACCTAGTGGTGAAGTTGGATTTCGATTTTGACCAAGTTTGTCTAGGTAATTTGCGTAGGAACCTAAATTATGGCAACTTTTTGTTTGAGACTCTATTTAAGGTCAAGATGGGTTCCAATGGTCAAATCAATGGTACCAACCATTATAGAGTATTTTTATATGAGTTTTAGAAGGTTTAGATGGAATTTATCCTGACCAGAACCTCTATTATTTAAGCGAGTCTGAAATTAGGGTTTTAGGTTACTTTTAATTTTCGAGATGCACAAAATCTCATTTCTGTCTGCATGGACCCACTTATTAGACTTTAATGCTCTTTTGACCTTTAATTCACACCTAGCCAACCCCTTGGTTATTCTGTGTTCATGATATGCTATTAAAATTACAGAATTAACCCTGGTTTCTTGTTCTTTTCTCAAAACATAATATGGTGGAGATATAATCTTCATATTAATATGTAGGAGTTTTTATCTTTTATTCTAGACTAAAATGGGATAGTTAGGGCCTATGATGGTGTTCCCATCATACTCCCATGCCTAACTTTTGCTAGTCCCTTAACAAACATCCTATGGGTCAAACCAGGTCTCTAGGTCAGATGTAAACGTCAGAGTGCCTTACTAAGCTGCATCTCTAGAAATCAGATTAGAATACCAACAATAGGCCTATAGGTACTCAAGTATCAGCCAAGATCCAGACCTGATCAGCTTTAGCCTGAGTCTGCCATGAAGGTTTCCAAGGCCTGCAAAGACTGCCTAGAGGTTCATTGACCCTAGCAGTTAAAGCACTCATGCATAGACGTAATATGTCTAGGCTCAGTTTGCTAGTGCATTTTTGTAAGAAAGAGATAGAAGGATTTTCATTTGGAGAGTTTTCTCTTTTCTTTTTACTCTTTCCTAAATCCAACCTCGAATTGGCCCTAAACATGGCCTGTATCGGATTCCTTGTCCCCACCATCAATTCTCGAAGGGTCCTTGGCTTTCGATGCTTCAGGATAGAACTGCCCATGGCAAGCCCTAGAACCCTGGCTTTCGACACTTCCAGATAGTGTCGCCCATGGTGTTCTGTAGCTAAATTCAGGCCCTAGCAATCGACATTTCGAGTTAATCCCTCCCATGGCACCTGAACCTGCACAAGGTGCTTACATGCCCCTGTAGGATATTTAAATTTCCTAGGAGACAAGCACCAAGGAGATGATATGTTATTACTCATCTTCGAAGGGAATTTCCCACCTCTCCGTGCTAGGAACTTGTCCAATCAACTTGTGTTGTCAAGCCACTTCTAAGCTAGATTTTCGAGATGACTTTTCAGAACAAAACACTTTTGGAAGATTTTTCTTTATTAAGTGCACTGAACCAGACTAAGTGTGTGATTTTGGGTGCTTAGGTTACCAAGTCCTGCAAACCAAAGGACAGGCGATGGGGCCAAGTAATCCCTAAGCCTTAGACCTACTACATCAGCCTTGCACTTTCCTCAACTTCTACTTGAGTGTTTAACCCTAAAAATAGATCCAAGAGGCATAAGGTCGGTATCCACCACTAATTCCCTAAGTTTTAGCCTTCCAGGTCTTAATTCCTCATCTGATCCAACTTAGAAGTTTGGTAGGCTCCATATTAAACTTCAAGGGACTAATTCATTTTTCTTTTCTTCTTGTTTGCTCCTTTTTCTCTTTTATTTTCTGTTCTTCTTCTCCTTTTTTCATTCAGTTCAAATTGTCCTCTCCTTTCCTCCTTTCTCCTTTCTCTATTTTTTTTAGATGAAACCCTTCCATGCATTGATTTTACAGAATTTTACACTTTAATATCCCCCCATGCCTACGGTATGCAATGTCCTCATTGTAAATTATGTGGGTTCGAGTTCAATCCAGATTGTACATTAGAACAGGTGGGTGGTGAAGGGGTCAGAGTGACTATTGCGGACGATTTCAAGCTTTGACACATGTACCAAAGGTGGGGTCGACTATTCTAATGGACGAACCTTAAAGTGCAATATGAATTCGACAAAAGGATATGTTGGGAAGGTTTCAATTTTTCAAAAGATGACAAGTTTCCTATCGTTAAGCGCTAAGTTTAATGCCATCTGTTGGGCGCAATGAGCTCAAAAGGATATGTCAACTGACACATTATGATGAGTGATAGGGGAAAATATGTAATCGTGGTGGATGAGAATCAAATGGCCACAAATGAGTATCAAATTATGATGAAGAGTCATTCCAGAAGGTCAATGATATGGGTTAGGTTGATTCATTTCTGGATGGCTCTTATGGAGTTTCTGTAGAGGAATTACTCGAAAGATGTAGTGATCATGGAGTTTTGAAGTAAGATCATCGTGGGTCCAGGATCCAATAGAGGTGAATCTAATCGGAATATCCCAGATGTGTGGTTCCTTTTGTGCAATGTGGCCCAATGGATTCTTTTCTAATGAGTCATCTTGATTTTTCTCTAATGGTTGTAAGATCAGTTCCTTAAATCATGACTCAAAGATAAGGTTGTCTAATGATTCTTCTGTATAGTCTTCATCCCAAAAAATGAATGTCTGGAGAGTGCCTTTTTGCTCATCCAATTCCAAATCTGTAAGGGATTCATCCTCTAGGTTGTGGTTACTCTCGATATCCACCATGCCCAATTTTTGGAGATCCTTAAAATAATTATCATAATGAAATGTCTCTAGATCCATGGAATAAAAATATGAATCCCATCGATTGTTGTCCTGTTTCCCGAAATCCATGTATGTTTCCTCAAGATCAAAGGTGAAAGCCTCCAATACTCTCAATTTGCTAGAATCATGCTTGGCTAAATCAAGATCCTCCATCATGTGGAAAACTTCCAGTTCTGGCTCTAGGTTTTCTACCACCGAAATAGTCATGAGATCTTGAATCAAACCTAGTTGTTCTACCGAGCATTTTCCTTTTCCTTTAGATGATGCTTCGAAAATATTGATCTCAGTTCATTTATCTCCAGAGGTAATTACCATGTGCCCTAATTCACAATTAATTACGACTCCTGCAGTATCCAAGAAAGGTCTTCCCAAAATTAAGGGCATATCTTGTATTGGTTGTGGTGCATCCATGTCAAGAACTAAGAAATCAGCTAAATAGTTGAAATCTTGGACTCTAACTACCACATCCGTTACCAACCCAATTAGGGTGATTACAGTTCGGTCAACCAATTGCACAGTAACATCAGTGGGTTTTAGCTATCCAATCCATAGTTTTTCAAATAGGGCGATTGGGATTAGGCTGACTGAAGCGCCAAGATCCAGCACAGCCTGCTTGAAATTTGTACCACCGATCTTGTAGGGATCAGCGGTGTGCCTGGATAGGATTTCTTAGGGGGTAGACTATTTTGGATTATGTCACTCACACTTTCAGACAATACTTCCTTCCCTTGTGATGGTTCTTCCACCTCTTTTTTGGATAAGTCAGGTGAGGTGGGATTGAGAGTGAGGATATCAAGTAATGGAATAGTGACTTGTGCATTCCTCAATGGTCCCGTTACATCAAATTCTGATAGCCCTTTAGTGTGGAGGTGGGATAAGATCTGGTATAGGGGAATGGATTGGCTATCTTGGGGAACGAGTTTCTATTTCCACCTCTTGGTTTTGTCCCTGACCTTGTTATGTTGATCATAGGTTTGGTGAGATTTGGGAGATGAGCCTCAGGGCTTGGGTTTGCGATCTTTTCTCATGCCACAACATTGATCATAGCACAATTATGATGCGGCAGTGGAGGAGAGAGAATTGGACCTTGTTGCTGAATAGTAGGATAGGTCATGGTATGGTTCGGATTAGCTGAGGTGGCAAACACGTAGGTATGAGTGGATGGGCCTGGTTGAGTCTAGCTTGTTTGACCTTGGATTTGATTCACTATGTGTTTTTAAGTCGACATGTTGTTTGGATTTGGTAGAGGTTGGGAGGGAAGTGCACCAGGCTAGCGAGTCCATGCCATTTGTGCGAGCTGATTTTGAACCTCTATGATCTCGTCTTTATGTAGTTTCTGCATAGCCGTGTTAATCTTCTGGATGTCGGCCAAGGCTTGCAGAATCATGCCCATTTTCTTTTCCTTGCTAGGTCCAGATTGGTAATTCAGATTGGGCCTAGGCTGATCATGCTTGTTGTGGGCGTGGAGCTTGTGGTCAGGGGTGGAATTGGGATCCCGTATTTTGATTATTCCTTGATCGAGCAAAGTTAGGATGATTAGCCATCCAGGGTTATAAGTGTTTGAGAATGGATCATTCTGGATGGCATTGAAGTCCTCGTAGGTCTGAGGAACCATAGAAAAGTCAGAATACGAGGGTTCAGATTTCCCCCAACTAGAGTAGGTTGTTCTGGAGTTTCCTCTAAAACTAGGATTAGACAGGGGTGGATATGAGTCCATCTCCTAGGAAGAATGGTGATAGATGTTATGCACAGCCTCCCTACCAGTGGGCAGTTGCGCAAACGGGTTTTACTATGCTGAGGTGGCTCTCTGCAAGTGTCGAGTCAATTCGTCCACCTTCTTCTCGATAATCGAGACCTTGTCCAGGCGATTGGCCACTAGTTCCAGATCGATGGGTGCGGACATGCCTTGGGTTTCATGTGCCCCCCAGGTGTTGTCAATGCACAGGCAGTCGTCTTGTCAAACATGCCCATGGATTCATTATTGATGGAGTTCTTGCACATATTCTCTAGGATCTCCCACATGGTGTCCTCATGTTGACCCATGATATTGCCACCAAAGGTCGCATTGACAAATAATCTGATAGCTTCACGGAGTCCCTGGTAAAAAGACTGGACTTGTTCCTATTTAGGAACTCCGTGATGGGGGCATTTCCGCATGAGATCCAGAAAGCGAACCCCATGCATCACGAAGTGGTTCTCCCGCATTCTGAGTAAAGTGCATGATCTGGTGCCACAAAAGCATTTATCCGATCAACAGGAAAAAACTTCTTCAGAAATTCGGATTGAAGTTCAGCCCATGTGTTGATCGAAAGAGTTAGGGTTTGGTACCGGTGGGTAGCCTTGTCCATGAGGGAGAAGGAAAACATCTTCATGAGTAGGATATCTCGATCTTGAGCAGTTGTCACAAAGGTTTGGGCAAAATGCTTGAGTTGTTTGATATGCTGGAAGGGATCTTCGGAGTTAAACCCATGAAATTTAGGGATAGCATGAATCATGTTGGGCTTGAGTTCAGTATCAGGTCCTCCAGTATGGATTTGAACTCTAGGTTCAATTGCTACCACAGAAGGATTGTAATGATCTCGCATCATAGGATGCTGTGGTGGATTCATGAATGCTTGGACAAGATTGTTGAGGTGCTAAAGCTGATTCTGGAGATTGGGTTCTTCTTCTTGGTGTTCAATGGCTATGGAGGAAGGAGATCTAGGCTCAAATGAGTCAGAAGAGATATCGATCTGGTTGGGAGGTATCACAAACAAGTGAGTCGAGTCTTGACCTCAATGGGAATGAATAGGTAATGGAGGCCTCAAGGGTGGTCGTAAGGACCTCCTCCTAAACATGCACTAGGGAACTAGATGAGGGATAGAATATGTGATGGACCCAATTGAGGCACCCAAAAACTTTTGGATTACTAAGGAGGTTCGAGGCGGATGGTATCGCTTGATCAGAAAGTCGTCCACCCGAGAAATACTTGGGTAGCCAGGGAGAGTCCTGCAAAGACCCCTACATGGTAGAGCGTCCCCACGGGTTACAGGGTTTCCCCCACCCGACCTTCCTTGTCCCTGTGGATCCAAGCATTCCAGAATAAATGACTTGACCTCTTAAGTCAAATTTTAAACTTGATTTGAGGTTCTTGGAATTTCACTTGAACTTTAGGTTTGATTTGTGCTTAGTGAGCTAATTTGAAGGTTGGTTGACCCACAAGGTGGATCAACTTCACCTAACCTACCCTAAGGTTGAGGATGGGTTGAGTAATGAGCCCAAAATCACCCTAAGTGATTTGTAAATAGGTTATTAAGTCCCAAGGTTTAGGATTCAAGAGATGATTAGAGCCTTCTTTTAGGGTTTGCTTGATTAGGTCAATTCAAACGAGGGTTTGGGTGACACACAATACGGAAAAATCAATTCTTATTATTTTAGGCAAGTGTGTTTTCTCAACCTTAAGATGGAAAACCTAATTTGACTCTTTTGGTCCAATTAGTTCTTTCCAAATATGGCACCTAGGGCTCAATCAAGAAGGTGAATAGCCCTAGGCACCTTAGATCCTTAATAGGTGCAGAAATTTGGATGGGGATCTCTAGAATGAATCAAATCAGGAAACTCAAGTGATTAAATCTAATAAGGAATGGGACTTGATCCTAATTGATTTTTCTTTTCAATTCTTTCTAGAAATAGGGGTTTATGAAGAAGGAAATGAGATTACTTGCACCTGGAATGGTTGTCGTGTGGCTGATCTTCTCCGTGTATGTTGCACAAACACAACAAAATAGATAAGACAAGTTAGTATCAGATCAGAGATTGTAACTAGTGAAATCAAATTGCGCGTTACTCCTCGGCAATGGTGCCAAAATATTTAAGAAAATTCATCGTTGTTTAAGAAATGTGTCATAGTATAGGACAAATGTGCTTAAATCATTTAAATTTGTACTCAGAATCAAAAAAGTCCAAGGTCGAACACAAGGAGCAAGTAATAGTAATTTAATCTCACCCATCACAAGAAAGATAAGCAATTATAATCAAAACTTTATTCAGAACTATTTAGAATGATATATAGATGAAATCAAGTACCATAGTGCAAAAAGATCGGGTTAAAATGGTGATTTAAATGACCAATTAACTCGAATGTTAAGCTCAAATATCTCAAATATATCAACGGTAATTCTCAATCAAATAACCTACATTAACCAATATCTCAATAGAATTCTGAACTAAGACACCAGCAGATATCAGATGACTTAAGTTGCTTCAAGGTTCAGCTCAACACAGAGGCAAAGGCCTCTTCTTTTTCTTTCCTTCGTGCCTTAAGGGAAGAGAGGCAATCATAGCACAACACAGAGGCAAAGGCCTCCACAAATCACTAAGTGTAGAGAGCAGTGAAGGGCAAAACCCCCTTCTCCCTCTTTTTCCTCCTCTCCTTTCTCTCGAAGACCCAACCATAATCAGGTAATCGGCCGGGTAAACGGATCCAGAACAGTGTCTAGGCATGCAGGCGTAGGTCGTAAGTGTTGGCATTGGATTTGCAATTGGAAAGGTTCGAGTTTGGAAAACCCATCGTCATAGTTTGATTCACGAGAAAATCTGTCGATCAGATAAAATTTATAACGGAAACTTGAAAAGTGAGTCTCGGGTCAAACACGGGGAGGCGAACGATTGGTTTTGAAAGATACACATTTCGCTTTTTATTTTTTTTTGTCATTTTTATCTTTTCTAATTTTTTTTTGGTATTTTTAATAGGGTAAGAGATCAAGTCAACGAAATCTAGCTAATCTACTTGCAAAATAAAAAAAGAGAGACAGAGAGAGAGAGAAACAATCATGTATTTTTATAATGAAATGTTTATTACAACTAGGAAAGCGGGAAAACTATACTAAGAAAGCAATAAAGATAGAGATAGGTGAGAGAAATCTCCCTCGACGGTCGCTTGGAGGATGACTCACTTTGATGTTGCCTGGAGGAAGGTGGTGAGGAGTAGGATGAACGAGGATGGAGGGCGGGGCAAGACGGCATCGCGGCGAGGATCTTCTTCCCGAAGGGAGGTGAGAAGATGTCCACAGGATGCTCTACTAAGAGAGATGAGAGGCAGGAACAAATTTTTGTTTTCTACTTTAGAGGAGCATCTCGGGCTTAAAACAAGCACTCTCTAGAGCCTTGGAGGTGGTGAGAGGAAGAAAGGAAGAGATGAAGAAAAATGGGAGGGGTAGGGGTCCTTTTATAATGGAGGAAAGAATCAAATTCGTATACAGGACATTTACTGATAGTCATAAACGTCACTAAAGTCCGCTGCAAATGTCGCTGAAGATCCCACTCACGCGCCCCTGCTGCCACACTGCTGGCCGACGTTGCACAAGCCCTTGTCGCGTGTGCACGTGAGATACGTGTCGCTGCTGCCGTTGCCCCCACATTTGCGTGCGCACGTGCGCATGCCCGCGCTGTTGTGCATGTGCAGAAATGAGTGCATGCACACGTGCGCGCGCAAGCATGGGGGAAATGCACATGCATGCGCATGGGCAGCCTGGGTTGCGCCATGTGGCATGACCTGGGCATCCATCTTCATTCCTTTGTAGGGGATGCTACAGAGGTCGGATTGAGTCAATTTTTGTGTCGTTGGGCTGCGATCGTCGACCCGAATCCATCCGTGCGGTTGGATTTGTCGTTTGACGCTTTGGATTGCTTTACCTAGTCCCTCGGTCATTGATCTTCCTTGGATTGCATATGGTGCTACGAGACTTCAATCGAGACGATTTTGGAGGCGTTGGACTCTGATCGTCGTCTTGATCAGATCCGTACGGTCGGATTGTCAATCTGAGGCTCCGAAATAAATATCCTTCTCTCCTGACCACAAAAAGGATGCAATTAACCTAAATTATATACAACTAGTTTAAATGCAGAATGATGTATGCTATGCAATATTTATAACATGAAATGCAAATCTAAGCCTAGGAATATGCCTAAATAGGCATTTTACCCTCAATAATTTTGGTTACATCATACCCCCATGCCTATCATTTGCTAGTCCCTAGCAAAATCAAACTACATGCTATGTATAAAATCAGAATTAGGATTTGATCGCTTGGGCCTAAGTTGTTTATTAACAATAGAAATTATCAACTAAGGTCCTAAACTACGAAGACTCAACAATCCCAGATGTCTGCCAGAATGTAGACCGCCCAAGTCCTCGTCTTATTTGAAAAAAATGAAGATACATATTTTTTGCTTTTTTTTTCCTCTTTTCTAATTTTTTTTGGACTTTTGGCGTTTGAGCATTTTAGGATAACTTTTTACAGCTACCCAACCCGCCCAAGACTCAAAAAGGACTCTAAGTGCTAAGCATCTTGTGAAAGGGTGATAGACTCACTAAATGACCGTTAAGACAAACTTCAGGTATCTACGACCCTAGGTGACCCTAAGAATTTCTGCCTAAAGGTTTATCTTTTCGATTGGTAGCTTTCTCCCCACTTCTTTTATTTACGAGGTCAACACAAGGGCGAACCTAGTATATATCTCCCCGATTTATTCTACTTCCTCGCTTCTTCCCTAAGTGTTTTAGGAATTATTTGTGCGTTTTTGTGAGCTGGGCTCTGCACAACTGGCCAATGGGCTGTTACCCATGGCAACTTGCTAGCCATACTCGTACGGTGAAGTGTGGTTTTATTTTTTTATTTTCTCCTTTTTTCTATTTTTTTCTTCTTTTTGGGTACTCTTTTTTTTTTAAGTAGGTGGCTTCCCTGATTTAAGATTTACCTAAAGGTAGTATGAAGAGAATGGTCTTGTGGCTAGGCTCTGGACAACCAGCCAATGGGCTATTACCCACAACAACTTGCTAGCCATGCCACCCTAGACAGTTCATTAGCTACCTAATTTCCATAAAAATCACCAGAAAGTGAGTCAGTGCGAATAGTGTGTAGATGCTTAGACTTAAAATCCTCTCAAATCATAGGGCAGGTTGATAAGTCATGTACTTATCATCCCAATTTATTTACTGAATTAAAATGAAATTACTTGGCGAGGACTCGAGGCTAAGTCCACATTTGAATGGACACCCAGGCTAATTAAGCCTGAAGGCCTGAAGAGTTTAAGTATTTAGGTCCTATCGTATCATTTCCTAAAGTTAATAACTTTCAAATGCCTAAGTTCTCTTCTTTCTAATTTCTTTCTTTTTTATCTTTTTGAATTTTCATTTTTTTTAAAGAAACTAAAAGAAATTCTACTGAGTTAACAAAATGATTTCAGGAATTAATTATCCACCTCCCCATGCCTAAATGATGCAATGTCCTCATTGTAAAAATAAAGACATGAAAAGGTGGAGTAAATAAAATATCACCTGAATAACATGAAAGTCCAGTTAGCATCGTAGAGAACGTGGAATATAAACATGTGCTAAATTTAATGCCTTCAGCTAGGCATAACATACATACAAGGAAGAAATTGAAAATTCACAAGTGCGGGTCAGAATCAAAATCAAAAGATTAATCCTCAGAACTGCTAGTAGAAAATATCTACAGAGGTGGACCAGATTATGATGGAGACCCATGCCCCAGGGTTGCGTGGTTCTTAGGTTCTGGATGAAAATCACCTAGAATCGAAGGTTGTTAAGCTTGCAGGGCTGGGCCTACGTTTTGTGGTGTGCAACCCAAGACCAAAGTGTCGAACAATAGGTAAAGATGATTCAATAGGTGCTGATGTCCACTTAACGTTTAGCTAAGAAAAATAATCAGTTATTTTGATCTTGGGTTGCACGTGAAAGATATCGCAAGGGTCCTGGTAGAAAGTAGGTGGTTTTAGGTCAGCAGGAACCCTTAAATCCAAACTTATTTTTCCATTAGAATTAACCTCCCAAATTTTCATTTCAACATTTCTATCCTCCAACATCAAGTGCTCAGGCTCCGGGACCTCTAGCATACCGTTCACCCCATAAGATTTACCCAAGTCCAAAAATCGTAGCTGAATCAAGATTGGCTTGGGCACAATGATCTCAAAAGTCAGCTCTTTAGGGTGTAGTTGAGGAATGGGGATATTGATAGAATCATTAGGATTCAGATCGTCCAATTTAGCCCCAACCGAATCAGAATCTTCAATAGTCAGGCTATCAAATGATTTATCAGATTCCTCAAGCCCGTTTGTCTCAATAAAATCATTCTCCTTAAGCTTAAGTGAGACTTTACTAAGGGATTCCTCACCCTCAAAATCAAGGAATTGATGATCCTCATTTATATACGTCTCAAAATCATATGTCATTTCATGGTCCATGGAGGCATATTTTTCGTCATTCCCTAGCTCTAGGATCTCGGGTGAGAAACTCGGTTCATCCTCAATGGGTTGCTCTAGACCAACCTGGTCATCTCCAATCTTAGAATATGTATCCCCCCCGACAGGCGCCTGAGTGGATTTTGACATTGGCTCTCCTGAAGGGGCTTCATCTTGAGAATCATCCCAAGATTTGACTAGGGAAACCACAAATTTCATCCTCAACCTTGATAATTTCCCAAGAAGAAACTCACCCAGGTCCCTATCCTAACATTTTGGAGCAAATTCAATAGAGAACTATTAAGTTCATCAATCATTTTGATCATAGGCTCTAATGCTTCAGTGCATGGTGTTGGCTAAGCTTCTAAAAATTTTATAGTGTTCCTTAAATTAGCCAACACCCTATCGTGGATCTAGTTCACCTGAATCGACTGGTTCGATTTAGGGTTGGGTGGGTTCAGGTTAAATCTATGGAAGTCAAGATATTGAGGTTCTCGGGTCCCTCCCTGATAGTAGGTTTTCTTGGGTTGTTCAAAAAATGGAGGTGACCTATATTCAGTGGAATACTAAGGAGGGTAGATGTTATAATCATCATATCCTTCCTGATTATAGATCGGGTTGGTTTGATCATCAAAGGATCGAGATCTATAATCATTGTAGCTCTGGGAAGGATAGTAATCATAGTCTTGTTGTCCAGGGTTAGGCCCTAGACACTGAGGTCCGGATTCATATTCCCAATCAAAGTTATCCTGGCTAGTGGATGGGTAATTGCAAGTCCAATTGGGATAGTAATCATCTTGGGGATAAGTGGTGGTATGAGGATAGGATGTGAAATGTATGTTGGATGTGGAAGGGTACATGGTAGAATAGGAGTGGAATTCCAAAGAAAGAAAGGAGCCCTGCAATACAAGCAATCAACCTTGTCCTTAGGTGGGTTAGCCTAATGACCTACAGACTCCCAGGACCCATCTTGAGATTATAAATGATTTGGTCTACTTCTATCCAGTCAATCCAATCAGTTAGAGGGAGGGGCTAGGGAGAAGGTTCTTCCTTTGGCATGTGCCTCTGGTTCCTAGTGTAGCCCCCAACCGTGGTCGTTTGACTCTACTCCCCTAGCTAGACATCAGATGGACCAGCAGAAGCAGATTAATCAAAAAAAATCTCAGCCTGAGACCTGAAGAGCGAATCAATCCTTAAGGCCAACGTCTACTCAGTTTTAATTAGGCGTAGGTTGATCGTGCTCTTGGAATGTGATGGACCCTTAATGATTGATTCAAATGTGTGTGTGTGCACAACCAGGGTTTGCAAGCAAAGTTATTTGATGATGTGTCTTTTAAGGTTTAACCTTGTTTAGTAGCTTTTAGGTTTTAATCTTTAGGTTTGTTCAATAAGGGTTCAGTAGAACACTCCAGGTTTTACAAGCACTGGTGATGATGTATTCCTTTAGAAATCAGAAAAAATGTGGAGTGCCTGGTTCATCCCTAAAAATCAACCCTAAGAGGCAAGCTATTGATGAATAGCTTTTAATTTGAGTGATGCGACCCAAACAAATTAATCAATTGCTTATTTGCACCACAGATTAAGGTACACAATGTCTTAGCCTAATCAGATTTCTACTCACTTATGTGTTTTGAGTTGAAGTGTACTGGGTCAACAGGTTAGATCCTGGTTAAGTGGTAGAATCAAAGTAGAGTGGTGCACCTTAAGTCAAGAGTTGTGGGTGTTAATGTGTGTCTTTCAGAAAATCCCACAAGTGAAGAGTATATTTTTTTTGTTTCTTATATATGTGGAGGTGAGATGAGTGGAGGTGGCAAACAAATAACCAGATCTATCCTAGGGTTTATTAAAAACACCTAAGTTGATTTGGGTTTGAGTTATTAGTGTGGCAAAATGAAATCTATGGTGGGGGTGGTAGGGATAAACTTATAAATCTCTTTAACCGCACTTTACTCCGATCTATTCGCTTTGGCTCGCATTGGAAGGGTACCTGTAATCACAGAAAGAAAGGAGCAAAGTGAGCGAAAGTGTTAAGTAAGGTGGAAAAATGCAAGAAAAGCCAAAGAGCGTTGCCTCCCCAGCACCGTTGCCAAAATGATGGTGTCGGAAACGGTTTGAGTTTGGAAAACCCATCGTCATAGTTTGATTCATGAGTAAATCTGTTGATCAGATAAAATTTATAACCAAAACTAGAAAAGTGAGTCTCGGGTCGAATACGGGGAGGTGAATGTTTGGTTTTGAAAATTACGCATTTCATTTTTTATTTGTTTTGTATTTTTTGTCTTTTCTAATTTTTTTAATATTTTTAATAGGGCAAGAGATTAGGTCGATGAAATATAGCTAATCTACTTGCAAAATAATTTTTATAATGAAATGTTTATTACAACTACGGAAGCGGGAAAACTATACTACGAAAGCAATAATGATAGAGATAGGTGAGAGAAATCCCCCTCGACGATTGATTGCACAACAAAAATACACCAACAATTGTGCCATCTTATGCTATTTCCTAGCATTGCCAGTGCATATTAGGTAGCCATAGTCGCATTTGTAAAAATACACGCATGCATGCATTTATTTGAGAGGGGAGGAGAGTGAAATAAATGGCCTTGTAATTAACAAATTCTTCAAGTGCTGCCTCGCAAATTCACCATCTTTATTTTTATTTTTATTTGACTTTCTTCTCCGCGGCTGCATGTCATGGCTGGACCTTCCTCACACCATTCTCTGCAGCAAACTCCCTGCAGCCACATGCACAGCCATGCACAGCCAGGGCATGGCTGTGCATGCCTCTTTCTTCTTTAAAAAGGGCACGACTTTCTTCTTTGAGCTGAGCCTGGTCCACACGCCAAACCACAAACACAGCAGCTTCCTCCAGGCCGTCTCCTCCCCTCTCCCCTCCATACGCAGCCTTTCCTCCTTCTGAGGAGCCACACTGCAGGCAGAAGCAGCTCACAGTGGTGCACAACCACCACTGTGAGTCCCACCACTGCCCAGCTCATCAAAGAGCCGGTGGGCGTGGTGGTTCTCTTTCTGTTTCGACATTTAGCCACTTCCGCCATTGCTGCAGGACTCAAGGTCTGAAGCTCGCAGCAGCAGCAACAGCGGCAGCGCAGGCCTCCACACGCCTTAGGCGCCTGTTCTGCGGCCTCTGCTCGCGCTGGTGTCAGACCCAAATAGGTTGTTAATATGGTGATTTTATCGTTGAAGTGTGTATAGTGGTTAACCTAAATCGGACCTAACCATCTCTTTACAAAATATTTTTTTTACCTGGCCTACTTGATTTTATATTGGTCACTTTTAGGCCCAGGGTCAAACTCAGGGAAGTGGGGTTACAAGTCAAGTTTCTACGCCTTTCCTACAACGAGTCACTTCCATTCGTTTATTGTGTTTTTGGTTTTTTTTTTTCTATTTAGATTTTTTTTCTAGTAATCTTTGTCCTTGAGGCACACCCTCAAAATTGGGTTCTTGGCTTTGAGCCAAAACATGGTTCCAAAATGGGTCTTGCTATTCGCAAGACAGAGTACCTGCAAGTCAAAGATTATCTTTTCTCTTTTATATATTTTTTTCTTTTTATGGGCATGCAAGAGAAATAGAAATAAAGTAAATATAGTATAGATATGTATGTATATACTATATATGTATAAAGGGGTGGGGGTGGTGGCGGAGAAGGAGTGTAGCACAATGTCGAGTTGGTCGTCGTCTAGAAATATGCAACCAACAGGACGAAGTGCCACGTGGAAGGTGTAGGATGGATGGTGGAAGATGAATGTAACCACGCTTTTTGTACGCATGTATCGGGGAATATTAGCAACTGGTGCAGATATTCCCGCGATACAGCGTGGGGTAAATAATGTGAAAATATATATATGTATATAAGTAAATATATCTATATGTAGATATGGTTATATATAGGTATATATATATATGTATGTATGTATATATATATATATATATGTATATATGTATATATATAAGTATATGTATATATGTATGTAGCTATATGTATAGATAGATATATGTATAGATGTGTATATATATATATATATATATGTATATATAGAGGTATATATAAGTAGGTGTGTATATATGTGTGTGTATATATATATATATATATGTATCTATACTTAGTCATATAGGTAATAATATATATATATATATGTATATAAATATATGTATATATGTAAGTATATATATGTGTATATATATATATATGTATATGTATGTATATAGACTAATACATAGTTATATAAGTACTAATATACGTATAGATATATTTATATATATATGTGTGTGTGTATAAGTATATGTATATATATATATATATATGTATATATAGGTATATAGATATATGTATATATATATGTATGTAAACTAATACATAAGTATATAGGTACTACTATATGTATACATATAAGTATATATATATATATGTATATGTATATATGTATATAAATATATGTATATATATATCAATATATATATATGTATACGTATATATATATATGTATATAATAGTGTGTAGGTGTGTGTGTGTGTGTGTGGAAGTGTGAGTGTATGTGTGTGTGAGTGTCGGTAAAGAGAGTGTTGTGAGAGAGAGTGAGAGAGAGAGAGAGAGCGGGAGAGAGAGAGAGAGCAGCCACGCTGCTGGAGGTGAGGGAGGCGAGTTAAGACGTCCGCAGCCTCAGAGCGCCATCTGGAGGCTTCCACGCTCGTGTGCACAGGCTCGTATGCACGCAGAGAAGAGTGCGCTGGAGGGAGTGGCCGCACGCAGAGGAGGCTGTAGCGCACCATGCTACGTGGAGAGCAGGCTCTGGCGCTCGTAGGTGCATGCGGTGAAGGAAGCAGGCGAAGGCAGGCGCTGGGAGAGGCAGGTGCTGCTGAGGTACGCGGGCGGGTGCCGGCGACATGGGTGGAGACGCGCGCACGGGTGAACGGCAGTAGCGGCGCGTCGGGTGACCGGTAAAGTGAGAAACTCACCAGTCACCCCACTATAGCCACAGTGTCGCGCAGACTCGCGTGAATAGTGGCTACAGTGGTCGGGCGAGCCGTGCTACCAGGAGCTGCAGGTGCTGTGAGTTTGGCCGGCTTGCGGCTGGCACGCGTGGGCTGGCGCGGGAGGGAGAAGGTCTGCGTCGGTCGGTTGCAGGTACGGAGAAGCTCGCGACAGAGCGCGCGGAGAGGGAAGCAAGGGCGCCTGCAAGCACGCGTGGTGGCCTGCGGGTGCTGGCAGGGGTGTGGTGAAGCGTGGCCCGCCACTACAGTGGCGCGTGGTGGCCGGTTGTGGAAGAGAGAGCGCGACAGGGCTCGCAGAGAAGCTTGTGGCGGAGGCGCCTGCAGGCATGCGCAGAGGCAAGGGCAGCCTGCAGGCTTGCGTGGAATGGGCTGGGGCTGCTGCTGCCGCCTTGCCGCTGTTGCTGGAGCTTTGAGCTTCAAGCTTGAAGCCTGCGGCAATGGATGAAGTGGCGTGGAAGGTGAAAACAGTGAAGAAGGCCACCACGCCCACCGGCTCTTTGAAGAGCTGGGCGGTGGTGGTTTCATGGTGGTGGGTGCTCACCACAGTGAAGACTCCTGTCCATCGGGTGTCTCCTTAGAGGAGGAGGGCCGGCGTATGGAGGGAGAGGGAGGAGAGGACGGTGGCCTGGAAGTGACCTACGTTGGCTTTTGAAGTGGAGGACCAGGCTGCCTTTGTAAAGGAGCCGTGGCTTTTTTATAGAGGAAGAAGCCATGCACGGCCAGGGAGAGGCAGCCGCAGGGAAGGGTAGGAGCAGGGAATGGTGCGAAGAAGATGTTGTCATGCAATGCAGCTGCGGGAAGAAAAAGTCAAAAATCAAAAAGAAATAAAAAATGAAGATGGAAATTTGTGAGAAAGCACTTGAGGAAAAATGTAATTGCGAGGCTAATTTATTTCACTATCCTCCCCTCTTAATTAAATGCATGCATGCATGCATTTTTACAAATACAACTATGGAACCCTAATATGCACTGGTAATGCTAGGAAATAGCACAAGACGACACAATTGCAGGTGTATTTTTGTGGTGCAATCACGCGCCAGCAGGCCACCCTCACCTCTCTCCGTGCAAGCCAGCAGGCCACCCTCACCTCTCTCCGTGCAAGCCAGCAGACCGCCCTCGCCTCTCTCCGCGCAAGCCGGCAGCTGGCACAGCCTCTTCCATGCGTGCGCCAGCCGCTCCACACTGCCCGCACACACGAAACCGGGCGCAGGCGGTCATGCGAGCCGAGCGTGCACTGTAGCCACTGTTCACGCTAGAGAGCGCGACACTGTGGCTACAGTGTGGTGACCGGTAAGTTTCTCACTTATCTGGTCACTTGACGCTCTCTCTCTGCACCGCAACCTGTGCTAGCCTGTGCCCGCGTCTCTCTCCGTGCCTGCTCTTGCGTCAGCATTCGCCCGCGTCTTCGCCCGCTTCAGCGCATAGCACCTTCTCCTGCACCCACCTCTTCGTGCAGCGCAGTGCGCTGTGACCCTTCCCCTCGCACTCACACCCTCCTGCGTGCGCCCACATCTTCGCACGCCTATGCACCTGCGCGTGTGCGTGGCCATCAGACGATGCGCTGGGGCTCCAGACGGCTTAACTCGCCTCCTTCACTCCAGCAGAAGCGCTCTCTCTCTTTCACCGCACTCTCTCACTCTCTCTGCAGACACATACACACACAAACTCACACTCTCGCACACACACACTCTCACTTATACACTACTATATACTGATATATATATACATATATATATATATATATATATTTATATACATATATATATATACATATATCTATACATATATTAGTACTTATATAACTAAGTATTAGTATACATACATAAATATCTATATACTTATATATATAGATATATACACACATATATTTACATATATACATATATTTATATACGTATAAATATATAAATATATATATATATATAGCTATATATATATTATTACCTATATAACTAAGTATAAGTATAGATACATATATATATATATATATACACAAATATACATACATATATACATATATATCTTTAACTATATATACATACATATATATATATATATATATATATATACATATCTATCTACATATATCTATATACATATATTACTATATATATATACATCTATATAGTTATATATACATACATATACATATATATATATCTATACATATATCTATCTATACATATATTTACATATCTATATATATATACATATATATATATTTACATATAGATATATATTTACAGATATATATATATATATATATATATTTTCATATCACTTACCATACGTTGTATCATGGGAATATCTGCACCAGTTGCTGATATTCCCTGATACACGCGTACAGAAAGCATTTTTTGCACACATCTTTCACCCATCCATCCTACACTCCACGCGACACTTCGTCCTGTTGGTTGCGTCTTTCTAGACGACGACCGACTCGACACCGTGCTACACGCCATCTTCACCTCCACCCCCACCCCTATATACATATATAATATATACATATATATATATATACTATATTTACCTTATTTCTATTTCTCTTTCTTGCCATTAAAAAGATAAACAAAAAAATATACAAAAGAGAAAAGATAATCCTTGACTTGCAGGTACTCAGTCTTGCGAATAGCAAGACCAGTTTTGGAACCCTAATTTGGCTCAAACCCAAGAACCTGATTTTGAGGGTGTAACTCAAGGACAAAAATTATCAGAAAAAAATATTAAATAGAAAAACACCAAAAGCATAATAAACGAACGGAAGAGATTCGTTATAGGAAAGGTGTAGAAACTTCTTCACCTCTAATCCCACTTCCCTGAGTTCGACCCTAGGCCTAAAAGTGACCAAGATAAAATCAAGTAGGCTAGGTAAAATTTTTTTTAAAGAGATGGTTAGGCTTGATTTATGTTAACCACTATACGCATTTCAACAATAACATCACCATATTAACACAACCTATCTGGGCCCGAACACACTATCTTTTCTGGCACCGTTTCCAGGGAAGTGCGCATTCAAGTAAGTTTTTACTCCATTCCTTTCATTTTCCTCTTCTCACACCCTTCTCTTCACGGGTGTCTCTGTTTTTGGTGTGTAGGTAAACCAGTTGCAAGGAGAAGGCAGGCAGACGAAGTCGGAGATGTGCGCAGATCCAAGGCGGGAACGAGATCGTGAAGACACCGACACCGCACTGGAGCTTCGCACACATTGCTGAACAAGTAGGTCTTCCTTTCTTAGCAACTTAGGTCAACTTGTCACCTTAATAAAAAAAAAAACTAAAAAAAAACTTCTTGGGATCTCTTGGGGCAAGTGGATTAAAAATCACTTGCTTGATTGTTTGCCATTACTCCCACCACCCCGGGATTTCCCGCCAAACTTCACATAGAAAAGATCCAAGAATCTTGATTCTTGAATTTTTCGCCGTGTGAAGTATTCTTTAAGGAAAAAATAAAAAGATTGATTGCTATCCCTCTTTGCCTCAGTTATCTGCAATTCGGGATCACATTTTTGGTGGGGAGACTTGGAATTGAGTTGATTCCAACCCCACCACGACCTTTCACGTGCCTAAGATTCGATCCCGAACATTTCAACCCCAACAATTTGATTTTCTTTATTTTATGGTTGAGCCTTGTGTTTGGAAATCATTTTGGTGATTGGGGGCACTTGAATTGAAGTGCTTTGGCTCCCTTTCACACTAATCTAAAATTGATTCGTGCATCCACACATAGAAATCTCCATCTAGGGAAGCCCATTGCATTTTAGCATGCATTAACCAACTGACATTGAAGAAGGGTTTGTTGGGCTTAGAAGAAAACTTGTATTCTTTCAAAACCCGGAGATTGGTTGAATTGGTAATTCAGAGAAATCCTAAAATCCATACTAAACACTGAATTCTAAAAACCATTCACCAATTAAAACTTCAATTCGGGGAGATTTCCCCTTTGTATGCCTGGTTTACACACTTTACAAAATCAATCACTTGGGCATTACCCGTAAATAACGCCCTTCACATTCCAGAAGCACTTGATCCTAAACCTCTAATTAAAATTGGTAGAAACTTGACCCTTATTAAGGATTGGTGGTCTAACTACCTGCATGTAGTGCCTACATTCTGGTGAGGGTTCCCGCGTGCTATCGGGTGTCTAAGACTGGGGCAAACACCTTTCAATCTGGCCCGGTGGTTCCACGGTGCTCGCATTCGGTCCCGTAGGTCGTGATAGTAGGTAACTTAGATCTTTAGGTCTTAGGGCACACTATAGAGGTTAGGAATTTGATTGTATTGATTTGTCATCAAGTGTACCTTTGCGGTGTCATTTCTCTCATCTCTTTTCCCTTCGTATCCCCCCAATTCTTCCTGCGGTAGTGCATGTTTGTGAGGAGGTCACAAAACCCTGAACTGTGTGAATTGCCTGATAATTTTATAAAAGAAGCCGAATCATCCTCCTCCTCCACAAACATTGCTGCACGCCCACCCCCAAATCTCGAGGGAGGAAACCACCCTCAAAACCCACCAGGTGGTGGAGCCTTGGATCCCATAACCCACCTCCAAGCCCAAATGGAAATGTATAATGAACAAATTGAAGCCATTAGGGAAACATTGGAGGAAATGCAGAACCCTCCTGTTGAAGCGACTGACTCGATCGTGTTTTAACAGTTATTGCGTCGTAGTATAGGTGATCAAGCGTCATCAACAAATAAAAGTTTTTATTACTCGAAAATCGGAGTATCCGAGGTCGAACACAGGGAGCAATCGGAATTTACTACTAATCTCAAATGTAATTAAACACTCTAATTTACTCAAAAGTTTAATTCAAATGCATTTAAAAAGTAATCCCGGCAAAAGAGTAAAATTGGACGTCTGATCACAAGATCAGACGTCGTCTTAAAAGTGTTTTCCCTTCTTTGATTATTCTTCTTCTTCTGATCTTGCTTTCTTTCTTCTGCAGCCTTCACTTTGCTTCTTCTCTTCTATCTTCTTCTTCTTCCTTGGTCTTCTGTCTTGGCCTTTCTTCTTCTTCTTCTTCTCTGCTTTGCTCAGCCTCTTCTTCAGAGTTCTGCTCCTTCTCTTCTCCTTCCTGCGGCTAAGTCTCTTCTCTTCAACTCTCAGCCTGCCTGCACAAGAAGCAAAACCTACCCTGTCCCTCTACCCGCACGTCTCTCTCTCTCTGCAAATCACTACAGGACGCTCTCCCAGAGCCACAGGTAATCGGGTCGGGTAGCGCACCCGGGACCAGGCGCACCGGCGTGAGGGTGATGCTTGAGGTGTGCTCAGATTGGGTCGGGTCGGATCCCGCCAGATCCACGAGGTGAAACCGCGGACGAGGCGAGCGTGGGTAAGGTGAGGGACCTCACCCCTGTGCATTCGGAGGCAACGAGAAGATAACACAAATTCACTTTATACTACTCCTGCGCCTCGTAGATTTCCGATGTGGGACTATTAGTTCCGCCCTGCTCTCGTGCGCACCTGCAGAACGCTCTTCACGCTCCGCTCAGTTGCAGCCTCAACTCTCTTCACTGGATAACTGGATGCTTGCACGCAACTCACTCCACTCCACAGCAGCTGAAATCCTGAAGCCACGGAGCCTGAGCGTGCTTGGAAGCTGCTTCAACCATTGTCAATGGCGGCTGCAGCTCTGATCTTGTCATGCATGAATACGGCCTATTGGCCTAATCAAACCACCTGCAGACCTTCACCGTGGCACGGCGAAGGTGGTGCGACGTGCAGCAGATCGCGGGGTGGCCTAGGCATGCGTGCCTAGGTCATCCTGTGACCAGAGGTGTAGGTGTGTTCGGGGAGCTGTTGTGGAGGTGTAGAGGGATGGTGGATGGGCGGAGGTTGCTCGGTGAGGTGAGGTGGAGCCTCTGAGTTGGTCGGCAAGTCGTGCGGAAGTGTGGAGCAACGGGGGCGACTCGCCGGAGGTTGGTCGGAGGCGAGGAAGATGGCGGTGGTCAGCGACGGTCGAGGGTCGATTGATGAAATAAGGTGAGGGGAATGAAAGAGGGGATAGAGGAGAATAGTTTAAACCTAACTACAGGGATGAAGGGGATGGAGAGGCGGACAGCTGTACCTGCTGTCGCCAGAGAAGAAGATGCCCGGTGGGGAGGACGGCGGCGACGATGGGTTTGAGGCAGCATGTGCGGGTATTGCGACGTGGAGGAGAATCAGGAAGAAGTCTCTGCCACTGGTTTTGTGGCAGAGCGAAGAGGAAAGGAAAGAAATGCTCGCCGGAGCTCGCTGGGTACCCTGGCCGGGAAGGAAGAGACGAATCTGAGGTGAAACCCCGGCCAGGTCGAGCTGAAATTGGGAGGCCGGGTTTGGGGTTTCTTTTATAGGCATTAGGCCGTGTGTTCAGAGCTTGGAGGGCACGCCTTTGTCTCCGACGGCTCACCGGAGAAGGAAAGTGGGTGGATGCCCAAATCCCTCGTGCGTTCGCATGAGAGATTGGGATCAAATCAGGGATCATGACTGGCCTCAGATGGAAGGGAATTCCTCAGAGAATCTCCCTTCCATTTCTGGGCGGGGATCTCTAAGGAATCAGAGAGTATTCCCTCTCTAATCCTCGCCGGAGAAGGATTCTGCCCCAATAATGGTGGAAGGACCTGATTGCAAGGTTGGCGAGGAAGTTAGGGGGTTCTCTGCGATGATTTTCAAAAGTTAGGGACCAAATTATGATTTCGGTGTACTAAATTGCAAAGTAGGTCAAGATGACCTCCCCTTAGGTCCAAATTTTGGTAAAAACCTAATTTGTACCTAAGGAATCTAATGGTGTTGTTGGATTTTAGGTTTGACTACGTTTGACTAAACATTTTGCATAAAAACCCAAATTAGGTCAATTGATGAGTTAGGACCCTAATCGAGGTCAAACTGGGTTCCAAAGGCCAATTTGAATGTTCTAAATCCTAGAGGATATTTTTCCATGATTTTTAGAGGGTTTACTTGGTTTTTATCCTGACCGAAACCTTGTTGAATTAAGCGGGTCTGTTTTAGGGTTACTAAATGTCATTTAATTCCTAGATTGCACATAAACACATTTCTGATTGACTCAACCAACTTTTTATCTTATTTAGACCATTTGACCTATGTTTTTTCTCTCAGAAATCCCGTTTATGTATTGCAATGGTAAAATTACAGTTTTAACCTTTATTTCATGTTTTCTTCTCAGAGCACTTATTCCTTCATTTAGGCCTTCTACTAGGTTATGTAGGAGCTTTTATTCTCTTTATTGGGTCAAAATGAGCTAGTTATGGCTCATGATGAGGCTCTCATCATACCCCCATGCCATCTTTTGCTAGTCCCTTAGCAAAATTTCAAGGTTTTAACTTCTGTTCTAGACCCTGAGTGTAAGTACTTTTCTTTTTCTTTTGTGATTAGGTTAGAATGTCGACAATAGGCCTAGAGGTATTCAAGTACCAACCAAAATCCGGACCTGTTCCGCTTTAGCCTCAGTCCTCCGCAAAGGTTTCTAAGGCCCACAGAAACTAACCTAGGGTTTGTTGGACTCTGCGGTTAAAGCACCCGTGCTTGAGACATTCTTAGCCTAAGTTCAGTTTGCAGTGCATTTTTGTAAGAGAGAGATAGAAGATTTATTTGTTTGGGGAACTTTTCTCTCTCTTTTTCTTTTTATTTCTAGCTTCGGATTAGCTTCTCAACACGGTCTGTATCGGATTCCTCGTCCCCATCATCAATCCTCAAGGGTCCCTGGCTTTCGAGATTTCGAGATAATCCCGCCCATGGCATTCTGTGGCCGAATTCAGACCCTGGCGATCGACATTTCGTGATAATGCCGCCCATGGTATCTGAACTAGCAGAGTGCTTACATGCCCCTAGTAGGATATTTAAATATCCTAAGAGACAAGCACCGAGGAGACGATATGTTATGCATCTTCGAGGGGAATTTCCCGCCTCTCCGCGCTGGGAACTCGTCCAAATCAACTTGTGTTGATTGGCCGCTCCTAATCTAGGTGACTTTTTCAGAACATTAAATGCTTTTGCGTGATTTTGATATTTATGCGCACTGAACCAAACTGTGTGTGAATTTGGGGTGCTTAGGTTACCGAATCCCGCAAATCGAAGGTCAGTTAACGAGGCCGAATACTTCTTAAGCCTTAGACCTAATACTTAAGCTTCGCATTTTCCCCAACCTCTTGAGGATTATCCAGATTTTAGCGGATACGTGAATTTTTAAGCTAAAGAATCTAGCCCAAGAGGCCTAAGACCAGCGTTCCCGCTAATCTCTTGTTATGTCTCCTTAGCACTTTTCTTTTATTTCTTTTCTTAATCTGGTCTAGAACTTCGATTAATTCCTTAATCTTTTACTAATGACTATTTCTTTTTCTTTCTCATTTTGTGCTCCTTTTTGTCATTTTACTCTTTTTCTCCTCCTTATGTTCACAAAATTTCCTCCCTCCCCCATTTTTTTGTTCTTTTTCATAATTTTTCAATTTTTTTGTGCTTTTGACATATGCAAAATTTTTTTTGTGTGTGAGAATCCTTCTATTTTTTTTCTTGGTTCTATATGTATGCACTTTATCACCCCCCCATGCCTAAGTTTTGCAATGTCCTCATTGTAAACGGAGGGTGTGAAATAGTGTTGAGGTCAGGGACTTAGAACAGGATACATCGGGTGGGTGAATGAGTCGAAAATGACTGATGCGGATGATTTCAAGCTCTGATACATGTACCAGAGGTGGGATCAACTATCTAAGGCTAAACTCAAGGTGCAATAGATGTGGAGTACAGACGGATAATCAGACGGGTCTCTATTTTTGGGATGACGGGTTGCCTCCCGTTAAGCGCTAAATTCAATGCCTTCAGTCGAGCGGAAAATGGGGTGGAGAGGGAGTGGTCAAATCAGTGGAATTTTGTAAAACAAGCACCTTGATTAAGAGCCTGGTTGATCCAACCAGGTGCTTGTTAAGATCAGTCGGCTGATGATGCAGCCCAAACCCAATAAGTCTGGTGGGTTGATAGATGTAGATCAACAGATGCGGAACCCACCATATGTAGTGAATTTCAAATGAATATGGAAGTGAAAACTTGGGTTAAGGCTGAGTCGACTCAGCCTGGTCAAAGTAGGGTTCCGAAAAATAATCAATGTAAGGTGTGGAATCCCTATAGGGGTGATCATAGAATGACGGCTCCTGTTTTTCGATCTGATCAATGCCCGATACCCAGTATAGATATGGAGTTGAATCATCTGCAAACGGCTCAGTGAGAGGTGAATCGGAATAGAAATTGAGTCCAGTTGCGGGTCGGGGTAGGGAACGGGTTTTGATTGGTTCTGTATATGTGGAGCAGGTGGCTTCAAAGAAAATTGGCTTGTTATAATCAGGAAGCAGATTTTCTCCGATGTTATGGTCAGATTCGAAATCGTCGGAGAGTTTGCGAAAATCAAAATTTTAATGAGATTCAAGATCATGAGTTCCACCATAGAATAAATCATATGTTGTATACTTAGCAGCCTGACTGGAGTCTAGCCTAAATGTTAATTCTGAGCTTAAAAGGGTGTCCTTATTTGGTAGAGGCTCAGGTTTAAAGTTCGTAGGGCAGACCCAATCGAAACCCCACTCGTCCAACTCCTCGATTTCTGTATCGTAGATTGGCATGACTTTCGAAAAATTGATTAGTTCCTCTGAGGATGTTGGCAAGGGATATTCATCAAATCGAGGCCCAAAATCATATTCTTCATTAAAAGATTGATCTTCTTCATATGGGGCCTTGAAATCTTCAGAATATGATTCAGATCTAGGTTCTAGGCTTAGGATGTGGGTTGAATTACTAGAATCTAGGTCTGAATAACCTTCGAGGGTCACCTTATCAGAATAAGGGACGGAATTTATACCCTCGAGAGGTTCAATTCTACTCTCATTCTTGCAGGAGTTTTGGGATTCTAGAATGGGCTCATCATGGTATTTTCCTGCATTTGGAGCTTCCCAACCTTCTTCAATATTAGGCACATTATACTCCATCTGGGTTGGGAATCCACAACCATTTTGTGCCTCAAACCCGAGATCAGATTGATCCTCGATGTTGTCCCAAGATAGTTCCTCCTCTGTTTGTGGTATATACGGGTATTTCTGGTCAATAACTTGTTTTACTAATCTCATTATCTCTTCCCATATTTCAAGACTATCTTGGTGTTACTTCCAAAGTTGAGGATTTGTCATACATTGAAGGTATTCAATATTGTGCAGTTTTTCTATCTCAATGTATGCAGTAATGATCAAGTCACGGGTTGATCCTTTTGTGGCTTCTGCTAATAGTACTTGGGCACAAGTTATGATAAAGGTTGTGGTTGTTGGGACATCAACCTGAATGTTTCCTACTGGTGTTGAGGTTTCTTCATTTTCATAGAATTTCATGGCATCCTCAATCATTTTATCTCTCATGGATCTCTGATATTCAGGTTTCTTGAATGGTAGTCCTAGGTGGTTTGGCTGCATATTTGGATCAGGTGGTGGAATCCAAATGTAGAATCAGAGTTTGAATCAAGATGTAGAATCAAGTTATGGAGCGATCAGATCTGAATAACGAGTCCCACTAAAAATGTGTGTGTGTTCTCTAAAGCGAAAAGATGAGGGACTGGAGATGTTTTTGACCCAATCAAGACACCCAAAGACGTTTGGATGACTATGGAGGTTCGGGGCGGATGGACCCCTGGATCAGAAGATCGTCCACCTGAGAATTACCTGGGCAGCCAGAGAGGGAGAGTCCCGCAAAGACCCCTACACGGTAGAGCGTCCCCACGGGTTGCAGGGTTTCCCCCACCCGACCTCTCTTGTCACTGAGATTCCATGTAGACCAGAATGGGGACCTTGACCTCTTAAGTCTACCACTTTTATTTCAAAGGTGCTTTAGGGTTCTCACTTGAACTTTAGATATTTTGATGTTGTAACCTAATTTAGAGGTTGGTTGACCCAAAGGGTCAACTTCACCTGACCTGTCCTATAGATGGCAGAATGATTCTAGGTTTGGAGCCTAGAGATCACCTTGATTCGACTCCCAGGTTATTAGGTCCAAAAATTTTAAGATTCAAGTGATTTTAGAGCTTCTTTTTCTTTAGGGTTTGTCTTGTTTAGATCTCTTCAATCAAGGTCTTGGGTGACACACTGATGCGGGAAGGTTTATTTCCTTTTATGCGGGCATGTGTGACTAACACTCTAAGATCCTACTGTAGAAACCCTAATTTGGTTCTATTTCCAATCCTTTTTTCTTTTTCACAAAAATTCTCTTTGGACTTGAAAGCAAGAAGCGTGTTGTCCGTAGAGATTAAGAGTTATTTCTATTAGGCACATGAATTTGTGGGATAGAATCTAAAAAAAAATCGCTCCAACTTCAAGAAGAATTAAAAAATTTTTGCAAAATTAGGAAATGTTTGCCTTAAAGATGGTGATTACTATATAAAGAAGGCAATTGATTCCTAAATTGATTTTCTTCCTTTTGTCTTTTAGGATTAGGGGATAGTTTAAGGAAGAAAAGAAATTACCTGCCCTGGAGTCGTTGACTTGCGGGAGGGATTTTCTCGTGAAATACCTGCAAGATCAAAACAAAGCAAAGTAGGGCAAGTTAGTGTTCAATATGATAAAAAGAATGTAGTGACTAGTGATAAATTGCGCGTTGCTCCCCGGCAACGGCACCAAAATGTTGAAGCGACTGACTCGATCGTGTTTTAACAGTTATTGCGTCGTAGTATAGGTGATAAAGCGTCGTCAACAAATAAAAGTTTTTATTACTCGAAAATCGGAGTATCCGAGGTTGAACACAGGGAGCAATCGGAATTTACTACTAATCTCAAATGTAATTGAACACTCTAATTTACTCAAAAGTTTAATTCAAATGCATTTAAAAAGTAATCCAGGAAAAAGAGTAAAATTGGATGTATGATCACAAGATCAGACATCTTAAAAATGTTTTCCCTACTTTGATTATTCCTCTTCTTCTGATCTTACTTTCGTTCTTCTGCAGCCTTCACTTTGCTTCTTCTCTTCTGTCTTCTTCTTCTTCCTTGGTCTTCTGTCTTGGCCTTTCTTCTTCTTCTTCTTCTTCTCTGCGTTGCTCAGCCTCTTCTTCAGAGTTCTTCTGCTCCTTCTCTTCTCCTTCCTACGGCTAAGTCTCTTCTCTTCAACTCTCAGCCTGCCTGCACAAGAAGCAAAACCTACCCTGTCCCTCTACCCGCACGTCTCTCTCTCTGTCTGCAAATCACTCACAGGACGCTCTCCCAGAGCCGCGGGTAATCGGGTCGGGTAGCGCACCCGGGACTAGGCGCACCGGCGTGAGGGTGATGCTTGAGGTGTGCTCAGATAGGGTCGGGTCGGATCCCACCAGATCCACGAGGTGAAACCGCGGACGAGGCAAGCGTGGGTAAGGTGAGGGACCTTACCCCTGTGCGTTCGGAGGCAACGAGAAGATAACACAAATTCACTTTATACTACTCCTGCGCCTCGTAGATTTCCGGTGTGGGACTATTAGTTCCGCCCTGCTCTCGCGCGCGCCCGCAGAATGCTCTTCGCGCTCCGCTCAGTTGCAGCCTCAACTCTCTTCACTGGATAACTGGCTGCTTGCACGCAACTCACTCCACTCCACAGCAGCTAAAATCCTGAAGCCACGGAGCCTGAGCGTGCTTGGAAGCTACTTCAACCGTTGTCAATGGCGGCTGCAGCTCCGATCCTGTCATGCATGAATACGGCCTATTGGCCTAATCAAACCACTTGTAGACCTTCACCGTGGCATGGCGAAGGTGGTACGACGTGCAGCAGGTCGCGGGGCGACCTAGGCGTGCGTGCCTAGGTCGTCCTGTGACTGGAGGTGTGGGTGTGCTCGGGGGGCTGTTGTGGAGGCGTAGAGGGATGGTGGATGGGCAGAGGTTGCTCGGTGAGGTGAGGCGGAGCCTCTGAGTTGGTCGGCGAGTTGTGCTGAAGTGTGGAGCGACGGGGGTGACTCACCGGAGGCTGGTTGGAGGTGAGGAAGATGGCGGTGGTCAGCGACGGTCGAGGGTCGATTGATGAAATAAGGTGAGGGGAATGAAAGAGGGGATAGAAGAGAATAGTTTAAACCTAACTACAGGGACGAAGGGGACGGAGAGGCGGACAGCTGTACCTGCTGTCGTCGGAGAAGAAGATGCCCAGTGGGGGAGGACGGCGGCGACGATGGGTCTGAGGCAGCGTGCACGGGTATTGCGCGACGCGGAGGAGAATCAGGAAGAAGTCTCTGCCACTGGTTTTGTGGCAGAGCGAAGAGGAAAGGAAAGAAATGCTCGTCGGAGCTCGCTGGGTACCCTGGCCGGGAAGGAAGAGACGAATCTGAGGTGAAACCCTGGCCAGGTCGAGCTGAAATTGGGCGGCCGGGTTTGGTTGTTCTTTTATAGGCATTGGGCCATGTGTTCAGAGCTTGGAGGGCACGCCTTTGTCTCCGACGGCTCGCCGGAGAAGGAAAGTGGGTGGATCCCAAATCCCTCGTGCGTTCGCACGAGAGATTGGGATCAAATCAGGGATCATGACTGGCCTCAGATGGAAGGGAATTCCTCAGAGAATCTCCCTTCCATTTCTGGGAGGGGATCTCTAAGGAATCAGAGAGTATTCCCTCTCTAATCCTCGCCAGAGAAGGATTCTGCCCCAATAATGGCGGAAGGACCTGATTGCAAGGTTGGCGAGGAAGTTAGGGGGCTCTCTGCGATGATTTTCAAAAGTTAGGGACCAAATTATGATTTGGGTGTACTAAATTGCAAAGTAGGTCAAGATGACCTCCCCTTAGGTCCAAATTTTGGTACAAACTTAATTTGGACGTAAGGAATCCAATGGTGAAGTTGGATTTTAGGTTTGACTACGTTTGATTGAACATTTTGCATAAAAACCCAAATTAGGTCAATTGATGAGCTAGGACCCTAATCTAGGTCAAACTGGGTTCCAAAGGCCAATTTGAATGTTCTAAATCCTAGAGGATATTTTTCCATGATTTTTAGAGGGTTTACTTGATTTTTATCCTGACCGGAACCTTGTTGAATTAAGCAGGTCTGTTTTAGGGTTACCAAATGTCATTTAATTCCTAGATTGCACATGAACCTATTTCTGATTGACTCAACCCACTTTTTATCTTATTTAGACCATTTGACCTATGTTTTGCCTCTGAGAAATCCTGTTTATGTACTGCAATGGTAAAATTGTAGTTTTAACCTTTATTTCATATTTTCTTCTTAGAGCACTTATTCCTTCATTTAGGCCTTCTACTAGGTTATGTATGAGCTTTTATTCTCTTTATTGGGTCAAAATGAGCTAGTTATGGCTCATGATGAGGCTCTCGTCACCTCCCGAACGGAAGGAGCCTAGGTCTCTTAGCTCCTATCAGAATCCCGCTGCTACAGAGACCATAGGACAAATTCGGGTCCCCATGGGCGGGGACGACTTTGAACTAAAACCTAACATAATTGGCCTGATAAATTTTCACTTCCATGGTCTTGCAAGTGAAGATCCTTTTCTCCACTTGGAAGACCTAACCCGATTGGTTGAAACTATTAAACCAAGAAATATCAGGTTACCTATAGTCCTCATGAAAATGTTCCCGTTTTCATTGCTGGACAAAGCGTCGTAGTGGTTACGCACCCTTGGGAGAACCATCCACTCTTGGGAAGAGATGAGAACAGCGTTTCTCAAGAAGTTCTTCCCAATCGGGCAAACCAATGCGCTTCGCCGTGTTATCACTTCATTTACGCAACAAAATGGCAAATAGTTTCATGAGGCATGGGAGAGATATAATGACCTCCTCAGGAAGTGTCTGCACCACGGTCTGCCTAAGTGGCATATAGCCCAGATTTTCTACTATGGGCTAAATGAGACTTTGGAGCAGATTGCAGACGCTTCCTGCGGAGGGAATTTCATGAATAAAGACGAGAATGGAGCATTTGAATTATTTGAAAATATGAGCGAAAACTCAATGAACAATGCTTCCACTGTCACCTTTAATTGTACCAGCCTGCCCCGAAATGTCCATGAAGTTGACATGGGACCCTCCCATTCATCCACAGATCTTAGCCTTATCGCACAAAAGTTGGATGAAGTCTCTGTCGTGCACAAGAAGCTGGATGAGCTTCTGGCCAACCCCACCCGTTCTATGGCAAACACCCCCACCTCACCACTTCGTCACAATCCCAATTCTTCCAACTCCAGGCTTATCCCGAGAAACCCTGTAAGACCTTCCTTACCGAGTGTCGCGCCGAGCGATTCGGCAAGTCATGTGGATCTGGCTTCTGCGAGCTAGTATTTTGACATGGAGGACCAAGCCTCCATGTGCTCGGACGCATATTTACATGCGGACGCGTCATCTGGCATAGAAGACGCCTGCGCCCTGGGAAACAACCTGTTCTCTGCCACTTATACCCAGGGTGGCGAAATCATCCGAACTTCATATGGTCCAACAACCCGCAGCGCCAAAACCCCGCGGGCGGACCAATGCGACCGTCCGCACCCGTCATCCCAAGGGTCCAGTCTAATCCTATGGCAAATCCGCCATCAGGCCCTTGCGTACTGCAAACCGAACACGCATCAAGTCCTCTTGAAAAATTGATGCAAATGATGACGAAAATGTCAAAGCGCCATGAAGAGAACATGACCTCTCTTCAGCACCAATTGGCGCAGCAGAATGCTGAGATCAGTCAACTACGGATGGCGACTCGATCTCAGGGCACTCTCCCAGCCCAACTTGTTCCCAACCTACGAAATTTCGTACCCCGTGGTCCTCAACCACAGGTATGACCTTTTGAGGGGCAGGTTCATGAAATTCTGCAGGCTCTGAGCATTCCACCGGGATTTCAGGCTAATCTTGTTGTAGCACCTAACTCTTATGTCCCTATTGCGAACCCTCCTCCGCCGTATGATCCCACTGGACTCGCATCGTCCAATGCAATCACTACGAGGAGCGGTAAGTGAATCGTCGATCTGCCTTGAACTAATCCTGGCCCATCTTCTTCATCACCCTCTCATTCAGGATGCGCACCGCATTTGCGAGAGGACGATACACCCAAATTGGTGCCAGAATCAATCCCATTCCCTGAGGCTCTACTAAGGGAGCCAAAAGGCAAGAAGAAAGATATGTAGGCCTTTGATAACTTGCGTAATTTTTTCAGGGATGTTGAAATCAAGGTACCCCTGCTAGCGGCTATCGACCACATACCTACTGTCGCCCAATTTTTCAAAGACTACACAACACCCAGGCGACAGTCAAAGAAAACTAAGAATCCGGTGGTTCTCTCGCCTCATGCGAGTTGTGCTATACTGTCAAATCTACCACCGAAGCAAAAAGATCCGGGCACACCACTTATTTCCTGTAGCATCCAAGGCTGCAATTTTAACCGTGCCTTGCTTGATCTAGGATCTTCCATCAATCTTATACCAACCATCATGCTCAAAAAATTTTCCTTGGGAAATCTGAAACCCACCCCTGTCACGTTACAATTGGCAGATCGTTCTGTCAAAATTCCGAAGGGTGTGGTGGAAGACGTGGTGGTTAGGGTTAATAGTCTCTGTTTTCCTGTTGACTTTCTTATTTCAGATATGGAAGTTCCTAGCTCACTTTCTGATTGTCCGATCATCCTTGGTTGACCTTTCTTGGCCACAGCCCGCGCCCATATCGACTGCGAGTCGGGTTGTATTGAGATTGCCGTTGGATCTGAAAAGCTCAAGATTAACATCTTGAAGGCAGCCAAGAACTTTGATTGCGATTGCATCGAGGATGACACGTCTGACGAGGACATGGCCGTCAGCGCATGTATCGGACTAATTGGGACCTATTCTGACTGTTGCGGATTACCTTTAAACACTGACGATTGCCTGACCGATACATATTGTGATGTTGCCCCATCCCTCCCTATTCCCGTACCTTCTCCTGACCAGACTTCTGACGAGGTTTTCTTTGCTTCCCATACCTCATGGTCTGAGTCATATCCGGGCTACTCACAGCTGGTCCACACTCTTGAAGACCGGATTGCCCTTTCTTTCCTGCCAAATCAGGCAGATTTGCAACTCCACACTGGGACCATGAGCCCATATACTACTCACTGGGGCTATTCCTTTTTGGATCCATATATCCAAGAAGCCCCTCTTCTTGGCCAATCTGAGGGCCAACTTCGTCCTCCAGATTTGTTTTCTAATTCTCCTGGGACACTCTCGTCCCAAGAAATGCCAAACCTTTCACCATCCACTCCCGAGCTGAAAGAGTTGCCTAGTACACTTAATTATGTTTTCCTAAGACCAAATGAAACGCTCCCCATAATCATCAGTTCAAAATTGACCAGGGAGTAAGAGTGCAAACTAATTGAGGTCCTTATGGAACACAAGGCAGCCATTGGATGGTCTTTATCAGACTTATCTGGCATTAGCCCCTCCTACTGCACTCATGGTATATATACGGAGGAGGAGGCTCGACCTTCCCGCGAGATGCAGCGACGTCTCAACCCCAACATGCAGGAGGTCATTAAGAAGGAAATTATTAAGTGGCTGGATGTGGGTATAATCTACCCAATCAGCGATAGCCCCTAGGTGAGTCCGATTCACGTTGCGCCCAAAAAGGATAGACTCACCATCCGTGTCAATGACAGGGGCGAATCCATCCCTACACGCACTCCTAGATCTTGGAGAGTGTGTGTAGATTATAGGAAACTCAATGCTACAACTAAGAAAGATCACTTTCCGCTACCTTTCATTGACCAAATCCTGGAGCGGTTAGCGGGAAATAAATTTTTCTGTTTCCTGGATGGATTCTCAGGATATAACCAGGTTGTAATTGACCCCCGGGACCAAGAGAAAACCATCTTTACCTGCCCCTTCGGCACCTTTGCATTTAGAAGGATTCCACTTGGACTTTGCAATGCGCCAGCAACATTCTAGAGATGTATGCTGGCAATATTTCATGACATGGTGGGTGACTTTCTCGAGGTCTTCATGGATGACTTTTCGATCTTTGGACCATCTTTCGATGACTGCCTTGCCAACCTGACCCGTATCCTTAGGAGATGTATTGATGTTAACCTCGTGCTTTCTTGGGAAAAAAGTCATTTTATGGTGCATGAGGGAATTGTTCTCAGGCATATCATCTCCGACAGGGGTATCGAGGTTGACAGAGCTAAGCTTGATGTAATTGCTGATTTACCTGTGCCTGGCTCTGTCAAACAAATCCACTCCTTCTTGGGACACGTCGGTTTCTATAGGAGATTTATCAAAGATTTCTCCAAGATTTCTTGACCTTTAACTCATCTCCTATCAACTGACGTACCCTTCGATATGGGCCCTGACTGCATACGAGCATTCACGCAGCCGCGTAATGCTGTCACCAAGGCCCCTGTTCTCTAGCCACTTGATTGGTCCCTCGACTTTGAACTCATGTGTGATGCTTCCGACCTTGCAGTCGGAGCCATCCTGGGACAAAGACGTGATAGACACCCCTTCGTGGTGTACTACGTCAGTAAGACATTGGACGAGGCCCAACGTAATTATACTACCACTGAAAAAGAACTACTGGCAGCCGTCTTTGGGCTGGAGAAATTTCACTCTTACCTTCTGGGCTCACATGTTACTGTTTTCACTGATCACACGGCCATTCGCCATCTCATGCACAAGAAGGATGCCAAGCCTAGACTGATTCGTTGGATCCTTCTACTCCAAGAATTTGACATTGAGATCCGCGATAAGGCCGGTGCCCAAAATGTTGTGGTTGATCATCTTTCCGGACTAGACCTTGACCATATTGGACTTACTCTGCCGATCAATGAAATTTTTCCTGATGAGCACCTATTGGCAATTAATGTGGCAAGTGGACCTTGGTATGCTGACATTGCCAATTACCTTGCTTCTGGATCCCTTCCACGTGGTTGGCCTAAAAGCCAGCGCGAGCGTCTCATGGCAGAAGCAAAGTATTATTTCTGGGATAATCCACTTCTTTTTCGCATAGGTGCTGATCAAATCATCCGTCGCTGTATTCCTGACAACAAATTCCCCAGTGTGCTATCCTTCTACCACGATCAGGCCTGCGGAGGCCATTTCTCTGGGAGGAAAACTGCAGCCAAGGTGTTGCAGTGCGGTTTCTTTTGGCCCTCCCTTCACCAGGATGCACACAAGTATGCCAAGCATTACACTAGGTGCTAGTCATTAGGGTCAATGTCACGTCGTGACATGATGCCCTTGCAACCCATCCTAGCTACAGAAATCTTCGACATTTGGGGAATTGATTTCATGGGCCCCTTTCCTCCTTCCAACGGCTTCGAATTCATTCTCGTGGCTGTGGATTATGTTTCGAAATGGATCGAGGCTATTCCCACGTGCCGTGCTGACCATATTATATCCACTCGATTTGTCAATGACCACATCTTTGTGTGCTTTGGGATCCCTCGAGCCATTATCTCGGATGGAGGAAGCCACTTTACCCATGCTTCTTTTCGGGCACTTCTGAGGAAATACGGAGTTCACCATCATATCGCATCCCCGTATCATCCTCAGACGAACGACCAGGCAGAGGTGTCGAACTGGCAAATCAAGCAAATTCTCCAGAAAACGGTTCGGCCTGATCGTAAGGATTGGTCTGACAAGCTGATTGACGCACTTTGGGCGTATCGAACAGCCTTCAAGGCTCCCCTTGGTATGTCTCCTTATAGAATCGTTTACAGGAAGCCTTGTCATTTGCCCGTGGAGTTGGAACACTGCGCTTATTGGGTGGTTCGCCAATGTAACCTCGACCCAGACCTGTGTGAATTTTAGAAGGTTTAGATGGAATTTATCTTAATCAAAACCTCTATTATTTAAGTAGGTCTGAAATTTGGGTTTCAGGTTACTGTTAATTCTCGAAATGCATGAAAACCCATTTCTGTCTAGATGGATCCACTTATTAGACTTTAATGCTCTTTCGACCTTTATTTCACCCATAGCCAACCCCTTGGTTATTCTGTGTTCATGATATGCTGCTAAAATTATAGAATATACCCTGGTTTCTTATTCTCTTCTTAAAACATGATATGGTGAAGATATAACCCTCAGAAGAATATGTAGGACCTTTTATCTTTTATTCCTGACTAAAATGGGCTAGTTAAGGCCTATGATGGTGTTCCCATCAATAGATAGGGCAAATATAAATTGTGAAGATGGCCAGATCGAATTAAAATTTGGGAACAAAACATTGAAGATTGATATATTTAAGGCCAAAAAAGGAATTAACTATGGGGCAATTGAGAAAGTTTATGACATCGGTTCTGTGATTGAGGACCCCTTCTAGAAGAAAACCTGATTACTCCTGATCCTCAATCCCAAGCAGATCATGCTCCACAAGTAGAGGAGCCTAAAGCTAATCCAGATTCACCCATAGCTCCCGCCTTATCTCCTAAGGCCCATCCCGAATGTCTTGCTACTGATAACCTAATTTTGGAGTTGAAACCTCTTCCCGATCATCTGAAATATGTCTTCTTGGGTTCTAATCAAACATTTCACGTGATCATCAATTCCTGACTCACATCTAATAAGGAAACAAAGCTGACTCTATTCTTTAGTAGCATTGGAGAGCCATTGGATGGACTCTCGATGATCTGACTGGTATTAGTCCCTCATATTGCACACATTGTATCTACACTGAGGAGGGATCACGATCATCCCGAGAGATGCAGAGAAGACTCAATCCAAATTTGCAGGAGGTCATGAAAAAGGAGATCATCAAGTGGTTAGATGGTGGGATCATCTACCTAATCTCTGACAGTCGCTGGGTGAGCCTGATCCAAGTTGTGCCTAAGAAGGCAGGGCTTACTGTTATTACAATTGAATCTAGAGAGACCATCCCAACTCACATCGCGAATTCATGTAGAGTCTGCATTGATTACTAAGACTGAATGCCTCTACGAAGAAAGATCATTTCCCACTACCATTTATTGATTAGATTCTCAGGAAATTGGTGGGAAATTGATTCTTCTATTTCTTGGATGGTTACTGATGTAAACATGTTTACACTACTTAAGATGTCTATTTATGCATGTTCTTAAGCATAGGATTGCATTGCATACTATAAATATTTCATAACATGCATCATCTTGCATTTAGATTAGTTTGAATAAAATGGAGGTTAATTATCTCCTTTTATGTTCATGGATAGGGCAAACTTTTTATAGGGGCCTCGGATCGAAGATCCAACCGTGCAGATGTGATCAGGGCGACGATTGTAGTTCAACGACTCCAAGATCGCCCTAATCAGACATCTGTAGCATCAGATAGAGACTGGAGAACCCTAGAAGATCAAGGACCAAGATGGTGTGAATCCGCACTTCAAATGACAAATCCGACTGCACTGATGGATTCGGATTGACGATAGTAGCCTAACGGCGTGAAAGTCGACTTAATCTGACAACCGTGGCACCATCTACATCATCCAGAAGATGGACGGCCAAGATGGTGCCACGTGGTGGCATCTCAGCCGCCCAATCATCTGCACGCACCCGCTGAAGGAATCAGCATCAACGGTTCCCCGTTGTTGGATCAAGATCCAACGGCTGGGATGCATTCTCGCTTAAGTTAAGTGCCCGCCCATCTGCGCCCGTAGCGTAGTGGGTGAGAGTGTTTAACTGAGGCGCTGGTGTGGGTTCGAATCGCAGCAGATGCGATGAGCGGGCGCGGTGAGTGGGCACGTGAGACCGTGCGATGAGAATCGAGCGGCTGCGGGTGCTCGATAGTGCCCACATGCTATTGCACGCCGCGCCTCACGTGGGATCGCACGCGGGCGCGCGCTGAGGAGCGGGTGGAGGTGTGAGATAAGCCATCCGATCTCATGATTGGACGGCTAAGATCTGTAGAATGTGTGCATGCGTTACGCACAAGGCCACAACGCCCATGATGGGGCTTTAGCGACAATTTTATCTGTCACTAAAGACCCCTGATTTAATGATTTTCAAATTAAAATGACCAAATTGCACTCACTCCTTGCAACTATAAAAGGAGACCCCCTCCACATGAAATTCTCATCCCTTCCTTCTCTTCGCTCCCTCTCCAAAGCTCAAGAGAAGCTTGTCCCACATCTGGGATGCTTCTCGCGAGATAAAGTTAATTTTTCACCCCCTTCCGGAAGCGGATCCCGAGATGACGACTTTGTGCTACCCCGTTCCCGTTCTTCTTGCTTCGTCCTCCTTCGTCCTGCTACATCCTCCTTCATCCAGGCATCGTCCTCCAAGCGATCGTCGAGGAGGATATCTCTCTCCCGATTCTTTTTATTGCTTTCTAGAATAGATTTACTACTTTCTAGAGTAGATTTACTGCTTTCTAGTGCAATCATTTTCCTGCTTTCTAGTGTAATGAACAATCTTTCTGATGATGAAATTCCATGTTCATTCTACATCTCTTTTTGGTTTTTGTTTGTAATATTCTCTCTCTCTCTTCTATTTATTGTAAATAGTTAGATAGTTTCTAATCAATTATTCTGCTTCATGACAAATAAAACAAACACATGTTTTTAAATCAAACGTCTTCCTCCCTGAGTTCGACCTGGGATTTCTATTCCAGTATAAATTTTATTTGTTGAACACGAGTTCTTCGCTTTCATACTACGACGACAGGTTTTCAAAACCAAACTCATTAGCGTAGCAACCCGCACGTTCAACAGTTACTCTGAGTAAATTCAGGTGGCAATTCATCTAGAGGATCAAGAAAAGACCACCTTTACCTACCCTTATGGTACGTACGCATTTTGTAGGATGCCTTTTGGGTTATGCAATGCACCCGCCACCTTTTAGCGGTGCATGCTAGCCATATTCTTCGACATGGTAGGTAAATACCTTGAAGTATTCATGGACGACTTCTCGATATTTGGTGAATCTTTTGATGAATCCCTCCTACATGTGGTCCAAATTCTCAAAAGATGCATTGATGTGAACTTAGTTCTCTCCTGGGGAAAGAGCCAATTCATGGTTCTTGAAGGCATCATTATTGGACATCTCATCTTTGAGAGAGGTATCAAGGTTGATTGAGCTAAGGTGAATTTGATTTCCAAGCTACCGGTGCCTAGCTTGGTCAAAGATATCTGATCGTTCTTTGGGCACGTTGCCTTTTATCGACGATTTATATCTAATTTTTCCAAGATCGTGCGCCCCTTGACGAACCTCCTCTCAAAAGACATGCCTTTCGAGATGACGAGTGAGTACATTCACACATTTGAAGTCTTGCGTGACCGAGTCACCCAAGCACCAATCTTGCAATCCCCTTACTTGTCTCAACCCTTTGAGATCATGTGTGATGCGTTTGACTACGTAGTGGGAGTGGTGTTAGGGTAGAAAATGACAGGAAACCTGTGGTCATATATTACACTAGCAAGACATTAGATGAAGCTCAACATAATTACACAATTATGGAGAAAGAGTTGCTAGCTATCGTATTTGGCTTGGAAAAATTCAGATCATACCTTCTGGGTTCCCATGTCATTATATACTTGGATCACACTGCAGTGAGGCACTTACGAAGAAGGATGCAAAACTTAGATTAATCTGATGGATCTAGTTGTTGCAAGAATTCGATCTTGAAATTCGCAACAAGGAGGGAAAGCAGAATGTAGTAGCTGACCATTTGTCTCGCTTTCTTTCTTCGGTCATTGACCCATTCGGACCTATTATAGAGCATTTTTCGGATGAACATTTGTTGGCCATTAGCAGACTTCCTTTGCTTGTTGACATGGTAAACTACTAGGTTATGGGGAAAGTCCCACCAAATTGGACGACTTCCATGTGGGACAAGTTGATTTCTAATGCCAAGTACTACATTTGGGAGGAACTGTATCTTTTCCATATTGGCAATGATCAGGTAATCCAAAGATGCATTCCTGACAATGAGGTCAATAACGTCATCTCATTCTATCATGACCAGGCCCGCGGTGGCCATTTCTCTAGTCAGAAAACCATAGTGAAGATCCTCCAGTGTGGGTTCTTTTGGCCGACAATGTTCAAAGTCGCACAATCCTATTGTAGGGCATGTGCCTGTTGTCAAACCCTCGACAACACGGGCCCACGAAATATGATGCCCTTGAATCCAATCATTGTGTTCGAAATCTTTAACATCTGGGAAATTGATTTCATGGGACCCTTTCCAGGATCTAATGGCTTTGAATATATCTTACTTGCTGTTGATTACATCTTTAAATGGATCCAAGCCATCCCCACCAGAACAAGTGACCATAAAGTTACTCTTCGATTTATTCAGGAGAACATCTTTTCCAGATTTGGGGTTCCAAAAGCTATCATCAGCGATGGCAGGTCTCATTTCGCTAATGTACACTTCCAGTCCCTGATGAAAAAGTATGGGGTGTTGCATTGTATCTAGACTCCTTATCACCCCAGGCTAATGGATTGGCTGAATTGTCAAATCGGGAGATCAAGAAGATCCTTCAGGTCACTATTTGCCCTAATAGGAAGGATTGGTCTACCTGCCTTCTGGAAGCCTTGTAGGCCTATAGGATCGCCCATAAGACCCAGTTAGGCATGTCTCCCTTCAGACTCGTGTATGGGAAGGCATGTCACATCCTCTTAGAAATGGGGCATAAAGCCTACTGGGCAGTATGGAAGTGCAATCTAGATCTTATGAAGGCTGGAATCCACTGCTGGTTGCAATTGAGCGAGATCGAGGAGCTACACAATGATGCATACAAGAACTCGCGAATCTATAAAGAATGGTGAAAGCCTTCCATGACAGGAACATTTCAAGAAATTCCTTCCATCCTGGTTAGAAAGTGCTACTCTTTGATGCTAAACTCAAGCTCTTCTTAGGAAAACTCAGATTAAAATGGATTAGACCATTCCTTGTGAGACAAGTATTTGGAAATGGAGCTATCGAAATCAGTGAACTTAGCCTTGATTCTGAACCTTTTGTTGTGAACAATTAGAGATTCAAACCGTTCATCGAACTTACTGACTCAAACTTGGCTGCTGTAACTTTTGATCTCCATTCTCCCTGAGCTTCATTGTGTCCAACTAATGGTGTTAAACTTAACACTTAACGGGAGGCAACCTGTCATCTTTGAAAAACTCGAAACCTCCCTGACATATCCTTTTTCTGAATTCATATTGCACTTTAGGGTTTGTCCATTAGAATAGCTGATTCCACCTTTGATGCTTGTATCAGAGCTAGAAATCATTTACAACAGTCATTCCGACTCGTTCACCATCCACCTGTTCTAATGAACGATTTGAATTGAACTCGAACCCACCTAATTTACAATGATGACATTGCGAAACTTAGGCATGGGGGGTATTAAAGTGCAAAATGCCGTGAAAATCAATGTAGGGAAGGGTTTCAAATATATAAAAGAAAAAGAGAGGAGAAAAGAGGAAAGGAGAGGATAATTTGAGCTGAATGAGAAAAGGAGAAGGGAAGGAAAAGAAAAGAAAGAAGAAAAAGGAGCAAATAAAAGAGAAAAAGAAAGTAGTCCCTTAAAATTGAGTATGGAACTTACTTAACTTCTAGGTTGGATCGGATGATGAATTAACACCTGGAAAGCTAAAACTTACGGAATAGGTGGCGGATACCGACCTTAGGCCTCTTGGATCTATTCTAAGGTTTAAACACTTAAGTATTTGTTAAGATCCAGATTAATCCTCAAGAGGTTGAGGAAAGTGCGAGGCTGATGTAGTAGGTCTATGGCTTGGGGATTATTCGGCCCCATTGCCTACCCTTTGGTTTACGAGACTTGGTAACCTAAGCACCCAAAATCACACACTAAGTCTGGTTCAGTGCGCTTAATAAGGAAAAATTTGCTAGAAGTGTTCTGTTATGAAAAGCCAACTCGAAGATCTAGCTTAGGAGTGGCTCGACAACACAAGTTGATTGAATGAGTTCCCAGAGTGGAGAGGTGGGAAATTCCCCTCAAAGATGCGTAATAACATATCGTCTGCCTGGTGCTTGTCTTCTAGGATATCTAAATATCCTACTGGGGGCATGTAAGTACCTTATATTGGTTCAGGTGCCATGGGTGGGATTATCCCAAAGTATCGATTGCTAGGGCCTGAACTTAGCTACAGAATGCCATGGCTGGCACTATCTCAAAGTGTCGATAGCCAGGGTTCTGGGGGTTGTGATGGGCAGTGCTATCCCGAAGCATCGAAAGCCAGGAACCCTTCGAGGATTAATGGTAGGGACAAGGAATCCGATACAGACCGTGTATAGAGCCAATTTGAGTCTGGATTTAGGAAAAAATAAAAAGAAAAGAGAGAAAACCCTCCAAATAAAATCCTTCTCTATCCCTCTCTTACGAAAATGCACTGGCAAATTAAACCTGGACATGTTATGTCTATTCACAGGTGCTTCAATTGTTGTGGTCAACTAACCTCTAGGTAGTTTTTCGAGGGCCTTAGAAACCTTTGCGGTAGACTCAGGATGAAGCTGGTTAGGTTTGGATCTTGGCTGGTACTTGAGTACCTCTTGGCCTATTGTTGGTATTCTGATCTGATTTCTAAAGATGCAGCTTAGTAAGGCACCCTAACGGTTACATCCAACCTAGAGACTTGGTTTGATCCATAAGATTTTTGCTAAGGGACTAGTAAAATCTAGGAAAAGGGGTATGATGGGAACACCATCATGACCCTTAACTAGCCCATTCTAGTCTGGAATAAAAGATAAAAGCTCCTACATATTCATCTGAGGGTTGTATCTCCACCTTATTATGTTTTGAGAAGAGAATAAGAATCCACGGTTAATTCTGTAATTTTAACAGCATATCATGAATATAGAATAACCAAGGGGTTTGCTAGGGGTAAAATAAAGGTCAAATGAGCATTAAAGTGTAATAAGTGGGTCCACGCAGACAGAAACAGGGTTTCGTGTATTTCGAGAAGTAATACGGCATCCAAAACCCTAATTTCAGACCCATTTAAATTCCTGAGGTTCTGGTCAAGATAAAATTCATCTAAATCTTCTAAAATTCATAGACAAATATTTCATAATTTTTGGAACCCTTGATTTGACCTTTGGAACCCATTTTGACCTTAAATAGTCACAGACACAATCCTGCCCTAATTTGGGTTTCTGCATAAATTTCCTAGTAAAACTTGATCAAAATTAAAATCTGATTTCACCATTAGATTCCTTGGGTCCAAGTTAGGTTTTTAAAAAAATTTAGGCCCAATCAAAGGTCATCTTGATCGAGTTTGCATTTTAGTACAGTCAAACTCTTTCTCTCTCAGTTAGACCCTCAGCTTTTGAATTAATTGTAGATTGGTCCCTAACTTTCTCATCGTTCCTTACAAATGGGTCCCTACCGCCATTAGTGTGAACACAGGAGCTTTGTCAAGATTCGAGCAAGGATTTCTCGCTCGATTCTCAATCAAACTCTTCCAAATTTGAGTTGGAGATTCCTTGAGGAATTCCCTTTCAAATGAACCTAATCTTAGACTGTGATTCCTCCCCAAAAGCTCATGCAAATTGTTTGAAGATGTGGGTATTCGGTTTACATGAAATAGCTGGAGTTTGCAAGTTTGTTTCCAAGCTTGGAACTCCTCTCTTAGGCCTATAAAAGGACCCAGGACAAGAATCCTAGCTCCTTAGCAAGTTTTGGCAGGAGAAATCCCTCCTTTCCTCTCTGGCCACCTTCACACCTTGCTCTGGCAACACCTCTCTGCCCTCCTATTTTGGCTGTCCAACCATCAAATTGGATGGCCCTTTGCCTTCCCCTCTCAACTCCGCTCCTCACCAGCCATAGCAGGGGTTTCCTTCCTCCTCCTCATCGCCGCTCCAACTCATCGTCGACTTCATCTTCTTCGATTCCGACTCACCAACGCTGGCGCTCTCCATCCACCTCCTTCTCCTCTAAGCCTCTCTATCCCTTCCTCTCTCCCTCTTCTTTCTTTTCCCTTACAGCACACTCACAACCACCGTATTGCCTCAACACCATCGTCTTCCTCCACCCTGGCAATGCTCCAGCAAAGCCTCCCCGATGCCACACACCTCCAAACACCTTCGCTCCACATCCACAAGCTCAGCCAAGACTCACCCTTCAAAAGCCCTCAATAAATTTTGCTCTCCACCTATTGAAACTCCTCCCTAAACACCGTCTTCTCCGCTTGCCATCTCCATCACCGTCAGCACTCCACAGACCATCACATGCAACACCACTACCACCAACACACTTGCCGCACACCGGTGAAGCTTCTGAACTATTTTGACGAGGTTGTAAGGCTGTGTTCTTGATTTTAGGTCTTCACCAGACGATCGCCGCCACCGCCATCTTCTCTAGCTCTAGTCTCTCTTCTCTGACCGTGTTTGCCTTCGCTTCCATGCCCAGGTGAAGCAGCCCAGCTCCAGGTGCATCTCCAAGTCCTTAATCAAATCCTTCATCCATAGCTGCTGCCTCAATAAGAGCCTTCACTGTCTATTGCTCGCACGCGAAGAAGACGACGTGGGATAGTCCCACATCATAGAAATCAGAAGCTGCTCACACGCATAAAAGGAATTCCTCTCCCCGACCCCTCACCCAAGACACGGGGGTCGGGTCCCCAGTCACCCTCACCCTCTTACCCACCTCTGTACACGTGCTTGCAACCATGCTCACAATCCTAGTGAAACGCTGTGGGCAACCGGGTTTTATTGTTATAGCGTTGTAGTATAGCCAGTTATTGCCAACATTTCAAATATAAAATTTTTTACTCGGAAAATAAAAGAGTTCCCGAGGTCCAACTCAGGGAGCAAGTTGTATTCTAGAGATATACATGTTTCTTTTACAAAAATAAAGAAAGAGAGAGAAAGAATTTGTTGTCTTCTTTTCTCTTTGTTTTCTCCTCGTCTCAGATCTTCTTCTTCTTTGTCTGCAGAGGTGATGTTCTTCTTCTGCAGTGGTGATGCTCTTCTTCTTCTTCCAGCTGTTCCTGCTCTTCCTTTTTCTTCTGTCTTTCTTCAGATCTTCTTCTTTCTTCTTTGTTTTTCTTCTTTCAGTTCTTCCCTTGTTCTTTTGTGTTCTCCTCTGCCTCGCCTTCTTCTGTTGTTCTTCAGATCTCCTTCTTTCTTCTTTTCTTTTTCCAGTCAGGACGTCGCCCCTCCTTCTTTCTTCTTTTCCCTTCAGGACGTCGTCTGATTTCCAAATCAGACGACTTAAACTGCCTGTTGCTACAGTGTCTCCCTCAGCTTCCTTCTTCTTCCGCGGTCCTTCTTCTTCACCTGTGCCGATGTGGGACTAAACGGAGACCTCTCCTCGCGTGCGCCTGCTGGGAGACCGCGGCCTAGCTTCTGCAGCTGCGGCTTCGATTTGCGTCGGTTGCTGGCTGGCTGCCTTCGCAAGACTCCCCGTAATCCGCAGCAGCTGGAGACCTGGAGTCCTCAAGCCTGGAGCGCGGGAGAAGCTGCTTCAATGTGCGTTAATGGCGGTCGAACCTCAAAACCTGTCGGACACGAATATGGCCTCTCGGCCTGATCAAACCACTGGGGAACCTTCGCCGTGGCACGGCGAAGGTGTGGAGCTGCGCGGCAAGGCGCAAGGTGGTGTCTGGCGGCAGCCCTAGGTTGGACTGCAACCGGAGGAATGGGTTTGTTCGGGGGAGCGTTACGGAGGTGTGGAGTGGCAGTGGAGGGGTGGGGGGTGCTCAGTGTGATGAGGCGGAGGTTCGGTGAGGGTCGGCGAGGTGTGTGAGGCTGTGGAGCGATGGGAACATCTCGCCGGAGGGTGGCCGGAGACAAAGGGGGTGACGATGGTCAGGGTCGGTCGAGGGCTTAATTGAACAAATTGAAATCGGGGAAAGAAAGAGGAGAGGAAGGGAAGTAGTTCTAACTTACTTGCAGGGACGAAGGGGGAGCAGTAGGGCGACAGTCATATCGACTGTCGCCGGAGAAGAAGATGCTCAGGGAAAGGGGCGGCGGCGAGCAGAGAGCCGGAGAGGCGCCAGCTGGGTACGGCGTGGCGCGGGAAGAGCAGGGGAGGAAGTCTCTGCTGCTGGTATTGCGTCAGAGCGAAGAGGAGGAGGGGGAGGAACCGTCGAAGCTGGTGAGCGTCTACCGGAGAGAGAAGAGAGGAAAGTTGGGGGTTTTCTCCGTCAGATCCGAGCTGCCCCGGTCGGTGGAGCAACGGGGGGTATTTATAGGGATCAAAACAGGGAGGGAGGCGGAGGGAGACGACGTGTCTCCCTCGCTGGAGGATGGCCGGAGACGAAAACCCATACCGTCCGTGCGTTCGCACGGCCGGTATGGTAGGCTACAGCGACCAGGGGGGTGTCCCTGCGACGGCTGACAACGCAGGGCACCCCCGGTTTACTTGCCAGGCTTTCCCCCTCACCCTGCGCGGCGCCATGCTCCGCGCAAGGTCGCCGGAGCATGGTGCTGGCCGGTTTTGCAGGGGGGACCTGAATGCAAAGAACGAAGGAGAGTTAGGGGCCAAAATGCGACGGTTCAAAAGTTGAGGGCCAAAAAGTAAATATATGAGGACCAAAGTGTAAAGTCGGTCAAGGAGGTTTCTTCTTAGGCTCAAGTTTTTATACATGATTAATTAGGACCTAAGGAATCTGATGGTGAATTTCATTTCTATATTAAACCTTGTTTGACCGGTCAATTTATGCAAAAACCCAAATTAAGTTATTAATTGGGCATGGTTCTCAATGTAGGTCAAAATGGGTTCTGAAGGCCAAATTGAAGGTTCTAAACCCTAGAGATTATTTTTATATGAATTTTAGAGGGTTTATTCTATTTTTACTTTGCCTCGAACCTCGTGAATTGAAGTGGGTTATTTTAGGGTTACAGATTATCACTTAGTTCCTTGGAATTGCTGTAGCCCTTGTCAGATCATCTCATCCCACTTTTATTCTTATTAGGTTGCTTTGACCTATGTTTGGACCCTGAATTACCCTGTATGCAGATTATACTGGTAAAATTGCATTTTTACCCCTTATGACTTGTTTTCTCCTTAAACTCAGAATTCTCTGAGTTAAGCCTTTCCTTGAGTTATGTAGGAGCTTTTATCCTTTGTATTGGGTCAAAATGAGCTAGTTATGGCTCATGATGAGGTTCTCATCATACCCCCATGCCTAGCTTTTGCTAGTCCCTTAGCAAAAACTTAAGGTTTCAACCCTTGTTCTAGACCATGAAGTTCTTAATAGCTTTAGATAAGTGCTTTTTTATTTAAGCTTAGATTAGGTTAGAATGCTGACCATAGGCCTAAAAGGTACTCTAGTACCAATCAAGATCCAAATCTGTCTAGCCTTAGTCTCAGTCTCTAGCAAAGGTTTTTAAGGTCCACAAGAACTAACCTAAGGTTTATTGGACTTTGTGGTTAAAGCACCCGTGCTTGAAATGATTTTAGCCCTGGCTCAGTTCGCAGTGCGTTTGTAAGAGAGAGATAGAAAGTTTTTCTGTTTGGAGAGTTTTCTCTCTCTTTTTCTTTTTAGTTCTAGCCTAGGATTGGCTTTTCAACACGGTCTGTATCAGATTCCTTGCTCCCATCATCAATCCTCAAGGGTTCCTGGCGATCGATGCTTCGAGATAGCACCGCCCATGGAAACCCCCGGAACCCTGGCTATTGAGATTTCGAGATAATCCCATCCATGGTGTTCCGTGGCCGAATCCAGACCCTGGCAATTGACACTTCGAGATAATGCCATCCATGGAATCTGAACCAGCAGAGTGCTTACATGCCCCCAGTAGGATATGTAAATATCCTAAGAGACAAGCACCGAGGAGATGATATTTTGTTACGCATCTTCGAGGGGATTTCCCGCCTCTCCGCGCTGGGAACTCGTCCAAATCAACTTGTGTTGATCGGCCGCTCCTATTCTAGGTGTTCTTTTCAGAATTTTGCGACGCTTCTGCGTGATTCTGATTTTTACGATTACTGAACCAGGCTGTGTGTGAGGTTAGGGTGCTTAGGTTACTGAGTCCCGTAAACCAAAAATTAGTTAACGAGGCCAAATACTCCCTAAGCCTTAGACCTAATACTTCAGCTTTTCATTTTCCTCAACCTCTTGAGGAGTGTCCAGATCTTAATGGGTACTAAGAGTCTATTCAAGAATGCTTAAGGTTTGCATTCTTACTAATCTCATTGTGCACTTTTCAGTTATTTTCTTGAATGAGGTCTAGAACTTAGGTTAATTCCTTAGTTCCTTACTAATGACTATCACCTTTTCTCATAATTTTGTGCTCCTTTTTCATTTTGTTTCTTTTTTTTTCTTTCACAAAATTTCCTTCTCCTCTTTTCCTCTTATTCTTTTTCGAAAAATTTTTAATTTTTATGGTGTTTTTGGCATATGTGAATTTTTTTGTTTGAAACCTTTTCTTACAAGTTTTGCACTTCCATACCCCCCCCATGCCTAAGATTTGCAATGTCCTCATTGTAACCTAGGGGTTTTTATTCAACTAAGTTCATACATTAGGATAGCTGTTTTGATGAATCTCAGATGCAAGCACCTGAGGTGGAGTCGGCTGTCCTAAAGTGTGAACTTCAAGTGCAAAAAGCTGTCAGAACAAGTTTCAGGTTTTCAAAGAGAATGACGGGCTGCCTCCCGTTGAGTGCTAAATTTGATGCCTTCAGCCAAGCGGGAAATGCGATGGAGAGGGGATGGTCAAATCAGCAGAGTTTTGTAAGACAAGCACCTTGATTAAGAGCCTGGTTGGTCCAACCAGGTGCTTGTTCAGATCAACAGGCTGATGATGCAGCCCAAACCCAATCAATCTGGTGGGTTGATAGATGTGGATAAAAAGGTGTGGAACCCACCATAAACTATGAAGCTCAGATGGATGTGGAAGTGTAAACGCAGGGTTTGGCTGAGTCGAATCAGCCTGGTCAGAGTAGGGACCCGTAGAATAATCAATGAATGACGCGGAAACCCTACAGGGGTGATCAGAGAATGATAGAGCATGGTATGTAGTCTGATCAATGTTCGAAACCCGATGTGGAAATGCAATCGGCTCGGTGAGAGGTGAATCTGAATAGAAATTGAGTCCGGTTGCGGGTCGGGGTTTGGGAGAGGTTTTGATCCGTTCTGTGTGTGCGGCCGAGGTGGCCATTGTGTATGAGGGCTCTTCTAGAAACAGATGATAGGTGGTTTTCTGTAGAGAGTCCTCTGGGTAACTATCAAATGCCGGAAGAGTGTCTGTAGGATGAAAGGAATCGGATTTGAGAAAAAAATTGGATTCTTGGTTGTAATCACTCTTGGCATTTTCTATTTTTGGTTCCTGAGGATCGAAAAGGAGTGATTCTGTGTTATTAGTGATCTCGGGAATCAGGACCTCAGAGTCAGAGTCAGAGTCATGTGAACTGAGGTCGTAGATAGGCCTGGCGTGTTCAGGAAGGGGAATCTCTCCGCAATTATAGTCAGATCTGAAATTGTCGGAGAGTTGGCGAAAATGATCATGAATTCCACCACAACAAAAATCATCAGATGTGGAATCAGCAGCCTGACTGGGTTCTAGCCTATATGTCACTTCTGGGCTCAAAAAGATGTTCTGTTCAAGCTCTAAGCTGGTAGGATAGACCCCATTAAAACCTTGCTCATCCAACTCCTCAGTTTCTGTATCATAAATTGGCATGTTTTCTGAAAAATCGATCAGATTTCCTGAGGATGTTGGAGAGGGATATTCATCAAATAGAGGCCCGGAATCATATTCTGTAAAAATTTGATCTTTCTCATAAGGGGCCTCATAATCTTCCCAATAAGTTTCAGATCTAGGTTCTAGGCTTAGGATGTGGGTAGAATTATTAGAACCTAAGTCCGAATAACCTTCGAGGGTTACCTTATCAAAACAAGGGGCGGAATTTATACCCTCCAGAGGTTCAATTCTAATCTTGTTATTGCAGGAGTCTTGGAGTTCTAAGCTTGGTGATTTATGGCCTAGGGTTGGCTCAGCATTGTGTTCTCCTGCAACTTCCCAACCTATTTTAATGCTATCTTCTATTTGGGTTGGGAGTCAACAACCACCTTGTGCCTCAGTCCCGAGGTCTGGGAAACTGGATTGATTTTTAGTACTGTTCCAAGATGACTCATCCTCTATTTCTGGTGTATACGGGTATTTTTGGTTGATAGTTTTTTCTAAAAGTCTCATCATCTCTACCCGTTTTTTAAGAGCATCTTGGTTTTGTTCCCAAAGTACAGGATTTGTCAAGCATTGAAGGTATTCAGATTTGTGTAATTTGTCTATCTCAATGTATCCTGTCATGAGCATATCTCGGGTTGATCCTTTTGAAATTTCAGTCAATAGGATTTGGGCACAGTTCATGATGAAAGCTGTGGTTGTTGGGACATCAACCTGAATGTTTTCTACTGGAGTTGAGGGTTTGATTTCATAGATTTTAAGGGCATCCTCAATCATCTTATCTTTCATGGATCTCATATATTCAGGTTTTTTGAATGGTAGTCTTGCTAGGTAATTAGGCTGCATAATTGGATCAGGTGGTGGAATCAAGATATAGAATCAAAGTTTGAATCAAGATGGAAGAAGGGGATTTTGTTCAGAATCAGAGGAAAGAAGGGCTGTGTGAATGATTTTTGAAAAAAAAACAAAGGAGCCGAGGCTTAGCCTCGGGGAGAGTGAATTTCTATAGGAGGTTTCAAGGACCTCCTGAAAAATACTGAAGGACTGGATGAGATAAGCAGGTGCTGGACCCATTCAAGACACCCAAAAATTTGTTGGGTGACTATAGAGGTGCGGGGCAGATGGACCCCTTGATCAGAAAGATCGTCCACCTGAGAATTACCTGGGCAGCCAGAGAGGGAGAGTCCCGCAAAGACCCCTACACGGTAGAGCGTCCCCACGGGTTACAGGGTTTCCCCCACCCGACCTCTCTTGTCACTGCGGTTCCAGGTAGACCAGAATGGGGATCTTGACCTCTTAAGTCTACTAATTTTAAGATCAGGGTGCTTAAGGTTTCACTTGAACTTTAGGTGTTTTTGTGAACAAAGTGGCCTAGTTTGAAGGTTGGTTGACCCCAGGGGTCAACTTCACCTAGTGGTTTCCTTGAGAAGTTAGGCCTTGTTTTAGGGTTCAAGTGTTTAGAGAGAGCCAATTGTTTAGGATTTTTCTTATTAATTATTTTCAATCAATGGCTTGGGCACACCTCTTTTGGATTTCCTCAATTCTTGATTAAGGGGTGTGTCTCTACTGAAATCCTAATGTTTGACCTACTTGGTCCATTTAACTCTTTGTTGGGTAATTAGGGCTCAAGCAAGAATGTGTTAGCCCTTAAATACCCTTAATAGTGTGCAGGAGTGATGAGTTGAAAACATGCAACTCTTTATGGTTACTAAGTATGGAAGACAGGTTAGCCCTATATTGCTTGTTCTTTTCTTTTCTTCCTCTTTAGAGTTTAGGGGTTAATAGCGAGAGGAAAAATTTACCTGTCCTCGGAGTGGTTGTCGTGCGGTTGCTTGTCTTCTTGATTTCCTGTAGTTTTCTGCACAAAAGAGAGGAGATTATCAGAAATTAAAAAGAAACAGGAATGTTTACCTCTAGAATAGCCGTTGCTCCCCGGCAACGGCGCCAAAAATGAAACGTTGTGGGCAACCGGGTTTTATTGTTATAGCGTTGTAGTATAGCCAGTTATTGCCAACATTTCAAATATAAAATTTTTTACTCGGAAAATAAAAGAGTTCCCGAGGTCCAACTCAGGGAGCAAGTTGTATTCTAGAGATATACATGTTTCTTTTACAAAAATAAAGAAAGAGAGAGAGAAAGAATTTGTTGTCTTCTTTTCTCTTTGTTTTCTCCTCGTCTCAGATCTTCTTCTTTGTCTGCAGAGGTGATGTTCTTCTTCTGCAGTGGTGATGCTCTTCTTCTTCTTCCAGCTGTTCTTGCTCTTCCTTTTTCTTCTGTCTTTCTTCAGATCTTCTTCTTTCTTCTTTGTTTTTCTTCTTTCAGTTCTTCCCTTGTTCTTTTGTGTTCTCCTCTGCCTCGCCTTCTTCTGTTGTTCTTCAGATCTCCTTCTTTCTTCTTTTCTTTTTCCAGTCAGGACGTCGCCCCTCCTTCTTTCTTCTTTTCCCTTCAGGACGTCGTCTGATTTCCAAATCAGACGACTTAAACTGCCTGTTGCTACAGTGTCTCCCTCAGCTTCCTTCTTCTTCCGCGGTCCTTCTTCTTCACCTGTGCCGATGTGGGACTAAACGGAGACCTCTCCTCGCGTGCGCCTGCTGGGAGACCGCGGCCTAGCTTCTGCAGCTGCGGCTTCGATTTGCGTCGGTTGCTGGCTGGCTGCCTTCGCAAGACTCCCCGTAATCCGCAGCAGCTGGAGACCTGGAGTCCTCAAGCCTGGAGCGCGGGAGAAGCTACTTCAATGTGCGTTAATGGCGGTCGAACCTCAAAACCTGTCGGACACGAATATGGCCTCTCGGCCTGATCAAACCACTGGGGAACCTTCGCCGTGGCACGGCGAAGGTGTGGAGCTGCGCGGCAAGTCGCAAGGTGGTGTCTGGCGGTAGCCCTAGGTTGGACTGCAACCGGAGGAATGGGTTTGTTCGGGGGAGCGTTACGGAGGTGTGGAGTGGCAGTGGAGGGGTGGGGGGTGCTCAGTGTGATGAGGCGGAGGTTCGGTGAGGGTCGGCGAGGTGTGTGAGGCTGTGGAGCGATGGGAACATCTCGCCGGAGGGTGGCCGGAGACGAAGGGGGTGACGATGGTCAGGGTCGGTCGAGGGCTTAATTGAACAAATTGAAACCGGGGAAAGAAAGAGGAGAGGAAGGGAAGTAGTTCTAACTTACTTGCAGGGACGAAGGGGGAGCAGTAGGGCGACAGTCGTATCGACTGTCGCCGGAGAAGAAGATGCTCAGGGAAAGGGGCGGCGGCGAGCAAAGAGCCGGAGAGGCGCCAGCTGGGTACGGCGTGGCGCGGGAAGAGCAGGGGAGGAAGTCTCTGCTGCTGGTATTGCGTCAGAGCGAAGAGGAGGAGGGGGAGGAACCGCCGAAGCTGGTGAGCGTCTGCCGGAGAGAGAAGAGAGGAAAGTTGGGGGTTTTCTTCGTCAAATCCGAGCTGCCCCGGTCTGTGGAGCAACGGGGGGTATTTATAGGGATCAAAACAGGGAGGGAGGTGGAGGGAGACGACGTGTCTCCCTCGCCGGAGGATGGCCGGAGACGAAAACCCATACCGTCCGTGCGTTCGCACGGCCGGTATGGTGGGCTACAGCGACCAGAGGGGTGTCCCTGCGACGGCTGACAACGCAGGGCACCCCCGGTTTACTTGCCAGGCTTTCCCCCTCACCCTGCGCGGCGCCATGCTCCGCGCAAGGTCGCCGGAGCATGGTGCTGGCCGGTTTTGCAGGGGGACCTGAATGCAAAGAACGAAGGAGAGTTAGGGGTCAAAATGCGACGGTTCAAAAGTTGAGGGCCAAAAAGTAAATATATGAGGACCAAAGTGTAAAGTCGGTCAAGGAGGTTTCTTCTTAGGCTCAAGTTTTTATACGTGATTAATTAGGACCTAAGGAATCTGATGGTGAATTTCATTTCTATATTAAACCTTGTTTGACCGGTCAATTTATGCAAAAACCTAAATTAAGTTATTAATTGGGCATGGTTCTCAATGTAGGTCAAAATGGGTTCTGAAGGCCAAATTGAAGGTTCTAAACCCTAGAGATTATTTTTCTATGAATTTTAGAGGGTTTATTCTATTTTTACTTTGCCTCGAACCTCGTGAATTGAAGTGGGTTGTTTTAGGGTTACAGATTATCACTTAGTTCCTTGGAATTGCTGTAGCCCTTGTCAGATCATCTCATCCCACTTTTATTCTTATTAGGTTGCTTTGACCTATGTTTGGACCCTGAATTACCCTGTATGCAGATTATACTGGTAAAATTACATTTTTACCCCTTATGACTTGTTTTCTCCTTAAACTCAGAATTCTCTGAGTTAAGCCTTTCCTTGAGTTATGTAGGAGCTTTTATCCTTTGTATTGGGTCAAAATGAGCTAGTTATGACTCATGATGAGGTTCTCATCACCTAGCCCACTGTTCACGCCAGATTACCCAGCCGATTATTTGATTAAGGTCGGGTTTCTGAGAGAAAGAAGAAGAAGAAAAAGAGAGAGAGGGGGGGTTTTGCCCTTATGCTCTCTACACTTGGTCAATCTCTGAGGTCTCTGCCTCTGTGCTGTGGTGCTACGTTTGCCTCTCTCTTGAGGCACAAAGGTGAAAGAGGAGGCCTTTGCCTCTTCTGTTGGAGTTGAGCCCTGAGTAACTTAAGGCATCTGATGCCTTATGTCTTCGCCTGATATCTGTTGGTGCCTTAGTAATACATACTATTGGGATATTTAATTAGTTGTCGTGGCATATATGATTAAGAGATACTGTGCATTTATTTGAGCTTAATTTCAAGGGTTAATTTTTTGATTCAAATCACCACTTTAACTTGTTCTTTTTGCACTGTGCTACTTGATTTCATATTTATATCTATTTGAGTTGTTCTGAATGAAGCTTTGATCATATTTGCTCATATTTCTAATTAAATTGTGATTCATGATATTGAATTGCCATTATTTGCTCCCTGTGATCGACCTCGGACTCTTTTGCGATCCTGAGTTTATAAATTTAATTATTTTTGAGCAATTGAATGCTTTGCTATGACGATTATTCCTTAAAACCTCTCAATAGCCCGTCAATAATAACCCCCCTTCTATAACCCTCCTTGGTGGCACCAAAATGGAGGCTTCTCTTCATTTTTGGTGCCATCTTTTAGGTGCCCTTCCACCCATAACTACCCCCCTAGCAACCCTTAGGATGGTGCCAAGTAACCCTAGCCCTAGATCCTACAACTACCCCATCTTAGCTGTCCACCCAAAAGCCACCAAAACCCTTCACTTGGTGCCAACTAACCATAACCATTAGATCATCTAACCACCACCAAAAATACATCCTAGCCATCCATTTCCCTACACGCCTACCCTACCCCCTTACCACTCAGTAAATACCCACATAACCACCACATTAAGATCATCCTTGGTTACATTTTTTCTCCACCAAGATCCACCATTATCAACATCCAAGGGAGGAAGGAGAGGAGGAAGAAGATCAAGGAGACACTCTGTCTCCTTGGTGGCTTCAACTTCTTCTTCCCTGTGTCATCACCAAACCAAGGAGGAAGGACAGGCAAGAGGAGGAGCAAGAAGGGTGGTCCACTCCACCCTAAGGAGGAGAGTTGGAGTGGAAATTTTCCATTCTTAGAGGAACCAGGCATGCCCCACGTAGGGCTTGCCAAAAGGAAAGAGAGCCAGGAGCCAGGAGCAAGCTTCCTTCAATTCAGGGGCAACCTAAATTGGAGTAGAAGTCTATGGCAACATCATCTTTTTCCTAAGCTTTCTTCTACACAATTTTTATATTTTTTTTTGCATGGTAGTGTAGTGATAGAATTGTGTTGGAGATTACAAGTCGAAATCCCTTTCACTTGTGAGTTCTCTAACCCATTGTAAAAACAAATTTTCAATTCAAGAAGCATTCCTCTACTTTCTATTTAGTTAGCTTGTGATTGTCTTTGTGACTTGTTTCTCCATTATTCCAAGCCACCCTTGCTTGGAGTGAGTTGAAGAATCAAGGCACTTGTTGCTTTGATTTCTTGTAGTTCCAATTCCCATTTTCTTTGTAATTGTTTTGCCCTTATTCAAAATCCTTAAAAATACATATTTCAAAACCCAAAAAGAAAGTTGATTTCTAAAATTCAAGTGAGAGATTTTAAAAAGCATTCTTACCTCTCTTGGGATGACCTAAATACTCATCGAGTACTCAATCTTTTACAAATTCAAAAGCGATCAAAATTGCATGTTGCAACGACTTAATTCTCAACTTTTACAAATCATGTATTTTTGTGATCACTTTTGGTGTTGTTGTCGGGGAGGCATGGCTTTGTATTCATTCATATCCCTTGCTTGATATGTGGATCACATCCGCTTCTCTTTTCTTTCATCTCGTGTGTGCAGGCACTATGGGGAGAAGGCAGGATTTTGGAAGCAAAAGCTGGAAGTTCCTTTTCTTCCCACGGATTCAAGGTTAGTGCCATCTTTCTTAGTACATATTTTCTCTTAAAAACTATAAAAAAAATTAAATGGGACTTTTAGGATCAAAAACAGTAAAATTAGGTAGAGTGGTGGCCTTTAAAAGCAATTGTTTGGTTGTTTGATTAATTAACACCACTCAACCTTAAGTATTGGTGTTCTAATTTTCGGGTCTAGACTTCTGTCTAGACTTCTAAAATCAATTCCCAACACCACAGGCCTCTCCTAAAATCTTCAAAAAATCAAGTCTCAAACATCTATTCCAAATTTCTTCCAAATTTCAGAGCAGTTGGAGTTGTAGAGAATTTTAAAAAATTCATGGACCACAGAGGGGTCATCTCCTCTGATTTCATTATTTTGTTACTGTATGCGAATTTTAGGAATTTTTATACTTCTCTAATTTTTGTGAAATTTAGTTTTCTGGAATCCTTGTGAAATTTTACACAACATAAAAAATTATAAAAATTTTTGGTGGCCAGTGGTGGTACTAAAAAGTCCAAAATACCCATAGGTATCATTTATAGACTTTGAACCATGTTGAAGCTACGGGTTACTACGCTATCGTATTTGGTTTTGAAAAACCTATCATCGTAGTTTGAAAGCGAAGAACTCGTGTTCAACAAATAAAATTTGTACCGGAATAGAAATCCCAGGTCGAACTCAAGGAGGCTACGTTGATCTGTATTTGCAATTATATTTTTTAGGGTTTTTGTTGAAAAGAGAAGCGACGTAATTACAATGAAGTAATATTAACAATCAGAATAAATGAGAGAGAGAGAAAACATGCACTTAATATTTCAAAATGTTTATACAATAAAACTAGAGAAAAATTACAGTAGAAAGCAGGAAATCTATTACACTAGAAAGTAGGAAAATTCTACTCTAGAAAGCTGAAAAGCGGAATGGGAGAGAGAAGTTATCCTCCTCGACGTTCGCTTGGAGGATGAGCCGGATGGGATGCCACCTGGTAGATGGAGGATAGAGCGGGAAGAAGGGGGTCAAGGCAGGAGGAACGCGAACAGGACAGCACGTCATCGTTATCGCGGGATCCGCTTCCGTAATAAGGGCGAAAATTTAACTTTATCTCTTGAGGAGCATCCCGGGTGTGGGAAGAGTTTCTCTTGAGCTTTGGAGAGGGAGAGAAGAGAAAGAAGGGATGATAATTTCATATGGAGGGGGTCTCCTTTTATAGTTGCAAGGAGTGAGAGCAATTTGATCTTACTAAATTGAAAATCATTAATTCAGGACCTTTAGTGATGGATAAATCCGTCACTGAAGGTTCGAATGTGGGCGTAGTGGCGGTGCACGCGTGCCTGCTCATCTCCTCAAGGCGCAACACTCTCCCATGATCTTGAAATCTCAGCCGTTCGATCGTGAGATCGAACGGTTGAGAGAGATCCTCACCACGCCTCCTCAAGCTGCAACACCTGCGTGAGATCTAGCGTACTTCGCCTGCGTTTGATGGAGCGTGAGCGCTATCGAGCCCGCGCAGCCACTCGATCGTGATCAAGCGCTCCTTATCGCCCACTCGCTCACCGAATTGAAGCACTCAAGTCTTCGAACAGGCGCCCTTGCTTCACGAGAGAACTTTTGACCAGCGCGCCACAAGCGCATTTGTGTTGCACTGTTGAAATGTGCATGCATGCCCCGCAGCCATTGGATGATCATCCAACGGCGGAGAAGCAACGATCAGATTGAAGAAGAGAAGGTGCGGCTTGTGCAATGGCCGGTTGGGCTGTTGAGATGGTGCCACATGGCGCCATCTTGGCCATCCATCTTCTTGATGATGTAGATGGTGCCAAGGTTGTTGGATTGAGTCGATTTTCACGTCGTTAGGCTGCGATCGTCTATCCGAATCCATCCGTGTAGTCAGATTTGTCATATGAAGTGTGGATTCATACCATCTTGGCCCTTGATCTTCTAGGGTTCCTTGATCTTTATCTGATGCTACAAATGTTTGATTAGGACGATCTTGGAGTCGTTGAACTCCAATCGTCGCCCTGATCAAATCTGTATGGTTGGATCTTCGATCTTATCCTATCCCTGAACATAAAAGGAGACAATTAATCTCCGTTTTATTCAAACTAATCTAAATGCAAGATGATGCATACTATGCAATATTTATAGTATGTAATGCAATTCTATGCTTAAGAACATGCATAAATAGACATCTTATGTAATATAAATAAGTTTACATCACACCATCATGACTATCTTTTGCTAGTCCCTAACAAAAACTATATGCTATTTATAAAAGAATTAGGCTGGATTATTTGGGCATAAGTTATTTGCAATCATTAAGAAAATGTTTACTTAGGATCTGAACTTTCTAAGACACAACAGTGCCCGGGTATCTGTCAAAATGCAGACCGCCTCAAGCCCTCACCTTATTCAAAGAAAAAATTCTTTTCCTTTTTTTTTCTTCTTTTCTAATTTTTTTTGGATTTTTAAGTTTAGGGTTTAAGAGTGGCTTTCTACGGCCATTCAACTCACCCAAGATTTAATGAGAAACCTAAGTTGTAAGCATCTTATTGTGAATGTGATAGACTCGTTGATTTGCAATTAGAATGAACTTCGGGTTTCTACACCTCTAGGTGACCTTAAAAAGAGAGTTCTGCCTAAAGGTGTATCTTTACAACCGGTAGCTTTCTCCCTACTTTTATTTTTATGGAGTCAACACAAGGGTGAATCCAGTGTATATCTCCCCAGTTTATTCTACTTCTCTACTTCTTCCTAAGTGTTTTTGGAATTTTAAGTGCATTTCTTGAGCTGGGTTCTGGACAACCAGTCGATGAGCTATTCCCACAGACAACTTGCCAGCCATACTCGTGCGGCGAAGTGTGGCTTATTTCTTTTGTTTTCTTTTCTTTTCACCTTTCCTTTTTCTTTTCTTTTTGATTTTATTTTTCTCTTTTTTAAGTAGGTGGCTTCCCTGGTCTAAGATTTACCTAAAGGCAGCAAGAAGAGAATGGTCTAGTGACTGGGCTCTGGACAACCTACCTATGGGCTGTTACCTATGATAACTTGCCAGCCATATCACCCTAGAAGGTTTATTAGCTACTCAATTTCCATTAGAATCGCCGATTAACGAGTCAGTGACATGAAAAAAAGGGTAGAGTATGAAAGATGTCACCTGAATATGAAGCTCATGACAGCTTTGTGTCATATGTACAACTGCTGAGTTTAATGTCGTTAGCTAGGTGAAGTCCAGCCAAAGAAGTCACAATATGGTAAGAGCAACTGTGTTTGAGATGGGTTCTGGAAGAGTATGGTCAATAACAGGCTTCAGACGTTGACCGTTGACTTTAAATGTGTTACCCATTTTTGGGTCAGAGATCTGAATGGCTTCATTTAGAGAAATCTAGTCAATAATGAATGGACCATTCCATTTAGATCTAAGTTTGCCAGGAAAGAGCTTAAGTTGAGAATCGAATAACCAAACCTTCTGGTTCGGCTCAAAGCTCTTGTGGGAAATCAATTGATCATGTAGAGCTTTGGTTCAAGCCTTGTAGATCTTGACATTCTCGTATGCAGCATTTCTAAGCTCTTCCAACTCAGATAGTTGGAGTTTCCTAGCCTTCTCAGCTAAATTCAGATTTAAATTTCATTGTTTGATCGCCCAGAATGCCCTGTGTTCAATCTCTACGGGTAGATGGAATGCCTTTCCATACACCAAACGAAATAGAGACATGCCGATGGGTGTTTTATACATCGTATGGTAGGCCCAAAGAGAGTCCTCAAGCTTTTGAGTCCAATCCTTACGATCAGGACTAACTGTTTTCTACAGAATGTTCTTGATCTCCCGATTGGAGATCTCGACTTGTCCATTCGTCTAGGGAGGGTAAGGTGTGGAAATTCAGTGATTAACCTCGTATTTAGCCAACAAATTCTGGAATTTGGCATTAGTAAAATGAGTGCCATTATCACTGATGATGGCCCTCGAAATCCCGAACCTACTGAAGATATTTTTCTTGACAAAATCGATGACCACGCTGTGGTCATTGGTTCGGGTGGGAATCGCCTTAATCCATTTGAACACATAATCAACAACAACAAGAATGTACTGATGTCCAAATGAATGGAGAAAGGGTCCCATGAAATCGATGCCCCAAACATTGAAGATTTCTAAAGGAAGAATTGGGTTTAGGGGCATCATATCTCTCTTAGTTATGCTCCCGAGTGCCTGGCATCGAGAACATGACCTTGAGAAATCCTAGGCATCCTTAAATAAAGACGGCCAATAGAAGCCAGATTGCAAAATTTTTGCAGCCGTGTTTTTCCTGGAGAAATGTCCACCACACGTAGATGCATGACAGAACTCGAGTATACTATTGAATTCATTCTTCGGAACACATCGATGAATAATCTGATCAGAGTGGATGCAGTACAGTTTAGGGTCCTCCCAGAAGTAGTATTTGTCCTAAGATTTGAGTCTATCCCGTTGTTGCTTGGTCTAATCCTTGAGGATTTGACCAACGACCAAATAGTTAACAATGTCAGCAAACCACGAGGTTTGGACACCTGAAACTGTAAGGATAGCTTCGTCCGGAAAGGTGTCAGCAATCGGGATGTCCGGACAAGAAGAATCACTTAGGAGTCTCGTCAAATGATCTGCCACCACATTTTGTACCCTGGTTTTATCTTTGATTTCGAGATCAAATTCTTGAAGTAAAAGAATCCAACGAATAAGTTGGGGTTTGGCATCCTTTTTGGCCAAGAGATGTCTCAAGGTCGAGTGGTCGGTATAGATGATAACAAGAGACCCTAAAAGATAAGCTCTAAATTTTTCCAAAGCGAACACTACAGCTAGTAATTCCTTTTCAGTAATAGTGTAATTCCTCTGGGCTTCATCCAGAGTTTTACTAGCGTAGTAGATGACAGGGGGCTTTCTATCTATTTTCTGACCCAAGACAGCCCCGACCGCGTAATCAGAAGAGTCGATCATGATCTCAAAAGGGGTTGTCCAAATCGGTGGTTTCTGATTGCCATTTTCAAGAAATCAAATGCCTTATGGCATTATTTGTCGAAAACAAACAGCATTTCTTTGGTGAGAAGATTGTTCAAGGGATGAGAAACCTTCGAGAAATCCTTGATGAATCTTCTATAGAATCCCACATGACCAAGAAATGATCGGATTTGTTTAATAGATGTGGGAGGAGGAAGTTTAGCGATAGCATCAACCTTAGCTTTATCCACTTCAATTCCCCGTTCAGAGATTACATGACCTAAGACAATGCCTTCTTGGTTCATGAAATGACTCTTTTCCCAGCTAAGGACCAATTGTGTTTTGATACATCGCTTAAGAATCATTTTCAGATTAGCCAAACAAGAGTCAAACAATTCTCCAAAAATAGAGAAATCGTCCATGAAGACTTCCATAAACTCTCCCACCATGTTAGAGAATATGGCTGACATACACCTTTGAAATGTCGCAGGTGCATTGCATAAACCAAAAGGCATCCTACGGAAAGCAAAGGTTTCATAGGGATAGGTAAAAGTAGTTTTTTCCTGATCCTCGGGATGGATAGGAACTTGGTTGTATCCCGAGTAGCCATCAAGAAAATAAAGTACTTTTACCCGGCTAGTCTTTCCAAGATTTGATCAATGAAAGGCAAGGGAAAATGATCCTTTTTCGTGGCTGTGTTCAGCTTCCTGTAATCAATACAAACCCTCCAAGAGGAAGCTAAACGAGTTGTGATAGATTCTCCTCTCTCGTTAGTTACAACGGTAATCCTGGCTTTCTTCGGAACAATCTACACAGGACATACCCATAGATATCAAAGATTGGATAAATAATTCCTGCATCGAGCCACTTAATGATTTCCTTTTTGACCACTTCTTGCATATTTGGATTTAATCTCCTCTGCATCTGGCGAGAAGGGCTGGATCCATCTTCCAAGAATATTCTATGATTGTAGTAAGATGGCTTGATCCCCCTAAGGTCATGAATGGTCCAACCAATTGCCTCCTTGTGTTCCTTCAGGACCTTGATCAATTTAATCTCTTGCTCCTTTGTTAATTTAGCACCGATAATCGCAGGGAGCATCTTCTGAGGTCCTAAAAGTTGATATTTCAAATTCTTAGGCAATGGTTTCAGTTCATGCTGGGGCGGGTTGATGATTGACGATAAGGAAGATGCTGACGACTCAACAAGAGGAAGAGGTTGTGAGTGAACAAAATCAATAATCTCTTCAGAAGATGGCAGGTCTGCCATAGAGGGTTGCGGGTCCAATTCATCATCAAAGGAGGAACTTTCAATTGAAGAAACCATCAAATAAGTTTCAATGTTTACATTATCCTCCTCAAGTTCCTCAATAAATCCATAATCCTTAAATTTATTAATCGCCTTAAAAGTATCCAATTTCATTCGTTGATTCCCAAAGGCAATTTCCATGCTACCACTTTCACAATTAATGTTGGCCTTAGCGGTAGCCAAGAACAGATGCCCCAGAATGATGGGCGTGTGCCTCAGATTTTTTGGTACATCCATGTCAAGGACCAAGAAATGTACAGGAAATACAAATCCTTGAGCTTAACTATAACATCTTCAATAACGCCTCCCGGATTTGTGACCGAATGGTCCGCTAACTGTAGCATTATTGAAGTTGGACGAAGTTCACCTAATGCAAACTTGTCGTAAAGAGAAGTTGAAATTAGGTTGATGGATGCGCCTAGATCCAGAAGTGCTCTATCAAACGTGTAATCTTCGATGACACAAGAAATCAACGGAGCACCTGGATCTCTCTTTTTCTGAGGGAGGTGGTGCAGGATAACAGAACTAGCCTGCTTGGAGAGTACCACCTTCCTCGGAACAGATTCTCTCGACTTATGCTTTTGTGTACATAAATCCTTTAGGAATCTTGCGTAAGCCGGTATATGCTTGATAGCATCAAGGAGCAGGATATTGATATCAACATTCTTAAAGATATTCAGAAGCTCCTCATTGCTATCAACAAACTTCTTTGATTTAATCAAGGCTTCAGGAAAAGGAACATGAGTTAGATCTTTGGAATTAGGTTCCTGAGCCTTGATTTCTTCTCCAGAATTCTCCTCTCTCTCCTCAGGTTCTTCAGGATTTGGTTGATCAGAATAGTGTGGTTGTGGATCTTGAGTCTGCTTACCACTCCTCAAGGTGACAGAATTTGCAGATGGATAAGAGTTTGGGTCTTGGGGAGGGTTAAGAAAGATTGGAGGGACTTGATTATCCAGGAATTATTGATTTGTAGAAGAAGAAGAAGAAGAGGAGGAGGGACCCTGCTCAACCACCTGAGCATGTGCGTGTGGGTCCCTCTGATTTTCGTACCCATGGGCTTGGTTGCCCAGATTCAGAATATTTCACAGGCTGGGTACAGGTTGGGATGGTAGAGATCTGGGTTGACGAGAGTTAGCAATGAGCCTGATCTACAAGTTGTCCAGCAAGGTTTTCATTTGCTGCATGAGCTAGAGCATGGATCCTTGCATCTCTACCATTAGCCGGTTCAAATCAGCCTGCCCTACGAGTTGACGGGCATTCCAAGCTAGTTGATTGACCTGATTTGGGGGCAACTGAGTATATACATGACCCTGACCCATTGGTCGTTGGGGAGCATAGTTGCTGGGTAGGAATTGGGTCTGTTGCCCCGGGTTTTTCCAGGAGAAGTTAGGGTGGTTTCTCCAACCCGGATTATAAGCATTAGAATAGGGGTTGGATCTAACATTCTCCTGTACAGCACAGACATCCTCATAGGGTGGGGATGGAGAGAAAGAAAGGGAAGGATCAGAAAAACTGGGATCAAATGCTCCAGTTTGGAACCCGTGAGGTTCCGAAAAATGCTGACTCACAGGTTGAGTCGCATTGAGTTGATTCACGAACTCCCATCCAGAAGGAGCTCGAGAAGAATGGAATCTGAATTTTGGGATTGAGTGGATCGAGAGTTGTTTAGAGAATTTCCAGCCATCCACTCTTCCATTCTCTTAGCAACCAAGTCCACCTTGTCAAGTTTGTTACAAATCAATTCCATATCAAATGAATGAGAATCATGGACTTCATTGACATTTGATCTGGGTTGCTGGGACCGATTAAAGGTATCCATGGAAGCATGATTGATTGAATTCTCGCTCATTTCCTCAAACAAATCGTGTGCACTATCTGCGTCTTTGTTGAGGAAATTGCCTCCGCAAGAAGCATCCACATGATTTCTGAGTTTCTCAGTTAACCCGTGATAGAAGATCTTCATGAGTTGCCATTTCAGCACCTCATGGTGTGGACACTCCGCAATAGGTCCTGGAATCGCTCCCAGGCCACATGAAACTACTCCCCCGGCCTCTGGGTAAAGGTAGTGATTGCCCATTGATGGGTCGGCCCGGATAGGTTGTTAATATGATGTTTTTATCGTTGAAATATGTATAGTGGTTAACCTAATTCAGACCTAACCATCTCTTTACAAAATTTTTAACCTGACCTAATTGATTTTATCTTGTCACTTTTAGGCCCAGGGTCGAACACAGGGAAGTGGGGTTAAAGTCGAGTTTCTACGTTTTCCTTAAAACGCGTCTCTTCCGTTCGTTTATTGTGTTTTTGGTGTTTTTCTTATTTAGGTTTTTTATGGTAATCCTTGTTCTTGAGGCACACCCTCAAAATTGTGTCCTTGGCTTTTAGCCAAACAGAGTCCCAAAACAAGTCTTGCTACTCGCAAGACGAGGTACCTGCAAGTCAAAGATTATCTTTTCTTTTTTATGTATTTTTTTTTTTTATCTTTTTACTAACAGAAAAGCAAATAGACAGAAAGTAAATATAGTATGTATATATATATATATGTAGTATATATATAAAGGGGTGGGGGTGGAGGTGGCGATGGAGTGTAGCACTATGTCGAGTCAGTCGACGTCTAGAGAGACGCAACCAACACGACTAGGTGCCGCGTGGAGTGTGGATGGAGGATGGATGATGTATGGGACCACGCTTTTTTTGTACGCGTGTATCAGGGAATATCAGCAACTGGTGCAGATATTCCCGCGATACAGCGTATAATAAATAACGTGAAAATATATGTACATATGTATGTATATAAGTAAATATATCTATATATATATATAAATGTATAGTTATATATGTATAGATATATATATATATAGATATATATGTGTATATATATGTATATAAGTATATATATATATATTACTATATATATGTATATATATATGTATATAGATATGTATATATATATATATGTATATAAGTATATATGTCTATATATATATAAGTATATGTATAAGTATATAGATGTATATATAAGTAGATATATATATATATTATATATATATATGTATATATATTATATATATGTGTATGTATACATAACTATATAGATATATGTATGTATATATATATATATATATGTATATATGTTACTATAAGTGTGTGTGTGTGTGTGTCGGTGAATGTGTGTGTGCGTCGGTGAATGTGTGTGTGTGTGTTGCTGTGAGTAAAAGAGAGAGAAAGAGAGAGAGAGAGAATGGAGAGAGAGAGCGAATACGTGAGAGAGAGAGAGAGCGGGAGCGGGCGGGAGAGATCAGCAGAGAGAGAGAGAGCGGGCGAGCGAGAGATCGCGGACGCGCGAGTTAAGACGTCTGCCGCCTCCGGCGGACGTCTGACGCCGCGTCGTCTGAAGGCGGAGGCAGACGTCTGCAGACGGCGGGTGCGGGCGCGGCGTCGCGTAGGGTTCCTGCAGGCGTGCGCGAAGGTGACGGGCGGGCGAAGGCGCGGAGGGGCGAGCGTGGAGGCGGTCTACAGGTGGTGGCGGAGGGTCGCGGAGGAGGGCAGGGGTCGGCGCGAGGCCGTAGCTGGCCGCTGCAGTGTGCGCGGCGGTGGGCTACGGGTGCAACTACGGCGATGACAGAATGGAGACGAAGCGGGGAACGCCCTGCAGACGCGCGCGGAGGCGGTGAGAGGCTGCGGGGACGGTCGCGGAGGAGCAGGAACGACCTGCTGCTGCGGCTGCTGCGTTGCTGCTGCTGCCGTGGCTTCAAGCTTCGAAGCTTGGAGCGGCGTCAATGGCGTTAAAGAGAAAAAAAATGAAACGAGGACGACACCACGCCCACCGGCTCGTAGAAGAGCCGGGCGGTGGTGTCCCCACTGTGGTGGTGTGCACCACAGTGGGTACTCCTGCTCGTCGGGTGCCTCCTCGACGGAGGGCCGACGTATGGGAGGGGAAGACGGTGGAGGAAGGAGGTGGACTGCGGGTTTTGGTGCAGCAGCTCCTTCGTCGCGAGGAAGAGTTGCGGCTTTATAGAGGAGAAGAGCGTGGCGGGGAGGCATGGCAGCAGTAGGGAGAGGCGTTGGAGAGTGGCAACCGCAGGGAGAGGCGTTGGCAGGGTATGGCATAGCATGCAGCATGGCGTGGACGAAATTCAGCCGCGGGAAGTAGAAGAACCGCGGGAAGAAGAAAGAAAGATGAAAATAAAATATGGAGAGGGGACTTTTGCAAAGAGACACTTGAAGAAAAATGTAAAAATGCAAACCATTATTTTATTCTCTTCTCTTCTCAATTAAATGCATGAATGCAATTGTTTTTACGAATGTGACTACAGGATCCTAATATGCAATGTTAATGCTAGGAAATAGCATAAGAAGGCATTATTACAGGCGTGTTTTGAGGTGCAAACATATACCCCCATGCCTATCTTTTGCTAGTCCCTAGGAAAACTGTATTTAGAAATGATCTTAAGCTAAAGATTTTCTTCTAAGGTGATATCGGTGTGTTTATTATGGGATATTGTGAGAACCAATTGTAGAGAAGATTACCAGTACTTTAAGTCTTACATGACAAAGATCATCTCTCAACTAACCAGGGCTTTTGATATTTAAACCTTAAGTACGATTTCCAAGACCCAGGAGGTTTTTGCCGTACTCGAGAGCTCAAGAGGTTATGGTTTGTGCATAGTGACGGACCAAGACTGACCAGATGAACATTAAGACTCAATCCCAGGGTTTCACGAATTTTTAAGTACAGGTTGGTCCCAGTTTCAGCTTGTGTTTTCGGATTGACCCTTAAGATGATTACGGAAAATTCAACTCCCATTTTCTGATTTTTTTTTTTTTTGTGGCTCACCGAAAAACAAAGTATACAGACATTTATGAGATATACTGACTCTTTTAAAACATCTCTTTTTTTTTTCTTCTTTTTTTCTTTTTTTTCTTTTTTTTTTTTTTTTTTTGAAACACGTGTCAGTATATCTCTTACAACACATTTTGAAGCACACTTTTATTTTTTTTTTGGTGGGAGAGTTTCTTTTTGGTGGAAAGAGTCGCTCCTAAACACAAGACTAAAGCCTAGGATAAAAAGTCTACCTGCGCGCACAGGTAAGGACTCCACCTTCCCTAATGAACACTAGGGTTGGATCTTATGTTCACCTGGTCTTTCCTGATATGTGTAGTGTGAACCAAGTTTACTTAAGCTCTCAAGAAAAAGCAAACCAACGGATCCTGTACTGGTGTCTCAGGTACAAGAATACATCCTTAGTTAGGAGAGATCTTGATCTATTTTGTCAATGCTTTAAGTGAATTAAGCCGAGCCTGAGCGAATCAAGCTTTTGTGGCCTGGAAAGTCTTCAAAACAGAGGTTGAATATCCATAAACACTTATTGCCTTTTTGTTTCAGCTTCAAGATCATTACTAAACACCATTTATTATAATATATATATATATATATTTTTTTTTTTCTTTTTCTTGCATATTTATAAATAGGTGGGAACTGTATGATACCATAACATACCCGGATCCTATGGATGCCTATCCACCCCCCCATGCCAAACAATGCTATGTCCTCATATGCATGCAGGGAAAGGCAGAGGAAGGATGGAAGATCGGGTAACAAGAGCTGAGGTTCAGGGTATAGATCAGGGTAGAAGGGTGGGTGGATGGTGGGTGGTGAAGAGAAAAGTGAAGTGATTGCGATAGAGGTGTGAAAAGTGATGGTGGATGGTGAGTGCTCTTAGGGTGCCTCCCAACAAGCGCTGAATTTAATGTCCCCAGCTGGACTCAGAATGAGGCAAAGAATTAGTTACCCTCCAGCAGGGCAACGGTTTCTCCAACGGGGGCAGGTTCATGAGTCAGATAGGGTTTCAAACGCTGCCCGTTGACCGTAAATTTACGCCCAGATTTGGGATCTTCGATTTCGACGGCCCCATTGGGGAATGGTCTTGAGACCAGAAAAGGACCAGTCCATTTGGACTTTAATTTCCCAGGAAAGAATTTGAGTTGGGCATTATAGAGCCAAACTTGCTGAGATGGCTCAAATTCCTTCCGCCGAACATGGCTGTCGTGAAAAGCCTTAGTGCGCTGTTTAAAGGTTAGAGCAGAATCATAGGCTTCACGATGGAGCTCTTCCAGCTCTTGGAGTTGGAGTTTCCTTTCTCGTTCACACAAGTCTGGGTCGAGGTTACATTGGCGAACCGCCCAATAAGCGCGGTGCTCCAACTCCACAGGCAAATGACAAGCTTCCCGTAAACGATTCTATATGGAGACATACCAAGGGGAGCCTTGAAGGCGGTCCGATACGCCCAAAGTGCGTCAATCAGCTTGTCGGACCAATCCTTACGGTCAGGCCGAACCGTTTTCTGGATAATCTGCTTGATTTGCCGGTTCGACACTTCCGCCTGGCCGTTCGTCTGAGGATGATACGGGGATGCGATACGATGGTGGACTCCGTACCTCCTCAGAAGTGCTCGAAAAGAAGCATGGGTAAAGTGGCTTCCTCCATCCGAGATAATGGCCCGAGGGATCCCAAAACGCGCAAAGATATGGTCCTTGACGAATCGGGTGGAGATAACATGGTCAGCACGGCGCGCGGGAATAGCCTCGATCCATTTTGAAACATAGTCGACGGCCACGAGGATGAATTCGAAGCCGTTGGATGGAGGAAAGGGACCCATGAAGTCAATTCCCCAGATGTCGAAGATTTTCGCAGCTAGGATGTGTTGCAAGGGCATCATGTCACGACGTGCCATTGACCCTAATGACTGGCACCTAGTGCAATGTTTGGCATAAGTGTGCGCGTCCTGGTGAAGGGAGGGCCAAAAGAAACTGCACTGCAACACCTTGGCTGCAGTTTTCCTCCCAGAGAAATGGCCTCCACAGGCCTGATCGTGGCAGAAGGATAGCACACTGGGGAACTCACTGTCAGGAATACAGCGACGGATGATTTGATCAGCACCTATCCGAAAAAGAAGTGGATTATCCCAGAAATAATACTTTGCTTCTGCCATGAGACGCTCGCGCTGGTTTTTAGGCCAGCCACGTGGAAGAGATCCAGAAGCAAGGTAATTAGCAATGTCGGCATACCACGGTCCACTTGCCACATTTATTGCCAATAGGTGCTCATCAGGAAAAACTTCATTAATTGGCAGAGTAAGTCCAATATGGTCAGGGTCCAGTCTGGAAAGGTGATCAGCCACAACATTCTGGGCTCCGACCTTATCACGAATCTCAATGTCAAATTCCTGGAGCAGAAGGATCCAACGAATCAGTCTAGGCTTGGCATCCTTCTTGTGCATGAGATGGCGAATGGCCGCGTGATCAGTGAAAACAATAACGTGAGAGCCCAGAAGGTAAGAATGGAATTTTTCCAGCCCAAAGACGACTGCCAGTAGTTCCTTTTCAGTGGTAGTATAATTACGCTGGGCCTTGTCCAACGTCTTACTGGCGTAATATACCACGAAGGGGTGTCTATCGCATCTTTGTCCCAGGATGGCTCCGACTGCAAGGTCTGAAGCGTCACACATAAGTTCAAAGTCGAGGGACCAATCAGGCGGCTGGAGAACAGGGGCCTTGGTGACAGCATTACGCAGCTGCGTGAATGCTTGTATACAGTCAGGGCCCATGTCGAATGGCACGTCGGTTGATAGGAGATGAGTTAAGGGTCGAGAAATTTTGGAGAAGTCTTTGATGAATCTCCTATAGAAACCGACGTGTCCCAAGAAGGAGCGGATTTGTTTGACAGAACCAGGCACAGGTAAATCAGCAATGATATCGAGCTTAGCTCTGTCAACCTCGATACCCCTATCGAAGATGATATGTCCAAGAACAATTCCCTCGTGCACCATAAAATGACTTTTTTCCCAGGAAAGCACGAGGTTTACATCAATACATCTCCTAAGGATGTGAGTCAGGTTGGCAAGACATTCGTTGAAAGATGGTCCAAAGACTGAAAAGTCATCCATGAAGACCTCGAGAAAGTCACCCACCATGTCATGAAATATCGCCAGCATGCATCTCTGGAAAGTTGCTGGTGCGTTACGAAGTCCGAACGGCATCCTTCTAAAGGTGAAGGTGCCGAAAGGGCAGGTAAAAGTGGTTTTCTCTTGGTCTCGGGGGTCTATTGCCACCTGGTTATATCCTGAGAATCCATCTAGGAAGTAGAAAAATTTATTTCCCGCTAACTGCTCCAGGATTTGGTCAGTAAATGGTAGCGGGAAGTGATCTTTCTTGGTTGCAGCATTGAGTTTCCTATAATCTACACACACTCTCCAAGGTGTAGGAGTGCGTGTAGGGATGGATTCGCCCTTGTCATTGACACGGATGGTGACTCCTGCCTTTTTGGGCACAACGTGAATCAGACTCACCCAGGGGCTATCGCTGATCGGGTAGATTATACCCGCATCCAGCCGCTTAATGATTTCATTCTTAACGACCTCCCGCATGTTAGGGTTGAGACGTCGCTGCATCTCGCGAGAAGGTCGAGCCTCCTCCTCCGTATATATACGATGAGTGCAGTAGGAGGGGCTAATACCAGATAAGTCTGATAAAGACCATCCAATAGCTGCCTTGTGTTCTAGGAGGACCTTAGTTAGTTTGCACTCCTGCTCCATGGTTAATTTTGAACTGATGATTACAGGGAGCGTTTCATTTGGTCCCAGGAAAACATACTTGAGTGTATTAGGCAGCACTTTTAGCTCGGGAGTGGATGGGGAAGGATCTGGCATTTCTTGGGATGAGAGTGTCCCAGACGGGTAGGAGAACAAGTTAGGAGGAAGAAACTGGCCTTCAGATTGGCCAAGAAGAGGGGCTTCTTGGATAGATGGATCCAAAAATGAATAGCCCCAGTGAGAAGTATATGGGCTCAAGGTCCCAGTGTGGATTTGTAAATCCGCCTGATTTGCCAGGGAAGAAAGGGCAATTCGGTCTTCATGAGTGTGGACCGACAGTGAGTAGCCCGAATATGACTCAGACCACGAGGTATGGGAAGCAGAGAAAACCTCGTCAGAAGTCTGGCCAGGAGAAGGTACTAGACAAGGGAGGGATTGGGGAACGTCACAGTATGCGTTGGTCAGGCAATTATCAGTATTTATAGGTAATCCGCAGCAGTCCGAATAGGTCCCAATTAGTCCGATACACGCGCTGACGGCCATGTCCTCGTCAGACGTGTCATCCTCAATGCAATCGCAATCAAAGTTCTTGGCTGCCTTGAATATGTTAAGCTTTAGTTTCTCAAATCCAACGGCAATCTCAATACAGCCCGACTCGCAGTCGATGTGGGCGCGGGCTGTGGCCAAGAAAGGTCGACCGAGGATGATCGAACAATCAGAAAGTGAACTAGGAACTTCCATATCTAAAACAAGAAAGTCAACAGGAAAACAGAGACTGTTGACCCTAACCACCACGTCTTCCACCACACCCTTCGGGATTTTGACAGAACGATCTGCCAACTGTAACGTGACAGGGGTGGGTTTCAGATTTCCCAAGGAAAATTTTTTGAGCATGATGGTCGGTATGAGATTGATGGAAGATCCTAGATCAAGCAAGGCACGGTTAAAACTGCAGCCTTGGATGCTACAGGAAATCAGTGGTGTGCCCGGATCTTTCTGCTTCGGTGGTAAGTTTGACAGTATAGCACAACTCGCATGAGGCGAGAGAACCACCGGATTTTTAGTCTTCTTTGACTGTCGCCTGGGTGTTGTGTAGTCTTTGAAAAATCGAGTGACAGTAGGTATGTGGTCGATTGCCTCGAGCAGGGGTACCTTGATTTCTACATCCCTGAACAAATTACGTAGCTTGTCAAAGGCCTGCGTATTTTTCTTTTTGCCTTTTGGCTCCCTTAGTAGAGCCTCAGGGAATGGGACTGATTCTGGCACAAGTTTTGGTGCATCATCCTCTCGCGAATGCGGTATGCATCTCGAATGAGAGGGCGAAGAAGAAGACGGGCCAGGATCAGGTCGAGGCGGATCGACGGTCTGCTTACCGCTCCTCGTAGTGATAGCATTGGACGATGCGGGTCCAGTGGGATCATACGGTGGAGGAGGGTTTGCAATGGGGATATAAGAGTGTGGTGCTGCAGCAGGATTAGCCTGAAATCCCGGTGGAATGCTCGGAGCTTGCAGAACTTGATTAACCTGTCCCTGAGAAGGTCGTACCTGTGGTTGAGAACCACGGGGCACGAAACTTCGCGGGTTTGGAACAGGTTGGGCGGGAAGAGTGCCCTGAGATCGAGTCGCCATGCGTAGTTGACTGATCTCGGCGTTCTGCTGCGCCAATTGGTGCTGAAGAGAGGTCATGTTCTCTTCATGGCGCTTTGACATTTCCGTCATCATTCGCATCAATTTGTCAAGAGGGCTTGATGCGTGTTCAGTTTGTGGTACGCAAGGGCCTGATGGCGGATTTGCCATAGGATTAAACTGGACCCTTGGGATGACGGGTGCGGACGGTCGCATTGGTCCACTCGCGGGGTTTTGGCACTGCGGGTTGTTGGACCATGCGAAGTTCGGATGATTACGCCACCCTGGGTTATAAGTGGCAGAGAACGGGTTGTTCCCCAGGGCGCAAGCATCTTCTATGCCAGAAGACGCGTCCGCATGTAGATATGCGTCTGAGCACACGGAGGCTTGGTCCTCCGTGTCGAAATACTGGCTCGCAGTAGCCAGTTCCACATGACTTACCGAGTCGCTTGGCGCGACACTCGGTAAGGAAGGTCTAACGGGGTTTCTCGGGATAAGCCTGGTATTAGAAGAACTTGGATTGTGACGAAGTGGTGAAGAGGTGGTGTTTGCCATAGATCGGGCGGGGTTGGCCAGAAGCTCGTCCAGCTTCTTGTGCACGACGGAGACTTCATCCAGTTTTTGTGCAATAAGGCTTAAATCAGTGGATGAATGGGAGGGTCCCGTGTCAACTTCGTGGACATTTTGAGGCTGGCTGGTACGATTAAAGGCGACAATGGAAGCATTGTTCATCGAGTTTTCACTCATATTTTCAAACAGCTCGAATGCTCCATTCTCGTCTTTATTCATAAAGTTTCCTCCGCAGGAAGCGTCTGCAATCTGCTTCAAAGTCTCATTTAGCCCATAGTAGAAAATCTGGGCTATATGCCACTTAGGCAGACCGTGGTGCGGACACTTCCTGAGGAGGTCGTTATACCTCTCCCATGCCTCATGAAATTGTTCGCCGTTTTGTTGCGTAAATGAAGTGATAGCATGGCGAAGCGCATTGGTCCGCCCGATTGGGAAGAACTTCTTGAGAAACGCTGTTCGCATCTCTTCCCAAGAGTGGATGGTTCTCCCAAGGGTGCGTAACCATTGCGACGCTTTATCCCGTAATGAAAATGGGAACATCTTCATGAGGACTATAGATAACCCGACATTTCTTGGTTTAACGGTTTCAGCAAGTCGGGTTAGGTCTTCCAAGTGGAGAAATGGGTCTTCACTTGCAAGACCATGAGAGTGAAAATTGATTAGGCCAATTATGTTTGGTTTTAATTCAAAGTCGTCCCCGCCCATAGGGACCCGAATTTGTCCTATGGTCTCTGTAGCAGCGGGATTCTGATAAGAGCTAAGAGACCTAGGCTCCTCCCGTTTGGGAGGGTTCTGCATTTCCTCCAATGTTTCCCGAATGGCTTCGATTTGCTCATTATACATTTCCATTTGGGCTTGGAGGCGGGTTATGGGATCTAAGGCTCCACCACCTGGTGGGTTCTGAGGGCGGTTTCCTCCCTCGGGATTTGGGGGTGGGCGTGCAGCCATGTTTGTGGAGGAGGAGGACGATTCGACTTGTTTTCTAGATTTATCAGTCAATTCAAATAGTTCAGGGTTTTGTGACCTCCTCCCAAACATGTACTACCGCAGGAAGAATTGGGGAGATGAGAAGGGAAAAGGGATGAGAGAAATGACGCCGCAAAGGTACACTTGATTACAAATCAATACAGTCAAGTTCCTAACCTCTACACTGTGCCCTTAGACCTAAAGATCTAAGTTACCTACTATCATGAACTACGGAACCGAATGCGAGCACCGCGGAACCACCGGGCCAGATTGAAAGGCCGTTTGCCCCAGTCTTAGACACCCGATAGCACGCGGGAACTCTCACCAGCACGTAGCCGCTACACGTAGGTAGTTAGACCTCCAATCCTAAAAAAGGGTCAAGTTACTACCAATTTTAATTAGAGGCTTAGGGTCAAGTGCTTTTGGAATGTGAAGGGCGTTGTTTACGGGTAATGCCCAAGTGATTGATTTTAAGAGTGTGTAAGAACAAGCATGCAACGGGGAAATCTCCCCGAATTGAAGTTTTTATTGGCGAATGATTTTTAGAGTTCAGCCTTAAGTAGTATGAATTTTAGGGTTTTGCTGAATTACCAATTCAACCAATCTCCGGGTTTTTGCAAAAATACAGGTTTTCCTTCTAAAACCTAAGAAACCCTTCTTCAATTATCAGTTAGTTAATGCATGCTAAAATGCAATGGGCTACCCTAAATGGAGATTTCTAAGTGTGGATGCACGAATCAGTTTTATATCAATGTGACAGGGAGCCAAAGCACTTCAATTCAAGTGCTCCCAATCACCAGAAATGATTTCCACACACAAGGCTTCAACCAAAAGATAAAGAAAATAAAATTGTTGGGGTTGAAGTATTCAGGATCGAATCACAGGCAAGTTTGGAAAGTCGTGGTGGGGTTGGAATCAACTCAATTCCAAGTCTCCCCACCAAAAATGTGATCCTGAATTAAAGATAAGTGAGGCAAAAGAGGGATACAAGCAATCTTTTTCTTTGCCTCAAAGAATACTTCCCACGGCGAAAAATCTAAGAATCAAGATTCTCGGATTTTCGCTATGCGAAGTAAGGCGGGAAATCCCGGGGCAGTGGGAGTGAAGACAACCAATCAATCAAGTGAATTTTAATCCACTTGCCCTCAAGAAATCCCAAGAAGTTTTTCTAGTTTTTAGTTTTAAATTTTTTTTTTTTTTTTATTGTGGTGGCAAGTTAACCCTAATTTGATGAGAAAAGAAAACCTACTTGTTCGGCAACGTGTGCGAAGCTCCAATGCGATGTCGACGTCTTCACGCTCTCGTTCCCGCCTTGGATCTGCTCACGTCCTCGACTTCGTCAGCCTTCTTCTCCTTCCACCAGGTTCACCTGCACACCAAAAACAACAATACCCGTGAAGAGAGAAGAGACAAATTTAAAGGAATTGGATAGAAACTTACTCGAAAGTGCACATCCCCGGCAACGGCGCCAGAAAAGTTATGATGGGTCGGCCCGGATAGGTTGTTAATATGATGTTTTTATCGTTGAAATATGTATAGTGGTTAACCTAATTCAGACCTAACCATCTCTTTACAAAATTTTTAACCTGACCTAATTGATTTTATCTTGTCACTTTTAGGCCCAGGGTCGAACACAGGGAAGTGGGGTTAAAGTCGAGTTTCTACGTTTTCCTTAAAACGCGTCTCTTCCGTTCGTTTATTGTGTTTTTGGTGTTTTTCTTATTTAGGTTTTTTATGGTAATCCTTGTTCTTGAGGCACACCCTCAAAATTGTGTCCTTGGCTTTTAGCCAAACAGAGTCCCAAAACAAGTCTTGCTACTCGCAAGACGAGGTACCTGCAAGTCAAAGATTATCATTTCTTTTTTATGTATTTTTTTTTTATCTTTTTACTAACAGAAAAGCAAATAGACAGAAAGTAAATATAGTATGTATATATATATATATATATGTAGTATATATATAAAGGGGTGGGGGTGGAGGTGGAGATGGAGTGTAGCACTATGTCGAGTCAGTCGACGTCTAGAGAGACGCAACCAACACGACTAGGTGCCGCGTGGAGTGTGGATGGAGGATGGATGATGTATGGGACCACGCTTTTTTTGTACGCGTGTATCAGGGAATATCAGCAACTGGTGCAGATATTCCCGCGATACAGCGTATAATAAATAACATGAAAATATATGTACATATGTATGTATATAAGTAAATATATCTATATATATATAAATGTATAGTTATATATGTATAGATATATATGTGTATATATATGTATATAAGTATATATATATATTACTATATATATGTATATATATATGTATATAAGTATATATGTCTATATATATATAAGTATATGTATAAGTATATAGATGTATATATAAGTAGATATATATATATATTATATATATATGTATATATATTATATATATGTGTATGTATACATAACTATATAGATATACTATGTATATAAATATATATATATAGATATATGTATGTATATATATATATATGTATATATGCTACTATAAGTGTGTGTGTGTGTCGGTGAATGTGTGTGTGCGTCGGTGAATGTGTGTGTGTGTGTTGTTGTGAGTAAAAGAGAGAGAAAGAGAGAGAGAGAAAGAGAGAGAGAGAGAACGGAGAGAGAGAGCGAATACGTGAGAGAGAGAGAGAGCGGGAGCGGGCGGGAGAGATCAGTAGAGAGAGAGAGAGCGAGCGAGCGAGAGATCGCGGACGCGCGAGTTAAGACGTCTGCCGCCTCCGGCGGACGTCTGACGCCGCGTCGTCTGAAGGCGGAGGCAGATGTCTGCAGACGGCGGGTGCGGGCGCGGCTTCGCGTAGGGTTCCTGCAGGGGTCGGCGCGAGGCCGTAGCTGGCCGCTGCAGTGTGCACGGCGGTGGGCTACGGGTTCAACTACGGCGATGACAGAATGGAGACGAAGCGGGGAACGCCCTGCAGACGCGCGCGGAGGCGGTGAGAGGCTGCGGGGACGGTCGCGGAGGAGCGGGGACGACCTGCTGCTGCGGCTGCTGCGTTGCTGCTGCTGCCGTGGCTTCAAGCTTCGAAGCTTGGAGCGGCGTCAATGGCGTTAAAGAGAAAAAAAATGAAACGAGGACGACACCACGCCCACCGGCTCGTAGAAGAGCTGGGCGGTGGTGTCCCCACTGTGGTGGTGTGCACCACAGTGGGTACTCCTGCTCGTCGGGTGCCTCCTCGACGGAGGGCCGACGTATGGGAGGGGAAGACGGTGGAGGAAGGAGGTGGACTGCGGGTTTTGGTGCAGCAGCTCCTTCTTCGTCGCGAGGAAGAGTTGCGGCTTTATAGAGGAGGAGAGCGTGGCGGGGAGGCATGGCAGCAGTAGGGAGAGGCGTTGGAGAGTGGCAACCGCAGGGAGAGGCGTTGGCAGGGTATGGCATAGCATGCAGCATGGCGTGGACGAAATTCAGCCGCGGGAAGTAGAAGAACCGCGGGAAGAAGAAAGAAAGATGAAAATAAAATATGGAGAGGGGACTTTTGCAAAGAGACACTTGAAGAAAAATGTAAAAATGCAAACCATTATTTTATTCTCTTCTCTTCTCAATTAAATGCATGAATGCAATTATTTTTACGAATGTGACTACAGGATCCTAATATGCAATGTTAATGCTAGGAAATAGCATAAGAAGGCATTATTACAGGTGTGTTTTGAGGTGCAAACACCCATCTCAAGGCATTGGTATGTCCGACTAGGAAGAATTTATTTAGAAAGGCTGATTTCAACTCATTCCAAGTTGCAATTGGTCTTCCTATTGTCCTGTACCGATAAGCGACCTTATCCCTAAGAGAGTGGGGGAAGAACCTCATGATCATTTGCTCCTCGTTTACGTTTCGTGCCTTGGTGGTCTAGACCAAAGTGGTCAAGTCCTCTAAGTGTTGAAACGGATCTTCGGAGCCAAGCCATAATAATGTTTGATCAGGCTTAACACTTGGGGCTTGATTTCTATGTCTCCGGCCGAAATCTGGATGCCGGGATGTTCCTCGTAATTTGAAGGATCATAAAAATCCTTCAAGGGCTGAGTGCCTTGCATTCTCTGGAACCATTCTTGCATTCTCTGCATTTGTTCCAGCTGCCTTCGGAATTCCTCCTGTGGATCCCGAGACAGAGGAGGCTATTGGTCGGCCATGGGATCAATTTGACCAAAATCCAATTTGCGCCTCCTAGAATACTCTAGTGGTCCTTCGATTCAATGATCGTCTTCCTAGCATAAACTAGGAGAAGGTTGGAAGGACTGGGGATAGGGACTCTGCAGCACAACAAAACAAGGCTGTCCTTAAGTGGGATAGCCTAAGGATCTACAGACTCCCAAAACCCACCTTAAGATTGTAAATGATTTACTCTACTTGTGTCTGCTCAATCCAACTAGTTAGGAGGGACTGGGGAGAAGGTTCTTCCTTTGGCTTTCGCCTCCAGTTCCTAGTGTACCCCCTAGCTACGGTCGTTTGACGCTACTCCCCTTGCTAGACATCAGATTAATCAGTACAAGTAGGTTAATCAAGGACAATCTCAGACTAGGCCCTGAAGAGCTAATCAGTCCTTTTAAGGCCAACGTCTACTCAATTTTATCAAGGCCTGGGATTGTAGTGCTCATGGAATGTGATGGGCCCTTAAAATGGGTTGTGCCCTTAATGATTGATTGAGAATTGTGTAAGTGCGTGCACAACCAGGGTTTTCAAGCAAGATTATTTGTGATGTGTGAATTTTAATGTTCAAATCTTGCTTAAGTAGCTTTTCGAGTTTAAAATTAGGTTGATTTCAATCAAGTTTTGAGGCAAACAAGGTTTTCAAACACGGGTGAAGATTGCTTTCCTTTAAAATCAAAAATAAAGTGGAGTGCCTGGAATAGACCTTGATTGAAAATCCTAAGGAGGAGCTACTTGATGAGTTGATTTTAGGTAGAGTGGTGTGGCCCAAAAAACTCAAACAATTGGCCACAACTGCACCACTAGGTTAGGCACGCAGAGATTTCTACTCTTTCATGTGTTTCTTTGTGTGTACCGGTTCCATAGATTAGGACTCGGTTGAGTAGAAAGAAATCAATTAGGTTAAGTGCCTTGAATGTGGGTGTACGCTGTCTGTCTGTTGAAAATTACCCCACAAGATTATCTTTTTTGTTCTTTTTTTTTTTATAAACGAGGGTGGAATGAATGTGAGTGAGAATCCAAACAACCAAACTATTCCTAGGATTTATGCAAACACCTAGGTTAATTGGAATTTGGACTTAATGTGACAAATGAAATCTATGGAGGGGGAAAAATGGGGAGCACTTACAGTTGTCTTCAACTGCACTTTACTTCGATCTACCGCTTGATGATTCCCTGATGGAGGTTTCTGCAAAACAATAGACACAAGAGAAAGCAAGTTAGAAGACAATAAAGTGCGTGAATTGGGAAAAGAAGATCGGAAATCGTTGCCTCCACGGCAACGGTGCCGAAATGTTGAAGCTACGGGTTACTACGCTATCATATTTGGTTTTGAAAAACTTGTCGTCGTAGTTTGAAAGAGAAGAACTCGTGTTCAACAAATAAAATTTGTACCGGAATAGAAATCCCGGGTCAAACTCAGGGAGGCTACGTCCATCTATATTCGCAATTATATTTTTTAGGGTTTTTGTTGAAAAGTGAAGCGACATAATTACAATGAAGTAATATTAACAATTAGAATAAACGAGAGAGAGAGAGAGAGAAAACATGCACTTAATATTTCAAAATGTTTATACAATAAAATCAAAGAAAAATTACACTAGAAAGAGAGAAATCTATTACACTAGAAAGCTGAAAAGAGGAATGGGAGAGAGAAGTTATCCTCCTCGACGATCGCTTGGAGGACGAGTCGGACGAGACGCCACCTGGAAGACAGGGGACGGAGCGGGAAGAAGGAGGTCGAGAATGGGGCAGCACGTCATCGTCGTCGCGGGATCCGCTTTCGAAATGAGGGCGAAAATTTGACTTTATCTCTCGAGGAGCATCTCGGGTGTGGGAAGAGTTTCTCTTAAGCTTTGGAGAGGGAGAGAAGAGAAGGGACGAGAATTTCGTATAGAGGGGGTCTCCTTTTATAGTTGCAAGGAGTGAGGGTAATTTGGTCTTTCTAAATTGAAAATCATTAATTCAGGACCTTTAGTGACGGATAAATCCGTCACTAAAGGTCCGAAGTGGGCGTAGTGGCGGTGCACGTGCGCCTGCTCATCTTCTCATGGTGCAACTCTCTCCACGATCTTGAAATCTCGGTCGTTCCATCGTGAGATCGAACGACTGAGAGAGATCCTCGCCGCAACACCTACGTGAGATCCAGTGTTCTTCGCCCGCATCTGATGGAGCGTGAGCGCTATCGAGCACGCGCAGCCACTCGATCGCGATCAAGCGCTCCTCATTGCCCACTCGCCCGTCCGTGTCCTCACCAAATTGAAGCACTCAAGGCTTCGAACGGGTGCCCTTGCTTTGCGAGAGCACTTTCAACCAACGTGCCACCAACGTGTTTGTGTCGCGCACTTGAAATGTGCATGCATGCCCTGCAGCCGTTGGATGATCATCCAACGGTAGAGAAGCGACGATCAGATTGAAGAAGAGAAAGTGCGGCGGGTGCAACGGCCGGTTGGGTGGCTAAGATGGCACCACGTGGTGCCATCTTGGCCATGCATCTTCTTGATGATGTAGATGGTGCCACGGTTGTCGGATTGAGTCGATTTTTGCGCCGTTAGGCTACGATCATCGATCCGAATCCATCTGTGAGATCGGATTTGTCGTCTGAAGTGTGGATTCACACCAACTTGGCCCTTGATCTTCTAGGGTTCCTCGATCTCTATCTGATGCTACAGATGTCTGATTAGGGCGATCTTGGAGTCGTTGAACACCAATCATCGCCCTGATAAAATCTGTACGGTTGGATCTTCGATCCGAGGCCCTAATAAAAATTTATCCTGTCCCTGAACATAAAAGGAGACAATTAACCTCCATTTTATTCAAACTAATCTAAATGCAAGATGATGCATGCTATGCAATATTTATAGTATGTAATGCAATTCTATGCTTAAGAACATGCATAAATAGACATCTTATGTAATATAAACATGTTTACATCAAACTAGCACAAAGAAAAATCTCACAAAAATATCAAACGAATTCGTAAAATCATTAAAACAACACAAAGAAAATATTTTTTCGAAGCCTTGTTTGATTTTCCTTCTAGTAGTGGGGTTGTTTGCTTTGTTTGGATCACTACTTAATAAGAAAAGCTTGAAAAGCTTCACTGATAGTTAAATTCCTGTTTAAGGTTCAAATCGATTAGGGTTTCTCTTTATTTATTCTAGTTCCACATTCTAAAGGAAATCTACTTTCATCAATATAACATGATTTCTCTTTCATTGTGGATTTCAAGCTTGTTTGAAAGCATAAAAACAAAACCCTAAAAGACATTAATCTAAATCAAATCATAAAAGCAAAAAACAACAAATTTTGTGTGATAAGATTAATTTGGCATTGGACTCACTCCGTCTAATTTGCACACACCAAAAAATTGAAATAATAGGGCATTACCCCAATTAACGCCCTCCATGCACATTCCGATACCTAAGCCTAAGTTAAAACTAGTCATTTGACAACTTAAGAACTTCATCAAAAATTTAGGTTGATATCCAATATCTAAGAATTACTAAGCATTCCTAATTCCTTTCGAGAACGCGGTGACATACTTAGAGGGAAGTCAAATGATGGGTGTGGGTTTACACAAGCCCTTGGTGATTTCCCCAGGACATGCTTGGGCCCAATCCACCCTTTTTAGTCTAGCCGGGTAATCTTAAGGAAGTAGGTTCACTTATTAATTTCTTCTTTATCGGGTTCCCAAGTCTTAGGTTCATTAAGGAGACAACTTTAAGACATATTAGGCTTAGTTGTCTGATTTGCACACTTTCTCTCATCTCTTTCTCTCCCCCTCCCCTCCCATCTTCCATTTAGTGTATGCACGGCCGCTTTTCCCAAACCTGCACTTGGAGGGACCAACTGATTTTTCGACCCACTGCACTGCCCATACTCGCTTGTTTACTTCATCTTCTTCCCCTATAGAAAATCAACAAAAGATGGAAAATGCCCAAAATCCTAGAAAAATACTAACAACCCATCATCTTCTAACCAACAAAATGGGAACAACATGCATCAATTTCACCAACCAAAAATTGATGTTCCTAAACCACAATTTGAAATACTACCTCATAGAAATCTGACAGGAAATTTAAATCTTGAAAATTCCAACCTGTTACTCATGGTAGTAACCCAACTTCAACAACTCCAAGCAAATCAACAATAATTGACTAGGACCGTCACAAACCTAGCCAATAATAGACCACCCAATGCTGCACCCACTGTTCCGTTGAGGAATTTCTATGATCCCTCAAATTATGAAGAATGAGCAGGGGTGGTCATCCCTGATGGAGAATTTGAAATTAAACCTGCAGTCCTTCATCTCATTAATCATTTTCATGGCATTCCTCACAAAGACCCGTTTAGCCATTTAGAGGAGCTCATGGTCCTTTCCCAAACCACGAAATCTTGAAATATTTCGGAAGATTTATGTCTAATGTGACTCTTCCTACTATCCCTTAAAGATAAGGCTGCTTATTGGTTTAGGACTATGGGAAAACCCATTACTACCTGGACACAACTAAAGAGCTCATTTCTAAAAAAATATTTCCCAATTGGTCGGACTAATGCTTTACATCACGCAATAACTACCGTTTAACAAAAATCCGGCGAGCCTATGCATGTAGCATGGGAAAGATTTTAGGACTTATTAAGGAGCTTCCCCCACCACCAGGTGCCACTTTGGCAACTTGTACAAATATTCTACCATGGTCTTGATGACCAGTTGAGGTGATTTGTTGACGCCTCATGTGGGGGCAATTTTTTAAATAAAGATGCTGAAAGTACCTATGAACTTTTCGATGAAATGAGAAAAAATTCTTTCAATCATTCGACCATGGACACCTTTGGCAGAAATGCCAATCCCCATGTAGGTGTTCATGAAGTAGGCACACAACAACAATCTCTCCCTGTCACACAAGATGATTTGTAGCATTTTGTACAAAGGCTTGACCAATGCAAATCAATCAAAAGAAAATGGAAGAAAAATTTAATGTGCATCCGCAAAACTCTGTTTTGACTAACACTAACTCTCGCCTTTCTAACTTTGACACTAACCCAACCCTCCTCCGTTGGGAAAATTTGCAACAAATCGATATAGGTGGATTTCAAAACCTTGATCTTGCACCTGAAATTGCTAGGACTTCTAACAATTCTTCCATGTATGTCCCAGTCAATGAAAATATTTCCACTGTCCAGGATAATTTTAGAAACAATTCCTCCAACTTCTATAATCCTACCTGGAGGAATAAGCCTAATTATTCCTAGAAGAGTACCAATCAAATTCCGCTTTTTCAAAACCAAATAGGGAATTTTGGCCAAAACAACCTTCGCAGGCTAATATTAATAATCAATTAATGAAAATCCTATAAGGGATACAACAGAAAATGAACGACGTTACCCGTGCTATGTCTAATTTACAAAATCAAATCATGGTAACACTCGATCAAAGGCCAATGGGAAATCTACCCTCCCAACCCATTCCAAACCCCAGAAATCAGCGAAATCAATTTTAAAATGGAAATAATCAAGGTCAACAACCAATAAATCTTGTACCTCAATTTCCACCCAATTTTCAAAACTCGCAACAAAAAAAACATTTTCCACAACTAAATAATCACACTGCCAATGCATCGTCATACTCCCTACTTCAAAACCCCTCACCTAATTCCACCAAAGAACCCACTCCATCACCCCACCGAACTCAACCTACCTCGCTTACCTTCTCCGTCACCATTCAGCCACTACACACTTCCACTCGCCACACAGACACCACCGCCAAACTCCATGTCCTTCGGTGACGCTAGTGAACCATCTAATTGGTGCTGTTTTAGGTCTTCATTCGCCGACCACCGTCGCCGCCATCGTCCCCGACCACATTTGCTGCACTCTGAGCATCTCCAACCTTGCTACCACATTCAGGCACTGCGGAAGTGAATCACGAAGCCACCTAGGCCCTCAATTGAGTGAGGGAGGACTAGCAGCCAATCCGATTAGCATGCTATCCCCTGTTGCTGCATACGTGAAGGAAGGAGGGGACAATAGTCCCACCTCGTGGAGTGAAAGGTGTGCAACCACGAATATAAGGATTTTGTGTTAAGGCTTTGCCTCTCACAAGCAGGGGTGAGGTCTCCGACTCACATACTTATTCACTCCTTGGTCACTTGCACCCTCGGTTGCCCTGGTCAAACCTGATTACCTACTTACCCATATCTGGATCTGATTACATGCTGGGTTTGAGAGAAAAAGGAAGATTTGTGAGGAGGAGGGGGGAGGGTTTTGCTCTGCTCACCTTAGCCCCTGTGCAACCCTTAGCCATTGAAAGAAGGTCATGCCCTGTGCCTTAAAAGGAAGCTTTAGAAGAAGAATGAGAAGGCACTGAGAAGAAAAGGAAGGCTTGTTGAGAAGAAAAGAAAGAGAAGTAGAAGAAGAAGAAAAGAAGAAGGCTCTGAAGAGCCTTGTGCTTGTGACATTTAAGACATCTGATTTGAGTTGATGATAGCACTGTTGAATGATTTAAGTAATAAGATAACATTGATGAAATTAATTGAGTATGAGATATCTGTTTAATTTAGATAAATAACTGGTGATCTAAATAACTATTATTTTATCTTTCTATTCTTTTTATCACATCATCCTTTTACAATCTAATAAACTATATTCATTGAATATCTATTTTAATGCTCAATTAATTGTGCTCCTTGATTTTGAATGAAGATTATTGTGTGAGTTTCATTATTTGCTCTTTGTGTTCGATCTCAGGCTCATTTTCTAAACCTGTGCATATAAATTTAAATGATTTGAGCAATTTTATCCTATACTACGATGCATCTCTTAAACAACGACGAATTAGCTTAAACAAGAGCCATTTCATGGTTCAAGAAGGAATTGTCCTAGGCCATGTTATTTTTGGAAAAGGAATCTCGATAGACAAAGCTAAAGTTGATACAATCTCCAAACTTCCCTCGTCCAGTTCGGTGAAACAAATAAGATCCTTTTCGGGGGATGTAGGATTCTACCGACGATTCATTAAAGATTTCTCTAGAATTTCTCGATCATTAAGCTACCTTTTGACTAAAGACCACCTTTTGAATTTGATAAAAAATGCTTGGAGAGTTTTAATATTTTGAAACAAATGATTATTGAGGCACCCATTCTACAAGCACCCGACTGGGCTCTTCCTTTTGAGCTTATGACGGATGCCTCAGATTACGAAGTAGGAGCTGTCTTAGGGCAATGAATCGACAAAAGACCCGTTGTGATTTATTATGCCAGTAAAACTCTTGACGACACAATGAAATTATACTGTTACCGAAAAAGAACTTCTTGCGATCATTTATGCCCTTGAAAAATTTTGTTCATATCTGTTAGGGTTACACATTACCATTTACACTGATAACTCAGCCTTGAAATATTTGCTTAATAAGAAAGATGTGAAACCCCGCTTAATTCAGTGGATATTATTATTACAAGAATTTGACTTGGAGATCAAAGATAAAGTAGGTTCACAAAATGTCATGGCCGATCACCTTTCACGACTTGACACTGGTGATGTATTGATCCAAGAAGCCATTTTTACAGACGAAACACTCCTAACACTGAAATCCTTCCCTTGGTATGTTGATTATGCGAATTATTTCGCCGTTGGATGATTCCCTTCTGATTGGTCTAAACGAAAAAGGGATAAGTTCTTTGCTGAGATCAAGTATTACTTCTGGGAGGACCCCGATCTATTCCGCATTTGTACCGATCAAGTCATTCAATGATGCATTCCCGATTTAGAAACACATGATATTCTAAACCACTATCACTCAATAGCTTGCACTGGACATTTTTCGGGGAAGAAAGCGGCAGCCAAGGTGTTAAATGCTGGATTTTATTGGCCTAGCATACACAAAGATGCTCATGAATTTTCTCGATCCTGTGTGCATTGCCAGAGCATCGGCAACATGAACTCTAAGGATATCATGCCCCTCAACCAAATTTTGGAAGTTGAAATCTTTGATGTATGGAGCATCGATTTCATGGGACCGTTTATCACTTCTCTTAGGTACCAATACATTTTAGTCATTGTTGCTTACTCTGAAATGGGTTTTAAAATCACCGCGTTGTAGTATAGATCGAATCAATGAGAAAACAAATAATATTTATTACTTGAATATCAGAAATGAGGTCGGAGGTCGAACAAGGGGAGCAATTGGCAAAATAATTCTCAAAATCGCAATATAAGCAATGTAAAAGAGAACTCTAAACATGAATGATATATAAATGAGAGTGAATGTCAGATAATGCAAAAAGAATGGGGTAAAATGGTGATTTGAATCACCGATTACCCCTAACAATTATCTCAAATATTTCAACAGTACTAAGTAATTCAATTCCATGTATGATAAGTGCACAGTGCAATTCAAATGATGCTTAGACGTCTGTTTAGCTTAATTAGATAGCTTATCCTACTCTCTACTACATTGCCAAGAAGGCACCCTTTCCTCCTCTCTTCTTCTGTGGGTCCTTCTCTGGGTTCTCTCTTCTTCTTCTTCTTCTTCAGCTCCTTTCTTTTCTTTCTGGCTGTGCCTTTTCTCTTCTTCTTCTCTTTTGGCTTCTTCTCCTGGTTTCTCTTCATGCACAAGGGGGAGGTTTCTTAAACAGCTAAGTGTCGGCTGTTGGTCCTGAGAGCAAAACCCCCTGCCTCCACATGCTTTCCTCTCCTTCTCTCTATAGGATCCACCCTTTCAAGGCCTCGGGTTATCAGGTATTCGGTTTGAGCGCACTCGGAAGTAGGGCTACCTGCAGTGGGAAGCAGCCGAGCTGTGCGAGCTTAGGTGGGTAAACGGATCAGACCAAGCCCGTGGGATATGTGTCACCGGTGAGGCAGTGTTGGGTGAGAGGGGACCTCACCCCCGTGTGTTGAGGTGAATAACCTACAACACAAATTCAATTTATGCATTGTTTGGAGCTTTGCCACTCCCGATGTGGCACTAAAGATAGTGCCTCTTCTTCGTATAGCTAGCAGTAGCTGTTCCTTCATCAAATTCACGGTCAAGCTGTGGTTAACCACTCCAATAGATGACCCAAGAGTGGTCTTGGAATGATTCCACAGCAGCTGGAGTCGAGACCTGGGGAATGCGAGACCTGAAGCAAGCTTCAAGTGAGCTTGAACTCGCTTGTTAATGGCAGAGAGGAGCGAAGACCTGAAATGAACAACATGGCCTTGCAACCTCATCAGAAGGTTCAGTAGGCTTCGCCGTAGCACGACGGACGTGGTGGTGTGTGTGGCGTGAAGGTGGCTATGGTGGTCAAACGGTGTCGAGAATGACGATGGAAAGGTGGGTTGGTAGACAGTGGATTTGGGTGGATGAGAAAGCGAATGGAGAGAGGGGTTTTGAAGAGTGGAGTATGGTGGAGGTTGTGATGTAGGCAGTGAAGTGTTTGGAGTAGTGGAGTGAGCGGATGACTTCGCTGGAGTGATCGCCGGAGATGGAGATGAAGATGGCTTGCAACTGTGTCGAGGGGTTGAAACAGGGATAAGGAGAGGGAATTCTAACCTAAAAGTGGAGAGGAATTAATCTAACCTAAGATAATTATATGAAAGGGGAGGATTTTCCTTATCGGTGGTACGCCGGCTCTGGAGAAGATGAAGGCTCTGGTAAGTGGGAGACAGCGACGAAGATGTAGATTGGAGCGGCTGTAGGTATTACGATGTGTAGAGGAAGAAGAGAAATGTAGATCCATCGTCGATGTTGCGAATGGATGAGGAATGGAGTCGGAGGAGGTTGCCGAACATCGTGGAGCTTCTTGGCTGGAGAGGAGGGAGGAAGGAGGGGTATTCCAAGTCAAGAACGAGTGTGAGAAGTTTGGTATGATTAAGAGGTCCTTTTATAGGCCTTTGGAGGGAGTTTTGAGCTTGAGAAGCAAGCTAACCATGCTTGGAATGCTTCGTCGGAGATAGGAATTCTAGGATACCCTAGTCTCTCATGTGTTCGCATGAGAGATTGGGAAAGTTTTAGAGCTTGGGAATCGGCTCAAAAGGAAGGGAATTCCTTGACGAACTTCCCTTTCAAATCTGAGAGGGATTCGTCAAGGAATCGAGAAGAACTTGCCAAATTTAGGTCACCAAAGTTTGTAGGAATAGGATTCATCGTGGCAAGGACCTTTTTGTGAAAATGATGACAAAGTTGGTGGGCTATCTACAAGGTTTTTTGAAAGTTAAAGGCATATGTGTGATCAGATAGGACCAAATTGCAAACTAAGTGTCTTAGATTGGGCCCAAATTTTGGCACAAACTTAATTTGTACCTAATGAATCCAATGGTGAAGTTGAATTTTGGTTTTGACCTATTTTGACTAGGTAATTTCATAATTACCCAAATTAAGGCAAATGTCAATCTGAGATTCTATTTTGGGTCAAGACGGGTTCTAATGGTTAAATTAAAGGTACCAAACCCTAGAGAATATTTTTCTATGAATTTTAGAGGGTTTATATGAATTTTATCATGACCAAAATCTCATTTAATTAAGAAATTTTATTTTTAGGATTTCAGAAGTCATTTAATTCTTAAAACATGTGAAAACCCTTTACTGTCTGTATTAACCAACTTGTTGGATATTTAAAATCATTTGACCCTTAATTACCCCCTAGAAAAACCAGTGGTTGTTTTGCATTCAAGATATGATGGTAAAATTATAGTTTTAACCCTGGTTTCTTGTATTTCCCTCAGAGTGGATTTACAGTGACTTAGGGCTCTCTAGGGTTTTGTAGGAGCATTTAATGACTTAATTAGATGAAATTGAGGTAGTTGTGGCTCATGATGGTATTCCCAGTAGTTTGTATCGACTACAATTCAAAATGGATTGAAGCGGTACCTACGTGCACTAATGACCATCAGATCGTCGTGGATTTCATCAGGAAAAACATTTTTTTGCATTCCTGTGTTCTTAGGGCCATTATTAGTGACGGAGAATCACAATTTACACACTCCCAGTTCTATCAACTTCTCGCTAAATATGGGGTGAATCATAAAATCTAAACACCATATCACTCTCAAACAAATGGCCAAGCTGAAGTCTCCAATTGTGAGATCAAAAATATTTTGCAAAAGACGGTAAAGCCCAATCGAAAAGATTGGTCGCTTAAACATGACGATGCATTATGGGCTTATCGTACTGCTTTTAAAACTCTGATTGGCATGTCTCCTTTTTGCCTTATTTTTGGCAAGGCATGTCATCTCCCAGTTGAACTAGAACATAATGCTTACTGGGCAATGAAAGAATTTAATTACAATTAACTGAACTTGAAGAACTTTGCAACCTGGCTTATGAAAATGCATGCAATTGCAAAGACCAAAACAAGAAATTTCAAGATAAATTCATCGTTCAGAAATCTTTTGAACCTAAACAACACGTATGGCTTTTTGATGCAAGGTTACGCATATTTCCTCGTAAACTAAAATCTAAATGGAATAGTCCTTATATTGTAATTTAAAGTTATCCACATGGTGCTGTTGAAATTTTGGATCCAAAAAACAACAATACTTTCAAAGTCAACAGCCACTGACTTAAGCCCTATCTTGATAACAACCTTAATGCGAAATCCGATTCTCATGACCTCCATGTCCTACCCGATAATTAGTGACTTCACGCTTGGCTGAATGGCGTAAAACATAGCACTAGATGGGAGGTAACCCATCATTTTTTTCCTACCTTTCATTTTTATTTTTTAGAGGCATGGACTATCCTGATCTCGACCACCTTCACCAAGGTGATCTCTTCTCCCTTCCTATTGCATGCGAATATGCCATATCTTAAGCATGGGGGGGTGTTTTTAAATTTTGACGATCGAATCAAGATTTTCAAAACCTAAAAACATTCAAAATTTTTGTTTCAATTTCTACACACATAAACAAAAAATAAAAATATTGAAAACTTTTTGAGAAATTTTTGAAATCGAGACAAAGGTTGAGAAATCATTTCAAGGCACAATGGGATTTAATGTTTAATAAAGTAGGGATTAAGATGCGAATCTAACTATTAGAATTTCTGGGTTTAATTTTAGACTAGATCAAGTATCCTTCTCTAAATTTCACCTGAACTCATGATGATTCAAGTGACTTGATCTTCTTTTGTGACTAGGAAACTATTTGGCTTAGTTTTTGACTCAAAAACATGCATCCCTTGCAAAATTCTTGTGTCAAATTACACACACTTCCAACACTTAAAAGCAAATTAGAAAAATTAGAAAAATCCCTTATTTAGTCTCAGTGCAATCCGAAGCAGATGATTGGTTTGAGTTCCCATCGTCGAGAAGGAGGAAAATTCCTCCTTTGAGGATGCGACGCCAACATGTTACCACCTCTATGCTACTCTATATCTATATTTCATATCTTTAGATGGAGCATTAAGGCACAATTTTGGAGCTCAAGTGTCTTGGACGGTGCTCTATCCATAGCATCGGAGCAAGAGCTTGAGTTTGCTTGGAGTGCCCCTTTACACTGCTTTGTGTTTTGGGGTTGTGAGCTCCTGGGTGGTGTCTTGGACAGTACTATCTCGAAGTGCTGGTGCCAGACTGCCTTTGAGGTTTGGTAACGGGAATGATGATCCCGATACATCTATTGTGGAATTAATTTAGGAATAAGCATGGGGGAGACAAAGAAATGAAAAACACGACCTTATAAATGTTAGCATTCACAAGCACTGACATAGGATTTTAAAAGATTATGCAAGTTGCGAGTTGGATTCAAGGGCCAAAGAAATATTGGCTGCAAAACAATTTCGGGTCATTCAAATTGACAAGAAGTTAACTTTTGAATTTGTAAAGGATACATTGATCTCGATTCATCTAAATTTTGGATCCAAAGGCGAATCCTGATGTTTATCTTTAACAAATCCCATTCCTTTCATATTTTTAATCAACCAAAGTCCTGCAATCTCCTTTTTCTCAAAAGTCAAAAAAATTAGTCTTTCCCAAAAATCTATTTTTTAAAATTAAAGTTTTGCTAAGACACTAGCAAAAGATATTATGGGGGTGCGATAAACGTTAGTTTATCATCATGTTTATACCCTAAAACAGATCTAGCACTTAGGCTTTTAACTCCGTAAATGGGTTTCAGGTTGCATTTAGGCATAACCCAAGATAAGCATGCATTGCATTCTTTTTGTGTTTTTGACATGTTTACTTGAGTGTTAAGGATAAACTGATGATCAAACCTTTAAAACCCTAGCACTCAAGAAGGCAGAAAGTGAAGAAGAAGATCATTTCAACTGAACCCTAGCTGGATCTAGCTCATCTAAGCTGGTTATCAGCCCAGACGAGCTAGGCTTAGCTCCCTCAAGCTCCATTCAGCTCATCTTAGCTAGATGGTAGCTCAAGGTAGCTCAACTTAGCTCAACTCACCTCAACTCAACTCAGATCCAACTGAACTTAGTTGAGTCTAACTGATCCTAGCTCTAATCAGTTCACTGGGAGTTCTAGTTAGGTCAACTTAGTTGATAGAAGATCACCTTAGCTCAGATTTAGCTCTACCCAGCTCCACTTAGTTCTTGGTAGCTGAACTCCCACCAGCTTAGCTACTACTTGCCAACTTAGTGGCTAAGCTAGCTCGAGAGTTCTCATTAGAGGCAGTTCCTGCTCAACCTAGCTTCAGTTAGGTTGAAACCAGCTTAACTTATCTCAACTACTCAAGCGTAGCTACTAGCATAAGAACTAGCTAGCTAAGCTAAGTAGTTGAGCTCCTAAGAAGACCTCTTCAACTATCATCAGCTCTGCAAGAATTATTTTAGCTCCAGATAGCTCTTGGCTACCTCCTGCCAACTAAACCCTAGCTCCTCCACTACTACACTACTAGCTAAGCTCAATACCTACTCCTCTACTCCATGGCCATCCATCATCATCCAAGATCCTACCTAGCTAACTCCACCAAAAATACCTAACCTTAAGTCCACCTAAACTACCACCTAGTCCTACCATTTTGGTGCCAATCTTATTGCATCCCTTTACCCCACTAACCACCGAAAGTCACCACTGATTTCCCTCCAAAACAACCTAAAGTTGGCACCATTTTTCCCTCCAAAACACCCCCACATCCTAGCCATACACCTACCGCTACAAGCCATCCCTACCGTACACAGAATTCACCTTCTAGAACCCTCCTTGGTGGCGCCAAAATGGAGGCTTCCCTTCATTTTTGGCACCATCTTTTAGGTGCCCTTCCACCCATAACTACCCTCCTTGCAACCCTTAGGATGGTGCCAAGTAACCCTAGGCATCCACCCAAAAGCCACCAAAACCCTTCACTTGGTGCCAACTAACCATAGCCATTAGATCATCTAACAACCACCAAAAGTACATCCTAGCCATCCATTTCCCTACACACCTACCCTACCCCCTTACCACTCTATAAATACCCACATAACCACCACATTAAGATCATCCTTGGTTAAATTTTTTCTCCACCAAGATCCACCAATATCAACGTCCAAGGAAGGAAGGAGCGGAGGAAGAAGATTAAGGAGACACTCTGTCTCCTTGGTGGTTTCAACTTCTTCTTCCTTGGGTCATCACGAAATCGAGGAAGGCCAGGCAAGGAGGACGTCTAGAGGAGTATGAAGGGTAGTCCACGCCACCCTAAGGAGGAGAGTTGGAGTTGAAATTTTACACTCTAGGAGGAGCCAGGCATGCCCCACCTAGTGCTTGCCAAAAGGAAGGAGAGCCAGGAGCCAGGAGTAAGCTTCCTTCAATTTAGGGGTAACCTCAATTAGAGCAGGGCTTTACAGCAAATCATCTTTTTCCTAAGCTTTCTTCTATGCTCTTTTTATATATTTTTTTGCATGGTAGTGCAGTGTTAGAATTGTGTTGGAGATTACAAGTGGGAATCCCTTTCACTTATGAGTTTTCTAACCCATTGTAAAAACAAATTTTCAATTCAAGAACAATCCTCTACTTTTTGTTTAGTTAGCTTGTGGTTGTTGTTGTGACTTGTTTCTCCATTAGTCCAAGCCTCCCTTGTTCGGACTAAGTTGGAGAATCAAGGCACTTGTTGATTTGATTTCTCGTAGTTCTAATTCCCATTTTCTCCGTAATTATTTTGCCCTTGTTCAAAACCCTAAAAAAATACATATTTCAAAACCCCAAAAGAAAGTTGATTTCTAAAATTCAAGTGAGAGATTTTAAAAGGCATTCCTCACCTCCCTTGGGATGACCCGAATACTCATCGAGTACTCGATCTTTACAAATTCAAAAGCGAGCAAAATTGCATGTTGCAACGACTTAATTCTCGACTTTGACAAATCATGCATTTTTTATCACTTTTTGGCACCGTTGCCGGGGAGGCACGGCTTTGTATTCATTCATATCTCTTTCTTGATATGCAGATCTCATCCCCTTGTCTTTTCTTTCATCTCATGTGTGCAGGCACTATAGGAAGAATGTGGGATTTTGGAAGCAAAAGCTTGAAGTTCCTTTTCTTCCCATGGATTCAAGGTTAGTGCCATCTTTCTTGTCACATGTTTTCTCTTAAAAACTATCGAAGAAAACATTAAATCGGGCTTTCAATATATAAAATAGTAAAATTAGGTAGAGTGGTGACCTTTAAAAGCAATTGTTTGCTTCTTTGATTAATTAACACCACTCTACCTTAAGTGTTGGTGTTCTGTTTTTCAGGTCCAAACTTTTGTCTAGACTTCTAAAATCAATTTCTGACACCATAGGCCTCCTAAAATCTTCAAATTTTACTCAAAGATTTCAAATCAAGCCTGGAACATTTGTTCCAAAATTTAGAGTATTTACAATTATAGAGCATTTTGAAAAATTCGTGGACCATAGGGGGGTGATCTCCTCTAATTTCATTATTTTGTTACTATCCACGAATTTTAGGAATTTTTATACTTGTCTAATTTCTGTGAAATTTAGTTTTCTGAAATCCTTATGAAATTATACACGACATATAAAATTAGAAAAAATTTTGGTGGCTAGTGGTGGTATTGAAATGTCCAAAATACTAACAGGTATCATTTCTAGACTTTGAACCAGCATAAAGAAAAGTCTCAAGTAAATATCAAATGGATTCCTAAAATCATAAAAAATTTTCAATCCTTGTTTGTTGTGCCTTCCAGTGTGGTGTTGTTTGTTTTGTTTGGACTACTACTTAACAAGAAAAGCCTGAAAAGATTTACTGATAGTTAAATTTCTGCTTAGGGTTCAAATTGATTAGGGTTTCTCTTTATTTATTCTAGTCCCACACTCTAAATGAAATGTCCTTTCATCGATACAACTTGATTTCTCTTTGATTGTGGATTTCAAACTAGTTTGAAAGCATAAGAAGGAAATCCTAAAGGACATTAATCTAAATCAAATCCTAAGAGCAGAAAACAACAAATTTTGTGTGACAAGATTGATTTGGAATTGGACTCACTTCGTCCAATTTGCACACACCAAAAAAATTGAAATAATAGGGCATTACCCCAATTAATGCCCTCCACATTCCCGTGCACATTCACATACCTAAGCCTAAGTTAAAATAAGTAGTCATTTCACCACTTAAGTACTTCATAAACAATTAGGCTTTATATTAGATATCTAAGAATTACTAAGCATTCCTAATTCCTTTTGAGAACATGGCGACAGACATAGAGGGAGGTCAAATTACGGGTGCGGGTTTACACAAGCCCCTGGTGATTTCTGTTAGACATGCTTGGGCCCAATCCACCACTTTTAGTCTAGTTGGGTGATCTTAAGGAACTAGGTTCACTTATTAATTTCTTCTTTATTGGGTTCCCAAGTCTTAGGTTTCATTAAGGAGTCAACTTTAAGATAGATTAGGCTTAGTTGTTTGATTTGCACACTTTCTCTCATCACTCTTTCTCCTCCTCCCCTCCCGTCTTCCATTTAGTGTATGCACGACTGATGGTCCCAAACTCTCACTTGGAGGGACCAACTGATTTTTTGACCTGCCGCACCACCCATACTCGCTTGTTTGCTCCATCTTTCTTCCTCTACAGAAAATCAACAAAAAAAGGAAAATGCCCAAATCCTACAAAAAATACTAACAACCCTTCATCTTCTAACCAACAAAATGGGAACAACATGCATCAATTTCACCAACCAGAAATTGAAGTTCCCAAACCACAATTTGAAATGCCACCTCATAGAAATCTGACGGGAAATTTAAATCTTGAAAATTCCAACCCGTTACTCATGGTAGTAACCCAACTTCAACAACTCCAGGGAAATCAACAACAATTGATTAGGATCGTCACAAACCTAGCCAATAATAGACCACCCAATGCTACACCCACTATTCCATGGAGGAATTTCTATGATCCGTCAAATTATGAAGAAAGACTAGGGGTGGTCATCTATGATGGAGAATTTGAAATTAAACCTGCAATCCTTCATCACATTAATCATTTTCATGGCCTTCCTAGCGAAGACCCATTTAGCCATTTAGAGGAGCTCACGGTCCTCACCCAAACCACCAAATCCTGGAATATTTCAAAAGATTTATGGCTAATGCGGCTCTTCTCACTATCCATTAAAGATAAGGCCACTTATTGGTTTAGGATTGTGGGAAAACCCATTACTACCTGGACACAACTAAAGAGCACATTTCTAAAAAAATATTTCCCGATTGGTTGGACTAATGCTTTACATCGTGCAATAACTACCTTCCATCAAAAATCCAGCGAGCCTATGCATGAAGCATGGGAAAGATTTCAGGACTTTTTTAGGAGCTGCCCCCACCACAAGGTACCACTTTGGCAACTCGTACAAATATTCTACCATGGTCTTGATGACCAATTGAGGCAATTTGTTGATGCCTCATGTTAAGGCAATTTTTTAAATAAAGATGCCGAAAGTGCCAACGAACTTTTCGATGAAATGAGAAAAAATTCTTTCAATCATTCGACCATGGACACCTTTGGCAGAAATGCCAATCCCCATGTAGGTGTTCATGAAGTAGGCACACAACAACAATCTCTCCTTGTCGAACAAGACGATTTGCAGCCTTTTGCACAAAGGCTTGAGCAAATGCAAATCAATCAAAAGAAAATGGAACAAAAATTTAATACGCGACCACAAAACTCTGTTCTGACTAAGACTAACTCTCGCCTTTCTAACTCCGACACTAACCCGAGCCTCTTCCATCGAGAAAATTTGTAACAAATCGATATAGGTGGATTTCAAAACCTTGATCTTGCACCTGAATTTGCTGGGACTTCTGACAATTCTTCCATATATGTCCCAGTTAACGAAAATATTTCCACTATCCAGGATAATTTTAGAAACAATTCCTCCAACTTTTATAATCCTACTAGGAGGAATAACCCTAACTATTCCTAGAAGAATACCAATCAAATTCCGCATTTTTGAAATCAAATAGGGAATTTTGGCCAAAACCAACCTTCTCAGGCTGATATTAATAATCAATTAATGAAAACCCTGCAAGGAATGCAACAGCAAATGAACGACATTACCCGTGCTGTGTCTAATTTATAAAATCAAATCATGGTAATGCTTGATCAAAGGACAATGGGAAATCTGCCCTCCCAAACCATTCCAAACCCTAGAAATCAACAGAATCAATTTTAAAATTGAAATAATCAAGGTCAACAACCAATAAATCCCGCACCTCAATTTTCACTCGATTTTCAAAACCCACAACAAAATCAACGTTTTCCACAACAAAACAATCACACTGCAATGTAGTAACATTAAGAAGCGGAAAAACTACATACAATGTGGAACCCTCACAGGAAAAAAAACTGGACTAAGAGCAAATTTTTCCTACCTACGTTCACTCTCAGGATAAAGAAGATAGCATAAACACAATGTAGCACAGTGTGCATGCGTGTGCACGTGCGCATGTGCGGAGGAGCAGTGTAGTGTGTGCCAGTGCATGTGTGCACGACACTCCACGTGGGGTGCACGTGGGCTAGTAGTGCACGCGTTCAAGGCAGCGGGTGCAGGGGCGGGGGCTTTGGCGACGTACATGGTAGGACTTTCACGACGAATTAAATGTTGCTATTGACCTAGATACGAATTTGAGCCCCTTCTTCAACTATAAAAAGGGTCCTACCCCTCCCATTTGCAAAAATCTTACACCTACGCAACTCCACCACTCCTTAGAGCTCCAAGCAAGGTCTGGAAGTTGTCGAGCCATCGACGGAAGCTCCTCCATCACCGAGGTTGCCTCGACGTCGTCTTCATCCTTGTTTCTAGTCTTATTTTATTTTATAGTATAGTTCATGTCTTTTATTTTGTTAAGCATTCATCTATATTGTATTGATTACAACATTTGATGATATATTTTTAATACATTATTCTTATCTTGATCATCGATTTCTAACTTTCTCTCTCTCTGTCTCTCCCTTTATCTCTCTTTTTCAAATTGATCTTCAAGCAAACAAACGACATATTTTTGTGACACGAAAGCGACTAAGTGATTCCTATTATTGCCTCCTTGTGTTCGACACTCGGACACACATCCGATTCTTTTTATTAAAATTGACATTGTAAAATGCACTACAACAAACGATTTTTATGCAACTATGTCTGCGATGATTAGTTTTTGGCGCCATTGCTGGGGAGGTAATGGATCTCTTATTTGCTTTCATTTTCTTGGTCATTATTCATATTTGTGTTATCTAACTTGCTCCTCTCTCTTCTTGTGGTTGTAGGAACCACGTGCATCGGCAATGGGAGGAGAATGAGCCAGGTTGGATAAAAGGGAGAGCAAGAAGAAGACCACCACCGACCCGAGGGTTTGATCTTGTCTTTCCACGATCCAAGGGTAACTTCTCATCTTTGGACCAAGAAAAATGGTGGTGTGTTAAAAAAAAACCCCTCTAATTTCTTTCTCGAAGGAAAACACAACCATTAAGTCCGCAACCTATTAATTTCACAATATAATTTTCTGGATTTAGGTTGAGGACGCAATTTAAGGACCCTAAACTCCTCTAAAAATTTTGAGAAAAATCTCAAAGGTGCTCCTTCCAGTAGGTAAACTCCCCTTCAAATTTCAAAGCTAAACTCCTCTTGATTTGGCGATGAGAATTTCTCTACTGGAAGTGCGCAAGGTTGTCCTAAGTTCTGGAGATCTGTAGATTGTTCTTACTGTTGCAAACTCCCTGCAACTCGGATTTATGAGAAATTTATATTTTTGGAAAGATCTCGATTTTTGAATTTTAAATTGATTAGTGCTTGTTCTGATCAAGATATTAAACTTGCGCACTGATCTAGAAGTTCTGAATAGACTGACCCCCTCTTGGAAAAACATGAATTTAGGTGGTCTATCATCCTCAAAAAATTTTGAAATTAATTTTTTTGAAAAGCTCACTCGATTTCGATCAGGATAGGGTCATTGATTATTTTGATTGGACCTTTCTTGACAAAATTTTAAAAAATTCATTGAGTAGAAGCTGCACACCCTAGGATTTTCCACACTAGGGAGTTTTTGATTTTATAGCCACACAAAAGGCCTTGAAGAAAATCAATTTTCACCAACCATGTGACTATATAATTGTGCCTTGTTTGAATGTGTAAACAAGTGGAATTTTTAAAATCTATTAAAGCAAGATTCAAACCCTAAAAATCACACATCTCAATCTTGCTTGCTAAAGAACACTTATTTTGGCATGGGTCTTTGCACCCAGTTGTGCACGGACATGACCTAGATAGGACCAATCTAAGTCCTGGAAGTATGAATGGGTTTGTAAGTGCTTCACCTTAATTTCCATTGTGGAATCCGGTGTCTCGGCTGCAGGGAAGTGTCAAACGACCATGGTTGTGGGGTACAAAGGAATTGGCAGTGCGAGTCAAAGGAAGAACCTTCCCTTCAATCCCCTCGTAATCAACCTGGCTAAATTAACTTTGAGAAAAGAGGTTTAAGTGCTTGCAGATTTGATCACTCTCTTCAGGACTTCTAAGTCACCTAGATCTACACTATAGGGCCTAGATTTGTTTTCTTGATTGTGCACATAATTCTCTCGTCTGTTCTTTCCTGATCCATCTATGGATTTTAATGCTTATCCATCCTACCCAAACTATCCCCAACATGATTTGTATTCTAACCCAAGTAGATCGTATCAACAGTTTACTTGGGATAACCCGCCGCCTAGTTGTGTATACAATCCAAGATCTGACTATCTTGAAGACCCTTCTTATCCCAACTATCCCAATTTCACTCAACCCACACCAATTTCCTATTGGGATACATCCAACCCAACAACCTAGGGTTACGAACCAAACCTTGGGGATCCTTATCTTGATTCTCCTTATGATGACCTTCTTTTAGGTCATGCCCACCCACTAATCAATCTGATAGGACCTACACTCTAGGAGAACATCAAGGCCCCTACCCTTTCCAGGAGCATGATATGGATTTTGCGTTCTTTGTAAAATACGTCATTGTAATGCGTAAAATTGATCAACTCTTAAATTTATAAGACCTAGATAGTGGAGTATCTAGGGTCGTCCAAGGAGGCCAATTTGTTGCTAAATAAATCTCTTTCTTTAAAAGGAACTCAACTTTCTTTTTGGTGTTATATATATATGATTTTTATAGGTTTTGAAATAACGACAACATGCGAGTTTTACTGAAAGTGGGAAAGCAACTAATACCTATTTTAATAAAGCTAACCCTAAGGTGACAGGTAAAACCTCTCCCCAAGCTCACCCTAGGCACATGGAGGCCTAGAGTAATTAGGGAGAGGGAGTGAAATAAATGCTAGGAAAAACTTGTAAAAAGCTATGCAAGAAAAATTAAGAGAAGGCAACTTGATTTAATGAAAATTGTTTACACAAAACCTATAGAGGAATACTTCTACTCTACTTGAAAATATAAGAAAAATAAAACACAAATCCTCTAGATAAAATGGCGAAGAAGAGGGCTTCTTGCTCCAAGCCGAGTAGCTCCTTGATTTGAAAAGACAACTCCTTCTTCTCCTTCCTTGAGATGCTCCTCCAAATGATGTCCTCCAAGGTGGAAGCTACCACCTTCAATGATTTCCTTCAAGGCTGGGTGTGCACCACCCTTGCTCCTCCTTGCTTGGCCGTCCTCCTAGTAGGGGAGTGCTCCTCCTCCTTGGCGTGGCACAAGGGAGAAGAAAAAGGGGAAGAAGGCACCAAGGGGGTGGGTAGGGTGCCCCCTTAATCTTCTTCTCTTCTTCTTCTTCCTTGGTCGTGGGTGTGGTGATTGTAGGGTGGAATTATACTAAAGGGAGGATGAAGAAAATGGTGGTAGGTGATGGGCTTTTATAGAGTGGGATGGGGGTAGGGTTGGCGTGAATAGGTGGAGGGCTAGGATTGATTTTAGGGGTGGTTATGGGTGGTTAGGCTGATCCTAGGGCTAGGGTTAATTGATGCCACCTAAGGGGTGCTAAGGGGGTAGTTATGGTGGCCAAAAGGCATCTAAGGTTGGTGCCAATTGTGGGTCTTCTAGAAGGTGTTGAGGTGGATGGTGGAGATGGGATCAAAAGGAGATGAATGGTGGGGATTTATGGTGGTTTTGGAGGGAAAGTTGGCGCCACCTTGAAGGTGGCTTTTGGAGGTGGTGGGATGAAAGGTGGTGATGGTGGTGGCGCCAACTTGGAGTAGGGTGGAGCTAGCTTAGGTGAGCTTAGGTAGGGTTGAGTTGGTGGAGCTAGCTAGGAAGGGTTTTTAGGTGGTGGATTGCCAAGGGAGCTGGCGCCTAGCTAAGCTAAGATAAGCTAAGCTAGCTTAGTTAGTAGTGGAGTACAGGAGGAGGTATTGGAGCTAGGGTTTGAAGAGAGGAGCTGAGGAGGAGAAGTCTGGAGCTTGAACTGGAGCTGGCAGCTACTGAAGAGGGTGGTATGGAGCTACTCTGGCTGGCTTAGCTTGCTAGTTCTTTACTAGCTGCTAAGCCAAGCTAAAGTAAGTTGTCTTCTACCATAAGGAGATGAGGTGAGCTGGGCCTGGTGCTTCCGAGGAGGATCAGGCTGGTTGAGGCAGCTAAGGTACCTTAGCTCAACTAAGTTGATCAACCAGCTAAGGTAGCTTAGCTCAACTGAGTTGAGCTAAGCTGAGTCCCCGAGAGCTGGACTTGAGCTTCCTGAGCTGAAATGAAGTCATCTTCACCTGGATGGAGTTGAGTGGAGCTAGATGTAGCTGGACCTGAGCTAGGGTGAACTCCAGTCAACTCAGTTGAGCTAGCTAGAGCTCCCTGTGAACTAATTGGAGCTGAGTTGAGCTAGATTCAGCTAAGTTGAGCTGGATCTGAGCTGGCCTGAGCTAAGGTGAGCCAAGATGAGCTCTCCTAAGCTGCCATTCAGCTGAGATGAGCTGAATGAAGCTAGGATGAGCTAACCCTAGTCTAAGTGAGCTGAAATCCAGCTATGGTGAGCTAGATTTGGTAGAGTTCCAGCTGGTTTGGGCTTCTCCTTCACCAGTTGCCTTCCTGAGTGCTAGGGTTCTAGGGATATGGCAATCATTCTTATCCCTAACACTCACAAAAACATATTAAAAAGATAATAAAAAGTAAAATGCATGCCTATCCTAATTTATGCCTAAATGCAACCCAAAAGCCCATTTGCGGAGCAAAATCTTAAGAGCTAGGTTTGTTTTAATGCATAAGAATGATGATAAACTGGCATTTATCATAGCATAACCAAGATAAGTCATCTGAATTCAAGGATCTCTCCTACTTGACCTATGGATTGAAAGGGATTTTAGAAAAGTGGAAATCAAAGGATGATCATAAACCTAGGAAAATCAAGAATGATAAAACCCTGCTTTGGACCCTTGACGAAGAACCCGACTGGGAGGAGGACATAGAACCTTAATTATTCTGGAGTGGGACTAGACAGAAAATGGTTCCTCTTGAAGAATTGGACCATGAAAATGATAGAATAGAGGACCCACCCAAGAACTTAAACCCCAGTACTAACTCTAACACGTATCCTCAATCATACCCTCCCAACTTTGATTTAAATACTAAGGAGGAAATCCAAGGGAAACCTAATGACACCCAGTCAGTTCTTGATAGCTTTCAGTTGGAGTTACATAGACAAAATCAAGAATTGATTGAAGGGCAACAAGCCATGATTGATATGTTCCAACAACTGGAGGAAGAGGGCCAAATAAAACTATTGAAAACAACTCCATTTACGGAATTCATGAAGCAAGGCCCTATAGTGATCGATTGACCTACACCTATTTACCCAAAATTGGTTTAGTCCACCACTGATACTCCCCAAGAGTTGGACAACTCAATAGAAAATGTCATTAGGGATTCCTCATAACATGATTTTGGGAGAGTTGAGGTCAAACATCAGGAGGAAACTGAGAATTTAGGGGATGATATCTTTGAATCCAAATCTAATCTTCCCAAGGGAAGTGATTTGGTGAAAGAGACATCCAAAATTGAAGATGGGGAGTGGGATTACAATTCCAAAATAATCGATTTTAAATCATTTGAAACCCCCATCACAAGTTTAGAAGAGGTCCAAGGGAAAGAATTTGATTAGAAGATGAAATTAGCCCTACTTCTAATGCAACCTCGAAATTGAGCCTGATACGAAAGAGGTTGAAGATAATATTCTTGGGGTCACGGAATTGGAGGGAATAAGCAATGAAACTCTAGTTGAAGAAGGGATGGATTTTTCTTTGGAGAGCGACCTCATGCTTAGGGCCTATTGTGAAACTCTTGATTTTGTTACGTGCCCTATCAGAATTGAAATCCCGCAACTCGAATGCATTGGAATTGATATACCTCTAGGGGATTGCAACTTTAAAGGGACACAAGCTGATCACAAAACCTACGTCTTTAGTGTCCAGCATTTTAGATTTAGATTGCGCTCATCTAAATCAACTTCTCTGCATGCTCACAAACTAAGAGAGGAACAGACACGGGCATGCATGTTACACCAATTGCAAAGTTCCCGTCCCTTAGGGATGGGACTCCACCACAACCTAGTCTGCATCTGCAGACTTTTGATTTTGGGTCTAGCTGTTTTTGATTGCACCTTCTTGACCCAAACCATTCAACTAATTTATCCTTTGTTGTTTGTGCATAATGCCCAGTTGAAGGCACTAAACTTAGAGCTTCCTCGGAGGCAACCCAGTGGTTTCAAGTTGACCGGATACATGGTGACGACCCAAGTGATTTCTTTCCTTACTTTTTTGCATACATTTATTTTCCAATGAGGACATTGTCCAACATAGGCATGGGGGGTGGTAATTTGTATGTTCTGAGTACATTTTATCAACTTGAATTATTTTAAAAAAAAAGAGAAAAAATAGGAAGAGAAAACTTAGGTATTAGGAGTTTGTCAACTTCAGGAATGATACATTAGGGACTTAAATGGTTAGACTCTTCAGGTCATCAGATTTAATCAGTCCGAGTGCCCACTAAAATGTGGACTTGGTCTCGAGTCCTTGCCAAGTAATTTTATTTTAATTTGGTCAATAAAGTAGGGTGATAAGTATACGACTTATCAACCCGCCCTCTGATGTGGGAGGGCTTTAGTCTAAGCAACTATACACTTTTTGCACTGACTCACTCATGACGGTTCTAACATAAATTGGGTAGCTAATGAACCTTCTAGGGTGGTATCACTAGCAAGTTATCATGGGTAATAGCCCATTGGCTAGTTGTCCAGAGCCCAGCCACAGGGCCATTCTCTTTTATTATTGCCTTTAAGTAAATCTTAGATCAGGAAAGCCACCTACTTAAATAAATATATATATATAAGAGAAATAGAAAAATAGAAAAATGAGAAAAGAAAAGAAAAAAAAAGCCATGCTTCACCACACGAGTATGGCTGGCAAGTTGTCGTGGGTAACAGGCCATTGGCAGGTAGTTTAGAGCCTAGCTCATAAAATGCAAAAATAATTCCCAAAATACTTAGGGAAGGAGAGGGGAAGTAGAATAAATCGGGGAGATATAACCGGGTTCACCCTTGTGTTGACCCCATAAAAAATAAAAAGTAGGGAGAAAGCTATCGATTGGAAAGATAAACCTTAAGGCAGAATTTTTAGGTCACCTAGGGGAGTAAAAATTTGAAATCCATTTTAATTGCCATTGAGTGAGTCTATCACTTTCACAAGAAGATGCTTAGTACTAAGAGTCCTTTTCGAGTCTTGGGTGGGTTGGGTAGCCATAAAAAGTTATCCCAAAATCCTCAACACCAAAAATCCAAAAAAAATTAGAAAAGATGAAAAAGAAAAAAAATATGTATTCGCTTTTATATATAATAAGGTGAGGACTTGGGCGGTCTACATTTTGGAAGGCACCCAGGCACTATTGAGTCTTTACGGGTTAGGTTCTTAGTAGAAATTTCCTCCTGTTGACAAGCAACTTCTACTGACTAATCAATTCCTAATTTTAGTTGTGAATATCATTCCAGATAAACCTTACTAGGGACTAGCAAGGGGGTATGATGACTCTATAATTATTAGTGTTAATACTATCAATTAGAGTCAATTTCGAGGGTACTTGTGTGATAATGACATATTATAATGGGCTTGGGAACATTGCATGCATATTGCTTGATCTTTACATTTTAATTGCTTAGAATCAATGGTTAATGACCTTGTGTATAAGTCCATATTGAAATAGGTCTCAGATGAGCGATTGGACCGTACGGATGGATCCAGATCGATGAATGGAGTCCAACGAACTCAATCACCTCGATCCAACCTCCAAAGCTCCTACATCAAGCCTGAGAAATATCAATGGCCAGGGGGCAATGCAACATCTTTATGGGCTTCGGATGAAAAATCAAACCGTACGGATGGATCTGAAGCGACGATCGTAGTCCAACAACACAGGAATCATCTCGATCCAAGCACTATGGCATCCTCTACAATGGAAAGAAGATGGATGACCCAGATGGCACCATGTGGCACCATCTAGGCTGCCCAACACTGACCATGAGCTCCCAACACCAGCTTCTGTTCATCCTCATCATCAAATCTCGACCATTGGATCAAGATCCAATGGCTGAGAAGCCACCTCCACCTCATCATGGAAATTCAAGAACTCCACACAAAAGCCCTCGTGGCGCATTGGTGGAGATGCCCACTCTCAAAGAGAGGGTGTAGGTTCAAATCCCACCACCCCCTAAAAATGTCTAATTGAGTGCACAACGCAGCACAGTGTGCATGCGTGTGCACGCGTGCATGTGCAAAGGAGCAGTGCAGTGCGCGCCAACGCATGTGTGCACGACACGCCACGCGGGGTGCACGTGGGCTAGCAGTGCGCACGTTGAAGGTAGCAGGTGCGGGGGCAGGCGTTTAGCGACAAATTAAATGTTGCTATTGACTTAGATACAAATTTGAGCCCCTTCTTCAACTATAAAAAGGGTCTTACCCCTCCCATTTGCAAAAAAGCTTACTCCCAAGCAACTCCACCACTCCTTAGAGCTCCAAGCAAGGTCTTAAAGTCACCGAGTTGCCGACGGAAGCTCCTCAACTGTCATGGCTACCTCGACGTTGTCTTCATCCTTGTTCTTAGTTTTATTTTATTTTATAGTATAGTTCATGTCTTTTATTTTGTTAAGCATTTATCTATATTGTATTGATTACAACATTTGGTGATATATTTTTGATACATTATTCTTATCTTGATCATGGATTTCTAACTTTCTCTCTCTCTCTCTCTCTCCCCCTTTATCTTGCTCCCTCTCTCTCTTTTTCAAATCGATTTTCAAGTGAACAAACGGCATATTTTTGTGACACGAAAGTGACAAAGTGATTCCTATTAGTGCCTCCTTGTTCTTGATACTCAAACTCACATCTAATTCTTCTTATTAAAATTAATGTCGTAAAACGTGCTACAACGAATGATTTTTACGCAAATGCATCCACGACAATCACCTGCCTACGTAAAACTTTTTAAAGAAATTTGTACACCAAAAAGGCAGCCAAAAAATCTAGGAAAAGTTATCCTTCTGAGATAGTTAGCTCTGTGGTTTAGAGCAAGCTACCTCACAAGAGAAAGGACCTGGGCACTCCATTAATATCAGTTGTCATTAACGACACTACTTTTGATCGCGCCCTCTTAGACCTAGGTGTATCAATAAACCTTATCCCTACCATCATTTTTGATGAATTCCAGTTCGGTGAACTTAAACCGTTGAAGATCACCCTTTAACTTGTTAACTGATCTGTTATTCACCCAAAAGGGATAGTAGAGGATGTCATTGTTCGGGTACAGAATTGTCTCTTTGTTGTGTACTTTTTAGTCCTTGACATTGATGTAGCCGAAGCTGTAAAGAATGCACCTATTATTCTTGGAAGACCCTTCCTCACAACCGCTAAAGCCAACATAAATTGCGATTTCGGTAAAATGGACATTACTTGCTGTAGCGAGACACTCACCTTAGATATTTTTAGAGCTTCCAAAAGATTCCATGAGCCGAATTTCTTTGATGACTCAGATTCTGAAACCTCAAATATTATTGAGGAAATGCTTTCTGTGGATACGTGCTTTGTGATAAATCCTTCCCTCGAGTTGCAACAATCGTCTAACCCACCCTCACCTACAACAACTATTTGTGCGAGAGAATCGTTGTTTTAAGAAATATGCATCATACTACAGCACAAAATTTGTGACAACACTTAAATTTATAAACTTGAAATCGATGTGAGTTCAAGGTCGATCATAGGGAGCAAATTGGGAAATTCAATTCACTAATCACAATATCAGGAGAGATATGTAAGAATAATCAAAATGATGCTCAATGTATATATTAGAATAATATAGCAATAAACTAGAAATGAGAGTCCAAAAAGATGGGGTTAAAATGGTTATTTGAATCATCAAATTAACCTTAGTGTTAAGCTCAACAAATAACTTAAATAATTGAATAGTATCCTCAATCAAATATCCACAGTAAATATCTCTACAGTATCTAATATCAAGCCAATCAAGCACTAAGTCAGACGATAGTGTAAGGCTTCAGATGCCTTAACCTCAAGGCACTAGGGCACATAGTAAGCACAAGGCACAAGCCAAGTGTTTGAGAGGGGGCACGAATCTCGAGCTGCAAAACCCTCCTTCTCTCTCAGATTCTCTTCACTTCAGAACAATCCAGATCTGGGTAATCGGATGCAATGCTCAGACCTGCGGGTGAGGGCTCATGGGTGAGCGCGTGTAAGCATGTGTGTAGGGGCGTGCAAGAGACCTCACCCCTGTGATCTCGGTGGAGATAAGACAAGAGCACGAAAATAATTTATGTTCGATAGCACTTTTGTCCCACATGTTGTAGGACTATCCTCTCCTCCTCTTCTTCATGTGCTGTAGCGGAAAGGGGTTCCTCTTGATTATGAGTTGCAGTTGCTGGAGGAGTCTCAATTGAAGCTGCAGATGTATTCCTGGAATGAGTCCGCATTGGCTGGAAGTGAAGCTGGGAAGAAGCAAGGCTGGAGCGAGGCGGACGGAGGTTGAGATGATGACGGTGATGGTGGTCCTCTAGTGGAACCTGCAATCCACAAACACGGCCTCGCGGCCCAATTAAGGTAGTTCAAAAGCTTCGCCAAGTTGCATGGAGTGCAACGGTGGTGGTTATGGGTGACATGCATGTGTGTGGCAAGTGGTGGGTGTCAGAGAATGTGATCGGATGTGTGTGTGTTCAGGGGAGTTGTGGAGTGGGTGGAAGATGAAATAGATAGAGGGCTTTTGAAGGTGGAGGTGTGGTGGAGCTTTCGGTGGCAGTAGCGAGTGGTTTGGATGTGTGTGTTGGCTGGGCAAGCTTACCCGAGCTTCGGCAGCCATGGAGAAGATGAGAGTGGTGTAAGCGATGTGGAGCTTGAATCTAAGGTCTAAGGGGTTGGAGAGGATCAGGAGGGTGAGAGGAAGAGAATAGAGGGTAGGAAGAGGAAGAATAGGGAAGAGGAGGCGATGGCATTGGCTGGCTAGCACTGAAGAAGATGAAGGCGACGGCGAGGAATAGCGGCGATGACAAAGGAGAGAACCTCTACTTTGGCTGGAAATAAGCGGAAGCGATTGAGGAAGGCAGAGGGTCATCCAATTTGATTGTTAGATGGACAAAAGAGGAGTTCGAGTAGAGTCACCGTAGCTCGAGATGTGGTCAGTCAAAGAGGAGAAGAGGTAGTTCTCCACCTTGTCTAAGTTAAGGAGAATGGTCGAGCATAGGGAAGCTTATATAAAGCTTCAGGATGAGCTTTGATTGAGGAAAGGAGCTTGATTGATTCACGATTTTTGGGGAAAAAGTTCCCCAAAATCCTCTAGCTCGCTTGAGATCTAGGACTTAATTTAGGGTTCTTGAGATGGCTCAACAGATCGGGGATCTCCTCAAGATCAATCCCTCCAAATTTAGAGGGGTTTGGTCTTGATTCGAATGAGAAATCTCTCCGTGAATCTCTATTGAGGTGCGTTCCCACATTTAATGGCAGTAAGGACCTAAATGAAGAAAATGAAGAGAAGTTAGGGGGCTATTTACAAAGAATTTGAAACCTGAGGGTCTAAATGTAAGAAATAGAGTTTTAAAGGGCTAAATTGCAACTAGGTCAAGATGAAATTTGATTGTGCCCAAATTTTGGACTTAACCTAATTTGGACCCAAGGAATCTAATAGTGAAGTTGGATTTCAGTTTTGACCATGTTTGACTAGGCAATTTGCACAGAACCCAAATAAGGGTATAATTCCATTTAACACTTTATTCTAGGTCAAAATAGGTTTAAATGATCAAGCCAAAGGTACCAAACCTATTAGAATATTTTTATATGAATTTTGGGAGGTTTATATGAATTTTATCCTGACCAGAACCTCTTCAATTTAAGTGGGTTTGAAATTAGGATTTTATGTGTTGTTTTTGTTCTCGGAATACGTGAAATCCCGTTTCTATCAGTGTTGACCTACTTTTTAGACTTTAGAGCTCATTTGACCTTCATTTAACCCCTAAATGACCCTATGGTTAATCTATGTTCATGATGTGCTGTTAAAATTACATAATTAACCTTGATTTCCCGTTCTCTCAAATCAGAATATTATGGAATTACGACCTTCAGATCATCATGTAGGAGCATTTATCAATCAAACCTGACAAAATGTGGCTAGTGTTGGCATATGATGGTGTTCCCATGAGCACCTAATTTCACGCTAACCTCTAACCCCATTATGGAACCTGGCTTGGAATTAGATTTGAAACCTTTACCGGATTCCTTAAAATATGTGTTTTTAGGCCCACATCATACAAAACCCCTTATTATTAATGCACATCCTTTAGGGTTGTAAGAGGAAAAACTTCTCCATGTCTTAAACAATATCAAAAATCCATTGGTTGGACATTAAATGATTTAAAAGGCATTGACACGTCCTATTGCACTCACCGCATTTATCTTGAGGATGACTCCAAACCTTGTGGCCAACCTCAATGTCGCCTAAACCCTAACATGCAGGAGGTTTCAAAATGGGAAATCATTAAATGGCTCGATGCACAAATTATTTACCCTATCTCTGATAGCTAGTGGGTCATCCCTACACAAGTTGTACCCAAGAAAGTTGGCCTTACTGTTATTACAAATGATAAGGGTGAAGAAATTCCCACTCAAACTACTTCGTGGCGTGTCTATATTGATTACTGAAAATAAAATGCCACCACAAAGAAGGACCATTTTTTGCTCCCCTTTATCGATCAGATTTTGGAGCAGCTAGCCAGAGAAGACTACTATTGTTTTCTTGATGGATATTCCAGCTACAATCAAGTGGTAGTCCACCCTAAGGACCAGGAAAAGACCACTTTCACCTGCCCCTTTAGAACCTTTTCTTTCTGAAGAATGCCATTTGGATTGTGCAATTCACTCGCAACTTTTCAATGGTGCATGTTAGTAATCTTTTTTGATTTGGTAGGTGATTGTCTAAAGGTCTTTATGGATGATTTTTCCATTTTTGGAGATTCTTTTGATCACTGTCTTTGGAATTTAGAAAGAACTCTCCAAAAATGTATTGAGGTTAACCTGGTTCTTAGTTGGGAAAAGAGCCATTTCATGGTTCAGGAAGGCATTGTCCAGGGCCATGTTATTTCTAGAAAAGGAATCTCGGTAGACAAAGCTAAAGTTGATACAATCTCCAGACTTCCCTTGCCCAGTTTGGTGAAACAAATAAGATATTTTCTGGGGCATGTGGGATTCTACCGACGATTCATTAAAGATTTCTCCAGAATTTCTCGACCATTAAGTCGCCTTTTGACTAAAGACCAACCTTTTAAATTTCATAAAAGTTGCTTGGGGAGTTTTAATATTTTGAAACAAGCAATTACTGAGGCACCCATTCTGCAAGCACCCAATTGGGCTCACCCTTTTGAGCTTATGATAGATGCCTCAGATTATGTAGTAGGATTTGTCTTAGGGCAATGAATTGATAAAAAAACCCGTTGTGATTTATTATGCCAGTAAAACTCTTGACGATACACAACAAAATTATACTGTTACCAAAAAAGAACTTCTTGTGATCATTTTTGCCCTCGAGAAATTTCGTTCATATCTGTTAGGGTCACACATCACCATTTACATTGATCACTCGGCCTTGAAATATTTACTTAATAAGAAAGATGTGAAACCCCACTTAATTCAATGGATATTATTATTACAAGAATTTGACTTGGAGAACAAAGATAAAGCGGGTTCGCAAAATGTCATGGCTGATCACCTTTCAAGACTTGATATTGGTAATGTATTGACCCGAACAATCATTTTTCCAGAAGAAATGCTCCTAACACTGAAATCCCTCCCATGGTATGCTAATTATACGAATTATCTCGCCATTGGATGATTCCCTTCTGACTCGCCTAAATGAAAAAGGGATAAGTTCTTTGTCGAGATTAAATATTACTTCTGGAAGGACCTCGCTTTGTTCCACATCTGTGCCGATCAAGTCATTCGATGGTGCATCCACGATTTAGAAACACATGATATTTTGAACCACTGTCACTCAATAGCTTGTAGCGGAATTTTTCAGGGAAGAAATGGTGGCCATGGTGTTAAATGTCAGATTTTATTGGCCTAGCATGCACAAAGATGCTCATGAATTTTCTCGGTCCTATGTGCGTTGCCAGAGCATCGACAACATGAACTCTAAGGATATCATGCCCCTCAACCCGATTTTGGAAGTTGAAATCTTTGATGTGTGGGGCATGATTTCATGGGATCATTTATCACTTCTTTTGGGTACCAGTACATTTTAGTCGCTATCGACTACATTTCAAAATGGATTGAAGCAGTACCCACATGCACTAATGACCATCAGATCATTGTGGATTTCATCAAGAAAAACATTTTTTCACGATTTGGTGTTCCTAAGGCCATTATTAGTGACGAATGATCACATTTTACACACTCCCAGTTCCGTCAACTTCTCACTAAATATGGGGTGAATCATAAAATTTCAACACCGTATCACCTTCAAAAAAATGGCCAAGTTGAAGTCTCCAACTAGGAGATCAAAAATATTTTGCAAAAGTCAATAAAGCCCGACCGAAAAGATTGGTTGCTTAAACATGACGATGCATTATGGCTTATCGTACTACTTTTAAAACCCTGATTGACATGTTACCTTTTCACCTTAATTTTGGTAAGGCATGTTGATAAGCACATATAAATTCATCATAAAATGCTTATTTATAATAGTTCCTAGTCATAGCATTGCATATCATGATATAAATATTGCATAACATCCATTGCATTGCATCTAAGATAGTTGTATATTATGTACATTAATTCCATCATTTTACATGGCCAGGAGGCAGTGTGACATCTTTACGGGCCTCGGATGAAGAATCCAACCGTACGGATTGAATCAGAGCAACGATTGTAATCCGTCAACGTGGGAATCACCCAGATTTGAGCTCTATAGCACCCTCCGCAAGAAGAAGAAGATGGATGGCCCAAATGGCGTCACGTGGTGCCATCCAGGCCGCCCCACCTGAGCCAAGGAGCCTCTAAGCCCACCGCAAGATTAGATCCCAGCCGTTGGATCTCAATCCAACAGCTGAAGAAGTGCCTCATCAAGAATGGAGTCACCACAACCGTTGGATCTCCATCCAACGGTCGTGGGCGCGGGAGCTTAATTCAAAAATGAGACACAAGACAACCCTCAGCATAGTGGTCTGCGTCTCCACTCTCAAAGCGTGGCCATGCATTCGAGACCCCACATGCGGATTTTATCCACTAAAGGGAAGGTGGGAGGGAATGGAGCCGTCGATGGAAGATTGGATGATGAAGGAAGAGGCTATGTGGATGCATCGTAGAGTGGGGATGTGGCACACGAGTGTCGACGCACATTGAGAATGCACCATCTGACCTGTGCGGCATCCGACTGCTGAGGGCAATGCATGAGATTCAAATTTGGTGAAAGGGCACGATCTTCTCTCAGGTGTTTGATCCTTCATCTGACGGTCAAGATGCACCAGCGCCTGCGTGCACGATGACAGCTACGGGTGTGGGCAGCGAGCGCGGACTTTACAACGACAGAAGGGTGGGCATTTAGTGATGCTTATAGCTATCACTAAATGGCTTGTGCAGTGCATGCGCCAGCCCAAGCAATGAAGAGGCACGGATCTTCAACGACAGCTTGAGCGGCCTTTAGTGACGCTTATAGCTATCACTGAATGCCTGCGAGCGGGGCTCTCTCCTTCCCTCCACTATCTAAACACCCCTACACCCCCCATTCCTCTTCACCCCTACCTACTCTACTCACACCTCCTCCCAAGCTCTAGCAAGCCTACCAATGCTCCATTAAAGCTTGTTCTCAAGCTCCTAAGGTGCCTATTAGTATAGTGAACCTCTGCCCCACTAAATACTCCTCCAACTTCCCATCCCCCTTCATAGGTCGCCTTGGAGCCATCCTCTCACCTCCATTCCGGTAGCATATCATCTTTGTCTTCTCACCTCCATTCCAGAGCCACGTTGAAGCTTTCCTCAACCCGATGTCCTCCTGCATCTCACCTCTGTTGTCCCGCTCCTCACCTCCTTTGTTCGAGCTTCCACTAGGCGTCGTCATCTTGCCGAACAGTCGATTCGGGAGATTTCCTCTCACCCCCCTCTCTTTTTATGCTTTCATAGTTGATTGTTATAGACATTAAAGTGATATCTATACCATTTTCATTCCATCTCTATCTTGTGATTCATTTGGTTGTTTTCTTCTTACAAAAATACACAAAAAAATAACAAAACCCTAAAATACCAAAAAGAAACAAATTGAAGCGCGGTTTTCAGTTAAAGTAAACGTCGCCTCCCTATGTTCAGCCCAGGATTCCCTTGGAGTTTCGGTATAACTTTTATCTGATCGACGGGTTACTTGTAACCTCGATTTCAAACTCGCAAAACTCATGCGACCACATGTCATCTCCTGGTTGAACTAGAACATAAGGCTTATTGGGCAATAAAAGAATTTAATTACAATTTGGATGCAACCGGTAAGCACAAGAAATTACAATTAACTAAACTTGAAGAACTTCGTAACCTGGCTTATGAAAACACATGCATTTATGAAGACCGAACCAAAAAATTTCAAGATAAATTCATCGTTCAAAAATCTTTTGAACCTAAACAACACGTGTGGTTATTTGATGCAAGGTTACACATATTTCCTGGTAAACTAAAATCTAAATGGACTTGTCCTTACATTGTAGTTCAAACTTATCTCCATGATGCCGTTGAAATTTTGGATCCAAAAAACAACAATGCTTTCAAAGTCAACGGCCAACGACTTAAGCCCTGTCTTGATAACAACCTTAACATGGAATTTGATTCTCAAGACCTCCATGACCTACCCGATAATTAGTGACTTCACGCTTGGCTGAATGGCGTAAAAGATAGCACTCGATGGGAGGTAACCCATAATTTTTTATCCTACTTTTCATTTTTATTTTTCAAAGGTTTTGACTATCCTAATCCCGACTGCCTTCACCAAGGTGATCTCTTTTCCCTTCCTATTGCATGTGGACATGCCATATCTTAAGCATGGGGGGGGGGGGGGTGTTTCTAAATTTTGACGATCAAATCAGGATTTTCAAAACCTAAAAACATTCAAAATTTTTGTTTCGATTTCTGCATGCATAACCAAAAAATAAAAATATTGAAAACTTTTTGAGAAATTTTTGAAATTGGGACAAAGGTTGAGAAATCATTTCAAGGCACAATGGGATTTAATCTTTAACAAACTAGGGATTAAGATGTGGGTCTAACTATTAGAATTTCTGGGTCTACTTTTAGACTAGATCAAGTATCTTTCTCTAAATTCCACCTAAACTCATGATGATTTGAGTGACTTGATCTTATTTTGCGACTCGAAAACTATTTGTCTTAGTTTTCAGCTCAAAAACTTGCATCCCTTGCAAAATTCTTGTGTCAAATTTCACACATAGCCAACACTTGAAAATAAATTAGAAAAATTAGAAAAACCCATTGTTTAGTCTCAATGAAATCTGAAGCAAATGATTAGTTTGAGTTCCCACCGTCAAGAAGGAGGAAAATTCCTCCTTTGAGGACACGATGCCAACATGTTACTGCCTCGGTGCTGCTTTATATCTATATTTCATATCTTTATATGGAGCATTAAGGCACAATTTTATAGCTCAATTGTCTTGGAGGGTGCTGTACCCATAGCATCGGAGCAAGAGCTTGAGTTTGCTTGGAGCGCCTTTTACACCGCATTGTGTTTTGAGGTTGAGATATTGGGTGGTGCCTTGGATAGTACTGTCTCAAAGTGCTATGCCAGAACCCCCTTGAGGTTTGGTAATGGGAATGATGATCTCAATACATCTGCTGTAGGATTAAGCTAGGAGTAAGCATGTTGGAGACAAAAAAAACACGACCTTATAAATGTTGGCAATCGTAAGCACTGACACATAATTTTAAAAGATTATGGAAGTTGCGAGTTGGATTCAAGGGCCAAAGAAATCTTGACTACAAAACAATTTCGAGACATTTGAATTCATAAGGAGTTAACTTGTGAATTTGTAAAGGATACATTGATCCCAATTCATCTAAGTTTTGGATCCAAAGATGAATTCTGATGTTTATCTTTAACAAATCCCATGCCTTTCATATTTCTAATCAACCAAAGTCCTGTAATCTCCTTTTTCTCAAAAGTCAACAAAAATTAGTCTTTTCCAAAAATCCATTTTGTAAAATTAAAGTTTTTCTAAGAGACTAGCAAAAGAAAAGCATAGGGGTGCGATAAATGCCAGTTTATCATCAATCTTATACCCTAAAATAGATCTAGCTCTTAGGTTTTTAACTCCACAAATAGGTTTTTGGGTTGCATTTAAGCATAACCCATGTTAAGCATGCATTGCATTCTTTTTGTGTTTTTGACATTTTTACTTGAGTGTTAAGGATAAGCAGATGATCAAACCTTTAAAACCTTAGCACTTAAGAAGGCAGAAAGTGAAGAAGAAGATCATTTCAGCTGAACCCTAGTTGAATCTAGCTCATCTGAGTTGGTTATCATCCCACATGAGCTAGGTTTAGCTCCCTCAAGCTCCATTCAGCTCATTTTAGCTGGATGGTAGCTCAAGGTAGCTCAACTTAGCTCAACTCAGCTCAGATCTAGCTCAACTTAGTTGAGTCTAGCTCATCCTAGCTCCAATCAGTTCACTAGGAGCTCTGGTTAGCTCAACTTAGTTTACAGAAGTTCACCTCAGCTTAGGTCCATCTCTACCCAGCTCAACTCAACTCTCAGCTACTGAACTCCCTCTAGCTTAGCTACTACTTGCCTACTTAGTAGTTAAGCTAACTCAGAAGTTCTCATCAGAGGCAGTTCTAGCTCAACCTAGCTTCAGTTAGATTGAAATCGGCTCAACTTAGCTCAACTACTAAATCCTAGCTACTAGCATAAGAACTAGCTAGCTAAGCTAAGTAGTTGAGCTCCTAAGAAGACCTCTTCAACCATCATTAGCTCTGGGAGAATTATTTCAGCTCTAGATAGCTCCTGGCTACCTCCTTTTAGATAAACCTTATCTCCTCCATTACTACACTAGTAGCTAAGCTAGCTTAGCTAAGCTCAATACCTACTCCTCTACTCCATGGCCATCCATCATCACCCAAGATCCTACCTAGCTAACTCCACCAAAAATACGTAACCTTAAGTACACCTAAGCTACCACCTAGTCCTACCCTTTTGGAGCCAACCCTAAAGCATCCCTTCACCCCACTAACCACCATAAGTCACCACTAATTTCCCTCCAAAATCACCAAAAGTTGGCACCATTTTTCCCTCCAAAACACCCTTCCATCCTAGCCATACACCTACCCCTACAAGCCATCCCTACCTTACACATAACCCCTTTCTAGAACCCTCGTTGGTGGTGCCAAAATGAGGGTTCTCTTCATCTTTGGCGCCATCTTTTAGGTGCCCTTCCGCCCATAACTACCACCCTTTCAACCTTTAGGATGGCGCCAAGTAACCCTAGCCCTAGATCCTACAACTACCCCATCCTAGTAGTCCACCGAAAAGCCACCAAAACCCTTCACTTGGTGCCAACTAACCATAGCCATTAGATCATCTAACCACCACCAAAAATACATCCTAGCCATCCATTTCCCTACACGCCTACCCTACCCCCTTACCACTCTATAAATACCCACATAACCACCACATTAAGATCATCATTGGTTACATTATTTCTCCACCTAGATCCACCATTATCAACGTCCAAGGAAGGAAGGAAAGGAGGAAGAAGATCAAGGAGACACTCTATGTCCTTGGGGGCTTCAACTTCTTCTTCTTCTTCCTTGTGTCATGACCAAACCAAAGAGGAAGACCAGGTAAGGAGGATGTCTAGAGGAGGAGCAAGAAGGATGGTACATGCCACCCTAATGATGATAGTTGGAGTGGAAATTTCCCACTCTAGGAGGAGCTAGGCATGCCCCACCTAGGTCTTTCCAAAAGGAAGGAGAGCCAGGAGACAGGAGTAAGCTTCCTTCAATTCAGGAGCAACCTAAATTGGAGCGGGAGTCTGCAGCAACATCTTTTTCCTGAGATTTCTTCTACACTCTTTTTATATTTTTTTTGCATGGTAATGTAGTGTTAGAATTGTGTTGGAGATTACAAGTGGGAATCCCTTTCACTTGTGAGTTCTCCAACCCATTGTAAAAACAAATTTTCAATTGAAGAAGCATTCCTCTACTTTCTATTTAGTTAGCTTGTGATTGTTGTTGTGACTTGTTTCTCCATTATTCCAAGCCTCCCTTCCTTGGAGTGAGTTGGAGAATCAAGGCACTTGTTGCTTTGATTTCTCGTAGTTCCAATTCTCATTTTCTCTGTAATTGTTTTGGCCTTATTCAAAATCCTAAAAAAATACATATTTCAAAAACCAAAAAGAAAGTTGATTTCTAAAATTCAAGTGAGAAATTTTAAAAAGCTTTCCTACCTCCCTTGGGATGGCCCGAATACTCATTGAGTACTCGGTCTTTACAAATTCAAAAGCGATCAAAATTGCGTGTTGCAACTACTTAATTCTCAACTTTTACAAATCACGCATTTTTGTGATTAGATGCCTATCCTAAGGTTCCCTTCACACTTAATTTGATGTCAATCTCTTAGCCATTGATGAAGATCCTATGGTCCACATTTTTCCACAGTTCCAATAAAAAGACTAAACCTCCACCATTCCAAAGATGAACTAGTCTCTCTACCTTTGTCCTATAGCCATCCACTACCTCTTCTCTTCACCTTGGGCATAGGTCTCCCTTGCTTAAGGTTATAGCTGCCACTCTTTGTTGGTATGCTGGATTCGTTCTTGCTTCTGAACCTCTGCTTTTGCAATAAGGCATCGTCTTGGGGCTCCATTTTATTTGCATCATCTATTTTTCTATTTTCTTTTATCTTAGTTGTAAAACATTTCTTGCAATTTCAATAAAAAAAGCTTTCATCTATTTTATGTGTCAATTTCATATGCTTTGCTAGTTCATTATTTAGATTAGCTTCTTGTTCTTGTCATGATTGAAAAAACCAAAATAAAATCAATAAAGCTAGAATAAAAAAATATTAGACGTAGGAAATCGAGACGATCCAAGTTACCTCCTTGAGACAACTTGGACTTTGATTTCAAAACACATTTTTCGAGTTCAATTTCAAAATTTGTGAAAGTGTCACTCGATTTCAAGTGCTACAACATGTGTTTTTGTAAATTATTTTTTGTGCAAACACTTTTTGGCACTGTTGCTGGAGAGGCACGGTATATATTTCTTGCTTTCATACTTGGTGCATGTGATTTGATTACTTCATTTGCCTTGTTTGATCTTATGCATGAAGGAATTTGAAAAGAAGATGGAGCGGCTGATTACAACTCTAGACCATCCAAGAAGATAACTAAGTAATTCATGATTACACACCACCTATTTTTTACTAAAAAAAATTCATTGCTTTCTAAATTATTTATTTGTTTGCTTGCTTGTGTGTTAGAAATAAAGCAAAAGAAAGATTTTGTTCACTTAGGTGTTCCTTGAATATTAGGGTTAGAGGTTTTTTTTAGATTGTTTGGATTATTTAGTTAGATATAAAAACAGGAAAAAAATTTGAAAAAAAAACTCTCTCTTGAGTGGATAAGAGTTTAAGTATATCTTTAAAATCACTCTTCTAAATTTGGGTAGACGAAAAACTCGATTTTAAAAAATATTTTCCCAATAATACAAAACTCCAAAAATCATCAAATTTTTGTTGAACATTCTTTTTTAAGTAGGGAATCATCTCTGAAATTTTAGCGGCCTAACCTATTGTAGAAAAGTTAGAAAATTCTCAGAATAAACCCCTATAAAAAAATTTGATCTGCTACTCTTTTTGTGGGTTGTCTGAATTTTAATTATTTTTATACAAATCTAAATTGACTGAAATCACCTTTATTGGATTCTTAGTTAAGTTTTTGTTCTATGAAAAAATATTGGGAAATTTTGGACACCTTCACTTACTGATTCACTGGAAAAATTAGCTAGGGGTCTTTTTTGATTTTTAGACCCTAGTACATAAGAGAATTTGGTAAAAATATAAAATGGGCTTCAAAAATCAGAAAAGAATATTTTTTGTGTGCCTAATTTAGCGGTGTTTGAGAAGCTATAGTTGCATTGTCTATGCCACACTACCGAGTCAATAATAAAACTTATTCATCTAGAAGTTGCATAACTAAGGTTCCACTTTAAGGTGTACTAGAGTTGAAAAATTCAAAGGAAAGGGACAAAGCATATGAGTTGTTTGCAAAACCATTACTTATCCACAAAAAATTGTTTGAAAAGATCTCACAAGTGCAACCCTAAAATCTATCCTTAATTATTTGGACTTTAAAAGATACATCATCAATAAAATTGTATGTGGACCTTTGATTGGCACACACACACATTTTGAAATTGATTAAACTGGGTAGACACCCCTCTCACGCCCATCATTTAAATTCTATGCACATTAAAGCCTAAGCATAATTAATCTGATAGATGTACCCTAGGAAGGAAGAGTCTATGCAACTTGATCAAAGTGAGATCATTCTTGGCATGGCCTTGTCTAGGTGGAACAACTTGTGACAAGAGAATACGGTGCGATAACTGTGTTAACCACTAGTGGGGGTCCACCGTGTGGGTTTTCCTAATGGGTCTCTATTCTTTGGCGAGGCAACTAATTCAAGGGGTGTAAAGGGTGATTGAGCCCTAGTTAGCTTGGATTAGGTTAATAGGTGCACACAATAGGGCTAGAATTATTTGATTGAATTGTGCACTCATTTCTCACATCTGTTCTCCTCTCATCTCCAAGACCTTTTTCCAATGGTATGTGAGCTACATGATCTCAAAATCTTAGACTCGAAGGACCCCTAGATCTCACTCAAACTAGATCAAGGAGAAAACTTGATTTTGAAAATCCTAAATCTGAATATGATATGCAAATCAACTCTTATCCAATGGGCTCCAAAAAACCAAGTTCCTCTAGGGGATAAAATCTTGATCAACCTATGGATCCTGCCACTCAAATTGCTTTCCTAAAAGAACAGTTCATCTAATTCCAAACAAACATAAGAAACAAATGACAAAATTGATTGCATAATTCAAAATCCACCTCAGGGAGAATAACCTAGAGCCTTGAGGGATTTCTATAATCCCTCCCATGTAGCTCCTGCATCCTATGTACGATTTTCATAGGTTGATGCTCAATTTGAGCTTAAACCTTCTACTATAGCCCTATTGCAACACTTTTATGGCAATAACTCAAAGGATCAATTTCAACACCTTGAGGAGTTGACTACCATTAGCCAAATAGTCTAGATCCAAAATATGAGCGAGGATGTATTGAAAATGAAGCTTTTTCCTTTCTCCTCATAGGATAAAGCTAGCCATTGGTATCGAACCATAGGGCGACCTGTAAATTTCTAGGAGGTTCTTGGAGATGCCTTCCATAGAAAAATTTTCTCTATTGGTAAAAGTAATGTACTTAGAAAGGCCATTACAACCTTTTCTCGGCAATGTCGAGAATAATTACGTAAAGCTTGGGAGAGGTTCATGGACCTATTGGAAAAATGCTCGCACCATGAAGTACCAAGATGGAAGCTAGTCTAGAATTTCTATCAAGGGATAAATGAACCATTACGAAATTTGGTGGATGCATCTTGTGGAGGTAACTTTTTAAGTAAGGATGAGAACAACACATTTGAGCTATTTAAAAATATGAGTGAAAATTTCCTTAATAATGCCTCCGTGGATACTTATGGTAGGTCCAATCAACCTAGAGAATCAATTATTGAAATTTAAGATAATTCAGGTTGGGTTGATATGGAGCTGATTTTCCAAAAATTAGACAAAGTTGATTTGGTGTCCAAGCAATTGGAAAAATTGATGTACCAGAAAGGGGTTGGTCACCCAACCACTGCTATCCAGACTTCCTCAGGGAGAGAGTATGTGAATAATGTAAACTTGGCTCAATATGTAAATCATCTGACCCAGAACCTAACTGATGGGTTCCAAATAGGGATCTTTGATCCTTGTTATCCTGATTCCACACTAATTACTCCATTCATACGATTTGAGGGTGTTATGGCAATCCTAGGGAATCTTTGGACCAACTCATACTCAGACACTTATAATCTAGGTTGGAAAAATCACCTAAATTTCTCTTGGAAAGGACAGGGGAAAGGGACCCAACCTTTTTCACAACCTAGATCCTATCAACCAAACCCAAATTTCCAAACCTATAATCAAGGTTCGACTGATGAATCCTTGCCCTTTAATCAACCGAGCCAAATTGTAGTGGCTCTATAAATGCAAAACAAGTAATTAATGGACATGCAATCCTTGATGTTGCAAATGATGCAACAAACCCAAATAGGAACCAAAAGTAATCCTTGGCCGACAGGAGCTTTACTCGTGCAACAAATTCCAAACCCTAGGAACATACCTGATAAAGGAAAAGCACTTATCGGGTTGATAATAGTCTAATCTATTACCCTAATTGGCTTAATCTAGGTCTAATTCCTTAGTAGAATCATGCATTAGGTTTATAAGTATCGCATTTAGAGAATGCATGCATACTTATGCTTTATAAAGAATTACCTTCTTATTCTAGTCTTTTGTGAATAAAGTAGGTGATAGGTCTTAGAGAAATTGGAAGAATTGAATAATAAAGCTAGATAGGAGCAGTAGCTATAGTTGATCTAAGAGTTGGTTGAGGAATAAAGTTGAAATAAGGCAAGATTGAAGACACAAGAACAAAGGAGGAAAGAGAGGAATTAGGATAACCCTACCTGATCATAGAAACCTTAGGATGACCTTATCCCGGTACTTATCCCTAAACCAGCTCAACCTTAGATATTTGAGCTCAAAAGCTAAAAACATGGATAGCATTATCCACGAACCTATCCACCCTATCCATAGTCCTATCTTGCTATCCATAACCCTAGTCCACTTATCCAATACCCTTTCCCTAGCTTAGAAACTTATTTAGGTCCACACCACACCTAGATGACTTAGTCTGAGTCAATTGGGTCAACCTTGTGTCAATTGGGTCCATTGAACCTAATTGGACTAACTCTGAGTTGAGTAGACTCATTTGAGTCTAATCAAACCCAACCTAAACCTATTAGACCTAGCTCTTAGCCAATTGGGTGCACACTTACTTGATTGGGTGCACCTGAATTCAACCCAGATTATCAACCCACACAAGTTCAATTAGGTTCATTAGAACCTAATTAGACTTACCTATTACCTAATTAGAATAAGCCTTAACCTATTTAGATTTTCCATAACCCAATTACACACACACAATTAGACTAGGACCTGATGCGAAAAATATGCGATTTGTTAAATATGCAAATTAAGTCGTTGAGATGCATATCTTTGCAATCAACTTTTACAATTTGTAAACCTAGATAGTGGTGGTATCTAGGGTCATCCAAGGAGGAAACTTTTAGTCAAAAATTGGTTCTCTCTCTCTCGCCCTCTCAAATCAACACTTATATTTTTGTATTTTTGATTTTGTTATTTTTTGGGTTTTTGGAATAATCGGGAAGTGAGAGAATGCAAAAATGTGAAAACAATGCAATAAAAGTTACGCTTATGTGATAGGAATAAGAGTCCCTCTTTCTAAGCTCGCCCTAGGCAAGTGAACCTAGGGTAATTAGAAAGATGGAGAGTGGGTGCACTAGTTCTAAAAAGAAAGCAATAGAAATTAAGAGCATGGAAATTGAAAGGTAACTATTGAATCTTTTGTATTGCTATTAAAATAGAGTACTTGTAGAGGAATGCTTCTTACAAAAAGTTAACAACTAGCTAATAAAAAAGATAGAATGAAAGATGAAGAAAAACTCCTCCAAGTGAAGTGAAGATGCTCTCACTCTAAGTGCGGCTGCTCCCGCACTATGAAGAGAGATCCTCCTTGCTCTTTGTATCCTCTTTTCTCCTTCTCCAAGGTGGAAGTCCACCACCTTGAGTTCTCCTTTGCATGGCCATCCCCTATGAAGAGCTTGCTCCTTGGTGTGGCACAAGAAAGAAGATAGAAGAAGAAGAAGGCACCAACGGGGTAGGTATGTTGCCCCCTTAATCTTCTTCTCTTCTCCTTTCTTGGCCATGGAAAATGGTCGATGTAGGTAGAATTATGGTGACCAAGGATAGGGTTTTGGTGGTGGTTAGAAGGGTTATTAATAGGAGGGCTAAGGAGGGGTTGGCATGAGATTAGGTGGAGGGCTAGGTGTTGAGGGCACTTTCGTCGAGTGTTGAACGGGCCATATAGGAGTTTTTTAAGTCGTTTCGTTGTAGCAAAGCCTCCTAAATAGCTCAATCAACAGATAAAATTTATAAACTCAGAATCTAAATTGAAGTTCGAGAACGAACACATGGAGCAAATATGGGATTCACATGCTAATCTTAATCAAAATATAAATGACCACAAGAAATTAAGCACAATAATGATATTCAATGCATAATAACTGCTCAAATCTGATATTCAATGGCAAACATGAGTATTTCAAGAGTTTAATATGACAAAAAGAAATCTAAGATAAAATAATGGTGATTTATATCACCAATTATTAATCTAAGCACATATATATCAATTACTCAAACAATGCTACAGTATCCTTAATTGGAAATGCCACGTAAGCTTGAGTAGCCAAAGTTTCAAATGTCAAATCGGATGTCGGGTCTTTCCACCAGACAACTTAAACATTGCCTTGCTACAGTGCTTCCTTCTCTTCCTGAAGATTTTCCTCTTCTTTTCTAATTTCTTCACAAGCCTTCTCCTTCTTCTCTTATGCTTTTCTTTCTTTCCCTCCTCTTCTTCTTCCTTCCTTTTGAACACAAGGGATCCAAATCCCTTCAGCAACTAAGTCTCGTACAAGGTCCTCTTCTCTTCAGCACAAGGTAGAGAGTCACATAGCAAAACCCTCTTCCTCTCTCTCATAAATTCCCTCTTCTTTTCTTTTCCTCTTCTCAGATAATTGGGTAGCCAACAGGGTAATCGGGGATCCAGGTTAAGTAGTATCGGGTCCAGGCCTGCGTGCATGGTGTTGCAGGTGAGAAGTGAGGCTTAGACGGGTAGCGGGTGTGCAGGTAATGGGGATACGACCCTCGTGTTACTAGGCGATAAACACAGAACACAAAAACATAATAAGCGTCCTCAAGTGCTCATCCACGCTCGATGTGGGAGTAAATCCCACTGGCTTCTCCTCGCGTGCAACTGATGAGAAACTCATCATGGTCTCTAATTACCCCTAAGTAACTAGTCTTCCTAGTTAATTAGCTAAGAATATGTGAATATATGGGTTAATTATTAATAAGGGATAAATAGTAAAGGACCTTAAAATAAGTTTAAAATGCTATTTTATCATCCAATTAATATTATTAATAATCTAATTAATAATTGGATTCGAAATATTATTAATCATTCATCTAATTAATGAGTTAAATAATTTAAGCATAATATATAACTAAGTATGTAATAACTTATGCAACGTTACTTATTAAATAAATTAATCTAAAAAGGTCAAAAATGTAAATTCAAGGTCTAAATATAATAATTGTCTTATTTATAATCATATATAAAAAGTTGAAAAAGATCTAAATTAAAATAAACCTTGAAAACTTGAGTTTACATTTTGGTCCTTATATTTCATTTCAATCGGGTCCCTATTTTCCATTTAGGTCCTTACATTTCACTGCAAATAGGTCCCTGACTTCTTCTTCTTCTTCTCTTCACTCGACTAGATGGCTTACGACTAAAGTTGTAGCCACCGCACGATCACCGCCCATCCGACGTCATCGCTTCCTCTCCAAGCTCCTGGAGCTTGTACTCACCATCTCATTTTCCTCCACCGGTCTAGATGACTCTGATATCCTAATTTAGGGATGGAAATAACTTCACTGGCGTCGAAGAAGATGCTGGTGGTTATCCTTTTCCTAGCCACAATTGCATCCAGATTCCACCTCCTTCTTAGTTGCCGTCAACTATAAATACCCCCTGACCCCGTTGATTTCCACCAAGTTGGCTCCCTTCCCTCTTCTTCACTGCAGTCGACTTCGATATGCTATTCACTCCACAACTCCAGCAATCTTCCACCACACCATCCGACTTCCTCCGTCCACCTTTATTAGCTCTGGAACTCCACCGAGGTCAGCTGCGTCTCTAGACACAAGTGCTGACTAAGGAGCCTCCTCTACTTCACCTCATAGTCACCGCTGGAGATCTTTCATCTATCCTCCGATTTCACTCCTCCATCATGAGCCGTCAATGGAGATCCTCTGACCCCTTCGTCCAGGTAACAGTAGGATAGGAGTAGGAGTAGGAGTAGGATAGTTTAGATAGTTAGTTAAGTAGGTTAGTTAGCTGTAATGTTGAATTTTAAATTTCATCTTCCTCGACTCCGACAAGCTCCTTGAGCTTGCCAGAGCCTTAATTTCATCTTTTGAAACCACTGATCATCTTCCTCTAACTTCCACGATCACTTCTATCACATTTAATTCCTAATTTGATCACTAATTCACCTAAGTCATTTTCACCTCCATCAACTACTTCTGCTGTCCATGGCAGCAGTAGTTGACCTAATCTCCACCTCCATTGGATCCTCCATCACCTATTCATCACTAAACGATCCTAATCATCGCTATAATTAGAGTAAATATCACATATAACTTAAGCACCTAAATCTATTTAAGCTCCTGACTCACTGTCAATGGCAGCTCAGGAGTAGTTGAAATCACTAATTATCTATATATTTATGATCGCAATCACTTGTTGACTTTTTCTGACCACTCAATTGAGTGGGAGATCAAGTCCTAAGCTTCAACTAACTCAAATTCTCTGAGAAATGAATTCACTGTTACATCTTAATTTTAATGCTCAAATGAAAGAATTAACTTGATCTTGAGGTCTCTTGTGATCTCAGGAACCTTTTTATGACACTAATGGCATACTTTCTCTTTCTATACACAAAATTTACTTTTTCTGGACTCACCGGAGCTCCGGCGAGCTCCGACGAGTCAAAACTTTTCTTCAGCCTATATAACTTAGTGAGAAGCTCCATTATGACAAATTGAGGTTTACTAATTATTCTGAGATCATTTATTTGGGATTTTGATAACTGGAGCTTGAGTTAGGGATTCATCTTCTCCAACACCAGTAGAGTTGAAGAAGTCTGTCAGAAAGCTTTAAGTCAAATTTAAGGTATCTAGAAGCTTCAGTGCAATGCACTGAAGTTATTTCTGCCTTAAAATCTCTATAACAACCTTTGGGTTGTTCTGACAAACAAACCATTTTTGACTCTCAGGCGACAAGCCTGAAACCCTAGAATCCTAAGTTCAAACACCTATCTAAAGGTCTAAGCAAGTTTCTGAGATTGTGAAGACATTTGAGGCTTTGATTTCTTGAGAAAAGAAAGAAAATAGAAAGGCAAATCTAGAAGCTTTCTAGCCAAACTTGAGTTTGATTCTCTGATTTTGAATTCAATCAGACTAATTGATGAGCTTGAATTGATTCTGAGATTTATTTGAACGATTTTAAAGTGAATTGGATAAGCTCAGATAGTTAAATTGATTGGATTTCAATTACTGCCAATTTGGGTTGTTTTTGAACCCAAACTGTTAGCAGTGGATTTTGGATGAGTTTCAAGTGTGAATTCTGCCCAGATAAGTTGATAACAACTTCTAGAAGTTGTTTCAAATGATTAAACATGATCTTAGATGTCTATTAGGTCATTCTTTTGTCTGAGCCACACTTCTTGAAGCTTTCAGAGAAGCCTTGACCTTCTCTACGTTTCCTGAAGCTCTTGAGGGCTTCATAACCACACCTGAAGCTACGGAATTCCTAGTAGAAACTATTTAGAACCTTAACTGGGAGCTTATGTCCAGTCTATGGACTTTATACCATTAATTCCACTGTCCAGGCCATTTTTTACCATAGAAGACCTATAGATTTGCCCTTCTAATCGAAGAGGAAAACTTTCCCTTCACATTAAATTGATACTGCAATCTTGTAGAGCAACTCAAGAGCTTTCCAACAAGCTTTTGTTTGCTTGAATTGGAGCTCTGAGCTAGGAGGAATCACCATTCAAAGTTTGCTCTAGAAAGGGGAATGATAGTCCCACATCAGGAAGTGATGAGCGGGCGCCTTAGTACAAAAGGAATTTGTTGTATACGCTCCTCAATCGTCAGCGCTCGACACACGGTTACGAACGAACATTGAGCATGTGTGTGTGTGTGGGCGCGTATGTGCCTGCGAGTGTGCGCATATGTGGCATGCGGTTGTGTGGCCCTGGGAGGGTGAGGCCTGGGAGGCGTGAGTCGGTTTGGCTCGAAACTCTGAATCAGAAATAAACTAAAAAATAATTGAACCAGGTGAGGACCTAGTAGGGTTTGGTCCCACCATACAAAGGGTGCTGCGTATCCCCAAAAAGTCTGGGCAGCAAATAAATAACTAATTTTTGGTTGAAGATAAAAAAAACCTGGTTCAGCTCTGTAAGAAGAAGTGTTAAAGGAAGAAAGGTTTAGAAGGTTAAGGAAGAAGTGCTAAAGGTTAAGCGTTAAGGTTCAGAAGCTTAAAGCTAAGTGTTGGAGGCCAAGGCTTAGAAGGTTAAGAGAAAGGCTTAGAAGAAAGAGAAAAAAAGGGTAAGGAAAGAAGGCTAAGGTAAGGAAAGAAGGCTAAGAAAGAAGAAGGACGAGCAAAGAAAGGAGAAGGAACACAGGAAGAGTTCGTAAGAGAACGAAGAGGCTGAGCAAGCACTAAAAGGAGAAGGAAAGCTGAACAGAAAAGAAAGGAAAAAGAGAAGAGCTTGAGAAATATAAGAGGAAGAATAAAGAGAAAAGAATAAAAGGATAGAGAAAAAGATATGTAAAAAGAGAAAATGATAAGTAAAATGAGAAAGACAAAAGATAAAAGATAAGCAAAAGAAAGACAGAAAGAAAGAAAGAGAAAGAAAGAAGAAGAAAGAGAGAGAGGCTGAAGAGATAAAAGAGAATAAAGGATTTACTTTCTTGTATTATTTTCAATTTCTTTTTATTTTTAAATGTTGTAATAAGGCATATTTTAATTAGAAGAACTCTCTGTTGCCTTAATTCCTTTGAAATAAATTGGAAATTAACATGTTTACTTGCTTTTAAAGTAGATCATTTGAGTAAATATGTTTTCATATGAAATTTTGCATATTTCTTAAATTTAAATCATTAGGCAAAATTCATGTCATTAAAATTAACTTAATTATACCTCCTATGAGTTTTTTTGAATTGAGTGGCAAATTCTAAATAATATATACCTCCCAGCGAATGACTTGGACTCAACCAGTTAAAAGTAAAAAAATCTAAAATGTTAACCTAAGTTACTTTCTTCTACACATAATTAAGCTCAATTAACTTAATTACCTATGTTGAGAGAGGGAACCAACATTTTAATGGCGCCGTTGCCAGGGAGGCAATCTTTTAATTCACCAAAACATTACCTGGTTTAATTTTTGTAATAATCATTTTAGTGCCATAGGAGGTAGTTATAATTATAAATTTACTGTTTTTAGTGTTTTTGTTTTAATTAGTTTTGTTTTTGTTTTTTGTCTTCTTTTCAGGTTTACCTTTACGGGTAATCTCAGGAAGAAGATGGGTTTTTGTAGCGTTGTTTTTCCCTTATAAATACCACTGTAAGTATTTCTTTTCTTAGTCTCTAGATAGTTTGAATTGTTGCATTTAGTTAGATAAAAATTAAAAAAAAAACAAAAATACATCTTTTTTGACTAACAACAGCATATTATAGGCATATAATCTTAGGAAGTGCATTTTATCTGCTAGTATATCTTTCAATCTGACTCGAGAATTTCTACCATTTTTCTCGCATCAGTGGGAAAACACGTGAAAAAAAAAACCACGTAGATCCCTATCTTGGAAATAATAAACAAGACCACATATATTCTTTGAAATTACCTAAAAAGCGGTCACTTTAATTCTTTTGATATATTTTTGGAAAGGTTAACTAAAAAAGAGGAAAATAAAAATTGTGACTTAATCTGTTTGTAGAATGCATGTGGGTTTTTTCGCTATCGTCTGTTGCTTGCTATCGCATACACAACGTGATCACTAAAGTCACACGAGTCTAAATTTTCTATCTCTCCTCTTTGCACCTCTTAGGGTTTTGGTCGAAGATCAACAAGTCTGTCTCACTACTAGAGCCCCAGGGATCTAGTAGTGAGCGGTCTCGATCCTAGACCTTAGACCTTTGAGCCTTAAGGATATGCCCTTGCGTAGACATGAGATTAGGACATGTATTCTGATACTGTTACTATACTTGTTTGCGTCCAAAGTATTTTTGTGTATCCTAGGAATCTCTTCTTTCCTTTGAAAGAAGAGCAAAACCCACGTTTTTTGCGTTGTTTTGTGGGTTTTTTGTGCCACTGTTTTCCTGTGGTGTGAGTGTGCCTTTGCACATTCTTTTCATTTTATGGACGGGAGGTGATCCTTGCATCCGCCTCTTATAACTTCTTTGACAAGTGATCCTAGACCGGTTGCGGATAAACAACCACTTATTTTCCCATCTGATCCATCTAATTCTATGGACCAAATGCAAAATCAGAATCCTGAGATCCCTTCTTCTTCTTGTCAGGGGGAGATGTCGCCTTTTGATATTCATGAGGCGCTCTTGAACCAGAACCTTAGGATGCTTGAGCAAACAAGACAAATTAATCTTTTAACAGCAGCCCTAAACAATCTATAGAATCTTCAAACCCGTCCACCTCAACCTGAGGCGGGTTTTGATCTTCCTAATTTACCGATCAATCGTCCAAGGCCTCTACTTAGAGACTACTACAATCCATCTAATGCACAAGTAGAGCCTAATGTTAGGATTCCTATTAGGGAGAATGATCCTGAATTAAAGCCGAATATTATAGGTCTAATCCTTCATTTTCACGTATTTGCATCCGAGGATCCATTTCAACATATCAAAGATCTAAAGAATCTATCCCAAACTCTTGGACCTCGAAATCAAAATAGGGAAATCCTACTTATGAAAATGCTCTCTTTTAGCCTTAAAGACAAAGTAGCTTATTAGTATAGAACTATAGCAAGACCAATCTCAACTTGGGTTGAACTCGAATTCGCATTTTTGAAGAAATTCTTTCCTATTGGTCGAACAAATGCTTTAAGGCGAGCAATCACTACTTTCAATCAAAACCAAGGAGAACCAATTCATGAGGCATGGGAATGCTTTCATGAATTGCAAAGGAAATGCCCACATCATGACATCCCTCATTGGCAACTAATGCATATCTTCTACTATGGTTTGCAAGAGGGCATTCTCAATCTAGTCGATGCCTCTTGTGGAGGGAATTTTCTAAATTGCGACACAGAATCTGCCTCAGAATTATTTGAAGGGATGGCGGAAAACTCGATTAATAATGCATCTATGTTGGAATTCACGCGAGGCACAAGCACGACTCATCAGAATCTGCACAAGGGCATTCATGAGATCGGTAATCCGTCAGTTCAAAGGATTTGGAAATTATTGCAAAAATGTTAGACAAAGTTGATATCGTAGCAAAGCATCTCGACGAGGTCAGAAATACAATGAAAACTCTTACGCCTCTACCTGCTACGCAAAATCCCACATTTTCACCTGTTTTGCAAATTCCCACGGGGAGGGAATTTGTGAATAATCTAGATTCTAGAGATCCATCTTCCTTGGGTTTTCTGTCTACTCCTGCACCAACCCAAGGAGGGACCTTTGTCCCACAATCTTACCCACCCTTACCTTTTGTAGAAAACACGCCTTATCCTCTAGATTTAAATGCCATTCAGGGATACATACCAAGATCAAACCCATATTCAAATTTCTATAATCCTATATGGCATAATCACCCCAATTTCTCTTGGTCTGACCATTCACAAGGTCCATCATATCCGACTCATACCAGGCAAAAGCCGCCTACATTGTTGTTTCAGCAACATAATGCGAGGCCATTTTACATGGGTTTGCAAAACCCCATAGGGCTGAATAGAGATTCACAGCTAGAACAAATTTTGAGAGCTGTGATTGAGAGCTAGCAACAAAATGCTGAGGCTCTTGCTGAAGTCCAACGACAATGTTCGGCAGAATTGGCTGAGCTTAGGGGACAAATTACGTAGTTAGCTGAATCTTGTCAGCTAGGGGCCCTTCCATCCCAGCCAATTCCAAACCCTAGGAATATCCAGTAGAGACAACACCCAGGAGTACAAAATCCAAATCAGGGACATGTCCATCTCCTTAATCAATTACCCCTGAATCCAAATTTGAATCAAAATTCAAATCCACCCTCTGCTAATCATGATTTTAAGTATCTTAATCAATAGCAATCACTTTCAAATCAACCTTTAATCAATAATTCATCTTTCCAAAATCAACAAGCATCTTCTTCATCAGCTTCCTCTTCTCATGCGGGTATTAACTCTGTTACAACCCATCGTGGAACTTCCACTAGGGATCTAGTTTATCCAAGGAACCTATCCCAAGACCCTAGTACATCTAGAACGACCCCTATTTCTACACCTGTAAGAGGTGTAGAACTCGATCTTGCAATTCTCGCTAATTCGAGAGATCCGGGAAATACCTTAGTAGAACAGGAAATCCACTCCCCATTCCTTGAAGCTTTGAAGAAGACTAGGAAACAAAAATAGCCTATTACATTAGATGAAGATTTGATTAAGATTTTTGAACAGGTAGACATTAATATTCCACTCCTAGATGCTATCAAACACATTCCGACTTACGCGAGATTTCTTAAGGAATTGTGTACTCCTAAGGGTAAGTTGAAAAAAGGAAGCACTATGGTACTTTCAGAGCATGTGATCTCTATAATTTATAGTACGCTTCCTTTGAAAAAGAAACACCCAGGATCTCCATTTATTTCCTGTATAATTGGGAGTCAGTGTTTTGATAGAGTCCTCCTAGATTTAGGAGCATCTATTAACCTCATTCCTTTATCTTTGGTAAAACATTTCAAAATAGAAAACCTTAAGTCTACCAATATGACTTTACAATTAGATGATAGATCTATTAAGTCATCGAAAGGAATGTTGGAGGTTGTAATTATAAGAGTTCGGGATTTTTACTTACTAGCAGATTTTATTGTCCTTGATATGAAAGTACCCAAACACATTAAAGACACCCTAATCATCTTAGAGAGACCCTTTTGGCCACTGCAAAGGCCAACATTGATTGTGAATTTGGAAAGATTGAATTGAAATTTGGGGAGAAGACAATTAAGTTAGATATATTTAGAGCTTCTAGTGGATTGGATTGTGAATGGATTGAGGAAATAAAATATATTGCAGCTTTTGAGGATGACATTAGTTCCTTAGAACTAGAGAGCACATCTTTTGATATCCCATACCCTCAAAGCAACAAAATCCTTTTGCTAGAATCTTTACTCAATCCTGAATCTGAATCTGAATCTTATGAGTCATCTAACTCACTTCTCGCAATTGAAAATCTCGCCCCAAATCCTGCTGTTGATTCTACTCCTGTATTAGAATTGAAGCCATTTCCTGATAATCTTAAATATGTCTATCTCAAATCTGATCAAACATATCCTGTAATTATCAACTCTCATCTTTCTGAATCACAAGAATCCAAATTGATCAAGGTTCTTCGAGATCACAAGAAGGCAATTGGGTGGACTCTACATGATCTCACCGGGATTAGCCCCAATTTTTGTACTCATCGCATTTATATTGAAGATGGGGCACGACCTTCAAGAGAAGCTCAAAGACGTCTAAATTTGAATTTAAAGGAGGTCGTAAGGAAAGAAATAATCAAGTGGATTGATGCTGACATTATCTATCCTATATCTGATAGCCCTTGGGTGAGTCCAATTCAAGTGGTACCTAAAAAGGCAGGACTCACCGTAATCAAAACTGAAGCTGGAGAAACCATTCCCACACGAATTGCGAATTCGTGGCGGGTTTGTATTGATTATCATAAGCTAAATACTATTACAAAGAAGGACCATTTTCCTTTGCCATTCATTGATCAAATCCTTGAGAGATTAGCTGGTAAAAGGTTCTTCTGCTTTATAGATGGTTACTCTGGATATAATCAAGTAGCAATTTATCCCGAATATCAAGAGAAAATGACTTTCACCTGCCCCTTCGGAACCTTTGTTTTCTGAATAATGCCATATGGGCTTTGCAACGCACCCGCAACTTTTCAGCGTTGCATGTTAGCCATTTTTACCGAAATGGTGGGTGAATACATGGAGGTTTCTATGGATGATTTTTCAATCTTTGGGGAAACATTTGATATTTGCTTGGATAATTTGTTGAAGGTTCTTAAGAGATGTATTGAAGTAAACCTTGTCCTTAGTTGGGAGAAGAGCCATTTTATGATTCCAAAGGGCATCATACTTGGCTACCTCGTGTCTGAGCGAGGTATCCAAGTAGATTAAGCTAAGATCAATCAAATTGCAAATCTTCCAATTCTTGACTCGATCAGAGGCATTAGATCATTTCTTGGGCATGTGGGATTTTGTAGGAGATTTATACTTGATTTTTCAAAAATTGCCCGACCACTCATAAACCTCCTCACAAAGGATGCTACTTTTGAGATGAGTGAGGAGTGTATCTCAGCATTTGAAACTTTGAGAGATAGAGTTACACAAGCTCTGATTTTGCAACCACCTAATTGGGATTTACCATTCGAAATCATGTGCGATGCATCAGATTATGCAATAGGAGCTATTTTGGGACAGAAAATTGAGAAGAATCAGGTAATAATTTACTATGCTAGTAAAAGTTTGAATGAGACACAAATGAATTACACAGTTACAGAGAAGGAATTGCTAGCTATAGTATTTGGATTAGAAAAGTTCAGATCTTATATACTCGGATCTCAAATCATTGTGTACTCTAATCACTCAGCTATCCGACACCTTCTATCCAAGAAGGACATGAAACCTAGGTTGATTAGATGGATCTTACTTTTGCAATAATTTGACCTAGAAATTCATGACAAGGCGGGTCGATAGAATGTTGTTGCCGACCATCTTTCTTGCCTTCCTTCTGATACAATTGAATCATCTCCTCCAATTACTGAACACTTTTCTGATGAACATCTTTTGACTATATCCTCAGATCTTCCTTGGTATGTAGACATTATTAATTATTTGGTTGCACATCAATTCCTACCATACTGGGACGGGAATCGCAAATCACGACTCAAAGCAGAAGCCAAATACTATTTTTGGGAAGATTCGTATCTTTTTCGACTCTGTAAAGATCAAATCATCAGGCGTTGTGTCACTTCTTCTGAGATTGATTCTATCGTATCTTTTTGTCATGACCAGGCCTGTGGTGGTCATTTTTCTGGTCGAAAGACTGCTACGAAAATTCTGCAATGCAGGTATTATTGGCCCACGTTATTTGCTAATTCACAAACTTATTGTAAGGCATGTAGTCTCTGCCAAACTCTTGGTGGCACGTCACGAAAAAACATGATGCCTCTAAACCTGATTATAGTTTGTGAAATCTTTGATATTTGGGGCATAGACTTTATGGGTCCATTTCCATCCTCTTTTGGCTTCCAATACATTTTACTTGCTGTTGATTATGTTTCCTATTAGATTGAATCCATACCCACATGAACAAACGATCATCGAGTTGTCATTCCTTTTATACAGAGTCATATTATCACTCGTTTTGGGGTACCTCGTGCCATTATTTCTGACGGCGGTTCCCATTTTATTAATGCCCAATTTAGAACTTAGAAAATATGGGGTTACACATCGTATTTCTACACCTTATCATCCCTAGACTAATGGGCAAACCGCGGTCTCTAATCGGGAGATCGAAAAGATCCTTTAAATGACAGTCTGACCCGATCGGAAGGATTGGTCATCCCATTTAGATGAGGCTTTGTGGGCTTATAAGACTGCCCACAAAACACCAATAGGCATGTCACCATACAGACTTGCTTACGGGAAACCCTGTCATCTTCCTGTAGAAATTGAACATAAGGCCTATTGGGCAATTAAATCCTATAATTTAGACCTTGTGAAGGCTGGTGAACATCGTAGGTTGTAGCTTAGAGAACTTGAGGAATTGCGTCATGATTCCTATGAGAGTTCAAAGCTGTATAGGGAAAAACTTAAAGCATTCCACGATAGATATATTTCCCGCAAATCCTTTACACCTGGTCAGAAGGTGTTACTGTTTGATGCCCGTTTAAAACTCTTCCCTGGAAAACTTAGGTCTAAATGGCAAGGGCCATTTATTATTGTTAGAGTCTTTGACAACGGAGCTGTCGAAATCACTAAACCCAACAAAAATCAACCCTTCAAAGTTAATGGTCAACATTTAAAACCTTTCTTGGAATCACATCCGCTGGGTCTTGTTGGAGAATGTTACATGCTTCACTAGGGTTTGTCATCATCCATCCATCTTGTACATAGCTATTTCCTGCTTTCTATACTTTTTCTTTCCTATACACTTTCTCTGATTTTTCACTACATCTTATACTTATTACCTTCATTTAGTCTGACTGACCACTTTGACCTGTGGTCAGAGTTGAAATCATCCGCATAGAGATCTATGATCTCCTTTATCCGACTCCTTCCATCACCCTATACTAAATGAAGTGTAGTATCTTTTCACCCTTCTTACAATGAGGACATTGTAAAATCTTGGCTTGGGGGGGTGTGAAGTGAAATTTTCACTTTAAGTGTATGTGTAAATAAAAGATATAAAAAAACACATAAAAATTAAATATCCATGAAATTTAGAAGGAAATGGAAATACCAAAAATTATAAAAACTTCAAAATACAAAATTTCATAAAAATTTAAAAATTTTTGAAAAATTCATAAAAATTGGAAAATTTTATAAACATAAAAATAAAAATATATAAATAAAAAAACTTGAAAATTGAAAATTTATAAAAAATAATAAAAAGGGTAGTTTTCATCTAGAATAAAGAAGAAAAGAAGAAAAAATATATATATACATTATGTTTAAGAGCTTAATTTTTCCTTTAGGTCAGAAACTAAAAAAATATATAAAATACATTTAGAGTATTTAAGAGCATTAAATTCTTATTTAGATTCTTACTTAAAACATTCTGTGAAAACACACTTTTATTTTAAAAAATGTTAACAAGATTTTATTTGAATTATAATCTTTAAATCTTTAAGCATTATTTTTTTATTCTTACCCTGAAATTAAGAAACTAAGGTGTATTAAGTTTTAAACTTAAGTTTTGGGATTAAATTGTAACTTTTTAATCAATTAGATTAAGTAATCCTTTTACTTTTTGAAAATTTGATTTTATCACAAGGTTAAGTAAAAGGCCAAATATTTAGAGTTAATTAAATAAGGAGTTAGTAGAATTTTAGTTTACAAGTCTATCAGGCTAAAGACATATAGCTAGACTTGGTAATTTTTGTCTTGACAGATCCTATAGGAGGAAACTAAAAATTTAAAGAACCTGAGAGTGAAGGGCTTTGTTGTCCAAGCTCTGGTTTGAGAGCTAAGCAACCTAAACATCTAAAATTCACACACATAGAGTTGTCTTGTTGGCATCTGAGACTGCGAAAACACAGAGGTTAAGAGATCGATTTTGAATCCTCTTTAGCCCAAGGATTTCCGTAGGGCGGCTCTTGAAAGGATGAAGGATGTGCCACTCACCTAGAAAAAGGATTTGGAGAATAATGTTAGTAAGAAAAATGAGAAGGGGGAGAAGAAAAGAAAACAATAAAATAAAACACCTTGCAGTTAAGTGACTTGTTACAAATGGGTACTTATGCTATTTTTTCCACATTAAAATAAGACATCTCAGTACAAATGGATGCTACCCTTCCTTCCATCAAATAAAAGAATACCTCACTTCATATGGGTGTTCTAGCCTATAGAAAAAGTTGAAAAAAAAATATGGAGATAAAAAAATTAGGAATAAGAGACCCGGTGGTCCACCAGGGAGATACACAAAAAGTGTTGACCTCGAGATAGAGAAATGATAAGGAGAAAGCAACCAAACCTAAGTAAGGCCAAGCCAAAGGCTTGAATTGGAATAATCTGGATTGGAAATTGATGTCTTAAGATTTGGATTTTTGCAACTTTGGATGTCTTTAGGACAACTCTCTTCACAAAGCACAGATGTTTTAAAATCATAGCTACCTAATCTTGGTATTGGGCAATGAAGCCTAAGAAATCAGGTTTTGAGGATTTGTAGTTGAGACCTAAAGGAGAAGAATTGAAGAATCCTAGGTCTAGAAGTTGTTCTTAGTGCTGTAGGCTAGTAGATTAGTGTTTTACTACTCTAAGTTTGATTAATAATGAGTATCTGGTTAATTTTCTTAAACTTATACTGATAAAGGTCAAATATCATAAACAAAGGATTAACTTAAGTCTATTGAATTTTTGAGTTAAAATTTAATTCCTAACTCTTAGGTTTTGTTTTCTTAAAACACTTTGTATTCTAAGTTTGGGTTAAGAATAGTTACAAAGAATAAGATATTTTTGAGAATTCTAATTTCTAATAAAATTCTTGTTAACAACACTACTTTTAAGTGTGTTTTGAAATTTTTTTTGAGTATAAGTCTAAGTAGGAAAATTTTCACAAAATGCTCTATATATTAATTATTTATATTAAATCTAAAAAATTCTCTGACCTAAGCTTTACTCTACATGGTTCTTATTTATATTAATTTAAACCCAAGTGCTTTAAATTATCATATTCTTAGTTAATTTTTCTAGGGACTAGAAAAACTTTGGCTTGAGGGTATGATGAGAAGCTCATCATGGTCTTTAATTACCCTTAATTAACTAGTCTTCCTAGTTAATTAGCTAAGAATATGTGAATATATGGGTTAATTATTAAATAAGGGATAAATAGTAAAGGACATTAAAATAAGTTAAAAATGCTATTTTATCATCCAATTAATATTATTAATAATCTAATTAATAATTGGATTCGAAATATTATTAATCATTCATTTAATTAAAGAGTTAACTAATTTAAGCATAATATATAACTAAGTATGTAATAACTTATGTAACATTACTTAATTAAATAAATTAATCTAAAAAGGTCAAAGATGTAAATTCAAGGTCTAAATATAATAATTGTCTTATTTATAATCATATATAAAAAGTTGAAAAAGATCTAAATTAAAATAAACCTTGAAAACCTAAGTTTACATTTTGGTTCTTATATTTCATTTCAATCGGGTCCTTATTTTCCATTTAGGTCCTTACATTTAATTACAAATAGGTCCTTGACTTCTTCTTCTCTTTACTCGACTGGATGGCTTACGACTGAACGTGCAGCCACCGCACGATCACCGCCCATCCGACGTCATCTCTTCTTCTCGAAGCTCCTGGAGCTTGTGCTCACCATCTCATTTTCATCCACCGGTCTGGATGACTCTGATATCCTAATTTAGGGTTGGAGATAACTTCATCGGCGTCGGAGAAGACGTCGGTGGTTATCCTCCTCCTAGCCACAATCGCATCCAGATTCCACCTCCTTCTTAGTCGCTTTCAACTATAAATACCCCTTGACCCCCTTGATTTCCACCAAGTTGGCTCCCTTCCGTCTTCTTCACTGCAGCCGACTTCGATAGGCTATTCACTCCACAACTCCGGCAATCTTCCACCACACCATCCAACTTCCTCTGTCCACCATTATTAGCTTTGGAACTCCGCCGAGGTCAGCCGCGTCTCCGGACACAAGCGCTGACTGAGGAGCCTCCTCTACTTCACCTCACAGTCGCCGCCGGAGATCTTTCGTCTACCCTCTGATTTCACTCCTCCGTCATGAGCCGTCGACGGGGATCCTCTGACCCCTTCGTCCAGGTAACAGTAGGATAGGAGTAGGAGTAGGAGTAGGATAGTTTAGATAGTTAGTTAAGTAGGTTAGTTAGCTGTAATGTTGAATTTTAAATTTTGTCTTCCTCGACTTCGGCGAGCTCCCTGAGCTTGCTAGAGCCTTAATTTTGTCTTTTGAAACCACTGATCATCTTCCTCTAACTTCCACGATCACTTCTATCACATTTAATTCCTAATTTGATCACTAATTCGCCTAAGTCATTTTCACCTCCATCAACTACTTTTGCTATCCATGGCAGCAGTAGTTGACCTAATCTCCACCTCCATTGGATCCTCCATCACCTATTCATCACCAAAGGATACTAATCATCGCTATAATTAGAGTAAATATCACATATAACTTAAACACCTAAATCTATTTAAGCTCTTGAGCTCGCTATCAATGGTGGCTCAGGAGTAGTTGAAATCACTAATTATCTATATATTTATGATCGCAATCACTTGTTGACTTGCTTTGACCACCAAATTGAGTGGGAGATCAAGTCCTAAGCTGCAACTAACTCAAATACCCTGAGAAATGAATTCACTGTTACATCTTAATTTTAAAGCTCAAATGAAAGAATTAACTTGATCCTGAGGTCCCTTGTGATCTCAGGAACCTTTTCATGACACTAATGGCATACTTTCTCTTTCTGTACATGAAATTTACTTTTTCTGGACTCACTGGAGCTTCGGCGAGCTTCGGTGAGTCAAAACTGTTCTTCAGCCTATATAACTTGGTGAGAAACAGCAGAATGATGAATTGAGGTTTACTGATTATTTTGAGATCATTTATTTGGGATTTTGATAACTAGAGCTTGAGTTAGGGATTCATCTTCTCCCACTCTGAGAGAGTTGGAGAAGTCTGTCAGAAAGCTTTAAGTCAAATTTAAGGGATCTAGAAGCTTCAGTGCAATGCACTGAAGTTATTTCTGCCCTCAAATCTCTATAACAACCTTTGGGTTGTTCTGACAAACAAACCATTTTTGACTCTCAGGCGACAAGCCTGAAACCCTAGAATCCTAACTTCAAACACCTATCTAAGGGTCTGTGTAGGTTTCTGAGATTGAGGAGAAGACATTTGAGGCTTTGATTTCTTGAGAAAAGAAAGAAATAGAAAGTCAAATCTGGAAGCTTTCTAGTCAAACCTGAGTTTGATTCTCTGATTTTGAATTCAATCAGATTAATTGATGAGCTTGAATTGATTTTGAGATTTATTTGAACGATTTTAAAGTGAATTGGATAAGTTTAGATAGCTAAATTGATTGGATTTCAATTACTGCCAGTTTGGGTTGTTTTTTAACCCAAACTGTTAGCAGTGGATTTTGGATGAGTTTCAAGTGTGAATTCTGCCCAGATAAGTTGGTAACAACTTATAGAAGTTGTTTCAAATGATTAACATGATCTTAGATGTCCATTAAGTCATTCTTATGTCTGAGTGATGAGAGCCTCATCATGAGCCATAACTAGCTCATTTTGACCCAATAAAGAAGATAAAAGCTCCTACATAACCTAGAACAAGGCCTAACTGAAGGAGCAAGTGCTCTGAGAAGAAAACATGAAATAAAGGTTAAAACTGCAATTTTACCATTGCAGTAGATAAACGGGATTTCTCAGAGGCAAAACATAGGTCAAATGGTCTAAATGAGATAAAAAGTAGGTTGAGTCAATCAGAAATGGGTTCATGTGCAATCTAAGAACTAAGAGACACTTGGTAACCCTAAAACAGACCCGCTTAAATTAACAAGGCTTCGGTCAGAACAAAAAGCAAGTAAACCCTCTACAAATCATGGAAAAACATACTCTAGGGTTTAGAACACTTAATTTGGCCTTTGGAACCTAGTTTGACCTAGATTAGGGTCCTAGCTCTTCAATTAACCTAATTTGGGTTTTTACGCAAAACATCCAGTCAAACGAGGTCAAACCTGAAATCTAACTTCTCCATTGGATTCCTTAGGTCCAAATTAGGTTTGTACCAAAATTTGGACCTAAGGAGGGGTCATCTTGACCTACTTTGCAATTTAGTACACCCAAATCACAAATTGGTCCCTATCTTTTGAATACCGTTGCAGAGAACCCCCTAGGTTCTTCGCCTCCTTTGCAAACCGGTCCTGCCGCCATTGCTAGGGCAGAACCGAGCTCCGGCGAGGTTCGGAGAGGGATTGCTCTCTAATCCCTCAGAGATTCCCTCCCAGAAATGGAAGGAGAATTCTCTGAAGAATTGCCTTCCATTTAAGACCGATATCGATCCCTGGTGTGAACCCAATCTCTCGTGCGAACGCACGAGAGATTTGGGTATCCTAACTCCTTTCCATCTCCGGCGACCAACCTCAGGCAATTACGTGCCCTTCACGCCCTGCACACCAAGTCCAGCGCCTATATAAGAACCCACAACTCCGGCCGAAGGGGCTGAGCTTGATTTGGCCGAGTTTCCCCCTTCAATTCCTCTCCTCCTGCTCGGCCAAATACCCCAGCTAGCTCCGGCGAGCCCCCCTCCCCTCCCTCTTCGCTCTGCCACAAAACCAGTGGCAGAGTTAGCTTCCTGACCTCCCTCCGCGTCGCGCAGTACCAGCGCACGCCGCCTCAGCCCCGTCGTCGCCGCCGTTCTCCCCCACTGGGCGTCATCTTCTCCGGCGACAGCAAGTACTGCTGTCCGCCTTCTGTCCCCTTTCGTCCTTACAATTAGGTTAGAACTCCTCTCCATCCTATCCTCTCTCTTTTCCCCCTGTTATCTCATCTGATTACCCCTCGACCGACGCTGACCACCCTCATCTTCCACATCACCGACCGAACTCCGGCGAGCCGCCCACACCACTCCGCCACTCCACACGGCTCGCCAACCACCTCGTGAGCTCCGCCTCACCACCAGGAACTCGCTCCACCCCACAACTGCCACTCCAGACCTCCATAACCACCCCCCGAACAACCCACCATCTCCGGCCACAGGTTAACCTAGGCGGGCACGCCTAGGCCGACCGGCAACCTGCAGCATCACCCACCGCCTTCGCCGTGCTACGGCGAAGGTTTCCAACTATTCTAATTGGGCCAATAGGCCGTTCTGTGGAAGTTCAGGTAAACGCTCCGGCCGCCATTAACAGTCGAAGCAGCAGGAAGCTTGGAGCAGCAGCAGGCGTCAGGCTTCCCAGGCGGCAGGTGCAGCAGACTCTCGCAAGTGTTGCGAGGTGACTGAGTTCAGCAAGGATCAGCAGCAGGGCCTTCAGCGTGGGCAATTGCACACGAGAGTCTGCGGGCGCACGCAAAGGAAGGGCGGAACGTTTAGTCCCACATCGTGGAATCTCAAGGCACAGGTATGGTATAAAGGTTTTTTGTGATATACGTTTACTGCCTCGAAAGCACAGGGGTGAGGTCCCTCACTGACCCCACCCGCCTCGTCCGCGGCCTGACCACGCGGACCTGGTGGATCCGACCCGACCTAGACCTACGCACTCCTCGCGCATCACACACCTGCAGGTGCGCCTGGTCCCGGGTACGATCCGACCCGATTGAGACTGTGGCTCTGGTAGAGCGGTTAGAGTGAATTGCTTGAGAGAGAGACACGCGCGGGTAGAGGGAGAAGGGTTAGGTTTTGTTCCCCTGTGCAGGCAGGCTGATTGCAGGAGAAGGACGTGGCCGCTGCAGAAGAAAGGAGAAGCAAGACAAAGAAGAAGAAGAAAGCAAGACAAAGAAGAAGAAGAAGGCAACGAAGAAAGGAAAGAGCAAGCCAGAAGCAAAGGCACAGAGAAGCCAAGTGAAGACTTTGCAGAGATTAGAAGAAGAAAAGAAAGAGCAAAAACTGCAGCAGAAGAAGAAGAATAATCAAGAAGAAAAGGAGAAATGCTTTTAAGACGTCTGATCTTGTGATCAGACGTCCAATTTCATATTTTCTTGCCCTAACTCCTTTTAATCGCATACATTCATACCTGAATTGATATTTTGAGTAAATTAGAGTGTTCAATTACATTTTGATTTAGTGGTAAGTTCCATTTGCTCCCTGTGTTCGACCTCGGATACTCCGGTCTTCGAGTAATAAAAACTTTATATTTGTTCGAACGTTTTGTCGGTTATACTACAACATAATACGCTTTAAATCCGCACGAAACGTCCTTGAACACTGAGCCACACTTCTTGAAGCTTTTAGAGAAGCCTTGACCTTCTCTGCATTTCCTGAAGCTCTTGAGAGCTTCATAACCACACCTGAAGCTGTGGAATTCCCTGTAGAAACTATTTAGAACTTGAAGTGGGAGCTTATGTCCAGTCTGTGGACTTTATAACATTAATTCCACTGTCTATGCCATTTTTCACAGTAGAAGACTTGTAGATTTGCCCTTCTATTTGAAGAGGAAAACTTTCCCTTCGCATTAAATTGATACTGCAATCTTGTAGAGCAACTCAAGAGCTTTCCAACAAGCTTTTGTTTTCTTGAATTGGAGCTTTGAGCTAAAACGAATCACCATTCAAAGTTTGCTCTAGAAAGGGGAATGATAGCCCCACATCGGCAAGTGATGAGCAGGCGCCTTAGTACAAAAGGAATTTGTTGTATACGCTCCTTAGTCGTCAGCGATCGGCACACGGTTACGAACGAACATTGAGCATGTGTGTGTGTGTGGGGGGGGCACATGTGTGCCTGCGAGTGTGTGCCTGTGTGGTGTGCGGATGTGTGGCCCTTGGAGGGCGAGGCCTGGGAGGCGTGAGCTGGTTTGGCTTGAAACTCTAAACAAAAAATAAACTGAACCATAATTGAACCAGGCGAGGACCTAGTAAGGTCTGGTCCCACCCTGCAAAGGGTGTTGCGTATCCTCGAAAAGTCTGAGCCGCAAATAAATAACTAATTTTTGGTTGAAGATAAAAAAACCCGATTCAGCTCAGTAAGAAGAAGTGTTAAAGGAAGAAAGGTTCAGAAGGTTAAGGAAGAAGTGCTGAAGGTTAAGCGTTATGGTTCAGAAGCTTAAAGCTAAGTGTTGAAGGCCAAGGCTTAGAAGGTTAAGAGAAAGGCTTAGAAGAAAGAGAAAGAAAGGGTAAGGAAAGAAGGCTAAGAAAGAAGAAGGACGAGCAAAGAAAGGAGAAGGAAGATAGAAAGAGTTCGTAAGAGAAGGAAGAGGCTGAGCAAGCACTAAAGAGAGAAGGAAGGCTGAACAGAAAAGAAGAGAGGAAAAAGAGAAGAGCTTGAGAAATATAAGAGGAAGAATAAAGAGAAAAGAATAAAAGGAAAGAGAAAAAGATAAGTAAAAAGAGAAAAAGATAAGTAAAACGAGAAAGAGAAAAGATAAAAGATAAGCAAAAGAAAGAGAGAAAGGAAGAAAGAGAAAGAAAGAAGAAGAAAGAGAGAGAGAGGCTGAAGAGATAAAAGAGAATAAAGGATTTAATTTCTTGTATTATTTTCAATTTTTTTTATTTTTAAATGTTGTAATAAGGCATATTTTAATTAGAATAACTCTCTGTTGCCTTAATTCCTTTGAAGTAAATTGGAAATTAACATGTTTACTTGCCATTAAAGTAGATCATTTGAGTAAATATGTTTTCATATGGAATTTTGCATATTTCTTAAATTTAAATCATTAGGCAAAATTCATGTTATTAAAATTAACTTAATTATACCTCCTATGAGTTGTTTTGAATTGAGTGGTGAATTCTAAATAATATATACTCCCAGCGAACTACCTGGACTCAACCAGTTAAAAGTAATAAAATCTAAAATGTTAGGTTAACTTGACCCTATACTACTCAATCAACACAATTTCGAGTTAACCTAAGTTACTTTCTTCTACACATAATTAAGCTCAATTAACTTAATTAACTATGTTGAGAGGGAGAACCAACAGCAACTACTGTGGCTCCTTCGTTCAAGTGGCACACGCTCGCAGTTGGAATCCTCAGTTGATGATCTGGGCGTGAACCTGGAGTCAAATTGCGTGACCTGGAGGTGGAGATTTGGTTGAAGATGGCCGGAGCACTGTGTTTGTGGCCGGAGACGATGGTAGCGATGGAGGGCGACAGTGAGAACCTAAAACACTGAATAAGGCCTCATGGCCACATTAGAATACCTTAGAAGCTTTGCCAAGTGTTGGCAAATGTGGTGGTGGTGTCCTCTTGGTGTCTCGTGTGTGGATGAGGGCGTACGGTGATGGAGAAGATGGTCGGTGATGGGTGTGTTCGGGGGGTCGCGTGAGTGGATAGAATGGCAAATAAAGATGAGGGTTTGGTTCATGGTGGTGAGGCGAAGGTTATGGACTTGGTGGTGAGTTGTTTGGTGGATTGTGGAGGTAGGGCGGACTTGCCGGAGGTGTGGTCGGAGATGGGGAAGATGACAGGTGAGAGACGTGTCGAGGGGTTGAATTGAGGGATAGAGAAAGGGAAAGAGAGTAGGAGAGGAGAGGAGTCTAACTAACCTATTCTAACAGACGAAAAGGGAGAGAGGGCACCAGGTATGGTATGGCTGGTGCCGTGGAAGGTGAAGTCTCCGGTGGTGAAGAAGAGACAAGGAAGACGAGGAAAAAGGCATTTGCTGGTGTTGCGAGATGTAGAAGAATGAGATGAAGAGGAATTTGTCAGCTATTGTCCACGATGACAGATGAGGAATGTGGATGGAGCTCACCGGAGTTGGTGGAGATGGAGGTCGGGGAGAAGGGAAGGGGGGGAATCCAGCCTCCAACCAAGCTAAAGATCACGGCCTTGCAATGTGGGTCCTTTTAAAGGGCTCAAGGGGTCATTCCAAGCTTGGAAGCTTGGTTCTTTCATAAAAGAGGAAATCATTGATTTTAAATTGTTTGCATTAGGTTTTGGGCACAAATGAGAGCCCAATGCGTGGCTCAGATTGGAGGGGATTCTCTCAGGAGTTCTCCTTCCAAATTTGGAAGGGATTGAGCGTAAAATCTGGGAGAACTCCTTCATTGAAGGTTGGCTATATGTGTGTTCACAAGGTAACGGCAATAAGGACTTAAATGCAATGAAGATGACAATGTTAGGGGGATGTTCACAAGGATTTCAAAAGCTAGGGGTTTATTTGAGAGAAAAAAGGTCAGACTAGACTGAAATGCAAACTAGGTAAAGACAAACTCTGATTGAACCAAAATTTTTATACAAACCTAATTTGGATAGAAGAAATCTGATGGTGAAGTCAGATTTTAGTTTTGACCAAGTTTGACTCGGTAATTTATGCATAAACTTAAATTAGGGCAACTTTTCGTCTGAGACTTTTAAGTCAAAATGGGTTCCAATGGTCAAATCAAGGATACCAAATCTTATAGAATATTTTTCCATGATTTTTAGAAGGTTTAGGTGAATTTTATTATAACTAGAACCCCAGTTAATTGAGTAAGTCTAAAATTAGGGTTTCGGATGTCCACTAATTCTTGAAATGCACAAAAGCCCATTTCTGTCTGCATGGACCCTGTTATTAGACATTTATGACCATTTGACCTTTATTTAACCCCTAGAAAATCCCATGATTGTTTTTCATTTAGGATATGATGTTAAAATTGCATATTTACCCCTGATTTAATGTATTTCTCTTGGAAAGAATATGCAATGGATTATGACTCTCTAGCGGTTATGCAGGAGCATTTGTCTATTGATTCTAACTAATTAAAGCTAGTTATGGATAATGATGACGTTATCATCATCGAGTTTAAAATATGCGTTGTAGTATAGTCAACAAAAGCGAATCAACATTTAAATTTATAATCTTGAAAATCAATTGTGAGTTTCGAGGTCATTCGTAGGGAGAAAATATGAAATTTACACACTAATCGCAATGATAAACAAATGAGCACAATAATTAATCACAGCAAAGCTATGCAATCAATGATCTACTCAAAAATATATTCAATAATGGCAATTTATGTCTCAGAAATTAGTGGGATAAAAAGAAGACTAAAAGCCCTAAAAGTGGTGATTTGAATAACTGATTTAATTCCCTCATTCAAGCACATGTCCCAAGGTTTCAAACCTAATCAATTTCTCAACACTAGTCTTGAACCAATTAACTAGTAATATCCACGTCAGAATAGAATCAAATGTCTCCACAGTGATCAGAACCAAGCCAAAGTCAGATGTCAGACACAAGGTCAGATGCCTTAAATGTTCAAAGCATAGTAGCATAAGGTGCAACCTTTGGAATGTCTAAGTGTTGGGCATACATGTGCATGATTCCTGAGGCCCGTGTATGCACCCCAAGGCAAAACCACCCCCCACCCTCGTCAATTAGGTATACAGGTGAATATTGTCAGGTTATCGGGTCATGAACAGGGGCCAGGCCCACCAGTGTGGTGGTGGGCTAGGAGTGGAGAGTAATTGAGTGAAGGGGACTCAACCCTCGACTTCTTGGGCACATGGTTAGTGGGCACAAAATAATATGAACCAAACTTCAAAATGTGTCCCTATGATGTGAGACTATGTTGAGAAGCTTTCTTCGTACATGCAGCAGGTGGAGAAACTCCTTCAATTGTTGCTATTGCCGTTGTTGAGGTGCCCAATCAAGGGCCTAGAGTCCCTCCTAAAGTTGTTCTGCACCTATTGAAGGTGGTAGCATGGCCGTTGGTGGTTGAAGCATGGTGGAGGAGGATGCCATCGGTTGGTGGTGAAGTCGACGACGATGAAGACTTGAAACTTGAAATACAGGCTATGAGCTCAAATTAGAAAGCTCCAGAGCTTTGTCGTGAGGTGAAGAAGATGATGGCGGTGGTTTCGTGGGGTTTGGATCATTGTGAAGGTCGAGTGAGGTCGGAGATGCAGGAAGTGTGGTGGGTTGATCTGGGAGATGGTGGGATGGTCGATAAGCCCAATAATGTTAGGGATTTTTTTCTAGGTGCCATGGTGAAGGTAGTGGTGGTGGTGGTTTGGCGATTGGTGTGGTGTGTTGATGGCGCGGGTCCTCTGGAGCCTCTATCTGAGGTAGAGAAGACCAGGGGGAAGAGAGGTGAGTGAGCGGTTAAATCTAGAAACTAAGGGGGTATTCCTAACCTAACTGGGGAAGTAGAATAAACTGGGGAGATATACACTGGGTTCGTCCTTGTGTTGACCCCATAAAAGAATTTAAAAGTAGGGAGAAAGCTACCGTTTGGAAAGATAAACCTTTAGGTAGAATACCCCACGGCCTAAAGTCCGTTTTAACGGTCACCTAGTGAGTCTTTCACTCTTTTCACAAGATGCTTAGCACTTAGAGTCCTTTTCGAGTCTTGGGTGGGTTGGGTAGTTGTAAAAAGTTATCCTGAAACTCTTAAACTCAAAAAGTCCAAAAAATTAGAAAAGAAGAAGAAAAGCAAAAAAAGGTAAGGACTTCGGCGGTTTGCATTCTGGCAAACACAAGGGCACTATCGTGTTTTTGTAACTAAGTCTTGGGTTGAAATTTTCTAAAGAAACCAACAAGTCTCGCCTAAGTAATCAAACCCCGACTCTACTTTTATACATAGCACTTAAGTTAATTTTGCTAGGGACTAGCAAAAAGTAAGCATGGGGGTATGATAAACCTGCATGAATTCATGATAAAATGCTCATTTATGATAGTTCCTAGGCCTAGCACTGCATCTCATAGTATATATATTGCATAATATTCATTGCATTTCATTTAGGATAGTTTGTGTATTCTGTATATTAATTCTGACATATTATATGGTCAGGAGGTAGTGCGACATCTTTATGGGCTTCAGATGAAGAATCCGACCATACGGATGAATCCGAATTGACGTTAGCATGAAAATCACGTCGATCAGAGCACCATAGCACCCTCTATAAGAAGAAGAAGATGGGCGGCCCAAATGGCGCCACGTGGTGCCATCCAGGCCACCCTACATTGGCTGCAGCCTCCTCAGCCTCACCACAAGAAAAGATCCCAATCGTTGGATCTCAATCCAACAGTTGAGAAGCGCCCAACCTCAGCCGACCTCCTTCAAAGCTCTACAAGGAAGATCCACGACCATTGGATCCTCATCCAATGTTCGAGGTCGCAGCTATGCCAACACCTCCATGTGACCAACCAACATCTATGGCCAAGTGGTAGCACGCCCGCCCTGCAAAGGAAGGATGTGAGTTTGAGCTTTAATGTGCCGCAACCGCTACAACACCAGAAGGAATTGGACCACTCGATCTTGATCGAGCGGTTAGTGTGGCACACGTGCAATCAGATGCCACTTGATGACGCACATGCGCACGCCAGATCAGATGCGGCTCATCCAATGTGCTTGTTTAAGTCATCTGATGCGATATCTGTCGTCTGATCAGGCAGGGGAGCAATCCAGAGCGTTCTCTCCTGTGCACTCAGAGCCCTTCATCTGCCATCCAAGGGCAGGGGTTCACTTCACTCGGATAAAGCATGCACTAGCAAATGCTAGTGGATGCTTGATGGACGCTCGCGATGGTAGCTAGTGATGCGAGATGGACGGCTAGCGAGGCTCGAGCGTGATCAATGCATAAGATGGGGGGCCATCGCAACGCGTGTGTGAGTGGGTGTGAGTTGGCTACAGCTACAGTTGAGCTAGACTTACAACAACGTTCTGGAGGTCTCTATTTGCCTTATGCCTATCTTAGCCACCTGTCATGCACTATTTAATGACCTACACACCTTCCCTTCGAGCTTCATCACTTTCTATGCTACTCATACCCCCCTACTGTTCTAAAGAGCCCCCTAAGCTCCCAAGAGCTCCCTCCCAAGCCCTAGGTCTCTTAATAGTGAAGAAGCCCTTTCCCTCCACCAAATATTCATCCCATTCCTCATCACCTTCATAGGAGACCTAGAGGTTGTCCCCTCATCTACATTCAGGAAGTCGATCACCTCCACCTCCTCATCCCCATTCCATGCCTTGGTGAAGCATTCCTCTACCCAACATCCTCCTGCATCTCATCCCCGTTGTCCAGCTTCTCAACTCCTCCATTCAAGCTACCGCCAAGCACCGTCATCTCGCCAAATAACCAATTTGGGAGATTTCCACTCACCTCTATCTTTGTTATTTTTGTCATATTTCCATTTATTGTAATAAATGATATTGCATTATATCAGATTTGTTTCTCTCCACTTTGTGTGCTATCTTGTTTATTTCTTTACCACCAAAAACACAAAAAAAAAACCTAAAAATGCCAAAAACAAACAAAGTGAAGTGTGGATTTCAACGAAAGCAAACGTCATCTCCCTATGTTCGACCCGGGACTCCCTTGGAGCTTTGATAAAAATCTTATTTGATAACATGTTTTTGCGAGTACAACGACGGGTTTCTCCTAGCCCTAATTTTCTCTCATGAAAACTCGTTGATCAATGGGGTGGTTATGGGGATCCTAAGGTGAAGATAAGTTGAAGCCAACTAAAGGGATGTATGAGTGGTGGTTATGGTGGTGTTGGTGACTCTTGGTGATGGAGAGACACCAAGAGTTGGTGCCACTTTTGTGGTGTTTAGAAGGGCTTGGTTGGCACCAATTGAATGGATGGTATGGATGTTGTTTAAGGGGTGATGGTGGAGATGGAGGGAATTTTGGAGAGAAGAGTTGGCCTTAAAGGAAGGTGATTGGAGGGTGGTTTTGATTCCGACATGGAGGTGCCCTTTGGTGGTGGAAAGGGTCCAAAGGGTGCCTATATTTGGCACCAAAAGGAAGGGATGTGAAGGTGGTGGTAGGTGGACTTGCGTAGGGTTTAGGTGGAGGATTATGTAGGTAGTATTTAGGGTTATGGTTGGATGGTCATGGAGGTGGAGCTAGGTAGAGCTAAGCTAAGCTAGCTTAGCTAGTGGATGAATGGAGGAGGGAGTTGTATGTTGAGGAGGAGCTAAGAAGGAGTTTAATTGAGCTGCACTGAAACTGGCTGCTGCTGAAGAGAATTGGAGAAGAGCTCAATAGCTAACTTAGCAAGTTAGGTTTTTGCTAGTTGCTAAACCAAGCTAAGTTGAGCTTAATTGCTTCACGTTTAAGCTGAGGTGAGCTGAAGTTGATCTTCCTGAAGAGAGCTTAATTGCTTCACGTTTAAGCTGAGGTGAGCTGAAGTTGATCTTCCTGAAGACTACCTAGCTAGTTAAGGTAGCTAACTTAGGTTAGGTAGCTAAGTTGAACTAAGTTGAGTTGAGTTTGGTCTTCGAAAGCTAGAGTTGAGCTAGCCTGAGCTGGTTGGTGACTCTTCAGCAGACTTAACTTAGCAAGTTGATGACTAGTAGCTAAGCTAAGTTGAATAGAGCTTTAGTGAACTTGCTAGAGTTGGAATGGAGCTGGGGTCAGCTGAATTAGGCTAGCCTGAGCTGCCATCCAGCTGAGGTGAGCTGAATGGAATTGGTATGAGCTGAGGTGAGCTGAATGGAGTTGAGAATAGGTTGATCCAGCTTGAATGAGTTGGGATCTAGCTAGGATGAGCTTCTTCTTCATCTTCTGCCTTCTTGAGTGTTAAGGTTTGTGGCTCTAACTCTCTGCTTAACCCTGACACTCAAATAAACACATTGAAAATAAAAGAACTATGCAACGCATGCTTAACCTACTGGAATGCCTAAATGCAACCCAAAAACTTGATTGCGGAGTTAAAATCCTAAGTGCTAGACCTGTTTTAGGGCATAAGAATGATGATAAACTAGAGTTTATCAGGACCTACCTAATTGGACTCAACCCATTAGACTTAGGACCAACCTAGCCTAATTAGGAACCCTTTTCTAGAATCTACACCTAGCTTTGGCCGATCACCATCAAAACCCTAACCTTATCCCTTGGTGGTCGGCCACATAAGAGGATTTTATCCTCTTTAGCTGCCCATGTGGATAGATTACAACTTGTGACCTATCCTCTCAACTAACCTATAATGGATAGATCACAACTTGTAATCTATCCTTGTCGCCAATAGGGATGATTTTATCCCTTGGTGGCCAGCCAACCTAGTCTCCTTAGGAAAACCTTAGCTAGCCACCTATTTTTAGAAGCCCACCATTCTATCCTAGCCTTACAGCCTAGATCCTAAGGTCCTTATTTATCCAATCCTAGTCATCACTTTTGATTTAATCTAAGGCATCTAAATTAGTGATCGTAGGCACCTTAGATTGACCAATAGGAAGCCACCTAAATGCCTATAAAAAGAATTAGCCTTTAACACTTAGGGACCAATTATCCTCTTAGTAATCCTTAGTATAATTTAGTAGTACCTAGCCCTATAGGGCACACCCACCTTCCTTTTACCTCCATAGCTTCTCCAGTCCTCTCTTCTTCCTCTTAGTGCCCTGGATCTGAAGCTCCGTCAGAAGCTTCCTCAAGCATCCCTCAAGTGGCTCCGATCTCTTCTTCCTCTCTCTATTCTTTTATAGTTCTAATCTGATTGTAATCTCTAATTAGATTCATATTTGTGAGGCATTCTTCATATTAGAAATAAATTGTAGTATTCATTTTATATCTGTGTCTCCATTATCTACTATCAATATAATACATTATTTGCTATTCTACTCTACTGCAAAAGGTATTAAATATCGACTGCCTCGCTGTGCTCAACTTGGACCCCTTGTAGTTTGGTTATATAAATTTAATTAATCGCTTAATTTGCTTGCTACAATGATTTGATATTTTTAATCGCGTATATTTAGCAAACATCAATTTGGCACCATTGCTGGGGAGGCATAGGTTTGTTTGTAGCCTTTTGACTCCGCACTTATTTTCTGATTAATAATTCTCTTTGCTTCGTATTTGTCAGCTTGTGTGCAGATATCAAACATCTGAAGAGAAGTGTGGAAAATAAAAGAAAAGCAGATTTAGTTGTCTTAAGGTAAGTGTTTCTATCTTAAGTTTCTTTTGATATAAAAAGAAATTAAAAAAAAGTTAGGTGCTTTGTTTGATCCTTAGGTTAGAAATATTTGCTTATTTTCTTTCTTTAAAATGGGAAACTTTTTTTTGGTGGGCATGATCTCTTGGAAAACAACAAAACCACCTCCTTGAAATTTGGACTACAGCAAATTTTGACTTTCAAAAATTATTTTCCCATTTATATATGTCCAAAAATTCTAAAATTGGTCTTGGATGTAGATATTACGGTTAGGAAGATCGTATTTAGATTTCATACCTATCTGACTTATATTGAATTTTTAACAATTAGTGAACTGCATTGCTATTAGATTTACTTTTTCTTCCTGATTTTTGGTATTCACAAAATCATTGGCATTTTTATATTACTCTGATTGACCTTAAATTTATGATGTTGGGTTCCTGTGGTAATTGAAAATCTTGGAAAAATCTAAAAAGAAAAATTTTGAGCACGTTTGATTGCACAAAAAATTCAATCACTGACTAGGTGTCAAAACAGACTTAAAGACCTCAATGCACTATTAAATATGAAAAAATATAAAATGTGCATTAAAAATTCTAATTTTTTTTTTCTAAGAACCTTAGTTAGTGGTGCATTACGACCATTGATTTCCTTGATTGGGTTGCACCACATTTGGCCTATTGGACTTAAATTCCATCATTTAGCACTATCTGCTTTTAGGGTTTCAGAATAAGGTAGAGCACACTTGCATTTCCATACTCAAGGGAAATTTATCAAACAACTGGCACTTGGAAAACCTCTTGTGTACCTCACTAGAAGCATTGTTTGAATTTATTTAACCAAGTGAACCCTAAAATTCACTAATACAAGCACTAGAACCTTAAAAGCAACTACATCAAATAAGTTTGTATTGTGAAACCCTTTGATTGGCATGCACACAAATCAGAATTGAATTAATTGGGCACCCACCCCCCCTCACCCATCATCTAATCTTGTGCACTTTAAATCCTATGCCCTAATTAACTTGATAGACGTGTCAACTAGGTTGGATTTTATTTTCCAAATTGGAGCTATACCTAGTTGATTGTATCTGACGCCTTGCCTATTTGAACCAATTGGTGACAAGAATGGTTTGTGTAGTAACCACGTTAACCTCTAGTAGTGTCTTACCGTGCGGGGTGTCCTAGAGGGTCCCACCCTTCTGGCCAGCTAAGTAATTCAAGGGTCAGGTCATTTAGATAAAGCTAGTGAAATTTGGACCAAGTCCAATAGGTGAAACCCTTTAGGGCTAGAATTTTATTACTTGAATTATGCACACACTTTTCTCTCATCTGTCTTCTCTCTCTCATCTATCAACTTTCATTGCATGAATGGTAGAAGATCTCAGAATCTTATTTTGGTATCACCTCTAGAGAGAAATCCTAAGAGAAGACATGATTTTTCTGAATTTGAATATGTTCCCATGGCTAGTCACCATGAGGAAGAAATGATTAAGGAGGAGGAGCAAAACTTGGATCCAATTGCTAACCTCCAAAGACAAATCAATAGGCAGGGCCAGCATCATGATTGTCAAATGCAAATTATTGTATAGGCCCTGAGTTGAATCCAAAATGGGAGAGTAGATCGGCCTCTTAGAGATTTCCATAATCCTTCTAATGCCCAACTTGAACCTCTTGTTAGGGTACCCCTTAGTGGGGATGATTTTGAACTCAAACGTCAAATCATTAATCTGATCCCCTACTTCCATGGCCACAACTCTGATGATCCCTTCCACCACCTTGAAAAACTTTTACATATAGGAAGAACCTTTGGCCTTGGGAACATGGATGAAGATACCTTGATAATGAAATTGCTCCTGCTCCCTTTAAAAGATAAAGTTGCTAAATGGTTAAGGACTATAGGTATACCTATCCTAACTTGGGAAGATTTGAGATGCACTTTCCTAAAAAAATTCTTTTCCATAGAAAAAACCAATGCTCTTAGATGTGACATGATGTATACACATTTATTTACGTTAAAATGCCTATTATGTATGTTCTTAAGCTTAGAGATGCATTCCATATTATAAATATTGCACAGCATGCATCATTCTGCATTTAAAATAGTTTGTACAAATTTTAGGTTAATGTGCAACCTTTTGTGGTCAGGAAAGAAGGATGTTTATTTTGGGCCCTCTGATTGACAATCCAACTACACAGATCTGATCAGGATGACAATCAGAGTCTAACACCTCTGAAATTGTCTTGATAGGAGTCCCGTAGCACATTATGTAGTATGAGGAAGGTAAAAAGACAAGGGGCTAGGTGGTGCAATTTGGAGCTTCAAACAACAAATCCAACTACACGGATGGATTCGAATCAATGATCGCAGCCCAACGATGCGAAAATCAATCCAATCTGACATCCATGACATCAACTACAAAGCAAAGAACATGGACGACCATGATGATGCAACGTGGTGCCATTATAGCAGCCCAAACCCACTTAGGCCCCTCCTCTCATCTTCATCAAGCAATCCTAGCCATTGAATCTCAATCCAACAACTGAGATTCATGCACACGCGCACCGTTTAGACTCAAAGGAGAGGCAAAGATAAGATCACGACCGTTGGATCAAGATCCAACGATCGAGAGTGCTTGCACACGATTCCATTCGCGTGACAATCCAGCTGTTAGGGCATTGGTTTGCGCCTTCGCCCACAATACACGAACGCATGTTCGAGACTCCCTACACGCCCCTCAGCACATCTGATTCAAATTGGAGCGTCTGATGGCGATCGAGTGGCAAGAGGGAGGTGTTGGAACAGAGAATCATCGAAAAAGAGTTGAGTTTTGAAAATCCATCGTTGTAGCGCAATTTGTGAGGAAAACCATCAACAGATAATTTTATCAAAACTCGATAAGAATTTCGAGTCGAACACAGGGAGGCAAACGTTTGATTAAAAATCACGTTTGTTTTATTTGTCACGAAGCAGATTAACTGGTCAAATTGAATTTGAACTAGCTATCTACTTAAAGAATAATGAATAGAAGAGAGAGAGAGAATATTACAAATAAAGACAAAATAGAGATAGAATAAACATGGATTTCACAATCATCAAGTGATGTTCATTACAACTAATCATTAAACTAGAAAGCTGGAAAGAATACAACCAGAAAGCAATAAAGCTACTCTAGAAAGTGGTAAAAAGAAGGTCGAGAGAAGTTATCCTCCTCGACAGCTGCTTGGAGGACAAGTTGCATTGATGGAGTGCCTGGATGAAGGTGGTGAGATGTGGGATGAAGGAGAACAGTAATGGATGATTGAGGACAGGGTAGGGCAACATCGCAGTAGGATCTGCTTCATGAACGGCGGTGAGAGGACCACTGCGGAATGCTCCACGAAGGGGATGAAAAGGTGGAAAATTTATATTTTTAACTCTAGGGGAGCATCTCGGGTTTGGGACAAGCTCTTAGAGCTTTAGAGGGGGTGAGAGAAGAGAGTAAGGGATGATGAATTCGAGTGGTAGGGGTCTCCTTTTATAGTTGTAGGCATTGTGGGCAATTTGGTCATTTTATGCTTAAAAACATTAACTTAGGGTCATTAGTGACTAATTTAAGCATCATTAAAGCCCCTGAACGTGGGCATAGGTCGCACGCACGCCACGCCTCCTCCCCTCCCCATGCTCTTAATGTACGCCCACAATCAGATGATCTGAGTCATCCGATCTCGAGATCGAATGGCTTAGATCACGCATTGTCTCTTCTTCTTCAGTGCCTTCACCCGCCCGCGTGTGATGGGGCATTTGATCACGCGTCATCGCACGTGTGCATGAACTAAAGCATCTCTGCGCGCCACGTTGCCCTCCATCTGAGTGTCCGCTTGCCACCAAAAGGCACAATTGAGCTGATTCTGCGCGTCTGCTTGATTTGAAGCGAGGCACACTTCGAACTAGCACCTGTTGGTTGCAAGTAGCACGACCGACCAGTGCGCTATGGCCACCTCTTTGTCAAGTTTCCATCCAAAGCGTGTGCGCCCATGGCCATTGGATCAAGATCCAACGGCCCAAATCTGATTGCATAGTTGAGAAGAGAGAGGGAGCAAGCGCCTTTGGCTAGTGTGGGTGGCTGAGATGGTGCCATGTGGCACCATCTTGGCCATCCATATTTTGTGTCTTATAGATGGTGCCACGGATGTCAAATTGGATCGATTTTAATGCTGTTGGGTTGAGATTGTCAATCCAAACCCATCCATGCGGCTGGATTTGTCATCTGATGTATGGATTTACACCATCTTGGCCCCTTGACCTCTGATCTTTCTCGAACTGAATCTGATGCTACGGAAGTCCGATTAGGGCGATCTTGGAGTTGTTGAACTCCAATCGTCACCCTAATCATATCTATACGGTTGGATCTTCAATCTGAGGCCCCAATTAAATGTTGCCCTATCACCTGACCATAAAAAGGAGAGAATTAACCTAAAATTTGTACAACCTAATCTAAATGCATGACGATGCATGTTATGCAATATTTATAATATGTAATGCAACTTAATGTCTAAGAACATGAAAAAATAGATGGTTTATGTGATATAAACGTGTTTACATCAAGCGACGACAAGGCACTATGAGTGTCGCATGATCTGCATGCTCGAGATAACTCATGAGTGGAGCACGATCGTACACGCGGGCAGGCGTAATCTCAAGCGTGCGATGCACTCGAGATTTGGAGCATCCATCAGAGATCCGACGGCGACGATTCATCCACGCCTGATCTAGCTTGCACGCATGCGTAAATGCTAGTGGTGGAGCATAAAGGCCTTTAGCAACGCTTGCGATGGATGTTCAGTGACGTCTTTGCTATCGCTATAGCCCATGGACGAATTTTTGCTGCTTCTAGTCCACTATAAAAGGACGTACACCCCTCCATCCATCATCATCCCTTCCTATGCTCTCCTCACCTACTTTAGAGCTCAAAACACACCTTGAGCTTGTGTCCCATGTCTTTGAGATGCTCCACTAGAGAAAAGAAAATTATTTTCCGACATCTCACCACCATTCGTGGAGCTCTCATCGACCATCTTCTCAACTCCATTCCAGGAAGCGGATCACACCACGACACCGCTTGTCCTCCCCTCATCTTCCAATGTCGTTCTTCATCTTTCAACTCCTTATCCCCATCGTCCGAGCCCCGTCAACATAGCTTTGTCCTCTGAGCAGTCAACAAAGAGGATTTTTCTCTCCCCCTTTCTCTTTTACTGCTTTCATAGTGTAGAAGCATCTGTAATAAAAATTTGTCAAGCATTTATCTAGAAGTAATTTTCTATCATTTGCAAATAGAATAGCTCTTTCCTGCTTTCTAAAATAGCTTTGTGCAAGTAATATTCTTACTTGTTTCCTCACTATCACAAAATACAAAAAAATAACAAATACAAAATACAAAAAAGAAACAAAGTAAAGCATGGTTTTCAAAGAATCAAATGTCACCTACGTACATTCGACCTGGGGCTCACCTTGAGATTTGGTAAATTTATTTCATAGCATTTTTGCGACTACGATGACGGGTTCTCGAAAACCCTAACTTTTCTCTCAAAATATATGCTCACCATTTTGGCACCGTTGCCAGGGAGGCAACGCTCTTTGATTTTTTTCTCGCGTTTTATGCCTTACTTAACTTTTATCTCACATTTTATCTTATCTTACTGTGATTATAGGTACTCTTCCGTGGTAGGCTAGAGTAGTTAGATTGGAAAAAAGTGCGGGTGAAGGTTCTGTAAGTGTATCCCCACCATCCCCACCATAGATTTCATTTCGCCACACTAATAAATCAAATCCAAACTGACTTAGGTGCTTGCATAAACCCTAGGTTAGTCCTGATTGTTTGATTGTCTCTTCACCTCACCTCACCAACCCGCATAAATTTAAAAAAATAAAAAAAACTCTTCTCTTGTGGGATTTAATTAAAATTTACACACCTTACACACAAATTTCTTGACTTAAGGTGCACCTTTTCTGATTTAATCACTTAACCAGGATGCTGACCTGTGGATCCTGTACACTCAAAGTTAACACACAGATAAGTGATTAGAAATCTGAATAGGTTAAATATTTTTTTTGTGCCTTAATTAATTGGTGTAATAGGCCAATTGATTGAGCTGTTTGGGCCGCACCACTTAAGATAAAAGTGATTCATCAGTAGCTTGCCTCATAGCGTTGATCTTTAGGGTTGAACCAGACACTCCACATTATTTTTGAATTTTAAAGGAATATATCATCACTAGTGCTTGTAAAAGCTTGGAGTGTTCTACTAAATCTGATTGAACGAACCTAAAGATTAAACTCAAAAAGATACTAAACAAGATTAAACCCTAAAAGGCACATCATAATAATCATGTTTGAAAACCCTGGTTGTGCACACACACATTTCAATTGATCATTAAGGGCACAACCCATCTAAATGGCCCATCACATTCCAAGAGCACAATCATCCCAAACCTAATTAAAACTAAGTAGACATTGGCCTTAAGGAGTAATTCGCTCTTTGGGACTCTAACTGAGATTTTTTTTATTAATCTACTTCTATTGGTCCATCTGATGTCTAGCTAGGGAGTAGTGTCAAACGATTGCATTGGAGAGTATCAAAGGAACTGGAGGCGCATGCCAAAGGAAGAACCTTCTCCCCAACCCCTCCCTCTAACTAGTTGAATTGACCAGATAGAAGTAGACCAAATTGTTTCGTTCATCTCAAGACAAGTTCTGGGAGTTTGTAGGTCTTTAGGCTACCCACCTAAGGACAGGTTTGGTTGATTGTATTGCAGGGTACCTTTCTCGGTTATGTTTTCCCTCCTATTTCACCATGTATTCTTCTACACTATATTCTCATTTCCAATCCTACCCTCATACCAGCACTTATCCCCAAAATGATTATTATCTCGACCCGACTTATGACTACCCATCTCCTAGCTGGGATAACTTTGATTGGGGATACGTTTCCAAACCTCAATGTATAGGGCCTAACCTTGGACAACAAGATTATGATTATTATCCTTCCCATGCCTACAACGATTATAGATCTCCACCCTTTAATGATCAACCTAACCTGATCTGCAATCAAGAAGGATATGATGATTATAACACCTACTCTCCCTAGGATTATACTGAATATAGGTCACCACCCCTCTTTGAACAACCCAAAACAACTTACTATTAGGGAGGGCCTCAAGAACCTTAATTTCTTGACTCCCCAAGATTTAACCCAAACCTACCCAACCCTAAACTGAACCATTCAGTTTAGGTGAACCAGGTCCAAGATAGGATGTTGGCCAATGTGAGGAACACCATACAATCTTTAGAAAACCAGCCAGCACCCTACAACGAAGAATTAGAGCCCCTAATTTAAATGATTAACAATCTGAATAGTTCGTTATTAGATTGGCTCCAAGATATCGAGGATAAGGGCCCAGGTGAGTTTTTGCTGAGGAAATTGTCGAGATTGAGGATGAAATTTGTGGTTTCCCTAGTCCAATCTTGGGATGATTCTCAAGATGAACCCCCTTTTAGAAGAGCCAATGTCAAAACTTGCTCAGGCACCTATCAAGGGGGATAATTTTTATGAGGTCGGGGATGACTAGGTTGGTCTAGAGAAACCCATTGTGGATGAACAAATTTTCTCACTCGAGATCCACGAGCCAAGAAATGAGGAAAAATATGTCTCCATGGACCATGAAATGATAGATGATTTTGAGACATATATAAATGATGATCAAGAATTCTTTAATTCTGAGGGTGAGGAATCTCTTGGTGAAGTTTCACTTGAGTTTAAGGATAATGATTTTAATGAGACTAACAGGCTTGAGGAGCATGATGAACCATTTGATAGCCTGATAATTGAGGATTATGATTCGATTAGGGCTGACATGGAGGATTCCGATCCCGAGTTATTGGATGATTCAATCAATAGCCCCATTCCTCAACCATACCCCAAAGAACTGAATGATGATATTCCTAAGATCACCAGACCCAAGTCAATTCTGGTTCAGTCATAATTGTTTGACTTGGATATCTTTGATGGGGTGTACAATGATCTGGAGGTCCCAGAAACATAAATCTTGGAGGATAAGAATTTGGAAATTAAGATCTGGGAAGTTAACTCCAGGGAAGATAGGAGTATGGATTTAAGGGTTCCTGTTGACCTGAAACCACCCACCTTCTATCAGGACCCTTACGATATTTTTGATTCTGAGGATTTTCAACCCAAGTATAGAATAGTGGATTATCTTTTTGAGTCAAATTCTAAATGGACAAATACTCCTATTAGTTTAGAACTTTATTTTATCCAAAATTTCAGACTTGGGTTGCATACCCCAAAGCTACAGGCCCAAACCCGAAAGCACAATGACCTCTGGTTTTGGGTGATTTTCATCTAAAACCTTAGAACCACTCGACCCTGGGGCATGGGTCTGCACCATAATCTGGTCCACATCTGTGGACACCTGCTAGGAGGTCTTGAGATCAATATTTTTATTTTGATTTTGACCTGCACCTGTGAATTCTTAATTTCATCCTTGTTTGTATATTATGCCTAGCTAAAGGCAATAAACTTAGCACGTGTGTATACTCCATTCTATCTATGGAGCTGATCGAATCTATCACGAAATTCATGTGATATTCTATTTATTCCACCATTTTCATGTCTTTATTTTTATAATGAGGACATTGCATCATTTAGGCATGGGGGGTGGATACTTAATTCTGAAATTATTTTGTTAGCTCCATGGAATTTCTTTTATTTTCTTAAAAAAAATTAAAATTCAAAAAGACAAGAAAAAAAGAATTAGGAGAAGAGAACTTAGGCATTAGGAGTTGTTAACTTTAGGAAATGATACTTTAGGTCTTGAACATTTAGACTCTTCAGGTCTTCACGCTGTTGGTGCTAGAGCACCATGATCGTTTATTTTGATGATAGCAAAACACGTGTCTTTTAGCATTTGCTTTTGAGTCCTAGTTTTCAGGTCAAATTGCAAATGGAGATAGATGTTTAGACAGAGTTCTAGCTCGCATCCATGGCGGATTGGAGGAGTTGGACAGAGGCAGAGGAGCTTTGCGAGGAGCGAAAGCTTGAAGATGGAAGGACAAGAAGAATAGGATAGATTTCTGTTTATCTTTTTCTATGTACTTTTGTCAATGTATTCTTGCTCTTTTTATTTCTTAGAATATCTGTTAAAGAGCCTCAAAAGATCCTTAAAGTAGTCCTAGGAACACCTACAGTACCCTAGGATACTTAGGTTTTCCATAGAAAATTTAGAAAACCAAAATAGGGATCAGACAGCCTTTTCAGACGTCTAATCTGAACTTCAGACGTCTGATAAAAACTTTTAAGACGTTTGATTGTTGACTCAGACGTCCGATTATCTAGGCTGGACTTAGTAGGTTCTGTCTGTTAGAATTAGTCTTCTAGGCCTTAGTCCAGACGTCTTAGCAGACGTCTGATGCCTTTGCCAGACGTCCAATTAGTGGAACGTTGGCTGCCTTAGTAATCATTGAGGAAATGACCATTAGCCTCATATCAGATGTCCGTAGAGGACCCCAGACGTCTGATACATGACTGTTTTGCCTCGGCTGACCCAAAATCTTCCTTCAGAGATTTTCTAGCCGTTGTACTTTCTTGGGAATCCATTTCCGCAGAACAATAGGTTTCCAAACGTCCAGACCTAGTGCTAGACGTCCTGTGTGTCGTCTGATGGACATACACTAGAACCCTATTTAGGTCTGATTCAAATCAGGAAGGAAACCGGCCTAAAATCAGACGTCTGACTTAGTTCCCAAACGTCTTAAATGGGTTTTCCAGACATCTGATGACCCTGTCAGAATCATGATTAGTTCTGACTACGGCCTGATTCTCTTTGTATTTGCACCCAATGGCTATGGAAGCCTTCCAAGGCCTTCCAAAGCCTTCCTAGGCCCTTTATAAATAGAGGAGGACCCCTTGGCTTGTAAGACACACCCAAGACACACCTTGCAAGAATATTTCCACTCTCTTGTGTTAAAAAGAAGTAGAAGATCAAATAGAAGAAGCTCTAGCTCTACAAGCACTCACTTCACACTTAAGAGCTTCGTCCTGCTATGCACCCACTCTCCCGCCGACGTTACGAGAGCGCTGTTGTGCCAAAGCATGGTTCATACACCCGCGTCAATCTGACGTACTTCCACCAAAGGGAAGTTTCCTAACTCCTATAGAAGCTAGGTTTAAATATTTGTGGCTCTATAGGATTGTTGTACATTTTATTGTCTTTGGTTGGGTATTCGCTTTGCGAATTCTCGTCTCCTTCGCGAGACAAATTCCTTCTTGTGAAGAGAAGGGGCTTTGAGGAACACTACTCTCGGTCTAAGTAGTGTGGTTGTAATTGAGGTTCAGTCACCCTCATTCAAGTGACTGGGTTTAGTGGATTTGATTGACTAGGTCGATCAGGAAATCCTAACTCGAGAGGGTTAGGTGATGGTTTTCACCCGGTTTGGGTTTCAACCTAAAAATACTTGTGCCTATTATGTGATTGCGTATTTTTGTGAGATTGTCTATTTTAATTCCGCACTTTATATTACGTCACGCATATCTCACCCCCTCCAACCAGGGAATCACACACGCTTAATCAGCTCGGGTGCCATTAAAATGTGGACCTGTTCTCGAGTCCTTGCCACATTAATTCTATTTTAATTTGGTTAATAAATTGGGGTGATATGTACACGACTTATCAACCTACCCTTTGATTTGAGGAAACTTTAAGTCTAAAGCCTCTACACACTATTTGCACTGACTCACTTTTCGATGATTTTTATGGAAATTAGGTAGCTAATGAACTTTCTCGTGAAGTATGGTTGGCAAGTTGTCATGGGTAACAGCCCATTGATCGATTATCCAAAGCCCAACTACATGACCATACTCATTATACTACCTTTAGGTAAATCTTAGATCAGGGAAGCCACCTACTTAGAAAATATATATATATATATACTCAAAAAGAAAGAAATAGAAAAAGGAGAAAAAAAGAAAGCCACACTTCATCTCACGAGTATGGCTGGCAAGTTGTTGTAGGTAACAACCCATTGGGCATTTGTCTAGAGCCTAGCTCACAAAAATGCATAAATAATTCCCAAAATACTTAGGGAAGAAGCAGGGAAGTAGAATAAACCAGGGAGATATACACTGGGTTCGCCCTTTTGTTGACACCATAAAAAAATAAGAAAAGTAGGGAGAAAGCTACTGGTTGAACAGATGAACCTTTAGGGAGAAACTCCTAAGGTCACCTAGCGTCGTAAAAACCTGAACTCCATTTTAACGATTTCCTAGTGAGTCTATCACTTGTTTATGTTAAGATGCTTAGAACTTGAAGTTCTTTTTGAGTCTTGGGTGGGTTGGGCAGCTGTAGAAAGCTGCCCTGAAACTCTAAACTCAAAAATCCAAAAACATTAGAAAAGAAAAAAAATAGAAAAAATGTATCTTACCTTTACAAATAAGGCAAGGACTTAGGTGGTTGCATTTTGGCAGGCACCTGGGTACTATTGAGTCTTCGTAGTTTAGAACCTTAGTTCAAATTTCATTTTGTTAATAAACAACTAATGCCTTAAGTTATCGAGTCTTAATTCTACTTTTATACATAGCATTTAGTTTGATTTTGCTAGGGACTAGCAAAAGTTAGGCATAGGGGTATGATATATACACATTCATTTAGGTTAAAATGCCTATATATGTATGTTCCTAAGCTTAGAGATGCATTCCATATTATAAATATCACATAACATGCATCATTCTGCATTTAGAATAGTTTGTATAAATTTTAGGTTAATGTGCGTCCTTTTGTGGCCAGGAGAGAAGGAGATTTATTTTGGGGCCTCTGATTGATGATTTGACTATATATTTCTGGTCAGGATGATAATTGGAGTCTAATGCCTTTGAAATCGTCTTGATCGGAGTCTCGTAGCACATTATGAAGTCCAAGGAAAATCAAAGGCTAAGGGGCTAGGTGACACAATTTGGAGCTTTAAACAACAAATCCAACTGCACGGATGGATTCGGATAGATGATCGTAGCCCAACGATGCAAAAATCAATCTAATCCGACATCCGTGGCGTCAACTACAAAGCAAAGAAGATGGATGGCCATAATGGCACAACGTGGCACCATCACAGCCACCCAAACCCACTCTGGCCCCTCCGGTCATCTTCATCAAGCAATCCCAGTCGTTGCATCTCAATCCAACGGTTGAGATTCACGCACGCGCATGCCGTTCAGACTCAAAGGTGAGGTGAAGATAATATCATGACCATTGGATCAAGATCAACGGCCGAGAGTGCTTGCACACGATTCCATCCGCGTGACAATCCATGCCGGTTGCGCATTGTTTCTCGCCTTCACCCACAACACACAGATGCATGTTTGAAACTTCCTGCACACTCCTTAGTGCGTCCAATTGAAATTGGAGTGTCCGATGGTGATGGGGCGACGGAGAGAGCGGCGATGTGGTGCTATGAGCACCTTGCGATCTACACGCCCGAGATAACACACAAACGAATGCACGATCTTACATGCGAGCAACCGTGATCTTAAGTGTGCAATGCACGCAAGATCTGGAGTGTCCATCAAAGATCTGATGACAACGATCGCTTGATCCAACTTGCATGCGCGTGTAGTCGCCAGCGGTGGAGCGTAAAGGCCTTTAGCAATGCTTGTAGCGGATCTTGAGTGACATCTTTACTCTCGCTATAGCCCATGGATGGCTTTTTGCCTCTTCTCCTCTACTGTAAAAGGACCTACACCCCTTCATCCATGATCATCCCTTCTTGTGCTCTCCTCACCTACTCTAGAGCTCAATACACACCTTGAGCTTGTGTCCGAAGTCTTTGGGATGCTCCACTAGAGAAAACAAAATTATTTTCCACAATCTCACCACCATTCATGGAGCTCTCATTGACCATCTTCTCAACTCCATTTTAGGAAGCGGATCATGCCGTGACACTACTCCTCCTCCCCTCCTCTTCTAATGTCGTTCTTCTTCTTCTAATTCCTCATCCCCATCGTCCTAGCCCCATCAACGTAGCTTCATCCTCCGAGTAGTCGATAAAGAGGATTTTTCTCTCCCCCTTTCCCTTTTATTGCTTTCATAGTGTAGAAGCATTTGTAATAACCATTTGTCAAGCATTTATCAAGAAGTAATTTTCTATCATTTGCAAGTAGAATAGCTCTTTCCTACTTTTTAGAATAGCTTAGTGCAGATAATATTTTTGCTTGTTTCCTTGCTACCACAAAATACAAAAAAATAACAAATAGAAAATATGAGAAAGAAACAAAGTAAAGAACGGTTTTCAAAGAATCAAATGTTGCCTCCTGTCTGACATGTAAATCACGTCTCAAATGATTATCTAGTTGTAGTATAGTGCAAAAACACGTCGACAAATAAATTTATAAAGACCGATGAGTACCGAGTCGTTTGAAGGGAGGTAATCTCGATTTTTGCAGAAACTTTTCAATAAGACTAATTCTAAGTAGATATATATATATATATGCGTATTTATGTATAAAGCAGATATCCAGAGAATTAGAATTTTATTGTAATTAGATAGAGTTTTTCATAATAGAAAATGCTAATAAAAATAGATAGATAGATAGAAGACAGATAAATAGAGAGAGAGATAGATAGAAGGAGGTAGAAAGATGACGCCGCTTGTAGGATGCTTATGCAAGATGCGGCAGTACCTTAGATCCAGAGCAGTAGGTTGAAGGTCGGAGTAAAGTTGCAAAGGGAGAGCTTGGTCTGGAGGATGGAAGAGAGTTGTATCTAGTTCATAGCAGGAGTTGTCTTTCAACTGGAAGGCCCTGGGCCTTCTTTTACTATTTTTATGGAGGGAAAAAAGGGTATTTTGGCCCTCTATCACGTGTAACAACTCCTGGGCAATTAGATCCGCTGATCGGGAGATCAATGGATTTGATCTGGCCTCAAAATAGCCTTCAACATGCCTTCATCCCGTGGCTTGAACCTGGTGGTGGCCTATGGAGAGTCTGATCGTGATTTGGCGACTGTGCATGCTCCTTGCTAATGCCCGCTCTTCCTTTCTCTCTTCGCGCGCTCGCTGCTCGCTCAAAATGAGTGCCTCATACTTGGTCGTCCGATCTCACGATCGGACAGCCTAAAGATCGCCTGCACTTTGCATCTAAGAAAACACATGGGATTGCATGTGCGATCCCGTGTTAGCATTAGGCGATCCTCGTCGCTGTACGTGGTCGCACCTGCGTGGGCCGATCTCCATCCGACAGGCAATAGTGCCTACGCCTCGCCGCTTTCCCTATTTAAGCATCTCGTGTCTCGAACCCACGTGCTTCGCTTCAAGTGCAAGCACGTGAGCCAATGCACTATGCATGAGTTTTGTTATAGTTTCCTTTTTGCGTCTATTTATCCTTAGCCATTGGATGGATGGCGTGGATGCATCGTGGGCCATTGGATGGCCATCCAACGATTGAGAGTGGACAAGGGATGGTCTTCAGAGATGGGTCAACGGTGATGGTGCCACATGGCGCCATCGTGGTCGTCCACTTTTCCTTATATCTTGTGATGTAGACCTCTGATCGGGTTGATTTTTTCACCATTGGATTGTGATCATTGATCCGGATCCATCCCTGTGGTTGGATTCTTCATCTGAGGCTCAGATATTTGTCCTTTGGCTCCATGATCTCCATTCTTTTATGGGATGCACATGATGCTCTGGTTGTCTGATTGAGATGATTTCGGAAGTGTTGGACTTCCATCGTCATTTTGATTAGATCTATTTGGTCCAATCTGTCATTTGCAGCTTTGAATCATCTGTGATTAAAATCATCTCTCATTGGCACATAAAATGACGATATTATCTATGCAGCTAATTAAATTAACCCTTATGCAAATTACGATGTTTATGAATGTATTATTCCTAAGTTATGCTAGAGTCTAGCTTAGTTCAGGTGTTTTAGGTTGCATGATTGTTGTGCAATCACCTCCCTCATTTGACCCAAGGCTCACCTTGAGCTTTGGTAAATTTATTTGGTAGTGATTTTTGCGACTATGACGGCAGGTTCTCCAAAACCCTAACTTTTCTCGCAAAATTTATGCTCACCATGACATAACCACTTTTAAGCAGAATCATGGGGAGCAATTTCATGAGGCATGGGAGAGATTTATTGATCATACTAGGAAATGCTCCAACCATGGTATTCCTAGGTGGCACTTGATCCATATCTTCTATTATGGGTTGAGTGACAACCTTAAGAATTTTGTAGATGCAGCATGCGAGGGTAATTTCTTAAGTAAGGATGCTGAGGGAGTGTTACGAACGCGTGCCCCAGACATCTTTTAAGACATCTGGGAGGTGGCCCAGACGTCGGACAAGACGTCTGGGATCACATCCAGACGTCTTACCAGACGTCTGGGATCGTTTCCAGACGTCTGGAAATCAGTTATTTTCGACACGCGCGGGTCGTCTGCGCGCCTGAGCGCGCAGACCGCATATTCGTTTATTCTTCTCTCTGCGGCTGCAGACGCCGCTGCCGTGCTCCTCTCTCTCCTCCTCGCACGGCCTTAAAAAGACCACGCCTCCCCTCGCTTCCGACGCCTCCACCCCTTTCCTCTTCTTCTTCCAGTGAGCGAGTGCGAGAGCGGGCGCGGGGTTGCTACGGCGGCGATGGCCGCAGTGAGCGCGGAGGGGGTGCTGTGTGCGAGAGCGGCGCTTAGCCATGAGGGCGAGCTCACCGGGGCTGCCAGGGCCGGCCGGCGGGGAGCGCAGCGGGCGGCTCGAGCAGCAGGCGCATGAGGTGTGACGCGGGCGACGTCACGAGCGGAGGGCAAGTTGCGCCCTGGTTCTGGAAAAATTTCCAGAATCAGACATCTGTGCTGATAGCTAGACGGCGAGGTCGATGTCTGGAAGACTGTCCAGACGTCTGAAAGGTGAGTTTTCCGTCTTCTTCTTCCTTCTTGTCGACTGACCGTACTGAGGGAGGGAGATGGGTGTGTGCAGGCTCGGTGATTCGCCATCCAACACGAATCAGACGTCTGGCTGTAGTACCAGACGGCGGGAGTGACCTCCAGACGTCCGGGGTGACCATCGGATGACTGGAAACTAGGCCAGACGTCCCCGCAGGCTTCTGGACGTCTGAGAAACCACACAGAACAAGGTAATTCTCTGATCCACTTTTTAAGACGTCTGGAAGAAGTTCCTGACGTCTGATTTTGCACAGTTTCGTCGTTTTCGACCCGTTTAGGGCCCGTTCGGGTTCCGTTTTCCGCGATTCGAGTTGCGTTCTTTTCGGAATTAATTCCTCTACCTGTCTACAGTAGCTATACACTATTTTGAGACACTCCTTGTGTTTGATCCTTGTGATAGGATCGCATTCTATTGCAGTCTCGGGGGTCGCGGAGGCACGCGGGATTCCCGATCACGCCCCCATTACTCCCGTTGTACCTGGTAGAGTGGCTTTAAGTTATCAATAAAATCTGTTAAATTATGGAACCATAAATAGAACCTAGGCCATTGCATGAATCCTACGAATGAGAAATAGATGGAATGATAGCTCCTAGGTGTTGCATGAATCCTAGGGCTGGAAAACTAGATTGTATGATAGATCCTAGGATATGGCATAAATCCTAGGATGGGAAAACTAGTGGAATGTATAATACTGCAGTCTTGGGAAATGGAAAGAGATATAAAGCTGCCTGTAATTTGAATTAACAGCTGCCTGTTGTGAATAAATAACGTGGTTGAGAACATGGATTGTAAGAATGTGAAACTGGAAAGTGAAACCTGGATGTTTGAGTAAAAAGGATGGAACCCTACGGGGAAGTAGGAGTAGAACTCCTGGAAAGTGAATGGAATAGTATTGGGGAAGTGAGCTGGCCCTTGAGTACGGAGTACCAAGGAGAGCGACTGTCCCCCTGTTTAGTGCAGAGCGGAGCCAGCCGCCCCAGGGACCCGGGGTTAGGACTGGGCACTCTGTACCGACTTGCTGGCCCTCGCGTACGTAGTACCGAGGAGAGCTACTAGTGTAGGGAGGTACTAGCTACCCCACGGGCCCCGGGGTTGTGCTAGCCTCCCACATCGACTTGTTAGGCCCGCTGGGGCAAACCACGGTAGTTAGGCGAGGGTGCGCGGACTGTGGAGGGGCAAGGCCCTGGTTTGGTTACTTTGGAGGGGTTGGACCCCTGTTACTGAGAGGGCTCTGCCCTGGATTGGTTCCGTGCTGTGCTTTGGGCGCAAACGTTAACGAAAACGATTGACCGCGTGCCAGTACGGGTTAGCTACCTGTGCGTTTATCGCGCGTGCCGTAGTCACCGTTACGTCTGTCAGTGACCTTGGGGTGGTTGACTGAGGGTAGGATCACCACGGGGGACTCTCCCGGCCAAGAGAGCACCACGTGCTACTTCTACCTTTTGGAAAAGACTGCAATCAAGATCGTTCCCATGAGGAACATTCGAGATGAAGAAAAGATCTGAGGAATAAATGAAATAGTGAGACAATTGAAAGATGTGAATAAAGAAAGTAATCGAACATAACAGCTACTGTACACTCTACTGTTGTCTTTAGTTTAGTTGCCACTCTAGTCAACGTTTTGCTGATGTGTTACACTTGTTACCCTTTTCAGGACCAGGTGTTGAGCAGCCAGGGTCAGCGGCTGCAGAGGACGCTGGGCCGAGTAGTGTCCAGTAGAGTTACCACTGTCTCTTGTGCCTCTTTTTGTTACGTTGTAGTGAGTAGTTCTTGTTTCCGCTGTACTTTCTTTACCTGCAGTTCAAATTATTTTATGAATGTTGTTCTACTGTTGTGGTGGTACATACTGTGGCAGTTTCTTTCCTTACTGCTGTACTTTCTTACTGTTAGTTATATTCATGCTGAATGTGGTTTATTTTACTACTCTTTTGGTTGCTTCCTCGTTGGCCGACTTGGTCTTGGGATTAGTTGAGTCGGTCCGGTTCTTGTGTCTCGTAGGGACTTGGGAACCAGGTCGTTACAAGATGGTATCAGAGCAAGGTCGTCCCGAGAAGTGAATCAACTGATTGGAAAATAACCAATTCACATGTCTATAACTAGAGTAGCCACCACAACATATCTCTTGACATGAGTTCTTAGACGTTTCCGTTCGGTATCGTTCCGTTTGTTTTGACGTTTTTCCGTTTTGTTTCGCGTCTCCTTATAGGAGATGCCTCGTAGCGGGACTGGCGAGACTGGCCGCGGGCGCGGCCGAGGATGAGGTGGACGTGCTGTTGTTGACGTCTCGGTGGACCAGCCACCACTCCCAGGCATCCAGGCCCAGGACCTCGCCAGACTAATACGAGACATTGTACGAGAGGAGCTCCACCCACCGCCTTGAGCACCTCCTCCTGGGGCTGTAGAGGGGGAGTCCTCTGTGGGACCACTCGACGGATGCGGCGTTGGACACGGGGGAGGGGATGGGCTGCCGCAGCCCCCACCTTCCTCCGATACTTCTGTGCACGAGGCACCTTCGCCTGGAGGTGCACCAGCACCTCCCCTACAGCGCGACTTCGAGCTTTTCGGGTAGTTCCGGAAGCTGAAGCCCCCCTCCTTCAAGGGGGATGAGGACCCGACCGAGGTAGAGGACTGGCTTGAGTAGCTGGAGAAGATCTTCGACACCCTTTTCCCCCTGGTGGAGTGTCGCGTGGCCTTTGCCACGTACCAGCTGGAGAGTGCGGCACACAGGTGGTGGAGGGTGGTCCGGGGACAGGAGAGGGACGAGCCGACGTAGGACCAGTTCTTCACCCTCTTCTGCGAGCTGTACTTTCCCCAGACATGGCAGGACCAGAGGAGGCGGGAGTTCCACACTCTCCACCAAGGGACGATGACTGTGAGCGCGTACCGCACGCGTTTCTTGGAGCTGTCCCGCTTTGCAGCGACAGCGGTAGCCACTGAGGAGGAGCACCTTTGGAGGTTCACCGAGGGGCTCCGGCCTGCGATCCGAAGGTATGTCAAACCCCTGAAGTTGCCTACATTTTCGAGGGTGGTAGAGGAAGCTATGACTTACGAGGAGACCAACCCGTCCGCGTGAGACACCGACGGCGGGCGGAAGAGGCCCTTCCAGCCAGACTTTTCACAGGGCCGGCGAGAAAGGAGACACGTGGCGTCTGCAGGAGAGCCGTCACGTTTTACAGGGCCATCAGTGGCCTTTGGGGGCCCTCGACAGGGGCCAGTCGCCAGCACCGGACCCCCGCCCAGCCGACAGCAGGGACCCACTGAGGGCGGGAGCCGGGTTCCCCTCTGTTACCAGTGTGGCCAGCCGGGCCACATCAGGAGGGACTGCCCGTCTAGGGCAGGAGGTCAGCAGATACTTCCCGCGCAGAGCACTGGAGGACGCGCAGGAGGCCGCGGTTCCCAGGCGCGAGGAGGAGGATAGCAGTCGCGAGGAGGGTACCGGCCAGCACCTACCCGTCCGACACAGAGTGTGGCTGCTTCGTCCGCACCTAGAGCTGAAGGGCGTATCAACGCCTTGACACACAGGGACGCCAGAGCTTCGGGATCGGTGGTAGCAGGTATGGTTTCAGTTTCCGGCAGACTCGTTTACACTCTTTTCGATTCTGGCGCTACGCACTCGTTTGTCGCAGCCAGTTTCGCAGTTAATTGAGACCGGGATTATACACTATTAGAGAATCCTTTCGTAATCAGAGTTCCGAGTGGTCAGCTGTTTGTAGCTGAGGAGGTGTACACGGATTACGAGGTCAGCATCGGGGGACATAGCCTGCCAGCTGACCTGATTATGATACAGATGTAGGACTTTGGAGTGATTCTGGGGATGGATTGGCTGTCCGCTTACCACGCCTTGGTGGACTGTTTTGAGAGGAAGATCGTCTTCTCCATTCCGGAGTTGCCTTCTTTCGAGTTTCACGGACAACCAGTGGACGGAGGTTTCAGGTGCATTTCGGCACTTCGGGCGACGAGACTTTTGAGCCAGGGGTATGAGGGCTTCCTAGCTTGTGTGGTGGCAGAGCCCAGCCCTGTGGTAGACTTTCAGAGCATCCCGGTGGTCAGAGAGTACCCTGACATGTTTCCAGACGAGTTACCAGGACTATCGCCTGAGCGTGAGATCGAGTTTGAGATCTCACTAGTACCAGGGACCAGCCCCATCTCCACCGCGCCATACAGGATGGCACCGCTTGAGCTGCGAGAGCTCAAGTCTCAGTTGCAGGACCTTCTGGAGAAGGGTTTCGTGAGGCCCAGTGCGTCTCCCTGGGGAGCCCCAGTACTGTTTGTGAAGAAGAAGGATGGGACCTTACGCCTTTGTGTGGACTATCGATAGCTGAACAGGGTCACCATCAAGAACAGATATCCGCTGCCGAGGATCGGCGATTTGTTCGACCAGTTGCGGGGTGCCACGGTGTTTTCCAAGATAGACTTGAGGTTTGGATACCACCAGTTGAGGATCAGGGAGACCGACGTCTCCAAGACAGCTTTCCGCACCCGGTACGGACACTAGGAGTTTTTGGTCATGCTGTTTGGGCTGACCAATGCCCCCACTGCTTTCATGGACCTGATGAACCGGGTGTTTAGACCGTACTTGGACCAGTTCGTGGTGGTATTCATAGATGATGTACTCATCTATTCTAGATATCGGGCGCAGCACGGACAGCACTTGCGGATGGTTCTGGACACTCTGAGACGACGCAGGCTGTACGCCAAATACAGCAAGTGCGAGTTCTGGTTGAGGGAGGTGACCTTCTTGGGTCATGTGATCTCTGGAGACGGCTTGGCGGTGTACCCAGCCAAGGTCGAGGCAGTGCTCAGGTGGGAGAGACCACGTTCAGTCAATGAGATTCGCAGTTTCCTGGGACTGGTAGGCTACTACAGATGATTCATCAGAGGATTTTCGCAGATTGCGCGTCCTATGACACAGTTGACCTAGAAGGACGTGCCTTTCGCTTGGATAGACGCCTGTGAGGCGTGTTTTCTGGAGCTGAAGGAGAGGTTGACCTCGGCTCCCGTGCTCACCATCCCTGACAGTAGTGGCGGGTTCGTTGTGTACACGGATGCCTCCTTGCAGGGGTTAGGAGGTGTGCTCATGCAGAGGGGTCACGTTGTCGCTTACGCTTCACGACAACTGAAGCCCCATGAGCATACCTACCCTACCCACGACCTAGAGTTGGCAGTTGTTGTCTTCGCGTTGAAGACTTGGAGGCACTACTTGTAAGGTGAGACCTTCGAGATTTTCACAGATCACAAGAGCCTCAGATATCTTTTTGACCAGAAGGAGCTCAACATGAGATAGAGACGTTGGTTGGAGCTCCTGAAGGACTATGACTGCAGCATCTCCTACCACCCGGGAAAGGCCAATGTGGTGGCTGACGCCTTGAGCCGTAAGGCGCCCGCACGCTTGGCCAGTCTACAGTTACAGAGTTGGAGCCTTTTAGAGGAGGTGGGCAGTTGGCGACCTCTAGAGTTACGAGGGTACTGTGGGGCAGTGACGGTGACACGGCAGACTAGGCCAGAGCTGATAGACCGCATCATCACAGGACAGATGGCCGATCCGTACTTGCAGTCTTTGCGCGACAGAGTACTGTCAGGAGACCCAGGGGATTTCTCTTTCACAGACCAGGTGCTACGCTTGAGGGGATGGTTGTGCATTCCCAGAGACAAGGAGCTGTTTAGAGAGCTCCTGACTGAGGCACACGGTTCCAGATTCACCATACATCCCGGAAACACGAAAATGTGCCACGACTTGAGGGAGTAAGTGGAGTGCGAGTTTGGTGGAGAGGGATGAAGCGGGATGTGGGTGAGTTCGTGCAGTAGTGCTTAGTGTGCCAGCAGGTGAAAGTCGAGCATCAGAGGCCTGCAGGGCCGCTTCAGCCGCTTCCAGTGTCAGAGTGGAAGTGGGAGAGCATCACCATGGACTTGGTGGTGGGCTTACCTGTTACCCAGCGGGGACACGACGCAGTCTGGGTAATAGTGGATAGACTGACGAAGATGGCGCGATTCTTGCCGATCCGAGTCACTTTGGGACTAGCACAGTTGGTAGAGAGGTATATCCTTGATGTGGTACGACTACACGGAGTTCCGCAGGAAATCGTATCCGACTGGGATACCCGCTTTACGTCCCAGTTTTGGGCTGAGTTTCAGCAGGCCTTGGGGACAAGGTTGAGGTTTAGCACAGCTTACCACCCCGAGACGGGCGGACAGTCTGAGCGCACGATACAGACACTTGAGGACCTTTTGCATGCCTGTGTACTAGAATGGAGGGGCTCTTAGGAGGAGCACCTGCCCCTGGCAGAATTTGCATACAACAACAGTTATCACTCGAGCATCGACATGGCTCGCTACGAGGCTCTGTACGGACAGAAGTGTACGGTACCCTTGAGTTGGGTTGAGGTGGGGACCAAGTGGGAGGTTGGCCCCAGGTTGATCTGGCAGAGTCAGGAGGTAGTCGAGCAGATCCACAGACGACTTCGCACTGTCAAGAGCAGACAGAAGAGCTACGCGGATCGGAGACGCAGAGAGGTGCAGTTTGAGGTTGGGGACCACGTCTTCCTTCGTGTCTCGCCCATGAAGGGCTTACAGCGGTTTGGGGTGAGAGGGAAGCTCGCGCCGAGGTTTGTGGGGCCCTTTGAGGTCTTGGAGCGGGTTGGACCCGTTGCTTACCGGCTTGCCCTTCCCCCGCAGCTTTCTGGTGTGCATGACGTGTTCCACGTGTCCAACCTCAGGAAGTACGTAGCCGATTCCAGTCACGTACTGTGTCACGAGAGCGTTGAGGTGGGCGACGACCTGACCTACCCCGAGCGGCCAGTGCGGATCCTAGACCGAGCCGTCCGCAGTTTGAGATGAAAGCAAGTACCCCTGGTAAAGGTTTTGTGGAGAAGCTAGTGGTACGAGGAGGCTACCTGGGAGACTGAGGCGGCAATGCGGGAGCGGTACCCGGAGCTTCTCGCGGGTACGTCTTTCGGACCGGCTTTGGTCCTCTTTGAGTTTGTTATGGTTAATTGGACATCTTTTCCCGCACCCTAGTTGACGCAAGTTTCGGGGACGAAACTTCCTTTGAGTTTGTTATATTGTTACGAATGCGTGCCCCAGACGTCTTTTAAGACGTCTGGGAGGTGGCCCAGACGTCGGGCAAGACGTCTGGGATCACATCCAGACGTCTTACCAGACGTCTGGGATCGTTTCCAGACGTCTGGAAATCAGTTATTTTCGACACGCGCGGGTCGTCTGCGTGCCTGAGCGCGCAGACCGCATATTCGCTTATTCTTCTCTCTGTGGCTGCAGACGCCGCTGCAGTGCTCCCTCTCTCTCCTCCTCACGCGGCCTTAAAAAGACCACGCCTCCCCTCGCTTCCGTCGCCTCCACCCCTTTCCTCTTCTTCTTCTAGTGAGCGAGCGCGAGAGCGGGCGCGGGGTTGCTGCGGCGGCGACGGCCGCAGTGAGCGCGGAGGGAGTGCTGCGTGCGAGAGCGGCGCTCAGCCATGACGGCGAGCTTGCCGAGGCTGCCAGGGCCAGCCGGCGGGGAGCGCAGCGGGCGCGGAACGATGCGGGAGGCCAGCTGCGGCTCGAGCAGCAGGCGCACGAGGTGCGACGCGAGCGACGTCGCGAGCGGAGGGCGAGTCACGCCTTGGTTTTGGAAAAATTTCCAGAATCAGACGTCTATGCTGATAGCTTGACGGCGAGGTTGACGTCTGGAAGACTGTCCAGATGTCTGAAAGGTGAGTTTTCCATCTTCTTGTTCCTTCTTGTCGACTGACCGTACTGATGGAGGGAGATGGGTGTGCGCAGGCTCGGTGATTCACCATCCAACACGAATCAGACGTCTGGCTGTAGTACCAGATGGTGGGAGTGACCTCCAGACATCCAGGGAGACCATCGGACGACTGGAAACTAGGCCAGACATCCCCGCAGGCTTCTGGACATCTAAGAAACCACGCAGAACAAGGCAATTCTCTGATCCACTTTTTAAGATGTCTGGAAGAAGTTCCAGACGTCTGATTTTGCACAGTTTCGTCTTTTTTGACCCGTTTAGGGCCCGTTCGGGTTCCGTTTTCCGCGATTCGAGTTGCGTTCTTTTCGGAATTAATTCCTCTACCCGTCTACAGTAGCTATACACTATTTTGAGACACTCCTTGTGTTTGATCCTTGTGATAGGACCCCGTTCTGTTGCAGTCTCGGGGGTCGCGGAGGCACGCGGGATTCCCGATCATGCCCCCATTACTCCCGTTGTACCTGGTAGAGTGGCTTTAAGTTATCACTAAAATATGTTAAATTATGGAACCATAAATAGAACCCAGGACATTGCATGAATCCTAGGAATGAGAAATAGATGGAATGATAGCTCCTAGGTGTTGCATGAATCCTAGGGCTGGAAAACTAGATTGTATGATAGATCCTAGGATATGGCATGAATCCTAGGATGGGAAAACTAGTGGAATGTATAATACTGCAGTCTTGGAAAATGGAAAGAGATATAAAGCTGCCTGTAATTTGAATTAACAGCTGCCTGTTGTGAATAAATAACGTGGTTGAGAACATGGATTGTAAGAATGTGAAACTGGAAAGTGAAACCTGGATGTTTGAGTAAAAAGGATGGAACCCTACGGGGAAGTAGGAGTAGAACTCCTAGAAAGTGAATGGAATAGTATTGGGGAAGTGAGCTGGCCCTTGAGTACGGAGTACCAAGGAGAGTGACTGTCCCCCTGTTTAGTGCAGAGCGGAGCCAGCCGCTCCAGGGACCCGGGGTTAGGACTGGCCACTCTGTACCGACTTGCTGGCCCTCGCGTACATAGTACCGAGGAGAGCTACTAGTGTAGGGAGGTACTAGCTACCCCACTGGCCCCAGGGTTGTGCTAGCCTCCCACACCGACTTGTTAGGCCCGCTGGGGCAAACGATGGTAGTCAGGCGAGGGTGCACGGACTGTGGAGGGGCAAGGCCCCGGTTTGGTTACTGTGGAGGGGTTGGACCCCTGTTACTGAGAGGGCTCTGCCCTGGATTGGTTCCGTACTGTGCTTTGGGCGCACACGTTAACGGAAATGAGTGACCGCGTGCCAGTACGGGTTAGCTACCTGTGCGTTTATCACGCGTGCCGTAGTCACCGTTACGTCTGTCAGTGACCTTGGGGTGGTTGACTGAGGGTAGGATCACCACGGGGGACTCTCCCGGCCAGGAGAGCACCACGTGCTACTTCTACTTTTTGGAAAAGACTGCAATCAAGATCGTTCCCATGAGGAAAATTCGAGATCAAGAAAAAGATCTGAGGAATAAATGAAATAGTGAGACAATTGAAAGATGTGAATAAAGAAAGTAATCGAACATAACAGCTACTGTACACTCTACTGTTGTCTTTAGTTTAGTTGCCACTCTACTCAGCGTTTTGCTGACGTGTTACACTCGTTACCCTTTTCAGGACCAGGTGTTAAGCAGCCAGGGTCAGCGGCTGCAGAGGACGCTAGGCCGAGTAGGGTCCAGTAGAGTTACCACTATCTCTTGTACCTCTTTTTGTTACGTTGTAGTGAGTAGTTCTTGTTTCCGCTGTACTTTCTTTACCTGCTGTTCAAATTATATTATGAATGTTGTTCTACTGTTGTGGTGGTACATACTGTGGTAGTTTCTTTCCTTACTGCTGTACTTTCTTACTGTTAGTTATATTCATTCTGAATGTGGTTTATTTTACTGCTCTTTTGGTTACTTCCTCGTTGGACGACTAGGTCTTGGGATTAGTTGAGTCGGTCCGGTTCTCGTGTCTCATAGGGACTCGGGAACCAGGTCGTTACTGGGAGCCTTTGAATTACTTGAAAACATGAGTGAAAATTCCCTCAACAACACCTTTATGTATGCCTTTAGTGGAGCTAATCAACCAAAAAGTAGGATATATGAAATGAGAGATAATTCAAGTTCGGCTGATTTAGAGATTATTGCCAAACAACTGGGTAAGGTGGAATTGGTGGGAAAGAACTTGGAGAATCTGGATAAGAAGTTCGATAGATTGGATAACTTATTGAGAAACAAGAACCCCTTAGGTACAACCTCCTATGCATATGCCATAATTACCTAAGGGAGCTCTGCTTTACCTCGCACCCAACTCCCACCTCCTTTAGGTAAGGAATTAGTGCACAATATAAATGACCTGCAGATGGTCCAGAAAATTCATGAGAAAAAGAATAGTTAGGGTTTCCGGAAAGAGAAACCCGCATTGTCGTATTTCATAGAAAATTTCGACATATCAAATAATATTCGTAACCGAGACTCGGTGTCCTAGGTTGAACACGAGGAGGTGGCATTTGATTTTGATAAATCGTGTTTGCTTTATTTCTTTTTGGTATTTTAAGGCTTTGTAACTTTTTTTGGGATTTTATATTACCAAGATAGCTGGAGGAATATTATCTAAGCTAGCTAATCTACTTGTAGAATATCAGAGAGAGAAGAGAAGGAGAGAGAGACAGATAAAGCAGAAAGATATATAATCAGAACAATGCTTATTACAATGCAAAAAAAATCTACATTATGAAAGCAGTAAAGGAGATAGAGAAAGAACCCCCCTCATCGGTTGCTTGGGGGACAAGCCGATTGGACGATGCCTGGAAGAGAAAGAATGGAGATGGAGGAATGAGGATGAAGCTCGAATGAAGGAAGGACGAGGTAGGGTGTTGTCATCGTGGGATCTACTTTTGGAATGGAGGTAAGAGGAAGTCATAGGTGCTCCACGAATGAGGATGAGAGGGAGGAAAAATTATTTAGTTTTCTCTAGTGGAGCATCCCAAGCTTGGGACACAAGCTCAGGAGGCTTCCTGAGCACTAGAGAGGGTGAGAGACCAGGAAGGGATGGATTGGAAGGAGAGGGGTTATGGCCTATTTATAGTGGAGGGTAGAGGTCATGGCAAATGATTTGGCACAACCAAGTCTTAATAGCCACGCAAAAGGCACACTGCCACATGTAATGCTCACACACAGCATAGCACACCCCACATGTGCATGCGCATGCGCTGGTAGGGCTTGGAGCATTAGCTATTGCAACAAGGAGCATCCAGAGCCGTAGGATCTTTATCGGATGCTCCTGGTGGTCAAGCACTCATTACGTGCTTAACTCGTGCACATCGCGATCTCGGGCATCCGTGAAGCCGTGTGGCATTGCATCCGCTACTTGATGTTGATCAAGTGGTGCTAATTGCGCACCTTGTTAGTGCTGAGGAGGTGAGGCACACGACGGTGTCGATGTGGTTGAATCTCAGACATTTACTTGTGATCAGGTGATTGAAATCAAAATCCATTCGTGTTGAGAGGCACTACTTCTGAGGATTCAAACCCATGCCTCGCTTGAGAGAGACGCGTGCTCACCATTGTGCTAAGGTCACATCTTTGTTTGTTGGATGGCCATCTAATTGCATCCAACCCTCGAGATCCCAACCGTTGGAGGGAATCCAATGGTTCAAATCGATTGAGGCCGTGACCTTTAGACAATTTGAGGTGTGATTTAGGCTCCTCTCAGCCATTGGATGGAGATCCAACAGCTAAGAATCAATAGCGTAGATGAGGAGGGAGCTTGCGGTGGCCTTGGACGATTTTGGGAGGCTGGGATGGTGCCACATGGCCCCATCTTGGTCATCCATCTTCTTTTCTCTGTAAGGGATGCCACGAATGCCTGATCGGATTGATCTTTACGACGTTGTGCTGTGATCACCGACTTAAACCCATCTATGCGATCGAATTTATCGTTTGAGGTTCAGATTTGCATCCTCTTGCCCGTTGGGCATCAATCTTCTGTGGCTTGTGAAAGATACGGATATTCTATCAAGGTGATTTTGGAGGCGTTGGACTCCAATCATCACCCTTACCACATTCGTATGGTCAAATATGCAATTTAAAGCCCAAAAATATGTCACCCTATACCCTAGCCATTAAAATAAGCAAATTAATCTATAATTTACATAAACTATTCTAAAGGCAAGATGATGCATATTTTGCAATATTTATAATGCTAAATGCATCTATAAGCCTAGGAACATGCATAAATAGCCTTTTAAGCTAGATAAATGTGACTACATTACAATTTCATGCTGATGTTTTGCTAGTCTAGAGCAAAATTAAACTAAATGCTTTGTATAAAAATAAGAATTAAGATTTGATTACTTAGGCAATAGTTATTTATCAACAATACAAAATTTCAACTAAAGACCTAAACTACGAAGACTCAACAGTGTCTTGGTGCTTGCCAAAGTGCAGGCTGTCCAAGTCCTTGCATTATTTTGAATAAGAAAGAGTGAGATTTTTTTTTTCTTACTTTCTAATTTTTTTGGAATTTTTGAGTTTAGATTTTCAAGGCAACTTTCTACGGTTACCAACTCACCCAAGACTCGAAAGAACTCTATGTACTATGAATCTTTATGTGAAAAATGTGATTGACTCAACAAACGATGAAACAAAATGGACCTTAGGTATCTACAAACCCTAGGTGACCCTAAAGAAAATTTCTACTTGAAGGTATATTTATCTTACTGGTAACTTTCTCCCTAACTTTATTTTTAGCAGGGTCAACACAAGGGCGAACCCAGTGTATATCTCCCCAATTTATTCTACTTCTCTACTTTTCCCTAAGTTTAGGGATTATTTATGCACTTTTGTAGGCTAGGCTTTGGACAAACGGCAATGGGGGGTTACTGACGGCAACTTGCCAGACATACCCATGTGGTGAAGTGTGGCTTATTATTTGTTTTTTCCTTTTCTATTTTTTTCATTTTTTTTCTTTTCTTTTTGGATGTTTTTCTTTTTTCTTTCTAAGTAGGTGGCTTCCTGATGAGAGCCTCATCATGAGCCATAACTAGCTCATTTTGACCCAATAAAGAATATAAAAGCTCCTACATAACCTAGAAGAAGGCCTAACTGAAGGAACAAGTGCTCTGAGAAGAAAACATGAAATAAAGGTTAAAACTGCAATTTTACCATTGCAGTAGATAAATGGGATTTCTCAGAGGCAAAACATAGGTCAAATGGTCTAAATGAGATAAAAAGTGGGTTGAGTCAATCAGAAATGGGTTCATGTGCAATCTAAGAACTAAAAGACACTTGGTAACCCTAAAACAGACCCGCTTAAATTAACAAGGTTCCGGTCAGAATAAAAAGCAAGTAAACCCTCTATAAATCATGGAAAAACATACTCTAGGGTTTAGAGCACTTAATTTGGCCTTTGGAACCTAGTTTGACCTAGATTAGGGTCCTAGCTCTTCAATTAACCTAATTTGGGTTTTTACGCAAAATGTCCAGTCAAACGAGGTCAAACCTGAAATCCAACTTCACCATTGGATTCTTTAGGTCCAAATTAGGTTTGTACCAAAATTTGGACCTAAGGGGAAGTCATCTTGACCTACTTTGAAATTTAGTACACCCAAATCACAAATAGGTCCCTATCTTTTGAATATCCTCGCAGAGAGCCCCCTAGGTTCTTCGCCTTCTTTGCAAACCGGTCCTGCCGCCATTGCTAGGGCAGAACCGAGCTCCGACGAAGTTTCGAGAGAGAGATTGCTCTCTAATTCCTCAGAGATTCTCTCCCAGAAATGGAAGGGAGATTCTCTGAGGAATTCCCTTCCTTCTAAAGCCAATCAAATTCGCTGGCGTGAACCCAATCTCTCGTGCGAACGCACGAGAGATTTGGGTATCTTTCTCCCTTCCAACTCCGGCGAGCCGGCTGACCTAATTGCGCATTTTTCACGCACTGATAGGAGCGGCCAGCACCTATAAAACACCCCCTGGACCCGGCCGCTCATCTTGAGCTTGATTTGGCCGAGTTTCCCCCTTCAATTCCTCTCCTCCTGCTCGGCCAAATGCCCCAGCTAGCTCCGGCGAGCCCCCCTCCCCTCCCTCTTCGCTCTGCCACAAAACTAGTGGCAGAGTTAGCTTCCTGACCTCCCTCCGCGTCGCGCAGTACCAGCGCACGCCGCCTCAGCCCCGTCGTCGCCGCCGTTCTCCCCCACTGGGCGTCATCTTCTCCGGCGACAGCAAGTACTGCTGTCCGCCTTCTGTCCCCTTTCGTCCTTACAATTAGGTTAGAACTCCTCTCCATCCTAGCCTCTCTCTTTTCCCCCTGTTATCTCATCTGATTACCCCTCGACCGACGCTGACCACCCTCATCTTCCACATCACCGACCGAACTCCGGCGAGCCGCCCACACCACTCCGCCACTCCACACGGCTCGCCAACCACCTCGTGAGCTCCGCCTCACCACCAGGAACTCGCTCCACCCCACAACTGCCACTCCAGACCTCCATAACCACCCCCCGAACAACCCACCATCTCCGGCCACAGGTTGACCTAGGCGGGCACGCCTAGGCCGACCGGCAACCTGCAGCATCACCCACCGCCTTCGCCGTGCTACGGCGAAGGTTTCCAGCCATTCTAATTGGGCCAATAGGCCGTTCTGTGGAAGCTCAGGTGAACGCCCCGGCCGCCATTAACAGCCGAAGCAGCAGGAAGCTGGGAGCAGCAGCAGGCGTCAGGCTTCCCAGGCGGCAGGTGCAGCAGACTCTCGCAAGTGTTGCGAGGTGACTGAGTTCAGCAAGGAGCAGCAGCAGGGCCTTCAGCGTGGGCAATTGCACACGAGAGTCTGCGGGCGCACGCAAAGGAAGGGCGGAACGTTTAGTCCCACATCGTGGAATCTCAAGGCACAGGTATGGTATAAAGAGTTTTTGTGATATACGTTTACTGCCTCGAAAGCACAGGGGTGAGGTCCCTCACTGACCCCACCCGCCTCGTCCGCGGCCTGACCACGCGGACCTGGCGGATCCGACCCGACCTAGACCTACGCACTCCTCGCGCATCACACACCTGCAGGTGCGCCTGGTCCCGGGTACGATCCGACCCGATTGAGACTGTGGCTCTGGTAGAGCGGTTAGAGTGAATTGCTTGAGAGAGAGACACGCGCGGGTAGAGGGAGAAGGGTTAGGTTTTGTTCCCTGTGCAGGCAGGCTGATTGCAGGAGAAGGACGTGGCCGCTGCAGAAGAAAGGAGAAGCAAGACAGAGGAAGAAGAAAGAAAGAAGTCTTTGCAGGAGAAGAAGAAAGGAAAGAGCAAGCCAGAAGCAAAGGCACAGAGAAGCCAAGTGAAGACTTTGCAGAGAATAGAAGAAGAAAAGAAAGAGCAAACACTGCAGCAGAAGAAGAAGAATAATCAAGAAGAAAAGGAGAAATGCTTTTAAGACGTCTGATCTTGTGATCAGACGTCCAATTTCATATTTTTTTGCCCTAACTCCTTTTAATCGCATACATTCATACCTGAATTGATATTTTGAGTAAATTAGAGTGTTCAATTACATTTTGATTTAGTGGTAAGTTCCATTTGCTCCCTGTGTTCGACCTTGGATACTCCGGTCTTCGAGTAATAAAAACTTTGTATTTGTTCGAACGTTTTGTCGGTTATACTACAACATAATATGCTTTAAATCTGCACAAAAACGTTGACAACAATTTTGGCGCCGTTGCCGGGGAGCAATGCGCAATTTACCACTAGTCTCTACATTCTTTTTATCATATTGAACACTAACTTGCCCTACTTTGCTTTGATGTGATCTTGCAGGTATTTCATGAGAAAATCTCTCCCGCAAGTCAACCACTCCAGGGCAGGTAATTTCTTTTCTTCCTTAATCATCCCCTAATCTTAGAAAGACAAAAGGAAGAAAATCAACTTAGGAATCAATTGCCTTCTTTATATAGTAATCACCATCTCTAAGGCAAAACATTTCTTGATTTTGCGAAAATTTCTGCAAACATTCTTGAAGTTGGAGTGATTTTTTTTTCCCATCCCACAAATTCTTGTGCCTAATTGAAATAACGCTTAATCTCGGCGGACCACACACTTCTTGTTTATAAGTCCAAAGAGAACTTTTGAAAAAGAAAAAGAGGATTGGAAATAGAACCAAATTAGGGTTTCCACATTAGGGTCTTGAAGCGCTAGTCACACATGCCTGTGTAAAAAGAAATAAACCCTCCCGCATCAGTGTGCTACCCAAGCCCTTGATTGAAGAAAGTTAAATAAGACAAACCCTAAAATTGAGCTCTAAAATCACTTGAATCTTAAAAATTTTTCTTTTGACCTAATAACCTGGGAGTCAAATCAGGGTGATCTCTAGGCTCCGAGCTTAGAATCATTCTGCCATCTATAGGACAGGTCAGGTGAAGTTGACCCCTTGGGTCAACCAACCTCTAAATTAGGTCACAATACCAAAAACATCTAAAGTTCAAGTGAGAACCCTAAAAGCACCTTTGAAATAAAAAGTGATAGACTTAAGAGGTCAAGGTCCCCATTCTGGTTTACCTGGAATCTCAGTGACAAGAGAGGTCGGGTGGGGGAAACCCTGTAACCCGTAGGGACGCTCTACCGTGTAGGGGTCTTTGCGGGACTCTCCCTCTCTGGCTGCCCAGGTAATTCTCAGGTGGACGATCTTCGGATCTAGGGGTCCATCCGCCCCAACCCTCCATAGTCATCCAAACATCTTTTGGGTGTCTTGATTGGGTCAAGAACATCTCCAGTCCTGCATCTTTTCTCTGTAGAGCACACACACTCATTTTCAGTGGGACTCGTTATTCAGATCTGATCGCTTCATAACACATCTTGAGTCAAACTCTGATCTTGATTCCACCACCTGATCCAAATATGCAGCCGAACCACCTAGGACTACCAGTCGAGAAACCTGAATATCAGAGATCCATGAGAGATAAAATGATTGAGGATGCCATGAGATTTTATGAAAATGAAGAAACCTCAACAACAGTAGGAAACATTCAGGTTGATGTCCCAACAACCACAACCTTTGTCATAACTTGTGCCCAAGTACTATTAGCAGAAGCCAACAAAGGATCAACCCGTGACTTGCTCATTACTGCATACATTGAGATAGAAAAATTGCATAATAGTGAATACCTTCAATGTATGACAAATCCTCGACTTTGGAAGCAACACCAAGATAGTCTTGAAAAATGGGAAGAGATAATGAGATTAATAAAACAAGTGATTGATCAGAAATACCCGTACATACCGCCAACAGAGGATGAACTATCTTGGGACAACATCGAGGATAAATCTGATCTCGGGTTTGGGGCACAAAATGGTTGTGGATTCCCAACCCAGATGGAGTATAATGCACCTAATATTGAAGAAGGTTGGGAAGCTCCAAATGCAGGAAAAGACCATGATAAACCCATTTTAGAATCCCAAGACTCCTGCAAGTATGAGAGTAGAACTGAACCACTCGAGGGTGTAAATTCCGTCCCTTATTCTGATAAGGTGGCCCTCGAAGGTTATTCAGACCTAGATTCTAGTAATTCCACCCACATCCTAAGCCTAGAACCTAGATCTGAAACCTATATTGAAGATTTTAAGGCCCCATATGAAGAAAATCAATCTCTTAATGAAGAATATGATTCTGGGCCTCGATTTGATGAATATCCCTCGTCAACCTCCTCAGAAGAACTAATCGAGTTTTCGGAAGTCATGCCAATCTACGATACAGAAACCGAGGACTTGGACGAGCGGGGTTTCGATTGGCTCTGCCCTACTAACCTTGAACCTGAGCCTCTACCAGATAGGGACACCTTTGTAAGCTCAGAATTAACATTTAGGCTAGATCCCAGTCAGGCTGCTGAATATACAACATATGATTTATTCTATGGTGGAACTCATGATCTAGAATCTCATTCAAACTTTGATTTTCGCAAACTCTCCAACGATCTCGAATCTGACCATAACATCGGAGAAAATCTACCTCCTGATTATAACATGTCAATCTTCTTTGAAGCCACCTGCTCCACATATACAGAACCAATCAAAACCCGTTCCCCACCCCGACCCGCAACCGGACTCAATTTCTATTCTGATTCACCTCTCACTGAGCCGATTGCAGATGATTCAACTCCATATCTATACCGGGTATCGGACACTGATCAGACCACAAATCAGGAGCCTCCATCCTTTGACCGTCCCTGTAGGGATTCCACACCTTACATTGATTATTTTTTGGAACCCTACCCCCACCAGGCTGATTCGACTGAGCCCGAACTCGAGTTTTCACTTCCATATCTATCAGAACATCACTGCATTTGGTGGGTCCCACATCTGCTAATCTACATCTATCAACCCCCAGACTTATGGGGTTTGGGCTGCATCATCAGCCCACTGATCTGAACAAGTACCTGGTTGGACCAACCAGGCTCTTAATCAAGGTGCTTGTTTCCCAAAACTCCATTGATTTGACCACTCCCTCTCCACCCCATTTTCCGCTCGGCTGAAGGCATTAAATTTAGCGCTTAACGGGAGGCAACCCGTCATCTCAAAAATAGAGACCCGTTTGATTAGCCGTCTGTACTCCACGTCTATTGCACCTGGAGTTCAGCCTTAGACAGTTGATCCCACCTCTGGTACACGTATCTGAGCTTAAAATCGTTCGCATCAGTCATTCCTGACCCATTCACCCACCCGATATATCCTGTTCTAAGCCCCTGACCTCAACACTAATTCCCACCCTCTGTTTACAATGAGGACATTGCAAAACTTAGGCATGGGGGGGGTGATAAAGTGCATACATACAAAACCAAGAAAAAATTAGAAGGATTCTCACAAAAAATTCACATATGTCAAAAACACAAAAAAATTGAAAAATTACGAAAAAGAACAAAAAAATTGGGGAGGGAGGAAATGTTGTGAGCCATATAATTATAAGGAGGAGAAAAAGAGCAAAAATGAAGAAAGGAGCACAAAAGGAAAAGAAAAAGAAAAAGTCATTAGTAAAAGATTAAGGGGTTAACTGAAGTTCTAGACCGAGTCAAGAAAAAGAAAAGAAAAGTGCTACGGAAACATAACAAGAGATTAGCGGGAACGCTGGTCTTAGGCCTTTTGGGCTAGTATCTTTTGCTTAAAAATTCACGTATCCGTTAAAATCTGGACAATCCTCAAGAGGTTGAGGAAAATGCAAAGCTTAAGTATTAGGTCTAAGGATTAGGAAGTATTCGGCCTCGTTAACTGACCTCCGGTTTGCGGGATTCGGTAACCTAAGCACCCAAATTCACACACAGTCTGGTTCAGTGCGCATAAAACATCCAAAACACGCAAGAGCGTTTAATATTCTGAAAAAGTCACCTAGATTAGGAGCGGCCAATCAACACAAGTTGATTTGGACGAGTTCCCAGCGCGGAGAGGCGGGAAATTCCCTTCGAAGATGCGTAACAACATATCATCTCCTCGGTGCTGGTCTCTTAGGATATTTAAATATCCTACTGGAGGCATGTAAGCACTCTGCTGGTTCAGACGCCATGGGTGGCATTATCACGAAATGTCAATCGCCAGGGTCTGAATTCGGCCACGGAGCGCCATGGGCGGGATTATCTCGAAATCTCGAAAGCCAGGGTTCCGGGGGTTGCCATGGGCGGGATTATCTCAAAATCTCGAAAGCCAGGGACCTTTGAGGATTGATGATGGGGACGAGGAATCCGATACAGACCGTGTTAAGAAGCTAATCCGAAGCTAGAAATAAAAAAAAAAAAGAAAAGAGAGAGAAAAGCTCTCCAAACAAATAAATCTTCTATCTCTCTCTTACAAAAAACGCACTGCAAACTGAACTTAGGCTAAAAATATCTCAAGCACGGGTGCTTTAACCGCGGAGTCCAACAAACCCTAGGTTAGTTTCTGTGGGCCGTAGAAACCTTTGCAGAAGACTGAGGCTAAAGCGGAACAGGTCCGGATTTTGGTTGGTACTTGAGTACCTCTAGGCCTATTGTCGGCATTCCCACCTAATCACAAAAGAAAAGGAGAAGCACTTATCATTGTTGACAGACATTTAGGGTCTAGAACGGAAGTTAAAACTTTGAAATTTTGCTAAGGGACTAGCAAAAGCTAGGCATGGGGGTATGATGAGAGCCTCATCATGAGCCATAACTAGCTCATTTTGACCCAATAAAGAATATAAAAGCTCCTACATAACCTAGAAGAAGGCCTAACTGAAGGAACAAGTGCTCTGAGAAGAAAACATGAAATAAAGGTTAAAACTGCAATTTTACCATTGCAGTAGATAAACGGGATTTCTCAGAGGCAAAACATAGGTCAAATGGTCTAAATGAGATAAAAAGTGGGTTGAGTCAATCAGAAATGGGTTCATGTGCAATCTAAGAACTAAAAGACACTTGGTAACCCTAAAACAGACCCGCTTAAATTAACAAGGTTCCGGTCAGAATAAAAAGCAAGTAAACCCTCTATAAATCATGGAAAAACATACTCTAGGGTTTAGAGCACTTAATTTGGCCTTTGGAACCTAGTTTGACCTAGATTAGGGTCCTAGCTCTTCAATTAACCTAATTTGGGTTTTTACGCAAAATGTCCAGTCAAACGAGGTCAAACCTGAAATCCAACTTCACCATTGGATTCTTTAGGTCCAAATTAGGTTTGTACCAAAATTTGGACCTAAGGGGAAGTCATCTTGACCTACTTTGAAATTTAGTACACCCAAATCACAAATAGGTCCCTATCTTTTGAATATCCTCGCAGAGAGCCCCCTAGGTTCTTCGCCTTCTTTGCAAACCGGTCCTGCCGCCATTGCTAGGGCAGAACCGAGCTCCGACGAAGTTTCGAGAGAGAGATTGCTCTCTAATTCCTCAGAGATTCTCTCCCAGAAATGGAAGGGAGATTCTCTGAGGAATTCCCTTCCTTCTAAAGCCAATCAAATTCGCTGGCGTGAACCCAATCTCTCGTGCGAACGCACGAGAGATTTGGGTATCTTTCTTCCTTCCAACTCCGGCGAGCCGGCTGACCTAATTGCGCGTTTTTCACGCACTGATAGGAGCGGCCAGCACCTATAAAACACCCCCTGGACCCGGCCGCTCATCTTGAGCTTGATTTGGCCGAGTTTCCCCCTTCAATTCCTCTCCTCCTGCTCAGCCAAATGCCCCAGCTAGCTCCGGCGAGCCCCCCTCCCCTCCCTCTTCGCTCTGCCACAAAACCAGTGGCAGAGTTAGCTTCCTGACCTCCCTCCGCGTCGCGCAGTACCAGCGCACGCCGCCTCAGCCCCGTCGTCGCCGCCGTTCTCCCCCACTGGGCGTCATCTTCTCCGGCGACAGCAAGTACTGCTATCCGCCTTCTGTCCCCTTTCGTCCTTACAATTAGGTTAGAACTCCTCTCCATCCTAGCCTCTCTCTTTTCCCCCTGTTATCTCATCTGATTACCCCTCGACCGACGCTGACCACCCTCATCTTCCACATCACCGACCGAACTCCGGCGAGCCGCCCACACCACTCCGCCACTCCACACGGCTCGCCAACCACCTCGTGAGCTCCGCCTCACCACCAGGAACTCGCTCCACCCCACAACTGCCACTCCAGACCTCCATAACCACCCCCCGAACAACCCACCATCTCCGGCCACAGGTTGACCTAGGCGGGCACGCCTAGGCCGACCGGCAACCTGCAGCATCACCCACCGCCTTCGCCGTGCTACGGCGAAGGTTTCCAGCCATTCTAATTGGGCCAATAGGCCGTTCTGTGGAAGCTCAGGTGAACGCCCCGGCCGCCATTAACAGCCGAAGCAGCAGGAAGCTGGGAGCAGCAGCAGGCGTCAGGCTTCCCAGGCGGCAGGTGCAGCAGACTCTCGCAAGTGTTGCGAGGTGACTGAGTTCAGCAAGGAGCAGCAGCAGGGCCTTCAGCGTGGGCAATTGCACACGAGAGTCTGCGGGCGCACGCAAAGGAAGGGCGGAACGTTTAGTCCCACATCGTGGAATCTCAAGGCACAGGTATGGTATAAAGAGTTTTTGTGATATACGTTTACTGCCTCGAAAGCACAGGGGTGAGGTCCCTCACTGACCCCACCCGCCTCGTCCGCGGCCTGACCACGCGGACCTGGCGGATCCGACCCGACCTAGACCTACGCACTCCTCGCGCATCACACACCTGCAGGTGCGCCTGGTCCCGGGTACGATCCGACCCGATTGAGACTGTGGCTCTGGTAGAGCGGTTAGAGTGAATTGCTTGAGAGAGAGACACGCGCGGGTAGAGGGAGAAGGGTTAGGTTTTGTTCCCTGTGCAGGCAGGCTGATTGCAGGAGAAGGACGTGGCCGCTGCAGAAGAAAGGAGAAGCAAGACAGAAGAAGAAGAAAGAAAGAAGTCTTTGCAGGAGAAGAAGAAAGGAAAGAGCAAGCCAGAAGCAAAGGCACAGAGAAGCCAAGTGAAGACTTTGCAGAGAATAGAAGAAGAAAAGAAAGAGCAAACACTGCAGCAGAAGAAGAAGAATAATCAAGAAGAAAAGGAGAAATGCTTTTAAGACGTCTGATCTTGTGATCAGACGTCCAATTTCATATTTTTTTGCCCTAACTCCTTTTAATCGCATACATTCATACCTGAATTGATATTTTGAGTAAATTAGAGTGTTCAATTACATTTTGATTTAGTGGTAAGTTCCATTTGCTCCCTGTGTTCGACCTCGGATACTCCGGTCTTCGAGTAATAAAAACTTTTTATTTGTTCGAACGTTTTGTCGGTTATACTACAACATAATACGCTTTAAATCTGCACAAAAACGTTGACAACACTTCCCCAATCTAAGATTTACCTAAATGCAATGGCCAAAGAAATTAGGTCGTGTAGTTGGGCTTTGGACACCTAGCTATGAGGGGTTACTCCTAGCAATGTTCTAGCCATACCACCCTAGTATATTTATTAGCTACCTAATTTCCATTAAGACAGCCTGAGAAGTGAATTAGTGCAAAATGTGTGTAGATGCTTAGACTATAAGTCCCCTCAAATTAGAGGGCGAGTTGATAGGTTGTATACTTATCACCCCAACTTATCTAACCAATTCAAATAGACTTCACATTGGTGAGGACTTGAGAAATAGGTCCACATTTTAGTGGACACCTGGGCTAATTAAACCTGTAGACCAGAAGAGTCTAGGTGTTCAAATCCTACTATATCATTTCCTAAAGTTGAAAAACTCCTAATGCTTAAGTTTTCTTTTCCTAATTCTCAATTTTTTTGTATTTTTGATTTTTATTAAATTTTTTATAAAGAGAAAATAACTAAAAGGAATCTACGGAACTGACAAAATAACTCAGATATGAATATCCACCCCCTATGCCTAGCTGATGCAATGTCCTCATTGTAAAAATGAAGGCATGAAAAGGTACAAAGTAGATAGGAAACCACCTAGATTGTATGATGATTTGGTTTGTTCCAAGATAAAAATAGACTATACAAGTGCTAAGTTTAGTGCCTGCAACTAGGCATAATATATAAACAAAGGGAAAGAATAAATGAATCAGAGTTGTGGGTCGAGATCCGAAGAAAAAGATTGATCCTCAGACTCTTCAGGAAAGTATGTCCATAGATGTGGACCAGATTATGATGCAGACCCATACCTTAGGGTCGAGTAGTTCTAGGGCTCTGAATGATAAAAATCCAAAATCAATGACCTGTAGGCTTGTGGGGTCGTGTTAGCGGTTTGTGCTCATGTAACCTAAGTCTAAAGTGTCAGACAATAGGTGGGTCTAGATCAATAGGTGTGGTTGTCCATTTAGCATGCAACTTGAAAAGATAATCCATTCTATACTTAGGTTGCACATCCTCAGAATCAAGAATATCATAAGGGTCTTGGCAAAAGGTTGGTGGTTTTAGGCATATAGGAACCCTCCGATCCAAACTTTTGTTTCCCCCGGAATAAGCTTCCCATAATTTCACTTCCAAACTTCTATCCTCTAAAATCAAAGTTTTTAGGATCTCTAGATTGTTACGTACCCCTATCTAAATTATCCAAGTTCAAAAATTGTGGCTGAATTAGAATTGACTTGGGTATGGAGTTTCGAAAAACAAAATCATTATACACTTCAGGGGGTGTGGGTGAGGACTGAGGCTACTGATTAAATCATTCATTGAGTCAGGATTTGGATCCTCCAGGTTAGCCCCAATTAAATCAATTTCCCTAATTGCATGGCCATTAGATAATTCATCAAGTTGCTCAGGTCCATTCATCTCACTAAAATCATTTTTTGTAAACTATAATACCTCAAGTGAGACTACTCTTAGAGATTAATCTTCACCCTCAGTATGAAAGAATTCTTGATCCTCATTTTTATATGTCTCGTAATCATATATTATTCCTTACTCCATAGAGACTTTTTCTTCATTTCCTGCTTCAGAGATCTCGGCTGAAAAAATCAATTCATCCTCAATTGGTTGCTCTAAATCAACCATGTCATCCCAGGTCTTATAAAATGTTTCCCCCCTTTACAGGTGCCTGCGTAAATTCCGACATTGGCTCTCCTAGAGGGGGTTCATCCTAAGAATCATCCCAAGATTGGACTAATGCAATCAAATGTTTCATCCTCAATGTTTACAACCTCTCAAGTAAAACCTCACTTGGGTCCTTATCCTCTACGTCTTGGAGCCAATCTAATAAAGAACTGTTAAGATCGTCAATCATTTTAATCAGGGGCTCTAATGCTTCAGTACCAGGTGTTGGCTGAGCTTCCAAAAGATCGTATGGTATTCCTTAAGTTAGTTAGCACCCTATCTTGGACTTGGTCTGCCTGAGCCAAATAGTTTGGTTCAGGGTTGGGTGGGTTTGGGTTTAGCCTAGAGGGTCAAAGGATTGAGGTTCTTGGGGTCCTTCCTGATAATAGGTCATTTCAGGTTGTTCATTGAGGGGTGCTAGCATATACGAAGTGTAATCTTGGGGAGGGTATGGGTTATAATCCTCATATCCTTCTTGATTGTAGATTAGATCAGGTTGTTCATAGGAAGGTAGAGATCTATAATCTGTGTAGTTGTGAGAAGGATAGTATGCTGGTGCAAGGGAACTGCGATCATTGATTTTGATAAAAACAAAACACTTATTATTTAACATTTGCATTTGAGCCTAAGATTTTAGGTCAATTGCAAATGGATACAAGTGTGAAGGACATCAAGCTCGTGTCCATGGTGGATTGGAGGAGCTCGTTGGAGGAGAAGGAGCTTCACTTGGAGCGAGAGCTTGAAGATAGGCATGAAGAATAGGATAGATGTTTATTATATTCATGTACTCTATTTTTTTGTTCTTTGCTTTCTATTTCTTAGGTCATATGCTAATGATCCTCAAAGTAGTCTCCCTTGAGTCCTAGGATAGCCTACTAAACCCTAGGACACTTAGACAACTCTTAGAGAACTTATAAAATCAAAGTAGGCATCAGACAACCTGATCAGATGTCCAATCTGGAATTCAGACATCTGATCTTGACTTTTAAGACATCTGATTGTTTGATCAGGCAACCAAAACACTTAAGCTGGAAACCACTCTCTTTCTACCATGTTTAGACGTCCAGCCTTTAGTCCAGACGTCTTAGCAGATGTCTGATGACCTTACTAGACGTACAATTAGTGGAACGTTGGCTTAGAAATATGTTCTTTGAAGATTGACCCTTAATCTTCTTTCAGACGTCCGTAGAGGACCTTAGATGTCTAATATATATACGTTAGCCCTCGATTTAGCCAAAATCACTTATCATCAAAGATATAGCCATTTGTGTCTCGGGAAATTCATTCCCGCAGTTATCTTGGTTTCCAGACGTCTAGAGCTAGTGCCAGACATCTAACAAGTCATCTGACTGACCTACACAAGAACCCTATTTAGGTCTAAACCAAGTCAATAAGGAAACCCGCCTAGAATTAAATGTCTGATTTAGTTTCCAGACGTCTTAAGAGTGATTTCCAGACATCTGATTCTTGACCCAGGCGTCTGATAACACTGTTAGAATAATTAATGACCTTGATTCCAGCTTGTTTTGCCTTGGGTTCATCCCCAGCAGCTACTTAAGACACCCACATCCTTCCTAAGCCTTTCTAAGCCATCTATAAATAGGAGAGGCCCCTTCCTTTATTAGATACACCATGAAACACCATTTCCACATCCATTGTGTCCTAGGGAAGAAGAAGATCATCTATAAGTGTTGTTGCACTCCGAGATTCTCTAGCCTACATTAGAAAGCACCACATTTGTTGTGCACGCGCTCTCCCACTATCGTATTGAAGAGCATTTTCGTGCCATTGCGTCAATCACACACCCACATCACTTGCTGACGCACGTCCATCAAAGGGAAGTCTTCTTTCCCTATAGTAGCTAGTTTCAATTACATACTTTGTGGCTCTATAGGATATTTTGTATTTATCTTTGGTTGGGTATTCGCTTTGCGAATTCTCATCTCCTTCAAGAGAGTAAATACTCCTCATGAAGAGGAGGGATTTTGAGATACGCTACCCTCGTGTAAGTAGCATGGTTGTAAGAGGATGAGTCACCCTCGTTTAAGTGACTAGTTAATGGATTTGATCGACTTAGTCGATCGGGAAATCCTAAGTCAAGAGACTTAGGTAGTAGCTTTTACCCAGGTTTGGGTTTCCACCTAAAAATATTTGTTTATTGATTGGATTCTTGTGCGATTTGTAAAATTAGGGTTTTAGTCTTTGCAATGCACAAAAATCACAATCACTTTAAAATTTTTAAACCTAGATAGTGGAGTATCAAGGGTCATCCAAGGAGGTAATTTGTGCAGTTATAAATCTCTTACTTGCAAATGGAAATCACCTTTCTTTTTTGTATTTTTGGAATGTGAGATTTTTATGGTTTTTGAAACAACGGGGGCAATTGTGAAATTAAAGTGCGAAGGCAACTACACTTAAGTTGTTGAAACTAAAACCTAAGTGACAAGCAAGTTCTCTTTCTAAGATCACTCTAGGTACGTGATGACCTAGAGTAATTAGATAGAGAGTGGGTGTGTACTAGGGAAAAAGTAACATGATGCAATAAGAAATGCAACAAAAAATTAAAGAAGGCAAAATTTTCCAAAAGGAAGATTTTGTTTTACAAGTAGATGCTTCTACTAAATTAAAAGCAGTAAAATAAAAGCTCAATATCCTCCTGATGATGATGATGAAGATGGAAGGGTCCTTACTCCAATTGCAGCTACTCCTGTAATTGAGAATGATTCCTCCTCCATCTCCTTGAATTGCTCCTTCAAGGTGTGTCCTCCTGCAAGCCCTAGATAGGGTGTGCCTTAGCTCCTCCATAGGTGGATGGTTTCCACCTAAAAAGCTCCTCCAAGGGTGGGCGTGCACCACCCTCAAGACCTTCTTGATGATAACGTCATCATCAACCATATTTAGCTTTAATTAGTCATATTCCATTAATAAATGCTCCTACATAATTGCCAAAGTATCGTAATTCATTGCACATCCTTTCTGAGAGTTTAACATGAAACCAGGGTTAAAAATGTAATTTTTACCATCTTACCACAAATATAGAATAACCACTGGGTTTTTTCAAGGGTTACTAAAGGTCAAATATGCATTTAAGTTTAATATGTGGGTCCATGCAAACAGAAATGGGTTTTCACGCATTTCAACAATTAATGGACATCTGAAATCCTAAAAATAGACCTGCTTAATTAAATGAGGTTCTGGTCAAGATAAAATTCATCTAAACCCTCTTTAAATCATAGAAAAATATTCTCTAGGGTTTGCCATCCTTGATTTGACCATCTGAATGCATTTTGACCTAAAATAGAGTCTCAGATAGTTAATTGCTCTAATTTGGGTTTCTATGAAATTTAACCAGTCAAACTTCATTAAAACATAAATCCAACTTCACCACCAGATTTCTTGGGTCCAAATTAGGTTTGCACCAATATTTGAGCCCAATCAAAGATCATCATGGCGTAGTTTACATTTTAGTCCTATTTAACTCTTTTCTCTCACACATATGTCCCTAACTTTTGAAATAATTACAAATAGGTCCCTAACTTTATCATCACTCTTTGCAAAATGGTCCTCACACCATTTTTGGAAGGTCAGACCTTCACTGTCGAGTTTTGAGCGAATATTTCTCGTTCGATTCTCAATCCCTTCCAAACAAGACCTTCCATGAATCCTAACTCGGCCCCAATTCCTCATGCAAATATTTTAAAGGTTCACATGTCCTATTTGCATGAAAAATGTGAGGTTACAAGCTTGTTTTCCAAGCTTGAAACCCCTCCCCATGGCCTATAAATGGACCTACGATGAGAACCCGAGCTCCTTAGCAAATTTTGGTTAGAGAGAAGCCCTCATCCTCCTTCTCTGGCCATCTCCGCACTTTGCCCCAACAACGTCGTCCATTCTCCTCTTCCGGTCGTCCAACAGCCATATTGGATGACCTATCTTCCTCCCCTCATCATTGCGTGCCTCTACGAACAAAGAAAGGGTGTTTCTCTCCTTCGTTCGTCGTCGTCGTCTCGCCATCCCTCTCGTCTTCTCCGGTGCTAGTCTATCACGATTGACCTCTTCCAGCCACCTCCTCTCCTAAGCCCCTCTATTCACTTCTCTCTCTCCCTACATCTCTTTCCCGCACTTACGACACACGCACAACAACCATTTCCCCTCAATGCCGTTATCTTCCTCCCCTTTGGTGATGCTCCGGTGAAGCCTACCCGGTACTCCACCGCATGAAAACTGTCGCCACCACCTCCACTAGCTCCATCGCGGCTCGCTCTATAAGAGCCCTCACTCAATTTTAGTTTTCATTCACCGTAACATCTCTCTAAACATGCCCACCTACGAACTCGCTCTTCAACGTCGCTACACTCACATGCACACTCTTGCACCATGCCAACCCCCTCATCACGTTTGTTGAAGACCAACGATCCTCCTGAGCATAGTTGATTGGGCCATCAGACCATGTTTTCTTATCTCAAGTCCTATGTCGGAGCTCCGTCATCACGCTTCCTTCTCTGACTCTGTCCGATGTGCTCAGGCCGAGTTCATCCTCGATAATGACTCCAGGTGCTGCGGCTCACTCCCAGGAGGAGACCCAGGCTTCCAATTGAAGCATCAACAGTTTCCTTTGACTTCAATCAGACACCTTCATCCATTGCAGGTGCAGCATGAAGCAATCAGTGGGAATAATCCCACATCGTGAGCAGCAAATGCCTTTACATGGTATGAGATGAATTGGTCTCATTGCCCCATTGCCTCATTGAGAATGGGGTGAGGTCCCTCTCCATGTGCACACGCACACCCTCTCCCGCAATCATGCCATGCAGGTCTAGGCTTTGATCTGATTACCCAGTTACATGGGTTCGATTAGCAAATTTCTGAGAAAAAAAGAGAAAGAGAAAATGAAGAGAGAGGGAGGGGGATTTTTGCCCTTGCTCCTGTCCGCTCTATACTTAGCCGATTTGGGAGGCTTTCGTGCCTTCGTGTTGTGGTTGTGCCTCTCACTGAGGCATGTTGGTTCTAAGCTATTGTTGTATTATTGACATGGAATAATTGGTTGATCATTGCTATTTAGTTATTTGAGAATTATTGTTAGCATACTTATAGGGGTAATTGGTGATTTAAATCACCATTTTACCCCCTTATTTTTGCAACTTGACATTGGTTTATATATAGTATTATTGGATGGAATTTTCATCATAACTTGCTCATTTTTCAACACTTGCTCCCTGCATTCAACCTCGATTTCTTTCAAGCTATAAATTTTAAGTGTTCTACACGATTTATCGGTTATACTATAGCGCATTACTTTTAAAATCCTGATTCAGAGTGTTCAACATTTTTGTGCCGTTGCCGAGGACCAACGTGCAAGTTGATCTCTTGATTGCAATATTTGATTTGATACTAACTTGCTCTATCTATTTTGTTGTGATCTGTGCAGGGGAATCCAATCAAGGAGAGTCAGACACGCACCAAATACTCTTGGGGCAGGTAAACTCTATCCACTTTCCCTTAAGCCCCTGATTCTGAAAAGGCTAAAAGAAGAAAAATCAATTAGAGCTAACTTGCATTCTATTCTTAGATTAATCATCACAAGTTGCCTGATTTGATACATTCTTTTTAGAAAACATCCCAAATCTAATTCCTGTACCTATTAGGGATTACGCTTAATTGCAAATCTCCTTGAACTATGCACTTCTTGATTTGAAGTTCAAGGAGAACATTTTTAGATCAAAATTGGACTTGGAAATAGAGTCACTTAGGGTTTCAACTTTAGAGTTTTTGGAGTGTTAGTACACAATTACTTGCATAAATGGAAACATACCCTCCCGCATCTGTGTGCCACCAAAACCCTTGATTGAAAAGATCTAATCAGAAAAACCCTAAAAATCAGGCTCTAAAATCACTTGAACCCTAAAATCGTGGACCTAATAAATTGAGAGTCATTCAGGGTGATTTCTAGGTCTTGACCTAGATTTCATTCTGCCATCTTTTAGGGTAGGTCAGGTGAAGTTGACCTACATTGTGGGCCAACCAACCTCAAAATTAGGTCATGAGTCGAATTAACTTCTAATCAAGTGGAATTAAGGGCACAAATTAGGACTTAAAACTGGTAGACTTAAGAGGTCAAGTTATCCATTCTGGTCTACCTGGATCCACGGTGACAAGGGCGGGTGGGGGAAACCCTGTAACCCATGGGGAGATCTACCATGTAGGGGTCTTTGCAGGACTATCCCTTCCTGGCTGCCTAGGTAATTCTCAGGTGGATGATTTTTTGATCAAGGGGTATCATCTGCCTAAAACCTCTATAGTCATACAAAAATCTTTAGGTGCCTTGATTGGGTCCAATTCATATCCAGTCCCTCATCTATTCTTTAAAGAAAGCACGTAGGAAGCTCCTTGGGTTTTTAACCTAAGAGGCCTCATTAGATCTTCTACGAGATTCCTGATCTGATCGGATCACTTCGATCTGAACCTGAATTTGATTCTACATTCTAATCCACCACCTGATTTGAAAATGCAGCTTGGCAATTTAGGAAGACCATTTAGGAAACTTGAATCCCGAATGTCCATGAGAGATAGAATGATTGAGGATGTCCTGAAATTTTATGGAGTTGATGACAAAACCTCAAATCTAGCCAGCACGATTCAGGTTAATATCCCAGAAACGACAACCTTTATTGCAAATTGTGTTCAATTAATATTGACACAAATAACAAATGGATCAACTCGGGATATTCTCATGACAGGATATATTAAGTTGGAAAAATTGCATAACTTTGAATACCTTTAATGCATGACAAATCATGTACTTTGGGAAAGACACCAAGATGACCTTGAGAAACGGGAAGAGATGATAAAATTGTTGAAACAGGTTATCGATCAAAAATACCCGTATATTCCCTAAGCATTTAATGAAATATCTTGGCATAAGACTGAGGATCAATCTGATTTCCTAAACCTCGGGTTTGAGAATCAAGGTTGTTGTGGATCCCTAACCCTGATGGAATATGATCCAACTTATATGTAGACTGATTTTAATGTTGTGGCCTGATCTTGAGATAGGTTGGGAGGATCCAATTGAAGGTGTTCTCAATTTCAAGCCAGCCTTAGAGATATGAGAACCTGGTTTGCCTAGCTTTGAATTCCCAGACACCTGTAATGATGAGCTTAAAATAGAACTCCTTGAGAACGCAAATCCCAAGCCTTATCCTGTTTAGGTAATTCTCGAGGATGATTCTGACATCCCAATAGAGCCCAGCCTAGATTTTAATGTTCCAATCCCTACCTTTAACCTAGAATCGGGATTCGAGCCTATTGGGATAATTATGAAGCCATATATGATGAGACTTAGATTTTCGAGTTGAACTATGATTGTGGGCCTATGTTTGAAGACTACACCTCTCCAGACTCCTCTGAGATACATATCGATTTATTGAAAATCATGCCAATCTACGACATAGAAACCGAGGAGATGGAAGAGTTGGATTCGATTGGGTCTGTCCTAGGAGCCAAGAACCTGAGCCCATGCCTAATAAGGACACCTTTTTGAGTTCGGATTCTGAGTTTAGGTTAGATCCAAGTCAGGTTGCTGCTTCTCCATATCTCGATCCATTTTGTGGTGGAACGTCTGATCTGGAATCAGGTTCAGAACATGATCTTTGCAAATTCTCCGATGATTTTGAATCTTACTCTGATTTCGGAGAATCTTTATTTCCTAACGACTATGAGCCAATTTACAACCTCAGCTTCCATGACCCATTCTTCGACTCTGACTTTGAGGTCCTTGATCCCGAGATCATTGATTCAAAATCGAGTTCCATTGACTTGGAATCATTCCTTTATGATCTACGGAATTTAGAAACTACAAATGCCGAGAGTGTATGCAATCCAGATTTTAAATCTTTTCTTGACTCTGATTTACATGATCCTATAAACACTCTTCAGGCCTTTACATTTGATTTTGATGGACTCTATGAGGACTTTCTAGATACACCTACCTTTGAACCTTTTCTAGAAGAGCCCTCACATACAGTTCTCTTTGAAGCCACCTCTTCTACAACACATACAGAACCTTCTCAAATTCGATCCCACCCTCGACTCGCAAGCAGAATTAACTTCTACTCTAACTCTCCTCTTAATGATGCAGTCGCATATGATTCTCCATCTTTTGATTGGGTTTCAGACTTTAATCAGACTACTAATCACATCCCATCCTTCTCTAATCACTCTTGTAGGGTTCCTGCATCCTCCATAGACTCTTTTGCATTTGAGGATCCCTACTTTGACCAAGCTGAATCGAATCAGCCAAACCTTGGATTTTCATTTCCACATCCTTTTGAGTCACAAAATATCCGTTGGGCACCATATCTCGTAATCCACATCCATCAACCCACCAGAAAAATTAGGTTTGGGCTGCATCATCAGCCTGTCAATTTAAACAAGCACCTAGTTGGACCAATCAGGCTTTTAATCAAGGTGCTTGTTCTACAAAATTCATCTGATTTGACCACTCCTCCTTGACAACTTTCTGCTCGGCTGAAGGCATTGAATTTAGCGCTTAACGGGAGGCAACCCATCATTTAAAAAACTTGAGACCCTTCTGATTATCCTTTTGAGCTTCATGTCTACTGCACTCTGAGTTCAATTTTAAAATAGTCGACTCCACTTTTGGTATTCATATCAAAGCTTGAAATCATCTACCGCAGTCAACTTGACCCATTTGTACACTCTTTTGACCCTGTTCTAATCCTTGAGCCCAAGATGATTTCATACCCTCTGGTTTACAATGAGGACATTGCAAAACATAGGCATGGGGGTGTTAAAGTGCAAACACATAGAAATTCAAGTTTCTGAGGGGTTCTCACAAAAAATTTACATATTCCAAAAAACCAAAAAAAAAATGAAAAAATAAAAAAATGGAGAAAGGGGAGGAAATTTTGAGAAAATTAATTGCATATCATTTTTTTTTAGAAGGAAGAGAGGAGGTGATTTAAATGTTAAAAAGGAGTTACAATTTGAAATAAGAAAGGGATAGTCATTAGTAAAAAATTATGGAATCTATTTAAGTTTTAGACCAAATCAAAACAAAAGCAAAAATAAGTCTTAGAATAACAGAGAGACAAAGAGATTAGTATGAGTGCTGATCTTAGGCTAATTGGGCTTGTTTTAGGGCTTAAAAATTCACGTGCCCGTTAAGATCTGGATAGTCCTCAAGAGGTTGGGGAAAATGCAAAGCTTATGTACTAGGTCTAAGGCTTAGGGCTTTTTTTTGGGCCTCGTTAATTGACCTTTGGTTTGGGGGATTCAGTAACCTAAGTACCCTAATCCACACACAAGTTTGGTTCAGTACACTTAATAATTAAAATCACGCAAATGCGTTAATTCTGTTATGAAAAAAGCCACCTAGATGAGGAGTGGCTTATAAACACAAGTTGATTTGGACGAGTTTCCAGTGTGGAGAGGCGTGAAATTCTCCTCGAAGATGCGCAATAGCATACCATCTCCTCGGTGCTTGTCTCCTAGGATATCTAAATATCCTACCGGAGGCATGTAAGCACCTTGTGCTGGTTCAGGTGCCATGGGTGGGATTATCCCGAAATGTCGATTGCCAGGGTCTGAATTTAGCTATAGAACGCCATGGGTGGCACTATCTCAAAGTGTCGAAAGCTAGGGTTCTGGAAGTTGCCATGGGCGGTGCTATCCCAAAGCATCGATTGCTAGGGACCCTGCGAGGATTGATGGTGGGAACAAGGAATCTGATACAGACCGTATTTTTGAGCCAATCTGATGCTAGAAATAATCAAGAAAAAGAGAGAGAAAGCTCTCCAAAAATGAAAAATATTCTTCTATCCCTTTCTCTTATAAAAATGCTCTGCAAACTAAACCTGGACTAACCATGTTACAATCACAGGTGCTTTAACCGCTGGGTCCAACAAACCTTAGGATAGTTCCTGTGGGCCTTAGAAATCTTCGCGGAAGACTGAGGCTAAAGCTTGTCAGGTCTGGATCTTGATTGGTACTTGAGTACCTCTAGGCGTACCATTAGCATTCTGACATAATTTTTGAAAAGAAGAAAGAATTAGGACTTTTGAGCTTCAAAGCATGGTCAAGAAATCAAGTTCATGTCATAAGATTTTGCTAAGGGACTAGCAACAGTTTGGCATGTGGGTATGATGATAATGTCATCATCAACCATATCTAGCTTTAATTGGTCATATTCCATTAATAAATGCTTCTACATAATGGCCAAAGGATCGTAATTCATTGCACGTCCTTTTTGAGAGTTTAACATGAAACCAAGGTTAAAACTGTAATTTTTACCATCTTATCACAAATAAAGAATAACCATGGGATTTTTTCAAGGGTTACTAAAGGTCAAATATGCATTTAAGTTTAATAAGTGGGTCCATGCAGATAGAAATGGGTTTTCACGTATTTCAAGAATTAATGGACAGCTAAAATCCTAAAAATAGACCTGCTTAATTAAATGAGGTTCTGGTCAGGATAAAATTTATCTAAACCCTCTATAAATCATAGAAAAATATTATCTAGGGTTTGGCATCCTTGATTTGACCATCTGAACCCATTTTGACCTAAAATAGAGTCTAAGACAGATAATTACCCTAATTTGGATTTGTATGCAATTTAACTAGTCAAACTTCATGAAAACCTAAATCTGACTTCACCATCAGATTTCTTAGGTCCAAATTAGGTTTATTCCAAAATTTGGGCTCAATTGGAGATCATCTTGACCTAGTTTACATTTCAGTCATGTTTGACTCGTTTCTTACACATATGCCCCTAACTTTCAAAATAATTGCAAATGGGTCCCTCACTTTATCATCGTTCCTTGCAAAAAGGTCCTCATGCCATTTTTGGAAGGTCAGACCTTCACCGTCGAGTTTCGAGCGAGGATTTCTCACTCGATTCTCAATGAAACACTCTCAAAATTGAAAGGAAGATTCCTTGAGGAATTCCCTTCCAAACGACACCTTCCATGAATCCTAACTTGGCCCCAATTCCTCATGCGAACCTTTTGAAGGTTCACATGTCCTATTTGAGTGAAAAATGTGAGGTTACAATCTTGGTTTCCAAGCTTGAAACCCCTTCCCATGGCCTATAAATGGACCTATGATGAGAACCCGAGCTCCTTAGCAAATTTTGGTCAAAGACATGCCCTCTTCCTCCTTCTCCAGCCATCTCCTCACTTTGCTCTGGTGACATCCTCTATTCTCCTCGTCCAGTCATCCAACAACCAAATTGGATGGCCTATCTTCCTCCCCTCATCGACGTGTGCCTCTTCAGACAAAGAGAGGGTGTTTCTCCCCCTTGTTCGTCATCACCACCTCACCGTCCCTCTCATCTTCTTTGGCACCGATCTGCCATGACCGACCTTTTCTAGCCACCTTCTCCTCTCCTAAGCCCCTATATCAACTTCTCTCTCTCCCTACTTCTCTTTCCCGCACTTACAACACACGCACGACCACCGTTTCCCCCTAGTTCTCCTAAACCTCCATGCTGTGCTTGTGTCTCACTAAGGCTTGTTGGTTCTAAGCTACTGTTGTATTACTTACTGACGTGGAATAATTAGTTGATCATTACTGTTTAGTTATTTGAAAATTATTGTGAGCATACTTAGAGGGGTAATTGGTGATTTAAATCACCATTTTACCCCCTTCTTTTTGGATCTTGACATTGGTTTATATATATACTATTGTTGCATGGAATTTTCATTATAACTTGCTCATTTTTTTTGGCAATATTGTGATCTTTGAGGTTAGTTGCAGCACTTGCACCCTACGTTCGACCTCGAATTTCTTTCAAGCTATAAATTTTTAGTGTTCTACGCGATTTATCAGCTATACTACAATGCATTACTTTTAAAATCCCAATTCAGAGCGTTCAACACTCCTCCAAAAGTCTTCCTTGCTTGGCTTCTACTCTGGCTAGCTTGGGTACAAGAGAGAAGAGAAGAGGGGAAGGCACTAAGAGGACAAAGTGTCCCCTTAATCTTCTTCTTCTTCTTCTCTTGGCCATGGGCTATAGGGTAGATATAGGTGGAAAATAATGCAACCAAAGGTGCTCTAATGGTGGTGGGTGGTGGTCCTTTTATAAGAGTGGAAGGGGGTTAAGGGTAGTTAGTGGATGGAGGGTTAAGATGGCTTGTAGAGGGTGGTTAGGAGATCTTAGGGTGGATAATGGGTGGCGCCAAAATGGGGGGATGCATGGCATTTGGTGCCAACCCTAGGTGGGGACTAGGGTTAAGGATAGATGGTGGTAGGGTTAGGTGGCGTGTAGGATATGTGTAGGGTTAGAATGGTGTTGTAGTGTGGTGGTTGGTGAATGGAGGGTGGATATAAGGTGGTTCCAAGGGGAAGGTTGCATAAGGTGGTGGTTGGTGTGGGTTGAAGTGAAGTTGGCACCACTTTATGTTGGCTAGGGGAGAGGGTTAGGTGGCACCACCAGATGAAGGGTTAGGATAGGTTGGAGGGTGGTGTGTAGGGTGTAGATTGGAGGTGGTGTTGTATCCAAATGAAGGGTTGTGGGAGGTGGTTTTTAGTGCCAACTAGGGTGTGGTTTAGGGTAGTTAAGGGGGGTAAAGGTTGGTGCCAAAGGAGGGTTTCTAGAAGGGGTTAGGTGGGTGGTAGGGATGGCTTTAGGTGGTGATGTGTAGGGCTAGGAATTAGGCACATGTTGGTGCCAATATGAAGGAGTGCCTAGGGTGTTTTTGGTGCCAACATGAAGGGGTGTGAGTGGTGGAGGTTAGTGTGGGTTGGTGACAAAAGAGATGGGTTAGGTTAGGGTTAGTTAGGGTTAAGGGGGAAGGGTGAACGGCCATGGAGTTGGAGTAGGTTGGGAACTTTGCTAAGCTAGCTAAGCTAGCTTAGTTAGTAGAAGATGGTGGAGCTAGGGTTTGATGAAGAAGGAGTTGGGAAAAAGATTCTGGAGCTAAACTAGTGCTACACTGGAGCTGAGGGAGCTGGGGGAGTCTTCATGAAGACTCAACTACTAGCTTAGCTAGCTACTTCTCCGATTAGTAACTAAGCTAAGATAGTTGAGTTGATTTGAGCTGACTTCAACCTAACTGGAGCTAGGTTGAGCTAGATCTGCCTCTGATGGAGACTCTTGAGCTAGCATAGCTACTAGTTGACAAGTAGTAGTTAAGTTAGGAAGAGTTGAGTTGCAATGAGCTAAGTGGAGCTGAAGGGAGCTGGTGTTGAGCTGAAGTCAACTTAGTTGAGCTAGTTGGAGCTCCCAATGAACTAGCTGGAGCTGAGATGAACTAGACTCAACAAAGTCAAGCTGGATCTGAGCTAACTAAAACTAATGTCAACTTAACTGAGCTAGTTAGAGCTCCTAGTGAACTAAATGGTGCTTGGATGAACTAGACACAATCAACTTGAGCTAGGTATGAGCTGACTTGATCTAGGTTTAGCTAGAATGAGATGCCCTAAGCTGCATCCTGCCAAGATGAGCTGAATAGAGCTAAATGGTGCCAAGCCTAACACAAGTAAGCTGGTATCAAGCTAAGAGGAGCTAGATCTAGCTGAGTTACATCTTAATTGAACTTCTTTTTCAATAATTGCCTACATGAGCATCAGGATTCTAAGGTTCTGCTTATCTATTTGAACCCTAACACTCAAATAAACATGTTAAAAATAACAAAATAATGCAATGCATGCCAAACCTATGTGATGCCTAAATGCAACCCAAAAACCCATTTGCGGAGTTAAAATCCTAAGAGCCAAGTATGTTCAAATGCGTAAGAATGATGACAAACTGGTGTTTATCATATCCCCATGCTTATCATTTGCTAGTCTCTTAGCAAAACTTTAATTTTTAAAAAATGAAATTTTGGGAAAATCTAATTTTTTCAACTTTTGAGGAGAAAGAGATTACGGGATGTTCGTTGATCTAAGTACAAGAGGTATAGGATTTGTTAAAGATAAACATCGAGATTTGTTTTCGAATCCAAAAATTAGAGGAAGCAGGATCAATATATCCACCAAAAAAATTCACAGAGTAACCCTTTGTTAATTTAAATGACTCGAAATTTTTATATTTAGGATTTTCTAGCTCTTGAATCTGATTCGCAACTTGCAATAACCATTAAAATCGTCTGTCTATGCTTCTAAAAAGGCAACATTTATAAGGGTGTGTTTTTGGTTTAAAACTTCTTTTTCTCTCCCCCATGCTTATTTTTAGCTTTGCTTACAACAGATGTGTCAGGATCATCATTTCGGTTACCAATCCTCAAGGGGGCTCTAGCACCAGTAGTTTGAGATAGCACTATCCATGACACCACCCAGGAGCCCCCAACCCCAAAACACATTGTGGTGCAAAGGGGCGCTCCAAGCAAACTCAAGCTCTTACTCCAACACTATAGGTAGAGCACCGTCCAAGACACTTGAGCTGCAAAAATGCGCTTTAATTCTCTATCTAAAGATATGAAATATAGATATAGAGCAGCGCCGAGGCGGTAACATGTTGACATCGCATCCTCAAAGGAGGCATTTTCCTCCTTCTCGGTGGTGGGAACTCAAACTAATAATTTGCTTCAGACTTTTACTAAGGGCAAAAAAGGGGGGTTTTTCTAAATTTTAGTTGTTTTCAAGTGTTGGCCTGTGTGAGAAATTTGACACAAGAAATTTTACACGAGATGCAAGTTTTTGAATCAGCTGATACTTTCCATATTACAAAAGAGGATCAAGTCACTTGAACTATCATAAGTTCAGGTGGAATTTTAGAGAAGGATATTTGATTTAGTTAAAAGGTAGACCCTAAAATTCTAATAATTTGATCCGTATCCTTATCCCTAGTTTGTTACCTCCCATCCAGTGTTATCTTTTACGCCATTCAGCTAGACATAATGTGCATCAGTGATCACCAGTGGTTGGGTCAGTTAAATCAAATGATTCTGAAAGAAGATTCGAGGTATGATCCAAATAGGGCTTTAAATGCTGGTCCTTGACTTGAAAACTAGTATTAGTTTTTGGATCGAAAAGATCAACAGCATCATAAAGATATATTTTAAGGACAATAAAAGGGCTGATCCATTTTGTTTCTAACTTGCCAGGAAAAATAAGTAATCTTGCATCGAAAAGCCAAACACATTAATTGACGTCAAAATATTTCCAAACAATATATTTTTCATGAATTTCTTTGTTCGGTCTTTGTAAATCTATGCATTTTCATATGAAAAATTATGTAATTCTTTCAGTTTGATTAATTGTAATTTCCTATGAATACTGACGTTAGATAGATCCATATTTAATTGCTTTATTGCCCAGAAATCCTTATGTTCAAGTTCTACCAAGAGATGGCATGCCTTACCAAAAATCAAACGGAAGGGAGACATGCCAAGCAAGGTTTCAAAAGTAGTACGGTAGGCCCATAAAGCATCATCCAATTTGTTGGACCAGTCTTTACGATTGAGTCTAACCGTCTTTTGTAAAATATTTTTTATTTCCCGATTAGGAACTTTTGCTTGGCCATTTGTTTGGGGCTGATAAGGAGTGGAAATTTTGTGATTAACGCCATATTTAGAAAGAAGGTGACGAAATTGTGAGTGAGTGAGGTGTGAACCTCCGTCACTGATAATGGTCTTAGGAATGCCGAATTTTGAGAAAATATTTTTCTTTATGAATTTGACAACCACACGGTGATCATTGGTGTGGGTGGGTATTGCTTCAATCCATTTAGATATGTAGTCGACTGTGACTAGTATATGCAAATACCCACTAGAGTTGATGAACGGTCCCATGAAGTCGATTCCCAATAAATCAAAAATTTCAACCTCTAAAATTGGATTAAGGTGCATCATATCCTCCTGAGTCATGTTGCTGATGCTCTGGCAGGGCACACAGGACTAAACAAAAGAATGAGCATCTTTGTATAGGCTGGGCCAAAAGAATGTAGAATTGAGTATCTTAGCTGTAGTTTTCTTGCCCGAAAAATGTCTATCGCAGGCCATTTAGTGACAATGTGTTAGAATATCATGGATTTTTGTCTCAGGCACACATCATCTAATGACCTAATCGACACAAATGCGAAAAAGGTTGGGCTCCTCCCAAAAATAATATTTAATATCCACAAAGAGTTATCCCTTTTGGTTTTTGGCCAATCAGAGGGGATTTGTTCTATTGCTAGATAGTTTGCAATGGGTGCAAACCACGAGAGAGTATTGGCAGCTAAGATGCTTTCATTAGGGAATTGATCAAGGGGGTTAGCATGTCATTCATCATAAGATGAGAGAGATGGTCGGCCACTACATTTTGTGACCCCACCTTATCCTTGATTTCCAGGTCAAATTCCTGGAGCAGCAGGATCCACAGGATAAGGTGGGGTTTCGCATCTTTTTTGGTCAGCAAATATTTAAGTGTTGAGTGGTCAGTATAAATGGTGACATGTGACACCAAGAGATAAGATCAAAATTTTTCTAGGGCAAAGACAATGGTAAGAAGTTCTTTTTTAGTAACCTTGTAATTCCGTTGTGCATCATCAAAGGTTATGCTAGCATAATAGATCACAACAGGCTTCTTGTCAACTCTTTGTCCTAGAACAACCATCACAGTAAAATCAGAGGAATCGATCATGAGTTCAAAGGGATAATTCCAGTTAAGTCCTTGTAAAATTGGTGGCTCTGTAACATCCTTCTTCAACCTCAGAAAACTCTCCAAGCATTGGGCATTGAAATCAAATGGTAGGTCTTTGGTAAGTAATTGACTTAAGAGCTTGGAGATTTAGGAAAATTTTTTGATGAAATTATTGTAGAAACCCACATGCCCTAAAAAAGAGTGGATCTCTTTCATAGTAGTGGGTGGTGGGAGATTAGAGATGGCATCAATTTTTGCTCGATCTATCGCAATTCCTTTCTTGGAAATAACATGGCCCAGGATAATACCTTCCTGGACCATGAAATGACTTCCTTCCCAACTGAGGAAGAGATTAACTTCTATGCATTTTTGGAAGGTTCTTTCAATATTCCGGAGACAAAGGTCAAAAGAATCACCAAAAATAGAGAAGTCATCCAAAAAGACTTCCAGACATTTACCTACCAAGCTAAAGTCGTAGGTGCATTGCAAAGACTGAAGGGCATTCTTCGGAAGGCAAAGGTTCCGAAGGGGTAGGTTAATGTACTTTGTCTTGGTTCTCAGGATGGATTGCTACTTGATTATAGCCAGAAAAACCATCAAGAAAATAATAGAATTAGCATCTGGCTAATCGCTCCAGGATTTGATCAATAAAGCGGAGAAAAAAGTGGTCCTTCATTGTGGCAATGCTCAATTTTCTGAAATAGATGCACATAAGCCAAGAAGAAGCAGTTCGAGTGGCTATGATTTCCCCATGTTCATTGGTGACAACTGTTAGTCCAGCCTTTCTGGGAACTACTTGAGTGAGACTAACCCAGGAGTTGTCAAAAATGGGGTAAATGATATTAGCATCAAGCCACTTAATAATCTCCTTTTTGACCACCTCCTGCATAGTAGGGTTCAGGTGCCTTTGTGGTTGGCGGGAGGGGCGAGAATCATCCTCTAGGTAGATGCGATGGGTGCAATAGGATGGATGAATACCCTTAAGGTCAGAAAGGGTCCAGCCAAGAGCTTTTCTATTTTTACTTAAAACATGGAGAAGTTTTTCTCCTTGTGCCCCAGTAAGTCCAAAGTTGATAATCAAGGGCATGGTTTGATTCGATCCCAGGAAAACATATTTAAGGGAGTCGGGCAAAGGTTTCAACTCTAGTTGAGGGCCCGGCTACGAAAGAATTTTTGCTATAGAAGTGAGAGGTGAAGTGAGAGTTAAGGGTTTAGCTGGAGTGTTAGCTGAAGAATATGTGGTTAAGGTGGGAGGGTGGGATGAAATGGATTGTTCAGGAATTGTGTTAATTGCAAAATAGGAACCCGTGTGTGAAATTTGCATTGTTTGCTCCATTATATTTTCAATTTTTGTATCTTAGTCATCAAAGAAATCAGGTTCTTGGAATTGCCTAGAAGCTTGGAAAATGTCAAGGGTAACAGATTCACTGCCACACATGATCTTCATCTTGCCAGAATCACAATCAGTATTGGCACGGGCGGTGGCTAAAAATGGTCTTCCAAGAATTATAGTGAGAAACTTTAAAGCTTCCGATACCTCTATATCTAAGACTAAAAAGTCTACAGCAAATAGACAATTTTTGACCCAGACAAGGACATCCTCAACAAATCCCCTTGGTTTGATTGTAGATCGGTCTGCTAATTGAAGAGTAACCTCAACAGGCTTTAATTCTCTGATCTTAAATTCCTCAAAAACCACCATGGGGATAAGATTAATCGAGGCATCGAGATCCAGTAAAGTGCGATAAAAAGAAGTGTCATTAATGACCACTTGAATCAGGGGACGCTTGAATCTTTTCTCTTAAGAGGCAGTTTGCTGCATAGCTGAGCAAACTATCTCTGGAAGGATCACCTTTCCTAAGTCTCGAGGCTGCCTTTTGGGAGTACACAAATCTTTCAAAAATTTGGCGTAGGCAGGGATATATTTTATGGTGTCTAGGAGAGGGATATTAATTTCTACTTACCCAAAAAGATTCATTAATTCCATATCATTGGGGTCAGATTTCTTTCTCTTGGTGTGTGAAGAGTGAAGGGCTTATGGGAAGGGTATTGGGTTTTCCTGTTTTGCATTTTCAGGTTCCTGAACAGGGTTAAAGGACGAGGGAGAAGAGCTGATCTATGCTTCATTGAAGCGGGTTTCTTTAGTAGGCAAGGGATCTTCAGTGGTTTTCCTGTTCCTCAAAGTAACTACATTTGCGGTATGGTTGTTTCTAGGAGGAGGACAAGAAACCTGACTGTGGTTGAAACCGAGGGGATGCTGAGGTTCTGGGTGAATGGGCTAACTGGGACATCCATCTTGGAATTGATTTTGTGGATTAGTAGGATTGGGCATGGGTTGGGATGGTAGATTGCAAGCAGGTCCATGATCCGGGGTAACCTTAACTTGATGCAGCAAGTTGGTTATCATGCGAGTTACTTCCATCATTTGATTCTGCATATCTTGCAGAATCTTCATGACCTGAGTATTAATATCATCCTGGGATGGGGTAGGTTGATATGCAGGTTGCCCATAATTCCCAAATTGATTTTGTTTGGGAAACAGAATCGGTTCAGAGCATTCCAAGAGTGATTCGAGTTGGTCCTCAAGTTTTGATTGTAAGTGTTGGAGGGGTTTCTAAATTGCTCTTGGAGAGCATAAATATTTACAGTGGTGGGATCAAGAATATTCTGATTTAGATAATCAAAATTCCCAGTCTTATCGTGTGTGAAATTAACAGGAAATTGATGACCAGCAGGTGTGGCATCAATGTTGTTTGTGTGTGGAGAGTTAGTGTGTGGAGAGTTAAAGTGTGGAGCTTGTTTGTGTGTGAGCTTTTCTTCCATTTTTTTTGGTGTATTTGCATCTGGTCCAGTCTTTGAGCTATCATGTATAGATCATCTTGAGTGACTAGAACAGAGGTGGATTTGGAGTCAATTTCATTGACTCCAAGTCTTGGGTTTTGAGTTCTACCGAAAGTGTCCTTTGAAGTCATACTAAATGAGTTTTCACTCATTTCTTCAAAAAGGAGGTGGGCACTTTCAGCATCCTTATTATGGAAATTACCCCCACATGAGGCATCCACGAATCTCTTTAATTGATCTTCTAATCCATGATAAAAGATCAGTACTAACTGCCATTGTGGAATTTCATGGTGGGGACAACTTCTTAGAAGTTCTTGGAATCTTTCCCAAGACTCATGGATGGTTCACATTTTTTTGTTGAAAGGTCGTTATGGATCTTCTTAATGCATTAGTACAACCAATCGGAAAAATGTTTTTAAGAAAAGTGCTCTTTAAATGGGGCCAGGTGGTGATAGGGCACCCAACTATTCTAACCTAGTGTGAAGCTTTTTCTTTTAAAGAGAGAGGGAAAAGTCTCATTAACCACACGTCTTCCTGCACATTGCAGGAATAGGTGGTTTGAGTGAGGCCAGTTAATTCCTCGAGATGACAAAAAGGGTCCTCACTCGGAAGACCATGGAAATGTTTGATTAGGTTTAGAATGGCTGGTTTGATCTCAAAATCCCCTTGTGGTATGACCACCCCATGTCTTTCCTCATAATTGGTAGGATCATAAAAATCCTTAAGAGGAACGACAAGTTACTGACGGGGTGGCGGGTTTTGCCCTTGGTTGGCAAGGTTCATAACAATCCTAGCCAAATTTTCTTCGTTTTGTTGAAGTCGAACTAGATGGTCGACCATAAAGGCAAAGGGGTTTGCATTTTGAGTTTGGATTTGAGGGCCACCAAGCCTTGCGGGATTTTCTGGTTGGAATTGGAAATTTTTTTGTCAGTTTCCTAGGTTTTCCATATTAATAGTTGAGAAAGAAGAAGAAAACAAAGATTTTCTAGTGTGGAGGGCAAAATCAGATGGTCCCTCGAGATGTGGGTTTTGGGACCTTCACCCGTGCATGAACTTTTTGGAAGAAATGGAGGGGAGGAGAAGAGAGAGAGATGAGAGAAAGTCTACAATTCAAACAAACAAGCCTAGTATTGTCTCAAGGTTGACTCCTTAAAACCAAAGACTCGGGAACCCAATAAGTAAGAAATCAGTAAGTGAACCCAATTCCAAAAGAGAGCTTGGCTAGACTAAAGAGGTGGATTGTGCCTAAGCATTTCCTGGAAAAACCAGGGGCTTGTGTAAACCCGCACCCGTTGTTTGACTTTCCTCTAAGTCTGATGCCACGTTGTCTAAAGGAAGTAGAAGCGCTTAGTGATTCTTAAATATTGGATATCAAGGTTAAAGTGGATGAAGTCCTTAAGTGGTCAAGTAACTACTTGTTTTAGAGTTAGTCATGGGTGCTAAAATGTGCGCGGGAATGCGGAAGGCATTGATTGGGGTAATGCCCTATTATTTCAATTTTTTTTTGTGTGTGCAAGATTGGAAAAGTGATTCCAATTAGCAATCAAGTTGATACAATATTTAAATGTATTTTTGCTTTCAGGATTTACTTTAGCTTAGTGCATTTTAGGGTTTTTCTCTTTAAGTATTCAAACAAGTTTGATATTCTGCAAACAAAAGGAAATTAGGTTGTATTGGTGAAGATAAGTTTCCATTAATTTGTGAGACTAAAAATTTGAAAAGAAACCCTAATTGAATTGATCCTAAGACAGAAATTTTACTACCAATGAATTTGTTTGAAACTTTCTTTTTAAGTAGTGGTCCAAACAAAGCAAGCAATACCACTAATGTATAGAAAATTAAACAAGGATTCCAAAATATTTTTTTGTGATTTTAGGAATTTGTTCAATATTTTTAAGAGATTTTTCTTTATGCTGGTGTTAAAGTCCAGAAATGATACCTTAGGGTATTTTGGACTTTTCAGTACCACCACTGACCACTAAAAGTTTTTTGTGATTTTATGTGATGTGTAGAATTTTACAAGGATTCTAGAAAGATAAATTTCACAAAAATTGGATGATTATAAAAATTCCTAAAATTTGCAAACAGTAGCAAAATAAGAAGATTAGAGGAGGTGACCCCTAGTCCACGAATTTTTAAACATTTTATACAAATCCAATTGCTCTAAAATTTGGAACAAATATTCCGCACTTGATTTGGAATCACTGGGTGAAATGTCAAAATTTTAGGAGGCCTGTGGTGTTTGAAATTGATTTTTGAAGTCCGAACAAAAATCTAGACTCGAAAATCAAACTACCAACACTTGAAGTGGAGTGGTCTCTAATGATGCAAACAAGTAGCCAATTGATTTTTAAATGAAACCACTCCACTTAACTTAATTTTTTGAGATCCTGAAAAACTAGTTTAATGTGTTTAGATAGTTTTTTAGGGCTTGTGTGACCAGTTCAAGATTACCAACCTAAATTAATTCGCAGGAAGAAAAGGTACTTTAAGCTCCAAAATATCTTGCTTTATTCCTGAAATTCCTAAACACACAAGAGAAAGAGAGACAAGGGGTTGAGATCCGCTTAACAAGCAAGAGAAATAATTAAAGCAAAGCCGTGCCTCCCCTGCAATGATGCCAAAAAGTGATTGGATTTTTGGGCGGTTTGTAAAATTAGGGTTTTAGTTGTTGCAACGCATAAAAATCACAATCGCTTTTAAATTTTTAAACCTAGATAGTGGAGTATTTAGGATCATCCAAGGAGGTAATTTTTGTAGTTATAAATCTCTTACTTGCAAATGGAAATCAACTTTCTTTTTTGTATTTTTGGAATATGAGATTTTTAGGGTTTTTGAAACAATAGGGGCAATTGTGAAATTAAAGCGAGAAGGCAACTACACCTAAGTTGTTGAAACTAAAACCTAAGTGGCAAGCAAGTTCTCTTTCTAGGCTCACTCTAGGTACATGAAGACCTAGAGTAATTAGAGAGAGAGTGGATGTGCACTAGGGAAAAAGTAACAAGATACAACAAGAAATGCAACAAAAATTTAAAGAAGGCAAAATTTTACTATAGGAAGATATTGTTTTACAAGTAGAGGAATGCTTCTATTAAATTAAAAACAACAAAATAAAAACTCAATATCCTGCTGATGATGATGATGAAGATGCAAGGGTCCTTGCTCCAACTGCGGCTACTCCCAAAGTTGAGAAGGATTCCTCCTTCTCCTTCCCCTTGAATTACTCCTTCAAGGTGTGTCTTCCTCCTGGCAAGCCCTGATGGGGTGTGCCTTAGCTCCTCCATAGGTGGATGGATTCCACCTCAAAAGCTCCTCCAAGGGTGGGCGTGCACCACCCTCAAGACCTCCTCCAAAAGTATTCCTTGCCTGGCTTCTCCTCTGGTTGGCTTCGGCACAAGAGAGAAGGGAAGAAGGGAAGGCACCAAGGGGATAGAGTGTCTCCTTAACATTCTTCTTCTTCTTCTTCTCTTAGCTGTGGGCTACAGAGTAGAATATAGGTGGAAAATAATGCAACCAAAGGTGCTCAAATGGTGGTGGGTGGTGGTCCTTTTATAGGAGTGGAAGGGGGTTAAGGGTAGTTAGTGGATGGAGGGTTAAGATGGCTTGTAGGGGGTGGTTAAGAGATCTTAGGGTGGATAATGGGTGACGCCAAAATGGGGGGATGCATGGCATTTGGCGCCAACCCTAGGGTGTTTTTGGCACGAGTATGAAGGGGTGTGAGTGGTGGTGGTTAGTGTGGGTTGGCGCCAAAAGAGATGGGTTAGGTTAGGGTTAGTTAGGGTTAAGTGGGAAGGGTGGACGGCCATGGAGTTGGAGTTGGTTGGGAGCTTAGCTAAGCTAGCTAAGCTAGCTTAGCTAGTAGAAGATGGTGGAGCTCGGGTTTGAGGAAGGAACGAGGAAAAAGATTCTAGAGCTGGACTGATGTTGCACTAAAGCTGAGGGAGCTGAGGGAGTCTTCATGTAGACTCAACTACTAGCTTAGCTAGCTACTTCTCCGGTTAGTAGCTAAGCTAAGATGGTTGAGTTGATGTGAGCTAACTTCAGCATAATTGGAGCTAGGTTGAGCTAGATCTGCCTGTTTGTACCTCAAAATATGCCTGCAATAAAGCCTTCTTATGCTATTTCCTAGCATTAACGTTGCATATTAGGATTCTATAGTTGCATTTATAAAAACACTTGCATTCATGCATTTAATTGAGAGGAGAAGAGAATAGAATAAATGGCTTGCATATTTACATTTTTTCGCAAGTGCCACTTTGCAAAATGTTCCCTCTCTATTTTTTATTTCCTCTTTCTTTCTTTTCTCTTCCCGCGGTTCTTCTTCCCGCGGCTGCATGCACTCCACGCCATGCTGTAGCTGCACGTCCTACCAACGCCACTCCCTGCTGTCCTTCTCGCACCATTCCCTGCGGTGGCCATCTCCCCCATTCCCCGCATGCTGCTTGGCCACTCTCTCCTCCTCTATTTAAAGCCGCAGCCTCTTCCTCGTGACATATACCCTACTGCAGCAAGCAAACCCGTAGACCACCTTCCTCTCCACCGTTCTCCCCTCCCATACGTCGGCCCTCCTTCGAGGAGGCACCTGACGAGCAGGAGAACCCACTGTGGTGCACACCACCACAGTAGGAACACCACCGCCCAGCTCTTCAACGAGTCAGTGGGCATGGTGTCTTCCTTCGTTTCATTTTTTTCGTCCCACGCCATTGCTGCCGCTTCAAGCTCCGAAGCTTGAAGCCGCGGCAGCAGCAGCCAAGCGACGGCAGCAGTAGCTCCCCCCTGCCTCCTCCGCGACCTTCCCCGCAGCCGCTCTCCGCCTCCGCGCGCGCCTGCAGGGCCTGCTTCGCTCATTCTCCGTTCTGTCGCCTCCACCGTTGCACCCTTAATCGGCCGCTGCGTGCACTGCAGCGGCCAGCTAAGCCCTCTCACCGTCCCCTGCCAACCCCCGCCTCCTCCGCGACCTTCCCCGCAGGCGCTCAGCCCTCCGCGCGCGCCTGCAGGGCCCTTCACCGCCTCCGTCTTTCGCTCTGTCGCCTCTGCCCTTGCACCTGCGACCGGCTGCTGCGCGCACTGCAGCGGCCGGCTAGGCCCTCTCGCCGTCCCCCGCAGGTGCTCAGCCCTCCGCGCGTGCCTGCAGACCCTCCTCCACGTTTGCTCCTCCGCGCATCGCCCACTCGTCGTCTTCACATTGGTCTGCAGAAACCCTACGCGAAGGCGTGTGCCCGCACCCGCGACGTCCAGACGTCCGCCGCCTTCTCCAGACGACGCGGCTCCAGACGTCTGCCGCCATCCACCGACGACTTAACTCGTCCCTTCCGTGATCTCTCCCACCCGCTCTCTCTCTCTGGCTCTCTCTCTCTCTTTCTCTTTCTTTCTTTTTTTACTCACAGCACACACTACACCAACACACACACACACCTTCACCAATGTACACACACCTACACTCACACTTACGCACACACACACACACTTACACTATAAGTATAGTTATATATAGTAACATATATATACATACATATATCTATATAGTTATGTATACATACATATATATATAATATATATACATATATATAATATATATACATATATATAATATATATATCTACTTATATATATATCTATATACTTATACATATACTTATATATATATACATATATACTTATATACATATATATATATACATATCTATATACATATATATATATATATCTAGATACATATACTTATATACATATATATATACATCTATATAGTATTATATATATATATATACTTATATACATATATACATAGCTATATACATATAAACATACATATATATATATATACATACATCTACACCTATATATATATATATGCATATATATCTATATATATCTATACATATATACATATACATTTATATATATATAGATATATTTACTTATGTACATATATTTTCACGTTATTTACTATATGCTGTATCGTGGAAATATCTGCACCAGTTGCTGATATTTCCCGGTACATGCGTACAAAAAGCATGGACCCATACATCATCCATCATCCATCCACACTCCACGCAGCACCTAGTCGTGTTGGTTGCGTCTTTCTAGACGACGACCAACCTGACACAGTGCTACACTCCATCGCCACCTCCACCCCCACCCCTTTATAGATATAATATATATATATATATATATAGACATACTATATTTTCTTTCTGTCTGTTCGCTTCTCTATTAGTAAAAAGATAAAAAAAAAAACATAAAAGAGAAAAGATAATCTTTGATTTGCAGGTACCCTGTCTTGCGGGTAGCAAGACTCGTTTTGGAACTCTATTTTGGCTAAAAGCCAAGCACACAATTTTGAGGGTGTGCCTCAAGGACAATGATTATCAGAAAAAAGTCTAAATAAGAAAAACATCAAAAACATAATAAACGAACGGAAGAGACGCGTTTTAAGGAAAACGTAGAAACTCGACTTAAACCCCACTTCCCTGAGTTCGACCCTGGGCCTAAAAGTGACAAGATAAAATCAATTAGGCCAGGTTAAAAATTTTGTAAAGAGATGGTTAGGTCTGAATTAGGTTAACCACTATACACATTTCAACGATAAAATCTCCATATTAACAACCTATCCAGGCCGACCGATCACTGCCTCTGATGGAGACTCTTGAGCTAGCTTAGCTATTAGTTGTTAAGTAGTAGCTAAGTTAGGAAGAGTTGTGCTGCAATGAGCTAAGTGGAGTTGAAGGGAGCTTGTCTTGAGCTAAAGTCAACTTAGTTGAGCTAGTTGGCGCTCCCAGTGAACTGCCTGGAGCTGAGATGAACTAGACTCAACCAAGTCGAGCTGGATTTGAGTTGATTGAAGCTAATGTCAACTTAGTTGAGCTAGTTAGAGCTCCCAAGGAACTGAATGGAGCTAAGATGAACTAGACTCAACCAGGTTGAGCTGGGTTTGAGCTGACTTGAGGTAGGTTTAGCTAGAATGGGCTGCCTGAACGGAGCAAAATGGAGCCAAGCCTAGCCCAAGTAAGCTGGTATCCAGCCAGGAGGAGTTAGATCTAGCAGAGTTACAACTGAATTGAATTTCTTTTTCAACAATTGCCTTCATGAGCATCAGAATTCTAAGGTTCTCCTTATCTGTTTGAACCCTAACACTCAAATAAACATGTTAAAAATAACAAAATAATGCAATGCATGCCTAACCTATGTGATGCCTAAATGCAGCCCAAAAACCCATTTGCAGAATTAAAATCCTAAGAACTAGGTTTGTTTTAATGCATAAGAATGATGATAAATGTTGGCAGGGCCATTCAAGAGATTAAAGTGTCTCGTTGTAGTAAAGTCTCCTAAATAGCTCTTCAACAAATAGAATTTATTACTCGAATTGAAATTCGAGGTCAAACACAGGGAGCAAGTGTTGCATTCACTTGGTAATCTTAATCAAAAAATAAATGAGCACAATAATTAAGCCAACAATGATTTGCAATGAATATTAATTACTCAAAATTGATCAACAATATATAACATGTGTATATGAAGAGTTTGGCATAGCAAAAAGAACAGAAATGATCCCAAAAAGTGGTGATCTAAATCTCCTTTTAGGTCCACATTTAATCATGCATCATAATTTAACCTTAGCCATAGTACTTAAATAATGCTTCAATCATACGACAAGTGCTTAGATGCTATAATGCAAAGGCACTGTTCATCTTCTTCAACTCTTCTCTTCCTTCTTCTTTCAGAGCTTCCTTTCTCTCTTTCCTCCCTTTGCAGCACAAGGGAAACAATCTCTTCTATGCCTATGTGTCACACAGGGACACTTCTTCAGAGAGCAAAAACCCCCCTTCCCCACACTCTCTATCTCTTTCCTGCTTTCTTTCTCTCAAGATCCAGGTTTATCAGCTTATCGGGCATGCGCGCACCTGGGTCCAGGTGATGTGTAGATTCTCGCTTATTTATGATAGCAATAGAATGATATGTCGTGTTTTATGTGGTGGAAAATCTCTCAATCAAAACTAAATATCAAATTTAACTACAACAAAGATGTCGCATCCACAAGGAGGAATAGGCCAATAAATTCACGAGTAGAGGAATATATTGTTTGCAGACACTATCATGACTTTAATGCAGGAATATGCTATTTTAAATGGAGCTTGCAATTTCCTTAAAAGTTTAGGGTTATTTATGCAATTTTCATGTCAAGAATTAAACTCCAAAAATATGTATATGATGCATGTGTAATGGCATATCATGTAAATTCAACTTGCATGCAAATCTGATTTGAAATTCAAAGTTAAATGATGCACATAACACAAGTGAAGTAATTTCAGGAAACTATAAGTGCATCAATGTAATGTGGCCTGAATAAAATATTAATATCTAAATGGCAATGGCATTCAATGTAAATATTAATTGAGAAAATAGAGGATTTCTCCTCTCTTTTCCTCGCTTGGACAAGCATGCACGGTTGGTGGTGAGAGTCGACGGGGTAGTGTGATTTGACGCGTGTTTCACGATGGTGGTGACGCAGCGGCCGAAGGTGGCCGGCGGCAACCAGACAGTGGAGAATAGTCGCCGACCTGTTGACCCTATTGGAGGAGGCTCACTGCACGTGGAGAGGATGGTGCGGCTATTGCTGCCCGCGCGGATGCGTGCTGGCATCACATGCACAAGGGCGTGCTAGTGCGTGCCTGCAAGGCTGGCCACTGGCATGAGCGCCTGCGGGCGGGTGCTGGCCTGCAGGCATGGGCGCCTGTGGGCTTGGCCGCGCCTAGGCAGTGTGCTTGCGTGCAGTCTACCTGCGAGTTGGGAGGGTGCACTTGCGGGCAGCCTTCTTGCGTGCGTGGGTGTAATGAGGGTAGCACACGGAGGGGGGTGTGCCGCAGGGCCTGCTGTGCACGCTTGGTTGTGAGGCAGTGCCTACAGGACTGGGGAGGATGGTGCGGTGTGGTGCAAGCTGGAAGGGCGCGCCTGTAGGGCATGCAGGTGCGGGCAGGCTAAAGAAGAAGAAGGAAGGGCCGCACGATGAGAGGCTTTGAACGGCGTGGCTGCGGTGGAACTGGAGGTTGCTTGACGCGGTGAGGGCAGTAGCGCGGGTGATGTGGCACGGCTCTGGCGTGGGTGCAGCGCCTGTAGGGCACGCAAGGGCAGTGAGGCTTTGGTGTAGCGCCTGCGAGGTGTGCAAGGTAGGGGGTGGGGGGTGTTGGCGCATAGTGCTTGCTGGTTCCATAGTGCACGCAGTACTTCTCGATGGTCTCCCCCCCAAGCCCCTCCACCTCTCTCTCTTTCTCTCCTCTCCCCTCGCGTGTCAAGGGATTTTCAAAATCCCTTGCTAAATATGGCCACTGCTGTTTTCTTCTGTTGAAGGAGGATGGCTGTAGGTTGAGATATTAGTGGGGGGAAAATATCTTTTCACCCCCTTCTCTTTTCTACAATTGATCCTCTTCCCTCTTCTTCCCAATTATTAGCCTGTAACGAGTGCGCTGTTGCGAGACCTGCATGAAATATAAAATAACTACATAATATGCAATAGAATAAATGTAAACTTAAATAATGACATATGCAATCATTTAATGACCTAATGTGATTATTAACAAACATACAATGTTAGAATTGAATTACTTAGGTGTAACAATAGTCCATTAAAATGGACTCATCACCAGGGTTGTGGGTGTGGGTCGTGATTGCACAGCAATCATGCAACCTAAATCACCTGAATTAAGCTAGATTCTAGCATAACTTAGGAATAATGCATTCATAGGCATCGAAATTTGCACAATAGCTAGTTTATTAGTCATATAGATAATATCGTCATTTTATGACCTAAAAGAGAGATGATTTTAATCCCAGATGATTCGAAGTCACGAATGTCAGATCAAACTGGATAGATCTGATCAGAACGACGATGTGAGTCTCATGGTTCTGAAATCGTTCCGATCAGACAACTAGAGCATCGTGTGCAATCCATAGAAGAATGGAGATCATGGAGCCAAAGGATAAAGATCCGAGCCTCAGATGAAGAATCCAACTATACGGATGAATTCGGATCGACGATCGTAGTACAACGACACAAAAATCAACTTGATCGGAGGTCTACATCACCAGATACAAAGAAAAGAAGATGAACAGCCATGATGGAGCCATGTGGTGCCATCACAGCCACTCCCTCATCACCGCCCAATCTAGGAAGGCCGCACCGCACGCTGTGAGCCAAGCCTAACCCAAGTAAGTTGGTATCCAACCGAGAGGAGCTAGATCTAGCTAAGTTACAGCTGAATTGAACTTCTTTTTCAACAATTGCCTTCACGAGTGTTAGGATTCTAAGGTTCTACTTATCTATTTGAACCTTAATACTCAAATAAACATGTTAAAAATAACAAAATAATGCAATGCATGCCTAACCTATGTGATGCCTAAATGCAACCCAAAACCCATTTGCAAAGTTAAAATCCTAAGAGCTAGGTTTGTTTTAATGCATAAGAATGATGATAAACAGGTGTTTATCACACCCCCATGCTTATCCTTTGCTAGTCTCTTAGCAAAACTTTAATTTTTACAAAATGGAATTTTGGAAAAATCTAATTTTTTCAACTTTTGTGAAGAAAGAGATTATGGGATGTTGGTTGATCTAAACACAAGAGGTACATGATTTGTTAAAGATAAACATTGGGATTTATTTCTGGATCCAAAAATTAGAGGAATCAGGATCAATATATCCACCAAAAGAATTCACAGATTAACCCTTTATTAATTCAGATGACTCAAAATTTTTATATTTAGGATTTTTTTGGCTCTTAAATCTGATTCACAACTTGCAATAACCTTTAAAACCTTGTGTCTATGCTTCTGAAAATCCAACATTTATAAGGGCATGTTTTTGGTTTAAAACTTTTTTTTCTCTCCCTCATGCTTGTTTTTTTCTTTGCTTACAATAGACGTGTTGGGATCATCATTCCCGTTACTAATCCTCGAGGGGGCTCTGGCACCAATACTTTGAGATAGCACTGTCTATGACACCACCCAGGAGCTCCCAACCCCAAAACACAATGTGGTACAAAGGGGCGCTCCAAGCAAACTCAAGCTCTTGCTCTGACACTACAAGTAGAGCACCGTCCAAGACACTTGAGCTGCAAAAATGCGCTTTAATGCTCCGTCTAAAGATATGAAATATAGATATAGAGCAGCGCCGAGGCAGTAACATGTTGACATTGCATCCTCAAAGGAGGCATTTTCCTCCTCGGCGGTGGGAACAGAAACCAATAATCTGCTTTAGACTTTTATTAATGCTAAACAAGGGCTGTTTCAAAAAAAAAATTAATGCTAAACAAGGGGGCTTTTCTAAATTTTAGTTGTTTTCAGGTGTTAGCTTGTGTGTGAAATTTGACACAAGAAATTTACACGAGATGCAAGTTTTTGAATCAGAAACTAAGCCAGATACTTTCCATATTACAAAAGAGGATCAAGTCACCTAAACTATCATGAGTTTAGGTGGAATTTTAGAGAAGGATATTTGATCCAGTCTAAAGGTAGACCCTAAAATTCTAATAATCCGATCCGTATCCTTATCCCTAGTTTGTTAAAGATGAAATCCCATTGTACCGCAATGTGAGTCTTCAACCTTAGTCCCGATTTCAAAATTTTCCTAAAAAAGTTTTCGACATTTTTATTTTTTTAGGTATGCATGCAAGAAAATGACAAAAGAAAAAAAATGCATATTTTTAGGTTTTGAAAGTCCTAAATCGATCGTCAAAATTTAAAAATACCCCCCATGCTTATCATATGCAATGTCCTCATTCATTAGGAGAGAAAAGGGATCACCGTAGTGAAAGGTGGTCGGGTTTAGGATGGTCAAAACCTAGAAAAAGATCGAAGAAGAAAAAGAAAATAGGAAAAATAATGGGTTACCTCCCATCCAGTGCTATCTTTTACACCATTCAGCTGGGCATAATGTGCATCAGTGATCACCAGTGGTTGGGTCAGTTAAATCGAATGATTTTGAAAGAAGATTCGAGGTATGATCCAAATAGGGCTTTAAATGTTGGTCCTTGACTTGAAAACTACTATTAGTTTTTGGATCGAAAAGATCAACAGCATCATAAAGATATATTTTAAGGACAATAAAAGGGCTGGTCCATTTTGTTTTTAACTTGCCAGGAAAAATAAGTAATCTTGCATCAAAAAGCCAAATGCATTAATTGACGTCAAAATATTTCTGAACAATATATTTTTCATGAATTTCTTTGTTCGGTCTTTGTAAATCTACACATTTTCATATGAAAAATTACATAATTCTTCCAGTTCAATTAAGTGTAATTTCCTATGAATACTGACGTTAGATAGATCCATATTTAATTACTTTATTGCCCAGAAAGCCCTATGTTCAAGTTCTACCAGGAGATGGCATGCCTTCCCAAAAATCATACGAAAGGGAGACATGCCAAGCAGGGTTTTAAAAGTAGTACGGTAGGCTCATAAAGGATCGTCCAATTTGTTGGACCATAATCGTCTTTTGTAAAATATTTTTTATTTCCCGATTAGGAACTTTTGCTTGGCCATTTGTTTGGGGGTGATAAGGAGTGGAAATTTTGAGATTAACCCCATATTTAGAAAGAAGGTGACAGAATTGTGAGTGAGTGAAGTGTGAACCTCTATCACTGATAATGGCCTTAGGAATGTCGAATCTTGAGAAAATATTTTTCTTTATGAATTCAACAACCACACGGTGATCATTGGTGCAGGTGGGTATTGCCTCAATCCATTTAAATACGTAGTCAACAGTGACTAGTATATATAAATACCCACCAGAGTTGATGAACGGTCCCATGAAATCGATGCCCCATAAATCAAAAATTGAAACCTCTAAAATTGGATTAAGGGGCAACATATCCTTCTGAGTCATGTTGCCAATGCTCTAGCAACGCACACAAGACTAAACAAAAGAATGAGCATCTTTGTGCAGGCTAGGCCAAAAGAATAACAAATTGAGTATCTTAGCTGTAGTTTTCTTGCCCGAAAAATGCTCACCACAGGCCATTGAGAGACAATGTGTTAGAATATCACGGATTTCTAACTCAGGCACACATCGTCTAATGTCCTGATTGGCACAAATGCGGAAAAGGTCGGGCTCCTCCCAAAAATAATATTTAATAGAATTAGCGTCCGACTAACCGCTCTAGGATTTGATCAATAAAGGGGAGAAAAAAATGGTCCTTCTTGGTGGCGGTGTTCAATTTCTGAAATAAATTCACATAAGCCAAGAAGAAGCAGTTCAAGTGGCTATGTTTTCCGCATGTTCATTGGTGACAACTGTTAGTCCAGCTATTTTGGGAACTACTTGAGTGAGACTAACCCAGGAGTTGTCAGAAATGGGGTAGATGATATCAGCATCAAGCCACTTAATAATCTCCTTTTTGACCACCACCTACACAATAGGGTTTAGGTGCCTTTGTGGTTGATGGGAGGTGCGAGAATCATCCTCTAGATAGATGCGATGGGTGCAATAGGATGGATGAATACCCTTAAGGTCAGAAAGGGTCCAGCCAATAGCTTTTCTATTTTTACTTAAAACTTGGAGAAGTTTTTCTTCTAGTGCCCCAGTAAGTCCAAAGTTGATAATCAGGGGCATGGTCTGATTCGATCCCAGGAAAACATATTTAAAGGAGTCAGGCAAGGGTTTTAACTCCAGTTGAGTGTTTGGCTTCGAAAGAATTTCTACTGTACAATGAGAGTTGAAGTGAGAGTGAAGGGTTCAGCTGGAGTGTTAGCTGAAGAATATGTGGTTAAGTTGGGAGGGTGGGATGAAGCAGATTGTCCAGGAACTGTGTTAATTGTAAAATAGGAACTCGTGTGTGAAATCTGCATTGTTTGCTCCACTATATTTTCAATTTCTATATCTGAGTCATCAAAGAAATCAGGTTCTTGGAATAGCCTAGAAGCTTGGAAAATGTCGAGGGTAACAGATTCACCGCTACACATGATCTTCATCTTGAAAGAATCACAATCATTATTGGCACGAGCTGTGGCTAAAAATGGTCTTCCAAGAATTATAGCGAGAAACTTTAAAACTTCCGGTACCTCTATATCTAAGACTAAAAAGTCTACAGCAAATAGATAATTTTTGACCCGGACAAGGACATCCTCAACAATTGCCCTTGGTTTGATTGTAGATCGGTCTGCTAATTGAAGAGTAACGTCAACAGGCTTTAATTCTCTGATCTTAAATTCCTCAAAAACCATCGTGTGGATGGGATTAATCGAGGCATCGAGATCCAGTAAAGCACAATCAAAAGAAGTGTCATTAATGATCACTTGAATCAGGGGGCACCTGGACCTTTTCTTTTAAGAGGTAGTTTTTTGCACAACTGAGCTAACTATCTCTGGAAGGATCACCTTTCCTAAGTTTCGAGGCTACCTTTTGGGAGTGCAAAAATCTTTAAAAAATTTGGCTTAGGCAGGGATATATTTTATGGTGTCTAGGAGAGGGATATTAATTTCTGCTTGCCTAGAAAGATCCATTAATTCCTTATCAGTGGGCTCAGATTTCTTTCTCTTGGTGTGTGAAGAGTGAAGGGCTTACGGGAAGGGTATTGGGCTTTCCTGTTTTGCATTTTTAGGTTCCTGAATAGGGTTAGAGGATGAGGGAGAAGAGCCAATCTATTTTTCATTGAAGTGGGTTTCTTTAGCAGACAAGGGATCTTGAGTGGTTTTCCCGTTCCTCAAAGTAATTGCATTTGCAATATGGTTGTTTCTAGGAGGAGGGCAGGAAGCCTGACTACGATTGAAACCTGGGGGATGCTGAAGTGCTGGGTGAATGGGCTGACTGGGATATCCATCTAGGAATTGATTCCGTCGATTATTAGGATTGGGCATGGGTTGGGATGGTAGATTGCCAGTAGGTCTATGATCCAGAGTATCCTTAACTTGATGCTACAAGTTGGTTATCATGTGGGTTATTTCAGTCATTTGATTCTGCATAACTTGCAGAGTCTTCATGACCTAAGATTAATATCTTCATGAGATGGTCCAGGTTGATATGCAGGTTGCCCATAAATCCCAAATTGATTTTGTTTGGGAAACAGAATCGGTTCAGAGCTTTCCAAGAGTGATTCGGGTTGGTCCTCCAGTTTTGATTGTAAGTGTTGGAGGGGTTTCTAAATTGCTCCTGGAGAGCATAAATATTTTCAGTGGTGGGATCAAGAATATTCTAATTTAGATAATCAAAATTCCCAGTCATATCTTGTGTGAACTTAGTAGGAAATTACTGACCAGCAGGTGTGGCATCAAAGTTGTGCAGATTCTCTTTTGAGAAGTTGTGGAGAGTTAGTGTGTGGAGAGTTAAAATGTGGAGCTTGTTTGTGTGTGAGCTTTTCTTCCATTTTTTTCTGGTGTATTTGCATCTGGTTCAGTCATTGAGCTATCATGTATAGATCATCTTGAGTGTCTGGAACAGAGGTGGATTTGGAGTCAATTTCATTGACTCCAAGTCTTGGGTTTTGAGTTCTACTGAAAGTGTCCATTGAAGTCATACTAAATGAGCTTTCACTCATTTCTTCAAAAGGGAGGTAGGCACTTTCGGCATCCTTATTAAGGAAATTGCCCCCACATGAGGCATCCACGAATCTCATTAATTGATCTTCTAATCCATGATAGAAGATCTACACTAACTGCCATTGTGGAATTTCATGGTGGGCACAACTTCTTAGAAGTTCTTGGAATCTTTCCCAAGACTCATGGAGGGTTCACCATTTTTTGTTGAATGGTCGTTATGGATCTTCTTAATCCGTTAGTGCAATCGATCAGAAAAATGTTTTTAAGAAAAGCGCTCTTTAAATGGGGCCAAGTGGTGATAGGGCACCCAACCATTCTAAACCAGTGTGATATCTTTTAAAGAGAGGGAAAAGTCTCATTAACCACACGTCTTCCTGCACATTGCAGGAACTGGTGGTTTGAGTGAGGATAGTTAATTCCTCGAGATGACAGAAAGGGTCCTCTCTCGGAAGACCATGGAAATGTTTGATTAGGTTTAGAATGGCTGGTTTGATCTCAAAATCCCCTTGTGGTATGACCACCCCAGGTCTTTCCTCATAACTGGAAGGATCATAAAAATGCTTAAGAAGAACGATAGGTTATTGACGGGGTGGTGGGTTTTGCCCTTGGTTGGCTAGGTTTGTCACAGTCCTAGCCAAATTTTCTTGGTTTTGTTGAAGTCGAACCAGATGGTTGACCATAAAGGCAAATGGGTTTGCATTTTGAGTTTGAATTTGAGGGCCACCTAGCCTTGTGGGATTTTCTGGTTGGGATGGAGAAGTCAGCTTGTGGGTCAGCTGACGGGCTAGAAGTAGAATTCTTTTCTCGGTTGCCCAGGTTTTCCATATTAATAGTTGAGGAAGAAGAAGAAAACAAAGATTTTCTGGTGCGAAGGGCAAAATCAGATGGTCCCTCAAGATGTGGGTTCTGGGACCTTCGCCCGTGCATGCACTTTTTGGAAGAAATGGAGGAGAGGAGAAGAGAGAGAGATTAGAGAAAGTCTACAATTCAAACAAATAAGCCTAATCTCGTCTTAAGGTTGACTCCTGAAAACCTAGAACTTGGGAACCCAATAAGTAAGAAATCAATAAGTGAACCCAATTCCAAAAGAGAGCTCAGCTAGACTAAAGAGGTGGATTGGGCCCAAGAATTTCCTTGAAAAACTTGGGGCTTGTGTAACCCCGCACCCGTCGTTTGACTTTCCTCTAAGTCTGATGCCACGTTGTCTAAAGGAAGTAGAAGCGCTTAGTGATTCTTAAATATTGGATATCAAGGTTAAAGTGGATGATGTCCTTAAGTGGTCAAGTTACTACTTGTTTTAGAGTTAGTCTTGGGTGCTAAAATGTGCATAGGAACGTGGAAGGCGTTGATTGGGGTAATGCCCTATTATTTCAATTTTTTTGTGTATGCAAGATTGGAAAAGTGATTCCAATTAGCAATCAAGTTGATACCATATTTAAATGTATTTCTGCTTTTAGGATTTGCTTTAGCTTAGTGCATTTTAGGGTTTGTCCACAAATAAAAGAAAATCAGGTTGTATTGGAGAAGATAAGTTTCCTTTAATTTGTGGGACTAAAAATTTGAAAAGAAACCCTAATTGAATTGATCCTATGACAGAAATTTTACTACCAATGAATTTGTTTTAGACTTTCCTTTTAAGTAGTGGTACAAACAAAGCAAGCAACACCACTGGCTCCAAAAATTTTTGTTATTTTATGTGATGTGTAGAATTTTACAAGGATTCTAGAAAGATAAATTTCACAAAAATTGGACGAGTAAAAAAATTCCAAAAATTTGTGGACAGTAGCAAAATAGAAAGATTAGAGGAGGTGACCCCTATGTAGTCCATGAATTTTTAAACATTTTATACAAATCCAATTGCTTTGAATTTAAAACAGATGTTCCTCACTTGGATTTGGAATCACTAGGTGAAATGTCAGGATTTTAGGAGGCCTGTGGTGTCTAAAATTGATTTTTGAAGTTCAAACAAAAGTCTAGACCCGAAAATCAGACTACCAACACTTGAAGTGGAGTGGTGTTTATTAATGCAAACAAGAAATTTTTAAATGAAACCACTCCACTTAACTTAATTGTTTGAGATCCTGAAAGCCAAGTTTAATGTGTTTTGATAGTTTTTTAGGGCCTGTGTGACCAGTTCAAGATTACGAACCTAAATTAATTTGCAGGATGAAAAGGTACCTTACGCTCCAAAAAATCCTGCTTTATTCCTGAAATTCCTAAACACACGTGAGAAAGAGAGACAAGGGGATGAGATCCACTTAACAAGCAAGAGAAATGATTAAAGCAAAGCCGTGCCTCCCCGGCAACAGTGCCAAAAAGTGATCGAATTTTTACGCGGTTTGTAAAATTAGGGATTTAGTTGTTGCAATGCACAAAAATCACAATCACTTTTAAATTTCTAAACCTAGATAGTGGAGTATTTAGGGTCATCCAAGGAAGCAATTTTTGTAGTTATAAATCTTACTTGCAAATGGAAATCAACTTTCTTTTTTGTATTTTTGGAATATGAGATTTTTAGGGTTTTTGAAACAATAGGGGCAATTGCGAAATTAAAGCGAGAAGGCAACTGCACCTAAGTTGTTGAAACTAAAACCTAAGTGACAAGCAAGTTCTGTTTCTAAGCTCACTCTAGGTACCTGAAGACCTGGAGTAATTAGAGAGAGAGTGGGTGTGCACTAGGGAAAAAGTAACAAGATGCAATAAGAAATGCAAGAAAAATTTAAAGAAGGCAAAATTTTACTATAGGAAGATATTGTTTTACAAGTAGAGGAATGCTTCTACTAAATTAAAAACAACAAAAAAAAACTCAATATCCTCTTGATCATGATGATGAAGATGGAAGGGTCCTTGCTTCAACTGCAGCTGCTCCTATAGTTGAAAAGGATTCCTCCTTCTCCTTCTCCTTGAATCGCTCCTTCAAGGTGTGTCCTCCTCCTGGCAAGCTCTAGATGGGGTGTGTCTTAGCTCCTCCATAGGTGGATGGTTTCCACCTCAAAAGCTCCTCCAAGGGTGTGTGTAAACCACCCTCAAGACCTCCTCCAAAAGTCTTCCTTGCCTGGCTTCTCCTATGGCTAACTTGGGCACAAGAGAGAAGAGAAGAGGGGAAGGCACCAAGGGGATAGAGTGTCTCCTTAACCTTCTTCTTCTTCTCTTGGCTATGGGCTATAGGGTAGAATATAGGTGGAAAATAATGCAACCAAAGGTGCTCTAATGGTGGTGGGTGGTGGTCCTTTTATAGGGGTGGAAGGGGGTTAAGGGTAGTTAGCGGATGGAGGGTTAAGATGGCTTGTAGAGGGTGGTTAGGAGATCTTAGTGTGGATAATGGGTGGCGCCAAAATGGGGGGATGCATGGCATTTGTTGCCAACCCTAGGTGGGAACTAGGGTTAAGGGTAGATGGTGGTAGGGTTAGGTGGCATGTAGGATATGTGTAGGGTTAGGATGGTGTAGTAGTGTGGTGATTGGTGAATGGAGGGTGGATATAAGGTGGTACCAAGGGAAAGGTTTCATTAGGTTGTGGTTGGTGTGGGTTTAATTGAAGTTGGCACCACTTTATGTTGGTTAAGGGAGAGGGTTAGGTGGCACCACAAGATGAAGGGTTAGGATAGGTTGGAGGGTGGTGTGTAGGGTGTAAATTGGAGGTGGTGTTGGTGCCAAATGAAGGGTTGTGGGAGGTGGTTTTTGGTGCCAACTAGGGTGTGGTTTAGGGTAGTTAAGGGTGTTAAGGTTGGCACCCAAGGAGGGCTTCTAGAAGGGGTTAGGTGGGTGGTAGGGATGGCTTTAGGTGGTGATGTGTAGGGCAAGGAATTAGGCACATGTTGGCGCTAATATGAAGGCATGCCTAGGGTGTTTTCTGGTGCCAACTTGAAGGGGTGTGAGTGGTGGTGGTTAGTGTGGGTTGGCACCAAAAGAGATGGGTTAGGTTAGGGTTAGTTAGGGTTAAGGGGGAAGGGTGGACGACCATGGAATTGGAGTAGGTTGGGAGCTTAGCTAGTAGAAGATGGTGGAGCTAGGGTTTGAGGAAGGAGATGGGACAAAGATTCTGAAGCTGGACTGATACTGCACTAGAGTTGAGGGAGCTGAGGGAGTCTTCATGAAGACTCAACTACTAGCTTAGCTAGCTACTTCTTCGGTTAGTAGCTAAGCTAAGATAGTTGAGTTGATGTGAGCTGACTTCAACCTAATTGGAGCTAGGTTGAGCTAGATCTGCCTCTGATGGAGGCTCTTGAGCTAGCTTAGCTACTAGTTGACAAGTAGTAGCTACGTTTGGAAGAGTTGTGCCGCAATGAGCTAAGTGGAGCTGAAGGGAGTTTGTCTTGAGCTGAAGTCAACTTAGTAGAGCTAGTTGGAGCTCCCAGTGAACTGTATGGAGTTGAGATGAACTAGACTCAACCAAGTCGAGCTGGATCTGAGTTGATTGGAGCTAATGTCGACTTTGTTGAGCTAGTTAGAGATCTCAGTGAATTGAATGGAGCTAGGATGAACTAGACTCAACCAAGTTGAGCTTGGTCTGAGTTGACTTGAGCTAGGTTTAGCTAGAATGAGCTGCCTGAATGGAGCTAAATGGAGCCAAGCCTAACCCAAGTAAGCTGTTATCCAGCGAAGAAGAGCTAGATCTAGCAGAGTTACAACTAAATTGAACTTCTTTTTCAGCAATTGCCTTCATGAGCATCAGGATTCTAAGGTTCTGCTTATCTGTTTGAACCCTAACACTCAAATAAACATGTTAAAAATAACAAAATAATGCAATGCATGCCTAATCTATGTGATGCCTAAATGCAACCCAAAAACTTATTTGCAGAGTTAAAATCTTAAGAGGTAGGTTTGTTTTAATGCATAAGAATGATGAAAAATGTTGGCAGGGCCATCCAGGAGATTAAAGTGGCTCATTGTAGTAAAGTCTCCTAAATCTCTTTTCAACAAATAGAATTTATTACTCGAATTGAAATCCGAGGTTGAACACAGGAAGCAAGTGTTGCATTCACGTGCTAATCTTAATCAAAAAATAAATGAGCATAATAATTAAGCCAACAATGATTTGCAATAAATATTAATTACTCAAAATTGATCATTAATATATAACATGAGTGTTCACAAGGTGACATTGATGTTTAAAATAATCGCATTACAGTATAGTCGAAATCGCTTTGAAAACAAATACAATTTTTATTACTTAAAAAAGTTTCGAGGTCGAACACAGGGAGCTATATGGGATTTAGAAATCAAGATCACAGTTTAAATTGAAAGAAATTGCAATAATATCAGTAGCAATGTGCAAAAAGATGGGAGTAAAATGATGATTTAGATCACCAAATACTCCTACAATTTCACTAAGGAATCTCAATGTAAATGTTATGAAATGAGAGCTAGGTTCAGTCGTCTGATTTGGAAATCAGACGAATTAAAGTTCTCTGTTGATTTCTTCTTTATCTTCTTCTTTTCTTCTCTGTATTTGCTATGTATTTCTCTTCCTCTCTTCTTCTTCTGTCCTTAGCTCTTCGTCTTCTTTCTCTGATTTTCTTCTTCAGAATTGACTAAGTGTTAGCTGGAGGTTCCTGTAGCAAAACCCTCCCCCTACTCATGCAACTCTCCTCTCTCTTTCTCTCTTAGGATCTGCTCTCCCAGAGCCATGGGTATCTGGGTTATCAGGTTAGGCACGTTGATGAGTCCATTTTAATGGACTAATATTACGCCTAAGTAACTTTAATTGTATCTTTTAGGTTTGTTAATAACTATATTAAGTTATAGAATGTTTGCATGCATCATGATTTAGGTTTACATCTATTCTATAACTTAATATGTGCTTTTTATGTGCTGGAAAAATAATTAGCAAAAGAATGAGGAAAGGGTAAATCACCCTTTCAAATAACCGGCAACTGCTCTTTTCCCCATCCTCCGGGCACCCTCAACAGCCGCTGGCCAGAAATAGTTAAGGGATTTGAAAATCCTTTAACTCTCGCAGGTGCAAACGAGGAGGAGTTAAAAAGGCAAGGCGGAGAAAGGAGAAGCGCCATCTTCCCCCTTGTGGGGAACAACCCCAAGCGTGCATGGTGGACCAGCATGCGCCCTACTCCTTCCACGCACGCTCAAACCTCTCCAATGCCACCTCTACCTGCACCTGCCATCACCAAGTTCTTCACCCTCTAGCGCTCCCAGCAGGCGCACAAGCCAAGCACCTCCAGCAATCCCTGCAGGCATGCCTCAGCCTCACCGCCTTCAGGCGCACCACCTGGCACCCACTCTTGCACCGCACTGCCCTTACCCGTGCCCTACTGCAGTGCGCTGACGCCCGCTCACGCACCCGCTCCAGCGCATGCGTTCCTCCTCCTCCAGTGCTCTCCACTGAAGAGAGACCCACAGACACCCCAGCGTGCCTCAACCTCCAGCGTCTGCCTTCACGCCCATCCTATAGGCGCATCTGCAGACTGCCTCACCTGGACCCCCTCCTTCAAGCAGCCAGGCACACTCTTAACTCCCACAGGCACCACAACCTATGCCCGTAGGCGTCCAGTGCTTGCTGCTGCAAGCACCGCGCAAACCACAACGTGCGCTCCGCTTCAACACCCACAGGCGCTACCTCCCTTCCAGCACCTTCAACCCCTGCAGGTGCTGAACCACGCCCGCTCCTTCACCTTGCGCGCTTGCAGACCCGTGCCTCAGTCCGCAGGCGCCCGCAGACACTGCACCATGCCCTCCTTCCTGTTCGCAGGCACGCGCATGCCAAACTCCTCCTACAGGCACTTGCGCCATAGCCACAGCACCTTCATGGCAGCAGTAGCCTCCTCTGGCGTCTTCTCCTCCGTTGTCCGGCCACCTCCGGCCATCTCCATTGACACCGCGGCCTCCATTGGATAGCCCTCATCCTCGCCAACATCCCTTGCTCGTGAAAGCCCCGCCAATGCTCTCTCTCTCTCGCGAGGAGGAGAGAGAGCAAATGCTCTGTTTCCTCTCATATTAAAAGTTACATTCACTGCCATTGCCACCAGAATTTGATTTTTATTTACTATTATATTATGGAAAAATTGCGCATGCACACTCATATTCTCCGATAATTGCACATTAATGATATTCACCTATTTCAAGATTGGTTTTGGGCTTAACCTGTGTACTAATTTTCTCTAGTACACGTCACATGAAAATTACATTAAATTATCATATATTTATTGAAGATTTTAGTGAGGAAAAATTGTACATATACCCTTATCTTTTTAAGTTATTGTGAATCTACCTTCCATCGCATTTTATGTCAGAATTGAATAGGGATTTCACAATTTACTGAAAGAATATAAAATAATCGAGAGTTTATTGCATAATTGCCTCCCTGCGGACATGACCCGCTCTTCTATGAGTGGTTATTTTTATTTTTGATTAGTCGATTTTTCCACCACTTAAATACTACAACGTAAAGCGGAAAGTCGACTCTTTCAAATTGGCGTCGTTGCCAGGGAGGCAACAGCTGCAATAGATTCACGTTATTATTATTATTTTTTTGAATATTATGAGTTGCGCAATCATCTAATCATTTTTATTATTGTGCGAGGAATCTGACACGGCAACGAGGCACAGCAGAGCGACGACATTGAACCTGAACGACGTGCACGGCGGAGACGATCTTTTTGGTGGACCTTGACGCCACCTGGAGGACGGCAACAGGAACACGTGGGCCTTGATCCCACACACATAGGCTTACAAAGAAGCCTTTTTTTTATTTAGGCAATAGATCTTAGTTAGATTTAGTTAGATAGACATTAGAATTTAATTTCTGTCTTTTGGACCCTTGTCGGGTATTTTTGGGAACGTGTTCCCAGTGCCATTTTACTTCTTATCGCTCTTGTATGCGGGAGCATATTTTCGGGAGCGTGTTCCCATTTATTTAGATTATAGGATTATTTAAACTATTTTGAACTGCATTTTGGTTAGTTAGTTAGATAGATTAGGTTTGTTTGTTATTATTATTATTATATATATATATATATATATATATATATATATATCGAACTACCTGCTAGAAGCTGCACATCTATAGGACGACCATCTAGGACTGAATGAGCAGCATCTAGTTTATTTTTATTGCATTGCATACATTGCACGAAGAAAGCTTGAGCAAGGTACGTCTTCTCTTGAGTATCAATTATCTGTCATGCATATGCATTGAACTTAAATCTAAGACCACTCAAGTGCTTGAATCAAATTAATTCAGTGGTCACTTTAAAAATCGAGACTGTTAAGAGGTTGGACCTTAAAATCTGTGACTAAAAATTGTGCACAAAAGGATCCTATTTATGGAATTTCAAAAAAGTCAAAACACGATCATATGCTTGCACACTTGACACACTGTGCACCTCACACAGAAGGTCACTAGATAAATTTATGCCTCTCCTCTTTTGCACCACAAGGGAAGTTAGTTGGAAATCAACAAGCCTATCCACCAAGTTACTTCGGTTCCTTGTGTGTGGGCTCGATTTGAGACTTCCATCCCTTGCGAGTAGGTTATAGGCACCAGCGAAGGTTGGCCTAGGAAGCGTAATTTTTCGCAAAACTTGTTTGGCCACCAATTGAACATTTAATTCTAAGACCTACAATCTACTAAAAACAAGATCCCACTGAAGTTGCATTTGCTTTGACAGTAGAACTCTCTAGGAAGTTTCTGCTTGTATTCTAAATTCTGCTAAATCCTAAGAGAGTTAAAACTGTTTTGCTTAAAGAAATGGATTACCTATACTCCTATCGTTTAGATTCTCAGAGTCAATACTTCCCATCTTTTAATCAGGATCCCATGCCCCGAACGTATCCATCCTTTGATGGGTACATTGAGCTGAGCTTAGGAGCGGGATTTCCTAACCCTGAAATCCCTACTTCCATGCAAACACCCAACCCTCCCACCCTTCATGATTTTCCATATCGAGGTTGGACCGATACACCTAGGCAACCAAAGCCTGAAATTGACTATCCTCCCTAACCTGATAATAGTAGCCTCTCCTCTTTTATGATAGAAATGCAAAAACAGCAAAAGGAAATGATGGAATCAATGGGAGAGATGTTGAGGAATAGTCAACAGTTAAATGAAGAAATAAGATAGCTTAGCTGTTGGTGCTAGAGCACCACGATCATTTGTTTTGATGATAACAAAACACGTGTTATTTAACATTTGCAATTTGAGTCCTAGATTTCAGGTCAATTGCAAATGAAGACGTGTTTAGACGGAGTTCAAGCTCGCATCCAGGACGGATTGGAGGAGCTTGACGGAAAACACAGGAGGATCGCGTGGAGCGAAAGATTGGAGATGGAAGACAAGAAGAATAGGATAGATTCTTTTTTATCCTTTCATGTATCTCTTGTATTTATTTTCTTGCTCTTTATTTTCCTTAGACATTATGTTAAAGAGCCTCAAAGAACCCTAACAGTAGTCCTAGGAACACCTGCACAACCCTAGGATACGTAGGTTTTCTGTAGAACACTTAGAAAATCAATATAGGGTTAAAACTGACTTTCCAGACGTCTAATTCACGAATCAGACGTCTGATAAAGGATTTTAAGACGTCTGACTGTTGTTTAAGACGTCTGATAACTGTTAGGCTGGACATAGTTAGTCCTGTCTGATGAATTCAGACGTCCAGACCTTATACCAGACGTCTTAGGAGACGTCTGATGACTTTGCCAGACGTCCAGTTAGTGGACCGTTGGCTGGCTTAGAAGACACTCAAGAATATGACCGTTAGAGCCTTATCAGACGTCCATAGGACTTCACAGACGTCTGATAAATGACCATTTTGCCTCGGCTGACCCAAAATCTCTTCTCAGAGATTTTCTAGCCGTTGCAACGTTTGGAAATCAATTCCCACGGTAAAAGTAGGTTTCCAGACGTCCAGACTTAGTGCCAGACGTCCTCTATGTCGTCTGATGGACTTGTACAAAAACCCTGTTTAGATCTGATTCAAGTCAGGGAGAAACCCGCATAGAATCAGACGTCTGACCTTGGAATCAGACGTCTTAAAGTGGCCTTCCAGACGTCTGATGCCAGAGTTAGACGTCTGATAACCCTGTGAAGTGTAATCATTGTCCTGATTTCGGCCTGATTCTCTTGGACTTTGTTCCCAACGGCTATAGAACCCTTTCTAAGCCTTCCAAAGCCTTCCTAAGGCCTCTATAAATAGAGGGGAGCCTTTGTAACACAAAAATACATAAGAGACACTTAGAAACACACTTGGATACACTTAGCTACACACTTTCACACTCTTGTGTCCAAGAAGCTCTTGCTCTCTAAGCCCAAGTTCTACATCTTGAGAGCATCAAACCGTTGCGCACCCGCTCTCCCGCCGTTGTCTACGAGAGCAAAGTTGCGCCGTTGCGTGGCTCACGCACCCGCGTCATCGTCGACGCACTCCTTGCAAAGGGGAGTTTCCTAAATCCTATAGAAGCTTAGGTTTATTACTTTGTTGGCTCTATAGGTTTGTTGTTTTATTTTACCTTTGTAATTTGGTTGGGTATTCGCTTTGCGAATTCCCGTCTCCTTCGTGGGACAAAATCCTTCTCGTGGAGAGAAGGGGTTGAGGAACGCTACCCTCGTACTTGTAGCGTGGTTGTATTGAGGTTGAATCACCCTCGTTCAAAGTGATTCGGTTAGTGGATTTGATCAACTAGGTTGATCGGAAAATCCTAACTCGAGAGGGTTAGGTGGTGGTTTTTACCCGGTTTGGGTTTCCACCTAAAAATCTTTGTGTACATTGTGGGATTGCTTAATTTCTTGTGATATTGCTTTATATTTTTATTTCCACAATTTATTACGTCACCCCTCCTGGTAGGGACGAAACCTTCAATTGGTATCAGAGCAGGTCTCGCGAAATCGGCGTTACAAACCGGCGAGGATCTAGATCATGGAGGGAAGCATAGCCGCAGTCAGAATCTCCGAAGGGCAATCCACCGTCCGACCACCCTATTTCGACGGGAGGGACTTCGGATATTGGAAGTTGAGGATGAAGACGTGGCTTCAAGCCACGGACTTCGCTCTATGGGAACGTTGCGAAGCCTCATACGAGATCCCGGAGCGACCGGATGCAGGCTACTCGCAGCTACAGATTCAAGATCTCTCACTCAACGTAAAGGCAATGAATGCCTTGTATTGCGCGTTGAGTCCGAAAGAATTCGAACGAATCCAAGAGTGCACCACCGCTCACGAGATATGGAGGAGGTTGGAAGGCACTCATGAGGAGACAAGTTCGGAAGAAGATCTCGGAGAGAAGGAAACCACGTGCCTTGGTTTCATGGCAATCGGAGAAAGCGACATCAACAGCGAAAGCGACTCCGACAATGAGGTAAATTTTGATTTACAAGAAGCTTTTAATGAATTATTCGAGATTAGTAAATCACTAAAAATAGAAAACAAAAGCATGAAGAAGAACCTTAGTTTTCTTAAAAATGAAAATGATAGGTTAGAAAAACAACTTAAGGACATAGAAGCTAGTCCTAAAAATGATAACCTATTATTAGAAAATCATAACCTCATCAATGAAAATAATAAATTGATTGAGGAAAATGTTAGTCTAAAATTAGAAATTTCAGATTTAAAGACTAAAATGAACATTATAGAAAAAGAAATTGCATGTCTTAGGGAAAACTCCAACAAACTAATCAACAAAGTAGATGATTTATATAGCCCTAAGGTTGAGAAAGGATCTCCATCAAGGAGACCCTCTAACAAATCCGGATCCAAGCTTACTTGGATACCGAAGAAAAATTTGGAATCTTGTTTTGTAGGATTCAGGGATAACTACAATACACAGGACTGGACCTACAAGCTCAAGGCTGGTCAACTCGAATTGGGAGAACCAAGGAGTAGACCAAGGAGGAGAACAAGAAGACCGACGAGACGGCGAGCAAACAACGGACCCGCCGCATGTCGACCACCAGATTGGAGACCGGCGCCGATGCCCGGGCCTCCAAGCTACGGATGGGAGCCCCATCCGATGTGGCATCCACCACCACCATTCGGGCCATTTTATTGGCCATGGTAGGTGAGGTAAAATTCTTAACCCTATCCTTTTTACAAGCATTTAGATAGGGGAAGTTAAAAATGATGAGCTTATTGTCAATTTTTAAGGGGGAGATACAAGTTAGCTAAATTTCCTTTAGTAAGGGGGAGAAAAATAATAGCTATCTTGTTGTTATAAAAAGGGGCAGGACATTACCTTTGTTAAAAATAAATAGAAGAGCATGTTTTAAGGGGGAGTAATAGGAAATATAAAATCAATCAAACCTTTTTGATAATGTCAAAAAGGGGGAGGATTTTTATGCATTATTATTTACGATTTTGTCATCATCAAAAAGGGGGAGATTGTTGGTGCTAGAGCACCACGATCATTTGTTTTGATGATAACAAAACACGTGTTATTTAACATTTGCAATTTGAGTCCTAGATTTCAGGTCAATTGCAAATGAAGACGTGTTTAGACGGAGTTCAAGCTCGCATCCAGGACGGATTGGAGGAGCTTGACGGAAAACACAGGAGGATCGCGTGGAGCGAAAGATTGGAGATGGAAGACAAGAAGAATATGATAGATTCTTTTTTATCCTTTCATGTATCTCTTGTATTTATTTTCTTGCTCTTTATTTTCCTTAGACATTATGTTAAAGAGCCTCAAAGAACCCTAACAGTAGTCCTAGGAACACCTGCACAACCCTAGGATACGTAGGTTTTCTGTAGAACACTTAGAAAACCAATATAGGGTTAAAACTGACTTTCCAGACATCTAATTCACGAATCAGACGTCTGATAAAGGATTTTAAGACGTCTGACTGTTGTTTAAGACGTCTGATAACTGTTAGGCTGGACATAGTTAGTCCTGTCTGATGAATTCAGACGTCCAGACCTTATACCAGACGTCTTAGGAGACGTCTGATGACTTTGCCAGACGTCCAGTTAGTGGACCGTTGGCTGGCTTAGAAGACACTCAAGAATATGACCGTTAGAGCCTTATCAGACGTCCATAGGACTTCACAGACGTCTGATAAATGACCGTTTTGCCTCGGCTGACCCAAAATCTCTTCTCAGAGATTTTCTAGCCGTTGCAACGTTTGGAAATCAATTCCCACGGTAAAAGTAGGTTTCCAGACGTCCAGACTTAGTGCCAGACGTCCTCTATGTCGTCTGATGGACTTGTACAAAAACCCTGTTTAGATCTGATTCAAGTCAGGGAGAAACCCGCATAGAATCAGACGTCTGACCTTGGAATCAGACGTCTTAAAGTGGCCTTCCAGACGTCTGATGCCAGAGTTAGACGTCTGATAACCCTGTGAAGTGTAATCATTGTCCTGATTTCGGCCTGATTCTCTTGGACTTTGTTCCCAACGGCTATAGAACCCTTTCTAAGCCTTCCAAAGCCTTCCTAAGGCCTCTATAAATAGAGGGGAGCCTTTGCAACACAAAAATACATAAGAGACACTTAGAAACACACTTGGATACACTTAGCTACACACTTTCACACTCTTGTGTCCAAGAAGCTCTTGCTCTCTAAGCCCAAGTTCTACATCTTGAGAGCATCAAACCGTTGCGCACCCGCTCTCCCGCCGTTGTCTACGAGAGCAAAGTTGCGCCGTTGCGTGGCTCACGCACCCGCGTCATCGTCGACGCACTCCTTGCAAAGGGGAGTTTCCTAAATCCTATAGAAGCTTAGGTTTATTACTTTGTTGGCTCTATAGGTTTGTTGTTTTATTTTACCTTTGTAATTTGGTTGGGTATTCGCTTTGCGAATTCCCGTCTCCTTCGTGGGACAAAATCCTTCTCGTGGAGAGAAGGGGTTGAGGAACGCTACCCTCGTACTTGTAGCGTGGTTGTATTGAGGTTGAATCACCCTCGTTCAAAGTGATTCGGTTAGTGGATTTGATCAACTAGGTTGATCGGAAAATCCTAACTCGAGAGGGTTAGGTGGTGGTTTTTACCCGGTTTGGGTTTCCACCTAAAAATCTTTGTGTACATTGTGGGATTGCTTAATTTCTTGTGATATTGCTTTATATTTTTATTTCCACAATTTATTACGTCACCCCTCCTGGTAGGGACGAAACCTTCATTAGCTACACGCTTCCCAATAATTTTGATCCCTACCCATACGACCATGATCATGAAAATAATTCTGAGGAAACCATTGACAATAGGGATCCAGTTTTATGTAGCTATCACTTAGACTCTCCCAATGAGACACGTCCACTAGAGGATAATGATCATAGTGATTATCCATCCGAGCTTTATTGGAGTCAAAGGCAAGGGAAGATGGTACCTCTTGAGGACCTTGACCCCAATGACAGTATTCTCCTTACCCCTACCAACCCGGGTCAAGGTCGTATTATTCCTATCACTTCCCCTATTGATTATTTGGTGGAATCCCATCTTACCTTTAGTGAGCCTACTCTTGACCCTCCACTTAGGGAATCAACACCTACCCTTCAGCATCCTAATTTAAATGCACCCAATGAAGGTGACCCTACGGGAATGGAGGATGAATTAGATCAATTTTGGTCTTAGGGATATGAAGAGTCTATTTCAGAAGATGGGGATGCCCCAATAAAGGAACCTGGACTGAAAATCTGGAGTGAATCACAGGGGAATTATTTATCATTTGAGGATTTACCTCCAAAGGATATAAACCATATGGTGAAATCCAGATTCCTCCTTTCTTTTGAGAGTCATCCTCCATCAAATCAGGAGCTGATATTAGAGGAGGACAAACAAAATAATGAGAAGTCTATGGGAGACTCTCGGGAACAAAACACATCAATTGAGGATTTATACCCCGAGAAAAATGACGAATTCAATGATATAGGCTTGCTCAAAAATATTAAAACTGATCTTCCTTTAGGAATAATTAAGGATACTGATCCAACTCCTGTCTTCATTAATGAATCACATATACACCCCGACAAAAATTTAAGTGAACCAAACAAATTTGGGGATGAGCTGAATAATAATGATTCTGACATTTTGACCCTGTCATCAAAGAGTTGTAATTGGGAGTCTACCCTTGATTCAAATATGACTCTGATCATTAATGCTAGGCAGGGTAACCTGTTGTCTACAACTGTTAGGGGGTATACACAAACTGAATCATTGTTGGAATTAGACCTAACACCAACTAAGGCATCATTGGACTTAACCATTACCTTCTAACACTACAAACAACCCTTATACTCCTTAACCGATCCTTGGCTCAGATCTCTTCTCATGTACATTGTTTCTAGAGAACATATCAGGCCAGTACATCCTCGAGTAGAATGGTGAGTGTGGATTGATGCTTATACTTTTACTCTCGCCATTCAAGGGTTTGAACTAATAATGTGTATATCTTTTAAAACCCATCCTGCTCTGGAGGATCATTGTTATCCTCCACTTATTCCATTTTGGGAGGTCCCTTTTCATATTTCGTTTATTATTCCTAAACCTCCCAAGGTAGCCAACGAGGTTCTTCCTTTCATATCTTCTAGTGAGCATTTGGTATTACATTGCATCATCAGCTCGCTAACATCCGTGGCTACCTGTTTGCTAGGCCCGCACTATTACGCATATTTTTAGGACCTAACCTTGTCTGTTTGGAACCAGACTTATAGGTTCCTTCTAAGTCTGGCTGCTGACAGAAAATGCAGTGCTTGTTGGGAGGCAACCCAGCAGTCGGAATAACACTGTTGTCAGGTGATGTTTTTCCTTTCTCCTCCTGTTTTAATTTTACAATGGGGACATTGTAGGATTTAGACATGGGGGGTGCATTTGCATTTTAGGAAGTATTCATGCATTTAGGTTAGCATATAAAAAAAAAGTCCAAGTTATAATGTAACATTATTTCTGAGGTAACAGAACACTTATAGCATTCCATCAAATATGACCCATACCTACCTTTTAGTATTTCTAATCGCTCGAATACTGGTTGAGGACTCTAACTTAGTTGCAGAGTTATTAGGGCTTTAATTGAAGTGTGGATGCCATGTGAGGCCACCAAATAGTGAGTACAATTTCTAAATCTAGCGAGATTTGTGATCTTAGAAAGAAAGAAAAGAGGGAGTGCCCAGGAACATCAAGAGAGCACAGTTGTGTAGCCTCTCTCAGAGTTGACTTGTTTAATAGTCTATTAATCTAAAGTGTGTAGTACTAGACTACATGTAGCACCAGAGGAGTGTGTGCCACCAAATACAAACCCATTCTACTCGATATGTCTTACCTAAGCCAAAAACTGGGGTCAAATTATAGATTATCTTCTACTTTATCCCCGAGGGAAGTAGTTGCTTATCCATACAGAAATATTTACCAAGGGTGACGTACGAACTCCCAATGCGAATTGGCTTTTTCACTTGAATCCGTTACTTAGGCTATTATCACATCACATTTGTCTAGATCTCTAACGTTTTGAAATAAGAAAAGATGAAATCTTCTGATTACTTATATTATTTTTCATTTTTGCTAGGGACTAGCAAATCTTAGGCATGGGGGTATTTGATGAGTCCATTTTAATGGACTAATATTACGCCTAAGTAACTTTAGTTTTACCTTTTAGGTTTGTTAATAATTACATTAAGTTATAGAATGTTTGCATGCATCATGATTTAAGTTTACATCTACTTTATAGCATTCTATAACTTAATATGTAATGATTTTATGTGCAGGAAGAATATTGGGAAAAGAACAAGGAGGGGAGGGTAAATTTCCCTTTCAAACAAATGACGCCATCTTTTCCCCCATCTTCCGGCCAGCCGCAACTCTTCCCTCAATAGCCGCCGGCCAAAAATAGTAAAGGGATTTGGAAAATCCCTTAACTCACGCACGTAGGGAGAGGAGATAAAGAGGTTGGGAAAAGTTGGATGGATGTATCTTCCTCCTTCCCCTTGAGGGGATATCCACTGCGTTTGAAGGCTTGCACTGTGCACCCACCGCTAGCCATAGCCTCTACTGCAAGCGTCATCCTTCCAGCCTGCAGCCGCTTTAGGCGCATCGCACCAGCGCCATCACCGCACCCCCTTCCAGCGCCATCACCTTCCATCCTGCACCTGCGCTCAACGCCTACAGGCGCAAAACGCACCGCACCAGCGCCAACACCGCACCCCCTTCCAATGCCATCTCCTTCCAGCCTGCACCAGTGCCCAACGCCTACAGGCGCTCAACACACTGCACCTTCTCCACCGCAGCGTACCCCCTCCTCTAGCCCCCTTCACTGAAGGCGCTGCACCGCTCATGCACCCGCACAAAACCCACGCCTACAGGCATTTATGACCCTCCAGCGTCGCCTAAAGCCAGCTCCTCTCCAGCACCTGGTACTCCTCTCTGCAGACCGCCCGCGCCTCCAGCGCCCGCCCCGCAGGCACCCCCCTCTGCCAGGCCTGCACCTCTCCAGCCACTGCAGGCGAAACCGCACCCACGCCTCCAACGCTCGCCTCTAGCCAACACCTCTCCAGCACCTGGTGCTCCCCTTTGCCAGGCTTGCGCCTCTCCAGCCACAGCAGCGTGCACCCCCTTCCAACGTCATCCCTTTCCAGTGCCTGGTGCTCCCCTTTGCAGACCGTCCTCACCACCAGCGCACCCATCTCCAGCCACCCCTGCAGGCGCCCGCTCCAGCGCTACCACCAGTGCCCAGCCGCTCGGCAATAGCAGCAGGACACCCGCGCATCCACGCGTGGCTGTCTCCTTCTCCTCCAATAGGCTGGCGGCCCTCCTCCGCCTGCCGACCACCGCCGACCACCTCCGGCCGCCGCGTCACCGCAATTGCGTAGCCCTCGTCGAGCCGCACCTCCCCACCAACTCTCACGGCCAACCGTGCACGACCGCACATGCGAGGAGGAGAGAGGAGAAATCCTCTGTTTTTGTTTCCATTAATAATTACATTCAATGCCATTGCCACACTTTTATATTAATATTTTATTCAGGTCACATTGCACTGATGCACTCAGATTTTCCTGAAATTATTTTACTTGTGTTATGTGCATGATTCTACCTTGAATTTCAAATTAGAATTGCATGAAAATTGAATTCACATGATAAGCCATTACACATGCATCATACACATATTTTTGGAGCTTAATTCCTGATGTGAAAACTACATAAATACCCCTAAACCTTTAAGGAAATTGCAAGCTTCATTTAAAATAGCATATTCCTCGCATTAAAGTTGCAAAAGAGTTTGCGAACTGTGTATTCCTTGACTTGTGAATTTATTGGTCTATTCCCCCCAGTGGATACGACATCCTTTATTGTGGTTTAAATTCATATCTATGTTAATTTCTGATTGAGAGATTTTCCACCACCTTTTGTGCTACAACGATTTATTATCTTAATATTAATTATTCAAAGTGAAAATCGATCCGTCAATCCACTCTCCCAGTGCCACAGGTATTCGGGTTATCGGATCAGGCGCGTACCCAGGTCTAGGCTCACCGGCGTGTGGTGGTGAGCGAGGAGGTCAAGTCAGGTCGGGTCAGGTCAGGTCAAGCCAAGTCCACGGGGGCGTGTCGCGGAAGAGGCTGGGTGAAGGTGAGAGGGACCTCATCCCGTGGATCTGAGGCGAACAACCTCTTTCAGTTTTTCAATTTATGTGGGTGCACGGCTTCAACAACTTCCGAGGTGGAACTATCCACACACCCTTCCTTCATGTGGCCACAGCAGAGATCTTTTTAGCAATTGCCTCAACGACTGTAATTGAGGACCTGGGTGTGTGCCCAAGAGACTTTCGCGCATCCTGGGACTTTAACCTGGGTGTGGCAGCACCTAGGGCAGCCTCAAGAAAGCTTTGAGCTTGCTCGCCAATGGCAGACAGGGTCTGATACCTGAAAACAATAGAACAACCTTTCATCCACGTCAAAGCATTCAGGGAGTGTCGTCAGAGCACAGAGAATGTGATGGGGGTGGTGGCATGGAGCGAGAGTGGCTGTGAGTGCGTACCTAGGTCAAACAGTGTGTGTGTGAGTGGGTGTGTTCGGGGGGTGACTTGGGTGGATGGATGGGTGCATGAAGAGAGGGGAAGTGATCAATGAGGTGTGGTGATGGTCGTGGGCTTGTCGGCAATGGTTTTAGTGGCCTGTGGAGGTGGGATGGCCTCGCCGGAGGGAGTGTCCGGAGATGGAGTAGATGGAGGTGCGAAGGGGCGTCAGTGGTGGGTTTTGGAAAGTAAAGAGTGGAAAAGAAAGTAGATGGGACAAGGGACTTAGTTAGGCGGTCAACGGAAGAAGGGGCGGAGAGGGTGTCGGATCTGGTGTGGCGAACGTTGAAGACGAAGGTCGCTCCATTAAGCTAAGAATGGCGAGGACGAAGGAGGAAGTGGCGTTTGCTGGTACGACGAGATGCGGATGAGAGTAGGGAGGATGAATCTACCATAGGTTTGGCGGTCGGACAACGAGAAAGGGTAGGAGGGGATCATCGGACGTCGAGAAGCCTTCAACCGTGAGAGGGAGAGATGAATTGAGAGGATTCACGACTGAATTCGAGCATGGAGAATGCAGGAGGATCTGGCTTCTTTAAATAAGGATCTCAGGGGTAGTTAGGGCTTGGGAAGCAAGCTTCCTAAGCTTGGAAGGTCGCCGGACTTGGGAGCTGTTAAGATACCCAAATCTCTCATGCATTCGCATGAGAGATTGGGAGGGATCAAAGCACATAGATGGGTTCAGACTAGAGAGAATTTCTCAGAGGATCTCCCTTCCAATTTTGGAAGAGATTCTCCAAGAAATCAAGGAGATATTCCCTATCAAAGGTTGCCGGAGTAGGGTTCCTCCGTGATAATGGTAAAGGGACCTAATTGTGAAGATGATGAAGAAGCTAGGGGGTTGTATGCAAGGGTTTTTGAAAGTTAGGGGTAGAAATGTAATTAAACAGGACCTTTTTGCAAACTAGGTCAAGACAAATTCTCCTTGGGTCCAAATTTTGGTAAAAACTTAATTTGGACCTAAGGAATCTAATGGTGAAGATAGATTCTTGTTTTGACCACGTTTGACTGGGTAATTTATGCAAAAACCCTAATTAGGGCAAATATTTGTCTGAGACTACATTTTAGGTCAAGATAGGTTCTGATGGCCAAATTGAAAGTACTAAACCCTAGAGAATATTTTTCTATGATTTTTAGAGGGTTTAAGTGAATTTTATCCTGATCAGAACCTTGGTTAGTTAAGTGAGTCTGTTTTTATGGTTTCAAAAGTCATTTAATTCTCAGAACACACACAAACCCTTTTCTGTTTAATTCATCCCACTTATTATCATATTAAGACCATTTGACCTTTGTTTAGCCCTTGAGAAAACCCGTTGTTGTACTACATTCAAGATGTGGTGGTAAAATTATAGTTTTACCCCTAGTTTCTTATTTTTCTCTCAGAATGGTTATGCAATGACTTATGACCTTTAGTTGGTTATGTAGGAGCATTTATTGACTTCATTGAGCCAAAATGAGCTAGTTATGGCTCTCTATGGTGTTCCCATAATATGAGTATATGAAGAGTTTGACATAGTAAAAAGAATGGAAATGATCCCAAAAAGTAGTGATTTAAATCACCTTTTAGATCCACATTTAATCATGCATCTCAATTTAACCTTAACCATAGTGCTTAAATAATGCTTCAATCAGACAACAAGTACTTAGATGCTACAGTGCAAAGGCACTGTTCATCTTCTTCAACTCTTCTCTTTCTTCTTCTTTTAGACATCCTTCTCTCTTTCTTCCCTCCATAGCACAGGGGAAACATTCTCTTCTGCGCCTAAGTGTCACACAGGGACACTTCTTCAGAGAGCACAAACCCCCTTCCCTGTGCTCTCTCTCTCTCTTTCCTACTTTCTCTCTCTCAATATCCGAGCTTCTCGGGTTATCGAGCATGTGCGCACCTGGGTCCAGGGCTACGAGTGTGGGGCATGATTGCACAGCAATCATGCAACCTATATCACCTGAATTATGTTAGATTCTAGCATAACTTAGGAATAATGCATTCATATGCATCGTAATTTGCAAAATAGTTAGTTTATTAGTCATATTGATAATATCGTCATTTTATAACCAAAAAGAGAGATGATTTTAATCATTGATGATTCGAAGCAATGAATGTCAGATTAGACCGAACAGATCTGATTAGAACAATGACGGGAGTCCAACAGTTTCAAAATTGTCCCGATCAAACAACCAGAGCATTGTGTGTAGTCCATAGAAGAACGGAGATCATGGAGCCAAAGGACAAAGATCTGAGCCTTAGATGAAGAATCCAACAACATGAATGAATCTGAATTGACGATCGTAGTCCAACGATTCAAAAATCAACTCGATTGGAGGTCTACATCCCAGATACAAGGAAAAGAAGATGAACGGCCATGATGGTGCCACGTGGCGCCATCACAGCCGCTCCCTCACCACCGCTCCATCTAGGAAGGCCGCACCACACGCTGTGGGCCATTGGATCTCCATCCAATGGTCACGAGCACGCCATGTCACCCACCCAGACTGGATAAGCATAAATAGAAACAAACAAGTATATATAACAAAAGGTTCGCGTAGAGCATTGGCTCGTGCGCATGTGCGCGAGATCTGGCGATGGGCACCTGTTCGAGCCGTAATCCGTGCGAGGATGGGCACAGATTAAATCAGGCTGTCAGGTGAGGAGTGGAAGGCAGCGATCGAGTCCACATGGCGAAGCGAGGGCACTCCGCGGTTGAATGCACGATCAGACATGCGTTTAATGCACGATCCCACGCACTTTTCAAACAAATGCAGGGTTTTGAAGGCGAGTGGTGGGTGAAGAAGATAAGCACGTGCGTGAGGAGGAATCAGAGCCACGCAATTGAAGATCGACGACGTAGTGGCTGCCACGTGTCGCCACCAGACCAAATCTAAGCGTTTTAGGTGCAAATAAAGGTATTTTGAAGCCAAATCAAAGCTGTTGATCTCCAGATCAACAGATCTAATCAAATAAGAGTTGTTACATGAGATTAAGGACTCAAATACCCTTTTTACCCTCCATCAAAACTATAAAAGAAGACCCAGGGCCCCCCAGTTGAAGCATCTTTCTCTCCCATCAACTCCAGATCTCTTCTACCACCTTCTCTGCAATTCTCCGTTCCTCTCCAACTCTGTCTCGACGCTCTAGATCTGAGGTGTTGTCGCATCTTGCACAAGCATCCTACAAGCGATGTCATCTCTCTGCCTCCTATCTATCTATCTCTCTCTATCTATCTATCTATCTCTACTTTTTGCATAGCAATTTCTATTGGTAAAAACTCTTTATTAATGCAAATAAATTTGATCTTATGGATATCTTATCCCTCTTTATACATATATACATATATAAATACCGTTAGAACTAGTTTATTGAAAAGCTGTTGTTAAAAATCGATATTACCTACCTGCCAATGACCCGGTACTCACCGATTTTATAAATATTATTTATCGACGTGTTTCTGCGCTATATTACATCTGAATAATCTTTTAGAATGCGAATTACATGCCGAACAAGTTGGTACAAATTTGAGATTTCTAACTTGCCATTTTCGTTGGTTTCGTGTGTGCAAGAAAGCAAAGAAATCAGAATGAAACACGACAATGGAAATTGCAGGTTCGAACCTCAGATAAGTATCAATAATTTAGATTAGTTAGATTTAGGATTTTCTTGAACCCTAGGATTAGTTAGAATTTGTTTGCTTATTAAAAAAAAATCTCTTGATTTTGGGATGAAATAAAATGTTATCTTAAAAATTCAATTCCTGGAGATCTATATGTCAAAAAATTCTCAAATTTTTACTGGACGTATATTTCAAAGTCAGGAACAACGTATCTAAATTTTTCACAAATCGAAGTTGGACAAAAATTTTAAAAATTTGCATGCTGATCTGTTATCAATATGGTTATTGTTCCTGATTTTTCAGAGTTCAAAATACAATAAGAATTTTTATACAACTCTGATTAACTTGAATGTTAAGGCACTGAATTTCTGAGATAATCAAGAATTTAGGAAAAATATGAAAAAAATTATTTCTTATATGTGTGTTTACACGGCTTATCTAATCAGCAATTGGGGTCAAAATAGACTTCAAAACCCCCAGTACACTTTAAATTAGAAAAAAAATAGAAAACATGCATTAAAAATTCTTGAAAAATATTTTTTGAGTGCCTAGTTTGTGGTGCAATAGGATTAATTGATTGCATTACTTGAGTCGCACCACTCATCTGATTTGAACTTAAAACAAACATCTACAACTATCTACATTTTGGATTTCAAGCTAAGGATAGTGCACACTTGCATTTTTATACTTAAGGGAAATCTATCAAACAAAATGGGATTTGCGAAACTCTTGTGTGCCTGATCAAAACCTTGATTGAAAATATTAACTCAAGTGTACCCTAAAATGCATTAACACAAGTATTTGAATCTTAAAATTCACTTCATCATAAGAAATTGCTTGTGAACCCTATTTACCTAAGCACTTCACACATTTCAAAATCAATTTTAAGGGCAAACACCCCCTTAACGCCCATCATATTCCAAAAGCACATCAAACCCACGCCTAAAACTAAGTAGATGTGCCCTAGGCAGCACTAATAGACTTAGGGACTTGAAACTAGATTGGGCTAAGGTCAAGGCCTTGTCGACTTGGACCCACTAGTGACAAGAAAAGTCAATGCAGTAATCGTGTTAACCCTTAGTAGTGTCCTGCCGTGCGGCGTGTCTTAAGGGGTCCCACCCTTCTAGCCAGCCAAGTAATTCAAGGGTTGATCCAACCCAATTGTGTTTTAGGGAGCCAAGATCAAGTCTATTTAGGGTTGACACTTTAAGGACCAGTTTGATTGCTTGTATTGAAAGGGCGGGGTATTCTCTCATCTGTCTTCTTTCTCTCACCTATTAACTTTCTTCTGGTACATGGATGCTAAAAGGTCTTTGAACCCTGATTTGGTAGCACCTTTAGAGAGTAAACTAAGGGGAAGACCCAATTTTTTTGAATACATTCCAATAGCCAAATGGCATGAGGAAGTACTGATTGAGGAAGAAACCATGGACCCATACCCTTTTGCCTCACACTATTCTCCCTATCCTAACCCTTCCCTTACATCAAGTTCTTCAAGATGGGAGAACTCTCCTCAACACCCGAGACGTGACTCCTTTGCCTACAGCACATATTCCCCAAGTACAGCTAGGCCTACCTCGAACCCCACACAAATCTCTAAATATCACGGATCTCGACAAGAGACACTCTCCATGTAGGACCAGCACCTGATTGGCATGACCAATTATCTTGACCGGTTCAGCCAAGCTCATCTCTCCCCAGATCTGGGATATACCTTAGAATCCCAACACCTAGAATATCAATCCTATCCTCGAAATCACTTTGCAAATTATCCCAATTCTACCCAAACAACTTTACCTTCTCATTAGGATAACCCTACAACACCAAACCAAGGATATGATTCTTACCCTAGGTATTCAGATGATAGATATTCTAATTCGACTGAGGAAAGAAATCCTGGAAGTTATTATCCTTAGCCTGATAAAATCCCTGACCATGAAGGTGATCCTATGATCACCCAATTACTCCATGTAGTCCAGGGGATGAGAGAAGCTAATAGAAGAAATATAGATAATATGACAAAATAGCTCAAAAGAATCCAAAAGGCATAAGGTGACAAACTGGTCCGAGTATGAAACAAGTTGGTGGTAAGCCACTCAAGGTTGAGGATCCAACCTTAAGTATGACATCTTATCAAATCCCAACCTCCACATACACTGACCCCACCCACTAGCCTCGTGATTATGTAGAACAGATCCTTTTTGATATTCCCAAAAACTAACTTTAAGGAGGAAGGATCAATTGAGGAATTATATCTTGATTTAGGCCCTGAATTGCAACCATTCTATTTTGAGGAGCCAATCCATGGTGGGATGGAGTATGAGTCTTTTACATTTAAAGACACACAATTAGATTACATGGATGATTTAGGAGAATCAGAGCAAGATCAAGAAGTAAGAAAGATTGGGAACAGTGATACTCCTAGGCAAGCACGCTGGATGGCTTTGATGAAATCTTGTCTGAGGATTGCCATGATCATATATGCTTAAATGATTTGATATCATGATTTGGTGATACTGATCATTCCCATATAGAAGCCGAATTTGCTTTCACTTCTATTTCGGCTAATCCACACCTTTCTCTCCCCATCCACCAGAGTCCTAAGGAAAACCTTGACTCTTATCCTCAACATCTCAAGATTGAATAAGACAAACAATCCCCTTATGAAAAAGATGTTCAAGAAATTGCGAAATTACTGGGTGTTAACAAGACGAAATCGGTGTGTAAAAGATGTTGCGTTGCAGTATAAGTGAAATCACCTTGAAAACAGGTAAGAAGTTTTATTACTCGAATGTTGAGTCCGAGGTCAAACACAGGGAGAAAATGGAATTTATTCACTAATCTCAATCAATGTAATTTGAACACTTAAATCTACTCAAAATCTAATTTAGAGTATAATGCTGGAGTTTATGAATTATAAAATGTAGCAAAATAGAGAGATTGAGAAGAAATGGATAAAAGGTATTTTGACTCTTCTTTTCTTTGACTTTGTTCTTCAGCTTCTTCTTTCTTCTTTCTTTCTTCTTCTTTAGTTCTTCTTGGCCTTAGCTTTCCTCTTTCTTCTTTTTCTTCCTTTCCTCTGTGGGCTTACCTTAACTTCTTTTCCTTTTCTTCTTTGACTTTGGTTCTTGGCTCCTTCTTCCTTGCTACCTTCTCCTTCCTTCTTCTTTCCTTTAGCTTTGTCTCTTCTTTCCCTGACTTCTCTTCTTCCTTGATTTCTCCTTCTTTCTTCTTCTCTTCTTTGTTTCTCCCTTTGCCTTTTCTTCAGCTGCACCTTCTCTGCTACAGTGCCTTCTTTTCCCCTTGGCCTTGGCTTCTTCTTTAGCTTCCTCAACTTCTGCCTTCAGCCCTTTGCTTTTCTTCTTTCTCTCTCTTCTTCAGCCTCTCCCTCTCTGCTATAGTGCTTCTTCTTCCTTCCTTCTCTGGCTTCCTCAACTTCTTTCTTCTTCTTCAGCCTCCTAAGCTTTCCTCTTTGGCCTCAGCTTCCTCTACCTTCTCCTTTTTTCTCTGTGGCTGCACCTTCCTCTTCTTTTCTTCTCTTCCCTATACACACGAGTGCAAAACCTACCCCTACCCTCCCCCACGTACACTCTCTCTCTATTTCTCTCTTAGGTTCGCTCTCCCAAAGCCGGCCAATCAGGTATTTGGGTCAGTTCACGTGCACCCAGGTCCAGGTGCAACGACATGGGTGGTGCGTGAGGAGTACTGGGTAAACAGGTTGGGGAGGCCAGGTCCACGGGATGTGGGTTGCGGACGAGGCAGGTGAGCGAGCAAGGGGACCTCACCCCTTGTTCTTGAGGCGATAAGCAGGAAACACAAATTCAACTTAAAGCACTCACCACACTTCAACCATTTTGAGGTGGGACTAAAAGTCCCACCAGCTTCGCGCGCGCCCACAGGAGATGTGCTACCTAATTGCTGCAGCTGCGAGACCTTGCAGAGCCTCTTTCTTGGCTGGATGCATGCGCAAGACCAACCCACGTCGCCTGGGACTCTTCTTCCTAGAGCAATGCAACCTGGAGTGACCTTGCGAGCGAGCTTGCTCGTGCTCCAATGGCGACAGGGGGGTCGGACCTGCGATCACTCAATATGGCCTTGCGGCCTCATTAAACCACATGGGGATCTTCGCCATGGCACGGTGAAGGTGTCTAGGTGGGTGGGTGGCCGTGGGGCATTCTAGGCATGCGTGCGTAGGTCACTTTGTGGTTGCTGTGATGGGTGTGTTCGGTGGGCACTTAGAGAGGTGTTGGCGGTCGATGGAGATGGGGAAAATGCTCAGTGGATGATGGTGGAGGTTATGAGGGGTCTGGCGAGGCATGTGGAAGCGTGGAGCGATGGAAGCGCCTTCTTCAGTGGTCGACCGGAGATGAGGACGACGGTGGTGGTCTGCAGGGTCGAGGGGATAAAAATAGCAATAAAGATAGGGGAAATAAAGGGATAAGAAAGGGAAAGAGTTCTAACCTAATTTAATGGATGAAGGGGGCCAAGAGAGCAGCTGGCCGTGTCTACCGCCGTCGGAGAGGAAGCTTCCAGTGGAGGGAGAATAGTGACTACGAAGGGGCCAGAGGTGCGTGTGCGGGTATGGCATGACGCAGAGGAAGGAGGTGAAGACGTCTTTGCCACTGGTATTATGGCAGAGCGACGAGAAGGAGATGTCGTCGGAGCCTGCTGGACACTTGGCTGGAGGAGAAGGGAAGAAATTTGAGGGTTTTCTCCGACCAAGCCAAGCTGATTTTGTGGGGCCGGATCAGGGGTTTTTTTTGTAGCATCTGGCAGAGGCTCTTGTGCTTGGAAGGCAAGCTTCCAAGTGCAAGAATCCTCGCCGGAGAAGGACTCAATGAGAGACCCAAATGTTTTTAGCATTTGCACGAGAGATTGGGTGCAAATCAACGCATGTGATTGCATTCAGATGATAGGGAATTCCTCAGAGAATCTCCCTTCCAAATCTAAGAGATCTCTGAGAAATTAGGGAGAAATCCTCCTTGAATCCTCGCCGGAGTAGGACTCCTCCACTTTAATCATGGAGGGACCTAATTGCAAATTGTGGCGAGGAAGATAGGGGGGTCTACGTAATGATTTTCAAAAGCTAGGGGCCAAAATGCAATTGAGTGGACTAGTTTGCAAAGTAGGTCAAGGTGACCTTCTCTTAAGTCCAAATTTTGGTAAAAACCTAATTTGAACCTAAGAATCTAATGGTGAAGTTGGATTTTAGGTTTGACCACGTTTGGCTAGACATTGTACACAAAAACCCAAATTAGGTCAAATAATTAGCTAGGACCCCTACTTAGGTCAAAATAGGTTCCAAAGGCCAAATTGGAGATTCTAAACCCTCGGGGATATGTTTCCATGAATTTTAGAGGATTTATTTGATTATCTTGACCAAAACCTTGTTGAATTAAGCAGGTCTATTTTAGGGTTACTAGAAGTCATTTAATTCTTAGTTTGCACATGAACCCTTTTTAGACTGAACTAACCCACTTTTTATCTTGTTAAGACCATTTGACCTATGTTTAGTGCCTGAGAAATCCCGTTGATGTACTGCAATGGTAAAATTACAGTTTTACCCTTTGTTTCATGTTTTCTTCTCAGAACAGTTATTCCTTGAATTAGGCCCTTCTCTAGGTTATGTAGGAGCTTTTATTCTCTTTCTTAGGTCAAAATGAGTTAGTTAGGGCTCATGATGGTGTTCCCATCATACTCGTATGCCTAGCTTTTGCTAGTCCCTTAGTAAAATTTCAAGGTTTTAACTTCTGTTCTAGACCATGAGTTTCATTCACCAGTTATGGTAAGTGATTTTCTTTTTCTTTTGATCAGGTTAGAATGCCGACAGTAAGCCTAGAGGTACTCAAGTACCAACCAAGATCCGGACTTGACCAGCCCTAGCCTCAATCCTCCGCGAAGGTTTTTAAGGCCCACAAGAACTATCATAAGGTTCGTTGGACTCTGCGGTTAAAGCACCCATGCTTGAGACATATTTTAGCCTTGGTTTAGTTTGCAGTGCATTTTTGTAAGAGAGAGACAGAGGATTTATTTGTTTGGAGAGTTTTCTCTCTCTTTTCTTTTTATTTCTAGCTTCAGATTGGCTTCTCAACATGGTCTGTATCAGATTCCTCATCCCCATCATCAATCCTTAAATGTCCTTGGCAATCGATGCTTTGTGATAGCACCACCCATGGCAACCCCCAAAACCCTGGCTTTCGAGATTTCGAGATAATTTCGCCCATTGCATTCCGTGGCCAAATCTAGACCTTGGCAATCAACATTTCGTGATAATGTCGCCCATGGTATCTGAACTAACAGAGTGCTTACATGCCCCTGATAGGATATGTAAATATCCTAGCAGACAAGCACCGAGGAGACGATATGTTGTTATACATCTTTAAGGGGAATTTCCCACCTCTCCGTGTCGGGAACTCGTCCAAATCAACTTGTGTTGATTGGTCGCTCCTAATCTAGGCAACTTTTTTTAGAACATTAAAATGCTTTTGCGTGATTTTGATAATCATGTGCATTGAACCAGATCATGTGTGGATTGGGGTGCTTAGGTTACCCAGTCCCGCAAACTAAAGGTCAGTTAATGAGGTTGAATACTCCCTAAGCCTTAGACTTAATACTTAAGCTTCGCATTTTCCCCAACCTCTTGAGGACTATCCAGATCTTAGCGGGTACTTGAATTTTTATGCCTAAGAGTCTAGCCTAAAAGGCCCAAGATCAGCATTCCTACTAATCTCTTTTTGTGTCTCATAGCACTTTTTTTTTCTTTTCATTTTTCCTTTTTCTTTGATGTGGTCTAGAACTTTGGTTAATTCCTTAATTTCTTACTAGTGACTATCTCTTTTTCTTTTTCATTTTGTACTCCTTGTTTGGCATTTTGCTCCTTTCCTCCTCATGTTTGTGTGACTTCAAAATTTTTCTCAATCCTCCATTTTTTTATCCTTTTTCATAATTTTCTATTTTTTTGGTATTTTTGACATATGTGAATTTTTTGTGAGAATTCTTCTAACTTTTCTTGGTTTCTGTATGTATGCACTTTACCACCCCCATGCCTAAGTTTTGCAATGTCTTCATTGTAAACAGAGGGTGTGAAACAGTATTGGGCTCAGGGACTTAGAGTAGGATTTATCGGGTGGGTGAATGGGTCGTTAATGACTGTGGATGATTTCAAGCTCTAGTATGTGTACCAGAGGTGGGATCGACTGTCTAAGGCTGAACTCAGGGTGTAGTAGACATGGAGTACAGATGGATAATCAGATGGATCTCAATTTTTTGGAATGACAGGTTGCCTTCCATTAAGCACTAAATTCAACTCCTTAAGTCAAGCAGGAAATGGTATGGAGGAGTGGTCAAATCAGCAGAATTTTGTAGAATAAGAACCTTGATTAAGAGCCTGGTTGGTCCAACCAGGTGCTTGTTGAGATCAATAAGCTGATGATGCAGCCCAAACCCTATTAATCTAGTGGGTTGATAAATGTGGATGAAGAGATGTGGAACCCACCATATGCAATAGAGCTCGGATGGATGTGGAAGTGTATATTCGGGGTTTGGCTGAGTCGAATTAGCTCGGTCAGAGTAAGGATCCATGAAATGATTAGTGAATAATGTGGAAACCCTACAGGGGTGATCAGAGAATGATGGATCATGTTTTTCAATCTGATCAATGTTTGAGACCCCATATATGTGTGGATTTGAATTATTTGCAATCGGCTCAATGAGAGGGGAATCAGAATAGAAATTGAGTCCGATTGCAAGTTGGGGTTGAAAACAGTTTGATTGATTCTGTATATTTGGAAGAGGTGGATTCTATGAAAATTGTGTATGAGGCCTCTTCTAGAAAGAAGTTACAGGTGGTTTCAAGTAGAGAGTCCTCATAGTAGTTTTCGAAGTCAAAAGTGAATGCCTGAAGAGTGTCTATAGGATGAGGGAAATTTGAATCGAGAAAAGATTTGAACTATGGGTTGCAATCACTCTTGGCATTTTCTGGTATTAATTCCTGAGAATAAAAAAGAAATGATTCCATGTCACTGGAACCTAAACTTAAATAAGTGATCTCAGGAATCGGGACCTCAGAGTCGGAGTCGTAGACTGAATCATGTGAGCTGAGGTCGTAGATTGGCTTGTTGTAATCAAGAAGCAGCTTGTCTCTGAAGTCATGGTAAGATTTGAAATCATCAGAGATATTGCGAAAATCACATTCTGAATGAGATTCAAGATCATAAGTTCCACCACAGAACAAATCATATGATTTATATTCAGCAGCCTGATTGGGGTCTAGCCTATATGTCAATTTTGAGCTCAAAAAGGTGTTCTTATTTGGTCTAGGCTCAAGTTCTAAGCTCGTGGGAAAGACCCAATCAACACCCCACTTGTCCAATTCCTCGATTTCTGTATCGTAGATTGGCGTGACTTCCGAAAAATCGATTTGTCTCTTTGAGGATGTTGGCAAGGGATATTCATCAAATAGAGGCCCAGAATCATATTCTTCATTGAAAATTCGATCTTCATCATATGGGGCCTAGTAATCTTCCCAATAGGTTTCAGATCCAAATTCTAGGCTTGGGATGTGGGTTGAATTACTAGAATCTAGGTCCGAATAACCTTCGAGGGTCTCCTTATTGGAATAAGGGGCGGGATTTATACCCTCGAGAGGTTCAGTTCTATTCTTATCATTGTAGGAGTTTTGGAATTCTATGCTTGGTGATCCATGGTCTAAGGTTGGCTCGGCATTGTGTTCTCCTACAATTTCCCAACCTAATTCAAAATCAGGCATGTTGTATTCCATCTGGGTTGGGTATCCACAACCACTCTGTGCCTTAAACCCGAGATCTGGGAAATCGAATTGATCCTCAATACCATTCCAAGATTGTTCATCATCTGTTTGTGGCATATACGGGTATTTATGGTCGATAATTTGTTTCAATAATCTCATCATCTCTTCCTATTTTTCAAGATCATCTTGGTGTTGTTCCCATAGTACAGGATTTGTCATGCATTGAAGGTATTCAAAATTGTGTAACTTTTCTATCTCAATGTATCCTGTTATGAGAATGTCTCAGGTTGATCCATTTATGGCTTCTGTCAAAAGTACTTGGGCACAGTTTATGATGAAAGCTATGGTTGTTGGTACATTAACCTGAATGTCCTCTACTGGTGTTGAGGTTTTGTATTTAATTCCATAGAATTCAAGGGCTTCCTCAATCATCCTATCTCTCATGGATCTTTGTGCTTCAGGTTTCTTGAATGGTAGTCCTTAGTAGTTTGGCTGCATATTTGGATCAGGTGGTGGAATCAAGATGTAGAATCATAATTTTGATGTAGAATCAAGTTGTGAAGCGATTAAATCTGAAAAGAGTCCCACTAGAATTTGTATGTGTGTGCTCTAAACAGAGGAGATGAGGGACTGGAAGTGTTTTTGACCCAATCGAGGCACCCAAAGATGTTTGGATGACTATGGAGGTTCGGGGTGGATGATACCCCTTGATTAGAAAGTCGTCCACCTGAGAATTACCTAGGCAGCCAGAGAGGGAGAGTCCCGCAAAGACCCCTACATAGTAGAGCATCCCCACGGGTTACAGGGTTTCCCCCACCAGACCTCTCTTGTCACTGAGATTCCAGGTAGACCAGAATGGGGACCTTGACCTCTTAAGTCTACCACTTTTAAGATCAAAGCTGCTTAGGGTTTTCACTTGAACTTTTAGATGTTTTGATTTTGTGACCAAATTTGGTGGTTGGTTGACCCAAGGGGTCAACTTCGCCTGACCTGCCCTAAAGATGGCAGAATGATTCTAGGTCAAGACCTAGAAATCACCCTGATTTGACTCCCAGGTTTATTAGGTCCAAAGTTTTTTAAGATTCAAGTGATTTTTAGAGCTCAATTTTAGGGTTTGTCTTTCTTAGATCTCTTCAATCAAGGGCTTGGGTAGCACACAAATGCGGGTGGGTTTGTTTCCTTTTAAACAGGCACGTGTGAACTAGCACTCCAAAACCCGACTGTAGGAACCCTAATTTGGTTCTATTTCCAATCCTCTTTTCTTTTCGCAAAAGTTCTCTTTGGGCTTAAAACAAGAAGTGTGTAGTTTGCGGAGATTTGAAAATTAAGCGTGATTTTTAGTAGGCACATAAATTTGTGGGATAGGATCTCTAAAAATCACTTCAACTTCAGTAAGTTTTGAAAAAATTTTCGCAAAATTAGGAAACTTTTTCCTTAAAGATGGTAATTACTATAAACAGAAGGCCAGTGATTCCTAATTCAATTGCTTCCTTTTGTTTTCCCAGGATTAGAAGGCGGATTAGGGAAGAAAAGAGAATTTACCTACCCTGGAGTGGTTGACTTGCACAGGAGATTTCTTCGTGAAATACCTTGCAAAAATCACAGCAAAACAAATAAGGCAAGTTAGTGTTCAAATATAATAAGAAATAATGCAGTGACTAGTGATAAATTGCACGTTGCTCCCCGGCAACGACGTCAAAATGCTAACAAGATGAAATCAGTGTGTAAAAGATGTTGCGTTGCAGTATAAGTGAAATCGCGTTGAAAATAGATAAGAAGTTTTATTACTCGAATGTTGAGTCTGAGGTCGAACACAAGGAGCAAATGGAATTTATTCACTAATCTCAATCAATGTAATTTAAACACTTAAATCTACTCAAAATCTAATTCAGAGTATAATGCAAGAGTTTATGAATTATAAAATGTAGCAAAATAGAAAGATTGAGAGGAATTTGATAAAAGGTATTTTGACTCTTCTCTTCTTTGACTTTGTTCTTCAGCTTTTTCTTTCTTCTTTAGTTCTTATCTGCCTTAGCTTTCCTCTTTCTTCTTTTTCATCCTTTCCTCTGTGGGCTTGCCTTAGCTTCTTTTCCTTTTCCTCTCTAACTTCGGTTCTTGGCTCCTTCTTCCTTGCTGCCTTCTCCTTCCTTCTTTCCTTTAGCTTTGGCTCGTCTTTCCTTGACTTCTCTTCTTCCTTGATTTCTCCTTTCTTCTTCTTCTATTCTTTGTTTCTACCTTTGCCTTTTCTTCAGCCGCACCTTCTCTGCTACAGTGCCTTCTTTTTCCCTTGGCCTTGGCTTCTTCTTCAGCTTCCCCAACTTCTGCCTTCAGCCCTTTGCTTTTCTTCTTTCCCTTTCTTCTTCAGTCGCACCCTCTCTGCTGTAGTGCTTCTTCTTCCTTCCTTCTTTGGCTTCCTCAACTTCTTTCTTCTTCTTCAGCCTCCTATGCTTTCCTCCTTGGCCTCAGCTTCCTCTACCTTCTCCTTCTTTCTCTGCGGCTGCACCTTCCTCTTCTTTTCTTCTCTTCCTTGCACACACGAGTGCAAAACCTACCCCTACTCTCCCCCGTGTACACTCTCTCTATTTCTCTCTTAGGTTCGCTCTCCTAGAGCCAGCCAATCCGGTATTCGGGTCAGGTCACACGCACCCGGGTCCAGGTGCACCGACGTGGGTGGTGTTCGAGGAGTGTTGGGTAAACGGGTCAGGCAAGCAAGGTCCACGGGGTGTGGGCTGTAGACGAGGCAGGTGAGCGGGCGAGGGGACCTCACCCTGTGTTCTTGAGGTGATAAGCAGGAAACACAAATTCAACTTAAAGCACTCACCATGCTTCAACCTTCCCGAGGTGGGACTAAAAGTCCCACCCGCTTCGCACGTGCCTGCAGGAGATGTGCTGCCTAATTGCTACGGCTGCAAGACCTTGCAGGGCCTCTTTCCTGGCTGGATGCATGTGCTAGACCAACCATCGTCACTTGGGACTCTTCTGCCTGGAGCAATGCAACCAGGAGCGACCTTGCGAGTGAGCTTGCTCGTGCTCCAGTGGCGGCAGGGGGGTCGGACCTGCAATCACTCAATACGGCCTTGCAGCCTCATTAAACCACATGGGGATCTCCACCATGGCACGACGATGGTGTCTAGGTGGGTGGCTGGTCATGGGGTAGCCTAGGCGTGTGTGCCTTGGTCGCTCTGTGGATGTTGTGATGGGTGTGTTCGGTGGGCACTTGGAGAGGTGTTGGCAGTCGATGGAGATGGGGAAAATGCTCAGTGGATGATGGCAGAGGTTATGAGGGGTCTGGCGAGGTGTGTGGAAGCGTGGAGCGATGGAAGTGCCTTCGCCGGTGGTCAGCCGGAGATGAGGACAATGGTGGTGGTCTGCGGCATCAAGGGGATAAAAAAGCAATAAAGATAGGGGAAATAAAGAGAGGAGAGAGGGAAAGAGTTCTAACCTAATTTAATGGACAACGGGGGACAAGAGAGCGGCTGGTCGTACCTGTCGCCACCGGATAAGAAGCTTCCAGTGGAGGGAGAATGACGACGACGAAGGGGCCGGAGGTGCGTGCGCGAGTATGGCACGACGTGGAGGAAGGAGGTGAAGACATCTTTGCCACTGGTATTGTGGCAGAGCGACAAGAAGGAGGAGATTTCACTGGAGCCTGCTAGACACTTGGCCAGAGAAGGGAAGAAATTAGAGGGTTTTCTCTGGCCAAGCCAAGCTGATTTTGTGCGGCCGGATCAGGGGGTCTTTTTATAGCATATGGTAGAGGATCTTGTGTTTGGAAGGCAAGCTTCCAAGTGCAAGAATCCTCACCGGAGAAGGACTCAGTGAGAGACCCAAATCTCTCGAGCGTTTGGATGAGAGATTAGGTGTGAATCAAGGCATGTGATTGTGTTCAGATTATAGGGAATTCCTCAGAAAAACTCCATTCCAAATCTGAGAGGAGATCTCTAAGGAATCAGGGAGAAATCCTCCTTTAATCCTCGCCGGAGTAGGACTCCTCCGCTTTAATGGTGGAGGGACCTAATTGCAAAGGGTGGTAGGAAGATAGGGGGGTCTACGTAATGATTTTCAAAAGCTAGGGGTCAAAATGTAATTGGGTGGACTATTTTGCAAAGTAGGTCAAGGTGACCTTCCCTTAGGTCCAAATTTTGGTAAAAACCTAATTTGGACCTAAGAAATCCAATGGTGAAGTTTGATTTTAGGTTTTACCACGTTTGACTGGATATTTTACATAAAAACCCAAATTAGGTCAAATAATTAGCTAGAACCCCTACTTAGGTCAAGATAGGTTCCAAAGGCCAAATTGAAGGTTAAAACCCTAGGAGATATTTTTCCATGAATATTAGAGGGTTTAGTTGATTTTATCTTGACCAGAACCTTATTGAATTAAGTGGATCTATTTTAAGGTTATAAGAAGTCATTTAATTCTTAGTTTGCACATGAACCCTTTTCTGACTGAACCAACCCACTTTTTATCTTGTTAAGATCATTTGAACTATGTTTAGCCCCTGAGAAATCCTGCTGATGTACTGCAATGGTAAAATTACAGTTTTACTCTTTATTTCAAGTTTTCTTCTCAGAATAGTTATTCCTTGAATTAGGCCCTTCTCTAGGTTATGTAGGAGCTTTTATTCTGTTTCTTAGGTCAAAATGAGCTAGTTAGGGATCATGATGGTGGTCCCATCACTGGGGATGACTTATGAGGATCTATCTGAAGAAGCAAAGAATTTAGTTGAATCATGGAATCCTGAGGAGTTTGATTTAAGTGATGAGGAGCAGAAAAACAATCCCTTAGAAGATGTAATTCAAAAGAAAGACAATTGGGTTCAAATTCAGAAGTCCACAGAACTAAAAGAATTTGAGATCTTGACTAATCTAGATTTTTATCTTACTCCCCCTTGGGCTGTGATTCTAAGGAATAATGAATTTCTATCCATTACATTTGAAGACTTGCATCATGATTTGGGTGACTCAAATAAGATTTTTGATCACCCCAGGGATAAGATTGAGGATTCTGATAAGTTCGAAACTAGTGAGATGGATGATAGGATCTTATTTGACTCACCTACTCGACATCCATCCATACCTAACTTGACTTGCTAAGTGGTTCCTTATACCATTTCAGACTACACCACTTAGGTTCCTCCTTTCATTTCCCATCACTTTCAAGACCCGTACGATATATTCCCCATAGACCATACTGTATCCACCTCATCCTTCTTCCTCATGCATCACATCCTAAGGTTGCCACGATTTACTTCTCACTCTGGCACCCGCATTAATATTTCTCTCTTTTGTAGCATCTGGCTGCAAATAATGTCAAGCCCGTTCACTTTACGTTTCTGACCATTTGGGCTTGGTATTCACCACCAGCTAATCTACATTTGTGGATCACTAATCCTTGCATTACATGATCTCATCTTCATTTTAATCTTGACTCAACCTATTTACCTGATCATTTCTTTTTGGGTTTAAGTTCGGCAAATGACGTTAAACTTAGCACTGGCTGGGAGTCAACCCAGTACTCTATACAAGTAGCTCTGCATCCTCTGCATCCATACTGACCTAGATTAACAAGCATAGTCAGGTGATATCCCTTCCTCTTGCTTATTACATTTTGATTTGCATGCATACATTTCAATGAGGACATTGTAATGAATAGGCATGGGGGGGTGGACATTGCAAGTCTTATCTTTATGTCTGAAAAAAAAATGCATTTAGGCATAAAGAATTTTTATTAAGGTTTTATTAGGGATTTATTCTTAAGTTGATTCCTGAGTTTAGAATCCAGTATAATTTCACACTTACACGTAGAATTTGTAATGTATCCTATGTGAAGATTGATAAACATCTTTAGTTTGTTGAGAAGAAGCATTGCTTCTTCTCCTAAACCCTTGGATAGTACTTAGGGAGTCAGGTAAACTATCTTCTAACAGATCCACCAAACAAGTGTGAGGTGAGAGTATAAAGTCTACTGGTGCCCTAAGGCTATGAGGACTTAAACTCTGGATAATGAGATGAAGATATTCGGATTTAGGTATAGTTTTTGCTCTCGATTTCTGTGTACAAGTTCTTAGTGCAAATCTCTTGAGAGCCACCAAATAAGGCAAATATTCAAAGAGCGGGTTCTGATAAAACTAGGACTGAGGTGGATAGTCATGATTATTTTTTACGGAATCCTCAGTTGAAGGAGGGTGTTAATTGGTCATGCGTGTTTCGCGTGTTAGAAATCGAGGTTACAAGTAACTCGTCATCGTAGTTGCAAAACATGTCGATCAGATAAAATTTATACCGAAACTGCAAGGGAGTCCCGGGTCGAACACATGGAGGTGATGTTTACTTTAGTTGAAAATCGCATTTTGATTCGTTTCTTTTTGGTGTTTTCAGGTTTTGTTATTTTTTTGTGTTTTAAAATAAAAGACAAGCAAATGATTCACAAGATAGAGATGTGGAACAAATATGATATATATATCAATTCCATGTCGATTACAATGAACTATTAAAGCATAAAAAGAGAGGGAGGTGAGAGGAAATCTCCCAAATCGGCTATTCGACAAGACGACGGCGCCTGGCGGAAGCTTGGACGAAGGAGGTGAGGAGTGGGACGATGGAGGTGAGATGCTGGGGGACGTCGGGTTGAGGAAAGCATCGACGTGGCTCCGGAATGGAGGTGAGAAGATAGAGTTTATCTGCTACTGGAATGGAGGTGGGAGGACGGGTCCAAGGTGACCTATGAAGGGAGATGGGAAGTTGGAGGAGTATTTGGTGGGGCAGAGGTTCGCTACACTAATAGGCACCTTGGGAGCTTGAGAACAAGCTCTAATGGAGCATTGGTAGGCTTGCTAGAGCTTGGGAATAGGTGGGAGTAGAGTATAGAGATGGCTTGGAAGGGAGGGGGTGTAGGTCCTTTTATAGTGGAGGAGAAGAGGCTAAAAATGGATAAAGGACCTTTAGTGACCTCCCGATCGTCACTAGAAACGTTGCTGTAGATAGCTCACCTCCACCCACGTCCATAGCTGGCTCTGCTGGCTTGCAATGAAATAGCGACGGCTGTAAGCGTCACTGTAGGTTAGCCCAACTGTCGCTGAAAGCTAGCACCAACCGCCCTTGCACCCACGCCACGCTGCCTCGCTCATCACGCGTGCTGACTACGCGTGCTCGGCTGTGTGTGCCTTGCTCTGTGCTAGCTTGCATGTGCGCATGCGCTGGCGCTGGCACTCATGCGCCCGCCCAATTGCGAATTTGAGGGGCTACGGGGATTCGAACTCGTGCCCTCCTTTTGCAAACCAATGCTCCCACCATTGCAGCAAACCTTCCCTTATGTTGTGTGGAGTGGCTTGATGCATCAGCTTCACAGCCGTTGGATCAAGATCCAATGGCTAGGATTGAAGGGCATGGATGAAGGAGTTGAGCAGTGCTGCTGGCCGGTGTTGGGCAGCCTGGATGGCGCCACGTGGCGTCATCTAGGCCGTCCATCTTCTTCTTCTTGTAGAGGGTGCTACGGAGCTCAGATCAAGATGATTCCCGCAATGTTGAATTGCGATCGTTGCTCTGGATCCATCCGTACGATTGGATTTTCCATCTGAAACTCATATGGATGTCTCATTGCCCCCTAGCCATATAAAATGGAGGAATTAATATATAAAATATACAACTATCCTAAATGCCATGCAGTGGATGTTACGCAATATTTATAACATGATATGCAAATCTAGGTATAGGAACATGCATGAATAGTCATTTTACATTCAATAAATGTGTTTGCATCATACCCCCATGCCTATCTTTGCTAGTCCCTAGCAAAATTAAACTATATGCTTTGTATAAAAGTAGAATTAGGATTAGATCACTTAGGCCTAAGTCTTTTATTAACAATAAAAAATTTCAACTAAGGTCCTAAGCTATGAAAACTCAACAGTACCCGGGTGTCTACCAGAATGCAGACCGCCTAAGTTCTCGCCTTATTTGAGAAGGGAAGATATATATATTTTATTTTTCTTTTTTTCTAATTTTTTTGTACTTTTAGAGTTTGAGAGTTCCAGGATAACTTTTTACGGCTACCTGACCTGCCCAAGACTTGAAAAAGACTCTAAGTACTAAGCATCTTTGTGAAAAAGTGATAGACTCACAAAACAACCGTTAAGATGGACTACGGGTTTCTATGACCCTAGATGACCCTGCCTAAAGGTTTATATTTACGATTGGTAGCCTTCTCCCTACTTTTATTTAATGGGTCAACACAAGGGCGAACACAGTGTATATCTCCCTGGTTTATTCTACTTCCCTGCTTCTTCCCTAAGTGTTTTGGGAATTATTGTGAATGTTTTTTGTGAGTTGGGTTCTGGACAACCAGCCAATGAGTTGTTACCAATGACAAATTGCCAGCCATACTTGTGTGGTGAAGTGTGATTTTATTTATTTTTTTTATTTTCTCCTTTTTCTTTTTTTTTGAGTGTTTCTATTTTCTTTTTTTTCTAAGTAGGTGGCTTCCCTGATCTAAGATTTACCTAAAGGCATTACAATGAAAATGGTTTTGTGGCTAGGCTCTAGACAACTGACCAATGAGCTGTTACCACCGACAACTTGCCAGCCATACCACCCAAGTCGGTCCCCTAGCTACCTAATTTCCATAAAAATTGTCAGAAAGTGAGTCAGTGCAAAAAATGCGTGTAGATGCTTAGGCTTAAAGTCCCCCCAAATTAGAGGGCGGGTTGATAAGTCGCATACTTATCATCCCAATTTAATTACCAAATTAAAATGAATTTTAATTGGTGAGGACTCGAGACTAAATCCACATTTGAGTGGACACTTGGGTTAATTAAACCCGAAGACCTGAAGAGTCTAGGTGTTTAGGTCCTCTCGTATCATTTCCTAAAGTTAATAACTTCCAAATGCCTAAGTTCTCTTTTCCTAATTTCTTTTTTTCTCTTTTTTCAAAATTTTAATTATTTTTAATTTTATAAGAAACTAAAAGAAATTCTATGGAGTTAACATAATGATTTCAGGAATTGATTATCCACCCCCCCATGCCTAAATGATGCAATGTCCTCATTGTAAAAATAAAGACATGAAAAGGGCAGAGTAAATAAAACATCACCTAAGTGTCGTGAAAATCCGGTCAGCTCCACAGAGAGGAGTGTATACACACGTGCTAAGTTTAATGCCTTCAACTAGGCATAACATACATACAAAGAAGAAATTGAGAATTCATAAGTGCGGGCCAGAATCAAAATAAAAAGGTTGATCCTGAAACCCGTCTGCAGAAGATGTCCACAGACGTGGACGAGATTATGGTGTAGACCCGTGCCCTAGGGCCTAGTGGTTCTCAGGTTCTAGATGAAAATCACCCAGAACCGAAGGTTGATGTGTTTACGGGGCTGGGCTTGCGGTTTAGTGGTGTGCAACCCAAGACCAAAGTGTCGGACAACGAGTAAAGATAGTTCAATAGGTGTGGTTGTCCACTTAACATCTAGCTTAGAAAAATAATCATTTATTCCAGGCTTGGGTCGCATGTGAAAGATATCATAAGGGTCCGTATAGAAGATAGGTGGTTTTAGGTCAATAGGTACCCTTATATCCAAACTTGTTTTTCCCTCAAAATTAACCTCCCAAATTTTTATTTCCAACTTCCTATCCTCTGAAATCAAGGTTTCCGGGACCTCTAGATCATTGTACACCCCATCTAAAGTACCCAAGTCCAACAATTGTGGCTTAATTAGGATTGACTTGGGCACAATGATCTCAAAAGTATGTTCATTCAGCTCCTCAGGGTGTGGTTGAGGAATGGGGCTACTAATTGAGTCGTCAAGTATCGGATCCTCTAAGTTAGCCCCAATCGAATTAGAATCTTCAGTAGTTGGGCTACCAAATTGGTCGTCATACTCCTCGAGCTTGTATGTCTCACTAAAATCATTCTCCTCAAGCTTAAGTGAGACTTCACTAAGAGATTCCTCACCCTCAAAATCAAAGAATTCATGATCCTCATTTGTATATGTCTCAACATCACAAGTCATTTCATCATCCAAGGAGACATAATTTTCTTCGTTTCCTGACTTGGGGAACTCAGGTGAATCAATCGGTTCATCCTTAAAGGGTTGCTCTAGACCAATCTGGTCATCTCCAATCTCCGAATATGTATCCCCCTCGACAGGCGCTTGAGTGGGTTCAGACATTGGCTCTCCTGAAGAGAGTTCATCTTGAGAATTATCCCATGATTTGACTAGTGCAACCACGAATTTCATCCTCAACCTCGATAATTTCCCAAGAAGAAACTCACCTAGGTCCCTATCCCTAACACTTTGGAGCAAATCCAATAGAGAACTATTAAGCTCATCAATCATTTTGATCATAGGCTCCAATGCTTCAGTTCATGGTGTTGGCTAGGCTTCTAAAGATTGTATGGTGTTCCTCAAATTAGCCAACACTCTATCTTGGATCTGGTTCACTTGAACCGATTGGTTTAATTCAAGTTTGGGTGGGTTTGGGTTGAATCTAGAGGAGTCAAGATGTCGAGGTTCTCGGGTCCCTCCTTGAAAGTAGGTCGTTCTAGGCTGTTCAAAGGATGGTGGCGACCTATATTCAATGGAATACTAGGGAGGGTAGGTGTTATAATCATGATATCCTTCCTAATTGTAGATCGGGTTGGTTTGGTCATCAAAGGATGGAGATCAATAATCATTGTAGCTCCGGGAAGGATAGTAATCATAGTCTTGTTGTCTAGGGTTAGGCCCTGCACACTGAGGTTCGGATTCATATCCCCAATCAAAGTCATCTCAGCTAGTGGATGGGTAATTACAAGTCAAGTCGGGATAGTAATCGTCTTGGGGATAAGTGGTGGTAGGAGGATAGGATGTGAAATGTGTGTAGGATGTGGAAGGGTACATGGTGAAGTAAGGAGGGAAATCAGAAGAGAAAGGAGCCCTGCAATACAAAAATACATGCCTGTCCTTAGTTTGGGTAGCCTAAAGTTCTACAGACTCTCAGAATCCATCCTAAGATTATAGATGATTTACTCTACTTATGTCCAGGCAATCCAACCAGTTAGAAGGAGGGACTGGGGAGAAGGTTCTTCCTTTGGCTTGCAACTCCGGTTCCTAGTGTACCCCCCAGCCACGGTCATTTGACGCTACTCCCCTAGCTAGACATCAGATTGACTAGTATAAGTATGTTAATCATGAACAATCTCAATCTGGATCCCGACGAGCGAACCAGTCCTTAGGGCCAACGTCTAATCAATTTTAGTTAGGCTTGGGACAATGGTGCTTCAGGAATGTGATGGGCCCTTTAGATGGGTTGGGCCCTTAATTATCAATTAAAATGTTTGTGCATGCACAACTAGGGTTCTCAAACAAGGTTATTTGATGATGTGTCTTTTAGGATTTAACCTTGCTTTGAGCTTTTAGGGTTTAATTCTTAGGTTGGTTCAATCAAGGTTTAGTAGAACACTCCAAGTTTTGAAAACACGGGTGATGATATGTTCCTTTAAAAATAAAAAATAATGTGGAGTGCCTGGTTCAGCTCTAAGAATCAACCCTAAGTGGCAAGCTACTTAATGGATTAGTTTTAGATTGAGTGGTGCAGCACAAACAACTCAATCATTGGCCTATTGCACCACTTAGTTAAGGCACACAAGAATGCTTAACCTATTTAGATTTCTACTAACTTATGTGTATTTAGTTGAAATGTACCGGGTGCACAGGTCAGATCTCGGTTAAGTGGTAGAATCAAAGTGATTGTGCGCCTTAGGATAAGAAGTTATGGGTGTTAAGTGTGTAGCTTTCAAAAAATCCCACAATCAGATAACACTTTCTTTTTTATTTATTTCTGTGGATGGCGAGGTGAGTGGAGGTGGTAAACAAACAACCAAATCTATCCTAGGGTTTATAAAAAGGACCTAAGTTGATTTGGGTTTGAGTTATTTGGTTATGGAATGAAAACTAAGGTGGGGGTGGTGTGGGGGACACTTACAAAACACTCTACCCGCACTTTACTCTGGTCTACCGCACTTGGATCTCCATGCTAGGGTACTTGCAAGACAGTATATCAAAGACAAGTAAGGTTAGTGTTATGTAAATGCAAGGAAATGCAATAAACAATAAAGTAAATTCTGTTGCCTCTCCGGCAACGACGCCAAAGTGGTTGTGTGTGTTTCGCGTGTTAGAAATCGAGGTTACAAGTAACTCGTTGTCGTAGTTGCAAAACACATCGATCAGATAAAATTTATACCGAAACTCCAAGGGAGTCTCAAGTCGAACACAGGGAGGCGACGTTTACTTTAGTTGAAAATCGCGCTTCGATTTGTTTCTTTTTGGTATTTTCTGGTTTTGTTATTTTTTTGTGTTTTTGAAATAAAAGACAAGCAAATGATTCACATGATAGAGATGTGGAACAAATATGATATATATATCAATTCAATGTCGATTACAATGAACTATTAAATCATAAAAAGAGAGGGAGGTGAGAGGAAATCTCCCAAATCGGCTGTTCGCAGAGACGATAGCGCCTGGCGGAAGCTCGGATGAAGGAGGTGAGATGCTGGAGGATGTCAGGTTGAGGAAAGCTTCGACGTGGGTTCAGAATGGAGGTGAGAAGACGGATTTGATCTGCTACCAGAATGGAGGTGGGAGGACGGCTCCAAGGTGACCTACGAAGGGAGATGGGAAGTTGGAGGAGTATTTGGTGGGGCAGAGGTTCACTACACTAATAGGCACCTCGGGAGCTTGAGAACAAGCTCTAATGGAGCGTTAGTAGGCTTGCTAGAGCTTGGGAGTAGGTAGGAGTAGAGTAGGTAGATATGGCTTCGAAGGGAGGGGGTCTAGGTCCTTTTATAGTGGAGGAGAAGAGGCTAAAAATGGATAAAGGAGCTTTAGCAATTTTCAGACCGTCGCTGGAAACGTTGCTGTAGACAACTTGATGAACACACATAAATTCAAGATAAATTGCTTATTTTTGATGGTTCCCAAGCTTAGCATTGCATATCATGTTATAAATATTGCATAACATCCATTGCATGGCATTTAGGATAGTTGTATATTTTATATATTAATTCCTCCAATTATATGGCCAGGGGGCAATGTGACATTCATATAGGTTTCGGATAGAAAATCCGACCGTACGGATTGATTCGGAGCGACGATCGCAATTCGACATCGCGGGAATCATCTTGATCCGAGCACCGTAGCACCCTCTAGAAGAAGAAGAAGATGGACGGCCCAGATGGAGCCATGTGGTGCCATCCAGGCCGCCCAACACCAGCCAGCAGCTTTGCCCAACTCCTTCATCCAAGCCCTTCAATCCTAGCCATTGGATCAAGATCCAATAGCTGGGAGGCGGACGCACCAAGCAACTCCACGCAACACAAGGGAAGGATTGCCGCAATGTTGGGAGAGCTGGTTTGCAAAGGAGGGGCGCGGGTTCGAATCCCCACAGCCCCTCCAATTTGCAATTGGGTGGGCGCATGGAGCGGCAGCGGCAACGCCAATGCAAGGTAGCTCGCGCGTGCACGTGCAGGCCAGCACATAGCAAGCGTGCATGCCAGTGCATAGCACACGCGCACACAGCCGGGCCCGTGCGGTCAGCGTGCGTGATGAGCGAGGCAGGCAGCACGGGCGCAAGGGAGGTTGGCGCCAACTTTCAGCGACAGCTGGGTTGACCTACAGCGACGCTTATAGCCATCGCTATTTCATTACAAGCCAGCAGAGCCAAGTATGGGCGTGGGTGGAGGTGAGCTGTCTACAGCAACGTTTCTAGCGACGGTCTGGAAATCGCTAAAGGTCCTTTAATCCATTTTTAGCCTCTTCACTATAAAAGGACCTACACCCCCTCCCTTCCAAGCCATCTCTAGCTACTCTACTCCCACCTACTCCTAAGCTCTAGCAAGCCTACCAATGCTCCATTAGAGCTTGTTCTCAAGCTCCCAAGGTGCCTATGAGTGTAGCAAACCTCTAACCTACCAAATACTCCTCCAACTTCCCATCTCCCTTCATAGGTCACCTTGGAGCCATCCTCCCACCTCCATTTCGGTAGCAGATCAACTCGGTCTTCTCACCTCCATTCCGGAGCTACGCCGAAGCTTTCCTCAACCCGACGTCCTCCAGCATCTCACCTCCGTCGTCTCGCTCCTCACCTCCTTCGTTCGAGCTTCCGCCAGGCGCCATTGTCTCACCGAACAGCCGATTCAGGAGATTTCCTCTCACCTCCCTCTCTTTTTGTGCTTTCATAGTAGATTGTAATAAACATTGGACTGATATATATACCATTTTCATTCCTCATCTCTATCTTGTGCTTCATTTTCTTGTCTTTTATTTCAAAAACATAAAAAAATAACAAAACCCTAAAATACCAAAAGGAAACAAAACGAAGCACGGTTTTCACGTAAGGTAAACGTCGCCTCCTTATGTTTGACCTGGGACTCCCTTAGAGTTTCGGTATAAATTTTATTTGATCGATGTGTTTTGCAACTACGACGGCAGGTTACTTGTAACCTCGATTTCTAACACGCGAAACACGACATGACCATTTTGGTGCCGTTGCCAGAGAGGCAACGGAATTTACTTTATTGTTTATTGTGCTTCTTTGCATTTACATAGCACTAACTCTACTTGTATTTGATCTACTGTCTTGCAGGTACCCTAGAATGGAGATCCAAGTGCGATAGATCGGAGTAAAGTGCGGGTAGAGTACTTTGTAAGTGTCCCCCACTTCCCCCCCCATTGGTTCATTTCGCCACAATCATAACCAAGATTTAATCTACTTAGGTGTTTGCATAAACCCTAGGATAGACTTTGTTTGTCTTGTTTTCCACCTTCACCCATCTCACCCACATCTTATATAAAAAAAAAACAAAAAGATATTTCTGTGGGACAAATCAATTTACACACTCTATACACCCACATTTGAGGCACATAATCAGACTTGATTTTCATCTACTCAACCGGGCTTCCGACCTGTGGACTCGGTACACGAATTCAACACATAAAAAAGTAGAAATCATATTAGGTTAACCATCTTTTTGTGTGCCTTAATCGGTGGTGCATTTGAGCCAATTGAGTGAATTGTTTGGGTCGCACCACCTAATCTAAAAGAGGTTCTTTTTCTAACTACCCCATTGAATTCAATAATTAGGTCAAGCCAGGCACTCCATATTTTTCTTGATTTCTAAAGGAAAATACTTGAACACGTGCTTTCAACAACAAACTTGGTTTGCCTCACAATATTTGGTTGAAAACACCTAATATTTGAATCCTAAAAGCTATTAAGTAATATTTGAATCCTAAAACTCACCTCATTATTAATAATCTTGCTTGAAAACCTCTTGGTTGTGCACATTCACACGTTCTCAAACAAATCATTAAGGGCACAACCCATTAAAGGCCCATCACATTCCAGAGCACCAATTTCCCAAGCCTAACTAAAATCAATTAGACGTTGGCCCTAAGGATTCATTCACTCATCGGGATCCAGATTGAGAATATTCATGATTGACCTGCTTATGCTAGTTAATCTGATGTCTAGCTAGGGGAGTAGCATCAAACGACCGCGGCTGGGGGGTACACTAGGAACCGGAGGCGGAAGCCAAAAGAAGAACCTTCTCCCCAGTCCCTCCTTCTAATTGGTTGGATTGCCTGGACATAAGTAGAGTAAATCGTCCATAATCTGAGGATGGATTTTGAGAGTCAGTAGACCTTAGGCTACCCCATCTAAGGACAGGCTTGTATTCTTGTGCTGCAGGGGTCCCTTTTTTCTTTTCCCCGTCCTTTCGACTTCCTTCTAGTGTATGCTTGGGTGGAGGTCATTGAACCCTAGATTGGAAGGACCTTTAGATCATTCAAGGAGGTAGAGGTTGAGCTATAGCCAAGCAGATCCCATGGCTGATCAACAATTACCTCCCCACCTCCGAACCAGCAGGAGCTGATTTAGAGGCAGTTGGAAGAATTGTAGCAGATGTAGCAATGGTTACAATGCATGCATGGTCAGGGCGCTCGGCCCTTGAAGGATTTTTACGATGCTTCAAACTATGGGGAATGTCCCGGCATCATGATTCCCGCTGGAGACATTGAAATCAAGCCCCAAGTCTTAAGTTTGATTAAGCATTTCATGGGCTTGGCTCGAAGGACCCATTCCAGCACCTGGAAGATCTAACCACGTTGGTTCAAACCATTAGAGCAAGGAATGTGAACGAAGAGCAAATGATCATGAGGATTTTCCCCCACTCTCTCAGGGATAAGGCTGCACATTGGTACCGGACTATAGGAAGGCCGATTGAAACTTGGGCTGCTCTTAAGTCGGCTTTCTTGAAGAAATTCTTCCCTATCAGAAGGACCAATGCTTTGCGACGGGCGATTACCACTTTCGCCCAGCGGCCGGGGGAACCGTTTCATGGTGTCTGGGAGCGATTCCAGGAACTTTTGAGGAAGTGTCCACACCACGAGGTGTCGAAATGGCAACTCGTGCAGATTTTCTATCACAGGTTGGTTGAGCAACTCCGTAATCATGTGGATGCCTCCTGCGGAGGCAATTTTCTCAACAGGGATGCAGATAGCGCATACGACCTGTTTGAGGAAATGAGCGAGAACTCAATTAATCATGCCTCCATGGATGCATTCAATCGGTCCCAACAACCTAGGTCAAGTGCTAATGAGATCCAGGACTCTCATTCATTTGACATGGAATTAATTTGTAATAAACTGGATAAAATGGACTTGGTTGCTAAGAAAATGGAAGAATGGATGTCTGGGAATTCAGGAAACACTTCTTTACCCACTCAATCCCAGAATTCGGGATTCCATTCCTCACGAGCTCCCACAGGGCGAGAATTTGTGAATCAACTCGATTTGGCTCAACTTGTGAGCCAGGATTTCTTGGAACCATATGGGTTCCAAACTGGGGCCTTTGATCCCAGTTTCTCTGATCCTTCCTTCTCTTCATCCTCGTTTTATGAGGATGCATATGCAATGTTGGAGAATGTTAGGTCCAACCCGTATTCCAGCACTTTCAACTCGGGATGGAGGAACCACCCTAACTTCTCTTGGAAAAATCAGGGGCAACAGACCCAATCTCGACCCAGCAACTATGCATCTCAAAAACCCATGGGTCAGGGTCAAGTATACACCCAGTTGCCCCCAAGACCAGTTAATCAGCCATCTTGGAATGCCCAACAATCTGCGGGGCAGGATGATTTGAACCGGCAGATGGTGGAAATGCAAGGGTCCATGCTTCAGCTTATGCAACAAATGAAGACATCCTTGGATAACTTACAATCCAGGTTAATTGCAAACACCCAACAACCCGGATCCCTACCATCTCAACCCGTACCAAACCCACGTAATGTGCAAAATCAAAGCAATAGAGCCCAAGGGTATGGGAATCAAAGGGACCCACACATGCATGCTCAGGTGATTGAGCAGGGTCCCTCTTCTTCCTCTTCTGGTTACATGACCAACCAAGGCCCTCCAATCTTCATTAATCCACCTCAAGACCCAAACCCTTATGCCTCTGCAAACTCTGTCACCTTGAGAAGTGGGAAGCAGACCCAAAACCCAGAATTACCTTCTAGAAGTCAAGATCCTAGGGAGCTTGAGAAAGAGAAGGACGAGGCAGAAGAAGACAATAAGGCCTAGGGACCGAAAATTGAAAAATCCACCCATATTCCATTCCTTGAGGTCCTATTGAAAACCAAGAAGAAGAAAACCATAGACAACAATGAGGAGCTTTTGAATTTATTCAAGAGCATAGAGATCAATATTCTGCTCCTCGATGCTATTAAGCACATCCCAGCTTACGCTAAATTCTTGAAAGAACTATGCACCCAAAAGCGTAAGCCGAGAGAACCCACTTCGAGGAAGGTGATTCTCTCTGAGCAGGCAAGTTCTATAATCCTGCATCACCTTCCTTAAAAGAAGAAAGATCCAAGTGCCCCCTTGATCTCATGCATTATTGGGGAATACACTTTTGATAGGGCACTATTGGACCTAGGTGCATCCATCAACCTAATCCCAACTTCTATTTATGAGAAGTTTGGGTTAGGTGAACTCAGACCAACCTCAGTAATGCTACAATTAGTGGACCGATCGGTCATCACACTAAGAGGCGTTATTGAGGATGTAATTATCAAGGTCAAGGATTTCTATTTTCCTATAGATTTCCTCATCCTTGACATGGATGTACCTAATGATTTGAGGAACATGCCCATCATTCTGGGGCATTCGTTCCTAGCTACCACCAAGGCCAACATAAACTGTGAAAGTGGTAGTATGGAGATCGCCTTTGGGGATAATAAATTAACTCTGGATATTTTTAAGGCGATAAGAGGATTTGAGGATTGTGGATTCATTGAGGAACTCGAGGATCAGGATCTTGAGACATGTATGACAATCAATGCACTCGAGGACTCCATTAGCTTTAGCGAACACAACCCACAACCCTCCTCCGTGGTAGACCTGCCACATCCTAAAGAGGCTATTAATTTTGTTCATTCCTAGCCTCTTCCATTGGATCGTCCTGATGAATCTTCATCAGCATCCTCCCTTCCTTCGATTCTAAACCCACCCCAGCTGGAATTAAAACCATTGCCCAAAAATTTGAAATATGAGTTCTTAGGACCTGGAAACACGCTCCCTGTGATTATTAGTGCTGATTTGACTAAGGAGCAAGAATTAAGGTTAATTAAGGTCCTTAAGAACAACAAGGAGGCAATTAGTTGGACCATCCACGACCTTAGGGGGATCAAGCCATCTTATTTTAATCATCGTATTTTCATGGAAGATGGATCCTGCCCTTCTAGCGAAATGCAAAGGAGACTAAACCCGAATATGCGAGAAGTGGTCAAGAAGGAGATAATTAAGTGGCTCGATGCTAGGATTATTTACCCAATCTTAGATAGTTCGTGGGTTAGCCCCATTCAAATTGTACCTAAGAAGGTGGGAATAACCGTTACAACTAATGAGAAAGGGGAAACCTTCACCACTCGTTTAGCTTCTGCTTGGAGAGTCTGTATTGACTATAGGAAGTTGAACACTGCCACTAAAAAGGATCACTTACCCTTGCCATTCATCAATCAAATCCTCGAAAGGTTAGCTGGGTAAAAATATTTTTGCTTCCTGGACGGTTATTCGGGATATAACCAATTCCCTATCCATCCCAAAGACCAAGAAAAGACAACTTTCACATGTCCCTACGGAACCTTTGCATTTCGTAGAATGTCGTTCGGGCTTTGCATTGCGCTTGCGACTTTTCAAAGGTGCATGATGGCCATCTTTTCTGACATGGTGGGAGATTGTCTTGAGGTGTTCATGGATGATTTCTCCATTTTCGAAGATTCTTTTGAGTCTTGCCTGGCTAACCTAGAATTGATCCTTCAGAGATGCATCAAAACACGGCTGGTCCTTAGCTGGGAAAAGAGCCACTTTATGACTCAGGAGGGCATCGTCCTGGGTCACGTGGTTTCTAATCGGGGAATTGAAGTTGATAGAGCTAAGGTGGATGCTATCTCTAGACTTCCTCCACCCACATCCGTAAAATAGATTCGCTCTTCTCTTGGGCATGTGGGTTTTCATAGAAGATTCATTAAGGACTTCTCGAAGGTTGCTCAGCCCTTGAGTAACCTTTTGGCCAATGACGCGCCATTCGAGTTTGATGAATCATGTCGTAAGGCATTTGATTTATTGAAAACAACCATCACCTATGCCTCGGTATTGCAACCACCGGTCTGGATAGCCCCATTTGAGATTATGGTTGACGCATCTGATTATGCCGTCGGGGCTGTCTTGGGTCAAAAGATTGAGAAAAAGCCCTCTGTGATTTACTACGCTGGCAAAACTCTGGACGAGGCCCAGAGGAATTAAAATGTTACTGAAAAAGAATTGTTAACTGTAGTTTTTGCTTTAGAAAAATTCAAGGCTTATCTGTTAGGTTCTCGCATCATCTATACCGACCACTCAGCCTTAAAACATCTCTTGGCCAAAAAGGATGCCAAACCCCAGCTTATTCACTGGATTCTGCTACTTCAAGAGTTCGATCTTGAAATCAGGGATAAAGCTAGGGCACAAAATGTAGTGGCGGATCACCTTTCGAGAATCCTAATTGATTCCCCTCATCCAGATGTTCCGATCTCTGATACTTTTCCAGATGAAACTATCCTCACAATCTCGGGAATCCAAAACCCCTGGTTTGCAGATATTGTCAATTATTTGGCCATTGGTCAAATCCCCCAGGATTGGACCAAACAACAACGGGATAGACTTGTATCTAAGGGTAAATATTATTTTTGGGATGATCCCAAGTTGAACCGCATTGGCACTAATCAGATTATTCGTCGATGCATCTCGGAAGTCGAGTTCCATAGCATATTTGAGTTCTGTCACACATCCACTTGTGGTGGACACTTTTCTGGGAAAAAGACGGCTGCAAAAATTTTGCAATCCAGATTCTATTGGCCGTCATTATTTAAGGATGCCTAGGAATTCTCTAGGTCATGCACTTGATGCCAGACACTCAGGAACATGGCTAAGAGAGATATGATGCCCCTAAACCCAATTCTTTCCGTTGAAATTTTTGACATTTGGGGCATTGACTTTATGGGACCATTCCCTCCTTCATTTGGATACCAGTATATTCTGGTCACTGTTGATTACGTGTCCAAGTGGATTGAGGCAATTCCCACCTGGACCAATGACCACAAGGTGGTCATCGATTTTGTGAAGAGAAATATCTTCAGTCGGTTCGGGGTTCCTAGGGTAATTATCAGTGATGGTGGCACACATTTCAATCATGCCCAGTTTCAAAATTTATTGGGGAAATACAGGGTGAGCCATTGGATTTCCACACCATACCACCCTTAGACGAACGGACAAGCTGAGGTCTCCAATCAGGAGATCAAGAACATTTTGCAGAAAATCGTTAGGCCTGATAGGAAGGATAGGACCCAAAAGCTAGATGATGCTCTTTGGTCTTACCGTACGGTGTACAAAACACCTATCGGTATGTCTCTGTTCCGTCTAGTGTTTGGGAAGGTGATGTAAACACATCTACACTACTTAAGATGTCTATTTATGCATGTTCTTAAGCATAGGATTGCATTTCATGATATAAATATTGCATAACATGCATCAACTTGCATTTAGAGTAGTTTGAATAAAATGGAGGTTAATTGTCTCCTTTTACGTGCTTGGATAGGGCAAACATTTTATCAGGGCCTCGGATCAAAGATCCAACCATATGGATGTGATCAGGGTGACGATTGGAGTTCAACGACTCAAAGATAGCCCTAATCAGACATCTGTAGCATCAGATAGTGACCAGGGAACCCTAGAAGATCAAGGGTCAGGATGGTGCAAATATACACTTCAAATGACAAATTCGACCACATGGATGAATTCGGATCGACGATCGTAGCCCAACGACGCAAAAATCAAGTCAATTCGACATCCGTGGCACCATCTACAACTTCCATAAGATGGATGGCCAAGATGGTGTGATGTGGCACCATCCCAGCCGCCCAAACGGCTGCATGAATCTCTGAAGGCCCCGCACCCGCTCCCTCTCCGTCGTTGGATCTCGATCCAACGGCTGTGATCAGCTGTGCCTAAAGGAGCCCGCTCGACCATCCGCGCCTCGTAGCACAGCGGTCGAGCACGCTTACACGAGCTGCAGGCGCGGGTTCAAGCCGCAGCGAAGGGGAGGAAGGCGCGGGCGAGCGAGCGCGGGCGGGCATCAGATCTTGATTGGACGGCCGCCTGCGCTCAATCGAGATCACGCGCGATTGAACGCGCGGCGTCACGCGCGATCGCACGCGCCAGGCGGGCGCAGCAGCGGGCGAAGATGCGTCTTAAACCGTCCAATCTCGCGATCGGACGGCTGAGATCTGAAGTACGTGGGTGTATGCGTTGTGTGTGGGCAGCTGAGGAGGCACGCGTGGGCACGGAAGCTACGCCCACGTTGGGGACTTTAGTGATGGATTTATCCGTCACTAAAGACCCCTCATTTATTATTTTAAAGTTGTAATGACCATTTTGCCCCCACTCCTTGCAATTATAAAAGGAGATCCCCTCCATATGAAATTCTCATCCCTTCCTTCTCTTCTCTACCTCTCCAAAGCTCAAGAGAAGCTAGTCCCACACCAGGGATGCTTCTCGCGAGATAAAGTCCAAATTTTTGCCCCCTTCGGAAGTGGATCCCATGACGATGACGGCGTGCTGCTCCATTCACGTTCTTCTGCTTCGTCCTCCTTTGTCCTGCTTCGTCCTCCTTCGTCTAGGCGTCGTCCCGTTCGGCTCGTCCTCCAAGCAACCGTCGAGGAGGATTTCTCTCTCCCTATTCTTTTTACTGCTTTCTAGTATAGATTTACTACTTTCTAGAGTAGTTTTGTTCGTCCTCCAAGCGACCGTCGAGGAGGACATTTCTCCCTTCATTCTTTTAATGCTTTCTAGAGTAAATTTATCACTTTCTAGTGTAATTGTTTTATGCTTTCTAGTTGTAATGAACAATCTTCTTAATGATAAATTCTTTGTTTATTCTACATCTCATTTTGATTTCTATGTGTAATATTCTCTCTCTCTCTTCTATTTATTGTAAATAATTAGATAGTTTTAAATTAAATTACTTCGTGACAAATAAAAAGAAACGCGTAGTTTTTAAATCAAACATCTGCCTCCCTGTGTTCGACCCGGAATTTCAATTTCGGTATAAATTTTATTTGTTGAACACGAATTCTTCGCTTTCAAACTACGACAGGTTTACCAAAACCGAACACGTTAGCGTAGCGATTCGTGCGTTCAACACTTTGGCGTCATTGCCGAGGAGCAATTCGTTACGTTCAACATTTTGGCGTCGTTGCCGGGGAGGCAACGATATTTGATTTCTCTTCGTGTTTTGTAACTTACAAATCATTTACCTCACTTTTCTCCTTTCTTATTGTAATTGCAGGTACTCTTTTGAGGCAGGCAAAATGGTAGATCGGAGAAAACTGCTGCGGAAGGTTCTGTAAGTTATCCCCCATTCTTTCCCCTTCCATAGATTTCATTTGCCACATTAAATCCAAATTCCAATTAACCTAGGTGTTTGTATAAATCCTAGGAATAGTTTGGTTGTTTGGATTCTCACTCACATTCATTCCACCTTCATTTATATAAAAAAAATAAAAAGATAATTTTGTGGGGCAATTTTCAACAAACACACAACGTACACCCACATTTAAAGGCACTTAACCGAATTGATCTGTTTCTACTCAACCAGGTTCTGATCTGTGGAATCGGTACACAAAAAGCAACACATAAAAGAGTAGAAATCATTATAGGTTAACCATCTTTGTGTGCCTAACTTAGTGGTGCATTTGTGGCCAGTTGTTTGAGTTGTTTGTGTCGCACCACTTCAAATAAAATCAACTAATCAAGTAGCTGCCACTTAGGTTCAACTCTTAGGGATTTACCAGGCACTCCACATTCCTTTTAAGCTTTAAAGGAAAACATCTTCACCTATGCTTTCAAAACCTGGTGTGCCAATGAAACTTGTTTGAAAACACCTAAAGTGGAATCATAAAAGCTACTAAGCAAGATTTGAACCTTAAAATTTACCTCATCAAAAATAATCTTGCTTGAAAACCACTGGTTGTGCACGCACACACAAATCAATCAATCATTAAGGGCACAACCCATTTAAAGGGCCCATCACATTCCAAAGCACATTCAAACCTAGCCCTTAATAAAACAGAGTAGACGTTGGCCTTAAGGATTGGACTTGCTCTTCAGAATCCAGAACGAGATTATTTTCGATTAGTCTGTTTCTACTGTTCAATCTGATGTCTAGCTAGGGGAGCAGAGTCAAACGATCACGGCTGGGGGGTACACTAGGAACCGGAGGCATAAGCCGAAGGAAGAACCTTCTCCCTAGTCCCTCCTTCTAATTGGTTGGATTGAACAGACAGAAGTAGATCAAATCAATTCTTTATCTCAAGATGGGTTTTGGGAGTCTGTAGGTCTGTAGGCTAACCCATTTAAGGACAGGTTTAATTGTTTGTATTGTAGGGCACCTTTCTTCCTCCTGTGTCTCATGAATCCTTCCACATATTTCACGCATTCCCGCTCTTTCCCTCCTGTTGTGAATTATCCTCAACAAGACGATTATCCCGACTCATATTGTAATTGACCATCAGTTAGTTGGGATAACTCAGATTGGGGATACAGTTCCGGACCTCTGTGTTTAGGGTCTAACCCTGAACACTTTGATTCTGATTTCTATCCTTCTCAGAGCTACATCGATTATAGATCGTCTTCCTTTCATGAACAACCTAATACGATCTACAATCAAGAAGGATACACTGATCTTCACCCATCCTCTGATTTCACTGCCTTTTGGTCATCACCATCTTTTGAACAATCTGAAATGACCTATTTTCAGGAAGGGTATAACGAATCTCAATTCGTTAATTCCCCCGCATTGATACCAAACCCGCCTAATCCTGAACCAACTCATTTGGTTCAGGTTAACCAGGTTCAAGATAAGGTTCTGGCTAACTTGAGGAATATCATACAATCTTTAGAAGTTTAGCCAATACCTTGCATTGAGAGATTGGAGCCCCTGATTGAAATGATTGATGATTTGAACAAGTCTTTGTTGGATTGGCTCCAGGACGTTAAGGATAAGAACTCGGGTGAGTTTCTACTTGGGAAATTAACGAAATTGAGGATGAAATTCGTGGTTGCTTTGATTCAATCTTGGGATGATTCCCAGGATGAACCCTCTTCAGGAAAGCCAATGACAGAACCCACTCAGGCACCTGTTGGGGGGGACATGTGTTATGACCAGATTGAATTAAAGCGACCAATTAAGGAAGATCTGATTTCTTCACCTAAGATCCCTGAGCCGAGTTACGAGGAAACGTATGTCTCCTTGGAACAGAAAGTGACAAATGATTTTGGGACATACATTGATACGGATCCTGATTTCTTTGATGGTGAAGATTCAAGATGCGAAGTCTCACACGAGTTTTCTGAATACGATTTCTGTGAGACGATTGGGCCTGGGGAATCTGATAGATCATTTGATAGCCCAATAATTGAGGAAATTGATCTTATTAGGGCACACATTACGGATCCAGAATTGCATTTTCTGGAGGAATCAATTCAATGCCCTGATTATCAGTTACACCCCGTTGAGTTTATCGATAATTCTGTTTCTGAGATAATTAGACCCAAGTCAATTCTGATTCTGCCACATCATTTAGACTTGGAGATTTCAGACGGGGTGATTAACATGCAAGAGGTCTCGGAATTTAACATTCGGAATGAGGAGGATAAGAGCTGGGAAATTTTGATTTGGGAAGTTAATTTTGGAGGAAATGGAAGATTGCGTCAAAGGGTTCCTTTTAACTGAAACCATCAAATCAGAACCCTTACGACATTTGTTTCAAGGATGTCAAACTCAAGCACACATTCAACGATTATCATTTTGAGCTTCAATTCTCTGTAACCCGACTTTTTGGTCTTGGGTTGCATCCTCATAAATCGCAGGTCCGACCCCGCTTGCATTCTGATTTTAGGTTTTGGATAATATTTATCCAGAACCTAAGATATTCTAGATTATGGGGGATGGGTCTGCACCACAATCTGGTCCACATCTGTGGACCTCTGTTGATAGGTCAGAGGATTCTTCTATTTATTCTGATTCTGACCTGCACTTGTGAATTCTTCATTTCTTTTCCTTGTATAGTGTGCCTAGCTGAAGGCACTAAACACAGCACATATACAGTTCTTTTTAGTTTTCATCTCGGAGCGGACCTGACATTCACGCAATTCAGGTGCTTTCTACACTTTTCCACTCTGTTTTATGTCTTTTTAATACAATGAGGACATTGCATTAGATAGGCATGGGGGGGGTGGATATTTATCTCCGAATTCATTCGTCAGCTCCATAGATTTGTTTTATTTTCTTTTATTAAAAAAAAATTTATAATTAGGAAAGAGAATTTGGGTTTAAGAAAATTTTCAATCTTAGGAAATACTACATTAAGATCTGAACACAAAGACCCTTCAGGTCTTTGGACTTAATTAGCCCGTGTATCCACTAAAATGTGGATTTGTCTTTGAGTCCTCACCATCTTAATTCTATTGTAATTGGAACAAATAAGTTTGGGTGATAAGTACACGACTTATCAACCCGCCCTCTGATTTGAGGGAATTTTGAGTCTTAAGCATCTACACACTTTCTTTGCATTGACTCGTTGTTCGGCTATTTTAATGGAAATTGGGTAGCTAATGAACCTTCTAGGGTGATATGGCTGGCAAGTTATCGTGGGTAACAGCCCATAGGTAGGTTATCCAGAGCCCAGTCACTGGATCCTTATCTTTTTGATGCCTTTAGGTAAATCTTAGACCAGGGAAGCCACCTACTTAAAAAAAAAAATCAAAAAGAAAAGGAGAAAAGAACAAAAAGAAATAAGCCACACTTCGCCGCACGAGTATGACTTGCAAGTTGTCGGTGGTAATAGCTCATCGACCGGTTGTCCAGAACCTAGCTCAGTAAATGCACTAAAGAAATTCGCAAAACACTTAGGAAGAAGTGGAGAAGTAGAATAAATCGGGGAGATATACACTGGATTAACCCTTGTGTTGACCCCGTAAAAAAATAAAAGTAGGGAGAAAGCTACCGGTTTTAAAGATACACCTTTAGGCATAATTCTTTTTGAGGTCACCTAGAGGTGTAGAAATCCGAAGTCCATTTTAATTACCGGTCAACGAGTCTATCACAATCACAATAAGATGCTTAAAGCTTAGGGTTCTCATCAAATCTTGGGTGAGTTGAATGGCCGTAGAAAGCCACTCTTAAACCCTAAAATTTGAAAATCCAAAAAAATTAGAAAAGAGTAAAAAGAGAAAAAGAATTTTTCTTTGAATAAGGCGAGGGCTTGAGGCCGTTTGCATTTTGGCTGATACTCGGGCGCTGTTGTGTCTTTGAAAGTTCAGTTCCTAAGTAGACAATTTCTTAATGATTGAAAATAACTCAGGTCCAAATAATCCAACCTAATTCTTTTATAAATAGCATATAGTTTTTGCTAGGGACTAGCAAAAGATAGGCATGGGGGTATGATGTAAACACATCTACACTACTTAAGATGTCTATTTATGCATGTTCTTAAGCATAGGATTGCATTTCATGATATAAATATTGCATAACATGCATCATCTTGCATTTAGAGTAGTTTGAATAAAATGGAGGTTAATTGTCTCCTTTTATGTGCTTGGACAGGGTAAACATTTTATCAGGGCCTCGGATGAAAGATCCAACTGTATGGATGTGATCAAGGCGACGATTGGAGTTCAACGACTCCAAGATCGCCCTAATCAGACATCCGTAGCATCAGATAATGACCGGGGAACCCTAGAAGATCAAGGGCCAGGATGGTGCAAATCCGCACTTTAAATGACAAATTCGACCGCATGGATGAATTCGAATCGACGATCGTAGCCCAACGACGCAAAAATCAAGTCAATCTGACATCCGTGGCACCATCTACAACTTCCAGAAGATGGACGGCCAAGATGGCACCATGTGGCGCCATCCCAGCCACCCAAACGGCCGCATGAATCTCTGAAGGCCCCGCACCCGCTCCCTCTCCGTCGTTGGATCTTGATCCAACGGCTGTGATCAGCTGCGCCTAAAAGCGCCCGCTCGACCATCTGCGCCTCGTAGCGCAGCGGTCGAGTGCGCTTACTCGAGCTGCGGGCGCGGGTTCGAGCCGCAGCGAAGGGGAGGAAGGCGCGGGCGAACGAGCGCGGCCGGGCATCGAATCTTGATCAGACGGTCGTCTGTGCTCAATCGAGATCACGCGCGATTGAATGCGTGGCGTCACGTGCGATTGCACGCGCCAGGCGGGCACAGCAGCTGGCGGAGATGCGTCTTAAGCCGTCCGATCTCGCGATCGGACGGTTGAGATTTGAAGTACGTGGGTGTATGCGTTGTGTGCGGGCAGCTGAGGAGGCGCACGTGGGCATGGAAGCTACGCCCACGTTGGGGGCTTTAGTGACGGATTTATCCGTCACAAAGACCCCTCATTTATTATTTTAAAGTTGTAATGACCATTTTGCCCCCACTCCTTGCAATTATAAAAGGAGATCCCCTCCATATGAAATTCTCATCCCTTCCTTCTCTTCTCTACCTCTCCAAAGCTCAAGAGAAGCTAGTCCCACACCAGGGATGCTTCTCGCGAGATAAAGTCCAAATTTTCGTCCCCCTTCGAAAGTGGATCCCGCGACGACGACGGCGTGCTGCTCCATTCACGTTCTTCTGCTTCGTCCTCCTTTGTCCTGCTTCGTCCTCCTTCGTCTAGGCGTCGTCCCGTTCGGCTCGTCCTCCAAGCAACCGTCGAGGAGGATTTCTCTCTCCCTATTCTTTTTACTGCTTTCTAGTATAGATTTACTGCTTTCTAGAGTAGTTCTGTTCGTCCTCCAAGCGACCGTCGTTGAGGACATTTCTCCCTCCATTCTTTTAATGCTTTCTAGAGTAAACTTATCTCTTTCTAGTGTAATTGTTTTATGCTTTCTAGTTGTAATGAACAATCTTCTTAATGATAAATTCTTTGTTTATTCTACATCTCATTTTGATTTCTATGTGTAATATTCTCTCTCTCTCTCTTACCCTCTCTCTCTCTTCTATTTGTTGTAAATAATTAGATAGTTTTAAATTGAATTACTTTGTGACAAATAAAAAGAAATGCGTAGTTTTTAAATCAAACGTCCGCCTCCCTGTGTTCGAACTGGAATTTCAATTTCGGTATAAATTTTATTTGTTGAACATGAATTCTTCGCTTTCAAACTACAACGATAGGTTTTCCAAAACTTAACACGTTAGCGTAGCGATTCGTGTGTTCAACATTTTGGCGCCGTTGCCGGGGAGCAATTCGTTGCGTTCAACAGAAGGGATGTCACTTGCCCGTAGAACTTGAACATCGAGCATTTTGGCCCATCAAGAAATGTAATGTGGACCTTGAGTTGGCAGGGAAAACCAGGAAACTCCAACTATCTGAGTTGGAGGAGCTTCAAAATGATGCTTATGAAAATGCCCGAATCTATAAGGCAAGGACCGAAGCTCTCCATGACCAGATGATTTCACGTAAGAGCTTTGAGCTAAACTAGAAGGTCTGGCTTTTCGATTCTCGATTGAAGCTTTTCCCCGGTAAACTCAAGTCTATGTGGGGCAGCCCGTTTGTTATTGAGCGGATTTTCCCTAATGGGGCTGTCAAAATCTCTGACCCAAAGACGGGTAATATTTTCAAGGTCAATGGACAGCGTCTCAAACCCTTTATTGACCATGTGCTCCTTGAACCCATCTCGGACAAGGTTGCTCTTACCTTGCCATAACCACTGCAGGCTGATCATCGCCCAGCTGAAGGCACTAAACTCAGCACATGTAAAGAATATTGCAAGCTGACCTGAGTCTCACGGAAACCAGGTGTTATTCTTCCAATTCTACTCTCTTGCATGCTTTCATTTTTTTTTCACAATGAGGACGTTGCAATAGCTAAGCATGGGGGGGTGGACATATTTTATAACCATTTTGTCAACTGTAACAGTGATTTCCTATTATTAGATTCTTGTTTAAAAATAGAAAAAAAAATAAAAAAATAATAATAATAAATGAAATGAAAATTTGGAAAAAAATTAGAATTAGGAGACGAGAACTTAGGCATTAGGAGTTGTAAACTGTAGGAATTGATCTTTGAGACCTGAATACTTAGACTCTTTAGGTTTTCGGGCTTAATTAGCCTGGGTGTCCACTCGAATGTGGATTTAGTCTCGAGTCCTCACCAATTAAAATTTATTTTAATTTAGTAAATAATTTGGGATGATAAGTATGCGACTTATCAACCCGCCCTCTGATTTGGGGGGACTTTAAGCCTAAGCATCTACACACATTATTTTGCACTGACTCACTTTCCGGTGGTTTTTACGGAAATTGGGTAGCTAATGGACCGACTTGGGTGGTATGGCTGGCAAGTTGTTGGTGGTAATAGCTCATCAGCCAGTTGTCCAGAACCCAGCCACAAAACCATTTTCGTTGTACTGCCTTTAGGTAAATCTTAGATCAGGGAAGCCACCTACTTAAAAAAAAAAGAAACACTAAAAAAAAAAGAGAAAAAAATATAAAACCACACTTCACCACACGAGTATGGTTGGCAAGTTGTCGGTGGTAACTGCTCATCGGCCGGTTGTCCAGAACCTAGCTCACAAAAAAAATTCACAATAATTCCCAAAACACTTAGGGAAGAAGTAGGGAAGTAGAATAAACTGGGGAGATATACACTGGATTCACCCTTGTGTTGACCCCATAAATAAAAGAAGCATGGAGAAAGCTACCGATCATAAAGATAAACCTTTAGTCCGTCTTAACGGCCGTTTTGTGAGTCTATCACTTTTTCACAAAGATGCTTAGCACTTAGAGTCCTTTTTGAGTCTTGGCGGGTTGGGTAGCTGTAAAAAGTTATCCCGTAACTCTCAAACTACAAAAGTATAAAAAAATTAGAAAAGAAAAGAAAAAATATTATCTTCTCAAATAAGGCAAGGGCTCGGATGGTTTGCATTTTGGCAGGCACCCAGGCACTGTTGAGTTTTTGTAGTTAGGTCTTGGGGATGAGATTTTCTAAAGCAATCAATGAATTTTGCCTAATTACTCGAACCCTAATTATAATTTTATACATAGCATTTAGGTTAATTTTGCTAGGGACTAGCAAAAAGTAAGCATGGGGGTATGACGAACACACATAAATTCAAGATAAATTACTTATTTTTGATAGTTCCTAGGCTTAGCATTACATATCATGTTATAAATATTGCATAACATCCATTGCATGGCATTTAGGATAGTTGTATATTTTATATATTAATTCCTCCATTTTAAATGGCCAGGGAGCAATGAGACATCCATACAGGTTTTGGATGGAAAATCCGATCATACGGATGGATCCAGAGCCACGATCGCAATTCGACATCGCAGGAATCATCTTAATCTGAGCACCGTAGCACCCTCTACAAGAAGAAGAAGATGGACGGCCCAGATGGTGCCATGTGGCACCATCCAGGCCGCCCAACACCAGCCAGCAGCTCCGCCCAACTCCATCCGCGCCCTTCAATCCTAGCTGCTGGATCAAGATCCAACGGCTGGGAGGCAGACGCACCAAGCCACTCCATGCGACACAAGGGAAGGATTGCTGCAATGGTGGGAGCGCTGGTTTGCAAAGGAGGGCCGTGGGTTCGAATCCCCACAGCCCCTCCAATTCACAATTGGGCGGGCGCATGGAGGGGTAGAGGCAATGCCAGTGTAAGGTAGCGCGTGCGTGCACGTGTAGCCCAGTGCATAGCACATGCGCACACAGCCGGGCGTGCACGGTCAGTGCACGTGATGAGCGGGGCAGGCAGCATAGGTGCAAGGGCGGTTGGCGCCAGCTTTCAGCGATTGCTGGGCTGACCTACAGCGATGCTTACAGCCATTGCTATTTCATTGCAAGCCAGCAGAGCCAACTATGGGCGTGGGTGGAGGTGAGCTATATACAGCAGTGTTTCTAGCGATGGTCTGGAGGTCGCTAAAGGTCCTTTAATCCATTTTTAGCCTCTTCTCCACTATAAAGGGACCTACACCCCCTCCCTTCCAAGCCATCTCCACCTACTCTACTCCCACCTACTCCCAAGCTCTAGCAAGCCTATCAATGCTCCATTACAGCTTGTTCTCAAGCTCCCAAGGTGCCTATTAGTATAACAAACCTCTGCCCCACCAAATACTCCTCCAACTTCCCATCTCCCTTCATAGGTCACCTTGGAGCCATCCTCCCACCTCCATTCCGGTAGCAGATCAACTCCATCTTCTCACCTCCATTCCGGAGCTACGCCGAAGCTTTCCTCAACCCAACGTCCTCCAGCATCTCACCTCCGTCGTCTCGCTCCTCACCTCCTTCGTCCGAGCTTCCGCCAAGCGCCGTCGTCTCATCGAACAATCAATTCAGGAGATTTCCTCTCACCTCCCTCTCTTTTTGTGCTTTCATAGTAGATTGTAATAAACATTGGATTGATATATATGCCATTTTCATTCCTCATCTCTATCTTGTGTTTCATTTGCTTGTTTTTTATTTCAAAAACATAAAAAAAATAACAAAACCCTAAAATACCAAAAATAAACAAAACGAAGTGTGGTTTTCACGTAAAGTAAACGTCGCCTCCCTATGTTCGACCTGGGACTCCCTTGGAGTTTTGGTATAAATTTTATTTGATTGATGTGTTTTGCAACTACGACGACAGGTTACTTGTAACCTCGATTTCTAACATGCGAAACACGACACGACCACAACTCACCTCCACCCACACCCATAGTTGGCTCTGCTGGCTTGCAATGAAATAGCGATGGTTGTAAGCATCGCTGTAGGTCAGCCCAGCTGTCACTGAAAGCTGGCGCCAACCACCCTTGCGACCTCGCCACGCTGCCCCACTCATCACGTGTGTTGACCGCACACGCCCGACTGTGTGTGCGCTTGCTCTGTGTTGGCATGCGTGCTTGCCATGTGCTGGCTTGTGCATGCGCGCGCATGTTGCCTTGCACTGGTGCTACCGCTCATGCGCCTACCCAATTGTGAATTGGAGGGGCTACAGGGATTCGAACCCGCGCCCTCCTTTTGCAAACCAACGCTCCCACCATTGTGGTAAACCTTCCCTTGTGTCGTGTGGAGTGGCTTGGTGCATCCGCTTCCCAGCCATTGGATCAAGGCTAGGATTAAAGGGCGCGGATGAAGGAGTTGAGCGGTGTTGCTAGCCGATGTTGGGTGGCCTGGATGGAGCCACATGGTGCCATCTGGGCAGTCCATCTTCTTCTTCTTGTAGAGGGTGCTACAGTGCTCAAATCAAGATGATTCCCACGATGTCAAACTACGATCGTTGCTCCAGATCCATCCGTACGATCGGATTTTCGATCCGAAACCTGTATGGATGTTGCATTACCCCCTAGCCATATCAGTGGAGGAATTAATATATAAAATATACAACTATCCTAAATGCCATGCAATGGATGTTATGCAATATTTATAACATGATATGCAAATCTATGCCTAGGAACACGCATGAATAGGCATTTTATCCTCAATAAATCTTTTTGCATCATTAATGTCAAAGTCAGAAATACACTGTCTTATCCATTCCTTTCCCGGTGCTATGAATAAACACTTCCACCAATAAGCCACCCAATCCTCTTGAACACCCCCCAATCCCGAATAATGCCTCGTGAATAAAAGTCATATGTGTTATTGTGTTGCGTTAGTAGATGTCTGGATTTAAAAGAAAAAAAAGGAAAAATAAAGAGGTATATATATTTATGCATATAGAAAATATATATATATATATATAAAAGAGGAGTAGAAAAGAAAGAAAGAAATGGCAGAAAAAAAAGAGAGTTCATAAGTGTTTTTAGAGTTTATTTCAAGTGTATTAAGGCAACAGCACCCATCACCCTCACGATCCACCAAATATAGCCTTTACCTACTTTTCTGTATTTCTGGCCACCTGAATACGGGTTGAGGAATTCTGACTTAGTCGTAGAGTTATCAGAACCTAATCAAAGTGTTAGTGCCAGGAGAGACCACCAAATATACTGATAAATTTGGTGAGATTGTGAGCTCAAAAAGAAAGAAAAGGAAAGAAAATGAAAAAGGAAGAGAAACAAAGAGAGAGGACGAATACAAAGGAACTAAAGAGAGCATAGTTTCTCACCTCTCTCTAAGTTGAATTATTGAATTATTTAATAATTTAGAAATCTAGGTTCTAAAGTACTAGTCTATATGTAGGATCAGATGAGTGTGAGCCACCAAAAATAAATCCACTTGACTTAAAAATCTTCTACCTAACCCAAAAGCTGGGGTTGAATATACAGGTTACTTTATAACCCCGAGGGGAGAAGTTTGCCTATCCCAATAGATTTTTACAAAGGGTCAAGTATGAGCTTTAGATGTGGATTAAATTTTCACTTGGATCCGTTGCATAGGCTATAACAAGACACAATCACGATTATCTGGATTACTAAAACTTCAGATAAAAATAAAAGACATAAACCTCTAGTCAAACTCTTGATAAAAATTACACATGTAGGACCACTTTGCATTTAGTCATGCATTTGCTAGGGACTAGCAAGATTTAGGTATGAGGGTGTGATTACCCAATAATCATGCAACCTAAATCACCTGAATTAAGCTAGATTTTAGCATAACTTATGAATAATGCATTCATAGGCATCGTAATTTGTACAATAACTAATTTATTAGTCATATAGATAATATCATCATTTTATGACCTAAAAGAGATATGATTTTAACCGTAGATGATTCAAAGCTGCGAATGTCAGATCAGACCAGACAGATCTAATCAGAACGACAACGAGAGTCCAACGGTTCCAAAATCATCCTGATTAGACAACCAGAGCATCGTGTGGAGTTCATAGAAGAATGGAGACCATGGAGCCAAAGGACAAAGATTAGAGCCTCAAATGAAGAATCCAACTGCACGAATGAATCTAGATCGACGATCGCAGTCCAATGGTGCAAAAATCAACTCGATCGAAGGTCTACATCACCAGATACAAGGAAAAGAAGATGAACAGCCATGATGGCGCCACGTGGCGCCATCACAGCCGCTTCCTCACCACCACCCCATCTGGGAAGGCTGCACCGCACACTGTGGGCCATTGGATCTCTATCCAACGATCACGAGCATGCCACATTGCCTGCCCAAACTAGATATGCATAAATAGAAACAAACAAGTATATATAAGAAAAGGTTCACATAGTGCATTGGCTTGTGCGTGCATGGGTGAGATCTGGCGATGAGCGCCCATTCGAACTGCAACCCATACGAGGATAGGCACGGATTAAATCAGGCCGTCAGATGAGGAGTGGAAGGCAGTGATCGAGTCCACGTGGCAAAGGAGGGTGCACCGTGGTCGAACGCATGATCAGATGCGTGTTTAACGCGCGATCCCATGCGCTTTTCAAAGAAACATAGCGAGGTGTGAGTGCATAAGCCATCCTTTGAAGGTAGTAGTGGGTAAAGAGGATAAGTGCATGTGTGAGGAGGAATCAGAGTCACACAATCGAAGATCGACGACGTAGTGGCTGCCACATGTCGCCACCAGAGCAAATCTGAGCGTTTTAGGTGCAAACGAAGGTATTTTAAGGCCAAATCAACGCCACTGATCTCCTGATCAACGGATCTGATCAGATAAGAGTTGTTACACAAGATTAAGGCCTCAAATACCCTTTTTGCCCTCCATCAAAACTATAAAAGAAGACCCAGGGCCCCCTAGTTGAAGCATCTCTCTCTCTCATCAACTCTAGATCTCTTCTACTATCTTCTCTACAACTCCGTCCTGGCACTTTGGATCAGTGGGCTGCCGCATCTGGCACAAGCATCCCACAAGCAACGTTGTCTCTCTGCCTCCTTCTATCTCTCTCTCTCTCTCTCTCTCTATCTATCTCTACTTTTTGCATAGCAATTTCTATTGTGAAAAACTCTTAACAATGCAATTAAATTTGATCTTATAGATATCTTATGCCTCTTTATACATATATACATATATAAATACCGTTAGAACTAGTTTATTGAAAAGCTTCTGTTAAAAAATCAAGATTTCCTCCATGCGAATGACTTGGTACTTATCAATTTTATAAATATTATTTGTCGACATGTTTTCGCACTATACTACAACTGAATAATCTTTTAAAATGTGAATTACACGTCGAACAGGTCGCAATCGAGGAGTGTATAGGTTAGGCGGGTGGGGTCAGGTGTGCAGGTGAGCGGGGACCTCACCCCCGGTGTCGAGGTGATAAGGCCCAAACACAAAAACAACTTATATCACTCCTTTGCTTCTTTCCTTTATGATGTGGGACTAAATGTCCCACATCTTCCTCACGTAGCTGCAACATATGGATGAAGCTCCAATTGCAGTTGAAGTTGTTGTTTCTATCATGCAAAGGTCTGGAAGGCTTCAGGATTCAGGTCCATATGGATTATAGGTAGCAGTTGGTCAGATGGTGGTCAGAGAACTGCAAGTGAAGGTGGAGGCAACGGCGTTTATAGTTGCTCCAGTGAGGACACCTAAACATAAGAATATGGGCTAAATGCCCCAATTAAAATGCTCAGAAAGTTCGCAAGGATGCGGTGAGGGTGTAGGTGGTGGTGGCGTGCCATGAGAGGGTGTGAGGTGGTCGGATGGAGGGGGAGATGGTTGTGTGAAGGTTGGTTGTTCGATGGGCAATTTGGATGGGTGATGGGGTGAAATAGGAGAGGGGTTTTGTGCGGAGGTGTACGACGGAGCTTTTGGAGGTGGAGTGGACATGTTTGGTGGCATGTGGTGGTGGCACGGGCTCGCCAAAGCCCTTGCTGGACTTGGAGAAGACGGAGGGGGAGAGTGTGAACAGTGGTCAAAATTGGAATTTAAAGAGTGAAAAGGGAAGTAGAGGGGAATAGGGGTCGAGTCGACCTAATTAAGGAGGGAAGAGGAAGGAGATCCGTGCCAGCTTTGATTAGCCAGCATTGGAGGGGACGAATTCTCCATTGAGGAGGATGGAGAGGAAGAAGGGGCTAGTGTGCCTCTGAGTTGACCATCGAGTGGCGGAGGAAGTTGGGGAGGAAGGAGACACTCCCAATTTGGTCGTTGGGAGGCAGTAGGATGACGAAGGAGGATGCTCATCGAAGCTAGGGCGGAGGTGACTGGAGAGGGAGTTTGAAGAGGGTTTTTGGACCAAAACCTAGCTAAGGACGTGAGGTTGTGCATGAGGAAGCTTTATAGAGCTTCAGGGTAAGCTCTAGATTAGGAAAGAGGGATTCCATGGCTTGGACTTGAAGGAAAGGAACCCATTGATAGAGAGAATTTTGCTTGATTTTGAATGATAGCAATAAAAAGATATGTCGTTGTAGTCGTGTGGTGGAAAATCTCTCAATCAAGATTAAACAAATATTAATTTAAACTACAGTAAAAATGACGTAACCACAGGGAGGATCAAGTCAAATAAACTCACAATAAGTTTACCTCTTGTTTACTTAAAAGTACTTTCATTCATTCATCCTAATTCCAAAGAAAGAACACTAATAGATGAATCAAATAACCAATCTCTAATTTCTAAAAAGTGATGGACCAATCACGTAAATTCTCCTTCACTAGAATACTCCTATAAAATTAATCAACCCAAATATTCAATGGCATCCAATGTAAAGCATAATATCACCCTTTAATGTGAAGCTAATAGATGGGGGAAGATAGTCATGCAATTGATAAGCCAACTAATTAGTGCAAACTAAAGGGATATGCTCATAAAATCCATGGAATAAAATATTAATATCTTAAAGTTAAAATCCCAAAAATGGCATTCAAATGTAATTTTTAATTTGATGTGAAATAGAGCATTTGCTCACGGCAGCTCGTGCGCATGGGAGCATCCATGGTTGTCCCTGCTGTGTTTGGAGGTGGTCGAGGATGCGAAGAGGAATATGATGGTAGTGGTTGCTCGGTAAATGGTAGCTGGAGCTCTCGTCGACGACAAGGGGGAACCAACGGCGGTGGGTATGGCTGGCAGTCGTGCAGGTGGTCGACGGTGGCTTTCATGGACATGGGTGGCTTCATGAGGGCAATGTGAGTTCAATGGCATTGATGGAGCGGAGATTGGAGGTCCGTGGACCTAACTGCGTAGAGGAAGGGGGTTTTGGTGATGGGTTATGTTCGGGGAAGATGATGAACAGTGTGTGGTGGGGAAAATGCCCATGGATGTCGCATGCAACCATGTAATGGTGTGGAGTTGGCGTAGGCGCACGGAGATTGTGTGTGAGCGTGGGAGGCTGGCGAGAGGCGTGGGCGCAAGGTGCACCTATTGTGGCACCAGTGGCATTGGGTTCTTTGGAGGTCGAAAATGGTGAACAGGGAAGGGGTTGGGTGGAGAAGAAGAAAACGAAGGAAAAGAATAGGAAGTGGAGTAGGTGGTGGGTTCTTGATGTTGGGATGGTTGTGGGGAGGGGGGTAAGTGCGGCTAGCAGCTACTGCTGGCCGCTGGTGGCATTGTGTTCATGGTGCACGTTTGGAGCATGGTGCAGGCAGGAGGAAGAAGATGGAAACCGATAAATCCCCCCTCTGTAGTGGTTTCTCTTTCTTTTTAAATGAATCCTCTCTGGCAGTAATCATTCTGTTCTTCTTCACCGGCGTGAATTAAGGTATTTTGAACCCCTTAGCAACCGTCGCCTCCTGAAGGATATCTGGAAGAGAGGTCGGCGGTGGGCTCCCTCGTTGCCATCGATGATAAGGATGTTTTGAATAAATTGCAAATATACCCCAATATGCCATTGCATTGTGTCTCAGGTCCTTCATTTTCAATTTGTTGGAGTCTATAAAAAGAAAGTTGTGTGTAAATACAGAAATAACTTATTCCCCTCTTGAAAGCTTAAAATAATTTTCCATTATTTCCAAGCTCTTTGTTAACCTCAACAATCATCTAACAATTATCTAGGTAAATAATTAGTCTACTAATATAGACCTATCAAATACCCTCATGCCTAAATTTTGCTAGTCCCTAGCAAAAAGTAAAAAATAATGGTTTCTTCTTTAAAAATTCTGAGATCCAAACAAATGTGAAGTAATAGTAGCCTGGGTAGCGGATCCAAGTGAAAAGCCAACTTACATTTAAAGTTCAAACTTATCCCTTGATAAAATTCTATCGGGATAGGCAACTACTTCCCTCGGAGATAAAGTAGAAAATGACTTATAATTTGACCATGGAATTTTGCCTTAGGTAGGAGATACTGAGTTGAATGGATTTATATTTGGTGGCTCACACTCATCTAATGCTACATGTAGTCTAGTACTACAGACTCTAGATCTCTAGACTATCAACTCAAAGAAAGGCTAAACACTGTGCTCTCTTTGCGTTCCCTTATGCTCAATCACTCTCCCTTTTCTTTTTCTCTTCCTCTTTCTTCTATGAGATCACATATCTTTCCAGATTTTTGTAAATGTACTCATTGTTTGGTGGCCTCACATGGCATTCAAACTTCATTTAAAGTTCTAATAACCCTACAACTAAGTTAGAGGACCTTAGCTAGTATTCAGCGGATAGCGCCCACGTGCTATCAGATGCGTAGCACGAACACCCAATCGCACGCGGGCGTGCAGTGCTGGTGAGGAGCAGTTTAAGCCATCCGATCTCTTGATCGGATGGCTGAGCGAGTGCGATCGTGCGTAGGCATTGAGGCAGCAAAGGCGAAGGGGTGTGCTCGTGGTGCGTGCACGTCGGCCACGTTCAGGCCTTTTGTGACGAATTTATCTGTCACTAAAGGTCCTGAATTAATGTTTTTAATGTTGTAATGACCAAAATGCCCCCACTCCTTGCAACTATAAAAGGAGACCCCTACCCTATGAATTTCTGATCCCTTCTCTTCTCTCACCCCTTCCAAAGCTCTAAGAGCTTGTCCCACACCTGGGATGCTCATCTAGAGTGGAAATCTTAATTTTTCCACCTTCGTCCCCCTTCGTGGAGCATCCTACGGTTGTCCTCTCTATGCATTCGGGAAGTGAATCTCGTGACAACAATGATGTGCTGCTTCGTTCTCGTTCCTCCCACATCATCCTCCTTCTTCCCGCTCCATTCCTCGTCTTGCAGGTGTCGTCTCGTCCGGCTCATCTTCCAAGCGATCGTTGAGGAGGATACTTCTCTCTCCATTCTCATTACTGCTTTCTAGAGTAGATTTACTACTTTCTAATGTAATCATTTCCAGCTTTCTAGTCATAATGAGTAGTGTAGTGAACAATTTTTGATAATGAAATCCATGTTTATTCTATATCCCTTTTGCTTTAATTTGTAATATTCTCTCTCTCTCTCTCTCCTATTCATTATTTGTTAAATAGATAACTAGTTTTTGACCAGGGTTTCGTGACAAACAAATAAAATGCGTATTTTTAATCAAGTGTTCACCTCCCTTTGTTGGACCCAGAACTACTTTATGGATTTTTCGGTATAAATTTTATCTGTTGAATGGAATTCTTCGCGACTTGAACTGCAATGACAGGTTTTCAAATCCAATTGCGAATGCGTAGTTTTCCGCATCAACAGTAAACTTCTGGCCAAAGACACGCCATACAAATTTGATGAATCATGCCGTAAGGCATTTGATTTATTGAAAATGGCAGTCACCTATGCCCTGGTATTGCATCCACTGGTCTGGACAACCCCATTTGAGATTATGGCTGATACATCTGATTATGCCGTCGAGGCTGTCTTTGGTCAAAAGATTGAGAAAAGCCCTCTGTGATTTACTATGCTAGCAAGACTCTAGACGAGGCCTAGAGGAATTACACCGTTATTGAAATAGAATTGCTAGCCGTAGTTTTCACTTTAGAAAAATTCAGGGCTTATCTATTAGGTTCTCATGTCATCATCTATACTGACCACTCGGCCTTGAAACATCTCTTGTACCAAAAGGATGCCAAACCTCGGCTTATTCGTTGGATTCTACTGCTTCAAGAGTTCGATCTTGAAATCAGGGATAAAGTTGGGGCACAAAATGTAGTGGCAGATCACCTCTATAGAATCCTAATTGATTCTCCTCATCTGGACGTCTCGATCTCTGATACTTTTCCAGATGAAACTATCCTCATGCTCGAGCGTGCTTCGCATGTTAGAAATAGGGGTTACAAGTAACCTATCGTCGTAGTTGCAAAACACGTCGATCAAATAAAGTTTATACCGAAACTCCAAAGGAGTCCTGGGTCGAACACAGGGAGGCGATGTTTACTTTATTAAAAATCATGCTTCATTTTGTTTCTTTTTGGTATTTTAAGGTTTTGATATTTTTTTGTATTTTTGTAATAAAAGAAATCAAGGAAACGTATCACAAGATATAGATCTGGAATAAATCTGATATATATTACTTCTAATGTCAATTACAAGAAACTATGAAAGCATATAAAAAGAGGGAGGTGAGAGGAAATCTCTCGAATCAGCTGTTCGGCGAGACGACGGTGCCTGGCGGAAGCTCGGATGAAGGAAATGAGGAGTGGGACGACGGAGGTGAGATGTTGGAGGACGTTGGGTTGAGGAAAGCTTCGGCGTAGCTCCGGAATGGAGGTGAGAAGACGGAGGTGATCTGCTACCGGAATGGAGGTGCGAGGACAGCTCCAAGGTGACCTATGAAGGGAGATGGGAAGTTGGAGGAGTATTTGGTGGGGCAGAGTTTCGCTACACTAATAGGCACCTTGGGAGCTCGAGAACAAACTCTAATGGAGCGTTGGTAGGCTTGCTAGAGCTTGGGAGTAGGTGGGAGTAGAGTAGGTAGAGATGGATTGGAAGGGAGGGGGTGAAGGCCCTTTTATAGTGGTGGAGAAGAGGCTAAAAATGGATAATGGACCTCTAGCGACCTTCAGACCATCGCTGGAAACGTCGCTGTAGACAGCTCACCTCCACCCACGCCCATTGCTGGCTCTGCTGGCTTGCAATGAAACAGCGACGGCTGTAAGCGTCGCTGTAGGTCAGTCCAGCTGTCGCTGAAAGCTGGCGCCAACTGCCCCTTGCGCCCGCGTCGCCTGCCCCGCTCTTCATGCGCGCTGACCACGCGCCCAACTATGTGCATGTGTCGTGCGCTGGCAGGCGCGCTTGCAATGCGCTGGCTCGTGCGTGCGCGTGCGTGCTGCCGCTGCCGCTGCGCTTCTCTCCAAATGCCCATCCAATTGCAAATTAGAGCAGTTGCCGGGAATCGAACCGCACCTCTCCTTTGCAAGCCGCTACATCAACCAGTGTGCCACGTCGCCCTTTGTGTCGTGAGGAGGAAATCGGTGCAGATGCTTCCCAGCCGTTGGATCTTGATCCAACGGCTAGGATTAATGGTGTAGATGATGAGGTAGAGTGGGCAGTGGCTGCTGGCCGGGTTTGGGCAGCCTAGATGGCGCCACGTGGTGCTATCTGGACCGTCCATCTTCTTCTTCTTGCAGAGGGTGCCACAGTGCTCAGATCGAGATGATTTTTGCGATGTTGAACTGCGATCATCGCTCCGAATCCATCCATACGGTTGGATTTTCCATCTGAAACTTGTATGGATGTCGCATTGCTCCCCTGGCCATATAAAATAAAGGAATTAATATATAAAATATACTACTATCCTAAATGCCATACAATGGATGTTATGCAATATTTATAACATGATATGCAATGCTAAGTCTAAGAACTATCAAAAATAGGCAATTTATCTTGAATTTATGTGTGTTCATCATACCCTCATGCTTACTTTTTGCTAGTCCCTAGCAAAATTAACCTAAATGCTATATAAAAGTAGAATCAGGGTTCGAGTAATTAGGCAAGATTCATTGATTACTTTAGAAAATCTCATCCCCAAGACCTAATTACAAAAACTCAACAGTGCCTGGGTGCCTACCAGAATACCGACCGTTCGAGCCCTTGCCTTATTTGAGAAAATTTTATTTTATTTATTTTATTTTTTTTATTTTTGTACTTTTGGAGTTTGAGAGTTATGGGATAACTTTTTACGGCTACCCGACCTGCCCAAGACTCGAAAAGGATTCTAAGTGCTAAGCATCTTTGTGAAAAAAGTGATAGACTCACAAAACGGCCGTTAAGAGGGACTTCGGGTTTCTTCGACCCTAGGTGACCTTGCCTAAGGGTTAATCTTTACGATTGGTAGCTTTCTCCCTACTTCTTTTATTTCTAGGGTCAACACAAGGGTGAGTCCAGTGTATATCTCCCCGGTTTATTCTACTTCCCCGCTTCTTCCCTAAGTGTTTTGGAATTATTGTGCATTTATTTGTTTATGAGCTGGGTACTGGACAACAGGCCAATGAGCTGTTACCATCGACAACTTGCCAGCCATACTCGTGCGGTGAAGTGTGGTTTTATTTTTTTATTTTTTTATTTTTTTCTCTTTTTTTTTCTCTCTATTTTTTTTTTTTATATGTAGGTGGCTTCCCTGATCTAAGATTTACCTAAAGGTAGTACAGCGAAAACAGTCTTGTGGCTGGGCTCTGGACAACCGGCCGATGAGCTGTTACCACCAACAACTTGCCAGCCATACCACCCAAGTCGGTCCATTAGCTACCCAATTTCCGTAAAAGCGGCTGGAAAGTGAGTCAGTGCAAAATAGTGTGTGTAGATGCTTAGGCTTAAAGTCACCCCAAATCAGAGGGCGGGTTGATAAGTCGCATACTTATCATCCCAAATTATTTAACAAATTAAAATAAATTTTAATTGGCAAGGACTCGAGACTAAATCCACATTCGAGTGGGCACCCAAGCTAATTAAGCCCGAAGACCTGAAGAGTCTAAGTGTTCAGGTCTCAAAGAATCAATTCCTAAAGTTTACAACTCCTAGTGCCTAAGTTCTCGTCTCCTGATTCTTCTTTTTTTTAAATTATTTATTATTTTTATTATTGTATTATTTTTATTTTTTATTTTTAAATAAGAATCAAATAACAGCAGAATCAAATAACAGAAAATCACTGTTACAGCTGACACAATGGTTATAAACTATGTCCACCCCCCCATGCTTAGCTATTGCAATGTCCTCATTTAAAAAAAAAAAAATGAAAGCATGCAAGAGAGTAGAAGTGGAAGAATAGCACCTGGTTTTTGTGAGACTCAGGTCAACTTGGAACAGTCTTTACATGTGCTGAGTTTAGTGCCTTCAGCTGGGCGATGATCAGCCTGCAGTGGTTATGGCAAGGTAAGAGCAACCTTGTCCGAGACGGGTTCAAGGAGCACATGGTCAATAAAGGGTTTGAGACGCTACCCATTGACCTTGAAAATATTACCTGTCTTTGGGTCGGAGATTTCAATAGCCCCATTAGGAAAAATTCGCTCAATAACGAATGGGACGCCCCACTTAGACCTGAGTTTACCGGGGAAATGCTTCAATCGAGAATCGAAAAGCCAAACCTTCTGGTTCGACTCAAAGCTGTTACGTGAAATCATCTGGTCATGGAGCACTTTGGTCCTTGCCTTATAGATTCTGGCATTTTCATAGGCATCATTTCGTAGCTCCTCCAACTCAGATAGTTGGAGTTTCCTGGTTTTCCCAGCCAACTCGAGGTCCACATTACATTTCTTGATGGCCCAAAATGCCCGGTGTTCAAGTTCTACGGGCAAGTGACATGCCTTCCCGAACACCAGATGGAACGGAGACATACCGATAGGTGTTTTGTATGCTGTACGATAAGCCCAAAGAGCATCATCTAGCTTTTGGGTCCAATCCTTCCTATCAGGCCTAACGATTTTCTGCAAAATGTTCTTGATCTCCCGATTGGAGATCTCAGCCTGTCCGTTCGTCTGAGGGTGGTAAGGTGTGGAAATCCAATGGCTCACCCCGTATTTCCCCAGTAAATTCTGAAACTGGGCATGAGTGAAATGTGTGCCACCATCACTGATAATTGCCCTAGGAACCCCGAACCGACTGAAGATATTTCTCTTCAAAAAATCGATGACCACCTTGTGGTCATTGGTCCGGGTGGGAATTGCCTCAATCCACTTGGACACGTAATCAACAGCGATCAGAATATATTGGTGTCCAAATGAAGGAGGGAAGGGTCCCATAAAGTTGATTCCTCAAATGTCAAAAATTTCGACAGAAAGAATTGGGTTCAAGGGCATTATATCTCTCTTAGCCATGTTCCCGAGTGTCTGGCATCGGGTGCATGACCTAGGGAATTCCTAGGCATCCCTAAATAATGACGGCCAATAGAATCTGGATTGCAAAATTTTTGCAGCCGTCTTTTTCCCGGAAAGGTGTCCACCACAAGCAAATGTGTGACAGAACTCAAGTATGCTATGGAATTCGACTTCCGGGACGCATCGGCGAATAATCTGATCAGTGCCAATGCGGTACAACTCAGGATCATCCCAAAAATAATATTGGGCCTCAGATACAAGTCTATCCCGTTGTTGTTTGGTCCAATCCTGGGGAATTTGACCAATGGCCAAATAATTGACAATATTCGCAAACCAGGGGGTTCGGATTCCTGAGATTGTGAGGATAGTTTCATCCGGAAAAGTATCAGAGATCGGAACATCCGGATGAGGGGAATCAATTATGATTCTTGAAAGGTGATCCGCCACTACATTTTGTGCCCCAGCTTTATCCCTGATTTATAGACCAAACTCTTGAAGCAGCAGAATCCAGCGAATAAGCCAGGGTTTGGCATCGTTTTTGGCCAAGAGATGTTTTAAGGCCGAGTGGTCGGTATAGATGATGATGCGAGAACCTAACAGATAAGCCCTGAATTTTTCTAGAGCAAAAGCTATAGCTAGCAATTCTTTTTCAGTAACGGTGTAATTCCTCTGGGCCTTGTCCAGAGTTTTGCTAGCATAGTAAATCACAGAGGGCTTTTTCTCAATCTTTTGACCCAAGACAGCCCCGACGGCATAATCAGATGCGTCAGCCATAATCTCAAATGGGGTTGTCCAGATCGGAGGTTGCAATACGGGGGCACAGGTGACGGCTGTTTTTAATAAATCAAATGCCTTACGACATGATTCATCAAAATCGAACAGCGCGTCTTTGGCCAAAAGGTTACTCAAGGGACGAGCAACCTTTGAGAAGTTCTTAATAAATCTTCTATAAAAACCTACATGCCCAAGAAAAGAACGAATCTGTTTTACGGATGTGGGTTGAGGAAGTCTAGAGATAGCATCCACCTTAGCTCTATCAACTTCAATTCCCCAATTAGAAACCACGTGACCCAGAATGATGCCCTCCTGAGTCATAAAGTGGCTCTTTTCCCAGCTAAGGACCAGTCGTGTCTTGATGCATCTCTGAAGGATCAATTCCAGGTTAGCCAGGCAAGACTCAAAAGAATCTCCGAAAATGGAGAAATCATCCATGAATACCTCAAGACAATCTCCCACCATGTCAGAAAAGATGGCCATCATGCACCTTTGAAAAGTCGCAGGAGCATTGCAAAGCCCAAACGGCATTCTACGGAATGCAAAGGTTCCATAGGGACATGTAAAAGTTGTCTTTCCTGGTCTTTGGGATGGATAGGGACTTGGTTATATCCCGAATAACCGTCCAGGAAGCAAAAATATTTTTGCCCAGCTATCCTTTCGAGGATTTGATCGATAAATGGCAAGGGGAAGTGATCCTTTTTTGTGGCAATGTTCAGCTTCCTATAGTCAATACAGACTCTCCAAGCAGAAGCTGAACGAGTGGTGAAGGTTTCCCCTTTCTCATTAGTCCTAACGATTATTCCTGCCTTCTTGGGTACAATCTGAACGGGGCTAACCCACGGACTATCTGAGATTGGGTAAACAATCCTAGCATCGAGCCACTTAATTATCTCCTTCTTGACCACTTCTCGCATATTCGGGTTTACTCTCCTTTGCATTTCGCGAGAAGGGCAGGATCCATCTTCCATGAAAATACGATGATTACAATAAGATGGCTCGATCTCCCTAAGGTCATGGATGGTCCAACCAATTGCCTCCTTGTTGTTCTTAAGGACCTTAATTAACCTCAATTCTTGCTCCTTAGTCAAATCAGCACTAATAATCACAGGGAGCATGTTTTCAGGTCCTAAGAACTCATATTTCAAATTTTTGGGCAATGGTTTTAATTCCAGCTGGGGTGGGTTTAGAATCGAAGGAAGGGAGGATGCTGATGAAGATTCATCAGGATGATTCAGTGGAAGAGGCTGGAAATGAACAAAATCAACAGCCTCTTTAAGATGTGGCAGGTCTACCATGGAGGAAGGTTGTAGGTTGGGTTCGCTAAAGCTAATGGAGTCCTCGAGTGCATTGATTGTCATACACGTCTCAAGATCCCGATCCTAGAGTTCCTCAATAAATCCACAATCCTCAAATCCTCTTATCACCTTAAAAATATCCAGAGTTAATTTCTTATCCCCAAAGGCAATCTCCATACTACCGCTTTCACAGTTTATGTTGGCCTTGGCGGTAGCTAGGAACGGACGCCCCAGAATGATGGGCGTGTTCCTCAAATCATTGGGTACATCCATGTCGAGGACGAGAAAATCTACAGGAAAATAGAAATCCTTGACCTTGACAATTACATCCTCAATAACGCCTCTCGGTGTGGTGACTGATCGGTCCGCTAATTGTAGCATTACTGAGGTTGGCCTGAGTTCACCTAATCCAAACTTCTCATAAATAGAAGTGGGGATTAAGTTGACGGATGCACCTAGGTCCAATAGTGCCCTATCAAAAGTATGTTCCCCAATAATGCATGAGATCAAGGGGGCACCTGGATCTTTCTTCTTTTGAGGAAGGTGATGCAGGATTACAGAACTTGCCTGCTCAGAGAGAATCACCTTCCTCGGAGTGGGTTCTCTTGGCTTACGCTTTTGGGTACACAGTTCTTTCAAGAATTTAGCGTAAGCCGGGATGTGCTTAATAGCATCGAGGAGTGGAATATTGATCTCAACGCTCTTGAATAAATTCAAGAGCTCCTCATTGCCGTCTAAGGTTTTCTTCTTCTTAGTTTTCAATAGGGCCTCAGGGAATGGAATATGGGTGGAATTTTCAATTTTCGGTCCCTGGGCGTTATTGTCTTCTTCAGCCTCCTCCTTCTCTTTCTCAAACTCCCCAGGATTTTGACTTCTAGAAGGTAATTCTGGGTTCTGGGTCTGCTTCCCACTTCTCAAGGTGACAGAGTTTGCAGAGGCATAAGGGTTTGGATCTTGAGGTTGATTAGTGAAGATTGGAGGGCCTTGGTTGGTCATGTAACCAGAAGAGGAAGAAGAGGGACCCTGCTCAACCACCTAAGCATGCGCGTGTGGGTCCCTTTGATTCCCATACCCTTGGGTTCTATTGCCCTGATTTTGCACATTACACAGGTTTGGTACGGGTTGAGATGGTAGGGATCCGGGTTGTCTAGAGTTTGCAATTAACCCGGATTGCAAGTTATCCAAGGATGTCTTCATTTGTTGCATCAGCTGAAGCATGGACCCTTGCATTTCCACCATCTGCCAGTTCAAATCAGCCTGCCCCGCGGATTGTTGGGCATTCCAAGATGGCTGATTAACCGATCTCGGGGGCAACTGGGTGTATACTTGACCCTGACCCATGGGTTTTTGAGATGCATAGTTGCTGGGTCGAGATTGGGTCTGTTGCCCCTGATTTTTCCAAGAGAAGTTAGGGTGGTTCCTCCATCCCGAGTTGAAAGTGTTGGAATACAGGTTGGACCTAACATTCTCCTGCATTGCATAAGCATCCTCATAAAACGAGGATGAAGAGAAAGAAGGATCGGAGAAACTAGGATCAAAGGCCCCAGTTTGGAACCCATATGGTTCCGAGAAATCCTGGCTCACAGGTTGAGTCGACTCGAGTTGATTCACGAATTCTCGCCCTGTGGGAGCTCGTAAGGAATGGAATCCCGAATTCTGGGATTGAGTGGGTAAAGAAGTGTTTCCTGAATTCCCAGACATCCATTCTTCCATTTTCTTAGCAACCAAGTCCATTTTATCCAGTTTATTACAAATTAATTCCATGTCAAATGAATGAGAGTCCTGGATCTCATTAGCACTTGACCTAGGTTGTTGGGATCGGTTGAAAGCATCCATGGAGGCATGATTAATTGAGTTCTCACTCATTTCCTCAAACAGGTCGTATGCGCTATCTGCATCCTTGTTGAGAAAATTGCCTCCGCAGGAGGCGTCGACATGATTATGGAGTTGCTCAACCAATCAGTGATAGAAAATCTGTGTGAGTTGCCATTTCGGTACCTCGTGGTGTGGACACTTCCTCAAAAGTTCCTGGAATCGCTCCCAGGCACCATGAAACGGTTCCCCTGGCCGCTGGGCGAAAGTGGTAATCGCCCGTCGCAAAGCATTGGTCCTTCCGATAGGGAAGAATTTCTTCAAGAATGCTGACTTAAGAGCAGCCCAGGTTTCAATCAGCCTTCCTATAGTCCGGTACCAATGTACGGCCTTTTCCCTGAGAGAGTGGGGGAAAAGCCTCATGATCATTTTCTCTTCGTTCACATTCCTTGCTCTGGTGGTCTGAACTAACGTGGTTAGATCTTCCAGGTGCTGGAACGGGTCCTCTGAGCCAAGCCCATGAAAATGCTTAATCAAACTTAAGACTTGGGGCTTGATTTCAATGTCTCCAGCGGGAATCATGATGTCAGGACGTTCCCCATAGTTTGAAGGATCGTAAAAATCCTTCAAGGGTCGAGCACCCTGACCATGCATGCATTGGAACCATTGCTGCATCTGCTGCAATTCTTCCAACTGCCTCTGAATCAGCTCCTACTGGTTCGGAGGCGGGGGAGATAATTGTTGATCAGCCATGGGATCTACTTGGCTATAGCTCAACCTCTGCCTCCTTGAATGGTCTAAAGGTCCTTCCAATCTAGGGTTCAATGACCTCCTCCCAAGCATACACTAGAAGGAAGTCGGAAGGACGAGGGAAAGGAAACCCTGCAGCATAAGAATATAAGCCTGTCCTTAGATGGGGTAGCCTAAGGTCTACTGACTCTCAAAATCCATCCTAAGATTATGGACAATTTACTCTACTTATGTCTAGGCAATCCAACCAGTTAGAAGGAGGGACTTGGGAGAAGGTTCTTCCTTTGGCTTGCGCCTCCGGTTCCTAGTGTACCCCCCAGCTGCGGTCGTTTGACACTACTCCCCTAGCTAGACATCAAATTAACTAGTATAAGTAGGTTAATCGTGAATAATCTCAATCTGGATCCTGATGAGCGAATGAGTCCTTAAGGCCAACGTCTAATTGATTTTAGTTAGGCTTGGGAAATTGGTGCTCTGGAATGTGATGGGCCCTTAATGGGTTGTGCCCTTAATGATTTGTTTGAGAATGTGTGAATGTGCACAACCAAGAGGTTTTCAAGCAAGATTATTAATGATGAGGTGAGTTTTAGGATCGAATCTTACTTAATAGCTTTTAAGATTCAAATATTAGGTGTTCTCAACCAAGTTTTGTGAGGCAAACCAAGTTTGTTGTTGAAAGCACGTGTTCAAGTATTTTCCTTTAGAAATCAAGAAAAATATGGAGTGCCTGGCTTGACCTAATTATTGAATCCTATGGGGCAGCTAGAAAATGAACCTCTTTTAGATTAGGTGGTGCGGCCAAAATAATTCACTCAATTGGCTCAAATGCACCACCGATTAAGGCACAAAAAAAATGGTTAACCTAATATGATGTCTACTCTTTTATGTGTTGAATTCGTGTACCGGGTCCACAGGTCGGAAGCCCGGTTGAGTAGATGAAAAATCAAGTCCGATTATGTGCCTGAAATGTGTGTGTATAGAGTGTGTAAATTGATTTGTCCCACAGAAATATCTTTTTTCTTATATATAAGATGTGGGTGAGATGGGTGAAGGAGGCAAACAAGACAAACAGAGTCTATCCTAGGGTTTATGAAAACACTAAGTAGATTAAGTCTTGGTTATGATTGTGGCGAAATGAACTAGTAGGGGGGGAGTGGGGGACACTTACAGAGTACTTTACCTGCACTTTACTCCAATCTACCACACTTGGATCTCCATGCTAGGGTATCTGCAAGATAGTAGATCAAAGATAAGTAGGGTTAGTGCTATGTAAATGCAAAGAAACACAATAAACAATAAAGTAAATTCCATTGCCTCCCCGACAATGGTGCCAAAATGCTCAGGCGTGCTTCGCGTGTTAGAAACAGGGGTTACAAGTAACCCTATCGTCGTAGTTGCAAAACACGTCGATCAAATAAAGTTTATATAGAAACTCCAAGGGAGTCCCGGGTCGAACACAGGGAGGCGACGTTTACTTTATTGAAAATTGCGCTTCATTTTGTTTCTTTTTGGTATTTTAAGGTTTTGATATTTTTTTGTATTTTTGTAATAAAAGAAATCAAGCAAACGTATCACAAGATAGAGATCTGGAACAAATCTGATATATATTACTTCTAATGTCAATTACAAGAAACAATGAAAGGATATAAAAAGAGGGAGGTGAGAGGAAATCTCCTAAATCGGCTGTTCAGCTAGACGATGGTGCCTGGCGGCAGCTCGGATAAAGGAGGTGAGGAGTGGGACGACGGAGGTGAGATGTTGGAGGACGTCGGGTTGAGGAAAGCTTCGGTGTAGCTCTGGAATGGAGGTGAGAAGACGGAGGTGATCTGCTACCGGAATGGAGGTCGGAGGACAGCTCCAAGGTGACCTATGAAGGGAGATGGGAAGTTGGAGGAGTATTTGGTGGGGCAGAGTTTCGCTACACTAATAGGCACCTTGGGAGCTCGAGAACAAACTCTAATGGAGCATTGGTAGGCTTGCTAGAGCTTGGGAGTAGGTGGGAGTAGAGTAGGTAGAGATGGCTTGGAAGGGAGGGGGTGAAGGCCTTTTTATAGTGTTGGAGAAGAGGCTAAAAATGGATAATGGACCTCTAGCGACCTCCAGACCGTCGCTAGAAATGTTGCTGTAGATAGCTCACCTCCACCCACGCCCGTAGCTGGCTCTGCTAGCTTGCAATGAAACAGCGATGGCTGTAAGCGTCGCTGTAGGTCAGTCCAGCTGTCGCTGAAAGCTGGAGCCAACTGCCCCTTACGCCCGCGCCACCTGCCCCGCTCTTCACGTGCGCTGACTGCGCGCCCAGCTGTGTGCTGTGCGCTGGCATGCACGCTTGCAATGTGCTGGCCCACGTGTGCACGCACGTGCTACCGCTGCCGTTGTGCTTCTCTCCAAATGCCCGTCCAATTGCAAATTGGAGCAGCTGTGGGGAATCGAACCCGCGCCTCTCCTTTGCAAGCCGCTACGTCAACCAGTGCGCCACGTCGCCCTTTGTGTCGCGAGGAGGAAATCGGTGCAGACGTTTCCCAGCCGTTGGATCTTGATCCAACAGCTAGGATTAACGGTGCAGATGATGAGGGAAGGTGGGCAGTCGCTGCTGGCCGGGTTTAGGCGGCCTGGATGACGCCACGTGGCGCCATCTGGACCGTCCGTCTTCTTCTTCTTGCAGAGGGTGCCACAGTGCTCAGATTGGGATGATTTTTGCGATGTCGGACTTCGATCGTCACTCCGGATCCATCCGTACAGTTGGATTTTCCATCCGAAACCTGTATGGATGTCGCATTGCCCCCCTGGCCATATAAAAGGAAGGAATTAATATATAAAATATACTACTATCCTAAATGCCATACAATGGATGTTATGCAATATTTATAACATGATATGCAATGCTAAGTAAAAGAACTATCAAAAATAAGCAATTTATCTTGAATTTATGCGTGTTCATCACCTCATAGTCTCAAGTATCTGAACACCCTGGTTTGCAGATATTGTCAATTATTTGGTCGTTGGTCAAATCCCCCAGGATTGGACCAAACAACAATAGGATAGACTTGTGTCTGAGGCAAAATATTATTTTTGGGACGATCCTGAGCTATACCGCATTGACATTAACCAGATTATTCGTCGATGCATCTCAGAAATCGAGTTCCATAGCATACCTGAGTTCTGCCACATATCCGCGTGTGGTGGACACTTTTTTGGGAAAAAGTCGGCCGCAAAAATCTTGCAATCTGGATTCTATTGGCCATCATTATTTAAGGATGCCCAGGAATTCTCAAAGTCATGCACCCGATGCCAGACACTCGGGAACATGACTAAGAGAGATATGGTGCCCCTGAACCTAATTCTTTCCATCGAAATTTTTGACATTTGGGGTATCGACTTTATGGAACCCTTCCCTCCATTTGGACACCAATATATTCTGGTTGCTGTTGATTACATGTCCAAGTGGATTGTGGCAATTCCCACCCGAACCAATGACCACAAGGTGGTCATCGATTTTGTGAAGAAAAATATCTTCAGTCGGTTTAAGGTTCCTAGGGCAATTATTAGTGATGGTGGCACACATTTCACTCATGCCCAGTTTCAGAATTTACTGGGGAAATACGGGGTGAGCCATCGGATTTCCACACCTTACCATCCTCAGACAAACGAACAGGCCGAGGTCTCCAATCGTGAGATCAAGAACATTTTGCAGAAAATCGTTAGGCCTGATAGGAAGGATTGGACCCAAAAGCTAGATGATGCTCTTTGGGCCTACCGTATGGCATGCAAAACGCCTATTGGTATGTCTCCATTTCGTCTGGTGTTTGGTAAGGCATGTCACTTACCTGTAGAACTTGAACACTGGGCATTTTCAGCCATCAAGAAATGTAATGTGGACCTTGAGTTAGCCAGGAAAACCAGGAAACTCCAACTATCTGAGTTGGAGTAGCTTCAAAATGATGCTTATGAAAACACCATAATTTATAAGGCAAGGACCAAAGCTGTCCATGACTAGATGATTTCACATAAGAGCTTTGAACCGAACCAGAAGGTTTGGCTTTTCAATTCTCGATTGAAGCTTTTCCCCGAAAAACTCAGGTCTAAGTGGGACGGCCTGTTCGTTATTGAGTGGATTTTCCCTAACATGGCCGTTGAAATCTTTGATCTGAAGACAGCTAATATTTTCAAGGCCAATGGACAGCGTCTCTAACCCTTTGTTGACCTTGTGCTCCTTAAACTCGCCTCAGATAGGGTTGCTCTTACCCTACCTTGACCACCGTGGGTTGATCATTGCCCAACTGAAGGCACTAAACTCTGCACATGTAAAGACTGTTCCAAGCTAACCAGAGTCTCACGGAAACTAGGTGCTATTCTTCCACTTTTACTTTCCTGCATGCTTTCATTTTTCACAATGAGGACATTGCAATAGCTAAGCATGGGGTGTGGACATATTTTATAACCTTTTTATCAGCTGTAATAGTAATTTTCTGTTATTCGATTCTTCTTTTTCTTAAAAAAAAAGAAGATAAAATTTGAAAATTCAAAAAGACAAAAAAAAAATAAAAAATTTTGAATTAGGAGATGAGAACTTAGCCATCAGGAGTTGCAAACTTTAGGAATTTATACTTTGAGACCTAAATACTTAGACTCTTCAGGTCTTCGGGCTTAATTAGCCCAGGTGTCCACTCGGATGTGGACATAGTCTCTAGTCCTTGCCAATTAAAATTCATTTTAATTTAGTAAATAATTTGGGATGATAAGTATGAGACTTATCAACCCACCCTCTGATTTGGGGGGACTTTAAGCCTAAGCATCTACATACTTTTTTTTTGCACTGACTCACTTTTCGACGGTTTCTTTGTAAAATGGGTTACCTTTAAACACTGACGATTGCCTGACCGATACATATTGTGATGTTGCCCCATCCCTCCCTATTCCCGTACCTTCTCCTGACCAGACTTCTGACGAGGTTTTCTTTGCTTCCCATACCTCATGGTCTGAGTCATATCCGGGCTACTCACAGCTGGTCCACACTCTTGAAGACCGGATTGCCCTTTCTTTCCTGCCAAATCAGGCAGATTTGCAACTCCACACTGGGACCATGAGCCCATATACTACTCACTGGGGCTATTCCTTTTTGGATCCATATATCCAAGAAGCCCCTCTTCTTGGCCAATCTGAGGGCCAACTTCGTCCTCCAGATTTGTTTTCTAATTCTCCTGGGACACTCTCGTCCCAAGAAATGCCAAACCTTTCACCATCCACTCCCGAGCTGAAAGAGTTGCCTAGTACACTTAATTATATTTTCCTAAGACCAAATGAAACGCTCCCCATAATCATCAGTTCAAAATTGACCAGGGAGTAAGAGTGCAAACTAATTGAGGTCCTTATGGAACACAAGGCAGCCATTGGATGGTCTTTATCAGACTTATCTGGCATTAGCCCCTCCTACTGCACTCATGGTATATATACGGAGGAGGAGGCTCGACCTTCCCGCGAGATGCAGCGACGTCTCAACCCTAACATGCAGGAGGTCATTAAGAAGGAAATTATTAAGTGGCTGGATGTGGGTATAATCTACCCAATCAGCGATAGCCCCTAGGTGAGTCCGATTCACGTTGCGCCCAAAAATGATAGACTCACCATCCGTGTCAATGACAGGGGCGAATCCATCCCTACACGCACTCCTAGATCTTGGAGAGTGTGTGTAGATTATAGGAAACTCAATGCTACAACTAAGAAAGATCACTTTCCGCTACCTTTCATTGATCAAATCCTGGAGCGGTTAGCGGGAAATAAAATTTTCTGTTTCCTGGATGGATTCTCAGGATATAACCAGGTTGTAATTGACCCCCGGGACCAAGAGAAAACCATCTTTACCTGCCCCTTCGGCACCTTTGCATTTAGAAGGATTCCACTTGGACTTTGCAATGCGCCAGCAACATTCTAGAGATGTATGCTGGCAATATTTCATGACATGGTGGGTGACTTTCTCGAGGTCTTCATGGATGACTTTTCGATCTTTGGACCATCTTTCGATGACTGCCTTGCCAACCTGACCCGTATCCTTAGGAGATGTATTGATGTTAACCTCGTGCTTTCTTGGGAAAAAAGTCATTTTATGGTGCATGAGGGAATTGTTCTCAGGCATATCATCTCCGACAGGGGTATCGAGGTTGACAGAGCTAAGCTTGATGTAATTGCTGATTTACCTGTGCCTGGCTCTGTCAAACAAATCCACTCCTTCTTGGGACACGTCGGTTTCTATAGGAGATTTATCAAAGATTTCTCCAAGATTTCTTGACCTTTAACTCATCTCCTATCAACTGACGTACCCTTCGATATGGGCCCTGACTGCATACGAGCATTCACGCAGCCGCGTAATGCTGTCACCAAGGCCCCTGTTCTCTAGCCACTTGATTGGTCCCTCGACTTTGAACTCATGTGTGATGCTTCCGACCTTGCAGTCGGAGCCATCCTGGGACAAAGACGTGATAGACACCCCTTCGTGGTGTACTACGTCAGTAAGACATTGGACGAGGCCCAACGTAATTATACTACCACTGAAAAAGAACTACTGGCAGCTGTCTTTGGGCTGGAGAAATTTCACTCTTACCTTCTGGGCTCACATGTTACTGTTTTCACTGATCACACGGCCATTCGCCATCTCATGCACAAGAAGGATGCCAAGCCTAGACTGATTCGTTGGATCCTTCTGCTCCAAGAATTTGACATTGAGATCCACGATAAGGCCGGTGCCCAAAATGTTGTGGTTGATCATCTTTCCGGACTAGACCTTGACCATATTGGACTTACTCTGCCGATCAATGAAATTTTTCCTGATGAGCACCTATTGGCAATTAATGTGGCAAGTGGACCTTGGTATGCTGACATTGCCAATTACCTTGCTTCTGGATCCCTTCCACGTGGTTGGCCTAAAAGCCAGCGCGAGCGTCTCATGGCAGAAGCAAAGTATTATTTCTGGGATAATCCACTTCTTTTTCGCATAGGTGCTGATCAAATCATCCGTCGCTGTATTCCTGACAACAAATTCCCCAGTGTGCTATCCTTCTACCACGATCAGGCCTGCGGAGGCCATTTCTCTGGGAGGAAAACTGCAGCCAAGGTGTTGCAGTGCGGTTTCTTTTGGCCCTCCCTTCACCAGGATGCACACAAGTATGCCAAGCATTACACTAGGTGCTAGTCATTAGGGTCAATGTCACGTCGTGACATGATGCCCTTGCAACCCATCCTAGCTACAGAAATCTTCGACATTTGGGGAATTGATTTCATGGGCCCCTTTCCTCCTTCCAACGGCTTCGAATTCATTCTCGTGGCTGTGGATTATGTTTCGAAATGGATCGAGGCTATTCCCACGTGCCGTGCTGACCATATTATATCCACTCGATTTGTCAATGACCACATCTTTGTGTGCTTTGGGATCCCTCGAGCCATTATCTCGGATGGAGGAAGCCACTTTACCCATGCTTCTTTTCGGGCACTTCTGAGGAAATACGGAGTTCACCATCATATCGCATCCTCGTATCATCCTCAGACGAACGACCAGGCAGAGGTGTCGAACTGGCAAATCAAGCAAATTCTCCAGAAAACGGTTCGGCCTGATCGTAAGGATTGGTCTGACAAGCTGATTGACGCACTTTGGGCGTATCGAACAGCCTTCAAGGCTCCCCTTGGTATGTCTCCTTATAGAATCGTTTACAGGAAGCCTTGTCATTTGCCCGTGGAGTTGGAACACTGCGCTTATTGGGTGGTTCGCCAATGTAACCTCGACCCAGACCTGTGTGAATTTTAGAAGGTTTAGATGGAATTTATCTTAATCAAAACCTCTATTATTTAAGTAGGTCTGAAATTTGGGTTTCAGGTTACTGTTAATTCTCGAAATGCATGAAAACCCATTTCTGTCTAGATGGATCCACTTATTAGACTTTAATGCTCTTTCGACCTTTATTTCACCCATAGCCAACCCCTTGGTTATTCTGTGTTCATGATATGCTGCTAAAATTATAGAATATACCCTGGTTTCTTATTCTCTTCTTAAAACATGATATGGTGAAGATATAACCCTCAGAAGAATATGTAGGACCTTTTATCTTTTATTCCTGACTAAAATGGGCTAGTTAAGGCCTATGATGGTGTTCCCATCAATAGATAGGGCAAATATAAATTGTGAAGATGGCCAGATCGAATTAAAATTTGGGAACAAAACATTGAAGATTGATATATTTAAGGCCAAAAAAGGAATTAACTATGGGGCAATTGAGAAAGTTTATGACATCGGTTCTGTGATTGAGGACCCCTTCTAGAAGAAAACCTGATTACTCCTGATCCTCAATCCCAAGCAGATCATGCTCCACAAGTAGAGGAGCCTAAAGCTAATCCAGATTCACCCATAGCTCCCGCCTTATCTCCTAAGGCCCATCCCGAATGTCTTGCTACTGATAACCTAATTTTGGAGTTGAAACCTCTTCCCGATCATCTGAAATATGTCTTCTTGGGTTCTAATCAAACATTTCACGTGATCATCAATTCCTGACTCACATCTAATAAGGAAACAAAGCTGACTCTATTCTTTAGTAGCATTGGAGAGCCATTGGATGGACTCTCGATGATCTGACTGGTATTAGTCCCTCATATTGCACACATTGTATCTACACTGAGGAGGGATCATGATCATCCCGAGAGATGCAGAGAAGACTCAATCCAAATTTGCAGGAGGTCATGAAAAAGGAGATCATCAAGTGGTTAGATGGTGGGATCATCTACCTAATCTCTGACAGTCGCTGGGTGAGCCTGATCCAAGTTGTGCCTAAGAAGGCAGGGCTTACTGTTATTACAATTGAATCTAGAGAGACCATCCCAACTCACATCGCGAATTCATGTAGAGTCTGCATTGATTACTAAGACTGAATGCCTCTACGAAGAAAGATCATTTCCCACTACCATTTATTGATTAGATTCTCAGGAAATTGGTGGGAAATTGATTCTTCTATTTCTTGGATGGTTACTGATGTAAACATGTTTACACTACTTAAGATGTCTATTTATGCATGTTCTTAAGCATAGGATTGCATTGCATACTATAAATATTTCATAACATGCATCATCTTGCATTTAGATTAGTTTGAATAAAATGGAGGTTAATTATCTCCTTTTATGTTCATGGATAGGGCAAACTTTTTATAGGGGCCTCGGATCGAAGATCCAACCGTGCAGATGTGATCAGGGCGACGATTGGAGTTCAACGACTCCAAGATCGCCCTAATCAGACATCTGTAGCATCAGATAGAGACTGGAGAACCCTAGAAGATCAAGGACCAAAATGGTGTGAATCCGCACTTCAAATGACAAATCCGACTGCACTGATGGATTCGGATTGACGATAGTAGCCTAACGGCGTGAAAGTCGACTTAATCTGACAACCGTGGCACCATCTACATCATCCAGAAGATGGACGGCCAAGATGGTGCCACGTGGTGGCATCTCGGCCGCCCAATCATCTGCACGCACCCGCTGAAGGAATCACCATCAACGGTTCCCCGTTGTTGGATCAAGATCCAACGGCTGGGATGCATTCTCGCTTAAGTTAAGTGCCCGCCCATCTGCGCCCGTAGCGTAGTGGGTGAGAGTGTTTAACTGAGGCACTGGTGTGGGTTCGAATCGCAGCAGATGCGATGAGCGGGCGCGGTGAGTGGGCACGTGAGACCGTGCGATGAGAATCGAGCGGCTGCGGGTGCTCGATAGTGCCCACATGCTATTGCACGCCGCGCCTCACGTGGGATCGCACGCGGGCGCGCGCTGAGGAGCGGGTGGAGGTGTGAGATAAGCCATCCGATCTCATGATCGGACGGCTAAGATCTGTAGAATGTGTGCATGCGTTACGCACAAGGCCACAACGCCCATGATGGGGCTTTAGCGACAATTTTATCTGTCACTAAAGACCCCTGATTTAATGATTTTCAAATTAAAATGACCAAATTGCACTCACTCCTTGCAACTATAAAAGGAGACCCCCTCCACATGAAATTCTCATCCCTTCCTTCTCTTCTCTCCCTCTCCAAAGCTCAAGAGAAGCTTGTCCCACATCTGGGATGCTTCTCGCGAGATAAAGTTAATTTTTCACCCCCTTCCGGAAGCGGATCCCGAGATGACGACTTTGTGCTACCCCATTCCCGTTCTTCTTGCTTCGTCCTCCTTCGTCCTGCTACATCCTCCTTCATCCAGGCATCGTCCTCCAAGCGATCGTCGAGGAGGATATCTCTCTCCCGATTCTTTTTATTGCTTTCTAGAATAGATTTACTACTTTCTAGAGTAGATTTACTGCTTTCTAGTGCAATCATTTTCCTGCTTTCTAGTGTAATGAACAATCTTTCTGATGATGAAATTCCATGTTCATTCTACATCTCTTTTTGGTTTTTGTTTGTAATATTCTCTCTCTCTCTTCTATTTATTGTAAATAGTTAGATAGTTTCTAATCAATTATTCTGCTTCATGACAAATAAAACAAACACATGTTTTTAAATCAAACGTCTTCCTCCCTGAGTTCGACCTGGGATTTCTATTCCAGTATAAATTTTATTTGTTGAACAAGAGTTCTTCGCTTTCATACTACGACGACAGGTTTTCAAAACCAAACTCATTAGCGTAGCAACCCGCACGTTCAACAGTTACTCTGAGTAAATTCAGGTGGCAATTCATCTAGAGGATCAAGAAAAGATCACCTTTACCTACCCTTATGGTACGTACGCATTTTGTAGGATGCCTTTTGGGTTATGCAATGCACCCGCCACCTTTTAGCGGTGCATGCTAGCCATATTCTTCGACATGGTAGGTAAATACCTTGAAGTATTCATGGACGACTTCTCGATATTTGGTGAATCTTTTGATGAATCCCTCCTACATGTGGTCCAAATTCTCAAAAGATGCATTGATGTGAACTTAGTTCTCTCCTGGGGAAAGAGCCAATTCATGGTTCTTGAAGGCATCATTATTGGACATCTCATCTTTGAGAGAGGTATCAAGGTTGATTGAGCTAAGGTGAATTTGATTTCCAAGCTACCGGTGCCTAGCTTGGTCAAAGATATCTGATCGTTCTTTGGGCACGTTGCCTTTTATCGACGATTTATATCTAATTTTTCCAAGATCGTGCGCCCCTTGACGAACCTCCTCTCAAAAGACATGCCTTTCGAGATGACGAGTGAGTACATTCACACATTTGAAGTCTTGCGTGACCGAGTCACCCAAGCACCAATCTTGCAATCCCCTTACTTGTCTCAACCCTTTGAGATCATGTGTGATGCGTTTGACTACGTAGTGGGAGTGGTGTTAGGGTAGAAAATGACAGGAAACCTGTGGTCATATATTACACTAGCAAGACATTAGATGAAGCTCAACATAATTACACAATTATGGAGAAAGAGTTGCTAGCTATCGTATTTGTCTTGGAAAAATTCAGATCATACCTTCTGGGTTCCCATGTCATTATATACTTGGATCACACTGCAGTGAGGCACTTACGAAGAAGGATGCAAAACTTAGATTAATCTGATGGATCTAGCTGTTGCAAGAATTCGATCTTGAAATTCGCAACAAGGAGGGAAAGCAGAATGTAGTAGCTGACCATTTGTCTCGCTTTCTTTCTTCGGTCATTGACCCATTCGGACCTATTATAGAGCATTTTTCGGATGAACATTTGTTGGCCATTAGCAGACTTCCTTTGCTTGTTGACATGGTAAACTACTAGGTTATGGGGAAAGTCCCACCAAATTGGATGACTTCCATGTGGGACAAGTTGATTTCTAATGCCAAGTACTACATTTGGGAGGAACTGTATCTTTTCCATATTGGCAATGATCAGGTAATCCAAAGATGCATTCCTGACAATGAGGTCAATAACGTCATCTCATTCTATCATGACCAGGCCCGCGGTGGCCATTTCTCTAGTCAGAAAACCATAGTGAAGATCCTCCAGTGTGGGTTCTTTTGGCCGACAATGTTCAAAGTCGCACAATCCTATTGTAGGGCATGTGCCTGTTGTCAAACCCTCGACAACACGGGCCCACGAAATATGATGCCCTTGAATCCAATCATTGTGTTCGAAATCTTTAACATCTGGGAAATTGATTTCATGGGACCCTTTCCAGGATCTAATGGCTTTGAATATATCTTACTTGCTGTTGATTACATCTTTAAATGGATCCAAGCCATCCCCACCAGAACAAGTGACCATAAAGTTACTCTTCGATTTATTCAGGAGAACATCTTTTCCAGATTTGGGGTTCCAAAAGCTATCATCAGCGATGGCGGGTCTCATTTCGCTAATGTACACTTCCAGTCCCTGATGAAAAAGTATGGGGTGTTGCATTGTATCTAGACTCCTTATCACCCCAGGCTAATGGATTGGCTGAATTGTCAAATCGGGAGATCAAGAAGATCCTTCAGGTCACTATTTTCCCTAATAGGAAGGATTGGTCTACCTGCCTTCTGGAAGCCTTGTAGGCCTATAGGATCGCCCATAAGACCCAGTTAGGCATGTCTCCCTTCAGACTCGTGTATGGGAAGGCATGTCACATCCTCTTAGAAATGGGGCATAAAGCCTACTGGGCAGTATGGAAGTGCAATCTAGATCTTGTGAAGGCTGGAATCCACTGCTGGTTGCAATTGAGCGAGATCGAGGAGCTACACAATGATGCATACAAGAACTCGCGAATCTATAAAGAATGGTGAAAGCCTTCCATGACAGGAACATTTCAAGAAATTCCTTCCATCCTGGTTAGAAAGTGCTACTCTTTGATGCTAAACTCAAGCTCTTCTTAGGAAAACTCAGATTAAAATGGATTAGACCATTCCTTGTGAGACAAGTATTTGGAAATGGAGCTATCGAAATCAGTGAACTTAGCCTTGATTCTGAACCTTTTGTTGTGAACAATTAGAGACTCAAACCGTTCATCGAACTTACTGACTCAAACTTGGCTGCTGTAACTTTTGATCTCCATTCTCCCTGAGCTTCATTGTGTCCAACTAATGGTGTTAAACTTAACACTTAACGGGAGGCAACCTGTCATCTTTGAAAAACTCGAAACCTCCCTGACATATCCTTTTTCTGAATTCATATTGCACTTTAGGGTTTGTCCATTAGAATAGCTGATTCCACCTTTGATGCTTGTATCAGAGCTAGAAATCATTTAAAACAGTCATTCCGACTCGTTCACCATCCACCTGTTCTAATGAACGATTTGAATTGAACTCGAACCCACCTAATTTACAATGATGACATTGCGAAACTTAGGCATGGGGGGTATTAAAGTGCAAAATGCCGTGAAAATCATTGTAGGGAAGGGTTTCAAATATATAAAAGAAAAAGAGAGGAGAAAAGAGGAAAGGAGAGGATAATTTGAGCTGAATGAGAAAAGGAGAAGGGAAGGAAAAGAAAAGAAAGAAGAAAAAGGAGCAAATAAAAGAGAAAAAGAAAGTAGTCCCTTAAAATTGAGTATGGAACTTACTTAACTTCTAGGTTGGATCGGATGATGAATTAACACCTGGAAAGCTAAAACTTACGGAATAGGTGGCGGATACCGACCTTAGGCCTCTTGGATCTATTCTAAGGTTTAAACACTTAAGTATTTGTTAAGATCCAGATTAATCCTCAAGAGGTTGAGGAAAGTGCGAGGCTGATGTAGTAGGTCTATGGCTTGGGGATTATTCGGCCCCATTGCCTACCCTTTGGTTTACGAGACTTCGTAACCTAAGCACCCAAAATCACACACTAAGTCTGGTTCAGTGCGCTTAATAAGGAAAAATTTGCTAGAAGTGTTCTGTTACGAAAAGCCAACTCGAAGATCTAGCTTAGGAGTGGCTCGACAACACAAGTTGATTGAATGAGTTCCCAGAGTGGAGAGGTGGGAAATTCCCCTCGAAGATGCGTAATAACATATCGTCTGCCTGGTGCTTGTCTTCTAGGATATCTAAATATCCTACTGGGGGCATGTAAGTACCTTATATTGGTTCAGGTGCCATGGGTGGGATTATCCCAAAGTATCGATTGCTAGGGCCTGAACTTAGCTACAGAATGCCATGGCTGGCACTATCTCAAAGTGTCGATAGCCAGGGTTCTGGGGGTTGTGATGGGCAGTGCTATCCCGAAGCATCGAAAGCCAGGAACCCTTCGAGGATTAATGGTAGGGACAAGGAATCCGATACAGACCGTGTATAGAGCCAATTTGAGTCTGGATTTAGGAAAAAATAAAAAGAAAAGAGAGAAAACCCTCCAAATAAAATCCTTCTCTATCCCTCTCTTACGAAAATGCACTGGCAAATTAAACCTGGACATGTTATGTCTATTCACAGGTGCTTCAATTGTTGTGGTCAACTAACCTCTAGGTAGTTTTTTGAGGGCCTTAGAAACCTTTGCGGTAGACTCAGGATGAAGCTGGTTAGGTCTGGATCTTGGCTGGTACTTGAGTACCTCTTGGCCTATTGTTGGTATTCTGATCTGATTTCTAAAGATGCAGCTTAGTAAGGCACCCTAACGGTTACATCCAACCTAGAGACTTGGTTTGATCCATAAGATTTTTGCTAAGGGACTAGTAAAATCTAGGAAAAGGGGTATGATGGGAACACCATCATGACCCTTAACTAGCCCATTCTAGTCTGGAATAAAAGATAAAAGCTCCTACATATTCATCTGAGGGTTGTATCTCCACCTTATTATGTTTTGAGAAGAGAATAAGAATCCACGGTTAATTCTGTAATTTTAACAGCATATCATGAATATAGAATAACCAAGGGGTTTGCTAGGGGTAAAATAAAGGTCAAATGAGCATTAAAGTGTAATAAGTGGGTCCACGCAGACAGAAACAGGGTTTCGTGTATTTCGAGAAGTAATACGGCATCCAAAACCCTAATTTCAGACCCATTTAAATTCCTGAGGTTCTGGTCAAGATAAAATTCATCTAAATCTTCTAAAATTCATAGACAAATATTTCATAATTTTTGGAACCCTTGATTTGACCTTTGGAACCCATTTTGACCTTAAATAGTCACAGACACAATCCTGCCCTAATTTGGGTTTCTGCATAAATTTCCTAGTAAAACTTGATCAAAATTAAAATCTGATTTCACCATTAGATTCCTTGGGTCCAAGTTAGGTTTTTAAAAAAATTTAGGCCCAATCAAAGGTCATCTTGATCGAGTTTGCATTTTAGTACAGTCAAACTCTTTCTCTCTCAGTTAGACCCTCAGCTTTTGAATTAATTGTAGATTGGTCCCTAACTTTCTCATCGTTCCTTACAAATGGGTCCCTACCGCCATTAGTGTGAACACAGGAGCTTTGTCAAGATTCGAGCAAGGATTTCTCGCTCGATTCTCAATCAAACTCTTCCAAATTTGAGTTGGAGATTCCTTGAGGAATTCCCTTTCAAATGAACCTAATCTTAGACTGTGATTCCTCCCCAAAAGCTCATGCAAATTGTTTGAAGATGTGGGTATTCGGTTTACATGAAATAGCTGGAGTTTGCAAGTTTGTTTCCAAGCTTGGAACTCCTCTCTTAGGCCTATAAAAGGACCCAGGACAAGAATCCTAGCTCCTTAGCAAGTTTTGGCAGGAGAAATCCCTCCTTTCCTCTCTGGCCACCTTCACACCTTGCTCTGGCAACACCTCTCTGCCCTCCTATTTTGGCTGTCCAACCATCAAATTGGATGGCCCTTTGCCTTCCCCTCTCAACTCCGCTCCTCACCAGCCATAGCAGGGGTTTCCTTCCTCCTCCTCATCGCCGCTCCAACTCATCGTCGACTTCATCTTCTTCGATTCCGACTCACCAACGCTGGCGCTCTCCATCCACCTCCTTCTCCTCTAAGCCTCTCTATCCCTTCCTCTCTCCCTCTTCTTTCTTTTCCCTTACAGCACACTCACAACCACCGTATTGCCTCAACACCATCGTCTTCCTCCACCCTGGCAATGCTCCAGCAAAGCCTCCCCGATGCCACACACCTCCAAACACCTTCGCTCCACATCCACAAGCTCAGCCAAGACTCACCCTTCAAAAGCCCTCAATAAATTTTGCTCTCCACCTATTGAAACTCCTCCCTAAACACCGTCTTCTCAGCTTGCCATCTCCATCACCGTCAGCACTCCACAGACCATCACATGCAACACCACTACCACCAACACACTTGCCGCACACCGGTGAAGCTTCTGAACTATTTTGACGAGGTTGTAAGGCTGTGTTCTTGATTTTAGGTCTTCACCAGACGATCGCCGCCACCGCCATCTTCTCTAGCTCTAGTCTCTCTTCTCTGACCGTGTTTGCCTTCGCTTCCATGCCCAGGTGAAGCAGCCCAGCTCCAGGTGCATCTCCAAGTCCTTAATCAAATCCTTCATCCATAGCTGCTGCCTCAATAAGAGCCTTCACTGTCTATTGCTCGCACGCGAAGAAGACGACGTGGGATAGTCCCACATCATAGAAATCAGAAGCTGCTCACACGCATAAAAGGAATTCCTCTCCCCGACCCCTCACCCAAGACACGGGGGTCGGGTCCCCAGTCACCCTCACCCTCTTACCCACCTCTGTACACGTGCTTGCAACCATGCTCACAATCCTAGTGAAACGCTGTGGGCAACCGGGTTTTATTGTTATAGCGTTGTAGTATAGCCAGTTATTGCCAACATTTCAAATATAAAATTTTTTACTCGGAAAATAAAAGAGTTCCCGAGGTCCAACTCAGGGAGCAAGTTGTATTCTAGAGATATACATGTTTCTTTTACAAAAATAAAGAAAGAGAGAGAAAGAATTTGTTGTCTTCTTTTCTCTTTGTTTTCTCCTCGTCTCAGATCTTCTTCTTCTTTGTCTGCAGAGGTGATGTTCTTCTTCTGCAGTGGTGATGCTCTTCTTCTTCTTCCAGCTGTTCCTGCTCTTCCTTTTTCTTCTGTCTTTCTTCAGATCTTCTTCTTTCTTCTTTGTTTTTCTTCTTTCAGTTCTTCCCTTGTTCTTTTGTGTTCTCCTCTGCCTCGCCTTCTTCTGTTGTTCTTCAGATCTCCTTCTTTCTTCTTTTCTTTTTCCAGTCAGGACGTCGCCCCTCCTTCTTTCTTCTTTTCCCTTCAGGACGTCGTCTGATTTCCAAATCAGACGACTTAAACTGCCTGTTGCTACAGTGTCTCCCTCAGCTTCCTTCTTCTTCCGCGGTCCTTCTTCTTCACCTGTGCCGATGTGGGACTAAACGGAGACCTCTCCTCGCGTGCGCCTGCTGGGAGACCGCGGCCTAGCTTCTGCAGCTGCGGCTTCGATTTGCGTCGGTTGCTGGCTGGCTGCCTTCGCAAGACTCCCCGTAATCCGCAGCAGCTGGAGACCTGGAGTCCTCAAGCCTGGAGCGCGGGAGAAGCTGCTTCAATGTGCGTTAATGGCGGTCGAACCTCAAAACCTGTCGGACACGAATATGGCCTCTCGGCCTGATCAAACCACTGGGGAACCTTCGCCGTGGCACGGCGAAGGTGTGGAGCTACGCGGCAAGCCGCAAGGTGGTGTCTGGCGGCAGCCCTAGGTTGGACTGCAACCGGAGGAATGGGTTTGTTCGAGGGAGCGTTACGGAGGTGTGGAGTGGCAGTGGAGGGGTGGGGGGTGCTCAGTGTGATGAGGCGGAGGTTCGGTGAGGGTCGGCGAGGTGTGTGAGGCTGTGGAGCGATGGGAACATCTCGCCGGAGGGTGGCCGGAGACGAAGGGGGTGACGATGGTCAGGGTCGGTCGAGGGCTTAATTGAACAAATTGAAATCGGGGAAAGAAAGAGGAGAGGAAGGGAAGTAGTTCTAACTTACTTGCAGGGACGAAGGGGGAGCAGTAGGGCGACAGTCGTATCGACTGTCGCCGGAGAAGAAGATGCTCAGGGAAAGGGGCGGCGGCGAGCAGAGAGCCGGAGAGGCGCCAGCTGGGTACGGCGTGGCGCGGGAAGAGCAGGGGAGGAAGTCTCTGCTGCTGGTATTGCGTCAGAGCGAAGAGGAGGAGGGGGAGGAACCGTCGGAGCTGGTGAGCGTCTGCCGGAGAGAGAAGAGAGGAAAGTTGGGGGTTTTCTCCGTCAGATCCGAGCTGCCCCGGTCGGTGGAGCAACGGGGGGTATTTATAGGGATCAAAACAGGGAGGGAGGCGGAGGGAGACGACGTGTCTCCCTCGCTGGAGGATGGCCGGAGACGAAAACCCATACCGTCCGTGCGTTCGCACGGCCGGTATGGTAGGCTACAGCGACCAGGGGGGTGTCCCTGCGACGGCTGACAACGCAGGGCACCCCCGGTTTACTTGCCAGGCTTTCCCCCTCACCCTGCGCGGCGCCATGCTCCGCGCAAGGTCGCCGGAGCATGGTGCTGGCCGGTTTTGCAGGGGGACCTGAATGCAAAGAACGAAGGAGAGTTAGGGGCCAAAATGCGACGGTTCAAAAGTTGAGGGGCAAAAAGTAAATATATGAGGACCAAAGTGTAAAGTCGGTCAAGGAGGTTTCTTCTTAGGCTCAAGTTTTTATACATGATTAATTAGGACCTAAGGAATCTGATGGTGAATTTCATTTCTATATTAAACCTTGTTTGACCGGTCAATTTATGCAAAAACCCAAATTAAGTTATTAATTGGGCATGGTTCTCAATGTAGGTCAAAATGGGTTCTGAAGGCCAAATTGAAGGTTCTAAACCCTAGAGATTATTTTTCTATGAATTTTAGAGGGTTTATTCTATTTTTACTTTGCCTCGAACCTCGTGAATTGAAGTGGGTTGTTTTAGGGTTACAGATTATCACTTAGTTCCTTGGAATTGCTGTAGCCCTTGTCAGATCATCTCATCCCACTTTTATTCTTATTAGGTTGCTTTGACCTATGTTTGGACCCTGAATTACCCTGTATGCAGATTATACTGGTAAAATTACATTTTTACCCCTTATGACTTGTTTTCTCCTTAAACTCAGAATTCTCTGAGTTAAGCCTTTCCTTGAGTTATGTAGGAGCTTTTATCCTTTGTATTGGGTCAAAATGAGCTAGTTATGGCTCATGATGAGGTTCTCATCATACCCCCATGCCTAGCTTTTGCTAGTCCCTTAGCAAAAACTTAAGGTTTCAACCCTTGTTCTAGACCATGAAGTTCCTAATAGCTTTAGATAAGTGCTTTTTTATTTGAGCTTAGATTAGGTTAGAATGCTGACCATAGGCCTAAAAGGTACTCTAGTACCAATCAAGATCCAAATCTGTCTAGCCTTAGCCTCAGTCTCTAGCAAAGGTTTTTAAGGTCCACAAGAACTAACCTAAGGTTTATTGGACTTTGTGGTTAAAGCACCCGTGCTTGAAATGATTTTAGCCCTGGCTCAATTCGCAGTGCGTTTGTAAGAGAGAGATAGAAAGTTTTTCTGTTTGGAGAGTTTTCTCTCTCTTTTTCTTTTTAGTTCTAGCCTAGGATTGGCTTTTCAACACGGTCTGCATCAGATTCCTTGCTCCCATCATCAATCCTCAAGGGTTCCTGGCGATCGATGCTTCGAGATAGCACCGCCCATGGCAACCCCCGGAACCCTGGCTATTGAGATTTCGAGATAATCCCATCCATGGTGTTCCGTGGCCGAATCCAGACCCTGGCAATTGACACTTCGAGATAATGCCATCCATGGAATCTGAACCAGCAGAGTGCTTACATGCCCCCAGTAGGATATGTAAATATCCTAAGAGACAAGCACCGAGGAGATGATATTTTGTTACGCATCTTCGAGGGGATTTCCTGCCTCTCCGCGCTGGGAACTCGTCCAAATCAACTTGTGTTGATCGGCCGCTCCTATTCTAGGTGTTCTTTTCAGAATTTTGCGACGCTTCTACGTGATTCTGATTTTTACGATTACTGAACCAGGCTGTGTGTGAGGTTAGGGTGCTTAGGTTACTGAGTCCCGTAAACCAAAAATTAGTTAACGAGGCCAAATACTCCCTAAGCCTTAGACCTAATACTTCAGCTTTTCATTTTCCTCAACCTCTTGAGGAGTGTCCAGATCTTAATGGGTACTAAGAGTCTATTCAAGAATGCTTAAGGTTTGCATTCTTACTAATCTCATTGTGCACTTTTCAGTTATTTTCTTGAATGAGGTCTAGAACTTAGGTTAATTCCTTAGTTCCTTACTAATGACTATCACCTTTTCTCATAATTTTGTGCTCCTTTTTCATTTTGTTTCTTTTTTTTTCTTTCACAAAATTTCCTTCTCCTCTTTTCCTCTTATTCTTTTTCGAAAAATTTTTAATTTTTATGGTGTTTTTGGCATATGTGAATTTTTTTGTTTGAAACCTTTTCTTACAAGTTTTGCACTTCCATACCCCCCCCATGCCTAAGATTTGCAATGTCCTCATTGTAACCTAGGGGTTTTTATTCAACTAAGTTCATACATTAGGATAGCTGTTTTGATGAATCTCAGATGCAAGCACCTGAGGTGGAGTCGGCTGTCCTAAAGTGTGAACTTCAAGTGCAAAAAGCTGTCAGAACAAGTTTCAGGTTTTCAAAGAGAATGACGGGCTGCCTCCCGTTGAGTGCTAAATTTGATGCCTTCAGCCAAGCGGGAAATGCGATGGAGAGGGGATGGTCAAATCAGCAGAGTTTTGTAAGACAAGCACCTTGATTAAGAGCCTGGTTGGTCCAACCAGGTGCTTGTTCAGATCAACAGGCTGATGATGCAGCCCAAACCCAATCAATCTGGTGGGTTGATAGATGTGGATAAAAAGGTGTGGAACCCACCATAAACTATGAAGCTCAGATGGATGTGGAAGTGTAAACGCAGGGTTTGGCTGAGTCGAATCAGCCTGGTCAGAGTAGGGACCCGTAGAATAATCAATGAATGACGCGGAAACCCTACAGGGGTGATCAGAGAATGATAGGGCATGGTATGTAGTCTGATCAATGTTCGAAACCCGATGTGGAAATGCAATCGGCTCGGTGAGAGGTGAATCTGAATAGAAATTGAGTCCGGTTGTGGGTCGGGGTTTGGGAGAGGTTTTGATCCGTTCTGTGTGTGCGGCCGAGGTGGCCATTGTGTATGAGGGCTCTTCTAGAAACAGATGATAGGTGGTTTTCTGTAGAGAGTCCTCTGGGTAACTATCAAATGCCGGAAGAGTGTCTGTAGGATGAAAGGAATCGGATTTGAGAAAAAATTTGGATTCTTGGTTGTAATCACTCTTGGCATTTTCTATTTTTGGTTCCTGAGGATCGAAAAGGAGTGATTCTGTGTTATTAGTGATCTCGGGAATCAGGACCTCAGAGTCAGAGTCAGAGTCATGTGAACTGAGGTCGTAGATAGGCCTGGCGTGTTCAGGAAGGGGAATCTCTCCGCAATTATAGTCAGATCTGAAATTGTCGGAGAGTTGGCGAAAATGATCATGAATTCCACCACAACAAAAATCATCAGATGTGGAATCAGCAGCCTGACTGGGTTCTAGCCTATATGTCACTTCTGGGCTCAAAAAGATGTTCTGTTCAAGCTCTAAGCTGGTAGGATAGACCCCATTAAAACCTTGCTCATCCAACTCCTCAGTTTCTGTATCATAAATTGGCATGTTTTCTGAAAAATCGATCAGATTTCCTGAGGATGTTGGAGAGGGATATTCATCAAATAGAGGCCCAGAATCATATTCTGTAAAAATTTGATCTTTCTCATAAGGGGCCTCATAATCTTCCCAATAAGTTTCAGATCTAGGTTCTAGGCTTAGGATGTGGGTAGAATTATTAGAACCTAAGTCCGAATAACCTTCGAGGGTTACCTTATCAAAACAAGGGGCGGAATTTATACCCTCCAGAGGTTCAATTCTAATCTTGTTATTGCAGGAGTCTTGGAGTTCTAAGCTTGGTGATTTATGGCCTAGGGTTGGCTCAGCATTGTGTTCTCCTGCAACTTCCCAACCTATTTTAATGCTATCTTCTATTTGGGTTGGGAGTCGACAACCACCTTGTGCCTCAGTCCCGAGGTCTGGGAAACTGGATTGATTTTTAGTACTGTTCCAAGATGACTCATCCTCTATTTCGGGTGTATACGGGTAGTTTTGGTTGATAGTTTTTTCTAAAAGTCTCATCATCTCTACCCGTTTTTTAAGAGCATCTTGGTTTTGTTCCCAAAGTACAGGATTTGTCAAGCATTGAAGGTATTCAGATTTGTGTAATTGGTCTATCTCAATGTATCCTGTCATGAGCATATCTCGGGTTGATCCTTTTGAAATTTCAGTCAATAGGATTTGGGCACAGTTCATGATGAAAGCTGTGGTTGTTGGGACATCAACCTGAATGTTTTCTACTGGAGTTGAGGGTTTGATTTCATAGATTTTAAGGGCATCCTCAATCATCTTATCTTTCATGGATCTCATATATTCAGGTTTTTTGAATGGTAGTCTTGCTAGGTAATTAGGCTGCATAATTGGATCAGGTGGTGGAATCAAGATATAGAATCAAAGTTTGAATCAAGATGGAAGAAGGGGATTTTGTTCAGAATCAGAGGAAAGAAGGGCTGTGTGAATGATTTTTGAAAAAAAAACAAAGGAACCGAGGCTTAGCCTCGGGGAGAGTGAATTTCTATAGGAGGTTTCAAGGACCTCCTGAAAAATACTGAAGGACTGGATGAGATAAGCAGGTGCTGGACCCAATCAAGACACCCAAAAATTTGTTGGGTGACTATAGAGGTGCGGGGCAGATGGACCCCTTGATCAGAAAGATCGTCCACCTGAGAATTACCTGGGCAGCCAGAGAGGGAGAGTCCCGCAAAGACCCCTACACGGTAGAGCGTCCCCACGGGTTACAGGGTTTCCCCCACCCGACCTCTCTTGTCACTGCGGTTCCAGGTAGACCAGAATGGGGATCTTGACCTCTTAAGTCTACTAATTTTAAGATCAGGGTGCTTAAGGTTTCACTTGAACTTTAGGTGTTTTTGTGAACAAAGTGGCCTAGTTTGAAGGTTGGTTGACCCCAGGGGTCAACTTCACCTAGTGCTTTCCTTGAGAAGTTAGGCCTTGTTTTAGGGTTCAAGTGTTTAGAGAGAGCCAATTGTTTAGGATTTTTCTTATTAATTATTTTCAATCAATGGCTTGGGCACACCTCTTTTGGATTTCCTCAATTCTTGATTAAGGGGTGTGTCTCTACTGAAATCCTAATGTTTGACCTACTTGGTCCATTTAACTCTTTGTTGGGTAATTAGGGCTCAAGCAAGAATGTGTTAGCCCTTAAATACCCTTAATAGTGTGCAGGAGTGATGAGTTGAAAACATGCAACTCTTTATGGTTACTAAGTATGGAAGACAGGTTAGCCCTATATTGCTTGTTCTTTTCTTTTCTTCCTCTTTAGAGTTTAGGGGTTAATAGCGAGAGGAAAAATTTACCTGTCCTCGGAGTGGTTGTCGTGCGGTTGCTTGTCTTCTTGATTTCCTGTAGTTTTCTGCACAAAAGAGAGGAGATTATCAGAAATTAAAAAGAAACAGGAATGTTTACCTCTAGAATAGCCGTTGCTCCCCGGCAACGGCGCCAAAAATGAAACGCTGTGGGCAACCGGGTTTTATTGTTATAGCGTTGTAGTATAGCCAGTTATTGCCAACATTTCAAATATAAAATTTTTTACTCTTCTTTCTTCTTTGTTTTTCTTCTTTCAGTTCTTCCCTTGTTCTTTTGTGTTCTCCTCTGCCTCGCCTTCTTCTGTTGTTCTTCAGATCTCCTTCTTTCTTCTTTTCTTTTTCCAGTCAGGACGTCGCCCCTCCTTCTTTCTTCTTTTCCCTTCAGGACGTCGTCTGATTTCCAAATCAGACGACTTAAACTGCCTGTTGCTATAGTGTCTCCCTCAGCTTCCTTCTTCTTCCGCGGTCCTTCTTCTTCACCTGTGCCGATGTGGGACTAAACGGAGACCTCTCCTCGCGTGCGCCTGCTGGGAGACCGCGGCCTAGCTTCTGCAGCTGCGGCTTCGATTTGCGTCGGTTGCTGGCTGGCTGCCTTCGCAAGACTCCCCGTAATCCGCAGCAGCTGGAGACCTGGAGTCCTCAAGCCTGGAGCGCGGGAGAAGCTGCTTCAATGTGCGTTAATGGCGGTCGAACCTCAAAACCTGTCGGACACGAATATGGCCTCTCGGCCTGATCAAAACACTGGGGAACCTTCGCCGTGGCACGGCGAAGGTGTGGAGCTGCGCGGCAAGTCGCAAGGTGGTGTCTGGCGGCAGCCCTAGGTTGGACTGCAACCGGAGGAATGGGTTTGTTCGGGGGAGCGTTACGGAGGTGTGGAGTGGCAGTGGAGGGGTGGGGGGTGCTCAGTGTGATGAGGCGGAGGTTCGGTGAGGGTCGGTGAGGTGTGTGAGGCTGTGGAGCGATGGGAACATCTCGCTGGAGGGTGGCCGGAGACGAAGGGGGTGACGATGGTCAGGGTCGGTCGAGGGCTTAATTGAACAAATTGAAACCGGGGAAAGAAAGAGGAGAGGAAGGGAAGTAGTTCTAACTTACTTGCAGGGACGAAGGGGGAGCAGTAGGGCGACAGTCGTATCGACTATCACCGGAGAAGAAGATGCTCAGGGAAAGGGGCGGCGGCGAGCAGAGAGCCGGAGAGGCGCCAGCTGGGTACGGCGTGGCGCGGGAAGAGCAGGGGAGGAAGTCTCTGCTGCTGGTATTGCGTCAGAGCGAAGAGGAGGAGGGGGAGGAACCGCCGGAGCTGGTGAGCGTCTGCCGGAGAGAGAAGAGAGGAAAGTTGGGGGTTTTCTTCGTCAGATCCGAGCTACCCCGGTCTGTGGAGCAACGGGGGGTATTTATAGGGATCAAAACAGGGAGGGAGGTGGAGGGAGACGACGTGTCTCCCTCGCCGGAGGATGGCCGGAGACGAAAACCCATACCGTCCGTGCGTTCGCACGGCCGGTATGGTGGGCTACAGCGACCAGAGGGGTGTCCCTGCGACGGCTGACAACGCAGGGCACCCCCGGTTTACTTGCCAGGCTTTCCCCCTCACCCTGCGCGGCGCCATGCTCCGCGCAAGGTCGCCGGAGCATGGTGCTGGCCGATTTTGCAGGGGGACCTGAATGCAAAGAACGAAGGAGAGTTAGGGGCCAAAATGCGACGGTTCAAAAGTTGAGGGCCAAAAAGTAAATATATGAGGACCAAAGTGTAAAGTCGGTCAAGGAGGTTTCTTCTTAGGCTCAAGATTTTATACATGATTAATTAGGACCTAAGGAATCTGATGGTGAATTTCATTTCTATATTAAACCCTGTTTGACCGGTCAATTTATGCAAAAACCCAAATTAAGTTATTAATTGGGCATGGTTCTCAATGTAGGTCAAAATAGGTTCTGAAGGCCAAATTGAAGGTTCTAAACCCTAGAGATTATTTTTCTATGAATTTTAGAGGGTTTATTCTATTTTTACTTTGCCTCGAACCTCGTGAATTGAAGTGGGTTGTTTTAGGGTTACAGATTATCACTTAGTTCCTTGGAATTGCTGTAGCCCTTGTCTGATCATCTCATCCCACTTTTATTCTTATTAGGTTGCTTTGACCTATGTTTGGACCCTGAATTACCCTGAATGCAGATTATACTGGTAAAATTACATTTTTACCCCTTATGACTTATTTTCTCCTTAAACTCAGAATTCTCTGAGTTAAGCCTTTCCTTGAGTTATGTAGGAGCTTTTATCCTTTGTATTGGGTCAAAATGAGCTAGTTATGGCTCATGATGAGGTTCTCATCACCTAGCCCACTGTTCACGCCAGATTACCCAGCCGATTATTTGATTAAGGTCGGGTTTCTGAGAGAAAGAAGAAGAAGAAAAAGAGAGAGAGGGGGGGTTTTGCCCTTATGCTCTCTACACTTGGTCAATCTCTGAGGTCTCTGCCTCTGTGCTGTGGTGCTACGTTTGCCTCTCTCTTGAGGCACAAAGGTGAAAGAGGAGGCCTTTGCCTCTTCTGTTGGAGTTGAGCCCTGAGTAACTTAAGGCATCTGATGCCTTATGTCTTCGCCTGATATCTGTTGGTGCCTTAGTAATACATACTATTGGGATATTTAATTAGTTGTCGTGGCATATATGATTAAGAGATACTGTGCATTTATTTGAGCTTAATTTCAAGGGTTAATTTTTTGATTCAAATCACCACTTTAACTTGTTCTTTTTGCACTGTGCTACTTGATTTCATATTTATATCTATTTGAGTTGTTCTGAATGAAGCTTTGATCATATTTGCTCATATTTCTAATTAAATTGTGATTCATGATATTGAATTGCCATTATTTGCTCCCTGTGATCGACCTCGGACTCTTTTACGATCCTGAGTTTATAAATTTAATTATTTTTGAGCAATTGAATGCTTTGCTATGACGATTATTCCTTAAAACCTCTCAATAGCCCGTCAATAATAACCCCCCTTCTATAACCCTCCTTGGTGGCACCAAAATGGAGGCTTCTCTTCATTTTTGGTGCCATCTTTTAGGTGCCCTTCCACCCATAACTACCCCCCTAGCAACCCTTAGGATGGTGCCAAGTAACCCTAGCCCTAGATCCTACAACTACCCCATCTTAGCTGTCCACCCAAAAGCCACCAAAACCCTTCACTTGGTGCCAACTAACCAAAACCATTAGATCATCTAACCACCACCAAAAATACATCCTAGCCATCCATTTCCCTACACGCCTACCCTACCCCCTTACCACTCAGTAAATACCCACATAACCACCACATTAAGATCGTCCTTGGTTACATTTTTTCTCCACCAAGATCCACCATTATCAACATCCAAGGGAGGAAGGAGAGGAGGAAGAAGATCAAGGAGACACTCTGTCTCCTTGGTGGCTTCAACTTCTTCTTCCCTGTGTCATCACCAAACCAAGGAGGAAGGACAGGCAAGAGGAGGAGCAAGAAGGGTGGTCCACTCCACCCTAAGGAGGAGAGTTGGAGTGGAAATTTTCCATTCTTAGAGGAACCAGGCATGCCCCACGTACGGCTTGCCAAAAGGAAAGAGAGCCAGGAGCCAGGAGCAAGCTTCCTTCAATTCAGGGGCAACCTAAATTGGAGTAGAAGTCTATGGCAACATCATCTTTTTCCTAAGCTTTCTTCTACACAATTTTTATATTTTTTTTTGCATGGTAGTGTAGTGATAGAATTGTGTTGTAGATTACAAGTCGAAATCCCTTTCACTTGTGAGTTCTCTAACCCATTGTAAAAACAAATTTTCAATTCAAGAAGCATTCCTCTACTTTCTATTTAGTTAGCTTGTGATTGTCTTTGTGACTTGTTTCTCCATTATTCCAAGCCACCCTTGCTTGGAGTGAGTTGAAGAATCAAGGCACTTGTTGCTTTGATTTCTTGTAGTTCCAATTCCCATTTTCTTTGTAATTGTTTTGCCCTTATTCAAAATCCTTAAAAATACATATTTCAAAACCCAAAAAGAAAGTTGATTTCTAAAATTCAAGTGAGAGATTTTAAAAAGCATTCTTACCTCTCTTGGGATGACCTAAATACTCATCGAGTACTCAATCTTTTACAAATTCAAAAGCGATCAAAATTGCATGTTGCAACGACTTAATTCTCAACTTTTACAAATCATGTATTTTTGTGATCACTTTTTGTGTTGTTGTCAGGGAGGCATGGCTTTGTATTCATTCATATCCCTTGCTTGATATGTGGATCACATCCGCTTCTCTTTTCTTTCATCTCGTGTGTGCAGGCACTATGGGGAGAAGGCAGGATTTTGGAAGCAAAAGTTGGAAGTTCCTTTTCTTCCCACGGATTCAAGGTTAGTGCCATCTTTCTTAGTACATATTTTCTCTTAAAAACTATAAAAAAAATTAAATGGGACTTTTAGGATCAAAAACAGTAAAATTAGGTAGAGTGGTGGCCTTTAAAAGCAATTGTTTGGTTGTTTGATTAATTAACACCACTCAACCTTAAGTATTGGTGTTCTAATTTTCGGGTCTAGACTTCTGTCTAGACTTCTAAAATCAATTCCCAACACCACAGGCCTCTCCTAAAATCTTCAAAAAATCAAGTCTCAAACATCTATTCCAAATTTCTTCCAAATTTCAGAGCAGTTGGAGTTGTAGAGAATTTTAAAAAATTCATGGACCACAGAGGGGTCATCTCCTCTGATTTCATTATTTTGTTACTGTATGCGAATTTTAGGAATTTTTATAATTCTCTAATTTTTGTGAAATTTAGTTTTCTGGAATCCTTGTGAAATTTTACACAACATAAAAAATTATAAAAATTTTTGGTGGCCAGTGGTGGTACTAAAAAGTCCAAAATACCCATAGGTATCATTTATAGACTTTGAACCATGTTGAAGCTACGGGTTACTACGCTATCGTATTTGGTTTTGAAAAACCTATCATCGTAGTTTGAAAGCGAAGAACTCGTGTTCAACAAATAAAATTTGTACCGGAATAGAAATCCCAGGTCGAACTCAAGGAGGCTACGTTGATCTGTATTTGCAATTATATTTTTTAGGGTTTTTGTTGAAAAGAGAAGCGACGTAATTACAATGAAGTAATATTAACAATCAGAATAAATGAGAGAGAGAGAAAACATGCACTTAATATTTCAAAATGTTTATACAATAAAACTAGAGAAAAATTACAGTAGAAAGCAGGAAATCTATTACACTAGAAAGTAGGAAAATTCTACTCTAGAAAGCTGAAAAGCGGAATGGGAGAGAGAAGTTATCCTCCTCGACGTTCGCTTGGAGGATGAGCCGGATGGGATGCCACCTGGTAGATGGAGGATAGAGCGGGAAGAAGGGGGTCAAGGCAGGAGGAACGCGAACAGGACAGCACGTCATCGTTATCGCGGGATCCGCTTCCGTAATAAGGGCGAAAATTTAACTTTATCTCTTGAGGAGCATCCCGGGTGTGGGAAGAGTTTCTCTTGAGCTTTGGAGAGGGAGAGAAGAGAAAGAAGGGATGATAATTTCATATGGAGGGGGTCTCCTTTTATAGTTGCAAGGAGTGAGAGCAATTTGATCTTACTAAATTGAAAATCATTAATTCAGGACCTTTAGTGATGGATAAATCCGTCACTGAAGGTTCGAATGTGGGCGTAGTGGCGGTGCACGCGTGCCTGCTCATCTCCTCAAGGCGCAACACTCTCCCACGATCTTGAAATCTCAGCCGTTCGATCGTGAGATCGAACGGTTGAGAGAGATCCTCACCACGCCTCCTCAAGCTGCAACACCTGCGTGAGATCTAGCGTACTTCGCCTGCATTTGATGGAGCGTGAGCGCTATCGAGCCCGCGCAGCCACTCGATCGTGATCAAGCGCTCCTTATCGCCCACTCGCTCACCGAATTGAAGCACTCAAGTCTTCGAACAGGCGCCCTTGCTTCACGAGAGAACTTTTGACCAGCGCGCCACAAGCGCATTTGTGTTGCACTGTTGAAATGTGCATGCATGCCCCGCAGCCATTGGATGATCATCCAACGGCGGAGAAGCAACGATCAGATTGAAGAAGAGAAGGTGCGGCTTGTGCAATGGCCGGTTGGGCTGTTGAGATGGTGCCACATGGCGCCATCTTGGCCATCCATCTTCTTGATGATGTAGATGGTGCCAAGGTTGTTGGATTGAGTCGATTTTCACGTCGTTAGGCTGCGATCGTCTATCCGAATCCATCCGTGTAGTCAGATTTGTCATATGAAGTGTGGATTCATACCATCTTGGCCCTTGATCTTCTAGGGTTCCTTGATCTTTATCTGATGCTACAAATGTTTGATTAGGACGATCTTGGAGTCGTTGAACTCCAATCGTCGCCCTGATCAAATCTGTATGGTTGGATCTTCGATCTTATCCTATCCCTGAACATAAAAGGAGACAATTAATCTCCGTTTTATTCAAACTAATCTAAATGCAAGATGATGCATACTATGCAATATTTATAGTATGTAATGCAATTCTATGCTTAAGAACATGCATAAATAGACATCTTATGTAATATAAATAAGTTTACATCACACCATCATGACTATCTTTTGCTAGTCCCTAACAAAAACTATATGCTATTTATAAAAGAATTAGGCTGGATTATTTGGGCATAAGTTATTTGCAATCATTAAGAAAATGTTTACTTAGGATCTGAACTTTCTAAGACACAACAGTGCCCGGGTATCTGTCAAAATGCAGACCGCCTCAAGCCCTCACCTTATTCAAAGAAAAATTTCTTTTCCTTTTTTTTTCTTCTTTTCTAATTTTTTTTGGATTTTTAAGTTTAGGGTTTAAGAGTGGCTTTCTACGGCCATTCAACTCACCCAAGATTTAATGAGAAACCTAAGTTGTAAGCATCTTATTGTGAATGTGATAGACTCGTTGATTTGCAATTAGAATGAACTTCGGGTTTCTACACCTCTAGGTGACCTTAAAAAGAGAGTTCTGCCTAAAGGTGTATCTTTACAACCGGTAGCTTTCTCCCTACTTTTATTTTTATGGAGTCAACACAAGGGTGAATCCAGTGTATATCTCTCCAGTTTATTCTACTTCTCTACTTCTTCCTAAGTGTTTTTGGAATTTTAAGTGCATTTCTTGAGCTGGGTTCTGGACAACCAGTCGATGAGCTATTCCCACAGACAACTTGCCAGCCATACTCGTGCGGCGAAGTGTGGCTTATTTCTTTTGTTTTCTTTTCTTTTCACCTTTCCTTTTTCTTTTCTTTTTGATTTTATTTTTCTCTTTTTTAAGTAGGTGGCTTCCCTGGTCTAAGATTTACCTAAAGGCAGCAAGAAGAGAATGGTCTAGTGACTGGGCTCTGGACAACCTACCTATGGGCTGTTACCTATGATAACTTGCCAGCCATATCACCCTAGAAGGTTTATTAGCTACTCAATTTCCATTAGAATCGCCGATTAACGAGTCAGTGACATGAAAAAAAGGGTAGAGTATGAAAGATGTCACCTGAATATGAAGCTCATGACAGCTTTGTGTCATATGTACAACTGCTGAGTTTAATGTCGTTAGCTAGGTGAAGTCCAGCCAAAGAAGTCACAATATGGTAAGAGCAACTGTGTTTGAGATGGGTTCTGGAAGAGTATGGTCAATAACAGGCTTCAGACGTTGACCGTTGACTTTAAATGTGTTACCCATTTTTGGGTCAGAGATCTGAATGGCTTCATTTAGAGAAAACTAGTCAATAATGAATGGACCATTCCATTTAGATCTAAGTTTGCCAGGAAAGAGCTTAAGTTGAGAATCGAATAACCAAACCTTCTGGTTCGGCTCAAAGCTCTTGTGGGAAATCAATTGATCATGTAGAGCTTTGGTTCAAGCCTTGTAGATCTTGACATTCTCGTATGCAGCATTTCTAAGCTCTTCCAACTCAGATAGTTGGAGTTTCCTAGCCTTCTCAGCTAAATTCAGATTTAAATTTCATTGTTTGATCGCCCAGAATGCCCTGTGTTCAATCTCTACGGGTAGATGGAATGCCTTTCCATACACCAAACGAAATAGAGACATGCCGATGGGTGTTTTATACATCGTATGGTAGGCCCAAAGAGAGTCCTCAAGCTTTTGAGTCCAATCCTTACGATCAGGCCTAACTGTTTTCTACAGAATGTTCTTGATCTCCCGATTGGAGATCTCGACTTGTCCATTCGTCTAGGGAGGGTAAGGTGTGGAAATTCGGTGATTAACCTCATATTTAGCCAACAAATTCTGGAATTTGGCATTAGTAAAATGAGTGCCATTATCACTGATGATGGCCCTCGAAATCCCGAACCTACTGAAGATATTTTTCTTGACAAAATCGATGACCACGCTGTGGTCATTGGTTCGGGTGGGAATCGCCTTAATCCATTTGAACACATAATCAACAACAACAAGAATGTACTTATGTCCAAATGAATGGAGAAAGGGTCCCATGAAATCGATGCCCCAAACATTGAAGATTTCTAAAGGAAGAATTGGGTTTAGGGGCATCATATCTCTCTTAGTTATGCTCCCGAGTGCCTGGCATCGAGAACATGACCTTGAGAAATCCTAGGCATCCTTAAATAAAGACGGCCAATAGAAGCCAGATTGCAAAATTTTTGCAGCCGTGTTTTTCCTGGAGAAATGTCCACCACACGTAGATGCATGACAGAACTCGAGTATACTATTGAATTCATTCTTCGGAACACATCGATGAATAATCTGATCAGAGTGGATGCAGTACAGTTTAGGGTCCTCCCAGAAGTAGTATTTGTCCTAAGATTTGAGTCTATCCCGTTGTTGCTTGGTCTAATCCTTGAGGATTTGACCAACGGCCAAATAGTTAACAATGTCAGCAAACCACGAGGTTTGGACACCTGAAACTGTAAGGATAGCTTCGTCCGGAAAGGTGTCAGCAATCGGGATGTCCGGACAAGAAGAATCACTTAGGAGTCTCGTCAAATGATCTGCCACCACATTTTGTACCCTGGTTTTATCTTTGATTTCGAGATCAAATTCTTGAAGTAAAAGAATCCAACGAATAAGTCGGGGTTTGGCATCCTTTTTGGCCAAGAGATGTCTCAAGGTCGAGTGGTCGGTATAGATGATAACAAGAGACCCTAAAAGATAAGCTCTAAATTTTTCCAAAGCGAACACTACAGCTAGTAATTCCTTTTCAGTAATAGTGTAATTCCTCTGGGCTTCATCCAGAGTTTTACTAGCGTAGTAGATGACAGGGGGCTTTCTATCTATTTTCTGACCCAAGACAGCCCCGACCGCGTAATCAGAAGAGTCGATCATGATCTCAAAAGGGGTTGTCCAAATCGGTGGTTTCTGATTGCCATTTTCAAGAAATCAAATGCCTTATGGCATTATTTGTCGAAAACAAACAGCATTTCTTTGGTGAGAAGATTGTTCAAGGGATGAGAAACCTTCGAGAAATCCTTGATGAATCTTCTATAGAATCCCACATGACCAAGAAATGATCGGATTTGTTTAATAGATGTGGGAGGAGGAAGTTTAGCGATAGCATCAACCTTAGCTTTATCCACTTCAATTCCCCGTTCAGAGATTACATGACCTAAGACAATGCCTTCTTGGTTCATGAAATGACTCTTTTCCCAGCTAAGGACCAATTGTGTTTTGATACATTGCTTAAGAATCATTTTCAGATTAGCCAAACAAGAGTCAAACAATTCTCCAAAAATAGAGAAATCGTCCATGAAGACTTCCATAAACTCTCCCACCATGTTAGAGAATATGGCTGACATACACCTTTGAAATGTCGCAGGTGCATTGCATAAACCAAAAGGCATCCTACGGAAAGCAAAGGTTTCATAGGGATAGGTAAAAGTAGTTTTTTCTTGATCCTCGGGATGGATAGGAACTTGGTTGTATCCCGAGTAGCCATCAAGAAAATAAAGTACTTTTACCCGGCTAGTCTTTCCAAGATTTGATCAATGAAAGGCAAGGGAAAATGATCCTTTTTCGTGGCTGTGTTCAGCTTCCTGTAATCAATACAAACCCTCCAAGAGGAAGCTAAACGAGTTGTGATAGATTCTCCTCTCTCGTTAGTTACAACGGTAATCCTGGCTTTCTTCGGAACAATCTACACAGGACATACCCATAGATATCAAAGATTGGATAAATAATTCCTGCATCGAGCCACTTAATGATTTCCTTTTTGACCACTTCTCACATATTTGGATTTAATCTCCTCTGCATCTGGCGAGAAGGGCTGGATCCATCTTCCAAGAATATTCTATGATTGTAGTAAGATGGCTTGATCCCCCTAAGGTCATGAATGGTCCAACCAATTGCCTCCTTGTGTTCCTTCAGGACCTTGATCAATTTAATCTCTTGCTCCTTTGTTAATTTAGCACCGATAATCGCAGGGAGCATCTTCTGAGGTCCTAAAAGTTGATATTTCAAATTCTTAGGCAATGGTTTCAGTTCATGCTGGGGCGGGTTGATGATTGACGATAAGGAAGATGCTGACGACTCAACAAGAGGAAGAGGTTGTGAGTGAACAAAATCAATAATCTCTTCAGAAGATGGCAGGTCTGCCATAGAGGGTTGCGGGTCCAATTCATCATCAAAGGAGGAACTTTCAATTGAAGAAACCATCAAATAAGTTTCAATGTTTACATTATCCTCCTCAAGTTCCTCAATAAATCCATAATCCATAAATTTATTAATCGCCTTAAAAGTATCCAATTTCATTCGTTGATTCCCAAAGGCAATTTCCATGCTACCACTTTCACAATTAATGTTGGCCTTAGCGGTAGCCAAGAACAGATGCCCCAGAATGATGGGCGTGTGCCTCAGATTTTTTGGTACATCCATGTCAAGGACCAAGAAATGTACAGGAAATACAAATCCTTGAGCTTAACTATAACATCTTCAATAACGCCTCCCGGATTTGTGACCGAATGGTCCGCTAACTGTAGCATTATTGAAGTTGGACGAAGTTCACCTAATGCAAACTTCTCGTAAAGAGAAGTTGAAATTAGGTTGATGGATGCGCCTAGATCCAGAAGTGCTCTATCAAACGTGTAATCTTCGATGACACAAGAAATCAACGGAGCACCTGGATCTCTCTTTTTCTGAGGGAGGTGGTGCAGGATAACAGAACTAGCCTGCTTGGAGAGTACCACCTTCCTCGGAACAGATTCTCTCGACTTATGCTTTTGTGTACATAAATCCTTTAGGAATCTTGCGTAAGCCGGTATATGCTTGATAGCATCAAGGAGCAGGATATTGATATCAACATTCTTAAAGATATTCAGAAGCTCCTCATTGCTATCAACAAACTTCTTTGATTTAATCAAGGCTTCAGGAAAAGGAACATGAGTTAGATCTTTGGAATTAGGTTCCTGAGCCTTGATTTCTTCTCCAGAATTCTCCTCTCTCTCCTCAGGTTCTTCAGGATTTGGTTGATCAGAATAGTGTGGTTGTGGATCTTGAGTCTGCTTACCACTCCTCAAGGTGACAGAATTTGCAGATGGATAAGAGTTTGGGTCTTGGGGAGGGTTAAGAAAGATTGGAGGGACTTGATTATCTAGGAATTATTGATTTGTAGAAGAAGAAGAAGAAGAGGAGGAGGGACCCTGCTCAACCACCTGAGCATGTGCGTGTGGGTCCCTCTGATTTTCGTACCCATGGGCTTGGTTGCCCAGATTCAGAATATTTCACAGGCTGGGTACAGGTTGGGATGGTAGAGATCTGGGTTGACGAGAGTTAGCAATGAGCCTGATCTACAAGTTGTCCAGCAAGGTTTTCATTTGCTACATGAGCTAGAGCATGGATCCTTGCATCTCTACCATTAGCCGGTTCAAATCAGCCTGCCCTACGAGTTGACGGGCATTCCAAGCTAGTTGATTGACCTGATTTGGGGGCAACTGAGTATATACATGACCCTGACCCATTGGTCGTTGGGGAGCATAGTTGCTGGGTAGGAATTGGGTCTGTTGCCCCGGGTTTTTCCAGGAGAAGTTAGGGTGGTTTCTCCAACCCAGATTATAAGCATTAGAATAGGGGTTGGATCTAACATTCTCCTGTACAGCACAGACATCCTCATAGGGTGGGGATGGAGAGAAAGAAAGGGAAGGATCAGAAAAACTGGGATCAAATGCTCCAGTTTGGAACCCGTGAGGTTCCGAAAAATGCTGACTCACAGGTTGAGTCGCATTGAGTTGATTCACGAACTCCCATCCAGAAGGAGCTCGAGAAGAATGGAATCTGAATTTTGGGATTGAGTGGATCGAGAGTTGTTTAGAGAATTTCCAGCCATCCACTCTTCCATTCTCTTAGCAACCAAGTCCACCTTGTCAAGTTTGTTACAAATCAATTCCATATCAAATGAATGAGAATCATGGACTTCATTGACATTTGATCTGGGTTGCTGGGACCGATTAAAGGTATCCATGGAAGCATGATTGATTGAATTCTCGCTCATTTCCTCAAACAAATCGTGTGCACTATCTGCGTCTTTGTTGAGGAAATTGCCTCCGCAAGAAGCATCCACATGATTTCTGAGTTTCTCAGTTAACCCGTGATAGAAGATCTTCATGAGTTGCCATTTCAGCACCTCATGGTGTGGACACTCCGCAATAGGTCCTGGAATCGCTCCCAGGCCACATGAAACTACTCCCCCAGCCTCTGGGTAAAGGTAGTGATTGCCCATTGACGGGTCGGCCCGGATAGGTTGTTAATATGATGTTTTTATCGTTGAAATATGTATAGTGGTTAACATAATTCAGACCTAACCATCTCTTTACAAAATTTTTAACCTGACCTAATTGATTTTATCTTGTCACTTTTAGGCCCAGGGTCGAACACAGGGAAGTGGGGTTAAAGTCGAGTTTCTACGTTTTCCTTAAAACGCGTCTCTTCCGTTCGTTTATTGTGTTTTTGGTGTTTTTCTTATTTAGGTTTTTTATGGTAATCCTTGTTCTTGAGGCACACCCTCAAAATTGTGTCCTTGGCTTTTAGCCAAACAGAGTCCCAAAACAAGTCTTGCTACTCGCAAGACGAGGTACCTGCAAGTCAAAGATTATCTTTTCTTTTTTATGTATTTTTTTTTTTTTATCTTTTTACTAACAGAAAAGCAAATAGACAGAAAGTAAATATAGTATGTATATATATATATATGTAGTATATATATAAAGGGGTGGGGGTGGAGGTGGCGATGGAGTGTAGCACTATGTCGAGTCAGTCGACGTCTAGAGAGACGCAACCAACACGACTAGGTGCCGTGTGGAGTGTGGATGGAGGATGGATGATGTATGGGACCACGCTTTTTTTGTACGCGTGTATCAGGGAATATCAGCAACTGGTGCAGATATTCCCGCGATACAGCGTATAATAAATAACGTGAAAATATATGTACATATGTATGTATATAAGTAAATATATCTATATATATATATAAATGTATAGTTATATATGTATAGATATATATATATAGATATATATGTGTATATATATGTATATAAGTATATATATATATATTACTATATATATGTATATAGATATGTATATATATATATATGTATATAAGTATATATGTCTATATATATATAAGTATATGTATAAGTATATAGATGTATATATAAGTAGATATATATATATATTATATATATATATGTATATATATTATATATATGTGTATGTATACATAACTATATAGATATACTATGTATATAAGTATATATATATAGATATATGTATGTATATATATATATATATATATGTATATATGTTACTATAAGTGTGTGTGTGTGTGTGTCGGTGAATGTGTGTGTGCGTCGGTGAATGTGTGTGTGTGTGTTGCTGTGAGTAAAAGAGGGAGAAAGAGAGAGAGAGAGAACGGAGAGAGAGAGCGAATACGTGAGAGAGAGAGAGCGGGAGCGGGCGGGAGAGATCAGCAGAGAGAGAGAGCGGGCGAGCGAGAGATCGCGGACGCGCGAGTTAAGACGTCTGCCGCCTCCGGCGGACGTCTGACGCCGCGTCGTCTGAAGGCGGAGGCAGACGTTTGCAGATGGCGGGTGCGGGCGCGGCGTCGCGTAGTGTTCCTGCAGGCGTGCGCGAAGGTGACGGGCGGGCGAAGGCGCGGAGGGGCGAGTGTGGAGGCGGTCTACAGGTGGTGGCGGAGGGTCGCGGAGGAGGGCAGGGGTCGGCGCGAGGCCGTAGCTGGCCGCTGCAGTGTGCGCGGCGGTGGGCTACGGGTGCAACTACGGCGATGACAGAATGGAGACGAAGCGGGGAACGCCCTGCAGACGCGCGCGGAGGCGGTGAGAGGCTGCGGGGACGGTCGCGGAGGAGCGGGAACGACCTGCTGCTGCGGCTGCTGCGTTGCTGCTGCTGCCGTGGCTTCAAGCTTCGAAGCTTGGAGCGGCGTCAATGGCGTTAAAGAGAAAAAAAATGAAACGAGGACGACACCACGCCCACCGGCTCGTAGAAGAGCTGGGCGGTGGTGTCCCCACTGTGGTGGTGTGCACCACAGTGGGTACTCCTGCTCGTCGGGTGCCTCCTCGACGGAGGGCCGACGTATGGGAGGGGAAGACGGTGGAGGAAGGAGGTGGACTGCGGGTTTTGGTGCAGCAGCTCCTTCTTCGTCGCGAGGAAGAGTTGCGGCTTTATAGAGGAGGAGAGCGTGGCGGGGAGGCATGGCAGCAGTAGGGAGAGGCGTTGGAGAGTGGCAACCGCAGGGAGAGGCGTTGGCAGGGTATGGCATAGCATGCAGCATGGCGTGGACGAAATTCAGCCGCGGGAAGTAGAAGAACCGCGGGAAGAAGAAAGAAAGATGAAAATAAAATATGGAGAGGGGACTTTTGCAAAGAGACACTTGAAGAAAAATGTAAAAATGCAAACCATTATTTTATTCTCTTCTCTTCTCAGTTAAATGCATGAATGCAATTGTTTTTACGAATGTGACTACAGGATCCTAATATGCAATGTTAATGCTAGGAAATAGCATAAGAAGGCATTATTACAGGCGTGTTTTGAGGTGCAAACATATACCCCCATGCCTATCTTTTGCTAGTCCCTAGGAAAACTGTATTTAGAAATGATCTTAAGCTAAAGATTTTCTTCTAAGGTGATATCGGTTTGTTTATTATGGGATATTGTGAGAACCAATTGTAGAGAAGATTACCAGTACTTTAAGTCTTACATGACAAAGATCATCTCTCAACTAACCAGGGCTTTTGATATTTAAACCTTAAGTACGATTTCCAAGACCCAGGAGGTTTTTGCCGTACTCGAGAGCTCAAGAGGTTATGGTTTGTGCATAGTGACGGACCAAGACTGACCAGATGAACATTAAGACTCAATCCCAGGGTTTCACGAATTTTTAAGTACAGGTTGGTCCCAGTTTCAGCTTGTGTTTTCGGATTGACCCTTAAGATGATTACGGAAAATTCAACTCCCATTTTCTGATTTTTTTTTTTTTTTGTGGCTCACCGAAAAACAAAGTATACAGACATTTATGAGATATACTGACTCTTTTAAAACATCTCTTTTTTTTTTCTTCTTTTTTTCTTTTTTTTCTTTTTTTTTTTTTTTTTTTTTGAAACACGTGTCATTATATCTCTTACAACACATTTTGAAGCACACTTTTTTTTTTTTTTTGGTGGGAGAGTTTCTTTTTGGTGGAAAGAGTCGCTCCTAAACACAAGACTAAAGGCTGGGATAAAAAGTCTACCTGCGCGCACAGGTAAGGACTCCACCTTCCCTAATGAACACTAGGGTTGGATCTTATGTTCACCTGGTCTTTCCTGATATGTGTAGTGTGAACCAAGTTTACTTAAGCTCTCAAGAAAAAGCAAACCAACGGATCCTGTACTGGTGTCTCAGGTACAAGAATACATCCTTAGTTAGGAGAGATCTTGATCTATTTTGTCAATGCTTTAAGTGAATTAAGCCGAGCCTGAGCGAATCAAGCTTTTGTGGCCTGGAAAGTCTTCAAAACAGAGGTTGAATATCCATAAACACTTATTGCCTTTTTGTTTCAGCTTCAAGATCATTACTAAACACCATTTATTATAATATATATATATTTTTTTTTTTTTCTTTTTCTTGCATATTTATAAATAGGTGGGAACTGTATGATACCATAACATACCCGGATCCTATGGATGCCTATCCACCCCCCCATGCCAAACAATGCTATGTCCTCATATGCATGCAGGGAAAGGCAGAGGAAGGATGGAAGATCGGGTAACAAGAGCTGAGGTTCAGGGTATAGATCAGGGTAGAAGGGTGGGTGGATGGTGGGTGGTGAAGAGAAAAGTGAAGTGATTGCGATAGAGGTGTGAAAAGTGATGGTGGATGGTGAGTGCTCTTAGGGTGCCTCCCAACAAGCGCTGAATTTAATGTCCCCAGCTGGACTCAGAATGAGGCAAAGAATTAGTTACCCTCCAGCAGGGCAACGGTTTCTCCAACGGGGGCAGGTTCATGAGTCAGATAGGGTTTCAAACGCTGCCCGTTGACCGTAAATTTACGCCCAGATTTGGGATCTTCGATTTCGACGGCCCCATTGGGGAATGGTCTTGAGACCAGAAAAGGACCAGTCCATTTGGACTTTAATTTCCCAGGAAAGAATTTGAGTTGGGCATTATAGAGCCAAACTTGCTGAGATGGCTCAAATTCCTTCCGCCGAACATGGCTGTCGTGAAAAGCCTTAGTGCGCTGTTTAAAGGTTAGAGCAGAATCATAGGCTTCACGATGGAGCTCTTCCAGCTCTTGGAGTTGGAGTTTCCTTTCTCGTTCACACAAGTCTGGGTCGAGGTTACATTGGCGAACCGCCCAATAAGCGCGGTGCTCCAACTCCACAGGCAAATGACAAGGCTTCCCGTAAACGATTCTATATGGAGACATACCAAGGGGAGCCTTGAAGGCGGTCCGATACGCCCAAAGTGCGTCAGTCAGCTTGTCGGACCAATCCTTACGGTCAGGCCGAACCATTTTCTGGATAATCTGCTTGATTTGCCGGTTCGACACTTCCGCCTGGCCGTTCGTCTGAGGATGATACGGGGATGCGATACGATGGTGGACTCCGTACCTCCTCAGAAGTGCTCGAAAAGAAGCATGGGTAAAGTGGCTTCCTCCATCCGAGATAATGGCCCGAGGGATCCCAAAACGCGCAAAGATATGGTCCTTGACGAATCGGGTGGAGATAACATGGTCAGCACGGCGCGCGGGAATAGCCTCGATCCATTTTGAAACATAGTCGACGGCCACGAGGATGAATTCGAAGCCGTTGGATGGAGGAAAGGGACCCATGAAGTCAATTCCCCAGATGTCAAAGATTTCCGCAGCTAGGATGTGTTGCAAGGGCATCATGTCACGACGTGCCATTGACCCTAATGACTGGCACCTAGTGCAATGTTTGGCATAAGTGTGCACGTCCTGGTGAAGGGAGGGCCAAAAGAAATCGCACTGCAACACCTTGGCTGCAGTTTTCCTCCCAGAGAAATGGCCTCCACAGGCCTGATCGTGGCAGAAGGATAGCACACTGGGGAACTCACTGTCAGGAATACAGCGACGGATGATTTGATCAGCACCTATCCGAAAAAGAAGTGGATTATCCCAGAAATAATACTTTGCTTCTGCCATGAGACGCTCGCGCTGGTTTTTAGGCCAACCACGTGGAAGAGATCCAGAAGCAAGGTAATTAGCAATGTCGGCATACCACGGTCCACTTGCCACATTTATTGCCAATAGGTGCTCATCAGGAAAAACTTCATTAATTGGCAGAGTAAGTCCAATATGGTCAGGGTCCAGTCTGGAAAGGTGATCAGCCACAACATTCTGGGCTCCGACCTTATCACGAATCTCAATGTCAAATTCCTGGAGCAGAAGGATCCAACGAATCAGTCTAGGCTTGGCATCCTTCTTGTGCATGAGATGGCGAATGGCCGCGTGATCAGTGAAAACAATAACGTGAGAGCCCAGAAGGTAAGAATGGAATTTTTCCAGCCCAAAGACGACTGCCAGTAGTTCCTTTTCAGTGGTAGTATAATTACGCTGGGCCTTGTCCAACGTCTTACTGGCGTAATATACCACGAAGGGGTGTCTATCGCATCTTTGTCCCAGGATGGCTCCGACTGCAAGGTCTGAAGCGTCACACATAAGTTCAAAGTCGAGGGACCAATCAGGCGGCTGGAGAACAGGGGCCTTGGTGACAGCATTACGCAGCTGCGTGAATGCTTGTATACAGTCAGGGCCCATGTCGAATGGCACGTCGGTTGATAGGAGATGAGTTAAGGGTCGAGAAATTTTGGAGAAGTCTTTGATGAATCTCCTATAGAAACCGACGTGTCCCAAGAAGGAGCGGATTTGTTTGACAGAACCAGGCACAGGTAAATCAGCAATGATATCGAGCTTAGCTCTGTCAACCTCGATACCCCTATCAGAGATGATATGTCCAAGAACAATTCCCTCGTGCACCATAAAATGACTTTTTTCCCAGGAAAGCACGAGGTTTACATCAATACATCTCCTAAGGATGTGAGTCAGGTTGGCAAGACATTCGTTGAAAGATGGTCCAAAGACTGAAAAGTCATCCATGAAGACCTCGAGAAAGTCACCCACCATGTCATGAAATATCGCCAGCATGCATCTCTGGAAAGTTGCTGGTGCGTTACAAAGTCCGAACGGCATCCTTCTAAAGGTGAAGGTGCCGAAAGGGCAGGTAAAAGTGGTTTTCTCTTGGTCTCGGGGGTCTATTGCCACCTGGTTATATCCTAAGAATCCATCCAGGAAGCAGAAAAATTTATTTCCCGCTAACTGCTCCAGGATTTGGTCAGTAAATGGTAGCGGGAAGTGATCTTTCTTGGTTGCAGCATTGAGTTTCCTATAATCTACACACTCTCCAAGGTGTAGGAGTGCGTGTAGGGATGGATTCGCCCCTGTCATTGACACGGATGGTGACTCCTGCCTTTTTGGGCACAACGTGAATCAGACTCACCCAGGGGCTATCGCTGATCGGGTAGATTATACCCGCATCCAGCCACTTAATGATTTCATTCTTAACGACCTCCCGCATGTTAGGGTTGAGACATCGCTGCATCTCGCGAGAAGGTCGAGCCTCCTCCTCCGTATATATACGATGAGTGCAGTAGGAGGGGCTAATACCAGATAAGTCTGATAAAGACCATCCAATAGCTGCCTTGTGTTCTAGGAGGACCTTAGTTAGTTTGCACTCCTGCTCCATGGTTAATTTTGAACTGATGATTACAGGGAGCGTTTCATTTGGTCCCAGGAAAACATACTTGAGTGTATTAGGCAGCACTTTTAGCTCGGGAGTGGATGGGGAAGGATCTGGCATTTCTTGGGATGAGAGTGTCCCAGACGGGTAGGAGAACAAGTTAGGAGGAAGAAACTGGCCTTCAGATTGGCCAAGAAGAGGGGCTTCTTGGATAGATGGATCCAAAAATGAATAGCCCCAGTGAGAAGTATATGGGCTCAAGGTCCCAGTGTGGATTTGTAAATCCGCCTGATTTGGCGGGGAAGAAAGGGCAATTCGGTCTTCATGAGTGTGGACCGACAGTGAGTAGCCCGGATATGACTCAGACCACGAGGTATGGGAAGCAGAGAAAACCTCGTCAGAAGTCTGGCCAGGAGAAGGTACTAGACAAGGGAGGGATTGGGGAACGTCACAGTATGCGTTGGTCAGGCAATTATCAGTATTTATAGGTAATCTGCAGCAGTCCGAATAGGTCCCAATTAGTCCGATACACGCGCTGACGGCCATGTCCTCGTCAGACGTGTCATCCTCAATGCAATCGCAATCAAAGTTCTTGGCTGCCTTGAATATGTTAAGCTTGAGTTTCTCAAATCCAACGGCAATCTCAATACAGCCCGACTCGCAGTCGATGTGGGCGCGGGCTGTGGCCAAGAAAGGTCGACCGAGGATGATCGGACAATCAGAAAGTGAACTAGGAACTTCCATATCTAAAACAAGAAAGTCAACAGGAAAACAGAGACTGTTGACCCTAACCACCACGTCTTCCACCACACCCTTTGGGATTTTGACAGAACGATCTGCCAACTGTAACGTGACAGGGGTGGGTTTCAGATTTCCCAAGGAAAATTTTTTGAGCATGATGGTCGGTATGAGATTGATGGAAGATCCTAGATCAAGCAAGGCACGGTTAAAACTGCAGCCTTGGATGCTACAGGAAATCAGTGGTGTGCCCGGATCTTTCTGCTTCGGTGGTAAGTTTGACAGTATAGCACAACTCGCATGAGGCGAGAGAACCACCGGATTTTTAGTCTTCTTTGACTGTCGCCTGGGTGTTGTGTAGTCTTTGAAAAATCGAGCGACAGTAGGTATGTGGTCGATTGCCTCGAGCAGGGGTACCTTGATTTCTACATCCCTGAACAAATTACGTAGCTTGTCAAAGGCCTGCGTATTTTTCTTTTTGCCTTTTGGCTCCCTTAGTAGAGCCTCAGGGAATGGGACTGATTCTGGCACAAGTTTTGGTGCATCATCCTCTCGCGAATGCGGTATGCATCTCGAATGAGAGGGCGAAGAAGAAGACGGGCCAGGATCAGGTCGAGGCGGATCGACGGTCTGCTTACCGCTCCTCGTAGTGATAGCATTGGACGATGCGGGTCCAGTGGGATCATACGGTGGAGGAGGGTTTGCAATGGGGATATAAGAGTGTGGTGCTGCAGCAGGATTAGCCTGAAATCCCGGTGGAATGCTCGGAGCTTGCAGAACTTGATTAACCTGTCCCTGAGAAGGTCGTACCTGTGGTTGAGAACCACGGGGCACGAAACTTCGCGGGTTTGGAACAGGTTGGGCAGGAAGAGTGCCCTGAGATCGAGTCGCCATGCGTAGTTGACTGATCTCGGCGTTCTGCTGCGCCAATTGGTGCTGAAGAGAGGTCATGTTCTCTTCATGGCGCTTTGACATTTCCGTCATCATTCGCATCAATTTGTCAAGAGGGCTTGATGCGTGTTCAGTTTGTGGTACGCAAGGGCCTGATGGCGGATTTGCCATAGGATTAAACTGGACCCTTGGGATGACGGGTGCGGACGGTCGCATTGGTCCACTCGCGGGGTTTTGGCACTGCGGGTTGTTGGACCATGCGAAGTTCGGATGATTACGCCACCCTGGGTTATAAGTGGCAGAGAACGGGTTGTTCCCCAGGGCGCAAGCATCTTCTATGCTAGAAGACGCGTCCGCATGTAGATATGCGTCTGAGCACACGGAGGCTTGGTCCTCCGTGTCGAAATACTGGCTCGCAGCAGCCAGTTCCACATGACTTACCGAGTCGCTTGGCGCGACACTCGGTAAGGAAGGTCTAACGGGGTTTCTCGGGATAAGCCTGGTATTAGAAGAACTTGGATTGTGACGAAGTGGTGAAGAGGTGTTGTTTGCCATAGATCGGGCGGGGTTGGCCAGAAGCTCGTCCAGCTTCTTGTGCACGACGGAGACTTCATCCAGTTTTTGTGCAATAAGGCTTAAATCAGTGGATGAATGGGAGGGTCCCGTGTCAACTTCGTGGACATTTTGAGGCTGGCTGGTACGATTAAAGGCGACAATGGAAGCATTGTTCATCGAGTTTTCACTCATATTTTCAAACAGCTCGAATGCTCCATTCTCGTCTTTATTCATAAAGTTCCCTCCGCAGGAAGCGTCTGCAATCTGCTTCAAAGTCTCATTTAGCCCATAGTAGAAAATCTGGGCTATATGCCACTTAGGCAGACCGTGGTGCGGACACTTCCTGAGGAGGTCGTTATACCTCTCCCATGCCTCATGAAATTGTTCGCCGTTTTGTTGCGTAAATGAAGTGATAGCACGGCGAAGCGCATTGGTCCGCCCGATTGGGAAGAACTTCTTGAGAAACGCTGTTCGCATCTCTTCCCAAGAGTGGATGGTTCTCCCAAGGGTGCGTAACCATTGCGACGCTTTATCCCGTAATGAAAATGGGAACATCTTCATGAGGACTATAGATAACCCGACATTTCTTGGTTTAACGGTTTCAGCAAGTCAGGTTAGGTCTTCCAAGTGGAGAAATGGGTCTTCACTTGCAAGACCATGAGAGTGAAAATTGATTAGGCCAATTATGTTTGGTTTTAATTCAAAGTCGTCCCCGCCCATAGGGACCCGAATTTGTCCTATGGTCTCTGTAGCAGCGGGATTCTGATAAGAGCTAAGAGACCTAGGCTCCTCCCGTTCGGGAGGGTTCTGCATTTCCTCCAATGTTTCCCGAATGGCTTCGATTTGCTCATTATACATTTCCATTTGGGCTTGGAGGCGGGTTATGGGATCTAAGGCTCCACCACCTGGTGGGTTCTGAGGGCGGTTTCCTCCCTCGGGATTTGGGGGTGGGCGTGCAGCCATGTTTGTGGAGGAGGAGGACGATTCGACTTGTTTTCTAGATTTATCAGTCAATTCAAATAGTTCAGGGTTTTGTGACCTCCTCCCAAACATGTACTACCGCAGGAAGAATTGGGGAGATGAGAAGGGAAAAGGGATGAGAGAAATGACGCCGCAAAGGTACACTTGATTACAAATCAATACAGTCAAGTTCCTAACCTCTACAGTGTGCCCTTAGACCTAAAGATCTAAGTTACCTACTATCACGAACTACGGAACCGAATGCGAGCACCGCGGAACCACCGGGCCAGATTGAAAGGCCGTTTGCCCCAGTCTTAGACACCCGATAGCACGCGGGAACTCTCACCAGCACGTAGCCGCTACACGTAGGTAGTTAGACCTCCAATCAACCAAAAAAGGGTCAAGTTACTACCAATTTTAATTAGAGGCTTAGGGTCAAGTGCTTTTGGAATGTGAAGGGCGTTGTTTACGGGTAATGCCCAAGTGATTGATTTTAAGAGTGTGTAAGAACAAGCATGCAACGGGGAAATCTCCCCGAATTGAAGTTTTTATTGGCGAATGATTTTTAGAGTTCAGCCTTAAGTAGTATGAATTTTAGGGTTTTGCTGAATTACCAATTCAACCAATCTCCGGGTTTTTGCAAAAATACAGGTTTTCCTTCTAAAACCTAAGAAACCCTTCTTCAATTATCAGTTAGTTAATGCATGCTAAAATGCAATGGGCTACCCTAAATGGAGATTTCTAAGTGTGGATGCACGAATCAGTTTTATATCAATGTGACAGGGAGCCAAAGCACTTCAATTCAAGTGCTCCCAATCACCAGAAATGATTTCCACACACAAGGCTTCAACCAAAAGATAAAGAAAATAAAATTGTTGGGGTTGAAGTATTCAGGATCGAATCACAGGCAAGTTTGGAAAGTCGTGGTGGGGTTGGAATCAACTCAATTCCAAGTCTCCCCACCAAAAATGTGATCCTGAATTAAAGATAAGTGAGGCAAAAGAGGGATACAAGCAATCTTTTTCTTTGCCTCAAAGAATACTTCCCACGGCGAAAAATCTAAGAATCAAGATTCTCGGATTTTCGCTATGCGAAGTAAGGCGGGAAATCCCGGGGCAGTGGGAGTGAAGACAACCAATCAATCAAGTGAATTTTAATCCACTTGCCCTCAAGAAATCCCAAGAAGTTTTTTTAGTTTTTAGTTTTAAATTTTTTTTTTTTTTTATTGTGGTGGCAAGTTAACCCTAATTTGATGAGAAAAGAAAACCTACTTGTTCGGCAACGTGTGCGAAGCTCTAATGCGATGTCGACGTCTTCACGCTCTCGTTCCCGCCTTGGATCTGCTCACGTCCTCGACTTCGTCAGCCTTCTTCTCCTTCCACCAGGTTCACCTGCACACCAAAAACAACAATACCCGTGAAGAGAGAAGAGACAAATTTAAAGGAATTGGATAGAAACTTACTCGAAAGTGCACATCCCCGGCAACGGCGCCAGAAAAGTTATGATGGGTCGGCCCGAATAGGTTGTTAATATGATGTTTTTATCGTTGAAATATGTATAGTGGTTAACCTAATTCAGACCTAACCATCTCTTTACAAAATTTTTAACCTGACCTAATTGATTTTATCTTGTCACTTTTAGGCCCAGGGTCGAACACAGGGAAGTGGGGTTAAAGTCGAGTTTCTACGTTTTCCTTAAAACGCGTCTCTTCCGTTCGTTTATTGTGTTTTTGGTGTTTTTCTTATTTAGGTTTTTTATGGTAATCCTTGTTCTTGAGGCACACCCTCAAAATTGTGTCCTTGGCTTTTAGCCAAACAGAGTCCCAAAACAAGTCTTGCTACTCGCAAGACGAGGTACCTGCAAGTCAAAGATTATCATTTCTTTTTTATGTATTTTTTTTTTATCTTTTTACTAACAGAAAAGCAAATAGACAGAAAGTAAATATAGTATGTATATATATATATATATGTAGTATATATATAAAGGGGTGGGGGTGGAGGTGGAGATGGAGTGTAGCACTATGTCGAGTCAGTCGACGTCTAGAGAGACGCAACCAACACGACTAGGTGCCGCGTGGAGTGTGGATGGAGGATGGATGATGTATGGGACCACGCTTTTTTTGTACGCGTGTATCAGGGAATATCAGCAACTGGTGCAGATATTCCCGCGATACAGCGTATAATAAATAACATGAAAATATATGTACATATGTATGTATATAAGTAAATATATCTATATATATATATAAATGTATAGTTATATATGTATAGATATATATGTGTATATATATGTATATAAGTATATATATATATTACTATATATATGTATATATATATGTATATAAGTATATATGTCTATATATATATAAGTATATGTATAAGTATATAGATGTATATATAAGTAGATATATATATATATATTATATATATATGTATATATATTATATATATGTGTATGTATACATAACTATATAGATATACTATGTATATAAATATATATATATATAGATATATGTATATATGTTACTATAAGTGTGTGTGTGTGTGTCGGTGAATGTGTGTGTGCGTCGATGAATGTGTGTGTGTGTGTTGTTGTGAGTAAAAGAGAGAGAAAGAGAGAGAGAGAGAACAGAGAGAGAGAGCGAATACGTGAGAGAGAGAGAGAGCGGGAGCGGGCGGGAGAGATCAGCAGAGAGAGAGAGAGCGAGAGAGCGAGAGATCGCGGACGCGCGAGTTAAGACGTCTGCCGCCTCCGGCGGACGTCTGACGCCGCGTCGTCTGAAGACGGCGGGTGCGGGCGCGGCTTCGCGTAGGGTTCCTGCAGGGGTCGGCGCGAGGCCGTAGCTGGCCGCTGCAGTGTGCACGGCGGTGGGCTACGGGTGCAACTACGGCGATGACAGAATGGAGACGAAGCGGGGAACGCCCTGCAGACGCGCGCGGAGGCGGTGAGAGGCTGCGGGGACGGTCGCGGAGGAGCGGGGACGACCTGCTGCTGCGGCTGCTGCGTTGCTGCTGCTGCTGCCGTGGCTTCAAGCTTCGAAGCTTGGAGCGGCGTCAATGGCGTTAAAGAGAAAAAAAATGAAACGAGGACGACACCACGCCCACCGGCTCGTAGAAGAGCTGGGCGGTGGTGTCCCCACTGTGGTGGTGTGCACCACAGTGGGTACTCCTGCTCGTCGGGTGCCTCCTCGACGGAGGGCCGACGTGTGGGAGGGGAAGACGGTGGAGGAAGGAGGTGGACTGCGGGTTTTGGTGCAGCAGCTCCTTCTTCGTCGCGAGGAACAGTTGCGGCTTTATAGAGGAGGAGAGCGTGGCGGGGAGGCATGGCAGCAGTAGGGAGAGGCGTTGGAGAGTGGCAACCGCAGGGAGAGGCGTTGGCAGGGTATGGCATAGCATGCAGCATGGCGTGGACGAAATTCAGCCGCGGGAAGTAGAAGAACCGCGGGAAGAAGAAAGAAAGATGAAAATAAAATATGGAGAGGGGACTTTTGCAAAGAGACACTTGAAGAAAAATGTAAAAATGCAAACCATTATTTTATTCTCTTCTCTTCTCAATTAAATGCATGAATGCAATTATTTTTACGAATGTGACTACAGGATCCTAATATGCAATGTTAATGCTAGGAAATAGCATAAGAAGGCATTATTACAGGTGTGTTTTGAGGTGCAAACACCCATCTCAAGGCATTGGTATGTCCGACTAGGAAGAATTTATTTAGAAAGGCTGATTTCAACTCATTCCAAGTTGCAATTGGTCTTCCTATTGTCCTGTACCGATAAGCGACCTTATCCCTAAGAGAGTGGGGGAAGAACCTCATGATCATTTGCTCCTCGTTTACGTTTCGTGCCTTGGTGGTCTAGACCAAAGTGGTCAAGTCCTCTAAGTGTTGAAACGGATCTTCGGAGCCAAGCCATAATAATGTTTGATCAGGCTTAACACTTGGGGCTTGATTTCTATGTCTCCGGCCGAAATCTGGATGCCGGGATGTTCCTCGTAATTTGAAGGATCATAAAAATCTTTCAAGGGCTGAGTGCCTTGCATTCTCTGGAACCATTCTTGCATTCTCTGCATTTGTTCCAGCTGCCTTCGGAATTCCTCCTGTGGATCCCGAGACAGAGGAGGCTATTGGTCGGCCATGGGATCAATTTGACCAAAATCCAATTTGCGCCTCCTAGAATACTCTAGTGGTCCTTCGATTCAATGATCGTCTTCCTAGCATAAACTAGGAGAAGGTTGGAAGGACTGGGGATAGGGACTCTGCAGCACAACAAAACAAGGCTGTCCTTAAGTGGGATAGCCTAAGGATCTACAGACTCCCAAAACCCACCTTAAGATTGTAAATGATTTACTCTACTTGTGTCTGCTCAATCCAACTAGTTAGGAGGGACTGGGGAGAAGGTTCTTCCTTTGGCTTTCGCCTCCAGTTCCTAGTGTACCCCCTAGCTACGGTCGTTTGACGCTACTCCCCTTGCTAGACATCAGATTAATCAGTACAAGTAGGTTAATCAAGGACAATCTCAGACTAGGCCCTGAAGAGCTAATCAGTCCTTTTAAGGCCAACGTCTACTCAATTTTATCAAGGCCTGGGATTGTAGTGCTCATGGAATGTGATGGGCCCTTAAAATGGGTTGTGCCCTTAATGATTGATTGAGAATTGTGTAAGTGCGTGCACAACCAGGGTTTTCAAGCAAGATTATTTGTGATGTGTGAATTTTAATGTTCAAATCTTGCTTAAGTAGCTTTTCGGGTTTAAAATTAGGTTGATTTCAATCAAGTTTTGAGGCAAACAAGGTTTTCAAACACGGGTGAAGATTGCTTTCCTTTAAAATCAAAAATAAAGTGGAGTGCCTGGAATAGACCTTGATTGAAAACCCTAAGGAGGAGCTACTTGATGAGTTGATTTTAGGTAGAGTGGTGTGGCCCAAAAAACTCAAACAATTGGCCACAACTGCACCACTAGGTTAGGCACGCAGAGATTTCTACTCTTTCATGTGTTTCTTTGTGTGTACCGGTTCCATAGATTAGGACTCGGTTGAGTAGAAAGAAATCAATTAGGTTAAGTGCCTTGAATGTGGGTGTACGCTGTCTGTCTGTTGAAAATTACCCCACAAGATTATCTTTTTTGTTCTTTTTTTTTTTATAAACGAGGGTGGAATGAATGTGAATGAGAATCCAAACAACCAAACTATTCCTAGGATTTATGCAAACACCTAGGTTAATTGGAATTTGGACTTAATGTGACAAATGAAATCTATGGAGGGGGAAAAATGGGGAGCACTTACAGTTGTCTTCAACTGCACTTTACTTCGATCTACCGCTTGATGATTCCCTGATGGAGGTTTCTGCAAAACAATAGACACAAGAGAAAGCAAGTTAGAAGACAATAAAGTGCGTGAATTGGGAAAAGAAGATCGGAAATCGTTGCCTCCACGGCAACGGTGCCGAAATGTTGAAGCTACGGGTTACTACACTATCATATTTGGTTTTGAAAAACTTGTCGTCGTAGTTTGAAAGAGAAGAACTCGTGTTCAACAAATAAAATTTGTACCGGAATAGAAATCCCGGGTCAAACTCAGGGAGGCTACGTCCATCTATATTCGCAATTATATTTTTTAGGGTTTTTGTTGAAAAGTGAAGCGACATAATTACAATGAAGTAATATTAACAATTAGAATAAACGAGAGAGAGAGAGAGAAAACATGCACTTAATATTTCAAAATGTTTATACAATAAAATCAAAGAAAAATTACACTAGAAAGAGAGAAATCTATTACACTAGAAAGCTGAAAAGAGGAATGGGAGAGAGAAGTTATCCTCCTCGACGATCGCTTGGAGGACGAGTCGGACGAGACGCCACCTGGAAGACAGGGGACGGAGCGGGAAGAAGGAGGTCGAGAATGGGGCAGCACGTCATCGTCGTCGCGGGATCCGCTTTCGAAATGAGGGCGAAAATTTGACTTTATCTCTCGAGGAGCATCTCGGGTGTGGGAAGAGTTTCTCTTAAGCTTTGGAGAGGGAGAGAAGAGAAGGGACGAGAATTTCGTATAGAGGGGGTCTCCTTTTATAGTTGCAAGGAGTGAGGGTAATTTGGTCTTTCTAAATTGAAAATCATTAATTCAGGACCTTTAGTGACGGATAAATCCGTCACTAAAGGTCCGAAGTGGGCGTAGTGGCGGTGCACGTGCGCCTGCTCATCTTCTCATGGTGCAACTCTCTCCACGATCTTGAAATCTCGGTCGTTCCATCGTGAGATCGAACGACTGAGAGAGATCCTCGCCGCAACACCTACGTGAGATCCAGTGTTCTTCGCCCGCATCTGATGGAGCGTGAGCGCTATCGAGCACGCGCAGCCACTCGATCGCGATCAAGCGCTCCTCATTGCCCACTCGCCCGTCCGTGTCCTCACCAAATTGAAGCACTCAAGGCTTCGAACGGGTGCCCTTGCTTTGCGAGAGCACTTTCAACCAACGTGCCACCAACGTGTTTGTGTCGCGCACTTGAAATGTGCATGCATGCCCTGCAGCCGTTGGATGATCATCCAACGGTAGAGAAGCGATGATCAGATTGAAGAAGAGAAAGTGCGGCGGGTGCAACGGCTGGTTGGGTGGCTAAGATGGCACCACGTGGTGCCATCTTGGCCATGCATCTTCTTGATGATGTAGATGGTGCCACGGTTGTCGGATTGAGTCGATTTTTGCGCCGTTAGGCTACGATCATCGATCCGAATCCATCTGTGAGATCGGATTTGTCGTCTGAAGTGTGGATTCACACCAACTTGGCCCTTGATCTTCTAGGGTTCCTCGATCTCTATCTGATGCTACAGATGTCTGATTAGGGCGATCTTGGAGTCGTTGAACACCAATCGTCGCCCTGATAAAATCTGTACGGTTGGATCTTCGATCCGAGGCCCTAATAAAAATTTATCCTGTCCCTGAACATAAAAGGAGACAATTAACCTCCATTTTATTCAAACTAATCTAAATGCAAGATGATGCATGCTATGCAATATTTATAGTATGTAATGCAATTCTATGCTTAAGAACATGCATAAATAGACATCTTATGTAATATAAACATGTTTACATCAAACTAGCACAAAGAAAAATCTCACAAAAATATCAAACGAATTCGTAAAATCATTAAAACAACACAAAGAAAATATTTTTTCGAAGCCTTGTTTGATTTTCCTTCTAGTAGTGGGGTTGTTTGCTTTGTTTGGATCACTACTTAATAAGAAAAGCTTGAAAAGCTTCACTGATAGTTAAATTCCTGTTTAAGGTTCAAATCGATTAGGGTTTCTCTTTATTTATTCTAGTTCCACATTCTAAAGGAAATCTACTTTCATCAATATAACATGATTTCTCTTTCATTGTGGATTTCAAGCTTGTTTGAAAGCATAAAAACAAAACCCTAAAAGACATTAATCTAAATCAAATCATAAAAGCAAAAAACAACAAATTTTGTGTGATAAGATTAATTTGGCATTGGACTCACTCCGTCTAATTTGCACACACCAAAAAATTGAAATAATAGGGCATTACCCCAATTAACGCCCTCCATGCACATTCCGATACCTAAGCCTAAGTTAAAACTAGTCATTTGACAACTTAAGAACTTCATCAAAAATTTAGGTTGATATCCAATATCTAAGAATTACTAAGCATTCCTAATTCCTTTCGAGAACGCGGTGACGTACTTAGAGGGAAGTCAAATGATGGGTGTGGGTTTACACAAGCCCCTGGTGATTTCCCCAGGACATGCTTGGGCCCAATCCACCCCTTTTAGTCTAGCCGGGTAATCTTAAGGAAGTAGGTTCACTTATTAATTTCTTCTTTATCGGGTTCCCAAGTCTTAGGTTCATTAAGGAGACAACTTTAAGACATATTAGGCTTAGTTGTCTGATTTGCACACTTTCTCTCATCTCTTTCTCTCCCCCTCCCCTCCCATCTTCCATTTAGTGTATGCACGGCCACTTTTCCCAAACCTGCACTTGGAGGGACCAACTGATTTTTCGACCCACTGCACCGCCCATACTCGCTTGTTTACTTCATCTTCTTCCCCTATAGAAAATCAACAAAAGATGGAAAATGCCCAAAATCCTAGAAAAATACTAACAACCCATCATCTTCTGACCAACAAAATGGGAACAGCACGCATCAATTTCACCAACCAAAAATTGATGTTCCTAAACCACAATTTGAAATACTACCTCATAGAAATCTGACAGGAAATTTAAATCTTGAAAATTCCAACCTGTTACTCATGGTAGTAACCCAACTTCAACAACTCCAAGCAAATCAACAATAATTGACTAGGACCGTCACAAACCTAGCCAATAATAGACCACCCAATGCTGCACCCACTGTTCCGTTGAGGAATTTCTATGATCCCTCAAATTATGAAGAAAGAGCAGGGGTGGTCATCCCTGATGGAGAATTTGAAATTAAACCTGCAGTCCTTCATCTCATTAATCATTTTCATGGCATTCCTCACAAAGACCCGTTTAGCCATTTAGAGGAGCTCATGGTCCTTTCCCAAACCACGAAATCTTGAAATATTTCGGAAGATTTATGTCTAATGTGACTCTTCCTACTATCCCTTAAAGATAAGGCTGCTTATTGGTTTAGGACTGTGGGAAAACCCATTACTACCTGGACACAACTAAAGAGCTCATTTCTAAAAAAATATTTCCCAATTGGTCGGACTAATGCTTTACATCACGCAATAACTACCGTTTAACAAAAATCCGGCGAGCCTATGCATGTAGCATGGGAAAGATTTTAGGACTTATTAAGGAGCTTCCCCCACCACCAGGTGCCACTTTGGCAACTTGTACAAATATTCTACCATGGTCTTGATGACCAGTTGAGGTGATTTGTTGACGCCTCATGTGGGGGCAATTTTTTAAATAAAGATGCTGAAAGTACCTATGAACTTTTCGATGAAATGAATGAAAATTCTTTTAATCATTTGTCCATGGACACCTTTGGCAGAAATTCCAATCCCCATGTAGGTGTTCATGAAGTAGGCACACAACAACAATCTCTCCCTGTCACACAAGATGATTTGTAGCATTTTGTACAAAGGCTTGACCAATGCAAATCAATCAAAAGAAAATGGAAGAAAAATTTAATGTGCATCCGCAAAACTCTGTTTTGACTAACACTAACTCTCGCCTTTCTAACTTTGACACTAACCCAACCCTCCTCCGTTGGGAAAATTTGCAACAAATCGATATAGGTGGATTTCAAAACCTTGATCTTGCACCTGAAATTGCTAGGACTTCTAACAATTCTTCCATGTATGTCCCAGTCAATGAAAATATTTCCACTGTCCAGGATAATTTTAGAAACAATTCCTCCAACTTCTATAATCCTACCTGGAGGAATAAGCCTAATTATTCCTAGAAGAGTACCAATCAAATTCCGCTTTTTCAAAACCAAATAGGGAATTTTGGCCAAAACAACCTTCGCAGGCTAATATTAATAATCAATTAATGAAAATCCTATAAGGGATACAACAGAAAATGAACGACGTTACCCGTGCTATGTCTAATTTACAAAATCAAATCATGGTAACACTCGATCAAAGGCCAATGGGAAATCTACCCTCCCAACCCATTCCAAACCCCAGAAATCAGCGAAATCAATTTTAAAATGGAAATAATCAAGGTCAACAACCAATAAATCTTGTACCTCAATTTCCACCCAATTTTCAAAACTCGCAACAAAAAAAACATTTTCCACAACTAAATAATCACACTGCCAATGCATCGTCATACTCCCTACTTCAAAACCCCTCACCTAATTCCACCAAAGAACCCACTCCATCACCCCACCGAACTCAACCTACCTCGCTTACCTTCTCCGTCACCATTCAGCCACTACACGCTTCCACTCGCCACACAGACACCACCGCCAAACTCCATGTCCTTCGGTGACGCTAGTGAACCATCTAATTGGTGCTGTTTTAGGTCTTCATTCGCCGACCACCGTCGCCGCCATCGTCCCCGACCACATTTGCTGCACTCTGAGCATCTCCAACCTTGCTACCACATTCAGGCACTGCGGAAGTGAATCACGAAGCCACCTAGGCCCTCAATTGAGTGAGGGAGGACTAGCAGCCAATCCGATTAGCATGCTATCCCCTGTTGCTGCATACGTGAAGGAAGGAGGGGACAATAGTCCCACCTCGTGGAGTGAAAGGTGTGCAACCACGAATATAAGGATTTTGTGTTAAGGCTTTGCCTCTCACAAGCAGGGGTGAGGTCTCCGACTCACATACTTATTCACTCCTTGGTCACTTGCACCCTCGGTTGCCCTGGTCAAACCTGATTACCTACTTACCCATATCTGGATCTGATTACATGCTGGGTTTGAGAGAAAAAGGAAGATTTGTGAGGAGGAGGGGGGAGGGTTTTGCTCTGCTCACCTTAGCCCCTGTGCAACCCTTAGCCATTGAAAGATGGTCATGCCCTGTGCCTTAAAAGGAAGCTTTAGAAGAAGAATGAGAAGGCACTGAGAAGAAAAGGAAGGCTTGTTGAGAAGAAAAGAAAGAGAAGTAGAAGAAGAAGAAAAGAAGAAGGCTCTGAAGAGCCTTGTGCTTGTGACATTTAAGACATCTGATTTGAGTTGATGATAGCACTGTTGAATGATTTAAGTAATAAGATAACATTGATGAAATTAATTGAGTATGAGATATCTGTTTAATTTAGATAAATAACTGGTGATCTAAATAACTATTATTTTATCTTTCTATTCTTTTTATCACATCATCCTTTTACAATCTAATAAACTATATTCATTGAATATCTATTTTAATGCTCAATTAATTGTGCTCCTTGATTTTGAATGAAGATTATTGTGTGAGTTTCATTATTTGCTCTTTGTGTTCGATCTCAGGCTCATTTTCTAAACCTGTGCATATAAATTTAAATGATTTGAGCAATTTTATCCTATACTACGATGCATCTCTTAAACAACGACGAATTAGCTTAAACAAGAGCCATTTCATGGTTCAAGAAGGAATTGTCCTAGGCCATGTTATTTTTGGAAAAGGAATCTCGATAGACAAAGCTAAAGTTGATACAATCTCCAAACTTCCCTCGTCCAGTTCGGTGAAACAAATAAGATCCTTTTCGGGGGATGTAGGATTCTACCGACGATTCATTAAAGATTTCTCTAGAATTTCTCGATCATTAAGCTACCTTTTGACTAAAGACCAACCTTTTGAATTTGATAAAAAATGCTTGGAGAGTTTTAATATTTTGAAACAAATGATTATTGAGGCACCCATTCTACAAGCACCCGACTGGGCTCTTCCTTTTGAGCTTATGACAGATGCCTCAGATTACGAAGTAGGAGCTGTCTTAGGGCAATGAATCGACAAAAGACCCGTTGTGATTTATTATGCCAGTAAAACTCTCGACGACACAATGAAATTATACTGTTACCGAAAAAGAACTTCTTGCGATCATTTATGCCCTTGAAAAATTTTGTTCATATCTGTTAGGGTTACACATTACCATTTACACTGATAACTCAGCCTTGAAATATTTGCTTAATAAGAAAGATGTGAAACCCCGCTTAATTCAGTGGATATTATTATTACAAGAATTTGACTTGGAGATCAAAGATAAAGTAGGTTCACAAAATGTCATGGCCGATCACCTTTCACGACTTGACACTGGTGATGTATTGATCCAAGAAGCCATTTTTACAGACGAAACACTCCTAACACTGAAATCCTTCCCTTGGTATGTTGATTATGCGAATTATTTCGCCGTTGGATGATTCCCTTCTGATTGGTCTAAACGAAAAAGGGATAAGTTCTTTGCTGAGATCAAGTATTACTTCTGGGAGGACCCCGATCTATTCCGCATTTGTACCGATCAAGTCATTCAATGATGCATTCCCGATTTAGAAACACATGATATTCTAAACCACTATCACTCAATAGCTTGCACTGGACATTTTTCGGGGAAGAAAGCGGCGGCCAAGGTGTTAAATGCTGGATTTTATTGGCCTAGCATACACAAAGATGCTCATGAATTTTCTCGATCCTGTGTGCATTGCCAGAGCATCGGCAACATGAACTCTAAGGATATCATGCCCCTCAACCAAATTTTGGAAGTTGAAATCTTTGATGTATGGAGCATCGATTTCATGGGACCGTTTATCACTTCTCTTAGGTACCAATACATTTTAGTCATTGTTGCTTACTCTGAAATGGGTTTTAAAATCACCGCGTTGTAGTATAGATCGAATCAATGAGAAAACAAATAATATTTATTACTTGAATATCAGAAATGAGGTCGGAGGTCGAACAAGGGGAGCAATTGGCAAAATAATTCTCAAAATCGCAATATAAGCAATGTAAAAGAGAACTCTAAACATGAATGATATATAAATGAGAGTGAATGTCAGATAATGCAAAAAGAATGGGGTAAAATGGTGATTTGAATCACCAATTACCCCTAACAATTATCTCAAATATTTCAACAGTACTAAGTAATTCAATTCCATGTATGATAAGTGCACAGTGCAATTCAAATGATGCTTAGACGTCTGTTTAGCTTAATTAGATAGCTTATCCTACTCTCTACTACATTGCCAAGAAGGCACCCTTTCCTCCTCTCTTCTTCTGTGGCTCCTTCTCTGGGTTCTCTCTTCTTCTTCTTCTTCTTCAGCTCCTTTCTTTTCTTTCTGGCTGTGCCTTTTCTCTTCTTCTTCTCTTTTGGCTTCTTCTCCTGGTTTCTCTTCATGCACAAGGGGGAGGTTTCTTAAACAGCTAAGTGTCGGCTGTTGGTCCTGAGAGCAAAACCCCCTGCCTCCACATGCTTTCCTCTCCTTCTCTCTATAGGATCCACCCTTTCAAGGCCTCGGGTTATCAGGTATTCGGTTTGAGCGCACTCGGAAGTAGGGCTACCTGCAGTGGGAAGCAGCCGAGCTGTGCGAGCTTAGGTGGGTAAACGGATCAGACCAAGCCCGTGGGATATGTGTCACCGGTGAGGCAGTGTTGGGTGAGAGGGGACCTCACCCCCGTGTGTTGAGGTGAATAACCTACAACACAAATTCAATTTATGCATTGTTTGGAGCTTTGCCACTCCCGATGTGGCACTAAAGATAGTGCCTCTTCTTCGTACAGCTAGCAGTAGCTGTTCCTTCATCAAATTCACGGTCAAGCTGTGGTTAACCACTCCAATAGATGACCCAAGAGTGGTCTTGGAATGATTCCACAGCAGCTGGAGTCGAGACCTGGGGAATGCGAGACCTGAAGCAAGCTTCAAGTGAGCTTGAACTCGCTTGTTAATGGCAGAGAGGAGCGAAGACCTGAAATGAACAACATGGCCTTGCAACCTCATCAGAAGGTTCAGTAGGCTTCGCCGTAGCACGACGGACGTGGTGGTGTGTGTGGCGTGAAGGTAGCTATGGTGGTCAAACGGTGTCGAGAATGACGATGGAAAGGTGGGTTGGTCGACAGTGGATTTGGGTGGATGAGAAAGCGAATGGAGAGAGGGGTTTTGAAGAGTGGAGTATGGTGGAGGTTGTGATGTAGGCAGTGAAGTGTTTGGAGTAGTGGAGTGAGCGGATGACTTCGCTGGAGTGATCGCCGGAGATGGAGATGAAGATGGCTTGCAACTGTGTCGAGGGGTTGAAACAGGGATAAGGAGAGGGAATTCTAACCTAAAAGTGGAGAGGAATTAATCTAACCTAAGATAATTATATGAAAGGGGAGGATTTTCCTTATCGGTGGTACGCCGGCTCTGGAGAAGATGAAGGCTCTGGTAAGTGGGAGACAGCGACGAAGATGTAGATTGGAGCGGCTGTAGGTATTACGATGCGTAGAGGAAGAAGAGAAATGTAGATCCATCGTCGATGTTGCGAATGGATGAGGAATGGAGTCGGAGGAGGTTGCCGAACATCGTGGAGCTTATTGGCTGGAGAGGAGGGAGGAAGGAGGGGTATTCCAAGTCAAGAACGAGTGTGAGAAGTTTGGTATGATTAAGAGGTCCTTTTATAGGCCTTTGGAGGGAGTTTTGAGCTTGAGAAGCAAGCTAACCATGCTTGGAATGCTTCGTCGGAGATAGGAATTCTAGGATACCCTAGTCTCTCATGTGTTCGCATGAGAGATTGGGAAAGTTTTAGAGCTTGGGAATCGGCTCAAAAGGAAGGGAATTCCTTGACGAACTTCCCTTTCAAATCTGAGAGGGATTCGTCAAGGAATCGAGAAGAACTTGCCAAATTTAGGTCACCAAAGTTTGTAGGAATAGGATTCATCGTGGCAAGGACCTTTTTGTGAAAATGATGACAAAGTTGGTGGGCTATCTACAAGGTTTTTTGAAAGTTAAAGGCATATGTGTGATCAGATAGGACCAAATTGCAAACTAAGTGTCTTAGATTGGGCCCAAATTTTGGCACAAACTTAATTTGTACCTAATGAATCCAATGGTGAAGTTGAATTTTGGTTTTGACCTATTTTGACTAGGTAATTTTCATAATTACCCAAATTAAGGCAAATGTCAATCTGAGATTCTATTTTGGGTCAAGACGGGTTCTAATGGTTAAATTAAAGGTACCAAACCCTAGAGAATATTTTTCTATGAATTTTAGAGGGTTTATATGAATTTTATCATGACCAAAATCTCATTTAATTAAGAAATTTTGTTTTTAGGATTTCAGAAGTCATTTAATTCTTAAAACATGTGAAAACCCTTTACTGTCTGTATTAACCAACTTGTTGGATATTTAAAATCATTTGACCCTTAATTATCCCCTAGAAAAACCAGTGGTTGTTTTGCATTCAAGATATGATGGTAAAATTATAGTTTTAACCCTGGTTTCTTATATTTCCCTCAGAGTGGATTTACAGTGACTTAGGGCTGTCTAGGGTTTTGTAGGAGCATTTAATGACTTAATTAGATGAAATTGAGGTAGTTGTGGCTCATGATGGTATTCCCAGTAGTTTGTATCGACTACAATTCAAAATGGATTGAAGCGGTACCTACGTGCACTAATGACCATCAGATCGTCGTGGATTTCATCAGGAAAAACATTTTTTTGCATTCCGGTGTTCTTAGGGCCATTATTAGTGACGGAGAATCACAATTTACACACTCCCAGTTCTATCAACTTCTCGCTAAATATGGGGTGAATCATAAAATCTAAACACCATATCACTCTCAAACAAATGGCCAAGCTGAAGTCTCCAATTGTGAGATCAAAAATATTTTGCAAAAGACGGTAAAGCCCAATCGAAAAGATTGGTCGCTTAAACATGACGATGCATTATGGGCTTATCGTACTGCTTTTAAAACTCTGATTGGCATGTCTCCTTTTTGCCTTATTTTTGGCAAGGCATGTCATCTCCCAGTTGAACTAGAACATAATGCTTACTGGGCAATGAAAGAATTTAATTACAATTAACTGAACTTGAAGAACTTTGCAACCTGGCTTATGAAAATGCATGCAATTGCAAAGACCAAAACAAGAAATTTCAAGATAAATTCATCGTTCAGAAATCTTTTGAACCTAAACAACACGTATGGCTTTTTGATGCAAGGTTACGCATATTTCCTCGTAAACTAAAATCTAAATGGAATAGTCCTTATATTGTAATTTAAAGTTATCCACATGGTGCTGTTGAAATTTTGGATCCAAAAAACAACAATACTTTCAAAGTCAACAGCCATTGACTTAAGCCCTATCTTGATAACAACCTTAATGCGAAATCCGATTCTCATGACCTCCATGTCCTACCCGATAATTAGTGACTTCACGCTTGGCTGAATGGCGTAAAACATAGCACTAGATGGGAGGTAACCCATCATTTTTTTCCTACCTTTCATTTTTATTTTTTAGAGGCATGGACTATCCTGATCTCGACCACCTTCACCAAGGTGATCTCTTCTCCCTTCCTATTGCATGCGAATATGCCATATCTTAAGCATGGGGGGGTGTTTTTAAATTTTGACGATCGAATCAAGATTTTCAAAACCTAAAAACATTCAAAATTTTTGTTTCAATTTCTACACACATAAACAAAAAATAAAAATATTGAAAACTTTTTGAGAAATTTTTGAAATCGAGACAAAGGTTGAGAAATCATTTCAAGGCACAATGGGATTTAATGTTTAATAAAGTAGGGATTAAGATGCGAATCTAACTATTAGAATTTCTGGGTTTAATTTTAGACTAGATCAAGTATCCTTCTCTAAATTTCACCTGAACTCATGATGATTCAAGTGACTTGATCTTCTTTTGTGACCAGGAAACTATTTGGCTTAGTTTTTGACTCAAAAACATGCATCCCTTGCAAAATTCTTGTGTCAAATTACACACACTTCCAACACTTAAAAGCAAATTAGAAAAATTAGAAAAATCCCTTATTTAGTCTCAGTGCAATCCGAAGCAGATGATTGGTTTGAGTTCCCATCGTCGAGAAGGAGGAAAATTCCTCCTTTGAGGATGCGACGCCAACATGTTACCACCTCGATGCTACTCTATATCTATATTTCATATCTTTAGATGGAGCATTAAGGCACAATTTTGGAGCTCAAGTGTCTTGGACGGTGCTCTATCCATAGCATCGGAGCAAGAGCTTGAGTTTGCTTGGAGTGCCCCTTTACACTGCTTTGTGTTTTGGGGTTGTGAGCTCCTGGGTGGTGTCTTGGACAGTACTATCTCGAAGTGCTGGTGCCAGAATGCCTTTGAGGTTTGGTAACGGGAATGATGATCCCGATACATCTATTGTGGAATTAATTTAGGAATAAGCATGGGGGAGACAAAGAAATGAAAAACACGACCTTATAAATGTTAGCATTCACAAGCACTGACATAGGATTTTAAAAGATTATGCAAGTTGCGAGTTGGATTCAAGGGCCAAAGAAATATTGGCTGCAAAACAATTTCGGGTCATTCAAATTGACAAGAAGTTAACTTTTGAATTTGTAAAGGATACATTGATCTCGATTCATCTAAATTTTGGATCCAAAGGCGAATCCTGATGTTTATCTTTAACAAATCCCATTCCTTTCATATTTTTAATCAACCAAAGTCCTGCAATCTCCTTTTTCTCAAAAGTCAAAAAAATTAGTCTTTCCCAAAAATCTATTTTTTAAAATTAAAGTTTTGCTAAGACACTAGCAAAAGATATTATGGGGGTGCGATAAACGTTAGTTTATCATCATGTTTATACCCTAAAACAGATCTAGCACTTAGGCTTTTAACTCCGTAAATGGGTTTCAGGTTGCATTTAGGCATAACCCAAGATAAGCATGCATTGCATTCTTTTTGTGTTTTTGACATGTTTACTTGAGTGTTAAGGATAAACAGATGATCAAACCTTTAAAACCCTAGCACTCAAGAAGGCAGAAAGTGAAGAAGAAGATCATTTCAACTGAACCCTAGCTGGATCTAGCTCATCTAAGCTGGTTATCAGCCCAGACGAGCTAGGCTTAGCTCCCTCAAGCTCCATTCAGCTCATCTTAGCTAGATGGTAGCTCAAGGTAGCTCAACTTAGCTCAACTCACCTCAACTCAACTCAGATCCAACTGAACTTAGTTGAGTCTAACTGATCCTAGCTCTAATCAGTTCACTGGGAGTTCTAGTTAGGTCAACTTAGTTGATAGAAGATCACCTTAGCTCAGATTTAGCTCTACCCAGCTCCACTTAGTTCTTGGTAGCTGAACTCCCACCAGCTTAGCTACTACTTGCCAACTTAGTGGCTAAGCTAGCTCGAGAGTTCTCATTAGAGGCAGTTCCTGCTCAACCTAGCTTCAGTTAGGTTGAAACCAGCTTAACTTATCTCAACTACTCAAGCCTAGCTACTAGCATAAGAACTAGCTAGCTAAGCTAAGTAGTTGAGCTCCTAAGAAGACCTCTTCAACTATCATCAGCTCTGCAAGAATTATTTTAGCTCCAGATAGCTCTTGGCTACCTCCTGCCAACTAAACCCTAGCTCCTCCACTACTACACTACTAGCTAAGCTCAATACCTACTCCTCTACTCCATGGCCATCCATCATCATCCAAGATCCTACCTAGCTAACTCCACCAAAAATACCTAACCTTAAGTCCACCTAAACTACCACCTAGTCCTACCATTTTGGTGCCAATCTTATTGCATCCCTTTACCCCACTAACCACCGAAAGTCACCACTGATTTCCCTCCAAAACAACCTAAAGTTGGCACCATTTTTCCCTCCAAAACACCCCCACATCCTAGCCATACACCTACCGCTACAAGCCATCCCTACCGTACACAGAATTCACCTTCTAGAACCCTCCTTGGTGGCGCCAAAATGGAGGCTTCCCTTCATTTTTGGCACCATCTTTTAGGTGCCCTTCCACCCATAACTACCCTCCTTGCAACCCTTAGGATGGTGCCAAGTAACCCTAGGCATCCACCCAAAAGCCACCAAAACCCTTCACTTGGTGCCAACTAACCATAGCCATTAGATCATCTAACAACCACCAAAAGTACATCCTAGCCATCCATTTCCCTACACACCTACCCTACCCCCTTACCACTCTATAAATACCCACATAACCACCACATTAAGATCATCCTTGGTTAAATTTTTTCTCCACCAAGATCCACCAATATCAACGTCCAAGGAAGGAAGGAGCGGAGGAAGAAGATTAAGGAGACACTCTGTCTCCTTGGTGGTTTCAACTTCTTCTTCCTTGGGTCATCACGAAATCGAGGAAGGCCAGGCAAGGAGGACGTCTAGAGGAGTATGAAGGGTAGTCCACGCCACCCTAAGGAGGAGAGTTGGAGTTGAAATTTTACACTCTAGGAGGAGCCAGGCATGCCCCACCTAGTGCTTGCCAAAAGGAAGGAGAGCCAGGAGCCAGGAGTAAGCTTCCTTCAATTTAGGGGTAACCTCAATTAGAGCAGGGCTTTACAGCAAATCATCTTTTTCCTAAGCTTTCTTCTATGCTCTTTTTATATATTTTTTTGCATGGTAGTGCAGTGTTAGAATTGTGTTGGAGATTACAAGTGGGAATCCCTTTCACTTATGAGTTTTCTAACCCATTGTAAAAACAAATTTTCAATTCAAGAACAATCCTCTACTTTTTGTTTAGTTAGCTTGTGGTTGTTGTTGTGACTTGTTTCTCCATTAGTCCAAGCCTCCCTTGTTCGGACTAAGTTGGAGAATCAAGGCACTTGTTGCTTTGATTTCTCGTAGTTCTAATTCCCATTTTCTCCGTAATTATTTTGCCCTTATTCAAAACCCTAAAAAAATACATATTTCAAAACCCCAAAAGAAAGTTGATTTCTAAAATTCAAGTGAGAGATTTTAAAAGGCATTCCTCACCTCCCTTGGGATGACCCGAATACTCATCGAGTACTCGATCTTTACAAATTCAAAAGCGAGCAAAATTGCATGTTGCAACGACTTAATTCTCGACTTTGACAAATCATGCATTTTTTATCACTTTTTGGCACCGTTGCCGGGGAGGCACGGCTTTGTATTCATTCATATCTCTTTCTTGATATGCAGATCTCATCCCCTTGTCTTTTCTTTCATCTCATGTGTGCAGGCACTATAGGAAGAATGTGGGATTTTGGAAGCAAAAGCTTGAAGTTCCTTTTCTTCCCATGGATTCAAGGTTAGTGCCATCTTTCTTGTCACATGTTTTCTCTTAAAAACTATCGAAGAAAACATTAAATCGGGCTTTCAATATATAAAATAGTAAAATTAGGTAGAGTGGTGACCTTTAAAAGCAATTGTTTGCTTCTTTGATTAATTAACACCACTCTACCTTAAGTGTTGGTGTTCTGTTTTTCAGGTCCAAACTTTTGTCTAGACTTCTAAAATCAATTTCTGACACCATAGGCCTCCTAAAATCTTCAAATTTTACTCAAAGATTTCAAATCAAGCCTGGAACATTTGTTCCAAATTTTAGAGTATTTACAATTATAGAGCATTTTGAAAAATTCGTGGACCATAGGGGGGTGATCTCCTCTAATTTCATTATTTTGTTACTATCCACGAATTTTAGGAATTTTTATACTTGTCTAATTTCTGTGAAATTTAGTTTTCTGAAATCCTTATGAAATTATACACGACATATAAAATTAGAAAAAATTTTGGTGGCTAGTGGTGGTATTGAAATGTCCAAAATACTAACAGGTATCATTTCTAGACTTTGAACCAGCATAAAGAAAAGTCTCAAGTAAATATCAAATGGATTCCTAAAATCATAAAAAATTTTCAATCCTTGTTTGTTGTGCCTTCCAGTGTGGTGTTGTTTGTTTTGTTTGGACTACTACTTAACAAGAAAAGCCTGAAAAGATTTACTGATAGTTAAATTTCTGCTTAGGGTTCAAATTGATTAGGGTTTCTCTTTATTTATTCTAGTCCCACACTCTAAATGAAATGTCCTTTCATCGATACAACTTGATTTCTCTTTGATTGTGGATTTCAAACTAGTTTGAAAGCATAAGAAGGAAATCCTAAAGGACATTAATCTAAATCAAATCCTAAGAGCAGAAAACAACAAATTTTGTGTGACAAGATTGATTTGGAATTGGACTCACTTCGTCCAATTTGCACACACCAAAAAAATTGAAATAATAGGGCATTACCCCAATTAATGCCCTCCACATTCCCGTGCACATTCACATACCTAAGCCTAAGTTAAAATAAGTAGTCATTTCACCACTTAAGTACTTCATAAACAATTAGGCATTATATTAGATATCTAAGAATTACTAAGCATTCCTAATTCCTTTTGAGAACATGGCGACAGACATAGAGGGAGGTCAAATTACGGGTGCGGGTTTACACAAGCCCCTGGTGATTTCTGTTAGACATGCTTGGGCCCAATCCACCACTTTTAGTCTAGTTGGGTGATCTTAAGGAACTAGGTTCACTTATTAATTTCTTCTTTATTGGGTTCCCAAGTCTTAGGTTTCATTAAGGAGTCAACTTTAAGATAGATTAGGCTTAGTTGTTTGATTTGCACACTTTCTCTCATCACTCTTTCTCCTCCTCCCCTCCCGTCTTCCATTTAGTGTATGCACGACTGATGGTCCCAAACTCTCACTTGGAGGGACCAACTGATTTTTTGACCTGCCGCACCACCCATACTCGCTTGTTTGCTCCATCTTTCTTCCTCTACAGAAAATCAACAAAAAAAGGAAAATGCCCAAATCCTACAAAAAATACTAACAACCCTTCATCTTCTAACCAACAAAATGGGAACAACATGCATCAATTTCACCAACCAGAAATTGAAGTTCCCAAACCACAATTTGAAATGCCACCTCATAGAAATCTGATGGGAAATTTAAATCTTGAAAATTCCAACCCGTTACTCATGGTAGTAACCCAACTTCAACAACTCCAGGGAAATCAACAACAATTGACTAGGATCGTCACAAACCTAGCCAATAATAGACCACCCAATGCTACACCCACTATTCCATGGAGGAATTTCTATGATCCGTCAAATTATGAAGAAAGACTAGGGGTGGTCATCTATGATGGAGAATTTGAAATTAAACCTGCAATCCTTCATCACATTAATCATTTTCATGGCCTTCCTAGCGAAGACCCATTTAGCCATTTAGAGGAGCTCACGGTCCTCACCCAAACCACCAAATCCTGGAATATTTCAAAAGATTTATGGCTAATGCGGCTCTTCTCACTATCCATTAAAGATAAGGCCACTTATTGGTTTAGGATTGTGGGAAAACCCATTACTACCTGGACACAACTAAAGAGCACATTTCTAAAAAAATATTTCCCGATTGGTTGGACTAATGCTTTACATCGTGCAATAACTACCTTCCATCAAAAATCCAGCGAGCCTATGCATGAAGCATGGGAAAGATTTCAGGACTTTTTTAGGAGCTGCCCCCACCACAAGGTACCACTTTGGCAACTCGTACAAATATTCTACCATGGTCTTGATGACCAATTGAGGCAATTTGTTGATGCCTCATGTTAAGGCAATTTTTTAAATAAAGATGCCGAAAGTGCCAACGAACTTTTCGATGAAATGAGAAAAAATTCTTTCAATCATTCGACCATGGACACCTTTGGCAGAAATGCCAATCCCCATGTAGGTGTTCATGAAGTAGGCACACAACAACAATCTCTCCTTGTCGAACAAGACGATTTGCAGCCTTTTGCACAAAGGCTTGAGCAAATGCAAATCAATCAAAAGAAAATGGAACAAAAATTTAATACGCGACCACAAAACTCTGTTCTGACTAAGACTAACTCTCGCCTTTCTAACTCCGACACTAACCCGAGCCTCTTCCGTCGAGAAAATTTGTAACAAATCGATATAGGTGGATTTCAAAACCTTGATCTTGCACCTGAATTTGCTGGGACTTCTGACAATTCTTCCATATATGTCCCAGTTAACGAAAATATTTCCACTATCCAGGATAATTTTAGAAACAATTCCTCCAACTTTTATAATCCTACTAGGAGGAATAACCCTAACTATTCCTAGAAGAATACCAATCAAATTCCGCATTTTTGAAATCAAATAGGGAATTTTGGCCAAAACCAACCTTCTCAGGCTGATATTAATAATCAATTAATGAAAACCCTGCAAGGAATGCAACAGCAAATGAACGACATTACCCGTGCTGTGTCTAATTTATAAAATCAAATCATGGTAATGCTTGATCAAAGGACAATGGGAAATCTGCCCTCCCAAACCATTCCAAACCCTAGAAATCAACAGAATCAATTTTAAAATTGAAATAATCAAGGTCAACAACCAATAAATCCCGCACCTCAATTTTCACTCGATTTTCAAAACCCACAACAAAATCAACGTTTTCCACAACAAAACAATCACACTGCAATGTAGTAACATTAAGAAGCGGAAAAACTACATACAATGTGGAACCCTCACAGGAAAAAAAACTGGACTAAGAGCAAACTTTTCCTACCTACGTTCACTCTCAGGATAAAGAAGATAGCATAAACACAATGTAGCACAGTGTGCATGCGTGTGCACGTGCGCATGTGCGGAGGAGCAGTGTAGTGTGTGCCAGTGCATGTGTGCACGACACTCCACGTGGGGTGCACGTGGGCTAGTAGTGCACGCGTTCAAGGCAGCGGGTGCAGGGGCGGGGGCTTTGGCGACGTACATGGTAGGACTTTCACGACGAATTAAATGTTGCTATTGACCTAGATACGAATTTGAGCCCCTTCTTCAACTATAAAAAGGGTCCTACCCCTCCCATTTGCAAAAATCTTACACCTACGCAACTCCACCACTCCTTAGAGCTCCAAGCAAGGTCTGGAAGCTGTCGAGCCATCGACGGAAGCTCCTCCATCACCGAGGTTGCCTCGACGTCGTCTTCATCCTTGTTTCTAGTCTTATTTTATTTTATAGTATAGTTCATGTCTTTTATTTTGTTAAGCATTCATCTATATTGTATTGATTACAACATTTGATGATATATTTTTAATACATTATTCTTATCTTGATCATCGATTTCTAACTTTCTCTCTCTCTGTCTCTCCCTTTATCTCTCTTTTTCAAATTGATCTTCAAGCGAACAAACGACATATTTTTGTGACACGAAAGCGACTAAGTGATTCCTATTATTGCCTCCTTGTGTTCGACACTCGGACACACATCCGATTCTTTTTATTAAAATTGACATTGTAAAATGCACTACAACAAACGATTTTTATGCAACTATGTCTGCGATGATTAGTTTTTGGCGCCATTGCTGGGGAGGTAATGGATCTCTTATTTGCTTTCATTTTCTTGGTCATTATTCATATTTGTGTTATCTAACTTGCTCTTCTCTCTCTTCTTGTGGTTGTAGGAACCACGTGCATCGGCAATGGGAGGAGAATGAGCCAGGTTGGATAAAAGGGAGAGCAAGAAGAAGACCACCACCGACCCGAGGGTTTGATCTTGTCTTTCCACGATCCAAGGGTAACTTCTCATCTTTGGACCAAGAAAAATGGTGGTGTGTTAAAAAAAAACCCCTCTAATTTCTTTCTCGAAGAAAAACACAACCATTAAGTCCGCAACCTATTAATTTCACAATATAATTTTCTGGATTTAGGTTGAGGACGCAATTTAAGGACCCTAAACTCCTCTAAAAATTTTGAGAAAAATCTCAAAGGTGCTCCTTCCAGTAGGTAAACTCCCCTTCAAATTTCAAAGCTAAACTCCTCTTGATTTGGCGATGAGAATTTCTCTACTGGAAGTGCGCAAGGTTGTCCTAAGTTCTGGAGATCTGTAGATTGTTCTTACTGTTGCAAACTCCCTGCAACTCGGATTTATGAGAAATTTATATTTTTGGAAAGATCTCGATTTTTGAATTTTAAATTGATTAGTGCTTGTTCTGATCAAGATATTAAACTTGCGCACTGATCTAGAAGTTCTGAATAGACTGACCCCCTCTTGGAAAAACATGAATTTAGGTGGTCTATCATCCTCAAAAAATTTTGAAATTAATTTTTTTGAAAAGGTCACTCGATTTCGATCAGGATAGGGTCATTGATTATTTTGATTGGACCTTTCTTGACAAAATTTTAAAAAATTCATTGAGTAGAAGCTGCACACCCTAGGATTTTCCACACTAGGGAGTTTTTGATTTTATAGCCACACAAAAGGCCTTGAAGAAAATCAATTTTCACCAACCATGTGACTATATAATTGTGCCTTGTTTGAATGTGTAAACAAGTGGAATTTTTAAAATCTATTAAAGCAAGATTCAAACCCTAAAAATCACACATCTCAATCTTGCTTGCTAAAGAACACTTATTTTGGCATGGGTCTTTGCACCCAGTTGTGCACGGACATGACCTAGATAGGACCAATCTAAGTCCTGGAAGTATGAATGGGTTTGTAAGTGCTTCACCTTAATTTCCATTGTGGAATCCGGTGTCTCGGCTGCAGGGAAGTGTCAAACGACCATGGTTGTGGGGTACAAAGGAATTGGCAGTGCGAGTCAACGGAAGAACCTTCCCTTCAATCCCCTCGTAATCAACCTGGCTAAATTAACTTTGAGAAAAGAGGTTTAAGTGCTTGCAGATTTGATCACTCTCTTCAGGACTTCTAAGTCACCTAGATCTACACTATAGGGCCTAGATTTGTTTTCTTGATTGTGCACATAATTCTCTCGTCTGTTCTTTCCTGATCCATCTATGGATTTTAATGCTTATCCATCCTACCCAAACTATCCCCAACATGATTTGTATTCTAACCCAAGTAGATCGTATCAACAGTTTACTTGGGATAACCCGCCGCCTAGTTGTGTATACAATCTAAGATCTGACTATCTTGAAGACCCTTCTTATCCCAACTATCCCAATTTCACTCAACCCACACCAATTTCCTATTGGGATACATCCAACCCAACAACCTAGGGTTACGAACCAAACCTTGGGGATCCTTATCTTGATTCTCCTTATGATGACCTTCTTTTAGGTCATGCCCACCCACTAATCAATCTGATAGGACCTACACTCTAGGAGAACATCAAGGCCCCTACCCTTTCCAGGAGCATGATATGGATTTTGCGTGCTTTGTAAAATACGTCATTGTAATGCGTAAAATTGATCAACTCTTAAATTTATAAGACCTAGATAGTGGAGTATCTAGGGTCGTCCAAGGAGGCCAATTTGTTGCTAAATAAATCTCTTTCTTTAAAAGGAACTCAACTTTCTTTTTGGTGTTATATATATATGATTTTTATAGGTTTTGAAATAACGACAACATGCGAGTTTTACTGAAAGTGGGAAAGCAACTAATACCTATTTTAATAATGCTAACCCTAAGGTGACAGGTAAAACCTCTCCCCAAGCTCACCCTAGGCACATGGAGGCCTAGAGTAATTAGGGAGAGGGAGTGAAATAAATGCTAGGAAAAACTTGTAAAAAGCTATGCAACAAAAATTAAGAGAAGGCAACTTGATTTAATGAAAATTGTTTACACAAAACCTATAGAGGAATACTTCTACTCTACTTGAAAATATAAGAAAAATAAAACACAAATCCTCTAGATAAAATGGCGAAGAAGAGGGCTTCTTGCTCCAAGCCGAGTAGCTCCTTGATTTGAAAAGACAACTCCTTCTTCTCCTTCCTTGAGATGCTCCTCCAAATGATGTCCTCCAAGGTGGAAGCTACCACCTTCAATGATTTCCTTCAAGGCTGGGTGTGCACCACCCTTGCTCCTCCTTGCTTGGCCGTCCTCCTAGTAGGGGAGTGCTCCTCCTCCTTGGCGTGGCACAAGGGAGAAGAAAAAGGGGAAGAAGGCACCAAGGGGGTGGGTAGGGTGCCCCCTTAATCTTCTTCTCTTCTTCTTCTTCCTTGGTCGTGGGTGTGGTGATTGTAGGGTGGAATTATACTAAAGGGAGGATGAAGAAAATGGTGGTAGGTGATGGGCTTTTATAGAGTGGGATGGGGGTAGGGTTGGCGTGAATAGGTGGAGGGCTAGGATTGATTTTAGGGGTGGTTATGGGTGGTTAGGCTGATCCTAGGGCTAGGGTTAATTGATGCCACCTAAGGGGTGCTAAGGGGGTAGTTATGGTGGCCAAAAGGCATCTAAGGTTGGTGCCAATTGTGGGTCTTCTAGAAGGTGTTGAGGTGGATGGTGGAGATGGGATCAAAAGGAGATGAATGGTGGGGATTTATGGTGGTTTTGGAGGGAAAGTTGGCGCCACCTTGAAGGTGGCTTTTGGAGGTGGTGGGATGAAAGGTGGTGATGGTGGTGGCGCCAACTTGGAGTAGGGTGGAGCTAGCTTAGGTGAGCTTAGGTAGGGTTGAGTTGGTGGAGCTAGCTAGGAAGGGTTTTTAGGTGGTGGATTGCCAAGGGAGCTGGCGCCTAGCTAAGCTAAGATAAGCTAAGCTAGCTTAGTTAGTAGTGGAGTACAGGAGGAGGTATTGGAGCTAGGGTTTGAAGAGAGGAGCTGAGGAGGAGAAGTCTGGAGCTTGAACTGGAGCTGGCAGCTACTGAAGAGGGTGGTATGGAGCTACTCTGGCTGGCTTAGCTTGCTAGTTCTTTACTAGCTGCTAAGCCAAGCTAAAGTAAGTTGGCTTCTACCATAAGGAGATGAGGTGAGCTGGGCCTGGTGCTTCCGAGGAGGATCAGGCTGGTTGAGGCAGCTAAGGTACCTTAGCTCAACTAAGTTGATCAACCAGCTAAGGTAGCTTAGCTCAACTGAGTTGAGCTAAGCTGAGTCCCCGAGAGCTGGACTTGAGCTTCCTGAGCTGAAATGAAGTCATCTTCACCTGGATGGAGTTGAGTGGAGCTAGATGTAGCTGGACCTGAGCTAGGGTGAACTCCAGTCAACTCAGTTGAGCTAGCTAGAGCTCCCTGTGAACTAATTGGAGCTGAGTTGAGCTAGATTCAGCTAAGTTGAGCTGGATCTGAGCTGGCTTGAGCTAAGGTGAGCCAAGATGAGCTCTCCTAAGCTGCCATTCAGCTGAGATGAGCTGAATGAAGCTAGGATGAGCTAACCCTAGTCTAAGTGAGCTGAAATCCAGCTATGGTGAGCTAGATTTGGTAGAGTTCCAGCTGGTTTGGGCTTCTCCTTCACCAGTTGCCTTCCTGAGTGCTAGGGTTCTAGGGATATGGCAATCATTCTTATCCCTAACACTCACAAAAACATATTAAAAAGACAATAAAAAGTAAAATGCATGCCTATCCTAATTTATGCCTAAATGCAACCCAAAAGCCCATTTGCGGAGCAAAATCTTAAGAGCTAGGTTTGTTTTAATGCATAAGAATGATGATAAACTGGCATTTATCATAGCATAACCAAGATAAGTCATCTGAATTCAAGGATCTCTCCTACTTGACCTATGGATTGAAAGGGATTTTAGAAAAGTGGAAATCAAAGGATGATCATAAACCTAGGAAAATCAAGAACGATAAAACCCTGCTTTGGACCCTTGACGAAGAACCCGACTGGGAGGAGGACATAGAACCTTAATTATTCTGGAGTGGGACTAGACAGAAAATGGTTCCTCTTGAAGAATTGGACCATGAAAATGATAGAATAGAGGACCCACCCAAGAACTTAAACCCCAGTACTAACTCTAACACGTATCCTCAATCATACCCTCCCAACTTTGATTTAAATACTAAGGAGGAAATCCAAGGGAAACCTAATGACACCCAGTCAGTTCTTGATAGCTTTCAGTTGGAGTTACATAGACAAAATCAAGAATTGATTGAAGGGCAACAAGCCATGATTGATATGTTCCAACAACTGGAGGAAGAGGGCCAAATAAAACTATTGAAAACAACTCCATTTACGGAATTCATGAAGCAAGGCCCTATAGTGATCGATTGACCTACACCTATTTACCCAAAATTGGTTTAGTCCACCACTGATACTCCCCAAGAGTTGGACAACTCAATAGAAAATGTCATTAGGGATTCCTCATAACATGATTTTGGGAGAGTTGAGGTCAAACATCAGGAGGAAACTGAGAATTTAGGGGATGATATCTTTGAATCCAAATCTAATCTTCCCAAGGGAAGTGATTTGGTGAAAGAGACATCCAAAATTGAAGATGGGGAGTGGGATTACAATTCCAAAATAATCGATTTTAAATCATTTGAAACCCCCATCACAAGTTTAGAAGAGGTCCAAGGGAAAGAATTTGATTAGAAGATGAAATTAGCCCTACTTCTAATGCAACCTCGAAATTGAGCCTGATACGAAAGAGGTTGAAGATAATATTCTTGGGGTCACGGAATTGGAGGGAATAAGCAATGAAACTCTAGTTGAAGAAGGGATGGATTTTTCTTTGGAGAGCGACCTCATGCTTAGGGCCTATTGTGAAACTCTTGATTTTGTTACGTGCCCTATCAGAATTGAAATCCCGCAACTCGAATGCATTGGAATTGATATACCTCTAGGGGATTGCAACTTTAAAGGGACACAAGCTGATCACAAAACCTACGTCTTTAGTGTCCAGCATTTTAGATTCAGATTGCGCTCATCTAAATCAACTTCTCTGCATGCTCACAAACTAAGAGAGGAACAGACACGGGCATGCATGTTACACCAATTGCAAAGTTCCCGTCCCTTAGGGATGGGACTCCACCACAACCTAGTCTGCATCTGCAGACTTTTGATTTTGGGTCTAGCTGTTTTTGATTGCACCTTCTTGACCCAAACCATTCAACTAATTTATCCTTTGTTGTTTGTGCATAATGCCCAGTTGAAGGCACTAAACTTAGAGCTTCCTCGGAGGCAACCCAGTGGTTTCAAGCTGACCGGATACATGGTGACGACCCAAGTGATTTCTTTCCTTACTTTTTTGCATACATTTATTTTCCAATGAGGACATTGTCCAACATAGGCATGGGGGGTGGTAATTTGTATGTTCTGAGTACATTTTATCAACTTGAATTATTTTAAAAAAAAAGAGAAAAAATAGGAAGAGAAAACTTAGGTATTAGGAGTTTGTCAACTTCAGGAATGATACATTAGGGACTTAAATGGTTAGACTCTTCAGGTCATCAGATTTAATCAGTCCGAGTGCCCACTAAAATGTGGACTTGGTCTCGAGTCCTCGCCAAGTAATTTTATTTTAATTTGGTCAATAAAGTAGGGTGATAAGTATACGACTTATCAACCCGCCCTCTGATGTGGGAGGGCTTTAGTCTAAGCAACTATACACTTTTTGCACTGACTCACTCATGACGGTTCTAACATAAATTGGGTAGCTAATGAACCTTCTAGGGTGGTATCACTAGCAAGTTATCATGGGTAATAGCCCATTGGCTAGTTGTCCAGAGCCCAGCCACAGGGCCATTCTCTTTTATTATTGCCTTTAAGTAAATCTTAGATCAGGAAAGCCACCTACTTAAATAAATATATATATATAAGAGAAATAGAAAAATAGAAAAATGAGAAAAGAAAAGAAAAAAAAAGCCATGCTTCACCACACGAGTATGGCTGGCAAGTTGTCGTGGGTAACAGGCCATTGGCAGGTAGTTTAGAGCCTAGCTCATAAAATGCAAAAATAATTCCCAAAATACTTAGGGAAGGAGAGGGGAAGTAGAATAAATCGGGGAGATATAACCGGGTTCACCCTTGTGTTGACCCCATAAAAAATAAAAAGTAGGGAGAAAGCTATCGATTGGAAAGATAAACCTTAAGGCAGAATTTTTAGGTCACCTAGGGGAGTAAAAATTTGAAATCCATTTTAATTGCCATTGAGTGAGTCTATCACTTTCACAAGAAGATGCTTAGTACTAAGAGTCCTTTTCGAGTCTTGGGTGGGTTGGGTAGCCATAAAAAGTTATCCCAAAATCCTCAACACCAAAAATCCAAAAAAAATTAGAAAAGATGAAAAAGAAAAAAAATATGTATTCGCTTTTATATATAATAAGGTGAGGACTTGGGCGGTCTACATTTTGGAAGGCACCCAGGCACTATTGAGTCTTTACGGGTTAGGTTCTTAGTAGAAATTTCCTCCTGTTGACAAGCAACTTCTACTGACTAATCAATTCCTAATTTTAGTTGTGAATATCATTCCAGATAAACCTTACTAGGGACTAGCAACGGGGTATGATGACTCTATAATTATTAGTGTTAATACTATCAATTAGAGTCAATTTCGAGGGTACTTGTGTGATAATGACATATTATAATGGGCTTGGGAACATTGCATGCATATTGCTTGATCTTTACATTTTAATTGCTTAGAATCAATGGTTAATGACCTTGTGTATAAGTCCATATTGAAATAGGTCTCAGATGAGCGATTGGACCGTACGGATGGATCCAGATCGATGAATGGAGTCCAACGAACTCAATCACCTCGATCCAACCTCCAAAGCTCCTACATCAAGCCTGAGAAATATCAATGGCCAGGGGGCAATGCAACATCTTTATGGGCTTCGGATGAAAAATCAAACCGTACGGATGGATCTGAAGCGACGATCGTAGTCCAACAACACAGGAATCATCTCGATCCAAGCACTATGGCATCCTCTACAATGGAAAGAAGATGGATGACCCAGATGGCACCATGTGGCACCATCTAGGCTGCCCAACACTGACCATGAGCTCCCAACACCAGCTTCTGTTCATCCTCATCATCAAATCTCGACCATTGGATCAAGATCCAATGGCTGAGAAGCCACCTCCACCTCATCATGGAAATTCAAGAACTCCACACAAAAGCCCTCGTGGCGCATTGGTGGAGATGCCCACTCTCAAAGAGAGGGTGTAGGTTCAAATCCCACCACCCCCTCAAAATGTCTAATTGAGTGCACAACGCAGCACAGTGTGCATGCGTGTGCACGCGTGCATGTGCAAAGGAGTAGTGCAGTGCGCGCCAACGCATGTGTGCACGACACGCCACGCGGGGTGCACGTGGGCTAGCAGTGCGCACGTTGAAGGTAGCAGGTGCGGGGGCAGGTGCTTTGGCGACGTACATGGCAGGCGTTTAGCGACAAATTAAATGTTGCTATTGACTTAGATACAAATTTGAGCCCCTTCTTCAACTATAAAAAGGGTCTTACCCCTCCCATTTGCAAAAAAGCTTACTCCCAAGCAACTCCACCACTCCTTAGAGCTCCAAGCAAGGTCTTAAAGTCACCGAGTTGCCGACGGAAGCTCCTCAACTGTCATGGCTACCTCGACGTTGTCTTCATCCTTGTTCTAAGTTTTATTTTATTTTATAGTATAGTTCATGTCTTTTATTTTGTTAAGCATTTATCTATATTGTATTGATTACAACATTTGGTGATATATTTTTGATACATTATTCTTATCTTGATCATGGATTTCTAACTTTCTCTCTCTCTCTCTCTCTCCCCCTTTATCTCGCTCCCTCTCTCTCTTTTTCAAATCGATTTTCAAGTGAACAAACGGCATATTTTTGTGACACGAAAGTGACAAAGTGATTCCTATTAGTGCCTCCTTGTTCTTGATACTCAAACTCACATCTAATTCTTCTTATTAAAATTAATGTCGTAAAACGTGCTACAACGAATGATTTTTACGCAAATGCATCCACGACAATCACCTGCCTACGTAAAACTTTTTAAAGAAATTTGTACACCAAAAAGGCAGCCAAAAAATCTAGGAAAAGTTATCCTTCTGAGATAGTTAGCTCTGTGGTTTAGAGCAAGCTACCTCACAAGAGAAAGGACCTGGGCACTCCATTAATATCAGTTGTCATTAACGACACTACTTTTGATCGCGCCCTCTTAGACCTAGGTGTATCAATAAACCTTATCCCTACCATCATTTTTGATGAATTCCAGTTCGGTGAACTTAAACCGTTGAAGATCACCCTTTAACTTGCTAACTGATCTGTTATTCACCCAAAAGGGATAGTAGAGGATGTCATTGTTCGGGTACAGAATTGTCTCTTTGTTGTGTACTTTTTAGTCCTTGACATTGATGTAGCCGAAGCTGTAAAGAATGCACCTATTATTCTTGGAAGACCCTTCCTCACAACCGCTAAAGCCAACATAAATTGCGATTTCGGTAAAATGGACATTACTTGCTGTAGCGAGACACTCACCTTAGATATTTTTAGAGCTTCCAAAAGATTCCATGAGCCGAATTTCTTTGATGACTCAGATTCTGAAACCTCAAATATTATTGAGGAAATGCTTTCTGTGGATACGTGCTTTGTGATAAATCCTTCCCTCGAGTTGCAACAATCGTCTAACCCACCCTCACCTACAACAACTATTTGTGCGAGAGAATCGTTGTTTTAAGAAATATGAATCATACTACAGCACAAAATTTGTGACAACACTTAAATTTATAAACTTGAAATCGATGTGAGTTCAAGGTCGATCATAGGGAGCAAATTGGGAAATTCAATTCACTAATCACAATATCAGGAGAGATATGTAAGAATAATCAAAATGATGCTCAATGTATATATTAGAATAATATAGCAATAAACTAGAAATGAGAGTCCAAAAAGATGGGGTTAAAATGGTTATTTGAATCATCAAATTAACCTTAGTGTTAAGCTCAACAAATAACTTAAATAATTGAATAGTATCCTCAATCAAATATCCACAGTAAATATCTCTACAGTATCTAATATCAAGCCAATCAAGCACTAAGTCAGACGATAGTGTAAGGCTTCAGATGCCTTAACCTCAAGGCACTAGGGCACATAGTAAGCACAAGGCACAAGCCAAGTGTTTGAGAGGGGGCACGAATCTCGAGCTGCAAAACCCTCCTTCTCTCTCAGATTCTCTTCACTTCAGAACAATCCAGATCTGGGTAATCGGATGCAATGCTCAGACCTGCGGGTGAGGGCTCATGGGTGAGCGCGTGTAAGCATGTGTGTAGGGGCGTGCAAGAGACCTCACCCCTGTGATCTCGGTGGAGATAAGACAAGAGCACGAAAATAATTTATGTTCGATAGCACTTTTGTCCCACATGTTGTAGGACTATCCTCTCCTCCTCTTCTTCATGTGCTGTAGCGGAAAGGGGTTCCTCTTGATTATGAGTTGCAGTTGCTGGAGGAGTCTCAATTGAAGCTGCAGATGTATTCCTGGAATGAGTCCGCATTGGATGGAAGTGAAGCTGGGAAGAAGCAAGGCTGGAGCGAGGCGGACGGAGGTTGAGATGATGACGGTGATGGTGGTCCTCTAGTGGAACCTGCAATCCACAAACACGGCCTCGCGGCCCAATTAAGGTAGTTCAAAAGCTTCGCCAAGTTGCATGGAGTGCAACGGTGGTGGTTATGGGTGACATGCATGTGTGTGGCAAGTGGTGGGTGTCAGATAATGTGATCGGATGTGTGTGTGTTCAGGGGAGTTGTGGAGTGGGTGGAAGATGAAATAGATAGAGGGCTTTTGAAGGTGGAGGTGTGGTGGAGCTTTCGGTGGCAGTAGCGAGTGGTTTGGATGTGTGTGTTGGCTGGGCAAGCTTACCCGAGCTTCGGCAGCCATGGAGAAGATGAGAGTGGTGTAAGCGATGTGGAGCTTGAATCTAAGGTCTAAGGGGTTGGAGAGGATCAGGAGGGTGAGAGGAAGAGAATAGAGGGTAGGAAGAGGAAGAATAGGGAAGGGGAGGCGATGGCATTGGCTGGTTAGCGCTGAAGAAGATGAAGGCGACGGCGAGGAATAGCGGCGATGACAAAGGAGAGAACCTCTACTTTGGCTGGAAATAAGCGGAAGCGAGTGAGGAAGGCAGAGGGTCATCCAATTTGATTGTTAGATGGACAAAAGAGGAGTTCGAGTAGAGTCACCGTAGCTCGAGATGTGGTCAGTCAAAGAGGAGAAGAGGTAGTTCTCCACCTTGTCTAAGTTAAGGAGAATGGTCGAGCATAGGGAAGCTTATATAAAGCTTCAGGATGAGCTTTGATTGAGGAAAGGAGCTTGATTGATTCACGATTTTTGGGGAAAAAGTTCCCCAAAATCCTCTAGCTCGCTTGAGATCTAGGACTTAATTTAGGGTTCTTGAGATGGCTCAACAGATCGGGGATCTCCTCAAGATCAATCCCTCCAAATTTAGAGGGGTTTGGTCTTGATTCGAATGAGAAATCTCTCCGTGAATCTCTATTGAGGTGCATTCCCACATTTAATGGCAGTAGGGACCTAAATGAAGAAAATGAAGAGAAGTTAGGGGGCTATTTACAAAGAATTTGAAACCTGAGGGTCTAAATGTAAGAAATAGAGTTTTAAAGGGCTAAATTGCAACTAGGTCAAGATGAAATTTGATTGTGCCCAAATTTTGGACTTAACCTAATTTGGACCCAAGGAATCTAATAGTGAAGTTGGATTTCAGTTTTGACCATGTTTGACTAGGCAATTTGCACAGAACCCAAATAAGGGTATAATTCCATTTAACACTTTATTCTAGGTCAAAATAGGTTTAAATGATCAAGCCAAAGGTACCAAACCTATTAGAATATTTTTATATGAATTTTGGGAGGTTTATATGAATTTTATCCTGACCAGAACCTCTTCAATTTAAGTGGGTTTGAAATTAGGATTTTATGTGTTGTTTTTGTTCTCGGAATACGTGAAATCCCGTTTCTATCAGTGTTGACCTACTTTTTAGACTTTAGAGCTCATTTGACCTTCATTTAACCCCTAAATGACCCTATGGTTAATCTATGTTCATGATGTGCTGTTAAAATTACATAATTAACCTTGATTTCCCGTTCTCTCAAATCAGAATATTATGGAATTACGACCTTCAGATCATCATGTAGGAGCATTTATCAATCAAACCTGACAAAATGTGGCTAGTGTTGGCATATGATGGTGTTCCCATGAGCACCTAATTTCACGCTAACCTCTAACCCCATTATGGAACCTGGCTTGGAATTAGATTTGAAACCTTTACCGGATTCCTTAAAATATGTGTTTTTAGGCCCACATCATACAAAACCCCTTATTATTAATGCACATCCTTTAGGGTTGTAAGAGGAAAAACTTCTCCATGTCTTAAACAATATCAAAAATCCATTGGTTGGACATTAAATGATTTAAAAGGCATTGACACGTCCTATTGCACTCACCGCATTTATCTTGAGGATGACTCCAAACCTTGTGGCCAACCTCAATGTCGCCTAAACCCTAACATGCAGGAGGTTTCAAAATGGGAAATCATTAAATGGCTCGATGCACAAATTATTTACCCTATCTCTGATAGCTAGTGGGTCATCCCTACACAAGTTGTACCCAAGAAAGTTGGCCTTACTGTTATTACAAATGATAAGGGTGAAGAAATTCCCACTCAAACTACTTCGTGGCGTGTCTATATTGATTACTGAAAATAAAATGCCACCACAAAGAAGGACCATTTTTTGCTCCCCTTTATCGATCAGATTTTGGAGCAGCTAGCCAGAGAAGACTACTATTGTTTTCTTGATGGATATTCCAGCTACAATCAAGTGGTAGTCCACCCTAAGGACCAAGAAAAGACCACTTTCACCTGCCCCTTTAGAACCTTTTCTTTCTAAAGAATGCCATTTGGATTGTGCAATTCACTCGCAACTTTTCAATGGTGCATGTTAGTAATCTTTTTTGATTTGGTAGGTGATTGTCTAAAGGTCTTTATGGATGATTTTTCCATTTTTGGAGATTCTTTTGATCACTGTCTTTGGAATTTAGAAAGAACTCTCCAAAAATGTATTGAGGTTAACCTGGTTCTTAGTTGGGAAAAGAGCCATTTCATGGTTCAGGAAGGCATTGTCCAGGGCCATGTTATTTCTAGAAAAGGAATCTCGGTAGACAAAGCTAAAGTTGATACAATCTCCAGACTTCCCTTGCCCAGTTTGGTGAAACAAATAAGATATTTTCTGGGGCATGTGGGATTCTACCGACGATTCATTAAAGATTTCTCCAGAATTTCTCGACCATTAAGTCGCCTTTTGACTAAAGACGAACCTTTTAAATTTCATAAAAGTTGCTTGGGGAGTTTTAATATTTTGAAACAAGCGATTACTGAGGCACCCATTCTGCAAGCACCCAATTGGGCTCACCCTTTTGAGCTTATGATAGATGCCTCAGATTATGTAGTAGGATTTGTCTTAGGGCAATGAATTGATAAAAAAACCCGTTGTGATTTATTATGCCAGTAAAACTCTTGACGATACACAACAAAATTATACTGTTACCAAAAAAGAACTTCTTGTGATCATTTTTGCCCTCGAGAAATTTCGTTCATATCTGTTAGGGTCACACATCACCATTTACATTGATCACTCGGCCTTGAAATATTTACTTAATAAGAAAGATGTGAAACCCCACTTAATTCAATGGATATTATTATTACAAGAATTTGACTTGGAGAACAAAGATAAAGCGGGTTCGCAAAATGTCATGGCTGATCACCTTTCAAGACTTGATATTGGTAATGTATTGACCCGAACAATCATTTTTCCAGAAGAAATGCTCCTAACACTGAAATCCCTCCCATGGTATGCTAATTATACGAATTATCTCGCCATTGGATGATTCCCTTCTGACTCGCCTAAATGAAAAAGGGATAAGTTCTTTGTCGAGATTAAATATTACTTCTGGAAGGACCTCGCTTTGTTCCACATCTGTGCCGATCAAGTCATTCGATGGTGCATCCACGATTTAGAAACACATGATATTTTGAACCACTGTCACTCAATAGCTTGTAGCGGAATTTTTCAGGGAAGAAATGGTGGCCATGGTGTTAAATGTCAGATTTTATTGGCCTAGCATGCACAAAGATGCTCATGAATTTTCTCGGTCCTATGTGCGTTGCCAGAGCATCGACAACATGAACTCTAAGGATATCATGCCCCTCAACCCGATTTTGGAAGTTGAAATCTTTGATGTGTGGGGCATGATTTCATGGGATCATTTATCACTTCTTTTGGGTACCAGTACATTTTAGTCGCTATCGACTACATTTCAAAATGGATTGAAGCAGTACCCACATGCACTAATGACCATCAGATCATTGTGGATTTCATCAAGAAAAACATTTTTTCACGATTTGGTGTTCCTAAGGCCATTATTAGTGACGAATGATCACATTTTACACACTCCCAGTTCCGTCAACTTCTCACTAAATATGGGGTGAATCATAAAATTTCAACACCGTATCACCTTCAAAAAAATGGCCAAGTTGAAGTCTCCAACTAGGAGATCAAAAATATTTTGCAAAAGTCAATAAAGCCCGACCGAAAAGATTGGTTGCTTAAACATGACGATGCATTATGGCTTATCGTACTACTTTTAAAACCCTGATTGACATGTTACCTTTTCACCTTAATTTTGGTAAGGCATGTTGATAAGCACATATAAATTCATCATAAAATGCTTATTTATAATAGTTCCTAGTCATAGCATTGCATATCATGATATAAATATTGCATAACATCCATTGCATTGCATCTAAGATAGTTGTATATTATGTACATTAATTCCATCATTTTACATGGCCAGGAGGCAGTGTGACATCTTTACGGGCCTCGGATGAAGAATCCAACCGTACGGATGGAATCAGAGCAACGATCGTAATCCGTCAACGTGGGAATCACCCAGATTTGAGCTCTATAGCACCCTCCGCAAGAAGAAGAAGATGGATGGCCCAGATGGCATCACGTGGTGCCATCCAGGCCGCCCCACCTGAGCCAAGGAGCCTCTAAGCCCACCGCAAGATTAGATCCCAGCCGTTGGATCTCAATCCAACAGCTGAAGAAGTGCCTCATCAAGAATGGAGTCACCACAACTGTTGGATCTCCATCCAACGGTCGTGGGCGCGGGAGCTTAATTCAAAAATGAGACACAAGACAACCCTCAGCACAGTGGTCTGCGTCTCCACTCTCAAAGCGTGGCCATGCATTCGAGACCCCACATGCGGATTTTATCCACTAAAGGGAAGGTGGGAGGGAATGGAGCCGTCGATGCAAGATTGGATGATGAAGGAAGAGGCTATGTGGATGCACCGTAGAGTGGGGATGTGGCACACGAGTGTCGACGCACATTGAGAATGCACCATCTGACCTGCGCGGCATCCGACTGCTGAGGGCAATGCATGAGATTCAAATTTGGTGAAAGGGCACGATCTTCTCTCAGGTGTTTGATCCTTCATCTGACGGTCAAGATGCACCAGCGCCTGCGTGCACGATGACAGCTACGGGTGTGGGCAGCGAACGCGGACTTTACAACGACAGAAGGGTGGGCATTTAGTGATGCTTATAGCTATCACTAAATGGCTTGTGCAGTGCATGCGCCAGCCTAAGCAATGAAGAGGCACGGATCTTCAACGACAGCTTGAGCGGCCTTTAGTGACGCTTATAGCTATCACTGAATGCCTGCGAGCGGGGCTCTCTCCTTCCCTCCACTATCTAAACACCCCTACACCCCTATTCCTCTTCATCCCTACCTACTCTACTCACACCTCCTCCCAAGCTCTAGCAAGCCTACCAATGCTCCATTAAAGCTTGTTCTCAAGCTCCTAAGGTGCCTATTAGTATAGTGAACCTCTGCCCCACTAAATACTCCTCCAACTTCCCATCCCCCTTCATAGGTCGCCTTGGAGCCATCCTCTCACCTCCATTCCGGTAGCATATCATCTTTGTCTTCTCACCTCCATTCCAGAGCCACGTTGAAGCTTTCCTCAACCCGATGTCCTCCTGCATCTCACCTCTGTTGTCCCGCTCCTCACCTCCTTTGTTCGAGCTTCCACTAGGCGTCGTCATCTTGCCGAACAGTCGATTCGGGAGATTTCCTCTCACCCCCCTCTCTTTTTATGCTTTCATAGTTGATTGTTGTAGACATTAAAGTGATATCTATACCATTTTCATTCCATCTCTATCTTGTGATTCATTTGGTTGTTTTCTTCTTACAAAAATACACAAAAAAATAACAAAACCCTAAAATACCAAAAAGAAACAAATTGAAGCGTGGTTTTCAGTTAAAGTAAACGTCGCCTCCCTATGTTCAGCCCAGGATTCCCTTGGAGTTTCGGTATAACTTTTATCTGATCGACGGGTTACTTGTAACCTCGATTTCAAACTCGCAAAACTCATGCGACCACATGTCATCTCCTGGTTGAACTAGAACATAAGGCTTATTGGGCGATAAAAGAATTTAATTACAATTTGGATGCAACCGGTAAGCACAAGAAATTACAATTAACTAAACTTGAAGAACTTCGTAACCTGGCTTATGAAAACACATGCATTTATGAAGACCGAACCAAAAAATTTCAAGATAAATTCATCGTTCAAAAATCTTTTGAACCTAAACAACACGTGTGGTTATTTGATGCAAGGTTACACATATTTCCTGGTAAACTAAAATCTAAATGGACTTGTCCTTACATTGTAGTTCAAACTTATCTCCATGATGCCGTTGAAATTTTGGATCCAAAAAACAACAATGCTTTCAAAGTCAACGGCCAACGACTTAAGCCCTATCTTGATAACAACCTTAACATGGAATTTGATTCTCAAGACCTCCATGACCTACCCGATAATTAGTGACTTCACGCTTGCCTGAATGGCGTAAAAGATAGCACTCGATGGGAGGTAACCCATAATTTTTTATCCTACTTTTCATTTTTATTTTTCAAAGGTTTTGACTATCCTAATCCCGACTGCCTTCACCAAGGTGATCTCTTTTCCCTTCCTATTGCATGTGGACATGCCATATCTTAAGCATGGGGGGGGGGGGGTGTTTCTAAATTTTGACGATCAAATCAGGATTTTCAAAACCTAAAAACATTCAAAATTTTTGTTTCGATTTCTGCATGCATAACCAAAAAATAAAAATATTGAAAACTTTTTGAGAAATTTTTGAAATTGGGACAAAGGTTGAGAAATCATTTCAAGGCACAATGGGATTTAATCTTTAACAAACTAGGGATTAAGATGTGGGTCTAACTATTAGAATTTCTGGGTCTACTTTTAGACTAGATCAAGTATCTTTCTCTAAATTCCACCTAAACTCATGATGATTTGAGTGACTTGATCTTATTTTGCGACTCGAAAACTATTTGTCTTAGTTTTCAGCTCAAAAACTTGCATCCCTTGCAAAATTCTTGTGTCAAATTTCACACATAGCCAACACTTGAAAATAAATTAGAAAAATTAGAAAAACCCATTGTTTAGTCTCAATGAAATCTGAAGCAAATGATTAGTTTGAGTTCCCACTGTCAAGAAGGAGGAAAATTCCTCCTTTGAGGACACGATGCCAACATGTTACTGCCTCGGTGCTGCTTTATATCTATATTTCATATCTTTATATGGAGCATTAAGGCACAATTTTATAGCTCAATTGTCTTGGAGGGTGCTGTACCCATAGCATCGGAGCAAGAGCTTGAGTTTGCTTGGAGCGCCTTTTACACCGCATTGTGTTTTGAGGTTGAGATATTGGGTGGTGCCTTGGATAGTACTGTCTCAAAGTGCTATGCCAGAACCCCCTTGAGGTTTGGTAATGGGAATGATGATCTCAATACATCTGCTGTAGGATTAAGCTAGGAGTAAGCATGTTGGAGACAAAAAAAACACGACCTTATAAATGTTGGCAATCGTAAGCACTGACACATAATTTTAAAAGATTATGGAAGTTGCGAGTTGGATTCAAGGGCCAAAGAAATCTTGACTACAAAACAATTTCGAGACATTTGAATTCATAAGGAGTTAACTTGTGAATTTGTAAAGGATACATTGATCCCAATTCATCTAAGTTTTGGATCCAAAGATGAATTCTGATGTTTATCTTTAACAAATCCCATGCCTTTCATATTTCTAATCAACCAAAGTCCTGTAATCTCCTTTTTCTCAAAAGTCAACAAAAATTAGTCTTTTCCAAAAATCCATTTTGTAAAATTAAAGTTTTTCTAAGAGACTAGCAAAAGAAAAGCATAGGGGTGCGATAAATGCCAGTTTATCATCAATCTTATACCCTAAAATAGATCTAGCTCTTAGGTTTTTAACTCCACAAATAGGTTTTTGGGTTGCATTTAAGCATAACCCATGTTAAGCATGCATTGCATTCTTTTTGTGTTTTTGACATTTTTACTTGAGTGTTAAGGATAAGCAGATGATCAAACCTTTAAAACCTTAGCACTTAAGAAGGCAGAAAGTGAAGAAGAAGATCATTTCAGCTGAACCCTAGTTGAATCTAGCTCATCTGAGTTGGTTATCATCCCACATGAGCTAGGTTTAGCTCCCTCAAGCTCCATTCAGCTCATTTTAGCTGGATGGTAGCTCAAGGTAGCTCAACTTAGCTCAACTCAGCTCAGATCTAGCTCAACTTAGTTGAGTCTAGCTCATCCTAGCTCCAATCAGTTCACTAGGAGCTCTGGTTAGCTCAACTTAGTTTACAGAAGTTCACCTCAGCTTAGGTCCATCTCTACCCAGCTCAACTCAACTCTCAGCTACTGAACTCCCTCTAGCTTAGCTACTACTTGCCTACTTAGTAGTTAAGCTAACTCAGAAGTTCTCATCAGAAGCAGTTCTAGCTCAACCTAGCTTCAGTTAGATTGAAATCGGCTCAACTTAGCTCAACTACTAAATCCTAGCTACTAGCATAAGAACTAGCTAGCTAAGCTAAGTAGTTGAGCTCCTAAGAAGACCTCTTCAACCATCATTAGCTCTGGGAGAATTATTTCAGCTCTAGATAGCTCCTGGCTACCTCCTTTTAGCTAAACCTTATCTCCTCCATTACTACACTAGTAGCTAAGCTAGCTTAGCTAAGCTCAATACCTACTCCTCTACTCCATGGCCATCCATCATCACCCAAGATCCTACCTAGCTAACTCCACCAAAAATACGTAACCTTAAGTACACCTAAGCTACCACCTAGTCCTACCCTTTTGGAGCCAACCCTAAAGCATCCCTTCACCCCACTAACCACCATAAGTCACCACTAATTTCCCTCCAAAATCACCAAAAGTTGGCACCATTTTTCCCTCCAAAACACCCTTCCATCCTAGCCATACACCTACCCCTACAAGCCATCCCTACCTTACACATAACCCCTTTCTAGAACCCTCGTTGGTGGTGCCAAAATGAGGGTTCTCTTCATCTTTGGCGCCATCTTTTAGGTGCCCTTCCGCCCATAACTACCACCCTTTCAACCTTTAGGATGGCGCCAAGTAACCCTAGCCCTAGATCCTACAACTACCCCATCCTAGTAGTCCACCGAAAAGCCACCAAAACCCTTCACTTGGTGCCAACTAACCATAGCCATTAGATCATCTAACCACCACCAAAAATACATCCTAGCCATCCATTTCCCTACACGCCTACCCTACCCCCTTACCACTCTATAAATACCCACATAACCACCACATTAAGATCATCATTGGTTACATTATTTCTCCACCTAGATCCACCATTATCAACGTCCAAGGAAGGAAGGAAAGGAGGAAGAAGATCAAGGAGACACTCTATGTCCTTGGGGGCTTCAACTTCTTCTTCTTCTTCCTTGTGTCATGACCAAACCAAAGAGGAAGACCAGGTAAGGAGGATGTCTAGAGGAGGAGCAAGAAGGATGGTACATGCCACCCTAATGATGATAGTTGGAGTGGAAATTTCCCACTCTAGGAGGAGCTAGGCATGCCCCACCTAGGTCTTTCCAAAAGGAAGGAGAGCCAGGAGACAGGAGTAAGCTTCCTTCAATTCAGGAGCAACCTAAATTGGAGCGGGAGTCTGCAGCAACATCTTTTTCCTGAGATTTCTTCTACACTCTTTTTATATTTTTTTTGCATGGTAATGTAGTGTTAGAATTGTGTTGGAGATTACAAGTGGGAATCCCTTTCACTTGTGAGTTCTCCAACCCATTGTAAAAACAAATTTTCAATTGAAGAAGCATTCCTCTACTTTCTATTTAGTTAGCTTGTGATTGTTGTTGTGACTTGTTTCTCCATTATTCCAAGCCTCCCTTCCTTGGAGTGAGTTGGAGAATCAAGGCACTTGTTGCTTTGATTTCTCGTAGTTCCAATTCTCATTTTCTCTGTAATTGTTTTGGCCTTATTCAAAATCCTAAAAAAATACATATTTCAAAAACCAAAAAGAAAGTTGATTTCTAAAATTCAAATGAGAAATTTTAAAAAGCTTTCCTACCTCCCTTGGGATGGCCCGAATACTCATTGAGTACTCGGTCTTTACAAATTCAAAAGCGATCAAAATTGCGTGTTGCAACTACTTAATTCTCAACTTTTACAAATCACGCATTTTTGTGATTAGATGCCTATCCTAAGGTTCCCTTCACACTTAATTTGATGTCAATCTCTTAGCCATTGATGAAGATCCTATGGTCCACATTTTTCCACAGTTCCAATAAAAAGACTAAACCTCCACCATTCCAAAGATGAACTAGTCTCTCTACCTTTGTCCTATAGCCATCCACTACCTCTTCTCTTCACCTTGGGCATAGGTCTCCCTTGCTTAAGGTTATAGCCGCCACTCTTTGTTGGTATGCTGGATTCGTTCTTGCTTCTGAACCTCTACTTTTGCAATAAGGCATCGTCTTGGGGCTCCATTTTATTTGCATCATCTATTTTTCTATTTTCTTTTATCTTAGTTGTAAAACATTTCTTGCAATTTCAATAAAAAAAGCTTTCATCTATTTTATGTGTCAATTTCATATGCTTTGCTAGTTCATTATTTAGATTAGCTTCTTGTTCTTGTCATGATTGAAAAAACCAAAATAAAATCAATAAAGCTAGAATAAAAAAATATTAGATGTAGGAAATCGAGACGATCCAAGTTACCTCCTTGAGACAACTTGGACTTTGATTTCAAAACACATTTTTCGAGTTCAATTTCAAAATTTGTGAAAGTGTCACTCGATTTCAAGTGCTACAACATGTGTTTTTGTAAATTATTTTTTGTGCAAACACTTTTTGGCACTGTTGCTGGAGAGGCACGGTATATATTTCTTGCTTTCATACTTGGTGCATGTGATTTGATTACTTCATTTGCCTTGTTTGATCTTATGCATGAAGGAATTTGAAAAGAAGATGGAGCGGCTGATTACAACTCTAGACCATCCAAGAAGATAACTAAGTAATTCATGATTACACACCACCTATTTTTTACTAAAAAAAATTCATTGCTTTCTAAATTATTTATTTGTTTGCTTGCTTGTGTGTTAGAAATAAAGCAAAAGAAAGATTTTGTTCACTTAGGTGTTCCTTGAATATTAGGGTTAGAGGTTTTTTTTAGATTGTTTGGATTATTTAGTTAGATATAAAACCAGGAAAAAAATTTGAAAAAAAAAACTCTCTCTTGAGTGGATAAGAGTTTAAGTATATCTTTAAAATCACTCTTCTAAATTTGGGTAGACGAAAAACTCGATTTTAAAAAATATTTTCCCAATAATACAAAACTCCAAAAATCATCAAATTTTTGTTGAACATTCTTTTTTAAGTAGGGAATCATCTCTGAAATTTTAGCGGCCTAACCTATTGTAGAAAAGTTAGAAAATTCTCAGAATAAACCCCTATAAAAAAATTTGATCTGCTACTCCTTTTGTGGGTTGTCTGAATTTTAATTATTTTTATACAAATCTAAATTGACTGAAATCACCTTTATTGGATTCTTAGTTAAGTTTTTGTTCTATGAAAAAATATTGGGAAATTTTGGACACCTTTCACTTACTGATTCACTGGAAAAATTAGCTAGGGGTCTTTTTTGATTTTTAGACCCTAGTACATAAGAGAATTTGGTAAAAATATAAAATGGGCTTCAAAAATCAGAAAAGAATATTTTTTGTGTGCCTAATTTAGCGGTGTTTGAGAAGCTATAGTTGCATTGTCTATGCCACACTACCGAGTCAATAATAAAACTTATTCATCTAGAAGTTGCATAACTAAGGTTCCACTTTAAGGTGTACTAGACTTGAAAAATTCAAAGGAAAGGGACAAAGCATATGAGTTGTTTGCAAAACCATTACTTATCCACAAAAAATTGTTTGAAAAGATCTCACAAGTGCAACCCTAAAATCTATCCTTAATTATTTGGACTTTAAAAGATACATCATCAATAAAATTGTATGTGGACCTTTGATTGGCACACACACACATTTTGAAATTGATTAAACTGGGTAGACACCCCTCTCACGCCCATCATTTAAATTCTATGCACATTAAAGCCTAAGCATAATTAATCTGATAGATGTACCCTAGGAAGGAAGAGTCTATGCAACTTGATCAAAGTGAGATCATTCTTGGCATGGCCTTGTCTAGGTGGAACAACTTGTGACAAGAGAATACGGTGCGATAACTGTGTTAACCACTAGTGGGGGTCCACCGTGTGGGTTTTCCTAATGGGTCTCTATTCTTTGGCGAGGCAACTAATTCAAGGGGTGTAAAGGGTGATTGAGCCCTAGTTAGCTTGGATTAGGTTAATAGGTGCACACAATAGAGCTAGAATTATTTGATTGAATTGTGCACTCATTTCTCACATCTATTCTCCTCTCATCTCCAAGACCTTTTTCCAATGGTATGTGAGCTACATGATCTCAAAATCTTAGACTCGAAGGACCCCTAGATCTCACTCAAACTAGATCAAGGAGAAAACTTGATTTTGAAAATCCTAAATCTGAATATGATATGCAAATCAACTCTTATCCAATGCGCTCCAAAAAACCAAGTTCCTCTAGGGGATAAAATCTTGATCAACCTATGGATCCTGCCACTCAAATTGCTTTCCTAAAAGAACAGTTCATCTAATTCCAAACAAACATAAGAAACAAATGACAAAATTGATTGCATAATTCAAAATCCACCTCAGGGAGAATAACCTAGAGCCTTGAGGGATTTCTATAATCCCTCCCATGTAGCTCCTGCATCCTATGTACGATTTTCATAGGTTGATGCTCAATTTGAGCTTAAACCTTCTACTATAGCCCTATTGCAACACTTTTATGGCAATAACTCAAAGGATCAATTTCAACACCTTGAGGAGTTGACTACCATTAGCCAAATAGTCTAGATCCAAAATATGAGCGAGGATGTATTGAAAATGAAGCTTTTTCCTTTCTCCTCATAGGATAAAGCTAGCCATTGGTATCGAACCATAGGGCGACCTGTAAATTTCTAGGAGGTTCTTGGAGATGCCTTCCATAGAAAAATTTTCTCTATTGGTAAAAGTAATGTACTTAGAAAGGCCATTACAACCTTTTCTCGGCAATGTCGAGAATAATTACGTAAAGCTTGGGAGAGGTTCATGGACCTATTGGAAAAATGCTCGCACCATGAAGTACCAAGATGGAAGCTAGTCTAGAATTTCTATCAAGGGATAAATGAACCATTACGAAATTTGGTGGATGCATCTTGTGGAGGTAACTTTTTGAGTAAGGATGAGAACAACACATTTGAGCTATTTAAAAATATGAGTGAAAATTTCCTTAATAATGCCTCCGTGGATACTTATGGTAGGTCCAATCAACCTAGAGAATCAATTATTGAAATTTAAGATAATTCAGGTTGGGTTGATATGGAGCTGATTTTCCAAAAATTAGACAAAGTTGATTTGGTGTCCAAGCAATTGGAAAAATTGATGTACCAGAAAGGGGTTGGTCACCCAACCACTGCTATCCAGACTTCCTCAGGGAGAGAGTATGTGAATAATGTAAACTTGGCTCAATATGTAAATCATCTGACCCAGAACCTAACTGATGGGTTCCAAATAGGGATCTTTGATCCTTGTTATCCTGATTCCACACTAATTACTCCATTCATACGATTTGAGGGTGTTATGGCAATCCTAGGGAATCTTTGGACCAACTCATACTCAGACACTTATAATCTAGGTTGGAAAAATCACCTAAATTTCTCTTGGAAAGGACAGGGGAAAGGGACCCAACCTTTTTCACAACCTAGATCCTATCAACCAAACCCAAATTTCCAAACCTATAATCAAGGTTCGACTGATGAATCCTTGCCCTTTAATCAACCGAGCCAAATTGTAGTGGCTCTATAAATGCAAAACAAGTAATTAATGGACATGCAATCCTTGATGTTGCAAATGATGCAACAAACCCAAATAGGAACCAAAAGTAATCCTTGGCCGACAGGAGCTTTACTCGTGCAACAAATTCCAAACCCTAGGAACATACCTGATAAAGGAAAAGCACTTATCGGGTTGATAATAGTCTAATCTATTACCCTAATTGGCTTAATCTAGGTCTAATTCCTTAGTAGAATCATGCATTAGGTTTATAAGTATCGCATTTAGAGAATGCATGCATACTTATGCTTTATAAAGAATTACCTTCTTATTCTAGTCTTTTGTGAATAAAGTAGGTGATAGGTCTTAGAGAAATTGGAAGAATTGAATAATAAAGCTAGATAGGAGCAGTAGCTATAGTTGATCTAAGAGTTGGTTGAGGAATAAAGTTGAAATAAGGCAAGATTGAAGACACAAGAACAAAGGAGGAAAGAGAGGAATTAGGATAACCCTACCTGATCATAGAAACCTTAGGATGACCTTATCCCGGTACTTATCCCTAAACCAGCTCAACCTTAGATATTTGAGCTCAAAAGCTAAAAACATGGATAGCATTATCCACGAACCTATCCACCCTATCCATAGTCCTATCTTGCTATCCATAACCCTAGTCCACTTATCCAATACCCTTTCCCTAGCTTAGAAACTTATTTAGGTCCACACCACACCTAATTGACTTAGTCTGAGTCAATTGGGTCAACCTTGTGTCAATTGGGTCCATTGAACCTAATTGGACTAACTCTGAGTTGAGTAGACTCATTTGAGTCTAATCAAACCCAACCTAAACCTATTAGACCTAGCTCTTAGCCAATTGGGTGCACACTTACTTGATTGGGTGCACCTGAATTCAACCCAGATTATCAACCCACACAAGTTCAATTAGGTTCATTAGAACCTAATTAGACTTACCTATTACCTAATTAGAATAAGCCTTAACCTATTTAGATTTTCCATAACCCAATTACACACACACAATTAGACTAGGACCTGATGCGAAAAATATGCGATTTGTTAAATATGCAAATTAAGTCGTTGAGATGCATATCTTTGCAATCAACTTTTACAATTTGTAAACCTAGATAGTGGTGGTATCTAGGGTCATCCAAGGAGGAAACTTTTAGTCAAAAATTGGTTCTCTCTCTCTCGCCCTCTCAAATCAACACTTATATTTTTGTATTTTTGATTTTGTTATTTTTTGGGTTTTTGGAATAATCGGGAAGTGAGAGAATGCAAAAATGTGAAAACAATGCAATAAAAGTTACGCTTATGTGATAGGAATAAGAGTCCCTCTTTCTAAGCTCGCCCTAGGCAAGTGAACCTAGGGTAATTAGAAAGATGGAGAGTGGGTGCACTAGTTCTAAAAAGAAAGCAATAGAAATTAAGAGCATGGAAATTGAAAGGTAACTATTGAATCTTTTGTATTGCTATTAAAATAGAGTACTTGTAGAGGAATGCTTCTTACAAAAAGTTAACAACTAGCTAATAAAAAAGATAGAATGAAAGATGAAGAAAAACTCCTCCAAGTGAAGTGAAGATGCTCTCACTCTAAGTGCGGCTGCTCCCGCACTATGAAGAGAGATCCTCCTTGCTCTTTGTATCCTCTTTTCTCCTTCTCCAAGGTGGAAGTCCACCACCTTGAGTTCTCCTTTGCATGGCCATCCCCTATGAAGAGCTTGCTCCTTGGTGTGGCACAAGAAAGAAGATAGAAGAAGAAGAAGGCACCAACGGGGTAGGTATGTTGCCCCCTTAATCTTCTTCTCTTCTCCTTTCTTGGCCATGGAAAATGGTTGATGTAGGTAGAATTATGGTGACCAAGGATAGGGTTTTGGTGGTGGTTAGAAGGGTTATTAATAGGAGGGCTAAGGAGGGGTTGGCATGCGATTAGGTGGAGGGCTAGGTGTTGAGGGCACTTTCGTCGAGTGTTGAACGGGCCATATAGGAGTTTTTTAAGTCGTTTCGTTGTAGCAAAGCCTCCTAAATAGCTCAATCAACAGATAAAATTTATAAACTCAGAATCTAAATTGAAGTTCGAGAACGAACACATGGAGCAAATATGGAATTCACATGCTAATCTTAATCAAAATATAAATGACCACAAGAAATTAAGCACAATAATGATATTCAATGCATAATAACTGCTCAAATCTGATATTCAATGGCAAACATGAGTATTTCAAGAGTTTAATATGACAAAAAGAAATCTAAGATAAAATAATGGTGATTTATATCACCAATTATTAATCTAAGCACATATATATCAATTACTCAAACAATGCTACAGTATCCTTAATTGGAAATGCCACGTAAGCTTGAGTAGCCAAAGTTTCAAATGTCAAATCGGATGTCGGGTCTTTCCACCAGACAACTTAAACATTGCCTTGCTACAGTGCTTCCTTCTCTTCCTGAAGATTTTCCTCTTCTTTTCTAATTTCTTCACAAGCCTTCTCCTTCTTCTCTTATGCTTTTCTTCCTTTCCCTCCTCTTCTTCTTCCTTCCTTTTGAACACAAGGGATCCAAATCCCTTCAGCAACTAAGTCTCGTACAAGGTCCTCTTCTCTTCAGCACAAGGTAGAGAGTCACATAGCAAAACCCTCTTCCTCTCTCTCATAAATTCCCTCTTCTTTTCTTTTCCTCTTCTCAGATAATTGGGTAGCCAACAGGGTAATCGAGGATCCAGGTTAAGTAGTATCGGGTCCAGGCCTGCGTGCATGGTGTTGCAGGTGAGAAGTGAGGCTTAGACGGGTAGCGGGTGTGCAGGTAATGGGGATACGACCCTCGTGTTACTAGGCGATAAACACAGAACACAAAAACATAATAAGCGTCCTCAAGTGCTCATCCACGCTCGATGTGGGAGTAAATCCCACTGGCTTCTCCTCGCGTGCAACTGATGAGAAACTCATCATGGTCTCTAATTACCCCTAAGTAACTAGTCTTCCTAGTTAATTAGCTAAGAATATGTGAATATATGGGTTAATTATTAATAAGGGATAAATAGTAAAGGACCTTAAAATAAGTTTAAAATGCTATTTTATCATCCAATTAATATTATTAATAATCTAATTAATAATTGGATTCGAAATATTATTAATCATTCATCTAATTAATGAGTTAAATAATTTAAGCATAATATATAACTAAGTATGTAATAACTTATGCAACGTTACTTATTAAATAAATTAATCTAAAAAGGTCAAAAATGTAAATTCAAGGTCTAAATATAATAATTGTCTTATTTATAATCATATATAAAAAGTTGAAAAAGATCTAAATTAAAATAAACCTTGAAAACTTGAGTTTACATTTTGGTCCTTATATTTCATTTCAATCGGGTCCCTATTTTCCATTTAGGTCCTTACATTTCACTGCAAATAGGTCCCTGACTTCTTCTTCTTCTTCTTCTCTTCACTCGACTAGATGGCTTACGACTAAAGTTGCAGCCACCGCACGATCACCGCCCATCCGACGTCATCGCTTCCTCTCCAAGCTCCTGGAGCTTGTACTCACCATCTCATTTTCCTCCACCGGTCTAGATGACTCTGATATCCTAATTTAGGGATGGAAATAACTTCACTGGCGTCGAAGAAGATGCTGGTGGTTATCCTTTTCCTAGCCACAATTGCATCCAGATTCCACCTCCTTCTTAGTTGCCGTCAACTATAAATACCCCCTGACCCTGTTGATTTCCACCAAGTTGGCTCCCTTCCCTCTTCTTCACTGCAGTCGACTTCGATATGCTATTCACTCCACAACTCCAGCAATCTTCCACCACACCATCCGACTTCCTCCGTCCACCTTTATTAGCTCTGGAACTCCACCGAGGTCAGCTGCGTCTCTAGACACAAGTGCTGACTAAGGAGCCTCCTCTACTTCACGTCATAGTCACCGCTGGAGATCTTTCATCTATCCTCCGATTTCACTCCTCCATCATGAGCCGTCAATGGAGATCCTCTGACCCCTTCGTCCAGGTAACAGTAGGATAGGAGTAGGAGTAGGAGTAGGATAGTTTAGATAGTTAGTTAAGTAGGTTAGTTAGCTGTAATGTTGAATTTTAAATTTCATCTTCCTCGACTCCGACAAGCTCCTTGAGCTTGCCAGAGCCTTAATTTCATCTTTTGAAACCACTGATCATCTTCCTCTAACTTCCACGATCACTTCTATCACATTTAATTCCTAATTTGATCACTAATTCACCTAAGTCATTTTCACCTCCATCAACTACTTCTGCTGTCCATGGCAGCAGTAGTTGACCTAATCTCCACCTCCATTGGATCCTCCATCACCTATTCATCACTAAAGGATCCTAATCATCGCTATAATTAGAGTAAATATCACATATAACTTAAGCACCTAAATCTATTTAAGCTCCTGACTCACTGTCAATGGCAGCTCAGGAGTAGTTGAAATCACTAATTATCTATATATTTATGATCGCAATCACTTGTTGACTTTTTCTGACCACTCAATTGAGCGGGAGATCAAGTCCTAAGCTTCAACTAACTCAAATTCTCTGAGAAATGAATTCACTGTTACATCTTAATTTTAATGCTCAAATGAAAGAATTAACTTGATCTTGAGGTCTCTTGTGATCTCAGGAACCTTTTTATGACACTAATGGCATACTTTCTCTTTCTATACACAAAATTTACTTTTTCTGGACTCACCGGAGCTCCGGCGAGCTCCGACGAGTCAAAACTTTTCTTCAGCCTATATAACTTAGTGAGAAGCTCCATTATGACAAATTGAGGTTTACTAATTATTCTGAGATCATTTATTTGGGATTTTGATAACTGGAGCTTGAGTTAGGGATTCATCTTCTCCAACACCAGTAGAGTTGAAGAAGTCTGTCAGAAAGCTTTAAGTCAAATTTAAGGTATCTAGAAGCTTCAGTGCAATGCACTGAAGTTATTTCTGCCCTAAAATCTCTATAACAACCTTTGGGTTGTTCTGACAAACAAACCATTTTTGACTCTCAGGCGACAAGCCTGAAACCCTAGAATCCTAAGTTCAAACACCTATCTAAAGGTCTAAGCAAGTTTCTGAGATTGTGAAGACATTTGAGGCTTTGATTTCTTGAGAAAAGAAAGAAAATAGAAAGGCAAATCTAGAAGCTTTCTAGCCAAACTTGAGTTTGATTCTCTGATTTTGAATTCAATCAGACTAATTGATGAGCTTGAATTGATTCTGAGATTTATTTGAACGATTTTAAAGTGAATTGGATAAGCTCAGATAGTTAAATTGATTGGATTTCAATTACTGCCAATTTGGGTTGTTTTTGAACCCAAACTGTTAGCAGTGGATTTTGGATGAGTTTCAAGTGTGAATTCTGCCCAGATAAGTTGATAACAACTTCTAGAAGTTGTTTCAAATGATTAAACATGATCTTAGATGTCTATTAGGTCATTCTTTTGTCTGAGCCACACTTCTTGAAGCTTTCAGAGAAGCCTTGACCTTCTCTACGTTTCCTGAAGCTCTTGAGGGCTTCATAACCACACCTGAAGCTACGGAATTCCTAGTAGAAACTATTTAGAACCTTAACTGGGAGCTTATGTCCAGTCTATGGACTTTATACCATTAATTCCACTGTCCAGGCCATTTTTTACCATAGAAGACCTATAGATTTGCCCTTCTAATCGAAGAGGAAAACTTTCCCTTCACATTAAATTGATACTGCAATCTTGTAGAGCAACTCAAGAGCTTTCCAACAAGCTTTTGTTTGCTTGAATTGGAGCTCTGAGCTAGGAGGAATCACCATTCAAAGTTTGCTCTAGAAAGGGGAATGATAGTCCCACATCAGGAAGTGATGAGCGGGCACCTTAGTACAAAAGGAATTTGTTGTATACGCTCCTCAATCGTCAGTGCTCGACACACGGTTACGAACGAACATTGAGCATGTGTGTGTGTGTGGGCGCGTATGTGCCTGCGAGTGTGCGCATATGTGGCATGCGGTTGTGTGGCCCTGGGAGGGTGAGGCCTGGGAGGCGTGAGTCGGTTTGGCTCGAAACTCTGAATCAGAAATAAACTAAAAAATAATTGAACCAGGTGAGGACCTAGTAGGGTTTGGTCCCACCATACAAAGGGTGCTGTGTATCCCCAAAAAGTCTGGGCAGCAAATAAATAACTAATTTTTGGTTGAAGATAAAAAAAACCTGGTTCAGCTCTGTAAGAAGAAGTGTTAAAGGAAGAAAGGTTTAGAAGGTTAAGGAAGAAGTGCTAAAGGTTAAGCGTTAAGGTTCAGAAGCTTAAAGCTAAGTGTTGGAGACCAAGGCTTAGAAGGTTAAGAGAAAGGCTTAGAAGAAAGAGAAAAAAAGGGTAAGGAAAGAAGGCTAAGGTAAGGAAAGAAGGCTAAGAAAGAAGAAGGACGAGCAAAGAAAGGAGAAGGAACACAGGAAGAGTTCGTAAGAGAACGAAGAGGCTGAGCAAGCACTAAAAGGAGAAGGAAAGCTGAACAGAAAAGAAAGGAAAAAGAGAAGAGCTCGAGAAATATAAGAGGAAGAATAAAGAGAAAAGAATAAAAGGATAGAGAAAAAGATATGTAAAAAGAGAAAATGATAAGTAAAATGAGAAAGACAAAAGATAAAAGATAAGCAAAAGAAAGACAGAAAGAAAGAAAGAGAAAGAAAGAAGAAGAAAGAGAGAGAGGCTGAAGAGATAAAAGAGAATAAAGGATTTACTTTCTTGTATTATTTTCAATTTCTTTTTATTTTTAAATGTTGTAATAAGGCATATTTTAATTAGAAGAACTCTCTGTTGCCTTAATTCCTTTGAAATAAATTGGAAATTAACATGTTTACTTGCTTTTAAAGTAGATCATTTGAGTAAATATGTTTTCGTATGAAATTTTGCATATTTCTTAAATTTAAATCATTAGGCAAAATTCATGTCATTAAAATTAACTTAATTATACCTCCTATGAGTTTTTTTGAATTGAGTGGCAAATTCTAAATAATATATACCTCCCAGCGAATGACTTGGACTCAACCAGTTAAAAGTAAAAAAATCTAAAATGTTAACCTAAGTTACTTTCTTCTACACATAATTAAGCTCAATTAACTTAATTACCTATGTTGAGAGAGGGAACCAACATTTTAATGGTGCCGTTGCCAGGGAGGCAATCTTTTAATTCACCAAAACATTACCTGGTTTAATTTTTGTAATAATCATTTTAGTGCCATAGGAGGTAGTTATAATTATAAATTTACTGTTTTTAGTGTTTTGTTTTAATTAGTTTTGTTTTTGTTTTTTGTCTTCTTTTCAGGTTTACCTTTACGGGTAATCTCAGGAAGAAGATGGGTTTTTGTAGCGTTGTTTTTCCCTTATAAATACCACTGTAAGTATTTCTTTTCTTAGTCTCTAGATAGTTTGAATTGTTGCATTTAGTTAGATAAAAATTAAAAAAAAAAACAAAAATACATCTTTTTTGACTAACAACAGCATATTATAGGCATATAATCTTAGGAAGTGCATTTTATCTGCTAGTATATCTTTCAATTTGACTCGAGAATTTCTACCATTTTTCTCGCATCAGTGGGAAAACACGTGAAAAAAAAAACCACGTAGATCCCTATCTTGGAAATAATAAACAAGACCACATATATTCTTTGAAATTACCTAAAAAGCGGTCACTTTAATTCTTTTGATATATTTTTGGAAAGGTTAACTAAAAAAGAGGAAAATAAAAATTGTGACTTAATCTGTTTGTAGAATGCATGTGGGTTTTTTCGCTATCGTCTGTTGCTTGCTATCGCATACACAACGTGATCACTAAAGTCACACGAGTCTAAATTTTCTATCTCTCCTCTTTGCACCTCTTAGGGTTTTGGTCGAAGATCAACAAGTCTGTCTCACTACTAGAGCCCCAGGGATCTAGTAGTGAGCGGTCTCGATCCTAGACCTTAGACCTTTGAGCCTTAAGGATATGCCCTTGCGTAGACATGAGATTAGGACATGTATTCTGATACTGTTACTATACTTGTTTGCGTCCAAAGTATTTTTGTGTATCCTAGGAATCTCTTCTTTCCTTTGAAAGAAGAGCAAAACCCACGTTTTTTGCGTTGTTTTGTGGGTTTTTTGTGCCGCTGTTTTCCTGTGGTGTGAGTGTGCCTTTGCACATTCTTTTCATTTTATGGACGGGAGGTGATCCTTGCATCCGCCTCTTATAACTTCTTTGACAAGTGATCCTAGACCGGTTGCGGATAAACAACCACTTATTTTCCCATCTGATCCATCTAATTCTATGGACCAAATGCAAAATCAGAATCCCGAGATCCCTTCTTCTTCTTGTCAGGGGGAGATGTCGCCTTTTGATATTCATGAGGCGCTCTTGAACCAGAACCTTAGGATGCTTGAGCAAACAAGACAAATTAATCTTTTAACAGCAGCCCTAAACAATCTATAGAATCTTCAAACCCGTCCACCTCAACCTGAGGCGGGTTTTGATCTTCCTAATTTACCGATCAATCGTCCAAGGCCTCTACTTAGAGACTACTACAATCCATCTAATGCACAAGTAGAGCCTAATGTTAGGATTCCTATTAGGGAGAATGATCCTGAATTAAAGCCGAATATTATAGGTCTAATCCTTCATTTTCACGTATTTGCATCCGAGGATCCATTTCAACATATCAAAGATCTAAAGAATCTATCCCAAACTCTTGGACCTCGAAATCAAAATAGGGAAATCCTACTTATGAAAATGCTCTCTTTTAGCCTTAAAGACAAAGTAGCTTATTAGTATAGAACTATAGCAAGACCAATCTCAACTTGGGTTGAACTCGAATTCGCATTTTTGAAGAAATTCTTTCCTATTGGTCGAACAAATGCTTTAAGGCGAGCAATCACTACTTTCAATCAAAACCAAGGAGAACCAATTCATGAGGCATGGGAATGCTTTCATGAATTGCAAAGGAAATGCCCACATCATGACATCCCTCATTGGCAACTAATGCATATCTTCTACTATGGTTTGCAAGAGGGCATTCGCAATCTAGTCGATGCCTCTTGTGGAGGGAATTTTCTAAATTGCGACACAGAATCTGCCTCAGAATTATTTGAAGGGATGGCGGAAAGCTCGATTAATAATGCATCTATGTTGGAATTCACGCGAGGCACAAGCACGACTCATCAGAATCTGCACAAGGGCATTCATGAGATCGGTAATCCGTCCAGTTCAAAGGATTTGGAAATTATTGCAAAAATGTTAGACAAAGTTGATATCGTAGCAAAGCATCTCGACGAGGTCAGAAATACAATGAAAACTCTTACGCCTCTACCTGCTACGCAAAATCCCACATTTTCACCTGTTTTGCAAATTCCCACGGGGAGGGAATTTGTGAATAATCTAGATTCTAGAGATCCATCTTCCTTGGGTTTTCTGTCTACTCCTGCACCAACCCAAGGAGGGACCTTTGTCCCACAATCTTACCCACCCTTACCTTTTGTAGAAAACACGCCTTATCCTCTAGATTTAAATGCCATTCAGGGATACATACCAAGATCAAACCCATATTCAAATTTCTATAATCCTATATGGCATAATCACCCCAATTTCTCTTGGTCTGACCATTCACAAGGTCCATCATATCCGACTCATACCAGGCAAAAGCCGCCTACATTGTTGTTTCAGCAACATAATGCGAGGCCATTTTACATGGGTTTGCAAAACCCCATAGGGCTGAATAGAGATTCACAGCTAGAACAAATTTTGAGAGCTGTGATTGAGAGCTAGCGACAAAATGCTGAGGCTCTTGCTGAAGTCCAACGACAATGTTCGGCAGAATTGGCTGAGCTTAGGGGACAAATTACGTAGTTAGCTGAATCTTGTCAGCTAGGGGCCCTTCCATCCCAGCCAATTCCAAACCCTAGGAATATCCAGTAGAGACAACACCCAGGAGTACAAAATCCAAATCAGGGACATGTCCATCTCCTTAATCAATTACCCCTGAATCCAAATTTGAATCAAAATTCAAATCCACCCTCTGCTAATCATGATTTTAAGTATCTTAATCAATAGCAATCACTTTCAAATCAACCTTTAATCAATAATTCATCTTTCCAAAATCAACAAGCATCTTCTTCATCAGCTTCCTCTTCTCATGCGGGTATTAACTCTGTTACAACCCATCGTGGAACTTCCACTAGGGATCTAGTTTATCCAAGGAACCTATCCCAAGACCCTAGTACATCTAGAACGACCCCTATTTCTACACCTGTAAGAGGTGTAGAACTCGATCCTGTAATTCTCACTAATTCGAGAGATCCGGGAAATACCTTAGTAGAACAGGAAATCCACTCCCCATTCCTTGAAGCTTTGAAGAAGACTAGGAAACAAAAATAGCCTATTACATTAGATGAAGATTTGATTAAGATTTTTGAACAGGTAGACATTAATATTCCACTCCTAGATGCTATCAAACACATTCCGACTTACGCGAGATTTCTTAAGGAATTGTGTACTCCTAAGGGTAAGTTGAAAAAAGGAAGCACTATGGTACTTTCAGAGCATGTGATCTCTATAATTTATAGTACGCTTCCTTTGAAAAAGAAACACCCAGGATCTCCATTTATTTCCTGTATAATTGGGAGTCAGTGTTTTGATAGAGTCCTCCTAGATTTAGGAGCATCTATTAACCTCATTCCTTTATCTTTGGTAAAACATTTCAAAATAGAAAACCTTAAGTCTACCAATATGACTTTACAATTAGCTGATAGATCTATTAAGTCATCGAAAGGAATGTTGGAGGTTGTAATTATAAGAGTTCGGGATTTTTACTTACTAGCAGATTTTATTGTCCTTGATATGAAAGTACCCAAACACATTAAAGACACCCTAATCATCTTAGAGAGACCCTTTTGGCCACTGCAAAGGCCAACATTGATTGTGAATTTGGAAAGATTGAATTGAAATTTGGGGAGAAGACAATTAAGTTAGATATATTTAGAGCTTCTAGTGGATTGGATTGTGAATGGATTGAGGAAATAAAATATATTGCAGCTTTTGAGGATGACATTAGTTCCTTAGAACTAGAGAGCACATCTTTTGATATCCCATACCCTCAAAGCAACAAAATCCTTTTGCTAGAATCTTTACTCAATCCTGAATCTGAATCTGAATCTTATGAGTCATCTAACTCACTTCTCGCAATTGAAAATCTCGCCCCAAATCCTGCTGTTGATTCTACTCCTGTATTAGAATTGAAGCCATTTCCTGATAATCTTAAATATGTCTATCTCAAATCTGATCAAACATATCCTGTAATTATCAACTCTCATCTTTCTGAATCACAAGAATCCAAATTGATCAAGGTTCTTCGAGATCACAAGAAGGCAATTGGGTGGACTCTACATGATCTCACCGGGATTAGCCCCAATTTTTGTACTCATCGCATTTATATTGAAGATGGGGCACGACCTTCAAGAGAAGCTCAAAGACGTCTAAATTTGAATTTAAAGGAGGTCGTAAGGAAAGAAATAATCAAGTGGATTGATGCTGACATTATCTATCCTATATCTGATAGCCCTTGGGTGAGTCCAATTCAAGTGGTACCTAAAAAGGCAGGACTCACCGTAATCAAAACTGAAGCTGGAGAAACCATTCCCACACGAATTGCGAATTCGTGGCGGGTTTGTATTGATTATCATAAGCTAAATACTATTACAAAGAAGGACCATTTTCCTTTGCCATTCATTGATCAAATCCTTGAGAGATTAGCTGGTAAAAGGTTCTTCTGCTTTCTAGATGGTTACTCTGGATATAATCAAGTAGCAATTTATCCCGAATATCAAGAGAAAATGACTTTCACCTGCCCCTTCGGAACCTTTGTTTTCTGAATAATGCCATATGGGCTTTGCAACGCACCCGCAACTTTTCAGCGTTGCATGTTAGCCATTTTTACCGAAATGGTGGGTGAATACATGGAGGTTTCTATGGATGAATTTTCAATCTTTGGGGAAACATTTGATATTTGCTTGGATAATTTGTTGAAGGTTCTTAAGAGATGTATTGAAGTAAACCTTGTCCTTAGTTGGGAGAAGAGCCATTTTATGATTCCAAAGGGCATCATACTTGGCTACCTCGTGTCTGAGCGAGGTATCCAAGTAGATTAAGCTAAGATCAATCAAATTGCAAATCTTCCAATTCTTGACTCGATCAGAGGCATTAGATCATTTCTTGGGCATGTGGGATTTTGTAGGAGATTTATACTTGATTTTTCAAAAATTGCCCGACCACTCATAAACCTCCTCACAAAGGATGCTACTTTTGAGATGAGTGAGGAGTGTATCTCAGCATTTGAAACTTTGAGAGATAGAGTTACACAAGCTCTGATTTTGCAACCACCTAATTGGGATTTACCATTCGAAATCATGTGCGATGCATCAGATTATGCAATAGGAGCTATTTTGGGACAGAAAATTGAGAAGAATCAGGTAATAATTTACTATGCTAGTAAAAGTTTGAATGAGACACAAATGAATTACACAGTTACAGAGAAGGAATTGCTAGCTATAGTATTTGGATTAGAAAAGTTCAGATCTTATATACTCGGATCTCAAATCATTGTGTACTCTAATCACTCAGCTATCCGACACCTTCTATCCAAGAAGGACACGAAACCTAGGTTGATTAGATGGATCTTACTTTTGCAATAATTTGACCTAGAAATTCATGACAAGGCGGGTCGATAGAATGTTGTTGCCGACCATCTTTCCTGCCTTCCTTCTGATACAATTGAATCATCTCCTCCAATTACTGAACACTTTTCTGATGAACATCTTTTGACTATATCCTCAGATCTTCCTTGGTATGTAGACATTATTAATTATTTGGTTGCACATCAATTCCTACCATACTGGGACGGGAATCGCAAATCACGACTCAAAGCAGAAGCCAAATACTATTTTTGGGAAGATTCGTATCTTTTTCGACTCTGTAAAGATCAAATCATCAGGCGTTGTGTCACTTCTTCTGAGATTGATTCTATCGTATCTTTTTGTCATGACCAGGCCTGTGGTGGTCATTTTTCTGGTCGAAAGACTGCTACGAAAATTCTGCAATGCAGGTATTATTGGCCCACGTTATTTGCTAATTCACAAACTTATTGTAAGGCATGTAGTCTCTGCCAAACTCTTGGTGGCACGTCACGAAAAAACATGATGCCTCTAAACCTGATTATAGTTTGTGAAATCTTTGATATTTGGGGCATAGACTTTATGGGTCCATTTCCATCCTCTTTTGGCTTCCAATACATTTTACTTGCTGTTGATTATGTTTCCTATTGGATTGAAGCCATACCCACATGAACAAACGATCATCGAGTTGTCATTCCTTTTATACAGAGTCATATTATCACTCGTTTTGGGGTACCTCGTGCCATTATTTCTGACGGCGGTTCCCATTTTATTAATGCCCAATTTAGAACTTAGAAAATATGGGGTTACACATCGTATTTCTACACCTTATCATCCCTAGACTAATGGGCAAACCGAGGTCTCTAATCGGGAGATCGAAAAGATCCTTTAAATGACAGTCTGACCCGATCGGAAGGATTGGTCATCCCATTTAGATGAGGCTTTGTGGGCTTATAAGACTGCCCACAAAACACCAATAGGCATGTCACCATACAGACTTGCTTACGGGAAACCCTGTCATCTTCCTGTAGAAATTGAACATAAGGCCTATTGGGCAATTAAATCCTATAATTTAGACCTTGTGAAGGCTGGTGAACATCGTAGGTTGTAGCTTAGAGAACTTGAGGAATTGCGTCATGATTCCTATGAGAGTTCAAAGCTGTATAGGGAAAAACTTAAAGCATTCCACGATAGATATATTTCCCGCAAATCCTTTACACCTGGTCAGAAGGTGTTACTGTTTGATGCCCGTTTAAAACTCTTCCCTGGAAAACTTAGGTCTAAATGGCAAGGGCCATTTATTATTGTTAGAGTCTTTGACAACGGAGCTGTCGAAATCACTAAACCCAACAAAAATCAACCCTTCAAAGTTAATGGTCAACATTTAAAACCTTTCTTGGAATCACATCCGCTGGGTCTTGTTGGAGAATGTTACATGCTTCACTAGGGTTTGTCATCATCCATCCATCTTGTACATAGCTATTTCCTGCTTTCTATACTTTTTCTTTCCTATACACTTTCTCTGATTTTTCACTACATCTTATACTTATTACCTTCATTTAGTCTGACTGACCACTTTGACCTGTGGTCAGAGTTGAAATCATCCGCATAGAGATCTATGATCTCCTTTATCCAACTCCTTCCATCACCCTATACTAAATGAAGTGTAATATCTTTTCACCCTTCTTACAATGAGGACATTGTAAAATCTTGGCTTGGGGGGGTGTGAAGTGAAATTTTCACTTTAAGTGTATGTGTAAATAAAAGATATAAAAAAACACATAAAAATTAAATATCCATGAAATTTAGAAGGAAATGGAAATACCAAAAATTATAAAAACTTCAAAATACAAAATTTCATAAAAATTTAAAAATTTTTGAAAAATTCATAAAAATTGGAAAATTTTATAAACATAAAAATAAAAATATATAAATAAAAAAACTTGAAAATTGAAAATTTATAAAAAATAATAAAAAGGGTAGTTTTCATCTAGAATAAAGAAGAAAAGAAGAAAATATATATATATACATTATGTTTAAGAGCTTAATTTTTCCTTTAGGTCAGAAACTAAAAAAATATATAAAATACATTTAGAGTATTTAAGAGCATTAAATTCTTATTTAGATTCTTACTTAAAACATTCTGTGAAAACACACTTTTATTTTAAAAAATTTTAACAAGATTTTATTTGAATTAGAATCTTTAAATCTTTAAGCATTATTTTTTTATTCTTACCCTGAAATTAAGAAACTAAGGTGTATTAAGTTTTAAACTTAAGTTTTGGGATTAAATTGTAACTTTTTAATCAATTAGATTAAGTAATCCTTTTACTTTTTGAAAATTTGATTTTATCACAAGGTTAAGTAAAAGGCCAAATATTTAGAGTTAATTAAATAAGGAGTTAGTAGAATTTTAGTTTACAAGTCTATCAGGCTAAAGACATATAGCTAGACTTGGTAATTTTTGTCTTGACAGATCCTATAGGAGGAAACGAAAAATTTAAAGAACCTGAGAGTGAAGGGCTTTGTTGTCCAAGCTCTGGTTTGAGAGCTAAGCAACCTAAACATCTAAAATTCACACACATAGAGTTGTCTTGTTGGCATCTGAGACTGCGAAAACACAGAGGTTAAGAGATCGATTCTGAATCCTCTTTAGCCCAAGGATTTCCGTAGGGCGGCTCTTGAAAGGATGAAGGATGTGCCACTCACCTAGAAAAAGGATTTGGAGAATAATGTTAGTAAGAAAAATGAGAAGGGGGAGAAGAAAAGAAAACAATAAAATAAAACACCTTGCAGTTAAGTGACTTGTTACAAATGGGTACTTATGCTATTTTTTCCACATTAAAATAAGACATCTCAGTACAAATGGATGCTACCCTTCCTTCCATCAAATAAAAGAATACCTCACTTCATATGGGTGTTCTAGCCTATAGAAAAAGTTGAAAAAAAAAAATGGAGATAAAAAAATTAGGAATAAGAGACCCGGTGGTCCACCGGGGAGATACACAAAAAGTGTTGACCTCGAGATAGAAAAATGATAAGGAGAAAGCAACCAAACCTAAGTAAGGCCAAGCCAAAGGCTTGAATTGGAATAATCTGGATTGGAAATTGATGTCTTAAGATTTGGATTTTTGCAACTTTGGATGTCTTTAGGACAACTCTCTTCACAAAGCACAGATGTTTTAAAATCATAGCTACCTAATCTTGGTATTGGGCAATGAAGCCTAAGAAATCAGGTTTTGAGGATTTGTAGTTGAGACCTAAAGGAGAAGAATTGACAGAATCCTAGGTCTAGAAGTTGTTCTTAGTGCTATAGGCTAGTAGATTAGTGTTTTACTACTCTAAGTTTGATTAATAATGAGTATCTGGTTAATTTTCTTAAACTTATACTGATAAAGGTCAAATATCATAAACAAAGGATTAACTTAAGTCTATTGAATTTTTGAGTTAAAATTTAATTCCTAACTATTAGGTTTTGTTTTCTTAAAACACTTTGTATTCTAAGTTTGGGTTAAGAATAGTTACAAAGAATAAGATATTTTTGAGAATTCTAATTTCTAATAAAATTCTTGTTAACAACACTACTTTTAAGTGTGTTTTGAAATTTTTTTTGAGTATAAGTCTAAGTAGGAAAATTTTCACAAAATGCTCTATATATTAATTATTTATATTAAATCTAAAAAATTCTCTGACCTAAGCTTTACTCTACATGGTTCTTATTTATATTAATTTAAACCCAAGTGCTTTAAATTATCATATTCTTAGTTAATTTTTCTAGGGACTAGCAAAACTTTGGCTTGAGGGTATGATGAGAAGCTCATCATGGTCTTTAATTACCCTTAATTAACTAGTCTTCCTAGTTAATTAGCTAAGAATATGTGAATATATGGGTTAATTATTAAATAAGGGATAAATAGTAAAGGACATTAAAATAAGTTAAAAATGCTATTTTATCATCCAATTAATATTATTAATAATCTAATTAATAATTGGATTCGAAATATTATTAATCATTCATTTAATTAAAGAGTTAACTAATTTAAGCATAATATATAACTAAGTATGTAATAACTTATGTAACATTACTTAATTAAATAAATTAATCTAAAAAGGTCAAAGATGTAAATTCAAGGTCTAAATATAATAATTGTCTTATTTATAATCATATATAAAAAGTTGAAAAAGATCTAAATTAAAATAAACCTTGAAAACCTAAGTTTACATTTTGGTTCTTATATTTCATTTCAATCGGGTCCTTATTTTCCATTTAGGTCCTTACATTTAATTACAAATAGGTCCTTGACTTCTTCTTCTCTTTACTCGACTGGATGGCTTACGACTGAACGTGCAGCCACCGCACGATCACCGCCCATCCGACGTCATCTCTTCTTCTCGAAGCTCCTGGAGCTTGTGCTCACCATCTCATTTTCATCCACCGGTCTGGATGACTCTGATATCCTAATTTAGGGTTGGAGATAACTTCATCGGCGTCAGAGAAGACGTCGGTGGTTATCCTCCTCCTAGCCACAATCGCATCCAGATTCCACCTCCTTCTTAGTCGCTGTCAACTATAAATACCCCTTGACCCCCTTGATTTCCACCAAGTTGGCTCCCTTCCGTCTTCTTCACTGCAGCCGACTTCGATAGGCTATTCACTCCACAACTCCGGCAATCTTCCACCACACCATCCAACTTCCTCTGTCCACCATTATTAGCTTTGGAACTCCGCCGAGGTCAGCCGCGTCTCCGGACACAAGCGCTGACTGAGGAGCCTCCTCTACTTCACCTCACAGTCGCCGCCGGAGATCTTTCGTCTACCCTCTGATTTCACTCCTCCGTCATGAGCCGTCGACGGGGATCCTCTGACCCCTTCGTCCAGGTAACAGTAGGATAGGAGTAGGAGTAGGAGTAGGATAGTTTAGATAGTTAGTTAAGTAGGTTAGTTAGCTGTAATGTTGAATTTTAAATTTTGTCTTCCTCGACTTCGGCGAGCTCCCTGAGCTTGCTAGAGCCTTAATTTTGTCTTTTGAAACCACTGATCATCTTCCTCTAACTTCCATGATCACTTCTATCACATTTAATTCCTAATTTGATCACTAATTCGCCTAAGTCATTTTCACCTCCATCAACTACTTTTGTTGTCCATGGCAGCAGTAGTTGACCTAATCTCCACCTCCATTGGATCCTCCATCACCTATTCATCACCAAAGGATACTAATCATCGCTATAATTAGAGTAAATATCACATATAACTTAAACACCTAAATCTATTTAAGCTCTTGAGCTCGCTATCAATGGTGGCTCAGGAGTAGTTGAAATCACTAATTATCTATATATTTATGATCGCAATCACTTGTTGACTTGCTTTGACCACCAAATTGAGTGGGAGATCAAGTCCTAAGCTGCAACTAACTCAAATACCCTGAGAAATGAATTCACTGTTACATCTTAATTTTAAAGCTCAAATGAAAGAATTAACTTGATCCTGAGGTCCCTTGTGATCTCAGGAACCTTTTCATGACACTAATGGCATACTTTCTCTTTCTGTACATGAAATTTACTTTTTCTGGACTCACCGGAGCTTCGGCGAGCTTCGGTGAGTCAAAACTGTTCTTCAGCCTATATAACTTGGTGAGAAACAGTAGAATGACAAATTGAGGTTTACTGATTATTTTGAGATCATTTATTTGGGATTTTGATAACTAGAGCTTGAGTTAGGGATTCATCTTCTCCCACTCTGAGAGAGTTGGAGAAGTCTGTCAGAAAGCTTTAAGTCAAATTTAAGGGATCTAGAAGCTTCAGTGCAATGCACTGAAGTTATTTCTGCCCTCAAATCTCTATAACAACCTTTGGGTTGTTCTGACAAACAAACCATTTTTGACTCTCAGGCGACAAGCCTGAAACCCTAGAATCCTAACTTCAAACACCTATCTAAGGGTCTGTGTAGGTTTCTGAGATTGAGGAGAAGACATTTGAGGCTTTGATTTCTTGAGAAAAGAAAGAAAATAGAAAGTCAAATCTGGAAGCTTTCTAGTCAAACTTGAGTTTGATTCTCTGATTTTGAATTCAATCAGATTAATTGATGAGCTTGAATTGATTTTGAGATTTATTTGAACGATTTTAAAGTGAATTGGATAAGTTTAGATAGTTAAATTGATTGGATTTCAATTACTGCCAGTTTGGGTTGTTTTTTAACCCAAACTGTTAGCAGTGGATTTTGGATGAGTTTCAAGTGTGAATTCTGCCCAGATAAGTTGGTAACAACTTATAGAAGTTGTTTCAAATGATTAACATGATCTTAGATGTCCATTAAGTCATTCTTATGTCTGAGCCACACTTCTTGAAGCTTTTTGAGAAGCCTTGACCTTCTCTGCATTTCCTGAAGCTCTTGAGAGCTTCATAACCACACCTGAAGCTGTGGAATTCCCTGTAGAAACTATTTAGAACTTGAAGTGGGAGCTTATGTCCAGTCTGTGGACTTTATAACATTAATTCCACTATCTATGCCATTTTTCACAGTAGAAGACTTGTAGATTTGCCCTTCTATTTGAAGAGGAAAACTTTCCCTTCGCATTAAATTGATACTGCAATCTTGTAGAGCAACTCAAGAGCTTTCCAACAAGCTTTTGTTTTCTTGAATTGGAGCTTTGAGCTAAAACGAATCACCATTCAAAGTTTGCTCTAGAAAGGGGAATGATAGCCCCACATCGGCAAGTGATGAGCAGGCGCCTTAGTACAAAAGGAATTTGTTGTATACGCTCCTTAGTCGTCAGCGATCGGCACACGGTTACGAACGAACATTGAGCATGTGTGTGTGTGTGGGGGGGGCACATGTGTGCCTGCGAGTGTGTGCCTGTGTGGTGTGCGGATGTGTGGCCCTTGGAGGGCGAGGCCTGGGAGGCGTGAGCTGGTTTGGCTTGAAACTCTAAACAAAAAATAAACTGAACCATAATTGAACCAGGCGAGGACCTAGTAAGGTCTGGTCCCACCCTGCAAAGGGTGTTGCGTATCCTCGAAAAGTCTGAGCTGCAAATAAATAACTAATTTTTGGTTGAAGATAAAAAAACCCGATTCAGCTCAGTAAGAAGAAGTGTTAAAGGAAGAAAGGTTCAGAAGGTTAAGGAAGAAGTGCTGAAGGTTAAGCGTTATGGTTCAGAAGCTTAAAGCTAAGTGTTGAAGGCCAAGGCTTAGAAGGTTAAGAGAAAGGCTTAGAAGAAAGAGAAAGAAAGGGTAAGGAAAGAAGGCTAAGAAAGAAGAAGGACGAGCAAAGAAAGGAGAAGGAAGATAGAAAGAGTTCGTAAGAGAAGGAAGAGGCTGAGCAAGCACTAAAGAGAGAAGGAAGGCTGAACAGAAAAGAAGAGAGGAAAAAGAGAAGAGCTTGAGAAATATAAGAGGAAGAATAAAGAGAAAAGAATAAAAGGAAAGAGAAAAAGATAAGTAAAAAGAGAAAAAGATAAGTAAAACGAGAAAGAGAAAAGATAAAAGATAAGCAAAAGAAAGAGAGAAAGGAAGAAAGAGAAAGAAAGAAGAAGAAAGAGAGAGAGAGGCTGAAGAGATAAAAGAGAATAAAGGATTTAATTTCTTGTATTATTTTCAATTTTTTTTATTTTTAAATGTTGTAATAAGGCATATTTTAATTAGAATAACTCTCTGTTGCCTTAATTCCTTTGAAGTAAATTGGAAATTAACATGTTTACTTGCCATTAAAGTAGATCATTTGAGTAAATATGTTTTCATATGGAATTTTGCATATTTCTTAAATTTAAATCATTAGGCAAAATTCATGTTATTAAAATTAACTTAATTATACCTCCTATGAGTTGTTTTGAATTGAGTGGTGAATTCTAAATAATATATACTCCCAGCGAACTACCTAGACTCAACCAGTTAAAAGTAATAAAATCTAAAATGTTAGGTTAACTTGACCCTATACTACTCAATCAACACAATTTCGAGTTAACCTAAGTTACTTTCTTCTACACATAATTAAGCTCAATTAACTTAATTAACTATGTTGAGAGGGAGAACCAACAGCAACTACTGTGGCTCCTTCGTTCAAGTGGCACACGCTCGCAGCTGGAATCCTCAGTTGATGATCTGGGCGTGAACCTGGAGTCAAATTGCGTGACCTGGAGGTGGAGATTTGGTTGAAGATGGCCGGAGCATTGTGTTTGTGGCCGGAGACGATGGTAGCGATGGAGGGCGACAGTGAGAACCTAAAACACTGAATAAGGCCTCATGGCCACATTAGAATACCTTAGAAGCTTTGCCAAGTGTTGGCAAATGTGGTGGTGGTGTCCTCTTGGTGTCTCGTGTGTGGATGAGGGCGTACGGTGATGGAGAAGATGGTCGGTGATGGGTGTGTTCGGGGGGTCGCGTGAGTGGATAGAATGGCAAATAAAGATGAGGGTTTGGTTCATGGTGGTGAGGCGAAGGTTATGGACTTGGTGGTGAGTTGTTTGGTGGATTGTGGAGGTAGGGCGGACTTGCCGGAGGTGTGGTCGGAGATGGGGAAGATGACAGGTGAGCGACGTGTCGAGGGGTTGAACTGAGGGATAGAGAAAGGGAAAGAGAGTAGGAGAGGAGAGGAGTCTAACTAACCTATTCTAACAGACGAAAAGGGAGAGAGGGCACCAGGTATGGTATGGCTGGTGCCGTGGAAGGTGAAGTCTCCGATGGTGAAGAAGAGACAAGGAAGACGAGGAAAAAGGCATTTGCTGGTGTTGCGAGATGTAGAAGAATGAGATGAAGAGGAATTTGTCGGCTATTGTCCACGATGACAGATGAGGAATGTGGATGGAGCTCACCGGAGTTGGTGGAGATGGAGGTCGGGGAGAAGGGAAGGGGGGGAATCCAGCCTCCAACCAAGCTAAAGATCACGGCCTTGCAATGTGGGTCCTTTTAAAGGGCTCAAGGGGTCATTCCAAGCTTGGAAGCTTGGTTCTTTCATAAAAGAGGAAATCATTGATTTTAAATTGTTTGCATTAGGTTTTGGGCACAAATGAGAGCCCAATGCGTGGCTCAGATTGGAGGGGATTCTCTCAGGAGTTCTCCTTCCAAATTTGGAAGGGATTGAGCGTAAAATCAGGGAGAACTCCTTCATTGAAGGTTGGCTATATGTGTGTTCACAAGGTAATGGCAATAAGGACTTAAATGCAATGAAGATGACAATGTTAGGGGAATGTTCACAAGGATTTCAAAAGCTAGGGGTTTATTTGAGAGAAAAAAGGTCAGACTAGACTGAAATGCAAACTAGGTAAAGACAAACTCTGATTGAACCAAAATTTTTATAGAAACCTAATTTGGATAGAAGAAATCTGATGGTGAAGTCAGATTTTAGTTTTGACCAAGTTTGACTCGGTAATTTATGCATAAACTTAAATTAGGGCAACTTTTCGTCTGAGACTTTTAAGTCAAAATGGGTTCCAATGGTCAAATCAAGGATACCAAATCTTATAGAATATTTTTCCATGATTTTTAGAAGGTTTAGGTGAATTTTATTATAACTAGAACCCCAGTTAATTGAGCAAGTCTAAAATTAGGGTTTCGGATGTCCACTAATTCTTGAAATGCACAAAAGCCCATTTCTGTCTGCATGGACCCTGTTATTAGACATTTATGACCATTTGACCTTTATTTAACCCCTAGAAAATCCCATGATTGTTTTTCATTTAGGATATGATGTTAAAATTGCATATTTACCCCTGATTTAATGTATTTCTCTTGGAAAGAATATGCAATGGATTATGACTCTCTAGCGGTTATGCAGGAGCATTTGTCTATTGATTCTAACTAATTAAAGCTAGTTATGGATAATGATGACGTTATCATCATCGAGTTTAAAATATGCATTGTAGTATAGTCAACAAAAGCGAATCAACATTTAAATTTATAATCTTGAAAATCAATTGTGAGTTTCGAGGTCATTCGTAGGGAGAAAATATGAAATTTACACACTAATCGCAATGATAAACAAATGAGCACAATAATTAATCACAGCAAAGCTATGCAATCAATGATCTACTCAAAAATATATTCAATAATGGCAATTTATGTCTCAGAAATTAGTGGGATAAAAAGAAGACTAAAAGCCCTAAAAGTGGTGATTTGAATAACTGATTTAATTCCCTCATTCAAGCACATGTCCCAAGGTTTCAAACCTAATCAATTTCTCAACACTAGTCTTGAACCAATTAACTAGTAATATCCACGTCAGAATAGAATCAAATGTCTCCACAGTGATCAGAACCAAGCCAAAGTCAGATGTCAGACACAAGGTCAGATGCCTTAAATGTTCAAAGCATAGTAGCATAAGGTGCAACCTTTGGAATGTCTAAGTGTTGGGCATACATGTGCATGATTCCTGAGGCCCGTGTATGCACCCCAAGGCAAAACCACCCCCCACCCTCGTCAATTAGGTATACAGGTGAATATTGTCAGGTTATCGGGTCATGAACAGGGGCCAGGCCCACCAGTGTGGTGGTGGGCTAGGAGTGGAGAGTAATTGAGTGAAGGGGACTCAACCCTCGACTTCTTGGGCACATGGTTAGTGGGCACAAAATAATATGAACCAAACTTCAAAATGTGTCCCTATGATGTGAGACTATGTTGAGAAGCTTTCTTCGTACATGCAGCAGGTGGAGAAACTCCTTCAATTGTTGCTATTGCCGTTGTTGAGGTGCCCAATCAAGGGCCTAGAGTCCCTCCTAAAGTTGTTCTGCACCTATTGAAGGTGGTAGCATGGCCGTTGGTGGTTGAAGCATGGTGGAGGAGGATGCCATCGGTTGGTGGTGAAGTCGACGACGATGAAGACTTGAAACTTGAAATACAGGCTATGAGCTCAAATTAGAAAGCTCCAGAGCTTTGTCGTGAGGTGAAGAAGATGATGGCGGTGGTTTCATGGGGTTTGGATCATTGTGAAGGTCGAGTGAGGTCGGAGATGCAGGAAGTGTGGTGGGTTGATCTGGGAGATGGTGGGATGGTCGATAAGCCCAATAATGTTAGGGATTTTTTTCTAGGTGCCATGGTGAAGGTAGTGGTGGTGGTGGTTTGGCGATTGGTGTGGTGTGTTGATGGCGCGGGTCCTCTGGAGCCTCTATCTGAGGTAGAGAAGACCAGGGGGAAGAGAGGTGAGTGAGCGGTTAAATCTAGAAACTAAGGGGGTATTCCTAACCTAACTGGGGAAGTAGAATAAACTGGGGAGATATACACTGGGTTCGTCCTTGTGTTGACCCCATAAAAGAATTTAAAAGTAGGGAGAAAGCTACCGTTTGGAAAGATAAACCTTTAGGTAGAATACCCCACGGCCTAAAGTCCGTTTTAACGGTCACCTAGTGAGTCTTTCACTCTTTTCACAAGATGCTTAGCACTTAGAGTCCTTTTCGAGTCTTGGGTGGGTTGGGTAGTTGTAAAAAGTTATCCTGAAACTCTTAAACTCCAAAAGTCCAAAAAATTAGAAAAGAAGAAGAAAAGCAAAAAAAGGTAAGGACTTGGGCGGTCTGCATTCTGGCAAACACAAGGGCACTATCGTGTTTTTGTAACTAAGTCTTGGGTTGAAATTTTCTAAAGAAACCAACAAGTCTCGCCTAAGTAATCAAACCCCGACTCTACTTTTATACATAGCACTTAAGTTAATTTTACTAGGGACTAGCAAAAAGTAAGCATGGGGGTATGATAAACCTGCATGAATTCATGATAAAATGCTCATTTATGATAGTTCCTAGGCCTAGCACTGCATCTCATAGTATATATATTGCATAATATTCATTGCATTTCATTTAGGATAGTTTGTGTATTCTGTATATTAATTCTGACATATTATATGGTCAGGAGGTAGTGCGACATCTTTATGGGCTTCAGATGAAGAATCCGACCATACGGATGAATCCGAATTGACGTTAGCATGAAAATCACGTCGATCAGAGCACCATAGCACCCTCTATAAGAAGAAGAAGATGGGCGGCCCAAATGGCGCCACGTGGTGCCATCCAGGCCACCCTACATTGGCTGCAGCCTCCTCAGCCTCACCACAAGAAAAGATCCCAATCGTTGGATCTCAATCCAACAGTTGAGAAGCGCCCAACCTCAGCCGACCTCCTTCAAAGCTCTACAAGGAAGATCCACGACCATTGGATCCTCATCCAATGTTCGAGGTCGCAGCTATGCCAACACCTCCATGTGACCAACCAACATCTATGGCCAAGTGGTAGCACGCCCGCCCTGCAAAGGAAGGATGTGAGTTTGAGCTTTAATGTACCGCAACCGCTACAACACCAGAAGGAATTGGACCACTCGATCTTGATCGAGCGGTTAGTGTGGCACACGTGCAATCAGATGCCACTTGATGACGCACATGCGCACGCCAGATCAGATGCGGCTCATCCAATGTGCTTGTTTAAGTCATCTGACGCGATATCTGTCGTCTGATCAGGCAGGGGAGCAATCCAGAGCGTTCTCTCCTGTGCACTCAGAGCCCTTCATCTGCCATCCAAGGGCAGGGGTTCACTTCACTCGGATAAAGCATGCACTAGCAAATGCCAGTGGATGCTTGATGGACGCTCGCGATGGTAGCTAGTGATGCGAGATGGACGGCTAGCGAGGCTCGAGCGTGATCAATGCATAAGATGGGGGGCCATCGCAACGCGTGTGTGAGTGGGTGTGAGTTGGCTACAGCTACAGTTGAGCTAGACTTACAACAACGTTCTGGAGGTCTCTATTTGCCTTATGCCTATCTTAGCCACCTGTCATGCACTATTTAATGACCTACACACCTTCCCTTCGAGCTTCATCACTTTCTATGCTACTCATACCCCCCTACTGTTCTAAAGAGCCCCCTAAGCTGCCAAGAGCTCCCTCCCAAGCCCTAGGTCTCTTAATAGTGAAGAAGCCCTTTCCCTCCACCAAATATTCATCCCATTCCTCATCACCTTCATAGGAGACCTAGAGGTTGTCCCCTCATCTACATTCAGGAAGTCGATCACCTCCACCTCCTCATCCCCATTCCATGCCTTGGTGAAGCATTCCTCTACCCAACATCCTCCTGCATCTCATCCCCGTTGTCCAGCTTCTCAACTCCTCCATTCAAGCTACCGCCAAGCACCGTCATCTCGCCAAATAACCAATTTGGGAGATTTCCACTCACCTCTATCTTTGTTATTTTTGTCATATTTCCATTTATTGTAATAAATGATATTGCATTATATCAGATTTGTTTCTCTCCACTTTGTGTGCTATCTTGTTTATTTCTTTACCACCAAAAACACAAAAAAAAAACCTAAAAATGCCAAAAACAAACAAAGTGAAGTGTGGATTTCAACGAAAGCAAATGTCATCTCCCTATGTTCGACCCGGGACTCCCTTGGAGCTTTGATAAAAATCTTATTTGATAACATGTTTTTGCGAGTACAGCGACGGGTTTCTCCTAGCCCTAATTTTCTCTCATGAAAACTCGTTGATCAATGGGGTGGTTATGGGGATCCTAAGGTGAAGATAAGTTGAAGCCAACTAAAGGGATGTATGAGTGGTGGTTATGGTGGTGTTGGTGACTCTTGGTGATGGAGAGACACCAAGAGTTGGTGCCACTTTTGTGGTGTTTAGAAGGGCTTGGTTGGCACCAATTGAATGGATGGTATGGATGTTGTTTAAGGGGTGATGGTGGAGATGGAGGGAATTTTGGAGAGAAGAGTTGGCCTTAAAGGAAGGTGATTGGAGGGTGGTTTTGGTTCCGACATGGAGGTGCCCTTTGGTGGTGGAAAGGGTCCAAAGGGTGCCTATATTTGGCACCAAAAGGAAGGGATGTGAAGGTGGTGGTAGGTGGACTTGCGTAGGGTTTAGGTGGAGGATTATGTAGGTAGTATTTAGGGTTATGGTTGGATGGTCATGGAGGTGGAGCTAGGTAGAGCTAAGCTAAGCTAGCTTAGCTAGTGGATGAATGGAGGAGGGAGTTGTATGTTGAGGAGGAGCTAAGAAGGAGTTTAATTGAGCTGCACTGAAACTGGCTGCTGCTGAAGAGAATTGGAGAAGAGCTCAATAGCTAACTTAGCTAGTTAGGTTTTTGCTAGTTGCTAAACCAAGCTAAGTTGAGCTTAATTGCTTCACGTTTAAGCTGAGGTGAGCTGAAGTTGATCTTCCTGAAGAGAGCTTAATTGCTTCACGTTTAAGCTGAGGTGAGCTGAAGTTGATCTTCCTGAAGACTACCTAGCTAGTTAAGGTAGCTAACTTAGGTTAGGTAGCTAAGTTGAACTAAGTTGAGTTGAGTTTGGTCTTCGAAAGCTAGAGTTGAGCTAGCCTGAGCTGGTTGGTGACTCTTCAGCAGACTTAACTTAGCAAGTTGATGACTAGTAGCTAAGCTAAGTTGAATAGAGCTTTAGTGAACTTGCTAGAGTTGGAATGGAGCTGGGGTCAGCTGAATTAGGCTAGCCTGAGCTGCCATCCAGCTGAGGTGAGCTGAATGGAATTGGTATGAGCTGAGGTGAGCTGAATGGAGTTGAGAATAGGTTGATCCAGCTTGAATGAGTTGGGATCCAGCTAGGATGAGCTTCTTCTTCATCTTCTGCCTTCTTGAGTGTTAAGGTTTGTGGCTCTAACTCTCTGCTTAACCCTGACACTCAAATAAACACATTGAAAATAAAAGAACTATGCAACGCATGCTTAACCTACTGGAATGCCTAAATGCAACCCAAAAACTTGATTGCGGAGTTAAAATCCTAAGCGCTAGACCTGTTTTAGGGCATAAGAATGATGATAAACTAGAGTTTATCAGGACCTACCTAATTGGACTCAACCCATTAGACTTAGGACCAACCTAGCCTAATTAGGAACCCTTTTCTAGAATCTACACCTAGCTTTGGCCGATCACCATCAAAACCCTAACCTTATCCCTTGGTGGTCGGCCACATAAGAAGATTTTATCCTCTTTAGCTGCCCATGTGGATAGATTACAACTTGTGACCTATCCTCTCAACTAACCTATAATGGATAGATCACAACTTGTAATCTATCCTTGTCGCCAATAGGGATGATTTTATCCCTTGGTGGCCAGCCAACCTAGTCTCCTTAGGAAAACCTTAGCTAGCCACCTATTTTTAGAAGCCCACCATTCTATCCTAGCCTTACAGCCTAGATCCTAAGGTCCTTATTTATCCAATCCTAGTCATCACTTTTGATTTAATCTAAGGCATCTAAATTAGTGATCGTAGGCACCTTAGATTGACCAATAGGAAGCCACCTAAATGCCTATAAAAAGAATTAGCCTTTAACACTTAGGGACCAATTATCCTCTTAGTAATCCTTAGTATAATTTAGTAGTACCTAGCCCTATAGGGCACACCCACCTTCCTTTTACCTCCATAGCTTCTCCAGTCCTCTCTTCTTCCTCTTAGTGCCCTGGATCTGAAGCTCCGTCAGAAGCTTCCTCAAGCATCCCTCAAGTGGCTCCGATCTCTTCTTCCTCTCTCTATTCTTTTATAGTTCTAATCTGATTGTAATCTCTAATTAGATTCATATTTGTGAGGCATTCTTCATATTAGAAATAAATTGTAGTATTCATTTTATATCTGTGTCTCCATTATCTACTATCAATATAATACATTATTTGCTATTCTACTCTACTGCAAAAGGTATTAAATATCGACTGCCTCGCTATGCTCAACTTGGACCCCTTGTAGTTTGGTTATATAAATTTAATTAATCGCTTAATTTGCTTGCTACAATGATTTGATATTTTTAATCGCGTATATTTAGCAAACATCAATTTGGCACCATTGCTGGGGAGGCATAGGTTTGTTTGTAGCCTTTTGACTCCGCACTTATTTTCTGATTAATAATTCTCTTTGCTTCGTATTTGTCAGCTTGTGTGCAGATATCAAACATCTGAAGAGAAGTGTGGAAAATAAAAGAAAAGCAGATTTAGTTGTCTTAAGGTAAGTGTTTCTATCTTAAGTTTCTTTTGATATAAAAAGAAATTAAAAAAAAGTTAGGTGCTTTGTTTGATCCTTAGGTTAGAAATATTTGCTTATTTTCTTTCTTTAAAATGGGAAACTTTTTTTTGGTGGGCATGATCTCTTGGAAAACAACAAAACCACCTCCTTGAAATTTGGACTACAGCAAATTTTGACTTTCAAAAATTATTTTCCCATTTATATATGTCCAAAAATTCTAAAATTGGTCTTGGATGTAGATATTACGGTTAGGAAGATCGTATTTAGATTTCATACCTATCTGACTTATATTGAATTTTTAACAATTAGTGAACTGCATTGCTATTAGATTTACTTTTTCTTCCTGATTTTTGGTATTCACAAAATCATTGGCATTTTTATATTACTCTGATTGACCTTAAATTTATGATGTTGCGTTCCTGTGGTAATTGAAAATCTTGGAAAAATCTAAAAAGAAAAATTTTGAGCACGTTTGATTGCACAAAAAATTCAATCACTGACTAGGTGTCAAAACAGACTTAAAGACCTCAATGCACTATTAAATATGAAAAAATATAAAATGTGCATTAAAAATTCTAATTTTTTTTTTCTAAGAACCTTAGTTAGTGGTGCATTACGACCATTGATTTCCTTGATTGGGTTGCACCACATTTGGCCTATTGGACTTAAATTCCATCATTTAGCACTATCTGCTTTTAGGGTTTCAGAATAAGGTAGAGGACACTTGCATTTCCATACTCAAGGGAAATTTATCAAACAACTGGCACTTGGAAAACCTCTTGTGTACCTCACTAGAAGCATTGTTTGAATTTATTTAACCAAGTGAACCCTAAAATTCACTAATACAAGCACTAGAACCTTAAAAGCAACTACATCAAATAAGCTTGTATTGTGAAACCCTTTGATTGGCATGCACACAAATCAGAATTGAATTAATTGGGCACCCACCCCCCCTCACCCATCATCTAATCTTGTGCACTTTAAATCCTATGCCTCATTAACTTGATAGACGTGTCAACTAGGTTGGATTTTATTTTCCAAATTGGAGCTATACCTAGTTGATTGTATCTGACGCCTTGCCTATTTGAACCAATTGGTGACAAGAATGGTTTGTGTAGTAACCACGTTAACCTCTAGTAGTGTCTTACCGTGCGGGGTGTCCTAGAGGGTCCCACCCTTCTGGCCAGCTAAGTAATTCAAGGGTCAGGTCATTTAGATAAAGCTAGTGAAATTTGGACCAAGTCCAATAGGTGCAACCCTTTAGGGCTAGAATTTTATTACTTGAATTATGCACACACTTTTCTCTCATCTGTCTTCTCTCTCTCATCTATCAACTTTCATTGCATGAATGGTAGAAGATCTCAGAATCTTATTTTGGTATCACCTCTAGAGAGAAATCCTAAGAGAAGACATGATTTTTCTGAATTTGAATATGTTCCCATGGCTAGTCACCATGAGGAAGAAATGATTAAGGAGGAGGAGCAAAACTTGGATCCAATTGCTAACCTCCAAAGACAAATCAATAGGCAGGGCCAGCATCATGATTGTCAAATGCAAATTATTGTATAGGCCCTGAGTTGAATCCAAAATGGGAGAGTAGATCGGCCTCTTAGAGATTTCCATAATCCTTCTAATGCCCAACTTGAACCTCTTGTTAGGGTACCCCTTAGTGGGGATGATTTTGAACTCAAACGTCAAATCATTAATCTGATCCCCTACTTCCATGGCCACAACTCTGATGATCCCTTCCACCACCTTGAAAAACTTTTACATATAGGAAGAACCTTTGGCCTTGGGAACATGGATGAAGATACCTTGATAATGAAATTGCTCCTGCTCCCTTTAAAAGACAAAGTTGCTAAATGGTTAAGGACTATAGGTATACCTATCCTAACTTGGGAAGATTTGAGATGCACTTTCCTAAAAAAATTCTTTTCCATAGAAAAAACCAATGCTCTTAGATGTGACATGATGTATACACATTTATTTAGGTTAAAATGCCTATTATGTATGTTCTTAAGCTTAGAGATGCATTCCATATTATAAATATTGCACAGCATGCATCATTCTGCATTTAAAATAGTTTGTACAAATTTTAGGTTAATGTGCAACCTTTTGTGGTCAGGAAAGAAGGATGTTTATTTTGGGCCCTCTGATTGACAATCCAACTACACAAATCTGATCAGGATGACAATCAGAGTCTAACACCTCTGAAATTGTCTTGATAGGAGTCCCGTAGCACATTATGTAGTATGAGGAAGGTAAAAAGACAAGGGGCTAGGTGGTGCAATTTGGAGCTTCAAACAACAAATCCAACTACACGGATGGATTCGAATCAATGATCGCAGCCCAACGATGCGAAAATCAATCCAATCTGACATCCATGACATCAACTACAATGCAAAGAACATGGACGACCATGATGATGCAACGTGGTGCCATTATAGCAGCCCAAACCCACTTAGGCCCCTCCTCTCATCTTCATCAAGCAATCCTAGCCATTGAATCTCAATCCAACAACTGAGATTCATGCACACGCGCACCGTTTAGACTCAAAGGAGAGGCAAAGATAAGATCACGACCGTTGGATCAAGATCCAACGATCGAGAGTGCTTGCACACGATTCCATTCGCGTGACAATCCAGCTGTTAGGGCATTGGTTTGCGCCTTCGCCCACAATACACGAATGCATGTTCGGGACTCCCTACACGCCCCTCAGCACATCTGATTCAAATTGGAGCGTCTGATGGCGATCGAGTGGCAAGAGGGAGGTGTTGGAACAGAGAATCATCGAAAAAGAGTTGAGTTTTGAAAATCCATCGTCGTAGCGCAATTTGTGAGGAAAACCATCAACAGATAATTTTATCAAAACTCGATAAGAATTTCGAGTCGAACACAGGGAGGCAAACGTTTGATTAAAAATCACGTTTGTTTTATTTGTCATGAAGCAGATTAACTGGTCAAATTGAATTTGAACTAGCTATCTACTTAAAGAATAATGAATAGAAGAGAGAGAGAGAATATTACAAATAAAGACAAAATAGAGATAGAATAAACATGGATTTCACAATCATCAAGTGATGTTCATTACAACTAATCATTAAACTAGAAAGCTGGAAAGAATACAACCAGAAAGCAATAAAGCTACTCTAGAAAGTGGTAAAAAGAAGGTCGAGAGAAGTTATCCTCCTCGACGGCTGCTTGGAGGACAAGTTGCATTGATGGAGTGCCTGGATGAAGGTGGTGAGATGTGGGATGAAGGAGAACAGTAATGGATGATTGAGGACAGGGTAGGGCAACATCGCAGTAGGATCTGGTTCATGAACGGCGGTGAGAGGACCACTGCGGAATGCTCCACGAAGGGGATGAAAAGGTGGAAAATTTATATTTTTAACTCTAGGGGAGCATCTCGGGTTTGGGACAAGCTCTTAGAGCTTTAGAGGGGGTGAGAGAAGAGAGTAAGGGATGATGAATTCGAGTGGTAGGGGTCTCCTTTTATAGTTGTAGGCATTGTGGGCAATTTGGTCATTTTATGCTTAAAAACATTAACTTAGGGTCTTTAGTGACTAATTTAAGCATCATTAAAGCCCCTGAACGTGGGCATAGGTCGCACGCACGCCACGCCTCCTCCCCTCCCCATGCTCTTAATGTACGCCCACAATCAGATGATCTGAGTCATCCGATCTCGAGATCGAATGGCTTAGATCACGCATTGTCTCTTCTTCTTCAGTGCCTTCACCCGCCTGCGTGTGATGGGGCATTTGATCACGCGTCATCGCACGTGTGCATGAACTAAAGCATCTCTGCACGCCACGTTGCCCTCCATCTGAGTGTCCGCTTGCCACCAAAAGGCACAATTGAGCTGATTCTGCGCGTCTGCTTGATTTGAAGCGAGGCACACTTCGAACTAGCACCTGTTGGTTGCAAGTAGCACGACCGACCAGTGTGCTATGGCCACCTCTTTGTCAAGTTTCCATCCAAAGCGTGTGCGCCCATGGCCATTGGATCAAGATCCAACGGCCCAAATCTGATTGCATAGTTGAGAAGAGAGAGGGAGCAAGCGCCTTTGGCTAGTGTGGGTGGCTGAGATGGTGCCATGTGGCACCATCTTGGCCATCCATATTTTGTGTCTTATAGATGGTGCCACGGATGTCAAATTGGATCGATTTTAATGCTGTTGGGTTGAGATTGTCAATCCAAACCCATCCATGCGGCTGGATTTGTCATCTGATGTATGGATTTACACCATCTTGGCCCCTTGACCTCTGATCTTTCTCGAACTGAATCTGATGCTACGGAAGTCCGATTAGGGCGATCTTGGAGTTGTTGAACTCCAATCGTCACCCTAATCATATCTATACGGTTGGATCTTCAATCTGAGGCCCCAATTAAATGTTGCCCTATCACCTGACCATAAAAAGGAGAGAATTAACCTAAAATTTGTACAACCTAATCTAAATGCATGATGATGCATGTTATGCAATATTTATAATATGTAATGCAACTTAATGTCTAAGAACATGCAAAAATAGATGGTTTATGTGATATAAACGTGTTTACATCAAGCGACGACAAGGCACTATGAGTGTCGCGTGATCTGCATGCTCGAGATAACTCATGAGTGGAGCACGATCGTACACGCGGGCAGGCGTAATCTCAAGCGTGCGATGCACTCGAGATTTGGAGCATCCATCAGAGATCCGACGGCGACGATTCATCCACGCCTGATCTAGCTTGCACGCATGCGTAAATGCTAGTGGTGGAGCATAAAGGCCTTTAGCAACGCTTGCGATGGATGTTCAGTGACGTCTTTGCTATCGCTATAGCCCATGGACGAATTTTTGCTGCTTCTAGTCCACTATAAAAGGACGTACACCCCTCCATCCATCATCATCCCTTCCTATGCTCTCCTCACCTACTTTAGAGCTCAAAACACACCTTGAGCTTGTGTCCCATGTCTTTGAGATGCTCCACTAGAGAAAAGAAAATTATTTTCCGACATCTCACCACCATTCGTGGAGCTCTCATCGACCATCTTCTCAACTCCATTCCAGGAAGCGGATCACACCACGACACCGCTTGTCCTCCCCTCATCTTCCAATGTCGTTCTTCATCTTTCAACTCCTTATCCCCATCGTCCGAGCCCCGTCAACATAGCTTTGTCCTCTGAGCAGTCAACAAAGAGGATTTTTCTCTCCCCCTTTCTCTTTTACTGCTTTCATAGTGTAGAAGCATCTGTAATAAAAATTTGTCAAGCATTTATCTAGAAGTAATTTTCTATCATTTGCAAATAGAATAGCTCTTTCCTGCTTTCTAAAATAGCTTTGTGCAAGTAATATTCTTACTTGTTTCCTCACTATCACAAAATACAAAAAAATAACAAATACAAAATACAAAAAAGAAACAAAGTAAAGCATGGTTTTCAAAGAATCAAATGTCACCTACGTACATTCGACCTGGGGCTCACCTTGAGATTTGGTAAATTTATTTCATAGCATTTTTGCGACTACGATGACGGGTTCTCGAAAACCCTAACTTTTCTCTCAAAATATATGCTCACCATTTTGGCACCGTTGCCAGGGAGGCAACGCTCTTTGATTTTTTTCTCGCGTTTTATGCCTTACTTAACTTTTATCTCACATTTTATCTTATCTTACTGTGATTATAGGTACTCTTCCGTGGTAGGCTAGAGTAGTTAGATTGGAAAAAAGTGCGGGTGAAGGTTCTGTAAGTGTATCCCCACCATCCCCACCATAGATTTCATTTCGCCACACTAATAAATCAAATCCAAACTGACTTAGGTGCTTGCATAAACCCTAGGTTAGTCCTGATTGTTTGATTGTCTCTTCACCTCACCTCACCAACCCGCATAAATTTAAAAAAATAAAAAAAACTCTTCTCTTGTGGGATTTAATTAAAATTTACACACCTTACACACAAATTTCTTGACTTAAGGTGCACCTTTTCTGATTTAATCACTTAACCAGGATTCTGACCTGTGGATCCTGTACACTCAAAGTTAACACACAGATAAGTGATTAGAAATCTGAATAGGTTAAATATTTTTTTTGTGCCTTAATTAATTGGTGTAATAGGCCAATTGATTGAGCTGTTTGGGCCGCACCACTTAAGATAAAAGTGATTCATCAGTAGCTTGCCTCATAGCGTTGATCTTTAGGGTTGAACCAGACACTCCACATTATTTTTGAATTTTAAAGGAATATATCATCACTAGTGCTTGTAAAAGCTTGGAGTGTTCTACTAAATCTGATTGAACGAACCTAAAGATTAAACTCAAAAAGATACTAAACAAGATTAAACCCTAAAAGGCACATCATAATAATCATGTTTGAAAACCCTGGTTGTGCACACACACATTTCAATTGATCATTAAGGGCACAACCCATCTAAATGGCCCATCACATTCCAAGAGCACAATCATCCCAAACCTAATTAAAACTAAGTAGACATTGGCCTTAAGGAGTAATTCGCTCTTTGGGACTCTAACTGAGATTTTTTTTATTAATCTACTTCTATTGGTCCATCTGATGTCTAGCTAGGGAGTAGTGTCAAACGATTGCATTGGAGAGTATCAAAGGAACTGGAGGCGCATGCCAAAGGAAGAACCTTCTCCCCAACCCCTCCCTCTAACTAGTTGAATTGACCGGATAGAAGTAGACCAAATTGTTTCGTTCATCTCAAGACAAGTTCTGGGAGTTTGTAGGTCTTTAGGCTACCCACCTAAGGACAGGTTTGGTTGATTGTATTGCAGGGTACCTTTCTCGGTTATGTTTTCCCTCCTATTTCACCATGTATTCTTCTACACTATATTCTCATTTCCAATCCTACCCTCATACCAGCACTTATCCCCAAAATGATTATTATCTCGACCCGACTTATGACTACCCATCTCCTAGCTGGGATAACTTTGATTGGGGATACGTTTCCAAACCTCAATGTCTAGGGCCTAACCTTGGACAACAAGATTATGATTATTATCCTTCTCATGCCTACAACGATTATAGATCTCCACCCTTTAATGATCAACCTAACCTGATCTGCAATCAAGAAGGATATGATGATTATAACACCTACTCTCCCTAGGATTATACTGAATATAGGTCACCACCCCTCTTTGAACAACCCAAAACAACTTACTATTAGGGAGGGCCTCAAGAACCTTAATTTCTTGACTCCCCAAGATTTAACCCAAACCTACCCAACCCTAAACTGAACCATTCAGTTTAGGTGAACCAGGTCCAAGATAGGATGTTGGCCAATGTGAGGAACACCATACAATCTTTAGAAAACCAGCCAGCACCCTACAACGAAGAATTAGAGCCCCTAATTTAAATGATTAACAATCTGAATAGTTCGTTATTAGATTGGCTCCAAGATATCGAGGATAAGGGCCCAGGTGAGTTTTTGCTGAGGAAATTGTCGAGATTGAGGATGAAATTTGTGGTTTCCCTAGTCCAATCTTGGGATGATTCTCAAGATGAACCCCCTTTTAGAAGAGCCAATGTCAAAACTTGCTCAGGCACCTATCAAGGGGGATAATTTTTATGAGGTCGGGGATGACTAGGTTGGTCTAGAGAAACCCATTGTGGATGAACAAATTTTCTCACTCGAGATCCACGAGCCAAGAAATGAGGAAAAATATGTCTCCATGGACCATGAAATGATAGATGATTTTGAGACATATATAAATGATGATCAAGAATTCTTTAATTCTGAGGGTGAGGAATCTCTTGGTGAAGTTTCACTTGAGTTTAAGGATAATGATTTTAGTGAGACTAACAGGCTTGAGGAGCATGATGAACCATTTAATAGCCTGATAATTGAGGATTATGATTCGATTGGGGCTGACATGGAGGATTCCGATCCCGAGTTATTGGATGATTCAATCAATAGCCCCATTCCTCAACCATACCCCAAAGAACTGAATGATGATATTCCTAAGATCACCAGACCCAAGTCAATTCTGGTTCAGTCATAATTGTTTGACTTGGATATCTTTGATGGGGTGTACAATGATCTGGAGGTCCCAGAAACATAAATCTTGGAGGATAAGAATTTGGAAATTAAGATCTGGGAAGTTAACTCCAGGGAAGATAGGAGTATGGATTTAAGGGTTCCTGTTGACCTGAAACCACCCACCTTCTATCAGGACCCTTACGATATTTTTGATTCTGAGGATTTTCAACCCAAGTATAGAATAGTGGATTATCTTTTTGAGTCAAATTCTAAATGGACAAATACTCCTATTAGTTTAGAACTTTATTTTATCCAAAATTTCAGACTTGGGTTGCATACCCCAAAGCTACAGGCCCAAACCCGAAAGCACAATGACCTCTGGTTTTGGGTGATTTTCATCTAAAACCTTAGAACCACTCGACCCTGGGGCATGGGTCTGCACCATAATCTGGTCCACATCTGTGGACACCTGCTAGGAGGTCTTGAGATCAATATTTTTATTTTGATTTTGACCTGCACCTGTGAATTCTTAATTTCATCCTTGTTTGTATATTATGCCTAGCTAAAGGCAATAAACTTAGCACGTGTGTATACTCCATTCTATCTATGGAGCTGATCGAATCTATCACGAAATTCATGTGATATTCTATTTATTCCACCGTTTTCATGTCTTTATTTTTATAATGAGGACATTGCATCATTTAGGCATGGGGGGTGGATACTTAATTCTGAAATTATTTTGTTAGCTCCATGGAATTTCTTTTATTTTCTTAAAAAAAATTAAAATTCAAAAAGACAAGAAAAAAAGAATTAGGAGAAGAGAACTTAGGCATTAGGAGTTGTTAACTTTAGGAAATGATACTTTAGGTCTTGAACATTTAGACTCTTCAGGTCTTCACGCTGTTGGTGCTAGAGCACCACGATCGTTTATTTTGATGATAGCAAAACACGTGTCTTTTAGCATTTGCTTTTGAGTCCTAGTTTTCAGGTCAAATTGCAAATGGAGATAGATGTTTAGACAGAGTTCTAGCTCGCATCCATGGCGGATTGGAGGAGTTGGACAGAGGCAGAGGAGCTTTGCGAGGAGCGAAAGCTTGAAGATGGAAGGACAAGAAGAATAGGATAGATTTCTGTTTATCTTTTTCTATGTACTTTTGTCAATGTATTCTTGCTCTTTTTATTTCTTAGAATATCTGTTAAAGAGCCTCAAAAGATCCTTAAAGTAGTCCTAGGAACACCTACACTACCCTAGGATACTTAGGTTTTCCATAGAAAATTTAGAAAACCAAAATAGGGATCAGACAGCCTTTTCAGACGTCTAATCTGAACTTCAGACGTCTGATAAAAACTTTTAAGACGTTTGATTGTTGACTCAGACGTCCGATTATCTAGGCTGGACTTAGTAGGTTCTGTCTGTTAGAATTAGTCTTCTAGGCCTTAGTCCAGACGTCTTAGCAGACGTCTGATGCCTTTGCCAGACGTCCAATTAGTGGAACGTTGGCTGCCTTAGTAATCATTGAGGAAATGACCATTAGCCTCATATCAGATGTCCGTAGAGGACCCCAGACGTCTGATACATGACTGTTTTGCCTTGGCTGACCCAAAATCTTCCTTCAGGGATTTTCTAGCCGTTGTACTTTCTTGGGAATCCATTTCCGCAGAACAATAGGTTTCCAAACGTCCAGACCTAGTGCTAGACGTCCTGTGTGTCGTCTGATGGACATACACTAGAACCCTATTTAGGTCTGATTCAAATCAGGAAGGAAACCGGCCTAAAATCAGACGTCTGACTTAGTTCCCAAACGTCTTAAATGGGTTTTCCAGACATCTGATGACCCTGTCAGAATCATGATTAGTTCTGACTACGGCCTGATTCTCTTTGGATTTGCACCCAATGGCTATGGAAGCCTTCCAAGGCCTTCCAAAGCCTTCCTAGGCCCTTTATAAATAGAGGAGGACCCCTTGGCTTGTAAGACACACCCAAGACACACCTTGCAAGAATATTTCCACTCTCTTGTGTTAAAAAGAAGTAGAAGATCAAATAGAAGAAGCTCTAGCTCTACAAGCACTCACTTCACACTTAAGAGCTTCGTCCTGCTATGCACCCACTCTCCCGCCGACGTTACGAGAGCGCTGTTGTGCCAAAGCATGGTTCATACACCCGCGTCAATCTGACGTACTTCCACCAAAGGGAAGTTTCCTAACTCCTATAGAAGCTAGGTTTAAATATTTGTGGCTCTATAGGATTGTTGTACATTTTATTGTCTTTGGTTGGGTATTCGCTTTGCGAATTCTCGTCTCCTTCGCGAGACAAATTCCTTCTTGTGAAGAGAAGGGGCTTTGAGGAACACTACTCTCGGTCTAAGTAGTGTGGTTGTAATTGAGGTTCAGTCACCCTCATTCAAGTGACTGGGTTTAGTGGATTTGATTGACTAGGTCGATCAGGAAATCCTAACTCGAGAGGGTTAGGTGATGGTTTTCACCCGGTTTGGGTTTCAACCTAAAAATACTTGTGCCTATTATGTGATTGCGTATTTTTGTGAGATTGTCTATTTTAATTCCGCACTTTATATTACGTCACGCATATCTCACCCCCTCCAACCAGGGAATCACACACGCTTAATCAGCTCGGGTGCCATTAAAATGTGGACCTGTTCTCGAGTCCTTGCCACATTAATTCTATTTTAATTTGGTTAATAAATTGGGGTGATATGTACACGACTTATCAACCTACCCTTTGATTTGAGGAAACTTTAAGTCTAAAGCCTCTACACACTATTTGCACTGACTCACTTTTCGATGATTTTTATGGAAATTAGGTAGCTAATGAACTTTCTCGTGAAGTATGGTTGGCAAGTTGTCATGGGTAACAGCCCATTGATCGATTATCCAAAGCCCAACTACATGACCATACTCATTATACTACCTTTAGGTAAATCTTAGATCAGGGAAGCCACCTACTTAGAAAATATATATATATATATACTCAAAAAGAAAGAAATAGAAAAAGGAGAAAAAAAGAAAGCCACACTTCATCTCACGAGTATGGCTGGCAAGTTGTTGTAGGTAACAACCCATTGGGCATTTGTCTAGAGCCCAGCTCACAAAAATGCATAAATAATTCCCAAAATACTTAGGGAAGAAGCAGGGAAGTAGAATAAACCAGGGAGATATACACTGGGTTCGCCCTTTTGTTGACACCATAAAAAAATAAGAAAAGTAGGGAGAAAGCTACTGGTTGAACAGATGAACCTTTAGGGAGAAACTCCTAAGGTCACCTAGCGTCGTAAAAACCTGAACTCCATTTTAACGGTTTCCTAGTGAGTCTATCACTTGTTTATGTTAAGATGCTTAGAACTTGAAGTTCTTTTTGAGTCTTGGGTGGGTTGGGCAGCTGTAGAAAGCTGCCCTGAAACTCTAAACTCAAACATCCAAAAACATTAGAAAAGAAAAAAAATAGAAAAAATGTATCTTACCTTTACAAATAAGGCAAGGACTTAGGTGGTTGCATTTTGGCAGGCACCCGGGTACTATTGAGTCTTCGTAGTTTAGAACCTTAGTTCAAATTTCATTTTGTTAATAAACAACTAATGCCTTAAGTTATCGAGTCTTAATTCTACTTTTATACATAGCATTTAGTTTGATTTTGCTAGGGACTAGCAAAAGTTAGGCATAGGGGTATGATATATACACATTCATTTAGGTTAAAATGCCTATATATGTATGTTCCTAAGCTTAGAGATGCATTCCATATTATAAATATCACATAACATGCATCATTCTGCATTTAGAATAGTTTGTATAAATTTTAGGTTAATGTGCGTCCTTTTGTGGCCAGGAGAGAAGGAGATTTATTTTGGGGCCTCTGATTGATGATTTGACTACATATTTCTGGTCAGGATGATAATTGGAGTCTAATGCCTTTGAAATCGTCTTGATCGGAGTCTCGTAGCACATTATGAAGTCCAAGGAAAATCAAAGGCTAAGGGGCTAGGTGACACAATTTGGAGCTTTAAACAACAAATCCAACTGCACGGATGGATTCGGATAGATGATCGTAGCCCAACGATGCAAAAATCAATCTAATCCGACATCCGTGGCGTCAACTACAAAGCAAAGAAGATGGATGGCCATAATGGCACAACGTGGCACCATCACAGCCACCCAAACCCACTCTGGCCCCTCCGGTCATCTTCATCAAGCAATCCCAGTCGTTGCATCTCAATCCAACGGTTGAGATTCACGCACGCGCATGCCGTTCAGACTCAAAGGTGAGGTGAAGATAATATCATGACCATTAGTTCAAGATCAACGGCCGAGAGTGCTTGCACACGATTCCATCCGCGTGACAATCCATGCCGGTTGCGCATTGTTTCTCGCCTTCACCCACAACACACAGATGCATGTTTGAAACTTCCTGCACACTCCTTAGTGCGTCCAATTGAAATTGGAGTGTCCGATGGTGATGGGGCGACGGAGAGAGCGGCGATGTGGTGCTATGAGCACCTTGCGATCTACACGCCCGAGATAACACACAAACGAATGCACGATCTTACATGCGAGCAACCGTGATCTTAAGTGTGCAATGCACGCAAGATCTGGAGTGTCCATCAAAGATCTGATGACAACGATCGCTTGATCCAACTTGCATGCGCGTGTAGTCGCCAGCGGTGGAGCGTAAAGGCCTTTAGCAATGCTTGTAGCGGATCTTGAGTGACATCTTTACTCTCGCTATAGCCCATGGATGGCTTTTTGCCTCTTCTCCTCTACTGTAAAAGGACCTACACCCCTTCATCCATGATCATCCCTTCTTGTGCTCTCCTCACCTACTCTAGAGCTCAATACACACCTTGAGCTTGTGTCCGAAGTCTTTGGGATGCTCCACTAGAGAAAACAAAATTATTTTCCACAATCTCACCACCATTCATGGAGCTCTCATTGACCATCTTCTCAACTCCATTTTAGGAAGCGGATCATGCCGTGACACTACTCCTCCTCCCCTCCTCTTCTAATGTCGTTCTTCTTCTTCTAATTCCTCATCCCCATCGTCCTAGCCCCATCAACGTAGCTTCATCCTCCGAGTAGTCGATAAAGAGGATTTTTCTCTCCCCCTTTCCCTTTTATTGCTTTCATAGTGTAGAAGCATTTGTAATAATCATTTGTCAAGCATTTATCAAGAAGTAATTTTCTATCATTTGCAAGTAGAATAGCTCTTTCCTACTTTTTAGAATAGCTTAGTGCAGATAATATTTTTGCTTGTTTCCTTGCTACCACAAAATACAAAAAAATAACAAATAGAAAATATGAGAAAGAAACAAAGTAAAGAACGATTTTCAAAGAATCAAATGTTGCCTCCTGTCCGACATGTAAATCACGTCTCAAATGATTATCTAGTTGTAGTATAGCGCAAAAACACGTCGACAAATAAATTTATAAAGACCGATGAGTACCGAGTCGTTTGAAGGGAGGTAATCTCGATTTTTGCAGAAACTTTTCAATAAGACTAATTCTAAGTAGATATATATATATATGTGTATTTATGTATAAAGCAGATATCCAGAGAATTAGAATTTTATTGTAATTAGATAGAGTTTTTCATAATAGAAAATGCTAATAAAAATAGATAGATAGATAGAAGACAGATAAATAGAGAGAGAGATAGATAGAAGGAGGTAGAAAGATGACGTCGCTTGTAGGATGCTTATGCAAGATGCGGCAGTACCTTAGATCCAGAGCAGTAGGTTGAAGGTCGGAGTAAAGTTGCAAAGGGAGAGCTTGGTCTGGAGGATGGAAGAGAGTTGTATCTAGTTCATAGCAGGAGTTGTCTTTCAACTGGAAGGCCCTGGGCCTTCTTTTACTATTTTTATGGAGGGAAAAAAGGGTATTTTGGCCCTCTATCACGTGTAACAACTCCTGGGCAATTAGATCCGCTGATCGGGAGATCAATGGATTTGATCTGGCCTCAAAATAGCCTTCAACATGCCTTCATCCCGTGGCTTGAACCTGGTGGTGGCCTATGGAGAGTCTGATCGTGATTTGGCGACTGTGCATGCTCCTTGCTAATGCCCGCTCTTCCTTTCTTTCTTCGCGCGCTCGCTGCTCGCTCAAAATGAGTGCCTCATACTTGGTCGTCCGATCTCACGATCGGACAGCCTAAAGATCGCCTGCACTTTGCATCTAAGAAAACACATGGGATTGCATGTGGGATCCCGTGTTAGCATTAGGCGATCCTCGTCGCTGTACGTGGTCGCACCTGCGTGGGCCGATCTCCATCCAACAGGCAATAGTGCCTACGCCTCGCCGCTTTCCCTATTTAAGCATCTCGTGTCTCGAACCCACGTGCTTCGCTTCAAGTGCAAGCGCGTGAGCCAATGCACTATGCATGAGTTTTGTTATAGTTTCCTTTTTGCGTCTATTTATCCTTAGCCATTGGATGGATGGCGTGGATGCATCGTGGGCCATTGGATGGCCATCCAACGATTGAGAGTGGACAAGGGATGGTCTTCAGAGATGGGTCGACGGTGATGGTGCCACATGGCGCCATCGTGGTCGTCCACTTTTCCTTATATCTTGTGATGTAGACCTCTGATCGGGTTGATTTTTTCACCATTGGATTGTGATCATTGATCCGGATCCATCCCTGTGGTTGGATTCTTCATCTGAGGCTCAGATATTTGTCCTTTGGCTCCATGATCTCCATTCTTTTATGGGATGCACATGATGCTCTGGTTGTCTGATTGAGATGATTTCGGAAGTGTTGGACTTCCATCGTCATTTTGATTAGATCTATTTGGTCCAATCTGTCATTTGCAGCTTTGAATCATCTGTGATTAAAATCATCTCTCATTGGCACATAAAATGACGATATTATCTATGCAGCTAATTAAATTAACCCTTATGCAAATTACGATGTTTATGAATGTATTATTCCTAAGTTATGCTAGAGTCTAGCTTAGTTCAGGTGTTTTAGGTTGCATGATTGTTGTGCAATCACCTCCCTCATTTGACCCAAGGCTCACCTTGAGCTTTGGTAAATTTATTTGGTAGTGATTTTTGCGACTATGACGGCAGGTTCTCCAAAACCCTAACTTTTCTCGCAAAATTTATGCTCACCATGACATAACCACTTTTAAGCAGAATCATGGGGAGCAATTTCATGAGGCATGGGAGAGATTTATTGATCATACTAGGAAATGCTCCAACCATGGTATTCCTAGGTGGCACTTGATCCATATCTTCTATTATGGGTTGAGTGACAACCTTAAGAATTTTGTAGATGCAGCATGCGAGGGTAATTTCTTAAGTAAGGATGCTGAGGGAGTGTTACGAACGCGTGCCCCAGACATCTTTTAAGACATCTGGGAGGTGGCCCAGACGTCGGACAAGACGTCTGGGATCACATCCAGACGTCTTACCAGACGTCTGGGATCGTTTCCAGACGTCTGGAAATCAGTTATTTTCGACACGCGCGGGTCGTCTGCGCGCCTGAGCGCGCAGACCGCATATTCGTTTATTCTTCTCTCTGCGGCTACAGACGCCGCTGCCGTGCTCCCTCTCTCTCCTCCTCGCACGGCCTTAAAAAGACCACGCCTCCCCTCGCTTCCGTCGCCTCCACCCCTTTCCTCTTCTTCTTCCAGTGAGCGAGCGCGAGAGCGGGTGCGGGGTTGCTGCGGCGGCGACGGCCGCAGTGAGCGCGGAGGGGGTGCTGCGTGCGAGAGCGGCGCTTAGCCATGAGGGCGAGCTCACCGGGGTTGCCAGGGCCGGCCGGCGGGGAGCGCAGCGGGCGGCTCGAGCAGCAGGCGCATGAGGTGTGACGCGGGCGACGTCACGAGCGGAGGGCAAGTTGCGCCCTGGTTCTGGAAAAATTTCCAGAATCAGACATCTGTGCTGATAGCTAGATGGCGAGGTCGATGTCTGGAAGACTGTCCAGACGTCTGAAAGGTGAGTTTTCCGTCTTCTTCTTCCTTCTTGTCGACTGACCGTACTGAGGGAGGGAGATGGGTGTGTGCAGGCTCGGTGATTCGCCATCCAACACGAATCAGACGTCTGGCTGTAGTACCAGACGGCGGGAGTGACCTCCAGACGTCCGGGGTGACCATCGGATGACTGGAAACTAGGCCAGACGTCCCCGCAGGCTTCTGGACGTCTGAGAAACCACACAGAACAAGGTAATTCTCTGATCCACTTTTTAAGACGTCTGGAAGAAGTTCCCGACGTCTGATTTTGCACAGTTTCGTCGTTTTCGACCCGTTTAGGGCCCGTTCGGGTTCCGTTTTCCGCGATTCGAGTTGCGTTCTTTTCGGAATTAATTCCTCTACCTGTCTACAGTAGCTATACACTATTTTGAGACACTCCTTGTGTTTGATCCTTGTGATAGGATCGCATTCTATTGCAGTCTCGGGGGTCGCGGAGGCACGCGGGATTCCCGATCACGCCCCCATTACTCCCGTTGTACCTGGTAGAGTGGCTTTAAGTTATCAATAAAATCTGTTAAATTATGGAACCATAAATAGAACCTAGGCCATTGCATGAATCCTACGAATGAGAAATAGATGGAATGATAGCTCCTAGGTGTTGCATGAATCCTAGGGCTGGAAAACTAGATTGTATGATAGATCCTAGGATATGGCATAAATCCTAGGATGGGAAAACTAGTGGAATGTATAATACTGCAGTCTTGGGAAATGGAAAGAGATATAAAGCTGCCTGTAATTTGAATTAACAGCTGCCTGTTGTGAATAAATAACGTGGTTGAGAACATGGATTGTAAGAATGTGAAACTGGAAAGTGAAACCTGGATGTTTGAGTAAAAAGGATGGAACCCTACGGGGAAGTAGGAGTAGAACTCCTGGAAAGTGAATGGAATAGTATTGGGGAAGTGAGCTGGCCCTTGAGTACGGAGTACCAAGGAGAGCGACTGTCCCCCTGTTTAGTGCAGAGCGGAGCCAGCCGCCCCAGGGACCCGGGGTTAGGACTGGGCACTCTGTACCGACTTGCTGGCCCTCGCGTACGTAGTACCGAGGAGAGCTACTAGTGTAGGGAGGTACTAGCTACCCCACGGGCCCCGGGGTTGTGCTAGCCTCCCACATCGACTTGTTAGGCCCGCTGGGGCAAACCACGGTAGTTAGGCGAGGGTGCGCGGACTGTGGAGGGGCAAGGCCCTGGTTTGGTTACTTTGGAGGGGTTGGACCCCTGTTACTGAGAGGGCTCTGCCCTGGATTGGTTCCGTGCTGTGCTTTGGGCGCAAACGTTAACGAAAACGATTGACCGCGTGCCAGTACGGGTTAGCTACCTATGCGTTTATCGCGCGTGCCGTAGTCACCGTTACGTCTGTCAGTGACCTTGGGGTGGTTGACTGAGGGTAGGATCACCACGGGGGACTCTCCCAGCCAAGAGAGCACCACGTGCTACTTCTACCTTTTGGAAAAGACTGCAATCAAGATCGTTCCCATGAGGAACATTCGAGATGAAGAAAAGATCTGAGGAATAAATGAAATAGTGAGACAATTGAAAGATGTGAATAAAGAAAGTAATCGAACATAACAGCTACTGTACACTCTACTGTTGTCTTTAGTTTAGTTGCCACTCTAGTCAACGTTTTGCTGACGTGTTACACTTGTTACCCTTTTCAGGACCAGGTGTTGAGCAGCCAGGGTCAGCGGCTGCAGAGGACGCTGCGCCGAGTAGGGTCCAGTAGAGTTACCACTGTCTCTTGTACCTCTTTTTGTTACGTTGTAGTGAGTAGTTCTTGTTTCCGCTGTACTTTCTTTACCTGCAGTTCAAATTATTTTATGAATGTTGTTCTACTGTTGTGGTGGTACATACTGTGGCAGTTTCTTTCCTTACTGCTGTACTTTCTTACTGTTAGTTATATTCATGCTGAATGTGGTTTATTTTACTACTCTTTTGGTTGCTTCCTCGTTGGACGACTAGGTCTTGGGATTAGTTGAGTCGGTCCGGTTCTTGTGTCTCGTAGGGACTTGGGAACCAGGTCGTTACAAGATGGTATCAGAGCAAGGTCGTCCTGAGAAGTGAATCAACTGATTGGAAAATAACCAATTCACATGTCTATAACTAGAGTAGCCACGACAACATATCTCTTGACATGAGTTCTTAGACGTTTCCGTTCGGTATCGTTCCGTTTGTTTTGACGTTTTTCCGTTTTGTTTCGCGTCTCCTTATAGGAGATGCCTCGTAGCGGGACTGGCGAGACTGGCCGCGGGCGCGGCCGAGGATGAGGTGGACGTGCTGTTGTTGACGTCTCGGTGGACCAGCCACCACTCCCAGGCATCCAGGCCCAGGACCTCGCCAGACTAATACGAGACATTGTACGAGAGGAGCTCCACCCACCGCCCTGAGCACCTCCTCCTGGGGCTGTAGAGGGGGAGTCCTCTGTGGGACCACTCGACGGATGCGGCGTTGGACACGGGGGAGGGGATGGGCTGCCGCAGCCCCCACCTTCCTCCGATACTTCTGTGCACGAGGCACCTTCGCCTGGAGGTGCACCAGCACCTCCCCTACAGCGCCACTTCGAGCTTTTCGGGTAGTTCCGGAAGCTGAAGCCCCCCTCCTTCAAGGGGGATGAGGACCCGACCGAGGTAGAGGACTGGCTTGAGTAGCTGGAGAAGATCTTCGACACCCTTTTCCCCCTGGTGGAGTGTCGCGTGGCCTTTGCCACGTACCAGCTGGAGAGTGCGGCACACAGGTGGTGGAGGGTGGTCCGGGGACAGGAGAGGGACGAGCCGACGTAGGACCAGTTCTTCACCCTCTTCTGCGAGCAGTACTTTCCCCAGACATGGCAGGACCAGAGGAGGCGGGAGTTCCACACTCTCCACCAAGGGACGATGACTGTGAGCGCGTACCGCACGCGTTTCTTGGAGCTGTCCCGCTTTGCAGCGACAGCGGTAGCCACTGAGGAGGAGCACCTTTGGAGGTTCACCGAGGGGCTCCGGCCTGCGATCCGAGGGTATGTCAAACCCCTGAAGTTGCCTACATTTTCTAGGGTGGTAGAGGAAGCTATGACTTACGAGGAGACCAACCCGTCCGCGTGAGACACCGACGGCGGGCGGAAGAGGCCCTTCCAGCCAGACTTTTCACAGGGCCGGCGAGAAAGGAGACACGTGGCGTCTGCAGGAGAGCCGTCACGTTTTACAGGGCCATCAGTGGCCTTTGCGGGCCCTCGACAGGGGCCAGTCGCCAGCACCGGACCCCCGCCCAGCCGACAGCAGGGACCCACTGAGGGCGGGAGCCGGGTTCCCCTCTGTTACCAGTGTGGCCAGCCGGGCCACATCAGGAGGGACTGCCCGTCTAGGGCAGGAGGTCAGCAGATACTTCCCGCGCAGAGCACTGGAGGATGCGCAGGAGGCCGCGGTTCCCAGGCGCGAGGAGGAGGATAGCAGTCGCGAGGAGGGTACCGGCCAGCACCTACCTGTCCGACACAGAGTGTGGCTGCTTCGTCCGCACCTAGAGCTGAAGGGCGTATCAACGCCTTGACACACAGGGACGCCAGAGCTTCGGGATCGGTGGTAGCAGGTATGGTTTCAGTTTCCGGCAGACTCGTTTACACTCTTTTCGATTCCGGCGCTACGCACTCGTTTGTCGCAGCCAGTTTCGCAGTTAATTTAGATCGGGATTATACACTATTAGAGAATCCTTTCGTAATCAGAGTTCCGAGTGGTCAGCTGTTTGTAGCTGAGGAGGTGTACACGGATTACGAGGTCAGCATCGGGGGACATAGCCTGCCAGCTGACCTGATTATGATACAGATGTAGGACTTTGGAGTGATTCTGGGGATGGATTGGCTGTCCGCTTACCACGCCTTGGTGGACTGTTTTGAGAGGAAGATCGTCTTCTCCATTCCGGAGTTGCCTTCTTTCGAGTTTCACGGACAACCAGTGGACGGAGGTTTCAGGTGCATTTCGGCACTTCGGGCGACGAGACTTTTGAGCCAGGGGTATGAGGGCTTCCTAGCTTGTGTGGTGGCAGAGCCCAGCCCTGTGGTAGACTTCCAGAGCATCCCGGTGGTCAGAGAGTACCCTGACATGTTTCCAGACGAGTTACCAGGACTATCGCCCGAGCGTGAGATCGAGTTTGAGATCTCACTAGTACCAGGGACCAGCCCCATCTCCACCGCGCCATACAGGATGGCACCGCTTGAGCTGCGAGAGCTCAAGTCTCAGTTGCAGGACCTTCTGGAGAAGGGTTTCGTGAGGCCCAGTGCGTCTCCCTGGGGAGCCCCAGTACTGTTTGTGAAGAAGAAGGATGGGACCTTACGCCTTTGTGTGGACTATCGATAGCTGAACAGGGTCACCATCAAGAACAGATATCCGCTGCCGAGGATCGACGATTTGTTCGACCAGTTGCGGGGTGCCACGGTGTTTTCCAAGATAGACTTGAGGTCTGGATACCACCAGTTGAGGATCAGGGAGACCGACGTCTCCAAGACAGCTTTCCGCACCCGGTACGGACACTAGGAGTTTTTGGTCATGCTGTTTGGGCTGACCAATGCCCCCACTGCTTTCATGGACCTGATGAACCGGGTGTTTAGACCGTACTTGGACCAGTTCGTGGTGGTATTCATAGATGATGTACTCATCTATTCTAGATATCGGGCGCAGCACGGACAGCACTTGCGGATGGTTCTGGACAGTCTGAGACGACGCAGGCTGTACGCCAAATACAGCAAGTGCGAGTTCTGGTTGAGGGAGGTGACCTTCTTGGGTCATGTGATCTCTGGAGACGGCTTGGCGGTGGACCCAGCCAAGGTCGAGGCAGTGCTCAGGTGGGAGAGGCCACGTTCAGTCAATGAGATTCGCAGTTTCCTGGGACTGGTAGGCTACTACAGACGATTCATCAGAGGATTTTCGCAGATTGCGCGTCCTATGACACAGTTGACCTGGAAGGACGTGCCTTTCGCTTGGATAGACGCCTGTGAGGCGTGTTTTCTGGAGCTGAAGGAGAGGTTGACCTCGGCTCCCGTGCTCACCATCCCTGACAGTAGTGGCGGGTTCGTTGTGTACACGGATGCCTCCTTGCAGGGGTTAGGAGGTGTGCTCATGCAGAGGGGTCACGTTGTCGCTTACGCTTCACGACAACTGAAGCCCCATGAGCATACCTACCCTACCCACAACCTAGAGTTGGCAGTTGTTGTCTTCGCGCTGAAGACTTGGAGGCACTACTTGTAAGGTGAGACCTTCGAGATTTTCACAGATCACAAGAGCCTCAGATATCTTTTTGACCAGAAGGAGCTCAACATGAGATAGAGACGTTGGTTGGAGCTCCTGAAGGACTATGACTGCAGCATCTCCTACCACCCGGGAAAGGCCAATGTGGTGGCTGACGCCTTGAGCCGTAAGGCGCCCGCACGCTTGGCCAGTCTACAGTTACAGAGTTGGAGCCTTTTAGAGGAGGTGGGCAGTTGGCGACCTCTAGAGTTACGAGGGTACTGTGGGGCAGTGACGGTGACACGGCAGACTAGGCCAGAGCTGATAGACCGCATCATCACAGGACAGATGGCCGATCCGTACTTGCAGTCTTTGCGCGACAGAGTACTGTCAGGAGACCCAGGGGATTTCTCTTTCACAGACCAGGTGCTACGCTTGAGGGGATGGTTGTGCATTCCCAGAGACAAGGAGCTGTTTAGAGAGCTCCTGACTGAGGCACACGTTTCCAGATTCACCATACATCCCGGAAACACGAAAATGCGCCACGACTTGAGGGAGTAAGTGGAGTGCGAGTTTGGTGGAGAGGGATGAAGCGGGATGTGGGTGAGTTCGTGCAGTAGTGCTTAGTGTGCCAGCAGGTGAAAGTCGAGCATCAGAGGCCTGCAGGGCCGCTTCAGCCGCTTCCAGTGCCAGAGTGGAAGTGGGAGAGCATCACCATGGACTTGGTGGTGGGCTTACCTGTTACCCAGCGGGGACACGACGCAGTCTGGGTAATAGTGGATAGACTGACGAAGATGGCGCGATTCTTGTCGATCCGAGTCACTTTGGGACTAGCACAGTTGGTAGAGAGGTATATCCTTGATGTGGTACGACTACACGGAGTTCCGCAGGAAATCGTATCCGACCGGGATACCCGCTTTACGTCCCAGTTTTGGGCTGAGTTTCAGCAGGCCTTGGGGACAAGGTTGAGGTTTAGCACAGCTTACCACCCCCAGACGGGCGGACAGTCTGAGCGCACGATACAGACACTTGAGGACCTTTTGCATGCCTGTGTACTAGAATGGAGGGGCTCTTAGGAGGAGCACCTGCCCCTGGCAGAATTTGCATACAACAACAGTTATCACTCGAGCATCGACATGGCTCGCTACGAGGCTCTGTACGGACAGAAGTGTACGGTACCCTTGAGTTGGGTTGAGGTGGGGACCAAGTGGGAGGTTGGCCCCAGGTTGATCTGGCAGAGTCAGGAGGTAGTCGAGCAGATCCACAGACGACTTCGCACTGTCAAGAGCAGACAGAAGAGCTACGCGGATCGGAGACGCAGAGAGGTGCAGTTTGAGGTTGGGGACCACGTCTTCCTTCGTGTCTCGCCCATGAAGGGCTTACAGCGGTTTGGGGTGAGAGGGAAGCTCGCACCGAGGTTTGTGGGGCCCTTTGAGGTCTTGGAGCAGGTTGGACCCGTTGCTTACCGGCTTGCCCTTCCCCCGCAGCTTTCTGGTGTGCATGACGTGTTCCACGTGTCCAACCTCAGGAAGTACGTAGCCGATTCCAGTCACGTACTGTGTCACGAGAGCGTTGAGGTGGGCGACGACCTGACCTACCCCGAGCGGCCAGTGCGGATCCTAGACCGAGCCGTCCGCAGTTTGAGATGAAAGCAAGTACCCCTGGTAAAGGTTTTGTGGAGAAGCTAGTGGTACGAGGAGGCTACCTGGGAGCCTGAGGCGGCAATGCGGGAGCGGTACCCAGAGCTTCTCGCGGGTACGTCTTTCGGACCGGCTTCGGTCCTCTTTGAGTTTGTTATGGTTAATTGGACATCTTTTCCCGCACCCTAGTTGACGCAAGTTTCGGGGATGAAACTTCCTTTGAGTTTTTTATATTGTTACGAATGCGTGCCCCAGACGTCTTTTAAGACGTCTGGGAGGTGGCCCAGACGTCGGGCAAGACGTCTGGGATCACATCCAGACGTCTTACCAGACGTCTGGGATCGTTTCCAGACGTCTGGAAATCAGTTATTTTCGACACGCGCGGGTCGTCTGCGTGCCTGAGCGCGCAGACCGCATATTCGCTTATTCTTCTCTCTGTGGCTGCAGACGCCGCTGCAGTGCTCCCTCTCTCTCCTCCTCGCGCGGCCTTAAAAAGACCACGCCTCCCCTCGCTTCCGTCGCCTCCACCCCTTTCCTCTTCTTCTTCTAGTGAGCGAGCGCGAGAGCGGGCGCGGGGTTGCTGCGGCGGCGACGGCCGCAGTGAGCGCGGAGGGAGTGCTGCGTGCGAGAGCGGCGCTCAGCCATGACGGCGAGCTTGCCGAGGCTGCCAGGGCCAGCCGGCGGGGAGCGCAGTGGGCGCGGAACGACGCGGGAGGCCAGCTGCGGCTCGAGCAGCAGGCGCACGAGGTGCGACGCGGGCGGCGTCGCGAGCGGAGGGTGAGTCGCGCCTTGGTTTTGGAAAAATTTCCAGAATCAGACGTCTATGCTGATAGCTTGACGGCGAGGTTGACGTTTGGAAGACTGTCCAGATGTCTGAAAGGTGAGTTTTCCATCTTCTTGTTCCTTCTTGTCGACTGACCGTACTGATGGAGGGAGATGGGTGTGCGCAGGCTCGGTGATTCGCCATCCAACACGAATCAGACGTCTGGCTGTAGTACCAGATGGTGGGAGTGACCTCCAGACATCCAGGGAGACCATCGGACGACTGGAAACTAGGCCAGACATCCCCGCAGGCTTCTGGACATCTAAGAAGCCACGCAGAACAAGGTAATTCTCTGATCCACTTTTTAAGACGTCTGGAAGAAGTTCCAGACGTCTGATTTTGCACAGTTTCGTCTTTTTTGACCCGTTTAGGGCCCGTTCGGGTTCCGTTTTCCGCGATTCGAGTTGCGTTCTTTTCGGAATTAATTCCTCTACCCGTCTACAGTAGCTATACACTATTTTGAGACACTCCTTGTGTTTGATCCTTGTGATGGGACCCTGTTCTGTTGCAGTCTCGGGGGTCGCGGAGGCACGCGGGATTCCCGATCATGCCCCCATTACTCCCGTTGTACCTGGTAGAGTGGCTTTAAGTTATCACTAAAATATGTTAAATTATGGAACCATAAATAGAACCCAGGACATTGCATGAATCCTAGGAATGAGAAATAGATGGAATGATAGCTCCTAGGTGTTGCATGAATCCTAGGGCTGGAAAACTAGATTGTATGATAGATCCTAGGATATGGCATGAATCCTAGGATGGGAAAACTAGTGGAATGTATAATACTGCAGTCTTGGAAAATGGAAAGAGATATAAAGCTGCCTGTAATTTGAATTAACAGCTGCCTGTTGTGAATAAATAACATGGTTGAGAACATGGATTGTAAGAATGTGAAACTGGAAAGTGAAACCTGGATGTTTGAGTAAAAAGGATGGAACCCTACGGGGAAGTAGGAGTAGAACTCCTAGAAAGTGAATGGAATAGTATTGGGGAAGTGAGCTGGCCCTTGAGTACGGAGTACCAAGGAGAGTGACTGTCCCCCTGTTTAGTGCAGAGCGGAGCCAGCCGCTCCAGGGACCCGGGGTTAGGACTGGGCACTCTGTACCGACTTGCTGGCCCTCGCGTACGTAGTACCGAGGAGAGCTACTAGTGTAGGGAGGTACTAGCTACCCCACTGGCCCCAGGGTTGTGCTAGCCTCCCACACCAACTTGTTAGGCCCGCTGGGGCAAACGAGGGTAGTCAGGCGAGGGTGCACGGACTGTGGAGGGGCAAGGCCCTGGTTTGGTTACTGTGGAGGGGTTGGACCCCTGTTACTGAGAGGGCTCTGCCCTGGATTGGTTCCGTACTGTGCTTTGGGCGCACACGTTAACGGAAATGAGTGACCGCGTGCCAGTACGGGTTAGCTACCTGTGCGTTTATCACGCGTGCCGTAGTCACCGTTACGTCTGTTAGTGACCTTGGGGTGGTTGACTGAGGGTAGGATCACCACGGGGAACTCTCCCGGCCAGGAGAGCACCACGTGCTACTTCTACTTTTTGGAAAAGACTGCAATCAAGATCGTTCCCATGAGGAAAATTCGAGATCAAGAAAAAGATCTGAGGAATAAATGAAATAGTGAGACAATTGAAAGATGTGAATAAAGAAAGTAATCGAACATAACAGCTACTGTACACTCTACTGTTGTCTTTAGTTTAGTTGCCACTCTACTCAGCGTTTTGCTGACATGTTACACTCGTTACCCTTTTCAGGACCAGGTGTTAAGCAGCCAGGGTCAGCGGCTGCAGAGGACACTAGGCCGAGTAGGGTCCAGTAGAGTTACCACTGTCTCTTGTACCTCTTTTTGTTACGTTGTAGTGAGTAGTTCTTGTTTCCGCTGTACTTTCTTTACCTGCTGTTCAAATTATATTATGAATGTTGTTCTACTGTTGTGGTGGTACATACTGTGGTAGTTTCTTTCCTTACTGCTGTACTTTCTTACTGTTAGTTATATTCATTCTGAATGTGGTTTATTTTACTGCTCTTTTGGTTACTTCCTCGTTGGACGACTAGGTCTTGGGATTAGTTGAGTCGGTCCGGTTCTCGTGTCTCATAGGGACTCGGGAACCAGGTCGTTACTGGGAGCCTTTGAATTACTTGAAAACATGAGTGAAAATTCCCTCAACAACACCTTTATGTATGCCTTTAGTGGAGCTAATCAACCAAAAAGTAGGATATATGACATGAGAGATAATTCAAGTTCGGCTGATTTAGAGATTATTGCCAAACAACTGGATAAGGTGGAATTGGTGGGAAAGAACTTGGAGAATCTGGATAAGAAGTTCGATAGATTGGATAACTTATTGAGAAACAAGAACCCCTTAGGTACAACCTCCTATGCATATGCCATAATTACCTAAGGGAGCTCTGCTTTACCTCGCACCCAACTCCCACCTCCTTTAGGTAAGGAATTAGTGCACAATATAAATGACCTGCAGATGGTCCAGAAAATTCATGAGAAAAAGAATAGTTAGGGTTTCCGGAAAGAGAAACCCGCATTGTCGTATTTCATAGAAAATTTCGACATATCAAATAATATTCGTAACCGAGACTCGGTGTCCTAGGTTGAACACGAGGAGGTGGCATTTGATTTTGATAAATCGTGTTTGCTTTATTTCTTTTTGGTATTTTAAGGCTTTGTAACTTTTTTTGGGATTTTATATTACCAAGATAGCTGGAGGAATATTATCTAAGCTAGCTAATCTACTTGTAGAATATCAAAGAGAGAAGAGAAGGAGAGAGAGACAGATAAAGCAGAAAGATATATAATCAGAACAATGCTTATTACAATGCAAAAAAAATCTACATTATGAAAGCAGTAAAGGAGATAGAGAAAGAACCCCCCTCATCGGTTGCTTGGGGGACAAGCCGATTGGACGATGCCTGGAAGAGAAAGAATGGAGATGGAGGAAGGAGGATGAAGCTCGAATGAAGGAAGGACGAGGTAGGGTGTTGTCATCGTGGGATCTACTTTTGGAATGGAGGTAAGAGGAAGTCATAGGTGCTCCACGAATGAGGATGAGAGGGAGGAAAAATTATTTAGTTTTCTCTAGTGGAGCATCCCAAGCTTGGGACACAAGCTCAGGAGGCTTCCTGAGCACTAGAGAGGGTGAGAGACCAGGAAGGGATGGATTGGAAGGAGAGGGGTTATGGCCTATTTATAGTGGAGGGTAGAGGTCATGGCAAATGATTTGGCACAACCAAGTCATAATAGCCACGCAAAAGGCACACTGCCACATGTAATGCTCACACACAGCATAGCACACCCCACATGTGCATGCGCATGTGCTGGTAGGGCTTGGAGCATTAGCTATTGCAACAAGGAGCATCCATAGCCGTAGGATCTTTATCGGATGCTCCTGGTGGTCAAGCACTCATTACGTGCTTAACTCGTGCACATCGCGATCTCGGGCATCCGTGAAGCCGTGTGGCATTGCATCCGCTACTTGATGTTGATCAAGTGGTGCTAATTGCGCACCTTGTTAGTGCTAAGGAGGTGAGGCACACGACGGTGTCGATGTGGTTGAATCTCAGACATTTACTTGTGATCAGGTGATTGAAATCAAAATCCATTCGTGTTGAGAGGCACTACTTCTGAGGATTCGAACCCATGCCTCGCTTGAGAGAGACGCGTGCTCACCATTGTGCTAAGGTCACATCTTTGTTTGTTGGATGGCCATCTAATTGCATCCAACCCTCGAGATCCCAACCGTTGGAGGGAATCCAATGGTTCAAATCGATTTAGGCCGTGACCTTTAGACAATTTGAGGTGTGATTTAGGCTCCTCTCAGCCATTGGATGGAGATCCAACAGCTAAGAATCAATAGCGTAGATGAGGAGGGAGCTTGCGGTGGCCTTGGACGATTTTGGGAGGCTGGGATGGTGCCACATGGCCCCATCTTGGTCATCCATCTTCTTTTCTCTGTAAGGGATGCCACGAATGCCTGATCGGATTGATCTTTACGACGTTGTGCTGTGATCACCGACTTAAACCCATCTATGCGATCGAATTTATCGTTTGAGGTTCAGATTTGCATCCTCTTGCCCCTTGGGCATCAATCTTCTGTGGCTTGTGAAAGATACGGATATTCTATCAAGGTGATTTTGGAGGCGTTGGACTCCAATCATCACCCTTACCACATTCGTATGGTCAAATATGCAATTTAAAGCCCAAAAATATGTCACCCTATACCCTAGCCATTAAAATAAGCAAATTAATCTATAATTTACATAAACTATTCTAAAGGCAAGATGATGCATATTTTGCAATATTTATAATGCTAAATGCATCTATAAGCCTAGGAACATGCATGAATAGCCTTTTAAGCTAGATAAATGTGACTACATTACACTTTCATGCTGATGTTTTGCTAGTCTAGAGCAAAATTAAACTAAATGCTTTGTATAAAAATAAGAATTAAGATTTGATTACTTAGGCAATAGTTATTTATCAACAATACAAAATTTCAACTAAAGACCTAAACTACGAAGACTCAACAGTGTCTTGGTGCTTGCCAAAGTGCAGGCTGTCCAAGTCCTTGCATTATTTTGAATAAGAAAGAGTGAGATTTTTTTTTTCTTACTTTCTAATTTTTTTGGAATTTTTGAGTTTAGATTTTCAAGGCAACTTTCTACGGTTACCCAACTCACCCAAGACTCGAAAGAACTCTATGTACTATGAATCTTTATGTGAAAAATGTGATTGACTCAACAAACGATGAAACAAAATGGACCTTAGGTATCTACAAACCCTAGGTGACCCTAAAGAAAATTTCTACTTGAAGGTATATTTATCTTACTGGTAACTTTCTCCCTACCTTTATTTTTAGCAGGGTCAACACAAGGGCGAACCCAGTGTATATCTCCCCAATTTATTCTACTTCTCTACTTTTCCCTAAGTTTAGGGATTATTTATGCACTTTTGTAGGCTAGGCTTTGGACAAACGGCAATGGGGGGTTACTGACGGCAACTTGCCAGACATACCCATGTGGTGAAGTGTGGCTTATTATTTGTTTTTTCCTTTTCTATTTTTTTCATTTTTTTTCTTTTCTTTTTGGATGTTTTTCTTTTTTCTTTCTAAGTAGGTGGCTTCCCCAATCTAAGATTTACCTAAATGCAATGGCCAAAGAAATTAGGTCGTGTAGCTGGGCTTTGGACACCTAGCTATGAGGGGTTACTCCTAGCAATGTTCTAGCCATACCACCCTAGTATATTTATTAGCTACCTAATTTCCATTAAGACAGCCTGAGAAGTGAATTAGTGCAAAATGTGTGTAGATGCTTAGACTATAAGTCCCCTCAAATTAGAGGGCGAGTTGATAGGTTGTATACTTATCACCCCAACTTATCTAACCAATTCAAATAGACTTCACATTGGTGAGGACTTGAGAAATAGGTCCACATTTTAGTGGACACCCGGGCTAATTAAACCTGTAGACCAGAAGAGTCTAGGTGTTCAAATCCTACTATATCATTTCCTAAAGTTGAAAAACTCCTAATGCTTAAGTTTTCTTTTCCTAATTCTCAATTTTTTTGTATTTTTGATTTTTATTAAATTTTTTATAAAGAGAAAATAACTAAAAGGAATCTACGGAACTGACAAAATAACTCAGATATGAATATCCACCCCCTATGCCTAGCTGATGCAATGTCCTCATTGTAAAAATGAAGGCATGAAAAGGTACAAAGTAGATAGGAAACCACCTAGATTGTATGATGATTTGGTTTGTTCCAAGATAAAAATAGACTATACAAGTGCTAAGTTTAGTGCCTGCAACTAGGCATAATATATAAACAAAGGGAAAGAATAAATGAATCAGAGTTGTGGGTCGAGATCCGAAGAAAAAGATTGATCCTCAGACTCTTCAGGAAAGTATGTCCATAGATGTGGACCAGATTATGATGCAGACCCATACCTTAGGGTCGAATAGTTCTAGGGCTCTGAATGATAAAAATCCAAAATCAATGACCTGTAGGTTTGTGGGGTCGTGTTAGCGGTTTGTGCTCATGTAACCTAAGTCTAAAGTGTCAGACAATAGGTGGGTCTAGATCAATAGGTGTGGTTGTCCATTTAGCATGCAACTTGAAAAGATAATCCATTCTATACTTAGGTTGCACATCCTCAGAATCAAGAATATCATAAGGGTCTTGGCAAAAGGTTGGTGGTTTTAGGCATATAGGAACCCTCCGATCCAAACTTTTGTTTCCCCCGGAATAAGCTTCCCATAATTTCACTTCCAAACTTCTATCCTCTAAAATCAAAGTTTTTAGGATCTCTAGATTGTTACGTAGCCCTATCTAAATTATCCAAGTTCAAAAATTGTGGCTGAATTAGAATTGACTTGGGTATGGAGTTTCGAAAAACAAAATCATTATACACTTCAGGGGGTGTGGGTGAGGACTGAGGCTACTGATTAAATCATTCATTGAGTCAGGATTTGGATCCTCCAGGTTAGCCCCAATTAAATCAATTTCCCTAATTGCATGGCCATTAGATAATTCATCAAGTTGCTCAGGTCCATTCATCTCACTAAAATCATTTTTTGTAAACTCTAATACCTCAAGTGAGACTACTCTTAGAGATTAATCTTCACCCTCAGTATGAAAGAATTCTTGATCCTCATTTTTATATGTCTCGTAATCATATATTATTCCTTACTCCACAGAGACTTTTTCTTCATTTCCTGCTTCAGAGATCTCGGCTGAAAAAATCAATTCATCCTCAATTGGTTGCTCTAAATCAACCATGTCATCCCAGGTCTTATAAAATGTTTCCCCCCCTTACAGGTGCCTGCGTAAATTCCGACATTGGCTCTCCTAGAGGGGGTTCATCCTAAGAATCATCCCAAGATTGGACTAATGCAATCAAATGTTTCATCCTCAATGTTTACAACCTCTCAAGTAAAACCTCACTTGGGTCCTTATCCTCTACGTCTTGGAGCCAATCTAATAAAGAACTGTTAAGATCGTCAATCATTTTAATCAGGGGCTCTAATGCTTCAGTACCAGGTGTTGGCTGAGCTTCCAAAAGATCGTATGGTATTCCTTAAGTTAGTTAGCACCCTATCTTGGACTTGGTCTGCCTGAGCCAAATACTTTGGTTCAGGGTTGGGTGGGTTTGGGTTTAGCCTAGAGGGTCAAAGGATTGAGGTTCTTGGGGTCCTTCCTGATAATAGGTCATTTCAGGTTGTTCATTGAGGGGTGCTAGCATATACGAAGTGTAATCTTGGGGAGGGTATGGGTTATAATCCTCATATCCTTCTTGATTGTAGATTAGATCAGGTTGTTCATAGGAAGGTAGAGATCTATAATCTGTGTAGTTGTGAGAAGGATAGTATGCTGGTGCAAGGGAACTGCGATCATTGATTTTGATAAAAACAAAACACTTATTATTTAACATTTGCATTTGAGCCTAAGATTTTAGGTCAATTGCAAATGGATACAAGTGTGAAGGACATCAAGCTCGTGTCCATGGTGGATTGGAGGAGCTCGTTGGAGGAGAAGGAGCTTCACTTGGAGCGAGAGCTTGAAGATAGGCATGAAGAATAGGATAGATGTTTATTATATTCATGTACTCTATTTTTTTGTTCTTTGCTTTCTATTTCTTAGGTCATATGCTAATGATCCTCAAAGTAGTCTCCCTTGAGTCCTAGGATAGCCTACTAAACCCTAGGACACTTAGACAACTCTTAGAGAACTTATAAAATCAAAGTAGGCATCAGACAACCTGATCAGATGTCCAATCTGGAATTCAGACATCTGATCTTGACTTTTAAGACATCTGATTGTTTGATCAGGCAACCAAAACACTTAGGCTGGAAACCACTCTCTTTCTACCATGTTTAGACTTCCAGCCTTTAGTCCAGACGTCTTAGCAGATGTCTGATGACCTTACTAGACGTACAATTAGTGGAACGTTGGCTTAGAAATATGTTCTTTGAAGATTGACCCTTAATCTTCTTTCAGACGTCCGTAGAGGACCTTAGATGTCTAATATATATACGTTAGCCCTCGATTTAGCCAAAATCACTTATCATCAAAGATATAGCCATTTGTGTCTCGGGAAATTCATTCCCGCAGTTATCTTGGTTTCCAGACGTCTAGAGCTAGTGCCAGACATCTAACAAGTCATCTGACTGACCTACACAAGAACCCTATTTAGGTCTAAACCAAGTCAATAAGGAAACCCGCCTAGAATTAAATGTCTGATTTAGTTTCCAGACGTCTTAAGAGTGATTCCAGACATCTGATTCTTGACCCAGGCGTCTGATAACACTGTTAGAATAATTAATGACCCTGATTCCAGCTTGTTTTGCCTTGGGTTCATCCCCAGCAGCTACTTAAGACACCCACATCCTTCCTAAGCCTTTCTAAGCCATCTATAAATAGGAGAGGCCCCTTCCTTTATTAGATACACCATGAAACACCATTTCCACATCCATTGTGTCCTAGGGAAGAAGAAGATCATCTATAAGTGTTGTTGCACTCCGAGATTCTCTAGCCTACATTAGAAAGCACCACATTTGTTGTGCACGCGCTCTCCCACTATCGTATTCAAGAGCATTTTCGTGCCATTGCGTCAATCACACACCCACATCACTTGCTGACGCACGTCCATCAAAGGGAAGTCTTCTTTCCCTATAGTAGCTAGTTTCAATTACATACTTTGTGGCTCTATAGGATATTTTGTATTTATCTTTGGTTGGGTATTCGCTTTGCGAATTCTCATCTCCTTCAAGAGAGTAAATACTCCTCATGAAGAGGAGGGATTTTGAGATACGCTACCCTCGTGTAAGTAGCATGGTTGTAAGAGGATGAGTCACCCTCGTTTAAGTGACTAGTTAATGGATTTGATCGACTTAGTCGATCGGGAAATCCTAAGTCAAGAGACTTAGGTAGTAGCTTTTACCCAGGTTTGGGTTTCCACCTAAAAATATTTGTGTATTGATTGGATTCTTGTGCGATTTGTAAAATTAGGGTTTTAGTCTTTGCAATGCACAAAAATCACAATCACTTTAAAATTTTTAAACCTAGATAGTGGAGTATCAAGGGTCATCCAAGGAGGTAATTTGTGCAGTTATAAATCTCTTACTTGCAAATGGAAATCACCTTTCTTTTTTGTATTTTTGGAATGTGAGATTTTTATGGTTTTTGAAACAACGGGGGCAATTGTGAAATTAAAGTGCGAAGGCAACTACACTTAAGTTGTTGAAACTAAAACCTAAGTGACAAGCAAGTTCTCTTTCTAAGATCACTCTAGGTACGTGATGACCTAGAGTAATTAGATAGAGAGTGGGTGTGTACTAGGGAAAAAGTAACATGATGCAATAAGAAATGCAACAAAAAATTAAAGAAGGCAAAATTTTCCAAAAGGAAGATTTTGTTTTACAAGTAGATGCTTCTACTAAATTAAAAGCAGTAAAATAAAAGCTCAATATCCTCCTGATGATGATGATGAAGATGGAAGGGTCCTTACTCCAATTGCAGCTACTCCTGTAATTGAGAATGATTCCTCCTCCATCTCCTTGAATTGCTCCTTCAAGGTGTCTCCTCCTGCAAGCCCTAGATAGGGTGTGCCTTAGCTCCTCCATAGGTGGATGGTTTCCACCTAAAAAGCTCCTCCAAGGGTGGGCGTGCACCACCCTCAAGACCTTCTTGATGATAACGTCATCATCAACCATATTTAGCTTTAATTAGTCATATTCCATTAATAAATGCTCCTACATAATTGCCAAAGTATCGTAATTCATTGCACATCCTTTCTGAGAGTTTAACATGAAACCAGGGTTAAAAATGTAATTTTTACCATCTTACCACAAATATAGAATAACCACTGGGTTTTTTCAAGGGTTACTAAAGGTCAAATATGCATTTAAGTTTAATATGTGGGTCCATGCAAACAGAAATGGGTTTTCACGCATTTCAACAATTAATGGACATCTAAAATCCTAAAAATAGACCTGCTTAATTAAATGAGGTTCTGGTCAAGATAAAATTCATCTAAACCCTCTTTAAATCATAGAAAAATATTCTCTAGGGTTTGCCATCCTTGATTTGACCATCTGAATGCATTTTGACCAAAAATAGAGTCTCAGATAGTTAATTGCTCTAATTTGGGTTTCTATGAAATTTAACCAGTCAAACTTCATTAAAACATAAATCCAACTTCACCATCAGATTTCTTGGGTCCAAATTAGGTTTGCACCAATATTTGAGCCCAATCAAAGATCATCATGGCGTAGTTTACATTTTAGTCCTATTTAACTCTTTTCTCTCACACATATGTCCCTAACTTTTGAAATAATTACAAATAGGTCCCTAACTTTATCATCACTCTTTGCAAAATGGTCCTCACACCATTTTTGGAAGGTCAGACCTTCACTGTCGAGTTTTGAGCGAATATTTCTCGTTCGATTCTCAATCCCTTCCAAACAAGACCTTCCATGAATCCTAACTCGGCCCCAATTCCTCATGCAAATATTTTAAAGGTTCACATGTCCTATTTGCATGAAAAATGTGAGGTTACAAGCTTGTTTTCCAAGCTTGAAACCCCTCCCCATGGCCTATAAATGGACCTACGATGAGAACTCGAGCTCCTTAGCAAATTTTGGTTAGAGAGAAGCCCTCATCCTCCTTCTCTGGCCATCTCCGCACTTTGCCCCAACAACGTCGTCCATTCTCCTCTTCCGGTCGTCCAACAGCCATATTGGATGACCTATCTTCCTCCCCTCATCATTGCGTGCCTCTACGAACAAAGAAAGGGTGTTTCTCTCCTTCGTTCGTCGTCGTCGTCTCGCCATCCCTCTCGTCTTCTCCGGTGCTAGTCTATCACGATTGACCTCTTCCAGCCACCTCCTCTCCTAAGCCCCTCTATTCACTTCTCTCTCTCCCTACATCTCTTTCCCGCACTTACGACACACGCACAACAACCATTTCCCCTCAATGCCGTTATCTTCCTCCCCTTTGGTGATGCTCCGGTGAAGCCTACCCGGTACTCCACCGCATGAAAACTGTCGCCACCACCTCCACTAGCTCCATCGCGGCTCGCTCTATAAGAGCCCTCACTCAATTTTAGCTTTCATTCACCGTAACATCTCTCTAAACATGCCCACCTACGAACTCGCTCTTCAACGTCGCTACACTCACATGCACACTCTTGCACCATGCCAACCCCCTCATCACGTTTGTTGAAGACCAACGATCCTCCTGAGCATAGTTGATTGGGCCATCAGACCATGTTTTCTTATCTCAAGTCCTATGTCGGAGCTCCGTCATCACGCTTCCTTCTCTGACTATGTCCGATGTGCTCAGGCCGAGTTCATCCTCGATAATGACTCCAGGTGCTGCGGCCCACTCCCAGGAGGAGACCCAGGCTTCCAATTGAAGCATCAACAGTTTCCTTTGACTTCAATCAGACACCTTCATCCATTGCAGGTGCAGCATGAAGCAATCAGTGGGAATAATCCCACATCGTGAGCAGCAAATGCCTTTACATGGTATGAGATGAATTGATCTCATTGCCCCATTGCCTCATTGAGAATGGGGTGAGGTCCCTCTCCATGTGCACACGCACACCCTCTCCTGCAATCATGCCATGCAGGTCTTGGCTTTGATCTGATTACCCAGTTACATGGGTTCGATTAGCAAATTTCTGAGAAAAAAAAAGAAAGAGAAAATGAAGAGAGAGGGAGGGGGATTTTTGCCCTTGCTCCTGTCCGCTCTATACTTAGCCGATTTGGGAGGCTTTCGTGCCTTCGTGTTGTGGTTGTGCCTCTCACTGAGGCATGTTGGTTCTAAGCTATTGTTGTATTATTGACATGGAATAATTGGTTGATCATTGCTATTTAGTTATTTGAGAATTATTGTTAGCATACTTATAGGGGTAATTGGTGATTTAAATCACCATTTTACCCCCTTATTTTTGCAACTTGACATTGGTTTATATATAGTATTATTGGATGGAATTTTCATCATAACTTGCTCATTTTTCAACACTTGCTCCCTGCATTCAACCTCGATTTCTTTCAAGTTATAAATTTTAAGTGTTCTACACGATTTATCGGTTATACTATAGTGCATTACTTTTAAAATCCTGATTCAGAGTGTTCAACATTTTTGTGCCGTTGCCGAGGACCAACGTGCAAGTTGATCTCTTGATTGCAATATTTGATTTGATACTAACTTGCTCTATCTATTTTGTTGTGATCTGTGCAGGGGAATCCAATCAAGGAGAGTCAGACACGCACCAAATACTCTTGGGGCAGGTAAACTCTATCCACTTTCCCTTAAGCCCCTGATTCTGAAAAGGCTAAAAGAAGAAAAATCAATTAGAGCTAACTTGCATTCTATTCTTAGATTAATCATCACAAGTTGCCTGATTTGATACATTCTTTTTAGAAAACATCCCAAATCTAATTCCTGTACCTATTAGGGATTACGCTTAATTGCAAATCTCCTTGAACTATGCACTTCTTGATTTGAAGTTCAAGGAGAACATTTTTAGATCAAAATTGGACTTGGAAATAGAGTCACTTAGGGTTTCAACTTTAGAGTTTTTGGAGTGTTAGTACACAATTACTTGCATAAATGGAAACATACCCTCCCGTATCTGTGTGCCACCAAAACCCTTGATTGAAAAGATCTAATCAGAAAAACCCTAAAAATCAGGCTCTAAAATCACTTGAACCCTAAAATTGTGGACCTAATAAATTGAGAGTCATTCAGGGTGATTTCTGGGTCTTGACCTAGATTTCATTCTGCCATCTTTTAGGGTAGGTCAGGTGAAGTTGACCTACATTGTGGGCCAACCAACCTCAAAATTAGGTCATGAGTCGAATTAACTTCTAATCAAGTGGAATTAAGGGCACAAATTAGGACTTAAAACTGGTAGACTTAAGAGGTCAAGTTATCCATTCTGGTCTACCTGGATCCACGGTGACAAGGGCGGGTGGGGGAAACCCTGTAACCCATGGGGAGATCTACCATGTAGGGGTCTTTGCAGGACTATCCCTTCCTGGCTGCCCAGGTAATTCTCAGGTGGATGATTTTTTGATCAAGGGGTATCATCTGCCTAAAACCTCTATAGTCATACAAAAATCTTTAGGTGCCTTGATTGGGTCCAATTCATATCCAGTCCCTCATCTATTCTTTAAAGAAAGCACGTAGGAAGCTCCTTGGGTTTTTAACCTAAGAGGCCTCATTAGATCTTCTACGAGATTCCTGATCTGATCGGATCACTTCGATCTGAACCTGAATTTGATTCTACATTCTAATCCACCACCTGATTTGAAAATGCAGCTTGGCAATTTAGGAAGACCATTTAGGAAACTTGAATCCCGAATGTCCATGAGAGATAGAATGATTGAGGATGTCCTGAAATTTTATGGAGTTGATGACAAAACCTCAAATCTAGCCAGCACGATTCAGGTTAATATCCCAGAAACGACAACCTTTATTGCAAATTGTGTTCAATTAATATTGACACAAATAACAAATGGATCAACTCGGGATATTCTCATGACAGGATATATTAAGTTGGAAAAATTGCATAACTTTGAATACCTTTAATGCATGACAAATCATGTACTTTGGGAAAGACACCAAGATGACCTTGAGAAACGGGAAGAGATGATAAAATTGTTGAAACAGGTTATCGATCAAAAATACCCGTATATTCCCTAAGCATTTAATGAAATATCTTGGCATAAGACTGAGGATCAATCTGATTTCCTAAACCTCGGGTTTGAGAATCAAGGTTGTTGTGGATCCCCAACCCTGATGGAATATGATCCAACTTATATGTAGACTGATTTTAATGTTGTGGCCTGATCTTGAGATAGGTTGGGAGGATCCAATTGAAGGTGTTCTCAATTTCAAGCCAGCCTTAGAGATATGAGAACCTGGTTTGCCTAGCTTTGAATTCCCAGACACCTGTAATGATGAGCTTAAAATAGAACTCCTTGAGAACGCAAATCCCAAGCCTTATCCTGTTTAGGTAATTCTCGAGGATGATTCTGACATCCCAATAGAGCCCAGCCTAGATTTTAATGTTCCAATCCCTACCTTTAACCTAGAATCGGGATTCGAGCCTATTGGGATAATTATGAAGCCATATATGATGAGACTTAGATTTTCGAGTTGAACTATGATTGTGGGCCTATGTTTGAAGACTACACCTCTCCAGACTCCTCTGAGATACATATCGATTTATTGAAAATCATGCCAATCTACGACATAGAAACCGAGGAGATGGAAGAGTTGGATTCGATTGGGTCTGTCCTAGGAGCCAAGAACCTGAGCCCATGCCTAATAAGGACACCTTTTTGAGTTCGGATTCTGAGTTTAGGTTAGATCCAAGTCAGGTTGCTGCTTCTCCATATCTCGATCCATTTTGTGGTGGAACGTCTGATCTGGAATCAGGTTCAGAACATGATCTTTGCAAATTCTCCGATGATTTTGAATCTTACTCTGATTTCGGAGAATCTTTATTTCCTAACGACTATGAGCCAATTTACAACCTCAGCTTCCATGACCCATTCTTCGACTCTGACTTTGAGGTCCTTGATCCCGAGATCATTGATTCAAAATCGAGTTCCATTGACTTGGAATCATTCCTTTATGATCTACGGAATTTAGAAACTACAAATGCCGAGAGTGTATGCAATCCAGATTTTAAATCTTTTCTTGACTCTGATTTACATGATCCTATAAACACTCTTCAGGCCTTTACATTTGATTTTGATGGACTCTATGAGGACTTTCTAGATACACCTACCTTTGAACCTTTTCTAGAAGAGCCCTCACATACAGTTCTCTTTGAAGCCACCTCTTCTACAACACATACAGAACCTTCTCAAATTCGATCCCACCCTCGACTCGCAAGCAGAATTAACTTCTACTCTAACTCTCCTCTTAATGATGCAGTCGCATATGATTCTCCATCTTTTGATTGGGTTTCAGACTTTAATCAGACTACTAATCACATCCCATCCTTCTCTAATCACTCTTGTAGGGTTCCTGCATCCTCCATAGACTCTTTTGCATTTGAGGATCCCTACTTTGACCAAGCTGAATCGAATCAGCCAAACCTTGGATTTTCATTTCCACATCCTTTTGAGTCACAAAATATCTGTTGGGCACCATATCTCGTAATCCACATCCATCAACCCACCAGAAAAATTAGGTTTGGGCTGCATCATCAGCCTGTCAATTTAAACAAGCACCTAGTTGGACCAATCAGGCTTTTAATCAAGGTGCTTGTTCTACAAAATTCATCTGATTTGACCACTCCTCCTTGACAACTTTCTGCTCGGCTGAAGGCATTGAATTTAGCGCTTAACGGGAGGCAACCCATCATTTAAAAAACTTGAGACCCTTCTGATTATCCTTTTGAGCTTCATGTCTACTGCACTCTGAGTTCAATTTTAAAATAGTCGACTCCACTTTTGGTATTCATATCAAAGCTTGAAATCATCTACCGCAGTCAACTTGACCCATTTGCACACTCTTTTGACCCTGTTCTAATCCTTGAGCCCAAGATGATTTCATACCCTCTGGTTTACAATGAGGACATTGCAAAACATAGGCATGGGGGTGTTAAAGTGCAAACACATAGAAATTCAAGTTTCTGAGAGGTTCTCACAAAAAATTTACATATTCCAAAAAACCAAAAAAAAAATGAAAAAATAAAAAAATGGAGAAAGGGGAGGAAATTTTGAGAAAATTAATTGCATATCATTTTTTTTTAGAAGGAAGAGAGGAGGTGATTTAAATGTTAAAAAGGAGTTACAATTTGAAATAAGAAAGGGATAGTCATTAGTAAAAAATTATGGAATCTATTTAAGTTTTAGACCAAATCAAAACAAAAGCAAAAATAAGTCTTAGAATAACAGAGAGACAAAGAGATTAGTATGAGTGCTGATCTTAGGCTAATTGGGCTTGTTTTAGGGCTTAAAAATTCACGTGCCCGTTAAGATCTGGATAGTCCTCAAGAGGTTGGGGAAAATGCAAAGCTTATGTACTAGGTCTAAGGCTTAGGGCTTTTTTTTGGGCCTCGTTAATTGACCTTTGGTTTGGGGGATTCAGTAACCTAAGCACCCTAATCCACACACAAGTTTGGTTCAGTACACTTAATAATTAAAATCACGCAAATGCGTTAATTCTGTTATGAAAAAAGCCACCTAGATGAGGAGTGGCTTATAAACACAAGTTGATTTGGACGAGTTTCCAGTGTGGAGAGGCGTGAAATTCTCCTCGAAGATGCGCAATAGCATACCATCTCCTCGGTGCTTGTCTCCTAGGATATCTAAATATCCTACCGGAGGCATGTAAGCACCTTGTGCTGGTTCAGGTGCCATGGGTGGGATTATCCCGAAATGTCGATTGCCAGGGTCTGAATTTAGCTATAGAACGCCATGGGTGGCACTATCTCAAAGTGTCGAAAGCTAGGGTTCTGGAAGTTGCCATGGGCGGTGCTATCCCAAAGCATCGATTGCTAGGGACCCTGCGAGGATTGATGGTGGGAACAAGGAATCTGATACAGACCGTATTTTTGAGCCAATCTGATGCTAGAAATAATCAAGAAAAAGAGAGAGAAAGCTCTCCAAAAATGAAAAATATTCTTCTATCCCTTTCTCTTATAAAAATGCTCTGCAAACTAAACCTGGACTAACCATGTTACAATCACAGGTGCTTTAACCGCTGGGTCCAACAAACCTTAGGATAGTTCCTGTGGGCCTTAGAAATCTTCGCGGAAGACTGAGGCTAAAGCTTGTCAGGTCTGGATCTTGATTGGTACTTGAGTACCTCTAGGCGTACCATTAGCATTCTGACATAATTTTTGAAAAGAAGAAAGAATTAGGACTTTTGAGCTTCAAAGCATGGTCAAGAAATCAAGTTCATGTCATAAGATTTTGCTAAGGGACTAGCAACAGTTTGGCATGTGGGTATGATGATAATGTCATCATCAACCATATCTAGCTTTAATTGGTCATATTCCATTAATAAATGCTTCTACATAATGGCCAAAGGATCGTAATTCATTGCACGTCCTTTTTGAGAGTTTAACATGAAACCAAGGTTAAAACTGTAATTTTTACCATCTTATCACAAATAAAGAATAACCATGGGATTTTTTCAAGGGTTACTAAAGGTCAAATATGCATTTAAGTTTAATAAGTGGGTCCATGCAGATAGAAATGGGTTTTCACGTATTTCAAGAATTAATGGACAGCTAAAATCCTAAAAATAGACCTGCTTAATTAAATGAGGTTCTGGTCAGGATAAAATTTATCTAAACCCTCTATAAATCATAGAAAAATATTATCTAGGATTTGGCATCCTTGATTTGACCATCTGAACCCATTTTGACCTAAAATAGAGTCTAAGACAGATAATTACCCTAATTTGGATTTGTATGCAATTTAACTAGTCAAACTTCATGAAAACCTAAATCTGACTTCACCATCAGATTTCTTAGGTCCAAATTAGGTTTATTCCAAAATTTGGGCTCAATTGGAGATCGTCTTGACCTAGTTTACATTTCAGTCATGTTTGACTCGTTTCTTACACATATGCCCCTAACTTTCAAAATAATTGCAAATGGGTCCCTCACTTTATCATCGTTCCTTGCAAAAAGGTCCTCATGCCATTTTTGGAAGGTCAGACCTTCACCGTCGAGTTTCGAGCGAGGATTTCTCACTCGATTCTCAATGAAACACTCTCAAAATTGAAAGGAAGATTCCTTGAGGAATTCCCTTCCAAACGACACCTTCCATGAATCCTAACTTGGCCCCAATTCCTCATGCGAACCTTTTGAAGGTTCACATGTCCTATTTGAGTGAAAAATGTGAGGTTACAATCTTGGTTTCCAAGCTTGAAACCCCTTCCCATGGCCTATAAATGGACCTATGATGAGAACCCGAGCTCCTTAGCAAATTTTGGTCAAAGTCATGCCCTCTTCCTCCTTCTCCAGCCATCTCCTCACTTTGCTCTGGTGACATCCTCTATTCTCCTCGTCCAGTCATCCAACAACCAAATTGGATGGCCTATCTTCCTCCCCTCATCGACGTGTGCCTCTTCAGACAAAGAGAGGGTGTTTCTCCCCCTTGTTCGTTGTCACCACCTCACCGTCCCTCTCATCTTCTTTGGCACCGATCTGCCATGACCGACCTTTTCTAGCCACCTTCTCCTCTCCTAAGCCCCTATATCAACTTCTCTCTCTCCCTACTTCTCTTTCCCGCACTTACAACACACGCACGACCACCGTTTCCCCCTAGTTCTCCTAAACCTCCATGCTGTGCTTGTGTCCCACTAAGGCTTGTTGGTTCTAAGCTACTGTTGTATTACTTACTGACGTGGAATAATTAGTTGATCATTACTGTTTAGTTATTTGAAAATTATTGTGAGCATACTTAGAGGGGTAATTGGTGATTTAAATCACCATTTTACCCCCTTCTTTTTGGATCTTGACATTGGTTTATATATATACTATTGTTGCATGGAATTTTCATTATAACTTGCTCATTTTTTTTGGCAATATTGTGATCTTTGAGGTTAGTTGCAGCACTTGCACCCTACGTTCGACCTCGAATTTCTTTCAAGCTATAAATTTTTAGTGTTCTACGCGATTTATCAGCTATACTACAATGCATTACTTTTAAAATCCCAATTCAGAGCGTTCAACACTCCTCCAAAAGTCTTCCTTGCTTGGCTTCTACTCTGGCTAGCTTGGGTACAAGAGAGAAGAGAAGAGGGGAAGGCACTAAGAGGACAAAGTGTCCCCTTAATCTTCTTCTTCTTCTTCTCTTGGCCATGGGCTATAGGGTAGATATAGGTGGAAAATAATGCAACCAAAGGTGCTCTAATGGTGGTGGGTGGTGGTCCTTTTATAAGAGTGGAAGGGGGTTAAGGGTAGTTAGTGGATGGAGGGTTAAGATGGCTTGTAGAGGGTGGTTAGGAGATCTTAGGGTGGATAATGGGTGGCGCCAAAATGGGGGGATGCATGGCATTTGGTGCCAACCCTAGGTGGGGACTAGGGTTAAGGATAGATGGTGGTAGGGTTAGGTGGCGTGTAGGATATGTGTAGGGTTAGAATGGTGTTGTAGTGTGGTGGTTGGTGAATGGAGGGTGGATATAAGGTGGTTCCAAGGGGAAGGTTGCATAAGGTGGTGGTTGGTGTGGGTTGAAGTGAAGTTGGCACCACTTTATGTTGGCTAGGGGAGAGGGTTAGGTGGCACCACCAGATGAAGGGTTAGGATAGGTTGGAGGGTGGTGTGTAGGGTGTAGATTGGAGGTGGTGTTGTATCCAAATGAAGGGTTGTGGGAGGTGGTTTTTAGTGCCAACTAGGGTGTGGTTTAGGGTAGTTAAGGGGGGTAAAGGTTGGTGCCAAAGGAGGGTTTCTAGAAGGGGTTAGGTGGGTGGTAGGGATGGCTTTAGGTGGTGATGTGTAGGGCTAGGAATTAGGCACATGTTGGTGCCAATATGAAGGAGTGCCTAGGGTGTTTTTGGTGCCAACATGAAGGGGTGTGAGTGGTGGAGGTTAGTGTGGGTTGGTGACAAAAGAGATGGGTTAGGTTAGGGTTAGTTAGGGTTAAGGGGGAAGGGTGAACGGCCATGGAGTTGGAGTAGGTTGGGAACTTTGCTAAGCTAGCTAAGCTAGCTTAGTTAGTAGAAGATGGTGGAGCTAGGGTTTGATGAAGAAGGAGTTGGGAAAAAGATTCTGGAGCTAAACTAGTGCTACACTGGAGCTGAGGGAGCTGGGGGAGTCTTCATGAAGACTCAACTACTAGCTTAGCTAGCTACTTCTCCGATTAGTAACTAAGCTAAGATAGTTGAGTTGATTTGAGCTGACTTCAACCTAACTGGAGCTAGGTTGAGCTAGATCTGCCTCTGATGGAGACTCTTGAGCTAGCATAGCTACTAGTTGACAAGTAGTAGTTAAGTTAGGAAGAGTTGAGTTGCAATGAGCTAAGTGGAGCTGAAGGGAGCTGGTGTTGAGCTGAAGTCAACTTAGTTGAGCTAGTTGGAGCTCCCAATGAACTAGCTGGAGCTGAGATGAACTAGACTCAACAAAGTCAAGCTGGATCTGAGCTAACTAAAACTAATGTCAACTTAACTGAGCTAGTTAGAGCTCCTAGTAAACTAAATGGTGCTTGGATGAACTAGACACAATCAACTTGAGCTAGGTATGAGCTGACTTGATCTAGGTTTAGCTAGAATGAGATGCCCTAAGCTGCATCCAGCCAAGATGAGCTGAATAGAGCTAAATGGTGCCAAGCCTAACACAAGTAAGCTGGTATCAAGCTAAGAGGAGCTAGATCTAGCTGAGTTACATCTTAATTGAACTTCTTTTTCAACAATTTCCTACATGAGCATCAGGATTCTAAGGTTCTGCTTATCTATTTGAACCCTAACACTCAAATAAACATGTTAAAAATAACAAAATAATGCAATGCATGCCAAACCTATGTGATGCCTAAATGCAACCCAAAAACCCATTTGCGGAGTTAAAATCCTAAGAGCCAAGTATGTTCAAATGCGTAAGAATGATGACAAACTGGTGTTTATCACATCCCCATGCTTATCATTTGCTAGTCTCTTAGCAAAACTTTAATTTTTAAAAAATGAAATTTTGGGAAAATCTAATTTTTTCAACTTTTGAGGAGAAAGAGATTACGGGATGTTCGTTGATCTAAGTATAAGAGGTATAGGATTTGTTAAAGATAAACATCGAGATTTGTTTTCGAATCCAAAAATTAGAGGAAGCAGGATCAATATATCCACCAAAAAAATTCACAGAGTAACCCTTTGTTAATTTAAATGACTCGAAATTTTTATATTTAGGATTTTCTAGCTCTTGAATCTGATTCGCAACTTGCAATAACCATTAAAATCGTCTGTCTATGCTTCTAAAAAGGCAACATTTATAAGGGTGTGTTTTTGGTTTAAAACTTCTTTTTCTCTCCCCCATGCTTATTTTTAGCTTTGCTTACAACAGATGTGTCAGGATCATCATTTCGGTTACCAATCCTCAAGGGGGCTCTAGCACCAGTAGTTTGAGATAGCACTATCCATGACACCACCCAGGAGCCCCCAACCCCAAAACACATTGTGGTGCAAAGGGGCGCTCCAAGCAAACTCAAGCTCTTACTCCAACACTACAGGTAGAGCACCGTCCAAGACACTTGAGCTGCAAAAATGCGCTTTAATTCTCTATCTAAAGATATGAAATATAGATATAGAGCAGCGCCGAGGCGGTAACATGTTGACATCGCATCCTCAAAGGAGGCATTTTCCTCCTTCTCGGTGGTGGGAACTCAAACTAATAATTTGCTTCAGACTTTTACTAAGGGCAAAAAAGGGGGGTTTTTCTAAATTTTAGTTGTTTTCAAGTGTTGGCCTGTGTGAGAAATTTGACACAAGAAATTTTACACGAGATGCAAGTTTTTGAATCAGCTAATACTTTCCATATTACAAAAGAGGATCAAGTCACTTGAACTATCATAAGTTCAGGTGGAATTTTAGAGAAGGATATTTGATTTAGTTAAAAGGTAGACCCTAAAATTCTAATAATTTGATCCGTATCCTTATCCCTAGTTTGTTACCTCCCATCCAGTGTTATCTTTTACGCCATTCAGCTAGACATAATGTGCATCAGTGATCACCAGTGGTTGGGTCAGTTAAATCAAATGATTCTGAAAGAAGATTCGAGGTATGATCCAAATAGGGCTTTAAATGCTGGTCCTTGACTTGAAAACTAGTATTAGTTTTTGGATCGAAAAGATCAACAGCATCATAAAGATATATTTTAAGGACAATAAAAGGGCTGATCCATTTTGTTTCTAACTTGCCAGGAAAAATAAGTAATCTTGCATCGAAAAGCCAAACACATTAATTGACGTCAAAATATTTCCAAACAATATATTTTTCATGAATTTCTTTGTTCGGTCTTTGTAAATCTATGCATTTTCATATGAAAAATTATGTAATTCTTTCAGTTTTATTAATTGTAATTTCCTATGAATACTGACGTTAGATAGATCCATATTTAATTGCTTTATTGCCCAGAAATCCTTATGTTCAAGTTCTACCAAGAGATGGCATGCCTTACCAAAAATCAAACGGAAGGGAGACATGCCAAGCAAGGTTTCAAAAGTAGTACGGTAGGCCCATAAAGCATCATCCAATTTGTTGGACCAGTCTTTACGATTGAGTCTAACCGTCTTTTGTAAAATATTTTTTATTTCCCGATTAGGAACTTTTGCTTGGCCATTTGTTTGGGGCTGATAAGGAGTGGAAATTTTGTGATTAACGCCATATTTAGAAAGAAGGTGACGAAATTGTGAGTGAGTGAGGTGTGAACCTCCGTCACTGATAATGGTCTTAGGAATGCCGAATTTTGAGAAAATATTTTTCTTTATGAATTTGACAACCACACGGTGATCATTGGTGTGGGTGGGTATTGCTTCAATCCATTTAGATATGTAGTCGACTGTGACTAGTATATGCAAATACCCACTAGAGTTGATGAACGGTCCCATGAAGTCGATTCCCAATAAATCAAAAATTTCAACCTCTAAAATTGGATTAAGGTGCATCATATCCTCCTGAGTCATGTTGCTGATGCTCTGGCAGGGCACACAGGACTAAACAAAAGAATGAGCATCTTTGTATAGGCTGGGCCAAAAGAATGTAGAATTGAGTATCTTAGCTGTAGTTTTCTTGCCCGAAAAATGTCTATCGCAGGCCATTTAGTGACAATGTGTTAGAATATCATGGATTTTTGTCTCAGGCACACATCATCTAATGACCTAATCGACACAAATGCGAAAAAGGTTGGGCTCCTCCCAAAAATAATATTTAATATCCACAAAGAGTTATCCCTTTTGGTTTTTGGCCAATCAGAGGGGATTTGTTCTATTGCTAGATAGTTTGCAATGGGTGCAAACCACGAGAGAGTATTGGCAGCTAAGATGCTTTCATTAGGGAATTGATCAAGGGGGTTAGCATGTCATTCATCATAAGATGAGAGAGATGGTCGGCCACTACATTTTGTGACCCCACCTTATCCTTGATTTCCAGGTCAAATTCCTGGAGCAGCAGGATCCACAGGATAAGGTGGGGTTTCGCATCTTTTTTGGTCAGCAAATATTTAAGTGTTGAGTGGTCAGTATAAATGGTGACATGTGACACCAAGAGATAAGATCAAAATTTTTCTAGGGCAAAGACAATGGTAAGAAGTTCTTTTTTAGTAACCTTGTAATTCCGTTGTGCATCATCAAAGGTTATGCTAGCATAATAGATCACAACGGGCTTCTTGTCAACTCTTTGTCCTAGAACAACCATCACAGTAAAATCAGAGGCATCGATCATGAGTTCAAAGGGATAATTCCAGTTAAGTCCTTGTAAAATTGGTGGCTCTGTAACATCCTTCTTCAACCTCAGAAAACTCTCCAAGCATTGGGCATTGAAATCAAATGGTAGGTCTTTGGTAAGTAATTGACTTAAGAGCTTGGAGATTTAGGAAAATTTTTTGATGAAATTATTGTAGAAACCCACATGCCCTAAAAAAGAGTGGATCTCTTTCATAGTAGTGGGTGGTGGGAGATTAGAGATGGCATCAATTTTTGCTCGATCTATCGCAATTCCTTTCTTGGAAATAACATGGCCCAGGATAATACCTTCCTGGACCATGAAATGACTTCCTTCCCAACTGAGGAAGAGATTAACTTCTATGCATTTTTGGAAGGTTCTTTCAATATTCCGGAGACAAAGGTCAAAAGAATCTCCAAAAATAGAGAAGTCATCCAAAAAGACTTCCAGACATTTACCTACCAAGCTAAAGTCGTATGTGCATTGCAAAGACTGAAGGGCATTCTTCGGAAGGCAAAGGTTCCGAAGGGGTAGGTTAATGTACTTTGTCTTGGTTCTCAGGATGGATTGCTACTTGATTATAGCCAAAAAAACCATCAAGAAAATAATAGAATTAGCATCTGGCTAATCGCTCCAGGATTTGATCAATAAAGCGGAGAAAAAAGTGGTCCTTCATTGTGGCAATGCTCAATTTTCTGAAATAGATGCACATAAGCCAAGAAGAAGCAGTTCGAGTGGCTATGATTTCCCCATGTTCATTGGTGACAACTGTTAGTCCAGCCTTTCTGGGAACTACTTGAGTGAGACTAACCCAGGAGTTGTCAAAAATGGGGTAAATGATATTAGCATCAAGCCACTTAATAATCTCCTTTTTGACCACCTCCTGCATAGTAGGGTTCAGGTGCCTTTGTGGTTGGCGGGAGGGGCGAGAATCATCCTCTAGGTAGATGCGATGGGTGCAATAGGATGGATGAATACCCTTAAGGTCAGAAAGGGTCCAGCCAAGAGCTTTTCTATTTTTACTTAAAACATGGAGAAGTTTTTCTCCTTGTGCCCCAGTAAGTCCAAAGTTGATAGTCAAGGGCATGGTTTGATTCGATCCCAGGAAAACATATTTAAGGGAGTCGGGCAAAGGTTTCAACTCTAGTTGAGGGCCCGGCTACGAAAGAATTTTTGCTATAGAAGTGAGAGGTGAAGTGAGAGTTAAGGGTTTAGCTGGAGTGTTAGCTGAAGAATATGTGGTTAAGGTGGGAGGGTGGGATGAAATGGATTGTTCAGGAATTGTGTTAATTGCAAAATAGGAACCCGTGTGTGAAATTTGCATTGTTTGCTCCATTATATTTTCAATTTTTGTATCTTAGTCATCAAAGAAATCAGGTTCTTGGAATTGCCTAGAAGCTTGGAAAATGTCAAGGGTAACAGATTCACTGCCACACATGATCTTCATCTTGCCAGAATCACAATCAGTATTGGCACGGGCGGTGGCTAAAAATGGTCTTCCAAGAATTATAGTGAGAAACTTTAAAGCTTCCGATACCTCTATATCTAAGACTAAAAAGTCTACAGCAAATAGACAATTTTTGACCCAGACAAGGACATCCTCAACAAATCCCCTTGGTTTGATTGTAGATCGGTCTGCTAATTGAAGAGTAACCTCAACAGGCTTTAATTCTCTGATCTTAAATTCCTCAAAAACCACCATGGGGATAAGATTAATCGAGGCATCGAGATCCAGTAAAGTGCGATAAAAAGAAGTGTCATTAATGACCACTTGAATCAGGGGACGCCTGAATCTTTTCTCTTAAGAGGCAGTTTGCTGCATAGCTGAGCAAACTATCTCTGGAAGGATCACCTTTCCTAAGTCTCGAGGCTGCCTTTTGGGAGTACACAAATCTTTCAAAAATTTGGCGTAGGCAGGGATATATTTTATGGTGTCTAGGAGAGGGATATTAATTTCTACTTACCCAAAAAGATTCATTAATTCCATATCATTGGGGTCAGATTTCTTTCTCTTGGTGTGTGAAGAGTGAAGGGCTTATGGGAAGGGTATTGGGTTTTCCTGTTTTGCATTTTCAGGTTCCTGAACAGGGTTAAAGGACGAGGGAGAAGAGCTGATCTATGCTTCATTGAAGCGGGTTTCTTTAGTAGGCAAGGGATCTTCAGTGGTTTTCCTGTTCCTCAAAGTAACTACATTTGCGGTATGGTTGTTTCTAGGAGGAGGACAAGAAACCTGACTGTGGTTGAAACCGAGGGGATGCTGAGGTTCTGGGTGAATGGGCTAACTGGGACATCCATCTTGGAATTGATTTTGTGGATTAGTAGGATTGGGCATGGGTTGGGATGGTAGATTGCAAGCAGGTCCATGATCCGGGGTAACCTTAACTTGATGCAGCAAGTTGGTTATCATGCGAGTTACTTCCATCATTTGATTCTGCATATCTTGCAGAATCTTCATGACCTGAGTATTAATATCATCCTGGGATGGGGTAGGTTGATATGCAGGTTGCCCATAATTCCCAAATTGATTTTGTTTGGGAAACAGAATCGGTTCAGAGCATTCCAAGAGTGATTCGAGTTGGTCCTCAAGTTTTGATTGTAAGTGTTGGAGGGGTTTCTAAATTGCTCTTGGAGAGCATAAATATTTACAATGGTGGGATCAAGAATATTCTGATTTAGATAATCAAAATTCCCAGTCTTATCGTGTGTGAAATTAACAGGAAATTGATGACCAGCAGGTGTGGCATCAATGTTGTTTGTGTGTGGAGAGTTAGTGTGTGGAGAGTTAAAGTGTGGAGCTTGTTTGTGTGTGAGCTTTTCTTCCATTTTTTTTGGTGTATTTGCATCTGGTCCAGTCTTTGAGCTATCATGTATAGATCATCTTGAGTGACTAGAACAGAGGTGGATTTGGAGTCAATTTCATTGACTCCAAGTCTTGGGTTTTGAGTTCTACCGAAAGTGTCCTTTGAAGTCATACTAAATGAGTTTTCACTCATTTCTTCAAAAAGGAGGTGGGCACTTTCAGCATCCTTATTATGGAAATTACCCCCACATGAGGCATCCACGAATCTCTTTAATTGATCTTCTAATCCATGATAAAAGATCAGTACTAACTGCCATTGTGGAATTTCATGGTGGGGACAACTTCTTAGAAGTTCTTGGAATCTTTCCCAAGACTCATGGATGGTTCACATTTTTTTGTTGAAAGGTCGTTATGGATCTTCTTAATGCATTAGTACAACCAATCGGAAAAATGTTTTTAAGAAAAGTGCTCTTTAAATGGGGCCAGGTGGTGATAGGGCACCCAACTATTCTAACCTAGTGTGAAGCTTTTTCTTTTAAAGAGAGAGGGAAAAGTCTCATTAACCACACGTCTTCCTGCACATTGCAGGAATAGGTGGTTTGAGTGAGGCCAGTTAATTCCTCGAGATGACAAAAAGGGTCCTCACTCGGAAGACCATGGAAATGTTTGATTAGGTTTAGAATGGCTGGTTTGATCTCAAAATCCCCTTGTGGTATGACCACCCCATGTCTTTCCTCATAATTGGTAGGATCATAAAAATCCTTAAGAGGAACGACAAGTTACTGACGGGGTGGCGGGTTTTGCCCTTGGTTGGCAAGGTTCATAACAATCCTAGCCAAATTTTCTTCGTTTTGTTGAAGTCGAACTAGATGGTCGACCATAAAGGCAAAGGGGTTTGCATTTTGAGTTTGGATTTGAGGGCCACCAAGCCTTGCGGGATTTTCTGGTTGGAATTGGAAATTTTTTTGTCAGTTTCCTAGGTTTTCCATATTAATAGTTGAGAAAGAAGAAGAAAACAAAGATTTTCTAGTGTGGAGGGCAAAATCAGATGGTCCCTCGAGATGTGGGTTTTGGGACCTTCACCCGTGCATGAACTCTTTGGAAGAAATGGAGGGGAGGAGAAGAGAGAGAGATGAGAGAAAGTCTACAATTCAAACAAACAAGCCTAGTATTGTCTCAAGGTTGACTCCTTAAAACCAAAGACTCGGGAACCCAATAAGTAAGAAATCAGTAAGTGAACCCAATTCCAAAAGAGAGCTTGGCTAGACTAAAGAGGTGGATTGTGCCTAAGCATTTCCTGGAAAAACCAGGGGCTTGTGTAAACCCGCACCCGTTGTTTGACTTTCCTCTAAGTCTGATGCCACGTTGTCTAAAGGAAGTAGAAGCGCTTAGTGATTCTTAAATATTGGATATCAAGGTTAAAGTGGATGAAGTCCTTAAGTGGTCAAGTAACTACTTGTTTTAGAGTTAGTCATGGGTGCTAAAATGTGCGCGGGAATGCGGAAGGCATTGATTGGGGTAATGCCCTATTATTTCAATTTTTTTTTGTGTGTGCAAGATTGGAAAAGTGATTCCAATTAGCAATCAAGTTGATACAATATTTAAATGTATTTTTGCTTTCAGGATTTACTTTAGCTTAGTGCATTTTAGGGTTTTTCTCTTTAAGTATTCAAACAAGTTTGATATTCTGCAAACAAAAGGAAATTAGGTTGTATTGGTGAAGATAAGTTTCCATTAATTTGTGAGACTAAAAATTTGAAAAGAAACCCTAATTGAATTGATCCTAAGACAGAAATTTTACTACCAATGAATTTGTTTGAAACTTTCTTTTTAAGTAGTGGTCCAAACAAAGCAAGCAATACCACTAATGTATAGAAAATTAAACAAGGATTCCAAAATATTTTTTTGTGATTTTAGGAATTTGTTCAATATTTTTAAGAGATTTTTCTTTATGCTGGTGTTAAAGTCCAGAAATGATACCTTAGGGTATTTTGGACTTTTCAGTACCACCACTGACCACTAAAAGTTTTTTGTGATTTTATGTGATGTGTAGAATTTTACAAGGATTCTAGAAAGATAAATTTCACAAAAATTGGATGATTATAAAAATTCCTAAAATTTGCAAACAGTAGCAAAATAAGAAGATTAGAGGAGGTGACCCCTAGTCCACGAATTTTTAAACATTTTATACAAATCCAATTGCTCTAAAATTTGGAACAAATATTCCGCACTTGATTTGGAATCACTGGGTGAAATGTCAAAATTTTAGGAGGCCTGTGGTGTTTGAAATTGATTTTTGAAGTCCGAACAAAAATCTAGACTCGAAAATCAAACTACCAACACTTGAAGTGGAGTGGTGTCTAATGATGCAAACAAGTAGCCAATTGATTTTTAAATGAAACCACTCCACTTAACTTAATTTTTTGAGATCCTGAAAAACTAGTTTAATGTGTTTAGATAGTTTTTTAGGGCTTGTGTGACCAGTTCAAGATTACCAACCTAAATTAATTCGCAGGAAGAAAAGGTACTTTAAGCTCCAAAATATCTTGCTTTATTCCTGAAATTCCTAAACACACAAGAGAAAGAGAGACAAGGGGTTGAGATCCGCTTAACAAGCAAGAGAAATAATTAAAGCAAAGCCGTGCCTCCCCTGCAATGATGCCAAAAAGTGATTGGATTTTTGGGCGGTTTGTAAAATTAGGGTTTTAGTTGTTGCAACGCATAAAAATCACAATCGCTTTTAAATTTTTAAACCTAGATAGTGGAGTATTTAGGATCATCCAAGGAGGTAATTTTTGTAGTTATAAATCTCTTACTTGCAAATGGAAATCAACTTTCTTTTTTGTATTTTTGGAATATGAGATTTTTAGGGTTTTTGAAACAATAGGGGCAATTGTGAAATTAAAGCGAGAAGGCAACTACACCTAAGTTGTTGAAACTAAAACCTAAGTGGCAAGCAAGTTCTCTTTCTAGGCTCACTCTAGGTACATGAAGACCTAGAGTAATTAGAGAGAGAGTGGATGTGCACTAGGGAAAAAGTAACAAGATACAACAAGAAATGCAACAAAAATTTAAAGAAGGCAAAATTTTACTATAGGAAGATATTGTTTTACAAGTAGAGGAATGCTTCTATTAAATTAAAAACAACAAAATAAAAACTCAATATCCTGCTGATGATGATGATGAAGATGCAAGGGTCCTTGCTCCAACTGCGGCTACTCCCAAAGTTGAGAAGGATTCCTCCTTCTCCTTCCCCTTGAATTACTCCTTCAAGGTGTGTCTTCCTCCTGGCAAGCCCTAGATGGGGTGTGCCTTAGCTCCTCCATAGGTGGATGGATTCCACCTCAAAAGCTCCTCCAAGGGTGGGCGTGCACCACCCTCAAGACCTCCTCCAAAAGTATTCCTTGCCTGGCTTCTCCTCTGGTTGGCTTCGGCACAAGAGAGAAGGGAAGAAGGGAAGGCACCAAGGGGATAGAGTGTCTCCTTAACATTCTTCTTCTTCTTCTTCTCTTAGCTGTGGCCTACAGAGTAGAATATAGGTGGAAAATAATGCAACCAAAGGTGCTCAAATGGTGGTGGGTGGTGGTCCTTTTATAGGAGTGGAAGGGGGTTAAAGGTAGTTAGTGGATGGAGGGTTAAGATGGCTTGTAGGGGGTGGTTAAGAGATCTTAGGGTGGATAATGGGTGACGCCAAAATGGGGGGATGCATGGCATTTGGCGCCAACCCTAGGTGGGAACTAGGGTAAAGGGTAGATGGTGGTAGGGTTAGGTGGCATGTAGGATATGTGTAGGGTTAGGATGGTGTTGTAGTGTGGTGGTTGGTGAATGGAGGGTGGATATATGGTGGCGCCAAGGGGAAGGTTGCATAAGGTTGTGGTTGGTGTGGGTTTAATTGAAGTTGGTGCCACTTTATGTTGGTTAAGGGAGACGGTTAGGTGGCACCACAAGATGAAGGGTTAGGATTGGTTGGAGGGTGGTGCGTAGGGTGTAAATTGGAGGTGGTGTTGGTGCCAAATGAAGGGTTGTGGGAGGTGGTTTTTGGCACCAACTAGGGTGTGGTTTAGGGTAGTTAAGGTGGTTAAGGTTGGCGACCTAGGAGGGTTTCTAGAAGGGGTTAGGTGGGTGGTAGGGATGGCTTTAGGTGGTGATGTGTAGGGCAAGGAATTAGGCACATGTTGGCACTAATAAGAAGGTGTGCCTAGGGTGTTTTTGGCACGAGTATGAAGGGGTGTGAGTGGTGGTGGTTAGTGTGGGTTGGCGCCAAAAGAGATGGGTTAGGTTAGGGTTAGTTAGGGTTAAGTGGGAAGGGTGGACGGCCATGGAGTTGGAGTTGGTTGGGAGCTTAGCTAAGCTAGCTAAGCAAGCTTAGCTAGTAGAAGATGGTGGAGCTCGGGTTTGAGGAAGGAACGAGGAAAAAGATTCTAGAGCTGGACTGATGTTGCACTAAAGCTGAGGGAGCTGAGGGAGTCTTCATGTAGACTCAACTACTAGCTTAGCTAGCTACTTCTCCGGTTAGTAGCTAAGCTAAGATGGTTGAGTTGATGTGAGCTAACTTCAGCATAATTGGAGCTAGGTTGAGCTAGATCTGCCTGTTTGTTCCTCAAAATATGCCTGCAATAAAGCCTTCTTATGCTATTTCCTAGCATTAACGTTGCATATTAGGATTCTATAGTTGCATTTATAAAAACACTTGCATTCATGCATTTAATTGAGAGGAGAAGAGAATAGAATAAATGGCTTGCATATTTACATTTTTTCGCAAGTGCCACTTTGCAAAATGTTCCCTCTCTATTTTTTATTTCCTCTTTCTTTCTTTTCTCTTCCCGCGGTTCTTCTTCCCGCGGCTGCATGCACTCCACGCCATGCTGTAGCTGCACGTCCTACCAACGCCACTCCCTGCTGTCCTTCTCGCACCATTCCCTGCGGTGGCCATCTCCCCCATTCCCCGCATGCTGCTTGGCCACGCTCTCCTCCTCTATTTAAAGCCGCAGCCTCTTCCTCGTGACATATACCCTACTGCAGCAAGCAAACCCGTAGACCACCTTCCTCTCCACCGTTCTCCCCTCCCATACGTCGGCCCTCCTTCGAGGAGGCACCTGACGAGCAGGAGAACCCACTGTGGTGCACACCACCACAGTAGGAACACCACCGCCCAGCTCTTCAACGAGTCAGTGGGCATGGTGTCTTCCTTCGTTTCATTTTTTTCGTTCCACGCCATTGCTGCCGCTTCAAGCTCCGAAGCTTGAAGCCGCGGCAGCAGCAGCCAAGCGACGGCAGCAGCAGCAGCAGTAGCTCCCCCCTGCCTCCTCCGCGACCTTCCCCGCAGCCGCTCTCCGCCTCCGCGCGCGCCTGCAGGGCCTGCTTCGCTCATTCTCCATTCTGTCACCTCCACCGTTGCACCCTTAATCGGCCGCTGTGTGCACTGCAGCGGCCAGCTAAGCCCTCTCACCGTCCCCTGCCAACCCCCGCCTCCTCCGCGACCTTCCCCGCAGGCGCTCAGCCCTCCGCGCGCGCCTGCAGGGCCCTTCGCCGCCTCCGTCTTTCGCTCTGTCGCCTCTGCCCTTGCACCTGCGACCGGCTGCTGCGCGCACTGCAGCGGCCGGCTAGGCCCTCTCGCCGTCCCCCGCAGGTGCTCAGCCCTCCGCACGCGCCTGCAGACCCTCCTCCACGTTTGCTCCTCCGCGCATCGCCCACTCGTCGTCTTCACATTGGTCTGCAGAAACCCTACGCGAAGGCGTGTGCCCGCACCCGCGACGTCCAGACGTCCGCCGCCTTCTCCAGACGACGCGGCTCCAGACGTCTGCCGCCATCCACCGACGACTTAACTCGTCCCTTCCGTGATCTCTCCCACCCGCTCTCTCTCTCTCTGGCTCTCTCTCTCTCTTTCTCTTTCTTTCTTTTTTTACTCACAGCACACACTACACCAACACACACACACACCTTCACCAATGTACACACACCTACACTCACACTTACGCACACACACACACACTTACACTATAAGTATAGTTATATATAGTAACATATATATACATACATATATCTATATAGTTATGTATACATACATATATATATAATATATATACATATATATAATATATATATCTACTTATATATATATCTATATACTTATACATATACTTATATATATATACATATATACTTATATACATATATATATATACATATCTATATACATATATACTTATATACATATATATATATACATATCTATATACATATATATATATATATATATCTAGATACATATACTTATATACATATATATATACATCTATATAGTATTATATATATATATATACTTATATACATATATACATAGCTATATACATATAAACATACATATATATATATATACATACATCTACACCTATATATATATATATGCATATATATCTATATATATCTATACATATATACATATACATTTATATATATATAGATATATTTACTTATGTACATATATTTTCACGTTATTTACTATATGCTGTATCGTGGAAATATCTGCACCAGTTGCTGATATTTCCCGGTACACGCGTACAAAAAGCATGGACCCATACATCATCCATCATCCATCCACACTCCACGTAGCACCTAGTCGTGTTGGTTGCGTCTTTCTAGACGACGACCAACCTGACACAGTGCTACACTCCATCGCCACCTCCACCCCCACCCCTTTATAGATATAATATATATATATATATATAGACATACTATATTTTCTTTCTGTCTGTTCGCTTCTCTATTAGTAAAAAGATAAAAAAAAAACATAAAAGAGAAAAGATAATCTTTGATTTGCAGGTACCCTGTCTTGCGGGTAGCAAGACTCGTTTTGGAACTCTATTTTGGCTAAAAGCCAAGCACACAATTTTGAGGGTGTGCCTCAAGGACAATGATTATCAGAAAAAAGTCTAAATAAGAAAAACATCAAAAACATAATAAACGAACGGAAGAGACGCGTTTTAAGGAAAACGTAGAAACTCGACTTAAACCCCACTTCCCTGAGTTCGACCCTGGGCCTAAAAGTGACAAGATAAAATCAATTAGGCCAGGTTAAAAATTTTGTAAAGAGATGGTTAGGTCTGAATTAGGTTAACCACTATACACATTTCAACGATAAAATCTCCATATTAACAACCTATCCAGGCCGACCGATCACTGCCTCTGATGGAGACTCTTGAGCTAGCTTAGCTATTAGTTGTTAAGTAGTAGCTAAGTTAGGAAGAGTTGTGCTGCAATGAGCTAAGTGGAGTTGAAGGGAGCTTGTCTTGAGCTAAAGTCAACTTAGTTGAGCTAGTTGGTGCTCCCAGTGAACTGCCTGGAGCTGAGATGAACTAGACTCAACCAAGTCGAGCTGGATTTGAGTTGATTGAAGCTAATGTCAACTTAGTTGAGCTAGTTAGAGCTCCCAAGGAACTGAATGGAGCTAAGATGAACTAGACTAAACCAGGTTGAGCTGGGTTTGAGCTGACTTGAGGTAGGTTTAGCTAGAATGGGCTGCCTGAACGGAGCAAAATGGAGCCAAGCCTAGCCCAAGTAAGCTGGTATCCAGCCAGGAGGAGTTAGATCTAACAGAGTTACAACTGAATTGAATTTCTTTTTCAACAATTGCCTTCATGAGCATCAGAATTCTAAGGTTCTCCTTATCTGTTTGAACCCTAACACTCAAATAAACATGTTAAAAATAACAAAATAATGCAATGCATGCCTAACCTATGTGATGCCTAAATGCAGCCCAAAAACCCATTTGCAGAATTAAAATCCTAAGAACTAGGTTTGTTTTAATGCATAAGAATGATGATAAATGTTGGTAGGGCCATTCAAGAGATTAAAGTGTCTCGTTGTAGTAAAGTCTCCTAAATAGCTCTTCAACAAATAGAATTTATTACTCGAATTGAAATTCGAGGTCAAACACAGGGAGCAAGTGTTGCATTCACTTGGTAATCTTAATCAAAAAATAAATGAGCACAATAATTAAGCCAACAATGATTTGCAATGAATATTAATTACTCAAAATTGATCAACAATATATAACATGTGTATATGAAGAGTTTGGCATAGCAAAAAGAACAGAAATGATCCCAAAAAGTGGTGATCTAAATCTCCTTTTAGGTCCACATTTAATCATGCATCATAATTTAACCTTAGCCATAGTACTTAAATAATGCTTCAATCATACGACAAGTGCTTAGATGCTATAATGCAAAGGCACTGTTCATCTTCTTCAACTCTTCTCTTCCTTCTTCTTTCAGAGCTTCCTTTCTCTCTTTCCTCCCTTTGCAGCACAAGGGAAACAATCTCTTCTTTGCCTATGTGTCACACAGGGACACTTCTTCAGAGAGCAAAAACCCCCCTTCCCCACACTCTCTATCTCTTTCCTGCTTTCTTTCTCTCAAGATCCAGGTTTATCAGCTTATCGGGCATGCGCGCACCTGGGTCCAGGTGATGTGTAGATTCTCGCTTATTTATGATAGCAATAGAATGATATGTCATGTTTTATGTGGTGGAAAATCTCTCAATCAAAACTAAATATCAAATTTAACTACAACAAAGATGTCGCATCCACAAGGAGGAATAGGCCAATAAATTCACGAGTAGAGGAATATACTGTTTGCAGACACTATCATGACTTTAATGCAAGGAATATGCTATTTTAAATGGAGCTTGCAATTTCCTTAAAAGTTTAGGGTTATTTATGCAATTTTCATGTCAAGAATTAAACTCCAAAAATATGTATATGATGCATGTGTAATGGCATATCATGTAAATTCAACTTGCATGCAAATCTGATTTGAAATTCAAAGTTAAATGATGCACATAACACAAGTGAAGTAATTTCAGGAAACTATAAGTGCATCAATGTAATGTGGCCTGAATAAAATATTAATATCTAAATGGCAATGGCATTCAATGTAAATATTAATTGAGAAAATAGAGGATTTCTCCTCTCTTTTCCTCGCTTGGACAAGCATGCACGGTTGGTGGTGAGAGTCGACGGGGTAGTGTGATTTGACGCGTGTTTCACGATGGTGGTGACGCAGCGGCCGAAGGTGGCCGGCGGCAACCAGACAGTGGAGAATAGTCGCCGACCTGTTGACCCTATTGGAGGAGGCTCACTGCACGTGGAGAGGATGGTGCGGCTATTGCTGCCCGCGCGGATGCGTGCTGGCATCACATGCACAAGGGCGTGCTAGTGCGTGCCTGCAAGGCTGGCCACTGGCATGAGCGCCTGCGGGCGGGTGCTGGCCTGCAGGCATGGGCGCCTGTGGGCTTGGCCGCGCCTAGGCAGTGTGCTTGCGTGCAGTCTACCTGCGAGTTGGGAGGGTGCACTTGCGGGCAGCCTTCTTGCGTGCGTGGGTGTAATGAGGGTAGCACACGGAGGGGGGTGTGCTGCAGGGCCTGCTGTGCACGCTTGGTTGTGAGGCAGTGCCTACAGGACTGGGGAGGATGGTGCGGTGTGGTGCAAGCTGGAAGGGCGCGCCTGTAGGGCATGCAGGTGCGGGCAGGCTAAAGAAGAAGAAGGAAGGGCCGCACGATGAGAGGCTTTGAACGGCGTGGCTGCGGTGGAACTGGAGGTTGCTTGACGCGGTGAGGGCAGTAGCGCGGGTGATGTGGCACGGCTCTGGCGTGGGTGCAGCGCCTGTAGGGCACGCAAGGGCAGTGAGGCTTTGGTGTAGCGCCTGCGAGGTGTGCAAGGTAGGGGGTGGGGGGTGTTGCCGCATAGTGCTTGCTGGTTCCATAGTGCACGCAGTACTTCTCGATGGTCTCCCCCCCAAGCCCCTCCACCTCTCTCTCTTTCTCTCCTCTCCCCTCGCGTGTCAAGGGATTTTCAAAATCCCTTGCTAAATATGGCCACTGCTGTTTTCTTCTGTTGAAGGAGGATGGCTGTAGGTTGAGATATTAGTGGGGGGAAAATATCTTTTCACCCCCTTCTCTTTTCTACAATTGATCCTCTTCCCTCTTCTTCCCAATTATTAGCCTGTAACGAGTGCGCTGTTGCGAGACCTGCATGAAATATAAAATAACTACATAATATGCAATAGAATAAATGTAAACTTAAATAATGACATATGCAATCATTTAATGACCTAATGTGATTATTAACAAACATACAATGTTAGAATTGAATTACTTAGGTGTAACAATAGTCCATTAAAATGGACTCATCACCAGGGTTGTGGGTGTGGGTCGTGATTGCACAGCAATCATGCAACCTAAATCACCTGAATTAAGCTAGATTCTAGCATAACTTAGGAATAATGCATTCATAGGCATCGAAATTTGCACAATAGCTAGTTTATTAGTCATATAGATAATATCGTCACTTTATGACCTAAAAGAGAGATGATTTTAATCCCAGATGATTCGAAGTCGCGAATGTCAGATCAAACTGGATAGATCTGATCAGAACGACGATGTGAGTCTCATGGTTCTGAAATCGTTCCGATCAGACAACTAGAGCATCGTGTGCAATCCATAGAAGAATGGAGATCATGGAGCCAAAGGATAAAGATCCGAGCCTCAGATGAAGAATCCAACTACACGGATGAATTCGGATCGACGATCGTAGTACAACGACACAAAAATCAACTTGATCGGAGGTCTACATCACCAGATACAAAGAAAAGAAGATGAACAGCCATGATGGAGCCATGTGGTGCCATCACAGCCACTCCCTCATCACCGCCCAATCTAGGAAGGCCGCACCGCACGCTGTGAGCCAAGCCTAACCCAAGTAAGTTGGTATCCAACCGAGAGGAGCTAGATCTAGCTAAGTTACAGCTGAATTGAACTTCTTTTTCAACAATTGCCTTCACGAGTGTTAGGATTCTAAGGTTATACTTATCTATTTGAACCTTAATACTCAAATAAACATGTTAAAAATAACAAAATAATGCAATGCATGCCTAACCTATGTGATGCCTAAATGCAACCCAAAACCCATTTGCAAAGTTAAAATCCTAAGAGCTAGGTTTGTTTTAATGCATAAGAATGATGATAAACAGGTGTTTATCACACCCCCATGCTTATCCTTTGCTAGTCTCTTAGCAAAACTTTAATTTTTACAAAATGGAATTTTGGAAAAATCTAATTTTTTCAACTTTTGTGAAGAAAGAGATTATGGGATGTTGGTTGATCTAAACACAAGAGGTACATGATTTGTTAAAGATAAACATTGGGATTTATTTCTGGATCCAAAAATTAGAGGAATCAGGATCAATATATCCACCAAAAGAATTCACAGATTAACCCTTTATTAATTCAGATGACTCAAAATTTTTATATTTAGGATTTTTTTGGCTCTTAAATCTGATTCACAACTTGCAATAACCTTTAAAACCTTGTGTCTATGCTTCTGAAAATCCAACATTTATAAGGGCATGTTTTTGGTTTAAAACTTTTTTTTCTCTCCCTCATGCTTGTTTTTTTCTTTGCTTACAATAGACGTGTTGGGATCATCATTCCCGTTACTAATCCTCGAGGGGGCTCTGGCACCAATACTTTGAGATAGCACTGTCTATGACACCACCCAGGAGCTCCCAACCCCAAAACACAATGCGGTACAAAGGGGCGCTCCAAGCAAACTCAAGCTCTTGCTCTGACACTACAAGTAGAGCACCGTCCAAGACACTTGAGCTGCAAAAATGCGCTTTAATGCTCCGTCTAAAGATATGAAATATAGATATAGAGCAGCGCCGAGGCAGTAACATGTTGACATTGCATCCTCAAAGGAGGCATTTTCCTCCTCGGCGGTGGGAACAGAAACCAATAATCTGCTTTAGACTTTTATTAATGCTAAACAAGGGTTGTTTCAAAAAAAAAATTAATGCTAAACAAGGGGGCTTTTCTAAATTTTAGTTGTTTTCAGGTGTTAGCTTGTGTGTGAAATTTGACACAAGAAATTTACACGAGATGCAAGTTTTTGAATCAGAAACTAAGCCAGATACTTTCCATATTACAAAAGAGGATCAAGTCACCTAAACTATCATGAGTTTAGGTGGAATTTTAGAGAAGGATATTTGATCCAGTCTAAAGGTAGACCCTAAAATTCTAATAATCCGATCCGTATCCTTATCCCTAGTTTGTTAAAGATGAAATCCCATTGTACCGCAATGTGAGTCTTCAACCTTAGTCCCGATTTCAAAATTTTCCTAAAAAAGTTTTCGACATTTTTATTTTTTTAGGTATGCATGCAAGAAAATGACAAAAGAAAAAAAATGCATATTTTTAGGTTTTGAAAGTCCTAAATCGATCGTCAAAATTTAAAAATACCCCCCATGCTTATCATATGCAATGTCCTCATTCATTAGGAGAGAAAAGGGATCACCGTAGTGAAAGGTGGTCGGGTTTAGGATGGTCAAAACCTAGAAAAAGATCGAAGAAGAAAAAGAAAATAGGAAAAATAATGGGTTACCTCCCATCCAGTGCTATCTTTTACACCATTCAGCTGGGCATAATGTGCATCAGTGATCACCAGTGGTTGGGTCAGTTAAATCGAATGATTTTGAAAGAAGATTCGAGGTATGATCCAAATAGGGCTTTAAATGTTGGTCCTTGACTTGAAAACTACTATTAGTTTTTGGATCGAAAAGATCAACAGCATCATAAAGATATATTTTAAGGACAATAAAAGGGCTGGTCCATTTTGTTTTTAACTTGCCAGGAAAAATAAGTAATCTTGCATCAAAAAGCCAAATGCATTAATTGACGTCAAAATATTTCTGAACAATATATTTTTCATGAATTTCTTTGTTCGGTCTTTGTAAATCTACACATTTTCATATGAAAAATTACATAATTCTTCCAGTTCAATTAAGTGTAATTTCCTATGAATACTGACGTTAGATAGATCCATATTTAATTACTTTATTGCCCAGAAAGCCCTATGTTCAAGTTCTACCAGGAGATGGCATGCCTTCCCAAAAATCATACGAAAGGGAGACATGCCAAGCAGGGTTTTAAAAGTAGTACGGTAGGCTCATAAAGGATCGTCCAATTTGTTGGACCATAATCGTCTTTTGTAAAATATTTTTTATTTCCCGATTAGGAACTTTTGCTTGGCCATTTGTTTGGGGGTGATAAGGAGTGGAAATTTTGAGATTAACCCCATATTTAGAAAGAAGGTGACAGAATTGTGAGTGAGTGAAGTGTGAACCTCTATCACTGATAATGGCCTTAGGAATGTCGAATCTTGAGAAAATATTTTTCTTTATGAATTCAACAACCACACGGTGATCATTGGTGCAGGTGGGTATTGCCTCAATCCATTTAAATACGTAGTCAACAGTGACTAGTATATATAAATACCCACCAGAGTTGATGAACGGTCCCATGAAATCGACGCCCCATAAATCAAAAATTGAAACCTCTAAAATTGGATTAAGGGGCAACATATCCTTCTGAGTCATGTTGCCAATGCTCTAGCAACGCACACAAGACTAAACAAAAGAATGAGCATCTTTGTGCAGGCTAGGCCAAAAGAATAACAAATTGAGTATCTTAGCTGTAGTTTTCTTGCCCGAAAAATGCTCACCACAGGCCATTGAGAGACAATGTGTTAGAATATCACGGATTTCTAACTCAGGCACACATCGTCTAATGTCCTGATTGGCACAAATGCGGAAAAGGTCGGGCTCCTCCCAAAAATAATATTTAATAGAATTAGCGTCCGACTAACCGCTCTAGGATTTGATCAATAAAGGGGAGAAAAAAATGGTCCTTCTTGGTGGCGGTGTTCAATTTCTGAAATAAATTCACATAAGCCAAGAAGAAGTAGTTCAAGTGGCTATGTTTTCCGCATGTTCATTGGTGACAACTGTTAGTCCAGCTATTTTGGGAACTACTTGAGTGAGACTAACCCAGGAGTTGTCAGAAATGGGGTAGATGATATCAGCATCAAGCCACTTAATAATCTCCTTTTTGACCACCACCTACACAATAGGGTTTAGGTGCCTTTGTGGTTGATGGGAGGTGCGAGAATCATCCTCTAGATAGATGCGATGGGTGCAATAGGATGGATGAATACCCTTAAGGTCAGAAAGGGTCCAGCCAATAGCTTTTCTATTTTTACTTAAAACTTGGAGAAGTTTTTCTTCTAGTGCCCCAGTAAGTCCAAAGTTGATAATCAGGGGCATGGTCTGATTTGATCCCAGGAAAACATATTTAAAGGAGTCAGGCAAGGGTTTTAACTCCAGTTGAGTGTTTGGCTTCGAAAGAATTTCTACTGTACAATGAGAGTTGAAGTGAGAGTGAAGGGTTCAGCTGGAGTGTTAGCTGAAGAATATGTGGTTAAGTTGGGAGGGTGGGATGAAGCAGATTGTCCAGGAACTGTGTTAATTGTAAAATAGGAACTCGTGTGTGAAATCTGCATTGTTTGCTCCACTATATTTTCAATTTCTATATCTGAGTCATCAAAGAAATCAGGTTCTTGGAATAGCCTAGAAGCTTGGAAAATGTCGAGGGTAACAGATTCACCGCTACACATGATCTTCATCTTGAAAGAATCACAATCATTATTGGCACGAGCTGTGGCTAAAAATGGTCTTCCAAGAATTATAGCGAGAAACTTTAAAACTTCCGGTACCTCTATATCTAAGACTAAAAAGTCTACAGCAAATAGATAATTTTTGACCCGGACAAGGACATCCTCAACAATTGCCCTTGGTTTGATTGTAGATCGGTCTGCTAATTGAAGAGTAACGTCAACAGGCTTTAATTCTCTGATCTTAAATTCCTCAAAAACCATCGTGTGGATGGGATTAATCGAGGCATCGAGATCCAGTAAAGCACAATCAAAAGAAGTGTCATTAATGATCACTTGAATCAGGGGGCACCTGGACCTTTTCTTTTAAGAGGTAGTTTTTTGCACAACTGAGCTAACTATCTCTGGAAGGATCACCTTTCCTAAGTTTCGAGGCTACCTTTTGGGAGTGCACAAATCTTTAAAAAATTTGGCTTAGGCAGGGATATATTTTATGGTGTCTAGGAGAGGGATATTAATTTCTGCTTGCCCAGAAAGATCCATTAATTCCTTATCAGTGGGCTCAGATTTCTTTCTCTTGGTGTGTGAAGAGTGAAGGGCTTACGGGAAGGGTATTGGGCTTTCCTGTTTTGCATTTTTAGGTTCCTGAATAGGGTTAGAGGATGAGGGAGAAGAGCCAATCTATTTTTCATTGAAGTGGGTTTCTTTAGCAGACAAGGGATCTTGAGTGGTTTTCCCGTTCCTCAAAGTAATTGCATTTGCAATATGGTTGTTTCTAGGAGGAGGGCAGGAAGCCTGACTACGATTGAAACCTGGGGGATGCTGAAGTGCTGGGTGAATGGGCTGACTGGGATATCCATCTAGGAATTGATTCCGTCGATTATTAGGATTGGGCATGGGTTGGGATGGTAGATTGCCAGTAGGTCTATGATCCAGAGTATCCTTAACTTGATGCTACAAGTTGGTTATCATGTGGGTTATTTCAGTCATTTGATTCTGCATAACTTGCAGAGTCTTCATGACCTAAGATTAATATCTTCATGAGATGGTCCAGGTTGATATGCAGGTTGCCCATAAATCCCAAATTGATTTTGTTTGGGAAACAGAATCGGTTCAGAGCTTTCCAAGAGTGATTCGGGTTGGTCCTCCAGTTTTGATTGTAAGTGTTGGAGGGGTTTCTAAATTGCTCCTGGAGAGCATAAATATTTTCAGTGGTGGGATCAAGAATATTCTAATTTAGATAATCAAAATTCCCAGTCATATCTTGTGTGAACTTAGTAGGAAATTGCTGACCAGCAGGTGTGGCATCAAAGTTGTGCAGATTCTCTTTTGAGAAGTTGTGGAGAGTTAGTGTGTGGAGAGTTAAAATGTGGAGCTTGTTTGTGTGTGAGCTTTTCTTCCATTTTTTTCTGGTGTATTTGCATCTGGTTCAGTCATTGAGCTATCATGTATAGATCATCTTGAGTGTCTGGAACAGAGGTGGATTTGGAGTCAATTTCATTGACTCCAAGTCTTGGGTTTTGAGTTCTACTGAAAGTGTCCATTGAAGTCATACTAAATGAGCTTTCACTCATTTCTTCAAAAGGGAGGTAGGCACTTTCGGCATCCTTATTAAGGAAATTGCCCCCACATGAGGCATCCACGAATCTCATTAATTGATCTTCTAATCCATGATAGAAGATCTACACTAACTGCCATTGTGGAATTTCATGGTGGGCACAACTTCTTAGAAGTTCTTGGAATCTTTCCCAAGACTCATGGAGGGTTCACCATTTTTTGTTGAATGGTCGTTATGGATCTTCTTAATCCGTTAGTGCAACCGATCGGAAAAATGTTTTTAAGAAAAGCGCTCTTTAAATGGGGCCAAGTGGTGATAGGGCACCCAACCATTCTAAACCAGTGTGATATCTTTTAAAGAGAGGGAAAAGTCTCATTAACCACACATCTTCCTGCACATTGCAGGAACTGGTGGTTTGAGTGAGGATAGTTAATTCCTCGAGATGACAGAAAGGGTCCTCTCTCGGAAGACCATGGAAATGTTTGATTAGGTTTAGAATGGCTGGTTTGATCTCAAAATCCCCTTGTGGTATGACCACCCCAGGTCTTTCCTCATAACTGGAAGGATCATAAAAATGCTTAAGAAGAACGATAGGTTATTGACGGGGTGGTGGGTTTTGCCCTTGGTTGGCTAGGCTTGTCACAGTCCTAGCCAAATTTTCTTGGTTTTGTTGAAGTCGAACCAGATGGTTGACCATAAAGGCAAATGGGTTTGCATTTTGAGTTTGAATTTGAGGGCCACCTAGCCTTGTGGGATTTTCTGGTTGGGATGGAGAAGTCAGCTTGTGGGTCAGCTGACGGGCTAGAAGTAGAATTCTTTTCTCGGTTGCCCAGGTTTTCCATATTAATAGTTGAGGAAGAAGAAGAAAACAAAGATTTTCTGGTGCGAAGGGCAAAATCAGATGGTCCCTCAAGATGTGGGTTCTGGGACCTTCGCCCGTGCATGCACTTTTTGGAAGAAATGGAGGAGAGGAGAAGAGAGAGAGATTAGAGAAAGTCTACAATTCAAACAAATAAGCCTAATCTCGTCTTAAGGTTGACTCCTGAAAACCTAGAACTTGGGAACCCAATAAGTAAGAAATCAATAAGTGAACCCAATTCCAAAAGAGAGCTCAGCTAGACTAAAGAGGTGGATTGGGCCCAAGAATTTCCTTGAAAAACTTGGGGCTTGTGTAACCCCGCACCCGTCGTTTGACTTTCCTCTAAGTCTGATGCCACGTTGTCTAAAGGAAGTAGAAGCGCTTAGTGATTCTTAAATATTGGATATCAAGGTTAAAGTGGATGATGTCCTTAAGTGGTCAAGTTACTACTTGTTTTAGAGTTAGTCTTGGGTGCTAAAATGTGCATAGGAACGTGGAAGGCGTTGATTGGGGTAATGCCCTATTATTTCAATTTTTTTTGTGTATGCAAGATTGGAAAAGTGATTCCAATTAGCAATCAAGTTGATACCATATTTAAATGTATTTCTGCTTTTAGGATTTGCTTTAGCTTAGTGCATTTTAGGGTTTGTACACAAATAAAAGAAAATCAGGTTGTATTGGAGAAGATAAGTTTCCTTTAATTTGTGGGACTAAAAATTTGAAAAGAAACCCTAATTGAATTGATCCTATGACAGAAATTTTACTACCAATGAATTTGTTTTAGACTTTCCTTTTAAGTAGTGGTACAAACAAAGCAAGCAACACCACTGGCTCCAAAAATTTTTGTTATTTTATGTGATGTGTAGAATTTTACAAGGATTCTAGAAAGATAAATTTCACAAAAATTGGACGAGTAAAAAAATTCCAAAAATTTGTGGACAGTAGCAAAATAGAAAGATTAGAGGAGGTGACCCCTATGTAGTCCATGAATTTTTAAACATTTTATACAAATCCAATTGCTTTGAATTTAAAACAGATGTTCCTCACTTGGATTTGGAATCACTAGGTGAAATGTCAGGATTTTAGGAGGCCTGTGGTGTCTAAAATTGATTTTTGAAGTTCAAACAAAAGTCTAGACCCGAAAATCAGACTACCAACACTTGAAGTGGAGTGGTGTTTATTAATGCAAACAAGAAATTTTTAAATGAAACCACTCCACTTAACTTAATTGTTTGAGATCCTGAAAGCCAAGTTTAATGTGTTTTGATAGTTTTTTAGGGCCTGTGTGACCAGTTCAAGATTACCAACCTAAATTAATTTGCGGGATGAAAAGGTACCTTACGCTCCAAAAAATCCTGCTTTATTCCTGAAATTCCTAAACACACGTGAGAAAGAGAGACAAGGGGATGAGATCCACTTAACAAGCAAGAGAAATGATTAAAGCAAAGCCGTGCCTCCCCGGCAACAGTGCCAAAAAGTGATCGAATTTTTACGCGGTTTGTAAAATTAGGGATTTAGTTGTTGCAATGCACAAAAATCACAATCACTTTTAAATTTCTAAACCTAGATAGTGGAGTATTTAGGGTCATCCAAGGAAGCAATTTTTGTAGTTATAAATCTTACTTGCAAATGGAAATCAACTTTCTTTTTTGTATTTTTGGAATATGAGATTTTTAGGGTTTTTGAAACAATAGGGGCAATTGCGAAATTAAAGCGAGAAGGCAACTGCACCTAAGTTGTTGAAACTAAAACCTAAGTGACAAGCAAGTTCTGTTTCTAAGCTCACTCTAGGTACCTGAAGACCTGGAGTAATTAGAGAGAGAGTGGGTGTGCACTAGGGAAAAAGTAACAAGATGCAATAAGAAATGCAAGAAAAATTTAAAGAAGGCAAAATTTTACTATAGGAAGATATTGTTTTACAAGTAGAGGAATGCTTCTACTAAATTAAAAACAACAAAAAAAAACTCAATATCCTCTTGATCATGATGATGAAGATGGAAGGGTCCTTGCTTCAACTGCAGCTGCTCCTATAGTTGAAAAGGATTCCTCCTTCTCCTTCTCCTTGAATCGCTCCTTCAAGGTGTGTCCTCCTCCTGGCAAGCTCTAGATGGGGTGTGTCTTAGCTCCTCCATAGGTGGATGGTTTCCACCTCAAAAGCTCCTCCAAGGGTGTGTGTAAACCACCCTCAAGACCTCCTCCAAAAGTCTTCCTTGCCTGGCTTCTCCTATGGCTAACTTGGGCACAAGAGAGAAGAGAAGAGGGGAAGGCACCAAGGGGATAGAGTGTCTCCTTAACCTTCTTCTTCTTCTCTTGGCTATGGGCTATAGGGTAGAATATAGGTGGAAAATAATGCAACCAAAGGTGCTCTAATGGTGGTGGGTGGTGGTCCTTTTATAGGGGTGGAAGGGGGTTAAGGGTAGTTAGCGGATGGAGGGTTAAGATGGCTTGTAGAGGGTGGTTAGGAGATCTTAGTGTGGATAATGGGTGGCGCCAAAATGGGGGGATGCATGGCATTTTTGCCAACCCTAGGTGGGAACTAGGGTTAAGGGTAGATGGTGGTAGGGTTAGGTGGCATGTAGGATATGTGTAGGGTTAGGATGGTGTAGTAGTGTGGTGATTGGTGAATGGAGGGTGGATATAAGGTGGTACCAAGGGAAAGGTTTCATTAGGTTGTGGTTGGTGTGGGTTTAATTGAAGTTGGCACCACTTTATGTTGGTTAAGGGAGAGGGTTAGGTGGCACCACAAGATGAAGGGTTAGGATAGGTTGGAGGGTGGTGTGTAGGGTGTAAATTGGAGGTGGTGTTGGTGCCAAATGAAGGGTTGTGGGAGGTGGTTTTTGGTGCCAACTAGGGTGTGGTTTAGGGTAGTTAAGGGTGTTAAGGTTGGCACCCAAGGAGGGCTTCTAGAAGGGGTTAGGTGGGTGGTAGGGATGGCTTTAGGTGGTGATGTGTAGGGCAAGGAATTAGGCACATGTTGGCGCTAATATGAAGGCATGCCTAGGGTGTTTTCTGGTGCCAACTTGAAGGGGTGTGAGTGGTGGTGGTTAGTGTGGGTTGGCACCAAAAGAGATGGGTTAGGTTAGGGTTAGTTAGGGTTAAGGGGGAAGGGTGGACGACCATAGAATTGGAGTAGGTTGGGAGCTTAGCTAGTAGAAGATGGTGGAGCTAGGGTTTGAGGAAGGAGATGGGACAAAGATTCTGAAGCTGGACTGATGCTGCACTAGAGTTGAGGGAGCTGAGGGAGTCTTCATGAAGACTCAACTACTAGCTTAGCTAGCTACTTCTTCGGTTAGTAGCTAAGCTAAGATAGTTGAGTTGATGTGAGCTGACTTCAACCTAATTGGAGCTAGGTTGAGCTAGATCTGCCTCTGATGGAGGCTCTTGAGCTAGCTTAGCTACTAGTTGACAAGTAGTAGCTACGTTTGGAAGAGTTGTGCCGCAATGAGCTAAGTGGAGCTGAAGGGAGTTTGTCTTGAGCTGAAGTCAACTTAGTTGAGCTAGTTGGAGCTCCCAGTGAACTGTATGGAGTTGAGATGAACTAGACTCAACCAAGTCGAGCTGGATCTGAGTTGATTGGAGCTAATGTCGACTTTGTTGAGCTAGTTAGAGATCTCAGTGAATTGAATGGAGCTAGGATGAACTAGACTCAACCAAGTTGAGCTTGGTCTGAGTTGACTTGAGCTAGGTTTAGCTAGAATGAGCTGCCTGAATGGAGCTAAATGGAGCCAAGCCTAACCCAAGTAAGCTGTTATCCAGCGAAGAAGAGCTAGATCTAGCAGAGTTACAACTAAATTGAACTTCTTTTTCAGCAATTGCCTTCATGAGCATCAGGATTCTAAGGTTCTGCTTATCTGTTTGAACCCTAACACTCAAATAAACATGTTAAAAATAACAAAATAATGCAATGCATGCCTAATCTATGTGATGCCTAAATGCAACCCAAAAACTTATTTGCAGAGTTAAAATCTTAAGAGGTAGGTTTGTTTTAATGCATAAGAATGATGAAAAATGTTGGCAGGGCCATCCAGGAGATTAAAGTGGCTCATTGTAGTAAAGTCTCCTAAATCTCTTTTCAACAAATAGAATTTATTACTCGAATTGAAATCCGAGGTTGAACACAGGAAGCAAGTGTTGCATTCACGTGCTAATCTTAATCAAAAAATAAATGAGCATAATAATTAAGCCAACAATGATTTGCAATAAATATTAATTACTCAAAATTGATCATTAATATATAACATGAGTGTTCACAAGGTGACATTGATGTTTAAAATAATCGCATTACAGTATAGTCGAAATCGCTTTGAAAACAGATACAATTTTTATTACTTAAAAAAGTTTCGAGGTCGAACACAGGGAGCTATATGGGATTTAGAAATCAAGATCACAGTTTAAATTGAAAGAAATTGCAATAATATCAGTAGCAATGTGCAAAAAGATGGGAGTAAAATGATGATTTAGATCACCAAATACTCCTACAATTTCACTAAGGAATCTCAATGTAAATGTTATGAAATGAGAGCTAAGTTCAGTCGTCTGATTTGGAAATCAGACGAATTAAAGTTCTCTGTTGATTTCTTCTTTATCTTCTTCTTTTCTTCTCTGTATTTGCTATGTCTTTCTCTTCCTCTCTTCTTCTTCTGTCCTTAGCTCTTCGTCTTCTTTCTCTGATTTTCTTCTTCAGAATTGACTAAGTGTTAGCTGGAGGTTCCTGTAGCAAAACCCTCCCCCTACTCATGCAACTCTCCTCTCTCTTTCTCTCTTAGGATCTGCTCTCCCAGAGCCATGGGTATCTGGGTTATCAGGTTAGGCACGTTGATGAGTCCATTTTAATGGACTAATATTACGCCTAAGTAACTTTAATTGTATCTTTTAGGTTTGTTAATAACTATATTAAGTTATAGAATGTTTGCATGCATCATGATTTAGGTTTACATCTATTCTATAACTTAATATGTGCTTTTTATGTGCTGGAAAAATAATTAGCAAAAGAATGAGGAAAGGGTAAATCACCCTTTCAAATAACCGGCAGCTGCTCTTTTCCCCATCCTCCGGGCACCCTCAACAGCCGCTGGCCAGAAATAGTTAAGGGATTTGAAAATCCTTTAACTCTCGCAGGTGCAAACGAGGAGGAGTTAAAAAGGCAAGGCGGAGAAAGGAGAAGCGCCATCTTCCCCCTTGTGGGGAACAACCCCAAGCGTGCATGGTGGACCAGCATGCGCCCTACTCCTTCCACGCACGCTCAAACCTCTCCAATGCCACCTCTACCTGCACCTGCCATCACCAAGTTCTTCACCCTCTAGCGCTCCCAGCAGGCGCACAAGCCAAGCACCTCCAGCAATCCCTGCAGGCATGCCTCAGCCTCACCGCCTTCAGGCGCACCACCTGGCACCCACTCTTGCACCGCACTGCCCTTACCCGTGCCCTACTGCAGTGCGCTGACGCCCGCTCACGCACCCGCTCCAGCGCATGCGTTCCTCCTCCTCCAGTGCTCTCCACTGAAGAGAGACCCACAGACACCCCAGCGTGCCTCAACCTCCAGCGCCTGCCTTCACGCCCATCCTATAGGCGCATCTGCAGACTGCCTCACCTGGACCCCCTCCTTCAAGCAGCCAGGCACACTCTTAACTCCCACAGGCACCACAACCTATGCCCGTAGGCGTCCAGTGCTTGCTGCTGCAAGCACCGCGCAAACCACAACGTGCGCTCCGCTTCAACACCCACAGGCGCTACCTCCCTTCCAGCACCTTCAACCCCTACAGGTGCTGAACCACGCCCGCTCCTTCACCTTGCGCGCTTGCAGACCCGTGCCTCAGTCCGCAGGCGCCCGCAGACACTGCACCATGCCCTCCTTCCTGTTCGCAGGCACGCGCATGCCAAACTCCTCCTACAGGCACTTGCGCCATAGCCACAGCACCTTCATGGCAGCAGTAGCCTCCTCTGGCGTCTTCTCCTCCGTTGTCCGGCCACCTCCGGCCATCTCCATTGACACCGCGGCCTCCATTGGATAGCCCTCATCCTCGCCAACATCCCTTGCTCGTGAAAGCCCCGCCAATGCTCTCTCTCTCTCGCGAGGAGGAGAGAGAGCAAATGCTCTGTTTCCTCTCATATTAAAAGTTACATTCACTGCCATTGCCACCAGAATTTGATTTTTATTTACTATTATATTATGGAAAAATTGCGCATGCACACTCATATTCTCCGATAATTGCACATTAATGATATTCACCTATTTCAAGATTGGTTTTGGGCTTAACCTGTGTACTAATTTTCTCTAGTACACGTCACATGAAAATTACATTAAATTATCATATATTTATTGAAGATTTTAGTGAGGAAAAATTGTACATATACCCTTATCTTTTTAAGTTATTGTGAATCTACCTTCCATCGCATTTTATGTCAGAATTGAATAGGGATTTCACAATTTACTGAAAGAATATAAAATAATCGAGAGTTTATTGCATAATTGCCTCCCTGCGGACATGACCCGCTCTTCTATGAGTGGTTATTTTTATTTTTGATTAGTCGATTTTTCCACCACTTAAATACTACAACGTAAAGCGGAAAGTCGACTCTTTCAAATTGGCGTCGTTGCCAGGGAGGCAACAGCTGCAATAGATTCACGTTATTATTATTATTTTTTTGAATATTATGAGTTGCGCAATCATCTAATCATTTTTATTATTGTGCGAGGAATCTGACACGGCAACGAGGCACAGCAGAGCGACGACATTGAACCTGAACGACGTGCACGGCGGAGACGATCTTTTTGGTGGACCTTGACGCCACCTGGAGGACGGCAACAGGAACACGTGGGCCTTGATCCCACACACATAGGCTTACAAAGAATCCTTTTTTTTATTTAGGCAATAGATCTTAGTTAGATTTAGTTAGATAGACATTAGAATTTAATTTCTGTCTTTTGGACCCTTGTCGGGTATTTTTGGGAACGTGTTCCCAGTGCCATTTTACTTCTTATCGCTCTTGTATGCGGGAGCATATTTTCGGGAGCGTGTTCCCATTTATTTAGATTATAGGATTATTTAAACTATTTTGAACTGCATTTTGGTTAGTTAGTTAGATAGATTAGGTTTGTTTGTTATTATTATTATTATATATATATATATATATCGAACTACCTGCTAGAAGCTGCACATCTATAGGACGACCATCTAGGACTGAATGAGCAGCATCTAGTTTATTTTTATTGCATTGCATACATTGCACGAAGAAAGCTTGAGTAAGGTACGTCTTCTCTTGAGTATCAATTATCTGTCATGCATATGCATTGAACTTAAATCTAAGACCACTCAAGTGCTTGAATCAAATTAATTCAGTGGTCACTTTAAAAATCGAGACTGTTAAGAGGTTGGACCTTAAAATCTGTGACTAAAAATTGTGCACAAAAGGATCCTATTTATGGAATTTCAAAAAAGTCAAAACACGATCATATGCTTGCACACTTGACACACTGTGCACCTCACATAGAAGGTCACTAGATAAATTTATGCCTCTCCTCTTTTGCACCACAAGGGAAGTTAGTTGGAAATCAACAAGCCTATCCACCAAGTTACTTCGGTTCCTTGTGTGTGGGCTCGATTTGAGACTTCCATCCCTTGCGAGTAGGTTATAGGCACCAGCGAAGGTTGGCCTAGGAAGCGTAATTTTTCGCAAAACTTGTTTGGCCACCAATTGAACATTTAATTCTAAGACCTACAATCTACTAAAAACAAGATCCCACTGAAGTTGCATTTGCTTTGACAGTAGAACTCTCTAGGAAGTTTCTGCTTGTATTCTAAATTCTGCTAAATCCTAAGAGAGTTAAAACTGTTTTGCTTAAAGAAATGGATTACCTATACTCCTATCGTTTAGATTCTCAGAGTCAATACTTCCCATCTTTTAATCAGGATCCCATGCCCCGAACGTATCCATCCTTTGATGGGTACATTGAGCTGAGCTTAGGAGCGGGATTTCCTAACCCTGAAATCCCTACTTCCATGCAAACACCCAACCCTCCCACCCTTCATGATTTTCCATATCGAGGTTGGACCGATACACCTAGGCAACCAAAGCCTGAAATTGACTATCCTCCCTAACCTGATAATAGTAGCCTCTCCTCTTTTATGATAGAAATGCAAAAACAGCAAAAGGAAATGATGGAATCAATGGGAGAGATGTTGAGGAATAGTCAACATTTAAATGAAGAAATAAGATAGCTTAGCTACACGCTTCCCAATAATTTTGATCCCTACCCATACGACCATGATCATGAAAATAATTCTGAGGAAACCATTGACAATAGGGATCCAGTTTTATGTAGCTATCACTTAGACTCTCCCAATGAGACACGTCCACTAGAGGATAATGATCATAGTGATTATCCATCCGAGCTTTATTGGAGTCAAAGGCAAGGGAAGATGGTACCTCTTGAGGACCTTGACCCCAATGACAGTATTCTCCTTACCCCTACCAACCCGGGTCAAGGTCGTATTATTCCTATCACTTCCCCTATTGATTATTTGGTGGAATCCCATTTTACCTTTAGTGAGCCTACTCTTGACCCTCCACTTAGGGAATCAACACCTACCCTTCAGCATCCTAATTTAAATGCACCCAATGAAGGTGACCCTACGGGAATGGAGGATGAATTAGATCAATTTTGGTCTTAGGGATATGAAGAGTCTATTTCAGAAGATGGGGATGCCCCAATAAAGGAACCTGGACTGAAAATCTGGAGTGAATCACAGGGGAATTATTTATCATTTGAGGATTTACCTCCAAAGGATATAAACCATATGGTGAAATCCAGATTCCTCCTTTCTTTTGAGAGTCATCCTCCATCAAATCAGGAGCTGATATTAGAGGAGGACAAACAAAATAATGAGAAGTCTATGGGAGACTCTCGGGAACAAAACACATCAATTGAGGATTTATACCCCGAGAAAAATGACGAATTCAATGATATAGGCTTGCTCAAAAATATTAAAACTGATCTTCCTTTAGGAATAATTAAGGATACTGATCCAACTCCTGTCTTCATTAATGAATCACATATACACCCCGACAAAAATTTAAGTGAACCAAACAAATTTGGGGATGAGCTGAATAATAATGATTCTGACATTTTGACCCTGTCATCAAAGAGTTGTAATTGGGAGTCTACCCTTGATTCAAATATGACTCTGATCATTAATGCTAGGCAGGGTAACCTGTTGTCTACAACTGTTAGGGGGTATACACAAACTGAATCATTGTTGGAATTAGACCTAACACCAACTAAGGCATCATTGGACTTAACCATTACCTTCTAACACTACAAACAACCCTTATACTCCTTAACCGATCCTTGGCTCAGATCTCTTCTCATGTACATTATTTCTAGAGAACATATCAGGCCAGTACATCCTCGAGTAGAATGGTGAGTGTGGATTGATGCTTATACTTTTACTCTCGCCATTCAAGGGTTTGAACTAATAATGTGTATATCTTTTAAAACCCATCCTGCTCTGGAGGATCATTGTTATCCTCCACTTATTCCATTTTGGGAGGTCCCTTTTCATATTTCGTTTATTATTCCTAAACCTCCCAAGGTAGCCAACGAGGTTCTTCCTTTCATATCTTCTAGTGAGCATTTGGTATTACATTGCATCATCAGCTCGCTAACATCCGTGGCTACCTGTTTGCTAGGCCCGCACTATTACGCATATTTTTAGGGCCTAACCTTGTCTGTTTGGAACCAGACTTATAGGTTCCTTCTAAGTCTGGCTGCTGACAGAAAATGCAGTGCTTGTTGGGAGGCAACCCAGCAGTCGGAATAACACTGTTGTCAGGTGATGTTTTTCCTTTCTCCTCCTGTTTTAATTTTACAATGGGGACATTGTAGGATTTAGACATGGGGGGTGCATTTGCATTTTAGGAAGTATTCATGCATTTAGGTTAGCATATAAAAAAAAGTCCAAGTTATAATGTAACATTATTTCTGAGGTAACAGAACACTTATAGCATTCCATCAAATATGACCCATACCTACCTTTTAGTATTTCTAATCGCTCGAATACTGGTTGAGGACTCTAACTTAGTTGCAGAGTTATTAGGGCTTTAATTGAAGTGTGGATGCCATGTGAGGCCACCAAATAGTGAGTACAATTTCTAAATCTAGCGAGATTTGTGATCTTAGAAAGAAGGAAAAGAGGGAGTGCCCAGGAACATCAAGAGAGCATAGTTGTGTAGCCTCTCTCAGAGTTGACTTGTTTAATAGTCTATTAATCTAGAGTCTGTAGTACTAGACTACATGTAGCACCAGAGGAGTGTGTGCCACCAAATACAAACCCATTCTACTCGATATGTCTTACCTAAGCCAAAAACTGGGGTCAAATTATAGATTATCTTCTACTTTATCCCCGAGGGAAGTAGTTGCTTATCCATACAGAAATATTTACCAAGGGTGACGTACGAACTCCCAATGCGAATTGGCTTTTTCACTTGAATCCGTTACTTAGGCTATTATCACATCACATTTGTCTAGATCTCTAACGTTTTGAAATAAGAAAAGATGAAATCTTCTGATTACTTATATTATTTTTCATTTTTGCTAGGGACTAGCAAATCTTAGGCATGGGGGTATTTGATGAGTCCATTTTAATGGACTAATATTACGCCTAAGTAACTTTAGTTTTACCTTTTAGGTTTGTTAATAATTACATTAAGTTATAGAATGTTTGCATGCATCATGATTTAAGTTTACATCTACTTTATAGCATTCTATAACTTAATATGTAATGATTTTATGTGCAGGAAGAATATTGGGAAAAGAACAAGGAGGGGAGGGTAAATTTCCCTTTCAAACAAATGACGCCATCTTTTCCCCCATCTTCCGGCCAGCCGCAACTCTTCCCTCAATAGCCGCCGGCCAAAAATAGTAAAGGGATTTGGAAAATCCCTTAACTCACGCACGTAGGGAGAGGAGATAAAGAGGTTGGGAAAAGTTGGATGGATGTATCTTCCTCCTTCCCCTTGAGGGGATATCCACTGCGTTTGAAGGCTTGCACTGTGCACCCACCGCTAGCCATAGCCTCTACTGCAAGCGTCATCCTTCCAGCCTGCAGCCGCTTTAGGCGCATCGCACCAGCGCCATCACCGCACCCCCTTCCAGCGCCATCACCTTCCATCCTGCACCTGCGCTCAACGCCTACAGGCGCAAAACGCACCGCACCAGCGCCAACACCGCACCCCCTTCCAATGCCATCTCCTTCCAGCCTGCACCAGTGCCCAACGCCTACAGGCGCTCAACACACTGCACCTTCTCCACCGCAGCGTACCCCCTCCTCTAGCCCCCTTCACTGAAGGCGCTGCACCGCTCATGCACCCGCACAAAACCCACGCCTACAGGCATTTATGACCCTCCAGCGTCGCCTAAAGCCAGCTCCTCTCCAGCACCTGGTACTCCTCTCTGCAGACCGCCCGCGCCTCCAGCGCCCGCCCCGCAGGCACCCCCCTCTGCCAGGCCTGCACCTCTCCAGCCACTGCAGGCGAAACCGCACCCACGCCTCCAACGCTCGCCTCTAGCCAACGCCTCTCCAGCACCTGGTGCTCCCCTTTGCCAGGCTTGCGCCTCTCCAGCCACAGCAGCGTGCACCCCCTTCCAACATCATCCCTTTCCAGTGCCTGGTGCTCCCCTTTGCAGACCGTCCTCACCACCAGCGCACCCATCTCCAGCCACCCCTGCAAGCGCCCGCTCCAGCGCTACCACCAGTGCCCAGCCGCTCGGCAATAGCAGCAGGACACCCGCGCATCCACGCGTGGCTGTCTCCTTCTCCTCCAATAGGCTGGCGGCCCTCCTCCGCCTGCCGGCCGCCGCCGACCACCTCCGGCCGCCGCGTCACCGCAATTGCGTAGCCCTCGTAGAGCCGCACCTCCCCACCAACTCTCACGGCCAACCGTGCACGACCGCACATGCGAGGAGGAGAGAGGAGAAATCCTCTGTTTTTGTTTCCATTAATAATTACATTCAATGCCATTGCCACACTTTTATATTAATATTTTATTCAGGTCACATTGCACTGATGCACTCAGATTTTCCTGAAATTATTTTACTTGTGTTATGTGCATGATTCTACCTTGAATTTCAAATTAGAATTGCATGAAAATTGAATTCACATGATAAGCCATTACACATGCATCATACACATATTTTTGGAGCTTAATTCCTGATGTGAAAACTACATAAATACCCCTAAACCTTTAAGGAAATTGCAAGCTTCATTTAAAATAGCATATTCCTCGCATTAAAGTTGCAAAAGAGTTTGCGAACTGTGTATTCCTTGACTTGTGAATTTATTGGTCTATTCCCCCCAGTGGATACGACATCCTTTATTGTGGTTTAAATTCATATCTATGTTAATTTCTGATTGAGAGATTTTCCACCACCTTTTGTGCTACAACGATTTATTATCTTAATATTAATTATTCAAAGTGAAAATCGATCCGTCAATCCACTCTCCCAGTGCCACGGGTATTCGGGTTATCGGATCAGGCGCGTACCCAGGTCTAGGCTCACCGGCGTGTGGTGGTGAGCGAGGAGGTCAAGTCAGGTCGGGTCAGGTCAGGTCAAGCCAAGTCCACGGGGGCGTGTCGCGGAAGAGGCTGGGTGAAGGTGAGAGGGACCTCATCCCGTGGATCTGAGGCGAACAGCCTCTTTCAGTTTTTCAATTTATGTGGGTGCACGGCTTCAACAACTTCCGAGGTGGAACTATCCACACACCCTTCCTTCGTGTGGCCACAGCAGAGATCTTTTTAGCAATTGCCTCAACGACTGTAATTGAGGACCTGGGTGTGTGCCCAAGAGACTTTCGCGCATCCTGGGACTTTAACCTGGGTGTGGCAGCACCTAGGGCAGCCTCAAGAAAGCTTTGAGCTTGCTCGCCAATGGCAGACAGGGTCTGATACCTGAAAACAATAGAACAACCTTTCATCCACGTCAAAGCATTCAGGGAGTGTCGTCAGAGCACAGAGAATGTGATGGGGGTGGTGGCATGGAGCGAGAGTGGCTGTGAGTGCGTACCTAGGTCAAACAGTGTGTGTGTGAGTGGGTGTGTTCGGGGGGTGACTTGGGTGGATGGATGGGTGCATGAAGAGAGGGGAAGTGATCAATGAGGTGTGGTGATGGTCGTGGGCTTGTCGGCAATGGTTTTAGTGGCCTGTGGAGGTGGGATGGCCTCGCCGGAGGGAGTGTCCGGAGATGGAGTAGATGGAGGTGCGAAGGGGCGTCAGTGGTGGGTTTTGGAAAGTAAAGAGTGGAAAAGAAAGTAGATGGGACAAGGGACTTAGTTAGGCGGTCAACGGAAGAAGGGGCGGCGAGGGTGTCGGATCTGGTGTGGCGAACGTTGAAGACGAAGGTCGCTCCATTAAGCTAAGAATGGCGAGGACGAAGGAGGAAGTGGCGTTTGCTGGTACGACGAGATGCGGATGAGAGTAGGGAGGATGAATCTACCATAGGTTTGGCGGTCGGACAACGAGAAAGGGTAGGAGGGGATCATCGGACGTCGAGAAGCCTTCAACCGTGAGAGGGAGAGATGAATTGAGAGGATTCACGACTGAATTCGAGCATGGAGAATGCAGGAGGATCTGGCTTCTTTAAATAAGGATCTCAGGGGTAGTTAGGGCTTGGGAAGCAAGCTTCCTAAGCTTGGAAGGTCGCCGGACTTGGGAGCTGTTAAGATACCCAAATCTCTCATGCATTCGCATGAGAGATTGGGAGGGATCAAAGCACATAGATGGGTTCAGACTAGAGAGAATTTCTCAGAGGATCTCCCTTCCAATTTTGGAAGAGATTCTCCAAGAAATCAAGGAGATATTCCCTATCAAAGGTTGCCGGAGTTGGGTTCCTCTGTGATAATGGTAAAGGGACCTAATTGTGAAGATGATGAAGAAGCTAGGGGGTTGTATGAAAGGGTTTTTGAAAGTTAGGGGTAGAAATGTAATTAAACAGGACCTTTTTGCAAACTAGGTCAAGACAAATTCTCCTTGGGTCCAAATTTTGGTAAAAACTTAATTTGGACCTAAGGAATCTAATGGTGAAGATAGATTCTTGTTTTGACCACGTTTGACTGGGTAATTTATGCAAAAACCCTAATTAGGGCAAATATTTGTCTGAGACTCCATTTTAGGTCAAGATAGGTTCTGATGGCCAAATTGAAAGTACTAAACCCTAGAGAATATTTTTCTATGATTTTTAGAGGGTTTAAGTGAATTTTATCCTGATCAGAACCTTGGTTAGTTAAGTGAGTCTGTTTTTATGGTTTCAAAAGTCATTTAATTCTCAGAACACACACAAACCCTTTTCTGTTTAATTCATCCCACTTATTATCATATTAAGACCATTTGACCTTTGTTTAGCCCTTGAGAAAACCCGTTGTTGTACTACATTCAAGATGTGGTGGTAAAATTATAGTTTTACCCCTAGTTTCTTATTTTTCTCTCAGAATGGTTATGCAATGACTTATGACCTTTAGTTGGTTATGTAGGAGCATTTATTGACTTCATTGAGCCAAAATGAGCTAGTTATGGCTCTCTATGGTGTTCCCATAATATGAGTATATGAAGAGTTTGACATAGTAAAAAGAATGGAAATGATCCCAAAAAGTAGTGATTTAAATCACCTTTTAGATCCACATTTAATCATGCATCTCAATTTAACCTTAACCATAGTGCTTAAATAATGCTTCAATCAGACAACAAGTACTTAGATGCTACAGTGCAAAGGCACTGTTCATCTTCTTCAACTCTTCTCTTTCTTCTTCTTTTAGACATCCTTCTCTCTTTCTTCCCTCCATAGCACAGGGGAAACATTCTCTTCTGCGCCTAAGTGTCACACAGGGACACTTCTTCAGAGAGCACAAACCCCCTTCCCTGTGCTCTCTCTCTCTCTTTCCTACTTTCTCTCTCTCAATATCCGAGCTTCTCGGGTTATCGAGCATGTGCGCACCTGGGTCCAGGGCTACGAGTGTGGGGCATGATTGCACAGCAATCATGCAACCTATATCACCTGAATTATGTTAGATTCTAGCATAACTTAGGAATAATGCATTCATATGCATCGTAATTTGCAAAATAGTTAGTTTATTAGTCATATTGATAATATCGTCATTTTATAACCAAAAAGAGAGATGATTTTAATCATTGATGATTCGAAGCAATGAATGTCAGATTAGACCGAACAGATCTGATTAGAACAACGACGGGAGTCCAACAGTTTCAAAATTGTCCCGATCAAACAACCAGAGCATTGTGTGTAGTCCATAGAAGAACGGAGATCATGGAGCCAAAGGACAAAGATCTGAGCCTTAGATGAAGAATCCAACAACATGAATGAATCTGAATTGACGATCGTAGTCCAACGATTCAAAAATCAACTCGATTGGAGGTCTACATCCCAGATACAAGGAAAAGAAGATGAACGGCCATGATGGTGCCACGTGGCGCCATCACAGCCGCTCCCTCACCACCGCTCCATCTAGGAAGGCCGCACCACACGCTGTGGGCCATTGGATCTCCATCCAATGGTCACGAGCACGCCATGTCACCCACCCAGACTGGATAAGCATAAATAGAAACAAACAAGTATATATAACAAAAGGTTCGCGTAGAGCATTGGCTCGTGCGCATGTGTGCGAGATCTGGCGATGGGCACCTGTTCGAGCCGTAATCCGTGCGAGGATGGGCACAGATTAAATCAGGCTGTCAGGTGAGGAGTGGAAGGCAGCGATCGAGTCCACATGGCGAAGCGAGGGCACTCCGCAGTTGAATGCACGATCAGACATGCGTTTAATGCACGATCCCACGCACTTTTCAAACAAATGCAGGGTTTTGAAGGCGAGTGGTGGGTGAAGAAGATAAGCACGTGCGTGAGGAGGAATCAGAGCCACGCAATTGAAGATCGACGACGTAGTGGCTGCCACGTGTCGCCACCAGACCAAATCTAAGCGTTTTAGGTGCAAATAAAGGTATTTTGAAGCCAAATCAAAGCTGTTGATCTCCAGATCAACAGATCTAATCAAATAAGAGTTGTTACATGAGATTAAGGACTTAAATACCCTTTTTACCCTCCATCAAAACTATAAAAGAAGACCCAGGGCCCCCCAGTTGAAGCATCTTTCTCTCCCATCAACTCCAGATCTCTTCTACCACCTTCTCTGCAATTCTCCGTTCCTCTGCAACTCTGTCTCGACGCTCTAGATCTGAGGTGTTGTCGCATCTTGCACAAGCATCCTACAAGCGATGTCATCTCTCTGCCTCCTATCTATCTATCTCTCTCTATCTATCTATCTATCTCTACTTTTTGCATAGCAATTTCTATTGGTAAAAACTCTTTATTAATGCAAATAAATTTGATCTTATGGATATCTTATCCCTCTTTATACATATATACATATATAAATACCGTTAGAACTAGTTTATTGAAAAGCTGTTGTTAAAAATCGATATTACCTACCTGCCAATGACCCGGTACTCACCGATTTTATAAATATTATTTATCGACGTGTTTCTGCGCTATATTACATCTGAATAATCTTTTAGAATGCGAATTACATGCCGAACAAGTTGGTACAAATTTGAGATTTCTAACTTGCCATTTTCGTTGGTTTCGTGTGTGCAAGAAAGCAAAGAAATCAGAATGAAACACGACAATGGAAATTGCAGGTTCGAACCTCAGATAAGTATCAATAATTTAGATTAGTTAGATTTAGGATTTTCTTGAACCCTAGGATTAGTTAGAATTTGTTTGCTTATTAAAAAAAAATCTCTTGATTTTGGGATGAAATAAAATGTTATCTTAAAAATTCAATTCCTGGAGATCTATATGTCAAAAAATTCTCAAATTTTTACTGGACGTATATTTCAAAGTCAGGAACAACGTATCTAAATTTTTCACAAATCGAAGTTGGACAAAAATTTTAAAAATTTGCATGCTGATCTGTTATCAATATGGTTATTGTTCCTGATTTTTCAGAGTTCAAAATACAATAAGAATTTTTATACAACTCTGATTAACTTGAATGTTAAGGCAGTGAATTTCTGAGATAATCAAGAATTTAGGAAAAATATGAAAAAAATTATTTCTTATATGTGTGTTTACACGGCTTATCTAATCAGCAATTGGGGTCAAAATAGACTTCAAAACCCCCAGTACACTTTAAATTAGAAAAAAAAAAGAAAACATGCATTAAAAATTCTTGAAAAATATTTTTTGAGTGCCTAGTTTGTGGTGCAATAGGATTAATTGATTGCATTACTTGAGTCGCACCACTCATCTGATTTGAACTTAAAACAAACATCTACAACTATCTACATTTTGGATTTCAAGCTAAGGATAGTGCACACTTGCATTTTTATACTTAAGGGAAATCTATCAAACAAAATGGGATTTGCGAAACTCTTGTGTGCCTGATCAAAACCTTGATTGAAAATATTAACTCAAGTGTACCCTAAAATGCATTAACACAAGTATTTGAATCTTAAAATTCACTTCATCATAAGAAATTGCTTGTGAACCCTATTTACCTAAGCACTTCACACATTTCAAAATCAATTTTAAGGGCAAACACCCCCTTAACGCCCATCATATTCCAAAAGCACATCAAACCCACGCCTAAAACTAAGTAGATGTGCCCTAGGCAGCACTAATAGACTTAGGGACTTGAAACTAGATTGGGCTAAGGTCAAGGCCTTGTCGACTTGGACCCACTAGTGACAAGAAAAGTCAATGCAGTAATCGTGTTAACCCTTAGTAGTGTCCTGCCGTGCGGCGTGTCTTAAGGGGTCCCACCCTTCTAGCCAGCCAAGTAATTCAAGGGTTGATCCAACCCAATTGTGTTTTAGGGAGCCAAGATCAAGTCTATTTAGGGTTGACACTTTAAGGACCAGTTTGATTGCTTGTATTGAAAGGGCGGGGTATTCTCTCATCTGTCTTCTTTCTCTCACCTATTAACTTTCTTCTGGTACATGGATGCTAAAAGGTCTTTGAACCCTGATTTGGTAGCACCTTTAGAGAGTAAACTAAGGGGAAGACCCAATTTTTTTGAATACATTCCAATAGCGAAATGGCATGAGGAAGTACTGATTGAGGAAGAAACCATGGACCCATACCCTTTTGCCTCACACTATTCTCCCTATCCTAACCCTTCCCTTACATCAAGTTCTTCAAGATGGGAGAACTCTCCTCAACACCCGAGACGTGACTCCTTTGCCTACAGCACATATTCCCCAAGTACAGCTAGGCCTACCTCGAACCCCACACAAATCTCTAAATATCACGGATCTCGACAAGAGACACTCTCCATGTAGGACCAGCACCTGATTGGCATGACCAATTATCTTGACCGGTTCAGCCAAGCTCATCTCTCCCCAGATCTGGGATATACCTTAGAATCCCAACACCTAGAATATCAATCCTATCCTCGAAATCACTTTGCAAATTATCCCAATTCTACCCAAACAACTTTACCTTCTCATTAGGATAACCCTACAACACCAAACCAAGGATATGATTCTTACCCTAGGTATTCAGATGATAGATATTCTAATTCGACTGAGGAAAGAAATCCTGGAAGTTATTATCCTTAGCCTGATAAAATCCCTGACCATGAAGGTGATCCTATGATCACCCAATTACTCCATGTAGTCCAGGGGATGAGAGAAGCTAATAGAAGAAATATAGATAATATGACAAAATAGCTCAAAAGAATCCAAAAGGCATAAGGTGACAAACTGGTCCGAGTATGAAACAAGTTGGTGGTAAGCCACTCAAGGTTGAGGATCCAACCTTAAGTATGACATCTTATCAAATCCCAACCTCCACATACACTGACCCCACCCACTAGCCTCGTGATTATGTAGAACAGATCCTTTTTGATATTCCCAAAAACTAACTTTAAGGAGGAAGGATCAATTGAGGAATTATATCTTGATTTAGGCCCTGAATTGCAACCATTCTATTTTGAGGAGCCAATCCATGGTGGGATGGAGTATGAGTCTTTTACATTTAAAGACACACAATTAGATTACATGGATGATTTAGGAGAATCAGAGCAAGATCAAGAAGTAAGAAAGATTGGGAACAGTGATACTCCTAGGCAAGCATGCTGGATGGCTTTGATGAAATCTTGTCTGAGGATTGCCATGATCATATATGCTTAAATGATTTGATATCATGATTTGGTGATACTGATCATTCCCATATAGAAGCCGAATTTGCTTTCACTTCTATTTCGGCTAATCCACACCTTTCTCTCCCCATCCACCAGAGTCCTAAGGAAAACCTTGACTCTTATCCTCAACATCTCAAGATTGAATAAGACAAACAATCCCCTTATGAAAAAGATGTTCAAGAAATTGCGAAATTACTGGGTGTTAACAAGACGAAATCGGTGTGTAAAAGATGTTGCGTTGCAGTATAAGTGAAATCACCTTGAAAACAGGTAAGAAGTTTTATTACTCGAATGTTGAGTCCGAGGTCAAACACAGGGAGAAAATGGAATTTATTCACTAATCTCAATCAATGTAATTTGAACACTTAAATCTACTCAAAATCTAATTTAGAGTATAATGCTGGAGTTTATGAATTATAAAATGTAGCAAAATAGAGAGATTGAGAAGAAATGGATAAAAGGTATTTTGACTCTTCTTTTCTTTGACTTTGTTCTTCAGCTTCTTCTTTCTTCTTTCTTTCTTCTTCTTTAGTTCTTCTTGGCCTTAGCTTTCCTCTTTCTTCTTTTTCTTCCTTTCCTCTGTGGGCTTACCTTAACTTCTTTTCCTTTTCTTCTTTGACTTTGGCTCTTGGCTCCTTCTTCCTTTCTACCTTCTCCTTCCTTCTTCTTTCCTTTAGCTTTGTCTCTTCTTTCCCTGACTTCTCTTCTTCCTTGATTTCTCCTTCTTTCTTCTTCTCTTCTTTGTTTCTCCCTTTGCCTTTTCTTCAGCTGCACCTTCTCTGCTACAGTGCCTTCTTTTCCCCTTGGCCTTGGCCTTGGCTTCTTCTTTAGCTTCCTCAACTTCTGCCTTCAGCCCTTTGCTTTTCTTCTTTCTCTCTCTTCTTCAGCCTCTCCCTCTCTGCTATAGTGCTTCTTCTTCCTTCCTTCTCTGGCTTCCTCAACTTCTTTCTTCTTCTTCAGCCTCCTAAGCTTTCCTCTTTGGCCTCAGCTTCCTCTACCTTCTCCTTTTTTCTCTGTGGCTGCACCTTCCTCTTCTTTTCTTCTCTTCCCTATACACACGAGTGCAAAACCTACCCCTACCCTCCCCCACGTACACTCTCTCTCTATTTCTCTCTTAGGTTCGCTCTCCCAAAGCCGGCCAATCAGGTATTCGGGTCAGTTCACGTGCACCCAGGTCCAGGTGCAACGACATGGGTGGTGCGTGAGGAGTACTGGGTAAACAGGTTGGGGAGGCCAGGTCCACGGGATGTGGGTTGCGGACGAGGCAGGTGAGCGAGCAAGGGGACCTCACCCCTTGTTCTTGAGGCGATAAGCAGGAAACACAAATTCAACTTAAAGCACTCACCACACTTCAACCTTTTTGAGGTGGGACTAAAAGTCCCACCAGCTTCGCGCGCGCCCACAGGAGATGTGCTACCTAATTGCTGCGGCTGCGAGACCTTGCAGAGCCTCTTTCTTGGCTGGATGCATGCGCGAGACCAACCCACGTCGCCTGGGACTCTTCTTCCTAGAGCAATGCAACCTGGAGTGACCTTGCGAGCGAGCTTGCTCGTGCTCCAATGGCGACAGGGGGGTCGGACCTGCGATCACTCAATATGGCCTTGCGGCCTCATTAAACCACATGGGGATCTTCGCCATGGCACGGTGAAGGTGTCTAGGTGGGTGGTTGGCCGTGGGGCATTCTAGGCATGCGTGCGTAGGTCACTTTGTGGTTGCTGTGATGGGTGTGTTCGGTGGGCACTTAGAGAGGTGTTGGCGGTCGATGGAGATGGGGAAAATGCTCAGTGGATGATGGCGGAGGTTATGAGGGGTCTGGCGAGGCATGTGGAAGCGTGGAGCGATGGAAGCGCCTTCTTCGGTGGTCGACCGGAGATGAGGACGACGGTGGTGGTCTGCAGGGTCGAGGGGATAAAAATGGCAATAAAGATAGGGGAAATAAAGGGATAAGAAAGGGAAAGAGTTCTAACCTAATTTAATGGATGAAGGGGGCCAAGAGAGCAGCTGGCCGTGTCTACCACCATAGGAGAGGAAGCTTCCAGTGGAGGGAGAATAGTGACTACGAAGGGGCCAGAGGTGCGTGTGCGGGTATGGCATGACGCAGAGGAAGGAGGTGAAGACGTCTTTGCCACTGGTATTATGGCAGAGCGACGAGAAGGAGATGTCGTCGGAGCCTGCTGGACACTTGGCTGGAGGAGAAGGGAAGAAATTTGAGGGTTTTCTCCGACCAAGCCAAGCTGATTTTGTGGGGCCGGATCAGGGGTTTTTTTTGTAGCATCTGGCAGAGGCTCTTGTGCTTGGAAGGCAAGCTTCCAAGTGCAAGAATCCTCGCCGGAGAAGGACTCAATGAGAGACCCAAATGTTTTTAGCATTTGCACGAGAGATTGGGTGCAAATCAACGCATGTGATTGCATTCAGATGATAGGGAATTCCTCAGAGAATCTCCCTTCCAAATCTAAGAGATCTCTGAGAAATTAGGGAGAAATCCTCCTTGAATCCTCGCCGGAGTAGGACTCCTCCACTTTAATCATGGAGGGACCTAATTGCAAATTGTGGCGAGGAAGATAGGGGGGTCTACGTAATGATTTTCAAAAGCTAGGGGCCAAAATGCAATTGAGTGGACTAGTTTGCAAAGTAGGTCAAGGTGACCTTCTCTTAAGTCCAAATTTTGGTAAAAACCTAATTTGAACCTAAGAATCTAATGGTGAAGTTGGATTTTAGGTTTGACCACGTTTGGCTAGACATTGTACACAAAAACCCAAATTAGGTCAAATAATTAGCTAGGACCCCTACTTAGGTCAAAATAGGTTCCAAAGGCCAAATTGGAGATTCTAAACCCTCGGGGATATGTTTCCATGAATTTTAGAGGATTTATTTGATTATCTTGACCAAAACCTTGTTGAATTAAGCAGGTCTATTTTAGGGTTACTAGAAGTCATTTAATTCTTAGTTTGCACATGAACCCTTTTTAGACTGAACTAACCCACTTTTTATCTTGTTAAGACCATTTGACCTATGTTTAGTGCCTGAGAAATCCCGTTGATGTACTGCAATGGTAAAATTACAGTTTTACCCTTTGTTTCATGTTTTCTTCTCAGAACAGTTATTCCTTGAATTAGGCCCTTCTCTAGGTTATGTAGGAGCTTTTATTCTCTTTCTTAGGTCAAAATGAGTTAGTTAGGGCTCATGATGGTGTTCCCATCATACTCGTATGCCTAGCTTTTGCTAGTCCCTTAGTAAAATTTCAAGGTTTTAACTTCTGTTCTAGACCATGAGTTTCATTCACCAGTTATGGTAAGTGATTTTCTTTTTCTTTTGATCAGGTTAGAATGCCGACAGTAAGCCTAGAGGTACTCAAGTACCAACCAAGATCCGGACTTGACCAGCCCTAGCCTCAATCCTCCGCGAAGGTTTTTAAGGCCCACAAGAACTATCATAAGGTTCGTTGGACTCTGCGGTTAAAGCACCCATGCTTGAGACATATTTTAGCCTTGGTTTAGTTTGCAGTGCATTTTTGTAAGAGAGAGACAGAGGATTTATTTGTTTGGAGAGTTTTCTCTCTCTTTTCTTTTTATTTCTAGCTTCAGATTGGCTTCTCAACATGGTCTGTATCAGATTCCTCATCCCCATCATCAATCCTTAAATGTCCTTGGCAATCGATGCTTTGTGATAGCACCACCCATGGCAACCCCCAAAACCCTGGCTTTCGAGATTTCGAGATAATTTCGCCCATTGCATTCCGTGGCCAAATCTAGACCTTGGCAATCAACATTTCGTGATAATGTCGCCCATGGTATCTGAACTAACAGAGTGCTTACATGCCCCTGATAGGATATGTAAATATCCTAGCAGACAAGCACCGAGGAGACGATATGTTGTTATACATCTTTAAGGGGAATTTCCCACCTCTCCGTGTCGGGAACTCGTCCAAATCAACTTGTGTTGATTGGTCGCTCCTAATCTAGGCAACTTTTTTTAGAACATTAAAATGCTTTTGCGTGATTTTGATAATCATGTGCATTGAACCAGATCATGTGTGGATTGGGGTGCTTAGGTTACCCAGTCCCGCAAACTAAAGGTCAGTTAATGAGGTTGAATACTCCCTAAGCCTTAGACTTAATACTTAAGCTTCGCATTTTCCCCAACCTCTTGAGGACTATCCAGATCTTAGCGGGTACTTGAATTTTTATGCCTAAGAGTCTAGCCTAAAAGGCCCAAGATCAGCACTCCTACTAATCTCTTTTTGTGTCTCATAGCACTTTTTTTTTCTTTTCATTTTTCCTTTTTCTTTGATGTGGTCTAGAACTTTGGTTAATTCCTTAATTTCTTACTAGTGACTATCTCTTTTTCTTTTTCATTTTGTACTCCTTTTTTGGCATTTTGCTCTTTTCCTCCTCATGTTTGTGTGACTTCAAAATTTTTCTCAATCCTCCATTTTTTTATCCTTTTTCATAATTTTCTATTTTTTTGGTATTTTTGACATATGTGAATTTTTTGTGAGAATTCTTCTAACTTTTCTTGGTTTCTGTATGTATGCACTTTACCACCCCCATGCCTAAGTTTTGCAATGTCTTCATTGTAAACAGAGGGTGTGAAACAGTATTGGGCTCAGGGACTTAGAGTAGGATTTATCGGGTGGGTGAATGGGTCGTTAATGACTGTGGATGATTTCAAGCTCTAGTATGTGTACCAGAGGTGGGATCGACTGTCTAAGGCTGAACTCAGGGTGTAGTAGACATGGAGTACAGATGGATAATCAGATGGATCTCAGTTTTTTGGAATGACAGGTTGCCTTCCATTAAGCGCTAAATTCAACTCCTTAAGTCAAGCAGGAAATGGTATGGAGGAGTGGTCAAATCAGCAGAATTTTGTAGAATAAGAACCTTGATTAAGAGCCTGGTTGGTCCAACCAGGTGCTTGTTGAGATCAATAAGCTGATGATGCAGCCCAAACCCTATTAATCTAGTGGGTTGATAAATGTGGATGAAGAGATGTGGAACCCACCATATGCAATAGAGCTCGGATGGATGTGGAAGTGTATATTCGGGGTTTGGCTGAGTCGAATTAGCTCGGTCAGAGTAAGGATCCATGAAATGATTAGTGAATAATGTGGAAACCCTACAGGGGTGATCAGAGAATGATGGATCATGTTTTTCAATCTGATCAATGTTTGAGACCCCATATATGTGTGGATTTGAATTATCTGCAATCGGCTCAATGAGAGGGGAATCAGAATAGAAATTGAGTCCGATTGCAAGTTGGGGTTGAAAATAGTTTGATTGATTCTGTATATTTGGAAGAGGTGGATTCTATGAAAATTGTGTATGAGGCCTCTTCTAGAAAGAAGTTACAGGTGGTTTCAAGTAGAGAGTCCTCATAGTAGTTTTCGAAGTCAAAAGTGAATGCCTGAAGAGTGTCTATAGGATGAGGGAAATTTGAATCGAGAAAAGATTTGAACTATGGGTTGCAATCACTCTTGGCATTTTCTGGTATTAATTCCTGAGAATAAAAAAGAAATGATTCCATGTCACTGGAACCTAAACTTAAATAAGTGATCTCAGGAATCGGGACCTCAGAGTCGGAGTCGTAGACTGAATCATGTGAGCTGAGGTCGTAGACTGGCTTGTTGTAATCAAGAAGCAGCTTGTCTCTGAAGTCATGGTAAGATTTGAAATCATCAGAGATATTGCGAAAATCACATTCTGAATGAGATTCAAGATCATAAGTTCCACCACAGAACAAATCATATGATTTATATTCAGCAGCCTGATTGGGGTCTAGCCTATATGTCAATTTTGAGCTCAAAAAGGTGTTCTTATTTGGTCTAGGCTCAAGTTCTAAGCTCGTGGGAAAGACCCAATCAGCACCCCACTTGTCCAATTCCTCGATTTCTGTATCGTAGATTGGCGTGACTTCCGAAAAATCGATTTGTCTCTTTGAGGATGTTGGCAAGGGATATTCATCAAATAGAGGCCCAGAATCATATTCTTCATTGAAAATTCGATCTTCATCATATGGGGCCTAGTAATCTTCCCAATAGGTTTCAGATCCAAATTCTAGGCTTGGGATGTGGGTTGAATTACTAGAATCTAGGTCCGAATAACCTTCGAGGGTCTCCTTATTGGAATAAGGGGCGGGATTTATACCCTCGAGAGGTTCAGTTCTACTCTTATCATTGTAGGAGTTTTGGAATTCTATGCTTGGTGATCCATGGTCTAAGGTTGGCTCGGCATTGTGTTCTCCTACAATTTCCCAACCTAATTCAAAATCAGGCATGTTGTATTCCATCTGGGTTGGGTATCCACAACCACTCTGTGCCTTAAACCCGAGATCTGGGAAATCGGATTGATCCTCAATACCATTCCAAGATTGTTCATCATCTGTTTGTGGCATATACGGGTATTTATGGTCGATAATTTGTTTCAATAATCTCATCATCTCTTCCTATTTTTCAAGATCATCTTGGTGTTGTTCCCATAGTACAGGATTTGTCATGCATTGAAGGTATTCAAAATTGTGTAACTTTTCTATCTCAATGTATCCTGTTATGAGAATGTCTCAGGTTGATCCATTTATGGCTTCTGTCAAAAGTACTTGGGCACAGTTTATGATGAAAGCTGTGGTTGTTGGTACATTAACCTGAATGTCCTCTACTGGTGTTGAGGTTTTGTATTTAATTCCATAGAATTCAAGGGCTTCCTCAATCATCCTATCTCTCATGGATCTTTGTGCTTCAGGTTTCTTGAATGGTAGTCCTTAGTAGTTTGGCTGCATATTTGGATCAGGTGGTGGAATCAAGATGTAGAATCATAATTTTGATGTAGAATCAAGTTGTGAAGCGATTAAATCTGAAAAGAGTCCCACTAGAATTTGTATGTGTGTGCTCTAAACAGAGGAGATGAGGGACTGGAAGTGTTTTTGACCCAATCGAGGCACCCAAAGATGTTTGGATGACTATGGAGGTTCGGGGTGGATGATACCCCTTGATTAGAAAGTCGTCCACCTGAGAATTACCTAGGCAGCCAGAGAGGGAGAGTCCCGCAAAGACCCCTACATAGTAGAGCATCCCCACGGGTTACAGGGTTTCCCCCACCAGACCTCTCTTGTCACTAAGATTCCAGGTAGACCAGAATGGGGACCTTGACCTCTTAAGTCTACCACTTTTAAGATCAAAGCTGCTTAGGGTTTTCACTTGAACTTTTAGATGTTTTGATTTTGTGACCAAATTTGGTGGTTGGTTGACCCAAGGGGTCAACTTCGCCTGACCTGCCCTAAAGATGGCAGAATGATTCTAGGTCAAGACCTAGAAATCACCCTGATTTGACTCCCAGGTTTATTAGGTCCAAAGTTTTTTAAGATTCAAGTGATTTTTAGAGCTCAATTTTAGGGTTTGTCTTTCTTAGATCTCTTCAATCAAGGGCTTGGGTAGCACACAAATGCGGGTGGGTTTGTTTCCTTTTAAACAGGCACGTGTGAACTAGCACTCCAAAACCCGACTGTAGGAACCCTAATTTGGTTCTATTTCCAATCCTCTTTTCTTTTCGCAAAAGTTCTCTTTGGGCTTAAAACAAGAAGTGTGTAGTTTACGGAGATTTGAAAATTAAGCGTGATTTTTAGTAGGCACAGAAATTTGTGGGATAGGATCTCTAAAAATCACTTCAACTTCAGTAAGTTTTGAAAAAATTTTCGCAAAATTAGGAAACTTTTTCCTTAAAGATGGTAATTACTATAAACAGATGGCCAGTGATTCCTAATTCAATTGCTTCCTTTTGTTTTCCCAGGATTAGAAGGCGGATTAGGGAAGAAAAGAGAATTTACCTACCCTGGAGTGGTTGACTTGCACAGGAGATTTCTTCGTGAAATACCTTGCAAAAATCACAGCAAAACAAATAAGGCAAGTTAGTGTTCAAATATAATAAGAAATAATGCAGTGACTAGTGATAAATTGCACGTTGCTCCCCGGCAACGACGTCAAAATGTTAACAAGATGAAATCAGTGTGTAAAAGATGTTGCGTTGCAGTATAAGTGAAATCGCGTTGAAAATAGATAAGAAGTTTTATTACTCGAATGTTGAGTCTGAGGTCGAACACAAGGAGCAAATGGAATTTATTCACTAATCTCAATCAATGTAATTTAAACACTTAAATCTACTCAAAATCTAATTCAGAGTATAATGCAAGAGTTTATGAATTATAAAATGTAGCAAAATAGAAAGATTGAGAGGAATTTGATAAAAGGTATTTTGACTCTTCTCTTCTTTGACTTTGTTCTTCAGCTTTTTCTTTCTTCTTTAGTTCTTATCTGCCTTAGCTTTCCTCTTTCTTCTTTTTCATCCTTTCCTCTGTGGGCTTGCCTTAGCTTCTTTTCCTTTTCCTCTCTAACTTCGGTTCTTGGCTCCTTCTTCCTTGCTGCCTTCTCCTTCCTTCTTTCCTTTAGCTTTGGCTCGTCTTTCCTTGACTTCTCTTCTTCCTTGATTTCTCCTTTCTTCTTCTTCTATTCTTTGTTTCTACCTTTGCCTTTTCTTCAGCCGCACCTTCTCTGCTACAGTGCCTTCTTTTTCCCTTGGCCTTGGCTTCTTCTTCAGCTTCCCCAACTTCTGCCTTCAGCCCTTTGCTTTTCTTCTTTCCCTTTCTTCTTCAGTCGCACCCTCTCTACTGTAGTGCTTCTTCTTCCTTCCTTCTTTGGCTTCCTCAACTTCTTTCTTCTTCTTCAGCCTCCTATGCTTTCCTCCTTGGCCTCAGCTTCCTCTACCTTCTCCTTCTTTCTCTGCGGCTGCACCTTCCTCTTCTTTTCTTCTCTTCCTTGCACACACGAGTGCAAAACCTACCCCTACTCTCCCCCGTGTACACTCTCTCTATTTCTCTCTTAGGTTCGCTCTCCTAGAGCCAGCCAATCCGGTATTCGGGTCAGGTCACACGCACCCGGGTCCAGGTGCACCGACGTGGGTGGTGTTCGAGGAGTGTTGGGTAAACGGGTCGGGCAAGCAAGGTCCACGGGGTGTGGGCTGTAGACGAGGCAGGTGAGCGGGCGAGGGGACCTCACCCTGTGTTCTTGAGGTGATAAGCAGGAAACACAAATTCAACTTAAAGCACTCACCATGCTTCAACCTTCCCGAGGTGGGACTAAAAGTCCCACCCGCTTCGCACGTGCCTGCAGGAGATGTGCTGCCTAATTGCTACGGCTGCAAGACCTTGCAGGGCCTCTTTCCTGGCTGGATGCATGTGCTAGACCAACCATCGTCACTTGGGACTCTTCTGCCTGGAGCAATGCAACCAGGAGCGACCTTGCGAGTGAGCTTGCTCGTGCTCCAGTGGCGGCAGGGGGGTCGGACCTGCAATCACTCAATACGGCCTTGCAGCCTCATTAAACCACATGGGGATCTTCACCATGGCACGACGATGGTGTCTAGGTGGGTGGCTGGTCGTGGGGTAGCCTAGGCGTGTGTGCCTTGGTCGCTCTGTGGATGTTGTGATGGGTGTGTTCGGTGGGCACTTGGAGAGGTGTTGGCAGTCGATGGAGATGGGGAAAATGCTCAGTGGATGATGGCAGAGGTTATGAGGGGTCTGGCGAGGTGTGTGGAAGCGTGGAGCGATGGAAGTGCCTTCGCCGGTGGTCAGCCGGAGATGAGGACAATGGTGGTGGTCTGCGGCATCAAGGGGATAAAAAAGCAATAAAGATAGGGGAAATAAAGAGAGGAGAGAGGGAAAGAGTTCTAACCTAATTTAATGGACAAAGGGGGACAAGAGAGAGGCTGGTCGTACCTGTCGCCACTGGATAAGAAGCTTCCAGTGGAGGGAGAATGACGACGACGAAGGGGCCGGAGGTGCGTGCGCGAGTATGGCACGACGCGGAGGAAGGAGGTGAAGACATCTTTGCCACTGGTATTGTGGCAGAGCGACAAGAAGGAGGAGATTTCACTGGATCCTGCTAGACACTTGGCCAGAGAAGGGAAGAAATTAGAGGGTTTTCTCTGGCCAAGCCAAGCTGATTTTGTGCGGCCGGATCAGGGGGTCTTTTTATAGCATATGGTAGAGGATCTTGTGTTTGGAAGGCAAGCTTCCAAGTGCAAGAATCCTCACCGGAGAAGGACTCAGTGAGAGACCCAAATCTCTCGAGCGTTTGGATGAGAGATTAGGTGTGAATCAAGGCATGTGATTGTGTTCAGATTATAGGGAATTCCTCAGAAAAACTCCATTCCAAATCTGAGAGGAGATCTCTAAGGAATCAGGGAGAAATCCTCCTTTAATCCTCGCCGGAGTAGGACTCCTCCGCTTTAATGGTGGAGGGACCTAATTGCAAAGGGTGGTAGGAAGATAGGGGGGTCTGCATAATGATTTTCAAAAGCTAGGGGTCAAAATGTAATTGGGTGGACTATTTTGCAAAGTAGGTCAAGGTGACCTTCCCTTAGGTCCAAATTTTGGTAAAAACCTAATTTGGACCTAAGAAATCCAATGGTGAAGTTTGATTTTAGGTTTTACCACGTTTGACTGGATATTTTACATAAAAACCCAAATTAGGTCAAATAATTAGCTAGAACCCCTAATTAGGTCAAGATAGGTTCCAAAGGCCAAATTGAAGGTTATAAACCCTAGGAGATATTTTTCCATGAATATTAGAGGGTTTAGTTGATTTTATCTTGACCAGAACCTTATTGAATTAAGTGGATCTATTTTAAGGTTATAAGAAGTCATTTAATTCTTAGTTTGCACATGAACCCTTTTCTGACTGAACCAACCCACTTTTTATCTTGTTAAGATCATTTGAACTATGTTTAGCCCCTGAGAAATCCTGCTGATGTACTGCAATGGTAAAATTACAGTTTTACTCTTTATTTCAAGTTTTCTTCTCAGAATAGTTATTCCTTGAATTAGGCCCTTCTCTAGGTTATGTAGGAGCTTTTATTCTGTTTCTTAGGTCAAAATGAGCTAGTTAGGGATCATGATGGTGGTCCCATCACTGGGGATGACTTATGAGGATCTATCTGAAGAAGCAAAGAATTTAGTTGAATCATGGAATCCTGAGGAGTTTGATTTAAGTGATGAGGAGCAGAAAAACAATCCCTTAGAAGATGTAATTCAAAAGAAAGACAATTGGGTTCAAATTCAGAAGTCCACAGAACTAAAAGAATTTGAGATCTTGACTAATCTAGATTTTTATCTTACTCCCCCTTGGGCTGTGATTCTAAGGAATAATGAATTTCTATCCATTACATTTGAAGACTTGCATCATGATTTGGGTGACTCAAATAAGATTTTTGATCACCCCAGGGATAAGATTGAGGATTCTGATAAGTTCGAAACTAGTGAGATGGATGATAGGATCTTATTTGACTCACCTACTCGACATCCATCCATACGTAACTTGACTTGCTAAGTGGTTCCTTATACCATTTCAGACTACACCACTTAGGTTCCTCCTTTCATTTCCCATCACTTTCAATACCCGTACGATATATTCCCCATAGACCATAATGTATCCACCTCATCCTTCTTCCTCATGCATCACATCCTAAGGTTGCCACGATTTACTTTTCACTCTGGATCCCGCATTAATATTTCTCTCTTTTGTAGCATCTGGCTGCAAATAATGTCAAGCCCGTTCACTTTACGTTTCTGACCATTTGGGCTTGGTATTCACCACCAGCTAATCTACATTTGTGGATCACTAATCCTTGCATTACATGATCTCATCTTCATTTTAATCTTGACTCAACCTATTTACCTGATCATTTCTTTTTGGGTTTAAGTTCGGCAAATGACGTTAAACTTAGCACTGGCTGGGAGTCAACCCAGTACTCTATACAAGTAGCTCTGCATCCTCTGCATCCATACTGACCTAGATTAACAAGCATAGTCAGGTGATATCCCCTCCTCTTGCTTATTACATTTTGATTTGCATGCATACATTTCAATGAGGACATTGTAATGAATAGGCATGGGGGGGTGGACATTGCAAGTCTTATCTTTATGTCTGAAAAAAAAATGCATTTAGGCATAAAGAATTTTTATTAAGGTTTTATTAGGGATTTATTCTTAAGTTGATTCCTGAGTTTAGAATCCAGTATAATTTCACACTTACACGTAGAATTTGTAATGTATCCTATGTGAAGATTGATAAACATCTTTAGTTTGTTGAGAAGAAGCATTGCTTCTTCTCCTAAACCCTTGGATAGTACTTAGGGAGTCAGGTAAACTATCTTCTAACAGATCCACCAAACAAGTGTGAGGTGAGAGTATAAAGTCTACTGGTGCCCTAAGGCTATGAGGACTTAAACTCTGGATAATGAGATGAAGATATTCGGAGTTAGGTATAGTTTTTGCTCTCGATTTCTGTGTACAAGTTCTTAGTGCAAATCTCTTGAGAGCCACCAAATAAGGCAAATATTCAAAGAGCGGGTTCTGATAAAACTAGGACTGAGGTGGATAGTCATGATTATTTTTTACGGAATCCTCAGTTGAAGGAGGGTGTTAATTGGTCATGCGTGTTTCGCGTGTTAGAAATCGAGGTTACAAGTAACTCGTCATCGTAGTTGCAAAACATGTCGATCAGATAAAATTTATACCGAAACTGCAAGGGAGTCCCGGGTCGAACACATGGAGGTGATGTTTACTTTAGTTGAAAATCGCATTTTGATTCGTTTCTTTTTGGTATTTTCAGGTTTTGTTATTTTTTTGTGTTTTAAAATAAAAGACAAGCAAATGATTCACAAGATAGAGATGTGGAACAAATATGATATATATATCAATTCCATGTCGATTACAATGAACTATTAAAGCATAAAAAGAGAGGGAGGTGAGAGGAAATCTCCCAAATCGGCTATTCGACAAGACGACGGCACCTGGCGGAAGCTTGGACGAAGGAGGTGAGGAGTGGGACGATGGAGGTGAGATGCTGGGGGACGTCGGGTTGAGGAAAGCATCGACGTGGCTCCGGAATGGAGGTGAGAAGATAGAGTTTATCTGCTACTGGAATGGAGGTGGGAGGACGGGTCCAAGGTGACCTATGAAGGGAGATGGGAAGTTGGAGGAGTATTTGGTGGGGCAGAGGTTCGCTACACTAATAGGCACCTTGGGAGCTTGAGAACAAGCTCTAATGGAGCATTGGTAGGCTTGCTAGAGCTTGGGAATAGGTGGGAGTAGAGTATAGAGATGGCTTGGAAGGGAGGGGGTGTAGGTCCTTTTATAGTGGAGGAGAAGAGGCTAAAAATGGATAAAGGACCTTTAGTGACCTCCCGATCGTCACTAGAAACGTTGCTGTAGATAGCTCACCTCCACCCACATCCATAGCTGGCTCTGCTGGCTTGCAATGAAATAGCGACGGTTGTAAGCGTCACTGTAGGTTAGCCCAACTGTCGCTGAAAGCTAGCACCAACCGCCCTTGCACCCACGCCACGCTGCCCCGCTCATCACGCGTGCTGACTACGCGTGCTCGGCTGTGTGTGCCTTGCTCTGTGCTAGCTTGCATGTGCGCATGCGCTGGCGCTGGCACTCATGCGCCCGCCCAATTGCGAATTTGAGGGGCTACGGGGATTCGAACTCGTGCCCTCCTTTTGCAAACCAATGCTCCCACCATTGCAGCAAACCTTCCCTTATGTCGTGTGGAGTGGCTTGATGCATCAGCTTCACAGCCGTTGGATCAAGATCCAATGGCTAGGATTGAAGGGCATGGATGAAGGAGTTGAGCAGTGCTGCTGGCCGGTGTTGGGCAGCCTGGATGGCGCCACATGGCGTCATCTAGGCCGTCCATCTTCTTCTTCTTGTAGAGGGTGCTACGGAGCTCAGATCAAGATGATTCCCGCAATGTTGAATTGCGATCGTTGCTCTGGATCCATCCGTACGATTGGATTTTCCATCTGAAACTCATATGGATGTCTCATTGCCCCCTAGCCATATAAAATGGAGGAATTAATATATAAAATATACAACTATCCTAAATGCCATGCAATGGATGTTACGCAATATTTATAACATGATATGCAAATCTAGGTATAGGAACATGCATGAATAGGCATTTTACATTCAATAAATGTGTTTGCATCATACCCCCATGCCTATCTTTGCTAGTCCCTAGCAAAATTAAACTATATGCTTTGTATAAAAGTAGAATTAGGATTAGATCACTTAGGCCTAAGTCTTTTATTAACAATAAAAAATTTCAACTAAGGTCCTAAGCTATGAAAACTCAACAGTACCCGGGTGTCTACCAGAATGCAGACCGCCTAAGTTCTCGCCTTATTTGAGAAGGGAAGATATATATATTTTATTTTTCTTTTTTTCTAATTTTTTTGTACTTTTAGAGTTTGAGAGTTCCAGGATAACTTTTTACGGCTACCTGACCTGCCCAAGACTTGAAAAAGACTCTAAGTACTAAGCATCTTTGTGAAAAAGTGATAGACTCACAAAACAACCGTTAAGATGGACTACGGGTTTCTATGACCCTAGGTGACCCTGCCTAAAGGTTTATCTTTACGATTGGTAGCCTTCTCCCTACTTTTATTTAATGGGTCAACACAAGGGCGAACCCAGTGTATATCTCCCTGGTTTATTCTACTTCCCTGCTTCTTCCCTAAGTGTTTTGGGAATTATTGTGAATGTTTTTTGTGAGTTGGGTTCTGGACAACCAGCCAATGAGTTGTTACCAATGACAAATTGCCAGCCATACTTGTGTGGTGAAGTGTGATTTTATTTATTTTTTTTATTTTCTCCTTTTTCTTTTTTTTTTGAGTGTTTCTATTTTCTTTTTTTTCTAAGTAGGTGGCTTCCCTGATCTAAGATTTACCTAAAGGCATTACAATGAAAATGGTTTTGTGGCTAGGCTCTAGACAACCAGCCAATGAGCTGTTACCACCGACAACTTGCCAGCCATACCACCCAAGTCGGTCCCCTAGCTACCTAATTTCCATAAAAATTGTCAGAAAGTAAGTCAGTGCAAAAAATGCGTGTAGATGCTTAGGCTTAAAGTCCCCCCAAATTAGAGGGCGGGTTGATAAGTCGCATACTTATCATCCCAATTTAATTACCAAATTAAAATGAATTTTAATTGGCGAGGACTCGAGACTAAATCCACATTTGAGTGGACACTTGGGTTAATTAAACCCGAAGACCTGAAGAGTCTAGGTGTTTAGGTCCTCTCGTATCATTTCCTAAAGTTAATAACTTCCAAATGCCTAAGTTCTCTTTTCCTAATTTCTTTTTTTCTCTTTTTTCAAAATTTTAATTATTTTTAATTTTATAAGAAACTAAAAGAAATTCTATGGAGTTAACATAATGATTTCAGGAATTGATTATCCACCCCCCCATGCCTAAATGATGCAATGTCCTCATTGTAAAAATAAAGACATGAAAAGGGCAGAGTAAATAAAACATCACCTGAGTGTCGTGAAAATCCGGTCAGCTCCACAGAGAGGAGTGTATACACACGTGCTAAGTTTAATGCCTTCAACTAGGCATAACATACATACAAAGAAGAAATTGAGAATTCATAAGTGCGGGCCAGAATCAAAATAAAAAGGTTGATCCTGAAACCCGTCTGCAGAAGATGTCCACAGACGTGGACGAGATTATGGTGTAGACCCCTGCCCTAGGGCCTAGTGGTTCTCAGGTTCTAGATGAAAATCACCCAGAATCGAAGGTTGATGTGTTTACGGGGCTGGGCTTGCGGTTTAGTGGTGTGCAACCCAAGACCAAAGTGTCGGACAACGAGTAAAGATAGTTCAATAGGTGTGGTTGTCCACTTAACATCTAGCTTAGAAAAATAATCATTTATTCCAGGCTTGGGTCGCATGTGAAAGATATCATAAGGGTCCGTATAGAAGATAGGTGGTTTTAGGTCAATAGGTACCCTTATATCCAAACTTGTTTTTCCCTCAAAATTAACCTCCCAAATTTTTATTTCCAACTTCCTATCCTCTGAAATCAAGGTTTCCGGGACCTCTAGATCATTGTACACCCCATCTAAAGTACCCAAGTCCAACAATTGTGGCTTAATTAGGATTGACTTGGGCACAATGATCTCAAAAGTATGTTCATTCAGCTCCTCAGGGTGTGGTTGAGGAATGGGGCTACTAATTGAGTCGTCAAGTATCGGATCCTCTAAGTTAGCCCCAATCGAATTAGAATCTTCAGTAGTTGGGCTACCAAATTGGTCGTCATACTCCTCGAGCTTGTATGTCTCACTAAAATCATTCTCCTCAAGCTTAAGTGAGACTTCACTAAGAGATTCCTCACCCTCAAAATCAAAGAATTCATGATCCTCATTTGTATATGTCTCAACATCACAAGTCATTTCATCATCCAAGGAGACATAATTTTCTTCGTTTCCTGACTTGGGGAACTCAGGTGAATCAATCGGTTCATCCTTAAAGGGTTGCTCTAGACCAATCTGGTCATCTCCAATCTCCGAATATGTATCCCCCTCGACAGGCGCTTGAGTGGGTTCAGACATTGGCTCTCCTGAAGAGAGTTCATCTTGAGAATTATCCCATGATTTGACTAGTGCAACCACGAATTTCATCCTCAACCTCGATAATTTCCCAAGAAGAAACTCACCTAGGTCCCTATCCCTAACACTTTGGAGCAAATCCAATAGAGAACTATTAAGCTCATCAATCATTTTGATCATAGGCTCCAATGCTTCAGTTCATGGTGTTGGCTAGGCTTCTAAAGATTGTATGGTGTTCCTCAAATTAGCCAACACTCTATCTTGGATCTGGTTCACTTGAACCGATTGGTTTAATTCAAGTTTGGGTGGGTTTGGGTTGAATCTAGAGGAGTCAAGATGTCGAGGTTCTCGGGTCCCTCCTTGAAAGTAGGTCGTTCTAGGCTGTTCAAAGGATGGTGGCGACCTATATTCAGTGGAATACTAGGGAGGGTAGGTGTTATAATCATGATATCCTTCCTAATTGTAGATCGGGTTGGTTTGGTCATCAAAGGATGGAGATCAATAATCATTGTAGCTTCGGGAAGGATAGTAATCATAGTCTTGTTGTCTAGGGTTAGGCCCTGCACACTGAGGTTCGGATTCATATCCCCAATCAAAGTCATCTCAGCTAGTGGATGGGTAATTACAAGTCAAGTCGGGATAGTAATCGTCTTGGGGATAAGTGGTGGTAGGAGGATAGGATGTGAAATGTGTGTAGGATGTGGAAGGGTACATGGTGAAGTAAGGAGGGAAATCAGAAGAGAAAGGAGCCCTGCAATACAAAAATACATGCCTGTCCTTAGTTTGGGTAGCCTAAAGTTCTACAGACTCTCAGAATCCATCCTAAGATTATAGATGATTTACTCTACTTATGTCCAGGCAATCCAACCAGTTAGAAGGAGGGACTGGGGAGAAGGTTCTTCCTTTGGCTTGCAACTCCGGTTCCTAGTGTACCCCCCAGCCACGGTCATTTGACGCTACTCCCCTAGCTAGACATCAGATTGACTAGTATAAGTATGTTAATCATGAACAATCTCAATCTGGATCCCGACGAGCGAACCAGTCCTTAGGGCCAACGTCTAATCAATTTTAGTTAGGCTTGGGACAATGGTGCTTCAGGAATGTGATGGGCCCTTTAGATGGGTTGGGCCCTTAATTATCAATTAAAATGTTTGTGCATGCACAACTAGGGTTCTCAAACAAGGTTATTTGATGATGTGTCTTTTAGGATTTAACCTTGCTTTGAGCTTTTAGGGTTTAATTCTTAGGTTGGTTCAATCAAGGTTTAGTAGAACACTCCAAGTTTTGAAAACACGGGTGATGATATGTTCCTTTAAAAATAAAAAATAATGTGGAGTGCCTGGTTCAGCTCTAAGAATCAACCCTAAGTGGCAAGCTACTTAATGGATTAGTTTTAGATTGAGTGGTGCAGCACAAACAACTCAATCATTGGCCTATTGCACCACTTAGTTAAGGCACACAAGAATGCTTAACCTATTTAGATTTCTACTAACTTATGTGTATTTAGTTGAAATGTACCGGGTGCACAGGTCAGATCCCGGTTAAGTGGTAGAATCAAAGTGATTGTGCGCCTTAGGATAAGAAGTTATGGGTGTTAAGTGTGTAGCTTTCAAAAAATCCCACAATCAGATAACACTTTCTTTTTTATTTATTTCTGTGGATGGCGAGGTGAGTGGAGGTGGTAAACAAACAACCAAATCTATCCTAGGGTTTATAAAAAGGACCTAAGTTGATTTGGGTTTGAGTTATTTGGTTATGGAATGAAAACTAAGGTGGGGGTGGTGTGGGGGACACTTACAAAACACTCTACCCGCACTTTACTCTGGTCTACCGCACTTGGATCTCCATGCTAGGGTACTTGCAAGACAGTATATCAAAGACAAGTAAGGTTAGTGTTATGTAAATGCAAAGAAATGCAATAAACAATAAAGTAAATTCTGTTGCCTCTCCGGCAACGACGCCAAAGTGGTTGTGTGTGTTTCGCGTGTTAGAAATCGAGGTTACAAGTAACTCGTTGTCGTAGTTGCAAAACACATCGATCAGATAAAATTTATACCGAAACTCCAAGGGAGTCTCAAGTCGAACACAGGGAGGCGACGTTTACTTTAGTTGAAAATCGCGCTTCGATTCGTTTCTTTTTGGTATTTTCTGGTTTTGTTATTTTTTTGTGTTTTTGAAATAAAAGACAAGAAAATGATTCACATGATAGAGATGTGGAACAAATATGATATATATATCAATTCAATGTCGATTACAATGAACTATTAAATCATAAAAAGAGAGGGAGGTGAGAGGAAATCTCCCAAATCGGCTGTTCGCAGAGACGATAGCGCCTGGCGGAAGCTCGGATGAAGGAGGTGAGATGCTGGAGGATGTCAGGTTGAGGAAAGCTTCGACGTGGGTTCAGAATGGAGGTGAGAAGACGGATTTGATCTGCTACCAGAATGGAGGTGGGAGGACGGCTCCAAGGTGACCTACGAAGGGAGATGGGAAGTTGGAGGAGTATTTGGTGGGGCAGAGGTTCACTACACTAATAGGCACCTCGGGAGCTTGAGAACAAGCTCTAATGGAGCGTTAGTAGGCTTGCTAGAGCTTGGGAGTAGGTAGGAGTAGAGTAGGTAGATATGGCTTCGAAGGGAGGGGGTCTAGGTCCTTTTATAGTGGAGGAGAAGAGGCTAAAAATGGATAAAGGAGATTTAGCGATTTTCAGACCGTCGCTGGAAACGTTGCTGTAGACAACTTGATGAACACGCATAAATTCAAGATAAATTGCTTATTTTTGATGGTTCCCAAGCTTAGCATTGCATATCATGTTATAAATATTGCATAACATCCATTGCATGGCATTTAGGATAGTTGTATATTTTATATATTAATTCCTCCAATTATATGGCCAGGGGGCAATGTGACATTCATATAGGTTTCGGATAGAAAATCCGACCGTACGGATTGATTCGGAGCGACGATCGCAATTCGACATCGCGGGAATCATCTTGATCCGAGCACCGTAGCACCCTCTAGAAGAAGAAGAAGATGGACGGCCCAGATGGAGCCATGTGGTGCCATCCAGGCCGCCCAACACCAGCCAGCAGCTTTGCCCAACTCCTTCATCCAAGCCCTTCAATCCTAGCCATTGGATCAAGATCCAATAGCTGGGAGGCGGACGCACCAAGCAACTCCACGCAACACAAGGGAAGGATTGCCGCAATGTTGGGAGAGCTGGTTTGCAAAGGAGGGGCGCAGGTTCGAATCCCCACAGCCCCTCCAATTTGCAATTGGGTGGGCGCATGGAGCGGCAGCGGCAACGCCAATGCAAGGTAGCTCGCGCGTGCACGTGCAGGCCAGCACATAGCAAGCGTGCACGCCAGTGCATAGCACACGCGCACACAGCCGGGCCCGTGCGGTCAGCGTGCGTGATGAGCGAGGCAGGCAGCACGGGCGCAAGGGAGGTTGGCGCCAACTTTCAGCGACAGCTGGGCTGACCTACAGCGACGCTTATAGCCATCACTATTTCATTACAAGCCAGCAGAGCCAAGTATGGGCGTGGGTGGAGGTGAGCTGTCTACAGCAACGTTTCTAGCGACGGTCTGGAAATCGCTAAAGGTCCTTTAATCCATTTTTAGCCTCTTCACTATAAAAGGACCTACACCCCCTCCCTTCCAAGCCATCTCTAGCTACTCTACTCCCACCTACTCCTAAGCTCTAGCAAGCCTACCAATGCTCCATTAGAGCTTGTTCTCAAGCTCCCAAGGTGCCTATGAGTGTAGCAAACCTCTAACCTACCAAATACTCCTCCAACTTCCCATCTCCCTTCATAGGTCACCTTGGAGCCATCCTCCCGCCTCCATTTCGGTAGCAGATCAACTCGGTCTTCTCACCTCCATTCCGGAGCTACGCCGAAGCTTTCCTCAACCCGACGTCCTCCAGCATCTCACCTCCGTCGTCTCGCTCCTCACCTCCTTCGTTCGAGCTTCCGCCAGGCGCCATTGTCTCACCGAACAGCCGATTCAGGAGATTTCCTCTCACCTCCCTCTCTTTTTGTGCTTTCATAGTAGATTGTAATAAACATTGGACTGATATATATACCATTTTCATTCATCATCTCTATCTTGTGCTTCATTTTCTTGTCTTTTATTTCAAAAACATAAAAAAAATAACAAAACCCTAAAATACCAAAAGGAAACAAAACGAAGCACGGTTTTCACGTAAGGTAAACGTCGCCTCCTTATGTTTGACCTGGGACTCCCTTAGAGTTTCGGTATAAATTTTATTTGATCGATGTGTTTTGCAACTACGACGGCAGGTTACTTGTAACCTCGATTTCTAACACGCGAAACACGACATGACCATTTTGGTGCCGTTGCCAGAGAGGCAACGGAATTTACTTTATTGTTTATTGTGCTTCTTTGCATTTACATAGCACTAACTCTACTTGTATTTGATCTACTGTCTTGCAGGTACCCTAGAATGGAGATCCAAGTGCGATAGATCGGAGTAAAGTGCGGGTAGAGTACTTTGTAAGTGTCCCCCACTTCCCCCCCCATTGGTTCATTTCGCCACAATCATAACCAAGATTTAATCTACTTAGGTGTTTGCATAAACCCTAGGATAGACTTTGTTTGTCTTGTTTGCCACCTTCACCCATCTCACCCACATCTTATATAAAAAAAAAATAAAAAGATATTTCTGTGGGACAAATCAATTTACACACTCTATACACCCACATTTGAGGCACATAATCAGACTTGATTTTCATCTACTCAACCGGGCTTCCGACCTGTGGACTCGGTACACGAATTCAACACATAAAAAAGTAGAAATCATATTAGGTTAACCATCTTTTTGTGTGCCTTAATCGGTGGTGCATTTGAGCCAATTGAGTGAATTGTTTGGGCCGCACCACCTAATCTAAAAGAGGTTCTTTTTCTAACTACCCCATTGAATTCAATAATTAGGTCAAGCCAGGCACTCCATATTTTTCTTGATTTCTAAAGGAAAATACTTGAACACGTGCTTTCAACAACAAACTTGGTTTGCCTCACAATATTTGGTTGAAAACACCTAATATTTGAATCCTAAAAGCTATTAAGTAATATTTGAATCCTAAAACTCACCTCATTATTAATAATCTTGCTTGAAAACCTCTTGGTTGTGCACATTCACACGTTCTCAAACAAATCATTAAGGGCACAACCCATTAAAGGCCCATCACATTCCAGAGCACCAATTTCCCAAGCCTAACTAAAATCAATTAGACGTTGGCCCTAAGGATTCATTCACTCATCGGGATCCAGATTGAGAATATTCATGATTGACCTGCTTATGCTAGTTAATCTGATGTCTAGCTAGGGGAGTAGCATCAAACGACCGCGGCTGGGGGGTACACTAGGAACCGGAGGCGGAAGCCAAAAGAAGAACCTTCTCCCCAGTCCCTCTTTCTAATTGGTTGGATTGCCTGGACATAAGTAGAGTAAATCGTCCATAATCTGAGGATGGATTTTGAGAGTCAGTAGACCTTAGGCTACCCCATCTAAGGACAGGCTTGTATTCTTGTGCTGCAGGGGTCCCTTTTTTCTTTTCCCCATCCTTTCGACTTCCTTCTAGTGTATGCTTGGGTGGAGGTCATTGAACCCTAGATTGGAAGGACCTTTAGATCATTCAAGGAGGTAGAGGTTGAGCTATAGCCAAGCAGATCCCATGGCTGATCAACAATTACCTCCCCACCTCCGAACCAGCAGGAGCTGATTTAGAGGCAGTTGGAAGAATTGTAGCAGATGTAGCAATGGTTACAACGCATGCATGGTCAGGGCGCTCGGCCCTTGAAGGATTTTTACGATGCTTCAAACTATGGGGAATGTCCCGGCATCATGATTCCCGCTGGAGACATTGAAATCAAGCCCCAAGTCTTAAGTTTGATTAAGCATTTCATGGGCTTGGCTCGAAGGACCCATTCCAGCACCTGGAAGATCTAACCACGTTGGTTCAAACCACTAGAGCAAGGAATGTGAACGAAGAGCAAATGATCATGAGGATTTTCCCCCACTCTCTCAGGGATAAGGCTGCACATTGGTACCGGACTATAGGAAGGCCGATTGAAACTTGGGCTGCTCTTAAGTCGGCTTTCTTTAAGAAATTCTTCCCTATCAGAAGGACCAATGCTTTGCGACGGGCGATTACCACTTTCGCCCAGCGGCCGGGGGAACCGTTTCATGGTGTCTGGGAGCGATTCCAGGAACTTTTGAGGAAGTGTCCACACCACGAGGTGTCGAAATGGCAACTCGTGCAGATTTTCTATCACAGGTTGGTTGAGCAACTCCGTAATCATGTGGATGCCTCCTGCGGAGGCAATTTTCTCAACAGGGATGCAGATAGCGCATACGACCTGTTTGAGGAAATGAGCGAGAACTCAATTAATCATGCCTCCATGGATGCATTCAACCGGTCCCAACAACCTAGGTCAAGTGCTAATGAGATCCAGGACTCTCATTCATTTGACATGGAATTAATTTGTAATAAACTGGATAAAATGGTTTTGGTTGCTAAGAAAATGGAAGAATGGATGTCTGGGAATTCAGGAAACACTTCTTTACCCACTCAATCCCAGAATTCGGGATTCCATTCCTCACGAGCACCCACAGGGCGAGAATTTGTGAATCAACTCGATTTGGCTCAACTTGTGAGCCAGGATTTCTTGGAACCATATGGGTTCCAAACTGGGGCCTTTGATCCCAGTTTCTCTGATCCTTCCTTCTCTTCATCCTCGTTTTATGAGGATGCATATGCAATGTTGGAGAATGTTAGGTCCAACCCGTATTCCAGCACTTTCAACTCGGGATGGAGGAACCACCCTAACTTCTCTTGGAAAAATCAGGGGCAACAGACCCAATCTCGACCCAGCAACTATGCATCTCAAAAACCCATGGGTCAGGGTCAAGTATACACCCAGTTGCCCCCAAGACCAGTTAATCAGCCATCTTGGAATGCCCAACAATCTGCGGGGCAGGATGATTTGAACCGGCAGATGGTGGAAATGCAAGGGTCCATGCTTCAGCTTATGCAACAAATGAAGACATCCTTGGATAACTTACAATCCAGGTTAATTGCAAACACCAAACAACCCGGATCCCTACCATCTCAACCCGTACCAAACCCACGTAATGTGCAAAATCAAAGCAATAGAGCCCAAGGGTATGGGAATCAAAGGGACCCACACATGCATGCTCAGGTGATTGAGCAGGGTCCCTCTTCTTCCTCTTCTGGTTACATGACCAACCAAGGCCTTCCAATCTTCATTAATCCACCTCAAGACCCAAACCCTTATGCCTCTGCAAACTCTGTCACCTTGAGAAGTGGGAAGCAGACCCAAAACCCAGAATTACCTTCTAGAAGTCAAGATCCTAGGGAGCTTGAGAAAGAGAAGGACGAGGCAGAAGAAGACAATAAGGCCTAGGGACCGAAAATTGAAAAATCCACCCATATTCCATTCCTTGAGGTCCTATTGAAAACCAAGAAGAAGAAAACCATAGACAACAATGAGGAGCTTTTGAATTTATTCAAGAGCATAGAGATCAATATTCTGCTCCTCGATGCTATTAAGCACATCCCAGCTTACGCTAAATTCTTGAAAGAACTATGCACCCAAAAGCGTAAGCCGAGAGAACCCACTTCGAGGAAGGTGATTCTCTCTGAGCAGGCAAGTTCTGTAATCCTGCATCACCTTCCTTAAAAGAAGAAAGGTCCAAGTGCCCCCTTGATCTCATGCATTATTGGGGAATACACTTTTGATAGGGCACTATTGGACCTAGGTGCATCCATCAACCTAATCCCAACTTCTATTTATGAGAAGTTTGGGTTAGGTGAACTCAGACCAACCTCAGTAATGCTACAATTAGTGGACCGATCGGTCATCACACTAAGAGGCGTTATTGAGGATGTAATTATCAAGGTCAAGGATTTCTATTTTCCTATAGATTTCCTCATCCTTGACATGGATGTACCTAATGATTTGAGGAACATGCCCATCATTCTGGGGCATTCGTTCCTAGCTACCACCAAGGCCAACATAAACTGTGAAAGTGGTAGTATGGAGATCGCCTTTGGGGATAATAAATTAACTCTGGATATTTTTAAGGCGATAAGAGGATTTGAGGATTGTGGATTCATTGAGGAACTTGAGGATCAGGATCTTGAGACATGTATGACAATCAATGCACTCGAGGACTCCATTAGCTTTAGCGAACACAACCCACAACCCTCCTCCGTGGTAGACCTGCCACATCCTAAAGAGGCTATTAATTTTGTTCATTCCTAGCCTCTTCCATTGGATCGTCCTGATGAATCTTCATCAGCATCCTCCCTTCCTTCGATTCTAAACGCACCCCAGCTGGAATTAAAACCATTGCCCAAAAATTTGAAATATGAGTTCTTAGGACCTGGAAACACGCTCCCTGTGATTATTAGTGCTGATTTGACTAAGGAGCAAGAATTAAGGTTAATTAAGGTCCTTAAGAACAACAAGGAGGCAATTAGTTGGACCATCCACGACCTTAGGGGGATCAAGCCATCTTATTGTAATCATCGTATTTTCATGGAAGATGGATCCTGCCCTTCTAGCGAAATGCAAAGGAGACTAAACCCGAATATGCGAGAAGTGGTCAAGAAGGAGATAATTAAGTGGCTCGATGCTAGGATTATTTACCCAATCTTAGATAGTTCGTGGGTTAGCCCCATTCAAATTGTACCTAAGAAGGTGGGAATAACCGTTACAACTAATGAGAAAGGGGAAACCTTCACCACTCGTTTAGCTTCTGCTTGGAGAGTCTGTATTGACTATAGGAAGTTGAACACTGCCACTAAAAAGGATCACTTACCCTTGCCATTCATCAATCAAATCCTCGAAAGGTTAGCTGGGTAAAAATATTTTTGCTTCCTGGACGGTTATTCGGGATATAACCAATTCCCTATCCATCCCAAAGACCAAGAAAAGACAACTTTCACATGTCCCTACGGAACCTTTGCATTTCGTAGAATGTCGTTCGGGCTTTGCATTGCGCTTGCGACTTTTCAAAGGTGCATGATGGCCATCTTTTCTGACATGGTGGGAGATTGTCTTGAGGTGTTCATGGATGATTTCTCCATTTTCGAAGATTCTTTTGAGTCTTGCCTGGCTAACCTAGAATTGATCCTTCAGAGATGCATCAAAACACGGCTGGTCCTTAGCTGGGAAAAGAGCCACTTTATGACTCAGGAGGGCATCGTCCTGGGTCACGTGGTTTCTAATCGGGGAATTGAAGTTGATAGAGCTAAGGTGGATGCTATCTCTAGACTTCCTCCACCCACATCCGTAAAATAGATTCGCTCTTCTCTTGGGCATGTGGGTTTTCATAGAAGATTCATTAAGGACTTCTCGAAGGTTGCTCAGCCCTTGAGTAACCTTTTGGCCAATGACGCGCCATTCGAGTTTGATGAATCATGTCGTAAGGCATTTGATTTATTGAAAACAACCATCACCTATGCCTCGGTATTGCAACCACCGGTCTGGACAACCCCATTTGAGATTATGGTTGACGCATCTGATTATGCCGTCGGGGCTGTCTTGGGTCAAAAGATTGAGAAAAAGCCCTCTGTGATTTACTACGCTGGCAAAACTCTGGACGAGGCCCAGAGGAATTAAAATGTTACTGAAAAAGAATTGTTAACTGTAGTTTTTGCTTTAGAAAAATTCAAGGCTTATCTGTTAGGTTCTCGCATCATCTATACCGACCACTCAGCCTTAAAACATCTCTTGGCCAAAAAGGATGCCAAACCCCAGCTTATTCACTGGATTCTGCTACTTCAAGAGTTCGATCTTGAAATCAGGGATAAAGCTAGGGCACAAAATGTAGTGGCGGATCACCTTTTGAGAATCCTAATTGATTCCCCTCATCCAGATGTTCCGATCTCTGATACTTTTCCAGATGAAACTATCCTCACAATCTCGGGAATCCAAAACCCCTGGTTTGCAGATATTGTCAATTATTTGGCCATTGGTCAAATCCCCCAGGATTGGACCAAACAACAACGGGATAGACTTGTATCTAAGGGTAAATATTATTTTTGGGATGATCCCAAGTTGAACCGCATTGGCACTAATCAGATTATTCGTCGATGCATCTCGGAAGTCGAGTTCCATAGCATATTTGAGTTCTGTCACACATCCACTTGTGGTGGACACTTTTCTGGGAAAAAGACGGCTGCAAAAATTTTGCAATCCAGATTCTATTGGCCGTCATTATTTAAGGATGCCTAGGAATTCTCTAGGTCATGCACTTGATGCCAGACACTCAGGAACATGGCTAAGAGAGATATGATGCCCCTAAACCCAATTCTTTCCGTTGAAATTTTTGACATTTGGGGCATTGACTTTATGGGACCATTCCCTCCTTCATTTGGACACCAGTATATTCTGGTCACTGTTGATTACGTGTCCAAGTGGATTGAGGCAATTCCCACCCGGACCAATGACCACAAGGTGGTCATCGATTTTGTGAAGAGAAATATCTTCAGTCGGTTCGGGGTTCCTAGGGTAATTATCAGTGATGGTGGCACACATTTCAATCATGCCCAGTTTCAAAATTTATTGGGGAAATACAGGGTGAGCCATTGGATTTCCACACCATACCACCCTTAGACGAACGGACAAGCTGAGGTCTCCAATCAGGAGATCAAGAACATTTTGCAGAAAATCGTTAGGCCTGATAGGAAGGATAGGACCCAAAAGCTAGATGATGCTCTTTGGTCTTACCGTACGGTGTACAAAACACCTATCGGTATGTCTCTGTTCCGTCTAGTGTTTGGGAAGGTGATGTAAACACATCTACACTACTTAAGATGTCTATTTATGCATGTTCTTAAGCATAGGATTGCATTTCATGATATAAATATTGCATAACATGCATCAACTTGCATTTAGAGTAGTTTGAATAAAATGGAGGTTAATTGTCTCCTTTTACGTGCTTGGATAGGGCAAACATTTTATCAGGGCCTCGGATCAAAGATCCAACCATATGGATGTGATCAGGGTGACGATTGGAGTTCAACGACTCAAAGATAGCCCTAATCAGACATCTGTAGCATCAGATAGTGACCAGGGAACCCTAGAAGATCAAGGGTCAGGATGGTGCAAATATACACTTCAAATGACAAATTCGACCACATGGATGAATTCGGATCGACGATCGTAGCCCAACGACGCAAAAATCAAGTCAATTCGACATCCGTGGCACCATCTACAACTTCCATAAGATGGATGGCCAAGATGGTGAGATGTGGCACCATCCCAGCCGCCCAAACGGCCGCATGAATCTCTGAAGGCCCCGCACCCGCTCCCTCTCCGTCGTTGGATCTCGATCCAACGGCTGTGATCAGCTGTGCCTAAAGGAGCCCGCTCGACCATCCGCGCCTCGTAGCACAGCGGTCGAGCACGCTTACATGAGCTGCAGGCGCGGGTTCAAGCCGCAGCGAAGGGGAGGAAGGCGCGGGCAAGCGAGCGCGGGCGGGTGTCAGATCTTGATTGGACGGCCGCCTGCGCTCAATCGAGATCACGCGCGATTGAACACGCGGCGTCACGCGCGATCGCACGCGCCAGGCGGGCGCAGCAGCGGGCGAAGATGCGTCTTAAACCGTCCAATCTCGCGATCGGACGGCTGAGATCTGAAGTACGTGGGTGTATGCGTTGTGTGTGGGCAGCTGAGGAGGCACGCGTGGGCACGGAAGCTACGCCCACATTGGGGACTTTAGTGATGGATTTATCCGTCACTAAAGACCCCTCATTTATTATTTTAAAGTTGTAATGACCATTTTGCCCCCACTCCTTGCAATTATAAAAGGAGATCCCCTCCATATGAAATTCTCATCCCTTCCTTCTCTTCTCTACCTCTCCAAAGCTCAAGAGAAGCTAGTCCCACACCAGGGATGCTTCTCGCGAGATAAAGTCCAAATTTTCGCCCCCTTCGGAAGTGGATCCCGCGACGATGACGGCGTGCTGCTCCATTCACGTTCTTCTGCTTCGTCCTCCTTTGTCCTGCTTCGTCCTCCTTCGTCTAGGCGTCGTCCCGTTCGGCTCGTCCTCCAAGCAACCGTCGAGGAGGATTTCTCTCTCCCTATTCTTTTTACTGCTTTCTAGTATAGATTTACTGCTTTCTAGAGTAGTTTTGTTCGTCCTCCAAGCGACCGTCGAGGAGGACATTTCTCCCTTCATTCTTTTAATGCTTTCTAGAGTAAATTTATCACTTTCTAGTGTAATTGTTTTATGCTTTCTAGTTGTAATGAACAATCTTCTTAATGATAAATTCTTTGTTTATTCTACATCTCATTTTGATTTCTATGTGTAATATTCTCTCTCTCTCTTACCCTCTCTCTCTCTTCTATTTATTGTAAATAATTAGATAGTTTTAAATTAAATTACTTCGTGACAAATAAAAAGAAACGCGTAGTTTTTAAATCAAACATCTGCCTCCCTGTGTTCGACCCGGAATTTCAATTTCGGTATAAATTTTATTTGTTGAACACGAATTCTTCGCTTTCAAACTACGACAGGTTTTCCAAAACCGAACACGTTAGCGTAGCGATTCGTGCGTTCAACACTTTGGCGTCATTGCCGAGGAGCAATTCGTTACGTTCAACATTTTGGCGTCGTTGCCGGGGAGGCAACGATCTTTGATTTCTCTTCGTGTTTTGTAACTTACAAATCATTTACCTCACTTTTCTCCTTTCTTATTGTAATTGCAGGTACTCTTTTGAGGCAGGCAAAATGGTAGATCGGAGAAAACTGCTGCGGAAGGTTCTATAAGTTATCCCCCATTCTTTCCCCTTCCATAGATTTCATTTGCCACATTAAATCCAAATTCCAATTAACCTAGGTGTTTGTATAAATCCTAGGAATAGTTTGGTTGTTTGGATTCTCACTCACATTCATTCCACCTTCATTTATATAAAAAAAATAAAAAGATAATTTTGTGGGGCAATTTTCAACAAACACACAACGTACACCCACATTTAAAGGCACTTAACCGAATTGATCTGTTTCTACTCAACCAGGTTCTGATCTGTGGAACCGGTACACAAAAAGCAACACATAAAAGAGTAGAAATCATTATAGGTTAACCATCTTTGTGTGCCTAACTTAGTGGTGCATTTGTGGCCAGTTGTTTGAGTTGTTTGGGTCGCACCACTTCAAATAAAATCAACTAATCAAGTAGCTGCCACTTAGGTTCAACTCTTAGGGATTTACCAGGCACTCCACATTCCTTTTAAGCTTTAAAGGAAAACATCTTCACCTATGCTTTCAAAACCTGGTGTGCCAATGAAACTTGTTTGAAAACACCTAAAGTGGAATCATAAAAGCTACTAAGCAAGATTTGAACCTTAAAATTTACCTCATCAAAAATAATCTTGCTTGAAAACCACTGGTTGTGCACGCACACACAAATCAATCAATCATTAAGGGCACAACCCATTTAAAGGGCCCATCACATTCCAAAGCACATTCAAACCTAGCCCTTAATAAAACAGAGTAGACGTTGGCCTTAAGGATTGGACTTGCTCTTTAGAATCCAGAACGAGATTATTTTCGATTAGTCTGTTTCTACTGTTCAATCTGATGTCTAGCTAGGGGAGCAGAGTCAAACGATCACGGCTGGGGGGTACACTAGGAACCGGAGGCATAAGCCGAAGGAAGAACCTTCTCCCTAGTCCCTCCTTCTAACTGGTTGGATTGAACAGACAGAAGTAGATCAAATCAATTCTTTATCTCAAGATGGGTTTTGGGAGTCTGTAGGTCTGTAGGCTAACCCATTTAAGGACAGGTTTGATTGTTTGTATTGTAGGGCACCTTTCTTCCTCCTGTGTCTCATGAATCCTTCCACATATTTCACGCATTCCCGCTCTTTCCCTCCTGTTGTGAATTATCCTCAACAAGACGATTATCCCGACTCATATTGTAATTGACCATCAGTTAGTTGGGATAACTCAGATTGGGGATACAGTTCCGGACCTCTGTGTTTAGGGTCTAACCCTGAACACTTTGATTCTGATTTCTATCCTTCTCAGAGCTACATCGATTATAGATCGTCTTCCTTTCATGAACAACCTAATACGATCTACAATCAAGAAGGATACACTGATCTTCACCCATCCTCTGATTTCACTGCCTTTTGGTCATCACCATCTTTTGAACAATCTGAAATGACCTATTTTCAGGAAGGGTATAACGAATCTCAATTCGTTAATTCCCCCGCATTGATACCAAACCCGCCTAATCCTGAACCAACTCATTTGGTTCAGGTTAACCAGGTTCAAGATAAGGTTCTGGCTAACTTGAGGAATATCATACAATCTTTAGAAGTTTAGCCAATACCTTGCATTGAGAGATTGGAGCCCCTGATTGAAATGATTGATGATTTGAACAAGTCTTTGTTGGATTGGCTCCAGGACGTTAAGGATAAGAACTCGGGTGAGTTTCTACTTGGGAAATTAACGAAATTGAGGATGAAATTCGTGGTTGCTTTGATTCAATCTTGGGATGATTCCCAGGATGAACCCTCTTCAGGAAAGCCAATGACAGAACCCACTCAGGCACCTGTTGGGGGGGACATGTGTTATGACCAGATTGAATTAAAGCGACCAATTAAGGAAGATCTGATTTCTTCACCTAAGATCCCTGAGCCGAGTTACGAGGAAACGTATGTCTCCTTGGAACAGAAAGTGACAAATGATTTTGGGACATACATTGATACGGATCCTGATTTCTTTGATGGTGAAGATTCAAGATGCGAAGTCTCACACGAGTTTTCTGAATACGATTTCTGTGAGACGATTGGGCCTGAGGAATCTGATAGATCATTTGATAGCCCAATAATTGAGGAAATTGATCTTATTAGGGCACACATTACGGATCCAGAATTGCATTTTCTGGAGGAATCAATTCAATGCCCTGATTATCAGTTACACCCCGTTGAGTTTATCGATAATTCTGTTTCTGAGATAATTAGACCCAAGTCAATTCTGATTCTGCCACATCATTTAGACTTGGAGATTTCAGACGGGGTGATTAACATGCAAGAGGTCTCGGAATTTAACATTCGGAATGAGGAGGATAAGAGCTGGGAAATTTTGATTTGGGAAGTTAATTTTGGAGGAAATGGAAGATTGCGTCAAAGGGTTCCTTTTAACTGAAACCATCAAATCAGAACCCTTACGACATTTGTTTCGAGGATGTCAAACTCAAGCACACATTCAACGATTATCATTTTGAGCTTCAATTCTCTGTAACCCGACTTTTTGGTCTTGGGTTGCATCCTCATAAATCGCAGGTCCGACCCCGCTTGCATTCTGATTTTAGGTTTTGGATAATTTTTATCCAGAACCTAAGATATTCTCGATTATGGGGGATGGGTCTGCACCACAATCTGGTCCACATCTGTGGACCTCTGTTGATAGGTCAGAGGATTCTTCTATTTATTCTGATTCTGACCTGCACTTGTGAATTCTTCATTTCTTTTCCTTGTATAGTGTGCCTAGCTGAAGGCACTAAACACAGCACATATACAGTTCTTTTTAGTTTTCATCTCGGAGCGGACCTGACATTCACGCAATTCAGGTGCTTTCTACACTTTTCCACTCTGTTTTATGTCTTTTTAATACAATGAGGACATTGCATTAGATAGGCATGGGGGGGTGGATATTTATCTCCGAATTCATTCGTCAGCTCCATAGATTTGTTTTATTTTCTTTTATTGAAAAAAAATTTATAATTAGGAAAGAGAATTTGGGTTTAAGAAAAATTTCAATCTTAGGAAATACTACATTAAGATCTGAACACAAAGACCCTTCAGGTCTTTGGACTTAATTAGCCCGTGTATCCACTAAAATGTGGATTTGTCTTTGAGTCCTCACCATCTTAATTCTATTGTAATTGGAACAAATAAGTTTGGGTGATAAGTACACGACTTATCAACCCGCCCTCTGATTTGAGGGAATTTTGAGTCTTAAGCATCTACACACTTTCTTTGCATTGACTCGTTGTTCGGCTATTTTAACGGAAATTGGGTAGCTAATGAACCTTCTAGGGTGATATGGCTGGCAAGTTATCGTGGGTAACAGCCCATAGGTAGGTTATCCAGAGCCCAGTCACTGGATCCTTATCTTTTTGATGCCTTTAGGTAAATCTTAGACCAGGGAAGCCACCTACTTAAAAAAAAAATCAAAAAGAAAAGGAGAAAAGAACAAAAAGAAATAAGCCACACTTCGCCGCACGAGTATGACTTGCAAGTTGTCGGTGGTAATAGCTCATCGACCGGTTGTCCAGAACCTAGCTCAGTAAATGCACTAAAGAAATTCGCAAAACACTTAGGAAGAAGTGGAGAAGTAGAATAAATCGGGGAGATATACACTGGATTAACCCTTGTGTTGACCCCGTAAAAAAATAAAAGTAGGGAGAAAGCTACCGGTTGTAAAGATACACCTTTAGGCATAATTCTTTTTGAGGTCACCTAGAGATGTAGAAATCCGAAGTCCATTTTAATTACCGGTCAACGAGTCTATCACAATCACAATAAGATGCTTAAAGCTTAGGGTTCTCATCAAATCTTGGGTGAGTTGAATGGCCGTAGAAAGCCACTCTTAAACCCTAAAATTTGAAAATCCAAAAAAATTAGAAAAGAGTAAAAAGAGAAAAAGAATTTTTCTTTGAATAAGGCGAGGGCTTGAGGCCGTTTGCATTTTGGCTGATACTCGGGCGCTGTTGTGTCTTTGAAAGTTCAGTTCCTAAGTAGACAATTTCTTAATGATTGAAAATAACTCAGGTCCAAATAATCCAACCTAATTCTTTTATAAATAGCATATAGTTTTTGCTAGGGACTAGCAAAAGATAGGCATGGGGGTATGATGTAAACACATCTACACTACTTAAGATGTCTATTTATGCATGTTCTTAAGCATAGGATTGCATTTCATGATATAAATATTGCATAACATGCATCATCTTGCATTTAGAGTAGTTTGAATAAAATGGAGGTTAATTGTCTCCTTTTATGTGCTTGGACAGGGTAAACATTTTATCAGGGCCTCGGATGAAAGATCCAACTGTATGGATGTGATCAAGGCGACGATTGGAGTTCAACGACTCCAAGATCGCCCTAATCAGACATCCGTAGCATCAGATAATGACCGGGGAACCCTAGAAGATCAAGGGCCAGGATGGTGCAAATCCGCACTTTAAATGACAAATTCGACCACATGGATGAATTCGAATCGACTATCGTAGCCCAACGACGCAAAAATCAAGTCAATCTGACATCCGTGGCACCATCTACAACTTCCAGAAGATGGACGGCCAAGATGGCACCATGTGGCGCCATCCCAGCCACCCAAACGGCCGCATGAATCTCTGAAGGCCCCGCACCCGCTCCCTCTCCGTCGTTGGATCTCGATCCAACGGCTGTGATCAGCTGCGCCTAAAAGTGCCCGCTCGACCATCTGCGCCTCGTAGCGCAGCGGTCGAGCGCGCTTACTCGAGCTGCGGGCGCGGGTTCGAGCCGCAGCGAAGGGGAGGAAGGCGCGGGCGAACGAGCGCGGCCGGGCATCGAATCTTGATCAGACGGTCGTCTGCGCTCAATCGAGATCACGCGCGATTGAATGCGTGGCGTCACGTGCGATTGCACGCGCCAGGCGGGCACAGCAGCTGGCGGAGATGCGTCTTAAGCCGTCCGATCTCGCGATCGGACGGTTGAGATTTGAAGTACGTGGGTGTATGCGTTGTGTGCGGGCAGCTGAGGAGGCGCACGTGGGCATGGAAGCTACGCCCACGTTGGGGGCTTTAGTGACGGATTTATCCGTCACAAAGACCCCTCATTTATTATTTTAAAGTTGTAATGACCATTTTGCCCCCACTCCTTGCAATTATAAAAGGAGATCCCCTCCATATGAAATTCTCATCCCTTCCTTCTCTTCTCTACCTCTCCAAAGCTCAAGAGAAGCTAGTCCCACACCAGGGATGCTTCTCGCGAGATAAAGTCCAAATTTTCGTCCCCCTTCGGAAGTGGATCCCGCGACGATGACGGCGTGCTGCTCCATTCACGTTCTTCTGCTTCGTCCTCCTTTGTCCTGCTTCGTCCTCCTTCGTCTAGGCGTCGTCCCGTTCGGCTCGTCCTCCAAGCAACCGTCGAGGAGGATTTCTCTCTCCCTATTCTTTTTACTGCTTTCTAGTATAGATTTACTGCTTTCTAGAGTAGTTCTGTTCGTCCTCCAAGCGACCGTCGTGGAGGACATTTCTCCCTCCATTTTTTTAATGCTTTCTAGAGTAAACTTATCTCTTTCTAGTGTAATTGTTTTATGCTTTCTAGTTGTAATGAACAATCTTCGTAATGATAAATTCTTTGTTTATTCTACATCTCATTTTGATTTCTATGTGTAATATTCTCTCTCTCTCTCTTACCCTCTCTCTCTCTTCTATTTGTTGTAAATAATTAGATAGTTTTAAATTGAATTACTTTGTGACAAATAAAAAGAAATGCGTAGTTTTTAAATCAAACGTCCGCCTCCCTGTGTTCGAACTGGAATTTCAATTTCGGTATAAATTTTATTTGTTGAACACGAATTCTTCGCTTTCAAACTACAACGATAGGTTTTCCAAAACTTAACACGTTAGCGTAGCGATTCGTGTGTTCAACATTTTGGCGCCGTTGCCGGGGAGCAATTCGTTGCGTTCAACAGAAGGGATGTCACTTGCCCGTAGAACTTGAACATCGAGCATTTTGGCCCATCAAGAAATGTAATGTGGACCTTGAGTTGGCAGGGAAAACCAGGAAACTCCAACTATCTGAGTTGGAGGAGCTTCAAAATGATGCTTATGAAAATGCCCGAATCTATAAGGCAAGGACCGAAGCTCTCCATGACCAGATGATTTCACGTAAGAGCTTTGAGCTAAACTAGAAGGTCTGGCTTTTCGATTCTCGATTGAAGCTTTTCCCCGGTAAACTCAAGTCTATGTGGGGCAGCCCGTTTGTTATTGAGCGGATTTTCCCTAATGGGGCTGTCAAAATCTCTGACCCAAAGACGGGTAATATTTTCAAGGTCAATGGACAGCGTCTCAAACCCTTTATTGACCATGTGCTCCTTGAACCCATCTCGGACAAGGTTGCTCTTACCTTGCCATAACCACTGCAGGCTGATCATCGCCCAGCTGAAGGCACTAAACTCAGCACATGTAAAGAATATTGCAAGCTGACCTGAGTCTCACGGAAACCAGGTGTTATTCTTCCAATTCTACTCTCTTGCATGCTTTCATTTTTTTTTCACAATGAGGACGTTGCAATAGCTAAGCATGGGGGGGTGGACATATTTTATAACCATTTTGTCAACTGTAACAGTGATTTCCTATTATTAGATTCTTGTTTAAAAATAGAAAAAAAAAAATAATAATAATAATAATAAATGAAATGAAAATTTGGAAAAAAATTAGAATTAGGAGACGAGAACTTAGGCATTAGGAGTTGTAAACTGTAGGAATTGATCTTTGAGACCTGAATACTTAGACTCTTTAGGTTTTCGGGCTTAATTAGCCTGGGTGTCCACTCGAATGTGGATTTAGTCTCGAGTCCTCACCAATTAAAATTTATTTTAATTTAGTAAATAATTTGGGATGATAAGTATGCGACTTATCAACCCGCCCTCTGATTTGGGGGGACTTTAAGCCTAAGCATCTACACACATTATTTTGCACTGACTCACTTTCCGGTGGTTTTTACGGAAATTGGGTAGCTAATGGACCGACTTGGGTGGTATGGCTGGCAAGTTGTTGGTGGTAATAGCTCATCAGCCAGTTGTCCAGAACCCAGCCACAAAACCATTTTCGTTGTACTGCCTTTAGGTAAATCTTAGATCAGGGAAGCCACCTACTTAAAAAAAAAAGAAACACTAAAGAAAAAAGAGAAAAAAATATAAAACCACACTTCACCACACGAGTATGGTTGGCAAGTTGTCGGTGGTAACTGCTCATCGGCCGGTTGTCCAGAACCTAGCTCACAAAAAAAATTCACAATAATTCCCAAAACACTTAGGGAAGAAGTAGGGAAGTAGAATAAACCGGGGAGATATACACTGGATTCACCCTTGTGTTGACCCCATAAATAAAAGAAGCATGGAGAAAGCTACCGATCATAAAGATAAACCTTTAGTCCGTCTTAACGGCCGTTTTGTGAGTCTATCACTTTTTCACAAAGATGCTTAGCACTTAGAGTCCTTTTTGAGTCTTGGGCGGGTTGGGTAGCTGTAAAAAGTTATCCCGTAACTCTCAAACTACAAAAGTACAAAAAAATTAGAAAAGAAAAGAAAAAATATTATCTTCTCAAATAAGGCAAGGGCTCGGATGGTTTGCATTTTGGTAGGCACCCAGGCACTGTTGAGTTTTTGTAGTTAGGTCTTGGGGATGAGATTTTCTAAAGCAATCAATGAATTTTGCCTAATTACTCGAACCCTAATTATAATTTTATACATAGCATTTAGGTTAATTTTGCTAGGGACTAGCAAAAAGTAAGCATGGGGGTATGACGAACACACATAAATTCAAGATAAATTACTTATTTTTGATAGTTGCTAGGCTTAGCATTACATATCATGTTATAAATATTGCATAACATCCATTGCATGGCATTTAGGATAGTTGTATATTTTATATATTAATTCCTCCATTTTAAATGGCCAGGGAGCAATGAGACATCCATATAGGTTTTGGATGGAAAATCCGATCATACGGATGGATCCAGAGCCACGATCGCAATTCGACATCGCAGGAATCATCTTAATCTGAGCACCGTAGCACCCTCTACAAGAAGAAGAAGATGGACGGCCCAGATGGTGCCATGTGGCACCATCCAGGCCGCCCAACACCAGCCAGCAGCTCCGCCCAACTCCATCCGCGCCCTTCAATCCTAGCTGCTGGATCAAGATCCAACGGCTGGGAGGCAGACGCACCAAGCCACTCCATGCGACACAAGGGAAGGATTGCTGCAATGGTGGGAGCGCTGGTTTGCAAAGGAGGGCCGTGGGTTCGAATCCCCACAGCCCCTCCAATTCACAATTGGGCGGGCGCATGGAGGGGTAGAGGCAATGCCAGTGTAAGGTAGCGCGTGCGTGCACGTGTAGCCCAGTGCATAGCACATGCGCACACAGCCGGGCGCGCACGGTCAGTGCACGTGATGAGCGGGGCAGGCAGCATAGGTGCAAGGGCGGTTGGCGCCAGCTTTCAGCGATTGCTGGGCTGACCTACAGCGATGCTTACAGCCATTGCTATTTCATTGCAAGCCAGCAGAGCCAACTATGGGCGTGGGTGGAGGTGAGCTATATACAGCAGTGTTTCTAGCGATGGTCTGGAGGTCGCTAAAGGTCCTTTAATCCATTTTTAGCCTCTTCTCCACTATAAAGGGACCTACACCCCCTCCCTTCCAAGCCATCTCCACCTACTCTACTCCCACCTACTCCCAAGCTCTAGCAAGCCTATCAATGCTCCATTACAGCTTGTTCTCAAGCTCCCAAGGTGCCTATTAGTATAACAAACCTCTGCCCCACCAAATACTCCTCCAACTTCCCATCTCCCTTCATAGGTCACCTTGGAGCCATCCTCCCACCTCCATTCCGGTAGCAGATCAACTCCATCTTCTCACCTCCATTCCAGAGCTACGCCGAAGCTTTCCTCAACCCAACGTCCTCCAGCATCTCACCTCCGTCGTCTCGCTCCTCACCTCCTTCGTCCGAGCTTCCGCCAAGCGCCGTCGTCTCATCGAACAATCAATTCAGGAGATTTCCTCTCACCTCCCTCTCTTTTTGTGCTTTCATAGTAGATTGTAATAAACATTGGATTGATATATATGCCATTTTCATTCCTCATCTCTATCTTGTGTTTCATTTGCTTGTTTTTTATTTCAAAAACATAAAAAAAATAACAAAACCCTAAAATACCAAAAATAAACAAAACGAAGTGTGGTTTTCACGTAAAGTAAACGTCGCCTCCCTATGTTCGACCTGGGACTCCCTTGGAGTTTTGGTATAAATTTTATTTGATTGATGTGTTTTGCAACTACGACGACAGGTTACTTGTAACCTCGATTTCTAACATGCGAAACACGACACGACCACAACTCACCTCCACCCACACCCATAGTTGGCTCTGCTGGCTTGCAATGAAATAGCGATGGTTGTAAGCATCGCTGTAGGTCAGCCCAACTGTCACTGAAAGCTGGCGCCAACCACCCTTGCGACCTCGCCACGCTGCCCCACTCATCACGTGTGTTGACCGCACACGCCCGACTGTGTGTGCGCTTGCTCTGTGTTGGCATGCGTGCTTGCCATGTGCTGGCTTGTGCGTGCGCGCGCATGTTGCCTTGCACTGGTGCTACCGCTCATGCGCCTACCTAATTGTGAATTGGAGGGGCTACAGGGATTCGAACCCGCGCCCTCCTTTTGCAAACCAACGCTCCCACCATTGTGGTAAACCTTCCCTTGTGTCGTGTGGAGTGGCTTGGTGCATCCGCTTCCCAGCCATTGGATCAAGGCTAGGATTAAAGGGCGCGGATGAAGGAGTTGAGCGGTGTTGCTGGCCGATGTTGGGTGGCCTGGATGGAGCCACATGGTGCCATCTGGGCAGTCCATCTTCTTCTTCTTGTAGAGGGTGCTACAGTGCTCAAATCAAGATGATTCCCACGATGTCAAACTACGATCGTTGCTCCAGATCCATCCGTACGATCGGATTTTCCATCCGAAACCTGTATGGATGTTGCATTACCCCCTAGCCATATCAATGGAGGAATTAATATATAAAATATACAACTATCCTAAATGCCATGCAATGGATGTTATGCAATATTTATAACATGATATGCAAATCTATGCCTAGGAACACGCATGAATAGGCATTTTATCCTCAATAAATCTTTTTGCATCATTAATGTCAAAGTCAGAAATACACTGTCTTATCCATTCCTTTCCCGGTGCTATGAATAAACACTTCCACCAATAAGCCACCCAATCCTCTTGAACACCCCCCAATCCCGAATAATGCCTCGTGAATAAAAGTCATATGTGTTATTGTGTTGCGTTAATAGATGTCTGGATTTAAAAGAAAAAAAAGGAAAAATAAAGAGGTATATATATTTATGCATATAGAAAATATATATATATATATAAAAGAGGAGTAGAAAAGAAAGAAAGAAATGGCAGAAAAAAAAGAGAGTTCATAAGTGTTTTTAGAGTTTATTTCAAGTGTATTAAGGCAACAGCACCCATCACCCTCACGATCCACCAAATATAGCCTTTACCTACTTTTCTGTATTTCTGGCCACCTGAATACGGGTTGAGGAATTCTGACTTAGTCGTAGAGTTATCAGAACCTAATCAAAGTGTTAGTGCCAGGAGAGACCACCAAATATACTGATAAATTTGGTGAGATTGTGAGCTCAAAAAGAAAGAAAAGGAAAGAAAATGAAAAAGGAAGAGAAACAAAGAGAGAGGACGAATACAAAGGAACTAAAGAGAGCATAGTTTCTCACCTCTCTCTAAGTTGAATTATTGAATTATTTAATAATTTAGAAATCTAGGTTCTAAAGTACTAGTCTATATGTAGGATCAGATGAGTGTGAGCCACCAAAAATAAATCCACTTGACTTAAAAATCTTCTACCTAACCCAAAAGCTGGGGTTGAATATACAGGTTACTTTATAACCCCGAGGGGAGAAGTTTGCCTATCCCAATAGATTTTTACAAAGGGTCAAGTATGAGCTTTAGATGTGGATTAAATTTTCACTTGGATCCGTTGCATAGGCTATAACAAGACACAATCACGATTATCTGGATTACTAAAACTTCAGATAAAAATAAAAGACATAAACCTCTAGTCAAACTCTTGATAAAAATTACACATGTAGGACCACTTTGCATTTAGTCATGCATTTGCTAGGGACTAGCAAGATTTAGGTATGAGGGTGTGATTACCCAATAATCATGCAACCTAAATCACCTGAATTAAGCTAGATTTTAGCATAACTTATGAATAATGCATTCATAGGCATCGTAATTTGTACAATAACTAATTTATTAGTCATATAGATAATATCATCATTTTATGACCTAAAAGAGATATGATTTTAATCGTAGATGATTCAAAGCTGCGAATGTCAGATCAGACCAGACAGATCTAATCAGAACGACAACGAGAGTCCAACGGTTCCAAAATCATCCTGATTAGACAACCAGAGCATCGTGTGGAGTTCATAGAAGAATGGAGACCATGGAGCCAAAGGACAAAGATTAGAGCCTCAAATGAAGAATCCAACTGCACGAATGAATCTAGATCGACGATCGCAGTCCAATGGTGCAAAAATCAACTCGATCGAAGGTCTACATCACCAGATACAAGGAAAAGAAGATGAACAGCCATGATGGCACCACGTGGCGCCATCACAGCCGCTTCCTCACCACCACCCCATCTGGGAAGGCTGCACCGCACACTGTGGGCCATTGGATCTCTATCCAACGATCACGAGCATGCCACATTGCCTGCCCAAACTAGATATGCATAAATAGAAACAAACAAGTATATATAAGAAAAGGTTCACATAGTGCATTGGCTTGTGCGTGCATGGGTGAGATCTGGCGATGAGCGCCCATTCGAATCGCAACCCATACGAGGATAGGCACGGATTAAATCAGGCCGTCAGATGAGGAGTGGAAGGCAGTGATCGAGTCCACGTGGCAAAGGAGGGTGCACCGTGGTCGAACGCATGATCAGATGCGTGTTTAACGCGCGATCCCATGCGCTTTTCAAAGAAACATAGCGAGGTGTGAGTGCACAAGCCATCCTTTGAAGGTAGTAGTGGGTAAAGAGGATAAGTGCATGTGTGAGGAGGAATCAGAGTCACACAATCGAAGATCGACGACGTAGTGGCTGCCACATGTCGCCACCAGAGCAAATCTGAGCGTTTTAGGTGCAAACGAAGGTATTTTAAGGCCAAATCAACGCCACTGATCTCCTGATCAACGGATCTGATCAGATAAGAGTTGTTACACAAGATTAAGGCCTCAAATACCCTTTTTGCCCTCCATCAAAACTATAAAAGAAGACCCAGGGCCCCCTAGTTGAAGCATCTCTCTCTCTCATCAACTCTAGATCTCTTCTACTATCTTCTCTACAACTCCGTCCTGGCACTTTGGATCAGTGGGCTGCCGCATCTGGCACAAGCATCCCACAAGCAACGTTGTCTCTCTGCCTCCTTCTATCTCTCTCTCTCTCTCTCTCTCTATCTATCTCTACTTTTTGCATAGCAATTTCTATTGTGAAAAACTCTTAACAATGCAATTAAATTTGATCTTATAGATATCTTATGCCTCTTTATACATATATACATATATAAATACCGTTAGAACTAGTTTATTGAAAAGCTTCTGTTAAAAAATCAAGATTTCCTCCATGCGAATGACTTGGTACTTATCAATTTTATAAATATTATTTGTCGACATGTTTTCGCACTATACTACAACTGAATAATCTTTTAAAATGTGAATTACACGTCGAACAGGTCGCAATCGAGGAGTGTATAGGTTAGGCGGGTGGGGTCAGGTGTGCAGGTGAGCGGGGACCTCACCCCCGGTGTCGAGGTGATAAGGCCCAAACACAAAAACAACTTATATCACTCCTTTGCTTCTTTCCTTTATGATGTGGGACTAAATGTCCCACATCTTCCTCACGTAGCTGCAACATATGGATGAAGCTCCAATTGCAGTTGAAGTTGTTGTTTCTATCATGCAAAGGTCTGGAAGGCTTCAGGATTCAGGTCCATATGGATTATAGGTAGCAGTTGGTCAGATGGTGGTCAGAGAACTGCAAGTGAAGGTGGAGGCAACGGCGTTTATAGTTGCTCCAGTGAGGACACCTAAACATAAGAATATGGGCTAAATGCCCCAATTAAAATGCTCAGAAAGTTCGCAAGGATGCGGTGAGGGTGTAGGTGGTGGTGGCGTGCCATGAGAGGGTGTGAGGTGGTCGGATGGAGGGGGAGATGGTTGTGTGAAGGTTGGTTGTTCGATGGGCAATTTGGATGGGTGATGGGGTGAAATAGGAGAGGGGTTTTGTGCGGAGGTGTACGACGGAGCTTTTGGAGGTGGAGTGGACATGTTTGGTGGCATGTGGTGGTGGCACGGGCTCGCCAAAGCCCTTGCTGGACTTGGAGAAGACGGAGGGGGAGAGTGTGAACAGTGGTCAAAATTGGAATTTAAAGAGTGAAAAGGGAAGTAGAGGGGAATAGGGGTCGAGTCGACCTAATTAAGGAGGGAAGAGGAAGGAGATCCGTGCCAGCTTTGATTAGCCAGCATTGGAGGGGACGAATTCTCCATTGAGGAGGATGGAGAGGAAGAAGGGGCTAGTGTGCCTCTGAGTTGACCATCGAGTGGCGGAGGAAGTTGGGGAGGAAGGAGACACTCCCAATTTGGTCGTTGGGAGGCAGTAGGATGACGAAGGAGGATGCTCATCGAAGCTAGGGCGGAGGTGACTGGAGAGGGAGTTTGAAGAGGGTTTTTGGACCAAAACCTAGCTAAGGACGTGAGGTTGTGCATGAGGAAGCTTTATAGAGCTTCAGGGTAAGCTCTAGATTAGGAAAGAGGGATTCCATGGCTTGGACTTGAAGGAAAGGAACCCATTGATAGAGAGAATTTTGCTTGATTTTGAATGATAGCAATAAAAAGATATGTCGTTGTAGTCGTGTGGTGGAAAATCTCTCAGTCAAGATTAAACAAATATTAATTTAAACTACAGTAAAAATGACGTAACCACAGGGAGGATCAAGTCAAATAAACTCACAATAAGTTTACCTCTTGTTTACTTAAAAGTACTTTCATTCATTCATCCTAATTCCAAAGAAAGAACACTAATAGATGAATCAAATAACCAATCTCTAATTTCTAAAAAGAGATGGACCAATCACGTAAATTCTCCTTCACTAGAATACTCCTATAAAATTAATCAACCCAAATATTCAATGGCATCCAATGTAAAGCATAATATCACCCTTTAATGTGAAGCTAATAGATGGGGGAAGATAGTCATGCAATTGATAAGCCAACTAATTAGTGCAAACTAAAGGGATATGCTCATAAAATCTATGGAATAAAATATTAATATCTTAAAGTTAAAATCCCAACAATGGCATTCAAATGTAATTTTTAATTTGATGTGAAATAGAGCATTTGCTCACGGCAGCTCGTGCGCATGGGAGCATCCATGGTTGTCCCTGCTGTGTTTGGAGGTGGTCGAGGATGCGAAGAGGAATATGATGGTAGTGGTTGCTCGGTAAATGGTAGCTGGAGCTCTCGTCGACGACAAGGGGGAACCAACAGCGGTGGGTATGGCTGGCAGTCGTGCAGGTGGTCGACGGTGGCTTTCATGGACATGGGTGGCTTCATGAGGGCAATGTGAGTTCAATGGCATTGATGGAGCGGAGATTGGAGGTCCGTGGACCTAACTGCGTAGAGGAAGGGGGTTTTGGTGATGGGTTATGTTCGGGGAAGATGATGAACAGTGTGTGGTGGGGAAAATGCCCATGGATGTCGCATGCAACCATGTAATGGTGTGGAGTTGGCGTAGGCGCACGGAGATTGTGTGTGAGCGTGGGAGGCTGGCGAGAGGCGTGGGCGCAAGGTGCACCTATTGTGGCACCAGTGGCATTGGGTTCTTTGGAGGTCGAAAATGGTGAACAGGGAAGGGGTTGGGTGGAGAAGAAGAAAACGAAGGAAAAGAATAGGAAGTGGAGTAGGTGGTGGGTTCTTGATGTTGGGATGGTTGTGGGGAGGGGGGTAAGTGCGGCTAGCAGCTACTGCTGGCCGCTGGTGGCATTGTGTTCATGGTGCACGTTTGGAGCATGGTGCAGGCAGGAGGAAGAAGATGGAAACCGATAAATCCCCCCTCTGTAGTGGTTTCTCTTTCTTTTTAAATGAATCCTCTCTGGCAGTAATCATTCTGTTCTTCTTCACCGGCGTGAATTAAGGTATTTTGAACCCCTTAGCAACCGTCGCCTCCTGAAGGATATCTGGAAGAGAGGTCGGCGGTGGGCTCCCTCGTTGCCATCGATGATAAGGATGTTTTGAATAAATTGCAAATATACCCCAATATGCCATTGCATTGTGTCTCAGGTCCTTCATTTTCAATTTGTTGGAGTCTATACAAAGAAAGTTGTGTGTAAATACAGAAATAACTTATTCCCCTCTTGAAAGCTTAAAATAATTTTCCATTATTTCCAAGCTCTTTGTTAACCTCAACAATCATCTAACAATTATCTAGGTAAATAATTAGTCTACTAATATAGACCTATCAAATACCCTCATGCCTAAATTTTGCTAGTCCCTAGCAAAAAGTAAAAAATAATGGTTTCTTCTTTAAAAATTCTGAGATCCAAACAAATGTGAAGTAATAGTAGCCTGGGTAGCGGATCCAAGTGAAAAGCCAACTTACATTTAAAGTTCAAACTTATCCCTTGATAAAATTCTATCGGGATAGGCAACTACTTCCCTCGGAGATAAAGTAGAAAATGACTTATAATTTGACCATGGAATTTTGCCTTAGGTAGGAGATACTGAGTTGAATGGATTTATATTTGGTGGCTCACACTCATCTAATGCTACATGTAGTCTAGTACTACAGACTCTAGATCTCTAGACTATCAACTCAAAGAAAGGCTAAACACTGTGCTCTCTTTGCGTTCCCTTATGCTCAATCACTCTCCCTTTTCTTTTTCTCTTCCTCTTTCTTTTATGAGATCACATATCTTTCCAGATTTTTGTAAATGTACTCATTGTTTGGTGGCCTCACATGGCATTCAAACTTCATTTAAAGTTCTAATAACCCTACAACTAAGTTAGAGGACCTTAGCTAGTATTCAGCGGATAGCGCCCACGTGCTATCAGATGCGTAGCACGAACACCCAATCGCACGCGGGCGTGCAGTGCTGGTGAGGAGCAGTTTAAGCCATCCGATCTCTTGATCGGATGGCTGAGCGAGTGCGATCGTGCGTAGGCATTGAGGCAGCAAAGGCGAAGGGGTGTGCTCGTGGTGCGTGCACGTCGGCCACGTTCAGGCCTTTTGTGACGAATTTATCTGTCACTAAAGGTCCTGAATTAATGTTTTTAATGTTGTAATGACCAAAATGCCCCCACTCCTTGCAACTATAAAAGGAGACCCCTACCCTATGAATTTCTGATCCCTTCTCTTCTCTCACCCCTTCCAAAGCTCTAAGAGCTTGTCCCACACCTGGGATGCTCATCTAGAGTGGAAATCTTAATTTTTCCACCTTCGTCCCCCTTCGTGGAGCATCCTACGGTTGTCCTCTCTATGCATTCGGGAAGTGAATCTCGTGACAACGATGATGTGCTGCTTCGTTCTCGTTCCTCCCACATCATCCTCCTTCTTCCCGCTCCATTCCTCGTCTTGCAGGTGTCGTCTCGTCCGGCTCGTCTTCCAAGCGATCGTTGAGGAGGATACTTCTCTCTCCATTCTCATTACTGCTTTCTAGAGTAGATTTACTACTTTCTAATGTAATCATTTCCAGCTTTCTAGTCATAATGAGTAGTGTAGTGAACAATTTTTGATAATGAAATCCATGTTTATTCTATATCCCTTTTGCTTTAATTTGTAATATTCTCTCTCTCTCTCTCTCCTATTCATTATTTGTTAAATAGATAACTAGTTTTTGACCAGGGTTTCGTGACAAACAAATAAAATGCGTATTTTTAATCAAGTGTTCACCTCCCTTTGTTGGACCCAGAACTACTTTATGGATTTTTCGGTATAAATTTTATCTGTTGAATGGAATTCTTCGCGACTTGAACTGCAATGACAGGTTTTCAAATCCAATTGCGAATGCGTAGTTTTCCGCATCAACAGTAAACTTCTGGCCAAAGACACGCCATACAAATTTGATGAATCATGCCGTAAGGCATTTGATTTATTGAAAATGGCAGTCACCTGTGCCCTGGTATTGCATCCACTGGTCTGGACAACCCCATTTGAGATTATGGCTGATACATCTGATTATGCCGTCGAGGCTGTCTTTGGTCAAAAGATTGAGAAAAGCCCTCTCTGATTTACTATGCTAGCAAGACTCTAGACGAGGCCTAGAGGAATTACACCGTTATTGAAATAGAATTGCTAGCCGTAGTTTTCACTTTAGAAAAATTCAGGGCTTATCTATTAGGTTCTCATGTCATCATCTATACCGACCACTCGGCCTTGAAACATCTCTTGTACCAAAAGGATGCCAAACCTCGGCTTATTCGTTGGATTCTACTGCTTCAAGAGTTCGATCTTGAAATCAGGGATAAAGTTGGGGCACAAAATGTAGTGGCAGATCACCTCTATAGAATCCTAATTGATTCTCCTCATCCGGACGTCTCGATCTCTGATACTTTTCCAGATGAAACTATCCTCATGCTCGAGCGTGCTTCGCATGTTAGAAATAGGGGTTACAAGTAACCTATCGTCGTAGTTGCAAAACACGTCGATCAAATAAAGTTTATACCGAAACTCCAAAGGAGTCCTGGGTCGAACACAGGGAGGCGATGTTTACTTTATTGAAAATCATGCTTCATTTTGTTTCTTTTTGGTATTTTAAGGTTTTGATATTTTTTTGTATTTTTGTAATAAAAGAAATCAAGGAAACGTATCACAAGATATAGATCTGGAATAAATCTGATATATATTACTTCTAATGTCAATTACAAGAAACTATGAAAGCATATAAAAAGAGGGAGGTGAGAGGAAATCTCTCGAATCAGCTGTTCGGCGAGACGACGGTGCCTGGCGGAAGCTCGGATGAAGGAAATGAGGAGTGGGACGACGGAGGTGAGATGTTGGAGGACGTTGGGTTGAGGAAAGCTTCGGCGTAGCTCCGGAATGGAGGTGAGAAGACGGAGGTGATCTGCTACCGGAATGGAGGTCGGAGGACAGCTCCAAGGTGACCTATGAAGGGAGATGGGAAGTTGGAGGAGTATTTGGTGGGGCAGAGTTTCGCTACACTAATAGGCACCTTGGGAGCTCGAGAACAAACTCTAATGGAGCGTTGGTAGGCTTGCTAGAGCTTGGGAGTAGGTGGGAGTAGAGTAGGTAGAGATGGATTGGAAGGGAGGGGGTGAAGGCCCTTTTATAGTGGTGGAGAAGAGGCTAAAAATGGATAATGGACCTCTAGCGACCTTCAGACCATCGCTGGAAACGTTGCTGTAGACAGCTCACCTCCACCCACGCCCATTGCTGGCTCTGCTGGCTCTGCTCTTCAGACCACCTCTGCCGGCTGTAAGTGTCGCTGTAGGTCAGTCCAGCTGTCGCTGAAAGCTGGCGCCAACTGCCCCTTGCGCCCGCGTCGCCTGCCCCGCTCTTCATGCGCGCTGACCACGCGCCCAACTATGTGCGCGTGTCGTGCGCTGGCAGGCGCGCTTGCAATGCGCTGGCTCGCGCGTGCGCGTGCGCGCTGCCGCTGCCGCTGCGCTTCTCTCCAAATGCCCATCCAATTGCAAATTAGAGCAGTTGCCGGGAATCGAACCGCACCTCTCCTTTGCAAGCCGCTACATCAACCAGTGTGCCACGTCGCCCTTTGTGTCGTGAGGAGGAAATCGGTGCAGATGCTTCCCAGCCGTTGGATCTTGATCCAACGGCTAGGATTAATGGTGTAGATGATGAGGTAGAGTGGGCAGTGGCTGCTGGCCGGGTTTGGGCAGCCTAGATGGCGCCACGTGGTGCTATCTGGACCGTCCATCTTCTTCTTCTTGCAGAGGGTGCCACAGTGCTCAGATCGGGATGATTTTTGCGATGTTGAACTGCGATCATCGCTCCGAATCCATCCATACGGTTGGATTTTCCATCTGAAACTTGTATGGATGTCGCATTGCTCCCCTGGCCATATAAAATAAAGGAATTAATATATAAAATATACTACTATCCTAAATGCCATACAATGGATGTTATGCAATATTTATAACATGATATGCAATGCTAAGTCTAAGAACTATCAAAAATAGGCAATTTATCTTGAATTTATGTGTGTTCATCATACCCTCATGCTTACTTTTTGCTAGTCCCTAGCAAAATTAACCTAAATGCTATATAAAAGTAGAATCAGGGTTCGAGTAATTAGGCAAGATTCATTGATTACTTTAGAAAATCTCATCCCCAAGACCTAATTACAAAAACTCAACAGTGCCTGGGTGCCTACCAGAATACCGACCGTTCGAGCCCTTGCCTTATTTGAGAAAATTTTATTTTATTTATTTTATTTTTTTATTTTTGTACTTTTGGAGTTTGAGAGTTATGGGATAACTTTTTACGGCTACCCGACCTGCCCAAGACTCGAAAAGGATTCTAAGTGCTAAGCATCTTTGTGAAAAAAGTGATAGACTCACAAAACGGCCGTTAAGAGGGACTTCGGGTTTCTTCGACCCTAGGTGACCTTGCCTAAGGGTTAATCTTTACGATTGGTAGCTTTCTCCCTACTTCTTTTATTTCTAGGGTCAACACAAGGGTGAGTCCAGTGTATATCTCCCCGGTTTATTCTACTTCCCCGCTTCTTCCCTAAGTGTTTTGGAATTATTGTGCATTTATTTGTTTATGAGCTGGGTACTGGACAACAGGCCAATGAGCTGTTACCATCGACAACTTGCCAGCCATACTCGTGCGGTGAAGTGTGGTTTTATTTTTTTATTTTTTTATTTTTTTCTCTTTTTTTTCTCTCTATTTTTTTTTTTTATATGTAGGTGGCTTCCCTGATCTAAGATTTACCTAAAGGTAGTACAGCGAAAACAGTCTTGTGGCTGGGCTCTGGACAACCGGCCGATGAGCTGTTACCACCAACAACTTGCCAGCCATACCACCCAAGTCGGTCCATTAGCTACCCAATTTCCGTAAAAGCAGCTGGAAAGTGAGTCAGTGCAAAATAGTGTGTGTAGATGCTTAGGCTTAAAGTCCCCCCAAATCAGAGGGCGGGTTGATAAGTCGCATACTTATCATCCCAAATTATTTAACAAATTAAAATAAATTTTAATTGGCAAGGACTCGAGACTAAATCCACATTCGAGTGGGCACCCAAGCTAATTAAGCCCGAAGACCTGAAGAGTCTAAGTGTTCAGGTCTCAAAGAATCAATTCCTAAAGTTTACAACTCCTAGTGCCTAAGTTCTCGTCTCCTGATTCTTCTTTTTTTAAAATTATTTATTATTTTTATTATTGTATTATTTTTATTTTTTATTTTTAAATAAGAATCAAATAACAGCAGAATCAAATAACAGAAAATCACTGTTACAGCTGACACAATGGTTATAAACTATGTCCACCCCCCCATGCTTAGCTATTGCAATGTCCTCATTTAAAAAAAAAAAAATGAAAGCATGCAAGAGAGTAGAAGTGGAAGAATAGCACCTGGTTTTTGTGAGACTCAGGTCAACTTGGAACAGTCTTTACATGTGCTGAGTTTAGTGCCTTCAGCTGGGCGATGATCAGCCTGCAGTGGTTATGGCAAGGTAAGAGCAACCTTGTCCGAGACGGGTTCAAGGAGCACATGGTCAATAAAGGGTTTGAGACGCTGCCCATTGACCTTGAAAATATTACCTGTCTTTGGGTTGGAGATTTCAATAGCCCCATTAGGAAAAATTCGCTCAATAACGAATGGGACGCCCCACTTAGACCTGAGTTTACCGGGGAAATGCTTCAATCGAGAATCGAAAAGCCAAACCTTCTGGTTCGACTCAAAGCTGTTACGTGAAATCATCTGGTCATGGAGCGCTTTGGTCCTTGCCTTATAGATTCTGGCATTTTCATAGGCATCATTTCGTAGCTCCTCCAACTCAGATAGTTGGAGTTTCCTGGTTTTCCCAGCCAACTCGAGGTCCACATTACATTTCTTGATGGCCCAAAATGCCCGGTGTTCAAGTTCTACGGGCAAGTGACATGCCTTCCCGAACAACAGATGGAACGGAGACATACCGATAGGTGTTTTGTATGCTGTACGATAAGCCCAAAGAGCATCATCTAGCTTTTGGGTCCAATCCTTCCTATCAGGCCTAACGATTTTCTGCAAAATGTTCTTGATCTCCCGATTGGAGATCTCAGCCTGTCCGTTCGTCTGAGGGTGGTAAGGTGTGGAAATCCAATGGCTCACCCCGTATTTCCCCAGTAAATTCTGAAACTGGGCATGAGTGAAATGTGTGCCACCATCACTGATAATTGCCCTAGGAACCCCGAACCGACTGAAGATATTTCTCTTCAAAAAATCGATGACCACCTTGTGGTCATTGGTCCGGGTGGGAATTGCCTCAATCCACTTGGACACGTAATCAACAGCGATCAGAATATATTGGTGTCCAAATGAAGGAGGGAAGGGTCCCATAAAGTTGATTCCTCAAATGTCAAAAATTTCGACAGAAAGAATTGGGTTCAAGGGCATTATATCTCTCTTAGCCATGTTCCCGAGTGTCTGGCATCGGGTGCATGACCTAGAGAATTCCTAGGCATCCCTAAATAATGACGGCCAATAGAATCTGGATTGCAAAATTTTTGCAGCCGTCTTTTTCCCGGAAAGGTGTCCACCACAAGCAAATGTGTGACAGAACTCAAGTATGCTATGGAATTCGACTTCCGGGACGCATCGGCGAATAATCTGATCAGTGCCAATGCGGTACAACTCAGGATCATCCCAAAAATAATATTGGGCCTCAGATACAAGTCTATCCCGTTGTTGTTTGGTCCAATCCTGGGGAATTTGACCAATGGCCAAATAATTGACAATATTCGCAAACCAGGGGGTTCGGATTCCTGAGATTGTGAGGATAGTTTCATCCGGAAAAGTATCAGAGATCGGAACATCCGGATGAGGGGAATCAATTATGATTCTTGAAAGGTGATCCGCCACTACATTTTGTGCCCCAGCTTTATCCCTGATTTATAGACCAAACTCTTGAAGCAGCAGAATCCAGCGAATAAGCCAGGGTTTGGCATCCTTTTTGGCCAAGAGATGTTTTAAGGCCGAGTGGTCGGTATAGATGATGATGCGAGAACCTAACAGATAAGCCCTGAACTTTTCTAGAGCAAAAGCTATAGCTAGCAATTCTTTTTCAGTAACGGTGTAATTCCTCTGGGCCTTGCCCAGAGTTTTGCTAGCATAGTAAATCACAGAGGGCTTTTTCTCAATCTTTTGACCCAAGACAGCCCCGACGGCATAATCAGATGCGTCAGCCATAATCTCAAATGGGGTTGTCCAGATCGGAGGTTGCAATACGGGGGCACAGGTGACGGCTGTTTTTAATAAATCAAATGCCTTACGACATGATTCATCAAAATCGAACAGCGCGTCTTTGGCCAAAAGGTTACTCAAGGGACGAGCAACCTTTGAGAAGTTCTTAATAAATCTTCTATAAAAACCCACATGCCCAAGAAAAGAACGAATCTGTTTTACGGATGTGGGTTGAGGAAGTCTAGAGATAGCATCCACCTTAGCTCTATCAACTTCAATTCCCCAATTAGAAACCACGTGACCCAGAATGATGCCCTCCTGAGTCATAAAGTGGCTCTTTTCCCAGCTAAGGACCAGTCGTGTCTTGATGCATCTCTGAAGGATCAATTCCAGGTTAGCCAGGCAAGACTCAAAAGAATCTCCGAAAATGGAGAAATCATCCATGAATACCTCAAGACAATCTCCCACCATGTCAGAAAAGATGGCCATCATGCACCTTTGAAAAGTCGCAGGAGCATTGCAAAGCCCAAACGGCATTCTACGGAATGCAAAGGTTCCATAGGGACATGTAAAAGTTGTCTTTCCTGGTCTTTGGGATGGATAGGGACTTGGTTATATCCCGAATAACCGTCCAGGAAGCAAAAATATTTTTGCCCAGCTATCCTTTCGAGGATTTGATCGATAAATGGCAAGGGGAAGTGATCCTTTTTTGTGGCAATGTTCAGCTTCCTATAGTCAATACAGACTCTCCAAGCAGAAGCTGAACGAGTGGTGAAGGTTTCCCCTTTCTCATTAGTCCTAACGATTATTCCTGCCTTCTTGGGTACAATCTGAACGGGGCTAACCCACGGACTATCTGAGATTGGGTAAACAATCCTAGCATCGAGCCACTTAATTATCTCCTTCTTGACCACTTCTCGCATATTCGGGTTTACTCTCCTTTGCATTTCGCGAGAAGGGCAGGATCCATCTTCCATGAAAATACGATGATTACAATAAGATGGCTCGATCTCCCTAAGGTCATGGATGGTCCAACCAATTGCCTCCTTGTTGTTCTTAAGGACCTTAATTAACCTCAATTCTTGCTCCTTAGTCAAATCAGCACTAATAATCACAGGGAGCATGTTTTCAGGTCCTAAGAACTCATATTTCAAATTTTTGGGCAATGGTTTTAATTCCAGCTGGGGTGGGTTTAGAATCGAAGGAAGGGAGGATGCTGATGAAGATTCATCAGGATGATTCAGTGGAAGAGGCTGGAAATGAACAAAATCAACAGCCTCTTTAAGATGTGGCAGGTCTACCATGGAGGAAGGTTGTAGGTTGGGTTCGCTAAAGCTAATGGATTCCTCGAGTGCATTGATTGTCATACACGTCTCAAGATCCCGATCCTAGAGTTCCTCAATAAATCCACAATCCTCAAATCCTCTTATCACCTTAAAAATATCCAGAGTTAATTTCTTATCCCCAAAGGCAATCTCCATACTACCGCTTTCACAGTTTATGTTGGCCTTGGCGGTAGCTAGGAACGGACGCCCCAGAATGATGGGCGTGTTCCTCAAATCATTGGGTACATCCATGTTGAGGACGAGAAAATCTACAGGAAAATAGAAATCCTTGACCTTGACAATTACATCCTCAATAACGCCTCTCGGTGTGGTGACTGATCGGTCCGCTAATTGTAGCATTACTGAGGTTGGCCTGAGTTCACCTAATCCAAACTTCTCATAAATAGAAGTGGGGATTAAGTTGACGGATGCACCTAGGTCCAATAGTGCCCTATCAAAAGTATGTTCCCCAATAATGCATGAGATCAAGGGGGCACCTGGATCTTTCTTCTTTTGAGGAAGGTGATGCAGGATTACAGAACTTGCCTGCTCAGAGAGAATCACCTTCCTCGGAGTGGGTTCTCTTGGCTTACGCTTTTGGGTACACAGTTCTTTCAAGAATTTAGCGTAAGCCGGGATGTGCTTAATAGCATCGAGGAGTGGAATATTGATCTCAACGCTCTTGAATAAATTCAAGAGCTCCTCATTGCCATCTAAGGTTTTCTTCTTCTTAGTTTTCAATAGGGCCTCAGGGAATGGAATATGGGTGGAATTTTCAATTTTCGGTCCCTGGGCCTTATTGTCTTCTTCAGCCTCCTCCTTCTCTTTCTCAAACTCCCCAGGATTTTGACTTCTAGAAGGTAATTCTGGGTTCTGGGTCTGCTTCCCACTTCTCAAGGTGACAGAGTTTGCAGAGGCATAAGGGTTTGGATCTTGAGGTTGATTAGTGAAGATTGGAGGGCCTTGGTTGGTCATGTAACCAGAAGAGGAAGAAGAGGGACCCTGCTCAACCACCTGAGCATGCGCGTGTGGGTCCCTTTGATTCCCATACCCTTGGGTTCTATTGCCCTGATTTTGCACATTACACGGGTTTGGTACGGGTTGAGATGGTAGGGATCCGGGTTGTCTAGAGTTTGCAATTAACCCGGATTGCAAGTTATCCAAGGATGTCTTCATTTGTTGCATCAGCTGAAGCATGGACCCTTGCATTTCCACCATCTGCCAGTTCAAATCAGCCTGCCCCGCGGATTGTTGGGCATTCCAAGATGGCTGATTAACCGATCTCGGGGGCAACTGGGTGTATACTTGACCCTGACCCATGGGTTTTTGAGATGCATAGTTGCTGGGTCGAGATTGGGTCTATTGCCCCTGATTTTTCCAAGAGAAGTTAGGGTGGTTCCTCCATCCCGAGTTGAAAGTGTTGGAATACAGGTTGGACCTAACATTCTCCTGCATTGCATAAGCATCCTCATAAAACGAGGATGAAGAGAAAGAAGGATCGGAGAAACTAGGATCAAAGGCCCCAGTTTGGAACCCATATGGTTCCGAGAAATCCTGGCTCACAGGTTGAGCCGACTCGAGTTGATTCACGAATTCTCGCCCTGTGGGAGCTCGTAAGGAATGGAATCCCGAATTCTGGGATTGAGTGGGTAAAGAAGTGTTTCCTGAATTCCCAGACATCCATTCTTCCAATTTCTTAGCAACCAAGTCCATTTTATCCAGTTTATTACAAATTAATTCCATGTCAAATGAATGAGAGTCCTGGATCTCATTAGCACTTGACCTAGGTTGTTGGGATCGGTTGAAAGCATCCATGGAGGCATGATTAATTGAGTTCTCACTCATTTCCTCAAACAGGTCGTATGCGCTATCTGCATCCTTGTTGAGAAAATTGCCTCCGCAGGAGGCGTCGACATGATTATGGAGTTGCTCAACCAATCCGTGATAGAAAATCTGTGTGAGTTGCCATTTCGGTACCTCGTGGTGTGGACACTTCCTCAAAAGTTCCTGGAATCGCTCCCAGGCACCATGAAACGGTTCCCCTGGCCGCTGGGCGAAAGTGGTAATCGCCCGTCGCAAAGCATTGGTCCTTCCGATAGGGAAGAATTTCTTCAAGAATGCTGACTTAAGAGCAGCCCAGGTTTCAATCGGCCTTCCTATAGTACGGTACCAATGTACGGCCTTTTCCCTGAGAGAGTGGGGGAAAAGCCTCATGATCATTTTCTCTTCGTTCACATTCCTTGCTCTGGTGGTCTGAACTAACGTGGTTAGATCTTCCAGGTGCTGGAACGGGTCCTCTGAGCCAAGCCCATGAAAATGCTTAATCAAACTTAAGACTTGGGGCTTGGTTTCAATGTCTCCAGCGGGAATCATGATGTCAGGACGTTCCCCATAGTTTGAAGGATCGTAAAAATCCTTCAAGGGTCGAGCACCCTGACCATGCATGCATTGGAACCATTGCTGCATCTGCTGCAATTCTTCCAACTGCCACTGAATCAGCTCCTACTGGTTCGGAGGCGGGGGAGGTAATTGTTGATCAGCCATGGGATCTACTTGGCTATAGCTCAACCTCTGCCTCCTTGAATGGTCTAAAGGTCCTTCCAATCTAGGGTTCAATGACCTCCTCCCAAGCATACACTAGAAGGAAGTCGGAAGGACGAGGGAAAGGAAACCCTGCAGCATAAGAATATAAGCCTGTCCTTAGATGGGGTAGCCTAAGGTCTACTGACTCTCAAAATCCATCCTAAGATTATGGACAATTTACTCTACTTATGTCTAGGCAATCCAACCAGTTAGAAGGAGGGACTTGGGAGAAGGTTCTTCCTTTGGCTTGCGCCTCCGGTTCCTAGTGTACCCCCCAGCTGCGGTCGTTTGACACTACTCCCCTAGCTAGACATCAAATTAACTAGTATAAGTAGGTTAATCGTTAATAATCTCAATCTGGATCCTGATGAGCGAATGAGTCCTTAAGGCCAACGTCTAATTGATTTTAGTTAGGCTTGGGAAATTGGTGCTCTGGAATGTGATGGGCCCTTAATGGGTTGTGCCCTTAATGATTTGTTTGAGAATGTGTGAATGTGCACAACCAAGAGGTTTTCAAGCAAGATTATTAATGATGAGGTGAGTTTTAGGATCGAATCTTACTTAATAGCTTTTAAGATTCAAATATTAGGTGTTCTCAACCAAGTTTTGTGAGGCAAACCAAGTTTGTTGTTGAAAGCACGTGTTCAAGTATTTTCCTTTAGAAATCAAGAAAAATATGGAGTGCCTGGCTTGACCTAATTATTGAATCCTATGGGGCAGCTAGAAAATGAACCTCTTTTAGATTAGGTGGTGCGGCCAAAATAATTCACTCAATTGGCTCAAATGCACCACCGATTAAGGCACAAAAAAAATGGTTAACCTAATATGATGTCTACTCTTTTATGTGTTGAATTCGTGTACCGGGTCCACAGGTCGGAAGCCCGGTTGAGTAGATGAAAAATCAAGTCCGATTATGTGCCTCAAATGTGTGTGTATAGAGTGTGTAAATTGATTTGTCCCATAGAAATATCTTTTTTCTTATATATAAGATGTGGGTGAGATGGGTGAAGGTGGCAAACAAGACAAACAGAGTCTATCCTAGGGTTTATGAAAACACTAAGTAGATTAAGTCTTGGTTATGATTGTAGCGAAATGAACTAGTAGGGGGGAGTGGGGGACACTTACAGAGTACTTTACCTGCACTTTACTCCAATCTACCACACTTGGATCTCCATGCTAGGGTATCTGCAAGATAGTAGATCAAAGATAAGTAGGGTTAGTGCTATGTAAATGCAAAGAAACACAATAAACAATAAAGTAAATTCCATTGCCTCCTCGACAACGGTGCCAAAATGCTCAGGCGTGCTTCGCGTGTTAGAAACAGGGGTTACAAGTAACCCTATCGTCGTAGTTGCAAAACACGTCGATCAAATAAAGTTTATATAGAAACTCCAAGGGAGTCCCGGGTCGAACACAGGGAGGCGACGTTTACTTTATTGAAAATTGCACTTCATTTTGTTTCTTTTTGGTATTTTAAGGTTTTGATATTTTTTTGTATTTTTGTAATAAAAGAAATCAAGCAAACGTATCACAAGATAGAGATCTGGAACAAATCTGATATATATTACTTCTAATGTCAATTACAAGAAACAATGAAAGGATATAAAAAGAGGGAGGTGAAAGGAAATCTCCTAAATCGGCTGTTCAGCTAGACGATGGTGCCTGGCGGCAGCTCGGATAAAGGAGGTGAGGAGTGGGACGACGGAGGTGAGATGTTGGAGGACGTCAGGTTGAGGAAAGCTTCGGTGTAGCTCCGGAATGGAGGTGAGAAGACGGAGGTGATCTGCTACCGGAATGGAGGTCGGAGGACAGCTCCAAGGTGACCTATGAAGGGAGATGGGAAGTTGGAGGAGTATTTGGTGGGGCAGAGTTTCGCTACACTAATAGGCACCTTGGGAGCTCGAGAACAAACTCTAATGGAGCATTGGTAGGCTTGCTAGAGCTTGGGAGTAGGTGGGAGTAGAGTAGGTAGAGATGGCTTGGAAGGGAGGGGGTGAAGGCCTTTTTATAGTGTTGGAGAAGAGGCTAAAAATGGATAATGGACCTCTAGCGACCTCCAGACCGTCGCTAGAAACGTTGCTGTAGATAGCTCACCTCCACCCACGCCCGTAGCTGGCTCTGCTAGCTTGCAATGAAACAGCGATGGCTGTAAGCATCGCTGTAGGTCAGTCCAGCTGTCCCTGAAAGCTGGAGCCAACTGCCCCTTACGCCCGCGCCACCTGCCCCGCTCTTCACGTGCGCTGACTGCGCGCCCAGCTGTGTGCTGTGCGCTGGCATGCACGCTTGCAATGTGCTGGCCCACGTGTGCACGCACGTGCTACCGCTGCCGTTGTGCTTCTCTCCAAATTCCCGTCCAATTGCAAATTGGAGCAGCTGTGGGGAATCGAACCCGCGCCTCTCCTTTGCAAGCCGCTACGTCAACCAGTGCGCCACGTCGCCCTTTGTGTCGCGAGGAGGAAATCGGTGCAGACGTTTCCCAGCCGTTGGATCTTGATCCAACAGCAAGGATTAACGGTGCAGATGATGAGGGAAGGTGGGCAGTCGCTGCTGGCCGGGTTTAGGCGGCCTGGATGACGCCACGTGGCGCCATCTGGACCGTCCGTCTTCTTCTTCTTGCAGAGGGTGCCACAGTGCTCAGATTGGGATGATTTTTGCGATGTCGGACTTCGATCGTCACTCCGGATCCATCCGTACAGTTGGATTTTCCATCCGAAACCTGTATGGATGTCGCATTGCCCCCCTGGCCATATAAAAGGAAGGAATTAATATATAAAATATACTACTATCCTAAATGCCATACAATGGATGTTATGCAATATTTATAACATGATATGCAATGCTAAGTAAAAGAACTATCAAAAATAAGCAATTTATCTTGAATTTATGCGTGTTCATCACCTCATAGTCTCAAGTATCTGAACACCCTGGTTTGCAGATATTGTCAATTATTTGGTCGTTGGTCAAATCCCCCAGGATTGGACCAAACAACAATAGGATAGACTTGTGTCTGAGGCAAAATATTATTTTTGGGACGATCCTGAGCTATACCGCATTGACATTAACCAGATTATTCGTCGATGCATCTCAGAAATCGAGTTCCATAGCATACCTGAGTTCTGCCACATATCCGCGTGTGGTGGACACTTTTTTGGGAAAAAGTCGGCCGCAAAAATCTTGCAATCTGGATTCTATTGGCCATCATTATTTAAGGATGCCCAGGAATTCTCAAAGTCATGCACCCGATGCCAGACACTCGGGAACATGACTAAGAGAGATATGGTGCCCCTGAACCTAATTCTTTCCATCGAAATTTTTGACATTTGGGGTATCGACTTTATGGAACCCTTCCCTCCATTTGGACACCAATATATTCTGGTTGCTGTTGATTACATGTCCAAGTGGATTGTGGCAATTCCCACCCGAACCAATGACCACAAGGTGGTCATCGATTTTGTGAAGAAAAATATCTTCAGTCGGTTTAAGGTTCCTAGGGCAATTATTAGTGATGGTGGCACACATTTCACTCATGCCCAGTTTCAGAATTTACTGGGGAAATACGGGGTGAGCCATCGGATTTCCACACCTTACCATCCTCAGACAAACGAACAGGCCGAGGTCTCCAATCGTGAGATCAAGAACATTTTGCAGAAAATCGTTAGGCCTGATAGGAAGGATTGGACCCAAAAGCTAGATGATGCTCTTTGGGCCTACCGTATGGCATGCAAAACGCCTATTGGTATGTCTCCATTTCGTCTGGTGTTTGGTAAGGCGTGTCACTTACCTGTAGAACTTGAACACTGGGCATTTTCGGCCATCAAGAAATGTAATGTGGACCTTGAGTTAGCCAGGAAAACCAGGAAACTCCAACTATCTGAGTTGGAGGAGCTTCAAAATGATGCTTATGAAAACACCATAATTTATAAGGCAAGGACCAAAGCTGTCCATGACTAGATGATTTCACATAAGAGCTTTGAACCGAACCAGAAGGTTTGGCTTTTCGATTCTCGATTGAAGCTTTTCCCCGAAAAACTCAGGTCTAAGTGGGACGGCCTGTTCGTTATTGAGTGGATTTTCCCTAACATGGCCGTTGAAATCTTTGATCTGAAGACAGCTAATATTTTCAAGGCCAATGGACAGCGTCTCTAACCCTTTGTTGACCTTGTGCTCCTTAAACTCGCCTCAGATAGGGTTGCTCTTACCCTACCTTGACCACCGTGGGTTGATCATTGCCCAACTGAAGGCACTAAACTCTGCACATGTAAAGACTGTTCCAAGCTAACCAGAGTCTCACGGAAACTAGGTGCTATTCTTCCACTTTTACTTTCCTGCATGCTTTCATTTTTCACAATGAGGACATTGCAATAGCTAAGCATGGGGTGTGGACATATTTTATAACCTTTTTATCAGCTGTAATAGTAATTTTCTGTTATTCGATTATTCTTTTTCTTAAAAAAAAAGAAGATAAAATTTGAAAATTCAAAAAGACAAAAAAAAAATAAAAAATTTTGAATTAGGAGATGAGAACTTAGCCATCAGGAGTTGCAAACTTTAGGAATTTATACTTTGAGACCTAAATACTTAGACTCTTCAGGTCTTCGGGCTTAATTAGCCCAGGTGTCCACTCGATGTGGACATAGTCTCTAGTCCTTGCCAATTAAAATTCATTTTAATTTAGTAAATAATTTGGGATGATAAGTATGAGACTTATCAACCCACCCTCTGATTTGGGGGGACTTTAAGCCTAAGCATCTACATACTTTTTTTTTGCACTGACTCACTTTTCGACGGTTTCTTTGTAAATTGGGTAGCTAATGAACTATCTAAGGTGGTATGGTTGGTAAGTTGTCAATGGTAACAGCTCATCAATCGATTATCTAGAGCCCAATCACAAGACCATTTTCATTGTACTCCCTTTAGGTAAATCTTAGATAGGAAAGCCACCAACTTAAAAAAGAAAAGAAAAGAAAATATAGGGAAAAAATAAAAAAAGTAAAACCACAATTCATTGTACGAGCATGGTTGGCAATTTGTCAGTGGTAACAGCTCATCGGCCGGTTGTCTAGAACCCATTTCACAAAAGAAAATACACAATAATTCTAAAAACACTTAGGGAAGAAGTGAGGAAGTAGAATAAACCAGGAAGATATACACTGGGTTCACCCTTTTGTTGATCTTATAAATAAAAGAAGTAGGGAGAAATCTACCAATCAAAAAGATAAACATTTAGGCAAGGTCACCTAGGGTCGTAGAAACCCAAAGTCCATTTTAACGGCCATCTAATGAGTCTTTCACTATTTTCACAAGATGCTTAGCACTTAGAGTCCTTTTCGAGTCTTGGGAGGGTTAGGTAGCCGTAAAAAGTCATCCTGGAACTCTCAAACTCCAAAAGTACAAAAAAATTAGAAAAGAATAAAAATAAGAAAAATAATTTTTTTGTATCTTCTCTTCTCAAATAAGGCGAGGCTTGGACAGATTGCATTCTGGCAGACACCCAGGCACTGTTGAGTCTTTGTGACTAGGTCTTGGGGCTGAGATTTTCTAAATCAATCGAATAATTTTGCCTAAATAATTGAATCCTGATTCTACTATTATACATAGCATTTAGGTTAATTTTGTTAGGGGCTAGCAAAAAGTAAGCATGGGGGTATGATAGACACGCATAAATTCATTGTAAAATGCTTATTTATGATAGTTCCTAGGCTTAGCATTGCATATCATATTATAAATACTGCATAACATCCATTGCATGGCATTTAGGATAGTTGCATATTTTTCATATATTAATTCCTTCATTTTATATGGCCAGGAGGCAATGCGACATTCGTATGGACTTTAGATGAAAAATCTGACTATATGGTTGGATCCGAAGCGACGAACACAGTCCGACAATGCAGAAATCACTTCGATCTGAGCACCGTGGCATCCTCTACAAGCAATGAAGGGTGAACAGTCCAGATGGTGCCATGTAGCACCATCTACAGTGCCCAACACCACCCACCACTTCTCCAAAGGTCGATCATCAAGTGATCTCAGCCATTGGATTAGAACCCAATGGCTGAGAGTCGCCCTCACCACGTAGCTGCAAATCCTCCTCACGATGCACATGCAGACTTGGTGCACTGGTAGACATGATGGTTCACAAGGGAGGGGCGCGGGATCGAATCCCTACAGCCCCCCCAATTCTCAAATCAGCCAGGCAAAGCAGCGCATGCAGCAGCAGTGGTAGCGCTCGTGCACCAGTGCACGCCAGCGTGCACACCAGCAGGACAACACGAGATCAGCACGCATAATGGGCGACAACGCGGCGCAGGCGCGTGCGCGGTTGGTGTCAGCTTTCAGAGACAGCTAGGCTAACCTACAGCGACGCTTACAACCGTCGCTACTTCATTGCAAGCTAGCAAAGTCAGCTAAGGGTGTGAGTGGATTGAGCTATCTACAGTGACGTTTCCAGCGACGGTCTGGAGGTCGCTAAAGGTCCTTTACCTATTTTAGCCTCTTCTCCTCCACTATAAAAGGACCTACACCTCGTCCCTTCCAAGCCATCTCTACCTACTCTACTCCTACCTATTCTCAAGCTCTAACAAGCCTACCAACGCTCCATTAGAGCTTGTTCTCAAGCTCCCAAGGCTCCTATTAGTGTAGCAAACCTCTGCCTCACCAAATATTCGTCCATCTTCCCATCCTCATTCATAGGTCACCTTGGAGCTGTCCTCCTACCTCCATTCCGATAGCAGATCATCTCTGTCTTCTCACCTCCATTCCGGAGCCACGCTGAAGCTTTCCTCTACCCGATGTCCTGCTGCATCTCACCTCCATCATCCCGCTCCTCACCTCCTTCATCCGATCTTCTGCCAAGCGCCGTCGTCTCGCCGAACAGCCGATTCGGGAGATTTCCTCTCACCCCCCTCTCTTTTTATGCTTTCATAGTTGATTGTAATAGACATTGAAGTGATATCTATACCATTTTCGTTCCATCTCTATCTTGTGATTCGTTTGCTTGTTTTCTTCTTACAAAAATACAAAAAAATAACAAAACCCTAAAATACCAAGAAGAAACAAATCGAAGTGCGATTTTTAGTTAAAGTAAATGTCGCCTCCCTATGTTCGACCTGGGACTCCTTTGGAGTTTCGGTATAAATTTTATTTGATTGACGTGTTTTGCAACTATGATGACGGGTTACTTGTAACCTTGATTTCTAGCACGCGAAACATGTGTGATCACTTGACAACAAATCTGGATCCAAATTGACTTGGATATTGAAAAAAGAAGTTGAAACTTATTTTGTAGGTTGCAAAGATTTCAACATCAAAGATTGGACCTACAAGATGGAGAATGGTCTACTCAAGCTAGGTGGAGCAACATCAAGACCAAGGAGGAAGACCAGAAGATCAGCGAGAAGATTAGCAGGTGATCGAACAGACGCATGTCAACCACTCAATGGGAGACAGGTTCTAATGCCTTAACCTCCATGCTATGGATGGGAGCCCCATCCATTCTGGCATCAACCTCCATTTGGGCCATGCTATTGGCCTTGGTAAGTGAGGTAATTTCTAAACCCTATTTTTTGATAAATGGCATCTAGACAGGGGGAATTAAAATATGATAAGCTACATGTTAATCATTAAGATGGAGAAAGGTTTCCTTCATTTAGATAGGTGGAGATCCTAATAGTTAAACATATCTATATTTCTATTAGAAAGAGGGAGTTAATGGATAAAAGAAATAGCTATCTTATTTTGTGAAAAAGATGAAATTAGAAGAAGCATGTTTTAAGGGGGAGTATAGGAGAATTAAAATTGATGAAACCTTTTTGATAATGTCAAAAAGGGGGAGAACTTTTTAGATTATTAGTTATGGTTTTGTCATCATAAAAAAGGGGGAGATTGTTGGTGCAAAGGCACCACGATTGTTAATTTTGATGGTAACAAAACACTTGTTATTTAACATTTGCATTCGAGTCCGAGATTTCAGGTCAATTGCAAATGGATAAAAGTGTGAAGGACCTCAAGCCTGCATCCATGGTGGATTGGAAGAGCTTGTTAGAGGAGAAGGAGCGAGAGCTTGAAGATAGACATGAAGAATAAGATAGATGTTTATTCTATTCATGTACTCTATTTTTTGTTCTTTGCTTTCTATTCCTTAGATCATATGTTAAAGAGCCTCAAAGTAGCCTACTTTAAGTCCTAGGATCGCCTACTAAACCCTAGGACACTTACACAACTCTTAGAGAACTTAGAAAACCAAAGTAGTCATCAAACATCCTGATTAGACGTCCAATCTTTACTTCAGACATCTGATCATGACCTTTAAGACGTCTGACTATTTGATCAGACGTCCAAAACACTTAAGCTGGAAACCACTCTTTGTCTACGATGTTTAGACATCCAGCCTTTAGTCCAAATGTCTTAGTAGACATCTGATGACCTTGCCAGACGTCCAATTAGTGGAACGTTGGCATAGAAATATGTTCGCTAAGGATTGACCCTTAATCTTCCATCAAACGTCCATAGAGAACCTTAGACGTCTGATATATAGACGTTAGCCCTCGATTTATCCAAAATCACTTATCCGTAGAGATATAGCTATTTGTGTCTCGGGAAATCCAGTCTCGCAGTTATCTAGGTTTCCAGACATCCAAACCTAGTGCTAGATGTCTGACAAGTTGTCTGACCGACTTACACAAGAACCCTGTTTAGGTCTGAACCAAGTCAGTAAGGAAACTCGTCTAGGATTAGATGCCTAATTTAGTTTCCTGACATCTTAAGAGTGATCTCCAGACATCTGATTCTCGACCCAGATGTCTGATAACACTGTTAGAATAATTAATGACCCTGATTCCAGCCTATTTTGCCATAGGTTCATCCCCAACCACTACCTAAGGCTTCCACAGCCTTCATAAGCCCTCCTAAGCCATCTATAAATAGGAGAGGCCCCTTCCTTTGTTAGATACACCAAGAAACACTATTTGCACATCCGTTGTATCCTAGGGAAGAAGAAGATCATCAGGAAGTGTTGTTGTTCCCCGAGATCCTCTAGCCCACATTAGAGAGCACCACATTCGTTGTGCATGCACTCTCCCATCGTCATATATGAGAGCATTGTCGTGCCATTGCATGGATCACGCACCCACGTCACTTGCCGATGAACTTCCATCATAGGGAATTCTTCTTTGCCTATAGTACCTAGTTTCATTTACATACCTTGTGGCTCTATAGGATATTTTGTATTTGTCTTTGGTTGGGTATTCGCTTTGCAAAATCCCATCTCCTTTGAGAGACTAAATACTCCTCGTGAAGAGGAGGGGTTTTGAGGATGCTACCCTCGTGTAAGTAGCGTGGTTGTAAGAGGTTTTGTCACCCTCATTTAAGTTACTCGTTAGTAGATTTGATTGATTTGGTAGATCAGGAAATCCTAAGTCTAGAGTCTTAGGTGATGGTTTTTACCTGAGTTTGGGTTTCCACCGAAAAATATTTGTGTATCTGTGCATTGCATTTTGTGAGATTGTTGTCTATTTTATTTCTGCATTATTTCTTTTATCATGCAAATATCACCCCCTCTCATAGGGAATTTACATAGTACTCATAGTCTTGGTGTCTAGGGTTTGGCCTTGAATGCTGAGGTCAAGAATCATATCCCCAATCAAAGTTATCTGAACTAGTGGATGGGTGGTCATAGGTCAGGTCGAGATAATAATCATTTTGGGGATAAGTGGTGGTAGGAGGGTAGCAGTGGGAGTGTGATTAGGATGTGGAAGGACATATGGAGATGCGGGAGGGAAAAAAAGAGAATGGAAAAAAGTGTCCTACAATACAAAAAATCAAACCTATTGATGAGAACCTCATCATGAGCCATAACTAGCTCATTTTGACCTAATACAAAGGATAAAAGCTCCTACATAACTCAAGGAAAGGCTTAACTCAGAGAATTCTGAGTTTAAGGAGAAAACAAGTCATAAGGGGTAAAAATGCAATTTTACCAGTATAATCTGCATACAGGGTAATTCAGGGTCCAAACATAGGTCAAAGCAACTTAATAAGAATAAAAGTGGGATGAGATGATCTAGAAAGGGCTACAGCAATTCCAAGGAACTAAATGATAATCTGTAACCCTAAAACAACCTATTTCAATTCACGAGGTTCAAGGCAAAGTAAAAACAGAATAAACCCTCTAAAATTCATAGAAAAATAATCTCTAGGGTTTAGAACCTTCAATTTGGCCTTCAGAACCCATTTTGACCTACATTGAGAACCATGCCCAATTAATAACTTAATTTGGGTTTTCGCATAAATTGATCGGTCAAACAAGGTTTAATATAGAAATGAAATTCACCATCAGATTCCTTAGGTCCTAATTAGTCATGTATAAAAACTTGAGCCTAAGAAGAAACCTCCTTGACCAACTTTACACTTTGGTCCTCATATATTTACTTTTTGGCCCTCAACTTTTGAACCCTCGCATTTTGGCCCCTAACTCTCCTTCTTTCTTTGCGTTCAGGTCCCCCCTGCAAAACCTGCCAGCACCATGCTCTGGCGACCTTGCGTGGAGCATGGCGCCGCGCAGGGTGAGGGGGAGAGCCTGGCAAGTAAACCTGGGGTGCCCTGCGTCGTCAGCCGTCGCAGGGACACCCCCCTGGTTGCTGTAACCCGCCATACCGGCCGTGCGAACGCACGGACGGTATGGGTTTCCATCTCCGGCGTCCTCCGGCGAGGGAGACACGTCGTCTCCCTCCGCCTTCCTCCCTGATTCGGTCCCTATAAATACCCCCGTCGCTCCACCGTTCTTCCCAGCTCGGATCTGACGGAGAAAACCCCCAACTTTCCTCTCCTCTCACTCCGACAGACGCCCACCAGCTCCGGCGGTTCCTCCTCCTCCTCCTCTTCGCTCTGCCGCAATACTAGCAGCAGAGATTTCTTCCCCTGCTCTTCCCGCGCCACGCCGCACCCAGCTGGCGCTTCTCCGGCTCTCTGCTCGCCGCCGCCCCTTCCCCTGGGCATCTTCTTCTCCGGCGACAGTCGATACGACTGTCGCCCTGCCCCGGCCCCTTTCGTCTCCATAGCTAGGTCAGAACTCCTCCCCATCTCCCCCTCTTTCTTTTCCTCACTATCTTTTATTTGATTAAACCCTCGACCGCTCCTGTCCACCGTCACCCCCTCGTCTCTGGCCAAACTCCGGCGAGACGCTCCCATCACCCCAGCAACCCACACGGCTCGCCGACCACCGCAGAACCTCCACCTGCTCACCCTGATCAATCCCCGCCCTTCCACTTCCCCCACATCACCCTCTGCAACCCCACCGAACAAACCCATCCTCCGACCCACAGTCCGACCTAGGGCAGCCCTTGCACGCCGCCCCACGCCTCGTCACCACCCACACGAGCTTCGCCGCACTCTGGCGAAGCTCCCGGCACCTTCTGATTAGGCCGAGAGGCCGTTTTGCTGTGAACAGGCCACCCGACCTCCGCCGCCATTGCCGTGCAGAAGGAGTTGCTTCCGCCTGCAGCTGCAGGCGCGCCACGCCCAGCGCCACGCCCAGATTCGACTCCCAGGCCTTGCGAGGCATTTCGACAAAGCATCAGGCTCGCTGCTGGGGAGAAGGCTTCGCGTGAAGCCGCGATCGCCCGCTGCTTTCTCCACTGCGGGCGATCAATTAGGGTGGGACATTTAGTCCCACCTCGGAAAAGTCTGAAGAGGCGCAGCGGTTTAAAGCGAAAAAGTGCTGGAGGCTTACTGCCTCAGCACACGGGGTGAGGTCCCCTTCACCCGCCCGGTTACCCGGTTCGTCCGCGCTCACGCCCCGCGGATCTGACCCAACCCGACTTAGACTGACCTGCACTCCTCGCCCACCACGCACGCCGGTGGGCCTGGACCCGGGCGCGACCCGTACCCGGCTACCCGGCAGCTCTGGGAGAGCTATCCTATGAGCAGATTCTGTGAGAGAGAGACGGAGGGGCGGGGGGTAGAGTAGGTTTTGCCCTCTGACGTAAACTCTGAAGTGTGCAGGCACAGGTGAAGAAGAAGGACCGCGGAAGAAGAAGGAAGCTGAGGGAGACACTGTAGCAACAAGCGGTTTAAGTCGTCTGATTGGAAAATCAGACGACGTCCTGAAGGGAAAAGAAGAAAGAACGAGAGACGACGTCCTGACAGGAAAAAGAAAAGAAGAAAGAAGGAGATCTGAAGAACAACAGAAGAAGGCGAGGCAGAGGAGAACACAGGGAAGAACTGAAAGAAGAAGAGCACGAGAAGAAGATCTGAAGAAAGAAAAAAAAAGAAGGACAGGACTGCTCTGCAGAAGAAAAAGGAAGAGCAGGAACAGCTGAAAGAAGAAGAAGAACATCACCACTGCAGATAAAGAAGAAGATAACAGAAGATCTGAGACGAGGAGAAGCAAAGAGAAAAGAAGAAAAGACAACAAATTATTTCTCTCTCTTTCTTTATTTTTGTAAAAGAAACATGTATATCTCTAGAATACAACTTGCTCCCTGAGTTCGACCTCGGGAACTCTTTTATTTTCCGAGTAAAAAATTTATATATTTGAAATGTTGGCAATAACTGGCTATACTACAACGCTATAACAATAAAACCCGGTTGCCGCTAGCGTTTCATTTTGGCGCCGCTGCCGGGGAGCAACGGCTATTCTAGAGGTAAACATTCCTGTTTCTTTTTAATTTCTGATAATCTCCTCTCTTTTGTGCAGAAAACTACAGGAAATCAAGATGACAAGCAACCGCACGACAACCACTCCGAGGACAGGTAAATTTTTCCTCTCGCTATTAACCCCTAAACTCTAAAGAGGAAGAAAAGAAAAGAACAAGCAATATAGGGCTAACCTGTCTTCCATACTTAGTAACCATAAAGAGTTGCATGTTTTCAACTCATTAGTCCTGCACACTATTAAGGGTATTTAAGGGCTAACACGTTCTTGCTTGAGCCCTAATTACCCAACAAAGAACTAACTGGACCAAGTAGAGCCAACATAAGATTCAACATTAGAGTTTTAGAGACACACTACTTAAATCAAGAATGGAGAAAATCCAAAAGAAGTGTGCCTAAACCATTGATTGAAAATACCTATTCAAAAGAAAACCTAAAACAATTGGCTCTCTAAACACTTGAACCCTAAAAGACAAGACCTAAAAGCTCTCAAAGAAAACAAGAGGTAAAGTTGACCCCTTGGGTCAACCAACCTTAAATTAGGTCACTCTTTGCACTTAAAAGACTAAAGTTCAAGTGAAACCTTAAGCACCCTGATCTTAAAATTGGTAGACTTAAGAGGTCAAGATCCCCATTCTGGTCTACCTGGAACCGCAGTGACAAGAGAGGTCGGGTGGGGGAAACCCTGTAACCCGTGGGGACGCTCTACCGTGTAGGGGTCTTCGCAGGACTCTCCCTCTCTAGCTGCCCAGGTAATTCTCAGGTGGACGATCTTTCTGATCAAGGGGTCCATCTGCCCCGCACCTCTATAGTCACCCAACACATTTTTGGGTGTCTTGATTGGGTCCAGCACCTTCTAAACTTACCTCTTCCAACAGTGCATGTACGGAAGGAGGTCCCTAAGACCACCCTTAAGACCTCCTTTAGAAATTCGCTCTCGTCAAGGCCAAGCCTCGACGCCCGTGTTTGTGCAGCAACACCCTCACATTATTCTCTCTTCTGATTCAGAACCAAGTTCTTCTTCTTCCCCCATCATGGCTCAGCCAGTTGAGGAAGAAAATAATCTGGAACACCAGCTCCAGCGACTCAATGACCTCTTCCAAAACTTCGTGCACCCACCACAGCGTCCTATGATGCGGGACCACTACAATCCTGCTGCGGTGGCTGACCGGCCGATCTTTCGCTTTTAAGTCGTTTGTAGTTTAATGTGGTGGAAAAATCGACTAATCAATTTTTAATAAGAAATAACCACTCGCAGAGGAGCGGGTCGTATCCACAGGGAGGCAATAACGTATTAAAATTCGCGCCACTTAAAAATGTTTGTTCGGAGTCAATTTGGACAAGAACCAAGCCAAGATTGCCTTTAGATTAAGGTTTAAGCAAGAAACAATGCTGAAATGGCAATTATGAGAAACTACAGGATATTTTCCGCAATGCAGAGTGAATAGAATATGATTAAAATGTGGCAATGGCAGAAAATGTAAATTTTAATTAACGTTTTACTGTAGCAAAACAGGGGAATTTTTCCCCGTTGTCTTGCGCGACGAGGAGCCGATGGTCGGGCGCGGGAAGCTCGGAGGAGGTCCCTTGGATCAAGGGCTTCGAATCGGTGGTGGCGGCGAGTCGCGCGGCGGTCGGAGGTGGCCGGACGAGCTCCGGCGGAAGTGCTGCAGCCGGCAGCTTGCGTGGGCGCGCGGCGGGTCTGCGGAGGGCGCGCGGTTGTGCGCGGGCGGTGGTCTGCAGGAGGGCGCTTGCGCGGTGGTCTGCAGGCGGTTGGCGTGTGCGGTGGAAGCTGGCGTGGGCAGAGGGTCTGCAGAGGTCGGTTGCTGGCGGTTCTGCAGGCGCAGTGGTGAACGGCGTGGACTGCAGGCGCTGTTGGAGGGTGCAGGCGCGTGGGCGAAGGACTCTGCAGTCGCGAGTGAATGGCGCTTGCAAGCGGCAGGCGCGGGAGGAGGCGTGCTCGGTTGTGTTGATCTGCAGGCGTGCGTAGGTCTGCAGCCGGTGAGCGGTGGAGGGCGCAGGCGTGGGTGCGCTGAAGGTTCTGCAGGCTGTTGAGCGGAGGCGTGGCTGTTGGAGAGTTGAGGCGCGTTTGAGCTGAAGGTTGACGGACGTGGGTGCGCTGAAGGTTCTGCAGGTGCGGGAAGGGGTCTGCAGGCGACTTCAGGCGTGTGCGGTGAAGTGAGTGGGTAACTTCAGACGTCTGGGAAATTCCCCAGACGTCTTAAGTTACTGAGAGGGTGGCTGATCAGTAGCTCGGTGGTGGTGGTCTGCGACGACGGCGAGGGAGTTGCACGCTAGGGTGCTCACGGTGATGCGGGCGAGCTCCGGATGGCGGTGTGGCCTGTCACACCACACGCCCACGGTGGTGGAGACTCGCCGCCACGGTAGAGGCCGGCAGTGTGGAGTGGAAGAGAGAGGTTCTCTCTGCACAGTGGTGGGTCGGTGGCGGAGGCCTTCTCAGCTCGGCTGCCTCCGTGCTCCTTTTGTAGTGGCCTGAACAAATTTGAAATCAGCGGCTGACCAGATCCACCGTATCTGCTCCCACTTGAATGGCTCCTTCACTGCATCACGCGAGCGTTGGAGCGGCAGCCAGCCGTTCTGAAAGAAGACGAATAAAGAAAATATTATTAAAATATTAGGGTTATTTATGTATAGACCCTCAACTTCTATGTTAATAAAAACAATATACCTAATTGGTTATCTAATTAGATGAATGCTATTCTAAGCTAATTCTAAATGCACTTAAGATATGAATGCAATGTATGGATTATGTAATTAGATTAAAACTATGAATTAATCTATTTACATCCTAATTTATACTAAATAAATGTTAGAATTAACCTAATGTGTAGGCACTTAAATACTTAAATAGCCCACAACTATGGGCTAATCAGTGGCCATTAAGCCTCGAGTCAGAATCCCGACTGGAGGACCTGATTCCGAATTAAAGCCCAACATGATTCATGCTATACCTAAATTCCATGGGCTTAATTCTGAAGATCCCTTCCAGCACATCAAACAGCTAAAGCATCTGGCCCACACTTTTGGATCAGATGCGCAAAATCGGGATATTCTTCTCATGAAGATGTTCTCCTTTTCTCTTATGGACAAGGCCGCCCATTGGTATCAAACTCAGACCCGGCCGATCAACACTTGGGAAGAACTTCAATCCGAGTTTTTGAAAAAGTTTTTTCCCGTTGGTCGGACCAACGCCTTGCGCCATCAGATTACACACTTCACTCAACAATCAGGAGAACCTCTCCATGAGGCATGGGATCGTTTTCAGGATCTCATGAGAAAGTGCCCCCATCACGGAGTTCCTAAATGGGAACAAGTCCAATCTTTTTACCAGGGACTCCGTGAGGACATCCGCCTTTTCGTCAATGCAACTTGCGGAGGAAACATCATGGGTCAACATGAAGACACCGTATCGGAGATTCTCGAAAACATGTGCGAGAACTCCATCAACAATGACTCCATGGGATTATTCGACAGGACGAATACCCGCGCAGCGACGAATCTTAAGGGAGCACATGAGACGCAGGGCCTGTCCGCATCAGTCGACCTGGAATTAATGGCCAGTCGATTGGACAAGGTCTCAATCATTGAAAAGAAGGTGGATGAGCTGACTCAGCACTTGCAGCGAGCCACCTCCGCACGTAACTCCTTTGCACAACCTCCTTCCACACAGGAAACTGTGCGAAACATCCTCCACCGATCTTCCCCTGGGATGGATCCATATCCATCCCCATCTGATTCTTGGATTGGAGGATCATCCGATCCTTTCTACACCAGCCGGGGGAACTCCATTCCCCCTTTCCCTGATTCTCAGGAGGTTCCTCAGACCTGCGAGGACCTCAACGCCATCCAGAACGACCCATTCTCCAACACTTACAACCCTGGATGGCGAAACCATCCCAATTTTCAGTGGGCGGGAAATTCCCAAACCCAAAGACCACCTTTTCAGTCCCGCCCATAGCCCTCTCGTCATTACCAGCCGCCTCAGCCTCGGCCCAACCCTACTCATCCATCAGGGCCAAATCAGGATCAAATGTCCCTAATCCTTCAGACTCTGGCTGACATTCAAAAAACGAATGCGGCTATTCAAAAACAACACAAGGACGAGCTTACAGAAGTTAAAACTCAACTGGCCCAGTTGGCAAATTCTCGCCAGCCAGGCACACTCCCTTCCCAACCCCTTCCTAACCCAAATAACGTGCCAACCCAGAAGCGCGTTATGAATCCAAATTTAGGCCACGCTCAATGGATTTATCAGGCCCCTACTGCCCCATCTCCAGATGAGATGGAAGCCTCAACTTCTTATGCGGGATTTCAGCAGCAGCCACCCCTCTTACCAAACCCAAACCAAAATCAGGCCGGATTAAATTCTGTAACAACACGTAGTGGTAAAACAACTCAAGACCCGCATTATCCAAACCACTCCAAGCCTGATAACCATGACCCTAGGATAGTTATCCAAGATACCGCTGTTCCGGATCCACAACCTGGACCTCTCCTAGAAGAACCAACCAAGATCCCGTTTCCCGAGGCCTTGACCAAGGGAAAGAAGACCACCAAACCCGTGGCCCCTGAGGAGGACCTGGTCAAGCTCTTTGAGCAGGTCCACATAAACATCCCCTTGATGGATGCAATCCGCCACGTACCAGCTTACGCACGATTTCTAAAGAATATATGTACACCCCAGCGTAAGCTGCGAACCAAGGGAGGGAGCCCAATTGTCCTGTCAGAGCAAGCCAGCTTTGTAATCCTTAGTAGACTCCCACCCAAGGCAAAAGATCCTGGGACTCCCCTGATTTCCTGTAAGATAGGTGGTACCCAATTTGATAGAGCATTGTTAGACTTGGGTGCATCCATAAACCTGATACCCACATCCTTACTTGACCATCTAGAAGAATCTGAGCTAAAACCAACCGAGGTGACATTACAATTAGCAGATCGATCTATAAAGTCACCAAAAGGGATTCTCGAGGATGTTATCGTAAGAGTGCGGGATTTCTATTTTCCAGTGGACTTTGTAGTCTTAGATATGGATGCACCTGAGAACCCTAGGGATACACCAATCATTCTAGGGAGACCTTTCTTGGCTACTGCTAGAGCCAACATCAGCTGTGAGGAGGGCCAAATAGAGCTTAAGTTTGGAGATCAAACACTGAAAATTGATATATTTAAGGCCCAACAAGGAATTAATTGCGGCGTCATCGAACAAATTTGTGACATCAAGACTTTGGTTGATGAATCACACCTCTAGAATGACTCGATTATGCCTCATCAACCACAGAAGGATCTTGACCCGCAAACAGAGGAGTCGAATCCAGATATGAACAACCCAGTAACTCCCACCCTTGAACCTCACATCTATACTGAACCACCCGCTGCTGCTGATAACCCCATCCTCGAACTGAAACCCCTTCCTGCTCACTTGAAATACATCTTTTTGGGTTCTAATCAGACCCTTCCTGTGATTATCAATTCCAACCTCAGTCCTAAACAGGAATCCCGTCTGATTGTTGTCCTCCAGCAACATCGCAGAGCCATCGGATGGACTCTCGATGATTTGACTGGAATAAGTCCCTCTTATTGTACTCATCATATCTATTCAGAAGAGGGCACACGACCTTCTCGTGAAATGCAGAGACGCTTAAACCCCAATCTGCAGGAGGTCGTGAAAAAGGAGATCATCAAGTGGTTAGATGCCGGAATCATCTACCCGATCTCCGATAGTCGTTGGGTGAGCCCAATTCAGGTCGTGCCCAAGAAGGCAGGACTCACCACTATAACGACTGAGACCGGAGAAATCATTCCTACCCGATTAGCCAACTCGTGGAGAGTCTGTATAGATTACCGCCGACTAAATTCCTCCACGAAGAAGGATCATTTCCCACTACCCTTCATTGATCAAATTCTCGAAAAACTTGCGGGAAATAGGTTCTTTTGCTTTCTTGACGGGTACTCCGGTTATAACCAGGTGGCAATCCATCCTGAGGACCAAGAAAAGACCACGTTCACCTGCCCCTTTGGAACATACGCTTTCCGAAGGATGCCTTTCGGTCTTTGCAATGCACCCGCTACTTTTCAGCGATGCATGCTTGCCATATTCTCAGATATGGTTGGTGATTATCTGGAAGTCTTCATGGATGACTTTTCAGTTTTCGGAGCATCATTCGACGATTGCCTCCAACACTTGGTCCAGATACTCAGGCGGTGCATCGATGTGAATTTGGTTCTTTCCTGGGAAAAGAGCCATTTCATGGTGCCTGAGGGAATTGTCCTGGGACACTCAATTTCGGAGAAAGGTATCCAAGTGGATCGAGCTAAGGTTAATCTGATTTCTCACCTTCCTATGCCTAGCTCGATCAGGGACATCCGATCCTTTTTAGGGCATGTCGGTTTTTATCGACGATTTATCCCTGATTTTTCAAAAATCGCGCGCCCCCTGACCACTCTTCTCTCCAAGGATGTTCCTTTCGAAATTTCCAAGGAATGCACTCAAGCATTTGAAATCCTGCGTGACCGAGTCACCCAAGCCCCGATCCTACAGTCCCCTGATTGGTCTCAACCCTTTGAGATCATGTGCGATGCATCCGACTTCGCTGTAGGAGCGGTTTTGGGACAGAAAATTGACAAGAAACCTGTGGTCATTTACTACGCCAGCAAAACACTCGATGAGGCTCAGCGTAACTATACGGTTACTGAGAAAGAGCTGCTTGCTGTAGTATTTGCCCTAGAAAAGTTCAGATCGTACCTTCTGGGTTCCCGTGTCATCATATACTCGGATCACACAGCTGTGAGGCATCTCCTTGCAAAGAAGGACGCGAAACCTCGATTAATCCGATGGATCTTGCTGTTGCAAGAATTTGACCTTGAGATTCGTGACAAAGCGGGAAAGCAAAATGTGGTAGCTGATCACTTGTCCCGTCTTCCTTCTGAAATAATTAACCCTTCCGGACCCATCACTGAGCATTTTCCCGATGAGCACCTGCTGACTATTGGTACTAGCCTTCCATGGTTTGCTAATGTAGTAAATTACTTGGCATCTCATCAGATCCCGTCCGATTGGCCGAAGGCCAAGAAAGACAAATTACGCTCCGATGCCAAGTATTACATTTGGGAAGACCCGTACCTCTTCCGCATAGGTGCCGATCAGATCATCCGGAGATGTGTCCCGGAAGGGGAATTCAACAAAATCCTCTCTTTCTGCCATGACCAGGCATGCGGTGGCCATTTCGCCGGGCATAAAACCGCATCAAAAGTCCTCCAGTGCGGCTTTTACTGGCCCACACTGTTCAAAGACGCATACAATCACTGCAAGGCATGCAGTCGTTGCCAGACTTTGGGCAACATGAGCCATCGCGACATGATGCCTATGCAACCGATTCTAGTATGCGAAATCTTTGATGTTTGGGGGATTGATTTCATGGGCCCCTTTCCTATTTCGGGTGGTTTCGAATACATTCTGTTGGCTGTGGACTACGTGTCCAAATGGATCAAAGCCATACCGACCCGAACCTATGATCACAAAATCGTTCTCAAATTCATTCATCAACACATTTTCTCAAGGTTCGGGATTCCTCGTGCAATAATCTCTGATGGGGGGACCCATTTCACAAATGCTTAGTTTAGGTCACTGATGACCAAATATGGGGTGTCTCACCGAATCTCTACTCCTTACCACCCCCAAACTAATGGTCTAGCTGAGCTGTCTAATCGGGAGATCAAGAAAATCCTGCAAGTCACTGTTCGACCTGACAGGAAGGACTGGTCGTCCCGACTTCCGGAAGCATTGTGGGCCTATAGGACCGCCCACAATACCCAATTAGGCATGTCTCCCTTTAGACTGGTGTACGGAAAGGCATGCCACCTTCCCGTAGAACTGGAGCATAAAGCCTATTGGGCAGTACGGAACTGTAATCTAGATCTTTCCAAGGCTGGGACCCACAGAAAACTCCAAATCAGCGAGATCGATGAATTACGCCTAGACGCGTACGAGAACTCGCAAATCTACAAGGAGCGAGTTAAAGCCTTCCACGACAAACACATCTCGAGAAAGATCTTTCATCCTGGTCAAAAGGTCCTACTCTTTGATGCCCGACTAAAACTCTTCCCAGGAAAACTGAGATCCAAGTGGGTCGGACCATATTTGGTCCGACAGGTTTTTGGAAATGGAGCAATCGAAATCAGTCCACTCAGCCACGATTCTGAACCTTTCATCATGAACGGTCAGAGACTCAAGCCGTTCATTGATGTAACTTCTACTGATTTGGCTGAGGCATCTTATATCCTCCTTTCCCCTTGAGCTTATTGCGCCCAGCCAATGGCGTAAAACTCAGCGCTTAACGGGAGGCAGCCCGTCATTCTCTTTGAAAACCTGAAACTTGTTCTGACACCTTTTTGCACTCGAAGTTCACCCTTGTAGACAGCCGACCCCACCTCAGATGCTTGCATCTGGGATTAGAAATCGTCCGCAAAAATTCAACCCGACCCATCCACTCATCCAAATTTCTGTCTTAAGGAATGAACTAAGTTAAATAAAAACCCCCTAGGTTACAATGAGGACATTGCAAATCTTAGGCATGGGGGGAGTATGAAAGTGCAAAACTTGTAAGAAAAGGTTTCAAACAAAAAAATTCACATATGCCAAAAACACTATAAAAATTAAAAATTTTTCGAAAAAGAATAAGAGGAAAAGAGGAGAAGGAAATTTTGTGAAGGAGAAAAGAAACAAAATGAAAAAGGAGCACAAAATTATGAGAAAAGGTGATAGTCATTAGTAAGGAAGTAAGGAATTAACCTAAGTTCTAGACCTCATTCAAGAAAATAACTGAAAAGTGCACAATGAGATTAGTAAGAATGCAAACCTTAGGCATTCTTGAATAGACTCTTAGTACCCATTAAGATCTGGACACTCCTCAAGAGGTTGAGGAAAATGAAAAGCTGAAGTATTAGGTCTAAGGCTTAGGGAGTATTTGGCCTCGTTAACTAATTTTTGGTTTACGGGACTCAGTAACCTAAGCACCCTAACCTCACACACAGCCTGGTTCAGTAAGCGTAAAAATCAGAATCACGCAGAAGCGTCGCAAAATTCTGAAAAGAACACCTAGAATAGGAGCGGCCGATCAACAAAAGTTGATTTGGACGAGTTCCCAACGCGGAGAGGCGGGAAATCCCCTCGAAGATGCGCAACAAAATATCATCTCCTCGGTGCTTGTCTCTTAGGATATTTACATATCCTACTGGGGGCATGTAAGCACTCTGTTGGTTCAGATTCCATGGATGGCATTATCTCGAAGTGTCAATTGCCAGGGTCTGGATTCGGCCACGGAACACCATGGATGGGATTATCTCGAAATCTCAATAGCCAGGGTTCCGGGGGTTGCCATGGGCGGTGCTATCTCGAAGCATCGATCGCCAGGAACCCTTGAGGATTAATGATGGGAGCAAGGAATCTGATACAGACCGTGTTGAAAAGCCAATCCTAGGCTAGAACTAAAAAGAAAAAGAGAGAGAAAACTCTCCAAACAGAAAAACTTTCTATCTCTCTCTTACAAAACGCACTGCGAACTGAGCCAGGGCTAAAATCATTTCAAGCACGGGTGCTTTAACCACAAAGTCCAATAAACCTTAGGTTAGTTCTTGTGGACCTTAAAAACCTTTGCTAAAGACTGAGGCTAAGGCTAGACAGATTTGGATCTTGATTGGTACTAGAGTACCTTTTAGGCCTATGGTCAGCATTCTAACCTAATCTATGCTCAAATAAAAAGCACTTATCTAAAACTATTAAAAACTTCATGGTCTAGAACAAGGGTTGAAACCTTAAGTTTTTGCTAAGGGACTAGCAAAAGCTAGGCATGGGGGTATGATGAGAACCTCATCATGAGCCATAACTAGCTCATTTTGACCTAATACAAAGGATAAAAGCTCCTACATAACTCAAGGAAAGGCTTAACTCAGAGAATTCTGAGTTTAAGGAGAAAATAAGTCATAAGGGGTAAAAATGCAATTTTACCAGTATAATCTGCATACAGGGTAATTCAGGGTCCAAACATAGGTCAAAGCAACTTAATAAGAATAAAAGTGGGATGAGATGATCTAGAAAGGGCTACAGCAATTCCAAGGAACTAAATGATAATCTGTAACCCTAAAACAACCCATTTCAATTCACGAGGTTCAAGGCAAAGTAAAAATAGAATAAACCCTCTAAAATTCATAGAAAAATAATCTCTAGGGTTTAGAACCTTCAATTTGGCCTTCAGAACCCATTTTGACCTACATTGAGAACCATGCCCATTTAATAACTTAATTTGGGTTTTCGCATAAATTGACCGATCAAACAAGGTTTAATATAGAAATGAAATTCACCATCAGATTCCTTAGGTCCTAATTAGTCATGTATAAAAACTTGAGCCTAAGAAGAAACCTCCTTGACCAACTTTACACTTTGGTCCTCATATATTTACTTTTTGGCCCTCAACTTTTGAACCCTCGCATTGTGGCCCCTAACTCTCCTTCGTTCTTTGCGTTCAAGTCCCCCCTGCAAAACCTGCCAGCACCATGCTCCGGCGACCTTGCGCGGAGCATGGCGCCGCGCAGGGTGAGGGGGAGAGCCTGGCAAGTAAACCGGGGGTGCCCTGCGTCGTCAGCCGTCGCAGGGACACCCCCCTGGTCGCTGTAACCCGCCATACCGGCCGTGCGAACGCACGGACGGTATGGGTTTCCATCTCCGGCGTCCTCCGGCGAGGGAGACACGTCGTCTCCCTCCGCCTTCCTCCCTGATTCGGTCCCTATAAATACCCCCGTCGCTCCACCGTTCTTCCCAGCTCGGATCTGACGGAGAAAACCCCCAACTTTCCTCTCCTCTCACTCCGGCAGACGCCCACCAGCTCCGGAGGTTCCTCCTCCTCCTCCTCTTCGCTCTGCCGCAATACCAGCAGCAGAGATTTCTTCCCCTGCTCTTCCCGCGCCACGCCGCACCCAGCTGGCGCTTCTCCGGCTCTCTGCTCGCCGCCGCCCCTTCCCCTGCGCATCTTCTTCTCCGGCGACAGTCGATACGACTGTCGCCCTGCCCCGGCCCCTTTCGTCTCCATAGCTAGGTTAGAACTCCTCCCCATCTCCCCCTCTTTCTTTTCCTCACTGTCTTTTATTTGATTAAACCCTCGACCGCTCCTGTCCACCGTCACCCCCCTCGTCTCCGGCCAAACTCCGGCGAGACGCTCCCATCACCCCAGCAACCCACACGGCTCGTCGACCACCGCAGAACCTCCGCCTCCTCACCCTGATCAATCCCCGCCCCTCCACTTCCCCCACATCACCCTCTGCAACCCCACCGAACAAACCCATCCTCCGACCCACAGTCCGACCTAGGGCAGCCCTTGCACGCCGCCCCATGCCTCGCCACCACCCACACGAGCTTCGCCGCACTCTGGCGAAGCTCCCGGCACCTTCTGATTAGGCCGAGAGGCCGTTTTACTGTGAACAGGCCACCCGACCTCTGCTGCCATTGCCGTGCAGAAGGAGCTGCTTCCGCCTGCAGCTGCAGGTGCGCCACGCCCAGCGCCACGCCCAGATTCGACTCCCAGGCCTTGCGAGGCATTTCGACAAAGCATCAGGCTCGCAGCTGGGGAGAAGGCTTCGCGTGAAGCCGCGATCGCCCGCTGCTTTCTCCACTGCGGGCGATCAATTAGGGTGGGACATTTAGTCCCACCTCGGAAAAGTCTGAAGAGGCGCAGCGGTTTAAAGCGAAAAAGTGCTGGAGGCTTACTGCCTCAGCACACGGGGTGAGGTCCCCTTCACCCGGCCGGTTACCCGGTCTCGTCCGCGCTCACGCCCCGCGGATCTGACCCGACCCGACTTAGACTGACCTGCACTCCTCGCCCACCACGCACGCCGGTGGGCCTGGACCCGGGCGCGACCCGTACCCAGCTACCCGGCTGCTCTGGGAGAGCTATCCTATGAGCGGATTCTGTGAGAGAGAGATGGAGGGGCGGGGGGTAGAGTAGGTTTTGCCCTCTGACGTAAACTCTGAGGTGTGCAGGCACAGGTGAAGAAGAAGGACCGCGGAAGAAGAAGGAAGCTGAGGGAGACACTGTAGCAACAAGCGGTTTAAGTCGTCTGATTGGAAAATCAGACGACGTCCTGAAGGGAAAAGAAGAAAGAACGAGAGACGACGTCCTGACAGGAAAAAGAAAAGAAGAAAGAAGGAGATCTGAAGAACAACAGAAGAAGGCGAGGCAGAGGAGAACACAGGGAAGAACTGAAAGAAGAAGAGCACGAGAAGAAGATCTGAAGAAAGAAAAAAAAAGAAGGACAGGACTGCTCTGCAGAAGAAAAAGGAAGAGCAGGAACAACTGAAAGAAGAAGAAGAACATCACCACTGCAGATAAAGAAGAAGAAGATAACATAAGATCTGAGACGAGGAGAAGCAAAGAGAAAAGAAGAAAAGACAACAAATTCTTTCTCTCTCTTTCTTTATTTTTGTAAAAGAAACATGTATATCTCTAGAATACAACTTGCTCCCTGAGTTCGACCTCGGGAACTCTTTTATTTTCCGAGTAAAAAATTTATATATTTGAAATGTTGGCAATAACTGGCTATACTACAACGCTATAACAATAAAACCCGGTTGGCGCTAGCGTTTCACCTATCCTTAAATGGGTAGCCTAAAGAGAGATAGGCTCCTAGAACCTGTCTTAAGATTACAGACTGATGTAAACACATTTGTTGAGGGTAAAATGACTATTCATGCATGTTCCTAGGCTTAGATTTGCATTTCATGTTATAAATATTGCATAGCATGCATCATTCTGCATTTAGAATAGTTGTATATAATTTAGGTTAATTGCATCTTTTTTGTGGTTAGGAGAGAAGCATATTTATTTCGAAGCCTCAGATTGACGATCTGACCATATGGATCTGATCAAGACAATGATCGGAGTCCAACACCTCTAAAATCGCCTTGATCGGAGTCCTGTAGCACCATATGTAGTCTGAGGAAGATGAATGGCCAAGGGACTAGGAGGCATAATTCGAAGCTTCAAACGATAAATCCACCTACGCGGATGGATTCGGGTCGACGATTGTAGCCTAACAGCGCGAAAATGGACTCAATCCGACTTCTGTAGCAGCCTCTACAACAAAAAGATGGACGGCCCAGACTGCACCATGTGGCGTAGCCCAGGCCGCCAACACACGCACGCAGCACCGCATGCGCGCGGGTTCTCATGCGCGCATGCACGCAACACAGTGCCAGCTCGTGGGCGCACGCACGATCGCGGCAAGGCAGGAGTGTGGTGCCAGCACAGCGTAAGGTGGACTACAGCGATGCATGAGCTGGACTTACAGTGGCGCTTATAGCCGTTGGTAATTCAACGCATGCCAGCAAAGACAGCTGTAGGTGCTAGCTGGCATGAGCAACCCACAGCGACATTTCCAGCGACGGCCTGGATGTCACTAATGGTCCCATACCTATTTTTGCCTCTTCTCCTCCACTATAAAAGGACCTACACCCCCTCCCTTCCAAGTCATCTCTACCTACTCTACTCCCACCTACTCTCAAGCTCTAGCAAGCCTACCAACGCTCCATTAGAGCTTGTTCTCAAGCTCCCAAGGTGCCTACTACTGTAGCGAACCTCTGCCCCACCAAATACTCCAACTTCCCATCTCCCTTCATAGGTCACATTGGAGCTGTCTTCCAACCTCCATTCCGGTAGTAGATCACCTCTGTCTTCTCACCTCCATTCCAGAACCACGCCGAAGCTTACCTCAACACGACGTCCTCTTGCATCTCACCTCCATCATCCCGCTCCTCACCTCCTTCATCTGAACTTTCGCCAGGCGCCGTCGTCTCACCATACAGCTGATTCGAGAGATTTCCTCTCACCTCCCTCTCTTTTTATGCTTTCATAGTAGATTGTAATAAACATTGGATTGATATATATACCATTTTCGTTCCTCATCTCTATCTTGTGCTTCATTTTCTTGTCATTTATTTCAAAAACACAAAAAAATAACAAAACCCTAAAATGCCAAAAAGAAACGAATCGAAGCGCGGTTTTCACGTAAAGTAAGCGTGGCCTCCCTGTGTTTGACCCGGGACTCCCTTGGAGTTTCAGTATAAATTTTATCTGATCGACGTATTTTGCAACTACGACGATGGGTTACTTGTAACCTCGATTTCTAACACGTGAAACACACATGACCATTTTGGCACCATTGCCGAGGAGGCAACGGAATTTACTTTATAGTTTATTGCATTTCTTTGCTTTTACATAGCACTAACCCTACTTGTGTTTGATCTACTGTCTTGCAGGTACCCTAGCATGGAGATCCAAGTGTGGTAGACCAAACTAAAGTGCGGGTAGAGTGTTTTGTATGTGTCCCCCACACCACCCCCACCTTAGTTTTCATTCCATAACTAAATAACCCAAATCTACTTGGGTGCTTTTTATAAATCGTAGGATAGATTTGATTGTTTGTTTGCCACCTCCACTCACCTCCCCATCCACATAAATAAAAAAAATTGAAAAAAAAAGTGTTATCTGGTTGTGGGATTTTCTGAAAGCTACACAGTTAACACCCACAACTTCTTATCCTAAGGCGGACAATGACTTTGATTTTATCACTTAACCGGGATCTGACTTGTGGACCCAATACACTTCAACTAAATACACATAAGTGAGTAGAAATCTGAACAGGTTAAGCATTCTTGTGTGCCTTAACTAAGTGGTGCAATAGGCCAATTGATTGAGCTGTTTGGGCCGCACCACTTAATTTAAAACTGATCCACCAAGTAGCTTGCCACTTAGGGTTGATTCTTAGGGTTGAACCAGGCACTCCACATTATTTTTGATTTTTAAAGGAACGTATCATCACCCATGCTTTCAAAACTTGGAGTGTTCTACTAAACCTTGATTGAACCAACCTAAGAATTAAACCCTAAAAGCTGCTAAACAAGGTTAAATCCTAAAAGACACATCATCAATTAACCTTGTTTGAGAACCCTGGTTGTGCAGGCACACACATTTTAACTGATCATTAAGGGCACAACCCATCTAAAGGGCCCATCACATTCCTGAAGCACCATTGTCCCAAGCCTAACTAAAATTGATTAGACATTGGCCCTTAGGACTGGTTCACTGATCAGGATCCAGATTGAGATTGTTCACGATTAACCTACTTATACTAGTCAATCTGATGTCTAGCTAGGGGAGTAGCGACAAACGGCCATGGCTGGGGGCTACCCAACCTAAGGATAGGCTTGTATTTTTGTATTGCAAGGCTCCTTTCTCTTCTAATTTCCCTCCTTACTTCAACATGTACCCTTCCACATCATACACACATTTCACATCCTATCCTCCTACCACCACTTACCCCCAAGATGATTACTATCCCGACTTGTAATTATCCAACCACTAGCCAGGATGACTTTGATTGGGGATATGAATCCGGACCTTAGTGTCCAGGGCTTAACCCTGGACAACAAGACTATGACAACTATCCTTCCCAGAGCTACAACAATTATAGATCTCCATCCTTTGATGATCAACCTAACCGATCTACAACCGTGAAGGATATGCTGATTATAACACTTACCCTTCCCATAATTATGTTGAATTTAGGTCGCCACCAACCTTTAAACAACCTGAAATGACCTATTATCAAGGTGGGACCCGAGAACCTCGACACCTTGACTCCCTTAGATTCAACCCAAACCCACCCAAACCTGAATCGAACCAGTCAATTCAGGTGAACTAGATCCAGGATACGATGTTGGCTAATTTGAGGAACACTATACAATCTTTAGAAGCTCAGCCAACACCATGCACTGAAGCACTGGAGCCTATGATCAAAATGATTGATGAACTTAACAGTTCTCTATTGGATTTACTCCAAAGTGTTAGAGATAGGGACCTAGGTGAGTTTCTTCTTGGGAAATTATTGAGGTTGAGGATGAAATTTGTGGTTGCACCAGTCAAATCTTAGGATGATTCTCAAGATGAACCCTCTTTAGGAGAGTCAATGTCTGAACCCGCTCAGGCTCCTGTTGGGGGGAACACATATTCGGAGATTGGAGATGACCAGATTGGTCTAGAGCAACCCTTTGATGATGAACCGATTGATTCACCCGAGATCCCCAAGTCAGGAAACGAAAAAAATTGTCTCCTTGGATGATGGAATGACTTGTGATGTTGAGACATACACAAATGAGGATCATGAATTCTTTGATTTTGAGGGTGAGGAATCTCTTAGTGAAGTCTCACTTAAGCTTGAGGAGAATGATTTTAGTGAGACATACGGGCTCGAGAAGTATGACAACCAATTTGGTAGCCCGACTACTGAAGACTCTGATTTGGTTGGGGCTAACTTGGAGGATCCGATACCCAACGACTCAATTAGTAGCCCCATTCCTCAACCACACCCTGAAGAGCTGAATGAACATACTTTTGAGATCATGTGCCCAAGTCAATCCGGATTTAGCCACAATTGTTGGACTTGGGTACTTTAGATGGGGTGTACAATGATCTGGAGGTCCCAGAAACCTTGATTTAAGAGGATAGGAAGTTGGAAATGAAAATTTGGGTATAAGGGTACCTATTGACCTGAAACCACCTATCTTCTATATGGACCCTTATGTTATCTTTCACGTGCTACCCAAGCCTAGAATAACTGATTATTTTTCTGAGCTAGATGTTAAGTGGACAACTGCACCTATTGAACCATCTTTACCCATTGTCTGACACTTTGATCTTGGGTTGCACACCACTAAATCGCAGGCCTAGCCCTGTAAACACAACAACCTTCGGTTCTAGGTGATTTTCATCCAGAACCTGAGAACCACTTGACCCTGGGGCATGGGTCTGCACGATAATCTCGTCCACGTCTATGGACATCTTCTGCAGATGGGTTTCAGGATCAACCTTTTGATTTTGATTTTGACCTGCACTTGTGAATTCTCATTTTCTTCCTTGTATGTATTTTATGCCTAGCTAAAGGCATTAAATTTAGCACGTGTTTATATTTCACGTTCTCTACGGAGCTGATCGGATTCCTCACGATGTTCAGGTGATATTCTATTTACTCTGGCCCTTTCATGTCTTTATTTTTATAATGAGGACATTGCATCATTCAGGCATGGGGGGTGGATAATCGATTCCTGAAATCATTATGTTAACTCTGTAGAATTTCTTTTAGTTTCTTATAAAATTAAAAATTTGAAAAATGATAAAAAAAGAAAGAAATTAGGAAAAGAGAACTTGGGCATTTGGAAGTTATTAACTTTAGGAAATGATATGAGAGGACCTAAACACTTAGACTCTTCAGGTCTTCGGGCTTAATTAGCCCAGGTGTCCACTCGAATGTGGATTTAGTCTCGAGTCCTCGCCAATTAAAATTTATTTTAATTTGATAAATAATTTGGGATGATAAGTATGCGACTTATCAACCCGCCCTCTGATTTGGGGGGACTATAAGCCTAAGCATCTACACACATTTTTTGCACTGACTCACTTTCCGATGGTTTTTACGGAAATTGGGTAGCTAATGGACTGACTTGGGTGGTATGGCTGGCAAGTTGTCAGTGGTAACAGCTCATCGGCTAGTTGTCCAGAGCCCAGCCACATGACCATTTTCGTTGTACTGCCTTTAGGTAAATCTTAGATCAGGGAAGCCACCTACTTAAGGAAAAAAAAAGAAACACTCAAAAAGAAGAGAAAAAATAAAAAGAAAAAGGAGAAAATAAAAAAATAAATAAAACCACACTTCACCGCACGAGTATAGCTGGCAAGTTGTCGGTGGTAACAGCTCATCGGTCTGTTGTCCAGAACCCAGCTCACAAAAAAAAGTGCACAATAATTCCCAAAACACTTAGGGAATAAGCGAGCAAGTAGAATAAACCGGGGAGATATACACTGGGTTTGCCCTTGTGTTGACCCCATAAATAAAAGTAGGGAGAAAGCTACCGATCGTAAAGATAAACGTTTAGGCAAGGTCACCTAGGGTCGTAGAAACCCGAAGTCCGTCTTAACGGCTATTTTGTGAGTCTATCACTTTTTCACAAAGATGCTTAGTACTTAGAGTCCTTTTTAAGTCTTGGACGGGTTGGGTAGTCGTAAAAAGTTCTCGGAACTCTCAAACTCCAAAAGTACAAAAAAATTAGAAAAGAAAAGAAAAGAAATATATATATATCTTCCCTTCTCAAATAAGGTGAGAACTTAGGTGGTCTGCATTCTGGCAGACACCCAGGTACTGTTGAGTTTTTGTAGTTTAGGACCTTAGTTGAAATTTTCTATTGTTAGTAAATGACTTAGGCCTAAGTGATCTAATCCTAATTCTACTTTTATACAAAGCATATAGTTTAATTTTGCTAGGGACTAGCAAAAGATAGGCATGGGGGTATGATGTAAGCACATTTGTTGAGGGTAAAATGCCTATTCATGCATGTTCCTAGGCTTAGATTTGCATTTCATGTTATAAATATTACATAGCATGCATCATTCTGCATTTAGAGTAGTTGTATATAATTTAGGTTAATTGCATCTTTTTTGTGGTTAGGAGAGAAGCATATTTATTTTGGAGCTTCGGATTGATGATCCTACCATACAGATCTGATCAAGACGACGATCGGAGTCCAACGCCTCTGAAATCGCCTCGATCGGAGTCCTGTAGCACCATATGCAGTTCGAGGAAGATCAACAGCCAAGGGACTAGGAGACATAATTCAGAGCTTCAAATGATAAATCCGGCCACGCAGATTGATTCGGGTCGACGATCGCAGCCTAACAATGCGAAAATCGACCCAATCCGACCTCTGTAGCAGCCCCTACAACAAGAAGATGGATGGCCCAGACTACGCCACATGGCGCAACCCAAGCTGCCAGCACACGCACGTAGCACCGCATGCGTGCAGCAACGTGGGTGCATGCACGGGCATGTATGCGCACGTGCGCGGCAAGGCAGGAGCGCGGCGCCAGCACAGCGTGAGGTGGATTACAGCAATGCATGAGCTGGACTTACAGCAATGCTTACAACCGTCGGTAATTCATTGCATGCCAGCAAAGCTAGCTGTGGGTGCTAGCAGGCATGAGCTGCTTATAGCGATGTTTCCAGCGATGGCTTGGATGTCACTAATGATCCCATACCTATTTTTGCATCTTCTCCTCCACTATAAAGGGAACTACACCTCCTCCCTTCTAAGCGATCTCTACCTACTCTACTCCCACCTACTCCCAAGCTCTAGCAAGCCTACCAATGCTTCATTAGAGCTGTTCTCAAGTTCCCAAGGTGCCTATTAGTGTAGCGAACCTCTGCCCCACCAAATACTCCTCCAACTTCCCATCTCCCTTCATAGGTCACCTTGGAGCTATCTTCCCACCTCCATTCCGGTAGCAGATCACCTTCGTCTTCTCACCTCCATTCCAGAGCCACGTCGAAGCTTTCCTCAACACGACGTTATCCTGCATCTCACCACCATCGTCCCGCTCCTCACCTCCTTCATCCGAGCTTCCGCCAGGCACCGTCGTCTCACCGAATAGCCGATTCGGGAGATTTTCTCTCACCTCCCTCTCTTTTTATGCTTTCATAGTAGATTGTAATAAACATTGGATTGATATATATACCATTTTCGTTCCTCATCTCTATCTTGTGCTTCATTTGCTTGTCTTTTATTTCAAAAACATAAAAAAAATAACAAAACCCTAAAATACCAAAAAGAAACGAATCAAAGCGTGATTTTCACATAAAGTAAATGTCGCCTCCCTATGTTCGACCCGGGACTCTCTTGGAGTTTCTGTATAAATTTTATCTGATCAACGTGTTTTGCAACTATGACGATGGGTTACTTGTAACCTCGATTTCTAACACGCGAAACACGCATGACCACAGACAATTTGATCTACCTCTATTCAGTTAATCTAAATCGTTAGTGGGAGGAATTGGGGAGAAGGTTCTTTCTTTGGCTTGTGCCTCAGGTTCCTTTGATACTCCCTAACTGCTGTCGTTTGATGGTAGCCCCTAGCTAGACATCAGATGGACTGGTAAAAGCAGATTTATCGAAAATAACCTCAATCTGAGCCCTGAAGAGTAAGTAAATCCTTAAGGCCAACGTGTACTCAATTTTAATTAGGTTTAGGTTTGAAGTGCCAAAATGATAGTTGAGAAAATTCATGTGAAGAAGAATAGTTAGGGTTTTCTGAAAGAGAAACTCACATCATCATATTTCGCAGAAAATTTCCATGTATCAAATAATATTTGTAACCGAGACTCGATGAGTCCTAGGTCGAACACGAGGAGGCGACATTTCATTTTGAGAAGATCTCACTTGTTTTATTTCTTTTTGGTATGTTAAGGCTTTGTTTTTTTTGGGGGATTTTTATATTAACAAGATAGTAGGAGGAAGATTATCTAAGCTAGCTAATCTACTTGCAAAACATCGGAGAGAAAAGAGAAAAAGAGAGAGAGAGAGATAAAGTAGAATGATATATAATCAGAATAATGTTTATTACAATGCAAAACTAAATCTACACTACGAAAGCAGTAAAAGAGATATAGAGAGAATCCCCCTCGATTGTTGCTTAGGGGACGAGCCGGTCAAACAATGCCTAAAAGAGAGAGAATGGAGATGGAGGAAGGAGGACGAAGCTCGAACGAAGGGAGGATGAACTAGGGTGTCGTTGTCGTGGGATCCACTTCTGGAACGGAGGTGAGGGGATAGTCATGGGAGCTCTACGAATGGGCATGAGAGGGAGGAAAATTTATTTTAGTTTCCCTAGTGGAACATCTCGGGCTTGGGACACAAGCTCAAGTGGCTTCTTAAGCTCTAGAAAGGGTCAGGAGAGACTACGAAGGGATGGATTGGAAGGAGAGGGGTCATGGCCTATTTATTGTGGAGGGGAGAGGTCATGCCAAATGATTTGGCATGACCAGGCCTTAATGGTGACACAAGAGGCATGTTGCTGTGTGCAACACTCACGCATAGTGTAGTGTACCCTACATGCACACTCGTGTATGCGTTGCAGGACTTGGAGCATCAGCTATCGTGGCAAGGAGCATCCGTAGCTATAGGATCTTCATTGGACGCTCCTGGTCAAGAACCCATCATGCGCTTAACTCACCCACATCACGATCGCACGCATCAGTGAAGCCATGGAGCATTGTGTCCACCGCTTGATGTTGATCGAGTGGTGCTGATCACGTACCTCATGTGCTTTGAGGAGGTGAGGCATGTGATGGTGTTGACTGATAACTGTACAAATAATAGCGTTAATTATGTCATATAGAGTCAATTTCAATGGCCTTTGCACTTAATTACGATAATCTAGCAAGTTTAAGGACATGCATGCATTTTACATAATTTTTATATTGATATTACTTGGAACTAACATTTAATGGCTAGGTTACGAAAGAGCACATTGAAACAAGCCTCAGATGAGGAATCAGACTGCACAGATTGATTTATGATGAAAATCAGAGTACAACGAACCTAAAATCACCCCCATCCGATTTCTGTAACTCTTGCAATAAGCCAAAGAAGTTTTTGTCACTGATCGGATGATCAATAGGCTAGAACTTGCCACATGTCACCCACAATGAGTGCTAGCAGTGCCCATCTCCTCTCAATGCATGAGCACGTGAGATCTCCACCATACGATCGCCATCAGATGGACCATGCTGTGACACCCCATCGCTTCATCTCATCCACATGATTAAGTGCCAACGGTGAAGATCCTCCCATTCTTTGCCATAGCATAGTGGTCTCATAGTGCACTTGCAAGCGTGAGATGTATGATCAAAGCACAATCCATGTGTGCACAGATGGATTAATTCCACCATTGGATGGAGATCTCATAGTTAAGGAGGTGCCCTGTCAGTGCGTGGATTAGACGAAGCACTTGCGCATGCGATTTGAGCCGTGCGATCACCATCACGTGGTCATAGGCGCTCCACATGGGGCACAACTGATGGTCGAGTGAGATTCACGCATGATCGTACGTGTGCTTTGAGTGATTTGAAGAGCACGATCAGTGTGCGATTAGGGCCCTTTATCTTAGATTGGAAGGCTATGGAGACTTCCCATCACACCAGCTGCTGTGCGCACGGTGCCAGCACGTGCGCATGCAAAGGCTCCACGTGGGGGATGCATAGCACATGGTGTGACTGGGAAGAGCGTGTAGCATTGATCCCTTGGTCGGCCAAATCATTTGGCATGGCCTTCTTTTCACCTATAAAAGGCCCCTATGGCCCACCCTTGCAAAACACCTCCTCCAAGCATTCTTCCATCTTTTAGAGCTTCAAAGCAAGTTCCCAAAGCTGCCGACGGAAGCCTCTCGACCGCTGTGGCTACCTTGACGCTCTCCTTTTCGCAATTAGTTTCTAGTCTTTCTTTAGCTTAGTTTTTGCATTTCTTTAAGCATTCTTCTAGCATTGTTGTTTGTAGTTGTTAGACATTTTTCAATATTCAACAAACTAGTTTCTGGTATCTTAATTGCTATCTCTTTTCATTCTAAAGTTGGCTCTACTTATATTATCTTACGCTTTCTTCGTTCAAATACTTGTCTATTTTTCATGCATAAGTAGCAACCGCCATTACTTTGGATTTCTAACCCTACACTCACTCTCTCTCTTTCTTTCTCTCTACTTCCTCCACAAGCAAATAAACTATCATGCTGCAATAAAACTAAGCGACAAAAAGGATTTGAATTCTCACCTCCCTGATCGACACTTGGACTCACCGTCTAGTATTCTTTTTAAAATTGATGTCGTAAGTGAATACTACGATGAACGAATTATCTCATCGCATTTTCCAACATCATCGATGTGGTTGAATCTCAGGTGTTCACTTGTGATCGGGCAATCAAAATCAAAATCTGTTTGGGCTAAAAGGCACTACCCCTAAGGATTTGAACTCACACCTCTTGCTTAAGAGAGGACACAAACACCATGCATTATGGTTGCATCTACGTTCGTTGGATGGCCATCTAAGGGCCACAAGTCCTCGAGATCCCAACTGTTGGATGGGAATCTAATGGTGGAGGTCGATTGAGGTCACGACCTTTAGACAACTTGAGGCACGATTTAGGCTCCTCTCAGCCATTGGATGGATCCAATGGCTGAGAACCAACTGCATGGATGAGGAGGGAGGCTACGATGGCCTTGGGCAATTTTGGGTGGCTGGGATGGCACCACGTAACGCCATTCTGGTTGTCCATCTTCTTTTCTCTGTAGGGGATGCCACAAATGTCCAATCAGGTTAATCTTTGCAACATTGGGCAGCGATCGTCGACTTGAACCCATCAGTGCGACCAAATTTATTATTTGAGGTTCAAATTTGCAACCTCCTGTTCATTGGGCATCAATCTCCTGTGGCGTGTAAAAGATGATACAGATATCCAATTAAGGTGATTTCAAAGGCATTGACTCCAATCATCACCTTGAGTACATCTATACGGTTAGATCTGCAATATGAAGCCTAGAAATGTGTCACCCTACCCCCTACCATTAAAATAAGCAAATTAATCTAGAATTTGTAGAAATTATTCTAAATGCAACATGATGCATGTTATGTAATATTTATAATGATAAATGCATCTATAAGGCTAGGAACATGCATAAATAGACATTTTAAGCTAGATAAATGTGTCCACATCACCTACCCATGGCTCAACCCTTGGGCCAACTGTACTTGGACCCTTCTATTTCTGGGTATTGATGAAGGCGTGCTTCACGAATTAGAATTAGGGGTTTGGAGTTCCCATCTTTGTAGCTCGCAAAACGTGTCTTATCAGATAAAATTTATAATCGAAACTCAAAAAGTCAGTCCTGGGTCGAACATAGGGAGGCGAACATTTGGTTTTGAAAATCTGTGTTTCTCTTTTATTTATTTTTGGTCATTTTTATCTTTTCAAATTTTTTTGGTATTTTTATCGGGCAAGAGATTAGGTCAATGAAAACTTTATCTACTTGCAAAAACATAAGAGAGAGAGGAAGAGAGAGAGAGTGAAATAATCATTTATTTATAAAGAATTGTTTGTTACAACTACAAAAGTGAAAAATCTATACTACGAAAGCGAAAAAGATAGAAAGAGGTGAGAGAAATCCCCCTCGACAGTCGCCTGGAGGATGACTCACTCTGACGTCGCCTAGAGGAGGATGGTGAGGAGCGAGATGAAGGAGGATGGGGCACGACGGTGTCGCGGCGAGGATCATCTTCTCGAATGGTGATGAGAGGATGGCCACAGGATGCTTGACAAATGGGGATGAGGGGAGGGAAAACTATTTGGTTTTCTACTCTAAAGGAGGGCTTGGGACAAGCTTTCTCTAGAGCCTTGGAGGTGGTAAGGTGAAGAAAGGAAGAGATAAAGAAAAATGAGAGGGGTAGGGGTCCTTTTATACTAGAGGAAAGAATCAAATTGGTATACAGGACATTTAGTGACGATCATAAATGTCATTGAGGATCTATCGCAAACGTCACTAAAGATCCCGCTCACGCGACCCTATTACCGCACTGCTGGCACATGCTATATGTGCCCTTGTCATCCGTGCATGGACGATATGCGCCGCTGTTGGCATTGTGCCACGCACTGTTGTGTTTGCGCGTGCGTGCTTGTGCACGCGTGCACACACCCGCACTGCTGTGCGTGTGCGGTGGCGTGTGCGTGCGCATGTGATGTGCATACATCTAAATAGCCAAAAATGTCTATTAATGCATGTTCTTAGTGTTATATTAGCATTATACATTGTAAATATTGCATAACATGCAAAATCATGCATTTAGGTAAAATTGTATAGTAATTATCTCCTTTTATGGTCAGGGACAGGGTGATTTTTAATTAGGGCCTCGGATCGAATATCCAACCGTATGGATTTGATCAGGGTGACGATTGGAGTTCAACAACTCCAAGATCGCCCTGATCAGACATCCATAGAATCAGATATTGTCCGAGGAAGCCTAGAGATCAATGGGAAAGATGGTATTAATCCGCACTTTAGATAACAAATATGACCACACGGATGGGTTTGGATCGATGATCATAGCCTAACAGCATGAAAATCGGCTCAATCTGACATCTGTGACACCTTCTACATGTCACAGAAGATGGACGGCCATGATGGCGCCACGTCGCGCTATCACAACTGCCCAAATCGACTGCAGCATCGCTTCCCATCCTCTAAAGGTGCGGGCAAGGCAAGATCTAATCCATTGGATCTTGATCCAACGGCCGTGAGTGTGTGCGCTTAAAACGTAAGCGCGACAAAGAGGAGGGTCTAGCACTGTGGTCATGGGCCCTTGCACAAGTGTAGGATGCTGGTTCGAGTCGTGATCTGCGGCGTGTGCGTGTTTAATCTTGACTGCACGATCGGCTGTGGATGACCCAGATCAACCAATCAGGCGCACACATGATCAGACGCATTGCCTCACGCCTAATCGCATGCGTAGGTGGTGTAACTGAAGCGTGTGAGGAGAGATCTAAGCCATTTGATCTTGCGAACGGATGGCTGAGATTTCTTGGATGTGGGCAAGCATTGAGCACATGGCAGGCAAGGAGGTGGGCATGCGTGCAAGGCTGCGGCAACATTGGGTCATTAGTGATGCTTAAATCAGTCACTAAAGACCCCTTTATTTAACATTTTAGCTATGTAATGACCAAATTGCCCCCTATCCTTGCAACTATAAAAGAAGACCCCTATCCTATGAAATTCTCATCCCTTCCTTCACCTCTCTCCCTCTCCAAAGCTCAAGAAAAGCTTGTCCCACACTCGGGATGCTATTCTAGAGCCAAATCCAATTTTCTCGCCCCCATTCCGGAAGTGGATCCCACGACGATGATGACATGCTGCCTCATTCTCGCTTCTTCCTTCTTCGTCCTCCTTCTCGCTTCGTCCTCTGTCTTCCAGGCGTCACTCCATCTGGCTCGTCCTCCAAGCATTCGTCGAGGAGGATAACATCTCTCTCCCTTCTTTTTAATTGCTTTCTAGAATAGAATTTCCCTCTTTCTAGTTGTAACCATTTCTCGCTTTCTAGTTGTAAAAACAATATTATTTTGTCACGTGATTGTTCTCTCTCTATCTCTATCTCTTATTGTTTATATCAATTCCATTGTAATTATCTCATTTTTAAACAAAAATAGAAAAAGATATGTAACCGTGGATTTAAGATCGACGTAGCCTCCCTGTGTTTGACCTAGAATTCTTAGAGTTTTGGTATAAATTTATCTGTTGACGGATTTCTTCGCAAATCGAACTACATTGACGGGTTTGTCAAATCCAACTTCGATCGCATAGTTTTCCATTCTCAACATTTTGTCACCATTGCTAGGGTGGCAACGATTTTCGATTTTCTTTCCGCATTTTGCGCACTTTATTATTTTCTAACTTATTTTATTTCTCGTATATTATCTTTAAGGTACCTTAATATGGATTCTTCAAGTGGTAGATCGAAGTAAAGTGTAGTTGAAGACAACTGTATGTGCTCCCTATTCTTCCCCGTCTATAGATTTCATCTCACAACATTAATTCAAACTCCAATTAATCTAGGTGTTTGCATAAATCCTAGGGTTAGTTTGGTTGCTTGGATTTCCTCTCACATTCATCTCACAATTATATATAAAAAAAATAAGAAAAAGATATTTCTTGTGGGGTAAATCAACATACACACTACATACACCCACATTAAAGGCACATAACCTAATTGATTTTTATCTACTTAACTGGATTCTGATCTGTGGAACCGATACACGCAAATCAACATATAAAAGAGTAGAAATCAGCCTAGGTTAATCATTTTGTGTGCCTAACTCAGTGGTGCAATATTGGCCAATTGTTTGAATTATTTAGGCCGCACCACTTAATCTAAAATCAACTCACCAAGTAGCTTCCCCTTAGGGTTTTCAACTTAGGTCAATATCAGGCACTCAACTTTACTTTTGATTTCAAAAGGAAAAAGATCTTCACTCAAGCTTGAAAATTTGGTTTGCCTCGAAACTTGATTGAATTAACCTAATTCCAAATCCTAAAAGCTACTTAAGCAAGATTTGAACATAAAAATCCACTCATCAAAAATAATCTTGCTTGAAAACCCTGGTTGTGCACGCACTCACACATACTCAATTGATCATTAAGGGCACAACCTATCTTAAGGGCCAACCACATTCCATAAGCACTACAATCCCAGGCCTAAATAAATCAAGTAGACGTTGGCCTTAAGGACTAATTCGCTCTTCGGGGCCTAGTTTGAGATTGTTTACGATTAACCTGCTTGTACCAATTAATCTAATGTCTAGCTAGGGGAGTAGCATCAAACGACCGCGGCTAGGGGGTACACTAGGAATCAGAGGTGCAAGCCAAAGGACGAACCTTCTCCTCAGTCCCTCCTTCTAACTGGTTGGATTGGTTGGACGCAAGTAGCGTAAATCGTTTATAATCTTAAGGTGCATTCTGAGAGTCTATAGATCCTTAGGCTACCCCACTTAAGGATAGGCTTATTTTGTTGTGCTGCAGGGTTCTTATCCCTAGTCCTTCTGACATCTTCCTAGTTTATGCTAGGAAAGAGGTCATTGAATCCCTGATTAGAAGGACCACTAGAGTATATTAGGAGGCATAGATTGGATTTTGGCCAAATTGATCCCATGGCCAATCAACAACCTCTTTTGCCTCAGAATCCACAAGAGGTAGTTCAAAGGCAATTAGAACAAATACAGAGAATGCAAGAATGGTTCTAGAGAATGTAGGGTGCTCAGCCCTTGAAGGATTTTTATGATCCTTCAAATTACGAGGAATGTCCCGGCATCCAAATTCCTGTCGGAGATGTAGAAATCAAGCCCCAGGTGTTAAGCCTGATCAAACATTTCCATGGGCTTGGCTTTGAAGACCCGTTTCAGCATTTGGAGGACTTGACCACTTTGGTCCAGACTACCAAGGCGCAAAATGTGAATGAAGAGCAAATGATCATGAGGCTCTTGCCCCACTCTCTTAGGGATAAAGTTGCTCATTGGTACAGAACCATAGGTAGGCCGATAGCAACATGGAATGATTTGAAATCAACTTTCTTGAATGTAGGACATACCAATGCTCTAAGATGGGCGATTACTACTTTCACCTAGCGGCTGGGGGAGCAATTTCATGTTTCCTGGGAGCAATTCCAGGACTTATTGCGGAGGTGTCCACACCGCGAGGTGCCAAAATGGTAGCTCATGCAAATCTTCTTCCATGGGTTGACTGAGCAACTCAGAAATCACGTGGACGCTTCTTGCGGAGGCAATTTCCTCAACAAGAACACAAATAGCACACACGATTTGTTTGAGGAGATGAGTGATAATTCGATAAATCATGCCTCCATGGATACCTTTAATCAGTCCCAACAACCCAGATCGAATGTTAATGATGTCCACGACTCTCATTCATTCGATATGGAATTGATTTGCAATAAACTAGATAAGGTGGACTTCGTTACTAAAAGGATAGAGGAGTGGAAGGCTGGAAACTCAATGAACAATTCTCGATCCACTCAATCCCAGAATTTAGGATTCCATTTGTCACGAGCTCCTTCTGGATGGGAGTTCATGAATCAACTTGATGCGGCTCAACCTGTGAGTTAGCATTATTCAGAACCCCACGTGTTCCAAACTAGGGCCTTTGATCCCAGTTTTTTTGATCCCTCCCTTTCTTTCTCTCCATCCTCACCCTATGAGGATGTCTATGCTATACAGGAGAATGTTAGGTCCAACCCTTACTTCAATGCTTATAATCCGTGTTGGAGGAACCACCCTAACTTCTCCTAGAAAACCCAGGGCAACAAACCCAATTTCGACCCAACAACTATGCTCCACAAAGACCAATGGGTCAAGGTCATGTTTACACTCAGCTACCCCCAAATCAGGTCAATCAGCCAGCTTGGAATGCCCGTCAACCTATAGGGCAGGCTGATTTGAACCGATAGATGGTAGAAATGCAAGGATCTATGCTCCATCTCATGCAGCATATGAAAACCTCGCTGGACAACTTGAAACCAGGTTAATTGCTAATTCTCATTAACATGGATCTCTGCCATCTCAACCCGTACCCAACCCGTGTAATATCCAAAATCCGGACAATCAAGCCCAAGGGTATGGGAATTAGAGGGACCCGCATGCACATGCTTAGGTGGTTGAGTAGGGTCCTTCCTTTTCTGCTTCTTCTTTAAATCAAAGGTTTCTGGCTAATGAAGCCCCTCCAATCTTTCCTAACCCTCCCCAAGACCTAAACTCGTATGCATCTGCTAATTCAGTTACATTGAGGAGTGGAAAACAAACTCAGGATCCACAACCACACTGTTCTAATTTATCAAATCTTGGAGAGCCTGAGGAGAGAAAGGAGAACTCTGAAGAAGAAATTAAGGCTCAGGAACCTAATTTTGAAGATCTAACTCATGTTCCTTTTCTTGAGGCCTTGATTAAACCTAGGAAGAAGAAGTCTGTTGATAGTAATGAGGACCACTTGAATATATTCAAGAATGTCGAGATCAATATCCCGCCCCTCGACGCTATCAAACACATACCATCTTATGCTAATTTTTTAAAGGATTTATGCACATAGAAGCATAAGTCGAGGGAATCTATTTCGAGGAAGGTGGTACTCTCCGAGCAGGCTAGTTCTGTTATCCTACATCACCTTCCTCAGAAAATGAGAGATCTAGGTGCTCCTTTGATTTCTTGTGTCATTGGAGATTACACTTTTGATAGAGCACTTCTAGATCTAGGTGCATCTATTAACCTAATTCTGACTTCTCTTTACAAGAAGTTCATATTAGGTGAACTTCGATCGACTTCAGTAACGTTGCAGTTAGTGAACTTTTCGGTCACAAATCCATGAGGCATTATTGGAGATGTTATTGTCAAGGTTAAGGATTTCAATTTTCCTATAGATTTCCTTGTCCTTGACATGGATGTACCTAAAAATCTAAGGAACACGCCCATCATTCTGGGGCATCTGTTCCTGGCGACTGCTAAGGCCAATATCAACTGTGAGAGCGATAGCATGGAAATTGCCTTTGGGGATCAGAAAATGAAATTGGATATTTTTAAGGAGATTAACAAATTCGAGGATTGTGGATTTATAGAGGAACATGAGGAAGACAATTTGAACATTGAAACATGTATGGCAATTTTTGCAATCGAAAGTTCCTCCTTTTGTGATGGATCTGACCCACAACCCTCTGTGGCAAACTCGCCACATTCTGAAGAGGTTATTGATTTTATTCACTTTTAACCTCTTCCTCTTGATGAATCTTCTTTAGCATCATCTTTATCCTCAATCCAGAACCCACCCTAGCTCGAACTGAAACCATTGCATGAGAATTTGAAATATCAGTTTTTAGGACCTCAAAAGATGCTCCTTGTGATTATCAGTGCCACATTAACTAAGGAGCAAGAGATTAAATTGATCAAGGTTCTAAAGGAACACAAGGAGGCAATTGGTTGTACCATTCATGACCTTAGGGGGATCGAGCCACCTTATTGCAATCATAGAATATTTTTGGAAGATGGATCCCTCCCTTCTCGCCAAATGCAGAGGAGATTAAACCCTAATATGCAAAAAGTGGTCAAGAAGGAAATTATCAAGTGACTCGATGCAGGAATCATTGATCCGATCTCTGATAGTCCTTGGGTAAGTCCTGTGCAAATTATTCCCAAGAAAGCTGGGATTACCATTGTGACTAATGAGAAAGGAGAATCTGTCATAACTCGTTCAGCTTCCTCTTGGAGGGTTTGTATTGATTACAGGAAGCTGAACACAGCCACGAAAAAGGATCATTTCCCTTTGTCCTTTATCGATCAAATCCTTGAAAGACTAGCCGGGCAAAAGTACGTCTGTTTCCTAGATGGTTACTGGGGATACAATCAAGTCCTTATCCATCCCGAGGATCAAGAAAAAATGACTTTCACCTGTCCCTATAGAACCTTTGCTTTCCGTAGGATGCCTTTGGACTTATGCAATGCACTTGAGACTTTTCAAAGGTGTATGCTAGCCATATTCTCTAACATTGTGGAAGAGTTTATGGAAGTCTTCATGGATGATTTCTCTATTTTCGGAGAATCATTTGATTCTTTCCTGACTAATCTTGAAATGATTCTTAAAAGATGCATCAAAACAAGACTATTCCTTAGCTGGGAAAAGAGTCATTTCATGACACAAGAAGGCATCATCTTGGGTCATGTAATCTTTGAACGGGGAATTGAAGTTGACAAAGCTAAGGTTGATGCTATCTCCAAACTTCCTCCTCCCACATCTGTCAAACAAATTCGATCATTTCTTGGTCATGTGAGATTCTATAGGAGGCTCATCAAGGACTTTTATAAGGTTTCTCACCCTCTGAGCAATCTTCTCACCAAAGATATGCCATTTGATTTCAACGAATCATGCCATAGGGCATTTGATTTTCTCAAAATGGCAGTCACTTGTGCTATGGTGTTGCAACCAGCGGTTTGGACAGCCCCATTTGAGATCATGACCGATGCTTCTGATTATGCTGTCGGGGCTATTTTGGGTCGGAAGATTGATAGGAAGCCCTCTGTCGTCTACTACGCTAGTAAAACGTTGGACGAGTCCTAGCGGAATTACATTATTACTAAGAAGGAATTGCTAGCCGTAGTATTTGCTTTAGAGAAATTTAGGGCTTATCTCTTAGGGTCTCATGTCATAATATATATCGACCACTCAGCCTTGAGACATCTCTTGGCTAAAAAGGATGCCAAACCCCAGCTTATTCGATGGATTCTTCTACTTCAAGAATTTGATCTTGAAATCAAAGATAAATCCAAGGCACAGAATATGATGGCAAATCATCTTTCGAGACTTTTGAGTGATTCTTCTCATCTGGATATTCCGATTGTTGATACTTTTTTGGACGAGACTATCCTTGCAGTATCAGGTGTCCAAACTCCATGGTTTGCAGACATCGTAAATTATTTGACCGTTAGTCAAATCCCTCAAGATTGGACCAAGCAACAACGCGATAGACTCAAATTTGAGGCCAAATATTACTTCTGAGAGGACCCTGAACTGTATGGTATCAGCTTTGATCAGATTATTCGCCGATGTGTTTCGGAGATTGAATTCAAAAGTATACTCGAGTTCTGCCATGCATCTGCGTGTGGTGGACATTTCTCTAGGAAAAAGACAGCTGCAAAGATTTTGCAATCTAGATTTTATTGGCCATCTTTATTCAAGGATGCCCAGGAATTCTCAAGGTTTTGTTCCCGATGCCAGGCACTTGGGAGCATAACCAAGAGAGACATGATGCCCCTAAACCCGATTCTTCCCATTGAAATCTTCGACGTTTGGGGCATCGATTTTATGGGACCCTTCTTCCCTTCATTTGGACACCAATACATTCTCGTCGCTGTTGATTACGTGTCCAAGTGGATCGAGACCATTCCCACCCGAACCAATGACCACAAGGTGGTCATCGATTTTGTCAAGAAGAACATCTTCAGTCGGTTCGGGATTCCGAGGGCTATCATCAGCGATGGTGGTTCTCACTTCACTAATCCCTAGTTTCATAATTTACTGGCAAAATACAAGGTAAATCACAGAACTTCCACACCTTACCATCCCCAGATGAATGGACAGTCCGAGATCTCCAATCAGGAGATCAAGAATATTCTTCAGAAAATGGTTAGGCCTGATCATAAAGACTGGACTCAAAAGCTTGAGGATGCTCTTTGGGCCTACTGTACGGCGTAAAAAACACCTATCGGCATGTCACCATGTCATCTGGTGTATTGAAAGGTGTGCCATTTACTCGTAGAAATTGAACATAGGGCATTCTGAGTAATCAAATAGTGTAATCTAGATTTGAGTTTAGCCGGAAAGACTAGGAAACTCCAACTATCTGAGTTGGAGGAGCTTAGAAATGATGTCTATGAGAATGTCAAGATCTACAATGCTCGGACCAAGCTCTTCATGACCAATTGATATCCCACAAGTGCTTTGAGCCGAACCAGAAGGTCAGGCTCTTTGATTCTCGACTTAAGCTCTTTCCCAGCAAACTTAGGTCAAAATGGAATGACCCATTCATTATCAATCAGATTTTTCCAAACGGGGCTATTCAGATTTTTGACCCAAAGATGGGTAATTCATTTAAACTCAACGGTCAACGTCTGAAGCCTTTTATTGACTGTATTATTCCAGAACCCGTCTCAGACACGGTTGCTCTCATCATGTTGTGATTTCTTTGGCTGGACCTCTCCTAGCTAATGGCATTAAACTCAACAGTTGTACATTCTGACTCATAGCTGACTCAAGCATCACATTTAGGTGATATCTTCTACATTCTACCCTTCCTTTCATGTCTTTTATTCTCAATGCGGACATTGCATCAGCTAGGCATGGGGGGTTGGATTCATTTCTGATTCATTTTGTTAGCTCTGTGGAATTCTTGCAAATTCTACTTGTTTTCTTTTATATATATATATATATTAAAAAAAAATTGGATTAGCAAAGAATACTTGGGCATTAGGACTTTTCAATCTTAGGAAATATTATAGTAGGATCTAAACAGTAAGAACCTTCAGGTCTTTCGGCTTAATCAGCCTGGGTATCCAATAAAATGTGGATTTGTTTATCAAGTCCTCGCCATCCTGAATTCCATTTCAATTTTATTAATAAGTTTGGGTGATAAGTACACGACTTATCAACCCATCCTCTGATTTGAGGGAACTTTAAGTCTAAGCATCTACATACTATTCGCACTGACTCGTTGTTTGGCTGTTTTAAAAGAAATTGGGTACCTAATGAACCTTCTAGGGTGGTATGGGTGGTAAGTTATCATGGGTAATAGCTCATAGGTAGGTTGTCTAGAGGCCAACCACTGGACTATTCTTTTCCTGCTATCTTTAGATAAATCTTAGACCATGGAAGCAACCTACTTAAAAAAAGAAAAAGAAAGTCAAAAAAAAAAGATAGAAAAGAAAAAGAAAAAGAAAAGGAGAAAAGAAAAAAAAAACAATAAGCCACACTTCACCACACGAGTATGGCTGGCAAGTTGATGTAAACATATTTACACTACTTAAGATGTCTATTTATGCATGTTATTAAGCATAGGATTGCATTACATACTATAAATATTGCATAACATGCATCATCATGCATTTAGAGTAGTTTGAATAAAATGGAGGTTAATTATCTCCTTTTATGTTCAGGGATAGGGCAAACTTTTTATTGGGGCCTCGGATCGAAGATCCAACCATATAGATGTGATCAAGGCGACAATTGGAGTTCAACGACTCCAAGATCACTCTAATCAAACATCTGTAGCATCAGATAGATATCAGGGAACCCTAAAAGATCAAGGGCCAAGATGGTGTGAATCTACACTTCAAATGACAAATCCGACTGCATGGATAGATTTGGATCGACGATCGCAGCCTAACGATGCAAAAATCAAGTCAATCCGACACCCGTGGCACCATCTACATCATCCAGAAGATGGACGGCCAAGATGGTGCCACGTGGCGTCATCTCAGCCGCCCAATCGTCTGCACCCACCCGTTGAAAGCCTCCGCATCAGCCCTTCCTCGTCGTTGGATCAAGATCCAATGGCTGCGACACACCTGCGCTTAAGTTAGGCGCTCAACACAAACGTGCCCATAGCGCGTTGGTCGAGCGCTCTAACACGAAGCGCAGGCGCACGTTCGATCTCCACTGCGCTGTAATTGGAGCGGAAGTGCGCGCTTGATCGACTGCACAATCGCAATCCAACGGCCACGTGTGCTCAATCAAGATGATGTGCCCACGCACGCCTGCGTGTCACGTGGAATCGCATGCAGGCAGGCGCGCAGAGGAGGCAGGTAGAGGTGCGATCTAAGCTGTCCGATCTCACGATTGGATGGCTAAGATCAGCTGGACGTGCGCGTGCGTTACGCGTGAAAAGGTGAGCGGGCGCACACGCGTCGCCTGCGAAGGCCACGTTTGAACCTTTAGCGACGATTTTATCCGTCATTAAAGGTCCTGAATTAATGTTTTAAGAGTTGTAATGACCAAATTGCCCCTACTCCTTGCAACTATAAAAGGAGACCCCCCTCCACACAAAATTCTCATCCCTTCCTTCTCTTCTCTCCCTCTCCAAAGCTCAAGAGAAGCTTATCCCACACCCGGGTTGCTTCTCGCGAGATAAAGTCAATTTTTCGTCCCCCTTTCAGAAGTGGATCCCGCGATGACGACGACGTGCTGCCCCATTCCCATTCTTCCTTCTTCGTCCTCCTTCATCCTACTCCGTTCTCCTTCGTCCAGGTGTCATCCCGTCGGGCTCGTCCTCCAAGCGACCGTCGAGGAGGATATCTCTCTCCCCATTCTTTTTACTGCTTTCTAGAGTAGATTTACTGCTTTCTAGTGTAATCATTTTCCCACTTTCTAGTCGTAATATTTAGTGTAATGAACAATCCTTTCAATAATGAATTCCATGTGCATTCTATATCTCTTTTGATTTTTGTTTGTATTATTCTCTCTCTCTTATTCTCTCCCTCTCTCTTCTATTTATTATAAATAGTTAGATAGTTCTAATCAATTAATTTACTTCGTGCCAAATAAAATAAATGCGTGTTTTTAAATCAAATGTTCTCCTCCCTGTGTTCGACCCGGGATTTTCATTCCGGTATAAATTTTATTTGTTGAACACGAGTTCTTCACTTTCAAACTACAACGACAAGGTTTTCAAAACCAAATACGTTAACATAGCAACTCAGACGTTCAACATTTTGACGCTATTGCCGGGGAGGCGATGCTCTTTGATTTTTTTCTTCACGTTTTCTTACTTACAAATCATTTCACTTCTCTCCTTTCTTATTGTGATTGCAGGTACTCTTTCTAGACGAGCAAAAGTGGTTGATTGGAGTAAAGTGCTGTGGAAGGTTTTGTAAGTTATCCCCTACCTCCCACCCATGAGATTTCATTTCACCACATAATAACACAAACATCAATCAACCTAGGTGTTCTTATAAACTCTAAGATTAGATTGTTTGTTATTTGACACACACACCCACCCCAACCCCCACATTAAAAAAAAAAAATCTCACAGAGGTACACAACCTCATCTGATTTTCAAACTCAACCGGTAAACCAACCTTTGGAGCTGGTACACACATCCAAACACATAATTGAGTAGAAATCAGATTAGGTAATCACTTGTGTGCCTAATTAAGTGGTGCAACAGGCCAATTATTTGAGTTGATTGGGCTGCACCACTTCAATTAAAATCAACTCATTAATTAGCTGCCACTTAGATTCAACTATTAGGGATTTACCAGGCACTCCACATTCTTTTAAGTTTTAAAGGAAAACATCTTCGCTTGTGCTTTCATAACCTAGTGTGCCAACAAAACTTCTTTGAAAACACCTAAAGTTAAATCCTAAAAGCTACTAAGCAAGATTTGAACCCTCAAATTCACCACATCAAAAAATAATCTTGCTTGAAAATCATTGGTTGTGAACGCACACACAAATCAATCAATCATTTAGGGCACAACCCAGATAAAGGGTCCATCACATTCCAAAGCACATTCAAACCTAGCCCTAAATAAAATAGAGTAAACGTTGGCCTTAAGGATTCGACTCGCTCTTCAGAGCCCAGAATGAGATTATTTTCGATTAGTCTATTTCTACTGTTCAATCTGATGTCTAGCTAGGGGAGCAGAATCAAACGATCACGGCTGGAGGATATACTAGGAACCGGAGGCGTAAGCCGAAGGAAGTCCCTCCTTCTAACTAGTTGGATTAAACAGACAAAAGTAGATCAAATTGTTCCTTTATCTCAAGACAGGTTCTGGGAGTCTGTAGGTCTTTAGGCTAGCCCACTTAAGGACAGGTTTGATTGTTTGTATTGCAGGGCACTTTTCTTCCTCCTGTCTCTTATGAATCCTTCCACATATTACACGCATTTCCGCTCTTTCCCTCCTATTTTGAATTATCCTCAACATGACGACTATCCCGACTCATACTGTAATCAAGCATCAGTTAGTTGGGATAACTCGGATTGGGGAAACAGTTCCGGACCTCCATATTTAGGGTCTAACCCTGAACACTATGATTGTTATTTCTATCCTTCTCAAAGCTACATCGATTATAGATCGTCATCCTTTCATGAACAACCTAATATGATCTACAATCAAGAAGGATACACTGATTCTTACCCATTATCTGATTACACTGTCTTTTGGTCATCACCACCTTTTGAACAATCTGAAATGACCTATTATCAGGAGGGTATAACAAATCTCAATTAATTAATTCCCCTGCATTGACCCCAAACCTGCCCAACCCTGAACCAACTCATTTGGTTCAGGGTAACTGGGTTCAAGAAATGGTTCTGGCTAACTTGAGGAATATCATACAATCTTTAGAAGTTCAGCCAATACCTTGCATTGAGAGATTGGAGCCTCTGATTGAAATGATTGATGATTTGAATAAGTATTTGTTGGATTGGCTCCAGGATGTTAAGGATATGAACCCGGGTGAGTTTCTACATAGGAAGTTAGCGAAATTAAGGATGAGATTTGTGGTCGCTTTGATTCAATCATGGGATGATTCCCAAGATGAACCCTCTTCAGAAGAGCCAATTTCAGAACCTGCTTAGGCACCTGTTGGGGGTAACACATGTTACGAGGCAACCAAATTGAATTAGAGCAACCAATTAAGGAAGATCTGATTTCTTCACCTGAGATCCCTGAGTCAGGGTACGAGGAAATGTATGTCTCCTTGGAACAGAGAGTGACAGATGATTTTGAGACATACATTAATACGGATCTTGATTTCTTTGATTCTGATGGTGAAGATTCAATTTGCAAAGTCTCACGTGAGTTTACAAAACACGATTTCTGTGAAACAATTGGGCCTGAGGAATCTGATAGATCATTTGATATCCCAATAATTGAGGAAACTGATCTTATTAGGGCTCACATTATGGATCCAGAATCACATTTTCTGGAGGATTCAATCAAATGCCCTGATTGTCACTTACACCCCATTGAGCTTATCGATGATTCTGTTTCTGAGATAATTAGACCCAAGTCAATTCTGATTCAGCCACATCTTTTAGACTTGAAAATTTCAGATGGGGTGATTAATATGCAAGAGGTCCCAGAATTTAACATTCTGAATGAGGAGGATAGAAGCTGGGAAATTCTGATCTAGGAAGCTAACTCCAGAGGAAGTAGAAGACTGAGTCGAAGGGTTCCTATTCATCTGAAACCATCAGACCAGAACCCGTACGACATTTGTTCTGAGGATGTCGAACCCAAGCACACATTCAATGATTATCCTTTTGAGCTTGAATTCCCTGTAACCCAACTTTTTGGTCTTGGGTTGCATCCTCATAAATCGCAGGCTCGACCCCACTTGCATATTGATTTTAGGTTTTAGATAATTTTTATCCAGAACCTGAGATATTCTCGATTATGGGGTATGGGTCTGCACCACAATCTGGTCCACATTTGTGGATGTCTATTGACAGGTCAGAGGTTTCTTATGTTTATTCTGATTCTAATCTGCACCTATGAATTCTTTATTTCTCTTCTTTGTATAGTGTGCCTAACTGAAGGCACTAAATTCAGCATGTATACAGTTTTTTTTTAGTTTTCATCCCAGAGCGGACCTGACATTCATGCAATTTAGGTGCTTTCTACACTATTCCACTCTGTTTTATGTCTTTTTAATACAATGAGGACATTGCATTAGATAGGCAGTGGGGGGTGGATATTCATCTTTGAATTTATTCGTTAGCTCTGTAGATTTGTTTTATTTTATTAAAAAAAAATTTGTGGAATTAGGAAAGAGAACTTGGGTTTAAGAAAATTTTCAATCTTAGGAAATACTACATTATGATTTGAACATAAAGAACCTTCAGGTCTTTGGACTTAATCAGCCCATGTATCCACTAAAATGTGGATTTGTTTTTCGAGTCCTCACCGACCTAAATTCTATTTTAATTGGAGAAATAAGTTTGGGTGATAAGTACACGACTTATCAACCCGTCCTCTGATTTGAGGGAACTTTGAGTTTCTAGCATCTACACACTTTCTTTGCACTGACTTGTTGTTCGACGATTTTAACGGAAATTGGGTAGCTAATGATCCTTCTAGGGTGATATGGCTGGCAAGTTATCATGGGTAATAGCCCATAGGTAGGTTGTCCAGAGCCCAGTCACTGGACCTTTCTCTTTTTGCTGCCTTTAGGTAAATCTTAGACCAGGGAAGCCACCTACTTAAAAAAAAAAAATCAAAAAGAAAAGGAGAAAAGAAAAAAAGAAATAGGCCACACTTCGCTGCACGAGTATGGTTAGCAAGTTGTCGGTGGTAAAAGCTCATCTACCGGTTGTCTAGAACCCAGCTCAATAAATGCACTGAAAATTCCCAAAACACTTAGGAAGAAGCAGAGAAGTAGAATAAATCGGGGATACATACACTGGATTCATCCTTGTGTTGACCCCGTAAAAAAATAAAAGTAGGGAGAAAGGTACCGGTTGTAAAGATACACCTTTAGGCAGAATTCTTTTTTAGGTCACCTAGAGGCGTAGAAATCCGAAGTATGTTTTAACTGCCGGTCAACAAGTCTATCACATTCATAATAAGATGCTTAGAACTTAGGGTTCTCATCAAATCTTGGGTGAGTTGAATGGCCGTAGAAAGCCACTCTAAAACCCTAAAACTTAAAAATCCAGAAAAAAAAAAATAGAAAAGAGAAAAGAAAGAGAAAAAGAAAATTTTCTTTGAATAAGGCAAGGGCCTTAGGCGGTCTGCATTTTGGCAGATACTTGGGCACTGTTGTGTCTTTGAAAGTTCAGATCCTAAGTTGATATTTTCTTAGTGATTGAAAATAACTCAAGCCCAAATAATCCAACCTAATTCTTTTATAAATAGCATATAGTTTTTGCTATGGACTAGTAGAAGATAGGCATAGGGGTATGATGTAAACATGTTTACACTACTTAAGCATAGGATTGCATTGCATACTATAAATATTGCATAACATGCATCATCTTGCATTTAGAGTAGTTTGAATAAAATGGAGGTTAATTGTCTCCTTTTATGTTCAAGGACAGGGCAAACTTTTTACCGGGGCCTCGGATCGAAGATCCAATCATACAGATGTGATCAGGGCGACGATTGGAGTTCAACGACTCCAAGATCGCCCTAATCAAGCATCTGTAGCATCAGATAGAGACTGGGGAACCCTAGAAGATCAAGGGCCAAGATGGATTGAATTCGCACTTCAAACGAGAAATCCGACCACATGGATGGATTCAGATCGACGATCATAGCCTAACGATGCAAAAATCGAGTCAATCCGACACCCGTGGCACCATCTACATCATCCAGAAGATGGACGGCCAAGATGGCGCCACGTGGTGCCATCTTAGTTGCCCAATCATCCGCACGCACCTGCTGAAGGCCTCCGGATTAGCCAACGTGGTGCCATCTTAGCTACCCAATCGTCCGCACGCACCTGCTGAAGGCCTCCGGATTAGCCCTTCCCCGCCGTTGGATCAAGATCCAACAGCTGCGACGTGCCCACGCTTAAGTTAGGCACTCGACACAAATGCACCCATAGTGCGTTGGTCAAGCGCTCTAACACGAAGCGCAGGCACGCGTTTGATCCGTGCCACTGCAATTGGAGGAGAAGCATGTGCCTGATCGACCACACGATCATGATCCAACGGCCATGCGCGCTCAATCAAGATGACACACCCACGCATGCCCGCATGTCACACAGAATCGTACGCGGGCGGGCGCGTAGAGGAGGCAGGCAGAGGCGCGATCTAAGTCGTCCGATCTTGCGATCGGACGGCTGAGATCAGCTGGACGTGCGTGTGCGTTACACGCGAGGAGGTGAGTAGACGTGTGGGTGTCGCCCACGAAGGCCACGTTCGGACCTTTAGCGACGGTTTTATCCATCACTAAAGGTCCTGAATTAATGTTTTAAGAGTTGTAATGACCAAATTGCCCCCACTCCTTGCAACTATAAAAGAAGACCCCCCTCCACACAAAATTCTCATCCCTTCCTTCTCTTCTCTCCCTCTCCAAAGCTCAAGAGAAGCTTGTCCCACACCTGGGATGCTTCTCGCAAGATAAAGTCAATTTTACGTCACCCTTTCAGAAGCAGATCCTGCGACGACGACGACGTGCTGCCCCGTTCCTGTTCTTCCTACTTTGTCCTCCTTCGTTCTGCTCTGTCCTCCTTCGTCCAGGCATCGTCCCATCCGGCTCATCCTCTAAGTGACCGTCGAGGAGGATATCTCTCTCCCCATTCTTTTTACTGCTTTCTAGAATAGATTAACTACTTTCTAGAGTAGATTTACTACTTTCTAGTGTAATCATTTTCCCGCTTTCTAGTCGTAATATTTAGTGTAATGAACAATCCTTTCAATAATGAATTCCATGTGCATTCTATATCTCTTTTGATTTTTGTTTGTATTATTCTCTCTCTCTCTTCTATTTATTGTAAATAGTTAGATAGTTCTAATTAATTAATTTACTTCGTGACAAATAAAATAAACGCGTGTTTTTAAATCAAACGTCCACCTCCCTGTGTTTGTCCCGGGATTTTCATTCTGGTATAAATTTTATTTGTTGAACACGAGTTCTTCGCTTTCAAACTACAATGACAAGGTTTTCAAAACCAAACACGTTAGCGTAGCAACTCAGACGTTCAACACAAGTTATCATAGGTAACAACCTATTGGTATGTTGTCCGGATCCCAGCTCAAGAAATGCACATAAAAATTCCTAAAACACTTAGGAAGAAGCGGAGAAGTAGAATAAGCTGGGGAGATATACACTAGATTCACCCTTGTGTTGACCCCATAAAAAATAAAAGTAGGGAGATAGCTACCAGTTAAATAGATACACCTTTAGGTAGAATTGTTTTTAAGGTCACCTAGGGTGTGGAAACCCGAAGTCCGTTCTAATTGCCGATCAACAAGTCTATCACATTCACAAAAAGATGCATAGAACTTAGGGTTCTCATCAAGTCTTGGGTGCATTGAGTGGCCGTAGAAAGCCGCTCTGTGACCCTAAACTCAAAAATTCAAAAAAATTAGGAAAGAAGAAAAAGGAGAAAAAGAGATCCTTCTTTGAATAAGGCTAGGGCTTGAGGCAGTCTGCATTTTAGCAGATAGCCGGGCACTGTTGTGTCTTTGAAAGTTCAGGTCCTAAGTAAAAATTTCTTAAATGTTGAAAATGACTTCTGCCCAAGTAATCCAATCATATTCCTTTAATAAATAGCATGTAGTTTTTGCTAGGGACTAGCAAAAGATAGGCATAGGGGTGTGATGTGCATACATCTAAATAGCCAAAAATATCTATTAATGCATGTTCTTAGTGTCATATTAGCATCATGCATTGTAAATATTGCATAACATGAATAACATGCATTTAGGTCAAATTGTATAAATTGTATAGTAATTGTCTCCTTTTATGGTCAGGGATAGGGTGATTTTTAATCAAGGCCTTAGGTCGAAGATCCAACCATACAGATTTAATCAGGGTGACAATCGAAGTTAAACGACTCTAAGTCGCCCTGATCGGACATCCGCAGCATCAGATATAGTCTGAGGAAGCCTAGAGATCAAGGGCCAAGATGGTGTCAATCTACACTTCAGATGACAAATCCAACCCCACAGATGGGTTCAGATCGACGATCGTAGCCTAACGGTGCAAAAATTGACTCAATCCGACATCTGTGGCACCTTCTACATGTCACAGAAGATGGACGGCCATGATGGTGCCATGTGGCACCATCACAGCCACCTAAATCGGCTGCAGCATCACTTCCCATCCTCTGAAGGTGCGGGCAAGGCAAGATCTGGGCCGTTGGATCTTGATCCAACGGCCGTGAGTGCATGCGCTTAAAACGTAAGCGCGACAAAGAGGAGACACTAGCACAACAGTCGAGCGCCCTTGTGCAAGAGCGGGGTGAAAGTTCGACTCGCGATTTGCGACACACGCGTGTTTAATCTTGGCAACACGATCGGCTGTGGATGGCCTAGATCGCCCAATCGTGTGCACACGCGATCAGATGCACCACCTCACGCCCAATCGCACACGTAGGCGGCACAGCTGAAGCGGGTGAGTAGTGATCTCAGCCATCCGATTTCACGATCGGACAGCTGAGATTTCTTGGACGTGGGCAGGCATTGAGTGCGTGACAGGCGAGGAGGTGGGCATGCGTGCTAGGCTACGGCGACGTGGGGTCTTTAGTGACGCTTAAATCCATCACTAAATACCCCTCATTTAATGTTTTAACTATGTAATGACCAAATTTCCCCCTATCCTTGAAACTATAAAAGGAGACCCCTACTGGTCGGGCGTGCTTCGCGTGTTAGAAACAGGGGTTACAAGTAACCTATCGTCGTAGTTGCAAAACACGTCGATCAAATAAAATTTATACCGAAACTCCAAGGGAGTCCCGGGTCGAACACAGGGAGGTGACATTTACTTTATTGAAAATCACGCTTCATTTCGTTTCATTTTGGTTTTTTAATGTTTTGATTTTTTTTTTTTGTATTTTTGTAATAAAAGAAATCAAACAAATGTATCACAAGATAGAGATCTAGAACAAATCTGATATATATTACTTGTAATGTCAATTACAAGAAACTATGAAAGCATATAAAAAGAGGGAGGTGAGAGGAAATCTCCCGAATCGGCTGTTCGGCGAGACGACGGCACCTGGCGGAAGCTCGGATGAAGGAGGTGAGGAGCGGGACGACGGAGGTGAGATGTTGGAGGACGTCGGGTTGAGGAAAGCTTCGGCGTAGCTCCAGAATGGAGGTGAGAAGACAGAGATGATCTGCTACTGGAATGGAGGTGGGAGGATAGCTCCAAGGTGACTTATGAAGGGAGATGGGAAGTTGGAGGAGTATTTGGTGGGGCAGAGTTTCGCTACACTAATAGGCACCTTGGGAGCTCGAGAACAAACTCTAATGGAGCGTTGGTAGGCTTGCTAAAGCTTGGGAGTAGGTGGGAGTAGAGTAGGTAGAGATGGCTTGGAAGGGAGGGGGTGAAGGCCCTTTTATAGTGGTGGAGAAGAGGCTAAAAATGGATTAATGGACCTCTAGCGACCTCCAGACCATCGCTGGAAACGTTGCTGTAGACAGCTCACCTCCACCCACGCCCAAAGCTGGCTCTGCTAGCTTGCAATGAAACAGCGACGGCTGTAAGCATCGCTGTAGGTCAGTCCAGCTGTTGCTGAAAGCTGGTGCCAACTGCCCCTTACGCCCGCACCGCCTGCCCTTCTCTTCACGCATGCTGACCGCACGCCCAGCTATGTGCGCGTGTGCTGTGCACTGGCATGCACGCTTGTAATGCACTGGCCCGCGCGTGCGCGCGCGTTGCCGCTGCGCTTCGCTCCAAATGCCCGTCCAATTGCAAATTGGAGTGGCTACGGGGAATCGAACCCGCGCCTCTTCTTTGCAAGCCACTGCGTCAACCAGTGCGCCACGTTGCCCTGTGTCGCGAGGAGGAAATCTGTGCAGACACTTCCCAGCCATTGGATCTTGATCCAACGGCTAGGATTAACAGTGCAGATGATGAGGGAGAGTGGGCGATGGCTGTTGGCCGGGTTTGGGCGGCCTGGATGGCGCCACATTGCGCCATCTGGACTGTCCGTCTTCTTCTTCTTGCATAGGGTGCCACAGTGCTCAGATCAGGATGATTTTTGCGATGTCGGACTACGATCATCGCTCTGGATCCATCCGTATGGTCGGATTTCCATCCGAAACCTGTATGGATGTTGCATTGCCCCCCTGGCCATATAAAATGAAGGAATTAATATATAAAATATACTACTATCCTAAATACCATACAATGGATGTTATGCAATATTTATAACATGATGTGCAATGCTAAGTCTAAGAACTATCAAAAATAAGCAATTTATCTTGAATTTATGTGTGTTCATCATACCCCTATGCTTACTTTTTGCAAGTTCCTAGCAAAATTAACCTAAATGCTATATAAAAGTAGAATCAGGGTTCGAGTAATTAGGCAAGATTCATTGATTACTTTAGAAAATCTCATCCCCAAGACCTAATTACAAAAACTCAACAGTGCCTGGGTGCCTACCAGAATACCGACCGTTCGAGCCCTTACCTTATTTGAGAAAATTTTATTTTTATTTTTTTTATTTTTGTACTTTTGAAGCTTGAGAGTTACGGGATAAATGTTTATGGCTACGCGACCCGCCCAAGACTCGAAAAGGACTCTAAGTGCTAAGCATCTTTGTGAAAAAAGTGATAGACTCACAAAACGGCTGTTAAGACGGACTTCGGGTTTTTCGGGTTTCTACGACCCTAGGTGACCTTGCTTAAAGGTTTATCTTTATGATTGGTAGCTTTCTCCCTACTTCTTTTATTTCTGGGGTCAACACAAGGGTGAGTCCAGTGTATATCTCCTCGGTTTATTCTACTTCCCCGCTTCTGCCCTAAGTGTTTTGGGAATTATTGTGCATTTATTTGTTTGTGAGCTGGGTTCTGGACAACCGGCCGATGAGTTGTTACCACCGACAACTTGCCAGCCATACTTGTGCAGTGAAGTGTGGTTTTATTTTTTTTTCTCTTTTTTTTCTTTTTTTATAAGTAGGTGGCTTCCCTGATCTAAGATTTACCTAAAGGCAGTACAACGAAAATGGTCTTGTGGCTGGGCTCTGGACAACCGGCCGATGAGCTGTTACCACCGACAACTTGCCATCCATACCACCCAAGTCGGTCCATTAGCTACCCAATTTCCGTAAAAATTGCCGGAAAGTGAGTCAGTGCAAAATAGTGTGCAGATGCTTAGGTTTAAAGTCCCCCCAAATCAGAGGGCAGGTTGATAAGTCGCATACTTATCATCCCAAATTATTTAACAAATTAAAATAAATTTTAATTGGCGATGACTCGAGACTAAATCCACATTCGAGTGGGCACCCAAGCTAATTAAGCCCGAAGACTTGAAGAGTCTAAGTGTTCAGGTCTCAAAGAATCAATTCCTAAAGTTTACAACTCCTAGTGCCTAAGTTCTCGTCTCCTGATTCTATTTTTTTTAATTATTTATTATTTATTATTATTGTATTATTTTTTTCTTTTTTTTTAAACAAGAATCAAATAACAGCAGAATCAAATAACAGAAAATCAATGTTACAGCTGACACAATGGTTATAAACTATGTCCACCCCCCATGCTTAGCTATTACAATGTCCTCATTGTAAAAGAAAAAAAATGAAAGCATGCAAGAGAGTAAAAGTGGAAGAATAGCACCTGGTTTCCGTGAGACTCAGGTCAACTTGGAACAGTCTTTACATGTGCTGAGTTTAGTGCCTTCAGCTGGGCGATGATCAGCCTGCAGTGGTTATGGCAAGGTAAGAGCAACCTTGTCCGAGACGGGTTCAAGGAGCACATGGTCAATAAAGGGTTTGAGATGCCGCCCATTGACCTTGAAAATATTACCCATCTTTAGGTCGGAGATTTTAACAGCCCCATTAGGAAAAATTCGCTCAATAACGAATGGGCCGCCCCACTTAGACCTGAGTTTACCGGGGAAAAGCTTCAATCGAGAATCGAAAAGCCAAACCTTCTGGTTCGGCTCAAAGCTCTTACGTGAAATCATCTGGTCATGGAGAGCTTTGGTCCTTGCCTTATAGATTCTGGCATTTTCAGAAGCATCATTTCGAAGCTCCTCCAACTCAGATAGTTGGAGTTTCCTGGTTTTCCTGGCCAACTCGAGGTCCACATTACATTTCTTGATGGCCCAAAATGCCCAGTGTTCAAGTTCTACGAGCAAGTGACATGCCTTCCCAAACACTAGACGGAACGGAGACATACTGATAGGCGTTTTGTATGCTGTACAGTAAGCCCAAAGAGCATCATCTAGCTTTTGGGTCCAATCCTTCCTATCAGGCCTAACAGTTTTCTGCAAAATGTTCTTGATCTCCCGATTGGAGATCTCAGCCTGTCCGTTCGTCTGAGGGTGGTAAGGTGTGGAAATCCGATGGCTCACCCCGTATTTCCCCAGTAAATTTTGAAACTGGGCATGAGTGAAATGTGTGTCACCATCACTGATAATTTCCCTAGGAACCCCGAACCGACTGAAGATATTTCTCTTCACAAAATCGATGACCACCTTGTGGTCATTGGTCCGGGTGGGAATTGCCTCAATCCACTTGGACACGTAATCAACAGCGATCAGAATATACTGGTGTCCAAATGAAGGAGGGAAGGGTCCCATAAAGTCAATGCCCCAAATGTCAAAAATTTTGACAGAAAGAATTGGGTTCAAGGGCATCATATCTCTCTTAGCCATGTTCCTGAGTGTCTGGCATCGGGTGCATGACCTAGAGAATTCCTAGGCATCCCTAAATAATGACAGCCAATAGAATCCGGATTGCAAAATTTTTGCAGCCGTCTTTTTCCCGGAAAAGTGTCCACCACAAGCAGATGTGTGACAGAACTCAAGTATGCTATGGAATTCGACTTCCGGGATGCATCGGCGAATAATCTGATCAGCGCCAATGCGGTACAACTCAGGATCATCCCAAAAATAATATTTGGCCTCAGATACAAGTCTATCCCGTTGTTGTTTGGTCCAATCCTGGGGAATTTGACCAATGGCCAAATAATTGACAATATTAGCAAACCAGGGGGTTCAGATTCCTGAGATTGTGAGGATAGTTTCATCCAGAAATGTATTAGAGATCGGAACATCCAGATGAGGGGAATCAATTATGATTCTCGAAAGGTGATCCGCCACTACATTTTGTGCCCCGGCTTTATCCCTGATTTCAAGATCAAACTCTTGAAGCAGCAGAATCCAGCGAATAAGTCGGGGTTTGGCATCCTTTTTGGCCAAGAGATGTTTTAAGGTCGAGTGGTCGGTATAGATGATGATGCGAGAACCTAACAGATAAGCCCTGAATTTTTCTAGAGCAAAAACTACAGCTAGCAATTCTTTTTCAGTAACGGTGTAATTCCTCTGGACCTCATCCAGAGTTTTGCTAGCGTAGTAAATCACAGAGGGCTTTTTCTCAATCTTTTGACCCAAGACAGCCCCGACGGCATAATGAGATGCGTCAGCCATAATCTCAAATGGGGCTATCCAGGCCGGAGGTTGCAATACCAGGGCACAAGTGACGACTGTTTTTAATAAATCAAATGCCTTATGTTCGTACGCTTTTGTGAGGGTTTTAAAGAGAATATGACGTTGTAGTATAGCCGACAAAGCGTTCAAACAAATAGAGAATTTTATTACTCGAAAATCAAAGTATCCGAGGTCGAACACAAGGAGCAAATGGAATTTACTACTAATCAAAATGTAATTGAACACTCTAATTTACTCAAAACTGGAATTCAGAGGTATCTAAAAAAATAATTCAGACAAGAGCCAAATTGGACGTCTGATCTTGGGATCAGACGTCTTAAAAGTGTTTTCCCTTTTCCTTTTGATTATTCTTCTTCTTCTGATCTTGCTTTCTTTCTTCTTTTGCAGGCTCTTTTTCTTCTTCATCTTCTATCTTGGCTTCTCTTCTTCTTTCTCTTCTCTCTTTCTGCTTTGCTTCTTTTCTTGCGAAGGCTTCTTCTTCCTGCCTTTGTTTCTTTTCTCGTGTTTCTTCTCCTGCGAAGGCTTCTTTCCATCTTCTTCTCTTCTCTACCTTGCCTTCCTTCTCCTTTGGTCCTTCTGTTCTTCCTGCCTTTCCTTCTTCCTTCTCGCGGCCAAGTCTTTCTTCCTCAACGTTCAGCCTGTGCCTACACAGAGCAAAACCTACCCCTTTCCCTCTACCCGCGCGTCTCTCTCTCACAGATTCACTCAAACACGCTCTCCCAGAGCCACAAGGGTAATCGGGTCGGATTCGCACCTGGGACCAGGCGCACCTGCAGGTGGTGATGCGCGAGGAGTGCATAGGTTTGGGTCGGGTCGGATCCCACCAGATCAGCGAGATGAAACCGCGGATGAGGCGGGCGTGAGGGCAAGTGAGGGACCTCACCCCTGTGCTTTCGGAGGCTGTAAGCATAAAACACAAATTCAACTTATAGCATACCCGCGCCTCGCGATTCCACGATGTGGGACTAAAGGTTCTGCCCTAATTTCGTGCATGCCCACAGACCTGCGTGCAATCACCACAGCTGCTGGCTTCGCAGTGCCCCTGGCTGGACTCGAGGCACTTTACGCCGCTTGCCTGAATACGCAGCACCTGAAGACTGAAGCTTCTGACGCCTGGAGCTGCTGCGAAGCTGCTTCAACCTTCGTCAATGGTGGCAGGAGCTGAAATCTTGTCAGACACAAAGCAACCCTCTCGGCTCAATTAGACCAGCTAAGGACCTTCGCCGTAGCACGGCGAAGGCGGTGAGCCATGCTGCAGGCCGCAGGATGGGCTAGGCATGCGTGCCTAGGTCAACCTGTGGCCAGATGTGTGGGGTTGTTCGGGGGGCTACTGTGGATGTGCGGAGTGGCAATGGAGGGGTGGAATGTGTTCCTGGTGGTGAGGCGGAGCTTACGAGATGATCGGCAAGCCGTGTGGAGGGGTGGAATGGTGGGAGCGGCTTGTCGGAGGACGGTCAGTGATGTGGAAGATGAGGGTGGACAGCGTCGGTGGAGGGTTGATTAGATGAGATAACAGGGGGAAAAGAGAGAGGGGACTACGGGGAATAGTTCTAACCTAATTGTAGGGATGAAGGAGGACGGAGGGCGGACAGCTGTACCTACTGTCGCCGGAGAAGACGCTGCCCAGTGGGGGAGAACGGCAGCGACAACGGGGTTGAGGCGGCGTGCGCGGGTACTGCGCGACGCGGAGGAGAGTCAGGAAGACAACTTTGCCACTTGTTTTGTGGCATAGCGAAGAGCGAGGGGAGGGGGGCTCGCCGGAGATTGCTGGGAACTTTGGCCGGGCAGGAGGAAATGAATTGGAGGTGGAAACTCATCCAAATCAAGCTAAAGATCTGCGGCCAGGCTTAGAGGTTCTTTTATAGGCACTGGGCCACGTGGAGAGGCGGAATGGGCACGCCTATTGCCTCTGATGGATCGGCGGAGTAGGAAATCGGTTAAGATACCCAAATCCCTCATGCGTTCGCATGAGAGATTGTGTTCACACCAAAGATTGTAATTGGCTTTAGAAGGAAGGGAATTCCTCAGGGAATCTCCCTTCCATTTCTGGGAGAGAATCTCTAAGGAATTAGAGAGTAATCCCTCTCTAAACCTCGCCAGAGCTTGGTTCTGCCCTAACAATGGTGGCAGGACCTGATTGCAAAGGTGGCGAGGAACTTAGTGGGCTCTCTGCAAAGAAATTCAAAAGATAGGGACCAAATTATGATTTGGGTGTACTAAATTGCAAAGTAGGCCAAGATGACCTCCCCTTAGGTCCAAATTTTGGTAAAAACCTAATTTGGACCTAAGGAATCCAATGGTGAAGTTGGATTTTAGGTTTCACCTCGTTTGACTAGACATTTTGCGTAAAAACCCAAATTATGTTACTTGAAGAGCTAGGACCCTAATCTAGGTCAAACTGGGTTCCAAGGGCCAAATTAAGTGTTTTAATCCCTAGAGGATGTTTTTCCATGATTTGTAGAGGGTTTACTTGATTTTTATCCTGACTGAAACCTTGTTATTTTAAGCGGGTCTATTTTAGGGTTACCAATTGCCATTTAATTCCTAGATTGCACATAAAGCCATTTCTGATTGACTCAACCCACTTTTTATCTCATTTAGCCCATTTGACCTATGTTTTGCCTCTGAGACATCCCGTTTATGTACTGCAATGGTAAAATTACAGTTTTAACCTTTATTTCATGTTTTCTTCTCAGAGCACTTGTTCCTTCAGTTAAGCCTTCTTCTAGGTTATGTAGGAGCTTTTATCTTATTTATTGGGTCAAGATGAGCTAGTTATGGCTCATGATGAGGATCTCATCACCTTACAACATGATTCATCAAAATCGAACAGCGCGTCTTTGGCCAAAAGATTACTCAAGGGCTGAGCAACCTTCGAGAAGTTCTTAATAAATCTTCTATAAAAACCCACATGCCCAAGAAAAGAATGAATCTGTTTTATGGATGTGGGTGGAGGAAGTCTAGAGATAGCATCCACCTTAGCTCTATCAACTTCAATTCCCCGATTAGAAACCACGTGACCCAGAACGATGCCCTCCTAAGTCATAAAGTGGCTCTTTTCCCAGCTAAGGACCAGCCGTGTCTTGATGCATCTATGAAGGATCAATTCCAGGTTAGCTAGGAAAGACTCAAAAGAATCTCCGAAAATGGAGAAATCATCCATGAATACCTCAAGACAATCTCCCATCATGTTAGAAAAGATGGCCATCATGCACCTTTGAAAAGTTGCAGGCGCATTGCAAAGCCCAAACGACATTCTATGGAATGCAAAGGTTCCATAGGGACATGTGAAAGTTGTCTTTTCCTGGTCTTTGGGATGGATAGGGACTTGGTTATATCCCGAATAACCGTCCAAGAAGTAAAAATATTTTTGCCCAGCTAACCTTTCGAGGATTTGATTGATAAATGCCAAGGGGAAGTGATCCCTTTTAGTAGCAATGTTCAGCCTCCTATAGTCAATACTGACTCTCCAAGCAGAAGCTGAACGAGTGGTGAAGGTTTCCCCTTTCTCATTAGTCCTAACGGTTATTCCGCCTTCTTGGGTACAATCTGAACGGGGCTAACCCACGGACTATCTGAGATTGGGTAAATAATCCTAGCATCGAGCCACTTAATTATCTCCTTCTTGACCACTTCTCGCATATTCAGGTTTAGTCTCCTTTGCATTTCGCGAGAAGGGAGGGATCCATCTTCCACGAAAATACGATGATTACAATAAGATGGCTCGATCCCCCTAAGGTCATGGATGGTCCAACCAATTGCCTCCTTGTTGTTCTTAAGGACCTTAATTAACCTCAATTCTTGCTCCTTAGTCAAATCAGCACTAATAATCACAGGGAGCGTGTTTTCAGGTCCTAAGAACTCATATTTCAAATTTTTGGGCAATGGTTTTAATTCCAGCTGGGGTGGGTTTAGAATCGAAGGAAGGGAGGATGCTGATGAAGATTCATCAGGACGATTCAATGGAAGAGGCTCGAAATGAACAAAATCAACAACCTCTTTAAGATGTGGCAGGTCTACCATGGAGGAAGGTTGTAGGTTGGGTTCGCTAAAGCTAATGGAGTCCTCGAGTGCATTGATTGTCATACACGTCTCAAGATCCCGATCCTAGAGTTCCTCAATAAATCCACAATCCTCAAATCCTCTTATCACCTTAAAAATATCCAGAGTTAGTTTCTTATCCCCAAAGGCAATCTCCATACTATCGCTTTCACAGTTTATGTTGGCCTTGGCGGTAGCTAGGAACAGACGCCCCAGAATGATGGGCGTGTTCCTCAAATCATTGGGTACATCCATGTTGAGGATGAGAAAATCTACAGGAAAATAGAAATCCTTGACCTTGACAATTACATCCTCAATAACGCCTCTCGGTGTGGTGACCGATCGGTCCGCTAATTGTAGCGTTACTGAGGTTGCCCTGAGTTCACCTAATCCAAACTTCTCATAAATAGAAGTGGGGATTAAGTTGATGGCTGCACCTAGGTCCAATAGTGCCCTATCAAAAGTATGTTCCCCAATAATGCATGAGATCAAGGGGGCACCTGGATCTTTCTTCTTTTGAGGAAGGTGATGCAGGATTACAAAACTTGCCTGCTCAGAGAGAATCACCTTCCTCGGAGTGGGTTCTCTTGGCTTACGCTTTTGGGTACACAGTCCTTTCAAGAATTTACTGTAAGCCAGGATGTGCTTAATAGCATCGAGGAGCAAAATATTGATCTCAACGCTCTTGAATAAATTCAAGAGCTCCTCATTGTCGTCTAAGGTTTTCTTCTTCTTGGTTTTCAATAGGGCCTCAGGAAATGGAATATGGGTGGAATTTTCAATTTTCGGTCCCTGGGCCTTATTGTCTTCTTCAGGCTCCTCCTTCTCTTTCTCAAGCTCCCCAGGATTTTGACTTCTAGAAGGTAATTCTGGGTTCTGGGTCTGCTTCCCACTTCTCAAGGTGACAGAGTTTGCAGAGGCATAAGGGTTTGGATCTTGAGGTGGATTAGTGAAGATTGGAGGGCCTTGGTTGGTCATGTAACCAGAAGAGGAAGAAGAGGGACCCTGCTCAACCACCTGAGCATGCGCGTGTGGATCCATTTGATTCCCATACCTTTGGGTTCTATTGCCCTGATTTTGCACATTACGCAGGTTTGGTACGGGTTGAGATGGTAGGGATCCGGGTTGTCTAGTGTTTGCAATTAACCCTGATTGTAAGTTATCCAAGGATGTCTTCATTTGTTGCATAAGCTGAATCATGGACCCTTGCATTTCCACCATCTGCCGGTTCAAATCAACCTACCCCGCGGATTGTTGGGAATTCCAAGATGGCTGATTAACCGGTCTCGGGGGCAACTGGGTGTATACTTGACCCTGACCCATGGGTTTTTGAGATGCATAGTTGCTGGGTCGAGATTGGGTCTGTTGCCCTGATTTTTCCAAGAGAAGTTAGGGTGGTTCCTCCATCCCGTGTTGAAAGTGTTGGAATACAGGTTGGACCTAACATTCTCCTGCATTGCATAAGCATCCTCATAAAACGAAGATGAAGAGAAAGAAGGATCGGAGAAACTAGGATCAAAGGCCCCAGTTTGGAACCCATATGGTTCCGAGAAATCCTGGCTCACAGGTTGAGCCGACTCGAGTTGATTCACGAATTCCCGCCCCATGGGAGCTCGTGAGAAATGGAATCTCGAATTCTGGGATTGAGTGGGTAAAGAAGTGTTTCCTGAATTCCCAGACATCCATTCTTCCATTTTCTTAGCAACCAAGTCCATTTTATCCAGTTTATTACAAATTAATTCCATGTCAAATGAATGAGAGCCCTGGATCTCATTAGCACTTGACCTAGGTTGTTGGGATCGGTTGAAACCATCCATGGAGGCATGATTAATTGAGTTCTCACTCATTTCGTCAAATAGGTCGTATGCGCTATCTGCATCCCTGTTGAGAAAATTGCCTCCGCAGGAGGCGTCCACATGATTACGGAGTTGCTCAACCAATTCGTGATAGAAAATCTGCACGAGTTGCCATTTCGGTACCTCGTGGTGTGGACACTTCCTCAAAAGTTCCTGGAATCGCTCCCAGGCACCATGAAACAGTTCCCCTTGCTGCTGGGCGAAAGTGGTAATCGCTCGTCGCAAAGCATTGGTCCTTCCGATAGGGAAAAATTTCTTCAAGAATGTCGACTTAAGAGCGTCCCAGGTTTCAATCGGCCTTCCTATAGTCTGGTACCAAAGTGCAGCCATATCCCTGTGAGAGTGGGGGAAAAGCCTCATGATCATTTGCTCTTCGTTCACATTCCTTGCTCTAGTGGTCTGAACCAACATGGTTAGATCTTATAGGTGCTGGAACGGGTCCTCTGAGCCAAGCCCATGAAAATGTTTAATCAAACTTAAGACTTAGGGCTTGATTTCAATGTCTCCGGCGGGAATCATGACGCCAGGACGTTCCCCATAGTTTGAAGGATCGTAAAAATCCTTCAAGGGCCAATCGCCCTGACCATGCATGCGTTGGAACCATTGCTGCATCTGCTGCAATTCTTCCAACTGCCTCTGAATCAGCTCCTGCTAGTTCGGAGGCGGGGGAGGTAATTGTTGATCAGCCATGGGATCTGCTTGGCTATAGCTCAACCTCTGCCTCCTTGAATGGTCTAAAGGTCCTTCCAATCTAGGGTTCAATGACCTCCTCCCAAGCATACACTAGAAGGAAGTCGGAAGGACGGGGGAAAGGAAACCCTGCAGCACAAGAATACAAGCCTGTCCTTAGATGGGGTAGCCTAAGGTCTACTGACTCTCAAAATCCATCCTAAGATTATGGACAATTTACTCTACTTATGTCCAGGCAATCCAACCAGTTAGAAGGAGGGACTGGGGAGAAGGTTCTTCCTTTGGCTTGCGCCTCCGGTTCCTAGTGTACCCCCCAGCCGCAGTCGTTTGACGCTACTCCCCTAGCTAGACATCAGATTAACTAGTATAGGTAGATTAATCGTGAATAATCTCAATTTGGATCCTGATGAGGGAATGAGTCCTTAAGGCCAACGTCTAATTGATTTTAGTTAGGCTTGGGAAATTGGTGCTCTGGAATGTGATGGGCCCTTAATGGGTTGTGCCCTTAATGATTTGTTTGAGAATGTGTGAATGTGCACAACCAAGAGATTTTTAAGCAAGATTATTAATGATGAGGTGAGTTTTAGGATTTGAATCTTACTTAATGGCTTTTAAGATTCAAATATTAGGTGTTTTCAACCAAGTTTTGTGAGGCAAACCAAGTTTGTTGTTGAAAGCACGTGTTCAAGTATTTTCCTTTAGAAATCAAGAAAAATATGGAGTGCCTGGCTTGACCTAATTATTGAATCCTATGGGGCATCTAGAAAATGAACCTCTTTTAGATTAGGTGGTGCGGCCCAAACAATTCACTCAATTGTCTCAAATGCACCACCGATTAAGGCACAAAAAAAATGGTTAACCTAATATGATTTCTACTCTTTTATGTGTTGAATTCGTGTACCGGGTCCACAGGTCGGAAGCCCGGTTGAGTAGATGAAAAATCAAGTCCGATTATGTGCCTCAAATGTGGGTGTATAGAGTGTGTAAATTGATTTGTCCCACAGAAATATCTTTTTTTTTATATATATAAGATGTGGGTGAGATGGGTGAAGGTGGCAAACAAGACAAACAGAGTCTATCCTAGGGTTTATGCAAACACCTAAGTAGATTAAGTCTTGGTTATGATTGTGGCGAAATGAGCTAGTGGGGGGGGAGTGGGGGACACTTACAGAGTACTTTACCTGCACTTTACTCCAATCTACCACACTTGGATCTCCATGCTAGGGTACCTGCAAGACAGTAGATGAAAGACAAGTAGGGTTAGTGCTATGTAAATGCAAAGAAACGCAATAAACAATAAAGTAAATTCCATTGCCTCCCCGGCAACGGCGCCAAAATGGTCGGGCGTGCTTCGCATGTTAGAAACAGGGGTTACAAGTAACCTATCGTCGTAGTTGCAAAACACGTCGATCAAATAAAATTTATACCGAAACTCCAAGGGAGTCCCGGGTCGAACACAGGGAGGCGACATTTACTTTATTGAAAATCACGCTTCATTTCGTTTCTTTTTGGTCTTTTAATGTTTTGATATTTTTTTTTTGTATTTTTGTAATAAAAGAAATCAAGCAAATGTATCACAAGATAGAGATCTAGAACAAATCTGATATATATTACTTCTAATGTCAATTACAAGAAACTATGAAAGCATATAAAAAGAGGGAGGTGAGAGGAAATCTCCCGAATCGGCTGTTTGGCGTGACGACGGCGCCTGGCGGAAGCTCGGATGGAGGTGAGGAGCAGGATGACGGAGGTGAGATGTTGGAGGACGTCAGGTTGAGGAAAGCTTCGGCGTAGCTCCGGAATGGAGATGAGAAGACAGAGGTGATCTGCTACCGGAATGGAGGTGGGAGGACAGCTCCAAGGTGACCTTTGAAGGGAGATGGGAAGTTGGAGGAGTATTTGGTGGGGCAGAGTTTCGCTACACTAATAGGCACCTTGGGAGCTCGAGAACAAACTCTAATGGAGCGTTGGTAGGCTTGCTAGAGCTTGGGAGTAGGTGGGAGTAGAGTAGGTGGAGATGGCTTGGAAGGGAGGGGGTGAAGGCCCTTTTATAGTGGTGGAGAAGAGGCTAAAAATGGATAATGGACCTCTAGCGACCTCCAGACCGTTGCTGGAAACGTTGCTGTAGACAGCTCACCTCCACCCACGCCCATAGATGGCTCTGCTGGCTTGCAATGAAATAGCGACGGCTGTAAGCGTCGCTGTAGGTTAGTCCAGCTGCCGTTGAAAGCTGGCGCCAACTGCCCCTTTGCGCCCACGTCGCCTGCCCCACTCTTCACGCGTGCCCGACTGGATGCGCGTGTGCTGTGTGCTGGCATGCGTGCTTGCAATGCGCTGGCCCGCGCGTGCGCTGCCGCTGTCGCTGTCGTTGTGCTTCGCTCCAAATGCCCGTCCAATTGCAAATTGGAGCGGCTGCGGGGAATCGAACCCGCGGCTCTCCTTTGCAAGCCACTGCGTCAACTAGTGTGCCACGTCGCCCTTTGTGTCGCGAGGAGGAAATCGGTGCAGACGCTTCCCAGCCATTGGATCTTGATCCAACTGCTAGGATTAACGGTGCAGATGATGAGGGAGAGTGGGCGGTGGCTGCTGGCCGGGTTTGGGTGGCCTAGATGGCGCCACGTGGTGCCATCTAGACCGTCCGTCTTCTTCTTCTTGCAGAGGGTGCCACAGTGCTCAGATCAGGATGATTTTTGTGATGTCGGACTACGATCGTCGCTCCGGATCCATTCGTACGGTCGGATTTTCCATCTGAAACCCGTATGGATGTCGCATTGCCCCCTGGCCATATAAAATGAAGGAATTAATATATAAAATATACTACTATCCTAAATGCCATACAATGGATGTTATGCAATATTTATAACATGATATGCAATGCTACGTCTAAGAACTATCAAAAATAAGCAGTTTATCTTGAATTTGTGTGTGTTCATCACCTACCCTACGAAATTCTCATCCCTTCCTTCACCTCTCTCCCTCTCCAAAGCTCAAGAAAAGATTGTCCCACACCCCGGATGCTATTCTAGAACCAAATCCAATTTTCTTGCTCCCATTCCGAAAGTGGATCCCACGACGACGACGATGTGCTGCCTCATTCCTGCTTCTTCCTACTTCATCCTCTTTCTTCCCGCTCCATCCATCTTCTGTGCGTCGCTTCATCCAACTTATCCTCTAAGCATTCATCGAGGAGGATAACATCTCTCTTCCTTCTTTTTAACTGCTTTCTAGAATAGAATTTCTCGCTTTCTAGTTGTAATCATTTCCCACTTTCTAGTTGTAAAAATAATATCATTTTATTAAGTGATTGTTTTCTCTATATCTCTCTCTCTCTTATTGTTTATATCAATTCCATTGTAATTATCTCATTTTCAAGCAAAAACACAAAAAAATATATAATCACGGATTTAAGATCGATATAGCCTCACTGTGTTCGACCTAGAATTCTTAGAGTTTCGATATAAATTTATCTGTTGATGGATGTCATCTCAAATCGAACTACAATGGTAGGTTTTTCAAATCCAACTTCGATCAACAGCATGTGCAGCCTGGGTTGCGCCACATGGCGCAATCTGGGCCATCCATCTTCTTTCCTTTGTAGGGGATGCTACAGAGGTCGGATTGAGTTGATTTTCACACCGTTGTGCTGTGATTGTCGACCTAAATCCATCCGTGTGGTCGAATTTGTCATTTGACGCTTCAGATTGCATCACCTAGTCCCTTGACCATTGATGTTTCTTGGATTGCATATGGTGCTATGGGACTCCAATAGAGGCAATTTCAGAGGCGTTGGACTCTAATCCTCGTCTTGATCAGATTCATACAGTTGGATCATCAATCCGAGGCTACAAAATAAATATCCTTCTCTCCTGACCACAAAAGGGATGTAATTAACCTAATTATATACAACTACTCTAAATGCGGAATGATGTATGCTATGCAACATATAAGTCTAGGAACATGCATTAATAGGCATTTTACCCTCAATAATTGTGTGTACATCATACCCCCATGCCTATCTTTTGCTAGTCCGTAGCAAATTAAATTACATGCTATATATAAAAATAGAATTAGGATTTGATTGCTTAGGCTTAAGTTGTTTATTAATAATAGAAAATTTCAACTAAGGTCCTAAACAACGAAAGCTCAGTAGTACCCAGGTGTCTGCTAGAATGCAGACCGCCAAAGTCCTCGCCTTATTTGAAAAGGGAAGATACATTTTTTTATTTTTCTTCTTTTCTTTTTTTTTTTTTGACTTTTGGGGTTTGAGAGTTTCGGGATAACTTTTTACGACTACCCATCCCTCCCAAGACTCGAAAAGGACTCTAAGTGCTAAGCATCTAGTGAAAAGAGTGAAAGACTCACTAGGCGATCGTTAAAATGGACTTCGGGTTTCTACGACCCTAGGTGACCTTGCCTAGAGGTTTATCTTCTCGAACGGTAGCTTTCTCCCTACTTCTTTTATTTATGAGGTCAACACAAGGGTGAACCCAGTGTATATCTCACCGGTTTATTCTACTTCCCCTCTTCTTCCCTAAGTGTTTTGGGAATTATTGTGCATTTTTGTTACCTGGGCTCTGGACAACCGACCAATGGGCTGTTACCCATGGCAACTTGCCAGTCATACTCGTGCGGTGAAGTGTGGTTTTGTTTATTTTTTATTTTCTCCTTTTTCTATTTTTTTTCTTTTTCTTCTTTTTTTGTCTAAGTAGGTGGCTTCCCTGATCTAAGATTTACCTAAAGGCAATACGTCAAAAATGGTCTTGTGGCTGGGCTTTGGATAACCGACCGATGAGCTATTACCACCGACAACTTGCCAGCTATACCACCCTATATAGTTCATTAGCTACCCAATTTCCGAAGAAACCGTCGAAAAGTGAGTCAATGCAAAAAAGTGTCTAGATGCTTAGCCTTAAAGTCCCTTCAAATCAGAGGGCGGGTTGATAAGTCGTATACTTATCACCACAATTTATTGACCAATTTAAAGTGGAGTTACTTGGCAAGGACTTGAGACTAAGTCCACATTCGAGTGGACACCCAGGCTAATTAAGCCTGAAGACCTGAAGAGTCTAAGTGTTCAGGTCCTATCGTATCATTTCCTAAAGTTAATTACTTCCAAATGCCTAAGTTCTCTTCTCCTAATTCTTCTTCTTTTGTCTTTTTGAATTTTTTTAAAGAAACTAAAAGAAATTCTATGGAGTTAACAAAATGATTTTAGAATAGAGTATCCACCTCCCATGCCTAAATGATGCAATGTCCTCATTGTAAAAATAAAGACATGAAAAGGGTGGAGTAAATAGAATATCACCTCAATTTCGTGAACACTTGGTCAGCTTCGTAGAGAATGTGAAATATAGACACGTGCTAAATTTAATGCCTTCAGCTAGGCATAATATACAAACAAAGAAGAAATTAAGAATTCACAAGTGCGGGTCAGAATCAAAATCAAAATATTGATCCTAAGACTCGCCAACAGAAGATGTCCACAGATGTGGACCAAGTTATGGTGCAGACCCATGCCCCAGGGTTGAGTAGTTCTAAGGTTCTTGATGAAAATCACCAAAAACCTAAGATTGTTGTGTTTGCAAGGCTGGGCCTGCGATTTTGTGGTGTGCAACCCAAGACGAAAGTGTCAAACAACAGGTAAAGATGGTTCAATAGGTTTAGATGTCCTCTTAACATTTAGCTCAGAAAAATAATCAGTTATTTCAAGCTTGGGCTGCACATGAAAGATATCATAAGGGTCCTGGTAGAAAGTAGGTGGTTTCAGGTTAATAGGTACCCTTAAATCCAAACTTGTTTTTCCCTCAGAATTAACCTCCGAAATTTTTGTTTCAACTTTTCTATCCTCCAACATCAAGTGCTCAGGCTTTGGGACCTCTAGCATACCGCTCACCCCATAAGATTTACCTAAGTTCAGAAATCATGGCTGAATCATGATTGACTTGGGCACAATGATCTCAGAAGTCAGCTCTTTGGGGTGTAGATGAGGAATGGGGTCACTGATTGAATAATCAAGATTCGGATCCTCCAAGTTAACCCCAACCGAATCAGAATCTTCAATAGTTGGGCTATCAAATGATTTATCAGATTCCTTAAGCTCAAGTGAGACTTCACTAGGAGATTCCTCACCCTCAGAATCAAAGAATCCATGATCCTCATTTATATATGTCTCAAAATTATATATCATTTAATGATCCAAGAAGGTATATTTTTCTTTGTTTCCTGGTTTGGGGAGCTTGGGTAAATCAATCAATTCATCCTCAAAGGGTTGCTCTAGACCAATCTGGTATTCTTCCCAATTGGTTCCTGAGCGGGTTCAGACATTGGCTCTCCTGAAGAGGGTTCATCTTGAGAATCATCCCAAGATTTTACTAGTGCAACCACAAATTTCATCCTCAACCTCAACAACATCCCAAGTAGAAACTCACCTAGGTCCTTATCCCTAACATTTTGGAGCAAATCCAATAAAGAACTATTAAGTTCATCAATCATTTTGATCATAGGCTCCAATGCTTTAGTGCATGGTGTTGGCTGAGCTTCTAAGGATTGTATAGTGTTCCTCAAATTAGCCAACACCCTATCCTAGATCTGGTTCACCTGAACCGACTGGTTCGATTCAGGTTTGGGTGGGTTTAGGTTAAATCTAGGGGAGTTAAGATGTCGAGGTTCTCGAGTCTCTCCCTGATAGTAGGTCGTCTTGGGTTGTTCAAAAAATGAAGGTGACCTATATTCAGCATAATTCTGGGGAGGGTAGGTGTTATAATCAACATATCCTTCTTGATTGTAGATTGGGTTGGTTTGGTCATCAAAGGATGAACTATAATCATTGTACCTCTGGGAAGGATAGTAATCATAGTCTTGTTGTCCAGGGTTAGGCCCTGGACACCGAGGTCCGTATTTATATCCCCAATCAAAGTCATCCTGGCTAGTGGATGAGTAATTACAAGTCAAGTCGGAATACTAATCATCTTGGGGATAAGTGGTGGTAGGAGGGTAGGATTGGAAATGTGTGACTGATGTGGAAAGATACATTGTGGAGTAAGAGGGAAATCAAAAGAGTGAAAGGTGCCCTACAGTACAAGCAATCAACCCTATCCTTATGTGGGTTAGCCTAAAGACCTATAGACTCCTAGGACCCATCTTGAGATTATAAATGATTTAGTCTACTTTTATCCAATTAATCCAACCAGTTAGGAGGGACTGGGGAGAAGGTTCTTCCTTAGTCTTACACCTTCTGTTCCTAGTGTACCCCCAACCACGGTCGTTTGACGCTACTCCTTAGCTAGACATCAGATGGACCAGCAGAAGAAGATTAATCGAAAAAAATCTCAGTCTGAGCCCCGGAGAGCGAATCAATCCTTAAGGCCAACGTCTACTCAGTTTTAATTTGGCTTGGGATGATTGTGTTCTTAGAATGTGATCGGCTCTTTAGATGGGTTGTGCCCTTAATAATCAATTAAAATGTGTGTGTGCACAATCAAGGTTTGCAAATAAGGTTATTTGATGATGTGCCTTTTAGGGTTCAACCTTGTTTAGTAGCTTTTAGGGTTTAATCTTAGGTATATTCAATCAAGTTTAGGAGAACACTGTATGTTTTGAAAGCACGGGTGATGATATGTTCCTTTAAAAATAAAAAATAATGTGGAGTGCCTAGTTTAGCCTTAAGAATCAACCCTAAGTGGTAAGCTACTTGATGGATAAGTTTTAGATTGAGTGGTACGGCCCAAACAGTTCAAGCAATTGACCTATTGTACCACTTGATTAAGGCATAGAAAAAGTCTTAACCAAATCAGATTTCTACTCACTTATGTGTGTGTTGAGTTAAGGAGTACCGGATCCATAGGTCAGATCTCGGTTAAGTGGTAGAATCAAAGTGGAGTGGTGCACCTTAAGTTGAGAGTTGTGGGTGTTAATGTGTGTATTTTTTAGAAAATCCCACAAGAGAAGAGTATTTGTTTTTTTAATATATGCGGGGGTGAGATGAGTGAAGGTGACAAATAAACAACCAGATCTATCCTAGGGTTTATAAAAAGCGCAAAAGTTGATTTGGGTTTGAGTTATTAGTGTGGTGAAATGAGCTAGTGGGTGGGGAAGTGGGGGGAAACTTACAAAACCTTCATCCACACTTTTTTCCGATCTAACCGCTCTGGCCCGCCTCGAATGAGTACCTGCAATCATAGTAAGATCAGAGAAAAAGTGAGATAAAAGTTAGGTAAGGCAGAAAAATACGAAGAAAAAACCAAAGAGCGTTACCTCCCCAGCAACGGTGCCAAAATGATGCAGGCATGCCTCGCGATTTAGAATTAGGGGTTTGGAGGACCTGTCGTCGTAGCTTGCAAAATGCTTCTTATCAGATAAAATTTATAACTGAAACTCAAAAAGTGACTCCTGGGTTGAGAACAGGGAGGCGATCGTTTGGTTTTGAAAATCTTCATTTCTCTTTTATTTATTTTTGGTCATTTTTATCTTTTCTAATTTTTTTGGTATTTTTATCGGGCAAGAGATTAGGTCGATGAAAACTTTATATACTCGGAAAAATATAAGAGAGAGAGAGAAACAATCATCTCTTTATAAAGAATTGTTTGTTACAGCTATGAAAGCGGAAAATCTATACTACAAAAGCAAAAAAGATAGAAAGAGGTGAGAGAAATCCCTCTCGATGGATGCTTGGAGGATGAATCGCTTTGACGACTCCTACAGGAAGGTGGTGAGGAGCGGGACAAAGGAGGATGGAGTTGCAAAATGGATGACGGGGCAGGATGGCGTCACGGCAAGGATCTTCTTCTTGAAGGGTGGTAAGAGGACAGCCACAAGATGCTTGGCAAATGGGGATGAGGGGAGGGAAAACTATTTGGTTTTCTACTACAGAGGAGCATCTCGGGCTTGGGACAAGCTCTCTCTAGAGTCTTGGAGGTGGTGAGGTGAAGAGATGAAGAAAAATGGGAGGGGTAGGGGTCCTTTTATAGTGGAGGAAAGAATCAAATTTGTATACAGGACATTTAGTGATGGTCATAAACGTCCCTGAAGATCTATTGCAAACGTCACTGAAGATCCCATTCATGCACCCCTACTGCCGCACCTCTGGCGCGCACTGTACGTGCCCTTGTCGCGTGCGCATGCGCTATATGGACCACTGCACCCGCGCGCCGTTGTGCTTCCGCATGCATGCCTGCACACGAGCATACCCACTCTCATTGCTGTGCGTGTGCTGTGGTGCATGCGTGCTCATGGGCAGCCTGAGTTGTGCCACGTGGTACAATCTGGGTCGTCCATCTTCTTTCCTTTGTAGGGGATGCTACAGAGGTCGGATTGAGTTGATTTTTGCGCCATTGGGCTGCGATCGTCGACTCAAATCCATCCATGCAGTTGGATTTGTCATTTGACGCTCAAGATTGCATCACCATGTCCTTCGGCCATTGAGCTTCCTTAGATTGCATATGGTGCTACGGGACTCCAATCGAGGCGATTACGGAGGTGTTGGACTCCGATCGTCATCTTAATCAGATCTGTGCGGTCGGATCGTCAATTCGAGGCTTCGAAATAAATATCCTTCTCTTCTGACCACAAAAATGATGCAATTAACTTGATGTAAACAATTCTTTCAAAAAAAAAAAACTTGATGTAAACAATCTATTTGTTTTAAATTACCTATTCATGCATGTTCCTAGGCTTAGATTTGCATTTCATATTATAAATATTGCATATCATGCATCAGTCTGCATTTAGAGTAGTATATAATTTAGGTTAATTGCATCCTTTTTATGGTTAGGAGAGAAGGGTATTTATTTCGAAGCCTCGGATTGATGATCCGAATGTACGGATCTGATCAAGACGATGATCGAAGTCCAACGCCTTCGAAATCGCCTCGATCGTAGTCCCGTAACACCATATGCAGTCCGAGGAAGATCAACAGCCAAGGGACTAGATGACATAATTCAGAGCTTCAAATTACAAATCTGACCACGTGGATCTATTTGGGTTGATGATCGCAACCCAAGGGCAAGAAAATCGACTCAATCCAACCTTTGTAGCAACCCCTATAGTGAAAAGAACATGGACGACCCAGATTGCGCCATGTGGCGTAGCCGAGGCTGCCTAAGTGCACGCATGTGCCACAGCATGCATGCGTAGAGGCGTGCATGTGCACAGCGCAGTGCCAGCGATGCTTAAGCTGGACTTACAGTGACACATGGGCTAGACTTACAGTGACGCTTACAACCGTCGCTAATTCTTCGCACACCAGTAAAGCCAACTGTGGGTGTGAGCAGCCAACAGTGACGCTTCCAGCGACGGCCTGAAAGTCACTAATGGTCCCATACCTATTTTTGCCTCTTCTCCACTATAAAAGGACCTACACCCCCTCCCTTCCAAGCCATCTCTACCTACTCTACTCCCACCTACTCCCAAGCTCTAACAAGCCTACCAATGCTCTATTAGAGCTTGCTCTCAAGCTCCCAAGGCACCTATTAGTATAGCAAACCTCTGCCCCACCAAATACTCCAACTTCCCATCCCCATTCATAGGTCGCCTTGGAGCCATCCTCCTACTTCCGTTCCGATAGCAGATCATCTCCGCCTTCTCACCTCCATTCTGGAGTCACGTAGAAGCTTTCCTCTACCCAACGTCCTCCTGCATCTCACCTCAGTCGTCTTGCTCCTCTCCTCCTTTGTCCGAGATTCCAACAGACGCTGTCGTCTCACCAAATAGCCACTTCGAGAAATTCCTTCTCACCTCCCTCTCTTTTTATGCTTTCGTAAAATATTGTAATAGACATTCATGATATATAAAATATTTGTTCCATCTCTATCTTATGACTCATTCTGCTTGTCTTTTTCTTTCAAAAACATAGAAAAATAACAAAACTTTAAAATATTAGAAACAAACAAAATGAAGTGTGGTTTTTAGTTAAAGTAAATGTTTCCTCCTTGTGTTCGATCCGGGACTTCCTTGGAGTTTCGGTATAAATTTTATTTGACCATGAGTTTTGCAATTACGACGACAGGTTACTTGTAACCCTGATTTCAAACTCTCGAAACACGCCCGATCATTAACCTAAATTATATACAGCTACTATAAATGCAGAATGATGCATGCTATGCAATATTTATAACATGAAATGAAAATATAAGCCTATAAACACGCATGAATAGGCGTTTTACCCTCAATAATTGTGTCTACATCGAGTACCAAGGAGGGACCTTGATGCCCTCTAATCCTAAATTAGGCAGCCTGATGCCTAATTATTCTGTGGATGCTAATGCGATCAAGGGTTACAGTAGAAATGACTCGTACTCGAATACGTACAGCCATGGTTGGCGTAATCATCCTAACTTTGCTTGGTCGAGTTAGAAACCCATTCAGGGTCCTAACTCTGTTAGGTAAAATAACAATGGGCAACCTAGTAGGTATACACAACAACAACCTCTCCAATACTAGCCTTAGCCTACCTAGGCTGCCTAGTCTAATGATTTGAGTTTAGTCCTCAAGGAAATGATAGAAATAAATTTGAGTCACAAAGAAGAGATGAATCAATTGAGGATCAAATTAACAAGATGCTCAGACCAACTTGTAGATTCTAAACAACATGCGATGTTGCTTTCTCAACTCGTCCCTAACCCTAAAAACTTCAATAGGGTTAACCAAAATCAAATATGAGAGCAATAGGCACATGGAGTTCAACTCGCTCCCCAATTCCCACCCAGCTTTGCTAACCCAAATCCAAACCAGGTTCATCCTATTTTGCAAAACCCACCTCATCCTTCTAACCCTAATGCCTATGCCAGTGCCGTTGCTTTGAGAAGTGGGAAACAAACCCAAGATTCTCATCCTTCTACTTCTAAATCTTACCAAGATCTTGTGGAACCTGAATCTGACCTGGGAGACCAAGTGGACTTAGAAAACAAGGCTCGGGACCTGATTACTCATGATTTAACTCAAGCACCTTTTCTTGAAGCCTTGAACAAATCTAGGAAAAAGAAAAACATCCAATCTGAGAAGTGGCTTGATATATTTAAGCAAGTCTTGGTGAACATACTGAAAGCACTAGAGGGGGGGTCATTAGTGATAAAGGCGGTAAATAAATAACTAATTCAAGTTATTGTAGATTCAAGATATGCTCAAATAATCCACACATATAACAACAACCACAACATAAGTATTTATAGTGGAAACCCAAATTTGGGTAAAAATCACTACCTAGATCTCCCAATCTAGGATTTTGCCCCAAGTCAAACTCAGAAAACTAGCAGGTACTTATGGGCTACCAAACCCTTTTACAAACCCTCTTGATTTCTCAATTAAGTGAAAACCCCTCTTACTCAAGAGGATAGGATCCCACAACCTGGGCCCTCAGATTATAAGAGATGAAGGAATAAAATTTAATTAAAACACAATTTATCTTCTATGGATAGCTCAATAAGATATGCAATTAATTATATGAACTAACTATCTAGGAGACTAAAAGAACTCCCTTAGTGAGTGTATGAAGGTAGCACAGCTGGGAGTTGAGGTGGTTGAGCTCTAAGGAAGGTGGCCTTCAAGAACAAGAACTCAAAACACCTCTAATGAACACTAAATGTGAGGTTTTCCTGAATGTAGGCTTGGAAGAGCTTTAGAGTGAATTTTGAGTGTTCTTTAACCTTGTAAGAGTGGGAAGCCACTTGGTATATATAGATGGGTGTTTGGAGACCTCTATTCAATGGCTTGAAAGTTTCCCCATTTGATTTGCCAATGGCTAATTGAGTTGGACAAAAGTACTTTACCAAATGTTAGTTAAAAGTGACCTAACGTTAGGTGAACTATCTAATGTTAGGTACTCAGTTAGTGATGGGAATACCATCATGAGCTCTAACTAGCTCATTTTGACCCAGAAAAGAGAACAAAAGCTCCTATATAACCAACTAGAGGTCCTAATTGCATGAATAACCATTCTGAGATAAAATCAAGAAATAAGGGGCAAAACTGCAATTATACAATTGTAGTACAACAATGTGTTTTCTCATGTGCTAAACAAAGGTCAAATGGTCTTAACACGATAAAAAGTGGGTTGGTTTAAATAGAAAAGGGTTCATGTGAATTCTAGGAATTAAATACTTCTTGCAACCCTAAAACAAATGCACTTGATTTAACAAGGCTTTGGTTTGGATAAAATTCACCTAAATCATCTAAAAATCATGGAAAAATATTCTCTAGGGTTTAGAACCTTCAATTTGGCCCTTGGAACCTATTTTGACCTAAATTGGGGTCTTAGTCAAATATTTACCCTAAATTAGGTTTTTACGTAAATTTCCCAGTCAAACGTGGTCAAACCCAAAATCCAACTTCACCATTGGATTCCTTAACTCTAAATTAGGTTTGTACCAAAATTTGGACCTAAGAAGAATTCATCTTGACCTACTTTGCAAATAGGTCCAACCCAATTGCATTTCTACCCCTATCTTTTGAAAACCTCTATAGAAACTGCCCTAACTTCTCCTTCATCCTTTGCAATTAGGTCCCTCTACCATTATAGTGGAGGGAATCCTACTCCAGCAAGATTTCGAGGGCAAGATCTCTCTGATCTCTCAGAGAATCCCCTTCAAAATTGAAAGGGAGATTCTCTGAGAAATCTCCTCCAGTATGAACCCAATTTGAGGCTCTATTTGGTACCCAATCTCTCATGCCAATGCATGAGAGATTTGGGTCTCCTACAAGTTTCCTTCTCCGGTGAGCTTGCCGTGCTTGGAAGCTTGGCTTCCAATCACAAATCCATCCTCCAGGGCCTATATAAGCAGACCCAAGTCACCCCGCATCTCCCAAGCTTGACATTGGCCAGAAAATCCCTCAAATTCATTTCTTCATCCTTCGGCTAGTGGCTCAACAAGCTCCGACGACTTCCCTCTCTCTCCCTCATCGCCTAGCCATAATACCAATGGCAGGGTCCTCTTCCTCCTATTCGTCCGCATCGCGCCGCACCCGTCGATTCCTCTGCAGCCCCTTCGTCGTTGCCGTCCTCCCCCCATCAAGCACTTCGTCTCCGACAACGGCAATATGAGTCGGCCACCATCTCTACCTCCCCCTTCATCTCTTTATGCCTAGATAAGGTCCCTTTTCCCTTCTAATCCTTTTTCCCTCTTTATTTCTTGAAAACACCCTTCGACGCACTCCACCACCATCACCCCTTCCAACTCTGGCCAGACCTCCAGTGAGGTATTCCTGTCGCTTCGTACCTCCATCCGCCTCGTCAACCATCCCATAAGCTCCACAACACTTCACTGAACATAAACCCTCACTCCATACACACTATCATTCACCTACAAGGGCCCCCGAACACACCCACTCACATGCACACAGGGTGCCCTAGGCACGCCCACTCCAGTAGCCCCATGCCACTCCAACCCCCGCAATACACTCATCATGCCTCGACGAAGCCTCCTGAGCTTTTTGACATGGTCGTGAGGCCATTTATGTGTTAGTATGTTCGGAGGGTTGCCGCCATTGACGCAAGCAAGAAGCTTGCTTTCAAGCTCTCTCCAGGCCTGCCCACTCTAGGCCAACAGTCCTAGGTGGCGTGGAATACTTCCGCTCACAGCTCTAGGCAGCAAATTGGCACTGAAGGTCGAAGCATCATCTGCAATCAAGCGAAGTTCCCTACTGTGGACGCACGCAAAGGGAGGTGGGAAGATAGTCCCACCTCGGAAACTCTTGATCACCCGTAGCTAAATAAATTGCGAAAGTGCATAGGCTTTATCACCTCCTAACCTCGGGGTGAAGTCCCACTCACCTTCACCCGCCTCGTCCATGACCCAACCTCCATGGACCTTGCGTGACCCGTATACTCGACCCAGCACTCCTCGCCCAACAACGCACGCTGGTGGGCCTGGTCCCAGGCACATACCTGACCCGATTACCCGAGACGGTGGCTTTGGGAGAGCGAACCTAAGAGAGAAAGAGGAGAAGAGAGCATACATGGGTAGGGGTAGGTTTTGCTCTTACAGGGAAAGGAGAAGAATAGGAAGCCAAGGAAGAAGAAGGTGAAGGTCGAAGAGGAAGAAGATAAAGCCAAAGGAAGCTAAGAAAAGAGAAGACAAGGCCAAAGAAGAAAGAGTTGAAGAGGTAGGAGCTGAAGAGAAAAAAGAGAAGGAAGGACTGAAGGCAGAGGAAAGAAAGGAGTCACCAGAGAAAGAAAGAAAGAAAAAGAATTAGAAGCAGCTGAAAGAATAAAAGGCAGAGGAAAAGAAGTAGAGAAAGACTAAGGCACGAGATCAGAAGAAGAGAAAGAAGAAGAAGAAGAAGAAAGTGAGCTGCCAGAGACAGAGATCAGGGAAGAGAAGAAGGAAGAAAAGCACAGCACTGTAGCAACCATAGTTTAAGACGTCTGATTCACAAATCAGACATCCAATTTTTGTGCTTGTTTACATTGATTTCTTTAATCTTGTGTGTCTACATTATTGCCCTATAACTCTGGTTTTCATTGCATATTATATTCAATTTCTCAAAGTTGTGCTCTTGATTCCTAAACCCTAATTTTCTCCCTATGTTCTACCTCGGACTTAAACTTCGAGTAATAAAATCTATTTGTTTTCAAAGAAATTTCAACTATATTACAACGCTTTACTTTAAAACCCAATTTCGCTTTGTCACCAGTTAAGTACAAAGTTCACTATCTCCTGGAACTTCTTTAGATGGTCTAAAGTGCACTACCTGACGTTAGGCATACTTTGTCTAACGTTAGGTCAACTACTGATGGGAACACCATCATGAGCCATAACTAGCTCATTTTGATCTAATTAAGTCAGTAAATGCTCCTACATAACTGCCAGAGAGCCATAATTCACTACAAATTCATTTTGAGGGAGAGATAAGAAGCCAGGGTTAGAATTGTAATTTTAACATCATAACTTGAATATAGTACAACCACAGGTTTTCTCAGGGGTTAATTAAGAGTCAATTGGTCATAAAAGGATAACAAATGGCTTAGAATAGACAAAAGGGTTCTTCACGTGTTTTGAGAATTAAATGACTTTTGAAACCCTAAAAACAAACCTGCTTAATTAACTGAAGTTCTAGTCAGGATAAAATTCACCTAAACCCTCTTAAATTCATAAAAAAATATTCTCTAGGGTTTGGTACCTTCAAATTTACCATCAGAACCCATTTTGGCCCAAAGTAGAGTCTCAGACTGATATTTACCTAAATTTAGGTTTTTGCATAAATTACCTAGCTAAACGAGGTCAAAACCAAAATCCAACTTCACAATTGGATTCCTTAGGTCCAAATTAGATTTGTATGAAAATTTGGGCCCAAATCTGAGATTGTTTCGACCTAGTTTGACCTTTGGTCCAAGTTTGACTTTCTTTATCTCCAATAGCCCTTCAGCTTTCGAACTTCTTACAAAAAGCCCCCCAACTTCTTTATCTTCTTCACAAAAAGGCCCCCACTGCAGAGAAATCCTAATCTTAAAGCTCTGGCGGCAATCAACCAAGGATTTCTCCTTGATTGATTGATGAAACTTCCTCAAATTTGAATCGAAGATCACTCTTGAAATTTTCTTTCAATCATACCGATTCTTGAGCTTCAATTCTTTCCCAATCTCTCATGCGAACACATGAGAGAGTTGGGCTTCCAACTTTGGCAATCTTCTAAGCTTGGGAAGCAAGCTTCTCATGCTCTAAGCCCCATTTAACGGCTTATATAAGACTCCCCAGGGCGGACCGTTTGGGGCACGCTCGAATTTGACCGGAATAACCCCCAATTCTTCTCTCCTCCTCCAGCCAAAGTGCTATTCGGGCTCCGGTGACCCTCCTTGCCTCTCCTCATTGTTTGACAGCAATACCGACGATAGATCCTCCTTCCCTGCCTTCTTCCATGTCGAGCAGCACCAGCCGACGTCCCTATCCCCTTCATCCTCGCCGTCCAACCCCTACCAGAGCCAGCTTCATCTCTGATGCCGGCCATACCACAACCGGCACCGTCTCTACCCCCCATCGTCTGCTACATACCTCAATCGACTTCTTAGCCTTTCTACATCATGCTAGTACCTCCGACACTCTGTTCGACCTCTTCGACACCCTTCGCGACTCCATCTTCCATCTCACTGGCATACCTCTGGTGAGCACTAGCTGCCACCACAGATCACCTATGCCGCCGCTTCCACACTCCACACCTTCGCCTTGACCTCAGGAGCAAAAGCCCTAACTTCGTTAGGTTGATTGCTCCTCCAGACCCTCTACCAAACTCATGCTTCTCCAACCACCCTCCGCAAGGTCGACAGGCCTCTTCACACACGCTCACTGCAGACAACTGCCACCGTCACACTAGCCGTGCTTCGACGATCATTCCTGAGCTTTTTGATGCGGCCGAAAGGCCTTATTGTTGATTTCAGGTACCAGCCCCCTCCGCCATTGACGCCGCAAGCTTCAAGCTTGCTTGAAGCTCTCTCCAGCATCTGCAACCCCAAGCACTTGTCGCAGGCAACACGGAATCCTTCTAGGAACATAACCCAGGGTCCAATTGTGTCCTTTGACTAGGCCTTGACTGGAATTAGACGAAGACTTCTTCACTTGCTGCTGCATGTGCTGCGCAAAGAAAAAGGGAGACGAATATCCCACATCGAAAGTTTATGAGCGACTACAGTGACTTAAATTGAATTTGTGTCTGGGGCTTATTGCCTCAAACACAAGGGGTGAGGTCCCTCACACCCCACACGTGCCTCGTCCACAACATATCCACCATGGGCCTGGTACACCCGACTCGCCTAAGCCTTCACTCCTCGCTCACCAGCCACTGCTGGTGAGTCTGGACCCGGGTACACGCTTGATCCGAATACCCGAATACCTGGTACTATGGAAGGCTTTGGGAGAGCATGACCCAGAGAGAGAAAGAGAGAGAGCACACGGGGGCAAGGGGGTTTTGCTTTGAAAAGGTTTTGCTGACACTTAGCCAAAATTGAGGATCCTTCCCCCTCTATGTGAAGAGCAGAGAAGCAGGGAAGAGAAAGAAAGAAGCAGAAGAAAGAAGGAAAGAGGAGGAGCAGCACAAATAGAGAAGAGGAGAAGAGGAAGAGTTTAAAAAGAAAAAGAGATTTCTTTAGATTATTAATTGATATTATGTCTGATTTGAGCTTCTTAATTGATATTGTGCATCTCTTAACTATCATTGTGCGGAGTAATTGGTGATTCAAATCACAATTTTACTCCATTCCTTTTACAGGATTGACATTAACTTTCATTGATATATCATATTGCTTGAAGTTTCATTATAAATTGCTCATATTGTGCTTAAATTGCAATTTTGACATTAAATTCCATATTGCTCCTTGTGTTCAACCTCGGACTTCAAATTCGAGTAATAAATTTTATTTGTTTTCAAAGCGATTTTGGCTATACTAAAACACATTTTTTAAAATCTCGATTTTGCTCGCAAACATTTTGGCGCCGTTACAAGGGAGAAACGTGCAATTCAGATCTCTTGATTGCAATATCAGATTGGATTCTAACTTGCTACATCTCTTTTGATTGCGATCTGTTTTAGGGACTCATTAAAGGAAGATCAACCGAACATCAACCACTCCAGGGGCAGGTAAACTCCATCTTCCTTCTTCTAAGCCCCTAATTCTGAAAAAAAAAATCTAAAAAAGAGAAAAATCAATTAGGGCTACTTGCAGTATATTCTTAGATTAACCATCAAGCTCTTAATTTGATACATTCTAGAGAACATCCAAACCCTAATTTGTGCACCTACTTAAGATCATAAGGTATCTAGGGCTATCACATTCTTGTTTGAGCCCTAGGTACCACATTTTGACAAATTAAGTTGGACCAAATTAGAGCCAATTAAGGATTCTAGTTTAGGGTTTTAGAGACACACTTGCTTAATCAAGAATTGATCTTTCAAAACAATGTGTGCCTAAACCTTGATTGAATTGATCTATTCAAGAAAAACCCTAAAATCAGGCTCTTAAAATCATTTGAACACTAAAAGAGGGACCTAAATTTCTCAAAAGGGTAATACAGATGAAGTTGACCCACCTTGTTGGGTTAACCAATCTTCAAATTAGGTCACTTTTCACAAAAACATCTTAAAAGTTCAAGTGAAATCATAAACACCCTTGCTCTTAATTAAAACTGGCAGACTGAAGAGGTCAAGTCCCCATTCTGGTCTACCTGGATCATCAGTGACAAGAGAGGTTGGGTGGGGGAAACCCTGTAACTCGTGGAGGCACTCTACTATGTAGGGGTCTTTGCAGGACTCTCCACCTCTGGTTGCCCAAGTAATTTTTTGGTGGACGGCTTTCTGACTAAGGGGTATCATCTGCCTCGAACCTCTATAGTCATTCGAAATTTTTTTCGGGTGTCTTGATTGGGTCCATCACATTCTGCCTCTCGTCTACTCCATCGGTGCATGTTCTTGAAGAGGTCTCTAAGACCATCCTTAAGGCCTCCATTAGCTACTCATTCTCGTCAAGGACAAGCCTCGACCTCCTTATTTATGTAACAACCTAATCCAATCGATATTTCGTCTGATTCATTTGAACCCAATTCTCCATCCATCATCATGGCACAACCAGCAGAAGAAAATAATATTGAAAATCAGCTTCAGCGCCTCAATGATCTATTCCAAGCCTTTGTGAACCCACCGCAGTGTCCAATGATGCGAGATCACTACAATCCTGCTGTGGTGGCTATCGAACCTCCAGTACAAATCCCCACTGGAGGTCTTAACACTAAACTCAAGCCGAACATGATTCATGCCATTCCCAAATTCCATGGGCGTAATTCCAAAGATCCTTTCTGGCATATCACGCAACTCAAGCATCTGGCCCAAACCTTCGAGTCAGAAGCTCAAAATCGGGATGTCCTACTCATGAAAATGTTCCCCTCATGGATAAAGCTGCTCACTAGTACCAAACCCAAACACGTCCAATCAACACCTGGGTGGAACTTCAATCCGAGTTTTTGAAAAAATTCTTCCCTGTTGGTTAGACAAATGCTTTACAGCACTAGATCACTCATTTCACACAGCAAGCAGGAGAATCGCTTCCCAAGGCATGAGATCATTTTCTGGATCTCATGCGAAAGTGCCCCCACCACGGAGTTTCTAAATGGGAACAAGTCTGATCTTTTTGCCAGGAACTTCGTGAGGATATTCGATTATTTGTCAATGTGACCTGCAGAGGAAACATTATGGGTCAACACGAAGACACCATGTGGGAGATTCTCGAGAATATGTGCGAGAACTCCATCAATAATGAATCCATGGGCATGTTCGATCGAACGAATGCCCGTGCATTGATGAATCCAAAGGGAGCACATGAGACGCAAGACCTGTCCTCTTCCATTGACTTGGAACTAAAGGCCAGTCATCTGGACAAGATCTCTATTTTTGAGAAGGTGGATGAGCTAGCTCGACACTTGCAGTGAGCCACCTCTGCGCAAAACCCGTTCGCACAACCACCCTCTAGCAGGGAGGCTGTGCATAACATCTATCATCAGTCTTCTTAGGGGATGGACCCGTATCCACCCTCGTCTGATTCTGGTTTTGGAGGAAACTCTGAACCTACCTACTCTAGTTTGGGGAACTCTGAACCCTTGTATTCTGACTTTTCCGAGGTTCATATGCGGGTTACCAGCAGCAAGCACCTCTCTTACCCACACCAAAGAGAACCAGGCGGGATTGAATTTTGTTACCACCCGTAGTGGCAAAACAACACAAGACCTACCTTATCGAAGCCACTCCCAACCTGGCAATAAAAAGCCTAACCCTCGATTGGTCATCTAGAACACACCTGTCACAGCTCAAGAGCCTGAGCCAATCCTAGCGGAATCGTCTAAGGTTCCATTTCCTGAGGCCTTGACCAAGGGAAAAAGGATTGCCAAACCTGTGGCACTTGAGGAGGACTTGGTTAAGCTCTTTGAGCAAGTCCATATAAACATCCCCTTGATGGATGTGATACGTCATGTACCGACCTACGCATGATTTCTGAAAGACGTATGTACACCTAAGCGTAAGTTGTGAACCAAAGGCAGGAATCTGATCGTACTGTCAGAGCAAGCCAGCTCCATCATTTTGAGCAAACTCCCGCCTAAAGAAAAAGACCCAGGCACCCCTCTGAGCTCCTGTGTAATCGGTGATATACAATTCGACCGAGCTTTATTTGACTTAGGAGCCTCCATAAATTTGATACCTACATCCCTACTAGACTACTTTGAGGAATCTGAGCTTAAACTGATAGAAATGACTTTACAACTAGTCGACCTATCAATTAAGTCACCAAAAGGGATTCTCGAGGATGTCATAGTTAGGGTACATGATTTCTATTTTCCAGTGGATTTTATTATCTTAGACATGAATGTTCCTGAAAATGTAAAGAATACACCGATCATACTAGGGAGACCCTTTCTGGCCACTGCTAGGGCCAATATCAATTGTGAGGAGGGCCAAATTGAATTAAAATTTGGGAGCAAGACGCTAAAGATCGACACCTTTAAGGCCCAACAAAGAATTAATTGTGGAGTCATAGAATAGATTTGCGATATCGAAGATGTGGTTGATGACTTTATCGAGGAAAACCTGACTATTTCTAATCAACCACAAGAGGATCAAAACTCGAAATTAGAGGAGTTTGAACTCAGCCTAGCTCCTTCCTTTACTCCCGAAACCCACCCTGAATCACCCGCTGCTGCTGACAACCCAGTTATGGAATTAAAGCCTCTTCCTGATCATCTCAAATACATCTTTTTGGGTTCCAATTAGACGTTTCCTATGATTATCAACTCCTGACTCACACCTGACCAGGAAACACGCATGATTTTTGTTCTCCAGTAGCATTGGAGAGCCATTAAATGGACTCTCGATGATCTTATTGGAATTAGCCCTTCATATTGCACACATCACATCTACACTGAAGAGGGCTCACGACCATCTCGAGAAATGTAGAGATGCCTAAATCCAAATCTGCAGGATGTGAAAAAAGAGATCATCAAGTGGTTAGATGCAGGGATCATCTACTTGATCTCCGTCAGTTGGTGGGTAAGCCCAATCCAAGTTGCGCCCAAGAAGGTAGGGCTCACCGTCATCACGATTGAAACTAGAGAAACCATACCAACCCGTATAGAAAACTCATGGAGAGTCTGCATTGATTACAGAAGACTCAATTCCTCCATGAGGAAGGATCATTTCCCACTATCATTCATTTATTAGATTCTCGAGAAACTAGTGGGAAATCATTTCTTCTGCTTTTTTGATGGGTACTCTGATTATAATCAGGTCACAATCCATCCCGAGAACCAAGAGAATACCACCTTCACCTACCCCTTTGGAACATACGCATTCCGAAGGATGCCGTTCGGTCTCTACAATGCACCCGTTACCTTTTAGCGGTGCATGCTTGCCATATTCTCAGATATGGTAGGTGAATACCTTGAAGTCTTCATGGATGACTTCTCAGTATTTGGTGAATCATTTGATGATTGCCTCTTGCACATGGTCCAAATCCTCTGGCAGTTCATCGATGTGAACTTGGTTCTTTCTTGGGAAAAGAGCCACTTCATGGTACCTGAGGGAATTGTCTTGGGACATCTCATCTCTGAAAAAGGCATCCAGGTTGATTGAGCCAAGGTGAATTTGATTTCCAAACTCCTTATGCCTAGCTCAATCAAAGACATCCGATCCTTCCTGGGGCATGTCGATTTTTACTGTCGATTCATTCCTAATTTCTCAAAAATCATGCACCCCTGACTAATCTTCTATTTAAGGATGTCCCTTTTGAAATCACCAAGGAGTGCACTCAAGCATTTGAGATCCTATGTGATCGAGTTACCTAAGCACCTATCCTGCAGTCCCCTAATTGATCTCAACCCTTTGAGATCATGTGCGATGCATTTGATTATGCTGTAGGGGTGGTACTTGGGTAGAAAATAGATGGGAAACCCGTGGTCATCTACTACGCTAGCAAGACACTTGATGAGACTCAATGTAACTATACAGCTACTGAGAAAGAGCTGCTAGCCGTAGTATTTGCCCTGGAAAAATTCAGATCATATCTTTTGGGTTCCCATGTTATCATATACTCAGATCACACTACAGTGAGGCACCTCCTTACGAAGAAGGATGCGAAACCTCGACTAATTCGCTGGATCTTGATGTTGTAAGAATTTGATCACGAGATTCGCAATAAAGCAGGAAAGCAGAACGTGGCAGTTAACCACTTATCCCGCCTTCCTTCTGACAGTATCGACCCTTCTGGACCCATCACAGAACATTTTCCTGATGAGCACCTCCTAACTATTAGTACGGGACTTCCTTGGTTTGCTAATTTAGTAAACTACTTGGCATCACATCAGCTCCTATCTGATTGGCCGAAGGCCAAGAAAGACAAATTGCTCTCCGATGCTAAGTACTACATGTAGGAAGATACGTAGCTCTTTTGCATAGGTGCTGATCAGATCATCAGATGGCGCATCCTAGAAGCGAAAATTTAGGACATTTTATCCTTCTGCCATAACTAGGCCTGCGGTGGACACTTTTCAGGACATAAAACCGCAGTAAAGGTCCTCCAGTGCAGCTTTTATTGGCCCACGACTTTCAAAGATGCATACAATCACTGTAAGGCATGCATCGTTGCCAGACCTTGGGCAACATGAGCCGCCACGATATGATGCCTTTACAGCTGATTCTTGTATGCGAAATCTTCGACATCTGGGGGATTGATTTCATGGGACCCTTCCCTGTTTTGAACGACTTCGAATACATTCTTCTCGCTGTTGACTAGTGTCCAAATTGATCGAAGTCATTCTGATCTGAACCAACAATCATAAAGTGGTAATCAAATTCATTCATCAGAACATCTTTTCTTGGTTTGGAATTCCACATGCCATTATCTCTGATGGAGGGACCCATTTCACAAATGCTCAGTTCAGATCACTGATGACCAAATACGGGGTGTCACACAGAATCTCTACTCCTTATCAACCCCAAACCAACGTTCTAGCTGAGTTATCAAATCGGGAGATCAAGAAAATCCTTCAAGTCACTATCTGACCTGACAAGAAGGATTAGTCGTCCTAACTTTTGGAAGCCTTGTGGACCTATAGGACACCCCACAAAACCCAATTGGGCATGTCTCCTTTCAGATTGGTGTACGGGAAGGTATGTGACCTCCCCGTTGAGTTGGAGCACAAAGCCTATTAGGCTGTATGAAAGTGTAATCTAGATCTTTTTAAGGCAGGAACCCACAAAAAGTTTCAAATGAGCGAGATCAAAGAATTACGCAATGATGTGTATGAGAACTCATGAATTGAAAAAGAGCGGGTTAAGGCCTTGCACGATAAGCACATATCCAGAAAGATCTTTCACCCTGGTCAGAAAGTCCTCTCTGATGCCAAACTCAAACTGTTCCCAGGAAAACTCAAATCAAAATAGATTGGACCATATCTTATCAGACGAATCTTTGGAAATAGAGTCGTAGAAATCAGCCAACCCAGCCTTGATTCAGAACCCTTTATTGTGAATGGTTAGTGACTTAAGCCATTCATTGAACTCACTAATACAAACATGGCTGAGGTATCTTTTGATCTCCATTCTCCCTGAGCTTATTGTGCCCGGCTGATGGCGTTAAACTCAACGCATAACGGGAGGCAACTCGTCATCCTTTTGAAAAACCCGAAACCCTTCTTGACACATCTTATGCTGAACTCATATTGCACTTTAGGGTTCGTCCATTTGAACAACCAACTCCACCTCTAGTACCCGTACTCGAGTTTGAAATCTTCCGCAACAGTCACCCTGACCCGTCCACCCACCCAAAATCTGTTCTAATGTAAGATCTAAGCTGAACTCAAACCCACCTAATTTACAATGAGGACATTGTAAATCATAGGCATGGGGGGGTATTAAAGTGCAAAACGTTGTGAAAATCACTTCACAAGAAAGGGTTTCATCAAAAAAATCACATATTCCAAAAATAAAAAATAAAAAATTGAAAAAGAACAAAAATAGAAGGGAGGAAATTTTGAGTAAATTGATTGCATATCATTTTTGAGGAGAAAAGGGGAGGAGATAAGAATGTCAAAAAGGAGCACAATTTGAAAAGAAAAGAAAAAGAGAGTCATTAGTAAAAGATTAAGAAATTGACTTAGTTCTAGACCAAATAAAAAAGAAAGAAAATGAAAGACAAAAAGTGTTAAGAGACAAAAAAGATTGGTATGAACGTTGATCTTAGGCCTCTTAGGCAGTAATCCTAGGCTTAAAAATTCAAGTATTCGCTAAGATCTGGATAGTCCTCAAGAGGTTGGGGAAAATGCGAAGCTTATGTATTGGGTCTAAGGCTTAGGGATTATTCGGCCTCATTAGCTAACCTCTGGTTTATGGGACTCAGTAACCTAAGCACCCCAATCCACACATAGTCTGGTTCAGTGTGCTTAAATATCAAAATCAAGCAAATGCATTAAATTTGTTTTGAAAAGGTTACCTAGATTAGGAGTGGCTGATCAACACAAGTTGATTTGGATGAATTCTTGGCGCGGAGAAGCAGGAAATTTTCCTCAAAGATGTGCAATAACATATCGTCTCCTTGGTGCTTGTCTCCTAAGATATCTAAATATCCTACTAGGGGCATGTAAGCACCTTATGCTTATTCAGATACCTTGGGTGACATTATCATGGAATGTCGATTGTCAGGGTCTGAATTTAGCTACAGAACGCCATGGGCAGGATTATCTCAAAATCTCGAAAGCCAGGGTTCTAGGGGTTGCCATGGGTGGTTCTATCTTAAAGCATTGATTGCTAGTGACCCTGCGAGGATTGATGTGGGAACTAGGAATCCAATACAGATCGTGTTGTAAAGTTAATCTGAGGTTAGAAATAAAAAGAAAGGTGAGAGAAAACTCTCCAAAAATAAAGAAAAATTCTTCTATCTCTCTCTTACAAAAATGCACTGCAAACTGAACCTGGGCTAAAACATGTTACAAGCATGGGTGCTTTAACCGCAAAGTTCAACGAACCTTAGGTTAGTTCTTGTGGGCCTTAGAAACCTTCTCAGTGAACTGAGGCTAGAGCTGGTCAAGTCTGGATCTTATTTGGTACTTGAGTACCTTTAGGCCTACTATTGGCATTCGGACCTAATCTACAAAAGAAAGCACACATCAGAATTCTAAGCATACAAAGGCTTATGGTCTAGAATTAAAGATAATTCCATGAGATTTTGCTAAGGGACTAGCAAAAGCTAGGCATGGGGTATGATGAGAACACCATCATGAGCCATAACTAGCTCATTTTGATCTAATTAAGTCAGTAAATGCTCCTACATAACTGCCAGAGAGCCATAATTCATTGCAAATCCATTCTGAGGGAGAGACAAGAAACTAGGGTTAAAATTATAATTTTACCATCATAACTTGAATACAGTGCAACCACATATTTTCTCAGGGGTTAATTAAGGGTCAATTGGTCTTAAAAGGATAACAAGTGGGTTAGAGCAGACAAAAAAGGGTTTTCGCGTGTTTTGAGAATTAAATGAGTTTTGAAACCCTAAAAATAGACCCACTTAATTAACTGAAGTTATGGTTAGGATAAAATTCACTTAAACCCTCTAAAATTCATATAAAAATATTCTCTAAGGTTTGGTACCTTCAAATTGACCATCAGAACCCATTTTGGCCCAAAATAGTCTCAAACAGACATTTACCCTAATTTGGGTTTTTACATAAATTACCCAATCAAACGAGGTTAAAAATAAACTCAAACTTCACCATTAGGTTCCTTAGGTCCAAATTAGATTTTTATCAAAATTTGGGCCCAATTTGAGATTGTTTCGACCTTGTTTGCACTTTGGTCCAAGTCTGACTTTCTTTATCTCCAATAGCCCTCAACTTTTGAACTTCTTACAAAAAGCCCCCCAACTTCTTTATCTTCTTCACAAAAAGGCCCCTACTGTAGAGAAATCCTAATCCAAAAGCTCCAGCAACAATCAACCAAGGATTTCTCCTTGATTGATTATGAAACTTCCTCAAATTTGAACCGGAGATCCCTCTTGAAATTCTCTTTCAATCAAACCGATTCTTAAGCTTTAATTCTTTCCCAATCTCTCATGCTAACGCATGAGAGAGTTGGGTTTCCAACTCTAGCAACCTTTTAAGCTTGGGAAGCTTGCTTCCCAAGCTCTAAGCACCCTTTAACGGCCTATATAAGACTCCCCAGGGCACGCTTGAATTCGACTAAAATAACCCCTAATTCTTCTTTCCTCCTCTGGCCGAAGTGCTCTTCGAGCTCCAGTGACCCTCCTTGCCTCTCCTTATTGTCTGACCGCAATACCAATGGTAGAGCCTCCTTCCCTACCTTCTTCTGCGTCGACCAGCACTAGCCGACATCCCTATCCCCTTCATCCTCGCCATCCAACCACTACTAGAGCCAGCTTCGTCTCCGACGTCGGCCATACCACAATCGGCGCCATCTCTGCCCCCAATTGTCCTCTACATATCTCAATCGACTCCTTAGCCTTTCTACGTCATGCCAGTACCTCTGACACTTCATTTTGACCTCTCCAACACCCTCCGCGACTCCGTCTTCCATCTCACCGGCATACCTCCGGTGAGCACTAGCAGCCACCATAGATCACCTACGCCGCTGCTTCCACGCTCCACACCACTGCCTCGACCTCAAGAGCAAAAGCCCTAACTTTGTTAGGATGATTGCTCCTCCAAACCCTTTGCCGAACTCACACTTCTCCGACCACCCTCCGTGAGGTCGACAGGCCTCTTCACACAAGGTCACTACACACCACTGCCACCATCACACTCGTTGTGCTTTGGCGATTGTTCCTAAGCTTTCTGACACGGCGAAAAGGCCTTATTGTTGATTTCGAGTACCAGCCCCCTCCGCCATTGACGTCACAAGCTTCGAGCTTTCTTGAAGCTCTCTCTAGCATCTGCAGCCCCAGGAACTCATCCCAGGTAGCACGGAATCTTTCCAGGAACATAACCCAGGGACCAATTGAGTCCTTTGATCGGGCCTTGACTAGAATTTGATGAAGACTTCTCCACCTACTACTGCATGTGCTATGCAAAGAAAAAAGGGGACGGATAGTGCCACATCTACGTGAAGAAAAATGTTTGGCTGACACTTAGCCAAAATTGAGGATCGTTCCCCCTCTGCGTGAAGAGTAGAGAAGAGAAAGAAAGAAGAAGCAGAAGAAAGAAGGAAAGAAGTGGAGCAACACAAACAGTGAAGAGGAGAGGAGGAAGAGTTTAAAAAGAAGAAAGAGATTTCTTTAGATTGTAAATTGATATTGTGTCTGATTTGAGCTTCTTAATTGAGATTGTGCATCTCTTAACTATTATTGTGTGGAGCAATTGGTGATTCAAATCATCATTTTACTCCATTCTTTTTACAGTATTGACATTAGCTTTCAGTGATATATCATTATTGCTTGAAGTTTCATTATAAATTTCTCATACTGTGCTTAAATTGCAATTTTGAGATTGAATTCCATATTGCTCCCTGTGTTTGACCTCGGACTTCAAATTCAAGTAATAAATTTTATTTGTTTCCAAAGCGATTTTGGCTATACTACAATGCAATTTTTAAAACCTCGATTTCACTCGTAAACAACTACTTAACGTTAGATGCTTCAACACAAAGTTCACTATCTCCTGGAATTCTCGAGTTGAGCTCAGACCAACTACCTAATGTTAGCTAACTTATACCTAATGTTAGATGAACTGTAAAGGGTCCTCCAACTATCCAAACCAAATTTGTTCATCTTATGGGGCTCTAGGGTGATCTATTAACCCCTAAGGATATGTTTTATCATATTTTTGACCAAATTAGACTTATGCAAATGGTGCCCTAATAATGTTGACAAATGTTAATCTTATTGGGGCTTTCCTTATATTTTAAGAAATATGAAATTACAACTCAAATCCTAAAATTACAAAGAGACCTAAACTTGATCTCCTCCATCTTCTTGGCTTCATAATTCTTCAAGAGAGCTTCAACCAGAAATTAATCTTGCAACAACTATGCATAACATATAATTTTAATCTCAATCACTTGATATGCTTGTTATTATCAAAACTATCATTAAAGGCTAATGTGGTGCCTAATTGCTTATGCACCAACACATACCACTCCTACAAGCTATTGAGACTATCCCAACTTACGCGAAATTTCTTAAGGTAATGTGTACACCAAAATGCCAAGTCAAATTGTCTAAAAAATAATCTTTAGTAGACTACTTTAGAAACAAAAAGATCTAGGAGCCCCTTTAATTTCTTGTGTAATTGGAGATACTACTTTTGATAGGACTCTAATACATTTAGGTGCTTCCATTAATTTAATACCCATGGTGTTATACGGAAAGTACAAATTTGGTGAATTAAAATCAACCGAGGTCACATTATAATTAGCTGATCGATCTATGGCCACATCGCGGATTTTTGGTCCTTGACATAGAAGTACCAGACCAATTGGAGAATACACTTATAATTTTGGGAAGACCATTTTTAACTACTGCCAAAGCTAATATTTTTTTTTTTTTGAAACAAAAAGGAAAGCTATCGTCTTACGATAGCAATCCGGAGCAGTATATTATATAAACAAGTAAGAGAAATTACAAAAGAGATCCCCAAAAATGTATAAGGGACTAGCACTCTCTTACAATACTTTCATAGCACACCGGCCTCTCCTGAAAAAGTCTCTCATTTCTTGCCTTCCATACACACCAAATAGTGGCAGCCATGCGTACATGTGGCTTCCCTCTCACACCAAACCCACGCCAGATAGAATCCCACTCTGGTAGTGGCTCCTAACATGTCCTTCTCCAAATAGCATCAGTGACAAGGAAAGAAGAAAAGAGGTGATTTACATTGTCAGTATTCATCTCACACAAAAAACAAACATGGAGATCAGTTCCCAACCTTCTATGTCGCAGATCACTTGTGATCAGTCCATCTCTCCTACATAGCCAGAGAAAAATCTGTACCTTGAGAGGAATTTTTAACAACCAGATCTTCTTGTCAATGAAGTCGCATCTCCACCCACATTCAAGGCTCAACATTCTGTTATAGCCAGATTGCACACTATAAGTCCCCTCCCAAAGGTATTTGTCCTCCACTCCAGGCCTAGGTCTGAAGCTCTCAAGGTCAGAAATTAGCCTCCTCCTTTCTTCCCACAGTCGAGTAGCTCTCCTGCTGGAATCCTCATCAATTAGATTCCAACTACTGCTGTTGCAAGACCAAACCCTGCTGACAGTGGCATCCTTTTCAGATGCTGTAGCCAAAGCTCTTGGATAGAGCTCCTTCAAGACACCCAACCCAAACCACCCCTCCTTTCAGAAACTGAAGGACCTGGCATCTCCAAGAGTCAGCTGCAGCAGGTGGAAGTGATCAGCCAATGCCATTGTCACTGATTTCCAAAAAGGAGAAGGACTGCTGGGCTGAAGTCTGGACAGCACACTGTTGGATGCACCATATCTATCTCTGATCAGGACAATCCATGGCTTCAAATCTCCTTGCAAGAGTTTAACAGCCCATTTAAGTAGCAAGGCATCATTAAAGTGTTTCAGGGATTTAGTCCCAAGTCCACCCTTATCTTTTGGACAACAAATCTGATCCCATTTGAGTGGCTACAAGAATCTGCCCTCATGTTTAGCTCCCTTCCAAAAGAACCTCTTCCTCATCACATCCAACCTTTTCCAAATGGATTTAGGTGCTTTAAATATGGAAAAGTAGAAAATAGGGATGGAGGTGATCACAGAGTTGAGCAAGATAAGCCTTCCACCTTTGGAGAGGAAACTGCTATGCCATCCATCTAATTTCACTGAAATCTTGTCAAAAAGGCAGCTCCAATCACTCTTCTTCATCCTGGAACACCTCAAAGGCAGCCCTAGATATCTAATAGGAAGACTGATGTGGGGAGTCATCAAAATAGCTGCTAAGGCTCCTTACTCCTCCTCAGGTAAGCCAAAGCAGACCAAACTAGACTTCTCCCTATTCAACGTCAAGCCAGAGAGCTCACCAAAGATATTAATCATATGATGCAAAGCCAATGCTTCATCCATAGACCCTTCAACAAAAAAAAATAGTATCATCAGCATACTGAAGAATGGGAGCCAGATTACTCCTGCATGATAAAGAATATCCTCTAATAAGTCCAGCTTCAGCAAGCTTACAAGCATACCAAGCCAAGCTGTCAACTGCCAAATTGAAGATCAGGGGAGCCAGGGGACAACCTTGCCTGATACCATATTGGGGCTGAATCCATGATCCACAGGGCTTTCCATTTATTAGGGGGGTGAAGGAGGCAGTGGTGATACATCTTTTTACCCAACAGATCCAAGTAGAAGGAAAGCCACTTCTTTTAAGCACATCCCACAGATAAGGCCAACTGATGGAGTCATAAGCTTTACGAAATTCAACCTTGCAAAGGAAGGCCTTGCATCTTCTCTTATGCCAACCACAAATCATCTCTTGGGCCATAAAAATGATTCTTGTAGAGATCTGCCAGGGAGGAAGGCTGATTGAGCAGGATGGATCAAATCTTGCAAAACAGGCCTCAATCTATTGGCCAGGACTTTGCCAATCACCAAGTACAAAGAGTGAAAGAGGGAATAGGTCTAAACTCTTGAAAAGATTCAGCACCCGGGGTCTTTGGCAAAAGAAATAGATAGGACATACTTACTCTTTCAAAGCCAAAATTGGCATTCTCAAACTCTCTGATCATTTCCATAACCTCAGTGCCCACAATGTCCCATAATTCTTTATAGAAGAAAACTTGGATTCCATCAAGCCCAGGCGATCCTTCACAATTGAGATCTTTAATGGCCTTCAAGACTTCAGTTTCAGACATAGGTTCAATCAGGCTGGACGCCTGACACTCAGTAATTTTAGGTAGATCACTAGCTTCCATCCTCCAACTACCACTACCTGCAGCTCTTGAAGATTCCTTGAAATACCTGATAGCCTCAGCTCTGATATCAGAGATGGAGGTAATTCTCCGCCCCTCTTTAACAATTGAAGAGATTAGATTAGTTCTTCTCCTAGAACTGGTAGCCAAGTGAAAGAATTTAGTGTTTGCATCCCCCTCACTTAGCCATAGCTGCCTTGATCGTTCCCTCCAATCCATCTCCAGTTTCCGGTCTTCTTCAACCACCACCCCCTGCCACCTCCTTCTATCAGCAAAGTCCAACTCAGACAGCTGAGCCACAGCTTCCTTGGTATCTAGTTCTTGAATCTTCAGCAAAGCCTCTCGACGTTTCTGATGTCTGAGGACAGAGACAATATCACCATATTCCTTCAGCATACCTTTCAAAGCCACAATCTTGGAAGCCCATCTAAAGGTAGCCATGCCTTCACCCTGTGTCACCTCCACCAACCAGTAAACTTGTTTCTGAATCTTGGCTCCCTTAGCCATGACTTCCTAAATTTGAAGTAGGATCCAGCCAACAGCCGTTCACCATTGTCCCATACCAAGGGTGTTTGGTCAGAGAAGGGACGTTCAAGGCCACAAACAAAGGACAACTGGAAGAGATCCATCAACTCAGCATTGCCAAAAAACCTATCAATCTTGGACATGAGTCCATTACCATTCCTCCAAGTGAATTCAGAACCTGAAGAGGGGAACTCACACAATCTCAAAGCTTGGACCATCAAATGGAATCTAGTGGCAGAGCTGTCCACCACCCCATTGGGTCTGTCACTCCCCATCAAAATATAATTGAAGTCCCCTCCAACAAGCCAAATTGCCCCATTTACAAAATTTGCAGCCAGGCTCCAATCCTCCCACAACTCCTACCTCCTGCTAGGGTCATTAGGACCATACACACCTGTCACAAAGAAATCATTGTCCCCCTGGCCTCTTTTGAACTTGCAAGTCAAAAGGTGCCTAGCCACAGAAACCAAAGCTAATATTGATTGTAAATCTAGCAGTATGGAATTTAAATTTGCGATAAAAAATGTAGATCAATATTTTTATGGCCACTAAACAATTTGAGGATTGTGGAATGATTGAGGATTATGATGTTTTGGATCATAATGGTGAATATTTTTTGAACCTAGGAGCTTCCCAATCCAATCCTCTAGGTCTTAACTCCTAAACCAACCAAAAGGTCAATCACCCTATCACTGAGTTGATTACATGACCTCTTGAGGATGATCTTGATCCACTTTTGGACCTACCTTCTCAAGGACCTAGACCTAAATTTAAACCTCTTCTTGATTATTTGAAGTATGTCTTCCTAGGATATAATCAGACCTATCTTGTGATTATCAGCTCTTACCTGACCCAAACTCAAGAAGATCAACTAATTCAAGTTTTGGGAAGGAATAGAAAAGCAATTGGCTAGACATTGGATGATTTAAAGGGAATCAGTCCTACCTACTGTACTCACAGAATATATGTTGAGGAAGGATCTAAACTCTCCTGGGAAATGTAGAGACGGTTGAATCCAAATATGCGAGAGGTTGTAAAATAAAAGATAATAAAGTGGTTAGATGCAGGAATAATCTCCCTGATCTCTGATAGTCTGTGGATTAGATTGTATAAGTGGTTCCTAAAAATAATGGGCTAACTGTGATTACAAATGATAAAGGAGAATCGATTCCAACCTACATTGCTTCCTCTTGGAGGGTTTGTAATGATTATAGGAAGTTGAATTTTGCAATTAAGAATGACCACTTTCCACTTCCCTTTATCGATCAAATTCTTGAAAGATTAACTAGCCAAAAGTTCTTCTATTTCCTTGATAGCTATTCTGGTTACAACCAAGTAGCTATCCAACTAAATGATCAAGACGAAACCACTTTCATCTGTCCTTACGGAACCTTTGCATTCCATAGGATGCCTTTTAGACTCTATAATGCACCAGCAAGCTTTCAATGGTGTATGCTTGCTTACTTTTCAAATATGGTGGGTGATTTCATTGAAATTTTCATGGATGATTTCCCTGTGTTTGGGGATTCTTTTGAAAACTGTTTGATTCATCTTGAGAGGACTCTGCAGAAACTTATGGAGGTTAATCTTGTCCTATCTTGGGAAAAGAGTCACTTCATGGTTAGGGAGGGTATTGTCCTTGGCCATGTAGTGTTTCAAAGAGGAATTGAAGTAGATAAAGCCAAGGTGGACACTATTACTCAACTCCCAAAACCTTTAATGGTTAAACAAGTGCGTTCATTCTTGGACGCACTGAATTTCGTCGTCTATTTATCGAAGATTTTTCTAAGGTGGCTAGGCCCTTAAGTAATCTCTAGACTAAAGATCATACTTTTGATTTTGATTTTGAATGTCTTAGGGCCATTAATCTTTTAAAGGAGGCCATTGCTCAATCAAATATCTTACAACCTCCTAATTGGGATCAGGATTTTGAAATCATGACCAATGCTTCTGAATTTGCTGTCAGTGCGGTCTTAGGGAAAAGGATTCCTTAAAAACCTTCTGTGATTTACTACACTAGTAAGACTCTTGATGAGGCTCAAAGAAATTATACCACTATAGAAAAAGAGCTACTAGCTGTAGTGCTTGCTTTAGAGAAATTTAGACCTTATCTACTTGGATCTCATGCGATTATGTTCATCGACCATGATGCATTAAGGCATCTAATGTCTAGGAAGGATGAAATGACCCACTTAATTAGATGGATCCTTCTACTTCAAGAATTTGATCTCAAGATTTGAGACAAATCAGGTGCCCAAAATGTAGTAGTAGACCACCTCTATTGAATCCTTATAGAAAATTTGACTCCTGAATTCTCTGATTCCTTCCATGATAAATAATCTTAACATTTGTAAACTACCCTAGTTTGCAGACTTGGTTAATTACTTGGCAATTAGCCAAATACCCTCTAATTGGCCTAAGCAAAGGTGGGATAAATTGATTTCTCATGCCAAGTATTATTTTTGGGAAGAGACAAAACTATTCCGAGTTTCTACGGATCAGGTTATCCATCATGTTCTGGACAATGAGATCGCAAGCGTACTCAAATTCTACCATAGTATCGCTTGTGGGGGTCACTTCTATGGGAAGAATACGATAGCTAAAGTACTTCAAAGTGGATTATTCTGGCTGTTTTTATTCCGTGACTCTTTCAATTTTTTCGGTGATGTACTAGATGACAAACTTTAGGCAACGTGACCTGATTAGCCCATATTTGTGGGCTATTTAGGTATTTGAATGCCTAGACATTAAGTTAATTTTAAGATGTATTTAGCATGCATTAGGATATAAATACATTAATTATACATTTGTTTCATGCATCACATTTTTATGTAAATTAGATCTTGGCATGCATTAGCTTAGTCTTTAATTTAGTTTGCATTTTAATTTAGTGAGCATTATACACATTACACGCATTCCATAAAATTAGATATTTTATAAGGCTTTGTATATAAATAAGCCAATCTTTTATTTGTTTATTTATCTCTTTCTTTTCCCATAGGACTCTTCAGTCGAGCCACCATGCAACAGCTATGACCTTGGTAATCAAGGAGAAATCCACTCGTCCCTGCAAGGAAGAAATGGGAAAAGTTGATTTTGCTCCCTCATGACTCCATTCAAAAGATGCTAGCTGCTATAAGAGGAAGGAGGAGGCTGCGGAGAGGGGTAGGCCACCACCCCCCATTCACCATTGTGCAAAGCTCGAAGCTCCTCCCATTCCACCACCGTGGGCCTCTTCCATAGCAAAGCCTCACCACGGTAGGCATGTGCAGCCACAATCCACACCGCCACCTGCGAGCCTTGCAATTCCATCATCGTGCACACCATCTCCTCATCATCACCTCCAACAGCACCACCAACTCCACGCACCACCACTATTCATCTTCTTCCCCATCTTTTTCTTCCTCTATTTTTCCACCACCAAGAAGAACACAACCATCATTCTTACACCAACCCACTACCGCCACCTCCAACAGTTGCCAGCACCCTCAGCCACGCACGACTACACGTAGCTACACATGCACACACACTGCCTGCCTGAGCCTTACTGCACATGGTTCGCCATGAAAATGCACCAACAGAGCTGCTTACAAGCACCACACTCCAACGTGCAACCCCAACTGTGTGCACGTTCCTTTCCTCTCCGTGTGCTCCTCTAGCAGCAAGTAGCACCACCACTTGCACCCTCTTCTCCAACATAGCAGCAGTAGGAAGAGCTCCACTGTCGGATACCCACATAAGCCTCCTCTTTGACCGGCCACCTCCAATGCCCTCATGACTCGCCGCCACCACTGTCGCGTAGCCCTCAGAGGACTTGTCCTTCATCGCAAGCCTCAACTCCGACCTTGGCTTCCTCCTCGCACACAAGCTCGGGGAAGAAATCCCCTATTTGGGTTATATTTCATTCTATGGGATATTTTTAATTAAAATAATATTTTTGTGTGGCTCATTTGCATGGAACCTCTTCACCTTTTGCATAAAGCTAATTTGAAGCTTGAGCTTCATTGTTATCTTAATTTAAAGGGGTTTTGGCCTCATTTCTTAGAGATTTCTTTGGTGAACATTAGTTTGATCCGTGCGAATTTTAATAAGCTAGTGCCTTGTTGTGGACACGACCCACTCCATCAGCGAGTGGTTTAATTTTAATTATTTTGATTAGTGATTTTTCACCACATAACTAAATACAACTACGCGTCATTTTATGTGCAAAACTAAATTGAAAGTGAAAATGGTCCCATCAAATGGCATCATTGCAGGGGAAGCAACGGGCCTGTTAAACTCGAACTTATTTATTTATTTGATCCCACATTATTTTTAACGCATATTTAGCTTCGATCTTTTTGGTATGAGGTACACATATCTCCTACATCTTGCTGCATCAGCCTCAGGGATCAGGTGACCCTTGACACCACACATTGGGAGCATCATAGCTGCCATGTGCATAATTGAGGTGGACCTTGAGCCATGATTCAATGGAGAACATTTTGAGGGAGCTACAATCGTCATCTCCTCCATTCCGAGTAGATAGAATTTAGGTTTGAGAACTTTATTTTTTTCTTTATTTTCACACATTCATTCATTGGAAGACCCTTGTTCTGGGTAAATCTTTAGGGGTTTGTTTCCCGACTTTCTTTTAGGCCTGTGTTGGGTAATTTTTTGGGAGCATGTTCCCTTTTCTTTAGATCTAGGTTTTCATTTTATTTTATGGTTGTTTATGATTTCCTTTGTTTATGCATAAGTAGGTAAAGAAAAAAAAAGAAAAAACAAAATAAAACATGAGCTACCTACTAGAAGCTGCATGCCCCTAGGTCGTACCATAATGGTGTGTATGACAGCATCTAGATTTCATTTATATTGCATTGTGTGCATCTTGCATTGCTGATCGTTGGAGGGAAGGTACGTCCACTCTCTTTGAATATATATTTGTTCGTGCATTTGCATTTGGATTTAATTCCTAGACCACATAATTTGTCTTGGAATGATCTAACAAAGTAGTCACATTAAAGCTTTTGAAAAAGGGCTAATTAAAGGAGGAACATTTAAAAATCAAGGACTTGATTTTCAAACTTGGTGTGCGATTCAAAATTCTTTTATGATGGATGCACACGTGCATGCTTTGAGCACCAAGGCACACATATAGTCACTTCATAAGTCTTGAGCTGCTAGGAAAGAGCCCTCCTACTACTAGGGTCTAAAGTGACCTGAACTTTAGCTTGAAGGTTCAAACAACTACAAAATTGCTGATTGAGGGTAGTTAAGAAGCACTGCAAAAGCACCACTTCAAAGGAATGGACGGCCATGATGGTGCCATGTGGCACCATCACAGCCACCTAAATCGGCTGCAGCATCACTTCCCATCCTCTGAAGGTGCGGGCAAGGCAAGATCTGGGCCGTTGGATCTTGATCCAACGACCGTGAGTGCATGCAGTTAAAACGTAAGCGCGACAAAGAGGAGACACTAGCACAACAGTCGAGCGCCCTTATGCAAGAGCGGGGTGCAAGTTCAACTCGCGATCTGCGACATGTGCGCGTTTAATCTTGACCACGCGATCGGCTGTGGATGGCCTAGATCGCCCAATCGGGTGCACACGCGATCAGATGCACCACCTCGCGCCCAATCGCACATGTAGGCGGCACAGCTGAAGCGGGTGAGGAGTGATCTCAGCCGTCCGATTTCACGATCGGACAACTGAGATTTCTTGGACGTGGGCAGGCATTGAGTGCGTGACAGGCGAGGAGGTGGGCATGCGTGCTAGGCTACGGCGACGTGGGGTCTTTAGTGATGCTTAAATCCGTCACTAAATAACCCCTCATTTAATGTTTTAACTATGTAATGACCAAATTGCCCCCTATCCTTTAAACTATAAAAGGAGACCCCTACTAGTCGGGCATGCTTCACGTGTTAGAAACAGGGGTTACAAGTAACCTATCGTCGTAGTTGCAAAACACGTCGATCAAATAAAATTTATACCAAAACTCCAAGGGAGTCCCGGGTCGAACACAGGGAGGCGACGCTTACTTTATTGAAAATCACACTTCATTTCGTTTCTTTTTGGTTTTTTAATGTTTTGATATTTTTTTTTGTATTTTTGTAATAAAAGAAATCAAGCAAATGTATCACAAGATAGAGATCTAGAACAAATCTGATATATATTACTTCTAATGTCAATTACAAGAAACTATGAAAGCATATAAAAAGAGGGAGGTGAGAGGAAATCTCCTGAATCGGCTGTTCGGCGAGACGACGGCGCCTGGCGGAAGCTCGGATGAAGGAGGTGAGGAGCGGGATGACGTAGGTGAGATGTTGGAGGACGTCGGGTTGAGGAAAGCTTCGACGTAGCTCCGGAATGGAGGTGAGAAGACGGAGGTGATCTGCTACCGGAATGGAGGTGGGAGGACAGCTCCAAGGTGACCTATGAAGGGAGATGGGAAGTTGGAGGAGTATTTGGTGGGGCAGAGTTTCGCTACACTAATAGGCACCTTGGGAGCTCGAGAACAAACTCTAATGGAGCGTTGGTAGGCTTGCAAGAGCTTGGGAGTAGGTGGGAGTAGAGTAGGTAGAGATGGCTTGGGAGGGAGGGGGTGAAGGCCCTTTTATAGTGGTGGAGAAGAGGCTAAAAATGGATAATGGACCTCTAGCGACCTCCAGACCGTCGCTGGAAACGTTGCTGTAGACAGCTCACCTCCACCCACTCCCATAGCTGGCTCTGCTGGCTTGCAATGAAACAGCGACAGCTGTAAGCATCGCTGTAGGTCAGTCCTGCTGTCGCTGAAAGCTGGTGCCAACTGCCCCTTGCGCCCGCGCTGCCTGCCCTGCTCTTCACGCACGCTGACCGCATGCCCAGCTATGTGCCCGTGTGCTGTGCGCTGGCATGCACGCTTGCAATGCGTTGGCCCACGCGTGCGCACGCGCTGTCGCTACGCTACGCTCCAAACGCCCGTCCAATTGCAAATTGGAGCGGCTGCTGGGAATCGAAGCCGTGCCTCTCCTTTGCAAGCCACTACATTAACCAGTGTGCCACGTCGCCTTATGGCCGGGTTCCCAGGGCAGACGCTTCCCAGCCGTTGGATCTTGATCCAACAGCTAGGATTAATGGTGCAGATGATGAGGGAGAGTGGGCGGTGGCTGCTGGCCGGGTTTGGGCGGCCTGGATGGCGCCACGTGGCACCATCTGGATCGTCCATCTTCTTCTTCTTGCATAGGGTGCCACAGTGCTCAGATCAAGATGATTTTTGCGATGTCGGACTGCGATCGTCGCTCTGGATCCATCCGTACGGTCGGATTTCCATCTGAAACCCGTATGGATGTTGCATTGCCCCCCTGACCATATAAAATGAAGGAATTAATATATAAAATATACTACTTTCCTAAATGCCATACAATGGATGTTATGCAATATTTATAACATGATCTGCAATGCTAAGTCTAAGAACTATCAAAAATAAGCAATTTATCTTGAATTTATGTGTGTTCATCATACCCCCATGCTTACTTTTTGCTAGTTCCTAGCAAAATTAACCTAAATGCTACATAAAAGTAGAATCAGGGTTTGAGTAATTAGGCAAGATTCATTGATTACTTTAGAAAATCTCATCCCCAGGACCTAATTACAATAACTCAACAGTGCCTGGGTGCCTACCAGAATACCGACTGTTCGAGCCCTTACCTTATTTGAGAAAATTTTATTTTTATTTTTTTTGTTTTTGTACTTTTGGAGTTTGAGAGTTACGGGACAACTTTTTACGGCTATGCGACCCGCCCAAGACTCGAAAAGGACTCTAAGTGCTAAGCATCTTTGTGAAAAAAGTGATAGACTCACAAAACGGCCGTTAAGACGGACTTCGGGTTTATACGACCCTAGGTGACCTTGCCTAAAGGTTTATCTTTATGATTGGTAGCTTTCTCCCTACTTCTTTTATTTCTGGGGTCAACACAAGGGTGAGTCCAGTGTATAGCTCCCCAGTTTATTCTACTTCCCCGCTTCTTCCCTAAGTGTTTTGGGAATTATTGTGCATTTATTTGTTTATGAGATGGGTTCTGGACAACCGGCCGATGAGCTGTTACCATCGACAACTTGCCAGCCATACTCGTGCAGTGAAGTGTGGTTTTATTTTGTTTATTTCTTTTTTCTCTTTTTTTTCTCTCTTTTTTTTTTATATGTAGGTGGCTTCCCTGATCTATGATTTACCTAAAGGCAGTACAGCGAAAACGGTCTTGTGGCTGGGCTCTGGACAACCGGCCGATGAGCTGTTACCACCGACAACTTGCCAGCCATACCACCCAAGTCGGTCCATTAGCTACCCAATTTCCATAAAAATCGTCGGAAAGTGAGTCAGTGTAAAATAGTGTGTAGATGCTTAGGTTAAAGTCCCCCCAAATCAGAGGGCGGGTTGATAAGTCGCATACTTATCATCCCAAATTATTTAACAAATTAAAATAAATTTTAATTGGCGAGGACTCGAGACTAAATCCACATTCGAGTGGGCACCCAAGCTAATTAAGCCTGAAGACTTGAAGAGTCTAAGTGTTCAGGTCTCAAAGAATCAATTCCTAAAGTTTACAACTCCTAGTGCCTAAGTTCTCGTCTCCTGATTCTATTTTTTTTTTAATCATTTATTATTTTTTATTATTGTATTATTTTTTTCTTTTTTTCTTTTTTTTTTAAACAAGAATCAAATAACAGAAAATCACTGTTACAGCTGACACAATGGTTATAAACGATGTCCACCCCCCCATGCTTAGCTATTGCAATGTCCTCATTGTAAAAGAAAAAAAATGAAAGCATGCAAGAGAGTAGAAGTGGAAGAATAGCACCTGGTTTCCGTGAGACTCAGGTCAACTTGGAACAGTCTTTACATGTGCTGAGTTTAGTGCCTTCAGCTGGGCGATGATTAGCCTGCAGTGGTTATGGCAAGGTAAGAGCAACCTTCTCCGAGACGGGTTCAAGGAGCACATGGTCAATAAAGGGTTTGAGACGCTGCCCATTGACCTTGAAAATATTACCCATCTTTGGGTCGGAGATTTCAACAGCCCCATTAGGAAAAATTTGCTCAATAACAAATGGGCCGCCCCACTTAGACCTGAGTTTACCAGGGAAAAGCTTCAATCGAGAATCGAAAAGCCAAACCTTCTGGTTTGGCTCAAAGCTCTTACGTGAAATCATCTGGTCAAGGAGAGCTTTGGTCCTTGCCTTATAGATTCTGGCATTTTCATAAGCATCATTTCGAAGCTCCTCCAACTCAGATAGTTGGAGTTTCCTGGTTTTCTCGGCCAACTCGAGGTCCACATTACATTTCTTGATGGCCCAAAATGCTCGGTGTTCAAGTTCTATGAGCAAGTGACATGCCTTCCCAAACACTAGACGGTACGGAGACATACCGATAGGCATTTTGTATGCTGTATGGTAAGCCCAAAGAGCATCATCTAGCTTTTCGGTCCAATCCTTCCTATCGGGCCTAACAGTTTTCTGCAAAATGTTCTTGATCTCCCGATTGGAGATCTCAGCCTGTCCGTTCGTCTGAGGGTGGTAAGGTGTGGAAATCCGATGGCTCACCCCGTATTTCCCCAGTAAATTCCAAAACTGGGCATGAGTGAAATGTGTGCCACCATCACTGATAATTGCCCTAGGAACCCCGAACCGACTGAAGATATTTCTCTTCACAAAATAGATGACCACCTTGTGGTCATTGGTCTGGGTGGGAATTGCCTCAATCCACTTGGACACGCAATCAACAGCGATCAGAATATACTGGTGTCCAAATGAAGGAGGGAAGGGTCCCATAAAGTCGATGCCCCAAATGTCAAAAATTTCGACAGAAAGAATTGGGTTCAAGGGCATCATATTCTCTTAGCCATGTTCCCGAGTGTCTGGCATCGGGTGCATGACCTAGAGAATTCCTAGGCATCCCTAAATAATGACGGCCAATAGAATCCAGATTGCAAAATTTTTGCAGCCATCTTTTTCCTGGAAAAGTGTCCACCACAAGCAGATGTGTGACAGAACTCAAGTATGCTATGGAATTCGACTTCCTGGATGCATCGGCGAATAATCTGATCAGCGCCAATGCAGTACAACTCAGGATCATCCCAAAAATAATACTTGGCCTCAGATACAAGTCTATCCCATTGTTGTTTGGTCCAATCCTGGGGAATTTGACCAATAGCCAAATAATTGACAATATTCGCAAACTAGGGGGTTCGGATTCCTGAGATTGTGAGGATAGTTTCATCCGAAAAGGTATTAGAGATCGGAACATCCGGATGAGGGGAATCAATTATGATTCTCGAAAGGTGATCCGCCACTACATTTTGTGCCTTGGCTTTATCCCTGATTTCAAGATCAAACTCTTGAAGCAGCAGAATCCAGCGAATAAGCCGGGGTTTGGCATCCTTTTTGGCCAAGAGATGTTTTAAGGCCGAGTGGTCGGTATAGATGATGATGCGAGAACCTAACAAATAAGCCCTGAATTTTTCTAGAGCAAAAACTACAGCTAGCAATTCTTTTTCAGTAACGGTGTAATTCCTCTGGGCCTCGTCCAGAGTTTTGCTAGCGTAGTAAATCACAGAGGGCTTTTTCTCAATCTTTTGACCCAAGACTGCCCTAATGGCATAATGAGATGCATCAGCCATAATCTCAAATGGGGCTATCTCGATCGGAGGTTGCAATACCGGGGCACAGGTGACGGCTATTTTTAATAAATCAAATGCCTTATGTTCGTACGCTTTTGTGCGGGTTTTAAAGAGAATATGACGTTGTAGTATAGCCGACAAAGCGTTCAAACAAATAGAGAATTTTATTACTCGAAAATCGGAGTATCCGAGGTCGAACACAGGGAGCAAATGGAATTTACTACTAATCATAATGTAATTGAACACTCTAATTTACTCAAAACTGGAATTCAGAGGTATCTAAAAAAATAATTCAGACAAGAGTCAAATTGGACGTCTGATCTTGGGATCAGACGTCTTAAAAGTGTTTTCCCTTTTCCTTTTGATTATTCTTCTTCTTCTGATCTTGCTTTCTTTCTTCTTTTGCAAACTCTTTTTCTTCTTCATCTTCTATCTTGGCTTCTCTTCTTCTTTCTCTTCTCTCATTCTGCTTTGCTTCTTTTCTTGTGAAGGCTTCTTTCCTTCTCCTTCTCTTCTCTGCCTTGCCGTCCTTCTCCTTTGGTCCTTCTGTTCTTCCTACCTTTCCTTCTTCCTTCTCTCGGCCAAGTCTTTCTTCCTCAACGTTTAGCCTGTGCCTACACAGAGCAAAACCTACCCCTTTCCCTCTACCCGCGCATCTCTCTCTCACAGATTCACTCAAACACGCTCTCCCAGAGCCACAAGGGTAATCAGGTCGGATTCGCACCCGGGACTAGGCGCACCTGTAGGTGGTGATGCGTGAGGAGTGCGTAGGTTTGGGTCGGGTCGGATCCCGCCAGATCCGCGAGATGAAACTGCGGACGAGGCGAGCGTGAGGGCAAGTGAGGGACCTCACCCCTGTGCTTTCGGAGGTGGTAAGCATAAAACACAAATTCAACTTATAGCATACACGCGCCTCGCGATTCCACGATGTGGGACTAAAGGTTCTGCCCTGATTTTGCGCGCGCCCGCTGACCTACGTGCAATCGCCACAGCTGCTGGCTTTGCAGCGCCCCTGGCTGGACTCGAGGCACTTTACGATGCTTGCCCGAATATGCAGCACCTGAAGACTGGAGCTGCTGACGCCTGGAGCTGCTGCGAAGCTGCTTCAACCTTCGTCAATGGCGGCAGGAGCTGAAATCTTGTCAGACACAAAGCGAGCCTCTCGGCTCAATTAGACCAGCTAGGGAACTTCACCGTAGCACGGCGAAGGTGGTGAGCCATGCTGCAGGCCGTAGGATGGCCTAGGCGTGCGTGCCTAGGTCAACCTATGGCCGGATATGTGGGGTTGTTCGGGGGCTACTGTGGATGTGCGGAGTGGCAGTGGAGGGGTGGAATGTGTTCCTGGTGGTGAGGCGGAGCTTACGAGATGGTCGGCGAGCCGTGTGTAGGGGCGGAATGGTGGGAGCAGCTTGCCGGAGGTCGGTCGGTGATGTGGAAGATGAGGGTGGACAGCGTCGGTCGAGGGTCGATTAGATGAGATAACAGGGGGAAAAGAGAGAGAGGACTACGGGGAATAGTCCTAACCTAATTGTAGGGACGAAGGAGGACGGAGGGCGAACAGCTGTACCAGTTGTCGCCAGAGAAGACGCTGCCTAGTGGGGGAGAACGGCGGCGACGACGGGGCTAAGGCGGCATGCGCGGGTACTGCGCGACGCGGAGGAGAGTCAGGAAGATAACTTTGCCACTCGTTTTGTGGCAGAGCGAAGAGGGAGGGGAGGGGGGCTCGCCGGAGCTTGCTGGGAACTTTGGCCGGGCAGGAGGAGATGAATTGGAGGTGGAAACTTTGCCAAATCAAGCTAAAGATCTGCGGCCAGGCTTAGAGGTTCTTTTATAGGCACTGGGCCGTGCGAAGAGGTGGAATGGTCACGCCTATTGCCTCTGATGGATCGTCGGAGTAGGAAATAGGTTAAGATACCCAAATCCCTCGTGCGTTCGCATGAAAGATTGGGTTCACACCAGAGATTGTAATTGGCTTTAGAAGGAAGGGAATTCCTCAGGGAATCTCCCTTCCATTTCTGGGAGAGAATCTCTGAGGAATCAGAGAGTAATCCCTCTCTAAACCTCGCCGAAGCTTGGTTCTGCCCTAACAATGGCGGCAGGACCTGATTGCAAAGGTGGTGAGGAACTTAGGGGGCTCTCTGCAAAGATATTCAAAAGATATGGACCAAATTGTGATTTAGGTGTACTAAATTGCAAAGTAGGCCAGGATGACCTCCCCTTAGGTCCAAATTTTGGTACAAACCTAATTTGGACCTAAGGAATCCAATGGTGAAGTTGGATTTTTATCTCATTTATCCCATTTGACCTATGTTTTGCCTCTGAGACATCCCGTTTATGTACTGCAATGGTAAAATTGCAGTTTTAACCTTTATTTCATGTTTTCTTCTCAGAGCACTTGTTCCTTCAGTTAAGCCTTCTTCTAGGTTATGTAGGAGCTTTTATATTCTTTATTGGGTCAAGATGAGCTAGTTATTGCTCATGATGAGGCTCTCATCATACCCCCATGCCTAGCTTTTGCTAGTCCCTTAGCAAAATTTCAAGGTTTTAACTTCTGTTCTAGACCCTGAGTGTAAGTGCCTTTCTTTTTCCTTTGTGATTAGGTAGGAATGCCGACAATAGGCCTAGAGGTATTCAAGTACCAACCAAAATCCGGACCTGTTTCGCTTTAGCCTCGGTCCTTCCCAAAGGTTTCTATGGCCACAGAAGCTAACCTAGGGTTTGTTGGACTTCGCGGTTAAAGCACCCGTGCTTGAGACATTTTTAGCCTAAGTTCAGTTTGCAGTGCATTTTTTTTGTAAGAGAGAGATAGAGGATTTATTTGTTTGGAGAGCTTTTCTCTCTCTTTTCTTTTTATTTCTAGCTTCGAATTAGCTTCTCAACACGGTTTGTATCGGATTCCTCGTCCCCATCATCAATCCTCAAGGGTCCCTGGCTTTCGAGATTTCGAGATAATCCCACCCATGGCAACCCCCAGAACCCTGGCTTTCGAGATAATCCCGCCCATGGCATTCCGTGGCCGAATTCAGACCCTGGCGATCGACATTTCATGATAATGCCGCCCATGGTATTTGAACCAGCAGAGTGCTTACATGCCCCCAGTAGGATATTTAAATATCTTAAGAGACAAGCATCGAGGAGACGATATGTTGTTACGCATCTTCGAGGGGGATTTCCCGCCTCTCCACGCTGGGAACTCGTCCAAATCAACTTGTGCTGATTGGCCGCTCCTAATCTAGGTGACTCTTTTAGAACATTAAACGCTCGTGCGTGTTTTGGATATTTATGCGCACTGAACCAGACTGTGTGTGAATTTGGGTTGCTTAGGTTACCGAATCCCACAAACCGGAGGTCAGTTAACAAGGCCGAATACTTCCTAAGCTTTAGACCTAATACTTAAGCTTCGCATTTTCCTCAACCTCTTGAGGATTATCTAGATTTTAACGGATACGTGAATTTTTAAGCTAAAGATTCTAGCCCAAGAGGCCTAAGACCAGCGTTCTCGCTAATCTCTTGTTGTGTCGCCTTAGCACTTTTTCTTTTATTCCTTTTCTTGATTTGGTCTAGAACTTCAGTTAATTCCTTACTCTTTTACTAATGACTACTTTTTTTTCTTTCTCATTTTATGCTCCTTTTTGTCATTTTTGCTATTTTTCTCCTCCTTATGAATATGTGGCTTACAAAATTTCCTCCCTCCCCCATTTTTTTGTTCTTTTTCATAATTTTTCAATTTTTTGTGTTTTTCACATATGCAAATTTTTTGTGTGTGAGACTCCTGACTTTTTTCTTGGTTCCGTATGTATGCACTTTATCACCCCCCCATGCCTAAGTTTTGCAATGTCCTCATTGTAAACAGAGGGTGTGAATAAGTGTTGAGGTCAGGGGCTTAGAACAGGATATATCAGGTGGCTGAATGGGTCGGAAATGACTGATGCGAATGATTTTAAGCTCTGATACGTGTACCAGAAGTGGGATCAACTGTCTATGGCTGAACTCAAGGTGCAATGGACGTGGAGTACGGACGGATACTCAGACGGGTCTCTATTTTTTGGGATGATGGGTTGCCTCCCGTTAAGCGCTAAATTTAATGTCTTCAGCCGAGCGGAAAATGGGGTGGAGATGGAGTGGTCAAATCAATGGAATTTTGGAAAACAAGCACCTTAATTAAGAGCCTAGTTGGTCCAACCAGGTGCTTGTTAAGATCAGTGGGCTGATGATGCAGCCCAAGCCCAATAAATCTGGTGGGTTGATAGATGTAGATCAACAAATGTGGAACCCACCATATGCAGTGAACTTCTGATGGATATGGAAGTGAAAACTCGAGTTCAGGCTGAGTCGAATCAGCCTGGTCAAAGTAGGGTTCCGAAAAATTATCCATGTAAGGTGTGGAATCCCTATAGGGGTGATCAAAGGATGGAGGCTCCTGATTTGTGGTCTGATCAGTACCCGATACCCAGTCTAGATATGGAGTTGAATCATCTGCAAACTGCTCGGAATAGAAATTGAGTCCGGTTGCGGGTCGGGGTGGGGAACGAGATTTGATTGGTTCTGTATATGTGGAGCAGGTGGCTTCAAAGAAGATTGACATGTTATAATCAGGAGGCAGATTTTCTCCGATGTTATTGTCAGATTCGAAATCATCGGAGTGTTTGCGAAAATCAAAGTTTGAATGAGATTCCAGATCATGAGTTCCACCATAGAATAAATCGTATGTTGTATATTCAACACCCTGACTGGGATCTAGCCTAAATGTTAAATCTCAGCTTAAAAGGGTATCCTTATCTGGTAGAGGCTCATATTCTAAGCTAGTAGGGCGGACCCAATTGAAACCCTGCTTGTCCAACTCCTCGATTTCTGTGTCGTAGATTGGCATGACTTCCGAAAAATTGATTTGTTACTCTGAGGAGGTTGGTGAGGGATATTCATCAAATCGAGGCCCAAAATCATATTCTTCATTAAAAGATTTATCTTCTTCATCTGGGGCCTTGAAATCTTCAAAATATGTTTCAGATCTAGGCTCTAGGCTTAGGATGTGGGTTGAATTACTAGAATTTAGGTCTGAATAACCTTCGAGGGTCACCTTATCAGAATAAGGGACGGAATTTACACCCTCGAGAGGTTCAGTTCTACTCTCATACTTGCAGGAGTCTTGGGATTCTAAAATGGGCTCATCATGGTCTTTTCCTGCATTCGGAGCTTCCCAACCTTCTTCAATATCAGGTGCGTTATACTCCATCTGGGTTGGGAATCCACAACCATTTTGTGCCTCAAACCCGAGATCAGATTTATCCTTGATGTTGTCCCAAGATAGTTCATCCTCTGTTGGTGGTATGTACGGGTATTCCTAATCAATCACTTGTTTTATTAATCTCATTATCTCTTCCCGATTTTCAAGACTATCTTGGTGTTGCTTCCAAAGTTGAGGATTTGTCATACATTGAAGGTATTCACTATTGTGCAATTTTTCTATCTCAATGTATGCAGTAATGAGCAAGTCACGGGTTGATCCTTTGTTGGCTTCTGCTAATAGTACTTGGGCACAAGTTATGATAAAGGTTGTGGTTGTTGGGATATCAACCTGAATGTTTCCTACTGCTGTTGAGGTTTCTTCATTTTCATAGAATTTCATGGCATGCTCAATCATTTTATCTCTCATGGATCTCTGATATTCAGGTTTCTTGAATGGTGGTCCTAGGTGGTTTGGCTGCATTCTTGGATCAGGTGGTGGAGTCAAGATGTAGAATCAAGTTATGAATCACGATGTGTTATGAAGCGATCAGATCTGGAAAATGAGTCCCACTGAAAATGTGTATGTGTGCTCTAAAGAGAAAAGATGAGGGACTGGAGATGTTCTTGACCCAATCAAGACACCCAAAGTTGTTTGGATGACTATGGAGGTTCGGGGCGGATGGAGCCCTGGATCAGAAGATTATCCACCTGAGAATTACCTGGGTAGCTAGAGAGGGAGAGTCCCGCAAAGGCCCCTACACGGTAGAGCGTCCCTACGGGTTACAGGGTTTCCCCCACCTGACCTCTCTTGTCATTGAGATTCCAGGTAGACCAGAATGGGGACCTTGACCTCTTAAGTCTATCACTTTTTATTTCAAAGGTGCTTTTAGGGTTCTCACTTGAACTTTAGATGTTTTTGGTATTGTGACCTAATTTAGAGGTTGGTTGACCCAAGGGGTCAACTTCACCTGACCTGTCCTATAGATGGTAGAATGATTCTAAGTTTGGAGCCTAGAGATCACCCTAATTTGACTCCCAGGTTATTAGGTCCAAAAATTTTAAGATTCAAGTGATTTTAGAGCTCAATTTTAGGGTTTGTCTTATTTAGCTCTCTTCAATCAAGGGCTTGGCTAGCACACTGATGCGGGAGGGTTTATTTCCTTTTATACAGGCATGTGTGACTAGCGCTTCAAGACCCCAATGTGGAAACCCTAATTTGGTTCTATTTCCAATCCTCTTTTCTTTTTCACAAAAGTTCTCTTTGGACTTATAAACAAGAAGTGTGTGGTCCACCGAGATTAATCGTTATTTCAATTAGGCACAAGAATTTGTGGGATGGAATCTAAAAAAAATCACTCCAACTTCAAGAATATTTGCAGAAATTTTCGCAAAATCAGGAAATGTTTTGCCTTAGAGATGGTGATTACTATATAAAGAAGGCAATTGATTCCTAAATTGATTTTCTTCCTTTTGTCTTTCAAAGATTAGGGGATGATTAAGGAAGAAAAGAAATTACCTGCCCTGGAGTGGTTAACCTGCGGGAGAGATTTTCTCGTGAAGTACCTGCAAGATCACATCAAAGCAAAGTAGGGCAAGTTAGTGTTCAATATGATAAAAAGAATGTAGAGACTAGTGGTAAATTGTGCGTTGCTCCCCGGCAACGGTGCCAAAATGTTCGTATGCTTTTGTGCGGGTTTTAAAGAGAATATGACGTTGTAGTATAGCCGACAAAGCGTTCAAACAAATAGAGAATTTTATTACTCGAAAATTGGAGTATCCGAGGTCGAACACAGGGAGCAAATGGAATTTACTACTAATCAAAATGTAATTGAACACTATAATTTACTCAAAACTGGAATTCAGAGGTATCTAAAAAAATAATTCAGACAAGAGTCAAATTGGACGTCTGATCTTTGGATCAGACGTCTTAAAAGTGTTTTCCCTTTTCCTTTTGATTATTCTTCTTCTTCTTATCTTGCTTTCTTTCTTCTTTTGCAGACTCTTTTTCTTCTTCGTCTTCTGTCTTGGCTTCTCTTCTTCTTTCTCTTCTCTCTTTCTGCTTTGCTTCTTTTCTTGCGAAGGCTTCTTCTTCCTGCCTTTGTTTCTTTTCTCTTGTTTCTTCTCCGGCGAAGGGTTCTTTCCATCTCCTTCTCTTCTCTACCTTGCCTTCCTTCTCCTTTGGTCCTTCTGTTCTTCCTGCCTTTCCTTCTTCCTTCTCGCGGCCAAGTCTTTCTTCCTCAACGTTCAGCCTGTGCCTACACAGAGCAAAACCTACCCCTTTCCCTCTACCCGCGCGTCTCTCTTTCACAGATTCACTCAAACACGCTCTCCTAGAGCCACAAGGGTAATCGGGTCGGATTCGCACCTGGGACCAGGCGCACCTGCAGGTGGTGATGTGCGAGGAGTGCGTAGGTTTGGGTCGGGTCGGATCCCGCCAGATCCGCGAGATGAAACCGCGGACGAGGCGGGCATGAGGGCAAGTGAGGGACCTCACCCCTATGCTTTTGGAGGCGGTCAGCATAAAACACAAATTCAACTTATAGCATACCCGCGCCTCGCGATTCCACAATGTGGGACTAAAGGTTCTACCCTAATTTCGCGCGTGCCCGCAGACCTACGTGCAATCGCCACAGCTGCTGGCTTCGCAGCGCCCCTGGCTGGACTCGAGGCACTTTACGACACTTGCCTGATACGCAGCACCTGAAGACTGGAGCTTCTGACGCCTGGAGCTACTGCGAAGCTGCTTCAACCTTCGTCAATGGCGGCAGGAGCTGAAATCTTGTCAGACACAAAGTGAGCCTCTCGGCTCAATTAGACCAGCTAGGGACCTTCGTCGTAGCACGGCAAAGGTGGTGAGCCATCCTGCAGGCCGCAGGATGGCCTAGGCGTGCGTGCCTAGGTCAACCTATGGCCAGATGTGTGGGGTTGTTCGGGGGGCTACTGTGGATGTGCGGAGTGGCAGTGGAGTGGTGGAATGTGTTCCTGGTGGTGAGGCAGAGCTTACGAGATGATCGGCGAGCTGTGCGGAGGGGCGGAATGGTGGGAGCGGCTTGTCGGAGGTCGGTTGGCGATGTGGAAGAAGAGGGTGGACAGCGTCGGTGGAGGGTCGATTAGATGAGATAACAGGGGGAAAAGAGAGAAGGGACTATTGGGAATAGTTCTAACCTAATTGTAGGGACGAAGGAGGACGGAGGGCGGACAGCTGTACCTGCTATTGCCGGAGAAGACGCTGCCCAGTGGGGGAGAACGGCGGCGACGACGGGGCTGAGGTGGCGTACGCGGGTACTGCCCGACGTGGAGGAGAGTCAGGAAGATAACTTTTCCACTTGTTTTGTGGCAGAGCGAAGAGAGAGGGGAGGGGGGCTCTCCGGAGCTTGCTGGGAACTTTGGTCGGGCAGGAGGAGATGAATTGGAGGTGGAAACTCGGCCAAATCAAGCTAAAGATCTGCGGCCAGGCTTAGAGGTTCTTTTATAGGCACTGGGCCGCGCAGAGAGGCGGAATGGGCACGCCTATTGCCTCTGATGGATCGCCGGAGTAGGAAATAGGTTAAGATACCCAAATCCCTCACGCGTTTGCACGAGAGATTGGGTTCACACCAGATATTGTAATTGGCTTTAGAAGGAAGGGAATTCCTCAGGGAATCTCCCTTCCATTTCTGGGAGAGAATCTCTGAGGAATCCGAGAGTAATCCCTCTCTAAACCTCGCTGGAGCTTGGTTCTGCCCTAACATTGGTGGCAGGACCTGATTGCAAAGGTGGCGAGGAACTTAGGGGCTCTCTGCAAAGATATTCAAAAGATAGGGACTAAGTTATGATTTGGGTGTACTAAATTGCAAAGTAGGCCAAGATGACCTCCCCTTAGGTCTAAATTTTGGTACAAACCTAATTTGGACCTAAGGAATCCAATGGTGAAGTTGGATTTTAGGTTAGACCTCGTTTGATTAGACATTTTGTGTAAAAACCCAAATTATGTTACTTGAAGAGCTAGGACCCTAATCTAGGTCAAACTGGGTTCCAAGGGCAAAATTAAGTGTTCCAATCCCTAGAGGATGTTTTCCCATGATTTTTAGAGGATTTAATTGATTTTTATCCTGACCGAAACCTTATTAATTTAAGCAGGTCAGTTTTAGGGTTACCAAGTGTCATTTAATTCCTAGATTGCACATAAACCCATTTCTGATTGACTCAACCCACTTTTTATCTCATTTAGCCCATTTGACCTATGTTTTTGCCTCTGAGACATCCCGTTTATATACTGCAATGGTAAAATTGCAGTTTTAACATTTATTTCATGTTTTCTTCTCAGAGCACTTGTTCCTTCAGTTAAGCCTTCTTCTAGGTTATGTAGGAGCTTTTATCTTCTTTATTGGGTCAAGATGAGCTAGTTATGGCTCATGATGAGAATCTCATCACCTTACAACATGATTCATCAAAATCGAATGGCGTGTCTTTGGCCAAAAGGTTACTCAAGGGCCGAGCAACCTTCGAGAAGTCCTTAATAAATCTTCTATAAAAACCCACATGCCCAAGAAAAGAACGAATCTGTTTTACGGATGTGGGTGGAGGAAGTTTAGAGATAGCGTCCACCTTAGCTCTATCAACTTCAATTCACCGATTAGAAACCACGTGACCCAGAACGATTCCCTCCTGAGTCATAAAGTGGTTCTTTTCTCAGCTAAGGACCAGCCGTGTCTTGATGCATCTATGAAGGATCAATTCCAGGCTAGCCAGGAAAGACTCAAAAGAATCTCCAAAAATGGAGAAATCATCCATGAATACCTCAAGACAATCTGCCATCATGTCAGAAAAGATGGCCATCATGCACCTTTGAAAAGTCGCAGGCGCATTGCAAAGCCCAAATGACATTCTACAGAATGCAAAGGTTCCATAGGGACATGTGAAAGTTGTCTTTTCCTGGTCTTCGGGATGGATAGGGACTTGGTTATATCCCGAATAACCATCCAAGAAGCAAAAATATTTTTGCCCAGCTAACCTTTCTGGGATTTGATCGATAAATGGCAAGGGGAAGTGATCCTTTTTAGTGGCAATGTTCAGCTTCCTATAGTCAATACAGACTCTCCAAGCAGAAGCTGAACGAGTGGTGAAGGTTTCCCCTTTCTCATTAGTCCTAACGGTTATTCCCACCTTCTTGGGTACAATCTGAACGGGGCTAACCCACGGACTATCTGAGATTGGGTAAATAATCCTAACATCGAGCCACTTAATTATCTCCTTCTTGACCACTTCTCGCATATTCGGGTTTAGTCTCCTTTGCATTTCGCGAGAAGGGAGGGATCCATCTTCCACGAAAATACGATGATTACAATAAGATGGCTCGATCCCCCTAAGGTCATGGATGGTCCAACCAATTGCCTCCTTGTTGTTCTTAAGGACCTTAATTAACCTCAATTATTGCTCCTTAGTCAAATCAGCACTAATAATAACAGGGAGCGTGTTTTCAGGTCCTAAGAACTCATATTTCAAATTTTTGGACAATGGTTTTAATTCCAGCTGGGGTGGGTTTAGAATCGAAGGAAGGGAGGATGTTGATGAAGATTCATTAGGACGATTCAGTGGAAGAGGCTGGAAATGAACAAAATCAACAGCCTCTTTAAGATGTGGCAGGTCTACCATGGAGGAAGGTTGTAGGTTGGGTTCGCTAAAGCTAATGGAGTCCTCGAGTGCATTGATTGTCATACACGTCTCAAGATCCCGATCCTAGAGTTCCTCAATAAATCCACAATCCTCAAATCCTCTTATCACCTTAAAAATATCCAGAGTTAATTTCTTATCCCCAAAGGCAATCTCCATACTACCGCTTTCATAGTTTATGTTGGCCTTGGAGGTAGCTAGGAACGGACGCCCCAGAATGATGGGCGTGTTCCTCAAATCATTGGGTACATCCATGTCGAGGACGAGAAAATCTACGGGAAAATAGAAATCCTTGACCTTGACAATTACATCCTCAATAACGCCTCTCGGTGTGGTGACCGATCAGTCTGCTAATTGTAGCATTACTGAGGTTGGCCTGAGTTCACCTAATCCAAACTTCTCAAAAATAGAAGTGGGGATTAAGTTGATGGCTGCACCTAGGTCCAATAGTGCCCTATCAAAAGTATGTTCCCCAATAATGCATGAGATCAAGGGGGCACCTGGATCTTTCTTCTTTTGAGGAAGGTGATGCAGGATTACAGAACTTGCCTGCTCAGAGAGAATCACCTTCCTCGGAGTGGGTTCTCTTGGCTTACGCTTTTGGGTACACAGTCCCTTCAAGAATTTACCGTAAGCCAGGATGTGCTTAATAGCATCGAGGAGTGAAATATTGATCTCAACGCTCTTGAATAAATTCAAGAGCTCCTCGTTGTCGTCTAAGGTTTTCTTCTTCTTGGTTTTCAATAGGGCCTCAGGTAACGGAATATGGGTGGAATTTTCAATTTTCGATCCCTGGGCCTTATTGTCTTCTTCACGCTCCTCCTTCTCTTTCTCAAGCTCCCCAGGATTTTGACTTCTAGAAGGTAATTCTGGGTTCTGGGTCTGCTTCCCACTTCTCATGGTGACAGAGTTTGCAGAGGCATAAGGGTTTGGATCTTGAGGTGGATTAGTGAAGATTGGAGGGCCTTGGTTGGTCATGTAACCAGAAGAGGAAGAAGAGGGACCCTGCTCAACCACCTGAGCATGCGCGTGTGGGTCCATTTGATTCCCATACCCTTGGGTTCTATTGCCCTGATTTTGCACATTACGCGGGTTTGGTACGGGTTGAGATGGTAGGGATCCAGGTTGTCTAGTGTTTGCAATTAACCCTGATTGTAAGTTATCCAAGGATGTCTTCATTTGTTGCATAAGCTGAAGCATGGACCCTTGCATTTCCACCATCTGCCAGTTCAAATCAGCCTGCCCCGCGGATTGTTGGGCATTCCAAGATGGCTGATTAACCGGTCTCGGGGGCAACTGGGTGTATACTTGACCCTGACCCATGGGTTTTTGAGATGCATAGTTGCTGGGTCGAGATTGGGTCTGTTGCCCTGATTTTTCCAAGAGAAGTTAGGGTGGTTCCTCCATCCCGTGTTGAAAGTGTTGGAATACGGGTTGGACCTAACATTCTCCTGCATTGCATAAGCATCCTCATAAAACGAGGATGAAGAGAAAGAAGGATCGGAGAAACTGGGATCAAAGGCCCCAGTTTGGAACCCATATGGTTCCGAGAAATCCTGGCTCATAGGTTGAGCCGACTCGAGTTGATTCACGAATTCCCGCCCCGTGGGAGCTCGTGAGAAATGGAATCCCGAATTCTGGGATTGAGTAGGTAAAGAAGTGTTTCCTGAATTCCCAGACATCCATTCTTCCATTTTCTTAGCAACCAAGTCCATTTTATCCTGTTTATTACAAATTAATTCCATGTCAAATGAATGAGAGCCCTGGATCTCATTAGCACTTGACCTAGGTTGTTGGGACCGGTTGAAACCATCCATGGAGGCATGATTAATTGAGTTCTCACTCATTTCCTCAAACAGGTCGTATGCGCTATCTGCATCCCTGTTGAGAAAATTGCCTCCGCAGGAGGCGTCCACATGATTACGGAGTTGCTCAACCAATCCGTGATAGAAAATCTGCACGAGTTGCCATTTCGGTACCTCGTGGTGTGGACACTTCCTCAAAAGTTCCTGGAATCGCTCCTAGGCACCATGAAACAGTTCCCTCGGCTGCTGGGCGAAAGTGGTAATCGCCCGTCGCAAAGCATTGGTCCTTCCGATAGGGAAGAATTTCTTCAAGAATGTCGACTTAAGAGCGGCCCAGGTTTCAATCGGCCTTCCTATAGTCCGGTACCAATGTGCGGCCTTATCCCTGAGAGAGTGGGGGAAAAGCCTCATGATCATTTGCTCTTCATTCACATTCCTTGCTCTGGTGGTCAGAACCAACATGGTTAGATCTTCTAGGTGCTGGAACGGGTCCTCTGAGCCAAGCCCATGAAAATGCTTAATCAAACTTAAGACTTGGGGCTTCATTTCAATGTCTCCGGTGGGAATCATGACACCGGGACGTTCCCCATAGTTTGAAGGATCGTAAAAATCCTTCAAGGGCCGAGCGCCCTGACCATGCATGCGTTGGAACCATTGCTGCATCTGCTGCAATTCTTCCAACTGCCTCTGAATCAGCTCCTGCTGGTTCGGAGGCGGGGGAGGTAATTGTTGATCAGCCATGGGATCTGCTTGGATATAGCTCAACCTCTGCCTCCTTGAATGGTCTAAAGGTCCTTCCAATCTAGGGTTCAATGACCTCCTCCCAAGCATACACTAGAAGGAAGTCGGAAGGACAGGGGAAAGGAAACCCTGCAGCACAAGAATACAAGCCTGTCCTTAGATGGGGTAGCCTAAGGTCTATTGACTCTCAAAATCCATCCTAAGATTATGGACAATTTACTCTACTTATGTCTAGGCAATCCAACCAGTTAGAAGGAGGGACTGGGGAGAAGGTTCTTCCTTTGGCTTGCGCCTCCGATTCCTAGTGTACCCCCTAGCCGCAGTCGTTTGATGCTACTCCCCTAGCTAGACATCAGATTAACTAGTATAAGTAGATTAATCGTGAATAATCTCAATCTGGATCCTGATGAGCAAATGAGTCCTTAAGGCCAACGTCTAATTGATTTTAGTTAGGCTTGGGAAATTGGTGCTCTGGAATGTGATGGACCCTTAATGGGTTGTGCCCTTAATGATTTGTTTGAGAATGTGTGAATGTGCACAACCAAGAGATTTTTAAGCAAGATTATTAATGATGAGGTGAGTTTTAGGATTTGAATCTTATTTAATAGCTTTTAAGATTTAAATATTAAGTGTTCTCAACCAAGTTTTGTGAGGCAAACCAAGTTTGTTGTTGAAAGCACGTGTTCAAGTATTTTCCTTTAGAAATCAAGAAAAATATGGAGTGCCTGGCTTGACCTAATTATTGAATCCTATGGGGTAGCTAGAAAATGAACCTCTTTTAGATTAGGTGGTGCGGCCCAAACAATTCACTCAATTGGCTCAAATGCACCACCGATTAAGGCACAAAAAAAATGGTTAACCTAATATGATTTCTACTCTTTTATGTGTTGAATTCGTGTACTGGGTCCACAGGTCGGAAGCTCGGTTGAGTAGATGAAAAATTAAGTCCGATTATGTGCCTCAAATGTGGGTGTATAGAGTGTGTAAATTGATTTGTCCCACAGAAATATCTTTTTCTTTATATATATAAGATGTGGGTGAGATGGGTGAAGGTGGCAAACAAGACAAACAGAGTCTATCCTAGGGTTTATGCAAACACCTACGTAGATTAAGTCTTGGTTATGATTGTGGCAAAATGAACTAGTGGGGGGGGAGTGGGGGACACTTACAAAGTACTTTACCCGCACTTTACTCCAATCTACCACACTTGGATCTCCATGCCAGGGTACCTGCAAGACAGTAGATGAAAGACAAGTTGGGTTAGTGCTATGTAAATTCAAAGAAACGTAATAAAAAATAAAGTAAATTCCGTTGCCGTCGGGCATGCTTCGCGTGTTAAAAACTGGGGTTACAAGTAACCTATCGTTGTAGTTGCAAAACACGTCGATCAAATAAAATTTATACCGAAACTCCAAGGGAGTCCCGAGTCGAACACAGGGAGGCGACGTTTACTTTATTGAAAATCACGCTTCATTTCGTTTCTTTTTGGTTTTTTAATGTTTTGATTTTTTTGTATTTTTGTAATAAAAGAAATCAAGCAAATGTATCACAATATAGATATCTAGAACAAATCTGATATATATTACTTCTAATGTCAATTACAAGAAACTATGAAAGCATATAAAAAGAGGGAGGTGAGAGGAAATCTCCCTAATCGGCTGTTCGGCGAGACGATGGCGCCTGGCGGAAGCTCGGATGAAGGAGGTGAGGAGCGAGATGACGGAGGTGAGATGTTGGAGGACGTCGGGTTGAGGAAAGCTTCGGCGTAGCTCCGGAATGGAGGTGAGAAGACGGAGGTGATCTGCTACTGGAATGGAGGTGGGAGGATAGCTCCAAGGTGACCTATGAAGGGAGATGGGAAGTTGGAGGAGTATTTGGTGGGGCAGAGTTTCGCTACACTAATAGGCACCTTGGGAGCTCGAGAACAAACTCTAATGGAGCGTTGGTAGGCTTGCTAGAGCTTGGGAGTAGGTGGGAGTAGAGTAGGTAGAGATGGCTTGGAAGGGAGGGGGTGAAGGCCCTTTTATAGTGGTGGAGAAGAGGCTAAAAATGGATAATGGACCTCTAGCGACCTCCAGACCGTCGCTGGAAATGTTGCTGTAGACAGCACACCTCCTCCCACGCCCATAGCTGGCTCTGCTGGCTTGCAATGAAATAGCGACGGTTGTAAGCGTCGCTGTAGGTCAGTCCAGCTGTCGCTAAAAGCTGGCGCCAGCTGCCCCTTGCACCCGCGTCGCCTGCCCCGCTCTTCATGCGCGTTGATCGCGTGCCCGGCTGTGTGCGCGTGTGCTATGTGCTGGCATGCGCGCTTGCAATGCGCTGGTCCGCATGTGCGCGCGCGCGCTGCCGCTGTGCTTCGCTCCAAATGCCCATCCAATTGCAAATTGGAGCGGCTGCGGGGAATCGAACCCGCGCCTCTCCTTTGCAAGCCGCTGCGTCAACCAGTGCGCCACGTCTCCCTTTGTGTCTCGAGGAGGAAATCGATGCAGACGCTTCCCAGCCATTGGATCTTGATCCAACTGCTAGGATTAACGGTGCAGATGATGAGGGAGAGTGGGCGGTGGCTGCTGGCCGGGTTTGGGTGGCCTAGATGGTGCCACGTGGCGCCATCTAGACCGTCCGTCTTCTTCTTCTTGCAGAGGGTGCCACAGTGCTCAGATCAGGATGATTTTTGTGATGTCGGACTGCGATCGTCGCTCCGGATCCATTCGTACGGTCGGATTTTCCATTTGAAACCCGTATGGATGTCGCATTGCCCCCTGGCCATATAAAATGAAGGAATTAATATATAAAATATACTACTATCCTAAATGCCATACAATGGATGTTATGCAATATTTATAACATGATATGCAATGCTAAGTCTAAGAACTATCAAAAATAAGCAATTTATCTTGAATTTATGTGTGTTCATCACTTACCCTACGAAATTCTCATCCCTTCCTTCACCTCTCTCCCTCTCCAAAGCTCAAGAAAAGATTGTCCCACACCCCGGATGCTATTCTAGAACCAAATCCAATTTTCTTGCCCCCATTCCGAAAGTGGATCCCACGACGACGACGACGTGCTGCCTCATTCCCGCTTCTTCCTACTTCATCCTCTTTCTTCCTGCTCCATCCTCCATCTTCTGTGCGTTGCTTCATCCGACTTGTCCTCTAAGCATTCATCGAGGAGGATAACATCTCTCTCCCTTCTTTTTAATTGCTTTCTAGAATAGAATTTCTCGCTTTCTAGTTGTAATCATTTCCCACTTTCTAGTTATAAAAATAATATCATTTTATTAAGTGATTGTTTTCTCTATATCTCTCTCTCTCTCTTATTGTTTATATCAATTCCATTGTAATTATCTCATTTTCAAGCAAAAACACAAAAAAATATATAATCATGGATTTAAGATCGATATAGCCTCACTGTGTTCGACCTAGAATTCTTAGAGTTTCGATATAAATTTATCTGTTGATGGATTTCATTGCAAATCGAACTACAATGGTAGGTTTTTCAAATTCAACTTCGATCAACAGCATGTGCAGCCTGGGTTGCGCCACATGGCACAATCTGGGCCATCCATCTTCTTTCCTTTGTAGGGGATGCTACAGAGGTCGGATTGAGTTGATTTTCACACCGTTGTGCTGTGATTGTCGACCCAAATCCATCCGTGTGGTCGAATTTGCCGTTTGACGCTTCGGATTGCATCACCTAGTCCCTTGACCATTGATGTTTCTTGGATTTCATATGGTGCTATGGGACTCCGATAGAGGCAATTTCAGAGGCGTTGGACTCTAATCCTCGTCTTGATCAGATTCATACGGTTGGATCATCAATCCGAGGCTCCAAAATAAATATCCTTCTCTCCTGACCACAAAAGGGATGTAATTAACCTAATTATATACAACTACTCTAAATGCAGAATGATGTATGCTATGCAATATATAAGTCTAGGAACATGCATGAACAGGTATTTTACGCTCAATAATTATGTGTACATCATACCCCCATGCATATCTTTTGCTAGTCCCTAGCAAATTAAATTACATGCTATATATAAAAATAGAATTAGGATTTGATTGCTTAGGCGTAAGTTGTTTATTAATAATAGAAAATTTCAACTAAGGTCCTAAATAACGAAAGCTCAGTAGTACCCATGTGTTTGCCGGAATGCAGACCGCTAAAGTCCTCGCCTTATTTGAAAAGGGAAGATACATTTTTTTATTTTTCTTCTTTTCTTTTTTCTTTTTTTTTTGACTTTTGGGGTTTGAGAGTTTCGGGATAACTTTTTACGACTACCCATCCCTCCCAAGACTCGAAAAGGACTCTAAGTGCTAAGCGTCTAGTGAAAAGAGCGAAAGACTCACTAGGCGATCGTTAAAATGGACTTCGGGTTTCTACGACCCTAGGTGACCTTGCCTAGAGGTTTATCTTCTCGAACGGTAGCTTTCTCCCTACTTCTTTTATTTATGAGGTCAACACAAGGGTGAACCCAGTGTATATCTCATCGGTTTATTCTACTTCCCCTCTTCTTCCCTAAGTGTTTTGCGAATTATTGTGCATTTTTGTGACCTGGGCTCTGGACAACCGACCAATGGGTTGTTACCCATGTCAACTTGCCAGTCATACTCGTGCGGTGAAGTGTGGTTTTGTTTATTTTTTATTTTCTCCTTTTTCTATTTTTTTTCCTTTTCTTCTTTGTTTGTCTAAGTAGGTGGCTTCCCTGATCTAAGATTTACCTAAAGGCAATACGTCACAAATGGTCTTGTGGCTGGGCTTTGGATAATCGATCGATGAGCTACTACCACCGACAACTTGCCAGCTATACCACCCTATATAGTTCATTAGCTACCCAATTTCAGAAGAAACCGTCGAAAAGTGAGTCAATGCAAAAAAGTGTCTAGATGCTTAGGCTTAAAGTCTCTTCAAATCAGAGGGCGGGTTGATAAGTCGTATACTTATCACCCTAATTTATTGACCAATTTAAAGTGGAGTTACTTGGCAAGGACTTGAGACTAAGTCCACATTCGAGTGGACACCCAGGCTAATTAAGCCTGAAGACCTGAAGAGTCTAAGTGTTCAGGTCCTATCGTATCATTTCCTAAAGTTAATTACTTCCAAATGCCTAAGTTCTCTTCTCCTAATTCTTCTTCTTTTGTCTTTTTGAATTTTTTTTAAAGAAACTAAAAGAAATTCTATGGAGTTAACAAAATGATTTTAGGATAGAGTATCCACCTCCCATGCCTAAATGATGCAATGTCCTCATTGTAAAAATAAAGACATGAAAAGGGTGGAATAAATAGAATATCACCTCAATTTCGTGAACACTTAGTCAGCTTCGTAGAGAATGTGAAATATGGACACGTGCTAAATTTAATGCCTTCAGCTAGGCATAATATACAAACAAAGAAGAAATTAAGAATTCACAAGTGCGGGTTAGAATCAAAATCAAAATATTGATCCTAAGACTCACCAACAGAAGATGTCCACAGATGTGGACCAAGTTATGGTGCAGACCCATGCCCCAGGGTTGAGTAGTTCTAAGGTTCTTGATGAAAATCACCAAAAACCTAAGATTGTTGTGTTTGCAAGGCTGGGCCTACGATTTTGTGGTGTGCAACCCAAGACCAAAGTGTCAAACAATAGGTAAAGATGGTTCAATAGGTTTAGATGTCCTCTTAACATTTAGCTCAGAAAAATAATCAGTTATTTCAAGCTTGGGCTGCACTTGAAAGATATCATAAGGGTCCTGGTAGAAAGTAGGTGGTTTCAGGTTAATAGGTACCCTTAAATCCAAACTTGTTTTTCCCTCAGAATTAACCTCCCAAATTTTTGTTTCAACTTTTCTATCCTCCAACATCAAGTGCTCAGGCTTTGGGACCTCTAGCATACCGCTCACCCCATAAGATTTACCTAAGTCCAGAAATCGTGGCTGAATCAAGATTGACTTGGGCACAATGATCTCAGAAGTCAGCTCTTTGGGGTGTAGATGAGGAATGGGGTCACTGATTGAATAATCAAGATTCGGATCCTCCAAGTTAACCCCAACCGAATCAGAATCTTCAATAGTTGGGCTATCAAATGATTTATCAGATTCCTTAAGCTCAAGTGAGACTTCACTATGAGATTCCTCACCCTCAGAATCAAAGAATCCATGATCCTCATTTATATATGTCTCAAAATTATATATCATTTAATGATCCAAGAAGGTATATTTTTCTTTGTTTCCTGGCTTGGGGAGCTTGGGTGAATCAATCAATTCATCCTCAAAGTGTTGCTCTAGACCAATCTGGTCATCTCCAATCTCCGAATATGTATTCCTCCCAATTGGTGCCTGAGCGGGTTCAGACATTGGCTCTCCTGAAGAGGGTTCATCTTGAGAATCATCCCAAGATTTTACTAGTGCAACCACAAATTTCATCCTCAACCTCAACAACATCCCAAGTAGAAACTCACCTAGGTCCTTATCCCTAACATTTTGGAGCAAATCCAATAAAGAACTATTAAGTTCATCAATCATTTTGATCATAGGCTCCAATGCTTTAGTGCATGGTGTTGGCTGAGCTTCTAAAGATTGTATAGTATTCCTCAAATTAGCCAACACCCTATCCTAGATCAGGTTCACCTGAACCGACTGGTTCGATTCAGGTTTGGGTGGGTTTGGGTGGGTTTGGAGTCTAGGCGAGTCAAGATGTCGAGGTTCTCGGGTCTCTCCCTGATAGTAGGTCATCTTGGGTTGTTCAAAAAATGAAGGTGACCTATATTCAGCATAATTCTGGGGAGGGTAGGTGTTATAATCACCATATCCTTCTTGATTGTAGATTGGGTTGGTTTGGTCAACAAAGGATGAAGATCTATAATCATTGTACCTGTGGGAAGGATAGTAATCATAGTCTTGTTGTCCAGGGTTAGGCCCTGGACACCGAGGTCCGTATTCATATCCCCAATCAAAGTCATCCTGGCTAGTGGATGAGTAATTACAAGTCAAGTCGGAATACTAATCATCTTGGGGATAAGTGGTGGTAGGAGGGTAGGATTGGAAATGTGTGACTGATGTGGAAAGATACATTGTGGAGTAAGAGGGAAATCAGAAGAGTGAAAGGTGCCCTGCAGTACAAGCAATCAACCCTATCCTTATGTGGGTTAGCCTAAAGACCTATAGACTCCTAGGACCCATCTTGAGATTATAAATGATTTAGTCTACTTTTATCCGATTAATCCAACTAGTTAGGAGGGACTGGGGAGAAGGTTCTTCCTTAGTCTTACGCCTTCTGTTCCTAGTGTACCCCCAACCAGGGTCATTTGATGCTACTCCCTAGCTAGACATCAGATGGACCAGCAGAAGAAGATTAATCGAAAAAAATCTCAGTCTGAGCCCCGGAGAGCGAATCAATCCTTAAGGCCAACGTCTACTCAGTTTTAATTTGGCTTGGGATGATTGTGTTCTTAGAATGTGATCGGCTCTTTAGATGGGTTGTGCCCTTAATAATCAATTAAAATGTGTGTGTGCACAACCAGGGTTTGCAAATAAGGTTATTTGATGATGTACCTTTTAGGGTTCAACCTTGTTTCGTAGCATTTAGGGTTTAATCTTAGTTATATTCAATCAAGTTTAGGAGAACACTGTATGTTTTGAAAGCACGGGTGATGATATGTTCCTTTAAAAATAAAAAATAATGTGGAGTGCCTGGTTTAGCCTTAAGAATCAACCCTAAGTGGTAAGCTACTTGATGGATCAGTTTTAGATTGAGTGGTACGGCCCAAATAGTTCAAGCAATTGACCTATTGTACCACTTGATTAAGGCATAGAAAAAGTCTTAACCAAATCAGATTTCTACTCACTTATGTGTGTGTTGAGTTAAGGAGTACCGGATCCATAGGTTAGATCTCGGTTAAGTGGTAGAATCAAAGTGGAGTGGTGCACCTTAAGTTGAGAGTTGTGGGTGTTAATATGTGTATTTTTTAGAAAATCCCACAAGAGAAGAGTGTTGAACGTTTACGAACCAACGCTAACGTGTTTGGTTTTGGAAATCCTGTCGTTGTAGTTCGAAAGTGAAGAATTCGTGTTCAACAAATAAAATTGATACCGAAATTAAAATTCCGGGTCGAATACAGGGAGGCAGACGTTTGATTTAAAAACTACGCGTTTCTTTTTATTTGTTACAGAATAATTCAATTTAGAACCATCTAATTATTTGCAATAAATAGAAGAGAGAGAGAGAGTAAGAGAGAAAGAGAATATTACACAGAGAAATCAAAATGAGATGTAGAATAAACAAAGAATTTTTGTATTGAAGAGATTGTTCATTACAACTAGAAAGCATAAAACAATTACGCTAGAAAGCGATAAATTTACTCTAGAAAGCATTAAAAGAATGGAGAGAGAAATGTCCTCCTCGACGATTGCTTGGAGGACGAGTAGATTAATTTAAAAAGCAGTAAATCTATACTAGAAAGCGGAAAAAAGAATAGGGAGAGAGAAATCCTCCTCAACGGTTGCTCGGAGGACGAGCCGGACAGGACGATGCCTGGACGAAGGAGAACGAAGCGGGACGAAGGAGGACGAATCAGAAGAACGGCAACGAAGCAGCACGTCATCGTCATCGCGGGATCCACTTCCGAAGGGGAACGAAAATTGGACTTTATCTCGCAAGAAGCATCCCGGGTGTGGGACAAGCTTCTCTTGAGCTTTAGAGGGGTAGAGAGGACAAAGAAGGGATGAGAATTTCGTATGGAGGGGGTCTCCTTTTATAGTTGCAAGGAGTGGGGGCAAAATGGACATTACACCTTCAAAATAATAAATAAGGGATCTTTAGTGACGGATAAATCCGTCACTAAAGCCTCGACGTGGTCGTCGCCGCCGCGCCCACGCGCGCCTCCTCGGCTACCCGCTCCTCAATGCTCGCGCACGTCCAGTGCTTTTCAGCCGTCCGATCGAGAGATCGGACAGCTTAAAATGCGTCCGCGCCCGCTGCAACCCGCCCGCCTGCGCGAGAAAATGCGCGTTACGAGGAGCGTCCAATCGTGCGTCCGCGCTATCGGGCGCCCACGACTGCACGATCTCCATCCGACGCTCCATGCGCCTCAATTACCCACGCCTCCAATCCACTCACCGCGGCTTGAACCCGCGCCCCGCGCTCGCGTAAGCGCGCTCGACCGCTGCGCTGCAGGGCGCGGATGGTCGAGTGCACGTTTTAAGCGCCGGGCGGCCACAGCCGTTGGATCTCCATCTGACGGTGGAGAGCGATCGGGCGGGGGCCATCACAAAATGCCAGCGACCGTTTGGGCGGCTGAGATGGCACCACGTGGCACCATCTTGGCCATCCATCTTCTGGAAGTTGTAGATGGTGCCACGGATGTTGGATTGACTCAATTTTTTTGTCGTTGGGCTGCGATCGTCGATCCGAATTCATCCGTGCGGTCGGATTTGTCATCTGAAGTGCAGATTTACACCATCCTGGCCCTTGATCTTCTAGGGTTCCCCGATCTCTATCTGATGCTATGGATGCCTGATTAGGGCGATCTTGGAGTCGTTGAACTCCAATCGTCGCCCTGATCATATCCATAAGGTTGGATCTTTGATCCGAGGCCCCGATAAAATGTTTGCCCTATCCAAGCACATAAAAGGAGACAATTAACCTCCATTTTATTCAAACTACTCTAAATGCGAGATGATGCATGTTATGCAATATTTATATCATGAAATGCAATCCTATGCTTAAGAACATGCATAAATAGACATTTTAAGTAGTGTAAATGTGTCTACATCATACCCCCATGCCTATCTTTTGCTAGTCCCTAGCAAAAACTATATGCTATTTATAAAAGAATTAGGTTAGATTATTTGGACCTGAGTTATTTTCAATCATTAAGAAATTGTCTACTTAGGAACTGAACTTTCAAAAACACAACAGTACCCAGGTATCAGCCAAAATGCAGACCGCCTCAAGTCCTCGCCTTATTCAAAGAAAAATTTCTTTTTCTCTTTTTACTCTTTTCTAATTTTTTTTGGATTTTCAAATTTTAGGGTTTAAGAGTGGCTTTCTACGGCCATTCAACTCACCCAAGATTTGATGAGAATCCTAAGTTTTAAGCATCTTATTGTGATTGTGATAGACTCGTTGACCGGCAATTAGAACGGACTTCAGATTTCTACGCCTCTAGGTGACCTCAAAAAGAATTCTGCCTAAAGGTGTATCTTTACAACCGGTAGCTTTCTCCCTACTTTTATTTTTTTACGGGGTCAACACAAGGGTGAATCCAGTGTATATCTCCCTGGTTTATTCTACTTCTCCGCTTCTTCCTAAGTGTTTTGGGAATTTTTAGTGCATTTTCTGAGCTGGGTTCTGGACAACCGGTCGATGAGCTGTTACCACCGACAACTTGCCAGCCATACTTGTGCGGTGAAGTGTGGCTTATTTCTTTTTTTTTCTTTTTGATTTTTTTTAAGTAGGTGGCTTCCCTGATCTAAGATTTACCTAAAGGCAGCAAAAAGAGAAAGGTCCAGTGACTGGGCTCTGGACAACCTACGTATGGGCTGTTACCCACGATAACTTGCCAGCCATATCACCCTAGAAGGTTCATTAGCTACCCAATTTCCGTTAGAATCGCCGAATAACGAGTCAGTGCAAAGAAAGTGTGTAGATGCTTAAAACTCAAAATTCCCTCAAATCAGAGGGCGGGTTGATAAGTCTTGTACTTATCACCCAAACTTATTTATTCCAATTATAATAGAATTAAGATGGCGAGGACTCAGAGACAAATCCACATTTTAGTGGATACACAGGCTCATTAAGTCCAAAGACCTGAGGGGTCTTTGTGTTCAGATCCTAATGTAGTATTTCCTAAGATTGAAAATTTTCTTAAACCCAAATTCTCTTTCCTAATTCCAAATTTTTTTTTTTATAAAAGAAAATAAACAAATCTACGGAGCTGACGAATGAATTTAGAGATGAATATCCACCCCCCCATGCCTATCTAATGCAATGTCCTCATTGTATTAAAAAGACATAAAACAGAGTGGAAAAGCGTAGAAAGCACTTGAATTGCGTGAATATCAGGTCCGCTCCAAGATTAAAACGAAAAAGAACTGTATAAGTGCTGAGTTTAGTGCCTTCAGCTAGGCACACTATACAAAGAAAAGAAATGAAGAATTCACATGTGCAGGTCAGAATTAGAATGAACAAAAGAATCCTCTGACCTGTCAGCAGAGGTCCACAGATGTGGACCAGATTGTGGTGCAGACCCACACCCCATAATCGAGAATATCTTAGGTTCTGGATAAAAATTACCCAAAACCTAAAATCAGAATGTAAGCGGGATCGGGCCTACGATTTCTGAGGATGTAACCCAAGACCAAAAGGTCGGGTTACAGAAAATTGAAGCTCAAAAGGATAATCATTGAATGTGTGCTTGGGTTGGACATCCTCGAAACAAATGTCGTAAGGGTTCTGATTTGATGGTTTCAACTTAAAAGGAACCCTTCGACTCAATCTTCCATTTCCTCCTGAATTAACTTCCCAAATCAAAACTTCCCAGCTCCTATCCTCCTCATTTAGCATATCAAATTCCAGGACCTCTTGTATATTCGTCACCCCGTCTGAAATCTCCAAGTCTAAATGATGTGGCAGAATCAAAATTGACTCGGGTCTAATTATCTCAGAATTAGAATCATCAATAAGCTCAATAGGGTGTAACTGATAATCAGGGCATTGAATTGATTCCTCCAGAAAATGTGATTCTGGATCCGTAATGTGTGCCCTAATAAGATCAGTGTTCTCAGATATTGGGCTATCAATTGATCTATCAGATTCCTCAGGCCCAATCGTCTCACAGAAATCATGTTCAGAAAACTCGTGTGAGACTTCGCAACTTGAATCGTCACCATCAGGATCCGTATCAATGTATGTCCCAAAATCATTTGTCACTTTGTGTTCCTAGGAGACATACATTTCCTCGTAACCCGGCTTAGGGATCTCAGGCGAAGAAATCAGATCATCCTTAATTGGTTGTTTTAATTCAATCTGGTCAGCCTCATAACACGTGTCCCCCCCAACAGGTGCCTGAGCGAGTTCTGTCATTGGCTTTCCTGAAGAGAGTTCATCCTGGGAATTATTCCAAGATTGAATCAAAGCAACCACGAATCTCATCCTCAATTTCGCTAATTTCCCAAGTAGAAACTCACCCGGGTTCTTATCCTTAACATCCTGGAGCCAATCCAACAAAGACTTATTTAAATCATCAATCATTTCAATCAGGGGCTCCAATCTCTCTATGCAAGGTATTGCCTGAACTTCTAAAGATTGAATGATATTCCTCAAGTTAGCCAGAACCTTATCTTGAACCTGATTAACCTGAACCAAATGAGTTGGTTCAGGGTTGGGTGGGTTTGACATCAATGTAGAGGAATAAACGAATTGAGATTCGTTATACCATTCCTGATGATAGGTCAGTTCAGATTGTTGAAAAGATGGTGATGACCTAAAGGCAGTGAAATCAGAGGATGGGTAAGGATCATTGTGTCCTTCTTGATTGTAGATCGTATTAGGTTGTCCATGAAAGGAGGACGATCTATAATCGATGTAGCTCTGAGAAGGATAGAAATCAGAATCAAAGTGTTTAGGGTTAGACCCTAAACACGGGGGTTCGGAATTGTATCCCCAATACGAATTATCCTAACTAACTGATGGTCGATTACAATACGAGTTGGGATAATCGTCATGTTGAGGATAATTTACAACAGGAGGGAAAGAGCGGGAATGCGTGAAATATGTGGAAGGATTCATGATACACGAGAGGAAGAAAGGTGCCCTGCAATGCAAACAATCAAACCTGTCCTTAAATAGGTTAGCCTAAAGACCTACAGACTCTCAAAACCCGTCTTGAGATAAAGGAACGATTTGATCTACTTCTGTCTGTTCAATCCAACCAGTTAGAAGGAGGGACTGGGGAGAAGGTTCTTCCTTCGGCTTGCGCCTTCGGTTCCTAGTGTACCCCCCAGCCGCGATCGTTTGACTCTACTCCCGTAGCTAGACATCAGATTGAACTGTAGAAACAGACTAATCGAAAATAATCTCGTTCTAGGTTTTGAAGAGCGAGTCCAACCTTAAGGCCAACGACTACTCTGTTTTATTTAGGGCTAGGTTTGAATGTGCTTTGGAATGTGATGGGCCCTTTAAATGGGTTGTGCCCTTAATGATTGATTGATTCGTGTGTGAGTGCACAACCAGTGGTTTTCAAGCAAGATTGTTTTTGATGTCGTGAATTTTAAGATTCAAATCTTGCTTAGTAGCTTTTAGGATTCAACTTTAGGTGTTTTCAATCAAGTTTCGTTGGCACACCAAGTTTTACAAGCACAGGTGAAGATGTTTTCCTTTAAAGTTTAAAAAGAATGTGGAGTGCCTGGTAAATCCCTAAGAGTTGAACCTAATTGGCAACTACTTGATGAGTTGATTTTATTTGAAGTGGTGCGACCCAATCAACTCAAACAATTGGCCTGTTGCACCACTTAATTAGGCACACAAATGATTACCTAATCTGATTTCTACTCAATTATGTGTTTGGATGTGTGTACCGGCTCCTAAGATTGGATTACCGGTTGAGTTTGAAAATCAGATGAGGTTGTGTACCTCTGTGAGAATTTTTTATTTTTTTCGTTTTTCTAATATGGGGGTTGGAGTGAGTATGGATGTCAAACAACAAACAATCTGACCTTAGAGTTTATAAGAACACCTAGGTTGATTGATGTTTGAATTATTATGTTATGAAATGAAATCTAATGGGTGGGAGGTAGGGGATAACTTACAAAACCTTCCACAGCACTTTACTCCGATCTACCGCTTTTGCCTGTCTCGAAAGAGTACCTGCAATTACAATAAGAAAGGAGAAAAGTGAGGTAAATGATTTATAAGTTACAAAACGCGAAGAGAAATCAAAGAACATTGCCTCCCCGGCAATGGCGCCAACATGTTGAACGTTTACGAACCTACGCTAACGTGTTCGATTTTGGAAAACGTGTCGTTGTAGTTCGAAAGCGAAGAATTCGTGTTCAACAAATAAAATTTATACCGAAATTAAAATTCCGGGTCGAACACAGGGAGGCAGACGTTTGATTTAAAAACTACACGTTTCTTTTTATTTGTTACAGAATAATTCAATTTAGAACCATCTAATTATTTACAATAAATAGAAGAGAGAGAGAGAGTAAGAGAGAAAGAGAATATTACACAGAGAAATCAAAATGAGATGTAGAATAAACAAGAATTTTTGTATTGAAGAGATTGTTCATTACAACTAGAAAGCATAAAAAAATTACTATAGAAAGCGATAAATTTACTCTAGAAAGCATTAAAAGAATGGAGAGAGAAATGTCCTCCTCGACGATTGCTTGGAGGACGAGTAGATTAATCTGGAAAGCAGTAAATCTATACTAGAAAGCGGTAAAAAGAATAGGGAGAGAGAAATCCTCCTCGACGGTTGCTCGGAGGACGAGCCGGACGGGACGACGCCTGGACGAAGGAGAACGAAGAGGGACGAAGGAGGACGAATCAGAAGAACGGGAACGAAGCAGCACGTCGTCGTCGTCGCGGGATCTACTTCCGAAGGGGAACGAAAATTGGACTTTATCTCGCGAGAAGCATCCCGGGTGTGGGACAAGCTTCTCTTGAGCTTTGGAGGGGTAGAGAGGAGAAAGAAGGGATGAGAATTTCGTATGGAGGGGGTCTCCTTTTACAGTTGCAAGGAGTGGGGGCAAAATGGACATTACATCTTCAAAATAATAAATAAGGGGTCTTTAGTGACGGATAAATCCGTCACTAAAGCCCCGACGTGGCCGTCGCCGCCGCGCTCAGACGCACCTCCTCGGCTGCCCGCTCCTCAACGCTCGCGCACGTCAATCGCTTTTCAGCCGTCCGATCGCGAGATCGGACGGCTTAAAACGCCTTCGCGCCCGCTACAACCCGCCCGCCTACGCGAGAAAACGTGCGTTACGCGGAGCGTCCAATCGCGCGTCGGCGCTATCGGGCACCCGCGACCGCACGATCTCCATCTGACGCTCCATGCACCTCAATTACCCGCGCCTCCAATCCAGTCGCCGCGGCTCGAACCTGCGCCTCGCGCTCGCGTAAGCGTGCTCGACCGCTGCGCTGCAGGGTGCGGATGGTCGAGCGCAGGTTTTAAGCGCCGGGCGGCCACAGCCGTTGGATCTCCATCTGACGGTGGAGAGCAATCGGGCGGGGGCCTTCACAAAATGCCAGCGGCCGTTTGGGCAGCTGAGATGGCACCACGTGGCGCCATCTTGGCCATCCATCCTCTGGAAGTTGTAGATGGTGCCACGGATGTTGGATTGACTCGATTTTTGTGTCGTTGGGCTGCGATCGTCGATCCGAATTCATCCGTGTGGTCGGATTTGTCATCTGAAGTGCAGATTTACACCATCCTGGCCCTTGATCTTCTAGGGTTCCCCGGTCTCTATCTGATGCTACGGATGCCTGATTAGGGCGATCTTGGAGTCGTTGAACTCCAATTGTCGCCTTGATCATATCCATACGGTTGGATCTTTGATCTGGGGACTCGATAAAATGTTTGCCCTGTCCAAGCACATAAAAGGTGACAATTAACCTCCATTTTATTCAAACTACTCTAAATGCGAGATGATGCATGTTATGCAATATTTATATCTTGAAATGCAATCCTATGCTTAAGAACATGCATAAATAGACATTTTAAGTAGTGTAAATGTGTTTACATCAAAGAGTATTTGTTTTTCTAATATATGCGAGGGTGAGATGAGTGAAGGTGACAAATAAACAACCAGATCTATCCTAGGGTTTATAAAAAGCGCAAAAGTTGATTTGGGTTTGAGTTATTAGTGTGGTGAAATGAGCTAGTGGGTGGGGAAGTGGGGGGAAACTTACAAAACCTTCATCCACACTTTTTTCCGATCTAACCACTCTAGCCCGCCTCGGATGAGTACCTGCAATCATAGTAAGATCAGAGAAAAAGTGAGATAAAAGTTAGGTAAGGCAGAAAAATACGAGAAAAAAACCAAAGAGCGTTACCTCCCCAGCAACGGTGCCAAAATGATGCAGGCATGCCTTACGATTTAGAATTAGGGGTTTGGAGGACCTGTCGTCCTAGCTTGCAAAATGCTTCTTATCAGATAAAATTTATAATTGAAACTCAAAAAGTGACTCCTGGGTTGAGAACAGGGAGGCGATCGTTTGGTTTTGAAAATCTTCATTTCTCTTTTATTTATTTTTGGTATTTTTATCGGGCAAGAGATTAGGTCGATGAAAACTTTATATACTCGCAAAAATATAAGAGAGAGAGAGAGAGAAACAATCATCTCTTTATAAAGAATTGTTTGTTACAGCTATGAAAGCGGAAAATCTATACTACAAAAGCAAAAAAGATAGAAAGAGGTGAGAGAAATCCCTCTCGATGGACGCTTGGAGGATGAATCGCTTTGATGACTCCTACAGGAAGGTGGTGAGGAGCGGGACAAAGGAGGATGGAGTTGCAAAATGGATGATGGGGCAGGATGGCATCGCAGCAAGGATCTTCTTCCCGAAGGGTGGTAAGAGGATAGCCACAGGATGCTTGGCAAATGGGGATGAGGGGAGGGAAAACTATTTGGTTTTCTACTATAGAGGAGCATCTCAGGCTTGGGACAAGCTCTCTCTAGAGTCTTGGAGGTGGTGAGGTGAAGAGATGAAGAAAAATGGGAGGGGTAGGGGTCCTTTTATAGTGGAGGAAAGAATCAAATTTGTATACAGGACATTCAGTGATGGTCATAAACGTCCCTGAAGATCTATCGCAAACGTCACTGAAGATCCCATTCATGCACCCCTACTGCCGCACCGCTGGCGCGCACTGTACGTGCCCTTGTCGCGTGCGCATGCGCTATATGCACCACTGCACCCGCGCGCCGTTGCGCTTCCGCATGCATGCCTGCACACGAGCGTACCCACTCGCGTTGCTGTGCATGTACTGTGGTGCATGCGTGCTCATGGGCAGCCTGAGTTGCGCAACGTGGCGCAATCTAGGTCATCCATCTTCTTTCCTTTGTAGGGGATGCTACAGAGGTCGGATTGAGTTGATTTTTGCGCCATTGGGCTGCGATCGTCGACTCAAATCCATCCATGCAGTTGGATTTGTCATTTGACGCTCAAGATTGCATCACCTTGTCCTTCGGCCATTGAGCTTCCTTAGATTTCATATGGTGCTACAGAACTCCAATCGAGGCGATTACGGAGGTGTTGGACTCCGATCGTCATCTTAATCAGATCCATACGGTCGGATCGTCAATTCGAGGCTTTGGAATAAATATCCTTCTCTTCTGACCACAAAAATGATGCAATTAACTTGATGTAAACAATTCTTTCAAAAAAAAACAATTGATGTAAACAATCTATTTGTTTTAAATTGCCTATTCATGCATGTTCCTAGGCTTATATTTGCATTTCATATTATAAATATTGCATATCATGCATCATTCTGCATTTAGAGTAGTTGTATATAATTTAGGTTAATTGCTCCTTTTTATGGTCAGGAGAGAAGGGTATTTATTTCGAAGCCTCGGATTAACGATCCGAATGTACGGATCTGATCAAGACGATGATCGGAGTCCAACGCCTTCGAAATCGCCTCGATCGTTGTCCCGTAGCACCATATGCAGTCCGAGGAAGATCAACAGCCAAGGGACTAGATGACATAATTCAGAGCTTCAAATTACAAATTTGACCGCGTGGATCTATTTGGGTTGACGATCGCAACCCAAGGGCATGAAAATCGACTCAATCCGACCTCTGTAGCAACCCCTATAGTGAAAAGAACATGGAAGACCCAGATTGCACCATGTGGCGTAGCCGAGGCCGCCTAAGTGCACGCATGTGCCACAGCATGCATGCGCACAGCGTAGCGCCAGCGATGCTTAAGCTGGACTTACAACGACACATGAGCTGGACTTACAGTGACGCTTACAACCGTCGCTAATTCTTCGCACACCAGTAAAGCCAGCTGTGGGTGTGAGCAGCCAACAGTGACGCTTCCAGCGACGACCTGGAAGTCACTAATGGTCCCATACCTATTTTTGCCTCTTCTCCACTATAAAAGGACCTATACCTCCTCCCTTCCAAGCCATCTCTACCTACTCTACTCCCACCTACTCCCAAGCTCTAACAAGCCTACCAATGCTCTATTAGAGCTTGCTCTCAAGCTCCCAAGGCACCTATTAGTATAGCAAACCTCTGCCCCACCAAATACTCCTCCAACTTCCCATCCCCATTCATAGGTCACCTTCGAGCCATCCTCCTACTTCCGTTCCGATAGCAGATCATCTCTGCCTTCTCACCTCCATTCTGGAGTCACGTAGAAGCTTTCCTCTACCCAACGTCCTCCTGCATCTCACCTCAGTCGTCTCGCTCCTCTCCTCCTTTGTCCGAGCTTCCAACAGACGCTGTCGTCTCACCAAATAGACGCTTCGAGAAATTCCTTCTCACCTCCCTCTCTTTTTATGCTTTCGTAAAATATTGTAATAGACATTCATGATATATAAAATATTTGTTCCATCTCTATCTTATGACTCATTCTGCTTGACTTTTTCTTTCAAAAACACAGAAAAATAACAAAACTTTAAAATATTAGAAACAAACAAAATGAAGTGTGGTTTTTAGTTAAAGTAAATGTTGCCTCCCTGTGTTCGATCCGAGACTTCCTTGGAGTTTCGGTATAAATTTTATTTGACCATGAGTTTTGCAACTACGACGACGGGTTACTTGTAACCCTGATTTCAAACTCTCGAAACATGCCCGATCATTAACCTAAATTATATACAACTGCTATAAATGCAGAATGATGCATGCTATGCAATATTTATAACATGAAATGCAAATATAAGCCTATAAACACGCATGAATAGGCATTTTACCCTCAATAATTATGTCTACATCGAGTACCAAGGAGGGACCTTGATGCCCTCTAATCCTAAATTAGGCAGCCTGATGCCTAATTATTCTGTGGATGCTAATGCAATCCAGGGTTACAGTAGAAATGACTCATACTCGAATACGTACAGCCATGGTTGGCGTAATCATCCTAACTTTCCTTGGTCGAGTTAGAAACCCATTCAAGGTCCTAACTCTGTTAGGTAAAATAACAATGGGCAACCTAGTAGGTATACACAACAGCAACCTCTCCAATACTAGCCTCAGCCTACCTAGGCTTCCTAGTCTAATGATTTGAGTTTAGTCCTCAAGGAAATGATAGAAATAAATTTGAGTCACAAAGAAGAGATGAATCAATTGAGGATCCAATTAACAAGATGCTCAGACCAACTTGTAGATTCTAAACAACATGCGATGTTGCTTTCTCAACTCGTCCCTAACCCTAAAAACTTCAATAGGGTTAACCAAAATCAAATACGAGAGCAATAGGCACATAGAGTTCAACTCTCTCCCCAATTCCCACCCAGCTTTGCTAACCCAAATCCAAACCAGGTTCATCCTATTTGGCAAAACCCACCTCATCCTTCTAACCCTAATTACTCATGATTTAACTCAAGCACCTTTTCTTGAAGCCTTGAACAAATCTAGGAAAAAGAAAAACATCCAATCCGAGAAGTGGCTTGATATATTTAAGCAAGTCTTGGTGAACATGCTGAAAGCACTAGAGGGGGGGTCATTAGTGCTAAAGGCGGTAAATAAATAACTAATTCAAGTTATTGTAGATTCAAGATATGCTCAAATAATCCACACATATAACAACAACCACAACATAAGTATTTATGGTGGAAACCCAAATTTAGGTAAAAATCACTACCTAGATCTCCCAATCTAGGATTTTGCCCCAAGTCAAACTCAGAAAACTAACAGGTACTTATGGGCTACCAAACCCTTTTACAAACCCTCTTGATTTCTCAATTAAGTGCAAACCCCTCTTACTCAAGAGGATAGGATCCCACAACCTGGGCCCTCAGATTATAAGAGATGAAGGAATAAAATTTAATTAAAACACAATTTATCTCCTATGGATAGCTCAATAAGATATGCAATTAATTATATGAACTAACTATCTAGGAGACTAAAAGAACTCCCTTAGTGAGTGTATGAAGGTAGCACAGCTGGGAGTTGAGGTGGTTGAGCTCCAAGGAAGGTGGCCTTCAAGAACAAGAACTTAAAACACCTCTAATGAACACTAAATGTGAGGTTTTCCTGAATGTAGGCTTGGAAGAGCTTTAGAGTGAATTTTGAGTGTTCTTTAACCCTGTAAGAGTGGGAAGCCACTTGATATATATAGATGGGTGTTTGGAGACCTCTATTCAGTGGCTTGAAAGTTTCCTCGTTTGATTTGCCAACGGCTAATTGAGTTGGACAAAAGTACTTTACCAAATGTTAGTTAAAAGTGACCTAACGTTAGGTGAACTATCTAACGTTAGGTACTCAGTTAGAGATGGGAACACCATCATGAGTCCTAACTAGCTCATTTTGACCCAGAAAAGAGAACAAAAGCTCCTATATAACCAACTAGAGGTCCTAATTGCATGAATAACCATTCTGAGATAAAATCAAGAAACAAGGGGCAAAACTGCAATTGTACAATTGTAGTACAACAATGGATTTTCTCATGTGCTAAACACCGGTCAAATGGTCTTAACACGATAAAAAGTGGGTTGGTTCAAAAAGAAAAGGGTTCATGTGAATTCTAGGAATTAAATACTTCTTGCAACCCTAAAACAAATGCACTTGATTTAACAAGGCTTTGGTCAGGATAAAATTCACCTAAATCCTCTAAAAATCATGGAAAAATATTCTCTAGGGTTTAGAACCTTCAATTTGGCCCTTGGAACTTATTTTGACCTAAATTGGGGTCTTAGTCAAATATTTACCCTAAATTAGGCTTTTACATAAATTTCCCAGTCAAACGTGGTCAAACCCAAAATCCAACTTCACCATTGGATTCCTTAAGTCTAAATTAGGTTTGTACCAAAATTTGGACCTAAGAAGAATTCATCTTGACCCACTTTGCAAATAGGTCCAACCCAATTGCATTTCTACCCTATCTTTTGAAAACCTCTACAGAAACTGCCCTAACTTCTCCTTCATCCTTTTCAATTAGGTCCCTGTACCATTATAGTGGAGGGAATCCTACTCAAGCAAGATTTCGAGGGCAAGATCTCTCTGATCTCTCAGAGAATCCCCTTCAAAATTGAAAGGGAGATTCTCTGAGAAATCTCCTCCAGTATGAACCCAATTTGAGGCTCTATTTGGTACCCAATCACTCATGCCAATGCATGAGAGATTTGGGTCTCCTACAAGTTGCCTTCTCCGGTGAGCTTGTCGTGCTTGGAAGCTTGGCTTCCAATCACAAATCCATCCTCCAGGGCCTATATAAGCAGACCCAAGTCACCCTGCATCTCCCAAGCTTGACATTGGCCAGAAAATCCCTCAAATTCATCTCTTCATCCTTCGGCTAGTGGCTCAACAAGCTCTGACAACTTCCCTCTCTCTCCCTCGTCGCCTAGCCATAATACCAATGGCAGGGTCATCTTCCTCCTGTTCGTCCGCATCGCGCCGCACCCGTCGATTCCTTTGCAGCCCCTTCGTCGTCGCCATCCTCCCCCCATCAAGCACTTCATCCCTGATGACGGCAATATGAGTCGGCCACCATCTCTGCCTCCCCCTTCATCTCTTTATGCCTAGATAAGGTCCCTTTTCCCTTCTAATCCTTTTTCCCTCTTTATTTCTTGAAAACACCCTTCGACGCACTCCACCACCATCACCCCTTCCAACTCTGGCCAGACCTCCAGTGAGGTATTCCTGTCGCTTCGTACCTCCATCCGCCTCGTCAACCATCCCATAAGCTCTGCAACACTTCACTGAACATAAACCCTCACTCCATACACACTATCATTCACCTACAAGGGCCCCCGAACACACTCACTCACATGCACACAGGGTGCCCTAGGCACGCCCACTCCAGTAGCCCCATGCCACGCCAACCCCCGCAATACACTCGTCATGCCTCGACGAAGCCTCCTGAGCTTTTTGACATGGTCGTGAGGCCATGTGCATGTTAGTATGTTCGGAGGGTTGCCGCCATTGATGACAGCAAGAAGCTTGCTTGCAAGCTCTCTCCAGGCCTGCCCACTCTAGGCCAACAGTCCTAGGTGGCGCAGAATACTTCCGCTCACAGCTCTAGGCAGCAAATTGGCACTGAAGGTCGAAGCATCAGCTGCAATCAAGCGAAGTTCCCTACTGTGGACGCACGCAAAGGGAGGTGGGAAGATAGTCCCACCTCGGAAACTCTTGATCACTCGCAGCTAAATAAATTGCGAAAGTGCATAGGCTTTATCACCTCCTAACCTCGGGGTGAAGTCCCACTCACCTTCACCCGCCTCGTCCATGACCCAACCTCCATGGACCTTGCGTGACCTGTATACTCGACCTAGCACTCCTCGCCCAACAACGCACGTTGGTGGGCTTGGTCCCAGGCACGTACCCGACCCGATTACCCAAGACGGTGGCTTTGGGAGAGCGAACCTAAGAGAGAAAGAGGAGAAGAGAGCATACGTGGGTAGGGGTAGGTTTTGCTCTTACAGGGAAAGGAGAAGAATAGGAAGCCAAGGAAGAAGAAGGTGAAGGCCGAAGAGGAAGAAGATAAAGCAAAAGGAAGCTAAGAAAAGAGAAGACAAGGCCAAAGAAGAAAGAGTTGAAGAGGTAGGAGCTGAAGAGAAAAAAGAGAAGGAAGGACTGAAGGTAGAGGAAAGGAAGGGGTCGCCAGAGAAAGAAAGAAAGAAGAAAAAGAATGAGAAGCAGCTGAAAGAATAAAAGGCAGAGGAAAAGAAGTAGAGAAAGACTAAGGCACGAGATCAGAAGAAGAGAAAGAAGAAGAAGAAGAAGAAGAAAGTGAGCTGCCAGAGACAGAGATCAGGGAAGAGAAGAAGGAAGAAAAGCACAGCACTGTAGCAACCATAGTTTAAGACGTCTGATTCACAAATCAGACGTCCAATTTTTGTGCTTGTTTACATTGATTTCTTTAATCTTGTGTGTCTACATTATTGCCCTATAACTCTGGTTTTCATTGCATATTATATTCAATTTCTCAAAGTTGTGCTCTTGATTTCTAAACCCTAATTTGCTCCCTATGTTCGACCTCGGACTTAAACTTCGAGTAATAAAATCTATTTGTTTTCAAAGAAATTTCAACTATATTACAATGCTTTACGTTAAAACCCGATTTCGCTTTGTCAACAGTTAAGTACAAAGTTCACTATCTCTTGGAACTTCTTTAGATGGTCTAAAGTGCACTACCTGATGTTAGGCATACTTTGTCTAACGTTAGGTCACCTACTGATGGGAACACCATCATGAGCCATAACTAGCTCATTTTGATCTAATTAAGTCAGTAAATGCTCCTACATAACTGCCAAAGAGCCATAATTCACTACAAATTCATTTTGAGGGAGAGATAAGAAACCAGGGATAGAATTGTAATTTTAACATCATAACTTGAATATAGTACAACCACGGGTTTTCTCAGGGGTTAATTAAGAGTCAATTGGTCATAAAAGGATAAGAAGTGGCTTAGAACAGATAAAAGGGTTTTTCACGTGTTTTGAGAATTAAATGACTTTTGAAACCCTAAAAACAAACCTGCTTAATTAACTAAAGTTCTAGTCAGGATAAAATTCACCTAAACCTTCTCAAATTCATAGAAAAATATTCTCTAGAGTTTGGTACCTTCAAATTGACCATCAGAACCCATTTTGGCCCAAAGTAGAGTCTCAGACTGATATTTACCTAAATTTAGGTTTTTGCATAAATTATCTTGCCAAACGAGGTCAAAACCAAAATCCAACTTCACAATTGGATTCCTTAGGTCCAAATTAGATTTGTATGAAAATTTGGGCCCAAATCTAAGTTTGTTTCGACCTAGTTTGACCTTTGGTCCAAGTTTGACTTTCTTTATCTCCAATAGCCCTTCAGCTTTTGAACTTCTTACAAAAAGCCCCCCAACTTCTTTATCTTCTTCACAAAAAAGCCCCCACTGCAGAGAAATCCTAATCTTAAAGCTCTGGCAACAATCAACCAAGGATTTCTCCTTGATTGATTGATGAAACTTCCTCAAATTTGAATCGAAGATCACTCTTGAAATTTTCTTTCAATCAGACCGATTCTTGAGCTTCAATTCTTTCCCAATCTCTCATGCGAACACATGAGAGAGTTGGGTTTCCAACTTTGGCAACCTTCTAAGCTTGCGAAGCAAGCTTCCCTTGCTCTCAGCCCCATTTAACTACTTATATAAGAGTCCCCAAGGCAGACCATTTGGGGCATGCTCCAATTCGACCGGAATTTCCCCCAATTCTTCTCTCCTTCTCCAGCCAAAGTTCTCTTTGGGCTCCGGTGACCCTCCTTCCCTCTCCTCATTGTCTGACCGCAATACCGACGATAGATCCTCCTTCCTTGCCTTCTTCCATGTCAAGCAGCTCCAGCCGACGTCCCTATCCCCTTCATCCTCACCGTCCAACCCCTACCAGAGCCAACTTCATCTCTGATGCCGGCCATACCACAACCGGCACCGTCTCTACCCCCCATCGTTTGCTACATACCTCAATCGACTTCTTAGCCTTTCTACATCATGCTAGTACCTCCGACACTCTGTTCGACCTCTTCGACACCCTTCGCGACTCTGTCTTCCATCTCGCTGGCATACCTCTGGTGAGCACTAGCTGCCACCACAGATCACCTATGCCGCCGCTTCCACACTCCACACCTTCGCCTTGACCTCAGGAGAAAAATCCCTAACTTCGTTAGGTTGATTGCTCCTCCAAACCCTCTACCGAACTCATGCTTCTCCGACCACCCTCCGCAAGGTCGACAGGCCTCTTCACACACTCTCACTGTAGACAACTGCCACCGTCACACTAGCCGTGCTTCGACGATCGTTCCTGAGCTTTTTGATGCGGACGAAAGGCCTTATTGTTGATTTCAGGTACCAGCCCCCTCCGCCATTGACGCCGCAAGCTTCAAGCTTGCTTGAAGCTCTCTCCAGCATCTGCAACCCCAAGCACTTGTCCCAGGCAGCACGGAATCCTTCTAGGAACATAACCCAGGGTCCAATTGAGTCCTTTGACTAGGCCTTGACTGGAATTAGACGAAGACTTCTTCACTTGCTGCTGCGTATGCTGCGCAAAGTAAAAGGGAGACGAATAGTCCCACATCGGAAGTTTATGAGCGACTACAGTGACTTAAACTGAATTTGTGTCTGGGGCTTATCATCTCAAACACAAGGGGTGAGGTCCCTCACACCCCACACGTGCCTCGTCCACAACATATCCACCATGGGCCTGGTACACCCGACTCGCCTAAGCCTTCACTCCTCGCTCACCACCCACTGCTGGTGAGTCTGGACCCGGGTACACGCTTGATCCGAATACCCGAATACCTGGTACTATGGAAGGCTCTGGGAGAGCGTGACCCAGAGAGAGAAAGAGAGAGAGCACACGGGGGCAAGGGGGTTTTGCTTTGAAAAGGTTTTGCTGACACTTAGCCAAAATTGAGGATCCTTCCCCCTCTATGTGAAGAGTAGAGAAGCAGGGAAGAGAAAGAAAGAAGCAGAAGAAAGAAGGAAAGAGGAGCAGCACAAATAGAGAAGAGGAGAAGAGGAAGAGTTTAAAAAGAAAAAGAGATTTCTTTAGATTATTAATTGATATTATGTCTGATTTGAGCTTCTTAATTGATATTGTGCATCTCTTAACTATCATTGTGCGGAGTAATTGGTGATTCAAATCACAATTTTACTCCATTCCTTTTACAGGATTGACATTAACTTTCATTGATATATCATATTGCTTGAAGTTTCATTATAAATTGCTCATATTGTGCTTAAATTGTAATTTTGACATTAAATTCCATATTGCTCCTTGTGTTCAACCTCGGACTTCAAATTCGAGTAATAAATTTTATTTGTTTTCAAAGCGATTTTGGCTATACTAAAACACATTTTTTAAAATCTCGATTTTGCTCGCAAACATTTTGGCGCCGTTACAAGGGAGCAACGTGCAATTCAGATCTCTTGATTGCAATATCAGATTGGATTCTAGCTTGCTACATCTCTTTTGATTGTGATATGTTTTAGGGACTCATTAAAGGAAGATCAGCGGAATATGAACCACTCCAGGGGCAAGTAAACTCCATCTTCCTTCTTCTAAGCCCCTAATTCTGAAAAAAAAAATCTAAAAAAGAGAAAAATCAATTAGGGCTACTTGCAGTATATTCTTAGATTAACCATCAAGCTCTTAATTTGATACATTCTAGAGAACATCCAAACCCTAATTTGTGCACCTACTTAAGATCATAAGGTATCTAGGGCTATCACATTCTTGTTTGAGCCCTAGGTATCACATTTTGACAAATTAAATTGGACCAAATTAGAGCCAATTAAGGATTCCAGTTTAGGGTTTTAGAGACACACTTGCTTAATCAAGAATTGATCTTTCAAAACAATGTGTGCCTAAACCTTGATTAAATTGATCTATTCAAGCAAAACCCTAAAATCAGGTTCTTAAAATCATTTGAACACTAAAAGAGGGACCTAAATTTCTCAAAAGGGTAATACAGATGAGTTGACCCACCTTGTTGGGTTAACCAATCTTCAAATTAGGTCACTTTTCACAAAAACATCTTAAAAGTTCAAGTGAAATCATAAACACCCTTGCTCTTAATTAAAACTGGTAGGCTGAAGAGGTCAAGTCCCCATTCTGGTCTACCTGGATCATCAATGACAAGAGAGGTTGGGTGGGGGAAACCCTGTAACTCGTGGAGGCACTCTACTGTGTAGGGGTCGTTACGGGACTCTCCCTCCCTGGTTGCCCAGGTAATTTTTTGGTGGACGTCTTTCTGACTAAGGGGTATCATCTGCCTTGAACCTTTATAGTCATTCGAAATTTTTTTCGGGTGTCTTGATTGGGTCCATCACATTCTGCCTCTCGTCTACTCCATCGGTGCATGTTCATGAAGAGGTCTCTAAGACCATCCTTGAGGCCTCCATTAGCTACTCATTCTCGTCAAGGACAAGCCTCGACCTCCTTATTTATGCAATAACCCAATCCAATCGATATTTCGTCTGATTCATTTGAACCCAATTCTCCATCCATCATCATGGCACAACCAGCAGAAGAAAATAATATTGAAAATCAGCTTCAGCGCCTCAATGATCTATTCCAAGCCATTGTGAACCCACTGCAGCGTCCAATGATGCGAGATCACTACAATTCTGCTGTGGTGGCTATCGAACCTCGAGTACAAATCCCCACTGGAGGTCCTAACACTGAACTCAAGCCGAACATGATTCATGCCATTCCCAAATTCCATGGGCGTAATTCCAAAGATCCTTTCTAGAATATCAAGCAACTCAAGCATCTGGCCCAAACCTTCGAGTCAGAAGCTCAAAATTGGGATGTCCTACTCATGAAAATGTTCCCCTCATGGATAAAGCTGCTCACTAGTACCAAACCCAAACACGTACTTTCAACACCTAGGTGGAACTTCAATCCAAGTTTTTGAAAAAATTCTTCCCTGTTGGTTAGACAAATGCTTTATAGCACTAGATCACTCATTTCACACAGCAAGCAGGAGAATCACTTCCCGAGGCATGAGATCATTTTCTGGATCTCATGCGAAAGTGCCCCCACCACGGAGTTTCAAAATGGGAACAAGTCTGATCTTTTTACCAGGAACTTCGTGAGGATATTCGATTATTTGTCAATGTGACCTGCAGAGGAAACATCATGGGTCAACACGAAGACACCATGTGGGAGATTCTCGAGAATATGTGCGAGAACTCCATCAAAATGAATCCATGGGCATGTTTGATTGAACGAATGCCCGTGCATTGACAAATCCAAAGGGAGCACATGAGACGCAAGACCTGTCCTCTTCCATTGACTTGGAACTAATGGCCAATCATCTGGACAAGGTCTCTATTTTTGAGAAGGTGGATGAGCTAACTCGACACTTGCAGTGAGCCACCTCTGTGCAAAACCCGTTCGCACAACCACCCTCTAGCAGGGAGGCTGTGCATAACATCTATCATCAATCTTCTTAGGGGATGGACCCGTATCCACCCCCATCTGATTCTTGTTTTGGAGGAAACTCTAAACCTACCTACTCTAGTTGGGGGAACTCTGAACCCTTGTATTCTGACTTTTCCGAGGTTCATATGCGGGTTACCAGCAGCAAGCACCTCTCTTACCCACACCAAAGTAGAACCAGGCGGGATTGAATTTTGTTACCACCCGTAGTGGCAAAACAACACAAGACCCACCTTATCCAAGCCACTCCCAACCTGGTAATAAAAAGCCTAACCGTAGATTGGTCATCTAGAACACACCTGTCACAGCTCAAGAGCCTGAGCCAATCCTAGAGGAATCGTCTAAGGTTCCATTTCCTGAGACCTTGACCAAGAGAAAAAGTATTGCCAAACCTGTGGCACTTGAGGAGGACTTGGTTAAGCTCTTTGAGCAAGTCCATATAAACATCCCCTTGATGGATGCGATACGTCACGTACCGACCTACACATGATTTTTGAAAGACGTATGTACACTTAAGTGTAAGTTGCAAACCAAAGGCAGGAATCTGATCGTACTGTCAGAGCAAGCCAGCTCCATCATTTTGAGCAAACTCCCGCCTAAAGAAAAAGACACAGGCATCCCTCTGAGCTCCTGTGTAATCGGTGATATACAATTCGACCGAGCTTTATTGGACTTAGGAGCCTCCATAAATTTGATACCTACATCCCTACTAGACTACTTTGAGGAATCTGAGCTTAAACCGACAGAAATGACTTTACAGCTAGTCGACCTATCAATTAAGTCACCAAAAGGGATTCTCGAGGATGTCATAGTTAGGGTACATGATTTCTATTTTCCAGTGGATTTTATTATCTTAGACATGAATGTTCCTGAAAATGTAAAGAATACACCGATCATACTAGGGAGACCCTTTCTAGCCACTGCTAGGGCCAATATCAATTGTGAGGAGGGCCAAATTGAATTAAAATTTGGGAGCAAGACACTAAAGATCGACACCTTTAAGGCCCAACAAGGAATTAATTGTGGAGTCATAGAATAGATTTGCGATATTGAAGATGTGGTTGATGACTTTATCGGGGAAAGCCTGACTATTTCTAATCAACCACAAGAGGATCAAAACTCGCAATTAGAGGAGTTTGAACTCAGCCTAGCTCCTTCCTTTGCTCCCGACAGCCACCCTGAATCACCCGCTACTGCTGACAACCCAGTTATGGAATTAAAGCCTCTTCCCGATCATCTCAAATACGTCTTTTTGGGTTCCAATTAGACGTTTCCTATGATTATCAACTCCTGACTCACACCTGACCAGGAAACACGCATGATTTCTGCTCTCCAGTAGCATCGGAGAGCCATTGAATGGACTCTCGATGATCTTATTGGAATTAGCCCTTCATATTGCACACATCACATCTACACTGAAGAGGGCTCACGACCATCTCGAGAAATGTAGAGATGCCTAAATCCAAATCTGCAGGGTGTGAAAAAAGAGATCATCAAGTGGTTAGATGCAGGGATCATCTACTTGATCTCTGTCAGTTGGTGGGTAAGCCCAATCCAAGTTGTGCCCAAGAAGGCAGGGCTCACCGTCATCACGATTGAAACTAGAGAAACCATACCAACCCGTATAGAAAACTCATGGAGAGTCTGCATTAATTACAGAAGACTCAATTCCTCCATGAAGAAGGATCATTTCCCACTATCGTTCATTTATTAGATTCTCGAGAAACTACTGGGAAATCGATTCTTCTGCTTTTTTGATGGGTACTCTGATTATAATTAGGTCACAATCCATCCCGAGAACCAAGAGAATACCACCTTCACCTGCCCCTTTGGAACATACGCATTCCGAAGGATGCCGTTCGGTCTCTACAATGCACCCGTTACCTTTTAGCAGTGCATGCTTGCCATATTCTCGGATATGGTAGGTGAATACCTTGAAGTCTTCATGGATGACTTCTCAGTATTTGGTGAATCATTTGATGATTGCCTCTTGCACATGGTCCAAATCCTCTGGCGGTGCATCGATGTGAACTTGGTTCTTTCCTGGGAAAAGAGCCACTTCATGGTACCTGAGGGAATTGTCTTGGGACATCTCATCTCTGAAAAAGGCATCCAGGTTGATTGAGCCAAGGTGAATTTGATTTCCAAACTCCCTATGCCTAGCTCAGTCAAAGACATCCGATCCTTCCTGGGGCATGTCGATTTTTACCATCGATTCATTCCTAATTTCTCAAAAATCACGCACCCCTGACTAATCTTCTATTTAAGATGTCCCTTTTGAAATCACCAAGGAGTGCACTCAAGCATTTGAGATCCTACGTGATCGAGTTACCCAAGCACCTATCCTGCAGTCGCCTAATTGATCTCAACCCTTTGAGATCATGTGCGATGCATCTGATTATGCTGTAGAGGTGGTACTTGGGCAAAAAATAGATGGGAAACCCGTGGTCATCTACTACGCTAGCAAGACACTTGATGAGACTCAATGTAACTATACAGCTACTGTGAAAGAGCTGCTAGCCATAGTATTTGCCCAGGAAAAATTCAGATCATATCTTTTGGGTTCCCATGTTATCATATACTCAGATCACACTACAGTGAGGCACCTCCTTACGAAGAAGGACGTGAAACCTCGACTAATTCGCTGGATCTTGATGTTGTAAGAATTTGATCACTAGATTTGCAATAAAGTAGGAAAGCAGAACGTGGCAGTTAACCACTTATCCCGCCTTCCTTCTGACAGTATCGACCCTTCTGGACCCATCACAGAACATTTTCCTGATGAGCACCTCCTAACTATTAGTACGGGACTTCCTTGGTTTGCTAATTTAGTAAACTACTTGGCATCACATCAGCTCCTATTCGATTGGCCGAAGGCCAAGAAAGACAAATTGCTCTCCGATGCTAAGTACTACATGTAGGAAGATCCGTAGCTCTTTTGCATAGGTGCTGATCAGATCATCAGATGGCGCATCCTAGAAGAGAAAATTTAGGACATTTTATCCTTCTGCCATAACTAGGCCTGCGGTGGACACTTTTCAGGACATAAAACCGCAGTAAAGGTCCTCCAGTGCAGCTTTTATTGGCCCACGACTTTCAAAGATGCATACAATCACTGTAAGGCATGCATTCGTTGCCAAACCTTGGGCAACATGAGCCGCCACGATATGATGCCTTTACAGCCGATTCTTGTATGCGAAATCTTCGACATCTGGGGGATTGATTTCATGGGACCCTTCCCTGTTTTGAATGACTTCGAATACATTCTTCTCGCTGTTGACTAGTGTCCAAATTGATCGAAGTCATTCTGATCTGAACCAACAATCATAAGGTGGTAATCAAATTCATTCATCAGAACATCTTTTCTCGGTTTGGAATTCCACATGCCATTATCTCTGATGGAGGGACCCATTTCACAAATGCTCAGTTTAGATCACTGACGACCAAATACGGGGTGTTGCATCGAATCTCTACTCCTTATCACCCCCAAACCAACGGTCTAGCTGAGCTATCAAATCGGGAGATCAAGAAAATCCTTCAGGTCACTATCTAATCTGACAGGAAGGATTAGTCGTCCTAACTTCCGGAAGCCTTGTGGACCTATAGGACACCCCACAAAACCCAATTGGGCATGTCTTCTTTCAGATTGGTGTACGGGAAGGTATGTGACCACCCCGTTGAGTTGGAGCACAAAGCCTATTAGGCTGTATGAAAGTGTAATCTAGATCTTTCTAAGGCAGGAATCCACAAAAAGTTTGAAATGAGCGAGATCAAAGAATTACTCAATGATGTGTATGAGAACTCATGAATTTAAAAAGAGCGGGTTAAGGCCTTGCACGATAAGCACATATCCAGAAAGATCTTTCATTCTGGTCAGAAAGTCCTCTTTGATGCCAAACTCAAACTGTTCCCAGGAAAACTCAAATCAAAATGGATTGGACCATATCTTATCAGACGAATCTTTGGAAATAGAGTCGTAGAAATCAGCCAACCCAGCCTTGATTCAGAACCCTTTATTGTGAATGGTTAGCGACTTAATCCATTCATTGAACTCACTAATACGAACATGGCTGAGGTATCTTTTGATCTCCATTCTCCCTGAGCTTATTGCACCCGGCTGATGGCGTTAAACTCAACGCTTAACGGGAGGCAACCCGTCATCCTTTTGAAAAACCTGAAACCCTTCTTGACACATCTTATGCTGAACTCATATTGCACTTTAGGGTTCGTCCATTTGAACAATACGGTTCGTCCATTTGAACAACCAACTCCACCTCTAGTACCCATACTTGAGTTTGAAATCTTCCACAATAGTCACCCTGACCCGTCCACCCACCCAAAATCTATTCTAATGTAAGATCTAAGCTGAACTCAAACCCACCTAATTTACAATGAGGACATTGTAAATCATAGGCATGGGGGGGTATTAAAGTGCAAAACGCTTTGAAAATCACTTCACAAGAAAGGGTTTCATCAAAAAAATCACATATTCCAAAAATAAAAAAAAATAAAAAATTGAAAAAGAACAAAAATAGAAGGGAGGAAATTTTGAGTAAATTGATTGCATATCATTTTTGAGGAGAAAAGGGGAGGAGATAAGAATTTCAAAAAGGAGCACAATTTGAAAAGAAACGAAAAAGAGATAGTCATTAGTAAAAGATTAAGAAATTGACTTAGTTCTAGACCAAATCAAAAAGAAAGAAAATGAAAGACAAAAAGTGTTAAGAGATAAAAAAGATTGGTATGAATGCTAATCTTAGGCCTCTTAGGCAGTAATCCTAGGCTTAAAAATTCAAGTATTCGCTAAGATCTGGATAGTCCTCAAGAGGTTGGGGAAAATGCGAAGCTTAAGTATTGGGTCTAAGGATTAGGGATTATTCGGCCTCATTAGCTAACCTCTGGTTTATGGGACTCAGTAACCTAAGCACCCCAATCCACACACAGTCTGGTTCAGTGTGCTTAAATATCAAAATCAAGCAAATGCATTAAATTTGTTCTGAAAAAGTTACCTAGATTAGGAGTGGCTGATCAACACAAGTTGATTTGGATGAATTCTTGGCATGGAGAAGCAGGAAATTTTCCTCAAAGATGTGCAATAACATATCGTCTCCTCGGTGCTTGTCTCCTAGGATATCTAAATATCCTACTAGGGGCATGTAAGCACCTTATGCTTATTCAGATGCCTTGGGCGACATTATCATGGAATATCAATTCTCAGGGTCTAAATTTAGCTACAGAACTCCATGGGCAGGATTATCTCAAAATCTCGAAAGCCAGGGTTCTAGGGGTTTCCATCGGTGGTTCTATCTTAAAGCATTGATTGCCAGTGACCCTGCGAGGATTGATGTGGGAACTAGGAATCCGATACAGATCGTCTTGTCAAGTTAATCTGAGGTTAGAAATAAAAAGAAAGGAGAGAGAAAACTCTCCAAAAATAAAGAAAAATTCTTCTGTCTCTCTCTTATAAAAATGCACTGCAAACTAAACCTGGGCTAAAACATGTTACAAGCATGGGTGCTTTAACTGCAAAGTTCAACGAACCTTAGGTTAGTTCTTGTGGGCCTTAGAAACCTTCTCGGTGAACTGAGGCTAGAGCTGGTCAAGTCTGGATCTTATTTGGTACTTGAGTACCTTTAGGCCTACTATTGGCATTCGGACCTAATCTACAAAAGAAAGCACACATCAGAATTCTAAGCATACAAAGGCTTATGGTCTAGAATTAAAGATAATTCCATGAGATTTTGCTAAGGGACTAGCAAAAGCTAGGCATGGGGTATGGTGAGAACACCATCATGAGCCATAACTAGCTCATTTTGATCTAATTAAGTCAGTAAATGCTCCTACATAACTGCCAGAGAGCCATAATTCATTGCAAATCCATTCTGAGGGAGAGACAAGAAACCAAGGTTAAAATTATAATTTTACCATCATAACTTGAATACATTGCAACCACATATTTTTTCAGGGGTTAATTAAGGGTCAATTGGTCTTAAAAGGATAACAAGTGGGTTAGAGCAGACAAAAAAGGGTTTTCGCGTGTTTTGAGAATTAAATGAGTTTTGAAACCCTAAAAATAGACCCACTTAATTAACTGAAGTTATGGTTAGGAGAAAATTCACTTAAACCCTCTAAAATTCATATAAAAATATTCTCTAGGGTTTGGTACTTTCAAATTGACCATCAGAACCCATTTTGGCCCAAAATAGTCTCAAACAGACATTTACCCTAATTTAGGTTTTTACATAAATTACCCAATCAAATGAGGTTAAAAATAAACTCAAACTTCACCATTAGGTTCCTTAGGTCCAAATTAGATTTTTATCAAAATTTGGGCCCAATCTGAGATTGTTTCGACCTTGTTTGCACTTTGGTCCAAGTCTGACTTTCTTTATCTCCAATAGCCCCTCAACTTTTGAACTTCTTACAAAAAGCCCCCCAACTTCTTTATCTTCTTCACAAAAAGGCCCCTACTGTAGAGAAATCCTAATCCAAAAGCTCCAGCAACAATCAACCAAGGATTTCTCCTTGATTGATTGTGAAACTTCCTCAAATTTGAACCGGAGATCCCTCTTGAAATGCTTTTTCAATCAGACCGATTCTTAAGCTTCAATTCTTTCCCAATCTCTCATGCTAACGCATGAGAGAGTTGGGTTTCCAACTCTAGCAACCTTTTAAGCTTGGGAAGCTTGCTTCCCAAGCTCTAAGCACCCTTTAACGGCCGATATAAGACTCCCCAGGCACGCTTGAATTCGACTAGAATAACCCCTAATTCTTCTCTCCTCCTCTGGCCGAAGTGCTCTTCGAGCTCCAGTGACCCTCCTTGCCTCTCCTTATTGTCTGACCGCAATACCGATGGTAGAGCCTCCTTCCCTATCTTCTTCTGCGTTGACCAGCACCAGCCGACATCCATATCCCCTTCATCCTCGCCATCCAACCCCTACTAGAGCTAGCTTCGTCTCCGACGTCGGCCATACCACAATTGGTGCCATCTCTGCCCCCAATTGTCCTCTACATATCTCAATCGACTCCTTAGCCTTTCTACATCATGCCAGTAACTCTGACACTTCGTTTTGACCTCTCCAACACCCTCCGCGACTCCGTCTTCCATCTCGCCGGCATACCTCCGGCGAGCACTAGCAGCCACCATAGATCACCTACGCCGCTGCTTCCATGCTCCACACCTCTACCTCGACCTCAAGAGCAAAAGCCCTAACTTTGTTAGGATGATTGCTCCTCCAAACCCTTTGCCGAACTCACACTTCTCCGACCACCCTCCGTGAGGTCGACAGGCCTCTTCACACATGGTCACTACACACCACTGCCACCATCACACTCGTTGTGCTTTGGCGATCATTCCTAAGCTTTCTGACACGGCCAAAAGGCCTTATTGTTGATTTCGAGTACCAGCCCCCTCCGCCATTGACGTCACAAGCTTCGAGCCTTCTTGAAGCTCTCTCTAGCATCTGCAGCCCTAGGAACTCATCCCAGGTAGCACGGAATCCTTCCAGGAACATAACCCAGGGACCAATTGAGTCCTTTGATCGGGCCTTGACTAGAATTTGATGAAGACTTCTCCACCTACTACTGCATGTGCTGTGCAAAGAAAAAAGGGGACGGATAGTCCCACATCTACGTGAAGAAAAATGTTTGGCTGACACTTAGCCAAAATTGAGGATCGTTCCTCCTCTGCGTGAAGAGCAGAGAAGAGAAAGAAAGAAGAAGCAGAAGAAAGAAGGAAAGAAGAGGAGCAACACAAACAGAGAAGAGGAGAAGAGGAAGAGTTTAAAAAGAAGAAAGAGATTTCTTTAGATTGTAAATTGATATTGTGTCTGATTTGAGCTTCTTAATTGATATTGTGCATCTCTTAACTATTATTGTGCGGAGCAATTGGTGATTCAAATCATCATTTTACTCCATTCTTTTTACAGTATTGACATTAGCTTTCATTGATATATCATTATTGCTTGAAGTTTCATTATAAATTGCTCATACTGTGCTTAAATTGCAATTTTGAGATTGAATTTCATATTGCTCCCTGTGTTTGACCTCGGACTTCAAATTCGAGTAATAAATTTTATTTGTTTTCAAAGCGATTTTGGCTATACTACAATGCAATTTTTAAAACCTCGATTTCACTCGTAAACAACTACTTAACGTTAGATGCTTCAACACAAAGTTCACTATCTCCTGGAATTCTCGAGTTGAGCTCAGACCAACTACCTAATGTTAGCTAACTTATACCTAATGTTAGATGAACTGTAAAGGGTCCTCCAACTATCCAAACCAAATTTGTTCATCTTATAGGGCTCTAGGGTGATCTATTAACCCCTAAGGATATGTTTTATCATATTTTTGACCAAATTAGACTTATGCAAATGGTGCCCTAATAATGTTGACAAATGTTAATCTTATTGGGGCTTTCCTTATATTTTAAGAAATATGAAATTACAACTCAAATCCTAAAATTACAAAGAGACCTAAACTTGATCTCCTCCATCTTCTTGGCTTCATAATTCTTCAAGAGAGCTTCAACCTGAAATTAATCTTGCAACAACTATGCATAACATATAATTTTAATCTCAATCACTTGATATGCTTGTTATTATCAAAACTATCATTAAAGGCTAATGTGGTGCCTAATTGCTTATGCACCAACACATACCACTCCTAGAAGCTATTGAGACTATCCCAACTTACGCGAAATTTCTTAAGGTAATGTGTACACCAAAATGCCAAGCCAAATTGTCTAAAAAATAATCTTTAGTAGACTACTTTAGAAACAAAAAGATCTAGGAGCCCCTTTAATTTCTTGTGTAATTGGAGATACTACTTTTGATAGGACTCTAATACATTTAGGTGCTTCCATTAATTTAATACCCATGGTGTTATACGGAAAGTACAAATTTGGTGAATTAAAATCAACCGAGGTCACATTATAATTAGCTGATCGATCTATGGCCACATCGCGGATTTTTGGTCCTTGACATAGAAGTACCAGACCAATTGAAGAATACACTTATAATTTTGGGAAGACCATTTTTAACTACTGCCAAAGCTAATATTTTTTTTTTTTGAAACAAAAAGGAAAGCTATCGTCTTACGATAGCAATCCGGAGCAGTATATTATATAAACAACTAAGAGAAATTACAAAAGAGATCCCCAAAAATGTATAAGGGACTAGCACTCTCTTACAATACTTTCACAGCACACCGGCCTCTCCTGAAAAAGTCTCTCATTTCTAGCCTTCCATACACACCAAATAGTGGCAGCCATGCGTACATGTGGCTTCCCTCTCACACCAAACCCACGCCAGATAGAATCCCACTCTGGTAGTGGCTCCTAACATGTCCTTCTCCAAATAGCATCGGTGACAAGGAAAGAAGAAAAGAGGTGATTTACATTGTCAATATTCATCTCACACAAAAAATAAACATGGAGATCAGTTCCCAACCTTTTATGTCGCAGATCACTTGTGATCAATCCATCTCTCCTACATAGCCAGAGAAAAATCTGTACCTTGAGAGGAATTTTTAACAACCAGATCTTCTTGTCAATGAAGTCGCATCTCCACCCACATTCAAGGCTCAACATTCTGTTATAGCCAAATTGCACACTATAAGTCCCCTCCCAAAGGTATTTGTCCTCCACTCCAGGCGTAGGTCTGAAGCTCTCAAGGTCAGAAATTAGCCTCCTCCTTTCTTCCCACAGTCGAGTAGCTCTCCTTCTGGAATCCTCATCAATTAGATTCCAACTACTGCTGTTGCAAGACCAGACCCTGCTGACAGTGGCATCCTTTTCAGATGCTGTAGCCAAAGCTCTTGGATAGAGCTCCTTCAAGACACCCAGCCCAAACCACCCCTCCTTTCAGAAACTGAAGGACCTGGCATCTCCAAGAGCCGGCTGCAGCAGGTGGAAGTGATCAGCCAATGCCATTGTCACTGATTTCTAGAAAGGAGAAGGACTGCTGGGCTGAAGTTTGGACAGCACACTATTGGATGCACCATATCTATCTCTGATCAGGACAATCCATGGCTTCAAATCTCCTTGAAAGAGTTTAACAGCCCATTTAAGTAGAAAGGCATCATTAAAGTGTTTCAGGGATTTAATCCCAAGTCCACCCCTATCTTTTGGATAGCAAATCTGATCCCATTTGAGTGGCTACAAGAATCTGCCCTCATGTTTAGCTCCCTTCCAAAAGAACCTCTTCCTCATCACATCCAACCTTTTCCAAATGGATTTAGGTGCTTTAAATATGGAAAAGTAGAAAACAGGGATGGAGGTGATCACAGAGTTGAGCAAGATAAGCCTTCCACCTTTGGAGAGGAAACTGCTATGCCATCCATCTAATTTCACTGAAATCTTGTCAAAAAGGCAGCTCCAATCACTCTTCTTCATCCTGGAACACCTCAAAGGCAGCCCTAGATATCTAATAGGAAGACTGATGTGGGGAGTCATCAAAATAGCTGCTAAAGCTCCTTACTCCTCCTCAGGTAAGCCAAAGCAGACCAAACTAGACTTCTCCCTATTCAACGTCAAGCCAGAGAGCTCACCAAAGATATTAATCATATGATGCAAAGCCAAAGCTTCATCCATAGACCCTTCAACAAAAAAAATAGTATCATCTGCATACTGAAGAATGGGAGCCAGATTACTCCTGCATGATAAAGAATATCCTCTAATAAGTCCAGCTTCAGCAAGCTTACAAGCATACCAAGCCAAGCTGTCAACTGCTAAATTGAAGATCAGGGGAGCCAGGGGACAACCTTGCCTGATACCATATTGGGGCTGAATCCATGATCCACAAGGCTTTCCATTTATTAGGGGGTGAAGGAGGCAGTGGTGATACATCTTTTTACCCAACGGATCCAAGTAGAAGGAAAGCCCCTTCTTTTAAGCACATCCCACAGATAAGGCCAACTGATGGAGTCATAAGCTTTACGAAATTCAACCTTCCAAAGGAAGGCCTTGCATCTTCTCTTATGCCAACCACAAATCATCTCTTGGCCCATAAAAATGATTCTTGTAGAGATCTGCCAGGGAGGAAGGCTGATTGAGCAGGATGGATCAAATCTTGCAAAACAGGCCTCAATCTATTGGCCAGGACTTTGCCAATCACCAAGTACAAAGAGTTAAAGAGGGAATAGGTCTAAACTCTTGAAAAGATTCAGTACCCGGGGTCTTTGGCAAAAGAAATAGATAGGACATATTTACTCTTTCAAAGCCAAAATTGCCATTCTCAAACTCTCTGATCATTTCCATAACCTCAGTGCCCACAATGTCCCATAATTCTTTGTAGAAGAAAACTTGGATTCCATCAAGCCCAGGCGATCCTTCACAATTGAGATCTTTAATGGCCTTCAAGACTTCAGTTTCAGACATAGGGTCAATCAGGCTGGACCCCTGAGCCTCAGTAATTTTAGGTAGATCACTAGCTTCCATCCTCCAACTACCCCTACCTGCAGCTCTTGAAGATTCCTTGAAATACCTGATAGCCTCAGCTCTGATATCAAAGATGGAGGTAATTCTCTGCCCCTCTTTAACAATTGAAGAGATCAGATTAGTTCTTCTCTTAGAACTGGCAGCCAAGTGAAAGAATTTAGTGTTTGCATCCCCCTCACTTAGCCACAGCTGCCTTGATCGTTCCCTCCAATCCATCTCCAGTTTCCGATCTTCTTCAACCACCACCCCCTGCCACCTCTTTCTGTCAGCAAAGTCCAACTCAGACAGTTGAGCCACAGCTTCCTTGGTATCTAGTTCTTGAATCTTCAGCAAGGCCTCTCGACGTTTCTGATGTTTGAGGACAGAGACAATATCACCATATTCCTTCAGCATACCTTTCAAAGCCACAATCTTGGAAGCCCATCTGAAGGTAGCCATGCCTTCACCCTGTGTCACCTCCACTAGCCAGTAAACATGTTTCTGAATCCTGGCTCCCTTAGCCATGACTTCCTAAATTTGAAGTAGGATCCAGCCAACAGCCATTCACCATTGTCCCATACCAAGGGTGTATGGTCAGAGAAGGGACGTTCAAGGCCACAAACAAAGGACAACTGGAAGAGATCCATCAGCTCAGCATTGCCAAAAAACCTATCAATCTTGGACATGAGCCCATTACCATTCCTCCAAGTGAATTCAGAACCTGAAGAGGGGAACTCACACAATCCCAAATCTTGGACCATCAAATGGAATCTAGTGGCAGAGCTGTCCACCACCCCATTGGGTTTGTCATTCCCCAACAAAATATAATTGAAGTCCCCTCCAACAAGCCAAACTGCCCCATTTACAAAATTTGCAGCCAGGCTCCAATCCTCCCACAGCTCCTACCTCATGCTAGGGTCATTAGGACCATACACACCTGTCACAAAGAAATCATTGTCCCCCTGGCCTCTTTTGAACCTGCAAGTCAAAAGCTGCCTAGCCACAGAAACCAAAGCTAATATTGATTGTAAATCTAGCAGTATGGAATTTAAATTTGCGATAAAAAATGCAGATCAATATTTTTATGGCCACTAAACAATTTGAGGATTGTGGAATGATTGAGGATTATGATGTTTTGGATCATAATGGTGAATATTATTTGAACCTAGGAGCTTCCCAATCCAATTCTCTAGGTCTTAACTCCCAAACCAACCAAAAGGTCAATCACCCTATCGCTGACTTGATTACATGACCTCTTGAGGATGATCTTGATCCACTTTTGGACCTACCTTCTCAAGGACCTAGACCTAAATTTAAACCTCTTCTTGATTATTTGAAGTATGTCTTCCTAGGATATAATCAGACTTATCTTGTGATTATCAGCTCTTACCTGACCCAAACTCAAGAAGATCAACTAATTCAAGTTTTGGGAAGGAATGGAAAAGCAATTGGCTAGACATTGGATGATTTAAAGGGAATCAGTCCTACCTACTGTACTCACAGAATATATGTTGAGGAAGGATCTAAACTCTCCTGGGAAATGTAGAGACGGTTGAATCCAAATATGCGAGAGGTTGTAAAATAAAAGGTAATAAAGTGGTTAGATGTAGGAATAATCTACCTAATCTCTGACAGTCTGTGGATTAGATTGTATAAGTGGTTCCTAAAAATGATGGGCTAACTGTGATTACAAATGATAAAGGAGAATCGATTCCAACCTGCATTGCTTCCTCTTGGAGGGTTTGTAATGATTATAGGAAGTTGAATTTTGCAATTAAGAATGACCACTTTCCACTTCCCTTTATCAATCAAATTCTTGAAAGATTAACTAGCCAAAAGTTCTTCTATTTCCTTGATAGCTATTCTGGTTACAACCAAGTAGCTATCCAACCAAATGATCAAGACGAAACCACTTTCATCTGTCCTTACGGAACCTTTGCATTCCATAGGATGCCTTTTAGACTCTATAATGCACTAGCGAGCTTTCAATGGTGTATGCTTGCTAACTTTTCAAATATGGTGGGTGATTTCATTGAAATTTTCATGGATGATTTCCCTGTGTTTGGGGATTCTTTTGAAAACTGTTTGATTCATCTTGAGAGGACTCTGCAGAAACTTATGGAGGTTAATCTTGTCCTATCTTGGTGAAAGAGTCACTTCATGGTTAGGGAGGTTATTGTCCTTGGCCATGTAGTGTTTCAAAGAGGAATTGAAGTAGATAAAGCCAAGGTGGACACTATTACTCAACTCCCGAAACCTTTAATGGTTAAACAAGTGCGTTCATTCTTGGACGCACTGAATTTCGTCGTCTATTTATCAAAGATTTTTCTAAGGTGGCTAGGCCCTTAAGTAATCTCTAGACTAAAGATCATACTTTTGATTTTGATTTTGAATGTCTTAGGGCCATTAATCTTTTAAAGGAGGCCATTGCTCAATCAAATATCTTACAACCTCCTAATTGGGATCAGGATTTTGAAATCATGACCAATGCTTCTGAATTTGCTGTCAGTGCGGTCTTAGGGAAAAAGATTCATTAAAAACCTTCTGTGATTTACTACACTAGTAAGACTCTTGATGAGGCTCAAAGAAATTATACCACTATAGAAAAAGAGCTACTAGCTGTAGTGTTTGCTTTAGAGAAATTTAGACCTTATCTACTTGGATCTCATGTGATTATGTTCATCGACCATGATGCATTAAGGCATCTAATGTCTAGGAAGGATGAAATGACCCACTTAATTAGATGGATCCTTCTACTTCAAGAATTTGATCTCAAGATTTGAGACAAATCAGGTGCCCAAAATGTAGTAGTAGACCACCTCTATTGAATCCTTATAGAAAATTTGACTCCTGAATTCTCTGATTCCTTCCATGATAAATAATCTTAACAGTTGTAAACTACCCTAGTTTGCAGACTTGGTTAATTACTTGGCAATTAGCCAAATACCCTCTAATTGGCCTAAGCAAAGGTGGGATAAATTGATTTCTCATGCCAAGTATTATTTTTGGGAAGAGACGAAACTATTCTGAGTTTCTACGGATCAGGTTATCCATCATGTTCTGGATAATGAGATCGCAAGCATACTCAAATTCTACCATACTATCGCTTGTGGGGGTCACTTCTGTGGGAAGAATACGATAGCTAAAGTACTTCAAAGTGGATTACTTTGGCTATTTTTATTCCGTGACTCTTTCAATTTTTTCGGTGATGTACTAGATGACAAACTTTAGGCAACGTGACCTGATTAGCCCATATTTGTGGGCTATTTAGGTATTTGAATGACTAGACATTAAGTTAATTTTAACATGTATTTAGCATGCATTAGGATATAAATACATTAATTATACATCTGTTTCATGCATCGCATTTTTATGTAAATTAGATCATGGCATGCATTAGCTTAGTCTTTAATTTAGTTTGCATTTTAATTTAGTGAGCATTATACACATTACACGCATTCCATAAAATTAGATATTTTATAAGGCATTGTATATAAATAAGCCAATCTTTTATTTGTTTATTTATCTCTTTCTTTTCCCATAGGACTCTTCAGTTGAGCCACCATGCAACAGCTACGGCCTTGGTAATCAAGGAGCAATCCACTCTTCCCTGCAAGGAAGAAATGGGAAAAGTTGATTTTTCTCCCTCATGACTCCATTCAAAAGATGCTGGCTGCTATAAGAGGAAGGAGGAGGCTGCGGAGAGGGGTAGGCCACCACCCCCCATTCACCATTGTGCGAAGCTCGAAGCTCCTCCCATTCCACCACCATGGGCCTCTTCCATAGCAAAGCCTCACCACGGTAGGCATGTGCAGCCACAATCCACACCGCCACCTACGAGCCTTGCAATTCCATCATCGTGCACACCATCTCCTCATCATCACCTCCAACAGCACCACCAACTCCACGCACCACCACTATTCATCTTCTTCCCCATCTTTTTCTTCCTCTGTTTTTCCACCTCCAAGAAGAACCCAACAATCATTCTTACACCAACCCACTACTGCCACCTCCAACAGTTGCCAGCACCCTCAGCCACGCACGACTACACGTAGCTACACATTCACACACACTGCCTGCCTGAGCCTTACTGCACATGGTTCGCCATGAAAATGCACCAACAGAGCTTCTTACACGCACCACACTCCAACGTGCAACCCCAACTGTGTGAACATTCCTTTCCTCTCCGTGCGCTCCTCCAGCAGCAAGCAGCACCACCACTTGCACCCTCTTCTCCAACATAGCAGCAGTAGGAAGAGCTCCACTGTCGGATACCCACATAAGCCTCCTCTCTGACCGGCCACCTCCAATGCCCTCATGACTCGCCGCCACCACTGTCGCGTAGCCCTCAGAGGACTTGTCCTTCATCGCGAGCCTCAACTCCGACCTTGGCTTCCTCCCCGCACACAAGCTCGGGGAAGAAATCCCCTATTTGGGTTATATTTCATTCTGTGGGATATTTTTAATTAAAATAATATTTTTGTGTGGCTCATTTGCATGGAACCTCTTCACCTTTTGCATAAATGCTAATTTGAAGCTTGAGCTTCATTGTTATCTTAATTTAAAGGGGTTTTGGCCTCATTTCTTAGAGATTTCTTCGGTGAACATTAGTTTGATCCGTGCAAATTTTAATAAGCTAGTGCCTCGATGTGGACACGACCCGCTCCATCAGCGAGTGGTTTAATTTTAATTATTTTGATTAGTGATTTTTCACCACATAACTAAATACAACTATGCATCATTTTATGTGCAAAACTAAATTGAAAGTGAAAATGGTCCCATCAAATGGCATCATTGCAGGGGAAGCAACGGGCCTGTTAAACTCGAACTTATTTATTTATTTGATCCCACATTATTTTTAACGCATATTTAGCTTCGATCTTTTTGGTATGAGGTACACATATCTCCTACATCTTGCTGCACCAGCCTCAGGGATCAGGTGACCCTTGACACCACACATTGGGAGCATCATAGCTGCCATGTGCATAATTGAGGTGGACCTTGAGCCATGATTCAATGGAGAACATTTTGAGGGAGCTGCAATTGTCATCTCCTCTATTCTGAGTAGATAGAATTTAGGTTGAGAACTTTATTTTTTTCTTTATTTTCGCACATTCATTCATTGGAAGACCCTTGTTCTGGGTAAATCTTTAGGGGTTTGTTTCCCGACTTTCTTTTAGGCCTGTGTTGGGTAATTTTTCCGGAGCATGTTCCCTTTTCTTTAGATCTACGTTTTCATTTTATTTTATGGTTGTTTATGATTTCCTTTGTTTATGCATAAGTAGGTAAAGCAAAAAAAAGCAAAAATAAAATAAAACATGAGCTACCTACTAGAAGCTGCATGCCCCTAGGTTGTACCATAATGGTGTGTATGACAGCATCTAGATTTCATTTATATTGCATTGCGTGCATCTTGCATTGCTGATCGTTGGAGGGAAGGTACGTCCACTCTCTTTGAATATATATTTGTTCGTGCATTTGCATTTGGATTTAATTCCTAGACCACATAATTTGTCATGAAATGATCTAACAAAGTAGTCACATTAAAGCTTTTGAAAAAGGGCTAATTAAAGGAGGAACATTTAAAAATCAAGGACTTGATTTTCAAACTTGGGGTGCGATTCAAAATTCAAAATTCTTTTATGATGGATGCACACGTGCATGCTTTGAGAACCAAGGCACACATATAGTCACTTCATAAGTCTTGAGCTGCTAGGAAAGAGCCCTCCTACTACTAGGGTCTAAAGTGACCTGAACTTTATCTTGAAGGTTCAAACAACTACAAAATTGCGGATTGAGGGTAGTTAAGAAGCACCGCAAAAGCACCACTTCAAAGGAATGGACGGCCATGATGGTGCCATGTGGCACCATCACAGCCACCTAAATCGGCTGTAGCATCACTTCCCATCCTCTGAAGGTGCGAGCAAGGCAAGATCTGGGCCATTGGATCTTGATCCAACGGCCGTGAGTGCATGTGCTTAAAACATAAGCGCGACAAAGAGGAGACACTAGCACAACAGTCGAGTGCCATTGTGCAAGAGCGGGGTGCAAGGTCGACTCGCGATCTGCGACACGCGCGTGCTTAATCTTGACCACGCGATCGGCTGTGGACGACCTAGATCACCCAATCGGGTGCACACGCGATCAGATGCACCACCTCGCGCCCAATCGCACACGTAGGCGGCACAGCTGAAGTGGGTGAGGAGTGATCTCAGCCATCCGATTTCACGATCGGACAGCTGAGATTTCTTGGACGTGGGCAGGCATTGAGTGCGTGACAGGCGAGGAGGCGGGCATGCGTGCTAGGCTACGGCGACGTGGGGTCTTTAGTGACACTTAAATCCGTCACTAAATACCCCCTAATTTAATGTTTTAACTATGTAATGACAAAATTGCCCCCTATCCTTGAAACTATAAAAGGAGACCCCTACTGGTCAGGCGTGCTTCGCGTGTTAGAAACAGGGGTTACAAGTAACCTATCATCATAGCTGCAAAACACATCGATCAAATAAAATTTATACCGAAACTCCAAGGGAGTCCCAAATCGAACACAGGGAGGCGACGTTTACTTTATTGAAAATCACGCTTCATTTCGTTTCTTTTTAGTTTTTTAATGTTTTGATATTTTTTTTTGTATTTTTGTAATAAAAGAAATCAAGCAAATGTATCACAAGATAGAGATCTAGAACAAATATGATATATATTACTTCTAATGTCAATTACAAGAAACTATGAAAGCATATAAAAAGAGGGAGGTGAGAGGAAATCTCCCGAATCGGCTGTTTGGCGAGACGACGGCGCCTGGCGGAAGCTCGGATGAAGCAGGTGTGGAGCGGGACGACGGAGGTGAGATGTTGGAGGACGTCGGGTTGAGGAAAGCTTCGACGTAGCTCCGGAATGGAGGTGAGAAGACGGAGGTGAACTGCTACCGGAATGGAGGTGCGAGGACAGCTCCAAGGTGACCTATGAAGGGAGATGGGAAGTTGGAGGAGTATTTGGTGGGGCAGAGTTTTGCTACACTAATAGGCACCTTGGGAGCTCGAGAACAAACTCTAATGGAGCATTGGTAGGCTTGCTAGAGCTTGGGAGTAGGTGGGAGTAGAGTAGGTAGAGATGGCTTGGAAGGGAGGGGGTGAAGGCCCTTTTATAGTGGTGGAGAAGAGGCTAAAAATGGATAATGGACCTCTAGCGACCTCCAGACAGTCGCTGGAAACGTTGCTGTAGATAGCTCACCTCCACCCACGCCCATAGCTGGCTCTGCTGGCTTGCAATGAAACAGCGACGGCTGTAAGCATCGCTGTAGGTCAGTCCAGCAGTCGCTGAAAGCTGGTGCAAACTACCCCTTGTGCCCGCGCCGCCTGCCCTGCTCTTCACGCACGCTAACCGCACGCCCAGCTATGTGTGCATGCGTTGTGCGCTGGCATGCAAGCTTGCAATGTGCTGGCCCGCACGTGCGCGCGCGCTGCCGCTGCGCTTCACTCCAAATGCCCGTCCAATTGCAAATTGGAGCGGCTGCTGGGAATCGAACCCGTGCCTCTCCTTTGCAAGCCACTAAGTCAACCAGTGCGCCACGTCACCTTGTGTCGTGAGGAGGAAATCAGTGCAGACGCTTCCCATCCGTTGGATCTTGATCCAACGGCTAGGATTAACGGTGCAGATGATGAGGGAGAGTGGGCGGTGGCTGCTGGCCGGGTTTGGGCGGCCTGGATGGCGCCACGTGACGCCATCTGGATCGTCCATCTTCTTCTTCTTGCATAGGGTGCCACAGTGCTCAGATCAAGATGATTTTTGCGATGTCGGACTGCGATCATCGCTCTGGATCCATCCGTACGGTCGGATTTCCATCTGAAACCCATATGGATGTTGCATTGCCCCCTGGCCATATAAAATGAAGGAATTAATATATAAAATATACTACTATCTTAAATACCATACAATGGATGTTATGCAATATTTATAACATGATATGCAATGCTAAGTCTAAGAACTATAAAAAATAAGCAATTTATCTTGAATTTATGTGTGTTCATCATACCCCCATGCTTACTTTTTGCTAGTTCCTAGCAAAATTAACCTAAATGCTATATAAAAGTAGAATCAGGGTTCGAGTAATTAGGCAAGATTCATTGATTAGTTTATAAAATCTCATCCCCAAGACCTAATTACAAAAACTCAATAGTGCCTGGGTGCCTACCAGAATACCGACCGTTCGAGCCCTTACCTTATTTGAGAAAAGTTTATTTTTATTTTTTTTATTTTTGTACTTTTGGAGTTTGAGAGTTACGGGATAACTTTTTACGGCTACGCGACCCGCCCAAGACTTGAAAAGGACTCTAAGTGCTAAGCATCTTTGTGAAAAAAGTGATAGACTCACAAAACGGCCGTTAAGACGGACTTCGGGTTTCTACGACCCTAGATGACCTTGCCTAAAGGTTTATCTGTATGATTGGTAGCTTTCTCCCTACTTCTTTTATTTCTGGGGTCAACACAAGGGTGAGTCTAGTGTATATCTCCCCAGTTTATTCTACTTCCCCTCTTCTTCCCTAAGTGTTTTGGGAATTATTGTGCATTTATTTGTTTGTGAGCTAGGTTCTGGACAACCGGCCGATGAGCTGTTACCACCGACAACTTGCCAGCCATACTCGTGCAGTGAAGTGTGGTTTTATTTTTTTTATTTTTTTTTCTCTTTTGTTTCTCTTTTTTTTTTTTTATAAGTAGGTGGCTTCCCTGATCTAAGATTTACTTAAAGGCAGTACAGCGAAAACGGTCTTGTGGCTGGGCTCTGGACAACCGACCGATGAGCGGTTACCTCCGACAACTTGCTAGCCATACCACCCAAGTCGGTCCATTAGCTACCCAATTTCCGTAAAAATTGCCGGAAAGTGAGTCAGTGCAAAATAGTGTGTAGATGCTTAGGCTTAAAGTCCCCCCAAATCAGAGGGCGGGTTGATAAGTCGCATACTTATCATCCCAAATTATTTAACAAATTAAAATAAATTTTAATTGGCGAGGACTCGAGACTAAATCCACATTCGAGTGGGCACCCAAGCTAATTAAGCCCGAAGACCTGAAGAGTCTAAGTGTTCAGGTCTAAAAGAATCAATTCCTAAAGTTTACAACTCCTAGTGCCTAAGTTCTCGTCTCCTGATTCTATTTTTTTTTATTACTTATTATTTATTATTATTGTATTATTTTTTTATTTTTTTATTTTTTTTTTTAAACAAGAATCAAATAACAGTAGAATCAAATAACATAAAATCACTGTTACAGCTGACACAATGGTTATAAACTATGTCCACCCCCCCATGCTTAGCTATTGCAATGTCCTCATTGTAAAAGAAAAAAAATGAAAGCATGCAAGAGAGTAGAAGTGGAAGAATAGCACCTGGTTTCCGTGAGACTCAGGTCAACTTGGAACATTCTTTACATGTGCTGAGTTTAGTGCCTTCAGTTGGGTGATGATTAGCCTGCAGTGGTTATGGCAAGGTAAGAGCAACCTTGTCCGAGAAGGGTTCAAGGAGCACATGGTCAATAAAGGGTTTGAGACGCTGCCCATTGACCTTGAAAATATTACCCATCTTTGGGTCGGAGATTTCAACAGCCCCATTAGGAAAAATTTGCTCAATAACGAATGGGCCGCCCCACTTATACCTGAGTTTACCGGGGAAAAGCTTCAATCGAGAATCGAAAAGCCAAACCTTCTGGTTCGGCTCAAAGCTCTTACGTGAAATCATCTGGTCATGGAGAGCTTTGGTCCTTGCCTTATAGATTCTGGCATTTTCATAAGCATCATTTCGAAGCTCCTCCAACTCAGATAGTTGGAGTTTCCTGGTTTTCCTGGCCAACTCGAGGTCCACATTACATTTCTTGATGGCCCAAAATGCCCAGTGTTCAAGTTCTACGAGCAAGTGACATGCCTTCCGAAACACTAGACGGAACGGAGACATACCGATAGGCATTTTGTACGCTGTACGATAAGCCCAAAGAGTATCATCTAGCTTTTGGGTCCAATCCTTCCTATCAGGCCTAACAGTTTTCTGCAAAATGTTCTTGATCTCCCGATTGGAGATCTCAACCTGTCCGTTCGTCTGAGGGTGGTAAGGTGTGGAAATCCGATGGCTCACCCGTATTTCCCTAGTAAATTTTGAAACTGGGCATGAGTGAAATGTGTACCACCATCACTGATAATTGCCCTAGGAACCCCGAACAGACTGAAGATATTTCTCTTCACAAAATCGATGACCACCTTGTGGTCATTGGTCCAGGTGGGAATTGCCTCAATCCACTTGGACACGTAATCAACAACGATCAAAATATACTGGTGTCCAAATGAAGGAGGGAAGGGTCCCATAAAGTCGATGCCCCAAATGTCAAAAATTTCGACAGAAAGAATTGGGTTCAAGGGCATCATATCTCTCTTAGCCATGTTCCCGAGTGTCTAGCATCGGGTGCATGACCTAGAGAATTCCTAGGCATCCCTAAATAATGACGACCAATAGAATCTGGATTGCAAAATTTTTGCAGCCGTCTTTTTCCTGGAAAAGTGTGCACCACAAGCAGATGTGTGACAGAACTCAAGTATGCTATGGAATTCAACTTCCGGGATGCATCGGCGAATAATCTGATCCGCGCCAATGCGGTACAACTCAGGATCATCCCAAAAATAATATTTGGCCTCAGATACAAGTCTATCCCATTGTTGTTTAGTCCAATCCTGGGGAATTTGACCAATAGCCAAATAACTGACAATATTTGCAAACAAGGGGGTTCGGATTCCTGAGATTGTGAGGATAGTTTCATCCGAAAAAGTATCAGAGATCGGAACATCTGGATGAGGGGAATCAATTATGATTCTCGAAAGGTGATCCGCCACTACATTTTGTGCCTCAACTTTATCCTTGATTTCAAGATCAAACTCTTGAAGCAGCAGAATCCAGCTAATAAGCCGGGGTTTGGCATCCTTTTTGGCCAAGAGATGTTTTAAGGCCGAGTGGTCGGTATAGATGATGATGCGAGAACCTAACAAATAAGCCCTGAATTTTTCTAAAGCAAAAACTACAGCTAACAATTCTTTTTCAGTAACGGTGTAATTCCTCTGGGCCTCGTCCAGAATTTTGCTAGCGTAGTAAATCACAGAGGGCTTTTTCTCAATCTTTTGACCCAAGACAGCCCCGACGGCATAATGAGATGCATCAGCCATAATCTCAAAAGGGGCTATCCCGACCGGAGGTTGCAATACCGGGGCACAGGTGACGGATGTTTTTAATAAATCAAATGCCTTATGTTCGTACGCTTTTGTGTGGGTTTTAAAGAGAATATGACGTTGTAGTACAGCTGACAAAGTGTTCAAACAAATAGAGAATTTTATTACTCGAAAATCGGAGTATCCGAGGTCGAACACAGGGAGCAAATGGAATTTACTACTAATCAAAATGTAATTGAACACTCTAATTTACTCAAAACTGGAATTCAGAGGTATCTAAAAAAATAATTCAGACAAGAGTCAAATTGGACGTCTGATCTTGGGATCAGACGTCTTAAAAGTGTTTTCCCTTTTCCTTTTGATTATTCTTCTTCTGATCTTGCTTTCTTTCTTCTTTTGCAGACTCTTTTTCTTCTTCTTCTGTCTTGGCTTCTCTTCTTCTTTCTCTTCTCTCTTTCTGCTTTGCTTCTTTTCTTGCGAAGGCTTCTTCTTCCTGCCTTTGTTTCTTTTCTCTTGTTTCTTCTCCTACGAAGGCTTCTTTCCTTCTCCTTCTCTTCTCTGCCTTGCCTTCCTTCTCCTTTGGTCCTTCTGTTCTTCCTGCCTTTCCTTCTCGCAACCAAGTCTTTCTTCCTCAACGTTCAGCCTGTGCCTACACAGAGCAAAACCTACCCCTTTCCCTCTACCCACGCATCTCTCCCTCACAGATTCACTCAAACATGCTCTCCCAGAGCCACAAGGGTAATCGGGTCGGATTCGCACCTGGGACCAGGCGCACCTGCAGGTGGTGATGCGCGAGGAGTGCGTAGGTTTGGGTCGGGTCGGATCCCGCCAGATCCGCGAGATGAAACCGCGGACGAGGCAAGCGTGAGGGCAAGTGAGGGACCTCACCCCTGTGCTTTCGGAGGCGGTAAGCATAAAACACAAATTCAACTTATAGCATACCCGCGCCTCGCGATTCCACGATGTGGGACTAAAGGTTCTGCCCTGATTTTGTGCGCGCCCGCTGACCTGCGTGCAATCGCCACAGCTGCTGGCTTCGCAGCGCCCCTGGCTGGACTCGAGGCACTTTACGACACTTGCCCGAATACGCGGCAACTGAAGACTGGAGCTGCTGACGCCTGGAGCTGCTGCGAAGCTACTTCAACCTTCGTCAGTGGCGGCAGGAGTTGAAATATTGTCAGACACAAAGCGAGACTCTGGGCTCAATTAGACCAGCTAGGGACCTTCGTCGTAGCACGGCGAAGGTGGTGAGCTATGCTGCAGGCCGCAGGATGGCCTAGGCGTGCGTGCCTAGGTCAACCTGTGGCCGGATGTGTGGGGTTGTTCAAGGGGCTACTGTGGATGTGCGGAGTGGCAGTGGAGGGGTGGAATGTGTTCCTGGTGGTGAGGTGGAGCTTACGAGATGGTCGGCGAGCCGTGTGGAGGGGCGGAATGGTGGGAGCGGCTTGCCGGAGGTCGGTCGGTGATGTGGAAGATGAGGGTGGATAGCGTCGGTCGAGGGTCGATTAGATGAGATAACAGGGGGAAAAGAGAGAGGGGACTACGGGGAATAGTTCTAACCTAATTGTAGGGACGAAGGAGGAAGGAGGGCGGACAGCTGTACCTGCTGTCGCCGGAGAAGACGCTGCCCAGTGGGGGAGGGGAGGGGGCGTGCGCGGGTACTGCGTGACGCGGAGGAGAGTCAGGAAGATAACTTTGCCACTCGTTTTGTGGCAGAGCGAAGAGGGAGGGGAGGGGGGCTCGCTGTAGCTTGCTGGGAACTTTGGCCGGGCAGGAGGAGATGAATTGGAGGTGGAAACTTGGCCAAATCAAGCTAAAGATCTGCGGCGAGGCTTAGAGGTTCTTTTATAGGCACTAGGCCGCGCGGAGAGGCGGAATGGTCACGCCTATTGCCTCTGATGGATCTTCTTAGTAGGAAATAGGTTAAGATACCCAAATCCCTCGTGCGTTCGCACGAGAGATTGGGTTCACACCAGAGATTGTAATTGGCTTTAGAAGGAAGGGAATTCCTCAGGGAATCTCCCTTCCATTTCTGGGAGAGAATCTCTGAGGAATCAGAGAGTAATCCCTCTCTAAACCTCGCCGGAGCTTGGTTCTGCCCTAACAATGGTGGCAGGACCTGATTGCAAAGGTGGCGAGGAACTTAGGGGGCTCTCTGCAAAGATATTCAAAAGATAGGGACCAAATTATGATTTGGGTGTACTAAATTGCAAAGTAGGCCAGGATGACCTCCCCTTAGGTCCAAATTTTGGTACAAACCTAATTTGGACCTAAGGAATCCAATGGTGAAGTTGTATTTTAGGTTTGACCTCGTTTGATTGGACATTTTGCGTAAAAACCCAAATTATGTTACTTGAAGAGCTAGGACCCTAATCTAGGTCAAACTGGGTTCCAAGGGCCAAATTAAGTGTTCCAATCCCTAGAGGATGTTTTTCCATGAATTTTAGAGGGTTTACTTGATTTTTATCCTAATCGGAACCTTGTTAATTTAAGCAGGTCTGTTTTAGGGTTACCAAGTGTCATTTAATTCCTAGATTACACATAAACCCATTTCTGATTGACTCAACCCACTTTTTATCTCATTTAGCCCATTTGACCTATGTTTTGCCTCTGAGACATCCCGTTTATGTACTGCAATGGTAAAATTGCAGTTTTAACCTTTATTTCATGTTTTCTTCTCGGAGCACTTGTTCCTTCAGTTAAGCCTTCTTCTAGGATATGTAGGAGATTTTATCTTCTTTATTGGGTCAAGATGAGCTAGTTATTGCTCATGATGAGGCTCTCATCATACCCTCATGCCTAGCTTTTGCTAGTCCCTTAGCAAAATTTTAAGGTTTTAACTTTTGTTCTAGACCCTGAGTGTAAGTTCTTTTCTTTTTCCTTTGTGATTAGGTAGGAATGCCGACAATAGGCCTAGAGGTATTCAAGTACCAACCAAAATCTGGACCTGTTTCGCTTTAGCCTCAGTCCTCTGCAAAGGTTTCTACAGCCATAGAAGCTAACCTAGGGTTTGTTGGACTCCGGGGTTAAAGCACCCGTGCTTGAGACATTTTTAGCCTAAGTTCAGTTTCCAGAGCATTTTTTTTGTAAGAGAGAGATAGAGGATTTATTTGTTTGGAGAGCTTTTCTCTCTCTTTTCTTTTTATTTCTAGCTTCGATTTAGCTTCTCAACACGGTTTGTATCAGATTCCTCGTCCCCATCATAAATCCTCAAGGGTCCCTGGCTTTCGAGATTTCGAGATAATCCCGCCCATGGCAACCCCCAGAATCCTAGCTTTCGAGATTTCGAGATAATCCCGCCCATGGCATTCCGTGGCCGAATTCTGACCCTAGCGATCGACATTTCGTGATAATGCCGCCCATGGTATCTGAACCAGCAGAGTGCTTACATGCCCCCAGTAGGATATTTAAATATCTTAAGAGACAAGCACCGAGGAGACGATATGCTGTTACGCATCTTCGAGGGGGATTTCCCGCCTCTCCGCGCTGGGAACTCATCCAAATCAACTTGTGCTGATTGGCCACTCCTAATCTAGGTGACTCTTTCAGAACATTAAACGCTCTTGCGTGTTTTGGATATTTATGCACACTGAACCAGACTGTGTGTGAATTTGGGTTGCTTAGGTTACCGAATCCCGCAAGCTGGAGGTCAATTAACGAGGCCGAATACTTCCTAAGCCTTAGACCGAATACTTAAGCTTCGCATTTTCCTAAACCTCTTGAGGATTATCCAGATTTTAACGGATACGTGAATTTTTAAGCTAAAGATTCTAGCCCAAGAGGCCTAAGACCAGCGTTCCCACTAATCTCTTGTTGTGTCTCCTTAGCACTTTTTCTTTTATTCCTTTTCTTGATTTGGTCTAGAATTTCAGTTAATTCCTTACTCTTTTACTAATGACTAATTTTTTCTAATGACTAATTTTTTTTCTTTCTCATTTTATGCTCCTTTTTGTCATTTTTGCTATTTTTCTCCTCCTTATGAATATGTGGCTTACAAAATTTCCTCCCTCCCCCATTTTTTTGTTCTTTTTCATAATTTTTCAATTTTTTATGTTTTTGACATATGCAAATTTTTTGTGTGTGAGACTCCTGACTTTTTTCTTGGTTCCGTATGTATGCACTTTATCACCCCCCCATGCCTAAGTTTTGCAATGTCCTCATTGTAAACAGAGGGTGTGAATTAGTGTTGAGGTCAGGGGCTTAGAACAGGATATATCGGGTGGGTGAATGGGTCGGAAATGACTGATGCGAATGATTTTAAGCTCTGATACGTGTACCAGAAGTGGGATCAACTGTCTAAGGCTGAACTCAAGGTGCAATGGACGTGGAGTACGGACGGATACTCAATCGGGTCTCTGTTTTTGGGATGACGGGTTGCCTCCCGTTAAGCGCTAAATTTAATGCCTTTAGTCGAGCGGAAAATGGGGTGGAGAGGGAGTGGTCAAATCAATGGAATTTTGGAAAACAAGCACCTTAATTAAGAGCCTGGTTGGTCCAACCAGGTGCTTGTTAAGATCAGTGGGCTGATGATGCAGCCCAAACCCAATAAGTCTGGTGGGTTGATAGATGTAGATCAACAAATGTGGAACCCACCATATGCAGTGAACTTCTGATGGATATGGAAGTGAAAACTCGGGTTCAGGCTGAGTCGAATCAGCCTGGTCAAAGTAGGGTTCCGAAAAATTATCCATGTAAGGTGTGGAATCCCTACAGGGGTGATCAAAGGATGGAGGCTCCTGATTTGTGGTTTGATCAGTACCTGATACCCGGTCTAGATATGGAGTTGAATCATCTGCAAACGGCTCGGAATAGAAATTGAGTCAGATTGCGGGTCGGGGTGGGGAACGGGATTTGATTGGTTCTGTATATGTGGAGCAGGTGGCTTCAAAGAAGATTGACATGTTATAATCAGGAGGCAGATTTTCTCCGATGTTATTGTCAGATTCGAAATCATCGGAGAGTTTGCGAAAATCAAAGTTTGAATGAGATTCTAGATCATGAGTTCCACCATAGAATAAATCATATGTTGTATATTCAGCACCCTGACTGGGATCTAGCCTAAATGTTAATTTTGAGCTTAAAACGGTATCCTTATCTGGTAGAGGCTCAGATTCTAAGCTAGTAGGGCGGACCCAATTGAAACCCTGCTCGTCCAACTCCTCGATTTCTGTGTCGTAGATTGTCATGACTTTCGAAAAATTGATTTGTTCCTCTGAGGAGGTTGGCGAGGGATATTCATCAAATCGAGGCCCAAAATCATATTCTTCATTAAAAGATTGATCTTCTTCATCTGGGGCCTTGAAATCTTTAAAATATGTTTCAAATGTAGGCTCTAGGCTTAGGATGTGGGTTGAATTACTAGAATTTAGGTCTGAATAACCTTCGAGGGTCACCTTATCAGAATAAGGGACAGAATTTACACCCTCGAGAGGTTCAGTTCTACTCTCATACTTGCAGGAGTCTTGGGATTCTAAAATGGGCTCATCATGGTCTTTTCCTGCATTTAGAGCTTCCCAACCTTCTTCAATATCAGGTGCATTATACTCCATCTGGGTTGGGAATCCACAACCATTTTGTGCCTCAAACCCGAGATCAGATTTATCCTCGATGTTGTCCCAAGATAGTTCATCCTCTGTTGGTGGTATGTACGGGTATTCCTGATCAATCACTTGTTTTATTAATCTCATTATCTCTTCCCATTTTTCAAGACTATCTTGGTGTTGCTTCCAAAGTCGAGGATTTGTCATACATTGAAGGTATTCACTATTGTGCAATTTTTCTATCTCAATGTATGCAGTAATGAGCAAGTCACGGGTTGATCCTTTGTTGGCTTCTGCTAATAGTACTTGGGCACAAGTTATGATAAAGGTTGTGGTTGTTGGGACATCAACCTGAATGTTTCCTACTGCTGTTGAGGTTTCTTCATTTTCATAGAATTTCATGGCATCCTCAATCATTTTATCTCTCATGGATCTCTGATATTCAGGTTTCTTGAATGGTGGTCCTAGGTGGTTTGGCTGCATTCTTGGATCAGGTGGTGGAGTCAAGATGTAGAATCAAGTTATGAATCACGATGTGTTATGAAGCGATCAGATCTGGATAACGAGTCCCACTGAAAATGTGTATGTGTGCTCTAAAGAGAAAAGATGAGGGACTGGAGATGTTCTTGACCCAATCAAGACACCCAAAGATGTTTGGATGACTATGGAGGTTCAGGGCGGATGGACCCCTGGATCAGAAGATTGTCCACCTGAGAATTATCTAGGCAGCCAGAGAGGGAGAGTCCCACAAAGGTCCCTACACGGTAGAGCGTCCCTACGGGTTACAGGATGTCCCCTACCTGACCTCTCTTGTCACTGAGATTCCAGGTAGACCAGAATGGGGACCTTGACCTCTTAAGTCTATCACTTTTTATTTCGAAGGTCCTTTAGGGTTCTCACTTGAACTTTAGATAGTTTGATGTTGTGACCTAATTTGGAGGTTAGTTGACCCAAGGGGTCAACTTCACCAGACCTGTCCTATAGATGGCAGAATGATTCTAGGCTTGGAGCCTAGAGATCACCCTGATTTGACTCCCAAGTTATTAGGTCCAAAAATTTTAAGATTCAAGTGATTTTAGAGCTCAATTTTAGGGTTTGTCTTATTTAGCTCTCTTCAATCAAGGGCTTGGGTAGCACACTGATGCGGGAGGGTTTATTTCCTTTTATACAGGCATGTGTGACTAGTGCTTCAAGACCCTAATGTGGAAACCCTAATTTGGTTCTATTTCCAATCCTCTTTTCTTTTTCACAAAAGTTCTCTTTGGACTTATAAACAAGAAGTGTGTGGTCCGCCGAGATTAAGCGTTATTTCAATTAGGCACAAGAATTTGTGGGATGGAATCTAAAAAAAATCACTCCAACTTCAAGAATATTTGCAGAAATTTTCGCAAAATCAGGAAATGTTTTGCCTTAGAGATGGTGATTACTATATAAAGAAGGCAATTGATTCCTAAATTGATTTTCTTGCTTTTGTCTTTCAAAGATTAGGGGATGATTAAGGAAGAAAAGAAATTACCTGCCCTGGAGTGGTTAACTTGCGGGAGAGATTTTCTCGTGAAGTACCTGCAAGATCACATCAAAGCAAAGTAGGGCAAGTTAGTGTTCAATATGATAAAAAGAATGTAGAGACTAGTGGTAAATTGCGCGTTGCTCCCAGGCAACGGTGCCAAAATGTTCGTACGCTTTTGTGTGGGTTTTAAAGAGAATATGACGTTGTAGTATAGCCGACAAAGCGTTCAAACAAATAGAGAATTTTATTACTCAAAAATTGGAGTATCCGAGGTCGAACATAGGGAGCAAATGGAATTTACTACTAATCAAAATGTAATTGAACACTCTAATTTACTTAAAACTGGAATTCAGAGGTATCTAAAAAAATAATTCAGACAAGAGTCAAATTAGACGTCTGATCTTGGGATCAGACGTCTTAAAAGTGTTTTCCCTCTTCCTTTTGATTATTCTTTTTCTTCTTATCTTGCTTTCTTTCATCTTTTGCAGACTCTTTTTCTTCTTCGTCTTCTGTCTTGGCTTCTCTTCTTCTTTCTCTTCTCTCTTTCTGCTTTGCTTCTTTTCTTGCGAAGGCTTCTTCTTCCTGCCTTTGTTTCTTTTCTCTTGTTTCTTCTCCTGCGAAGGCTTCTTTCCATCTCCTTCTCTTCTCTGCCTTGCCTTCCTTCTCCTTTGGTCCTTCTGTTCTTCCTGCCTTTCCTTCTTCCTTCTCGTGGCCAAGTCTTTCTTCCTCAACGTTTAGCTTGTGCCTACACAGAGCAAAACCTATCCCTTTCCCTCTACCCGCACGTCTCTCCCTCACAGATTCACTCAAACACCCTCTCCCAGAGCCACAAGGGTAATCGGGTCGGATTCGCACCCGGGACTAGGCGCACCTGCAAGTGGTGATGCGCGAGGAGTGCGTAGGTTTGGGTCGAGTCGGATCCCGCTAGATCCGCGAGATGAAACCGCGGATGAGGTGGGCGTGAGGGCAAGTGAGGGACCTCACCTCTGTTCTTTCGGAGGCGGTAAGCATAAAACACAAATTCAATTTATAGCATACCCGCGCCTCGCGATTTCACGATGTGGGACTAAAGGTTCTGCCCTGATTTCGCGCGCGCCCGCAGACCTGCGTGCAATCACCACAGCTACTGGCTTTGCAGCGCCCCTGGCTGGACTCGAGGCACTTTACGAAGCTTGCCCGAATATGTAGCACCTGAAGACTGGAGCTGCTGACGCCTGGAGCTGCTGCGAAGCTGCTTCAACCTTCGTCAATGGCGGCAGGAGCTGAAATCTTGTCAGACACAAAGTGAGCCTCTCGGCTAAATTAGACCAGCTAGGGACCTTCATCGTAGCACGATGAAGGTGGTGAGCCATGCTGCAGGCCGCAAGATGGCCTAGGCGTGTGTGCCTAGGTCAACCTGTGGCCGGATGTGTGGGGTTGTTCGGGGGGCTACTGTGGATGTGCGGAGTGGCAGTGGAGGGGTGGAATGTGTTCCTGGTGGTGAGGCGGAGCTTACGAGATGATCGGCGAGCCGTGTGGAGGGGCGGAATGGTGGGAGCGGCTTGTCGGAGGTCAGTCGGTGATGTGGAAGATGAGGGTGGACAGCGTCGGTTGAGGGTCGATTAGATGAGATAACAGGGGGGAAAAGAGAGAGGGGACTACGAGGAATAGTTCTAACCTAATTGTAGGGACGAAGGAGGACGGAGGGCGGACAGCTGTACCTGCTGTCGCCGGAGAAGACGCTGCCCAGTGGGGGAGAACGGTGGCGACGACGGGGCTGAGGCGGCGTGCGCGGGTACTGCCCGACGCGGGGGAGAGTCAGGAAGATAACTTTGCCACTCGTTTTGTGGCAGAGCGAAGAGAGAGGGGAGGGGGGCTCACCGGAGCTTGCTGGGAACTTTGGCCGGGCAGGAGGAGATGAATTGGAGGTGGAAACTCGGCCAAATCAAGCTAAAGATCTGCGGCCAGGCTTAGAGGTTCTTTTATAGGCACTGGGCCGTGCGGAGAGGCGGAATGGTCACGCCTATTGCCTATGATGGATCTTCTTAGTAGGAAATAGGTTAAGATACCCAAATCCCTCGTGCGTTCGCACGAGAGATTGGGTTCACACCAGAGATTGTAATTGGCTTTAGATGGAAGGGAATTCCTCAGGGAATCTCCCTTCCATTTCTGGGAGAGAATCTCTGAGGAATCAGAGAGTAATCCCTCTCTAAACCTCGCCGGAGCTTGGTTATGCCCTAACATTGGTGGCAGGACCTGATTGCAAAGGTGGCGAGGAACTTAGGGGGCTCTCTGCAAAGATATTCAAAAGATAGGGACTAAATTATGATTTGGGTATACTAAATTGCAAAGTAGGCCAGGATGACCTCCCCTTAGGACCAAATTTTGGTAAAAACCTAATTTGGACCTAAGGAATCCAATGGTGAAGTTTGATTTTAGGTTAGACCTCGTTTGACTGGATATTTTGCGTAAAAACCCAAATTATGTTACTTGAAGAGCTAGGACCCTAATCTAGGTCAAACTGGATTCCAAGGGCCAAATTAAGTGTTCCAATCCCTAGAGGATGTTTTTCCATGATTTTTAGAGGGTTTACTTGATTTTTATCCTGATCGAAACCTTGTTAATTTAAGCGGGTCTGTTTTAGGGTTACCAAGTGTCATTTAATTCCTAGATTGCACATAAACCCATTTTTGATTGACTCAACCCACTTTTTCTCTCATTTTGCCCATTTGACCTATGTTTTGCCTCTGAGACATCCCGTTTATGTACTGCAATGGTTAAATTACAGTTTTAACCTTTATTTCATGTTTTCTTCTCAGAGCACTTGTTCCTTCAGTTAAGCCTTCTTCTAGGTTATGTAGGAGCTTTTATCTTCTTTATTGGGTCAAGATGAGCTAGTTATGGCTCATGATGAGGATCTCATCACCTTACAACATGATTCATCAAAATCGAATGGCGTGTCTTTGGCCAAAAGGTAACTCAAGGGTCGAGCGACCTTCGAGAAGTCCTTAATAAATCTTCTATAAAATCCCACATGCCCAAGAAAAGAATGAATCTGTTTTACGGATGTGGGTGGAGGAAGTCTAGAGATAGCATCCACCTTAGCTCTATCAACTTCAATTCCCCGATTAGAAACCACGTGACCCAGAACGATGCCCTCCTGAGTCATAAAGTGGCTCTTTTCCCAACTAAGGACCAGCCGTGTCTTGATGCATCTATGAAGGATCAATTCCAGGTTAGCCAGGAAAGACTCAAAAGAATCTCCGAAAATGGAGAAATCATCCATGAATACCTCAAGACAATCTGCCATCATGTCAGAAAAGATGGCCATCATGCACCTTTGAAAAGTCGCAGGCGCATTGCAAAGCCCAAACGACATTCTACGGAATGCAAAGGCTCCATAGGGACATGTGAAAGTTGTCTTTTCCTGGTCTTCGAGATGGATAGGGACTTGGTTATATCCCGAATAACCGTCCAGGAAGCAAAAATATTTTTGCCCAGCTAACCTTTCGAGGATTTGATTGATAAATGGCAAGGGGAAGTGATCCTTTTTAGTGGCAATGATCAGCTTCCTATAGTCAATACAGACTCTCCAAGTAGAAGCTGAATGAGTGGTGAAGGTTTCCCCTTTCTCATTAGTCCTAACGGTTATTCCTGCCTTCTTGGGTACAATCTGAATGGGGCTAACCACGGACTATCTGAGATTGGGTAAATAATCCTAGCATCGAGACACTTAATTATCTCCTTCTTGACCACTTCTCGCATATTCGGGTTTAGTCTCCTTTGCATTTCGCGAGAAGGGAGGGATCCATCTTCCACGAAAATACGATGATTACAATAAGATGGCTCGATCCCCCTAAGGTCATGGATGGTCCAACCAATTGCCTCCTTGTTGTTCTTAAGGACCTTAATTAACCTCAATTCTTGCTCCTTAGTCAAATCAGCACTAATAATCACAGGGAGCGTGTTTTCAGGTCCTAAGAACTCATATTTCAAATTTTTGGGCAATGGTTTTAATTCCAGCTGGGGTGGGTTTAGAATCAAAGGAAGGGAGGATGCTGATGAAGATTCATCAGGACGATTCAGTGGAAGAGGCTGGAAATGAACAAAATCAACAGCCTCTTTAAGATGTGGCAGGTCTACCATGGAGGAAGGTTGTAGGTTGGGTTCGCTAAAGCTAATGGAGTCCTCGAGTGCATTGATTGTCATACACGTCTCAAGATCATGATCCTAGAGTTCCTCAATAAATCCACAATCCTGAAATCCTCTTATCACCTTAAAAATATCCAGAGTTAATTTCTTATCCCCAAAGGCAATCTCCATACTACCTCTTTCATAGTTTATGTTGGCCTTGGCGGTAGCTAGGAATGGACGCCCCAGAATGATGGGCGTGTTCCTCAAATCATTGGGTACATCCATGTCGTGGATGAGAAAATCTACAGGAAAATAGAAATCCTTGACCTTAACAATTACATCCTCAATAACGCCTCTCGGTGTGGTGACCGATCGATCCGCTAATTGTAGCGTTACTAAGGTTGGCCTGAGTTCACCTAATCCAAACTTCTCAAAAATAGAAGTGGGGATTAAGTTGTTGGCTGCACCTAGGTCCAATAGTGCCCTATCAAGAGTATGTTCCCCAATAATGCATGAGATCAAGGGGGCACCTGGATCTTTCTTCTTTTGAGGAAGGTGATGCAGGATTACAGAACTTGCCTGCTCAGAGAGAATCACCTTCCTCGGAGTGGGTTCTCTTGGCTTACGCTTTTGGGTACACAGTCCTTTCAAGAATTTACCGTAAGCCAGGATGTGCTTAATAGCATCGAGGAGCGAAATATTGATCTCAACGCTCTTGAATAAATTCAAGAGCTCCTCGTTGTCGTCTAAGGTTTTCTTCTTCTTGGTTTTCACTAGGGCCTCAGGGAACGGAATATGGGTGGAATTTTCAATTTTCGGACCCTGGGCCTTATTGTCTACTTCAGCCTCCTCCTTCTCTTTCTCAAGCTCCCCAGGATTTTGACTTCTAGAAGGTAATTTTGGGTTATGGGTCTGCTTCCCACTTCTCAAGGTGACAGAGTTTGCAGAGGCATAAGGGTTTGGATCTTGAGGTGGATTAGTGAAGATTGGAGGGCCTTGGTTGGTCATGTAACCAGAAGAGGAAGAAGAGGGACCCTGCTCAACCACCTAAGCAAGCACGTGTGGGTCCATTTGATTCCCATACCCTTGGGTTCTATTGCCCTGATTTTGCACATTACGCAGGTTTGGTACGGGTTGAGATGGTAGGGATCCGGGTTGTCTAGTGTTTGCAATTAACCCTGATTGTAAGTTATCCAAGGATGTCTTCATTTGTTGCATAAGCTGAAGCATGGACCCTTGCATTTCCACCATCTTCCAGTTCAAAACAGCCTGCCCTGCGGATTATTGGGCATTCCAAGATGGCTGATTAACCGGTCTCGGGGGCAACTGGGTGTATACTTGACCCTGACCCATGGGTTTTTGAGATGCATAGTTGCTGGGTCGAGATTGGGTCTGTTGCCCTGATTTTTCCAAGAGAAGTTAGGGTGGTTCCTCCATCTCGTGTTGAAAGTGTTGGAATATGGGTTGGACCTAACATTCTCCTGCATTGCATAAGCATCCTCATAAAACGAGGATGAAGAGAAAGAAGGATCGGAGAAACTGGGATCAAAGGCCCCAATTTGGAACCCATATGGTTCCGAGAAATCCTGGCTCACAGGTTGAGCCGACTCGAGTTGATTCACGAATTCCTACCCCGTGGGAGCTCGTGAGAAATGGAATCCCGAATTCTGGGATTGAGTGGGTAAAGAACTATTTCCTGAATTCCCAGACATCCATTCTTCCATTTTCTTAGCAACCAAGTCCATTGTATCCAGTTTATTACAAATTAATTCCATGTCAAATGAATGAGAGCCCTGGATCTCATTAGCACTTGACCTAGGTTGTTGGGACCGGTTGAAACCATCCATGGAGGCATGATTAATTGAGTTCTCACTCATTTCCTCAAACAGGTCGTATGCACTATCTGCATCCCTGTTGAGAAAATTGCCTCCGCAGGAGGCGTCCACATGATTACGGAGTTGCTCAACCAATCCATGATAGAAAATCTGCACGAGTTGCCATTTCGGTACCTCGTGGTGTGGACACTTCCTCAAAATTTCCTAGAATCGCTCCCAGGCACCATGAAACAGTTCCCCCGGCTGCTGGGCGAAAGTGGTAATCGCCCGTCGCAAAGCATTGGTCCTTCCGATAGGGAAGAATTTCTTCAAGAATGTCGACTTAAGAGCGGCCCAGGTTTCAATCGGCCTTCCTATATCCGGTACCAATGTGCGGCCTTATCCCTGAGAGAGTGGGGGAAAAGCCTCATGATCATTTGCTCTTCGTTCACATTACTTGCTCTGGTGGTCTGAACCAACATGGTTAGATCTTCTAGGTGCTGGAACGGGTCCTCTGAGCCAAGCCCATGAAAATGCTTAATCAAACTTAAGACTTGGGGCTTGATTTTAATGTCTCCGGCGGGAATCATGACACCGGGACGTTCCCCATAGTTTGAAGGATCGTAAAAATCCTTCAAGGGCCGAGCGCCCTCACCATGCATGCGTTGGAACCATTGCTGCATCTACTGCAATTCTTCCAACTGCCTCTGAATCAGCTCCTGCTGGTTCGGAGGCGGGGGAGGTAATTGTTGATCAGCCATGGGATCTTCTTGGCTATAGCTCAACCTCTGCCTCCTTGAATGGTCTAAAGGTCCTTCCAATCTAGGGTTCAATGACCTCCTCCCAAGCATACACTAGAAGGAAGTCGGAAGGACGGGGGAAAGGAAACCCTGCAGCACAAGAATACAAGCCTGTCCTTAGATGGGGTAGCCTAAGGTCTACTGACTCTCAAAATCCATCCTAAGATTGTGGACAACTTACTCTACTTATGTCGAGGCAATCCAACCAGTTAGAAGGAGGGACTGGGGAGAAGGTTCTTCCTTTGGCTTGCGCCTCCGGTTCCTAGTGTACCCCGCAGCCGTGGTCGTTTGACGCTACTCCCCTAGATAGACATCAGATTAACTAGTATAAGTAGATTAATCGTGAATAATCTCAATCTGGATCCTGATGAGCGAATGAGTCCTTAAGGCCAACGTCTAATTGATTTTAGTTAGGCTCGGGAAATTGGTGCTCTGGAATGTGATGGGCCCTTAATGGGTTATGCCCTTAATGATTTGTTTGAGAATGTGTGAATGTGCACAACCAAGAGATTTTTAAGTAAGATTATTAATGATGAGGTGAGTTTTAGGATTTGAATCTTACTTAATAGCTTTTAAGATTCAAATATTAGGTGTTTTCAGCCAAGTTTTGTGAGGCAAACCAAGTTTGTTGTTGAAAGCACGTGTTCAAGTATTTTCCTTTAGAAATCAAGAAAAATATGGAGTGCCTGGCTTCACCTAATTATTGAATCCTATGGGGCAGCTAGAAAATGAACCTCTTTTAGATTAGGTGGTGCGGCCCAAACAATTCACTCAATTGGCTCAAATGCACCACCGATTAAGGCACAAAAAAAATGGTTAACCTAATATGATTTCTACTCTTTTATGTGTTGAATTCGTGTACTGGGTCCACAGGTCAGAAGCTCGGTTGAGTAGATGAAAAATTAAGTCCGATTATGTGCCTCAAATGTGGGTGTATAGAGTGTGTAAATTGATTTGTCCCACAGAAATATCTTTTTTTATATATATATAAGATGTGGGTGAGATGGGTGAAGGTGGCAAACATGACAAACAGAGTCTATCCTAGGGTTTATGCAAACACCTAAGTAGATTAAGTCTTGGTTATGATTGTGGCGAAATGAACTAGTGGGGGGGGAGTGGGGGACACTTACAGAGTACTTTACCCGCACTTTACTCCAATCTACCACACTTGGATCTCCATGCTAGGGTACCTGCAAGACAGTAGATGAAAGACAAGTAGGGTTAGTGCTATGTAAATGCAAAGAAATGCAATAAACAATAAAGTAAATTCCGTTGCCTCCTCAGCAACGGCGCCAAAATGGTCGGGCGTGCTTCGCGTGTTAGAAGCAGGGGTTACACGTAACCTATCGTCGTAGTTGCAAAACACGTCGATCAAATAAAATTTATACCGAAACTCCAAGGGAGTCCCGAGTCGAACACAGGGAGGCAACGTTTACTTTATTGAAAATCACGCTTCATTTCGTTTCTTTTTGGTTTTTTAATGTTTTGATATTTTTTTTTGTATTTTTGTAATAAAAGAAATCAACCAAATGTATCACAATATAGAGATCTAGAACAAATCTGATATATATTACTTCTAATGTCAATTACAAGAAACTATGAAAGCATATAAAAAGAGGGAGGTGAGAGGAAATCTCCCGAATCGGCTGTTCGGCGAGACGACGGTGCCTGGCGGAAGCTCGGATGAAGGAGGTGAGGAGCGGGATGACGGAGGTGAGATGTTGGAGGACGTCGGGTTGAGGAAAGCTTCGGCGTAGCTCCAGAATGGAGGTGAGAAGACGGAGGTGATCTGCTACTGGAATGGAGGTGGGAGGACAGCTCCAAGGTGACCTATGACGGGAGATGGGAAGTTGGAGGAGTATTTGGTGGGGCAGAGTTTCGCTACACTAATAGGCACCTTGGGAGCTTGAGAACAAACTCTAATGGAGCGTTGGTAGGCTTGCTAGAGCTTGGGAGTAGGTAGGAGTAGAGTAGGTAGAGATGGCTTGGAAGGGAGCGGGTGAAGGCCCTTTTATAGTGGTGGAGAAGAGGCTAAAAATGGATAATGGACCTCTAGCGACCTCCAGACCGTCACTGGAAACGTTGCTGTAGACAGCTCCCTCCACCCACACCCATAGCTGGCTCTACTTGCTTGCAATGAAATAGCGACGGCTGTAAGCGTCGCTGTAGGTCAGTCCAGCTATCGCTGAAAGCTGGCGCCAACTGCCCCTTGCGCCCGCGTCGCCTGCCCCGCTCTTCACGCGCGCTGACCGCGCGCCCGACTGTGTGCGCGTGTGCTGTGCGCTGGCATACACGCTTGCAATGCGCTGGCCCACGCGTGCGCGCGTGCGCTGCCGCTGTGCTTCGCTCCAAATGCCCGTCCAATTGCAAATTGGAGCGGCTACGGGGAATCGAACCCGCGCCTCTCCTTTGCAAGCCGCTGCGTCAACCAGTGCGCCACGTCGCCCTTTGTGTCGCGAGGAGGAAATCGGTGCAGACGCTTCCCAGCCATTGGATCTTGATCCAACTGCTAGGATTAACGGTGCAGATGATGAGGGAGAGTGGGCGGTGCCTGCTGGCTGGGTTTGGGTGGCCTTGATGGCACCACGTGGCGCCATCTAGACCGTCCGTCTTCTTCTTCTTGCATAGGGTGCCACAGTGCTCAGATCAGGATGATTTTTGCGATGTCGGACTGCGATCATCGCTCCGGATCCTTTCGTACGGTCGGATTTTCCATCTGAAAGCCGTATGGATGTGGCATTGCCCCTTGGCCATATAAAATGAAGGAATTAATATATAAAATATACTACTATCCTAAATGCCATACAATGGATGTTATGCAATATTTATAACATGATATGCAATGCTAAGTCTAAGAACTATCAAAAATAAGCAATTTATCTTGAATTTATGTGTGTTCATCACTTACCCTACGAAATTCTCATCCCTTCCTTCACCTCTCTCCCTCTCCAAAGCTCAAGAAAAGATTGTCCCGCACCCCGGATGCTATTCTAGAACCAAATCCAATTTTCTTGCCCTCATTCCGAAAGTGGACCCCACGACGACGACGACGTACTGCCTCATTCCTGCTTCTTCCTACTTCATCCTCTTTCTTCCCGCTCCATCCTCCATCTTCTGTGCGTCGCTTCATCCGACTTGTCCTCTAAGCATTCATCGAGGAGGATAACATCTCTCTCCCTTCTTTTTAATTGCTTTCTAGAATAGAATTTCTCGCTTTCTAGTTGTAATCATGTCCCACTTTCTAGTTATAAAAATAATATCATTTTATTAAGTGACTGTTTTCTCTATATCTCTCTCTCTCTTATTATTTATATCAATTCCATTGCAATTATCTCATTTTCAAGCAAAAACACAAAAAAATATATAATCACGGATTTAAGATCGATATAGCCTCACTGTGTTCGACCTAGAATTCTTAGAGTTTCGATATAAATTTATCTGTTGATGGATTTCATCGCAAATCGAACTACAATGGTAGGTTTTTCAAATCCAACTTCGATCAACAGCATGTGCAGCCTGGGTTGCGCCACATGGCGCAATCTGGGCCATCCATCTTCTTTCCTTTGTAGGGGATGCTACAGAGGTCGGATTGAGTTGATTTTCACACCGTTGTGCTGTGATTGTCGACCCAAATCCATCCGTGTGGTCGAATTTGTCGTTTGACGCTTCGGATTGCATCACCTAGTCCCTTGACCATTGATGTTTCTTGGATTGCATATGGTGCTATGGGACTCCGATAGAGGCAATTTCAGAGGCGTTGGACTCTAATCCTCGTCTTGATCAGATTCATACGGTTGGATCATCAATCTGAGGCTCCAAAATAAATATCCTTCTCTCTTGACCACGAAAGGGATGTAATTAACCTAATTATATACAACTACTCCAAATGCAGAATGATGTATGCTATGCAATATATAAGTCTAGGAACATGCATGAATAGGCATTTTACCCTCAATAATTGTGTGTACATCATACCCCCATGCCTATCTTTTGCTAGTCCCGAGCAAATTAAATTACATGCTATATATAAAAATAGAATTAGGATTTGATTGCTTAGGCCTAAGTTGTTTATTAATAATAGAAAATTTCAACTAAGGTCCTAAACAACGAAAGCTTAGTAGTACCCAGGTGTCTACCAGAATGCAGACCGCCAAAGTCCTCGCCTTATTTGAAAGGGGAAGATACATTTTTTTTATTTTTCTTCTTTTCTTTTTTTTTTTTTTGACTTTTGGGGTTTGAGAGTTTCGGGATAACTTTTTACGACTACCCATCCCTCCCAAGACTCGAAAAGGACTCTAAGTGCTAAGCATCTAGTGAAAAGAGTGAAAGACTCACTAGGCGATCGTTAAAATGGACTTCGGGTTTCTACGACCCTAGGTGACTTTGCCTAGAGGTTTATCTTCTTGAACGGTAGCTTTCTCCCTACTTCTTTTATTTATGAGGTCAACACAAGGGTGAACCCAATGTATATCTCACCAGTTTATTCTACTTCCCCTCTTCTTCCCTAAGTGTTTTGGGAATTATTGTGCATTTTTGTGACCTGGGCTCTGGACAACCGACCAATGGGCTGTTACCCATGGCAACTTGCCAGTCATACTCGTGCGGTGAAGTGTGGTTTTGTTTATTTTTTATTTTCTCCTTTTTCTATTTTTTTTCTTTTTCTTCTTTTTTTGTCTAAGTAGGTGGCTTCCCTGATCTAAGATTTACCTAAAGGCAATACGTCAAAAATGGTCTTGTGGCTGGGCTTTGGATAACCGACCGATGAGCTATTACCACCGACAACTTGCCAGCTATACCACCCTATATAGTTCATTAGCTACCCAATTTCCGAAGAAACCGTCGAAAAGTGAGTCAATGCAAAAAAGTGTCTAGATGCTTAGGCTTAAAGTCCCTTCAAATCAGAGGGCGGGTTGATAAGTCATATACTTATCACCCCAATTTATTGACCAATTTAAAGTGGAGTTACTTGGCAAGGACTTGAGACTAAGTCCACATTCGAGTGGACACCCAGGCTAATTAAGCCTGAAGACCTGAAGAGTCTAAGTGTTCAGGTCCTATCGTATCATTTCCTAAAGTTAATTACTTCCAAATGCCTAAGTTCTCTTCTCCTAATTCTTCTTCTTTTGTCTTTTTGAAGTTTTTTTAAAGAAACTAAAAGAAATTCTACGGAGTTAACAAAATGATTTTAGGATAGAGTATCCACCTCCCATGCCTAAATGATGCAATGTCCTCATTGTAAAAATAAAGACATGAAAAGGGTGGAATAAATAGAATATCACCTCAATTTCGTGAACACTTGGTCAGCTTCGTAGAGAATGTGAAATATAGACACGTGCTAAATTTAATGCCTTCAGCTAGGCATAATATACAAACAAAGAAGAAATTAAGAATTCACAAGTGCGGGTCAGAATCAAAATCAAAAATATTGATCCTAAGACTCGCCAACAGAAGATGTCCACAGATGTGGACCAAGTTATGGTGCAGACCCATGCACCAAGGTTGAGTAGTTCTAAGGTTCTTGATGAAAATCACCAAAAACCTAAGATTGTTGTGTTTGCAAGGCTGGGCCTGCGATTTTGTGGTGTGCAACCCAAGACCAAAGTGTCAAACAACAGGTAAAGATGGTTCAATAGGTTTAGATGTCCTCTTAACATTTAGCTTAGAAAAATAATCAGTTATTTCAAGCTTGGGCTACACATGAAAGATATCATAAGGGTCCTGGTAGAAAGTAGGTGGTTTCAGGTTAATAGGTACCCTTAAATCCAAACTTGTTTTTCCCTCAGAATTAACCTCCTAAATTTTTGTTTCAACTTTTCTATCCTCCAACATCAAGTGCTCAGGCTTTGGGACCTCTAGCATACCGCTCACCCCATAAGATTTACCTAAGTCCAGAAATCGTGGCTGAATCAAGATTGACTTGGGCACAATGATCTCAGAAGTCAGCTCTTTGGGGTGTAGATGAGGAATGGGGTCACTGATTGAATAATCAAGATTTAGATCCTCCAAGTTAACCCTAACCGAATCAGAATCTTCAATAGTTGGGCAATCAAATGATTTATCAGATTCCTTAAGCTCAAGTGAGACTTCACTAGGAGATTCCTCACCCTCAGAATCAAAGAATCCATGATCCTCATTTATATATGTCTCAAAATTATATATCATTTAATGATCCAAGAAGGTATATTTTTCTTTGTTTCCTGGCTTGGGGAGCTTGGGTGAATCAATCAATTCATCCTCAAAGTGTTGCTCTAGACCAATCTGGTCATCTCCAACTCCGAATATGTATTCCTCCCAATTGGTGCCTGAGCGGGTTCAGACATTGGCTCTCCTGAAGAGGGTTCATCTTGAGAATCATTCCAAGATTTTACTAGTGCAACCACAAATTTCATCCTCAACCTCAACAACATCACAAGTAGAAACTCACCTAGGTCCTTATCCCTAACATTTTGGAGCAAATCCAATAAATAACTATTAAGTTCATCAATCATTTTGATCATAGGCTCCAATGCTTTAGTGCATGGTGTTGGCTGAGCTTCTAAAGATTGTATAGTGTTCCTCAAATTAGCCAACACCCTATCCTAGATATGGTTCACCTGAACCGACTGGTTCGATTCAGGTTTGGGTTAAATCTAGGGGAGTTAAGATGTCGAGGTTCTCGGGTCTCTCCCTGATAGTAGGTCATCTTGGGTTGTTCAAAAAATGAAGGTGACCTATATTCAGCATAATTCTGGGGAGGGTAGGTGTTATAATCAACATATCCTTCTTGATTGTAGATTGGGTTGGTTTGGTCATCAAAGGACGAAGATCTATAATCATTGTACCTCTGGGAAGGATAGTAATCATAGTCTTGTTGTCCAGGGTTAGGCCCTGGACACCGAGGTCCATATTCATATCCCCAATCAAAGTCATCCTGGCTAGTGGATGAGTAATTACAAGTCAAGTCAGAATACTAATCATCTTGGGGATAAGTGGTGGTAGGAGGGTAGGATTGGAAATGTGTGACTGATGTGGAAAGATACATTGTGGAGTAAGAGGGAAATCAGAAGAGTGAAAGGTGCCCTGCAGTACAAGAAATCAACCCTATCCTTATGTGGGTTAGCCTAAAGGCCTATAGACTCCTAGGACCCATCTTGAGATTATAAATGATTTAGTCTACTTTTATCCGATTAATCCAACTAGTTAGGAGGGACTGGGGAGAAGGTTCTTCCTTAGTCTTATGCCTTCTGTTCCTACTATACCCCCAACCACGGTCGTTTGACGCTACTCCCTAGCTAGACATCAGATGGACCAGCAGAAGAAGATTAATCGAAAAAAATCTCAGTCTGAGCCCCGGAGAGCGAATTAATCCTTAAGGCCAACGTCTACTCAGTTTTAATTTGGCTTGGGATGATTGTGTTCTTAGAATGTGATCGGCTCTTTAGATGGGTTGTGCCCTTAATAATCAATTAAAATGTGTGTGTGCAACCAGGGTTTGCAGATAAGGTTATTTGATGATGTACCTTTTAGGGTTCAACCTTGTTTAGTAGCTTTTAGGGTTTAATCTTAGGTATATTCAATCAAGTTTAGGAGAACACTGTATGTTTTGAAAGCACGGGTGATGATATGTTCCTTTAAAAATAAAAAATAATGTGGAGTGCCTGGTTTAGCCTTAAGAATCAACCCTAAGTGGTAAGCTACTTGATGGATCAGTTTTAGATTGAGTGGTACGGCCCAAACAGTTCAAGCAATTGACCTATTGTACCACTTGATTAAGGCATAGAAAAAGTCTTAACCAAATCAGATTTCTACTCACTTATGTGTGTGTTGAGTTAAGGAGTACCGGATCCATAGGTTAGATCTCGGTTAAGTGGTAGAATCAAAGTGGAGTGGTGCACCTTAAGTTGAGAGTTGTGGGTGTTAATGTGTGTATTTTTTAGAAAATCCCACAAGAGAAGAGTATTTGTTTTTCTAATATATGCAGGGGTGAGATGAGTGAAGGTGACAAATAAACAACCAGATCTATCCTAGGGTTTATAAAAAGCACAAAAGTTGATTTGGGCTTGAGTTATTAGTGTGGTGAAATGAGCTAGTGGGTGGGGAAGTGGGGAGAAACTTACAAAACCTTCATCCACACTTTTTTCCGATCTAACTGCTCTGGCCTGCCTCGGATGAGTACCTGCAATCATAGTAAGATCAGAGAAAAAGTGAGATAAAAGTTAGGCAAGGCAGAAAAATACGAAAAAAAAACCAAAGAGCGTTACCTCCCCAGCAACGGTGCCAAAATGATGCAGGCATGCCTTGCAATTTAGAATTAGGGGTTTGGAGGACCTGTCGTCGTAGCTTGTAAAATGCTTCTTATCAGATAAAATTTATAATTGAAACTCAAAAAGTGACTCCTGGGTTGAGAACAGGGAGGCGATCATTTGGTTTTGAAAATCTTCATTTCTCTTTTATTTATTTTTGGTCATTTTTATCTTTTCTAATTTTTTTGGTATTTTTATCAGGCAAGAGATTAGGTCGATGAAAACTTTATATACTCGCAAAAATATAAGAGAGAGAGAGAGAAACAATCATCTCTTTATAAAGAATTGTTTATTACAGCTATGAAAGCGGAAAATCTATACTACAAAAGCAAAAAAGATAGAAAGAGGTGAGAGAAATCCCTCTCGATGGACGCTTGGAGGATGAATCGCTTTGACGACTCCTACAGGAAGGTGGTGAGGAGCGGGACAAAGGAGGATGGAGTTGCAAAACGGATGATGGGGCAGGATGGCGTCGCGGCAAGGATCTTCTTCCCGAAGGGTGGTAAGAGGATAGCCACAGGATGCTTGGCAAATGGGGATGAGGGGAGGGAAAGCTATTTGGTTTTCTACTATAGAGGAGCATCTCGGGCTTGGGACAAGCTCTCTCTAGAGTCTTGGAGGTGGTGAGGTGAAGAGATGAAGAAAAATGGGAGGGGTAGGGGTCCTTTTATAGTGGAGGAAAGAATCAAATTTGTATACAGGACATTCAGTGATGGTCATAAACGTCTCTGAAGATCTATCGCAAACGTCACTGAAGATCCCATTCATGCACCCCTACTGCTGCACCACTGGCGCCCACTGTACGTGCCCTTGTCGTGTGCGCATGCCCTATATGCACCACTGCACCCGCGTGCTGCTGCGCTTCTACATGCATGCCTGCACACGAGCATACCCACTCGCGTTGTTGTGCGTGTGCTGTGGTGCATGCATGCCCATGGGCAGCTTGAGTTGCGCCACGTGGTGCAATCTGGGTCGTCCATCTTCTTTCCTTTGTAGGGGATGCTACAGAGGTCGAATCGAGTTGATTTTTGCGCCATTGGGCTGTGATCGTCGACTCAAATCCATCCATGCAGTTGGATTTGTCATTTGACGCTCAAGATTGCATCACCTTGTCCTTCGGCCATTGAGCTTCCTTAAATTGCATATGGTGCTACGGAACTCCAATCGAGGCGATTACGGAGGTGTTGGACTCCGATCATCATCTTAATCAGATCCATACGGTCGGATCATCAATTCGAGGCTTCGGAATAAATATTCTTCTCTTCTGACCACAAAAATGATGCAATTAACTTGATGTAAACAATTCTTTCAAAAAAAAAAACTTGATGTAAACAATCTATTTGTTTTAAATTGCCTATTCATGCATGTTCCTAGGCTTAGATTTGCATTTCATATTATAAATATTGCATATCATGCATCATTCTGCATTTAGAGTAGTTGTATATAATTTAGGTTAATTGCATCCTTTTTATGGTCAGGAGAGAAGGGTATTTATTTCGAAGCCTCGGATTGACGATCCGAATGTACGGATCTGATCAAGACGATGATCGGAGTCCAACGCCTTCGAAATCGCCTCGATCGTAGTCCTGTAGCACCATATGCAGTCCGAGGAAGACCAACAGCCAAGGGACTAGATGACATAATTCAGAGCTTCAAATTACAAATCTGACCACATGGATCTATTTGGGTTGACGATCACAACCCAAGGGAACGAAAATCGACTCAATCCGACCTCTGTAGCAACCCCTATAGTGAAAAGAACATGGACGACCCAGATTGCGCCATGTGGCGTAGCCGAGGCCGCCTAAGTGCACGCATGTGACACAGCATGCATGCGTAGAGGCGTGCATGCGCACAGCGCAGCGCCAGCGATGCTTAAGCTGGACTTACAGTGACGCTTACAACCGTCGCTAATTCTTCGCACACCAGTAAAGCAGCTGTGGGTGTGAGCAGCCAACAGTGACGCTTCCAGTGACGGCCTGGAAGTCACTAATGGTCCCATACCTATTTTTGCCTCTTCTCCACTATAAAAGGACGTACACCCCCTCCCTTCCAAGCCATCGCTACCTACTCTACTCCCACCTTCTCCCAAGCTCTAACAAGCCTACCAATGCTCTATTAGAGCTTGCTCTCAAGCTCCCAAGGCGCCTATTAGTATAGCAAACCTCTGCCCCACCAAATACTCCTCCAACTTCCCATCCCCATTCATAGGTCGCCTTGGAGCCATCCTCCTACTTCCGTTCTGATAGCAGATCATCTCCGCCTTCTCACCTCCATTCTGGAGTCACGTAGAAGCTTTCCTCTACCCAACGTCCTCCTACATCTCACCTCAGTCGTCTCGCTCCTCTCCTCCTTTGTCCGAGCTTCCAACAGACGTTGTCGTCTCACCAAATAGCCGCTTCGAGAAATTCCTTCTCACCTCCCTCTCTTTTTATGCTTTCGTAAAATATTGTAATAGACATTCATGATATATAAAATATTTGTTCCATCTCTATCTTATGACTCATTCTGCTTGTCTTTTTCTTTCAAAAACACAGAAAAATAACAAAACTTTAAAATATTAGAAATAAACAAAATGAAGTGTGGTTTTTATTTAAAGTAAATGTTGCCTCCCTGTGTTCGATCTGGGACTTCCTTGGAGTTTCGGTATAAATTTTATTTGATCATGAGTTTTGCAACTACGACGGCGGGTTACTTGTAACCCTGATTTCAAACTCTCGAAACATGCCCGATCATTAACCTAAATTATATACAACTACTATAAATGCAGAATGATGCATGCTATGCAATATTTATAACATGAAATGCAAATATAAGCCTATAAACACGCATGAATAGGCATTTTACCCTCAATAATTGTGTCTACATCGAGTACCAAGGAGGGACCTTGATGCTCTCTAATCCTAAATTAGGCAGCCTGATGCCTAATTATTCTGTGGATGCTAATGCGATCCAGGGTTACAGTAGAAATGACTCATACTCGAATACGTACAGCCATGGTTGGCGTAATCATCCTAACTTTTCTTGGTAGAGTTAGAAACCCATTCAGGGAACTAACTCTGTTAGGTAAAATAACAATGGGCAACCTACTAGGTATACACAATAGCAACCTCTCCAATACTAGCCTCAGCCTACCTAGGCTGCCTAGTCTAATGATTTGAGTTTAGTCCTCAAGGAAATGATAGAAATAAATTTGAGTCACAAAGAAGAGATGAATCAATTAAGGATCCAATTAACAAGATGCTTAGACCAACTTGTAGATTCTAAACAACATGCGATGTTGCTTTCTCAACTCGTCCCTAACCCTAAAAACTTCAATAGGGTTAACCAAAATCAAATACGAGAGCAATAGGCACATAGAGTTCAACTCGCTCCCCAATTCCCACCCAGCTTTGCTAACCCAAATCCAAACCAGGTTCATCCTATTTGGCAAAACCCACCTCATCCTTCTAACCCTAATGCCTATGCCAGTGCCATTGCTTTGAGAAGTGGGAAACAAATCCAAGATTCTCATCCTTCTACTTCTAAATCTTACCAAGATCTTGTGGAACTTGAATCTGACCTGGGAGACCAAGTGGACTTAGAAAACAAGGCTCGGGACCTAATTACTCATGATTTAACTCAAGCACCTTTTCTTGAAGCCTTGAACAAATCTAGGAAAAGGAAAAACATCCAATCTGAGAAGTGGCTTGATATATTTAAGCAAGTCTTGGTGAACATACTGAAAGCACTAGAGGGGGGGTCATTAGTGCTAAAGGCGGTAAATAAATAACTAATTCAAGTTATTGTAGATTCAAGATATGCTCAAATAATCCACACATATAACAACAACCACAACATAAGTATTTATAGTGGAAACCCAAATTTAGGTAAAAATCACTACCTAGATCTCCCAATCTAGGATTTTGCCCCAAGTCAAACTCAGAAAACTAACAGGTACTTATGGGCTACCAAACCCTTTTACAAACCCTCTTGATTTCTCAATTAAGTGCAAACCCCTCTTACTCAAGAGGATAGGATCCCACAACCTGGGCCCTCAGATTATAAGAGATGAAGGAATAAAATTTAATTAAAACACAATTTATCTCCTATGGATAGCTCAATAAGATATGCAATTAATTATATGAACTAACTATCTAGGAGACTAAAAGAACTCCCTTAGTGAGTGTACGAAGGTACCACAGCTGGGAGTTGAGGTGGTTGAGCTCCAAGGAAGGTGGCCTTCAAGAACAAGAACTCAAAACACCTCTAATGAACACTAAATGTGAGGTTTTCCTGAATGTAGGCTTGGAAGAGCTTTAGAGTGAATTTTGAGTGTTCTTTAACCCTGTAAGAGTGGGAAGCCACTTGATATATATAGATGGGTGTTTGGAGACCTCTATTCAATGGCTTGAAAGTTTCCCCATTTGATTTGCCAATGGCTAATTGAGTTGGACAAAAGTACTTTACCAAATGTTAGTTAAAAGTGACCTAACGTTAGGTGAACTATCTAACGTTAGGTACTCAGTTAGTGATGGGAACACCATCATGAGCCCTAACTAGCTCATTTTGACCCAGAAAAGAGAACAAAAGCTCCTATATAACCAACTAGAGGTCCTAATTGCATGAATAACCATTCTGAGATAAAATCAAGAAACAAGGGGCAAAACTGCAATTGTACAATTGCAGTACAACAATGGGTTTTCTCATGTGCTAAACACTGGTCAAATGGTCTTAACACGATAAAAAATGGGTTGGTTCAAATATAAAAGGGTTCATGTGAATTCTAGGAATTAAATACTTCTTGCAACCCTAAAACAAATGCACTTGATTTAACAAGGCTTTGGTCAGGATAAAATTCACCTAAATCCTCTAACAATCATGGAAAAATATTCTCTAGAGTTTAGAACCTTCAATTTGGCCCTTGGAACCTATTTTGACCTAAATTGGGGTCTTAGTCAAATATTTACCCTAAATTAGGTTTTTAAGTAAATTTCCCAGTCAAACGTGGTCAAACCCAAAATACAACTTCACCATTGGATTCCTTAAGTCTAAATTAGGTTTGTACCAAAATTTGGACCTAAGAAGAATTCATCTTGACCCACTTTGCAAATAGGTCCAACCCAATTGCATTTCTACCCTATCTTTTGAAAACCTCTACAGAAACTGCCCTAACTTCTCCTTCATCCTTTGCAATTAGGTCCCTGTACCATTATAGTGGAGGGAATCCTACTCCAACAAGATTTCGAGGGCAAGATCTCTCTGATCTCTCAGAGAATCCCCTTCAAAATTGAAAGGGAGATTCTCTGAGAAATCTCCTCCAGTACGAACCCAATTTGAGGCTCTATTTGGTACCCAATCTCTCATGCCAATGCATGAGAGATTTGGGTCTCCTACAAGTTGCCTTCTCCGGTGAGCTTGCCGTGCTTGGAAGCTTGGCTTCCAATCACAAATCCATCCTCCAGGGCCTATATAAGCAGACCCAAGTCACCCCGCATCTCCCAAGCTTGACATTGGCCAGAAAATCCCTCAAATTCATCTCTTCATCCTTCGGCTAGTGGCTCAACAAGCTCCGACGACTTTCCTCTCTCTCCCTCGTCGTCTATCCATAATACCAATGGCAGGGTCCTCTTCCTCCTGTTCGTCCGCATCGTGCCGCACCCGTCGATTCCTCTGCAGCCTCTTCGTCGTCGCTGTCCTCCCCCCATCAAGCACTTCGTCTCCGACGACGGCAATATGAGTCGGCCACCATCTCTGCCTCCCCCTTCATCTCTTTATGCCTAGATAAGGTCCCTTTTCCCTTCTAATCCTTTTTCCCTCTTTATTTCTTGAAAACACCCTTCGACACACTCCACCACCATCACCCCTTCCAACTCTGGCCAGACCTCCAGTGAGGTATTCCTGTCGCTTCGTACCTCCATCCGCCTCGTCAACCATCCCATAAGCTCCACAACACTTCACTGAACATAAACCCTCACTCCATACACACTATCATTCACCTGCAAGGGCCCCCGAACACACTCACTCACATTCACACAGGGTGCCCTAGGCACGCCCACTCCAGTAGCCCCATGCCACGCCAACCCCCGCAATACACTCGTCATGCCTCAACGAAGCCTCCTGAGCTTTTTGACATGGTCATGAGGCCATTTGCGTGTTAGTATGTTCGGAGGGTTGCCGCCATTGATGCAAGCAAGAAGCTTGCTTGCAAGCTCTCTCCAGGCCTGCCCACTCTAGGCCAACAGTCCTAGGTGGCGTGGAATACTTTCGCTCACAGCTATAGGCAGCAAATTAGCATTGAAGGTCGAAGCATCAGCTGCAATCAAGCGAAGTTCCCTACTGTGGACGCACGCAAAGGGAGGTTGGAAGATAGTCCTGCCTCGGAAACTCTTGATCACCCGTAGCTAAATAAATTGCGAAAGTGCATAAGCTTTATCGCCTCCTAACCTCGGTGTGAAGTCCCACTCACCTTCACCCACCTCGTCCATGACCCAACCTCCATGGACCTTGCGTGACCCGTATACTCGATCCAGCACTCCTCTCCCAACAACGCACGCTGGTGGGCTTGGTCCCAGGCACGTACCCGACCCGATTACCCAAGACGGTGGCTTTGGGAGAGCGAACCTAAGAAAGAAAAAGGAGAAGAGAGCATACGTGGGTAGGGGTAGGTTTTACTCTTACAGGGAAAGGAGAAGAATAGGAAGCCAAGGAAGAAGAAGGTGAAGGCCGAAGAGGAAGAAGATAAAGCCAAAGGAAGCTAAGAAAGGAGAAGACAAGGCCAAAGAAGAAAGAGTTGAAGAGGTAGGAGCTGAAGAGAAAAAAGAGAAGGAAGGACTTAAGGCAGAGGAAAGGAAGGAGTCGCCAGAGAAAGAAAGAAAGAAAAAGAATGAGAAGCAGCTGAAAGAATAAAAGGAAGAGGAAAAGAAGTAGAGAAAGACTAAGGCACGAGATTAGAAGAAGAGAAAGAAGAAGAAGAAGAAGAAGAAAGTGAGCTGCCAGAGACAGAGATCAGGGAAGAGAAGAAGGAAGAAAAGCACAGCACTGTAGCAACCATAGTTTAAGACGTCTGATTCACAAATCAGACGTCCAATTTTTGTGCTTGTTTACATTGATTTCTTTAATCTTGTGTGTCTACATTATTGCCTTATAACTCTGGTTTTCATTGCATATTATATTCAATTTCTCAAAGTTGTGCTCTTGATTTCTAAACCCTAATTTGCTCCCTATGTTCGACCTCGGACTTAAACTTCGAGTAATAAAATCTATTTGTTTTCAAAGCAATTTCAACTATATTACAACGCTTTACTTTAAAACCCGATTTCGCTTTGTCAACAGTTAAGTACAAAGTTCACTATCTCCTGGAACTTCTTTAGATGGTCTATAGTGCACTACCAGAAGTTAGGCATACTTTGTCTAACGTTAGGTCAACTACTGATGGGAACATCATCATGAGCCATAACTAGCTCATTTTGATCTAATTAAGTCAGTAAATGCTCCTACATAACTGCCAGAGAGCCATAATTCACTACAAATTCATTTTGAGGGAGAGATAAGAAACCAGGGTAAGAATTGTAATTTTAACATCATAACTTGAATATAGTGCAACCACGGGTTTTCTCAGGGGTTAATTAAGAGTCAATTGGTCATAAAAGGATAACAAGTGGCTTAGAACAGACAAAAGGGTTTTTCACGTGTTTTGAGAATTAAATGACTTTTGAAACCCTAAAAACAAACCTGCTTAATTAACTAAAGTTCTAGTCAGGATAAAATTCACCTAAACCTTCTCAAATTCATAGAAAAATATTCTCTAGGGTTTGGTACCTTCAAATTGACCATCAGAACCCATTTTGGCCCAAAGTAGAGTCTCAAACTGATATTTACCTAAATTTAGGATTTTGCATAAATTACCTAGCCAAACGAGGTCAAAACCAAAATCCAACTTCACAATTGGATTCCTTAGGTCCAAATTAGATTTGTATGAAAATTTGGGCCCAAATTTGAGATTGTTTCGACATAGTTTGACCTTTGGTCCAAGTTTGACTTTCTTTATCTCCAATAGCCCTTCAGCTTTTGAACTTCTTACAAAAAGCCCCCCAACTTCTTTATCTTCTTCACAAAAAGGCCCCCACTGCAGAGAAATCCTAATCATAAAGCTCTGGCGACAATCAACCAAGGATTTCTCCTTGATTGATTGATGAAACTTCCTCAAATTTGAATTGAAGATCACTCTTGAAATTTTCTTTCAATCAGACCGATTCTTGAGCTTCAATTCTTTCCCAATCTCTCATGCGAACACATGAGAGAGTTGGGTTTCCAACTTTGGCAACCTTCTAAGCTTGGGAAGCAAGCTTCCCATGCTCTAAGCCCCATTTAACGGCTTATATAAGACTCCCCAGGGCAGACCATTTGGGGCACACTCGAATTCGACCAGAATAACCCCCAATTCTTCTCTCCTCCTCCAGCCAAAGTGCTCTTCGGGCTCCGGTGACCCTCCTTGCCTCTCCTCATTGTCTGACCGCAATACTGACGATAGATCCTCCTTCCCTGCCTTCTTCCATGTCGAGCAGCACCAGCCGACGTCCCTATCCCCTTCATCCTCGCCGTCCAACCCCTACCAGAGCCAGCTTCATCTCTGATGTCGGCCATGCCACAACCGGCACCGTCTCTACCCCCATCGTCTGCTACATACCTCAATCGACTTCTTAGCCTTTCTACATCATGCTAGTACCTCCAACACTCTGTTCGACCTCTTCGACACCCCTCGCGACTTTGTCTTCCATCTCGCTGGCATACCTCTGGTGAGCACTAGCTGCCACCACAGATCACCTATGCCGCCGCTTCCACACTCCACACCTTCGCCTTGACCTCAGGAGCAAAAGCCCTAACTTCGTTAGGTTGATTGCTCCTCCAAACCCTCTACCGAACTCATGCTTCTCTGACCACCCTCCGCAAGGTCGACAGGCCTCTTCACACAAGCTCACTGCAGACAACTGCCACCGTCACACTAGCCGTGCTTCGACGATCGTTCCTGAGCTTTTTGATGCGGCCGAAAGGCCTTATTGTTGATTTCAGGTACCAGCCCCCTCCGCCATTGATGCCGCAAGCTTTAAGCTTGCTTGAAGCTCTCTCCAGCATCTGCAACCCCAAGCACTTGTCCCAGGCAGCACGGAATCCTTCTAGGAACATAACCCAGGGTCCAATTGAGTCCTTTGACTAGGCCTTGACTGGAATTAGACGAAGACTTCTTCACTTGCTGCTGCGTATGCTGCGCAAAGAAAAAGGGAGACGAATAGTCCCACATCGGAAGTTTATGAGCGACTACAGTGACTTAAACTGAATTTGTGTCTGGGGCTTATCATCTCAAACACAAGGGGTGAGGTCCCTCACACCCCACACGTGCCTCGTCCACAACATATCCACCATGGGCCTGGTACACCCGACTCGCCTAAGCCTTCACTCCTCGCTCACCACCCACTGCTGGTGAGTCTGGACCCGGGTACACGCTTGATCCGAATACCCGAATACCTGGTACTATGGAAGGCTCTAGGAGAGCGTGACCCAGAGAGAGAAAGAGAGAGAGCACACGGGGGCAAGGGGGTTTTGCTTTGAAAAGGTTTTGCTGACACTTAGCCAAAATTGAGGATCCTTCCCCCTCTGTGTGAAGAGCAGAGAAGCAGGGAAGAGAAAGAAAGAAGTAGAAGAAAGAAGGAAAGAGGAGGAGCAGCACAAATAGAGAAGAGGAGAAGAGGAAGAGTTTAAAAAGAAAAAGAGATTTCTTTAGATTATTAATTGATATTATGTCTGATTTGAGCTTCTTAATTGATATTGTGCATCTCTTAACTATCATTGTGCGGAGTAATTGGTGATTCAAATCACAATTTTACTCCATTCCTTTTACAGTATTGACATTAACTTTCATTGATATATCATATTGCTTGGAGTTTCATTATAAATTGCTCATATTGTGCTTAAATTGCAATTTTGAGATTAAATTCCATATTGCTCCTTGTGTTCAACCTCAGACTTCAAATTCGAGTAGTAAATTTTATTTGTTTTCAAAGCAATTTTGGCTATACTAAAACACATTTTTTAAAATCTCGATTTTGCTCGCAAACATTTTGGCGCCGTTACAAGGGAGCAACGTGCAATTCAGATCTCTTGATTGCAATATCAGATTGGATTCTAACTTGCTACATCTCTTTTGATTGTGATATGTTTTAGGGACTCATTAAAGGAAGATCAGCCGAACATCAACCACTCCAGGGGCAGGTAAACTCCATCTTCCTTCTTCTAAGCCCCTAATTCTGAAAAAAAAAATCTAAAAAAGAGAAAAATAAATTAGGGCTACTTGCAGTATATTCTTAGATTAACCATCAACCTCTTAATTTGATACATTCTAGAGAACATCCAAACCCTAATTTGTGCACCTACCAAAGATCATAAGGTATCTAGGGCTATCACATTCTTGTTTGAGCCCTAGGTACCACATTTTGACAAATTAAATTGAACCAAATTAGAGCCAATTAAGGATTCCAGTTTAGGGTTTTAGAGACACACTTGCTTAATCAAGAATTGATCTTTCAAAACAATGTGTGCCTAAACCTTGATTGAATTGATCTATTCAAGCAAAACCCTAAAATCAGGCTCTTAAAATCATTTGAACACTAAAAGAGGGACCTAAATTTCTCAAAAGGGTAATACAGATGAAGTTGACCCACCTTGTTGGGTTAACCAATCTTCAAATTAGGTCACTTTTCACAAAAACATCTTAAAAGTTCAAGTGAAATCATAAACACCCTTGCTCTTAATTAAAACTGGTAGACTGAAGAGGTCAAGTCCCCATTCTGGTCTACTTGGATCATCAGTGACAAGAGAGGTTGGGTGGGGGAAATCCTGTAACTCGTGGAGGCACTCTACTGTGTAGGGGTCTTTGCAGGACTCTCCCTCTCTGGTTGCCCAGGTAATTTTTTGGTGGACGGCTTTCTAACTAAGGGGTATCATCTGCCTTGAACCTCTATAGTCATTCAAAATTTTTTTCGGGTGTCTTGATTGGGTCCATCACATTCTGCCTCTCATCTACTCCATCGGTGCATGTTCGTGAAGAGGTCTCTAAGACCATCCTTGAGGCCTCCATTAGCTACTCATTCTCGTCAAGGACAAGCCTCGACCTCCTTATTTATTCAACAACCCAATCCAATCGGTATTTCATCTGATTCATTTGAACCCAATTCTCCATCCATCATCATGGCACAACCAGCAGAAGAAAATAATATTGAAAATCAGCTTCAGCGCCTCAATGATCTATTCCAAGCCTTTGTGAACCCACCGTAGCGCCCAATGATGCGAGATCACTACAATCCTGCTGTGGTGGCTATCGAACCTCGAGTACAAATCCCCACTGGAGGTCCTAACACTGAACTCAAGCCGAACATGATTCATGCCATTCCCAAATTCCATGGGCGTAATTCCAAAGATCCTTTCTAGCATATCAAGCAACTCAAGCATCTGGCCCAAACCTTCGAGTCAGAAGCTCAAAATCGGGATGTCCTACTCATGAAAATGTTCCCCTCATGGATAAAGCTACTCACTAGTACCAAACCCAAACGTGTCCAATCAACACCTGGGTGGAACTTCAATCCGAGTTTTTGAAAAAATTCTTCCCTGTTGGTTAGACAAATGCTTTACAGCACTAGATCACTCATTTCACATAGCAAGCAGGAGAATCGCTTCCCGAGGCATGAGATCATTTTCTGGATCTCATGCGAAAGTGCCCCCACCACAGAGTTTCTAAATGGGAACAAGTCTGATCTTTTTACCAGGAACTTTGTGAGGATATTCGATTATTTGTCAATGTGACCTGCAGAGGAAACATCATGGGTCAACACAAAGACACCATGTGGGAGATTCTCGAGAATATGTGCGAGAACTCCATCAATAATGAATCCATGGGCATGTTCGATCGAACGAATGCCCGTGCATTGACGAATCCAAAGGGATCACATGAGACACAAGACCTGTCCTCTTCCATTGACTTGGAACTAATGGCCAGTCATCTAGACAAGGTCTCTATTTTTGAGAAGGTGGATGAGCTAACTCGACACTTGCAGTGAGCCACCTCTGCGCAAAACCCGTTCGCACAACCACCCTCTAGCAGGGAGGCTTTGGATAACATCTATCATCAATCTTCTTAGGGGATGGACCCGTATCCACCCCCGTCTGATTCTGGTTTTGGAGGAAACTCTGAACCTACCTACTCTAGTTGGGGGAACTCTGAACCCTTGTATTCTGACTTTTTCGAGGTTCATATGCGGGTTACCAGCAGCAAGCACCTCTCTTACCCACACCAAAGTAGAACCAGGCGAGATTGAATTTTGTTACCACCCGTAGTGGCAAAACAACACAAGACCCACCTTATCCAAGCCACTCCCAACCTGGTAATAAAAAGCCTAACCCTAGATTGGTCAACTAGAACACACCTGTCACAGCTCAAGAGCCTGAGCCAATCCTAGAGGAATCGTCTAAGGTTCCATTTCCTGAGGCCTTGACCAAGAGAAAAAGGATTGCCAAACCTGTGGCACTTAAGGAGAACTTGGTTAAGCTCTTTGAGCAAGTCCATATAAACATCCCCTTGATGGATGCGATACGTCACGTACCGGCCTACGCATGATTTCTGAAAGACGTATGTACACCTAAGCGTAAGTTGCGAACCAAAGGCAGGAATCTGATCGTACTGTCAGAGCAAGCCAGCTCCATCATTTTGAGCAAACCCCCGCCTAAAGAAAAAGACCTAGGCACCCCTCTGAGCTCCTGTGTAATTGGTGATATACAATTCGACCGAGCTTTATTGGACTTAGGAGCCTCCATAAATTTGATACCTACATCCTTACTAGACTACTTTGAGGAATCTGAGCTTAAACCGACAGAAATGACTTTACAGCTAGTCAACCTATCAATTAAGTCACCAAAAGGGATTCTCGAGGATGTCATAGTTAGGGTACATGATTTCTATTTTCCAGTGGATTTTATTATCTTAGACATGAATGTTCCTGAAAATGTAAAGAATACACCGACAATACTAGGGAGACCCTTTTTGGCCACTGCTAGGGCCAATATCAATTGTGAGGAGGGCCAAATTGAATTAAAATTTGGGAGCAAGACACTAAAGATCGACACCTTTAAGGCCCAACAAGGAATTAATTGTTGAGTCATAGAATAGATTTGCAATATCGAAGATGTGGTTGATGACTTTATCGAGGAAAACCTGACTATTTCTAATCAACCACAAGAGGATCAAAACTCGCAATTAGACGAGTTTGAACTCAGCCTAGCTCCTTCCTTTGCTCCCGACACCCACCCTGAATCACCCGCTGCTGCTGACAACCCAGTTATGGATTTAAAGCCTCTTCTCGATCATCTCAAATACATCTTTTTGGGTTCCAATTAGATGTTTCCTATGATTATCAACTCCTGACTCACACCTGACCAGGAAACACGCATGATTTCTGTTCTCCAGTAGCATCGGAGAGCCATTGAATGGACTCTTGATGATCTTATTGGAATTAGCCCTTCATATTGCACACATCACATCTACACTGAAGAGGGCTCACAACCATCTCGAGAAATGTAGAGATGCCTAAATCCAAATCTGCAGGATGTGAAAAAAGAGATCATCAAGTGGTTAGATGCAGGGATCATCTACTTGATACCCGTCAGTTGGTGGGTAAGCCCAATCCAAGTTGTGCCCAAGAAGGCAGGGCTCACTGTCATCACGATTGAAACTAGAGAAACCATACCAACCCGTATAGAAAACTCATGGAGAGTCTGCATTAATTACAGAAGACTCAATTCCTCCATGAAGAAGGATCATTTCCCACTATCGTTCATTTATTAGATTCTCGAGAAACTAGTGGGAAATCGATTCTTCTGCTTTTTTGATGGGTACTCTGATTATAATCAGGTCGCAATCCATCCCGAGAACCAAGAGAATACCACCTTCACCTGCCCCTTTGGAACATACACATTCCGAAGGATGCCGTTCGGTCTCTACAATGCACCCGTTACCTTTTAGCGGTGCATGCTTGCCATATTCTCAGATATGGCAAGCGAATATCTTGAAGTCTTCATGGATGACTTCTCAGTATTTGGTGAATCATTTGATGATTGCCTCTTGCACATGGTCCAAATCCTCTGGCGGTGCATCGATGTGAACTTGGTTCTTTCCTAGGAAAAGAGCCACTTCATGGTACCTAAGGGAATTGTCTTGGGACATCTCATCTCTGAAAAAGGCATCCAGGTTGATTGAGCCAAGGTGAATTTGATTTCCAAACTCCCTATGCCTAGCTCAGTCAAAGACATCCGATCCTTCCTGGGGCATGTCAATTTTTACCTTCGATTCATTCCTAATTTCTCAAAAATCACGCACCCCTGACTAATCTTCTATTTAAGGATGTCCCTTTTGAAATCACCAAGGAGTGCACTCAAGCATTTGAGATCCTACGTGATCGAGTTACCCAAGCACCTATCCTGCAGTCCCCTAATTGATCTCAACCCTTTGAGATCATGTGCGATGCATCTGATTATGCTGTAGGGGTGGTACTTGGGCAGAAAATAGATGGGAAACCCATGGTCATCTACTACGCTAGCAAGACACTTGATGAGACTCAATGTAACTATACAGCTACTGAGAAAGAGCTGCTAGCCGTAGTATTTGCCCTGGAAAAATTCAGATCGTATCTTTTGGGTTCCCATGTTATCATATACTCAGATCACACTACAGTGAGGCACCTCCTTACAAAGAAGGACGCGAAACCTCGACTAATTCGTTGGATCTTGATGTTGTAAGAATTTGATCACGAGATTCGCAATAAAGCAGGAAAGCAGAACGTGGCAGTTAACCACTTATCCCGCCTTCCTTCTGATAGTATCGACCCTTCTGGACCCATCACAGAACATTTTCCTGATGAGCACCTCCTAACTATTAGTACGGGACTTCCTTGGTTTGGTAATTTAGTAAACTACTTGGCATCACATCAGCTCCTATTCGATTGGTCGAAGGCCAAGAAAGACAAATTGCTCTCCGATGCTAAGTACTACATGTAGGAAGATCCGTAGCTCTTTTGCATAGGTGCTAATCAGATCATCAGATGGCGCATCCTAGAAGCGAAAATTTAGGACATTTTATCCTTCTGCCATAACTAGGCCTGCGGTGGACACTTTTCAGGACATAAAACCGCAGTAAAGGTCCTCCAGTGCAGCTTTTATTGGCCCATGACTTTCAAAGATGCATACAATCACTGTAAGGCATGCATTCGTTGCCAGACCTTGGGAAACATGAGCCGCCACGATATGATGCCTTTACAGCCGATTCTTGTATGCGAAATCTTTGACATCTGGGGGATTGATTTCATGGGACCCTTCCCTGTTTTGAATGACTTCGAATACATTCATCTCGCTGTTGACTAGTGTCCAAATTGATCGAAGTCATTCTGATCTGAACCAACAATCATAAGGTGGTAATCAAATTCATTCATCAGAACATCTTTTCTCAGTTTGGAATTCCACATGCCATTATCTTTGATGGAGGGACCCATTTCACAAATGCTCAGTTCAGATCACTGATGACCAAATATGGGGTGTCGCATCGAATCTCTACTCCTTATCACCCCCAAACCAACGGTCTAGCTGAGCTATCAAATCGGGAAATCAAGAAAATCCTTCAGGTCACTATCTGACCTGATAGGAAGGATTAGTCGTCCTAACTTCCAGAAGCCTTGTGGACCTATAGGACACCCCACAAAACCCAATTGGGCATGTCTCCTTTCAGATTGGTGTACGGGAAGGTATGTGACCTCCCTGTTGAGTTGGAGCACAAAGCCTATTAGGCTGTATGAAAGTGTAATCTAGATCTTTCTAAGGCAGGAACCCACAAAAAGTTTCAAATGAGCGAGATCAAAGAATTACGCAATGATGTGTATGAGAACTCATGAATTTAAAAAGAGCAGGTTAAGGCCTTGCACGATAAGCACATATCCAGAAAGATCTTTCACCCTGGTCAGAAAGTCCTCTTTGATGCCAAACTCAAACTGTTCCCAGGAAAACTCAAATCAAAATGGATTGGACCATATCTTATCTGATGAATCTTTGGAAATAGAGTCGTAGAAATCAGCCAACCCAGCCTTGATTCAGAACCCTTTATTGTGAATGGTTAGCGACTTAAGCCATTCATTGAGCTCACTAATATGAACATGGCTGAGGTATCTTTTGATCTCCATTCTCCCTGAGCTTATTGCGCCTGGCTGATGGCGTTAAACTCAACGCTTAACGGGAGGCAACCCGTCATCCTTTTGAAAAACCCGAAACCCTTCTTGACACATCTTATGCTGAACTCATATTGTACTTTAGGGTTCGTCCATTTGAACATTAGGGTTCGTCCATTTGAACAACCAACTCCACCTCTAGTACCCGTACTCGAGTTTGAAATCTTCTGCAACAGTCACCTTGACTCGTCCACCCACCCAAAATCTATTCTAATGTAAGATTTAAGCTGAACTCAAACCCACCTAATTTACAATGAGGACATTGTAAATCATAGGCATGGGGGGGTATTAAAGTGCAAAATGCTGTGAAAATCACTTCACAAGAAAGGGTTTCATCAAAAAAATCACATATTCCAAAAATCAAAAAAAATAAAAAATTGAAAAAGAACAAAAATAGAAGGGAGGAAATTTTGAGTAAATTGATTGCATATCATTTTTTAGGAGAAAAGGGGAGGAGATAAGAATGTCAAAAACGAGCACAAATTGAAAAGAAAAGAAAAAGAGATAGTCATTAGTAAAAGATTAAGGAATTGACTTAGTTCTAGACCAAATCAAAAAGAAAGAAAATGAAAGACAAAAAGTGTTAAGAGACAAAAAAGATTGGTATGAACGCTGATCTTAGGCCTCTTAGGCAATAATCCTAGGCTTAAAAATTCAAGTATTCGCTAAGATCTGGATAGTCCTCAAGAGGTTGGGGAAAATGCGAAGCTTAATTATTGGGTCTAAGGCTTAGGGATTATTCGGCCTCATTAGCTAACCTCTAGTTTATGGGACTCAGTAACCTAAGCACCCCAATCCGCACACAGTCTAGTTCAGTGTGCTTAAATATTAAAATCAAGCAAATGCATTAAATTTGTTCTGAAAAAGTTACCTAGATTAGGAGTGGCTGATCAACACAAGTTGATTTGGATGAATTCTTGGTGCGGAGAAGCAGGAAATTTTCCTCAAAGATGTGCAATAACATATCGTCTCCTCGGTGCTTGTCTCCTAGGATATCTAAATATCCTACTAGGGGCATGTAAGCACCTTATGCTTATTCAGATGCCTTGGGCGACATTATCACGGAATGTCGATTGTCAGGGTCTGGATTTAGCTACAGAACACCATGGGCAGGATTATCTCAAAATCTCGAAAGCCAGGGTTCTAGGGGTTGCCATGGGTGGTTCTATCTTAAAGCATTGATTGCCACTGACCCTGCGAGGATTGATGTGGGAACTAGGAATCCGATACAGATCGTGTTGTAAAGTTAATCTGAAGTTAGAAATAAAAAGAAAGGAGAGAGAAAACTCTCCAAAAATAAAGAAAAATTCTTCTGTGTCTCTCTTACAAAAATGCACTGCAAACTGAACCTGGGCTAAAACATGTTACAAGCATGGGTGCTTTAACCGCAAAGTTCAATGAACCTTAGGTTAGTTCTTGTGGGCCTTAGAAACCTTCTCGGTGAACTGAGGCTAGAGCTGGTCAGGTCTGGATCTTATTTGGTACTTGAGTACCTTTAGGCCTACTATTGGCATTCGGACCTAGTCTACAAAAGAAAGCACACATCAGAATTCTAAGCATACAAAGGCTTATGGTCTAGAATTAAAGATAATTCCATGAGATTTTGCTAAGGGACTAGCAAAAGATAGGCATGGGGTATGATGAGAACACCATCATGAGCTATAACTAGCTCATTTTGATCTAATTAAGTCAGTAAATGCTCCTACATAACTGCCAGAGAGCCATAATTCATTGCAAATCCATTCTGAGGGAGAGACAAGAAATCAGGGTTAAAATTATAATTTTACCATCATAACTTGAATACAGTGCAACCACATATTTTCTCAGGGGTTAATTAAGGGTCAATTGGTCTTAAAAGGAAAACAAGTGGGTTAGAGTAGACAAAAAAGGGTTTTCGCGTGTTTTGAGAATTAAATGAGTTTTGAAACCCTAAAAATAGACCCACTTAATTAACTGAAGTTATGGTTAGGATAAAATTCACTTAAAACCTCTAAAATTCATATAAAAATATTCTCTAGGGTTTGGTACCTTCAAATTGACCATCAGAACCCATTTTGGCCCAAAATAGTCTCAAACAGACATTTACCCTAATTTAAGTTTTTACATAAATTACCCAATCAAACGAGGTTAAAAATAAACTCAAACTTCACCATTAGGTTCCTTAGGTCAAAATTAGATTTTTATCAAAATTTGGGCCCAATCTGAGATTGCTTCGACCTTGTTTGCACTTTGGTCCAAGTCTGACTTTCTTTATCTCCAATAGCCCCTCAACTTTTGAACTTATTACAAAAAGCCTCCCAACTTCTTTATCTTTTTCACAAAAAGGCCCCTACTGTAGAGAAATCCTAATCCAAAAGCTCCAGCAACAATCAACCAAGGATTTCTCCTTGATTGATTGTTAAACTTCCTCAAATTTGAACCGGACATCCCTCTTGAAATTCTCTTTCAATTAGACCAATTCTTAAGCTTCAATTCTTTCCCAATCTCTCATGCTAACGCATGAGAGAGTTGGGTTTCCAACTCTAGCAACCTTTTGAGCTTGGGAAGCTTGCTTCCCAAGCTCTAAGCACCCTTTAACGGCCTATATAAGACTCCCCAAGGCACGCTTGAATTCGACTAGAATAACCCCTAATTCTTCTCTCCTCCTCTGGCTGAAGTGCTCTTCGAGCTCCAGTGACCCTCCTTTCCTCTCCTTATTGTCTGACCGCAATACCGATGGTAGAGCCTCCTTCCCTACCTTCTTCTGCGTCGACCAGCACCAGCCGACATCCCTATCCCCTTCATCCTTGCCATCCAACCCCTACTAGAGCCAGCTTCGTCTCCAACGTCGGCCATACCACAATCGGTGCCATCTCTGCCCCCAATTGTCCTCTACATATCTCAATCGACTCCTTAGCCTTTCTACGTCATGCCAGTACCTCTGACACTTCGTTTTGACCTCTCCAACACCCTCCGTGACTCCGTCTTCCATCTCGCCGGCCTACCTCCCGTGAGCACTAGCAGCCACCATAGATCACCTACGCCGCTGCTTCCACTCTCCACACCTCTGCGTCGACCTCAAGAGCAAAAGCCCTAACTTTGTTAGGACGATTGCTCCTCCAAACCCTTTGCCGAACTCACACTTCTCCGACCACCCTCCGTGAGGTCGATAGGCCTCTTCACACATGGTGACTACACACCACTGCCACCATCACACTCGTTGTGCTTTGGTGATCGTTCCTAAGCTTTCTGACACAGCCAAAAGGCCTTATTGTTGATTTCGAGTACCAACCCCCTTCGCCATTGACGTCACAAGCTTCGAGCCTTCTTGAAGCTCTCTCTAGCATCTGCAGCCCCAGGAACTCATCCCAGGTAGCACGGAATCCTTCCAGGAACATAACCCAGGGACCAATTGAGTCCTTTGATCGGGCCTTGACTAGAATTTGATGAAGACTTCTCCACCTACTACTGCATGTGCTGTGCAAAGAAAAAAGGGGACGGATAGTCCCACATCTACGTGAAGAAAAATGTTTGGCTGACACTTAGCCAAAATTGAGGATCGTTGCCCCTCTGCGTGAAGAGTAGAGAAGAGAAAGAAAGAAGAAGCAAAAGAAAGAAGGAAAGAAGAGGAGCAACACAAATAGAGAAGAGGAGAAGAGGAAGAGTTTAAAAAAAAGAAAGAGATTTCTTTAGATTGTAAATTGATATTATGTCTGATTTGAGCTTCTTAATTGATATTGTGCATCTCTTAACTATTATTGTGCAGAGCAATTGGTGATTCAAATCATCATTTTACTCCATTCCTTTTACAGTATTGACATTAGCTTTCATTGATATATCATTATTGCTTGAAGTTTCATTATAAATTGCTCATACTGTGCTTAAATTGCAATTTTGAGATTGAATTCCATATTGCTCCCTGTGTTTGACCTCGGACTTCAAATTCGAGTAATAAATTTTATTTGTTTTCAAAGCGATTTTGGCTATACTATAATGCAATTTTTAAAACCTCGATTTCACTCGTAAACAACTACCTAACGTTAGATGCTTCAACACAAAGTTCACTATCTCCTAGAATTCTCGAGTTGAGCTCAGACCAACTACCTAATGTTAGCTAACTTATACCTAATGTTAGATGAACTGTAAAGGGTCCTCCAACTATCCAAACCAAATTTGTTCATCTTATGGGGTTCTAGGGTGATCTATTAACCCCTAAGGATATGTTTTATCATATTTTTGACCAAATTAGACTTATGCAAATGGTGCCCTAATAATGTTGACAAATGTTAATCTTATTGGGGCTTTCCTTATATTTTAAGAAATATGAAATTACAACTCAAATCCTAAAATTACAAAGAGACCTAAACTTGATCTCCTCCATCTTCTTGGCTTCATAATTCTTCAAGAGAGCTTCAACCTGAAATTAATCTTGCAACAACTATGCATAACATATAATTTTAATCTCAATCACTTGATATGCTTGTTATTATCAAAACTATCATTAAAGGCTAATGTGGTGCCTAATTGCTTATGCACCAACACATACCACTCCTAGAAGCTATTGAGACTATCCCAACTTACGCGAAATTTCTTAAGGTAATGTGTACACCAAAATGCCAAGCCAAATTGTCTAAAAAATAATCTTTAGTAGACTACTTTAGAAACAAAACGATCTAGGAGCCCCTTTAATTTCTTTTGTAATTGGAGATACTACTTTTGATAGGACTCTCATACATTTAGGTGTTTCCATTAATTTAATACCCATGGTGTTATACGGAAAGTACAAATTTGGTGAATTAAAATCAACCGAGGTCACATTATAATTAGCTGATCGATCTATGGCCACATCGCGGATTTTTTGTCCTTGACATAGAAGTACCAGACCAATTGAAGAATACACTTATAATTTTGGGAAGACCATTTTTAACTACTGCCAAAGCTAATATTTTTTTTTTTTGAAACAAAAAGGAAAGCTATCGTCTTACGATAGCAATCCAGAGCAGTATATTATATAAACAAGTAAGAGAAATTACAAAAGAGATCCCCAAAAATGTATAAGGGACTAGCACTCTCTTACAATACTTTCACAGCACACCGGCCTCTCCTGAAAAAGTCTCTCATTTCTTGCCTTCCATACACACCAAATAGTGGCAGCCATGCGTACATGTGGCTTCCCTCTCACACCAAACCCACGCCAGATAGAATCCCACTCTGGTAGTGGCTCCTAACATGTCCTTCTCCAAATAGCATCAGTGACAAGGAAAGAAGAAAAGAGGTGATTTATATTGTCAGTATTCATCTCACACAAAAAACAAACATGGAGATCAGTTCCCAACCTTCTATGTCGTAGATCACTTGTGATCAATCCATCTCTCCTACATAGCCAGAGAAAAATCTGTACCTTGAGAGGAATTTTTAACAACCAGATCTTCTTGTCAATGAAGTCACATTTCCACCCACAATCAAGGCTCAACATTCTGTTATAGCCAGATTGCACACTATAAGTCCCCTCCCAAAGGTATTTGTCCTCCACTCCAGGCCTAGGTCTAAAGCTCTCAAGGTTAGAAATTAGCCTCCTCCTTTCTTACCACAGTCGAGTAGCTCTCTTGCTGGAATCCTCATCAATTAGATTCCAACTACTGCTGTTGCAAGACCAGACCCTACTGACAGTGGCATCCTTTTCAGATGCTGTAGCCAAAGCTCTTGGATAGAGCTCCTTCAAGACACCCAGCCCAAACCACCCCTCCTTTCAGAAACTGAAGGACCTGGCATCTCCAAGAGCCGGCTGCAGCAGGTGGAAGTGATCAGCCAATGCCATTGTCACTGATTTCTAGAAAGGAGATGGACTGCTGGGCTGAAGTCTGGACAGCACACTGTTGGATGCACCATATCTATCTTTGATCAGGACAATCCATGGCTTCAAATCTCCTTGCAAGAGTTTAACAGCCCATTTAAGTAGCAAGGCATCATTAAAGTGTTTTAGGGATTTAATCCCAAGTCCACCCCTATCTTTTGGATAGCAAATCTGATCCCAATTGAGTGGCTACAAGAATCTACCCTCATGTTTAGCTCCCTTCCAAAAGAACCTCTTCCTCATCACATCCAACCTTTTCCAAATGGATTTTGGTGCTTTAGATATGGAAAAGTAGAAAACAGGGATGGAGGTGATCACAAAGTTGTGCAAGATAAGCCTTCCACCTTTGGAGAGGAAACTGCTATGCCATCAATCTAATTTCACTGAAATCTTGTCAAAAAGGCAGCTCCAATCACTCTTCTTCATCCTGGAACACCTCAAAGGCAGCCCTAGATATCTAATAGGAAGACTGATGTGAGGAGTCATCAAAATAGCTGCTAAAGCTCCTTGCTCCTCCTCAGGTAAGCCAAAGCAGACCAAACTAGACTTCTCCCTATTCAACCTCAAGCCAGAGAGCTCACCAAAGATATTAATCATATGATGCAAAGCCAATGCTTCATCCATAGACCCTTCAACAAAAAAAAAAGTATCATCTGCATACTGAAGAATGGGAGCCAGATTACTCCTGCATGATAAAGAATATCCTCTAATAAGTCCAGCTTCAGCAAGCTTACAAGCATACCAAGCCAAGCTGTCAACTGCCAAATTGAAGATCAGGGGAGCCAGGGGACAACCTTGCCTGATACCATATTGGGGTTGAATCCACGATCCACAGGGCTTTCCATTTATTAGGGGGGTGAAGGAGGCAGTGGTGATACATCTTTTTACCCAACGGATCCAAGTAGAAGGAAAGCCCCTTCTTTTAAGCACATCCCACAGATAAGGCCAACTGATGGAGTCATAAGCTTTATGAAATTCAACCTTCTAAAGGAAGGCCTTGCATCTTCTCTTATGCCAACCACAAATCATCTCTTGGGCCATAAAAATGATTCTTGTAGAGAACTGCCAGGGAGGAAGGCTGATTGAGCAGGATAGATCAAATCTTGCAAAACAGGCCTCAATCAATTGGCCAGGACTTTGCCAATCACCAAGTACAAAGAGTTAAAGAGGGAATAGGTCAAAACACTTGAAAAGATTCAGCACCCGGGGTCTTTGGCAAAAGAAATAGATAGGACATATTTACTCTTTCAAAGCCAAAATTGCCATTCTCAAACTCTCTGATCATTTCCATAGCCTCAGTGCCCACAATGTCCCATAATTCTTTGTAGAAGAAAACTTGGATTCCATCAAGCCCAGGCGATCCTTCACAATTGAGATCTTTAATGGCCTTCAAGACTTCAGTTTCAGACATAGGTTCAATCAGGCTGGACCCCTGAGCCTCAATAATTTTAGGTAGATCACTAGCTTCCATCCTCCAACTACCCCTACCTGCAGCTCTTGAAGATTCCTTGAAATACCTGATAGCCTCAGCTCTAATATCAGAGATGGAGGTAATTCTCTGCCCCTCTTTAACAATTGAAGAGATCAAATTAGTTCTTCTCCTAGAACTGGCAGCCAAGTGAAAGAATTTAGTGTTTGCATCCCCCTCACTTAGCCACAGCTGCCTTGATCGTTCCCTCCAATCCATCTCCAGTTTCCGGTCTTCTTCAACCACCACCCCCTACCACCTCTTTCTGTCAGCAAAGTCCAACTCAGACAGCTGAGCCACAGCTTCCCTTGTATCTAGTTCTTGAATCTTCAGCAAGGCCTCTCGACGTTTCTGATGTCTGAGGACAGAGACAATATCACCATATTCCTTCAGCATACCTTTCAAAGCCACAATCTTGGAAGCCCATCTGAAGGTAGCCATGCCTTCACCCTGTGTCACCTCCACTAGCCAGTAAACATGTTTCTGAATCCTGGCTCCCTTAGCCATGACTTCCTAAATTTGAAGTAGGATCCAGCCAACAGTCGTTCACCATTGTCCCATACCAAGGGTGTATGGTCAGAGAAGGGACGTTCAAGGCCACAAACAAAGGATAACTGGAAGAGATCCATCAGCTCAGCATTGCCAAAAAGCCTATCAATCTTGGACATGAGCCCATTACCATTCCTCCAAGTGAATTCAGAACCTGAAGAGGGGAACTCACACAATCCTAAAGCTTGGACCATCAAATGGAATCTAGTGGCAGAGCTGTCCACCACCCCATTGGGTCTGTCACTCCCCATCAAAATATAATTGAAGTCCCCTCCAACAAGCCAAATTGCCCCATTTACAAAATTTGCAGCTAGGCTCCAATCCTCCCACAGCTCCTGCCTCCTGCTAGGGTCATTAGGACCATACACACCCATCACAAAGAAATCATTGTCCCCCTGGCCTCTTTTGAACCTGCAAGTCAAAATGTGCCTAGCCACAGAAACCAAAGCTAATATTGATTGTAAATCTAGCAGTATGGAATTTAAATTTGCGATAAAAAATGTAGATCAATATTTTTTTGGCCACTAAACAATTTGAGGATTGTGGAATGATTGAGGATTATGATGCTTTGGATCATAATGGTGAATATTATTTGAACCTAGGAGCTTCCCAATCCAATTCTCTAGGTCTTAACTCCCAAACCAACCAAAAGGTCAATCACCCTATCGCTGACTTGATTACATGACCTCTTGAGGATGATCTTGATCCACTTTTGGACCTACCTTCTCAAGGACCTAGACCTAAATTTAAACCTCTTCTTGATTATTTGAAGTATGTCTTCCTAGGATATAATCAGACCTATCTTGTGATTATCAACTCTTAGCTGACCCAAACTCAAGAAGATCAACTAATTCAAGTTTTGGGAAGGAATAGAAAAGCAATTGGCTAGACATTGGATGATTTAAAGGGAATCAGTCCTACCTACTGTACTCACAGAATATATGTTGAGGAAGGATCTAAACTCTCCTGGGAAATGTAGAGACGGTTGAATCCAAATATGCGAGAGGTTGTAAAATAAAAGATAATAAAGTGGTTAGATGCAGGAATAATCTACCTGATCTCTGACAGTCTGTGGATTAGATTGTATAAGTGGTTCCTAAAAATGATGGGCTAACTGTGATTACAAATGATAAAGGAGAATAGATTCCAACCTGCATTGCTTCCTCTTGGAGGGTTTGTAATGATTATAGGAAGTTGAATTTTGCAATTAAGAATGACCACTTTCCACTTCCCTTTATCGATCAAATTCTTGAAAGATTAACTAGCCAAAAGTTCTTCTATTTCCTTGATAGCTATTCTGGTTACAACCAAGTAGCTATCCAACCAAATGATCAAGACGAAACCACTTTCATCTGTCCTTACGGAACCTTTGCATTCCATAGGATGCCTTTTAGACTCTATAATGCACCAGCGAGCTTTCAATGGTGTATGCTTGCTAACTTTTCAAATATGGTGGGTGATTTCATTGAAATTTTCATGGATGATTTCCCTGTGTTTGGGGATTCTTTTGAAAACTGTTTGATTCATCTTGAGAGGACTCTGCAGAAACTTATGGAGGTTAATCTTGTCCTATCTTGGGAAAAGAGTCACTTCATGGTTAGGGAGGGTATTGTCCTTGGCCATGTAGTGTTTCAAAGAGGAATTGAAGTAGATAAAGCCAAGGTGGACACTATTACTCAACTCCCGAAACCTTTAATGGTTAAACAAGTGCGTTCATTCTTGGACGCACTGAATTTCGTCGTCTATTTATCAAAGATTTTTCTAAGGTGGTTAGGCCCTTAAGTAATCTCTAGACTAAAGATCATACTTTTGATTTTGATTTTGAATGTCTTAGGGCCATTAATCTTTTAAAGGAGGCCATTGCTCAATCAAATATCTTACAACCTCCTAATTGGGATTAGGATTTTGAAATCATGACCAATGCTTCTGAATTTGCTGTCAGTGCGGTCTTAGGGAAAAAGATTCATTAAAAACCTTCTGTGATTTACTACACTAGTAGGACTCTTGATGAGGCTCAAAGAAATTATACCACTATAGAAAAAGAGCTACTAGCTGTAGTGTTTGCTTTAGAGAAATTTAGACCTTATCTACTTGGATCTCATGTGATTATGTTCATCGACCATGATGCATTAAGGCATCTAATGTCTAGGAAGGATGAAATGACCCACTTAATTAGATGAATCCTTCTACTTCAAGAATTTGATCTCAAGATTTGAGACAAATCAGGTGCCCAAAATGTAGTAGTAGACCACCTCTATTGAATCCTTATAGAAAATTTGACTCCTGAATTCTCTGATTCCTTCCATGATAAATAATCTTAACATTTGTACACTACCCTAGTTTGCAGACTTGGTTAATTACTTGGCAATTAGCCAAATACCCTTTAATTGGCCTAAGCAAAGGTGGGATAAATTGATTTCTCATGCCAAGTATTATTTTTGGGAAGAGACGAAACTATTCTGAGTTTCTACGGATCAGGTTATCCATCTTGTTTTGGACAATGAGATCGCAAGCGTACTCAAATTCTACCATAGTATCGCTTGTGGGGGTCACTTTTTTGGGAAGAATACGATAGCTAAAGTACTTCAAAGTGGATTATTCTGGCTATTTTTATTCCGTGACTCTTTCAATTTTTTCGGTGATGTACTAGATGACAAACTTTAGGCAACGTGACTTGATTAGCCCATATTTGTGGGCTATTTAGGTATTTGAATGCCTAGACATTAAGTTAATTTTAACATGTATTTAGCATGCATTAGGATATAAATACATTAATTATACATTTGTTTCATGCATCGCATTTTATGTAAATTAGATCTTGGCATGCATTAGCTTAGTCTTTAATTTAGTTTTCATTTTAATTTAGTGAGCATTATACACATTACACGCATTCCATAAAATTAGATATTTTATAAGGCTTTGTATATAAATAAGCCAATCTTTTATTTGTTTATTTATCTCTTTCTTTTCCCATAGGACTCTTCAGTCGAGCCACCATGCAACAGCTACGGCCTTGGTAATCAAGGAGCAATCCACTCGTACCTGCAAGGAAGAAATGGGAAAAGTTGATTTTGCTCCCTCATGACTCCATTCAAAAGATGCTGGCTGCTATAAGAGGAAGGAGGAGGCTGCGGAGAGGGGTAGGCCACCACCCCCCATTCACCATTGTGCAAAGCTCGAAGCTCCTCCCATTCCACCACCGTGGGCCTCTTCCATAGCAAAGTCTCGCCACGGTAGGCATGTGCAGCCACAATCCACACCGCCACCTGCGAGCCTTGCAATTCCATCATCGTGCACACCATCTCCTCATCATCACCTCCAACAGCACCACAACTCCACGCACCACCACTATTCATCTTCTTCCCCATCTTTTTCTTCCTCTGTTTTACCATCACCAAGAAGAACCCAACCATCATTCTTACACCAACCCACTACCGCCACCTCCAATAGTTGCCAGCACCCTCAGCCACGCACGACTACACGTAGCTACACATGCACACACACTGCCTCCCTGAGCCTTACTGCACATGGTTCGCCATGAAAATGCACCAACAGAGCTGCTTACACGCACCACACTCCAACATGCAACCCCAACTGTGTGCACGTTCCTTTCCTCTCCGTGCGCTCCTCCAGTAGCAAGCAGCACCACCACTTGCACCCTCTTCTCCAACATAGCAGCAGTAGGAAGAGCTCCACTGTCGGATACCCACATAAGCCTCCTCTCTGACCGGCCACCTCCAATGCCCTCATGACTCGCCGCCACCACTGTCGCGTAGCCCTCAGAGGACTTGTCCTTCATCGCGAGCCTTAACTCCGACCTTGGCTTCCTCCTCGCACACAAGCTCAGGGAAGAAATCCCCTATTTGGGTTATATTTCATTCTGTGGGATATTTTTAATTAAAATAATATTTTTGTGTGGCTCATTTGCATGGAACCTCTTCACCTTTTGCATAAATGCTAATTTGAAGCTTGAGCTTCATTGTTATCTTAATTTAAAGGGGTTTTGGCCTCATTTCTTAGAGATTTCTTCGGTGAACATTAGTTTGATCGGTGTGAATTTTAATAAGCTAGTGCCTCGATGTGGACACGACCCGCTCCATCAGTCAGTAGTTTAATTTTAATTATTTTGATTAGCGATTTTTCACCACATAACTAAATACAACTACGCGTCATTTTATGTGCAAAACTAAATTGAAAGTGAAAATGGTCCCATCAAATGGCATCATTGCAGGGGAAGCAACGGGCCTGTTAAACTCGAACTTATTTATTTATTTGATCCCACATTATTTTTAACGCATATTTAGCTTCGATCTTTTTGGTATGAGGTACACATATCTCCTACATCTTGCTACACCAGCCTCAGGGATCAGGTGACCCTTGACACCACACATTGGGAGCATCATAGCTGCCATGTGCATAATTGAGGTGGACCTTGAGCCATGATTCAATGGAGAACATTTTGAGGGAGCTGCAATCGTCATCTCCTCCATTCTGAGTAGATAGAATTTAGGTTTGAGAACTTTATTTTTTTCTTTATTTTCGCACATTCATTCATTGGAAGACCCTTGTTTTGGGTAAATCTTTAGGGGTTTGTTTCCCGACTTTCTTTTAGGCCTGTGTTGGGTAATTTTTCGGGAGCATGTTCCCTTTTCTTTAGATCTAGGTTTTCATTTTATTTTAGGGTTGTTTATGATTTCCTTTGTTTATGCATAAGTAGGTAAAGCAAAAAAAGCAAAAACAAAATAAAACATGAGCTACCTACTAGAAGCTGCATGCTTCTAGGTCGTACCATAATGGTGTGTATGATAGCATCTAGATTTCATTTATATTGCATTGCATGCATCTTGCATTGCTGATCGTTGGAGGGAAGGTACGTCCACTCTCTTTGAATATATATTTTTTTGCGCATTTGCATTTGGATTTAATTCCTAGACCACATAATTTGTCTTGAAATGATCTAACAAAGTAGTCACATTAAAGCTTTTGAAAAAGGGCTAATTAAAGGAGGAACATTTAAAAATCAAGGACTTGATTTTCAAACTTGGTGTGCGATTCAAAATTCTTTTATGATGGATGCACACGTGCATGCTTTAAGCACCAAGGCACACATATAGTCACTTCATAAGTCTTGAGCTGCTAGGAAAGAGCCCTCCTACTACTAGGGTCTAAAGTGACCTGAACTTTAGCTTGAAGGTTCAAACAACTACAAAATTACGGATTGAGGGTAGTTAAGAAGCACCGCAAAAGCACCACTTCAAAGGAAGTTGTTTATCACACTGAATTGGATTTTAAGAATATCGCGTTGTAATATAGCTGAAAAAGCTTTCAAAACAAATACAATTTTATAACTCAAATTTTGAAGTCCGACGTCGAACACAGGGAGCGAATTGGGGTTTAGAAATCAAGATCACAATTAAAAGAATGTGCAATAACATCAAATATCACAGTGCAATAATGTAAAAGTAATTAGCAATGTAGATCGCAAAATATTCAAGAGCTTAATGAATTAAAAATTGGATGTCTATGCTATTGCTTCTCTCTCTGATTCTCTTCTCTTCTTCTGATTTTGCCTTGGCGAGTTATCTTTCATTTCTCTGTCTTCTCCTTCCTTCTTCTTCTTCCTTTGGCTTCTCTCTTCTTCAGCTTTCCTACCTTAGCCCTTCCTTAAGCTTTCTCTGCCTGCTTCTTCTTCTTTGGCTTTCTTCTTTCTCTCTCTCTCTCTATCGGCTGCCTTTTTACGTTCAGTTTCTTCTTCCTTCTCTTTCTCTGCCTTAGCTTCTGTGGCTCTTCTCTTTCCTTCAGCTTCTTCCTTCTCTGCTGCAGCCCTTAGCCTTCTCCTTCCTCTTCCTTTGCTTTACTTCTCCTCCTCTTAGCCTGCAGAGCAAAACCTACCCCTACCCGTGCGAACTCGCCTCTCCTTTCTCTCTTAGGTTCCACTCTCCCAGAGCAACACGTTTCTCGGGTAATCGGGCCGGGTACGCACCCGGAACCAGGCCCACCGGCGTGCGGTGGTGGGCGAGGTGTGCTAGTTGAGTCAAGGCGAGGCCAGGTCTACGAAGTGTGGGTGCGGACGAGGCCATGAGATTGGGAGAGAGGGACCTCTCCCCATGAGTTGGAGGTGATAAGCCTCTAACAGAAATTCAATTTATGTGGGTGATGCGCTTCTTCCAGTTCCGAGGTGGGACTATCTTCCCTCCTTCGCACGCGCCTGCAGCAAAGATGCTCTCTTCGATTGCAGTAGCTGCGACTGCCCTTGGCTTCAATTGGGTGCCTGGAGTTGTGCGTGAGTGTATTCTGCGCAACCTAGTACACCGACCTAGAGCTTGCTTCAAGCCCTATGCCAATGGCGGAGCACACCTTCATCTAAAATCACCACAACGGCCTTGCGGCCATGTCAGAATGTTCAGGGAGCTTCGCCGAGGTATAATGGGTGTGTTGCGGTGGTCGGAGTGGCATGGGAATGCCTGTGTGGGCGTGCCTAGGGCACACTATGTGCGTGTGTGTGGGTGTGTTCGAGGGTGTGTTTGGGTGAGTGTTTGGGTGAATGGAGTAGGGGAGTTGTGATCAGGCAGTTTAGGAGATGCTTATGGATTGGTCGGCAAGGAGGGAGGTGGTCTGTGGTGGTGGAGCGATCTCATCGAAGTTGGTGGTCGGAGGTAGAGGAGATGTTGGTGGTGGAGTGCAGTAGTAGATGATTAAGGGAAATAAAGAGGGTATTAGAATGTAGAGGGTGATGGGGACTTATCTAGGAGGTGAAGAGACAAAAGGGAGGCGAAGATGGCATCTGGTGCGTATTGCCAACACCAGAGACGAAGATGCTCAGAGAAGACAGTCGGCGAGGACGAAGGGGAGACAGGGATGTCGGCGGGTGCTGCACGACGTGGACAAACATGAGGGAGAAGAACCTGCCACCGGTATTGTGGTCAGGCGACGAAGAAGATCAGGGAAGGTCACTGGAGCTTGATGAGCAAGTCGGCTAGAGGAGAAGAGATGAATTTGAGGGGAATTCTAGCCGATTTCAAGCTTAGAATAGTCGGGGCGAACTGGGGCTCCTTAAATAGAGCCTTGGAGGTCGATTTTGTGCTTAGAAGCCAATCTACCAAGTAAGGCAGGGACATCGGCGTTGGCAACTCGAAAGAGACCCAAATCTCTCATGCGTTCGCATGAGAGATTGGGTACCAAGTAGGACCTCAAATTGGGTTCACATTGGAGGGAATTTCTCAGAGAATCTCCCTTCTAATTATGAAGTGGATTCTCTGAGAAATCAGGGAGAAATCACCTTCTAAAGCTCGTCGGAGTAGGATTCCTACTCTATAATGGTAGAGGGACCTAATTGCAAAGAACGATGAAGAAGTTAGGGGTCAAATGTAAGGGTTTCTGAAAGATAGGGATAGAAATGTAATCAGGCTGGACCTATTTGCAAAGTAGGTCAAGATGAGTTCCCCTTGGGTCCAAATTTTCATACAAACCTAATTTCGACCTAAGGAATCTAATGGTGAAGTTGGATTTTGGGTTTGACCATGTTTGACTAGGAAATTTATGCAAAAACCCAATTTGAGGCAAATATATGTGTGACACCCCATTCTAGGTCAAAATGGCTTTTAATGGCCAATTGAAAGTTCTAAACCCTAGAGAATATTTTTTTATGATTTTTATAAGGTTTAGGTGAATTTTGTTCTAACCAGAACCTTGGTTAATCAAGCAGGTCTATTTTAGGGTTACAAGAAGTCATTAATTCTTAGAACTCACACGAACCCTTTTCTGTCTGATCCGACCTACTTTTTATCTTGTTAAGACCTTTCGACCTGTGTTTATCCCTTGAGAAAATTCATTGTTGTACTGTAATGGTAAAATTACAATTTTACCCCTTGTTTCTTGCTTTTCTCTCATAAAGGTTATTCAGTGAATTATGACCTCCAGTTGGTTATGGTAGGAGCTTTTATTCTCTTCTTTGGGTCAAAATGAGCTAGTTAGGGCTCATATGGTGTTCCCATCAAATCCCCATACCTAGCTTTTGCTAATCCCTTAGCAAAATTTTAAGGTTTTAACTTTGATTCTAGACCGTGTAAACATTTTGATGCTCAAGATTGGGATGTGTGCTTTCTTTTGTAGATTAGGTTAGAATGCTAATAATAGGCCTAGAGGTACTCAAGTACCAACCAAGATCCGGACCTGACCAGCTCTAGCCTCAGTCTGCCACGAAGGTTTTTAAGGCCCATAGGAACTATCATAAGGTTCCTTGAACTCCGCAGTTAAAGCACCCATGCTTGTAACATATTTTAGGCTCGGTTCAGTTTGTTGTGCATTTTTGTAAGAGAGAGACAGAGGCATTTTCTTTGTTTGGAGAGTTTTCCCTCTTTCCTTTTTTTATTTCTAGCCTCGGATTTCCTTCTCAACACGGTCTGTATCGGATTCCTAGTTCCCATCATCAATCCTCGAAGGGTCCCTGGCAATCGATGCTTCGGGATAGCATCGCCCATAGCAATCCCCAGAACCCTGGCTTTCGAGATTTCGAGATAATCCCTCCCATGGCATTCTTAGCTAAATCCAGACCCTGAAAATTGACATTTCGTGATAATGCCGCTTATGTGCACAGGGTGCTTACATGCCCCCGATAGGATATGTAGATATATTAGGAGAGAAGCACCGAGGAGATGATATGTTATTGCCCATCTTCGAGGGGAATTTCCCACCTCTCCGCACTGGGAACTCATCCAAATCAACTTGTGTCCATTGGCTGCTCCTAATCTAGGTGACCTTTTCAGAACAATGTAAACACATTTGCATGATTTTGATACTTATGCGCACTGAACCAGACTGTGTGTGGATTGGGGTGGTTAGGTTACCGAGTCCCGCAAACTAGAGGTCAGTTAAAGAGGCCAAATACTCCCAAAGCCTTAGACCTAATACTTAAGCTTCGCATTTTCCACAACCTCTTGAGGACTATCCAGATCTTCGTTGATACTTGAATTTTTAAGCCTAGGAGTATAGCCCAAGAGGCCTAAGATCAGCATTCCTACTAATCTCTTCTGTGTTTCATTATCACTTCTTTCCTTTCATGTTCTTTTTCTTGATATGGTCTAGAACTCAGTTAATCCCTTAATTTCTTACTAATGACCATCTCTTTTTTTTTATTTTCGATTTGTGCTCCTTTTTGACATTTTTCACTTTTTCCATTTTTCTCCTCAAGATTTATATGGCCTCAAAATTTCTCTCCCTTCAGAATTTTTTTTGTTCTTTTTAAGAATTTTTTAATTTTTTTGGTATTTTTTGGATATGTGATTTTCTTTTATGAAACCTTTTCTTGTGAGATGATTTTTACGGTGTTTTGCACTTTCATACCCCCCCATGCCTATGATTTGCAATGTCCCCATTGTAATTAGGTGCGTTCGAGTTCAGCTTAGATCATTTATTAGAACAGGTTTTGGGTGGGCGAACGGGTTGAGGCGACTGTTACGGACGATTTTAGAACTCGAGTACGGGTACCTGAGGTGGGGTTGGCTATTCTAATGGATGAACCCTAAAGTGCAATATGAATTTAGCATAGGAATGTCAAGAACGATTTCGGGTTTTTTCAATAATGACGGGTTTCCTCCCGTTAAGTGTTGAGTTTTATGCCATCGGCTGGGTGCAATGAGCTTAGGAAGAATGGAGGGTAAAGGATGTCTCGGCCAAATTTGTATCGGTAAGGTCAATGAATGGTTTGAGTCTCTGACCGTTCATGATGAAAGGTTCTGAATCATGGCTGAGTAGACTGATCTCGATGGCTCCATTTCCAAAGATTCGTTAGATGAGGTAAGGTCTGATCCATTTTGATCTGAGTTTTCCTGGGAACAGTTTGAGCTTGGCATCAAAGAGTAGAACTTTTTAACCAGGGTGAAAGATCTTTTTGGATATGTGCTTGTCGTCAAAGGCCTTAACCTGCTCTTTGTAAATTCACAAGTTCTTATATGCATCATGGCGTAATTCATCGTTCTCACTCATTTGAAGCTTTCTGTGGGTTCTTGCCTTAGAAAGATCTAGGTTGCAGGTCCGTACTGCCCAATAGGCTTTGTGCTCCAATTCGACAGGGAGGTGACATGCCTTCCTGTACACCAATCTGAAGGGAGACATACCTAATTAGATTTTGTGGGTGGTCCTATAAGCCCACAAAGCTTTCGGAAGTCGGGATGACCAATCTTTCCTGTCAGATCAAACAGTCACCTGGAGGATTTTCTTGATCTCTCGATTTGATAGCTTAGCTAGACCATTAGTTTGGGGGTGGTAAGGAGTAGATATTCGGTGTGATACCCTGTATTTGGTCATCAGTAACCTGAATAGAGCATTAGTGAAATGGGTCTCTCCATCAGAGATTATAACACGTGGAATCCCGAACCATGAAAAGATGTTCTGATGAATGAATTTGATAACCATCTTATGATCATTGGTTCGGGTCGGAATGGCTTCGGTCCATTTGGACATGTAGTCAATAGCGAGTAGAATGTACTCGAAGCCGTTCAAAATAAGAAAGGGTCCCATAAAATCAATCCCCCATACTTCGAAGATTTCGCATACAAGAATCGATTGTAAGGGCATCATATCATGGTGGCTCATGTTGCCTAAAGTCTGGCAACGAGTGTGCACCCTACAGTGATTGTATGCATCTTTGAAAATCGTAGGCCAATAGAAGCCGCATTGGAGGACTTTCGCTACGATTTTATGACCTGAGAAGTGTCCACTGCATGCCTGGTCATGGCAGAAGGACAAGATGTCTTGGATTTCCACTCCCGTGACACATCGTTGAATGATTTGATTAGCACCAATGTGGAAAAGTTACGGGTCTTCCCAAAAGTAATACTTGGCATCGGAAAGCAATTTGTCCTTCTTGTCCTTTGGCTGATTGGACGAAATCTGATGTGATGCCAGGTAGTTTACTATATCAGCAAACCATGGAAGTCCTGTATTGATAGTCAGGAGGTGCTCATCGAGAAAATATTCCGTAATGGGTCCGGAAGGGTCAATAATATCAGAAGGAAGGCGAGACAAGTGATCAGCTACAACATTCTGTTTTCCCGATTTGTTGCGAATCTCGAGGTGAAACTCTTGCAAAAGCAAGATCCAGCAGATTAATCAAGGTTTCGTGTCCTTCTTTGCAAGGAGATGTCTTACAGCTCTGTGATCAGAGTAAATGATAACATGGGACCCTAGCATATATGATCTGAACTTTTCCAGGGCAAAAACTACGACTAGCAGCTCTTTCTCAGTAACTGTGTAGTTACGCTTAGCCTCGTCAAGCGTCTTGGTAGCGTAGTAGATGACCACAACTTTCCCATCAATTTTCTACCCTAGTATCTCTCCTACAGTGAAATCAGATGCATTGCACATGATCTCAAAGGGTTGAGACCAATCTAGGGACTATAGGATCAGAGCTTGGGTAACTCGATCACGGAGGATTTCAAATGCTTGAGTGCATTCCTTCGAGATTTCAAAAGGAACATCCTTAGATAGTAGAGTGGTTAGGGGGGGCGCGATCTTTGAGAAATCAGGAATGAATCGATGGTAAAAATCAACTTGCCTTAGAAAAGATCAGATGTCCTTGATTGAACTAGGCATAGGTAGTTTGGAAATCAGATTCACCTTGGCCCGATCGACATGGATGCCTTTTTCTGATATGAGATTTCCCAGGACAATTCCTTCAGGCACCTTGAAATGGCTCTTTTCCTAGGAATGAATCGGATTCACGTCAATGCACTACCTAAGGATCTGGACCAAGTGCAGGAGGTAATCGTCAAATGATTTTCCAAATACTAAAAAGTCATCCATGAAGAATTCCAGATAATCACCTATCATATATGAGAATATGGCCAGCATGCACCGCTGAGAAGTAGTGGGTACATTGCAGAGACTGAACAGCATTTCTTGGAATGCGTACGTCCTGAAGGGGCAGGTGAAAGTGGTCTTTTCTTGGCCCTTAGGATGGATTGCAACCTGGTTATAACCGGAGTACCCATCCAAAAAGCAGAACCTATTTCCCGTTAGTTTCTTGAGGTTTTGATCAATAAACGATAGTGGGAAATGATCCTTCTTTGTGGAGGTATTGAGCCTTCTGTAATCAATGCATGATCTCCACGAATTCACCACACAGGCTGGTATGATTTATCTGGTTTCAGTCGTGATTATGGTGAGTCCTGCCTTCTTAGGCACAACTTGGATTGAACTTACCTGCCAACTGTCAAAGATCGGGTAGATGATCCTTGCATCTAACCACTTGATGATCTCCTTTTTCATGACCTCCTATAGATTAGGATTCAAACGTCTCTGCATTTCACGAGAAGGTCGTGTGCCCTCTTCAGTGTAGATACGGTGTGTGCAGTATGAGGGGCTGATACTGGTCAAATCATCGAGAGTCCATCCAATGGCTCTTCGATGTTGCTGAAGAACAGTAATCTGACGAGATTCTTGATTAGGTGTGAGTCTAGAGTTGATAATCACAAAAAATGTCTTATTGGAACCCAAAAAGACATACTTCAGATGATCGGGAAGAGGCTTGAGTTCCAAAATAGGGTTATCAGCAGCAGCGGGTGGTTCAGGGTGTGTATCAGGAGCAAAGGAAGGAGTTATGGGTGTGTTTAAGTCAAGTTCGGACTCCTCTGATTGCGGGTTTTGATCCTCTTGTGGTTGATCAGAAGTAGTAAGGTTTTCCTCAATATACGAATCGTCAACCATAGCGTTGATGTCACATATTTGTTCTATAATACCACAATTAATCCCTTGTTGGGCCTTAAAGATGCCAATCTTTAATGTTTCGTTCCCAAATTTCAGTTCAATTTGGCCCTCCTCACAATTTATGTTGGCCCTAGCAGTGGCCAGAAAGGGTCTCCCTAGTATAATTGGTGTATCCCTTAAATTTTCTGGAGCATCCATATCCAAGACTACAAAGTCCACTGGGAAATAGAAATCCCGAGCCCTAACAATGACATCCTCAAGAACTCCTTTAGGTGACTTAATAGATCGATCAACCAACTGTAATGTCACCTCTGTTGGTTTAAGCTCAGATTCCTTAAGGTGGTCAAGTAGGGATGTAGGTATTAGGTCTATGGAGGCTCCTAGATCTAGTAAAGCTCTATCAAACTGGGTATCACCAATTGTACAGGAATCAGGGGAGTACCTAGGTCTTTTGCCTTAGTGGGAGTTTGCTCAAAATTACAGAGATGGCTTACTTTGACAATATGATTGGACTCCCACTTTTGGTTCATGGCTTACGCTTAGGTGTACACATGTCTTTTAGAAATCGTGCATAAGCCGATACGTGGCAGATCACATCCATCAAGGAGATGTTTATATGGACCTGTTCAAAGAGCTTGACTAGGTCCTCCTCAGGTGCCACGGGTTTGTTTGTCCTCTTCCCCTTAGTCAAGGCCTCGGAAAATGGAACCTTGGATGGTTCCTCTAGAATAGGTCCAAGTTCTTGATCTAAGACAGGGGTGTCCTGGATAACTATCCTAGGGTTTGGGTTAGTACCAGGCTGAAAGTGGCTTGGGTAAGGTGGGTCTTGTGTTGTTTTGCCACTACAGGTTGTTACTGAATTTAGTCCTGCCTGCTTCTGGTTTGGTGTCGGTAAAATAGGTGGTTGCTGCTGAAATTCCAAATATGATGTTGATGCTTCCATCCCGTCGGGTGATGGAACAGAAGGGGCTTGATAAAACATGTGGGCTTGGCCTGGATTTGGGTTCATAATGCGCCTCTAGTTTGGCATGTTATTCAGATTTGGTAGAGGTTGTGAAGGGTGTGTGCCAGGTTGGCGAGAATTCACCATCTGGGCGAGTTGATTGCGAACCTCTGTGATCTAGTGTTTATGCTATTTTTGCATAGTTGCATTCGTCTTCTGAATGTCATCCAGAGTCTGAAGGATGAGAGTCATTTGATCTGTCTGAGTTGGCCTAGATTGATAGGTGGGGTTGGGCTGAGGTTGAGGTAGCTGATATGGACGAGGAGCTTGTGGATGGGGTTGATATGGTGGTCTTTGATTATTTCTTGCCCACAGGAAATTGGGATGATTTCGTTATCCAAGGTTATAGGTGTTAGAGAATGGATCATTCTTGATGGCATTGAGGCCCTCCCTGGTCTAAGGAACCTCAGAAAAGTTAGAGTACAAGGGTTCAGAGTTCTCCCAACTAGAGTAGGCAGGATAAGAGTTTCGTCCGGTCCTAGAGTTAGACGAGGGTGGATATGGGTCCATCTCCTGAGAAGATCGGTGATAGATGTTATGCACAGCTTTCCTCCCAGAGGGAGGTTGTGCAAGTGGGTTTTGCGTAGAGGTGGCTCGCTGTAGATGTCGAGTTAGCTCATCCACCTTCTCAATGATAGAGACCTTGTCCAACCAACTGGCCATCAATTCAAAGTTGACGGATGCGGACAGGCCATATGTCTCATGTGATTCCCTTGTATTTGTTGATGCGCGGGCATTCGTCCGATCAAATAAGCCCATGGAGTCATTATTGATGGAGTTCTTGCACGTATTCTTGAGAATCTCCCTCACAGTGTCTTCGTGTTGACCATGATATTTCTTCCGCAAGTTACATTGACGAATAAGCAGATATCTTCACGGAGTCCTTAGTAAAAAGACTGGACTTGTTCCCATTTACGAACTCTATGTTGGGGGCACTTTCACATGAGATCTAGGAAATGGTCCCATGCTTCATGAAGGGGTTCTCTAGAGTGCTGGGTGAAGTGCGTGATCTAGTGTCGTAAGGCATTCGCCCAATTAACTGGGAGGAACTTTTTCAAAAATTCGGATTGTAGTTCAACCCATGTGTTGATTGGATGCATTTCAGTCTAATACCAGTGAGCTGCTTTGTCCATGAGAGAGAAGGAGAACATCTTCATGAGAAGAATATCCCAATTTTGGACATCTAACCTAAAGGTCTGGGCCATATGCTTGAGTTGTTTAATGTGCTGGAAGGGATCCTCAGAATTAAGCCCATGAAACTTTGGAATAGCATGAATCATGTTGGGCTAGAGTTCAGAATCAGGACCTCCAGTTGGGATTTGTACTCAAGGTTCGATTGCCACCATAGCGGGATTGTAGTGATCTTGCATCATAGGACACTGCAGTGGGTTTACAAAGGCTTGGAATAAATCATTAAGGCGCTGGAGTTGGTTCTCAAGATTATTATCTTCTTCTACAGGTTGTGCCATGATGATGGAAGGAGAATTGGTTTAGATGAATCAGAGGAGATGTCTATGTGGTGGGGTTGCTGCGCAAACACAGAAGTCGAGTCCTGGCCTCGATAGGAGTGAATCACTATAGGAGGCATTAGGGATGGTCTTAAGGATTTCCTACCGAACAAGCACCAATGGTCTGGATGAGAGTAGAATGTGATGGACCCAATCAAGACACCGAAAACATTTGGATGACAATAAAGGTTCGGGGCGGATGATACCCCTTAGTTAGAAAGCCATCCACCTGAGAAATACCTGGGCAGCCTGAGAAATACCTGGGCAGCCAGAGAGGGAGAGTCCCACAAAGACCCCTACACGGTAGAGCGCCCCCACAAGTTACAGGGTTTCCCGCACTTGACCTCTCTTGTCACTGATGTTCCCGGTAGACCAGAATGGGTACTTGACCTCTTAATTCTACCAGTTTTTGTTAAGAGCAAGGGTGCTTAGGATTCCATTTGAACTTTAGATGCATTGAGTGCAAAAAGTGACCTAATTTTAAGGTTGGTTGACCTAACAAGGTGGGTCAATTTCACCTATTTGTCCTTTGAGAAATTTTAGGTCCCTTCTTTTAGGATTCAAGTGAAATTAAGAGCCTGAATTTTAGCATTTTCTTGAGTAAATCTCTTCAACCAAGGCTTAGGCACCTCTTTTTGGAAAGTTAATTCTTGCTTATGAAACTATGTCTCTAAAACCCTAAACTGAAATCCTTAATTTGGCTCTAATCTTGGTCCAATTTATTTTGCCAAAGCATGGCATCTAGGGCTCAATCAAGAAAGTGGTAGCCCTAGTTACCTTAAATGGGTGCACAAATCAGTGTTGTTGTTGAAATCAAATCAGGCATCTTGGTGAATTAACTAGAAATTGAAAGCAAGTAGCTCTAATTGATTTTATCTTTCTCTTCCTTTTCAGAAAGAGGGGCTTAAGAGAAAGTAGTCAGAAATTACCTGCCCCTGGCATGTCTGATGTGTGGCTGTCTTTCTTTGAATCTTCTCCCTTGAAATAATCACAACAAAAAGAGATATAGCAAGTTAGTACCAAATCAGCAATTGTAATCAAGAATTCTAAATCACTCGTTGCTCCCTGGCAGCAGCGGCAAAATGTTTATTGTGTTAAATCGGGTTTTAAGAATATGGCGTTGTAATATAGTCGAAAAAGCTTTCAAAACAAATACAATTTTATTACTTGAATTTTGAAGTCCGAAGTCGAACACAGGGAGCAAATTGGGGTTTAGAAATCAAGATCACAATTAAAAGAATATGCAATAATATCAAATATCACAGTGCAACAATGTAAGAGTAATTAGCAATGCAATCACAAAATATTTAGGCACTTAATGAATACAAAATTGGATGTCTATGCTATTGCTTCTCTCTCTGATTCTCTTCTCTTCTTCTGATTTTGCCTTGGCGAGTTATCTTTCTTTTCTCTATCTTCTCCTTCCTTCTACTTCTTCCTTTGGCTTCTCTCTTCTTCAGCTTTCCTGCCTTAGCCCTTCCTTAAGCTTTCTCTGCCTGCTTCTTCTTCTTTGGCTTTCTTCTTTCTCTCTCTCTCTATCGGCGGTTTTTTTGCCTTCAGTTTCTTCTTCCTTCTCTTTCTTTGCCTTAGCTTCTGCGTCTCTTCTCTTTCCTTCAGCTTCTTCCTTCTCTACCGCAGCCCTTAGCCTTCTCCTTCTTCTTCCTTTGATTTATTTCTCCACCTCTTAGCCTGCAGAGGAAAACATACCCCCTACCCACGTGAACTCTCCTTTCCTTTCTTTCTTATGTTCCGCTCTCCCAGAGCGACACGTTTCTCTGGTAATCAGGTTGGGTACGTGCCTAAGACCAGGCCCACCGGCGTGCGATGGTGGGCGAGGTATGCTAGTCGTGTCGGGTCAAGGCCAGGTCTGCGGAGCGTGGTTGCAGGTGAGGCCGTGAGATGGGGAGAGAGGGACCTCACCCCGTGAGTTGGAGGCGATAAGCCTCTGATAGAAATTCAATTTATGTGGGTGCTGCACTTCTTCCAGTTCCGAGGTGGGACTATCTTCCCACCTTCTTCGCACGAACCTACAGCAAAGATGCTCTCTTCGATTGCAGCAGCTGTGACTGCCCTTGGCTTCAATTGGATGCCTAGAGTTGTGCGCGAGTGTATTCCGCGCAACTTGGGACATGGACCTGGAGCTCGCTTCAAGTGCTGCGCCAATGGCGGGGCACACCTGCACCTGAAATCACCACAAGGACCTCGTGGCCACGTCGGAATGTTCAGGGAGCTTCATCGTGGTACGATGAGTGTGCTGCAGTGGTCGGAGTGGCATGGGAATGCCTATGTGGGCATGCCTTGGGCACACTGTGTGAGTGTGTGTGGGTGTGTTCAAGGATGTGTCTGGGTGAGTGTCTTGGTGAATGGAGTGGGGGGGTTGTGATCAAGGAGTCGAGGCGATGCTTATGGACTGGTCGGCGAGGAGGGAGGTGGTTTGTGGTGGTCGAGCGATCTCGCCAGACTTGGTGGCCGGAGGTGGAGGAGATGTTGGTGGTGGAGTGCAGTAGTAGACAATTGAGGGAAATAAAGACGGTAGAAGAATATAGAGGGTGAAAGGGACTTATCTAGGAGGTGAAGAGATGAAAGTGAGATGGAGATGGCATTTGGCACATATTGCCGATGTCGGAGACGAAGATGCTTAGAGAGGACAGTCGGCGAGGACGAAGGGGAGATAGGGGTGTCGGCGGGTGCTACGCGACGTAGACGAACATGAGGGAGAAGAATCTACCACCGGTTTTGTGGTCAGGCAAAAGAGAAGATCAGGGAAGGTTGCCAGAGCTTGATGAGCGAGTCGGCCGGAGGAGAAGAGATGAATTTGAGGGGAATTCTGGTCAATTTCAAGCTTAGAAGAGTCAGGGCGAATTGGGACTCCTTAAATAGAGCCCTGGAGGTTGATTTTGTGCTTGGAAGCCAAGCTTCCAAGCAAGGTAGGGTCACCGGTGATGGCAACTCAAAAGAGACCCAAATCTCTCATGTGTTCACATGAGAGATTGGGTACCAAGTAGCCCCTCAAATTGGGTTCACATTGGAGGGAATTTCTCAGATAATCTCCCAACCAATTTTGAAGGGGATTTTCTGAGAAATTAGGGAGAAATCTCCTTCTAAAGCTCGCCGGAGTAGGATTCCTCCACTATAATGGTGGAGGGACCTAATTGCATAGAACGATGAAGAAGCTAGGGGGTCAAATGCAATGGTTTTTGAAAGATAGGGGTAGAAATGTAATCAGGCTGGACCTATTTGCAAAGTGGGTCAAGATGAGTTCCCCTTGGATCCAAATTTTTGTACAAACCTAATTTGGAGATAAGGAATACAATGGTGAAGTTGCATTTTGGGTTTGACCACGTTTGTCTAGGCAATTTATGCAAAAACCCAATTTAAGGCAAATATGTGTGAAACCCCATTCTAGGTCAAAATGCCTTCCAATGGCCAAATTGAAAGTTATAAACCCTAGAGAATATTTTTCTATGATTTTTAGAGGGTTTGGATGAATTTTTTCCTGACCAAAACCTTGGTTAATCAAGTGGGTCTGTTTTAGGTTACAAGAAGTCATTTAATTCCCATAACACATACGAATCCTTTTCTATCTGATCAAACCCACTTTTTATCTTGTTAAGACCTTTTGACCTATGTTTAGCCCTTGAGAAAATCCGTTGTTGTACTGCGATGGTAAAATTGCAGTTTTACCCCTTGTTTCTTACTTTTCTCTCAGAAAGGTGATTCAGTAAATTATGACCTTCAGTTGGTTATGTTGAAGCTTTTATTCTCTTCTTTGGATCAAAATGAGCTAGTTAGGGCTCATGATGGTGTTCCCATCAGAAGGCATAAGCTTACTTGCATCCTTCTTTGCCAGCTTTGGAGGCGGTTGGAATTTTTGGACTTTAGGGAGGATCACCTATGTCTCAGCTTGGTCTTATTAGGAATATCTTAGGCCGACAAGTAGGCCCGTAATTGCTTGGGCAACTTGTATTATCACTTACAATTAGACTTAAATCTCAAAGGTCGTAACTGATTAAAGACCTAAAAAGTCCTTTGATTTGTGTTGTTTGCTTGGGGAAGAATTGGACTTGGGTGTGAATTAGAATGGACCATGTTGACTTTCATTCTTTCACATACCTACACCCTTACCCCCATTCTGCAATCTTTGATCCCATACACCGAGATGGTCCATCCTTTAATGGACAAAATGACAATCATTGGGATCCTTTGTACCCCTACCATAGGAATATTGGTTTAGTTAAGCCCCAAATCAGTGAGCAGAACCTAGGAGTAGGATTTGCCTTGCCCAATATCCCACACACCATAGAAATACCCAACATACCCACCCTGATTGATTGTAATGGTTGGACAGAAACTCCTAACTACTATACCCCTGAGCTTGACTCATCTCCTGAAAATAGTGATGACTTCACCTTGAAGATGGAAATACAGAAAATGCAAGACGAAATGATAGAATTATTAGCAGAATCTTTGAGAGCCGGCCAACAAGGAAAAGAAGACATTAGCCACCTAACTTACACCCTTGAGGATGACTTCCATCCTTCTACGCAAGAGGCATCTCCCTTGGGAGAGCTACGACATAAGTTGGAGGGGAATGTTGGGGATTATGTAAAGGATAATAGCACCTTTTCGAGGATTGATTTTGAACCTTCCCTGCTAGATGACACTTCCTTGAGAGGTCCATGCCTTAAGTAGGAGGCGGATATGAATGAAAGTAGCTATGCATTGCATGAAGAAAGACGGCAACCTGAGGAAGATGATGATCAAGTTGAGTATCCACTTGAATTATATTGGAGTCGAAAGAAGGGACTGATGGTACCATTGGAAGACCTCGACCAAGATGATAGTATTTTCATGACATTTGATGAAGTGGGTCAAAGTCTAGTTGTTAATCCCACCCTCCCTTCTGATCATAAGATGGAACTCAAACCCACCCTTAGGGAACCTGACCATGAAATTCACTTATTTGAGGAGTCTGATGATACAATTAAGAACATTTTGCCCCAGATCGAGTCCCCCAAGGGATCTGCGGAAATGTTAGATGAATTTAAACCTTGAGTGGATGATGAATTGACTATTGAGGAGGATGAACTACTTGAGAAACTTGCACTTAGGATTTGGAGTTGAAACTGAGGGTAAATATGTCATCTTTGAGGAATTAGGACTCGAGGATGTCGTAAATTTGATCAAATCCAATTTCCTTAGCACACCCATTGATGATATCCCTCCTCATGATAATCAAAAATTGGAAAATGTGGAAGCAAATTTTAAGATTTATGTGGATTCACATATAGACTTTGGGGAGGAATTGAGTAAAGAACAAGAACCCAGGGATGAGATTGATAAGGTAATCCCTAAATCTGCTGATTCCAACCTGCCTTCATTTGATTCGAAGTCACCCTCTAATTTTCCTATGTTTGAAGGCCAAATTTTGACTCCCTACCTTGAAATGATCACTGATGCAGTGCAGAATGAAATACATGACATCAATTGGGATGCTAGGGATGTAATTGAGGAATTAGAAATATTGTTAGGGATGGACACCGAGCCAACTAAACCCAACCTAGATCTTATGGCCATCCCACAACCTCGAAACTTAGACACCCTAGACAATCCTTAGCTGAAAAACATGGTTACTACTATTTTGATCGGGGGGCTTAACATACCAATATTACCTATATTGAGGTACCGAATATGGATTGATGCTTTCTATGGTTAGTCCATCACCCTGGGGTTATATCTTTACACCATTCCTTCCCATCCCTTTTGGAGGATCCTTCTCATTCTCCCCCTACCCCTATGGAGGCCATTATTCCTGCCTATCATTTAGAACCTCCCCTGGTGACGTGGGATGATTTCTTTCCCATCCTGGTTGGGCTAGAATTTGCTATCGAGATTCATCAAAAGCTCACCAACATCCTAGGTTATCTATTCTCTAGGCCTGTGTTACTTCGCTTATTTTTAGGGCCTATTTCTTTTGTTTTGGAACTAGACTTACAGATTCTTTGGCTACTTCGTTGCCAACAAAATAACTGCAGCCAAACTATGACCTAAGTAATACCCTTCTATGCAATGGGGACATTGCAGATTTTAGGCATGGGGGGTGTACTTAGGGGATATACATATCATATATATATAATTGCATACATCTACATAACGTTGCATAGCATGGATTTACACCAAAAAAAAAATTCATTGAGCTTAACTGGCTGGGCCTTACATTCTTAGGCTTAAGACGAGGGCTTTAGGTTAGAATAAGTTGACTCTAGGTGTCTGACTTTAGAAGATAAGTTGAGGTACTAGCTTTAGACCCTTAGGGTACTTTGTGGACTTAAAAACTCAAGTAGGAGTTAAGATGTGGACCATTTCTCAAGAGGATGAGGAAGGAGAGCTAGGGTTTGAGTTAAGGGCTTGGTAGTACCTGGTATCTTTTTCTACCCTGTAGTTTATGGGTTCTCGTAACTTAAGCATCTACATTTTACACACACTTGGTCTTGTGTAAATAGTGATCACCTTAATTCCCTAGAAGAAAATTTGCTTCTCTTGGTTCTGACTTAAGAGACGCTTGAAAACACAAATGATTGGATGAGTTCGTGCCGCATGTGAGGTGGAGTATATACTCACCTTGATGATGCGATGATAACATGTCACCTCCTCGGTGCTTGTCTCTTAGAATATCCATCCTACTGGGGGCATGTAAGTGCATTGTGCGGTTCACGTACCATGGGCGGCCCTCTCTCGAAGTGCCAATTGTCACAGGCCTGAATTTGCTTAAGAAATCCATGGGCGATACTATCTCGAAGTGTCAATTGCCAGGAGTTCTTGAGGTCGCTATGGGCGGTGCTATCTCAAAGCATTGAAAGCCAGGCACCCTTCGAGGTTTGGTGATGGGGACAATGAATCTGTCACAACCGTGTTGATAGCTGATCCAAGGTTAGACTTAGAGGAATCATACAAAAAAAAAATATATATATATTAAAAGAGAATCCTTCCTACTCTCCTAGGTTGGCAATCATACCAACCTCAAATAAATCAGACCATTACACATGCTCGAATCCTTTAATCTCTAGGACAAATAAACCTTAGGGTAGAGCCAGAAATCAAGGAAACCTGTGCTTGCAACTTGTCCTTAGTTGACCTAGTCTATAACTTAGCAACTACTTAGGTACCTTACTAATATAGACATATCTATTTAGGTTAAAATTCCTATTTATGCATGTTCCTAGGCTTAGATTTGCATTCCATATTATAAATATTGCATAGCATGCATCATTCTGCATTTAGAGTAGTTGTGTATATTTTAGGTTAATTGCATCCTTTTTGTGGTCAAGAGAGAAGGAGATTTATTTTGAAGCCTCGAATTGACAATCCGACTATACAAATCTAATCAGGACGATGATCGGAGTCCAACACCTTTGAAATCGCCTTGATTGGAGTCCTGTAGCACCATATGTAGTCCGAGAAAGATCAACGGCAAAGGGACTAGATGACATAATTTGGAATTTCAAACGACAAATCCAACCACGTGGTTGGATTCGGGTCGACGATCGCAGCCCAATGGTGCGTAAATCGACTCAATCCGACCTCTGTAGCAGCCCCTACAATGAAAAGAAGATGGATGGCCCAGATCACGCCATGTGGCGTGATCTAGGCTGTCGATGCACACGCACGCACCACCGCACGCGCACAGCAGCATAGGCGTGTGTGTGCAGCAGCAGCGCATGCAGGTGCATAGCACGTGGAGGCACGCAGAGCGTGCACTAGCACAGCGACAGTGTGGGCTATCTTCAGCGACATTTGCAACGGATCTTCAGCGACGTTTATGACCGTCACTAAATGTCCTGTATACAAATTTGATTCTTTCCTCCACTATAAAAGGACCCTTACGCCTCCCATTTTTCTTCATCTCTTCCTTTCTTCCTCTCACCATCTCCAAGGCTCCAGAGAGAGCTTGTCTTAAGCCTGGGATGCTCCTCTAGAGTAGAAAACCAAATATTTTTCGCACCTCTCATCCCCATTCATGGAGCATCCCATGGCCGTCCTCTCACCACCCTTTGGGAAGAAAAGCCTCGTCGCAATGCCATTTTGCCTTACCCTCCATCCTCCAGGTCCGTTCTCCTTCATCCCACTCCTCGCCACCTTCCTCCAGGCGATGTCAGAGTGAGTCATCCTCCGAGCAACCCTCGAGGGGGATTTTCTCATCTCTATCAATCTTTATTGCTTTCTAGTGTAGATTTTTCCGCTTTCTTAGTTGTAGAAAACATTGGATTCAAAAATATATGTGATTGTTCCTCTCTCTCTCTTTCCTTTTTATTTTGCAAGTAGATTGGCTAGATTTCATCGACCTGATCTCTTGCCCTATTAAAAATACCAAAAAAATTAGAAAAGAAAAAAATGACCAAAAACGAATAAAAGCGAAGCACAAATTTTTATAAAACCAAACGTTTGCCTCCTCGTGTTTGACCCGGACTCACTTTTCGAATTTCGATTATAAATTTTATCTGATAGACGCATTTTGCGAGCTACGAAAACAGGTCCTTCGAACCCCGATTTTAATTCGCGAAGCATGCCCCCATCATTTTGGCACCATTGCTAGGGATGCAACGGAATTTACTTTATTATTTTCTGTGCTTCTTTGCATTTACATAGCACTAACTCCTCTTGTTTTTGATCTACTGTCTTGCAGGTACCCTAGCATGCAGGTCCAAGTGCGGTAGACCGGAGTAAAGTGAGAGTAGAGTGCTTTGTAAATGTCCCCCACACCACCCCACCCACTGGTTCATTTCATCGCACTAATAACTCAAACCCAAATCAACTTAGGTTCTTTTTATAAACCCTAGGATAGATTTGGTTGTTTGTTTGCCATCTCCACTCATCTCACCCCTGAATATATAAAAGAAAAGAAAAAAAAGTATACTCTTCTTTGTGGGATTTTCTAAAAGCTACACACTTAACACCCACAACTTCTTACCCTAAGGGACACAATCACATTGATTCTACCACTTAACCAAGATCTGACCTGTGCACCCAGTACACTTAACTCAACACACAAATAAGTGAGTAGAAATCTGATTAGATTAAGACTTTCTGTGTGCCTTAATCAAGTGGTGCAATAGGCCAATTACTTGAACTGTTTGGGCTACACCACTCAATCTAAAATCAATCCATCAAGTAGCCTGCCACTTAGGGTCGATTCTTAGGGCTGAACCAGGCACTCCACATTATTTTTGATTTTTAAAGGAACATATCATCACCCGTGCTTTCAAAACTTGAAGTGTTCCACTAAAGCTTGATTGAAACAACCTAAGAATTAAACCCTAAAAGCTACTAAACAAGGTTAAACCCTAAAAGTCACATCATCAAAAAACCTTGTTTGCAAACCCTGGTTGTGCATGCACACACATTTCGATTGATCATTAACGGCACAACCCATCTAAAGGGCCCATCACATTCCAAGAGCACAATCATCCTAAGCCTAATTAAAACTAAGTAGATGTTGGCCTTAAGGATTGATTTGCTCTTCGGGGCTCAGACTGAGATTTTCATCTATTAATCTGCTTTTGCTGGTCCATCTGATGTCTAGCTATGGGAGTAGCATCAAACAACCGCGATTGGGGGGTACACTAGGAACCAGAGGCATAAGCCAAAGGAGGAACCTTCTCCCTAGTCCCTCCTTCTAACTAGTTGGATTGACAGGATAAAAGTAGACCAAATCATTTATAATCTCAAGATGGGTCCTGGGAGTCTGTAGGTCATTAGGCTACCCACATAAGGACAGGCTTGGTTGATTGTATTGCAGGGCTCCTTTCTTTCTTCTGATTTCCCTCCTATTCTACCATGTACCCTTCCACATCCTATCCTCCTACCACCACTTATCCCTAAGATGATTACTATCCTGACTTAACTTGTAATTACACAACCACTAGCCGGGATAACTTTGATTGGGGATACGAATCCGAACCTCAGTGTCCACGGCCTAACCCTGGACAACAAGACTATGATTACTATCCTTCCCAGAACTACAATGATAATAGATCTTCATCCTTTGATCAGCACACCAACCCGATCTACAATCAAGAAGGATATAATGATTATAACACCTACCCTCCCTAGTATTCCACTGAATATAGGTCACCACCATCCTTTAAACAACCTGAAATGACTTACTATCAAGGAGGGACCCGAGAACCTCGACATCTTGACTCCCCTAGATTTAACCCAAACCCACCCAAACCTGAATCGAACCAGTCGGTTCAGGTGAACCAGATCTAAGACAGGGTGTTGGTTAACTTGAGGAACAGCATACAATCTTTAGAAGCCCAGCCAACACCATGCACTGAAGCATTGGACCCTATGATAAAAATGATTGATGAACTTAATAGTTCTCTATTGGATTTGCTCCAAAATGTTAGAGATAGGGACCTGGGTGAGTTTCTTCTTGGGAAATTATCGAGGTTGAGGATGAAATTTGTGGTTGCACCAGTCAAATCTTAGGATGATTCTCAAGATGAACCCTCTTCAGGAGAGCTAATGTCTGAACCCGCTCAGGTGCCTGTCGGTGGGGATACATATTCTAAGATTGGAGATGATCAGATTGGTCTAGAGCAACCCTTTGAGGATGAATCGATTGATTCACTCGAGATCCCCAAGCCAGGAAACGAAGAAAAATGTGTCTCCTTGGATCATGAAATGATATATGATTTTGAGACATATATAAATGAGGATCATGGATTCTTTGATTCTGAGGGTGAGGAATATCTTAGTGAAGTCTCACTTGAGCTTAAGGAAAATGATTTTAGTGAGACAATCAGGCTTGAGGAATTTGATAAATCATTTGATAGCCCAACTATTGAAGATTCTAATTTAGTTGGGGCTAACTTGGAGGATCCAAATCTTGATGATTCAATTAGTGACCCCATTCCTTATCTGCACCCCAAAGAGCTGACCTCTGAGATCATTGTGCCCAAGTCAATCTTGATGCAGCCACGATTTCTAGACTTGTGTAAATCATATGGGGTGAATGACATGCTAGAGGTCTCGGAACCTGAGCTCTTGATGTTGGAGGATAGAATTGTTGAAATGAAAATTTGGGAGGCTAAGGTTGAGGGAACTTTGATTTTGGATCTAAGGGTACCTATTGACCTAAAGCCACCTATTTTCTACTAGGACCCTTATGATATATTTCTCATGCAACCCAAGCTTGAAATAGCTGATTATTTTTCTGAGCTGCACTATAAGTGGACACCCAATTTTAATGAATCAAATAAACCCGCTGTCTGATTGCGCGACAATCATAGGTCTTAGTTGACCTAAATTAGGCTAAGACTTAGCATAAGTTAGGGTAATTCACGCATGCATACGCATTACTAGCACCTTTATTGCTTTTTATTAGCTATGAATAAGTTAATGCTATAATGTACTGATTAGGTGCATTATGTCAATTGCAGGTAATAAGCTAATCAGAAGCTAGATCTAAAGCTGGATCTAAAGAATAAAGAATAACTGGAGTTGCAGCAGAGCTGGAGAGGAAGACCTAGATTAGATGTAGTAGATAATAATGTAAGGGAGTTAAGGTATGCTATTCTATTAAGTAGGAATAAAGTAGAAAATTATAAAGAACTTAGGACCATCCTAGCCTTAGGATAGCCTAAAAGCTTCCCCAAGCCTTAGCCACCCTTAGATTAGGTCACCACACCATATGAAACCTTTAAACAATAATTCTAGCCTCTATCTGGACGTCTAGATAAGTTATAGGACATCTAAAACCCTTAGACAACTCCCGTACACCTTAAACCCACTTCTGCAGTGTTATTGGATGTCCAGACACTTGGTTAGAAGTTCAATTTCTGCAGAATAGCCAAGACAGAACCTAGAATCCCTCCTGACTTTGACTGGACATCCAGACAACATGTCTGCACTTCTAATTTTTCACTATAAGATATCTCACACTATTATTAGATGTCTGGAATTGCTCTCTAGTTCCTGTTTTGAGATTCAAGCCTTGATCTTGGATGTCTAGCTCCCTAAACCCAATTCTAACCCCCTAGAAACCTAAATTGAGGTGCCATAACCCTAGTATGTCACCTCTAGACCTCCCTAAGGATCTAATTAGGTCATCACTAAGCCTAATTGACTTGGATCTTAGTCAATTCCATCATCCTATTCAATTGGACTCATTAAGTCCAATTGAGCCTTGATCTCAGCATTCACTATCCAATTGGACTCAATGAGAGTCCAATTGACCTAGACCTAACTTAATTGAGTTATTTTACTCTCAATTAAGTTTTCACACACCCAATTAAACTTGTATTAAGTTTAATTGCACTTTACCTTAGTGAATTAAGGTTTACAACCCTAATTTGAGACCAACCATGACCTAAACCCACTAGAACCTAACCTAATCAGCCTAACCACCTAAGTTTCAACCCACACACACCCACACACACCGTCCACACAAAAATAACTAGCCTAGAGTTCTCTAGAACTCTCTACCATGTGTTGTTACCTTGGTTGCTAAAATTAGCAACTAAGAGCCATTCAATTTTTAGATCCACATTTGGTGGATCTAGAAACCACCATCCATCCTCTCTCTCTCACTCTCCCACGAGCTCCCACCATAGGCCTCTCTAGATAATTCCATAATTCTCTAGAGAGCTTCCCTTAGGTCTATAAAAAGACCTAAGGGGTAGCCATTTGCACCCATTCACTCTTGGCTTCATTCACACTTGGCTTCCATTTAGTTTAGCTACATCCACCTCCACTCCATCTCCATAAGTAGCATCACCATGACCACCACCATCTTCATGCCAAGATGCTAGATCACCTCTCCAACCTCTCTCCAAGGGCTGGCCTAAGCACCATTGGCCACCCCTCCTCCTCTCAACATACTTAAAGGCCATCGGAGCCCACCTCCGAATGCCCTTATTTATGCTAGATTAGTAGCTTAGTTCTTCATAATTTACATGCTTTTATTACTACTTAGTAGTGTAGCTCTTTATTCTCCCCCAATGATGCATGCAAAATCCCCCCATAGATTCATGTATGCGATCATTTCTGTTAGCTAGATTTATGTTTTCAAGCTTTGCAAGAGCTTAATGCTGTAGCCACTGTCATGAATTGAATGAATGAAAATCTTTTTTGCTATATATATATCTATGTGTGAAAATCACCATGAGCTTATAGCAATATATTTTGTGTGATTAAAGTTGCCTACTTTTAATTACTATCTTTTGCCAACTAGCATGTCATACATCAATATGTAAATCACCATAAATCGACATGAGATTTTAAGCAAGTAGAGCAAAAGAGATCAATTTCAAATCTGCATTTTGATAAACACCTCCTAGAGATGAACGACCGGGGCTCAAGTCTCGTTATCTTTATGAATTATTTTTTATGAGCGTTTTTAGCGCAACTATACTACGATTTCCGACGATTTCAAAATGAGCGAAAATGGGTTTGTCAAATGGCATCGTTGCCAGGGTGGCAATGTCATTTTTGATTTCGATCTTTTAAACTATCACTGACAAATCTTCCTCTACTTGTCATTTGATGTGTAGGAAAACAGGAAAAACAAGAATCTACGCATGCAACGAGCGTAGATTAAAACAAAAATCTGGTGCACATCTAATCTTAGATTAGGATTTCCCTTTCTGAACCCTTGGTTAGATTTATTTGAAAAAAAAGAAAAAAAAAAGCCTATTTATTTTCGTAAAAAAAAAATCAAAGAAAAAAAATCTAGGTAGTTAGATTAGGTTTCCTGTTGAACCCTTGGTTAGTTTTGAAAAAAGCAAAAAAAAAAAATTTTGAAAACCCTTTGAAAAAAAAAATCCTTCTTGAAAAAAAATTCAAAAGTTTTTGAAAAAAAAATTTTTTTTTGGTGGAAAGTTTGAATTTCAAATTCAAACACTCATTCAAAAGCTTCTCCACCATCCTCTGATTTTTGGCCAGATTTCATATTCCGAGTTAAAAATTCAATTGCCAAAAAATTAGTGAACGAAAAATTCTAAAATTCAGGCTAGATATTCATTTTTAAACCATCTTTTAAATGGAACCATTCATTTAAACAAATTCTAAGTACAAAATTCTTAAAACTTTGCAAAGTGCAAGGGGGTCAAACTGACCTAGATTTGAAAATTTTCAAAATTCGAAAAGCAATTCCGAGCATTCTGCAAATCTATTTTGACTAAAAATGGTGGCATTTGAAAGCTAATCTCATTAGATTTACTTTCAAATTTTTCTTGAATTTTTGAAAGTCATTTGTTACTATTTCAAAGTAGAAAATCTACCAGGGGTAAAAATTTCAGATCTGACCCCTTGACATTTAAAAATCTATAGAAATTTGATTGAAATAGTAAAAATTACAAAGAAATATTTTCTAGAAAGATAATTAAAAAAGGAATCTACTTGAAAAATTTTAACTTATTTTGATTTCAAGTTTTATCAGAGAATTGATCTTAATTTCATTGGTTTGCTGAAGAAGAAAGAACAAAAAAGAACCCTAGAATTGCATGAACCCTAGGTTACATCTTTAGGGTTACAATCTAGAGACCACATGTGGGCTAACCTAGACTTAGTCAAGTCTAGTGTTTAGCCGGTGAGCTTGGTCACCTTGTGGGCCACTCACCACAAACCCCAACAGAAGAAAAATGGGCACAAATTAATTTTAAAGCATGAAATCAACCCGAATTCGTTGTCATACTACTGGGTGTTTTCAACCTCTCTTGCCAAACCTAGTGACTAAGTCTGCGGGGTAGTGTCAAACGACTACGGCTTAGGGGTCAACGGAACTGGAGGTGTAAGCCAAAGGAAGAACCTTCCCCTTAGTCCCCTCATAACCAGACTGGCTAGGTTAGCTTGAGAGGCGGGAATCACTTTCAGTCGGTTGCATGATGAATTTTTTCTTCAGGAATTAGAACTTAAAATGAAAAATCTGGTCATCCGATCATACGGGCCATCTGAATGACAAGGCCTTAGCCTTGTCTGGCTTGGCTACACCAACCTAGGGGTTGGGTGGTGTATGCAAGGAAGGAGGTCACTTAGACCTCAACTGGTTGGACCTTGGGAGCGCTTCCAAGGAGGCGAGTCACCTCACCAGGACCATCTTCTCCCCCCCACTTCTTCTACTCCCTTAGCCGCAATGGCTAATCCTGGACCTGGACCTAGACCGGGTTAGGACGCTGGTAATTTGGACCCGATGGCTCGTCTAGAGGCCCGGGTTGTTGAATCTGAGGAGTGGCATCAGCAGAGCATGGATCGTATCTTAACGACGCTTGACAGAATGCAGCATCCACTGTGAGGAGAACAACTTTGGGATTTCTATGATCCAACTGCACTGATTGTCACACCCTTAGTCAGGATTTTCATAGGCGAAGACACGTTTGAGCTCAAGCCCAGTGTGATCAGTTTGATCAGCAGTCATTTTTATGGAAACTCAAGAAAAGATCCGTTCCAGTACTTAGAGGACCTGAGTCAACTCACAGAAATGATTTGACCCAGGAATGTTGATCTTGGGATCATTTTGATGAAGCTTTTCCCATTTTCTCTAAGGGATAAAGCTTCATACTGGTTCAAGGCCATTGGGAAGCCAATTGGAACCTGGTCGGAATTACGATGTGAATTCCTACAAGAGTTCTTCCCAATCGATCGAACGAACGCGATGAGCCATGTGATCATGACTTTCTCCCATGGAGCTAGGGAGAAGTTGCATGACGCCTGGGACCGATTTCACAACCTTCTCCGGAAATGCTCGCACCATGGTATACCCAGATGGCACCTAGCTCAGATCTTTTACCATGGGCTGGATGACACACATCGGTATTTGGCCGATGCATCTAGTGGCGGGAATTTCCTCGTGAAAGATGAGAATAGCGCATTTGAGTTGTTCGAATCTTTGGTGGAGAACTCGATGAATGCTGCATCCATGAACCAGTTCCAGCGGCCTGGTTAGCAGTGGGTTGGTGTCCATGAGGCTTACATCAAGTCTATTCGAACCGACAGATATCATCGTCAAGCAGCTGGATAGAATAAACCTGATTGAGAAAAAGATTGACCAAATTAGTCAGGATCAATCTGACTTGAACTTTGCTGCTACAAGACCCTCCTATGCACCCTGAGCCCCCTACTCGAGTTAATCTACTCACTTGGGATGCATCTTCTCCTTATTTACGTGATCCTACATATCAGGCAGGATCTTGTAAACAATCCCGATCTAGCACCATATGACCAGGGTTATGCACCACCGGCAGACTATAATACATATCCCCTTGATGGATATACATCTCAGATGTCTTCGGCCTATGAGAATGTCAGTGCTATTCAAGGATACAGGCATAATAACAAGTATTCAGAGATGTATAACCCTAGTTGGCACCAGCATCCGAACTTCTCCTGGTCTGGTAACTCATAGAGACCACATCAAGATCCACAGTACCAGACCAGGCAATAAGGGAATGCACAAAACACATACCCTAGGCAGTTGCCATTCCCGTATCAGCAGCAGCAACCCCATTCTATATACCAGTCACTGCACCAAGCTACTAGTCACCCTTCAAAGCAGGCTGACCCTCTGGAGGCACTGAAAGAGGAGCTGCAAGAATCGATGACGAAATCTACACAGGATAGCTTACAGATAATGAAGGCAATGGCTGACCAGATACAGACTATACAGAACATGCAAAACCAGTTGTTGCAAGAACATAGGACTCAGGGAGCCTTGCCCTCCCAACCTATCCTGAACCCTCGGTATGTGCAGAACCAAGGCACCCTGCCTAGGTTTTAGGCACCATAGGAACAAGCACACGCCATATTACAGGAGCCTCCTGCACCACCTGGTTACTCTCATGACCAGCCGCCTTTGATGCAGAACCCCGCATACTCTACCCCTTTCGCTCCCCCACCACCTCATGGACAGCAAGTCGATGCAAATGCTGTCTCATTGAGTGGAAGGAAGACATTCGACCCACTACATAGGTAGGTGGGTCCTGATTTTTCTCACCCTTCGCCCTAGGCGGGTTTGGCTCCATCTCAAGAGCCACCTACGGTAGATAAGGGTAAGAGGCCACTTGACCCTGAGATTCTCATCCCTTTTCCTGAGGCTCTGACATGAAATGTAGTACGGAAAAAAGACACGAGGAATTTTGAGGACCTGAAGTCAACGTTCAAGGAAGTACATATTCAGGTCCCTCTCCTCGAGGCAATTGATCACATCCCCACTGTCGCTAGATTCTTTAAGGACTATTGCACCCTGAAGCGACAGCCTAGAATTGGATGACAGGCGATACTGTCAAAAGAAGGTAGCGCCATGATTCCAGCTGACTTGCTGCCGAAAAAGAAAGGCCCTAGTACCCCACTCATATCCTACTTCTTGCAGGATTCTCCATTTGATCGGGCCCTTCTAGATCTGGGTTCGTCCATCAACCTAACTCCCACTGCTATATTTGATCGATTTCGATTTGGGGAGTTAAAGCCTACCTCTATCATGATTCAGCTGGCTGATAGATTAGTAAAAACACTGAGGGGGGTGGTTGAGAACGTGATTGTAAAGGTCCGAGAATTCTGCTTTCCTACAGACTTTTTCATTCTCGATATGGAGGTTCCTCTTAATCTCTGAGATGCACCAATCATTTTGGGTCACCCATTTCTAGCGATAGCCCGAGCAAACATTGATTATGCATCCAGGTGTATGGAGATAGACCTAGGTAATGAGCGACTTTGACTTGACATATTCAGGGCATCAAGGAATTTTGACTGTGATCACATAGAGGAGGATGGTGAAGATGAAGATTCGGCATACTGTGGTAACATTGGGCTCCTTTGCGATGACCCAATGTCCCATTCTTCTGCACTATCAGGGTTCGTGGACCTCGATCCACACGGGACTGAGACCACTACACTGCACATATCTCCCCAAGGATCCAACTGCCTAGGGTGTGTTTCTGACCACAGCACCCCTGAATCTAGCTATCCTGATCCGTACACTACTGGATCGCCCTTGTTGTTACAAGAAGACCTGACACAGCTAATGGGTTTCCCATTAATGCAGGCACAACCATCTCACAGGTCGCGAATCAGCAGGAATTCACACTCATCCGGATCATTAGATTTCCACCTTCGAATCTGCTCCTCCTATTCCCATCTCTGACTCTGACCCACCCATGATTGAATTGAAGCCCTTACCTGACTCACTTAAGTATGTGTTCTTGGGCGAAAGTGATACATACCCAGTCATTATTAGTGCCTACTTAACCCAAGAACAGGAGCATCAATTGATTTCTACGCTACAAGACCATAGGGCTGCTATAGGGTGGAGCATTGTTGATCTCTGCGGTATTCGCCCCTTGTATTGAACTCATCACATTTACACGGATGAGGGAGTGAAACCTTCGAGACAACCTCAAAGAAGGCTAAACACAAATATGCTAGAGGTTGTTAAGAAGGGGATTATTAAATGGCTGGATGCAGGTATTGTATACCCAATCTCTGACAGCCAATGGGTGAGTCTGATGTAGATAGTGCCCAGGAAAGCAGGACTCACCATAGTGAAAAATAGTAAAGGCGAATCCTTCTCGACCTGCACTGCGACATCATGGCTGGTCTGCATCGACTATAGGAAACTGAACATGGCTACCCAGAAGGATCACTTTCCTTTGCCTTTCATTGATCAGATCTTAGAATGGTTAGCCAGACGTAGTTTCTTTTGCTTTCTAATCAAGTAGCGATTAGCCTGGAAGATCAAGACATGACCACATTCACATGCCCCTTTGGAACATTCGCTTTCAAGCGAATGCCCTTTGGCCTCTACAACACACCAGCAACATTTCAGCGTTGTATGATGGCCATCTTCTCTGACATGATTGGGGACTATGTGGAGGTGTTCATGGATGACTTCTCCATTTTCGGAGATGATTTTACATCTTGTCTTGAAAACCACACCAAAGTCCTGAAATGGTGTATCGAGGTAAACCTAGTACTATCCTGGGAGAAAAGCCATTTCATGGTAAGGGATGGCATAGTACTAGGGCATAGGATCTCTAAAAATGGACTCAAGGTTGATTGAGCTAAATCTAAGATTATTTCCCACTTATCGCTGATGTAAACACATTTACACTACTTAAAATATCTATTTATGCATGTTCTTAAGCATAGGATTGCATTTCATAATATAAATATTGCATAACATGCATCATCTTGCATTTAGAGTAGTTTGAATAAAATGGAGGTTAATTGTCTCCTTTTATGTGCTTGGACAGGGAAAACATTTAATCGGGGCCTCGGATCAAAGATCCAACCGTATGGATGTGATCAGGGCGACGATTGGAGTTCAACGACTCCAAGATCGCCCTAATCAGGCATCCGTAGCATCAGATAGAGACCGGGGAATCCTAGAAGATCAAGGGCCAGGATGGTGTAAATCCGCACTTCAGATGGCAAATCCGACCGCACGGATGAATTCGGATCGACGATCGCAGCCCAATGACACAAAAATCAAGTCAATCCGACATCCGTGGCACCATCTACAACTTCCAGAAGATGGACGGCCAAGATGGCGCCACGTGGTGCCATCTCAGCCACCCAAACGGCCGCATGCATCTTGTGAAGACCGCGCACCCGATCCCTCTCCGCCGTTGGATCTCGATCCAACGGCTGCGGTCGCTCGCGCTTAAAAGCGTCCGCGCGACCATTTCGTCCGCATAGCGCAGCGGCGACGCAACTGCAGGCGAAGCGGAGGTCGCGGCTTCGAGCCGCGGTGAAGGGGTGGAAGGTGCGGGCGAGCGGGCGCGGATGAGCGTCAGATGAAGATCCAACGGCTGCGCGCGCTCAATCAGGATGACGCGCGATTGGACGCCGGGCGTAACGCGCGATCGCACGCGGGCGGCATGCTATGCAGCGGGCGCGGACGCGATCTAAGCCGTCCGATCTCGCGATCGGACGGCTGAGACTACGCGGACGTGCGTAGGCGTTACGCGCGCGGGCAGCCGAGCGGGCGCGTGTGGGCGCGGCGGCGACGGCGACGTCGGGGCTTTAGCGACGGTTTTATCCGTCGCTAAAGACCCCTTATTTATTATTTTGAAGATGTAATGTCCATTTTGCCCCCACTCCTTGCAACTGTAAAAGGAGACCCCCTCCATACGAAATTTTCATCCCTTCCTTCTCCTCTCTACCTCTCCAAAGCTCAAGAGAAGCTTGTCCCACACTCGGGATGCTTCTCGCGAGATAAAGTCCAAATTTTCGTCGGAAGTGGATCCCGCGACGACGACCGTGTGCTGCTCTGTTCCCGTTCTTCTGCTTCGTCCTCCTTCGTCCCGCTTCGTCCTCCTTCATCCAGGCGTCGTCCCGTCCGGCTCGTCCTCCAAGCGACCGTCGAGGAGGATTCTCTCTCCCTATTCTTTTTACTGCTTTCTAGTATAGATTTACTGCTTTCTAGAGTAGTCTATTCGTCCTCCAAGCAATCGTCGAGGAGGACATTTCTCCCTCCATTCTTTTAATGCTTTCTAGAGTAATTGTTTTATGTTTTCTAGTTGTAACGAACGAACTCTTTTATGATAAATTCCTTGTCTATTCTACATCTCATTTTGATTTCCATGTGTAGTATTCTTTCTCTCTCTCTTACTCCCTCTCTCTCTTTTATTTGTTGTAGATACTTAGTTTAAATTGAATTTCTTCGTGACAAAATAAAAAGAAACGCGAAGTTTTTAAATCAAACGTTCGCCTCCCTGTGCTCGACCCGGAATTTTAATTTCGGTATAAATTTTATTTGTTGAACTCGAATCCTTCGCTTTCGAACTACAACGACAGGTTTTTCAAAATCGAACACGTTAGCGTAGGTTCGTAAACGTTCAACAATCGCCACCTAGCTCGGTCAAGCATATCAGATCATTCTTAGGTCACGCCGGCTTTTATCAGAGATTTATACGTGATTTCTCAAAAATTGCACAACCTTTGATGAATCTCCTTGTTGCTGATGCTCCATTCAAATTTGATACCTCGTGTCTCAGCACCTTCGAGACTTTACGAAGCACTGTCTCTGATTCCCCGATTCTCTAACCACCTGACTGGTCACTTGATTTCGAGGTGCTGTGCGATGCTTATGATTTTGCCGTTGGGATGAGACACTCATCAAGATCTCTAATTACCCTTAATTAACTAGTCATCCTAGTTAATTAGCTAAGGGTATGAATATATAAGGGTTAATTATAGAATAAGGGATATTTAGTCAAGGACCTTAAAATAAGTTAAAAATGACATTTTATCATTCAATTAACATCATTAATAATTTAGATAATAATTGGACTCGAAATCCTATTAATCATTCCCTTAATTAATAAGTTAAGTAACTTAAATATAATGTATACTTAAGTATGTAATAACTTAAGTGATTTTACTTAATCTAATAAATTAATCTAAAAAGGTCAAAAATGTAAATTCAAGGTGTGAACATAATATTTACCTTATTTACTAACATATATAAAAAGTTGAAAAAGATTTAAGTTAAAATAAACCTTCAAAACCTGGGTTTACATTTTAGTCCTTAAAATTCATTACTGCCGGGCCCTTATTTCTCACACAGGTCCTTAAGTTTTATTACTTTTATGTCTCTCTTCGTCTTCTTCTTCTTCTTCTCCAGTCGAATGAACGGCTGGCGGTAGAGAGTCATCCCACCGCACGATCACCGCCCTGCCGACATCATCCTTCTTCATCCAAGCTCTTGCAGCTTGTGCTCACCACCTCCACTTCATCCATCGGTCTGGATTAACCGAGAATCCTATTTTTCAGTGGGAGATAACCTCACCATCGTCAGAGACAACGACAGAGGTTAAGCTCCTCGAGCTCCTTCGGCCAGACCCTACCATTCTCTTCACCGCAAACTGCTATAAATACCCCCTCACACCTCTAATTTTATTCAAGTTGGCTCTTTTTCCTCTTCTAACACTGCAGTCGACCCAATAGGCTATTCGTCCAAAACTCCAGTGACTTCCCATTCCATTTTCCGACTTTCTCCATCCATCTTGAGCAGCCGAGGAGATCTGCCGTGGTCTTCCGCACCTCTGACACAGGTGCCGACCCAAGGATTCCTTCGCTCCACCTCAAATCCACCCATCGGAGATCTTTCTTCCACCCTCTGATTTCATCGTCCAGTATGAACCTTTGGCGGAACCCTATTGACCCCTTCGTCCAGGTAACAATAGATTAGGAGTAGGAGTAGTAGGCTAGCTTAGTTAGTTAGTTAGATTAGAGTAATGTTAGAATTTAGCTTCATCTTCTCCAACTCCGGCGAGTTCCTTGAGCTCGCCAGAGCTTTAATCTTGTCTTTTTAATCATTGTACACCTTCCTGTATCTTCCATGTTCATTTCTAAATACTTAATCGCTAATTAAATCACCTAAATGCCTAATTCAAATCTAACCTTCACCGACTACTGACACTGTCTATGGTGACAGTAATCGAGATAATTTCACCTTCATTGGGTTCTTTCATCATCTATCACCACTTTAGAACCCTAATCGAGATTATAATACATATTATTATCATCTATAAATTAAAAACCCAAATTTTAATTAAGCTCCTGAGCTCGCTGTCCATGGCGGCTCAGGAACAGTTCAAACTATAAATTAAATATATATTTATGAATATTAACATCTGTTGACCTGATTTAACCTCTCATTCGAGTGGTTAAACAAGTCCTGAGCTTTAACCACTCAAATCCTTTAAGAAAATAATTTCACAGTCAAATCTTAATTCTAATGGATAAATGAAGAATTGAATGTGATACTGAGGTTCCTTGTAACCTCAGGATCCTTTTTGATTAAAAATGGTTAGTTTTGTCAATCTATCTAAAAATTTTTCCCATTTTCTAGACTCACCGGAGCTCCGGCGACCCAAAATTATGTTTCAGCCTCTAAAACTTGCTATGTAGCTCCAGAATAGTATAATAAGGATCACTGATTATTTTGAAGATATTTGTTTGAGGATTTAACCACAGGAGCTATAGATTTGACCTCATCTTCCCCAACTCTGGCGGAGTTGGAGAAGTCTGTTAGGAAAGATCCGAAGAGCAGTTAATGAGCTCAGAAGCTTCAGTGCGATGCACTGAAGCTATTTAAGTCTTTAAAACACTGTAGCAATCTTCCAATAATTCTGTCGAACACACACCTTTTCAGTTCAGGCGACGAGCCTGTAACCCTAGGAATCAAGGTTAGAATAACTTCCTGAAGATCTGAATAAGTTCTGGATGATGAGAAGACTCTATTTGAGGCTTTGATTTCTTGGAAGGAAGCTTTGAACAGAAAGTCAATTTTCAAGCTTCCACACTTAAATATGAGTCTGTTAATGGAGATTTGGGCTTGAATTGAGATTTTGAGAAGTGTAAATTGTTTCTGGGAACTTATTTGATGATTTGAAAGTGATTAAAGTAAGCTCAGATGATTTACTTAGTGAAGATTTAGTTTCTGTCAATTTGGGTTACTTTCGAACCCAAACCAACAGGAGAGGTATTTTGATGAAATTTAAACTTAAAACCTACCAGATTGATCTGTTATAACCCTTAGAATTAATCTAAATTGATTAGAAACACTTTTAAGTGTTTGTTGCACATTTTGATGTCTAAAAATTGAACTATGAAGCTTTCAGAGAGGTAAAGAGCTTCTCTGGTTGTTCTGAAAGTCTTAAAAGCTTAAAACCTATTCTAACAGATGTGGAATCAGTTATACAACATGTACAAACCTTTAAATAAAAGAGAGAAGTCCATCTGAGGACTCTCCTGACTTAATTTCACTTCCAGGCTAGTAAAAACCCCGTAGGAACCCCTGATTTCATCTTTTAAATTGAAGAACAAAACATCATCTAAACATTAAATTGACCCTGAAATTGTGTAGATTAACCTTAGAGCTTTCCAACAAACTTGAAATCATTTGATTTGGAGCTCTGGGTAGAAAGTTATGATAATTTGAATTCGGGTCTGAAAGGGGTAGGATAGTCCCACCTCGGTTGTTCATGAGCGCATGCCTGGGGATAGAAACAATTCGTTTCTCTAGCTATGCAGTCGTCAGCGCTCGGTGCACTGATTACCGATTCCATCTGATCTGAGCATTGCATGTGTGTGTGTGCGAGCTTATGCCTGCGGGTGTGCGCCCTTAGGGGCGTGTGAATGAGATTGTGCCCTGGGAGGGCGAGAGTGGCCTGGGAGGCCGGGTTGAGCCGATGTGGCTCAATACTGTGAACCGATAAAAATAAACTGAAATGAACCTAATTGAGATTAGGCGAGGATTGAGTAGGGTCTGGTCCAACCCTGGTCTCAAGGTGTTGTGTATCCTTGAAAGGACCTCGCTGCAAATAAAATAACTTTTGGTTAAAAAAAGTAAAAAAAACCCATTTCAGCTGAAAGTTTAAGCACTTAAGGAAAAGAGAAGCCGATGGTTGTCAAGCTAAGTGTTGAAGCTGAAAGCTAAGGAAAGAAAGCACAGGCGCTAAGGAGTTTTAAGGAAAAGAGACTAAGGAACAAAGGAGAAAACTAAGGGAAGAAGAGAAGGCAGGAGACTAAGGGAAAAGGAATAAGAGATAGGAAGAGGAGAAGGCAGGAACAACAGAAGAAGGAGAGCTCGAGAGAAGAAAATGAAGAAAAGAGAGAAGATAAGAGGCTGAAGAAAATAAAAAGGCATGAATACTTTGGAAAATAAATGAATTTTTCTTGCATCATTATCTTTTTGTTCTTAATTTTAAAAAGGCATGTATTAATAGGATAACTTTTAATTGCCTTAATTTCTTTGAATGAAATTGAATTGAAAAACTAACATGTTTACTTGTTAATAAAGTACAACATTTTGAGTAAATATATTTTGCATATGGAATTTTGTATATTCTTTATAGTTTAAATATTTTGACAAAATTCATGTTTTTAAAAATCAACTTAGTTATACCTCCTATACTTATAGAGATAAAAGAAAATTGGTGAATTTGGAGAAAATTATTATACCTCCCAGTGAACGACTTGGACTCAACCAGTAAAAATTTCTAAAATGTTAGGTTAATTCGACCCTATACTACACAACCGACACAGCTTCGAGTTAACCTAAGTGATTTCTTCTACTCTTAATTAAGTGAAATTAACTTAATTACTGAGTTGAGTGAAACACACGCATCATACTGTTTTAGGCCAGCATCGTGAAAAACAAGCTTTTGTCATATACTTTGCCACAAGATGCTGAATGAGACTCAACACAATTATAATGTCACCGAAAAAGAACTACTAGCAATAGTATTCGTGTTGGAGAAATTCAGATCTTATTTATTGGGGTTCAAAAGTCATCAACTTCACTAACCACTTCGCCCTCTGACATTTGTTGGCAAAGAAGGATGCCAAACCCCAACTCATCAGATGGATCCTTCTATTGCAAGAATTTGATATTGAAATCCATGACAAAGTCGGAAAGCAGAATGTTGTGGTGGATCATCTATCTAGATTGGACCGAACCCACATTCCTTATTCCTTGCCAATCCATGACAAATTTCCGGATGAATCCCTTTCGGCGGTTCACTCTGTTGAGTTCCCCTGGTACGCGGATATCGCGAACTATCTTGTCGTAGGCAAGATTCCCGCGAACCTATCTAAGGACCAGAAACTAAAATTTACTGCAGAGGCCAAATTCTACCTCTGGGATGACCTACTGCCCATCCACATTGGCACGGAGTAGATTATTCCAAGATGCATCTAAGATTCTGAGATCCCTAGTGTGTTAACCTTTTGCCAATATGATGCTTGTGGTGGTCATTTCTTGGGATGGAAAACCGCTGCAAAAATTTTGCAATTGGGATTTTTCTGGCCAACTATTCTCCGAGATACACACGAATACACCCAACACTGCAAATGATGCCAATCAGTCGATTTTATGACCAAGAGAGACATGATGTCACTCCAGCCCATCATGGTTGTAGAAGTGTTTGACGTCTGGGCATCAAATTTATGGGCCCTTTTTTGAACTCGCATGGCTTCAAGTACATATTACTAGCCATTGACTATGTCTGGAAGTGGGTCGAGGCCATCCCAGTGAGATGGACTGATCATAAGATCGTCATTTCTTTCGTATGGCAATACATCTTAGCAAGATTCAGAATACCCCACGCTCTGATTAGCGACGGGGGAAGCTACTTCATCCACGCCCACTTCAGGTCATTATTAAAGAAATACAGGGTACATCACCGTATAGCCACTCCGTATCACCTGCAGACCAATGGGCAGGCTAAAGTGTCTAACCGTCAGATCAAGCTGATTCTCCAAAAGATGGTTAGACCAGATAGGAAGGACTGGTCTAATAAATTAGTTGATGCACTCTGGGCATATAGGATCGTGTCCAAGGCCCCACTCAGAATGTCACCATATCTTATGGTATATGGCAAGGTCTGTCACCTTCTTGTAGAGCTAAAACACTGTGCCTTTTGGGTGGTGCGAAAATGTAACCTTGACCTTGATGCAGGAGATCAAGAATGGAAACTCCAGCTCAATGAATTAGAAGAGATCCGGCGGGAGGCCTATGAGAATGCATTGATATACAAGGACAAGACCAAGGCCTTTCATGATCGCCACATCTAGAGGAAAGCATTCACGCCCAACCAACAAGTCTGGTTGTTCGATTCATGATTAAAACTTTTCACAGGGAAGCTCAAGTCCAAGTGGACTGGCCCATATGTTGTGATTTACCCATATCCTAATGGGGCAGTCCAGATCAGGGACCCAAAATCTAGGCATATATCTACGGTAAATGGCTAGTGCCTCATGTCATTTTTGGCCCAGGAACCTCCTTCAGCTGACGAGATTGCTCATCTTATTGAGGACATGTGATTGAGTTTTCGCCCAGCTAGAGGCGTTAAACTCAGCATCTACTCCGCATCCATCACCCTATACATATTCATTTTTATATATAGCATATTTTTCTTTAAGCATATTTTCTTTCTGTATATTGCATACTGTTAGGTTGGCCGGTGCTGAATGTATAATTTCAAGAGAAATTACAGGTGATTTCTACCCATTTACTCATATTTATTTTCTTTTATATTCATGCATGAGGACATGCAAGAACTTAGGCATGAGGGTGGCAGATATAGTAAAACTGAAAAATTTTTATGCCAACCCTTAGGAAAATCTTGGAGCTGCATGTTACACGTACTTTTGGATCCTAAATAAAAGAACAACTAACTTCTCCAATTCTTGCATTGGAGCTAGAAATCGTCTGCAACAACCATTTTCGACTCACCCACTCACCCTTCCTGTTATGAAATTTCGGATCAAGCTGAATGTAACCCGAAATGGGAATTTTACAAAGTACAAATTATACGAGGTTACTTGTTTATAGCATATATACATAGTGCATCCATGAATATGATTATCTTATTAAGAGAATGCATTAGAAATTTTATCCTCTAGTTGATTCCTGTAATCTGGAATCCAGTACAATTTTTCACACACGTAGAATTTGCAATGGATTCACAGTGAAGGTTGATAGACGTCTTTAGTCTGTTGAGAAGAAGCAATGCTTCTTTTCCTAAACCCTCGGACAATGTTTTCGGAGCTAGGCAGATTTTCTTCCAAAAATCCACCAAATAGTGTGAGATAAGAGTAGAGTGTATTGGTGCTCTAAGATTAGTGCAAGGAATCTGGAATCCTAGATAATTAGGTGATGATACTTAGAGATTAGGGAAAGTTTTACCTCTCGGTTCCTGCATATACATTTTGTGTAAATTTTGAGAGCCACCAAATAAGTCAAATACGCGAAGAGCGAGTCTTCATTAAACTAGGTCTAAGGTGGATGGTTACGACCATTCTTTACGGAATCCTCAGCTGAAGGAGGGTATTGATGTCAAAGTCAGAAATACACTGTCCTATCCATCTTTCCCAGTGCTGTGAGTAGGCACTTCCACCAAATAAGCCACCCAATGTCTCTTGGGTACCACCAATCCCTAATAACGCCTCCTCAATAAAGTTCATGGTTGTGTGCTAATTGTGTTATGTTGAAAAAAAAATAAAAATAAAAAAAAAAAGAAAAAAAAGAATGAAAAAAAATGAAAAAAAAAAGAAAAATTGAAAAAAATTAGAAAAGGAAGAAAATACAAAAAAAGAGTGAATATTTAGTGTTTATTTCAGTTGCATTGAGACAATACCACCAAATAAATTTGAGATCCACCAAATATGGCCTTAACCCACCTTTCTTATGTTTCTGACTGCCCGAATACTGGCTGAGGAATTCTAACTTAGTGTTAGAGTTATAGGAACTCAATTAGAGTGTTAATGGCAAGTGAGACCACCAAATATAGGTCATATATGTGAATCTGGTAAGATTGTGAGCTATAAGATAAAAAAAGAAAAGAAAAGAAAAAGAAAAAGGGAGAGAGAATGAATACAAAGGAACCAGAAGAGAGCATAGTTTTTCTCGTCTTTCTCTGAGTTGAGTTACTTGATAGTCCAGGAATCTAGATTTCAAAATACTAATCTTTATGTAGCACCAGTCGAGAGTAAGCCACTAAATATATAATCTTTTCCCTCTAACATTCTCTACCTAAGTTTAAAGCTAGGTGGAATTCATAGAATATCTTGAATACCCTGAGGGAAGAAAATTGGCCTATCCTGCAAAAATTTTTCCTAGGGGTCAAGTACAGGCCTTAGAGGTGAATTAGTTTTTCACTCGAATCCGCTACAAAAGCTACATAGCTACACTTTCACGATTGTCTGGATTTCTAGAGCATAGGATGATAACAAAAGGAGAAAAATCTCTAGGCATACACTTGATAAAATAATCAATCCCTTAGGGACCCTTCTGTGAATAATTTAGTCTCGCATTTGCTAGGGACTAGAAAGATTTAGGCATTGGGGTATGATTATGCAGCAATCATACATCTTAATTGATATAAATTAGGCTAGGACTTAGCATAAGTTAGGGTAATCCACGCATGCATAAGCATTACTAGCACCTTTATTGATTTCTTTTAGCTATGGATAAATTAATACTGTAATGTACTGATTAGGTGCATTATGTCAATTGCAGGTAATAAGCAGACCAGAAGCAGATCTGAAGCTGGATCTAAAGCTAGATCCGAAGAATAAGAATAACTGGAGTTGCAGCAGAGCTAGAGTGAAAGACCTAGATTAGATGTAGTAGATAATAATGTATGGGAGTTAGGGTATGTTATTCTATTAAGTAGGAATAAAGCAGTAAATTATGAAGAACCTAGGACCATCTTAGCCCTAGGATAGCCTAGAAGATTCCACAAGCCTTAGCCACCCTTAGATTAGGTCACCACACCCTAGGAAACCTTTAAACCCTAATTTTAGCCTCTATTTGGATGTCTAGATAAGTTATAGGACGTCCAGAACCATTAGCCAACTCCTGCACACCTTAAACCCACTTCTGCAGTGTTATTGGATGTTCAGACACTTGGTTAGACGTCCAATTTCTGCAGAATAGCCAAGACAGAACCTAGAATCCTTCCTGACTCTGATTGGACATCCAGACAACAAGTCTGGACTTCTAATTTTTTACTATAAGATGTCTGACACTATTATTAGATGTCTGGAACTACTCTCTAGTTCCTATTTTGAGATTCAAGCCTTGATCTTAGATCTTTAGATCCCTAAACCCAATTCTAACCCCCTAAGAAACTAAATTTAGGCACGCTAACCCTAATACATCACCTCTAGACCTCGCTAAGGACCTAATTAGCTCCTCACTAAACCTAATTGACTTGTATCTCAGTCAATTCCATCAGCCTATTCAATTGGACTCATTGAGTCCAATTGAGCCGTAATCTCAGCATGCACTATCCAGTTAGACTCAGTGAGAGTCCAATTGACCTAGACCTAACCTAATTGAGTTATTTTACTTTCAATTAAGTTTTCACACACCTAGTTAAACTTGTATTAAGTTTAATTTCACTTTACCTTAGTCAATTAAGGCTTACAACCCTAATTTGAGACCAACCATAACCTAAATCCACTAGAACCTAACCTAATCAACCTAGCCACCTAAGTTTCGACCCACACACACCCACACACACCATCCACACGAAAATAACTAGCCTAGAGTTCTCTAGAACTCTCTACCATGTGTTGTTACCTTGGTTGCTAAAATTAGCAATAAGAGCCATTCAATTTTTAGATCCACATTTAGTGGATCTAAAAACCACCATCCATCCTCTCTCTCTCACTCTCCCATGAGCTCCCACCAGAGGCCTCTCTAGAGAATTCCATAATTCTCTAGAGAGCTTCCCTTAGGTCTATAAAAAGACCTAAGGGCTGGCCATTTACACCCATTCACTCTTGTCTTCATTCACACTTGGCTTCCATTTAGTTTAGCTACATCCACCTCCACTCCATCTCCACGAGTAGCATCACCATGACCACCACCATCTTCACACCAAGATGCTGGATCACCTCTCCAACCTCTCTCCAAGAGCTGGCCTAAGCACCATTGGCCGCCCCTCCTCCTCTCAACCAACTCAAAGGCCAACGGAGCCCACCTCCGAATGCCCTTATTTATGTTAGATTAGTAGCTTAGTTCTTCATAGTTTACATGCTTTTATTACTGCTTAGTAGTGTAGCTCTTTATTCTCCCCCAATGATGCATGCAAAATCCCCCCATAGATTCATGTATGTGATCGTTTTTGGTTAGCTAGATTTATGTTTTCAAGGTTTCCTCTATAAGCTTTCCACGAGCTTAATGCTGTAGCCACCATCATGAATTGAATGAAGGAAAATCTTTTTTTCTATATATATATCTATGTGTGAAAATCACCATGAGCTTATTGCAATATATTTTGTGTGATTGAAGTTTACTGCTTTTAATTACTATCTTTTGGTAACTAGCATGTCATACATCAATACGTAAATCACCATAAACTGACATGAGATTTTAAGCAAGCAGAGCGAAAGAGATCGATTTCAAATCTGCATTTCCATAAATGCCTCCCAGAGACGAACGACTGGGACTCAAGTCTCATTATCTTTATGAATTATTTTTGATGAGCTTTTTTAGCGCGACTATACTACGATTTCCGATGATTTCAAAATGCGCAAAAATAGGTTTGTCACTATCCAACACTTTGGTCTTGGGTTGCACACCACAAAACCGTAGACCCGACCCCACAAATGCAATAATCTTAGGTTTTAGGTGATTTTCATCCAGAACCTTAGAACCACTCATCCGTAGGGCATGGGTTTGCATCATAATATGATCCACGTATGTGGACATCTTTTGCTGATGGGATTCAGGATCAACTTTTCGATTTTGATTCTAACCCGCACTTGTGAATTCTCAACTTCTTCTTTGTATGTATATTATGCCCAGTTGAAGGCATTAAACCTAGCACATGTGTATACTCTCTTCTCTCTGTAGAGCTCATCGAGTTATCATGAAATTCAAGTGATATTTTGTTTACTCTGCCCTTTTCATGTCTCTATTTTTATAATGAGGGCATTGCATCATTTAGGCATGAGGGGGTGGATACTTTATCCTGAAATCATTTTATTAGCTTTATAGAATTTCTTTTAGTTTCTTATAAAAAAATTCGAAAAAAAAGAAAATAGAATTTGGAGAAGAGAACTTAGGCTTTTAGGCATTATTAACTTTAGGAAATGACACGAGAGGACCTAAACACTTAGACTCTTCAGGCCTTCAGACTTAATTAGCTTGGGTGTCCACTCGAATGTGGACTTAGTCTCGAGTCCTTGCCAATTCAAATTCATTTTAATTTGGCTAATAAATTGGGATTATAAGTATGTGACCTATCAACTCGCCCTTTGATTTGAGGGGATTTTAAGTCTAAGCATCTACACACTATTCAGACTGACTCACTTTTCAATGGTTTCTTCGAAAATTGGGTAGCTAATGAACTATCTAGGGTGGTATGGCTGGCAAATTATCAGTGGTAACACCTCATCGGCCGATTGTTAAGAGCCTAGTCACAAGACCATTTTTGTTGTATTACCTTTTGGTAAATCTTATATCAGGGAAGCCACCTACTTAGAAAAAAAAAGAAAAAAATATAGAAAAAGGAGAAAATTAAAAAAAAATAAACAAATAAAACCACACTTCACCGCATGAATATGGCTGGCAAGTTGCCGTAGGTAACAACTCATTGGCCGGTTGTCTAGAGCCCAGCTCACAAAAATGTACAATAATTCTGAAAACAATTAGGGAAGAAGCAGGGAAGTAGAATAAACCGGGGAGATATACATTGGGTTCGCCCTTATGTTGATCCCATAAATAAAAGAACTAGGGAGAAAGCTACTGTTTGAAAAGATAAACCTCTAGGCAAGGTCACCTAGGGTCGTAGAAACCCAAAGTCCATTTTAACGGCCACCTAGTGAGTCTTTCACCCTTTTCATTAGATGCTTTGCTCTTAGAGTCCTTTTCAAGTCTTGGACAGGTCGGGTAGCCGTAAAAAGTTATCCCAGAACTCTCAAACTGTAAAAGTCCTAAAATAAAAAAAAATTTATTTTCCCTTTTCAAATAAGGCGAGGACTTAGGCGATCTGCATTCTAGTAGGCAACTGGGTACTGTTGATTTTTCGTTATTTAGGACCTTAGTTGAAATTTTCTATTGTTAATAAATGGCTTAGGCCTAAGCGATCTAATCCTAATTTTGATTTTATACATAGCATGTAGTTTAATTTTGCTAGGGACTAGCAAAAGATATGCATGGGGGTATGATATAGAGATATCTATTTAGGTTAAAATGCATATTTATGCATGTTCCTAGGAAGAAAATAAAAAAAAAATTATTTTCCCTTTTCAAATAAGGCGAGGACTTAGGCGATCTGCATTCTAGTAGGCAACTGGGTACTGTTGATTTTTCGTTATTTAGGACCTTAGTTGAAATTTTCTATTGTTAATAAATGGCTTAGGCCTAAGCGATCTAATCCTAATTTTGATTTTATACATAGCATGTAGTTTAATTTTGCTAGGGACTAGCAAAAGATATGCATGGGGGTATGATATAGAGATATCTATTTAGGTTAAAATGCCTATTTATGCATGTTCCTAGGCTTAGATTTGCATTCCATATTATAAATATTGCATAGCATGCATCATTCTACATTTAGAGTAGTTGTGTATATTTTAGATTAATTGCGTTCCTTTTGTGGTCAAGAGAGAAGGACATTTATTTTGGAGCCTCGGATTAATGATCCAACTATACGGATCAGATCAGGATGACGATCAGAGTCCAACTCCTTCGAAATTTCCTTGATCGGAGTCCTGTAGCACCATATGCAGTCCGAGATAGATCAACGACTAAGGGACTAGGTGACATAATTCAAAGCTTTAAAAGACAAATTTGACTACGCGGATGGATTCGGGTCGACGATCGCAACCCAACGGCGCAAAAATTTACTTAATTCGATTTCTGTAGCATCCCCTACAACGAAAAGAAGATGGATGGCCCAGATCGCACCACGTGGTGCAACCCAGGCCACCCATGTGCATGCATGCACCACTGCACACGCACAGCAGTGCAGGCATGCACACGCATGCAGCAGCAGCACACGTTGGTGCGTAGCCCATGGAGGCACGCAACACAGTGTGCGGAGTGCACGCCAGCACAGCGGTAGCGGTAGCATGAACACGTGGGCTATCTTCAGCTACGTTTGCAGCAAATCTTCGGTGACATTTATGACCGTTGCTAAATGTCCTGTATACGAATTTGACTCTTTCCTCCACTATAGAAGGACCCTTACCCCTCCCATTTTTCTTCATCTCTTCCTTCCTCTCACCACCTCCAAGGCTCTAGAAAGAGCTTGTCCTAAGCCCAGGATGCTCCTCTGGAGTAGAAAACCAAATATTTTTCCCACCTCTCATCCCCATTTGCGGAGCATCTCGTGGTTGTCCTCTCATCGCCCTTCGAAAAGAAGATCCTCGCCGCGACACCATCCTACCCTACCCTCCATCCTTTGGCTCCTTCCTCCTTTATTCTGCTCCTCACCAGCTTCCTTCAAGCGAAATCAGAGCGAGTCGTCCTCCGAGCGACCGTCGAGGGGGATTTTCTCATCTCCATCTATCTTTATTGCTTTCTAGTGTAGTTTTTCCCACTTTCTTAGTTGTAGAAAACATTGGAATCAGAAATATATGTGATTGTTCCTCTCTCTCTCTCTCTTTCCTTTTTATTTTGCAAGTAGATTGGCTAGATTTCATTGACCTAATATGTTGCCCTATTAAAAATGCCAAAAAAATTAGAAAAGACAAAAATGACCAAAAACAAATAAAAGCAAAGTGCGGATTTTTATAAAACCAAACGTTCACCTCCCTGTGTTCAACTCAAGACTCACTTTTCGAGTTTTGGTTATAAATTTTATCTGATAGATGCTTTTTGCGAGCTAGACGATGGGTCCTTCGAACCTCAATTTTAATTCGTGAAGCGTGCCCCCATCACTAATGATCTAGGGTTAGATGTTCAACCTGATTTCTGTGAAAAGGTCAATTGAGTCAGCTTGGATAACTTGGAGTGCTTGGTTGTTACTTGAATTTGCTAGGGACTAGCAAAAACTAGGCATGGGGGTATTTGATTAGTCCATATTTATGGGCTACTATGTATTTGAATGCCTAGACATTAAGTTAATTTTAACATGTATTTAGCATGCATTAAGATAAAAATACATTAATTGTAGATTTGTTTCTTGCATAGCATTTTTATGTAAATTAGATCTTAGCATGCACTAGCTTAGTCTTTAATTTAGTTTGCATTTTAATTTAGTGAGCATTATACACATTACATGCATTACATAAAATTGGATATTTTATAAGGCTTTATATATAAATAAGATAATATTTTATTTGTTTATTTATCTCTTTCTTTTCCTGCAGGACTCTTTAGCTGAGCTACTGTGCAACAGCTGTAGCCTCAATAATCAAGGAGCAATCCACTCGTCCTAGCAAGGAACAAATGGGAAAAGTTGATCTGGCTCCCTCGCAACTCCATTCAAAAGATGTTGGCTGCTCTAAGAGGAAGGAGGAGGCTGCAAAGCGGCGTAGGCCACCACCCCCCCATTCACCACCATGTAGAGATCGAAGCTCCTCCCATTCCACCATTGTAGGCCTCTTTCACAACAAAGCCTTGCCACCATGGGTGTGTGGAGTGAAAGTCCACACTGCCACCCATGAGCCTTGCATTCCATCATCGTGCACACCATCTCCTCATCGTCACCTCCAATAGCACCACCACTCCACGTATCACCACTATTCATCTTCTTTCCCATCATTTTCTTCCTCTGTTTTTCCTCCACAAAAAAGAACCCAACAATCATTCTCACACCAACCCACTACCGCCACCTCCAACAGCCACCAGCACCCTCCTCAACCATGTGCAACTACGCACGGCTACACAAGCACACGTACCTCCTACTCGAGCCTCACCGAGCGCACTACTCTCCCTGCGCAAATGCAAAAGTAGAGTCGAGAGTAAGTGATCTAAACACATTTATTGAGGGTAAAATGCCAATTCATGCATGTTCCTAGGTTTAGATTTGCATTTCATGTTATAAATATTGCATAGCATGCATCATTCTGCATTTAGAGTAGTTGTATATAATTTAGGCTAATTGCTCCCTTTTTGTGGTTAGGAGAGAAGGATATTTATTTTGGAGCCTCAGATTGATGATCCGACCGTACGGATCTGATCGAGAAGACAATCGGAGTCCAACGTCTCTGAAATCGCATCGATCGAAGTCCCGTAGCACCATATGTATTTGAGGAAGATCAACGGCCAAGGGACTAGGTAACATAATTTGGAGCTTCAAATGACAAATCTGACCACGTGGATGGATTCGGGTTGACGATCATAGCCTAACGGCGCAAACATCAACTCAATCTGACCTCTGTAGTAGCCCCTACAACAAGACGAAGATGGATGGCCCAGACTGTGCCATGTGGCGCAGCCCAGGCTACCCAAGTGCACGCATGTGCCACCGCACGCGTGCAGCAGCGTGGGTGCATGCACGCATGCATATGCACATAGCGCAGCACCAGCGTGTGGGTGCACGTACGTGGCAAAGCAGGGGTAGTGCAGTGCCAGCTATGAGTGAGCTGGACCTACAACAACGCATGAGTTGGACTTACAGTGATGCTTACAGGTGTCGCTAATTCTTCGCACGCCAGCAAAGCCAGCTGTGGGTGTGAGTGGGGATGAGTGGGCATGAGCTACCTATAGCGATGCTTCCAGCAACAGCCTGGATGTCACTAATGGTCCCATACCTATTTTGGCCTCTTCTCCCCCACTACAAAAGGACCTACACCGCCTCCTTTCTAAGCCATCTCTACCTACTCTACTCCTAAGCTCTAGCAAGCTAACCAACACTTCGTTAGAGCTTGTTCTTAAGCTCTGAAGGCTCTTATTAGTGTTGCAAACCTCTGCTCCACTAAATATTCGTCCATCTTCCCATCCTCCTTCATAGGTCTCCTTAAAGCCATCCTCCCACCTCCATTCTGGTAGCATATCATCTCCGTCTTCTCACCTCCATTCCAGAGCCACACAGAAGCTTTCCTCAATGCGACATCCTCCTGCATCTCACCTCCGTCGTCCCGCTCCTCACCTCCTTCGTCTGAGCTTCCGCCAAGCATTGTCGTCCACCAAACAGTCAATTCGGGAGATTTCCTCTCACCCGCCTCTCCTTTTATGTTTTAATAGTTTATTGTAATTGACATTGGAAGTAATATATATCAGATTTGTTCCACATCTCTATCTTGTGATTCGTTTGCTTGTTTTCTTCTTACAAAAATACAAAAAAATAACAAAACCCTAAAATACCAAAAACAAACAAAATGAAGCGTAGTTTTCAACTAAAGTAAACGTCGCCTCCCTGTGTTCGACCCGGGACTCCCTTGGAGTTTTGGTATAAATTTTATCTGATCGACGTATTTTGCAACTACGACCATGGGTTACTTGTAACCTCGATTTCTAACACGTGAAGCGCGAGCTACCATTTTGGTGCTATTGCCTGGGAGGCAATGGAATTTACTTTATTGTTTTCTATGCTTCTTTGCATTTACATAGCACTAACCCTGGTTATCTCTAATATATTGTCTTGCAGGTACCCTAGCATTGAGATCCAAGTGTGGTAGATCGGAGTAAACTGTGGGTAGAGTGTTTTGTAAGTGTCCCCCACACCACCCCCACCTTAATTTTCATTCCATAACCTAATAACTTAGGTGCTTTTTATAAACCCTAGGATAAATTTGGTTGTTTGTTTGCCACGTCCACTCACCTCGCCATAAACATAAATTAAAAAAAATAACAAAAAAGTGTTATCTGATTGTGGGATTTTCTAAAAGCTACACACTTAACACCCACAACTTCTCATCCTAAGGTGCACAATCACATCGATTCTACCACTTAACCGGGATCTGACCTGTGGACTCAGTACACTTGATTCAACACACAAATAAGTGAGTAGAAATCCGAATAGGTCAAACATTTCTATGTGCCTTAACTAAGTGGTGCAATAGGTCAATTGATTGAGCTGTTTGGGCCGCACTACTCAATCTAAAATCGATTCATTAAGTAGCTTGCCACTTAGGGTTGATTTTTAGGACTGAACCAGGCACTCCACATTTTATTTCTAATTTTTAAAGGAATATATCTACACCAATGCTTTCAAAACTTGGAGTGTTCTACTGAACCTTGATTGAATATACCTAAAGATTAAACTTTAAAAGCTACACATTTTAGGACTGAACCTTGGTTGTGCATGCACACACATTTTAAACTGATCATTAAGGGCACAACCCATCTAAAGGGCCCATCACATTCCTGAAGCACCATTGTCCCAAGCCTAACAAAAATTGATTAGACATTGGCCCTAAGGACTGGTTCGCTCATCGGGATCCAGATTGAGATTATTCACGATTAAGTTGCTTATACTAGTCAATCTGATGTCTAGCTAGGGGAGTAGCATCAAACGACCACGGCTGGGGGGTACACTAGGAACTGGAGGTGGAATCCAAAGGAAGAACCTTCTCCCCAGTCCCTCCTTCTAACTGGTTGGATTGCCTGGACATAAGTAGAGTAAATCGTCCATAATCTTAGGATGGGTTCTGAGAGTTTGTAGACCTTTAGGCTACCCAACCTAAGGACAGGCTTGTATTTTTGTATTGCAGGGCTCCTTTCTCTTCTGATTTCCCTCCTTACTTCACCATGTACCCTTCCACATCCTACACACATTTCACATCCTATCCTCCTACCACCACTTATCCCCAAGATGATTACTATCCCGACAACTTGTAATTACCCATCCACTAGCTGGGATAACTGTGATTGGGGATACGAATCCGGACCTCAGTGTCCAGGGCCTAACCCTGGACAATGAGACTATGATTACTATCCTTCCCAGAGCTACAATGATTATAGATCTCCATCCTTTGATGATCAACCTAACCAAATCTACAATCATGAAGGATATGCTGATTATAACACTTACCCTCCCCAGAATTATGTTGAATTTATGTTGCCACCAACCGTTAAACAACCTGAAATGACCTACTATCAAGGTGGGACCCAAGAACCTTGACATCTTGACTCCCTTAGATTTAACCTGAACCCACCCAAACCTGAATCGAACCAGTCGATTCAGGTGAACCAGATCAAGGATAGGGTGTTGGCTAATTTGAGGAAAACTATACAATCTTTAGAAGCTCAGCTAACACCATGCACTGAAGCACTAGAGCCTATGATCAAAATGATTGATGAACTTAATAGTTCTCTATTGGATTTGCTCCAAAGTGTTAGGGATAGGGATCTGGGTGAGTTTCTTCTTGGGAAATTATCGACGTTGAGGATGAAATTTGTGGTTGCCCTAGTCAAATATTGGGATGATTCTCAAGATGAACCCCCTTTAGGAGAGCCAATGTCAGAACCTGCTCAGGCGCCTGTCAGGGGGCATACATTTTCTAAAATCGGGGATGACCAAGTTGGGCTAGAGCAACCCATTGAGGATGAACTAATTGATTCACCCGAGATCCTAGAGCTAGGGAATGACGAAAAATATGTCTCCACGAACCATGAAATGACATATGATTTTGAGACATATATAAATGAGGATCATGAATTCTTTGATTTTGAGGGTAAAGAATCTTTTGGTGAAGTCTCATTTGAACTCAAGGAAGAGGATTCTAATGAGACAATTGGGCTTGAGGAGTATGACAAACTATTTGATAGCCCGATCATTGAAGATTATGATCATGTTGGGGCTAACTTGGACAATTTGAATCCTGATGATTCAATTAGTAGCCCCATTCCTAAAACACACCCTAAAGAATTGAATGATAATATTTTTGAGATCACCAAATCCAAGTCAATCCTGATTCAGCCACAATGTTGGACTTGGGTACTTTAGCTGGGGTGTACAATGATTTGGAGGTCTCGCAAACATTGATTTTAGATGATAGGAAGTTGGAAATAAAAATTTGGTAGGCTAATTCTGAGGGAACTTTGATTTTGGATTTAAGGATTCCTGTTGACTTGAAACCACCTATCTTCGTTATGGACCCTTATGATATCTTTCACGTGAGACCCAAGCCTGGAATAACTGATTATTTTTCTGAGCTTTATGTTAAGTGGACATCTGAAACTAGTGAACCAGATCTACCTATTTTCTGCCAATTTTGTCTTGGGTTACACACCCCTAAACCGCAGGCCCAGTCCTGCAAACACAACCTTCGGTTTTAGGTGATTTTCATCCAGAACCTTAGAACCACTCGACCCTGGGGCATGGGTCTGTAGCATAATCTGGTCCACATCTGTGGACATCTTCTGCAAACGGGTTTCAAGATCAACCTCTTGATTTTGATTCTGACCCGCATTTGTGAATTCTCAATTTCTTCTTTGTATGTATGTTATGCTTAGTTGAAGGCATTAAACATAGCACGTGTGTATACACTCTTCTTTCTGCGGAGCTGACCGGATTTTCACGACACTTAGGTGATATTTTATTTACTTTGCCCTTTTCATGCCTTTATTTTTACAATGAGAACATTGCATCATTTAGGCATGGGAGGGTGGATAATCAATTCTTGAAATCATTATGTTAACTTCGTAGAATTTCTTCTAGTTTATTATAAAATTAAAAAAAATTTGAAAATTTGAAAAAAAAGATAAAAAAAAGAAATTAGGAAAAGAGAACTTAGGCATTTGGAAGTTATTAACTTTAGGAAATGATACGAGAGGACCTAAACACTTAGACTCTTCAAGTCTTTAGGCTTAATTAGCCCAGGTGTCCACTCAAATGTGGACTTAATCTCGAGTCCTCGCCAATTCAAATTCATTTTTAATTTGGGTAATAAATTGGGATGATAAGTATGCGACTTATCAACCCGCCCTCTGATTTGGGGGGATTTTAAGGCTAAGCTTCTACACACTATTCGCACTAACTCATTTTCTAACGATTTTTACGGAAATTGGGTAACTAATGGACCGACTTGGGTGGTATAGCTGGCAAGTTGTTAGTGGTAATAGCTCATCGGCCAGTTGTCTAGAGCCTAGCCACAAGACCATTTTCGTTATACTGCCTTTACGTAAATCTTAGATCAGGGAAGCCACCAACTTAGAAAAAAAAAAGAAAAGAAAAAAGAAAAGAAATACTCAAAATGAAAAGGAAAAAAAAATAATAATAGAAAAAGGATTAAGTAGAAAAAAGAGCAAATAATAAAACCACACTTCACCGCACGAGTATGGCTGTCAAGTTGTCAGTGGTAACAGCTCATCTACCGGATGTCCAAAACCCAGCTCACAAAAAAAATGCACAATAATTTCCAAAACACTTTGGGATGAAGCGGGAAAGTAGAATAAATGGTGGAGATATACACTGGGTTCGCTCTTGTGTTGACCTCATAAATAAAAGAAGTTGGGAGAAGGCTATCGATCGTAAAGATAAACCTTTAGGCAAGGTCACCTAGAGTTGTAGAAACCCGAAGTCCGTTTTAACAGCCATTTTGTGAGTCTATCACTTTTTCACAAAGATGCTTAGTACTTAGAGTTTTTTTCGAGTCTTGGGCGGGTTGGGTAGCCATAAAAAGTTATCCCGGAACTCTCAAACTCTAAAATTAGAAAAAAATTAGAAAAGAAGAAAAATAATAAAAAAAATGTATCTTCCCTTTTCAAAGAAGGTGAGGACTTGGGTGATCTACATTTTGGCAAGCACCCAGGTACTATTGAGTTTTCAGTGTTTAGGACCTTAGTTGAAATTTTCTATTGTTAATAAATGACTTAGACCTAAGCGATCTAATCCTAATTCTGCTTTTATACAAAGTATATAGTTTAATTTTGCTAGTGACTAGCAAAAGATAGGCATGGAGGTATGATGTAAACACATTTATTGAGGGTAAAATGCCTTCTCATGCATGTTCCTAGGCTTAGCTTTGCATTTCATGTTATAAATATTGCATAGCATGCATCATTTTGCATTTAGAGTGTTATATACAATTTAGGTTAATTACGTCCCTTTTGTGGTTAGGAGAGAAGGATATTTATTTTGGAGCTTTAGATTGATGATCTGACTGTACGGATCTGATCAAGACGACGATCAGAGTCCAACGCCTCTAAAATCGCATCGATCGGAGTCTTGTACCACCATATGCAGTCTGAGGAAGATCAACAGCCAAGGGACTAGGTGACATAATTTGGAGCTTCAAATGACAAATCTGACTGCGTGGATGGATTCGAGTCAACTATCGTAGCCTAACAACGTGAAAATCGACTCAATCCAACCTCTGTAGTAGCTCCTACAACAAGAAGAAGATGGACGACCCAGACTGCGCCATGTGGGCAGCCCAGGCTGCCCATGCACATGCACGCGCCACCGCACTTGCATAGCAGCGCAGGTGCACGTCTGTGCGCATATGTGCACAGTACAGCGCTAGTGCGTGGGCGCGTGCACGGCAAAGGCAAGGGAGCATAGCGCCAGCTATGCGTGAGCCGGACCTACAAGGATGCATGAGCTGGACCTACAGCGACACATGAGTTGGACTTATAGCGACGCTTACAATCGTCGCTAATTCTTCTCACAACAGTAAAGCCAGTTGTGGCCATGAGCGTGCATGAGCTGCCTACAGCGACGCTTCTAGCGACAGTTTGGATGTCACTAATGGTCCCATACCTATTTTTGGCTCTTCTCCCTCACTATAAAAGGACCTATATCCCCTCCCTTTCAAGCCCTCTCTACCTACTCTACTCCCACCTACTCCCATGCTCTAGCAAGCCAACCAATGCTCCATTAGAGCTTGTTCTCAAGCTCCCAAGGCTCCTATTAGTGTAGCAAACCTCTGCTCCACCAAATATTCGTCCATCTTCCCATCCCCCTTCATAGGTCGCCTTGGATCCATCCTCCCACCTCCATTCTAGTAGCAGATCATCTCCATCTTCTCGCCTCCATTTCGGAGCCACGCAAAAACTTTCCTCAACCCAACGTCCTCTTGCATGTCACCTTCATCGTCTCGCTCCTCACCTCCTTCGTCCGAGCTTCCGCCAGGCACCATCGTCTCGCCGAATAGTCGATTCGAGAGATTTCCACTCACCCCCCTCTCTTTTTATGCTTTCATAGTTTATTGTAATTGAGATTGGAAGTAATATATATCATATTTGTTTCACATCTCTATCTTGTGATTGGTTTGCTTATTTTCTTCTTACAAAAATACAAAAAAATAAGAAAACCCTAAAATACCAAAAACAAACAAAACGAAGCGTAGTTTTCAACTAAAGTAAACGTCTCCTCCCTATGTTCGACCTGGGACTCCCTTGGAGTTTTGGTATAAATTTTATCTGATCGACGTGTTTTGCAACTACGATGAAGGGTTACTTGTAACCCTGATTTCTAACACGCGAGACACGTGCGACCAGTGCGCGCTACACTCCAGTGTGCAGCCCCAGCCGCACGTACATGCCCTTCTCCTCTCTGTACGCTCCTCCAGCAGCAAGTAGCATCGCCACCTACACCTTCTTTTCCAACGCAGCAGTAAGAAGAGCTCCATCGCCGGACACCCACATCAGCCTCCTCTTTGACCGGCCACCTCCAATGCCTCACGACTTGCTGTGACCACCGTCGCGTAACCCTCAGAGGACTTGTCCTTCACCGCGAGCCTCACTTCCGACCTTGGCTTCCTCCTCGCACACGAGCTCGGGGAAGAAATACCCTGTTTCGAGTTATATTTCTATTTACATCTAATTCCATTGTAATGGAATATTTTTAATTAAAATAATATTTTATGTGTGGCTTATTTGCATTGAACCTCTTCTCCTTTTGCATAAATGCTAATTTGAAGCTTGAGCTTGTTAATGGGCTATCAAGGAGTTTTAAATCATTTCCTCGTAGTAAAGCCTCAATTGCTCAAAAATATTTAAATTTATATGCTCAGAATTAAATAAGAGTCTGAGGTCGAACACAAGAAGCAAATAATGGCAATTCAATCTCACTAACCACAAGAAATATAAGCAATTATGATCAAAACTTTATTTAGAACTACTCAAAATGTTGTATATATGAAATCTAGTAGCAAAATGCAAAAAGGAATGGGTTAAAATGGTAATTTGAATCACCAAATTAACCCTTTGAAATTAAGCTCAAGTATCTCAAAAATATGAATAGTAAATCTCAACCCAATATTCCACGTCAACCAGATTAAATGTACCAACAGTATATAGCACTTGAACCACCAGCAGATATCAGACAAAGGCACAAGGCATCAGATGCCTTAAGTGCTCAGGGCTCAGTTTCAATAGAAGAGGCAAAGGCCTCCTCTTTCCTTCCTTCGTGCCTCAAGGGGAGAGGCAAGCACAGCATAAAGGCAAAGGCCTCTCAGAATCCGCTAAGTGTAGAGAGTGCAGTAGAGGGAAAAACCCCCTTTCTCTCTTTCTCTTTCCTCCTCTTTTTTTTCTCAGAGACACGACTATAATCGGGTAATCAAATCAGAGCAAAAGACCAGACCCACCGGCATGGAGGCAAGTGAGGAATGCGTAGAAATGAGTGAGGGACCCAACCCCTATGTTCGTGGGTGAACAACAGGGATCGGGAATTCCCTTTATGTGCAGTTGGGGCCTCTGTTGTGCACGATGTGGGACTATGTGTGCTACAGTTCTCCTCGCATGAGTGTTATAGATGGAGCTCTAATTGAGGCAGCAACTACAGATGTTGGCTTTGATTGAAGGTCTAAAGATGTACTTGGAAGGAGTCCAAAGCATCTGAGGGTGTTTCCTAAAGGAGTCGTGGCCGGAGGATTGCAGCCGTCATCAAAGAAGTCAAGGGCAGCGGCGACTGTGAAGAGGCAGAGAGCGGTCACTCTTTAACTAGAGAGACGCAAAAGAGACAAAGGAAGGCAGAGGGCCATCCAATTTGATTATTGGATGGCCGGATGAAGAGAGCAGAGAGGGTTGCCAGGGAAAGGTGTGAAGGCGGCCAGAGAGGGAAGGAGGGGTTTCTCTGGCCAAAACTTGCTAAGGAGCATGGTTATGCATTGGGGAAATTTTTATAGAGCTTTAAGCAAGCTTCCAAGCTTGGAAACAAGCTTTGTGAAGCTCGAATTTCCAGGAAGAAGACCTTTGAAATCCAAGGATTCGCATGAGTTTGTTGAGGGGAGTTAGAGTCTAGAATTAGGTTTAGATGATTTAGGACTTCCTTAGGATCATCCCTTCCAATTTTGGAAGGCATTGACCAAGCAATCAGGGAGGAATCCTTGATTGGAAGCTTAGGTTCATGGGTTCACACCTGCCATGACAGCAGGGACTCATTTGAAGAAGATGAAGAGAAATTGGGGGGCTATTTGTAAGGATTTCAAAAGTTAGGGACATGAATGAGAGAGAAAGAGTCAGATTGGATCAAAATGCAAGCTAGGTCAAGATGGACTCCTATTGGGACCAAATTTTGGTACAAACCTAATTTAGATCCAAGGAATTGGATGGTGAAGTCAGATTTTAGTTTGACCAAGTTCGACTGGGCAATTTGAGCAAAAACCCAAATTAGGGCAGATTTGTGTTAGTGACTGTATTTAAGGTCAAAATGGGTTCCAATGGTCAAATCAAGGGTACCAAACCTTATGGAATATTTTTATATGAATTTTAGAAGGTTTAGAGGAATTTTATCTTGACCAGAACCTCAGTAATTTAAGCGGATCTGAAATTAGGATTTTGGGTGTTGTATTAGTTCATAAAATGCGTGAAACCCCATTTTTGTTTGCATGGACTCACTTATTAAACTTTAATGTTCATTTGGACCTTTATTTCACCCCTAGCCAACAACCCCTTGGTTATTCTGTGTTCATGATATGCTGTTAAAATTGCATAATTAACCCTGGTTTCTTGTTCTCTTCTCAAATCATGATAAGGTGAAGATATAACCCTTAGATGATTATGTAGGAGCTTTTATCTTTAATTCCAGACTCAAAATGGGCTAGTTAGGGCTTATGATGGTGTTCCCATCAGAGCTTCAATGTTATCTTAATTTAAAGGGGTTTTGGCCTTATTTCTTGGAGATTTCTTCTGTGAACATTTATTTTTGACCTATGCGAATTTTAATAAGCCAGTGCCACCGTGTGGACACGACCCGCTCCATCTATGAGCGGTTTAATTTTAATTATTTTTATTAGTGACTTTCCACCACATAATTAAATACATCGACACGTCATTTTACGTGCAAAATTGAATTGAAAGAGAAAATCTTCTCGTCTTGACCCGTAAGGACATGATGCCCCTGAGCCCGATACTTGAGGTTGAAATTTTTGACATTTGGGGTATTGATTTTATGGGACTATTCACCAATTCATTTGGGTACCTGTGTATACTAGTCGTAGTTGACTATGTATCCAAGTGGATTAAAGCCATCCCAACCCGAACAAATGATCATAAGGTGGTCGTGGATTTTATGAAACGAAACATCTTTATGGCGTGACACACAAGATCTCATTTTACCCAAAATCAATTCAGGACCCTTTTGACTAAGTATGGAGTGACACACAAGATCTCTACATCTTACCACCTATAAACCAATGGACAAGTTGAAATTTCTAATCGGGGAATTAGGAAAATCCTTTGGAACCTTTGCATTTCTAATAATGCCTTTTGGACTTTGTAATGCACCTGCAACATTCTAGAGGTTTACGATAGCTATATTCTTAAACATGCTTGGTGATTATCTCAAAATTTTTATGGATGATTTTTCAATATTTGGGGATTCATTTGATCATTATCTGAGAAATTGGGAATTGATTTTGAAACGGTGAATTGAGGTTAACCTTTTCTTGAGCTAGGAAAAAAGCCACTTTATGGTTCAATAGGGCATTGTTTGAGGCCATATTATTTTTTAGAAAGGCTTAGAAGTTGATTGAGCCAAGATCAATTTGATTTCTAATATTCCTCCACCTAGCTTAGTTCAGCAAATTCTATCTTTCTTGGTCATGTTGTATTTTATAGTCAATTTATTAAAGATTTCATGAAGATCTCTAGACCCTTGTCTAATTAAATAACGATGTCCCCTTTGATTTCAATCAATGCTGCATCCAAGGCTATCAATCTTTAAGGGAGGTCATCACCCAAGCTCCAATCTTACAACCTCCAAACTAGGCTTATCCTTTTGAACTAATGTGTGATGCATTAGACTATGTAGTCGAGGCTATACATGGACAAAAGATTGATGGAAAACATGTGGTAATCTACTACACTAGTGAAACTTTAGATAAGGCTCAAAGGAATTATATCACAATTGAGAAAGAATTGCTAGTTTAGTCTTCAGATTAGAAAAATTTGGGTCTTATAAAATTGGATCCCACGTGACTGTATATTCAGATCATATAGCCCTTAGACATTTATTGGTATAGAAAGATGCAAAACCTAGGTTGGTTAAATGGATTTTACTGCATTAAGAGTTCATCCTAGAGATTAAAGATAAAGTCGGGTCACAAAATGTGGTTGTTGATCATCTCTCTAGACTACCCTTGGATATCTCTATCCTTGGACCTCCCACTAAGGATAATTTCCCGTATAAACAAATTTTGGCAGTAGAATAGAAAGGGATTCCATGGTATGCTGATTTTGTAAATTATTTAGCCACTGGGAAGACACTTGATTTTGGAATAAACAACAAAGAAATAGATTTTTATCTAAGGCTAAATATTATTTTTGGGAAGACCCTTTCTTATTCAGTCTTTGTGCGGATCAAATTATTCAGAGTTGTGTGCCTGAATCAGAACATGCAAGTATTTTAACATTCTGCTATACATTAGAATGTGGAGGACATTCTTAGGGAAAAAGACCGCTGCAAAAGTCTTATAGTGTGGCTTTTACTGGCCAACATTATTCAGAGATGCTTATAATTTTTCTAATGCTTGCAGCATTTCCCTCCAACCGATTTTAATTATTGAAGTATGTGAGCTTTGGGGAGTAGATGTTATGGGTCCTTTCATACCATTCAATAGATTTGAACACATCCTGGTTGCCATTGACTATGTTTGCAAATGGATTGAGGCAATCCTGACTCAAACCGATGACCATAAAATTGTGATTTCTTTTGTTGAGAAAATGTCTTTTCTAGGTTTGAGATGCCCAAGGCAATCATCAGTGATGGTGGAACCCATTTTAGCAATGCTTAATTCGAAGCTCTTTTGACTAAGTATGGGGTTCAGCATTGAATCGCTACTCCTTATCACCTCTAGGCTAATGGGTAGACTGAAGTCTCCAATGGAGAAATAAAGAATATCTTGCAGAAAATGGTTCGACTAAATAGAAAAGACTGGTCATCCAGGCTAGATGATGCTCTTTGGGCTTATTAATCCGCTTTCAAGACTCCTATTGGCATGTCCCTGTATAAACTTATTTACAGAAAGTCATCTCATTTTCATGTTGAGTTGGAACATAAAGCCTATTGGGCTGTTAAGAAATACAATTGAAATATAATCCAAGCTGGTGAGCGAAGGAAGCTCCAACTCATTGAGCTTGATGAAATCTATAGGAATTTAAGGATTTATAAGGAAAAGAATAAGGCCTTTCATGATAAGAATATTACCAGGAAACACTTTGAGCGTAATAAGAAAGTTTGGCTTTTTGATGCCAAATGTAGACTATTCCTTGGTAAACTCAGATCCAGGGGATTGTCCCATATCTTGTGATGTGACCTTTTCATAATGGGGCTGTGAAAATCTCAGATCCAAAGATCAGGCATACTTTTATAGTTAATGGACAATAACTCAAACTTTGCATTGAGAATCAACACCTGGACCCTCTAATTCACAAAGTTATCCTAATTGAATCATTTTGAGCTTTATTACATCTAGCTATAGATGTAAAATTCAACACTTGTTGGGAGGCAACCAAACGAATTAGGTTAGCTTGTATATAGTTGTGCTATAAATTTGTTTTAGGTTTGGAACTGATTGAAATTCATATAGTTAGAACTCTCAAATTATCAGGTGATACCTATTTTCACTTATGTTTAATACATGCACTAAAGACATTGTATGAAATAGGCATGTGGGGGTAGATAATTCTGATTGAGTCATTTTTAGTTTTCATGTTTTTGTACATATTCTGTTTCATCAAAAATTAGTTTCAAAAAAAATGAAAAAATTGTAAAAAGAAAAAAATGGTGTTTTTAGAGCTTGAGCTTTGTAGATTGAAAATTTTTATTTTGACAATTTACTGATCTTAGGAATTGTACAACCAAAGTCTTTTCGCTTAGACTCTAGAAGTCAATTTTCTGACTTAATCTCAAGTATTTATTGAAATACAAATTTGTTTCTTGAGTCTTTGATGAGATTTGAAAAGGGTATGAGTATGAAAATGCATGTTGCAACACGTGGTCAGAATCAACCAGTTGAAAATTAATATCAATTGGTTGAAAATCAAGTAGACCAAAGAACACCAGTTGAAAATGATTTTCAATTGGTTGATAATCAAAATACACCAGTTGAAAATCAAAACACATTTGTTGAAAATGGAAATACACAAGTGCTTTTTCCTTTGTATTGGTGGTAAATGATTTTTCACTTGAAACATAGTTTTTCAACTTTGGGAAGTAATTAATCCTGAAATTATTTTGTTATCTTCATGTAAGTTCTTTTATTTTCTTTACAAAAAAAAAATTCAAAAAGACAAAAAATTTGGAATTAGAAGAAAAGAACTTAGGAATTAGGAGTTAACTTTAGGAAACGATACTTTAGGACCTGAACACTTAGACTCTTCAGGTCTTCGGGCCTAAACAGCCTGGTGTCCACTAAAATGTGGATCTGTTTCTTAAGTCCTTGCAACATTGAAATTATTTTAACTTAGCTAATAAATTAGGGTGATAAGTACATGACTTATCAACCTGCCCTCTGATTTGAGGGAATTTTTAGTCTAAACCATCTACACACTATTTGCACTAACTCACTTTTCGATGATTTTTATGGAAATTAGGTAGCTAATGAACCTTCTAGGATAGTATAGCTGTCAAGTTGTCGAGGGTAATAACCCATTGGCCAGTTGTCCAGATCCCAGCTACATGACCATACTCTTTCTACTGCCTCTAGGTAAATCTTATATCAGGGAAGCCACCTACTCAGAAAAAGGAAAAAAAAATATATACTCAAAAAAGAAAAAAAGTAGAAAAAAATAGAAAAAGGAGAAAAAAAAAGTCACACTTCACTGCACGAGTATAGCTGACAAGTTGCCATGGGTAACAGCCCATTGGCTGGTTGTTTAGAGCCCAGCTCACAAAAATGCATAAATAATTCCCAAAACACTTAAGGAAGAAGCAGAGAAGTTGGATAAATCAGGGAGATATACACTAGGCTAGCCTTTGTGGTGACACCATAAAAGTTTAAAAGTAGGGAGAAAGTTATCGATTGAAAAAATAAACTTTTAGGCAAAAACTCTTAAGGTCACCTAGGGTTGTAGAAACCTGAAGTCTATTTTAACGGTCACCTAGTGAGTTTATCACTTTTTCATGTTAAAATAGTTAGAATTTGAAGTTCTTTTCAAGTCTTGGGTAGGTTGGGTAGCCATAGAAAGCTGCCTCGAAACTATAAACTCAAAAATAAAAAAAATTAGAAAAGAAAAAGTGGAAAAAATGTATCTTCCCTTTTCAAAATAAGGCAAGGACTTAGGAGGTCTACATTTTAGTAGACACCTAGGCACTATTGAGTCTTCGTAGTTTAGGACCTAAGTTAAAATTTCCTCCTATTAATAAACAACTTATGCCTACGAGATTGAGTACTAATTCTATTTTTATACATAGCATATAGGTTAATTTTGCTAGGGATTTGCAAAAGATAGGCGTGGGGGTATGATGTATACACATCCATTTAGGATAAAATGCCTACTTATGCATTGTCCTAACTTTATAGATGCATTCCATATTATAAATTATAGCATGTGTTATTCTGCATTAGAATAGTTTGTGTAAATTATAGGTTAATTCACGTCCCTTTATGGCCAGGAGAGAAGGAAATTTATTTTGGGGCCTTGGACTGACGATTCGACCATACAGATCTTATTAGGATGACGATCGGAGTCCAACTCCTCCGAAATCATCATGATCGGAGTCCCGTAGCACATTATGCAGTCCGAGGAAGATCAAAGGCCAAGGGGCTAGGTGACACAATTCAGAGCTTTAAACGAAAAATCTGACCGCATGGATGGCTTTGAATCGACGATCGCAGCCAGACAACGTAAAAATCATCTCGATCCAACTCCCATGGAATTCTTAACAAAGGAAAGAAGATGCAAGGCCTAGATAGTGCCACGTGGTGCCATCCAGCCGCCCAACATTGACCGCAACCGCTGCTCTACCTAAAAGAGCTTCTCTGCCAAGCGATCCTAGCCATTGGACCTCAATCCAACGATTGAGATTTAGCTCAGTTGCATCGCTCAACCCTAAGGAACACAACCTTGATGAGATCTCGAGCGTTGGATTGAGATCTGATAGTCAAGAGCTCCTAGCCATGAGATTGCCTGCGCGACCATCTGAGGCCACAACATAGCGATCGAGGATGCCACTCGCAAGCCTCATGTGCTAGTTCGAAATGCATTTAGTGCTCCAAATCTACTAGTGCACGCCACAAGTAAAATTCGATTGCCTGATCAAAGATCAGCGGTAGCCAAGGTGGCAATGTGGTGCTATGAGCGTCGTGTGATCTGTATGCACGTGATAATGTGCAAATGTATGCTTGATCCAACGAGCACTTGAGATCGTGCTAGAATTACGACTCAATCCCTTAAGCTTAAGTTGTTTATTAATAAGAAGAAATTTTAACTTAGGTCCTAAACCACGAAGACTCAACAATGCCAGGTGCCTACTAAAATGTAGACCTCCTAAGTCCTTGCCTTATTTTGAAAAGGGAAGATACATTTTTTCCACTTCTTCTTTTCTAATTTTTTTATTTTTGAGTTTATAGTTTCGAGGTAGCTTTCTATGGTTACCCAACCTACCCAAGACTTGAACAAAACTTCAAGTTCTGAGCATCTTAATGTGAAAAAGTGATAGATTCACTAGGTGGTCGTTAAAATGGACTTTAGGTTTTTACAACCCTAGGTGACCTTAAGAGTTTCTGCCTAAAGATTTATCTTTCCGATCGATAACTTTCTCCCTACTTTTAAACTTTTATGGGGTCAACACAAGGGCGAACTTAGTGTATATCTCCCTGATTTATCCTACTTCCCCGCTTCTTCCCTAATTATTTTGGGAATTATTAGTGCATTTTTGTGAGCTGACCTCTGGACAACCAGCCAACGGGCTATTACCCACGGCAATTTTCCAGCCATACTTGTGCGGTGAAGTGTGGCTTATTTATATTTCTCCTTTTTTTATTTTTTTCTTTTTGGAGTATATATATTTTTTGCTTTTTCTGAGTAGGTGGCTTCCTTGATTTAAGATTTACCTAGAGGTAGTAGAAAGAGTATGTCCATGTAGCTGGGTTCTGAACAACTGGCCAATGGCTGTTTCCCACAACAACTTCCAAGCCATAATATCCTAGAAAGTTCATTGCTACCTAATTTTCAAAAAAATCGTTGAAAGTGAGTCAGTGCAAATAATGTGTAGATGCTTTAGACTCAATGTTCCCTCAAATCAGAGGGTGGGTTGATAAGTCATGTACTTATCACCCTAATTTAATAGCTAAGTTGAAATAATTTCAATATAGCGAGGACTCGAGAAACAGGTCCACAATTTAGTGGACACCCGGACTGTTTAAGCCTGAAGACCTAAAGAGTCTAAGTGTTCAGGTCCTAAAGTATCATTTCCTAAAGCTAACAACTCCTAATGCCTAAGTTCTTGACCGATGGCAGAAATCGTGGTTTGAAATTTTGACTGTCGTTCTTTGTAGTATAGTTGCGAAATCCACTCAACAAAAATAATTTCTAAAATAATGAGACTTGGTGTCCCAATCGTTCATCTCTGGGAGATGCTATGGAAATACAAAATGAATTTCGATCTCGCTCACTCTACTTAAGATCACATGTCAATTTATAATAAGTACGTATGCATGCACGACATGCTATTGCAATAGAAATATAAAATGAGCCTAGGCAACTGATTATCATGTGAAAGATATGGCAGTCAAGCACATGGTGATTTTCACACATAGGCACATATATATAGAAAGATGATTTCATTGATTGCATCAAAGTTATAGAGCATAGATAGTGGAAGGCTTGTAGAGGAATGCTTAAAAACATAAACTACTCGCTAGCAGAAAACGACAGCATACATGAATTTATGGGGGGATTATGCATGCATCATTGGGGGAGAATATGGATCTATACTACTAAGCAGTAATAAGGAAGTAAATATATGAAGAACTATCTACTTAGCTAGCAGAAATAAGGGCATTCTAAGGTGGGCTCCGATGGCCTTTGAGTTGGTTGAGAGGAGGAGGGGTGGCCAATGAGGGTTAGGCCGGCCCTTTGAGAGGAGGAGGTGATCGAAGCTTGGTGTGGAGGTGTGGAATGAGAAGATGATTTTTCGCTTTCGATTAAGTTTTGCAAATGAAATAACGCACTGTTGTAGTATGTAAGTGGTGGAAAAATTGACTAATAAATAATTAAAATAACCACTCAATTAGGAGTGGGTCATATCCACAGGGAGGCAATGGCCTATTTAAACTCGCCAAGGTCAAAAACCAATGTTCACTATTAATTTCATCAAGAAATCAAGCCAAAATCACTTTTCAATCAAGATAAAAAGACTTTAACATGCTGATTTTGCATTTACGAGAAAGGAGGTTCTTTGCATAAAATCACCATAATAAAATAATAATAAATCAAAAATCATTTTTGTGGCAATGGCATGAAATGCAAATACTAATACCACCACAAATAGAGGATTCTACCTCTCTCCTCCTCATGCACGGGAGAGAGGTTCGTTCGAGGAACCCTTCTGGGATTAGGTTGTTTGGAGCAAGGGCTTCGTGGTGGTGGTGGTGGCAGGTTGTGAGATGGCTGAAGTTGGCCGGACGGAGCTTTGGCGAAGGGTTGTTTAAGGCTGTGACTGCAGCTACTGAGGACGGTGACGCGGTGCTGCTCACGTGGGCACGCATGAGCGCACACAGTCACGCACAGGCACATGCGGAGGGGAAGGCATGCATGCTGCTATACGCGGGAGCGTGTAGATGACATGCACGGCTGCAGGAGAAGGCATTGCGGGGGTCGGCGAGGTGTTGAAGGGCGTGCGAAGGTGCTGGCGCGAAGAGGGGAGAAGAGGCAATGCGCACTGAAGGGGCAGATGCACGGGAACGGCGCTGCTGCAGGTGGTGCATAAGTGTGTGCGAGGAAGCTGGTGAAGGAGCACGCACTACTATGCAGCTGCTGCTACTAGACACTGTAGGCTACGGGTGAGGGGAGTTTGGGCAGGTTGTGCAACCGCGCACAGACAGGTGGGCACATTGGGCTACACGCTGGGAGGGTGGCAACTCTCAGCTGCTGCTGGAAGTGTGCGGAGGTGGAGAAGCGGGTGATGGCCTGTGCGTGAGTGTGCTGGCGTGAGCGAGGGGAGGAGGTAACAACTAGCAGTGATGGGTTCTTTTTGGTGGAAAGGAAATAGGGAACAAAAAGAGGAAGAAGATGGAGGTGGTACTCTCGGGAGGTCACACGTCTGGGAACTTTCCCAGACGTCTTAAATGATCATGAATGATTACTGGCGGTGTTTGCTGGCAGTGGTGGTTGGTGAAAACTGCATGACCTTTAGGCACACGCTCGCAATAAGCTGCATAGAGCACTGATGGCGAGGCAGTCTGTCACCCCACCTGCCCACGGTGATGTGGTCTTGTGCACACGGTTGAGGTCGACGGTGGTGGTGTGAAGAAGCTCAAGAGCTTTGTGCAGTGATGAGTCAGGATGGTGGTGGCCTCCTCACTAAGGACACAGGAACCCTTCTTTTATAGTGCAACAGGAGTGTAGGCATAGGCAGGCGTTGGTTTAAGAAGAAGCAACGCAGATCGTGGAAACAGAGATCCATGATTTTTGCTTGCGCATTTAGCTTGCGCACTCTCCTGCATGCAGCCGTTAGAGAAGAAACAAATAAAGAAAATAAATAAGGGGTTATTTATGTGCAAACCCTTAAAAGAAATGTGAAATAAAATAATACATGTAACGCAACCTAAAAGATTAACTATTCTAATGCATGCTACTCTAAATGAATTCTAAGTATGAATGTAGTGCATGGAATATGTAAATAAATGAATACCTAGACTAATCTATTTACATCTTATTTTATGCAATTTATATGCCAATATTAATCTAATTCCTAGGCATTTAAGTAACTAATTAGCCCACAAATATGGGCTCATCGAATGCCCCCATGCCTAGATTTTGCTAGTCCCTAGCAAATTCAAGCAACAACCCAACTCTTCAAGTGGACTAGCTAACCCAACAGTCTTCCTTTAGAACATGTAAGTTCAGACTTTAGACCAAAGGTTCCCAAGTAATTGCTATGTTACAGACTAGGTCGGCTAAAGATGAGTTGCAGGCACAGGTTTCTCTGATTTCCAAATCTACCCTAGGGTTTATTGGTCCTAGAGATTAAAGCATCCTTGCATGTGCATTGGTCTGAGTTATTTAAGGTTGGTTTGATTGCCAACCAGGAAAGAGAGTAAGAAAGTGACCTTTTTATTTTTTTTTAATTAATTTTTTTTTTGTTTGATTCCTCTAAGTTTAACCTTGGATAAGCTATTAGCACGGTCTGTGTCGGATTCATTGTCCCCATCACCAAACCTCGAAGGGTGCCTGGCTTTCGATGCTTCGAGATAGCACCGCCCATAGCAGCCCCAAGAACTCCTGGCAATCAACACTTCGAGATAGTATCGCCCATGGATTTCTAAAGCGAATTCAGGCCTGTGGCAATCAGCTCTTCAAGATAGGGCCGCCCATGGTACCTGAACCGCACAATGCGCTTACATGCCCCCAGTAGGATGGATATCTTAAGAGACAAGCACCAAGGAGGTGACATGTTATCATCGCATCCTCAAAGTGAGTATGTACTCCACCTCTCCTGTGGCAGGAACTCTTCCAATCAACTTATGCTTTCAAACATCTCCTAAGTCAGAACTAAGAGAACTAAAAATTTTTTTCCCAAGAAAGAAATTAAGGTGATCACTATTTACACAAGACCAAGTGTGTGTGAATTGTGGATGCTTTGGTTACGAGGACCCATAAACCAAAAGGTAGAAAAAGACACCAGATACTACCCAGCCTTTAACTCAATCCCTAGCTTCCCTTCCTCAACCTCTAGAGGAATGGTCTGCCACATAACTCCTACTTGAGTTTTTAAGTCTACAAGGGACCCTAAAGGTCTAGAGCTAGTACTTCAACTTAGCTTCTAAAGTCAGACACCTAGAGTCAACATAGTCTAACCTAAAGTTCTGGTCTGCCTAGGAATGCAAGACTTAGCCAGTTAAACTCAATGATGTAAAATGTTTTTTTTTTTTAGGATCAAATGTATGTAATGTAGAATATTTAAATTAAATGCATGAATGTATTATGTATAAATGCTATGTACAGATGCCTCAGGTCCTATCCCCCCTATGCCTTGTTCAAACAATGTCCTCATTGAAAGTAGAAGGACCAAGGGAAGATATTACCTGAGGCGAAATAGAAAGGAGCTAAGGCTCCTCGAGAGTGACCTCGTCAACCAACTGGCCATCCAATGTTACATAAGGTTTTAATCGTTGGCCGTTGACAATGAAGGGAGGTGCTGAAGAGGAAGGATTCTTGATCTCCACAGCCCCATGCGGAATTACTTTGGTGACAATATAAGGCCCATCCCAACGTGATTTCAATTTTCCGGGAACCAACTTAAGTCTGGAATTGAAAAGCCAGACTTGTTGGTTGGGCTCAAAGGTCTTTCTAAGGATGTACTTGTCATGCAAGACCTTAGTTCTCTCTTTATAAGCTTGGGAGGTGTAATAAGCATCATTCCTCAGCTCCTCAAGCTCACTCAAGTCCAGTAAACGTGCTTTACCATCTTACTCTAAATCCATGTTAACACTTCGGATAGCCCAAAGTGGCTTATGTTGAAGTTCAACGGGTAAGCGACACGCTCTCCCATACACAATCCAGAAGGGAGACATACCCAAAGGGGTTTTGTAGGCTGTTCGATAAGCCCATAAAGCGTCATCGAGCTTTTGGGACCAGTCCTTCCTATCTAGCCTAACAGTCTTTTCTAAAATGTTCTTGAGCTCCTATTTGAGACTTCAACCTGGCCACTTGTCTGAGGGTGATAAGGGATAGCAATCTTGTGAGTTACTCCTAAACTCCTAAGTAGCCGATTGAAATGATGGTTCTAGAAATGAGGTCCCCCATCACTTATAGTCGTCTTGGGCCAGCCAAAGAGAGATATGATATTGGCCTTCACAAATTTCAAGACCACAGAGTGGTCATTTGTGCAGGTAGGAATGGCCTCTATCCACTTGGAGACGTAATCCACTGCCACCAAGATATATTCAAATCCATGGGACGAAGGGAAGGGACCCATGAAGTCTATCACCCAAACATCAAAAATTTCCACAAGTTGGATAGGGTGTTGGGGCATCTCATTCCACTTCCCAATCATTCCAGTCCGTTGACATCTGAGACAGGCCTTAGCAAAGTAATGGGAATCCTTAAATAAAGAAGGCCACCAAAAACTAGACTGGAGAACCTTAAAAGCTATTTTCTTAGCACCAAAGTGTCCTTCACAATGAAGCTCATGGCAAAATCTCAACACACTCTGTTGCTCTTCTTCAGGCACACATCATCTCCAAACTTGGTCTTGTCCAATATGAAATAATTCTGGCTCTTCCCAATGAAAGAATCTAGCATGGGAAATGAATCTCTTCCATTTTTTTGCATCCCAAGAGCCAGGGGTTTCTAAAGTGACCAAGTAGTTAACTATATTCGCATACCAGTGTGAAGTCGGTGTTACCACCATAAGGGTTTCATCATGAAATGTCTCGCGAATGTCTCCAGATTGAGAGTCATCAATGGAAGGCGAGATAGGTGGTTAGCCACTACATTTTCTGCCCCTTTCTTTTCACGAATGTCCAAGTCAAACTCTTGAAGTAGAGTTCATCTAATTAAACGTGGCTTAGAATCTTCTTGGCAATGAGATGTTTCACTGCCACATGATCAGTGAAAATGACCACCTTGGATCTAAGAAGGTAAGACCTAAACTTCTCCAATGCAAAAGCTACAACAAGTAATTCCTTTTCAGTGACTGTGTAGTTTTGTTGTGGTTCAGTTAAATTCTTGCTAGCATAATGCAACACATGTGGTTTTCCCTCAACCCTCTGTCCAAGAACAGCTCCCACTACATAATATGAAGCATCACACATCAACTCAAATGGGAGTGTCCAGTCAGGAGCTCGAAGAATAGGCACAGAGGTAAAGGCCTCCTTCAGCATATGAAAAGCCTCGACACACTTTGAATCGAAATTGAAGGAAGATTATTTCGCCAATAAGTTGCAAAGTGGCTTAGAAATTTTGCTGAAATTCTTAATGAATCGCCTATAAAAACCTGCATGGCCTAGAAAGGATCTAATATGTTTAACATTCGTGGACAATGGAAGTTTAGAAATAGAATCAACTTTAGCCTTATCCACTTCCATGCCCCTTTTTGACACAACCTGCCCAAGTACAATGCCTTTCTGTACCATGAAGTGGCTTTTCTCCCAGCTCAGGACTAAACTAGTCTCCTTACATCTCTTCAGCACATTCTCTAAGTGCAGGAGACATTGGTTGAAAGATGAATCGTAAATGGAGAAGTCATCCATAAAAACCTTGACGCACTCGTCAATCATGTTCGAGAAAATGGACATCATACACCGTTGAAAAGTTGCAGGTGCATTACATAATCCAAACGGCATACGCCTAAATGCAAAAGTACCATAAGGACTAGTGAAAGTTGTCATATCCTGATCATCAGGGAAGACTGCAACCTGGTTATACCTAGAATAGCCATCTATAAAGCAGAAATACTTGTTCCCTACCAATCTCTCAAGGATCTGATCAATAAAGGGCAAGGGAAAGTAGTCCTTCTGGGTAGAGGTGTTCAGTTTGCGGTAGTCAATGCAGACCCTCCAACTTGTTGAGGGTCTGGTCACCACTTGTTCACCCTGGTCATTTGTTTCTACCGTGAAGCTTTCCTTCTTTGGCACCACATGTATTGGACTAACCCGTTTGATATCTGCTATGGGATAAATGATCCCAGTGTCCAACCACTTCAGAATCTCCTTTTTAACCACTTCCCTCATGTTGAGATTAAGACATCTCTGCATGTCTCGAAAGGGTTTGATGGAATCATCAGTATAAATGTGATGCATGCAGAGCATAGAGTCTATGCCCTTAATATCAGCAATCGTCCAAGCTATGGCTTCCTTGTGCCTTGATAAGAAATCTAACAAGGCTCCCTCTTGCACTTCAGATAGTGCAGATGAGATGATTACAGGGAGCGTATCATTTGGCCCAAGGAATACATACTTGAGAGAGTCAGGGAGGGGTTTCAGTTCAAGGTTGGGGGCTTGTGTGGTTGAGGGTTTCATAATAGAAGTCCCCATCTCAGGTAGTAGATCTACCTTAGGTAGACATGATGGAGAAAGAGACTCAGTAGAAACTCCAAGTAATTCCTCAAGTTCTACCACATCCCCTTCACATTCCTCCAAGAGATGGGAATGCTTATTTAACATGACATGCTGAAGGGGGTCATCACATAAAATTTCAGGAGTTGTCTCTTCAATCAGATCATCTACCACCTCAACTTGGGATCAATCCTCAAATCCAGCTTGTTTATAAGCATCGAACACATTCAGCCGAATTTTCCTGTTCCCAAAGCCCATTTTTAACACCCTAGTGTGACAATTAATTGAAACATTAGAAGTTGCAAGAATAGGGCGGTCCAAGATGATGGAGGGCTTGGTTGGTTTGTTGGTAGGGTCAGTGTCCAGTACTAAAAAGTCAATAGGAAAAAAGAAATCCTCCACTCTCACGAGGACATCTTCCAACAGGCTCCGTGGTGTCTTCAAAGAACGGCCTGCAACTTGGAGGATTACAAGGGAAGTCTTCAGATTGCCTCCTCCAAGTTGTTCATATACATAGCTCAGAAGGATGTTCATCCCTGCACCCAGATCAAGCAGAGCCTCGTTTATTTGTAGGTCGCCAAGGACCACTGAGATGTATGGGGCTCCTAGGTCCTTAAGTTTCGAGGGTGTCCCATGTTGATAATTGAGCTAATAGAATTAGGCAGACAACCTTTGATTGGACCTATTTCCTTGATTGCCGCTTTTTCGTGCACAGGTCCTTAATAAAGCGGGCATAGGATGGAATCTGCCTGATAGCTTCAAGCAAGGGTCGATTAATTTGCACTTGTCTGAAAGTCTCCATTATTTCATCCATCATATCTTTGGCTCAAGATAAGCCAGTAGAAGTCTGCCTAGAGTTGGACAAGTGCTCTGGAAAGGGCACTCTCGGTCTCTGGGTGGAAGGGTTGTCATGTCGGGTAAGAGGGGGAACAGGGACAACCTTTTCCGGTGAGGTGATTTCAAGTGAAGAGTTGGGCTGCTCTTCTCCAGTGAGGTCGAAAGTCGGAGTGGATGGTTTTTCAAAAGGTGGGACTGTAGGACCATTAGGTTTGGAAATTTCTTTCCTACTCCTCAGAATAGTCACCGCCTAGGCTTGCTCCCTAAACATAACCCCTTTCCCTTTAGGGTTCTCCTTAGATGAACTGGGAAGCTTCCCAATCTCTCTTTTACTCATGGCCTCGACAAGGTGTCCAATTTGTGATTTCAACTCATTGATTGCCTTGTCATGAGATTGGATGTTCATACTTTGATTCTCCTGCATGGCTTTAAGCTCATCCATCTCAGAAGTCTTGGATGATTGGGAAGTCATAGGAGGTTGATTATATTGTTCAGTCTGAAATGGTTGGGGTATGTAATTCCTTGAATTAGAGGCATTCCCCTGTCTCCATGAAAAATTGGGGTGGTTCCTCCATCCCTCGTTATAAGTGTTTGAAAATGGGTCATTACGAGGTCTGGGTCGGAACCCTTGGGTGGCATTCAGGTTCGCCTGTACAAGGTCAGGGAATTGGGAGGCCAAATGACAATCCACAGTAGAGTGCGTATTGCCATTACAAATGGAGCATTCGGAATCTTGGGAAACAGAGGCATTTGGTGTGAGTTGGCTAGGGTTTGCTGTAAGCCTTTCCATGTTTTTGGTTCAATAATTGAATCTGAAAGGCCAAATTCTGGGTATCCCTAGCCTCATTTGCCTCCATCTTTCACTGCATAAGAGTGTGTTTTCTATCCAAATAGGTAGAATTAAGATGGATAGAATTCTTGCTCAAAGTCTCAAAAAGATCCCAAGCCTCATCTTCAGTTTTTGTGAGAAAGGTTCCTGCACAGGCACCATCCACTGTTTTCCTGTGCTTGTCATTTAGTCCAATGTAGAACCTTTCTACAAGCTGCCATCTTGGCACGTGATGATGGGGACATAAGCGTAACAAATCTTTGAAGCTCTCCCATGCATCATGAAATTATTCTCCATCTTGTTGAGCAAAACCTATGATCTCCCTCCTGTAGTGATTAGTCTTGCTCATGGGGAAGTATTTTTTGAAAAATTCTCCCTTCAAGGATTCCTAAGTATCCACTCTACCATCTAGAGTGTGATACCAATGCTTCCCCTTATCTTTGAGGGAGAAAGGAAAGAGGGTTCACATTTAGGCATCATCAGTAACACCCTGCAATCTCACCGTGGAACAGACCTCAGTGAATTACTCCAAATGCCTGTTGGGGTCCTCCCTAGAAGTACCATAGAATAAGGGCAACAAAGATATGGTACTACTCTTGATTTCATATGGATTATCCCCCCAGGTCTCCTCAGTGTATGGCCAGATTGATTGATAGGGATAAAATAATCTCTTAAAGATCGTTGGTTTTCCACAATTCTATTCTCTCTTTCCTTGGCCATCTCTTTTCTCTCTTGGCTAGCTCTCCTAAGGATCCTTTCAGGTTTTGAATTGAACACAAGTTGTCTCCTCAAAGATCACCTACCAAGCATACATAAACAAACACAATTCCAAAGGACTTTTATGACTTTAATCAATTAAGGCCTTTGAGATTTAAGTCTAGTTGTAGATGACAATACAAATTGCCCAAACAATTACGTGCCTATTGTCAACCTACGAAATGCCTTATTGAAGACCTAATTGGAAGTTAGGTACTTTTCCCTAAAGTTCAAAAGGTAAAGTACTCCAAGGATAGAAGATTAAGCGATGCAAGTAGGTCTAAGCCTTCCTTTGAAGCTGTGCTTTCGCGGTTCTCCTTAACTACCCTCAAAATCCATGACAGGGTATCCCCCTCCTTGGAGTTACAAAACCTTTGAGCTTAAGTTTCAAGCACTTTGGTATCCAATGATAGGAGAGTTCTTTCCTAGCAGCTCAAAAGCCTAGGAGTGTCTAAATGCGTGCTTAGTGTGCATTCATCGTAAAAATTTGATTTTTTTTTAACCACAGCACAATATCTCAAATCAACTCCTTAGGTTTTATACGTTCCTCCTTTGATTAGTCCTTTTTCAGAGAATGTGACCATTTGTTAAATCGTTTCAAGACAACTTATGTGGTCTTGTAATTAAGTTCAAAATGCAATGCGTGATCATAATATGAATGCAAAGTAAGAGAATGCATACCTTGCTTTTAGCAATCAACAATGCGAGAATGCACGCAATGCAGAGAAATAAATCTAGAGGTTGCTCATACAAACCTAAATGGTTTGTCCTAAGGGCAGGCAGCTCACTTTTTTTTTTTTTTTAAACTACTTATGCTCAATCAAAATAAAATCAATCCACAAAAGAAAGTAAAAATCTAAATCTAAAGAAAAAGGGAACAGACTCCCAAAAATTACCCAACACAGGCCTAACAAAATCGGGAAACAAACCCCTAAAACTATACCCCAGAACAAGGGTGAGAAAAGAAACAACCAAACTAAACCTAAAGAGTCTACTTTAAATGCTGAATCAAAAGTTAAGAGGAAGATCCTCCTAAATGGTCCTCCGTGCGTTTCTATGCATGTGGGTCAAAACCCACAAGCTCCTATGATGTCTCGGAGGTGGCCGCAAGATCCACCAAGATGCAAAGCTTAGTTCCTCCTCCAAGTAGTGGAAACAAGGTCCACCACAGCGGTGCTGAGGCTGCGACAACCCGTGTGTAATATGTGTACCTCGCACCAAATCAAATAAAACATGTTAAATATGCCTCAATTAAAATGTAAAAAAATAAATAGATAAATCAGAGTTTAACAAGCCTGTTGCTTCCCCGACAATGGCGCCATTTGATGAGACGATTTTCCTCTTTCGATTAAGTTTTGCAAATGAAATAACGCGTTGTTGTAGTATGTAAGTGGTGGAAAAATCGACTAATCAATAATTAGAATAACCACTCAATTAGGAGTGGGTCATATCCACAAGGAGGCAATGGCCTATTTAAACTCTCCAAGGTCAAAAACCAATGTTCACTATTAATTTCATCAAGAAATCAAGCCAAAATCGCTTTTCAATCAGGATAAACAGACTTTAACATGCTGATTTTGCATTTACGAGAAAGGAGGTTTTTTGCATAAAATCACCATAATAAAATAATAATAAATCAAAAATCTTTTTTGTGGGAATGGCATGAAATGTAAATACTAATACCACCAAAAATAGAGGATTCTACCTCTCTCCTCCTCGAGCACGGGAGAGAGGTTTGTTCGAGGAACCCTTCTGGGATTAGGTTGGCCGGAGCAAGGGCTTCATGGCGGTGGTGGTGGCAGGTTGCGAGATGGCCAGAGTTGGCTGAACAGAGCTTTGGCGAAGGGTGGTTTAAGGTGATGGTTGTAGCTACTAAGGACGGTGGTGCGACACTGCTCGCATGGGCATGCAAACCGCACGCGTGGGCACGCACAGGCACGCGTGGGTGCTGCAGACCGCACGCAGGGGCGCTGGAGGTGGCATGCACGCGGAGGAGAAGTTGTGCCTGCTGTTGAACATAGGAGCATGCAGATGACACACGTAGCTGTAGGCGAAGGCGCTGCGAGGGTCGGCAAGGTGTTGATGGGCGAGCGAAGGTGCTAGCGCGAAGAGGGGAGTGGAGACAACGTGTGCTGAATGGGCGGGCACACGGGAACGGTGCTGCTGCAGGTGGCACTCAACTGTGTGCGAGGAAGCTAGTGAAGGATCACGCACTACTGTGCAGCTGCTGCTGCTGGACACTGCAAGCTGCAGACGAGGGGAGTTTGCGTAGGCTGTGTAGCTGTGCACGGACAGGAGGGCGTGCTGGGATGCACGCTAAGAGGGTGGCAGCTCTCAGCTACTGCTGAAAGTATGCAGAGGTGGAGGAGCGGGTGATGGCCTGTACGTGAGTGTGCGGGCGCAAGCGAGGGGAGGAGGTAATGGCTGGTAGTGATGGGTTCTTTTTGGTGGAAAGGAAATAGAGAACAAAAAGAGGAAGAAGATGGAGATGGTACTCTCAAGAGGTCAGACATCTTGGAACTTTCCCAGACATCTTAAATGAGCGTGAATGATTGCTGGCGGTGTTTGCTAGCAGTGGTGGTTGGTGAAAACTGCGTGGCCTTCAGGCACACACTCGCAGTAAGCTGCATAGACCACTGATGGCGCGGCGGTATGTCAACCCGCCTGCCCGTGGTGATGTGGTCTTGTGCACACGGTTGAGGCCGACAGTGGTGGTGTGAAGAAGCTCAAGAGCTTTGTGCAGTGATGAGTCGGGATGGTGGTGGCCTCCTTGCTAAGGACACAGGAACCCTTCTTTTATAGTGCAAGAGGAGTGTAGGCGTAGGCAGGAGTTGGTTGAAGAAGAAGCGATGCAGATCATGGAAATAGAGATCCACAATTTTTTCTTGCGCATTTAGCTCGTGCACTCTCCTGCATGCAGCCGTTAGAGAAGAAACAAATAAAGAAAATAAATAAGGGGTTATTTATGTGCAAACCCTTAAAAGAAATGTGAAATAAAATAATACATGTAATGTAACCTAAAAGATTAACTATTCTAATGCATGCTACTCTAAATTAATTCTAAGTATGAATGCAATGCATGGAATATGTAAATAAATGAATACCTAGACTAATCTATTTACATCTTATTGTATGCAATTTATATGCCATTATTAATCTAATTCCTAGGCATTTAAGTAACTAATTATCCCACAAATATGGGCTCAGCATGGAGTCATGGTGGAGCTCGTGGAGATGGAGGCATACTAAGGTGGCAGTGATGGAAGGTGGAATAGAGCCAGGATTGCATGTAGAATGGATTGGTGCAAATGGCCACCCCTTAGGTCTTTTTATATACCTAAGGGAGACTCTATAGAGAAGTGTGGAACTCTCTAGAGGGAGCTCCAAGTGTGGCCATCCAGGGTGGTTTTTAAATACATCATTTGTGGATCTAAAAATTGAATGGCTCATGGTTGCTAATTTTAGCAACCAAGAGTGGCGCCACCTTGAAGAGAGTTTTAGAGAACTCTAGGTGGGTGTGTGTGTGCATGAATGGGTGTGTGTGTGTGTGTGTGTATGTGGTCGTGCCCTAGATGGCTAAGTGAGCTAGGTTAGGTCCTAATAGGTTTAGGTTAGTGTAGGTCTCGAATTAGAGTTGCAAACCTTAATTTGCTAAGGAAAAAATGAAATTAAACTTAACAAAAGTTTAATTGATGAGTGTGAACATAATTGATAGTGAAATAACTCAATTAGGTTGGGCTTAGGTCAATTGGACTCTCATTGAGTCCAATTGGACTTGTGTGGTTTGAGATTTGAGCTCAATTAGACTCTATGAGTCCAATTTACTAGGCAATTGTAATTGAGGATGATCCAACTCAATTAGGCTTTGTGAGAGCCTATTTAGGTTCTGAGAAAGGTCTAGAGGTGGTGTACTAGGGTTATGGTACGTTAATTTAGCTTCCTAAGGGTTTGGAATTGGGTTTAGGGACCTAGGAACTCAAGATCAAAGTTTGAATTTCAAAACAGGAACTAGAGAGCAATTCCAGACGTCTAATAATAGTATCAGATGACTTATACTCAAAAATCAGAAGTCCAAACTTATTTTCTAGACATTAGTCAGAGTCAGGAGGGATTCAGGGTTCTGTCTTGGGTATTCTGCAGAAATTGGACTTCTGACCAAGTGTCTGAACATCCAATGATACTACAGTCTTGGGTTTGAGGTGTGTGGGTTATGCTAAGGGTCCTGGACATCCAATAACTTATCTAGACATCCAGATAAGAGTTGGAACTAGGGTTTTGAGGCTTCCTAGGGTATGGTGACCTAATCTAAGGGTGGCTAAGGCTTGGGAAGGTTTCTAGGGCTATCTTAGGGCTAGGAATGAACCTAAGTTCTTCATAATTTACTCTGCTTTACTTCTACTTAATAGAATAGCATACCTCAATCCTTTACATTATTTCTCTACTACATTCTATTCTAATCTTCCACTACAGCTCTGATGCAGCACTAGCTTCAGGTCCAGCTCCAGATCTAGCCTCAGATCTAGCTTTTGAGCTTGTTATTTCCTACAATTTATATAATGCGGTTAATTAGTACCTTATATCATTATTTCATGCATATCTAAAGGAAAGCAGTAAGGATGCAAATAATGCTTATGCATGCAATAATTACACTAGCTTATGCTAAGTTCTAGCCTAATCTAGGTCAATTAAGACCTATGATTACTACGCAATCATAGCCCCATGCCTAAATCTTGCTAGTCCCTAGCAAATGCAAGACTAAGTTATTTACAGAAGGGTCCCTAGGGGATTGATTATTTTTATCAAGTGTATGGCTAGAGATTCTTTTCCTTTTTGTGTTCATTCTGGAATCTAGAAATCCAGACAATCGTGAAAGTGCAGCTATGTAGGTTTTGCAACGGATTCAAGTGAAAAACCTGATTTACCTCTAAAGCCTGTACTGGACCCCTAGTAAAATTCTAGTGGGATAGGCAAACTTCTTCCCTCGCGGTATTCGAGATATTCTATGAATTCCACCTTGGCTTTAAGCTTGGGTAGAGAATGTCTAAGGGAAATGGTTGTTTATTTGGTGCTTTAAGATTAGTACTACAGAATCTAGATTCCCAAATTATTAACTCAACTTAGAGAAAGATGAGAAAACTATGCTCTCTTTTGGTTCCTTTGTATTCATTCTCTCTTTCTCTTCTCTTTTCTTTTCTTTTTCTTTTCTTGATCTCACAATCTCACAAGATTTACACATATAATCCATATTTGGTGGTATTACATGGCATTAACATTCTAATCGAGTTCTAATAACCTTAACACTGAGTTGAAATTCCTCAGCCAGTGTTTGGGCGGTCAGAAACATAGAAAAAGTGGGTTAAGGCCATATTTGGTGGATCTCAATTTTATTTGGTGGTATTGCCTCAATGCAAATGAAATAAACATTGGATACTCATAACTCTTTTTTTGCTTTTTCTTTTTCTATTTTTTTTTCTTTTTCTCATTTTTTCATATATAATTTTTTCTAACGCAACACAATCTAGCAACACATTCATGAATTTTATTGTGGAGGCATTATTTGAGATTGGTTTTACTCAAGAGACATTGGGTGACTTATTTTGTGGAAGTGCCTACTCACAGCACCGAGAAAGACGAATAGGACAGTGTATTCCTGACCTTGACACCAGTACCCTCCTTCAGCTGAGGATTCCGTAAAGAATGGTCGTAACCATCCACCTTAGCCCTAGTTTTATAAAACTTGCCCTCCGCATATTTGCTTTGATTGGTGGCTCTTAATATTTCACACAAAATGCATACACAGGAATCAAGAGCGGAAACTATGCCTAATCTCTGAGTATCATTACCTAATAATCTAGAATTTTAGATTCCTTACACTAATCTTAGAGCAGCAGTACTCTCTACTCTCATCTCACACTATTTGGTGGATTTTTACAATAAAATCTACCTGACTCTCAAAACGCTATCCAGGGGTTCAGGAAAAGAAGCACTGCTTCTTCTCGACAGACTAAAGACGTCTATCAGTCGTCATCATGAATCCATTGCAAATCCTACATGTGGGTGTGAAAATTGTACTGGATTACAGATTACAGGAATCAACTAGAGGATAAAGTCACTAATGCACTCCCTTAATAAAAATAATCTTATTCATGAATGCATTATGTATATATGGTATGAACACGTAACCTCTTCCATTGTTCATCATAAAATTCCCTTATTGGGTTACATTTAGCTTGATCCTAAATTTAGAACAAAAGGGTGAGCGGGTGAGTCAGAAATGGCTGTTGCGGATGATTTCTAGCTTCAATGCGAGCATTGGAGGTGGAGTCAGTTGTTCTTATAATTAAGATCCTAAAGTATGTTTAACATGCTGCTCTGAGGTTTTCCTAAATGTTGGCATAAAAAATTTTTTAGTTTTGCTATATATCTACCCCCCCATGCCTAAGTTCTTGCATGTCCTCATGCATGAATATAAAAGAAAATAAATACAGCGGGTAGTAAGTGAGTAGAGGTCACCTGGAATTGCTCCTGAATTTTAATGTTCAATATCAGCCAACCTGATAGTATGCAATATGTAAAAAGGAAATATGCTAAAAGAAAAATATTCTATGTATAAGGCGAGTATGTATAGGGTGATGGGAAATGCGGGTAGATGCTAAGTTTAACACCTCCAGCTAGGCAAAAACTCAATCACACATCCTCGATAAGATGAATGATTTCGTCAGCTGGAGGAGTTTCCTGGGCTATTAATGGCCTGAGGCACTGGCCATTTACAATAGAAACATGGCCAGATTTTGGGTTCATGATTTGGACCACCCCATTAGGATATGGGTGAATCACAACTAATGGGCCAGTCCACTTGGACTTGAGTTTCCCTGCAAAGAGTTTCAGTCGTGAATCAAACAACCCGACCTGCTGGTTGGGCATGAATGCTTTCCTCCGGATGTGGTGGTCATGGAAGGCCTTGGTCTTATCCTTGTATATCAATGCATTCTCATAGGCCTCCTGCCGGATTTCTTCTAATTTGCTAAGCTAGATCTTCCTTTCATGACCTCCCGCATCGAGGTCAAGGTTACATTTTCGCACTGCCCAAAAGGTGTGGTGTTCCAACTTGACAGGAAGGTGACAGGCCTTACCATATACCATGCGATATGGTGACATTCCGAGTGGGGCCTTGTAGGCAATCCGATATGCCCAAAGTGCATCAACTAATTTATCGGACCAGTCCTTCCTGTCTGGTCTAACCATCTTTTGGAGAATCAGCTTAATTTGATGGTTAGACACTTTAGCCTGCCTATTGGTCTGTGGATGATACAAGGTGGTTGTATGGTGATGTACTCCATATTTCTTTTGTAATGACCTAAAGTGGGCATGGGTGAAGTGGCTACCCCCGTCAATAATCAGAGTGTGGGGTGTTCTGAATCTTGCAAAGATGTATTCCCGTACGAAAGTAATGATGGTTTTATGACCAGCTCGTCTCGCCGGGATGGCTTCGACCCACTTCGAGACATAGTCAACAGCTAGTAGTATGTACTCAAAGCCATGCAAATTTTGGAAAAGGCCCATAAAATTGATGTCCCAAGCATCAAACACTTCTACAACCAATATGGGTTGGAGAGGCATCATGTCTACCTTGGTTATGGAACTGACCAACTGGCATCATTTACAGCACTGGGTGTACTCGTGTGTATCTATAAAAGTAGTTGGCCAGAGAAATCTCGACTGCAAAATTTTTTCAACTATTTTCCGTCCCGAGAAATGACCACCACAAGCATCGCTGTGGCAAAAAGATAACACACTAGGGATCTCAGAATTTGGGATGCATCTTCTAATAATCTCATCAGCTCCAATACGGAAGAGCAATGGATCATCCCAGAGGTAGAATTTGGCCTTCCCTGTGAATTTGCGTTTCTGGTCCTTAGATAAATTTATGGGAATCTTGCTTATGACAAGATAGTTTGCGATATCTGCGTACCAGGAAAACTCAACAGAGTGAATTGCCAAAAGGGATTCATTCGAGAATTGATCTGAAATAGGAAGGGAGTATGGGATGTAGGCTGGGTCCAATCTGGATAAGTGATCCGCCACAACATTTTGTTTTCCGACTTTGTCACGTATTTCAATATCATACTCCTACAATAGAAGGATCCATCTGGTAAGATGGGGTTTGGCATCCTTCCTTTCCAACAAATGCCGGAGGACAGAGTGGTCTGTGAAGATGATGACCTTGGACCCTAATAGGTATGATCGAAACTTCTCCAACCCGAATACTATTGTTAGCAGTTCTTTTTCAGTGACAGTATAATTACACTGAGTCTCATTCAGCATCTTGCTAGAATAGTATATGACGAAGGGTTGTTTTTCTCGATGCTGGCCTACAATAGCTCCGATGATGAAATTAGAGGCATTGCACATCATCTTGAAATCAAGAGACCAGCCGGATGGATGGAGAATCAGGGAATCAGGGACAGTGCTTCATAAAGTCTTGAAGGTGTTGAGATATGAGGTGTTAAATTCGAATGGGCTATCAACTACAAGGAGATTCATCAATGGTCGTGCGATTTTTAAGAAATCATGTATAAATCTCCAGTAAAATCCAACATGACCTAAGAATGATCTCATCTGCTTAGCTAAGCAAGGTAGGGGTAATCGTGATATGACTTCAGATTTAGCTCGGTCAACCTCGAGTCCATTGGTAGAGATCATGTTCCCTAGTACAATGTTATCCTTCACCATGAAATGGCTCTTCTCCCATGAGAGTACTAGATTTACCCTAATACATCGCTTCAGGATCTTGGTGAGGATATCAAGACAAGACATGAAGTCATCTCCAAAGACAGAGAAGTTGTCCAAGAATACTTCCATGTAGTCCCCAATCATGTCAAAGATGATGGCCATCATACAATGCTGAAATGTCGCTAGTGCATTGCAAAGGTCGAAGGGCATCCACTTGAAAGCGAATGTTCTGAAGGGACATGTGAAAGTGGTCTTATCTTGATCTTCCGGGTAGATCGCTACTTGATTGTACCCAGAGTATCCATCCAAGAAGTAAAAGAAACTGCATCCAGCTAACCACTCCAAGATCTGATCAATGAACGGTAAAGGAAAGTGATCCTTCTGGGTAGCCGTGTTTAGTTTTCTGTAATCTATGTAAACTCACCATGATGTTGTGGTGCGGGTTGGGATGGATTCACCCTTATCATTTTTTACTACGGTGAGTCCTGCTTTCTTGGGCACTATCTGAATCGGACTCACCCATTGGTTGTCAAAGATTAAGTATATAATGCCCACATCCAGCCATTTGATGATCACCTTCTTAACAAACTCTAGCATGTTCGATTTTAGCCGTCTTTGAGGTTGTCTCGAAGGTTTCATCCCCTTAGCTGTGTAAATGTGATGAGTGCAATACGAAGGGCGAATACTGCGGAGATCAGCAATACTCCACTTTATGGCAACCCTATGGTTTTGTAGCAGAAAAATCAGCTGGTGTTCCTGTTCTTCAGTCAAGTGAGCATTGATAATGACTGGGTATGTCTCACTTTTGCCCAGGAACACATATTTGAGCGAGTCAGGTAAGTGCTTCAATTCAATCAGGGGTAGATCAAACTCAGAAGTGGGGGTGGGAGTTGGAATGGGAGGAGCAAAATCATAGGTGGAAATATGGTGATCCGAATATGTGTGAATTCATGCTAATTTGCCACTTGTATAGTGGTCGGTCATGACCATGTTAACAGAGAACCTGTCTGTTGTAGTCACATCTTCTTGCGTCAACAGGGGCGATTCAATACTGTGTGGATTAGGATAGCCAGAGTGAGGGATGCTATGGTCAGATATACATCCTAGACAATCGGATCCTCAGGGAGATATGTGCAGTGCAGTAGTTGTACAAGCTCTGATACCAATTGAACAAGCTCTGATACCACTTGTAGGATCTAAAATATGGAATATATATATGTATGGCTATGCGCACAAACACTCAAACAATACTAGTAATAAAAAGAAAGATTTGCACCAACAATCAAACCACAGAAGGACACAAAATGTATAGTGGCTCCCCTCCCTTGGGTACTCCCCTACCTAAGCCTCCCAGCTTAGGATTTCTAACTTGATTCCCTCAACCCTGAGGAAATCAATTTACTAACCAAGGTAATTAACGGGTTACCTCAACCCAAGAACAAAAATGGGTTTGTTACAACCTAATGAGCAAATGCTCAAGAACAAATGAAATACAGGTGTAAGAAAGAAAACTCTTACAACTAAGTTCCTAAGCCTCTCAACAAATGTAAATATAATGTTACAGATTTGAGAGCCTAGAAAGGATGCGAATCGTGTTGAATTGATGAACAAAACACGTCAATGTGTTTGCAAACCCGTAGCATGATTGGAAAGCAGCAAACATGATTTCTTCTCTTGAATATGTGGTGGAAAATATGAATTATAGCTCGAGGAATTTTCTTCTCTTTTTTCTTGCCTCTTGTGTGCAAACAAAGAGTCCTAGGGTCATTTTATAGAGTTTAGGACCTAGGATACTCGTCTACTAGACATTGGGATTTAATTCCTAACGTTCATATTGTTGGAATTAATATTTCTGCCATTCTGTTTCGGGCCAACGACTAGCTGGTACCGGTACTAAAGTACCTGTACCGGTACTAGCAGCTCATTGCCACCAGTACATGAGTCCTGGTACTGGTACTCATCATAGGTAACAGTACTTGTGACTCCCAAGTTTGAAATTCCTTAGGCATAGTAACCTACCTGTACCGGTACTCATCATGGGTACCGATACTTGTAAGATTCAGGCCAGAATTAAGACTTCAACCTGTGGCCAACATGTACCGGTACTTATGGTTGGTACCGATACTTGTTCACAGTTTGAGACGAATTCTCAAACTTGTGCCTTACAAATACCAGTACTGATGAACAGTACCGGTACTTGCTTACAAGTACCTGTTTTAAGTGTTTTAATTTATTACGTACTTTGAAAATGTTTGCAATATAAATTCTAATCTATCTCTAACTGATTTTATGATCTAAGTTATGATTCGTTGTTAAGAGGCATATACAATCTATAAATATAAAATCTAAACTAAAGAAACTAAAGGTCGAAGATGATCTTCATCTCCTCGACACATCCTTGTCATCCTCCATGACATGATCTTTTTCTTCTCACCATCATGCCTCCATCATTTCTTGTTTGCCTTGCTCCTTCACCTAAATCTGAAAAACACTTAATGGCAAACATTAATCCATAATAATTTCGTTAACACCAAAACAAGATGTGGAATAAGGTTCCAACAGTAGTCTCAGTCCTGTGTGGATTGAGGTCCAAGAACCCTGATAATGCAGATGAATGAGATATTGGGTCATCACAAAGGAGCCCAATGTTACCATAGTGTTCCAATTCTTCATCTTCACCATCCTCCTCGATACGATCATAGTCGAAGTTCCTTGATGCCCTAAATATGTCAAGTCTAAGTTGCTCATTACCTAGGGCTATCTCCATACACCTGGATGCACAATCAATGTTTGCTCAGGCTGTCGCTAGAAATGGGCGACCCAAAATAATTGGTGCATTACGGAGATTAGGATGGACTTCCATATCCAGAATGAAAAAGATTGCAGGAAAGGAGAATCTGCGGACTTTCATGATCACGTTCTCAACCACCCTCCTCGGTGTTTTCACTGATCTATCAGTCAGCTAAATTGCGATCAAGGTGGGTTTTAACTCCGCGAATAGAAATCGATCATATACGGTGGTGGGAGTTAGGTTGATGGACGAACCCATATCTAGAAGGGCCCGATCAAATGGAGAATCCCACAAGAAGTAGCAAATGTGTGGGGTACTAGGATCTTTCTTTTTTAGAGGTAGGTCAGCTAGAATCACGATGCTAGCCTACTTCGATAGTACCACCTGTCGTCCGATTCTCGATTGTCGCTTCAGGGTACAGTAGTCCTTGAAGAACCTTGCGACAACAACAATGTAATCAATGGCCTCGAGGAGAGGGACTTGAATATGCACTTCCTTGAACATCGATTTCAGGTCCTCAAAATTATGCATATCTTTTTTCTACAGGACATTTTGTGTCAGAACCTTAGGAAAAGGAATGGGAATCTCAAAGTCAAGTGGCCTCTTGCCCTTATCTACCGTAGGTGGCTCTTGAGATGGAGTCAAATCATCCTATGGTGAAGGGTGTGAAAAATCAGGACTCGCCTGCCTAAATGGTGGGTCGTGTTTTTTTTTTCTGCTCCTCAACGAAACAACGTTTGCATTAGCTTGCTGTCCATGAGGTGGTGGAGGAGCGGAAAGGGTAGAGTACGTGGTGTTCTGCATCAAAGGTGGCTGGCCTTGAGCATAACAAGGTGGTGTAGGAGGTGCCTATAATATGGCGTGGGCCTATCCTCGTGGTGCCTGAAACCTAGGTGGGGTGCCCTAGTTCTGCACATATCGTGGGTTGGGGACAGGTTGGGAGGGCAAGGCTTCTTGGGTCCTATACTCCTCTAACAGTTGATTCTACATGTTCTGTATAGTCTGTATCTAGTCGGCCATTGCCTTCATGTTCTGCAAGCCATCCTATATAGACTTTTGCATCGATTCTTGCAACTCCTGTTTCAGTGCCTGTAAATCAACTTGCTTTGGAGGGTGACTGGCAACTTGATGCAACAACTGATAAAAAGAGCGTGATTCCTACTGCTGAGGTAGGAATGGCTACTGCCTAAGGTACATATTCTGTGCATTTCTGTACTATCGGGTCTGGTATTGTGGATATTGATGTTGTCTCTATGAGTTACCTAACCAAGAGAAGTTCAAATGCTAGTGCCAACCAGGGTTATACATCTCTGAGTACGGGTTATTACGCCCGTGTCCTTGAATAGCGTTGACGTCTTCGTAGGCCGATGACGTCTGAGGCATATATTCATCAAGGGAGTATGCGTTATAATCATCGTGTGGTGCATAACCCTGATCATATGGTGCCAAATCGAGATTGTTCGTGGGATCCTGATATGTGGGGTGTCGTGATTATGGAGGAGGTGCATCTCGAGTGAGTAGATTAACTCGAGCAGGAGGGGCTCTAGATGCGTAAGAGGGTCTCGTGGCAGCAGAATTTTAGACCAGATCCTACTGACCTCGAGCTATGTCATCAAGCTTCTTTCCCAGCAACTGCTTGGTGATAATTTCCATATTAGCTTGAATAGACACTGCTTGAGCCTCATGGACACTAACTTGCTACTATCTTGGCCTCTGGAACTGGTTCATTGATGCAACATTCATTGAATTCTTCGCTTGAAGGCGAAATTCCCGCCACTAAATGCATTAGCCAGATACCGATGTGTGTCATCTAGCCCATGGTAAAAAATCTAAGCTAAGTGCCATTTAGGCACACCATGGTACAGGCATTTTCTCAGGAGATCATTAAATCGGTCCCAGGCATCATGGAACTTCTCCTCAAGTCCCTGGGAGAAAGTTGTAATCGCTCGCCTCATCACATTCCTATGACCGATCGGGAAGAACTTCTATAGGAATTCACGTCGTAATTCTGTCCATGTTCCAATCGGCTTCCCGATGGTTTGAACCAGTATGAAGCTTTATCCCTGAGAGAAAATAGAAAAAGCTTCATCAGAATAATTCCAAGATCTACATCCCTGGGTTGAGCCATTTCCACGATTTGACTCAGGTCCTCTAGATGCTGGAATGGATCCTCATTCGAGTTTCAATAAAAGTAATTCTGGATCAGCCCAATTAGATTGAGCATGAGCTCAAATGTGTCTCCACCTATGGGAATCTAGACTAGAGGTGCGACAATCGGCGCTGCCGGATCGTGGAAATCTTGAAGTTGTTCTCCTCATGGTGGATGCTGCATTCTATCCAAAATTTATGAAATGCATCTTGAGGCATCTTTCCTTTAAGCTTAGATTTAGGTGCCATCTGAAACCATGCAACAAAATAGAGTAGGAAACATAATTAGAAATTTATAATTATTTATTTTCATGTGTGCATATAACAACACACTTAAGCCTGCATGTACCGATACTGGTGATTGGTACCGGTACTGGTTGGTTTCTGTTCCAACCAAAAGTTCGAGCTAGTACTGGTATTCATATTTAGTACTGGTACCTTCTCGCTAAAGTAGGCATTGCCGCACCCAAGTAGTACAGGTACCGATGATGGGTACCGGTACCATCTGGTACCTGATGAGAAACAAGTGTAGCAGTAGGAATGGACTTGAGAAAAAGATAAAGACAAGATGTAGAATGACTCATGATATCAAGGTAAGAATATGCCTAGAGTGAAGCTTGGAGGTTATCCTTCATCATCTTTACTAGGGCTTGGAGTTGCTCTTGAGAGGAGAACTAGGGTTTGAAAAGTGTGAAATGAGGCACGTGTTTGCACTTGGCCTCTTTTATATGGGATGGGCCTTGTGCTAGTCACATGACCACTTAAGTGGTTGAGAAAAATATTTCAATCAACAACTTAGGTGTTGAAAAATAATGTAGCCAACAACCTAAGTTAAGTAACCATATTGCAAACAATACCCTGATATTTCCAGTTATCACGGTATGAATAGTGTGGTATAAAAAAAAATGCATGACAAAGCAAAGCACAAAAAGCACACGAAATATATAGTTGTTCCCCTCACTCAGGTACTCCACTACTTAAGTCTCCCGACTTAGGATTTTTAACCTGATTCCCTCAACCCAGAGGGAATCAATTTACTAATAATATGAGGTAATTAACGGGTTACCTCAACCCAATTACAAGATGAAGAACTGAACAAAAGTACAGGTATAAGCAAGATATAAAAAGCTTACAACTATAGTTCCTAAGTCTCCAACAAGTATATTTCTTAACAATGTATGAATTAATCTAATTAGAATACTAATTTGAAAGCGAATGATTAAACAAAGAAGTGCACAATCACCTTTGAAGATTTGTTGCAAGTGAAAAATAGCCTTGAGAAGAATGCAACAAGTCAAGTTCCTTTGCAACTAGAAAATTGGGAAATTGAGGTGTAGGAAAGGAGAGTATTTTTAGCTTGATGATTTTTTGCAAATGATACTCATGGAGTGTTTATAGAGGCCAATAAACACCTCTCCTACAATTACTAGTAGTTAGAGCCAATTTAAGAAGATTAGAATTAACGGCTAGTTGGTATTGGTATTGAAGTTGTGGTACCGATACTTACTACTCACAGTCAGCCCAGTAATGCCTGGGGTACTGGTACTGATCATTAGTACTGGTACTCAATGCATTCTGTTGAGTACCAACAAAGTCACTTGGTACCGATACTTAATATTAGTACCGGTACTTGTGACTCATAGGCAATGAGGCTGTGAACACTTAATACTGGTACTCATGACGAGTACCAGTACTTGTTGTTCACAGTTTGGGACTTACGCCCAAACCTGTGCCTTGCATGTACCGATACTTATTATTAGTACCGGTACTTGCTACAAGTACCTTGTTTTATAAGTTTAAACCAAATTTTAAGGAAATCCTATCTTAGCTATATGATAATATTTTCAAAGAGTCGATCTTTAGTTTCAAAACGAAACATTGAACGTGATTTTGATCCTTAATTATCTCTACTTTGATTTTAACTCCTACGTTAACTTTTTCTTGTTAGGAGACATACAAAAGTTCTAAGATACAGCAAACTAAACAAACTAAAGTCTTCAATCTTCATGCCATCATTACTTCTTTCATCCATCCTTAGATCCTGTTATTTCCTTAAAATAATACTTCAACAACTTGTTAGATTTAAAATGATTTTGTTAACACCAAAACATAAAAGAGAAGTAGAACTAGGTTCCAACATGAGCTTCTAAAGATTGAATGGTATTCCTTAGGTTAGCTAAAACCTTATCTTGGACCTGGTTAACCTGAACCAAATGCTTTGATTCAGGGTTGGATGGGTTTGAGTTCAGTCTAAGGGAGTCAAAAAACTGAGGTTCTTGGTACCCTCTGAGATAATAGGTCATTTTGTATTGTTCATAAAGGGGTGGTGACCCATATGCAGTGTAATCTGGGGAAGGGTAAGAGTTGTAATCAGGATATCCTTTTTGATTGTAGATTGGATTAAATTGATCATTAAAGGGTGGAGATCTATAGTTAGTGTAGTTCAAAGAAGGATAAAAATCAAAATCATGGTGTTTAGGGTTAGACCCTGAACACGAAGTTTTGGAACTGTATCCCTAATCAGAATTATCCCAACTAGTAGATGGGTGAGAATAAGACTGGTTAGGATAATAACCATCATGGGAATAAGTAGTGGCAGGAGGGTAGGAGTGGAAATGTGAGTAGGATGTGGAAGCATCCATGGAAAAGCGGGAGGAAGAAAGGTGCCCTACAGTACAAACAATTAAACCTGTCCTTAAGTGGGAAAGCACAAAGATCTACAGACTCCTAGAACCCATGTTGAGATGAAAGGAATGATTTGATCTACTTCTTTCCAATCAATCCAACCAGTTAGAGGGAGTGATTGGGGAGAAGATTCTTCCCTTGTCTTTCACCTTAGGTTCCTTGAATACCCCCCAACCATGCTCATTTGACTCTACTCCCCTAGCTAAACATCAGATTGAACAGTAGAAGTAGATTAATCGAAAATAATATTGATTTGGGCCCTGAAGAGCAAGTTCAATCCTTAAGGCCAACATCTACTCTATTTCAATTAGGCTTAGGTTTGAATGTGCTTTGGAATGTGATGAGCCCTGGGTTGTGCCCTTAATGATTTATTGAAATGTGTGAGTGCACAACCAGAGTTTTCAAACAAGATTATTTGGACGAGTGGATTTTAGAGTTCAAATCTTGCTTAAGTAGCTTTTAGGATTTGAGTTAAGGTGAATTCAACCAAGTCCAGGAGGCACACCAGAATTTGCAAACATGGGTGAAGATGTTTTCCTTTGAAATCAAAATAAAGTGGAGTGCCTGGTACTGACCTTAAATGTTAACCCTAATGAGCAAGCTACTTGATGAGTTGTTTTTAGTTAAAGTGGTGTGGCCTAAACAACTCAAACATTTAGCCTGACGCACCACTGAATTAGGCACACAAGTGGTTACCTAATTTGATTTCAACTTGAATATGTATTGATGAATGTACCGGTTCCAAAGATTGGGTTACTGGTTGAGTATGAAGAATCAAAAGAGGTTGTGTACCTTTGTGGGATTCTTTTAGATTTTTTTGTTATAAGTAGAGGGTGAGGTAGGTGAAGGTGAAAACCAAACAACCAAACTAAGCCTAGGGTTTATGAGAGCTCCTGGTTAATTAGGGTTTGTGTTATTAGGTGGTGGAATGAAAACTAGTGGGTGGGAGGTAGGGATATACTTACAGAACCTTCATCTACACTTTTCTCTAAGCTAACCACTCTGGCTTGCCTTAGAAGAGTATCTGCAATCACAAGAAGATTAGAGAAAAAGTGAGATAAAAGTTGGGTAAGGTGGTAAATGTGGGAAATCAAAGAGCGTTGCCTCCCCAGCAATGACACTAAAATGTTGAACATGATTTTTATGCTAAAAGTTTTGAGTTGAAAACCCTATCGTTATAGTTGTGCAAAAATCCGTCAAACAAATAATTTAACCAAAACGCTGGTGAGTCCTGAGTCGAACATGGAGAGGAGAACATTTGATCAAAAATTGCATTGGAATTATTATCATGAAAGCAGATTAGCTAGTTGAAATTAATCTACTAGCTATTCTACTTAAAGAATAATCAATAGAAAAGAGAGATCGAGTCTTACAGAGAAAAGAGAGAGAGAGTGCAACAACATTTGATAACCATATAATATCATTACATCTACTTGATACACTAGAAAGCCGTAAATCTACACTAGAAAGCGATAAAAAGAGAAGGGGGTAGAAGTTACCCTCCTCAACGGCTACTTGGAGGACGAACCACGTTGATGGAGCACTCGGACGAGGGTGGTGAGATGCTGGATGAAGAAGGACGAAGCTGGAGGATGAAACAAGGTGACGTTGCAGTGGGATTCGCTTCCCGAATGGCGGTGAGAGGACAACCGCGGGTGCTCCACGAATGGGGGTGAGAAGATGGAAAAATTATATTTATAACTCTAATGGAGCATCCCGAGTTTGGGACAAGCTCGTAGAGCTATGGAGGAGGTGAGAGAAGAAAGGAAGGGATGAAGAATAAGGTGGTAGGGGTGGCCTTTTATAATTATAGGAATGGGGCATAGTGGTCTTTTTACAAGGCTTAGAAAATAAATGTTGGGGTCTTTAGTGACGGATATAAATGTCAATAAGGGTGAGCATTGGAGAAGGGCGCATCTCTTCTCCTTCAGCCATTGAGTGCGCCCACCATGTATAGATCATCTCGGTAGTCCGATCAAGAGATCGAACGACTAAGAAGCTACGAGCACCTCTTGTTCATGCGCATAGCGTGATGACTCTACAATGATTAGTGTTAATATTATCAATTAGAGTCAATTTCGGGGATACTTATGCGATAATGATATATTATAATGGGATGGGGAGCATTGCATGCATATTGCTTGATCTTTACATTTTAATCGCTTAGAATCAATGTTTAATGACCATGTGCACAAGTCCATTTTGAAACAGGTCTCAAATGAGCGATCGGACCGTATGGATGGATTTGGATCGATGAATGGAGTCCAACAGACTTGAAATCACTTCGATCTGACCTCCGTAACTCCCACAACAAGCTCGAGAAATATCAATGGCCAGGGGACAATGCGACATCCTTACGGGCCTTAGATAAAAATTTAATAGTATGGATGGATCCAGTGAGACAATCGCAGTCCAGCAATGTGGGAATCATCGCGATCCAAGCACCGTGGTATCCCCTACAACAAAAAGAAGATGGATGGCCTAGATGGCACCATGTGGTGCCATCTCGGCTGCCCAATGCCGGCCATGAACACCCATCACCGACTCCTCTTCATCCTCATCATAATATCTCAACCATTGGATCAAGATCAAACGGTCGAGAAGCTACCTCCACCTCGCCGCGGAAATTCAAGAACACCACACAAAGGCCCTTGTGGTGCATTGGTGGAGATGCCCACTCTTAAAGAGAGGGTGCTGGTTTGAAACCTACTGCCCCTCAGTTGGGTGCTTGAGGTGTAACGCAGCAATTGGAGCAACGGTAGCACAGCAAGGCACGCGCGAGCACGTGGGGAGCAGCAGTAGCACACAAATGCGTGCACGCAGCACAGCTCATGCTACCGCATGCGCACGTAGCAGAGCGGCGGGGAACACGGGCGTGTGAGGTGTGCGCCAGTGGTGTGCATTGGCGGGGGCTATAGCGATGCTTGTGGTAGGTCTTCAGCGACATCTTTGAATGTCGCTGTTGAGCCAAGGACGAATTTGAGCCTTCTCCTCAAATATAAAAAGGGACCTATCCCTCCCATTTGCATCCATGTTCTACTTAAGCATCTCCAGCACTCCTTAGAGCTCCAAGCAAGGTTGTGAAGATGCCAAGCCGCCGATGGAAGCTCGACCACCACCGTGGCTGCCTTGCATCTCCACTTAGCTTGTTTTTGGTTTATTATTTGTATTGCTTAAGCTTTCATTTGCCATTGTAATTGTAGAACTAAATCATTTATGCAATATATTCTCTATGCTATTATCATATTTGTCTCTTTCGTAATTAGATATTCTCACATCATCTAACCCTATCTCTCTCTCTCTCTCCCCCTCTCTCTCTCCCTTTCTTTCTCTTTCTATTCGATTTGCAAGCGAAGAAATGACCTATTTATGTGACACGAAAGCGACTAAGCAATTCATATTATTGCCTCCTTGTGTTTGACACTTGGACTCACATCTGATTCTTTATTTAAATTTGACATCGTAAACAAGCTACAACGAACCATTTTACATAAACACGTCTAGCGGACATCAATTTTTGGCGCCGTTGCCGAGGAGGCAACGGATCTCTTATTCGCTTTCATTTTCTTGGTCATTATTTATGCTTGTGTTTTCTAACTTGCTCTTCTCCCTCTTCTTGTGGTTGTAGGAACCTTGTGCATCAGCAATGGGAGGTGAATGAGTTGGGTTGGATCGAAAGGAAGCACAAGAAGAAGACCGCCATCGACCCAAAGGCTTGATCTTGTCTTCCCACAATCCAAAGGTAACTTTCCATCCTTGGACCAAGAAATGGTGGTGTTATAAAAAAAACTTGATAGCGAAAATACGCGGTTTGTTAAAATACGTCGTTGTAACGCGTAAATCCGCTTTCGCTCTTAAATTTATAATCCTAGATAGGGAAGTATCTAGGGTCGTCCAAGGAGGCAATATGGTTGCAAAATTGATTCTCTTGCTTGGAATATATCTCAACTTTCTTTTGGTAATTTTTAATATACCATTTTTTTTTTGTTTTTGAACTAAGGCAACATGCGAAATTATGGCGGGAAAAGTGTTTACACTTCCAATTAAGTAAACTACTCTAAAGTGGCAAGTAGAGCCTCTCCCTAAGCTCACTCTAAGCAAGTGGAGGCCTAGAATAATTAGGGAGAGGAAGTGAAGAATGCTGAAAATAAGCAAATAGAAATGCAAACAAGATATGCGAAGAAGGCAACTAGATAATTGATAAAGTGTTTAACAAAAATGCCTAGTAGAGGAATGCTTCTACTACTAGATAATTGAAATAAAGAAAGAAAACACAAATCCTCTAAATAGATGGTGAAGAAGAGGGCTTCTTGCTCCAAGCTTGGTGGCTCCCAAGCTTGAAAAGAATCCTTCAACTCCTTCCTTGCAGTACTCCGCCAAAGTGATGACCTCCAAGGCAAGCCCTAAGGGGGCGTGCCCTAAGTTTCTCTCCAAGGGTAGACGTCCACCCTAAGCTTTTCTCCTTTGCCTGGCCGTCCTCCTTGAAGTGGGAGAGTCCTCCTCCTTGGTGTGGCCCAAGTTGAAGAGAGTGGGGAGAAGAAGGCACCAAAAGGGCTGGTGATGTGCCCCTTTAATCTCCTTCTCTACTCCTTCTTCTTGGCCGTAGGTATAGGTTGTTTAGGTAGAAAATATACTAAGGGAGGATGCCCCAAAATGGTGGTAGGTGGTGGCTTTTTATAGAATAGGATGGGGGGTTAAGGTGCCCCTTGAAATGGAGGGCTAGGATGGAAGGATGAGGGTGGTTGGTGATCCTATGGCTCGGGTGAGTTGGCGCCACCCCAAGGGGTGTTAAAGGGGGTGGTTATGGTGGTGTTGGTGTCTTTTGGTGGTGGAGAGACACCCCCATGTTGGCGCCAACATGGGGTCTTCTAGAAGGGGGGTTAGGTGGATGGTGGAGATGGATTCAAGGAGGATTGTGTGGTGGAGATGAGGGGGGATTTTGGAGGGAAAAGTGGCGCCATTAAGGGGTGGTTATGGGTAGTTTTTGGCGCCACTTTTAGGTGTCTTTTGGAGGTGGTGGGTAGGTTAGGTTGGTGCCAAGTAGGTTAGCTTATGTGGAGCTTAGGTGGAGCTAGTTGGGTGGCGTTGGTAGGTGGGTTTTTGGGGTGGTACAAGCCAAAGAAGTTGGAGCATAGCTAAGCTAAGCTAAGCTAAGCTAAGCTAGCTTAGCTAATGGAGGAGTAGAGGAGAAGGTGTTGGAGCTAGGGTTTAGAGGAAGGAGCTGAGGAGAAGAAGTCTGGAGCTGGAGCTGGAGCTGGAGCTGGCTGCTGCTGAAGAGGCTGGCATGGGGCTACTCTAGCTGGCTTAGCTTGCGAGTTCTTTGCTAGTTGCTAAGCCAAGATAAAGTGAGCTAGCTTCTACCAAAATGAGCTAAGGTGAGCTAGGTCTGGTGCTATCGGGGAGAATCAAGCTGGTTGAGGCAGCTAAGGTAGCTTAGCTCAACTGAGATGAGCTAAGCTGAATCCCCGGGAGCTGGACTTGAGCTTCCTGAGCTGAGATGAATTCTTCTTCAGCTGGCTGGAGTTGAGGGGAGCTAGATGTAGCTGGATCTGAGCTGGGGTGAACTCCTGTCAACTCAGCTGAGCTAGCTAGAGCTCCCTGTGAACTAGTGGGAGCTGAGGTGAGCTAGACTCAGCTAAGTTGAGCTGGATCTGAGCTGACTTGAGCTAGGGTGAGCTAAGGTGAACTCTCTTGAGCTGCCATCCAGCTGAGATTAGCTGAATGGAGCTGGGATGAGCTAACCCTAGTTCAAGTAAGCTAGGTTCCAGCTATGGTGAGCTGGATCAAGCTGGGTTCCAACTAGTCTGGGCTTCTCCTTCACCAATTGCCTTCTTGAGTGCTAGGGTTTTAGGGATCTGTGAATCTGTACATCCCTAACACTCACAAAAACACATTAAAACAATAATAAAAAAATGCAATGCATGCCTATCCTAATTTATGCCTAAATGCAGCCCAAAAACCCATTTGCGGAGTAAAATCTAAGAGCTAGGTTAGTTTTAAAGCATAAAAATGATGATAAACTGGTGTTTATCACACCCCCATGCTTATCTTTTGCTAGTCTCTTAGCAAAACATTAATTTTTTTTTTTTTTTTTTGGAAAACGGAATTTTTGGGAAATCTAATTTTTTTGACTTTTGAGGAGAAAAAGAGATTAAGGGACCTTGGTAGATTAAAACACAGGAGATACGGGATTTGTTGAAGATAAACATCAGGATTTGTTTTTGGATCCAACCATTGGATAGAACGGGATCAATATATCCTCAGAAAATTCACAAATTAACCCCTTGTTAATTCAGATGACTTGAAATGTTTGTTTTTAGGATTTTTCTGGCTCGTGAATCTGATTCGCAACTTGCAAATTCCTTTAAAACCTTGTGTCGGTGCTTGTGAAAAGCCAACCTTAATAAGGACGTGTTATTATTATTATTATTTTTTTTTTTTTCTCCCCCATGCTTATTTTTAGCTTAGTCTTACAACAGATGTGTCGGTATCATCATTCCCATTACCATTCCTCGAGGGGGCTCTGGCGCCAGTACTTCGGGATAGCACTGTCCATGACACCACCCAGGAGCTCACAACCCCAAAACACGATGCGGTGAAAAGGGGCGCTCCAAGCAAACTCAAGCTCTTGCTCCGACGCTATAGGTAGAGCACCGTCCAAGACACTTGAGCTGCTGAAATGCGCTTTAATGCTCCGTCTAAAGATATGAAATATAGATATAGAGCAGCACCGAGGCGATAACATGTTGACATCGTGTCCTCAAAGAAGGTTTTTTTTCCTTTTTCTCGACGGTGGGAACTCAAACCAATGATCTGCTTTAGACTTTTACTAAATCCAAACAAGGGAGTTTTTCAAATTTTTAGTTATTTTTAAGTGTTGGCTTGTGTGTGAAAATTGACACAAGAAGTTTCTCAAGAACCGCAGGTTTTTGAATCAAAAACTAAGTCAAATACTTTCCATATTACAAAATAGGATCAAGTCACCTGAACTATCATGAGTTCAGGTGGAATTTTAGAGAAGGATATCTGATCTAGTCTAAAATAGACCCTGGAATTCTAATGATCAGATCCATATCCTCATCCTTAGTTTGTTAAAGATTAAATCCCATTGTACCAGAAGTGAATTTTTCGACCGTAGTTCCGATTTCAAAATTTTTCCTCAAAAAGTTTTCAATATATTTTTTTTTTTGGTATGCAAGCAGGAAATAAATTGCATGTTTTTAGGCTTTAAACATCCTAAATAGATCATAAAAATTTAAAAACACCCCCCCATGCTTAAGATATGCCATGTCCTCATGCATTAGGAGGGGAAAGGAATCACCTTAGTGAAGAACGGTCAGGTTTAGGATGAATAAAACCTGGAAAAAAAAGAAAAAAGGAAAGCAAGAAAAAGAATGATGGGTTACCTCCCACCCAGTGCTATCTTTTACGCCATTCAGCCGGGCGTGAAGGTATGCACAGAAGACGGAAAATCATGTAAATAATTGGACACTTGGATGCCCGCAAAAAAGGTGTCTTCGTCTAGATCCCTAGAAAATTGATTAGAAATAATATTGGGATCAAAGTGAGATGGAAATTGATAAGTGTGGCCCGAGTCTGGCCATGGTTTTAATTTAGGTTGGGTGCCAAACTCGGGCGGGGTTGGTGGCAGGTCCGTAAGAAAGGGGTCGGGGAAGGAATGGTGAGTTAGTGTGGAAAAATTAGGTGCGTGAATAGTGGGTGGGTTAGGGGGGGTATCAGGAACAAATTTGGAGTCAAGACAAGTTTCCGGATCACAGATCTCGCCGACCACTGAGTCTGAATCAGAGTCCTCAAAAAAACTGTGGTCGGTAAGGGTATCTATTAACATTGTCTCCTCCACCATATTAGAAATTTCAGTATCTGAGTCCTCAAAGAAGTTATCATCATGGAATCTCCTGGAGGATTTAAAAATATCTAAGGTGATAGTTTGGCCTGCACAGTTGATATCCATTTTGCCTGTGTGGCAATTGATATTTGCCTTTGCAGTAGCAAAAAAGGGGCGTCCAAGGATTATCGGGGAGTCCAGTAATGATTCGGGTGCCTCAATGTCAAGAACCAGAAAGTCTGCAGGGAAGACACAATTCTGGACCTTGACTAATACATCCTCGACAATCCCACGAGGTTTGATTGTAGATCGGTCGGCTAATTGCAGGGTAACCTCGACGGGTTTTAATTCACCGATCTGAAATTCTTCGAATAAACTTGTGGGAATAATATTTACAGAGGCACCAAGATCAAGGAGGGCGTGATTAAATGTAGTGTCATCAATAATTACAGAAATTAAAGGCGCCCCCGGATCTTTCATCTTAGGAGGCAGCTTACTCTGTATGACAGAGCTTACTGTCTCCGAAAGATGCACCTGTCCTAGATTTTTGGCCTGCCTTTTAGGAGTACAAATCTCCTTTAAAAATTTAGCATAGGCAGGTATATATTTAATGGCATCTAGGAGAGGGATATTGATATGAACTTGCCCAAATAGCTCCATGAGTTCTTCTGTAGTGGGCTCAGATTTCTTTCTTTTGTTGGTGGTAGGGTAGAGAGCTTGTGGGAAAGGGATAGGAATCTTGTCTTGAGATTTTTGTTGTTCTTTTTCTTCCTGATGGGGAGGTGGGGAGTCAACTTGCACATGTATCTTACCAGGTTCGTGCGAAGGCTCGGGGTCAGTGGTGGTTTTCCCACTCCTCAAGGTAACTGCATGTGCAGTCGGATTATTATTTGGAGGAGGTGGGGGGGCCTGTGATTGCAGGAACCTGGGCGGCTGCTGAGGTGGATTAGGAGGAGGCTGATTTGGATAATGTGGATTTCTGCCCATATAATGGTTCCCTTGGTGATTGGGATTGGGTATGGGTTGGGACGGAAGATGTCCTACAGGTCTTTGCGTGGGAGCAACCCCAATCTGATTGTTCAGATTTGTGATGTTGCGGGTTACTTCCGTCATTTTTGTTTGCATATCCTACAGGGTCCGTAGCATCTGGGCATTGATATCTTGTTGGGATGGCCCAGGATGGAAATTTGGATTCGACCCATACCCATTAAAATGATATGGTTGGGAGGAAACTTGATTATTCCAGGAGTAGTTCGGGTAATTTTTCCAATTGGAAGAATTTTTAGAGGGCTCCTGGATGGCAGAAATATTTTGGGTGGGGTTAAGATCTGGATAATTGAAATTCCCCAGTGAATCATGGGCAACCTCAGAATAATCAGCAGGAGTGGTGTTGAGATTGTGCAAATTTTCTCTTCGTGGAAAGTTAGGTTGGGTTAGATGTGGTTGTGGAGCTTGAATTGATGTGGCGAGTCTTTCCTCAATTTTCTTCTGATTAATATGCATCTGGTCGAGTTTCTGAGCGATCATTTGAAGATCGTCTTGGGCGACTGGGATAGATTGAGCGCCTATTTCATGAACACCAAACTGCGGGTTTTGGGTTCTGCAAAATGTGTTCGTGGAAGCTTGGTTAAATGAGTTTTCACTCATTTCTTCAAATAGATCATAAGCACTTTCAGCATCTTTATTTAAGAAGTTGCCGCCACACGAGGCGTCGACAAATTGTCGGATTTGATCTTCTAATCCATGATAGAAGATTTGCACGAGCTGCCACAAAGGAATCTCGTGGTGCGGGCAACTTCTTAAAAGGTCCTGAAATCTTTCCCAAGAATCATGGAAAGTTTCGCCAGATTTTTGGTGAAAGGTCGTAATAGATCTTCGTAAGGAATTGGTACGACCTATGGGAAAGAATTTCTTGAGGAAGGCACTCTTGAGTTGAGGCCATGTTGTAATGGGTCGGCCAATGGTCCTGAACCAATAAGCGGCCTTATCTTTAAGAGATAATGGAAAAAGCCGCATCAGCCATATGTCTTCTTGCACATTTCGGGAACGGGTTGTCTGTGCAAGAAGAGTTAGTTCTTCAAGGTGGCTGAAAGGGTCTTCCCTAGGAAGGCCATGAAAGTGTTTAATCAGGTTCAGGACGGCTGGCTTGATCTCAAAGTCCCCCTCCGGTATGACCACCCCTGGTCGTTCCTCATAATAAGACGGATCATAGAAATCTTTTAGAGGAACAACAGGCTGCTGACGGGGTGGTGGGTTTGGCCTTGGATTGGCTAGGTTTTGGATGTTCCTAGTCAATGTTTGTTGATTGGAATTTAATTTATTAATCTGATCGGCCATCAATTTTAAAAGATCAGGTAGGGGGTCTTGATGTTGTGTGTGGGGCAACTCAAGATTGGGGAGCTCCAAGTGTGGGAAGTTACTGGTGGTTGGGTTTTGGGTGGAAGGGTTAGAATTAGGGTTAGAGGTGGGGTTAGAGTTAGACGTGGAAGGGTCAGTGGACCTATTTTGTTGTGTTTCCATTTTTTCAGGAGAAGACAGAAAAAGTGGTCTTTTTACGTGGGGGGCGAAATCAAATGGTCCTTCCAAGTGCAGATTTTGAGACCGTCGCCCGTGCATAGAATGGAAGAACGGGGAGGGGAGGAGAAGAGAAAGAGATGAGAGAAAGTGTGCAATTCAAACAAACAAAAACTAGACCTAACTTAATTGTGACTCCCTAATAATAACCTAAGACTTGGTCTATATAGGAAATAAGTAGTCAATAGTGAATACCCGTTCTATCAACAAATCTAGCCAAGTTGCTTAAGGGGAGGTTTGGGCCCAAACGTTTCCCAGGGAAAACCCCAGGTGCTTGTACAAACCCGCGCCTGGTCGTTTGACACGGCCCTCAGCCTGAACACCAGATATAGATGACAGAATTGGTACTAACTAAAGAAAACTTAAGACCTAAATAGCAAGCCTAAGTTGATAAAGCCTTAGGGGTCAAGTTGCTACAAATTTTAATTAGGTCTAGGATTCTATAGTGCACACGGAATGTGGAGGGCGTTTATTGGGTTGTTGCCCTGTTATTTGATTTTTTTGTGTGTGTGCAGGAATTGGAGAGTGGCTCCAATGAAAATCAAGTTGTCACACAATTTTTTTTATATTTTTGTCTTTTAGGATGTGATTTAATTAAATGAATTTTAGGGTTTTTCTCTTTAAGTTTTCAAACAAGTTTGAAAGTTCACAATCAAAGGAAAGACAAGTTGTATGTGTGATTGTATATTTCCTTTTAATTGAGTCTCTAAAGAGAAAGAAGAAACCCTAAACCAATTATCCCTGAGACAGAAATTTAACTACCAATGAATTATTTTTAGCTTTCAGAATTAAGTAGTGGTCCAAACAAGTCAAACAACACCACTACTTTGAAGAAAATCAAACAAGGATTCCAGCAAAGATTTTTGTAAGATTTTAGGAATTTGTTTGATAATAGTTTTGAATTTTTAATTGTACTGGTGTCAAAGTCCAGAAATAATACCCGTGGGTATTATAGACTTTTCAGTATTACCACCGACCTCAGAAAATTTTTATGATTTTATATGAAATGTAGAATTTCACAGGGATTCTAACAAGATAAATTTCACAAAAATTGGATGAGTAGAAAAATTCTGAAAATTCGCGGACAGTAGCAAAATAGGAAGATTAGAGGGTGTGACCCCTCTGTAATCCACGAATTTTTAAAAATTAAATACGAATCCAATTGATCTGAAATTTGTAACAGATATTCCAAACTTAATTGGAAATCACCCTATGAAATTTTATGATTTTAGGAGGCCTGTGGTGTTAGGAATCGATTTTTCAAGTCTGGACAGAAATCTAGACCCGAAAAATAGAACACCAATACTTGCAATGGAATGGTGCTAAAGAAGCATACAAGCAAACAATGATTTTAAAATGCACCACTCTACTTAATTTAAGTGTTTAGGGTCCTGAAAGCCAAGTTTAATATATTTTTGGTAGTTTTAATTAATTATGTGACTAGAAAGAGGAACCAACCTGAATTTTCGCGGGAAGAAAAGGATCTTTAAGCTCTCACTTCCAGATTCCCGCTTTCCCGCTGTAGTTCCTGCACACACAAAAGAAAGAAAGAGAAGGGGATGAGATCCACTTCAAGCAAGAGAAAATGAGTTAATGCAAAGCCGTGCCTCCCCGGCAGCGGCGCCAAAAAGTGATAGCGAAAATACGCGGTTTGTTAAAATACGTCGTTGTAACGCGTAAATCCGCTTTCGCTCTTAAATTTATAATCCTAGATAGGGAAGTATCTAGGGTCGTCCAAGGAGGCAATATGGTTGCAAAATTGATTCTCTTGCTTGGAATATATCTCAACTTTCTTTTGGTAATTTTTAATATACCATTTTTTTTTTGTTTTTGAACTAAGGCAACATGCGAAATTATGGCGGGAAAAGTGTTTACACTTCCAATTAAGTAAACTACTCTAAAGTGGCAAGTAGAGCCTCTCCCTAAGCTCACTCTAAGCAAGTGGAGGCCTAGAATAATTAGGGAGAGGAAGTGAAGAATGCTGAAAATAAGCAAATAGAAATGCAAACAAGATATGCGAAGAAGGCAACTAGATAATTGATAAAGTGTTTAACAAAAATGCCTAGTAGAGGAATGCTTCTACTACTAGATAATTGAAATAAAGAAAGAAAACACAAATCCTCTAAATAGATGGTGAAGAAGAGGGCTTCTTGCTCCAAGCTTGGTGGCTCCCAAGCTTGAAAAGAATCCTTCAACTCCTTCCTTGCAGTACTCCGCCAAAGTGATGACCTCCAAGGCAAGCCCTAAGGGGGCGTGCCCTAAGTTTCTCTCCAAGGGTAGACGTCCACCCTAAGCTTTTCTCCTTTGCCTGGCCGTCCTCCTTGAAGTGGGAGAGTCCTCCTCCTTGGTGTGGCCCAAGTTGAAGAGAGTGGGGAGAAGAAGGCACCAAAAGGGCTGGTGATGTGCCCCTTTAATCTCCTTCTCTACTCCTTCTTCTTGGCCGTAGGTATAGGTTGTTTAGGTAGAAAATATACTAAGGGAGGATGCCCCAAAATGGTGGTAGGTGGTGGCTTTTTATAGAATAGGATGGGGGGTTAAGGTGCCCCTTGAAATGGAGGGCTAGGATGGAAGGATGAGGGTGGTTGGTGATCCTATGGCTCGGGTGAGTTGGCGCCACCCCAAGGGGTGTTAAAGGGGGTGGTTATGGTGGTGTTGGTGTCTTTTGGTGGTGGAGAGACACCCCCATGTTGGCGCCAACATGGGGTCTTCTAGAAGGGGGGTTAGGTGGATGGTGGAGATGGATTCAAGGAGGATTGTGTGGTGGAGATGAGGGGGGATTTTGGAGGGAAAAGTGGCGCCATTAAGGGGAGGTTATGGGTAGTTTTTGGCGCCACTTTTAGGTGTCTTTTGGAGGTGGTGGGTAGGTTTGGTTGGTGCCAAGTAGGTTAGCTTATGTGGAGCTTAGGTGGAGCTAGTTGGGTGGAGTTGGTAGGTGGGTTTTTGGGGTGGTACAAGCCAAAGAAGTTGGAGCATAGCTAAGCTAAGCTAAGCTAAGCTAAGCTAGCTTAGCTAATGGAGGAGTAGAGGAGAAGGTGTTGGAGCTAGGGTTTGGAGGAAGGAGCTGAGGAGAAGAAGTCTGGAGCTGGAGCTGGAGCTGGCTGCTGCTGAAGAGGCTGGCATGGGGCTACTCTAGCTGGCTTAGCTTGCTAGTTCTTTGCTAGTTGCTAAGCCAAGCTAAAGTGAGCTAGCTTCTACCAAAATGAGCTAAGGTGAGCTAGGTCTGGTGCTATCAGGGAGAATCAAGCTGGTTGAGGCAGCTAAGGTAGCTTAGCTCAACTGAGATGAGCTAAGCTGAATCCCCGGGAGCTGGACTTGAGCTTCCTGAGCTGAGATGAATTCTTCTTCAGCTGGCTGGAGTTGAGGGGAGCTAGATGTAGCTGGATCTGAGCTGGGGTGAACTCCTGTCAACTCAGCTGAGCTAGCTAGAGCTCCCTGTGAACTAGTGGGAGCTGAGGTGAGCTAGACTCAGCTAAGTTGAGCTGGATCTGAGCTGACTTGAGCTAGGGTGAGCTAAGGTGAACTCTCTTGAGCTGCCATCCAGCTGAGATTAGCTGAATGGAGCTGGGATGAGCTAACCCTAGTTCAAGTAAGCTAGGTTCCAGCTATGGTGAGCTGGATCAAGCTGGGTTCGAACTAGTCTGGGCTTCTCCTTCACCAATTGCCTTCTTGAGTGCTAGGGTTTTAGGGATCTGTGAATCTGTACATCCTTAACACTCACAAAAACACATTAAAACAATAATAAAAAAATGCAATGCATGCCTATCCTAATTTATGCCTAAATGCAGCCCAAAAACCCGTTTGCGGAGTAAAATCCTAAGAGCTAGGTTAGTTTTAAAGCATAAAAATGATGATAAACTGGTGTTTATCAAAACTCTCTTTTGTTTGTCGAAGAAAAGTACCACCACTAAGTCTTCAACCTGTTAACTTCGAAAAAAATCTTTTTTTGTACTTGGGTTGAGGACATGATTAAAGGACCCTCTACACCTCTACAAATTTTGAAGGGTCATTGAATAGAAGCTACACACCCTATGATCTTCTACAAGGCAGTTTTGATTTTATATAGTCACATAAAAGGCCTTAAAGAAAATCAATTTTCACTAACCGTGTGCCTATACATTTGTGTTGTGTTTGAAGGTGTGAACAAGTGAGAACTTTAAAAGCCATTAAAGCAAGATTTAAATCCTAAAAATCACACATCTTAATCTTGCCTGTGAAGGAACACTTGTTTTGGCATTGGGTCCTTGCACCCAATTGTGCACACTTAATTCTCTCATCCCTCTACTTCTTCCAAACCATGGATTTTAATGCTTACCTTCATTTCCAAACTATCCCTAACATGATTTGTATGCTAACCCAAGTGGGCTATATCCATAGTTTACTTGGGATAACCAACCACCAAGTCAGGGACTTAATCTAGGACCTGAGTACCCAAAATACCTCCCTTATCCCAACTATCCAAATTTTACTCAACATGCATCAACTTCCTATTGGGATACTTCCAACCCACCCACTCAGGGGTATGATCCAAACCTTGAGGATCCTTAACTTGACTCTCCTTTTGATGGCTCTTCTTTTAGGTCCCACCCACCCACTGACCAATTTGATATGACCTACACTTTAGGAGAACACTAAGACCCCTACCCTGCCTTGGACCCTAACCAAGATAGGTCATCTGAATTCAAGGATCCCTCCTACCTGACCTATGGATTGGAAGGGATTTTAGAAAAATCGAAATCAAATGATGATTAGAAACCTTGAAAAATCAAGAATGCTCAAACCTTAATTTGGACCCCTAATGAAGAATCCGACTGGAAGGACTTAGAACCTCAATTATTTTGGAGTAGGACAAAATAGAAAATGGTTCCTCTTGAAGAATTGGACCATGAAAATGATCGAATAGAGGACCCACCCAAGAACTTAAACCCTAGTACAAACTCTAGCACACATCCTCAACCATACCCTCGCAACTCTGATTTAAATACTAAGTAACAAATCCAAGGGAAACGTATGGCACCCGATCAGTTGTTGATAGCCTTCAGTTGGAGTTACAAAAATAGAATCAAGAATCGATTAAAGGGCAACAGGCCATGTTGGATATGTTCCAACAACTGGAGGAAGAGAGCCAAAGAAAACTGTTGAAAACAACCCCTCTTACTGAATCCAGGAAGCAAGGCCCATAATGATCAATTGGGCTACACCTAGTTGTCGAAAATTGGTTCGGTCTACCATTGATACGCCTCCATTGTTGGACAACTCATTAGAAAATGTCATTAAGGATTCCTTAGGGATGGTTCAGGGCAAAAATCAAGAGGAAACTAAGAATTTGGGGGATGATGTCTTTGAATCCAAATCTAATCTTCGCAAGGAAAGTGATTTGGTGAAAGAGACATCCAAAATTGAATATGGGGAGTGGGATTAGAATTCCAAAATAACCAATTTTGAATCATTTGAAACCCCCATCACCAGTTTAGAGGAGGACCAAGGGAAAGAATTTGAGCTAGAGGATGAGATTAGCCATACCTCTAATGCAACCTCAAAAATTGAGTCTGATATGGAAGAGGTTGAAGAAAATATTCTTGGGGTCATGGAATGGGAGGGAATAAGCAATGAAAATCTAGCTGAAGAAGGGATGGATTTTCATTTGGGGAGAGAACTCATGCTTGATTTTAGGGCTCATTGTGAAACTCTTGATTTGGTTACATGCCCTATCAGAATTGAAATCCCGCAACCCAAAGGCATTGGAGTTGATATACCTTTGAGGGATTACAATTTCAAAAGGACACAAGCTAATTACGAAACCTACATCTTTAGTGTCTGACATTTTAGATTCGGGTTGTGCTCGTCCAACTCAACTTCTCTGCATTCCCGTAGACTAAGAGAGGAACAGACACGGGCATGGATGGTACACCATTTGCAGGGTTCCCGTCCTTTAGGGACGGGATTCCACCACAACCTAGTTTTCATCTACGGACTTCAGACTCTGGGTCTAGATGATTTTGTTTTCACCTCCTTGACCCAGACCAGTCTTGTTTATGCATCATGCCTAGCTGAAGGCACTAAACTAAGAGCTTCTTGGGAGGCAACCTAGAAGATTCAAGCAAACTGAATTCACGATTACACCTCAGGTGATTTCTTTCCTTACTCCCTTGCATACATTTATTTTTCCAATGAGGACATTGCCCAACTTAGGCATGGGGGGGTGGTAATTCATAGGATCTGAGTACAAAATTGTCAGCTTGAACTAATTTTATTTATTTATATCAAAATAATAATAATAATAAAATTAGGAAAAGAAAACTTAGGTATTAGAAGCTTGTCAATTTTAGGAAATGATACGTTAGGGACCTAATCGCTTAGACTCTTCAGGTCTTCGGACTTAATCAGTCCAGATGTCAACTAAAATGTGGACTTGGTCTCGAGTCCTCGACACCTTAATTTATTTTAATATGGTCAATAAAGTAGGGTGATATGTGATGGGAACACCATCATGAGCCCTAACTATCTCATTTTGACCTAGAAAAGAGAACAAAAGCTCCTACATAACCTAGAGAAGGGCCTAATTCAAGGAATAACTATTCTGAGAGGAAAATAAGAAACAAAGGGTAAAACTGCAATTTTACCATTGCAGTACATCAATGGGATTTCTTTGTGGCTAAATATAGGTTAATTGGTCTTAACAAGATAAAAAGTGGATTGGTTCAATCAGATATGGGTTAATGTGCAATTTGCGAATTAAATGACTTCTTGTAACCCTAAAACGGGCCCAATTAATTCAATAAGGTTTTGGTCGGGATAAAATTCACCAAAGCCTTCTAAAATTTATGTAAAAATATCCCCTAAGATTTAGAACCTTCAATTTGGGCTTTGGAACCTATTTTGTTCTAAATAAGGGTCCTAATTAATTATTTGCCCTAATTTAGGTTTTTGTGTAAAATTCCCAGTCAAATGTGGTCAAACCCAAAATCCAACTTCACCATTGGATTCCATAGGTCCAAATTAGGTTTGTACAAAAATTTGGACCTAAGGGGAGGTCAGTTTGATCTACTTTGCAAAATAGTCCAACCCAATTACGTTTAGACCCCTAGCTTTTGAAAACCTTGTTGATACCCCCTAGCTTCCTCATCATTCTCTGCAATTAGGTCCCTCTGCCATTACAGTGGAGGAGTCCTACTCCGACAAGGATTCGAGGAAGATTTCTCCCTGATTCCTCAAAGATTCCCTCTGAAATTTGAAAGGGAGATTCTCTGAGGAATTCTCGATCGTGTGAACCCCATCATGCACTCTGATTTGCACCCAATCTCTTGTGCGAACGCACGAGAGATATGCGTATCTCTTGAATTTCCTACTCCGATGAGGACACTTGTGCTTGGAAGCTTGTCTTCCAAGCACAAGGCCCTCTGCCTGTGCCTATAAAAGAAGCCCTAGATCCGACCACTCATTCTCAGCTTGGTTTGGTCAGGAACAACCCTCCAATTTCTTCTCTTCTCCTTCGGCAAAGCATCCAGCGAGCTCCGGCGACATCTCCTCCCACTTCTCGTCGCTCTGCCACAATACTAGTGGCAGAGACATCTCCACCTCATTCATCTGCATCGCGCCGTAACTGCGCATGCACCAAATACCTCTTCGTCGTCGCCGTCACCCCTCTACCGGACCTTCATCTCGAACGACGGCAGGTACGCGCCAGCCACCATCTAGCCTCCCTTCATCCTTAAACTAGGTTAAATCTTTTTCCCTCTCTCCTCTCTTCATTTCCCCCTTCTTTATTTCTATTATCGACCCTCGACCACCGTTGACCACCACCATCTTCTTCACCTTCAGCAGACCACCAGCGAGGTGTCTCCATCACCTCCACACCCTCATCCACCTTGCCAACTACCTTAGAACCTCCACAACCTCCGTTCACTCCCCCCGACCACACCCATCACCACGGCCACAGACCAACCTAGGCACACACGCCTAGGTAGCCCCTCACCCAGCCACCTACCGCAACACCTTTGCTGTGCCACGGTGAAGCCTCCCGCATATTCTAATGAGGCCGCAAGGCTGTGTTGTGTGAGAACAGATTTTGACGTCGATTGCCATTGATGCAGATGTGAAGGAGCTTGCATCCTTCGCTTTAGGCTGCCTCGCTCCAGGAATTCAGGTCTAGGTGACGCGGAGTTATCACGCGCACACATCCACCTAGTGATTGGCTTTGAAAGGGCATTGCAACTGCGGAAATTGAGCAGAGCATCTCCTGCGGGTGCACGAGAAGCGGGTGGGACTTTTAGTCCAACTTCGGAAAGTCCCACCTTAGAAAGTTTGGAGTGAGGTGAGTGGCATAAATTGAATTTGTGTTTTAGTTTCGTTGCCTCCAAACACAAGGTGAGGTCCCCTCACCCACATACCTGCCACGTCCGCGATCCACGCTCCGCGGACCTGGCTTGCCGGCCCCATTTACCCTGCACTCCTCACGCACCACCTATGCTTGTGTGCCTAGACCCGGGTGCGCTTGACCTGACCTGAATACCCGATTATCTCTGGGAGAGCAAGGTGAAGACAGAAAAGAGAGAAATAGTTCGCGGGGGAGGGTAGGGGTAGGTTTTGCACTTATGTGCAAGGAAAGGAAGAAGGAAGAGGAAGCTGAAGCCAAAGAAGGAAAGAAGGAGGAAGCCTTAGGTGCAGCCGCAGAGAGGAAGGAAAAGCAAAGGATGCAGAGAAGAAGGAAGTAGAAAAAGCCAAGGGCAGAGAAAGAAAGCCGAAGGAGAAAGCATGACAGAAGAAGAAAGAGAAGGAAGGAGAAGGCACTGTAGCAGAGAAGGAAGAAGGAAAGAAAGAAGAAGATCTGAAGGCCAAAATAGATAGAAGAGAATCCTAAGAAGAAGAAGAAAGAAGGCATGGCTGAGGAAAAGGCAAAGGCAAAATCAAAGAAGAAAAGAAAGAAGAGAGAAGCTAAAGGCCAAGTAAGAGAAGGAAACCAAGGAAGAAGAAGGAAAGAAAGAAGAAAGAAGTACAGAAGAAGAGAAATCTAAAGAGGAAGCTGAAGAACAAGTCAAAGAGAAGAAGCAATCAAACACTTTTTATCCAATTCTTCCCAATTTCTCTCTTTTGCTACATTTTAGTATTCATAAACTCCTGCTTTATATTTTGAATTAGATTTTGAGTAACTTTAAATTGCATCTATTATTGAGATTAGTATGAATTCCATTTGCTCCCTGTGTTCAACCTCGGACTTAACATTCGAGTAATAAAATTTATTTGTTTTCAAGGCGATTTCAACTATACTACGATGCAGCATTTATCTTTTAAACACCAATCTCACCCTCTGTAAATAATAAGTATACTACTTATCAACCCACCCTCTAATTTGGGGGGGATTTTTAGTCTAAGCATCTACACACGTTTTGCACTGACTCACTTATCAGCGGTTATAATGGAAATTGGGTAGTTAATGAACCTTCTAGGGTGGTATAGCTGGCAAGTTGTCATGGGTAACAGCCCATTGGCAGGTTGTCCAAAGCCTAGCCATAGGACCATTCTCTTTCACTACTGCCTTCAGGTAATCTTAGATTAGGAAAGCCACCTACTTAAAAAAGTTGTCATGGGTAACAGCCTATTGGCTGGTTGTCCAGATCCCAGCTCATAAAATGCACAAGAATTCCAAAACACTTAAGCAAGAAACGAGGAAGTAGCATAATTTGGGGAGGTATACACTGAGTTCGCCCTTGTGTTGACCCCACAAAAATAAAAGGTAAGGAGAAAGCTATCGATCAGATAGATATACCTTTAGGAAACATTTTCTCTTTCGAGTTACCTAGGGGCGTAGAAACTCGAAGTCCATTTTAATTGTCGTTGAGTGAGTCTATCACTATCACAATAAGATGCTTAGTATTAAGAATCCTTTTCAAGTCTTGGGTGGATTGGGTTGCCTTAAAATGTTAACCTGAAATCCTCAACAACAAAAATCTAAAAAAAATATAAAAAATGAAAAGGAAAAAAAAGTATTTGCTTCTATATAGAATAAGGTGAGGACTCGGGCTATCAGCATTTTGGTAGGCAACCCGAGCACTGTTGAGTCTTAGCAAGTTAGGTTCTTAGTAGAAATTTCCTCCAGTTGACATGCAACTTCTACCTAAGTGATCAATTCCTAATTTTAGTTGTAAATAGCATTTAGGTCAAATCTTGCTAGGGACTAGCAAGGGGTGGGCATGGGGGTATGATGACTCTACAATGACCAGTGTTAATATTATCAATTAGAGTCAATTTTGGGGATACTTGTGCGATAATGATATATTATAATGGGTTGGGGAGCATTGCATGGATATTGCTTGTTCTTTACATTTTAATTGATTAGAATCAATGTTTAATGACCATGTACACAAGTCCATTTTGAAACAGGTCTTAAATGAGTGATCGGACCATACAGATGCATCCGGATCGACGAATGGAGTCCAATGGGCTCGAAACCACTTTGATCCAACCTCCATAGCTCCCACAACAATCTCGAAAGATCAATGGCCAGGGGGCAATGCAACATCCTTACGAGCCTCAAATGAAAAATCCAACCATATGGATGGATCCAGAGCCGTGATCACAGTCCGACAGCGTGGGAATCATCGTGATCCGAGCACCATGGCATCTCCTACAATAGAAAGAAGATGGACGGCCCAGATGATGCCACATGGTGCCATCTAGGCCACCCAATGTCGGCCATGAACACCCAGTACCGACTCCTCTTCATCCTCATCATCAAATCTCGACCATTGGATCAAGATCCAACAGTCGAGAAGCTACCTCCACCTTGCCACGGAAATTCAAGAACTCCAAACAAAGGCCCTCGTGGCGCATTGGTGGAGATGCCCACTCTCAAAGACAGGGCGCAGGTTCGAAATCTGCTGCCCCCTCAATTTGGCACTTGAGGCACGATGCAGCAATTGGAGTAGTGGTAGCGCAGCAAGGCATGCGGGCATGCGTGCGGAGTAGCAGCAGCGCACAAGTGCATGCGTGTGGCACAGTGGATGCCAGTGCATGCGCATGCAGCAAAGTGGCAGGGAACACGGGCACGTGAGGCATGCGCCAGCGGGGTGCATGGGTAGTGGCTATGGAGACGCCTGTACCGGGTCTTGGGCAACGTCTTTGAATGTCACTGTTGACCCTAGGATGAATTTGAGCATTCTCCTAAACTATAAAAAGGGACCTATTCCTCCCATTTGCATCCGTGTTCTACCCAAGAAACTCTAGCACTCCTTAGAGCTCCAAGCAAGGTTGTGAAGATGCTGAGCCACCGACAAAAGCCCCTCCACCACCGTGGCTACCTCACATCTCCACTTAGCTAGCTTTTGGTTTATTATTTGTATTGCTTAAGTTCTCATCTGCCATTGTAATTGTAGAACTGAATCATTTACACAATATATTCTCTATTCTATTATCATATTTGTCTCTTCCGTAGTTAGATATTCTCGCATCATCATAATGATTTTCTAACCCTATCTCTCTGTTTCACTCTCTCTCCCTGCCTCCCTCTCTCTCTCCCTTTCTTTCTCATTCTATCTTGTTTGCAAGTGAACAAATGACCTACTTACGTGACACAAAAGCGACTAAGAGATTTATATTATTTTCTCCTTCTGTTCAACACTCGGACTCACATCCGATTTTTTATTTAAAATTGACGTCGTAAGCATGCTACAATGAACCATTTTATGCAAACGTGTCCAACGAACATCACAGTGCCCGCGTTAGATTAGGCATGGATCGACTTGTCATCACACACATTTAGCGTGCTCACTTATCCTCGCCACCACGTATTCGCCTCCACAGTCGCTCATCTTAGATCGGCTGGCCGAATTTTAGTGCATCCACGCGCTTGCTAGATTTAGCTGCGAAGCGCGCCTCGAACGCGATGCTTGCATTGATGAGATGAGCGCGCGACCACTATGCTGAGGCTACTACTTTATCTCATTTATGTTTTAATGCTGATGCATCCTCGTTCATTAGATGAAGATCCAATGGCTGAGGATGTGTGAGCTTGGGCTTCAGTTGAGAGATGCGGCTTACCTTGATGAAATCACAACTATTTGCTGGATGATACAACGGCTGAGATGTGTTGATCATCATGTGAAGAGATGCTGCGAGAGGCTTGGGCTAGTGTTGGGTGGCTGTTCTGGCTTCACGTGGTGCCATCATGGCCGTCCATCTTCTTTAACTTGTGGATGGTGCAACAGATGTCGGATTTGACTGATTTTCATGTTGTTAGGCTATGATTGTCGATCCTAACCCATCTGTGGGTTGGATTTGTCATTAAGTATGGATTTAACACCACCTTGGCCCTTGACCTCTGATCTTTCTTGGACTGTATTTGATACTACGAAAGTCCAATCAAGGCAATCTTGGAGGCGTTGGACTCCGATCGTCGCCCTAATCAAATCTATGTGATTGGATCTTCAATCTGAAGCCCGAAAATGATCTCACCCTATGCCTTGACCACAAAAAGGGGAAATTAACCTATAATTTATACAATCTAACCTAAATGCATGATGGTGCATGTTATGTAATATTTATAATGAATGATGCTCCTATAGCCTAGAAATATGCATAAATAGGCACGTTAGACCAAATAGATGTATGCACATCACCCACTGGCAATGGAATGCACCATTTAAAATCACATTATTTCTTGAAAACATATCTCTCCAGTTGTTTTACCATTTTGTGGTGCCTGATAGTAATATGAAATTTCCAGATGGGATGTTAAGACAACCCATATTACTTATTATTTAATCTTCAAGATGTGATGTAACTTCAATCTCGATGTAAACTCTTAGCACCTCTCCCTTTAAGTGCTTCATGTATGAGTAGAGCTTGGCACATCATGTCCTAAATTTTTGCAATTCCACATCAGTCCCATCGTTGTGGGTCAGCACTTGACCCTGGTTAAGTGTTAAGATGGGAAAATGGAGTAATTGTATATGTGGTAGATGAATTAATGTATTGTAAGTTTTGTGTTGATGTGATGTAAATGTAGAGAGAGTGTTGCTTACTTGTTTTTTATTTAATGTTAGATTATTTTTTATTCTTGTTTTGATGAAAGGTGGAGTAAGTTGGGTTAAATGAGATAGCTAGGTTGGGTTCTTGTAAACTCTTTCGCCCATGTTATTGTTCACTCACCATTCACCCACATCATGCGATATGGGATCCTCTACCACCATGCTCCACATCCAAATGGGGCTAGTGTTTAAGCTATTGACTATTACAACATGTCCTAGTCCTTTTTGCCTCTAGGATCCTTATCTTTTAATGGGTCAATTTTTCTTCATGAGCATCTATATTCTAGTTCTTAGCTCATGTGGAGATGCTTTCATATTCAGTGAAATGTACTTTCTGTATACAGACTGCAATACCTCATGGCACAAAGAAGTTCACTCAGCTATCCCAAGATGCATATGTTAAAGGTACTAACAATATTAAGGGCTTTTCATGTTAATTTAACGGACTACCATGAATGCTGAAGGAAAAGATGGATGGGAAAAAAAGCATAGATGTTCCATGTACAATCTAGTTATATGAACTGGGTATTGTTTGGTAAACAGAATAAGAATAAGGTGGGTTAGTTACAAAATTCCATGTTATTTTTATTTTATCCTTTCCTTATCAATCCCTTTAAAAAGCTCTTCTCCTTATTAAGTGCATGCTACAAATACTTGTATAAGATCCACCTTCTATAATTGATACATGATTTACATCGGAAAAAAGATAAATGGTCAAAATGACACACATTCTATTTTTCTTTCATTTCTTATTGAGACAAAAAAAGATGATTCTTAAGGTCAATAAACATCCATTTCATGAAACACTATCAGAAGGAGCTTGAGATATAGGAGAAAGATGGAGGGAGGCGATCATGGGGTGATAGGGGGAGAAACTGGGACAATGAGGGATGGGCTACATCGATATCGAGGGCATGGAGGTGGAAGGAAAGGAGAGGATCTGTTGCTACTGATAGATGGGAGGCAGGTATGAGGAAGACAGATAGAGGGAGTTCATGGGGCAATAGGAAAATCATCTGCTTCAGATGCCGACATTGTGGTCATATGGTGGCGGTATGTCACTCCCTCATTGTGTGCCTTGCTTGTGGTGGTCACAGCCATAAGTAGGACTCGTGCAAGGCAAAAAATGGGCAGATGAAGGGTCGGTCGAACTTGCACTCTGGAGGGTCGAATTTTAGGTCACAGCCACCACCACTGCCGCCCCCTCATACCTATGGGGACACACAGTCGACGTTGAGGTCCCTATGACAGAGAACATAAGAGTGGCAGAACTGGTACTAAGAGGGGCTCTGATCGGTGAGGTAATGATCGGTAATCCATCTTCAGAAAACCTTCACAAAATGGTAAGTTCTCTATCCCCATCGACCAATTGTTGGCAAATCGCTTCTTCGTCTCCCACACGTTTCATGCTTTTCGGCTTGGGGATGATGGATGTCGAACGCATGCACTTTCAGTCAAGCTCTTTTGAAGGTTTAATGGTGATATGGAGATTAGTCTCCCCCTTTGATGGATCTCTGCTAGAGAGACTGCCACAGAGATTAGGCTCTAGATCTGAGAGACTTGAGATTAAAGGTCTACCACTACACCTAAGATCAAGAGAGGTGGTGGCGACCCTGATTTCTAGGTTTGCTATAATGGCAGAAGATGCAGAGGTTGGCTTGATGGAGGGTGATTGTTGAACGATTACGAACCTACGCTAACGTGTTTGGTTTTGGAAAACCTGTCGTTGTAGTACGAAAGTGAAGAATTCGTGTTCAACAAATAAAATTTATACCGAAAATAATTTCGGGTCGAACACAGGGAGGCTACGTTGATCTATTCCGCAATTATATTTTTTTTAAGATTTTCTTTAAGCAAGGCGTTATAATTACAATGGGGCTATCAAACTATGAGAGAGAGAGAGAGAAAGAGAGAGAGAGAGAGAGAAAGAGAACATGCATTCAATATTTCAATAGTTTATAAAAGTTACACTAGAATGCGGAAAATCAATTACACTATAAAGCAGAAAATTCTACACTAGAAAAGCTGTAAATAAGAATGGGGAGAGAAATGTTATCCTCCTCAACGATTGCTTGGAGGACGAGCCGGACGGGATGACGCCTGGACGAAGGAGAATGAAGCGGGACGAAGGAGGACAAATCAGAAGAACGGGAACGAAGCAGCACGTCGTCGTCGTCGCGGGATCCACTTCCGAAGGGGAACGAAAATTGGACTTTATCTCGCGAGAAGCATCCCGGGTGTGGGACAAGCTTCTCTTGAGCTTTGGAGGGGTAGAGAGGAGAAAGAAGGGATGAAAATTTCGTATGGAGGGGGTCTCCTTTTATAGTTGCAAGGAGTGGGGGCAAAATGGACATTACATCTTCAAAATAATAAATAAGGGGTCTTTAGTGACGGATAAATCCGTCACTAAAGCCCCGACGTGGCCGTCGCCGCCGCGCCCACGCGCGCCCGCTCGGCTGCCCGCGTGCATAACGCCTACGCACGTCCGCGAAGTCTCAGCCTCCGATCACGAGATCGGACGGCTTAAATCGCGTCCGCGCCCGCTGCAACCCGCCCGCCTGCGCATGCGATCGCGCGTTACGCGGGGCGTCCAATCGCGCGTCGGTGCTATCGGGCGCCCGCGACCGCACGATCTCCATCCGATGCTCCACGCGCCTCAATAACCCGCGCCTCCAATCCACTGGCCGCGGCTCGAACCCGCGCCCCGCGCTCGCGTAAGCGCGCTCGACCGCTACGCTGCGGGGCGCGGAAAGTCGAGCGCACGTTTCAAGCGCCGGGCGGCCACAGCCGTTGGATCTCCATCTGACGATGGAGAGCGATCGGACAGGGGCCTTCACAAAATGCCAGCGACCGTTTGGGCGGCTGAGATGGCGCCACGTGGCACCATCTTGGCCGTCCATCTTCTGGAAGTTGTAGATGGTGCCACGAATGTTGGATTAACTCGATTTTTGTGTCGTTGGGCTGCGATCGTCGATCCGAATTCATCCGTGTGGTCGGATTTGTCATCTAAAGTGTGGATTTACACCATCCTGGCCCTTGATCTTCTAGGGTTCCCTAGTCTTTATCTGATGCTACGGATGCCTGATTAGGGCGATCTTGGAGTCGTTGAACTCCAATCGTCGCCCTGATCACATCCATACGGTTGGATCTTTGATCCGAGGCCCCGATAAAATTTTTTCCCTGTCCAAGCACATATAAGGAGACAATTAAACTCCATTTTATTAAAACTACTCTAAATGCGAGATGATGCATGTTATGCAATATTTATATTATGAAATGCAATCCTATGCTTAAGAACATGCATAAATAGACATTTTAAGTAGTGTAAATGTGTTTACATCATACCCCTATGCCTATCTTTTGCTAGTCCCTAGCAAAAACTATATGCTATTTATAAAAGAATTAGGTTAGATTATTTGGACCTGAGTTATTTTCAATCATTAAGAAAATGTCTACTTAGGAACTGAACTTTCAAAGACACAACAGTGCCTGGGTATCAACCAAAATGCAGACCGCCTCAAGCCCTCGCCTTATTCAAAGAAAAATTTCTTTTTTCTCTTTTTCTTTTTTTTTTCTAATTTTTTGGAATTTCAAATTTTAGGGTTTAAGAGTGGATTTCTACGGCCATTCAACTCACCCAAGATTTGATGAGAACCCTAAGTTTTAAGCATCTTATTGTGATTGTGATAGACTCGTTGACCGGCAATTAGAACGGACTTCGGATTTCTACGCCTCTAGGTGACCTCAAAAAGAATTCTGCCTAAAGGTGTATCTTTACAACAGGTAGCTTTCTCCCTACTTTTATTTTTTAACGGGGTCAACACAAGGGTGAATCCAGTGTATATCTCCCTGGTTTATTCTACTTCTCCGCTTCTTCCTAAGTGTTTTGGGAATTTTTAGTGCATTTTCTGAGCTGGGTTCTGGACAACCGATCGATGAGCTGTTACCACCGACAACTTGCCAGCCATACTCGTGCGGCGAAGTGTGGCTTATTTCTTTTTGTTCTTTTCTCCTTTTTGATTTTTTTTTTTTTTTTAAGTAGGTGGCTTCCCTGATCTAAGATTTACCTAAAGGCAGCAAAAAGAGAAAGGTCCAGTGACTGGGCTCTGGACAACCTACCTATGGGCTGTTACCCACGATAACTTGCCAGCCATATCACTCTAGAAGGTTCATTAGCTACCCAATTTCCGTTAGAATCGTCGAATAACGAGTCAGTGCAAAGAAAGTGTGTAAATGCTTAAAACTCAAAATTCCCTCAAATCAGAGGGCGGGTTAATAAGTCGTGTACTTATCACCCAAACTTATTTATTCCAATTATAATAGAATTAAAATGGCGAGGACTCAAAGACAAATCCACATTTTAGTGGATACACAGGCTAATTAAGTCCAAAGACCTGAGGGGTCTTTGTGTTCAGATTCTAATGTAAAATTTCTTAGGATTGAAAAGTCCTAATGTCCAACTAATCCTTCCTCTTTTTTTTTATAATAAGAGAAACAATTTACATGGATTTCACAAGGCTGACCAAATAATTCAAGAATGAATCCACCCCCCCATGCCTAGCTAATGCAATGTCCTCATTGAAAAAGAGACATGAAAGAGAGGGTAGAATATGAAAGATGTCACCTAGATATGAAGCTCGTATTAGCCTTGTGTCTTATTTACAATTGCTGAGTTTAATGCCGTCAGCTAGGCGAAGTCCAGCCAAAGAAGTCACAGAATGGCTAGAGCAACAGAGTCTGAAATGGGTTCTGGAAGATTACAGTCAACAACAGGCTTCAGACATTGACCGTTGACTTTAAAGGTGTTACCCGTCTTTGGGTCAGAAATCTGAACGGCACCATTTAGAAAAATCTGATCAATTATGAATGGGCCATTCCATTTAGATCTAAGTTTACCAGGAAAGAGCTTAAGTTTAGAATCGAATAACCAGACCTTCTGGTTTGGCTCAAAGCTCTTGCAGGAAATCATTTGATCATGTAGAGCTTTGGTTCGAGCCTTGTAGATCTTAGCGTTCTCATAAGCATCATTTCTAAGCTCCTCCAACTCAGATAGTTGGAGTTTCCTGGTCTTCCCAGCTAGATTTAGATCTAGATTGCATTATTTGATTACCCAGAATGCCTTGTGTTCAATCTCTACGGGTAGATGACATGCCTTTCCATACACCAAACGGAATGGAGACATGCCGATGGGCGTTTTATATGCCGTACGGTAGGCCCAAAGAGCATTCTCAAGCTTTTGAGTCCAATCCTTGCGATCAGGCCTAACAGTTTTTTGCAAAATGTTCTTGATCTCTCGATTGGAGATCTCGGCTTGTCCATTCGTTTGGGGATGGTAAGGTGTGGAAATTCGATGATTAACCCCGTATTTGGCCAATAAATTCTGGAATTGGGTATTAGTAAAATGAGTGCCACCATCACTGATGATAGCCCTCGGAATCCCGAACCTACTGAAGATATTTTTCTTGACAAAATTGATGACCACCTTGTGGTCATTGGTTCGGGTGGGAATTGCCTCAATCCATTTGGACACATAATCAACAGCAACAAGAATGTACTGATGTCCAAATGAAGGGATAAAGGGTCCCATGAAATCGATGCCCCAAACATCAAAAATTTCGACAGGAAGAATAGGGTTTAGGGGCATCATGTCTCTCTTAGTTATGCTCCCAAGTGCCTGACATCGAGAACATGACATTGAGAAATCCTGGGCATCCTTGAATAAAGACGGCCAATAGAAGCCAGATTGCAAGATTTTTGCAGCCGTCTTTCTTCCGGAGAAATGTCCACCACACCCAGATGCATGGCAAAACTCGAGTATACTGTTGAATTCATTCTCCGGTATGCACCGGCGAATAATCTGATCAGAGCCGATGCGATGCAGTTCAGGGTCCTCCCAAAAGTAGTATTTGGCCTCAGATTTGAGTCTATCTCGTTGTTGCTTTGTCTAATCTTGGGGGATTTGACCAACGGCCAAATAGTTAACAATGTCAGCAAACCATGGGGAGTGGACACCTAAAACTGTAAGAATGGTTTCATCCGGAAAAGTGTCAGCAATCGGAATATCCGGACAAGAGGAATCACCTAGGAGTCTCGACAAATGATCCACTACCACATTTTGTACCCCAGCTTTATCCTTGATTTCAAGATCAAATTCTTGAAGAAGAAGAATCCAACGAATAAGCCGGGGTTTAGCATCCTTTTTAGCCAAGAGATGTCTCAAGGCCGAGTGGTCGGTATAAACAATAACATGAGACCCCAAGAGATAAGCCCTGAATTTTTCCAAAGCAAATACTACAGCTAGTAATTCCTTTTCAGTAACAGTATAATTCCTCTGGACTTCATCCAGAGTTTTACTGGCGTAGTAAATGACAGAGGGCTTTCGGTCAATTTTCTGACCCAGGACAGCCCCGACCGCGTAATCAGAAGCGTCGGTCATGATCTCAAATGGGGCTATCCAAATTGGTGGTTGCAAAATTGGAGCACAGGTGACTGCCGTTTCAGAAAATCAAATGCCTTTCGGCATGATTCGTCAAAAACAAACGGCGTTTCTTTGGCAAGAAGATTGCTCAAAGGTCGAGCAACCTTCGAAAAATCCTTGATGAATCTTTGATAAAATCTCACATGGCCAAGAAATGATCTGATCTATTTAACAGATGCGGGATGAGGAAGTTTAGTGATAACATCAACCTTAGTTTTGTCCACTTCAATTCCCCGTTCAGAGATTACATGACCCAAAATGATGCCTTCTTGGGTCATGAAATGACTCTTTTCCCAGCTAAGGACTAGTCGTGTCTTGATACATCGCTTAAGAATCATTTCTAAATTAGCCAAACAAGAGTCAAATGATTCTCCGAAAATAGAGAAATCATCCATGAAGACTTCCATAAACTCTCCCACCATGTCGGAAAATATGGCTAGCATACACCTTTGAAAAGTCGCAGGTGCATTGCATAACCCAAAAGGCCTCCTACGAAAAGCAAAGGTTCCGTAGGGACAGGTGAAAGTAGTTTTTTTCCTGATCCCCGGGATGGATAGGAACTTGATTATATCCCGAGTAGCCATCAAGAAAACAAAAGTACTTCTGCCCAGCTAATTTTTCCAAGATTTGATCAATGAAGGGTAGGGGAAAATGATCCTTTTTAGTGGCTGTGTTCAACTTCCTGTAATCAATACAAACTCTCCAAGAGGAAGCTGAATGAGTTGTGACAGATTCACCTCTCTCATTAGTCACAACAGTGATCTCGGCTTTCTTTGGAACAATCTGAACGGGACCTACCCAGGGACTGTCAGAGATTGGATAAATAATTCCTACATCGAGCCACTTGATTTCCTTTTTGACCACTTCTCGCATATTTGGATTTAATCTCCCCTGCATCTGGCAAGAAGGGCGGGATCCATCTTCCAAAGGGGAACGAAAATTGGACTTTATCTCGCGAGAAGCATCCCGGGTGTGGGACAAGCTTCTCTTGAGCTTTGGAGGGGTAGAGAGGAGAAAGAAGGGATGAAAATTTCGTATGGAGGGGGTCTCCTTTTATAGTTGCAAGGAGTGGGGGCAAAATGGACATTACATCTTCAAAATAATAAATAAGGGGTCTTTAGTGACGGATAAATCCGTCACTAAAGCCCCGACCTGGCCATCGCCGCCGTGCCCACGCGCGCCCGCTCGGCTGCCCGCGTGCGTAACGCCTACGCACGTCCGCGAAGTCTCAGCCGTCCAATCACGAGATCGGATGGCTTAAATCGCGTCCACACCCGCTGCAACCCGCCCGCCTACGCGTGCGATCGCGCGTTACGCGGGGTGTCCAATCGCGCGTCGACACTATCGGGCGCCCGCGACCGCACGATCTCCATCCGACGCTCCACGCGCCTCAATAACCCGCGCCTCCAATCCACTCGCTGCGGCTCGAACCCGCGCCCCGCGCTCGCGTAAGCGCGCTCGACCGCTACGCTGCGGGGAACGGATGGTCGAGCGCACGTTTTAAGCACCGGGCAGCCACAGCCGTTGGATCTCCATCTGACAGTGGAGAACGATTGGGCGGGGGCCTTCACAAAATGCCAGCGGCCGTTTGGGCGGCTGAGATGGCGCCACGTGGCGCCATCTTGGCCGTCCATCTTCTGGAAGTTGTAGATGGTGCCACGGATGTCGGATTGACTCGATTTTTATGTCGTTGGGCTGCGATCGTCGATCCGAATTCATCCGTGCGGTCGGATTTGTCATCTGAAGTGCAGATTTACACCATCCTAGCCCTTGATCTTCTAGGGTTCCCTGGTCTCTATCTGATGCTACGGGTGCCTGATTAGGGCGATCTTGGAGTCGTTGAACTCCAATCGTCGCCCTGATCACATCCATACAGTTGGATCTTTGATCCGAGGCCCCGATAAAATTTTTGCCCTGTCCAAGCACATAAAAGGAGACAATTAACCTCCATTTTATTCAAACTACTGTAAATGCGAGATGATGCATGTTATGCAATATTTATATCATTAAATGCAATCCTATGCTTAAGAACATGCATAAATAGACATTTTAAGTAGTGTAAATGTGTTTACATCAGTGATGGACGGGTCTTGAGTGTTATGGTGGATGTCTTCAAATCAAGTTCGATCCCTAATAGATTGATTCTGAGATGTGGGAGTAGCTCTTGGTTGCTACTCTTGAGATTCATTGTGGGTGACGATGCTATGAAGAAGGGGCAGGATAAGTCATCTGGTATGCAAGTTGTTGAAGAGACGAACACACATGTCTTGTGCAGGCCTTCTCCTGACGAGGCACCGGCAACAAAAAAATGCAAGGACCATCACCTTGGGGAAATTGGGAAGATGATGGTTGAGGAGCAAGTGGAATTAGGTAGGAAGGAGACAATGATGCCCATGATTGAAGCTGTGGGGGATCCACAACCAATGGCAGATAACACTAAGATACAAGTGTTGAAAGAAATTTCGAGTAACTCCTTGAAGACCCAACAGAAGTTACAAGAGGTGGAGGGCATAAAATTTGGTACTGGATCTACTACCAAGTCTGGTGTGGGCAGGTCACCCTATAGGCTCAGACAGAGGAGGCCAAAATCTGATTTGCTCCTAGATGAAAACATGGTAGCTGCGATTATGTAGGTTAGTAAGAGCCAAAACCAAAAGAGGGAGGGACCTCAAGAGGGAAGATGAGAATCCTTACATGGAATGTGCGTGGGTTGCGCGACAAAAGCCGGAGTGCTTCTTTGATGAGATACTTGAGAGAGTGGGAGATCGATTGTGCAATCATACAAGAGACCCATATTGAGAATGAATCTGATAGAGTATGGAATGATATGAAGGCTGCGAGGGCGAATGAATGTGTGATGCTTAATGCACATGGCAAGTCTAGGGGCATCGTTATTTGGTGGAGAAGGGCTTGGTTACACCTACTGGATGTACACAAGGCTTGACACTTGGTGACCTACAAGTTCCAAAGACATCAGGGGCAAGATGTCATCTGGATTACTGGTGTGTATGGCCCATGTGCTGCTTCTATGAAAGAGGAACTTTGGGATGATTGGGCTGCAGCTGCAGAACTTATTCAAGGGGAAGCTTGGCTAATAGGAGGAGACTTCAATTGTGTGTTGACAAGAACTGATAAGCCAAATGGTGTCATTGATAGATCCTCTATTGAGTTCCAGCTGGTAGTTCAGTCCCTTGGCTTGAATGAATATCCATCATTAGGAGTTGAGTTCACTTAGCGTAATGGCAATGGCCTGTTGTCGAAGATTGATAGATTCATTGGGAATGCTACTATCCTTGATAGATTCCAACTATCTAATGTTGCTGGACTGGATCGCCCTTTCTCCGACCATACTCCCTTGTTCTGGGACAGTGGTGAAGAGGTCCAAGCAGGCTCATATTTCAAGCTCAGAAGATCATGGCTGAGAGAGCTTGGGTTTCATGAGATGGTTGTCTCATGGTGGAAGACCAAACAAATGGAGGGCTCAGCTACTATCAGGCTTGCCTCCAAGCTGGCTTCTCTACACACTATTCTGAAAGAGTATGGGGCTACTGTGATTACACTAAGGCAGTAGAGGCTTTGAATAAAATTTAGATGTTGGATTCTAAGGAAGTAGCAGGCCCATTATCTAATGAGGAACTTGCAGCCAGAAGAATGTGGCATGGTGTGGTAGTGGAGGAGGATCTCAAACACGAGATGGACTGGAGGGAGACGTCTAGACAGTTGTGGCTCAAGGAGGGAGACGCCAACACAAAATTCTTTCACCTTGCAGCCAACTCTCATAGACGAGTAAATTTTATCTCCTCCATTCTCAAAGATGGGAACATACTATCTTCTATGCAAGAAATAAGAGCTGAGGCTATCAGATACTATACGGATTCATCATGGGCAGCAAAGAGAGGTGGCTGGAGGATGGCTGCGAGTGATGCGCCTAGAGTTACAGATGATCAGGCTTTTAAATTGATAGCTACTATCATTGAGTAAGAAACTATAGATGCCATTAAAGATCTGAACATTGAGGGCTCCCCCGGACCAGATGGTATCTAAGTATTCTTTTATAAAGAAATGTGGAGTGTGATTGGCAAGAGAGTTTGAGAGGGGCAATGTAGGTTTCGACAAGATCAACAAATCTTTTCTCTTTTTGTTGCCAATGACACAGGGGGCTGAGAAATTTTCAGATTTTAGACCGATTTCTTTATCGAACTCCATTTACTTAGTGGTGAGTAAAATATTGGCTAACAGATTGAGAACAGTTCTACAAAGCTTGATCCATCCTGTACAATCTGCCTTTCTACCCAACAGATCCCTCCAAGAATCATTCATTATGGCCCAAGAAATGGTGTGTGGATGGCATAGAAGGAAGTGCAAAGCATTTATGTGGAAAGTGGATTTCCAAAAGGCCTATGATTCGATCTCATGGCCGTACATTTGGGAAGTTTTCAAAAGAAGAGGTTTCCCTCCCATTTGGATCCAGTGGATGAAGAGATGTATCACAACTGCTTCCTTCTCCCTGCCGATGAATGGGAAACCATGTGGCACTTGGATTTAACCCCAATGTGGGGTTAGACAAGGATGACCTTTAGCCCCCTTAATTTTTAGTCTTGCAGTTGACGAGCTGGCAAGATATGCATGCAAATTGACAGAGGCTGGTGTTATAAGAGGCTATTCACTCTCCAGCAGGAGGACTATGGCCTCTATTTTACAATATGCAGACAACACGATTTTCTTTATGGAGGGGTCAATTCCTGCTGCCCATGCTTTAGGACATATGGTGAAGATTTTTGGAGATATTTCAAGTTAGAAATTAAATAGGGAAAAATCTACCTTGATTTGCTTTGGCCTGAATGATCAGGAATGGGACACACTAGTAGCTACGTTAGGAATGCCTCGCTCTAGGTTTCCACTTAAATACCTGGGGCTGCCAATGCGATCCTCAAAACTGAAGAAGAATGATTGGAATGTTCTTTTTGACAAGATCTCTGTCAAGTTGGAGGGATGGAGCAGTAAATTTCTGTCAAAAGGTGGGAGATTGATCCTCCTAAATTCAGTGATTACCTCTATCCTTGTATTCTACTTCAGTATCTTCAAAGCCCCGAAATCTATTTGGAAACGTTTAGATGTAATGCGCAAGAAATTCTTTTGGAAAGGGGCTAGACATGAGGGTAGGTTCATGCAGCCTATGAAGTGGGACCAAATCTGCCGGCCAAAGGAAGTGGGTGGACTGGGGATCAAGGCTCTTAAAGAATTTAATGAGGTTGTTCTGATTAAATGGGCGATCAAGATTTTTTAGGGCAAGGAAGAACTATGGACAGAATTGATCAGAGACTGTTATGGTGGATCAAACAGTGCTTTGAAGAGGTTATATCCAACCAAACCATCCCCTTTTTGGAGATCGGTCATCGTAGCAATTAAGAGCAATTGGCAGTTGATGCATCCCAAGCTTGGAGATGGCTGTTGAACGTATCGAATTGCTACGCTAACGTGTTAGGTTTTGGAGAACCTATCGTTGTAGTTTGAAAGACAAATAAAATTTATACCGAAATTGAAATTCCGGATCGAACACAGGGAGGCGGACGTTTAATTTAAAAACTACACATTTCTTTTTATTTGTCATGAAGTATTCAATTTAAAACTATCTAATTATTTACAATAAATAGAAGAGAGAGAGGGTAAGAGAGAGAGAGAATATTACACATAGAAATCAAAATGAGATGTAGAATAAACAAAGAATTTATCATTAAGGAGATTGTTCATTACAACTAGAAAGCATAAAACAATTGCACTAGAAAGCGATAAATTTACTCTAGAAAGCATTAAAAGAATGGAGGGAGAAATGTCCTCCTCGACGATCGCTTGGAGGACGAGCAGAACTACTCTAGAAAGCAGTAAATCTAGACTAGAAAGCAGTAAAAAGAATAGGGAGAGAGAAATCCTCCTCGATGGTCGCTTGGAGGACGAGTCGGATAGGACGATGCCTGGATGAAAGAGGACGAAGCAGGACGAAGGAGGATGAAGCAGAAGAACGGGAACGGAGTAGCATGCCATCGTCGTCGCGGGATCCACTTCCGAAGGGGGATGAAAATTTGGACTTTATCTCGCGAGAAACATCCCAGGTGTGGGATAAGGTTCTCTTGAGCTTTGGAGAGGTAGAGAAGAGAAGGAAGGGATGAGAATTTCGTATGGAGGGGGTCACCTTTTATAGTTGTAAGGAGTGGGGGAAAAATGGTCATTACTGTTGGTGCTAGAGCACCACGATCATTTGTTTTGATGATAACAAAATACGTGTCATTTAATATTTGCGCTTTGAGTCCTAGATTTCAGGTCAATCGCAAATGGATACGTGATTAGACGGAGTTCTAACTCGCATCCAGGACGGATTGGAGGGGCTCGATGGAGAGCAGAAGAGATTCGCGAGGAGCGATAGATTGAAGATGGAAGGAAATGAAGAATATGATAGATTTCCTTCTTTTGTACTTGTTGTATTTTTCGTTTCTTTTGTTGCTCTTTATTTCCTTAGAAAATTATGTTAAAGAGCCTCAAAGTACCCTAACAGTAGTCCTAGGAACACCTGCACAACCCTAGGATACCTAGGTTTCCTGTAGAGAACTTAGAAAACTAATATAGGGTTCAAACAGAGTTTCCAGACGTCTAATTCCCAAATCAGACGTCTGATAAAGTATTTTAAGACATCTGACTGTTGTTTCAGACGTCTGATAACTGTTAGGCTGGACATAGCTAGTTCTGTCTAATGAAATCAGACGTCCATACCTTAGACCAGACGTCTTAGGAGACGTCTGATGGATTTGCCAGACATCCAATTAGTGGACCGTTGGCTGGCTTAGCAAACACTCAAGATTATGACCGTTAGAGCCTTACCAGACGTCCTAAGGCCTTTCCAGACGTCTGATAAATGACCGTTTTGCCTCGGTTGACCCAAAATCTCTTCTCAGAGATTTTCTAGCCGTTGCAACATTTGGAAAATCCATTCCCACAGTAAAAGTAGGTTTCCAGACGTCCAGACATAGTGCCAGACGTCCTATATGTCGTCTGATGGACTTGCACTAGAACCTTGTTTAGATCTGATCCAAGTCAGGAAGAGACCCGCCCAAAATCAGACGTCTGACCTTGGAATCAGACGTCTTAAAGTGAACTTCCAGACGTCTGATGCTAGAATTAGACGTCTGATAAGCCTGTCAGAGTAATGATTGTTCCTGATTTCGGGCTGATTCTCTTGGGCTTTGTTCCCAACGGCTATAGAACCCTTCCTAAGCCTTCCAAAGCCTTCCTAAGGCCTCTATAAATAGAGGGGAACCTTTGCAACACAAAAACACTAAGAACACACACCTAGAGACACCAAGATACACAAGAAACAATTTGTATTACACTTTCTACTCTCTTGTGTCCTAGCTAGCTCTTGCTTTCCAATCTCAAGTTCCTTCATCTTGAGAGCATCAAGCTGTTGCGCACCCACTCTCCCGCCGTAGTCCACGAGAGCGAAGTTGCGCCGTCGCGTGGCTCACTTACTGCGTCATCAACTCGACGCACTCCTTGCAAAGGGGAGTTTCCTAATTCCTATAGAAGCTAGGTTTATAATTACTTTGTTGGCTCTATAGGACTTATTGTTCCTTTTATCTTTGTTATTTGGTTGGGTATTCGCTTTGCGAATTCCCGTCTCCTCCGTGAGACAAAATCCTCCTCGTGGAGAGAAGGGGTTGAGGTACGCTACCCTCGTTTAAGTAGCGTGGTTGTATTGAGGTTGAATCACCCTCGTTTAAAGTGATTCGGTTTAGTGGATTTTGATCAACTTGGTTGATCGGAAAATCCTAACTCGAGAGGGTTAGGTGGTGGTTTTCACCCGGTTTGGGTTTCCACCTAAAAATGCTTTGTGTACTTTATGTGATTGCTTATTTGTGAGATTATTTATATTTCAATTCCGCATTTTTTACGTTACGCTAATCTCACCCCCTCCAAGCCCGAACTTTCAATTACATCTTTAAAATAATAAATGAGGGGTCTTTCGTGACGGATAAATTTGTCACTAAAGCCCCAATGTGGGCATAGCACTCACGGCCACATGCGCCTCCTCAGCTACCCGCGCTCAACACATCCGCCCACGTTCATCAGATCTCAGCCTTATGATCGCGTGATTGCACAGCTTAAGACGCGCCTGACCAGCTCGCTGCACGCCCGCCCGGCGCGTTCGATGCCGCATGACGTCACGCGTGCAATAGTGCGTGAACGCTATCGGGCGCGCGCGGCCATTGGATTGTGATCTGACGATTGATAATAGCTTGCCCGCTCGCTTCAGAATTCGCTTGGCGAGGCTCGAATGCGTGCCAGTGCCTCGCGATAAGGCGTTGGACCACTGCGCTACCTCGCCCAAAAGGTCGTGCGGATGATTTCAACGAGCCGCATCCATAGCCGTTGGATTGAGATCCAACGGCGGAGAGGGAACGGGTGCGGGGTCTTCAGAGAATGTATGCGACCGTTTGGGCGGCCGAGATGGCGCCACGTGGTGCCATCTTGGCCGTCCATCTTCTGGACTTTGTAGATGGTGCCACGAATGTCGGATTGACTCGATTTTTGCGTCATTAGGCTGCGATCGTCGATCCGAATTCATCTGTGCGGTCAGATTTGTCATTTGAAGTGCGGATTTACACCATCTTGGCTCTTGATCTTCTAGGGTTCCTCGGTTACTATCTGATGCTACGGATGCCTGATTAGGGTGATCTTGGAGTCATTGAACTCCAATCGTCGCCCTGATCACATCCATACGGTTGAATCTTTGATCCGAGGCCCCGATAAAATGTTTTCCCTGTCCAAGCACATAAAAGGAGACAATTAACCTCCATTTTATTCAAACTAATCTAAATGCAAGATGATGCATGTTATGCAATATTTATATCATGGAATGCAATCCTATGCTTAAGAACATGCATAAATAGAAATTTTAAGTAGTGTAAATGTGTTTACATCATACCCCGATGCCTATCTTTTGGTAGTCCCTAGAAAAAACTATATGCTATTTATAAAAGAATTAGGTTGGATTATTTTGGACCTGAGTTATTTTCAATCATTAAGAAATTGTTTACTTAGGAATTGAACTTTCAAAGACACAGCAGCGCCCAAATATCAGCCACAGACTGCCTCAAGCCCTCGCCTTATTCAAAGAAAAATTTCTTTTTTCTCTTTTTCTTTTTTTTCTAATTTTTTGGAATTTCAAATTTTAGGGTTTAAGAGTGGATTTCTACGGCCATTCAACTCACCCAAGATTTGATGAGAACCCTAAGCTTTAAGCATCTTATTGTGATTGTGATAGACTCATTGACCAGCAATTAAAATGAACTTCAGATTTCTACGCCTCTAGGTGACCTCAAAAAGAATTCTACCTAAAGGTGTATCTTTACAACCGATAGCTTTCTCGCTACTTTTATTTTTTTATGGGGTCAACACAAGGGTGAATCCAGTGTATATCTCCCCGGTTTATTCTACTTCTCCGCTTCTTCCTAAGTGTTTTGGGAATTTTTAGTGCATTTACTGAGCTGGGTTCTGGATAACCGGTCGATGAGCTATTACCACCGACAACTTGCCAGCCATACTCGTGCGGGGAAGTGTGGCTTATTTCCTTTTGTCTTTTTCTCCTTTTCTTTTTATTTTTATTTTTTATTTTTTCTTTTTTTTTTTAAAGTAGGTGGCTTCCCTGGTCTAAGATTTACCTAAGGGCAGGAAAAAGAGAAAGGTCCAGTGACTAGGCTCTAGACAACCTACCTATGGGCTATTACCCACCATAACTTGCCAGCCATATCACCCTAGAAGGTTCATTAGCTACCCAATTTCCATTAAAATCGTCGAACAACGAGTCAGTGCAAAGAAAGTGTGTAGATGCTTAAAAACTCAAAATTCCCTCAAATCAGAGGGCGGGTTGATAAGTCGGGTACTTATCACCCAAACTTATTTACTCCAATTACAATAGAATTAAGTTGGCGAGGACTCAAAGAAAAATCCACATTTTTGTGGATACATGGGCTGATTAAGTCCAAAGACCTGAAGGGTCATTGTGTTCAAATCATAATGTAGTATTTCCTAAGATTTTCTTAAACCCAAGTTCTCTTTCCTAATTCTATTTTTTTTTTTTAATAAAAGAAAATAAAACAAATCTATGGAGCTGACGAATGAATTCAGAGATGAATATCCACCCCCCCATGCCTATCTAATGCAATGTCCTCATTGTATTAAAAAGACATAAAATAGAGTGGAAAAGCGTAGAAAGCACTTGAATTGCGTGAATGTCAAGTTCGCTCTGAGATGAAAACTAAAAAGAACTATATATGTGCTGAGTTCAGTGCCTTCATCTAGGCACACTATACAAAGAAAAGAAATGAAGAATTCACAAGTGCAGGTCAGAATCAGAATGAACAGAAGAATCCTCTGACATGTCAGCAGAGGTCCACAGATGTGGAGCAGATTGTGGTGTAGACCCATCCCCTATAATCGAGAATATCTTAGGTTCTGGATAAAAATTACCCAAAACCTAAAATCAGAATGCAAGTGCGGTCGAGCCTGCGATTTATGAGGATGCAACCCAAGACCAAAAAGTCGGGTTACAGAGAATTGAAGCTCAAAAGGATAATCGTTGAATGTGTGCTTGAGTTTGACATCCTCGAAACAAATGTCGTAAGGGTTCTGATTTGATGGTTTCAGCTTAAAAGGAACCCTTCGACTCAATCTTCCATTTCCTCCAAAATTAACTTCCCAAATCAAAACTTCCCAACTCCTATCCTCCTCATTCAGCATATCAAATTCCAGGACCTCTTGTATATTAATCACCCTGTCTGAAATCTCCAAGTTTAAATGATGTGGCAGAATCAGAATTGACTTGGGTCTAATTATCTTAGAAACAAAATTATCGATAAGCTCAACAGGGTGTAACTGATAATCAGGGCATTGAATTGATTCCTCCATAAAATGTGATTCTGGATCCATAATGTGTGCCCTAATAAGATTAGTTTCCTCAATTATTAGGCTATCAAATGATCTATCAGATTCCTCAGGCCCAATCGTCTCACAGAAATCGTGTTCAGAAAACTCGCGTGAGACTTCGCAACTTGAATATTCGCCATCAAAGAAATCAGGATCCGTATCAATGTATGTCCCAAAATCATTTGTCACTTTCTGTTCCAAGGAGATATACGTTTCCTCGTAACCTGACTCAGGGATCTCAGGTGAAGAAATCTGATCTTCCTTAATTGGTTGCTTTAATTCAATCTGGTCAGCCTCATAACATGTGTCCCCCCAAGCAGGTGCTTGAGCAAGTTCTGTCCTTGGCTTTCCTGAAGAGGGTTCATCCTGGGAATTATCTCAAGATTGAATCAAAGCAACCACGAATCTCATCCACAATTTTGCTAATTTCCCGAGTAGAAACTCACTCGGGTTCTTATCCTTAACATCTTGGAGCCAATCCAACAAAGACTTGTTTAAATCATCAATCATTTCAATCAGGGGCTCCAATCTCTTAATGCAAGGTATTGGCTGAACTTCTAAAGATTGAATGATATTCCTCAAGTTAGCCAGAACCTTATCTTGAACCTAGTTAACCTGAAACAAATGAGTTGGTTCAGGGTTGGGCGGGTTTGGGCTCAATGCAAGGAAATTAATGAATTGAGATTCGTTATACCCTTCCTGATAATAGGTCATTTCAGATTGTTCACAAGGTGGTGATGACCTAAAGGCAGTGTAATCAGAGGATGGGTAAAGATCGGTGTATCCTTCTTGATTGTAGATCATATTAGGTTGTTCATGAAAGGAAGACGATCTATAATTGATGTAGCTCTGAGAAGGATAGAAATCAGAATCAAAGTGTTCAGGGTTAGACCCTAAACACGGAGGTCTGGAGTTGTATCCCCAATCTGAATTATCCCAACTAACTGATGGTTGATTACAGTACGAGTCGGGATAATCGTCATGTTGAGAATAATTCACAACAGGAGGGAAAGAGCGGGAATACGTGAAATATGTGGAAGGATTCATGAGACACGGGAGGAAGAAAGGTGCCCTGCAATACAAACAATCAAACCTGTCCTTAAGTGGGTTAGCCTACAAACCTACAGACTCCCAAAACCCATCTTGAGATAAAGGAACGATTTGATCTACTTCTGTCTGTTCAATCCAACCAGTTAGAAGGAGGGACTGGGGAGAAGGTTCTTCCTTCGGCTTGCGCCTCTGGTACCTAGTGTACCCCCCAGCCGCGATCGTTTGATTTTGCTCCCCTAGCTAGACATCAGATTAAATAGTAGAAATAGACTAATCAAAAATAATCTCATTCTGGGTTCTGAAGAGTGAGTCCAATCCTTAAGGCCAACGCCTACTCTGTTTTATTTAGGGCTAGGTTTGAATGTGCTTTGGAATGTGATGGGCCCTTTAAATGGGTTGTGCCCTTAATGATTGATTGATTTGTGTGTGCATGCACAACCAATGGTTTTCAAGCAAGATTGTTTTTGATGCGGTAGATTTTAAAGTTCAAATCTTGCTTAGTAGCTTTTAGGATTCAACTTTAGGTGTTTTCAAACAAGTTTCGTTGGCACACCAGGTTTTGCAAGCACAGGTGAAGATATTTTTCTTTAAAGTTTAAAAAGAATGTGGAGTGCCTGGTAAATCCCTAAGAGTTGATCCTAAGTGGCAGCTACTTGATAAGTTGATTTTATTTGAAATGGTGCGGCCCAATCAACTCAAACAATTGGCCTGATGCACCACTTAATTAGGCACACAAATGATTACCTAATCTGATTTCTACTCAATTATGTGTTTGAATGTGTGTATCGGCTCCTAAGATCCGTTTACCGGTTGAGTTTGGAAAATCAGATGAGGTTGTGTACCTCTGTGAGATTTTTTTTTTTAATGTGGGGGTTGGGGTGAGTATGGGTGTCAAACAACAAACAATCTAACCTTAGAGTTTATAAAAACACCTAGGTTGATTGATGTTTGAATTATTATGTTGTGGAATGAAATCTAATGGGTGGGAGGTGGGGGATAACTCACAGAACCTTCCACAGCACTTTTCTCTGATCTATCGCTTTTGCCTATCTTGAAAGAGTACCTGCAATTACAATAAGAAAGGAGAAAAGTGAGGTAAATGATTTGTAAGTTACAAAACGCGAAGAGAAATCAAAGAGCGTCGCCTCCTCGGCAACGATGCCAAAATGTTGAACGTATCAAATTGCTACGCTAACGTGTTAGGTTTTGGAGAACCTGTCGTTGTAGTTTAAATCGAATGTCCGCCTCCCTGTGTTTCTTTTTATTTGTCACGAAGTAATTCAATTTAAAACTATCTAATTATATACAATAAATAGAAGAGAGAGAGAGGGTAAGAGAGAGAGAGAATATTACACATAGAAATCAAAATAAGATGTAGAATAAACAAAGAGTTTATCATTAAGGAGATCGTCCATTACAAATCGAAAGTATAAAATAATTACACTAGAAAGCATTAAAAGAATGGAGGGAGAAATGTCCTCCTTGACGATCGCTTGGAGGACAAGTAGAACTACTCTAGAAAGTAGTAAATCTATACTAGAAAGCAGTAAAAAGAATAGGGAGAGAGAAATCCTCCTCGATGGTTGCTTGGAGGACAAGCCGGACGGAACTATGCCTGGACGAAGGATGACGAAGTAGGACGAAGGAGGACGAAGCAGAAGAATGGGAATGGAGCAACACACCGTCGTCGTCGTGGGATCCACTTCCGAAGGGGGACGAAAATTTGGACTTTATCTCGTGAGAAGCATCTCGGGTGTGGAACAAGCTTCTCTTGAGCTTTAGAGAGGTAGAGAAGAGAAGGAAGGGATGAGAATTTCGTATGGAGGGGGTCTCCTTTTATAATTGCAAGGAGTGGGGGCAAAATGGTCATTACATCTTTAAAATAATAAATGAGGGGTCTTTAGTGATGGATAAATCCGTCACTAAAGCCCCAACGTGGGCGTAGTACCCTCGCCCACGCGCGCCTCCTCAACTGCCCACGCTCAATGCATCTGCCCACGTTCATTAGATCTCAGCCGTCCGATCACGAGATCGGAAGGCTCAAGACGTGCCTGATCCACTCGCTGCGCGCCAGCCCAGCGCGTGCGATGCTGCGTGATGCCGCACGTGCAATAGCGCGTGAACACTATCGGGCGCATGTGGCCATTGGATTACGATCTAATGGTTGATAATAGCATGCCCGCTCGCTTCAGAATTTGCTTGGCGAGGCTCGAACGTGTGCCAGCACCTCGCGATAAGGTGCTGGACCGCTACGCTGCCTCGCCCAAAAGGTCGCGTGGATGATTTCAACGAGCCCCGTCCACAGCCATTGGATTGAGATCTAAAGGCAGAGAGGGAGCGGGTACGGGGTCTTCAGAGAATGTATGCGGCCGTTTGGGCGGTTGAGATGGCGCCACGTGGTGCCATCTTGGCTGTCCATCTTCTGGATGTTGTAGATGGTGCCATGGATGTCGGATTGACTCAAGTTTTGCGTCGTTGGGCTGCGATCGTCGATCCGAATTCATCCATGCGGTCGGATTTGTCATTTGAAGTGTGAATTTACACCATCCTGGCCCTTGATCTTCTATGCTTCCCCAGTCACTATCTGATGCTACGGATGCCTGATTAGGGCGATCTTGGAGTCTTTGAACTCCAATCATCGCCCTGATCACATCCATACGGTTGAATCTTTGATTCGAGGCCTCGATAAAATGTTTGCCCTACCCAAGCACATAAAAAGAGACAATTAACCTCCATTTTATTCAAACTAATCTAAATGCAAGATGATGCATGTTATGCAATATTTATATCATGAAATGCAATCGTATGCTTAAGAACATGCATAAATAGACATTTTAAGTAGTGTAAATTTGTTTACATCAATGGCCAAGACTTCAGTCTATGGAATGAACATTGGTCACCATTGGGTATCCTAAAAGAGTCCTACCCAAGAGCATATGCAGCTGCCGCAGACAACGATGCCCCTGTTTGCAGCTTGTGGTCAGATTCCGGTGGCTATTAGAGGTTTGAAGGGCCTGAAATTTGTAGAATGGGTACCCAGCAGTGGGAGGAAAGGCAAAATCTGCTATTTGAATTGCAGCAGCTCTGTCCAAGACAAGGCGTGGATGATACATACGGCTGGAATGGGAGATACACAGCTCAGTAGGCATATGAAAAAATCATTAGATCAAATAGAAATATGGAGAGTGACCTGGTTGATAAGGGAATATGACTATTGAAGAGCCCACTGAAAGCGTAAATTTTCTTATGATTGTGTAGGAGGGAAGGCCTAATCATAGGAGACTTTAGACACAAAAGAATGGGGACAACATTAAATGACTGCTATCTATGCAGGTTACACACTGACAGTTTGTCCCACATTTTTTCCTCATGTTTGGTCACTGACATGATATGGAGAAAAATATGCCAGGAACCTCTACCTACATGGGAGTCTCTTTGGCAGAGGTTTGCAACACCCGAAAGACCATATATATGTATGGTCGTTACCTTGTGGTGTCTTTGGATGGTGAGAAATGAGAAGTTATTTCAGGAGAGACCAATTTGTTGCGAGCAAATTGTAAATGAGTGCTGGTCCCTCATACATAGATGGGGATCCAATGTGTAATCCTTCATTGTTTCTATGTTTAGTATGAAAGAAAATGCCCTCCGGATTGCTATCGTACCACGATAGCTTTCCTCGCAGTTTCAAAAAAGAAAAATGAAACACTAATCATCATGAAATATATCGCCATTTCATTCAATATTGAAGCTTTATATCATTATTATTTCAAATTATTAGGAATGACTTCAAAATTATTCATGTTATGGCCACTCTTATTTTGTGTTATTTTATGCTTATGAAATATGTATAGCACTAGTGGTCTAGTGGTAGAATAGAACCATTCCACGATATAGACTTGGGTTCAATCCCCGGTTGGTGCATCCTTTTTTTATTTCAAGTTGGAGCATCCATTTCTTAATATTTATGCTTCTTGAATTTGAAATTGGCGGTTGTTTAAGGACAATAGAATTATAAATAATTATATGACATTTGTACATTAACATATAATTAAGAAACTATGGCAATAATCACTAACGGAAAAAATGCTGTATGGGCTTATCAAAACTTCATTTCTCTATAGTGATGGTACTAACATTTCTTATTGTTATCAAATACTAATATAAAGATGGAGTTCTTACCTATAGCGACGGTATTGCTTATGTGTTATACCATTAGAGTTGATGGTCTTGATCTACACTGACCGATAAAACCTTCGCTGCTGTATAAAACCAAAATTGAATAGCCTTTGGAGAGTTGACCATCGCTGTAAAATTAGGTGCAACACCGATGCTTTTTACCGTTAGTATGGCCTATAGGGATGCCTCTTAACAAGATGCCTAAGCTGACAATCGGAATAGGCCTCTAAAGTTATAGCAAGAGTATTTTGAACCTACATGGACGGTCAACTGTAAAGTGTCCTCTACAGTTCTAACGGAAATTGGGTAGCTAACGAACCTTCTAGGGTGGTATGGCTGGCAAGTTGCGGGTTAGACGCCCTGTTGGCCGGTTGTCTAGAGCCTAGCCACAGGACCATTCTCTTTGACGAATGCCTTTAGGTAAATCATAGATCAAGGAAGCTACCAACTTAAAAGGAAAGGAAGAAAAAGAAAAAAAGAAATAAGCTGCACCTCATCGTATGAGTATGGCTCGCAAATTGTCGTGGGTTAGATGCCCCTTGGTTGTTTTTCCAAATCCTAACTCATAAAACACACAAAAATCCCAAAATAATTAAAGATGATGTGGGGAAGTAGAATAATCCGAAGAGATACACTGGGTTTGCCCTTGTGTTGACTCCACACAAAAAATAAAAGTAAGGAGAAAGCTGCCAATTGGATAGATACAGGATAAATTGTAGTTTATTATTATTCTTATGCCCTAAAACAAACCTAGCTCTTAGGATTTTAACTTCACAAATGGGTTTCTGGGTTGCATTTAGGCATGACTTAGGCTAAGCATGCATTGCATTATTTTTGTGTTTTTGACACGTGTACTTGAGTGTTAGGGATGATCGAATAACCAAACTTCTAAAACACTAACATTCAGAAAGGCAATAGGTGATGAGAAAGCTCAATCCAACTGGAACTCAGCCAAATCCAGCTCACCATAGTTGATACCAACTCACATGGGTTAGGATTAGCTCTCTTATGCTCCATTCAGCTCATCTTAGCTAAATGGTAACTCAAGGCAACTCAACTTAGCTCAACCTAGCTCAAGTCAGCTCAGATCTAGCTCAACTTAGTTGAGTCTAGCTCATCTTAGCTCCAATCAGTTCACTAAGCTCTAGCTAGCTCAACTAAGCTGATAAGAGTCCATCTCAGCTTAGATCTCGTTCTCATCGACTCCACTCAACTCATGGTAGATGAACTCCCTCTAGCTTAGCTACTACTTGTCGACTTAGTAGCTAAGCTAGCTCGAGAGTTCTCATCAAAAGTAGGTCCAGCTCAACCCAGCTTCAAACAACTTGAGACCAGCTCAACTCAGCTCAACTGCTCAAGCTTAGCTGCTAGCAGAAGAACTAGCCAACTAAGCTAAGTAGCCTAGTCCTCATGAAGACCTCTTCAGTAGATGCAACTCCAATGCAGCTCCAGTTCAGCTCTGGACAGTTTTTCCTCAGCCCCTCTTCCGTAAATCCTAGCTCCATCCCACCTCCTCTACTAACCTACTAGCTAAGCTAGCTTACCTAAACTCTCCACTTCATGGCCGTCCACCATCCACCATAACCCTAACCTAAACCCTAAGATAACCTCACCTTAACCCTACCTAAACCTAACCTTAAGCTACCATGGTTGGCACCAAAAACACACCCTAAGAACCCCTTCAAAGTGGCACCAACCATGCACCCTTTCCATCCCATAACCACCAACCTAACCACCACCTTAACCCCCTTTGAGTTTGCACCAAAAACACCCCCACACCTCTTCAAAGTTGGCACCAACCTTGAACCCTATCACCACCATACACCTATCTCCAAAAAGCCATCTACACGCTACACCTAATCCTCTTCGAGAAACCTAGACTTGGCGCCAACTCAACATCGCCCTAACCACCCTATAACCACCACATAAGTGGCACCAAAACACCACCAACACCCCTTCACCTTGGCGCCATTTAACATCTACCCTTAATCCCACAACCACCACCACATGGAACCATCCTAACCCTTCCTAAATACCACTCCAACTAACCCACTTAAACCCACCTAAGTTGGTGCTAAGCCTCCTTAACTCAACCACCAAGCACCCTTCCATTTTGGCGCCACCTATCTCAACCCTAGGATCCCATAACCACCCTCTACAATCCATCTTAGCCCTCCATTCCTTAACCACACCTACCCCCCTACCACTCCTATAAAGAGACCTAACCTACCACCAATAAAAGGGACCTTTGGCTTCATTTATTCACCACATTCGCACCATATTCCACCCTTCATAGTCAGCCAAGAGAAGAAGGAGAAGAAGAAGATTAAAGGGACACTCTGTTCCCTTGGTGCCTTCATCTCTTCCCTTCTCTCTGGTGCCCACTCCTGCTAGTGGACTTGCTAAGCAAGGAGGACTCTAGGATGAGATCTTGAGGGTGGTGCATGCCCACCCTAGGAGGAGTTCTTTTGGGTGGAAATTTTCCACCCTTGGAGGAGCAAGGGCATGCCCTATCTAGGGTTTGCCAAGAGAAGGATCTCACCAACTTGGAGGAGCATTTCAAGGAAGGAGAAGAAAGAGAAACCCTTTTCAACTACGGGAGTAGCCACAATTGTAGCAAGGATCTTTTTTCTTTCCCCATCATCACCAAAGGATCAGTGCTTCTTTCTCAATTTTTGTATTCTGAATTCTAGTAGTAGAAGCATTCCTCTACTAACGATTTTGTAAACACTTTTCTCCATATATAAAGTTGCCTCTTCTAAAATTCTTGTTTTCATTTAAATTGTTGCTTTTTACTTTAGTGCACTCACACACTCTCTAATTACCCTAGGTCTTCACATACCTAGGGTGAGCTTAGAAAGAGAATTATTTTGTCACTTAGGTTTTAAGCTTTAGCAAGTTAGCTGGAGTCTTTTCCCGATTTCTATTTCGTAGTTGCTCGTTATTTCAAAACCTAAAAAATCTTATATTCAAAAAATTCCAAAAAGAAAGTTGATTTCCAAATGTCAAGCGAGAGTATTTAAAGTGCATTCTTGCCTCCTTGGATGAACCTAGATATTCACTCTATCTAGGTTATAAATTTAAAAGTGATTGCAAATTTGCATGTTACAATGATTTTAAAACCCTAATTTCAAATCATGCTTTTCTTCGCAATAATACACCTTTAGGCAACTTTTTCTTTTTCGAGTCACCTAGGGGCGTAGAAACCAGAAGTTTATTTTAATTATTGTTGAGTGAGTCTATAACTTTTTCACGCCAAGATGCTTAGCATTTAGAGTCTTAGGTGGGTTGGGTAGCCGTAAAACCCCAAAACTCAACTCCAAAATCCAAAAAAATTATAAAAGAGTAAAAGAAAAAAAAAGAATTTGCTTTTATGCAAAATAAGGTGAGGACTTGGGTGATCTGCATTTTGGTAGACACCCGAGTGCTGTTGAGTCTCTGTGGATTGGGTTTTTGGTAGAAATTTCCTCCTATGACAAGTAACTTATGCCTTAGCAATTGATTTATAATTCTAATTGTAAATAGCATTTAGGTTAACATTGATATGGACTAGCAACGGGTGGGCATGGCAGTATGATGACTCTACAAATGAGAGTGATAATTACATCAATTAGAGTAAATTTTGAGGGTGCATGTGCATTAATATCATATTATAGTGTTAAGATTACTTAGAATTAATGTTTAATGACCATGTGTACAAGTGCATATTAAAGTAGGTCTCAGATGAGAATTGGATTGTACGGATGGATCCTGATTGACAAATGGAGTCCAATAAACTCAAAATCACTTCAATCCAACCTCTGTCGCTTCCACAACAAACGTAAGAAGTTTTGACCATTGATCTGATAATCAACGAGCTGTATTATGCCACATGTCAATCATTCACATGCCCAACAGCACCAACCCCCCTCTCTTCACTGCATAGCATACACAATCTTTGCTGTGCATTTCTCATCCAACAACTGAGGATACGTGTGTAGCAACTCTTCCCAGCGACAACCTGTAGGCATAGCACATTAGTCATGAGGAGCGCTCGCGTCATGAAGATGCGGGTTCAAAACCTCGCGAGGCCTCAAATGCACTGTATGCGGGAAGCGGATGAAGTTATGTCATTGGATCTCCATCGAGTTGACGGTGAAGCAGCTACTTGGAGCATCCCCATGCACCGGATGCGCACAATGTGCATACGTGTGATGCCATGTGCAATCGAAAGCGTAATTTGATGTGCAGGGGAGGCATAATCTTGAGCGTGCGCTAGCATGTGATCTGGACCCTTGATTGTCCATTGGATGGTTGACGCAAGCACACGGATCACAGCGAGCGTGTTCAAGTTGGGCACTATGCGCATGGCTAGGCATGAGCTATGTGTGTGAGCGGCACGCGTGAAGGCCGATGTACGTCTGATTTGGGCATGGATTTCATGCCAAATGATTTGGTACAAGCTTATAAAAGGGCTTTGTGGACCTTCATTTGCAACCAACTCTTCCTAGCTTCTACCAAGCATACTTCCACATCCATAGAGGTCTAAATTGTGTTCCTGGAGTTGCTGAGCCACCGACGGAAGCCTATCCAGCACTGTGGCTACCTTGACATTACATTTGTTGCATTTAGTTGCTAATCTCTGTATTTTAATGTTTGTCTCGTTAAGCTTTCATCTATAATTGTAGTTGTAAAACAATTTCACTTATGCAATATATTAGCTTCCATTATCATAATTGTTATCTTGCTTCATCTTGTTGTTTCATGTGTAGTTAGGGATCTCTGTTCTACTCCAGATTTCTAACCCTACACTCTCACTTTCTCTCTCTCGTTCTCTTTTCACAAGAAAACTAAATAAATTTCACTTGGCGACTAAGCGATTAATTAATCCAATTTCACACCTCCTTGTGTTCCACACTCAAATTCACCGTTCGATTTTCTTATTAAAATTGATGTCATAAATGCATGCTACAACGAATGTATTTTTCTTATGCATTTTTCAACGTCAGTCAGCCATGTGATCTAGTTGGCTAAAACCCAAGTTCTACTTTCGAGAATGGTCTAAAGGTCCTTCCAAGTGAGGATTTAATGACCTCCTTCCATGCATGCATTGGAAGGAAGTTCGAAGGACGTGGAAAAATGGAGCCCTTCAGCACAAAAAATATAAGCCTGTCCTTAAGTTGGGTAGCCTAAGGACCTATGCTTTAGAAATAGACTCCGACCACATGATGAATTTGATGCTGTCCTTATTCCCAAAGGTGGTAAATTTGCATTGGTGAAGCATCGGGAGCATGTCCTAAGGGTTGCTAATTATGCCAAACCCTTAAGCCATTTGATAGTCAAGCCCCCCAACTTAACACGTTTTGAAGCATGCAGACCTCACTAATTCGAAATGCAGTCAAGAGAGTACCTGGAAATGGACTCAATGAATCTAGGGCCAACATCTACTCAATTTTAATTAAGGCCTAGGATAATGGTGCTTTTGGAATGTGATGGGCCCTTAATTGGGTTATGCCCTTAATGATCGATTAGCAAATGTGTATGCACACAACCAATGATTTTCGAGTAAGATTTTTGGGTGAGGTGAATTTTAGGATTTAAATCTTGTTTAGTAGCTTTTAGGGTTCAAATATTAGGTATATTCATCCAAGTTTTGTAAGGCAAACCAAGTTTGAAAGCACAAGTTCAAGTATATTCCTTTAAAAATCAAAAGAATATGGAGTGCCTGGTTTTGATGTAGACTATGAAGTAATCAAATTCTGTTGCCTCCCCGGCTACGATGCCAAAATGTTGGGTGAGAAACCAAGCATAGAAAATATGCGTCATAGTATATGTCAAAATCTCGCTATCAAATAAAATTTATAACTGAAGCTCGAGGTGAGCCCATGTCAAACACAAAGAAGTGAACGTTTGCTTTTGTAAATCTTCATTTGCTTTTATTTGTTTTTGGAGTTTTTATCTTGTGAAATTTTGTTTGGTATTTTTTATGGCAGAGATTAGCTCGATAATATCTACCTAATCTACTTGCAAAATAAGAGAGAGAGAGAAAGAGAGAGAATATCAATAAATATTTAACTAGAAATTGCTACAAGTAAGAAATTAAAACTACACAAGAAAGCGAATAAAATAAAGAGAGAGGTGAGAAGAATCACCCTCGACGGCTGCTTGGAGTACGACTTGCTTTGACATCACCTTGATGAAGGTGGTGAGAGGCTGGACAAAGAAGAACGGAACCAGAGGATGGAGAACGGGGCAGGACAACGTCGCAGAAAGGATTTGCTTCCCGAACGTGGTGAGAGGTGATTGTACAGCAATTATGCAACCTAAATCACCTGAGTTAAGTTAGATTCCAGCATAAGTTAGGAACAATGCATGCATTAGTGTAGTAATTAGCATAATAGTTAGTTTGTTAGTTGCATAAATAACATTGTCACTTTATGCAAGAAGCCCTCCACACCCGTAATCTCTGAAGAAGCCCTCCTCATGCATTGTGGGTAGTTGGATCGTCATCCAACGGCCATCATGCGCCCACATCACCATTGCCCCTACACCTCATCAGCCAAGAGAAGATCTCAACCATTGGATCTCCATCCAACGGCTGAGAGATGAGTTGCCTAAAATCAAAACACAACACAAAATGCACCTTAGCATGTTGGTTAGAGAACTCAACCGCAAGCATGAGGCATGGGTTCAAAACGCTCTCAGAGCTAAAATTAGGAAGGCAGTGGGAGCGTGCGCAATTGGCCTTTGGATGGTGATCAGAGGGCATTGGAACGACCGCGTGGCGCAACTAGAGGCCTCCGCGGTTGCATGCGAGCACAAATGTGCGATCTCACACGTTATCTTTTACGAAGGTGGTGCGGCGTGAGTTAAGCCGTCTGATCGGGAGATCGGATGGTCGAAATCAATGCATGCGATTTTAATTGAGTGCTTGTGAGGAGAGGCGGGCAAGCGGTGGATCGTGATCGAGCAGCTCACAAGCTACAATGTGGCACCACCAGAGAGCATCTATGTGTATAAGGCATGCTGGAGGCTATTTTTAGATGCGATTAGAGCCATTGATCTCTCGATCGATGGATGTAATCATACCTAGGATGTTGCATGAGTTGGAGGGCTAAACTGCTTTCTTTGCCCCTCATCAAAGCTATGAAAGAAGACCAAGCCCCCCTGTTGATTATCTCTTCCACTAGACTCCCACCAGATACAATTCCAGCCTCTCTCCCTCTCTGCAACTCCTCTCTGGCACTCATCCCGGCACTTTGGATCTAAAGTGCTGCCACACTTACCACAAGAATCCCACAAGCGGCGTCGTCATTTGCTATCTCTCTATCTTTGTGTCTCTCTCTCTCTTTTTAGCATAGTCATTTATATTCATAGTTTGAAAACTATTTCAATATAGTAATAAAACTCTAATTCTCTAGATATCTGATGTCTATACATATATAAATATATAAATATTTCTAGAATGACTTTTTGAAAAGTTTTTGCATAAAATAGTGTTTGCCTCCCTGCAAATGACTCGGTATGCATCGAAATCCTTATAAATATTATTTGTTTTATCGCGATTTGCACTACAATGATACAACTTAATCTTTTACGCGTCTCATGATCGAACAAGTTGGCGCCGTTGCCAGGGAGGCAACGGAAATTTTGAAAAGCTTTTCTTGTAAAGTGCTTATTTGAGATTCTAACTTGCTATTTTTGGTTGCATATGAATTACAAAATTGCAGGAAGATACGCACAACAATGAAGAAAAAAATAGGTACGAATCATAGGTTAGATTTCCTTTCAAAAAAAAATGTAAAAAAATAGGTGTTTTGCTTGAACCTTAGGATTAGTTAGCACTTGTTTACTGTTTGAAAAAAAAAATCTCTCTTGGTGAATTTTCAGGCTGAAACAAACTTTCATATTAAAAATTCAATTCTAAAAAACCCACACATCCAAAAATTCCAAAATGTTTAGTATGCATGGGATTTGAAGTTATGAACAACATATCCAAATTTTGCACAAATCTGAGTTACAAAGAAATTTCAAAAATTCACACACTGATCTGTTATCAATTTGATTTCTGTTCCTGATTTTTTGGAGTTGAAAATATCATAACAATTTTTATGCAAGTCTGATTGACTTGAACTTTGTGGCAATGAATTCCTCTTGAAATCATAAATTTAGGAAAATCTGAGAAAAATATTTTCTATACATTTGATTCCACAGATTACTCAATCACTAATTGGGATTCAAAACTAACTCCAAAACCCCCAATACACTTTAAATCTGAAAAAAATAGAAAACGTGCATTAAAATTCTTTAAAAAAATATTTTCTGAGTGCCTAGTTAGTGGTGCAATAGGGCGAACTGATTTCATTGCTTGGGTTGCACCACTTCCCCGAATTTGAACTTAAAAACACCATCTAGCACTACCTGTGCTTAGGGTTTCCCATTAGGGTAGAGCACACCTGCATTTCCATTCATAAGGGAAATCTATCAAACAATTGGGATTTGCAAAACTCTTGTGTGCCTCATCAGAACTCTTGATTAGTGATATTAACTCAAGTGAACCCTAAAGCTGACTAATACAAGCATTTGAACCTTAAAATTCACTTCATTATAAAGAAATTTGCTTGTGAACCCCTTGCCTAAGCACTCACATTTGAAAATCAATCTTAAGGGCAACACCCCTTAATGCCCATGATATTCCAAGAGCACATTAAGACTAAGCCTAAAATTCAGTAGACATACTCTAGGAAAGACTAACATTCTTGGGGACTTGAAATTATATTGGGCTAAGGCCAAGGTCTTGTCTACTTAGAGCCATTGGTGACAAGAAAGGTCGGTGCGGTAACTACGTTAACCCTTAGTGGTGTCCCACCGTGCAAGGTATCCTAGGGTGTCCCACCCTTCTGGCCAGCCAAGTAATTCAAGGGTTGACCTAACCTAGTTGGATTTCTGGAAACCAGGATTTAGTCTAATTAGGATCCACACTCTAAGGACTAGCTTGATTGTTTGCATTGTGAGGGCGGGGATTCTGTTATCTGTCTTCTCTATCTCATCTATTAACTTTCTTCTGGTACATGGACACTATAAGGTCTCTGAACCTTGATTTGGTACCACCTTTAGAGAGTAATCTAAGGAGAATACCCAATTTTTCTGAATCTGTATCCTTTCCCATGGATAATCACCATGAGGAAGAACTGATTAAGGAGGAGAACTTGGACCCATACTCTTTTGATCCCCACTATTCCCCTTTTCTCTGTATCCCAACCCTTCCCTTACTTCATGTTCTTTAGGATAGGAGAACTCTCCACAACACCCAGGACTTGATTCCCTTCCCTACACCTCATATTTCCTAGGTATAGCTAGGCCTACCTCATCCTTACAGAATCTCACATGAATCTCTTGATATCAAGGATCTCTACAATCTCAAGAGACACCCTCCATACTCGACCAGCACCTAATCGGCATATCTTAAACGGTTCAGCTAGACTCATCTCTCCCCTAGTCAGGGATATGCCTCAAAGTTTAAATACCTAGGAGATCATTCCTATCCTCAAAATTACTTTGCAAATAATCCCAATTCCACTCGATCCACTTCACCTTCTTATTGGGATAACTCTACACCACCCAACCAAGGATATTATTCTTACTCTAGGTATTCAAATGATAGATATTCTGATTTGACTAAGGAGAGATTCTTGAAATTATTGTTGACGCGATAAATCGATGTTTGAAAAGTCGTTGCGCTGTAGTATAGCCAATAAATTGCGAAAGTAGATACAATTTATACTCGAAAGAAATCGAGGTCGAACATAGGGAGCAAGTTTTTGCAATTAATCTCAAGATTAAAATTTGAATTAAATATATGAGTAATTTCAACCAAAACTTAATTTAGAATTATTCGAGAATGATATTTCAAGAATTCAAGTACCAATGTGCAAAAGTAATAGGGTAAAATGGTGATTTGAATCACAAATTACCCTTATACAATAATAGCAAATATCTGAATAGTATCAATTAAGCGAACCAAGTGCATAATGCACTATCAGAACTCCTTATCAGAAGGCCTAAGTTCTTAGATGCTACAGTGCAAAGGCACTGTATTTCTCTTTGGATGCTTCCTCTTCTTCTTCTTCTCTTCATTCTCTACCTTTTCTTCATTGGCTTTTCCTCTTCTTCACTTTATGCACAGGGGGAGAACACTCAAAATTTTGCTAAGTGTTAGCCAATGCACAAAATAACAAAACCCCCTTTCCCCCGTGCTCTTTCTTTTTCTTTCCCTTTTCTCCTTCTCAATGTCCGGTCAAATGCTCAGGTAAATGGGTATTCGGGGATCCGCATACCCGAGACCAGGGCTACGGGCATGGGTCACAGTTGAGGTGTAAGAGCATAGGTAGGTCAATGAGTGATGGTGTGGGACCTCACCTCGGTGTTTGGAGGCGATAAGAACCAAACACTTTTGCGTATTATACTGTTGTGGAGCTTCTGCCACTTCCGATGTGGCACTAAAGATAGCACCCTTCTTTGTGCAGCTGGCAGCAGCAGTTCCTTCATCGAATTTGTGACCGAGTCGTGGTCAAACGCTCCAATTGGTGGTCCAAGAGTGGACCTGGGACGATTACACAACAGGTGGAGTCAAGACCTAAAGCAAGCTTCAAGCGAGCTTGAACTCGTCGTTAATGGCAGAGAGCACCTGAAGACCTGAAATTCATAAAACGATCTTTTGACCTCGTTAAAACTACTCAAAAGCATCGCCGGTGGATGACAAGTATAATGCCAGTGGTGTTGAGGTGTTTCATGGTCGGAAGACCTTTGACGAGGTTGGTGAGTGTGTTTGGCGAGGGTTGAGTTTGATAGAGGGTGTGAGAGACCAATCCCCTCAATTTCTTGAAGGATTTTGGTTGGCAGGTTGAGGCGGAGGTGTAGGGATCAGTGGCTGCTGGTTTGGTGAAGCGTGGTGGCGGTTAGGGCTAGCCGGAGGTATGCCAGCGAGGTGGAAGATGGAGGGCATGCGAGCGAGTTGGAAGTCAAAACGGAGTGGTAATGATATGTGTGTGAAGTAAAGGAGTTAGGGAACTAATCTAGGTAGGTAGCAGGCGACGAGGAGTCAGAATGACGCTGGTTGTGGTGTGGTCGATGCCGGGGACGAAGGTGACTCCGATGGTGTAAGACGGCGAGGACGATGGAGGGAGAGATGTCAGCAGGTACGATGCAACGTGGAGGAAGACGAGGAAGGAGAATCCACCACTGGTATTGCGAGCAGATGACGAGGGAGGTCAGAAGAGGTTGCTGGGTATCGAGGAGCTATTCGACTGGAGAGGAGGGAGGAATTGAGGGTGATTCTACTCAAATTCAAGCATGAGGAAAATGGTTTGCCATGGGGATCCTTATATAGGCCTTAGGGTGTCGGTATAAGCTTGGGAATTAAGCTTTGCGAGCTTGGAAGGTTCGCCAGAGTTGGAAACCCAAATCTCTCATGCATTCGCATGAGAGATTACGAAAGAGTTGAACCTCAGGAATTGGTCTGATTGGAAGAGGATTTCAAGAGGGATCTTCGGTTCAAATTTGAGGAAGTTTCATCAATCAATCATGGAGAAATCCTTGATTGATTGTCGTTGAAGCTTTAGGATTAGTAGTTCTGTGTGGCGGGGACCCTTTTGAAGAACAAGATGATAAAGTTGGGGGGTTTTGTGTAAGAAATTTGAAAGTTGAGGGGCCATTTGAGATAAAGAAAATCAGACTTGGACTAAAATGCAAACTAGGTCTAAATAATATCAGATTGGGCCCAAGTTTTGATGCAAACCTAATTTTGACTTAAGGAATCCAATGGTGAAGTTGTATTTTGGTTTTTGCCTTGTTTAATTAGGTAATTTATGCAAAAACCCAAATTAGGGTACTAGTCTGTCTGTGGCTCTGTTTTGGGTCAAGACGGGTTTTGATGGTCAAATTGAAGGAACTAAACCCTAGAGAATATTTTTCTATAAATTTTAGAGGGTTTGGGTGAATTTTTTCCTGACCAAAACCTCAGTAGATTAAGTGGGTCTATTTTTAAGGTTTCAGATGTCATTTAATTCCTGAAATGTGTGGACACCCATTCTTGTTTGCATGGACCCCCTTATTAACCATTAATGACTATATGACCCTTAATGAATCCTTGAAATACCCTATGATTATTCTGTGTTTATGGATTATTGGCAAAATTGAAGAAATAACCTAGTCTTCTTCTTTTCTTCTCAAAATAATTCAACCTGCCCAAGAGACCTTCTGACTGATATGTAGGAGGTTTTATTGACTTTATCATATCAAATTAAGCTAGTTATGGCTCATGATGGTGTTCCCATCATACCCCCATGCCTAGCTTTTTCTAGTCCCTTAGCAAAATCATATGAATCAAACCAAATATCTAGGTTGGATGTAACTATCAGGATACCCTACTCAGCTGCATCTTTAGGAATCAGATCTTAATACCAACAAATGGCCTTGAGGTACTCAAGTACCAGCCTAGATCCAGACCTGACTAGCTTTCACCTCAATCTGTTGCGAAGGTTTCTAAGGCCCGCAGGAACTAACCTAAGGTTTGTTGAACCCAGCGGTTAAAGCACCTGTGCTTAAAACATGGTTAGTCCGGTTCAGTTTGCTAGTGCATTTTGTAAGAAAGATAGAAGGAGATTTTTATTTGTGGAGAGCTTTCACTCTCTTTTCTTTTCATTATATTTTTCCTTATATCCATCCTCAGATTGACCCTAAACATAGTTTGTATCAGATTCCTTGCCCCACCATCAATCCTAGAAGGGTCCCTGGAAATCGATGCTTTGAGATAGCACCACCCATGGCAACCCCCAGAACTCTGGCTTTTGACACTTCGGGATAGTGCCGTCCATGGTGTTCTGTAGTTAAATCCATATCCTGGTAATCGAGATTTTGGGATAATTCTGCCCATGGCATCTGAACCAGCACAAGGTGCTTACATGCCCCCAGTTGGCTATTTAGATATCCTAGGAGACAAGCACCGAGGAGATGATATGTTATCGTGGGGAATTTCCTACCTCTCTACATCGGGAACTCGTCAAAATCAACTTGTGTTTTCGAGCCGCTACTAATCTAGATCTTATGACCATTTTCAAAATAATTTAAATGCTCTTTGGCATGATTTCATTTTTTAAAGAGCACTGAACCAAACTGTGTGTGGTTTAGGGTGCTTAAGTACCAAGTCCTACAAAGTAGAGGTTAGTTAACGGGCCGAATACTCCCTAAGACTTAGACCTAATACATAAGCTTTGCATTTTCCCTAACCTCATGAGGATTAATCCGGATCTTGACAAGTACGTGAATGTTTAAATCCAATATAGATCTAAGAGGCCTAAGGTCGGTATTCGCCACTAATCCCTTAAGTTTTAGCCTTCCAGGTTTTAATTCATCATTCGATCAAACCTAGAAGTTAGGGAAGTTCCATATTATTTTGAAGGGACTTAATTTCTTTCTTTATCTTTTTGCTCCTTTCTTCTATTTTAAATTTTCCTCCCTTTGTTTTTTTGATGAAACCTTTTTTGTGAATTGATTCTCACACCGTTTTGCACTTTAATACCCCCCATGCCTACGATTTGCAATGTCCTCATTGTAAATTAGGTGAGTTCGAGTTCAACTTAGATCGTACATTAGAACAGGGTCAAAGGGTGGATGAACAGGTCAGGATGTTTGTTGCGGACGATTTCAAGCTCTGGTAGGAGTACCAGAGGTGGAGTCAGTAGTTCTAATGGACGAACTCTAAAGTGCAATATGAGTTCAGTAAAGAGATGAGTCAGAAAGGGTTTCAAGTTTAACGCCATCAATTGGGTGCAATATGCTTAGGGAGAATTGAGATCAAAAGATACCTCAGCCAAGTTTGTATCAGTAGGTTCAATGAACGACTCGAGTTGTTGGCCATTCACAATAAAAGGTTCAGAATCAAGGCTAGGTTGATTGATTTTGATGGCTCCATTTCCAAAATCATGTTGGACAAGGTATGGTCCAATCCATTGTGATCTGTGTTTGCCTGGGAATAATTTTAGCTTGGCATCAAAGAGTCGGATCTTTTGACTAGGATGAAAGATCTTTCTAGATATGTGTTTGTAAATTCATGACTTCTCGTATGCATTGTTAATAGGGCAAGATCGTGGTTTTAAAAGATGTTCATTGCAGTATAAATTAAATTGCCTTGAAAACAAATAAGTTTTTATTACTCGAAAACCTAAGTATCCGAGGTCGAAAAAAGGGAGCAAAGGGAATCTATACACTAATCTCAATAATGTAATTTGAACACTTAAATCTACTCAAAATCTAATTCAAAACATAATGCAAGAGTTTATGAATTAAAATGTAGCAAAAATATAGAGATTGAAATGAATAGGGGAAAAAGTCTAATTTTTCTTATCTCTCTTCTTCTTCTTTTCCTTTCTCTTTGGTTCTTCTCTTTCTTCTTTCTCTGATGTCTTCTTTCTTTCTTTGACTTTCTCTGCATGCTTGCCTTGGTCTTCTTCTTCTGCCTTGATTTTTGCCTTTGCTGCACCCTTGTCTTCTTCTTCTGCCTTCAAGTTCTTCTTCCTTCTTTTACTTCTCTTCTTCCTTGATTCTTCTTTCTATCTTCTTACATCTTTGTCTTGCCTTTCCTCTGCCTTAGCCTTTCCTTCTCTTCTTCAGCCGCATCTCTGCTACAGTGCTTCTTCCTTACTTCCATGTCTTCTTCTTCTACCTTGTCTTTCCTTCTATTCTGACTTCTCTTCTTGGCTGCACCCTCTTTGCTTTCTCATTCTTCTGCTTCTTCCCTACTTGGCCTTAGCTTCACCTTACCTTAGCTCCTCTTTTGCTGTTGCGCCTTAGCTCCTCTTCCTTCTTTCTTTTCCCTGCACACAGCGAAGCAAAACCTATCCCCACGTCACTCTCTCTATTTCTCTCTTGGGTTCACTCTCCCAGAGCTGGGTAATCAGGTCGGCTTTCGTGCGCCTGGGTCTAGACGCACCGGCGTGGTTGTGGTGTGTGAGGAGTGTGAGGCTAATCGGGTTGGTCATGCCAGGTCCGCGGGGGCATAGTTTGCGGACGAGGCGGGTGTACGTGGGCAAGGGACCTCACCCCATGTACTTGAGGCGAACAGTTAGGAACACAAAAATAATTTAAGCAACATACCTTACTCTTGAGTTTATGAGGTGGGACTAAAAGTCCCATCCACTTCTTTGCGTGCCTGCACAGGATGACTTCCTCAATTTCCACTGCTTCAGTCGCTCGCTAAGCCAATTGCCTGGCTGTGTGCATGTGCAAGACCAACCCGCTTCATCTGGGACTCTTATGCCTAGAGCACGCGACCTGGAGCAAAGCTTGCAAGCAAGCTTGCTTCTGTGTCAATGGTGGAAGGGGAGTCGACCTTCATTTCACTCAATACAGCTTGTCGGCCCCATTAAAATGCATGAGGAGCTTCGCCGTGTCACGACGAAGGTGAAGTGGTGGGTGGCTGGCCGTGGGGCGGCCTAGGCATGCATGCCTAGGTCGCTCTGTGGCCGTGTTTATGGGTGTGTTCAGTGGACGTTTAGGGAGGTGATGGCGGTCAGTGGAAGGGTGAAGATGATCAGTGGGTGATGGCGGAGGTGATGAGGGGTCTGGCGAGGCATGTGAATGAGTGGAGCAATGGGAGCGCCTTCACCGGTGGTCGGCCGGAGATGGAGAAGCTGGTGGTGGTTTGTGGCGTCAAGGGGTCGAAAGTGCAAATTAAGAGAAGGGAAATGAAGAGGGGAGAGAGGGGAATAATTCTAACCTAGCTAAGTGGATAAAGGGAGGGAGGAGGTGGCTGGCCGTACCTGCCATCTTCGGAGAAGAAGATGTCCCTAGAGGGAGATCAGCGACGACAAAGGGGCAGGAGGACGTGCGCGGGTATTGTGCGACATAGAGGAAATAGACGAAAATGGCTTTGCCACTGGTATTGTGGCAGAGCAACAAGAAAGAGGAGAAGGAGGACTCGTCAGAGCTCGCTGGACACGTGGCCGGAGGAGAAAAGATGAAATTGGGGGTAGTTCTCTGGCCAAGTCAATCTCAAAAGATGCGGTCGAAGGTGGTGTTCCTTTTATAGGCACTGGCAGGGGCTCTTGTGCTTGGAAGGCAAGCTTCCAAGCGCAAAAGTCCTCGCTGGAGTAGGATTTTAGGTGGATACCCACATCTCTCGTGCGTTCGCACAAGAGATTTGATGCAAATCAGATCCTACAATCATGCTCAGATGGAAGGGAAATTCTCAAAGAATCTCCCTTCCAATTCTGGGAGATCTCTGAGGAATCAGGGAGTAATCCCCCTCCATTCCTCGTCGGAGTAGGATTCCTCAACTTTAATGGTGGAGGGACCTAATTGAAAGAGTGGAGAGGAAGTTAGGGGGGTCTGTGCAATGGTTTTCAAAAGATTGGGATAAAAATGTAATTAGGTGTACTATTTTGCAAAGTAGGTCAAGATGACCTCCCCTTTGGTCTAAATTTTGGTAAAAACCTAATTTGGACATAAGAAATCCAATGATGTAGTTGGATTTTATGTTTGACCATGTTTGACTGGACATTTTACATAAAAACCTAAATGAGGTCAAATAATGAGCTAGGACACCAATCTAGGTCAAAATAGGTTCGAAAGGCCAAATTGAAGGTTATAAACCCTAGGGGATATTTTTATATGAATTTTAGAGGATTTAGCTTATTTTTATCCTGACCATAACCTTGTTGAATTAAGCAGGTCTATTTTAGGGATACAAGATGTCATTTAATTCCTAAATTGCACACGAACCCATTTCTGACTGAACCAACCCACTTTTTATCTTATTTAGATTATTTGACCTATGTTTTGCCTCTGAGAAATCCCATTTATGTACTACAATGGTAAAATTGTAGTTTAAATCTTTATTTCATGTTTTCTTCTCAGAACACTTATTCCTTGAATTAAGCCCTTCTTTAGGTTATGTAGGAGCTCTTATTCTCTTTCTCAAGTCAAAATTCGCTAGTTAGGGCTCATGAGGAGGTTCTCATCATGCATCATTGCGTAGTTCCTCGATCTCACTCATTTAAAGTAGTTGGTGGGTTCCAGCCTTAGAAAGATCTAGGTTGCACTTCCATACTGCCCAATAGGCTTTGTGCTCCATCTCAACGGGGAGGTGACATACCTTCTCGTACACCAATCTCAATGGAGACATACCTGATTTGGTCTTGTGGGTGGTCCTATAAGCCCACAAAGCTTCCAGAAGTTGGGATGACAATCTTTCCAATTAGGCCGAACAGTGACCTGAAGGATTTTCTTGAAATTCCGATTTGATAGCTTAGCTAGTATGTTGGTTTGGGGGTGACAAGGAGTTGAGATTCGATGTGGCACCCTGTACTTGGTCATTAGAGATCTGAACTGAGCATTCGTGAAATGGGTCCCTCCATCAGAGATAATAGCATGCGGGATGCCGAACCGTGAAAAGATGTTCAGGTGAATGAATGGGATTACTACCTTTTGATTGTTTGTTCAGGTTGGGATGGCTTCGATCCATTTGGGCACGTAGTCCACTGCTAGAAGAATGTATTCGAAGCTATCTGACTTAGCAAAGGGTCCCATAAAATCAATCCCCCATATATCGAAGATTTCGCATACAAGAATCGGCTGTAATGGCATCATATCGCGATGGCTCATGTTGCCCTAGGCCTAGCAACAAGTGCATGCCTTGCAGTAGTCGTATGTGTCCTTGAAGATCGTGGACCAATAAAAGTTGCATGGGGGACTTTAGCTATGGTTTTATGTCCAGAAAAGTGTCTGCCGTAGGCTTGGTCATGGCAAAAGGACAGAATGTCTTGACTTTTTACTTTCGGGATGCATCATCTGATGATCTGATCAGCACCAATGCAAAGGAGGTATGGATCTTCCCAGAAGTAGTACTTTGCATCAGAAAGCAACTTGTCCTTCTTGGCCTTCGGCCAATCAGATGGGATCTGGTGTAATGCCAAGTAATTAACTAAATCAACATACCAAGGAAGTCCCACACTGATAGTCAGGAGGTGCTCATCAGGAAAGTGTTTTGTAATAGGTTCAGAAGGGTCGATAATATAAAAAGGGAGGCGGGACAAGTGATAGGCTACCATGTTTTGTCTTCCTGCCTTGTCACAAATCTCGAGGTCGAATTCTTGCAATAGCAAGATCCAGCGGATTAGTTAAGGCTTCGCGTCCTTCTTCGCGAGGAGGTGCCTTACTGTAGTGTGATCCGAGTATATGATAACATGGGAACCCAAAAGATAGGATCGAAACTTTTCGAGGCCAAAGGCTACAGCTAGCAGCTCTTTCTCAGTAACTGTGTAGTTACCCTGAGCCTCGTCAAGTATCTTGCTAGCATAATAGATGACCATGAGTTTTCCATCTATTTTCTACCCAAGTACTGTACCCACTGCATGTTCGCGGCGTAGATCACGTAGAGAATTAGCACATTGTAGCATAGCGTGAAATACGTCTCGAGAAAATAAATTAATGGAACTTGGTGAGTCCCAGTCGATCATAGGGAGGTAGAAAGCACTTTTGATTTCATACATTATTCCAAATATAAATGCTAAATAGAATAGACACAATATATATAACAATCAAAAGAGTTTAAACATGAATTGTATACATAGAAGAAGATAAATTCTAACATAAATGTAACTACTTATGTAACCGAATGAGGGCACCATGAGTGGTTTGTGGTGGCCTTTTGGAGAGGTTAGGAAGGTCAGCAACAATCCGTCAGTGTGGCCCAATGGATGCTTCAGATGGAGGTGTAGAGATGAATGCAGAGAAGATGGGAAGGAGTGTGGTTGAAGAAGGAGGAAGAAGAAGAAAATGAGAAGTGCCTTCAATAGGGGACCCTTTGGCCTCTTTTCATAGCTTTAGTGGAGGGTAAAGAAGGTATTTGGCCCCTTAAATCCATGCAAATGCTTTAGATTAATCAGATCCATTGATCGGGGGATCAACGACCTTGATTAATCCTTCCAAATCCTTCTTTTATCCCTGGTAGAATCTGGTGTTGCCACGTGGCAACCTGTGCACCCTCGGATGAAGATCACACGGATGCAGATCGCCCGCGCTCGCACATTTGCTTCCTCTCCTTCGCCTCTCGCCTCTTCTGAGTGCCTAATCCTCAGCCATCCGATTGTAAGATTGGACAACCTAAATGCATGCTCAATCGTGCCTTTAAATCATAAAGAGTGCACACATGCATCTCCGCACACGTCATCTCACACGTTCTTGATCTATTGCCTTCGCGCCTGCCATGCATCTGCTACCGAGCCACCTGATGGAGTTCCGACGATTAATTGTGCCTACGCTTGTCGCTTCTCCCAATTTCCCACCGGGCACACTTTGATTGTGTGCCCCTCATCTCATGGAGAGAGCGCTAACCAATGCGCTACTCCCACGTGTTTCTTGCGTTCAAGTTTTGTTGGCGTGCATTCTTCATCATTGGATGGGAATCCAACGGTCGAGATCTCATCCACATCTGATAATGCGGCTGAGGGTGGGTGGCATGGCTACATCGTGGCTGTTGGATGATGATCCAATGGCTTGCGATTCTCCTTCCAAATTGGGGCACAGTGAGAGGCGGTTCCGATGGCACCACATGGCACCATCGTGGCCGTCCATCTTCTTCTCATTGTGTCTGATGATGTAGGCCTCTGATTAAGTTGATTTTTGCTTCGTTGGACTGCAAACGTTGATCTGGATCCATCAGAGTGGTTGGATTTGTCATCTGAGGTCTGGATATTCTTTAATTTCCCCTTGGCTCCTACTTCTTCTACTAACTCCCTAGGGTGCTATGGGAGTCTGATTGATGCACTCTTGAAAGCGTTGGACTCCCATTGTTATTCCGAACAAATCCATAAAGTTGGATCGATCATCTGCATCCCTGGATTACCTGCAATTAATAATACCTCTCAAGTAGCACATTATTATGTATAAAACATATAAATCATCTAAGATGTAAAGTATGATGTGTATGCATGCAGAATGCCCATGTTAAGCTAGGTTCTACCTTAATTCAGGTGAATTAGGTTTTATGATTGCTGCGCAATCATACCCCCATGCCTAAGTCTTGCTAGTCCCTAGTAAGTGCAAGACTAAATGCATTGTATCAAGAGTTTACTAAAGGTTTATTTCTTTTTGTTTCATCTAAAAATTCTGAATCCAAATAACCATGGATATACAATGATGTAGCTTCTACAATGGATCCAAGTGAAGTGTCGATACACATTTAACGTTTGTACTTAACCCCTAGTAAGATTCTATTGGGATAGGCAAACCTCTTCTCTTAGGGATATAAACTATTTTCAGATTTTAGCCCTAGCTTTTGGCTTAGGTAGCAGATGTCTAAGTTAACTGGATTTGTATTTGGTGGCTCACTCTCTTCGAGTTGTACATGGAGACTAGCATTTCAGAATCTAGATTATTAGATTATTGAATACCTTAACTTAGAGAAGGGTTGGAAAACTGTGCTCTCTTTAATCTTTTGTACTTTTTCTTTTCTCTCTTTCTCTCTCTCTCTTTTCTTTTTCTTCCTAAGCTCACATCTTACCAGAATTGCAACTTAATTTGGTGGTCTTACATGTCATTACACTTTAATTAGGTTCTAATAACCCTACGACTAAGTCAGACTCCCCAGCCCATATTCAAACGATCAGAAACACAGAAAAATAGGTTAAGGCTGTATTTGGTGGTTTGTTGGGGATGGTAGGTGTTTTTGCCTCAAAACATTTTGACTTACATAACTCAAATTTCCTAACATAACACTTTTTTTTTTCCACAAGCAAATATCTCTTTTGTATGTTTTTTCTTATTATTATTATTATTTTCAATATATCTACTGGTACAATGTCGTTACCAACATAATGTAACAATTCGACATGACATACATACTTTTATTCATGAGGCATTATTTAGGATTTTTGGGGATGACCAAGAGGATCTTGAGTGGCTTATTTGGTGGAACTGCCTACTCTTGACACCAAGTAGGCAATGGATAAGACGATGTATTTCTGACCTTGACATTAATACCCTCCTTTAGTCGAGGATTTCATAGAGGACGGTTGTGGCCATCTACCTCAGTCCTAGTTTTATTTGAACCTGCTTTCTGTGTTTTTGCCTTATTTAGTGGCTCTCATATGGAATTTCTCACAGATTTAGTACGGAAGAACTGAGAGCAAAAACTATGCCCATCTCCGAGTATCATTATTCAATTATTAAAGATTAAAGATTCCTTACACTAGCTTTAGAAAACCAGTAGACTCTCTACTCTCATCTCACGTATGTTTTGGTGGATCTACTAGAAGATAGTTCACCTGACTCCCTGATTGCTGTCCAAGGGTTTAGGAGAAGAAGCGATGCTTCTTCTCGACAAACTAGAGATGTCTATCGATTTTCATAGAGGATCCATTACAAAATCTACTTGCAAGGATGAAATTATACTAGACTCTAAGTCTAGGAATCTACTAAAGAATAATTCTCTAATAAAACCTCTTGATAAAATGATCTAATCCCCCAATCGTTGGAAGAAAAATTTCAGTTTTTTATGGACTACCCTCCAATGCCTAAGGGTCAGGTCCGAATTTTGGTTGATACTTGAGTACCCCTAGGCCTACCATCGGCATTCTGACCTAATCACAAAAGAAAAAGAAAAGCACTTATCACAATTGATGACAGACACTAAGGGTCTAGAACAAAAGTTAAAACCTTGAAATTTTGCTAAGGGACTAGCAAAAGTTAGGCATGGGGGTATGATAAGAGCCTCATCATGATCCATAACTAGCTCATTTTGACCTAAGAAAGAGAATAAAAGCTCCTACATAACCTAAAGAAGGGCTTAATTCAAAGAACAAGTGTTCTGAGAAGAAAACATGAAATAAGGGTTAAAACTGTAATTTTACCATTGTAGTACATAAATAGGATTTATTAGAGGTAAAACATAGGTTAAATGGTCTGAATAAGATAAAAAGTGGGTTGGTTCAACCAGAAATGGATTCATGTGTAATCTAGGAATTAAATGACATTCTGTAACCCTAGAATAGACCCGCTTAATTCAACAAGGTTCTGGTCAGGATAAAAATCAAGTAAACCCTCTAAAATTCATGAAAAAATATCCCCTATGGTTTAGAGCCTTCAAATTAGTCTTTGGAACCTATTTTGACCTAGATTGGGGTCTTAGCTCATTAATTGACCTAATTTAGGTTTTTGTGTAAAATGTCTAGTCAAATGTGGTCAAACCAAAAATCCAACTTCACCATTGGATTCCTTAGGTCAAAATTAGGTTTGTACCAAAATTTGGACCTAAGGGAAGGTCATCTCGACCTACTTTGAAAATTAGTACACCTAATTACATTTTGACCCCTATCTTTTAAAAACTATTGCACAGACCCCCCTAACTTCCTCACCACTCTTACAAATAGGTCCCTCCACCATTAATGGGGAGAAATCCTACTCCAGCAAGGAATGGAGGGAGAACACTCCCTGATTCCTTAGAGATCTCCTCCCAGATTTGGAAGAGAGATTCTCTAAGGAATTCCCTTCCATCTGAGCGTGATCCTACTCTCTGATTTGCACCCAATCTCTTGTGCGAATGCACGAGAGATTTGGGTCTCTAACTAATTCCATCTTCGGCGAGGTCTCCTATGCTCGGAGGCTTGTCTTCCAAGCATAGGAGTCCCTGCCAACGACTATAAAATGATCACCAACCCTGGCCGCACCTCCTTAGCTCGACTTGGCCAGAGATCCACCTCGATTTCCTCTTCTTCTCCTCCCGCCAAGTGGTCCAGCGAGCTTCGGCGAGCCTCCCTCCTCTTTCTCGTCGCTCTGCCACAATACCGGTGGCAGAGCTGTCCTCACCATCCTCCTCTGCATCGCACAACACCCGTGCGAGCATCCCTAGCCTCGTCATCGCCGCCGTCTCCCTCCACTGGATGCCTTCTTCTCCAGCAATAGTAGGTATTGCCAGCTGCCCTCTCTCCCCCTTCATCCGCTTAATTAGGTTAGAACCACTCGTCTCTATCCCCTCTTCAATTCCCCTCTACCTATTTCGCAAAACACCCCTCGACAGCCACTGTCCACCACCATCGTCCCCATCTCCGGTCGACCTTCGGCGAGATGCATCCATCACTTCACACCTCCACACATCTCGCCACCAACCTCATGACCTTCGCCACAGTCCACTGAACATCATCCACCCACTCACAGACTGCCTACACCACCACAAACACCCCCCAACCTAACCCATAAACCCAACCACAGAGCGACCTAGGCACGCAAGCCTAGGCTGCCCCGTGGTTGGCCACCTACTGCCTCACCTTCACCGTGACACGGCGAAGGTCCTCCTATGGTCTGATAGAGCCGCAAGGCTCCTTTTGTGTCGTGTAGGATCTAAGCACCAACTACCATTAGCGACGGCTCGAGAAGGTCGCAAGCTTGCTCCAGGCTGATGCATTTCAGGGTCTCAGGTCCAGAAGGCTTAGGGTAGTCTTGCACATTCAGTTGTTTAGGCAATCAGTGCTGCGAGGCCTGCAGCTGCAGCAATTGGAAGAAAGATCTCCTGCGGGCGTGCGAGCAAAAGCTGGAGGGGCATTAGTCCCACCTCGTAAATGTCTGAGTGAAGCACATGCAATAAATTGAATTTGTGTTTTACTCTCTTCGCCTCGAGACACACACGCGGGATCAATTCACAGACAAGGCATGTATAGGTGAGGTCCCTCACCTATACATGCCTTGTCTGTGAATTGATCCCGCAGACCTAGCAACCCAACCCGACTATCCTATCGAGCACTCCTTGCTCACCATACCCACGCCGGTGCACCTGGACATGGGCACGCGACCCGACCAGATTACCCGACTCTGAGAGAGCCTACTGAAGAGTGATATACAGAGAGAGAGACGTAGGTGTGGGTAAAGGGGTAGGTTTTGCTCTTCAGTTTGTGCAGGGAAGAAGGAAAAGGAAGGCACAGCTGAAGTGAAGTTGACACTTAGCTGCAAAAGGAAGAAGAAGGAAGGAAGGCTAAAGAAAGAAGAAGACTTGCAGAGCAAAAAGAGAAGGAAAGACAAGGCAGAAGGAAGAGGCAAAGCCAAAGAGAAGAGGAAGTCAGAGAGCTAAGGCTAAAGGAAGAAGAAGCAAGAAAGAAGAAGAGGAAGACCTGCAGAGGAAGAAGGTGCAGCTGACACTTAGCTGCAGAAGGAAGAAGAGAGGAAAGGCAGAAGACAGAGGAAAATAAGAAGGAAGAAGAAAGGCAAGAGAGCTGTAGAGAAGAAACAAGGAAGAAGTAGACGGCCAAAGAAGAATAGAAGAAAAAGAGGAAAATCAGAGAAAGAAAGTCAAAAGAAGAAGAAGAGAAAGTAGACAGGAGAAGACATAAGAGAGAGTTAAAAGAGAATATCTTTTTAAGATCTCTGATCCCATGATCAGATGTCCAATTTCTCTATTTTTGCCACATTTGACTCAAATTCTTGCATTTATATTCTGAATTAGATTTTGAGTAACTCTAAGTGTTCAATTGCATTCATGAGATTAGTAATAAATTCCATTTGCTTCCTGTGTTCGACTTCGGATGCTTAGGTTTTCGAGTAATAAATTTTTATTTGTTGACAATGCTTGGTCACCTATACTACGACGCAACTGACTGTTAAAACACAATCTAGCCGCATCAACAACTACCCTTCAATGCCTAAGTGTTTGCATGTCATCATGCATGAATAAAATACATAAGGCCGGGTGTATGTGGATAAAAATCACCTGAACTACTTCTGCCATTTACCTCATGCCATCATTGTAATGCCATACACAATATGCAAAACAATATGTGAGACTGCCTAAAAGGCATGGTGCTCTAGCTCCACAAGAAGGTGACATGCCTTTCCATACACCATGCGATACGGTGACATTCCGAGCAGGGCCTTGTACGTAGTCCGATATGCCCATAGTGCACCAATCAACCGATCGGACCAATCCTTCCTATCAGGTCTAACCATCTTCTGAAGGATAAGCTTGATTTAATGGTTTGATAGTTCAGCCTACCCATTGGTCTATGGGTGATACAGGGTAGCAATGAGGTGCTGTACCCTATATTTCTTCAATAATGACCTGAAATGGGCATGGATGAAGTGGTTTCCCCCATCACTTATCAGGGCACGGGGAACTCCGAATCTTGCAAAAATAAATTCTCGGATGAAGGATATAACAGTCTTATGATCAGCTCATCTTTCTAGGATAGCTTCTACTCACTTTGAGACATAGTCTACTGTGACGAGTATGTACTCAAAGCCATGCAAGTTCGGGAAGGGGCCCATAAAGTCGATGCCCCAGACGTCGAACACTTCTACTACCAGAATGGATTAGAGAGGCATCATATCTCTCTGGGTCATAGAACCGACTTCCTGGCATCACTTACAGTGCTTGAGAAACTCGTGTGTATCTCTGAGAATGGTTGGCCAAAAAATCCCTACTGCAAAATCTTTGTAGCGGTTTTTCGATTTGAGAAATGACCCCCACAAGCATCACTGTGTCGGAAGGATAGCACATTAGAGATTTCTGAATTAGGGATGCATCTACGGATGATCTGATCAACCCCAATGTGAAAGGGCAATGGGTCATCCCAAAAATAGAGTTTAGCCTCTGATATGAATTTAAGCTTTTGATCCTTTGATAATCCCGTAGGTAGCTTACCTGTGACAAGATAGTTTGCTATATAAACATACCAAGGAAACTCAACAAAGTTGATAGATAATAGAGACTCATCTAGAAATCGGTCTGATATTGATAGGGAGTACAGAATGTAGTCTAGGTCTAGCCGAGACAAGTGATTTTCCAAAACATTATGTGCTCTGGCTTTGTCACGGATTTCGACAACAAACTCTTACAAAAGAAGTATCCATTTGATAAGGAGTGGTTTGGTGTCCTTCTTTGCCAACAAATGCCGAAGGGCAGAATGGTCAGTGTAGATGATAACTTTGGACCCAAGTAAGTATGACCAAAATTTCTCCAACCCGAATACCATGACTAGCAATTCTTTCTTAGTGACTATATAGTTACACTGAGCCTCGTTCAACATTTTACTAGCGTAGTATATTACAAATGGATGGTGCTCCTGATGCTGGCCAATAATGGCTCCAACAGCAAACTCAAAGTTGAGAGACCAGTCAGGAGGTTGGAGAATAGGTGCACTTGAGATAGCACTTCACAATGTCTCGAAAGTGCTGAGACACATGGAGTCGAAATCAAAGGGCTTGTCGGTTACCAGAAGATTTGTTAATGGATGAGCAATTTTTGAGAAATCTCGAATGAATCTTCGATAAAATCCGACATGCCGTAAGAATGATCTCATTTTCCTAATAGAGCTAGGTGGAGGTAATCACGAAATGATTTCAGACTTAGCTCACTCGACCTCAAGTCCATTAGAGGAGATCTTGTGACCTAGTACGAAGCCATCCCTCACCATAAAATGACTTTTCTCCCATGAAAGTACCAGGTTAACCTCTATACATCTCTTCAGAATCTTTGTGACGTTATCAAGACAAGACGAGAAATCATCTCCAAACACGAAGAATTCATCCATGAACACTTCTACGCAGTCCCCGATCATGTCTGTAATGATGGTCATCATGCATCGCTGAAAAGTAGCTGGTGCATTGCAAAGGCCGAAAGTCATCTTGTCTTAATCTTCTGGGTTAATTGCAACTTGATTGTACCCGGAGTATCCATCCAAAAAGCAAAAGAAACGACACTCGGCTAGCCATTCTTGAATCTAATCAATAAAGGGTAAAGAAAAATGATCCTTTTTGGTAGACGAGTTTAGCTTCCTGTAATCAATGCAGACTCGCTAAGAAGTCGTGGTGCAGGTCAGGATGGATTTGCCCAATTCATTCTTAATTACGGTGAGTCCCACCTTTTTAGGCACTATCTAAATGGGACTCCCCCACTGGCTGTCAGAAATAGGATAGATAATGCCTGCGTCCAACCATTTAATGATCTCCTTCTTGACAACCGCCAACATATTTGCATTTAGGTGCCTTTGAGGTTGTCTCGTTAGTCTCACCCCTTCATCAGTGTAGATATGGTAAGTGCAATATGAGGGCAAATTCCATGGAGATCTGCAATGCCCCACCCGATAGCATCCCTATGTGCTTGCAGAACAGAGATCAACTGGTGTTCCTGATCCAGAGTCAAGTGAGCATTAATAATCACAAGATATGTCTCACTTTCTCCCAAAAACACGTACTTGAGCGAATTAGGTAAGGGTTGTAACTCTAGTAGCAAAGGGTGGGAAGGGGTTTATGCAGGGGAGGAGAGGAAGCAACAACGAAAATATACTGATCCTGACTACTGGAGAATTTTCCTACAGTGGTCATGTAATCCTACCTTAAGATATCTATGCTGGATAGGACAGGATAGTCAGGATCAGGGGTGTTAAGAGCAGATGAACACCCATGACAACTAGATCCATCAAACGAAATGTGTATGTCATTAGTCTCAGTCCCGTGTGGATTGCGATCTAAGACCCTTGATAGTGAAGATGAATATGCCATTGGGTCACTACATAGGAGCCCAATGTTCCCGTAGAAAGCTGAATCTTCGTCTTCACTATCCTCCTTGATTAAATTGCAATCAAAGTTCTTTGATGCTCTAAAAATGTCAAGTCTAAGCTTTTCGTTCCCTAGGGCAATCTCCATGCACCCTAATGCACAGTCGATGTTTGCGCAGGCGATTGCCAAAAATGGGCGACCTAGAATAATCGGTGCATCACGGAGATTAGGAGGAACCTCTATATCAAGAACAAAAAAGTCTATTGGAAAGTAGAATCCTTGGACTTTTGCAATCACATTTTCGACCACCCCCCTCGGTGTTTTTTCCGATCTGTTAGCCAACTGTATGGTAACCAAGGTGGGCTTTAACTCCCCAAATTGAAATCGATCAAATACTGCAGTGGGAGTTAAGGTTGATGGATGACCCCAAATCAAGAAGGGCCCTATCAAAAGGGGAATCCTACAAAAAGCGGGAAATCAATGATGTGCTCAGATCCTTCTTCTTGGGTGGTAAGTCAGTTAAAATAACTGCACTGGCTTCCTAAGATAATGCCGCTCGTCATCCGATTCTCTGTTATCGCTTCGGCATATAGTAGTCCTTAAAGAACCTAGCAATAGTAGGGATGTGATCTATTGCTTCGAGGAGAGGGACCTAAATATGAACTTCCTTGAACATAGATTTCAGGTCCTCAAAATTTCATGTGTCCTTTCTCCATTCTGAATCTCGAGTTAGGGATGCGGGAAAAGGGATGGGAATTTCAGGGTCTAGGGGCTTCTTTCCTTTATTTAATGAAGATGGCTTGTGAGAGGAAGAGGGTTGTGAGCCATCTCTTGGTAGAGTACAGGAAAAATCATTACCTGGTTTCCTAGGTAGCAGGTCCTATGTAGTCTTTCCGCTCCTTAAGGTGACAGCTTTTGCATCGGCATGTTGTCCATGCAGGGGAAGAGGAATGGGTTGGTCTAGATACACAAGGTTTGGTAATAGAGGTGGATGACCAAGCCCATAACCACGAGGTACGGGAGGTGCTTGGATAACAGCATGTGCTTGCTCCTGTGGTGCTTGGAATCTAGGCGGGGCACCATAATTCTATGCATATCTCAGGTTTGGAACAGGTTGGGAGGGCAAAGCTCCCTGTGATCTATGCTCCTACATCATCTGGTTTTACTTGTTATGTATGCTCTGTATTTGGTCAGCCATTGCCTTCATTATTTGCAGGTTGTCAAGAGTAGATTTCCAAATTGATGCCTACAATTCCTCCTTTAGCCACCCCAAAGGGTCGGTCCGCTTTGGAGGGTAGTTGGCAGCTTGGTGAAGCAGCTGATAGATAAAGCATGTCTACTACTACTGAGATGGGAATGGCTGCTACCTAGGATACGCATTCTGTGCATTCCCGTATTGTCTGGTCTGGTAGGGTGGAGCTTGACTCGGTCTCTGTGGGTTACCAGAGCAGGAGAGATTAGGATGCTGGAGCCAACCAGGGTTATATGTTTCAGAATACGGGTTGTTACACCCATATCCCTGAATGGCATTGACATCTTCGTAAGCCGAAGACATGCAAATTCATCAAAAGAATACGCACTTGCATTGTCATGTGGTGCGTAACCCTGATTGTACAGTGCCAGATCCATATTGTTCACGGGTTCCTGGTATGTAGGATCCTATGAAGATGGAGAGAAAACATCCCGAGTAAATGGATATGTACGAGCAGAGGGGGCTCAGGATGCTTGAGAGGAGTATGATGGAGCAGTGCTACCAGAAGATCTGGATCTCGCTCGCATTAATTCATTGGGTTTCTTATCGAGCAGATCCACCTTATCCAACTTTTTGGTGATAATGCCATGTCGGCTCAGGTAGACTTGGCTTGAGCCTCGTGGACGGGTCGTTGGAACTAGTTCATTGAGGTGGCATTCATTGAGTTCTCTACTAAGGACTCCAATAGTTCAATTGCACTGTACTCGTCCTTCACAAGAAAATTCCCATTGCTAAATGCATTGGCCAGGTACTAATGTGTGTCATCCAGCCCATGGTAAAATACTTGAGTGAGGTGCCATTTGGGTACACCATGGTGTGGGCACTTCTTGAGAAGATTGTGGAATCTGTCCCAGGTGCATGCAGCTTCTCTCCAAGGCCTTGAGCGAAGGTTGTGATTGTGTGCCTCATAGCATTTATTCAACCGATCGGGAAGAACTTTTGGAGGAATTTGCGACGTAATTCCTCCCAGGTTCCAATTGGCCTCCCTATGGTCTTGAACCAATAGGCAAGTTTATCCTTAAGAGAAAAAGGAAAAAGCTTCTTGAGAACAATCCCAATATCTATATTCCTATGTCAAACTGACTCTGCAATCCGATTTAAGTCTTCGAGGTGTTGGAAGGGATCCTCATTCCAGTTTCCATGGAAATTTGTCTGAATCAGACTTATGATATTTGATTTTAACTCAAATGTGTCTCCTCTTGCAGGAATCTGGACCTGAGCTTCTATGATTGTTGCCGCTAGATTGTAGAAGTCCCGCAGTTGTTCTCATCATGTGAAAGATTACGGTGTAGACCCGGATAGGTTGTGTTAATATGGTGATTTTATCATTGAAATGTGTATAGTGGTTAACCTAATTCGATCCTAACCATCTCTTTACAAAAATTTTTAACCTGGCCTACTTGATTTTATCTTGGTCACTTTTAGGCCCAGGGTCGAACTCAGGGAAGTGGGATTAGAAGTGAAGTTTCTACGCCTTTCCTACAATGAATCTCATCCGTTCATTTATTGTGTTTTTGGTGTTTTTCTATTTAAGATTTTTTTCTGATAATTTTTGTCCTTGAGGTACACCCTCAAAATTAGGTTCTTAGCTTTGAGCCAAATTAGGGTTCCAAAACTGGTCTTGCTATTCGCAAGACTAAGTACTTGTAAGTCAAGGATTATCTTTTCTCTTTTGTATATTTTTTTATCTTTTTACTAGCAGGAAGGAGAAACAAAAAAAATTAAATATAATATATATATATATGTATATATTATATATGTATAAAAGGGTGGGGGTGGAGGTGGAGATGGCGTGTAGCATGGTGTCGAGTCGGTCGTCATCTAGGAAGACGTAACCAACAGGACGAAGTGCCGCATGGAGTGTAAGGTGGATTGGTGGAAGATGAGTGCGAACACGCTTTCTATATGCATGTATCGGGGAATATCAGCAACTAGTGCAAATGTTCCCGCGATAGAACGTATGGTAAGTAATATGAAAAAATATATATATATGTATATATGTAAATATATCTATATGTATATATATATGGTTATAAATATATAAGTATATATGTAGTTATATATGTATATATATATATGTATATATATATATATAAAGATATAAATATATGTATAGATAGATATATGTATATGTATGTATATATAACTATATAGATGTATATATATATATGTATATATATATATATAGGTATATAGATATATGTAGATAGATATGTATGTATATATATATGTGTATATAAAGTTATAGATATATATATGTATATATATATATGTATAAGTATATGTGTATATATATGTATATATATATATATATGTATGTATACTAATACTTAGTTATATAAGTACTACTATATGTATAGATATAAGTGTATATATATATATGGAGATAAATATATATATATATAAATATGTATATGTACGTATATATATATATATCTATATAGTAGAGGATAGGTGTGTGTATGTGTGTGCAGAGAGTGTGAGAGAGTGTTGTGAGAGAGAGAGAGAAAGAAAGAGTGAGAGAGAGCGCCTACTGTGTGAAGAGGTGCTTTTAAGTTGTCTGGAGTAGCGGGGCGTCGTCTGATGGTTCACGTGCGCGCGCAGGCACGTAGGCGCGTGAGAAGGCGCACGTACGCAGGAGGGAGTGGGTGCGGAGGAGGGAACCGCAGTGCAAGCGCTGTGCGGAGAGGCAGGTGAGGGCGAAGGCAGGTGTTGGGAGCAGGTGAAGATGCGGGCGGGTGCTAGCAGACGTGGGCGCACGTAGACGTGCGGGTGGGCACTGGAGCGGGTGCGGGGTGGGACGCGGGAGTGGGCTTGGACCAGTTGCGACGCATCGGGTGACCGGATAAGTGAGAAACTTACCGGTCACCACAATGTAGCCACAGTGTTCCGCTGACTAGTGTGAACAGTGGCTACAGTGCATGGTCGAGCCGCGTGACAGCTTGTGCCTGGTGCTGTAAGTGCAGAGCCGTTGCACGAGCTGGTGCGAGAGCGGAAGGTCTGCGCCTGCTGGGCTGCTGGCGGAAAGGCAGGCGCGGGTGCGAAGAAGTGGGAGGCAGGGCCAGTCTGCAGGCACGTGCTGGAGGCGAGGGCGGGCGCGTGATGGCTTGCGCTGTTGCTGCTGCGGAGCTCGAGTGGTGGCCGGTTAAGCTTCGAAGCTTAAAGCTCCTGTGGCAATGGCGGGGTTGGCTTGGAACGATGAAACAGGGAAAAGAACCACCACGCCCATCGGCTCTTTGATGAGCTGGGCAGTGGTGGACTCACGGTGGTGGTTGTGCACCACAGTGAGGTACTCCTGCCCGCAGAGTGGCTCCTCAGACGAGGAGAGGCTGCGTATGGAGGGAGAGGGGAGGAGGCAGCCTATAGAAGAGGAGCTGCAGTGTGTTGGATTTTTTTGTGTGGCCCAAGCTCCCTTTGCAAAGAAGAAGCCGTGCTCTTTTAAAGAGGAAGAAGGCATGCACAGCCATGCCCTGGTTGTGCATGGCTGTGCATGCAGCTTGGCAGGGAGTGGCTGCACACGGCAAGCTGCTGTGCAGAGCATGGCGTGAGGAAGAAGAGGCCATGTCTTGCAGCCGCGGGAAGAATTCAAAGTCAAATAGAAATAAAAAATAAAGATGGAGATTTTGCAAGGCAGCACTTGAGGAATTTGTTAATTGCAAGGCCATTTTATTCACTCTCCTCCCCTCTCAATTAAGTGCATGCATGCGTGTATTTTTACAAATGCGACTATGGATACCTAATATGCACTAGTAATGCTAGGAAATAGCACAAGACGGCACACTTGTCGGTGTATTTTTGTTGTGCAATCATCATGGTGGATGCTGCATCCTGTCAAGTGTTGTGAGAATCTGGTTGATGATCTGCTCATATTTTTATTCCGTTTCCTCGACCCTGGCTTCCAGACGAGCCATTGGGTCCTGATTCTCAGGGTCTCGACGAACTCGAGGGCCAAGATTAGCCATCTTGGCTAATTAGGTGGAAGAAGGTTGAGAAGAGAGGTCAGGTGAAAATCGCCTTTGCCGCCTTGGGTTTGGCTCCCATCATCCCGCAAGTTTAGGTCTTAACGACCTTCTTCCTTGCATACACAAACTCAAAGGGTTGGTGTAGTCAAGCAGAACAAGGCTAAGGCCTTGTTAATTTTGTCCTTTAGATCAAATGATCAGATTTTTCGTTTAAGTTTGTGTTATTAAAAATTCGACAAGAGACTGGTTGTAAGGAATTCCTGCCTCTCAAGCTAACCCAACCAGTTTGGTTATGAGGGGACTACCAGGAAGGTTCTTTCTTCGGCTATCGCCTCTGGTTCCATTACCCCATAGCCGCGGTCATTTGACACTACCCCTCAGGCTTAGTCACTGGATTTTGCAAGAGAGGTTGGAACTACCTAGTAGTTTCAAGCCAAATGCAGTTATTTGATGTATTTTTGTGAATTCTTAACCTATTTTTTCAATGTAGTAGATGGTGGGTGGTCCACAAGGTGACTCGTCTCATCGATTAACTTTTAGGCTCATCGGAGTCCAAGTTAGTTTATATGGTCCTATTGGCTCATACACTTCTAAGTTCTTTTTCAAATTGCAGATCACAATTCAAATGTATAGCCTATGGAAAGATGGAATCCAAATAATTTAAAACTTCGAAAAAGGATTTATTTTTCAATAAGATTTTTAGAGAGCATTTTTCCAAAATTTTTCTATTTTCAACAATTAGTTATGAATTTTTAACTAACTAGAGGTCAAATCTGGGATTTAGACCCCGTGTTGGTTTTTCTATTAGAAACTATAACAATATATGATCCAAAAATTATGTAAAAATATGATATTGAAAGCTAATTTGATTATCTTTCACACCCCAAAAATTTTGAATAAATGTGATTTGTATGTTAGTCAGAATTGATTTTTATAGTTCATAAAAGTTTTGTTTTCAAGCAATCTAGCCAGTATGTACTCCATGAATTTTTCAAAATTCCACAGAAGGAATTTCCTTTTGGGAAAGGAGGAATTGGAAAAATAATTTGAACATCTAGTTTTAGTCCAAATTTCAAGATTTTTGGAGCATTAAAAACACGGCTATTGAATTTTAAAGATGACACTCACTTTCTAGCCGAATTTCTAATAAGAATGTGTGCACCTGATTTTTGTAGCGCTCACTTTTCCTTGTTCGCTGCTTCGTGTCATTGTTCCTGCACACAAAAAACTATATTAGAGATAAAATCAAAAGTTTCCATCCCCCCCGGCAACAACGCCAATTTGTTCGCAGCGTAGATCGCTTAGAGAATTAGCACATTGTAGTATAGTGTGAAATACATCTCGAATAAATAAATTAACGAAACTTGATAAGTCCCCGTTGATCACAGGGAGGCAGAAAGCACATTTGATTTCATACATTATTCCAAACATAAATGCTAAACAATATAGACACAATATATATAACAATCAAAAGAGTTTAAACATGAATTGTATACATAGAACTAGACAAATTCTAGCGTAAATGTAACTACTTATGTAACAGAACGAGGGCACCACTGGTGGTTCCTGGTGGCCTTTTGGAGAGGTTGGGAAGAGCAACAACAATCCGTCGGGGTGGCCCAACGGATGCTTTAGACGGAGGTACAAAGACGAATGCGGAGAAGACAGAAAGAAGAAGAGAGAGTGTTGGAGGAAGAAGAAAAAAAAGAGAAGTGCCTTCAAATGGGGGCCATTTGTCCTCTTTTTATAGCTTTAGTGGAGGGCAAAGAAGGTATTTGGTTTATTAATTCTGTGCAAATGCTTTAGATTAATCAGATCTGTTGATTGAGAGATCAACGACCCTAATTAATCCTTCTTTTATCCATGGTTCAATCTGGTGCTGCCACATGGCAACCTGTGCACCCTCGGATGAAGATCGTACAGCTGTAGATCACCTTCACTCGCACCTTCGCTTCCTCTCCACCGCTCGCCTCTTCTAAGCGCCCAATCCTCGGCTATTCAATTATAAGATCGGACAACTTAAATGCATGCACAATCGCTCCTTTAAATCCTAAAGAGTGTGCACGCACATCTCCGCATGCGTCATTGCACGCATTTTTGACCCAGTGCCTCCGTGCCCACCACGCGTTTGCTGTCAAGACACCCGATGGAGATCTGACGGTTAATTGCATCCGTGCTCGCCACTTCTCCCGATTTCCTACTGAGCGAGCTTCAATCGTGTGCCCCTCGTCTCATGGAGAGAGTGCTAACCAACGTGCTACTCCAACGAATTTGTTGCATTTATGTTTTGTTGGCACGTGTTCTTAGCCATTGGATAGGAATCCAACAGTCGAGATCTCATCCACATCTGATGATACGGCTGAGGGTGGGTGGCGTGGCTGCATCGCGGCCATTGGATGACAATCCAGCGGCCTACGGTTCTCCATCCAAATTGGGGCACAGTGAGGGGTGGTTGCGATGGCACCACGTGGCACCATCGTGGCTATCCATCTTCTTCTCCTTGTATCTGATGATGTAGGCCTCCGATTAGGTTGATTTCTACATCATTGGACTGCGAACGTTGATCCGGATCCATCCGAGTGGTTGGATTTGTCATCTGAGGTTTAGATATCCTTAAATTTCCCCTTGGCTCCCGCTTCTTCTACGGACTCCCTAGGGTGCTGCGGGAGTCTGATTGATGCACTCTTGGGAGTGTTGGACTCCCGTCATTATTCCGAACAGATCATTAAGGTTGGATCGATTATCCACAACCCTAGATTACCTGCAATTAATAATATCTCTCAAATAGCACATTATTATTTATAAAACATATAAATCATCTAAGATGCAATGTTTGATGTGTATGCATGCAGAATGCCCGTGTTAAGCTAGGTTCTGTCTTAATTTTGGCAAATTAGGGTTTGTGGTTGCTGTGCAATCACTGCGTAGTCAGACACATTGCGCATGATCTCAAACGGTAGAGACCAGTCAGGAGACTGCAAGATTGGTGCTTGGGTGACTCTATTACGTAGGCTCTCAAATGCATGAGTGCACTCGGTAATTTTGAAAGGGACATCCTTTGAGAGAAGATTAGTTAGGGGGTGCACGATTTTCAAAAAATCAGGACTGAAACAATTGTAAAAAGTGACATGCCCTAGGAAAGAATGGATGTCCTTGACCAAGCTCAGCATAGGGTGTTTATAAATCAAATTCACCTTGGCTCGATCAACCTGGATGCCTTTTTCAGAGACGAGATGTCCTTGGACAATTCCCTCAGGAATAATAAAATGGCTCTTTTTCCAGGAAAAAACCAGATTCACATCGATACAACACTTGAGGATTTGGACCAAGTGCAGGAGGCAATCGCCAAAAGATTCCCCAAATACCAAGAAGTCATCCATGAAGACTTCAAGGTACTCACCTACCATATCTGAGAATATGGCAAGCATGCATGAAAATTAGCAGGTGCATTGTAGAGACCAAACAACATCCTGTTGAATGTATACGTCTCAAAGGGGTAGGTGAAGGTGGTCTTCTTTTGGTCCTCAAGATGAATTTCTACCTGGTTATAACTGGAGTACCCATCCAAGAAGCAAAAGAATTGATTTCCCGCCAATTTCTCGAGTATCTGATCAATAAATGGTAAGGGGAAATGATCCTTTTTCGTGGAGGCATTTAGTCTTCGGTAATCAATACAGACACTCCATGAGTTAGCTATACGGGTTGGTATGGTCTCTCCGATTTTAGTCGTAATCACTGAGTCCTGCCTTCTTTGGCATAACCTGGATTGGACTCACCCAACGACTGTCGGAGATCAAGTAGATGATACTTACATCTAACCACTTGGTCTTCTCTTTTTTCACGACATCCTGTAGGTTTGGGTTCAGGCATCTTTGCATTTCACAGGATGGTCGTGAGCCCTCTTCAGTATAGATGTGATGTGTGCAATATGAGGGGTTGATGCCAGTCAAATCATCGAGAGTCCATCCAATGGCTCTCCGATGATGCTGGAGGAAAATAATCAAGCATGTTTCCTAATAAGATATGAGTCAGGAATCGATAATCATAGGAAATGTTTGATTAGAACCCAAAAATACATATTTGAGATGGTCAGGGAGGGGCTTCAATTCCATAACTAGATTATCAACAACAGCAGGTGGTTCAAGGTGGGATTCGGGGGAAAAGGGAAGAGCTATAGGTGTGTCTAGGTCTGGCCTAAGCTCCTCTAACTGGAGGGTTTGATCCTCTCATTGTTGAATATCAAGGATAAGTGGGTTTTCCTCAACAATGGGCTCTTCAACCACAGATTCGATATCACAGATCTACTCGATAACCCCAAAATTAATTCCTTTTTGGGCCTTGAAGATGTCAATCTTTAGTGCCTTGTTCCCAAATTTTAACTCAATTTGGCCCTTTTCGCAGTTGATATTTGCCCTAACTGTGGCCAAAAAAGGTCTCCATAAAATAATCGGTGTATTCTTCAAGTTCTCAGGAGTATCTATGTCTAAGACTATGAAATCCATGGGAAAGTAAAAATCGCATACCCTAACTATGAAATCCTCGAGAATTCCTTTTGGTGACTTAATAGATCGATCAGCTAACTGCAAAGTCATCTCTGTCGGTTTAAGTTCAGATTCCTCAAAGTGGTTTAGCAGGGATGTGGGTATCAAATTTATGGAAGCTCCTAGGTCCAATAAGGCTCTGTCAAATTGTATATCACCGATAGCACAAGAAATCAGAGGGGTACCTAGGTCTTTTGCCTTAGGCAGGAGCTTGCTCAAGATGATAGAGGTGGCTTGCTCTGATAGTATGATCGTGTTCCCACCTTTGGTTTGCGACTTACGCTTTGGTGTACATACATCTTTCAGGAATCGTGCGTAAGCCAGTATGTGGCGTATCACATCTATCAAGGGGATGTTTATTTGGTCCTGCTCAAAGAGCTTGACCAGGCCATCCTCAAGTGCCACAGGTTTGGTTTTCTTCTTTCCTTTGGTCAAGGCCTCAGGAAATGGAACCTCAGATGGTTGTTCTAGAATTGGCTCAGGCTCTTTATTAGGGATGGGCATGTCCTGGATAACCAATCTAGGGTTAGGGTCTATAGTCATAGGCGAGTTCTGGCTAGGAAAAGGTTGGTCTTGTTTTGCATCGCCACTACAGTTGGTGATAGATTTAATCCTGCCCGATTTTGGTTTGGGTTGGGCAAAATAGGTGTCTGTTGCCGAAATCCAGAGTATGAAGTTGAAGCATCCATCCCGTTAGGTGATGGAACAGAAGGGGCCTAATAAACAAAGTGAACTTGGCCCTAATTTGGGTTCATAACGCACCTCTAGTTTGGCATGTTATTCAGGTTTGGAAGAGGCTGAGAAGGAAGTGCACCAGGCTGGAGAGCACTCGCCAGCTGGGCCAATCGATTTCGCTGTTCAGAGATCTCTTCTTTGTATTGCTTTTGCATATCAACCAAGGTCTGGAGAATCAAATATGTATGATCTTCCTTAGGTGGTCTAGATTGGAAATTTTGATTGGGCCTTGGTTGAGTGGGTTGATATGGTCTCTCGTTTCGTGGTAGAGGTAGGAATTGGGATCTCGGATTCGGGTTATTTCTTGACCATGAAAAGTTAGGATGATTACACCATCCAGAGTTGTAGGTGTTGGAGAAAGGATTATTTTGGATGGTGTGGAGATCCTCGTAAGTCTGAGGAGCTTCGTGATAATCAGGGTACGGTGATTTAGAGTTCCCCCAACTGTGGTAGGCTAACCTAGAGTTGCCTCTGAAGCCATAATCAAACGGGGGTGGATATGCATCCATCCCCAAGGAGTGGTAGATGTTGTGCGCAGCCTCCCTTCCGGTGGGTGGGTGCATGTATTTGCTTTGAGGTGCAGAGGTGGATTTGTGTAGATGAGGAGTGATGTCATCCACTTTCTTTTCGATGATTGAGACCTTATCCAATTGACTGCCTACCAACTCCAGATCAACGGATGCGAAAAGGCCTTAGGATTTATGTACCCCCTGATTGTTTGTCAATGCATGGGTGGACGTCCAGTTGTACATATCCAGTGACTCATTATTTAGGGAATTCTCACAGATGTTTTCGAGAATCTCCCAAATTGAGTCCTAATGTTGACCCATAATGCTACCACCATAGGTTGCATTGACAAATAGCTTAATGTCATCATGGAGCCCATGGCAAAAGGATTGGATTTGTTCCCACTTCAGAACTCCATGATGGGGGCACTTACGCATGAGATCCAGAAAGCGATCCCATGCCTCGTGTAGAGATTCTCCCGCTCCTTGGGAGAAGTGCGTGATTTGATGCCGCATAGTGTTTGTACGACTGATGGGGTAGAATTTTTGCAGGAAAGCAGTTTGAAGTTCTCCCCATGTGTTGATCGTGTGTGGTTAAGTCTGAAAGCAGTTGGAGGCTTTGTTGGCCAGTATTGAAGCTACGAGTTACTACGCTAACGTATTTGGTTTTGAAAAACCTGTCGCCGTAGTTTGAAAGCGAAGAACTCATGTTCAACAAATAAAATTTGTACCAGAATGGAAATCTCGGGTCAAACTCAGGGAGGCTACATCGATCTGTATTCATAATTATATGTTTTTAGAGTTTTTGTTGAAAAGCGAAGTGACGTAATTATAATGAAGCAATATTAACACTCAGAATAAATAAGAGAGAGAGGGAGAAAACATGCATTCAATATTTCAAGATGTTTATACAATAAAAACAGAGAAGAACTGCACTAGAAAGCTGGAAATCAACTACACTAGAAAGCAGGAAAATTCTACTCTAGAAAGTTGTAAAGAAGAATGAGAGAGAGAAGTTATCCTCCTCAACGATCACTTGGAGGATGAGCTGGACGAGATGGCACCTGGAAGAAGGAGGACGAAACGAGAAGGAGGTCGAGGCAGGAGGAATGAGAATGGGGCAGCACGTCATCGTCGTCGTGGGATCCGCTTCCGAAATGAGGGCGAAAATTTGACTTTTTCTCTTGAGGAGCATCCCGGGTGTGGGATAAGCTTCTCTTGAGCTTTGGAGAGGGAGAGAAGAGAAGGAAGGGATGCCCATTTCCTATGGAGGGGGTCTCCTTTTATAGTTGCAAGGAGTGAGGGCAATTTGGTCTTTACAATTTCAAAACATTAAATAAGGGGTCTTTAGTGACGGATAAAATCGTCGATAAATCCCAAGTCGTGGGTGACGTGTGCCACCTGCTCACCTTCCGTGCCGCCCATGTCCATCAATTCTCGATTGCTCGATCGTGAGATTGAACAGCTGAGATGTGCCCTCATCGCGCCTCTTCAAGTCGCAATGCCCTCATCTGATTCCACGTCGCTCATGAGCATGTAATAGCACGTGGGCACATTCGGGCACTTGTAGTCGCTCGATCGCGATCAAGCAATTGCTACGTCGGCTCGCCTACTTCCCCGCGCCTGCCTCTTGCGACTCGAACGCGCACCTGCGCTTCGCGTAAGCGCCTCGACCAACTACGCTACGTGCGTGGATGGGCAGGCGCTCAACTTAAGTGCAGGTGCATCACAGCTGCTGGATCATGATCCAACGGTAGGGAATTGTTGATGCGGAGGCCTTCAGCGGATGCATGCGGTTGGTTGGGCAGCCAAGAAGATACCACGTGGTGCTATCTTGGCCATCCATCTTCTAGATGATGTAGATGGTGCCACGGTTGTCGGATTGAGTCGATTTTCACACTGTTAGGTTGCGATCGTTGATTTGAATCCATCCGTGTAGTCGGATTTGCTATTTGAAGTGCGGATTCACACCATCTTGGCCCTTGATCTTCTATGATTCCCCAATCTCCATCTGATGCTACAGATGTCTAATTAGGGTGATCTTGGAGTCGTTGAACTCCAATTGTCTCCTTGATCAAATCGGTACAGTTGGATCTTCGATCCGGGGTTCCGATAAAAATTTTCCCTATTCCTGAACATAAAAGGAGACAATTAACCTCCATTTTATTCAAACTAATCTAAATGCAAGATAATGCATGCTATGTAATATTTATAGTATGCAATGCAATTCTATGCTTAAGAACATGCATAAATAGACATCTTATGTAGTATAAACATATTTACATCACACCCCCATGCCTATCTTTTGCTAGTCCCTAGCAAAAACTATATGCTATTTATAAAAGAATTAGGTTGGATTATTTAGGCATGAGTTATTCTCAATCATTAAGAAAATGTTTACTTAGGATCTGAACTTCAAACGACACAATAGTGCCCGAGTATCTGCCAAAATGCAGACCGCCTCAAGCCCTCACCTTATTCAAAGAAAAATTTCTTTTTCTCTTTTTCTTCTTTTCTAATTTTTTTGGATTTTTGAGTTTTAGGGTTTAAGAGTGGCTTTCTATGGCTATTTAACTCACCTAAGATTTGATGAGAACCCTAAGTTCTAAGCATCTTTATTGTGAATGTGATAGACTTGTTGATTGATAGTTAAAATAGACTTCGGATTTCTATGCCTCTAGGTAACCTTAAAAAGAGAATTCTGCCTAAAGGTGTATCTTTACAACCGGTAGCTTTCTCCCTACTTTTATTTTTATGGGGTCAACACAAGGGTGAATCTAGTGTATATCTTCCCAATTTATTCTACTTCTCCGCTTCTTCATAAGTGTCTTGGGAAATTTCAGTGCATTTATTGAGCTAGGTTCTGGATAGTCGGTCGATGAGCTATTACCACTGACAACTTGCCAACCATACTCGTGCGGTGAAGTGTGGCTTACTTCTTTTGTTTTCTTTTTTTTTCTTTTCTCCTTTTCTTTTTGACTTTCTTTTTGTTTCTTTTTTTTTTTTCCTAAGTAGGTGGCTTCCCTGGTCTAAGATTTACCTAAAGGCAGCAAGAAGAAAATGTTCTAGTGACTGGACTCTGGACAACCTACCTATGGGTTGTTACCCACGATAACCTTCCAGCCATATCACCCTAGAAGGTTCATTAGCTACCCAATTTTCGTTGAAATCACCAAACAACGAGTCAGTGCAAAGAAAGTGTGTAGATGCTTAAAACTCAAAGTTCCCTTAAATCAGAGGGTGGATTGATAAGTCTTGTACTTATCACCCAAACTTATTTACTCCAATTACAATAGAATTAAGATGGCGATGACTCGAAAAGCAAATCCACATTTTAGTAGATACATGGGCTGATTAAGTCCAAAGACCTGAAGGGTCTTTGTGTTCAGATCCTAATGTAATATTTGAAAAGTCCTAATGCCCAACTATCCCTCCCTAATTCAATTTTTTCTTTTTGTATAAATAAGAAGAGAAAAACAATTTGCATGAATTTCACAAAGCTGACCAAATGATTCAAAAATGAATCCACCCCCCCATGCCTAGCTGATGCAATGTCCACATTGAGAAAGAGACATGAAAGAAAGGCAGAGTATGAAAGATGTCACCTGAATATGAAGCTCGTGTCAGCTTTGTGTCATATGTACAACTGCTGAGTTTAATGCCATCAGCTAGGCGAAGTCCAGCTAAAGAAGTCACAGAATGGCTAAAGCAACCGTGTCTGAGATGGGTTCTAAAAGAGTACGGTCAATAACAGGCTTCAGACGTTGACCATTGACTTTAAATGTATTACCCATCTTTGGGTCAGAAATCTGAATGGCTCCATTTGGAAAAATCTTGTCAATAATGAATGGACCATTCCATTTAGATCTAAGTTTGCCAAGAAAGAGCTTAAGTCTAGAATTGAATAACCAGACCTTCTTGTTCGGCTCGAAGCTCTTGCAGGAAATCAATTGATCATGTAGAGCTTTATTCTGAGCCTTGTAGATCATGGCATTCTTGTTTGCATCATTTCTAAGCTCTTCCAACTTAGATAGTTGGAGTTTCCTGGTCTTCCCAGCTAAATTCAGATCTAAATTGCATTGTTTGATCCCCAAAATGCCCTGTGTTCAATCTCTACAGGTAGATGACATGCCTTTCCATACACCAAATGAAATGGAGACATGCCGATGGGCATTTTATATGTCGTACGGTAGGCCCAAAGAGCATCCTCAAGCTTTTTAGTCCAATCCTTGTGATCAGGCCTAACCATTTTCTATAGAATGTTCTTGATCTCCCGATTGGAGATCTCGGCTTGTCCATTCGTCTGGGGACGGTAAGGTCTGGAAATTCGGTGATTAACCCCTTATTTGGCCAACAAATTCCGGAATTAGGCATTAGTAAAATGAGTGCCACCGTCACTGATGATGGCCCTCAGAATCCCGAACCTACTGAAGATATTTTTCTTGACAAAATCGATGACCACCATGTGGTCATTGGTTCGGGTGGGAATCGCCTCAATCCGTTTGGACACATAATCAACAACAACAAGAATGTACTGATGTCCAAATGAAGGGAGAAAGGGTCCCATGAAATCGATGCCCCAAACATCAAAAATTTCAATAGGAAGAATTAGGTTTAGGGGCATCATATCCCTCTTAGTTATGCTCCTGAGTGCCTGACATCGAGAACATGACCTTAAGAAATCCTGGGCATCCTTAAATAAAGATGGCCAATAAAAGCTAGATTGCAAGATTTTTGCAGTCGTCTCTTTCCCAGAGAAATGTCCACCACATGTAGATGCATGGCGGAACTCGATTATACTATTGAATTCATTCTCCGGTACACATCGGTGAATATCCGATACACATCGGTGACTAATCTGATCAGAGCCGATGCGGTATAGTTCAAGGTCCTCCCAAATGTAGTATTTGGCCTTATATTTGAGTCTATCCTATTGTTGCTTGGTCTAATCCTGGGGGATTTGACCAACGGCCAAATAGTTAACAATGTCAGCAAACCACGGGGTTTGGACACCTGAAATTGTAAGGATAGCTTCGTCCGAAAAAGTGTCAACAATCGGGATGTCCAGACGAGAAGAATCACTTAAGAGTCTCGACAAATGATTCGCCACCACATTTTGTACCCCAATTTTATCCTTGATTTCAAGATCAAATTCTTGAAGTAGAAGAATCCAACGAATAAGCCAGGGTTTGGCATCCTTTTTGACCAAGAGATGTCTCAAAGCTGAGTGGTCGATATAGATGATAACATGCGACCCTAAGAGATAAGCCCTAAATTTTTCCAAAGCATACACTACAACTAGTAATTCCTTTTCAGTAACAGTATAATTCCTCTAGGCTTCATCCAAAGTTTTACTAGCGTAGTAAATGACAGAGGGCTTTCAATCAATTTTCTGACCCAAGACAGCCCCGACCGCGTAATCAGAAGCATCGGTCATGATCTAAAAAGGGGCTGTCCAAATTGGTGGTTGCAATACTGGAGCACAGGTGACTGCCATTTTCAGGAAATCAAATACCTTTCGGCATGATTCGTCAAAAACAAACTGCATTTCTTTGGCAAGAAGATTGCTCAGGGGACGAGCAACCTTTGAGAAATCCTTGATGAATCTTCGATAGAATCCCACATGACCAAGAAATGATTGGATTTGTTTAACAAATGTGGGAGGAGGAAGTTTAGCGATAGCATCAACCTTAGCTTTATCCACTTCAATTCCCCATTCAGAGATTACATGACCTAAGACGATGCCTTCTTGGGTCATGAAATGACTCTTTTCCCAGCTAAGGACCAATCATGTTTTGATATATCACTTAAGAATCATTTCCAGATTAGCTAAACAAGAGTCAAATGATTCTCCAAAAATAGAGAAATCGTCCATGAAGACTTCCATAAACTCTCCCGCCATTTCAGAGAATATGGATAACATACACCTTTGAAAAGTCGCAGGTGTATTGCATAAACCGAAAGGCATCCTACGGAAAGCAAAGGTTCCATAGGGATAGGTGAAAGTAGTTTTTTCCTGATCCTCAGGATGGATAGGAACTTGGTTGTATCTCGAGTAGCCATCAAGAAAACAAAAGTACTTCTGCCCAGCTAGTCTTTCCAAGATTTGATTGATGAAAGGCAGGGAAAAATGATCCTTTTTAGTGGCTATGTTCAGCTTCCTGTAATCAATACAAACCCTCCAAGAGGAAGCTCAACAAGTTGTGATAGATTCTCCTCACTCGTTAGTCACAACGGTAATCCTGGCTTTCTTCGGAAAAATCTGCACGAGACTTACCCAGGGACTATCAGAGATTGGATAAATAACTCTTGCATCGAGCCACTTGATGATTTCCTTTTTAACCACTTCTCGCATATTTGGATTTAATCTCCTCTACATCTGGCGAGAAAGGCAGGATCCACCTTCCAAGAATATTCTATGATTGCAGTAAGATGGCTCGATCTCCCTGAGGTCTTGAATGGTCCAACCAATTACCTCCTTGTGTTCCTTCAGGACCCTGATCAATTTAATATCTTGCTCCTTTGTTAATTTAGCATTGATAATCATAGGGAGCATCTTCTGAGGTCTTAAAAATTGATATTTCAAATTCTCAGGCAATGGTTTTAGTTCAAGCTGGGGCGGGTTGATGATTGATGGTAAGGAAGATGCTGAAGACTCAACAAGAGGAAGAGGTTGTGAGTGAACAAAATCAATAACCTCTTCAGAAGATGGCAGGTTTGCCATAGGGGGTTGCGGGTCAAATTCATCATCAAAGGAGGAACTTTCAATTGAAGAAACCATGAAACAAGTTTCAATGTTTTCATTATCCTCCTAAAGTTCCTCAATAAATCCACAATCCTCAAATTTATTAATCGCCTTAAAAATATCCAATTTCATTCGTTGATCCCCAAAGGCGATTTCCATGCTACCGCTTTCACAATTAATGTTGGCCTTAGCGGTAGCCAGGAACGGATGTCCTAGAATGATGGGCGTGTTCCTCAGATTTTCAGGTACATCCATGTCAAGGAGAAGGAAAATCTATAGGAAAATAGAAATCCTTGACCTTAACTATAACATCTTCAATAACGCCTCGCGAATTTATGACCGAGCGGTCTACTAACTGTAGCATTATTGAAGTTGGCTGAAGTTCACCTAATCCAAACTTCTCGTAAAGAGAAGTCAGAATTAGGTTGATGGATGCACCCAGATCCAGAAGTGCTCTATCAAACGTGAAATCTCTGATGACACAAGACATCAACGGAGCACCTGGATCTCTCTTTTTCTGAGGGAGGTGGTGTAGGATAACAGAACTAGCCTACTTGGAGAGTACCACCTTCCTCATAATAGATTCTCTCGACTTATGCTTTTGTGTACATAAATCCTTTAAAAATATCACATAAGCCGGTATATGCTTGATAGCATCGAGGAGCCGGATATTGATCTCAACATTCTTAAATAAATTCAAAAGCTCCTCATTACTATCAACAGACTTCTTCTTTGATTAGATCAAAGCTACAGGAAAAGGAACATGAGTCAAATCTTTGGAATCATGTTCCTGAGCCTTGATTTCTTCTCCAGAATTCTTATCTCCCTCCTCAGGTTCTTTAAGATTCAGTAGATCAGAAAAGTGTGGTTGTGGATCCTAAGTCTGCTTACCACTCCTCAGGGTGACAAAATTTGCAGATGCATAAGAATTTGGGTCTCGGGGAGGGTTAGGAAAGATTGGAGGGGCTTGATTAGCCAGGAATTGTTGATTTATTGAAGATGAAGAAGAAGAGGAGGGACCTAGCTCAACCACCTGAGCATGTGCATGTGGGTCCCTCTGATTTTCGTACCCATGGGCTTGTTTGCCCAGATTCAGAATATTCCGCAGGTTGGGATGGTTGAGATATGGGTTGACGAGAGTTAGCAATGTGCCCGGACTGCAAGTTGTCCAGCAAGGTTTTCATTTGCTGCATGAGCTGGAGCATGGATCCTTGCATCTCTACCATTTGCCGATTCAAATCAGCCTACCCTACGGGTTGACAAGAATTCCAAGTTGGCTGATTGACCTGATTTGGGGGCAACTGAGTATATACATGACCATGACCCATTGGTCGTTGCATAGCACAGTTGCTGGGCCAGAATTTGGTCTGTTGCCCTGGGTTTTTCCAAGAGAAGTTAGGGTGGTTTTTGCAAACTGGATTATAAGCATTAGAGTAGGGGTTGGATCTAACATTCTCTTGTACAGCACAAACATCCTCATAACGTGAGGATGGAGAGAAAGAAAGGGAAGGATTAGAAAAACTGGGATCAAAGGCCCCAGTTTGGAACACGTGAGGTTTCAAAAAATACTAACTAACAGGTTGAGCCGCATCGAGTTGATTCACGAACTCCCATCCAGAAGGAGCTCGTGAAGAATGGAATCCTGAATTTTGAGATTGAGTGGATCGAGAGTTGTTCATAGAATTTCCAGCCATCCACTCTTCCATTCTCTTAGCAACCAAGTCCACCTTGTCAAGTTTTTTACAAATCAATTCCATATCAAATGAATGAGGGTCATGGACTTCATTGACAATTGATCTGGGCTGCTGGGACCAGTTAAATTTATCCATGGAGGCATGTTTGATTGAATTCTCGCTCATTTCCTCAAATAAATCGTGTGCACTATCTGTGTCTTTATTGAGGAAATTGTCTTTGCAAGAAGCATTCACATGATTTCTGAGTTGCTTAGTCAACCCATGATAGAAGATTTGCACGAGTTGACATTTCGGCACCTCGTGGTGTGGACACCTCTGCAATAGGTCCTGGAATCACTCCCAGGCCACATGAAACTGGTCCCCTGGCCGCTGGGTAAAGGTAGTGATTGCCTATCTCAAGGCATTGGTACGTCTGACAGGGAGGAATTTCTTCAAAAAGGCAGATTTCAACTCATTCCAAGTTGCAATTGGTCTTCCTATTGTCCTATACCAATGGGAAGCCCTATCCCTAAGAGAATAGGGGAAGAGCCTCATGATCATTTGCTCCTTGTTCACATTTCGTGCCTTGGTGGTCTAGACCAAAGTGGTCAAGTCCTCCAAGTGCTGAAACGGATCTTCGGAGCCAAGCCCATGATAACGTTCGATCAGGCTTAACACCTGGGGCTTGATTTCGACATTGTCGGCTGGAATCTGGATGCCGGGACGTTCCCCGTAATTTGAAGGATCATAAAAATCCTTGAAGGACTGAGTGCTCTGCATTCTTTGAAACCATTTCTACATTCTCTGTATTTGTTCCAACTTCCTTCGGAATTCTTCCTGTGGATCTCTAGGCAGAGGAGGGTATTGGTCAGCCATGGGATCAATTTGATAAAAATCTAATTTGCACCTCCTAGAATACTCTAATGGCCCTTCCAATTGGAGATTCAATGGTCGTCTTCCTAGCATAAACTAGGAGAAGGTCGGAAGGACTGGGGATAGGGACCCTGCAGCACAACAAAACAAGGCTATCCTTAAGTGTGGTAGCTTAAGGATCTACTGACTCCCAAAACCCACCTTAAGATTGTAAATGATTTACTCTACTTGCATCTGCTCAATCCAACCAGTTAGAAGGTTCTTCCTTCAGCTTTCACCTCCGGTTCCTAGTGTACTCCCCAGCCGCGGTCGTTTGACACCACTCCCCTAGCTAAACATCAGATTAATTAGTATAAGTAGGTTAATCGAAGGCAATCTAAGACTAGGCCCTGAAGAGTGAATCAGTCCTTAAGGACAACGTCTACTCAATTTTATTAAGGCCTAGGATTGTGGTGCTTATGGAATGTAATGGGCCCTTAAAATTGGTTGCGCCCTTAATGATTGATTGAGAATTGTGTAAGTGCGTGCACAACTAGGGTTTTCAAGCAAGATTATTTGTGATGCATGGATTTTAATGTTCAAATCTTGCATAAGTAGCTTTTAGGGTTTAAAATTAGGTTGATTGCAATTAAGTTCCGAGGCAAACAACGTTGTCAAACATAGGTGAAGATTGCTTTCCTTTAAAACCAGAAAGAAAGTGGAGTGCCCGAAATAGGCCTAGATTGAAAACCCTAAGGAGGAGCAACTTGATGAGTTGATTTTAAGTAGAGTGGTGCGGCCCAAACAACTCAAACAACTGGCTACAAATGCACCACTATGTTAGGCACACAAAGATGGTTAACCTAGAATGATTTATACTCTTTTATGTGTTGCTTTGTGTATACCAGTTCCATAAATCAGAACTCGGTTGAGTAGAAACAAATCAATTAGGTTAAGTGCCGTGAATGTGGGTGTACATTGTGTCTATTGAAAATTACCCCGCAAGATTATCTTTTTGTTGTTGTTTTTTTTTTCTTATAAATGATGGTGAAATGAATGTGAGTGAGAATCCAAACAACCAAGCTATTCTGAGGATTTGTGCAAACACCTAGGTTAATTGGATATTGGATTTAATGTGACAAATGAAATCTATGGAGGGGGGAAGAATGGGGAGAACTTACAGTTGTCTTTAACTACACTTTACTCTAGTCTACCACTTGATGATTCCTTGATAAAGGTCTCTACAAAATAATAGACACAAGAGAAAGAAAGTTAGAAGACAATAAAGTGCGTGAAATGCAAAAAGAAGATCGGAAGTTGTTGCCTCCCCGGCAATGGTGCCAAAATGTTGAAGCTACGAGTTACTACGCTAACGTATTTGGTTTTGAAAACTTATCGTCGTAGTTTGAAAGCGAAGAACTCGTGTTCAACAAATAAAATTTGTACTGGAATAGAAATCTCAGGTTGAACTCAGGGAGGCTACATCGATCTGTATTCGCAATTATATTTTTTATAGTTTTTATTGAAAAGCAAAGCGATGTAATTACAATGAAGTAATATTAACACTCAGAATAAACGGGAGAGAGAGAGAGAAAACATGCATTCAATATTTCAAGATGTTTATACAATAAAAATAGAGAAGAATTACATTGAAATGTGGGAAATCAACTACACTAGAAAACAGGAAAATTCTACTCTAGAAAGCTGTAAAGAAGAATGGGAGAGAGAAGTTGTCCTCCTCGACGATCGCTTGGAGGAAGAGCCGGATGAGATGTCGCCTGGAAGGAGGATGGAGTGGGAAGAAGGAGGTCGAGGCAAGAGGAATGAGAACGGGGTAGCATGTCGCCGTCATCGCGAGAACCACTTCCAAAATGAGGGTGAAAATTTGACTTTATCTCTCGAGGAGCATCCTGGGTGTGGGACAAGCTTCTGTTGAGCTTTGGAGAGGGAGAGAAGAGAAGGGATGCCCATTTCATATGGAGGGGTCTCCTTTTATAGTTGCAAGGAGTGAGAGTAATTTGATCTTTACAATTTCAAAACATTAAATAAGGGGTCTTTAGTGACGGATAAAACCGTCGCTAAAGCCCTAGTTGTGGGCGACGTGTGCTGCCGCTCTCTTCCACACTGCCCATGTCCATCAAGTCTCAGCCATTCGATCGTGAGATCGAACGGCTGAGATGCGCCCTCGACGCGCCTCTTCAAGCCGCAACGCCCGTGTCTGATTTCGCGTCGCGCATGAGCGTGCGATAGCGCATGGGCGCTATCGGGCGCTTGCAGCTGCTCGATCGCGATCAAGCGATCTCTACGCCCGCTCGCCTACGTCTGCCTCCTACGACTCGAACACGTGCTTGTACTTTGCGTAAGCTCCTCGACCAACTGCGCTACGCGCATGGATGGGCAGGTGCTCAACTTAAGCGCAAGTGCATCGCATCATTGGATCTTGATCCAACGGCAAGGAAACGTTGATGCGGAGGCCTTCAGTTGATGCGTGCGGTTGGTTGGGATACCGAGATGGCACCACGTGGTACCATCTTGGCTGTCCACCTTCTTGACGATGTAGATGGTGCCACGGTTATCGATTAAGTTGATTTTCGCGCCATTAGGCTGTGATAGTCTATTTGAATCCATCCGTGTGGTCGAATTTGTCGTTTGAAGTGTGGATTCACACCATCTTGGCCCTTGATCTTCTAGGGTTCCTCAATCTCTATCTGATGCTACAGATCTTGGAGTCGTTGAACTCCAATCATAGCCCTGATCAAATTTGTACGGTTGGATCTTCGATCCGAGGCCCTGATAAAAATTTGCCCTATCCCTGAACAAAAAGGAGACAATTAACCTTCATTTTATTCAAACTAATCTAAATGCAAGATGATGCATGCTATGCAATATTTATACTATGCAATGCAATTCTATGCTTAAGAACATGCATAAATAGACATCTTATGTAGTGTAAACATGTTTACATCACCAAGAGAGAAGGTGAAGAGTTTTAAGAGTAGTCCATCATGATTCTACTCATTTGTCCCAAAAGTGTGGGCAGATGCTTCAAGTTCTTGATGTGCTAGAAAGGATCCTCGGAGTTCAAGCCATGAAACTTTGGAGTCATGTGAAGCATACTAGGCTTGAGCTCCACCTTGGATCCTCCTATGGGAATGTTGATTCAGGGTTCGATCTCCACCACTGCAGGATTATAGTGATCTCGCATTTGAGGACGTGGCGGTGGGTTGATGATGGCATTGATCTGATCTTTGAAATCAAAGAATTGTTGTGGTTCAAAGTGAGGTTGTTCTGGATGATCGATGGTTGATGGGGGAGAGGTAGGCTCAGAATCAGAGGAGATGTCAATCTGATCAGGTTGTTGCACAAACACGATGGTCGAGGCTTGGCCTCGACAGGATTTAATGATTAATGGAGGCCTCAAGGATGGTCTTAAGGACCTCCTCCCAAACATGCACAGATGGCGAAGATGAGAGATGGAATATCAGATGGACCCAATCGAGGCATCCATCTCCAGCGAACCTTCCATCTCTGACGAACCTTCCAAGCTTTGGAACCTTACTTCCCAAGCTCAAAGCATCCTTCAGAGAGTTATAAAAGAAGCCCCAAATCAGACTGAGTTCCTCACGCTCGAAATCGACCAGAATAACCTCAAATTCTTCTCTCCTCCTCCAACCGAAGTACTCCTCGATGTCTGGTGACCTCCTTCATCTTCATTCCTCGTCCGTTTGCAATACTGGTGACGGATTTGCCTTCTTTAGCTTCCTCCACATCGCACAATACCAACCGGCACCTCTATCCCCTTCGCTCTCGCCGTCAAACCCCCACCGGAGTCACCTTCATCCCCCGCACAGACCATACCACAATCAGAACCGTCTCTACCTTACTTAATCCGCTATCTAGCCCTATCGATGCCTCATCTTCCACTTGCCATTTCCATGCATTCGCAACTCCGATTCAACCATTGACTCTCCCTAATGCATTCCATCTTCCATCTCGCCGGCGTACCTCCGGCGAGCCCTAGCGGCATCCTCACTCACCCAACCGCACTGCTTCCACGATCCTCATTGTCACCTAGACCCACCGACCAAAACCCCTCAAATAATTGAGGGGATTGGCCTCTCTATCGCCTCCCCTGACTCATGCACTTTCACACACATTCAGCAAGGTCGACGGGCCTCCACATCCATTCGCACGTGATGCCACCTCCACCGTTACATTTGTCCACATTCGACAATCCTCCTGAGCATTTCTGACAGGGCCAAGAGGCCATATTCTTGGTTTTTAGGTTACAGGTCTTGCCCACCAATAACAGCAAGCTTGCAGCTTCCTTCATGCTCGATAGCACTAGGTATCCTGCTCTAGGCACAGTGGAATCCCACCAGGAACACAACCCAGGGATGAATTTGGCCCTTTGACCGGAATTAGCCGAATCAGTTGCTGCGGTTAGGGCGTGGAAGAAGCAAGGGAACTTAGACCCACATTGGAAGCAGTAGAACAGTTGAAGGTGCATAAAGGGAAAAAGTGATATGGGATTATCGCCTCAACTAACACATTGGGGGTAAGGTCCCTACATCCTCACCCCGCCTAGCCCATGACACTGCTCACACGAGCCTGGCGCTGACCCAACCCGGCTAACCTGTGCACACCTCAGCAGTGACCCACGTCGACAGCCATGGTCCCAGGTACACTTACATCCGAATCTAATTGCCTGAGGCTCTGGGAGAGTAGATCCCAGAGAGAGAAAGAAAGAGAGAGTGCGCGGTAGGGGAGGGTTTTGCTTCAGAGGGTACTTGACACTTAGCCATTTGAAGAAGAAACCCTTCCCCTCGTGCGTGAAGAGAAGGAAGAAGAAGAGAAGCTAGAGAAGAGAAAGAAGAAGAGAAAAGGATGAGGAGGGAGAAAAGGCTATACACTGTAGCTCGAGACGGTTAAGCCGTCTGATTAAATGCTCAGCCGTCTCATACTTAATTGTGAAGTGTTGTTTGGTTAATACTATTGAGATATTTGCTATTATTGTGAGGGGTAATTGGTGATTCAAATCACCATTTTACCCCATTCTTTTTGCACTATTGACATTTGCTTTCATTTATATATCATTATTATTGGGAGTTCTATTAGAAATTGCTTATATTGTCCTTGAATTGCAATCCTGAGAATTATTTTGCTAATTGCTCCCTATGTTTGACCTTAGACTTCTATTCGAGTATAAATTCTATTTGCTTTTCACATTGATTCAATCTATACTGCAACACATTGATTTTAAAATCCGATTCAAAGCGATTAACATTTTGGCACCATTGCCAGGGAGCAACATGCAAATCATTCTCTTGATTGCAATATATGATTTGATACTAACTTGCTCTATCTCTTTTGACTGTGATTTGTGCAAGGAGATTCATTGGAGGAAGATCAACTGCACATCAGAACACTCTAGAAGCAGGTAAACTCCATCCAATTTCCCTTGAGCCCCTTATTCTAAAAAAAGCTAAAAGAGGAAACAAATCAATTAGGTTCAACTTGCATTCTATTCTTACATTAATCATCAAGTTGCCTGATTTGATACATTCTGTTTAGAGAACACCCAACCCTGATTTGGCACCTACTTAGGGTTTTAAGGTATCTGGGGCTATCACCTTCTTGCTTGAGCCCTAGGTACCACATTTAGACGAATTAAATTGGACCAATCAGAGCCAATTAGGGTTGTTAGTTTAGGGTTTTAGAGACACACTTGCTTAATCAAGAATTAACCTTCCCAAATAGTGTGTGTGCTTAAGCCTTGATTGAATTGATCTATTCAAGATAACCCTAAAATCAGGCTTTTAATTTCATTTGAACACTAAGAGAGGGACCTAAATTTCTCAAAGGACAACCAGGTGAAGTTGACCCACCTTGTTGGGTTAACCAATCTTCGAATTAGATCACCTTGTACAAAAACATCTTAAAGTTCAAGTGAAATCATAAGCACCCATGCTCTTAATCTAAAAGTAGGAGACTTAAGAGGTCAAGTCCCCATTCTAGTCTACCTGGATCCTCAGTGACAAGAAAGGTCGGGTGGGGAAAACTCTGTAACCAGTGGGGGTGCTCTATCGTGTAGGGGTCTTCACGGGACTCTCCCTTTTTGGTTGCCTAGGTAATTCTCAAGTGGATGACTTTCTGACTTAGGGTTATCATCCACCCTGAACCTCTATAGTCATCCAAAATTTTTGGGTGTCTTGCTTGGGTCCATCACCTGCTATCCCTCATCTATTCCATCGGTGCATGTTCGGGAGGAGGTCCTTAAGACCACCCTTGAGGCCTCTATTAGTCATTCACTCTCATCGAGGTCGAACCTCAACTTCCATGTTTATGCAACAACCTGATCACATTGACATATCTTCTAATTCAGAACCTACTTCCCCATTATCAGCTATGGATCACTAATAAGATTAACCTGACCTTGAGCAACAATTCCTTGATTTTCGAAATCAAATCAATGCCATCATCAACCCACCGCCATGTCCTCAAATGCGAGATCACTATAAGCCTGCAGCAGTGGAGATCGAACCTCAAATCAACATTCCCGCGGGAGGACCCAAGGTGGATCTCAAGCCTAGCATTCTTCATATGACCCCAAAATTTCATGGCTTGAACTCTGAGGATCCTTTCCAACACATCATAAACCTAAAACATCTGGCCCACACTTTTGCGGCAGATGTACAGAATCAGGACGGATTACTCTTAAAACTCTTCTCATTCTCTCTGGTTGACAAAGCCGCTCACTGGTTTCAAACTCAACCACACATGATCAACACATTGGGAGAACTTCAAACCAAATTTCCTACAAAAATTCTACCACATTGGTCGTACAAACACAATGCGGCACCAAATCACGCACTTCTCCCAAGGAGAGGGAGAATCTCTACACAAAGCATGGGATCATTTTCTGGATCTCATGCATAAGTGACCCCATCACGAAGTTCCAAAGTGGGAACAAGTCCAATCCTTTTACCACGGACTCCATGAAGACATCAAGCTCTTTGTCAATGCAACCTATGGTGGTAGCATCATGGGTCAACATGAGGACACGATTTGGGAAATTCTTGAGAACATGTGCGAGAACTCCCTGAACAATGAGTCATTAGGTGCGTACGACCGGACATCCACCCATGCATTAACAAACAATTGGGGGGTACATGAATCCCGAGGCCTTTCCGCATTTGTTGATCTGGAGTTGGTAGCCAGTCAATTGGATAAGGTCTCCATTATCGAAAAGGTGTCATCTACACAAATCCACCTCTGCACCTCAAAGCACATACACGCACCTGCCCATGAAAAGGGAGGTTACGCACAACATCTACCACTCCTTGGGGATGGATGCATATCCACCCACATCTGATTATGACTTTGGAGGCAGCTCCAGGTTATCCCACCACAGTTAAGGGAACTCTAAACTCTCGTACCCTGATTATCTCGAAGCTCCTCAAACCTGCTGATGTAAACATGTTTATATTACATAAAATGTCTATTTATGCATGTTCTTATGCATAGAATTGCATTACATACTATAAATATTGCATAGCATGCATCATCTTGCATTTAGATTAGTTTGAATAAAATGGAGGCTAATTGTCTCCTTTTATGTTCAGGAATAGGGAAAATTTTTATCGGAACCCCGGATCGAAGATCCAACTGTACCGATTTGATTAAGGTGACGATTGGAGCTCAACGACTCCAAGATCGCCCTAATCAGACATCTGTAGCATCAGATAGAAACTAAGGAACCCTAGAAGATCAAGGGCCAAGATGGTGTGAATCCACACTTCAGATGACAAATCCGACTGTACGAATGGATTCGGATCAACAATCGCAGTCTAATGGCGTGAAAATCGACTCAATCCGACAACCGTGGCACCATCTACATCATTCAGAAGATGGACGGCCAAGATGGTGCCACGTGGCACCATCTCAGCTGCCCAACCAGCCATTGCACCCACCGCTCCATCTCTTCTTCATTTTGAGAGCCACTTCTCCACTGTTGGATGTGCATGCAATGGTTGTGGATGCACGTGCACAAAACATAACCGCGACACAAATGCTTGTGTAGCATGTTTATCGAATGTGCTCGCGAGATTTGGAGGCACACATTCAATTCTTCGCGAGTGGTGCTGAGGCGCGAAGGTGCGGTGCAATTGACCACCCGATGGTGATCTAGCGGTCGCAAGTGCGCAATCCAGATAATGCACCAACGTACGCCTGCGTGTAACGTGGGATCATACGTGCTTGGCGCGCGTTGAGGCGTGGCGATGATCAAATCTTAGCCGTTCGATCTCACGATCAAACGACCGAGACTTGGTGAACGTGGGCAGCGCCGGAGGTGAGCGGGCGGCACACATCGCCCACGACTGGGGCTTTAGTGACACTTAATTCCATCACTAAAGACTCCCTATTTAATATTTTGAAATTGTAAAGACCAAATTGCCCTCACTCCTTGCAACTATAAAAGGAGGCTCCCTCCATATGAAATGGGCATCCCTTCTTTCTCTTCTCTCCCTCTCCAAAGCTCAAGAGAAGCTTGTCCCACACTTAGGATGCTTCTCAAGAGATAAAGTCAAATTTTCATCCCCATTTCGGAAGTGGATCCCCTGACGATGACGACATGCTGCCCCATTCCCATTCTTCCCACTTCGTCCTCCTTTGTCCTACTCCATTCTCCGTCCGGCTCATCTTCCAAGTCATCGTCGAGGAGGATATTTCTCTGTCCATTCTTTTTAATGCTTTCTAAAGTAGATTTACTTCTTTCTAGTGTAGTCATTTTCTACTTTCTAGTCGTAATGAGTAGTGTAATGAACAATCTCTTTGATAATGAATTCCTTGTTCATTCTACATCTCTTTTTTTGGTTTTTGTTTGTAATATTCTCTCTCTCTCTCTTCTATTTATTGTAAATAGATAGATAGTTTCTAATCAATTATTCTTTTTTCTTTGAGAAAGAAAGGAATGCTATCGAATCACCGATAGCAAACCAGGAGAGCTATTATTGATAATAAAAAATATTTACAAGTTCGACCCCCAATGCTGTATGAGACTCCAGCATAAATTTATAATATTTTCCACATACACTGGGGTCTCCTGAAAAACACACTCATTTCTAGCCCTCCATACAACCCATAACACAACCACCATATGTATATAAGGCTTATTCCCATTCACAATACAGCACCACAAATTCCCCCAAGTGGGTAAGGACTCGTTGCATACTCTCCTCCATACATAATTAGTGATCGCACATGAAGAAAAGATATGAACGCTAGAATCATTATACATCCCACATAAATGATAAAACTGGGTGGGGGTCCCCATCCTTTTGTGCCTCAGATCTCCAGTAATCAATCCATCCCTCCTGGAAAGCCATAAGAAAATTTGTAACTTTAGTGGTATTTTTAACTTCCATAGCTTTTTCCCCATTTCTTCACCTTCCGCCATCCTGGAGGACATTATCAATTTGTCATAAGTAGCCGCAGTAGAAAAATTACCTTCCCATTTGTATGTGTCATATTCATGAAGCATGGGTTTGAAAGCAGCAAGCTCTTGCATGAGATGTTCATTCTCTACACGAGTTCTTGTTTCATGATTATTCCACCAACCATTATTTAACAACCACTGCTCCAAAACCATGTCCCAATAATCGGCTACCACCACATTTTTATTTGCAGCCGCAGCATAAGTAAGGGGGAACATGTCTTTAAACGTCCCTCCATGTACCCAATTTTCCAGCCAAAACTTGAAGCTTTTTCCATCACCTAAAACTGATTTGAAAAAATTCCAATTATCCTTCAGAGCACGCACCACAGAAGACCAAAAGGGGGATGATTTACGTGGGTTAAGATGATTTATCTCATCATTGGTACTCCCATAACTGTCCTGGATAATTTCTGTCCATATTTTTTTTCCCCCTGCAGCAACCGAACAGCCCACTTCAATAGTAACGCTTCATTGAATTCTTTAAGGGATCTAACACCCATACCTCCCATCTTCTTTGGTTTGCAAATTGATTCCCACTTCAAGGGTTGAAAAAAGACCCCTTGGTGAGAGGCCCCTTTCCAAAAGAATCTTTTCCGCATCACCTCCAGCTTTTTCCAAATAGAGTTCGGAGCTCTAAGGATAGAGAAAAAGAAAACAGGAATCGAAGTGATAACAGAATTTAGTAATATATACCTCCCCCCTTTTGATAAGTATCTACAGCTCCAGCCCTCCAATTTCATAGCTACCTTTTCAAAGAGGAAAGACCAATCTACTTTCTTCATCTTAGAACATTTCAAAGGTAGACCCAGATATTAAATCGGCAGTGGAACCACAGGTGTACCTAGAATGGTGGAGATCTCATTCTGTAACCTACTATTCATCCCAAAACAGACCAGGGAGGATTTACTTCCATTCAATCTGAGACCAGAAACCTCTCCAAAAATTTTTACCATATGTAACAGAGCCTACGCTTCTCTCTTCCCCCCTTCCACAAGAAAAATAGTATCATCAGCATATTGAAGTATAGGGGCTAGAGCCCTATGATTAGACATTGAATACCCCCTTATAAAATCATCCACAGCCAGTTTGCAGGCAAATCTAGCCAAAGTATCCACTGCAAGGTTAAAAATCAGAGGGGCAATAGGGCAACCTTGCCTTACTCCACATTGGGGTTGAATCCAAGAGCGACACGGTTTACCATTTATCAATGGGGAAAAAGAGGCTGTTGTAATGCACCTCTTCACCCATTGAATCAATAAGGATGGAAATTTCCTCCTTCTAAGAATCTCGTACAAGTATGACCAGGAGACTGAATCATAGGCTTTGGAAAAATCTACTTTCCATAAGAAAGCCTTGGATTTTCTCCTTCGCCAACCCATAACAATCTCCTGCGTAATAATGAATGACTCTTGTAATGATCTCCCAAGAAGAAAAGCTGACTGAATAGGCATTATCAAGTCCTTTAAAACCTCCCACAATCTGTTAGCAATAACCTTACTAATAATAAGGTAGATGGAATTAGATAGCACAATGGGTCTGTAATTAGAAAAACTTTCCGCACATGATTTCTTAGGCAATAGAAACAGATAGGATTTGTTCAGCCTCTCAAATTCAGAGTTGCCCAATTCAAACTCATGAATAACCTTTAACACATCCACCTTAACAACATTCCATAGCTCTCTGCAAAAAAACACCTAAAATCCATCTTGACCGGCAGTACCTTCATTATTTAACTCTTTAATAGCTTTTAGCACTTCTTGTTCAGAAATAGGGGTCACAAGCATGTCTCTCTGTTCATTAGTTACACAAGGGAAGTCCATTGCTGCCATCCTCCAAGAACCTCTTGGAGCAGCCTTGGAAGTTTCTTTAAAAAATTTACTTGCTTCAGATCTGATCTCCTTAACAGAGGTAATATTTCTTTCTTCAACTTTAATAGATGAAATAAGGTTGAATCTCCTTCTAGCACTAGCCACAAGATGGAAAAATTTTGTGTTTGCATCACCCTCTTTAAGCCATAGCTGTCTGGATTTTTCATGCCAATCCATTTCTATTTTCAGATCTTCATCCCCCACAACTGCTTGCATCTGCTGCCTCAGCTGCTGCTCCTGTTGGTTCAAAGCCAGCTTGCACTCTTTCAGATCCAAATCCCTGATGACTATCAAGGGTTCCCTCCTCTTTTGGTCTCTGATCAGATTCACAGCCTGCCCATATTCCTTCAACATTTCACGCAGACCAGCCAATTTTGCACCAAACTGCTGTGTGGCAGTGCCTTGAACATCCTTGATTTGCCACCACTGAGAAACCATTTGCATGAAGCCTTCTTCCCTAAACCAAGATCTCTTGAGTTTGAAGTATGATCCCGTGTCTGCATTCACCCCACTATCCCAAACCAAAGGCGTGTGGTTAGAGAATGGCCTATCAAGGCACAAAACAGCTGATAGTTGATATCTCTCTAACAAACTAGGACTACTAAAGAATCTGTCCAACTTGGAAATCTATCCACTGCCATTCCTCCAAGTATACTCCACACCACTGATGGGACATTCAGGCAAGCCCATGTTCTACACAGCCAATTGGAAGCCAGCTGTAGAATTGTCCACTCTCCCATCTGGGTTATCATCACCAGAAAGATAACAATTGAAATCACCCCCTAACAACCATGGGGTCTCTTGCACTCTTTGATGCATTGCGTAGAGTTCCTCCCACAAGCCAACTCTGTCTGCTGCCACACAAGGACCATATATGCAAGATATAAACCATTCCATATCTCCATGAGGAGATTAACATCTACAAGAAATTAAGAACCTATCACGAATAATTTCAGTTACTGAAATGGAAGATTTTCTCCACGTAAAAGCCAGTCCACCAGACCGACCAGTAGCACCCTTAGCCGCAATATCACTATGGCCAAATTGCTTGAAACAAATCAAACGCGTATTTGTGACAAATAAATAAATATTCAGTCCACCAGACCTTCTAATCAATTATTCTACTTTGTGACAAATAAAACAAACACGTATTTTTAATCAAACGTCCGCCTCCCTGAGTTCAACCCGGGATTTCCATTCTGGTATAAATTTTATTTGTTGAACATGAGTTCTTTACTTTCAAACTACGACGACAGATACATTACCGTAGTAACTCGTAGCTTCAACACCTGCGAGGATCTCCATGTCGTCCACAATAATCCTTTCTCGAACACCAACATCCTTGGATGGCGCAATCATCCTAACTTTGCATGGTCAAGAAATAACCTGAATCCGAGATCCCAATTCCAACCCCGACCAAAAAATTAGTGACCATATCAACCTACTCAACCAAGGCCTAATCAACATTTCCAATTTGGACCACCTAAAGAATATCAGACATCTTTGATTCTCCAGACCTTGGTTTACATGCAAAAACAACACAAAGAAGAGATCTCTAAGTTATGAAATCAATTGGCCCAGCTGGCAAGTGCTCGCCAGCTTGGTGCACTTCCTTCTTAGCCTCTTCCAAACCTGAATAACGTACCGAACCAGAGGTGCGTTATGAACCCAAATCAAGGCCAAGCTCACTTTGTTTATCATGCTCCTTCTGCTCCATCACCTAACGGGATGGATGCTTCAACTTCATACTCAGGATTTCAATAGCAGACACCTATTTTGCCCAATCCAAACCAAAATCAGTCAAGATTAAATTCCATCACCACCTGTAGTGGCAAAGCAACACAAGACCCACCTTTTCGTAGCCATGACATGCTTGAGACTGTAGAACCTAACCCTAGATTGGTCACCATGACACACCCATCCCTGATAAAGAGCCTGAGCCAATTCTAGAGGAACCATCTAAGGTTCCATTTCCTAAGGCCTTGACCAAGGGAAAGAAGACAACCAAGCCTCTGGCACTTGAGGAGGACCTAGTCAAGCCCTTTGAGCTAGTCCATATATACATCCCTTTGATGGATGTGATTCACCATGTACTATCTTACGCATGATTCCTGAAGGATGTGTGTACACCCAAGCATAAGCCGAGAACCAAAGGCGGGAACCCAATCGTACTGTTGGAGCAAGCCAACTCCATCATTTTTAGCAAACTCTCGCCTAAGGCAAAAGACCCAGGCACCCCTCTGATCTACTGTGCTATCGGTGTTATACTGTTTGACAAAGCCTTATTGGACCTAGGAGCATCCATCAATTTGATACCCACATCCCTACTAGAATACTTTGAGGACTCTAAGCTTAAACCGACAGAGATGACTTTGCAGTTAGCCGATCGATCTATTAAGTTGCCAAAAGGAATTCTCATGGATGTCATAGTTAGGGTACATGATTTCTACTTTCCCGTGGATTTCATCATCCTAGACATGGATGCTCCTAAGAGCTTGAAGAATACATCGATTATATTAGGGAGACCCTTTCTGGCCACAGCTAGGACCATTATTAATTATGAGGGGGGCCAAATTGAGTTAAAATTTGGGAGCAAGACACTGAAGATCGACATCTTTAAGGCCCAACAAGGAATTAATTATAGAGTTGTTGAACAAATTTACGATATCGAGGTCGTGGTTGATGACCCATGTATCGAGGAAAACCCGATTATTTTTTATCAACCACAAGAAGATCAAAACCCACAATTAGAGGAGCTTGAATAACCTAAACACACCCATAGCTCCTTCCTTTTCTCTCGACGCCCATCTTGAACCACCTACTGCTTCTGATAATCCTGTTATGGAATTGAAACCTCTCCTTGACCATATCAAATATGCCTTTTTGGGTTCCAATCAGGCATTTTATGTGATTATCAACTCTCAACTCACATATGATCAAGAAACACGCTTGATTACTGTCCTCCAGTAGAATTGGAGAGCCATTGGATGGACTCTCAATGATCTTACTGGCATCAGCCCCTCATATTGCACACATCACATCTATACCGAAGAGGGTTCACGACCTTCCAGTAAAATGCTGAGATGCCTAAATCCAAATCTGTAGGATGTCATGAAAAGGAAGATCATCAAGTGGTTAGATGCAGGGATCATCTACCTAATCTCCGACAGTCGGTGGGTGAGTCCAATCCAAGTTGTGCCTAAGAAGGCTGGACTCACTGTGATCATGATTGAAATTGGAGAAACCATACTAACCCGTATAGCAAACTCGTGGAGTGTCTGCATTGATTACAAAAGACTTAATTCCTCCATGAAGATGGATCATTTTCCACTATCATTCATTGATCAGATCCTCGAGAAACTAGCGGGAAATCTATTCTTCTGCTTTTTGGACGGGTACTCCAGTTATAACCAAGTTGCAATCCATCCTGAGGACCAAGAAAAGATTACCTTCACCTACCCCTTCGAGACATATGCATTCCAAAGGATGCCATCCGGTCTCTTCAATGCACCCACCACTTTCCAACAATGCATGCTTGCCATATTTTCAGATATGGTGGGTGAATACCTTGAAGTCTTCATGGATGACTTCTCAATTTTTGGGGAATCATTTGATGATTGCCTCCTGCACTTGGTCCAAATCCTCAGGCAGTGCATCAACGTGAATTTGATTCCTTCCTAGGAAAAGAGCCACTTCATGGTACTTGAGGGAATTATCTTAGGACATCTCATCTCTGAAAAATGCATCTAGGTTGATTGAGCCAAGATGAATCATATTTTGAAGCTCCCTATGCCTGGCTCGGTCAAGGACATCCGATCATTTCTAGGGCACATTAGTTTTTACCATCGATTCATTCCCGATTTCTCGAAAGTCGCACGTCCCCTGACTAATCTTCTCTCCAAGGATGTCCCCTTCGAAATTACCAAGGAGTGCACTCAGGCATTTGAGATCCTACGTGATCAAGTTACCCAAGCACCTATCCTGCAGTCCCCTGATTGGTCTCAACCCTTTGAGATCATGTGCGATGCATCTGATTATGCTGTGGGTGCGGTACTTGGGTAGAAAATAGACGGGAAACTCGTGGTCATCTACTACGCTAGCAAGACACTTGACGAGGCTCAGTGCAACTACATAGCTACTAATAAAGAGCTGCTAGCCATGGTATTTTCCTTGGAAAAATGCATATCGTATCTTTTGGATTCTCGTGTTAACATATACTCAAATCACATTGTAATAAGGCACCTCCTCGCAAAGAAGGACATGAAACCTCGACTAATTCGCTGAATCTTCCTTTTGCAAGAATTCGATCTCGAGATTCGCCATAAAGAGGGAAAGCATAACGTAGTAGTTGGCCACTTATCCCACCATCCTTATGACATTATTGACCCTTCCGAACCCATCACAGAGCACTTTCCTGATGAGAACCTACTGACTATTAGTGCAGAACTTCCTTGGTTTGCTGATTTGGTGAACTACTTGGCATCACATTAGATCCCATCTGATTGGCCGAAGGCCAAGAAAGACAAATTGCTTTTTGATTCCAAGTACTACATCTGAGAAGACTCGTACCTCTTCCACATTGGTGCTGATCAGATCAATAGAGGGTGCATCCCGAAAGCAGACATTCAGGACATTTTGTCCTTCTGCCATGACCAGGCCTATGGTAGACACTTCTCCAGACATAAAACTATAGCAAATGTCCTCCAGTGCAGCTTAAACTGGTCCACGATTTTCAAGGATGCATACGATCACTGTAAGGCATGCACTCGTTGCCAGACCTTGGGCAACATGAGCCACCATGATATGATGCCTTTAGAGCCGATTCTCGTATGTGAAATCTTTGATATTTAAGGGATTGATTACATGGGGCCCTTCCCTATCTCAGACAGCTTTGAGTACATTCTTCTTGCTATAGACTACGTGTCCAAATGGATCGAAGCCATCCCAACCCGAACCAATGATCATAAGGTGGTAATTAAATTCATTCCCCAGAGCATCTTTTCACAATTCGGTATCCCACATGCCATTATCTTTTATTGAGGGGCAATTTCACGAATGATTAGTTTAGATCACTGATGACCAAGTATGGGCTGTCGCATTGAATCTCTACTCTTTATCATCCCCAAACCAACGATCTACCTAAGCTATCAAATCGAAAGATCAAGAAAATCCTTCAAGTCATTGTCTGACCTGACAGGAAAGATTGGTCATCCCGACTTCCGGAAGCCTTGTGGGCTTATAGGACTTCCCACAATACCCAATTGGACATGTCACATTGTAGATTGTTGTATGGGAAGGCATGCCACCTCCCTGTCGAGTTGGAGCACAAAGCCTATTGGGTTGTATGGAAGTGTAATCTAGATCTTTCTAAGGCATAAACCCACAGATAGCTTCAAATGAGCGAGATCGATGAACTACGCAATGACGCGTACGAGAACTCATGAATTTACAAAGAGCGGGTTAAGGCCTTTCACGACAAGCACATATCTAGAAAGATCTTTCACCCTGGTCAGAAAGTCTTACTCTTTGATGCCAAACTAAAACTCTTCCTGGGCAAACATAGATCAAAATTGATTGGACCATATCTTATCTAATGGATTTTTTGAAATGGAGCCGTTGAAATCAGTCAACCCAGCCTTGATTCTGAACCTTTTATTGTGAATGGCCAGCAACTTAAGCTGTTCATTGAACTCATCAATACAAACTTGGCTAAGATATCTTTTGATCTCCATTCTCCCTAAGCATATTGCGCCCGGCTGATGGTGTTAAACTCAGCACTTAATGGAAGGCAACCCGTCATCCTTTTGAAAAAATCGAAACCCTTCTTGATACATCTCGTGTTGAACTCATATTCCACTTTAGGGTTCATCCATTAAAACAACCGAGTCTACCTCTAGTACCCGTACCAGAGCTTGAAATCGTCCACAACAGTCATCCCGACCCGTCCACCCACCTAAAACCTATTCTAATGTATGATTTAAGCTGAATTCGAACCCATCTAATTTACAATGAGGACATTGCGAATCGTAGGTATGGGGTGGTATTAAAGTGCAAAATGCTGTGAGAATCACTTCATAAGAAAGGGTTTCATCAAAAAAATTACATATTCTATTATATAAAAAAAAAGGAGTTCAAGGAAAAAGAAGAGCCATTTTTGAAAAGGAGGAAAGAAAATTGAAATGAAAAAAAGGAGCACAAAGAAAAAGAAAAGAAAATTGAGTCCATTAGAAATAATTTGGATCCTACATCCCTTCTAGGTTGGATCAAATGATGCACTAAGACCTAAAAGGCTAAAACTTAAGGGATTAGTGGAGAATACCAACCTTAGGCCTCTTGGATCTATATTGGATTTAAACATTCAAGTACTTGTCAAGATCTGGAATTATCCTCAAGAATTTGGGGAAAATGCAAAGCTTATGTATTAGGTCTAAGGCTTAGGGATTATTCGGCCCCATTAACTGACCTCTGGTTTGTGAGACTCAGTAACTTAAGCACCCTAAATCACACACAGTCTAGTGCAGTGCACTTTAAAGTTATAACCATGCGAAAAGGCATTTAATCTATTTTGGAAAAGGTCCTAAGATCTAGATTAGTAGCGGCTTAAAAACACAAGTTGATTTAGACAAGTTCCCAGTGTGGAGAGGCGAGAAATTCCCCTCGAAGATGCGCAATAACATACTATCTCCTCGGTGCTTGTCTCCTAGGATATCTAAATGTCCTACTGGGGGCATGTAAGCACCTTGTGCTGGTTCAGATGCCATGGGAAACATTATCATGAAATGTTGGTTGCCAGGGTCTGGATTTAGCTATAGAACACCAAGGGTGGGATTACCTCGAAATCTCAAAAGTAGGGTTCTGGGGGTTTCCATGGGTGGAGCTATCTCTAACCATCAATTGCTAGGGACCTTGTAAGGATTGATGGTGGGAGCAAGGAATTCGATACAGATCATGTTTAGGGCCAATCCGAGGATGGATCTAAGGAAAAATATAATGAAAAGAAAAGAGAGAGAAATCTCTCCATAAATCAAATTCTCCTTCCATGACTCTCTCAAATTGCACAGGCAAACTAAACCGAACTAACCATGTTTCAAGCACAGGTGCTTTAACCACTAGGTCCAATGAACCTTAGGATAGTTCCTACGGGCCTTAGAAACCTTCATGGAAGACTGAGGCGAAAGCTAGTCAGGTCTGGATCTGGGCTGGTACTTGAGTACCTCCAGGCCTATTGTTTGTATTACGATCCGATTCCTAGAGATACAGCTTAGTAAGGCATCCTGACGATTAAAATCCAACCTGGATAATTGGTTTGATTCAGATGGTTTTGTTAAGGGACTAACAAAAGCTAGGCAAAGGGGTATGATGGGAACACCATCATGAGCCATAACTAGCTCAGTTAGATCTGATTAAGTCAATAAAAGCTCCTACATATCAATCAGAAGGTCTTAAGGGCATAAAACATTAATTTGAGAAGAAGACAAGAATACAGGGTTATTTCTGTAAATTTACCATTCTATCACAAAAATAGAATAACTGCAGGCTCTCCCAGGGGTTGAACAAAGGTTAAATGGTCTTAAGAGTCTAATAAGTGGGTTAGAACAGATAGAAATGTGTTTTCATGCGTTACAAGAATTAATGGACATCTGAAACCCTAAAAATTGACCTCCTTAATCTACTAAGGTTCTGATCAGGATAAAATTCACTTAACCCTCTAAAAATTGTAGAAAAATATTCTCTAGGGTTTGGTACCTTCGATTTGACCATTAGAACCCATCTTGACCTAAAATAGAGTCTGAGACAGACATTTACCGAAATTTGGATAATTATGCAATTTACCCAATCAAACTAGGTCAAAACCAAAATCCAACTTCACCATTGGATTTTTTATGTTGAAATTAGGCTTGTACCAAAATTTGGGCCTAATTTGAGATTATTTCAACCTAGTTTCACTTTGGTCCAAGTCTGATTTTTTTTATTTCATATGGCCCCTTAGCTTTTGAATTTCTTACAAATAGCCCCATAGCATTGTCATCTTCTTCACAAATAGGTCCCTGCCACCATGTAATCCTAATCCTACAACTCCGACGAGCTTGATTTGGCATGTTCTCCTTAATTCCTTGACGAATCCCTCTCAGATTTGAAAGGGAAGTTCGTCAAGGAATTCCTTTCCTTTTGAGCTAGATCCTAAGCCCTACAACCTTCCCAATCTCTCATGTGAATGCATGAGAGATTCAGGTATATTTCAAGCTTCCATCTTCGGTGAACCTTCCAAGCTTGGGAAGCTTGCTTCCCAAGCTCAATGCATCCTCCAGAGGCTTATAAAAGAATCCCCAAATCAGATTGAGTTCCTCATGCTCGAATTCGATCGGAATAACCCCAAATTATTCTCTCCTCCTCCGACCGAAGTGCTCCTCGACATCCAGTGACCTCCTCCATCTTAATTCCTCGTTTGTTTACAATATCAACGACTGATTTGTCTCCCTCAACTTCCTCCGCATCTTGCAATACCGGTCGATGCCTCTATCTCCTTCGTCCTCGCTGTCCAACCCCCATCGAAGTCACCTTCGTCCCCGGCGTCAACCACACCACAACCGTCACTGCCTCTACCTTACTTGATCTACTATCTGCCCTATCGATGCCTCATCTTCCACTTGTCATTTCCATGCATTTGCAACTTCGATTCAACCGCTGACTCACCCTAATGCCCTCCGTCTTCCACCTCACTGGCGTACCTCTGGCGAGCCCTAGCAGCCTTCACACTCGCCCAACTGCGCTGCTTCCACACTCCTCACCATCGCCTCGACCCACCAATGAAAAGCCCTCAAGTAATTGAGGGGATTGGCCTCTTTATCGCCTCCCTTGACTTACGCACTTTCACACGCATTGTGCAAGGTCGACATGCCTCCACATCCATATGTACGCGATGCCACCTCCATCATTACATTCGTCCCCATCCGACGATCCTTCTGAGCATTTCTGATAGAGCTGAGAGGCCTTATTCTTGGTTTTCAGGTTTCACGTCTTGCCCGCCATTAACGACAAGCTTCGAGCAAGCTTAAAGATTGCTTCACACTCGATAGCACCAAGCATCCTTCTCCCGGCACAATGGAATCCCTCCAGGAACACAACCCAGGGACCAATTTGGCCCTTTGATTGGGCCTTTGATCAGAATTAGACAAATCAGCTACTGCGACTAGTGCGTGGAAGAAGCAATGGACCTTTAGTCCCACATCGGAAGCAGCAGAATAGTTGAAGGCACATAAAAGGAAAAAGTTATACGGGCTTATCGCCTTAGCTAACACACAGGGGGTGAGGTCCCTGCACCCTCACCCCACCTTGCCTAGGACACTACTCACACAGGCCTGGCGCTGACCTGACCTGCCTAACCCATGCACACCTCGGCTGCGACCCACGGTCGTAGCCCTGGTTCTGGGTATGCTTAGATCCGAATCCGATTACCTGAGGCTCTGGGAGAGCAGATCGCAGAGAGAGAAAGAAAGAGAGAGTGCTGGGTTGGGGAGGGTTTTGCTTTAGAGGGTGCTTGACACTTAGTTGTTTTAAGAAAAACCCTTCTCCTTGTCATGAAGAGGAAGAAGAAGAGAAACCAGAGAAGTGAAAGAAGAAGAAAAGAAAAGGCCGAGGAGGGAGAAAAGGCTATACACTGTAGCTCGAGACGGTTAAGCTGTCTAATTAAATGCTCAGAGGTTTGATACTTGATTGAGAAGCTTTATTTGGTTGATACTATTGAGATATTTGCTATTATTGTGAGGGGTAATTGGTGATTCAAATCACCATTTTACCTCATTCTTTTTGCACTATTGACATTTGCTTTCATTTATATATCATTATTATTGGGAGTTCTATTATAAATTACTTATATTATGCTTGAATTGCAATCCTGAAAATTATTTTGCTAATTGCTCCCTGGGTTCGGCCTTGGACTTCTATTCGAGTATAAAATCTATTTGTTTTTCACGTTGAGTCAATCTATACTACAATGCATCGATTTTAAAATCCGATTCAGAGCGATTAACAATGGCAGTGATCCCGAGATCACCCAATTACTCTAAGTAGTCTAGGAGATGAGAGAAGCTAATAAAAGAAATACGGATAGCCTAACAAAATAGCTTAATAGAATCTGGAAAGCACAAGGTGATAAACCTAGTCCAAGTGTGCCACCACTTGGTGGTAAGCCACTTAAGGTTGAGGATCCAACCTTAAGTGTGACATCTTATCCAATCCCAACCTCTACATACACTGAGCCCACCCACCAGCTCTATGATTATGCAGAACATATCCTACATAGGCCTACAACTGAATTAATAAATAATTATCATATCCCAAAAACAAACTTTGAGGAGGAAGACTCACTTGAGGAATTATATCTTGATTTAGGGCCTGAATTGCAATCATTCTATTTTGAGGAACCAATCCATGGTGGGCTGGAGTATGAGTCCTTCATGTTTAAGGATGCACAATTGGACATTGAGGATGATCTTGAGTCTGATATTATAAACATTGTGGGAGAACTTGAACTAAGAAAGGATGAACAAGATCATGATCAAGAAAAAATGGAAGAAACATTACATGGAAAAAGAGAGATTGGCCTTTACTAGGCAATTTTGGATGATACTAATCTAATTCTGACGGATAATTTTTATAATCATATGTGCTTGGAAGATTCAGGCTCCATACATGGGGACGACTTAAATGACTTTTCTAACTCAACTCCTCTAGAAGTTGAATCCATTCCCACTTCCACACTATATGATTCTCAACCATCTCTCCCACTTATCCAAGATTCTAATGGACCACTCTCTAAGGATTACAATATTGATGTGAATATACTTGATTCTGCTTGTTCTGTCTCTAATTCTAACACCCAAGATAAACAATACCCTTATGAAGAAGTTCAAGAAATTGCAGAATTATTGGGGTTGAGTTACGATGATTTATCTGAGGAAGCAAAGAATGTAGCTAAATCAAGGAATTTTTAGGAGTTTGATTTGATTGATGAGAAGTAGGAAGATATGCCCTCAAAAGATTCTGATCTTACTCCCACTAGGGTAATGATTCTAAGGAATAACAAATTTCCGCCCATTACATTTGAGAATTTGTATCATGAATTAAAACAAGATTTGGGTGACTTGAATGAGATTTTTGATCACCCAGGGATGAGATTGAGGATTTTGATTCAAATATCAAGCATGATTTGGGTAAATTCGGAACTATTCAGATGGACCACAGGATCTTATTTGACTCACCTACTCTACATCCATCTAAACATGACTTAAGTTACGAGCTGGTTTCTTATACCATTTCAGACTACACCACTTGGGTTTCTCCTTTCATTTCCAATCACTTTTAGGACCTATATGATTTATTCCCCACTGATTTCTATTTACCCACCTCATCTACCTTACTCATGCATCACTTCTTAAGGTTTCCACTATCTACTTTCCCCTCTAGCACCTACAGTTATCTTTCTTTTTTTCGTAGCACCTGGCTACAAATAATTCGAAGCCCATTTATTTTATTTTTCCGACCATTTGGGTTTTGTGTTCACCATCAGCTGATCCACATTTATGGATCACTGATTCTTGGGCCACATGATCATACTTCATTTTAATCCTGACTCAACCCATTAATTTGATCATTAACTTTTGGGTTCAAGTCTAACAAATGGTGTTAGACTTAGCTCTAGTTGTGAGGAAACCTAGTGCTCTTTACAAGTAGTTTTGCATCCAAGCTAACCTAGAATAACAAGCTCAGTTAGGTGATATCCCCTCCTCTTGCTTGTTACTTTTTGATTTTCCTACATACATTTCAATAAGGACATTGTAATGAATAGGCAAGGGTGGGTAGACATTGCATGTCTTATTTTTATGTCAGAAAAAAAAAATTGCATTTAGGAATAAAGAAATTTTATCAAGAAGGCTGGGGATGCAAATGATTGTGTGATGCTTAATTCACATGGCAGGTCTAGGGGTGTTGCTATGTGGTGGAAGAAAAATGTGTTACAAATGGTTGAGGTCTCTATTGCTAGACACATGCTGACTTGTAAGTTTGAACGAACCCAGGGGAGGTGTGACCTCTACATTAAAGGAGTCTACGACCCCTGTGACCCTTACAGAAGACAAGAATTGTGGGATGACTAGAGTGTGGTTGCTGACTTTGTGAATGGGGCTGCTTGGGTCATAGGAGGAGACTTCAACTATGTACTGATGGGGAGTGATAGACCAAATGGCTTGGTAGATAGTGCAACCACTGGATTCCAACTGATGGTTCAGACTTTAGGCTTGAGTGAGTACCCTTCTTCTGGCACTGAATTCACATGGAGAAATGGTAGTGGCCTAATGTGCAAAATTGATAGATTCTTTAGTAATGCTGGACTGTTGGATATGTTCCAATTATCCACTGTGTGTGGATTGGAGCACCCCTTTTCTAATCACACACCCTTGGTTTGGGATAGTGGAGAACAAGTGCTTGCCTGCTCTTATTGAAAGTTTAAAAAATCTTGGTTGAGAGAACCGAGTTTTAGAGAGATGCTTGAAGGATGCTGGAGGGCCAAACATGTAGATGGCACTGCCAATATCAAGCTTGCTTCCAAGCTGACTGCTATGCGAAAAATGCTAAAGGAATATGGGGCTGTTGTATCTACTGTGAGACATCAGAGGCGCAATAAGGCTTTACTGGAAATCCAAGGCCTTGATTCAAAACATGCCACTGGCCTGCTGACAGATCATGAACACAAAAACAGAAGATGGTGGCAGGATGTGGTGGCTGAAGAAGATCTAAAATTGGAGATGGATTGGATGGAACGTTCTAGACAATTATGGCTTAAAGTGGGGGATACCAACACCAAATCTTTTCACTTGGTTGCCAGCTCTCGCAGAAGGTTCAACTTAATCTCATCAATACTCAAGGATGGGCAAAGAATCTCATCAATATCAGATATAAGAGCTGAGGCCATCAAGTATTTTAGAGATTCATCAAGGGCTGCAGGGAGAGGCCAATGGAGAATGGCAGTGAGTGATTTACCTAAATTATCTGGGGAACAAGTATCTAGCTTGATTGCAACCATTACTGAGAAAGAAATAGTGACTGCCATCAAAGACCTAAATAATGAAGGTTCTCCTAGTCCTGATGGTATCCAAGTCTTCTTCTACAAAGAGATGTGGGGTGTAGTGGGCAAAGAGGTAATGGCTGTTATTAAGGAGTTTGAGGGAAATTTTGGGTTTGATAAAATCAACAAGTCCTTCCTCTTCTTGTTGCCAAAGACGCAAGGCGTAGAGACATTTCAGGACTTCAGACCTATAGCTCTCTCGAACTCTATCTATCTGGTGATTAGAAAAGTTTTGGCAAATAGGCTACGGCCAATCCTACGAATTGTGATCCATCCAGTTCAATCTGCATTCCTTCCTAACAGATCCCTACAAGAGTCTTTCATCATGGCCCAAGAGATGGTGTGTGGTTGGCAAAAAAGGAAGTGCAGAGCTTTTATGTGAAAAGTTGATTTCCGTAAAGCATATGACTCTATTTCTTGGCACTACTTGTTGGAAGCTTTCAAGAGAAGAGGATTTCCCCCTCTCTGGATTCAATGGATGAAAAGGTGCATTACAACTACTTCTTTCACTCCCTTGATCAATGGGAAGCCTTGTGGGGCCTGGATCCAACCTCAATGTGGGGTGAGGCAAGGTTGTCCTTTGGCACCTTTGATTTTTAATCTTGCTATTGATAATTTAGCAAGGTATGCTTGCAAACTTGCTGAGGCAGGAATTATCAGAGGACACTCCCTTTCAAACAGGCATGCTATAGTTCCTATTCTTCTATATGCGGATGATATGGTACTTTTTGTGGAAGGATCAATAGATGTAGCCCATGCACTTGGCCATATGGTTAACATATTTGGGGACATCTCAGGTCTGAGTTTGAATAGAGAGAAGTCCAATCTGGTGTGTTTTGGATTAACTGAGATAGAGCAAGAAGCTATTTCTGCTACTTTGGGGACCCCTCACATTAATCTCCCCATCAGATATCTGGGGTCACCCTTGAGATGCTTAAGAATGAAAAAAAGGGACTGGAATAGCCTGTTTGACAAGATCTCAGTGAAGCTGGCTGGATGGAATAGCAGATTTCTATCTAAGGGTAGCAGACTCATTATGCTAAACTCTGCTATTACTTCCATCCCAATCTTCTATTTTTCTATTTTCAAGGCTCCAAAATCTGTGTGGAAGCGCATGTTTTTAATGAGGAAGAGGTTCTTCTGGAAAGGCCCCAAGCATGAAGGCAGATTTATGCAACCTTTGAAATAGGAACAAATCTATCAACCCAAGGAAAGTGGGGGTTAGGGAATCAAATCCTTGAAAGAATTCAATGAGGCTTTGCTGCTCAAATGGGCCATTAGAATTCTGCAAGGGGAAGAGAAACCTTGGACAGAATTGGTTAAGGATAGATATGGTCAGTCCAACAATGAGCTAAAGTGATTGTACCTTATCAGACCATCACCCTTTTGGAAGTCTGTGGTTCGGGCATTGAAAGACAATTGGCACCTGTTGCAGCCGATATTAGGAGATGGCAGAACTTTCAACTTCTAGAGTGAACACTGGTCTTTACCGGGTTCTCTGAAGGAGGCTTACCCAAGGGTCTTTGCTACAGCAAGAGACAAAGCAAGAACTATCAACTGCTACTGGTCTAAAAATAGGGACTGCTGGCAGCTGAATGAAGATGAGTCCACCAGGATGGGCACTTGGCTGTGGGAAGAAAGAAGAAACCTAATTTCAAACATGGAAAGATTTAAACCCAAGCCTGGAGTGGATGATAGCTACGTTTGGGATGGGATATATACAGTGCAGTGTGGGTATAGAAAAATTATGGAAGGAAGCAGAGGTGGGAGCTATGATTACATTGACAAAAAAATATGGCTCTTGAAGATCCCCCTCAGAGTGCAAATTTTTCTTTGGCTGTGTAGGTGGGAGGGCTTGATAATAGGTGATCTAAGGCATGAAAGAATGGGAGCTGCTCTTCATGAATGTCACCTATGTGGAATGCATACTGATAACCTTAGCCACATTTTCTCTTCTTGCTTGATTATTGATGTAATTTAGAGGAGGACCTGGTAGGAACCACTCCCCTCGTGGAACTCCTTATGGCATAATTTTGAAGTGATGGAGAGGTCGCATCTGCGTATGGCTGCAACTCTTTGGTGTGTGTGGAGGGCAAGAAATGAGAGGCTTTTTTAGGAGAGACCAGTTTGCTGTGAGCAAATTGTAAATGAGTGTTGGTCCCTCATACATAGATGGGGATCTGAATTGTAAATTGTTTTAGTCATTTACCAATAAATTGTCTTCTCAGATTGGTATCATAAGATGATAGCTTTCCTTTTGGTTTCAAAAAAAGGATTTTATTAGGGATTTATTCTTAAGTTGATTCCTATGTTTAGAATTCAGTACAATTTTACACTTACACGTAGAATTTGCAATGGATCCTCTGTGAAGATTGATAAACATCTTTAGTTTGTTGAAAAGAAGCTATGCTTCTTCTCCTTAGCACTTGGACAATAATTAGGGAGTTAGGCAAACTATCTTCTAGTAGATCCACCAAACAAGTGTGAGCTGAGAGTAGAAAGTCTACTAGTGCTCTAAGGCTAGTATGAGGAATCTTAAATTCTGGATAATTAGATAATGATGCTCAGAGTTAGCCATAGTTTTTCGCTCTCAATTTTTGCGTATAAATTCATAGTGCGAATGTTTTGAGAGCTACTAAATAAGGCAAATACACAGAGAGTGGGTTTTGATAAAACTAAGACTAGGTGGATGGTCACGACCATCCTTTATGGAATCCTCGGCTAAAGGAGGGTATTAGTGTTGAGGTTAGAAATATGTTGTTGATAAACACACATGAATTCATATAAAATGCTTATTTATGATAGTTTCTAGGACTGGCATTGCATTTCATAGTATAAATATTGCATAACATTCATTGCATTGCATTTAGGATAGTTTGTGCATTCTGTATATTAATTCAGACATGTTATTTGGTTAGGAGGCAGTGCGACATCTTTATGGGCTTCGGATGAAGAATCCAACCGTACGGATGCATCCGAAGTGACGATCGTAGTTTGTTAGTGCAAAAATCACGTCGATTAGGGCACCGTAGCACCCTCTACAAGAAGAAGAAGATGGATCGCCTAAAAGGTGCCACGTGGTGCCATCCAAGTCGCCCTAGATTAGTCGTAGCCTCCCTAGCCTCACCTCAAGAAAAGATCCCAACTGTTGGATCTTAATCCAATGGTTGAGAAGCACCCAACCTCACTGAAGCCCCTTCAAAGCTCAGCAAGGAAGATCTGATCACGACTGTTGGATCTTCATCCAATGGTCGAGGCGCATAGCAGTACTTAATCTCCACGCGACCAACTAGCGCCTATGGCCAAGTGGTAGCACGCCCACTCCACAAAGGAAGGACACGAGTTTGAGCGGCGATTCACTGTGACTGCCTTAGCAGTAGAAGAAATTGGATCGCTCGATCTTGATCGAGGGGTCGAGGTGAGTCGCACGCGATCAGACACTGCCTACTCACACGCAAATGCACTCCAGCTCAAATGTGCCTCATCCGGGGCACTCATTTGATTCATTGACATGCGCTCTCTGCCATCGATTGCGGGGAGGCGTGATCAGTGTGATCTTCATATTTCATGAGGGCAGGATCCGCATGCACTCCTCAGCTGTGCGATCAGGATTGGACGGTGGAAAATGCATCTTGCCAGCGAGCATGAGATTCAAATGACTGTGAGCGCATGCGATCTCCTCATGATCCCAGCCATCTGCTCGCTATCCAACTGCTGATGCTCTCCCCACACTGTGCCAGCTACAGTGGCTCCACCTCATGTCGGTAGAGGTGAATAAAGGCTCTAGCAACACCCCCAGCAAGTCTTCAGCGATGTTTTAAATGTCATTGAAGACCCGTGTGCGCAAAACACATCCCTTCCACCACTATATAACCCCCATGACCCTCTCCCTTCCAAGCCATCTCTACCTATGCTATTCCCACCTACTCTAAAGCTCTAGAAGCCCCTCAAAGCTCCCCTAGAGCTCATTCCAAAGCTCCAAAGGCCTCCTACTAGGTAGTGCTCCTATACCCCACCAAATATTGATCCTCCATCTCACTACCTTCATAGGAAGCCTTGGAGCCATCCTCCCACCTCCATTCCGGTAGAAGATCACCTCCACCTCCTTATCCCCGTTCCATGCCTTGGTGAAGCATTCCTCTACCCAGTGTCCTCTAGCATCTCATCCCCCTCATCCAGCCTCTCACCTCCTCTATCCAAGTTGCCACCAAGCACCGTCGTCTTGCCGAACAGTTGATTCGGGAGATTTCTTCTCACCCCTATCTCTTTTATCTTTTCTTAGCATATTGTAATAAACATTTGCATCACATTGTGATATATCAAATTTGTTCTTTCCACTTTGTGAAGTTATCTTTATTACAAAAACACAAATAAAATAACAAAATCGTAAAATACCAAAAAGAAACAACATGAAGCGAAGATTTCAACGAAAACAAACGTCGCCTCCCTGTGTTTGACCCGGGAATCCCTTGGAGTTTTGGTAAAAAAATGTATTTGATAACGTATTTTGTGACTACAGCAATGGGTTTCTCCTAACCCCAACTTTCAGTTCATTGAAACACGTTCACCAGCTATCCTATCCATTCCTTTCCCGGTGCCGAGAGTCGGCACTTCCACCAAATAAGCCACCCGATATCCTCTTTAACATCCCCAATCACGCATAATGCCTCATAAATAAAAGTTCGTATGCTATACTATGTTGCGTTAGTAGATATATGGATGTGAAAAAAAAAGAAAAGAAAAGAAAAGAAGAGAAAGAGAAAAAAAAGAGAGAAAAGAATAAATATATATACTTATATAGAAAAAAAAGAGGAAGAAAAAGAAAATGAAAAGAAAAAAAAATATATATATATATAGATAGAAAAAATTTTAGAAAATGAAAGGAGCAGAAAAAAAAATATATGCATTTATGAGTTTAGAATTTGTTTTAAGTATATTGAGGCAACAACACCTACCACACTCATGATCCACCAAATACAGCCTTAACCTACTTTTTTGTATTTCTGGCCACCTGAATACTAGCTGAAGAATTCTAACTTAGTCATAGGGTTATCTGAACCTAATCAAAGTGTTAATGATAGGAGAAACCACCAAATATACTAACAAATTTGGTGAGATTGTGACTCAAAAAGAAAGAAAAGAAAAAGAGAAGAAAGAAGAAAAAGAAAAAAAAGGAAAGCGAAAGAGTGAGAATGAGTATAAAGGAACTAAAGAAAGTACATTTTCTCCGCCTCTCTTTGAGTTGATTTATTTAATTGTCTATAAATCTAGGTTCTAAAGTACTAGTCTATATGTAGCACCAGTTGAGCATGAGCCACCAAATACAAATCTACTAGACTCAAAGTATCATCTACCTAAGACAAAAGCTGGGGTTGAATTTACAAATTACTTTATAACCCCAAGGGAAGAAGTCTGCCTATCCCAATAAAACTTTACTAAGAGTCAAGTATGAGCTTTAGATGTGGATTGGTTTCTCACTTGGATCCGTTGAATAGGCTACAATAATACACTTTCACGATTGCCTGGATTTCTAAAGTCTTGGATGAAAACAAAAGAAATAAAGATCTATTCGAACTCTTGATAAGAAATCTATCATATAGGACCACTTTACATCTAGTCATGCATTTGCTAGGGACTAGCAAGATTTAGGCATGAGGTGTGATTGCACAGCAATCATGCAACCTAAATCACCTGAATTAAGTTACATTCTAGCATAACTTTGGAACAATCCATGCATAAGTGTCGTAATTCGCATAATAGTTAGTTTGTTAGCTGCATAAATAACATTATCATTTTTTGCACTAAAAGATAGATGAAATTAATTGCAGATTATTCGAGGCCACAAATGATAGATCAGACCATACAGATTTGATCAGGACGATGATGTGAGTCCAACACTTCTGGAATCATCTTGATCAGACAATCGTAGCATCACATACAATCCATAGAAGAACAGAGGCCATGGAGCAAGATGACAGAGATCCAAACCTCAAATGAAAGATCCAACTGCACGGATGTCTCCAAATCAACGATTGCAGTCCAACGGCGTATGAATCAACCTGATCGAAGGTTGACATCACTAGTTACAAAGAAGGGAAGATGAACAGCCATGATGGTACCACGTGGCGCCATGACAGCCACCCCTTGCCGTGCTCCCAATCTCTGAAGAAGCCCACCTCATGCATTGTGGGTCGTTGGATCATCATCCAATAGGCATCATGCGGCCACGTTGCCCCCGCCCCTACGCCCCATCAGCCAAGAGAAGATCTCAGCTGTTGGATCTCCATCCAACGGTTGAGTGCGGAGTTGCCTAGAACCAAAACACAACACAAAACATGCCTTAACACGTTGGTTAGAGCACTAAACAGTAAGCGTGAGGTGTAGGTTCAAGATGATCCTAGCACTAAAATTAGGAAGGTAGTGGGAGTGTGCATGATTGGCATTGGATGGTGATCATAGGGCATTGGAGCGGCCACGTGGTGCAACCAAAGGCCTTCGCGATTGCACGCGAGCATAGATGCACGTGCTACACGCAATCTCACACGCTATCTTTTACGAAGGCAGTGCAAGCGGGCGTTAAGCCGTTCGATTGTGAGATCGGATGGACGAAATCAAAATGCACAATTTGAATTGAGCACATGCAAGGCGAGGCAGGCGAGCAAAGGATCGTGATCCGACAGCTCACAAGCTGCCACGTGGTGCCACCAGAGAGCATTCGTGAGCATAAGACACTTTGGGGGCTATTTTTAGATGTGATCAAAGGCATTGATCTCCCGATCGATGGATCTGATCGTTCCTAGGTATTTGCATGAGTTGGAGGGCTAAAATGCCTTCTTTGCCCCTCTTCAAAGCTTAAAAGAAGGCTAGGGCCCGCTGTTGATTATCTCTTCCACCAGACTCCCACTAGATACAACTCCAGCCTCTCCCTCTCTATAACTCCTCTCGGGCACTCATCCTGATGCTCTGGATCTGAAGTGATTCTACATTTCCCACAAGAATCACACAAGCAGCATCGTCATCTACTGTCTCTCTATCTTTCTATCTCTCTCTCTCTTTTTAGCATAGGTATTTCTATTCATAGTTTGAAAACTGTTTCAATATAAGAATAAAACTCTGATTCTCTTGATATCTGATGTCTATACATGTTTAAAAATATAAATATATTTAGAATGACTTTCTAAAAAGCTTTCGCATAAAATCGTGTCTGCCTCCCTACGAACGACTCGATATTCACCGAAATCCTTAAAAATATTATTTATTTTATCGCAATTGTCACTACAAAAAGATGACTTAATCTTTTTTGCGTCTCGTGATTGAACAAGAGGACAACCAAGAGATGCTCCATGAAAGGGGGTGAGAAGCGGGAAAAATTATTTAATTTCTACTCAAGAGGAGCATCCCAGGCTTGGGACTAGCTTCTTAGAGCTTTGGAGGAGGTGTAGGAAGAAGAGGAAGAGATCAGGTACAAGTGGAATTTGGGTAGAGGGCGGCTTGACCAGGCTAAAGGAATGGGATGCGGAGGTGGAGGTGATCAACTTCCTGAATGGAGGTGAGGGGACAGCCTTTAGGTCTACTATGAAGGTGGTGAGGAGTAGTATGAATATTTAGTGGAGGGAAGGTTATCTATGCTAATAGGTTACCTAAGGCTTGAGATTGAGCTCTTGGGTGCTTTGGTAGGCTTTTAGAGCTCTTGAGTAGGTGGGAAAAGCATAAGAAGTGATGGGTAGGCAAGGGGTGTGTGTAGGGCTTTAAATAGGCTTACGAAGGGACAAGGTTCATATGGATAGGTTTGGTTCACTTGTTGGCTTGCGTTGGACTGAGCTATGCTTCACTACCCCTTGGATCATGCATGTGGATTGCGCCGTGCCACGCTGGACATTGAATTGAAGATGGAGGGTGCTGATCATGCTCTACAGTTGACATCAAGCTCGATCGTGAGGGAATAAGCTTCAAGCATCAGATTGAAGATGAGAGGCTTTGATTGCGTGGGAGAGAATGCTCCAGATTGCACCCACACCACTTGTACGATCACTCATCGACCTGCACGTCGGATCTCACTTGCGTGAATTGCACGCATCGAATGGGACCACGTAGTCGCTTCCTTTGCCGCTCGATCGCTCATCGACAGATGAATTTCACCCACGCGTGATTCAGTAGATTATTTCCGTGTGCAGGGCTTCAATCGCACATCCTCGGTTTGAGGGTTTCACTCTCCACCAAGGAGCTGTGGTCGCGGATGGTCATGTGGGTGATCTAATGGCCAAGAGCTCTCGACCAGTCAAGATCTCCTCATGGCTTTCTTCTTTGGAGCTGAATGGGCATGCTGAGGTGAATCTCAGCCTTTTGATTGAGATCCAATGACTGGGATTTCTCTGTGGAAACATTCTTTAAGGTAAGGTAGCGGCTACAACAAATGTTGGGTGGCCTAGATGGCACCATGTGGTGCCATCTGGGTTGCTCGTCTTCTTTCCTTTTTTGGGACTGCTACGGATGTCGGATTAAGATGATTTTCACTTTGTCAAAGTACGATCGTCGTTCCAGATCCATCATTATGGTCGGATTTTTCATCTGAAGCCCATAAAGATGTCACATTGTCCCCTGACCACACAAAATGTATCGATAATATATAATTATACAATTCATCATAAATGCAATATTTTTTTTTGAAACTGAAAGGAAGGCTATTGTACTACGATAGCAATTCGAGAGGGCTTTTATTTATCATAAAATTGAAAAAGGACCATTACAAAGCAGATCCCCCCACATGTATGAGAGACCAGCAATCATTTACAATTTGTTCCATACACACTAGTCTCTCCTAAAACAAATGCTCATTCCTAGCCCTCCACACACACCACATAATTGCTACCGTATGCACATGTGGTTTATCTCGTAGTAAGAAATTTTGACATAATGAATCCCACATAGGAAGTGGTTCTCTACACACTCTTCTCCTAGCTGCATCTGTCACCAGACATGAGGAAAAGATGTGACCTAGGCTGTCAGTGTTCAACCCACAAAGATAGCATACCTGCAAAGCAATACCCATCCTCCTATGCCTCAAATCCACTATAATGAAGCCCTCCCTCCTGCACAACCATAAGAATATTTGGACTTTGAGTGGGATTTTTAGTAACCACAACTTCTTTCCAATCTAATCAACCTCCTCAAATCTGGAAATGACCATTATCTTCTCATATGCACAGGCTGATGTGAAAGTGCCATCCCACAAGTAACGATCTTCCATTCTAGCTATCAGTCTGAATGTTTACAGGTCTGATAGCAGCCGCATTTTCTCCTCCCATGGCCAGGTGCCTTCTCTGCACAGTCCACCCCCACTGATCTGCCAACACTACTGCTCGGACCAGTACCTACAGATCAGATCATCTTTATTTGTAGCAGCCTCAAACACTCTCGGATATGCTTCCTTCAGTAGACCCAGCAAGGACCAATCCTCCTAGCAGAAGTTGAAGTTACTGTCATCCCCTAAAATCAACTACAACACCTGCCAATTATTTTTTAGAGCTTGTATCACAAATATCCAAAATGGAAATGGCTTGGATGGACACAACCTATTTAGAGTACTATGAAATCTGCCATAGTTGTCTTTAATGAAATTAGCGCATAGCTTATCTTCACCATTAAAAAGTTTGATTGCCCACTTGATAAGCAATGCCTCATTGAACTCCTTAAGAAATTTTATTTCCATTCCACCGTACCCGTTAGGCAAGCATAAATGTTCCCACTTCAAAGGTTGCATAAATCTTCCTTCATGACGTGCTTCCTTCCAAAAAAGTCACTTACGCATCACATCAATGAGCTTCCAAATGGACTTAGGAGCTTTGAAAATGGAGAAAAAGAAAATTGGAATGGAAGTAATAATAGAAGTTCAATAAAATGAGCCTGCGTTCCTTCCTTGGAAAGATACCGATTGTTACAACTTTCTAACTTGACTAAGATTTTGTCAAATAGGACATTCTAATCACTCTTCTTCAATTTGGTGCACCTCAGAGGTAGCCCCAAGTATCCAATTGGAAGTGTAACCCATGGTGTGCCCAATATAGAAGATAATGCCACTTGCTCTTGATTGTTAAGTCCAAAACATACCAAGGAGGATTTCTCCCCATTCAATTTTAGACCTGATATATCACCAAAAATCCTAACCAAATGCAACAAAGCTTATGCTTCTTGTTCTTTCCCTTCTACAAAAAGACAGTATCGTCGGCATACTGAAGCACTAGAGTGGTCAGGCGTGTTTTGCGTGTTAGAAATCGGGGTTACAAGTAACCCATCGTCGTAGTTACAAAATGCGTCGATCAAATAAAATTTATACCAAAACTCCAAGGGAGTCCCAAGTCGAACACAGGGAGGCAATGTTTACTTTAGTTGAAAATCGCACTTTGATTTGTTTCCTTTTGGTATTTTAGGGTTTTGTTATTTTTTTGTGTTTTTGAAATAAAAGTTAAGCAATCACAAGATAGAGATGGAATCAAATGTGATGTATTGCATTAATGTCTATTACAATAATCTATGAAAGCATAAAAAGAGAGGGGGGTGAGAGGTTATCTCCCGAATCGACTGTTTGGTGAGACGATGGCACCTGGTGGAAGCTCGGATGAAGGAGGTGACGAGCGGGACGATGGAGGTGAGATGCAGGAGGCCATCGGGTTGAGGAAAGCTTTGGCGTGGTTCCATAATGGAGGTGAGAAGACGAAGATGATCTACTACCAGAATTGTGGTTGGAGGATGACTCCAAGGCGACCTATGAATGGGGATGGGAAGTTGAAGGAATATTTGGTGGGGTAGAGGTTCGCTACACTAATAGGTGCCTTGGGAGCTTGAGAACAAGCTCTAATGAAGCGTTGGTAGGCTTGCTAGGGCTTGGGAGTAGGTGGTAGTAGAGTAGGTAGAGATGGCTTGGAAGGGAGGGAGTGTAGCTCCTTTTATAGTTGAGAGGCAAAAATAGGTATGGGACCATTAGTGACATCTTGGCCGTCGCTGTAGGCAGCTCATGCCCGCTCACGCCCATAGTTGGCTTCGCTAGCACGCGAAGAATTAGAGACGGCTACAAGCATCACTATAGGTCCAGCTCATGTGTCATTGTAGGCCATCTCATGCGTCACTGGAGCACTGTACCAGACGTTGCTGCACGCACACGCTCACGCGCTGGTGCTATGCTGTGCGCATGCACGCCAACGCGCATGCACACGCATCGCGTTGCTTCGTGCATACGGTGGCACATGCATGCGTTGGGTGGCCTGGGTTGGGCTACGTGGCGCAATTTGGGCCATCCATCTTTTTGTTGTAGGGGCCACTACAATGGTCAGATTGAGTCAATTTTCATGCTGTTAAGTTGCGATCATCGACCTGAATCCATCTGTGTGGTCAGATTTGGCATTTGAAGCTTCGAATTATGTCACCTAGTCTCTTAGCAGTTGATCTTCCCCGAACTGCATATGATGCTATGGGACTCTGATCGAGGCGATTTCAGAGGTGTTGGACTCCGATCGTCGTCTTGATCAGATCCATGTGGTCGGATCGTCAATTCAAGTCTCCAAAATAAATATCCTTCTCTCTTGATCACAAAAAGGACGCAATTAACCTAAATTATATAAAACTACTCTGAATGTAGAATGATGCATACTATGCAATATTTATAACATGAAATGCAAATCTAAGCCTAGGAACATGCATGAATAGGCATTTTGCCCTCAACCCCATGCCTATCTTTTGCTAGTCCCTAGCAAAATTAAGCTATATGCTATGTATAAAAGTAGAATTAGGATTAGATCGCTTAGGCCTAAGTCATTCATTAACAATAGAAAATTTCAACTAAGGTCCTAAACTGTCAAAACTCAACAGTACCTAGGTGTCTACCAGAATGCAGACCGCCTAAATCCTCACCTTATTTCAAAAGTGAAGATGCATTTTTCTATTATTTTTCTTCTTTTCTAATTTTTTTGTACTTTTGGAGTTTGAGAGTTCCGGGATAACGTTTTACGGCTACTCGACCCGCCCAAGACTTGAAAAGGATTCTAAGTGCTAAGAATCTTGTGAAAATAGTGAAAGACTCACTAGGAGGCTGTTAAAATGGACTTTAGGTTTGTACGACACTAGGTGACCTTGCCTAGAGGTTTATCTTTTCGAACGGTAGCTTTCTCCCTACTTTCATTTATGGGGTCAACACAAGGGCAAACCCAGTGTATATTTCCTTGGTTTATTCTATGCCCCCACTTCTTCCCTAAGTGTTTTGGGAATTATCGTGCATTTATTTTGTGAGCTGGGTTCTGGACAACCGACCGATGAGCTTTTACCACCGACAACTTGCAAGCCATACTTGTGCGGTGAAGTGTGGTTCTATTTGATTTTTTTTTCTCCTTTTTCTATTTTTTTCTCTATATTTTCCTTTCTTTTCTTTCTTTTCTTTTCTTTTCTTTTTTTTAAGTAGGTGGCTTTCCTGATCTAAGATTTGCCTAAAGGCAGTACAATGAAAATGGTCTTGTGACTGAACTTTGGACAGCCAGCTGATGAGCTGTTACCATCGACAACTTGCCAGCCATACCACCTTAGATAGTTCATTAGCTACCCAATTTCTGAAGAAATCACCGAAAAGTGAGTCAGTGTAAAAAATGCGTGTAGATTCTTAGGCTTAAAGTCCCCCCAAATTAGAGGGCGGGCTGATAAGTCGCATACTTATCATCCCAATTTATTAGTCAAATTAAAAATTAATTTGAATTGGTGAGGACTCGAGACTAAGTTCACATTCGAGTGGACACCCGGGCTAATTAAGCCCGAAGACCTTAGGAGACTAAGTGTTTAGGTCCTCTTGTATCATTTCCTAAAGTTAATAACTTTCAAATGCCTAAGTTCTCTTTTCCTAATTTCTTTCTTTTTTTTACCTTTTTCAAATTTTCAATTTTTTTATAAGAATCAAATAACAGGAAATTACTGTTACAGCTGACAAAAAGGTTATAAAATATGCCCACCCCCCCATGGTTAGCTATTACAATGTCCTCATTATGAAAAATGAAATATGCAGGAGAGTAAAAGTAGAAGAATAGCACCTGGTTTCCATGAGACTCTGGTCAACTTGGAACAATCTTTACATGTACTGAGTTTAGTTCCTTCAGCTAGGTGAGGTCCTCAATAAAAAATAACTAAACATTGAGGCCACAACAACACAATTTCAGGGCCCCCAGGTATAGGTCCCGGAGAGTGAAAATGGGCTTGACAAAGAGATGAACAATGAAAGTGGCAAGCTGGTGGTGCAGGGAGAGTCCAAATGATCTCCAATAGGAGTTTTGTTGATTTATTACAGAGGAAGTGTGGTTGGGTATAAAATTTGTGTAATGGTTGGGTGAAAAAGGATGATGAGGGTTTTTTGATGTGTTGGGGATTTGTGGGTACTCTAGAATACCTAATGTTTGAAGAGTTCTTCCTTAATGTTCAATTTCATCATCACACTCTGGGTTCTTAAACCAACCATCCTGATCCTCAGAATTCCCACCCACAAGTTGGACCTCAAACTCTAAGCATTCAGGATAAGGATGTTGTTGGGTTTTATCTTGATCATGTGAATCATCCAACAAATTTTTGATTTCATGTATATCTTCCTCATCTTGCATTGCTACAATTGGTCGCATTTTTGTTTTGTCCTCAATTATTTTCGCAACTGTGTGGTCTTCTTCCCAAGTTTGGGTTGAGTTGGCCATTAAAAGGTTGTCTAAGGTATGCTTGGCCATTACTTCCTCTATTCTACCTAGCTCCTCCATCGAACCACACTTAATTTTATTCTTCTTTGAGACCTCAAAAATATTGAATCGATTTATCTTATCCCCTGAGGCCATTTCTATATTTCCTGATTCACAATCAATCCTTGCCTTGGTAGTAGACAAGAAAGGTCTTCGCAAAACAATCGGGGTGTGGTTGAGCTGTTTTGGGGTTTCCATGTCCAGGACCATGAAATCAGCAAGGTAATGCAAATCATTAACCTTGACTAAAACATCCTCCAAAATACCCCTTGGTTTTGTAATGATCTATCAGCTAATTGCAAGGTTATGTCAGTGTGTTTTAGGTAGCTTAGACCCAATTCCATTAATGGATCACATTAATGGAAGCACCCAAGTCAAGGAGGGCCTGGTCAAAAGTAATGTTTCCAATTGTGCAGGAAATCAGCAGGGGTCCTGGGTCCTACTTCTTAGGTGGTAGCTTGTTTAGGATCAGTGTGCTTATGTTATCAAACAAAGCTACTCTCCTATTATTTTTAGATTTCACTCTATGCCTATTTTATATGCATTCAGTAAACCTATGACGTAGACGGGGATTGATCCGATAGCCGCAAGGAGTAAAATGATTGTCAATTTGAAAGCTTGAAGTAAGGACATCCTTTCCTCCAATTTCTCCTCTGACTTTTTTTGTTTGCCCATGCGACAACATACTCTCAAATCAGACTCTAATGTCTTGTTGATCACATTCTTAGTTGGGAGTTTGGTATTCTTGCTACAGGGCCTAATGCGGTTGACATGGGGTTGGGTAGGTCCCTTGTGTCTACTACCAGTCCTCAAGGCAATGGTGTTTGCTGTGGCAAAATGCTGTTGGTTAGTGCCTTGTCGATGGTTGGGCAAAACAGGAGGCTCCTGGTTGATTATGGTTGGAACTTGGTTCAGTCCGGGAAGGGTTGGGGTAGCTCGATAGATAGCATGAGCTTGAGCATGTGACTCCCCATCATTACCAAACCCTTGCAGCCCAATTCCTTGGTTTTGTAAATTCCTTGGGTTTGGTACAAATTGTGATGGTAGAGATCCTGGTTGTCGATTGTTTGTACTAAGTCCAGATTGCAAGGTGTCCAGCAAAGTTTTCAACTATTGCATGAGCTGGAGCATGGACCCTTGCATTTCTACCATTTTCAGGTTCAAGTCAGCCTGCTAGGCAGGTTGTTGAGCATTCCACATGGGCTGATTAACCTGATTCAAGGGCAACTTAATTTATACATGAACCTGACCCATTGGTTTTTGCGGTACATAGTTGTTTGGTCGATATTGGGTCTGCTGCCCCTGATCTTTTCAAGAGAAGTTAGGATTGTAAGAATTCGAATAAGGGTTGGACCTAACATTCTCTTACATAGCATGAACATCCTTATAAGATGAGGATGAAGGACTAGAAAGACTGGGATCAAAGGCCCCAGTTTGGAACCCATAAGGTTCCAAGAAGAGTTGGCTCGAAGGTCGAGCCAGCTCCAGTTGGTTCACAAACTCCTTTCCCGTAGGAGCTTGTGAAGAATGGAATCATGATTTCTGTGATTGAGTGGATCTAGAAAAATTGGAGTTTTTGGACATCCACTCTTCCATTCATTTAGTAACCAGATCCATCTTATCTAATCTATTGTAGATTAATTCCATATCAGATGTATGAGAATCTTGGACCTCATTGGAATTTGATCTAATTTGTTGGGATTAGTTGAAGGTTTCCATGGAGGCATGGTTTAAAGAATTTTCACTCATTTCCTCAAACAAATCATACGTGCTATCTGCATCCTTGTTGAGGAAATTGCCTTCACAAGAAGCATCCACATGATTACGGAGTTGATCATTCAACCCGAGATAAAAAATCTGCACAAGTTGCCACTTAGGCACCTCATGGTGTGGACACTTTCGCAATAGATCCTGGAATCTCTCCCAGGCCTCATGAAATAATTCCCCTAGTCGCTAGGCAAAAGTAGTAATTTCTTGTCGCAACGCATTAGTTCGCCAAGTTGGGAAGAATTTCTTCAGGAAGGTTGATTTCAAAGTTGTCCAAGTACCAATTGGTATTCCAATGGTACGATACCAATGTGCGGCCTTATCCCTGAGTGAATGGGGAAAAAGCCTCATGAGAATTTGTTCTTCATCCACATTCCGCGATTTGGTGGTCTGAATCAGAGTGATCAGGTCCTCCAAATGTTGGAATGGGTCCTCTGAGCCAAGCCCATGAAAGTTATTAATTAGACTCAAAACCTGGGGCTAGATCTCAATATCTCTGGTGGGAATCACAATGCCGCGATGATCCTCATAATTTGAAGGATCATAAAAATCCTTTAAGGGCTGAGTGCCCTGACCATTCATTTGTTGGAACCATTGCTGCATCTGCTACAATTCTTCCAACTACATTTGAATCAGCTCTTGCTAGTTCGGGAGAGAGGGAGGTGGTTGTTGATCAGCCATGGGATTTGCTTGGCTAAAGCTCAACCTCCGCCTCTAGGAATGGTCTAAAGGTCCTTCCAATCTAGGGTTCAATGACCTCCTTCCACGCATACACTGGAAGGAAGTCGGAAGGATGGGGAAGAGAAGGGACCCTGCAGCACAAAAAATACAAGCCTATCCTTAGGTTGGATAGCTTAAAGGTCTACAGACTCTCAGAATCCATCCTAAGATTATGGATGATTTACTCTACTTATGTCCAGGCAATCCAACCAGTTAGAAGGAGGGACTGGGGAGAAGGTTCTTCCTTTAGCTTACGCCTCCGGTTCTTAATGTACCCCCCAGCCGCGGTCGTTTGATGCTACTCCCCTAGCTAGACATCAGATTGGCTAGTAGAAGTAGGTTAATCATGAATAATCTCAATCTGGATCCCGATGAGTGAATGAATCCTTAGGGCCAAGTCTAATTGATTTTATTTAGGCTTGGAAAATTGGTGCTCTGGAATGTGATGGGCCGTTAATGGGCTGTGCCCTTAATGATTTCTTTGAGAATGTGTGAATGTGCACAACCTAGAGGTTTTCAAGCAAGATTATTATTGATGAGGTGAGTTTTAGAATTCGAATCTTGCTTAATAGCTTTTAGGATTCAAATATTAGGTGTTTTCAACCAAGTTTTGTGAGGCAAACCAAATTTATTTTTGAAAGCACATGTTCAAGTATCATCGTTTAGAAATCAAGAAAAATATGGACTGCCTGGCTTGACCTAATTATTGAATCCTATGGGGTAGCTAGAAAATGAACCTCTTTTAGTTAGGTGGTGTGACCTAAACAATTCAATCAATTGGCTCAAATGCACCACTGATTAAGGCACACAAAAAGGTAGTTAACCTAATATGATTTCTACTCTTTTATGTGTTGAATTCGTGTACCGGGTCCACAAGTCTGAAGCCCAGTTGAGTAGATGAAAATCAAGTCCGATTATGTGCCTCAAATATGGGTGTATAGAGTGTGTATATTGATTTACCGCATAGAAAGTGTCTTCTTCTTTTTGAATGTGGGGATGAGGTGGATGAAGGTGCCAAACAAGACAAACAATTCCATCCTAGGGTTTATGCAAACACCTAAGTAGATTAGGTCATGGTTATGAGTGTAGCGAAATGAACTAGTGGGGGGGAATGTGTGGGACACTTACAGAGTACTCTACCCACACTTTACTTTGGTCTACCGCACTTGGATCTCCATGCTAGGGTACCTACAAGATAGTAGATCAAAGACAAGTAGGGTTAGTGCTATGTAAATGCAAAGAAACGTAATAAACAATAAAGTAAATTCCGTTGCCTCCCCGACAATGACGCCAAAATGGTCGGGCGTGTTTCACGTGTCAGAAATCGAGGTTACAAGTAACCTGTCGTTATAGTTGCAAAACACATTGATCAAATAAAATTTATACCGAAACTCCAAGGGAGACCCAGGTTGAACATAGGGATGCGATGTTTACTTTAGTTGAAAACCGTGCTTCGATTTGTTTCTTTTTGGTATTTAGGGTTTTGTTATCTTTTTGAGTTTTAGAAATAAAAGACAAGCAATCACAAGATAGAGATGGAATCAAATGTGATGTATTGCATTAATGTCTATTACAATAATCTAGGAAAGCAATAAAAGAGAGGGGGGTGAGAGGAAATCTCCTGAATTGGTTGCTCGATGAGATGACAGCGCCTGGTAGAAGCTCGGACGAAGGAGGTGAGGAGTGGGACGACAGAGGTGAGATGTAGGAGAATCTCAGGTTGAGGAAAGCTTCAGCATGGCTCAAGAATGGAGGTGAGAAGATGGAGTTGATGTGCTACTGGAATGGAGGTGCGAGGATGGCTCCAAGGGGACCTATGAATGGGGATGGGAAGTTGGAGGAATATTTGGTGGGGTAGAGGTTCGCTACACTAATAGGTGCCTTGGGAGCTTGAGAACACGCTCTAATGGAGCATTGGTAGGCTTGCTAGAGCTTGGGAGTAGGTGGGAGTAGAGTAGTTAGAGATGGCTTGGAAGGGAGGGGGTGTAGGTCCTTTTATAGTGGAGGAGAAGAGGCAAAAATAGGTATGAGACCATTAATGACATCCAAGCCATCGCTGCTGGCAGCTTATGCCCGCTCATGCCTGCTCACGGCCACAGCTGGCTTTACTGGTGCTCAAAGACTTAGCGACGGCTATAAGAGTCGCTATAGGTCCAGCTCATGCATCTCTGTAGGCCAGCTCATGCGTCTTTGGCGTGCACTGTCCTCGTCGTTGCCATGCCCGCCCACATGCTCATGCATTGGCGCTGCAATGTGTGCATGCGCCCTTGCATGTGCGTGCACACCTACGCTGCTGCACGTGTGTGGTGGCGTGTGTGTGCGCTGGGTGGCTTGGGCTGCGCCACGTGGCACAATCTGGGTCGTCCATCTTCTTTTTGTTGTTGGGGCTACTACAGAGGTCAAATTGAGTCAATTTTTGTGCCTTTAGGCTATGATAGTCGACCCAAATCCATCCGCGTGGTCGGATTTGTCATTTAAAGCTTTGAATTATGTCACCTAGTCCCTTGGCCATTGATCTTCCTAAGATGATCGAGGCGATTTCAAAGGTGTTGGACTCCGATCGTTGTCTTGATCAGATCCGTATGGTTGGATCGTCAATCAAGGCTCCGAAATAAATATCCTTCTCTCCTGACCACAAAAAGGATGCAATTAACCTAAATTATATACAACTACTTTAGATGCGAATGATGCATGCTATGAAATATTTATAACATGAAATGAAAATCTAAGCCTTGGAACATGCATGGATAGGCATTTTACCCTCAATAAATGTGTTTATATCATGGAGCCATGGCCCTCCTATTAGAGATGGAGTAGCCTCTGATTATACCAACCTCCAATAATCTGTAAGCAGATCTTGCTAAAGTGTCAACCAAAAGGTTAAAAACTGATGGAGCAATTGGGCATCCTTGTCTAACCCCACATTGCTGTTGTATCCACTCCCCGCAAGTCTTACCATTGATCAAGGGGGTGAAGGAGGACGTGGTGATGCACAGCTTCATCCATCGAAGCCATAAAGGTGGAAACCCTCTTCATTTGAACACCTCCCAAAAGTAAGGCCATGAAACAGAGTCATAAGCCTTCCAGAAATCCACCTTCCAAAGAAAAGCCTTGCATTTTCTCCTGTGCCACCCCATCACCATCTCCTGGGCCATGATGAAATATTCTTGTAGGAATCTGTTTGGAAGAGAAGCTAATTGAACAGGAAGAATTTAATCGTGTAAAATAGTCTGAAGTCTATTTGCCAAGACTTTATTCATCACAAAGTAAATGGAGTTCGAGACTGCAATAGGTCTAAACTCCGAAAATCTATTCGCACCTTGTTTCTCTGGAAGAAGGAAAAGATAAGATTAGTTTATCTTATCAAACCCATAATTGCCTCTCACGAATTCCCTAATAACCTCCACCACCTCCTCCCCTAGCAAATTCCAAAGTTTTTTTGTAGAAAAATACTTGAAGACCATCTGGACCTAGTGATCCTTCATTGTTCAAATCACTTATAGCATCAACAACCTCTTTTTCAGAGATGGCTTCAGTCAATCTGTTGGTCTGATGTTCGAAAATTCGAGGAAATATACCTACTGCCATTCTCCATTCTCCCCTATCTACTACCTGTGAAGACTCCTTGAAGTATTTGATGGCTTTAGACTGGATCTCTTCTAAAGAAGATATTCTCTGATCTCCCTTAACAATAGAGGATATCAAGTTCTATCTTCTGTGTAAGCTGGCTGCAAGGTGGAAATACTTTGTGTTGGCATCACCCTCTTTGAGCCAGAGTTGCCTTGAGTGTTCATGCCAATCCATTTCACGCTTTAGATCCTCCTCCACTACCACCTCTTGGGAACCTTTCCTTGCTTCTAGTTCTTGTTCAGATAGAGGAGAGACCAACTCCTTTGCACCTAGTTGTTGAATTGCCAATAATTCTTCATGACATTTCTACTCTGTTAATGCAATTATCACTATCCCATACTCCTTAAGGATAGAGCGCATTGAGGCCAACTTTGACGCCAGTCTAATTGTAGCAGTACCTCCCACTTGTTTGGTCCTCCACCTTGCTTCAATCATTTCACGAAAGCCTGGTTCTCTCTGCCATGATCCTCTAAACTGGAAGTATGACCCTACATATGCATGCTCACCACTATCCTAGACTAAGGGTGTATGGTCTGAGAAGGGGTGCTCTAGACCAATGACAGATGACATTCAGAACCTATCCAAGAGGTCTGTGTTTCCAAAGAATCTTTCTAACTTAGACATCAAGCCATTTCCATTCCCCCAAGTAAATTCTGCTCTTGAAGAAGGAAATTCATTCAAGCCCAAATTTTGTATCGTCAGTTGAAAGCCAAGAGATGCATTGTCCACCAAACAACTTGATCTGTCCATCCCAATCAAAACATTGTTAAAATCTTCTCCCACCAGCCACAGAATCCCTTGTGTGTGGACTACCATTTCTTAGAGATCCTCCCACATCTCATATCGAACAGAAGCAGCACAAGGACCATAAACTCATATATTGAGACATTCTATCTCCCCCTGTACCATCTAGCATTTACAAGTTATCATATGCCTACACTTATGGATCTCCATTACTTTTATACATGCCTTTCTCCACCAGAAAACGATACCACCAGATCTCCCCTATGAGTTAAGCACCACACATTCAGCTCTTCCTGACATCCTCAATTCATTCCACACCTTATTATTTTCCTAGTCAATGTGAGTTTCTTGAATGACCGCACAATCAATCTCCCATTCCCTCAGATATCTCGATAATGAGGCCCTTCGAATTCTATCATGCGACCCATGCACATTCCAAGAGAGAACTCTCATCTCCCTTCTTGAGATCCCCCTTTATTAGTGTTGACCGAGTCCCCAGCAACGAAGTCAAAATGTTAATGCAAACCAGATAGGAGTTTAAATGTTTCGTCATTGTAGCACACTCCTAAATAGCTCGATCAATAGATAAAATTTATAACTTAGAATCTACAATAGAGTCCGAGGTCGAACACAAGGAGCAAATGTGGAATTCATGCATTAATCTTTAATTGCATATAAATGAGCATCATAATCGAAGCACAAAAGAGATATTCAACAAATTGATATTCAATTATAAGCATGAGTATTTCAATAGATCTTAATGATAAAAAGAAATCTACGATAAAATAATGGTGATTTAGATCACCAATTATTAGCCTTAATTAAGCATATATTAACTTCTCAAATATTTGAACAATATCATCAATCAGAAATGCCACGTAAGATAAGTGGCCACAATATCTTTAGACGATAGAGAATTCCATCAGATGACATAAATGTGGCTCTGCTACAGTGCTCTTCTTTCCTTCTCTTCAGACCTTCTGCTTTCCTTCTTCTTCTTCTCAGGTCTTCCTTTCTTCCAAGCCTCTTCTTCTCCCTTTCTTTTTCTTCCTTCACAACATAGGGGACTAAGTTCCTCAGCGGCTAAGTGTCTGCACAAAGCACAAAACAGCAAAACCCTCCCCTGCTCTCTCACAATTTCTCCTCTTCTTTCTCTCTCAAACCAAATGTGTAATTGGAACTCAATTGGGTTATCGGGTGATGCATAGTGTCTAGGCTTGCGTGCATGGGTCACAAGCGAGGAGTGGCATAGGCAGGTTAAGCGGATGCGTGGGTAAAGGGGACCCAACCCCCATGACTTGGGCGAATAGCTCATTTCAAGAAAACAACATATTTGCGGTTACTGCGCTGGAATCCCACAATGTGGGATTATCTTTCCCACATCTTCTTCGCGCATGGTTACTTTGGATGCTTCGCTTAATTTGGCATGGTAGTTAAGGATAAGGCTTCCAATTGAAGGCCTAGGTGTGTAACTGTAACATATCCGCGTGACCTAGGGGTGATTCTGATGAAGAACACGGATGGACGACTGCATACGTTGTTGGAGATGGAGACGGCGGCAATGAACGACATATGCCTGAAACATGAAGGATGGCCTCATGGCCATGTTAAATCACTTCAAGAGGATCGTCGTAGGGCATGGAAGTTGATGGCAGCATCCGTAGGGTGTTTCATGTGTGGATGAGGGAGAACGGTGACAGAGAAGGTGGTCAGTGATGGGTGTGTTCGGGGGTTAGCGTGAGTGGATGAAACAGTGAATAAGGATGGGGGTTTGGTTCACGGAGGTGAGGCGATGCTTGTGACGGTGTTGGAGAGCCATTTCGTGTGGTGGAGCAATGAGGAGACCTCACCGAAGGTGCGGCTGGAGATGGAGAAGATGACGGCGTGTGGTGTGTCGTGCTCGAATTAAGGTTTTAGATAGAGGAAAAGAGAATAAAGAGAGAGAGAAACCAAACTAATCCTAAACTAACTGTCGAAAGGGGGGATATGACGTTGCCGGTGGTATGGCAGACTCGGAGAAGACAAAATATCTAGGGGGAGAAGCGACGACGAAGAGGGGAGGTAGGCGGTGCTCGTTGGTATTACGACACGCGGAGGAAATTGAGGAAGATGGTATCACTGCCTATTGTACGTGGCAGATGATGAAGAGGTTAGATTAGGAGGGTCACCGAAGCTTGTGGGGAATCTACCCGGGGAGAACGGAAGAATGGGGGAATTCGGCCAAAACCAAGCAAAGGAGGTGAGGTTTGCATCAGAGGTGTTTTTATAGGGCTCAGGGGGTTGTTCCAAGCTTGGAAACCAAGCTTGGAAGCTCAAGACTTTCACAGAATAGGAAGCTCTTGATTTCAAATGGTTTGCATTAGGTTTTGGGAAAGAATCAAAGCCCAAGATGCAACTCAGATTGAAGAGGATCTCTTCAGGAGTTCTAATTTTGGAAGAGATTGGACATGAAATTAAGGAAAACTCCTTGATTGAAGGTCAGCTGCTTGTGTGTTCGCATGGAAATGGCAGTAGGGACCTAAACGTGAAGATAACAAAGTTAGGGGGTGTTCACAATAGATTTCGAAAGCTAAGGGGCTATTCGAGAGAAAAAGAGTTAAACTAGACCAAAATGCAAACTAGGTCAAGATGATCTTTGATTGGGCCCAAGTTTTGGTACAAACCTAATTTAAACCCAAGAAATCTGATGGTGAAGTCATAATTTGGTTTTGAAAAAGATTGATTGGGTAATCTATGCAGAAACCCAAATTAGGGTAACTTCCTGTTTGAGACTCTGTTTTAGGTCAAAAAGGGTTCCAATGGTCAAATCAAAGATACCAAACCTTATTGAATAATTTTCTATGATTTTTAAGAGGTTTAGATGAATTTTATCCTGACCAGAACCTCTGTTAATTAAGCAGGTCTGAAATTAGGGTTTTGGATGTCCATTAATTCTCGAAATGGATGAAACTTATTTCTATCTACATGAACCCTCTTATTAGTTATTAATGGTCATTTGACCTTCATTTAACCCCTGGGAAACCCCATGACTTTTCTACAATTATGATTTGTCAAAACTGCATATTTATCCCTGTTTTAATGCATTCTTCTAAGAACGGATATGCACTGAATTACAACTCTCTGGCGATTGTGTAAGAGCAGTTGTCAATTGATTCTGATTAATTAAAGCTAGTTATGGCTAATGATGATGTTATCATCATACCCTCATGTCTAACTTTTGCTAGTCTCTTAGCAAAATCTTATAAAAAGAACTAGAGTTCTAGACCATGCATTGAAGTTCAGATGTCCTAATTCTATTTTACTCTTTTAGAGATTAAGTCGGAATGCTAATAGTAGGCCTAAAGGTATTCAAGTTTCAATAAAGATCTAGACCTGACCAACTTCAACCTTAGTTTGCCACGAATATTTCTAAGGCCCACAAACTGCCCAAAGGTTCATTGTACCCAACGGCTAAAGCACTCGTGCATAAAGGTAACATGTCCTGGTTCAGTTTGCTAATGCATTTTTTGTAAGAGAGAGGGATAGAAGTAGATTTTTCATTTGGAGAGTTTTCTCTCTCTCTTTTTTTAAATTTCTCTAGATCCAGCCTCGAATCGGCCCTAGACATGGTTTGTATTGGATTCCTTGTTCCCACCAACAATCCTCGAAGGGTCCCTAGCTTTCGATGCTTCGAGATAGCACCGCCCATGGCAACCCCCAGAACCCTGGCTTTCGACACTTTGGGATAGTGTCTCCCATGGCGTTCTGTAGCTAAATTCAGGCCCTGGAAATCGACATTTTGGGATAATCCCACCCATGGCACCTGAACCAGCAAAAGGTGCTTACATGTCCCCGGTAGGATATTTAGATATCCTAAGAGACAAGCACCGAGGAGATGATATGTTATTACGCAACTTTTTGGGGAATTTCCCACCTCTCCGTGCGGGGAACTTGTCCAATCAATTTGTGTTGTCAAGCCACTCCTAAGCTTAGATCTTTAAGATGGATTTTCATAATAGAACACTTTTGGTATATTTTTTTTTATTAAGTGCACTAAACCAGACTAAGTGTGTGATTTTGAGTGCTTAGGTTACCAAGTCCCGCAAACAAAAGGGTAGGCAACTGGGTCGAATAATCCCTAAGCCTTAGACCTAATACATCAGCCTCGCACTTTCCTTAATCTCTTGAGGACTAATCCGGATCTTAACAGATACGTGAGTGTTTATGCCCTAAAAGAAGCCCAAGAGACTTAAGATTAGCACTCTTACTAATCTCCTTAGCTTTCTGTCATTTCAAGACTTAATTTTCTTTTCCTTTTGATTAGGTCTAGAACTTAGTAACTTTCATAATCAAGTGGTAATGACTCTCAATTTTGTTCTTGAATGTTTGCTCCTTTTTGACATTTTGAATTTTTTTCCCTCTTTTCTCCTCATGAATGATATGCAATCAATTCTCAAAATTTTCCTCCCCTTTCCATTTTTTTGTTCTTTTTCAACTGTTATTATTATATATATGTATTTATTTATTTTTTTGGTTTTTTGGATATGTATTTTGTTGTGAGAACCCCTAAGAAACTTGAATTTTTATGTGTTTACACATTATCACCGCCCATGCCTAAGTTTTGCAATGTCCTTGATAGCAACATGTTTCCCGAATTAAAATCAATGTTTGGAGAACCCATCATCGTAGCTCACAAAACGCATCTATCAAATACAATTTATAATCAAAGACTCCAAGAGAGTCCCGAGTCGAACATAAGGGGGCGATGTTTACTTTGTTTGAAAATCGTGCTTCGTTTTGTTTCCTTTTGGTATTTTGAGGTTTTGTTATTTTTGTTTTTTTGAAATAAAAAGACAAGTAAGATAAGTTCAAAAAATAAGACGGAACAAATACGATATATCACACCAATGCTTATTATAATAATCTATGAAAGCATAAAACAGATAGGGGTGAGAAGAAATCTCCTGAATCAGCGTTCGATAAGACAACGGTGCCTGGTGGAAGCTTGGATGAAGGAGGTGAGATGCAGGAGGACGTCGGGTAGAGGAATGCTTCACCGAGGCTCTGGAAAGGAGTTGAGGAGACGAAGGTGATCTTCTACTGGAATGGAGGTGGGAGGACGACTCCAAGGCAACCTATGAAGGTGGTGGGATGAAGGATGAATATTTGGTGGGAAATAGGAATATTACACTAATAGGAGGCCTTTAGAGCTTGAGAGTAAGCTCAAATGGAGCTTTGGTAGGCTACTAGAGCTTAGGAGTAGGTGGGAGTAGAGTACATAGAGGTAGTGAAGAATGGAGGTGTAGGGGTCCTTTTATAGTGAGGGAAGAGGAAAGAATTTGTGTAGAGGGTTGTAGTGACAGCTGCAAGCATCACTAAAGACCCCTGTAGCTATCGTTGAAGATCACGCCCCCACCGTTCATGCCTACAGTTGTCCTCGCACCTACAGGCAATTAGTTACAGCTGTAACTATCACTAAAGGTCCACCTAGGCTATCGTTGAAGATATACACCAACCCTCTCCCCTGCTGGCCTGCGCATCACACGCCCCTTGTTGTGCACGCATGCGCTCATGCGTTGACGCTGCGGTGTGGGTGGTTGTGTGTGCGCCTGTGTGCGTGCATGCTTGTTGCAGTGCGGGTGGCTGTGTGCGCAGTCGGTGCCTCTAATTACTAATTTTGGGGGTCCGTGGGTCTCGAACTCGCGCCCCTCTCTTGGCGGTCAGTGCTTCAACCAACGTGGCAAGTCGACTCTTGTGACTCCAAGTTGTCTTATGGGGCATGCGATGGAGAGACCTTCTTAGCCAATGGATCTTGATCCAATGGCTGGGAATGTAGGTGAAGCTGATGAGGGGGCGCCTTCCAGTTGCTGCTCACTGGTGTTGGGTGGTCTGGATGGCACCACATGGTGCCATCTGAGCTATCCATCTTCTTTCTGTTGTAGAGGGTGCCATGGTGCTCGGATTGATTTGATTTCATGCTGTCGAACTGCAATCATCGCTTCAGATCCATCCATATGGTCGAATTTTTCATTCGAAGCCGTATAGATGTCACATTGCCCCCTGGCCGTTGATCTTCCTTGGACTCCATATGATGCTACAGGATTCTGATCTAGATGATTTTGGAGGCAATAGACTCCGATCATTGTCTTGATCAGCTCCGTACGGTCAGATCATTCATCCGAGGCCCTAAAATAAATCTCCTTCTCTCCTGGCCGTATAAAGGGTATAATTAACCTAAAATCTACACTACTCTAAATGTAGAATGATGCATGCTATGCAATATTTATAATAGGAATTGCAAATCTAAGCCTAGCAACATGCATGAATAAGCATTTTAACCTAAATAGATGTGTATACATCAGTCCTCATTGTAAATCGGAGGGCATGAAATCAGCTTGGTTCATGGGTTAGAATAGGTTCAAAGGGTGGGTGAACAGGTCGAGGTGACTGTTGCGGATTATTTCAAGCTTTGATACGAATACCAAAGGTGGAGTCAGCTATTCTAAAGTTGAACTCAAAAGTGCAATAGGAGTGTAGCTCAAAAGTTGATAAGAAGGGTCTCAGGTTTTTGGAATGACGGGTTGCCTCCCGTTAAGTGCTAAATTCAATGACTTTAGCCGAGCATAAGGTGGTCAAGGAGAAGGGGTGGTCAAATCAGAGTGTTGTAAAATAAGCACCTTACTCAATAGCCTGGTTGGTCAAACTAGGTGCTTGTTCAGATCTACAGGCTGATGATGCAGCCCAAACCCCATCATTCTGGTGGGTTGATGGATGTGAATCAAAAGATGTGGAGCCCACTAGATACTTTGAAGTTGAAATGGATATGGAAATGAAAATATGGTGTTTGGCTGAATTGGATCAGTCTAGTTAGAGTAGGGATCCTTAAAAGAAAATAAAGCTGTAGAGGATGTAGGAACCCTATTGAAAGGATTAGAAAAAAATAAGGAGTGGTTATCAGTCTAATCAGTGTCTGAAACCTGATCTAAAGATGGTGGTGAATCGTATGCAACCAGATCAGAGAAAGGTGAATCAGAGTAGAGGTTGATTTTAGTGGTAGGTTGGGGTTGGGATCGGATTTGAGAAGGCTCTATATGTACTGTAGAAGAGGTGGCCTCAATGATAATTTTGTGTGTTGAGGACTCCCCTAGAAAAGATTCAAAGGTGGGTTCATCTAGAGGGTCCTCATCAAAATCAAAGGTAAATGCTGACTCATCGGGATTTAGAGTGTACTCATCAATACAGTGTAATCAACGGGATGAGTCAGAAGTGTACTCATCAATATAGTCCTAGAATTGTAATTCAAATTCAAAAGCTAACTCTCATCACATGGGGCCTCATAATCATCCCAATTAGGGTTAGATCTAGATTATAGGCTAGATGTAGTCATTGGGTTACTAAAATCTAGGCTAGGCCCTATGGGGTGTCAGAATTGTTCTCAAGGATCACCTTATCAGAATAAGGGGTGGAATTTACACCCTTGAGATGTTCTACTTCAATCTCATCATCACAGGTGTCTGGAAATTCAGGTCTTGGTGAGCCATCTTCATGGATTTCTAGGGCTGGTTTAAAATCGTGAACACCTACAATCGGGTTCTCCCAACCCATCTCAAGATCAGGTGTATCATTCAACACATAATTTAATTTGACTTCCCTTTGGGTTGAGCGTCCACAACAATTATGATTTTCTAACTGGGCTTCTGGGGAATCATGTTGATCATCAGTGTTGTTCCAAGGTTTCTCATTATCTTTTGAAGGGATGTAGGGGTATTCTCAATCAATGGTTTTATACAACGTATTTAACAATTTTCCCTATTTCTCCATGAGAACTTGGTGCTTTTCCAAAAGTGAAGGATTTGACCAACATTGTAGACACTCATTGCTATGTTATTTCATTAATTCAATGTATTCTGCTAAGAGATCATCCCGGGTTGAACTGTGTTTCATTCATGTCCATATTATTTCGATACAGTTCGGAATGTGGTTTGTCATTTTTGGAAATTTATCCTAAATGTCCCTATCTAAGGCTCTATAGTATTCTTCATGGTGTCTATAACTAGCCTCAATCATCTTATCTTTGATAGTCATTTGGGACACAGGTTTCCTAATTGCTTTTCCTAAAATGTTAGGTTGCATTTTCAAATCAGGTGGTGGATCAAAATGTAGAATCGAATTCAGGTAAAGATTGGAGTCGATCAGATCATATTAGAAATACCTGTAGAAGATCTAATGAGGCCTCTTAGGTTAACAACCTAATGACCTTTCCTCTATGTGTGCTCTAATAGAAGGGTTGAGAGACTGGATGTGAATTGGACCCAATCAAGGCACCCAAATATTTTTGGATGACTAACGCTTATTTCAAGGCAGATGATGCCTCTGAATCAAAAATCCTTACAAACGAGAATTACCTAGGTAGCTAAGAAGGGAGAGCCCTGCAAAGACCCCAACACGGTAGAGCGTCCCCACGGGTTACAGGGTTTCCCCCACCCAACCTTCCTTGTAACTACAGTTCCATGTAGACCGGAATGTATGCATTGAGACCTTAAGTCTACCAATTTTAGCCTAATTTGTGCCTTTGATTTCACTTGATTTAGAAATTGATTTGATTTGTGACCTAATTTAGAGGTTGGTTAGCCTACAAAGTAGACCAACTTCACCTAACCTATCCTAAAAGAAGAATGAAATCTAGGTGAAGACCCAGAAATCATCTTGAATTGACTCTCAGGTTATTAGGTCCATAATTTTTAAGGTTCAAGTGAAATTAGAGCCTGATTTTAGGATTTAAGTGTTTAGTTCTTTTCAAGCAAGGGTTTGGGTAGCACAGAAATGTGGGAGGGTCAATTTTCTTTTAATTTAGACAAGTGTGAACGAGCACTTCAAGCCCTAATGTTGAAACCCTAATTGACTCTATTTCAAGTCTAATTTGATCTTAAAATGTTCACCTTGAACTTCAAATAAGAAGTGTGTGGTCCAAGGCGATCAGAAATTAAGCGTAATCTCTAATAGGTACAGGAAATAGGGTAGACATCTCTAATCAAAATTGTCTTGACTTCAATCAGATATGAATTTTTCGTTCGCAAATCAGGAACTTGCCTTAGAAGTGATGGTTACTATAAAAATAAGGCAAGTGGTTCCTAATTGATTTGTTTCCTTTTTTATCATCCCAAGATTAAGAGATTGATCAGGGAAGAAAAGAGATTACCTACCCTGGGAGTGGCTGATTGGCACGGAAGATCACCTTGTGATGTACCTCGCAAAATCACAAGAAAACAAATAGGACAAGTTAGTGCTCAAATAAAATCAAGTAAAAGAAGAATAGTGGTGAATTGTGTGTTGCTCCCCGGCAACAGCGCCAAAATGTTAATGTGAACCAGATAGGAGTTTAAATGTTTCATTGTTGCAGCACACTTCTAAATAGCTCGATCAACAGATAAAATTTATATCTCAGAATCTAGAATTGAGTCCAAGGTCGAACATAGGGAGCAAATGTGGAATTCACGTGCTAATCTTTAATTGCATATAAATGAGCACCATAATCGAAGCACAAAGGAGATATTCAATGAATAATATCTACTCAAATTGATATTCAATTATAAGCATGAGTGTTTCAATAGATCTCAATGATAAAAGGAAATCTAACACAAAATAATGGTGATTTAGATCACCAATTATTAGCCTTAATTAAGCATATATTAACTACTCAAGTATTTGAACAATATCATCAATCAGAAATGCCACACAAGATAAGTAGCCACAGTATCTTTAGACGAGAGAGCATTCCATCAGATGACTTAAATGCAGCTCTGCTACAGTGCTCTTCTTTCCTTCTCTTTAGACCTTCTGCTTTCCTTCTTCTTCTCAGGCCTTCCTTTCTTTTGAGACTCTTCTCCCTTTCTTTTTCTTCCTTCACTGCATAGGGGACTAAGTTCCTTAGCGGCTAAGTGTCTGCATAGAGCACAAAAGAGCAAAACCCTCACCGGCTCTCTTAAAATTTCCCCTCTTCCTTCTCTCTAAAACCCAGCATATAATCGGAACTCAATCAGGTTGTCCAATCATGCATAGTGTCCAGGCCTACGTGAATGGGTTGCATGAGAGGAGTGGCATAGGCTGGTTAAGCGAATATGCGGGTTAAGGGGACCTGACCCCCGTAACTTAGGAAAATAGCTCATTTCTCAAGAACAATATATCCACGGTTACTATGTTGGAATACCACGATGTGGGACTATCTTTCCCACATCTTCTTCACGCATGGCTGCTTTGGATGCTTTACTTAATTTGGCGCAGCAGCTGAGGAGAAGGCTTCCAATTGAAGACTTGGACGTGTAACTAGAATGTATCCGTGCAACCTTGGGGTGATTCTGATGAAGAACGCAGCCGAAGGACTACGTACATTGTCGGAGATGGAGGTGGCGGTGGCGACGAACGGCATATACCTAAAACACGAAGGACAGCCTCACAGCCACGTTAAATCACTTCAAGGGGTTCACCGTAGGGCGTGGAAGGTGATGGTGGAATCTATGCTATGTTTCGTGCATGGATGAGGGTAGGTGGTGACAGAGAAGGTGGTCAGTGAGATCGCTGGTTTCGGGACAACTGGGTTTTATTGTTATAACGTTGTAGTATAGCCAGTTATTACCAACATTTCAAATATATAAAATTTTTTTACTCGGAAAATAAAAGAGTTCCCGAGGTCGAACTCAGGGAGCAAGTTGTATTCTAGAGATATACATGTTTCTTTTACAAAATAAAGAAAGAGAGAGGGAAAGAATTTGTTGTTCTCTTTGTTTTCTCCTCGTGATGTTCTTCTTTCTTTCTTTCTTCAGATCTCCTACTTCTTCTTTGTTCTGCAGAGGTGATGCTCCTCTTTCTTTCTTCAGATCTCCTTCTTCTTCTTCCTTGGTTTCTGTCTTGGTCTCTCTTCTTCTTTTTCTGCAGTCTCTTCTGTGAAGGTTTCTTCTTGTTTCTCCTTCCTGCGGCTAAGTGTCAGCTTCTTCTCTTCTTCTTCAGCCAGGGACGTCACTCCTCCTTTCTTCTTTTCCCTTCAGGCCGTCGTCTGATTTCCAAATCAGACGACTTAACTACCTGTCGCTACAGTCAGCTTCCTTCTTCTTCCGCGGGTCTTCTTCGCCTGTGCCTGCACACTTCAGAGTTTTTCATCAGAGGCAAAACCTACTCTACCCCCCCCCCCCCCCCCCGCGTCTCTCTCTCTCTCTGAAACCACTCTTGGGAAAGCTCTCCCAGAGCTACCGGGTAACCGGGTTCGGGTCAGGCCCGGGTCCAGGCCCACCGGCGTGCGTGGTGGGCGAGGAGTGCAGGTCAGTCTTAAGTCGGGTCGGGTCGGGTCAGGTCCGCGGGGCGTGAGCGCGGACGAGACCGGGTAACCGGGCGGGTGAAGGGGACCTCACCCCGTGTGCTGAGGCAGTAAGCCTCCAGCACTTTTGCATATTATATCGCTGCGCCTCCTCAGGTTGTTCCGAGGTGGGACTAAATGTCCCACCTCAATTGCGCGCCCGCAGCGGGGAAATCAGCGGGAGATTACGGCGTCACGCGACGCTTTCTTCCTTAGCTGCGAACCTGGTGTTTTGCCAAAACTCCTCGCAAGGCCTGGGAGTTGAATCTGGGCTTGGCGCTGAGTGTGGCGCGCCTGTAGCTGCAGGCGGAAGCAGTTCCTCCTGCGCGGCAATGGCGGCGGAGGTCGGGTGATCTGTTCACAAGAAAATGGCCTCTCGGCCTAATCAGAAAGTGCCAGGAGCTTCGCCAGGGTGCGGCGAAGCTCGTGTGGGTGGTGGCGAGGCGCGGGGCGGCGTGCGAGGGCTGCCCTAGGTCGGACTGTGGGTCGGAGGATGGGTCTGTTCGGTGGGGTTGCAGAGGGTGATGTGGGGGAAGTGGCAGGGCGGAGGTTGATCAGGGTGAGGAGGCGGAGGTCCTGCGGTGGTCGGCGAGCCGTGTGGGTCGCTGAGGTGATGGGAGCGGCTCGCCGGAGGGTGGTCGGAGACGAAGGGGATGAAGGTGGTCAGGGTCGGTCGAGGGCTTAATTGAATAAATTGAAAGCGGGGAAAGAAGCAGGAGAAGAAGGGGAGTAGTTCTAGCTTACTTGCAGGGACGAAGGGGGAGGAACAGGGCGACAGTCGTATCGACTGTCACCGGAGAAGACGATGCTCAGGGATAGGGGCGGCGGCGAGCAGAGAGCCGGAGAGGCGCCAGCTGGGTGCGGCGTGGCGCGGGAAGAGCAGGGGAGGAAGTCTCTGCTGCTGGTATTGCGGCAGAGCGAAGAGGTGGAGGGGGAGGAAACCGCCGGAGCTGGAGAGCGTCTGCCGGAGGAAGAAGAGAGGAAATTTGGGGATTTTCTCCGTCAGATCCAGGCTGCCCCGGTCGGTGGAGCAACGGGGGGTATTTATAGGGATCAAACAGGGAGGAAGGCGGAGGGAGACGACGTGTCTCCCTCGCCGGAGGATGGCCGGAAATAAGAACCCATACCGTCCGTGCATTCGCACGGCCGGTATGGTGGGTTACAACGACCAGGGGGGTGTCCCTGCGACGGCTGACGACGCAGGGCACCCCCGGTTTACTTGCCAGGTCCCCCACCTCACCCTGCGCGGCGCCATGCTCCGCGCAAGGTCGCCGGAGCATGGTGCTGGCAGGTTTTGCAGGAGGGACCTGATTGCAAAGAACGAAGGAGAGTTAGGGGCCAAAATGCGAGGGTTCAAAAGTTGAGGGCCAAAGAGTAAATATATGAGGACCAAAGTGTAAAGTCGGTCAAGCAGGTTTCTTCTTAGGCTTAAGTTTTTATACATGACTAATTAGGACCTAAGGAATCTGATGGTGAATTTCATTTCCATATTAAACCTTGTTTGACCGGTCAATTTACGCAAAAACCCAAATTAAGTTATTAATTGGGCATGGTTCTCAATGTAGGTCAAAAAGGGTTCTGAAGGCCAAATTGAAGGTTCTAAACCCTGGAGATGATTTTTCTATGAATTTTAGAGGGTTTATTCTATTTTTACTTTGCCTCAAACCTTGTGAATTGAAGTGGGTTGTTTTAGGGTTACAGATTATCATTTAGTTTCTTAGAATTGCTGTAGCCCTTGCTAGATCATTTCATCCCACTTTTATTCTTATTAAGCTGCTTTGACCTATGTTTGGGCCCTGAATTACCCTGTATGCAGATTATACTGGTAAAATTGCATTTTTACCCCTTATGACTTGTTTTCTTCTCAAACTCAGGGTTCTCTGAGTTAAGCCTTTTCTTGAGATATGTAGGAGCTTTTATCCTTTGTATTAGGTCAAAATGAGCTAGTTATGGCTCATGATGAGGTTCTCATCATACCCCCATGCCTAGCTTTTGCTAGTCCCTTAGCAAAAACTTAAGGTTTCAACCCTTGTTCTAGACCATGAAGTTTTTAATAGTTTTAGATAAGTGCCTTTTTTAGTTGAGCATAGATTAGGTTAGAATGCTGACCATAGGCCTAAAAGGTACTCTAGTACTAATCAAGATCCAAATCTGTCTAGCCTTAGCCTCAGTCTTTTAGCAAAGGTTTTTAAGGCCCACAAGAACTAATCCTAAGGTTTATTGGACCTCGTGGTTAAAGCACCCGTGCTTGAAATGATTTTAGCCCTGGCTCAGTTCGCAGTGCGTTTTGTAAGAGAGAGATAGAAAGTTTTTCTGTTTGGAGAGTTTTCTCTCTCTTTTTCTTTTTAGTTCTAGCCTAGGATTGGCTTTTCAACACGGTCTGTATCATATTCCTTGCTCCCATCATCAATCCTCAAGGGTTCCTGGCGATCGATGTTTCGAGATAGCACCGCCCATGGCAACCCCAGGAACCCTGGCTATTGAGATTTCGAGATAATCCCATCCATGGTATTCCGTGGCCGAATCCAGACCCTGGCAATTGACACTTCGAGATAATGCCATCCATGGAATCTGAACCAGCAGAGTGCTTACATGCCCCCAGTAGGATATGTAAATATCCTAAGAGACAAGCACCGAGGAGATGATATTTTGTTACGCATCTTCGAGGGGATTTCCCGCCTCTCCGCGCTGGGAACTCGTCCAAATCAACTTGTGTTGATCGGCCGCTCCTATTCTAGGTGTTCTTTTCAGATTTTTGTGATGCTTCTGCGTGATTCTGATTTTTACGCTTACTGAACCAGGCTGTGTGTGAGGTTAGGGTGCTTAGGTTACTGAGTCCCGTAAACCAAAAATTAGTTAACGAGGCCGAATACTCCCTAAGCCTTAGACCAAATGCTTTAGCTTTTCATTTTCCTCAACCTCTTGAGGAGTGTCCAGATCTTAATGGGTACTAAGAGTCTATTCAAGAATGCCTAAGGTTTGCATTCTTACTAATCTCATTGTGCACTTTTCAGTTATTTTCTTGAACGAGGTCTAGAACTTAGGTTAATTCCTTAGTTCCTTACTAATGACTATCACCTTTTCTTATAATTTTGTGCTCCTTTTTCATTTTGTTTTTCTTCTCCTTCACAAAATTTCCTTCTCCTCTTTTCCTCTTATTCTTTTTCGAAAAATTTTTTAATTTTTATGGTGTTTTTGGCATATGTGAATTTTTTTTGTTTGAAACCTTTTCTTACAAGTTTTTGTACTTTCCTACCCCCCCATGCCTAAGATTTGCAATGTCCTCATTGTAACCTAGGGGTTTTTATTCAACTAAGTTCATACATTAGGATAGCTGTTTTGATGAGTCTCAGATGCAAGCACCTGAGGTGGAGTTGGCTGCCCTAAAGTGTGAACTTCAAGTGCAAAAAAGCTGTCAGAACAAGTTTCAGGTTTTCAAAGAGAATGACGGGCTGCCTCCCGTTAAGCGCTGAGTTTTACGCCATCGGCTGGGCGCAATAAGCTCAAGGGGAAAGGAGGGTATAAGATGCCTCAGCCAAATTAGTAGAAGTTACATCAATGAACGGCTTGAGTCTCTGACCGTTCACGATGAAAGGTTCAGAATCGTGGCTGAGTGGACTGATTTCGATTGCTCCATTTCCAAAAACCTGTCGGACCAAATATGGTCCGACCCACTTAGATCTCAGTTTTCCTGGGAAGAGTTTGAGTCGGGCATCAAAGAGTAGGACCTTTTGACCAGGATGAAAGATCTTTCTCGAGATGTGTTTGTCGTGGAAGGCTTTAACCCGCTCCTTGTAGATTTGCGAGTTCTCATACGCGTCTATGCGTAATTCATCGATCTTGCTGATTTGGAGTTTTCTGTGGGTCCCAGCCTTGGAAAGATCTAGATTACAGTTCCGTACTGCCCAATAGGCTTTATGCTCCAGTTCGACGGGAAGGTGGCATGCCTTTCCGTACACCAGTCTAAAGGGAGACATGCCTAATTGGGTCTTGTGGGCGGTCCTATAGGCCCACAATGCTTCCGGAAGTCAGGACGACCAGTCCTTCCTGTCAGGTCGAACAGTGACTTGCAGGATTTTCTTGATCTCCCGATTAGACAGCTCAGCTAGACCATTAGTTTGGGGGTGGTAAGGAGTAGAGATTCGGTGAGACACCCCGTATTTGGTCATCAGTGACCTAAACTGAGCATTTGTGAAATGGGTCCCCCCATCAGAGATTATTGCACGAGGAATCCCGAACCTTGAGAAAATGTGTTGATGAATGAATTTGAGAACGATTTTGTGATCACAGGTTCGGGTCGGTATGGCTTCGATCCATTTGGACACGTAGTCCACAGCCAACAGAATGTATTCGAAACCATCCGAAACAGGAAAGGGGCCCATAAAATCAATCCCCCAAACATCAAAGATTTCGCATACTAGAATCGGTTGCATAGGCATCATGTCGCGATGGCTCATGTTGCCCAAAGTCTGGCAACGACTGCATGCCTTGCAATGACTGTATGCGTCTTTGAACAGTGTGGGCCAGTAAAAGCCGCACTGGAGGACTTTTGATGCGGTTTTATGTCCGGCAAAATGGCCACCGCATGCCTGGTCATGGCAGAAAGAGAGGATATTGTTGACTTCCCCTTTCGGGACACATCTCCGGATGATCTGATCGGCACCTATGCGGAAGAGGTACGGGTCTTCCCAAATGTAATACTTGGCATCGGAGTGTAATTTGTCTTTCTTGGCCTTCGGCCAATCGGACGGGGTCTGATGAGATGCCAAGTAATTTACAATATTAGCAAACCATGGAAGGCTAGTACCAATAGTTAGCAGGTGCTCATCGGGAAAATGCTCAGTGATGGGTCCGGAAGGGTCAATTATTTCAGAAGGAAGACGGGACAAGTGATCAGCTACCACGTTTTGTTTTCCCGCTTTGTCGCGAATCTCAAGGTCAAATTCTTGCAACAGCAAGATCCATCGGATCAATCTAGGTTTCGCGTCCTTCTTTGCAAGGAGATGCCTCACAGCTGTGTGATCCGAGTATATGATGACATGGGAACCCAGAAGGTATGATCTGAACTTCTCTAGGGCAAATACTACAGCTAGCAGCTCTTTCTCAGTAACCATATAGTTATGTTGAGCCTCATCGAGTGTTTTGCTGGCGTAGTAAATGACCACAGGTTTCTTGTCATTTTTCTGCCCCAAAACCGCTCCTACAGCGAAGTCGGATGCATCACACATGATCTCAAAGGGTTGAGACCAATCAGGGGACTGTAGGATCGGGGCTTGGGTGACTCGGTCACGCAGGATTTCAAATGCTTGAGTGCATTCCTTGGAGATTTCGAAGGGAACATCCTTGGAGAGAAGAGTGGTCAGGGGGCGTGCGATTTTTGAAAAATCAGGGATAAATCGTCGATAAAAACCGACATGCCCTAAAAAGGATCGGATGTCCCTGATCGAGCTAGGCATAGGAAGGTGAGAAATCAGATTAACCTTAGCTCGATCCACTTGGATACCTTTCTCCGAAATTGAGTGTCCCAGGACAATTCCCTCAGGCACCATGAAATGGCTCTTTTCCCAGGAAAGAACCAAATTCACATCAATGCACCGCCTGAGTATCTGGACCAAGTGTTGGAGGCAATCATCGAATGATGCTCCGAAAACTAAAAAGTCATCCATGAAGACTTCCAGATAATCACCTACCATATCTGAGAATATGGCAAGCATGCATCGCTGAAAAGTAGCGGGTGCATTGCAAAGACCGAAAGGCATCCTTCGGAAAGCGTATGTTCCAAAGGGGCAGGTGAACGTGGTCTTTTCTTGGTCCTCAGGATGGATTGCCACCTGGTTATAACCGGAGTACCCGTCAAGAAAGCAGAAGAACCTATTTCCCGCTAGTTTTTCGAGAATTTGATCAATGAAGGGTAGTGGGAAATGATCCTTCTTCGTGGAGGAATTGAGTCGACGGTAATCTATACAGACTCTCCACGAGTTGGCTAATCGGGTAGGAATGATTTCTCCGATCTCAGTCGTTATAGTGGTGAGTCCTGCCTTCTTGGGCACGACCTGAATTGGGCTCACCCAACGACTATCGGAGATCGGGTAGATGATTCCGGCATCTAACCATTTGATGATCTCCTTTTTCACGACCTCCTGCAGATTGGGGTTTAAGCGTCTCTGCATTTCACGAGAAGGTCGTGTGCCCTCTTCTGAATAGATATGATGAGTACAATAAGAGGGACTTATTCCAGTCAAATCATCGAGAGTCCATCCGATGGCTCTGCGATGTTGCTGGAGGACAACAATCAGACGGGCTTCCTGTTCAGGATTGAGGTTGGAATTGATAATTACAGGAAGGGTCTGATTAGAACCCAAAAAGACATATTTTAAGTGAGCAGGAAGGGGTTTCAGTTCGAGGATGGGGTTTTCAGCAGCAGCGGGTGGTTCAGTATAGATGTGAGGTTCAAGGGTGGGAGTTACTGGGTTGTTCACATCTGGATTTGACTCCTCTGTTTGCGGGTGAAGATCCTTCTGTGGTTGATGAGGCATACTCAAGTCATTCTGGAGGTGTGATTCATCAACCAAAGTCTTGATGTCACAAATTTGCTCGATGACGCCGCAATTAATTCCTTGTTGGGCCTTAAATATATCAATTTTCAGTGTTTGATCTCCAAACTTAAGCTCTATTTGGCCCTCCTCACAGCTGATGTTGGCTCTAGCAGTAGCCAAGAAAGGTCTCCCTAGAATGATTGGTGTATCCCTAGGGTTCTCAGGTGCATCCATGTCTAAGACTATAAAGTCCACTGGAAAATAGAAATCCCGCACTCTCACGATAACATCCTCGAGAATCCCTTTTGGTGACTTTATAGATCGATCTGCTAATTGTAATGTCACCTCGATTGGTTTCAGCTCAGATTCTTCTAGATGGTCAAGTAAGGATGTGGGTATCAGATTTATAGATGCACCCAAGTCTAACAATGCTCTATCAAATTGGGTACCACCTATCTTACAGGAGATCAGGGGAGTTCCAGGATCTTTTGCCTTGGGTGGGAGTCTACTAAGGATTACAGAGCTGGCTTGCTCTGACAGAACAATTGGGCTCCCTCCCTTGGTTCGCGGCTTACGCTGGGGTGTACATATATTCTTTAGAAATCGTGCGTAAGCTGGTACGTGGCGGATTGCATCCATCAAGGGGATGTTTATGTGGACCTGCTCAAAGATCTTGACCAGGTCCTCCTCAGGGGCCACGGGTTTGGTGGTCTTCTTTCCCTTGGTCAGGGCCTCGGGAAACGGGATCTTGGTTGGTTCTTCTAGGATAGGTCCAGGTTGTGGATCTGGAACAGCGGTACCTTGGATAACTATCCTAGGGTCATGGTTATCAGGCTTGGAGTGGTTTGGACAATGCGGGTCTTGAGTTGTTTTACCACTACGTGTTGTTACAGAATTTAATCCGGCCTGATTTTGGTTTGGGTTTGGTAGGAGGGGTGGCTGCTGCTGAAATCCCGCACGAGAAGTTGAGGCTTCCATCTCGTCTGGAGATGGAGCAGTAGGGGCCTGATAAATCCATTGAGCGTGGCCTAAATTTGGATTCATAACGCGCTTCTGGGTTGGCACGTTATTTGGGTTAGGAAGGGGTTGGGAAGGGAGTGTGCCTGGCTGGCGAGAATTTGCCAACTGGACCAGTTGAGTTTTAACTTCAGTAAGCTCGTCCTTGTGCTGTTTTTGAATAGCCGCATTCGATTTTTGAATGTCAGCCAGAGTCTGAAGGATTAAGGACATTTGATCTTGATTTGGCCCTGATGGATAAGTAGGGTTGGGCCGAGGCTGAGGCGGCTGGTAGTGATGAGAGGGCTGTGGGCGGGACTGAAAAGGTGGTCTTTGGGTTTGGGAATTTCCCGCCCACTGAAAATTGGGATGGTTTCGCCATCCAGGGTTGTAAGTGTTGGAGAATGGGTCGTTCTGGATGGCGTTGAGGTCCTCGCAGGTCTGAGGAACCTCCTGAGAATCAGGGAAAGGAGGAATGGAGTTCCCCCGGCTGGTGTAGAAAGGATCGGATGATCTTCCAGTCCAAGAATCAGATTGGGATGGATATGGATCCATCCCAGGGGAGGATCGGTGGAGGATGTTTTGCACAGTCTCCTGTGTGGAAGGAGGTTGTGCAAAGGAGTTACGCGCAGAGGTGGCTCGCTGCAAGTGCTGAGTCAGCTCATCCACCTTCTTCTCAATGATTGAGACCTTTTCCAATCGACTGGCCATTAATTCCAGGTCGACTGATGCGGACAGGCCCTGCGTCTCATGTGCTCCCTTAAGATTCGTCGCTGCGCGGGTATTCGTCCTGTCGAATAATCCCATGGAGTCATTGTTGATGGAGTTCTCGCACATGTTTTCGAGAATCTCCCATACGGTGTCTTCATGTTGACCCATGATGTTTCCTCCGCAAGTTGCATTGACGAAAAGGCGGATGTCCTCACGGAGTCCCTGGTAAAAAGATTGGACTTGTTCCCTTTTAGGAACTCCGTGATGGGGGCACTTTCTCATGAGATCCTGAAAACGATCCCATGCCTCATGGAGAGGTTCTCCTGATTGTTGAGTGAAGTGTGTAATCTGATGGCGCAAGGCGTTGGTCCGACCAACGGGAAAAAACTTTTTCAAAAATTCGGATTGAAGTTCTTCCCAAGTGTTGATCGGCCGGGTCTGAGTTTGATACCAATGGGCGGCCTTGTCCATAAGAGAAAAGGAGAACATCTTCATGAGAAGAATATCCCGATTTTGCGCATCTGATCCAAAAGTGTGGGCCAGATGCTTTAGCTGTTTGATGTGCTGGAAGGGATCTTCAGAATTAAGCCCATGGAATTTAGGTATAGCATGAATCATGTTGGGCTTTAGTTCGGAATCAGGTCCTCCAGTCGGGATTCTGACTCGAGGCTCAGTGGCCACTGCAGCAGGATTGTAGTGGTACCGCATCATAGGACGCTGTGGTGGGTGCACGAAGTTTTGGAAGAGGTCATTGAGTCGCTGGAGCTGGTGTTCCAGATTATTTTCTTCCTCAACTGGCTGAGCCATGATGGGGGAAGAAGAAGAACTTGGTTCTGAGTCAGAAGAGAGAATAATGTGAGGGTGTTGCTGCACAAACACAGGCGTCGAGGCTTGGCCTTGACGAGAGTGAATTTCTAATGGAGGTCTTAAGGGTGGTCCTAGGGACCTCCTTCCGTACATGCACAGTTGGGAGAGGTAAGTTTAGAAGGTGCTGGACCCAATCAAGGCACCCAAAAATGTGTTGGGTGACTATAGAGGTACGGGGCAGATGGACCCCTTGATCAAAAAGATCGTCCACCTGAGAATTACCTGGGCAGCCAGAGAGGGAGAGTCCCGCGAAGACCCCTACACGGTAGAGCGTCCCCACGGGTTACAGGGTTTCCCCCACCCGACCTCTCTTGTCACTGCGGTTCCAGGTAGACCAGAATGGGGATCTTGACCTCTTAAGTCTACCAATTTTAAGATCAGGGTGCTTAAGGTTTTCACTTGAACTTTAGTCTTTTAAGTGCAAAGAGTGACCTAATTTAAGGTTGGTTGACCCAAGGGGTCAACTTTACCTCTTGTTTTCTTTAAGAGCTTTTAGGTCCTGTCTTTTAGGGTTCAAGTGTTTAGAGAGAGCCAATTGTTTAGGATTTTTCTTGTTAATTATTTTCAATCAATGGCTTGGGCACACCTCTTTTGGATTTCCTCAATTCTTGATTAAGGGGTGTGTCTCTACTGAAATCCTAATGTTTGACCTTATGTTGGCTCTACTTGGTCCATTTAACTCTTTGTTGGGCAATTAGGGCTCAAGCAAGAATGTGTTAGCCCTTAAATACCCTTAATAGTGTGCAGGAGTGATGAGTTGAAAACATGCAACTCTTTATGGTTACTAAGTATGGAAGACAGGTTAGCCCTATATTGCTTGTTCTTTTCTTTTCTTCCTCTTTAGAGTTTAGGGGTTAATAGTGAGAGGAAAAATTTACCTGTCTTCGGAGTGGTTGTCGTGTGGTTGCTTGTCTTCTTGAGTTCCTGTAGCTGCACAAAAGAGAGGAGATTATCAGAAATTAAAAGAAACAGGAATGTTTACCTCTAGAATAGCCGTTGCTCCCCGGCAACGGCGCCAAAATGAGATCGCTGGTTTCGGGACAACTGGGTTTTATTGTTATAACGTTGTAGTATAGCCAGTTATTACCAACATTTCAAATATATAAAATTTTTTTACTCGGAAAATAAAAGAGTTCCCGAGGTCGAACTCAGGGAGCAAGTTGTATTCTAGAGATATACATGTTTCTTTTACAAAATAAAGAAAGAGAGAGGGAAAGAATTTGTTGTTCTCTTTGTTTTCTCCTCGTGATGTTCTTCTTTCTTTCTTTCTTCAGATCTCCTACTTCTTCTTTGTTCTGCAGAGGTGATGCTCCTCTTTCTTTCTTCAGATCTCCTTCTTCTTCTTCCTTGGTTTCTGTCTTGGTCTCTCTTCTTCTTTTTCTGCAGTCTCTTCTGTGAAGGTTTCTTCTTGTTTCTCCTTCCTGCGGCTAAGTGTCAGCTTCTTCTCTTCTTCTTCAGCCAGGGACGTCACTCCTCCTTTCTTCTTTTCCCTTCAGGCCGTCGTCTGATTTCCAAATCAGACGACTTAACTACCTGTCGCTACAGTCAGCTTCCTTCTTCTTCCGCGGGTCTTCTTCGCCTGTGCCTGCACACTTCAGACTTTTTTTTTTCGTCAGAGGCAAAACCTACTCTACCCCCCCCCCCCGCGTCTCTCTCTCTCTGAAACCACTCTTGGGAAAGCTCTCCCAGAGCTACCGGGTAACCGGGTTCGGGTCAGGCCCGGGTCCAGGCCCATCGGCGTGCGTGGTGGGCGAGGAGTGCAGGTCAGTCTTAAGTCGGGTCGGGTCGGGTCAGGTCCGCGGGGCGTGAGCGCGGACGAGACCGGGTAACCGGGCGGGTGAAGGGGACCTCACCCCGTGTGCTGAGGCAGTAAGCCTCCAGCACTTTTGCATATTATATCGCTGCGCCTCTTCAGGTTGTTCCGAGGTGGGACTAAATGTCCCACCTCAATTGCGCGCCCGCAGCGGGGAAATCAGCGGGAGATTGCGGTGTCACGCGACGCTTTCTTCCTTAGCTGCGAACCTGGTGTTTTGCCAAAACTCCTCGCAAGGCCTGGGAGTTGAATCTGGGCTTGGCGCTGAGCGTGGCGCGCCTGTAGCTGCAGGCGGATGCAGTTCCTCCTGCGCGGCAATGGCGGCGGAGGTCGGGTGATCTGTTCACAAGAAAATGGCCTCTCGGCCTAATCAGAAAGTGCCAGGAGCTTCGCCAGGGTGCGGCGAAGCTCGTGTGGGTGGTGGCGAGGCGCGGGGCGGCGTGCGAGGGCTGCCCTAGGTCGGACTGTGGGTCGGAGGATGGGTCTGTTCGGTGGGGTTGCAGAGGGTGATGTGGGGGAAGTGGCAGGGCGGAGGTTGATCAGGGTGAGGAGGCAGAGGTCCTGCGGTGGTCGGCGAGCCGTGTGGGTCGCTGAGGTGATGGGAGCGGCTCACCGGAGGGTGGTCGGAGACGAAGGGGATGAAGGTGGTCAGGGTCGGTCGAGGGCTTAATTGAATAAATTGAAAGCGGGGAAAGAAGCAGGAGAAGAAGGGGAGTAGTTCTAGCTTACTTGCAGGGACGAAGGGGGAGGAACAGGGCGACAGTCGTATCGACTGTCGCCGGAGAAGACGATGCTCAGGGATAGGGGCGGCGGCGAGCAGAGAGCCGGAGAGGCGCCAGCTGGGTGCGGCGTGGCGCGGGAAGAGCAGTGGAGGAAGTCTCTGCTGCTGGTATTGCGGCAGAGCGAAGAGGTGGAGGGGGAGGAAACCGCCGGAGCTGGAGAGCGTCTGCCGGAGGAAGAAGAGAGGAAAGTTGGGGATTTTCTCCGTCAGATCCAGGCTGCCCCGGTCGGTGGAGCAACGGGGGGTATTTATAGGGATCAAACAGGGAGGAAGGCGGAGGGAGACGACGTGTCTCCCTCGCCGGAGGATGGCCGGAAACAAGAACCCATACCGTCCGTGCGTTCGCACGGCCGGTATGGTGGGTTACAACGACCAGGGGGGTGTCCCTGCGACGGCTGACGACGCAGGGCACCCCCGGTTTACTTGCCAGGTCCCCCACCTCACCCTGCGCGGCGCCATGCTCCGCGCAAGGTCGCCGGAGCATGGTGCTGGCAGGTTTTGCAGGAGGGACCTAATTGCAAAGAACGAAGGAGAGTTAGGGGCCAAAATGCGAGGGTTCAAAAGTTGAGGGCCAAAGAGTAAATATATGAGGACCAAAGTGTAAAGTCGGTCAAGGAGGTTTCTTCTTAGGCTCAAGTTTTTATACATGACTAATTAGGACCTAAGGAATCTGATGGTGAATTTCATTTCCATATTAAACCTTGTTTGACCGGTCAATTTACGCAAAAACCCAAATTAAGTTATTAATTGGGCATGGTTCTCAATGTAGGTCAAAAAGGGTTCTGAAGGCCAAATTGAAGGTTCTAAACCCTGGAGATGATTTTTCTATGAATTTTAGAGGGTTTATTCTATTTTTACTTTGCCTCGAACCTTGTGAATTGAAGTGGGTTGTTTTAGGGTTACAGATTATCATTTAGTTTCTTGGAATTGCTGTAGCCCTTGCTAGATCATTTCATCCCACTTTTATTCTTATTAAGCTGCTTTGACCTATGTTTGGGCCCTGAATTACCCTGTATGCAGATTATACTGGTAAAATTGCATTTTTACCCCTTATGACTTGTTTTCTTCTCAAACTCAGGGTTCTCTGAGTTAAGCCTTTTCTTGAGATATGTAGGAGCTTTTATCCTTTGTATTAGGTCAAAATGAGCTAGTTATGGCTCATGATGAGGTTCTCATCAGTCAGTGATGGGTGTGTTTGGGGCGTTACATGAGTGGATGAAATGGTGAATAAGGATGGGGGTTTGGTTTGCGGTGGTGAGGTGATGCTTGTGAGTGTGTTGGCGAGGCGTGTGGTGTGGTGGAGCGACAGGGAGACCTGGTCGAAGGTGCTGCCAGAGATGGAGAAGATGACGGCGTGTGGTGGTGTCGTGGTCGAATTGAGGTTTTAGATGAAGGAAAAGAGAGTAGAGAGAGAGAAACCTAACTAATCATAAACTAATGGTCAAAAGGTGGGATATGTCCTTGCTGGTGGTATGCCAAACTTGGAGAAGACAAAATCTCTGGGGGGAGAAGCGGCGACAACGAGGGGAGGTAGGCGGTGCTAGTTGGTATTGTGACGTGGGGAGGAATTTGAGGAAGATGGTACTGTCTCCTATTATACGTGGTAGACGGTGAAGCGGTCAACTTAGGAGGGTTGTCAGAGTGCGTGGAGAGTCTAGTAGGAGAGAAGGGAAGAAGGGGGGAATACAGCCAAAACCAAGCTAAGGAGGTGAGGTTTGCACCAGGGGTGTTTTTATAGGGCTCAGGGGGTTGTTCGAAGCTTGGAAACCAAGCTTCGATGCTTGAGACCTTCACAGAATAGGAAGCTCTTGATTTCAAATGGTTCGCATTATGTTTTTGGAAGAATCAGAGACCAACATGTGACTCAGATTGAAGAGGATCTCTTTAGGAGTTCTTTCAATTTTGGAAGAGATTAAGCGTGAAATCAAGGAGAACTCCTTCATTGAAGGTCGACTGCTAGTGTGTTCACATGGCAATGGCGGTAGTGACCTAAATGCGAAGAAGATGACAAAGTCAGGGGGGTGTTCACAATAGATTTCTGAAGCTAAGGGCAATTTGAGAGAAGAATAGTTAGATTGGGTCAAAATTCAAACTAGGTCAAGATGATCTCTAATTGGGATCAAATTTTGATACAAACCTAATTTTGACCTAAGGAATCTGATGGTGAAGTCAAACTTTGGTTTTTGACCAAGTTTGACTGGGTAATTTATGTAGAAATCCAAATTAGGGCAACTTCCTCTTTGAGACTCTATTTTACATCAAAATGTGTTCCAATGGTCAAATCAAGGATACCAAAACTTATGGAATATTTTTCTATGATTTTTAGAAGGTTAGATGAATTTTATCTTGACCAGAACCTCTATTAATTAAGCAGGTCTGAAATTAGGGTTTTGGATGTCCATTAATTCTTGAAATGCATGCAAATCCATTTCTGTTTGCATGAACCCTCTTGTTAGTCATTAATACTCATTTGACCTTCATTTAACCCCTGGGAAACCCCATGATTGTTCTACATTTATGATCTTTTGTTAAAATTGTAGATTTATCCCTATTTTAATGCATTCTTCTCAAAAAGGATATGCATTGAATCACGACTCTCTAGCTATTGTGTAGGAGCAATTGTCAATTGATTCTAATTAATTAAAGCTAGTTATGGCTGATGATGACGTTATCATCAATTAGATTTAAGTATCCTTCCAACTTTAAGAGTAGCTGCAATTGAATTTTCGTCCACCTTCACAGAGTTCACATATCTCCTCTGCCTAAGCTTATATGGGGACCTCCCAACCCTAGATTTGGATGATGAACGTACACCAAACTTTAGCCCATCAACAGCCTGAAAAGTGGATTGGAGTTCCATGGAATTAATAGGAATCTCCTAAAGCACCTCCACACCTATTTCCTCCTCAATAATAGGTTGATCATTTTTCACTTCGTCCATCTCATCCTCATCTACCCCTAGATGAAAATGATCCTTGCACTTCTTTGGCTCAGGTGCCTCATCTGGTGTATTACGGCCCATGTGCATCAGACCTGCATCCTCACTCACAACTTCAGCATAGGTCTTATTTTCTTCCTGATCCTGTAGGAGTGTGTCTTCACATCCAAAGTTCAGTCGCAAGAGCCAGGAACTACCTCCATACTGGAGGATAATTCTCTCTGGTACAGATTCCCCCTTAAATACATCCACCTTCACACCCATTATACGACCATCCCCTTCCCTTAGGCCAACCACCACATCTTCTGCCAGCCCTACAAACCTTGCTATCATGGATGTAACCACCTCCCTAGATCTCAAATGGAGTGGCAGGCCCTTAATTTCCAGCCTGCCACTAGATATCTCCCTATTAACCCTTTTCCACCCCTCCTTCCTTGCACTCCTCGTCTGAGATAACCCCCTCTACTCTCTCCTCCTGCAAGCCCTAGAACTCCACGTCCTCCATCCCTCATCGCCATGATCTCTCCCTCCCACCACCATCCTCCCCCACCTCGAGATGGAAAAGCTTTCCACTTATTTGTAGAATCCATCCTAAATGCAATATGATGAATGCTATGCATTATTCACAATGCCAAATGCAATGTTAAGCTTAAGAACTAACATAAGTAGGCATTGTATCATGAATAAATGTGTATTTATCAGTTGACATGGACATCATAGCAAAGAAGTTGGATCGAGTTTAGTTGGTGGACAAAAGGATTAATGAGCTTCTAAATTATTCTCGAGCCCCATTGTAAACCTTCTCCCTAGCAAAGGGAGCTCACAATGTCAACCTAGTCCAACCTATGATCCAGATGCACCTGGAACAACTCCTGACTATGCTCTAGGAAGGATCCTTTGCTCTCTTATACCCTAATTATTTTTTCCCCTCCCCCTTGGCACATTTTACATTTGAAGATGCCAATGCTATCCATGGCTACTCTATGCCTGACCCTTTCTCCAACACTTACAACCTTGGATGGTGCAACCACCCAAATTTTGCCTGGTTGAACCAAAAATCGAACCAATTCCAAAACAACCAAGGCCAAGCCATCCCTTCTATCAATAGGGTCCACCTACTAGACCACCCTATAACTAGAATAGGGTGGATCCCACACAACAAAGCCAAATGAACACCCCAATTAGAATGATGGCTGACATGAATTAGAAACATCAGGAGGAAATGGAAGTAATGAAGGGACAATTGAGCCAGCTGTTGGATACCAAACAGCAGGGGTCCCTTCCATCTCAGCCACAACCGAACCTGAGGAATGTAATGAATAGAGGCCATAATCCTCAAGGGTTCCAACAAAATCAGGGGCAAGCCCATGTTATTTTACAAGCCTCATAAACATCCCCTGGGTTTGTTTATTCTTCTTCTCAAGGACCCAACCCTGGTTCCAATGCCTCAGCCAATACGATTACCTTAAGAAGAGACACCCAAACTTAGGACCCCCAATGGTCTGTCCCTCCCATAACTGAAACTCTTGAGATAATTGATGGTTCTGAGGATGAACAGGAGGAGCCCAAGGGTCAAGAACCTGACCCTATTCAAACCTAAGTCCCATAGCGTGATGCCTTGGATAATGTCAAACAAAAAAGAAATGTGGCTAAAAACGAGGAGTTATTGGAGATATTCAAATAAGTGCAGATAAATATACCCGTCCTCAAGGCAATCAAACATATCTCAACTTACAAGAAGTTTTTAAAGGATGTTTGCATACCCAAGCATAAGCCAAGAACCCAAGTGCCTAGGAAGGTAGTGCCATTTGAGTAGGCTAGTTCGATGATTTTGAGTAGCCTAACTTTTAAAAGGGTGAACCTTGGAGCACCTTTGATCTCTTGTAATATTAGTGATTTCACTTTTGATAGAGCACTCCTGGATTTAGGTGCTTCAGTGAACTTTATCCCGACTACCCTTTATCACTAGTTTGGATTTCGCAAACTAAAACCTACACTTTTGACTATCCAACTGGCTGAACGATCTCTGAAAACCCTAAAGGGGGTAGTTGAGGATGTAATTGTTCGTGTCAAGGACTTCTACTTCCTGGTTGACATCTTAGTCCTTGACATGGAAGTCCCTGAACAATTGCAAAACATGCCCATCATCCTAGGCATACCCTTTTTGGCTACAACCAAGGCTAACATTGATTGCGACATGGGATGTATGGAAATTGCCTTTGGAGACAAGAAGATGAAATTGGATATCTTCAAGGCAAATAACTATTTTGATTGCAGTTGAGTCGAGGAATGTGATCCCGTGGATACCCTGGTTGAAGAGTGCTTGACAGTTAGTTCCTTAGAGAGCTACTAGACTCAACTAGCTTTAGACTACCCCAACCCGTCCCAATCCCTAGAGGTTCCAGACCTTTGCAGAGCTAATTATCACTGGCAACCTCCACCTGAGGAAATTGATGTTGCTCAACTCCTACCCTTCCCTTACCTGTCCAATTTTGTACCACCCACACTAGAAGTGAAACCTTTGCCCAACAACCTCAAGTATGTCTTCCTAGGACTTGATCATAACTTCCCTGTGATTATCAATGCACACCTGACTAGGGACCAAGAGCTTAGGTTGATTGCAACTCTTTCTGAACACCAGGCAGTAATTGGGTAGACAATTTTTGACTTAAGGGGAATTAGCCCTAGCTATTATACTCACAAGATCTATCTAGAAGATGGGTCTCGAACTTCTCACTAGATGCAAAGGCATCTAAACCCTAACATGCGAGAGGTCATTAATAAAGAGATTATTAAATGGCTTGATGCGGGAATGATCTATCCGATTTCTGACAGCCCTTGGGTGAGCCCTACTCAAGTGGTATCGAAGAAGGTTGGACTCACTGTTATTACGAATGATCAAGGTGAATCTATCCCCACCCGCACCACCACAGTGTGGCGGGTGTGTATCGACTACAGGAAGTTGAATGAGGATACTAAGAAGGATCATTTCCCCCTACCATTCATTGATTAGATTCTCAAATGATTAGCAGGGTAGAAATATTTCTTCTTGCTAGATGGATATTCAGGATATTACCAAGTTGCTATTGCACTTGAGGATCAAGAGAAGACCACGTTCACTTGCCCATATGGCACGTTTGCATTCCATCGTATGCCATTAGGGTTATGCAACACACCTGCTACCTTTCGGCATTACATGCTGGCCATCTTCTCTGAGATGGTGGGTAAGTACCTCGAGGTCTTTATGGATGATTTCTCCATTTTTGGAGACTCATTCGACCACTGCCTCAGCAACCTAGAGAAAATCTTGAAGCAATGTATCAAGGAAAACCTTGTTTTAAGCTAGGACAAGAGCCATTTTATGGTTCAAGAAGGGATTATCCTTGGTCACATCATTTAGCATGGGCGCATAGAAGTTGATCGAGCTAAAGTTGGCCTAATTTCCAAACTACCATCTCCTAGCTCAGTCAAGGAAATTAGATCTTCCCTAGGACACATTGGCTTTAATATAAGGTTCATAAAAGACTTCTCCAGGATATCCAAGCCCTTAATTTACCTTCTAGCCAATGATGTACACTTTGACATGACACTTGATTACATCAAAGCCTATACCACTTTACGAGATACAGTCTCGACAGCACCTCTTTTACAACCCCCAGATTGGTCCCAAGACTTCGAGATAATGTGCGATGCATCAAATCTTGCTATTAGATCTGTCCTAGGATAAAGACATGAGAAGAAACCCGTGGTGATCTACTACACGAGCAAAACCTTAGATGAGGCTCAATGGAATTATACTGTAATAGGAAAGGAGCTACTTGCCATAGTTTTTGGATTAGAAAAGTTCATATCATACCTTCTTGGATACCATGTGATAATTTACACAGACCACTCAGCTATCTGACATTCGTTAGCCAAAAGGGATGCTAAACCTTGGCTGATTAGATGGATCTTGTGCTAGTCCCTAGCAAATTTAAGCATGACTTAACACTCCTAGTTATTCAAGCTAACTCAATTGACCTTTTCATAGAAATTAGGTTGAACCATCTAACCCTAGATCATATGGTACCCAAATAGTTGTTGAGTTACAGACTAGGTCAGTTAAAGACGAGTTGTAGGCACAAGTTTCCTTGATGTCTAACTCTACCCTAGGGTTTATTGATCCCAGAGATTAAAGCATCCGTGCATGTGCAATGGTCTGATTGATTTGAGGTTGGTATGAGTGCCAACCTAGAAAGTGAGTAAGGAGTTTTTTTTTGTAAAATATATATTTTTGTTTGATTCCTCTAAATCTAACCTTGGATCAGCTATCAACACGGTCTGTGTCGGATTCATTGTCCCCATCACCGAACCTTGAAGGGTGATTGGCTTTTGATGCTTTGAGATAGCACCACCCATAGTAACCCCAAGAACTCCTGGCAATCGATACTTCGAGATAGTATCGCCCATGGATTTCTTAATCGAATTCAGCCCTGTGGCAATTGGCACTTCGAGATAGGGCCACTCATGGTACCTCAACCACACAATGTGCTTACATGCCCCCAGTAGAATGTACATCCTAAGAGACAAGCCCCGAGGAGGTGACATGTTATCACCGCATCATCAAGGTGAGTATATACTCCACCTCTCTTGTGACAGGAACTCTACCAATCAAATTGTGTTTTCATGCTTCTCCTAAGTAAAAATAAAGAGAACCAAATTTTCTTCAAGAAATCAATTAGGGTGATCACTATTTACACAAGACCAAGTGTGTGTGAAATGTGGATGCTTAGGTTACGAGGACCTGTAAATGAAAAGGTAGAAAAACACACCAGGTACTACCCAGCCTTTAACTCAATCCCTACCTTTCCTTCCTCAACCTCTTGAGGAATGGTCTGCAATTTAACTCCTACTTAAGTTTTTAAGTCCACAAAGGACCCTAAGGGTCTAAAGCTAGTAGTTCAACCCTAACTCCTATAATTCGATACCTTGAGTCAGCTTAGGCAAACCTAAAGTCTTGGTCTTATGCTTAAAGATGCAGAACCCAGCTGGTTAAGCATAACAACTTTTTCTTTCTTTCTTTTGTTTTTTTTTTTACATGCATGCATGAATACAAACTGTAGACATGCTATAAACAAATGCCTTAGGTCCTATCCCCCCATGTTTGGTTCAAACAATGTCTTTATTGGAAACAAAATAGTTAAGGGAAGATATTACCTAAGGCGAAGAATGTCAGGAGCTAAGGATCCTCAAGAGTGACCTCGTCAACCAGATGGCCATCCAAACTAATGTGTTGTTTTAATCATTGGCCATTGATGGTAAAGGGCATTGCTAAAGAGGAAGGGCTCTTGATCTCCACAACACCATGCGGAAACACTTTGGTGATTATGTATGGCCCATCCCAACGTCATTTCAATTTTCCTGGGAAAAGCTTAAGTCTGGAATTGAAAAGCCAGACTTGTTGGTTGGGCTCAAAGGTCTTTCTAAGGATATAGTTATCATGCAAGACCTTTTTTCTCTCTTTAAAAGCTTGAGAGGCGTTATAAACATCATTCCTCAATTCCTCAAGCTCACTTAATTCTATAAGTCGTGCCTTACTGTTGAACGATACGAACCTACGCTAACGTGTTCGATTTTGGAAAACCTGTCGTTGTAGTTCGAAAGAGAAGAATTCGTATTCAAAAAATAAAATTTATATCGAAATTAAAATTCTGGGTCGAACACAGGGAGGCGAACGTTTGATTTAAAAACTACGCGTTTCTTTTTATTTGTTACAGAATAATTCAATTTAGAACCATCTAATTATTTACAATAAATAGAAGAGAGAGAAAGAGTAAGAGAGAAAGAGAATATTACACAGAGAAATCAAAATGAGATGTAGAATAAACAAGGTATTTTTGTATTGAAGAGATTGTTCATTACAACTAGAAAGCATAAAATAATTACTCTAGAAAGCTATAAATTTACTCTAGAAAGCATTAAAAGAATGGAGAGAGAAATGTCCTCCTCGACGATTGCTTGGAGGACGAGTAGATTAATCTAGAAAGCAGTAAATCTATACTAGAAAGCGGTAAAAAGAATAAGGAGAGAGAAATCCTCCTCGACGGTTGCTTGGAGGACGAGCCGGACGGGACGACGCCTGGACGAAGGAGGACGAAGCAGAAGAACGGGAACGAAGCAGCACGCCGTCGTCGTCACGGGATCCACTTCCGAAGGGGAACGAAAATTGGTCTTTATCTCGCGAGAAGCATCCTGGGTGTGGGACAAGCTTCTCTTGAGCTTTGGAGGGGTAGAGAGGAGAAAGAAGGGATGAAAATTTTGTATGGAGGGGGTCTCCTTTTATAGTTGCAAGGAGTGGGGGCAAAATGGACATTACATCTTCAAAATAATAAATAAGGGGTCTTTAGTGACGGATAAATCCGTCACTAAAGCCCCGACGTGGCCGTCGACACCGCGCCCACGCGCGCCCGCTCGGCTGCCCGCGTGCGTAATGCTTACGCACGTCCGCGAAGTCTCAGCCATCCGATCGCGAGATCGGACGGCTTAAATCGCGTCCGCGCCCGCTGCAACCCGCCCGCCTGCGCATGCGATTGCGCGTTACGCGGGGCGTCCAATCGCACGTCGACGCTATCGGGCGCCCGCGACCGCATGATCTCCATCCGACGCTCCACGTTCCTCAATAACCCGCGCCTCTAATCCACTCGCCGCGGCTCGAACCCGCGCCCCGCGCTCGCGTAAGCGCGCTCGACCGCTGCGCTGCGGGGCGCGGATGGTCGAGCGCACGTTTTAAGAGCCGGGCGGCCACAGCCGTTGGATCTCCATCTGACGGTGGAGAGCGATCGGGCGGGGGCCTTCACAAAATGCCAGCGGCCGTTTGGGCGGCTGAGATGGCACCACATGGCGCCATCTTGGCCGTCCATCTTCTGGAAGTTATAGATGGTGCCACGGATGTCGGATTGACTCGATTTTTGTGTCGTTTGGCTGCGATCGTCGATCCGAATTCTTCCGTGTGGTCGGATTTGTCATCTGAAGTGCGGATTTACACCATTCTAGTCCTTGATCTTCTAGGGTTCCTCGGTCTCTATCTGATGCTACGGATGCCTGATTAGGGCGATCTTGGAGTCGTTGAACCCCAATCGTCGCCCTGATCATATCCATATGGTTGGATCTTTGATCCGAGGCCCCGATAAAATATTTGCCCTATCCAAGCACATAAAAGGAGACAATTAACCTCCATTTTATTCAAACTACTCTAAATGCAAGATGATGCATGTAATGCAATATTTATATCGTGAAATGCAATCCTATGCTTAAGAACATGCATAAATAGATATTTTAAGTAGTGTAAATGTGTTTACATCACTTACCCGCTTTTTCTAAATCCATGTTGACACTTCAGATAGCCCACAGTGCCCTATGTTCCAGCTCGACAGGTAAATGGCACACTTTCCTGTACATAATTCGGAAAGGCGATGTACCCAAAGGGGTCTTGTAGGCCATTCGAGAAGCCCATAAAGCATCATCGAGCCTTTGGGACCAGTCCTTCCTATGAGGTCTTACAATCTTTTCTAAAGTGTTCTTTATCTCCCTATTCGACACTTCAACCTGGCTACTCATGTTGGGGTGGTATGGGGTAGCAATCTTGTGAGTGCCCCCTAAATGTTTGAGTAACCGACTGAAGTGATGATTTCGGAAGTGAGGTCCCCCATCACTAATAATAGTCTTAGGGCAGTCGAATCAGGATATGATATTAGCCTTCACAAATTTCAATACCACTGAGTGGTCATTTGTGCGTGTAGGAATGGCCTCTATCCATTTATAGACAGTCAACTGCCACTAAGATATATTCATAACCTTGGGACGAAGGGAAGGGGCCCATAAAGTCAATTCCTAAACATCAAAAATTCTAACAGGTTGAAAGGGGAGTTGAGGAATTTCATTCCTCTTCCCAATCGTTCCAGTCTGTTGACATCTAATACAAGCCTTAACAAAATTATGAGAATCCTTAAATAATGAAGGCCACCAAAAATCGGATTGAAGAACCTTAAAAGAAGTTTTCTTAGCACCAAAGTGTCCTCCACAATGAAGTTCATGGCAAAAACTCAGTACACTTTGTTGCTCCTCTTCAAGCACACATTGTCTCAATTCTTGGTCTTGTCTAATTCTAAATAATTCAGGCTCTTCCCAATGAAAGTATCTAGCTTGGGAATTGAATCTCTTTCTTTTCTGCTCATCCCAAGAGCTAGGAGTCTCTTTAGTGACCAAGTAATTGACGGCATCAGCATACAAAGGTGAAGTTGGTGTTACCGTCATAAGGGTTTCATCAGGAAATGTCTCGCAGATGTCTCCAGATGGAGAGTCATCAAGTGGAAGGTGACACAGGTGGTCAGGCACAACATTTTCTACTCCTTTCTTTTCATGTATCTCCAAGTCAAATTCTTGAAGGAGTAGGATCCACCTAATCAAACGTGGCCTAGAATCCTTCTTAGCAATGAGATGCTTCACTACCACATGATCAGTGAAAATAACCACCTTAGACCCAAGAAGATAGGACCTAAACTTCTCCAAAGCAAAAACTACAGCAAGTAATTCCTTTTCAATGATGGTGTAGTTTTGCTATGGTTTTGTTCAATCCTTTCTATCATAGTGCAGCACATGAGGTCTTCCTTCAACCCTTTGTCTAAGGACTGCTCCCACTGCATAATTCGAAGCATCACACATTAGCTTAAATGGGAGTGTCCAATCAGGAGCTCGAAGAATAGGCGTAGAGATCAAGGCCTCGGCACACTTTGAATCAAAATTGAAGGAAGATTCCTTCGCCAATAGCTCACAAAGTGGCCTAGAAATTTTACTAAAATTTTTAATAAAGCACCTATAAAAGCTGACATGGCCCAAAAAGGATCTAATCTATTTGACATTCATGGGCAATGGAAGTTTGGAAATAGAATCAACCTTGGCTTTATCTACTTCTAAGCCTCACTTAGACACAACATGCCCAAGTACAATTCCTTTCTGTAGCATGAAGTGGCTTTTCTCCCAACTGAGGACTAAACCAGTCTCCTTACAACACTTCAGCACATTCTCTATGTGCAGGAGACACTGGTCGAAAGACGAGCCATAAATGGAGAAGTCATCCATAGAAACTTCGACACATTCGTCAATCATGTCCAAGAAAATGGACATCATACACTACTGCAAGGTTGCCGGTGCATTACATAGTCCAAACGGCATACGCTTGAATGCAAAGGTACCCTAAGGACTCGTGAAAGTCATCTTCTCTTGGTCATTAGGGATGACTGCAACCTGGTTGTACCCAGAATATCCATCGGGAAAGCAATAGTACTTATTCCCTGACAATTTCTTTAGAATTTGATCAATAAATGGCAAGGGAAAGTGATCCTTCTGGGTAGTGGTGTTCAGCTTGCAGTAATCAATGCAGACCCCCCAACTAGTTGAGGGTCTAGTCACAACTTGTTCACCTTGGTCATTAAATTCCATAGTAAAGCTTGTTGTCGGATTGGAAAACGTACACAAACGGGAATTGAGTTTTGTAAACTCGTCGATATAGTATGATTTGGGAAGAAATCCATCAACAGATAAATTAATATCAAAATTCATAAAGAGATTTTGGGTCGAACACAGGGAGGATACGTTGATCTAAAATCCACGATTATATTTTTTTGGTATTTTTATTTTGAAAGTAAGATAATCACAATGAAATTGATATTAACACTACGAGAGAGAGAGGGGGAGAGAGAACAATCACTTTGTATCTAGATACTATTTTTACAACTAGAAAGCAGGAAATGATTACAGCTAGAAAGCGGGAAATCCTATTCTAGAAAGCGATAAAGAAGGGAGAGTGATGTTATCCTCTTCGACGGTTGCTTAGAGGATGAGCCGGACGGAGCGACACCTAGAAGACGAAGGATGAAGTAGGAAGAAGGAGAACAAAGAAGGAAGAAGTAGGAGTGAGGCAGGGCATCATCGTCGTCGCGGGATCCACTTCCGGAATGGGGACGAGAACTTTGATTTTGGCTCAAAAGGAGCATCCCAGGTGTGGGACAAGCTTCTTTAGAGCTTTGGAGAGGGAGAGAAGTGAAGGAAGAGATGAAGAAAGTGTGGGGGTCGTAGGACTTTATATAGGTGCAGATTAGATGGGGCAAAAAGGTCATTTCATGCATAAAACATTAATTGAGGGCTTTTAGTGATGGATAAAACCATCACTAAAGCACAGATCATGGGTGACATGCGCTTGCCTGTCGTCTCCTCCTTTCCCACGCACCTAACACATTGGCACATACAAGGACTATTAGTCATTCGATCGCGAGATCGGATGGCTTAGAGGCCATCCTGTCCTCTCCTTCGTCATGTGCCCACATGTGAGATCATGCATGAACTCGGGCATCCAATCACATGTGTGCCTGATTAGTTGATCTAGGCCAAGCACAGTTGATCACGCGGTCGAGATCGTGCTCATCCACCTGAGGAGAGGTGCACATAGGTGGCTCTAGCTCATGCTCCTTGCATGAGCCGCACCTTAATCACTATGCTATGCAATGGTTTGAGGCACGGCACTGAATTTAGTTGTGAGCTCTCTCGGTTGTTGGATCTTAATCTAATGATTGAGATCATCTGTGTGATTGACGAGAGAGAGGGCAACAGCAGGTCCTTGGGCTGGTTGGGCAGCTGGGGTGGCACCACGTGGCACCATCTTCGCCATCCATCTTCTATGTCTTGTAGATGGTGCCACATCTGTCGGATTTTACCGATTGTCGCACCGTTGGGTTGCGATCGTCGATTCAAACCTATCTATGCAGTTGAATTTGTCATCTGAAGTGAAAATTTACACCATCTTGACCCTTGATCTCTGACCTTCCTCAAATTATATCTGATGCTATGGAAGTCCGATGGGATGATCTTGGAGTCGTTGAACTCCAATCGTTGCCCTAATTAGATTCGCATGGTTAGATCTTCGATCTGAGACCCCGATTGAATATCACCTTGTTACCTAACCACAAAAAGGGAAAATTAGCCTAAACTTTATATAATCTAACCTAAATGCAAGATGATGCATGTTATGCAACATTTATAGTGTATGATGCAACTCTACGCCTAAGAACATGCATAAATAGATAGTTTATGTGATATAAACATGTTTACATCACACCTCCATGCCTATCTTTTGCTAGTCCCTAGCAAAACTATATACTATTTATAAGAGAATTTGGTCAGATTTCTTGGGCAATAGTTATTTTTCAACACTTAGAGATTTCAACCATGACCTAAACTACAAAGACACAACAGCACCCAGGTGTCTGCCAATATGTAGACCGCCTCAAGCCCTCGCCTTATTAAAAGGAGGATCTTTGTCTTCTTTTCTAATTTTTTTGGATTTTTGAGTTTAGGATTTCAGAGCAGCTTTCTATAGCCACTTAACCCACCCAAGACTCGAAGAGGACCCTACATTCTAGGCATCTTTGTGTGAAATGTGATAGACTCACTGATCGGCGATTAGAACAGGCTTTGGGTTTCTACGACCCTAGGTGACCTCGAAAAGAAATTCTGCCTAAAGGTGTATCTATTCGACCAGTAACTTTCTCCCTATTTTTATTTTTTATGGGGTCAACACAAGGGTGAATTGAGTGTATATCTCCCCATTCTACTTCTCTGCTTCTTCCTAAGTGTTTTGGAATTATACATGCATTTCTTGAGCTTGGTTTTGGACAACCTACCAATGGGCTGTTACCCACGATAACTTACCATCCATACTCGTGCGGTGAAGTGTGGCTTATTTCTTTTTCTCTCCTTTTCTATTTATTTTTCTTTTTGATTTTTTGTTTTTGGGTAGGCGGCTTCCCTAATTTAAGATTTACCTAAAGGTAGCAGGAAAAGAATGGTCGTGTGACTAGGCTCTAAACAACCTACCTATGTGCTGTTGCCCACGATAACTTGCCAGCCATACCACCCTAGAAGGTTCATTAGCTACCTAATTTCTGTTAAAATCATCGAAAAGCAAGTTAGTGCAAATAGTGTGTAGATGCTTAGACTTAAAATCCTCTCAAATCAGAGGACAGGTTGATAAGTTATATACTTATCACCCCAACTTATTTGAACAAATAAAATATGAATTTAGAATGGCGAGGACTCGAGAAACAAGTCCACATTTTAGTAGACACCCAGGAAAATTAAGCCCGAAGACCTGAAGGGTCTAAGTGTTCAAATCATACAGTTTTATTCTGTAAGATTAAAATTTCCTAAAGCCCAAGTTCTCTTTCTTAATTCAACTTTTTTTTAAAAAAATAAAGAGAAAATAACAAAAATCAGCAGAGCTAACAAAATGATTCAGATAATGATATCCATCCCCCCATGCCTATCTAATGCAATGTCCTCATTGTATTAAAAAGACATGAAAAAGATTGGAGTATAGTAGAAAGCCCCTGAATTACATGAATAACAGGTTGACTCCGAGTTGAAAAGAAATTGTATATGTGTTGAATTTAGTGCCTTCAGCTAGGCACGCTATACAATGAAGAAGAAATAAAGAATTCATAGGTGCAGGTCAGAGTTAGAATAAAATGATTCACCTCAAGGCCTACCAGTAGATGTCCACAGATGTGGACCAGATTGTGATGCAGACCCAAACCCCATGGTCGAGTACATCTAAAGTTCTCAATAAAAATTATCCAAAACTTGAGATTCGTATGCAAGCGGGGTCGGACCTGCGATTTGTGAGGATGAAACCTAAGTCCAAAAAGTCGGATAACAGAGAGATCAAGCCCGAAAGGATAATCAATGAATGTTTCCTTGGGTTGGACATCCTCTGGGTCAAAGATGTCATAAGAGTCCTGGTAGAAGGTTGGTGGTTTTAGACAAATTGGAACCCTTAGACTCGGTCATTTGCTTCCTTCGAAATTGACTTCCTATATCAATATTTCCCAACTCCTATCCTCATTCAGACTTTCAAATTCCGAGACCTCCTGTATATTAATCACCCCATCTGAATTTTCCAAGTCTAAAAGATGTGACTGAATTAGAATGGACTTGGGTTTAGTGATTTCAAAGTCAAAATCTTCAGTAAGCTCAATGGGGTGTGATTAAGGATTGGGGCTTTGAATTGCATCCTTCAGAAAGCAAGGATCGAAATCTGCCATGTGAGCCCTAGTAATATCAGTTTCCTCAATTATCAGGACAACATATGATTCATCGAATTCCTCAGGCCAAGCCATCTCACAGAAATCATGTGCTGTAAACTCATGTGAGACTTCATATAATGATTCATCACCTTTAAAATCAAAGAAATCTAAATCTGCATTAATATGTGTCTCAAAATCATCAATCACTTTCTAATACATGAAGACATACATTTTCTCATATCCCGGCTCAGGGATCTCAGGTGAAGAAATCAGTTCATCTTTAATTGGTTACTCTAGATCAATCTGGTCAATCCTGGTCTCATAACACGTGTCCCCCCTAACAGGTGCTTGAGTGGGTTCTGACATTGGATCTTCTGAAGGAGGTTCATCCTGGGAAGCATCCCAAGATTGGACTAGAGCAATCACAAATCTCATCCTCAATTTAGATAACTTCCCAAGTAAAAACTCACCTGGGCCCTTATCCTTAACATCTTGGAGCCAATCCAACAAATACTTGTTCAGATCATCAATCATTTCACTCAGGAGCTCCAATTCCTCAATGCAAGGTGTTGGCTGAGCTTCTAAACATTGTATAGTATTCCTCAAGTTAGCCAACACCTTCTCTTGGACCTGGTTAACCTGAACCAAATGGTTTGGTTCAGGATTGGGTGTGTTTGGGTTCAGTGCAGGGGAATCAATGAATTGAGGATCTTAATACCCTCCCTGATAATAGCCCTACGTAGCAGTTTGAGGTGCGGCGTTGAATTTAGGTGCGAGCTCTCTCAGTCGTTGGATCTCTAGAGAGGGCAACAGTGGGTCCTTGGGCCGATTGGGTGGTTGGGATGGTGCCACGTGGTGCCATCTTGGCCATCCATCTTCAATGTCTTGTTGATGGTGCCACGTATGTCGGATTGGACCAATTTTTGTGTCGTTGGGCAGTGATCGTCGATCCGAATCCATCTGTGTAGTCAAATTTATCATTTGAAGTGCGGATTTACACCATCTTGGCCCTTGATCTTTGATCTTCATTGAATTATTTCTGATGCTACAGAAGTATGATTGGGGCAATCTTGGAGTCGTTGAACTCCGATCGTCGCCCTGATCAGATCCATATGGTTGGATCTTCGATCCGAGGCACCAATTGAATATCACCCTGTTACTTGACCACAGAAAGAAAATTAACCTAAACTTCATACAATCTAACCTAAATGCAAGATGATGCATGTTATGTAATATTTATAATGTATGATGCAACTCTATGCCAAAGAACACACATAATAGACAGTTTATGTGATATAAACGTGTTTACATCACCTACCTTCTTTGACACCACATGAATAGGACTTACCCATTTACTATCTGCAATGGGATATATGATCCCAAAGTCCAACTGATGGAGAGAATTTTGCTTGATTAAGAAGATAATAGCAATAAAATGATTTGTTATAGTATTCTATGTGGTGGAAATCTCTCAATAAAAATAATAATTAATGTAATAAAACACATTGATTTCGAGTGTTGTATCCGTAGGGAGGTTTAAGCCAGTATACTCGCAAATGTTTCTATGCTGAATCTTGTATCAAGAATAATAATAGAAAAGTAGTCTCTTGTTCAATTCAATTCCTCCTTTGTTATATAATAGAAGAAAAAAATGAAGGATAGTGCATGCAATTGACACCTAACAATGTAACCTAGCAAATATCTCAAAACCTTCACCTAATAAATAGTCCATAACTTTTCATGTTTCATAACTATATCATTCAACAAATAATAGAAAGAGAAATAGGGCATGCGAGAAAATTAGAGAAAGAGCGGGAGGGAGAAAGTAAATTCCCCACTATAACTAAATGAATAAATAAAATTCCACTTCTTTAATCTCCTCCTCCCTCATCTCATTTCAATTAATAGGGCACGTACTATGCAAAAACAGGGGATGGGAGAGGGAAGGTGTGTGCACGCGAGGGAGGGCACCGACAGCTGGCTGATGTGCGGCAGGGGAGCATCAGGTTGCAAGCGTCATGCTGGTGGCTGTAGCATTCGTCAAGATGGTCAAAGGTGGCTGGTGGTGAACCGACAAGAAGCTGACTTCCCACCGATGGTAGGAGCGGCTGGTGCCTGTGGAGGGTGGCCGACGGTGATGGCAATAGTGTAGGCATCAGTGGCACTGCAGGGAGGACATTGACGGCAGCCACATCGAGAGCGGGTGGCCAGAGGTGATGGAAGTGGTGGCGGCGATGGGTGGTGTTGATGGGTTCACCTTGAGGGGTGAAATAGGGGAGAAAGAAGAAGGAAAACAAAGAAGGAGAGGAAACTGGGTGTGCGTAGGGGATGGTGGTGGAGGTGATGGAAGGTAGAGAGGGAGAGTGCACGGTTTGGGAAGTTGAGGGTGGTGATGATCACAGTAAGGATGGTGGCGGTCATGCTGTCACCACGAGAGCTTGCGGTGGTGCAGAGGAGGAAGGCAGTGTGCTAAAAGATAATGGTGCAAGCTTCAGCCACAGTGTTGGCTCTCTTTCACCGTGGAGGAGATGGCCCCTCAAAGGGGAAAAGAAAGAGATGTTTCCCAACCAAGGCCCTGGCGTGGTCGTTCCTTTTTTAAGAAAAAATCCTGCAGTTGAGAGAAAAGGGGAGGAGGTTGTTTCAACCGAGATTCCAACTTTGATATTTTCTTTATCAGATTTGAAGATATGTGCACATAAAAAATATATATAGGTAATATGTCAACAAATGATCAATGGAGCATATGTATTGGGTTAAAAATACAGGAATGTCAAAATTCGAGTTTAATTAATATTCTAGTATAATGCACACTCGAAATGTAGTTCAATTCCCAACTTGAGTGTTCTTAAGCGTAATTAGTAGTCCAATAAATTGGATTCCTCAAATACCCCCATGCCTAAGTTTTCCTAGTCCCGAGCAAAAATGAAAAACAATAGAAGTAATCAGAAGATTTCTTCTGTCCTTATTCCAAAAATTTAGATATACAGACAAATGTGAAGTGATAGTAACCTAGGAATGGATCCAAGTGAAAATAACCAACTTACATTTATAGTTCGTACTTATCCTTTGGCAAATATTTCTATCAGGATAAGTAACTACTTCACTCAGGGATAAAGCAGAAAATAATCTAAAATTTGACCCTGACTTTTTGGCTTAAGTAGAGATACTAAGTTGAATGGATTCGTATTTGGTGGCACACACTCATCTGGTGCTACATGTAATCTAGTACTACAGAGTCTAAATATCTAGACTATTAAACAAGTCAACTCGGAGAGAGGTTAAAAAACTGTGCTCTCTTGATATTCCTTTGTGCTCACTCTTTTCCTTCTTTTCTTTCTGAGATCACAAATCTCACCAGATTTTGTAAATGTACTCACTATTTAGTGGCCTCACATGGCATTCACACTTCAATTAAAGTTCTAATAACTCTACAACTTAGGTAGAGTCCTCAGCCAGTATTCGGACGATCAGAAATATTGAAAGGTAGGTATGGGTCATATTTGGTGGATTGCGATGGGTGTTTTTGTTGCCTCAGAAACATCGTCACGAAGATAAAACTATAAACTTGAACTCTTTCTTTTTTCTAAATATAAATATTTCTCTTTTTCTCTCTCTCTCTCTCTTCTTTTCCTTTCTTTATAAATCAACATAACACGACACAGACTTTTATTTATGAGGCATTATTAGGGATGATGATGGTCAAGAGGATATTGTGTGGCTTATTTGGTGGAAGTGTCTATTCTTAGCACCGGGAAGGAATGGATAGGACAAGCATATTTCTAACCTTTGACATTACTACCCTTCTTCAATCGAGGACTCTGTAAAGGACAGTCGTAACCATCCACCATAGTCATAGTTTTATTAAGACTCAATCTCTGTGTATCTGCCTTATTTGGTGATTCTCAGGAATTCACACAATGTTCGCACATAGGAACAGAGAGCGAAAACTATGCCTAACTCTGAGGTATCATCATCTAATTATCTAGAACTTAAGAGTCCTTGCACTAGACTTAGCGCACCAGTAATCTCTCTACTTTCTTCTTACAAATATGATGTGGATCTAATAGAAGATAGTATGCCTAACTCTCTTTTAACTGTCCAAGGGTTCAGTAGACTAAAAATGTTTACTGGTTCTCTTCAAAGATCCATTACCCAGTGTACGTGCAAGTAAAGTATATGTACTGGATTCTAAACTTAAGAAACAATTTAAAAAAATTCTTTAATGACACCTCCATGACAAAGATGCTTTGCTAGGGACTAACCAATTCAGCTCAAGAAAATAAGAGTTCTTTTTTTTCTTCCTAAATTATGCAAATATTTATAAATGCTATAAACATTCTCAGGTTATACCCACCCATGCCTATGACTGACAATTCCCTCATTGAAAAATGCAGACATAGAAGAATATCACCTGAGGTGAAGAGTGGGAGGAGCTAAGGCTCCTCAAGCCGAAGTGCATCCGAAACCTGTCCATCTGAAAGAGTAATATAAGGTTTAAGTCATTGGCCATTTACCTTAAAGCTCGCACCTGAAGTAGGGTTCCGAATTTCTACAGCTCCTTGAGGGAAAGTATTGATAACAACGTATGGCCCATCCTAGCGGAACTTGAGCTTTCTTGGAAATAATTTAAGTTTGGAATTAAAAAGCAAGACCCACTGGTTAGGCTCAAACCTCTTTCCAATGATGTGCTTATCATGGAAGACCTTTGTACGTTGCTTATAAGCTTGAGAAATTTCATAGGCTTCATTACGAAGCTCCTCAAGCTCACTTAACTCTAACATACTTGCCTTTCCTGCTTTATCTAGATTCAAGTTAACATTTTTAATAGCCTAATAGACTTTATGTTGGATTTCAATGGGAAGATGGCACACCTTTTCGTAGATAAGATGGAAAGGAGACATGCTCAAGGGTGTTTTATACACGGTTCTATAGGCCCAAAGAGCATCATTTAGTTTTTTAGACAAATCCTTACGATCGGGCCTGATAGTTTTTTCTAAAATTTGCTTAATTTCCCTATTAGATACTTCAACTTGTCCACTCATTTGGGGATGGTAAGGTGTGGCTATCATGTGGTTGACTCCCAAATTTTGGAGTAGTCTTGTGAAGTGTGCGTTCTTGATGTGAGGTCCTCCATCACTTATGATCGTCCTTGGGCACCCGTATTGAGAAATGATATTAGCCTTAACAAAGCCTAAGACCACGAAATGGTCATTGGTTTGCCTGGGTATGGCTTCTATCCATTTCGATACATAGTCTACAGCCATAAGGATGTACTCATATCTGAAGGACACAAGAAAGGCACCCATGAAGTTGATGCCCCAAATATCAAAGATCTCAACAGGGAGGATAGGTTGCTGGGGCATCTCATCCCTTTTTCCAATGGTTCCCGTCTGCTGGCAATGTAGACATGTACCCACACACGTATGTGCATTTCGGAATAATGTGGGCCACCAAAAGCCAAACTGAAGAACCTTATGGCCAGCCTTCTTCCCACTAAAATGTCCCCCAAAATGGAGGTCATGGCAGAAAGTCAGAACACTTCTTTGTTCTTCATCAGGGATGCAATGGCGAAAAAGCCGGTCAGGGCCTACTCAAAAAAGTTCAAGTTCATCCCAGTGATAAAATTTAGCGTTAGCAAGAAACCTATCTCACTTCTGCTTGCCCCAAGTACTGGGGGTAATGCCCATGACTAGATAGTTCACTATGTCAGTGAACCAAGGAGTTTTAGCCTTCACGACCATCAAAGACTCATCAGGGAAAGTCTCTTGAATACCGCCAGCAAGGTTTGATGACTCAATAGGGATCCTAGACAGATGATCTGCTACCACATTCTCAACTCCTTTCTTATCTTTAATTTCCAGGTCAAACTCCTGGAGTAGCAGAATCCAATGAATTAGGCGAGGTTTGGTGTCCTTTTTAGCAAGAAGATGCTTTAAGGCATAATGATCAGTGAACACCACAACCTTGGATCCCAATAGACAAGACCAAAATTTTTCCAAAGCAAATACTACAGCAAGAAGTTCCTTTTCAGTGACCATGTAGTTTTACTGAGGATCCGTAAGGGTCTTGCTGGCATAACGCAGCACATGAGATTTGCCATCAACCCTTTGACCTAAGATCGCTCCCACTGCAAAATCAGAAGCATCGCACATTAGCTCAAATGGGAGGGTCCAATCTGGTGCTTGCAGAATCGGTGCAGTAATAAGGGCTTTCTCCAAGACTTGGAAAGCCTCACCACATCTATCATCAAAATCGAATGAGACATCCTTCGCTAACAGGTTGCAAAGTGGCTTAGAGATTTTACTGAAGTCTCTAATGAAGCGCCTATAAAATCTAGCATGGCCAGGGAAAGATCTAACTTGACAAACATTGGCAGGCAATGGAAGCTTAGAGATGGAATCAATTTTTACGATATCCACTTCTAATCCTCTCTCGAAAACTATATGCCCTAACACAATGCTCCGAGCTAAGCACCACCTTTGCCTCTTTGCAACAAGTTAAGACTTTATCAAGGTGCGAAAGGCATAGGTTAAACGATGAGCCATAAATGGAGAAGTCATCCATGAAAATTTCAACGAACTCGTCAATCATATCAGAAAAGATAGCCATCATACAATGTTGGAAAGTGGCAGGAGCATTACATAACCCAAATGGCATTTGGTGGAACGCAAATGTGCCATATGAACTCATGAAGGTGGTATGCTCTTGATGGTCAGGAAAATGGCTATCTGATTATACCCAGAGTACCCGTCAAGAAAATAGAAGTACTTGTTCCCCGCCAATCGTTCCAAAATTTGATTGATAAACGGTAAGGGGAAATGGTCTTTCTGGGTAGCCGTGTTCAAACGGTAGTAATCAATGCAGACCCTCCAACCAGTTGAGGGTCTAGTGGTCACCAACTCTCCTTGGTCATTCACCTCCATAGTGATTCCTACCATTTTGGGTACTACATGAATAGGACTGACCCATTTACTATCTGAAATGGCAAAGATAATCCCTGCATCCAGCCATTTCAGAATCTCCTTTTTAACAACCTCCCACATATTTGGGTTGAGCCTTCTCTGCATGTCTCAGAAAGGTTTCACAAACTCGTCCGTGTATATATGATGCATGCAAAGAGAGGGATCAACACCCTTAATATCATTAATTGACCAGGAAATTGCTTCCTTGTGCCTTTGTAAACACTCAAGTAGAGCTCCCTCCTACAATTCAGATAATGCAAATGAGATAATAATGGGGAGCATGTCATTAGGGCCTAGGAAAGCATATTTCAATGTGCTCGGAGGGGTTTCACCTCCAACTCAGGAGCCTTTTGGATTGAGGGTTTAAGTTGAGATGTCCCCGCGTCAAGTAGTAGATCTACCTTCATGGTCCAAGGTCCTCCAAAGCTGGAAGGGTTTTAAAAGATATAAACATTATTATTTCAAGCCCTTGAATGGCGAGACTAAAAGTACAAGCATCAATCTAAACTTGTCATTCTACCCGAGGATGTACTAGCCTGATATTCTCCTCAGAAAGAATGTATATGAGCACTGACCTGAGCCGAGGATTAGGTAAGGAATCTACCGGTTGCTTGAGTGATTGGGTGGTAATTATTAAGTCCAAAGAGGGCTTAGGCTATTTAGGTTCCATTCCCAATAAGAATTCATATTCCACATTCTTACCTAGCTTCATTAATTTATGAACCTCCAACTGCTCCTCTACAATAGATGAATCATGAATAGAATTCAATATCTCATTAATAGACTCATGATCAACATGCTTTGACGATAGTTGGGTTTCCTGGGAAGTAGCGAGATCAGAATTATCAGCAAATCCATCCCCGAGTTCTTTCTTGTCAATTACATCCTTTCTGGGGACTTTGTATGCTATTTCATTATCCTTAATATCTTCAGGAGGATTATCATCTGTAATGTTATGAAGAAAGCCTATATCACTGAATTCGTTTTTCTTCTCGGGGTAAAAATCCTCAATTGATGTATATTGTCCCTGAGAGTCTTCCCTAGGCTTCTCACTATTGTGTTTGTCCTCCAATATGAACTCGTGGTTTTGCGGTGGATGACTCTTAAAATCCAAAGAAGGGAGGAATCCGAATTTCACCAGATTATTTATATCTTCAGGGGGGCAAGTCCTCAAATAATACATAATTCCTTGTGATTCACTCCAAACTCTAAGGTCGGGTTCCTCCATCGGGTTATCATCCTCGTCTAAGATAGACTCTTTGTACCCCTGGGACCAAAATTGATCCAATTCATCCTCCATTCCCTTAGGGTCACCTTCATTGGGTGCATTTAAATCCTCAAAATGTTGGATGGTAGGTGTTAATTCCCTAAGTGGAGGGCCAGGACTTGGCTCACTAAGGGTAGAATGAGGTTCCACCAAATAATTAATAGGGGAAGTGATAGGAACAATACGACCTTAACCTGGGTTATCAGGAGTAAGGAAAATGCTGTCATTAGGGTCAAGGTCCTCAAGAGGTACCATCTTCCCTTTCTTTTGACTCCAATATATCTCAGGTCGATAATTGCTAGGGGCATTCTCCTCTAATGGCCGTGTCTCATTGGGAGAGTCTAAGTGATAGCTATGCAAAATGGGATCCATATTATCATTGGCTTCCTCAGAATTATTTTCATGATCACGGTTGTACGGGTAGGGATTAGAATCACTAGTAAGAGAGTAGCTAAGCTGTCTAATTTCTTTGTTTAATTGTTGATTATTCCTCAACATCTCTCCCATAGACTCCATCATTTTCTTTTTTTGTTTTTGCATTTTTATCATAAAAAAGGAGAGGCTACTACTATCAGATTGGGGAGGATAGTCAATCTTAGGCTCTGGTTGCCTAAGGGTATCGGTCCAACCTCGATACGGAAAATCATGAAGGGTGGGAGGGTTGGGTGTTTGGATAGTAGTAGGGATTCCAAGGTTGGAAAATCCCACTCCTAGGCTCTGCTCAAAAGTGGGAGCTATCGGACCAGTACTCCAAGGGTAGGAATATGAATGATCCCATGAATTGTCATTGTACCCATCACGCTCGGGGCATGGGATCCTGGTAAAAGATGGGAAGTATTGACTCTGATAATCTAAATGATAGGAGTAAGGGTGATCCAATTCTTTAAGCCAAATATGTTTAACTCTCTTAGGATTTAGAAGAAATCAGAACACAAGTAGAAACTTCTTAGAGAGTTCTATTGCTGTCAAAACAAACACAAATACAGTGGGATCTATTTTTAGCAGATTCTAGGTCTTAGAATTAAATGTTCAGTTGGTGGCCAAACAAGTTTTGGAAGAATTTTGTTTCCTAGGCCGACCTTCGTTGGTGCCTACAACCTACTTGCAAGGGATAGAAGTCTCGAATCAAGCCCACACACGAGGAACCGAAGTAACATGGTGGATAGGCTTGTTGATTCTTGACTAACTTCTCTTGTGGTGCAAAAGAGGAGAGGTAGAAATTTATCAAGTGACCTTATGTGTAATGTGCATAGTGTCTCATGTGTGCAACTCACGTTCGCGTTTTGAGTTTTGAAATTTTGCAAACAAGATCTTTTTGCACACAATTTCAAGTCACATATTTTGTGGTTCAATCTCTTAATAGTCCTAATATTTAAAGTGACCACTAAATTAACACGATTCAAACACTTTAGTGGTCTTGAATTTAAGTTCAATGCAAATGTATGACAGGTATTTGATGCTAAAGAGAAGATGTACCTTACTCCAGCTTTCTTCATGCAAGAATGTATGCGATGCAATAAAGATAAAGTAGATGTTGCTCATTCAATCCTAGATGGTCACCTTATCGATATGCAGCTTCTAGCAGGAAGTTTGATTTTTTTTTAATTTTTAGTAATATTAAGCAAACAAACCTAATCTAACTAACTAGCTAACCAACCTATATGCATTTCAAACAATTTGAATAATCCTATAATCTAAATAAAATGGGAACACGCTTCAAAAAATATGCTCCGCATACAAGAGCGATAAGAAATAAAAGCACTGGGAACACAGTCCTAAAAATACCCAACACAGGTCCACAGGACAAAAATTAAATGTCTAAGGTCTATCTAAACTAAATCTAAACTAAGATCTAATGACAAAATAAAAAAAAAGCTCCTCCGTACAACTATGTGCATGGGATCAAGTCCACAAGCACACACGATTATCCTTGAAGTCACGACAATGTCCACGAAGACGAGCATCCATTATGTGCTCTTCTTCCTTTAGAACGTACCTTGCACGAAAGAATGATATATCAACGAATAGCAATAAGCAATGATCAATGCAAATAGAAAAATATTTGCAAGTTTACTAGGCCTGTTGCCTCCCCAGCAACGGTGCCATTTGATGGAGAGAATTTAGCTTGATTAAGAAGATAATGGCAATAAAATGATTTGTTATAGTATTCTATGTGGTGGAAAACTCTCAATTAATAATATTAATTAATGTAATAAACCACATTATTTTCAAGTGTCGTATCCGTAGGGAGGTTTAAGCCAGTATATTTGCAAATGTTTCCATGCTAAATCTTGTATCAAGAAGAATAATAGGAAATTAGTCTCTTGCTCAATTCAATTCCTCCTTCATTATATAATAGAAGAGAAAAATGAAGGATGTTGCGTGTAATTGACACCTAACAAAGTAACCTAGCAAATATCTCAAAACTTGCACCTAATAAATAGTCCATAACTTTTCATGTTTCATAACTATATCATTCAACAAATAATAGAAAGAGAAATAGGGCATGTGAGAAAATCAGAGAAAGAGCGAGAGGGAGAAAGTAACTTCCCCACTATAAGCAAATGCATAAATAAAATTCCACTTCTTCAATCTCCTCTTCCATCTCATTTAAATTAATAGGGCACGTACTATGCAAAAACAGGGGATGGGAGAGGGGAAGGTGTGCATGCGGGAGGGAGGGCACCAACGGCTGGCTGATGTGCGGCAGACGACCATCAGCTTGTGAGCATCATGCTGGTGGCTGTAGCATTCGTCAAGATGGCCAAAGGTGGCTGGTGGTGAGCTGACAAGAAGCCGACTTCCCGCAGATGGTAGGAGAGGTTGGTGCTTGTGGAGGGTGGCCAACGGTGATGGCAATAGTGTAGCCGTCGGTGGCATGTCGGGGAGGACATTGATGGCAGCCACGTCGAGAGCGGGTGGCCCGAGGTGATGGAAGTGGTGGCGGCGATGGGTGGCGCTGATGGGTTCACCTTGAGGGGTGAAATAGGGGAGAAAGAAGAAGAAGGAAAATGAAGGAGAGGAAACTGGGTGTGCACAGGGGATAGTGGTGGAGGTGATGGAAGGCAGAGAGGGAGAGTGCATGGTTTGGGATGAGGGTGGTGATGATCACGGTAAGGATGGTGGCACTCGTGCTATCACCACGAGAGCTTGCGATGGTGCGGAGGAGGGAGGCAGTGCACCAAAAGATCATGGTGCAAGCTTTGGCCATGGTGTTGGCTCTCTTTCACCGTGGAGGAGATGGCCCCTCAAAGGGGAAAAGAAAGAGATGTTTCCCCCACAAGGCCCTGGCGTGGCTGTTCTTTTTTAAAAAAAAAATCTTGCAGTTGATAGAAAAAGGGAGGAGGTTGTTTCAACTAAGCATTCCAACTTTGATATTTTCTTTGTCAGATTTGAAGATACCTGCACATGAAAAATATATATAAGTAATATGTCAACAAATGATCAATGGAGCATATGCATTGGGTTAAAAATACAGGAATGTCAAAATTCGAGTTTAATTAATATTCTAGTATAATGCGTGCTCGAAATGTAGTTCAATTCCCAACTTGAGTGTTCTTAAGCGTAATTAGTAGTCCAATAAATTGGACTCATCACCAACCACTTCAGAATTTCCTTTTTAACCACCTCCCTCATATTAGGGTTAAGACGTCTCTGCATGTCCCTAAATGGTTTGATGGAATCATCAGTATAAATGTGATGCATGCAGAGTGTAGAGTTTATACCCTTAATGTCAGTAATGCTCCAAGCAATAGCTTCCTTGTGCCTAGACAAACATTCAATCAGGGCTCCCTCCCATGGTTTAGATAGCACAGTTGAAATGATAACGCGGAGTAAATATGGAATTCGATCGCTAATCTCAACAAATAATGTAAATGAGCACAAGTGATTAAGCAAAGTATAGATTTTCAATGAATAATAACCAGTCACATTAAATATTCAATGAAATCCAATGTATCTCAAAAATATGAGGATAAAAAGAGAAAAGAATAAAAGACAATGGTGATTTGAATCACCACTTATATCCTCTATCAATTCAAATTAACCAACAATAGTCAAGTAATCAGACGTCTTAAGCCTTCTCTTTTTTCTTCAGAACCTGTCCACTTTGTCCTTGGCTTCTTCTATTCCCTTCAGCTCTTCTTTTTCTTCTTTCTTTCCACTATCCAGACCTTCTTCCTTCTTCTTCTCTATGTGCCTCTTCTGCCTTGGCTTCTCTTTTCTTCTCTTCCTCCTTTGCGGTTGCCTTGCCTTCCTTCATGCACAGGGGATTTCTTCTTCAAACGGCTAAGTGTCAGCCGTTTATCTTCAGAGAAAAACCCCCGAACCCCCGCAGTCTCTCTCTCTCTTTCTCTCTCTGGGTTTTCCTTCTTTCCTACCTTCCCAAGGCCCTTCACAATATCAGGTTATCAGGTTAACGGGCACATGCACACCAAGGACCAGGGATCTGTGCATGTGTCACAGCCGAGGTGTGTGTAGGCATAAGCGGGTCGGGTAGGACCAAGCCCATGTGGTGGTGCCACGGGCGAGGCGTACGTGGGTAAGGAGGACCTCACCCTCGTGTTAGGAGGTGAAGAGGCATATGTAGGAAATCAATTTATTCGCTTGGAGGCTTTGTTCACCGCCGATGTGGGACGAAAGGCCCTGGTCTTCCTCGCAAAATAGTAGGGGTGTAGCTCCTTCAATTGTGGATGCTGCAATTGCCAGGATTCCAATTGGGAGTGTGGTTGGCATCGTGGAATGAAATCACATCACCTAAACATGAAGGCAAGGTCAAAGCGGGTCAAATGGAGGTGAATGGAGTCAGAGTTGACAGCGGTGACAGTGGAGGGTGGCGAAGACCTAAAAACACACATACGGCCTCTCGACCCAATTAAAATGGCTCAGGATCATCACCTACGTCTAAGGAAGATGGTGGTGGTGCTTTCGTGGTCTGCGGAGGTCAAAGGAGGAATGCAACGGTGGGTGTGTTCAGCGAGTCCCGGGAGTGAGTGGAGTAGGAAATAAATGTGGGGCTTTGATAAGGGTGGATGTGGTGATGGTGTAGAGAGTTTCGCTAAGGCGAATGGAGGGGTGTAGTGCCGGGGATGCCTCACCAGAGGGATTGCCAGAGATGGAGAAGATGGTGGTGATCGCGGTGTCGAGTGGTTGAAACTGAGGTTTAAGGAGGGGAGACTAACCTATGTTGCTAACAAACCCTAAGTAACTACTTTAATGGATGAAAGGGGGAGATCCGTGTTGATTTTGTTATGCCGACGACGGAGAAGACTAACTCTCTGATAGGGGAGGAACAACGATGAAGACGTGGAAGGGAACGACCGTTGGTATTCAGCATGCGGAAGAATCTGAAGATGAAGAATCATTGCAGGTTTTGCAAGAATGGATGAGGAAGGAGGTTGAAGATGTTGCCAGAGCTCGCGAAGCTTTTCGGTCGGAGAGGAGGGAGGAACGTGGGGTAATTCTGACCAAAAGCAAGTCTCAGGAACTCGGCGAGGTCTGGGGGTCCTTTTATAATGGTCTAGAGGGTGAAAAGAGCTTGGAGGCCAAGCTTACAAGCTTGGAAGTTTTGTGCAAATAGGATGCCCAATTCTTTCACATGTTCACATTAGGATTTGTGTGAGATCTAGAGCTTCGGATCTGGCTGAAGAGGAAGGTAATTACTTGACGAGTTTCCCTTTCAATTTTGAGAGGGATTCGTCAAGTAATCGCAGAGAGTTTGCCAAATTAGGGTCACCAGAGCTTTAGGATTAGGAGTTGAGGGTAGTTGGGACCTATCTATGAAAAAGATGACAAAGCTAGTGGGCTATTTGTAAGAAATTCAAAAGTTAGGGGCATAAGTATGAGATAAAAGAGTTAGATAGGACCAAATTGCAAATTAGGTCAAGATGATCTCAGATTGGGTCCAAATTTTGATACAAAACTAATTTCGATCCAAAAAATACAATGGTGAAGTTAAATTTAGGTTTTGACCAAGTTTGCCTAGAGAAATTGGATAATTACCCAAATTAGGGAAAAAGTTTATCTGACTCTATTTGAGATCAAACTGGGCTCCATTGGACAAATCAAGCATACCAAACCATAGAGAATATGTGAATTTTAGAGGGTTTAGGTGAATTTTATTCTGAACAAAACCTCAGTTTATTAGGCGGGTCTGTATTTAGGGTTTCAGAAGTCATTTAATTCTCAAAACACGCGAAAACATTTTTCTGTCCGTACTAACCAACTTGTTAGACTCTAAAGATCATTTGACCCTTAATTAACCTCTAGTGAAACCTGTGGTTATTTTTATTCATGATATGATGGTAAAATTATAGTTTTAACCATAGTTTCTTGTATTTCTCTCAAAATGGATTTGTAATGAATTATGGCCTTCTGATGGTTATGTAGGAGCATTTAATGATGGAAATTGACTAAATAAAGCTAGATACGGTTGATGATGATGTTATCATCAGGTCATCTATCACCTCAACTTGGGAACAATCCTCAACTTGTCTATAAGCATCAAATACATTAACCCAGATTTTTCTCTTCCCAAAGCCCATTTTCAATGCCCCAGTATTGCAATTGATTGAAGCATGCGAAGTTACAAGGAAGGGGCGACCCAAAATGATGGAGGGCTTCATTGGCTTGTTCGTAGGGTCAGTGTCCAAAACTAAGAAGTCAACAGGGAAGAAGAAATCATCCACTCTCACAAGGACATCTTCTAGGATTCCTCAAGGTGTCTTGAGTGATTGATCAACAACTTGGAGGATTACCAGGCTAGGCTTCAGATTGCCTCCCCAAAGTTGTTCATACACGTAGCTCAGAAGGATGTTCACCCTACACCCAGATTAAGTAGAGCCTCATCAATCTGTAAGTCACCAATGACCACCGAGATGTACAGGGCTCCTAAGTCCTTAAGTTTTTGGGGCATGCCATGTTGAACAATTGAGCTAAGAGAATCAGGCAGGACAACTTTTGATTAGACCTGTTTTCTAGATTACCACTTTTTCGTGCATAGGTCCTTTAAGAAGCAGGTATAAGATGGAATCTGCCTGATAGCCTCAAGCAAAGGGAAGTTAATCTGCACTTGCTTGAAAGTTTACATGATCTCATCCGTCTTATCTTTGGCTCCAAATGAGCCAGCAGAAGTCTTCCTAGAGGTGGATAAGTGCTTTTGAAAGGGCACTCTCAGTCTCTGGGTGGAAGGGTTGTCATGTCAAGTAAGGGGTGGAACGGTGGCAACCTCTTTTGATGAGGTGATTTCAAGCAGATTAGAGTTGGACAATTCTTCTCTGGTGGGGGCGAATGTCGAGGTGGATGGGTTTTTAGAAGGTGAGACTATAGGAGCATCAGATTTGGAAATTTGTTTCCCACTCCTCAGAATAGTCACCGCCTAGGCATACTCCCTAAAGACAATCCCTTTTCCTTTAGGATTCTCCTCAGCAGCACTGGGAAGCTTCCCAGTTTCCCCCTATCTAATGGCCTCAACAAGGTGTCCTATCTACGATTTCATTTCATGTATATCCTTGTTGTGAGATTGGATGATGGCACTTTGACTTTCTTGCATAGTTCTCAACATTGCTTTCAATTCAACCATCTCAGAGGTCTTTGTTTGGGCAAAGGTCAGAGGTTGGTTCATTTGTTGGTTTTGAAAGGGTTGTGGTTGATAATTCTTTGCAATTGAGACATTCCCTTGTCTCCAGGAAAAGTTTGGTTGATTCCTCCATCCCTCATTATAAGTGTTGGAAAAAGGGTCATTATGAGGTCTGGGATGGAACCATTGAACAGCATTCAGGTCTGCTTGTACAAGCTCAGAAAATTGGGAGGCCAAGTGGAAATCCACTATTGCATGTGTATTGCCTTGGCAAATGGAGCATTCAAAAGCTTTGGATGTGGAGGTGCTAGATGTTGATTGGCCCAGGCTCAACATAAGCCTTTCCATATTTTGATTCAACAATTGAATCTGATAGGCTAAATTCTGGGTGTCCCTTTCCTCATTTGCCTCCTAAAGTGATTAGTTTTGCTCATGGGGAAGTACTTTTTCATAAACTCTTTATTCAAGGCATCCCAAGTGTTAATATCATCTAGGGTATGATACTAATACTTGGCCTTATCCTTGAGGGAGACAGGAAAGAGGGTCTGCATTTGAGCATCATTAGTAATGCCTTACAGCTTCATCGTGGAACAGACCTCGGTGATTTCCTCTATATGCTTGTAAGGGTCTTCCCTAGCAATACCATAAAAGGAGGGCAGCAAGGATATGGTACTACTTTTGATCTCATAAGGATTGTCCCCCCAGGTCTGTGTAGTGCAGGGCCAGTTTGATTGATCGGAATGAAATATTCCCTAAGGCTCCTTTGACCAACCATTTCTTCCCTTGGGTGGTCCCTTCTTAGGATTCTCTCAGGTTCAGGATCAAACACAAGTTGTCTCCTAAGAGATCGCCTACCAAGCATGCACTACAAACACAATTCAAAGGACTTGTTAGATATTTACAAATTTAGGCTTTTGACTTTAATTCAAATTGTAGGTGACAAAGCAAGTTACCCAATCAATTACGCGTCTATTGTCAACCTACGAAATTCCTAAAAAGATCTAGTTGGAGCTTAAGTGTTCTTCCCTAAATCTCAAATGGTAGAGCAACTCCAAAGATGGAAGATTGATGGATGCAAGTAGGCTTAAGCCTTCCTTTGAAGTTGTGCTTTTGCGGTGCTTCTTAACTACCCCCAAAAATCCGTGATAGGGTATCCCCCTCTTTGGAGTTACAAAACCTTTGATCTCAAGTTCTGAACACTTCAGAATCCAACCGCAGGAGGGCTCTTGTCCAAGTAGTTCCAAGACCTAGGAGTGTGTAAATGCATGCTTCGGTGCAAAGAGAAACCAAGTGTGCATGCACCATAAATGATTTGAGTTTGAATTTTGAAACGCACAAGCTTTCAGCTCAAGTTCTTGGTTTTTTAGTGTTCCTCCTTAACTTAAAGTCCTTTTTTTTCAAGAAAATATGTGACCACTTGTTAGATCTTTCAAATTCAATTAGGTGGTCCTGCAATTAAATTCAAATGCAAATGCGTGAACAATATAGAATGCAAGGAAAAGAAAACATACCTTGCCTCCAGCAATCTTCAATGAAATGCACGCAAATGCAAAATAAAATCTAGAGGCTGCTCATTCACACCTAAATGGATGTCCCAAGGCAGGCAGCTCGTGTTTTTGCTTTTATTTTTTATTTTATCTACATATGCACAATCAAGAAAAATAAAATCAATCCACAAAAGAAAATAAAAACCTAAGTCTAAATAACTGGGAACAAACTCCCACAGAAGTTACCCAACATGGGCCAAAAAGAAAGTCAGGGAACAAACCCCTAAAATGTACCCCAGAATAAGGGTCTCAAATAATGAATGCAAGAAATCCTAAAGTCTAAGTTTATCTAAATGCAAAAGTAGAAAATAAAGATGATCTCCTTTTCTTTAAAAAAAAAATTCTTCCCCTTGGGTCAGTGGCATCAAAGTACACCAAGATGTGAAGCTCAGTCTCTCCTCCAAGTAGTGAAAACAAGGTCCACCACGGTGTTGCTGAGGCCGGTGAGACGTACCTCGCACGAAATCAGATAAAACAGGTTAAATATGAATCAATTTAAATCAGCATGAACAAATGAATGAATGCGATTTTATTAAGCCTGTTACCTCCTCGGCAACAGTGCCATTTGACGAGTCGATTTCCACTTTCGAAAATGATGATTAAGATGATTTATCATTAAATTTCCAAGTGGTGGAAATCGACTAATTAAAATAATTAAAATAACCACTCAATTAGGAGTGAGTCATATCCACAGGGAGGCAATGGCCTATTTAAACTTACAAGGGTCAAAAATCGATGTTCACTATTAATTTTGTCAAGAAATCGAGCCAAAATTCCTTTCACAATAAGTAAACAACAAGAACTAATGCTGAAATAGCAATTATGCACATCTAAAGGATTTATTTTGCAATGTGACAAAATAAAATATTAATAAAATCTCATAATGGAAAAAGATGTAAATACTAATACCCTCTTAATTGTAGCAAAACAGGGGAGGATCTTCTCCTCAGCCATGCATGAGAAGGAGGCCAAGGTCGTTGGCGAGCTTCTCATCGGAGGAGTGCCGGGGGGAGAGCTTCATAGCAGTGGGTCTAACGTGGTGCGAGACGGCCTAAGGTGGCCAGATGGAGGAGAGAAGCGGTGGTAGTGGGTTGGTTGTTGCTGTTGCGAAACAGCTTGACATGAAGCGCTACTGAAGGTGAGGAGGAGCGCAGGTCGTGCGGGTGTGGGCAAAGGAGCTGCTGGGGGAGCACAGCCACTGATGTTAGAGGACGCGCTTTGCAGCGCGCGGGCGGAGGTGCTGCTACTACGGGCATGGTGGAAGCGCAGCGAGGGGGTGTGCGGCCACACACGTGGGATGGTTGCTGCGCATGGTGCGGGAGGGCTGTGCATGCTGGAGATGTGTGCAAGTGGAGCCGCAATGAGTGGGTGTGCATGGCCAAAGCTCCTGGAGGATGTCCAAAGATGCTGGTGGTGCACAGTAGTTGCGGGTGTGGCGATTAGATTGTAGGTGTGCTGCTGGCCATGTACGGGAAGATGTAAATACTAATACCCTCTTAATTGTAGCAAAACAGGGGAGGATCTTCTCCTCAGCCATGCATGAGAAGGAGGCCAAGGTCGTTGGCGAGCTTCTCATCGGAGGAGTGCCGGGGGGAGAGCTTCATAGCAGTGGGTCTAACGTGGTGCGAGACGGCCTAAGGTGGCCAGATGGAGGAGAGAAGCGGTGGTAGTGGGTTGGTTGTTGCTGTTGCGAAACAGCTTGACATGAAGCGCTACTGAAGGTGAGGAGGAGCGCAGGTCGTGCGGGTGTGGGCAAAGGAGCTGCTGGGGGAGCACAGCCACTGATGTTAGAGGACGCGCTTTGCAGCGCGCGGGCGGAGGTGCTGCTACTACGGGCATGGTGGAAGCGCAGCGAGGGGGTGTGCGGCCACACACGTGGGATGGTTGCTGCGCATGGTGCGGGAGGGCTGTGCATGCTGGAGATGTGTGCAAGTGGAGCCGCAATGAGTGGGTGTGCATGGCCAAAGCTCCTGGAGGATGTCCAAAGATGCTGGTGGTGCACAGTAGTTGCGGGTGTGGCGATTAGATTGTAGGTGTGCTGCTGGCCATGTACGGGGGGTGCACGTGGGTTAGGAGGGTAGTGGTGAGCTGCTGGTGCTTGTGCACGCGGATGGCCGCGCGTGGAGATGGCGTGGCGTTGGAGCTGGCTGTTGATGGTCATTGGTGTTGGGTTTGTTTTTGGTGATGAGAAATAGAGGAAGAAGAGAAGACAAGGGGAAGAAGATGAATAGTGGCGTTGAGTTGTGATGGCTGTGAGGGTGGTGCATGTTGAGGTGCTCACGGTAATGCAAACGAGCTCCAGATGGCGGTATGGCCTGTCATGCCACACGCCCACAGTGGTGGAGAATCGTCACTGACGAGCCGACTTTCCGCTTTGTGTTGTAGTATTTAAGTGGTGGAAAAATTGACTAATCAAAATAAAATAAAAATAACCACTCACAGAAGAGCAGGTCGTGTCCACAAGGAGGAAATTATGCAATAAACTCTTGATTATTTTATATTCTTTCGGAAAATTGTGAAATCCCTATTCAAATCTAACATAAAATGCGATGGAAAGTAGATTCACAATAATTTAAAAAGATAAGGGTATATGTGTAGTTTTCCCTCATTGAAATCTTCAATAAATCTATGATGATTTCATGTAATTTTCATGTGATGTGTACTAGAGAAAATTAGTGCATAGGTTAAGCCCAAAATCAATCTTGAAATAGATGAATATGATTAATGTGCAATTATCAGAGAATATGAGTGTGCATGCGCAATTTTGCCACAATATAATAATAATAAATAAAAATCAAATTCTGGTGGCAATGGCAATGAATGTAAATTTTAATTGAGTTCAAAACAGAGCATTTGCTCTCTCTCCTCCTTGCGAGAGAGAGAGAGCACTGGCGGGCGGTGGATGCACTAGGGAGGTCGACGAGGATGAGGGCTATCCAATGGAGGCCGTGGCGTCGATGGAGATGGCCAGAGGTGGCCGGTTGGTGGAGGAGAGGACGCCGGAGGAGGCTGCTGCTGCTTGATGAGATGTGTGTGGAGGTGTGCGCCTACGGGTGCAGCCTGGCAGAGGAGGACGGGTGCTACCGCGCATGCTGCAGATGGCACGCGCTTGCTGGTGTGGCAGGAGGTGCAGAGGGTTGAAGGCGCGCGGCTACGGGTGTCTGTGGGTCTCTCTGCAGTGGAGAGCACTGGAGGTTGAGGCGCGCTGGGGTGTCTGCAGGTCGCTGAGGGGCGAGGGTAGTGCAGTGCAAAGGGTTGAAGGCGGGCGTGCTTGCGAGCGCAGGTGGCTAGGCGGTTTGTAGAGAGCTTTAGGATGTGGCTGCAGGCGCTTGTAGGGGCGCGCGCCTGCGGGGAGGAGCTGGAGAAGGGCGGTAGCGCCTGCGGGTGTTGAAGCGGAGCGGGTGCTGGAAGGTGGGTGTAGGAAGGGAGGTGGGCGCGCTTACGGGCATCTATAGGTCGCTCTGCAGAGGTGCAGGCGAATGCGCCTGAGGTGGTTGTAGCTTGGTGGATGGATGCTTAAGGCCACTTAGCGCCTGCGTGAAGGCACCGCTTGCAGTCGCGCAAGGTGCATGGTATTGTGAACGCTGGAAGGGCGAGGAGATGGTGCTGGCAGGTGCAGGCTTGGTGCGGCGTGACTGCAGGCTGAAGGGAAGAGGAGCCTGGTCCACAATGCACGCTGGGATAGTTCCCCGCAAGGGGGAAGATGGATGGACTCTCCTTTCTCCACCTTGCCTTTTTAATTCCTCCTCGTTTGCGCCTGCGAGAGTTAAGGGATTCTCAAATCCCTTAACTATTTCTGGCTAGCGGCTGTTGAGGGTTCCAGGAGGATGGGGAAAAGAATAGCCGCTGGTTATTTGAAAGGGTAATTTACCCTTTCCTCCTCATTCTTTTGCCAATTATTTTTCCTGCACATAAAAAGAACATATTAAGTTATAGAATAGATGTAAACCTAAATCATGATGCATGAAAACATTCTATAACTTAATATAGTTATTAACAAACTTAAAAGATACAATTAAAGTTACTTAGGCATAATATTAGTCCATTAAAATGGAATCGTCAAATACCCACATGCCTAAGATTTGCTAGTCCCTAGCAAAGTAATAGAAGTAATAAGAAGATTTCTTGTTTTCTTACTTCAAAACTTTGGAAATCCAGACAAATGTGAAGTGCTGAAAGCCTATGTAACAGATCCAAATGAAAGAGCCAATTCACATTGGAAGTTCGTACTTCACCATTGGTAAATATTGCCGTCAGGATAGGCAACTACTTCCCATGGGGATAAAGCGGAGGATAAACTGTAATTTGACCCTGGTGTTTGGCTTAGGTAGGAGATGTCGAGTTGAATGGGTTTGTATTTGGTGGCACACACTCATCTGGTTCTACATGTAGTATAGTATTGCAGACTCTAGATTTCTAGATTATTAGACAAGTCAACTCTGAGAGAGGCTATACAACTGTGCTCTCTTGATGTTCCTGGGCACTCCCTCTTCTTTTGCTTCTGAGATCACGAATCTCTCCAAATTTAGAAATTGTACTCACTATTTGGTGGCCTCATATGGCATCCACACTTCAATTAAAGTCCTAATAACTCTACAACTAAGTTAGAGCCCTCAACCAGTATTCGGGCGATCAGAAATACTAGAAGATAGGTATGGGTCATATTTGGTGGAACGCGATAGGTGTTCTGTTGCCTCAGAAACAGTGTTACATTATAAACTTGGACTTTTTTTTTGTAATATAACTATTTCTTCTTCTTTTCTCTCTTCCCTTTTTTTTTGTAATATAGATCAACATAATACAATACAGACTTTTATTTATGAGGCATTATTCGGGATGATGATCGTCAAGAGGATATTGTGTGGCTTATTTGGTGGAAGTGTCTATTCTCGGCACCGGGATGGAATGGATAGGACAGGCTTATTTCTGACCTTTGACACCATTACCCTCCTTCAGCCGAGGACTCTATGAAGGACGATCGTAACCATCCACCATAGTTATAGCTTTATTAAGACTCAATCTTTGTGTAACTGCCTTATTTGGTGACTCTCAGGAATTCACTCAAAGTATGCACATAAGAACAGAGAGTGAAAACTACGCCTAACCCTGAAGTATCCTCATCTAATTATCTGAAACTTAAGAGTCCTTGCACTAGACTTAGTGCACTAGTAATCTCTCTACTATCTTTTCACAAATATGAGGTGGATCTATTAGAAGATAGTATGCCTGACTCCCTATGAACTGTCCAAGGGTTCAGTGGACAATAAATGCTTATTGGTTTTCCTCAAGAATCCATTACCCAGTCTACGTGCATGTGAATAAATGTATTGGATTCTAAACTTAAGAAATAATTCCGGAAGAAAAATCTCCAATGACAAAGGTATTTTGCTAGGCTAACCCAATCAGCTCAAGAAAAGAGAATTTTTTTTTTTATATACTAACCTAAATGCATGAATACTTCCTAAAATGCAAATGCACTCCCCCATGCCTAAATTCTACAATGACCCCATTGTAAAATTAAAACAGAAGGAGAAAGGAAAGAATTCACCTGAAGATGGAGTTATTTAGACTGCTGGGTTGCCTCCCAACAAGCGTTCCATTTTTTGTCAGCAGCCAGACTAAGAAGGAACCTATAAGTCTGGTTCCAAACAAAAAAAGTTAGGCCCTAAAAATATGCGTAACAGCACGGGCCTAGAAAACAGGTAGCCACGAATGTTGGCGAGCTGATGATGCAACGTAATACCAAATGCTCGCCAGAAGATATGAAAGCAAAGAACCTCGTTGGCAACCTTGGGAGGTGTAGGAATAATAAACGGAATATGAAAAGAGACCTCCCAAAACGGAATAAGTGGAGGATAACAAGGATCCTCCAGAACAGGATGGGTTTTAAAAGATATACACATTATTAGTTCAAACCCTTGAATGGTGAGTGTAAAAGTACAAGCATCAATCCACACTCGCCATTCTACCCGAGGATGTATTGGCCTGATATGTTCTCTAGAAATAATGTACATGAGCAGAGATCTGAGCCAATGATCGGTTAGAGAGTATAAGGGTTGTTTGTAGTGTTGGAAGGTAATGGTTAAGTCCAATGAGGGCTTAGTCAGTGTTAGGTATAATTCCAACAATGATTCTGATTGTCTATATTCCCTAACAGTTGTAGACAACTGCATATTTACCCTGCATATCATTAATGATCGAAGTCATATTTGAATCAAGGGCAGACTCCAAATTAGAACTCTTTGATGGTAGGGTCAAAATGTCAGAATCATTATCATTAAGCTCATCCCCGGATTCATTTGGTTCACTCAAATTTTTGTCGGGGTGTATATGTGATTCATTAGGAGTTGGATCAGTATCTTCAATTATTTCTAAAGGGGGATCATTCTTAATATTTTGGAGGAAGCCTATATCATTGAATTCGTTATTGTTCTCGGGATATAAATCCTCAATTGACGTGTTTTGTCCCTAAGAGTCTCCTATAGACTTCTCATTATTTTGTTTGTCCTCCTCTAATATCAACTCCTGTTTTGTTGGAGGATGATTCTCAAAAGAAAGGAGGAATCTGGATTTAATCATATTATTTCTATCCTCTAGAGGTAAATCCTCAAATGGTAGATAATTCCCTGGTGATTCACTCCAAATTTTCAGTCCAGGTTCCTCTACGGGGGCATCCTCATTTTCTGAAATAGACTCTTCATATCCCTGAGACCAAAATTGATCTAATTCATCCTCCATTCCGTTAGGGTCACATTCATTGAGTGCATTTAAATCCTCCAGATACTGAATGATAGGTGTGGATTCCCTAAGTGGAGGGTTATGGGTAGGCTCACTAAGGGTAGAATGGGATTCCACCAAATAATCAATAGGAGAAGTGATACGAACAATACAACCTTGACCCGGGTTGGTAGGGGTAAGGGGAATACTGTCATTGGGGTCAAGGTCCTCAAGAGGTACCATCTTCCCTTGCTTTTGACTCCAATATAGTTCAGGTGGATGATCGTTGTCCTCTAGTGGCCACGTCTCATTAGGAGAGTCTAAGTGATAGCTACATAAAATTGGATCCCTATTGTCATTAGATTCCATAGAATTATTTTCATGATCATGATTGGATGGTTAGGGATTAGGATTATTGGGAAGCATGCAGCTAAGTTGTCTTACTTCTTCATTTAATTATTGACTATTCCTCAACATCTCTCCCATTGATTCCATCATTTCCTTTTGCTGTTTTTGCATTTCTATCATAAAAGAGGAGAGGCTATTATTATCAGGTTGGGGAGGATAGTCAATTTCAGGCTCTGGTTGCCTAGGGGTATCGGTCCAACCTCGATACGGAAAATCATGAAGGGTGGGAGGGTTGGGTGTTTGCATGGAAGTAGGGATTTCAGGATTGGAAAATCCCGCTCCTAGGCTTTTCTCAAAAGTGGGAGTTATCAAGCCAGTACTCCTAGGATAAGAATAAAAATGATCCCATGAATTGTCAATGTACCCATTAATGGATGGTACGCTCGGGGCATGGGATCCTGATTAAAAGATGGGAAGTATTGATTCTGATAATCTGAATGATAAGAGTAAGAGTAATCCATTTCTTTAAGCAAAACAATTTTAACTCTCTTAGGATTTAGCAAAATTCAGAATATAAGCAGAAAACTTCCTAGAGAGTTCTATTCTCAAAGCAAATGCAAATTCAAAGGGATCTATTTTTAGTAGATTGCAGGTCTTAGAGTTATATGTTTAGTTGGTGGCCAAATAAGTTTTGCAAAAAATTACGCTTCCTAGGCCAACCTTCGCTGGTGCCTATAACTTACTCACAAGGGATGGAAGTCTCGAATCGAGCCCACACACGAGGAACCGAAGTAACTTGGTGGATAGCCTTGTTGATTTCCGACTAACTTCCCTTGTGGTGCAAAAGAGGAGAGGTAGAAATTTATCTAGTGACCTTATGTGTGAGGTGCACAGTGTCTCAAGTATGCAAGCATACGATCGTGTTTTGATTTTTTTGAAATTCCACAAAAAGGATCCTTTTGTTCACAATTTTCAATCACAAATTTTAAAGTCCAACCTCTTAGCAGTCTCAATTTTTAAAGTGACCACTGAATTAATTTGATTTAAGCACTTTAGTGGCCTTAGATTTTGGTTTAATGCATATGCATGACAGGTAATTGATGCTCAAGAAAAGACGTACCTTACTCCAACTTTCTTCATGCAATGTATGAATGCAATGCAATAAAAATAAACTAGATGCTGCTCATTCAGTCCTAGATGGTCGTCCCATAGATATGCAGCTTCTAGCAGGTAGTTCGAATTTTTTTTTTTAATAACAATAACAAACAGACCTAATCTAACTAACTAACCGAAATGCAGTTCAAAATAGTTCAAATAATCCTATAATCTAAAAAAATGGGAACATTCTCCTGAAAAGACGCTCCCGCATACAAGAGCAATAAGAAGTAAAGTGGCACTAGGAACACGTTCCCAAAAATACCCAACAACGGTCCAAAAGATAGAATTTAAATTATAATGTCTATTTAACTAAATCTAACTAAAACCTACTAACTAAATCAGAAATAGGCTTCTCCATAAGCCTATGTGAGTTGGATCAAGGTCCACGTGCTCCTATTTCTAGCCTCTAGGTGGTGTCAAGGTCCACCAAACAGATCGTCTCCGCCGTGCGTGTCATTCAGGTTCAATGTCGTCGCTCTGTTGTGCCTCGTCGTGTCAGATTCCTCGCACAATGATAAAAATGATTAGATGATTGCACAACTCATAATATTCAAAAAATAATAACATGAATCTATTGCGTCTGTTGCCTCCCTGGAAACGGCTACAATTTGACGAGTCGACTTTGCGCTTTGCATTGTAGTATTTAAGTGGTGGAAAAATCGACTAATCAAAATAAAATAAAAATACCCACTCACAGAAGAGCGGGTCGTGTCCACAGGGAGGCAATTATGCAATAAACTCTTGACTATTTATATTCTTTCGGTAAATTGTGAAATCCCTATTCAAATCTGACATAAAATGCGATGGAAAGTAGATTCACAATAACTTAAAAAGATAAGGGTATATGTGCAGTTTTCCCTCATTGAAATCTTCAATAAATCTATGATGATTTTATGAATTTTCATGTGATGTCTACTAGAGAAAATTAGTGCATAGGTTAAGCCCAAAATCAATCTTGAAATAGGTGAATATAATTAATGTGCAATTATCAGAGAATATGAGTGTGCATGCGTAATTTTTCCATAATATAATAATAAAAAATAAAAATCAAATTCTGGTGGCAATGGAAGTGAATGTAAATTTTAATTGAGTTCAAAACAGAGCATTTGCTCTCTCTCCTCCTCACGATAGAAGAGAGCATCGGCGGGCGGTGGACGCGCTAGGGACGTCGGCGAGGATGAGGGCTATCCGATGGAGGTCGTGGCGTAGATGGAGATGGCCAGAGGTGGCCAGCAAGCAGAGGAGAGGACACCTGAGGAGGCTGCTGCTGCTTGATGAGAGGCGCGCGGAGGTGTGCGCCTGCGGGTGCAGCCTGGCAGAGGTGGATGGGTGCTGCCGTGCATGCTGCAGATGGCGCACGCTTGCTGGTGTGGTAGGAGCTGCAGAGGGTTGAATGCGTGTGCCTGCAGGCATCTGCGGGTCGCTCTATAGTGGAGAGCGCTGGAGGTTGAGGCATGCTGGGGTGTCTACGGGTCGCTGAGGGGCGAGGGCAGTGCAGTGCAGGTGGTTGAAGGCCGGCATGCTTGCGGGCACAGGTGGCTAGGCGGTCTATAGAGAGCGCTAGGGCGCGGCTGTAGGCACTTGCAGGGGCATGCGCCAGTGGGGAGGCACTGGAGAAGGGCGGTAGCACCTGCGGGTGTTGAAGCGGAGCAGGCGCTGGAAGGTGGGTGCTAGAAGGGAGGTGAGAGCACCTGCGGGCGTCTGCGGGTCGCTCTACAGAGGTGCGGGCAGATGCGCCTGAGGTGGCTGCAGGCCTGGTGGATGGGTGCTTAGGGGTGCTTAGCTCCTGTGTGAAGGCACCGCTTGCAGTCGCGCAAGGTGCATGCCGTTGTGAACGCTGGAAGGGCATGGAGATGGTGCTGGCAGGTGTAGGCTTGGTGCAGCGCGGCTGCAGGCTGAAGGGAAGAGGAGCCTGGTCCACAGTGCATGCTGGGATAGTTCCCCGCAAGGGGGAAGATGGATGGCCTCTCCTTTCTCCACCTTGCCTTTTTAATTCCTCCTCGTTTGAGCCTGCGTGAGTTCAGGGATTTTCAAATCCCTTAACTATTTTTGGCCGGTGGCTATTGAGGGTTCCCGGAAGATGGGGAAAAGAACAGCCGCCGATTATTTGAATGGGTAATTTACCCTTTCCTCCTCATTCTTTTGCCAATTATTTTTCCTGCACATAAAAATAACATATTAAGTTATAGAATAGATGTAAACCTAAATCATGATACATGCAAACATTCTATAACTTAATATAGTTATTAACAAACCTAAAAGATACAATTAAAGTTACTTAGGCATAATATTAGTCCATTAAAATGAACTCATCAATCACCACTGTTGAGGCGGATTGTGGTGGAGCGGACAAGAGGTCAACTCTCTGCACAGTGATGAATCGGGGTGGAAGCCTGCCGGAAACAGTCGTCTCCTCCCCCCTCTTGTAGCTGTAGCCAATACATTTGAAATCACAAGAAGCGGGAGCAGATCCTCATGAATGCTAGCATCTGTAAGGAATGAATGGGCGTAGGAGGAGGAGGCAGAGTGGTTACTTGCGGAAGAAGAAGAAGAAGAATAATAAAATAATTAGGATTATTTATACATAACTCCTTAACTTCTATGTTAATTAAAATAATTTATGTAATGCACCTAATTGGTTAACTAATTAAATGCATGCAATTCTAAGTTAATTCTAAATGCATTTAGATATGAATGGCACCAATAAATTTTTCAATTAAGCTAAAAATATGAATTAATCTATTTACATCCTAATGTATGCTATCTAAATGTTAAAATTAACTTATTCTCTAGGTACTTAAATACTTTAATAGCCCACAAAAATGGGCTAATCGTCTTCCTTTTGCAGGAATTTGACCTAGAAATATGCTACAAGGCTAGATCCAAGAATGTCGTAGCCAACCACCTATCCAGACTTCACTCGAAGCATATTGGTCCTTCACTACCCATAATTGATACATTTCCTGATGAGCAAATTCTTGTTGTGCAAGGAAAGAGTATACATTAGTATGCAGACTTGGTTAAATACTTAGTGGTGGGGTAGATTCCGCATAGCTAGTCTAGACAATAGTGGGACAAGTTCTTGGCTAAGGCCAAACATTACTTTTGGGATGAACCCATGTTGCTTGGACTATGTGTTGATCAGATTTTAGGAGATGTATCCTCAAAGAGGAGGTTCAAAGTATGTTGTCCTTCTGTCATGACCAAGCATGTGGTGGCCAATTCTTTGGAAAGCAGACAGCTGCAAAAGTTTTGCAGTTCAATTTTTACTGGCCATCACTATTTAAGGACGCACATAACTTTGCTAAAACTTGCACTAGATGCCAGACTTTAGGGACCATGATCAAGAAAGATATGATGCCTCTACAGCTCATTCTTAACATCAAAATATTCAATGTTTGGGGCATTGATTTCATGGATCCCTTCCCACCATCTAACGACTTCGAGTAAATATTAGTCTCAGAAGACTATGTCTCGAAATGGGTCAAAGTTGTTCCTACTTGAAAGTGTGATTATAAGGCCATCATGGATTTAGTTAAAAAGAACATCTAATTTGGGATACCTAAGGTCATGATTAGCGATGGTGGGAGTCACTTCATTAACACCCAATTTCGTGCCTTAAGAAATACGGGGTCACTCACCGCATTGCCATCCCATATCACCCATAAACGAACGTGCAAACTAACATCTCAAATAGGCAGATTAAGAATATCGTACAAAAGACTATAAGACCTAACTAGAAGGATTGGCCCACCCGACTAGATGCTGCCCTTTGGGCATACAGCACCACTTGTAAGACCCTGATTGACATGTCACCATATTGTTTGGTCTTTAGCAAGCTTGCCACCTTCTGGTTGAGCTGGAGCACCAGGCATACTGGGCCGTCAAGCAATGCCATATGGATTCCCATATGGTTAGTACTGAAAGGAAGCTTAAGCTCTCTGAGCTCTAGGAAATTCGTCAGGACACTTATGGGAACTGCAGACTATATAAAGAAAAGATGAAAGCTATGCATGACCGACATATTAATAGAAAAACCTTTGAACCGAATCAATAAGTCTGGCTATTTGATGCACAACTTAAGCTATTTCCTAGTGATGTAGAGAGATCTATTTTACCTAAACTTTCTATTTATATGTGTTCTTAGGCATATAACTTCATTCAGCATTATAAATATTACATAGCATGCATCATTCTGCATTTAGAATAGATTATACAAATTATAGGTTAATTTTTCCTTTTTTTGGTTAGGTGACAAGGCAATATTTACTTGGACCTCGAATTGAAGATCCAACAGTACATATTTGATCAGGGAGACGATTGGAGTCCAACACCTCTAAGATCTCCGTGATCAGACCTTTGTAACATCATATGCAAAAATCCAAACTGTAGACAACAAGTCCAAGTGTACGAATGGGTTCAAATTGACGATCGCAACCCAACGGCATGAAAATTGACCCAATCTGACATCCGTGGCACCATTTACGAGCAGAAGAAAATGGATGGCCCAGATGGCACCTCGTGTGCCATCCAAATCGCCCACAGCCACTGACCTTCTCCTTCATCAGTGCCATCAGATCTCGACTGTTGGATTGAGGTCCAATAGTCGAGAGTAAGCATGCCTAAAATCAAAACTCGACACAAGAAGCCCTGTTCTCATATGTGCTTTCAAAGCGCTGGTGAGGGATCGAATCGCTGCTCGCAGCTTCAATTCATGTGAAGGTACGCAAATGAAATTCAACCGTTCGATCAGCGATGAGCAGCGATGGAGGTGGCAGCGTCGCAGTGCAGATGGGCAAGCGTAAACACGCACATGATGATGCCAAATTGCACGTGTGATTTGATGTGTTGTCGTGTGATATGAAGGCATGGGCAAGCACGATCTGAACCATTAATTGTCCATTGAATGGCAATGAGAGTGTTGCATCGCCCTCCAAAGGGCGAAGGTGAAGCGGCACTTGACAAATCTAGGCCACACGATCTTGATCGGAGGGCTGAGACCAGCCCACGCCATAAATTCATGAAAATCAGGCACCGTGTGATGTGGTGCAATTAGGACACTCGGATTAGCAAGGCACGGCTGAGCTCCCATGCTTGGCTTCAGCAACGTGTAGCTATAGTGAGGCATGTATTCATCACTAAAGTCCATGTACTAGATTTTAAAGATGTGTAGTCCCTCTTTTGCCCACATGACTACACCTATAACTAGCCTACCCCTCCTACACATTTCTTCATCCCTACCTTCATCACCCAACCTCACTAAGAGTAATGAACTCAAGTTCTAAAGCTCACTCTAGTTCTCCCAAGCTATTGGAAGCCCCACTAGAGTTAAAAAAAAAAATTCCAATTCTTACCCCCTTCACAGAGCTCTCGCTAGTTGTCGTCTCATCCCTGTTTCGAAAGTGAATCTTGCAACGTCGATGCCCTATTTAGTCCCTGGTTCATCTAGATTCGCCCTTCTTCCTCCATCTTTGTTACCCTTCCTCCAGGCATCGTTTGTCTGGCTCGTCCTCCAAGCATTCATTGAGAAGGATAACTTCTCATCCTCTAGTATCTCATCCTCATCTTGTAGCAATTAGTTGTAATTGACATTTTCATAGTTATAAAATTGTTATTCTCTCTCTCTTGTTAACATTGCAAGTAGACTAGCATAGTGAATGATTTCATTATAAAAAAATTACAAAAAAAATATAATTGCTGATTTAGAATCCATGTAGCCTCATGTTTGACCCAAAACTCTCTAGAGTTTTGGTAAAATTTATTTGATAGCAAATTTTCCTGTAAATTTTATAATGACTAGGGTTTTCCAAAATCCAACTTTTCTTCGCAATGATTTTCTTGCGAATCATTTTGGTGCCATTGCCGGCGAGGCCATGGATCCTAATTATTTTCCGCATTCCTCCCACTTATTTAATCTCGAACCTCTCTTTTATTTCTTCTATTGTCTTGTAGGTACCCTGGCAAGGAATCTTCGAGCAATAGAAATGACTAAAGTGTGGTTGAAGATCATTGTAAGTACTTCCCCATTCTTTCCCCCTCCATAGCTTTCATTTCATCACCTTAATTCAAACCTAATTAACCTAGGTGCTCTCATAAACTCTAATGTTAGTTTGGTTGTCACCTCCACCCACCTCACCCTTCTCTTATAAAAAAATCTAAAAAAATTATGATCTGATTGTGGGATTTCCTTACCATGCACTTCACATACACCCACAACTTCAGCTACATGACCTCTTCTTATTATTCTCACTCAACTGGTAAACCAAACTTTTAAACCGGTATACTCAAACAAACACATAATCGAGTAAAAATTTGATTAGGTAACCACTTGTGTGCCTAATTCAATGGTGCATCAAGGCCAATTGCTTGAGTTGTTTGGGCTGTAGCACTTCATCTAAAAATAACTCATCAATTAGCTTGCTACTTAGGGTCAACATTTAAGGTCTAGTACCAGGCACTCCACCTTATTTTGATTTCAAAGGAAACATGTTCACCTGTGTCTGCAAATCTTGGTGTGCCTCATGAACTTTATTGAATCGACCTTAATTCAAGCCTTAAAAGCTACTTAAGAAAGATTTGAACTCTAAAATCTACTCATCCAAATAATCTTACTTGAAAACCCTAGTTGTGCACACACACATTTCAAATCAATCATTAATGGCACAACTCATTTTAAAGGCCCATCACATTTTAAAAGCACCACTATCGTAAGCCTAATCTAAAATTGATTAGATATTTTCCCTAGGACCCATCAATTCATTTCAAGGTATTTCTCAAACTGTGGTGCGAATTTGTGATGTCTGCTTTCTCAAGATGGTGCTAAGTTGGGTGGTGATGTGCATACATCTAATTATCCTAAATTTCTTATTTATACATGTTCTTAGTGTCATAGAAGCATCATATATTATAAATATTGCATAGCATCCATCATCAAGCATTTAGTTTAATTTGTATAAGTTGTATAGTAATTCACCTCTTTTTGTGGCCAGGATCAAGGTAATATTTATCAGGGCCTCGAATTGAAGATCCAACCGTACGGATCTGATTAGGGAGATGATTGGAGTACAATGACTCCGAGATCGCCCCGATTGGACCTCCGTAGCATTAGATGCAGTCCAAGAAAGATCAAAGGCCAAGGGTTAAGTGGTGTAAAATCCGTACCTTAGATGACAAATTAAACCACATGAATGGGTTCGGATCGACGATTGCAGCCCAATGATGCAAAAATTGACCCAATCCGACATCTTTGGCACCTCCAATGAGAAAAAGAAAATGGATGGCCCAGATGGCACCATGTGAAGCCGTCCAAGCAACCCATGCTCACTGCAGCCTCCTCCTTCATCAACATCAGCTTATTCTCCACCATCAGATCATCATCGTATGGTGGAGAGCGTCTGCACATAAATTCAAGTTCTCGAACATTCGCGCCAGCGGCGTGGTGGTCAAGCACCCTATCAAAGCACGGAGCTCGAGCATTCGAATGCTTGAGCACCTCAAATCAAGCACACAGGCAGGCGCAGCTAAATTCAATAGTCGATGTGCGATCCAACAGCTATGAAGGTGAGACATGGCAGTGTTGGATGCTAAAGCGAGCACACGCACGTGATGATGCAGGCATCCATGTGCAATCCGACATGCGAGTGGAGGTTAAGACGTCCAGATGCATTCTCCGTTGTCTAATGGAGATTTAAGCATATGATTTAAAGGCATAGAAAGGATGGATCTGAGCCGTCCGATGCTGATCAAGCAGCTGAGAGAGTATGACCCTTTGCACATGAGAAACGACTGAAGGAGAGAGGGCACACGACGTGGTCGCACGAGGACACTTGGATCTTCATTGCACGGTCGAAGATGAACGTGCAACTTTAGTGACGTGTGTCTACAGTGATGCACGTATCTGTCCCTAAAGGCAGCAAAGTTAATTTTTGAAAGATAAAATGCCCTTCTTTCTCATTGTTTCTAGGCGTCATCCTTCCAGCTCATCCTCCAAGCAGCCGTCAAGGAGGATAGCTTGTTACCCCTTTCCCTTTATCGCTTTCTAGATTAGATTTCCCACTTTCTAGTTGTAGATGTAACGACATTACTTTTATTATAAAAGTTGTTTCTCTCCCTCTCTAGTTTTGTTGTTTATATTGCAAGTAGGATAACATCACTGTGAATTACAGAAAAATTATAACTGCGGATTTAGAGTAAACGTAGCCTCCCCGTGTTCGACCCAGGACTCATTAGAGCTTCAGTTAAATTATCTATTTGATGGATTTTTACCCAACTACAACGATAGGATTTTCAAACTCAAACTTTTAGCATAGAAATCGTGTTCAACATTTTGGCACCATTGCCGAGGAGGCAATGGTTCTCAATTATTTTTCCACACTCCTCACACTTATTTGCTCTCTAACTCTCTTTTATTTCTTCTCTATTGTCATGCAAGTACCCCGACAAGGAATCTTTGAGCGGTAGAAAGGAGTAAAGTGAAATTGAAGACAATTGTAAGTGTTCCCCCATTCTTTCCCCCTCCATAGATTTCATTCCATCCCCCTAATTCAAACCCTAATTAGCCTAGGTTCTCTCAGAAATCCAAGGATTAGTTTGGTTATTTTTATTGCCAACTGCACTCACCTCACCATCCCTTATAAAGAAAAATCTAAAAAAATCTCACAGAGGTACACAACCTCTTCTGATTCTTCATGCTCAACCAGTAATCCGATCTTTGGAATCGGTACGCACAAATAAACACATAATTTAGTAGAAATTAGACTAGGTAACCACTTGTGTGCCTAACTCAGTGGTTCATTAAGGCCAATTGATTGAGTTATTTGGGTCATGCCACTTCATATAAAAATAACCCATCAAGTAGCTTGCTCATTAGGGTTAAAATTTAAGGTCAGGCACTCCACTTTATTTTGATTTCAAAGAAAAAAAACATCTTCACTTGATTTTGCAATTCTTGGTGTGCCTTCTGAACTTGATTGAATTTACCTTAATTAAAACCCGAAAAGCTACTTAAGAAAGATTTGAACTCTAAAAGCCATTCATTCAAATAATATTGCTTGAAAACCATGGTGTGCACTCACTCACACTTATTCAATCAATCATTAAGGGCACAACCCATTTAAGAGCCCATCACATTTCAAAAGCACTACTAACCTAGGCCTAATCTAAAATCAAGTAGACATTGGCCCTAGGACTCATCAGTCCATTTCAAGGTATTTCTCATACTGTGGTGAGAATTTATGACGTCTGCTTTCTCCAGATGGTGTTAAGTTTGGTGGCTTGATTGTCAAATGACTTAAGCAGGCAGGGGTTTCGCATAATTAGCGGCCTTTGGGGCACACTACCCCTGCTTCGCCATCCCAACTTAACCAGGTTCTGGATTAAGGACAACACAAAATTTGCGTTGTGGTTTGAGTTTATCTTGGAGCACAAGTCCTTGGGCTACCCAAGTTAAGGACAGACTTGTATTGTTGTACTGTAGGGTTCTTGTCCTGAATCCTTCCGACCCCTTCCTAGCTTATGCTAGCAAGGAGGTCATTGAATCACCGCTTGGAAGGACCATTAGTCCATTCAAGGAGGCGTAGGTTGAATTTTAATCCAATTGATCCCATGGTAGATCATCCACCTCCTTTTCCTCAGAATCTGCAAGAGATGCTGTAAAGGCAGCTGGAACAAATGCAGCAAATGCAAGAATGCTTCCAGCGAATGCATGGTCTGGGCACTCAACCCTTGAAGGATTTTTATGATCCTCCAAATTACGGGGAATGTCCTGCTGTCTAGATTCCAACCATTGACATAGAAATCAATCCCCAAGTGATCAGCCTGATCAAACATTTTCACAAGCTTGGCTCTGAAGACCTATTTCAGCATTTGAAGGACTTGACCACTTTGGTCCAAATGACCAAAGCGCAAAACGTGGATGAGGAGCAGATGATCATGAGGCTTTTCCCCCACTCTCCTAGGGATAAGGCTGTACATTGGTACTAGACTATTGCAAGGCCGATAGCAACTTGGAATGATCCTAAATCAGCTTTCCTAAAGAAATTCTTCCCTGCTGAGCATACCAATGCCTTGTGATGAGTGATTATGACCTTTGTCCAGCAGCTGGTTGAACTGCTTCATGGTGCCTTGGAGCAATTCCAAGATCTGTTGTGGAAGTGACCACACCACATGGTGCCAAAATGGTAACTCGTGCAGATCTTTTATCATGGGTTGACTAAGAAACTCCGTAACCTTGTGGATGCTTCTTGTGGAGGCAATTTCCTCAACAAGGATGTAGATAGTGTGCATGAATTATTTGAGGAAATCACTGAAAATTCTATCAATCATGCCTCCATGGATACTTTCACCCAGCCCCAGCAACCCAGATCGAATGTTAATGAGGTCCATGATTCTCATTCATTCAATATGGAACTGATTTGTAATAAACTTGATAAAAAGGATTTGGTTATGAAAAGAATGGAAGAGTGGATGGCTGGAAAATCTGTAAATACTTCTCAATCCACTCAATCCCAAAACTTGGGATTACATTCTTCAGAAGCTCCTACTAGATAGGAGTTCATAAGTTAACTGGAAGTAGCTCAACCTATGAGCCAGCATTACTCAGAACCCTACGGGCTTCAAATTGGGGCCTTTGATTCCAGTTTCTCTTATCCGTCTCCTTCTTTCTCAACATCCTTGCATTATGAGGATGTGTATGTCGTATAGGAGAATGTTAGGTCCAACCCATATTCTTACTCCTATAATCTGAGTTGGAGGAACCACCCTAACTTCTTGAAAAATCCAGGGCAGTAACATCGATGAACGTACTTGCGTAAAAATCATTCGTTGTAGCATGTTTTACAATGTCAATTTTAAATAAAAGTATCAGACGTGAGTCCGAGTGTCGAACATAGGGAGGCATGGAATCAAATCAGATATTTACTTTCGTGTCACAAAAATTTATCGTTTGTTCACTTGCAAACCAAAGAGAACGAGAAAGAGAGAGAGAAAGATAAGGTTAGCGTATTACGATGATGATGTGATAATAGCTAACTATGAAAGAAACTGAGCAAGATAATCCATTATCAAAAAATAGAACTATTTCACAATAACACTAGAGGAAAGCTTTAAAATGACAAGTATTAAACTAAAGAACTAGGTAATTGGAGAGGCGGGGCAGCCATGGCGATGGAGGGACTTTCGTCGGCATCTCCGAGTTGTGCTATTAACTCTAGAAGGTGGTGGTAGCTCTTAGGTAGAAGATTCGTGCAAATGAGGGGGGTAGGTCCCTTTTTATAGTGGTGGGAAGGGATAAAATTCATCCTCGGGTCAATAGCGACATTCAAAGCATTGTTGAAGAGTAGCCGCATATGTTGCCAAAGTCCCCGCCCCTACACCTGCTACTTTCACCGCACATGTTGCTGGCTCGTGCGCATGAGCTGGCACGCGCTGTGCTGGGCTACGTCCGTCCGCGAACGCACGCGTGTGCACGTTGCTGCGCTACCGCTGCTTCTCCTTGCCATACCTCAATGTGTGCACTCCAGTTGTGATTGAGGGGAGAGGCCCGACTTGAACTTCCGTTGGGTGCATGCGGGCTAGAGGCGTGACCACTGCTCCAAGGTCGCAACTTGGTCCACCTTTGTGCATGCGTCCGTGACACCTTAGCCATCCGATCACAGATCAATGACTGAGATCGCTTGATGAAGGAGCGCCAGAGAGAGAGAGCGATGCAACGGGTGCTTGGATGCATGATAGGTGGCCAGATTTAGGCTGTTGATCATTATATCAACAGTCAGAAGTTCTCAGGCATGATGTGGGAGCTACGAAGGTCGGATTTAGGTGATTCTGAGTCCGTTGGACTCCGTTCGTCGATCTGGATCCATCCGTGCAGTTCGATTGCTCATCTGAGATGTATTTCAATGTGGACTTGTACCCAACGTCATTAATCATTGATTCTAAGCAATTTAAATGTAAAGATCACGCAATATTCATGCAATGCTCCCAAGCCCATTATAATATGTCGTTATTGCACAAGTGCCCTCAAAATTGACTCAAATTGATAATATTAACACTGATAATTGTAGAGTCATAATACCCCCATGCTCACCCCTTGCTAGTCCCTAGCAAGGTTTAACCTAAATGTTATTTACAACTAAAATTAGGAATTGATCACTTAGGAGGAAGTTGCTTGTCAATCGAAGGAAATTTCTACTAAGAACCTAACTCACAAAGACTCAACAGTGCCCAGGTGGCCTGCCAAAATGCAGACCTGCCTGAGTCCTCACCTTATTCTATATAGAATCAACTATATATATATTTTTTCATATTTTCTAATTTTTTTGGCTTTTTAGAGTTCAGGATTTTGGGGTAACTTTTTACAGCTACCCAACCCACCCAAGACTCGAAAAGGACTCTTACTACTAAGCATTTTCTTGTGAAAGTGATAGACTCACTCAGCGGCAATTAAAATGGACTTCGGGTTTCTACACCCTTAGGTGACTCGAAAGAGAAAATGTTGCCTAAAGGTGTATCTATCTGACCAGTAGCTTTCTCCTTACTTTTTATTTTTGTGGGGTCAACACAAGGGTGAACCTAGTGTATATCTCCACGGATTATGCTACTTCCCCACTTCTTTCTTAAGTGTTTTGGAATTCTTGTGCATTTTATGAGCTGGGATCTAGACAATCGGTCAATGGGCTGTTACCCATGACATCTTGCCAACTATACTCGTGTGGTGAATTGTGGCTTATTTTTTTTTTCCTTTTTCTATTTTTCTATTTCCTCCTTTTTTAATTTTATTATTATTTTATTTTTTTTAAGTAGGTGGCTTTCCTGATCTAAGATTTACCTAAAGGCAAAAGTGATGGAGAATGGTCCTATGGTTGGGCTCTGGACAACCAGCCAATGGGTTGTTACCCACGATAACTTTCTAGTCATACCACCCTAGAAGGTTCATTAGCTACCCAATTTCCGTTAGAACCATTGATAAGTGAGTCAGTGTGAAATGTGTGTAGATGCTTAGACTAAAAATCCCCCCCAAATTCGAAGGTGGGTTGATAAGTCATATACTTATCACCGTACTTTATTGATTATATTAATATACATTATGGTGGCAAGGACTCAACTCCAAGTCCACATTTTAGTGGTTACCCGAACTAAGTAAGTCCGAAGATCTGAAGAGTCTGCACGTTGAGGTCCCTAACGTATCATTTCCTAAAGTTGACAAGCTTCTAATACCTAAGTTTTCTTTTCCTAATTTTTCTTTTTTAAATAAAAAGAAGATAATTCAAGTTGATAATATGTACTCAGAACATACAAATTACCATCCCCCCATGCCTAAGTTGGACAATGTCCTCATTGGAAAATAAATGTATGCAAGAGAGTAAGGAAAGAAATTACCTGGGTTTCAACAGTTAATCCGGTCAGCTTGAATCCTCTTGGTTGCCTCCTAGGAAGCTCTGAGTTTAGTGCCCTCATCTAGGCATAGTGCACATTCAAAATGGGATAAATCACTTGAATGGTCTGGGTCAAGAAAGGGTAGACATAATCAGCTGGACCCAGAATCAGAAGTCCGTGGATGCGAACTAGATTATGGTACAGTCCCATCCCTAAGGGACGAGAACTCTACAAATGGTGTAACATGCATTACTGTGTCTGTTCCTCTCTTAATCTACGAGCATGCAAAAAAGTTGATTTAGATGAGTGCAACCCAAATCTAGAATGTCAGACACTAAAGCTGTCCCTTTATAGTTGTAATCCCTTAAAGTTATATTGATTCCATTGAATTTGGGTTATAGGATTTAAATTCTGATAGGGCATGTAACAAAATCAAGAGTTTGACAATGAGCCCTAAGATCAAGCATGAAGTCACTCTCCAAAGAAAAATCCATCCCTTCTTCAACTAGATTTCATTACTTATTCCTTCCAATTCCTTGACCCTTAGAATATTATCTTCAACCTCTATCATATCAGACTCAATTTTTGAGGTTGCATTAGAGGTAGGGCTAATTTCATCCTCTAGCTCAGATTCTTTCCCTTGGCCCTCCTCTAAACTTGTGATGGGAGTTTCATATAATTCAAAATCGATTATTTCATAATTGTAATCCTACTCCCCATCTTCAATCTTGAATGTCTCTTCCACCAAATCACTTTTCTTAGGAAGATTAGATTTGGATTCAAAGACATCATCCCCAAAATTCTCAATTTTCTCCTGATGTTTGTCCTCAACTCTCCCCAAATCATGTTCTAAGGAATCCTTAATGACATTTTCTGAGTTGTCCAACACTGGGGGAGTATCAATGGTTGACTGAACCAATTTTGGGTAAATAGGTATAGTCCAATCGACCACCACGAGGCATTGCTTCATGAATTCCGTAAAAGGGGTTGCTTGCAACAGTGTTCTTTGGCCCTCTTCATCCAGTTGTTTGAACATATCAATCATGGCTTGTTTCCCCTTGATTCTGTCTATGTAACTCCAACTGAAGGCTATCAAGAATTGCTTGATTGTCATTAGGTTTCCCTTGGATTTCCTCCTTAGCATTTAAATCGAAGTTGGGAGGGTATGGTTGAGGATGTGTGTTAGAGTCCGTACTGGGATTTAGGTTCTTTGGTGGGTCCTTTATTCTATCATTTTCAAGGTCCAATTCCACAAGAGGCACCATTTTCTGTTTAGTCTTACTCCAAAATAATTGAGGTTCTAAGTCCTCCTAGTCGAATTCTTAATCAGGGGTCCAAAGCAAGGTTTAATCTTTCTTGATTTTCCCAGGATTATGATCATGATTTGATTTCCATTTTTCTAAAATCCCTTCTAATCCATAGGTCAAGTAGGAGAGATCCTTGAATTCAGATGACTTATCTTGGTTAGGGTCTTGGGAAGGGTAGGGGTCTTGGTGTTCTCCTAGAGTGTAGGTCCTATTAGATTGATTAGTGGGTGGGTGGGTGGGACCTAAAAGAGGAGTCATCATAAGGAGAATCAAGATAAGGATCCCCAAGGTTTAGATCATAACCTTAGGTGGTTGGGTTGGACGTATCCCAATAGGTTGTTGGTGCGGGTTGAGTAAAATTGGGATAAGAGGGGCCTTCTAGATACTTAGGTCCTAGATTATATTCCCAACTAGAAGACTGGTTGTCCCAAGTAAACTGTGGATACAGTCTACTTGGGTTAGAATACAAATCATGGTGGGGATAGTTTGGGAAGGATGGATAAGCATTAAAATCTGTGGATGGATCAAGGAAGAACAGATGAGAGGATTATGTGTGCACAATCAAGCAAGAAAAACTAAACCCTACAGTGTAGACCTTGGTGACTTATGCCTCAGAAGTAGATTCTGACCACAAGGTGAATTTGGTGTTGTCCTTACTCCTGAAGGTGGTAGAGTTGTGACGGCAAAGCAGGGGGAGCATGTTCTGAAGGCCACTGATTATGCCAAACCCCAACTTGCTTAAGTAGTTTGACAATTGGGCCTCCCAACTGAACACCTTTTGGAGCAAGCAAACATCACTAATTCACTATACGTTCAGGAAAATACCCTGAAACAAACTTAATGATTCCTAGGGCCAACGTCTACTTAATTTTTAGGTCTAGGTCAGTGCTTGTGCTCAAGGATTAAGTCAAGGGCATTAGGGGGGTTATTGCCCTTAAAATTTTAGTTTAAGCCATGTGCACAATTGGGTGCAAGGACCCAATGCCAAAACAAGTGTTCTTTAACAGGCAAGATTAAGATGTATGATTTTTAAAATTTGAATCTTTAATGGATTTTAAAATTTCACTAGTTTACTCATTCAAACAAGTCACACGATTGGTGAAGATTGATTTTCTTGAAGACCTTTTGTGTGACTATAAAGTTAAAAACTCTCCAGTGTGGAAAGGGTGTGCAACTTCTACTCAATGAATCTTTTTTTAAGATTTTGCCAAGAATGCGATTTTTAACAAAATTAATTTCAAAATCTTTTGAGGATAATAAACTACCCAAATTCACATTGTTTCAAGAGGGGTCAATCTGTCCAGAACTTATAGATCAGTGCGCAAGTTTAAGATTTTGATCAGAACAGGCACTAATCAATTTCAAATGCAAAAATGGTCTTCTGATGAAGTGTATAGAATTTCAAGAGCTTTTCAGAAATACGAATCTATCATGAATCCAAGCTACTTGGAGTTCACAACAGCAAGAACAACCCACAAATCTCTAGAACTTAGGACAACCTTGAGCACTTCTAGTAGTGAATTTCTCACATCTAAACCACAAAGAGTTTAGCTATGAAATTTGAGTTGGAGTTTGCCTACTAAAAGGAGCACCTTTGAGATTTTTCTCAAAATTTTTATAGGTGTTAAGGGTCCTTTAATCGTGCCCTCAACTCGAATCCAGAAAATGATATTGCGAAGTTAATGGGTTGAAGGCTTAATGGTGGTGTTTTCTTCAATGGATTTTGTTTAGAACACCACCATTTTCTTCTTGGTCCAAGGATGATGAATTGCCTTTTGAATAGTGGGAAGACAAGATCGAACCTTTGGGTTGATGGCAATCTTCTCTTGTGCTTCCTTTGACCCACTTGACTCGTACTCCTCTCGTTGCCGATGCACGAGATTTCTGCAACCACAAGAAGAAAGAGAAGAGCATGTAAGATAACATGAATACAATTAATTCCCAAGAAAATGAAAGCAAATAAAGATCCATTGCCACCCCAGCAATGGTGCCAAAAACTAACGTCGACGAACACATTGCGCAAAAAACATTCATTGTAGCACATTTTACGATGTTAATTTTAAATAAAAGTATCATACATGAGTCCGAGTGTTGAACATAGGGAGGCATGGAATTGGATCAAATATTTGCTTTCATGTCACAAAAATTCATCATTTGTTTGCTTGCAAATTGGAGAGAGAGGAAAAGAGAGAGAAAGAGAGTGAGAGAGATAGGATTAGAGTATTACGATGATGATGTGATAATAGCTAACTATGAAAGAAACCAAGCAAGATAATCCATTATCAAAAAATAGAATTGTTTCACAATAACGCTAGAGGAAAGCTTTAAAGTGATAAGTATTAAACTGAAGAACTACCTAATTGGAGAGGTGACGTAGCCATGGCGTTGGAGGGACTTTCGTCGGTGGCTTGGCATCTCTGGGACATGTTCCTAGCTCTAGAAGGTGGTGGTAGCTCTTAGGTAGAAAATTTGTGCAAATGAGGGGGGTAGGTCCCTTTTTATGGTGGTTGAAAGGGCTAAAATTTGTCCTCAGGTCAACAACGACATTCAAAGAGTCATTGGAAACTCGCCATATACATTGCCAAAGCACCCGCCCCCGCACCCGCTACCTTCAATGCATACGTTGCTGGCCCGCGTTGTGCTGGGGTACACTCCTTCTGAGGACGCGCACGACGGCATTGCTACGCTACCGCTGCTTCTCCTTGCCACGCCTCATTTGTGCGCTCCAATTGCAATTGATGGGAGAGGAGCGACTCGAACTCGCATCGAGGCATGTGGGCTGGAGGCTCGACCAATACGCTAAGGTCGAAACTTGGTCCACCTTTGTGCATGCGTCCACGATACCTCAGCATTCGATAACAGATCGACAACTAAGATCACTTGATGGAGTGCTAAAGAGAGAGAGCGATACGGCTGGTGCTTGGATGCACGACATGTGACCAGATTTAGGCCATTGATCATTAGATCAATGGTCAGAACTTCTCAGGCCTGATGTGGGAGCTACGGAGGTTGGATCGTGGTGATTTTGAGTCTGTTGGACTTCGTTCGTCGATCTAGATCCATCCGTACAGTCCATTTATTCATCTGAGACCTATTTCAATATGGACTTGTACCTATTTATGTGCTAAATTGGGGTTTCAAAAATCACTTCATTGTAATATAGACAAAAATAGGGCATGAACAAATACAATTTATAGCTCGAAAGAAATCCGAGGTTGAACACTAGGAGCAAGTGTTGCAATAAATCTCAAGATTACAATTCTATCAGAAGATATCGATATATGATGAAATTTCCAAACTCAAATGATATGGATATAAGAGCATATGTCGATAGTGCAAAAAGATTAGGGTAAAATGGTGATTTGAATCACCAATTACCCTAATTACAATAATATCAAATATCTCAACAGTATCAACCAAGTTTAATCCACGTATGATAAGTGCACACTGCACTCAGAACCAGCACTAGCAGAGGCAAGGTCTCTCTTTCTCAAGCCTCAAGGAGAGGCACAGCAGAGCTTAGAACCAACACCAGTAGTAGCAAAGGCCTCCCTCAGAATTTGCTAAGTGTCAAGAGTTAGAGAGCAAGGCAAAACCCCCCTCCCCTCTCTCTGTCTTCTTTTTCCTTTCCCTTTCTCTTCTCTCTCTGATACTCGATTAATTAGGTAACCAGGTGGGTATTCGGATCCGGATGGGAGACCATGTCTATCAGGCGTGGTGATAGCCGAGGAGTGAGAGTGCTTTGAGGGACCCAACCCCTTATGTACTGGGAAAGGGGTCGTGGGGAGAAAATCAATTTATCCTGCATTGTGAGCTTATCAAGCACTGATGTGGGGCTAAAATCACTGCAGTTCTCCCTGTGAAGCTGCAGCTGATGAATCTTCTGATTGCGATCGAAGGAGAGGCAGACTCCTTCAACTGGAGACCTGAGCACGCATCTGGAACAAAGCCATAGCACTTGGAAGTGTTGGCGATGAGGAACACGGCAAGAATATAGTGGCCGACTTTGAGGAAGATGACCTGCAGTGACAGAGAGCTGGTGAGCACTTGAAAAGGATAAAACGACCTCTCGGCCCTGTCAGAATAGTTTAGTAGCTTCGTGCGAGTGCGGCGAATGTGGTGGTGGCGGTGGCGTGTGGTGAGAGTGGTCGTGGTGGGCAAGCGAAGGCGGAAGGTCAGAGCGGTCGTGGAGGTGCTTGAGGAGGTGATGGGCGCAGCAATCCCCTCAATTTCTTAAGGGGTTTTGTTCGTGTGGATGAGAAAATGGTCGTAGTCTTGTCGGTGAAGCATTTGGAGCAGTGGAGTGAGCGGAGAGCTTTACCGAAGGAGTGGCTGGAGTGGAGGAAGATGAAGTCATGGAGGGCGAAGTGATGGTCGAATTTGTGTCGTGAGTGCGGGAAAGAGAAGTAGAGAGGGAGAGAAATGATCTGCGTAGGTAGCAGACGACGGGGAGGAGAAGCGATGTTGGATGTGGTGTGGATGGCATTGGAGATTGATGGTAACACCATCATGAGACATAACTAGCTCATTTTGATCCAACTAAGTCAGTAAATGCTCCTACATAACTACCAGAGAGCCATAAGTCACTGCATAACCATTCAGAGGGAAAGACAAGAAAATAGGATTAAAACTACAATTTTACCATCATATCGTGATCGTAGTAAAATCACGGGTTTTCTCATAGGGTAATTAAGGGTCAAATGGTCCTTAAAGTCTAACAAGTGGGTTAGAACAAATAGAAAAGGGTTTGCACGTGTTTTGAGAATCAAATGACTTTTGAAACCCTAAAAGCAGACCCACTTAATTAACTAAGGTTCTGCTCAGGATAAAATTCACCTAAACCCACTAAAATTCATAGAAAAATATTCTCTAGGTTTTGGAACCTTCAATTTGACCATCAGAACCCGTCTTGACCCAAAACAGAGTCTCAAATAGACATTTTCCCTAATTTTGGTTTTTGCATAAATTACCTAGTCAAAGTTGGTCAAAACCTAAATATAACTTCACCATTGGATTCCTTGGGTCCATATTAGGTTTGTTCCAAAATTTGGGTGCAATCTAAGATCATATTGACTAAGTTTGGATTTTGGTCCAGTTAGACTCTTTCTATCTCATTCATACCCTTAACTTTTGAATTTTATTACAAATAGACCCCCAACTTCTTTGTCTTCTTCACAAGTAGGTCCCTACACCATTTTTGGAAGGTGAAACCTTCATCTTCGAGTTTCGAGTGAGGATTTCTCGCTCGATTCTCAATCAATCCCCCTCAAAATTAATACGGGGATTCCTTGGGAAGTTTCCTTCCATTTGAGCCATTCCTTGGGCTCTAAGTCCTTCCAAAAAGACCATGCGAAGCTTTCAAAGGTTTGGATATACTTTGTCACAACTACCTTCCAAGCTTGAAAGCTTCTTTCCAAGCTTGGAGGGCCTTCCTATGGCCTATAGAAGAGACCCCAGGGCACTGCCGTGCTCTTCAGCTAGGATTTGGCCACAAAACCCTCTTCCTAACCATACCTCTAGCCTCCTCCGGCCTAGCTCCAGCAAGCTCCTCCCCCGTCATCCCACGGCCTCCCAACGGCCAAATTGGGAGTGTCCTTTCTCCGCAACTTCCTCCACCTCTCGACGACCACATCAAAGGCATCCAGACCCCTTCTTTGCCACCGTCTCACCCTTTGGAGGTTCATCTTCCCTAAGTCCGGCCATCAAACCAGTGTGGGAATATCTCCCCCTTTTGTCCTTAGATTAGGTTCCAACATTCCTTGTCATTCTCTCCTTTTTCACTACTTCTATCTCTCAAAACAACCACTGACCACATGTCTCCCCCTCCATCTTCTTCTGCTTCAACGAAGCTTCGGCGATGCCCAACCACTGTTCCATCGCATGAATCACGCTGTTATCATCTCCATCAGCTCCGTCGTGATCCACTCTTCAAAACCCCTCTCTCCATTTGCTTTATTGTCCACCTGAACTCCCCACCGAACAAACATCATCTATCAGGCATTACTGACCTCGCTTGACCACCACGCACCGCCATCCGCCACGAAAACACCGCCACTACACTCGTGAGGACTCTGTGAACTTATGAGCTATTTTAATGTAGTTGAAAGGACGTGTTGTTGATTTTTAGGTACTCGCCGTCGTTCTCTGCCACCGTCACCTCGTTCGACCATGAGCATAGTCCTTTAACCATATTCTTCACCCAATTCATCTCCAGGTGATGCGTGAACACCCTATGTACACGTCCAAGTCCTCAATTAAGCGAGAGGATTGCAGCTGCCACACCAATTGCACAAAGGGATCGCCTGCTGCTACGTGGATATGCAAGGGGAAGAAGAGTGGGATTTAGTACCACATCGGTAAGTGAAAGGGCATCAACTGCGCATAAATTGAATTTCTCTCTATGCCTTAGTGCCTCAAGTCACAAGGGGTGAGGTCCACTACACCCTCACGTGCCTCATCCGCGACATATTCCCCGTAGACCTGATGCACCTAACTAGCCAAGCCTTCACTCCTCGCTCACGACCCACTGTCGGTGAACCTAGACCCAGGTGAGTGCCTACTCGATTACCCAACTACCTTAAGTGGCCCTAGGAGGGAAAAACTTAAGAGGAGAGAAAGAGAGAGAGAGTGTGGGGTAGGGGAGGGTTTTGCTTCGTGCGACACTTAGCTAAAACCTACGATTGCTGCCCTCTTTGTGTGAAGAAGGAAAAAAGAAGGCTTGAAGATATGAACAAGAAGAAAGCAGCAGCAGAAGAGAAGAAGGAAAAAAGTGAGAGAAGAGAAAGGAGAAATAAAGAAGAAGGCCATTTAAGGCATCTGATCTCCAAAGGAGACGTCTGATTGCTACTATAGCATTCAAGCTACTGTGCGGATATTTGGTCCTGATTACTGTGGCATTATTGATTACTCTCGTTTACATATAACTATACTAAATAATTGGTGATCTAAATCACCATTATTTTGTTATATATTTCTTTTTATCATGTTGAATTCCTGTTGTACTCATGTTCTACACTGATTATCATTTGTTAGTAGTTTATTTGGTTTAAATTCTTGTGCTCATTTGCATTATTGAGATTAGTGTGTGAATTCATATTGCTCCCTGTGTTCAACCTCGGACTTAAAATTCGAATAATAAATATTATTTGTTTTCAAAGCAATTTCGGCTATACTATAACACAATTTTTAAACCTCGATATCACTTGTCAATAGAGATGAAGAGAGCTCGGGTGGGAGAGAATCAGCGACGACGAGGAGAATTAGGCTGCCCGCTGGTATGGAGCAACGTGGAAGACAGAGAAGAAGGAGAATCCACTACTGGTATTGTGAGTGGAGGAAGAAAGTGGTCAAGGGAAATTGCAGGATGTCGTGGAGCTTTTTGGCTGGAGAGGAAGGGGAGGTATTCTGGCCAAAAACGAGCGTGACGAGAATGGTTTGTCCTTAGGAGTCTTTAAATAAGCCTTAGAGGGAGGTTTGAAGCTTGGAAACCAGGTTTGCAAGCTTGGTATGTTCTTTAGAGTAGGACACCCACATCTCTCTTGCATTCACATGAGAGATTGAGAAAGAATTGAAGACTTGGACATGGCTTAATAGGAAGGAGATTACCTAACGAATCTTCCTTTCAACTTTGAGAAGGATTCGTCAAGAAATCACTGTGTTCTTGCCAAAAGAAGCTCACCAGGGTAGGATTCCTTGTCGATAATGGTGGAGGGACCTTTTTGCAAAGAGTGATGACAAAGATAGGGGCCTATTTATAATGAATTTCAAAAGCTACGGGCAGTTATGAAATAAATAGGACTGAAATGCAAATTAGGTCAAGATGATCTCTGATTGGGCCCAAATTTTGGTATAAACCTAATTTGGACCCAAGGAATCCAATGATGAAGTTGGATTTTAGTTTTAACCTACTTTGGCTGGGTAATTTGTAAAAAGAACCCAAATTAGGCTAGTAGTCTGTCTGTGACTCTATTTTACGTCAGAATGGGATCCGATGGTCAATTTAATGATGTCAAATCCCAGAGAATATTTTTATATAAATTTTAGAGGGTTTATATGAATTTTATCTTGACCATAGCCTCAGTCAACCTAACAAGTTTGTTTTTAGGGTTTTAGATGTCCATTAATTCTTAAAATGCTTGAAAACCTATTTCTATCTCCACAGACCCACTTCTTAGGCACTAATGACTAAATAACCCTAGCATACCCCATGGTTATTCTGTATTTGTGATAAGATGGTAAAATTGCATAAATAACCCTATTTTCATCTTTTCTTCTCAAAACAATTCATCCTACTCAAGAGACCTTCTGACTAATTTGTAGGAGCTTCTATTGACTTTATAAGACCAAATTAAGCTAGTTATGGATCATGATGGTATTCCCATCAATACCCAAGGTAGTTAATCATTGATTCTTGGCAATTAAAATGTAAAGATCATGCAATATGTATGCAATGCTCCCAAGCCCATTATAATATGTCATTATTGCAGAAGTATGCTCAAAATTGACCCTAATTGATAATATCAAAACTAATAATTGTAGAGTCATCAGGTAGCAGACCCAAATCTGATCTAGCAACTATGCATTGTAATGACCAATAGGTCAGGGTCACATATACACTAAGCTACCCCCCAATTAGGTCAATCAGCCAACATTGAATGCTCGTCAACCCGTAGGGCATACTAATTTGAACCGATAGATGGTAGAAATGCAAGGATCCATGCTCCAGCTCATGCAACAAATGAAAACCTCGCTGGACAGCTTGCAATCCGAGCTCATTGCTAATACCCGTCAGCCCAGATCTCTACCATCTCAACCCATACCCAACCCTCACAATATAAAAAATCAGGGCAATAGAGCCCAAGGATACAGGAATTAGAGGGACCCACATGCACATGCTCAGGTGGTTGAGAAGGGTCCTTTTTCTTCTGCTTCTTCTTCCAATCCTGGATATCTGGATAATCAAGTGCCTCAAATCTTTCCTAACCCTCCCCAAGATCCGAACCCATATGCTTCTGCAAACTCTGTTACCTTAACGAGTGGAAGGCAAACCCAAGGCCCAAAATTACCATATTCTAACCAATCAAACCCTAGGGAGCCTAAGGAAAGGAGAATATTGAAGAAGAAATCAAGGCTCAGGAGACTAAATCCAATGATCATACTCATGTTCCATTTCCTGAAGCCTTCCTTAAAGCCAGGAAGAAGTCTGTTGATAGTAATGAAGAGCTCTTGAATATATTCAAGGATGTTGAAATCAATATCCTGCTCCTCGATGCTATTAAGCACATTCTGGAGTACGCTAAGCTCTTGAAGGATTTATGCACTGAAAAGTGTAAGCCGAGGGAATCTATCCCAAGGAAGGTGATACTCTCCGAGTAGAATAGTTCTATTGTCCTGCATCACCTTCCTCAGAAAAAGAAAGATCTAGGTGCTCCTTTGATTTCATGTGTTATCAAGGATTACACTTTTGACCGGGCATTTTTGGATCTAGGTGCATCCGTCAACCTAATTCCAACTTATCTTTATAAAAAGTTTGGATTAGGTCAACTCAGGCCAACCTTAGTAACACTGCAGTTAGTAGATCGTTCGATCTCAACCTCGAAAGCATTATTGAGGATGTTATTGTCAAGGATAAGGACTTCCACTTTCATGTAGATTTTATTGTCCTTGACATGGATGTACTTGAAGATTTAAGGAACACACACTCATCATTATGGGGCATTCGTTCCTGGATACCACTATGGCTAATATAAATTGTTAAAGTGGTAGTATGGAGATCACCTTTGGGGATAGAAAAATGAAACTTGATATTTTGAAGGCGATTAACAAATTTGAGGATTGCAGACATATTGAGGAGCTCGAGGATGATGATCTGAATCTTGAGACTTGTATGGCTTTTATCGTCCTTGAGAATTCCTCTTGCACCAATGAACCTAACCCACAACCCTCTATGGCAAACCCACCACACTCTGAAGAGGTTGTTGATTTTGTTCATTTCCAACCTCTTCCATTGGACCGTCCTGATGGATCTTCATTTGCATCCTCCTTACCCTCCATTCTGAACCTGCCCTACCATGAACTGAAACCATTGCTCGAAAGTCTAAAATATGAATTTCTGGACCTAAGATAATGCTCCCTATGAGTATAAGTACAAAACTGACTAAGAAGCAGGAGCTGAAACTGATTAAGGTCCTAAAAGCACATAAGGAGTCAAATGGTTTGACCATCCACAACCTAAGGGGGATTAAGCTATTTTATTGCAATCATCAGATTTTTATGGAAGATGAATCCTGCCCATCTCACCATATGTAGAGGAGACTGAATCCCAATATGTGATAAGTAGTCAAGAAAGAAATCATCAAATGGCTCGACGTAGGAATCATTTATCCAATTTCAGATAGTCCCTAGGTTAGTCCTGTACAAATTGTTTCCCAAGAAAGCTAGGATTATTGTTGTGACTAATGAGAAAGGTGAATCTGTCACAACCCATTCAGCTTCATGTTGGAGAGTTGGTATCGATTATAGGAAGCTAAATACAACAACGAAAAAGGATCATTTCCCTTTTCCCTTCATTGACCAAATCCTTGAAAGGTTAGCCAGGGAAAAGTATATCTATTTTGTGGATGGTTACTTAGGATACAATCAAGTCCCTATCCATCCTGAGGATCAGGAAAAGACGACTTTCACCTGTTCCTGCAAAACCCTTTCATTCTGTTGAATGTGATGTAGACATAATTATTAAGGAAAAAATGCCTATTCATGCATGTTCCTAGGCCTAAATATGTATTCCATACTATAAATATTGCATAGCATGCATTATTCTGTAATTAGAGTAGTTTGAGTATATTTTAGGTTAATTGTGTCCTTTTATGGCCAGGAGAGAAGGAGATTTAATTCGGATCCTCGGATTGATGATCCGATTGTACGAATCTGAACAGGACAACAATCGGAGTCCAACACCTCCAAAATCACCTTGATTGGAGTCCAGTAGCACCATATGCTGTATGAGGAAAATCAATGGTTGAGGGACTAGGTGATGCAATTTGGAGCTTTAAACGATAAATTCGACCACACAGATAGATTCGGGTCGATGATCACAGCCCAACAACATGAAAATCGACTTAATCCAACCTTTGTAGCAGCCCCAACAAAGGAAAGATGGATGACCCAGATCATGCCACATGGCGCAACCTAGGCTGCCTATGCGCACGCACGCACCACCACATGTGCACAGCAGTGCGGGCACGTGCACACACCGGGGCACGCATGCACGGTAGCATGGTAGGAGCTCATGGGCGAGCACGGAGGCAGTGACAGCGGCAGCGCGTGCGGGCGCATGGCCCAGCGTGAGGCGTGGGTGCGTAGCATGAGAAGGCATGCAACGCAGGCACGCACCAGCGCAGCGGTAGCGTTGGCGCAAGGCTGTCTTCAGCGACATTTGCGACAGATATTCAGCAATGTTAATGACCATCACTAAATGTCTTGTATACGAAATTGATCCTTTCCTCCACTATAAAAGGACCCCTACCCCTCCTATTTTTCTTCATCACTTCCTTCTTCTCTTCACCACCTCTAAGGCTCTACAGAGAGCTTGCCCCAAGCTCGGGTTATTTCTCTAGAGTGGAATCAAATATTTTCCCACCTCTCATCCCCATTCGTAGGGCATCCCACGGCCATCGTCTCACCTCCTTCGGGAGGAAGATCCTTGCCGTGATGACGTCCTACCCCATCCTCCTTCCTCTGCCATCGTTCTCCCTCGTCCTACTCCTTACCACCTTCTTCAGGGTGCCATCAGGGCGAGTCATCCTCCAAGAGACCATCAAGGGGGATTTGTCTCACCCATCTCTATCTTTTTGCTTTTGTAGTGTAGTTTTCCCACTTTCATAGTTGTAGAAACAATTGTTCATAAATATATGATTGTTCCTCTCTCTCTCTCTCTCTGCATTATTTTTGCAAGTAGATAAAGTTCTCATCGACCTAATCTCTTACTTGATAAAAATACCAAAAAAATTAAGGATAAAAATGACAAAAATAAATAAAAGTGAAACACGGATTTTTCAAACCAAATGTTCGCCACCCCGTGTTCGACCTGGGACTCCCTTTCGAGTTTTGGTTATAAATATTATCTGATCGATGGATTTTCTCGCGATTTGAACTACGATGATGGGTTTTCCAAACTCAAACCTTTCCCAACAATTCTCCGCATGCGTTATTTGGGCATCGTTGCCGGGGAGGCAATGCTATTTGGTTCTTTCCGTGTTTCTCTGCACTACTTACGTATTCTTCTAACCTATCTTTCTTCTTCGATTCACTATCTTGCAGTAACCCGATTGAGGAGCTGAAGATGGTAGATTGGAGTAAAGTGTGGGTAGAGATTTCTGTAAGTTTCCCCCCTTCTTCCCCACCCACTAGTTCATTTTGCTACCTTAATAATCATGACCTAATCAACTTAAGTGTTTTCACAAACCCTAGGATAGAAGTTGTTTGTTTTGTTTGCCACCTCCACTTATCTCACCTTTGCATAAAAATCTTTTTTTAAAAATATATTTGATCTGAATGTGGGACGAAAGTAACACACATACTATACACATCCATACTTGAGGCACTTAACCTCTTTTTATTTTTACTCAACCAGGATTTTGACCTGTGGAACTAGTACACGCACAAATAAACACATAAAAGAGTAGAAATTTGATTAGGTTAAATATTTTTGTGTGCCTTAATCAAGTGGTGCAATAGGCAAATTGTTTGAACTATTTGGGCTGCACCACTCAATCTAAAACTAATCCATCAAGTAGCTTGTCACTTAGGGTTTATTTTTAAGGCTAAACCAGGCACTCCACATTATTTCTAATTTTTAAAGGAACATATCATCATCGATGCTTGCAAAACTTTGAGTGTTCTCCTGAACTTGATTGAATATACCTAAGATTAAACCCTAAAAGCTACTTAACAAGGTTAAACACTAAAAGACACATCATCAAATAATCGTGTTTGTAAACCCTGTTTGTGCACGTACACACATTTTAACTTATCATTAAGGGAACAACCCATCTAAAGGGCCCATCACATTCCAAGAGCATGATCATCCCAAGCCTAACTAAAACTGAGTAGACGTTGGCCTTAAGGATTGATTCTCTCTTCGGGGCTCAGATTGTGATTATTTTTTATTAATATGCTTCTACTGGTCCATCTGATGTCTACCTATGGTAGTAGTGTCAAAAAACCGTGGTTGGGGGGTATCAAAGGAATCAGAGGCGCAAGCCAAAGGAAGAATCTTCTCCCCAGTCCCTCCCTCTAACTGGTTGGACTAACCGGATAAAAGTAGACAAAATTGTTTATAATCTTAGGAAGGCTTCTGAGAGTCTGTAGATCTTTAGGCTACCAACCTAAGGATAGGTTTGGTTGATTGCACTACAGGGCACCTTTCTGTCCTCTATTTTCCCTCTTACTCCACAACGTATCCTTCCACATCTTTCACACGTTTCCAATCCTACCCTCCTACCAACACGTATCCTCAAGATGATTACTATCCCAACTCGACTTATGCTTACCCATCTCCTAACCGAGATAACATTGATTGGGGATATGAATCCGGACCTCAATGTCTAGGTCCTAGCCCTGGACAACAAGACTATGATTATTATCCTTCTCACACCTACAATGATTATAGAACTCCACTCTTTGATGACTAAACCAACCTGATCTACATTCAAGAAGGATATGTTGATTATAACACCTACCCTCCCCTGTATTCCACTGAATATAGGTCACCACCATCCTTGAACAACCCAAAATGACCTACTATTAGGGAGGACCCCAAGAACTTCCATATCTTGACTCCCCTAGATTTAACCCAAACCCACCCAACCCTGAACCGAATCATTCAGTTCAGGTGAACCAGGTCCAAAATAGGGTGTTGGAGAACTTGAGGAGCACCATACAATCTTTAGAAGCTCATCCAACACCATGCATTGAAGCATTGGAGCCAATGATAAAAATGATTGTTGAGCTTAATAGCTCTTTATTGGATTTGCTCCAAGATGTTAGAGATAGGGATCGAGTGAGTTTCTACTTGAGAAATTGTCAAGATTGAGTATGAAATTCATGGTTGCCTTAGTCTAATCTTGGGATGATTCTCAAAATGAACCCCCTTTAAGAGAACCAATGTCTGAACCTGCTCAGCTGCCTGTCGAGGGGAATACATGTTTTGAGACTGGAGATGACCAATTTGGTCTAGAGCAATTGATTCAGGATGAACCGATTTTGAGACATATGTAAATGAGGATCAAGAATTCTTTGACTCTAAGGGTGAAGAATCTTTAGGTGAAGTCTCACTTGAGCTTAAGGAAGAAGATTTTAGTGAGAAAAATAGGCTCAAGGAGCATGACGAACCATTTGATAGCATGATCATTGAAGATTATAATCATGTTGGGGATAACTTGGAGGATCCAAATCCTGATGACTCAATCAGTGGCCCCTTTCCTCAACCACACCCCAAAGAGCTGAATGATCATACTTTTGAGACAATTATGCCTAAGTCAATCCTGATTCAGCCACAACTGTTTGACTTGGACATTTTAGATGGGGTGTACAACGATCTGGAGCTCCTAGAAACCTTGATATTAGAGGGTAGAAATGTGGAAATGAAAATCTGGGAGCCTAATTCTGAGGGAAACACAAGTTTGGATCTAGGTGTTTCTATTAACCTAAAACCACCAACTTTTTACCAGGACCCTTATGATATCTTTGACGTGCAACCCAAGCTCGGAATAACTGACTATCTTTCTGAGATAAACTTTAAGTGGACATCTAAACCTAGTGAATCAAATCTTCCTTTCGTTAGACACTTTAATCTTGGGTTGCACACCTTGGTCATGTGGGATTTTATAAAAGGTTCATCAAGGACTTTCCTATGGTTGCTAGACCTTTGAGCAACCTTCTGGCCAAAGACACGTCAATTAATTTTGACGAATTGTGCCATAAGGCATTTTATTTTCTTAAAATGGTAGTCACTTGCACTCTGATGTTGCAACCACCAGTCTAGACAACCCCATTTGAGATCATGATCGACACTTCCGATTACGTGGTTGGGGCTATTTTGGGTCAGAAGATGGGTAGGAAGCCCTCTGTCATCTACTACATTAGTAAAACTCTGGACGAGGCCTAAAGAAACTACACTGTTACAGAAAAAGAATTGCTAGCTGTAATATTTGCATTTTAAAAATTTAAGGCTTATCTCTTAGGATCTCATGTCATTATCTATACCATCCACTAGGCCTTAAGGCATCTCTTGGACAAAAAGGATGCCAAACCTGGGCTCATCCAATGGATTCTTTTACTTCAAGAATTCGATCTTGAAATTAAAGATAAATCTGGGACACAAAATGTTGTGGCAGATCATCTTTCGAGACTCCTAATTTATTCTTCTCATACGGATATTCCGATTATTAATACTTTTCCAGATGAGACTATTCCTATAGTTTCAAGTGTCCAAACCCCTTGGTTTGCGGAATGGTAAATTATTTGGCCGTTGGTCAAATCCCCTAGGATTAGACCAAGAAACAATAGGATAGACTTATATCTGAGGACAAATATTACTTCTGGGATGACCCTGAACAGTACCACATTGGCCCCGATCAGATTATTTGCCGATGTGTTCTGGAGAATGAGTTCCAAAGTATACTTGCGTTCTATCATGTATTTGCGTGTGGTGGACATTTCTCCAAGAAAAAGATGGCTGCAAAAATTTTGCAATCTGGATTTTATTGGTCATCCTTATTCAAGGATGCCTAGGAGTTCTCGAGGTCATGTTCTCGATGCTAGGCACTGGGGAGCATAGCTAAGATGGACATGATGCCTTTAAACTCAATTCTTCCCGTCGAAATCTTCGACGTTTGGGGCATCGATTTCAAGGGATCCATCCTCCCTTCATTTGGACACCAATACCTTCTCGTAGCTTTTGACTACTTATCCAAGTGGATTGAGGCTATTCCCACCTGAACCAATGACTAGAAGGTGGTCATCGATTTTTTCAAGAAAGATATCTTCAGTAGGTTAGGATTCTGAGGGCCATCATCAGCGATGGTGGTACTCACCTCACCAATGCTCAATTCTATAATTTACTGGCAAAATTCGAGATGAATCACAAAATTTCCAGACCTTACCACCCCCATAAGAATGCACAGGCTGAGATCTCCAATTGGGAGATCATGAACATTCTACAGAAAATGGTTAGGCTTGATAAGAAAGACTGGACTCAAAAGCTTGATGACGCACTTTGGGCTTACCGTACGGCATACAAAATGCGTATCCGCATGTCACCATTTCATCTGGTGTTTGGTAAGGAATGCCATTTACCTGTAGAGATTGAACATCGGGCATTCTAGGCAATCAAGAAATGCAACTTTGATTTAAGTTTAGCCAGGAAGACCAGGAAACTCCAACTATCTGAGTTGGAGGAGCTTCGAAATGATGCATTTGAGAATGCCAAGATCTATAAGGCTGGGACCAAATGTCTCCATGACCAGCTAATTTCACACAAGAGCTTTGAGTCAAACCAAAAGGTCTGGCTCTTTGATTCTCAACTTAAGCTCTTTCTCAGCAAGCTTAGGTCAAAGTGGAACAGCCCGTTCATCATTGTTCGTATATTCCCAAATGGGGCCATTGAGTTTTTTAACCCAAAGATAGGTAATTCTTTTAAGGTCAATGGACAACATTTGAAACCTTATGTTGACCACGTTATTTCAGAACCCATCTCAAACAAGGTTGCTTTAACCTTGATCTGACTTCTTTGGCTGGACCCTACCTAGTTGGTGGAATTAAACTCAGCATTTATATAGTTTGACTCAAAGCTAACCTAAGCATCAACGAATAAAGGTGATATTTTTTCATTTTACCCTTTCTCATGCCTTTTATTTTTGATGAGGACATTACATAAGCTAGGCATGGTAGCGTGGATTCATTTTTTAATCATATTGTCATCTCTATGGATTCCTTGTAAATTTTCCTTATTTTTCCTTTTTATTTAAAAAAGTGAATTAGGAAAAGAAAACTTGGGCTTTAGAAATTTTCAACCTTAAGAAATAATACAGTAGGACCTGAACACTTAGACCCTTCAGGTCTTTGGCCTTAACCAAGCCTGGTTGTCCACTAAAATGTGGACATGATTCTTGAGTCCTCGCCATTTGAAAATTCATTTCTAATTAGTTAATAAGTTGGGGTGATAAGTACATGACTTATCAGCCCACCCTTTAATTTGAGGGAACTAAGAATCCACACACTCTTCGCACTGACTCACTATTTGGCAATTTTAACAAAAATTTGGTAGCTAACGAACCTTCTAGGGTGGTATGGCTGGCAAGTTGTCGATGGTAACTTTTCATCGATCAGTTGTCCAGAGCCTAGCCAAACGACCATTCTCTTTCTACTGCCTTTAGGTAAATCTTAGATCAGGGAAGCCAACTACTTAAAAAAAAAAATCCAAAAAGAAAAAGAAATAGAAAAGAATAAAAAATAAATAAATAAGCCACACTTCACCGCAGGAGTACGGCTGGCAAGTTGTCAGTGGTAACAACTCATTGATCAGTTGTCCAGAACCCAACTCACGAAATGCACATATAATTCCAAACACTTAGGAAGAATTGGGAAATAGAATAAGCCTGGGAGATATAAACTGGGTTTGCCATAATGTTGATCCCATAAAAATAAAACATAGGGAGAAAGCTACTAGTCGTATAGATACACCTTTAGGTAGAATTCCTTTTCAAGGTCACCTAAGGACGTAGAAACCCAAAGAACATTCTAATTGTCGATCAGTGAATCTATCACATTTCACACAAAGGGATGCTTAGTAATTAAAGTTCTTTTCAAGTCTTGGGTGCATTGGGTAGCCATAGAAAGCTGCCCTGAAACTCTAAACTCAAAAATCAAAAAAAATTGGAAGAGAAGAAATAAAAAAAGGATGCTTTTGCTTTGAAATAAGGTAAGGGCTCGGGTGGTCTGCATTTTTTGTCTCTATTATGTCTTTGCAATTCAGGTCATAGTAGAAATTCCCTAGTGCTGAAAAATGACTATTGCTCAAGTAGTTTCATCCTAATTCTATTTATAAATAGCATATAGTTTTGCTAGGGACTACCAAAAGATAGGCATGGGGGTGTGATGTGTGATGTAAACACGTTTATATCACATAAATCATCTATTTATGCATGTTCTTAGGCGTATAGTTGTATTATACATTATAAATATTATATAACATGCAACATCTTGCATTTAGGTTAGATTGTATAAAGGTTAGGTTAATTTTCTCTTTTCATGGTCAGGTAACAAGGCGACATTTAATTGGGGCCTCGTATTGAAGATCCATTAGTACGGATAGGATTAGGACAACGAGTTGAGTTCAACGACTCCAAGATCACCCTGTTCAGACTTCCATAGCAACATATGCAATCTGAGAAAGATCATAGGTCAAGGACCATGGTGGTCCAAATTCATACCATAGATGACAAATCCGACCGCACAGATGGGTTCGGATCAATGATCAAAGCCCAACAGCACAAAAATTGGTCAAATCCAACATCCGTGGCACCACCTACGACCATATGAAGTTGAATGGCCAAGATAGCATCACATGGTGCCATCTTAGCAGCCCAAATTGGCCCAGCTAAAAGAGCGAGGACTCGCCTTTCCTTCTCCCTCCTCAACCATGCGATTAGATTTTTGCCATTAGATCTTAATCCAACGGCCATGAGAGCTCGTGCCTTAATCCAAAGCTCGCCTCAAATGGTGGCTTGGCATAGTCGGCGAGCACCCTTCCGCAGAGTTGAGGTCACGGGTTTGAAGCCCCACGCATCTCAAATCAAAGGCATGGGTGTGGAGCATCCAATCCAGCCATTAGATCTTGATCGAGCGGCAGCAAAGGCGTTGATGTGGCCGCACGAGAATGCGTGAGCACTGCATGCGCGATCGGACAAGCAACTGCATGCGCAATCGTATGCATAGATGTTGGGTGCGTTGAAGAGGAGCGGACGCAATGCATTTTAAGTTGTTTGACTTATGATCGGATGGCTTAGAGCACATTTTCGTGCACTGAGCGTTGAGTGTAGAGGAGAAGAAGAGGCACGACCAGGCATGCACCAAGCCAATGTTTAAGGCTTTAGTAACGAGTAAATCCATCACTAAAGACCCTGACAATAATGTTTTAAACATGATTTGACCTAATTGCCCCTCCATTCTTCACCTATAAATAGCCCTACGACCCCTACACTTTCTTCATTCCTTCCTTCACTTCTCTCCCTCTCCAAAGTTCTAGAGAAGCTTGTTCCAAACTTGAGATACTCCTCTAGAGTTAAAATCAAAATTTTGTCCACTTCTCACCCTGTTCGTGGAGCTCCCGTGGTCGTCTTCTCACCCCGTTCGTGGTGTTCCGGAAGTGGATCCTGCGACAACGACGTCCTGCCTCACCCTTGGTTCTTCCCACTTCGTTCTCCATCTTCCATCTTCGCTCTACGTCTTCCAGGCATCACCCGTTCCAGCTCATCCTTCAAGCAACTGATGAGGAGGATAATTTCTCACCTCCCTTCTCTTTACTGCTTTCTAGAGTAGATTTACCGCTTTCTAGTTGTAATATTTCTAGCTTTCTAGTTGTAAAAATAATATCTCTATTATAAAAGTGTTTTATTCTCTCTATCTGTCTTTCTCTCTCTCTCTAGTATAGTATCGATTCATTGTGATTATCCCATATTAGAACCAAAATTGCACAAAAAAATATAATTGCAGATTGCGAATCAAGGTAGCCACCTTATACTCAACTTGGAATTCCTTTTGAGTTTCGGTAAATTTATTTGTTGATGGATTTTCTTGCAAATTGCACTACAATGATGGCTTTTCCAAACTCAATCTTTTTACAACGACTTTCCGCTCCAACATTTTGGTGCCGTTGTTAGGGAGGCAACAAATCTCCATTTCCTTTCTGCACTTTTGCACACTTATATGTTTTCTAACTCTCTTTTATTTCTTTTCTATTGTTTCACAGGTACCTTGATAGGGAATCTTCAAGCGATAGAAAGGAGAAAAGTGCAGTTGAAGACAACTGTAAGTGCTCCCCATTCTTACCCCCCTTCATAGATTTCATTCCATAACCCTAATTCAAATCCTAATTAATCTAGTTGTTCTCATCAACCCTAGGATTTGTTTGGATGCTTTGATTTCCACCTCCACTCATCCCACCCTCCAGTTATGAAAAAAAAAAAACTTAAAAAAACACAGAGATACACAACCTCTTCTGATTTTCAAACTCAACCAGTCAACTGATCTTTCGAACTAGTACACACACCAAACACATAATTGAGTAGAAATCATATTAGGTAACCACTTGTGTGTCTAAATCAATGGTGCATTAAGGCCAATTGTTTGAGTTGTTTGGGCTGCACCACTTCATCTAAAATCAACTCATCAAGTAGCTTCTCTTTGGTGTTTACAATTTGGGTCAATACTAAGCACTCCACATTACTTTTGATTTCAAAAGAAAAAAATCTTCACCCGTGTTTTGAATATCTTGTTTGCCTCTTGAACTTGATTGAATTTACCTAATTCTAAACCCTAAAAGCTACTTAAGGAAGATTTGAACCTTAAAATCCATTCATCCAAATAATCTTGCTTGAAAACCCTGGTTGTGCACGCACATACAAATCTTCAACTAATCATTAAAGACACAACCCATTTTAAGGGCCCACCAGATTCCATAATCACTATAATCCTAAGCCTAAGTTAAAATCAAGTAGACGTTGGCCTTAGGACTCACTTGTCAGTTTCAAGGTATTTCTCGAATTGTGGTGCGAATTTGTGAAGTTTGCTTTCTCTAGAAGGTGTTAAGTTGGGTGGTCAGATTGTCAAATGACTTAAGCAGGCATGGGTTTGGCATACTTAGGCCTTCGGGACACACTTCCTCCTGTCTCACCATCCCAACTTAACCAACTTTTGGATTAAGGACAACACGAAATTCGTATTGTGGTTTGAATCTATACTGAAGCTTACATCCTTAAGCTACCCAACTTAAGGACAGGCTCGTTTTGTTGTGCTGTAGGGATCTTATCCCCAATCCATCTCGACCTGTACCTAACCTACGCAACATACAGAATCCGAGAAATCAAGCCCAAGGGTACGGGTATCAGAGGGACCCACACACACATGCTCAAGTGGTTGAGTAGGATCCTTCCTCTTCTGCTTCTTCATCAAATCCAGGGTTTTTGGCTAATCAAACTCCTTCAATCTTTCCTAACCCTCCACAACACCCAAACCCTTATGCATCTGCCAACTTCGTTACTTCGAGGAGTGGAAGGCAAACCTAGGACCCACACCTACCCTACTCTAGTCAAGAAAACCCTAGTAAGCTTGAGAAAAGAAAGAACTCTGAAGAAGAAATCAAGTCTCAGGAACTTGATTCCGTGGATCTGACTCATGTTCCTTTTCTTGAGGCCTTGATTGAAACCAGGAAGAAGAAGCCTGTTGATAGTGATGAGGAGCTCTTAAATATATTCAAGAATGTTGAAATAAATATCCCGCTCCTCGATGCTATCAAACACATACTAGCTTATGATAAGTTCTTAAAGGATTTTTGCACCCAGAAGTGTAAGTTGAGGGAATCTGTTTTAAGGATGGTGATACTCTCTGAGAAAGCTAGTTTTGTTATCCTATATTACCTTCCTCCGAAAAAGAAAGATCCAGGTGCCCCTTTGATTTCATGTGTTATCAGAGATTACACTTTTGACCATGCACTCTTAGATCTAGATGCATCCATTAGCCTAATTTTGACTTCTCTTTACAACAGGTTTGGTTTAGGTGAACTTCGACTTACCTCAATAACGCTACAGTTAGCGGACCATTCAGTCACAAATCCGTGAGGCGTTATTGAGGATGTTATTGTCAAGGTTAAGGACTTCTATTTTCCTATAAATTTCCTTGTCCTTGACAAGGATGTTCCTGAGAATTTAAGGAACACATCCATCATTCTGGGGCATTCATTCCTGGCTACCGCTAAGGCCAATATCACTGTGAGAGCGGTAGCATGGAAATTTCCTTTGGGGATCGAAAATTGAAACAAGACATTTTTAAGGCAATTAATAAATTTTAGGATTGTGGATTTATAGAGGAACTCGAGCGAGTTCATTTGAATATTGAGAAATGTATGGCTGTATATACTATTGAGAGTTTTTCCTGCACTAATGAACCCAACCCACAACCCTCCGTGGCAAACCTGCCACACTCTGAAGAGGTTGCTGATTATGTTCACTTTCAACCTCTTCCCCTTGATTGTCCTAATGGATCTTCATCAGCATGCTCCTTACCTTCCATCTTAGACCCACCCCAGCTCAAACTAAAACCATTGCCTGTGAGTTTGAAATATCAATTTTTAGGACCTAAGAAGATTCTCCTTATGATTATCAGTTCTAGATTGACTGAGCAGGAGATAAAATTGATGAAGGTATTAAAAGAACATAAAGAGGCAATTGGTTGGACCATCCATGACCTTAGGGGGATTGAGCCATCTTACTGCAAACACAGAATTTCCATGGAAGATGGATCCTACCCTTCTCGCTAGATGTAGAGGAGATTGAACCCTAATATGCGAGAAGTGGTCAAGAAGGAAATTATTAAGTGGCTTGATGTAGGAATCATCTATCCGATCTTGGATAGTCCATGGGCAAGTCCCGTGCAAATTTTTCCTAAGAAAGTCGAGATTATTATTGTGACTAACGAGAAAGGAGAATTTGTCACAACTCGTTCAGCTTCCTTCTGGAGATTCTGTATCGATTATAGGAAGCTGAACAAAGCCACCAAAAAGGATCATTTCCCTTTGCCCTACATTAATCAGATCCTTAAAAGATTAGCTAGGCAAACATACTTCTGTTTCCTAGAAGGTTACTCAGGATACAATCAAGTCCCTATCCATCCCAAGGATTAGGAAAAGATGACTTTCACCTATCCCTATGGAACCTTTGCTTTTTGTAGAATGCCATTCGGGCTTAATGTACGTGTGACTTTTCAAAGGTGTATGCTAGCTATTTTTTCTGACATGGTGGGAGAATTGATGGATGTTTTCATGGATGATTTCTCCATTTTTGGAGATTCATTTGAATCTTGCCTGGTTAATCTTGAATTGATCCTTAAAAGATGCATCAAAATAAGATTATTCCTTAGCTACGAAAAGAGTCATTTCATGACACAAGAAGGTATCATCTTCGGTCATGTAATCTCTGAACGGGGAATTAAAGTCGACAAAGCTAAGATTGATGCTATTTCTAAACTTCTTCCTCTCACATTTGTTAAACAAATCTGCCCATTTCTTGGTCATGTGGGATTCTATTGGAGGTTCATCAAGGATTTCTCCAAGGTTGCTTAACCTTTGAGCAACCTTCTCACCAAAGATACGCCGTTTGAAAGAAAGGAATACTATCGAATCACCAATAGCAAACCAGGAGAGTTTTTATTGATAATAATAAAAAATTGCTTACATAATCGAACCCCAATGCTGTATAAGACTCCAGCAAAAGTTTACAATATTATCCACATACACTGGGGTCTCCTGAAAAACACACTCATTTCTAGCCCTCCATACAACCCATAAAACAGCCACCATATGTAAACATGGCTTATTCCCATCCAAAAGACCACGCCATAAATTCTCCCATGTGGGTAAGGACTCATTGCATACTCTCTTCCATACATAATCTGTGATCGCGCAAGAAGAAAAGATATGAGTGCTAGAATCATTATGCATCCCACATAAATGACAAAATTGAGTGGGGGTACCCATCCTTCTGTGCCTCAAATCTCCAGTAATCAGGCCATCCCTTCTGCAGAGCCATAAAAAAATTTGTATCTTTAGTGGAATTTTTAACTTCCATAGCTTCTTCCCCATCTCGTCAGCTTCCGCCATCCTGGTGGACAATATCAATCTATCATAAGCAGCCGCAGTAGAAAATTTACCCTCCCATTTGTAAGTGTCATATTCATGGGGCATGGGTTTGAAGGCAGCAAGTTCTTGCATGAGACGTTCATGCTCTACAAGTGTTCTTTTTTCATGATTATTCCCCCCACCATAGTTGAATAGCCATTGCTCCGATTCCACGTCCTAATAATCAGATACCACAGCATTTTTATCTGAAGCCGCAGCATAAGCAAGAGGGAACCTATCTTTAAGCATCCCTCCATGTACCCAATTTTCCAGCCAAAACTTGAAGCTTTTTCCATCACCTAATACAGATTTGAAAAGGTTCCAATTGTCCCTCAGAGCACGTACCATAGAAGACCAAAAAGGGGAGGGTTTACGGGGGTTTAGACGATTAATCTCATCATTGGCAGTCCCATAACTGTCCTGAATAATTTTTGTCCAGATTTTTTTTTCTCCCTGCAGCAACCGAACAGCCCACTTCAATAGTAAAGCTTCATTGAATTCCTTCAGGGATCTAACACCCATACCACCCAGCTTTTTTGGGTTGCAAATTGATTCCCACTTCAAAGGTTGAAAAAAGGCCCCTTGATTAGAGGCCCCTTTCCAAAAGAATCTTTTTCGCATCACATCTAGTTTTTTCCAGATAGAATTTGGGGCTTTAAAGACTGAGAAGAAGAATACTGGAATCGAAGTTATGACGGAATTAAGCAGTATATACCTCCCCCCTTTTGGTAGGTATCTACTGCTCCAGCCCTCCAGTTTCGTGGCTACCTTTTCAAAGAGCAAGGACCAATCAGCTTTCTTCATCTTAGAACATTTCAAAGGTAGACCCCGATATTTAATAGGCAGTGGAACCACAGGTGTTCCCAAAATGGTGGAGATGTCATTCTGTGTCACACTGTTCATCCCAAAGCAGACCAGGGAGGATTTATTTCGATTCAGTCTGAGGCCAGAAATCTCTCCAAAAATTTTTACCATATGTAAAAGTGCTTGCGCTTCTCTCTTCCCCCCTTCCACAAAAAAAATAGTATCATCTACATATTGAAGTATAGGGGCTAGAGCCCTGTGAGTAGACATTGAGTACCCCCTTATAAACCCATCCATTGCCAATTTGTAGGCAAATCTAGCCAAAGTATCCACAGCAAGGTTGAAAATCAAAGGAGCAATAGGGCATCCTTGCCTAACTCCACACTGAGGCTGAATCCAGGAACGACATGGTTTACCATTTATCAGTGGGGAAAAAGTGGCTGTCGTAATACATCTCTTCACCCATTGAATCAACAGAGGTGGAAACTTCCTTCTTCTAAGAATCTCCTACAAATATGACCTGGAAATTGAATCATAGGCCTTGGAAAAATCGACTTTCCATAAAAAAGCCTTGGATTTTCTCCTCTGCCAACCCATTACCATCTCCTGCGCAACAATGAAGGATTCTTGTAAAGATCTCCCAGGAAGAAAAGCTGACTGAACAAGCATTATTAAATCTTTTAAAACCTCCCGCAATCTGTTAGCTATAACCTTACTAATAATAAGGTAGATGGAATTAGATAGTGCAATGGGTCTATAATCAGAGAAACTCTCCGCACTTGATTTCTTTGGAAGCAAAAATAGGTAGGATTTGTTCAACTTCTCAAATCCTGAGTTGCCCAGTTCAAACTCATGAATAACCTTTAAGACATCAACCTTAACAACATTCCATAGATCTCTGTAGAAAAATACCTGAAATCCATCCAGACCAGGAGCACCTTCATTATTTAGCTCTTTAATAGCTTTTAGTACTTCATGTTCAGTTATAGGGGTGACAAGCATGTTTCTCTGATCATCATTAACGCATGGGAAGTCCATTGATGCCATCCTCCAAGAGCCTCTTGGAGCAGCCTTGGAAGTTTCTTTAAAAAACTTACTTGCTTCAGTTCTGATTTCTCTAATAGAGGTAATAGTTCTCTCTTCAACTTTAATAGATGAAATAAGATTGAATCTCCTCCTAGCACTGGCCGCAAGATGGAAAAATTTCGTGTTCGCGTCACCCTCTTTGAGCCAAAGTTGTCTGGATTTTTCACGCCAATCCATTTCTGTTTTCAGATCTTCATCCCCCACTGCTGCTTGCATCTGCTACCTCAGCTACTGCTCTCGATGGTTCAAAGCTTGCCTACATTCTTTCAGATCTAGTTCCTTGATTACTGCCAAGGCTTCCCTCTGCTTCTGTTCTCTGATTAGGTTCACAGCCTGGCCATATTCCTTCAGCACTTCACGTAGTCCTGACAGCTTTGCAGCCAGCTGTTGTGTAGCAGTGCCTTGTTTTGCCACCACTGAGATACCATTTACAGAAAACCTTCTTCCCTAAACCAAGATCTCTTGAGTTTGAAGTATGATCCTGTGTCTAAATTTACCCCACTATCCCAAACAAGTGGAGTGTGGTCAGAGAAAGGCCTATCAAGGCTCATTACTGCTGATAATTGGTACCTCTCCAACAAACTAGGACTGCCAAAAAATCTGTCCAATTTGGAAACCTGTCCACTGCCATTCCTCCAAGTAAATTCCACACCACTGATGGGATATTCGGTCAATCCCATATTCTGCACAGCCAACTGGAATCCTGCCATAGAGCTGTCCACTCTCCCATCTGGGTTGTCATCACCTGATAGATAGCAATTGAAGTCACCCCTTAGCAGCCATGGGGTCTCTTGCACTCTCTGATGCATTGCAGATAGTTCCTCCCACAAGCCAACTCTGTCTGCAGTCACACAAGGACCATAAATGCATGATATAAACCATTCCATATCTCCTTGGGGAGATTGACATCTGCACGAAAGCAAATATCTATCGTGAATAATTTCAGTTACTGCTATGGACGACTTTCTCCACCAAAAGGTCAATCCGCCAGACCGTCCAGAGGCACCCTTAGCCACAACATCACTGCGGCCAAATTGCTTAAAACAATCCCATTCCCGACCATTCTCCAACTCCAAGTGTGTCTCTTGTATAAGAGCACAGTCAATCTCCCAATCAGAGAGATATCTACACAATGAAGTCCGTCTCTGTTTATTGCGCAGCCCACGCACATTCCAAGTCAACACTCTCATTCCTCATTGGAATGCCTCCCTTGGGTCATACAACCCACAAATTCGACCATAATAGACTTAGTAATATTCTGCTCCTCAATGGGGGGCAAGTTCTCCTTCCTTCTCCTTCTCAGCATATAGGGAGATCTACCCACACCTCTTTTCTGATTGGAGCCACTACCATACTTCAAATCAGTAGGAATAGAAAGCTGCAACTAGACTGGCTCTTTAGGCACCAGAACGCTTCATGTCCTGCCCACCTCTTTATTGTAATTCATCTCTGAATCTGTCATTGAATTTTCAGCAACCTCCAGACAACCATCATCTTTGATTATCATAGCTAGTCTACCATCATCAGCTGTAGCAACCTCTTCCATCTGATCTTCCTCAGCATAGGCCAGGTGATAGTCCTCCCTCTTTTTAGGCTCAGGGGCATCAGCAGGAGATGTCCTGCCACATCTGTCATTCTGTTTCCTCACCTCATTGTTGGCTCCAGACATCAGTCCTCCCTCAGATGACTTAACCTATCCACAATCAGTCTGCCCAGGCACCTGTCCAAGTACTGCTAGCTGAATCAGCCAAGAAGAGCCCCCACATCTAATAATGACCAAATCTGGAATTGAACCAGCATTGGTGACATCCACCACAATTTGTAGAGATCTAATGTCCCCCTCTCCAATCAAAATTTCAGAACCATCACATATGGATGCAAAACCTACAAGCATTTTAGAGACAACCCCCTTCAATCGCAGATGTAGCGGCAATCCAGAAATCTCGAGATGAATCCTCCTAGAGCTCACTCTTTGTGGAGGCCGATCAGGAAGAGCCCCATCAAATGGAGAAACCATTCTCCAAATCATAATGAAATCTTCAAAAGAGCTTGAACAAAATCGCAATCGCTCCACATCCAACATGCCTAAACCACAAACCAAGAAGCGAGATTGGGATAACATGGCTACCTTCCAACCTGCAAAAAGGAGATCTAAGGAGCATACAAGGTTCTGAAGTTTTTCTATCGACGGTTTGCCTGCCATGATCTCACCAATCAAAGCCCCCCTCAGCATAATCTCTGCAGACGAGATCTCTTCAGATGATGGGATCTCAACTTTGATTGAGTGCCTGCCCAAAATCGGCAGCGGTGGCAATTGGGTATCATTCTTAACCCTCCAGACAGGGTGCAAGACTACCCTCTTTTTCTGCAAAGGAATCCACCTAGGGCATGACTCGCGCTTATGCCCTTCACCCCTGCACGATAAGCAGATCAGAGGGTTTTACAAATCTCCGCCATATGTCCCCTTTGTCTGCATCTGAAGCAGAGAACGTCGCCGTTTGTCCTCCTCTAGGGTCATCTTCGAGCATTTTCAGACGACCTAAGGAACCTCTCCTGCCAGACCCGCTCCCTTCTCCTCCAAGCCCTCGATCTCCACATCCTCCATTCTCTTCCTGCTCCAGCCTCGAATGGTTCTGCCCTACTGTCGCCCTCCGCCCGACGCCGATCGCCTCCGCCCTCCTCTCTCTCATCTTCCCGCCCCTCAATGAATCATGTCGCAAGGCATTTGACTTTCTTAAAATAGCATCCACTTGTGCTCCGATGTTGCAACCACCGATCTAGACAACCCCATTTGAGATCATGACCAACACTTCTGATTATGCGGTCGGGGCTGATTTGGGTCAAAATATTGATAGAAAGCCCTCTGTCATCTACTACGCTAGCAAAACTTTGGACGAGGCCGAGAGGAATTACACTGTTACTGAGAAGAAATTGCTAGCTCTAGTATTTGCTTTAGAAAAATTCAAGGCTCATCTCTTAGGGACTCACGTCATAATTTTCACCGACCACTCGGCCTTGAGATATCTCTTGGCCAAAAAGGATGCCAAACCCCAGATCATTCGATGGATTCTTCTACTTCTAGAATTCGATCTTGAAATCAAAGATAAATCTGGGGCACAGAATGTGTTGGCGAATCATCTTTCGAGGCTTCTAACTGATTCTTCTCGTCTGGATATTCCGATTATGGATACTTTTTCAGATGAGAATATTCCAGCAGTTTCAGGTGTCCAAACCCCTTGGTTTGCAGACATAGTAAATTATTTGGCTATTGGTCAAATCCCCCAGGATTGGACCAAGCAACAACGGGATAGACTCAAATCTGAGGCCAAATATTACTTCCGGGATGACCCTGAGTTGTATCACTTTGGCTCTGATCAGATTATTCACCAATGTGTTCCTGAGAAAGAGTTTCAAAGCACACTTGAGTTCTGCCATGCATCTGCGTGTGGTGGACATTTCTCCAGGAAAAAGACGGCTGCAAAAATACTTCAATCTGGATTCTATTGGCCATCTTTATTTAAGGATGCCCAAGAATTCTCATGGTCGTGTTCCCGATGCCAGGCACTCGACAACATAACCAAGAGAGACATGATGCCTCTAAACCTCATTCTTCCCGTCAAAATATTCGACGTTTGGGGCATCAATTTCATGGGACCCTTCCTTCATTTGGACACCAGTACATTCTCATTGTTGCTGATTACATGTCCAAGTGGATCGAGGATATTCCCACTCGAACCAATGACTACAAGGTTGTCATTGATTTTGACAAGAAGAATATCTTCAGCCGATTTGGGATTCCAAGGGCCATCATCAGTGATGGTGGCACTCAGTTCACAAATGTCCAGTTCTATAATTTACTAGAGAAATACATGGTAAATCACAGAATGTCCATACCTTACCACCCTCAGACGAACGGACAGACCGAGATCTCTAATCGGGAGATCAAGAATATCCTATAGAAGATGGTTACGCCTGATCGAAAAGATTGGACTAAAAAGATTGATGATGCTCTTTGGGCCTATTGTATGGCATACAAAACGCCTATCAACATGTTACTATTTTGTCTACTGTATGGAAAGGCATGTCATTTACCCATAGAGATTGAAGATCGGGCATTCTGGGCGATTTTGAAATGCAACTTTGATTTAAGTTTGGTTGGAAAGACCAGGAAACTCCAACTACTGTGTTGGAGGAGATTAAAAATGATGCATACTAGAATGCCAAGATCTATAAGGCTCAGACCAAAGCTCTTCATGACCAACTGATATCCTAAAAGAGCCTTGAGCTGAACCAGAAGGTCTAGCTCTTTGATTCTCGACTTAAACTCTTTCCCGGCAAGCTTAGGTAAAAGTGGAATGACCTGTTCATCATCAATTGTATATTTCCAAATGGGGCCATTGAGATTTTTGACCTAAGGATAGGTAATTATTTTAAGGTCAATGGACAACGTTTGAAACCTTATGTTGATCGTGTTATTCCAGAACCCATCTCAGACAAGGTTGCTTTAACCTTAATGTGGTTTCTTTGGTTGGACTTCGCCTAACTGATGGCATTAAGCTCAACATTTGTATAGTCTAACTCAGAGCTGACCTGAACATCATGGAATACATGTAATATTTTATTCATTCTACCCTTCTCATACTTTTTATTTTCATTGAGGACATTGCATCAGCTAGGCATGGGGGGTGGATTCATTTTTGAATCATTTTTGTCAGCTCTATGGAATTCTTATAAATATTACTTATTTCTCTCTTTATTTATTAAAAAAATATTGAATTAGGAAAAGAATACTTGGGCATTAGGGTTTTTCAACCTTAGGGAATAATACAGTATGATCTAAACATTTAGACCCTTCAGGTCTTCGGGTGGATTTGCTTATCGAGTCCTCGCCATTCTAAATTTATTTCAAATTGGGTAAATAAGTTGGGGTGATAAGTATGTGACTTATCAGCTTGCCCTCTGATTTGAAAGGACTTTAAGTCTAAGCATCTACACACTATTTGCACCGACTCACTTTTCGACGATTTTAATGGAAATTGGGTAGCTAATGAACCTTCTAGGGTGATATGGATAGCAAGTTATCGTGGGTAACTACCCATTGGTTAGTTGTCTAAAGCCCAGTCACACAACCATTCTTTTCCTACTGCCTTTAAGTAAATATTAGATCAAGGAAGCCACCTACTTAGAAAAAAAAAATACAAAAAAAAAGAAAAAGAAATAGAAAAGGATAAAAGAAAAGAAAAGAAAAAAAAGAAATAAGCCACACTTCACTGCACGTGTATGGCTGGCAAGTTATCGTGGATAACAGCCTATTGGTCGGTTGTTCAGATCTCAGCTTAAGAAATGCACGTATAATTCCTAAACAATAGGAAGAAGCCGAGAAGTAGAATAAGCTGGGGAGATACACATTGAGTTCGCCCTTGTGTTGACCTCATAAAAATAAAAGTAGGGAGAAAGCTATCGGTCGAATAGATACACTTTTAGGTAGACCTACCTTTTAAGGTCACCTAGGGGCATAGAAACCCAAAGTCCGTTCTAATTGCTGATCAGTGAGTCTATCACATTTCACACATAAAGATGCTTAGAACTTAGAGTTCTCTTTGAGTCTTCGATGGGTTGAGTAGCCGTAGAAAGCTGCTCCGAAACCCTAAACTCAAAAATCTAAAAAAAAAATTAGAAATGAAGAAAAGAAGAAAAAGATCCTTCTTTAAATAAGGAGAGGGTTTGAGGTAGTCTACATTCTAGTAGACACCTGAGTGTTGTTGTGTCTCTGTAGTTTAGATCCTAGTTGAAATCCCTAAATGTTGAAAAATAACTTTTGCCCAAGAAATTTGATTCTAATTCTCTTATAAATAACATGTTGTTTTGGTAGGGACTAGCAAAAGATAGGAATGGGGGTGTGATGTAAACACATTTATATCACATAAATCATTTATTTATGCATGTTCTTAGGCACATAGTTGCATCATACATTATAAATATTGCATAACATGCACCATCTTGCATTTAGGTTAGATTGTATAAAGTTTAGGTTAATTTTCTCATTTTGTGGTCAGGTAACAAGGTGACATTTAATTGAGGCCTCGAATTGAAGATCCAACCATATGAATCTGATGAAGGCAACGAGTGGAGTTCAACGACTCCAAGATTGCCCCGATCAAACTCCCGTAGCATCAGATGCAGTATGAGAAAGATTATAGGTCAAGGCCCAAGGTGGTGCAAATCCATACCTTAGATGACAAATCAAACTACACGGATGGGCTCGAATTGACGATCGCAGCCCAACGACGTGAAAATTGGTTCAATCCGACATCCGTGGCATCACCTACGAGCATATGAAGATGTATGGCCAAGATGGCACCACGTGACACCATTTTAGCCCCCCAAACCAACCTAGCTAAAAGAGCGTGGACCAGCCAATCCCTCTCCCTCCTCAACCACGTGATCAGATCTAGGCATGAGAGTGCACGCCTTAAACCAAAGCTCACATCAAAGGGCAGCTTGGCACAGCAGGCGAACGCCCTTCCACGGAGCTGAGTCATGGGTTCGAAGCCCTGCACATCTCAAATCAAAGGCTCGGGTGTGGAGCATCCAAATCTGGCCGTCAGATATTAATTGGGCGACGGTGAAGCTGTCAATGTGGCTGGACAAGATTGCATGAGTGATGCACGCGCGATCGGACATGCAACTACATGTGCAATCGTACGTGCAGACATTGGGCCTGTTGAAGAGGAGTGGGCGCGATGCATTTTAAGCCGTCCGATCGTAAGAGCGCATCTTTGTACGGTGAGCATTGAGCATATAGGAGAAGAAGAGGTGCGGGCGGGCGTGCACTAAGCCCACGTTCATGGCTTTAGTGATGAATAAATCCATCACCAAAGACCCTGACATTAATGTTTTAAACATGAGTTGACCTGATTGCCCCTTCATTCTTCACCTAATAAATTCATCCCTTCCTTCACCTCTCTCCCTCTCCAAAGCTCTAAAGAAGCATGTTCCAAACTTGAGATGCTCCTCTAAAGTTAAAATAAAAATTTTGTCTACTTTTCACCCTGTTCGTGGAGCTCTCGTGGTCATCTTCTCAACCATGTTCGGGAAGTGGATCCTATGATGACGATATCTTGCCTCACCCTCGGTTCACTAAAGACCCTAACATTAATGTTTTAAACATGAGTTGACCTAATTGTCCCTTCATTCTTCACCTATAAATAGCCCTACGACCCCTACACTTTCTTCATCCCTTCCTTCACCTTTCTCCCTCTCCAAGGCTCTAAAGAAGCTTGTCCCAAACTCGAGGTGCTCCTCTAAAGTTAAAATCAAAATTTTGTCCACTTCTCGCCCCGTTTGCGAAGCTCCCATGGTCATCTTCTCACCCCCGTTCAAGAAGTGGGTCCTGCGATGACGACGTCCTACCTCACCCCTGATTCTTCCCACTTCATTCTCCATCTTCCATATCTGCTCTACATCTTCTAGGCATCACGTATTCCGACTTGTCCTCCAAGCAGCCAACGAGGAGGATAATTTCTCACCTCCCTTCCCTTTACTGCTTTCTAGTATAGATTTACCACTTTCTAGTTGTAATATTTCTAGCTTTCTAGTTGTAAAAAGAATCTCTATTAGAAAAGTGTTTTGTTTTCTCTCTCTCTTTCTCTCACTCTTTCTTTAGTATAGTATCAATTCATTATGATTATCCCATCTTAAAACCAAAATTACACAGAAAAAATATAATTGTGTATTGTGAAGCAACGTAGCCACTCTGTGTTCGACTTGGAATTCCTTTTGAGTTTTGGTAAATTTATTTGTTGACGAATATTCTCACAAATTACGCTACAACGACGGGTTTTCCAAACTCAATCTTTTTGCGACTATTTTCCACTCCAACAATGGGTACACATCAAATTAGCCTAAAATGTCTATTTATGAATGTTCTTATTGTCATAGAAGCATCATGCATTATAAATATTACATAACATGCATCATCATGCATTTAGGTTAATTTGTATAAGTTGTATAGTAATTCGCCTCTTTTTGCGGCCAGGAACAAGACAATATTTATCGGGGCCTCGGATTGAAGATCCAACCATATGATTTGATCAGGGTGTGTAAAATCCATACCTTAGATGACAAATTAAATCGCACGGATGGGTTCGGATTGATGATCGCAGCCCAGCAATGCGAAAATCGACCCAATCCAACATCTTTGGCACCTCATATGAGCAAAAGAAAATGGATGGCTCAGATGGCGCCATGTCGAGCCATCCAAGCCACCCATGGTCATAGCAACCTCCTCTTTCATCAACATGAACCTAATCTCCACCGTCAGATCATCATCCAACGGTGGGGAGCATCTGTGCATAAATTCAAGATCTACACCATCCACACTTGCAAAACGGTGGTTGAGCACCTTATCAAAGCACGGAGGCTGAGCGTTTGAATGCTAATGCACCTTAAATGAAGCGTGTGAGTAGGCACAGCTATATTCAACTATCGATGCGCAATTAAGCGACTATGGAGGCAAGATGTGGCAGTGTTGGATGCTAAAGCGAGCACATGCGCATGTTGACATGAGCGTTCATATGCAATCTGACGTGTGAGCAGAGGTTAGGATGTCCAGATGCATTCTCTATTGTCTGATGGAGATTTAAGCGCACAATCTGAAGGTGCAGAGAGGATGGATCTGAGCCATCTGTTGCTGATCAAGCGGTTGAGAGCATGCAACCCTTTGCATGTGACAAACGACTGAAGGAGAGAAGGTGCACAACGTGGCCACACGAGGATGCTTGGATCTTCAATGCACGGTCGAAGATGAATGCGTGGCTTTAGAGATGTGCATCTACAGTGATGCACATATTTGTAAGTAAAGGTAGCATAGTTAATTTTTGAAAGATAAAATGCCCTTTTTGTCCCCATGTATACAAATATATAAAGGCCCTACACCCTCCACTTCTTCATCATCCCTTCCATTATCTCTCTCTCTCTCTAAGAGCTAAGAACTCAAGTTATAAAGGTAGCTCTAGTGATCCCAAGCTACGGGAAGCTCCGCCAGAGTTAAAAACAAAATTTTCCACCTCACACCCCCTTCGCGGAGCTCTTATTAGCTGTCTTCTCGCCTCCATTCCAGAAGTGGATCCCGTGACGCCGATGCCCTACCTCATCCCCTGGTCTTCCCAATCCACCCTCCATCCTCCGTCCTCCATCTTCTCTCTTCTTCCAAGCATCGTCCATCCGACTCATCCTCCAAGCAGTCGTCGAGGAGGATAACTTCTCACCCACTTCTCTTTATCGCTTTCTAGTTGTAGTTGTAATGGCATTACTTTTATTATAAAAGTTGTTTCTCTCTCTCTCTCTTTCTCTCTCTCTCTAGTTTTATTGTTTATATTGCAACTAGGATAGCATCATTGTGAATGTCTCCTTTATAAACAAAAATTATAAAAAAAATATAACTACGGATTTAGAATCGACATAGCCTCTTCATGTTTGACTTGGGACTCACCAAAATGTTGTTTAAATTATCTATTTCACAGATTTTTACGCGACTACAATGACAAGGTTTTCAAACTCAAACTTTTTGCATAGAAATTGCAGTAAATAAGGGGCCTAATTGTCAAACGACTTAAGCAAGCAAGGGTTTGGCATAATTAGTGGCCTTTGAGACATGCTCCCCCTGCTTCGCCAGCCCAACTTAACCAGCTTCTAGATTAAGGACAACACAAAATTCATGTTGTGGTTTGTATATTTCTCACATCTTAGGTTCTTAGGACACGCAACTTTATGATAGGCTTATATTGTTGTGCTGTAGGATTCTATTCTCCAGTCCTTCCGACCCCTTCCTAGTTTATGCTTGGAAGGTCATTGAATCCCCGATTGGAAGGGCCATTAGAGCATTTTAGGAGGCGTAGGTTAAATTTTAGTCAAGTAGATCCCATGACTGGTCAACCACCTTCGAATCAACATGAGATGCTACAAAGGCAGCTGGAACAATTGCAGCAAATGCAAGAATGGTTCTAGAGATTGTATGGTCAAGGTCCTTAGCCATTGAAGGATTTTATGATCCTTCAAATTATAGAGAATGTCTCAGTGTCTAGATTCTAGCTAGTGACATGGAAATCAAGCCCAGGTTTTAAGCCTAATCAAACATTTTCATGGGCTTAGCTTTGAAGACCTGTTTCAGCATTTGGACGACTTGACCACTTTGGTCCAAACGAACAAAGCATGAAATGTGGACGAGGAGTAGATGATCACGAGGCTTGTCCCCCACTCTCTCAGGGATAAGGCCCCACATTGGTATCGAATGATTGGGAGGTCGATAGCTATCTAGAATGATCTCAAATTGGCTTTCTTGAAGAAATTGTTCCCTATTGGGCATACCAATGCATTACGACGGTCAATTATTACTTTCATCTAGCGGCTGAGGGAATCGCTTCATGGTGCCTAGGAGAGATTCTAGGATCTGTTCTGAAAGTATCCACACCACGAGGTGCTGAAATGGTAACTCATGTAAATTTTCTATAGTGGGTTGACTGAGAAACTCCGTAATCACGTGGACACTTCTTACGGAGGCAATGTCCTCAACAAGGATGCAAATAGTGCGCATGACTTGTTTGAGGAAATGAGTGAGAATCCTATCAATCATGCCTCCATGGACACTTTTAACTAGTCCCAGCAACCCAGATCGAATGCTAATGAGGTCTAGGACTCTCATTCATTCCATATGGAATTGATTTGCAAGAAACTTGATAAGCTGGACTTGGTTATGAAAAGAATGGAAGAGTGGATGCCTGGAAACTTTGCAACTACTTCTTGGCCCACTCAATCCTAGAATTCAGGATTCCATTCTTCATGAGCTCCTTCTGGATGAGAGTTCGTAAATCAATTGGAAATGGTTCAACCTATGAGCCAGCAGTACTCGGAACCAAACAAGTTCCAAACTGGGGCCTTTCATCCCACTTTCTTTGATCCTTCTCCCTCTTTCCCACCATCCTCGCCCTATGAGGATGTGTATGCTGTACAGGAGAATGTTAGGTCTAACCCATATTCGAACTCCTATAACCTAGGTTGGAGGAACCACCCTGACTTCTCTTAAAGAAACCTAAGGCAGCAGACCCAAATCCGACACAACAATTATGCACCACAAAGACCAATGGGTCAGGGTGATGTTTACACTCAACTGCCCTCTAATCAGGTCAATCAGCCGATGTGGAATGCCCATCAATCCGTAGGGCAGGCTAATCTAAACCGTTAAATTGTGGAAATGCAATGATCCATACTCCAACTCATGCAGTAAATAAGAACCTTGCTGGATAACTTGCAATCTGGGCTCATTGCTAATACCCGACAACCCAGATATCTGTCGTCTCAACCTGTATCGAACCGTCGTAAGATACAAAATCAAGGCAATCATGCCTAAGGGTATAGGAATCAAAGGGACCCCTACGTACATGCACAGGTGGTTGAGTAGAGTCCTTCTGCTTCTTCATCCAATCCTGGATATCTGGCTAATCAAGCCCTTCCCTATCTTTCCTAACCCTCCCCAAGACCCAATCCTGTATGCTTCTGCAAACACTATCACCTTGAGGAGTGGAAGGCAAACCCAAGATCCTGAACTACCCTCTTCCAATCAATCAAACCCTGGTGAGCCTGAGGAAGGAAAGAGAAAATAGAAGAAACCAAGGATTACGACATCGAACCTAGTGATTTTACTCATGTACCATTCCTTGAAGCCTTGTTAAAACCTGAGCACTTGAATATATTCAAGAATGTCGAAATCAATATTCCACTCCTCGATGCTATTAAGCATATTCTGACTTATGCTAAATTCCTGAAGGATTTATGCACTCAGAAGCGTAAGCCAAAGGAATCAACCTCGAGGAAGGTGATATTCTCCAACCAGGCTTGTTCTGTTATCCTGCATCACCTTCCTTAGAAAAAGAGAGATCCAGGTGCCCCTTTGATTTCATGTGTTATCGAGGATTACACCTTTAACTAGGCACTCTTGGATCTAGGTGCATCCATAAACCTAATTCTGACTTCCCTGTATGAAAAGTTTGGATTAGATGAACTCTGGTTGACCTCAGTAACACTACAATTAGCAAACCATTTTGTCACAAACCCAAAAGGTGTTATTGAGGATGTTATTATTAAGGTAAAAGATTTCTATTTTTTTGTAGACTTCCTTGTCCTTAACATTGATGTATTTAATGAATTGTGGAACACACCCATCATTCTGTGTGCCTATTCCTAGCTACTGCTAAGGCCAACATAAATCGTTAAAGTAGCAGTATGGAGATCGCCTTTGGGGATAGCAAACTAAAGCTCCATATCTTTAAGTTGATTAACAAATTTGAGGATTGTGGATATGTTGAGGAACTCGAGGATAATGATCTGAACATTGAAATTGGCATGGTTGTTACCATTCTCTAGGATTCTTCCCGCACCAATGAACCACAAACTTCTGTGGCAGACTGATGACTCTATAATGTTTAGTGTTAATATTATCAATTAGAGTCAATTTTGGAGATACTTGTGAGATAATGACATATTATAATGGGCTTGGGAGCGTTGTATGCATATTGCATGATCTTTACATTTTAATTACTTAGAATGAATTTTTAATGATCATGTGCAAAATTCTATTTTGAAACAGGTCTCAGATGAGCTATCAGACCATACAGATGAATCCAGATCAATGCATGGAGTCCAATGGACTCGAAATCACTTCGATCCAGCCTTCATAGCTCCCACAACAAGCTCAAGAAATATCAACGTCCAGGGGGCAATGCAACATCCTTACGGGTCTGGAATGAAAAATCCGACTGTACGGATGGATCTGGAGTGATAATCATACTCTGGTAGCGTGGGAATCATCTTTGATATATTATTTGCATCATGATTCTCTAACGTTATTTTTTCTCTCTCTTAATCTCTCTCTCCCTATCTCTCTCTTTCTCGTTCTTTCCTTTTGAAAGTGAATCAAAAGTGATATTTTTGTGATACGAAAGCTATTAGCAGATTCAATACTTTGCCTCCTTGTATTCAACACTTGGACTCACATCCAATTATGCAAATGCGTTCGACATATGTCAGTTTTTGGCACCGTTACCGAGGAGGCAACAAATTTCTTATTCACTTTCATTTTCTTGGTCATTATTTATACTTGTGTTATCTAACTTGCTCTTCTCTCCCTTCTTGTGGTTGCAGGAACCTCGTGCATTGGCAATGGGAGGAGAACGAGCTGGGTTTGATCAAAGGGAGTGCAAGAAGAAGACCGCCATCAACCTAAAGGTTTGATCTTGTATTCCAACGATCCAAAGGTAACTTCTCATCTTTGGACCAAGAAAAATTATGGTGTGTTAAAAAAAACCCTCTCATTTGTTTGTCGAAGAAAAACACCACCATGAAGTACACAACCCGATAATTTTGCAATATGATTTTCTGGATTCAGGTTGAGGACAAAATTTAAGGATCTTAAACACCTCTAAAAATTTTGATAAAAATGTCAGAGGTGTTCCTTCCAGTAGAAGAACTACCCGTCAAATTTTCAAGCCAAACTTTTTGTGATTTGGTCATTGGAAATTCTCTACTGGAAGTGCGCAAGGTTGTCCTAAGTTCTAGAGATCTGTAGGGTGTTCTTACTGCTGTGAACTCCACACAGCTTAGATTTGTGAGAAATTTATATTTTGAAATTCTCTACACTTCATCTAAAGATCATTTTTTCATTTGAGATTGATTATTGCTTGTTCTGATCAAAATCTTAAACTTGCACACTGATCTAGAAGTTTTGGACAGATTGACCCCCTCTTGAAAAAATGTGAATTTGGGTGGTCTATCATCCTTAAAAAATTCCAAAATTAATTTTGTTGAAAAGATCATTTGATTTTCATCAGGATAGGGTTATTGCTTGTTTTTATTGGATCCTTCTTAACAAAATCTCAAAAAAAAGAGATTCATTGAGTAGAAGACGCACACCCTAGGATCTTCCTCACTAGGGAGCTTTTAACTTTATAGCCACACCAACGGCCTTAAGGAAAATCAATCTTCACCAACTGTGTGACTATACATTTGTGCCTTTTTTGAATGCGTAAACAAGTGAAACTTTAAAAGCCACTAAAGAAAGATTCAAACCCTAAAAATCACACATCTCAATCATGCTTGCTAAAGAACACTTGTTTTGGTATTGGGTCCTTGCACTCAATTGTGCACACTTAATTCGCTCATCCCTCTACTTCTTCCAACCCATGGATTTTAATGCTTATCCATCCAACCCAAACTATCCCCAACAAGATTTGTATTCTTACCCAAGTAGATCGTATCAACAGTTTACTTAGGATAACTAGCCACCTAGTTGGGGATACAATCGAAGATCTGATTATCTTAAAGACCCTTCTTATCCCAACTATCCCAATCTCACTCAACCTGCACCAACTTCCTATTGGGTACATCCAACCCAACAACCTAGGGTTACGATCCAAACCTTGGGGATCCTTACCTTGATTCTCCTTATGATGACTCTTCTTCTAGGTTCTGCCCACCCACTAATCAATCTAATAGGACCTACACTCTAGGAGAACACCAAGGCCCCTACCCATCCCAAGACCTTAACCAAGATAGGTCTTCCAAATTCAAGGATCTCTCCTACTTGACTTATGCATTGGAAGGGATTCTAGAAAAGTGGAAATCAAAGGATGATCATAAACCTAGGTAAATCAAGAATGATCAAACTTTGCTTTGGACTACTAATGAAGAATCCAACTAGGAGGTGGACTTGGAACCTCAATTATTCTAGAGTAGGACTAAACAGAAAATGGTTCCTCTTGAAGAATTGGACCCTAAAAATGATAGAATAGAGGACCCACACAAGAACTTAAATCCTAGTACGGACTTTAGCACACATCCTCAACCATACTCTCCCAACTCTGATTTAAATACTAAGGAGAAAGTCCAAGGGAAACCTAATGACACCTTATCAGTTCTTGATAGCCTTTAGTTGGAGTTACAATGACAGAATCAAGAATTGATTAAAGGGCAACAAGCCATGATGGATATGTTCCAACAACTGGAGGAAGAGGGCCAAAGAAAATTGTTGAAAACAATTACTCTTACTGAATCAAGGAAGCAAGGCCCCGTAATGATCAATTGGACTACACCTAGTTGCCCAAAATTGGTTTAATCCACCATTGATATGTCTCCATTGTTGGAAAAGTCATTAGAGAATGTCAGTAAGGATTCCTTGGGGAAGGTTGAGGGTAAAAATTAAAAGGAAACTAAGAATTTGGGGGATGATGTCTTTGAATCCAAATGTAATCTTCCCAAGGAAAGTGATTTGGTGGAAGAGACATCCAAAATTGAATATGGGGAGTGGGATTACAATTTTGAAATAATTGATTTTGAATCATTTGAAATCCCCATCACAAGTTTAGAGGAGGGCCAAGGGAAAGAATCTGAGTTAGAGGATGAGATTAGCCCTACCTTTAATACAACCTCAAAAATTGAGTCTGATAAGAAAGAGGTTGAAGATAATATTCTTGGGATCACGGAATGGGAGGGAATAAGCAATGAAACTCTAGTTGAAGAAGGGATGGATTTTTATTTGGAGAGAGACCTCATGCTTGATTTTAGGGCCTATTCTGAAACTCTTGATTTTGTTATATGCACTATCAAAATTGAAATCCCGCAACCCAAATGCACTGGAATTGATATACCTCTAGGGGATTACAACTTTAATGGGACACAAGCTGATTACAAAACCTACGTCTTTAGTGTTTGGCATTTTATATTCGGGTTATGCTTATCCAAATCAACTTCTCTACATGCCTGCAGACTAAGAGAGGAATAGACAGGGCATGCATGGTACACCATTTGTAGGGTTCCCGTCCTTTAGGGACGGGACTCCACCGCAACCTTATTTGCATCTACAGACTTCAGACTCTGGGTCAAGATGATTTTGTTTTCACCTCCTTGACCCAGACCAATCTTGTTTATGCATCATGCCCAGCTGAAGGCACTAAACTCAGAGCTTCTTGGGAGGCAATCCAGAGGATTCAAGCTGACCAGATTCATTATTACAACTCAAGTGATTTCTTTCCTTACTCCCTTGCAAACATTTATTTTTCCAATGAGGACATTGTCCAACTTAAGCATGAGGGGGTGGTAATTCATAGGATCTGAGTACAAAATTGTCTGCTTGAACTAATTTTATTTTATTTTATTTTTTATTTATTTATAAAAAAAAGAAAAAAATGAAAAATTAAGAAAATAAAACTTAGGTATTAGAAGCTTGTCGACTTTAGGAAATGATACATTAAGAACCTAATCGCTAAGACCCTTCAGGTCTTCGAACTTAATCAGTCCGAGTGTCCACTAAAATGTGAACTTGGTCTCGGGACCTCGCCACCTTAATGTATATTAATCTGGCCAATAAAGTAGGGTGATAAGTATATGACTTATCAACCCACCCTCTGATTTAAGGAGATTTTTTGTCTAAGCATCTACGCATGTTTTGCACTGACTCACTCATCGGTGGTTCTAATGGAAATTGGGTAGCTAATGAACCTTCTGGGGTGGTATGGCTGGCAAGTTGTCATGGGTAATAGCCTATTGGCAGATTTTCCAGAGCCCAACCACAGGACCATTTTGCTTCACAACTGCCTTTAGGTAAATCTTAGATCAGGAAAGCCACCTACTTAAAAAAAGAAGAAGAAAATAGAAATGGAGAGAAGAAAAAAAAATAAAAAGAAATAAATCACACTTCACCATACGAGTATGGCTGACAAGTTGTCATGGGTAACAGCCCATTGGCCGGTTGTCCAGATCCTAGCTCATAAAATGCATAAGAATTGCAAAACACTTAAGGGAGAAGCAGGGAAGTAGCATAATCTAGGGAGATATACACTGGGTTCACCCTTGTGTTGACCCCACAAAAATAAAAAGTAGGGAGGAAGCTACCGGTCAAATAGATACACCTTTAGGCAACATTTTTTTCTTTCGGGTTACTTAGGGACGTAGAAACCCGAAGTCCATTTTAATTGCCATTGAGTGAGTCTATCAGTATCATAATAAGATGCTTAGTACTAAAAATACTTTTCGAGGCTTGGATGGATTTGGTAGCTGTAAAAAGTTACCCTGAAATCCTCAATGCCAAAAATCCAAAAGAATGAGAAGACGAAAAGAAGAAAATATGTATTTGCTTCTATATAAAATAAGGCGAGGACTCGGGTGATAGGCATTTTGGCAGGCAACCCGGGCACTGTTGAGTCTTAGCAAGTTAGGTTCTTAGTAGAAATTCCCTCCTATTGACAAGCAACTTCTACCTAACCGATCAATTCCTAACTTTAGCTATAAATAGCATTTAGGTCAAACCTTGCTAAAGACTAGCAAGGGGTGGTAATCGTATGGGTTTTGCATGTTTGGAATCAGGGTTACGAGTAACCCATCATCGTAGCTGCAAAACTCATGATTAAAAAAAATTTATACCGAAACTCCAAGGGAGTCGCGGGTCAAACACAGGGAGGCGACGTTTACTTTGTATGAAAATTGCGCTTCGATTTATTTATTTTTGGTGTTTTAGGGTTTTGTTATTTTTTTGTTTTTTAAATAAAATGATAATCAATCACAAGAGAGAGATAGAATTGAATCTAATATATTGCATGAATGTCAATCACAATAATATAAAAAAACATAAAAAGAGAGGGAGGTGAGAAGAAATCTCCCGAAGTGGCTATTTGGCGAGATGACAGTGCCTGGCTAAAGCTCAAATGAAGGAGGTGAGGAGCGAGATGACAGGGGTGAGATGCAGGACATCGGGTAGAGGAAAGCTTCAGCGTGGCTCCAAAATGGAGGTGAGAAGGTGAAGATGATCTACTACTAGAATGGAGGTAGGAGGATGGCTCCAAGGTGACCTATGAATTGGGATGGGAAGATAGAGGAATATTTGGTGAGGTAGAGGTTCGCTACACTAGTAGGAGCCTTAGGAGCTTGAGAGTAAGCTCTAATGGAGCATTGGTAGGTTTGCTAGAGCTTAGGAGTAGGTGGGAGTAGAGTAGGTAGAGATGGCTTGAAATGGAGGGGGTGTAGGTCCTTTTATAGTTGATGAAAAGAGGTTAGAATAGGCATGGGACCATTAGTGACCTCCAAGCCGTTGCTGGAAGTGTCGCTGTAGGAAGCTCATGCCTGATCATGCCCACAACTGGCCTTTCCGGCATACGAATAATTAGCTATGGTTGTAAGCGTCGCTGTAGGTCCAGCTTAGGCGTCTTTGTAGGCTAACACCAACCAGGCACGCGTCGACCCCATGCACGCTATGCTGTCCCCCCTCATGTGCGCGAATTGCAAGGCGGTCCTGCCTGGAGTGCATGCTAGCATGTGTTGGCTTGTGCACACGTGCACTCTGTTGGTGCATGCTGGCACTGCGCATGCACTGGCTAGATTGAGAATGGGAGGGGGTGCTGCGGGGATTCGATCCCACGCCCCTCCCCTGTGAACCTATGCTCCCACTGTTCCGCAACGTCTATGGGTGTCTCATAAAGAGGAGTTGCGGTCATGTCACTTGATGGGTGGCCTTTGGAGATGTGGCAGGCGGCTTTGGGCACTCCAGATGGTGCCACTTGGTACCATCTAGACCGTCCACCCTTCATTGCTTGCAAAGGATGCCACGGTGCTCAGTTCGAGGTGATTTCTATGTTGTCGAACTGCGATTGTCGCTCTGGATCCATCCATACGGTCGGATTTTTCATCCGAAATCCATAAGGATGTTGCATTTCCTCCTAGCCATAAAAATGAAGGAATTAATATACAAAATATACAACTATCCTAAATGCCATGCAATGGATATGCAGTATTTATAACATGACAGCAATGCTAAGCTTAGGAACTATCATAAATAAGCATTTTGTAATGAATTCATGTATTTTTATCATATCCCCATGCTTACTTTTTGCTAGTCCCTAGCAAAATTAGCCTAAATGCTATTTATAAAAGTAGAATTAGGATTCGGTCTCTTAGGTATAATTTGTTGGTTGTTTTAGGAACTTTCAACCCAAAACCAGGATACAAAGACTCGACAATGCCCGGGTGTGTGCCAGAATGTAGGCTATCCAAGCCCTCGCCATATTTGAGAAGAGAAGATACAAAAAAATTTTCTTATTTTTCTTCTTTTCTAATTTTTTTGTACCTTTGGAGTTTGAGAGTTCTGGAATAACTTTTTATGGCTACTCGGCCCACACAAGACTCGAAAAGGACTCTGAGTGCTAAGCATCTAATGAAAAGAGTGAAAGAGTCACTAGGCGACTGTTAAAACGGACTTCAGGTTTCTACGACCCTCGGTGACCTTGACTAGAGGTTTATCTTTTCGAACGGTAGCTTTCTCCCTACTTGTTTTATTTATGGGGTCAACACAACGGTGAACCCAGTGTATATCTCCCTGGTTTATTCTACTTCCCTGCTTCTTCCCAAAGTTTTTTGGGAATTATTGTACTTTTTTTTTGTGAGCTGGGTTTTGAACAACCGGCCAATGGGTTGTTACCCACGACAACTTGCCAGCCATACTCATGCAGTGAACTGTGGTTTTTTTTATTATTGATTTTTTTTTGCTTTTTCTATTTTTTTTGCTTTTTTGTATGAAGTAGGTGGCTTTCCTTATCTAAGATTTACCTAAAGGTAGTACAATGAAAATGGTCTTGTGACTGGGCTCTAGACAACTGGCTGATGAGTTGTTGCCACCGACAACTTGCCAGCCATAGCACCCTAGATAGTTCATTAGCTACCCAATTTCGGAAGAAACCATTGAAAAGTGAGTCAGCGGAAGAAAAGTGTGTAGATGCTTAGGCTTAAAGTCCCCCCAAACTAGAGGGTGGGTTGATAAGTCGCATACTTATCATCCCAAATTATTTACCAAATTAAAATGAATTTTAATTGGCAAGGACTCGAGACTAAGTCAACATTTGAGTGGACACCTGGGCTAATTAAGCACGAAGACCTGAAGAGTCTAAGTATTTAGGTCTCGAAGTATCAATTCCTAAAGTTTGTAACTCCTAATGCCTAAGTTCCCGTCTCCTAATTCTAAAATTTTTTTTAATAGAATCAAATAATAGGAAATTACTGTTACAACTAACAAAAAGATTATAAGATATATCCACCCCCCATGCTTATCTATTGCAATGTCCTCATTGTTAAAAATGAAAGCATGCAGGAGAGTAGAAGTAGAAGAATAGCACCTGGTTTCCATGAGACTCTGGTCAGCTTGGAACAGTCTTTACATGTGCTAAGTTTAATGCATTCAGCTAGGCAATGATTGGCCCGTGGTGGTTAAGGCAAGGTAAGAGCAACCTTGTTCGAGAGGGGTTCAAGGAGCCCATAGTCAATAAAGTGTTTTAGATGCTATCTATTGACCTTAAAGATATTACCCATCTTTGGATTAGAGATTTCGATGGCCCCATTAGGGAAAATCCACTCAATAATGAATGGGCCATCCCACTTAGACCAGAGTTTTGTGGGGAAAAGCTTCAATCGAGAATCGAAAAGCCAGACCTTCTAGTTCGGCTCAAAGCTCTTATATGAAATCACTTGGTCATGGAGAGATTTGGTCCTTGCCTTATAGATTCATTCATTTTCATATGCATCATTTCGAAGCTCCTACAACTTAGATAGTTGGAGTTTCCTGGTTTTCCAGGCCAACTCAAGGTCAAAATTACATTTCTTGATGGCTGCAAAGGCACGGTGTTCAAGTTCTACAGGTAAGTGACACACCTTACCAAACACAGACGGAACAGAGACATTCCGATAGGCATTTTGTATGCCATACAGTAGGCCCAAAAAGCATCATCTAGCTTTTGGGTCCAATCCTTCCTATCAAGCCTAACAGTTTTCTGCAAAATGTTTTTGATCTCCCGATTGGAGACCTCGACCTGTCTGTTCGTCTGAGGGTGGTAAGGTGTGGAAATTCGATGATTCACCCCGTATTTTCCCAGTAAATTCCAAAATAGGGCATGAGTGAAATGTGTGCCACCATCACTAATAATTCCCCGAGGAACCCCGAACCGACTGAAGATATTTTTCTTCACAAAATCGATGACCACCTTGGGGTCATTGGTCCAAGTGGGAATTGCCTAAATGCATTTGGTCATGTAATCAACAGCGACCAGAATATACTGGTGTCCAAATGAAGGAGGGAAGGGTCCCATAAAGTCAATGCCCCAAATGTCGAAAATTTAGACGAAAAGAATTGGGTTCAGGGACATCATATCTTTCTTAGCCATGTTCCCGAGTGTCTAGCATCGGGTGCATGACTTTGAGAATTCCTGGCCATCCATAAATAATGACGGCTAATAGAATCCAAATTGCAAGATTTTTGCTGCCATCTTTTTCCTGAAAAGGTGTCCACTACACGTAGATGTGTGTCAGAACTCAAGTATGCTATGGAACTCGATTTTCGGGATGCATCGATGAATAATATTTGGCCTCAGACATAATTAGTGAGGGTAGAATAGGCATGGGACCATTAGTGACCTCCAAGCCATCACTGGAAGTGTCGCTGTAGGCAGCTCACTCCCGCTCACGTGCACAGCTGGCCTTACTAGGGTGCAAATAATTAGAGACGATTGTAAGCATCGCTGTAGGTCCAGCTTAGGTGTCGTTGTAGGCTGGTGCCAACCAGGCACGCACCCACCCCATGCGTGCTACATTGTCCCACCTCATGCACGCGAATTGTACGACAGTCTTGCCTGGCGTGCGATCGTACGCACTACTAGTGCATGCTAGCGCTGCACATGCGTTGGCAGGATTGAGAATGGGGGGGGTGGGGGGATTCGAACCCATGCCCCTAGCTTGTGAACTGACACTCCCACCATTGTGCCACGTCCATGGGTGTGTCGCGAAGAGGAGTTGAAGCCGTGCCGTGAGGACGGGCTCTCAACGGTTGGATTTTCATCCAATAGTTGAAATCACTTGATGGGTGACCTTTGGAGATGTGGCGGGTGGCTTTAGGTGCTTTAGATGGTGCCATGTGGCACCATCTAGACCATCCACCCTTCATTACTTGTAGATGATGCCATGGTGCTCAGATCAAGGTGATTTCTACGTTGTCAGACTGCAATTGTCGCTTCGGATCCATCCGTATGGTTGGATTTTTCATTCAAAGTCCTCAAGGATGTCGCATTGCCTCCTGGCCATATAAAATGAAGGAATTAATATACCAAACATACAACTATCCTAAATGCCTTGCAATGGATGTTATGTAGTATTTATAACATGATATGCAATGCTAAGCCTAGGAACTATTATAAATAAGCATTTTATCATGAATTCATGTGTGTTTATCAGGTGAGCATGGGGGTATGATGACTCTACAATGTTCAGTGATAATATTACCAATTAAAGTCAATTTCAGGGATACTTGTGCGATAATGACATATTATAATGGGCTTGGGAGCATTGCATGCATGTTACATGATATTTACATTTTAATCACTTAGAATGAATGTTTAATGGCCATGTGCAAAAGTCTATTTTGAAACAGGTCTTAGATGAGCGGTTGGATCATATAGATGGATCCAGATCGACGAACGGAGTCCAACGAACTTGAAATCACTTCGATTCGACCTTTGTAGCTCCCACAACAAGCTCGAGAAAGATCAATGGCCAGGGGGTAATGCGACATGCTTACAGGCCTCAAATGAAAAATCCAACCATATGGATGGATCCAAAGCAACGATCATAGTCCGACAGTGTAGGAATCATCGCATTTCGAGCACTGTGGCATCTCCTACGACAGAAAGAAGATGGATGACCCAGATTATGCCACGTGTCACCATTTAGGCCGCCCAACATCTACCAGCACCCACTCTTCATCAAGGAATCATCTACTCTCAGCCGTTGGATCTTGATCAAATGGCTAAGAGATCGTCTCCACTATGCTTCCATAATACCTCTTTGAGGAAAAGAATGGCCTTGGCTCATCGGCCGTGAAGGCGCCTCTCAAAGAGAGGGCACATGTTCGAAACCTGCTGCCCCATCAATTGGGTGCTTGAGGTGCGGCGCAGCAATTGGAGTAGTGGCAGCACAGCAAGGCATGCGTGCGCGCAAGGAGCAGCAGCAGCGCAAACACAGCGATCGCGGCAGTGGCAGCGAGGCACAACGCTTGCTCATGTGCCAGGGCACGCGGAGGCAGTTGGAGCATTGAAAGCGCGAGGGCAGGGGCAAGGGCAACGCATGCTATTGGTCTTCAGTGACGCTTGTAGCTACCACTGTTGACCCGAGGACCAATTTTGGGCTTCTCCCTCCATTATAAAAGGGCCTACCCCTCTACTTTTGCTAATCATCTACCTAAGCAACACCACCACCTTCTAGAGTTTCAAGAAAGGTCTTCAAGTCACCGAGCCACTAACGGAAGCTCCTCCACCGCCGTGGCTGCCTCGACGCTGTCTTCTTCCTTGTCTTAGTTTGATTTTATGTGATAATGTAGTACATGTTTTTCATTTGAAGCATTCATCTATATTTTGTTCATCATAACATTTGATAATTAATATAAGACATCTTTGATTTATTATTCACATCATGATTCACTAACCTTATTCCTTTTCTCTCTCTCTCTCCCTCTCTCTCCATATCTCTCTCTTTCTCATTCTCTCCTTTTGCAAGCGAATCAAAAGTGATATTTTTTTAACGCGAAAGTGATTAGTGGATTCTATACTTTGCCTCCCTATGTTCGACACTGGGACTCACATCCGATTATTTTTCTAAGTAAAATTGACATCGTAAAATGTGCTAAACAAATGATTTTTACGCAAATGCATCCGACAAACATCACAGACCTACTACATTTCAAAGTGGTTATTGATTTTGTTCATTCACAACCTCTTCCACTGGATTGTCCTAATGAATCTTCATCAGCATCCTTCCTACCTTCTGTTATTAGCCTGCCCCTGCTAGAACTTAAACCATTGCCATAAAGTATGAAATACGAGTTCTTGGAACACAAGAAGATGCTCCCTGTGTTTATTAGTGCAAAATTGACTGAGGAAAAAGAATCAAAATTGATTAGGGTCCTAAAGGCACATAAGGAGGCAATTGGTCGGGCTATTCATGACCTTAGGGGGATCAAGCCATCTTATTATAATCATCATATTTTTATGGAAGATGGATCCTGCCCTGCTCGCCAGATGCAGAGAAGCTGAACCCCAATATGCGAGAAGCAGTCAAGAAAGAAATCATCAAGTGGCTTGATGCAGGTACCATATACTCGATCTTGAATAGTCCCTGGGTGAGTCCAGTGCAAATTGTTCCTAAGAGAGAAGGGATTACCGTAGTGACTAACGAGAAAGGCGAATCTATCATGACTTGTACAGCTTCCTCTTGGAGAGTCTGTATCGATTACAGGAAGCTAAACACAGCCACGAAAAAGGATCATTTTCCTTTGCCCTTCATTGACCAAATTCTTGAAAGGTTAGCTGGGCAAAAGTATTTTTTTTTCCTGGACAGCTATTCGGGATATAACCAAGTCCCTATCCATACCGACGACTAGGGAAAGTCAACTTTCACCTATCCCTACAGAACGTTTGCATTCCGAAGAATGCCGTTTGGGCTTTGCAATGCACCTGCGACTTTTCGGAGGTGCATGCTTGCCCTCTTCTCATACATGGTGGGAGATTATATGGAAGTATTTATGGACGATTTCTCCATTTTCAAAGATTCATTTGAGTCTGGCCTAGCTAACCTTGAATTGATCCTTAAGAGATGTATAAAAACATGGTTGATCCATAGCTGGGAAAAGAACCACTTTATGACACAAGAAGGAATTGTCTTGGGTCATCTGGTCTTTAATCAGGGTATTGAACTTGATAAGGCTAAGGTGGATGCTATCTCCAAACTTCCTCCACCCATATCTGTTAAACAAATCCGATCATTCCTTGGTCATGTAGGTTTTTATTGAAGGTTTGTCAAGGATTTTTCCAAGGTTGCTCAGCCTTTGAGCAACCTTTTGACCAAAGATACGCTATTTGAATTTGATGAAGCATGCCACAAGGCATTTGATCTACTCAAATGGGCAGTCACTTGTGCTTCGATGTTGTAACCACCAGTTTGGATAGCCCCATTTAAGATCATGATCAATGGTTCTGATTACACGGTTGGGGCTGTTTTGGGTCAGAAGTGTGATAGAAAGTCCTTTGTCATTTACTACGCTAGCAAAACTCTAGACAAGGCCCAGAGGAACTATAATGTTACAAAAAAAGAATTGCTAGCTATAGTATTTGCGTTGGAAAATTTAGGGCTTATCTTTTGGGATTTTATATCATCATCTATACCGACTACTCAGCCTTGAGCCATCTCTTGGCCAAAAAGGATGACAAACCCTAGCTCATTCGATGGATTATTTTACTTTAGGAATTCAATCTTGAAATTAAAGACAAATTTGGGGCACAAAATGTAGTCGCGGATTATCTTTTGAGAATCCTAATTGCTTCTCCTCATCTGGATATTCCGATTACTGACACCTTCCTAGGTGAGATAATTCTTACAGTTTCGGGTGTCCAAATCCCTTGGTTTTCTGACATGGTGAATTATTTGGCCGTTGGTCAAATCCCCCAGGATTGGACCAAGTAGCAATAGGATAGACTTATATCCGAGGCCAAATATAACTTTTGGGATGACCTTGAACTGTATTGCATCGGCTCTGACCAGATTATTCGCCGATGCGTCCAGGAACATGAATTCCAAAGAATACTTGAGTTATGTCATGCATCTGCGTGTGGTGGACATTTCACCATGAAAAGGATGGCTACGAAGACTCTGGAATCTGGATTTTATTAGCTATCTTTATTTAAGGATTCCCAGGAGTTCTCGAGGTCATGTTCCTAATGCCAGGCACTTGGGAGCATAGCCAAGAGTGACATGATGCCTTTAAACGTGATTCTTCCCATCAAAATCTTTAACATTTGGGGCATCAATTTCATGGGACCCTTCCTCCCTTCATTTGGACACCAGTACATTCTCGTAGCTGTTGACTACGTGTCCAAGTGAATTGAGGCCATTCCCGCCTGAACCAATGACCACAAGATGATCATCGATTTTGTCAAGAAGAATATCTTCATTTGGTTCAAGATCCCGAGGACCATTTATCAGGTGGGATTCGTCGCACGGAAAGGTTCAGATTTGGAAAACCTGTCGATGTAGTTTGATTCGCAAGAAAATCCATCGATCAGATAAAATTTATAACCAAAACTAAAAAAAAAGTGAGTTCTGGGTCGAACATGGGGAGGCAAACGTTTGGATTTGAAAGATACGCATTTTTCTTTTTATTTGCTTTTGTCATTTTTATCTTTTCTAGTTTTTTTGGTATTTTTAGCAAGCAAGAGATCAGGTTGATGAATTTTAGCTAATCTACTTGCAAAATAAAAGAGAGAAAAACAATCATGTATTTTTATGATCAAATGTTTCTTACAACTATGAGAGCAGGAAATCTATACTACGAAAGCAAAAAAGATAGAAAGAGGTGAGGGAATCCCTCTCGACAGTTGCTTGGAGGACAACTCACTCTGACGTTGCCTGGAGGAAGGTGGTGAGGAGCGGAGCCGTAGGACGGAGGATGGGGCAGGATGGCATCACGGCGAGGATCTTCTTCTCGAACAGCGATGAGAGGACAGCCATGAGATGCTCCACAAATGGGGATGAGAGGTGGGAAAACTATTTTCTTTTCTACTGTAGAGGAGCATCTCAGGCTTGGGACAAGCTCTCTCTAGAGCCTTGGAGGTGGTGAAAGGAAGAAAGGAAGAGATGAAGAAAAATGAGAGGGGTAAAGGTCATTTTAAAGTGGAGGAAAGAATCAAATTTGTATACAGGACATTTAGTGAAGGTCATAAACGTCACTAAAGATCCTGCTCATGTGCCCCTACTACTGCACCGCTAGCACGTGCTCTACGTTCACTTGTCACGCGAGCACGTGCGATACGCACCGCTGCTGCAACTTCCTTCGCGCTCCATTGTGCTTGCGTGTGCGTGCCTCCACACGTACACTTGCACCCACACTGCTGTGCACGTGCGGTGGGACGTGTGTGCACATGGGCAGCCTGGGTTGCACCACGTGGAGCAATCTAGGCCGTCCATCTTCTTTTCATTATAGGGGCTACTACAAAGGTCTGATTGAGTTGATTTTTATGCCGTTGGGGCTGTGATTATCAACCCGAATCCATCTGTGCGGTCAGATTTGTCATTTAAAGCTCTGAATTATGTCACCTAGTCCCTTGGCCGTTGATCTTCCTCTCATTGCATATGGTGCTACGGGACTCCGATCAAGGCGATTTTGGAGTTGTTGGACTCCGATCATCGTCCTGATCAGATCCACGTGGTCAGATCATCAATTTGAGGCTTTAAAATTAATTCTCCTCTCCTGACCACAAAAAGGACACAATTAACATAAAATATATGCAACTACTCTAAATGCAGAATGATGCATGCTATGCAATATTTAAAATATGGAATGCAAATCTAAGCCTAGGAACATGCATAAAATAGTCATTTTAACCTAAATGGATGTGTCTATATCATACCCCCATGACTATCTTTTGCTATTCCCTAGCAAAATTAAATAAAATGCTATGTATAAAAATAGAATTAGGACTCGATCACTTAGGCCTAAGTCGTTTAATCAACTAAGGTCCTAAACTACGAAAGCTCAACAGTATCCGAGTGTCTACCAGAATGCATACCACCCAAGTCCTCAACTTATTACAAAAGGGAAGATAAACATTTTTTTTTCTTCTTTTCTAATATTTTTGGACTTTTGGAGTTTGAGAGTTTTGGGATAACTTGCCAGCCATACTTATGTGGTGAAGTGTGATTTTATTTGTTTATTTTTTATTTTCCCCTTTTTCTATATTTTTTTCTTATTTTTTTTCTAAGTAGGGGCTTCCCTAATCTAAGATTTACCTAAAGGCAGTACGACGAAAATGGTCGTGTGGCTGGGCTCTGGACAACCGACCAATGGGCTGTTACCCACAACAACTTTCTAGCCATACCACCGTAGATAATTCATTAACTACCCAATTTCTGAAGAAACCATCAAAAAGTGCTTCAGTGCAAAAAGTGTGTAGATGCTTAGGCCTAAAGTCCCCTCAAATCAGAGGGCGAGTTGATAAGTCATGTAGTTATCATCTCGATTTATTTACTAGATTAAAGATGAATTTGAATTGGTGAGGACTCGATACTAAGTCCACATTCGAGTGGACACCCGAGCTAATTAAGCCCAAAGACCTGAAGAGTCTAAGTATTCAGGTCCTACCGTATCATTTCCTAAAGTTAATAACTTCCAAAAGCCTAAGTTCTCTTCTCCTAATTCTTCTTTTATTTTATCTTTTTGAATTTTCATTCTTTTTAGAGAAACTAAAAGAAATTCTACAGAGTTAACAAACTGATTTCAGGAATTAATTATCCACCCCCCCAAGCCTAAATGATGCAATGTCCTCATTGTAAAAATAAAGACATGAAAAGGCAAACTAAATATAATATCACCTGAATAATGTGAAAATCCGATCAGCTCCACAGAGAATGTGGAATATAAACATGTGCTAAATTTAATGCCTTCAGCTAGGCATGACATATATACAAGGAAGAAATTGAGAATTCACAAGTGCGGGTCAAGGTCAAAATCAAAAGATTAATCCTTAGACCTACCAGTAGAAGATGTCCACAGACGTGGATCAGATTATGGCGCAGACCCATGCCCCAAGGTCGAGTGGTTCTAAGGTTCTAGATGAAAATCACCCAGAACCTAAGATTATTGTGTTTGCAAGGTCAAGCTTGTGGTTTTGTGGTGTGCAACCCAAGAACAAAGTGTCGGATAATGGGTAAAGATGATTCAATAGGTTCAGATGTTCTCTTAAAGTTCAGCTCAGAAAAATAATCAGTTATTTCGAGCTTGGGTTGCACATGAAAGATTTCATAAGGGTCCTGGTAGAAAGTAAGTGATTTCAAGTCAACAGGAACCCTTAAATCCAAAATCATAATTCCCTCAGAAGTAGCTTCCCAAATTTTCATTTCCACATTTCTACCCTCTAAAATCATTGTTTACGAGACCTCCAAATCATTATACACCCCATCTAAAGTACCCAAGTGATGCAAAATTTGGCGTGATTTGTAAAAGCAAGTTTTTAAGTCGTTGTAACACGCGAAATCGCATACGCTTTTAAATTTATAACCTAATAGTGGGGTATCTGGGGTCATCCAAGGAGGAAATTTAGTTGCAAAAATCGATCTCTTGCTTGGAAATGGAAATCAACTTTCTTTTTTGGTCTTTTTAAATATGTAGTTTTTTCTTTTTGGGGGTTTTGAAATAACGGCAATGCTAATTTTGTTGGCAACGGAAAATGGCTAACACCTAACTCACTACACTACTACTAAAGTGACAAGTAGAGATTCTCCCTAAGCTCACTCTAAACACGTGGAGGTCTAGAATAATTAGGGAGGAGTGAAAAGTGCTAGAAACTAGGTTATAAAAAAATTGCAACAAAATGAAATAGAATTGAAGGCAACTTGATTGATGCAAAAGTGTTTTACATAAAAAACCTAGTAGAGGAATGCTTCTACTACTAGAACAAATGCAATAAATAAAGTAAAACACAAATCTTCCTGAAGTGATGGTGAAGAGGGAAAGCTCCCTGCTCCAAGCTTAGTAGCTCCTAGGCTTGAAAAGGGCTCCTCCTTCTCCTTCCTTGAAAGGCTCCTCCAAGGTGGAAGCTTCCACCTTAACTGTCCTTCTCCAAGGGTGGGCATGTACCACCCTTAAGCTTCTCCTCCAAGGTGGCGTGAACCACCTTCAAGACCTCCTCCAAAGGTCTTCCTTACCTAGCTTCTCCTTGGGTGGCATGGGCACAAGAGAGAAGGGAAGAGGAGAAGGCACCAAAGGGATAGAGTATACCCTTAATCTTCTTCTTCTTCTTCTTTCTTGGGCGTGAGATTTAGGTAGAATATGAGAGGTATTTTGCTAGCCAAGGATGGGTTGTAAGGTGGTGGGTGTTGGTCTTTTTATAGGGTAGGATGAGGGGGTTAAGGTGGCTCTTGAGATGGATGGCTAAGATGGGAGAATGGAGGTGGTTAGGTGGTCCTAGGGCTAAGGAGAGTTGGCGCCAAGTAGGGGGGTGTGAAGGTGGTGGTTATGGTGGTGAAGGGCCACCTAAAGGTGGCACCAACCATGGAGAGATGCCTTGGTTTTGGCACCACCATGAAGGCTTCTAGAAGGGGGATTAGGTGGATGGCTAGGATAGGTTGTAGGGTATGTGTAAGACCATGATATGGGAGTGTTTTGGCGCCAAAAGTGAGGGCTTCTAGAAGGGTATTTTGGTGCCAAAACAATGTGTCTTTTGGGTGTAGTTGAGGGGCTAGGAGGTGCCCATCTTGGCGACAAAATAGAGTAGAGGATAGGTAGCTTAGGTGGACTAGGTAAGCTTAGTTGATGGAGCTAGCTAGGGTTAAGTTGAAGGTGGAGGATGGCCAAGGAGCTAGATGTTAGCTAAGCTAAGCTAAGCTAGCTTAGCTAGCCATGGAGTAGAGGAGTATGCATGTGGAGCTTAGGGTTTGAGTAGAGGAGCTGGATATGTAGAGTCTGGAGCTGAATTGGAGCTGGCAGCTACTGAAGAGGTCAACATGGGGCTACTCTAGCTGGCTTAGCTTGCTAGTTCTTTACTAGCTACTAAGCCAAGATAAAGTGAGCCAGCTTATGTTGAATGGAGTTGAGGTGAGCTGTGTCTGGTGCTCCCGAGGGGGATTGAGCTGGTTGAGATAGCTAAGGTAGCTTAACTCAACTAAGTTGAGCTAAGCTGAGTCCCCGGGAGCTGAACTTGAGCTTCCTAAGCTAGGATGAATTCATCTTCAGTTGGCTGGAGTTGAGTAGAGTTGGATGTAGCTAGACCTGAGCTGGGGTGAACTCCAGTCAACTCAGTTGAGCTAGCTAGAGCTCTCTATGGACTAGTGGGAGCTGAGATGAGCTAGACTCAGCTAAGTTGAGTTGGATCTGAGCTGACCTGAGTTAGGGTGAGCTAAGATGAGCTCTCTTGAGCTACCATTCAGCTGAGATGAGCTGAATGGAGTTAGGATGAGCTAACCCTAGTCCAAGTGAGTTAGATTCCAGCTATGGTGAGCTGGATCAAGCTGAGTTCTAGCTAGTCTGAGCTTCTTCTTCACTAGTTGCCTTCTTGAGTTCTAGGCTTTTAGGGATCTGTATATCTGTTCATCCCTAACACTCACAAAAACACGTTAAAAAGACAAGAAAAAATGCAATGCATGCCTAACCTAGTTAATGCCTAAATGCAACCCAAAAACCCATTTGCGGAGCAAAATCCTAAGTGCTTGATTTGTTTTAATGCATAAGAATGATGATAAACTAGTGTTTATCACCAAGTGATGAGAAGCTCATCATGGTCTCTAATTACCCCTACTTAACTAGTCTTCCTAGTTAATTAGCTAGGAATATGTAAATATATGGGTTAATTATTAAATAAGGGATAAATAATAAAGGACCTTAAAATAAGTTTCAAATGCTATATTATTATCCAATTAATATTATTAATAATTTAATTAATAATTGGAATCAAAATATTATCGGTAATTTATCTAATTAATGTGATTAACTAGCTTAAGTATAATTTATACCTAAGTATGTAATAACTTAAGTAACACTACTTAATTAAATAAATTAAGCTAGAAAGGTCAAAATTGTAAATTCAAGGTCTAAATATAATAATTGTCTTATTTATAATCATATATAAAAGTTGGAAAAGGTCTAAATTAAATAAACCATGAAAACCTTAGTTTACATTTTAGTCCTTATGTTTTATTTCAATCGAGTCCTTATTCTTCACTTAGGTCGTCAGCTTTCGTTACAAATAAATCCCTAAAAACTTCTTATTCTTTCATTCTTCAGCCTCCTCGACGGCTAACGTTAGGAGGTGCTTCCACCATCTGGTCACCGCATATCTGACGTCATTCCTTCCTCTCCAAGCTCTTAGAGCTTGTGCTTACCATCTCCTTTTCATCCACCAGACTGGATGAAGTTGCAATCCTATTTTAGGGCTTTGGATAACCTCACCGGTGTTGGAGAAGACGCCGGTGGTTATTCCACTCCTAGCCTCCTCTCTGTCTTGATACACTCTGCTTCTCAGCCGTCGCCACCTATCAATACCCCTCCACACCCTCAATTTCACTAAGTTAGCTCCCTTCCCTCTACTTCACTGAGCTAACTGATTGGCTATTCTTTCCAAACTCTGGTGACCTTCCTCTGCTTCCTTCATCTTCCTCCGTCCATCTTTGATTGTTCTGGATCTCTGCCAAAGTCAACCAAGTCTCCTATTGCAACGCTGACTAGGAGTTCCTCTGCTTCACTCCACATACGCCCGTCGGACTTCTTCCCTGATCCTCTGATTTCCTCATCCATTAAGGACCATCGACAAAAATCTTCTACCTCCTTCATCCAGGTAACAGTAGGTTAGGTAAGTAGATTAGTTAGAGTAGTTAGTTAGGTAGATTAACTAGGTATAATGCTAGTTTCTCATTCATCTTCTTCAGCTCCAATGAGCTCGTTGAGCTTGTCTGGAGCAATCTCTTATCTTTTTAAATCATCAATCACCTTCTTTAACCTTTCATGAACATTTCTATGACTTTTAATAACTAAATTGATCATCTATTCGCCTAAACCACATCCACCTTCACCACTGCTTTCGCTGTCCATGGTGGAAGTGGCTGAGCTTACTCCACCTTCACTGGGGCCCTCCATCACCTAACCATCACTTAAGGGCCCCTATCCTCACTTTAATCTAAGTAATAATCATCTATAACTTAAATGCATAATTTAATTTAATCTCCTGAGCTCGCTATCAATGGCAGCTCAGGAGGAGTTCAAATCATTAATTATCCACTTATAAACCATCGCAACTTCCTTTTGACTTGTTTTCTCCACTCAATTGAGTGGGAAAACAGGTCCTGAGCCTAATCAAACTCAAAATTTGTTCACTTTGAATTCACTACATAACTTTCAAATTAATGGATAACTGAAGGAATTGATGTGTTCTTGAGGTTCCTTGTGACCTCAGGAAGCTTTTTAGATCATTAATGGCACATTTTAATATCATCTGTAAATTTTACCCTTTTTCTAGACTCATTGGAGCTCCAGTGAGCTCCGACAAGTCAAAAGAGCTCTTCAGCCCATAGAACTTAGTGTGAAGCTCCAGATCACTAATTTGAAGGTCACTGATCATGCTGAAGCAATTTATTTGAGGTTTTAAGTCCTGGAGCTCCTATTAGATCTTTATCTTCTCCAACTCTGGCAGAGTTGGAGATAGTTGTTAGTTAGGATTTAGCCTTAGTTGAAAGGTTTAGAAGCATCAGTAACATGCCCTGAGACCATTCCTATGTGTCAATCTCTGAGATTGACCTTGGTTTGTTCTGTCGAACAAACTCATCTAGAATCTCAGGCGACAAGCTTGGAACTCTAGGAATCTTAACTGAAACATCATTCTGAGGGTCTGAATCCATTTTTGAGGTTAAAGAGAAGATAACTAAGGCATTAATTTCCTCTGAAATGATTAAACTTGGAAAGTCAAATTTCTAAGGCTTATGGTCAACCTTAAGTTTGATTTATGGAATTTGGATTCAAACAGACAAATTGAAGAGTTCAATTTGTTTCTGAGATGTTTTTAAATGATTTAAAATCAATTTGGATGAGCTCTAATAGATTCTATGGAAGAAATTGATTACTGCTCAGTTTGGGTTATTTTTGAACCCAAACTGATGACAGTAAGTTTGTGATGAAATTCAAGTGGATAATCTACCCAAATAGATTCTTAACAACCTCTAGAGGTTGTTTGATTCGATGAAGAAAGTCTCTAGCTGTCTATTGGACCAAATAGAACTTGAATTAAAGTACTGAAGCCTTCTGGAGAAGGTTTTTAGCTTCTTCACCTTCCTGAAGCTTATTAGAGTCTCCTTCCTTCACCAACAGATGCAAAATCACCTTTTGAAACTATTCAACACCTTCTTTGGAAGTTAAAAGACATTCTGTAGAACCTTAGAACCAAAATACCTTCTACAGGCTAGATGGCTGTAGCAACCCAGGTCCTTTCACCCTTCAAATTGAAGAGCTAAACCTTTCCTGAGTATCAAATTGATACTACAATCATGTAGATCAGCCTTAGAGCTTTCCAGCAAGCCTTCATTCGCTCAGATTGGAGCTTTTAGCTGGCTGGAATGATCAAGTGAAGTTTGGACTGGGAGGGGGAAACATAGTCCCACATCGGTGGAACTGAAGTGGTCGCCTTAGTATAAAAGTAATTTGTGTTTAAGGCCTTTCAGTCATCAGCTCAAGGCACATGAAAGAGCATGAGCATAGCGGTGTGTCTATGGGTGCATGCGGTGTGCATGCTCGGGTGTGTGTGCACCTGTGGGCGTGCAAGTGTGGGCCCGTGAGGGCGTGTGCATGTGGGCTTGGGAGGCTGTGAGCCGGATGGGCTCGAGCCTATGCTGAACCGAAAAAAAAATCGAACCAAATAAAAACCAGGCTTGGACCTAGTAGGGTTTGGTCCCACCCTAAGAGGGGTGCTATGTATCCCCGACTTATCCATCCCGCCAACCTTAAAACCTAATTTTTGGGTTCAAAGGGTCAAATCGGTTCGGCTCAAAAGAGCAGAAGATTTGCAAAGGTTCATAAGGGCAGTAGAGAAAAGAGAAGGAGAAGAAGAGAAGGGTTGTAGAAGAGAAGGAGAAGAAAGGGAGAGCTCGTAAGGATTGAAGAAAGATAGACAGGCAAAAGAGTTAAGGAAAAATAACAGGCAGAACAAAGAGTAGGAACAAGGAAAAGAAAGAGAAGAATAGATGCATAAGAGAAGAGCTCGAGAAAGATTAAGGAGAAGAAATAAGAGAAAAGTAAAAAGAGAAAAGAGAGAGAGAGAGAGAGAGAAAGGTAAAAGAAGAAAAGAAAGAAAGAGGCTAGTGACAAAGAAGAAAAATTGTAGTTTAATTTCTTGCATTTTATTAATTTCTTTTTCAGCTTAATGTTGTAATAAGGCATATATTCAATAAAATTACTTTTCTTGCCTTAATCTTTTGTAAGTAAAAACAAATTAAAAGAAATAAACTTGTTTACTTGTTTGTAAAAGAAAATCACATGTGTAAATGTGTTTCCTTATGGAATTTTGCATCTTCTAATTAGAAATCCTTAAGCAAAATTCATGTTCTTAAAGTAAATTTAATTATAATTTCCACAAGTAGCTTAAGATTAGTGGTGAATTTTAATTAAGTTATGCCTCCTAGCGAACGACCTGGACTCAACCAGTTAAAAAGAAATAAAATCTAAAATGTTAGGTTAACTTGACCCTATACTACTTAATCGACACAAATTCAAGTTGACCTAAGTTACTTTCTTTTGCACATAATTAAGCATAATTAACTTAATTAATTGTGTTGAGAAAGTTAACGACCACCAAGTCCAACAATTGTGGCTGAATCAGGATTGACTTGGGTCTGGTGATCTCAAAAATATCATCATTCAATTCTTTAGGGTGTGGTTGAAGGTTAAGGCTACCGATTGGATCATCTATTATATTAAGATCAGTATCCCCCATGTCAACCCCAATCAGATCACAATCTTCAATGATCGGGCTATCAAATAGTTCATCATGCTCCTCAAGCCCAATTCTCTCACTAAAATTCTCTTCCTTAAGTTCAAGTGAGACTTCACCAAAAGATTCTTCACCCTCAGAGTCAAAGAATTCATGATCCTCATTTATATATGTCTCAAAATCGCATATCATTTCCTGATCCATAGAGACATATTTTTCCGTTCTCCCTTGCTCAGGGATCTCAGGTGAATTAATCGGTTCATCCTTAATTGATTGCTCTAGACCAACTTGGTCATCTTCGGTCTTAAAACATGTATCCCCCCCAACAAGCACTTGAGCAGGTTCAGACATTAGCTCTCCTGAAGGGGGTTCATCTTGGGAATCATCCCAAGATTGGACTAAGGCAACCACGAATTTCATCCTCAACCTCAACAATTTCCCAAGTAGAAACTCACCCAGGCCCCTATCCCTAGCCTGTTGGAGCAAATATAATGAAGAGTTATTCAGCTTATCAATCACTTTTAGCATAGGCTCCAATGCTTCTGTGCATGGTGTTGGCTGAGCCTCTAAAGATTTGATGGTGTTCCTCAAGTTAGCCAACACCTTGTCTTGGACCTCATTCACCTGAACCGAATGGCTCGGTTTAGGGTTGGGTGGGTTTGGGTTCATTCTAGGGGAGTCAAGATATTGAGGTTCTCGGGTTCCTCCCTGATAGTAGGTCATCTCGAGTTGTTCAAAGAATGGTGGTGACTTATAATTAGTGGAATATTGGGTAGGGTAGGTGTTATAGTCAGCATATCCTTCTTGATTGTAGATCAAGTTAGGTTGATCATCAAAGGGTGGAGATCTATAATCATTGTAGCTCTGGGAAGGATAGTAATCATAGTCATGTTGTCCAGGGTTAGGCCCTAGACACTGAGGTCCGAATTCATATCTACAATCAAAGTTATCCTGGTTAGTGGATGGGTAGTCATAATTCAAGTTAGGATAGTAATCATCTTGGGAATAAGTGTTGGTAGGAGGGTAGGATGGGAAATGTGTGTATGATGTGGAAGGATACATGGCAGAATAGGAGGGAAATTAGAAGAGAGAAAGGAGCCCTACAATACAAGTAATCAACCCTGTCCTTAGGTGGGTTAGCCTAAAGACCTACAAACTCCCAGGACCCATCTTGAGATTATAAATGACTTGGTTTACTTCTATCCAGTCAATCAAGCCAGTTAGAGGGAGGGGCTGGGGAGAAGGTTTTTCCTTTAGTTTGCACCTCTGGTTCCTAGTGTACCCCCCTGCCACGGTCGTTTAATGCTACTCCCCTAGCTAAACATCAGATGGACCAGCAGAAGTAGATTAATCGAGAAAAATATCTATCTAAGCCCCAAAGAGTGAATCAATCATTAAGGAAAATGTCTACTCAGTTTTAATTAGTCTCGGAATGATTGTTCTCTTGGAATGTGATGGGCCATTTAGATGGGTTGTGCCCTTAATGATCAATTCAAATGTGTGTGCATGCACAACCAGGGTTTGCAAACAAGGTTATTTGATGATCTCTTTTAGGGTTTAACCTTGTTCAATAGCTTTTAAGGTTTAATCCTTAGGTTGGTTCAATCAAGGTTCAGTAGAACACTCTATGTTTTACAAGCACTGGTGATGATGTATTCCTTTAGTAATCAGAAAAAAAATGTGGAGTACCTAGTTCAGCCCTAAAAATCAACCCTAAGTGGCATGCTACTGATGAATCACTTTTATCTTAAGTGGTGAGGCCTAAATAGTTCAATCAATTGCCCTGTTGCACCACTTAGTTAAGGCACGCAAAAAAGTTTGACCTATTCAGATTTCTACTCACTTATTGTTGTGTTGAATTAGGGTGTACCGGATCCACAGGTCAGATTTCGGTTAACTGGTAGAATCAATGTGAAGTGGTGAGCCTTAAGTCGAGAGTTGTGGGTGTTAATGTGTGTCTCTTTCAGAAAATCCCACAATCAGATAACTTTTTTTTATTTTTTATTCTTTTATTTATGTGGATGGTGAGGTGAGTAGAATGACAAACAAGTCAAATAATTTCTATCCTAGGGTTTGTGAAAACACCTAAGTAGATTAGGTCTTGATTATTAAGGTGGCAAAATGATCTAGTGGGTGGGGAAGTGGGGGAAAACTTATAAATGTCTCTACCAGCACCTTACTCCAATCTACAGCCTTCGACTCCTCGATCAGGTTCCTGCAAAACAATAAATCAAAGAAGAAAGATAGGTTAGAAAAATATGTAAGTAATGTGGGAAAACACGAAAAAATCAAAGAGCGTTGCTTCCCTGGCAATGGCACCAAAATGATCTGGCGGGATTCGTCACGCAGAAAGGTTCATATTTAGAAAACCCATCATTGTAGTTTGATTAGCGTGAAAATCCATCGATCAGATAAAATTTATAACCGAAACTCAAAAAAAAGTGTCCCGAGTTGAACACTGGGAGGTGAACGTTTGGGTTTGAAAGATACACACTTCGCTTTTTATTTGTTTTTGTTGTTTTTATCTTTTCTAATTTTTTTGGTACTTTTAGCAAGCAAGAAATTAGGTCAATGAATTCTAGCTAATCTACTTGCAGAATAAAAGTGAGAGAGAGACAGAGACAGAGAGAGAAACAATCATGTAATTTTGTGATCAAATGTTTCCTACAACTACGAAAGTGAGAAATCTATACTACAAAAGTGAAAAAGATAGAAAAAGGTGAGAGAATCCCCCTCGACGGTCACTTGGAGGATGACTCGCTCTGACGTCGCTTGGAGGAAGGTGGTGAGGGGTGGAGCCGGAAGACGGAGGGTGGGGTAGGATGGCGTCACGGCAAGGATCTTCTTCTAGAAGGGTAGTGAGAGGATGGCCACGGGATGCTCCACGAATGGGGATGAGAGGTGGGAAAACTATTTTCTTTTCTACTCTAGAGGAGCATCCCGAGCTTGGGACAAGCTCTCTCTAGAGCCTTGGAGGTGGTGAGAGGAAGAAAGAAAGAGATGAAAAAAAATTGGAAGGGTAGGCATCCTTTTATAGTGGAGGAAAGAATTAAATTCGTATACAGGACAATTAATGATGGTCATAAACATCGCTGAAGATCCCGCTCACATGCCCCTGCTATGGCACTACTAGCGCACACTATACGTGCCCTTATCGTGCACCCACATGCAATAACTACTACTGCTGCTGTGATTCCTTGGTTGGAGGGGTTGAGATATGCGTGACGTAATATAAAGTGCGGAATTAAAATAGACAATCTCACAAAACTAAGCAATCACACAATAGGCACAAGTATTTTTAGGTGGAAACCCAAACCGGGTGAAAACCACCACCTAACCCTCTCGAGTTAGGATTTCCCGATCGACCTAGTCCATCAAATCCACTAAACCCAGTCACTTGAACCAGGGTGACTGAACCTCAATTACAACCACACTACTTAGATCAAAGGTAGTGTTCCTCAAAACCCCTTCTCTACACAAGAAGGAATTTGTCTTGCGAAGGAGATGGGAATTCGCAAAGCGAATACCCAACCAAAGATAATAAAAAGTACAACAATTCTATAGAGCCACAAATATTTATACCTTGCTTCTATAGGAGTTAAGAAACATCCCTTTGGTGGAAGTGCATCAGATTGACGTGGGTGCGTGAACCACGCTCTGGCACAATAACGCTCTTGTAACGTCGGTGGGAGAGCGGGTGCACAACAGGACGAAGCTCTTAAGTTGAAGTGAGTGCTTGTAGAGCTAGAGCTTCTTCTATTTGATCTTCTACTTCTTTTTAACATAAGAGAGTGGAAATATTCTTGCAAGGTGTGTCTTGGGTGTGTCTTACAAGCTAAGGGGTCCTCCTCTATTTATAGAGGACCTAGGAAGTCTTTGGAAGGCTTCCATAGCCTTGAGTACAAATCCAAAGAGAATCAGCCCGTAGTCAGAATTAATCATGATTCTGACAGGGTCATCAGATGTTTGGTCCTGGCATCAGATGTCTGGAAAACCCATTTAAGACATCTGGGAACTAATTCAGACATCTGATTTTAGGTGGGTTTCCTTCCTGATTTGAATCAGACCTAAACAGGGTTCTAGTGTATGTCCACTAGAAGACACACAGGACGTCTAGCACTAGGTCTAGGCGTCTGGAAACCTATTGTTCTACGGAAATGGATTCCCAAGAAAGTACAATGGCTAGAAAATCTCTGAAGGAAGATTTTGGGTTAGTCGAGGCAAAACGGTCATGTATCAGATGTATGGGGTCCTCATTGGACATCTGATACGAGGCTAACAGTCATTTCCTCAATGATTACTAAAGCAACTAATGCTCCACTAATTGGATGTCAAGCAAAGGCATCAGACATCTGCTAAGGCATCTGGACTAAGGCCTGGATGACTAATTCTAACAGACAGAACCTACTAAGTCCAGCCTAGATAATCAGACGTCTGAGTCAACAGTCAAACGTCTTAAAAGTTTTTATTAGACGTCTGAAGTTCAGATTAGATGTTTGAAAAGGCTGTCTGATCCCTATTTTGGTTGTCTAAGTTTTCTATAGAAAACCTTTGTATCCTAGGGCAATGCAGGCGTTCCTAGGACTACTTTAAGGATCCTTGATATTCTAAGAAATAAAAAGAGCAAGAATATAATGACAAAAGTACATAGAAAAAGATAAACAGAAATCTACCCTATTCTTCTTGTCCTTCCATCTTCAAGCTTTCGCTCCTCGCGAAGCTCCTCCGCCTCTATCCAGCTCCTCCAATCCGCCATGGATGCGAGCTAGAACTCCGTCCAAACATCTGTCTCCAATTGCAATTTGACCTGAAAACTAGGACTCAAAAGCAAATGTTAAAAGACACGTGTTTTGTTATCATCAAAATAAACGATCGTGGTGCTCTGGCACCAACAGCTGCCACTGCCTCCACACACGTGCTGCGTTGCTGTGCTTGTGTGTGTGTGACTTCGCGCGTGCACGTGCCCATGTTGTTGTGCACGTGTGGTGGCACATGCGTGCACATGGGTGGCCTGGGTTGACCATGTGGTGCAATCTAGGCCGTCCATCTTCTTTTCGTTGTAGGGGCTGCTATAGAGGTCGGATTGAGTTGATTTTCAAGCCGTTAGGCTGTGATCGTCGATTCAAATCCGTCCGCGCGGTCGAATTTTTCATTTGAAGCTCTAAATTACATCACCTAGTCCCTTGGCCATTGATCTTCATCGAACTATACATGGTGCTATGGGACTCTGATTAAGGTGATTTCAGAGGCATTGGACTCCGATCGTTGACCTGATCAGATCTGTACAGTCGGATCGTCAATACAAGGCTCCGAAGTAAATCTCCTTCACTCCTGACCGCAAAAAGGATGCAATTAACCTAAAATATATACAACTACTCTAAATGCAGAATGATGCATGCTATGCAATATTTATAATATGGAATGAAAATCTAAGCCTTGGAACAAGCATAAAATAGGCATTTTAACCTAAATGGATGTGTCTACATCAACCATCATCAGCGATGGTGGTACCCATTTCACCCTTTCCCAGTTTTACGATTTACTGACAAAATATGGGGTGAATCATAGAATTTCCACACCTTACCACCCCCAGATAAATAGATAGGCCAAGGTCACAAATCAGGAGATCAAGAACATCATGCAGAAAATGGTTAGGCTTGATAGGAAAGATTGGACTCAAAAGCTTGATAACTCTCTTTGGTCTTATCGTATGGCATACAACACGAATATCAACATGTCATTGTTTCATCTGGTGTATTGTAAGGCATGCCATTTACCCTTATAAATTGAACATCGAACAGTCTAGGCAATTTAGAAATACAATTTCAATCTTGGCTTAGTCGGAAAGACCAAGATATTCCAACTATCTGAGTTAGAGGAGCATAGAAATGATTCATTTAAAAATGCTAAGATCTATAAGGCTAGGTCCAAAGCTCTACCTGACCAGTTGATATCACGCGAGAGCTTTAAGTAGAACCAGAAGGTCTGGCTCTTTAATTCTCGACTTAAGCTCTTTCCCAGCAAGCCTAAGTCTAAATGGAATGGCCCATTCATCATTGATCGTATATTTCCAAATAGAGCTGTTGAGATTTCTGACTCAAAGGCGAGTAACTCTTTCAAGGTCAACGGACATCTAAAACGATATGTTGACCACGTTATCCCAAAACCTATCTCAGACAAGGTTGCTTTAACCTTGATTTGATTTGTTTGGTGGGACCCTGCCTAGCGATGGCACTAAACTCAGCATTTGTACAGTCTGACTTAGAGCTGAACAAAACATCATAGAGTACAGGTGATATTTTCTTCATTCTGCCCTTTCTTCATCCCTTTGATTTTCAATAGGGACATTGCATAAGCTAGGCATGGGGGTGGATTCACTTCTAAATCATATTTTCAGCTCCATGGATTTTTTGTAAATTTCCCTTATTGTTCCCTTTATGATTAAAAAAAAGAATTAGGAAAATAGGACTTGGCCATTATAGTTTTTCAACCTTAGGAAATAATACACTAGGAGTGGAATCCTTAGACTCTTCAGGTCTTCGAGGTTAATCAACCTTGGTGTCCACAAAAATGTGGACTAGTTTCTCGAGTCCTCGTCATTCTTAAATTCATTTCTAATTGGTTAAATAAGTTGGGGTGATAAGTACACAATTTAGCAGCCTATCCTCTAATTTGAGGAGACTTTAAATTTAAAGCATCTACACACTTTCCACTGACTCACTTTTCGGTAGTTTTAACGAAAATTGGGTAGCTAATGAACCTTCTAGGATGGAATGGCTGGCAAGTTGTTGTGAGTTTGATGCCCTATTGGGTGGCTGTCTCAAGCCCAGCCACACGGCCATTCTTTTTATATTGCCTTTAGGTAAATCTTAGATCAGGAAAGCCACCTACTAAAAAAAATGATATGAAGAAGAAAAGAAAAGTCACACTTCACTACACAAGCATGGCTGGCAAGTTGTCGTGGGTTTGATGCCCCATTGGCCAGTTGTCCAGAACGCAGCTCACGAAATGCACATTTAATTCTAAACACTTAGGAAGAAGTGGGGAAGTAGAATAAGAGAGTAGATATACACTGGTTCGCCCTTGTGTTGACCCCATAAAAATTAAAAGAAAGGAGAAAGCTACCAGTCGAACAGATGCACCTTTAGGTAGAATTTCTTTATAAGGTCATTTAGGGTTTATAGAAACCTAAAGTCTATTCTTATTGTCAATTAATAAGTCTATCACATTTTCACAAAAAGATGCTTAGAACTTAGAGTTCTTTTCGAGTCTTAGGTCAGTTAGGTACCCGTAGAAAGTTGCCTCGAAACTCAAGAAGTAAAAATAAAAAAAAACTTTTAAGAAAAAGAAAAAAAATGTATTTGTTTTTGAATAAGGCTTGGGCTTGGGTGGTATACGTTGGTGCTAGAGCACCACGATCATTTGTTTTGATGATAACAAAACACGTGTCATTTAACATTTGCACTTTGAGTCCTAGATTTCAGGTCAATTGCAAATGGATATGTGATTAGATGGAGTTCAAGCTCGCATCTAGGATGGATTGGAGGAGCTTGATGGAAAACAGAGGAGATTCGCGAGGAGTGATAGATTGAAGAAGGAAGGAAATGAAGAATAGGATAGATTTCCTTCTCTTATACTTGTTGTATCTTTCGTTTCTTTTGTTGCTCTTTATTTCCTTAGAAAATTATGTTAAAGAGCCTCAAAGTACCCTAACAGTAGTCCTAGGAACACCTGCACAACCCTAGGACACTTAGGTTTTCTGTAGAGAACTTAGAAAACCAATATAGGGTTCAAACAACACTTCCAGACGTCTAATTCTAAAATCAGACGTCTGATAAAGTATTTTAAGACGTCTGACTGTTGTTTCAGACGTCTGATATCAGTTAGGCTGGACATAACTAGTTCTGTCTGATGAAATCAGACGTGCAGACCTTATACTAGACGTCTTAGGAGACGTCTGATGGACTTGCTAGACGTCCAGATAGTGGACCGTTGGCTAGCTTAGCAGCCACTCAAGATTATGACCATTAGAGCCTTATCAGACGTCCTTAGGCCTTTCCAGACGTCTGAAAAATGACCGTTTTGCCTCGGCTGACCCAAAATCTCTTCTCAGAGATTTTCTAGCCGTTGCAACGTTTGGAAAATCCATTCCCACAGTAAAAGTAGGTTTCCAGACGTCCAGACATAGTGCCAGACATCCTATATGTCGTCTGATGGACTTGCACAAAAACCCTGTTTAGATCTGATCCAAGTCAGGAAGAGACCCGCCCAAAATCAGACGTCTGACCTTGAAATCAGACGTCTTAAAGTGGCCTTCCAGATGTCTGACGCCGGAGTTAGACGTCTGATTACCCTGTCAAGCGCAATCATTGTCCTGATTTCAGCCTGATTCTCTTGGGCTTTGTTCCCAACGGCTATAGAACCTTTCCTAAGCCTTCCAAAGCCTTCCTAAGGCCTCTATAAATAGAGGGGAACCTTTGCAACACAAGATACACACTAAGAGAAACAAGAGACACACCTAAGCAACTTAGTTCCACTCTTTTGTGTCCAAGAGAAGCCCTTGCTCTTCAAGCTCTTGCTCCATTCTCTAGAGAGCATCATGCTTCGCGCACCCGCTCTCCCGCCGTTGTCTACGAGAGCGACGTTGCGTCGTCGCGTGGCACACGCACCGCATCATCAACTCGACGCACTCCTTGCAAAGGGGAGTTTCCTAATTCCTATAGAAGCTAGGTTTATAATTATTTTGTTGACTCTATAGGATTGTTGTTTATTTTATCTTTGTTATTTAGTTGGGTATTCGCTCTGCGAATTCCCGTCTCCTTCGTGGGACAAAATCCTTCTCGTGGAGAGAAGGGGTTGAGGAACGCTACCCTCGTACTTGTAGCATGGTTGTAATTGAGGTTGAATCACCCTCGTTTTAAGTGAGTCGGTTAGTGGATTTGATCAACTAGGTTGATCGGAAAATCCTAACTCGAGAGGGTTAGGTGGTGGTTTTCACCCGGTTTGGGTTTCCACCTAAAAATAATTATGTTCTTTGTGTGGTTGTCTATTCTGTGATATTGTTTATATTTATTTCCGCATTTTGTTACGTCACCCCTCTTCAAAGGGAAAACCTACAATTGGTATCAGAGCAGGTTCTTGCAAGATCAGAGTAACACCCGGCAAGAAGATCATGGAGGGAAGCATAGCCGCAATCAGAATCTCCGAAGGGCAGTCCACCGTCCGACCACCCTATTTCGACGGGAGGGACTTCGGATATTGGAAGTTGAGGATGAAGACGTGGCTCCAAGCCACTGAATTCGAGATATGGGGATGTTGCGAAACCCCATACGAGATCCCGAAGCGACCCCATGGAGGCTACTCGCAGCTGTTGATTCGAGAGCTTTCACTCAACGCAAAGGCAATGAATGCCCTGTATTGCGCATTGAGTCCGAAAGAGTTCGAGAAAATTCAAGAGTGCACTACCACCCACGAGATATGGAGGAAGTTAGAAGACACTCATGAGGAGAGGAGCTCGGAAGAAGATCTCGGGGAGAAGGAAACCGCGTACCTTGGTTTCATGGCAATTGGAGAAAGTAACAGCGAAAGCGAAAGTGGAAGCGACTCCGACAATGAGGTAAATTTCGATTTACAAGAAGCTTTTAATGAACTATTTGAGACTAGTAAATCACTTAAAATAGAAAACAAAAGTATTAAAAAGAACCTTAGTTTTCTTAAAAATGAAAATGATAGGTTAGAAAAACAACTTAAGGACATAGAAGCTAGTCCTAGAATTGATAACCTATTATTAGAAAATCAGGACCTCATCAATGAAAATAATAAATTGATTGAGGAAAATGATAGTCTAAAGTTAGAAATCTCTAATTTAAAGACTAAGATGAGTATTATAGAAAAAGAAATTGCATGTCTTAGGGAAAACTCCAACAAATTAATCAATAAAGTAGATAATTTTTATTGCCCTAAGGTTGAGAAAGGATCTCCGTCAAGGAGACCCGCTAACAGATTCGGATCCAAGCCCACTTGGATACCGGAAAAAGAATTAGAATCTTGTTTTGTAGGGTTCAGGGATAATTACAACACAAAGGACTGGACCTACAAGCTCAAGTCTGGTCAACTCGAGTTGGGAGAACCAAGGAGTAGACCAAGGAGGAGAACAAGAAGACCGACGTGACGGCGAACAAACGACGGACTCGCCGCACGCCGACCGCCAGACTGGTGACCGGCGCCGATTCCCGGGCCTCCAAGCTACGGATGGGAGCCCCATCCGATGTGGCATCCACCACCACCATTCGGGCCATTTTATTGGCCATGGTAGGTGAGGTAAAATTCTTAACCCTATCTTTTTATAAGCATTTAGATAGGGGGAGTTAAAAAATGATGAGCTAATTGTCAATTTTTAAGGGGGAGATGCAAGTTAGCTAAATTTCCTTTAGAAAGGGGGAGAAAAATAATAGCTATCTTGTTATAAAAAAAGGGGGACGCATTACCTTTGTTAAAAGAAACTCATAGAAGAGCATGTTTTAAGGGGGAGTTATAGGAAATGTAAAATCAATTAAACCTTTTTGATAATGTTGAAAAGGGGGAGGATTTTCTGCATTATTATTTATGGTTTTGTCATCATCAAAAAGGGGGAGATTGTTGGTGCTAGAGCACCACGATCATTTGTTTTGATGATAACAAAACACGTGTCATTTAACATTTGCACTTTGAGTCCTAGATTTCAGGTCAATCGCAAATGGATACGTGATTAGACGGAGTTCGAGCTCGCATCCAGGATGGATTGGAGGAGCTTGATGGAAAACATAGGAGATTTGCGAGGAGCGATAGATTGAAGAAGGAAGGAAATGAAGAATAGGATAGATTTCCTTCTCTTGTACTTGTTGTATTTTTCGTTTCTTTTGTTGATCTTTATTTCCTTAGAAAATTATGTTAAAGAGCCTCAAAGTACCCTAACAGTAGTCCTAGGAACACCTGCACAACCCTAGGATACTTAGGTTTTCTGTAGAGAACTTATAAAACCAATATAGGGTTCAAACAGCACTTCCAGACGTCTAATTCTAAAATCAGACGTCTGATAATGTATTTTAAGACGTCTGACTGTTGTTTCAGACGTCTGATATCTGTTAGGCTGGACATAGCTAGTTCTGTCTGATGAAATCGGACGTGCAGACCTTATACCAGACATCGTAGGAGACGTCTGATGGACTTGCCTGACGTCCATATAGTGGACCGTTGGCTAGCTTAGCAGCCACTCAAGATTATGACCGTTAGAGCCTTATCAGACGTCCTTAGGCCTTTCCAGACGTCTGATAAATGACCATTTTGCCTCGGCTGACCCAAAATCTCTTCTCAGAGATTTTCTAGCTGTTGCAACGTTTGGAAAATCCATTCCCATAGTAAAAGTAGGTTTCCAGACGTCCAGACATAGTGCCAGACGTCCTATATGTCGTCTGATGGACTTGCACAAAAACCCTGTTTAGATCTGATCCAAGTCAGGAAGAGACCCGCCAAATATCAGACGTCTGACCTTGAAATCAGATGTCTTAAAGTGGCCTTCCAGATGTCTGATGCCAGAGTTAGACGTCTGATTACCCTGTCAAGCGCAATCATTGTCCTGATTTCGGCCTGATTCTCTTGGGCTTTGTTCCCAACGGCTATAGAACCTTTCCTAAGCCTTCCAAAGCCTTCCTAAGGCCTCTATAAATAGAGTGGAACCTTTGCAACACAAAAACACACTTAGAGACACAAGATACACACAAAGAGAAATAAGAGACACACCTAAGCAACTTAGTTCCACTCTTTTGTGTCCAAGAGAAGCCCTTGCTCTCCAAGCTCTTGCTCCATTCTCTAGAGAGCATCAAGCTTCGCGCACCCGCTCACCCGCCGTTGTCTACGTGAGCGACGTTGCGCCGTCGCGTGGCACACGCACCACGTCATCAACTCGACGCACTCCTTGCAAAGGGGAGTTTCCTAATTCCTATAGAAGTTAGGTTTATAATTATTTTGTTGACTCTATAGGATTGTTGTTTATTTTATCTTTGTTATTTTGTTGGGTATTCGCTCTGCGAATTCCCGTCTCCTTCGTGGGACAAAATCCTTCTCGTGGAGAGAAGGGGTTGAGGAACGCTACCCTCGTACTTGTAGCATGGTTGTAATTGAGGTTGAATCACCCTCGTTTTAAGTGAGTCGATTAGTGGATTTGATCAACTAGGTTGATCGAAAAATCCTAACTCGAGAGGGTTAGGTGGTGGTTTTCACCCGGTTTGGGTTTCCACCTAAAAATAATTGTGTTCTTTGTGTGGTTGTCTATTCTGTGATATTGTTTATATTTATTTCCGCATTTTATTACGTCACCCCTCTTCAAAGGGAAAACCTACAATTGGTATCAGAGCAGGTTCTTGCAAGATTAGAGTAACACCCGGCAAGAAGATCATGGAGGGAAGCATAGCCGCAATCAGAATCTCCGAAGGGCAGTCCACCGTCCGACCACCCTATTTCGACGGGAGGGACTTCGGATATTGGAAGTTGAGGATGAAGACGTGGCTCCAAGCCACTGAATTCGAGATATGGGGATGTTGCGAAACCCCATACGAGACCCCGAAGCGACCCCATGGAGGCTACTCGCAGCTGTTGATTCGAGAGCTTTCACTCAACGCAAAGGCAATGAATGCCCTGTATTGCGCATTGAGTCCGAAAGAGTTCGAGAAAATTCAAGAGTGCACTACCACCCACGAGATATGGAGGAAGTTAGAAGACACTCATGAGGAGAGGAGCTCGGAAGAAGATCTCGGGGAGAAAGAAACCGCGTGCCTTGGTTTCATGGCAATTGGAGAAAGTAACAGCGAAAGCGAAAGTGGAAGTGACTCCGACAATGAGGTAAATTTCGATTTACAAGAAGCTTTTAATGAACTATTTGAGATTAGTAAATCACTTAAAATAGAAAACAAAAGTATTAAAAAGAACCTTAGTTTTCTTAAAAATGAAAATGATTGGTTAGAAAAATAACTTAAGGACATAGAAGCTAGTCCTAGAATTGATAACCTATTATTAGAAAATCAGGACCTCATCAATGAAAATAATAAATTGATTGAGGAAAATGATAGTCTAAAGTTAGAAATCTCTAATTTAAAGACTAAGATGAGTATTATAGAAAAAGAAATTGCATTGCTTAGGGAAAACTCCAACAAATTAATCAATAAAGTAGATAATTTTTATTGCCCTAAGGTTGAGAAAGGATCTCCGTCAAGGAGACCCGCTAACAGATTCGGATCCAAGCCCACTTGGATACCGGAAAAAGAATTAGAATCTTGTTTTGTAGGGTTCAGGGATAGTTACAACACAAAGGACTGGACCTACAAGCTCAAGTCTGGTCAACTCGAGTTGGGAGAACCAAGGAGTAGACCAAGGAGGAGAACAAGAAGACCGACGAGACGGCGAACAAACGACAGACTCGCCGCACGCCGACCGCCAGACTGGTGACCGGCGCCGATGCCCGGGCCTCCAAGCGACGGATGGGAGCCCATCCGATGTGGCATCCACCACCACCATTCGGGCCATTTTATTGGCCATGGTAGGTGAGGTAAAATTCTTAACCATATCTTTTTATAAGCATTTAGATAGGGGGAGTTAAAAAATGATGAGCTAATTGTCAATTTTTAAGGGGGAGATGCAAGTTAGCTAAATTTCCTTTAGAAAGGGGGAGAAAAATAATAGCTATCTTGTTATAAAAAAAGGGGGAGGCATTACCTTTGTTAAAAGAAACTCATAGAAGAGCATGTTTTAAGGAGGAGTTATAGGAAATGTAAAATCAATTAAACCTTTTTGATAATGTCGAAAAGGGGGAGGATTTTCTGCATTATTATTTATGGTTTTGTCATCATCAAAAAGGGGGAGATTGTTGGTGCTAGAGCACCACGATCATTTGTTTTGATGATAACAAAACACGTGTCATTTAACATTTGCACTTTGAGTCCTAGATTTCAGGTCAATCGCAAATGGATACGTGATTAGACGGAGTTCGAGCTCGCATCCAGGATTGATTGGAGGAGCTTGATGGAAAACAGAGGAGATTCGCGAGGAGCGATAGACTGAAGAAGGAAGGAAATGAAGAATAGGATAGATTTCCTTCTCTTGTACTTGTTGTATTTTTCGTTTCTTTTGTTGCTCTTTATTTCCTTAGAAAATTATGTTAAAGAGACTCAAAGTACCCTAACAGTTGTCCTAGGAACACCTGCACAACCCTAGGATACTTAGGTTTTCTGTAGAGAACTTAGAAAACCAATATAGGGTTCAAACAGCACTTCCAGACGTCTGATAAAGTATTTTAAGACGTCTGACTGTTGTTTCAGACGTCTAATATCTGTTAGGCTGGACATAACTAGTTCTGCCTGATGAAATCAGACGTGCAGACCTTATACCAGATGTCTTAGGAGACGTCTGATGGACTTGCCTGACGTCCAGATAGTGGACCGTTGGCTAGCTTAGCAGCCACTCAAGATTATGACCGTTAGAGCCTTATCAGACGTCCTTAGGCCTTTCCAGACGTCTGATAAATGACCATTTTGCCTCGGCTGACCCAAAATCTCTTCTCAGAGATTTTCTAGCCGTTGCAACGTTTGGAAAATCCATTCCCACAGTAAAGGTAGGTTTCCAGACGTCCTATATGTCGTCTGATGGACTTGCGCAAAAACCCTGTTTAGATCTGATCCAAGTCAGAAAGAGACCCGCCCAAAATCAGACGTCTGACCTTGAAATCAGACGTCTTAAAGTGGCCTTCCAGATGTCTGATGCCAGAGTTAGACGTCTGATTACCCTGTCAAGCGCAATCATTGTCCTGATTTCGGCTTGATTCTCTTGGGCTTTGTTCCCAACGGCTATAGAACCTTTCCTAAGCCTTCCAAAGCCTTCCTAAGGCCTCTATAAATAGAGGGGAACCTTTGCAACACAAAAACACACTTAGAGACACAGGATATACACTAAGAGAAACAAAAGACACACCTAAGCAACTTTGTTCCACTCTTTTGTGTCCAAGAGAAGCCCTTGCTCTCCAAGCTCTTGCTCCATTCTCTAGAGAGCAACAAGCTTCGCGCACCCGTTCTCCCGCCGTTGTCTACGAGAGCGACGTTGCGCCGTCGTGTGGCACACGCATCGCGTCATCAACTCAATGCACTCCTTGCAAAGGGGAGTTTCCTTATTCCTATAGAAGCTTGGTTTATAATTATTTTGTTGGCTCTATAGGATTGTTGTTTATTTTATCTTTATTATTTAGTTGGGTATTCGCTCTGCGAATTCACGTCTCCTTCGTGGGACAAAATCCTTGTCGTGGAGAGAAGGTGTTGAGGAATGCTACCCTCATACTTGTAGCGTGGTTGTACTGAGGTTGAATCACCCTCGTTTTAAGTGATTCGATTTAGTGGATTTTGATCAACTTGGTTGATCGGAAAATCCTAACTCGAGAGGGTTAGGTGGTGGTTTTCACCTGGTTTGGGTTTCCACCTAAAAATTCTTGTGTTCTTTGTGTGATTGTCTTTTGTGTGATTGGTTTCTTTGGTGAGATTGCTTTATATTTTATTTCCGCATTAATTACGTCACCCCTCTTCGTAGGGAAACTTTCAGTATATATGTTGGTAAGCACCTGAGCACAATTGAGTCTATGTAGTTCAAGTCTTCGGTAGAAACATCTTATTGTTGAGAAATAACTAATGCCCAAGTAATTTGATCCTAATTCTATTTATAAATAGAATGTAGTTTTGCTAGGGACTAGCAAACGATAGGCAGGGGGGTGTGATGTAGACATGCCATTTCATAGAAACTATCTATTTATGCATCTTCTTAAGCATATAATTACATTCAGCATTATAAATATTACATACCATGCATCATTCTACATTTAGAATAGATTGCACAAATTATAAGTTAATTTTCCCTTATGGTCAGGAAATGGGGTGATATTTATCTATGCCTCAAATTGATAATCCAACTGTACGGATCTGATCAGGGTGATGATTGGAGTCCAACGCCTCTGAGATTGCCCCAATCAGACCTCCGTGGCATCAGATGCAGTCCAAGGAAGATCAGAGGCCAAGGGGAAGGGTGATGAAAATTCAAACTTCAAACAACAAATCCAATCGCACGGATGGGTTCGGATTGACGATCGTAGCCTAACGACATGAAAATCAACCCAATCCTACATCTGTGGCACCACTTACGATCAAAAGAAAATGGATGGTCTAGATGGTGCCACGTGGCACCATCCAAGCCACCCACAACTAATGGTCTCCATCCATGCCATCAAATCTCGAATGTTGGATCTTGATCCAACAGTCGAGAGCAAGTGCGCCTAAACTCAAAAACTCGACACGAGGAGCCCTATAGCTCATCAGTTCTGATTTGCGCTCTCCAAGCATTAGCGAGGGATCAAATCCTGTCACATAGTTTCAATTTGCTGCGAAGGCGTGTAAATGAAATTCACCCATTCGATCAACAATGAGCGGCGTTGGAGGTGGCAACATGGTAGAGCAGATGGACGAGTGCGAACACGCATTGATGACACCAAATCGCATGCACGATCTGACGTGTTGAGGCTCGATCTGAAGGTGCAGGTGAGCACATCCTAAACCGTTGATTGTCCATCGAACGATGATGAGAGTGCCGCATCGCCCTCCATCAGCCCTTGACTGATTTGGGTTGAACAATCTTCATCGGAGGGATGAGATTAGCCCTCGCCTTAATCACATGAAGATCAGGCGCCACGGGATGTGGCACAACGAGGATGCTTGAATCAGCAACGCACAACCGAGATCCCATGTGTGGCTTCAACGACTTGTGACTACAGTGACACACATATCCATCACTAAAGGCTTTGTACTTAATTCTAAAGATGTGAAGTCCCTCTTTGCCCCCATGACTACACCTATAAATAGCCTACCCCTCCTACACATTTCTTTATCCCTTCTTTCATCTCTCAACCTCTCTAAGATCTAACAACTCAGGTTCTAAAGCTTACTATAGTGCTCCCAAGCCACGAGAAGCTATGCTAGAGTTAAAAAAAGAAAATTTTTCACTTCTCACCCCCTTCGCAAAGCTCTTGCCACCCATCCTCTTGTCCCCATTCCGGAAGCGGATCCCCTGTCGTTGATGCCCTGTTTCATCCCCGATTCTTCCAAATTTGCCTTCCTTCCTCCATCTTTGTTCTTCCTCCAGACATCATCCATCCAGCTCATCCTCTAAGCATTCATCAAGGAGTATAATTTCTCATCCCCTATCTTTTTATCAACTTTTAGCATATATTTTAAGCTTTATAGTTCTAGAAATTAGTTGTAATGGACATTATCATAGCTAGAAAATTGTTATTCTCTCTCTCTCTCTTTCGCTCTCTTGTTAATATTGCAAGTAGATTAGCATTGTGAATGATTTCTTCATAAAAAAATTACAAAAAAAAAATATAATTACCAATTTAGAATCGACGTAGCCTCCCCATGTTCGACTCAGGACTCTCCAGAGTTCTAGTAAAATTTATTTGACATTAGATGTTCTTGCAAATTTTACAACTAAGGTATTCCAAATTCCAACTTTTCTTCGCAATGATTTTCTCACGAATCACCTGGGAAGTTGTCATTCAAGTGGACGGGACCTTACTGGGTGGTCAAACCTTTTTCCAATAGGGTGGTAGAAATTGCCGATCCAATTACTGGTAAACCTTTATAGTTAATGGACAAAGATTGAAACATTTTCTTGCCTACGTTCCCTCGAAGGAAGTTGTAACCCTCATTGAGGGTTAAACTGGAACTTCACCTAGCTGGAGGCAATAAACTCAGTGCTTCTTGGGAGGCAACCCAGAGGATTCAAGCTGACAGGATACATTGTTAAAACTCAGGTGATTTCTTTCCGTACTCCCCTACGTACCTTTATTTTCCAATGAGGACATTGTGAAAGATAAGCATGGGGGTGGTAATTCTTAATTTCTGAGTATAAAATTGTTACCATGAACTAGTTTTTGTTTCTTTTCTTCATATATATAAAAGAAAGGGGGGAAAAGAAAACTTAGGCATTAGGAGCATGTCAAATTTAAGAAATAATGCGTTACAGACCAGAACACATAGACTCTTCAAGTCTTCGGGCTTAATCAGCTCGAGTGTCCACCAAAATGCAGACTTGTTTCTCAATTCCTTTCCATCCTTAGTCATGCTAATTTGGTCAATAAAATAGGGTGATAAGTATGTGACTTATCAACAAGCTCTCTAATTTCGGGGGTGTTCATCGTGAAACGCATAAAATATTATTTCTATCGTTCTAGTGCGAATCATGTCAAAATAAATAAATTTATAAATCAGAATCGATGAGTCTTTAGTCGTTTGTATGAAGGCAAAACATGATTTTCAAAGCATTTCATACTAACTAATCTATCCTAATGCAACATCGAAACAAAGACCAAATATTCAGACAATCAGATTTTTATTGCTAATGGCAAATAGTTCTCAAACTAGTAATTAAAACAACTATGGTAAAGAATAGAGAGAGAAAATAGATGAAGGATGTCACTACTTGTGGGATGCTTGTGCGAAGTATGGTAGCACTTCAAATGTAGGGTGCCTGGAGGAAGATCGGAGAGAAGTTGCAGAGAGAGAGAGGCTGGAGATGTGTCTGGTGGAAGTTGCCACTGAACTGGGTGCTCTAGGCTCTTTCTATAGCTTTAATGAGGAGCAAAGTAGGTATTTAGACCCTAAAATCGTGCAACAACTTAACTGCTATCGGAACCGTTGATCAAGAGATCAATGACTCAGATCGTGCCTAAAAATAGCCTCTTTCATGCCTGTAACACACACACTACACGAGATGTTGACACGTGGTGGTTTCTAAAATGCTAGATTCAATTGCATCGTACCGCTCGCCCTACTCGCATGCATTTTTGCTCCTTTATGCATGCTTTCAATTCAGTCGTCCGATCGTGAGATCGGGCAGCTTAAAATGAACGCAGCACCGTGTTAAGAACCCACGTGTGGTAGGGCATTAGTTCAACCGTTGGAACGAGCGTCATCCACACCGCCGCATCGATCGCACCCCATTGCGCCACGCTTTCCATCGTGTGCCGCTTGATCTCCACAGCACGATCTGATTTCATGCAAGCACACTACCTTCTCGATTTAGCACTAAGTGCGAGTCAAACTCGTACTGCTCTATTGTGTGCAAGCACTAAGATCAACACGCTATGCATGTCCTTATGTCATGTTTTGGAATACAAGTGCTATTGCTCTCGGCCATTGGATGAAGATCCAACGACTGAGATGCATTCTTCTTTGATGAGGGGTGTAAGGAGAGGGTGACGTGGCTCCTTTGTGGTCATTGGATGACGATCCAATGGCCCATGTTTTGCCTTCAGTAGTTGGCGCACGGCGGTGGATCGTTCGGATGGTACCACATGGCACCATCCTGGCTATTCATCTTCCCACTTTTGTGTCTAGTTCTACAAGGCTCCAAACAGGTTGATCTTTGCACCATTGGACTGTGATCGTTGATCTCGATCCATCCGTGTGGTCGAATTTGACATCTGAGGCTTGGATTTATGCTATCTGACTCCTTGGCCTCTGACCTTCTACGGACTGTATGTGATGCTACGGAAGATTGATCAGGACAATTCCGGAAGCGTTGGACTCCCGTTGTTGTCCTGATCAGATCCGTATGGCCTGATCTATCATCTATGACACCAGATCACCTGCAATTGATATTGTCTCTTTTAGAGCATAAAACAACATTATTATCTATAAAGCTAACCAATCATCTATGATCCAATTTATGATGCTTATGCATTCATTGTTCCTAAGTTATGCTAAAATCTATCTTAATTCAGGTAGATTAGGTCCTATGATTGTCATGCAATCACACCCGCATGCCTAAATCTTGCTAGTCCCTAGCAAATGCAAGACTAAATGCAAAGTGGTCCTAGATGACTAATTTCTATCAAGAGTTTGACTAGAGATTTATTTCTTTTGTTTTCATTCAAAACTTTAGAAATCTAGACAGTGATGAAAGTGTAGTGTTGTAGCCTATGCAACGGATCCAAGTGAAAAGTCAATCCACATATAGAGCTTGTACTTGACCCTTAGTAAAATTCTATTAAGATAGGTAAACTTCTTCCCTCGGGGTTGCAAAATAATATGTAATTTCAACCCCACCTTTTAGCTTAGGTAGAAGATGTCTGAGTCAAGTAGGCTTGTATTTGGTGGCTTATACTCCTCTGGTGCTACACGTAGACTAGTACTACATAACCTAGATTTTTGAACTTATTAAATAATTTAACTCAAAGAGAGGTAGAGAAACTATGCTTTCTTTTAGTTCCTTTGCACTCATTCTCTCTCTTTTTTCTCTGTCTCTTTTTCTACTCTCTTCTTTTCTTTTTCTTTTAGAGCTCACAATCTCACTAGATTTGTCAATATATTTGGTGGCCTCACTCATGGCATTAACACTTTGATTAAGTTCTGATAAACCTATGACTAAGTCACCAATCCTTGGCCATCATTCGGGCAGTCAAAAATATAGAAAATAAGGTCAAGGCTACATTTCGTGGATTGTAAAGGGAATGGGTATTGTTGCCTTAATGTGCTTGACATGAAGTAAACACAACACAATTAACACACTTGTTTTTTATATTTTTCTATTTATATATATATATATATTTTTTTTTTCTCCTTTTCTTTTTTTTTTTTGATTTTTTCTTTTTTTTTTATACCAACACAACGTAATGCAACACCCATGCACATTTTTATTCAAAAGGCATTATTCAGGATTGGAGGGTGTTCAAGAGGACATCAGGTGGCTTATTTGGTGGAAGTACCTACTCTTAGCATCGGGAACAGAATGGATGGGACAATGTATTCTGACCTTGATATTAATACTCTCCTTCAACCGAGAATTCCATAAAGGACGATCGTAACCATCCACCATAGTCCTAGTTTTATTAGAACTCGCTCTCTACGTTTTTGTCTTATTTGGTGGCTCTCCAAAAATTCACACATTAAGAATTTGTACGTAGGAACTCAGAGCGAAAACTATGCCTATCTCCAAGTATCATTATCCAATTACCCAGAAACTAAGATTCCTTATACTAGCCTTAGAGCACCAGTAGACTCTCTACTCTCACCTCACACTTGGTTGGTGCATCTACTAGAAGATGGTTTGCCTGACTCCTTAATTACTATCCAAGGGTTCAGGAGAAGAAGCATTGCTTCTTCTTGATAAACTAAAGTTGTTTATCGATCTTCACAGAGGATCCATTGCAAATTCTACATGTAGGTGTGAAATTGTACTGGCTTTTAAATTGAGGAAGCAACTTAAGAGTAAATCCCTAATAAAACCTTCATGATAAAAATTCTTTATGCAAATTTTTTTCTGACATAAAAATAAGATATGCAATGTTCATCCCCCCATGCCTATTCATTACAATGCCCTCATTGAAATGTATGCAAAAAAATCAAAATATAATAAGAGAGAGGAGGGGATATCACCTAACTGAGCTTGTTAATCTAGGTCAGCTTGATTAGACAAAAATACCTGTATAGAATATTGGGTTGGCTCCCAGCCAACGCTAAGTTTAACTTCATTTGTCGAACCTAAACCTGAAAGAAATATGTATTTCAATATTGTAGGTTAAGAGGAGTAATAATTGTTGCTGGGAGGTTCAAGATTAAAATAAAGATATGATCATGTGGTCCAAGAATCATTTATCCACAAATGCAGACCAACCGATGATGTAACCTCACTCCAAAGAGTTTTTTTTATTCAAAATGTAAAATAGGGTTAGATAGATGAGGATCATGATGCAAAGCTTGTCCATCAATCCAATTCCATATTTCTAGAAGTACTGGAGGATCTGGATTGAAATCATGATTGAAATTTAAATCTGGTTCTAAATTAGAGTCATAAGGATCGTCACAATAGTAATTGATGTCAAAAATCATGAATTCTCCAAGCTTCGGGTCATATGAGGATAAAGGTAGAGTTGCATTGAATTCCTCAAAATCTTCATCAGAAATTATCTCTTCCTCATCAGAAATCATTTCTTCAGAATCAAGCCATCCATTTGAACCAGTTGGATTATAATTTCTTCCCCAATCCATCAAAATTTGAGCTTCTTTTTCTAAGGTTGTTTCTTCTTTTTCTTAGTTCATGTCCTTTGGTTGTCCAATTTCTCTAAACCCCTCAAAATTAAATAATTCTTGGATTTCTGGGTGGATATACTAAGGATTCTTTATGTCATTGTCTAATTCATCATAAGATACTCCCAATAGTTTCTCGATTTCATGAATGTCTTTCCCATTTTGATTATCTATGGGAGGTCATAAATCATAATCATCCTCAAGTACATCACTTCCTTGCCTCTTATGTTCATCTTGAGATTTTGCATAATTCGGATCATCCTTAGTGTGAATTACCATGTTCTCTTCAATTGTTCCCGTGACCTCAATAGAACCACAATTTACTTTATTCTTTTGGGAAGCTTTAAAGATATTGAGTTGACAAGTTTTCCTTCCAGAAGTGATTTGCATAATCCCCATCTCACAGTTGATTAGTACCTTGGCTATGGACAAGAAGGGTCTTCCTAAAATTATCGGGGTGTGGTTCAAGTTTTCTGATGCCTCCATATCTAAAACTAGAAAGTCCATAGGGTACTCAAAATCCCTTACTCTTATAATCACTTTTTGTAAGAGTCCCTTCGGAATCTTAGTTGACCTGCCAGCAAGCTGAAGGGTAACAACAGTGTGTTCCAAGGGACCTAAATCCAACTCTTCATATAATTCCATGGGGATTACATTGATGGAGGTACCAAGGTTCAGTAAGGCTCGTTCCAAGATATAACCATCTATTTCACATGAAATTAAGGGGGTCCCTGGATCTTTCTTTTTAGGAGGAAGCTTATTTAAGATGATGGCACTGGCTTGTTTAGAAACTATGACCCTTTTGCTTGGCATTTTGGTGTGCACATTTATTTAAGAAATTTCACATAGGCCAGGATGTTCTTAATAGCTTCAAGTAATGGTATATTCACCTAGACATGCTTAAAAATCTCAAGCCACTCCTTAGATTGATTAGTTTTCCTTTCCCTGGATTTGTTCAAGGCTTTAGGAAAAGGAGCTTGAGAGAAATCATGAGTGTTCGGGTCCTGATCCTTGTCTTCTTAATTAGCATGGTCTCCCAAGTCAGATTCAGGCTCCTCAAGATCTTAGTAAGATTTGGATGTAGAAGAATAAGGATCTTGGATTTGTTTCCCAATACTCAAGGTGACAGCACAAGCATAAGCATTAGGGTTAGAGGGGTGAGGTGGGTTTTGCAAAATGGGTTGAGCCTGACTAAGATTAAGGTTAGCAAAGCCAGGTGGGTGCTGAAGAGTAGGTTGAACTATATGTGCCTGCTGCTCCCATGTGTTGTTTTGGTTAACCTTATTGAAGTTCCTTGGGTTGGGGATGGGTTGGGATGGTAGCATCCCGTGTTTTCTAGCATCAACTAATTGGTCCAATCGTCCTATCAATTCTATCCTCAATTGATTCATTTCTTCTTTATGTCTCAAATTCATTTCCCGCATTTCTTTAGAGGACTAGACTCGGATTAGAAGGCTAGGTTCCCTAAGTAGGTTGTGGCTGGTATGTGTGTGGCTGTGTGTACCCACTAGATTGCCCATAAGTGTTAGGCTTAGTCAAGTTAGGTCCCTGGGTGGGTTTCTAACTTAACCAAGAAAAGCTAGGATGGTTACGCCATCCAGGGTTGTATGTGTTTGAGCATGGGTCACTTCTAGTGCATCCCTGGAGTGCATTCACATCCTTAGGATAATTAGGCATTGGGATGCCTAATTCAGAATTTGAAGGCATCAAGGTCCCTCCTTGGTACCCAGAAAGATATGGGTCCTTAACACTATAGGGAAGAATGATTTTCACGACAGTTGAAAATCGTCGCCTATTCCATGAAAACCATTGTATTCTGTCGTTGTGAAAGTGTGTGTCGTGTCAGCATATACACTACGATATTTATTTAAAACTGTCGTATTTTAGACAACGATTTTAGGGACCGTCGACTCGTTTATTGATGACAATTCTTGTACAAATTGTCAGCAATAAGATCTAAATGATGGTTTGGATCACCGTCATCTACAGTATACGTAACCATACACAACGGTTTTTCAACCATTGTATAGTTGTATAAGCGACGAGTCTATGAGAACAGTCATCTATATAAACACGAAGGTTATTCTTAGAACTATCGTGTATATATGTATGTTTTTTTTAAATATAACATTTATGGTTATAAGATTATATAATCTTAGAATCTATAACACCTTAAAACATATATAACCTACAAAACACACACAATATAAGAATTCAACATATGACATGGAATGTAAAACATTCAACAAATATATATATAAACCTAATGATAAAAGTATGTCATACTATCAAAATGCAAAACTAAACAAAACAAAAGATAAATAATATAAAGCTATGCCTCAGCTCCTATGCCCTATCCTGCTCCACTACCTCTGAGGTCGTCGTCGTCTCTACGAGGCAGGTAGTGATATGAATTGTGATCCTAACCATTGCCTCGTAACAACACCATCATCTCTCTCTTATGCGCTTTCTACTGCTCCATCTCCTTCCACTACTCCATCTCCTTCCTCTACTCCTCCATGAATTGCTTGGCATCTTACAAAGCTTGAGTTTGCTGGTGAAACTATAAGGTGACATCATGGAGCTTTGAGTTGACATCATGGAGCTGTGTCTGCATCTGCTAGATGACGGCTACTGTTGCTAACCCTTTCACCCATGCCAGCTAGAGATTGTCTGACTTCTCACCCCACTATGAATAAAGCGTCCATGCTCTGGAGGCATGGTGCTCCTAAAAGCCTCCTCAGGTGTCATAGGAAGGTACTGCTGAGTGCTGGAAGCAACATCTGTAGGGGGGTTGGTTAAGTTCATCATTTCTCCGTACAAATTATAATAATTTATTGTCATATTAAAGTAAGTATAAAATTTAAGTAAATAAATAAATGTTACATGTTTTATCCGATATGCTTCATGTATCCATGTTCACTCGCTATCGGTGGTGGCCTTGCTATGAGTAACCTCATACATACCAACCTGATCGAGCGTGGCACCATCATGTGAATGTGCCTATAAATATATTTCAAAGATTTGCAGGTAATAGTTGTAATTAAAACTTTAATTAAAAACATAAAAGTAACAAAATTATAAGAAATTACTTACATATTTAGCCTTAACTCTATCTATACTAGTTCGACCCAAACAGTGGGTGATGGGAACACCATCATGAGCCATAACTAGCATATTTTGACACAATTAAGTCAATAAATGCTCCTACATAACCGCCAGAGAGTCACAAGTCATTACATAATCATTCTGAAAGAAAACTAAGAAACTAGGGTTAAAATTATAATTTTACAGCTCATCATGAATGCAGTACAACCACGGGTTTTCTCAGGGGTTGAATGAAGGTCAATTGGTTTTAAAAAGATAATAAGTGGGATAAGATAGATAGAAAAGGGTTTTCACGTGTTCTGAGAATTAAATGACTTTTGAAACCCTAAAAACTGACCTGCTTAATTAACTGAGGTTCTGATCAGGATAAAATTCACCTAAATCCTCTAAAATTCATAGAAAAATATTCTCCAGGGTTTAGAACTTTCAATTTGACCATCAGAACCCGTTTTGATCCAAAACAGAACCATAGACAGACATTTGCCCTAATTTAGGTTTTTACATAAATTACCCAATCAAACATGGTCAAAACCAAAATCCAACATCACCCTTGAATTCCTTAGGTCCAAATTAGGTTTGTACCAAAATTTGGACTCAAGATGAATTTGTCTTGACCTAGTTTGCAAAATTATCCTGTCTAATTTCATTTCTACACTTAACTTTCAAAATCCTTTCAAATAGGCCCCTTACTTTGTCGTCATTCTCACAAACAGGTCCCTACAGCCATTAAACCTATTCCTACTTACTTCAGCGACCTTAAAAAGGAAAGAACTCCCTTGTTTCTTGATGAATCCCTTTCAAATTTAAAAGGGAAGTTTGTCAAGAAATTCCCTTCCGTTTGGACCTAATCCTAAGCCCTGAAACCTACCAAATCTCTTATGCGAACGCTTGAGTGATTTGGGTATCAAGAAACTTCCAACTCTGGTGAGCTTGCCAAGCTTGGGAAGCTTGCTTCCCAAGTTCTAACCGACCTCTAATGACCTATAAAAGACTCCCCAAATCACAACGGATTTGCCAAGCTTGAATTCGGCCAGAGAATCCCTCTAATTCCTCTCCCCTCATCTGGATGATTTTCGCTTCAAGCTTTGGTGACCTTCCCTACTTTCCCTTGTCGTCTAACCACAATACTAGTGGCAGACTCTTCCTCCTTGTCTTCTTCCATGTCGCATAGCACTCGCCGGTGCGCCTACCCCCCTTTATCGTCGCCGATCACCTCTCTCTGAGCACCTTCGTCTCCAGCGTTGGCCGTACATTATCGATTGCCAACTCCACCCTCCTTCATCTACCTCCCCTCCTAAATAACTTCTCGATTTCCCTTCTTTCTTTTCAGACCCTTGCTACCTTGTTTCGACTGTTGACTCACCCCATCCCTCTCCGTCTTCCAGCTCACCGACATACCTCCAGCTAGATCATATGGCCACTACACTTCACCAATCTGGCCACTGTTCTTCTCCACACCTCCGCCATGTTCCGAAGAGCGAAAGCCCTCTAATCTTCAAAGCTATTGGCCTCCACATTGCTCCACTGAACACCACACCGTCGCACCTTGCATTCTGTCACCGTCTGGCCACCTCACGCATTCCCACACCTCACGAACACTGTCGTTCAATTCCCCACCTCACGGCGAAGCTTATGAACTATTTTAACTAGGGTTTTTAGCCCATTTTCGTGTTTGCAGGTCTCAGGTCTCTGCCGCCATTATCGAAGCTTCAAGCAAAGATCGAAGCTCGCTTCATGCACTTGCAAACCCCAGGCAAGGTTCCAGGCATTGCAGAACACTTCCAGGAACACGCTCGCCTGGTCAATTAGAACTGTTGACCATTCCTTACACTAGAATTAGACGAAGGCATCAACTGTAGGCACACATGAAGAAGCGGGAGCAGATAGTCCCACGTTGGTTGCTGAGGAGCGCCTGCCATCGCATAAATTGTATTTGTGCTTTCGGCTTATTGCCTCAACACGCATAACGGGTGAGGTCCCCGCACGCCCCCTCATGCACCTCGTCCATGACATCTCCCTCATAGACCTGGTGCACCTGATAACCCACTTGAGCCCTACACTCCTCAGCTATGACCCACGCCCCCAACCCTGGTCCCAGGTACGCTTTAGGTTCGATTACCTGTATACTCGGTACTATTGAAGGCTCTGGGAGAGCGTGACCTAGAGAGAGAAAGAGAGATTACGTGGGGTAGGGGGAGGTTTTTGCTACTGAAGACATTGGCTGACACTTAGCCAATTTGAGAAGTTCCCCTCCCCTATGAGAAGAAAAAGAAGGAAGCAGAAGAAGAAGAAGAGAAGAGGGAGCAGCAGCAGAGAAAGAAGAGAAAGAAGAAGAAGAGGTTGAGAGAAGAGAAAGAAGGCTGTGCACTGTAGCATCAAACTTTTAAGCCATCTAATAACTGATTTCTAAGCTTTATTTGATTGATACTATTGAGAAATTTTCTGTTATTGTGAGGGGTATTTGGTGATTCAAATCACCATTTTACCTCATTTTTTTTGCCCTATTGACATTTGTTTTCACTTCTATATCATTATTGTTTGGAGTATTACTACAAATTGCTTATATTGCATTTAAATTCCAATTCTTGAGATTTAAATTCCATATTGCTCCCTGTGTTTGACCTTGGAACTTTTTTGAGTAATAAAATTTATTTATTTAAATGGTATTTTGGCTATACTGCAATGTGGCATTCTTAAAACACCAATCTAGCATTCAAACATTTTGTCGCCATTGCCAGGGAGCAACGAGCAAGTTAGAACTCTTGATTGCAATTCTTTATTAAGATTCTAGCATGCTATATCCCTTTTGTTGTGGTTGTTTCAGGAGAGATACATTCAAAGAAGATCAATCGCACAGTAAACACGCCAAGGGTAGGTAAGTTCTAACATCTCTCTCTTTTAAGCCCTTCATTCTGAAAAAGAAAAAAAATCAATTAGGGTGACTTGCATTCTTTCCATAGATAAGTCATCAAGTTTCCTGAATTGATACATTTTATTTGAACAACAAATCCTGATTTGTGCACCCACTTAAAGCTTAAGGTATCTAGGGCTATCACATTTTTGTTTGAGCCCTAGGTACCACCTTTGGATAAATTAAAGTGGACCAAATTAGAGTCAATTAAGGATTCTAGTTTAGGGTTTTTAGAGACATGCTTAATCAAGAAATCATTTTCTCAAACAATGTGTGCCTAGACCTTGATTGAATTAATCTATTCAAGCAAAACCCTAAAATCAGGCTCTTAAAGTCATTTGAGCAATAAAAGAGGGACCTAAATTTTCAGGGACAATATAGGTGAGGTTTAGCCACCTTGTTGGGTCAACCAACCTTTAAATTAGGTCACCTTTTGCACTTAACACATCTTAAAGTTTAGGTGAAATTTTAAGCACCCTTGCTCTTAATTAAAACTGATAGACTTAAGAGGTCAAGTCCCCATTCTGGTCTACCTAGAACATCAGTGACAAGAGAGGTTAGGTGGGGGAAACCCTATAACCTGTGGGGGTGCTCTACCATGTAGGGGTCTTTGCGGGACTCTCCCTCTCTGGCTGCCCAGGTAATTCTTAGGTGGATGGCTTTCTGACTAAGGGGTATCATCTGCCTTGAACCTCTATAGTCATCCAAATTTTTTGGGTATCTTGATTGGGTCCATCACATTCTACCTCTCATCTACTCCATCGATGCATGTTTGGGAGGAGGTCTCTAAGACCATCCTTGAGGCCTCCTTTAGTCACTCATTCATGTCAAGGCCAAGCCTTGACCTTCTTGTTTGTGCAACAACCCAATCCTATTGATATCACCTCCGATTCATATGAACCTGATTCTCCTTCATCCATCATCATGGCACAACCTGCAGAAGAAAATAATCTTGAAAATCAACTCCAGCACCTCAATGATCTATTCCAAGCCTTTGTGAACCTACCGCAGCATCCAATAATGTGAGATCACTGCAATCCTATTGCAGTAGCAATCGAACCTCAAGTACAAATCCCCACTGGAGGTCCTGACACTGAACCTAAGCCCAACATGATTCATGCCATTCCCAAATTTCATGGTCGTAATTCTAAAGATCCTTTCCAACATATCAAACAACTCAAGCATCTGGCCCAGACCTTTGGGTCAGAAGCTCAAAATCGAGATATTCTACTCATGAAAATGTTCTCCTCTCTTATGGATAAAGTTTCTCACTGGTACCAAATCCAAACGCGTCCAATCAACACCTGGGTGGAACTTCAATCCAAGTTTCTGAGAAAGTTCTTCCCTGTTGGTCGGACAAATGCTTTATGGCACCAGATCACACATTTCGCATAACAAGCAGGAGAACCACTTCATGAAGCATGGCATCATTTTCTGGATCTCATGCAAAAGTGCCCCCATCACAGAGTTCCTAAATGGGAACAAGTCCAGTCTTTTTACCAGGGACTCCGTGAGGATATTAGATTATTCGTTAATGCGACTTGTGGAGGAAACATCATGGGTCAACACGAAGACACCGTGTGGGAGATTCTCGAGAATGTGTGCAAGAACTCCATCAATAATGAATCCATGGGCATGTTCGACTGGATGAATGCCTTTGCATTGACGAATCCAAAGGGAGCACATGAGACGCAGGGCCTATCCTCATCCACTGACTTGGAAATGATGGCCAGTCATCTGGATAAGGTCTCTATTATTGAGAATAAGGTGGATGAGCTAACTAGACATTTGCAGCGAGTCACCTCTGCGCAAAACCCTTACACGCAACCACCCTCTGCCAGGGAGGCCGTGCACAACATCTATCACCGACCCTCTCAGGGGATGGACTGATGGGTCGGCCCGGATAGGTTGTTAATATGATGTTTTTATCGTTAAAATATGTATAGTGGTTAACCTAATTCAGACCTAACCATCTCTTTACAAAATTTTTAACCTGGCCTAATTGATTTTATCTTGTCACTTTTAGGCCCAGGGTCGAACACAGGGAAGTGGGGTTAAAGTCGAGTTTCTACGTTTTCCTTAAAACGCGTCTCTTCCGTTCGTTTATTGTGTTTTTGGTGTTTTTCTTATTTAGGTTTTTTATGGTAATCCTTGTTCTTGAGGCACACCCTCAAAATTGTGTCCTTGGCTTTTAGCCAAATAGAGTCCCAAAACAAGTCTTGCTACTCGCAAGACGAGGTACCTGCAAGTCAAAGATTATCTTTTCTTTTTTATGTATTTTTTTTATCTTTTTACTAACAGAAAAGCAAATAGACAGAAAGTAAATATAGTATGTATATATATATATATATGTAGTATATATATAAAGGGGTGGGGGTGGAGGTGGCGATGGAGTGTAGCACTATGTCGAGTCAGTCGACGTCTAGAGAGACGCAACCAACACGACTAGGTGCCGCGTGGAGTGTGGATGGAGGATGGATGATGTATGGGACCACGCTTTTTTTGTACGCGTGTGTCAGGGAATATCAGCAACTGGTGCAGATATCCCCGCGATACAGCGTATAATAAATAACATGAAAATATATGTACATATGTATGTATATAAGTAAATATATCTATATATATATATAAATGTATAGTTATTTATGTATAGATATATATATATAGATATATATGTGTATATATATGTATATAAGTATATATATATATATTACTATATATATGTATATATATATGTATATAGATATGTATATATATATATATGTATATAAGTATATATGTCTATATATATATATAACTATATGTATAAGTATATAGATGTATATATAAGTAGATATTTATATATATATATATTACATATGTATGTATATTATATATATATGTATGTATACATAACTATATAGCTATACTATGTATATAAGTATATATATATAGATATATGTATGTATATATATATATATATATGTATATATGTTACTATAAGTGAGTGAGTGTGTGTGTATGTGTCGGTATAGGTGTGTGTGTGTCGGTGAATGTGTGTGTGTGTTGCTGTGAGTAAAAAAAAGAGAGAGAGAGAGAGAATACGTGAGAGAGAGAGAGAGTACGTGAGAGAGAGTAGAGAGCGCCAGACAGAGAGAGAGCGGGCGGGAGAGATCGGCAGAGAGAGAGAGCGGGAGAAGGAGTGATCGCGGACGCGCGAGTTAAGACGTCTGCCGGAGGCGGCAGACGTCTGACTCTGCGTCGTCAGAAGGCGGAGGCGGACGTCTGAAGACGGTGGGTGCGGACGCGCCTTCGCTTAGGGTTCCTGCAGGCGTGCGCGAAGGCGACGGGCGGGCGAAGGCGTGGAGGAGGTCTGCAAGTGGTCGCGGAGGGTCGCGGAGGTCGGCTCGAGGCCGTAACCGGCCGCTGCAGTGCGCGCGGCGGCTGGCTGCAGGTGCAATGCGGGGTGGACAGAACGGAGACAGAGGCGGGGAACGGGCCTGCAGGCGCGTGCGGAGGGTTGCGCGCCTGCGGGGAAGGTCGCGGAGGAGGCGGGGGGTGCTGCTGCTGCTGCTGCTGCTGTCGCCGCGGTTTAGCTGCTGCTGCTGCTGCTTCAAGCTTCGAAGCTTGAAGCGGCAGCAATGGCGTGGAGATGAAAACGAAGAGAAAAGAAAACACCATGCCCACCAGCTCGTGGAAGAGCTGGGCAGTGGTGCTCCCACTGTGGTGGTGTGCACTACAGTGGGTTCTCCTGCTCGCCGGGTGCCTCCTCGACGAAGGGCCGGCGTATGGGAGGGGAGAACGATGGAGAGGAAGGTGGTGGCTGCGGGGTCTTTGCAGCAGCTCATCTTGCGAGGATGAAGCTGCAGCTACTTATAGAGGAGGGGAGAGTGGCGTTCCGGCTGCAGTAGGGAGAGGGTGTGCGAGTTGCAGCTATAGGGAGCGGCGTTGGCAGGGAGAAGTGACGGGAAGAAGTGCTGCGTGGCTGCTGCATGCAGCTGCGGGAAGAGTGCAACCGCGGGAAGGAGAGAAAAGAAGAAATCAAGAGGAAAAACAAAAAGAGGGTGATTTTGCAAGGAGGCACTTGAAGAAAAATGTAACTATGCAGGCGATTGTTTCACTCCTCTTCCTCTCTTGATTAAATGCATGCATGCAAGTGTTTTTACAAATGCGATTACAGGATCCTATTATGCAATGTTAATGCTAGAAAATAGCACAAGAAGGCGTTATTACAGGCGTGTTTTGAGGTGCAAACATATACCCCCATGCCTATCTTTTGCTAGTCCCTAGCAAAATAGTATTTAGAAATGATCTTAAGCTGAAGATTTTCTTCTGAGGTGATACAGGTGTGTTTACTATGGAATATTGTGAGAACCAATTGTAAAGAAGACTACCAGTACTTTAAGTCTCACATGACATAGATCATCTCTCAACTAACCAGGACTCCTGATATTTAAACCTTAAGTACGATTTCCAGGACCCAGGATGTTTTTGCCGTACTCGAGAGCTCAAGAGGTTATGGTTTGTGCATAGTGAAGGATCAAGACTGACCAGATGAACCTTAAGACTCACTCCCAGGGTTTCACGAATTTTTAAGTACAGGTTGGTCCCAGTTTCAGCTCGTGTTTTCGGATTGACCCTTAAGATGATTACGGAAAACTCAACTCCCATTTTCTGATTGATTTTTTTTTTTTTTTTTGGCTCACCGAAAAACAAAGTATACAGACATTTATGAGATATACTGACTCTTTTAAAACATCTCTTTTCTGATTTTTTCTTTTCTTTTCGAAACACGTGTCAGTATATCTCTTACAACACATTTTGAAGCACACTTTTTTTTTTTTTTTGGTGGGAGAGTTTCTTTTTGGTGGAAAGAGTCGCTCCTAAACACAAGACTAAAGCCTGGGATAAAAAGTCTACCTGCACACACAGGTAAGGACTCCACCTTCCCTAATGAACACTAGGGTTGGATCTTATGTTCACCTGGTCTTTCCTGATATGTGTAGTGTGAACCAAGTTTACTTAAGCTCTCAAGAAAAAGCAAACCAACGGATCCTGTACTGGTGTCTCAGGTACAAGAATACATCCTTAGTTAGGAGAGATCTTGATCTATTTTGTCAATGCTTTAAGTGAATTAAGCCGAGCCTGAGCGAATCAAGCTTTTGTGGCCTGGAAAGTCTTCAAAACAGAGGTTGAATATCCATAAACACTTATTGCCTTTTTGTTTCAGCTTCAAGATCATTATTAAACACCATTTATTATAATATATATATATATATTTTTTTTTCTTTTCTTTTTTTTTTTTTTTTTTTTTTGCATATTTATAAATAGGTGGGAACTGTATGATACCATAACATACCTGGATCCTATGGATGCCTATCCACCCCCCCATGCCAAACAATGCTATGTCCTCATATGCATGCAGGGAAAGGCAGAGGAAGGATGGAAGATCGGGTAACAAGAGCTGAGGTTCAGGGTATAGATCAGGGTGGAAGGGTGGGTGGATGGTGGGTGGTGAAGAGAAAAGTGAAGTGATTGCGATAGAGGTGTGAAAAGTGATGGTGGATGGTGAGTGCTGTTAGGGTGCCTCCCAACAAGCGCTGAATTTAATGTCCCCAGCTGGACTCAGAATGAGGCAAAGAATTAGTTACCCTCCAGCAGGGCAACGGTTTCTCCAATGGGGGCAGGTTCATGAGTCAGATAGGGTTTCAAACGCTGCCCGTTGACCGTAAATTTACGCCCAGATTTGGGATCTTCGATTTCGACGGCCCCATTGGGGAATGGTCTTGAGACCAGAAAAGGACCAGTCCATTTGGACTTTAATTTCCCAGGAAAGAATTTGAGTTGGGCATTATAGAGCCAAACTTGCTGAGATGGCTCAAATTCCTTCCGCCGAACATGGCTGTCGTGAAAAGCCTTAGTGCACTGTTTAAAGGTTAGAGCAGAATCATAGGCTTCACGACGGAGCTCTTCCAGCTCTTGGAGTTGGAGTTTCCTTTCTCGTTCACACAAGTCTGGGTCGAGGTTACATTGGCGAACTGCCCAATAAGCGTGGTGCTCCAACTCCACAGGCAAATGACAAGGCTTCCCGTAAACGATTCTATATGGAGACATACCAAGGGGAGCCTTGAAGGCGGTCCGATACGCCCAAAGTGCGTCAGTCAGCTTGTCGGACCAATCCTTACGGTCAGGCCGAACCGTTTTCTGGAGAATCTGCTTGATTTGCCGGTTCGACACTTCCGCCTGGCCGTTCGTCTGAGGATGATACGAGGATGCGATACGATGGTGGACTCCGTACCTCCTCAGAAGTGCCCGAAATGAAGCATGCGTAAAGTGGCTTCCTCCATCCGAGATAATGGCCCGAGGGATCCCAAAACGCGCAAAGATATGGTCTTTGACGAATCGGGTGGAGATAACATGGTCAGCACGGCGCGCGGGAATAGCCTCGATCCATTTTGAAACATAGTCGACGGCCACGAGGATGAATTCGAAGCCGTTGGATGGAGGAAAGGGACCCATGAAGTCAATTCCCCAGATGTCGAAGATTTCCGCAGCTAGGATGTGTTGCAAGGGCATCATGTCACGACGAGCCATTGACCCTAATGACTGGCACCTAGTGCAATGTTTGGCATAAGTGTGCGCGTCCTGGTGAAGGGAGGGCCAAAAGAAACCGCACTGCAACACCTTGGCTGCAGTTTTCCTCCCAGAGAAATGGCCTCCACAGGCCTGATCGTGGCAGAAGGATAGCACACTGGGGAACTCACTGTCAGGAATACAGCGACGGATGATTTGATCAGCACCTATCCGAAAAGGAAGTGGATTATCCCAGAAATAATACTTTGCTTCTGCCATGAGACGCTCGCGCTGGTTTTTAGGCCAGCCACGTGGAAGAGATCCAGAAGCAAGGTAATTGGCAATGTCGGCATACCACGGTCCACTTGCCACATTTATTGCCAATAGGTGCTCATCAGGAAAAACTTCATTACTTGGCAGAGTAAGTCCAATATGGTCAGGGTCCAGTCTGGAAAGGTGATCAGCCACAACATTCTGGGCTCCGACCTTATCACGAATCTCAATGTCAAATTCCTGGAGCAGAAGGATCCAACGAATCAGTCTAGGCTTGGCATCCTTCTTGTGCATGAGATGGCGAATGGCCGTGTGATCAGTGAAAACAATAACGTGAGAGCCCAGAAGGTAAGAATGGAATTTTTCCAGCCCAAAGACGACTGCCAGTAGTTCCTTTTCAGTGGTAGTATAATTACGCTGGGCCTCGTCCAACGTCTTACTGGCGTAGTATACCACGAAGGGGTGTCTATCGCGTCTTTGTCCCAGGATGGCTCCGACTGCAAGGTCTGAAGCATCACACATAAGTTCAAAGTCGAGGGACCAATCAGGCGGCTGGAGAACAGGGGCCTTGGTGACAGCATTACGCAGCTGCGTGAATGCTTGTATACAGTCAGGGCCCATGTCGAAGGGCACGTCGGTTGATAGGAGATGAGTTAAGGATCGAGAAATTTTGGAGAAGTCTTTGATGAATCTCCTATAGAAACCGACGTGTCCCAAGAAGGAGCGGATTTGTTTGACAGAACCAGGCACAGGTAAATCAGCAATGATATCGAGCTTAGCTCTGTCAACCTCGATACCCCTATCGGAGATGATATGTCCAAGAACAATTCCCTCGTGCACCATAAAATGACTTTTTTCCCAGGAAAGCACGAGGTTTACATCAATACATCTCCTAAGGATGCGAGTCAGGTTGGCAAGACATTCGTCGAAAGATGGTCCAAAGACTAAAAAGTCATCCATGAAGACCTCGAGAAAGTCACCCACCATGTCATGAAATATCGCCAGCATGCATCTCTGGAAAGTTGCTGGCGCGTTACAAAGTCCGAACGGCATCCTTCTAAAGGTGAAGGTGCCGAAAGGGCAGGTAAAAGTGGTTTTCTCTTGGTCTCGGGGGTCTATTGCCACCTGGTTATATCCTGAGAATCCATCCAGGAAGCAGAAAAATTTATTTCCCGCTAACCGCTCCAGGATTTGGTCAATAAATGGTAGCGGGAAGTGATCTTTCTTGGTTGCAGCATTGAGTTTCCTATAATCTACACACACTCTCCAAGATGTAGGAGTGCGTGTAGGGATGGATTCGCCCCTGTCATTGACACGGATGGTGAGTCCTGCCTTTTTGGGCACAACGTGAATCGGACTCACCCAGGGGCTATCGCTGATCGGGTAGATTATACCCGCATCCAGCCACTTAATGATTTCATTCTTAACGACCTCCCGCATGTTAGGGTTGAGACATCGCTGCATCTCGCGAGAAGGTCGAGCCTCCTCCTCCGTATATATACGATGAGTGCAGTAGGAGGGACTAATACCAGATAAGTCTGATAAAGACCATCCAATAGCTGCCTTGTGTTCTAGGAGGACCTTAGTTAGTTTGCACTCATGCTCCATGGTTAATTTTGAACTGATGATTACAGGGAGCGTTTCATTTGGTCCCAGGAAAACATACTTGAGTGTATTAGGCAGCACTTTTAGCTCGGGAGTGGATGGGGAAGGATCTGGCATTTCTTGGGACGAGAGTGTCCCAGACGGGTAGGAGAACAAGTTAGGAGGAAGAAACTGGCCTTCAGATTGGCCAAGAAGAGGGGCTTCTTGGATAGATGGATCCAAAAATGAATAGCCCCAGTGAGAAGTATATGGGCTCAAGGTCCCAGTGTGGATTTGTAAATCCGCCTGATTTGGCGGGGAAGAAAGGGCAATTCGGTCTTCATGAGTGTGGACCGATAGTGAGTAGCCCGGATATGACTCAGACCACAAGGTATGGGAAGCGGAGAAAACCTCGTCAGAAGTCTGGCCAGGAGAAGGTACTGGACAAGGGAGGGATTGGGGAACGTCACAGTATGCGTTGGTCAGGAAGTTATCAGTGTTTATAGGTAATCTGCAGCAGTCCGAATAGGTCCCAATTAGTCCGATACACGCGCTGACGGCCATGTCCTCGTCAGACGTGTCATCCTCAATGCAATCGCAATCAAAGTTCTTGGCTGCCTTGAATATGTTAAGCTTGAGCTTCTCAGATCCAACGGCAATCTCAATACAGCCCGACTCGCAGTTGATGTGGGCGCGGGCTGTGGCCAAGAAAGGTCGACCGAGGATGATCGGACAATCAGAAAGTGAACTAGGAACTTCCATATCTAAAACAAGAAAGTCAACAGGAAAACAGAGACTGTTGACCCTAACCACCACGTCTTCCACCACACCCTTCGGGATTTTGACAGAACGATCTGCCAACTGTAACGTGACAGGGGTGGGTTTCAGATTTCCCAAGGAAAATTTTTTGAGCATGATGGTCGGTATGAGATTGATGGAAGATCCTAGATCAAGCGAGGCACGGTTAAAACTGCAGCCTTGGATGCTACAGGAAATCAGTGGTGTGCCCGGATCTTTCTGCTTCGGTGGTAAGTTTGACAGTATAGCACAACTCGCATGAGGTGAGAGAACCACCGGATTCTTAGTCTTCTTTGACTGTCGCCTGGGTGTTGTGTAGTCTTTGAAAAATCGAGCGACAGTAGGTATGCGGTCGATTGCCTCGAGCAGGGGTACCTTGATTTCTACATCCCTGAACAAATTACGTAGGTTGTCAAAGGCCTGCGTATTTTTCTTTTTGCCTTTTGGCTCCCTTAGTAGAGCCTCAGGGAATGGGACTGATTCTGGCACAAGTTTTGGTGCATCATCCTCTCGCGAATGCGGTATGCATCCCGAATGAGAGGGCGAAGAAGAAGATGGGCCAGGATCAAGTCGAGGCGGATCGACGGTCTGCTTACCGCTCCTCGTAGTGATAGCATTGGACGATGCGGGTCCAGTGGGATCATACGGTGGAGGAGGGTTTGCAATGGGGATATAAGAGTGTGGTGCTGCAGCAGGATTAGCCTGAAATCCCGGTGGAATGCTCGGAGCTTGCAGAACTTGATTAACCTGTCCCTGAGAAGGTCGTACCTGTGGTTGAGAACCACGGGGCATGAAATTTCGCGGGTTTGGAACAGGTTGGGCGGGAAGAGTGCCCTGAGATCGAGTCGCCATGCGTAGTTGACTGATCTCGGCATTCTGCTGCGCCAATTGGTGCTGAAGAGAGGTCATGTTCTCTTCATGGTGCTTTGACATTTCCGTCATCATTCGCATCAATTTGTCAAGAGGGCTTGATGCGTGTTCAGTTTGTGGTACGCAAGGGCCTGATGGCGGATTTGCCATAGGATTAAACTGGACCCTTGGGATGACGGGTGCGGACGGTCGCATTGGTCCACCCGCGGGGTTTTGGCGCTGCAGGTTGTTGGACCATGCGAAGTTCGGATGATTACGCCACCCTGGGTTATAAGTGGCAGAGAACGGGTTGTTCCCCAGGGCACAAGCATCTTCTATGCCAGAAGACGCGTCCGCATGTAGATATGCGTCCGAGCACACGGAGGCTTGGTCCTTCGTGTCGAAATACTGGCTCGCAGAAACCAGTTCCACATGACTTACCGAGTCGCCTGGCGCGACACTCGGTAAGGAAGGTCTAACGGGGTTTCTCGGGATAAGCCTGGTATTAGAAGAACTTGGATTGTGACGAAGTGGTGAAGAGGTGGTGTTTGCCATAGATCGGGCGGGGTTGGCCAGAAGCTCGTCCAGCTTCTTGTGCACGACGGAGACTTCATCCAGTTTTTGTGCAATAAGGCTTAGATCAGTGGATGAATGGGAGGGTCCCGTGTCAACTTCGTGGACATTTCGGGGCTGGCTGGTACGATTAAAGGCGACAATGGAAGCATTGTTCATCGAGTTTTCACTCATATTTTCAAACAGCTCGAATGCTCCATTCTCGTCTTTATTCATAAAGTTCCCTCCGCAGGAAGCGTCTGCAATCTGCTTCAAAGTCTCATTTAGCCCATAGTAGAAAATCTGGGCTATATGCCACTTAGGCAGACCGTGGTGCGGACACTTCCTGAGGAGGTCGTTATACCTCTCCCATGCCTCATGAAATTGTTCGTCGTTTTGTTGCGTAAATGAAGTGATAGCACGGCGAAGTGCATTGGTCCGCCCGATTGGGAAGAACTTCTTGAGAAACGCAGTTCGCATCTCTTCCCAAGAGTGGATGGTTCTCCCAAGGGTGCGTAACCATTGCGACGCTTTATCCCGTAATGAAAACGGGAACATCTTCATGAGGACTATAGATAACCCGACATTTCTTGGTTTAACGGTTTCAGCAAGTCGGGTTAGGTCTTCCAAGTGGAGAAATGGGTCTTCACTTGCAAGACCATGAAAGTGAAAATTGATTAGGCCAATTATGTTTGGTTTTAATTCAAAGTCGTCCCCGCCCATGGGGACCCGAATTTGTCCTATGGTCTCTGTAGCAGCGGGATTCTGATAAGAGCTAAGAGACCTAGGCTCCACCCGTTCGGGAGGGTTCTGCATTTCCTCCAATGTTGCCCGAATGGCTTCGATTTGCTCATTATACATTTCCATTTGGGCTTGGAGGCGGGTTATGGGATCTAAGGCTCCACCACCTGGTGGGTTCTGAGGGCGGTTTCCTCCCTCGGGATTTGGGGGTGGGCGTGCAGCCATGTTTGTGGAGGAGGAGGACGATTCGACTTGTTTTCTAGATTTATCAGTCAATTCAAATAGTTCAGGGTTTTGTGACCTCCTCCCAAACATGCACTACCGCAGGAAGAATTGGGGAGATGAGAAGGGAAAAGGGATGAGAGAAATGACGCCGCAAAGGTACACTTGATTACAAATCAATACAGTCAAGTTCCTAACCTCTACAGTGTGCCCTTAGACCTAAAGATCTAAGTTACCTACTATCACGAACTACGGAACCGAATGCGAGCACCGCGGAACCACCGAGCCAGATTGAAAGGCCGTTTGCCCCAGTCTTAGACACCCGATAGCACGCGGGAAATCTCACCAGCACGTAGTCGCTACACACAGGTAGTTAGACCTCCAATCCTTAGTAAGGGTCAAGTTACTACCAGTTTTAATTAGAGGCTTAGGGTCAAGTGCTTTTGGAATGTGAAGGGCGTTGTTTACGGGTAATGCCCAAGTGATTGATTTTAAGAGTGTGTAAGAACAAGCATGGAACGGGGAAATCTCCCCGAATTGAAGTTTTTATTGGCGAATGGTTTTTAGAGTTCAGCCTTAAGTAGTATGAATTTTAGGGTTTTGCTGAATTACCAATTCAACCAATCTCCAGGTTTTTGCAAAAAATACAGGTTTTCCTTCTAAAACCCAAGAAACCCTTCTTCAATTATCAGTTAGTTAATGCATGCTAAAATGCAATGGGCTACCCTAAATGGAGATTTCTAAGTGTGGATGCACGAATCAGTTTTATATCAATGTGACAGGGAGCCAAAGCACTTCAATTCAAGTGCTCCCAATCACCAGAAATGATTTCCACACACAAGGCTTCAACCAAAAGATAAAGAAAATAAAATTGTTGGGGTTGAAGTATTCAGGATCGAATCACAGGCAAGTTTGAAAAGTCATGGTGGGGTTGGAATCAACTCAATTCCAAGTCTCCCCACCCAAAAATGTGATCCTGAATTAAAGATAAGTGAGGAAAAAGAGGGATACAAGCAATCTTTTTCTTTGCCTCAAAGAATACTTCCCACGGCGAAAAATCTAAGAATCAAGATTCTTGGATTTTCGCTATGCGAAGTAAGGCGGGAAATCCCGGGGCAGTGGGAGTGAAGACAACCAATCAATCAAGTGAATTTTAATCCACTTGCCCTCAAGAAATCCCAAGAAGTTTTTCTAGTTTTTAGTTTTAAATTTTTTTTTTTTTTTTTTTTGTGGTGGCAAGTTAACCCTAATTTGATGAGAAAAGAAAACCTACTTGTTCGGCAACGTGTGCGAAGCTCCAATGCGATGTCGACGTCTTCACACTCTCGTTCCCGCCTTGGATCTGCTCACGTCCTCAACTTCGTCAGCCTTCTTCTCCTTCCACCAGGTTCACCTGCACACCAAAAACAACAATACCCGTGAAGAGAGAAGAGACAAATTTAAAGGAATTGGATAGAAACTTACTCGAAAGCGCACCTTCCCCGGCAACGGCGCCAGAAAAGTTATGATGGGTCGGCTCGGATAGGTTGTTAATATGATGTTTTTATCGTTAAAATATGTATAGTGGTTAACCTAATTCAGACCTAACCATCTCTTTACAAAATTTTTAACCTGGCCTAATTGATTTTATCTTGTCACTTTTAGGCCCAGGGTCAAACACAGGGAAGTGGGGTTAAAGTCGAGTTTCTACGTTTTCCTTAAAATGCGTCTCTTCCGTTCGTTTATTGTGTTTTTGGTGTTTTTCTTATTTAGGTTTTTTATGGTAATCCTTGTTCTTGAGGCACACCCTCAAAATTGTGTCCTTGGCTTTTAGCCAAACAGAGTCCCAAAACAAGTCTTGCTACTCGCAAGACGAGGTACCTGCAAGTCAAAGATTATCTTTTCTTTTTTATGTATTTTTTTTATCTTTTTACTAACAGAAAAGCAAATAGACAGAAAGTAAATATAGTATGTATATATATATATATATGTAGTATATATATAAAGGGGTGGGGGTGGAGGTGGCGATGGAGTGTAGCACGAGAGAGACGCAACCAACACGACTAGGTGCCGCGTGGAGTGTGGATGGAGGATGGATGATGTATGGGACCATGCTTTTTTTGTACGCGTGTGTCAGGGAATATCAGCAACTGGTGCAGATATCCCCGCGATACAGCGTATAATAAATAACATGAAAATATATGTACATATGTATGTATATAAGTAAATATATCTATATATATATATAAATGTATAGTTATATATGTATAGATATATATATATAGATATATATGTGTATATATATGTATATAAGTATATATATATATTACTATATATATGTATATAGATATGTATATATATATATATGTATATAAGTATATATGTCTATATATATATAAGTATATGTATAAGTATATAGATGTATATATAAGTAGATATATATATATATATATATTATATATATATGTATATTATATATATATGTATGTATACATAACTATATAGCTATACTATGTATATAAGTATATATATATAGATATATGTATGTATATATATATATATGTATATATGTTACTATAAGTGAGTGAGTGTGTGTGTATGTGTCGGTATAGGTGTGTGTGTGTCGGTGAATGTGTGTGTGTGTTGCTGTGAGTAAAAAAAAGAGAGAGAGAGAGAATACGTGAGAGAGAGAGAGAGTACGTGAGAGAGAGTAGAGAGCGCCAGATAGAGAGAGAGCGGGCGGGAGAGATCGGCAGAGAGAGAGAGCGGGCGAAGGAGTGATCGCGGACGCGCGAGTTAAGACGTCTGCCGGAGGCGGCAGACGTCTGACTCTGCGTCGTCTGAAGGCGGAGGCGGACGTCTGAAGACGGCGGGTGCGGGCGCGCCTTCGCGTAGGGTTCCTGCAGGCGTGCGCAGAGGCGACGGGCGGGCGAAGGCGTGGAGGAGCGAGCGTGGAGGAGGTCTGCAGGTGGTCGCGGAGGGTCGCGGAGGTCGGCTCGAGGCCGTAACAGGCCGCTGCAGTGCGCGCGGCTGCCGGCTGCGGGTGCAATGCAGGGTGGACAGAACGGAGACGGAGGCGGGGAACGGGCCTGCAGGCGCGCGCGGAGGGTTGCGCGCCTGCAGGGAAGGTCGCGGAGGAGGCGGGGGGTGCTGCTGCTGCTGCTGCTGTCGCCGCGGTTTAGCTGCTGCTGCTGCTGCTTCAAGCTTCGGAGCTTGAAGTGGCAGCAATGGCGTGGAGACGAAAACGAAGAGAAAAGAAAACACCACGCCCACCGGCTCGTGGAAGAGCTGGGCGGTGGTGCTCCCACTGTAGTGGTGTGCACCACAGTGGGTTCTCCTGCTCGCCGGGTGCCTCCTCGACGGAGGGCCGGTGTATGGGAGGGGAGAACGGTGGAGAGGAAGGTGGTGGCTGCGGGGTCTTTGCAGCAGCTCGTCTTGCGAGGATGAAGCTGCAGCTACTTATAGAGGAGGGGAGAGTGGCGTTCCGGCTGCAGCAGGGAGAGGGTGTGCGAGTTGCAGCTATAGGGAGCGGCGTTGGCAGGGAGAAGTGATGGGAAGAAGTGCTGCGTGGCTGCTGCATGCAGCTGCGGGAAGAGTGCAGCCGCGGGAAGGAGAGAAAAGAAGAAATCAAGAGGAAAAATAAAAAGAGGGTGATTTTGCAAGGAGGCACTTGAAGAAAAATGTAACTATGCAGGCGATTGTTTCACTCCTCTTCCTCTTTTGATTAAATGCATGCATGCAAGTGTTTTTACAAATGCGATTACAGGATCCTATTATGCAATGTTAATGCTAGAAAATAGCACAAGAAGGCGTTATTACAGGCGTGTTTTGAGGTGCAAACATGGACCCATACCCACCTCCATCTGATTCTGGCTACAGAGGAAACTCTGGATCCACCTACTCTAGTTGGGGGAACTCTGAACCCTCATATTCTGATTTTCCCGATGTTCCTCAGACCTACGAGGACCTCAACGACATTCAAAATGATCCATTCTCAAACACCTAAAACCCTGGATGGCATAATCATCCCAATTTCATGTAGTCAAGCAATAATCAAAATCAGAGACCTCAATATCCACCCCGACCACAAGCTCCTCTCCCATATCAGCTTCCTCAGCCTCGGCCTAACCCAACTTATCAATCTGGGCCGACTTAGACAGATCAAATGACTCTTATCTTTTAGACACTGGCTGACATTCAGAAGACGAATGCAGCTATGCAAAAATAGCACAGGGATAGATCACAGAGGTTCGCAATCAACTTGCCTAGATGGCAAATCCTCGCCAACCTGGTGCACTTCCTTCACACCCTCTGTCTAATCCGAAAAACATGCCGAACCAGAGGCGCATTATGAACCCAAATCTAGGCCAAGCTCACTTTGTTTATTAGGCCCCTTCTACTCCATCACCCGACGAGATGGAGGCTTTGACATTATATACGAGTTACCAGCAATAAGCACCTCTTCTACCCGCTCCAAACCAAAACCAGGTAGGATTAAATTTTGTTACTACCTGCACTGGCAAAATAACACAGGACCCACCTTATCCAAGCTAAACCAAACCTGGTAATACAAACCCTAACCCAAGGATAGTCATCCAGGGCACCTCTATCCCAGATCAAGAACTTGGACCCATTCTAGAGGAACCATCTCAAGTTCCATTTCCTGAGGCCTTACCAGAGGAAAAAGGATAACCAAAACCTTGGTACCTAAGGAGGACCTGGCTAAGCTCTTTGAGTAGGTCCATATAAACATCCCCTTGATGGATGTGATACGCCACGTATCGGCTTACGCACTATTTTTGAAAGACGTATGTACACCAAAGTGTAAGCCACGAACCAAAGATGGGAATCCGATTATACTGTCAGAGCAAGCCAGCTCTGTCATTTTGAGTAAACTCCTGCCTTAGGCAAAAGACCCAACCACCCCTTTGATCTCCTGTGAAATCGGTGATATACGATTTGACCGAGCTTTATTAGACTTAGGAGCCTCCATAAATTTGATACCCACATCCATACTAGACTACTTCGAAGAATCTGAGCTTAAACCGACTGAAATGACCTTACAACTAGTAGATCGATCAATTAAGTCACCAAAATGAATTCTCGAGGATGTCATAGTTAGGGTACATGATTTCTATTTCCCAGTGGATTTCATCATTTTAGACATGGATGCTCCTGAGAATGTGAAGAATACACCGATCATATTAGGGAGACCCTTTCTAGCCACTGCTAGGGCCAATATCAATTGTATGGAGGGCCAAATTGAATTGAAATTTGGAAGCAAGGCAATAAAGATCGACATCTTTAAGGTCCAACAAGGAATTAATTGCGGAGTAATAGAACAAATTTGCAATATTGAAACAGTGGTTGATGACTTCATTGAGAACCAAACTATTTCTGATCAACCACAAGAGGATCAAAACCCGCAATTAGAGGAGCCCAAACTCAACCTAAACACACCCATAGTTCCTTCCTTTGCTCCTGACACCCATACGAAATTACCCGCTGCTGCTGAAAACTCAATTTTGGAATTAAAGCCTCTTCCAATCTTCTCAAATATGTCTTTTTGGGTTCCAATTAGATGTTCCTTGTGATTATCAACTCCCGACTCACACCTAATCAAGAAACACGCCTGATTTCTATTCTCCAGCAACATTGAAGAGCCATTGGATGGACTCTCGATGATCTAACCGGTATTAGCCCCTCATACTGCACACGCCACATCTACACCACAAAGGGCTCACGACTATCCCATGAAATGCAGAGATGCCTGAATCCCAATCTGCCAGATGTCATGAAAAAGGAGATTATAAAGTGGTTAGATGTAGGGATCATCTACTAGATCTCCGACGATCAGTGGGTGAGTCCAATCCAGGTTGTGCCTAAAAAGGTAGGGCTCACCGTCATCACGACTAAAATCGAAGAAGCCATACAGACCCGTATAGCAAACTCATGGAGAGTTTGCATTGATTACAGAAGACTCAATTCCTCCATGAAGAAGGATCATTTCCCACTACCATTAATTGATCAAATTCTTAAGAAACTACTGGGAAATCAATTCTTCTACTTTTTGGATGGGTACTCCAGTTATAACCAGGTCGAATCCATCTCGAGGTCCAAGAAAAGACCACCTTCACCTGCCCCTTCAGAACTTACACATTCCAAAGGATGCCATTTGATCTCTGCGCACTCGCTACTTTTCAGCGGTGCATGCTTGCCATATTCTCAGATATGGTAGGTGAGTGCCTTGAGGTCTTCATGGATGACTTCTCGGTATTTAGTGAATCATTTGATGATTTTCTCCTGCACTTGGTCCAGATCCTCAGGCGATGCATCGACGTAAACTTGTCTCTTTCCTGGGAAAAGAGCCACTTCATGGTACCTGAGGGAATAGTCCTGGGACATCTTATCTCTAAAAAGGGCATCCAGGTTGATTGAGCCAAGGTGAATTTGATTTCCAAACTCCCTATGCCTAGCTCGGTCAAAGACATCCGATCCTTCCTAGGGCACGTCGACTTTTACCGTCGATTCATTCCCAATTTCTCGAAAATCATGCGCCCCCTAACTAATCTTCTATCCAAGGATGTCCCTTTTGAAATCACCAAGGAATGTACTTAAGCATTTGAAGTCCTACGTGATTGAGTTACCCAAGCACCTATCCTGTAGCCCCCTGATTGGTCTCAACCCTTTGGGATCATGTGTGATGCATTTGATTACACTATAGGTGTGGTACTTGGGTAGAAAATAGATGGGAAACCCGTGGTCATTTACTATGCTAGCAAGACACTTGACGAGGCTCAACATAACTACACAGTTACCGAGAAAGAGCTACTAACCGTAGTATTTACCCTGGAAAAATTCAGATCGTTTCTTTTGGGTTCCCACATTATCATTTACTCAGATCACACTGCTGTGAGGAATCTCCTTGCGAAGAAGGACATGAAACCTCGACTAATCCGTTGGATCTTTCTATTACAAGAATTTGATCTCAAGATTCGTGACAAGGCAGGGAAACACAACGTGGTAGCTAATCACTTATCCCGCCTTCCTTCTAATATTATCAACCCTTCCGGACCCATTACTGAACATTTTCCCGGTGAGCACCTCCTAACTATCAGTACAGGACTTCCATGGTTTGCTAATCTAGTAAACTACTTGGCATCACATCAAATATCGTTCGATTGGCCTAAAGCCATGAAGGACAAATTACTTTTCGATGCCAAGTACTACTTTTAGGAAGACCCATATCTCTTCCGCATTGGAGTTGATCAAATCATCCAACGATGTGTTCCAGAAGTGGAAATTCAAGACATTTTGTCTTTCTTCCATGACCAGGCAGGCGGTGGACACTTCTCTGGTCATAAAACCGTAGCAAAAGTCCTCCAGTGCAGCTTCTATTGGCCCACATTTTCAAAGATGCATACAGTCACTGTAAGGCATGCACTCGTTACTAGACCTTAGGCAACATGAGCCACTGTGATATGATGCCCTTACAGTCGATTCTCATATGTGAAATCTTCGATGTCTAGGGGATTGATTTTATGGGACACTTCCCTATTTCGGATGGCTTCAAATACATTCTTCTCGCTGTTGACTACATGTCCAAATGGATCGAAGCCATTCTGACCGAACCAACGATCATAAGGTAATTATCAAATTCATTCATCAGAACATCTTTTCTCGGTTCGAGATTCCATGTGCCATAATCTTTGATGGAGGGACCCATTTCATGAATGCTCAGTTCTGATCACTGATGAACAAATATGGGGTGTCACACCGAATCTCTACTCCTTATCACCCCCAAACCAACGGTCTAGCTAAGCTATCGAATCAAAAGATCAAGAAAATCCTCGAGGTCACTATTCGACCAAACTGGAAAGATTGGTCATCCCGACTTCTGAAAGCTTTGTGGGCTTATAGGACCGCCCAAAAAATCCAATTAGGCATGTCTCCCTTCAGATTAGTGTATGGGAAGGCATGTCACCTCCCCATCGAACTGGAGCACAAAGCCTATTAGGTAGTACGGAACTGCAATCTCAATCTTTCTAAGGCAGGAACTCACAGAAAGCTTCAAATGAGTGAGATCAATGAATTACACTACGACGCATATGAGAACTCGGGAATTTACAAAGAGCGGGTTAAGGCCTTTCACGACAAGCACATATCCAGAAAGATCTTTTTCCCTGGTCAGAAAGTTCTACTCTTTGATGCCAAACTCAAATTATTCCCAGGAAAACTCAAATCAAAATGGATTGGACCATACCTTGTCTGATGAATCTTTGGAAATGGAGCTGTCGAAATCAGCAACTCAGCCATGATTCAGAACCTTTTGTTGTGAACGGTCAGAGACTCAAATCATTCATTGAACTCACCGATACAAATTTGGCTGAGATATCTTTTATCCTCCATTATCCCTAAGCTCGTTGCACGTAGCTGATGGCGTTAAACTCAGATCTTAATGCGAGATAGCCCGTCATTTTGAAAAAACCTGAAACCCTTCTTGACACATCTTATGCTGAACTCATATTGCACTTTAGGGTTCATCCATTAGAACAACCAACTTCACCTCTAGTACCCGTACCCGAGCTTGAAATGGTCTGCAATAGTCACCCCGACCCATTCACCAGCCCAACACCTATTCTAATGAATGATCTAAGCTAAACTTGAACCCACCTAATTTACAATGAGGACATTGTAAATCATAGGCATGGGGAGTATTAAAGTGCAAAATGCCATGAAAATCATTTCAAAGGAAAGGGTTTCATAAAAAAATCACATATTCCAAAAAATACCAAAAAAAATAAAAAATTTTATAAAAAGAACAAAAAGATGAGAGGAAAGGAAATTTTGATGGCCTATCAGATTTTGAGGATAAAAAGGGAGGAAGAAAGGTTAAAAAGGAGCACAATTTGAAAAGAAAAGAAAAAAAGGTAGTCATTAGTAAAAGATTAAGGAATTGACTTAGTTCTAGACTATATCAAAAGAAAGAAAATGAAAGGCAAAAAGTGCTAATAAAATAGAGAAGAGATTAGTAGGAACGATGATTTTAAGCCTCTTGGGCTATAATCCTAGGCTTAAAAATTCAAGTACCCGCTAAGATCTGGATAATCCTCAAGAGGTTAGGGAAAATGTGAAGCTTAAGTATTAGGTCAAAGGCTTAAGGATTATTCAGCCTCATTAACTAACCTCTAGTTTGCGGGAGTCAGTAACCTAAGCACCCCAACCCACACGTAGTCTAGTTCAGTGTGCCTAAGTATTAAAATCACGCAAATGCGTTAAACTTGTTCTAAAAAAGTTACCTAGATTAGGAGCGGTTGATCAACACAAGTTGATTTGGATGAGTCCTTGGCACGGAGAGGCAGGAAATTCCCCTCGAAGATGCGTAATAACATATCATATCCTCGGTGCTTGTCTCTTAAGATATCTACATATCCTATCGGGGGCATGTAAGCACCCTGTGCTGGTTCAAATGCCATGGGTGGCATTATCCCGAAATGTCGATTTCCAGGGTCTGGATTTAGCAACAGAATGCCATGGGCGGGATTATCTCAAAATCTCGAAAGCTAGGATTCTGCAGGTTGCCATGGGCAGTGCTATCTCGAAGCATCGATTGCCAAGGACCCCACGAGGATTGATGGTGGGGACTAGGAATCCGATACAGACCATGTTGTAAAGCTAATCTGAAGCTAGAAATAAAAAGAAAAGAGAGGGAAAACTCTCAAAAAATAAAGAAAATTCCTCTATCTCTCTCTGACAAAAATTCACTGCAAATTGAACCTAGGCTAAAACATGTTATAAGCATGGGTGCTTTAACCGCGGAGTTCAACGAACTTTAGGATAGTTCCTATGGGCCTTAGAAACCTTCGCGGCAGACTGAGGCTAGAGCTGGTCAGGTTTGGATCTTGGTTGGTACTTGAGTACCTCTAGGCCTATTATCAGCACTCTAACCTATTCTACAAAAGGAAGCACACATCAAGTTTCTTTTAAGCATCAAAAGGTTTTATGGTCTAGAATCAAAGTTAATACCTTAAAATTTTGCTAAGGGGCTAGTAAAATCTAAGCATGGGGGTATGATGGGAACACCATCATGAGTCATAACTAGCTCATTTTAACACAATTAATTCAATAAATGCTCCTACATAATCGCTAGAGAGTCACAAGTCATTGCATAATCATTTTGAAAGAAAAATAAGAAACTAGGGCTAAAATCATAATTTTACAAGCTCATCATGAATGCAGTACAACCACGAGTTTTTTCAAGGGTTGAATGAAGGTCAATTGGTCTTAAAAAGATAAAGAGTGGGATAAGACAGACAGAAAAGGGTTTGCACGTGTTCTAAGAATTAAATGACTTTTGAAACTCTAAAAATAGACCCACATAATTAATTGAGGATTTGATCAGGATAAAATTCACCTAAACCCTCTATAATTCATATAAAAATATTCTCCAGGGTTTAGAACTTTCAATTTGTCCATCAGAACCCATTTTGACCAAAAACAGAACCATAGACAGACATTTGCCCTAATTTGGGTTTTTGCATAAATTACCCAATCAAACATTGTCAAAACTAGAATCCAACTTCACCATTGGATTCCTTAGGTCAAAATTAGGTTTTTACCAAAATTTGGACCAAAGATGAATTTTTCTTGACCTAGTTTGCAAATTGGTCCTGTCTAATTTCATTTCTGCCCTTAACTTTCAAAATCCTTTAAAGCAGGCCCCTAACTTTGCCGTTGCTCTCACAAACAGGTCCATACCACCATGAAACCTATTCCTACTTTCTCCAACGACCTTAAAAGGGAATGAGCTCCCTAATTTCTTGATGAATCCCTTTCAAATTTGAAAGGGAAGTTCATCAAGAAATTCCCCTCCTTTTGGACCTAATCCTAAGCCCTGAAACCTACCCAATCTCTCATGCGAATGCATGAGAGATTTGGGTATCAAGAAACTTCCAACTCTGGTGAGGTTTCCAAGCTTGTGAAGCTTGCTTCCCAAGTTCTAACTGACCTCTAATGACCTATAAAAGACTCCCTAGATCACAACGGATTTCCCAAGCTTGAATTCGGCCAACGATTCCCTCTAATTCCTCTTCCCTCCTCTGGACGATTTTCTCTTCAAGCTCTGGCGACCTTCCCTACTTTACTTCGTTGTCTGACCACAATACCAGTGGCAGACTCTTCCTCCTTGTCTTCTTTCACGTTGCACAACACCCGCCGATGCTCCTGTCCCCCTTCATCCTCGCTGATCACCTCTCTCTGAGCAACTTTGTCTCCGACGCCGGCCGCACCTCACTCGATGCCAACTCTGCTCCCCTTCATCTACCTCCCCTCCTAAATAACTCCTCGACTTCCCCTCTTTGCCTTTTAACCCTCGTTGCCTCGTTTCGACTGCCGACTCGCCCCGTTGCCCTCCTTCCACCACACCAATGTACCTCTAGCGAGATCACACGACCACTACACTCCACCAATCAAGTCACTGTTCATCTCCACACCTCCGTCATGTTCCAGAGAGCAAAACCCTCTTATCTTCGAGGCTATTAGCCTCCCCACTGCTCCGCCGAACACCACACTATCGCACCTTACATTCTGTCACCATCCGGCCACCTCACGCATCCCCACACCTCACGAACACCGCCGTTCAATTCCCCACCTCATGGCAAAGCTTATGAACTATTTTAACTAGGGCTTTTCGCCAGATTTTGTGTTTTCAAGTCCCAGGTCTGCCCTACCATTATCGAAGCTTCGAGCGAAGCTCGAAGCTCGCCTCAAGCACCTACAGACCCCAGGCAAGGTTCCAGGCATTGTGGAACACTTCCAAGAACACGCTCGCCTAGACAATTGGAACTGTTGTTTGTTCCATGCACGGGAATTAGACGAAGGCATCAGCTGCAAGCACACGTGAAGAAGTGGGAGCAGATAGTCCCACATCGATTTCTGAGGAGCTCCCGTCATCCCATAAATTGTATTTGTGCTTTCAGCTTATCGCCTCAGCACGCATAGGGGGTGAGGTCCCTACACTCCCCCCTCACACGCCACATCCACGACATCTCCCTTGTGGACCTGGTGCACCTTATAACCCACCAAAGCCCTGCACTCCTCGGTTGCGACCCACGCCTGCAGCCCTGGTCTGGGGTATGCTCTAGGTTCGATTACGTGTATACCCAATACTGTTGAAGGATCTGGGAAAGCGCGACCCAAAGAGAGAAAGAGAGATTGTGTAGGGTAGGTGGAGGTTTTGCTGCTGAAGACATTGGCTGACACTTAGCCAATTTGAGAAGTTCCCCACCCTTGTAAGAAGAAGGAGAAGGAAGCAGAAGAAGAAGAAGAAGAAGAAGAAGAAGAGAAGAGGGAGTAGCAATGGAGAAAGAAGAGAAAGAAGCGAAAGAAGGCTGTGCACTGTAGCATCAGATATTTAAGTCATCTGATTAACCATTCAGCCGTCTGATAACTAATTTCTAAGCTTTATTTGATTGATACTGTTGAGAAATTTATTGTTATTGTGAGGGCTATTTGGTGATTCAAATCACCATTTTACCTCATTTTTTTTGCACTATTGGCATCTGTTTTCACTTCTATATCATTATTGTTTGGAGTATTATTACAAATTGCTTATATTACGTTTAAATTACAATTCTTGAGATTTAAATTCCATATTTCTCCTTGTGTTAGACCTTGAAACTTTTTCGAGTAATAAAATTTATTTATTTAAACGCTATTTTGGCTATACTGCAGCGCGACATTCTTAAAACACCGATCTAGCATTAGAACAGTAGGTCTGTGGTGGAGCTTTGGACCTATTGGCTTTGTTTCTCTTCACTTGATCCTGTATATATAACATATTGTAATGGAGAACAATTGAATAATTTATCTTTAAATGCTTTTAAAAGTAATTGTAATTACCTCTATCTCAGGCTTATTCCAATTCTCACAGCATTCTCTCCACACATCTGCTGTATTGTAGGAGGCACGTTCCTTAATGCCTCCTCAATAGACGACATTGAATTATAATACTAAATTATTGAAATAAATCATCAGAAGAAATTAATTAAAAAAATAATAAAAAATGAGAAATATTACAAATTTCACCTTTCTCTTCATTGTCATCCTCCAATCACGATGGCATCTCGCAGCATGATGAAGAATTACGTGGTGACATTCATATCGTCATTCCAATCAAAGATGCCCTGTAATATTATAAATCATATAAACAAATTAAATATTAATAAAGTATACTTATATATATATATATAAATAATTATTTACCTCCATATTACAAATAGAATGCCTCTTGATCTCCTTGGAGACCGACCTCCAGTTAAAAGAACAAAGGGGGACGAGCTCCTTTACCATCCTAGACAGTCTGCTTGTGAAAGGAGGATAATCTGGATCTTCTCTAGCTTCGCTAATATGCACTTTGATTCTCATCCCCTCTGGAAGTGCATCTAGTTGTGCATTTCTTGTCGAGCCCCTTCTTTTTTTTATTACCTGATAAGAAAAATATAAATATTAAAAATTAAAACATTATCAATAAATTTTATTAAGATTTTACCGACAATTCATACCAGCGGAACTGGTCCCTTCCATAGCCTGTGGGTCCTACTGAGGTGGCCTCTACACCTCAACATCATCCTCACCCTCCTTATCCTCATACTCATTGTCACTGTCACCCTCGTCCTCATCCTCGCCGTCGTCAAGGTATTGGGTGGGAACTTTTGGCTCTGGCTCTTGCACTACATTAGTAACCACCCTCTTGCCCTTCTTTTGGTACTATCGGGCAAGATCACCAGGCTGGACATATTCACACTACCAGATAAATGAGAGATTAGGTGCCATTACAACTTGGTGTGCGAGGGGAGTACTTAGAGGGATGTACTCAGGAATGGATGGGGGAGTCTAGGTCCGGGGTGGCAGGGTGCGGGGGCCTAGGTGTAGGGGGTTGGGTGGGCTATGTGCAGGGCTACTGGGTGCGGGAAGGCTGGGTGGGCTAGGTGCGTGGTGGCTGGGTGCGTGGGGGCTGCTGCGTAGGCTGCATGCAAGGTGGCTGGGTCTCATCCTTACTCGCTGAGGTGCCCTGCTCATCCTTACCCCTATTAGCAAATTTCTTGAATTTCATCTGCATAGTCATTAAAAAAATTAGTATTTGTATAAATTTTAAGAAATAAATAAATAAAAATAAAAAATTTTGAAAAAATTTCTGCAGAGTTTCCCCTATATTACAAATATTTTCCAAAATCCTGTAAAAGGGAAATGACACATTATACATGGTATAAAATCACACATTCTACAGTAAAACATAAAAAAAAACATAAACATAATGGAACCTTCAAAACATAAACATAAACATAATGAATGAAAAAAGCACATTGAATATTATTCCAACATAAACATAAACATAAACATAAAAGTAACTGGTTGTTCTTTTCCCAAACCACTATTTTGTTAGAGAAGTTAATTTGGGTTATACACCCTCAAATGATGATTGCTAGCCATTTTCATATGTTATTTTCTTATCTCTAATTATGAAAATTTACCATGAAAACTTACCATAAATCGATGAATTTATATAGACAGATTGGACTCTTGAAGCTGATAACATGAGCCCAAAAGAAATATCTTGTTGCCTACAAATATCTTTCACTTCACGAATTTCTCCACTTTTCGAGTTTTCTCCTCCATGACCACAACACCATACTTTGATGGCTTATCCACCTGCATTGTTGCAAGCATGGAGATGGGAATTTTTTTTTTTTAAAAGGGCATGGAGATGGGAAATTATGACATAAGAAGAAGGCATCAATGTTGTAAAGATAATTATACCTTACATATCAATATCCATTGCTCCTGCACCAACTTCTTGTAAGTGTTCTTGATAAGCATCTACTTCTACATCATTTTCAACATCTTTTTGCACATCAAAATATTCACATGGAATTGTTCGTACTTGTATAATCCATCCATTTCTACTGTTGTCAAAGACGTAGAAACTGATTATGAGTTTCCCCACAAGTTAGATCTTCAACTCCTCTCATCTCATCAATGTCATCAGCTTAAATGTCAATAGTTGTCTCATCAAAATCAATCGGAGATCATCTATCTTCCTCTATCTAATCCTCTCCATGATCAATCCAATTAGTATAATGCTGCCACCAACCGTTGCAAATCATGTGCTCATATACAGTGTTCTTATCATATGAATATCCATTCAAGCACCTCCTACATGGGCAAAATATCCTGTCGAACTTGTCTCCTCGTCTGAATGACTTCTTATCATCATGAAATACCCAATCAAGGAACTCTCTCACTCCATTCTTGTATCGAGAGTAATCCGAGTTCCTCAAACTAATCCAAGACTTATCCATGATAATCTACAAAAATGAAATAAAACCTCCCAATAATTATAATTAATCTGATTTCATAACAGTGTTTGTATTTTGATTAAGATTTTTACTTAATAGCCCATCCTTGAAGATTTGATCACAACGTTACTTGTTACAAGTAATTGGTGTCTGGAGAAATTTTAGCAGCATCTCCTCACACTTCTCCAGTATACCTCCAAGACTAACGTTAACTACATTCCCAATAACTCCCATTTAAGGGTGCATTAAGAACGTAGATAAGATCAGTTGGTATATCGGAGAAGAGAGAAAAGATACTACTGAAATTCCTCCAAACATCAGTTCTATGTAACAAGTAACCCTAAGTTGTGATCAAATCTTCATGGACCCCCCTTTGTTCAAAACTTCTCTGAACAAAGGACGATGACTCTTATGGCATGCTATAAAGACAAAGCTTCGTGAATGTAAGTGAGGTATACAAACACTTTGCATTATCCGTATAACATGATCATAAGTGTCGATGAGCAAGTATTTTGACTCGATTATCCCCTCTCAAAACCTGTAACCTAAGGGTTAGAATACGTATTGCTTGGCCTCATCTGCATCTATGTTTGTGCAAGTGTGTGTATCTATGAATTCAAAAAATAACAAAATTTAAAATAAAAATAAATAATTATATACAAAATAAAAATAGATTCTTCCTCTCTTTCCCTCCTCATCCTTCTATCATTCTCTCCTATCTCCTATCTTATCACTTCCTTTCTACTCTCTTTCACTCTTCTCCCTACCCTTTCTCTCATCCTTCCCTTCCTTTATATTCTTCTCTTTGCATCTCTCTCCCTCTTCTTCATCTCCTATCTATTTATTTATCCTCTCTTTCCTCTCTTCTCCTTATCCTTCCTCTCCTCCTTCCCTTAATTAATTTATATTCTTCTTTATTCATTTCTTTCCCTCTTTTTCCTCTCCTACTACATCTCCTTTCAGTTTCCTTCTTCTCTCGTTACTTCTTCCAAACTTCTTAAATTCATAAAAAATTTCGCATAAGAAATACAATAAGCATCAAGTGGGCACACCCCACATTCATAAAAACATGCACACATCATAATATCATCAAGTGCATACACCCAACATTTTAAACCTAGCTAAGTTGGTACCCCCCACATTCTAAACCTAAGTGGGCACACCCCACATTCTAAGCCTAATTATATGGGTACACCACACATTCGTTCACAATTTAATTAACTTAAATTGATATACCTCAACACAGTGTGTGAATCAAAGATAGGTGTCCGATGATTGACATAGGATACTTAAATCAAATTATAAAATTTTAAAAGAGATTTAAAAAATTACATCAATTTAAACACATCTTACATTTAATTAATGTACTACATATTTATAAATTAACCTAAAAATCAAAAAAGTTGGGAGAGGGAGCTACTGTCAAGGGGATGGGGGTTGGCTGAGAGGAGGAAGGGGGGAGGGGGAGGATGTTGACTATGGTAGGGGGGTTTTGGCTGGGAGGAGGAGGGGGTGTGGCGGTTGGCTGGAGGAGGAGGGGGGAATTCGATTGAGAGGAGGGGTTAGAGGTGGCAGGGGGAAGGCAGGAGCTCATTGGGAGGAGGAAGGGGTGTGGGGGTCGGCTAGAGGAGGAGGGGGGGCAGCTAAGAGGAGGAGGGGGTGGAGGTGGTAGGGGGAGGTGCTCGGCGTGTAATTCGCATTTTGAAAGTTAATTAGTTGTAGTATAGCACGAAAACATGTTGACAAATAAATTTATTAAACTCCGGTGAGTATCATTCGTTTGCAGGGAGGCAATATCGATTTTTGCAGAAGCATTTCAATAAAACTAATTCTAACTAGATATATATATGTATATATGTATAAAGTAGATATCTAAAGAATCAGAATTTTATTGTAATTAGATAAAATTTTTCACAATAGAAAATGCTAATAGAGATAGATAGATAGATAGAAAGAGAGAGGGAGAGAAAGAGAGAGAAGAAAGTGGAAGAGAAACAATGGCGCTTGTGGGATGCTTGTGTGAGATGTGGCAGCACCTCAGAACCAGAGCGTCGGGATGATGGTCGGAGGGGAGTTGCAAAGGGACGGAGAGTTGCAGAGAAGGTGGAAGATGTCTGGAGTTGATGGAAGAGAGAGATGCTTCAACTGGGTGGCCTTGGGCCGTCTTTTATAGCATTTATGGAGTCCAAAAATAGTATTTTAGCCCTTAATCTCATGCAACAACTCTTGTTTGATCAAATTCATTGATCAGGAGATCAATGGATCAGATCTAGCCTCAAAAAACCTTCAAATTTGCCTCCATACATGGATTTAACCCCTGGCTGACACATGGCGCCTGCTACACCCTTAGATCGTGATTGTACGATTCTACTTCCTCCTTTTCAGCACTTGATCCTTAGCTGTTCAATTGTGAGATCGGACGACTCAGGCTCACTTGCCTCGCCTTTCTGATCTCGCAAAACACATGGGATCGCTCGTTCACTTACAGCGTACTCTGATCGCTCCACGTGGTCACGACTCTGCCCTCCAATCACGTAATTGCGCTCGCATCCGCACCTAGAGCCACTTTGATTTTGCACAGTGCATGGCTTGAACGTGCATCATGCACTTCCGCACGTGTGCTTGAGCCAATGCACTGCGCGAACATCCTAATATACATACTTGTTTGTTTCTAGTTGTACTCATCCAGCTGGACGGGTGACGTGGCACGCTCATGGCAATTGGATGAAGATCCAACGACCTATAGCATGCAATGCGGCCTTCCTAGATGGGACGGTGGTGAGGGAGTGGCTATGATGGTGCCACGTAACGCCATCATGGTCGTCCATGTTTGTTTCCTTGTATCTGGTGATGTAGACCTCCAATCGAGTTGATTTTTGTGCCATTGGACTACGATCATCGATCCAAATTCATCTGTGAGGTTAAATTCTTCATCTGAGGCTTGGATCATTATCCTTTAGCTTTATGATCTCCATTCTTTTATCGACTACTCAAGATGCCTTGGTTGTCTGATTGAGACTATTTCGGAAGCGTTGGACTCTCATGTCGTTCTGATTAGATCTGTCAGGTCTGATCTGTCATTTGCAGCTGCGAATCATCTACAATTAAAATCATCTCTCTTTTAGGTCATAAAATGAAGATACCATCTATATGACTAATAAACTAGCTATTGAGCAAATTATGATGCCTATGAATGCATTAATCGTAAGTTATTCTAGGTTCTACAATAATTTAGGTGATTTAGGTTGCATGATTGCTGTGCAATCGCACCCTCACGCCTAAATCTTGCTAATCCCTAGCAAATGCATGACTAAATGCAAAATGATCCTACATGAGTAATTTTTATCAAGAGTTTGACTTGAGGTTTATGTCTTTTGTTTTCATCTGAAGCTTTAGTAATCCAGATAATCGTGATTGTGTTTTGTTGTAGCCTATGCAACGGATCCAAGTGAAAGTCAATCCTCATCTAAAGCTCGTACTTGACCCTTAGTAAAAGTCTATTGGGATAGGCAAGCTACTTCCCTCAAGGTTATAAAGTAACCTATATATTCAACCCTGGCTTTTGGCTTAGGTACAAGATTTCTGAGTCAAGTAGATTTGTATTTGGTGGCTCACACTCATCTGGTGCTACATATAGACTAGTACTTTAGAACATAGGTTTCCAGATTATGAAATAATTCAACTTAGAGAGAGGTGAGAAACTGTTCTCTCTTTAGTTCTTTTAAACTCATTCTCTCTCTTTATTTCTCTTTTTCTTATCTTATCTTATCTTTTCTTTCTTTTTGAGCTCACAATCTCACTAGATTTATTATTATATTTGGTGGTCTCTCCTGGCAGTAACACATTGATTAAGTTTTGATAACTCTACAAGTAAGTCAAAATTCATCAACCTATATTCAAGTGGCTAGAAATATAGAAAAGTAGGTCAAAGCTGTATTTGGTGGATCGTGAGGGTGGTAGGTGTTTTTGCCTCATTTCTTTGAAATAAACTCTAACTCATAAACTTATTACCATTATTATTATCTTTTCTTAATTTTTTTCTATGTATATATATATTTTTTTCTTTCTTTTTTTTCACATCCAAATATGCATTAATGCAACGTAGCATACGAACTTTTATTTACGAGGCATTATTTGGGATTATGGGTGCTCAAGAGGATATCGGGTGGCTTATTTGATGGAAGTGCCTATTCTCGGCTCCGGGAAGGGAATGAATAGGACATTGTATTTCTAACCTTGACATTAATACCCTCCTTCAGCTAAGGATTCTGTAAAAGATGGTCGTGACCATCCACCTCAGCCCTAGTTTTATCAGAACCTGCTCTCTACGTATTTGCCTTGTTTGGTGGTTCTCAAGAGATTTGCATTAAGAACTTGTACACAGAAACTGAGAGCGAAAACTATGCCTAACTCTGAGTATCATTATCTCATTATCTAGAGTTTAAGATTCCTCATACTAGTCTTAGAGCACCAGTAGACTTTCTACTCTCACGTTACACTTGTTTGTTGGATCTGTTAGAAGATAGTTTGCCTGACTCCCTAATTATTGTCCAAGGGTTCAGGAGAAAAAGCACTGCTTCTTCTTGACAAACTAAAGATGTTTATCGGTCTTCACAGAGGATCCATTGCAAATTCTACGTGTAAGTGTGAAATTATACTGGATTCTAAACTCAAGAATCAACTTAAGAATAAATCCCTAATAAAAACCTTAATAAAAATTCTTTATGCCTAAATGCAATTTCTTTTTTGACATAAAAATTAGACATGCAATGTCCACCCTCCCATGCCTATTCATTATAATGTCCTCATTGAAATGTATCCATGAAAATCAAAATATAATAAGCAAGAGGAGGGGATATCACCTGACTATGCTTGTTAATCCATGTCAGTATGTAGAGGATGCAGAACTACCTGTACGGAGTACTGGGTTGCCTCCCAGCTAGCACTAAGTTTAACGTCATTTGCCAGACTCAATTAAACTTTAAGAAGATTCTAGAAGGTTGATGTGACCATCAAGAATGGGGTCGCAATTCTACAAGATAAAAGGCTTCAATCTCTAACCATTCACTTTTCGCTCATTGTCAATCTTGGGATCCAGTATAAGCACAATTCCATGAGGGTAGAATTTTCTTATAACGAAGGGACCTATCCACTTTGATCTTAATTTTCCTGGAAAGAGCTTCAAGCATGCATCAAATAACCAAACCTTTTGATTAGGGACAAAGCTTTTTCTGGTGATGTACTTATCATGTAAAGCTTTTGTCTTATCCTTATAGATTCTCATGCTCTCATAGCCATCATTTCGGATTTCATCCAATTCAGTCAATTGGAGTTTTCTTTGTCATCCAAATCGATCGAGATCCAAGTTAAATGTTCTGATTTCCCAATAAGCTTTATGTTTAAGCTCAATGGGTAGATGGCAAGATTTTCCATAGACCAGAAGGAATGGAGACATTCCAATCAGAGTTTTATATGCAGTCCGATAGGCCCAGAGAGCGTCATTCAATTTGGTAGACCAATCCTTCCGATTCGGGCAGACTGTCTTTTGAAGGATCTTTTTAATTTCTCGATTGGAGATTTCAGCTTGTCCGTTGGTCTACAGATGGTATGGAGTAGAGGTTTTGTGAGTGACTCCATACTTGGCTAGTAAGGTCCCAAATTGGTTGAGTGAAATGGGACCCGCCATCACTAATCAGAGCTTTAGGCACAATGAACCGACTAAAGATGCTCTTCTTTACAAAATCCATGACCACTTTATGATCATTGGTTCGGGTCAGGATGGCCTCAATCCATTTGGATACATAATCAACTGCCACCCAAATGTACAGGTACCCAAATGAATTGGTAAAAGGTCCCGTAAAATCAATGTCCCAAACATCAAAGATTTCAACTTCAAGGACTCAGTTTAAGGGCATCATGTCCTTCCTGGTCATGTTTCCTAAAGTTTGGCAATTAATACATGACTTACAAAAGTTGTACGAGTCACGGAATAAAGATGGCCAATACAACCACTCTGCAGTACCTTGGCTACCATCTTTTTTCCTAAGAAGTGACCTCCTCAAGCAAAAGTGTGGCTGAATTCTAGTACACTTGTGATCTCCTCGCCTGGAATACAACGGTGAATAACCTGATCCCCGCAAACTTTGAATAGCACTGGGTCTTCTCAATAGTACTATTTGGCATCAGAAATCAACTTATCCCACTTATGCTTAGGCCAATCTATGGGTAGTTTTCCGATGGCCAAATAGTTGACAATATCTGGAAACCAAGGTAATTTGCAAATAGTCAAGAGAATCTCATCAGGGAAAGAATCACATAGTTGAGAAGTTGTAGAGTCTACAAGGATTCTGGAGAGATGATCTGCTACTACATTTTGGGCACTAGATTTGTCTTTCATTTCTAAATCAAATTCTTGCAGCAGAAGGATCCATCTGATTAATCTGGGTTTTGCATCCTTTTTAGACATCAAGTGCCTTAATGCAATGTGATGTTTGAAGATTGTGACATGAGATCCCAGTAGGTAAGGTCTAAACTTCTCCAGAGCAAATACTACGACTAGCAACTCTTTTTTTGTAGTGGTGTAGTTTCTTTGAGCCTCATCCAAGGTTTTGCTAGCATAGTAAATCACAAATGGTTTCTTGTCTACCTTTTATCCCAAGATTGCCCCGATGGCATAATCAAAGGCGTCGATTATAATTTTGAAGGGATGATCCCAATTAGGAGGTTGTAAGATGGGTGATTGTGTAATAGCCTCCTTTAGCTGATTAAAAGCCTTTAAGCAATTTGAATTAAAATCAAAGGATTGATCTTTTACTAGTAAGTTGCTTATGGGCCTCGCCACCTTTGAAAAGTCCTTAATAAATCGACGGTAAAGTCCCACATGTCTGAGAAACGATCTTACTTGCTTAACCGTTGAAGGTGGAAAAATATTGATTATAGTGTCCACCTTGGCTTTATCCACTTCAATTCCTTTTTCAGACACAACATGGCCAAGGACTATGCCCTCCTTGACCATGAAGTGACTCTTTTCCCAAGATAGAATAAGATTCACCTCAATGCATTTTTGTAGAGTCTTCTCTAGATTGATCAGACATGATTCAAAAGAGTCCTTGAACATAGAAAAATCATCCATGAAGATTTCCATGAAATCACCCACCATGTTTGAAAAGATTACAAGCATGCACCTTTAAAGATTGTTGGTGCATTGCATAATCCAAAAGGAATTCTACGGAAGGAAAATGTTCCATAGGGACATGTGAAGGTGGTTTTCTCTTGATCCTCGGGGTGGATAGCTACTTGATTGTAGCCGGAATAGCCATCCAAGAAACAGAAGAATTGTTGGTTGGCTAGTCGTTCCAGGATTTGATCAATGAAGGGAAGTGGAAAGTGGTCTTTCTTGGTTGCACTATTCAGCTTCCTGTAGTCAATATAGACTCTCCATGAGGAAGCTATGCGAGTTGGAATCAATTCCCCATTATCATTAGTAATCACAGTTAGCCAAGCTTTCTTAGGAACCACTCATACAAGACTGATCCACGGGCTATCAGAGATTGGGTAGATTATTCCCGCATCTAACCACTTGATTATTTCCTTTTTCACTACCTCTTGCAAGTTAGGATTCAACTGTCTGTACATTTCTCGGGAGGGTCTTGATCTGTCCTCAGTATAGATTCAGTGGGTGCAGTAAGTGGGATTGATTCCCTTCAAATCATCTAATTTCCAACCAATTGCTCTACTATTTCTTCCCAACACTTGAATCAATTACTTTTCTTGAGTTTGGGTTAGATGAGAGCTAATGATTAAAGGGTAAGTCTGATTAGATCCCAAGAAAACATATATTCGATGATCTAGAAGAGGTTTAAATTTAGGTTTGGTTCCTTGGGATAAAGGGTCCAGTGGTGGATCACAATTACCCTCAAGAGGTCTTAGAATCAAGTCAGTGATTAATGGGCTAACCTCTTGATTGGTTTGGGTGTCAAGGCCTGTAGGATCAGATTGGGTTATTCCTAATTCCATACAATATTCAACGGTATTGTCCTCAGAATCTTCTATCACTCCACAATCATTTAAATTGTTTGATGGCCTTAATTATGTTAATTTTTGTTTTCTTATTCCTGAATTTGATTTCCATATTGCCAGATTCACAATCAATGTTTGCTTTGGTAGTAGCTAAAAATGTTCCTAGAATGATCGGGGTGTTCTTCAAGTTCTCTGGTAGCTCAATGTCAAGGACTAGGAAATCCACAGGGAAATAAAAATCGTGACCCTTGACAATTATATCCTCAACAATCCCTCATGGTGTGGTCACAGATTGATCAGCTAGTTGTAATGTAACCTCAGTAGGTTTTAACTCTCCAAAGTTAAATTTTTCGTATAACATTGTGGGAATTAAATTTATGGAGGGACATAAATCTAACAGAGCCCCATCAAAAGTAGTATCTCCAATAACACATGATATCAGAGGGTCTCTTGGATCTTTCTATTTTCAAGGTAGCTTTCTAAGGATAACTGCACTAGCTTGTTCAGATAACACTACCCTTTTAGTTGATTTAGCCTGGCATTTAGGTGTGCACATTTCCTTTAAAAATTTTGCACAGGCTGGGATATTCTCAATAGCTTCAAGGAGTGGTATGTTCACCTAGACTTCTTTAAAAATATCAAGCCACTCCTCAGATGGATTGGTTTTTTTTTTCTTAGGTTTGTTCAAGGCTTCAAAAAAGGGAGCTTGAGAGAAATCATGTGTTTCGATCCTGATCCTTGTCTTCTTGATCTCCTAGGTCAAATTTGGGCTCCTCAAGAATTTGTCTAGATTTAGATTTAAAAGGGTAAGGATCTTGGATCTATCTCCCACTTCTCAAGGTTACCGCACCAGCAAAAGTGTTAGGGTTAGAAAGTTGAGGTGGGTTCCACAAAATAGGTGGAGCCTGATTAGGATTAGCAAGACTAGGTGGGTGCTGGGGAGCAGGCGAAATTAGGTGTGCTTGTTGCTCCTTTGAGTTGTACTGGTTAACCCTATTGAAACTTCTTGGGTTTGGGACGAGTTAGGATGGCAGCATCCCATGTTGTCTAGCATCTACTAGCTGGTCCAGTCGTCCCTTTGAATCTGTCCTCAATTGATTCATTTCTTCTTTATGTCTTAGATTCATTTCTCTCATTTCTTTGAGGATTAGACTTATATTAGAGGGCTAGTTTTCCCATGTAGTTTGTGGTTGATATGTGTGTGGTTGTGTGTACCTACTAGGTTGCAAATAAGTGTTTGGCTTAGTCAAGTTAGGACCCTGGGCAGGCTTCTGACTTGACCAAGCAAAGTTAGGATGGTTGCGCCATCCAGGGTTGTAAGTGTTTGAATAAGGCTCATTTCTAGTGTAACCCTGGAGTGCATTCACATCCTCAGGATAACTAGGCATCAGGTTGCCTAGTTCAGAATTCGAGGGCATCAAGGTCCCTCCTTGGTACCTAGAAAGAGATGGGTCCAAGTATAGTTGGCTCATAGGTGGAGCCATGGTTAGGTCATTAATGTTGTGCACTGATTCCTAACCTAAAGGGTTAGGGAATTGGTTGTGGTTTAATATAGGCATTCCTTGGATAGGCATAGAATTTAATCTAGACTGTGTACCTAAGGAATTCTTGCCCATTAGAAGGTTATCCAGTTCCTTATCCAAATTCTCCACATTCTTTCCCACGAGTTCCACCTTATCTAATCGTTGTGCAATTAGCTCTAAATCAACCAAGTTTGAATTATTGTTAACTTCATAAACTTCGCTCCTTGGTTGATTAGCTCTATTAAAGGCGGACATTGAGGCATTATTGAGGGAATTTTCACTCATATTCTTGAACAATTGAAAGGCTCCCTCAGCATCTCGACTCAAGAAATTGCCCCCACATGCCGCATCAACAAAATTCTTCAGCTTATCACTCAACCCATAATAGAAAATATGGGCTAAGTGCCACATCAGAATCCCATGATGAGGGCATTTCCTAGATAAATCATTGAACCTCTCCCAAGCCTCATGTAGTTGTTCCCCAGGGTTCTGATTAAAGGTAGTTATGGCACATCTAAGGGCAGTAGTTTTTCCTACGGGGAAGAATTTCTTTAAGAATGTGCTTCTCAGGTCTTCCCAAGTTAGGATTGGTCTACCAATTATTCTCAACTAATGTGCAGCTCTACCTTTCAAGGAGAATGGGAACATTTTCATCATTAGGGTACCTTCATTCATGTTCCTAGGGCCAAAAGTTCTTCCTATGTGTAGGAGCTCTTCAAGGTGGTGGAAGGGGTCATCTGACTCACGGATATGGAAGTGGGGAATCAAGTTAATTATCTGAGATTTGAGTTCAAAATCATCCCCATCCTAAGGTACCCGAACAGACGGTTCAGGTTGGGCATTAGGAGGGTTATAAAAGTTAGAGGGGTTAGTCTACCTTTCTGTTTTGGAGTCGAGTGATGGCCTGCACTATGACTTCCATCTGTCTGTCATGATGCTGGCCCTGCTTAGTAATCTGCCTTTATAAGAGAGTCATAGAATCCTGATTTTGTTCATCCATCTCTTCCTCGTGATGACTAGCCATTGCAGAGGGTTTAGATTCAGATCCTGGAAAAATAGGTCTTCTCCTAGGATTTCTTTCTAATGGTGGTAGCAAATCAAGATTTTGAGATCTTCTACCTTGCATACACCAGAAGAATGTCTGTAGATGACAAGGAGAAGACAAATGAGAGAAAACCCTGCCCACTCAATGCAAGTAATCAAACTGGTCCTTAGAGTGTCAACCCTAATTAGACCTAATCCTGGCTCCCCAAAACATGACTGGGTTAGATTAACTCTTGAATTACTTAGCTGGCCAGAAGGGTGGGACCTCTTCGGACACCCCACACGGTGAGACACCAATAAAGGTTAATGCAGTTACTGCACCGACCTTTCTTGTCACCAGTGGGTCCAAGTAGACAAGGCCTTGACTTTAGCCCAATCTAGTTTCAAGTCCCTAAGTCTATTAGTCCTGCCTAAGGCACGTCTACTCAGTTTTAGGAGTGGGTTTGATGCACTTTTGAAATATGATGGCCGTTAAGGGGGTGTTTGCCCTTAAAGTTGATTTCCGATGTGTGAAGTGCTAAGGCAAACATGGTTCACAAGCAATTTCTTATAATGAAGTGAATTTTAAGATTCGAATGCTTGTGTTAATGCATTTTAGGGTTCATTTGAGTTAATATTTTCAATCAAGATTTTGATGAGACATACAAGAGTTTTGCAAATCCTAATTTGTTTGATAAATTTCCTTTAAATATGAAAATGTAGGTATGCTCTATCCTTAATGTGGAACCCTAAGCACAGTATTCTAAATTATTCTTTTAAGTTCAAAATCAGATGAGTGGCATGACCCAAGAAATGCAATCAATTGGAATTCTTGCACCTCTAACTAGGCACTCAAAAAATATTTTTCAAGAACTTTTAATTTACGTTTTCTATTTTTTTTATTTAAAGTATACTGAGGGTTTGCAGTTTGTTCTAACCCATAGTTGGTGATTGGATAATCTGTACAACCAAACATGTACGAAAAATTTTTTCTAGATTTTTCCTAAATTCTTTATTATCTTAGAAATTCAGTGCCATAAATTTAAAGTCAATCGAAGTTGTATAAAAATTCTTATAATATTTTGAACTTCGAAAAATCAGGAATAATAACTGAATTGATAATAGATCAGTGTACGAATTTTTCAAAATTTTATATAACCTGGATTTATGTGAAATTTTGATATGTTGTTTCTGACTTTGAATTCTACGTCCAGTAAAAATTTGAGAAGTTTTGGACACACGGATCTCCAGGAATTGAATTTTTAAGAAAAAGTTTTATTTCAGCCTGAAAATCAAGAGATTTTTTTTTATGCAAACAATTTCTAACTAATCTTAATCTTAGGGTTTAAGAAAATCCTAGATCTAACTAATCTAAACTACATGTACTTACCAGAGGTTCGAACCTGCAATTCCCATTGTCATGTTTTGTTCTAATTTCCTTGCTTTCCTGTACACATGAATTCAATGAAAATAGCAAGTTAGAAATCTCAAATTCACACCAAAGAAAGCTTCAAAAATTTCCATTGCCTCCCTGGCAATAAAGCCAACTTGCTCAGTGTGTAATTCACATTTTAAAAGTTAATTAGTTGTAGTATAGTGCAGAAATACGTCGACAACTAAATTTGTTAAACTCTGGTGAGAAACAGGTAGTTCGCAGGGAGGCAATCTTGATTTTTGTAAAAGTGTTTCAATAAAACTAACTCTAACTAGATATATATATATGTATATATGTGTAAAGTAGATATCTAGAGAATCAGAATTTTATTGAAATTAGATAAAGTTTTTCACAATAGAAAATGCTAATAGAGATAGATAGATAGATAGAAAGAGAGAGGGAGGGAGAGAGAGAAGAAAGTGGCAATGAAATGACGTCGCTTGTGGGATCTTGTGTGATATGCGACAGTACCTCAGATTTAGAGTGCCAGGATGAAGGTTGGAGCAGAGTCGCAAAGGGATGGTGAGTTGTAGAGAAGGTGGAAGATGTCTGGAGTTGATGGAAGAGAGAGATGCTTCAACTGGGAGGGCCCTGGGCCTTCTTTTATAGCTTTTGTGGAGGGAAAAAAGGGTATTTTAGCCCTTAATCTTGTGCAACAACTCCTGTTCGATCTGATCTGTTGATCAAGAGATCAACGGATCAGATTTGCCCTCAAAAACCTTTAAATTTGCCTCCATCGCGTGGATTTAATCCCTGGCTGACACGTAGTGCCCGCTACACCCTTAGATCACAATTGCGTGGCCCTGCTTCCTCCTCGCTCGCCTGCAGCAAAAACCTCTCTCCATGCGCACACCCGCAAGGCCATTTTTAATGCTTGATCCTTAGCCATTCAATTATGAGATCGGACAGTTCGAGTGCGCCTGCCTCACTTTCCTAATCTCACAAAATGTGTGGGTTCACGTGTCCACCCATGGCACACTCTGATGGCGGCATGTGGTCGTGCCTCAGCCCTCCGATCATGCAATTATGCCCACGCTCGCACCCAATGCTGCTTCGATTTCGCACAGTGCATGGCTCGAACGTGCATCACATGCTTCAATGCACACGCATAAGCCAATGCGCTACAAAAATGTTATAATATACATACTTGTTTGTTTCTAGTTATACTTATCCAAGACGGGCGACGTGGCACACTCGTGGCCGTTGGATGAAGATCCACCAGCCCACAGCGCGCGGTGCAGCCTTTCTAGATGGGGCGGTGGTGAGGGAGTGGCTGTGATGGTGCCACATGGTGCCATCATGGCCATCTATTTTCTTTTCCTTGTATTTGGTGATGTAGACCTCCGATCAAGTTGATTTCTACATCGTTGGATTGTGATCGTCGATCTGGATTCATCTATGAGGTTAAATTCTTCATCTGAGTCTTGGATCTTTGTCCTTTGTCCTTTGGCTTTATGATCTCCCTTCATTTATGGACTACTGAAGATGCCCTGGTTGAATGATTGAGATGATTTCGGAAGCATTTGACTCCCATCGTCATTCTGATCAAATTTATTCGATCTGATTTGTCATCCACGGCTACGGAATATCTACGATTAAAATCATCTCTCTTTGAGGTCATAAAATGACGATATTATCTATATGACTAATAAACTAGCTATTGTACAAATTACGATGCCTATGAATGCATTAATCCTAAGTTATGCTAGGTCCTATGAATGCATTAGTCCTAAGTTATGCTAGGTTCTATCTTAATTCAGGTGATTTAGGTTGCATGATTGTTGTGCAATCAGGAGGGGTGGTGGCTCACTGGGAGGAGGAGAGGGAATATGGGTTGGCTCTCTGGGAGGAGGAGGAGAAGGATGTGGGAGGGGTTGATCGCGGCTGGGAGGAGGAGGTTGGAGGGGGCAGTCGCGGTTGGGAGGAGGAGGATGGACAGGTGGATGTGCGGCGGAGGTGGGAGGACCACTAGCTCGACTAAGAGGAGGGCTGCAGGTCGCGTGGTTACAGAGGTGGGAGGTCCTTGTGGAGGAGGAGGATGACATGGGGATGGGGCTGGAGGAGGTCAGAGGAGGATGAGGAGAACAATTTTGATAGGTGATGTAAACACATTTACACTACTTAAAATGTCTATTTATGCATGTTCTTAAGCATAGGATTGCATTTCATGATATAAATATTGCATTACATGCATCATCTTGCATTTAGAGTAGCTTGAATAAAATGGAGGTTAATTGTCTCCTTTTATGTGCTTGGACAGGGCAAATATTTTATCGGGGCCTCGGATCAAAGATCCAACCGTATGGATATGATCAGGGCGACGATTGGAGTTCAACGACTCCAAGATCGCCCTAATCAGGCATCCGTAGCATCAGATAGAGACCGGGGAACCCTAGAAGATCAAGGGCCAGGATGGTGTAAATCCGCACTTCAGATGGAAAATCCGACCACACGGATGAATTCGGATCGACGATCGCAGCCGAACGACACAAAAATCGAGTCAATCCGACATCCGTGGCACCATCTACAACTTCCAGAAGATGGACGGCCAAGATGGCGCCACGTGGCGCCATCCCAGCCGCCCAATCGGCCGCAGGAGTCCTGTGAAGATCGCGCAACGTCTCCTCTCCGCCGTTGGATCTCGATCCAACGGCTGCGGTCGCGCGCGTTTAAAAACGTCCGCGCGACCATTTCGCCGCGTAGCGCAGCGGCTACGCAGCTGCGGGCGAAGCGGAGGTCGCGGGTTCGAGCCGCGGAGAGGGGGGTCGAAGGCGCGGGCGAGCGGGCGCGCACGAGCGTCGGATGAAGATCCAACGGCCGCGCGCGCCCGATAGCGCCGACGCGCAATTAGACGCTCTGGTGGGCGCGCGATCGCACGCGGGCGGCGCGCTCGGCAGCGGGCGCGGGCGCGATCTAAGCCGTCCGATCTCGCGATCGGACGGCTGAGACGACGCGGACGTGCGTCTGCGTTACGCGCGCAGGCCAGCCGAGCGGGCGCGCGTGGCGCGGCGGCGACGGCGACGGCGGGGCTTTAGCGACGGTTTTATCCGTCACTAAAGACCCCTTATTTATTATTTTGAAGATGTAATGTCCATTTTGCCCCCACTCCTTGCAACTATAAAAGGAGACCCCCTCCATACGAAATTTTCATCCCTTCCTTCTCCTCTCTACCTCTCCAAAGCTCAAGAGAAGCTTGTCCCACACCCGGGATGCTTCTCGCGAGATAAAGTCCAAATTTTCGTCCCCCTTCGGAAGTGGATCCCGCGACGACGACGGCGTGCTGCTTCGTTCCCGTTCTTCTGCTTCGTCCTCCTTCGTCCCGCTTCGTTCTCCTTCGTCCAGGCGTCGTCCCGTCCGGCTCGTCCTCCAAGCGACCGTCGAGGAGGATTTCTCTCTCCCTATTCTTTTTACTGCTTTCTAGTATAGATTTACTGCTTTCTAGAGTAGTCTATTCGTCCTCCGAGCGATCGTCGAGGAGGACATTTCTCCCTCCATTCTTTTAATGCTTTCTAGAGTAATTGTTTTATGTTTTCTAGTTGTAATGAAAGAACTCTTTTATGATAAATTCCTTGTCTATTCTACATCTCATTTCGATTTCCATGTATAGTATTCCTTCGCTCTCTCTTACTCCCTCTCTCTCTTTTATTTGTTGTAGATACTTAGATAGTTTAAATTGAATTTCTTTGGGACAAAATAAAAAGAAACGCGGAGTTTTTTTAAATCAAACGTTCGCCTCCCTGTGTTCGACCCGGAATTCTTATTTCGGTATAAATTTTATTTGTTGAACACGAATCCTTCGCTTTCGAACTACAACGACGGGTTTTCCAAAACCAAACACGTTAGCGTAGATTCTCGCGTTCAACAATAGGGAATGGAGGAGAGTCATGCTTACCGAGGATGAGGTGAATGTGCGGTCGGAGGTCGTCATCGGGGTTGGGGAACGAAAGTATTGAAAAGGGATAGGGTTTTAGGGAGTTCGCGAAGTCAGGCGAAATATTGAACCTTATACAACGATTCTCCCAAAACCATTGTCTCATGTCGAGTTAAGGCATGAGTTTTCGCGCCCAAGGGAAATTTTTGTTGATGACATACACAACGGTTCTCATAGAAAACTATCGTATATGTCAATGCGATTACAAATAAGATGGTGTTAGAACTATCATCTATAGATGTTACTATAGATGACAGTTCTAATTCAAAATCGTCGTTAACAAAACCATTATCTACGTTGATGCAGGGACCTCCGCACATAGGAGGGGGCATGGAGAGTTAATATACATGACGATTTGAATAAGAACCGTCATGTATATTATCAATAAGACTATTTTATAACTGTCATGTATATATTCTACTATAGATGATGATTTTAATTAAACCATCGCTAAATAAGTGTTGCGAAAGTCCATTTTTCTAGTAGTGTTAATATTGTGCACTAGTTATTGACCTAGAGGGTTGGGGTGTTGGGTGAGGGTTAACATAGAAACTCCTTGGGTAGGTGATGTGTGGTATTTGGTATGTGAAAAGATTTGGTTTGAAAACTTATCATTATAGTGTAAAAATTCGTCAATCAAATAAAATTTATAACCAAAACTCAAAGTGAGTCTCGGGTCTAACACGGGGAGGCAAACGTTTGATCAAAAATTACATATGAATTATTATCATGAAAGTAGATTAGTTGGTTGAAATTAATCTATGCTAGCTACTCTACTTAATGAATATTTAATAGAGAGAGAATAATACAAATAATGAGAAAATAGGGAGTGAATAAACAAATGTTTCATAACCGTAGCAACATGTTCATTACATCCACTTACTACACTAGAAAGCTGTAAATCTACAATAGAAAGAGATTAAAAGAGAAGGGTGTAAGAAGTTATCCTCCTCGACTCCTGCTTGGTGGACGAGCCATGTTGACGGAGTGCCCAGACAAGAATGGTGAGATGCTGGATGAGGGAGGATGAAGTTGGAGGATCGAGAATGAAGAAGGGTGACGTCGCAGCGAGATCGGCTTCCTGAATGGCAGTGAGAGGAGAATCATAGGATGCTATAAGAAGGGGTTGAGATGATCAGAAAATCATTTTACTCTAGCTCTAATGAAGCATCCCAGGTATGTGTTATAATGCTTGATCGAGTTTTAAAAAGGGGGCATTGCAGTATAGTCGAAAAGCATTGAAAACAAATAAATTTTTATTACTCGAATGTTAAGCCCGAGGTCGAACACAGGGAGCAAATGGAATTTATTCACTAATCTCAATAGATGAAATTTGAACACAAAAAATTACTCAAAACCTAATTCAGAATGTAAAGCATGAAGTTATGAATAATAAAATGTAGCAAAATAGAGAGATTGGGAAGAGTTAGATAAAAAGTGGTTGATTGCTTCTTCTCTTGGCTCTTTCTTCAGCTTTCTCTTTAGCTTCACTTATTCTCTGCTTTTCTTTCTTTCTTCTTCTTTCTGACTTGGCGGTAGCTTCTTTTTCCCTTATCTTCTTCCTTTCTTCTTTGCTTTTGCCTTTTCCTCAGCTATGCCTTCACCTTCCTTCACTCTTCTTCCTTTTTTCTTCCTCCTCTGCTACAGTGCCTTCCGATCCTTAGCCTCCTCTGCTTCTGATCTCCTTTTTCTTTCCTCTTTAGCCGCACCATCTCCTCCCTCAAATCTTCTTTTCGTTAACTTTCTTTTGCTTTTCATTCTTAGCTCCCTTTGCTTTTCCTTCTTCTCTACGGCTACACCTACCCTTATCTTCTTCAGCTTTAGCTTCCTCTTCTTTCTTCCTTTCCCTGCACACAAGTGCAAAACCTACCCCTACCCACCCCCATGAACTCTCTCTCTCTTTTCCCTCTTAGGCTTGCTCTCCCAGAGCCAATCGGGTATTCGGGTCAGGTCAAGTGCACCAGGGTCCAGGCGCACCAGCGTGGGTGGTGCATGAGGAGTGCTGGGTAAATGGGTCAGTCAAGCTAGATCCACGGAGCATGGGTCGCGGACGAGGCAGGTAAGTGGGCGAGGGGACCTCACCTCGTGTTCGGAGGCAATCAGGCTAAAACACAAATTCCACTTATATCACTCACCGCGCTCTAAACTTTCCCATGTGGGACTAAAAGTCCCACCCGCTCCGCTTGGACCCCCGTAGGATCTCACCCTCAATTGCCGTGGCTGCAATGCCCTTTCAAAGCTACTCACTGGTTAGATGTGTGCGCGAGCTAATTCTGCATCACCTAGACCAGAATTCTTGGAGCAAAGAATGCTTGCTTCTTTGAGCTTGTGCTAATGATGGCGGAGGTCAGAACCTACTCTCAAATAATATGGCCTTGCAGCCTCATTAGAAGACGTAGGTAGCCTCGTCATGACACGACGAAGGTGTCGCGGTGGGTGCCTGGGTGCAAGGCAGCCTAGGCATGTGTGCCTAGGTCACTCTATGGCCGTGATGATGGGTGTGATCGAGGGAAGATTGTGGAGGTTATGGCAGTTGATGGAGATGGGGATAATGATCAGTGGAAGGTGGCAGAGGTTCTGAGGGGTCTGGCGAGGTGGATGGGTGAGTGGAGGTGACGGAGACACCTCGCCGGTGGTCTGCCGAAGGTGGAGAAGATGGTGGTGGTCTGGGGTTATCGACGGGTTGAAAATAGAAATAAAGAAGGGGGAAATGAAGAGAGGAGAGAGAGGAAGAGATCTAACGTAATTAAGGGACAAAGGGAGACAGGAGGGTGGCTAGCGCGTACCTGCCACCACCGGAGACGAAGGGTCCAATAGAGGGGTGACGGAGATGACGAAGAGGTATTTGGTGCATGCGCAAGTTCGGTGCAACACAGATGAAGGAGGTGGAGATAGCTCTGCCATTGGTATTGTGGCAAAGAGAGGAGAAGAGGGGGAGATGTCACTATAGCTCTCTAGATGCTTGGCCGGAGGAGAAGAGAAGAAATTGGAGGTTGTTCTCCGGCCAAACCAAGTTGAAATTAAGCGATCGGATCTAGGGTTTCTTTTATAGGCACATGCAGAGGGCCTTGCACTTGGAAGACAAGCTTCCAAGCACAGGTTTCCTCGCCGGAGTTGGAAATTCAAGAGATACCCATATCTCTCATGCATTCGCACGAGAGATTGGGTGCGAATCAGAGCATGTGATCGAGTTCACATGGTATGGAGTTCCTTAGAGAACCTCCCTTTCAAATTTGAGAGTGATTCTCTGAGCAATCAGGGAGAACTTCACTCTTGAATCCTTGCCAGAGTAAGACTCCTCCACTATAATGGTAGAGGGACCTAATTTTAAAGAATGGCAAGGAAGTTAGCGGGTCTTCGTAAGGTTTTCAAAAGCTAGGGGTCTAAAAGTAATTGGGTTGGACTATTTTGCAGAGTAGGTCAAGGTGACCTCCCCTTAGGTCTAAATTTTGGTACAAACCTAATTTGGACCTAAGAAATCCAATGGTGAAGTTGGATTTTAGGTTTGACCATGTTTGACTGGACATTTTGCACAAAAACCCCATTTAGGGCAAATATTTAGCTAGCACCCTTATTTAGGTCAAAATAGGTTCCAAAGGCTAGAATGAAGGTTCTAAACCCTAGGGGATATTTTTCCATGAATTTTAGAAGGTTTATTTTATTTTTATCCTAACCAAAATCTTATTGGATTAAGCAGATCTGTTTTGAGGTTCCAAGAAATCATTTAATTCTCAAAATACACATTAACCCTTTTCTGATTAAACCAACCCACTTTTTATCTTGTTAAGACCAATTGACCTATGTTTAGCCCCTGAGAAATCCTGTTGATATACTGTAGTGGTAAAATTGCAGTTGTACCCTTTGTTTCTTATTTTCCTCTCAGAATAGTTATTCCTTGAATTAGGCCCTTCTCTAGGTTATGTAGGAGCTTTTGTTCTCTTTTCTATGTCAAAATGAGCTAGCTAGGGCTCATGATGGTGTTCCCATCATACCCCCATGCCTAGCTTTTGCTAGTCCCTTACCAAAATTTCAAGGTTTTAAGTTCTGTTCTAGACCATGAGTTTCTTTTACAAATTATGATAAGTGCTTTTTCCTTTTTCTTTTGATTACGTTAGAATGCCAACAGTAGGCCTAAAGGTACTCAAGTACCAACCAAGATCCGAACCTGACTAGCTCTAGCCTCGGTCCTCTGTGAAGGTTTTCAAGGCCCGTAGGAACTATCCTAAGGTTCGTTGGACTCCGCGGTTAAAGCACCCATGCTTGAGACATATTTAGCCTAGGTTTAGTTTGCAATGCGTTTTTGTAAGAGAGAGATAGGAGATTTATTTGTTTGGAGAGTTTTCTCTCTCTTTTCTTTTTATTTCTAGCTTTGGATTGGCTTCTCAACACAGTCTGTATCGAATTCCTCATCCCCATCATCAATCCTCAAAGGTCCCTAGCAATCAATGTTTCATGATAGCACTGCCCATGGCAACCCCTAGAACCCTGGCTTTTTAGATTTCGAGATAATCCCGCCCATGGCATTCTGTAGCCAAATCCAGACCCTTGCAATCGACATTTCATGATAATGCTGTCCATGGCATCTGAACCAGTAGAGTGCTTACATGCCCACGGTAGGATATGTAAATATCATAGGAGACAAGCACAGCGGAGACGATGTGTTACTCATCTTCGAGGGGAATTTCCTACCTCTCCGTGTCGAGAACTCATCCAAATCAACTTGTGTTGATCAGCAGCTCCTAATCTAGGCAACTTTTTTCAAAACATTTAAATGCTTTTATGTGATTTTGATAGTTATGCGCAATGAACTAGACTGTGTGTCGATTGGTGTGCTTAGGTTACCGAGTCCCGCAAATCGAAGGTTAGTTAACGAGGCCGAATACTCCCTAGGCCTTAGACCTAATACTTAAGCTTTACATTTTCCCCAACCTCTTGATGATTATCCAGATCTTAGCGAATACTTGAATTTTTAAGCCTAAGAGTCTAACCCAAAAGGCTTAAGATCAGCGTTCCTACTAATCTCTTTTTGTGTCTCTTTAACACTTTTTTTGTCATCATTTTTCTTTTCCTTGATGTGGTCTAGAACTTTGGTTAATCCCTTAATCTCTTACTAATGACTATCGCTTTTTCTTTTTCATTTTGTGCTCCTTTTTTGACATTTTGCTCTTTTCCTCCCAATGCTTATGTGACTTCAAAAATTTTCTTCCCTCCATTTTTTGTTCTTTTTCATAATTTTCTTTTTTTTTTTGGTATTTTTGACATATGTAATTTTTTTGTTAGAATCCTTCTGACTTTTCTTGGTTTCTGTATGTTTGCACTTTACCACCCCCCATGCCTAAGTTTTGCAATGTCCTAATTGTAAATAGCGGGTGTGAAACAGTGTTGGGTTCAGGGACTTAGAACAGGATTTTATCGAGTGGGCGACTGGGTAAGGAAATGACTGATGCGGATGATTTCGAGCTCTGGTACATGTACCAGAGGTGGAATCGACTGGTCTAAGGCTGAACTCAGAGTGCAATAGAAGTGGAGTACAAAAGGATAAACAAACAAATCTCAGGTTTTTGGAATGACGGTTGGTCCCGTTAAGTGCTAAATTGAATGCCTTCAGCCAAGCGGGAAATGGGATGGAGAGGGAGTGGTCAAATCAGCAGAGTTTTGTAGAACAAGCACCTTGATTAAGAGCCTGGTTGGTCCAACAAGGTGCTTGTTCAGATCAGTAGGCTGATGATGTAGCCTAAACCCTATCAATCTGGTGGGTTGATCAATGTAGATCAAGAGATGTGGAACCCACCATATGCTCTGGAGTTTGGGTGGATGTGGAAGTGTAAATTCGAGTTTTGGCTAAGTCAGATCAGCCTGGTCATAGTAGGCATCCAAAAAGTAATCAGTGAATGATGTGAAAACCCTACAGGGGTGATCAGAGAATGATGGAGCATGTTTCTCAGTCTGATCAATGTTCGATACCCGGTATATGTGTGAAGTTGAATTATCTGCAATCGGCTCAGTAAGAGGGGAATCAAAATAGAAATTTAGTCCGATTGTGGGTTGGGGTTGAAAATGGGTTTTGATAGGTTCTGTATGTGTGGAAGAGGCAGTTTCAATGAGGATTGTGTATGAGGGCTCTTCTAGAAAGAAGTTACAGGTGGTCTCATGTAGAGAGTCCTCATAGTAGCTTTCAAAATCAAAAGTGAATGCCTGAAGAGTGTCTATAGAATGATGGAAATCTGAGTCGAGAAAAGATTGGAGTCACTCTCGACATTTTCTGGTTTTGATTCCTGAGGATCGAAAAGAAATGATTCCATGTCACTGGAACCTGAACTTATATCAGTGATCTCAGGAATCGAGACCTCGGAGTCGGACTTGGAGAATGAATCATGTGAGCTGAGGTCGTAGATTGGCTCATAGTATTCAGGAAGCAGAGTTTCTTCGAAATCATGATCAGATTCGAAATCGTTGGAGATATTACGAAAATCGAGTTCTGAATGAGATTCGAGATCATGAGTTCCACAGAATAAATTACATGCTGTAGACTTAGCAGCCTGACTGGGGTTTAGCATATATGCAAATTCTGAGCTAAAAATGGTGTCCTTATTTGGTCTAGGCTCAAGTTCTAGGCTTGTAGGAGAGACCCAATCAAAACCTCACTCATTCAACTCCTTGGTTTGTATATCATAAATTGGTGTGACTTTCGAAAAATCAATCTGATTCTCTGAGGATGTTGGAGAGGGATATTCGTCAAATAGAGGCCCAGAATCATACTCTTCATTGAAAATTTGATCTTCATACGGGGCCTCGTAATCTTTCCAATACGTTTTAGATCCAGATTCTAGGCTTAGGATGTGGGTTGAATAACTAGAATCAAGTTTCGAATAACCTTCGAGGGTCACCTTATTAGAATAAGGGGCGGGATTTACACCCTCGAGAGGTTCAGTGCTAATCTCATTATTGCAGGAGTTTTGGGGTTCTATGCTTGGTGATCCAAGGTCTAAGGTTGGCTCAACATTATGTTCTCTTGCAATTGGAACTTCCCAACCTACTTCATTATCAGGCACATTGTATTCCATCTGAGTTGGGAGTCCATAACAACTCTGTGCCTCAAACTAGAGATTTGGAGAATTGGATTGATCCTCAATACTACTCCAAGATGGTTCATTATCTGTTTGGGGCATGTACGGGTATTTCTGATCGATAATTTGTTTCAATAATCTCATCATCTTTTCCTATTTTTCAAGATCATCTTGGTGTTGTTCCCAAAGTACAGGATTTGTTATGCATTGAAGGTATTCAAAGTTGTGTAATTTTTCTATCTCAATGTATCCTGTGATGAGAATGTCTCCGGTTGATCCGTTTGTGGCTTCTGTCGGTAGTACTTGGGCACAGTTTATGATGAAGGTTGTGGTTGTTGGTACATTAACCTGAATGTCTTCTATTGGTATTGAGGTTTTATATTCAATTTCATAGAACTCAAGGGCATCCTCAATCATCCTATCTCTCATGGATCTCTATGATTCAGGTTTCTTGGATGGTAGTCCTAAGTAGTTTGGCTGCATATTTGGATCAGGTGGTGGAATCAAGATGTAGAATCAGAATTTGGATCAAGATGTCGAATCAAGTTATGAAGTGATTAGATTTGAATAAAGAGTCCCACTGAAAATTTTTGTGTGTGCTCTAAAGAGAAGGGATGAGGGACTGGATGTGTTCTTGACCCAATCAAGGCACCCAAAGATGTTTGGATGACTATGGAGGTTCAGGGCGGATGATACCCCTGGACTAGAAAGTCATCCACATGAGAATTACCTGGGTAGCCAGAGAGGGAGAGTCCCGCAAAGACCCCTACACGGTATAGCATCCCCATGGGTTACAGGGTTTCCCCCACCCGACCTCTCTTGTCACTGAGATTGCAGGTAGACCAAAATGGGGACCTTGACCTCTTAAGTCTACCACTTTTAAGATCAAAGGTTCTTAGGGTTTTCACTTTAACTTTAGATGTTTTGGTGTTGTGACCAAATTTGGAGGTTGGTTGACCTAAGTGGTCAACTTCGCCTAACCTGCCCTAAAGATGGCGGAATGATTCTAGGTCAAGACCTAGAAATCACCCTAATTTGACTCCCAGGTTATTAGGTCCAAGGTTTTTAAGATTCAAGTGATTTTAGAGCTCAATTTTAGGGTTTGTCTTGCTTGGATCTTTTCAATCAAGGGCTTGGGTAGTACACTAATGCGGGTGGGTTTGTTTCCTTTTATGCAAGAATGTGTGAACTAGCACTCCAAAACCCTACTGTAGAAACCCTAATTTGGTTCTATTTCCAATTCTCTTTGATTTTCAGAAGTTCTCTTTGGACTTCAAACAAGAAGTGTGTAGTCCACGGAGATTTAGAAATTAAGCGTGATCTCTAATAGGCACAGGAAGTTGTGGAGTAGGATCTCTAAAAATTGCTTCAACTTCAGTAAGATTAGAAAAATTTTCGCAAAAGTAGGAAACTAGCCTTTTAGATGGTAATTACTATAGAAAGAAGGCAGTTGATTCCTAAGTTAATTGCTTTCTTTTGTCTTCCCAGGATTAGGAGATGGATTTAGGGAAGAAGAGAGAGTTTACCTACCCTGTAGTGGTTGATTCGTGTGGGAGATTTCCTCGTGAAATACCTTGCAAAATCATAGCAAAACAAATAGGCCAAGTTAGTGTTCAAATGTAATCAAAAATAATGTAGAGACTAGTGATGAATTGCGCGTTGCTTCCGGCAATGGTGCCAAAATGTTATAACACTTGATCGAGTTTTAAAAAGGTGGCGTTGCAGTATAGTCGAAAAAGCGTTGAAAACAAATAAATTTTTATTACTCGAATGCTAAGCCCAAGGTCGAACACAGGGAGCAAATGGAATTTATTCACTAATCTCAATAGATGAAATTTGAACACACAAAATTACTCAAAACCTAATTCAGAATGTAAAGCATGAAGTTATGAATAATAAAATGTAGCAAAATAGAGAGATTGGGAAGAGTTAGATAAAAAGTGGTTGATTACTTCTTCTCTTGGCTCTTTCTTCAGCTTTCTCTTTAGCTTCTCTTATTCTCTGCTTTTCTTTCTTTCTTCTTCTTTCTACCTTGGTGGTAGCTTCTTTTTCCCTTATCTTCTTCTTCCTTTCTTCTTTGCTTTTGCCTTTTCCTCAGCTATGCCTTCTCCTTCCTTGGCTCTTCTTCCTTCTTTCTTTCTTCTCTGCTACAGTGCCTTCAGATCCTTAGCCTCCTCTGCTTCTGATCTCCTTCTTTCTCTTTCCTCTTTAGTCACACCGTCTCCTTCCTTAGATCTTCTTTTCCTTAACTTTCTTTTGCTTTTCCCTCTTAGCTCCCTTTGCTTTTCATTCTTCTCTACAGCTGCACCTACCCTTAGCTTCTTCAGCTTCAACTTCGTCTTCCTTCTTCCTTGCCATGCACACAAGTGCAAAATCTACCCCTACCCACCCCCATGAACTCTCTCTCTCTTTTCTCTCTTAGGCTTGCTCTCCCAAAGCCAATCGGGTATTTGGGTCAAGTCAAGTGCACCCGGGTCCAAGCGCACCGGCGTAGGTGGTGCACGAGGAGTGCTAGGTAAATAGGTCAGGCAAGCTAAGTCCGCGAAGCGTGGGTTGCGGATGAGGTGGGTAAGTGGGAGAGGGGACCTCACCCCGTGTTCGGAGGCAATCAAGCTAAAGCACAAATTCCACTTATATCACTCACCGCGCTCTAAACTTTCCAAGGTGGGACTAAAAGTCCCACCTGCTTCGCTTGCGCCCCCACAGGAGCTCACCCTCAATTGCCATGGCTGCAATGCCCTTACAAAGCTGCTCACTGGCTGGATGTGTGCGCGAGATAATTCCGCATCATCTGGACCAGAATTCCTGGAGCGAGGTAGCCTGGAGCGAAGAATGCTTACTTCTTTGAGCTGGTGCTAATGGTAGTGGAGGTCAGAACCTGCTCTCAAACAATACGACCTTGCAGCCTCATTAGAACACACAGGCAGCTTCACCGTGACACGGCGAAGGTGTTGCGATGAGTGGCTAGGCGCGGGGCAGCCTAGGCATGCGTACCTAGGTCGCTCTGTGGCCGTGATGATGGGTGTGATTGGGGGAAGATTGTGGAGGTTATGGCGGTCGATGGAGATGGGGATAATGATCAGTGGAAGGTGGCAGAGGTTCTGAGGGGTTTGGCGAGGTGGATGGGTGAGTGGAGGTGACAGAGACACCTCGCCGATGGTCTGCCGAAGGTGGAGAAGATGGTGGTGGTCTGGGGTTATCGACGGGTTGAAAATAGAAATAAAGAAGGGGGAAATGAAGAGAGGAGAGAGAAGAAGAGATCTAACCTAATTATGGGATGAAGGGAGATAGGAGGGAGGCTGGCGTGTACCTGCCACCGCCGGAGACGAAGGGTCCAGTAGAGGGGTGACGGCAACGACGAAGAGGTATTTGGTGCGTACACAGGTACGGTGCAACACAGACGAAGGAGGCGGAGATAGCTCTGCCATTGGTATTGTGGCAGAGTGATGAGAATAGGGAGGAGATGTTTTAGGAGCTCGCTGGATGCTTGGCTGGAGGAGAAGAGAAGAAATTGGAGGTTGTTCTCCAGCCAAACCAAGTTGAAATTGAGTAGTCGGATCTAGGGTTTCTTTTATAGGCACAGACAGAGGGCCTTGTGCTTGGAAGATGAAACGGTGGAGTCGATAACCGGGTTTTCTTGTAGCGTTGTAGTATAGCCAGTTATTGCCATCATTTCAAATATATAATTTTTTACTCGAAAAATAAAAGAGTTCCCGAGGTCGAACTCAGGGAGCAAGTCGTATTCTAGGGGTACAAAGTTTCTTTTACAAAAATAAAGATAGAGAGAGAGAGATGAAAATTTGTTGGCTTCTCCTTCCTTCTCGTCTGTATTTCTTTTCGCTTATCTTCTCCTTCTCTTCTTTCTCGAATCTTCTGCTTTCTTCCTTTGTTCTTTTTCTTCTTTCTTCTTCTTGCAGCTCTTGTTTCTGCTCGTCTCTTTCTTTTTCTTTTCCCTTGCGGTCCTGTTCTTCTTCCTCTTTCTGCCTTCAGAGCGTCGTCTGATTTTCCAATCAGACGACTTAAACCGCCGCTGCTACAGTGCTCCTCCTTCCTTTAGCTTTCGTCGTCCTTCTTCTTCTTCGCCTTTTGCTTCGGTTCTTCTTCTTCGCCTATGCCTGCACACTCCAAAGCTCTCGTCAGCGGGCAAAAACCTACTCTACCCTTTCCCCCCCGTGTTTCTCTCTCACAGAATCCGCTCTTAGGAAAGCTCTCCCAGAGCTACCGGGTAGTCAGGTATGGGTCACGCCCGGGTCCAGGCCCACCGGCGTGCGTGGTGGGCGAGGAGTGCAAGTCGGGCTAAGTCGGGTCGGGCCAGGTCCGCGAGGCGTGAGCGCGGACGAGACCGGGTAATCGGGCGGGTGAAGGGGACCTCACCCCGTGTGCTGAGGCGATAAGCCTCCAGCACTTTTTCACTTTATACCACTGCGCCTCTTCAGAGTTTTCCGAGGTTGGACTAAATGTCCCACCCCAAGTTGGCGCCTGCGCGGAGGAAGAAGCTGGTAATCGCGGCTTTACGCGAGGGCTTCGCTTCAGCTGCAGCCTGACGCTTTGCCGAAATGCCTCGCACAGCCTGGGAGTCGAATCTGGGCGTGGCGTGCCTGCAGCTGCAGGGGGAAGCAGCTCCTTCTGCACGGCAATGGCGGCGGAGGACGGGTGACCTGTTCACAGCAAAACGGCCTCTCGGCCTAATCAGAAGGTGTCGGGAGCTTCGCCAGAGTGCGGCGAAGCTCGTGCGGGTGGTGGCGAGGCGTGGGGCGGCGTGCAGGGGCTGCCCTAGGTCGGACTGTGGGTCGGAAAGTGGGTGTGTTCGGTGGACTTGCAGAGGTCGGGTGGCGGGAATTGGAAGGGCGGAAATGGATCAGGGTGAGGAGGCGGAGATTATGTGCAAGTCGGCGAGCCGTGTGGGGTGCTGGAGTGATGGGAGCGACTCGCCGGAGGATGGCCGGAGGTAGAGAAGGTGAGGGTGATTGGTCGGAATCGAGGGCGACAGTAAATGTTTAAAGTGAGGAAAAGGAAGAGGGGAGAAAGGTGAGAAGTTATACCTACTTAGCAGGACGAGGAGGGGCCGGAGCAGGCGACAGTCGTATCGACTGTCGCCGGAGAAGAAGCTGCCCAGAGGAAGGAGCGACGGCGAGGAGAGGGCTGGAGAGGCACGCGCTGGGTGCGGCGCGGCGCGGGAAGAGCAGGGGAAGGTAGCCCTACTGCTGGTAGTGCGGCAGAATGATGAGGAGGAGGAGGGAAAAACCGCCGGAGCTAGAGGGCTTCCTGTCGGAGTGGGAAGAGAGTGAAAAGAGGGTGTTTCTCCGTCAGGACCGAGCTGCTCAGAACGGCGGAGCGACGGGGGTATTTATAGAGGCGGAATCAGAGAGGAGGGCGGAGGGAGACGACGTGTCTCCCTCGCCGGAGGACGCCGGAGATGGAGACCCATACCGTCCGTGCGTTCGCACGGCTGGTATGGTGGTTTGCAGCGACCAGGGGGGTGCTCCTGCGATGGCTGACGACGCAAGGCACCCCCATTTGTCCTGGCAGGCCCTCCCCCTCACCCTGCACGGCGCCATGCTCCGCGCAAGGTCGCCGGAGCATGGTGCTGGCAGGTTTTGCAGGGAGGACCTGAACGCAAAGAACGAAGGAGAGTTAGGAGCCAAAATGCAAGGGTTCAAAAGTTGTGGGCCAAAAAGTAAATAGATGAGGACCAAAATGTAAAGTTGGCTAAGAAGGTTTCTTCTTAGGCTCAAGTTTTTATACATGACTAATTAGGACCTAAGGAATCTGATGGTGAATTTTATTTCTAGATTAAACCTTATTTGATAGGTCAATTTACGCAAAAACCCAAATTAAGTTATTAATTGGGTATGGTTCTCAATGTAGGTCAAGATGGGTTCCTAAGGCCAAATTGAAGGTTCTAAACCCTAGAGAATATTTTTATATGAATTTTAGAGGGTTTATTCCATTTTTGATTTGCCTTGAACCTCGTGAATTGAAGTGAGTTTGTTTTAGAGTTACAGATTATCATTTAGTTCCTTGGAATTGCTGTAACCCTTATCAGATCATCCCACTTTCCTTCTTATTTGGTTTGTTTGACCTATGTTTGGACCTGTATGCAGATTATACTGGTAAAATCGCATTTTTACCCCTTTTGACGTGTTTTCTCCTTAAACTCAGAATTCTCTGAGTTAAGCCTTTCCTTGAGTTATGTAGGAGCTTTTATCCTTTGTATTAGGTCAAAATGAGCTAGTTATGGCTCATGATGAGGTTCTCATCAGAAGACAAGCTTCCATGCATAGGTTTCCACGTCGGAGTAGGAAATTCGACAGATACCCATATCTCTCGTGCATTTGCATGAGAGATTGGGTGTGAATCAGAGCGTGTGATTGAGTTCACATGGTTGGGAATTCCTCAGGGAATCTCCCTTTCAAATCTGAGAGGAATTCTCTGAGGAATCAGGGAGAACCTCCCTCTTGAATCCTTGTCGGAGTAGGACTCCTCCGCTGTAATGGTAGAGGGACCTAAATGAAAAGAATGGCAAGGAAGCTAGGGGGGTCTTCGCAAAGTTTTCAAAAGCTAGGAGTCTAAAAGTAATTGGGTTGGACTGTTTTGCAAAGTAGGTCAAGGTGACCTCCCCTTAGGTCAAAATTTTGGTAAAAACTTAATTTGGACCTAAGAAATCCAATGGTGAAGTTGTATTTTAGGTTTGACCACGTTTGACTGGACATTTTGCACAAAAACCCCATTCAGGGCAAATATTTAGCTAGCACCCTTATTTTGGTCAAAATAGGTTCCAAAGGCCAAAATGAAGGTTCTAAACCCTAGGGGATATTTTTCCATGAATTTTAGAGGGTTTAGTTGATTTTTATCCTGACCAGAATCTTGTTGAATTAAGCAGATCTGTTTTGGGGTTCCAAGAAGTCATTTAATTCTCAAACTGCACATTAACCCTTTTCTGATTAAACCAACCTACTTTTTATCTTGTTAAGACCAATTGACCTATGTTTAGCCCTTGAGAAATCCTATTGATGTATTGTAATGGTAAAATTGCAATTTTACCCTTTGTTTCTTATTTTCCTCTCAGATTAGTTATTCTTTGAATTAGGCCCTTCTTTAGGTTATGTAGGAGCTTTTGTTCTCTTTTCTTGGTCAAAATGAGCTAGTTAGGGCTCATGATAGTGTTCCCATCAGTATGGGACCAGCACGTAGAGCTTTGGAGGAGGTGAGAAGAGAAAATAAGGGATGAAGAAAAAGTGGAGGGCATAGGGGTATTTTATAGGTGGGTTTTAAGAGCAAAAGAGGCATTTCAAACTTTAAAAGCATTAACTCAAGGTCTTTTGTGACAGATGTAGCCATTGCTATAGCTAAGCGTCGGTGAAGATGCATGGTGGGAGGAGCATCGGATCTTGATCGTATGCTGTGTATCGCACAGTGCCTCGTGCATGCATTATGTGTGGTGAAGGGGCACCTACTCTTAGCCGTTCTATCACTCATGGACAGCTAGGATCTTGCATAGTTCGCCTTCAGATCGCGCCAACAGCTCCACATACGATCACACGTGCAATAGCTCATAATCGAGTGCGTGTGCATAGCACCCACATCAAATGCGCCTGATCGCACCACGTGGTAATATCGCGACTGCCCGATCTTGATCTCACGGTCGAATTTCACCTGCTGGCGTCTTCAATGGATTAACTCGGCTCACAGAGGTTCGAACGCATGCCCTCGTCTCTACATCAGGGCACTCGACCAACACGCCACGCCTTCAACTTGGTGCTCGACCAATGCCTAAGATTGAGAGGCACGGATGAAGAAGAGGAAGGCTGGTAGCTATGGGAGGCTTGGATGGCTCCATGTGGCACTATCTGGGCCATCCATTTTCCAATGCTTGTTGATGGTGACACGGATGTTGGATTGGGTCTTTCACACCATTGGGTTGTGATTGTCAATCTGAACCCATTCGTGTGGCTGGATTTGTCGTCTAATGTTTGGATTTTACACCACCTTGCTCCTTGACCTCTGATCTTTCTCGAATTGCATTTGATGCTACAGAGGTCCGATCAGGGTGATCTTTGAGTTGTTGAACTCTGATCGTCGCCCTGATCGGATTCATACAGTTGGATCTTCAATCCGAAGCCCTGAAATGTTATCGCCCTTGATGTAGACACATCAATTAAGGTTAAAATGCCTATTTATGTATGTTCATATGCTTAAATATGCATTCCATGTTATAAATATTGCATAGCATGCATCATTCTACATTTAGAGTAGTTTGTGTATATGTTAGGTTAATTGCATCCTTTTATGACCAGGAGAGAAGAATATTTTATTTAGGGCCTCAGATTGACAATCTGATTGTACAGGTCAAATCAGGACAACAATCGGAGTCCAATGCCTCTGAAATCTTCTAAATCAGAATCCCGTAGCATTGTTTGTAGTTCGAAGAAGACCAATGGCCAGGGTGTAGTGCGACATCCTTATGGGATTTGGATGAAAAATCCAACCATACGGATGGATCCAAAGCAAAGATTGCAGTCCAGCAATGCGGAAATCATCTTGATCCGTGCATCGTGGCATCCTCTACTAGTGAAAGAAGATGTACAACCCAAATGGTGCCACGTGGTGCCATCTAGGTCGCCCAACACCAACCAGTAGTCTACCCAATTCTTCCTCTTCTTCTGCATCATCCATTCCTAGCCATTGGATCTTGATCCAACGGCTATGAAGTCATCTCCACTGCACGCCCTTGGCTCCTCCTTGGGACAAACTCGTAGGCTTGGCACATTGGTCTTGAGGTGCATTCCCAAAGGACGGGCGCGAGTTCAAAACCCACAAAGCCCCCTTAATCCTCTAATTGGATGCTTGTAGAGTGACAAGGGTGCACCAGCCAGCGCATGCATGTAGACATGCGTGCACCAACTCGCACAGTCGCACCACAGCTCACATGCAGTGTAAGCACCAGTGCGCATGACATGGCCGCGTGATGGGCACGCAAGCATAGCTACAAGCCAGCATGAGTTGGCACGAATCTTCAGTGACAGATGGGTAGATCTTTAGAGATGTTTACAGACATCACTAATTACCCATGTGTGACCAAGCCCTTCATCCACCACTATAAAAGGACCCATACCCCTCCATCCACCATCATCTCTTTTTTTCTCTCCCTCACCACTTCTAAGGCTCTAGAGAGAGCTTGTCTAAGCCCAGAATGCTCATTTTGAGTAGAAATCAAATATTTTGCCCCCTCACCCCATTTGTGGAGCATCCCGTAGCCATCCTCTCACCACCTTCCGGAAGAAGATCCTCACTGCAATGCCCTCCTGTCCCATCCTCCTCCTCCCACTGTTGTTCTCCTTCATCTAGCTCCTCTCCACCTTCATCCAGGGCACCGTCAGAGCGAGTCATCCTCCAAGCGATCATCGAGGGGGATTTCCTCATCTTAATTCTTTTTATCGCTTTTGTAGTGTAGTTTTATTTCCTGCAATTAGTTATAATAAATAGTTTGGATTACTCATATAATATATGTTTCTCTCTCTCTTTGCAAGTAGATTAGATAGAAATTATTTTGACCTAATCTCTTGCCTTATAAAAATTCCAAAAAAAATCTCAAATGATAAAATCGACAAAAACAAATAAAATCGAAAGCGCTGATTTCAAGCCAAACATTTGCCTCCCCATGTTCGACCCAGAACTCCCTTGGAGTTTCGATTATAAATTTTATTTTGTAGTGGATTTCTACATACTTCAGTGATGGGTTTTCTAACTTAAATCTTTTCTTGTATGAAATCATGTTCACCATTTTGGTAGCATTGCCGAGGAGGCAACAGTCTTTGGTTTTTCTCGCATTTTTCTACCTTACTTAACTTGTTAGCTCACTCTACTCCTTTCTTTCTATGATTACAGGTACCCTTCCAAGCTGAGCCAAAGTGGTATAGATTGGAGTAAAGTGCAGTTAGAAGGTTCTATAAGTGTATCCCCACCACCCCCACACATTAGATTTTCATTCCACCACCTAATAACTCAAACTCAAATCAAACTAGGTGCTTTTATAAACCCTAGGATAGATCTGATTGTTTGATTGTCATTTCACCTCACCTCACCCACCCGCATAAGTTAAAAAAAAAAAAAAAACTCTTCTCTTGTGGAATTTAACTGAAAGTTACACATTAAACACCCACAACTCTCGACCTAAGGTGCACCACTCTGCATTGATTCTACCTCTTAATCGGAATCTAACCTGTGGATTCGGTACACCTTAATTTGACACACAAATAAGTGAGTAGAAAATTTGAATAGGTTAAACAATTGTGTGACTTAATCAAGTGGTGCAACTGGCTAATTTCTTGAACTGTTTGGGCTGCACAACTCAATTTAAAACCGATCCATCAAGTAGCATGCCATTTACAGTTGATTTTTAGGGCTGAACCAAGCACTCTACATTATTTCTGATTTTTAAAGGAATATATGTACACCTGTGTTTGCAAAACTTGTAGTGTTCTTCTGAACCTTGATTGAACCAACCTAAGGATTAAACCCTAAAAGCTACTAAATAAGGTTAAACCCTAAAAGACACATCATCAAAACCTTGTTTGAAAGCCATTCTTTGTGCACACACACACATATTAACTGATTTTTAAGGGCACAACCCATCTAAATGTCCCATCACATTCCAAGAGCACAATCATCACAAGCCTTAATTAAAATTGATTAGACGTTGGCCAGAGGAATCATTGAGTCCATTTTAAGGTGTTCTCTTGAACGCATTTCGAATTAGTGATGTTTGCTTACTTCAAAAGGTGCTAAGTTGGGTGGCTCGATTATCAAACGACTTAAGCAAGTAGGGATTTTGCATAATTAGCAGCCCTCAAGACATGCTCCCTCTGCTTTGTCAGCCCAACTTTACCACCTTCGGGAGTAAGGACAACACCAAATTCGTTGTGTGGTCAGAGTTCATTTTTGAAGCATAGGTCCTTAAGCTACCCAATTTAAGGGCAGGATTGATTGATTGTATTGCTGAGCACCTTTCTCTGTTCTGTTTTCCCTCCTACTTCACCATGTATGCTTCCACATCCTACACACATTTCCAATGGTACACTCCTACCACTACTTATCCTCAAGATGATTACAATCTTGACTCAACTTATGAATACCCATCCACTAGCTGGCATAACTTTGATTGGGGATATGAATATGGACCTCAGTGTCCAGGGCCTAACCCTAGACAACAAGACTATGATTATTATCCTTCTCACACCAACAATGATTATAGATCTCCATCCTTTGATGATCAACCTAACCCGATCCACAATTAATAAGGATATGATGATTATACCACCTACCCTCCTCAGGATTATACTGAATATAGGTCACCACCTCTCTTTGAACAACCTGAAATGTCCTACTATCAAGGAGGATCCCAAGAACCTCAATTTCTTGACTACCCTAGTTTTAACCCAAAACCACCCAACCCTGAATTGAACCATTCAGTTTAGGTGAACCAAGTTCAATACAAGGTGTTGGCTAACTTGAGGAACACCATACAATCTTTAGAAGCTCAACCAACACCATGCACTGAAGCATTGGAGCCTATGATCAAAACGATTGATGAACTTAATAGTTCTTTATTGGATTGGTTCCAAGATGCTAAGGATATGGGCTTGGGTGAGTTTTTACTTGGAAAGTTGTCAATATTGAGGATGAGATTTGTGGTTGCTTTAGTCCAATCTTGGGGTGATTCCCAGGATGAAGCTCCTTCAGAAGAGCCAATGTCAGAACCTGCTCAGGCACCTATTTTTTATGAAACTGGGGATGACCAGGTTGGTCTAAAGCAACCATTGAGGATAAATCGATTTTCTCACCTGAGATTCCTGAGCAAGGGAGCGAGGAGAAATATGTCTCTATAGACCAAGGAACAACATATGATTTTGTGATATATATAAATGAGGATCAAGAATTCTTTGATTGTGAGTTTGACTAATCTGTAGGCAAGGTCTCACTCGAGTTTAAAGAAAATGGTTTTAGTGAGACAGATGGGCCTGAGGAATCTAATGAACTATTTGATAGGCCGATAACTGAGGATTATGATCCGATTGTGGCTAACATGGATGATTCTAATCCTAATATAATAGATGATCTAATCGGTAGCCCTAATCTTCAACCACACCCTAAAGAGCTGAATGATCATACTTTTGAGATCATGGTGCCCAAGTCAATCCTGCTTCAACCATGATTTTTGAACTTGGGTGAAGCACATGGGGTGAATGGTAAGCTAGAGGTCTCAGAACCTGAACAGTTGTTGTTGGAGGATAGGAATTTGGAAGTAAAGATCCGGGAAGTTAACTTCGAGGAAAATAGGAGTTTTGATCTAAGGGTTCCTATTGATCTAAAACCACCAACCTTCTATCAGGACCCTTATGATATCTTTGCAATGTAACCCAAGTATAGAATAATTGATTATCTTTCTGAACTAAACTCTAAGTGGACACATGAATCTATTGAATTAGATCTACCCATTATCTGACATTTCAAACTTGGGTTTCACACCACCAAATCGCAGGCCTGACCCTGCAAGCGCAACAATCTCTGGTTCTAGGTGATTTTCATCCATAATCTTAAAACTACTCGACCTTGGGGCATCGGTCTACACCATAATCTGGTCGACATCTGTGGACACTTGCTAGTAAGTCATGAGATCAATATTTTTATTTTGATTTTGATTTTGACCTATACTTGTGAATTCTTAACCTCTTCTTTATTTCTATAATATGCCTAGCTAAAGGCAATAAACTTAGCACATGTGGATATTCCACTTTCTTTGCAGAGCTGAATAGAGTTTCACGAACTTCAGGTGATATTCTGTTTATTCCGCCCTTTTCATGTCTTTATTCTTATAATAAGGACATTGCATCATTTAGGCATGGGGGGTGGATACTTAGTCTTGAAAATATTTTGTTAACTCTGTGGAATTTCTTTTATTTTCTTTAAAAAAAATTAGAATTAAGAGAAGAGACATAGGCATTAGGAGTTGTTAACTTTAGGAAATGATACTTTTGGTCTGAGCACTTATTCTCTTCAAGTCTTCAGGTTTAATCAGCCCGGGTGTCCACTCGAATGTGGACTTGGTCTTGAGTCCTCACCAAGTAATATTATTCTAATTTGGATAATAAATTAGGGTGATAAGTACACGACTTATCAACCTGCCCTCTGATTTGAGGAGACTTTAAGTTTAAGCATCTACACACTATTTGCACTGACTCACTTTTTGGCGATTTTCAAGAAAATTAGGTAGCTAATGATCTTTCTAGGGTAGTATGGCTGGCAAGTTATCGTGGGTAACAGGCCATTGGCTGGTTGTCAAGAGCCTAGTTACATGACCATACCCATTCTACTGCTTTTAGGTAAATCTTAGATAAGGGAAGCCACCTACTTAGAAAAAGAGAAAAAATGATACTCAAAAATAAAAAGAAAAAAAATTAGAAAAACAAAAAAAGGAGAAAATGAAAATTAAAAAATAAACCACACTTCACCGCATTAGTATGGCTGACAAGTTGCCATGGGTAACAGCCCATTGGCTGGTTGTCTGGAGCCCAGCTAATGTAGACACATCCATTTAGGTTAAAATGCTTATTTATGCACGTTCCTAGGAACATCCTGTATCACCTTATGCAATCCGAGGAAGATCAACGGCCAGGAGTGCAATGCGACATCCTTAGATGCTTCAGATGAAAAATCCAACCGTACGGATGGATCTGGAGTGACAATCGCAATTCGGTAGCGCTAAAATCACCTCGAGCCAAGCACTGTGGTACCCTTTGCAACAGAAAGAAGATGAACGGCCTAGAAGGCACCATGTGGTGCCATCTAGGATGCTCCACACCAGCAAGCAATGACTAAAGGTGCCCCCTCATCATTAGAGATCTCACACCACAGTAGTTGGATCAAGATCCAACGATTGGGGTTCCTTCGTGCTCTCAGCATCCATGTGCTCCTCGTAACTCAAACGCAACCTTGCCTGAACAGTTGAGCACTTGGCTTGCAAAGGAGTGTGGGTTGGAGACCCGCGGACCCCCTCAAATCAGCACTGGCCTACACGTGTGCGCACCAACTCGTGCACGTACACCATAGTGCCAGCACAATGCCAGTGCGCTCGAGCGCGACGTGACGCATGATGGGCATGCAAGCACAGCAGTAACGGGCGTAAGTTGGCATGGACCTTCAGCGACAGCCTAGGTAGGCCTTTAGTGACACTTGCAGCCGTCACTAGTTGCCTGTAGGCATAAGAACAGCTGTGGGCATGATCGGTGGCAGTGCAATCCTCAATTACAACTGCAGGGGTCATTAGTGACGCTTGTAACTGTCACTATAGTCCTCTAATGAATTTCTTCCTCTTCCCTCCACTATAAAAGGACCCCTACACCTCCATTCTTCACCATGTCTACCTACTCTACTCCAACCTACTCCTAAGCTCTAGTAGCCTACTAAAGCTCCATTAGAGCTTATTCCCAAGCTCCAAAGGCCTCTTATTAGTGTAATGCTCCTATATCCCCACCAATAATTCATCCTTCATCCCACCACCTTCATAAGAAAACCTTGGAGCCATCTTCCCACCTCCATTCCAGTAGAAGATCATCTCCAGCTCCTCATCCCCATTCCAAGGCCTTGGTGAAGCAATCCTCTACCTGGCATCCTCCTACATCTCACCTTCTTCATCCAAGCTGCCACCAAGAGCCATTGTCTCACCAAATAGCCGATTTGGGAGATTTCTTCTCACCACTATCTCTTTTATGATTAGCATATTGTAATAGACATTTGAATGCCATTGTGAAATATCATATTTGTTCTCCACTTTGTGAAGTTATCTCACTTGTCTTTTCATTTCAAAAACACAAAAAAATTCACAAAACCCTAAAACACCAAAAAGAAACAAAATGAAGTGCATATTTCAACAAAAGTAAGCATTTCCTCCCTATGTCCAACCCGGGACTCCCTTGGAGTTTCGGTTATAAATTGTATTTGATAATGTGTTTTGCGAGCTATGACGACAGGTTCTTGAAACCCTTATTTTTCTTCGCCAAAACGTCATTGATCACCAGTTCACAAAAATGCACAAGTAATTCCCAAAATACTTTGGGAAGAAGCAAGGAAGTAGAATAAACTGGGGAGATATACACTGGGTTCGCCTTGTGATGACCCCATAAAAAAGTAAATAAAAAGAAAGTATGGAAAAGGCTACCGACCAGAAAGATAAACCTTTAGGTAGAAACTCTCAAGGTCACCTAGGGTCGTAGAAACCTGAAGTCTATTTTAACGGTCGCCTAGTGAGTCTATCACTCTTTCACAAGATGCTTAGCACTTAAACTCCTTTTTGAGTCTTGGACGGGTCTACTAGCTGTAAAAGGTTATCCCGAAACTCTCAAACTCGAAAAGTCTAAAAAAAGAAGAAAAGAAGTAAAAGCAAAAAAATGTATCCTCCTTTTCAAATAAGGCCAAGACTTAGGCGGTCTGCATTTTGGCAGGCACCCTAGCACAATCGAGTCTTCGTAGTTAAGGTCCTTAGTTGAAATTTCCTTTTGTTAATAAAGAACTAGTGCCTTAAGCGATCGAGCACTAAATTTGTTTCTATATATAGCATATAGTTTAAGTTTTCTAGGGACTAGAAAAAGATAGGCATGGGGGTATGATGTAGAGACATCCATTTAGGTTAAAATGCCTATTTATGAATGTTCCTAGGCTTAGATATGCATTCCATGTTATAAATATTGCATAGCATGCATCATTCTGCACTTAAAGTAGCTTGTGTGTAACTTAGGTTAATTGCATCCTTTTATGGCTAGGTGAGAAGGATATTTAATCAAGGCCTTGGATTGACGATTTGATTGTACGGATCTAGTCAGGACGACCATCGGAGTCCAACACCTCTGAAATCGTCTAGATCAGAATCCTGTAGCACTATATCTAGTATGAAGAATATCAATGGCCACGGGGCAATGTGACATCCTTATGGGCTTCAAATGAAAAATCTAACCATACGGATGGATCCGGAGTGATGATCACAGTCCGACAATGCAGAAATCATCTCGATCTTAGCATCGTAGCATCCTCTGTAAGCGAAAGAAGATGAACGGCCCAAATGACACCACATGGAGCCATCTAGGCCACCCAACACTGGCCAGCAGTATACCCAACACTTCTTCTTCATCTACATCATCCATTCCCAGTCGTTGGATCTTGATCCAACAGTTGAGAAGCCATCACCACCGCAAGCCCTTGGTTCCTCCTCAGGACAAACTTGTGGGCTTGGCGCATTAATCTTGAGGAGTGTTCCCAAAGGAGGGGCGCCGGTTTAAAACCCACAATGCCCCCCTAATCCTCTAATTAGACTCACGCTATGCGACAAGGGTGCACCAGGCAACCTGCGCACCCGCACCGCAACGCACATGCAGTGCAAGTGCTAGTGCATGCGACACGGCTACATAATGGGCACGCGAGCATAGCTGCAAGCAAGGTGAGTTAGTGTGGATCTTCAGCGATAGATGGGTGGATCTTTAACGACGTTTACGAACGTCACTTATTACCCATGTGCGACCAAGCCCTTCATTGTCCACTTTAAAAGGACCCATACCCCTCCATCCACCGTCATCTCTTCCTTTCTCTCCTTCATCACCTCCAAGGCTCTAGAGAGAGCTTGTCCCAAGCCCAGGATGCTCCTTTAGAGTAGAAATCAAATATTTTCCCACCTCTCACCCCCATTCATGGAGTATCCCGTGACTATCCTCTCACCACCTTCCAAAAGAAGATCCTCGCCGTGATGCCATCCCGTCCAGTCCTCCTCTTTTTGCCATCATTCTCCTTCATCTAGCTCCTGCCCACCTTCATCCGAGGCATTGTCAAAGCAAATCGTCCTCCAAGCGACCGTCGAGGAGGATTTCCTCATCTTAATTCTTTTTATCATTTTTGTAGTGTAGTTTTATTTCTTGCAATTAGTTGTATTAAATAGTTTCGATTAGTCATAAAATTTTGTTTCTATCTCTCTCTCTTTACAAGTAGATTAGATGGAAATTATTTCGACTTGATCTCTTGCCTTATAAAAATTTCAAAAAAAAATCTCAAAAGCTAAAAACAACAAAAACAAATAAAATCAAAAGCACGGTTTCAAAACCAAACGTTCACCTCTTCGTGTTCGACCTTGGACTACCTTGGAGTTTCAGTTATAAATTTTATCTAGTAGTGGATTTATATGCACTACAACGACATGTTTTGCTAACTCAAATTTTTTCACATACGAAATCACATTCACCAGCTCTGTTCCCTAGCCACAAAAAGAGCAAATTACTATAAAATTTATACAAATTAACCTAAATGCATGGTGATGCATGTTATGCAATATTTCTAATGTATGATGCTTCTATTACACTAGGAACAGGCATAAATAGACATTTTTAGGCTAATTAGATGTATGCCCACGAGCCAATTAGAATTGGCTCATGGGTAGGGTCATAGTTAGGTCATTAATATTGAGCACTCTACTTCCTGACCTAGAGGGTTGGGGAGTTCGGTGTGGGTTAACATAAAAACTCCTTGGGTAGGTATAGGATTTACTCTGGAATCTGTATATAAGGAACTCCTGCCCTTCAGAAGGTTGTCCAATTTCTTATCCAAACTCACTACATTTTTTCCAATGAGTTCCGCCTTCTCTAATCATTGTGCAATCTGTTCTAAATCAACCGATTTTGAATTATCCTTAACTTCATAGACTCTGCTCCTTGGTTGATGCAATCTATTAAAGGCAGACATTGAGGCATCATTGAGGGAATTTTCACTCATATTCTCAAATAATTGAAAGGCTTCCTTAACATCTTTGCTTTGGAAATTGGCTCCACATGTTGCATCAACAAAATTCTTCAAATTGTCACTAAACCCATAATAGAAAATATGAGCCAAGTGCCACTTGGGAATCCCATGATGAGGGCATTTCCCAGCTATGTCATTAAACCTCTCCCAAGCTTCACGCAGTTGTAACCCAAGGTTCTACTTGAAGGTTGTAATGGCATATCTAAGGGCATTTGTTTTTCCTATAGAAAAGGATTTCTTCAGAAAAGAGCTTCTTTAATCTTCCAAAGTTAGGATTGGTCTACCAATTGTCCTCAACCATCGAGGAGCTTTATCTTTTATAGAAAATGCAAACATTTTCATCATTAAGGTATTTTCATTCATGTTCCTCCGGCCAAAGGTCCTTCCTATGTGTAGAAGTTCTTCAAGGTGATGAAATGGGTCATCAGAGTTGTGGCCATGGAAGTGGAGAATTAGATTAATGATTTGTGGTTTGAGATCAAAATCATCCCCATCCTGAGGTACCTGATGTGAAAAATTGGCGTGATTTGAAATTAGGGTTTTAAATCATTGTAACACATCAAAATGCGATCGCTTTTAAAATTTATAACCTAGATAGTGGTAGTATCTAGGGTCATCCAAGGAGGCAGGTTCGCAAATTTGGAATCTCTTGCTTGAATACATATATCACCTTTCTTTTGTAATTTTTGAATATATAATTTTTATGGTTTTGAATAACAAGGCAATGCAAATTAGCAGCGGGAAAGACTAACACCTAATATCTAATATCTAGGTGACAAGAAATGATTTCTTTCTAAGCTCACCCTAGGCACGTGGAGGCCTAGGGTAGTTAGAGAGAAAGAGTATGTGTGCACTAAGGAAGAAAGTAACACAACACAATAAGAATTGCAACAAAAATTTAAAGAAGGTAACTTCTACTAAAGGAAGATATTGTTTTACAAGTAGTGGAATGCTTCTACTAAAAATTAAAAAAGACAAAAATGAAAACTCAATATCTTCCTGATCATGATGATGCAGAGCGGAGGGTCCTTACTCCAACTGCGACTACCCCATAGTTGAAGAGGATTCCTCCTTCCCCTTCTCCTTGAATTGCTCCTCCAAGGTGTGTCCTCCTCTTGGAAAGCCCTAGATGGGAAGTGCCTTAGCTCCTCCAAAGGTGGATGGTTTCCACCTCGAAAACTCCTACAAGGGTGGGCGTGCACCATGCCCAAGGCCTTCTCCAAAGGTCTTCCTTGCCTAGCTTCTCCTCTGGCTAGCTTGGGCATAAGAGAGAAAAGAAGAGGGGAAGGCACCAAGGGGATAGAGTGCCCCCTTAATCTTCTTCTTCTTCTTCTCTTGCCCATCTATGGAAGGTGGAAGTATGGTAGAAATTATGTAACCAAAGGTGCCTTAATGGTGGTGGGTGTTGATCTTTTTATAGGAGCGGAAGGGGGTAGGGGGTAGTTAATGGATGGAGGGTTAAGATGGCTTGTAGAGGGTGGTTAGGAGATCCTATGGTTGATAATGGGTGGTGCCAAAATGGGGGGATGAATGGTATTTGGTGCCAACCCTAGGTGGGGACTAGGGTTAAGGGTTGATGGTGGTAAGCTTAGGTGGTGTGTAGGATATGTGTAGGGTTAGGATGGTGTTGTAGGGTGGTGGTTAGTGAATGGAGGGTGGATATAAGGTGGTGCCAAAAGAAGGGATGTATGGAGTGGTGGTTATGGTGGGTTTAAATGGTGTTGGCGACACTTTTGGTTGGTTAAGGGAGAGGGTTAGGTGCTGCCAACATTTGAAGGGTTAGGATAGGTTGTGGTGTTGATTGGGTGGTGGTGATTGAAGGTGGTATTGGTGCCAACATGAAGGGGTGTGGGTAATATTTTTTGGTGCCAGCTAGAGGTGGTTTATGGTTGGTTAGATGTGGAGTTAGGTGGTTAAGGTTGGCGATAGAAGGGGTTTATGTGTAGGGTAGAGATAGCTTTATGTGGTGATGTGTAGGGTGGAGATTTAAGGGGTGGTTGGCACCATTTGAAGGGGTGTGTGTGGGTGGTTTTGGTGCCTACATGAAGAGGTGTGGCGGGGTGGTGGTTGATGAGGGTTGGCACCAAAAGTAGGTGGGTTAGGTTAATGTTTAATTAGGGTTAAGGGGAAAGAGTGGACTACCATGGACTTGGAGTAGGTTGGTAGCCTAACTAGACTAGATAAGATAGCTTAACAAGTAGAGTAGATGATGGTGGAGCTATGGAGTGCAGAAGAAGGAGTTGGGAAAATTTTCTGGAGCTGGACTGGTGCTTCATTATAGCTAAAGAAGTTGAGAGAATCTTAATGAAGACTCAACTACTAGCTTAGCTAGTTATTTTTCAGGTTAGTAGCTAGGCTAGGGTAGTTGAGTTGGTTTCAACCTATCTGGGGCTAGGTTAAGCTGGAGCTACCTCAGATGGAGACTCTTGAGCTAACTTAGCTACTAGTTGACAAGTAGTAGCTAAGCTAGAAAGAGTTGAGCTGCAATAAGCTAAGTGGAGCTAAAGGGAGCTGGTATTGAGCTGAAGTCAACTCAGTTGAGCTAGTTGAAGCTCCCAGTGAACTGACTGGAGCTGGGATGAACTAGACTCAACCCAATTGAGCTGGATCTGAGCTGACTGAAGCTAATGTCAACTTAGTTGAGCTAGTTGGAGCTACCAGTGAGCTGAATGGAGCTATAATGAACTAGACTCAATCAAGTTGAGCTGGATCAGAGCTAACTTGAGCTAGGTTTAGCTAAATTGAGTTGTCTTGAGCTACCATCTAGCCAAGATGAGCTAAATGGAGATAAACCTAACCCAAGTAAGTTTTATCCAGCCAAGAGGAGCTAGATCTAGCTGAGTTCTCGCTGAATTGACTTCTTCTTCATCATTTGCCTTCATGAGTGTTAGGGTTTTAGGGTTTTGCTTATCTGTTTTAACCCTAACACTCAAATAAACATATTAGAAATAACAAAACAACGCAATGCATGCCTAACCTATATGATGCCTAAATGCAGCCCAAAAACCTATTTACGTAGTTAAAATCCTAAGAGCTAGGTTTGTTTTAGGGTATAAGAATAACGATAAAATGGTGTTTATCATTCCCGCATGCTTATCTTTTGTTTGTCTCTTAGCAAAACAAATTTTTACAAAATGGAATTCTTGGGAAACCTAATTTTTTTCAACTTCTAAGGAGAAAGAGATTATGGGATCTTGCTTAATTAAACACGGGAGGTACGGCATTTGTTAGGGATAAACATTGGGATTTATTTTCAGATCCAAAAATTAGACAAATCAGAATCAATATATCCTCCAAAAATTCACATATTAATCCCTTGTTGATTAAGATGACTCAAAATTTTTGTATTTAGGATTTTTCTGGCTCTTGAATCTAATTTGCAACTTGCAATAACCTATAAAACCTTATGCCTATGCTTGTGAGAAGCCAACATTTATAAGGGCATGTTTTTGGTTTAAAACTTTTTTTTCTCTTTCCCATGCTTACTCTTAGTTTAGTCTTACAACAGATGTATTGGGATCATCATTCCCATTACCAATTTTTGAGGGTGCTCTAACGCTAGTACTTCGAGATAGTACTATCCATGACACATCCAAGAGCTCACAACCCCAAAATACAATGCGATCTAAAGGGGCATGATGAGAAGCTCATGATGGTCTCTAATTACCCCTAATTAACTAGTATTCCTAGTTAATTAGCTATAAATATGTAAATATATGGGTAAATTATTAAATAAGGCATAAATAGTAAAGAACCTTAAAATAAGTTACAAATGCTATATTGTCATCCAATTAGTATTACTAATAATTTAATTAATAATTGGACTCGAAATATTATCACTAATTTATCTAATTAATGTGTTAACTAGCTTAAGTATAGTATATAACTAGCTATGTAATAACTTAAGTAACATTACTTAATTAAATAAGTTAAGCTAAAAAGGTCAAAAATGTAAATTCAAGGTCTAAATATAATAATCGTCTTAATTATAATCATATATAAAAAGTTGAAAAAAATTTAAATTAAAATAAACCTTGAAAACCTGAGTTTACATTTTAATCCTTATATTTTATTTCAATCGGGTCCTTATTCTTCATTTAGGTCCTCAACTTTCATTATGATTAAGTCCCTGAAACTTCTTCTTCTTTCCTTCTTCAGCCTCCTCGATGGCTAACAATAGGAGGTGCGTCCACCGCCTGATCATCGCACATCTGATGTCATTCCTTCCTCTCCAAGCTCCTGGAGCTTGTGATCACCATCTCCTTTTCATCCACCGGTCTGGATGAAGCTGTAATCCCATTTCAGGGTTGGAGATAACCTCATCGGTGTCGAAGAAGACACCGGTGGTTACTCCACTCCTAGTCTCTTCTCCATCCAGATTCAACCTCCATCTCAGCCGCCACCACCTATAAATACCCCTCCACACCCTCGATTTTCACCAAGTTAGCTCACTTCCCTCTTCTTCACTGAGCTAATTGATAGGCTATTCTCTCTAAACTCTGGCGACTTCCCTTCGCTTCATCCATCTTCCTCCATCAATCATTGATCGCTTTGGATCTCCGCCAAGCCAAGTCTCTTGACACAGTGCTGACTAGGAGCTCCTCTGCTTCACCTCACAAACGCCTACCGAACATCTTCCTTCAACCCCATGATTTCCTCCTCCGTTAAGGACCCTCGACGGAGATCTCCTACCACCTTCATCCAGGTAAAGGTAGGTTAGGTTAGTAGATTAGTAAGGATAGTTAGTTAGGTAGATTAGAGAGTTGTAATGTTAGTTTTTCATTCATCTTCCTCAGTTCTGGTGAGCTCCTTGAGCTTGTCAGGAGCAATCTCTTGTCCTTTTAAGTCACCGTTCACCTTCTTAAACCTTTCATGAACATTTCTATTATCTTTAATTACTGAATTGATCATCTATTTGCCTAAACCACCTCCACCAACTGCTCTTATTGTCCATGGTAGAAGTGGTTGAGCTTACATCCACCTCCATTGGGGTCCTCCACCACTTATCCCTTACTTAAGGACCCCTATCCTCACTTTAATTTAAGTAATTACCCTCAATAATCTAAATGCCCAATTTAACTTAATCTCTTGAGCTCGCTATCAATGGTGGCTCAGGAGGAGTTTAAATCACTAATTATACACCTATAAACCATCGCAAATACATTTTGACTTGTTTTCTCCACATAATTGAGTGGAAAAAAGGTTGTAAGCTTAACCATATTCAAAACTTGTTTACTAAGAATTCGCTGCTTAATTTTCATTTTAATGAATAAATGACGAAATTAATGTGTTCCTGAGGTTCCTTGTGACCTCAGGAAGCTTTTTGAATCATTAATGGCACATTTGACTTATATCTTGACATTTTAAGCCTTTTTCTGGACTCACCGGGGCTCCGGTGAGCTCCGACGAGTCAAAAGAGCTCTTCTGCCTATAGAACTCAGTGTGAAGCTCTAGATCATCGATTTGAAGTTCACTGATCATGCTGAGGCAGTTTATTTGAGGTTTTAGTGCCTGGAGCTTCTGTTAGATCTTCATCTTCTCCAACTCTGGCAGAGTTGGAGATGACTGATAGCTAGGGTTTAAGTCTCATTTAAAAGATCTAAAAGCTTCAGTAACTCACCTTGATACCATTCCTATAAGTCAATCACTGTGATTAACTTTGATTTGTTCTGTCGAACAAACTCCCCTTCATGCTTAGGCAATAGGCCTGGAACCCTAGGAATCTTAATTGAAACATCATTTTAAGGGTCTGAATATGTTCCTGAGGATAAAGAGGAGTTATCTAAGGCTTTAATTTTCTTTGAAGTGATTCAATTTAGAAAGTCAAAATTTGAGGTTTATGGTCACCCTTAAGTCTAATTCTCAGATTCTGGATTCAAATAGACAAATTGAAGAGTTTAATCTATTGCTGAGATGTTTGTAAATGATTCAGATGAGATTTGGATGAGCTCTGATGGATTCTATGGTAGAAATTGATTTCTATCAGTTTGGGCTATTTTTGAACCCAAACTGATAACAATGAATTTTTTATGAGATTTAAATAGATAATTTTCCTAGATAGATTCTTAACAACCTCTCAAGGTTGTTTGAATTGATTCATTAGGACTTTAGCTATCTGTTGGACCTTTCAGAACTTAAATTGTAGTTCTGAAGCTCCTTAGAGAAGATTTTTAGCTTCTACACCTTCCCTGAAACTCCTTAGAGCTCATTTCCTTCACCAACAGCTACAGAATTAGCTTCTGAAACTATTCAATACCTCAACTGGAGGTGAGCCTTCCTTCTACAAGACCTTAGAATCAAAAATCCACTCTGCAGGCTAATTTAGTTGTAACAATCCAGGTTCTTCACCCTTCATATCGAAGAGCTAAACCTCCCTTGAGTATCAAAATGATACTTCAATTGTCTAGAACAACTTAAGATCTTTCTAGAAAGCTTTTATTTGCTTGGGACAGAGCTCTGAGCTGGCTGGAATCAACATTTGATGTTTGAACTGGGAGGGGGAAACTTAGTCCCACATCGGTGGAATTGGAGCGGCCGCTTGGGTATAAAACTAATTTGTGTTTAAGGCTTCTCAGTCAACAGTGCATGGCATAAGAAACGAAACTGAGCATATGGATGTGTGTGTGGGCGCATGCGGTGCGCGTGCCCAGGTGAGTGTGGGCTCGTGAAGGCGTGTGCTTGGGGCTTGGGAGGCTGTGAACTAGATGGGCTCAAGACTATGCGATCTGGAAATAAACAGAACTAAATGAAAACCAGGCTTGGACCAAGTAGGGTCTGGTCCCACCCTGATAAGGGTGCTATGTATCCCCGATTGGTCCAAGCCGTCAATCAAAAACCTAATTTTTGGTTCAAAGGGTTAAACCGGTTCGGTTCAGAAGGTCTGCAAGGGTTCAGAAGGAAAGGATGGTTAGATTCAGAGGAGAAGGGCTCAGAAGAAAAGGAAAGGAAGAGAAGGAGAAGAAAGGGAGAGCTCCTAAGGAGAAGAAAGGTTGAACGGGGCAGGGAAAGAAAGAAAGAAAAGAAAGAGAAGAAGACTTGCATAAGAGGAGCTCGAGAAAGATTAAGAAGAAAGATTAAGAGAAAAGTGAAAAGCGAAAAGAGAGAGAGAGAGATAAGAAGGAAAAGAAGAGAAACAAAGAGGCTAAAGATAAAGAAGAAAAAATAGTGGTTTAATTTCTTGCATTTTATCAATTCCTTTTGAGCTTAATGCTGTAATAAGGCATATTTTTATTAGAATTACTTTCTCTTGCCTTAATATTTTGTAAATAAAGAGAAATAAACAAGTTTACTTGTTTGTTAAAAGAATATCATTTATGTAAATATGTTTCCTTATGGAATTTCGCATATTCTTTTAATTTGAAATTCTTAAGCAAAATTCATGTTCTTAAAGTAAATTTAATTATAGCTTAGATTTAATGGTGAATTCTAATTAAGTTATGCCTCCTAGCGAATGACCTAGACTCAACCAGTTAAAAGAAACAAAATCTAAAATGTTAGGTTAACTTGACTCTATACTGCTTAATCGACACAAATTCAAGTTGACTTAAGTTACTTTCTTCTGCACATAATTAAACACAATTAACTTAATTAACTATGTTGAGAAAGATAACCACCATTTTAATGGCACCATTGCTGGGGATCGAACTGTAATTATGTTCACCATTATTACTGTTTTTAGTTGTTTTGTACTACTTAGTTTTGTTTTTGTTTTGTTTTATGTCTTCTTTTCAGGTTTACCTCTGTGGGTATTCTCAGGAAAGAAGGCGGGTTTTCTTTTTCTGTTTTCCACTATATATACCATTGTAGGTATTCTTTCCTTAGTCTCTAGTTTAGTTATATTGTTGGATTTAGTTAGTTAAAAAATTAAAAAATACAAAAATACATACTTCCTGACTAGCAGCAGCATGTTATAGGCATACACTCTTAGGAGTACATTTACCTGCTAGTAACTCTACGATCTGACTCAGGAAAAATTTCTACTGTTTTTCTCACATCAGGGGGAAAACACGCGAAAAATCGCATAGATCCCTATTCTGGAGTTAATAACAAGACCACATATTCTTTGAAAATACTTAAATCTATGATATTTTTGAAAAGATTAAGTAAAAAAAAGAGAGGATAATAAAAATTGTGACTTAAATCTATTTGTAGAATGCATGCGGGTTTTATCGCTATCGTCTGTTGCATGCTATTGCGCACACAGTGCGATCACTAGAGTCACATGAGTTTAAATTTTCTATCTCTCCTCTTTGCACCTCTTAGGGCTTTGGTCGAAGATCAACAAGTCTGTCTCACTACTAGAGCCCTGGGGAGCCAATAGTGAGCGATCTTGATCTTAGACCTTAGGCCTTTGAGTTTTAAGGATACTCACTTGCATAGACATAGGTTTAGGACATGTATTTTAACATTAATATTATACTTGTTTGCATCGAAAATATTTTGCGTATTCTAGGACTCTCTTCTTTCCTTTGAAAGAAGAGAAAAACCCACTTTTTTGCACTGTTTTTAGGGTTTTGTTGTCGTTGTTTTGGTGGTGTGAGTGTACCTTTGCACATTCATTTTGTTTTATGCACGGGAGGCGATCCTTCAATCTGTCTCTTGTAACTTCATTGATAGGTGCTCCTAAGCTGGTTGCAGCTAAGCAACCAATTAAATTCTTGTCTGATTCATCTATTTCTATGGATCAATTGCAAAATTAGAATCCCGAGATCCCTTCTTCTTCTGGTCAGGGGGTGATGCTGCCTTTTGATATTCATGAGGCACTCCTAAACCAGAACCTTAGAATGCTTCAACAAAATCACCAAATCAATCTTTTAACTACAACTTTGAATAATTTACAAAATCTTCAAGCCTGTCCTCCACCTCAACCTGAGGCAGGTTTTGACCTTCTCGATTTACCGGTTCCTTGTCCTAGGCCTCTACTCTAAGACTACTATAATCCATCTAATGCACAAGTACAACCTAATGTTAGGATTCCCATTGGGGAAAATGATCCAGAATTAAAGCCAAACATTATTGGTCTAATCCCACATTTTCATGGATTTGCATCTGAGGATCCATTCCAACATATTGAAGATCTTAAAAATCTATCTCAAACTCTTAGACCTTGAAATCAAAATAGGGAAATCCTACTCATGAAAATGTTCTCTTTCAGCCTTAAAGATAAAGCAGCATATTGGTATAGAACTATAGCAAGACCAATCTCAACTTGGGCTGAACTTGAATCTGCATTCTTGAAGAAATTCTTTCCTATCGGTCACACAAATGCTTTAAGGTGAGCAATCACAACCTTCAATCAAAATCAAGGAGAACCAATTCATGAGGCGTGGGAATGCTTTCATGAATTACAAAGGAAATGCCCACATCATGACATCCCACATTGGAAACTAATGGATATCTTCTATTATGGATTGCAAGAAGGCATTCGCAATCTAGTCGATGCCTCTTGTGAAGGGAACTTTCTCAATTGTGACGCAGAATCAGCTTCAAAATTATTTGAAGGGATGGTGGAGAACTCAATCAATAATGCATCCATGTCGCAATTTATGCGGGGCATGAATACCAACATTAAAATCCACATAAGGGCATTCACGAGATCGGTAATCCATCCAGTTCAAAGGATTTGGAAATTACTGCAGAAAAACTGGACAAAGTCTACATCATAGCAAAGCATCCCGATGAGGTCCAAAATACTATGGAAACTCTTACACCTCTACTTGCTACACAAAATCCCGTGCATTCACCTGTTTCACAAATTCCCACGGGGAGGGAATTTGAGAATAATCTAGATTCTAGAGATCCATCTTCCTTATGTTTTCTATCTACTCCTGCACCAACCCAAGGAGGGACCTTTGTCCCACAATCTTTCCCACCCTTTTCTCCACCCTTTCCTATTGCAGAAAATAAGCCATATCTTTTTGGTTTACATGCCATCCAAGAAAACATTCCAAGATCAAATCCTTATTCTAATACCTATAATCCTGGATGGAGAAGCCACCCAAATTTCTCTTGGGCTGATCAAAATCAAAGACCAATTTATCCAAATCAGACCCACCTAAACCCATCTCCATTGCCTTCTCAGCAACCAACTGTGAGGCCTAATTCCATGAGTATGCAAAATTACTCTGAGCCAATTAGAGATATGCAACTCGATAAGATTTTGTGAGCTGTTACAGAAAGTCAATGACATAATGCTGAAGCTCTCGTTGAGATTCAAAGGCAATGTAAGGTAGAATTGGTCGATTTACAAAATTAGATCACACTTTTGGCTGAGTCTCGTCAACCAGGTACTCTTCCATCTCAGCCAAATCTGAATCTTAGGAATCTGCAAAACCCTAGGCAACATCAGGGCCAAGTACATTTCATTAATCAGGACTTTGATTCTAATCAGAACCCGTCTTATGTACTCCCTGAAAATAATCCACCAAACCCACATCAGCAGGCATTATTGTATCAAAATGATGCACCTATTATTGAGAATCAGAATTGACTCTGCTGATCTTTTGAACTTGGTTGGAATCACCTCTTAGATTGCCTCAATCTTTAATATTTTACATCTCAACCTAAATCAGATCTGATCTTCACGAGATTCACTCTGATCTTTCTAAGATTTTTTTATATAGGAATCTGATTTTGGTTCTGTGAGATCTATTTTAGGTAATCTCAGGATGAGTTTTTACCAGGTGGTCTTATCTATTTCTCTATTTTTGAACCAATTCTTCCACAACTCCTTTGTTTTTACCATACATATTCTTTTTAGGAGTTCTTTACTAGGGTTTACGCCTAGCTGAAGGCGTAAAACTTAGCATATTGTACATAGTTGTTTCCTACTTTCTACACTTTTTTCTTCCCATACACTTTTTTGACTTTTTACTTCATCTTACACTGATTACCTTCATTTAGTCTGACTGTCCACTCTGACCTTTGGTTAGAATTGAAATCGTCTCCATAGAGATCTTTGATCTCCCCTATTCGACTCCTTCCATCACCCTACACTAAATGAAGTGCAATATCTTTTCACCCTTCTTACAATGAGGACATTGTAAAATCTTCGCTTGGGGGGGTGTGAAGTGAAATTTTCACTTCAAGAGCATGTGTAGAGAAAATAAAATAAAAAAAACATAAAAATTAAATACCCATGAAATTTTTAAAAAATAGAAATACAAAAAATGATAAAAATTTCAAAATCAGAAATATCATAAAAATTTGAAAAATTTTAAAGAAATTCATAAAAATTGGAAAATTTTATAAAATATAAACATAAAAATATATAAATATAAAAATTTGGAAATTGAAAAGTTATAAAAGTAATAAAAAGGGGTATTTTCATCTAGAATAAAGAAAAGAAGAAATGAAGAAAAAATATTTATAATAATAATTAAGAGCTTGATCTTTCTTTTAGGTCAAAAACCAAAAAATATATATATATTAAGAAATTATAGTATATATATATAAGAGCATTAAATCCTTATTTGGATTTTTACTTATAACATTTTGTAAAAGCACACTTTCATTTGCAAAATCTTAAAACAAGATTTTATTTGAATTAGAATCTTTAAACCTTAAAGCTTTATTTTTCTATTCTTACCTTGAAATTAAGAAACTAAGGTGTATTAAGTTTAAGACTTAAGTTTTGGAATTAAATTGTAACTTTTTAATCAATTAGATTAAGTAATCCTTTTGCTTTTTGAATATTTGATTTTATCATAAAGTTAAGTAAAAAGGCCAGATATTCAGAGTTAATTAAGTAGAGAGTTGGTAGAATCTTAGTCTTCGAGTCTATCAGGCTATAGTTAGCTTAATCAACTAAAGGACATTTGACTAGGTGAGTTTTTGTCTTGACAGATCCTATAGGAGGAAACTAAAAATTTAAAGAACCTGAGAGTGAATGGCTTTGTTGTCCAAGCTCTGGTTTGATAGCTAAGTAACCTAAACATCCAAAAATCACACACATAGAATTGTCTTGATGGCATCTGAGATCGCAAAAACAAAGAGGTTAAGAGATCGATTCTAAATCCTCCTTAGTTCAAGGATTTCCGCGGGGCGGTTCTTGAAAGGGTGAAGGATGTGCCACTCACCTAGAAAAAGGATTTAGAGTATAAAGTTCGTAAGAAAAATAAGAAGGGGGAGAAAAATAAAAAAATAAAATAAAACACCCTGTAGTTAAGTACCTCGCTACAAATGGGTACTTATGCAGTTTTTCCATTAAAAATAAAGCATCTCGATATAAATAGATGCTACCCTTCCTTCCATCAAATAAAAGAACACCTAGCTACATATAGGTGTTCTAACCTATAGAAAAAGTTAAAAAAATATGGAGATAAAAATTAGGAATAAGAGACCCAGTGATCCACCGGGGAGATATACACAAAAAGTGTTGACCTCGGGAAAGAAAACTGGTGAGAAGAAAGCAACAAAACCTGAGTAAGGCCAAACCAAAGGCTTGAATTGGAATAATATGGATTGGAAATTGATATCTTAAGATCTGGATTTTTGTAAATTTGGATGCCTTTAGGACAACTCTCTTCACAAGCACGGATGTTTTAAAATCATAGCTACTGAACCTTTGTATTGGGCAATGAAGCTTAAGAAATCAGGTTTTGTGGATTTGCAGTTGAGACCTAAAGGAGAAGGATTGACAAAATCCTTGGTCTAGAAGTTTGTCCTTAGTACTTTAGGCTGGTAGATTAAGTTTTACTACTCTAAGTTTAGTTAATAATGAATATCTGGTTAATTTGCTTAAACTTAGATTGATAGAAATCAAATATCATAAACAAAGGATTAACTTAAGTCTATTGAGTTTTTGAGTTAAAATTTAATTTCCAACTCTTAGGTTTTATTTTCTTAAAACACTTTGAATTCTAAGCTTTTAAGGGTTAAGAATGGTTACAAAGAATAAGTGATTTTTGAGATTCTAATTTTTGATAAAAATCTTGTTAAACTCTATTTTAAATAAAGTATGTTTTGAAGATGTTTTGAGTTTCAAGTCTAAGTAAGGAAATTTTCACAAAATGCTCTGTATATTAGTTATTTATATTTGTATTAAATATAAAAATAATTAATTAATTCTGACCTAAGCTTTCCTCTACTTGGTTATTATTTATATTAATTTAAACCTACGTGCTTTAAATCATCATATTTTTAGTTAATTTTGCTAGGGACTAGCAAAACTTTGGCTTGGGGGTATGATGAGAAGCTCACCATAGTCTCTAATTATCCCTAATTAACTAGTCTTCCTAGTTAATTAGCTAGAAATATGTAAATATATGGGTTAATTATTAAATAAGGGATAAATAGTAAAGGACCTTAAAATAAGTTAAAAATGTTATATTATCATCCAATTAGTATTATTAATATTTTAATTAATAATTGGACTCAAAATATTATCATTAATTTATCTAATTAATGTGTTAACTAGCTTAAGTATAATATATACCTAAGTATGTAATAACTTAAGTAACATTACTTAATTAAATAAGCCAATCTAAAAGGGTCAAAAATGTAAATTCAAGGTCCAAATATAATAATTGTCTTAATTATAATCATATATAAAAATTTGAAAAATATTTAAATTAAAATAAACATTGAAAACCTGAGTTTACATTTTAGTCCTTATATTTTATTTCAAATGGGTCCTTATTCTTCATTTAGGTCCTCAACTTTATTTACGATTAAGTCCCTAAAACTTCTTCTTTCCTTCTTCTACCTCCTCAACGGCTGACAATAGGTGGTGCGTCCACCGTCTGATCACTGCACATCTAATGTCATTCATTCCTCTCCAAGCTCCTGGAGCTTGTGCTCACCATCTCCTTTTCATCCACCGGTACGAATGAAGTTGTAATCCCATTTTAGGGTTGGAGATAACCTCATAGGCGTCGGAGAAGACACCGGTGGTTACTCCACTGCTATCCTCTTCGTCCAGATTCAACCTCCATGTCAACCGCCGCCACCTATAAATACCCCTCCATGCCCTCAATTTTCACCAAGTTAGCTCACTTCCCTCTTCTTCACTGAGCTGACTGATAGGCTATTCTCTCTAAACTCCAGCAACTTCCCTCCGCTTCATTCATCCTCCTCCATCCATCTTTGATCGCTCTGGATCTTCGCCGAAGTCAACCAAGTCTCCTGACACAGTGCTAACTAGGAGCTCCTCTACTTCACCTCACAAATGCCCACCGGACTTCTTCCTTCAACCCTCTGATTTCCTCCTCTGTTAAGGACCATCGATGGAGATCTCCTACCTCCTTCGTCCAGGTAATAGTAGGTTTGGTAAATAGATTAGTTAGGATAGTTAGTTAGGTAGATTAGATAGTTGTAATGTTAGTTTTTCATTCGTCTTTCTCAGCTCCAGCGAGCTCCTTAAGCTTGTCAGGAGCAATCTCTTGTCTTTTTAAGTACCGTTCACCTTCTTAAACCTTTCATGAAGATTTCTATTATCTTTAATTATTGAATTGATCATCTATTAGCCTAAACCACCTCCACCTCCACCAACTACTCTTGCTATCCATGGCAGAAGTGGTTGAGCTTACATCCACATCCACTGGGGTCCTCCACCACTTATCCATCACTTAAGGACCCCCATCCTCACTTTAATTTAAGTAATTACCCTCTATAATCTAAACGCCCAATGGAACTTAATCTCCTGAGCACGCTATCAATGGCAGCTCAGGAGGAGTTCAAATCACTAATTATACACCTATAAACCATTGCAAATACATTTTGACTTGTTTTCTCCACTCAATTTTGTGGGAAAACAAGTCCTGAGCCTAATCATATTCAAAATTTATTTACTGAGAATTCACTGCTTAATTTTCATTTTAATTAAAAAATGAAGAAATTAATGTGTTCCTGAGGTTCCTTGTGACCTCAGGAAGCTTTTTGAATCATTAATGGCACATTTCACAAATATTTGTACATTTTAAGCCTTTTTCTAGACTCACCGGAGCTTCGGCAAGCTCCGACGAGTCAAAATAGCTCTTCAACCTATAGAAATCAGTGTGAATCTCCAGATCATCGATTTGAAGTTCACTGATCATGCTGAGGTAGTTTATTTGAGGTTTTAGTGCTTGGAGCTTCTGTTAGATCTTCATCTTCTCCAACTCTGGCAGAGTTGGAGATGACTGATAACTAGGGTTTAAGTCTCATTTAATTGGTCTAAAAGCTTCAGTAACTCGCCCTGATACCATTCCTATAAGTCAATCACTGTGATTAACTTTCATTTGTTCTGTCGAACAAACTCCTCTTCAATCTCAGGCGATAGGCCTGGAACCCTAGGAATCTTAATTGAAACATCATTTTAAGGGTCTGAATCTGCTCCTAAGGATAAAGAGGAGTTATTTAAGGCTTTAATTTCCTTTGAAGTTGTTCAATCTAGAAAGTTAAAATTTGAGGTTTATGGTCAACCTCAAGTCTGATTTTTGGATTCTAGATTCAAACAGACAAATTGAAGAGTCCAATCTATTACCGAGATGTTTGTAAATGATTTAGATGAGATTTGGATGAGCTCTGATGGATTCTATGGTAGAAATTGATTTCTGTCAGTTTGGGTTGTTTTTAAACCCACAATTACGACAGTGAATTTTTAATGAGGTTTAAATAGATAATTTGCCCAGACAGATTCTTAAAAACCTCTCAAGGTTGTTTGAATTGATTCCTTAGGACTTTAGCCTTCTGTTGGACCTTTCAGAACTTAAATTACAGTTCTGAAGCTCCCTAGAGAAGCTTTTCAGCTTTTGCACCTTCCCTAAAGCTCCTTAGAGCTCATTTCCTTCACCAATAGCTACGGAATTACCTTATGAAACTATTCAATACCTCAACCAGAGGTCAAAAGTCTTTCTGCAGGACCTTAGATTCAAAAACCCACTCTACAGCCTAATTTAGCCATAACAACCTAGGTTCTTTGCCCTTCAAATTGAAGAGCTAAACCTCCCCTGAGTATCAAATTGATACTTCAATTGTGTAGAACAACTTAAGAGCTTACCAGCAAGCTTTTATTTGCTTGCAACGGAGCTCTGAGCTGGCTGGAATCAACATCTGAAGTTTGGACTGGGAGGGGGAAACTTAGTCACACAACAGTGGAACTAGAGTGGCCGCTTGGGTATAAAACTAATTTGTGTTTAAGGCTTCTCAATTGATAGTGCATGGTGCATAAAACAAAATTGAGCATATGGATGTGTGTGTGGGTGCATGTGGTGCGCGTGCCCGGGTGAGTATGGGCCCGTGAAGGCGTGTGCATGGGGCCTAGGAGGCTGTGAGCCGGATGGGCTCGAGACTATGCGAACCGAAAATAAACCAAACTAAATAAAACCAGGCTTGGACCTAGTAGCATCTGGTCCCACCCTGAGAAGGGTGCTGTGTATCCCCAACCGGTCCAAGCCTCCAATCAAAAACCTAATTTTTGGTTCAAAGGGTTAAATCGGTTCAGTTTAGAAGGTCTACATGGGTTCAGAAGGAAAGGATGCTAAGATTCAGAAGAGAAGGGTTCAAAAGAAAAGGAAAGGAAGAGAAGGAGAAGAAAGGAGAGCTCGTAAGGAGAAGAAAGGTTGAACAAGCACAAAGGTTTAAGAAAAATAACTGGCAAGGAAAGAAAGAAGGAAAAGAAAGAGAAGAAGCTTGTATAAGAGGAGCTCGAGAAAGATTAAGAAAGATTAAGAGAAATGTAAAAAGAGAAAAGAGCGAGAGAGAGATAAAGAGGAAAAGAAGAGAAAGAAAGAGGCTGAAGATAAAGAAGAAAAAATAGTGGTTTAATTTCTTGAATTTTATCAATTCCATTTGAGCTTAATGTTGTAATAAGGCATATTTTTATTAGAATGACTTTCTCTTGCCTTAATCTTTTGTAAATAAAAAGAAATAAGCATGTTTACTTGTTTGTTAAAAGAATATCATTTGTGTAAATATGTTTCCTTATGGAATTTTGCATATTCTTCTAATTTGAAATTCTTAAGCAAAATTCATGTTCTTAAAGTAAATTTAATTATAGCTTAGATTTAATGGTGAATTCTAATTAAGTTATGCCTCCTAACGAATGACTTGGACTCAACCAGTTTAAAGAAATAAAATCTAAAATGTTAGGTTAACTTGACCCTATACTATTTAATCGACAAAAATTCAAGTTGACCTAAGTTACTTTCTTCTGCACATAATTAAGCACAATTAATTTAATTGTGTTGAGAAAGATAACCACCAGGGCACTCCAAGCAAACTCAAGCTATTCCTCCGTCACTACGGGTAGAGCATTGTCCAAGACACTTGAGCTACAAAAATGTGCTTTAATGCTCCATCTAAAGATATGAAAAATAAATATAGAGCGATGCTAAGGTGGTAACATGTTGACATCGCATCCTCAAAGGGGGCATTTTCTTCCTTCTCGATGGTGGGAACTCAAACCAATGATCTACTTTAGACTTTTACTAAGGCTAAACAAGGGGGTTTTTCTAAATTTTAATCTTTTTTAGGTGTTGGCTTGTGTGTGAATTTTGACACAAGAAATTTTGCATGAGATATATGCTTTTGAATCAGAAACTAAGCCAGATACTTTCCTGGTTACAAAAGAGTATCAAGTCACCTGAACTATCATGAGTTCAAGTGGAATTTTAGAGAAGGATATTTGATCCAGTCTAAAGGCAGACCCTGAAATTCTAATGATCAGAACCGTATCCTTATCCCTAGTTTCTTAAATATTAAATCCCATTTTACCAAAAGTGAATGCTCAACCATAGTTCTGATTTCAAAATTTCCTCAAAGTTTTAATATTTTTATGCATCCAGGAAAATGACAAAAGAAAAATGCATATTTTTAGGTTTTTGTATGCAAAAAATGAAATAAATTAAAAAAGCATATTTTTGGATTTTGAAAATTTTGATTTGATCATTAAAATTTAAAAATACCCCCCCATGCTTAAGATGTTGCATGTCGGCATGCTATGGGAAGGGAAAAAAGATTACCTCAGTGAAGGCGGTCGAAAATAGGATGATCAAAGCCACTAAAAGAAATGAAAAAGGAAAGCAGAAAAAAATGATGGGTTACCTCCCATCCAGTGCCATCTTTTATGCCATTCAGCTAGGCATGATGTGCATCAATGATCACCAGTGGTTGGGTCGGTTAAATTGAATGATTCTGAAGGAAGATTTGGGGTATGATCAAGATAAGGCTTTAAACATTGGCCATTGACTTGAAAACTGGTATTAGTTTTTGGATCTAAGAGGTCAACAGCGCCACAAGGATATGTTTTGAGGATAATAAATGGGATAGTCCATTTGGATTTTAATTTATTGGAAAAATACAAAATTGTGCATCGAAAAGCCAAACACGTTGATTTACATAGAAATGTTTCTGAACAATGTATTTATCATGAAATTTCTTTGTACAATCATTATAAATCCTCGCATTTTCATAAGAAAAATTACATGATTCTTCTAGTTCGATCAATTGTAATTTCCAGTAAATACCTACATGAGATAAATCCATATTTAATTACTTTATTGCCTAGAAAGCCCTATGTTCAAGTTCTACCGGGAGATGGCATGCCTTCCCAAAAATCAGACGTAAGGGAGACATGCCAAGTGAGATTTTAAAAGTGGTATGGTAGGCCCAAAAAGCATCGTCTAATTTGTTGGACCAATCATTACGATCAGGTCTAGTCATCTTTTGTAAAATATTTTTATTTCCCGGTTAGAAACTTCTACTTGGCCATTTGCATGGGGGTGATAGGGAGTGAAAATTTTGTGATTAACCCCATATTTTGAAAGAAGGTGATAGAATTGTGAATGAGTGATGTGTGATCCTCCATCACTGATAATGGCCTTTCGAATGTTGAATCTTGGAAAAATGTTTTTCTTAATGAACTTGACAACCACACGGTGATCATTGGTGTGGGTAGGTATTGCGTCAATCCATTTAGATACATAGTCGACTGCGACTAGTATGTACAAATATCCACCAGAGTTGATGAACTGTCTGAAGGTTTCCTACTTGGAGGGGGTGAGATCAGTGTGACGTAAAAAAATGCGGAATTGAAATATAAATAATCTCACAAAAAATCAATCGCACAAGTACACAAGTAATTTTAGGTGGAAACCTAAACCGGGTGAAAACCACCACCTAACCCTCTCGAGTTAGGATTTTCCGATCAACCTAGTTGATCAAATCCACTAATCGAATCACTTTAAAATGAGGGTGATTCAACCTCAGTACAACCACGCTACAAGTACGAGGGTAGCATTCCTCAACCCCTTCTCTCCACGAGAAGGATTTTGTCCCACGAAGGAGACGGGAATTCGCAAAGCGAATACCCAACCAAATTACAAAGATAAAATAAAATAAGTAATCCTATAGAGCCAACAAAGTAATTATGAACCTAAGCTTCTATAGGAATTAGGATGCTTCCCTTTGAAAGGAGTGCGTCGGCGACGCGATGCGTGTGCCACGCGATGGCGCAACGTCGCTCTCGTAGACAACGGCGGGAGAGCGGGTGCGCAAAGCTTGATGCTCTCAAGAGAATGGAGCTTGAGCTTGGAGAGCAAGAGCTAGCTAAGACACAAGAGAGTGTGAAAGTGTGTGGCCAAGTGTGTCTTGTGTTTCTCTTAGTGTATATGTGTGTTGCAAAGGTTCCCCTCTATTTATAGAGGCCTTAGGAAGGCTTTGGAAGGCTTAGGAAAGGTTCTATAGCAGTTGGGAACAAAGTCCAAGAGAATCAGGCCGAAATCAGGACAATGATTACACTTGACAGGGTTATCAGACGTCTAACTCTGGCATCAGACGTCTGGAAGGCCACTTTAAGATGTCTGATTCCAAGGTCAGACGTCTGATTTTGGGCGGGTCTCTCCCTGACTTGGATCAGATCTAAACAGGGATTTTGCGCAAGTCCATCAGACGACATACAGGACATCTGGAACTATGTCTGGACGTCTGGAAACCTACTTCTACTATGGGAATTGATTTCCAAATGTTGCAACGGCTAGAAAATCTCTGAGAAGAGATTTTGGGTCAGCCGAGGCAAAACGGTCATTTATCAGATGTCTGGAAAGTCCTAAGGACGTCTGATAAGGCTCTAACGGTCATAATCTTCAGTGCTTGCTAAGCCAGCCAACGGTCCACTAATTGGACGTCTGGAAAATCCATCAGACGTCTCCTAAGACGTCTGGTATAAGGTTTGGATGTCTGATTTCATCAGACAGAACTAGCTATGTCCAGCCTAACAGATATTAGACATCTGAAACAACAGTCAGACGTCTTAAAACATTTTATCAGACGTCTGATTTTGGAATTAGACGTCTGTAAATGCTGTTTGAGCCCTATATTGGTTTTCTAAGTATTCTACAGAAAACCTAAGTATCCTAGGGTTGTGCCGGTGTTCCTAGGACTACTGTTAGGGTACTTTGAGGCTCTTTAACATAATATTCTAAGGAAAATAAAAGCAAGAAAAGAGATACAAGAAAGGATAAAACATAATCTATCCTATTCTTCTTGTCTTCTATCTTCAATCTGTCGCTCCACGCGAACCTCCTCTGTTTTCCGTCAAGCTCCTCCAATCCGTCCTGGATGCGAGCTCGAACTCCGTCTAAACACGTCCACATTTGCAATTGACCTGAAATCTAGGACTCAAATTGCAAATGTTAAATAACACGTGTTTTGTTATCATCAAAACAAATGATTGTGGTGCTCTAGCACCAACAATCTCCCCCTTTTTGATGATGACAAAATCGTAAATAATAATGCAGAAAAATCCTCCCCCTTTTTGATATTATCAAAAAGGTTTGATTGGTTTTAAATTTCCTATAACTCCCCCTTAAGACATGCTCTTCTATGAATTTATTTTAACAAAGGTGATATTCTCCACCTTTTTGTAACAACAAGATAGCTATTATTTTTCTCCCCCTTACTAAAGGAAATTTAGCTAACTTGCATCTCCCCCTTAAAAATTGACAATTAGCTCATCATTTTTTAACTCCCCCTATCTAAATGCTTATGATAAAAAGATAGGGTAAAGGGTTTTACCTCACCTACCATGGCCAATAAAATGGCCCGAATGGTGGTGGTGGATGCCACATCGGATGGGGCTCCCATCCATAGCTTGGAGGCCCGGGCATCGGTGCCGGTCTCCAATCAGGTGGTCGACGTGCGGCGGGTCCGTCGTTTGTTCGCCGTCTCGTCGGTCTTCTTGTTCTCCTCCTTGGTCTACTCCTTGCTTCTCCCAACTCGAGTTGACCAGACTTGAGCTTGTAGGTCCAGTCCTTTATGTTGTAATTATCCCTGAACCCTACAAAATAAGATTCTAATTCTTTTTTCGGTATCCAAGTGGGCTTGGATCTGGATTTGTTAGCGGGTCTCCTTGATGGAGATCCTTTCTCAATCTTAGGGCTATAAAACTTGTCTACTTTGTTGATTAATTTGTTGGAGTTTTCCCTAAGACATGCAATTTCTTTTTCTATAGTATTCATCTTAGTCTTTAAATCAGAAATTTCTATTTTTAGACTAACATTTTCCTCAATCAATTTATTATTTTCATTGATGAGGTCTTGATTTTCTAATAATAGGTTATCATTTTTAGGACTAGCTTCTATGTCCTTAAGTTGTTTTTCTAACCTATCATTTTCATTTTTAAGAAAACTAAGGTTCTTCTTCATGCTTTTGTTTTCTATTTTTAGTGATTTACTAATCTCAAATAGTTCATTAAAAGCTTCTTGTAAATCAAAATTTACCTCGTTGTCGCTATCGTCGCTGTCATTGTCACTTTCTCCGATTGCCATGAAACCAAGGCACGCGGTTTCCTTCTCCCCGAGATCTTCTTCCGAGCTCGTCTCCTCAAGAGTGCCTTCCAACCTCCTCCATATCTCGTGGGTGGTGGTGCACTCTTGGATTTTCTTGAACTCTTCTGGACTCAGCGCGCAATACAGGGCATTCATTGCCTTTGCATTCAGTGAAAGCTCTTGAATCTGCAGTTGCGAGTAGCCTCCTTGGGGTCACTTCAGGATCTCGTATGGGGTTTCGCAACATCCCCATATCTCGAATTTAGTGGCTTGGAGCCACGTCTTCATCCTCAACTTCCAATATCCGAAGTCTCTCCCGTCGAAATAGGGTGGTCGGACGGTGGACTACCCTTCGGAGATTCTGATTGCGACTATGCTTCCCTCCATGATCTTCTTGCCGGGTGTTACTCCGATCTTGTAAGAACCTGCTCTGATACCAAATGAAGGTTTCCTACTTGGAGGGGGTGAGATCAGTGTGACGTAAAAAAATGTGGAATTGAAATATAAATAATCTCACAAAAAATCAATCGCACAAGTACACAACTAATTTTAGGTGGAAACCCAAACCGGGTGAAAACCACCACCTAACCCTTTCGAGTTAGGATTTTCCGATCAACCTAGTTGATCAAATCCACTAACCGAATCACTTTAAAACGAGGGTGATTCAACCTCAGTACAACCATGCTACAAGTACGAGGGTAGCGTTCCTCAACCCCTTCTCTCCACGAGAAGGATTTTCTCCCACGAAGGAGACGGGAATTCGCAAAGCGAATACCCAACCAAATTACAAAGATAAAATAAAACAAGTAATCCTATAGAGACAACAAAGTAATTATGAACCTAAGCTTCTATAGGAATTAGGATGCTTCCCTTTGAAAGGAGTGCTTCGGCGACGCGATGCATGTGCCACGCGATGGCGCAACGTCGCTCTCGTAGACAATGGCGGGAGAGCAGGTGCGCAAAGCTTGATGCTTTCAAGAGAATGGAGCTTGAGCTTGGAGAGCAAGAGCTAGCTAAGACACAAGAGAGTGTGAAAGTGTGTGGCCAAGTGTGTCTTGTATTTCTCTTAGTGTATATGCGTGTTGCAAAGGTTCCCCTCTATTTATAGAGGCCTTAGGAAGGCTTTGGAAGGCTTAGGAAAGGTTCTATAGCCGTTGGGAACAAAGTCCAAGAGAATCAGGCCGAAATTAGGACAATGATTACACTTGACAGGGTTATCAGACATCTAACTCTGGCATCAGACGTCTGGAAGGCCACTTTAAGACGTCTGATTCCAAGGTCAGACGTCTGATTTTGGGCGGGTCTCTCCCAGACTTGGATCAGATCTAAATAAGGTTTTTTCGCAAGTCCATCAGACGACATACAGGACGTTTGGAACTATGTCTGGACGTCTGGAAACCTACTTCTACTGTGGGAATTGATTTCCAAACGTTGCAACGGCTAGAAAATCTCTAAGAAGAGATTTTGGGTCAGCCGAGGCAAAACGGTCATTTATCAGACGTCTGGAAAGTCCTAATGACGTCTGATAAGGAAATAACGGTCATAATCTTCAGTGCTTGCTAAGCCAGCCAACGGTCCACTAATTGGACATCTGGCAAATCCATCAGACGTCTCCTAAGACGTCTGGTATAAGGTCTGGACGTCTGATTTCATCAGACAGAACTAGCTATGTCCAGCCTAACAGATATCAGACGTCTGAAACAACAGTCAGACGTCTTAAAACATTTTATCAGACGTCTGATTTTGGAATTAGACGTCTGTAAATGCTGTTTGAGCCCTATATTGGTTTTCTAAGTATTCTACAGAAAACCTAAGTATCCTAGGGTTGTGCCGGTGTTCCTAGGACTACTGTTAGGGTACTTTGAGGCTCTTTAACATAATATTCTAAGGAAAATAAAAGCAAGAAAAGAGATACAAGAAATGATAAAATAGAATCTATCCTATTCTTCTTGTCTTCTATCTTCAATCTGTCGCTCCACGCGAACCTCCTCTGTTTTCCGTCAAGCTCCTCCAATCCGTCCTGGATGCGAGCTCGAACTCCGTCTAAACACGTCCACATTTGCAATTGACCTGAAATTTAGGACTCAAATTGCAAATGTTAAATAACACGTGTTTTGTTACCATCAAAACAAATGATCGTGGTGCTCTAGCACCAACACGGTCCCATGAAGTTGATGCCCCATACATCAAAAATTTCAACCTCTAAAATTGGATTAAGGGGCATCATATCCTTCCGAGTCATGTTGTCGATGCTCTGGCAACGCACATAGGACCTAACAAAAGAGTGAGCATCTTTGTGTAGGCTAGGGCAAAAGAATCTAGAATTGAGTATCTTGGTTGCAATTTTTTTGCCTGAAAAATGTCCACCACAAGCCATTGAGTGACAATGTGTCAGAATATCATGAATTTCTAAATCAGGGACACATCGCCTAATAACCTGATTGGCACAAATGCAGAAAAGGTCAGGCTCCTCCTAAAATAGTATTTAATATCAGTGAAGAACTTATCCCTTTTGGTTTTTGGCTAATCAGGTGGGATTCGTTCTATTGCAAGATATTTTGCAATGGGTGCAAACCAAGGGAGGGCATTGGTAGCTAAGATAGTCTTGTCAGGGAATTTATCAGGGGGGGTTAACATGTCATTCGTCATGATAAGATAGATGATTGGCCACTACATTTTGCAATCGTGCCTTATTCTTAATTCCTAGGTCAAATTCCTAGAGTAGTAGGATCCAACAAATAAGGCAAGGTTTCGCAATTTTTTGTTCAGCAAATATCTAAGTGCTGAGTGGTTAGTACAAATGATGACATGTGACCCTAATAGATAAGATTTAAAATTTTCAAGGACAACAAAAAGTTCTTTTTCAGTAACCGTGTAATTCTGTTGTGCATCATCAAGGGTTTTACTAGCATAATAGATCACAACAGGCTTCTTTTCAATTTGCCTGAGAATGGCCACCACAACAAAATTAGGGGCATCAGTCATGAGTTCAAAGGGACAATTCCAGTTAGGTCCCTGTAAAATTGGTGCCTCTGTAACATCCTTCTTCAACTTTAGAAAGCTCACCAGGCATTGGCAATTGAATTCTAATGGCCGGTCTTTGGTAAGTAATTTACTTAAGGTCTTGGAGATTTGGGAAAAATTTTTTATGAAACAGTGGTAGAAACCCACATGCCCTAAAAGGAGTGGATTTGCTTTATAGTAGTGGGCAGCCAGAGCTTAGAGATAGCATCAATTTTTGCTCGATCTACCGCAATTCCTTTGCTTGAAATAACATGGCCCAGGACAATACCTTCCTGGACCATGAAATGACTTTCTTCCCAGCTGAGAACAACATTAACTTTTATGCATTTTTGGAGGGTTCTTTCAAGATTAGGAAACAAAGGTCAAAAAAATCTCCAAAAATAGAGAAGTCATCCATGAAGACTTCCAGACATTCACCTACCAGGTCTGAAAAAACTGTAAGCATACACCGTTGAAAAGTTGCAGGTGTATTGCAATGACCGAAGGACATTCTTTGAAAAGGAAAGGTTCCAAAGGGATAGGTGAATGTAGTTTGTCTTCGTCCTCAAGATGGACCGCTACTTGATTATAGCTGGAATAGCCATCAAGAAAATAATAATATTCACGTCCGACTAATTGCTCTAATATTTGATCAATAAAAGGGAGCAGAAAATGGTCCTTCTTGGTGGAGGTGTTTAATTTTTTGTAATCAATCTACACGTGCCCAGAAGAAGCAGTATGAGTGGCTATGTTTTCACCATGTTCATTGGTAGCAACTTTAGTCCATCCTTTTTAGGAACTACTTGAGTGGGACTAACCGAGGAGCTATCAGAAATGGGGTAAATGATGTTAGCATCAAGCCACTTGATAATCTCCTTTTTTACCACCTCCTACATAGTTGGATTCAGGCACCTTTGTGGTTGGCAGGAGGGGCGAGAATCATCCTCTAGATTGATGCGATGGGTGCAATAGGACAGATGAATACCTGTAAGGTTAGAAAGGGTCTAGCCAATAGGTTTCCTATGTTCGCTCAAAACCTGGAGAAGTTTTTTCTCTTATGCCCCAATAAGTCCAAAGTTGATAATTAGGGGCATGGTTTGATTCGGACCCAGGAAAACGTATTTAATGGAGTCGGGCAAAGGTTTTAACTCCAATTGAGAGCCTGGCTTTGAAAGAATTTCTGCTTTAGAAGTTAGAGGTGAAGTGAGAGGGAAGGTGTCAACTGGAGTGTTAGCTAAAGAATGTGTGGTTGGGGTGGGGGGGTGTGATGAACTGGATTATTCAGGAACAGTGTTAATTGCAAAACAGGAACCCTTGTGTGAAATTTGCATTGTTTCCTCCACTATATTTTCAAGTTTCGAATCCGAGTCATCAAAGAAATCAGGCTCTTGGAATCTCCTAGAAGCTTGCAAAATGTCTAGGGTAGTAGATTCACTACCACACATGATCTTCATCTTGCCAGAATCATAATCAAAATTGGCACTGGTGGTGGCTAAGAATGGTCTTCCAAGAATTATAGGGGCAAACTTTAAAGCTTCCAATACCTCAATATCTAGGATGAGAAAGTCTACAACAAATAGACAATTTTTAACCTGGACAATGACATTCTCAACAATTCCCCTTAGTTTGATTGTAGATTGGTCCACTAATTGAAGAGTAACCTCAACAGTCTTTAATTCTTTGATCTTAAATTCCTCGAAAACAACCGTGGGGATAAGATTAATTGAGGCACCAAGATCCAGTAAAGCGCAATTAAAAGAAGTGTTATTAATGAGTACTTGAATCAGGGGAGTGCCTGGATCTTTTCTCTTAAGAGGCAGTTTGCTTTGCACAACTGAGCTAACCGTCTCTAGAAGGATCACCTTTCTTACGTTTCAAGGCTACCTTTTTGGAGTACACAAATCTTTCAAAAACTTGGCATAGGCGGGGATATATTTTATGGCATCTAAGAGAGGGATATTGATTTCTACTTGCCCAAAGAGATCCCTTAATTCCTTATCAGTGAGCTCAGATTTCTTTTTCTTGGTGTGTGAGGAGTGAAGGGCTTGTGGGAAGGGCATTGGGTTTTCCTGTTTTGCATTTTCAGGTTCCTGAATAGGGTTAGAGGATGGAGAAGAGATGATCTATTTTCAGTGAAGCGAGTTTCTTTAGCAGGCAAGGGATATTGAGTGGTTTTCCCATTCCTTGAATTAAATGCATTTACAGTATGGTTGTTTCTTGGAGAAGGATGGGAAGCCTGACTGTGATTAAAACCTGGGGGATGCTGAGGTGCTGGGTGAATGGGCTGACTGGGATATCCACCTTGAAATTGATTCCGTTGATTATTATGATTGGGCATGGATTGGGATGGCAGATTGCCAGCAAGTCTATGATTTGGAGTAACCTTAACTTGATGTTGCAAGTTGGTTATCATGTGGGTTACTTCCATCATTTGATTCTGTATACCTTATAGAGTCTTCATGACCTAGGTATTAATATCTTCCTAGGATGGTCCAGGTTGATATGCAAGTTGCTCGTACTTCCCAAATTATTTTTGTTTGGGAAACGGAAATGGGTTTGGGGCTTTCTAGGAGTGTTTCAGGTTGGTCCTCCAGTTTTGATTGTAGGTGTTGGAGGTCTTTCTAAATTGCTCCTGGAGAGCATAGATATTTTCAATGGTGGGATCAAGAATATTTTGATTCAAGTAATCAAAATTCTCAGCCATATCTTGTGTAAAATCAGCAGAAAACTGTTGTCCAGTAGATGTGGCATCAATGTTGTGCAGATTTTCTCTTCTGATAGGTTGTGGAGAGTTAAAGTGTGGAGAGTTAAGGTGTGGAGCTTGTTTGTGAGTGAACTTTTCTTCCATTTTTTTCTGGTGTATTTGCATCTGGTCCAGTCGTTGAGCTATCATGTGCAGATCATCTTGAGTGACTAGAACAAAGGTGGATTTGCAGTCAATTTCATTGACTCAGAGTCTTGGGTTTTGAGTTCTATCGAAAGTGTCCATTGAAGTCATATTAAATGAGTTTTCAGTCATTCTTCAAAAAGGAAGTAGACACTTTCGACGTCTTTATTAAGGAAATTGCCCCCACATGAGGCATCCATGAATCTCTTTAATTGATCTTCTAATCCATAATAGAAGATCTGCACTAATTGCCATTGAGGAATTTCATGGTGGGGACAACTTCTTAGAAGTTCCTAGAATCTTTCCCAAGACTTATGGAGGAATTCACCATTTTTTTGTTGAAAGGTCATTACAGATCTTCTTAATGCATTAGTGTGATTGATCGAAATTTTTTTTTTAAGAAAATCGCTTTTTAATTGGGGCCAGGTGGTGATAGGGTGCCTAACCATTCTAAACTAGTGTGAAGCTTTATCTTTTAAAGAGGAGGGAAAAGTCTCATTAGCCACACATCTTCCTGCACATTGCAGGAATGGGTCATTTAAGCGAGGATAGTCAATTCCTCGAGATGACAAAAAGGGTCCTCTCTCGGAAAACCATGGAAATGTTTGATTAGGTTTAGAATAGCTAGTTTGATCTCAAAATCCCCTTGTGGTATGACTACCCCAGGTCTTTCCTCATAATTGGAAGGATCATGAAAATATTTAAGAGGAGCGACAGCCTATTGATGGGGTGGCGGGTTTTGCCCTTGGTTGGCTAGGTTTGTCATAGTCTTAGACAAATTTTCTTGGTTTTGCTGAAGTCGAACCAAATGGTCTACCATAAAGGCAAAGGGGTTGGCATTTTGAGTTTGGATTTAAGGGCCACCCTTCCCTATAGGGTTCTCTGGCTGCTCCAAATGAAGGAGGTTAGGGATGTGGAAGTCAACCTGTTGGTCGGCTAATGGGTTAGATGTAGAAGCATATTTTTTTTGTTCGTTTCCCAAGTTTTCCATATTAATAGTAGAGGAAGAAGAAAACCATGATTTTCTTGTGCAGGGGACAAAATCAGATGGTCCCTCGAGATGTTGGTTCTGGGACCTTCGCCCGTGCATGCACTTTTAAAGGAAGAAATGGAGGAGAGGAGAAGAGTGAGAGATGAGAGAAAGTGTGCAATTCAAACAAACAAGCCTAGTCTTATCTTAAGGTTGACTCCTTAAACCTAAGACTTGGGAACCCAATAAGTAAGAAATCAGCAAGTGAACCCAATTCCAGAAAGAGAGTCTAGCTAGACTAAAGAGGTGGCTTGGGCCCTAGCGTTTCCTGGAAAAATTACCAGGGCTTGTATAAACCCGTACCCGTCGATTGACTTCCCTCTAAGACTGTCGCCACATTGTCTAAAGGAAGTAGGAGTGCTTAGTGATCCCTAAATATTGGATATCAAGCCTAATTGAATGAAGTCCTTAAGTGGTCAAATGACTACTTATTTTACATTAGGCTTGGGTGTCTAAATGTGCACGGGAATGTGGAGGGAGTTAATTGGGGTAATGCCCTATTATTTACATTTTTTTTAGTTTGTGCAAGATTGGAAAAGTGATTCCAATAGCAATCAAGTTGACACACAATAGTTGAATGTATTTCTGGTTTTAGGATTTGCTTTAGAATAATGTATTTTAGGATTTTCTTCTTAAGTTTTCAAATGAGTTTGATATCCACAATAAAAAAATAAATTAGGTTGTATTGGTGAGAATAGGTTTCCTTTTTAAAAATCGGTCTCTAGAAATGGAAAGAAAACCCTAATTGAATTAGTCCACAGGTAGAAATTTATCAGGGACCTAGATCTGAAAGAGTGCAGGCTGGCTTTGAACCAACAGGAGCAGCAGCTGAGGCAGTAGATGCAAGTAGCTGTGGGGGATGAAGATCTGAAAATAGAAATGGATTGGCGTGAAAAGTCCAGACAGCTATGGCTTAAAGAGGGTGATGCGAACACGAAATTTTTCCATCTTGCGGCTAGTGCTAGAAGGAGATTCAATCTTATTTCATCTATTAAAGTTGAAGAGAGAACTATTACCTCTATTAAAGAAATTAGATCTGAAGCAAGTAAATTTTTTAAAGAAATTTCCAAGGCTGCTCCAAGAGGTTCTTGGAGGATGGCAGCAATGGACTTCCCTTATGTCAATAATGATCAGAGAGACATGCTCGTGACCCCTATATCTGAACAACAAGTGCTAAAAGCTATTAAAGAGTTAAATAATGAAGGTGCTCCTGGCCTAGATGGATTTCAAGTGTTTTTCTATAGAGAGCTATGGAGTGTTGTTAAGGTGGATGTTTTAAAGGTTATTCATGAGTTTGAACTAGGCAACTCTGGATTTGAGAGGCTGAAAAAATCCTATCTGTTTTTGCTTCCTAAGAAATCAAGTGCGAAGAGATTTTTTGATTACAGACCAATTGCGCTATCTAATTCCATCTACCTTATTATTAGTAAGGTTATTGCTAACAGACTACGGGAGGTTTTAAAGGACTTGATAATGCCTGTTCAGTCAGCTTCTCTTCCTGGGAGATCATTACAAGAGTCCTTCATTGTTGCGCAGGAGATCGTAATGGGTTGGCGAAGGAGAAAATCCAAGGCTTTCCTATGGAAAGTAGATTTTTCCAAGGCCTATGATTCAGTCTCCTGGTCATACTTCTGGGAGATTCTTAGAAGGAGGAAGTTTCCACCTTTATTGATACAATGGGTGAAGAGGTGCATTACAACAGCCTCTTTTTCCCCACTGAGAAATGGTAAACCATGTCGTTCTTGGATTCAGCCCCAGTGTGGAGTAAGGCAAGGTTGCCCAATTGTCCCTCTGATTTTTAACCTTGCGGTGGATACTTTGGCTAGATTCGCCTGCAAACTGGCTATGGATGGTTATAAGGGGGTATTCAATGTCTACTCATAGGGCTCTAGCCCCTATACTTCAATATGCTGATGATACTATTTTTCTTGTGGAAGGGGGGAAGAGAGAAGCACAAGCTCTGTTACATATGGTAAAAATTTTTGAAGAGATTTCTGGTCTCAAATTAAATGGAAATAAATCCTCCCTGGTCTGCTTTGGGATGAACAATGGGTTACAGAATGATATCTCCACCATTCTTGGTACACCTGTGGTTCCATTGCCTATTAAATATCTAGGTTTTCCTTTGAAATGTTCTAAGATGAAGAAAGTAGATTGGTCTTTCCTCTTTGAAAAGGTAGCTACGAAATTGGAGGGCTGGAGCAATAGATACCTATCAAAAGGGGGGAGGTATATATTAGTGAATTCCGTCATCACTTCGATTCCAGTATTCTTTTTCTCTATCCTGAAAGCTCTGAATTCTATTTGGAAAAAGCTAGAGGTGATGCGGAAAAGATTCTTTTGGAAAGGGGCCTCTCATCAAGGGGCCTTTTTTCAACCCTTGAAGTGGGAATCAATTTGCAAACCAAAAAAGATGGGAGGTATGGGTGTTAGATCCCTTAAGGAATTCAACGAAGCTTTACTATTGAAGTGGGTTGTTCGGTTGCTGTAGGGGGAAAAAAAAATCTGGACAAAAATTATCCAGGACAGTTATGGGAGTACAAACGATAAGATTAATCATCTAAACCCATGTAAACCTTCCTCCATTTGGTCTTCTATGGAGCGCGCCCTTAAGGATAATTGGAATTTTTTCAAATCAGTTTTAGGTGATGGAAAAAGCTTCAAGTTTTGGCTGGAAAATTGGGTACATGGAAGGACGTTTAAAGACAGGTTCCCCCTTGCTTATGCTGAGGCTACAAATAAAAATGCGGTGGTAGCCGATTATTGGGATGTGGATTCGGAGCAGTGGTTGTGAAATAATGGTGGGTGGAATAATCATGAAACAAGAACACGAGTAGAGAATGAATGTCTCATGCAAGAGCTTGCTGCTTTCAAACCCATGCGTCATGAATATGACATACAAATGGGAGGGTAATTTCTCTACTGCGGTTGCTTATGACAGATTGATAATGTCCTCCAGGATGGCGGAAGATGAAGAGATAGGGAAGAAGCTATGGAAGTTAAAAATACCACTAAAGTTACAAATTTTCTTATGGCTCTGCAAAGGGATGGATTGATTACTGGAGATCTGAGGCACAGAAGGATGGTTACCCCCACCCAGTTTTGTCATTTATGTGGGATGCATAATGATTCTAGCGTTCATATCTTTTCTTCATGTGCGATCACTGATTATGTATGGAGAAGAGTATGCAATGAGTCTTTACCCACATGGGGGAATTTGTGGCACTGTCATGTGGATGGGAATAAGCCTTATTTACATATGGTGGCTGTGTTATGGGCTGTATGGAGGGCTAGAAATGAGTGTGTTTTTCAGGATACCCCAGTGTATGTGAATAATATTGTAAATTTATGCTGGAGTCTCATACAGCATTGGGGTTCGATCATGTAATTATTTTTTATTATTGATAATAGCTCTCCTGGTTTGCTATCGGTGATTTGATAGCATTCCTTTCTTTCTCAAAAAAAAAAGAAATTTACTATGAATGAATCTCTTTCAGGCATTTTCTTTTTAAGTAGTGGTCCAAACAAGGCAACAACACCACTATTGGAAGGAAAATCAAACAAGGATTCCAAAAGATATTTTTTTGCGATTTTAGGAATTTGTATGATATTCTTTTAAGATTTTTATTTGTGCTAGTGTCAAAGTCCAGAAATGATACTCGAGAGTATTTTTGACTTTTCAGTACCACCACCGGCCACAAAAATTTTTTGTAATTTTATATGATGTGTAGAATTTCACAAGGATTCCAAAAAGAAAATTAACAAAAATTGGATGAGTATAAGGATTCCTAAAATTTGCAGATAGTAGCAAAATAGGAAAATTAGAGGAGATGACCCCTCTATAGTCCACGAATTTTTAAAAATTGCATACAAATTCGATTTCTTTGGAATTTGGAACAGATGTTGCTCACTTGATTTGGAATCACTAGGTGAAATTTGTAGATTTTAGGAGGCTTTTGGTGTTGGGAATTGATTTTTGAAATCCAGAAAGAAGTCTAGACCCGAAAATCAGAACACCAACACTTGAAATGAAGTGGTGTTAAATGATGCAAACATGCAAACAATGGGTTTTAATGGTCACCACTCCACTTAATTAAGATGTTTAGGATACTGAAAGCCAAGTTTAATAATATTTTTTTGGTAGGTTTTTTAGATAAGTGTGACAAGTTTACAATTGCTAACCTGTAATTTAGTGGGAAGACAAGGTACTTGAAGCTTCCCAAAATCCCACTTCCTTCCTGTTACACCAGCACACAAAAGAGAAAAAGAGACAAGGGGATGAGATCCACTTATCAAGCAAGAAAAATAATCAAAGCAAAGCCATGCCTCCCTAACAACGGTGCCAAAAAGTGATGGGAAAAACCAGTGCCAAATGTGACAAGAAAGGGAGAACCAACTTGAAATTCCATCGGAAGACAAGATACTTTAAGCTTCTCAAAATTTCCCACTTTCTTTTTGCAACTGATTCCTGCACACACAAGAGAAAAGAGAGACAAGGGGATGAGATCCACTTCAAGCAAGAGAATTAAACAAGCAAAGCCATGCCTCCCCAGCAACGGTGCCAAAAAGTGATGAGAAATTTGGCTTGATTTGTAAAAGTGGGTTTTTAAGTCGATGTAACAAGCCAAATCACAAATGCTTTTAAAAATTATAGCCAAGATAGTGGGGTATCTAGGGTCATCCAAGGAGGCAATATGTTTGCAAAATTCAGGTCTCTTTCTTGGAAATAGAAATCACCTTTCTTTTTGATCTTTCCAACTATATCATTTTTTTTAGGGTTTTGAAATAACCAGCATTTGCAAAGTTGTTGACAAAGGAAAAGGCAATCTAAACCTAATCCACTAAACTATTTCTAGAGTGACAAGAAAGCCTCTCCGTAAGCTCACTTTAGGCACATGGGGACCTAGAGTAATTAAGGAGAGGAAGTGAAAAAGAGCTAGATCAAGATAAAAAAAAATAAATGCGATAAGAATTTAAAAGAAGGCAACTTGAATTGAATTGAACTTGTTCTACACAAAACACATAGAGGAAAGCTTCTAATCTACTTGAAATGCAAGAAGATAAAAACACAAATCCTCTAAATGAAATGGTGAAGAAGATGATGGCTTCTTGCTCCAAGCTTGGTAGCTCTCAAGCTTGAAAAGAGTCCTCCAAATCCTTCCTTGCTATGCTCCACCAAGATGTGTCCTCCAAGGTCGAAGCTTCCACCTTAACTTTCCTCCTCCAAGGGTGGGTGTGCACCACCCTTGCTCCTCCTTGCCTGGCCATCCTCCTAGTGGGGGAGTGCTCCTCCTCCTTGGAGTGGCACAAGGGAGAAGCAAAAGGGGAAGAAGGCACCAAGGGGGCGGGTAGGATGCCCCCTTAATCTTCTTTTCTTCTTCTTCCTTGGCCTTGAATTATGGTGGGTCTAAGGTGGAATAAAATGCTAATGGAGGTTGGGAATTATGTGGTGGTTGGGTAGGGTATTTATAGGATGGGAAGGGGGTGGTTATGGTGTTTTTTCTGAGGGAAATGAAGGGGTGCTTGGATATTTTTGGAGGGAAAAATGGGAGGGAAATGAAGAGGTGCCTTGGTTTTCCCTCCAAAAATACCTTCTAGAAGGTATTGATTTTGGAGGGAAAAAATGGAGGGTGGGGATGGGTTCTGATGGTAGATGTAAGGCGGTGATGGAAGGGATAGTTGGCACCAAAATAAAGGAGTAGGTGGTCTTTTTGCTGGAGCTTAGGTAGTAGGGTAGTAGGTTTTAGTGCCATGGAGGTAGACTAGCTAAGCTAAGCAGCTTAGCTAGCTTAGCTAGTAGGGAGTAGGGTTGGAGGCATTTGGAGCTAGGGTCTTCAGGGAGAAGAGTAGGTGGTAGTCATCATAAGCTGCACTAGAGCTGGCGGCTGCTAAAGAGAGCTACAAGGAGCTACCTTAGCTGGCTTAGCTTGCTAGTTCTTTGCTAGCTACTAAGCCAAGCTAAAGCAAGCTGGCTTTTGCTGAAAGTAGCTGAGGTGAGCTGGGTCTAATGCTCCCGGAGAGGACCTAGCTAGTTGAGCTAGCTAAGATAACTTAAGTCAACTAAGTTGTGCTAAGCTGAGTCCCTGGGAGCTAGACTTGAGCTTCCTGAGCTAAGATGAGGTAATCTTCAGCTGGCTGGAGTTGAGTGAAGCTAGATGTAACTAGTCCTGAGCTGAGGTAAACTCCAGTCAACTCAGCTGAGCTAGATAGAGCTCCTTATGAACTAATGAGAGCTGAGATGAGCTACCTTCAGCTAAGTTGAGCTGGATTTGAGCTGACCTAAGATAGGGTGAGCTAAGATGAGCTCTCTTGAGCTACCATTCAGCTGAGATGAGCTAACCCTAGTACAAGTGAGCTGGAATCCAACTATGGTGAGCTGGATCAAGCTGAGTTCTAGCTAGTTTGAGCTTCTTCACCAGTTGCCTTCCCGAGTGCTAGGGTTTTGGAGTTTTGACAATCTGTATATCCCTAACACTCACAAAAATAGATTAAAAAGACAATAAAAAGTGCAATGCATGCCTAACCTAATTGATGCCTAAATGTAGCCCAAAAACCCATTTGCGGAGCAAAATCCTAAGAGCTAGGTTTGTTTTAATGCATAAAAATGATGATAAATAGGCATTTATCAGTGCACCATAAGGATCACCCTCAAGAACAAATCATGGGTGATATTGAACAAGCTGTAAAAACCCAATCTCACTTTAGAGCTGATTTTGTTGTTAATGCCTTTGTTTCACAACTTGAACCCAAGAAAGTTAATGAGGCATTAAAGGATGAATCATGGGTTGTAGCTATGTAGGAGCTACTCCAGTTTGCTAGGAATAATGTATGGAACTTGGTACCTACTCCTGAGGGTAATTCCATCATTGGAACCAAGTGGGTGTTCCAAAATAAATTGGATGAATCTGGTTCAGTGATTAGGTATAAGGCCAGACTTGTAGCTCAAGGCTATAACCAATAGGAGGTGTTGACTTTGATGAGACATATGCTCTTGTTGCTTGCTTAGAGTCTAGTCGGATGCTACTCGCCTTTGCAAGTGCAAAGGACTTCAAGCTATATCAAATGGATGTCAAGAGTGCATTTCTTAATGGTTATATTAAGGAAGAAGTTTACGTTCATCAACCTCCTGGGTTTGAGGACCCAGCACACTAAGAGCATGTATACAAGCTCAATAAGGCATTATATGGACTTAAACAAGCTCCTAGAGCCTGGTATGATAGGCTTTGGTCCTTTCTTGTTTAGCACAGATTTAGAATTGGAGTTGTTAATTCAACTCTTTTTATAAAAAAAGGAAATGACATCCTACTGGTTCAAATATATGTTGATGATATTATATTTGGATCAATTAAGGAGTCCCTGTGTCAACATTTCAATGAGACTATGAAGACTGAGTTTGAAATGAGTATGATGGGTGAACTCAAATTTTTTTTAGGACTACAAATTCAATAATTAGACACAGGAATTTACATTAGTCAAACAAAAGATGTTCTTGAAATTCTCAAGAAATTTGACTTTGAAAATGTAAATGGCAAAGAGACTCTGATTGCTCTATCTGCTTCTCTTGGTGAAGATTTATCCGGCAAGAGGGTAGATGAAAAGAAATACCTGGACATGATAGGTTCACTACTATATCATATAGCTTCTAGACCTGATATTCCTTTTGCTACATGTTTTTGTGCGAGATTCTAATCTGAACCCAAGGAATCTCATTTTAATGTAGTAAAAAGAATATTTAGATACCTAAACAACATAAAAGATCTTGGTCTTTTCTATCCAAAAGCATAATCCTTAGATCTGTTATCGTATAGTGATGCTGACTATGTAGGGAGTCGGACAGACAGAAAGAGCACTAGTGGCACATGTCATTTTATTAGAGAATCTCTAGTCTCATGGTTCTCTAAGAAACAGACTTGTGTTTCACTTTCTTTGACTAAAGCAGAGTATATTGCTGCTTCACTTGCTTGCTCTCAGGTTATTTGGATGAGACAGACTTTGTCCGACTTTGGATTAATTTTTGCGCAATCCAAAATTTTATGTGATAATACAAGCGCAATAAATTTATCCAAAAATCTAGTACATCATTCACATACCAAGCACATAGATGTTAGACATCATTTTCTAAGAGATAATGTGCTTTAAGGATCAATTCAATTAGAATTCATTGACACACAAAACCAATTGGCAATCATCTTTACAAAACCTCTTACAGTAGAGAGATTCTACATTATAAGAAGAAAACTAGGACTTTGTGCAATGAAAGAGATTCAAATCTAACAATTTGATTAATATGGAATTTGTTTGTAATTATAAAAGTTTTTGAGGGCCTCACTACAATTTACCCTTGCCTTTTTTTAAACAAAGGGGTAAACTACAATATTTTCATATGTCTAGAAATATTTGGGTGTTGTTTGTAATATGATTGCTTAACTTAGCTTGTTGACTACATTATTTGTTCAACAACTAAGTTGTAAAGTTTTCTTCTCTCAACCACTAAGTGGTCATGTGACAAGCACATGACCCATCCCATATAAAGGAGGCCAAGTGCAAACACTTGCCTCATTTTGTCTCAAGAAAACCCTAGTTCTCTCCACAAGTGTCTCTCCAAACCCTAGCCAAGAAGAAGAAGGCTCACCTCCAAGCTTCTATTTTAGGTATATTCTTATCTCCTAACTAGATCTTGTTATCATGAGTCATTCTACATCTTGTCTTTGTTCTTTCCCTCAAGTCCTTTCTCGCTGCTGCATTTGTTTCTCATCGGGTACCAGGTGGTACCAGTACCCATCACTAGTATTGGTACTAGCTAGGCACAGCAATGCTTGCTTTAGTGAGTAGGTACTGGTACTGAAGATGAATATCGGTACTAGCTCAAATTTCCGGTTGGAGTAGAAATCAACCAGTATCGGTACCAATCACTAGTACTGGTACAAGCAGGCTTAAATGTGTTTTTTTTTGTACAAACACATGAAAGGAAGTTTTCTATATTTCTAATCATTTTCCTATTCCTTATTATTGCATGTTTACAGATGGTACCTAAATCTAAAAGTAAGGGAGAAGCACCTCAAGATGCTTTTCACAAGTTTTGCATTAATAAGGATGCTAAGTCAAAGTTTGATTGGTATAAAGGCCTAAAACTCCATCATTGCAGGCCAGTTGAGTGGAAAGATTTCTCTCTTGAACTCTTTAGTTTTACCACTCGTCTTTGTTGAGAGCACTGAATCCGTGTTTAAGAGTGTTGCGTTGTAGTACAGCCAAAATAGCATTCAAAACAAATACAATTTTATTACTCGAATATATTCCGAGGTTGAACATAGGGAGCAAATGGAATTTGCACACTAAACTTGGCAATTAATGTAATTTGAACACAAAAAACTAATCATGAATGCAGAGCATATGTGTACGTCAAGAGTAAAAAGAATTGTAGATCAGATAATAGTTACTCAAATTAATTAAAGAAGAAAATATAAATTCAGACGTCTGATTGCAAAATCAGACATCTTAAATGACTCTAGCTATAGTGCTTTTCCTTCTTTTCTTTTTTTATATCTTTCTCTAATTTCTCTTTTCTTCTTCTTCTTTTGCCTTTGCGAGTCCTCTTCTTCTTTCTCTTCTTTCTTTCCTTAGCTTTCTCTGTCTTCTCCTTCCTTCTATTTCTCTGTCTTTAGCCTTCTCTTCCTCTTCTTCTCTTTCTCTGCCTTTGTCTTTCTTCTTCTTCTTTGCTTTGCCTTAAGCCCTACGGTGCTCCTCTCCTTCTTCAGCTTCTTCCTTCTCTATCTTCTCCTTCCTTCTTGCTTTTCTACCAAACCTCCTCTTCTTCTTTCAGTCCTGTTGTGCCCTTTGAATTCGACTAAGTGTCGAAGGCAAACTCCTTAGAGAAAAACCCCCTTCCCCTGCGTAGCTCTCCTCTCTTTATCTCTTTTCTATTTCAGCTTCGCTCTCCCAGAGCCTTTATCGGTTTGGGTAATCGGACCTAACACAGACCTAGGTCCAGGATCACTAGCGTGTGTGGTGAGCAAGGAGTGAATAGGTCGGGTAGTCAGGTCATGGCTAGGCCGTAGGTTATATCGCGGATGAGTCCATGAGAAGGGGGAGGTGGACCTCATCCTCAGTGTTGGAGGCGAAGAGCCTCTAACACTTTTTCCCTTTATGTGTATGTAGGCAGCTTTCCACTTTCGAGGTGGGACTAAATGTCCCACCTCCCTTCACGCATCTACCGCAGAGTGTGATTGGCCAAATTGAAGGGCTGCAGCTGCTGGAGTCTTCATGCGAGGTCTTGGACAAGTGCATGAGAGGATTCCGCATAGCGTGGGGCAATCTCCTGGAGCAGAGCTGGTCCTAGAGCGGCTCGAAGCTTGTTATAAGCTCAACAACAATGGCTGATGGCATCCTGAACCTGAAATCAATAGCACAGCCTCGCAGCAACATCAAATCGCTCAGGGAGGCGGAGTTGGAAGCTTCAAGAGACCCAAATCTCTCATGTGTTCGCATGAGAGATTGGGAAACAATCAAGTCTCACTAACATGTTCAGATTGATAGGAATTACTTAGAGAATCTTCCTTCAAATTTTGGAACGGATTCTCTGAGCAATCAAGGAGAAACCTCCTTTCAATTCTTGTTGGAGTAGGATTCCTATGCTATAATGGTGGAGGGACCTATTTGTGAATATGATAAGAAAGTTAGGGGGCAGATTATAAGGGTTTTTGATTGTTAGGGTTAGAAATGTAATCACACAGGACCATTTTTGCAAAGTAGGTCAACATGAATTTCCCTTAGGTCCAGATTTTGGTACAAACCTAATTTAGACCTAAGGAATAAATGGTGAAGTTGGATTTTGGGTTTGGCCACATTTGACTGTGAAATTTATGTAAAAACCCAAATTAGGGTAAATATCAATCTGAGACCGCATTCTCTATTAAGATGGGTTCCAATGGCCATCTTAAAGGTACCAAACCCTAGATGATATTTTTCTATGATTTTTAGAAGGTTTAAGTGAATTTTATTCTGAGCAGAACCTTGCTTAATCAAGTGGGTCTATTTTAGGATTTCAAGAAGTCATTTAATTCATAAGATACATACAAACCCTTTTCTATCAAATCCAACCCACTTATTATCTTATTAAGATCATTTGACCTTTGTTTAGCCCTTGAGAAAACCCATGGTTGTACTGCATTAGTAAAATTGCAGTTTTAACCTTAGTTTCTTGTTTTACTCTTAAAATGGTTGTGCAGTGAATTATGACCTTCAGACGGTTAGGTAGGAGCATTTATTCTCTTCATTGGGTCAAAATGAGCAAGTTAGGGCTCATGATGGTGTTCCCATCATACCCCCATGCCTAGCTTTTGCTAGTCCCTTAACAAAATTTTAAGGTTTTAACTTTGATTCTAGACCATGAGATCCTTTGATGTTCAAAACTATGATGTGTGCTTTCTTCTGTCGATTAGTTTAGAATACTAATAGTAGGCCTAGAGTTACTCAAGTACCAACCAAGATCTGGACTTGACCGACTCTAGCCTCAATCTGCCACGACGGTTTTTAAGGCCCACAGGAACTATCCTAAGGGTCGTTGAACTCCGTGGTTAAAGCACTCGTGCTTGCAACATATTTTAGCCTCGATTCAGTTTGCAGTGCATTTTTGTGAGAGAGAGAGATAGAGGAATTTTTCTTTTTGGAGAGTTTTCTCTCTCTTTTCTTTTTATTTCTAACTTTGGATTAGCTTCACAACACGTTCTGTATCGGATTCGTAGTCCCCACCATCAATCCTCAAAGGGTCCTTAGCAATAGATACTTCGAGATAGCATCACCCATGGCAACCCCCAGAACCCTGGCTTTCGAGATTTCGAGATAATCCCGCCCATGGTGTTCTATAGCTAAATCCAAACCCTGGCAATCGACATTTCTGGATAATGCCGCCCATGGCATCTGAACCAGCATAGGGTGCTTACATGCCCCCAATAAGATATGTAGATATCCTACGAGATAAGCACCGTGTAGATGATATGTTATTGCGCATCTTCGAGGGAAATTTCCCACCTCTCCACATTGGGAACTTGTCCAAATTAACTTGTGTTGATCAGTCGCTCCTAATATACGCGACTTTTTTAGAATGATTTAAACTCATTTGTGTGATTTTGATACATATGCGTACTGAACCAGATTGTGTGTGGATTGAAGTGCTTAGGTTACCGAGTCCCGCAAACTAGAGGTTGGGTAATGTGGTCGAATACTCCCTAAGCCTTAGACCTAATACTTAAGCTTTGCATTTTCCCCTACCTCTTGAGGACTATCCAGATCTTAACGGATACTTGAATTTTTAAGCCTAGAAGTATAGCCCAAGAGGCCTAAAATCAGCATTCCTACTAATCTCTTCTGTGTTTCATTAGCACTTTTTGCCTTTCATTTTCTTTTTCTTGATATGGTCTAGAACTCAGTTAATTTCTTAATTTCTTACTAATGACTTTCTTTTCTTTTTCTTTTCAACTTGTGCTCCCTTTTTGACATTTTTAACTTCTCTTTTTCTCCTCAAGATTTGTATGGCCTCAAAATTTTCTCTCCTCTAATTTTTTTGTTCTTTTTCAAGAATATATTCATTTTTTTGGTATTTTTCGAATATGTGATTTTTTGTGAGAAGCCTTCTAAACTTTGATTTTTGAATGTTTGTACTTTACCACCCCCCCATGCCTAAGTTTTGCAATGTCTTCATTGTAAATGGAGGGTGTGAAATAGTTTTTGGGTTCATGAATTTAGAAGAGGATTGAGCGAATGGGTCAGGAATGACAGTTGTGGATGATTTCAAGTTCTGGTACGTGTACTAGAGGTGGGATAAACTGTTCTAAAACTGAACTCAGGGTGTAATAGACGTGAAGTATAGAAAGATCATCAGAAGGATCTTAGGTTTTTGGAATGACAGGTTGCCTCCCGTTAAGCGCTAAATTTAACGCCTTCAGTCGAGTAAGAAATGGTCTAGACAAGGAGTGGTCAAATTAGATGAGTTTTGTAGAACAAGTACCTTGATCAAAAGCCTGGTTGGTTCAACCAGGTGCTTATTAAGATCAATCGGCTGATGATGCAGCCCAAACCCAATCAATCTGGTGGGTTGATAAATGTAAATCAAGATATGTAGAACCCATCCTATGTTGTGAAGCTCGGAATGATGTGGAAGTGTGAATCCAGGGTTTGATTGAGTCGAATCAGCCTGATCAGAGTAGGGATCCTTGAATGCAAAAGAGTTAGTGGAGGATGTAGGAACCCTACAGGAGTGATCAGAGAAGGATGGGGCATGATTTATAGTCTGATCAATGTCTAAGACCTGATAAAGATGTGGAGGTGATTCATCTGCAATCGGCTCATTAAGAGGGGAGTCAGAATAGAAATTGAGTCTAGTTGTGGGCCAAGGTTGAAAATGGGTTTGAATCGATTTTGTATTTGTAGAGGAGGTGGCTTCAATAAGAATTGTCTACGAGGGCTCTTCTAGTAAAGGTTTAAAGGTGGGTTCATTTAGAGAGTCCTCATAGTAGCCATCAAACTCAAAGGTAAATGCCTGAAGTGTGTTTATAGGATGAAGAAAATTAGAGTCAAGAAAAGATTCGAATTCCATATTGTAGTCACTCTCGGCACTTTTTGGTTTTGATTCCTAAGGATTGAAAAGAAATGATTCCATCTCAATGGAACATGAATTTAAATTAATGATCTTGGGATCAGGAACCTTAGAGTCAAAGTCGAAGAATGAATCATGTGAGCTGAGGTTGTAGATTGGCTCGTAGTTGTCAGGAAACAATGGTTCTCCAAAATCATGGTAAGACTCGAAATCATCGGAGAAATTGTGAGAATCAAGTTTTCAATTTGATTTGAGATCAGAGTTTCAACCATAAAATAAATCACAAGATGTAGACATAGCAACCTGACTTGGGTCTAGCCTATTCATAGATTCTGAGTTCAAAAAGGTGTCCCTGTTGGATCTAGGCTCAAGTTCTTGGCTTGTACGAGAGACCAAGAGAAAGCCCCACTCATCCAACTCCTTGGTTTCTGTATCGTAGATTAGCGTGACTTCCGAAAAATCAACTTGTATCTCTGAGGATGTTGGAGAGGTACATTCATCAAATAAAGGCCTAGAATCATCATCCCAATTCAAACTTTGATTGTCATCATACGGGGCCTTGTAATTGTCCCAAGAAGATTCAGATCTAGGTTTTAGGCTAAAGATGTGGGTTGAATTACTAGAATCTAGGTTAGAATTGCCTTTGGGGGTCACCTTATAAGAATAAGGGGTGGGATTTACACCCTTGAAAGGTTCTGATTCAATCTCATTCTTACAGGGTTTAGGAATTTTAAGCTTGGTGAACCAGGGTTTTGGTTTTCTAGGGCTGGCTCAAAATCATGTTCTCCTACAATTGGGACCTCCCAACCTAATTCAAGATCATATTCCATCTAGATTGGGAATCCACAACAACCTTGTGTCTCAAACCCGGGATTTGGGAAATCATGTTGATTCTTAATATTAGTCCAAAATGTTTCATTAATTGTGAGGGGCATGTATGGGTATATTTGATCGATCACTTGTTTCAACAATTTCATCATCTCTTCCCATTTTTCAAGATCATCTTGGTGTTTTTCCCAAAGTGCAGAATGTGTCATGCATTGGAGATATTCAAAGTTATGCAATTTTTCTATCTCGATGTATCCTATTATGAGAATATCTTGGGTTGATCCATTTTTTGCTTCTGTTAGTAATAATTGGGCACAATCTATAATGAAGGTTGTTGTTGTTGGTATACTAACCTGAATGTCTTCTATTGGTTTTGAGGTTTTGTAATCAATGTCATAAAATCCAAGGGCATCCTCAACCATTCTATCTTTCATGGATCTTTGAGATTAAGGTTTCTTCAATGATTTTCTAGGCTGCATATCTGAATCAGATGGTGGAATCAAGATGTAAAATCAAAATTTAGGTTCAGAATGAAGTGATTTGATCTGAAAGAGAATCCCAATGAAAATATGTGTGTGTGATTGCACAGCAATCATAGGTCTTAATTGACCTAAATTATGCTAGGACTTAGCATAAGTTAGGGTAATTCATGCATGCAAAAGCATTATTTGCATCTTTACTGCTTTCTTTTAGCTATGCAAAAAAATAATGCTATAATGTACTGATTAGGTGCATTATGACAGTTACAGGTAATAAGCAGACCAGAAGATAGATCTGAAGATGGAATAACTAGTGTTGTAGCAGAGTTGGAGTGGAAGACCTAGATTAGATGTAGTAGATAATAATGTAAGGGAGTTAAGGTATGCTATTCTATTAAGTAGGAATAAAGTAGTAAATTATGAAGAACTTAGGAGCACCCTAGCCCTAGGACAGCCTAGAAGCTTCCCCAAGCTTTAGCCACACTTTTATTAGGTCACCGCACCCTAGGAAACCATAAAACCCTAATTCCAAACTCTATCTGGATGTCTAGATGAGTTATAGGACGTCCAGAACCCTTAGCCAACTCACGCACAGCTTAAACCCACTTCTGCAGTGTTATTGGATGTCCAGACACCTGGTCAGACATCCAATTTCTGTAGAATACCCAAGACAGAACCTAGAATCCATCTTGACTCTGATAAGACGTCCAGAATTGAAGTTAGGACTTCTAATTTTTGAGTATAAGTCGTCTGATACTATTATTGGACGTCTGGAACTGCTCTCCAGTTCTTGTTTTGAGATTCAAGTCTTGATCTTGGATCTTTAGCCCTCTAAACCCAATTCTAACTCCCTAGGAACCTAAATTAAGGTACCCCAACCCTATTACATCACCTCTAGACATCCTTAAGGACCTAATTAGGTCTCCACTAAACCTAATTGACTTATATCGTAGTCAATTACCATTGGTTAGTCAATTAGACTCATAGGGTCTAATTGAGCTCAGATCTCAACCGATACAAGTCCAATTGGACTCAGTGAGAGTCCAATTGACCTAAGCCCAACCTAATTGAGTTAGTTCATTGTCAATTAGGTTCACACTCATTCAATTAAACTTGTGTTAAGTTTAATTGTAATTGCCCCTTAGCAATTAGGGTTTGCAACCCTAATTTATGACCAACACCAACCTAAACCCCTTACGACCTAACCTATATCACTTAGACACACAGGGCATGACCACACACACACACACACACCCATTCACGCACCCCCACACAACCTAGAGTATTCTAGGTTCTTCCAAAGGTGGCACCACTCTTGGTTGCCAAAATTAGCAACCAAGAGCCATTAAAATTGGAGATCCACAAATGGTGGATCTAAAAACCACCTCTCTCTCTCCTTGGCTAGCCACTCTTGGAGCTCTCTCTAGAGAGTTCCACACTTCTCTTGAGAGTCTCCCTTAGGTCTATAAAAAGACCTAAGGGGTGGCCATTTGCACCCATCCATCTCTTGGCTTTATTCATTTCCATTTAGGTTAGCTACATTCCACCTCCACGAGTTGCCTCACCAAGGCCACCACCATCTCCACACCAGGATGCTGGATCACCTCTCTAACCTCTCTCCAAGGACTGGCCTAAGCACCATTGGTCGCCCCTCCTTCTCCTCTCAACCACTCAAAGGCCATCAGAGACCACCTCCGAATGCCCTAATTTCTCCTAGATTAGTAGCTTAGTTCTTCATAGTTACATGCTTTTATTACTGCTTAGTAGTGTAGCTCTTTATTCTCCCTAAATGATGCATGCAAAATCCCCACATAGAATCATGTATGCGATCATTTTCTGTTAGTTAGATTTATGTTTTCAAGCTTTCCTCTATAAGCTCTCCTCTAGTTACATGTTTGAAATACCCTCCTGAATGAATGAAAGAAAATTTTCTATATATATATCTATGTGTTGGGAATCACCATGAGCTTATTGATTGCAATATATTTTGTGTGATGAAAGTTTCCTGTTTTTAATTATTATCCATTACAACCAGCATGTTGGTGCCAGAAAATATTGAGGATTTAACTATTAGTGCATTTTTCGTAAACAGCCACCGCATGACTAGAATCGTGCATACTGAAACTCACACTTTCACATTTGTCATCTACCTAACACATGCGCATGTAATCAGAGTTCATAATGAAAGTGGCAAAACATTGATCTGACGATTAGAAACCGGTGTGCAATTTTAAACAAGTAGAGCAAAAAAACATCAATTTCAAATATGCATAAACGCCTCCCAGAGAGGAATGACCGAGACTCAACTCTCGTTATCTTTACAAAATTATTTTTTTTTTAACGAACGTTTTAGCGCGACTATACTACGATTTCCAATGATTTTAAAATGCGCGAAAATGGCCTTTGTGAAATGTCGCCGTTGCCGGGGAGGCAAACCATTTTTTTATTTTGATCTTTTGGGCTATCACTGACAAATCTTCCATTGCTTGTCTTCGGATGTGCAGGAAAAATAGAAAAAAAAAGGGATCTGTGCACACAACGAGCGCGGGAAAAAAATCCAAGTGCACATCATATCTTCCTTACTCTATGTTTTTTCCTAACCCTAAGTTAGATTTGCTTCTAGCAATTTCATTTAAAAAAAATAAAAAGAAAACTTATTTATTTTCGTGAAGAAAAAAATCAAAGAAAAAAATCTACGTAGTTAGATTAGGTTTCTTTTTTGAATCGTAGGTTAGTTTTGAAAATAGCAAAAAAAAAGCTTTTGAAAACCCTTTAAAAAAAATCCTTCTTAAAAAAAAAATTCAAATTTTTTTTTTGAAAAATAAAATATATATTATTTTTTGGTGGAAAGTTTGAATTTTAAACTCAAACACCTTTTAAAAGCTTCTCCATCACCCTCTAATTTTTGGCCAAATTTCAATGTCTATTTAAAAATTCAATTGCCGAATAATTAATGAGGAAAAAAATTTGAAATTTAAGCTAGAACTTTATTTTTCAAACCATCTTCAAAATGCCATCGTTCATTTGAGGAAATTATACGTAAAAAAATTTTAAAAATTCATGAAGTGCAAGGGGGTCAGATTGACCCAGATTTGAGATTTTTCAAAATTCAAAAAGTAATTCCGTATAATCCGCAGCTTTAATTTACATATTTTTTCCAAATTTTGAGAAATCATTTGATACCATTTCAATTTGAAAGACCGACCAGGGGTCAAAATTCCATATCTGACTTCTTGACATTTAAAAATCTCTACAAATTCGATTGAAATGGTAAAAATTATGAAAAAATATTATCTAAAAAGATAATTGAAAAAGGAATCTGATCACCAAATTTCAATTTAATTGGATTCCTATTTTGTTTAGAGAACTATTTTTATTCTTGTGGTCTACTGAAGAAGAACAAAACAAAAGAACAAAGAAAAGAACCCTAGAATTGCATGAACCTTAGGTTACATCTTTATGGTTATAATCTAGAGAACACATTTGGGATAGACTAAACTTAATCAAATCTTGTGCTTAGCCGGTGACCTTGGTCACCTTATGGGCCACTCACCATAAACCCCAACTGAAGAAAAATGGCCTAAAATCAATTCTAAAACATGAAATCAACCTGAATTCACTGTCAGACTACTGGGTGCTTTCAACCTCTTGGTTGGGTTAGCTTGAGAGGTGGGAATCACCTTCAGTCGGTTGTACGACGAATTTTTCTTCAGGAATTCGAACTTAGAACGAAAAATCTGGCCACCTGATCATAAGGACCATATGATTGATAGGGCCTTAGCCTTGTCTGGCTTGGCTACACCAACCCAAGGGTTGGGTGGTGTATGCAAGGAAGGAGGTCACTTATGCCTCAATTGGTTGGACCTTGGGAGCTGCTCCTAAGGAGGCAAGTCACCTCGTTAGGACCATCTTCTCACCCCACTTCTACTCCCTTAGCCGCATTGGCAAATCCTGGACCTGGACCTAGACCAGGTCAAGATGCTGGTAATCTGGACCCGATGGCTCATCTGGAGGCTCGGGTTGTTGAATCTGAGGAGTGCCATTAGCAGAGCATGGACCGTATCTTGATGACGCTTGATAGAATGTAGCATCCACCATGAGGAGAACAACTTCAGGATTTCTATGATCCGGCCGCACCGATTGTCGCCCCTTTAGCCAGGATTCCTATAGGCGGAGACACGTTTAAGCTCAAGCCTAATGTGATCGGTTTGATCAGCACTCAATTTTATGGAAACTCAAGCGAAGATCCATTGCAGCACTTAGAGGACCTGAGTTGACTCACAGAAACTATTCGACCCAGGAATATTGATCATGGGATTGTTCTGATGAAGCTTTTCCCATTTTCTCTGAGGGACAAAGCTTCATACTGGTTCAAGACCATTGGGAAGCCAATTGGAACCTGGCTGGAATTATGACATGAATTCCTGCCAAAGTTCTTCCAAATCAGTCGAATGAATGCGATGAGGCATGTAATCACAACTTTCTCCCAAGGAGCTGGGGAGAAGTTGCATGAAGCCTGGGATTGATTTCACAACCTTCTCCGGAAATGCCTGCACCATGGTATACCCAGATGGCACCTAGGCCAGATCTTTTACCATGGGTTGGATGACACACATCTATATCTGGCTGATGCATCTAATGGCGAGAATTTTCTCGTGAAAGACGAGAACAGTGCATTTGAATTGTTCGAATCTTTGGTGGAGAACTCGATGAATGCCGCATCCATGAACCAGTTCCAATAGCCTGGTCAGTAGAGGGTTGGTGTCCATGAGGCTCACACCAAGTCTATTCGAGCTGACATGGATATCATCGTCAAGCAGCTAGATAGAATAAACCTGATTGAGAAAAAGATTGACCAAATTTGTCAGGGTCAATCTGACCTGAACTCTGCTGCTCCAAGACCCTTCTATGCACTCCGAGCCCCCCTGCTCGAGTTAATCTACTCACTCGGGATGCATCTTCTCCTTATTTAGAAGATCTTGCAGATCAGGATCCCGTAAATAATCCCGATATGGCACCATATGACTAGGGTTACGCACCACCCGCAGACTATAATATGTATCCCCTTGATGGATATACATCTCAGACATCTTCAGCCAACGAGGATGTCAGTGCTATTCAAAGAAATGGGCGCAATAACCCATATTCAGAGACATATAACCCTGGTTGGCGCCAACATCCGAACTTCTCCTGGTGTGGTAACTCACAGAGACCACATCAAGATCCACACTACTAGACCAGGCAATATGGTAATGCACAAAACACATAACCTAGGAAGCAGCCATTCCTACATCAGCAACAGCAACCCCATTCTATATACCAACCACTGCACCAAGCTGCTAGTCACCCTCCAAAGCGAGCTAACCCTCTGGAGGCACTGAAAGAGGAACTACAAGAATCGATGAGGAAATCTACACAGGACAACTTGCAGATAATGAAGGTGATGGCTGACCAGATGCAGACTATACAGAACATGCAAAACTAGCTCTTGTAGGAGCATAGGACTCAGGGAGCCTTGCCCTCCCAACCTGTCCTGAACCCTCGGTATGTGCAGAATTAAGGTGCCCTACCTAAGTTTTAGGCACCACAGGGGCAAGCACAAGCCATATTACAGGCACCTCCTACACCACCTGGTTATGCTCAACGCCAGTCACCTTTAATGTAGAACCCTGCATACTCTACCCCTTCCACTCCCCCACAACCTCATGGACAGCAAGCTGATGCAAATGCTGTCTCATTGAGGAGTGGAAGGAAGACATTCGACCCACCACATAGGCATGTGGGTTCTGATTTTTCTCACCCTTAGTCTTAGGCGGGTTCGACTCCTTATTCATCTCAGGAGCCACCTACAGTAGATAAGGGTAAGAGGCCACTTAACCCTAAGATTCCTGTCCCTTTTCCTGAGGCTCTGATGCGAAATGTAGTACGGAAAAAGGATACGTGGAATTTTGAGTACCTGAAGTCAATGTTCAAGGAAGTACATATTCAGGTCCCTCTCCTCGAGGCAATTGATCACATCCTTGCTGTCGCTAGGTTCTTCAAGGACTATTGTACCCCGAAGCAACAGCCTAGAATTGGATGATAGGCGCTACTGCCAAAAGAGCCTAGCACCGTGATTCTAGCCGACTTGCCACAGAAAAAGAAAGATCCTGGTACCCCACTCATATCCTGCTTCTTGCAAGATTCTCCATTTTATCATGCCCTTCTAGATTTGGGTTCGTCCATCAACCTAACTCCCACTGCTGTATTTGATCGATTTTTATTTGGGGAGTTAAAGCCTACCTCGATCACGATTCACCTGGCTGATAGAGTAGTGAAAACATCGAGGGGGGTGGTTGAGAACATGATTGTAAAAGTCTGCGGATTTTGCTTTCCCGTAGATTTTTTCATTCTCGATATGGAAGTTCCTCCTAATCTCCGAGATGCACTAATCATTTTGGGTCACCCATTTCTAGTGATAGCCTGAGCAAACATTGATTGTGCATCTGGGTGTATGGAGATAGCTATAGGTAATGAGCGACTTTGACTTGACATATTGAGGGCATCAAGGAATTTTGACCGTGATCGCATAGAGGAGGATGGTGAAGACGAAGATTCGACATACTATGGTAACATTGGGCTCCTTTGTGATGACCCAATGTCTCATTCTTCTGTACTATCAGGGTTCTTGGACCTCGATCCACAAGGGACTGAGACCACTACACTGCACATACCTCCTCGAGGATCCGACTGTTTAGGGTGTGTTTCTGACCATAGCACCCCTGAATCTAGCTATCTTGATCCGTACACTACTGGATCGCCCCTGTTGTTACAAGAAGACATGGTCACAGCTAACGGGTTTCCTGTTGATGCAGTCACAACTGACTATCTCACAGATAACGAATTAGCGGGAATTCACACGCATCTGGATCATTAGATTTCCACCTTCGAGTCTTCTCCTCCCATTCCCATTTCTGACTCCGACCAACCAGTGATTTAATTGAAGCCCTTACCTGACTCACTTAAGTATGTGTTCTTGGGCGAAAGTGAGACGTACTCGGTCATTATTAGTGCCCACTTAACCCAAGAATAGGAGCATCAATTGATTTCTATGCTACAAGACCATAGGGCTGCTATAGGGTGGAGCATTGCTGATCTCCGTGGTATTCACCCCTCGTATTGCACTCATCACATTTACACAGATGAGGGAGTGAAACTTCGAGACAACCTCAAAGATGGCTAAACCTGAATATGCTAAAGGTTGTTAAGATGGAGATCATCAAATGGATGGATGCAGGTATTGTATACCCAATCTTTGATAGCCAATGGGTTAGTCCGATCCAGATAGTGCCCAAGAAAGTAGGACTCACCATAGTGAAAAATGATAAAGGCGAATCCATCCCAACCCGCACTGCGACATCTTGGCGGGTTTGCATCGACTATAGGAAACTGAACATGGCTACCCAGAAGGATCACTTTCCTTTGCCTTTCATTGATCAGATCTTGGAACAGTTAGCCAGATGCAGTTTCTTTTGCTTTTTGGGTGGATACTCCGGGTATAATCAAGTAGAGATTAGCCCAGAAGATCAAGACAAGACCACATTCACATGCACCTTTGGAACATTCACTTTCAAGTGGATGCCTTTTGGCCTCTGCAACGCACCAGCAACATTTCAGCATTGTATGATGGCCATCTTCTATGACATGATTGGGGACTATGTGGAGGTGTTCATGGATGACTTCTCCATTTTCGGAGAAGATTTCGCATCTTGTCTTGATAACCTCACCAAAATCTTGAAACGATGTATTGAGGTAAACGTAGCACTATCCTAGGAGAAAAGCCATTTCATAGTGAGGGATGGCATAGTACTAGGGCACAGGATCTCTAAAAATGGACTTGAGGTTGATCGAGCTAATCTGAGATTATTTCCCACTTACCGCCACCTAGATTGGTCAAGCAGATTAGATCATTCTTGGGTCACGTTGGCTTTTATCAGAGATTTATATGCGATTTCTCAAAAATTGCACGACCTTTGATGAATCTCGTTGTTGCCGATGCCCCATTTGAATTCGACACCTCGTGTCTCAGTGCCTTCAAGACTTTACGAAGCGCTGTCACTGATCAGCGATTCTCCAACCACCCGACTAGTCACTTCATTTTGAGATGATGTGCGACGCTTCTGATTTTGCCGTTGGTGCTGTTTTAGGCCAACATTGGGAAAACAACCTTTTGTCATATACTATGCTAAAAAGACACTGAATGTGGCTCAGTGCAATTATACTGTCACCGAAAAAGAACTGCTAGCAATAGTATTCGGGTTGGAGAAATTCAGATCTTATTTATTAGGGTCCAAAGTCATCATCTTCACTGACCACTCCACCCTCCGGCATTTGTTGGCAAAGAAGGATGCCAAACCCCAACTCATCAGATGGATCCTTCTATTGCAAGAATTTGATATTGAAATCCGTGACAAAGCTGGAAAGCAAAATGCTGTGGCGGATCACCTATCCAGACTGGACCCAGCCCACATTCCTTATTCCTTGCCTATCCACGACCAATTTTCGGATGACTCCCTCCAGTGCACTCTGTCGAGTTCCCCTGGTATGTGGATATCACAAGCTATCTTGCTGTAGGCAAGATTCTAGCGAACCTATCCAAGGACCAGAAACTCAAACTTATTGAGGAGGCCAAATTCTACCTCTGGGATGACCCATTGCTCTTCCGCATTGGAGCAGATCAGATTATTCGAAGATGCATCCCATATTCTGAAATCCCCAGTGTGTTATCTTTTTGCCACAATGATGCTTGTGGTGGTCATTTCTCAGGATGGAAAACTGCTGCAAAAGTTTTGCAGACGGGATTTTTCTGCCCAACTATTTTCAGAGATACACACGAGTACGCCTAACACTGCAAACGATGCCAATCGGTCTGTTCTATGACCAGGAGAGACATGTGCCACTCCAGCCCATCATGGTTGTAGAAGTTCTCAACGTCTGGGGCATCAATTTTATGGGTCCTTTTCCAAACTCGCATGGCTTCGAATATATATTACTAGCTGTTGACTTTGTCTCGAAGTGGGTCGAGGCCATCCTGGCAAGATGAGCTGATCATAAGATCATCATTTCTTCGTACGACAATACATCTTTGCGAGATTCGGAATACCCTGCACTCTGATTAGCTATGGGGGAAGCCACTTCATCCACGCCCATTTCAGGTCATTATTAAAGAAACATGGGGTACATCATTGTATAGCCACCTCGTATCACCCGCAGACCAGTGGGCAGGCAGATGTGTCTAACCATCAGATCACGCTGATTCTCCAGAAGATGGTTAGACCAGACAGAAAGGACTGGTCCGATAAATTAGTTGATGCACTCTAGGCATATCGGATCGCATATAAGGCCCCACTCGGAATGTCACCATATCGTATGGTATATGGCAAGGCCTGTCACCTTCCTGTAGAGTTGGAACAGTACGCCTTTTGGGTAGTGAGAAAATGTAACCTTGACCTCAATGTAGGAGGTCAAGAACAAAAACTCCAGCTCAGCGAATTAGAAGAGATCCGGCGGGAGGCCTATGAGAATGCATTGATATACAAGGACAAGACCAAGGCCTCTCATGACCGCCACATCTGGAGGAAAGCATTCACACCCAACCAGCAATTCTGGTTGTTCGATTCATGATTAAAACTTTTCGCAGGGAAGCTCAAGTCCAAGTGGACTAGCCCATATGTTGTGATTCACCCATATCCTAATGGGGTGGTCCAAATCAGGGACCCAAAATCTGGGCATATATCTACGATAAATGGCCAGTGCCTCAAGCCATTTTTGGCCCAGGAACCTCCTCCAACTGATGAGATCATTCATCTTATTGAGGACATGTGATTGAGTTTTCGCCAACTGAAGGTGTTAAACTTAGCATCTACTCTGCATCCATCACCCTATACATATTCATTTTTATATATAGCATATTTTTCCTTTTAGCATATTTTCTTTCTGCATATTGCATACTGTCAGGTTGGCCAGTGTTGAAAGTATAATTTCAGGAGCAATTACAGGTGATTTCTACCGATCTACTTCCTACTGTATTTATTTTCTTTTACATTCATGCATGAGGAAATGCAAGAACATAGGCATGGGGGGTAGATACAGTAAAATTGAAAAATTTATTATCCCAACATTTACGAAAAATCTCGGTGCTGCATGTCAAACGTACTTTAGGACCCTAAATAAAAGAATAACCGACTCCACCTCCAATGCTTGCATTGGAGCTAGAAATCGTCAGCAACAGCCATTTCCAACTAACCCGCTCACCTCTTATTCTAAATTTAGGGTCAAGCTGAATGTAACTCAATACAGGAATTTCATGAAGTGAAATCGTCCGCAACAGCCATTTCCAACTAACCCGCTCACCTCTTGTTCTAAATTTAGGGTCAAGCTAAATGTAACTCAATACAGGAATTTCATGAAGTACAAATTATACGAGATTACTTGCTTATAGCATATATACAAAGTGCATCCATGAATAAGATTATTTTACTAAGAGAATGCATTAGGGATTTTATCCTCTAGTTAACTCCTGTAATCTGGAATCCAGTACAACTTTTCACACACACATAGAATTTGCAATGGATTCGTAGTGAAGGCTGATAAATGTCTTTAGTCTGTTGAGAAGAAGCAGTCTGTCTTCTGCTGAACCCCTGGATAGTGTTTTGGGAGTCAGGCAGATTTTCTTCCAAAAATCCACCAAATAGAGTAAGATGAGAGTAGAGTGTACTAGTGCTCAAAGATTAGTATAAGGAATCTGGAGTCCTAGAAAATTAGGTGATGATACTCTGAGAGTAGACATAGTTTTCGCTCTTGGTTCCTGCGTATACATTTTGTGTGAAATTTTGAGAGTCACCAAATAAGGCAAATACGTGGACAGGGAGTTTTCATAAAACTAGGGTTAAGGTGGATGGTTACTACCATTCTTTACGGAATCGTCAGCTGAAGGAGGTTATTGATGTCAAGGTCAAAAATACGCCATCCTATCCATCTCTTCCGATGTCGTGAGTAGGCACTTCCACCAAATAAGTTACCCAATGTCTCTTGAGTACCACTAATCTCTAATAATGCCTCCTCAATAATGTTCATGGATGTGTACTAGTTGTGTATATGTTAAAAAAAAGAGAAAAAAATGATGAAAAAAAAAGAAAAACTAAAAAAGAGAAAAATTAGAAAGAAAAGAAAAAGCGAAGAAAAAAAGAGAGTGAATATTTAGTGTTTATTTCAGTTGCATTGAGGCAATACCACCAAATAAAATTGAGATCCACTAAATATGGCCTTAACCTATTTTCTGTGCTTCTGGCCACTCGAATACTGGTTGAGGAATTCTAACTTAGTGTTAGAGTTATAAGAACTCAATTAAAGTGTTAATGCCAAGTGTGACCACCAAATACAAGTCATATGTGTGAATTTGGTGAGATTGTGAGCTCTAAGAAAAAGAAAGAAAAGAAAAGAAAAAGAAAAGGAGAAAGAGAGAATGAATACAAAGGAACCACAAGAGAGCATAGTTTTTCTCATCTTTCTTTGACTTGAGTTACTTGATAATTCGGGAATCTAGATTCTAAAATACTAATCTCTATGTAGCACCAAGTGAGAGTGAGCCACCAAATAAACACCCGTACCCCTCAGAGATTCTCTACCTAAGCCTAAATCCGGGGTGAAATACATAGAAATTCTTGAATACCCTGAGGGAAGAAGTCCACCTATCCCGCTACAATTTTACTAGGGGTCAAGTATAGGCTTTAGAGGTGAATTAGTTTTTCACTCAAATCCCTTGCAAAAGCTACATAGCTACGCTTTCACGATTGTCTGGATTTCTAAAATAATAAGGAGAAAAATCTCTATGCATACACTTGATAAAATAATCAATCCCTTAAGGACCCTTCTGTGAATAATTTAGTCTTGCATTTGCTAGGGACTAGCAAGATTTAGGCATGAGGGTATGATTGCGTAGCAATCATAGGTCTTAATTGAACCAAATTAGGCTAGGACGTAGCATAAGTTTGGGTAATTCATGCATGCATAAGAATTATTTGCTTCTTTACTGCTTTCTTTTAGCTATGCATAAAATAATGCCATAATGTACTGATTAGGTGCATTATGACAAATACAGGTAATAAGCTTAACAAAAGATAGATTTGAAGCTTGATCTGAAAATGGAATAACTGGTGTTGCAGCAGGCTAGAGCGGAAGACTTAGATTAGATGTAGTAGATAATAATGTAAGGGAGTTAAGGTATGCTATTCTATTAAGTAGGAATAAAGTAGTAAATTATGAAGAACTTAGGACCATCCTAACCCTAGGACAGCCTAGAAGTATCCCCAAGCCTTAGCCACCCTTAGATTAGGTCACCACACACTAAAAAACCTTAAAACCCTAATTCCAACCTCTATCTAGACGTCCAGATGAGTTATAGGATGTCCAGAACCCTTAGCCAACTCCCGCACACCTTAAACCCACTTCTGCAGTGTTATTTGACATCCAGACTCTTGGTCAGAGGTCCAATTTTTGTAGAATACCCAAGACAGAACCTAGAATCCTTCTTGACTTTTATTAGACATCCAGAATTGAAATCTTGACTTCTGATTTTTGAGTATAAGTCGTCTGATACTATTATTGGACGTTTGGAACTGCTCTCCAGTTCTTGTTTTGAGATTCAAGCCTTGATCTTGGATCTTTTGCACCCTAAACCCAATTCTAATCCCCTAGGAACCTAAATTAAGGTACCCCAAACCTAGTACATCACCTCTAGACATCCTTAAGGTCCTAATTAGGTCTTCACTGAACCTAATTGACTTAGATCATAGTCAATTACCATTGTCTAGTCAATTGGACTCATAGGGTCCAATTGAGCTCAGATCTCAACACATACATGTCCAATTGGACTCAGTGAGAGTCCAATTGACCTAAGCCCAACCTAATTGAGTTAGTTCACTCTCAATTAGGTTCACGCTCATTCAATTAAACTTGTGTTAAGTTTAGTTGCAATTGTCCCTTAGCAATTAGGGTTTACAACCCTAATTTAAGACCTACACCAACCTAAACCCCTTAGCACCTAACCTATATCACTTAGACAGATAGGGCACGACCACACACACACACACACCCATTCACGCAGTCCCACACAACCTAGAGTATTCTAGGTTCTTCCAAAGGTGGCACCACTCTTGGTTGTCAAAATTAGCAACCAAGAGCCATTCAAATTGGAGATCCACAAATGGTGGATCTAAAAACTACCTCTCTCTCTCCTTGGATGGCCACTCTTGGAGCTCTCTATAGAGAGTTCTACACTTCTCTTGAGAGTCTCCCTTAGGTCTATAAAAAGACCTAAGGGGTGGCCATTTGCACACATCCACCTCTTGGCTTTATTCACTTCCATTTAGGTATGCTACATTCCACCTCCACGAGTTGCCTCACCATGGCCACAACCATCTCCATGCCAGGATGCTGGATCACCTCTCCAACCCCTCTCCAAGGGCCGGCTTAAGCACCATTGGCCACCCCTCCTTCTCCTCTCAACCACTCAAAGGTCATCGGAGACCACCTCCGAATGCCCTTATTTCTCCTAGATTAGTAGCTTAGTTCTTCATAGTTACATGCTTTTATTACTGCTTAGTAGTGTAGCTCTTTATTCTCCCCCAATGATGCATGCAAAATCCTCCCATAGATTCATGTATGCAATCATTTTCTATTAGTTAGATTTATGTTTTCAAGCTTTCCTTTATAAGCTTTCCTCTAGTTCCATGTTGCAAACACCCTCCTGAATGAATGAAAGAAATTTTTTTATATATATATCTTTTTGTTGAGAATCACCATGAGCTTATTGATTGCAATATATTTTGTGTGATGAAAGTTTCCTGCTTTTAGTTATTATCCATTGCAACCAGCATGTCGGTACCAGAAAATATTTAGGATTTAACTATTAGTGCATTTTCCGTAAACAGCCACCACAAGACTAGAATTGTGCGTACTGAAACTCACACTTTCACATTCGTCATCTACCGAACACATGCGCACGTAATCAGAGTTCATAATGAAAGTGGCAGAACATTGATCCGACGATTAGAAACCGGTGTGCGATTTTAAACACATAGAGCAAAAAAGATTGGTTTCAGATTTGCATAAACACCCCCTAGAGATGAATGATTGAGACTCAAGTGTCGTTATCTTTACAAAATCTTTTTTTCTTTACGAACGTTTTAGCGTGACTATACTATGATTTTCGATGATTTTAAAATACACGAAAAAGGCCTCTGTCAGTGTGCTCTAAATAGAAGAGATGAGGGACTAGATGTGATGTTGACCCAATCAAGGCACCTAAAGATTTTTGGATGACTATAGAGGTTCGGTGTGGATGATACCCCTGGATCAAAAAGTTGTCCATGTGAGAATTACCTAGGCAGCTAGGAAGGGAGAGTCCTGCAAAGACCCCTACACGGTAGAGTGCCCCCATGGGTTGTAGGGTTTCCCCCTCTCGACCTTCCTTGTCACTGAGGGTCCAGGTAGACCAGAATGGATAACTTGACCTCTTAAGTCTACCAGTTTTGTGTCCTAATTTGTCCCTTGGATTTCAATTGAATTAGTAATTGATTAGACTTGTGACCTAATTTGAAGGTTGGTTGGCCTACAATGTAGTCCAACTTTACCTGAGCTAACCTAAAGATGGCAGAATGAACTCCTAGGTTAAGACCTAGAAATCATACTGATTTGACTCCTAGGTTATTACATCCAAAAATTTTAAGGTTCCAGTCATTTTAGAGCCTGATTTTAGGGTTTTCTTAATTAGCTCTTTTCAATCAAGGGCTTGGGTAGCAAAAAATGTGGGTGGGTTTGTTTCCTTTTGTGCAGGCAAGTGTGACTAGCACTCCAAAGCTCAAATAATTGAAACCCTAATTGGCTTTATTTCCAAGTCCAGTTTGATCTTAAAGAAATTATTCTCCTTGGACTTCAAACAAGAAGTGCGTAGTCCAAGGAGATTATAAATTAAGCGCAATCCCTAATAGGAACAAGAATTTTGGGGTAGGATCCCTAAACAGAATTGCTTCAACTTCAATGAGATTTGAAAAAAATTTTGCAACTCTGGAAACTTGCCTTTTAAATGATAATTACTATGAAAAATAAGGCAAGTGATTCCTAATTGATTGTTTTCCTTTTTATCTTCCCATGATTAGGAGGTCGATTAAGGAAGAATAGAGAAGTTACCTGCCCTGGAGTCATTGATTTGTGGGGAAGATCTCGTGAAGTACCTCGCAAAATCACAGGAAAGCAAATAGGGTAAGTTAGTGCTCAAATAAAATCAAATAATGCAAAGAATAGTGGTGAATTGTGCGTTTCTCATCGGTAATGGCGCCAAAATGTTGAGAGCGTTGATTCGATGTTTAAGAGTGTTGCATTGTAGTACAGCTGAAATAGCATTTAAAACAAGTACAATTTTATTACTCGAATATATTCCGAGGTCGAACACAGGGAGCAAATGGAATTCACACAGTAAACTTGGCAATTAATGTAATTTGAACACAAAAAACTAATCATGAATGTAGAGCATATGAGTATGTCAAGAGTAAAAAGAATTGTAGATCAGATAATAGTTACTCAAATTAAGTAAAGAAGAAAATATAAATTCACATGTCTGATTGCAAAATCAGACATCTTAAATGATTCTGGCTACAGTGCTTTTCCTTCTTTTCTTCATATCTCTTTTTCTGATTTCTCTTTTCTTCTTCTTCTTCTTCTTCTTTTGCCTTTGCGAGTCCTCTTCTTCTTTCTCTTCTTTCTTTCCTTAGCTTTCTCTGTCTTCTCCTTCCTTCTTCTATTTCTCTGTCTTTGGCCTTCTCTTCCTCTTTTTCACTTTCTCTACCTTTGTCTTTCTTCTTCTTTGCTTTACCTTAAGCACTGCGATGCTCCTCTCCTTCTTCAGCTTCTTCCTCCTCTATCTTCTTCCTTCTTGCTTTTCTACCTGACCTCCTCTTTTTCCTTTAGCCCTGCAGCACCCTCTGAATTCGACTAAGTGTCGACGGAAAACTGACGTGCTCTTGTGCGTGTGTGTTAAGAGGTGTCATTATAGTCGCACTTGATACGTCGATTTTAAAAGAAGTAAACGGAGGTGAGTCCGAGTGTCGGTCTCAGGGAGGCATGGAAATCGGATTTTGTTTATCACTTATTGTCATGAAAAAGGTGGAGTTTTGCTTGTGAAAGAGACAGTTTTGAAAAGCGAGAGTGAGAGATAGAATTTAGGGTTAGAAAGCTCTTGGTTTTGATCATGCACTTTGAACAGAAATTAAAATGGCGATTGAACGAAAATAATTTCATTAAACATGCATTCATAGTTCATAGCTTACAACATTAAATACATGCTTTAACAAAAGTAAATGAAAGCTGAAAAGAGAGAGAGAGAGATGGAGAGAGAGTGGAGAGCGACGAGGCAGCCACGGCGGTGGAGGAGGCTCCGTCGGCGGCTCATCATCTCCGGCGACTACAAGAGTGCCTAAAGCTAGCTAAGAGAGGAGTGGAGTAGTTGCAAGTGGGAGAGTATGCCTTGAATGGTGGTAGAAGGGGGTTTCAATAGAGTTAAGGGCTTCCTAAAAGAAGAATGGGTTTTAGCGACATCCAGAGCGTCTCTAAAACCACTTCCACAAACGTCAGTGAAGCCCTCCTGCCGCCGGTCAGCTGCCCGCCCCTGTCTTCCTCTTTGCGCGATCCGTGGCCGCTGAATGAGAGCCGTCCGATCGAAGATCGGACGGCTGAGAGCCTTCTGCGCCTGCGCTGAGATCGCTCCTTGGGCACGCGTGCGCGCGCACGTTTTCGCCTGGCGTATGCGCGTGCGTAGGCACTGGTGGGCTGTCGTCGCGCCGCGTGGCGAGATCCTAGCCACCCGCTGCTGATCGGGCGGCCCAATTTTTCCGCGCCTTCCACTTGCCTTCAAAATCCGCTCCGCGCGGCTCGAACGAGCGTCGCGGCGATGCGGGCGTGCGCGCTAACCGTTGCGCCACGCCCGTGCTTTGTTGAGATGACCGCTGGCGAGCACGAGGATCTCGGCCGTTCGATCGAAGATCGACGGCCGAGATTTGTCCTTGGTCGGCTGAGGGTGTGCGTGCGGTGGGGGCGTGCTGACGTGACGCTCTCTGGGCCGTTGATCTCCATATCAATGGTCAGAATTTCTTAGGCCCATTGTGGGAGCTCCGGATGTCGGATTTGGCCGATCTTGAGTCCGTTGGACTCCGTTCGTCGTTCTGAATCCATCCGTGTGGTCCGATTGGTCATCTGAGGCCTGCTTTGACAAATGCTTGACACAAATGGCCATTAATATAGTTTATAAGAAATTTTGGTACTTGATGCATGTAATGCTCCTATTCTACTTATGTTGTGCTTTTTATTCTAAAGATGGGCCATATTCAACCTAATTATTACCCCCTTGTGTGGTGTTATCACAAACTCCTCAAAGCAATACCCCCCTTCCCCTGCGTAGCTCTCCTCTCTTTTCTATTTCAGCTTTACTATCCCAAAGCCTTTACTGGTTCGAGTAATCGAACCTAACGTAGACCCGGGTCCAAGCCTACCAGCGTGTGTGATGAGCGAGGAGTGGATATGTCGAGTAGTCAGGTCATGGCCAGATCCGCGAGTTATATCACGGATGAGTTCATGAGAGGGGGGAGGAGGACCTCACCCTCAGTGTTGGAGGCGGAGAGCCTCTAACGCTTTTTCCCTTTATGAGTACACAGGAAACTTTCCACTTCCGAGGTGGGACTAAATGTCCTAACTCCCTTCGCACGTCTGCCACAGAGTGTGCTTGGTGAAATTAAAGGGCTGCAGCTGCTGGAGTCTTCGTGCGAGGGCTTGGACGCGTGCATGAGAGGATTTCGCATAGCCTGGGGCGATCTCCTGGAGCAGATCGAGGCCTGGAGTGGCTCGAAGCTTGCTTCAAGCTCAGCAACAATGGTGTAAGGCGTTCTGAACCTGAAATCAATAGCACGTCCTTGCGGCCATGTCAAATCACTCAGGGAGCATCGTCGCAGCATGATAGATGTGATGGGAGTGGGTTTTTTGGCATGTGGGTGGTTGTGGTGGTCTGTCTAAGGCTTACTGTGGGCATGTGAGTGGGTGTGTTCGGTGGGATGTTTGGGTGGCCGATGGAGGGATTGGAGTGAGGGGATGTGATTAGGGAGTCGAGGTGGAGATCGTAGGGTGGTTGGCGAGGTGTATGGAGGTGCGGAGCGATGGGAGCACCTTGTTGGAGGTATCGCTAGAGGTAGAGATGGTGACGGTGGTCAGTGCCGTCGGTGGGTTGTTTAGGGAAATAGAGAGAGGGAAAGAAAGTAAGAGAGAGGGGACCTAAGAGTCTACTCTAAGGGATGAAAAGGGGTAGAGAACCTATGCCGGTGTGATTGCTGGACGTGGGGAAGATGAATACCTCCGTAGATGAGGTGGTGACGAAGTCGGGGTAGAGGCGACGTCGGCCGGTGTTGCGCGACACGGACGACTATGGTAGAGTTAGCCCGACCACTAGTATTGTGGTTGGGCGATGAGAGAGTGAGGGAGAAGCTACTGGAGCTTGTAGAGATTGTGACCAGCGAGGGAGAGAGGCATGTAGGGAGAGCCAACCTAAATTCAAGCTTCGGAGTTCAGGTTTGATCTAAGGCTGCTTAAATAGGTCTCTGGAGAGGGATTTGTGCTTGGAAGCCAAGCTTCCAAGCAAGGCAAGCTTGCCAGAGTTGGAAGCTTCAAGAGACCCAAATCTCTCATGCATTCACATGAGAGATTGGGAAACAATCAGGGCTCACTAATAGGTTCAAATTGACAGGAATTACTCAGAGAGTCTTCCGTCCAATTTTGGAAGGGATTCTTTGAGCAATCAAGGAGAAACCTCCTTTCAAAGCTCACTGGAGTAGGATTCCTCTGCTATAATTGCAGAGGGACCTTTTTGTGAATAAGATAGGAAAGTTGGGGGGTGAATTGTAAGGGTTTTTGAAAGTTAGAGGTAGAAATGTAATCAGACAGGACCCTTTTGTGAAGTAGGTCAAGATGAATTCCCCTTAGGTCCAAATTTTGGTACAAACCTAATTTGGACCTAAGGAATCCAATGGTGAAGTTGGATTTTGGGTTTGACCATGCTTGACTGGGAAATTTTTTTGAGAACCCAAATTAGGGCAAATATCTATCTGAGACCCCATTCTTGGTCAAGATGGGTTCCAATGGCCAACTTGAAGGTACCAAACCCTAGACGATATTTTTCTATGCTTTTTAGAGGGTTTAAGTGAATTTTATTCTGACCAGAACCTTGGTTTAATCAAATGGATCTGTTTTATGGTTTCAAGAAGTCATTTAATTCACAAGATACACACAAACCCTTTTCTGTCAAATCCAACCCACTTGTTATCTTATTAAGATCATTTGACCTTTGTTTAGCCCTTGGGAAAACCCATGCTTGTACTGAATTGGTAAAATTGCCATTTTAACCCTAGTTTCTTATTTTACTCTTAGTGAATTATGACCTTCAAGCGACTATGTAGGAGCATTTATTCTTTTCATTGGGTCAAAATGAGCTAGTTAGGGCTCATGATAGTGTTCCCATCAGTCTTTCCGAACAAAAACTCATGCATTTCTTTGATGAATCATTCTTTGCCGATGTTCCTAGAGTATACTCTGATGTTAATTGTCTATTCTTTGCTAATCTCCAAGAATAAGAAAACCGAGGTCGCCTTGTCTTAACAACAAATGTTTTTTGTCAAAAACTCACCATCACATCGAAATTCTTGTCAACCATCACTAAATGTCCTAATGAAGGTCATGCATTTAACACACTTAAGGAGCAATATCCTACTCATAAAATCCATGAAACTTTCTTGCTCCCTAACTACCAGGGCAAAGCATTGGTTGCCCCAAATATGACCCTTTTTATTCGCGTCCTTTTTCGTATCTTAGCATGGAACTTAAGGGCTAAAAATTTATGATTTCACAAAATACTTGTTGATATTTTACCCTGAATTTATGCTATCTTTATGAGCTTCCCAGTCAATTGGAACACAGTTTTCATTCACTTTCTTAGACCCCATTACCATGCATCAGCTTTACCATTGGATATTTTCGTGTCACACATTCTTCATAAAAATGAAATTGACCTTTCTAATTTTACTCCTCTCAAAAAAGTGGTCTATTTCAAATGGTCCACTCTTTGAAAAATGGGAGTGAAACCTGCTAGAGAGGAATCCTCTAGTGATGATGAAGTTGATCCAAATGCTCAATCTTCTTCTCATCCACCTCCTGAATCATATTTGATGAGACCGCATTTGTGGGCTAATAGAATGCATAAATACCTAGATATTAGAAGGATTTCTACTTGTACATAGAATATTTAGAATTCTAAATAGATTACTTTATAAGTATGATGGCATGCTTGTTTTATACATCACATTCACATGAAATAGAAGGAAATATAAATTATGGTGGCATGTATGCATTATACACATCATTTTGGAATAAATAACCCATGTTCTTTTTATTTTATTTCATTTTAATTTTTTGCCCCACAGAGCAAACCGTTGACTCTGCTAACCGTGCCTCATCTCTTCAACCACCCCAACCACTCACGATGTTCGCTGAGTGGTTGGAGAAATTGACGGCCAAAGCAAAACAAACAAGAGATGTTTAAAACAAAGGCTGGAGAGATGATCATGATCTTCCCCCCTGCAGGGATATCCTCGATCGTCACCACTGTGACTGGAGTGTGCACTGTGCAACATGTGCGCACTGTGGCCTTCAAAAGAGAGCTTCAACATTGTGGCCACCTCTTCATCCTCCTAGGCGGCAGTGAGTGTGGTGACAACTGCTCGCCGGTGCCTTCATCATGCCATCCCACCACAGTTGCGCACGCGCGTGCCCCCTTCACTGCATAGCCACACCACACGCGCGCTGCACGCAACCGTCCACAATCACCGTAGCCCTCACCACATGTAGCCACAGTAGTAGCAGACCCACCGTGCGCAGCGCCCTCACCACCAGCCACAGCATTCAACGCGCGTGCCCCCTTCACCGAGCAATTGCAACAGCAAGCACATGCTGGCCGCACGTTCAGCAGCACTACGCATGCACAACCAGCCCCGCACGCACTGTGTGCACGGCCTCCCGCTCCCTTATGCATGCGCCATTGCTCGGCCACGTGAGGCCACGGCAACGACAATAGCTCCTCCTCCTCTCCACGCACTGTTCATCTTCTCCGGAAGAATCCATCAACAACCGTGCGCCCGTCCTCATAGCCGCCTCATCCAGCCTCGAAGCTTCTCACCATTGACGCCAACAATCTCGCCTTAATCCTCTGACCACCCTTGGCCGCTCGCAGCGACACCTACCATCGCCGTTCATCGCCAACAGACCTCCCCGTCGACGAGCATCGTCTCCTCCGGCCAGCCGCCACCGACCTCCTCGCGATGCGTCGCTGCCACCATCGTGAAGCACTAGTCGAGGTGCACCATTCTGTTGACTCTCACAGCCATCCACTCCCGGCCCTTCACGCAAGGAGGAGAGAGGAGAAATCCTCTATTTCTCTTCCAATTGAAAATTACCACTTTTTCCATTACAGGTATACTATTCACTTATTTGCTAAAAAAATTATTGAGGCAAATTTGCATAGCCATCATTCTACTTAAACAAAATTGCTTGCAGATGAATATTTCTCAAGAATGATTTAATGCATGTAATATATATATTATGGTGAACAAGCTATATTCTAGAAATTAGTAGTTACAGTGTTTACCAGTATCAAGATCATTATTTTACATGATATTATATAATGGTGATTTTGCAAATGCACACCTGTATTCTTGGTTAATTATTTAAAGAAAGAAATTATGTTGAAAACACATAGACCAGTTAGTATGCATACACATTGAGATTTCCTGAACAAATATGGCATTCAATAGGCTAATTCCCCCCTGTGGAGATGACCAAACTATTTTTGTGGTTAGATTCTGAGAATTAAAATGTTTTGAAAAGTGATTTTCTACCACGCATCGAACTATAACGACACGACATTTTATGTTAAAGTTTCTATCAAAAATGAAGATCGCTCTTTCAAATGTCGCCGCTACCGGGAAGGAAACATGCCTATTAATTCTTTCTGGAATTTTTTGTTATTTTTATGCTATTTTGAAAGCTTTTATGAATTTCTAACTGTGGATCTTCTATGCAAAAACATGTGACAAACTTTGCGGGTGTGCACGGCGGAGATGATATTCTTGGTGGACCTTGATGCCACCTAGAGGGCAGCAACAGGAGCAAGTGGGCCTTGATCCCACAATGTGAAAGGAGGATTGGTGACTGGAGATTTGTTTATACTTAGATTAGGCTAAATAGACCTTAGACATTTAGTTTTTGTCTTGTGGATCCTTGTTGGGTATTTTCGGGAGCGTGTTCCAATTTTATTTAGATTATAGGATTATTCGAATTGTTTGAACTGCATGTTGGTTAGTTAGTTAGATTAGGTTTGTTTGCTTATTATTATTAAAAAATATATATATTCGAACTGCTTTCTAGAAGTTGCATATCTATAGGGCAACCATCTAGGATTGAATGAGCAGCATCTACCTTTTCTTTTTGCATTGTAAACATCCTGCATTGAAGAGAGCTGGAGTAAGGTATGCCTTTTCTTATGCACTAGTTATTTGCACATGCATTGCATTTGGACTTAATTAAAGAAGACCATTTAAGCTGATTTGAAAATATTAACCAAGTGGTCACATTATTTCTTGAAAAGAAAGAAAAATATACAGGAAGTGTTTGAATAACGTGACTGTGATTTTCAAAAGGAAAAATCACTTTTCACAGTGTGATACATACTTCCTACACTGAGCACGCACTATAGGCACTGCACTAGGACTTGGACCCTTAAGGCTATAGGCACTGATCTCTTTATCAGTGCAGACCCTCCTAACATGCTTTGTGGTGGTGGTACTATCTTTTGACCAAGTGTTTTGATACTTCATGTAGGGGGACACCCCTTAAAGGAACAAAAGGGTAGTTAAGGGGCATCGCATACGCATCACCATAAAGGAAGGGTTCTCCATACTTGCAACCCTTTGTTCATCCTTGGAGTAACTTCTCACTTGATCACCTAGGTGTATCATCTAAGCAAAGTATAGGTCATAAGGCACTCGAAGGTCAATTTAGGGTGAGTAATTGCTTGACAACTTGATTGATCACCCAAAAAGGACTAAAAGTAACCTCAACCTTCTTAACAGTCATTGACCAGAAATTTCAAGTGCCTCATTTCCCTTATACCACTTACGTGGGAACGGAGAAACATGGCCTTGACTATATTTTGCCAAGCTGAAGAGATTGGAAGAGGACTTAAAGAATTTTAAATCAACAAAAGACCTCTTGCCTTGTGTTTGCTTGGTGTGTGCATAATAAAGATCTCTAGGAAGTTTTCTGTTTCAATCTATCTAAGTCCTAAGAGAGTTAAAACATTTAATTAAAAGAAATGGACTATCCTTACTCGTATCATTTTAACCAGGATCCCATGCCTTGAGCGTATGCATCCTTTGATGGGTATAGTGATAATTCATGGGATCATTCTTATTCTTATCTTGGGAGCACTGGCCCGATAGCTCCCACTTTTGAGCAGAGACTATGGGAGGGATTTTCCAACCCTGGAATCCTTATGCAAACACCCAACCCTCACACCCTTCATGATTTTTCGTATCGAGGTTGGACCGATACCCCTAGGCCACCAGAGCCTGAAATTGACTATCCTTCCCAACCTGATAGTAGCAGCCTCTCCTCTTTTATGAAAGAAATGCAAAAACAACAACAGGAAATGATGGAATCTATGGGAGAGATGTTGAGGAATAATCAACAATTAAATAAAGAAGTAAGGTAACTTAGCTATGCTGTTCCAAGTAATTCTGATCCCTACCCATGCGACCATGATCATGAAAATAATTCTAAGGAAACCAATGACAATAGGGATCCAGTTTTACATAGTTATCACTTAGACTCTCCCAATGAGACAAGGCCACTAGAAGAGAACGATCCTAGTGATTATCCACCCAAGCTATGTTGGAGTCAAAAGGAAGGGAAGATGGTACCTCTTGAGGATCTTGACCCCAATGACAGTATTCTCCTTACCCCTACTAACCCGGGTGAAGGTTGTATTGTTCCTATTACTTCCCCTATTTGGTAGAATCCCATTCTACCCTTAGTGAGCCTAATCCTGACCCTCCACTTAGGGAATCAACACCTACCATTTAGCATCCTGATGATTTAAATGCACCCAATGAAGGTGACCCTAAGGGAATGGAGGATGAATTAGATCAATTTTGGTCTCAAGGATATAAAGAGTATTTCAGAGGACGAGGATGCCCCAATGGAGGAACCCAGACTGAAAATTTGGAGTGAATCACAGAGGGATTATTTGTTATTTGAGGACTTACCCCCCAAGGATATAAATAATATGGTGAAATCCAAATTCCTCCCTTCTTTTGAGAGTCATCCTCCATCAAACCAGGAGTTGATAATAGAGGAGGGCAAACATAGTAGTTAGAAGCCTAGGGGAGACTCTCGGGGACAAAACATGTCAATTGAGGATTTATGCCTTGAGAAGAACAAAGAATTGCGTGATATATGCTTACTTCAAAACATTAAGATGGATCCTCTGTTAGAAATAATTGATGATATTGAAGCAACTCCTTTCTTTACTAATGAATCACATATACACCCCCATAAAAATTTGAGTGAACCAAAAGAATTCGGGGATGAGATTAATGATAATGATTCTGTTGCTTTGACCCTGCCATCAAAGGAATTTAATTTGGAGTCCACCATTGATTCACATATTCTGGAAAGTGAAAATATGACTCCGATAATTAATAATAGGTAGGGTGACTTAAATTTTTTTGCAATAATTGTTAGGGAGAATACACAATCTGAATTGTTGTTGGAGTTGGACTTGACACCAACTAAGCCCTCCTTGGACTTAACCATTATTACCCAACACCACAAACAACCCTTACACTCCTTAACCAATCCATGGCTTAGATCTCTGCTCATGTACATTCTTTCTGGACAACATATCTGGCCAATACATCCTCGGGTAGAATGGCAAGTGTGGATTGATGCTTGTACTTTTAGTCTCGCCATTCAAGGGTGTGAAATAATAATGTTTTTATCTTTTGAAACCCATCCTGCTTTGAAGCATCCTTGTTATCCTCCACTTATTCCATTTCGAGAGTCCCTTTTCATATTCCTTTTGTTATTCCTAGACCTCCCAAGGTAGCCAATGAGGTTCTCTACTTTCATGTCTTCAGGCGAGCATTTGGAATCACGTTGCATCATCAGCTCATCAGCATCCGTGGCTACCTATTTTCTAGGTCTGCGTTGTTACGCATATTTTTAGGGCCTAGCTTTTTCTATCTGGAGCCAGACTTATAGGTTCCCTATAAGTCTGGCTGCTGACAGAAAATGCAGCGCTTGTTGGGAGGCAACCCAGCTTTCTGAATAACACCGTCATCAGGTGATTTCCTTCCTTTCTCCCCTTGTTTTAATTTTACAATGAGGACATTATAGGATTTAGGCATGGGGGGATGCATTTTCCATTTTAGGCAGTATTCATGCATTTAGGTTAGGTGCATTAACATATAAAAGAAATTTAAGCTGAATTGGTTAGTCCCTACAAAATCATTTTTGTCATGGTGGTGTCATTAAAGATTTTTGTTAAAATTGTTTCTTAAGTTTAGAATCCAATACATTTACTTCACTTGCACGTAGATTGGGTAATGGATCTTTGAAGAAAACTAATAAGTATTTTTAGTCTACTGAACCCTTGGACAGTTAATAGGGAGTCAGGCATACTATCTTTTAGTAGATCCACCTCATATTTGTGAGAAGAAACTAGAGAGATTACTGGTGTGCTAAGTCTAGTGCAAGGACTCTTAAGTTTTGGACAAGTAGATGATGATACTTCAGAGTTAAACATAGTTTTCACTCTCTGTTCCTATGTGCGTACATTGTGTGAATTCCTAAGAGTCACCAAATAAGGCAGATACATAGAGATTGAGTCTTAATAAAGCTATGACTATGGTGGATGGTTACGACCGTCCTTCATAGAAGAGGACTCTATGAAGGACGGTCGTAGTGTCAAAGGTCATAAATACTCTTGTCTTATTCATTCCTTCCCAGTGCCAAGACTAGTCACTTCCACCAAATAAGCCACACAATATCTTCTTGACCATCATTACCCCTAATAATGCCTCATAAATAAAAGTCTGCATCATGTTATGTCGATTTATAAAGAAAGAAAAAGAAAAAAAAAGAGAAACAATTATATATATATAAAGAAGAAAAAGAGAAAAGGGAGAAAGAAAGGAAAAAGAAAAGAGTACAAGTTTACAGTTTTATCTTCGTGACGATACTTTTGAGGCAACAAAAACACCCATCGCAATCCACCAAATATGACCCATACCTACCTTTCAGTATTTCTGATCGCCCGAATACTGGCTGAGGACTCTAACTTAGTTGTAGAGTTTTTAGGACTTTAATTGAAGTGTGAATGCCATGTGAGGCCACCAAATAGTAAGTACATTTACTTAATCTGGTGAGACTTGTGATCTCAGAAAGAAAAGAAGGAAAAGAGTGAGCACAGTTATTTAGCCTCTCTCCAAGTTGACTTGTTTAATAGTCTAGAGATCTAGAGTCTATAGTACTAGATTACATGTAGCACCAAATGAGTGTGTGCCACCAAATACAAATCCATTCAACTCAATATCTCCTACCTAAGCCAAAAAGCCGAGGTCAAATTACAGATTATCTGCTTTATCCCCGAGGGAAGTAGTTGCCTATCCCGATAGAAATATTTACCAAGGGATAAGTACGAACTACAAATGTAAGTTGGTTATTTCACTTGGATCTGTTACCTAGGCTATTATTATTATCACTTCACATTTGTCTGGATCTTTAAATTTGTGGAATAAAGAAAGAAGAATTCCTTTGATTACTTCCATTATTTTCACTTTTGCTCGGGACTAGCAACAACTAGGCATGAGGGCATTTGATGAGATCGCATTTGTGGGCTAATCGAATGCATAAATACCTAGATATTAGAAGGATTTCTACTTGTACATAGCATACTTAGATTTATAAATAGATTAGTTTATAAATATGATGGCATGCTTGTTTTATATGTCACATTCACATGTAATAGAAGGAAATATAAATTATGGTGGCATGTATGCATTATATGCATCATTATGAAATAACTTTGTAAATATCCCATTTTCTTTTTATTTTATTTTATTTTTCTCCCCCGCAGAGTAAACCGTCGACTCCACCAACCGTGCCTCATCTCTTCAACCACCCCAACCACTCACGATGTTCACTGGGTGGTTGGAGAAATCGACGGCCAAAGCAAAACAAATGAGGGATGTTTAAAATGAAGGCTGAAGAGATGATCATGATCTTCCACCCTTGCGGGGATATCCTCGATCGCCACCACCGTGACAGGAGCGTGCACCGTGCAACATGCATGCACTATGGCCATCAAAAGAGAGCTTCAACATTGCGACCACCTCTTCATCCTCTTAGGTGGTAGTGAGCATGGTGACAGCCACTCGCTGCTGCCTTCACCGTGCCATCCTGCCACAGCAGTGCATGTGCACACCCTCTTCACCACGCAGCCACACCACATGCATGCTGCATGCAACCATCCACAATCACCGTAGCCCTCACCACATGCAGCAACAACAGTAGCAGACCCACTGCGTGTTCCCTCACCATGCGCAGCGCCCTCACCACCAGCTGCTACCTTCAACACGCGTGCCCCCTTCATCGCACAATTACACCAGTAAGCATGCACTAGCCTCACGTTCAGCAGTGCCGTGTGTGCCATCGTCTGCCTTTGTGCGCATGCCATCGCGCAGCCACGTGCTGCCACAGCAATGGTAGCAGCTCCTCCTCTCCACACACTGTTCATCTTCTCTAGAGGAACCCATCAGCGACCGTGAACCCCTCCTCGCAGTTGCCTCGTTTGGCCTCGACGCTTCGCACCATTGTCGCTAACAATCTTGCCTTGATCCTCTGACCACCCTCGGCCGCACACAGCGACACCTACCGTCGTCGTTCACTACCAACAGACCTCCTCGCCGGAGAGCTTCATCTCCTCCGGTCGGCCGCCACCGACCTCCTCACGATGCGCCGTTGCCACCATCGTGAAGCACTCGTCGAGGTGCACCATTCGGTCGACTCTCGTAGCCATCCACTCCTGGCCCTTCACGCAAGGAGAGAGGAGAAATCCTCTATTTCTCCTCCAATTAAAAATTACCACTTTTGCCATTGCGGGTGTACTATTCACTTATTTACTGAATAAATTATTAAGGAAAATTTGCGTAGCCATCCTTCTACTTAATCAAAATCGCTTGCAGATGAATATTTCTCAAGAATGATTTAATGCATGTAATATATATATTATGGTGAACAAGCTATATTCTAGAAATTAGTAGTTACGATGTTTACCAGTATCAAGATCATTATTTTACATAATATTACATAGTGGTGATTTTGCAAATGCACACCTGTATTCTTGATTAATTATTTAAAGTAAGAAATTATGTTGAAAACACATGGACCAGTTAGTATGCATACACATTGAGATTTCCTGAACAAATAAGACATTCAATAGGCTAATTCCTCCCTGTGGAGATGACCAAACTATTTTCGTGGTTAGATTTTGAGAATTAAAATGTTTTGAAAGCGATTTTCTACCACACAATGAACTATAATGACACAACATTTTATGTTAAAGGTTTTATCGAAAATGAAGATCGCGCTTTCAATTTTCCATTTTCACTCCTATAACCTACCCATATCTAGAAGCTGAAACACCTTGGGTAAATCTATATAATGTGTTTGGAACTGATCCTAATTTGATAAATACCTTCAATTACATTGGTCAAATTTTAAGCAATATGAATTTTGCCTTCCGTCACATGGAACGCAAATTCCATAACCTTTCTCTTTCTTTTGAGTCCTCCCATTCACTTCTTGCACTCAACATCCTAAATAAAGGAAGCGGACTCAACTGAAAGCACCTCAAGAATAGAGTGAAAGAAGGCAAAAGCACTTTCAAGATCCATCTCCTGTTTATCAATGGCGGAAGAAGAACCTGTTCATCATGATGATGAAGAAGACGAAGACACTGAAGATGACAAAGAAGTTTCATATGAGGATAGTGATGATGGAGATGAAGATGATGGCAACAATGATGATGATGATGGTGGTGGTGGACATGTGCAAAAGCTTATTAGAAAGTATCCTAAAAAGTAGTTTAGTTTTCATTTTGTTGCTTGTTAAATTTGTATGACTCTTCAGACCATTATGTGCTTTATCTTTATGAACTTTATCATGTTATGAAGGTTGAATAGACTTGTTTATTCATGTATCATGCTTTGTTTGCTTGTGTCTAATATATCATGTTTTACTTTCAAAATTCAAATTTTTTGCTAATCTTTTTGCTTGCTTGACAAAAAGAGGGAGAAATGATTGAATACTTCATATTTAAAATAAGGAGAGCTTAGTTTGAGGGGGAAGTTTTTCACTTCTTGTGGAGTTTTTTATTCTTCTCTTATTTGGTCTCTATTTATTTTTAATGTGAGTATCTTGTTCATTTTGTCAACACAAAAAGGGGGAGATTGTTGGAACCTAGTTCCATCCCTCTTCTGTGTTTTGGTGTTAACAAAACTGTTTTAAAATCTAATGTGTTTATGAAGTATTGCAGGTCAAAAGAATATGTGGATGCAAGCAACAAGATAACATATGAAGGAAGAAGACTAGAAGACTATAGTTTTTGTTGTATTAATTGTATTTTAAAATCTTTGTATTTCTCCTAACAAGTAAACATAATCTAGGAGTTAAAATCAAAGTAGAGATAATTAGGGTTTAGATTATCATTCATTCACTCACTTCAAAAGTCAAAATCGATTCTTCCAAAATAATGTCGTTTAGAGGAGATGGGATAACTCTTAAAATTAACTTACACTTATAATATTTGGTACTTGTAGCAAGTACCAGTACTGGTTATAAGTACTGGTACATGCTAGGCACAGGTTTAGGCCTCTATCACAAACTGTGAACAACAAGTACTGATACTCATCGTAAGTACTGGTACCAAGTGGTCACAGTTTGTGCACTTGGTTTTGCCTAGACCTTACAAGTACTGGTACTAATCACTAGCACCGGTACATGTAGGTCACTAGACCCAAATTTTTGAGTCATAAGTACCAGTACTCATCATGAGTACCGATACCTAGTGACTTAGTTGGGCTAACTGTAGGCAGTCAGTACCGGTACCAACTAACCGTTGAGACCAATTTGAACGGCTATTTTGCAATTAAACCTATTTCTAACCTTCCCAAATTGCCCCTAACAGCTAGTAATCGTTGGGAAGGTGTTTAGTGGCATATATAAGCACTCTTTGAGTGTCTTTTGCACACAACCAAGAAGCCAAAATTCTATCCTTACCTACACTTTCAATGCTCAATTTACTAGCTACAAAGGAGCTTGATTTGTTGTATTCCTCTCAAGGCCACTCTCCATTTGCAACAAGTCATCAAAGGCGATCGTGTTCCTCCTTGATAAATCATTTGTTTTATGCCTTAGTATTCTCGTTAGATTAATTTACATACTCTTATTAAGCAATATACTTGTTGGAGACTTAGGGATTAGTTGTAAGCTTTTATTTGCATTTTGCTTAGACCTGTATCTTTATTTCCTTTTAATATCCTGTAATTGGGTTGAGGTAACCCATTAATTACCTTAGGTATTAGTAAATTGATTCCCTCTGATTTGAGGGAATCGGGTTAAAAATCCTAAGTCGGGAGACCTAGGTAGTGGAGTACCCAAGTGAGGGGAACCACTATATATCTTGTGCATTTTTGTGGTTTGCTTTGTCTTGCAATTTTTTTATCTACCACACTATTCATCCCCCCTTCTGGTGTGCTTGTGATTTATAGATCCTACATTTACATGTGCTGAGTTTAGTGCCTTCAGCTTGCCGATGTTTGGCCCGCAGTGGTTATGGCAAGGTAAGAGCAACCTTGTCCGAGATGGGTTCAGGGAGCATATGGTCAAAAAAGGGTTTGAGATGCTATCTGTTGACCTGAAAGGTGTTACCCATCTTTGGGTCATAGATTTCGACGGCCCCATTAGGGAAAATCCACTCAATAACGAATGGGCCATCCCACTTAGACCTGAGTTTGCTGGGGAAAAGCTTCAATCAAGAATCGAAAAGTCAGACCTTCTGGTTCAGCTCAAAGCTCTTACATGAAATCATCTAGTCATGGAGAGATTTTGTCCTTGCCTTATAGACTATCATTTTCATAAGCATCATTCCTAGCTCCTCCAACTTAGATAGCTAGAGTTTCCTGGTTTTCCTGGCCAACACTAGGTCAAAATTACATTTCCTGATGGCCTAAAATGCCTACTGTTAAAGTTCTATAGGTAAGTGACATGCCTTACCAAACACCAGACGAAACAGACATACTGATAGGTCTTTTGTACGCTGTATGGTAGGCCCAAAAAGCATTATCTAGCTTTTGGGTCCAATCCTTCCTATCAAGCCTAACGATTTTCTACAAATTGTTTTTGATCTCCCGATTGGAGACCTCGGCCTATCCGTTCGTCTGAGGGCGGTAAGGTGTGGAAATCCTATGATTCACCCTATATTTCCCCAGTAAATTCTGAAACTGGGTATGAGTGAAATGAGTGCCACCATCACTGATAATTGCCTGAGGAACCCTGAACCGAATGAAGATATTTTTCTTCACAAAATTGATGACCACCTTGTGGTCATTGGTCTAGGTGGGAATTGCTTCAATCCATTTGGACACATAATCAACAGCGACTAGAATGTGCTGGTGTCCAATGAAGGAGGGAAGGGTCCATAAAGTCGATGCCCCAAATGAAAAAAATTTTTGATGGAAAGTATAGGGTTAGGGGGCACAATATCTCTCTTGGCCATGTTCTCGAGTGTCTGGCATTGGGTGCACAACTTTGAGAATTCCTGGGCATCCTTAAATAATGACAGCCAATAGAATCCAGATTGTAAGATTTTTGCTGCTGACTTCTTCGCGGAAAAGTGTCCACCACAAGTACATGTATGGCAGAACTCAAGTATACTATGGAACTCAATTTCTAGGATGCATCGATGAATAATCTTGTCTGCGCTGATGCGATACAGCTTGGGATCTTCCCAAAAATAATATTTGGCCTCAGACACAAGTCTGTCCCATTGTTGTTTGGTCCAATCTTGGGAGATTTGACCAATGGCCAAATAATTGACAAAATTCGTAAACCAGGGGGTTCAAATACCCGACATTGTAAGGATAATCTCATCTAGAAAAGTATTAGAGATGGGACATCCGGATGCGGAGAATCAATTAGGATTCTCGAGAGGTGATCCGCCACTACATTTTTTGCCCAGCTTTATCCCTGATTTCAAGATTGAATTCTTGAAGTAGCAGAATCCAGCAAATAAGCTGGGGTTTGGCATCCTTTTCGGCCAAGAGATGTTTCAAGGCGAAGTGATCAGTATAGATGATGACACGAGAACCTAACAGATAATCCCTGAATTTTTTTAAGGCGAAAACTACAGCTAGCAATTCTTTTTCAGTAACAGTGTAGTTCCTTTGGGCCTCGTTTTGTGTCTTGCTAGAGTAGTAGATCACAGAGGGCTTTTTCTTAATCTTCTTACCAAAGATAGCCCCAATGGCATAATTAGATGCGTCAGCCATAATCTCAAATGGGGCTGTCCAGAGCGGTGGTTGTAACATCGGGCCACAGGAGAGCTGTTTTTAATAAATCAAATGCCTTGTAGCATGATTCATTGAACTCGAATGATGTATCTTTGGCCAGAAGGTTACTCAAGGGCCGAGCAACCTTCGAGAAGTCCTTAATGAATCTTCTGTAAAAACCCACATGCCTAAGGAAAGAACGGATCTATTTTACGGATGTGGGTGGAGGAAGTCTCGAGATAGCATCTACCATAGCTTTATCAACCTCAATACCCCGACTAGAGATCACATGACCTAGGACAATGCCTTCCTGAGTGATAAAGTGGCTCTTTTCTTAGCTAAGGACCGACCGTGTCTTGATGCATCTCTAAAGGATGAATTCCAGATTAGCTAGGCAAGGCGCAAAAGAATCTCCGAAAATAGAGAAATCATCCATGAATACCTCAAGACAATCTCCCACCATGTCAGAAAAGATGGCCAGCACGCACCTTTGAAAAGTCGTAGGCGCATTGTAAAGGCCGAATGGCATTCTACAGAATGCAAAGGTTCCATAGGGACATGTGAATGTTATGTTTTCCTAGTCTTCAGGATGGATAGGGACTTGGTTATATCTCGAATAACCGTCTAGGAAGAAAAAGTATTTTTGCCCAGCTAACCTTTCAAGGATTTGATCAATGAATGGAAAGGGAAAGTGATCCTTTTTAGTGGTTGTGCTCAGCTTCCTATTGTCAATACGGACTCTCCAAGTAGAAGCTGAACAAGTGGTAATGGTTTCCCCTTTCTCATCAGTCATAATAGTTATTCCCATCTTCTTGGGTACAATCTGAACAGGGCTAACCCACAGACTATCTGAGGTTGGGTATATAATCCTAGCATCATGCCACTTGATTATCTCCTTCTTGACAACTTCTCACATATTCGGGTTTAGTCTCCTTTGCATTTCGTGAGAAGGGTGGGATCCATCTTCCATGAAAATACAATGATTACAATAAGATGGCTCGATCCACCTAAGGTCATGGATGGTCCAACCAATTGCCTCCTTGTTATTCTTAAGGACCTTAATTAACCTCGATTTTTTCTCCTTAGTCTAATCAGCACTAATAATCACAAGGAGGGTGTTTCTAGGTCCTAAGAACTCATATTTCCGATTTTTGGGCAATTGTTTCAATTCAAGCTGAGGTGGGTTTCGAATAGAAGGTAGGGATGATGCTGACGAAGATTCATCAGGACGATCCAATGGAAGAGGTTGGGAATGAACAAAATCAACAGCCTCTTCAGGATGTGGCAGGTCTACCACAGAGGGTTGTGTTTGGGTTCGCTAAAGTTGGTGGAGTCCTCGAGTGCACTGATTGTCATACAAGTCTCAAGATCCTGATCCTCGAGCTCCTCAATGAATCCACAATCCTCAAATCCTCTTATCACCTTGAAAATATCCAAAGTTAGCTTCCTATCCCCAAAGGCGATTTCCATACTACCACTTTCATAGTTTATGCTGGCGTTGGCAGTAGCTAGGAACGAATGCCCTAGAATGATGGGCGTGCTCCTCAAATCATTAGGTACATCCATGTCAAGGACGAGGAAATTTACAGGAAAATAGAAATCCTTGATCTTGAAGATTACATCGTCAATAACGCCCCTTGGTGTGGTGACCGAACAGTTCGCTAATTGTAGTGTTACTGAGGTTGGTCTGAGTTCACCTAATCCAAAGCTTTCGTAAAGAGAAGTCGGAATTAGGTTGATAGATGCACTTAGATCCAACAGTGCCCTATAAAAGTGTATTCCCCAATAATGCATGAGATCAAGGGGGCACCTGGATCTTTCTTCTTTTGAGGAAGGTGATGTAGGATCACAGAACTTTCCTGTTCAGAGAGAATCACCTTCCCCAGAGTGGTTTCTCTTAGCTTACGCTTTTGGGTACATAGTTCTTTCAAAAATTTAACGTAAGCCAGGATGTGCTTAATAGCATCGAGGAGCGGAATATTGATCTCTATGCTTTGGAATAAATTTAGGAGCTTCTCGTTGCTATCTAGGGTTTTCTTCTTCTTGGTTTTCAATAGGGCTTTAGGGAATAGGATATAGGTGGTATTTTCCATTTCTGATCCCTGGGCCTTATTGTCTTCTTCAATCTCCTTTTCTCTCTCAAGCTCCCTAGGGTTTTGGCATCTAAAAGGTAATTCAGGATTCTAGATCTGCTTTCCACTTCTCAAAGTGATGTAGTTTGCAGAGGCATATGGACTCGGGTCTTAAGGTGGCTTAGTGAAGATTAGAGGGCCTTGATTGGTCATGTAACCAGAAGAGGAAGAAGAAGAGGAGGGACCCTACTCAACCACCTGAGCATGTGCGTGTGGGTCCCTTTGATTCTCATACCCTTGGGCTCTATTGCCCTGATTTTGCACATTGCATGGGTTGGGTATGGGTTGGGATGGTAGAGATCTGGGTTGTGGGGTGTTAGCAATTAACCCAGATTGCAAGTTATCTAATGATGTCTTCATTTGCTACATAAGTTGAAGCATGGACCCTTGCATTTTGTTTGCAAGCGAAATCGAGGTTTTAAATCATTACATTATAGTATACCTAAAATCGCCTTGAAAACAAATAATATTTATTACTCGAATGAAAGTCCAAGGTCGAACAAAGGGAGCAAATAGGAATTCGCACACTAATATCAAATAGTGCAAATGAGCATAAGAATTTAAACCAAATAAACTACTCAAAAATGATAATCAATGTAGAACATGAGTATAACAAGAATTCAACATGATAAAAAGAGATCTATAACAAAATAATGGTGATTTAGATCACGAATTATTTAGTATAGTTATATGTAAACTAAGGTAATCAATAATGCCACGGTAATCAGGACCAAATATCCGCACAGTAGCTTGAATGCTACAGTAATCAGACGTCTCCTTTGGAGATCAGATGCCTTAAATGACCTTCTTCTTTGTTTCTCCTTCTTTCTCTTCTCTCAATTTTTCCTTCTCCTTCTCTTCTTCTACTTCTACTTTCTTCTTCTTTTCTTTCTTCTTCGATTCTTCTCTTCTTCTTTCTTTTCCTTCTTATCTTCAAGCCTTCTTCTTCTCTTCTTTCCTTCTCTGCCTTCGCTTCATGCATGAGCCTCCTTCCTTTCCTCCTTTTCTTCTTTCTTTCTTCATGCACAGAGGGTAGCCATCTCAAATTTTGGCTAAGTATCGCACGGGGCAAAACCCTCCCCTACCCCACGCTCTCTTTCTCTTTCTCTCCTCTTAGGTTTCGCCCTCCCAGGGCCACTCAGGGTTGTCAGGTAATCAGGTAGGCGCGCACCAGGGTCAAGGCTCACCAGCAGTAGGTGGTGAGTGAGGAGTGAGGTCTTAGGTGGTTCGGGTGCACTAGGTCCGCGGGAGATATGTCGCGAATGAGGCAGGTGAGGGTGTAGGGGACCTCATCCCCCTGTGACTTGAGGCACTTAGGCCTGATCACTTTTGCATCTTATTTGATTGCAACTACTCCTCAGTCCATGAGGTGGGACTAAATCCCACTGCCTTTCTCTGTGTGGAGCTGTAGCTGCTTCTTCGCACAATTGAGGTCAAAGGCTCAGTCAAAGAGCCAAATTGGCTCCTTGCACTCCTGGAGCTGTTCCGCTGCGCCTAGGGCTTCACCTGGGTCCTGTAGGTGTTGGAGCAGCTTCAAGCTTCACTCGAGGATTCATTAATGGAGATGCATTTGACCTGGTGTTGGAGCAGCTTCAAGCTTCAAGGGCCTGTAGGTGTGGGATCTCATTAGCATTTGACCTGGGTTGTTGGATCAATTGAATGCATCAATGGAGGAGTGATTAATTAAGTTCTCGCTCATTTCCTCAAGTAGGTCGTATGCACTATTTGCAACCCTGTTGAGGAAATTGCCTCTGTAGGAGGCATCCACATGATTACGGAGTTGTCCAACCAACCCGTGATAGAAAATCTTCATGAGTTTCCCTTTCAGCACCTCATGGTGTGGACACTTCCTCAAAAGTTCGTAGAATCACTCCCAGGCACCATGAAATGGTTCCCCCGGCCGCTAGGCGAAAGTGGTAATCGCCCATCCAAGGCATTGGTCCTTCCGATAGAGAAGAATTTCTTCGAGAAAGCCGACTTGAGACCAGCAAGAGTTTCTATCGGCCTTCCTATGGTCCTGTACCAATGTGCGGCTTTATCCCTGAGAAAGTAGGGGAAGAGCCTCATGTTCATTTGCTCTTTATTCACATTCCTTTCTTTGGTGGTCTAAACCAAAGTGGTCAGATCCACAAAGTGCTGGAATGGGTCCTCCGAGCCAAGCCCTTGGAAATGCTTAATCAAGCTTAAGACTTGTGGCTTGATTTCTATGTCTCCGGCGAGGATCATGACATCGGGACGTTCCCCATAGTTTGAAGGATCATAGAAATTCTTCAAGGGCCGAGTGCCCTGACCATGCATATGTTGGAACCATTGCTGCATCTGCTGCAATTCTTCCAAATGCCTCTGAATCAACTCCTACTGGTTTGGGGGTAGGGGAGGTGGTTATTGATCAGCCATGGGATCTGCTTGGCTATAGCTCAACCTCCGCCTCAGGGAATGGTCTAATGGTCCTTCCAATCTAGGGTTCAATGACCTCCTTCGAAGCATACACTAGAAGGAAGTCGGAAGGATGGGGAAGAGAAGGAGCCCTACAACACAAAAATAGAAGCCTATCCTTTGGTTGGGTAGCCTAAAGTTCTACGGACTCTCAAAATTTATCCTAAGATTATGGACGATTTACACTACTTATGTCCAGGGAATCCAACCAATTAGAAGGAGTGATTGTGGAGAAGGTTCTTCCTTCGACTACACCTCTGATTCCTAGTGTACCCCCCAGCCACGATCGTTTGATGCTACTCCCCTAGCTAGACATTAGCTTGACTAGTATAAGCAGGTTAATCGTGAACAATCTCAATCTGGATCACAACGAGCAAACCAATCCTTAGGGCCAACGTCTACTCAGTTTTAGTTAGGCTTGGGACATTGGTGCTTTAAGAATGTGATGGGCCTTAATGGGTCGTGCCATTAATGATTTGTTTGAGAATGTGTGAATGTGCACAACCACAAAGTTTTCAAGCAAGATTATTAATGATGAGGTGAGTTTTAGTGTTCGAATCTTGCTTAGTGGCTTTTAGTATTCAAGTATTAGGTGTATTCAACAAAGTTTTATGAGGAAAACCAAGTTTTGAAAGAATGAGTTCAAGTGTTTTTCCTTTATAAATCAAAAGAGTATGGGGTGCCTAGCTTGACCTAAATATTGAATCCTATGGGGTAGCTACAAATGAATTTATTTTATGCGGCCCAAACCATTTAATCAATTGGCCCAAATGCACTACCGATTAAGGCACATAGAAAGGTGATTAACCTAATATGATTTCTACTCCTTTACGTGTTGAATTGGTGTACCAGTTCCATAGGTCAGAGTCCTGGTTGAGTAGATGAAAATCAAGTTAGGTTATGTGCCTCAAATGTGGGTATATAAAGTGTGTATATTGATTCGTCCCACATAAAGTATCTTTTTGTTTCTTTTATTATAAAATGCTGGGGTCAAATGAGTAGAGGTGGAAAACAAGACAAACAATTCTTTCCTAGGGTTTATGCAAACACCTAAGTAGATTAAGTCTTGGTTATGGTGTGGTGAAATGAAACTAGTGGAGGGGGAATGTGGAGGACACTTAAAAAGTACTCTACCTGCACTTTACTCCAGTCTACCGCACTTGGATCTCCATGCTAGGGTAACTGCAAGACACTAGATCAGAGATAAGTGAAGTTAGTGCTATGTAAATGCAAAGAAGCGCAGAAAATAATAAAGTAAATTCTGTTGCTTCCCTGGCAATGGTGCCAAAATGATCGAACGTGTTTCGTGTGTTTGAAATAAGGGTTAAGAATAACCTGTCGTCGTAGTCGCAAAACTCGAAATCAAATATAATTTATACCAAAACTCCAAGGGAGTCCTAGGTCAAACACAAGGAGGTGACATTTACTTTGTATGAAAATCATGCTTTGATTTTTTTTCTTTTTGGTGTTTTTGTGGTTTTGTTATTTTTTATTTTTGAAATAAAGAGACAAGCAATCACAAGAGAGACAAGGAATCAAATATGATATATTGCATGAATGCCAACTACAATAAACTATGAAACCATAAAAGAGGAAAGGGGTAAGAAGAAATCACCTAAAGCGGCTGTTTGGTGACACAACGGCGCCTGGTGGAAGCTCGGATGAAGGAGGTGAGGAGTAGGATGATGGAGGTGAGATGCAGGAGGACGTTGGGTAGAGGAAAGCTTCAGCATGGCTCCGGAATGGAGGTGAGAAGGCGGAGATGATTTGCTATCGGAATAGAGGTGGAAGAACGACTCCGAGGCAATCGATGAATGGGGATGGGAAGATGGAGGAATATTTGGTGCGGTAGAGTTTCGTTACACTAATAGGAGCCTTGGGAGCTTGAGAGTAAGCTCTAACGGAGCAATGGTAGGCTTGTTAGAGCTTAGGAGTAGGTGGGAGTAGAGTAGGTAGAGATGAAGAGGAATGGGGGGTGTAGGGGTGTTTGTATAGTGATGGAAGCAGAAGCATCCCATGCACAGTCATTCAGTGACAGCTACAAGTGTCACTAAAGGCTACTCAAGCTGTCGCCAAAGGATCTACACCTCTTCAATGCCTTGGCTGTTGCACGCACTGCGCAGGCCATTTAGTGACAGCTGCAAGTGTCACTAAAGGCCCGCTCTTCTGTCGCTGCATATCTTGTGCCCGCCGCTCGGTCTCGCCTACTGTCGCTGCGGTTGGATGTGTCGTAGCCGTTGGATTCATAAGCGAACGACTGAGATGGCATGGAGATCGCGCCTCTTGATCGCGCGTGAGATGGCACATTCTCAAGGAGTGTCGACGGCCGCGTGCAGGATCCAGGCTCATCCAATGGTGGCAAGTGGTCACGCCTCCACCGCTAGATTGCGCCCGCGCTCATCCAATGGGCACAGTTTGATTGCTCCCACTCTATGCGAAATAGCCTCCCCACAACGTGGCTCGAACTCGCACTTGCAGTTCGCGAGTGCGTGGCTTCACCAACGTGCCAAGCCTGCGGTTTGTTGAGTGGAGGGTTGGTGCAGCGGCGTGATTAGGGTGCCCCTCAACTGTTGGAATGAAATCCAACGGTTGAGATCTCATCTTGCGGTGGGCTTGGGGCAGATGTGGTTCATGTTGGACAGTCTGGATGGTGCCATGTGGCACCATCTGGACCGTCCATCTTCTTCTTCTTGTAAAGGAGATGGGAACACCATCATGAGCCATAACTAGCTCACTTTGATCCAATTAAGTTAGTAAATGTTCCTACATAATTGCTAGAGAGCCATATTTCATTGCAATGTCATTCTGAGACAAGATAAGAAAATAGGGTTAAAACTGTAGTTTTACCATCATATCATGAATGTAGTACAATCACAAGTTTTCCCAAGGGGTAATTAAGGGTCAAATGGTCCTAAAAGTCTAACAAGTGGTTTAGAACAAATAGAAAAGGGTTTGCACGTGTTTTGAGAATTAAATGACTTTTGAAACCCTAAAAATAGACTCACTTAATTAACTGAGGTTCTGGTCAGGATAACATTCACCTAAACCCTTTAAAATTCATAGAAAAATATTCTCTAGAGTTTGGAACCTTCAAATTGACCATCGGAACCCGTTTGGAACCAAAATATTGTCTCAGACTGACATTTTCCATAATTTGTGTTTTTGCATAAATTACCCTATCAAAAGAGGTCAAAACCTAAATCTAACTTCATCATTAGATTCCTTGGGTCCAAATTAGCTTTGTACCAAAATTTGGACCCAATCTGAGATCATCTTGACTAAGTTTGCATTTTGGTCTAGTCAGACTCTTTTTAACTCATTCAGACCCCTAACTTTGGAATTCCTTACAAAAAGGTGCCTATCTTTGTTGTCACTCTTTGAAAATAGGTCCCTCCACCATTATCGCAAAGGAATCCTTCTTCGGCAACCTTTGATTGAAGAGAACACCTTCTCTGCTAGATCAATCGCTTCCAAAATTGGAAGGGAGATTCTTTGAGGAGTCCACTTCCTTTTGAATCCATCCATGAGCCAGCGAAGCTCCTAAACTATTCAAATGTAGCCACAAGGCCTTATTTCATGTTTCAGGTAACAGGTCCTTTCACCACCATTACTGAGCTTCTCTGTGAGCTTCAGACCATGTTTGTGCAAGGATCCGTCCAAGCGAAGCTCTAACTGCAGCGGAACATCTCCAAGAGCGTAATTAAGGAACCAATTTGGCTCATTGAGTGTGCCTTTGACCACAATAATGCAAAGGAGTAGCTACAGCCGCACATAGAGAAAAGTGGTGGGATTTAGTCCCACATCGTGGACTGAATAGCGCTTGAAGCCGCATAAGTTGCTTTCGTCACATGAGCTTATCGCCTCAAGTGACACACAAGGGTTGAGGTCCCCGCACCCTCACGTGCCTCGTCCGTGACATATCCCCCACGGACCTAGTGCACCCGACTCGCCTAAGCCTTCACTCCTTGCTCACCACCCACTGCCGATGAGCCTGGACCCAGGTGCGCACCTACCTGATTACCTGACTACCCTAAGTGGCCCTGGGAGGGAAAAACCTAAGAGGAGAGAAAGAGAGAGAGAGTGCAGGATAGGAGAGGGTTTTGCCCCATGTGACACTTGGACAAAATCTGAGATGGCTGCCCTCTCTATGTGAAGAAAGAAAGAAGAAAAGAAAGAAAGGAAGGAGGCTCACGCGTAAAGAGATGGCAAAGATGGAAAGAAGAAGAGAAGAGCCACAGAAAAGAAGAGAAGAAGAAGGCTTGAAGATAAGAAGGAAAGGAAAGAAGAAGAAAGCAGAAGCAGAAGAAGAGAAGGAGAAGGAAAAAGTGAGAAAAGAGAAAGGAGAAACAAAGGACAAGGCCATTTAGGGCATCTGATCTCCAAAGGAGACGTCTGATTACTATAGCATTCAAGCTACTGTGCTGATATTTGGATGATTTGGTCTTGATTACTGTGGCAGTATTGATTACCTTGGTTTACATATAACTATACTAAATAATTGGTGATCTAAATCACCATTATTTTGCTGTAGATCTCTTTTTATCATGCTGAATTCTCGTTATACTCATATTCTACATTGATTATCATTTTTGAGTAGTTTATTTAGTCTACATTCATGTGCTCATTTGCAGTATTTGAGTCTAGTGTGTGTATTCCTATTTGCTCCCTATGTTTGACCTTGGACTTAAATTCGAGTAATAAATATTATTTATTTTTAAAGCAATTTCGGCTATACTATAGTGCAGTTTTAAAACCTCTATTTCACTCGCGAACATTTTGGCGATGTTGCCGGGGAGCAAAATGCAATTCACCACTATTCTCGGTATTATTTGAGCACTAACTTGTCCTATTTTCCTTCTTGTGATCTTACGAAGTACTTCACGAGGAGATCTTCCGAGCAAAATAGACACTCCAGGGCAGGTAATTTCTCTATTCTTCCCTAATCATCCTCCTAATCTTGGGAAGATAAAAAGAGGGAAACGGTTAATTAGGAATCACCTACCTTATTTCATAGTAATCATCATTTAGAGGGAAAATTTCCTGATTTGCGAAATGCTTTTCAAATCTCACTAAGTTGAAGCGATTCTATTTAGAGACCCTACCCCAAATTTCCTCTGCCTATTCGGGATTACGTTTAATTTCTAATCACATTTTTGCTAACACATTTCTTGCTTGAAGCCCAGGGTGAACATATCAAGATCAATTGGACTTGGAAATAGAGCCAATTAGGGTTTCTGCATTAGAGTTTTTACATAAGTTTTAAAGGAAAGTTATCCTCCTGCATTTGTGTGCTGCCCAAGCCCTTGATTTAAAAGATCTAATTAAGAAAAACCCTAAAAATAGGCTCTAATTCGCCTGAACCTTGAAAATCCTTGGACCTAATACCCTGGGAGTCAAATCAGGGTGATTTCTTGGTCTTGACCTAGATCTCATTCTACCATCTTTAAGGCAGGTCAGCTGCAGTTGGTCTACATTGTAGGCCAACCAACCTCCAAATTAGGTCACAAGTCAAATTAAAATTTAATCAAGTGAAACTCAAGGCATAAATTAGGACATAAAAGTGGTAGACTTAAGGACCTAAGTTCGTACATTCCGGTTTACCTAGATTCTCAGTGACAAGAAAGGTTAGGCGGAGGAAACCCTGCAACCCGTAGGGATGCTATACCATGTAGGGGTCTTTGTAGGGTTCTCCCTTCCTACCTGCCCAGGTACTTCTTGGGTGTGTGAATTTCTGATTCAGAGGTATCATCTGCCTAGAAATTGTCTTAGTCATCCAAAAATCTTTGGGTGCCTTGATTGGGTCAATCTCACATCTAGTCCCTCATCCCTTCTATTTAGAGCACATACATAAATTTTTCTTTGGAATCTCTTTTCAGATTTGATCAATTTCAATCTAATCTTGAATTTTGATTCTACAACTTGATTTCACCATCTGATTCAAAAATGCAATCGGGATATTTAGGAAAACCATTGAAGAAACCTAAATCTCAAATATCCATGAAAGATAGAATGGTTGAGGATGCCCTTAGATTTTATGATATTGATGACAAAACCTCAAAACCAATTGATGACATTTAGGTTAATGTGTCGATAACAACAACCTTCATCATAAACTGTGCCCAAGTGATTATAACACAAGTAACAAACAGATCTACTCGGGATGTTCTCATGATAGGATACATTGAGTTAGAGAAATTACATAACTTTGAATATCTCTAATGAATGACAAATCCTATACTTTGGGAAAGACACCAAGATGATCTTGAAAAATGGGAAGAGTTGATAAAATTATTAAAGCAGATTATCGATCAAAAATACCTGTACATTCCCCAAACATTTAGCGAAACATCTTGGAACAATACTGAGGATCTGTCTAATTTTCCAAATCTCGGGTTCAAGAATCAAGGTTGTTGTGGACCTCCAACCCAAATGGAATTTGATCAACCTAATATATAGATGAATACACTTGACCTTGAGACGGGTTGGGAGGATCCAATTGTAGGAGAACATGATTTTGAGCTGCCCTAGAGACATAAAACCCTGGTTCGCCAAGCGTAGATTTCCTAGACTCTTGTGATAATGAGATAGAATTAGAATCTCTCAAGGGTGTAAATTCCTCTCCTTACTCTGATAATGTGACCCTCGAGGGCAATTTTGACATCCATGTAGGGCTCAACCTAGATTCTAGTGATTCAACCCACACCCTTAGCCTAGAATTTGGGTCTGAGCCTCCTTGGGAGGATTATAAGGCTCCATGTAATGAAAATGTGATTTTGAATCGGGATTATGATTCTGAGCCTTTATTTGATGAATGCACCTCTCCAACATCCTTAGAAATACAGATTGATTGTTCGAAAGTCATGCTTATCTATGATACAGAAACTGAGGAGTGGGAAGAGTTGGGTTTTGAATGGGTCTTCCCTACAAGCCAAAAACCTGAGCCCAGACCTAATAGGGACACCCTTTTGAGCTCGAAATATGAGAATGGGCTAGACCCAAGTCAGGATGCTGAGTCTACATCTTTTGATTTATACTATGGTGGAACCTCTGATCCCGAATCAAATTTAGAACTTGATTCTCGCAAGTTCCCTGATGATTTCAAATCTTACTATGATTTCGTTGAACCATTGTTTCCTGATGACTATGAGCCAATCTACAACCTCAGCATACATGATCCATTCTTTGACTCTGACTCTGAGGTCCCTGATCCTGAGATCACTGATTCAAAATTAGGTTCCATTGAGATGAAAATATTTCTTTTTGATACTCAGGAATCAAAAAAAGAAATTGCCGAGAGTGTCTACAACCCAGAGTATGAATCTTTTCTTGACTCAGATTTCCTCCATCCTATAGACAATCTTCAGGCATTTACCAATGAGTTTGATGCATACTATGAGGACTCTCTAAATGAACCCACATACACAACTCTTATTGATGTCACCTCTTCAATAGATGTAGAACCTTCCCAAACCTGCTCTCAACCACGACTCGCAACCAGACTCAAATTTTACTCTAGTTCTCCTCTCAGTGAGCCGATTGCAGATGATTCTCCTCCACATTCTAATCAAGTTTTGGACTTTGATCAGACTACAAATCATGTCCCATCCTTCTCTGACCACTCTTGTAGGGTTCCTACATCCTCCACTGATTCGTTTTCATTTGAGGATCCCTACTTTGATCAGGCTGATCTGACTCAGCCAAACCCTAGCTATGCACTTCCACACCTTCTTGAGTTCCATAGCATATGGTGGGTTCTACATCTCTTGATCTACATTTATAAACCCACCAAATTGATTTGGTTTGGGCTGCATCATCAGCCTATTGATCTGAATAAGCACCTGGTTAGACCAACTAGACTATTGATCAAAGTGCTTATTCTACAAAACTTGTCTGATTTGACCACTCCTTCTCCATACCACATTCTACTCGGCTGAAGGCGTTAATTTAGCACTTAACGGGAGGCAACCCATCATTCCAAAAACCCGAGATCCTTCTAATTATCCTTCTATACTTCACATCTATTGCACCCTGAGTTCAATTTTAGAATAGTTGATCCCACCTCTGGTACTCTTACCAGGGTTTGAAATTGTCTACAACAGTCATTCCTGACCCATTCGCCCACCTGATAATCTTGTTCTAATTCCTGAACCCAAAACTATTTCACACCCTCAGTTTACAATGAGGACATTGGAAAACTTAGGCATGGGGAGGTGGTAAAGTGCAAACATACAAAACTTCACAAGATCAGAAGGGTTCTCACAAAAAAATACATATTCCAAACAGTCAAAAAATAGAAAACTAAAAAAGAACAAAAAATGAAGAAGGGAGGAAATTTTGAGTGAATTAATTGCATATCATTTCTAAGGAGAAAAAGGGTAGTGATAAAAACGTCAAAAAGGAGCACAATTTGAAAAGAAAAGAAAAAGAGACTATCATTAGTAAAAGATTAAGGAATCTACTTGGTTCTAGACCAAAAAGAAAGAAAACGAAAGACAAAAGTGCTAAGGGACAAAAGAGATTAGTATGAATGCTGATCTTAGACCTCTTGGGTTGTAATTCTAGGCTTAAAAATTCAAGTATTCGTTAAGATCTTGATAGTCCTCAAGGGGTTAGGGAAAATGAGAAGCTTAAGTATTAGGTCTAAGGCTTAAGGATTATTTGGCCTTGTTAACTGACCTCTGGTTTGTAGGACTCAGTAACCTAAGCACCCCAATCCATACACAATCTGGTTCAGTGCGCTTAAGTATCAAAATCATCCAAATGCATTAAATCTATTCTGAAAAAGTTACCTAGATTAGGAGTGGTTGATCAACACAAGTTGATTTGGATGAGTTCCCAGTGCGGAGAGGCGGGAAATTCCCCTCGTAGATGTGCAATAACATATCGTCTCCTCGGTGCTTGTCTCCTAGGATATCTAAATGTCATACTAAGGGCATGTAAGCAACTTGTGCTGGTTCAGATGCCATAGGCGGCATTATCATGAAATGTCGATTGTCAGGGTCTAGATTTAGCTGCAGAATGCCATCGGCAGGATTATCTAGAAATCTCAAAAGCCAGGGTTCCGGCGTTTCCATGGGTGGTGCTATCTCGAAGCTTTGATTGCCAGGGACCTTGAGAGGATTGATGGTGGGAACTAGGAATCCGATATAGACCGTGTTATAAAGCTAATCTAAGGCTAGAAATAAAAAGAAAAGTGAGTGAAAACTCCCCAAAAACAAAGGAAAATTCTTCTATTTCTCTTACAAAAATGCACTATAAACTGAACCTGGGCTAAAACAAGTTACAAACACAGGTGCTTTAACCACGGAGTTCAATGAACCTTAGGTTAGTTCCTATGGGCCTTAGAAACCTTCGCTGTGAATTGAGGCTAGAGCTGGTCAGTTTCGGATCTTGGCTGATACTTGAGTACCTCTAGGCCTACTATCGGCATTCTAACATAATCTACAAAAGAAAGCACACATCAGAGTTTTGAGCATAGAAAGGCATATGGTCTAGAATTAAAGATTATTCCATGAGATTTTGCTAAGGGACTAGCAAAAGCTAGGCATGGGGGTATGATGGGAACACCATTATGTGCAATACTAGCTCATTTTGATCTAATTAAGTTAGGTAATGTTCCTACATAACTATCAGAGAGCCATATTTCATTGCAAAGTCATTCTGAGAGAAAGATAAGAAAATAGGGTTAAAATAGTAGTTTTACCATCATATCATGAATGTAGTACAATCATGATTTTTCCCATAGGCTAATTCAGGGACAAATGGTCCTAAAAGTCTAACAAGTGAGTTAGAGCAAACAAAAAAGGGTTTGCATGTGTTTTGAGAATTAAATGACTTTTGAAACCCTAAAAATAGACCTGCTTAATTAACTAAGGTTTTGGTCAGGATAAAATTCACTTAAACCCTCTAAAATTTATATAAAAATATTCTCTAGGGTTTGGAACCTTTAATTTCACCATCAAAACTTGTCTTGACCCAAAATAGAGTCTCAGACTGACATTTGCCGTAATTTGGGTTTTTACATAAATTACCTAGCCAAACGAGATCAAAACCTAAATCTAACTTACCATTGGATTGCATGGATCCAAATTAGGTTTGTACCAAAATTTGGACCCATTCTGAGATCATCTTGACTAAGTTTGCATTTTGGTTCAGTCAAACTCCTATCTCATTCAGACCCTTAACTTTCAAATTCATTACAAAAAGGCCCCCATCTTTGTCGTCACTCTTTCCAACTAGGTCCCTCCACCATTATCGCAGAGGAATCCATCTTCGGCAACCTTTGACTGAAGAGAAGTCCTCTGTTCAATCAATCCCTTCCAAAATTGGAAGGGAGATTCTTTGAGGAGTCCTCTTTCTTTTGAATCCATCCACGAGCTCCATAACCTTCCCAATCTCTCATGCGAACGCATGAGAGATTTGTGTTTCCTACTCTGCAACAATTCCTAGCTTGGAAGCTTGGCTTCTAAGCTCAAAACCCCCTCCTGAGCCCTTTAAAAAGATCCCCAGGGTATGGCCATGCTCTTTAGCTAGGATTTGGCCACAAAACCCTCTTCATAACCTTACCTTTGGCCTTCTCCAACCTAGATCCGATGAGCTCCTCCCACATCGTCCCACGGCCTCCCAATGGCCAAATTGGGAGCATTTCCTTCCTTTCTGACTTCCTCTAACTCTCGACGACCACATCAAAGGCATCCCAACCCCTTCTTCGCCGCCACCTGACCTTTCGAAGGTTCGTCTTCCCCACATCCGGCCATCACATCGGCATGGGAATATCTCCCCCTTTCGTCCTTAGATTAGGTTCCAATGTTCCCTCGTCTCCCCTACTCTTTTTCCCTCTATTTATTTTTCGATTTTGATCCCTCAACAAGCTGTTCACCCTCTTCGTCCTCCGCTCTGGCCAATCCTCCGGCAAGGTGTTTCCACCACCACGCACCTCCATCCACCTTGCCGACAAGCCTACAGCCTTCACCTTTCCACCCTCTTCAAAACCCATCTCTGCATTCGCTTTATCATCCACTCAAACCTGCCGTCGAACAGCCCACCTTTCCGTCGTCTTCACCGACATCGACCGGCCACCACTGACCACCATCTTCCATGAGACCACCTTCGCCATACTCGCCGTGGTCTGGCAAATCTCCTGAACTATTCTAATGCAGCCACGAGGCCTTATTTCATGTTTCAGGTAATAGGCCCCTTCACCACCATTGCTAAGCTTCTCCATGAGCTTCAGGCCTTGTTTGTGCAAGGATCTGTCCAGGCAAAGATCCAAGCGTAGCAGATCTCCAGGAGCGCAACTAAGAAGCCAGTTTGGCTTGTTGACTAAGCCTTTGACCACAATCACGTAAAGGAGCAACTGTAGCCACATGCAGAGAAAGCGGTGGGATTTGGTCGCACATCCTGGACTGAGGAGCGCTTGAAGCCGCATAAGTTGTTTTTGTCACATGAGCTTATCGCCTCAAGTGACACACAGGGGGTGAGCTCCCCACTCCCTCATGTGCCTTGTCCGCGACATATCCCCTGCAGACCTGGTGCACCTGACCCACCTAAGCCTTCACTCCTCGCTCACCACCCACTGCCGGTGATCTTGGACCCAGGTGCACGCCTACCTGATTACCCGACTACCCTGAGTGGCCTTGGGAGGGCGAAACCTAAGAGGAGAGAAAGAGATAGAGAGAGCGAGGTAGGGGAGGGTTTTTCCCCGTGTAACACTTAGCCAAAATCAGAGATGGCTGCCTTCTGTGTGTGAAGAAAGAAAGAAGAAAAGAAAGAAAGGAAGGAGGGTTGTGTGTAAAGAGAAGGCAAAGAAGGAAAGAAGAGAAGAGGCACAGAAAAGAAGAGAAGAAGGCTTGAAGAAAAAAAGGAAAAGAAAAAAGAAGAGAAGAGCCACAGAAAAGAAAAGAAGAAGAAAGCAGAAGCAGAAGAAGAGAAGGAGAAGGAAAAAGTGAGAGAAGAGAAACGAGAAACAAAGAACAAGGCCATTTAAGGCATCTGATCTCCAAAGGAGACATTTGATTACTGTAGCATACAAGCTACTGTGTGGATATTTGGATGATTTGGTCCTGATTACTGTGGCGTTATTGGTTACCTTCATTTACATATAACTATACTGAATAATTGGTGATCTAAATCACCATTACTTTGCTATAGATCTCTTTTTATCATTTTGAATTCTTGTTATACTTATGTTCTACACTGATTATCATTTTTGAGTAGTTTATTTGGTCTAAATTCTTGTGCTCATTTACAGTATTTGAGATTAGTGTGTATTCCTATTTGCTCCCTGTGTTCGACCTAGGACTTAAAATTTGAGTAACAAATGTTATTTGTTTTTAAAGCGATTTCAGCTATACTAAACCACAGTTTTTAAAACCTCAATTTCGCTCACGAAAAAGAGCGTGCTATGGAGCTCTAATCAGGGTGATTTTCATTTTGACGGACTGCGATCATCTCTCCATATTCATCCATATGGTCGGATTCTTCATCCGAAGCCCATAAAGATGTCACACTACCTCTTGGCCATGTAAAATGGAAGAATTAGTGTACATAATATACAACTATCCTAAATGGCATGCAATGGATGTTATGTAGTATTTATAACATGATATGCTATGTTAAGCCTAGGAACTATCATAAATAAGCATTTTATCATGAAGTCATGTGTGTTTATCACTACCCACGCCCTTGCCTTATTTGAAAAGGGAAGATACACATTTTTTCTTTTTCTTCTTTAACTTTTTTTTGTACTTTTGGAGTTTGAGAGTTTCAGGATAACTTTTTACGACTACCCAACCCACCCTCCGAAATAAATCTCCTTCTCTCTTGACCACAAAAAGGACATAATTAACCAAAAATATACACAACTACTCTAAATTCAAAATTATGCATGCTATGCAATATTTATAATATGGAATGCAAATCTAAGCCTAGGAACATGCATAAATAGGCATTTTAACCTAAATGGATGTGTCTACATCAAAAAGCAATATCTTCTACAAATTTCCATCTAGGAAGACCTCGAACTAGTTCATGTCTAGCTAGTTTATGGACTAACCTCATATGAACATGTCTTAGCCTCCTATACCAAACATTTATTTCATTATTAGCAAGAAGGAATTCATAAGTTCCATTTTTATCAAATTCTACAATGTAAATGTCTTTAATGTGGGTTGCCTATGGATTGTAAAGTATACTAAAGGGGAGGGGTGAATAGTATCACTTAAAAGAAATATTATGAATAAAAAATAAATCTACAATAGAATTAAGCATAGATTACACCTAGATTTTTAATGGAAACCCAAATCGAGTGATAACCACTACCAAGGCTCTCAGCTTAGGATTTTCCCAACTAGTTAAGGCTAGTCAATCTACTATCGTACAACTTGAACAAGGGTAGCACCTCTTTACAAAGACTTTTCTTTATAACCTAAAGAAAAGCACAACAACTACAACAGATCTTCCCCAACAACTTGGATCCGTTAATCAAAACAACAATGCAAAAGAACAATGTAGAACTATGGAACCTCAATAAAAATCAAACTAGAATTTCAGCAGAGGTTTGAAATGACATGCTTTGAAGGCATGAGAAACGAAGCGCAAAAGCACTTGAAGAAGCACGAGAAGCTCTATTCTTTTGAGAGGATTTTCTTCTGAAAGTTGTATGAAAAAGGGCTACGTACGACCTCTATTTATTCAAAAAATTCAACCTGAAAAAGAAATGAAATTGGTCGATCAATTAAGTTAGATTGGTCGATCAAAATGAGATTTGGTCGATCAATATAGTTATTTGATTGATCACAGATTGGTCGATTAATTAGCTAAATTGGCTGATCAAGAGGGTTTTAATCAACTTCCCCAAATAGGCTAGTTTGATCGATTAACTAAGTCAGTTGGTCGATCAATCAATTTGGTCAATCAATAAGTCTTATTGGTTGATCAAAAACCCTAGAAATTGATTTTTGAGAAAAGTAAGAAATCCGTTTGAGTTTTATTGTGAGGTTCCGTACAATAATATCCTAGACTTAATAAAAGTAAAAGACACAAATCAGCATCCATTTGATCTTGATCCATGAGAGAAGCTCTGATCCGTGATAGTCTTGTAATAAACATAATTTTGGTGCATCAAAATAGAGGTGCTTACATTTAAACCTAGTTCCCTTAAGAAGGGTTTCATTAGTTGAGTCATGCACAATCTCAAATATTTTGGATGTGAAAACAACCTTATATCCTTTATCGTAAATTTGACTTACACTCAACAAGTTATATTTTAATCCTTTAACCAAAGACACATTTGAAATAAGGGATACAGGGTTGCCTATCTTACCAAGGCCACTAATATGGCCCTTGTGGCTGTTGCCAAATGTGATTGTTCCCCTATTCGTAGGTTAGAGGTCAAAGAATAGGTGCTTGTCTCCCGTCATATGCTTCTAACATCCGGAATCCATCACCTCTCGGCCTCCTTGGTGGTGGTCTCTTCGTCGTCCTCCTTGTAGGTCTTCTTGTTCCTACAAAAGACATTCTTTGGAGACTTTGAGAACTCTTAGGTCGTTCTAGTTTGAGTTTTCCTTCATTCTACAGATCCAATTCTTGACATTGAAGTCTCCCTTGAAACCTACAAAACAAAGTTTGAGTTGCCTTTTAGGTATCCACATAAGCACAGATCTAGATTTGTTAGTGGTCATCTTTAAGGGAGGATCCTTTCTCGGCATATTTTAAATACTACTAGTCTCATAGTAACCTAGTCCAAACTTGCTAGAGGAAGGGTTTTGGTGGGTAGTGAGGTTGTGTAAATTTACCTTTCCTTTAGTAAACTTTTGAAAATTCCTTAAGTAACTGATTTGATTTCTCTCTAAGATAAGTTATTTCTACTTTCATTTTACCTATTCTGTCTTCTAAACCTCTAATCTCAAATTTTAGTAAGCCATTTTCATCTCTTTTTTGGCTTCTCAAGAACATAAATTTTCTCAAGTAGCTCCTCTCTATCTAGGAATTTGATAATAACATCATCATGAGTCATAACTAAGTTTAATTAGTCAAAATTAATTGGCAAATGCTCCTACATAATCACTGGAGAGTCATAATTCACTGAATATCCTTTCTAAGAAGAGTACATTAAAATAGGGTTAAATATGCAATTTTAATAGCACATCTTGAATGCAGAATAATCACGGGGTTTTTCATAAGTTAATCAAAGGTCAAATAAGCAATAATGACTAATAAGAGGGTTAATATAAGGAGAAATAAGTTTTCACGCACTTTGAGAATTGATCCATAACCTAAAACCTTAATTTCAGACCTACTTAATTAACAAAGGTTTTGGTCAAGATAAATTCCATCTAAACCTTCTAAAATTCATAGGAAAATATCCCATAAAGTTTGGTAACCTTGGTTACACCATCTGAACTTATTTTTGATCTAAAGTAGAGTCTCAGATGGTAAGTTGGCCTAATTTGGGTTTCTATGCAAATTACCCAGTCAAACTTGGTAGAAAACAAAATCCAACCTGACCATTAGATTCTTTGGGTCCAAATTAAGTTTATACCAAAATTTAGGTCCAATTAAAGTTCATCTTTACCTAGTTTGCATTTCAATCCAGTCGAACTCTTTCAATCTCACAACCCTCTAGCTTTTGAAATTCTTACGAATAGGTCCCTAGGTTTATTGTCATCGTCATGTTTAGGTCCTTGCCACCATAACCATGTGAATGCAACTTGCCGTTGACCTTCAATCAAGGAGTTCTCCTTGATTTCATGCCCAATCTCTTCCAAAATTGGAAGGGGAACTCCTGAAGAAATCTCCTACAATCTGAGCTGCATCTTGGGCTCTGATTCTTGCCCAAAAGTTGATGCGAACCATTTGAAATCTAAGCCGCATCTTAGACTCCTCTCTCCCTCTATTTCCTTTTCACCTCTTTAAACCTTTGTTTCAACCGCACACAACGCCGCACACTGTATCTTCCTCCTCTCCGGCAGCAACTTTGGTGAGACCATCCATCCACCACAGACCACCAAATACATCCACTCCACCTCCAAAATCTCCATCGCACCTCACCACACAAAACCCCCACCTAATTCCATGTTTCCACCACTAAGAATGCCCACTGAACACATCCCTCGTTGTTCACCCTCTCTGTCACTGTCTGCCCTCCACACGCACCTTCATGCCACGCAATCACTGCCATCACACTCGCCGTGCTTCGGTGACCCTCCTGAGACATTTTAACTTGGTCGTAAGGCCTTATTCCTTGTTTTAGGGTGTTATCAGACCTCAACCATCTCTACCATCTTCTCCGGTCTCATTCATCAAGCTCTGGCCATCATCGCAAAATCCATCTCCAGGCCACGCTGAAGAACTCCAGGAAGTCATCTAGGTCCTCAATCAAACGACCCAGCAGCTGCAACTCACCCAATTGAGCGAAGCATGCACTGCAGCCTTTGTGTAAAGAAGCCTAGCACTGATAGTGCCACAATGTTGATTAAGAAATGCCCGCACACGCATAAATTGAATTTGCACTCTCAGATTACCACTCAGTAACACAAGTGGTCAAGTCTCTCCTACCCCCTTTCACCCAAATACTTGCCTATGTTCACTCCTCGGTCACCACCCACGATGGTGACCTTAGACACTGTAGATGACTTGTTTACCAAAATATGGATCTAACTATGCTGGGTTTGGGATTGAGAGAAGAAGATAAGGAAAGAAAGCAGGGGAGGATTTTGCTCTCTGAATACTTGGCTCTGTGCGACACTTAGTCGTCGAGGGAATTGGTTCCCCTACACAGTGAAAGAGACAAACCGACAAGGCTCGAGAGAAAGAAGAAGAGAAGCTGAAGAAGAGAAGAAATAGAGAAGGAGAAGCCTTGTGCTGCTGAGGCTAAGTGTTAAGACACTTAAGCCATTCGAAGAAAGAAACCAAAGTCTGATTAAGCATTATTTAAGATACTGTTGCATTATTTATGTACTATAGTTTACAATTGAAATGTTTGAGCAATTGCATGTATGTTAAATTAAGAGAATAAGTGGTGATCTGAATCACCATTGTTTTGATTCTCTTCTCTTTTTGATTCCATGCAATCTTGAGATACATTGATTGACATTAATTCTAATCAATTTCATTCATTGACTATCATTTTAATGCTCAATTAATTGTGCTCATTGATTCTAAACGTGATTAATGTTGTGAATTCCATAGTTGCTCCCTATGTTCGACCTCGAACTCCATTGTAGATTCTGAGTTTATAAATTTTATTTATTTTCAAGAAATTGGGGCTTTACTAGAACGAAGGCATATTTAAAACTCCTCGTTTGCACCGTTAACAGAATTTTTTTTCACTCATTGCTTTATATAGGTCATTAGTCAATGATTCCCTTTCTTTGATTAGGTTTCCTACTTGCATGGATAAGCAGGTTACTTCATTTGTGAGAGCCAAGTTTTTTTCTTTGAGATTCTTGATCACTTGGTTTCTAGATTTTCTATTTTTAGTGACTTGTTTTCAGTCTTAACTTCTTCAAACTCTAAATATGAAGAATCAAAGGCATCTTGTAATTCATCAAACGTATAAGAGTTTACCTTGGCTTCCTCAGAGTCAGATTTGGAAGCTTCACTTGTTGCCATGAGCACCATCCATGCGATCTTTTCATTTGACTCCTCCTCTTCATCTTCTTCTTCGGAGCTTGAGTCATCCCAAGTTGCTTCGAATGCCTTCTTCTTGAATAGCTTTGTCTTTGAGAATTTCTTGTGGTCCAATGGCTTCTTACCTTTCTTCTCCCCATCCCTTCTCAACAAGAGACATTTCTTTCTCATGTGGCTCCTTTTCTTTCTATTGTAGCATACAAGAGGCTTATCTTCCTTTTTCCTTCCCATGATATCTTTCCATTCCTGAGCAACTTTTTAAACTTTTTAGCTAATAAAATGAAGTCTTCATCGTAGATACTTACCTCATCTTTGAAAGTAGCTTTGAAGGCTAAGGTCTTCATCTCTAGCTTGGGTGCAATTGACTTCTTTCTTTGGTTCATTTTGGTCTCGTATGCCATGAGGTTCCTAAGTAGATCGTCCATGTTAAGATCATCTACTTTGTTTGCTTCTATTACAATTACCTTTTGCTCCCATTTTGATCCAAGGGAGTGAATAAGCTCATCTTGAAGTTCTCCTTGCATGAGAGTCTTTCCAAGAGATTTGAGACTATTTACAATTAATGTGAATAGAGTGTACATCTCCCCAAGTCTCTCATTTTCTTTCATGGTGAAGGTTCCTGTGGTAAGAGATTAATTTTAGAGGTTTTGACTTTGGATGTACCTTCTTCGGTTACCTCTAAGGTTCTCTAAATTTTCAAGCCTGTAGTGCATTGCCTAATGCAATTGAATCCCTCTAAACCTAGTGTGTAATAAAGCGAGTTCACTACTTTAGCATTCAATCCGAGGTAATGTATTTGCTCCATGGTGTATCCCGTCTCTAGCTTGTAGGGAATCTTGTAGCGGGATACGCACTTCTCCTATATGGAGAAGTCGTTGGCTTGAACCCACATCTTCATCCAGAGGTTCCGATATGAGTAGCTATTAGTCATGTCAAAGAGTGGTGGACATGTGTTGTTCTATACCTCCTTAGATCTTGTGGAGAAGATCTTCCCCTCAATTGATCTCCCATAGAAATTACTCCTAAAATGTGAGAACCTGCTTTGATATTGTTTGGCACGTAATTCACATTTAAAATATTATTTAATCATAGTATAGCACGAAAACACATCAACAAATAAATTTATAAAACTTCGGTGAGTACCGGATCTTTCGCAGGGAGGCAATCACAATTTATGTAGAAGCATTTCAATAAAACTCATTCCAACTAGATACATATATGTATATATGTATAAAGCAGACATCCAGAGAATCAGAATTTTATTGCAACTAGATAAAGTTTTTCAAAATAGAAAATGCTAATAGAGACAGATAGATAGATAGAAAGAGGGAGGGAGAGAGAGAGAGAAAAAAGTGGCAGAGAAATGATGTTGCTTGTGAGATGCATGTGCGAGATGCGGCAGCACCTCAGATCCAGAGTGCTGGGATGAGAGTTAGAGAGGAGTTGCAGAGGGACAGAGAGTTGTAGAGAAGGTGGAAGATGTTTAGAGTTGATGGAAGAGAGAGATGCTTCAACTGGGGGACCCTGGGCCTTCTTTTATAGCTTTTATGGAGGGCAAAAAGGGTATTTAACCCATTTATTTCTTGTAACAACTCTTGTTTGATCAGATTCGTTGATCGAGAGATCAACGGATCAGATTTGGCCTCAAACCTTCAAATTCATCTCCATCACGTGAATTTAATCCTTGGTTGACACATGGCACCTGTTGCGCCCTTGGATCGTGATCTGACAACGCCACTCACACCTCACGCCCACCCAATGCCCGCTCGTCTCCTTCCTTTTGCCGCTCACCACATTTTAGTGCCTAAAATCGTCAACCATCCGATCTTATGATCGGATAGATTAAATGCATGCTCGCAACTCCTTCTCAATGAAGGAAACACAAGAGTTCGTGCGTTATGCACGCGTGGGGATCCAGTGTTCGGCTACGGCGTGCTTAGATCACGCCACTTGGTCACTCCAGTGCCCTTTTGATCAGGATTTGATGGCCAATTGCACCCGCGCCCAACACGCGTTCAATTTCACACAAGGTGCAGCTCGAACATGTGTCACCCACTTCCACGCGAGCGCGTGAGCCAACGTGCTGCGCGAATGTTCTACTATAGTTGATTATTTTTATTTATACTTATCTAACTGATGGGCAACATGGCATGCTCGTGGCCGTTGGATGAAGATCTAATGGCCCACAGTGTGCGAGGCGGCCTTCCTAGATTGGGCAATGGTGAGGGAGCGGCTGTGACGGCACCACATGGTGCCATCATGGCCATCCATCTTCTTTTCCTTGTATCTGGTGCTGTTGACCTCCGATCGAGTTGTTATTTGCGCCATTGGAATGCGATCGTCAATCAAGATTCATTTGTGCCGTTAGATTCTTTATCTCAGGCTCAGATCTTTGTCCTTTGACTTTATGATCTTTGTTCTTTTATGGACTACACAAGGTGCCCTGGTTGTCTGACTAAGACGATTTTAGAAGCATTGGACTCCTGTCGTCGTTCTGATCAGATCTATCTAATCTGATCTGACATCCATGGTTTTGAACCATGTACGATTAAAATCATCTCTCTTTTAGGTCATAGAATGACGATATTATCTATATAACTAATAAACTAGCTATTGTGTAAATTACTATACATATGAATTCATTATTCCTAAGTTATGCTAGAATCTAGCTTAATTTAGGTGATTTAGGTTGCATTATTGCTGTGCAATTACACCCCCATGCCTACTTGCTAGGCCCTAGCAAATGCATGACTAAATGCAAAGTGGTCCTACATGAGTAATTTCCATCAAGAGTTTGACTAGAGGTTTACATCTTTTGTTTTCATCTAAAGCTTTAGTAATCCAGATAATCGTGATTGTGTTTTGCTGTAGCCTATGCAACGAATCCAAGTGAAAGCCAATCCTCATCTAAAGCTCTTACTTGACTCTTAGTAAAAATTATTGGGAAAGGCAAACTTCTTCCCTTGTGGTTATAAAGTAATCTGTGTATTCAGCCTTGGCTTTTGGCTTATGTAGAAGATTTCTGAATCAAGTAGATTTGTATTTGGTGGCTCACACTCATTTGGTGCTACATATAGGCTAGTACTTTAGAACCTAGATTTCCAGATTATGAAATAATTCAACTCAGAGAGAGATGAGAAACTGTGCCCTTTTTAGTTCTTTTGTACTCTTTCTCTCTCTTTCTTTCTCTTTCTTTTTCTTTTTCTTATCTTATCTTTTCTTTTCTTTCTTTTTGAGCTCACAATCTCACCAAATTTATCAGTATATTTGGTGGTCTCTCCTGGCATTAACACTTTGATTAGGTTCTAATAACTCTATGACTAAGTCAGAATTTCTCAACCCATATTTAAGCTTTCAGAAATACAGAAAAGTAGGTCGAGGCTATATTTGGTGGATCGTGAGGGTGATAGATGTTGTTGCCTCATTACACTTGAAATAAATTCTAAAAACACTTATAAACTCTTTTTTTTTTCTTTTCTACTTTTTCTTTCTTTCTAAATTTTTTTAGATGTATATATATATTTTTTTTCATTTCTTTTCTCCCACTTTTTTTTTTTCAAATATCTACTAACTCAATGTAGCATAAGGACTTTTATTTACGAGGCATTCAAGAGGATATCAGGTGGCTTATTTGGTGGAAGTCCCTATTCTTGGCACCGAAAAGGGAATGGATAGGACAATGTATTTATAACCTTGACATTAATATCCTCCTTTAGTCGAGGATTCCGTAAAAGATGGTCGTGACCATCCACCTCAGTCCTAGTTTTATCAGAACCCGCTCTTTGCATATTTGTCTTATTTGGTGGCTCTCAAGAAATTCCCACTAAGAACTTGTACATAGAAATTGAGAGCGAAAACTATGCCTAACTTCGAGTATCATTATCTCATTATCCAGAGTTTAAGATTCCTCATATTAGCCTTAAAGCACCAGTAGAATTTCTATTCTCACCTCACACTTGTTTGGTGGATCTATTAAAAGATTGCTTGCCTGACTCCGTAATTACTGTCTAAGGGTTTAGGAGAAGCATTGCTTCTTCTCGACAAAATAAAGATGTTTATCAGTTTTCATAGAGGATCCATTGCAAATTCTACATGTAAGCGTGAAATTATATTAGATTCTAAACTCAAGAATCAACTTAAGAAAAAATCCCTAATAAAACCTTAATAAAAATTCTTTATGCCTAAATGCATTTATTTATTTTTTTAACCTAAAAATAAGACATGCAATATCCACCCCCTCAAGCCTATTTATTACAATGCCTCAATGAAATGTATGCATGAAAATCAAAATATAATAAGCAAGAGGAGGGAATATCACCTGACTATGCTTGTTGATCTAGGTCAGCATGGATGCAGATGATGTAGAGCTACCTATAATAAATACTAGGTTGCCTCCCAACCAGTGCTAAGTTTAATGTCATTTGCTAAACTTAAACCCAAAAATTTGTAGTTCAATACTGTGGGTTAAGAGAAGAAGTAATAGCTATTGCAGAGGAATTTAAGATTAGTAGAAAGATATGATCATTTGGTCCCATAATTAGTGATCCACAAATCTAGACCAGCTGATTATGAAGCCCTATTCCAAAGAGTCTTTCTGATTTGGAATATGAAATAGGGTCAGGTGGATGAGGTTCAAATTGCAGAGCCTATCTGTTAATCCAGTTCCATAATTCAAGAAGAGGTGGTATAAGGTCTGGATTGAAATCATGATTTAGAATTAAATCTGGTTCTGAATCAGAGTAATAAGGGCCTTCATAATGGTAGTTGATATAAAAAATCACGAGTTCTCAAGGTTCTTTGTCATATGAGGATAGAGGTAGAGTTGTGTGGAATTCGTCAAAATCTTTATCAGAAAATTCCTCTTCCTCATCCGAAGTCACTTCTTCTGAGTCAAGCCATTCATTTGAACCAGTTGGCTTGTAAGTTCTTCCCCAGTCCATTATGTGTTGAACTTCTTTAGGGGTTACTTGATTGCACCGCAAAAATACACCTGCAATTGTACCATCTTGTGCTATTTCCTAGCATTACCAATCCATATTAGGTCTCCATAGTCGCATTGTAAAAATACACGCATGCATGCATTTAATTAAGAGGGGAGGAGAATAAAATAAGTGGCCTTGCAATTAACATTTTTCCTCAAGTGCATCTTTGCAAAATTCACCATTGTTTTATTTTTTATTTCACTTGATTTTGAAATCTTTCCCGTGGCTGCATGGATTGACTCGTTCCTCCTTGCGCCAGGCTCTCCATCACCTCTCCTTGCCAGCCGCATGCACACCTCTCCCTGCCAAGCCATGCATGAGCCATGCACAGCCAGGGCATGGATGTGTATGCTCTCCTCTTCTTTAAAAATAGGGCACGGCTTCTTCTTGGAGGTAGCCGGGTCCTCCACAAGAAAAACCTAGCAGCTTCTCCCTCCAGGCACCATCTCCTCCCTCTCCCTCCATACGTAGGACCTCCTCCTTAGAGGAGGCACTCTGCGGGCAGGAGTCATCACTGTAGGGCACACCCACCACAGTGAGACCACCACCGCCCAGCTCTTCAATGAGCCGGTGGGCGTGGTGGCCTTCTTTGCCCTATTCGAATGACCATGCCACTTCAGCCATCGGAGCAAAGCTTCAGCTGTGAAGCTTAACCGGCCACCGCCCGCCCTGCAGCAGCCGGCCGAGCCCCACAGCAGCAGCAGCAAGGCGGCAGCAGCGCACATAGGCCTTCCACATGCGCATGCAGGCACCCTCGCCTCCAGCTTCTTCCCGCAAGCGCCCTGTCGTGATCTCTCTTCCGCAACCGGCCACCGTGGCCACTGTAGTGGCCGGCCAAGCTTCACCGCATGCCAGCAGCCCTCTCCGTGCGCTCTGTCACGACATCCCACTCGCAAACCACTAGCCGGAGCCACTCTTTTGCACGCACCGAGCCATTCGCACTCACAGCATCGCCCGCTCCCGGTCGCGCGGCTTGTCATTACACTATAGCCACTGTTCATGCCAGTCTGCGGAACACTATGGCTACAGTGGGGTGACTGGAAAGCTTCTCACTTATCTGGTCACTCGGTGCGCCGCAACCGGCCAGCGCCCGCGCACACGTTCAGCCCCGTGTTCGCTCCAGCGCCCGCCTATGCATCTGCGTGTGCCCGCCTCTCCCAGCACCTTCCTTCGCTTGCTTCCTTCACCGCGTGCACCTGCGAGCACCCGCTCCAGCCCTTCCATGCAGCGCTGTGCGCTGTGGCCTCCACTCCGTGCCACTCCCTCCAGTGCGCTCCTCACTGCGCATACACGCCTATGTGTGTGTGCGTGGACCAGACGATTCTCCACAGCTTCAGACGCCTTAACCCTCAACAGTGCCCTCTCTCTCTCTCCCAATCTCTCTCTCTCTATCTCTCTCTTTCTCGCAGCACTCTCTCCCTATCTCTTCACCGACGCTTACACACATACACCCACACTTTCATACACACGCACACACACACCTATACACTACTATATACCTATATATATAAGTATACTTATATATATACATATACACATATTTAGATATATTTATATATATATATATATAGTAGGATGAATATAACTAAGTATTAGTATACATATATATATATATACATATATCTATATACTTATATATATAGATATATATATACATATATATTTGCATATATACATATATGTATATATATACATATATCTATACATATATTAGTACTTATATAAATATGTATTAGTCTATATACATACATATATATATATACATCTATATACTTATATATATATATATACATACATATACGCATATACTTATACATACATATATACATATCCATCTATATAACTATATATACATATATATATATATACATCCATATAGTACTATATACATACATACATATATATATATATATATATCGATACATGTATCTATGCATATAGCTACATACATATATAACTACATATATATATACTTATATATTTATAACCATATATATATATATATACATATAGATATATTTACATATATACATATATATATATTTTCGCATTACTTTCCAAACGTGGTATCGTGGGAATATCTGCACCAGTTGCTGATATTCCCCGATACACACATACAAAAAGCGTGGTCGCACACATCTTCCACCATCCACCTTACACTCCACGTGGCACCTCATCCTGTTAGCTGCGTCTTTCTAAACGACGAAGGACTCGACACCGTGCTACACTCCATCTCCTTCTCCACCCGCACCCCTTTATACATATATAATATATACCTATATATATATACTATATTTACTTTTTCTCTATTTCGCTTTCCTATTAGTAAAAAGATAAAAAATATATATAAAAGAGAAAAGATAATTTTGACTTGCAGGTACTCCATCTTGCGAATAGCAAGATCCAATTTGGAACCCTGATTTGGCTCAAAGCCAAGAACCCAATTTTGAGGGTGTGCCTCAAGGACAAGAGTTACCAAAAAAAAAATCAAAATAGAAAAAACACCAAAAATACAATAAAAGAATGGAAGAGATTCATTGTAGGAAAGGCATAGAAACTTGAATTGTAACCCCACTTCCCTGAGTTCGACCCTGGGCCTTAAGGTGACCAAGATAAAATCAAGTAGGCCAGGTTAAAAAAAAAAAATTTGTAAAGAGATGGTTAGGTCCGATTTAGGTTAACCACTATACACACTTCAACGATAAAATCGCCATATTAACAACCTATCCGGATCCGACACCATACCTTTTCTGGTGCTGTTGCCGGGGAAGTGCTCCTTCAAGTAAGTTTCTATTCCATTCCTCTCATTTTTTTCTCTCTTCACGGGTGTCTCTGTTTTTGGTGTGCAGGTAAACCATTGCAAGGAGAAGACAGGCAGACGAAGTTGGAGAACGTGGGCAGATCCAAGGCGGGAATGAGAGCGTGAAGACGCCGACACCGCACTGTAGCTCCGCACACGTTGCTGCACAAGTAGGTCTTTCTTTCTTTGTAACCTAGGTTAACTTGTCACCCTAATAAAAAAAAAACTAAAAAAACTAAAAACTGAAAAAAAAGAAAACTATAAAAACTTCTTGGGATCTCTTGGGACAAGTGAATTAAAATTCACTTGTTTGATTGATTTCCTTTACTCCTACTGCCCCAGGATTTCCCGCCCTACTTCGCATAGCGAAAATCCAAGAATCTTGACTCTTGATTTTTCGCCGTGTTAAGTATTCTTTGAGGCAAATAAAAAGATTGATTGCCACCCCTCTTTGCCTCATTTACCTGCAATTCAGGATCACCTTTTCAGTGGGGACACTTGGAATTGAGTTGATTCCAACCCCACCACGACTTTTCAACTTGCCTAAGATTCGGTCCCGAATACTTCAACCCCAACAAATTGATTTTCTTTATCTTTTGGTTGAGCCTTGTGTGGAAATCTTTCTGGTGATTGGGAGCACTTGAAATGAAGTGCTTTGGCTCCCTTTCACACTAATATAAAACTAATTCGTGCATCCACACATAGAAATCGCCAATTAGGGAAGCCATTGCATTTTAGCATGCATTAACCAACTGACATTGAAGGAGGGTTTATTGGGCTTAGAAGAAAAGTTGTATTCTTCCAAAACCCAAAGATTGGTTGAATTGGTATTTCAACGAAATCCTAAAATTCATACTACTTAAGGCTGAACTCTAAAAACCATTCACCAATTAAAAACTTCAATTCGGGGAGATTTCCCCGTTGCATGCTTGTTTTACACACTCTGAAAATCAATCACTTAGGCATTACTCGTAAACAATGCCCTTCACATTCCAAAAGCACTTGATCCTAAGCCTCTAACTAAAATTGGTAGTAACCTAACCCTTATTAAGGATTGGAGGTCTAACTAACCCTTATTAAGATTGGGGCAAAAAACCTTTCAATCTGGCTCGGTGGTTCCGCGGTGCTCGCATTCGGTTCTGTACTTTGTGATAGTAGGTAACTTAGATCTTTAGGTCTAAGGGTACACTGTAGAGGTTAGGAATTTGATTGAATTGATTTGTCATCAAGGGTACCTTTGCGGCATCATTTCTCTCATCTCTTTTCCCTTCTTATCCCCCCAATTCTTCCTACGGTAGTGCATGTTTGGGAGGAGGTCACAAAACCCGGAACTGTTTGAATTGCCTGATAAATCTAGAAAAGAAGCTGAATCATCCTCCTCCTCCAAAAACATGGCTGCACACCCACCCCCAAATCCCGAGGGAGGAAACCACCCTCAAAACCCACCAGGTGGTGGAGCCTTAGATCCCATAACCTGCCTCCAAGCCCAAATGGAAATGTATAATGAACGAATTGAGGCCATTCGGGAAACATTGGAGGAAATGCAGAACCTTCCCGAACAGGAGGAGCTCTTAGCTCCTATCAGAATCCCGCTGCTACAGAGACCATAGGACAAATTCAGCTCCCCATGGGCGGGGATGACTTTGAACTGAAATCGAACATAATTGGCCTAATAAATTTTCACTTCCATGGTCTTGTAAGTGAAGATCCTTTTCTCCACTTGGAAGACCTAACTCGATTAGCTGAAACTGTTAAGCCAAGAAATATCGGGTTACCTATAGTCCTCATGAAAATGTTCCCATTTTCATTGCGGGATAAAGAGTCGCAGTGGCTACACACCCTTGGGAGAAACATCCACTCTTAGGAAGAGATGCGAACAACGTTTCTCAAGAAGTTCTTCCCAATCGGGCGAACCAATGCACTTCGCCGTGCCATCACTTCATTTACGCAACAAAATGGCGAACAATTTCATGAGACATGGGAGAGGTATAATGACCTCCTCAAGAAGTGTCCGCACCACGGTCTCCCTAAGTGGCATATAGCCCAGATTTTCTACTATGGGCTAGATGAGACTTTGAAGCAGATTGCAGACGCTTCCTACGGAGGGAACTTTATGAATAAGGACGAGAATGGAGCATTGAATTGTTTGAAAATATGAGTGAAAACTCAATGAACAATGCCTCCATTATCGCCTTTAATCGTACCAGCCAGCCCTGAAATGTCCATGAAGTTGACATGGGACCCTCCCATTCATCCACTGATCTCAGCCTTATAGCACACAAATTGGATGAAGTCTCCGTCATGCCCAAGAAGCTGGACGAGCTTCTGGCCAACCCCTCTCGTTCTATGGGGAACACCCCTACTTCACCACTTCGTCACAATCCCAATTCTTCCAACACCAGGCTTATCCCGGGAAACCCCGTAAGACCTTCCTTACCGAGTGTCGCGCCGAGCGGCTTGGCAAGTCATGTGGAACTGGCTTCTACGAGCTAGTATTTCGACACGGAGGACCAAGCCTCTGTGTGCTCGGACGCATTTTTACTTGCGAACATGTATTCTGGCATAGAAGATGCTTGCGCCCTAGGGAATAACCCATTCTCTACCACTTATAACCCAGGGTGGCGAAATCATCCGAACTTCGCATGATCCAACAACCCGCAGTGCCAAAACCCTGCGGGTGGACCAATGCGACCGTCCGCACCCGTCATCCCAAGGGCCCAATCTAATCCTGTGGCAAATCTACCATCAGGCCCTTGCGTACCACAAATCGAACACGCATCATGTCCTCTTGATAAATTGATGCGAATGATGATGGAAATGTGAAAGCGCCATGAAGAGAACATGACCTCTCTTCAGCACCAATTGGCATAGCAGAATGCTGAGATCAGTCAACTATGCATGGCGACTCGATCTCAGGGCACTCTTCCTGTCCAACCTGTTCCAAACACATGAAATTTCATACCCCGTGGTCCTCAACCACAGGTACGACCTTCTCAGGGGCAAGTTAATCAGATTCTGCAGGTTCCGAGCATTCCAACAGGATTTCAGGCTAATCTCGTTGTAGCATCATACTCTTATGTCCCTATTGCAAACCCTCCTCTGCCGTATGATCCCACTGGACCCGCATCGTCCAATGGTATCACTACAAGGAGCGGTAAGCAGACCGTCGATCTGCCTTGACCTGATCCTGGCCCGCCTTCTTCATCACCCTCTCATTCGGGATGCACACCACATTCTCGAGAGGATGATACACCCAAATTGGTGCCAGAATCAGTCCCATTCCCTGAGGCTCTACTGAGGGAGCCAAAAGGCAAAAAGAAAGATACACAAGCCTTTGATAACCTGTGTAATTTGTTCAGGGATGTAGAAATCATGGTACCCCTGCTCGAGGCTATCGACCACATACCTACTGTCGCCCGATTTCTCAAAGACTACACAACACCCAGGTGACAGTCAAAGAAAACCAAGAATCCGGTGGTTCTCTCACCTCATGCGAGTTGTGCTATACTGTCAAATCTACCACCGAAGTAGAAAGATCCAGGCACACCACTTATTTCCTGTAGCATCCAAGGCTGCAAGTTTAACCGTGCCCTGCTTAATTTAGGATCTTCCATCAATCTCATTCCAACCATCATGCTCGAAAAATTTTCCTTGGGAAATCTGAAACCCACTCCTGTCATGTTACATTTGGCAGATCGTTCTGTCAAAATCCCGAAGGGTGTGGTGGAAGACGTGGTCGTTAGGGTCAACAGTCTCTATTTTCCTGTTGACTTTCTTATTTTAGATATGGAAGTTCCTAGCTCACTTTCTGATTGTCCGATCATCCTTGGTCGACCTTTCTTGGCCACAGCCCACGCCCATATCGACTACGAGTCGGGCTGTATTGAGATTGCCGTTGGATCTAAAAAGCTCAAGCTTAACATCTTCAAGGCAGCCAAGAAATTTGATTGCGATTGCATCGAGGATGACACGTCTGACGAGGACATGGCCGTCAGTGTGTGTATCGAACTAATTGGGACCTATTCGGATTGCTGCGGATTACCTATAAACACTGATGACTGCCTGACCAACACAAATTGTGACATTCCCCCATCCCTCCCTTGTCCCGTACTTTCTCCTGACCAGACTTCTGATGAGGTTTTCTTCGCTTCCCATACCTCGTGGTCTGAGTCATATCTGGGCTACTCACCGTCGGTCCACACTCTTGAAGATCGGATTGCCCTTTCTTCCCCACCAAATCTGGCGGATTTGCAAATCCACACTGGGACCTTGAGCCCATATACTTCTCACTGGGGCTATTCCTTTTTGGATCCATCTATCCAAGAAGTTCCTCTTCTTGGCCAATCTGAGGAACAATTTCTTCCTCCTGACCCATTCTCCGATTCGCCTGGGACACTCTCGTCCCATGAAATGCCAGATCTTTCACCATCCACTCTCGAGCTGAAAGAGCTACCTTGTACACTTAAGTATGTTTTCCTATGGCCAAATGAAATGCTCCCTATAATCATCAGTTCAAAATTGACCAGGGAGAAAGAGTGCAAACTAACGAAGGTCCTCATTGAACACAAGGCAGCCATTGGATGGTCTTTATCAGACTTATTTGGCATTAGCCCCTCATACTGCACTCACCGTATTTATACGGAGGAGGAGGCTCGACCTTCCCACGAGATGCAATGACGTCTCAACCCTAACATGCGAGAGGTCGTTAAGAAAGAAATTATTAAGTGGCTGGATGTGGGTATAATCTACCCGATCAGCGATAGCCCCTGGGTGAGTCCGATTCACGTTGTGCCCAAGAAGGCGGGACTCACCATCCGTGTCAATGACAGGGGCAAATCCATCCCTACATGCACTCGTACATCTTGGAGAGTGTGTGTGGATCATAGGAAACTCAATGCTGCAACTAAGAAAGATCACTTTCCGCTACCGTTCATTGACCAAATCCTGGAGCGGTTAGTGGGAAATAAATTTTTCTGTTTCCTGGATGGATTCTCAGGATATAACCAAGTGGCAGTTGACCCCCGGGACCAAGAGAAAACCACTTTTACCTGCCCCTTCGGCACCTTTACATTTAGAAGAATGCCGCTCGGAATTTGCAACGTGCCAGCAACTTTCCAGAGATGTATGCTTGCTATATTCCATGACATGGTGGGTGACTTTCTCGAGGTCTTCATGGATGACTTTTCGATCTTTGGACCATCTTTCGACGAATGTCTTGCCAACCTGACTCGTATCCTTAGGAGATGTATTAATGTAAACATTGTGCTTTCCTGGGAAAAAAGTCATTTTATGGTGCGCTAGGGAATTATTCTCGGACATATCATCTTCGATAGGTGTATCAAGGTTGACAGAGCTAAGCTCGATGCCATTGTTGATTTACCTGTGCCTGGCTCCATCAAACAAATCCGCTCCTTCCTGGGACACATCGATTTCTATAGGAGATTCATCAAAGACTTCTCCAAAATTTCTCGACCCTAAACTCATCTCCTACCAACCGATGTACCCTTCGATATGGGCCCCGACTGCATACGAGCATTCATGCAACTGTGTAATGCTGTCACCAAGGCCCCTGTTCTCCAGCCGCCTGATTAGTCCCTCGACTTTGAACTCATGTGTGATGCTTCCGACCTTGCAGTCGGAGCCATCCTAGGACAAAGAAGCGATAGACACCCCTTCGTGGTGTACTATGCCAGTAAGACGTTGGACGAGGCCCAGCATAATTATACTACCACTGAAAAAGAACTACTGGCGGTCATCTTTGGGCAGGAGAAATTCCGCTCTTACCTTCTGGGCTCTCACGTTATTGTTTTCACTGATCATGCGGCCATTCGCCATCTCATGCACAAGAAGGATGCCAAGCATAGACTGATTCGTTGGATCCTTTTGCTCTAGGAATTTGACATGAGATTCGTGATAAGGTCGGAGCCCAGAATGTTGTGGCTAATCACCTTTCCAGACTGGACCCTAACCATATTGGACTTACTCTGCCGATCAATGAAATTTTTCATGATGAGCACCTATTGGAAATAAATGTGACAAGTGGACCGTGGTATGCCGACATTGCCAATTACCTTGCTTCTGGATCCCTTCCACGTGGCTGGCCTAAAAACCAACGCGAGCGTCTCATGGCAGAAGAAAAGTATTATTTCTTGGATAGTCCACTTCTTTTTCGGATAGGTGCTGATCAAATCATCCGTCGCTGTATTCCTGATAGCAAGTTCCCCAGTGTGCTATCCTTCTGTCATGATCAGGCCTGCGGAGGTCATTTCTCTGGGAGGAAAACTGCAGCCAAGGTATTGCAGTGCAGTTTCTTTTGGCACTCCCTTCACCAGGATGCATGCAATTATGCCAAGCATTGCACTAGGTGCCAATCGTCAGGGTCAATGTCATGTTGTGATATGATGCCCTTACAACCCATCCTAGCTGCAGAAATCTTCGACATCTGGGGAATTGATTTCATGGGTCCCTTTCCTCCTTCCAATGGCTTCGAATTCATCCTCGTGGCCATTGACTATGTTTCGAAATGGATCGAGGCTATTCCCGCGCGTCGTGCTGACCATGTTATATCCACTAGCTTTGTCAAAGACCACATCTTTGTGCACTTTGGGATCCCTCGAGCCATTATCTCGGATGGAGGAAGCCACTTTACCCATGCTTCTTTTCAGGCACTTCTGAGGAAATACAGAGTCCACCATCGTATCGCATCCCCGTATCCTCCTCAGACGAACGACCAGGCTGAGGTGTCGAACCGGCAAATCAAGCAGATTCTCTAGAAAATGATTTGGCCTGACTGTAAGGATTGGTCCGACAAGCTGATTGACGCACTTTGGGCGTATCGGACTGCCTTCAAGGTTCCCCTTGGTATCTCTCCGTATAGAATTGTTTACGGGAAGCCTTGTCATTTTCCCATGGAGTTGGAGCACCGTGCTTATTGGGCAGTTTGCCAATGTAACCTCGACCCAGACCTGTGTGGTCGAGAAAGGAAACTCCAACTCCAGGAGCTGGAAGAGCTCTATCGTGAAGCCTATGATTCTACTTTACCTTTCAAGCAACACACTAAGGTTTTTCACGATAGCCGTATTCGACGGAAAGAATTTGAGCCATCTCAGCAAGTTTGGCTCTATAATGCCCGACTCAAATTCTCTCCTGGGAAATTGAAGTCCAAATGGACTGGTCCTTTCCTGGTCTCAAGACCATTCCCCAATGGGGCCGTTGAGATCGAAGCTCCCAAATCTGGGCATAAATTTACAGTCAACGAGCAGCCTTTGAAACCCTATCTGACTCATGAACCTGCCCCCGTTGGAGAAACCGTTGTCTTGCTGGAGGGTAACTAATTCTTTGCCCCATTCTGAGTCCAACTAGGGACGTTAAGTTCAACGCTCATTGGGAGGCACCCCAACAACACTCACCATCCACCATCACTTTTCACTTCACTTTTCACTTCACCACCCACCATCCACCCACCCTACCACCCTACTGTATACCCTGCACTTCAGCTCTCATTACCCGATCTTTCGTCCTTTCTCTACCCTTCCCTGCATGCATATGAGGACGTAGCATCATTTGCCATGGGGGGGTGGATAGGCATTCATAGGATTTGGGTATTTTATGGTATCATGTAGTTTCTATCTATTTATATATATATATAAAATGATGAAAAATGAAAATGGTGTTTAGTAATGATTTAAAGGCTGAAACAAAAATACAATAAGTATTTATGGATATTCAATCGTTGTTTTGAAGACATTCTAGGCCACAGAAGCTTGATTCGCTCAGGCTTGGCTTAATTCACTTGAGCATTGACAAGATAGATCGGAATCTCTCATAACTAAGGACGTATTCTTGTACCTACGACACCAGTACAGGATCCATTGGTTTGCTTCTACTTGAGAGCTTAAGTAAACTTGGTTCACACTACACATATCAAGAAAGACCAGGTGAACATAAGATCCAACCCTAGTGTTCATTAGGGAAGGTGGAGTCCTTACTTGTGCATGCAGGTAGACTTTTTATCCCAGGCTTTAGTCTTGTGTTTAGGAGCGACTCTTTCCACCAAGAAAGAACACTCCCACCAAAAAGAAAAGTGTGCTCCTCCAAATAATGTTGTAAGAGATATACTGACATGTGTTTAAAAAAGAAAAAAAAATGCAAATAAGTCAGTATATCTCGCAAATGTCTGTAAAGTCTCTACCCTAAAAGTATTCTTCAGGGCAAGTTGCAAATACCTTGTTTTTAATGTGAGCCACAAATATCAGAAAATGGGAGTTGAGTTTTCCGTCATCTTCTTAAGGGTCAATCCGAAAACATGAGCTGAAACTGGGACGAACCTATACTTAAAAATTTGTGAAACCTAGGGCTTGAGTCTTAATGTTCATTTGGTCAATCTTGATCCTTCACTAAGCACTAGCCAAAACCTCTTGAGCTCTCAAGTACGGAAAAAACCTCCTGGGTCCTGGAAATCGTACTTAAGGTTTAAATATCAAGAGTCCTGGTTAGTCGAGAGATGATTTTGTCATGTGAGACTTAAAGTACTAGTAGTCTTCTCTGTAATTGGTTCTCACAATATCCAACAATAAACACACCTATATCGTCCCAGAAGAAAATCTTCAGCTTAAGATCATTTCTAAATACAGTTTTGCTAGGGACTAGCAAAAGATAGGCATGGGGGTATGATTGCACCGCAAAAATACACCTGTAATTGTGCCATCTTGTGCTATTTCCTAGCATTACCAATGCATATTAGGTCTCCATAGTCGCATTGTAAAAATACACGCATGCATGCATTTAATTAAGAGGGGAGGAGAATAAAATAAGTGGCCTTGCAATTAACATTTTTCCTCAAGTGCATCCTTGCAAAATTCACCATCTTTTTATTTTTTATTTCACTTGATTTTGAAATCTTTCCCGCAGATGCATGGATTGACTTCTTCCTCCTCCCGCCAGGCTCTCCATCGCCTCTCCCTGCCAGCCGCATGCACACCTCTCCCTACCAAGCCATGCAAGAGCCATGCACAGCCAGGGCATTGCTATGCATGATCTCCTATTCTTTAAAAAGAGGGCATGGCTTCTTCTTTGAGGTGGCCGAGTCCTCCACGAAAAAAACCCAGCAGCTTCTCCTTCCAGGCACCATCTCCTCCCTCTCCCTCCATACGCAGGACCTCCTCCTTAGAGGAGCCACTCTGCGGGTAGGAGTCATCACTGTGGTGCACACCGACCACAGTGAGACCACCACCGCCCAGCTCTTCAAAGAGCCGGTGGGCATGGTGGCCTTCTTTTCCCTATTTGAACGACCATGCCACTTCAGCCATTGGAGCAAAGCTTCAGCTATGAAGCTCAACCGAGCACCGCACGCCCTCCAGCAGCCAGTCGAGCCCCACAGCAGTAGCAGCAAGGCGGCAGCAGTGCACGTAGGCCTTCCGCGCCCGCCTGCAGGTGCCCTCGCCTCCAGCTTCTTTGCGCAAGCGCCTTGTCGCACTCTCTTCCGCAACCGGCCACCGAGCACCATTGCAGCGGTTGACCAAGCTTCACCGCACGCCAGCAGCACCTGCAAGCCTCCGCGCAAGCAGCAGATCGCCCTTGCCCACCACTGCACGCACCAGCAGCCCTCACCACACGCTCTGCCGCGACATCCTGCCCGCAAGCCACCAGCCGGAGCCACTCTTTCGTGCACGTCGAGCTGTCCGCACTCACAACACCGCCCGCTCCCAGTCGCGCGGCTTGGCATTACACTGTAGCCACTGTTCACGCTAGTCTACGAAACATTGTGGCTGCAATTGGGTGACTGGAAAGCTTCTCACTTATCCAGTCACCCGGCACGCCGCAATTGACCAGCGCTCGAACACGTGTTCAGCCCCGAGCCTGCTTCAGCTCCCGCTTCAGCGCCCGCCCGCGCGTCTGCATGCGCCCACCTCTCTCAGTACCTGCCTTCGCCCGCTTCCTTCACCGTGTGCGCCTGCGACCGCCCGCTCTAGCCCTTCCACGTAGTGCGTGGAGCTGCGGCCTCCTCTCCGCGCCACTCCCTCCAGCACGCTCGTCTCTACTCATACACGCCTGCGCATGCGCGCGTGGACCAGACGACGCTCCACCACTTCAGATGCCTTAACCCTCAACAGCACCCGCTCTCTCTCTCCCGATCTCTCTCTCTCTCTCTTTCTCTCTTTCTCACATCACTCTCTCCCTATCTCTTCACCGATGCTTACACACATACACTCACACTTTCATACACACACGCACACACCTATACACTATTATATACATATTATATACGTATACTTATATGTATATATACACATATATACATATATTTATATATATATATATATATACTTATATCTATATATATAGTAGTATGTATATAACTAAGTATTAGTATACAGATATATATATATATACATATATCAATATACTTATATATATAGATATATATATACATATATATTTGCATATATACATATACTTATATATATATATATATATATATACACATATATCTATACATATATTAGTACTTATATAAATATGTGTCAGTCTATATACATACATATATATATATATATACATCTATATACTTATATATATGTATACATACATATACGCATATACTTATACATGCATATATATATATATATATATATATATATATATATATATATATATATATATATATATATATATATATAAATATACATACATATATACATATCAATCTATATAACTATATATACATATATTACTATATATATATATACATCTATATAGTATTATATACATGCATACATATATATATATATCTATACATATAGCTACATACATATATACATATATGCATATATATATACATATATAACTACATATATATATACCTATATATTTATAAACATATATATATATATACATATAGATATATTTACATATATACATATATATATATTTTCACATTACTTACCATACGTGGTATCACTAGAATACCTGCACCAGTTGCTGATATTCCCCGATACACGCTACAAAAAGTGTGGTCGCACACATCTTCCGCCATCCACCTTACACTCCATGTGGAACCTCGTCCTGTCGGTTGCATCTTTCTAGACGACGACCAGCTCGACATCATGCTACACTCCATCTTCACCTCCACCCCCACCCCTTTATACATATATAATATATACCTATATATATACTATATTTGCTTTATTTATATTTCACTTTCCTATTAGTAAAAGGATAAAAATATATATAAAAGAGAAAAGATAATCTTTGACTTGTAGGTACTCCATCTTGCGAATAGCAAGATCCATTTTGGAACCCTGATTTGGCTCAAAGCCAAGAACCCAATTTTGAAGGTGTGCCTCAAGGACAAGAGTTACCAAAAAAAAAATCAAAATAGAAAAAACACCAAAAATACAATAAAAGAATGGAAGAGATTCGTTGTAGGAAAGGCATAGAAACTTGACTTGTAACCCCACTTCCCTGAGTTCGACCCTGGGCCTTAAAGTGACTGAGATAAAATCAAGTAGGCCAGGTTAAAAAAAAAATTTGCAAAGAGATGGTTAGGTCCGATTTAGGTTAACCACTACACACACTTCAACGATAAAATCACCATATTAACAACCTATTCGGGTCTGACACCGTTACTTCCTGGTTCATGACTTTAGATTGACCATTTTCTTGAACTCCCTCAAAATTCAAAAGTTCTTGGATTTCAAGGTGGATGTATTGAGGATTCTTTATACTATCATCTAATTCATCATAAGCTACTCCCATGAGTTTCTTAATCTCACTAATGTCTTGTTCAATTTGGCTTTCCATGGGTGATGGTAGATCAGAATTATCCTTAAGTACATCCGCTTCTTTCCCTTGATGCTGGTCTTAAGCTTTGGCAGGACTCGGATCATCTTTAGTGTGAATTGCCAAACTTGTTCAATTGTTCCTACAACCTCAATGGAACCACAATTCACCTTATTTTTTCAGGAAGTTTTAAAGATATTGAGTTGGCAATTTTTTCTTCTGTAGGTGATGTGCATAATCCCCATCTCACAATTGATTAGAGCCTTGGCAGTGGCCAACAAAGGTCTCCCGAAGATTATTGGGGTGTGGTTTAGGTTTTCCGATGCCTCCATATCCAGAACAAGGAAGTCCACAGGGTACTCAAAATCCCTCACTTCTATAATCACATTTTGCAGAAGGCCCTTCAGAATTTTGGTTGACCTATCAGTGAGCCGAAGCGTCACATCATTGTGTTGCAAGGGCCCCAAATTCAACTCTTCATATAATTCTGTGGGGATTAAGTTGATGGAGGCACCAAGGTCTAGTAAGGCTTGATCCAATATGAATCCATCTATTTCACATGAAATTAAGGGGGTCCCTGGATCTTTCTTTTTAGGAGGGATCTTATTTAGGATGATGGCACTAGCTTGTTTAGAAATCACTACCCTTTTTGATGATTTAGCCTGGTGTTTCAGTGTGCATATTTCCTTCAGAAATTTTGCACAGGCCGGGATGTTCTCAATAGCCTCAAGGAGTGGTATGTTCACATAGACTTGCTTTAGAATCTCAAGCCACTCCTTGGATTGATTAGTTTTCTTTTCACTAAGTTTGATCAAGGCTTCAAGAAAAGGTGCTTGCGAAAAATCATGAGTATTCAAATCCTGAGTCTTGTTTTCTAGATTAGTTTGGTCTCCTAGGTTAGATTCATGCTCCTCAAGATCTTGATAAGATTTTGATGTAGAAGGATCTTGGATTTGATGTAGAAGGATAAGATTTGTATAGTGTTCCTCAAATTAGCCAACACCATATCCTAGATCTAGTTCACCTGAATTGACTGGTTTGGTTCGAGGTTAGGTGGGTTCAAGTTAAATCTAGGTGATTTAAGATATCGAGGTTTTCGGGTTCCTCCTTGATAGTAGGTCGCCTCGGGTTGTTCAAAGAATGGTGATGACCTATTTTCAATGGAATAATACGGAGGGTGGGTGTTATAATCAGCATATCCTTTCTGATTGCAGATCGGGTTGGTTTTGTCATCAAAGGATAGAGATCCATAATTATTGTAGGTTTGGGAAGGATAGTAATCATAGTCTTGTCCAGGGTTAGGCCCTGGACATTGAGGTCCATATTCATATCCCCAATCAAAATCATCCCGGCTAGTTGATGGGCAATTACAAGTCAAGTCAGAAGAGTAATCATCTTGGGGATAAGTGGTGGTAAGAGGGTAGGATTGGAAATGTGTGAAAGATGTGGAAGGATACATTGTAGAGTAGGAGGGAAAATAGAAGAGAGAAAGGAGCCCTGCAATACAATCAACCAAGCCTGTACTTATGTGGGTAGCCTAAAGACCTACAGACTCGTAGGACCCATCTTGAGATTATAAACGATTTGGTCTACTTTTATTCGGTCGATCCAACTAGTTAGAAGGAGGGACTGGGGAGGAGGTTCTTCCTTTGGCTTATGCCTCCGGTTCCTAGTGTACCCCTCAGCTACGGTCGTTTGATGCTACTCCCCTAGCTAAACATCAGATGGGCCAGCAGAAGCAGATTAATCAAAAAAAATCTCAGTCTGAGCCTCGAAGAGCGAATCAATCCTTAAGGCCAACATCTACTCAGTTTTAATTAGGCTTGGGATGATTATGCTCTTGGAATGTGATGGGCCCTTTAGATGGGTTGTGCCCTTAATGATTGATTCAAATGTGTGTGCGTGCACAACCAGGGTTTACAAACAAAGTTATTTGATGATGTGTCTTTTAGGGTTTAACCTTGTTTAGTAGCTTTTAGGGTTTAATTCATATATTGGTTCAAATAAGGTTTAGTAGAACACTCTAAGTTCTGAAAGCACTGATGATGATATATTCCTTTAGAAATCAGAAATAATATGTGGAGTGCCTGGTTCAGCCCTAAGAATCAACCCTAAGAGGCAAGCTACTTGATGGATCGCTTTTATCATAAGTGATGTGGTGTCGATCCCGGTTAGGTTGTTAATATGATGATTGTATCGTTGAAGTGTGTATAGTGGTTAACCTAAATCGGACCTAACCATCTCTTTAAAAAAATTTTTTTACCTGGCCTACTTGATTTTATCTTGGTCACTTTTAGGCCCAAGGTCAAACTCAGGGAAGTGGGGTTACAAGTCAAGTTTCTACGCCCTTCCTACAACGAGTCTCTTCCATTCGTTTATTGTGTTTTTGGTGTTTTTCTATTTAGATTTTTTTTCTGATAATCTTGGTCCTTGAGGCACACCCTCAAAATTAGGTTCTTGGCTTTGAGCAAAATCAGGGTTCCGAAATGGGTCTTGCTATTCGCAAGACAGAGTACTTGTAAGCCAAGGGTTACCTTTTCTGTTTGATATATTTTTAATCTTTTTATTGGCAAGCAAGAGAAATAGAAATAAAGTAAATATAGTATAGATATATATGTATATACTATATATGTATAAAGGGCTACGGGTGGAGGCGAAGATGGAGTGTAGCACGATGTCGAGTCGATCGTCATCTAGAAAGATGCAACCAATAGGATGAGGTGCTGCGTGGTGTAGGATGGATGGTGGAAGTTGTGTGTGACCATGCTTTTTGTACGTGTGTATCAGGGAATATCAGCAACTGGTGCAGATATTCCCGCGATACTACGTATGGTAAGTAATGTGAAAAAATATATATATATGTATATCTGTAAATATATCTATATGTATATATATATATGTATGGTTATAAATATATAGGTATATATATGTTGTTATATATGTATATGTATATATAAAAGTATATGTATAGATCTATATATATATATATATATATATATATAAAAGTATGTTTATATAACTATATAGATGTAAATATATATATATATATATGTATGTATAAGTATATGTGCATATATATGTATATATATATATAAGTATATAGATGTATACATATATATATATGTATGTATATAGACTAATACATAGTTATATAAGTACTAATATATGTATAGATATATGTATATATATATATATGTATATGTATATAAGTATTTGCATATATGTAAATATATATATATATATGTATATATATAAGTATACAGATGTATATATAAATATATATAGATATGTATATAAATATATATATATATATATGTATATATATATATGTATATAAATATATGTATATATATCAATATATATATGTATATAATAGTGTATAGGTGTGTGTGTGTGTATGAAAGTGTGGGTGTATGTGTGTAAGCATCGGTAAAGAGATAGGGAGAGAGTGTTGCGAGAAAGAGAGAGAGAGAGAGAGAGAGAAAGATCGGTCCTACTAGAGTGAGTTTAAGTCGTCCATGCGCTTAGGGCATCATCTGAGGCTTCAAGCTCACGTGCAGGTGCATTTGTGTGCAGAGAAGTGCACGCTGGAGGGCGATGGATGCGGAGTGGACCGCAGCGCACAGCACTGCGCGAAAGCGCTGGAGCAGGCGCTGGCAGGCGTATGCTGTGAAGGAAGTGGGTGAAGGCAGGCACTGGGAGAGGCGGGCACACGAAGACACGGGGCGAGACGCGTGCGTGGGCGAACAGCGGTTGCGCCGCGCTGGGTGACCAGTTAAGTGAGAAACTCACCGGTCACCCCACTGTAGCCACAGTGTTCCGCAGACTAGCGTGAACAGTGGCTACAGTGTAAGGCCAAGCCGCGCAACCGGGAGCGGGCGGTGCTATGAGTGCGGACGGCTCGGCACGCACGGAAGAGTGGCTCCGACTGGTGGCTTGCGGGCGGGATGTTGCGACAGAGCGTGCGGAGAGGTTTGCTGGCGTGCGCAGTGGAGGGCGAGGGCAACCTGCTGCTTGCATGGTGGCATGCGAGTGTTTGCTGGGGTGTGCGGTGAGGCTTGGCCGACCGCTGTAGTGGAACGCGGTGGCCGATTGCGGAATAGAGAGAGCTATAGGGCACTTGCGCGAAGAAGCTAGAGGCGAGGGCGCCTACAGGTGCACGTGGAAGGCTTGCGTGTGCTGCTGCCACCTTGCTGCTGCTGCTGTGGGGTTCGGCCGTCTGCTGCTGGGAGTGCGGTGGCCGGCAGAGCTTCACAGCTGAAGCTTTGCTCCAATGGCTGAAGGGCTTCAAACGGAAAAAACATGGAAAGTGCCACCATGCCCACCGGCTCTTTGGTGAGTTGGGCGGTGGTGGACTCACGGTGGTGGTTGTGCACCACTGTGAGTTGCTCTTGTCCGTCGGGTGTCTCCTCAGAGGAGGAGGTCCTGCGTATGGAGGGAGATGGTGGCCTGGAAGGAGAAGAAGCTGCGTTGGCTTTTTTGTGTTGAAGGACCAGGCTACTTTCAAAGGAAGAAGCCACCCTCTTTTTATAGAAGAAGGAAGCATGCACAGCCATGCCCTGGCTGTGCATGGCTTGCATGCGGCTGCAGGGAGAGGCTGGCATGGCTTGTCATGGAGAGCATGAGCAGGGAATGGTGCGAAGAAGATGTTGTCATGCAATGCAGCCGCGGGAAGAAAATCAAATAAAAATAAAAAGATGGTGAATTTTGCAAAGATGCACTTGAGGAGAAATGTTAGTTGCAAGGCCACTTATTTCACTCTCCTCCCCTCTCAATTAAATGCATGCATGCATGCATGTATTTTTACAAATGTGACTATGTAACCCTAATATGCACTGGTAATGCTATAAAATAGCACAAGATGGCACAATTGCAGGTGTATTTTTGCGATGCAATCATACCCTCATGCCTATCTTTGGCTAGTCCCTAGCAAATCATTATTTTGTTGTATTAAGAAATGAACTTTAAGCTGAAGATTTTCTCCTGAGGCAACATAGTTGTGTTTATTGTTGGATATTGTGGGAACCAATTGTAGAGAAGACTACCAGTACTTTAAGTCTTACATGACATAGATCATCTCTCGACTAACTAGGACTCTTGATATTTAAACTTAAGTATGATTTCCAGGACCTAGGAGGTTTTTTCCGTACTCAAGAGCTCAAGAGGTTATGGCTTGTGCTTAGTGAAGGATCAAGACTGACTAGATGAACATTAAGACTCAAACCTAGGGTTTCACAAATTTTTAAGTACAGGTTGGTCCCAGTTTCAGCTCATGTCTTCGGATTGACCCTTAAGAAGATGACGGAAAGCTCAACTCCCATTTTTTGACATTTGTGCCTCACAGGAAAATAAAGTTTTGTAACCTGCCCTGAAGAACATCTTGTAGGGCGAAGACTTTACAGACATTTGTGAGATATAATGACTTATTTGCAACTTTTCTCTTTTTTTTTTTTTTTGAAACACGTGTTAGTATATCTCTTACAACATTATTTGGAGGAGCACACTTTTCTTTTTGGTGGGAGAGTTTCTTTTTTGTGGAAAGAGTTTCTCCTAAACACAAGACTAAAACCTGGGATAAAAAGTCTACCTGCGCGCACAGGTAAGGACTCCACCTTCCCTAATGAACACTAGGTTGGATCTTATGTTCACCTGGTCCTTCCTGATATGTGTAGTGTGAACCAAGTTTACTTAAGCTCTCAAGTAGAAGTAAACTAACAGATCCTATACTGGTGTCTCAGGTACAAGAATAGGTCCTTAGTTAGGAGAGATTCCGATCTATTTTGTCAATGCTCAAGTGAATTAAGCCAAGCCTCAGCGAATCAAGCTTCTGTGGCCTGGAAAGTCTTCAAAACAGTGGTTGAATATCCATAAGCACTTATTGGAATTTTGTTTTAGCCTTCAGATCATTACTAAACACCCTTTTCATTTATATATATATATATATAGAAACTGCATGATACCATAAAATACCCAGATCTTAAGGATGCCTATCCACCCCCCCATGCTAAATGATGCTATGTCCTCATATGCATGCAGGGAAGGGCAGAGAAAGGATGAAAGATCGGGTAACGAGAGCTGAAGTACAGGGTGTACAGCAGGGTGGTAGGGTGGGTGGATGGAGGGTGGTGAAGTGAAAAGTGAAGTGAGCATGACAGTGAAGTGAAAAGTGATGGTGGATAGTGAGTGTAGTTGGGGTGCCTCCCAACGAGCGCTGAATTTAACGTCCCCAGCTAGACTCAGAATGAGGCAAAGAATTAGTTACCCCCCAGCAGGGCAACGGTTTCTCCAACGGGGGCAGGTTCATGAGTCAGATAGGGCTTCAAACACTTCCCATTGACCGTAAATTTATGCCCATATTTGGGATCTTCGATCTCGACGGCCCCATTGGGAAATGGTCTTGAGACCAGGAGAGGACCAGTCCATTTGCACTTCAATTTCCCAGGAAAGAATTTGAGTCGGGCATTATAGAGCCAAACTTGCTGAGATGGCTCAAATTCTTTCCACCGAATATGGCTGTCGTGAAAAGCCCTAGTGCGTTGTTTAAAAATTAAAGCAGAATCATAGGCTTCACGACGGAGCTCTTCCAGCTCCTGCAGTTGGAGTTTCCTTTCTCGACCACACAGGTCTGGGTCGAGGTTACAATGGCGAACCGCCCAATAAGCGCGATGCTCCAACTCCACGGGCAAATGACAAGGCTTCCCGTAAACGATTCTATATGGAGACATACCAAGAGGAGCCTTGAAGGCTGTCCGATACGCCCAAAGAGCATCAATCAGCTTGTCGGACCAATCCTTACAGTCAGGCCGAACCATTTTCTGGAGAATCTGCTTGATTTGCCGGTTCGACACCTCTGCCTGGCCGTTTGTCTGAGGATGATACAGGGATGCGATACAATGGTGGACTCCGTATTTCCTCAGAAGTGCCTGAAAAAAAGCATGGGTAAAGTGGCTTCCTCCATCCGAGATAATGGCTCGAGGGATCCCAAAGCACGCAAAGATGTGGTCTTTGAAAAATCGGGTGGATATAACATGGTCAGCACGGCATGCAGGAATAGCATTGATCCATTTCGAAACATAGTCAATGGCCACGATGATGAATTCAAAGCCATTGGAAGGAGGAAAGGGACCCATGAAATCAATTCCCCAAATGTCGAAGATTTCTGCAGCTAGGATGGGTTATAAGGGCATCATGTCACGACGTGACATTGACCCTAACGACTGGCACCTAGTGCAATGCTTGGCATAATTGTGTGCATCTTGGTGAAGGGAGGGCCAAAAGAAACCGCACTGCAACAACTTGGCTGTAGTTTTCCTCCCAGAGAAATGGCCTCCACAGGCCTGATCATGGCAGAAGGATAGCACATTGGGGAATTCGCTGTCAGGAACACAGCGATGGATGATTTGATCAGCACCTATGAGAAAAAGAAGTGGATTATCCCAAAAATAATACTTTGCTTCTGCCATGAGACGCTCGCACTTGTTTCTAGGCCAGCCACGTGGAAGGGATCCAGAAGCAAGGTAATTGGCAATGTCGGCACACCACGATCGACTTGCCACATTTATTGCTAATAGGTGCTCATCAGGAAAAATTTCATTAATTGGCAGAGTAAGTCCAATATGGTCAGGGTCCGGTCTGGAAAGGTGATCAGCTACAACATTCTGGGCTCCGGCATTATCGTGGATCTCAATGTCAAATTCTTGGAGCAGAAGGATCCAACGAATCAGTCTAGGCTTGGCATCCTTCTTATGCATGAGATGGCGAATGGCGGCGTGATCAGTGAAAACAATAACATGTGAACCTAGAAGGTAAGAGCGGAATTTCTCCAGCCCAAAGATGACTGCCAGTAGTTCTTTTTCAGTGGTAGTATAATTACGCTGGGCCTTGTCCAAAGTCTTACTGGCGTAGTACACCACGAAGGGGTGTTTATCGCATCTTTGTCCCAAGATGGCTCCGACTGCAATGTCGGAAGTGTCACACATGAGTTCAAAGTTGAGGGACCAATCAGGTGGCTGGAGAACAGGGGCCTTGGTGACAGCATTACGCAGCTGAGTGAATGCTTGTATGCAGTCGGGGCCGATATTGAAGGGTACGTCGGTCGATAGGAGATGAGTTAACAGTCGAGAAATCTTGGAGAAGTCTTTGATAAATCTCCTTTAGAAACCAACGTGTCCCAGGAAGGAGCAGATTTGTTTGACAGAGCCAGGCATAGGTAAATCAGCAATGACATTGAGCTTAGCTCTGTCGACCTCGATGCCCCTATCGGAGATGATATGTCCGAGAACAATTCCCTCGTGCACCATAAAATGACTTTTTTCCCAAGAAAGCACGCGGTTTACATCAATACATCTCATAAGGATACGGGTCAGGTTTGCAAGACGGTCATCGAAAGATGGTCCAAAGACTGAGAAGTCATCCATGAAGACCTTGAGAAAGTCACCCACCATGTCATGAAATATCACCAGCATACATCTCTGGAAAGTTGCTGGCACGTTGCAAAGTCCGAACGGCATTCTTCGAAATGCAAAGGTGCCGAAGGGGCAGGTGAAGGTGGTTTTCTCTTGGTCTTGGGGGTCAATTGCCACCTGGTTATATCCTGAGAATCCATCCAGGAAACAGAAAAATTTATTTCTCGCTAACCACTCCAGTATTTGGTCAATGAATGGTAGCGGAAAGTGATCTTTCTTAGTTGCAGCAATGAGCTTCCTATAGTCCACACACACTCTCCAAGATGTAGGAGTGCGTGTAGGGATGGATTTGCCCCTGTCATTGACACGGATGGTGAGTCCTGCCTTCTTGGGCACAATGTGAATCGGACTCACCCAGGAGCTATCGCTGATCGGGTAGATTATACCCGCATCCAGCCACTTAATGATTTCATTCTTAATGACCTCCCACATGTTAGGGTTGAGACATTGTTGCATCTCGCAAGAAGGTCGAGCCTCCTCCTCCTAATATATACGGTGAGTGTAGTAGGAGGGGCTAATGCCAGATAAGTCTGATAAAGACCACCCAATGGATGCCTTGTGTTCTATGAGGACCTCATTTAGTTTGCACTCTTGCTCCCTAGTCAATTTTGAATTGATGATTACAGGCAGCGTTTCATTTGGTCCCAGGAAAACATACTTAATTGTATTAGGCAGCTCTATCAGCTCGAGAGTGGATGGTGAAAGGTCTGGCATTTCTTGGGATGAGAGTATCCTAGGCAGATTAGAAAATAAGTTAGGGAGAAGAAGTTGGCCCTCAGATTGGCCAAGAAGGGGGGCTTCTTAGATAGATGGATCCAAAAAGGAATAGCCTCAGTGAGAAGTATATGGGCTCAAGGTCCCAGTGTGGATTTGCAAATCTGCCTGATTTGGCGAGAAAGAAAGGGCAATCCGATCTTTAAGAGTGTAGATCGGCGGTGAGTAGCCTGGATATGACTCAGACCATGAGGTATGGGAAGTGGAGAACACCTCGTCAGAAGACTGGCCCGGAGAAGGTACAGGACACGGGAGGGATGGGGGAATATCACAATATGTGTTGGTCAGGCAGTCATCAGTGTTTATAGGTAATCCGCAGCAGTCCAAATAGGTCCCAAATAGTCCGATACACATGCTGACGGCCATGTCCTCGTCAGACGTGTCATCATCGATGTAATCGCAATCAAAGTTCTTGGCTACCTTGAAGATGTTAAGCTTGAGCTTTTTAGATCCAACAGCAATCTCAATACAGCCTGACTCGTAGTCGATATGGGCACGGGCTGTGGCCAAGAAAGGTCGACCAAGGATGATCAAACAATTAGAAAGTGAGCTAGGAACTTCCATATCTAAAATAAGAAAATCAACAGGAAAAAAGAGACTGTTGACCCTAACCACCACGTCTTCCACCACACCCTTTGGGATTTTAACAGAACGGTCTACCAACTGTAACATGATAGGGGTGGGTTTCAAATTTCCCAAGGAAAATTTTTCGAGCATGATGGTCGGAATAAGATTTATGGAAGATCCTAAATCAAGTAGGGCACGGTTAAAATAGCAGCCTTGGATGCTGGAAGAAAAAAGCGGTGTGCCCGGATCTTTCTGCTTCGGTGGTAGGTTAGACAGTATAGCACAACTCTCATGAGGCGAGAGAACCATCGAATTCTTAGTTTTCTTTGACTGTCGCCTGGGTGTTGTGTAGTCTTTGAAAAATCGAGTGACAGTAGGTATGTGGTCGATAGCCTCGAGCAAGGGTACCTTGATTTCTACATCCCTGAACAAATTACGTAGGTAATCAAAGGCCTGCGTATCTTTCTTTTTTCCTTTTGGCTCCCTCAGTAGAGCCTCAGGGAATGGAACTGGTTCTGGCACCAATTTGGTTGTATCGTCCTCTCGCGAATGTGGTGCGCATCCTGAATGAGAGGGCGATGAAGAAGATGGGCGAGGATCAGGTCGAGGTGGATCGATGATCTGCTTATCGCTCCTTGTAGTGATAGCATTGGACGATGCGGATCCAGTGGGATCATACAGCAAAGGAGGGTTTGCAATAGGGACATAAGAGTGCGGTGCTGCAGCGGGATTAGCCTGAAATCCCGGTGGAATGCTCGGAGCCTGTAGAATCCGATTAACCTACCCCTGAGAAGGTCGTACCTATGGTTGAGGACCACGGGGTACAAAATTTCGTGGGTTTGGAACAGGTTGGGCGGGAAGAGTGCCCTGAGATCGAGTCGCCATGCGTAGTTGATTGATCTCAGCATTCTACTGCACCAATTGGTGCTGAAGAGAGGTCATGTTCTCTTCATGGCGCTTTGACATTTCCGTCATCATTCGCATCAATTTATCAAGAGGACTTGATGCGTGTTCGGTTTGCGGTATGCAAGGGCCTGATGGCGAATTTGCCATAGGATTAGATTGGGCCCTTGGGATGACTGGTGTGGATGGTCACATTGGTCCACCCGCGGGATTTTGGCGCTGCTGGTTGTTGGACCATGTGAAATTCGGATGATTTCGCCACCCTGGGTTATAAGTGACAGAGAACGGGTTGTTCCCCAGGGCGCAAGCATCTTCTATGCCAGAAGACACTTCCGCATGTAAATATGCGTCCGAGCACATGGAGGCTTGGTCCTCCGTGTCAAAATACTGGCTTGTAGAAACCATTCCACATGACTTATCGAGTCGCTCGGTGCGACACTCGGTAAGAAGGTCTTACAGGGTTTCTTGGGATAAACCTTGTGTTGGAAGAATTTGGATTGTGATGAAGTGGTGAAGTGGGGGTGTTTGCCATAGAACGGGTGGGGTTGGCCAGAAGCTCGTCCAGATTCTTGTGCACGATGGAGACTTCATCCAATTTCTGTGCGATAAGGCTGAGATCAATGGATGAATGGGAGGGTCCCGTGTCAACTTCGTAGACATTTTGGGGTTGGCTAGTTCGATTAAAGGAGACAATGGAGGCATTGTTCATTGAGTTTTCGCTCATATTTTCAAATAATTCGAATTCTCCATTCTCGTCTTTATTCATAAAATTCCCTCTGCAGGAAGCATCTGCAATCTGCTTCAAAGTCTCATTTAGCCCGTAGTAGAAAATCTGGGCTATACGCCACTTAGGCAGACCGTGGTGCGGACACTTCCTGAGGAGGTCATTATACCTCTCCCAAGCCTCATGAAATTGTTCGCCGTTTTGTTGCGTAAATGAATTGATAGCACGGCGAAGCGCATTGGTTCACCCGATTGGGAAGAACTTCTTGAGAAATGCTGTTTGCATCTCTTCCCAAGAGTGGATGGTTCTCCCAAGGGTGCGTAGCCACTACGATGCTTTATCCTGCAATGAAAACGGGAACATTTTCATGAGGACTATTGGCAACCCGATATTTCTAGGTTTAAAAGTTTCAGCCAATCGGGTTAGGTCTTCCAAGTGGAGAAAAGGATCTTCACTTGCAAGTCCATGGAAGTAAAAATTTATTAGGCCAATTATGTTTGGTTTCAATTCAAAGTCGTCCCCGCCCATGGGGACCCGAATTTGTCCTATAGTCTCTGTAGCAGCGGGATTCTGATAGGAGCTAAGAGACCTAGGCTCCTCCCGTTCGGGAGGGTTCTGCATTTCCTCTAGTGTTTCTCGAATGGATTCCATTTGCTCATTATACATTTCCATTTGGGCTTGGAGGCTGGTTATGGGATCTAAGGCTCCACCACCTGGTGGGTTTTGAGGGTGGTTTCCTCCCTCAGGATTTGGGGGTAGGCGTGCAGCCATGTTTGTGGAGGAGGGGAACGATTCAGCTTCTCTTCTAAATTTATCAGGCAATTCAAATAGTTCAGGGTTTTGTGACCTCCTCCCAAACATGCACTACCTCAGGAAGAATTGGGGAGATGAGAAGGGAAAAGAGATGGGAGAAATGACGCTGCAAAGGTACACTTGATGAGAAATCAATACAATCAAATTCCTAACCTCTACAGTGTGCCCTTAGACTAAAAAAGATTTAAGTTACCTACTATAATGAACTACGGAATCGAATGAGAGCACCGCAGAGCCACCGAGCCAGATTGAAAGGTCGTTTACCCCAGTCTTAGACACCTGATTGCACGCGGGAACCCTCACCAACACGTAGGCGCTACACGCAGGTAGTTAGACCTCCAATCCTTAATAAGGTTCAAGTTGCTACCAATTTTAGTTAGAGGCTTAAGATCAAGTGCTTCTGGAATGTGAAGGGTGTTGTTTACGGGTAATGCCCAAGTGATTGATTTTTCAAGTGTGTAAAACAAGCATGCGCGGGGAAATCTCCCCGAATTGAAGTTTTGATTGGTGAATGGTTTTTAGAATTCAACCTTAAGTAGTATGGATTTTAGGATTTCGCTAAATTACCAATTCAACCAATCTCCGGGTTTTGCAAGAATACAAGTTTTCTTTCTAAGCCCAACAAACCCTTCTTCAATGTCAATTGGTTAATGCTTGCAACAATGCAATGGGCTTCCCTAAATGGAGATTTCTTTGTGTGGATGCATGAGTCAGTTTTAGATTTATGTGAAAGGGAGCCAAAGCACTTCAATTCAAGTGCTCCCAATCACCAAAAAGATGTCCACACAGGGCTCAACCAAAAGATAAAGAAAATCAATTTGTTGGGGTTGAAGTATTCGCGACCGAATCTTAGGCAAGTGAAAAGTCATGGTGGGGTTGGAATTAACTCAATTCCAAGTCTCCCCACCAAAAAGTTGATCCCTAATTACAGGTAAATGAGGCAAAGTGGGTGGCAATCAATCTTATTATTTGCCTCAAAGAATACTTCATAGAGCGAAAAATTCAAGAATCAAGATTCTTGGATTTTCGCTATGCGAAGTAGGGTGGGAAATCTCGGGGCGATGGGAGTAAAGGCAATCAATCAAACAAGTGAATTTTAATCCACTTGCCCCAAGAGATCCCAAAAAATTTTTCTAGTTTTTTTTAGTTTTTAGTTTTTTTTTTATCAACGTGACAAGTTAACCTAAGTTGCTAGGAAATGGAAGACTTACTTGTGCAGCAACGTGTGCGGAGCTCCAATGCGATGTCGGCATCTTCGTGCACCCATTCTCGCCTTGGATCTGCTCACGTCTTTGACTTCGTTTGCCTGTCTTCTTGTTGCAACAGGTTTACCTGCACACCAAAGATAGAGACACCCGTGAAGAGAGAAGAGAAAAACGGAAAGAATGGAATAGAAACTTACTTGAAGGCACACTTCCCCGGCAACGACGCCAGATAAGGGTATGGTGTCTGTCTTGGTTAGGTTGTTAATATGATGATTTTATCATTGAAGTGTGTATAGTGGTTAACCTAAATCGGACCTAACCATCTCTTTAAAAAAATTTTTTTACCTGGCCTACTTGATTTTATCTTGGTCACTTTTAGGCCCAGGGTCAAACTCAGGGAAGTGGAGTTACAAGTCAAGTTTCTACGCCCTTCCTACAACCAGTCTCTTCCGTTCGTTATTGTGTCTTTGGTGTTTTTCTATTTAGATTTTTTTTCTGATAATCTTGGTCTTTGAGGCACACCCTCGAAATTAGCTTCTTGGATTTGAGCCAAATCAGGGTTACAAAATGGGTCTTGCTATTCGCAAGACAGAGTACTTGCAAGTCAAGGGTTATCTTTTCTCTTTTATATATTTTTTTATCTTTTTATTGGCATGCAAGAGAAATAGAAATAAAGTAAATATAGTATAGATATATATGTATATACTATATATGTATAAACGGGTGGGGGTGGAGGTGGAGATGGAGTGTAGCATAGTGTCGAGTCGGTCGTCGTCTAGAAAGATGCAACCAACAGGATGAGGTGCCGTGTGGAGTGTAGGATGGATGGTGGAAGATGTGTGTGACCACACTTTTTGTACGCATGTGTCAGGGAATATCAGCAACTGATGCAGATATTCCCATGATACTACGCATGGTAAGTAAAGTGAAAATATATATATATGTATATCTGTAAATATATCTATATGTATATATATATATGGTTATAAATATATAGGTATATATGTGTAGTTATATATGTATATATATTTGTGTATATATATATGTATATATATATAAGTATATGTATAGATCTATATATATATATATATATATATATATAAGTATGTTTATATAACTATATAGATGTAAATATATATATATAGCAATTTATGTATATAGATATATGTAGATAAATATGTATATATAGATAGATATGCATAAATGTATGTATATTTATATATATATATATATGTATATGTATATAAGTATATGTATATATGGAAATATATATATATATGTATGTATGTACGTATACTAATACTTAAGTATATAGGTACTACTATATGTATAAATATAAGTATATATATATATAAATATATACATGTATATAGATATATGTATATAAATATATGTATACGTATATATATATATGTATATAATAGTGTATAGGTGTGTGTGTGTGTGTATGAAAGTGTGAGCGTATGTGTGTAAGCATCAGTAAAGAGATAGGGAGAGAGTGCTATGAGAAAGAGAGAGAGAGAGAGATCGGTCCTGCTGGAGTGAGTTTAAGTCGTTCGTGCGCTCAGGGCATCGTCTGAGGCTTCAAGCTCACATGCAGACATGTATCTGGAGGGCGATGGATGCGGAGTTGACCACAGCGCACAGCGCTGCATGGAAGGGCGAAGGCTGGCGCTGGGAGAGACAAGCACACGCAGACGCAGGGTGAGACGCGCACGCGGGTGAACAGCGGTTGCGACGTGCCGGGCGATCGGTTAAGTGAGAAACTCATCGGTTACCCCACTATAGCCACAGTGTTTCGCAGACTGGCGTGAACAGTGGCTACAGTGTAAGGCCGAGCCATGCATTCTGGAGCGGGCAATGCGGTGAGTGCGGACGGCTCGGTGCACATGGTAGAGTGGCTCTGGCTGGTGGCTTGCGGGTGGGATGTCGTGATAGAGCGCGCGGAGAGGGAAGCTGGCGTGCGCGATGGAGGGCGAGGGCGACCTGCTGCTTGCACGGTGGCTTGCGAGTGTTGGCTGGGCTGCACGGTGAGGCTTGGCCGGCCACTGCAGTGGCATGCGGTGGCCGGTTGCAGAAGAGAGAGAGCGATAGGGCTCTTGAACGAAGAAGCTGGAGGCGAGGGTGCCTGCGGGTGCGTGCGGAAGGCCTACGTGTGCTGCTGTCGCCTTGCTGCTGCTGCTGTGGGGCTCGGCTGGCTGTTGCAGGGCGTGCGGTGGCCGGCGGAGCTTCACAGCTGAAGCTTTGCTCCAATGGCTGAAGGGCTTCAAATGGAAAAAACAAGGAAAGAGCCACCACGCCCACCGGGTCTTTGGTGAGATGGGCGGTGGTGGACTCATGGTGGTGGTTGTGCACCACCGTGAGTTTCTCCTGTCCGCCGGGTGTCTCCTGAGAGGGGGTGGTCCTGCGTATGGAGGGAGAGGGAGGAGATGGTGACTTGGAAGGAGAAGCTACGTTGGCTTTCTTGTGTTGAAGGACCAGGCTACTTTCAAAGGAAGAAGCCACCCTCTTTTTATAGAAGAAGGAAGCATGCACAACCATGCCCTGGCTGTGCATGGCTTGCATGTGGTTGCAGGGAGAGGCTGGCATGGCTTGGCACGGAGAGCATGAGTAGGGAATGGTGCGAAGAAGAAGATATTGTCATGCAATGCAGTCGCGGGAAGAAAATCAAATAAAAATAGAATTAAAAATAAAAAGATGGTGAATTTTGCAAAGATGCACTTGAGGAAAAATGTTAGTTGCAAGGCCACTTATTTCACTCTCCTCCCCTCTTAATTAAATACATGCGTGCATGTATTTTTACAAATGCGACTATGGAACCCTAATATGCACTGGTAATGCTAGGAAATAGCACAAGACAACATAATTGCAGGTGCATTTTTGCGGTGCAATCATGGTATAGCCCAAACAATTCAATCAATTGGCCTATTGCACCACTTAGTTAAGACATAGAGAAATGTGTGGCCTATTCAGATTTCTACTAACTTATTTCTGTGTTAAGTGTTCCAGGTCCATAGGTTAGATCTTAGTTAAATGGTAGAATCATTGTGATTGTGCACCCTAGGGTGAGAAGTTGTTGGTGTTAAGTGTGTAGCTTTCAGAAAATCTCAGAAGAGAAGAGTATTTTTTTTTGTTTTTTTATATATGCGAGGGTGAGATGAGTGGAGGTGGCAAACAAACAACCAAATCTATCCTAGGGTTTATAAAAAGCACCTAAGTTGATTTGGGTTTGAGTTATTAGGTTATGGAATGAAAACTAGGGTGGGGGTGATGGGGATAAACTTTCAAAACTCTTTAACCGCACTTTACTCCAATCTATCCACTTTGGCTCGCCTTGGAAAGGTACCTGTGATCACAGAAAGAAAGGAGCAAAGTGAGCTAAAAAGCTAAGTAAGGCGGAGAAATGCGAGAAAAACCAAAGAGCGTTGCCTCCCCAGTAACGGTGCCAAAATGATCGCATGGGTTCCGCGTGTTTGAAATCGGGGTTATGAGTAACCCATTATTGTAGTTGCAAAACTTGTGATCAAATATAATTTATGCCGAAACTCCAAGGGAGTCCCGGGTCGAACACAGGGAGGCAACGTTTACTTTGTATGGAACTGCACTTCGATTTGTTTCTTTTTGGTGTTCTAGGGTTTTGTTTTTTTTCCATTATTGAAATAAGATGACAAACAATCACAAGAGAGATATAGAATCAAATATGATATATTTTATGAATGTCAATTATAATAATCTAGAAAAAATAAAAAGTGAGGGAGGTGAGAAGAAATCTCCTGAAGCAGCTGTTCGGTGAGACGACGATGCTTGGTGGAAGCTCGTATGAAGGAGTTGGGAAGCAGGGAAACAGAGGTGAGAAGCGAGAGGATTTTGGGTAGAGGAAAGCTTCGGCGCAGCTCTGGAATGGGGGTGAGAAGGCAGAGTTGATCTGCTACCGAAATGGAGGTGGGAGGACGACTCCAAGGTGACCTATGAATGGGGATGGGAAGCTAGAGGAGTATTTGTTGGGGTAGAGTTCCATTACACTAATTGGTGCCTTGATAGCTTGAGAGCAAGCTCTAACAAAGCGTTGGTAGGCTTGCTAGAGCTTGGGAGTAGGTGGGAGTAGAGTAGGTAGAGATGGCTTGGAAGGGGGGGTGTTGGTCCTTTTATAGTGGATGAAAAGAGGCTAGAATAGGCATGGCACCATTAGTGACCTCCAAGTCATCGCTGTAAGTGTCACTGTAGGCAACTCACACCTGCTCACGCTCACAACTAGCCTTGTTAGCTTGCGCACAATTAGCGATGGTTGTAAGCATCGCTGTATGTCTTCCAGGCTGTCGCTGAAGGCTGGCGATAACCGAACATGCGACCGCCTCATGCGTGTAGAGGCCCTATTGGCATGCACGCTAGCATGCACTGGTGTGCACATGCGTGCGCACTTCTGCTGAGTACTGGTGCTGCGCTACTGCTGCTTCTGCATGCACGTACATGCACTGGCTGCATTGCTCACCGGCTAGATTGAGAATGGGGGGGTTGCGGGCATTCGAACCTACGCCCCTCCCTTGGGAGTGCCACTCTCCAATCAATGCGCCAAGGCATCCAGATCATCGAGCAGACATCTTAAATCATGTAGTGGAGATTAATCCTTAGCCATTGGATCTTGATCCAATGGCTGTGGTGTGAGATTAGCGATAATGAGGAGGCGGTGCTGGGACTGCTGGCTAGTGTTGGGTGGCTTGGATGGTGCCATGTGGCACCATTTAGGCCGTCCATTCTTCTTCTGTTGTAGAGGTGGTGGTGGGACCCGGATAGGTGTGTTAATATGGTGATTTTATCGTTGAAGTGTGTATAGTCGTTAACCTAAATCGAGCCTAACCATCTCTTTACAAAATTTTTAACCTGGCCGACTTGATTTTATCCTGGTCACTTTTAGGCCCAGGGTCGAACTCAGGGAAGTGGGATTGGAAGTCAAGTTTCTACACCTTTCCTACAACGAATCTCTTCCGTTCGTTTATTGTGTTTTTGGTGTTTTTTTATTTAGAATTTTTTTCTGATAATTCTTGTCCTTGAGGCACACCCTCAAAATTAGGTTCTTGGCTTTGAGCCAAATCAGGGTTCCAAAATGGGTCTTGCTATTCACAAGACGGAGTACCCGCAAGTCAAGGATTATCTTTTCTCTTTTATATATTTTTTTACCTTTTTATTGATAGGAAAGAGAAGCAGAAGTAAAGTAACTACAGTATATATATATATGTATATATTATATATGTATAAAGGGGTGGGGGTGGAGGCGAAGATGGAGTGTAGCACGGTGTCGAGTCAGTCGTCGTCTAGAAAGACGCAACCAACAGGACGAAGTGCCACGTGTAGGGTGGACTGGTGGAAGATGAATGCGAACACACTTTCTGTACGTTTGTATAGGGGAATATCAGCAACTGGTGCAGATATTTTCGCGATACAACGTAAGGAAAGTAATGTGAAAAAAAAAAAATATATATATATGTATATATGTAAATATATCTATATGTGTATATGGTTATAAATATATAGGTATATATGTACTTATATATTTATATATATATGTAAATATATATAAATATATATATATATGTATGTAACTATATGTATAGATAGATATATGTATGTATATATATATATGTATATGTATGTATATATAACTATATAGATGTATATAAATGCATGTATATATATATATAGTAATATATGTATATAGATATATGTAGATAGATATGTATATATATGTATATATGTATGTATATTTGTATATATATATATATATATGTTTGTATGTATAAGTATATGTGTATATATATATATATGTATGTATATAGACTAATACATAGTTATATAAGTACTAATATATGTTTAGACATATGTATATATATATATATGTATATAAGTATATAGATATATGTATATATATATATGCATATTAATACTTAGTTATATACATACTACTATATATAAAGATATAAGTATATATATATATATATCAATATATATATATATATGTATATAATAGTGTATAGGTGTGTGCGTGTGTATGAGAGTGTGAGTGTAGGTGTGTAAGTGTCGGTAAAGAGAGTGAGAGAGTGCTGTGAGAGAGAGAGAGAGACAAAGAGAGAGAGGGCGCTGCTGGAGTGAAAAGAGAGGCATTTAAGTCATCTACAGTAGTGGGGGCCGATGTCTGTGTCCACATGCGCACGAGTAGGCGCATAGGCACGCTGAGAGGCATGCACATGCAGGGGAGTGGGCGTGGAGGAAGGAACACAGCTCCCCACACTGCACGAAGGGCTGGAGCAGCCACACGCAGACGTACGCGGGCAAAGGGAGCGGGCGACGCGGGTAGGTGCGGGCGGCGTGGGTGCACGCAGACACGCGGGCAGGTGTTGGAGCGGGCGTAGGGCTAGACGCTGGTGTGGGCAGTGACCGGTAGCGGCATGCTGGGTGACCGGATAAGTGAGAAACTCACCGGTCACCCCACTGTAGCCACAGTGTTCCGCAGAAATGCGTGAACAGTGGCTACAGTGGCCGGGCGAGCCATGCAATCGGATGTTGCAGGTGCTATGAGTGTGGACGGCTCAGCACGCGCGCGGAAGAGTGGCTCCAGCTACTGGCTTGCAGGCAGGACTTCGCGACAGAGCGTGCGGAGAGGGCTGTTGGCGTACAAGGTTGAGGGTGAGGGCGACCTGCTGCTTGCGCAGTGGCTTGCAGGTGTTGGCTAGGGTGCACGATGAAGCTTGGCCGGCCGTTGCAGTGGCACGTGGTGGCTGGTTGCGGGTGGATAGGAGAGTGCAGTGCGAAGAAGAGAGAGGCGAGGGTGCCTGCAGGCATGCGCTGGAGGCGAGGGCGGCCTGCAAGCATGCGCGGAAAGGGCTGGGCGGCTACTGCTGCTGCTGCTATGTACGGAGCTTTGAGCTTCAAAGCTTGAAGGTCTTGCTCCAATGGCTGAAGTGGCTTCAAACGAAAAACGTGGAATACCACCATGCCCACCGGCTCTTTGATGAGCTGTGTGGTGGTGGTCTCACGGTGGTGGGTGTGCACCACCGTGAGGTACTCCTGCTGGTAGAGTGTCTCCTCAGAGGAGGAGGGCCTGCGTATGGAGGGACAGGGGAGAGGACGGTGGCCTGGAGAAGAGCTGCTGTGATTTTTTTGTGTGGAGGCCCAAGCCCTTTGCAAAGGAAGAAGCCGCCCTCTTTTTAAAGAAGAGGAAAGCATGCACAGCTGATTAGCCCATAGTTGTTGGCTATTTAAGTATTTAAGTACCTAGACATTAGATTAATTCTAACATTTATTTAGCATAAATTAGGAGGTAAATAGATTAATTCATATTTTTAATTTAATTACATAATCCATGCATTGCATTCATATTTTAAATGCATTTAGAATTAGCTTAGAATGGCATTCATTTAATTAGTTAACCAATTAGGTACATTGTTTTAGTTAACATAAAAATTGAGGGTTTGTATATAAATAACCATAATATCTTAATAATATCCTTTATTCTTCTTCTTCTCAGCAACAGCTCGACTGCTGCTGCAACGCCTCCTGCCACACTAAAGCCACATTCATGGATCAGCGGAAAAGGTGGATCTGCTCCTGCCTCTCCATTCAAATTCGTGCAGGCAGCTACAAAAGGAGGAGAGAGGTTGTCGAGCGGGGTAGGCCTCCACCCCCAACCCACACTGTGCAGAGTCCATCTCTTCCATTCCACACCGGCCTCAACCACAGTGACGACCCTCCACCACCGTGGGCGTGTGGTATGACAGGCCACACCGCCATCCGGAGCTCGTCCGCAATACCGTGAGCACCTCAGCATGCATCTCCCTCACCGTTGGCAAATGGCGCCGCTGCCGGGGAGGCAACAGACGCAATAATTTCACCTAATTTTATTTTGATTATTTGTCAATTGCATAGTGATTTGACCATTTATTATTTTCTTTTCTTTGCGACAAATTTTTGCAAGAATCAGCCATTATGAGAGGCGACCCTTGACGTCGCCAGAGGAGAATTGGACGCGCTATTTTGAAAAGGAGGAGAAGGACGAGGACGCGACGGACATCATTGTATATTTAGTCGCTAATTTGATTAGAATCGAATTAAGACTTTAGATTTAATTTTTCATTGCATTTTGTTCGAAACCCTTGTTCTGGGGTATATTTTGAGGGGTTTGTTCCCCGATTTTGTTTTGGGCCCGTGTTGGGTAATTTTTGGGAGCCTATTCCCTTTTCTTTAGATTTAGGTTTTTAGTTTATTGATTACTTTTATTTGCTTGTGCATAAGTAGCTTAAAAAAATATATAACGAAAAAAATGAGCTACTTGCTAGAAGCTGCCTGCCCTTAGGATGAACCATTTAGGTCTGTATGAGCAACCCCTAGATTTATTTCTCTACATTGCGTGCATTCTTGCATCGTTGATTGCTGGAAGCAAGGTACGCATTCTCTTACTTTGCATCCTATTCTTGATCACGCATTGCATTTGGATTTAATTCAAAGACCACAAAATTTGTCTTGAAGCGATCTAACAAGTGGTCACATATATTCGAGAAAAAGGACTAATTAAAGGAGGGAATCTAAAAATCAAGGACTTGATTGTAAAACGTGGTGTGCGATTCAAAATTCAAAATCCTTTTGCGGTGAATGCACACTTATATCTTTTGCACCACAGCACTCATTTAGACACTCCTAAGTCTTGAAACGACTAGGACAAGAGCCCTCCTACTGTTGGATTCTGATGTGTTCGAAACTTGAGATCAAAGGCTTTGTAAATCTAAAGAGAGGGATGCCCTGTCACGGATTTTTGGGGGTAGTTGAGAAGCACCGCGAAAGCATAGCTTCAAAGGAAGGCTTAGGCCTACTTGCATCCCTCGATCTTCCGTCTTTGGATTTACTTGACCATTTGAGATTTAGGGAAGAATACCTAAGCTCTGACTAGGTCTTTTTAGGCTTTTCGAAGGTTGACAATAGGCGTGTAATTAATTGGGCAACTTGTTTTGTCACCTACAATTTGAGCTAAAGTCAAAAGCCTAAATTTGTAAAGACAAAACAAGTCCTTTTGAATTGTGTTTGTAGTGCATGCTTGGTAGGCGTTCTCTTAGGAGACAACTTGTATTTGATCCTGAACCTGAAAGAATCTTAAGAAGAGAACTTCCAAGGGTAGAAATGGCCGGTGAAAGGAGCCTTAAGGAATATTTCATCCCAAGCAATCAAGCTTGTCCTGCACTACGTAGACCTACACTATGAGATCAAAAGTAGTACCATATCCTTGCTACCCTCCTTTTATGGTAGTACTAGGGAAGACCCTTACAGGCATATTGAGGAATTCACCAAGGTCTGTTCTACGGTGAAGCTGCAGGGCATTACCGATGATGCTCAAATGCGGACCCTCTTTCCCTTCTCCCTAAAGGACAAAGCCAAGTATTGGTATCACACCCTTGATAATATAAATACTTGGGATGCCCTGAAGAAGGAGTTTTTCAAGAAGTACTTCCCTATGAGCAAAACAAATCACTTTAGGAGGGAAATTATGAGTTTTGCTCAAAAGGATGGGGAAGCATTCCATGATGCGTGGGAGCGCTTTAACGATTTGCTGAGACTTTGCCCACATCACTAGGTGCCTAAATGGCAACTGGTTGAAAGGTTCTACACCAGACTTAATGATTCGCATAGGCAAACTGTGGATGGTGCCTGTGTCGGAAACTTTCTATCTAAGACTAAGGATGAAGCTTGGAACTTATTTGATACTTTGAGTGAGAATTCTATTGACTTGAATTCTGCCTACATGGATTGAAAGCCCACTCTCATGCAAAGAAAGTTGGAGGCGAACGAAGCAAGGGACACCCAGAATTAAGCCTATCAAATTCAATTACTGAATCAAAACATGGAAAGGCTTATGTCGAACCCGAGTTCATTCGTACCTAACACCTCCACATCCCAAGCTTCCGAAGGCGTAATTTGTCAAGGCAATACACACGCCACTGTGGATTGCCACTTGGCCTCCCAATTCCCTGAGCATGTACAAGCGGATTTGAATGCCGCTCAAGGGTTCCGTCTAAGACCTCGTAATGATCCTTTCTCCAACACTTATAATGAGGGATGGAGGAACCACCCAAACTTTTCATGGAGACAAGGAAATGTCTCAAATTCAGGGAATTACAAACCACAATCCTTTCAAAACCATCAAATGAACCAACCTCAGACCTTTGCCCAACCAAAAACCTCTGAGATGGATGAATTGAAGGCGATGTTGAAAACTATGCAAGAAAGTCAAAGTGCCATCATCCAATCTCATGACAAGGCTATACATGAGATGAAATCACAAATTGGACACCTTGTTGAGGCCGTTAGACAGAGGGAGGCTGGGAAGTTTCCCAGTGCTGCTGAGGAAAATCCTAAAGGAAAAGGGATTGTCTTTAGGGAGCATGCTCAGGCGGTGACTATTCTGAGGAGTGGGAAAGAAATTACCAAACCCGATGCTCCTATAGTCTCACCCCCTAAAAAACCATCCACCCTGACTTTCACCCCCACCGAAGAAGACTTGCCCAAATCTTCTCCACTTGAAATCACCTCACCAGAAGAAGTTTCCCCCGTTCCACCCCTTACTCGACATGACAACCCTTCCACCCAGAGATCGAGAGTGCCTTTTCCAGAGTGCTTATCCACCTCTGGGCAAACTTCTACTAGCTCATCTAGAGACAAAGATAAGACGGATGAGATTATGGAAACTTTCAAGCAAGTGCATATTTATCTGCCTTCGCTTGAAGCTATCAGGCAGATTCTGTCTTATGCCCGCTTCTTAAAGGACCTGTGCTTGAAAAAGCGGCAATCTAGAAAATAGGTTCAATTAAAAGTTGTCCTGCCTGATTCTGTTAGCTCAATTGTTCAACATGGCACACCCCCGAAACTTAAGGACCCAGGAGCCCCATACATCCCTAAGTTTTTAGTGACTTACAAATTGATGAGGCTCTACTTGATCTGGGTGCGGGGGTGAACATCCTTCCGAGCTACGTGTATGAACAACTTGGGGGAGGCAATCTGAAGCCTAGCCCTGTAATCCTTCAAGTTCCTGATCGATCACTTAAGACACCACGGGGAATTTTGGAAGATGTCCTCATAAGAGTGGAGGATTTCTTCTTTCCCGTTGACTTCTTAGTCTTGGACACTGACCCTACCAACAAACCAACCAAACCCTCCATCATTTTGGGCCGCCCCTTCCTTGCAACTTCCTATGCTTCAATTAATTGCAATACTGGGGCATTGAAAATGGGCTTTGGGAACAGGAAAATCTGGCTTAATGTGTTTGATGCTTACAAACAAGCTGGACTTGAGGATTGTTCTCAAGTTGAGGTGATTGATGACCTGATTGAAGAGGCAACTCCTGCAATGTTATGTGATGACCCCCTTCAGCATGTCATGCTAAATGAGCATTCCCATCTCTTGGAGGAATGTGAAGGGGATATACTAGAACTAGAGGAATTGCTAGGAGTTTCTGCTGAGTCTCTTCCCCCATCATTTTCGTCGAAGGCAGATTTGCTACCTGAGATTGGGACATCTATTATGAAACCCTTAACCATACAAGCCCCCAACCTTGAGTTGAAACCCCTCCCTGACACTCTCAAGTATGTTTTCCTAGGTGCCAATGATACGCTCCCCGTTATCATTTTGGCTGTGCTATCTGAGGCATAGGAGGGAGCCTTGATTGAATGCCTGTCTAGGCACAAGGAAGCTATTGCTTGGAGCATTGCTGACATGAAGGGTATAGACTCTACACTCTGCATGCACCACATTTATACTGATGATTCCATCAAGCCTTTTAGGGACATGCAGAGACGTCTGAACCCTAATATGATGGAGGTTGTAAAATAAGAAATCCTGAAGTGGTTGGACGCTGGGATCATATATCCCATTGCTGATAGTAAATGTGTCAGTCCCATTCATGTGGTGCCAAAGAAGGCAGGCTTTACTGTGGAACTCAACGATCAAGGTAAACAAGTTGTCACTAGACCCTCGACTGGATGGAGGGTCTGTATTGATTACTGCAAGCTGAACACCGCTACCTAGAAGGATCACTTTCCTTTGCCTTTTATTGATCAAATTCTCGAAAAATTGGCAGGGAATAAGTATTATTGCTTTCTCGATGGATATTCTGGGTACAATCAGGTGGCAGTCTTTCCTGATGACCGGGAAAAGACGACATTCACGAGTCCTTACGGTACTTTTGCATTCAGGCGTATGCCGTTTGGATTATGTAATGCCCCTGCAACTTTCCAGTGGTGTATGATGTCTATCTTTTCGGACATGATTGACGAGTGTGTTGAAGTATTTATGGATGACTTCTCTATTTATGGCTCGTCTTTCGACCAGTGTCTCCTGCACCTGGAGAATGTGTTGAAACGATGTAAGGAGACTGGTTTAGTCCTCAGCTGGGAGAAAAGTCACTTCATGGTACAGAAAGGAATTGTACTTGGGCATGTTGTATCCGAGCAAGGTTTAGAAGTAGATAAAGCCAAGATTGATTCTATTTCCAAACTTCCATTGCCTATGAATGTCAAACAGATTAGATCCATTCTGGGCCATGCTGGCTTTTACAGGCGCTTTATTAAAAATTTTAGTAAGATTTCTAGGCCACTTTGTGACTTATTGGCGAAGGAATCTTCCTTCAGTTTTGATTCAAAGTGTGCCGAGGCCTTTCAAACTCTAAAGGAGGCCTTGACCTCTGTGCCTGTTCTCCAAGCTCCTGATTGGACACTCCCATTTGAGCTTATGTGTGATGCTTCGGATTATGCAGTGGGAGCAGTCCTTGGACAAAGGGTTGAGGGAAGACCTCATGTGCTGCATTATGCAAGCAAGACTTTAACTGAAGTCAGCAAAACTACACCATCACTGAAAAAGAATTACTTGCTATAGTTTTTGCTCTGGAGAAGTTTAGGCCTTATTTACTTGGGTCTAAGGTGGTTATTTTTACTGATCATGTAGCAGTGAAACATCTCATTGCTAAGAAAGATTCTAAGCTATGTCTGATTAGGTGGATCTTACTCCTTCAAGAATTTTACTTGGAAATACGTGAAAACAAAGGAGTAGAAAATGTTGTGGCTGATCACCTGTCTCGCCTTCCTCTTAATGACTCTATTTCTGAAGACATTCGCAAGACATTTCCCGTTGAAACTCTGATGGCGGTAACATCAACTTTACCTTGGTATGCAGACATTGTAAATTACATGGTCACTGGACAAACTCCTGGCTCTTGGGATGAGCAGAAAAGAAAGAGATTCATTTCTCAAGCAAGATATTTTCATTGGGAAGAGCCAAAATTATTCAGAATTGGACAAGACCAAGTATTGAGACGTTGTGTGCCTGAAGAGGAACAACTAAGTGTGCTGAGCTTTTGCCATGAACTTCATTGTGGAGGACACTTTGGTGCTAAGAAAATTGCTTTTAAGGTTCTCCAGTCTGGTTTTTGGTGGCCTTCCTTATTTAAGGATTCTCATAATTTTATTAAGGCCTGTATTAGATGTCAACGGACTGGAACGATTGGGAAGAGGAATGAAATGCCTCAACATCCTATTCAACCTGTTGAAATTTTTGATGTGTGGGGAATTGACTTTATGGGCCCCATCCCGTCGTCCCATCGTTTTGAATATATCTTGGTGGCAGTCGATTATGTCTCTAAATGGATATAGGCCATTCCTACGCGCACAAATGACCACTCTGTGGTTTTGAAATTTGTGAAGGCCAATATCATATCCCGTTTCGGCTGCCCCAAGACTATTATACGTGATGGGGGACCTCATTTCCGAAACCACCACTTCAATCGGTTAATTAAGAGTTTGGGAGTGACTCACAAGGTTGCTACCCCTTACCACCCTCAGACAAGTGGCCAGGTTGAAGTATCAAATAGGGAGATAAAAAATATTTTGGAAAAGACCGTTAGACCTGATAGGAAAGATTGGTCCTGAAAGCTCGATGATGCTTTGTGGGCTTATCGAACGGCCTATAAGACCCCTTTGGGTACTCCCTTTCAGATTGTGTATGGAAAAGTGTGCCATTTACCTGTTGAGTTGGAACATAAAGCACTTTGGGCTATTCGAAGTGTTAACATGGATTTAGAGAAAGCAGGTAAGGCACGATTTCTAGAATTAAGTGAGCTTGAGGAGCTGAGGAATGATGCTTATGACACCTCTCAAGCTTATAAAGAAAGAACTAAGGTCTTGCATGACAAGTTTATTCTTCGAAAGACCTTTGAACCCAACCAACAAGTCTGGCTTTTCAATTCTAGACTTAGGCATTTTCCTGGGAAATTAAAATCTCGTTGGGATGGGCCTTACATAATCACCAAAGTATTCCCCCATGGAGCTGTGGAGATCAAAAATCCTTCCTCTTTAGCAACTCCCTTTATCGTCAACGGTCAACGGTTAAAACCGTACATAACTTTAGATGGCCATCTGGTTGACAAAGTCACTCTTGAGGAGCCTTAGCTCCTACCTTTCTCCGCCTCAGGTAATATCTTCCTTTAGCTATTTTGTTTGTTTTCAATGAGGACATTGTTTGAACCAGGCATGGGGGAGAGGACCTGAGGCATTTTGTTTATAGCATATAAAAAAAAAAAAGATTTTGAGCTTAACTGGCTAGATCTTGCAGTCTTAAGCAAATCAGAATCTAGGGTAGACTAAGTTAATTCTAGGGTCAAACTTTAGAATCTAAATGAGCTACTAGCTTTAGACCTTTAGGGTCCTTTTTGGACATAAAAACATAAGTTGGAGTTAAGTTGCGGACCATTCCTCAAGAGGTTGAGGAAGGGAAGCTAGGGTTTGAGTTAAAAGCTGGGGTAGTACCTGGAGTCTTATTCTACCTTTTGGTTTACGGGTCCTTGTAACCCAGGCATCCAAATTTCACACACTTGGTCTGGTAATCAACTTAATTTCTGTCTTTCTGAAAAGAGATTTGGTTCTCTTAGTTTTAACTTAAGAGAGGCTTGAAAACACATTTTGATTGGAAGAGTTCCCGCCGCAGGAGGGGTGGAGTATATACTCACCTTGAGGATGCGATGATAACATATTACCTCCTCGGCACTTGTCTCTTAGGATATCCATCCTACTGGGGGCATGTAAGTGCATTGCGCGATTCAGGTACCACGGGCGGCCCTATCTCGAAGTGCCGATTGCCATAGGCTTGAATTCGCTTAAGAAATCCATGGGCGATACTATCTCGAAGTGTCGATTGCCAAAAGTTCTTGGGGTCGTTATGGGCGGTGCTATCTCGAAGCATCGAAAGCCAGGCACCCTTCGAGGTATGGTAATGGGGACAATGAATCCGACAGAGACCGTGTTGATAGCTGATCTGAGGTTAGACTTAGAAGAATAAAAAAAAAAAAAAATCCTTTAACTCAAATAACTCAGACCAATACACAGGCACAGATGCTTTAATCTCAGGGATCTATAAACTTTATGGTAGAGTCAGAAATCAGGGAAACTTGTGCCTGCAACTCGTCTTTAGCCAACCTAGTCTGTAACTTAGCAACTACTTAGGAACCTTGAGTCTAGAGCCTGAACTTGATATGCTTCTGAAGGAAGACTAAGTGAGTTGACTAGTCTACTTAGAGTGCTAGGTTTCGCTTAATTTTGCTAGGGACTAGCAAAAACTAGGCATGGGGGTATTTGATTAGCCCATAGTTGTGGGCTATTTAAGTATTTAAATGCCTAAACATTAGGATAATTATAACATTTATTTAGCATAAATTAGGATGTCAATAGATTAATTCATATTTTTAATTTAATTACATAATCCATACATTGCATTCATATTTTAAGTGCATTTAGAATTAGCTTAGAATGCCATTCATCTAATTAGTTAACTAATTAAGTACATTGTTTTAGTTAACATAAAACTTGAGGATTTGTATATAAATAATCATAATATTTTAATAATATCCTTTATTCTTCTTCTCAGCAACGGCTCGGCTGCCGCTGCAACGCCTCTGGCCTCACTAAAAGCGCATTCATGGATCGGTGGAGAAGGTGGATCTGCTCTCGCCTCTCCATTCAAATTTGTGCAGGCCGCTACAAAAGGAGGAGAGAGGATGCTGAGCGAGGCAGGCCTCCGCCACCGACCCACCACTGTGCAGAGAGAACTTCTCTCTTCCACTCCACACTGCCGGCCTCTACTGTGGGGACGAGTCTCCATCACCGCGGGCGTGTGGTGTGACAGGCCACACCGCCATCCGGAGCTCGCCACACCACCATGAGCACCTTACCGTTCATCTCCCTCGCCGTCGTCGCCGACCACCACCACCAAGCTACTGATTCAGCCACCCTTTCAGTAACTTAAGACGTCCGGGAAATTTCCCAGACGTCTGAAGCTACCCGCACGCCACCACCCACTCGCCTGCATACCCATCTGCACTCCACCCGCTCACCTCCAATAGCCACGCCTTCCTCAACCTGCTGCATCCTTCAAATGCACACGCGCCCATCAACCTTCAGCTCAACCGCGGCTGCACCCTCCAACTGCACTAGCTCTCCACGCGCCTGCAGCTCACGCCATCTCCACACACTCACCGGCTGCAGCGCCCCCCTCCAACCACACCTGTAGACCCTCACAACCGAGCACGCCTCCGCCCGCGCCTGCCTCTTGCAAGTGCCATTCACCTGCGCCTGCAGAGCCCTTCGCCCACGCGCCTGCACCCTCCAACAGTGCCTGCAGTCCACGCCATTCACCCCCGCGCCTGCAGAACTGCCAGCAGCGCCCTCCGCCCGTGCTTGCTGCAGCCTGTGCACCCCCGCCAGCTGCAGCCGCACCCGCTCAACCGCCTGCAGACCCGTCCTCCTGCTCCTACAGAGCCGTCAGCAGCAGCGCGCGAGCAGATCTCACGCCAGCAGGCCGCGCAAGCTCACCGGCTGCAGCACCTCCGTCGGAGCTCGTCCGGCCACCACCGGCCACCGCGCGACTCGCCGCCACCACCGATTCGAAGCCCTCGGTCCAAGGGACCTCCTCCGAGCTTCCTGCGCCCAGCCATCCGCTCCTCGTCGCGCAAGACAAAGGGGAAAATTTTCCCTATTTTGCTACAGTAAACCATCAATTAGAAATTACATTTTCTACCATTGTCACTTTTTAATGATATTTTATTGATTCTGCATTGCGGAAAATATCCTCTAGTTTCTCATAATTGCCATTTCAGCATTGTTTCTTGCTTAAACCTTAATCTGAAGGCAATCTTCGCTTGATTCTTGTCCAAACTAACTAGGAACGAACGTTTTTAATTGGTGCGAATTTTAATACGTCATTGCCTCCCTGTGGATACGACCCGCTCCTCTGCGAGTGGTTATTTCTTGTTAAATATTGATTAGTCGATTTTTCCACCACATTAAACTACAAACGACTTTAAAGCGAAAGATCGACCAGTCAATGAGCAAAACAAATCACTTTAGGAGGGAAATTATGAGTTTTGTTCAAAAGGATGGGGAAGCTTTCCATGATGCGTGGGAGTGCTTTAACGATTTACTGAGACTTTGCCCACATCACTAGGTGCCTAAATGGCAACTGGTTGAAAGGTTCTACACCAGACTTAGTGATTCGCATAGGCAAACTGTGGATCATGCCTATGCAGGAACCTTTCTATCTAAGACTGAGGATGAAGCTTGGAACTTATTTGATACTTTGAGTGAGAATTCTATTCACTTGAATTCTGCCTACATGGATAGAAAGCCCACTCTCATGCAAAGAAAGTTGGAGGCGAATGAGGCAAGGGACACCCAGAATTTAGCCTATCAGATTCAATTATAGAATCAAAACATGGAGAGGCTTATGTCGAACCTGACTTCATTCGTACCTAACACCTCCACATCCCAAGCTTCCGAATGCTTAATTTGTCAAGGCAATACACACGCCACTGTGGATTGCCACCTAGCCTCCCAATTCCCTGAGCTTGTACAAGCGGATTTGAATGCCGCTCAAGGGTTCCGTCCAAGGCTTCGTAATGACCCTTTCTCTAACACTTATAATGAGGGATGGAGGAACCACCCAAACTTTTCATGGAGACAAGGAAATGTCTCAAATTCAGGGAATTACAAACCACAATCCTTTTAAAACCATCAAATGAACCAACCTCAGACCTTTGCCCAACCTAAAACCTCTGAGATGGATGAATTGAAGGTGATGTTGAAAACTCTGCAAGAGAGTCAAAGCGCCATCATCCAATCTCATGACAAGGCTATACATGAGATGAAATCATAAATTGGACACCTTGTTGAGGCCGTTAGACAGAGGGAGACTGGGAAGTTCCCCAGTGCTGCTGAGGAAAATCCTAAAGGAAAAGGGATTGTCTCTAGGGAGCATGCTCAGGCAGTGACTATTCTGAGGAGTGGGAAAGAAATTTCCAAACCCGATGCTCCTATAGTCTCACCCCCTAAAAAACCATCCACCCTGACTTTCACCCCCACCGAAGAAGACTTGCCCAAATCTTCTCCACTTGAAATCACCTCACCAGAAGAAGTTGCCCCCGTTCCACCCCTTACTCGACATGACAACCCTTCCACCCAGAGATCGAGAGTGCCTTTTCCAGAGTGCTTATCCACCTCTGGGCAAACTTCTACTAGCTCATCTAGAGCCAAAGATAAGACGGATGAGATTATGGAAACTTTCAAGCAAGTGCATATTTATCTGCCTTCGCTTGAAGCTATCAGGCAGATTCTGTCTTATGCCCGCTTCTTAAAGGACCTGTGCTTGAAAAAGCGGCAATCTAGAAAATAGGTTCAATTAAAAGTTGTCCTGCTTGATTCTGTTAGCTCAATTGTTCAACATGGCACACCCCCGAAACTTAAGGACCCAGGAGCCCCATACATCCCTAAGTTTTTAGTGACTTACAAATTGATGAGGCTCTACTTGATCTGGGTGCAGGGGTGAACATCCTTCCAAGCTATGCGTATGAACAACTTGGGGGAGGCAATTTGAAGCCTAGCCTGTAATCCTTCAAGTTGTTGATCGATCACTTAAGACACCATGGGGAATTTTGAAAGATGTCCTCATAAGAGTGGAGGATTTCTTCTTTCCCATTGACTTCTTAGCTTTGGACACTGACCCTACCAATAAGCCAACAAAACACTCCATCATTTTGGGCCACCCCTACCTTGCAACTTCTCATGCTTCAATTAATTGCAATACTGGGGCATTGAAAATGGGCTTTGGGAACAGGAAAATCTGGCTTAATGTGTTTGATGCTTACAAACAAGCCGAACCTGAGAATTGTTCTCAAGTTGAGGTGATAGATGACCTGATTGAAGAGGCAACTCCTACAATGTTATGTGATGACCCCCTTCAGCAAGTTATGCTAAATGAGCATTCCCATCTCTTGGAGGAATGTGAAGGGGATATACTAGAACTAGAGGAATTGCTAGGAGTTTCTGCTGAGTCTCTTCCCCCATCACTTCCGCCGAAGGTAGATTTGCTACCTGAGATGGGGACATCTATTATGAAACCCTCAACCAAACAAGCCCCTGACCTTGAGTTGAAACCCCTCCCTGACACTCTCAAGTATGTTTTCCTAGGTGCCAATGATATGCTCCCCGTTATCATTTCGGCTGTGCTATCTGAGGCACAGGAGGGAGCCTTGATTGAATGCCTGTCTAGGCACAAGGAAGCTATTGCTTGGAGCATTGCTGACATTAAGGGTATAGACTCTACACTCTGCATGCACCACATTTATACTGATGATACCATCAAACCTTTTAGGGACATGCAGAGACGTCTGAACCCTAATATGAGGGAGGTTGTAAAAAAGGAAATCTCGAAGTGGTTGGACGCCGGGATCATATATCCCATTGCTGATAGTAAATGGGTCAGTCCCATTCATGTGGTGCCAAATAAGGCAGGCTTTACTGTGGAACTCAACGACCAAGGTGAATAAGTTGTCACTAGACCCTCAACTGGATGGAGGGTCTGTATTGAATACCGCAAGCTAAACATCGTTACCCAGAAGGAGCACTTTCCTTTGCCTTTTATTTATAAAATTCTCAAAAAATTGGCAAGGAATAAGTATTATTGCTTTCTCGATGGATATTCTGGGTACAATCAGGTGGCAATCTTTCCTGATGACCAGGAAAAGACGTCATTCACGAGTCCTTACGGTACTTTTGCATTCAGGCGTATGCCGTTTGGATTATGTAATGCCCCTGCAACTTTCCAACGGTGTATGATGTCTATCTTTTCAGACATGATTGATGAGTGTATTGAAGTGTTTATGGATGACTTCTCTATTTGTGGCTCATCTTTCGACCATTGTCTCCTGCACTTGGAGAATGTGTTGAAACGATGTAAGGAGACTGGTTTAGTCCTCAGCTGGGAGAAAAGTCACTTCATGGTACAGAAAGGAATTGTACTTGGGCATGTTGTATCCGAGCAAGGTTTAGAAGTAGATAAAGCCAAGATTGATTCTATTTCCAAACTTCCATTGCCTACGAATGTCAAACAGATTAGATCCTTTCTGGGCCATGCTGGCTTTTATAGGTGCTTTATTAAAAATTTTAGTAAGATTTCTAGGCCACTTTGTGACTTGTTGGCTGATGAGAACCTCATCATGAGCCATAACTAGCTCATTTTGACCTAATACAAAGGATAAAAGCTCCTACATATCTCAAGGAAAGGCTTAACTCAGAGAATCCTGAGTTTGAGAAGAAAACAAGTCATAAGGGGTAAAAATGCAATTTTACCAGTATAATCTGCATACAGGGTAATTCAGGGCCCAAACATAGGTCAAAGCAGCATAATAAGAATAAGAGTGGGATGAAATGATCTAGCAAGGGCTACAGCAATTCCAAGAAACTAAATGATAATCTGTAACCCTAAAACAACCCACTTCAATTCACAAGGTTCGAGGCAAAGTAAAAATAGAATAAACCCTCTAAAATTCATAGAAAAATAATCTCCAGGGTTTAGAACCTTCAATTTGGCCTTCAGAACCCTTTTTGACCTACATTGAGAACCATGCCCAATTAATAACTTAATTTGGGTTTTTGCGCAAATTGACCGGTCAAACAAGGTTTAATATGGAAATGAAATTCACCATCAGATTCCTTAGGTCCTAATTAGTCATGTATAAAAACTTGAGCCTAAGAAGAAACCTCCTTGACCGACTTTACACTTTGGTCCTCATATATTTACTCTTTGGCCCTCAACTTTTGAACCCTCGCATTTTGGCCCCTAATTCTCCTTCGTTCTTTGCAATCAGGTCCCTCCTGCAAAACCTGCCAGCACCATGCTCCGGCGACCTTGCGCGGAGCATGGCGCCGTGCAGGGTGAGGTGGGGGACCTGGCAAGTAAACCGGGGGTGCCCTGCGTCGTCAGCCGTCGCAGGGACACCCCCCTGGTCGTTGTAACCCACCATACCGGCCGTGCGAACGCACGGACGGTATGGGTTCTTGTTTCCGGCCATCCTCCGGCGAGGGAGACACGTCGTCTCCCTCCGCCTTCCTCCCTGTTTGATCCCTATAAATACCCCCCGTTGCTCCACCGACCGGGGCAGCCTGGATCTGACGGAGAAAATCCCCCAACTTTCTTCTCTTCTTCCTTCGGCAGACGCTCACCAGCTCCGGCGGTTTCCTCCCCCTCCACCTCTTCGCTCTGCCGCAATACCAGCAGCAGAGACTTCCTCCCCTGCTCTTCCCGTGCCACGCCGCACCCAGCTGGCGCCTCTCCGGCTCTCTGCTCGCCGCCGCCCCTTTCCCTGAGCATCGTCTTCTCCGGCGACAGTCGATACGACTGTCGCCCTGTTCCTCCCCCTTCGTCCCAGCAAGTAAGCTAGAGCTACTCCCCTTCTTCTCCTCTTTCTTTCCCCGCTTTCAATTTATTCAATTAAGCCCTCTACCGACCCTGACCACCTTCACCGCCTTCGCCTCCGACCACCCTCCGGCGAGCCGCTCCCATCACCTCAGCGACCCACACGGCTCGCCGACCCTCACCGAACCTCCGCCTCATCACACTGAGCACCCCCCACCCCTCCACTGCCACTCCACACCTCCGTAACACTCCCCCGAACAAACCCATTCCTCCGGTTGCAGTCCGACCCAGGGCTGCCGCCAGACACCACCTTGCGGCCTGCCGCGCAGCTCCTCACCTTCGCCGTGCCACGGCGAAGGTTCCCCAGTGGTTTGATCAGGCCGAGAGGCCATATTCGTGTCCGACAGGTTTTGAGGTTCGACCGCCATTAACGCACATTGAAGCAGCTTCTCCCGCGCTCCAGGCTTGAGGACTCCAGGTCTCCAGCTGCTGCGGAGTACGGGGAGTCTTGCGAAGGCAGCCAGCCAGCAACCTATGCAAATCGAAGCCGCAGCTGCAGAAGCAAGGCCGCGGTCTCCCAGCAGGCGCACGCGAGGAAAGGTCTGCGTTTAGTCCCACATCGGTAAGCCTCACACCCGTTCCACTGTTTAAATTGATTTTGTGCACTAGCCTTACTGCCTCAGTACACGGGGTGAGGTCCCCTTACACCCGCCCGGTTACCCGGTCTCGTCCGCGCTCACGCCCCGCGGACCTGACCCGACCTGACTTAGACTGACCTGCACTCCTCGCCCACCACGCACGCCGGTGGGCCTGGACCCGGGCCTGACCCGAACCCGGTTACCCGGTAGCTCTGGGAGAGCTTTCCCAAGAGTGGTTTCAGAGAGAGAGAGAGACGCGGGGGGGGGGTAGAGTAGGTTTTGCCTCTGACGAAAAACTCTGAAGTGTGCAGGCACAGGCGAAGAAGAAGACCCGCGGAAGAAGGAAGCTGACTGTAGCAACAGGTAGTTAAGTCGTCTGATTTGAAAATCAGACGACGGCCTGAAGGGAAAAGAAGAAAGGAGGGGTGACGTCCCTGGCTGAAAAAGAAAAGAAGAAGCTGACACTTAGCCGCAGGGAGGAGAAACAAGAAGAAACTCTAAAGAAGAGGCTGAGCAAGGCAGAAGAAGAGAATAGGCTACAGAGAAGAATTACAGCAGAGCCAAGGAAGAAGAAACCTTCACAGAAGAGATTGCAGAAAAAGAAGAAGAGAGGCCAAGACAGAAACCAAGGAAGAAGAAGAAGGAGATCTGAAGAAAGAAAGAAAGAAAGAAGAACATCACGAGGAGAAAACAAAGAGAACAACAAATTCTTTCCCTCTCTCTTTCTTTATTTTGTAAAAGAAACATGTATATCTCTAGAATACAACTTGCTCCCTGAGTTCGACCTCGGGAACTCTTTTATTTTCCGAGTAAAAAAATTTATATATTTGAAATGTTGGTAGTAACCGGCTATACTACAATGTTATAACAAACTAAAACCCGGTTATCCCGAAGCCAAGCGTTTTTCATTTTGGCGCCGCTGCCGGGGAGCAACGGCTATTCTAGAGATAAACATTCCTGTTTCTTTTAATTTCTGATAATCTCCTCTCTTTTGTGCAGCTACAGGAACTCAAGAAGACAAGCAACCACACGACAACCACTCCGAAGATAGGTAAATTTTTTCCTCTCACTATTAACCCCTAAACTCTAAAGAGGAAGAAAAGAAAAGAACAAGCAATATAGGGCTAACCTGTCTTCCATACTTAGTAACCATAAAGAGTTGCATGTTTTCAACTCATCACTCCTGCACACTATTAAGGGTATTTAAGGGCTAACACATTCTTGCTTGAGCCCTAATTGCCCAACAAAGAGTTAAATGGACCAAGTAGAGCCAACATAAGGTCAAACATTAGGATTTCAGTAGAGACACACCCCTTAATCAAGAATTGAGGAAATCGAAAAGAGGTGTGCCCAAGCCATTGATTGAAAATAATTAACAAGAAAAATCCTAAACAATTGGCTCTCTCTAAACACTTGAACCCTAAAAGACAGGACCTAAAAGCTCTTAAAGAAAACAAGAGGTAAAGTTGACCCCTGGGGTCAACCAACCTTCAAACTAGGCCACTTTGTTCACAAAAACACCTAAAGTTCAAGTGAAACCTTAAGCACCCTGATCTTAAAATTAGTAGACTTAAGAGGTCAAGATCCCCATTCTGGTCTACCTGGAACCGCAGTGACAAGAGAGGTCGGGTGGGGGAAACCCTGTAACCCGTGGGGATGCTCTACCGTGTAGGGGTCTTCGCGGGACTCTCCCTCTCTGGCTGCCCAGGTAATTCTCAGGTGGACGATCTTTTTGATCAAGGGGTCCATCTGCCCCGCACCTCTATAGTCACCCAACATTTTGGGTGCCTTGATTGGGTCCAGCACCTTTTAATCTCATCACATCCTTCAGTATATGCTTGGAAGGAGGTCCTTGAAACCTCCTTTAGGAATTCACTTGCCCTGAGGTTAGGCCTCAGTTCCCTTGTTTATGCAGCACCACCACATTAATCTTTCCTCTGATACTCCCTTCTTCCATCTTGGCACAACATGAGTCTACATCGAAGCCTTTGATTCCACATCTTGATTCCATCACCTAATCCAAATATGCAGCCAAACCACCTAAGACTACCATTCAAGAAACCTGAATATCGGAGATCTATGAAAGATAAAATGATCGAGGATGCCATAAAATTCTATGAAAAAGAAGAAAAAACCTCAACACCAATAGGAGATATTCAGGTTGATGTCCCAACAACCACAGCCTTCATCATAAACTGTGCCCAAACTCTATTGACAGGAGCCATAAAAGGATCAACCCGAGAAGTTCTCCTAACGGGATATATTGAGATAAACAAATTACACAAATCTGAATACCTTCAATGCTTGACAAATCCTGTACTTTGGGAACAAAACCAAGATGCTCTTGAAAAACGGGTAGAGATGATGAGACTTTTAGAAAAAACTATCAACCAAAAATACCCGTATACACCAGAAACAGAGGATGAGTCATCTTGGAACAGTACTAAGAATCAATCCAGTTTCCCAGACCTCGGGATTGAGGCACAAGGTGGTTGTCGACTCCCAACCCAAATAGAAGATAGCATTAAAATAGGTTGGGAAGTTGCAGGAGAAAACAATGCTAAGCCAACCCTAGGCCATAAATCACCAAGCTTAGAACTCCAAGACTCCTGCAATAACAAGATTAGAATTGAACCTCTGGAGGGTATAAATTCCGCCCCTTGTTTTGATAAGGTGACCCTCGAAGGTTATTCGGACTTAGGTTCTAATAATTCTACCCACATCCTAAGCCTAGAACCTAGATCTGAAACTTATTGGGAAGATTATGAGGCCCTTTATGAGAAAGATCAAATTTTTACAGAATATGATTCCGGGCCTCTATTTAATGAATATCCCTCTCCAACATCCTCAGGAAATCTGATCGATTTTTCAGAAAACATGCCAATTTATGATACAGAAACTGAGGAGTTGGATGAGCAAGGTTTTAATGGGGTCTATCCTACCAGCTTAGAGCTTGAACAGAACATCTTTTTGAGCCCAGAAGTGACATATAGGGTAGAACCCAGTCAGGCTGCTGATTCCACATCTGATGATTTTTGCTGTGGTGGAATTCATGATCATTTTCGCCAACTCTCCGACAATTTCAGATCTGACTATAATTGCGGAGAGATTCCCCTTCCTGAACACGCCAGGCCTATCTACGACCTCAGTTCACATGACTCTGATTCTGACTCTGAGGTCCTGATTCCCGAGATCACTAATAACACAGAATCACTCCTTTTCGATCCTCAGGAACCAAAAATAGAAAATGCCAAGAGTGATTACAACCAAGAATCCAAATTTTTTCTCAAATCCGATTCCTTTCATCCTACAGACACTCTTCCGGCATTTGATAGTTACCCAGAGGACTCTCTACAGAAAACCACCTATCATCTGTTTCTAGAAGAGCCCTCATACACAATGGCCACCTCGGCCGCACACACAGAACGGATCAAAACCTCTCCCAAACCCCGACCCGCAACCGGACTCAAGTTCTATTCAGATTCACCTCTCACCGAGCCGATTGCATTTCCACATCGGGTTTCGAACATTGATCAGACTACATACCTTGCTCTATCATTCTCTGATCACCCCTGTAGGGTTTCCGCGTCATTCATTGATTATTCTATGGGTCCCTACTCTGACCAGGCTGATTCGACTCAGCCAAACCCTGCGTTTACACTTCCACATCCATCTGAGCTTCATAGTTTATGGTGGGTTCCACACCTTTTTATCCACATCTATCAACCTACCAGATTGATTGGGTTTGGGCTGCATCATCAGCCTGTTGATCTGAACAAGCACCTGGTTGGACCAACCAGGCTCTTAATCAAGGTGCTTGTCTTACAAAACTCTGCTGATTTGACCATCCCCTCTCCATCGCATTTCCCGCTTGGCTGAAGGCATCAAATTTAGCGCTCAACGGGAGGCAGCCCGTCATTCTCTTTGAAAACCTGAAACTTGTTCTGACAGCTTTTTACACTTGAAGTTCACACTTTAGGACAGCCGACTCCACCTCAGGTGCTTGCATCTGAGATTCATCAAAACAGCTATCCTAATGTATGAACTTAGTTGAATAAAAACCCCTAGGTTACAATGAGGACATTGCAAATCTTAGGCATGGGGGGGGTATGAAAGTGCAAAACTTATAAGAAAAGGTTTCAAACAAAAAAATTCACATATGCCAAAAACACCATAAAAATTAAAAAATTTTCGAAAAAGAATAAGAGGAAAAGAGGAGAAGGAAATTTTGTGAAGGAGAAAAGAAACAAAATGAAAAAGGAGCACAAAATTATGAGAAAAGGTGATAGTCATTAGTAAGGAACTAAGGAATTAACCTAAGTTCTAGACCTCATTCAAAAAAAAAAACTGAAAAGTGCACAATGAGATTAGTAAGAATGCAAACCTTAGGCATTCTTGAATAGACTCTTAGTACCCATTAAGATCTGAACACTCCTCAAGAGGTTGAGGAAAATGAAAAGCTGAAGTATTAGGTCTAAGGCTTAGGGAGTATTTGGCCTCGTTAACTAATTTTTGGTTTACGGGACTCAGTAACCTAAGCACCCTAACCTCACACACAGCCTGGTTCAGTAAGCGTAAAAATCAGAATCATGCAGAAGCGTCGCAAAAATCTGAAAAGAACACCTAGAATAGGAGCGGCCGATCAACACAAGTTGATTTGGACGAGTTCCCAGCGCGGAGAGGCGGGAAATCCCCTTGAAGATGCGTAACAAAATATCATCTCCTCGGTGCTTGTCTCTTAGGATATTTACATATCCTACTGGGGGCATGTAAGCACTCTGCTGGTTCAGATTCCATGGATGGCATTATCTCAAAGTGTCAATTGCCAGGGTCTGGATTCGGCCACGGAATACCATGGATGGGATTATCTCGAAATCTCAATAGCCAGGGTTCCGGGGGTTGCCATGGGCGGTGCTATCTCGAAGCATCGATCGCCAGGAACCCTTGAGGATTGATGATGGGAGCAAGGAATCTGATACAGACCGTGTTGAAAAGCCAATCCTAGGCTAGAACTAAAAAGAAAAAGAGAGAGAAAACTCTCCAAACAGAAAAACTTTCTATCTCTCTCTTACAAAACGCACTGCGAACTGAGCCAGGGCTAAAATCATTTCAAGTACGGGTGCTTTAACCACGAAGTCCAATAAACCTTAGGTTAGTTCTTGTGGGCCTTAAAAACCTTTGCTAAAAGACTGAGGCTAAGGCTAGACAGATTTGGATCTTGATTAGTACTAGAGTACCTTTTAGGCCTATGGTCAGCATTCTAACCTAATCTATGCACTTATCTAAAACTATTAAAAACTTCATGGTCTAGAACAAGGGTAGAAACCTTAAGTTTTTGCTAAGGGACTAGCAAAAGCTAGGCATGGGGGTATGATGAGAACCTCATCATGAGCCATAACTAGCTCATTTTGACCTAATACAAAGGATAAAAGCTCCTACATATCTCAAGGAAAGGCTTAACTCAGAGAATCCTGAGTTTGAGAAGAAAACAAGTCATAAGGGGTAAAAATGCAATTTTACCAGTATAATCTGCATACAGGGTAATTCAGGGCCCAAACATAGGTCAAAGCAGCTTAATAAGAATAAGAGTGGGATGAAATGATCTAGCAAGGGCTACAGCAATTCCAAGAAACTAAATGATAATCTGTAACCCTAAAACAACCCACTTCAATTCACAAGGTTCGAGGCAAAGTAAAAATAGAATAAACCCTCTAAAATTCATAGAAAAATAATCTCCATGGTTTAGAACCTTCAATTTGGCCTTCAGAACCCTTTTTGACCTACATTGAGAACCATGCCCAATTAATAACTTAATTTGGGTTTTTGTGCAAATTGACCGGTCAAACAAGGTTTAATATGGAAATGAAATTCACCATCAGATTCCTTAGGTCCTAATTAGTCATGTATAAAAACTTGAGCCTAAGAAGAAACCTCCTTGACCGACTTTACACTTTGGTCCTCATATATTTACTCTTTGGCCCTCAACTTTTGAACCCTCGCATTTTGGCCCCTAATTCTCCTTCGTTCTTTGCAATCAGGTCCCTCCTGCAAAACCTGCCAGCACCATGCTCCGGCGACCTTGCGCGGAGCATGGCGCCGCGCAGGGTGAGGTGGGGGACCTGGCAAGTAAACCGGGGGTGCCCTGCGTCGTCAGCCGTCGCAGGGACACCCCCCTGGTCGTTATAACCCACCATACCGGCCGTGCGAACGCACGGACGGTATGGGTTCTTGTTTCCGGCCATCCTCCGGCGAGGGAGACACGTCGTCTCCCTCCGCCTTCCTCCCTGTTTGATCCCTATAAATACCCCCCGTTGCTCCACCGACCGGGGCAGCCTGGATCTGACGGAGAAAATCCCCCAACTTTCTTCTCTTCTTCCTTCGGCAGACGCTCACCAGCTCCGGCGGTTTCCTCCCCCTCCACCTCTTCGCTCTGCCGCAATACCAGCAGCAGAGACTTCCTCCCCTGCTCTTCCCGCGCCACGCCGCACCCAGCTGGCGCCTCTCCGGCTCTCTGCTCGCCGCCGCCCCTTTCCCTGAGCATCGTCTTCTCCGGCGACAGTCGATACGACTGTCGCCCTGTTCCTCCCCCTTCGTCCCTGCAAGTAAGCTAGAGCTACTCCCCTTCTTCTCCTCTTTCTTTCCCCGCTTTCAATTTATTCAATTAAGCCCTCTACCGACCCTGACCACCTTCACCCCCTTCGCCTTCGACCACCCTCCGGCGAGCCGCTCCCATCACCTCAGCGACCCACACGGCTCGCCGACCCTCACCGAACCTCCGCCTCATCACACTGAGCACCCCCCACCCCTCCACTGCCACTCCACACCTCCGTAACACTCCCCCGAACAAACCCATTCCTCCGGTTGCAGTCCGACCCAGGGCTGCCGCTAGACACCACCTTGCGGCCTGCCGCGCAGCTCCTCACCTTCGCCGTGCCACGGCGAAGGTTCCCCAGTGGTTTGATCAGGCCGAGAGGCCATATTCGTGTCCGACAGGTTTTGAGGTTCGACCGCCATTAACGCACATTGAAGTAGCTTCTCCCGCGCTCCATGCTTGAGGACTCCAGGTCTCCAGCTGCTGCGGAGTATGGGGAGTCTTACGAAGGCAGCCAGCCAGCAACCTATGCAAATCGAAGCCGCAGCTGCAGAAGCCAGGCCGCGGTCTCCCAGCAGGCGCACGCGAGGAAAGGTCTGCATTTAGTCCCACATCGGTAAGCCTCACACCCGTTCCACTGTTTAAATTGATTTTGTGCACTAGCCTTACTGCCTCAGTACACGGGGTGAGGTCCCCTTACACCCGCCCGGTTACCCGGTCTCGTCCGCGCTCACGCCCCGCGGACCTGACCCGACCCGACTTAGACTGACCTGCACTCCTCGCCAACCACGCACGCCGGTGGGCCTGGACCCGGGCCTGACCCGAACCCGGTTACCCGGTAGCTCTGGGAGAGCTTTCCCAAGAGTGGTTTCAGAGAGAGAGAGAGACGCGGGGGGGGGGGGGGTAGAGTAGGTTTTGCCTCTGACGAAAAACTCTGAAGTGTGCAGGCACAGGCGAAGAAGAAGACCCGCGGAAGAAGGAAGCTGACTGTAGCAACAGGTAGTTAAGTCGTCTGATTTGAAAATCAGACGACGGCCTGAAGGGAAAAGAGGAAAGGAGGGGTGACGTCCCTGGCTGAAAAAGAAAAGAAGAAGCTGACACTTAGCCGCAGGGAGGAGAAACAAGAAGAAACTCTAAAGAAGAGGCTGAGCAAGGCAGAAGAAGAGAATAGGCTACAGAGAAGAATTACAGCAGAGCCAAGGAAGAAGAAACCTTCACAGAAGAGATTGCAGAAAAAGAAGAAGAGAGGCCAAGACAGAAACCAAGGAAGAAGAAGAAGGAGATCTGAAGAAAGAAAGAAAGAAAGAAGAACATCACGAGGAGAAAACAAAGAGAACAACAAATTCTTTCCCTCTCTCTTTCTTTATTTTGTAAAAGAAACATGTATATCTCTAGAATACAACTTGCTCCCTGAGTTCGACCTCGGGAACTCTTTTATTTTCCTAGTAAAAAAATTTATATATTTGAAATGTTGGTAGTAACCGGCTATACTACAATGTTATAACAAACTAAAACCCAGTTATCCCGAAGCCAACCGATTTCATTGGCGAAGGAATCTTCCTTCAATTTTGATTCAAAGTGTGCCGAGGCCTTTCAAACCCTAAAGGAGGCCTTGACCTTTGCGCTTATTCTCCAAGCACCTGATTGGACACTCCCATTTGAGCTTATGTGTGATGGTTCGGATTATGCAGAGGGAGCAGTCCTTGGACAAAGCGTTGAGGGAAGACCTCATGTGCTGCATTATGCAAGCAAGACTTTAACCGAACCTCAGCAAAACAACACCGTCACTGAAAAAGAATTACTTGTTGCAGTTTTTGCTCTGGAGAAGTTTAGGTCTTATCTACTCGGGTCTAAGGTGGTTATTTTTACTGATCATGTAGCAGTGAAACATCTCATTGCTAAGAAAGATTCTAACCCACGTCTGATTAGGTGGATCCTACTCCTTCAAGAATTTGACTTGGAAATACGTGAAAAGAAAGGAGTAGAAAATGTTGTGGCTGACCACCTATCTCGCCTTCCTCTTAATGACTCTCTTTCTGGAGACATTCGCGAGACATTTCCTGATGAAACTCTGATGGCGGTAACACCAACTTTACCTTGGTATGCAGACACTGTAAATTACTTGGTCACTGGGCAAACTCCTAGCTCTTGGGATGAGCAGAAAAGAAAGAGATTCATTTCTCAAGCAACATATTTTCATTGGGAAGAGCCAGAATTATTTAGAATTGGACAAGACCAAGTATTGAGATGTTGTGTGCCTGAAGAGGAGCAACAAAGTGTGTTGAGTTTTTGCCATGAACTTCATTATGGAGGACACTTTGGTGATAAGAAAACTGCTTTTAAGGTTCTCTAGTTTGATTTTTGGTGGCCTTCCTTATTTAAGGATTCTTATAATTTTTTTAAGGCCTGTATTAGATGTCAACGGACTGAAACAATTGGGAAGAAGAATGAAATGCCTCAACATCCTATTCAATCTGTTGAAATTTTTGATGTGTGGGGAATTGACTTTATGGGCCCCTTCCCGTCATCCCATGGTTTTGAATATATCTTGGTGGCAGTTGATTATGTCTCTAAATGGATAGAGGCCATTCCTACGCCCACAAATGACCACTCTGTGGTTTTGAAATTTGTGAGGGCCAATATCATATCCCATTTTTGCTGCCCCAAGGCTATTATAAGTGATGGGGGACCACATTTCCGAAACCACCACTTCAATTGGTTAATCAAGAGTTTAGGAGTGACTCACAAGGTTGCTACCCCTTTCCATCCTCAGACAAGTGGCCAGGTTGAAGTATCAAATAGGGAGATAAAAAATATTTTGGAAAAGATCGTTAGACCTGATAGGAAAGATTGGTCCCAAAAGCTCGATGATGCTTTGTGGGCTTATCGAACGGCCTATAAGACCCCTTTGGGTACTTCTCCCTTTCGGATTGTGTATGGAAAAGTGTGCCATTTACCTGTTGAGTTGGAACATAAAGCACTTTGGGCTATTCGAAGTGTTAACATGGATTTAGAGAAAGCAGGTAAGGCACGATTTCTAGAATTAAGTGAGCTTGAGGAGCTGAGGAATGATGGTTATGACACCTCTCAAGCTTATAAAGAAAGAACTAAGGTCTTGCATGACAAGTTTATTCTTCGAAAGACCTTTGAACCCAACCAACAAGTCTGGCTTTTCAATTCCAGACTTAGGCATTTTCCAGGGAAATTAAAATCTCGTTGGGATGGGCCTTACATAATCACCAAAGTATTCCCCCATGGAGCTGTGGAGATCAAAAATCCTTCCTCTTTAGAAGCTCCCTTTATCGTCAATGGTCAACGGTTAAAACCGTACATAACTTTAGATGGCCATCTGGTTGACAAAGTCACTCTTGAGGAGCCTTAGCTCCTACCTTTCTCCACCTCAGGTAATATCTTCCTTTAGCTATTTTTTTTGTTTTCAATGAGGACATTGTTTGAACCAGGCATGGGGGAGAGGACCTGAGGCATTTTGTTTATAGCATATAAAAAAAAAAAAAAAGATTTTGAGCTTAACTGGCTAGATCTTGCAGTCTTAAGCAAATCAGAACTCTAGGGTAGACTAAATTAATTCTAGGGTCAAACTTTAGAAGCTAAATGAGCTATTAGCTTTAGACCTTTAGGGTCCTTTGTGGACTTAAAAACTTAAGTAGGAGTTAAGTTGTGGACCATTCCTCAAGAGGTTGAGGAAGGGAAGCTAGGGTTTGAGTCAAAAAGTGGGCTAGTACTTGGAGTCTTGTTCTACCTTTTGGTTTACGGGTCCTTGTAACCCAAGCATCCAAATTTCACACACTTGGTCTGGTAATTAACTTAATTTCTTTCTTTCTGAAAAGAGATTTGGTTCTCTTAATTTTGACTTAGGAGAGGGTTGAAAACACATTTTGATTGGAAGAGTTCCCGCCACAGGAGAGGTGGAGTATTTACTCACCTTGAGGATCCGATGATAACAAATTACCTCCTCGGTGCTTGTCTCTTAGGATATCCATCCTACTAGGGGCATGTAAGCGCATTGTGCGGTTCAGGTACCATGGGCGGCTCTATCTCGAAGTGCCGATTGCCATAGGCCTGAATTCGCTTATGAAATCCATGGGCGATACTATCTCGAAGTGTCGATTGCCAGTAGTTCTTGGGGTCGTTATGGGTGGTGCTATCTCGAAGCATCGAATGCCAGGCACCCTTCGAGGTATGGTAATGGGGACAATGAATCTGACACAAACCGTGTTGATAGCTGATCTGAGGTTACACTTAGAAGAATCAAACAAACATAAAAAAAATATATATATATATAAAAACAGCTTTTTCCTTTAACTCAAATAACTCAGACCAATGCACAGGCATGGATGCTTTAATCTCAGGGATCAATAAACTTTAGGGTAGAGTCAGAAATCAGGGAAACTTGTGCCTGCAACTCGTCTTTAGCTGACCTAGGCAGTAACTTAGCAACTACATAGGAACCTTGGGTCAAGAGTCTGAACTTAATATGCTTCTGAAGGATGACCAAGTGAGTTGACTAGTCTACTTGGAGTGCTAGGTTTCGCTTAATTTTGCTAGGGACTAGCAAAAACTAGGAATTGGGGTATTTGATTAGCCCATAGTTGTGTGCAATTTAAGTATTTAAGTGCCTAGACATTAGGTTAATTCTAACATTTATTTAGCATAAATTAGGATGTAAATATATTAATTCATATTTTTAATTTAATTACATAATCCATGCATTGCATTCATATTTTAAATGCATTTAGAATTAGCTTAGAATGGCATTCATTTAATTAGTTAACCAATTAGGTACATTATTTTAGTTAACATAAAAGTTGAGGGTTTGTATATAAATAACCATAATATTTTAATAATATCCTTTATTCTTCTTCTTCTCAGCAACGGCTCGGCTGCCGCTGCAACGCCTCCTGCCACACTAAGGCCACATTCATGGATCAGTGGAGAAGGTGGATCTGCTCTTGCCACTCCATTCAAATTCGTGCAGGTAGCTACAAAAGGAGGAGAGAGGCTGTCGAGTGGGGTAGGCCTCCACCCCCAACCCACACTGTGCAGAGTCCATCTCTTCCATTCCACACCGCCGACCTCAACCATGGTGACGACCCTCCACCACCGTGGGCGTGTGGTGTGATAGGCCACACTACCATCCGGAGCACGTCCGCATTACCGTGAACACCTCAGTGTGCATTTCCCTCACCGTCGTCAACAGCCATGCCCTGGCTGTGCATGGCTCATGCATCGCTTGGTAGGGAGAGGTGCATGCGGCTGCAAGGCTGGCAGGGAGAGGGGGAGCAGGACATGGAGCGAAGAAGAAGTTGTTCCTTGCAGCCACGGGAAGAGTTTCGAAAAGTCAAAAAGAACTAAAATATGAATATGGAAATTTTGCAAAGCAGCACTTATGGAAAACGTGAATTGCGAGGCCATTTTATTTACTCTCCTCCCCTCTCAATTAAATGCATGCATGCATGTATTTTCATAAATGCGACTCTAGAAACCTAATATGCACTGGTAATGCTAGGAAATAGAACAAGATGGCACAATTGCAGGTGTATTTTTGCGGTGCAATCATATCCCCATGCCTATCTTTTGCTAGTCCCTGGCAAAACATTTTTTGTTGTATTTAGAAATGATCTTTAAGCTGAAGATTTTCTCCTGAGGCAACGTAGGTGTGTTTATTGTTGGATATTGTGAGAACCAATTGTAGAGAAGACTACCCGTACTTTAAGTCTCACATGACATTGATCATCTCTCGACTAACCAGGACTCTTGATATTTAAACCTTAAGTACGATTTCCAGGACCAAGGAGGTTTTTGCTGTACTCGAGAGCTCAAGAGGTTATGGCTTGTGCTTAGTGAAGAATCAAGACTGACCAGATGAACATTAAGACTCAAGCCCAGGGTTTCACAAATTTTGAAGTACAGGTTGGTCCTAGTTTTAGCTCGTGTCTTCGGATTGACCCTTAAAAAGATGATGGAAACTCAACTCCCATTTTCTGACATTTGTGGCTCAAAGAAAATAAGGTATTTGTAACCTGCCCTGAAGAATTTCTTGTAGGGCGAAGACTTTAAAAACATTTGTGAGATATACTGACATATTTGCATCTTTTTTTTTTTTTTTGAAACACGTGACAATGTGTCTCTTACAACATTATTTTGCGGAGCACACTTTTTTCTTTTTGATGGGAGAGTTCCTTTTTGGTGGAAAGAGTCTCTCCTAGACACAAGACTAAAGCTTGGGATAAAAAGTCTACCTGCGTGCACAGGTAAGGACTCCACCTTCCCTAATGAACACTAGTGTTGGATCTTATGTTCACCTGGTCTTTCCTGATATGTGTAGTGTGAACCAAGATTACTTAGGCTCTCAAGTAGAAGCAAACCAATGGATCCTGTACTGGTGTATCAGGTACAAGAATACGTCCTTAGTTAGGAGAGATTCTGATCTATTTTGTCAATGCTCAAGTGAATTAAGCCGAGCCTGAGCGAATCAATCTTCTGTGGCCTGGAAAGTCTTCAAAACAGAGGTTGAATATCCATAAACACTTATTGTATTTTTGTTTCAGCCTTCAGATCATTACTAAACACCATTTATTATTGTTATTATTATTATTATTATTATATATATATATTTTTTTTCTTTTTCTTACATACTTATAAATAGGTGGAAACTGCATGATACCATAAAATACCCAGATCCTATGGATGCCTATCCACCCCCCCATGCGAAATGGTGTTATGTCCTCATATGCTTGTAGGGAAGGGTAGAGAAAGGATGAAAGATTGGGTAACGAGAGCTGAAGTGTAGGGTATACAGCAGGATGGTAGGGTGGGTGGATGGTGGGTGAAGTGAAAAGTGAAGCGATCGTGATAGTGGCGTGAAAAGTGATGGTTGATGGTGAAAGATCTGGCATTTCCTGGGATGAGAGTGTCCCAGGCAGATTGGAGCACAAGTCAGGAGGAAGAAATTGGCCCTCAGATTGGCCAAGAAGAGGGGCTTCTTGGATAGATGGATCCAAAAAGGAATAGCCCCAGTGAGAAGTATATGGGCTCAAGGTCCCAGCGTGGATTTGCAAATCCGCCTGATTTGGTAGGGAAGAAAGGACAATCCGATCTTCAAGAGTGTGGACCAGCGGTGAGTAGCCCGGATATGACTCAAACCACGAGGTATGGGAAGCAGAGAAAAACTCGTCAGAAGTCTGGTCAGGAGACAGTACGGGACAAGGGAGGGATGGGGGAATTTCACAATTTGTGTCAGTCAGGCAATCGTCAATGTTTATAGGTATTCCGCAGCAGTCAGAATCGGTCCCAAATAGTCCGATGCACGCGTTGACGGCCATGTCCTCGTCAAACGTGTAATCCTCGATACAATCGCAATCAAAGTTCTTGGCTACCTTGAAGATGCAAAGCTTGAGCTTTTCAGATCCAACGGCAATCCCAATACAGCCTGACTTGTAGTCGATATGGGCGCGGACTGTGGCCAAGAAAGGTCGACTGAGGATGATCGAACAATCAGAAAGTGAACTAGGAACTTCCACATCTAAAACAAGAAAGTCAACAGGAAAACTGAGACTGTTGACCCTAACCACCACATCTTCCACCACACCCTTTGGGATTTTGACAGAACGACCTGCCAACTATAACGTGACAGGGGTGGGTTTCAGATTTCCCAAGGAAAATTTTTCGAGCATGATGGTCGGTATTAGACTGATGGAAGATCATAGATCAAGCAGGGCACGGTTAAAATTGCAACCTTGGATGCTACAGGAAATGAGCGGTGTGCCCGGATCTTTCTGTTTCGGTGGTAGGTTTGACATTATAGCACAACTCGCTTGAGGCGAGAGAACCACCAGATTCTTGGTTTTCTTTGACTGTTGCCTGGGTGTTGCGTAGTCTTTGAAAAATCGGGCGACAGAATGTGGTCGATAGCCTCTAGCAGGGTACCTTGATTTCTACATCCCTAAACAAATTATGCAGGTTATCAAAGGCCAGCGTATCTTTCTTTTTTCCTTTTCGCTCCCTTAGTAGAGCCTCAGGGAATGGAACTGATTCTGGCACCAATTTTGGTGTATCGTCCTATCATAAATGCGGTGCACATCCCGAATGAGAGGGTGATGAAGAAGACAGGCTAGGATCAGGTCAAGGAGGATCGACGGTCTACTTACCGCTCCTCGTAGTGATAGCATTGGACGATGCGGGTCCAGTGGGATCATACGGTGGAGGAGGGTTCGCAATAGGGACATAAGAGCGCGGTGCGACAGTGGGATTAGCCTGAAATCTCGGTGGAATGCTCGGAGCCTGCAGAATCTGATTAACCTACCCCTGAGAAGGTTGTACTTGTGGTTGAGGACCACGAGGTACAAAATTTCTCGGGTTTGGAACAGGTTGGGCAGGAAGAGAGGTCATGTTCTCTTCATGGCGCTTTGACATTTCCGTCATCATTCGCATCAATTTATTAAGAGGACTTAATGCGTTTTCTATTTGCGGTATGCAAGGGCCTGATGGCGGATTCGCCATAGGATTAGCCTGGGCCCTTGGGATGAAGGGGGGAAATAGTTGCATTGGTCTACTCGCGGGGTTTTGGCATTGCGGGTTGTTGGACCTTGCAAAGTTCAAATGATTTCGCCACCTTGGGTTATAAGTGGCAGAGAACGGGTTATTCCCCAGGACGCAAGCGTCTTCTATGCCAGAAGACGTGTCCGCATGTAAGTATTCATCCAAGCACACGGAGGCTTGATCCTCCGTGTTGAAATACTGGCTCGCATAAGCCAGATCCACATGACTTACCGAGTCACTCGGTGTGACACTCGGTAAGGAAGGTCTTACGGGGTTTCTTGGGATAAGCCTGGTGTTGGAAGAATTGGGATTGCGACGAAGTGGTGAAGTGGGGGTGTTTGCCATAGAATGGGAGAGGTTGGCTAGAAGCTCGTCCAGCTTCTTGTGCACGACGGAGACTTCATCCAGTTTTTGCGATAAGGCTGAGATCAGTGGATGAATGGGAGGGTCCCGTGTCAACTTCGTGGACATTTCGGGGCTAGCTGGTACGATGAAAAGTGATAATGGAGGTATTATTCATTGAGTTTTCGCTCATATTTTCAAACAATTCAAATGCTCCATTCTCGTCTTTATTCATAAAGTTCCCTCCACAGGAAGTATCTGCAATCTGCTTCGAAGTCTCATTTATCCCATAGTAGAAAATCTAGGCTATATGCCACTTTGGCAGACCGTGGTGCGGACACTTCCTGAAGAGGTCATTATACCTCTCCCATGGCTCATGAAATTGTTCGTTGTTTTGTTGCGTAAATGAAGTGATAGCATAGCGAAGTGCATTGGTTTGCCCGATTGGGAAGAACTTCTTGAGAAACGCTGTTCGCATCTCTTCCCAAGAGTGGATGGTTCTCCCAAGGGTGCGTAGCCACTGCAACACTTTATCCCGCAATGAAAATGGGAACATTTTCATGTGGACTATTGGTAACTCGATATTTCTTGGTTTAACAGTTTCAGCCAATCGGGTTAGGTCTTCCAAGTGGAGAAAAGGATCTTCACTTGCAAGACCATGGAAGTGGAAATTTATTAGGCCAATAATGTTAGGTTTCAGTTCAAAGTCATCCCCGCCCATGGGGACCCGAATTTGTCCTATGGTCTCTGTAGCAGTGGGATTCAGATAGGAGCTAAAAGACCTAGGCTCCTCACATTCGGGAGGGTTCTGCATCTCCTCTAATGTTTCCCGAATGGCTTCAATTTGCTCATTATACATTTCCATTTGGGCTTGGATGCGGGTTATGGGATCTAAGGCTCCACCACCTGGTGGGTTCTGAGGGTGGTTTCCTCCCTCGGGATTTGGGGGTGTGCGTGCAGCCATGTTTGTGGAGGAGGACGATTCGGCTTCTTTTCTAAATTTATTAGGCAATTCAAACAGTTCAGGGTTTTGTGACCTCCTCCCAAACATGAACTACCGCAGGAAGAATTGGGGAGATAAGAAAGGACAAGAGATGAGAGAAATGACGCCGCAAAGGTACATTTGATGCCAAATCAATACAATCAAATTCCTAACCTCTCAGTGTGCCCTTAGACCTAAAGATCTAAGTTACCTACTATCACGGACTACGGAACCGAATGCGAACACCGTGGAACCACCGGGCCAGATTGAAAGGCCGTTTGCCCCAGTCTTAGACACCCGATAGCACGCGGGAACCCTCACCAGCACGTAGATGCTACACATAGGTAGTTAGACCTCCAATCCTTAATAAGGGTCAAGTTACTACCGATTTTAGTTAGAGGCTTAGGATCAAGTGCTTTTGGAATGTGATGGCATTTTTTACGGGTAATGCCCAAGTGATTGATCTTTCAAAGTGTGTAAAACAAGCATGCAACGGGGAAATCTCCCCGAAATGAAGTTTTAATTGGTCAATGGTTTTTAGAATTCAGCCTTAAAGTAGTATGGATTTTAGGATTTTGCTAAAATACCAATTCAACCAATCTCCGGGTTTTGCGAGAGAATACAAGTTTTCTTCTAAGCCCAACAAACCCTTCTTCAATGTCAATTGGTTAATGCATGCTAAAATGCAATGGGCTTCCCAAAATGGGGATTTCTATGTGTGGATGCATGAATCAGTTTTAGATTTATGTGAAAGGGAGCCAAAGCACTTCAATTCAAGTGCTCCCAATCACCAAAAAAATGATTTCCACACACAAGGCTCAACCAAAAGATAAGGAAAATCAAATTGTTGGGGTTGAAGTATTCGGGATCGAATCTTAGGCAAGTTGAAAAGTCGTGGTGGGCTTGGAATCAACTCAATTCCAAGTCTCCCCACCAAAAATGTAATCCCGAATTTGCAGATAAGTGAGGCAAAAGAGGGGTGCAATCAATCCTTTTATGTTTGCCTCGAAGAATACTTGACACAGTGAAAAATTCAAGAATCAAGATTCTTGGATTTTCACTATGCGAAGTAAGGCGGAAAATTCTAGGGCGGTGGGAGTAAAGGCAATCAATCAAACAAGTGAATTTTAATCCACATGCCCCAAGAGATCCCAAGATGTTTTTCTAGTTTTTAATTTTTTTTTATTAAGGTGACAAGTTAACCTAGGTTGCTAAGAAACAAAGACCTACTTGTTCAGCCACGTGTGCGAAGCTCCAGTGCGGTGTCGGCGTCTTCACGCTCTCATTCCCGCCTTGGATCTGCCCACGTCTCCGACTTCGTCTGCTTATCTTATCCTTGCAACAGGTTTACCTACACACCAAAAACATAGACACCCGTGAAGAGAAGTGTGTGAGAAGAGAGAGATTATAGGAATGGAGTAAAAACTTACTTGAAGGCGCACTTCCCCGGCAACGGTGCCAGAAAAGATGGTGGTCGGACCTGGATAGGTGTGTTAATATGGTGATTTTATCCTTGAAGTGTGTATAGCGGTTAACCTAAATCGATCCTAACCATCTCTCTACAAAATTTTTAACCTGGCCTACTTGATTTTATCTTGGTCACTTTTAGGCCCAGGGTCGAACTTAGGGAAGTGGGATTAGAAGTCAAGTTTCTACGCCTTTCCTACAATGAACCTCTTCCGTTCGTTTATTGTGTTTTTGGTGTTTTTCTATTTTGATTTTTTTCTGAGAATTCTTCTACTTGAGGCACACCCTCAAAATTAGGTTCTTGGCTTTGAGCCAAATTAGGGTTCCAAAATGGGTCTTGCTATTTACAATATGGAGTACCTACAAGTCAAGGATTATCTTTTCTCTTTTATATATTTTTTTATCTTTTTATCGACAGGAAAGAGAAGTACAAGTAAAGTAACTATAGTATATATATATGTATATATTCTATATGTATAAAGCGGTGGGGGTGGAGGCGAAGATGGAGTGTAGCACGGTGTCAAGTCGGTTGTTCTCTAGAAAGATGCAACCAATAGGACGAAGTGCCGCGTGTCAGGTGGACTGGTGGAAGATGAATGCGAACACGCTTTCTGTAGGTGTGTATCAGGGAATATCAGGAACTAGTGCAAATATTCCCGCGATACAACGTATGGTAAGTAATGTGAATATATATATATATATGTAAATATATCTATATGTATATATGGTTATAAATATATAGGTATATATGTACTTATATATGTATATAAATATATATGTAAATATATATAAATATATATATATATATATATGTATGTAACTATATGTATGGATAGATATATGTATAGATATATATAAGTATATAGATGTATATATATATATATATATCTATGTGTATGACAAATACATAGTTATATAAGTACTAAAGTATGTATAGATATATGTATGTATATATATATATATATTTATATATATATGTATATAAGTATATGTATATATGCAAATATATATGTATATATATATATAAGTATATAGATATATGTATGTATATATATATGTGTACTAATACTTAGTTACATACATACTACTATATATATAGATATAAGTATATATATATGTATATAAATATATGTATATATATCAATATATATATGTATACGTATATATATATATATATGTATATAATAGTGTATAGGTGTGTGTGTGTATGAGAGTGTGAGTGTAGGTGTGTGTGTCGGTAAAGAGAGTGAGAGAGTGCTGTGTGTGAGAGAGAGAGAGAGAGAGAGGGCGCTGCTTTAGTGAAAAGAGAGGCGTTTAAGTCGTCTGCAGCAGTGGGGGCCGACGTCTGTGTCCACGCGCGCACACGCAGGCGCATAGGCGCGCTGAGAGGCGCGTACACGCAGGGGAGTGGGTGAGGAGGAAGGAACGCAGCGCCCCACGCTGCGCGAAGGGCTGGAGTGGGCGCACGCAGACGTATGCGGGCGAAGGGAGCGGGCGACGTGGGTGGGTTCAGGTGACGTGGGCTCACGCAGATGTGCGGGTGGACGCTAGAGCGGGCGCAGGGCTGGACGCGGGTGCGGGCAGTGGCCGATAGCGGCACGTCGGGTGACCGGATAAGTGAGAAACTCATTAGTCACCCCACTGTAGCCACAGTGTTCCACAGAAATGCGTGAACTGTGGCTACGGTGGCAAGGAGAGCCGTGCAACCAGATGCTGCAGGTGCTGTGAGTGCGGACAGCACGGCATGCACGTGGAAGAGTGGCTCCAGCTGCTGGCTTGCAGGAGGGACTTCGCGACAGAGCGTGCGGTGAGGGCTGCTGGCATGTGCGGTGGAGGCCTGGGGCGACCTGCTACTTGCGCGGTGGCTTGCAGGTGTTGGCTGGGGTGCGCGGTAAAGCTTGCCAGTCGCTGTAGTGGCCTGTTGTGGGCAGACAAGCGAGTGCAATGCAAAGAACCAAGAGGCGAGGGCACCTGCAGGCATGCGCTGGAGGTGAGGGCGGCCTGCAGGCGTGTGGGGAAAGGGTTGGGTGGCTGCTGCTGCTGCTGCTTGCAGAGCTTTGAGCTTTAAAGCTTGAAGCTCCTGCTCCAATGGCTGAAGTGGCTTCAAATGAAAAAACAAGGAATACCACCACGCCCACTGGCTCTTTGATGAGCTGGGCAGTGGTGGTCTCACGGTGGTGGGTGTGCACCACCGTGAGGTACTCCTACCCGCAGAGTGTCTTCTCAGAGGAGGAGGGATTGCGTATGGAGGGACAGGGGAGCGGACGGTGTTCTGGAGAATAGCTGCTGTGATTTTTTTGTGTGGAGGCCCAGGCCCTTTGCAAAGGAAGAAGCCACCCTCTTTTTAAAGAAGAGGAAAGCATGCCCAGCCATGCCCTGGCTGTGCATGGCTCATGCATGGCTTGGCAGGGATAGGTGCATGCGGCTGTAGTGCTGGCAGGGAGAGGGGGAGCAGGACATGGTGCAAAGAAGAAGAGGTTGTTCCAAGAAGTCGCGAGAAGAGTTTCAAAAAATCAAAAATAAATAAAAAATGAAGATGGAAATTTTGCGAAGCCGCACTTAAGGAAAACGTGAATTGCAAGGCCATTTTATTTACTCTCCTCCCCTCTCAATTAAATGCATGCATGCATGTATTTTCACAAATGCGACTCTGGAAACCTAATATGCACTGGTAATGCTAGGAAATAGCACAAGATGGCACAATAGCAGTTGTATTTTTGTGGTGCAATCAAGAGGGTGCCATGGTTCTTAGATCAAGTTGATTTCCGTGGTTTTGAACTGTGATCATCGCTTCGGATCCATCCATACGATCGGATTTTTCATCCGAAGCCCGTAAGGATGTTGCGTTGCCCTCCTGGCTATTAATCATCCTCGAACTTCAAATGATGCTACGAGACTCTGATCTAGACAATTTCGGAGGCATTAGCCTCCAATCGTCGTCCTGATCAGATCCATACAGTCGATCATCCATGCAAGGCCCTGAAATCAATCCTCTTCTCTCTTGACCATAAAAAGGATGCAATTAACCTAAATTATATACAATTACTCTAAATGCAGAATGATGCATACTATGCAATATTTATAAAATGAAATGCAAATCTAAGCCTAGGAGCATGATGAATAGGCATTTTATCTTCAATAATTGTGTCTACATCATTCATCTCTCTCATTTCTTTGAGGACCAGGCTCAAATCTGTGGGCTGGTTTTCCTGAGTAGGTTGTGGCTGGTACGTGCGTGGTTGTGTGTTCCTACTAAGCTTCCCATAAGTGCTTGTTTTAGTCAAGTTAGGACCCTGGGTGGGTTTCTAACTTGATCAAGCAAAGTTAGGATGGTAGCACCATCCATGGTTGTAAGTGTTTGAATAAGGCTCATTTCCAATGTAACCCTGGAGTGCATTCACATTCTCAGGATAACTAGACATCGGGCTGCCTAGTTCAGCATTTGAGGGCATCAAGGTCCCTCCTTGGTACCTAAAAAGGGATGTGATCGCACGGGTTTTACGAGTTTGAAATCGGGGTTACAAGTAACCTATCATCGTAGTTGCAAACTCACCTATCAGATAAAATTTATACTGAAACTCAAAAAAGTGAGTCCTGGGTCGAACATGGGGAGGCGAACGCTTGGTTTTATAAAAATCCGCACTTCACTTTTATTTGTTTTTGGTTGTTTTTATCTTTTCTAATTTTTTTTGGTATTTTTAGCAAAAGAGAGATTCGGTCGATGAAAACTTTATCTACTTGCAAAAACAAGAGAGATGGAGAAAGAAAGAGAGAGAAATGATCTTCTATTCATGAAGAATTGCTTGTTACACTATGAAAGCGGAAAATCTACACTACGAAAGCATAAAAAGATAGAATGAGGTGAGAGAAATCCCCCTTGACGGTTTCTCGAAGGATGACATGCTCTGACGTCGCCCGGAGGAAGGTAGTGAGGAGTGGGACGAAGGAGGACGGAGCCGGAGGATGGAGGATGGAGCAGAACGACGTCGTAGCGAGGATCTTTTTGCCGAAGGGAGATGAGAGGACAGCCATGGGATGCTCCACGAATGGGGATGAGGGGAGGGAAAACTATTTGGTTTTACTCTCGAGGAGCATCCTAGGCTTGGGACAAGCTCTCTCTAGAGCCTTGGAGGTGGTGAAAGGAAGAAAGGAAGAGATGGTTTGGAATGGTGGTGGGTAGGTCCTTTTATAGTGGAGGAAGAACCAATTCTCATCTGGGTCATTACTAACGTCCATAAATGTCGTTGCAGCTGTCTTTGAAGAACCACCCTACAATTCCTCCTTCTGGCACGCGTAGAATAATAGTAACAGCTGTAAGCGTCACTAAAGGTCTGCGTCGCGAAAGATCTGCACCCGCCCTGCTAGCACTCGCTCCTCTAGCACGTGCATCGCACTCTGCACGCTTCACGCGCCTGTGCTCCTAGTGCCGTGCACGTGCGTGCGCTGGCATGCGTTGCACTACTACTACATGTGGCTATAGTTGTGGCTTTGCGCGATGCGCTGCGAGCGGCTACGGCTGTGGCTTTGCGCGATGCGCTGCGAGCGGCTACGGCTGTGGCTCTGCGCAGTGTGCTGCATACGGTTGCGACTGTCCGCGTGCGCTGCTGCTGGTCGACATTGGGTGGCCTGGATGGTGCCACATGGTGCCATCTGGGCCATACATTCTTCTTTCTTTTGTAGAGGGTGCCACAGTGCTCAAATCGAGATGATTCTCGCACTGCTGGACTGCCATTGTCGCTCCGAATCCATTCGTACGGTTAGATTTTCCATTCGAAACCAGTATGGATGTCGCATTGCCCCCTGGCCATTGATCTTCATCAGACTTCGTACGATGCTACGGTTCTCCGATCTAGACGATTTTAGAGGAGTTAGACTCCGATCGTTGTCTTAATAAGATTCATACGGTCCGATCATCCATCCGAGGCCTTGAAATAAGTCTTCTCTCCTGACCATAAAAAGGACCTAATTAACCTAAAATATATACAACTACTCTAAATGCAAAATGATGCAGGCTATGCAATATTTATAACATGAAATGCAAATCTAAGCATAGGAACATGCATGAATAGGCATTTTAACCAAAACAGATGTCTCTATATCAAGATGGGTCCAAGTACAGTTGGCTCAAAGGTGGAGCCATGGTTAGGTCATTAATGTTGTGCACTGATTCTTGACCTAGAGAGTTGGGGAATTGGTTGTGGTTTAATATAGGCACTCCTTGGGTAGGCATAGGATTTAATCTGGATTATGTACCTAAGGAATTCCCCCCCTTTAGAAGGTTATCCAGTTTCTTATCCAAATTCTCCACATTATTTCCCACGAGTTCCACCTTATCTAATCGATGTGCAATTAGCTCTAAATCAACCAAGTTTAAATTATTGTTAACTTCATAAGCTCTGTTCCTTGGTTGATTAGCTCTGTTAAAGGCAGACATTGAGGCATTGTTGAGGGAATTTTCACTCATATTTTTGAACAATTGAAAGGCTCCCTTAGCATCTCGACTTAGGAAATTGCCCCCACATGCCATATCAACAAAATTCTTCAGATTATCACTCAACACAGAATAGAAGATACGGGCCAAGTGCCACTTCGGAATCCCATGATGAGGGCATTTCCTAGCTAAATCATTGAATTTTGTTGATGCGGCATGTGGGGGCAAGTGTCACTTCGGAATCCCATGATGAGGGCATTTCCTAGCTAAATCATTGAACCTCTCCCAAGCATCATGTAGTTGTTCCCTAGGGTTCTGCAGAAAGGTTGTTATGGCACATCTAAGGGCATTAGTTTTTCCTACGGGTAAGAATTTCATTAGGAATGTGCTTCTCAGGTCTTCCCAAGTTAGGATTGGTCTACCAATTATTCTCAACCAATGTGCAGCTCTATCTTTCAAGGAGAATCGAAACATTTTTATCATTAGGGTACCTTCATTCATGTTACTAGGGCCAAAAGTTATTCCTATTTGTAGGAGCTCTTCAAGGTGGTGGAAGGGGTCATCTGACTCATGGCGATGGAAGTGGGGAAGTTAAAGATCTGAGGTTTGAGTTTAAAATCTTTCCCATCTTGACGTACCCTAACAAAGGGTTCAGGTTGGGCATTATGAGGGTTATAAAAGTCATGGAGGGGCCGATCTACCCTTCTGTTTTGGAGTCGAGTGATGACCTGCACTATGACTTCCATCTGTCGATCATGATGCTGGCCCTGCTTAGTGATCTACCTTTGTAAGAGAGTCATAGGATCCATATTTTGTTCATCTATCTCGTCTTCATCGTGACGACTAGACATTGTAGAGGGTTTAAATTTAGATCCTAGATAAGTAGGTCTTCTCCAAGAATTTCTTTCTAATGGTGATAGCAAATCACGATTTTGAGATCTTCTACCTTGCATACACCAGAAGAATATCTATAGATGGGAAGGAGAAGACAGATGAGAGAAAACCTCGCCCGATCAATGCAGGCAATCAAACTGGTCCTTAGAGTGTCAACCCTAATTAGACCTGATCCTAGCTCCCCAAAACACGACTGGGTAAGATCAACCCTTGAATTACTTGGCTGGCCAGAAGGGTGGGACCCCTTAGGGCACCCCGCACGATAGGACACAACTAAAGGTTAATGCAGTTACCACACCAACCTTTCTTGTCACCAATTGGTCTAAGTAGATAAGGCCTTGACCTTAGCCCAATCTAGTTTCAAGTCCCCAAGTCTATTAGTCTTGCCTAAGGCACGTCTACTCAGTTTTAGGCTTGGGTTTGATTTTCTTTTGGAATATGATGGGCGTTAGGTGGTGTTTTCCCTTAAAAATTGATTTTGAAATGTGTGAAGTGCTCTGGCAAACAAGGTTCACAAGCAATTTCTTATGATGAAGTTAATTTTAAGATTCGAATGCTTGTGTTAATGAGTTTTAGGGTTCACTTGAGTTAATATTTTTAATCAAGGTTTTGATGAGTCACACAAGACTTTTGCAAATCCCAATTTGTTTGATAGATTTCCTTTAAATATGGAAATGCAGTTGTGCTCTATCCTTAATGTGGAACCCTAAGCACAGATAATTCTAGATGTTTCTTTTAAGTTTCAAATGCAATCAATTGATCTTCTTGAACCACTAACTAGGCACTCAGAAAATATTTTCAAGAATTTTTAATACACGTTTTTTATTTTTTTTTGATTTAAAGTGTACTGGGGTTTTGTAGTCTCTTTTGACCCTAGTTGGTGATTGGATAATCTATGCAACCAAATGTGTAAGAAATAATTTTTTTAGATCTTTCCTAAACTCTTGATTATCTCCGAAATTCAATTTGTAAATTTCAAGTCAATCAGAGTTGTAAAAAATTCCTATGATATTTTGAACTCTAAAAAATCAAGAACAATAACCGTATTGATAATAGATCAACTTGTCAATTTTTACAATTTTTCTATAACTCTGATTTATGCAAAATTAGAATATGTTGTTTCTAACTTTGAAATATACGTCCAGCTAAACAATGATAATTTTTGGACGTATGAATCTCTAAAAATTGAAATTTTAATATAAAACTTTATTTTAGCCCGAAAATCAAGAGAGAAATTTTTTTTATATGAAAGCAAATTCTAACTAATCCTAGGGTTCAACCAAATCATAAATCTAAGTAATCTAAACTACGAGTACTTACTTGAGGTTAAAACCTGCAATTCCCATTATCATGTTTCATTCTGATTTCCTAGCTTTCCTGCACACACATAATTAACGTAAATAGCAAGTTAGAAATCTCAAATTCGGACCAAAGAAAGCTTCAAAAATTTCCATTGCCTCCTCGGCAATGGCACCAACTTGTTTGGTGCATAATTCACGTTTAAAATATTATTTAGTAGTAGTATAGTGCGAAAACACATTGATAAATAAATTTATAAAACTCTGGTAAGTACCGAGTCATTCGTAGGGAGGCAGTCACAATTTATGCAGAAGCATTTCAATAAAACTAATTCTAACTAGATATATATATGTATATATGTATAAGGCAGACATCCAGAGAATCAGAATTTTATTACAATTAGATAAAGTTTTTCACAATAGAAAATGCTAATAGAGACAGATAGATAGATTGAAAGAGAGAGGGAGAGAGAGAGAAAGTGGCAGAGAAATGACGTTGCTTGTGGGATGCTTATGCGAGATGCGGCAGCACCTCAGATCCAATGCATCGGAATGAAGGTCAGAGTGGAGTTGTAGAGGGATGGAGAGTTGTAGAGAAGGTGGAAGATGTCTAAAGTTGATGGAAGAGAGATGCTTCAACTGAGGGGCCCTGGGCCTTCTTTTATAGCTTTTATGGAGGGTAAAAAGGGTATTTAGCCCCTTTATCTCGTGCAACAACGCTTGTTTGATTAGATCCATTGTTCGGGAGATCAACCGATCAGATCTGGCCTGAAAAACCTTCAAATTCACCTCTATCATGCGAATTTAATCCCTGGTTGACACATGGCACTCACTGAGACCTTGGATCTCAATCTGATGGCCCCTCTCGTACCTCACACCCACCCAACACCTGCTCTTCTACTTCGTTCGCCGCTCACCTCATTTTAGAGCCTAATCGTCGGCTGTTCGATCATACGATCAGACAGCTTAAACGCACACTCACAACTCCTTCACTATGAAGGAAACACATGAGTTCGCACACAAAGCACACGTGGGATCCAGCGTTTGGCTATAGCATGCTCAAATCATGCCAACACGCGTTCAATTTCACACAAGGCGTGACTTGAACATGCATCACTTGCTTCAACGCGAGTGTGTGAGCCAACGTGTTGTGCAAACGTTCTATTATACTTGATTGCTTTTATTTATACTTATCCAGTTGGACAGGCGACGTGGTGTGCCCGTTGCCGTTGGGTGAAATTCAACAACCCACAACGTGCAAGGTTACCTTCCTAGATTGGGCGGTGGAGAGGGAGTGGTTGTGATAACACCACGTGTTATAATCATTGTCATTCATCTTCTTTTCCTTGTATTTGGTGATGTAGACCTCCAATCGAGTTGATTTTTGCACCATTAGACTGCGATCATTGATTCAGATTCATCTGTGCGGTTAGATTCTTCATCAGAGGCTTGGATCTTTGTCCTTTGGCTTTATGATCTCCATTCTTTTATGGACTGCACAAGCTGCCCTTGTTGTTTGATCGAGACGATTTCGGAAGCATTGGACTCCCGTCATCATTCTGATCAGATCTATCAGGTCTGATCTGACATCCACGGCTTTGAATCATATATGATTAAAATCATCTCTCCTTTAGGTCATAAAATGACAATATTATCTATATGACTAATAAACTAGCTATTGTGCAAATTACGCTACCTATGAATGCATTATTCCTAAGTTATGTTAGAATCTAGCTTAATTCAGGTGATTTAGGTTGCATGATTGCTATGAAATCAGATACCAACTGAAATTGAAGTAATGGGGGCTGAATAGTGAAATTGAAGATGTAATAAGCAAATAAAATTTCAATCACACAAATAACACAATAATTTTTAAGTGGAAACCCAAACTAGGAGAAAATCACCACCTAAGTCAACCTTGACTTAGAATTTCCAATCACTTAGTGATCAATCAATTAACCACACTACTTAAAATGAGGGTAGTGTACCTCAATTACAATTCCCATCTCTGATCCCAAAATAGATGTTTCTCCCTTCACAAAGAAGAGATAGGGATCCGACAAGCTGGATATCCAAGTACATCAAATAAAGAAACAAAAAAAAACACCCTGTAGAGCTCCCTGAAGATAACTATAATATTATCTAGCAATTAAGGGTGAAGATGAACCCCGTAATTTGGAAAGCAACAGCTCAGTAGTAAGGGAGTGAGTGTTTTTCCCAAGGAATGGATTTCGACACTAATAGGGCAATGTGAGAGGGTAGCTGATGAGAGACTCATCATGGCTCTTAATTTACCCTAATTAGCTAGTTTCCCTAGTTAATTACCAATGAATAACATTAATATAGGGTTAATTATACAATAAAGGAAAAATAGCTAAGACCTTGAAAATAAGTTAAGATGGCTAAATTAAGGTTTAATTAATGTTTACATAAGTTTAATTAATCAATAGAACTCAAATAAAACCTTAAAGCTATATATAAAGCATTATATGTATAACTTATATCTATTGTTCTAAATTAACTTAATAATGTAAGTACTTAAATAAATATAGCTAAAAAGGGCAAATATGCAATTTCATGGCATAAATGTATTATTAATAATATATAAAAACTCAAAAGACAAATAAATTAAAATAAGCCTAAAAACTCATTATTTGCATTCTAGTCCTTACTTTTCATGACATTTGAGTCCTTTTGTCTTAGTCAAGTCCACTATTTGCACAAAGGTCCTTGTGTACAACCCTTCTTTCTTCTTCTCTTTGGACGACCACCATTGGCCGGTGTCTAGACTATCCGATGAACATCTATCCTACAGTAGAACTATTTTCCTTTGGCCATTGAACCTCCATTCACCACCTACTTTCCATCCAGTGGCTCAGATGAGCCTAAAGTCCTATTTTGTAGAGGTGAATAACGTCACTGTCATTGGAGACGACGATGGTGGTTACCTCGCACCTAACACAATCACGACCAAGTTCCTCCCCCATGACTTTCACTGGAGCTTATAAATAGGTCTCCACCCTTCTAATTTCAAGGGTCGATTCCCTAGCTCTCTTCCTCAACTAAATCAAACATAGGCTATTCTTCTCTATTTCTAGAGACCTCTCATCTCTCTTTCGGACTAGCTCTGGTGGAGCTGATCTTCTCTCTCAGCCCCTCTTACTCTCTACCGCTGTGATAGGGCACAGGAGCATCCATCCTCTCTTTGAATTGCGTTCAATTTCTTATTGGAGATCTGCTATTCTTTCCCTCTAATTTCCTTAATCCAGTGAGCCATAGTTGGTGCCTTCTATCTCCATTCATCCAAGTAATGAATACAATAGCTTTAACTTTTAGTTTAGAGTAGATCTAGGTAGGTAATTCGGTAGATTTAGCTAGATAAATCTCCTTCTCCGACTCTGGCGAGCCAATTCTAGCTTGTTGGACTCTCATTTGACTGTCTAATCACTTGATTATCTTCCTCATCACTCCATGAATTCACTCCACTTCTTTTATCTAATTGATCACCTAATACACCATATCCACTAGCATGTCCACCTGAGAGCACCTCTATCCATGGCGAAGCCTCAGAACACTCCTCATGCCCAATTGGGCCCTCCAACATCTTCATCAAACTAAGACAGCCCCGATTCACACTATGATTTCATCGATTTTTATTTCTACACTAAGCACCTAATTTCCACTTCAACTTCTAGAGCTCGCTATCTGTGGTAGTTCCAGAAGAGTTCGTCTACCTAATTAACCATTCCTACATCTTTGCAATGCTTCCAGGGATAATTCACCTCAATTAATTTAAGATTCCAGTAATTCTTGAGTTCTAACTACCTCATGATATCTTTTAGATCAAATCAAATCTATAGACCTTGTTCAAGTTGTCTTTTACTTCAATTGATATGCTCTTGGGACTACTAATGGTTTCAGGAATGTTTTGAGTTATTTATTGATCAATTTCATGGAGATTTGATATCCAATTATAATTTCAACCTTCACTGGAGCTCTGGTGATCTCTGATGAGTCCTAATCAGAGCTACAACCTTCTAAACTACTTGTGGAGCTCCAAATTGATTAATTAAGATCTAAGGATCTTATTCCAGTAGCTAGACTTGAGTTTCATTTTGTATACCATACTATTGATCTTCATCTTCTTCAGCTATGGCAAAGCTAAGGAGATCTCTTCAAGTCGCTCCATAATTTAGTAATAGGTTCATAAGCACCAGTAGAGTTCAGAGAGTCTAGAATTGTCTTTGATTAGGTATGAGATTCTTTAATTTGTTTTGATGAACAAAGCATCTTTTGATCTTAGGCAGAAGAGCCTGAGACCCTACCTTGAGTAATTAAATCATGGTTTTAATGTGTGATTTGAATTCCTTAGATCGAAATAAGTCAATCTGAGCAATTAATTTGATATAAAATTCTCTGATTCATGAAGTCAACTTAAGGCTTAGTTTGGTCAACATAGACTTGTTCTTGACCTCATGACTTGGATTTTATAACTGATTTGAGTTCCTAAGGGCAATACAATAGTATTGGAATTGATTGGTAAGTATTTAATTGGGATTTATTACATATTTGAACTTCTACACAGTTTGGGTTCACTTTAAGCTGTAATGGAGTTTATAGGATTTCTGTTGAGATTTGAAGGTCAAATTAGTCCAGGATAATTCGATTTAAGCTACTGAAGTGGTCTAAATTGGTTTTAAAGGCTTTAATATAATTGTCAGTTTATTTGAACCTAATTTGCTTGTTCCAAAGCCTATGAATGAAGCTTTGAAGCTTCTGGAGCTTCCCTTTGCTTCCTAGGTCTCAAAACTTACTCCACACCTTGCGGAATACTCTATAGAAGTCTTTTAAAACTTTATCTGACAGTTATTTTATAGTTTGTTAGGCTTATTATAGGAAGTCTTCCCTAATCATCTGTAGTAGAACAACCATGGCTTCAGGCCATTTATAAGCCTCGATTCAATAGAACAAACATGATCCTTGATCTAATTGATACCAACAATCAATAGTAGGTTCGTAAATCTGTCAATCAAGCCTTTGTTGGCTTGATTAGGATCTCTGAGCTATAAGAAATCAAATGCTAATGTTGACATTGAGCTGATACCGACGCTAAAGTAAAGGGGACTCACTAAATCCCACATTATTAATTTATGATCCGTTGTGGCCATATAAAATGAATGACACTCGAATGCCGCTCAGTCATCAAGTGTAGGCATGAGCATGTGAGCGTGAATGTGTATGCCCCTGTGTATGTGATGATGTGGCTCTGGGAAAGCAGCCTCCGGGCACTAGGTGGTGGGATGTGATGGTGACACGTGTCCTAGTAAAGGTCGATCCAGCCCATCTGGGTCATTGATCCTATGAAATGATACATGGAATACCTTGATCCCTTTTTGATTGTAAAGACACTCTACACTATGTTTGGCATGGAAAATGGTTAAGTGTTGAACTAAGATGATCCCTATGATGGCTAAGTGTTGAAGCTATTCGTGAAGGCTGAGATATTATTGATGTGCTAGAATAGTTGTTAAACTATAGCATCATTGTATAGTGATGAAAATCACGACATTTAAATTTATAAGTGCTCAAATACAAAATTGAGTCCAAGGTAGCTCGCAGGGAGCAAATATGGAATCCACGCACTAATCGCAATGTAAGGCAGATGAGTACAATAAGATGTTTCAATGAATAATAGAATTTTACTCAAAATGAAGTTCAATAATAACAAATGTATCTCAAAAGTTGATAGGATAAAAAGAATAGAAAAACACTAAAAATGGTGATTTAAATCACCAATGATATCCCTAAATTAATCACATATCAAATGTTTCAAACTAATTCAAGTTCTCAAATTTCTCCATATTGTTTTGAACCAAATAGCTCCACAACAACCAGAACTAAGCCAAGTTAGACGTCACAAAGGCACTACGGACACCTTAAGTATCACAAAGCCTCAAAATAGGCACAGGAGTGCCAAGCACAGAGCAGAAGCCTATCTCAGAGCTACTAAGTATTGGCACACAGGCATGTGTCTCAACACATGCATACAGTGCAAAACCTCCCTCTACCCTTGGAAATTCCTCCTCTAATCAGGTTGCTAGTTGGGTTATCAAGTTGAAAATAGGGTCCAAGCTCACCAGGTGTGAATGGTGAGTGAGGAGTGAAGGTAGGAGTAAGAGGGACCTCACCCATTCTATTAAGAGGTGATATGACCTGTAGCGTTATTCAATTTATACACTGCTCTCAGCTCATTCGCACGAGATGTGGGACTATGTAGAAGCCCTGATCTTTGCGAAGCTACAGATGGTTGATAACTCTACAATTATCAGTGTTAATATTATCAATTAGAGTCAATTTTGAGGGTACTTATGCAATAATGACATATTATAATGAGTTTGGGAGCATTGCATGCATATTGCATGATATTTACATTTAACTTTCTTAAAATCAATGTTTAACAACCTTGTGTAAGAGTCCATATTGAAATAGCTCTCAGATGAGCAATCGGACCATACGGATGGATCCGGATCAACGAACGGAGTCCAACAGACTCAAAATCACCTTGATCCGACCTCTGTAGCTCTTACAACAAGCTTGAGAAGTTATGATCGTTGATCTACTAATCAATGGCCCCAAATGCGACACGTGGAACTTGCTTCTGCACTCCATCGCACTTCAGCTAAGCCTTCATCACGCGATCACCATCCGACGGTCGCCACCACTCCAGCACCTTGTCATCTTCGTGACCAATTGCGCTCGCAGCGTAGTGGGCAGGCAACCCACTCGCAAGCAAGTAGCGAGGGATTGAATCCTGCCTTTCCATCCATGACCTACCAATTGAAATTGGACCATTTGATCATGATCAAACGATCAAGAAATGGGCACATTGAGCTCCATCCATCCCTTCGCGTGAAACACATGCGATCACGTGCTTGAGCATGCCCAAACCAACGTGCGTGAGGTGCAATCTAAGGTAGTAGGCGAGATTTGATCCTAGCCATCTGATCCTTAAGTGGCATGCACGTGGATTGCATGGATGGCAGCTATGCATGCGTTGAAGGTGCAAGAGTGGGGGATAGGGCGACACTTGTGGCGGCTCTATAGCGACACTTTGAATGTCGCTATTAACCCGAGGACAAATTTTAGCCCTCTCCTCAACTATAAAAAATGACCTACCCCTCCTATTTGTGCCTATGATCTACCCAAGAGTATCCACCACCTCCATATAGCTCCAAGTATGGTCTTGAAGCCACCAAGCTGTCGATGGAAGCTCCACCATCGTGGCTACCTCGATGCCGTCTTCTTCATTGTTCTTAGTTTTAATTTCTTTGATATTATAGTTTATTTCTTTCATTCAAGCATGCATTTACATTTTTGGTGATGACAACATTTATATAATTACTAGAATATATCTTTGATATCTTGTTCTTATCATCTCTTGAGCATGGATTTCTAACCCTATCTTCCTTTCTCCCTTTCTCTTTATCTCTCTCCCTATCTCTCTCTCTTTCTCTAATCATTTTGCAAGTGAACAAATCGACATATTTTTGTGACATGAAAGTGATTAGCGAATTCAATACTTTGCCTCCTTGTGTTCAATACTCGGACTCACGTTCGATAACTTTTATTTGAAATTTACTTCGTAAAACGTGCTATAACGAGAGACTTAACACACATACGTCATTCGACGTCAGTTTTTGGTGCCATTGCCGAGGTGGCAAGGGATCTTTTATTCGCTTTCATTTTCTTAGGAATTAATTGTATTCGTGTTATCTAACTTCCTCTTCTCTCTCTTCTTGTGGTTGTGGGAATCTCGTGCATCGGCAACGAGAGGAGTACAAGTCAGGTGGGTCAAAAAAAGTGCAAGAGAAGACTGCCATCAACCCGAAGGTTTGATCTTGTATTCCCATGATTCAAAAGGTAATTTGCCATCCTTGGACCAAGAAAAACTGGTGGTGTCCTAAAAGAGTCCTTTTTTTCTATCGAAGAAAACACCACCATTAAGCCTTCAACCCGTTAACTTCGCAATATCATTTTCTAGATTTGGGTTGAGGACACGATTAAAGGACCCTTAACACCTCTGAAAATTGCAAGAAAAATCTCAGAGGTGATCCTTCCATTAAGCGAACTGCACCTTAAATTTCAAAGCCAAACCCATTGTGGTTTGGCCATGGGAAATTCATTACTAGAAGTACATAAGGTTGTCCTAATTTCTAGAGATTTGTAGGTTGTTCATGCTGCTACGAACACCACGTAGATCGGATTTGTAAGAGATTTATATTTTTGGAAAGATATTGAAATTCTCTTCACTTCATCTAAAGACTACTTCTGCTTTTGAAACTTATTAGTGCATTTTCTGATCAAGATATTAAACTTGTGCAATGATCTAGAAGTTCTGGAACTGAATTTGGGTTATCTATCATCCTAAAAAAATTTTGAAATTAATTTTACTGAAAATCTCATTTGATTTCACTCAGGATAGGGTCATTACTTGTTTTGATTGAACCCATCTTAACAAAATCTTAAAAAAGATTCATTGAGTAGAAGCTGCACACCCTAGTATCTTCCACACTAGGGAGTTTTTAACTTTATAATCACACAAAAGGTGTTCAAGAAAATCAATCGTCACCAACCGTGTGAGTATACATTTGTGCCTTGTTTGAATGCGTAAGTGAAATTTTAAAACCATTAAAGCAAGATTCAAATTTCAAAAATCACCCATCTTAATCATGCTTGTTAAAGAAAACTTGTTTTGGCATTGGGTCCTTACATGCAATTGTGCACATGGCTTAAATTGAAATTTTATGGGCAATATTCTTCACTTAATCCTTGAGCACAAGTAATAACCTAACCCTAAAAATTAAGTAGATGTTGGCCCTAGGAATCATTGAGTTCGTTTCAGGGTATTTTCCTGAACACATAATTAATTAGTGATATCTGCTTGCTCCAAAAGGTGCCGAGTTGGGAGGCCCGATTGTTAAACAACTTAAAAAAGCTGGGGTTTGCCATAATTAGCGGCCTTCGGGACACGCTCCCCCTACTTCACCTTCCCAACTCTATCACCTTCGAGAGTAAGGACAACATTGAATTCACCGAGTTGTCAGAATCTACTTCTGAGGCGTAAGTCACCTAGGTCTACAGTGTAGGGCTTAGTTTAATTTGCTTGCTTGATTATACACATAATTCTCTTGTCTATTCTTCCTTGATCCATCCATGGATTTTAATGCTTATCCATCCTTCCCAAACTATCCCCAACATGATTTGTAATCTTACCCAAGTAGATTGCATCCATAGTTTACTTGGGACAACCAGTTGCCTAGTTGGGGATATAATACAGGACCTAATGTTTAAGGCATCCCTGGTAATGGCGCCAAAATGTTTAAAATGATCTGTCAGGGATTTAAATCAATGTATTTGCATCATAGTTTGAAATCAACAATAAATCGAAAAAAAGATAAAATTTATACTCGAATGAAAGTCAGAGGTCGTTCATTGGGAGCAAATATGGAATTCACGTGCTAATCTCAACAATTAATGTAAATGAGCACAAGAAATTAAGAAAAATATAGATTTTCAATGAATAATAACCTGTCACATTAAATATTCAGTGAAATCCAATGTACCTCAAGAATATGAGGATACAAATAAAAAAGAATAAAAGACAATGATGATTTGAATCACCACCTATATCCTCTAAAGTTTAAGCATTCAACCATCAATTCAAATAAACCACCTGTAGGCAAGCAATCAGACATCTTAACCAAATGCAAGCACAATCCTTCTCTTTTTCTTCAGAACCTCTCCTCTTCTTCCTTCTTTCTCTGAAATCCACTAAGTGTCAAGAACACCGAAGAGCAAAACCCCCCTTATCCCCACATGCTCTCTCTCTTTCTTCTCCTCTTCCCCTCTCAGGGTTCTCTTTCACACCCTCCTAAGGCCATGCACAGTATCGGATAGTCAGGTAATCGATCTAGAGCGCACCTGGGACCAACGCTACGGGCTTGGGTAGCAGCTGTGGTGTGAGTATAGGGTTAGGCGGGTCGGGTCGGAGCCAGGCCCGCATGTACAGTGTCACAGGCAAGGCGTGTGGGGCACATCGGGGGACCTCACCCCCTGTGTGTCGAGGCAAACAGCCACTGACAAAAAATCAATTTAAGTCACCATGGATGCTCTTCACATTACGAGGTGGGACTATCTTAGTCCCCCTCCTTCATTCAGCAAGTGCAGAGGAAGATACTTGCAATTGAGGTCTGGGATGCAGTCAAAGTGCCCAATTGATCACCTGCCCCTCTTCCTGGGTTGATTTCGCTTCACTTGGGGTGTCGCCTGGGGCTTTAGTGGCTGAAGAAAGCTTCAAGATTCGCTCGGGCTCATCGCTAATGGCATGGAGGAACTTGACACCTAAAAATCAAGAAAAAGGGCCTTACGAACGCATCAGATAGCTTAGCAGGATCAATGTTGGATGATGAACATAGTGGTGGGTGTAGCATGAGGTGAGGAGCGTCGTGGAGGTCTGATGGAGTCGGGAACGGAGGTGAGAAGGTGGGTTGTTCGGTGAAGGGTTTAGGTGGAAGGGAAGGTGAATAGAGATAGGGGTTTTCTGCACGGAGGGACGGCGATGCTTGTGGGTGTGTCGGTGAGGCAGATGAAGTTGTGTAGCGGTGGAAACACCATGCCGGAGTGGTTGCCAGATGCAAAGAAGACGAGGGTGGTTGCGTGAGTTGAGGGGTTGTTTTTGAATTTTTGGGGAACAAAACTAACCTAAGGTGCTAAACTAACTAAACTAACACTAATCTAATAGTCGAAAGTGGGAGGACACCGGTGTTGGTAGGCCGGTGCCGGGGAAGAAAGCACTCTGATAGGTGGTAACGACAATGACGACGGAGAGAGAGTGACGGTGGCTGGTGTTGCACGATGTGGAGGAAGATGAGGAAGAGGAATCCTCCGCCGGTATTGCGGTCATAAGACGAGGGTAGGAAAAGGGAGTCACTAGAGCTTGTGGAGCCTTTCGACCATAATAGGAGGGAGGAAATGAGGGTAGATCCAGCAAAAATCAAGCTTGGAGAGAACAATCTGCCCTGGGGGTTCCTTATATAGGTAGCAAGGGGTCAGTTGAAACTTGGAATCCACACTATCAAGCTTGGAAGGTCGCTGGAGTTGGAAATTCAAAAGATACCCAAATCTCTCATGTGTTCGCATGAGAGATTGGGAAGGTCTTGGTGGGCAATATCTGATTCGTTGAAAAGGGAATTCCATAAGGAGTCTCCGATTCTAATTTGAGAGTGTTTCATCAATCAATAATCCTTGGTTGATTGTTGTTGGAGCTTTAGGATTAGAAGTTCATGTGCAGTGGGGACCTTTTCATGAAGAAGACAAAGAGGATGTGGGGCTTTTTGTGATGAATTCAAAAGCTGAGGAGCTATTTGGGAGATTTAGAGTCAGACATGGACAAAAATGCAAACTAGGTCGAAATGATCTCAGATTCTGGCCAAATTTTGGTGTAAACATAATTTGGACCCAAGAAATCTAATGGTGAAGTTAGATTTAGGGTTTTACCACGTTTCACTAAAGAAATTTCATAATTACCCAAATTAGGGCAAAAGTCTGTCTATGGCTATATTTTAGGTCAAGACGAGTTCTGATGGTCAAATTGAAGGTACCAAACCTAATAGAATATTTTCCTATGATTTTTAGAGAGTTTATGTGAATTTTATCCTAACCAGAACCTCAGTAGATTAAGCGATTCTATTTTTAGAGTTTCAGATGTCATTTAATTTCTGAAATGTGTGAAAATCCATTTCTATCTACACGGACCTATTTGTGAGACATTTAAGACCATTTAACCATTATTTAAACCCTGAGAAATCCTGTGATTGTACTGTAATTGAGATATGCTGTTGAAACTGTAGTTTTACCCCTATTTTACTGTTATTCTCTCAGAATGGATTTGCAGTGAATTAGGGTCCTCTGGCTGTTATATAGGAGCATTTAATGATGGAATATGACTAAATAAAGCTAGATATGGCTAATGATGACGTTATCATCATACCCCCATGCCTAACTTTTGGTAGTCCCTTAGGAAAATCTCATGGAATTAACTAAAATTCTAGACCATGCATTCAGATCTCTGATATGTGTTTTTCTTTGTTAGATTAGGTCAGAATGCCAATAGCAGGCCTAGAGGTACTCAAGTACCAGCCAAGATCTAGACCTGACCAACTTTAGCCTCAGTTTGCTACGAAGGTTTCTAAGGCCCACAAGAACTAACCTAAGGTTCATTGAACTTCGCGGTTAAAGTACCTGTGCTTAAAACGTGGTTAGTCTAGGTTTAGTTTAGAGTGCATTTTTGTAAGAGAAAGATAGAAGAATTTTTTGCATTTTTTTGAAGAGTTTTCTCTCACTTTTTATTCTTTATTTCTAGCTTCAGATTGTCTTTACAGTACGATCTGTGTAGAATTCCTAGCTCCCACCATCAATCCTCGTCGGAACCCTGACTTTCGATGCTTCGAGATAGCACCGCCCATGGCAACCCCCAGAACCTTGGCTTTCGACACTTCGAGATAGTGACACCTATGCCATTCTCTAACTAAATTTAGGCCTTGGCAATCGACATTTCGAGATAATCCCGCCTAGGGCACCTGAATCAGCATAAGGCGCTTACCTGCACCTGGTAGGATATTTAGATATCCTAGGAGACAAGCACCGAGGAGACGATATGTTATTGCGCATCTTCGAGGGGAATTTCCTGCCTCTCCACACCAGGAACTCATCAAAATCAACTTGTGTTGATAAGTCACTCCTAATCTAGGTAGCCTTTTCAGAACAGAATTAATGCATTTGCATGATTTTGGTTATTAAACGCATTGAACTAGACTATGTGTGGATTAGGGTGCTTAGGTTACTGAGTCTCGCAAGGCAGAGGTCAGTTAACGAGGTCGAATAATACCTAAGCCTTAGACCTAATACTTTAAGCTTCGCATTTTCCTCAACCTCTTGAGGACTATTCATATCCTAACGGATACTTGAATTTTTAAGCCTAAAATAAGCCCAAGAGGCCTAAGATCAGCACTCATACTAATCTCTGTATCTCTTAGCACTTTTGTCTTTTATTTCTTTCTTTTGATTTGGTCAAGACTTTAAAGTAGATCCCATAATCTTTTACTAATGACTATCACTTTTCTTTAAAATTGTTACTCCTTTTTAACATTTAAAATCACCTCCTCTCTTTTCCTCCTCAAGAATGATACGCATTCAATTTTTTTCAAAATTTCCTCCCTTCTCCCATTCTTTGTTCTTTTTCATGCTTTTTTTTGAAATATGTATTTTTTTGTGAGAACCCTTCAAAACTTTGAATTTTTGTATGTTTACACTTTAACAGCCGCCTATGCCTAAGTTTTTCAATGTCCTCATTGTAAATGGAGGGTATGAAATAGTTAGGGTTCAGGAGTTACAATAGATTCAGTAGGTGAGCGGACAGGTCAGGATGACTATTGCAGACGATTTCAAGATCTGATATGAATACCAGAGGTGGAGTTGGCTATTCTAAAACTGAACTTGAAGTGAATTAGATGTGAGGTACAGAAGGATAATCAGAAGGATCTCCGATTTTTGGAATGATGAGTTGCCTTCCATTAAGCACTAAATTCAATGCCTTCAGCTAAGTAGAAAATTGTATAGGGAAGGAGTGGTCAAATTATATGAGTTTTGTAGAACAAGCACCTTGATCAATAGCCTGGTTGGTCCAACCAGGTGCTTGTTCAAGTCAACAGGCTGATGATGAACCCCAAACCCAATCAATCTAGTGGGCTGATAGATGTGAATCAATAGCTGCGGAACCCACCATATATTCTATGACTCAAATGGATGTGGAAGTGAAATGCTAGGGTTTGGCAGAATCAGATCAGCTTGGTAAGAGTAGGGATCCTCAAATGGAAAAGGGTCAGTGGAGGATGTAGGAACCCTACGGGAGTGATCAGAGAAGGATGGAGCACAATTTGTAGTATGATCTATGTCCAAAACTTGATTGGAATGTGGAGGAGAATCATGTGCAATTAGCTCATCGAAGAATCAGAGAAAAATTGAGTCTAGTTGCAGGATGAGGTTGAGAATGAGTTTTGGAAGGTTCTGTATGTGTTGCAGAAGAGGTGTTTTCTTTGAAATCATTGACCTCAGCATCAGAATCAAAAGACGAGTTGTGGATTCTGAGGTCGTAGATTGGCTTGTAATCATCAGGAAACAATAGTTCTCGTATATCAGAGTAAGATTCAAAATCATTAGAGAACTTGTAAGAATCATGTTCTGAATTTGACTCGGGATCAGAGGTTCCACCACAAAATAAATCAAGAGATGCACAATCAGCAACCTGTCTTGGTTATAACCTGATTTCGGAATCCAAACTCAAAAAGTTGTCCCTATTAGGCATGGGCTTGGGTTCTTGGCATGTAGGGAAGACCCAATCAAAATCGAACTCTTCCAGCTCCTTGGTTTCTGCATTGTGGATTGGTGTGACATCCAAAACATCAATCTGTATCTCATAGGAGGTTGGAAAGGTACATTCATCAAATAGAGGCCCAGAATCATAATCCAAATTCAAAATTTTATTTCCACCATACGGGGCCTTGTAAGCATCCCAATAAGGCTTAGATCCAGATTCTAGGTTAATGGTGTGGGTTGGAACACTAGAATCTAGGTTGGGCTCTACAAGGATGTCAGAATTACTCTCAAGAGTGACCTTATCAGAATAAGGGATGGAATTTACACTCTCGAGAGGTTCTAATTCAATCTTAGTATCATAGGTGTCTAGGAAATCTAAACTTGTTGACCTAGTCTCTTATATCTCTTTGGCTAGCTCGAGATAGGGAACACCTGCCATTGGATCCTCCCAACCCTCATCAAGATCAGGAATGTCAATTGTTATGAAATTTGAATCTGAATTCGTTTGGGTTGGGGATCCATAACATCCTTGATCATCACACCTGGGATTTGGAAAATTACATGGATTATTGGAATTACTCCAAGATGTCATCTTAACTTCTGACGAGTATTTTTGATCGATGGTTCTATATAACCCATTCAGCAATTCTCCCCAATCTGTCACAAAATTCTGGAGTTCTTCTGGAACTGAAGGATTTAACCAATATTGCAGACAATCATTGTTGTGTAATTTCACCAATTCACTGTGTTTTGGTAATAGATGATTCCGGGTTGAGCCGTGTTTCATTTGTGCCCATATTATCCCTACATAGTTTGTGATGAGGTTTGTTGTTTTTGCAAATTTTTCCATTATGTCCCTTTTGTAATATTCTTCATGATTTCTATAGGCATTCTCGATTATCTTTTCCTTCATGCTCATTTGGGACTTCAATTTTCTAAATAGTCTTCCTTTATAGCCAAGCTACTTTTTTCTGAATCAAATGGTGAAATCAAGATGTAGAATCAAACTCAAGATTGGATTTGAAGATGATCGATCTGAAAGAAATCCCTAAGATGATCTGTGTATGTGCTCTAAATAGAAAGGATGAGGGACTGGATGTGAATTTTTCACCCAATCAAGGCACCCAAAGATTTTTGGATGACTAAGGCAATTTCAAGGTGGATGATACCTCTGAATTAGAAATTCGCACACCCAAGAAGTACCTGGGTAGCCAAGAAGGGAGAGCCCCACAAAGTCCCCTACTTGGTAGAGCATCCCCACAGGTTACAGGGTTTCCCCCACCCGACCTTCCTTATCACTGAGGGTCGAGGTAGATCGGAATGTATGAACATAAGTCCTTAAGTCTACCAATTTTATGTCCTAATTTGTGCCTTCAGTTTCAAATGATTAGAAGTTAATTCAACTTGTAACCTAATTTGGACGTTGGTTGGCCTACAATGTAAACCCACTTCACCTGACCTACCCTAAATATGGTAGAATGAGATCTAGGTCAAGACCTAGAAGTCACCTTGGTTTGACTCTCAAGTTATTAGGTCTAAGGGTTTTAGGGTTCAAGTGTGATTAGAGCCTGATTTCAGGGTTTTTCTGATTAGATCTTTTCAACCAAGAGCTTGGGTAGCACACAAATGCGAGTAGGTTATTTTCCTTTAATTCAGGGAAAAATATCTACTAGCACTCCAAACCCTAATGTCAAACCCTAATTGGCTCTATTCTGCATCCAATTTGATCTCGACATGTACACCTTGGACTCAAACAAGAAGGTGAGTAGTCCAAGATGATAAGAAATTAAGCGCGATCCCTAATAGGCACAAGAAATTTGGCATAGGGAACTCTTAAATAGAATCGTCTCAATCTTCAATTAGATTTGAAAAAAAAATCGCAAATAAGGAAACTTGCCTTTTAAATGATGATTATTATAAAAATAAGGCAGATGATTCCTAATGGATTGTTTCTTCTTTTACATCTTCCTAAGAATAGGAGGTTGATTAAGGAAGAATAGAGAAGTTACCAACCCTGGAGTGGTTGATTTGCGCGAAAGATCTCCTCGTGAGGTACCTCACAAAACCACAATAAAGTAAACAAGGCAAGTTAGTGCTCAAATATAATAAAAATATAGCAAGAGAATAGTGGTGAATTATGTGTTGCTCCCTGGCAATGGTGCCAAAATGTTTAAGGCATCCCCGGCAACGGTGCCAAAATGTTTAAAGAGATTTGTCGGGGATTTAAATCAATGTATTGTTGTCATAGTTTGAAATCCACAATAAATTAAAAAATAGATACAATTTATACTTGAATGAAAGTCTATGGACGTTCGCTAGGAGGAAATATGGAATTCACACGTTAATCTCAACAATTAATGTAAATGAGAGTTAATGGGGCTAAATCGTGGTTTTAAAAGATGTTCGTTGTAGTATAGATGAAATTGCCTTGAAAACAAATAAGAATTTATTACTCGAAAACATAAGTATCCATGGTCGAACACAGGGAGCAAATGGAATTTATCCACTAATCTCAATCAATGTAATTGAACACTTGTACTTAAAAGCTAATTCAAACTAGAATGCATAAGTTTATGAAAATGTAGCAAAAGAAGAATTGGACGTCTGATTCTATAATCAGATGGCTTAGAAAGATATGTTTCTTTTAGCTCTTATTTCCTTCTCCAGCTCTCTTTCTGCCTTCTCCATTCCTCTTTCTCTTCTTTCTTTTCTTCTTCTTCTCTCTTTCTTTCTCTGACCTTCCTCTTTCCTTAGCTCTTTTCCTTCTATTCTTCTTTGACTTTGGCCATCTGCTTCTTCTTCCTTGATTTCTCCTTCCTTCTTCTCTGCCTTGTGCTTCTGCCCTTTGCCTTCAGCTGCTATAGTGTTTTCTCTTTCCCTTGGCTTCTACCTTCCTTCTTCTTATTTTTCCTTCTTCGTTGCCTTTTCTTCAGTCGCACCTCTGCTACAATGCTTATTCTTCCTTTCTTGTCTTCTTCTTCGCACCCTCTTTGCTTTCTCTTTCTTCTGCTTCTTTCCTTTCTTCTTTCCTTCTTCCTTTGCTGCAGCCACAACTTCCTTCCCTTAACTTCAGCTGTGCCTTCCTCTTCCTTCTTCTCCTCCCTGCACAGTGAGGAGCAAAACCTATCCCCTACCCTCTGATGAGTTGATTCTTCGCTTTTAAAGTCCTTTGTCACATAAAATGATGCGTCATTTGTAGTTCTATGTGGTGGAAAAATCGACTAATTAATAATTAAAATAACCACTCGCAGAAGAGCGGGTCATTCCACAGGGAGGCAATGACATATTTAAACTCACACCGGTTAAAAACATATGTTCACAGTTAGTTTTGATGATAATCAAGCCAAATCTGCCTTCAGATTAGGAAAACATCAAGAGAACATGCTGAAATGGCAATTTTGCACAACTAAAGGATATATTTTGCAATGCAGCTTAATAACATAATAATAAAATTTGACAATGGCATAGAATGTAAATATTAATAGAGCCTTATACTGTAGCAAAATAGGGGAACTTCTTCCCCTTGTCAGTGCGCGAGGAGGAGGCCGCGGTCGGGTGTGTGGAGCTCGGAGGTAGTTGGCTATGATGAGGACTACGCGTTGGCGGTGACGGCATGTCGAACGGCTGTCGGAGGTCTCAACGGCGACGAGGAAGACCAACAATGGTGGCGGTGGCTCGCCGGCTTGGGCAGGCTGCTATCGGCCTTCATAAGGTGTGGCCGAGTTTGTGAGCTCAAGGCGAGTTCATTGATGTTGGTGGCGTGAAGCTCCAAGGCTATTTGAGGTGACTGCGTTGTGGGTGCTTTGGGTACCTTCATCAACAGAGAAGAAGAAGAAGAAGTCAGATGAAGTGAAGCACGCTATGCGTGCACTGCTGGTGGCAAGGCAAAGCGCTGCTGCTGAGCGTGCAGACATGCGAGTGCTGGCAGGCCACTTGGACGCGCGGGTGCTTTATTGCAGGCGGCGTGTGCACACCACAACAGCGGGCACGGGAGGTGCTGCTGCAGGAGGTCAGGCGCACCGAGGGGTGCTGGTGGGTGTACGCTAGGGGCTAGAGTGTGGAGGATGGTGCACGTAGCAAGGGCGTGCGCAGGGATGGCGGTGCTGCAGGAGATGAGTGCCCGCGGTTGAGCTGTGAATGTTGCTGCACTCTGGCGGGTAAGTGCATGCGGTGGATTTGAGATGGAAGTGCAGGCAGGGTATGTAGGCACGGATGCACTGAGGAACACGCAAGGCTATTGAAGAAGAAACACGGTGATGGCCAAGCCCACTGGATTGAAACGGCGAGCTGTAACCTCGTCGGCCCATGGTGTGGTGGAGCTTGGCCTTGGAGACCATAGTGAGGAGAGGGTGCACAGTGATGGCCAGGCGGTGTCTCCACGAGCTCGGCAGCCTTTTCCTCTCCTTTGAAGTCAGCTGCCCTGACCAAATCCAACACACCCGCTCCTCCATGAATTGAGCCTTGACTGCAGTAGCTGGAGGAAATGCAAATGTTGCTGAATGAAGAAGAATAAAATAATAATAAAATATTATGGTTATTTATATATAAGCCTTCAACTTTTATGTTAACTTAAAATAATGCATGCAATGCACCTAATTGGTTAACTAATTGTAATTCTAAGTTAATTCTAAATGCATTTAAATATGAATGCAATGCATGAATTATGTAATTAAATCAGAAATATGAATTAATCTATTTACATCCTAATCTATGATAAATAAATGTTAGAATTAACTTAATGTCTAGGCACTTAAATACTTAAATAGCCCACAAGTATGGGCTAATCAAATACCCCCATGCCTAATTTTTGCTTGTCCCTAGCAAATCCAAGCATAACCTAGCACTCGCAGTAGACTAGCCAACCCAATCGATCTTCCTTTAGAAACTTATTAAGTTCAAACTTTAGACCTAAGGTTCCCAAGTAGTTAAGTTACAGACTAGGTCGGCTAAAGACGAGTTGCTTGCACAAGTTTCCCTGATTTCTGACTCTACCCTACGATTTATTGATCCCTGAGATTAAAGCATCCGTGCATGTGCATTAGTCTGAGTTATTTGAGTTAAAGCAAAAAGGATTTTTTTTTTATTTGATTCCCCTAAGTCTAACCTCGGATCAGCTATCAATAAGGTCTGTGTTGGATTCATTATCCCCATTACCGTACCTCAAAGGGTGCCTGGCCTTCGATGCTTCGAGATAGCACCGCCCATAGGGACCCCAAGAACTCCTGGCAATCGACACTTCGAGATAGCATCGCCCATGGATTTCTAAAGCGAATTCAGGCCTGTGGCAACAGGCACTTCGAGATAGGGCCACCCATGGTACCTGAACCGCACAATGCGCTTACAAGCCCCCAGTAGGATGGATATCCTAAGAGACAAGCATCGAGGAGGTAATATGTTATCATCGCATCCTCAAGGTGAGTATATACTCCACCTCTCCTGCAGTGGGAACTCTTCCAATCAAATTATATTTTCAAGCCTCTCCTAAGTCAAAACTAAGAGAACCAAATCTCTTTTAAGAGAGCAATTAAGTTGATTACTTACACTAGACCAAGTGTGTGAAATTTGGATGCTTAGGTTACAAGGACCCGTAAACCAAAAGGTAGAACAAGACTCCAGGTACCACCCTACCTTTTAACTCAAACCCTAGCTTTCCTTCCTCAACCTCTTGAGGAATGGTCCGCAACTTAACTCCTACTTAAGTTTTTAAGTCCACAAAGGACCCTAAAGGTTTAAAGTTAGTAGCTCTCTTAGCTTCTAAAGTTTAACCCTAGAATTAACTTAGTCTAACATAGAGTTTTGATTTGCTTAAGAATGCAGGACCTAGCCAGTTAAGTTCAAAATTTTTTTTTTAATTATTTTTTTTATTTTTATTTATTTAGATTTTTTTTAATGTAAATGTATGCAATGAATGCATTATACTATGTATATCCCCAAGTACACCCCCACATGCCTAAAATCTGCAATGTCCTCATTGCATAGAACGATATTACCTGGGTCAGAGATGGGCTGCCGTTCTTTTGTTAGCAGCCGAGTAGCCAAAGAACTTGCAAATCAGGTTCAAGGATTGCAGAAATAGGCCCTAAAAATGAGCAAAGTAATGCTGACCTAGAAAATAGGTAACCTAGGATATTGACGAGCTGATGATGAGTCTCGATAGCAAATGCTCACCCAACTAAGATGGGAATGAAATCTTCCCAGCTCACCAAAGGAGGTTCTAAAGGATAAACTGGCATAACAACCTCCGAAGGGGTAGGGGGAGGATGACAAGGATCCTCCAAAAGGAATGGGGAAGGAATGGTGTAGAGATAAACCCCCAGGGTAATAGACTAACTAAAGAAATCATCAATCCATACTCGATACTCCATTACGGGAAATATTGGTTTGTTAAGCCCCCCGGTTAGAACAAAAGTGAGCAATTCTCTAAGGCAAGGATCGTCTAGGGTGTCCAAGTTTCGAGGTTGCGGGATGGCCATAAGATCTAGGTTGGGATTAATCAGCTCGGTGTCCATCCCTAACACTCTTTTCAAATCCTCAATTGCATCCCTAGCATTCGTTGCACCATCACATGTATCTTCCTACCCTTCATCAGGAGTCACACTTTTGCCTTCAGATATAAGCGAATCAGAGGGTGACTTTGAAATAAATGAAGGCAGGTTGGAAGCAACAGATCTAGGGATTATTCTATCAATGTCATCCCTGGGTTTTTGTTCTTTACTCAAATCTTCCCCAGAGTCTATATGTGAATCCACATAAATCTTAGATATTGCTTCCAAATTTCCATCATTTCGTCATGAGGAGAAATATCATCAATGGGTGTGCTAAGGAAACCTAATTTGGTCAAATTTGTGACATCCTCAGGGGTTAACTCTTCAAATAAGAAATAATCACCCTTAGTGTCACTCCAAATCTTGAATGTAGGTTCCTCATATAATTCGTCTTTCTCCTCATCATATGATTCATCATATACCCGAGGTCTAGAATCATTTAATATCTCAGCAGATCCCCTAGGGTACTCTATCTGAGGTAAATGGTTTACACTGGTAACATCAGACTCCTCAGATAGGTCAATTTCTTGAGGGTTAGGTTCCTTAAGGGTAGGCTTGAGTTCCATCTCGTGATTAGGCGGGAGGGTAGGATTAACAACTTGACTTCGACCCACTTCATCAAATGTCATGAAAATACTATCATTTGGGTCGAGGTCTTCCAATGTTACCATCATTCCCTTCTTTTGACTCTAATATAATTCAAGTGGATACTCAACCTTATCATCATCTTCCTCGGGTTGCCACCTTTCTTCATCTAATGCATAGCTACTTTCATATGTATCTTCCTCCCATTTAAGGCATGGATCTCTCAAGGAACTTTCATCTAATGGGGAGGTTTCAAAATCGAACCTCAAAAAGTAGCTATTCTCCCTTACATAATCCCCAGAATTTCCCTCCAACTTAAAGTGTAGCTCTCCCACGGGAGATGCATCCATTGTAGTGTACTTCATCCTCAATGGGGTAGATTGGGTGGATAATTTCATCTCTTTCTTGTTGGCCTGCTCTTGAAGATTCTCTTAACAATTCAATCATTTCATTTTGCATTTTCTGTATTTCCATCTTCAAGGAGGAGTGGTCATTTCTATCATGAGAGAAGTCAGGCACAGGCTTATAGTACCCAGGATTGTCTGTCCAACCATTATAATTTTTCAGGGAGGGTGGGTTGGGTATTTCTATGGTGTGTGGGATATTGGGCAAAGCAAATCCCGCTCCTAGGTTCTGCTCACTGATTTGGGGCTTAACCAGGCCAATACTCCTATAATAGGAGTAAAACGGATCCCAATGATTGTCATTACGTCCATCAAGGGATGGACCATCTCGGTGTATGGGATCGAAGAGTGTAGAGTGGGGGTGAGGGTGTGAGCAAGATGTGAAAGGATGAAAATCAATGTGGTCCATTCTAACTCACACCTAAATCAGAATTCCCCAAGCAAAACACAATTCAAAAAGGACTTTTTAGGTCTTTCCCAATTTAGGCTTTTGATTTTAAGTCAGATTGTAGGTGACAATACAATTTGTTCAATCAATTTATGTACTTACTGTCGACCTATGGCTCACCTACGAAGACCTAGTTGGAGCTTAGGTGTTCTTCCCTAAATCTCAAATTGTAGAGTAACTCCAAAGACAGAAGATAGAGGGATGCAAGTAGGCCTAAGCCTTCCTTTGAAGCTATGCTTTCGCGGTGCTTCTCAACTACCCCCAAAAATCTGTGACAGGGTATCCCCCTCTTTGGATTTACAAAGCCTTTAATCTCAAGTTCCGAACACTTTAGAATCCAATGGTAGGAGGGCTCTTCTCCTAGTCGTTCCAAGACTTAGGAGTGTCTAAATGAGTGCCGTGGTGCAAAAGATATAAGTGTGCATTCACCGCAAAAAGATTTTGAATTTTGAATTGCACACCACGTTTGAAAATCAAGTCCTTTATTTTTAGATGTCCCTCCTTTAATTAGTCCTTTTTCACGAATATATGTGACCACTTGTTAGATCGCTTCAAGACAAATTATGTGGCCTTCAAATTAAGTCCAAATGCAATGCATGATCACGAATAGGATGCAAAGTAAGAGAATGCGTACCTTGCTTCCAACAATCAACGATGCGAGAGTGCACGCAATGCAGAGAAGTAAATCTAGAGGCTGCTCATATAGACCTAAATGGTTCATCCTAGGGCAGGCAGCTTCTAGTAGGCAGCTCATTTTTTTTTGTTATTATTATTTTTAACTACTTATGCACAAGAAAATAAAGGTAAACAATCCACAAAATAAATTAAAAACCTAAATCTAAAGAAAAGGGAACAGGCTCCCAAAAATTACCCAACACGGGCCTAAAACAAAATCAGGGAACAAACCCCTCAAAATATACCCCAGAACAATGGTTTCAAACCAAATGTGCAATGAGAAATTAAGTCTAAAGTCTTAATCCAACTCTAATCAAATCAGCGACTAAATGTACAGAGATGATCGTCGTGTCCTTGTCCTTCCCCTCCTTTGCAAGGTATCTCGATCAATTTCTCCTCCGGCGATGTCAACGGTCGCCTCTCACGATGGCTGGTGTGATTGCGAGTCGTAGAATATGTGCTGCAGATCATTGCACTAGCCTCTCTCTAATTCCTCGCACAAATTTCTCACACAGAAAAAATAATAAATGGTCAGATCACTGTGCAATGAGAAATAATCAAAAATAAAATCAGGTGAAATTATTGTGTTTGTTGCCTCCCCGGCAACGGCGCCATTTGACGAGTTGATTCTTCGCTTTTAAAGTCGTTTATCACATAAAATGACACGTCGTTTGTAGTTCTACGTGGTTGAAAAATCGACTAATCAATAATTAAAATAACCACTCACAGAAGAGTGGGTCATGTCCACAGGGAGGCAATGACATATTTAAACTCGCACCAGTTAAAAACATATGTTCACAGTTAATTTCGACAAGAATCAAGCCAAATCTACCTTCAGATTAAGAAAACATCAAGAGAACATGCTGAATGGCAATTTTGCACAACTGAAGGATATATTTTGCAATGCAGCTTAATAAAATAATAATAAAAGTTGACAATGGCATAAAATGTAAATATTAATAGAGGCTGTACTGTAGCAAAATAGGGGAACTTCTTCCCCTTGTCCGTGTGCGAGGAGGAGGCCGCGGTTGGGTGTGCGAAGCTCGGAGATAGTTGGCCACGACGAGGACTATGCGTTGGCGGTGATAGCACGTTGAACAGCCACCGGAGGTCTCGCCGCAGACGAGGAAGGCCGGCAATGGTGGCAGCAGCTCGCTAGCATGGGCGGGCTGCTGTCGGCCATCATAGGGTGTGGCCAAGTTTGTGAGGTCGAGGCGAGTTCATTGATGTTGGTGGCACGAAGCTCCGAGGCTAGATGAGGCAGCTGCGTTGTGGGTTCTTTGGGTACCTTCGTCAACAGAGAAGAAGAAAAAGAAGCAGGCTGAAGTGAAGCACGCTGTGCGTGCGCTACTGGTGGCGAGGCGAAGCGTTGCTGCTGGGTGCGCTAGTGCGCGAGTGCGTGAGTGCTGGCAGGCTGCTTGGGTGCACGGGTGCTTTACTGCGGGAGGCATGCGCACACCACAGCAGCGGGCGTGGGTAGTGCTGGAGGTGCTACTGTTGGAGATGAGGCGTGCCGAGGGGTGCTGGTTGGTGTGCGCTAGGGGCTGGAGTGTGGAGGATCGTGCACGCAGTAAGGGCATGTGCAGGGATGGCGGTGCTGTAGGAGATGAGTGCGCGTGGTGGAGCTGTGGATGTTGCTGCACGCTAGCAGGTAAGTGCGTGCAGTGGATTGGAGATGGAGGCGCAGGTAGGGTTTGTAGGCAGGGATGTGCTGAGGAACACGCGAGGCTGTTGAAGGAGAAACACAGTGATGGCCAAGCCCACTAGATTGGCGTGGCGAGCTGTCACCTCACCGGTCCACGGTGTGGTGGAGCTTGGCCTTAGAGACCATAGTGAGGAGCGGGTGCACGGTGATGGGCGGGCGGTGTCTCCACGAGCTCGGTTGCCTCCTCCTCTCCTTTGAAGTCAGTTGCCCCGACCAGATCCAACACACCCACTCCTCCATGAATGGAGCCTTGACTGTGGTAGCTAAAGGAAATGCAGCCATTGCTGAATGAAGAAGAATAAAATAATAATAAAATATTATGGTTATTTATATATAAACCCTCAACTTTTACGTTAACTTAAAATAATGCATGCAATGCACCTAATTGGTTAACTAATTAATTGAATGTAATTCTAAGTTAATTCTAAATGCATTTAAATATGAATGCAATGCATGAATTATGTAATTAAATCAGAAATATGAATTAATCTATTTATATCCTAATTTATGCTAAATAAACGTTAGAATTAACTTATTATCTAAGAACTTAAATACTTAAATAGCCCACAAATATGGGCTAATCACCCTCCCCCGCATCACTCTCTCTATTTTTCTCTTTGGTTCACTCTCCCAGAGTCGGGCAATTTGGTGAAGTTTCGCATGCCCGGGTCCAGGCGCACCAGCATGGGTGTGATGCACGAGTGTGAGGGATAATCGAGTCAGTCATGCCAGGTCCACGGGGGCAGGGGTTGCGGATGAGGCGAGTGTACGTAGGCAAGGGACCTCACCCCGTGTACTGGAGGTGGTAAGCTTAAAACACAAAAATAATATAAAAGACACACCTCACTCCTGAGTTTACGAGGTGGGACTAAAGTGTCCCACCCGCTTTTTCACGCTTCCGTAGGTGACCTTCGCTCAATTGGGGCAACTGGGTGCCTCGTGAAGCCTGCTCTAAGGTTGGATGCATTCACGCACTCAACGCGCATCACTTGGAGTGCAGCACCTAGGTGGATGCATCTTGGAGCACTGCTTGCGACTTCCTTGCTTCGTGCTTCAATGGTGGAAAGGGGGGTCAACTTGAAGTTCACAAATACGGCCTTGCGGCCTCGCTAAACCAGATGGGGAGCTTCACCGTGGCATGGCGAAGGTGACTAGGTGGATGGTTGGTCGCGGGGTGGCCTAGTCGTGCGTGCCTAGGTCGCTCTGTGGCCATGTTTATGGGTGTGTTCGATGGGCGTGTGTGGAGGTGTTGGCAGTTGATGGAAGGGCAGATGATGCTCAGTGGGTGATGGCGGAGATGATGAGGTGTCTGGTGAGGCATGTGGAGGTGTGGAGCGGTGGATGCACCTCGCCGATGGTTGGCCGGAGGTGGAGAAGATGGAGGTGGTCTGCGGCTGCGAGGGGTCGAAAGTGGAAAGAGAAAGAGGGGAAATGAAGAAGGGAGAGAGGGGAAGTGTTCTAACCTAGTTTAATGGATGAAGGGGGGGTAGAGGAGCGATTGGCCGTACCTACCACCGCTGGAGAAGAAGATGTCCAGTGGCGGGAGAGTGGCGTCGACGAAGGGGCTGGAGCACGCGGGCAGGTATTGCACAACGCGAAGGATGGTGGTGAAGATGGCTCTACCACTGGTATTGTGGTAGAGCGACGAGAAAAAAGAGGACCTGCCGGAGCCTGCTGGATACCTGGCCAGAGGGGAGGAGACGAAATTGGGGGTATTTCTCTGGTTAAGTCAAGCTTAATTAGAGCTATCGGAGGTGGTGGACCTTTTATAGGCACTGGCAGGGGCTCTTTTGCTTTGAAGACAAGCTTCCAAGCACAAGAGACCTTGCTAAAGATGGAAACAGTTGGAGACCCAAATCTCTCATGCGTTTGCACGAGAGATTGGGTGCGAATCAGAGATTGGGACCATGCTTAGATGGAAGGGAATTCCTCAGAGAATCTCCCTTCCAAATTTGGGAGGAGATCTCTGAGGAATCAGGGAGTAATCCCCATCCATTCCTCGCCAGAGTAGGATTCCTCCCCATTAATGGAAGAGGGACCTGATTGTAAGAGTGCCGAGGAAGTTAGGGGGTCCGTGCAATGATTTTCAAAAGTTAGGGCCCAGAATGTAATTGGGTGGACTATTTTGCAAAGTAGGTCAAGATGAGCTTCCCTTGGACCCAAATTTTGGTACAAACCTAATTTAAACCTAAGGAATCCAATGGTGAAGTTGGATTTTAGGCTTGACCACGTTTGATTGGACATTTTGCATAAAAACCCAAATTAAGTTAAATACTAGCTAGGACCCCTATCTAGGTCAAAATAGGTTCCAAAGCCAAATTGAAGGTTCTAAACCCTAAGGGATATTTTTCCATGAATTATAGCAGGTTTAGTTGATATTTTTCTTGACCAAAACCTTGTGAGATTGAGTGGGTTTGTTTTAGGATTATAGAATGTCATTTAATTCTTGAATCTCACAATAACCCTTTTTTTGACTGATCCATCCAACTTTTCCTCTTATTAAGTCCCATTGACATATGTTTCGCCCCTGAGAAATCCTATTGATGTGCTGCATTGGTAAAATTATAGTTTTATCCTTTAGTTCACGTTTCCTTCCAGAACAGTAATCCCTTGAATTAGGCCTTCCTTTAGGTTATGTAGGAGCTTTTATTTACTTTTTTAGGTTAAAATGAGCTAGTTAGGGCTCATGATGTGGTTCTCATCAATGAGCACAAGAAATTTAGCAAAAGATAGATTTTCAATGAATAATAACATGTCACATTAAATATTCAGTGAAATCCAGTGTATCTCAAGAATATGAGGATGAAAAGAAAAAAGAATTAAAGACAATGGTGATTTGAATCACCACTTATATCCTCTAAAGTTTAAGCATTCAACCATAAATTCAAATCAACCAATAGTAGGCAAGTAATTAGAGGTCTTAGCAGAAGGCAAGCACAAGCCTTCTCTTTTTCTTCAGAACCTCTCCTCTTCTTCCTTCTTCCTTCTTTGCGTGCACAAAGGGGAACTCACCTCTGAAATCAACTTAGTGTCAACAACATTGAAGAGCAAAACCCCCCCTTAACCCCACGTACTCTCTCTCTTTCTTCTCCTCTTCCACTCTCAGGGTTCTCCTCTTTCACACACTCCCAAGGCCATGCACAGTATCGAGTAGTGAGGTAATCGGTCTTGAGCACAACTGGGACCAAGGCTACGGCCATGGGTCATAGCTGAGGTGTGAGTACACGGTTAGGCGGGTCGGGTAGTAGCCAGGATCACGTACATAGTGTCATGGGCGAGGCATGTGAGGGGTGCATGCAGGGGACCTCACCCCCTTGTTTGTTGAGGCAAACAACTGCTAACACAAAATCAATTTAAGCCACTGTGGACGCTCTTCACATTACGAGGTGGCACTACCTTAATCCCCTTCCATCATTTAGTAGGAGTAGTGGAAGATACTTGCAAATGAGGTCTGTGACTCTGTCAAAGCTCCCAATTGATCACTTCCTCCTCTACCTGGGTGGATTCCACTTCACCTAGGGTGTCGCCTGGGGCATCAATGGCTAAGAAAGCTTCGAGCTTCTCTCGAGCTTGTCGCTAATGGCATGGATGAACTCAACACCTGAAAATCAAGAAAAAAGGTGTTATGGCCACATCAGATATTTCAACAGGATTACCGTGGGACGGAAAACATGGTGCCGGGTGTAGCATGAGGCGAGGAGCATCGTGGAGGTTTGACGGAGTCGGGAACGGAGGCGGGAAGGTGGGTTGTTCGACAGAGGGTTCGGTGGACGGGAAGGTGAATAGAGATAGGGGTTTTGTGCATGGAGGGATGGTGGTGCTAGTGGGTGTGTCGACGAGGCGAATGAAGCTGTGTAGTGGTGGAAACACCTTGCTGGAGTGGTCACCGAATGCGGATAAGACAAGAGTGGTCGCGTGAGTCGAGGGGTTATTTTTGGATTTTTGGGGTGTAAAACTAACCTAAGATGCTAAACTAACTAAACTAACCCTAATCTAATAGACGAAAGGGGGAGACCAACACTGGTGTTGGTTGGCTGGCGCTAGGGAAGAAAGCACTCCGATAGGTGGTAATGGTGACGACGACGGAGAGAGAGCAATGGTAGTAGGCACTGCATGACTCGGAGGAAGATGAGGAAGAAGAATCCACTGTCAGTATTGTGGTCAGACAACGAGGATAGGTAGAAGGAGTTGTCAGAGCTTGAGGAGCCTTTTGGCCAGAATAGGAGGGAGGAAATGAGGGTAGATCTGGCCAAAATCAAGCTTGGAGAGAATGGACTGCACTGGGGTTTCTTTATATAGGTAGCAGGGGGTCGGTTGAAGATTGGAATCCAAGCTTTGAAGCTTGGAAGGTCGCCGGAGTTGGAAATTCAAAAGATACCCGAATCTCTCATGCATTCGCATGAGAGATTGGGAAGGCCTTTGAGGGTAAGATCTAGTTCGTTGAAAAGGGAATTCCATAAGGAGTCTCTAGTTCTAATTTGAGATTGTTTCATCAATCAATCAAGGATAAATCCTTGGTTGATTGTTGTCAGAGCTTTAGGATTAGGAGGAGTTCATGTGTGAAGGGGACCTTTTTGTGAAGAATACAAAGAAGATGGGGAGCTTTTGTGATGAATTCAAAAGCTAAGGGGCTATTTGGGAGATTAAGAGTCAGACTTGGACTAAAATGCAAACCTAATTTGGACCCAAGGAATCCAATGGTGAAGTTAGATTTAGGTTTTGACTTCCTTTGTCTACGAAAATTGCACAATTACCTAAATTTGGGCAAAAGTCTATCTGTAGATCAAATCATAGCTACTGAACCTTCTCCCCAATCCCTCCCTCTAACTGGTTGGATTGAATAGATAGAAGTAGATCAAATCGTCTCTTTATCTCAAGATGGGTTTTGGGAATCTGTAGGTCATTAGGCTAGCCCACTTAAGGACAGGCTTGATTGTTTATATTGCAAGGCGCCTTTCTTTCTCCCATCTAACATTAATCCTTCCACATTTTATATGCATTCCTGCTCTTTCCCTCCTATTATGAGTTATCCTCAACATGATGATTATCTCGACTCCTACTGTAACCAACCATCGGTTAGTCGGGACAACTCGGATTGGGGATACAGTTTTGGACCTTTGTGTTTAGGGTCTAACCCTGGACACTATGATTGTGATTTCTATCCTTCTCAGAGCCACATCGATTACAGATCGCCACCCTTTCATGGACAGCCTAATACGATCTACAATCAAGGAGGATACACTAATCTTTACCCATTCCTTGAATACACTGCCTTTAGGTCATCACTACCTTTTGAACAATCCAAAGTGACCTATTATCAGGAAGGGTATCATGAATCTCAATTCGTTAACTCCTCTACACAGGTCTCAAACCCACCCAACCCTGAAGCAAGTCATTTGGTTCAGGGTAACCAGGTTCAAGATAAGGTTTTGGATAACTTGAGGAATACCATACAATCTTTAGAAGTTCAGCTAATACCTTACATTGAAGAATTGGAGCCCCTGATTGAAATGATTGATGATCTGAACAATTACTTGTTTGATTGGCTCTAAGATGTTAAGGATAAGAACCTGGGTGAGTTTCTAATTGGGAAGTTAGCGAAATTGAGAATGAGATTTGTGGTTGCTTTAGTTCAATCGTGGGATGATTTGGATGAACCCCCTTCAGGAGAGCCAATGTCAGAGCCTGCTCAGGCACCTACTAGAGGGGACACGTGTTACGAGGCTGACCAGATTGAATTAGAGCAACCAATTAAGAATGATCTAATTTCTTTACTTGAAATCCTTAAGTTGGGGTATGAGGAAACGTGTGTCTCCATGGATCAGAAAGTCACGGATAATTTTGGGACGTACAATAATATGGATTTTGATTTTTTTGATTATGATGGTGAAGATTCAATTTGTGAAGTCTCACGTGAGTTTACAGTACATGATTTCTTTGAGATGATTGGTCTTGAGGAATCCGATAGATCATTTAATGGCCTAATAACTGAGGAAACTGATCTTATTGGGGCTCACATGATGGATCCAGAATCTCATTTTCTGGAGGATTCAATCCAATGCTCTGATTGTCAATTATACCCCATTGAGCTTATGGACGATTCTGTGTTTGAGATAATTAAACCCAAGTCATTTATGATTGAGCCACATCTTTTAGACTTGGAAATTTTAGATGGGGTGATTAATATGCAGGAGGTCCTGAAATTTGACATTCTGAAGAAGGAAGTAGAAGACTGTGCCTAAGGGTTCCAAATAAGCTGAAACCATCAAACCAGGACCCTTACGAGATTTGTTCTGAGGATGTCCAACCCAAGCACAGATTTATTAATTATCCTTTTGATATCGAATTCACTGTAACCCGACTTTTTGGTCTTGGGTTGCATCCTCGTAAATCGTAGGCCCAACCCTGCTTGCATATTGATTTTAGGTTTTGGATAATTTTTATCTAGAACCTTAGATATTTTCGATCATGGGGTAAGGGTCTGCACCACAATCTGGTCCACATTTATGGACATCTACTGGCAGGTCTGAGGTTTCATCTTTTTATTCTGATTCTGACCTACACCTATGAATTTTTTGTTTCTCTTCCTTGTATAGTGTGCCTAGCTGGAGGCACTAAATTTAGCATGTATACAATTTCTATTTATCTTAGAGCAGACCCGTCATTCATGCAATTTAGGTGCTTTCTACTACATTCCACTCTGTTTATATCTTTTTAATACAATGAGGACATTACATTACATAGGCATGGGGGGGTGCATATTCATCTCTGAATTATTTCGTCAGCTCAATAGATTCATTTTATTTTATTCATATTAAAAAAAATTTTGAATTAGGAAGGAATACTTAAACATTAGGACTTTTCAATCTTAGGAAATATTACATTAGGATCTGAACACAAAGACCCTTCAGGTCTTTAGGCTTAATCAGCCCAAGTATCCACTAAAATGTGGATTTATTTTTCGAGTCCTCGCCATCTTAATTCTATTGTAATTTGATTAAACAAGTTTGGGTGATAAGTACATGACTTATCAAACCACCCACTGATTTGAGGGAACTTTAAGTCTAAAGCATCTACACACTATCTTTTCACTGACTTGTTGATCGATGATCTTAATGGAAATTGGGTAGCTAAGAAACCTTCTAGGGTGATATGGCTGGCAAGTTATCATGGGTAATAGCCCATAGGTAGGTTGTCCAGAGCCCAGTCACTAGACCATTCTCTTCTTGCTGCCTTTAGGTAAATCTTAGACCAGGGAAGCCACCTACGTAAAAAGAAAAAAGAAAGACAAAAAGAAAAAGGAAAGGATAAAAGAAAAAGAAAACAAAAGAAATAAACCACACTTCGTTGCACGAGTATGGCTAGCAAGTTGTCAGTAATAGCTCATCGACTGGTTGTCCAGAACCCAGCTCATGAAATGCACTGAAAATTCCTAAAACACTTAGGAAGAAGCGGAGAAGTAGAATAAATCGGGGAGATAAACACTGGATTCACCCTTGCGTTGACCCCATAAAAATAAAAGTTAGGAGGAAGCTACCGGTCGTAAAGATACACCTTTAGGTAGAACTCTACTTTTAAGGTCACCTAGAGGTGTAGAAACCCGAAGTCCATTCTAATTGCCGATCAATGAGTCTATCACATTCACAATAAGATGCCTAGAACTTAGGGTTCTCATCAAATCTTGGGTGGGTTGAATGGCCGTAGAAAGCCACTCTTTAACCCTAAACTCAAAAATAAAAAAAAAAAAGAAAAGAAGAAAAAGAGAGAAAGAATTTTCCTTTGAATAAGGCAGGGGCTTGAGGAGGTCTGCATTTTGGCAGATACCCGGGCACTGTTGTGTCCTTGAAAGTTCAGATCCTAAGTAAAAAAATTCTTAATGTTGAAAATAACATATGCCCAAGTAATCCAACCTAATTCTTTTATAAATAACATGTAGTTTTTGCTAGGGACTACGAAAAGATAGTCATGGGGGTGTCATGTGTATACATCTGATTAACCTAAAATGTCTATTAATGCATGTTCATAGTGTCACATTAGCATCATACATTGTAAATAGTGCATAACATGCATAATATGCATTTAGATTAGGTTGTATAAATTGTACAATAATTGTCTCCTTTTTATGGTCAGGGACAGGGCAACCTTTTATCAGGGCCTCGAATCGAAGATCCAACCGTATGGATCTGATCAGGGTGATGATTGGAGTTCAACGACTCCAAGATCGCCCTAATCGGATATCCATAGCACCAGATAGAGATCGAGGAACCCTAAAGATCAAGGGCCAAGATGGTGTTAATCTACACCTCAGATGAGAAATCTAACCGCACAGATGGATTTGGATCGACAATCGCAACCTAACAACGTGAAAATGGATCCAATCCGACACCTGTGGCACCATCTATAATACGCAGAAGATGAACAGCCAAGATGGTGCCACATGGCACCATCTCAGTTGCCCAATCGGCTATAAGCACCCGCCGCACCTTTCCTCTTCATCTAACCGACGCTTCTTCGCCGTTAAATGCTCATCCAATGGCTGCGGGGCGCTCGCACACGAAACAAGTGCTCGACACAAAAGTGCCTGCAGCGTGTTGGTCGAGTGCTCTATTGAGAAGAGGAGGCACCCCTTTGAGATGCGAGTGCCTCAAATTGGAGTGGGGGCGAGCGGGTGCTCGGGTGCAAGGAGCCACATGATCTTGATCGAACGACGCTATGGAGTAGATAGCACCCACGTGCGATCGGATGTGCAGTGAGGATGTGAGAATGCACGTGTAGGCGCACGTAGTTCATGTGCGGTGAGGAGCGATTTAAGCCGTCCGATCTCACAATCGAACAGCTAAGATTTGAAGAACGTGATCTTGTGTTTTAGGCGCAGAAGAGGAGTGGGCATGCGAGCGGCACCCACGAAGGCCATGTTCAAGCCTTTAGTGACGAATTTATCTATCACTAAAGGTCCTGAATTAATGTTTTCAAATTGTAATGACCAATATGCCCCCCCTCCTTGCAACTATAAAAGGAGACCCCCTCCAAACGAATTTCTCATCCCTTCCTTCTCTTCTCTCCCTCTTCAAAGCTCAAGAGAAGCTTGTCCCACACTCAAGATGCTCCTCAAAACATAAAATCAATTTTTTGCCCCCATTTCGGAAGTGATCCTGCGACGACGATGACGTGCTGCCTCATTCCCGTTCTTCCTGCATCAACCTCCTTCTTCCTGCTCCGTTCTTCATCTTCCAGGCATCGTCTCATCTGGCTCGTCCTCCAAGTGATCGTCGAGGAGGATAACTTCTCTCTCCCATTCCTTTTTCCTGCTTTCTAGAGTAGAATTTTCCTGTTTTGTAATTGTAATAGTTTTCCTACTTTCTAGTGTAATTTCTTGCTTTCTTAGTTGTACAAGCCTTTTGCAATATCAAGTGGTTGTTTTTTCTCTCTTTCTCTTATTGTCTATAGTACTTTATTTCATTGTAATTACTTCGCTTTTTAACAAAAACACAAAAAGAATATAATTGCAAATTTTGATTGACGTAGCCTCCCTGAGTTCGACCTGGGATTCCTATTCTGGTATAAATTTTATTTGTTGAAACTGAGTTCTTCGCTATTCAAACTACAACGACAGGTTTTCAAAACCAAATCCGATAGCATAGTCCTTTGGTGTTTCAACAGGCAACTCATTAGAAAATGTCATTAAGGATTCCTTAGAACATGATTTGGGGAGAGTTGAGGACAAACATCAAGAGGATATTGAGAATTTGGGGGATGATGCCCTTGAATCCAAATCTAATCCTCCCAATGAAAGTGATTTGGTGGTAGAGACATCTAAAATTGAAGATGGGGAGTGGGATTACAATTCCAAAATAATCGATTTTGAATTATTTGAAACTCCCATCACAAGTTTAGAGGAGGGCCAAGGGAAAGAATCTGAGCTAGAGATGAAATTTGCCCTACCTCTAATGCAACCTCGAAAATTGAGTCTAATATGAAAGAGGTTGAAGATAATATTCTAAGGGTTAAGGAATTGGAGGGAATAAGCAATGAAACCCTAGTTGAAGAAGGGATGGATTTTTCTTTGGAGAGAGACCTCATGCTTGCTCTTAGGGCTCATTGTCAAACTCTTGATTTTGTTACATGCCCTATTAGAATTGAAATCCTACAACCCAAAATCACTAGAATCATTATAACTTTGAGGGATTACAACTTTAAAGGGACACAAGCTGATTACAAAGCCTACATCTTTAGTGTCCGACATTTTAGTTTTGAGTTGCACTCATCTAAATCAACTTCTCTGCATGCCCGCAGATTAAGAGAGGAACAAACATCAGCATGCATGTTACACCAGTTGTAGAGTTCCCGTCCCATAGGGATGGGACTGCACAATAATCTAGTCCGCATCCACGAACTTCTAAATCTAGGGTTAGTTGATTATGTCTTCCCTTTCTTGACCCAAACCATTCAACTGATTGATCCTTGGTTGTCAGTGTACTATGCCCAGTTAAAGGCACTAAACTCAGTAATTGATCTTGGCACCAACTCAGAGGTTTCAAGCTAACCAGATACATGATTACAACTCAGGTGATTTCTTTCCTTGCCCTCTTGCATACATTTAATTTCTAATGAGGACATTATCCAAGATAGGCATGGGGTGTGGTAATTCTCAAGATCTGAGTAAAAATTTGTTAGCTTGAACTAATTTTTATTTCTTTTAATTAAAAAAAAAATATCAGGAAAAGAAAACTTAGGTATTAGGACCTTGTCAACTTTAGAAAATGATACGTTAAGGACCTAAATGTTTAGACTCTTCAGGTCTTTGGACTTCGTCAGTTCGGGTATCTACAAAAATGTGTACTTGGCCTTGAGTCCTTGCTACTATAATTTATTTTAGTCTGGTTAATAAAGTATGCTATAAGTATACGACTTATTGATGAGAAGCTCATCATGGTCTTTAATTACCCCTAATTAACTAGTCTTCCAAGTTAATTAGCTAGAAATATGTGAATATATGGGTTAATTATTAAATAAGGGATAAATAGTAAAGGACTTTAAAATAGGTTAAAAATGCTATATTATCATCCAATTAATATTATTAATAATCTAATTAATAAATGGACTCGAAATATTATCAATTATTCATCTAATTAATGTGTTAACTAACTTAAGTATAATATATAACTAAGTATGTAATAACATAAGTAATATTACTTAATTAAATAAATTAATCTAAAAAGGTTAAAAATGTAAATTCAAGGTCTAAATTTAATAATTTTCTTATTTATAATCATATATAAAAAGTTGAAAAGGATTTAAATTAAAATAATCTCGAAAGCCTGAGTTTACATTTTGTTCCTTACATTTTATTTCAATCGGGTCTTTATTTTCCACTTAAGTCCTTAGGTTTCACTGCGGATAAGTCCTTGGACTTCTTCTTCTTCTCTTCTTCACCCGTCCGGATGGCTGACGACTGAAGGTGCAGCCGCCGCTTGATCACCGCCAATCCGACGTCATCCCTTCTCCTAGCTCTTAGAGCTTACGCTCACCATCCCCTTTTCATCCACTAGTCTGGATGATACCTAAATCCAATTTTACAGTTGGAGATAACCTCACTAACGATGGAGAAGAAGCTGGTGGTCATTTCCCTTCTAGCCATTAATCCATCTAGATTCCACCTCCTTCTCAGTCGCCGTCAACTCTAAATACCCCTTCGTACCCTCGATTTCCACCAAGTTGGTTCCCTTCCCTCTTCACTAAAGCTAACTTTGATAGGCTATTCTCTCCAAACCTCCAACAAACTTCCTCCGCCTCATCTGACTTCCTCTATCCATCTTCAGTAGCTCTAGATCTCCGCCGAAGTCAGCCGTGTCTTCTAACAAGAGTTGACTAGGAGCTCTCCTCTGCTTCACCTCACAACCACCGCCAGAGATCTTTCGACAACCCTCTGATTTCCTCCTCTGTCATGAGCCTTCGACGGAATCCTCTATCCCCTCATCTAGGTAATAGTAGACTAGGTAGGTAGGTTAGTTTAGTTAGTTAGTTAGGTAGGTTAGGTCGCTATAATGTTAGATTTAGAACTCTTCTTCCTTAACTCCGGCGAGCTCCTTGAGCTTGTCAGGAGCGATAATTTCATCTTTTTAAGTCACTGTCCATCTTCTTGAATCTTCCACGATCATTTCTATAGCCTTTAATTACTAATTTGATCACTAAATCGCCTAAACCACTTCCACCTCCACCGACTACTTCTACTGTCCATGGCAGCAGTAGTTGAGTTATTTTCCACCTTCATTGGATCCTCCATCACCTATTCATCTACAAAGGATCCTAATCATCACTTTAATTTGAGTAAATACCATATATAACCTAAATGCCCAATTTTAATTAAGCTCATCGGCTCGCTATCAATGGCGGCTCAGGAGTAGTTGAAATCATTAATCAACTATATATTTATGACTGCAATCATCTGTTGACCTGTTTTATCCACTCAATTGAGTGGGAAAACAAGACCTGAGCTTAATACAAATCAGACTTTATAAACATTGAATTCACTGTTAAATCTTTATTTTAATGATCAATTGAAGGAACTAACTTGTTCCTGAGGTTCCTTGTGACCTCAGGAACCTTTTCAAATCTTTAATGGCACAATTCCACATTCTGTGTACAAATTCATCATTTTCTGGACTCACCGGAGCTCCGGTGAGCTCCTACGATTCAAGACTAGTTCTTCAACCTATTCAACAGAGTGAGAAGCTCCAGATCAGTAAATTGAGGTTCACTGATTATGTTGAGATTATTTATTTGAGATTTGAATGTCTAGATCTTGTGATAGGTCTTCATCTTCTCCAACTCCGAGAGTTGAAGTCTGACAGTTAGTTTTAAGATGCATTTAATAGGTCCAGAAGCTTCAGTGATGTGCACTGAATTCATTTCTATGCTTAAACCACTGTAACAACCCTTAGGTTGTTTTGACGAACAAACTACTTTAGAAGCTCAGGCAACGATCTTAAAACCCTAGGAACTTCATTTAAAAAACCTATTTCAGGGTCTAAGCATGTTTCTGAGACTGAAGGGATGTTGTGCAAGGTGTGAATTCCCTAAGGAAAGGTTTAAATCAAAAAGTCAAAATTTGATGCTTAGCAGTCAAACATAAGTCTGAGTCTTGAGTTTTGGATTCAATTTGATGAATTAGTGAGTTCAAGTTGTTTCTGAGAAGTCTGTGAATGATTTACAAGAGATTTGTATGAGCTCTGGTGGTTTATTAAGTAGAATTCGATTTCTGTCAGTTTGGGTTATTTTTGAACCCAAGCTGATGACAATGGATTTTTGATGAGTTTTGGATGTAAACTATGACCAGATGGATTGGTAACAACCTTTAGAAGTTGTTTTAATCGATTAAGCAGGTCTTTAGTTGTCTATTAGGACTTTTCAAAGTCTAAATCACAGTCATGAAGCTTCCAGAGAAGCTTTGAGCTCCTGCACATTTCCTGAAGCTCCTGAGAGCTTAATATCCACACCAGCAACTGTGGAATTTACCTCCTAACCTATTTAGAACTTCAACTGGAAGTTAAAGTCCAGTCTGTGGACTTAGAGTTAAGAAATTCACTTTCCAGGCCATTATATATGTAGAAAGAATAGTATCTTCGCCCATCAAATCGAAGAGCATAACTTCCCCTTAAATCAAATTGACACTTCAATCCTATAGAGCAACTCAAGAGCTTCCATCAAGCTTTTATTTGCTTGGAACAGAGCTCTGAGCTATTAGGAATCGACGTTTGAAGTTTGGTCTGGGAGGGGATAAGTTAGTCCCACCTCGGGTAGATCTGAACAGCTGCTTGGGAATAAAATGATTTTGTTGTATAGCCTCTTCAGTCGACAAGCGTACGGTGCAAATGAAACAATGAGCATGTGTGTGTGTGTTTGGGTGCTGTAACGGCCCAGTTCCCGAGTCCCTACCAGACATGAGAACCGGATCGACTCAACTAATCCCAAGACCTAGTCGTCCAACGAGGAAGTAACCAAAAGAGCAGTAAAATAAACCACATTCAGCATGAATATAACTAACAGTAAGAAAGTACAGCAGTAAGGAAAGAAACTACCATAGTATGTACCACCACAACAGTAGAACAACATTCATAGTATAATTTGAACTGCAGGTAAAGAAAGTACAGTGGAAACAAGAACTACTCACTACAATGTAACAAAAAGAGGTACAAGAGACAGTGGTAACTCTACTGGACCCTACTCGGCCCAGCGTCCTCTGCAGCCACTGACCCTGGCTGCTCAACACCTGGTCCTGAAAAGGGTAACAAGTGTAACACGTCAGCAAAATGCTGAGTAGAGTGGCAACTAAACCAAAGACAACAGTAGAGTGTACAGTAGCTGTTATGTTCGATTACTTTCTTTATTCACATCTTTCAATTGTCTCACTATTTCATTTATTCCTCAGATCTTTTTCTTGATCTCGAATGTTCCTCGTGGGAACGATCTTGATTGCAGTCTTTTCCAAAAAGTAGAAGTAGCACGTGGTGCTCTCCTGGTCGGGAGAGTCCCCCGTGGTGATCCTACCCTCAGTCAACCACCCCAAGGTCACTGACAGACGTAACGATGACTACGGCACGCGCGATAAACGCACAGGTAGCTAACCCGTACTGGCATGCGGTCAGTCATTTCCGTTAACGGGTGTGCCCAAAGCACAGCACGGAACCAGTCCAGGGCAGAGCCCTCTCAGTAACAGGGGTCCAACCCCTCCACAGTAACCAAACCGGGGCCTTGCCCCTCCACAGTCCGCGCACCCTCGCCTGACTACCCTGGTTTGCCCCAGCGGGCCTAACAAGTCGGTGTGGGAGGCTAGCAGAACCCCGGGGCCCGTGGGGTAGCTAGTACCTCCCTACACTAGTATCTCTCCTCGGTACTACGTACGTGAGGGCCAGGAAGTCGGTACAGAGTGGCCAGTCCTAACCCCGGGTCCCTGGGGCGGCTGGCTCCGCTCTGCACTAAACAGGGGGACAGTCGCTCCCCTTGGTACTCCGTACTCAAGGGCCAGCTCACTTCCCCAATACTATTCCATTCACTTTCCAGGAGTTCTACTCCTACTTCCCCGTAGGGTTCCATCCTTTTTACTCAAACATCCAGGTTGCACTTTCCTGTTTCACATTCTTACAATCCATGTTCTCAACCACGTTATTTATTCACAACAGGCAGCTGTTAATTCAAAATACAGGTAGCTTTATACCTCTTTCCATTTTCCAAGACTGCAGTATTATACATTCCACTAGTTTTCCCATCCTAGGATTCATGCCATATCCTAAGATCTATCATACAATCTAGTTTTCCAGCCCTGGGATTCACGCAACACCTAGGAGCTATCATTCCATCTATTTCTCATTCCTAGGACTCATGCAATGTCCTAGGTTCTATTTATGGTTCCATAATTTAACAGATTTTATTGATAACTTAAAGCCACTCTACCAGGTACAACGGGAGAAATGGGGGCGTGGTCGGGAATCTCGCGTGCCTCTGCGACCCCCGAGACTGCAACAGAATGGGGTCCTATCACAAGGATCAAACACAAGGAGTGTCTCAAAATAGTGTATAGCTACTATAGACGGGTAGAGGAATTAATTCTGAAAAGAACGCAACTCGAATCGCGGAAAACGAAACCCAAACAGGCCCTAAACGGGTCAAAAACGACGACACTGTGCAAAATCAGACGTCTGGAACTTCTTCCAGACGTCTTAAAAAGTGGATCAGAGAATTACCTTGTTCAGCGTGGTTTCCCAGACGTTCAGAAGTCTGCGGGGACGTCTAGCCTAGCTCCCAGAAGTCCGATGGTCACCCCAGACGTCTAGAGGTCGCTTCCGCCGTCTAGTACTACTGCCAGATGTCTGATTCGCGATGGATGGCGAATCACCGAGCCTGCGCACACCCATCTCCCTCCATCAGTATGGTCAGTCGACAGGAAGGAAGAAGGAGACGGAAAACTCACCTTTCAGACGTCTGGATGGTCTTCCAGACGTCGCCCTCGCCGTCTGGCTATCAACCTAGACGTCTGATTCTGGAAATTTTTCCAGAATCAAGGCGCCACTCGGCCTCCGCTCGCGACGCCGCCCGTGTCACACCTCGCGCGCTTGCTGCTCAGACCGCAGCAGTCCCCCCTCCGCGTCGCTCAGCGCCCACTGCGCCCTCCGCCGGCCGGCCCTAGCAGCCCCAGCGAGCTCACCCTCATGGCAGAGCTCTGCTCTCGCACGCAGCACCTCCTCCGCACTCACTGCGGCCGCAGCTGCCGCCCTCGCGCTCACGCTCACGCTCACTAGCTGAAGGAGAAGAGGGAGGAGACGGTGGTGACGGAAGTGAGGGGAGGTGTGGCCTTTTAATGCCATGCGAGGAGGAGAGAGGACGCGGCAGGGCGTCTGCAGCCGCAGGGAATAAACGAATATGCGGGTTTGCGTACTCAGGCACGCAGACGACCCGTGCGTGTGGAAGATAGCGGATTTCCTAACGTCTGGAAACTATCCCAGATGTCTGGTCCGACGTCTGGGCCACCTCCCAGACGTCTTAAAAGACGTCTGGGGCATGCGTTCGTTACAGGTGCGTATGTGCCTGCGAGTGTGTATGCCTTTGGGCGTGCGAGTGTGGGCCTTGGGACGGCATGAGCGAGGCCTGGGAGGCCGTGAGTCAATTTGGCTCAAAACTCTGAACCAGAAATAAATCAAACTAAATGAACCAGGCTTGGACCTAGTAGGGTTTAGTCCCACACTTAGAGGGGTGCTGTGTATCCTCGAATGGTCCAAGTCGCCAATAAATAAACCTAATTTTTGGTTGAAGAGAAAAAAAACCCGGTCTGGTTCAGAAAAGAAAGAAGGCTCAGAAGGAAGGAGTGCTAAGGAATAATGCTAAAGGAAGGTTGCTAAGGAAATGCTAAGGAAAAATGCTAAGGTAAGAAAAAGAAGGAGCAAAGCAAGGGAAGAGAAAGGAGAAGGAAGATAGGAAGAATTCATAGAAGGAAGAGAAGGTTGAATAGGCACTAAAGAGACAAGGAAGAAAAGAAAGAAAAGAGGAAGAAGAGAAGAGCTCGAGAAAATTAAGAGAAAGAAATGTAAGAGAAAAATAAGTGAAAGAATTAAGAGAAAGATAAGGAAAAGATTAACAGAAGATTAAAAGATAAGTAAAAGAAAAGAGAAAAGGTAAAAGAAGAAAAAGAGACAGAGGCTAAAGATACAATGAGAAGAAAAGAAATGGTTTAATTTCTTGCATTATTTTTAATTCCTTTTTGAGTTTAGTGTTGTAATAAGGCATATTTCAATTAGAAAAACTTTCTATTGCCTTGATATCTTTAAAGTAAATATAAATTAACATGTTTACTTGTTATTAAAGAAGATCATTTGTGTAAATATGTTTTCTTATGGAATTTTGCATATTTATTAAATTTAAAATCATTTGGCAAAGTTCATGTTGTTAAAATTAACTTAATTATACCTTCTACGAATAACTTAGATTGATTGGTGAATTTTGAATAAGCTATACCTCTCAGTGAACGACCGAGACTCAACTAGTTAAAAGAAAATAAAATCTAAAATGTTAGGTTAACTTGACCCTATAATACTCAATCGACACAAATTTAAGTTAACCTAAGTTACTTTCTTCTAAACATAATTAAGCATAATTAACTTAATTAACTGTGTTGAGGAGAGGATGCATCATTTTAATGGCACTGTTGCTGAGGAGGTTACATTTTAATTTACCAAAATATTCCCCTGCATAAATTTTGTTTAATAATCATTTTGGTGCCATAGGAGGCAATTGTAATTATATTCACCACTTTTACTATTTTTAGTGTTTTGTTTTAATTAGTTGTGTTTTTGTTTTGGTTTCTGTCTTCTTTTCAGGTTTACCTCTACGGGTAATCTCAGGAAGAAGGCAGGTTATCTTTATTCTATTTTCCATTATAAATACCATTGTAAGTATTCTTTTCTTATTTTTTAGTTAGTTTGAATTGTTGCATTTAGTTAGATAAAATTTTAAGATACAAAAATACATACCTTTCTTATTATCAGTAGCATGATATAGGCATACACTCTTAGGAGTGCATTTTATCTACTAGTTTCTTTTCAATCGGACTCGAGAAATTTCTGCTATTTTTCTTGCATCAACAGGAAAACGTGCAAAGAAAATCGCGTAGATCCTTGTCCTGGAAATAATAACAAGACCACATATTCCTTGAAAATACTTAAAAAGCAGTCACTTTAATTCTTTCAATCATATTTTTGAAAAGACTAAGTAAAAAGAGGAAAATAAAAATTGTGACTTAATCTGTTTGCAGAATGCATGCGGGTTTTATCGCAATCGTCTGTTGCATGCTATCGCTCACACAGTGCGATCACTAGAGCCACACGAGTCTTAATTTTCTCTATCTCTTCTTTGCACCACTTAGGGCTTTAGTCGAAGATCAACAAGTCTGCCTCACTACTAGAGCCCTGGGGAGCTAGTAGTGAGCGGTCTCGATCCTAGACCTTAGACCTTTGAGCCTTAAGGATACGCACTTGCGTAGACACGGGTTTAGGGCATGTATTTTGGTATTACTACTATACTTGTTTGCATCCAAAGTATTTTTCCGTATTCTCGAAATCTCCTCTTTCCTTTAAAAGAAGAGAACAACCCACATTTTTCACGTTGTTTTGAGAGTTTTTGTTGCCGCTAGTTTCTGGTGGTGTGAGTGTGCCTTTGCACATTCTTTTCATTTTATGGACGAGAGGCGATCCATGCATCCGCCTCTTGTAACTCCTTTGATAGGTGATCCTAGACCGGTTGCATATAAGCAACCACTTAAATTCCCATCTGATTCATCTATTTCTATGGAACAATTGCAAAATTAGAATCCCGAGATTCCTTCTTCTTCTCATCAGAGGAAGATGCTGCCTTTTGATGTTCATGAGGCACTCCTGAACTAGAATCTTAGAATGCTTTAACAAAATAGACAAATTAATCTTTTAACAGAAGCCTTAAATAATTTACAAAACCTTCAAACCCGTCCTCCACCTCAACTTGAGGTAGGTTTTGATCTTCCTAATTTACTGATCCCTCGTCCAAGGCCTCTACTCAGAGACTACTTCAATCCATCTAATGCACAAGTAGAGCCTAATGTTAGATTCCTATTGGGGAAAATGATCCAGAATTAAAGCCAAACATTGTAGGTCTAATCCCACATTTTCATGGATTTGCATCTGAGGATCCATTCCAACATATTGAAGATCTTAAGAATCTATCTCAAACTCTTGGACCTCAAAATCAAAATAGGGAAATCCTACTCATGAAAATGTTCACTTTTAGCCTTAACGATAAAGCAACTTATTTGTATCGAACTATAGTAAGACCAATCTCAACTTAGGCTGAACTCAAATCTGCATTTTTAAAGAAATTCTTTCCTATTGGTCGAACAAATGCTTTAAGGCGAGCAATCACAACATTTAATCAAAATCAAGGAGAACCAATTCATGAAGCGTGGGAATGCTTTCATGAATTACAAAGGAAATGCCCACATCATGACATCCCTCGTTGGCAACTAATGCATATCTTCTACTATGGATTGCAAGGGGGCATTCGCAATATAGTTGATGCCTCTTGTAGAGGGAATTTTCAAAATCACAACGTAGAATCCGCTTCAGAATTATTTGAAGGGATGGCGAAAAACTCGATCAATAATGCATCTATGTCGCAATTTACGCGGGGTACGAATATAGTACATCAAAATCCGCATAAGGGCATTCACGAGATCGGTAATCCATCCAGTTCAAAGGATTTGGAAATTATTGCAGAGAAACTGGACAAAGTCGACATCAAAGCAAAGCATCTCGACGAGGTCCGAAATACGATGAAAACTCTTACACCTCTTCTTGCTACACAAAATCTCGAGCAATCACCTATTTTGCAAATTCCCACGGGTTTTTGTGAATAATCTAGATTCTAGAGATCCAACTTCCTTGGGTTTTCTATCTACTCCTGCACCAACCCAAGGAGGGACCTTTGTCCCACAATCTTTCCCAACGTTTTCCCCATCTCTTGTTTTTGTGGAAAACACGGCCTATCCTTTAGATTTAAATGCCATTTAGGGATATGCACCAAGATCAAACCCATATGCAAATTCCTATAATCTTGGATGACGTAATCACCCCAATTTCTCATGGTCTGACCATTCACAAAGACCATCATATCCGACTCTGACCAGGCAAAACCTGCCTACATTGCCGTTTTAGCAACATAATGTGAGGCCATTTTACGTGAGTTTACAAAACCCCGTAGGGCCAAATAGAGATTCACACCTTGACCAGATTTTGAGAGCTGTGACTGAGAGTCAGTGACAAAATGCTGAGGCTCCTGTTGAAGTCCAGCGGCAATGTTCGGCAGAGTTGGCTGACCTTAGGGGCCAAATCACATAGTTAGCTGAATCTTGTCAGCTAGGGGCCCTTCCATCCCAGCCAATTCCAAACCCTAGGAATATCCAGCAGAGACAACACCCGGGAGTGAAAAATCTGAATCAAGGACATGTCCATCTCCTTAATCAATTACCCCTGAATCCAAATCTAAATAAAAATCCAAATCCACCCTCTGCTAATCATGATTTTGAGTATCTTAATCAACTGCAATCATTTTCAAATTGACCTTTAATCTCTAATTCATCTTTCCAAAATCAACAAGCATCTTCATCCTCATCAGCTTCCTCTTCTCATGTGGGTATTAACTCCGTTACAACTTGCCATGGAACTTTCACTAGGGATCCAGTCTATCCAAGGAACCTATCCCATGACCCTAGTACATCTAGAATGACCCTTGTTTCTACACCTGAAAGAGGTGCAAAACTCGATCCCGCAATTCTCGTTAATTTGCGAGATCCGAGAAATACCTTAGTAGAATAGGAAATCCACGCCCCATTCCCTGAAGCTTTGAAGAAGACTAGGAAACAAAAACAACCTGTTACATTAGTTGAAGATTTAATTAAAATTTTTGAGCAGGTACACATTAATATCCCACTCGTAGATCTATCAAACACATTCTGACTTACATGAGATTTCTGAAGGAGTTGCATAATTCTAAGTGTAAGTCGAAGAAAGGGAGAACTGTGGTACTTTCAGAGCATGTGAGCTCTATAATTTCAAGTACGCTTCCTTTGAAAAAGAAAGACCCAGGATCTCCATTTATTTCCTATATAACTCAAGGTCAGTGTTTTGATAGAGTCCTCCTAGATTTAGGAGCATCTATTAACCTCATTCCTTTATCTTTGGTAAAACATTTCAACATAGAAAACTTTAAGTCTACCAATGTGGCTTTACAATTAGCTGATAGATCTATTAAGTCACCTAAAGCAATGTTGGAGGATGTAATTGTAAGAGTTTGGGATTTTTATTTCCCAGTAGATTTTATTGTCCTTGATATGGAAGTACTCGAACACATTAAAGATACCCCAATTATCTTAGGGAGACCCTTTTTGGCTACTGCAAAGGCCAACATTGATTGTGAACTTGGAAAGATTGAATTGAAATTTGGGGAGAAGACAATTAAGTTAGATATATTAAGAGCTTCTAGTGGATTGGATAGTGATTGGATTGAGGAAATAAAATCTATTGCAGCTTTTGAGGATGACATTAGTTCCTTAGAACTAGAGAGCACACCTTTTGATATCCCATACCCTCAAAGTAATGAAATCCTTTATTAGAATCTTTACTCAAACCTGAATCTGAATCTTATGAATCATCTAACTCACTTCTCGCAATCGAAAATCCCACCTTAAATCTTACTGTGGATTCTACTCCTATACTAGAATTGAAACCATTGCCTAAAAATCTTAAATATGTCTATCTAGAATTTGATCAAACATATCCTGTAATTATCAACTCTCATCTTTCTGAATCACAAGAATCAAAATTGATCAAGGTTCTTTGAGATCACAAGAAGGTAATTGGGTGGACTCTCCATGATCACATCGGGATTTGCCCTAATTTTTGTACTCATCGCATCTATATTGAAGATGGGGCACGACCTTCAAGAGAAGCTTAAAGATGTCTAAATTTTAATTTAAAGGAGGTTGTTAAGAAAGAAATAATCAAATGGCTAGATGCTGACATTATCTATCCCATATCTGATAGCCCTTGGGTGAGTCCAATTCAAGTGGTACCTAAAAAGGTAGGACTCACCATAATCAAGACTGAATATGAAGAAACCATTCCCACACGAATTGCAAATTCTTGGCGTGTTTGTATTGATTATCGTAAGCTGAATACTGTTACAAAGAAGGACCATTTTCCTTTGCCATTCATTGATCAAATCCTTGAGAGATTAGTTGGTAATAGGTTCTTCTACTTTTTAGATGGTTACTCTAGATATAATCAAGTAGCATTTTATCCCGAAGATAAAGAGAAAATGACTTTCACCTGCCCCTTCGAAACTTTTGCTTTCTGAAGAATGCCATTTGGGCTTTGCAACGCACCCACAACTTTTCAGCGTTGCATGTTAGCCATTTTTACCAAAATGGTGGGTGAATTTACGGAGGTTTTTATAGATGATTTTTCAGTCTTCGGGGAAACATTTGATATTTTCCTGGATAATTTGTCAAAGGTTCTTAAGAGATGTATTGAAGTAAACCTTGTCCTCAGTTGGGAGAAGAGCCATTTTATTATTCCAGAGGGCATCGTACTTTGCCACCTCATGTTTGAGTGAGGTATCCAAGTAGATCGAGCTAAGAACAATCAAATTACAAATCTTCCAATTCCTAACTCGATCAAAGGCATTAAATCATTTCTTGGGCATGTGGGATTTTATAGGAGATTTATACTTGATTTTTCAAAAATTGCCCGACCACTCACAAACCTCCTCACAAAGGATGCTACTTTTGAGATGAGTAAGGAGTGTATTTCATCATTTGAAACATTGAGAAACAAAGTTACATAGGCTTCGATCTTGCAACCACCTAGTTGGGATTTACCATTTGAGATACTGTGCAATGCATCAGATTATGAAATAGGAGCTATTTTGGGACAGAAAATTGAGAAGAATCTAATAGTAATTTACTATGCTAGTAAAACTTTTAATGAGACACAAAGGAATTACATAGTTACAGAGAAGGAATTACTAACAATAGTATTTAGATTAGAAAAGTTCAGATCTTATATACTCGGATCTTGAATCATTGTGTACTCTGATCACTCAGCTATTCGACACCTATCCAAAAAGGACACGAACCTAGGTTGATCAGATGGATCTTGCTTCTGTAAGAATTTGACCTAGAAATTCATGACAAGGAAGGTAGAAAGAATGTTGTTGCCGACCATCTTTCCCTCCTTCCTTCTGATACTATTGAATCATCTCCTCCGATTACTGAACACTTTCCTGATGAACATCTTTTAACTCTATCCTCAGATCTTCCTTGGTATGCAGATATTGTTAATTATTTAGCTACACATCAATTCCTGCCAGATTGCGACGGGAATCGCAAATCACAACTCAAAGCAAAAGCGAAATACTATTTCTTGGAAGATCCGTATCTTTTTCGACTTTGTAATGATCAAATCATCAAGCATTGTGTCACTTCCTTTGAGATTGATTCTATCCTCTCTTTTTATCATGACCAGGCCTGTGGTGGTTATTTTTCTGGTCGAAAGACCTCTGCAAAAATTATGCAATGCGGGTTTTATTGGCCCACTTTATTTGCTGATTCACAGACATATTATAAGGCATGTAGTTGCTGCCAAACTCTTGGTGGCATGTCACAAAAAGACACGATCCTCTAAACCTAGTTTTGGTCTGTGAAATCTTTGATATTTGGGGCATAGACTTTACGGGTCTGTATCCATCCTCTTTTGGCTTCGAATAAATTTTACTTGATGTTGATTATGTTTCCTGTTGGATTGAAGCCATACCCACATGCACAAACGATCATTGAGTTATCATTCCTTTTATATAGAGTCATTACCGCTCATTTTGGGGTACCTCGTGCCAGTATTTCTGACAGTGGTTCCCATTTTATTAATGCCTAGTTTAGAACTTTACTTAGAAAAAATGGGGTTACACATCGTATTTCTACACCTTATCATCCCCAGACTAATGGGAAAACTAAGGTCTATAATCAGGAGATCAAAAAGATCCTTCAAATGACAATCCGACCCTATAGGAAGGATTTGTCTTCTCGTTTAGATGAGGCTTTGCGGGCTTATAGGACTACCCACAAAACACCAATAGGCATGTCACCATATAGACTTGTTTACGGGAAACCCTGTCATCTCCCTATAGAAATTGAACACAAGGCCTATTGGGCAATTAAAGCCTGTAATTTTGACCTCACAAAGGCTGGTGAACATCGTAGGTTGCAGCTTAGCGAACTTGAGGAATTGCGTCATGATTCCTATGATAGTTTGAAGCTGTATAAGGAAAAACTTAAAGCCTTCCATGATAGATATATTTCCCGCAAATCCTTTACACCTGGTCAGAAGGTGTTGCTTTTTGATGCCTATTTGAAGCTCTTCCCTGGGAAACTTAGGTCTAAATGGCAAGGGCCATTTATTGTTGTTAGAGTCCTCGACAACGGAGCTGTCGAAATCACTGAACCCAACAAGGATCAACCCTTCAAAGTTAATGGTCAACGTTTAAAACCTTTCCTGGAATCACATCCTTTGGGTCTTGTTGGAGAATGTTACACGCTCCATTAGGGTTTACGCCTAGCTAAAGGCATAAAACTTAGCAATTTTGTACATAGTTGTTTCCTGCTTTTTACACTTTTATTTTCCCCATACACTTCTCTAATTTTTCACTTCATTTTATACTCGTTACCTTCATTTAGTGAGACTGACCACTCTGACCTTTGGTTAGACTTGAAATCATCTGCATAGAGATCTGTGATCCCTTCTATCCGACTCCTTCCATCACCCCATACTAAATGAAGTGTAATATCTTTCCACCCTTCTTACAATGAAGACATTGTAAAATCTTGGCTTGGGGGGTGTGAATTGAAATTTTTACTTCAAGTGTATGTGTATGTGTAGAGAAAAGATAAAAAAACACATAAAAATTAAATATCCACGAAATTAAAACAAATAGAAATACCAAAAATTATAAAAATTTTAAAATAAAAAATATCATAAAAATTTGAAAAAATTTGAAAAAATTCATAAAAATTAGAAAATCTTATAAACATAAGAATAAAAATATATAAATACAAAAATTTAAAAATTTAAAATTTAAAAAATAATAAAAGGGCATTTTCATCTAGAATAAAGAAGAAAAGAAAAAAAAATATATATAAGTTAAGAGCTTAAGTTTTATTTTAGGTCAGAAACTAAAAATATATATTAAGAATACATGTAGAGTATATGAGAGAATTAAATTCTTATTTAGATTTTTACTTATAACATTTTGTAGAAACACACTTTTGCTTTCAAAATTTTTAAAACAAGATTTTATTTGAATTAGAATCTTGAAATGTTTAAGCTTTGTTTTTCTATTTTTACCCTAAAATTAAGAAACTAAGGTGTATTAAGTTTTAAACTTAAGTTTTTGAATTAAATTGTAACTTTTTAATCAATTAGATTAAGTAATCATTTTCCTTTTCGAGTATTTGATTTTATCATAAAGTTAAGTAAAACGCCAGATATTTAGAGTTAATTAAGTAGAGAGTTAGTAGAATTTTAGTCTACAAGTCTTTCAGGCTAAAGGACATTTGACTAGACTAGGCAATTTTTGTCTCGATAGATCCTATAGGAGGAAACTAAAAATTTAAAGAACCTGAGAGTGAATGGCTTTGTTGTCCAAGCTCTGGTTTGAGAGCTAAGTAACCTAAACATCTAAAATTCACACACATAGAATTGTCATGTTGGCATCTGAGATCGAGAAAACACAGAGGTTAAGAGATCGATTCTGAACCCTCTTTAGTACAAGGATTTCTGCGGGGCGGTTCTTGAAAGGGTGAAGGATGTGCCACTCACCTAGAAAAAGGATTTGGAGAATAAAGTTAGCAAGAAAAATGGGAAAGGGGAGAAAAAGTAAAAAAATAATAAAACACCCTACAGTTAAGTACCTTGTTACAAATGGGTACTTATGTAGTTTTTCCACATAAAAATAAAGCATCTCGGTATAAATAGATGCTACCCTTCCTTCCATCAAATAAAAGAACACCTCGCTACATATGGGTGTTCTAACCTATAGAAAAAGTTGAAAAAAATATGGAGATAAAAAAATTAGGAATAAGAGATCTAGTGGTCCACCGGGGAGATATACACAAAAAGTGTTGACCTCGAGATAGAAAATTGGTGAGGAGAAAGCAACCAAACCTGAGTAAGGCCAAGCCAAAGGCTTGAATTGGAATAATCTGGATTGGAAACTGATGTCTTAAGATTTGGATTTTTGCAAATTTTGATGCCTTTAGGACAACTCTCTTCACAAAGCACGGATGCTTTAAAATCATAGCTACTGAACCTTGGTATTGGGCAATGAAGCCTAAGAAATTAGGTTTTGAGGATTTGCAGGTGAGACCTAAAGGAGAAGAATTGACAAAATCCTAGGTCTAGAAGTTGTCGTTAGTGTTGTAGGCTAGTAGATTAGAGTTTTACTACTCTAAGTTTAATTAGTGATGAATATCTGGTTAATTTGCTTAAACTTAGATTGATAAAAATCAAATATCATAAACAAAGATTAACTTAAGTCTATTGAATTTTTGAGTTAAAATTTAATTTCCAACTCTTAGGTTTTGTTTTCTTAAAACACTTTGAATTCTAAGTTTTTAAGGGTTAAGAATGGTTACAAAGAATAAGAGATTTTTGAGATTCTAATTTCTAATAAAATTTTTGTTAGCAACACTATTTTTAATAAAGTGTGTTTTGAAAATGTTGTGAGTTTAAGTCTAAGTAAGAAAATTTTCACAGAATGCTCTGTATATTCATTATCTATATTAAATCTAAAAAAATTCTCTGACCTAAGGTTTCCTCTACTTGGTTCTTATTTATATTAATTTAAACCCAAGTGCTTTAAATCATCATATTCTTAGTTAATTTTGCTAGGGACTAGCAAAACTTTGGCTTGGCGGTATGATGAGAAGCTCATCATGGTCTCTAATTACCCCTAATTAACTAGTCTTCCTAGTTAATTAGCTCGAAATATGTGAATATATGGGTTAATTATTAAATAAGGGATAAATAGTAAAGGACCTTAAAATAAGTTTAAAATGGTATATTATCATCTAATTAATATTATTAACAATCTAATTAATAATTGTACTCAAAATATTATCAATTATTCATCTAATTAATGTGTTAACTAACTTAAGTATAATATATAACTAAGTATGTAATAACTTAAGTAACATTACTTAACTAAATAAATTAATCTAAAAGGGTCAAAAATGTTAATTCAAGGTCTAAATATAATAATTGTCTTATTTATAATCATATATAAAATGTTGAAAAGGATTTAAATTAAAATAAATCTTGAAAACCTAAGTTTACATTTTGGTCCTTACATTTTATTTCAATAGGGTCCTTATTTTCCACTTAGGTCCTTAAGTTTCACTGTGAATAAGTCCCTGACTTATTCTTCTTCTCTTCTTCACCCGTCTAGACGGCTCATGACTGAAGGTGCAACCACTGCCTGATCACCGCCAATCCGACGTCATCCATTCTTCTCCAAGCTCTTGGAGCTTGTGCTCACCATCCCCTTTTCATCCGCCGATCTGGATGATGCCTAAATCATATGTTAGGGTTGGAGATAAGTTCGCTGGCGTCAAAGAAGATGACAGTGGTTATTCCCCTCCTAGCCATTAATCCGTCCAGATTCCACCTCCTTCTCAGTCGCCGTCAACTATAAATATCCCTTTGCACCTTCGATTTCCACCAAGTTGGCTCCATTCCATGTTCTTCACTGAAGCTAACTTCGATAGGCTATTCTCTCTAGAACTCCAGTGAACTTCCTCTGCCTAATCCGACTTCCTCCATCCATCTTCAGTAGTTCTGGATCTCCACTGAAGTCAATCACGTCTTCTGACAAGCACTGACTAAGCACTGACTAGGAGCTCTCCTCTGCTTCACCTCACAACCGCCGCTGGAGATCCTTCGACAACCCTCTGATTTCCTCCATCATGAGCCTTCGATGAAGATCCTCTATCCCCTTCGACCAAGTAACAGTAGACTAGGTAGGTAGGTTAGTTTGCTTAGTTAAGTAGGTTAGGTAGCTGTAATGTTAGATTTAGAACTCATCTTCCTCAACTCCGACGAGCTCCTTGAGCTTGTCAGGAGTGATAATTTCATCTTTTTAAGTCACTGTCCATCTTCTTGAATCTTCCACGATCATTTCCACAGCCTTTAATTACTAATTTGATCACTAAATCGCCTAAACCACTTCCACCTCCATCGACTATTTTTGTTGTCCATGGTAGCAGTAGTTGAGTTATTTTCCACCTTCATCAGATCCTCCATCACCTATTCATCTCCTAATGATCCTAATCATCACTTTAATTCGAGTAAATACCACATATAACCTAAATGCCCAATTTTAATTAAGCTCATCAGCTCGCTGTCAATGGCTGCTCAGGAGTAGTTGAAATCATTAATTAACTATATATTTATGATCGCAATCATCTGTTGACTTGTTTTATCCACTCAATTGAGTGGGAAAACAAGTCCTGAGCTTAATCCAACTCAGACTTTATAAACATTGAATTCACTGTTAAATCTTTATTTTAATGATCAATTGAAGGAACTAACTTGTTCTTGAGGTTCCTTGTGACCTCAGGAACCTTTTGAAATCTTTAATGGCACAATTCCACATTCTGTGTACAAATTCATCTTTTTCTGGACTCACCAGAGCTTTGACAAGCTCCAGCGAGTCAAAACTAGTTCTTCAACCTATTGAACAGAGTGAGAAGCTCCAGATCAATGAATTGAGGCTCACTGATTATGTTGAGATAGTTTATTTGAGATTTGAATGTCTGGAGCTTGTGATAGATCTTCATCTTTTCCAACTCCGGCAGAGTTGGAGAAGTCTGACAGTTAGTTTTAAGATCCATTTAATAGGACTAGAAGCTTCAGTGCTGTGCACTGAATTCATTTCTATGCTTAAACCATTGTAACAACCCTTAGGTTGTTTTGACGAACAAACTACTTTAGAAACTCAGGCGACGATCTTAAAACCCTAGGAACTTCAATTAAATTACCTATTTAAGGGTTTGAGCATGTTTCCGAGACTGAAGGGATGTTGTTTAAAGTGTTAATTCCCTGAGAAAAGATTTAAATTAGAAAGTCAAAATTCGAGGCTTAGCAGTCAAACATGAGTCTGAATCTTGAGTTTTGGATTCAATCTGACGAATTGATGAGTTCAAGTTGTTTCTGAGAAGTTTATGAATGATTTATAAAAGATTTGGATGAGCTCTGGTGGTTTATTAAGTAGAATTCGATTTCTGTCAATTTGGGTTGTTTTTGAACCCAAACTGATGACAGTGGATTTTAGATGAGTTTTGGATGTAAACTTTGACCAGATGGATTGGTAACAACCTTTATAAGTTTTTTTAATCAATTAAACAGGTTTTTAGTTGTCTGTTAGGACTTTTCAAAGTCTGAATCACAGTCATGAAGCTTCTAGAGAAGCTTTGAGCTCCTGCGCAGTTCCTGAAGCTCCTTAGAGCTTAATATCCACACCAATAGCTGCAAAATTCACCTCCTAACCTATTTAGAACTTCAACTGGAAGTTAAAGTCCAGTCTGTGGACTTAGAGTTAAGAAATTTACTTTCCAGGCCATTATAGGTGTACAAAGAATAGTATTTTCGCCCTTCAAATCGAAGAGCATAACTTCCCCTTTGAATCAAATTGACACTTCAATCCTGTAGAGGAACTCAAGAGCTTTCCATCAAGCTTTTCTTTGCTTGGAATGGAGCTCTGAGATATTGGGAATCGACGTTTGAAGTTTGGTTTGGGAGGGGATAAGTTAGTCCCACCTTGGGTAGATGTGAACAGCCACTTGGGAGTAAAATGATTTTGTTGTATAGCCACTTCAATCGACAAGCGCATGGTGCAAATGAACCAAGGAGCATGTGTGTGTGTGTGTGGGTGCATATGTGCTTGCGAGTGTGTGCGCTTGTGGGCGTGCGAGTGTGGGCCCTGGGACGACATGAGCGAGGCCTGGGAGGCCATGAGTCGATTTGGCTCGAAACTTTGAACCGAAAATAAACCGAACTAAATGAACCAGGCTTGGACCTAGTAGGGTCAGGTCCCACCCTGAGAGGGGTGCTGTGTATCTTCGAATGGTCCAAGTCGCCAATAAATAAACCTAATGTTTGGTTGAAGAGAAAAGAAACCCTGTCCGGTTCATAAAAGAAAGAAGGCTCAGAAGGAAGGAATGCTAAGGAATAATGCTAAAGGAAGGTTGCTAAGGAAAGGCTAAGGAAAAATGCCAAGGTAAGAACAAGAAGAAGGAGCAAAGCAAGGGAAGAGAAAGGAGAAGGAAGATAGGAAGAATTCGTAGAAGGAAGAGAAGGCTGAATAGGCACTAAAGAGACAAGGTAGAAAAGAAAGAAAAGAGGAAGAAGAGAAGAGCTCGAGAAAAATAAGTGAAAGAATTAAGAGAAAAATAAGGAAAAGATTACGAGAAGATTAAAATATAAGTAAAAGAAAAGAAAAAGAAAGAGAAATGGTAAAAGAAGAAAAAGGGAGAGAGGCTAAAGATGCAAAGAGAAGAAAAGAAATGGTTTAATTTCTTGCATTATTTTTAATTCCCTTTTGAGTTTAATTTTGTAATAAGGCATATTTGAATTAGAAACTTTCTATTGCCTTGATATCTTTGAAATAAATAGAAATTACATGTTTACTTGCTATTAAAGAAGATCATTTGTGTGAATATGTTTTCTTATGGAATTTTGCATATTTCTTAAATTTAAAATCATTAGGCAAAGTTCATGTTGTTAAAATTAACTTAATTATACCTTCTATGAGTAACTTAGATTGATTGGTGAATTTTGAATAAGCTATATCTCCCAGTGAAGGACCTGGACTCATCCAGTTAAAAAAAAATAAAATCTAAAATGTTAGGTTAACTTGACCCTATACTGCTCAATCGACACAAATTCGAGTTAACCTAAGTTACTTTCTTCTACACATAATTAAGCACAATTAACTTAATTAACTGTGTTGAGGAGAGGACGCATCACTTATCAACCCACCCTCTGATTTGGGGGGATTTTTAGTCTAAGCATCTACACACATTTTGCACTGACTCACTCATCGACATTTCTAATGGAAATTGGGTAGCTAATGAACCTTTTAGGGTAGTATGGCTGGCAAGTTGTTTAGGTAATAGCCTATTGGCCGGTTGTTCAGAGCCCAACCATAGGATCATTCTCTATTACCACTGCCCTTAGGTAAATCTTAGACCAGGAAAGCCACCTACCAGAAAAAAAGAAGAAAAAAAAGAAAAAAAGGAAATATGAAAATGGAAAAGCAGAAAAAAAAGAAATAAGCCACACTTCATCGCATGAGTATGGCTGGCAAGTTGTCGTGGGTAACTGTCCATTGGCCAGTTGTCCAAATCCCAGCTCATAAAATGCACAAGAATTCCAAACACTTAAGGAAGAAGCGGGGAAGTAGCATAATCCAGGAAGATATACACTAGGTTCGCCTTTGTGTTGACCCTACAAAAATAAAAAAAGTAGGGAGAAAGCTTCCGATCAGATAGATACGCTTTTGGGCAACATTTTCTCTTTCGGGTCACCTAGGGCCATAGAGACTCGAAGTCAATTTTAATTATCGTTGAGTGAGTCTATCACTTTCACAACAAGATGCTTTGTACTAAGAGTCCTTTTCGAATCTTGGGTGGGTTGGATAGCCGTAAAAAGTTACCCTGAAATCCTCAACACCAAAAATCCAAAATAATTAGAAAAGATGAAAATAAAAAAAAAATGTATTTGCTTCTATATATAATAAGGTGAGGACTTAGGCGGTCTGCATTTTGGCAGGCACACGGGCATTGTTGAGTATTTGCGGGTTAGATTCTTAGAAGAAATTTAATCAATTCCTAATTTTAGTTGTGAATAGCATTTAGGATAAACCGTGCTAGGGACTAGAATGGGGTGGGTGATTAGCCCATATTTGTGGGCTATGTAAGTAGTTAAGTGCACGTCAGCCTCGCCCACCTCCAATGTGTACCTCACCATTGGCCATCACCTTCCATCCACGTGCAAGCCAATTGAAGGCAATCCCCTGTTTTGCCTTCCATTTTTTTTTACATTGATTGCCATTGAGAGATGTTAGAATTTAGGATATTAATATTATAATGCTACTATTTTATGAAGAGAACCCCCTCCTTCCTTTAATTACTTTATCAGCATAAGTGAGCTTTATTAGCCTAATTTGAAAGGGGTTCCAACTTTGTCTTCATGTAAAAACTTTTACGAATATTTATTTTCAATGATTACAAGTTTTAAGAAGCCATTGCCTCCCTGTGGACATGACCCACTTCTTCGTGAGTGGTTTATTTAATTAGTTTTGATTTGCGTTATTCACCACTCGATTTCTAAACTGTAATGATCTTGATTTACATTTTCTAAAACTAAAATAACGCATTCAGTGGGCATGGGGGTATGATGAATCTACAATTATCAGTGTTAATATTAGAGTCAATTTTGAGGGTATTTGTGCAATAATGACATTATAATTGCTATGGGAGTATTGCATGCATATTGCATGGTCTTTAGATTTAAGTTGCTTAAAATCAATGTTTAACGACCTTGTGAACAAGTCCATATTGAAACAAGTCTCAGATGAGCAATCAGACTGTATAGTTGGATACAGATCAATGAACGGAGTCCAACGGACTCAAAATCACCTCGATCCGACCTCTATAGCTCCCACAACAAGCCCGAGAAGTTTTGGCCATTGATCTACATCAATTGCCCCAAATGCGAAACATGGCACCCGCTTCTTCTCTCCATCGTGCTCCAGCTGATCCTTCATCGTGCATTCACCACTATGCGATCATCATCTGATGGTCGCCACCACTCTAGCACCTCATCGTCTTTGTGACCAATCGCACTCGCAACATGGTGGGCGAGCGAGCCACTCGTAAGTAAGCAGTAAGGGATCGAATCTCGCCACACCCTCCACGGTGTGCCGATTGAAATTGGATCATTCGATCACAATTGAGAGGGCAAGAAAAGGGCACGTTGAACACCATCTAGCCCTCCATGCGAAACGTGCACGATCACGTGCTCGAGCACGCCCAATCCAATGTCCACGAGGTGCAATACGAGGTAGCGGGTGACATGCAATCCTAGCCGTCTGATCAAGGATCGGATGGCTTAAGCAATGCGCACACATATCGCATAGATGGCAGCTGTGTGTGCGTTGAAGGTGCGAGGATGGGGACTAGGGCAACGCTTGCAAAGGGTCTATAGTGATGTTTTGAATGTCTCCATTGACATAAGGATGAATGTTAGCCCTCTCCTCAACTATAAAAAGATACCTACCCCTCCCATTTGTGCCTATGATCTACCCAAGAGTATCCACCACCTCCAAATAGCTCCAAGAATGACCTTGAAGCCACCGAGCCGCCGACGGAAGCTCCTCCACCGCCATGGTTGCCTCAACGTCATCTTCTTCCTTGTTCTTAGTTTTAATTTCTTTGATAGTAATAGTTTATTTCTTTCATTCAAGCATTCATATACATTTTTGCTGATGACAACATTTGGACAATTACTAGAATATATTTTTGATATCTTGTTCTTATCATCTCCTGAGCACGGACTTCTAACTCTATTTTCCTTCTCTCTCTCTCTCCCTATCTCTCTCTCTTTCTCTATTCATTTTGCAAGTAAACAATTAGACATATTTTTTTGACATGAAAATGATTAGCGAATTCAATACTTTGCCTCCCTGTGTTTGACACTCAGACTCATGTCCGATTCTTCTATTGAAATTAATGTCGTAAAACATGCTACAGCGAGCGATTTACATAAACACTTTGCACGACAGTCAATGGTTACGCTTGCGAATTGGTGTTCCATCTCGCCACTTCTCTCTCGATTGCTGATGCGAAGATCTTTAGAAGATGAAGCTGCTTCGAATGGACATTGTATCAACATGGATGGTAGTTGAAGAGGGGCGATCAAAGGTAGTGAGTCAACAGTGGTAGGTGAAGGTCTAGTGAACACTAAAAAACACAAATATGGGCCTATCCCCCCAATTAGAACACTTACTAGGATTGCCATGAGGCAAGGATTTCAACGGTAGTGTTCTCATGGTGTTTGGGGGTGTATGTCTATCGGACGAAGTCGCAGATGAAGACAGGAAGGTGGGTTGGTCGAGGGCATCGTGGGGTGGGTGAAAGCCAAACTTGGTAGAGGGCTTTTGAGAGTGGAGGTAAGGTGGAAGTTTTGGGAGTCTTCATGCATGAGTTGGTGACTTGTAGTGGTTGCACGGCTTGGCTGAAGCTATGTCAGCATTGGGGAAGATGAAGGGGAAGAGTATGGTATGTCAGTTGAATTAGGAGGAGAAGGAGCTAAGAAAGGTCTAGAGAGCGAGAGGGAGAGATTGAGATAGTTATGGATGAAGGGGAAGGGAAATCCACGCTGGCTTTGATTGGTCGACATTGCAGGAGATGAAGGCTCAAGTGATGAGGACAGCGAGGAGGAGAGAGGTAGGCGACGCTAGCTGGTGTACACTAGATGCGAACAAGAGTTGGAAGGAAGGAGGACCTCTCAATTTGGTTGTTGAGAGGCTGGAAGAAGCTTAGCATGGGGGTCGCCAAAGTCGTGGTTGGAGCTGGCCAGAGGAAGAAGGGAGAAGATTTTGGGGCTAAACCAGACTAAGGATGTTGGAACCTAGAGGAACCTTTATAGAGCTAAAATCTGGGCCCAAAATTAGGGAAGGAACCTGAATGAGTCATGATTTTAGGGGATTTAGGATCCCTAAAATCTTGATCTCTCTAGGGATCATGATTTCAATTTAGGTCTTGAACTCGAGTACAAATGGAATGGGACATTCTAACGATCATCTCCTTCAATTTTGGGCGAGTTTGATTGAGAAATCAAGGCAGTTTCCAAGTTTGAAGGTCGGTGGGTCGTGGAAAGATCCTGTTCAGACCGTTAATGGTGACAGGGGGCTCTTTATGAAAGAGATGAGAAAATAGGGACCCATTTGGATGAAAATTTGAAATCTAAGCACTTGGATGTGAGAAATAGAGGTTTCAGGAATTGAAGTGCAAACTTGGTCAAGATGGACTCTGATTGGGCCTTAATTTTAGTGTTAAACTAATTTGGACCAAAGGAATCCAATTGTGAAATTAGATTTGAGTTTTGGTCATGTTTGACTGGGAAATTTGCTCAGAAACCCATATTAGGGCAAAATCCTGTTTGAAACTCTGTCATAGGTCAAAATGGATTCCAATGGTCAAACCAGTGGTTATAAACCTCTTATAATATTATTCTATGAATTTTAGGAGGTTTAATTTCTTGACTAGAACCTCATTAATTCAAGTGGCACTGATAATTAGGGTTTTGTCTACTGTTTGGATTTTTGAAATGTGTGAAACCCTATTTCATCTCTGTTGACCCACTTTTTAGGCTTTAGTGCTCATTTAACTTTTAATTAACCCCTGGATAACCCCATGGTCATTTTGCATTCATTATGTGATGCTAAAATAGTAGATTTAACCTTATTTTATTATTTTCTCCACAAAACAAGTCTGAATAGAATTACTATCCTTAGGTTATCATTTAAAAGCATTTGCCACTTGATTTCAAATAATTCAAGCTAGTTATGGTGAATGATGATGTTACCATCAGATATGAAGGAAAATAAAGAGGCATTGAGCTTAGTTTGAAACCAGAAAAATGCGTGAGTGTTAAATAAATGTGGATATTAATTCTTGTTGTAAAATAATATTTTTGCTATAATTTTCCTTCTATAATTCATTGTCAATCATTTCCTTTTGCTTAAGGGATTATTTCTTGTTATTCTTTGTACATTTTGATGCAATTATCCATGTTGTTAACAAATTATAGTAATTAATAGGAAATTAAACTATTAATTAAGTAATCTATTAGTGTAGTAATTTATATTACAGAGTAATATAAGCTATATTAGTTAAGTAATAGTATTATTAGTATAATCTAAGTATTATAACTTAAGTAGTAAGATAAATAAGTAGCACCTAAGATGGTAATTAAGTAGTGCAATATGTATGAAGCTAAGTAATTAAAACTTACATATCTTAAGTATATATAGTATGTAGTAATTAGTAATTATGCTTTATATTAAGTATATGAGTTATGTATATTAGATTAGTCAATTTAACTAATTAATAATAATGATTAGTTTAGAATAAATGGTGAAATATTAAGCTAATTAAGCCTTCTTGTGAATGACCTAGACTCAACTAATTAAAAGTATTCCTATAAAATGTTAGGTTATCTTGTGCTCTATATTATAATTAACAATGACAAATTAATTAAGCAAGGTAGCTTAAGCATCATTTTTAGTGCCATTGTGATAAACACCAGTTTATAATCATTCTTATGCCTTAAAACTAATGCAGCTCTTAGGGTTTTGACATCTCACATTGGTTTTTAGACTGCATTTAGGTATCATATAAGATAGGCATGCATTGCATATTTTTTGTATTTTTGACACACTTGCTTGAGTGTTAGGGATGAACAGATAGCCAAATCCCTAAAACTCTAACACTCAGGATGGCAGTAGATGGAAGAGAAGCTTATTCTAGTTGTGCCCTAGCTGAAACCAGTTCATCATGGCTAGATTCCAACTCAAATAGGTTGGGTTTAGCTCTCTTTTGCTCCATTCAGCTCATCTTAGCTGGATGGTAGCTTAGGGTAGCTTAACTCAGCTTAACTCAACTCTGATCCAGCTCAATCTAGTTGAGTCTAGCTTATCCCAGCTCCACTTAATTCACTGGGAGCTCAAGCTAGCTTGACTTAGTTGAATTGAGTTTACTTCAACTCCAGTCCAGCTCTCCCTAGGTCCACTCAGCTCACGATAGCTAAACTCCTTCTAAATTAGCTACTACTTGTCAACTTATTAGCTAAGCTAGCTCAAGATTTCTCAAGAGAAGTAGGTCTAACTCAACTCAGCTCTAGGTAAGTTGAGATCAACTCAACTTATCTCTACTACTCAAGCTTAGTTGCTAGTAGAAGAATTGGCTAGCTAAGCTAAGTAGCTGAGCTCCTAAGATGACCTTTTTAGCAATTGTCAGCAACTGCAAGCTTCAGAGGAGCTCAAAGTTACCTCTCCTCAGCAAAACCCTAGCTCCTCCCTCCAACCATCAACTAGCTAAGCTAGCCTAGATAGCCTAGCTTATCTCTACCGAAGTCCTCCTCCATGGCTACAAACCTTAACGCTAAACTCTACCCTAAGCTAGCTCCACATTAACTCTACTCAAACATAAGCTTCCTCGACTCTAACTTGGTGCCAACACACCCACACCCCTTCACACCACCCCCACCACCAAAAGCCACCAAAAACCCACTCCAACCACCTCCTATAACTTCTCTTAATTGGCGCCAAACGCTCCCTCCAAAAACCCCTTCATCCCAACCATACACCTAACCCTAGAGCTATCCACACCATCCACCTCACCCCCTTCTAGAACCTTTGTTTTGGCACCAAACCTAAGGGACACAACCACCCTTGGACAACCATAACCACCACCTTGGGTGCTCTTTGGGTTGGCACCAAAACACCTTAACCTTAGTATCCTTTAACCACCCTTTAACTCCACCCTAGCTATCCCCATCAATGCTCCCTTTAACCACATCAAATATGGCGCCAACCTCAGTTTAACTGCAGCTACTCACACCTCTCTACTTGGCACCAACACTCAACCACCATCCATCACCTAACTACCACCAAACCTACCCATCTCAACTATCTCTAAAGCCTCAATGCCACCTTAACCCTACCATTGCCAAGTTGGTGCCAACATGTAGACTTAACCACCATGGGGGATGGTCACCAAGGAGCCTTAACTACACATCCCTATGCCCCTTCAATTGGTGCCAAGAAACCTTGGCCCTTAGATCCCTAACTATCCATCTAGAATCCATCCCAGCCACCAATCATCCACGCCACTTAACCCTATCACCTTTGTTACATATACCCCATCTAACCACCACTAAAATGAAATCCTAGCTACATTAATTCTATCATAATTTCACTTATATCCATCACCTATATTCGTCCAAGAAGAAGAAGAAGAGAGGAAGATCAAAGGAGCACACTTGCTTCCTTGGTGCATTCCCCCTCTTCCCTTCTCTCTTGTGCCCATGCCAAGGAGGACACATCAAAGGGGATTGCCAGGCATTGGAGGAGAGATAGGGTGGTCCACATCCACCATAAGGAAGAGAGTTGAGAGTGGAATTCTTCGACTCTAGGAGGAGCAAGGCACTCCCCATCTAAGGCTTGCTAGGGAGGACCACAATCAACTTGGAGGAGCATTTTAAGGAAGGAATTGGAGTCTCCTTTCTAGGCCTAAGAGCAGTTGAGCTTGGTGTACGGATTCCTTCCTTCATCATCATTACCAAGATGATTTTGTTTTAATACTTTTGTATTTTCACTTTTGTAGTAGAAGGATTGTAGTAGAAGGATTCCACTACAAGATTTTTGTAAAACAATTTTCTCCTCAATATAAGTTGCCATTATAATTTTTGTTGCACTTATTTAGTTGCTTGTGTTTCAGTTTAGTGCGTTCACACTCTCTAATTATCCTAAGTCTTCATTTACCTAGGGTGAGCTTAGAGAGAGGTTCTTCCTATCATTTAGGCTCTAGTGATTAGGCGTAGTTTCATTTCGCATATTCACTTCATATTCTCGTTATTTAAAAATCTAGAAAAATTATATATATCAAAATTCAAAAGGAAGCTGAGTTTGGATTTTCAAGTGACTACTAATTTACATTTCCTCCTCCCTTGGGATGACCCAAATACTTGCTAAGTACTCAACTTTTACAAATTTCAAAAGCAATCAATTTCACACATACGACGATAAAAACCCTAATTTACAAATCATGTGATTTTTCATATCACTTTTTGGCGTCGTTGTCAGGGAGGCACGACCTTGCATATTCTTGTTACTTTTGCTTGATACACAGATCTCATCCCCTTTACTTTCTTTTAATTCGTGTGTGCAAGTACTACAGGAAGAAGGCGGGATTTTGGAAGTAAAAGATTGAAGCTCCTTTTCTTCCCGCGAAATCAAGGTTAGTGCCTTCTCCCTTGTCACATAAAAAAATAATAAAAAATATAGAAAAGCATTAAATCAAGCTTTTAGAGTCAAAAAGATTAAAATCTTATCGGTTGGTGATGTAAACATGTTTACATTGCATAAGATGTCTATTTATGCATGTTCTTAAGCATAGAATTGCATTACATATTATAAATATTGCATAACATGCACATCTTGCATTTAGATTAGTTTCAATAAAATGGAGGTTAATTGTCTCTTTTTATGCTCAGGGACATGGCAAACTTTTTATCGGGTCCTCGAATCAAAGATCCAACCGTAGAGATGTGATCAGGGTGACGATTGGAGTTCAACGACTCCAAGATCGCCCTAATCAGACATCTATAGCATCAGATAGAGATCTGGGAACCCTAGAAGATCAAGGGAAAAGATGGTGTGAATTTACACTTCAAACGACAAATCCAACTACACGGATGCATTTGAATCGACGATCGTAGCCTAACGGCGCAAAAATCGACTCAATCCGACAACCGTGGCACCATCAACATCATCCAGAAGATGGAAAGCTAAGATGACGCCACGTGGCGCCATCTCAGCTGCCCAACCGGCCTCTGCACTCGCTGCACCCTCTCTTCTTCGTTGCTTCTCCGCCGTTGGATGCACATCCAATGGTTGTGGATGTGCATCCAACAGCTGTGGATGCATGCGCCTAAATTCATCGCCTCGACACAACCACCACTGTAGCGCAGCGGGTGAATGCGCTCGCGAGAAGGCGAGGCGTGCATTCAAATCGTGGCTAGTGGGCAAGCAGGCGCACGCGATCGAGGAGTCGCATTTGCGCAATTGCACTCACGCCGTATCGCATGCCCACGCATGACACGCCATCACACGCACGAGGTTGCGCTGAGGAGCGGGCGGAGGGCTAGTTAAGCCGTCGGATCTCACAATCAGATGGCTAAGATTCGCAGATCATGAACGTGCGTTTCACGTGCGATAGGCAAGCAGGTGCGCGCGCTCTACCCCACATCGCCCGCGATGGGCTTTAGCGATGGTTTTATCTATCACTAAAGACCCCTTATTTGATGTTTTGAAATTAAAATGACCAAATTGCCCTCATTCCTTGCAACTATAAAAGGATACCCCCTCCATACGAAATTCTCAACCCTTCCTTCTCTTCTCTCCCTCTCCAAAGCTCAAGAAAAGCTTGTCCCACACTCGAGATGCTTCTTGCGAGATAAAGTCAAATTTTCGTCCCCCTTACGGAAGCAGATCTCGTGACGACAATGACATGCTGCCCCTTTCCCATTCTTCTCGCTTCATCCTCCTTCGTCCTGCTTCATTCCTCGTCTTCTAGGTGTCGTCCCATCCGACTCATCCTCCAAGCAACTGTCGTGGAGGATATCTCTCTCCCCATTCTTTTTACTGCTTTCTAGAATAGATTTACTACTTTCTAGTGTAATCATTTTCCCGCTTTCTAGTCATAATGTTTAGTGTAACGAACAATCCTTCTGGTAATGAATTTCATGTTCATTCTATATCTCTTTTTGATTTTTGTTTGTAATATTCTCTCTTTCTCTCATTTTCTCTCTTTCTCTTCTATTATTGTAAATAGTTAGATAGTTTCTAATCAATTATTCTGCTTCATGACAAATAAAACAAATGCGTATTTTTAAACCAAACGTCTACCTCCCTGAGTTCGACCTGGGATTTCTATTCCGGTATAAATTTTATTTGTCGAACATGAATTCTTTTCTTTCAAACTACAATGATGGGTTTTTCAAAACCAAACACGTTAGCGTAGCAACTCATAGCTTCAACATTTTGGCTTCGTTGCTGGGGAGGAGACACTATTTGATTTTTTTTTCATGTTTTCCAACTTACAAATCATTTACCTAACTTTTCTCCTTTCTAATTGTGATTGCAGGTACTCTTTTGAGATGAGCAAAAGCGGTAGATTGGAGTAAAGTGCTGTTGAAGATTTTGTAAGTTATCCCCCACCTCCCACCCATTAGTTTTCATTTCACCGCATAATAACACAAACATCAATCAACCTAGGTGTTCTTATAAACTCTAGGGTTACTTTTGTTTGTTTGTTTGACACCCACACCCACCCCAACCTCAACATTTAAAAAGAAAAATTAAAAAAATTTCACAGAGATACACAACCTCATCTGATTTTCAAACTCAACCAGTAAATCGATCTTTGGAGCTGGTACACACATCCAAACACATAATTGAGTAGAAATCAGATTAGAAAATCACTTGTGTGCTTAATTAAGTGGTGCAACAGGCTAATTATTTGAGTTGATTGGGCCACACCACTTCAATTAAAATCAACTAATCAAGTAGCTATCGATTAGGTTCAACTCTTAGGGATTTACTAGGCACTCCACATTCTTTTTAAGTTTCAAATGAAAACATCTTCACCTGTGCCTTCAAAACCTGATGTGCCAACAAAACTTGTTTGAAAAAACTTAAAGTTGAACCCTAAAAGCTACTAAGCAAGATTTGGACTCTAAAATTCACCACATCAAAAGTAATCTTGCTTGAAAACCACTGGTTGTGCACGCACACACAAATCAATCAATCATTAAGGACATAACCCATATAAAGGGCCCATCACATTCCAAAGCACATTCAAACCTAGCCCTAAATAAAATAGAGTAGATGTTGGCCTTAAGGATTCGACTCGCTCTTCAGAGCCCAGAATGAGATTATTTTTTATTAGTCTATTTCTACTGTTCAATCTGATGTCTAGCAAGGGGAGTAGAATCAAATGATCGCGGCTAGGGGTTACACTAGGAACCGGAGGTGCAAGCTGAAGGAAGAACCTTCTCCCCAGTCCCTCCTTCTAACTGGTTGGATTGAACAGATAAAAGTAGATCAAATTGTTCCTTTATCTCAAGACAGGTTGTGGGAGTCTGTAGGTCTTTAGGCTAGCACACTTAAGGACAGGTTTGATTTCTTGTATTGCAAGTCACCTTTCTTCCTCCAGTTTATCATGAATCCTTCCACATATTATATGCATTCCTGCTCTTTCCCTTCTGTTTTGAATTATCCTAATGTGATGATTATCCGGACTCGTACTATAATCAGCCATCAGTTAGTTGGGGTAACTCGAATTGGGGATACAGTTCTGAACCTCCGTGTTTAGGGTCTAACCTTGAACACTTTGATTGTGATTTCTATTTTTCTCAGAGCCACATCGATTATATGTCGTCAACCTTTCATGGACAACCTAATACGATCTACAATCAAGAAGGATCACTGATTCTTACCCATCCTCTGATTACACTGCCTTTAGGTCATCACCACCTTTTGAACAATCCAAAATGACCTTTTATCTGGAAGGGTATAATGAATCTCAATTCATTAACTCCTCTGCACCCAAACCCTCCCAACCTTGAACCAAGTCATTTGGTTCAGGGTAACCAGGTTCAAGACAAGGTTCTAGCTAACTTGAGGAATATCATACAATCTTTATAAGTTCAGCCAACACCTTCCATTGAAAGATTGGAGCCCCTGATTGAAATGATCGATGATTTGAACAAGTATTTGTTGGATTGGCTCCAGGATGTTAAGGATAAGAACCCGAGTGAGTTTCTACTTGGGAAGTTAACGAAATTGAGGATGAGATTTGTGGTTGCTTTAGTTCAGTCGTGGGATGATTCCTAGGATGAACTCCCTTCAGGAGAGCCAATGTCAGAACCCGCTCAGGCACTTGTTGGGGGAGACTCGTGTTACAAGGATGACCAGATTGAATTGGAGCAACCAATTAAGGATGATATGATTTCTTCACTTGAGATCCCTAAGCCAGGGTACGAGGAAACATATGTCTCCAATGATCATAAAGTAACAAATGATTTTGGGACATACATTAATACGAATCTGGATTTCTTTGATTCTGATGGTGAAGATTCAATTTGCAAAGTCTCACGTGAGTTTACAGAATATGATTTTTGTGGGACGATTGGGCATGAGGAATCTGAAAGATCATTTGATAGCCAAATAACTGAGGGAACTGATTTTATTGGGGCTCACATTACGGATCCAGAATGGCATTTTCTGGAGGATTCAATCAAATGCCCTGATTGTCAGTTACATCCCATTGAGCTTATTGATGATTCTGTTTTTGAGATAACTAGACCTAAGTCAATTCTGATTCAGCTACATCTTTTAGACTTGGAGATTTCAGACAAGGTGATTATTATGCAAGAGGTCCTGGAATTCGACATTGTAAATGAAGAGGATAGGGGTTGGGAAATTTTGATTTGGGAAGCAAATTCCAGAGGAAATAAAAGACTGAGTGAAAGGGTTCCAATTAAGCTGAAACCATCAAACTAAGACCCTTATGACATTTGTTCTAAGGATGTTCAACCCAAGTAAATATTCATTGATTATCCTTTCGAGCTTGAATTTTCTATAACTCGACTTTTTGGTCTTGGGTTGCATCCTCATAAATCACAGGCCCGACCCCGCTTGCATACTGATTTTAGGTTTTGGGTAATTTTTATCCAAAACCTGAGATATTCTCGATTATGGGGTATGGGTCTACACCACAATCTGGTCCACATCTGTGGACATCTACTGGCAGGTGTAAGGTTTCATCTTTTTATTCTGATTTTGACTTGCACCTGTGAATTCTTTATTTCTCTTCTTTATATAGTGTGCCTAGCTGAAGGCACTAAATTCAGCACGTATACACTTCTTTTTAGTTTTTATCTCGGAGCGGACCTGACATTCACACAATTCAAGTGCTTTCTACTCTATTCCACTCTGTTTTATGCCTTTTTAATATAATAAGGACATTGCATTAGATAGGGATGGGGTGGTGGATATTCATATCTGAATTTATTTGTCAGCTCCGTAGATTTGTTTTATTTTTTCTTTTATTAAAAAAAAATTGGAATTAGGAAAGAGAACTTGGGTTTAAGAAAATTTTCAATCTTAGGAAATATTACATTATGATCTGAACACAAAGACCCTTCAGGTCTTCAGACTTAATCAGCCTGTGTATCCATTAAAATGTGAATTTGTTTTTCGAGTCCTTGCCAACCTGAATTCTATTTTAATTGGAGCAATAAGTTTGGGTGATAAGTACACGACTTATCAACCCACCCTCTGATTTGAGGGAACTTTAAGCCTAAAGCATCTACACACTATCTATGCACTGACTCGTTGTTCGACGATTTTAATGGAAATTGGGTAGCTAATGAACCTTCTAGGATGATATGGCTGACAAAGTTATCGTGGGTAACAGCCCATAGGTAGGTTGTCTAAAGCCCAGTCACTGGACCTTTCTCTTTTTGCTGCCTTTAGGTAAATCTTAGACCAGGAAGCCACCTACTTAAAAAAAGAGAAAAGAGAAAAAAAGGGAGAAAAGAAAAAAAGAGAGATAAGCCACACTTCTCCGCACGAGTATGGCTGGCAAATTGTCGGTGGTAACAGCTCATCAACCGATTGTCTAGAACCCAGCTCAATAAATGCACTGAAAATTCCCAAAACATGAAGGAAGAAGTGGAGAAGTAGAATAAGCTAGGGAGATATACACTGGATTCACCCTTGTGTTGACCTCGTAAAAATAAAAGTAGGGAGAAAGCTACTGGTTGTAAAGATACACCTTTAGGCAGAATTCTCTTTTAAAGGTCACCTAGAGGCGTAAAAATCCAAAGTCTGTTTTTATTGCCGATCAACGAGTCTATCACATTCATAATAAGATGCTTAGAACTTAGGGTTCTCATCAAATCTTGGGTGAGTTGAATGGCTGTAGAAAGCCACTCTTAAACCCTAAAACTTGAAAATCCAAAAAAATTAGAAAAGAGGAAAAAGAGAAAAAGAAATTTTTCTTTGAATAAGGCGAGGGTTCGAGGCGGTTTGCATTTTGGCAGATACTCGAGCATTGTTGTGTCTTTGAAAGTTCAGATCCTAAGTAAACATTTTCTTAATGATTGAAAATAACTCAAGCCCAAATAATCCAACCTGATTCCTTTATAAATAGCATGTAGTTTTTGCTAGGGACTAGCAAAAGATAGGCATGGGTGTGTGATGTAAACATGTTTACATTGCATAAGATGTCTATTTATGCATGTTCTTAAGCATAGAATTGCATTGCATATTATAAATATTGCATAACATGCATCATCTTGCATTTAGATTAGTTTCAATAAAATGGAGCTTAATTGTCTCCTTTTTTGTTTAGGGACAGAGCAAACATTTTATCGGGGCCTCGGATCGAAGATTCAACCGTACAGATGTGATCAAGGCAACGATTGGAGTTCAACGACTCCAAGATCGCCTTAATCAGACATTTGTAGCATCAGATAGAGATCGGGGAAACCTAGAAGATCAAGGGCCAAGATGGTGTGAATCTGGACTTCAAACGACAAATTCGACCTCATGGATGGATTCGGATCGACGATCGTAGCCTAACGGCGTAAAAATCGATTCAATCTGACAACCGTGGCACCATCTACATCATCTAGAAGATGGATGGCCAAGATGGCACCACGTGGCGCCATCTCAGCCACCCAACCGGCCGCTGCACTCGCCGTACCCTCTCTTCTTCGTCGCTTCTCCGCCATTGGATGTGCATCCAACGGCTGTGGATGCGCGAGCCTAAATTCATCTTCGCGACACAAGCTCCGCTGTAGCACAGTGGGTGAATGCGCTCGCGAGAAGCAAGGCACGCGTTCAAATCGTGGCTAGCAGGGGAGTGGGCACGATTGACCGCTCGATCGCGATCAAGTGGTTGGGCACGCGCAATTGTGCTCGCACCGTATCGCACACCCGCACGTGACGCGCCATCACAAGCGTGAGCGCATGCTGAGGAGCGGGTAGAGAGGCAAGTTAAGCCATCTGATTGCACAGATCATGAACATACGTTTCACACGCGGTAGGCGAGCGTGCTCCACCACACGTCGCACATGATGGGGCTTTAACGACGATTTTATCCATCACTAAAGACCCCTTATTTAATGTTTTGAAATTAAAATGACCAAATTGCCCTCATTCCTTGCAACTATAAAAGGAGACCCCTCCACATGAAATTCTCATCCCTTCCTTCTCTTCTCTCCCTCTTCAAAGCTCAAGAGAAGCTTGTCCCACACCTGGGATGCTTCTCGCAAGATAAAGTCAAACTTTCGTCCTCCTTTCGAAAGCGGATCCCGCAACGACAATGACGTGCTGCCTCGTTCCCATTCTTCTAGCTTCACCCTCCTTCGTCCTGCTCCGTTCCCCGTCTTCCAGGCGTCGTCCCATCCGGCTCGTCCTCGAAGCGATCGTTGAGGAGGATATCTCTCTCCCCATTCTTTTTACTACTCTCTAGAGTAGACTTACTACTTTCTAGTGTAATCATTTTCCGTCTTTCTAGTTGTAATGTTTAGTGTAACGAACAATCCTTCTGGTAATGAATTTCATGTTCATTCTACATCTCTTTTTGATTTTTTTTTGTAATATTCTCTCTCTCTCATTTTCTCTCTTTCTCTTCTATTTATTGTAAATAGTTAGATAGTTTCTAATCAATTATTCTGCTTCGTGACAAATAAAATAAACACGTATTTTTAAATCAAACGTCCGCCTCCTTGAGTTCGACATGGGATTTCTATTCCAGTATAAATTTTATTTGTTGAACACGAGTTCTTCGCTTTCAAACTACAATGACGGGTTTTTCAAAACCAAACACGTTAGCGTAGCAACCCGTAGCTTCAATAGTTGGTGATTTCTAAAATCAATTGTTTGGTTGTTTAACTTGTTTACCACCACCCTACTCAAAGTGTTGTTTAGATTTTTGGGTCTCGACTTTGTCCAAATTTTAAAAATCAATTCCCAATACCACAAGCGTCTTAAATTTGTGAAATTTCATCCAAAGGTTATAAATTAAGTCAGAAACATTTGTTCAAAATTTTAGAGAATTTAGATTTGTAGAAATTTTTTAAAAATTAGTGGACCACAGGGGGGCCATCTCCTCTAAATTCATTATTTTGTAATTGTTCGCGAATTTTAAGAATTTTTCTACTTGTCCAATTTCTGTGAAATTTAGTTTTGTGGAGTCCTTGGGAAATTATACACAACATATAGAATACAAAATTTTTTTGTGGCTGATGGTACTATTAAAAACTCTAAAATACCCACAAGTATCATCTTTGGACTTTGACACCAGTACAAAGAAAAATCCTAAGAAAAATATCAAATGAATTTCTAAAATAACAAAAAAATTTTTTTGGAATCCTTGTTTGATTTTCCTTCTAGTTGTGGTGTTGATTGCTTTGTTTGGACCACTACTTGAAAAGATTCATTGATAGTAAATTTTCTGCTTAGGGTTCAATTTAATTAGGGTTCCTTTCATTTCATTGCCCCACAATATACAAAAGAATTTCACCTTCACCAACACAACTTGATTTCCTTGTGATTGTAGAATTCAAACCTGTTTGAAAATATAATAAGAGAACCCTAAAATACATCATTAATATCAAATCCTAAAATGCAGAAAAATAACAAAAATTTATGTGACAACTTTGATTTGGTATTGGACTTACTCCATCCAATTTGCACACATTAAGAAAAGAAATAACTAGGCATCAACCTAATCAACGCCCTTCACATTCCCATGCACATTCAGGTAACCAAGACTAATTTAAACAAGTAGTCATTTGACCACTTAAGGACTTCACTAAAACTAGGCTTGATATTTGGCATTTAAGGATCATTAATCTCTCTGGATTCCCTTAGGAAATGTGGCGACAGACTTGGAGGGAAGTCAAATGATTGGTAAGGGTCTACACAAGCCTCTGGTGATTTTCCTAGAACATGCTTAGGCTCAAGCCACCTCATCGGTCTAGTCAGTTGATCTTTGGGAAGTGGGTTCACTTATTGATCCCTTACTTACCAGGTTCCCAATTCTTAGGTTTCTTTAAGGAGTTAACCTTAAGGCAGACTTAGGCTTGTTTGCTTGTTTTGCACACTCCTCATCTCTTCTCTTATCTCCCCTCCTCGTCTTCCAAGTGCATGCACAGGTGAAGGTCCTAGAACCCACATCTCAAGGGACTAATTGATTTCGCCCCATGCACCAAGAGATCTTTGTTTTCTTCATCTCCATTACATCATTTCTCTTACGCAAACATGGAAAATATGGAAAATAGGTCTAGAAATTCTGCTTCTAGCCCTTCTGCTTCCACCTCTCAACTCAACCCTAACCCCAATGTTCAAAACCTATCAGCTAACCCGCATGCTAACTTTCCCATCCCTAACTTTCCAAGTTTGGAGCTACCTCAAAACTCGAAACAGCTAGAGCATTTTCAAAATCCAAATTCTAATCCCATATTCATGTTGGTCCACTAATTGGCTTAACTTCAACTTAATCAACAACAGTTAGCTAGGACAGTCATGAACCTAACCTACCAAAGATTGTGTCAGCCACTTGGGGAACCTCTTGTATCAGTTAAGGATTTTTATTATCCTTCCAATTACGAAGAGAGACCCAGGGTGGTTATACCTGAAGGAGATTTTGAAATTAAACTTTCCATCTCGAACCTAATTAAACATTCCATGGTCTTTCGAGAGAGGACCCTTTTAGCCACCTCAAGGAGCTAACTATCCTCGCTCAAACTACCTCTTCCCACAATGTGCAGGAAGAATTGTGGCTTATGAGATTTTTTCCTTTCTCATTAAAAGACAAGGCATCTTATTGGTTTAGGATGGTTGGGTGTCCTATCACCACCTGGCCACATTTAAAAAGCGCTTTTCTAAAAAGAAAATTTCTGATAGGTTGTACAAATGCTTTAAGACAATCAAATTACGACCTTTCAACAAAAATCTAGTGAACCTCTTCACAAGTCTTGCGAGAGATTTCAAGAATTAGTAATGAGTTGCCCTCACCATGAGATTCCACGATGGTAGCTAGTGCAGATCTTCTATCATTTATTAGATCAATTAAAATAATTTGTGGATGCTTCATGTGGGGGAAATTTCCTTATTAAATATGCTAACAGTGCCTAGCTTCTTTTTGAGGAAATGAGTGAAAAATCATTCAATTTGGCTTCAATGAATACTTTTGGTAGGATGACAAATCTATGACTCGGAGTTAATGAAATTGACTCGAAATCTGCATCTATTCCAGTCACATATGATGACCTACACTTGACAGCTCAACGACTAGATCATATGAAAATTAACCAGAAAAAAATGGAAGAAAAGTTGACCCAAAAACAAGTTCCTTACCCAAGTCCCCCTAACCTTCTGAGGAGAGAAAATCTGCACAATATTGGTGCTACTCCTGCTGAGTAGCAATATTCAATTAAATTTTCACAAACTTTGACTGGGAATTATGATTACATGGATCAAAATCTTCTCAACCCCACAGAAAACATCTCGACTCTACAAGAGTAATTTAGACATTCCTTCAACTCATACAATCAAAATTGGAGGAACAACCCAAACTTCTCCTAGAAAGCCCTAAATCAAGCCTGTTCCCTAAGCAAAACCAATTTGGGAATTATGGGCAAAACTGTATCAACCTATGCCATCTTAAGAGGATATAAATACCCAGGTCATGAAAACTTTGCAGGGCATGTAAAAGCAAATGATAGAATTGAACTATATGGTCAATAATCTACAAAATCAAGTCAAGGTCACTCTTAATCGTAGACCTATCAGAAATCTGCCCTCACAAACCATGTCCAACAAAAATAATCAACGAAACCAGCATTAAAGTGGGTTTCCCAATCAACCAATCTACCCAGCACCTCAGCACCCACCAGGTTTCAACCAAAACCAGGCCTCCCGACCTCCTCCCAGAAACAACCTTACTGGAAATGTAGTCACTTTGGGGAATGGGAAAAGCTACTCATGATCCCTCACCTGCTCAACAAACCCACTTTAGAAAAAAGTAGATCAACTCTTCTCCCTCTTCCTCTAACCTCATTTAGGAACCTACAACTGCAAAATAGAGCAATCCCATACCTTTCCCACAAGCCCTTCACTCCTTACGCAATAAGAAAATGAAATCCAAGCCCATTGATAAGGAATTGATGGATCCTTTCGGGAAAGTAGAAATAAATATCCCTCTCCTTTATGCTATAAAATATATTCCTGCCAATGCAGAATTTTTAAAAGATCTATGTACCCCCAAAACACAGCCAAGAAATTTAGGAAAGGTGATTCTCCCAAAGACAATTAACTCAATAGTGCAAAGCAAACTACCTCTGAAAAAGAAAGATCTATGTGCTCATGTGATCTAAGTGGTCATTAATGACGCTTCCTTTTATCGTGCCTTGTTGGATCTCGGTCCCCAATTAATCTTACCCACACTATTGTATTTAAAGAATTCAAGATTGGTGAATTAAAGCCTGTCGGGGTTACATTTCAATTAGCTGACCGGTCTACAATAGAACCAAAGGGGATTATCGAGGTTGTTATTGTCCAAGTCTAAAATTGTCTATTTGCTGTAGAGTTTTTGGTCCTGGACATAGAGGTACCATGATGGGAACACCATCATAACCCCTAACTTGCTCATTTTGACCCACAAAAGAGAATAAAAGCTCCTACATAACCAACGGAGGCCCTAATTCACTGAATAATCATTCTGAGATAAAAGCAAGAAATAAGGGGTAAAACTATAATTTTACCATTGCAATACAACAATGGGATTTCTCATGTGCTAAACATAGGTCAAATCATCTTAACAAGATAAAAAGTAGGTTTGTTCAAACAGAAAATGGTTCATGTGAATTCTAAGAATTAAATGACTTCTAGTAACCTTAAAACAGACCCACTTGACTTAACAAGCTTCTGGTCAGAATAAAATTCATCAAAACCCTCTAAAAATCATGGAAAAATATTCTTTAGGGTTTAGAACCTTCAATTTGGTCCTTAGAAACTATTTTGACCTAAATTGGGGTCTCAGACAAATATTTGCCCTAAATTGGGTTTTTGCATAAATTGCCTAGCCAAATGTGGTCAAACCCAAAATTCCACATCACCATTGGATTCCTTAGGTCCAACTTAGATTTGTAACAAAATTTGGACCTAAGGGGAATTCATCTTGACCTACTTTGCAAATAGGTTCAGCCCAATTACATTTCTACCCCTTTCTTTTGAAAACCTCTGCAGAAACACCCCTAGCTTTGTCTTCATTCTTTGCAATTAGGTCCCTCCACCATTATAGCGGAGGGAATTCTACTCCGACGAGATTTCGAGGGAAAGATCTCTCTGATTTCTTAGAGAATCCCCTTCAAAATTGAAAGGGAGATTCTTTGAGAAATCTCCTCCAGTATGAACACAATTTGAGGCTCTATTTGGTATTCGCATGAGAGATTCGAGTCTCCTCCAAATTGCCATCTCCGACGAGCTTGCCGTGCTTAGAAGCTAGGCTTACAAGCACAAATCCATCCTCTAGAGCCTATATATGGGGACCCAAGTCACCCTACATCTCCTAAGCTTGACATTGGTTGGGAAATCCCTCAAATTCGTCTCCTCCTTCTTCGGCCAGTGGCTCAGCAAGCTCCGTTGACCTCCCTCTCTTTCCCTCTTTGCCTAGCCACAATACATGTGGCAGGGTTCTCTTCCTCCTATTCGTCCACATCGTGCCACACCCACCGATGCCTCTGCAGCCCCTTCGACGTCGCCATCCTCCCCCATTGAGCACTTCGTCTACGGCGATGGCAATATGACCCGACCGCCATCTCTGCCTCCCCCTTCATCTCTTTACAACCAGCTAAGTCCTGTCTCCTTTCTACCCCTTTTTCCCACCTTTATCTCTCAAAAGCACCACACGACGCACTCAATCACCATCACCCCTTCCAACTCTGGCCAGACCTCCTGCAATGCGTCCTCGTCGCTCCGCACCTCCATCCACCCTGCCAACCACCTCATAAGCTCCACCACGCTTCACTGAACATAAACCCTCACTCCATACACACTATCACTCACCCATAAGGGCCCTCGAACACACCCACTCTGCGTCGACCCCCGCAACGCATTCGCTGTGTCTCAATGAAGCCTTCTGAGCTTTCTGACGAGGCCGTTTGTGTGTTAACAGGTATAGGAGGTTCAACACCATTGATGCAAGTGAGAAGCTTGCTTACAAGCTCCCTCTAGGTCTCCCAACTCCAAGTCAAGAGTCGTAGGTTGTGCGGACTTCTCTTGCGCATAGCTCTAGGCCTCTAATTCCAGTCGAAGGACTTAGCAACTGCTGCAATCAAGAAAGGACATCCCTGCGGCAAGCACGCACAAGAGACGTGGGAAGATAGTCCTACCTTCGAAGCTGTTTGTGCACCGTAGCTACATAAATTGAAAAACTGCATAGGGCATACCGCCTCCTGACCACGGGGTGAGGTCCCACTCACCTTCACCTGCCTCGTCCATGACACGACCTCCGCGGACTTGGCGTGACCCGTATACCCGACCCGACACTCCTCGCTCACCACTGCACGGTAGTGGGCCTGGTCCTAGGTTCGTACTCGACCCAACTACCTGAGACGGTGGCTCTGGGAGAGTGAATCTAAGAGAGAAAGAGAAGAGAGTGTTGATTGACCGCAAAAATACGCCTGCAATTGTGCCATCTTGTGCTATTTCCTATCATTACCAATGTATATTAGGTCTCCATAGTTGCATTGTAAAAATACATGCATGCATGCATTTAATTGAGAAGGGAGGAGAATGAAATAAGTGGCCTTGCATTTTACATTTTTTCCTCAAGTGCATCTTTGCAAAATTCCCATCTCTATTTTTATTTCCATTTGATTTTTAAATCTTTCTCCCCACGGCTGCATGGAGCAATTTCTTCCTCGCATGCCATTCCCTGCAGCTGCCCTTCCCTGCGGCTGCCTCTCCCTAGCAAGCCATTCCAACCTTTCCCTACAGCCGCATGTGAGCCATGCACAGCTCTTCCTCTTCCTTTATAAAAGACCACGGCTTCTACCTTCAAAAACAAGCCCGGTCCTCTCAGCCAAAGAACCGGCAGCACCACCTTCTGCTTCCAGGCCATCCTCTCGTCACTCTCCCTCCACAACCAGTCCTCCTCCTCGGAGATAGCCGGCGGGCAGGAGCCCTCACTGTGGTGCACACCACCACAGTGTGACCACCACCGGCCAGCTCTTCAAAGAGCCAGTGGGCATGGTGGCTCTTTTCTATTTTTTTTCCCCATTCCAGCACCTTCAGCCATGGTCGCAAGCTTCAAGGTCTGAAGCTCGAAGCTCGGCGGCAGCAGCAGCCCCTTCCGTGCATGCCTGCAGGCGCCCTTGCCCTCTGTGTGTGCCTGCAGGCCCTCTCCACCTCCCGCTTTCTCCGCCCTGTTGCGCTTTCTTCCGCCTGCAACCGGCCACTACGCACCTCTACAGCGGCCAACCAACCCTCACCGCGCACCCCAGCAGCGCCCGCGTCGCCCTCGCCTTCCACAGTGCACGCCAGTAGCCTTCTCCGCGTGCTCTGTCGCAACCTTCTCCCCGCAAGCCACCAGCTGAAGAAACTCCGCTGCGTGCGCCGAGCCGGCAGCACTCACACCACCCGCAGCTCCCAGTTGCATGGTGCGGACGACCACTGTAGCCACTGTTCACGCGAGTTTGCGCGACACTGTGGCTATAGTGGGGTGGCAGGAAAGCTTCTCACTTTACCGGTCACCCGACGCGCTGCAACCGGCCGCAGCTCACACGCGCATCTCCACCTGCGTCGCCCGCACATGCCAGCGCATCTGCCTTCGCCTGCTTCCTTCACCACGTGCACCTGCGAGCGCCAGCGCCCGCACCAGCCTTAGAGCAGCACGGTGCGCTGCGTCTTCTCTCCATGCCTTCGCCCTCCAGCGCGCGCTTGTTTGCATGCTTGCACACCTGTGTGCGAGCTTGAAGTCCTCAAACGAAGCCCTTCACGCCCAGATGCCTTAACAGTGCCCTCGCCTCCAGCAGAGCGGCTGCTCTCTCCTCTCCTGCTCTCTCTCTCTCTCTCATAACAATCTCTCACTCTCTCTACACCGACGCTCACACACACCTACACTTACACTTCCACACAAACACACATACCTATACTCTATTGTATGCATATATATATATATACGTATACATATTTATTGATATATATATACATATATATATACATATATTTATATACACATATATATATACATATATACTTATATTTATACATACAGTAGTATCTATATACTTATGTATTAGTATACATACATACCTACATATATATATATATATATACTTATATATATGTATCTATACTTAGTTATATAGGTAATATATATATAGATATATGTATATTTATATAAGTAAATGTATATATGTATACATATGTATATAAATATACATATATCTATATATATATTACCTATATAACTAAGTATAGATACATATATATATATATATATACATATATACATATATATATATATCTATATAACTATATAACTATATATACATATATATACATATCTAGATACCTTTACCTATATATATTTATTATATATATATATATTTATATATATATATATGCATCTATATAGTATTATATACATACATACATACATATACATATATTACTATATACTTATACATACATATATATATACCTCTATATAGTTATATATACATGCACACGTATATATATATATACATATACACTTATATATACATATATATCTACAAATATATATACATATAGATATATTTACATATATACATATATATATATATTTTCACATTATTTACTATATGCTGTGTCACGGGAACATCTGCACCAGTTGCTGATATTCCCCGATCCACTCGTACAGAAATCATGGTTACATACATCTTCCACCATCCATCCCATACTCCATGCGGCACCTAGTCTATTGGTTGCTTCTCTCTAGACGACGATCAACTCGACATCGTGCTACACTCCATCTCCGTCTCCACCCCCACCCCTTTATATACATAATATATACATATATATATATATTGTATTTACTTTATTTCTGTCTCGCTTTCCTGTTAGTAAAAAGATAAAAAAATATATATATAAAAGAGAAAAGATAATCTTTGACTTGCAGGTACCCCATCTTGCGAATAGCAAGACTCGTTTTGGAACTCTGTTTTGGCTCAAAGCCAAGAAGCCAATTTTGAGGGTGTGCCTCAAGGAAAAGATTATCAGAAAAAAATCTAAATAAGAAAAATGCCAAAAACATAATAAACGAATGGAAGAGACTCATTGTAGGAAAGGCGTAGAAACTCGACTTGTAACCCCACTTCCTTGAGTTCGACCCTGGGCCTAAAAGTAATAAGATAAAATCAAGTAGGCCAGGTAAAAAAAATTTTGTAAAGAGATGGTTAGGTCTGATTTAGGTTAACCACTATACACACTTCAACGATAAAATCATCATATTAACAACCTATCCGGGCTCGACAACAAGTGTGCGTGGGTAGGGGTAAGTTTTGCTCTCACAGAGAAAGGAGAAGAGGATGAAGCCAAGGAAGAAGAAGGCGGAGGCCAGAGAAAGCTAAGGAAGGAGAAGGCAAGGTTGAAGAGGGACAAGCTGAAGTCAGAGAGGCTGAAGAGCTGAAGAAGAAAGAGAAAGAAAGAGAAGGACAAGGGTTGTAGGCAAAAGTTGAAGGAGCTGCCAAAGAAAGAAAGAGAAGGAAGGAGAAGCTGAAAGCAAAGAAAGGCTAAAGCACAGGCACAAGAAAAGAAGAAAAGAAGAAGAAGAAAGTGAGTAGCCAGAGACAGAGATCGGAGAAGAGAAGAAGGAAGAAAAAGCACAGCACTGTAGCAACCGTAGTTTAAGACATTTGATTCATCCATCAAGATGTCCAATTTTTGTGCTTCTTTATATACATTGATATTCTGTGTTTACATTTATCTTTTTGCACTACAACTCTGTTTTTCATTGCATATTATATTCAATTTCTCAAAGTTGTGCTCTTTATTTCTAAACCCTAATTTTCTCCCTGTGTTCGACCTCAGACTTAAAACTTTGAGTAATAAAATCTATTTGTTTTCAAAGCGATTTCAACTATATTAAAACACGTTATTTTAAAATATGATTTTGCTTCAACAAACATTTTGGCGCCGTTGCCGGGGAGCAACGGGCGATTTAGAATTCTTGATTACAATTTCTAATTTGGTAGTAACTTGACATATCTCTTTTGTTGTGATAATTTCAGGGGAAAAGTTTTAAAGGAAGATGGCCCCACAACAAACACACCTAGGGTAGGTAATCTCTGATTAGTCCTTTCTCTTAAGCCCCTCATTCTAAAAAGGAAAAAAGAAGATAAAATCAATTAGGGCTAACTATTTTCAATCTTTAGCTAAGTCACCAAAGTTTCCTGATTTGATTTCAACAATAAATACTGATTTGTGCATCCATTTAAGGTAAGTAGGGCTACTACCTTCTTGATTGAGCCCTAGATACCATATTTTTGGCAACTAAATTGGACCAAAATTAGAGCCAAATTAAGGATTCCAATTTAGGGTTTTAGAGACACATCTTCTGAAGCAAGAATCAACTATCCAAAAAGTGGTGTGCCTAAGCCTTGGTTGAAAAGACTTATTCAAGAAAACCCTAAAAATTTAGGCTCTTAATTTCACTTGAATCCTAAAAGAAAGGACCTAAAACTTTTCAAAGGACAAATAGGTGAAGTTGACCCCCTTGTTGGGTCAACCAACCTTAAAATTAGGTCACTTTTGCACTCAACACATCTAAAGTTCAAGTGGAATCTTAAGCACCTTTGCTCTTAATAAAAGTGGTAGACTTAAGAGGTCAAAGTCCCCATTCTGGTCTACCTAGAACCTCAGTGACAAGAGATGTCGAGTGGGGGAAACCCTATAACTCATGGGGATGCTCTACCGTGTAGAGGCCTTTGCGGGACTCTCCCTTTCTGGCTGCCCAGGTATTTCTCAGGTGGATGACTTTTTGACTAAGGGGTATCATCTGCCCCGAACCTCTATAGTCATCCAAATTTATGGGTGTCTTGATTGGGTCCAGCACATTCTACTCTCGTCCAAACCATCGGTGCATGTTCGGTAGGAGGTCCTTACGACCTCCTTTAGTGATTCACTCTCACCGAGGCCAAGCCTCGACGTCCGTGTTTGTGCAGTAACCCCACCACATAGACATCTCCTCTGACTCATCAGAACCAAATTCTCCTTCCATCATCATGGCACAACTAGTAAAAGAAGAGAATAACCTTGAAAACCAACTCCATTGCCTTAATGATCTATTTCAAGCCTTTGTAAACCTGTTGCAGCGTCCTATGATGCAAGATCACTACAATCCCACTGTGGTGGCAATTGAACCTTGTGTCCAAATCTTGGCCGGAGGTCCTGATTCTGAACTCAAGCCCAACATGATTCATGCTATTCCAAAGTTTCATGGGCTTAATTTCGAAGATCCCTTCCAGCACATCAAACAACTCAAACATCTGGCCTAGACCTTCAGGTTAGATGTCCAAAATTGGGATATTCTTCTTATGAAGATGTTTTCCTTCTCTCTCATGGACAAGGCAGCTCACTGGTATGATACTCAAATGCATCCAATCAACACATGGGTTGAACTGCAATCCGAATTCTTGAAAAAGTTCTTCCTAGTTGGTTGGACGAATGCCTTATGACACCAGATCACACACTTCACCCAGCAATCTGGAGAACCTCTTCATGAAGCATGGGACCGTTTCCTTGATCCCATGCGAAAGTGCCCCCATCACAGAGTTCCTAAATAGGAACAAGTCCAATATTTTTACCAAGGACTCCGTGAAGATATCCGCTTATTCATCAATGCAACCTACGGAGGAAATATCATGGGTCAGCACGAAGACACTGTGTGGGAGATTCTCGAAAATATGTGTGAGAACTCCATCAATAATGACTCCATGGGCTTATTCGACCAGACGAATGCTTGCACATTGACGAATCCAAGGGGAGCAAACGAGATGTAGGGCCTATCCGCATCTGTCGACATAGAAATGATGGCCAGTCGGTTGGACAAGGTCTTTATCATAGAGAAGGTGGATGAGCTGACTCAACATCTGCAGCGAGCCACCTCTACGCAAAACCCATTTGCATAGCTGCCTCTTGGGAGGGAAGCTGTGCATAACATCTATCACCGATCTTCTCAGTGGATGAACCCGTATCCACCCCCATCTGACTCTAGGACCAGAGGAAACTCCGATTCGACCTACTCTAGTTGGGGGAACTCTAAACCCTCGTACTCTGACTTTCCTGAGGTTCCTCTATCCTGCGAGGACCTCAACGCCATCCAGAATGACCCATTCTCTAGTACCTATAACCCTGGATGGCGGAATCATCCCAACTTCCTATGGGTAGGAAATAATCAAAATCAAAGACCACCATATCAACCTCGTCCACAAGCTCCTTGTCCATATCAGTGGCCTCAGCCTTGGCCCAACACCACCTACCAATCTGGACCAACTCAAATAGATCAAATGACTCTTATCCTTCATATTCTAGCAAACATTCAGAAGATGAATGTGGCTATGCAGAAATAGCACAAGGACGAGATCACAGAGGTACGAAATCAACTCGCCCAGATGGCGAATTCCTGCCAACCTGGCACACTCCCCTCACAACCTCTATTGAATCCAAATAACATGCCGAACCAGAGGCACATTTTGAACCCAAATTCGAGCCAAGCCCACAAGATTTATCAGGCCCCTTCTGTTCCATCACCCGACGGGATGGAAGCTTCGACATCGTATGCTGGATTCCAGCAGCAGCCTTCTATTTTACCAACTTTGAATCAAAATCAGGCAGGACTAAATTCTGTAATAACCCGTAGTGGCAAAGCAACACAAGACCCACCTTATCTAGGCCACTTTCAGCCTGCTAGTAACCTAAGCCCTAGGATAGTTATCCAGGATAACGTTGTCCCAGATCAAGAACCTGGACCTATTCTAGAGGAACCATCCAAGGTTCAATTTCCTGAGGCCTTGACCAAGGGAAAGAGGACAAACAAACCCATGGCTCCCGAGGAGGATCTGGTCATGCTCTTTGAACAGGTCCATATAAACATCCCCTTGATAGATGCAATCTGCCATGTACCGGCTTACGCATGATTTCTGAATGACTTGTGTACACCCAAGCGTATGCCACGAACCAAAAGTGGGAGTCCGATCGTACTGTCAGAGCAAGCCAGCTCTGTAATTTTGAGCAAACTCCAACCTAAGGCAAAAGACCTAGGTACTCCCTGATTTCCTATACCATTGGTGATACCCGATTTGACATAGCTTTATTAGATCTAGGAGCCTCCATAAACCTAATACCTACATCCCTCCTTGACTACCTTGAGGAATTTGAGCTTAAATAGACAAAGGTAACATTGTAGTTGGCTGACCGATCTATTAATTCACTGAAAGGAGTTCTTGAGGATGTCATCGTTAGGGTACGAGATTTCTATTTCCCTATGGATTTGTAGTTTTGGATATGGATGCTCTAGAAAACCCAAGGGATACACCAATTATACTAGGGAGACCCTTTCTGGCCACTGCTAGGGCCAATATAAATTGTGAGGAGGCCCAAATTGAATTGAAATTCGGGAGCCAAACATGAAAGATTGACATCTTTAAGGCCCAAAAAGGGATTAATTGTGGTGTTGTAGAACAAATATGTGATATCAAGGCTGTGGTTGATGAACCGTATATTGAGGACAACCAGATTACCTCTGATCAATCACAAGAGGACCAACACCCACAATCATAGGAGTCTGAATCCCACTTAGATACACCCATAACTCCTTCCCTTGCTCCTGACACACACCCTGAACCGTCCGCTGCTGCTGATAACCCTGTTCTGAAACTCAAGCCCCTTCCCGACCATCTAAAGTATGGCTTTTTGGGTTCCAATCAGACGTTTCCTGTGATTATCAACTCCAGACTCACACCTAACCAGGAATCCCGTCTGATTACTGTTCTCCAGCAACATCATAGAGCCATTGGATGGACTCTCGATGATTTCACTGTTATTAGCCCCTCTTACTGCACACACCGTATCTACACCAAAGAGGGCACACGACCTTCCCGTGAAATGCAGAGACATCTGAATCCTAATCTACAAGAGGTCATGAAAAAGGAGATCATCAAGTGGTTAGATGCAGGGATCATCTACCCGATCTTTGACAGTCAGTGGGTGAGTCCATTCCAGGTTGTGCTGAAGAAGGAAGGACTCATCCAACCCGTGTGGCAAACTCGTGGAGAGTCTGCATTGATTACAGAAGAATCAATTCCTCCATGAAGAACGATCATTTCCCACTACCATTTATTGATCAGATCGTCGAGAAACTAGCGGAAAATAGATTCTTTTGCTTTTTGGACGGGTACTCTGGTTATAACTTGGTGGCAATCCATCCTGAGGACCAAGAAAAAACCGCTTTCACCTACCCCTTCGGGATGACGCGTTCCGAAGGATGCTATTTGGTCTCTGCAATGCACCCACTACATTTTAGCGATGCATGCTTGCCATATTCTCAGATATGGTAGGTGATTATCTGGAAATCTTCATGGATGACTTTTCAGTATTCAAAGAATCATTTGACGATTGTCTCCTGCACTTGGTCCAAAACCTCAGGTAGTGCATTGATGTGAATCTGGTTCTTTCTTGGGAAAAGAGTCATTTCATGGTGCCTGAAGGAATTGTCCTGGGACATCTCATTTTGGAAAAAGGCATCCAGGTCAATCGAGCCAAGGTGAACTTGATTTCCAAGCTCCCTATGCCTAGTTTGATCAAGGACATATGATCTTTTCTGGGAGCACGTCAGTTTTTACCGTCGATTCATTCCTGATTTCTCAAAAATTGTGAGCCCCCTGACCACTCTGCTTTCTAAGGACATACCTTTCAAAATCTCCAAGGAACGCATTCAAGCATTTGAAATCCTCCATGATCGACTTGCCCAAGCCCCGATCCTACAATCCCCTAATTGGTCTCAACCCTTTGAGATCATGTGCGATGCATCTAATTTCTCTGTAGGAGTGTTACTTGCGCAGAAAATTGACGGGAAACCCATGGTCATTTACTATTGTAGCAAAACACTTGACAAGGCTCAGCATAGCTACACAGTTACTGAGAAAGAGCTGTTAGCCATAGTATTTGCCCTAGAAAAATTCATATCTTATCTCTTGGGTTCCTGCGTTATCATTTAATTAGATCACACTACTATGAGAAATCTCCTTGCGAAGAAGGATGCGAAACCTCGATTAATTTGTTAGATCTTCTTGTTGCAAGAATTTGACCTCAAGATTCGCGACAAAGCAAGAAAAAAAAGTGTGGTAGTTGATCACTTGTCCCGCCTTCCTTCTGAGATCATTGACCCTTTCGAACCCATCACAGAACATTTTCCTGATGAGCACCTCCTGACTATCAATACAGGGCTTCCATGGTTTGCTGATATAGTAAACTACCTAGCATCACATCAGATCCCGTTGATTGGCCGAAGGCCAAGAAGGACAAATTGCTTTCCGATGCCAAGTATTACTTCTGGGAAGACCCATATCTTTTCCTCATCGGTGATGATCAAATCATTCGACAATGTGCCGCGGAAGCAGAAATTCAGGACTACTGTCTTTCTGTCACGACTAGGCATGCGGTGGACATTTCTCAGGTCATAAAATCACAGCAAAAGTCCTCCAGTGTGGCTTCTATTGGCCCAAAATTTTCAAAGACACATACAATCACTGTAGGGCATGCACTCGTTGCAAACCTTAGGCAACATGAGCCATCGTGATATGATGCCCTTACAGTTGATTCTTGTATGCGAAATCTTTGACGTGTGGGGGATTGATTTTATGAGACCTTTCCCTATTTCAGACAGCTTCGAGTGCATTCTACTCGTTGTTGACTATGTGTCCAAATGGATTGAAGCCATTTCTACCCGAACCAATGATCATAAAGTGGTTATCAAATTCATTCATCAGAACATCTTTTCACAGTTTGAGATTCCACGTGCTATAATCTTTGATGGAGGGACCCATTTCACTAACACTCAGTTTAGGTCACTAATGACCAAATATGGGGTGTCGCACCGAATCTCTACTCCTTACCACCCCCAAACTAATTGTCTAGCTGAGCTATCAAATCGGGAGATCAAGAAAATCCTCTAGGTTACTATTCGACCTGATAGGAAGGACTGGTCATCCCAACTTCCGAAAGCTTTGTCGGCTTATAGGACCACCCACAAAACCCAATTAGGTATGTCTACCTTTAGATTTGTGTACGGGAAGTCATGTCACCTCATAGAATTGGAGCACAAGGCCTATTGGGTAGTACAGAACTGCAACCTAGATCTTTTTAACATAGGAACCCATAGAAAGCTTCAAATGAGCAAGATCAATGAATTACACCACGGCGCATATGAGAACTCACAAATTTACAAAGAGTGAGTTAAGGCCTTTCACGACAAGCACATATCCAAGAAGATCTTCCATCCTGGTTAAAAAGTCCTACTCTTTGATGCCAAGCTTAAACTGTTCCCAGGAAAACTATGATCAAAATGGATTGGACCCTACCTCGTCCGATGAATCTTCGAAAATGGAGCTATCAAGATCAGTCCACTCAGCCACGATTCATAACCTTTCATCGTGAATGGTCAGAGACTCAAACTGTTCATTGACTTGACCAATACAAATTTGGCTGAGGTATCCATTACCCTCCATTCTCCCAGAGCTCATTGTGCCCAGTTGATGGCGTAAAACTTAACACTTAATGAGAGGCAACCCATCATTTTTGAAAAACTTGAAACCTTTCTTGACATTCCTATGCTGAATTCATATTGCACTTTAGGGTTCATCCATTAGAAAAACTGACCCCACCTCAGGTACTCGTACCTGAGTATTGAAATCATTTGCAATAGTCACCTCGACCCGTTCGCCCACCGAAAATCTGTTCTAATGAATGATCTAAGCTGAACTCAAACCCACCTAATTTACAATGGGGACATTGCAAATTGTAGGCATGGGGGGGTATGAAAGTGCGAAACACCATGAAAACTCATCTCACAAGAAAAGGTTTCAACGAAAAAATCACATATCACGAAAACACCAAAAAAAAATGAGAAAAATATTGAAAAAGAACAAAAAAATTCTTTGGGGAGAGAAAATTTTGAGGCCATACAAATCTTGAGAAAAAGGGGAAAAGTGAAAATGTCAAAAAAGGAGCACAAAATGAAAAGAAAAAAGAAGAGATAGTCATTAGTAAGAAATTAAGGGATTAACAAAGTTCTAGATCATATCAAGAAAAAGAAAATGAAAGTAAGAAAGTGTTAATGAGATACAAAAGAGATTAGTAGGAATGCTAATCTTAGGCCTCTTGGGCTAGACTCCTTGGCTTAAAAATTTAAGTATCCGCTAAGATCTGGATAGTCCTCAAGAGGTTGGGAAAAATGTGAAGCTTAAGTATTAGATCTAAGGCTTAGGGAGTATTCGGCATCGTTAACTGACCTCTGGTTTGCGGGACTTGGTGACCTAAGCACCCCAATCCACACACAGTTTGGTTTAGTGCGAATAATTATCAAAATCACACAAAAGCGTTTAAGTGCTCTAAAAGAGTTGCCCAGATTAGGAGCAACCGATCAACACAAGTTGATTTGGATGAGTTCCCAGTGTGGAGAGGCTGGAAATTCCCCTCGAAGATGCATAATAACATATCATCTCCTCAGTGCTTGTCTCCTAGGATATTTACATATCCTACTAGGGGCATGTAAGCACCCTGTGCTTGTTCAGATGCCATGAGTGGCATTATCACGAAATGTCGATTGCTAGATGATTGCGTAGCAAAAATACACCTATAATTGTGCCATCTTGTGCTATTTCCTAGCATTGCTAGTGTATATTAGATAGCTACAGTCGCATTTGTGAAAATAAACGTCTACATGCGTTTATTTGAGAGGGGAGGAGAGTGAATAAAATGGCCTTGAAATTTACGTTTTCCTCAAGTGCTGCCTCACAAATTCACCATCTTTATTTTTATTTTTATTTTTTATTTGACTTTCTTCTCCGCGGTTGCATGGCATGGCTGGACCTTCCTCGCGCCATTCTCTACAGCAAGCACTCCCTGCCAGCCATGCAAAGCCATGCACAGCCAGGGCATGGCTGTGCATGCCTCTTTCCTCTTTAAAAAGGCACGGCTACCTTCTTAGCAAGAGAGCCTGGTCCACACAATGAATAACCCAACACCTTCCTTCTTCCAAGCCATCCTCTCCCCTCCATACGCAGCCTCTCTTCTCCTTGAAGAGCCACGCTGCGGGCAGGAGCAACTCACAGTGGTGCACAACCACCACTGTGAGTCCCACCACCACCCAGCTGATCAAAGAGCCGGTGGGCGTGGTGGTTCTCTTCTCTGTTCGTTGTTTCAAGCCAACTTCGCCATTGCCACAGAGTCGAGGTCTGAAGCTCCACACAGCAGCAGCAAGGCGTCAGCAACAACAGCAGTAGCCCGCGCGCACACAGGCACCGACCACACCCTCCTTCCGCGCACGCAGGTGCCTTCCAGTGTGCCCGCGCATGCCGCACCGACCGCATCCGGCTATTCAAAGCGCGCGGCACTGTAGCTACAGTGCGGTGACCGGAAAGCTTCTCACTTATCCGGTCACCACGTGCTCTCTTTGCAGGCCGCGACTACTGCCAGCCCATTCCTGCTCCACGTACGTGCCCGCTCCCACTCAAGCCAGCTCCCGCACCTGTCTACGTCTGCATCTTCGCCCGCTTCAACGCCCTCCTCTTCGCGCAGCGCGGTGCGCTGCGGTTCCTCCCACGCCTGCTCCCTCCTACGTACGTGCATGTCTTCGTGCGCCTACACACCTACCCATGCGCGTGGCCATAAGACGTCGGCCGCTGCATCAGACGACTTAACGCCCGCGCCATCTTCAGCAGACGCTCTCTCTCTCAATCTCACAGACACTCACTTTACACATACACACACACACACTCTCGTACACACACACTCCCACTTGTACACGCCCATATACACACTTATGTATATATATATATACCTATATATATTTATATATATACATATATATATATATTTATACATGTTAGTACCTATACAATTATATATAAGTATATATACATACATACATACACACACATATATATAGAACTATATACTTATACGTATATATATATATATACACATATATGGTTACATATGTACATATATTTATATACATATAAATATATATATAGATATATATATATATCTATACATATATTATTGCCCTTACAACTATGTATAAGTATATATACATATATATACATATATATTTATACATATATACATATATACATATATATCTATAACTATAAATACATACATATATATATATATCGATCTACATATATCTATATACATATATTACTATATATATATATATACATATATGTATATACATCTATATAGTTATATATACATACATATACATATATATATATATACATACATCTATGTATACATATATTTACATATCGATATGTACATATATATACATATATAACTACATATGAAGCTATATAGTTATAACCATATATATATATATTTACATATATACATACATATATATATATTTTCATATCACCTACCATACGTTGTATCGTGGGAATATCTGCACCCGTTGCTGATATTCCCCGATACACACGTACAAAAAGCATTTTTCGCACACATCTTCCACACATCAATCCTACACTCCACGCAGCACTTCATCCTGTTGGTTGCGTCTTCCTAGACGACGACCGACTCGACACTGTACTACACGCCATCTCCAGCTCCACCCCCACCCCTTTATTCATATATAATATATACATATATATATACTATATTTACTTTATTTTTGTTTCTCTTTCCTAATAGTAAAAAGATAAAAAAATATACAAAGGAGAAAAGATAATCTTTGATTTGCAGGTACTCAGTCTTGCGAATAGCAAGACAAGTTTTGGGAACCCTAATTTGGCTCAAAGCCAAGAACCTGATTTTGAGGGTGTACCTCAAGGACAAAAAGTATCCAAAAAAGATCTTAAATAGAAAAACACCAAAAACATAATAAACGAATGTAAGAGATTCGTTGTAGGAAAGGTGTAGAAACTTCTTCACCTCTAATCCCACTTCCCTAAGTTCGACCCTGGGCCTAAAAGTGACCAAGATAAAATCAAGTAGGCTAGGTAAAAAAAATTTTGTAAAGAGATGGTTAGGCTTGATTTAGGTTAACCACTCATTTCAACGATAAAATCACCATATTAGCACAACCTATCCGGGCCCGAACACACTCTTTTTCTGGTGCCGTTGTCGGGGAAGTGCATATTCAAATAAGTTTCTACTCCATTCCTTTAATTTTTCTCTTCTCACACCCTTCTCTTCACCGGTGCTTCTGTTTGTTGGTGTGCAGGTGAACCAGTTGCAAGGAGAAGGCAGGCAGATGAAGTCGGAGACGTGGGTAGATCCAAGGCAGGAATGAGAGCATGAAGACGTCGGCACTGCACTGGAGCTTCGCACATGTTGCTAAACAAGTAGGTCTTTCTTTCTAAGCAACTTAGGTCAACTTGTCACCTTAATAATATATAAAAAAAAAGAAAAAGAAAAAAAATAACTAAAAAACAAACTAAAAAGTCACTTCTTGGGATCTCTTGGGGCAAGTGGATTAAAAATCACTTGTTTGATCATTTGTCATCACCCCCCCGCCCTGGGATTTCTTACCAAACTTCGCATAGCGAAGATCCTAGAATCTTAATTCTTGAATCTTTCACCGTGTGAAGTATTCTTTTAGGCAAAAATAAAAATACTGATTGCCATCCCTCTTTGCCTCATTTATCTGCAATTCGGGATCACCTTTTTGGTGGGGAGACTTGGAATTGAGTTAATTCCAACCCCACCATGACCTTTCACATGCTTAAGATTCAATCCCGAATACTTCAACCCCAACAATTTGATTTTCTTTATCTTATGGTTGAGCCTTGTGTGTGTGGAAATCATTTTGGTGATTGGGAGCACTTGAATTGAAGTGCTTTGGCTCCCTTTCACACTAATCTAAAATTGATTCGTGCATCCACACATGGAAATCTCCATCTAGGGAAGCCCATTGCATTTTAGCATGCATTAACCAACTGACATTCAAGAAGGGTTTGTTGGGCTTTGAAGAAAACTTGTATTCTCTCAAAACCTGGAGATTGGTTGAATTGGTAATTCAGCGAAATCATAAAATCCATACTACTTAATGCTGAAACTCTAAAAACCATTCACCAATTAAAACTTCAATTCAGGGAGATTTCCCCGTTGCATGCTTGGTTTACACACTTTGTAAAATCAATCACTTGGGCATTACCCGTAAATGACGCCCTTCACATTACAGAAACACTTGATCCTAAGCCTCTAACTAAAACTGGTAGCAACTTGACCCTTATTAAGGATTGGAGGTCTAACTACCTACGTGCTGGTGAGGGTTCCCGCGTGCTATCAGGTGTCTAAGACAGGGGTAAACGGCCTTTCAATCTGGCCCGGTGGTTCTGCAGTGCTCGCATTCGGTTCCGTAGTTCGTGATAGTAGGTAACTTAGATCTTTAGGTCTAAGGGCACACTGTAGAGGTTAAGAATTTGATTGTATTGATTTGTCATCAAGTGTACCTTTGCGGCATCATTTCTCTCATCTCTTTTCCCTTCGTATCCCCCCAATTCTTCCTGCGGTAGTGCATGTTTGGGAGGAGGTCACAAAACCCTAAACTATGTGAATTGCCTGATAATTTTAGAAAAGAAGCCACACTGTCCTCGTCCTCCACAAACATGGCTGCACGGCTACCCCCAAATCCCAAGGGAGGAAACTGCCCTCAAAACCCACCAGGTGGTGGAGCCTTAGATCCCATAACCCACCTCCAAGCCCAACTGGAAATGTATAATGAACAAATTGAAGCCATTAGGGAAATATTGGAGGAAATGTAGAACCCTCCCAAACGGGAGGAGCCTAGGTCTCTTAGCTCCTATCAGAATCCCGCTGCTATAGAGAACATAGGACAAATTTGGGTCCCCATGGGCAGGGACAACTTTGAACTGAAACCTAACATAATTGGCCTGATAAATTTTCACTTCCATGGTCTTGCAAGTGAGGATCCCTTTCCCCAGTTGGAAGACCTAATCTGATTGGCTGAAACTGTTAAACCAAGAAATATCGAGTAACCTATAGTCCCCATGAAAATGTTCCCGTTTTCATTGCGGGATAAAGCATCGCAGTGGTTATGCGCCCTTGGGAGAACCATCCACTCTTGGGAAGAGATGCGAACAGCCTTTCTCAAGAAGTTCTTCCCAATCGGGCGAACCAATGCGCTTCGCCGTGCTATCACTTCATTTACGCAACAAAACGGTGAACAGTTTCATGAGGCATGGGAGAGATATAATGACCTCCTCAGGATGTGTCCGCACCACGGTCTGCCTAAGTGGCATATAGCCTAGATTTTCTACTATGGGCTAAATGAGACTTTGAAGCAAATGGCAAACACTTCCTGCGGAGGGAATTTTATGAATAAAGACGAGAATGGAGCATTCGAATTATTTGAAAATATGAGCGAAAACTGAATGAACAATGCCTCCATTATTTCATTTTATCGTACAACCCTGCCCCATAATGTCTATGAAGTTGACACGGGACCCTCCCATTCAATCACTAATCTCAGCCTTATCGCACAAAAATTGGATGAAGTCTCCGTCGTGCACAAGAAGCTGGACGAGCTTCTGGCCAACCCTGCCCGTTCTATGGCAAACACCCTCACCTCACCACTTCGTCACAATCCCAATTCTTTCAACACCAGGCTTATCCCGAGAAACCTCATAGGACCTTCCTTACTGAGTGTTGCATCGAGCGATTCGATAAGTCATGTGGATCTAGCTTCTGTGAGCCAGTATTTTGACACGGAGGACCAAGCCTCTGTGTGCTCAGACGCATATTTACATGCGGACACGTCTTCTGGCTTGGAATATGCTTGTGCCTTAGGAAATAACCCGTTCTCTGCCACTTATAACCCAGGGTGGCAAAATCATCCAAATTTTGCATGGTCCAACAACCCACAGTGCCAAAACCCCGCGGGTGGACCAATGCGATCGTCCGCACCAGTCATCCCATGGGCCCAGTCTAATCCTATGGTGAATCCGCCATCGAGTCCTTGCGTACTGCAAATAGAACACGCATCAAGTCCTCTTGATAAATTGATGCAAATGATGACGGAAATGTCAAAGTGCCATGAAGAGAACTTGACCTCTCTTCAGCACCAATTGGCGCAGCAGAATGCTGAGATCAGTCAACTATGCTTGGCAACTCGATCTCAGGGCACTCTTCCAGCCCAACATGTTCCCAACCCACGAAATTTCCTAGCCCGTGGTCCTCAACCACAGGTACGACCTTCTCAGGGGCAGGTTCATCAGATTCTGCAAGCTCCAAGCATTCCACCGGGATTTTAGGCTAATCCTGCTACAACACCTCACTCTTATGTCCCTATTGCGAACCTCCTCCGCCGTATGATCCCACTAGACTTGCATCATCCAATGCGATCACTACGAGGAGCGGTAAGCAGACTGTTGATCCGCCTCGACCTGATCCTAGCCCATCTTCTTCATCGCCCTCTCATTCGGGATGTGCACCGCATCCACGAGAGGACGATACACCTAAATTGGTGCCAGAATCAGTCCCATTCCCTGAGACACTACTGAGGGAGCCAAAAGGCAAGAAGAAGGATACGCAGACCTTTGATAACCTGCGTAATTTGTTCAGGGATGTTGAAATCAATGTACCCCTGCTCGAGGCTATCGACCACATACCTACTGTCGCTCGATTTTTCAAAGACTAGACAACACCCAGGTGACAGTCAAAGAAAACTAAGAATCCGGTGGCTCTCTCACCTCATGCGAGTTGTGCTATATTGTCAAATCTACCACCGAAGCAGAAAGATCTGGGCACACCGCTTATTTCCTGTAGCATCCAAGGTTGCAATTTTAACCGTGCCCTGCTTGATCTAGGATCTTCCATCAATCTTATACCAACCATCATGCTCAAAAAATTTTCCTTGGGAAATCTGAAACCCACCCCTGTCATGTTATAGTTGGCAAATCGTTCTGTCAAAATCCCAAAGGGTGTGGTGGAAGACGTGGTGGTTAGGGTCAACAGTCTCTATTTTCCTGTTGACTTTCTTGTTTTAGATATGGAAGTTCCTAGCTCACTTTCTGATTGTCCGATCATCCTTGGTCAACCTTTGTTGGCCACAGCTCGTGCCCATATCGACTGCGAGTCGGGCTGTATTGAGATTGCGGTTGGATCTAAAAAGCTCAAGCTTAACATCTTCAAGGCAGCAAAGAACTTTGATTGCGATTGCATTGAGGTTGACACGTCTGACGAGGACATGGCCATCAGTGCATGTATGGGACTAATTGGGACCTATTCTGACTGCTATAGACTACCTTTAAACACTGACGATTGCCTGACCGACACATATTGTGACGTTTGCCCATCCCTCCCTTGTCCCGTACCTTCTCCTGGCCAGACTTCTGACGAGGTTTTCTCTGCTTCCCATACCTCGTGGTCTGAGTCATATCCGAGCTACTCATCGCCGGTCCACACTCTTGAACACTGGATTGCCCTTTCTTTCTCGCCAAATCAGGCGGAGTTGCAGCTCCACGTTGGGACCTTGAGCCCATATACTACTCACTGGGGCTATTCCTTTTTGGATCGATCTATCTAAGAAGCCCCTCTTCTTGGCCAATCTAAGGGCCAACTTCTTACTCCTGACTTGTTTTCCGATTAGCCTGGGACACTCTCATCCCAAGAAATTCCAGACCTTTCACCATCCACTCCCGAGCTGAAAGAGCTGCCTAGTACACTTAAGTATGTTTTCTTCGGACCAAATGAAATGCTCCCTGTAATCATTAGTTCAAAATTGACCAGGGAGCAAGAGTGCAAACTAATGAAGGTCCTTATGGAACACAAGGCAGCCATTGGATGGTCTTTATCAGACTTATCTGGCATTAGCCCCTCCTGCTGCACTCACCATATATATACGAAGATGGAGGCTCGACCTTCCCACGAGATGTAGCGTCATCTCAACCCTAACATGCGGGAGGTTGTTAAGAAGGAAATTATTAAGTGGTTGGATGCGGGTATAATCTACCCGATCAGCGATAGCCCCTGGGTGAGTCTGATTCACGTCGTGCCCAAAAAGGTAGGACTCACCATCCATGTCAATGACAGGGGCGAATCCATCCCTACACGCACTCCTACATTTTGTAGAGTGTGTGTAGATTATAGGAAACTCAATGCTGCAACTAAGAAAGATCACTTTCTGCTACCTTTCATTGACCAAATCCTGGAGCGGTTAGCGGGAAATAAATTTTTTTGTTTTTTGGATGGATTCTCAGGATATAACCAGGTGGCAATTGACCCCCGGGACCAAGAGAAAACCACCTTTACCTTCCCCTTTGGCACCTTTACATTTAGACGGATGCTGTTTGGACTTTGCAACGCACCAGCAACTTTCCAGAGATGTATGCTGGCGAAATTCCATGACATGGTGGGTGACTTTCTCGAGGTCTTCATGGAAGACTTTTCGGTCTTTGGACAATCTTTTGATGATTGTCTTGCCAACCTGACCCGTATCCTTAGGAGATGTATTGATGTAAACCTCGTGCTTTCCTAGGAAAAAAAGTCATTTTATGGTACATGAGGGAATTGTTCTCGGACATATCATCTCCGATAGGGGTATCGAGGTTGACAGCGCTAAGCTTGATGTAATTGCTGATTTACCTGTGCCTGGCTCTGTCAAACAAATCCTCTCCTTCCTGGGACACGTCTATTTCTATAGGAGATTTATCAAAGATTTCTCCAAGATTTCCCGACCTTTAACTCATCTCCTATCAACCGACGTACCCTTCGATATTTGCCCCAATGGCATACGAGCATTCACGCAGCTGCGTAATGCTATCAACAAGGCCCCTGTTCTCCAGCCACCTGATTGGTCCCTCGACTTTGAACTCTTGTGTGATGCTTCCAATCTTGCAGTCGGAGCCATCTTGGGACAAAGACGCGATAGACACCCCTTCGTGGTGTACTACGCCAGTAAGACGTTGGAAGAGGCCCAGCGTAATTATACTACCACTGAAAATGAACTACTGGTGGTCGTCTTTAGGCTGGAGAAATTTCGCTCTTACCTTCTAGGCTCACATGTTATTGTTTTCACTGATCACGCAGCCATTCGCCATCTCATGCACAAGAAGGATGCCAAGCCCAGATTGATCTGTTGGATCCTTCTGCTCCAAGAATTTGACATTGAGATCCGCAATATGGTCGGAGCCCAGAATGTTGTGGCTGATCATCTTTCCAGGCTGGACCCTGACCATATTGGATTTACTCTGCCGATCAATGAGATTTTTCCTGATGAGCACCTATTGGCAATTAATGTGGCAAGTGGACCTTGGTATGCCAACATTGCCAATTACCTTGCTTCTGGATCCCTTCCACGTGGCTGGCCTAAAAACCAGTGCGAGCATCTCATGGCAGAAGCAAAGTATTATTTCTGGGATAATCCACTTCTCTCTTTCATAGGTGCTGATCAAATCATCTGTCGCTGTATTCCTGATAGCGAATTCCCCAGTGTGCTATCCTTCTGCCATGATCACTCTTGCAGAGGCCATTTCTCTGGGAGGAAAACTGCAGCCAAGGTGTTGCAGTGCAATTTCTTTTGGCCATCCCTTCACCAGGATGCACACAATTATGCCAAACATTTCACTAGGTGCCAGTCGTTAGGGTCAATGTCACGACGTGACATGATGCCCTTGCAACCCATCCTAGCTGCGGAAATCTTCGACATTTGGGGAATTGATTTCATGGGTCCCTTTCCTCCTTCCAACGGCTTCGAATTTATCCTCGTGGCTGTTGATTATGTTTTGAAATGGATCGAGGCTATTCCCACACGCCGTGTTGACCATGTTATATCCACTCGATTTGTCAAAGGCCACATCTTTGCTCGCTTTGGGATCCCTCGAGCCATTATCTCGGATGGAGAAAGCCACTTTACCTATGCTTTTTTTCGGGCACTTCTGAGGAAATACGAAGTCCACCATCGTATCGCATCCCCGTATCATCCTCAGACAAATGGCCAGGCAGAGGTGTCGAACTGGAAAATCAAGCAAATTCTCCAAAAGATGGTTCGGCCTGACCGTAAGGATTGGTCAGACAAGCTGATTGATGCACTTTGGGCGTATCGGATTGCCTTCAAGGCTCCCCTTGCTATCTCCTTATTGAATCATTTACGAGAAGCCTTGTCATTTGCCCGTGGAGTTGGAACACCGTGCTTATTGGGCGGTTCGCCAATGTTACCTCGACCCAGACCTATGTGGTCGAGAAAGGAAACTCGAACTCCAGGAGCTGGAAGAGCTTCGTCGTGAAGCCTATGATTCTGCCTTAACTTTCAAGCAACGCACTAAGGCTTTTCACGACAGTCGTATTCGGCGGAAGGAATTTAAGCCATCTTAGGAAGTTTGGCTCTATAATGCCAGCTCAAATTCTTTCCTGGGAAATTGAAGTCCAAATGGATTGGTCGTTTCTTGGTCTCAAGACCATTTCCCAACGGGGCCATTGAGATTGAAGATCCCAAATCTAGGCATAAATTTACAGTCAATGGGTAGCATTTGAAACCCTATCTTACTCATGAACCTGCCCCCATTGGAGAAACCATTGCCCTACTAGAGGGTAACTAATGTTGTGCCTCATTCTAAGTCCAACTGGGGACGTTAAATTCAACGCTCGTTAGGAGGCACCCCAACAACACTCCACCACTGTCACGCTCACTTCACTTTTCACTTCACCACCCAGCATCCACCCATCCTACCACCCTACTGTATACCCTACACCTCAGCTCTCGTTACCCGATCTTTCGTCCTTCTTCTACCCTACCCAGCATGCATATGAGGACATAGCATCGTTTGGCATGGGGGGGTAGATAGGCATCCATAGGATCTGGGTATTTTATGGTATCATGCAATTTTCATCTATCTATATTTGTAAAAAAAAAAAATGGTGTTTAGTAATGATTTGAAGGTTGAAAAAAAAATACAATAAATGTTTATGGATATTCAACAACTATTTTGAAGACTTTTCAGGCCACAGAAGCTTGATTCGCTCAGGCTCGGCTTAATTAACTTAGCATTGAAAAGATAGATCAGAATCTCTCCTAACTAAGGACGTATTCTTGTACCTGAGACACCAGTACAGGATCTGTTGGTTTACTTCTACTCGAGAGCCTAAGTAATCTTGGTTCACACTAAACATATAAAGAAAGGCCAGGTGAGCATAAGATCCAACCCTAGTGTTCATTAGGGAAGGTGGAGTCCTTACCTATGCGCACAGGTAGACTTTTTATCCCAGGCTTTAGTCATGTGTTTAGGAAAGAATCTTTCCACCAAAAAGGAACCCTCCCACAAAAAGAAAAGTGTGCTCCTCCAAATAATGTTGTAAGAAATATACTGACACGTGTTTCAAAAAAAAAAAAAGGGCACAAATAAGTTAGTATATCTCACAAATATCTGTAAAGTCTTCCCCCTACAAAAGTTCTTCAGGGCAAGTTACAAATACCCTGTTTTCTTTAAGCCACAAATGTTAGAAAATGGGAGATGAGTTTTCCGTCATCTTTTTAAGGGTCAATCCGAAGACACGAGCTGAAACTGTGACCAACCAGTACTTAAAAATTCGTGAAATCCTAGGCTTGAGTCTTCATGTTCATCTGGTCAGTCTTGATCCTTCATTATGCACAAGCCATAATGTCTTGAGCTCTCGAGTACAGCAAGAACCTCCTGGGTCCTGGAAATCATACTTAAGGTTTAAATATCAAGAGTCCTGGTTAGTTGAGAGATGATCTATGTCATGTAAGACTTAAAGTATTGGTAGTCTTCTCTGCAATTGGTTCTCACAATATCCAACAATAAACACACCTATGTCGCCTCAGGAGAAAATCTTCAGCTTAAGATCATTTCTAAATGCAATACAAAAAAATGTTTTGCTAGGCACTAGCAAAAGATAGGCATGGGGGTATGATTGCATAGCAAAAATACACCTACGATTGTGCCATCTTGTGCCATTTCCTACCATTGCCAGTGAATATTAGATAGCCATAGTCGCATTTGTGAAAATAAACGCCTGCATGCATTTATTTGAGAGGGGAGGAGAGTGAATAAAATGGCCTTGAAATTTATGTTTTCCTCAAGTGCTGCCTCGCAAATTCACCATCTTTATTTTTATTTTTATTTTTTATTTGACTTTCTTCTCCGCGGCTGCATGGCATTGCTGGACCTTCCATGTGCCATTCTCTGCAGCAAGCACTCCCTGCCAGCCATGCAAAGCCATGCACAGCTAGGGCATGGCTGTGCATGCCTCTTTCCTCTTTAAAAAGGCACGGCTACGATATTTGCAAGAGAGCCTGGTCCACACAAAGAATAACCTGGCACCTTCCTTCTTCCAGGCCGTCCTCTCCCCTCCATATGTAGCCTCTCTTCTCCTTGAAGAGCCATGCTATGGGCAGGAGCAACTCACAGTGGTGCACAACCACCATGTGAGTCCCACCACCTCCCAGCTGATCAAAGAGCCAGTGGGCATGGTGGTTCTCTTCTCTGTTCGTCGTTTCAAGCCAACACCGCCATTGCCCCAGAGTCAAGGTCAGAAGCTCCACGCAGCAGCAGCAAGGTGTCAGCAGCAGTAGCAGTAGCCCGCACGCAAGCACTGATCGTACCCTCCTTCCACTTGCACAGGCGCCTTCCAGCGGGCCCGCGCATGCCGCGCTGGCCGCAACCTGCTATTCAGAGCATGCGGCACTGTAGCTACTGTTCACGCTAGAGAGCGCGACACTGTAGCTACAGTGTAGTGACCGGAAATCTTCTCACTTATCCGGTCACCACGCGCTCTCTCTCCAGCCTGCGACCGTTGCCAGCCCTTTCCCGCTCCACGTGCGTGCCCGCTCCCACGTAAGCCAGCGCTCGCAGCCGTCTGCATCCGCATCTTCGCCTGCTTCAGTGCCCGCCGCTTCGCACAGCATGGTGCTCTGTGGTTCCTCCCACGTCGCCTGCCTCCTGCGTGCGTGGTCGTCTTCACATGCCCACGCGCCTGTGCATGCACGTGGCCATCAGACGTCGACCGCTGCATCAGATGACTTAAGGCCCGCGCCATCTTCAGCCGATGCTCTCTCTCTCTTCTCTCTCACATAGACACTCACCTCACACATACACACACACACACACACTCGTAGACACACACTCTCACTTGTACACGCCCATATACACACTTATATATATATACGTATATATATTTATATATATATATGCATATATATATATACATATTAGCACCTATACATTTATATAGAAGTATATATACATACATACATACACATATATATACCTATATACTTATGCATATATATATATATACACATATATGGTTACATATATGCATATATTTATATACGTATAACTATATATATAGATATACATATGTCTATACATATATTATTGCCCATACAACTAAGTATAAGTATATACATATATATATATATATATATATAGACATATATATACATATATATTTATACATATATACATATATATCTATAACTGTAAATACATATATATATCTACATAGATCTATATACATATATTACTATATATATATACATATATATATACATCTATATAGTTATATATAAAAACATATACATATACATATACATATACATATATATATATATATACATACATCTATCTATGCATATATTTACATATCTATATATACATATATATACATATGTAACTACATATACACCTATATAATTTTAACCATATATATATATATATACATATAGATATATATTTACATATATACATACATATATATTTTTTCACATCTCCTACCAAACGTTGTATCGTGGGAATATCTGCACCAGTTGCTGATATTCCGTAATACACACGTACAGAAGGCCTTTTTCGCACACATCTTTCACCCATCCATCCTACACTCCACGTGGCACTTCATCCTGCTGGTTGCGTCTTCCTAGATGACGACTGACTTGACACCATGCTACACGCCATCTCCACCTCCACCCCCACCCCTTTATACATATATAATATATACATATGTATATATACTATATTTACTTTATTTCTGTTTCTCTTCCTTGCCAGTAAAAAGATAAAAGAGATATACAAAAGAGAAAAGATAATCTTTGACTTGCAGGTACTCAGTCTTGCGAATAGCAAGACCAGTTTTGGGAACCCTAATTTGGCTCAAAGCCAAGAACCTGATTTTGAGGGTGTACCTCAAGGACAAAAATTATCAGAAAAAAAATCTTAAATAGAAAAACACCAAAAACATAATAAACGAACAGAAGAGATTCGTTGTAGGAAAGGTGTAGAAACTTCTTCACCTCTAATCCCACTTCCCTGAGTTCGACCCTGGGCCTAAAAGTGACCAAGATAAAATCAAGTAGGCCAGGTAAAAAAATTTTTTGTAAAGAGATGGTTAGGCTCGATTTAGGATAACAACTATACTCATTTCAACGATAAAATCACCATATTAACACGACCTATCCGGGCCCGAACACTAGAGTCTGGATTTAGGTACAGAACGCCATGAGTAGGATTATCTAGAAATCTCAAAAGCCAGGGTTCTGGGGGTTGCCATTGGCGGTGCTATCATGAAGCGTCGATTGTCAGGGACCCTTCAAGGATTGCTGATGGGGACGAGGAATCCGATACAGACCATGCTGAGAAGCCAATTTGAAGCTAGAAATAAAAAGAAAAAGAGAGAGAAAACTCTCCAAACAAAGAAAATCCTCTATGTCTCTTACAGAAAAATGTACTGCAAACAGAACTGAGGCTAAAATATGTTACAAGCATGGGTTCTTTAACCGTGGAGTCCAACAAACCTTAGGATAGTTCCTATGGGCCTTAAAAAACTTTCATGGATGACTAAGACTAGAGCTGGTCAGGTTTGGATCTTGGTTGGTACTTTAGTACCTCTAGGCCTACCATCGGCATTCTAACCTAATCAAAAAGAAGAAAAAATCACTCATCATAATTTGTGAACATCAAGGAACTTATGGTCTAGAACAAAAGTTAAAACCTTAAAATTTTGCTAAGGGACTATCAAAAGCTAGGCATGGGGGTATGATGGGAACACCATCATGAGCCCTAACTAGCTCATTTTGACCCAGAAAATAGAACAAAAGCTACTACATACCAACTAGAGTTCCTAATTCACTGAATAATCATTCTGAGATAAAAGCAAGAAATAAGGGGTAAAATTGCAATTTTACCATTGTAGTACAACAACATGATTTATCATGGGATAAACGCAGGTCAAATTGTCTTAACAAGATAAAAAGTGAGTTGGTTCAAATAGAAAAGGGTTCATGTCAATTGCAAGAATTAAATGACTTCTTGTAACTCTGAAACAAACCCACTTGATTTAACAAGGTCCTGGTCAAGATAAAATTCACCAAAACCAAAAATCATGTAAAAATATTTTCCAGGGTTTAGAAACTTCAATTTGGCCCTTAGAACCTATTTTGACCTAAATTGGGGTCTCAAACAAATATTTTCCCTAAATTGGGTTTCTGCATAAATTGCCTAGTCAAACATGGTCAAACCCAAAATCCAACTTCACCACTAGATTCCTTAGGTCAAACTTAGGTTTGTACCAAAATTTGGACCTAAGGGGAATTCATCTTGACTTACTTTGCAAATAGGTCCAGCCCAATTACATTTCTACCCCTATCTTTGGAAAAACTCTACAGAAACCTCCCTAGCTTTGTCTTCATTCTTTGCAATTAGGTCCCTCCACCATTATAGCGGAGGGAATCCTACTTCGGTGAGATTTCGAGGGCAAGATCTCTCTGATTTCTCAGAGAATCCCCTTCAAAATTGAAAGGGAGATTCTTTGAGAAATCACCTCCAGTATGAGCACAATTTGAGACTCTATTTGGTACCCAATCTCTCATGTGAATGCATGAGAGATTCAGGTCTCCTCCAAATTTCCTTCTCCGATGAGGTTGCCGTGCTTGTAAGCTTGGCTTCCAAGCACAAATCCATCCTCCAGAGCCTATATATGCAAACCAAAGTTAGCCTACATCCCCTAAGCTTGACATTGGCTGGGAAATCTCTCAAATTCGTCTCCTCGTCCCCTAGCCAGTTGCTCAGCAAGCTCCGACGACCTCCCTCTCTTTCCCTCTTCACCTAGCCATAATACCTGTGGCAGGGTTCTCTTCCTCCTATTCGCCCGCGTCACGCTGCAGCTGCCGACACCTCTGCAGGCCCTTCGTCGTCGCCATCCTCCCCCCACTGAGCACTTCATCTATGACGACGACAGTACGGGTTGGCCGCCATCTCAGCCTCCCCCTTCATCTCTTTATGACTAGCTAAGTCCTCTCTCCTTTCTACTCCTTTTTCCCACCATTATCTCTCAAAAGCACCCCATGACGCACTCATTCACCATCACCCCTTCCAACTCCGGCCAGAACTCCGATGAGGCATCCCCGTCACTCCGCACCTCCATCCGCCTTGCCAACCTCCCCATAAGCTCCACCACGCTTCACTGAACATAAACCCTCATTCCATACACGCTATCACTCACCCACAAGGGCCCCCGAACACACCTACTCTCACTCACATAGGGTGCCCTAAGCACGTGCACACGAACAAACCCACTCTGCGTCGACCCCCGCAACACATTCATCGTGTCTCAGCGAAGCCTTTTGAGCTCTCTGACGAGGCTGCGAGGCCATTTGCGTGTTAATAGGTATAGGAGGTTTTCCGCCATTGACGCAAGCGAGAAGCCTGCTTGCAAACTCCCTCCAGGTCTCCACACTCTAGGACAAGAGTAAGTCAGCTACTACAATCAGGTGAAGACATCCCTACAGCAGGCACGCACAAGAGAGGTGGGAAGATAGTCCCACCTCGGAAGCTGTTGGTGCACTGCAGCTGCATAAATTGAAAAATTGCATAGGGCTTATTGCCTCCTGACCATGGGGTGAGGTCCCACTCACCTTCACCCACCTCGTCCATGACATGACCTCTGTGGACTTGGCGTGACCCGTATACCTGACCCTACACTCCTCGCCCACCACCACACACAGGTGGGCCTAGTCCCAAGCATGTACCCAACCCGATTACCTGAGACGATGGCTTTGGGAGAGAGAACTTAAGAGAGAGAGAGGAGAAGAGAGCGCATGTGGGTAGGGGTAGGTTTTGCTCTCGCAGGGAAAAGAGAAGAAGAAGAAGCCAAGGAAGAAGAAGGCGAAGGTCAAAGAAAGCTAAAGAAGGAGAAGGCAAGGCTAAAGAGGGAGAAGCTGAAGTCAGAGTGTTTGAAGAGTTGAAGAAGAAAGAGTAAGAAAAAGAAGGAGAAGGGCTGTATGCAGAAGGAGAAGGGCTGTATGCAAAAGCAGAAGGAGCCGCCAAAGCAAGAAAGAGAAGGAAGGAGAAGAGGTTGAAAGTAAAGAGCGGCTAAGGCACAAGCACGAGAAAAGAAGAAACGAAGAAGAAGATGAGCAGCCAGAGACAGAGATCAGAGAAGAGAAGAAGGAAGAAAAGGCACAGCACTATAGCAACCAAAGTTTAAGACGTCTGATTCATCATTCAAGACGTCCAATTTTTGTGCTTCTTTATATACATTGATATTCTATGTTTACACTTATCTTTTGGCACTACAACTCTGGCTTTCATTGCATATTATATTCAATTTCTCAAAGTTGTGCTCTTGATTTCTAAACCCTAATTTGCTCCTTGTGTTTGTCCTCGAACTTAAAACTTCGAGTAATAAAATCTATTTGTTTTCAAAGCGATTTCAACCATATTAAAATGCGTTATTTTAAAACTTGATTTCGCTTCAACAAACATACCGGAAGCAATGAAAAATGCCCCCATAATTCTTGGAAGACCATTTTTATCCAGCGCTAAAGAAAACATTGATGTGATTCTGGAAAGATAAAAATCATGTGCGGTGGCGAGTCAATCACCCTAGATATCTTTCAAGCTTCTAGGAGATTCCAAGAACTAGATTTCTTTGACAACTCAGATTCTGAAATTGACAATATAGTGGAGGAAACAATGCAAATTTCACAAGTGGGATCTTGCTTTGCAATTAACACTGTTCCTGAACCGTCTTCTAATTTAACCCACCCTTGTACCCTAACCACACCATTAGCACCTGACTCTTCAGCTAACTCCTTTTCTCCCCCTTCACCCATGGACCAAAAAGTAGAAATCATTTCGAAGTTGGACCCCCAACTAGACCCAACTCCCTTAAATTTATTTTCTTAGGATATAATTACACAATGCCATTGGTTATTAATTCCCAACTCACCAGGGCCCAAGAGGAAAAAGTTCTCCAGGTTCTTAGTAAAAATCGAAAAGCTATTGGTTGGACCCTTTCTAACATCAAGGATATCAATCCATCCTATTGTACTCAGAATATTCCTGAGGACAAATCTCGCCCCACCCACCAACCACAAAGGCATTTGAAACCTAATATGCAGGAGGTGGTCAAAAAGGAGATAACTAAGTGGCTTGATGCTAATATCAATTGCCCCATTTCAGGCAGCTGTTGGTTAGTCCCACGCAAGTAGTGCCTAAAAAAGCTAGACTAACCATTTTCACAAATGAACACAGGGAAAAGATAGCCACTCGAACCTCTTCTTCTTCACATATGTGCATTGATTATCGTAAATTAAACACCACCACCAAGAAGGACCATTTTCTGCTCCCATTTATTGATTAAATCTTGGAGCGATTAGCCAGATGTGATTACTATTACTTTCTTAATGGTTATTTCGGCTATAATCAAGCAGCAGTTCATCCTGAGGATCAAGAAAAAGATACATTCACCTACGCCTTCGAAACCTTTGCTTTCCAGAGGATGCCCTTTTGTCTGTGCAATGCACCTATGACTTCTCAAAGGTGTATGCTCGCAATATTTTCAGACTTGGTAAGTGAATGTCTTGAAGTTTTTATGGATGACTTCTCTAATTTTGGAGACTCCTTTGATTTACGTCTTAAAAATCTTGAAAGGATGCTCCAAAAAATGCATAGAAGTTAACTTGAACCTTAGTTGGGAGAAAAGTGATTTCATGCTCCAGGAAGGAATCATCTTAGGCTATGACATCTCTAAACAAGGAATTACAATAGATCATGCTAAAATTGATGCTATCTCAGGACTCCCACCATCCACCTATATAAAACAGATCTAATCTTTCATGGGGCATGTGGACTTCTACTGTCGTTTCATCAAAAAACTTCTCCCAAATCACCAAGCCCTTAAGTCAATTACTTACCAAAGACCAACCTTTCGATTTTATAGAATAATTCCTAGAGAGTTTTAATCGGTTGAAGAAGGATGGCATAGAGGCACAAATTTTACGGGGACTTGACTGGAACTATCCCTTCAAATTAGTGACAGATGCCTTTGATTTTGCTGTGGGGGCTGTTCTAGAGCAATGTATTGACAAGAAGCCCGTTGTGATTTATTATGCCAGTAAAACCCTTGATGATACACAACGAAATTACACAATTACTGAAAAGAACTTCTTGCCAAAATTTTTGCCCTAGAGAAATTTTGCTCATATCTATTGGGGTCACATGTCACTATTTATATTGACCACTCAACACTTAAATATTTGCTGAACAAGAAAGATGCAAAACCCCACTTTATTCATTGGATCCAGTTGCTCTAGGTATTTGACCTAGAAACAAAGGATAAGGCGAGGTTGCCAAATGTCATGGTCGACTATCTTTCTTGTCTTATGATGAATGACATGTTAACCCCTCCACATGTTTTCCCTGATGAGACTATTTTAGCTACCAATGCCCTCCCATGGTTTGCACCAATTGCAAATTACCTAGCAACATAACCAATCCCTTCCAATTGGATAAAAACTAAGTGGGATAAGTTCTTTGCTGGTATTAAATATTACTTCTAGGAAGAGCTTGACCTTTTCTACATCTATGCTGATCAGGCCATTTGATGGTGTGTTCCCTATTAGGTGTCGTAAAATGCGTATTTAATTAAGAGAGTGTCGTAGTATAGCGTGAATCAAGATTCCAATAAAAATATAATAATGAGACAAGACGGTCAGTCCTAGTCAATCTTAGGGAGGAGTATAAAAGTGAAATTGATTTTAATTTTTGTCATTCTTTACTTACTTAGAATCAGACTCTGTTTCAATAGTGCAAGTAAAAGATGCATCGGTCACGTTGTTAACACGTAAAACATGTGCATGCATCAGATAAATCACAAATGCGAACATGTGTGTTTCAGTACACACAACCTCTATTATGTGATGATGACTAGCAGAAAATGAATCCTTCGCTAAATCATTCACATCCTCTAGAACTGACATTTTTATTCCAATATATATGGATGAAATAGGAATTTGATGATTTTTATTCCTTTCAAAATATTGTCATTACACTGCTAGAGGAAAGCTTGTACATGGAACTTGAAAATGCTATTCTAGCTAATAGAAGAGATATGCATCCATGGACCTAAGGGAGATTATGTATGCATTCTTAGAGAAAGAGTATTACTACTATTACTAACAAGATATCAATGCAATGATTTAAATATGAAGAACAATAAGCTAGCTAACAGAATTTAGGACATTGGAGGTGGTCTCCAATGGCTTTGTGGCTGGAGGTGGAGGGAGGGGAAAGAGGGACAGCCAAGGTGTGTAGGCTAGCCTCTTGAGAAGGTGGTGTAGGTGCTCTAGCTCTTGGATGTGGAGATGGTGATTGTGGAGGCGATTGAGCTCGAGGATGGAGTAATGAATGGAGTCCAAGATTAGTCTATTGGCTGTCCATGGGTGTTCTTCTATAGACATAGGATTGGATCATCTAGAGAAGTGTGGAAATTACTAAACGACCCTCCATCTTATGTCAAGATGGTTGGGAGTGGGTCTTCTTCCTAAATCCAATTCCCAAGGAAGTAGGTTGTGGACTGCTTGAAGAGTAATTTTAGTCTTCAAGGTGGCGCCACTTGGAGGCTACTTTAGAATACACTAGAGTGGACGACCAAGTGGTGGTGTATGTGTATGTGTGTGTGTGTGTATGGGTGGTGGCTAGGTGGTCTAGGTTTAGTTCTATAGGTCTAGGTGACTATGTTTGGGTGGGTTTCTAAACATAGGCTCATAAACCCTAATATTAAGGTGATAAGTGTGATTAAACTCGTCGTAAGTTTAATTGAGTGGGTGTGTGTGTAATTGGGAGAGAAAGTTACCAATTAGGTTAGGCTTGAGTCAATTGGAATCTCACTAAGTCCAATTAGACTTATGTTAGTTGAGATTCGGGCTTAATTAGACTTGTGGAGTCCAATTGACTAGGTAGGGTGTAATTGACTTAGATCCAAGTCAATTGGGCTTAGTGAGAACCTAATTAGGTCCTTAGGATGGCCTTAGGGTAGTGTACTAGTCTTAGGATACCTTAATTTAGGTTTCTTAGGGTGTAGGATTGGGTTTAGGGGATTAAGAAATCAAGATCTAGGCTTGATTTCAAAAATAGTAACTGGAGAGGGGCTCCAGACATCTAATTTATTTATCAGTTGACTTACACTTCAAAATTAGAAGTCCAAGCCTCTAGTCTAGATGTCTAATGTTGAATCGGGCTGAAGTTAAGGTTCTATCTTGGATTTCTGTAGAAATTGGATGTCTGACACCTTGTCTGGACATCCAATATTCAAGCAAATTGGGTTCTAGGTTCTGCAGGTAGTATCTAAGGGGCTTGGATGTCCAATAACCTACATGGATGTCTAGAAATGGGCTAGATGATGGGTTTTGAGGTATTCTAGGCTAAGGTGACCTAATCTAAGGGTGGCTAAGGTTTGGGAAGGTATCTATGGCTGTATAAGGCTTGGGAAGTTCCTATGTTCCTCATAATTTAAGTTAAACATTAAAATCCCACGATTCCTATAGTATGCCTCTTCCATACATTATGTCTTCATCTTGAGTAGCTTTATTCCCAAGGCCTCTGCAACAACTTTGTCCTTTTATTTGCTTCAGTTTCAGCTTCAGGCCATCTCCGGAGCTTTTATTACCTATAAACCTAATAGTACACTAATCAGTACATTATTATAGCATTATATCATGATTATCTAAGTAAAGTAGAAAAGATGTAATGTATGCTACTAATGCTTGAATTATGCAACAATTATGCTAAGTTCTAACTCGATTCTAGTCATTTATTTCCTATGATTACTACGCAATCATAACCCCATGCCTAAATCCTGCTAGCCCCGAACAGATGCAAAACTAATCTATATATAAGTGGATCCCTATGGGACTATTTATTTCTATCAAGTGTAATACTAGAGATTTTTTTCTTTTCATTTTCATCCTAAAATCTAGAATCCAGATAATTATGCAAGTGCAGCTATGTAGCTTATGCGACAGATTCAAGTGGAAAACCAATTCACCTCTCATGCCTGTACTTGCCCTTATACTGGCAGGATAGGCAAACTTTTTCCCACGTGCTATAACAAAATATTCTATAATTTCTACCCTGACTTTTAGCTTAGGTAGAGGATGTATGAGTCAAGTGGGTTTGTATTTGGTGGCTCACACTAATTTGGTGCTACTTACAGACTAGTACTACAAAATCTAGATTTTCAAACTATCAAGTAAATCAACTCAAAGAGAAGCGAGAAAACTATGCTCTCTTGGTTCCTTTGTACTCACTCTCTTTTCTTGTCTTCTTTTCTTTTCATTTCTCGAGCTCACAATCTCACTAGATTTACATATAATCCATATTTTGCGGTCTCACATGGCATTAACACTTTAATAGTGTTCTGATAACCGTAACACTAACTCAAAATTCCTCAGCCAGTATTTGGGCAGTCAGAAATATAGAAAAGTAGGTTAAGGCAATATTTAGTGGATCGCAATTGTGGTGGGTAATGTTGCGTCAATGTAATTGAAATAAACACTAAACAAACTAATAAACTCATTCTTTTTGCTTTTCTTTTTCTAATTTTTTTCTTTTTCTTTCTCTTTTTCTTCTCTTTTCTTTTTTTTTCTCATTCAACACAATGCAAAATAGCACACGAAATACCTAAAATTCTTTTTTATTCCAGAGGCATCATTGGGGATTGGTGGTGTTCAAGAAGATATCGGGTGGCTTATTCGGTGGAAGTGCCTATCTCGACACCAGGGAAGAGATGGATAGCACAACATATTTTCTGACCATGATATCACTACCCTCCTTCAGTCGAGGATTCTGTAAAGGATAGTCGTAACTATCCACCTTAGTCCTAGTTTTATTAAAACTTGATCTCAATGTATTTTCCTTATTTGATGTCTCTTAAAAATTCACATAAAGTTCATATGTAGGAATCGGGAGCGAAAATTATGCCTAATTCGGATTACCATTACCTAATTATCCAAAATTTACAATTCCTTGCATTAGTCGTAGAGCACCACTAACACTCTACTTCTACCTTACAATTGTTTGATCCACTAGAAGAAGGTTCGCCTAACTCTCTAACCACTGTCTAGGTGTTCAGGAAACGAAGCACTACTTCTTCTTGATAAACTAAAGACATTTATCATTTTTTACAGTGAATCCATTGCAAAATCTACTTGTAAATGTAAAAATTATACTGGATTCTAGATTACAGGAATCAACTAAAGAGTAAAATCCCTAATAAAACCTCTTGATAAAAATCTTATTCATGAATGTGAAAAGAGGTGTGGTATGGTCCGGATAGGTTGTGTTAACATGGTGATTTTATCGTTGAAATGTGTATAGTGGTTAAACTAAATTGAACCTAACCATCTCTTTACAAAATTTTTAACCTGGCCTACTTGATTTAATCTTGGTCACTTTTAGGCCTAGGGTCAAACTCAGGGAAGTGGGATTAGAAGAAGTTTCTACGTATTTCCAACAACGAATCTCTTCCGTTCGTTTATTATGTTTTTACTGTTTCTCTATTTAAGATTTTTTTCTGATAATTTTTGTTCTTGAGGTACACCCTCAAAATCAGTTTCTTGGCTTTGAGCCAAATTAGGGTTCAAAACTGGTCTTGCTATTCACAAGATTAAGTACCTGCAAGACAAGGATTATCTTTTCTCTTTTGTATATTTTTTTATCTTTTTACTGGTAGGAAAGAGAAGTAGAAATAAAGTAAACATAGTATATATATATAGGTATATATTATATATGTATAAAGGGGTGGGGGTGGAGATGCCAAGTAGCACGGTGTCAAGTCGGTCGTCGTCTAGGAAGACACAACCAACAGGACGAGGTGCTGCGTGGAATGTAGGATGGATCGGTGGAAGATGTGTGTGAAAACGTTTTCTATACACATGTATTGGGGAATATTAGCAACTGGTGCAAATATTCCCGCAATACAACTTATGCAAAGTGATATGAAAATATATATATATCTAGATGTATATATATATATAGTTACAAATATATAGATATATATGTAGTTATATGTGTATATATATATATGTATATATGTATATATATATAGATATGTAAATATATGTATAGATAGATATATATATATGCATATATATATAGTAATATAGGTATGTAGATATATGTAGATAGATACGTATATATATATATATGTATATATAGTTATAGATATGTATGTATATATGTATGTATATTTATATATATATATATATATATGTATCTCTACTTATACTTAGTTATATAGGTAATAATATATATATATATATTTATACGTATATAAATATATGTACATATGTAAATATATATGTGTATTTATATATATATATATAAGTATATAGATATATATATATGTACATATGTATACTAATACTTAGGTATATAGGTACTACTACACATATAGATATAAGTATATATATATATATGTATATAAATATATAGATATATATATATGTATGTATATATATATAAGTATATATTAGTGTATAAGTGAGTAGGTGTGTGTACGAGAGTGTGTGTGTGTTATGTGTGAGGTGAGTGTCGGTGAGAGAGAGAAAGAGAGAGGGAGAGAGCGCGTTTGCTGAGTGAAGAAACAGAGAGTTAAGCTGTTTGGAGCTTCACGGTCGACATCTAGTGGTTCATGCGCACGCGCAGGCATGTAGGTGCACGAAGACACGCGTGTACGCAGGAGGGCACGGGCATGCGAGGAACCGCAGCGCACAGTGCTGCACGAAGAGGCGGGTGCAGGCAGACGCAGGTGCTGGGAGCGAGTGAAGACGTGGGCGAGTGAGGGCGCTGGCAGACGTGGGCACACACAGATGAGCGGGCGGGTGCTGGAGCGGGCTCGGGGCGAAACGCAGGTGCGGGCTAGCACAGGTTGCGGCGTGCAGGGTGACCGGATAAGTGAGAAACTTACCAGTCACCGCACTGCAGCCATAGTGTTCTACTGACTAGCGTGAACAGTGGCTACAGTGCTGCTCGGCTTCGCACGACCAGGTGTGTCCGGTTCTGAGAGTGCGGGAGGTGTGAACAGCTAGGGCGCGCTCGAAAAAGCTGCGCCGGCTGCTGTCTTACGGAGAGGCGGGTGTGGGCACGAAGAAGCAGGAGGCGAGGGTGGCTTGCAGGCACGCGCTGGAGGCAAGGGCGGCCTGCAGGCGCACGTGGGAGGGCTGCGCTGCTGCTGCCGCGGAGCTTCAGACCTTGAAGCCTGTAGCAATGGTAGAAGTAGCTCAACGTCGAAACAGAGAGAGAAGACCACCATGCCCACCGGCTCTTTGATGAGCTGGGCAGTGGTGGGACTCACAGTGGTGGTTGTACACCACTGTGAGCTACTCCTACCCGCAGAGTGGCTCCTCAGAAGGAGGAGAGGCTGCGTATGGAGTGGAGAGGGGAGGAGACGGCCTGGAAGGAGGGAAGCTACTGTGATTTTAGTGTGGACCAGGCTCCCCTTGCAAAGAAGCAAGACGAGCCTATTTATAGTGAAGAAGGCATGCATAGCCATGCCCTGGCTGTGCATGCGGCCGGCAGGGAGTGGTTGTGCAGGGCAAGCAGAACATAGCGCGAGGAAGAGGCTGCCATGCATTGCAGCCGCGAAGAAGGAATTGAAAGTCAAATAGAAATAAAAAATAAATATGGAGATTTTGTGAGGCAGCACTTGAGGAATTTGTTAATTGCAAGGCCATTTTATTCACTCTCCTCCCCTCTCAATTAAATGCATCCATGCGTGTATTTTTTACAAATGTGACTATGGATACCTAATATGCACTGGTAATTCTAGGAAATAGTACAAGACGGCACAATTGTTGGTGTATTTTTGCTGTGCAATTATACCCCCATGCCTATCTTTTGCTAGTCCCTAGCAAAACATTTTTTTTGTATTGTATTTAGAAATGATCTTAAGCTAAAGATTTTCTCTGAGATGATATAAGTGTGTTTAATGTTGGATATTATGAGAACCAATTGCAGAGAAGACTACATGTACTTTAAGTCTCACATGACAAAGATCATCTCTCGACTAACCAGGACTCTTGATATTTAAACCTTAAGTATGATTTCCAGGACCCAGGAGGTTTTTGCCATAATCGAGAGCTCAAGAGATTATGGCTTGTGCTTAGTGAAGGATCAAGACTGACCAGGTGAACATTAAGACTCAAGCCCAGGGTTTCATGAATTTTTAAGTACAGGTTGGTCCCAGTTTCAACTCGTGTCTTCGAATTGACCCTTAAAAAGATGACGGAAAACTCAACTCCCATTTTCTGACATTTGTGGCTCAAAGAAAACAGGGTATTTGTGACTTACCCTGAAGAACTTTTTTGTAGGAATATTTTATAGACATTTGTGAGATATACTAACTTTTTTTTTTTTGAAACACGTGTCAGTATATCTCTTACAACATTATTTGGAGGAGCACACTTTTCTTTTTGGTGGGAGAGTTTCTTCTTGGTGGAGTCTTTCCTAAATCCAAGACTAAAGCCTGGGATAAAAAGTCTACCTCTGTGCACAGGTAAGGACTCCACCTTCCCTAATGAACACTAGGGTTGGATCTTATGTTCACCTGGTCTTTCTTGATATGAGTAGTGTGAACCAAGATTACTTAGGCTCTCAAGTAGAAGCAAACCAACGAATCCTGTACTAGTGTCTCAGGTACAAGAATACGTCCTTAGTTAGGAGAGATTTCAATCTATCTTGTCAATGCTCAAGTGAATTAAGCCGAGCCTGAGCGTATCAAGCTTATATGGCCTGGAAAGACTTCAAAATAGTGGTTGAATATCCACAAACACTTATTGTATTTTTGTTTCAGCCTTCAGATCATTACTAAACACCATTTTTTTTTTATATATAGATAGATGAAAACTGCATGATACCATAAAATACCCAGATCCTATGGATGCCTATCCACCCCCCCATGCCAAACGATGCTATGTCCTCATATGCATGTAGGGTAGGGTAGAGAAAGGACGAAAGATCGGGTAACGAGAGCTGAGGTGCAGGGTATACAACAGGGTGGTAGGGTGGGTGGTGAAGTGAAAAGTGAAGTGATCGTGACAGTGGCGTGAAAAGTGATGGTGGATGGTGAGTGTTGTTGGGGTGCATCCCAACAAGCGTTGAATTTAACGTCCCCAGCTGGACTCAGAATGAGGCACAACATTAGTTACCCTCCAGCAGGGCAACAATTCTCCAACAGGGGCAAGTTCATGAGTAAGATAGGGTTTCAAACACTGCCCATTGACCGTAAATTTATGCCCATATTTAGGATCTTCAATTTCAACGGCCCCGTTGGGAAATGGTCTCGAGACCAGGAAAGGACCAGTCCATTTGGATTTTAGTTTCCTAGGAAAGAATTTGAGCCGGGCATTGTAGAGCCAAACTTGCTGAGATGGCTCAAATTCCTTCAGCCGAATACGGCTGTCGTAAAAAGCCTTAGTGTGTTGCTTGAAAGTTAAAGCAGAATCATAGGCTTCACGACGGAGCTCTTCTAGCTCCTGGAGTTGGAGTTTCTTTTCTCGACCACACAGGTCTGGTTTGAGGTTACATTGGCGAACCGCCTAATAAGCGTGGTGCTCCAACTCCATGGGAAAATGACAAGGCTTCCCATAAACGATTCTATAAGGAGACATACCAAGGGAAGCCTTGAAGGCGGTCCAATACGCCCAAAGTGCGTCAATCAGCTTGTCAGACCAGTCCTTACAGTCAGGCCGAACTATTTTCTGGAGAATTTGCTTGATTTGCCGGTTCGACACTTGTGCTTGGCCATTCATCTGAGGATGATACGGAGATGAGATACGATGGTGGACTCCGTATTTCCTCAGAAGTACCCGAAAAGACGCATGGGTAAAGTGGCTTCCCCCATCCGAGATAATGGCTCGAGGGATCCCAAAACGCATAAAGATGTGGTCTTTGACAAATCTAGTGGATATAACATGGTCAGCACGACGCGTGGGAATAGCCTCGATCCAATTCGAAACATAATCAACAGCCACGAGAATAAATTCGAAGCCGTTGGAAGGAGGAAAGGGACCTATGAAATCAATTCCCCAAATGTCGAAGATTTCCGCAGCTAGGATGGGTTGCAAGGGCATCATGTCACGTCATGACATTAGCCCTAACGACTGGCACCTAGTGCAATGCTTGGCATAATTGTGTGCATCTTGGTGAAGGGAGGGCCAAAGGAAACCGCACTGCAACACCTTGGCTGCAGTTTTCCTCCTAGAGAAATGGCCTCCGCAGGCCTGATTGTGGCAGTAGGATAGCACACTGGGAATTCGCTGTCAGGAACACAGCGACGGATGATTTGATCCGCACCTATCCGAAAAAGAATTGGATTATCCCAGAAATAATACTTTGCTTTTTCCATAAGATGCTCACGTTGGTTTTTAGGCTAGCCACGTGGAAGGGATCCAGAAGCAAGGTAATTGGCAATGTCGGCATACCAAGGTCCACTTGCCACATTAATTGCCAATAGGTGCTCATCAGGAAAAATCTCATTGATCGGCAGAGTAAGTCCAATATGGTCGAGGTCCAGTTTGGAAAGATGATCAGCCACAACATTCTGGGCTCTGGCCTTATCGCGGATCTCAATGTCAAATTCTTCGAGCAGAAGGATCCAATAAATCAGTCTAGGCTTGGCATCCTTCTTGTCCATGAGATGGCGAATGGCCGCGTGATCAGTGAAAACAATAACATGTGAGCCCAGAAGGTAAGAGCAAAATTTCTCCAGCCCAAAGACGACTGCCAGTAGTTCTTTTTCAGTGGTAGTATAATTACGCTGGGCCTCCTCCAACGTCTTACTGGCGTAGTACACCACGAGGGGGTGTCTATCGCGTCTTTGTCCCAGGATGGCTCCGACTACAAGGTCGAAAGTGTCACACATGAGTTCAAAGTCGTGGGACCAATCAGGTGGCTGCAGAACAGGAGCCTTGGTGACAGCATTACGCAGCTGCTTGAATGCTCGTATGCAGTCGGGGCCCATATCGAAGGGTACGTCGGTCGATAGGAGATGAGTTAAAGGTCGAGAAATCTTGGAGAAATCTTTGATGAATCTTCTATAGAAACCAACGTGTCCCAGGAAGGAGCGGATTTGTTTGACAGAGCCAGTCAGAGGTAAATCAGCAATTACATCAAGCTTAGCCCTGTCACCCTCAATACCCCTATCGGAGATGATTTACCTGAGAACAATTCCCTCCTGCACCATAAAATGACTTTTTTCCCGGGAAAGCATTAGGTTTACATCAATACATCTCCTAAGGATACGGGTCAGGTTGGAAAGACATTCATCAAAAGATGGTCCAAAGATTAAGAAGTCATCCATGAAGACCTCGAGAAAGCCACCCACCATGTCATGAAATATTGCCAGCATACATCTCTGGAAAGTTGTTGGCGCGTTACAAAGTCTGAACGGCATCTTTCTAAATGCAAAGGTGCCGAAGGGGCAGGTAAAAGTGGTTTTCTCTTGGTCACGGGGGTCAATTGCCACCTGGTTATATCCTGAGAATCCATCCAGGAAACAGAAAAATTTATTTCTTGCTAACCGCTCCAGGATTTGGTCAATGAAAGGTAGCGGAAAGTGATCTTTCTTAGTTGCAGCATTCAGTTTCCTATAATCTACACACACTTTCCAAGTTGTAGGAGTGGGTGTAGGGATGGATTCGCCCCTGTCATTGACACGGATGGTGAGTCCTGCCTTATTGGGAACAACGTGAATTGGACTCACCCAGGGGCTATTGCTGATCGGGTAGATTATACCCGCATCCAGCCACTTAATGATTTCCTTCTTAACGACCTCCCGCATGTTAGGTTGAGACGTCACTGCATCTCGTGGGAAGGTCGAGCCTCCTCCTCTGTATATATACGGTGAGTGCAATAGGAGGGGCTAATGCCAGATAAGTCTGTTAAAGACCATCCAATGGCTACCTTGTGTTCCATAAGGACCTTAGTTAGTATGCACTCTTGCTCCCTGGTCAATTTTGAATTAATGATTACGAGGAGCATTTGATTTGGTCCCAAGAAAACATACTTTAGTGTACTAGGTAGCTCTTTCAGCTTGGGAGTGGATGGTGAAAGGTCTGGCATTTCTTGGGACGAGAGTGTCCCAGGCGGATCGGAGAACAAGTCAGGAGGAAGAAGTTGGCCCTCAGATTGGCCAAGAATAGGGGCCTCTTGGATAGATGGATCCAAAAAGGAATAGCCCCAGTGGGTAGTATATGGGCTCAAAGTCCCAGTGTGGATTTGCAACTCTGCCTGATTTGGCGGGAAAGAAAGGGCAATCCTATCTTCAAGAGTGTGGGCCGGCAGTGAGTAGCCCAGATATGACTCAGACAACGAGGTTTGGGAAGCGGAGAAAACTTCGTCAGAAGTCTGGTCAGGAGAAGGTACGGGAATAGGGAGGGATGGGGGAACATCACAATATGTGTCGGTCAAGCAATCGTCTGTGTTTACAGGTAATCTGCAACAGTCAGAATAGGTCCCAATTAGTCCGATACACGCGCTGATGGCCATGTCCTCGTCAGACATGTCATCCTCAATACAATCGCAATCAAAGTTCTTGGCTGCCTTGAAGATGTTAAGCTTGAGCTTTTTAGATCCAATGGCAATCTCAATACAGCTCGACTCGCAGTCGATATGGGCGAGGGCTATGGCCAAGAAAGGTCGACCAAGGATGATCGGACAATCAGAAATTGAGCTAGGAACATCCATATCTAAAATAAGAAAGTCAACAGGAAAATAGAGACTGTTGACCCTAACCACGACGTCTTCCACCACACCCTTTGGGATTTTGACAGAATGATCTACCAGCTGTAACGTGACAGGGGTGGGTTTCAGATTTCCCAAGGAAAATTTTTCGAGCATGATGGTCAGCATAAGATTGATGGAAGATCCTAGATCAAGCAGGACACGATTAAAATTGCAGCCTTGGATGCTACAGGAAATCAGTGGTGTGCCCGAATCTTTTTGCTTTGGTGGTAGGTTTGACAGTATAGCACAACTCGCATGAGGTGAGAGAACCACCAGATTCTTCGTTTTCTTTGATTGTCTCCTGGGTGTTGTGTAGTCTTTGAAAAATCTGGCGACAGTAGGTATGTGATCGATAGCCTCGAGCAGGGGTACCTTGATTTCAACATCCTTGAACAAATTACACAGGTTATCAAAGGCCTGCATATCTTTGTTTTTGCCTTTTGGCTCGCTCAGTAGAGCCTCAGGGAATGGGACTGATTCTGGCACTAATTTAGGTGTATCATCCTTACGCGAGTGCGGTGTGCATCTCGGATGAGAGGGCGATGAAGAAGACGGGCCAGGATCAGGTCGAGGCGGATCGACGGTCTGCTTGCTGCTCCTCGTAGTGATCGCATTGGACGATGTGGGTCAAGTGGGATCATATGGCGTAGGAGGGTTTGCAATAGGGACATAAGAGTGAGGTGCTGCAGCGGGATTAGCCTGAAATCCCAGTGGAATGCTCGGAGCCTACAGAATCTGATTAACCTACCCTTGAGAAGGTCGTACGTGTGGTTGAGGACCACGAGGTACGAAATTTTGCGGGTTGGGAACAGGTTGGGCTGGGAGAGTGCCCTGAGATCAAGTCGCCATGCGTAGTTGACTGATGTCAGCATTCTGCTGCGCCAATTGGTGCTGAAGAGAGGTCACATTCTCATCATGGCGCTTTGACATTTCCGTCATCATTCGCATCAATTTATCAAGAGGACTTGATGCATGTTTTATTTGCGATATGCAAGGGCCTGATGGTGGATTTGCCATAGGATTAGGCTGGGCCCTTGGGATGACGGGTGCGGACGGTTGCATTGGTCCACCTATGGGGTTTTCAAGCTGCAGGTTGTTGGACCATGTAAAGTTTGGATGATTTTGCCACCCTGGGTTCTAAGTTGCAGAGAACAGGTTGTTTTCCAGGGCGCAGGCTTCTTCTATGCTAGAAGATGCGTCCGCATGTAAATATGCATCCGAGCACATGGAGGCTTGGTCCTCCGTGTCAAAATACTGGCTTGCAGAAGCCAGATCCACATGACTTACCGAATCGCTCGGCGCGACACTTGGTAAGGAAGGTCTTACGGGGTTTCTCAGGATAAGCCTGGTGTTGGAAGAATTAGGATTGTGACGAAGTGGTGAGGTGGGGGTGTTTGCCATAGAACAAGCGGGGTTGGCTAGAAGCTCGTCCATCTTCTTGTGCATGACGGAGACTTCATCCAATTTCTATGCGATAAGGCTGAGACAGTGGATGCATGGGAGGGTCCCGTGTTAACTTCGTGGACATTACGGGGCAGGCTGGTACGATTAAAGGCGACAATGGAGGCATTGTTCATTGAGTTTTCGCTCATATTTTCAAATAATTCGAATGCTCCATTCTCATCTTTATTCATAAAATTCCCTCCACAGGAAGCGTCTGCAATCTGCTTCAAAGTCTCATTTAGCCCATAGTAGAAGATCTGGGCTATATGCCACTTAGGCAGACCATGGTGCGGACACTTCCTAAGGAGGTCATTATATCTCTCCCATGCCTCATGAAATTGTTCGCTGTTTTGTTGCGTAAATGAAGTTATAGCACGGTGAAGCGCATTGGTTCACCCGATTGGAAAGAACTTCTTGAGAAACGTTGTTCGCATCTCTTCCCAAGAGTGGATGGTTCTTCCAAGGGTGCGTAACCACTGCGACGCTTTATCCCGCAATGAAAATGGGAACATTTTCATGAGGACTATAGGTAACCCGATATTTCTTGGTTTAACAGTTTCAGCCAATCGGGTTAGGTCTTTCAAGTGGAGAAAAGGATCTTCACTTGCAAGACCATGGAAGTGAAAATTTATCAGGCCAATTATGTTAGGTTTCAGTTCAAAGTCGTCCCCACCGATGGGGACCCGAATTTGTCCTATGGTCTCTGTAGCAGTGGGATTCTGATAGGAGCTAAGAGACCTAGGCTCCTCCCATTCGGGAGGGTTCTACATCTCCTCCAATGTTTCCCTAATGGCCTCAATTTGTTCATTATACATTTCCATTTGGGCTTGGAGGCAGGTTATGGGATCCAATGCTCCACCACCTGGGGGGTTTTGAGGGTAGTTTCCTCCCTCAGGATTTGGGGGTGGGCGTGCAGCTATGTTTGTGGAGGAGGAGGACGATGCAGCTTCTTTTCTAAAATTATCAAGCAATTCACACAGTTCAGGGTTTTGTGACCTCCTCCCAAACATGCACTACCGCAGGAAGAATTGGGGGGGATACGAAGGGAAAAGGAGATGAGAGAAATGACGTCGCAAAGGTACACTTGATGACAAATCAATACAATCAAATTCCTAACCTCTACAATGTGCCCTTAGACATAATGATCTAAGTTACCTACTATCACGAACTATGGAACCTAATGCGAGCACCGCGGAACCAACAGGCCAGATTAAAAGGTCGTTTGCCTCAGTCTTAGACACCCGATAGCACGCGGGAACCCTCACCAACATGTATGCACTACACGCAGGTAGTTAGACCTCTAATCCTTAATAAGGGTCAAGTTGCTACCAATTTTAGTTAGAGGCTTAGGATCAAGTGCTTCTTGGAATGTGAAGGGCATTATTTACGGGTAATGCCCAAGTGATTGATTTTTTGAGTGTGTAAACCAAGCATGCAACGGGGAAATATTCCCGAATTAAAGTTTTAATTGGTGAATGGTTTTTAGAATTCAGCCTTAATTTGTATGGATTTTAGGATTTCTCTGAATTACCAATTAAACCAATCTTCGGGTTTTGAGAGAATACAAGTTTTCTTCTAAGCCCAACATACCCTTCTTCAATGTCAGTTGGTTAATGCATGCTAAAATGAAATGGGCTTCCCTAGATGGAAATTTCTATGTGTGGATGCACGAATCAGTTTTAGATTAGTGTGAAAGGGAGCTAAAGCACTTCAATTCAAGTGCTCCTAATAACCAAAATGATTTCCACACACAAGGCTCAACCAAAAGATAAAGAGAATCAAATTGTTGGGGTTGAAGTATTCGGGATCGAATCTTAGGCACATGAAAGGTCGTGGTGGGGTTGGAATCAACTCAATTCCAAGTCTCCCCACCAAAAAGGTCATCCCGAATTGCAGATAAATGAGGCAAAGAGGGGTGGCAATCAATCTTTTTATTTGCCTCAAAGAATACTTCACATGGCAAAAGATTCAAGAATCAAGATTCTTTGATCTTCGCTACGCAAAGTTCTGCGGGAAATCCCAGGGCGGTGGGAGTAAAGGCAATCAATCAAACAAGTGAATTTTTAATCCACTTGCCCCAAGAGATCCCAAGAAGTTTTTCTAATTTTTTTTTTTATTAAGGTGACAAGTTGACCTAAGTTGCTAAGAAAGGAAGACCAACTAGTCCAGCAATGTATACGAAGCTCCAGTGCGGTGTCAGCGTCTTCATGCTCTCGTTCCCACCTTGGATCTACCCACGTCTCCGACTTCGTCTGCCTGCCTTCCCCTTACAACAGGTTCACCTGCACACCAACAAACAAAAACACCTGTGAAGAGAAGGGTGTGAGAAGAGAAAAATTAAAGGAATGGAGTAAAAACTTACTTGAATACACACTTCCCCGGTAACGGCGCCATGAAAGGGGGTGTGTTCGGGCCCGGATAGGTTGTGTTAATATGGTGATTTTATTGTTGAAATGCGTATAGTGGCTAACCTAAATCGAACCTAACCATCTCTTTACAAAATTTTTAACCTGGCCTACTTGATTTTATCTTGGTCACTTTTAGGCCCAGGGTCGAACTCAGGGAAGTGGGATTAGAAGTATTTTCTATGTCTTTCCTACAACGAATCTCTTCCATTCATTTATTATGTTTTTGGTGTTTTTCTATTTAAGATTTTTTTCTGATAATTTTTGTCCTTGAGGTACACCCTCAAAATCAGGCTCTTGGCTTTGAGCCAAATTAGGGTTCAAAACTGGTCTTGCTATTCGCAAGACTGAGTACCTGCAAGTCAAGGATTATCTTTTCTCTTTTGTATATTTTTTTTATCTTTTTACTGGCAGGAAAGAGAAGCAGAAATAAAGTAAATATAGTATATATATAGGTATGTATTATATATGTATAAAGGCGTGGGGGTGGAGATGGCATGTAGCATAGTGTCAAGTTGGTCGTCTTCTAGGAAGACGCAACCAATAGGATGAGGTGCTGCATGGAATGTAAGATGGATGGGTGGAAGATGTGTGCGAAAATGCTTTCTATACACGTGTACTGGGGAATATCAGCAATTGGTGTAGATATTCCCGCGATACAACGTATGGTAAGTGATATGAAAAAATATATATATATGTATATATGTAAATATATCTATATGTATATATATATATAGTTGTAAATATAAAAGTGTATATGTAGTTATATGTGTATATATATATATGCATATATGTATATATATATATAGATATGCAAATATATGTATAGATATATATATATATGTATATGTATGTATATATAAGTATATATATATATATGTATGTATATATAGTTATAGATATATATGTATATATGTATGTATATTTGTGTACATATATATGTATATATGTAAAAGTATTTGTGTATATATATGTATACATATATATATATTTATACGTATACAAATATATGTATATATGTAAATATATATGTGTATATATATATATAAGTATATATATATATATATATGTATGTATGTATACTAATACTTAGGTATATAGGTACTACTATATGTATAGATGTAAGTATATATATATATGTATATAAATATATAGATATATATATATATGTATGCATATATATATAAGTATATATTAGTGTATAAGTGAGTGCGTGTGTGTACGAGAGTGTGTGTGTGTGTATGTGTGAGGTGAGTGTCTGTGAGAGAGAGAGGGAGAGAGGGCGTCTGCGAGTGAAGAAATGGAGAGTTAGGCCGTTTGGAGCTTCAGGGCCGACATCTGGTGGTCCACGCGCACACGCAGGCGCGTAGGCACGTGAAGACGCGCACGCACGCAGAAGGGCATGGGCGTGGGAGGAACCGCAGCGCACAGTGCTGCGCGAAGAGGCGGGTGTGGGCAGACACAGGCACTAGGAGAGGGTGAAAACGCGTGCTAGTGTGGGCGCTGGCCGACGCAAGCGCACGCAGACACGCGGGCGGGCGCTGGAGCGGGCTCGGGGCGGGACGCAAGTGCGAGCTAGCGTAGGTTGCAGCGCGCCAAGTGAATTGATAAGTGAGAAACTTACCGGTCACCACACTGTAGCCACAGTGTTCCGCTGACTAGCGTGAATAGTGGCTACAGTGCTGCTCAGCTTTGCGTGACTGAGTGTGTCCGGTTCTGAGAGTGCGGGAGGTGTGAGCGGCTGGGGCGTGCGCGGAGAAGCTGTGTCGGCTGCTGGCATGCGGAGAGGCGGGTGCGAGCGCGAAGAAACGGGGGGCGAGGGCGGCCTGCAGGTGCGTGCTAGAGGCGAGGGCGGTTAATGCTTTATGCAATTAACCTTTTATGATTTATACTTTAATATAATTCCCTTATCGCGTTACATTCAGCTTAGTCCTAATTTAGAAAAAAAAGGTGAGTGAACGAGTCAGAAGTGGCTGTTGCAGACGATTTCTAGCTCCCATGCGAGCATTGGAGGTGGAGTCTGTTGTTTTAAATTATTGACTCAAAAGTACAATTAACATGCTGCTCAGAGGATTTTCTAAGTGTTGGCATAAAAGTTTTTGGTTTAATGTATACTACACCCCCATACCTAAGTTCTTGCATGTCCTCATGCATGAATATAATGGAGATAATTTAAGACAGGGAGCGAGCGGGTAGAAATCACTTGAAGTCACTCCTGAATTTGAGTTCAGCATACGCTAATATCCTGATGTATAATATGCAGAAAAATTTGTACTAAATGGGAATACGCTACGTATAAAAAGATATGTATATATTTATAAATGTTAAGTTTAATGCCTCCAGCTGGGTGAAAACTCAATTAGATGGATCAATGATTGCAGAAGAGTAGGTCAAGATCAAAAGGAAGATGTGTTCATGTGTTCCTAGAATTAGTGGTCAACAAATGCGAGCCAACTGATGATGCATCCCTACTTCAAAGGGTCAATCTTTAACGGAATGTGGAATAGGGGCAAAAAGTGGAGGATAATCAGAATGAGGATCATGCTGCCCATTTTGCTTATCAATCATGTTCCAAAATTCAATGAGCAATTGCTGAGAAAGTGGATTGATATGATGATCAAAATGCATGTTAGCATCAGAGTCTGGATCATAGGGGTCTTCATAATGGTGATTGACATAAAAAATCATGCTCTCCCCAGACCCTAGGTTATATGAGGATACATGTGATATTGGGGTTTCTGCATATAGGTCACTGAAATCCTCATTGGAAATCAATTCATCCTCATCGGTATTATCTTTGGATTCATTGGAAGCTGTCTCAGTCTTCGAGTCAAGCCATCCATTAGAATGACTAGGAATGTAAGTCCCCAGTTCATTCTACTCAATATTTCACCCTCATATGTAGTAGTTTCCTCATCATTTCTTGCTTTTGATAACATTTCCATTTCCCTAGGCAAATCATCCAAAGCCATTCCTGATATTTGGATATCAAAATTAGGAATAGTGAGTGCATTCTCAAAGTTTCCATCATCACCTTGGTAGGAAGAAGGAGAAAGATGCAAATTAGATGATGTCGGATTGAAAATGGATTCACTTCCCATGGGAAGTGACTCAGACTGATTAGTAGTGTCAAATCTAGATGTTGCACTCAATTCATCCAAGCTCGTATGATCCCTAGGAATGATTGATTTTTCCAAATGTAATACTTGTACCTTAGGGCTTCCATCAAGACCCATATCCTCGAGTAGATCTACTTCCTTTATCTTGACCAGGTTGTACAACCCTTGAGGTATCTCCCAAGATTCAGAGTATTCAAACTGAGAGTCAGCCTTGGAGATACTAATCCTTTCTTCACTACTTTCACGAATGGGGTTCTCAAATGAGTCCATTTAGGATATTCTCGACTCATCTCCCACATCCATACCAGATATTTCTCCCCTTGAATTCATTTAGAGTATCTGCCCTAGAGAATCCCTTGTAGCACTTTTAGGTCCAGTTACTTCAAGTTCTTCGAGGTCCTCAAGGCTATCTCCACTTGATACTGCAAAATAAGTATTTCTTGAAGTGTTTGATTCTGTCTGGTTAGTCGTGTCAAGGATTCTAATTCCTGAAGGGCCATCATTAAAGATTCTTGGGTTGGAATCCAAGTTCATCTTTGTTTCAGATCAATAGTAGTATGGATTTCATGCAGATAAATTGTGACCTTTTCCTTAGTCCTAGCTATTATTCGTTGCAATATGAAATGTCTCCACATATGCAATGGCAGTTCATCGGGGGTTCCAAGGGGTGAATTTGGTCTACCAATGTTCCATGGGTGAGATGCAGATGTATGAAATTCATACCTTGGGACATAAGATGGGGTCCTTTGTGGAGCCAATTGGTATTAGTCTTAATGACCAGGGTTAGGATTTGGGTTAACTATTTTAGCAATTCAAGAAGAAGAATCAGACGATACGAAAAGTCATCTTTGCCACCTTTGGTTTGGTTCCCATGGTTGTTCTAATTCACTGACCTAGGCTTCCAGACAAGCCATCTAGTTTATATTTTCTGGATCCTAACCAAGTCCAGATCTAAGGTTAGAAAATTTGGCTAAATGAGTGGAAGAAGAAGACGGATGAGAAGAAGGTTTGGGAAATGCGACAAATCACCTTTGCCTCCTTGGGATTGGCTCCCAAGGTCCAACCAATTGATGTCTAAGTGACCTCCTCCCTTGCATACACTAGCCAACTCGGTTTGGTGCAACCAAGCCAAACATGGCTAAGGCCTTGTTAATCAAGTGGTCCTTAAGATCAGGTGACCAGATTTCTCATTAAGATTCTAATTGTTAAGGAAAAAATTTGTTATAAAATCGACTGAAAGTAATCCCAACCCCTCAAGTTAACCTACCCAATCTGTACGAGGGGACTAAGGGGAAGGTTCTTCGTTTGATTTTTGCCTCCGGTTCCTTATACCGCTTAGACGCAGTCGTTTGACACTGCCCTGTAGATTCAGCTATGAGTTTGGCTAGAGTGGTTGTGATGATCTAGTAGTTTGATAATAAATTCAGGTTAATTAGCATATTTTACGAGATTTTGCTTAACCGTTTTTCCTTCAATTTAGGTTTCGGTGAGTGGTCCACAAGTTGACTTAACTCACCAACTAGCCACTTGACTTGATTAAGTCTAGGTTATTCAAGTGTGGTCTCTAAATTGTAACCCTAAAAATTGAGCCTAGGGTTCATGTAATTGACTAAGTGTTCAAGCAAACCACAGTTCAACATAAAAATATTCTTCCATGAAACAATTTGAATCCAAATGCTTTCAAATTTGACAATAGATTCTTTTTCAATTAACTTCAAGGGAATTATTTTTTCAAATTTTTCTTATTTTAAATGATTAAATACTAATTTTTAATTATCAGGGTGTTAGATTTGGAATTTTGACCCCTTCTCAATTTTTTGATTTGAAATAGTATCAATTTAACTCCAAAACTTTAGGAAAAATATGAAAATGAAAATTAATTTGATAACCTTTCAAACCCCACAATTTTAAATCAAATCTAATTTGTGTGCTATTCGAAATCACTTTTTGAAATTAAAAAATTTTCAGATCTAAGTCCGTTTGACGCCCATGTATTTTGTGAATTTTCAAAAATTGCACAAATCGAATTCTTTCCAATTAACAGTGTTGTTTGAAAGATAATTTAAAAATATAGCTTTAGGTCAAAATTAAAAATTTTTGGGTCATAAAATATTTAGTAATTAAAATTTCATATCCCAAAAAAAATCTGGCTGAATTTAAAGGAGTATTGAAAAGGGCATTGAAAAGGTTTGAATTAAAAAATGAGCCTTTTTTACAAAAAAGTTTTCTTTTCTATTTCTTTTTTCAATTTTTTTTTAAATGGGCATTGAAATCTCAAATTTTTTTAAAAATTTTTTTTCTTTTTGCACAAAAATATTTAATTTTTTTTCTCTTTTTTAGAAAAAGTAAGTCTACATAGGATTCAAGGAAAACCTAATCTAAGATTATGATGTGCACCTGATTTCTTCACCTACACCTGATGTGTGTGTGGAATCCATTCATCCTATTCCTGCACTTCAAAAGCAAGTAGAAACAAATGTGTTAGAGTTAAGCTTAAAAATAAAAAATCAAAATCACGTTGCTTCCGCAGCAATGGCACCATTTATTTGGTGTCACGAAATGGGTATTTAATTAAGAGAGTGTCGTAGTATAGAGTGAATCATGATTCCAACAAAAATATAATAATGAGACAATGAGTCCCAATTGATCTCAAGGAGGCATATAAAAGTGAAATTGATTTTGATTTTTCTCATTCTTTACTTGCTTAAAATCGAACTCCAGTTTCAGTAGTGCGAGTAAACGATGCATTGGTCATGTTGTTAACACGTAAAACATGTGCATGTGTTAGATAAATCACAAATGTGAACGTGTGTGTTTTAGTACGCACAACCTCTATTATGCGATGGCAACTAGTAGAAAATGAACTTATCACTAAATCATTCACATCCTTTGGAACTGACATTTTATTACGATATATATGGATGAAACAGGAAACTGATGAGTTTTATTCCTTTCAAATTATTGTCATTGCATTGCTAGAGGAAAGCTTGTACATGGAACTTGAAAATGCTATTCTAGCTAATAGAAGAGATATGGATGCATGGATCTAAGGCAGATTATGCATGCATTCCTAGAGAAGGAGTACTACTACTATTACTAGAAAGATATCAATGCAAGAATTTAACTATGAAGAACTTTAAGCTAGCTAACAGAAAGTAGGACATTGGAGGTGGTCTCCAATGGCTGTGTGGCTAGAGGTGGTGGGAGGGGAAAGAGGGAGGACCAAGGTGTGTCGGTCGGCCTCTTGAGAAGGTGGTGGAGGTGCTCTAACCCTTGGATGTGAAGATGGTGATTGTGGAGGTGATGGAGCTCATGGATGGAGTGATTAATGGATATGAAGATTGGTCACTTGGCCATCCAATGGTGTTCTTTTATAGACTTAGGATTGGCTCACCTAGAGAAGTGTGGAATTCTCTAGAAGAGACTCCATCTTGGCGTTAAGATGGTTGGGATTTGGTCTTCTTAGATCACTTCTAAGGAAATAGGTTCTAGATTCCTTAAAGACTATTTTTAGTCTTCAAGGTGGCACCACTTGGAGGACACTCTAGAATACTATAAAGTGGAGGGCCAAGTGGTGGGATGTGTGTGTGTGCATGTGAGTTTGGGTGGTGGCTAGGTGGTCTAGGTTTAGTCCTATATGTCTAGGTAATTGGGTTTGGGTAGGTTTCTGAAAATAGGTTCATAAAACCTAATACTGAGGTAAAGAGTGTTATTAAACTCCCCATAAGTCTAATTGAGTGGGTGTGTGTGTAATTGGGAGAGAAAGTTCCCAATTAGGTTAGGCTTGAGTAAATTGCACTCTCACTGAGTCTAAATAGACTTGTGTTGGTTGAGATTTGAGCTCAATTGGATTTGTTGAGTCCAATTGACTAGGTATGGTGTAATTGACTTAGAACCAAGTCAATTGGGCTTAGTGAGAACCTAACTAGGTTATTAGGAGGGCCTTAGGGTAGTGTACTAGGCTTAGGGTACCTTAATTTAGGTTTCCTAGGGTGTAGGATTAGGTTTAGGGGCTTAAGAAATCAAGATCTAAGCTTGATTTAAAAAATAGTAACTAGAGAAGGGCTCCAGATGTCTAATTTATTTATCAGACAACTTATAATTCAAAATTAGAAGTCTAAGCCTCTAGTCTGGACGTCTAATGTTGAATCCGGATGAAGTCGAGGTATTGTTTTGGATTTCTATAGAAATTGGATGTCTGATACTTTGTCTGCACGACCAATATTCAAGCAGATTGGGTTCTTGGTTCTGCGGGTAGTATCTAAGGGGCCTGGACGTCCAATAACCTACGTGGATGTCCAGAGATGGGTTGGACTATGGGTTTTGAGGTATTCTAGGCTAAGGTAACCTAATCTAAGGGTGGCTAAGGTTTAGGATGGTATCTAGGGCAGTCCTAAGTCTTAGGAAGGTCCTATGTTCTTCATAATTTAACTTAAACATTAAAATCCTTCAAGTACTGTAGTACACCTCTTCCCTACATTATGTCTTCATCTTGAGCAGCTTTATTCCCAAGGCCTCTACTCCAGCTCTACTGCAGCTTTGTCATTTTCGCTACTTCAGTTACAGGTTCAGGCCATCTCCTCAGCTTTTATTACCAACAAACCAAATAGTACACTAATCAGAACATTATTATAGCATTATTTCATGATTATTTAAGTAAAGTAGAAAAGATGCAATGTATGCTACTAATGAATGAATTATACTATAGTTATGCTAAGTTCTAACTCAATTCGGGTCGTTTAAGTCCTATGATTGCTGTGTAACCATTCTTGAATTAGAATTTCATGATATTCTGACGCACTATCACTCAATGACCAGTGGCGGTCACTTCTCGGGAAAGAAAACTACAGCTAAAGTCCTTACTTCTGGATTCTTTTGGCCCAACTTGCTCAAAGATGCTCATTCATTTGTTCGGTCCTATGTGTGTTGCCAGATAATCGACAACATGACTAGAAAGGATATGATTCCCCTTAATCTGATATTAGAGGTTGAAATTTTTGATGTACGAGGCATTGACTTCATGGGACCATTCAGCAACTCTTGTGGGTATTTATATATACTTGTCACAGTTAACTATGTATTGAAATGGATTGAAGCAATACCCACATGCACCAATGATCACAAGGTTGTTGTTGACTTCATCAAGAAAAACATTTGTTTGAGATTTAGCATCCTTAAGGCCATCATCATTGATAGAGGATTGCATTTCACTTACTCTCAATTCCATCACCTTTTATCTAAATATGGGGTTAATCATAAAATTTCCACTCCTTACCACCCCTAAAAAAATGGCCAAGCAAACGTTTCTAACCGAGAAATTAAAAACATTTTGTGAAAAACGGTTAGGCCCGATCGTAAGTACTGGTCCAATAAATTGGATGATGCTTTATGGGCCTAACGTATGGCTTTTAAAACTCCCCTCAACATGTCTCCTTTCCATCTCATTTTTTGAAAGGCATGCCATCTCTCGGCAGAACTTGAACACAGGGCTTTTTGGGCAATCAAAAAATTAAGTCTGGATTTATTTGAAGCCGGCAAACAAAGGAAATTACAATTAATATAATTGGAAGAATTACGTAATTTATCTTACAAAAATGCATAAATTTATAAAGATCAAACAAATAAATTTCACGATAGATATATTATCCAGAAGCATTTTGATATCAATCAGCACATTTGGCTTTTCGATGCACGCATGCACATTTTTCTAGTCAAACTTAAATCCAAGTGGACCAGCCTGTTTATTCTCGTTAAAACATATTCGTACAGCGTAGTTGAGCTTTTTGATCCATAAACAAATACTACATTTGAAGTCAACTACCAACGATTAAAGCACTAGTTAGACAATTCCCCGAATCTCCCATGATACACTCTTCATTTACTTGACTTACCTTCTGATGATCATTGATGCTTTTCATGCCTGGCTGAATGACATAAAGATAGCACTGGATGGGAGGTAACCCATCATTTTTCCTACTTTTCATTTTTCATTTTCTTTTTCAAAGTTTTTGACTATCCTAATTCAGAACACCCTTACTACGGTGATTTTCATTTCCCTTTCCACTGCATGAGGACATCGCATATCTTAAACATGGTTGGTGTTTGTTTTTAAATTTTGATGATTGATTCAGGATTTCATAACCTAAAAACATTTAAATAATTATTTTTTTTGCATCCATACCCAAAAAGATAAAAATTTTGAAAACTTTTTGAGGAAATTCTGAATTCGAGACCAAAGTTAAAGATCCATTTCAAGATACAATGGGATTTAATCTTTAACAAACTAGGGATTAGGATGCGGATCTGATTATTAGAATCTTTGGGTCTATTTTTAGACTAGATCAAGTATCCTTCTCTAAAATTCCACCTGAACTTGTGATGGTTTTGGTGACTTGAACCTTTTTGTGACTTGGAAATTACATGGCTTAGTTTCTGATCCAAGAACCGGCATCTCTTGCAAAATTCTTGTGTCAAATTCCATCCACAAGCCAACACCTAAAAATAACTAGAAAAATTAGAAAAATCCTTGTTTAGTCTTAGTGAAATCCTAGATAAATGATTGGTTTGAGTTCCCACCACCGAGGGGGGAAATGCCTCCTTTGAGGATGTGATGTCTATATGTTATTGCCTTGACACTGTTGTAAGCGAATGTCATCATTAAAGTATTGCGTTGTAGTATAGTGACAAAAATCGAAATAATATTTAAATTTATAAAATCGAAAACAATAAATGAGTCAAAGGTCATTCGTAAGGAGCAAATATGAAATTCACGCACTAATCGCAATATAAAACAGATAAGCGAAATGCAATGAGAATCAATTAATCAGAATATATTTAATAATAGTCCAAATTGTATCTCATGAAATAATGGGATAAAAATAGAGAATCCTAAAAATGGTGCCTCAAATCACCAATTAATTCCCACATTCAAGCACATATCCTAATGTAGTTAGCTAATTCAATTTCTCTACAGTGTCTTGAACCACTTATGCCTCAAATTCCTTGTTAGATAACCATTTGATTCAACCTCAGATGCCTTATGTCATCGAGCCTCAACAACATAAAGCACAAGGAACAAGGCCTTAGAGATGCTAAGTGTTAGGTGTATGGACATGAATCTCGAGGCACATTTACAGTACAAAACCTCCCCCTACCCTCCTCAGAATCTCTCCTCTATAATTGGGTAGATGGGCATGAGCAGTATCAGTTAAACAGGTCAAGGTCCAGGCCTGTGTGCATGTGGGCACAAGCAAGGGTACGCAAGCGTGAGGGAACCTCACTCCCAGTGTCTGAGGCGATAAACCCTCTCATTAAATTCCTTTTATGCATGGTTGCAATGTTTTCAATCCACAATGTGGGACTATGAAGTCCCTCTTCTTCGTGTATTGTTGCAGTAGAGAGCTCCTATCAATTAAGGTCACTACGGATGATTGCCTCTCCAATTGAGGTTGCAGGCGTGTTCCTAGAATGAGTTCGCAGCTCCTAGAAGTGATGCTAGTGTGGAAGTGAACGTAGCACGACGGATAAAGTCGGAGCATTGAAAATGATGAAGAAGCTCCGGTGGTGATCTGAAACTCAAAATATGGGCCTTAAGCCCCAAATAGAATGTTCTCGAGGATTGCTGGAGTGCGTTGGTGTTGGCAATTCGATGTGTGAGGGTGCAAGGTGTTTGGATGGTAGCAATGAAGGTGACCAAGAGGTGGGTTGCTCAGAGGGATATTTTAATTATCAAAGCTTCTAATTAGGAGAGGGGCTTTTGTTGATGATCGATAAGCAAGCTTCTGGTGGTGGAGGCAAAGTGTTTGGATGTGTGTACCAAGCACACGGCTTCGCCAGAGGCATCCTCGACTGTGGAGAAGACGGAGGGGGAGAGTGTGATATGTCGGTTGAATTGGGAAGAAAAGGAGCTAAGAAAGGTCTAGAGAGGGAGAAGGAGATGGTAGACCTAATTACGAATGAAGGGGATGGGAGATCCGCACTACCTTTGATTGGCTGGTGTCAAAGGAGATGAAGTCTCTGGTGAGTTCAAGTGTTGAGGAACAAGAGGAAGGGTTCTCCCACTTAGGCTAACGAGGAGCAAACGAAGGTGAGGAAGAGGATGACAATCTAAATCTAATGGTTGAGAGGTTGTAGGAGGACAAAGGAGGGTGTCATCGGAGGTTTCGTTAGAGGAGGCTGGGGAAGGAGGGGAGGAGGATTTTTGGCCTCAAACCTAGCAAAAAGTATGGTGGGAGTTTGTGGACTATTTATAGGTGGAGGTTTTCAGCTTCAATTGCCCATAAACCTTGAACTGGAGCAATCCCCTATGGAAATCATGCCTTGATTTCTCATAGTTTGCCTAAGCTCTATGGTACGATTTGGGGTCCCTAAGATGATTCAAATAGTAGGGGATCTTCTGAAGGTTGCTCCTTCCAAATTTAGGAGGGTTTAGTTAAGGAATCAAGGAAATTTCTAAGTTTGACAGTCGAAAGCTTTGGATTCACACCTCTAATGGCGTAGGGACCTAAGTGTGAAAATTGTGAGAAAGTTATAGCCAAAATGCAGGAAACTTGAAAGCTGAGGAGCTGATGGTGAGAAATAGAGATCTTAGGGACTAAATTGCAAACTAGTTCAAGATGGACTCTGAATGGACTCAAATTTTGGTGTTAACCTAATTGAACCCAAGGAATATAATGGTCAACTTGGATTTGAGTTTTGACAACATTTGAATAGGCAATTTGCATAGAAGCCTGAATTAAGGCAAATCACATTTGAAACTCTATTGTAGGTCAAACTAGGTTTAGATGGTCAAACCAAAGATACCAAACCACTTAGAATATTTTAGGATGAATTTTAGGAGGTTTAGATGAGTTTTACTTTGACCAAAACCTCTTCAATTTAAGTTGGTTGATAATTAGGGTTTTGTGTATTGTTTTGGTTCTAAAAATGCATGAATCCCTATTTCTGTCAATGTGGACCCACTTCTTAGTCTTTAATGCTCAATTGACCTCTAGTTAACCTGTGGGTGACCCCATCGTTACGCTACATTTGTGATGTGCTGTTAAAACTGCAGATTTGACCTTATTTTATTATTCTCTCAACAAAACAGATCTGTGTGGAATTACCATCCTTAGGAGATATTTGATGTGCATACATCTGATTAAACTAAAATGTCTATTAATGCATATTTTTAGCGTCACATTAGCATCGTACATTGTAAATAATGCATAACATGCATAATCATGCATTTAGATCAAGTTGTATAAAGTGTATAGTAATTTGCTCCTTTTTATGGTCAAGGATAGGGCGACTTTTTATCAGGGCCTTAGATGAAAGATCCAATTGTACGGATCTGATCAGGGCGAAGATTGGAGTTCAATGACACCAAGATTGCCCTAATCGAACATCTGTAGCACCAAATATAAATCGAGGAACCCAAAAGATCAAGGGCCAAGATGGTGTTAATCTGCACCTCAGACAACAAATCCGACCTCACTGATGGATTCGGATTGACGATCGCAACCTAACGGTGAGAAAATCGATCCAATCCGACACCCGTGGCACCGTCTACAGTACTCAGAAGATGGACGACCAAGGTGGCACCACATGGCACCATCTCCGCCACCCAACCAACCCCAAGGACCCGCATTTGCCTTTCCTTCTTCACCCACCCGCTTGATCTCAACCGTTGGATGCTCATCCAACAGTCGTGAAACTGCACTCACAAAACCACCTGCTTGCCTAAAGAGAAGGCATAGCGCAACGGTCGAGCGCCTTCGTGAGAAGAGCGGTCGCGCATTCGAGCCACGCTACGCCTTAAATTGAAGGGCGCACGTGGAGCGTGCGAGCGAGTAGAGCCATGTGATGAAGATCATGCGGCACTGAGCGAGCGATAACACCCACGCGGGATCAAACGTGCGGTGCTGACGCATGATCGCATGTGGGTGCGCGGTGCAAGTGAGGATGGTTTAAGCCATTCGATCTCTTGATAGGACGGCTGATATCGTGTGTACATGTGTGGGCGTTTTGAGCAGAGTAGAGGAGCAGGCATGCACGGCGCATGCACACGTCAGCCACGACAGACCTTTAGTGACGTTTAAGTCCGTCACTAAAGGTCCTGAATTAATGTTTTTCAAATTGTAATGAGAAAAATGCCCCCACTCCTTGCAACTATAAAAGGAGACCCCCTCCATATGAATTTCTCATCCCTTCCTTCTCTTCTCTCCCTCTCCCAAGCTCAAGAGAAGCTTGTCCCACAACCAGGATGCTCCTCAAGAGCTAAAATCAAATTTTCACCCCCATTCTGGAAATGGATCCCGCGACGACGACGACGTGCTGCCTCATTCCCGTTCCTCCTGCTTCGTCCTCCTTCTTCCCACTCCGTTCCTCACCTTCCAGGCATTGTCTCGTTCGGCTTGTCCTCCAAGCGATCGTCGAGGAGGATAACTTCTCTCTCCCATTCCTTTTCCTACATTTTAGAGTAGAATTTTCCTGCTTTCTAGTTGTAATAGTTTTCCTGCTTTCTAGTGTAATTCCTTCCTTTCTTAGTTATACAAACATTTTGCATCTTCAAGCGGATGTTTTCCCTCTCTCTCTCTTATTGTTTATATTAATTCCATTGCATTTTAATTACTCTACTCTTTAAACAAAAAATACAAAAAAATATAATTACAAATTTTGATCGGCGTGGCCTCACTGAGTTCGACCTGGGATTTCTATTCTGGTTTAAATTTTATTTGTTGAACTTGATTTCTTCGCTATTCAAATTGCAACGACAGGTTTTCAAAACCAACTCCGATGGCGTAGTCCTTCGTCGTTCAACATTTTGGCACCATTGCTGGGGAGGCAATGATTTTCTGATCTTCTTTTCGCATTTCATGCACTTTACTATTTTCTAACTTGCTTTCTCCTGTGTCTATTGTTTTGCAGATACCTCTATTAGGGAATCGTCAAGCGATAGATCAGAGTAAAGTGCAGTTGAAGATGACTGTAACTGCTCCCCATTCTTCCACCCTCCATAGATTTCATTTCATCACATTAAATTCAAATTCCAATTAACCTAGGTGTTTGCATAAATCCTAGGGTTAGTTTGGTTGTTTGGATTTTCGCTCACATTTCACCCTCGCATATAAAAAGAAAAACAAAAAGATAATTTTGTGGGGTAATTCAACATACACACAATATACACCCACATTCAAGGCACTTAACCTAATTGATTTTCTTTTACTCAATCGAATTCTGATCTATGGAATTGGTACACACAAATCAACACATAAAAGAGTAGAAATCATTCTAGGTTAACCATTTCTATGTGCCTAACCTAGTGGTGCAATTGTGGCCAATTGTTTGAGTTGTTTGGGCTACACCACTCAACCTAAAATCAACTCACCAAGTAGCTTCCTATGAGGGTTTTCAATCTAGATTCATAGCAGGCACTCCACTTTATTTCTGATTTTAGAGGAAAGCAATCTTCACTCGTGCTTGAAAACTTAGTTTGCATCAAACTTGATTGAAATCAACCTAATTCTAAACCCTAAAAGCTACTTAAGCAAGATTTGAACAATAAAATCTATGCATTTTAAGGGCTATAGGATGTAATTCTATTGCATTTTAAAATCTTGCTTGAAAACCTTGGTTGTGCATGCACTTACACATACTCAATTGATCATTAAGGGCACGACCCATTTTAAGGGCCCACCACATTCCATAAGCACTACAATCCCAGGCCTCAATAAAATCGAGTAGACGTTGGCCTTAAGGACTGATTCGCTCTTCGGGACCTGGTCTGAGATTGTTTACGATTAACCTACTTGTACTGATCAATCTGATGTCTCGCTAGAGGAGTAGCATCAAACGACCATGGCTGGGGTTACACTAGGAACCGGAGGCATAAGCCGAAGGAAGAACTTTCTCCTCAGTCCCTCCATCTAATTGGTTGGATTGAGCAGACACAAGTAGAGTAAATCATTTATAATCTTAAGCCGGGTTCTGAGAGTCTGTAGATCCTTAGGCTACCCCACTTAAGGATAGGCTTGTTTTGTTGTGCTGCAGGGTTCTTATCCCTAGTCCTTATGACCTTTTCCTAGTTTATGCTGGGAAGAAGGTCATTGAATCCCCGATTGGAAGGACCACTAGAGTCTTCTAGGAGGTGTAGATTGGATTTTGGCCAAATCGATCCCATGGCCAATCAATAGCCTCTTTTGCCTCGAGATCCACAGGAGGAATTTCAAAGGCAGCTGGAACAAATGCAGAGAATGTAAGGTGCTTAGCCCTTGAAGGGATTTTATGATCCTTCAAATTATGGGGAACATCCCAGCATCCAGATTCCTATCGGAGGCGTAGAAATCAAGCCCTAGGTGTTAAGCCTAATCAAACATTTCCATGGGCTTGGCTCTGAAGACTTGTTTCAGCACTTGGAGGACTTAACCACTTTGGTCCGGACCACGAAGGCGCGAAATGTGAATGACGAGCAAATGATCATGAGGCTCTTCCCCCACTCTCTTAGGGATAAAGCCACTCATTGGTACAGGACTATAGGAAGACCAATTGCAACTTGGAATGAGTTGAAATCGACCTTTCTAAAGAAATTCTTCCCTGTCGAACATACTAATGCTTTGAGACAAGCAATCACTACCTTTACCCAGCGGCCGGGGGAGTAGTTTCATGTGGCTTGGGAGCGATTCCAGGACCTATTGCAGAGGTGTCCACACCACAAGATGCCAAAATGGCAACTCGTGCAGATCTTCTACCACGGGCTGACTGAGCAACTCAGAAATCACGTGGATGCTTCTTGTGGAGGCAATTTCCTCAACAAAGACGTAGATAGTGCGCATGATTTGTTTAAGGAAATGAGCAAGAATTCAATCAACCATGCCTCCATGGATACTTTTAACCGGTCCTAGTAGCCTAGATCGAATGTTAATGAAGTCCACGACTCTCATTCATTCAATATGGAATTGATTTCTAATAAACTTGATAAGGTGGACTTGGTTGCTAAAAGAATGGAGGAGTGGATGGCTGAAAATTCAATGAACAACTCTTGATCCACTCAATCCCAGAATTCGGGATTCCATTCGTCGTGAGCTCTTTCTGGACAGGAGTTCGTGAATCAACTTGATGTGGCTCAACCTGTAAGCCAGCATTATTCGGAACCCCATGAGTTCCAAACTGGGGCCTCTGATCCCAGTTTCTCCGATCCTTCCCTTTCTTTCTCTCCATCCTCACCCTATGAGGATATTTGTGCTGTACAGGAGAATGTTAGATCCAACCCCTACTCCAATGCTTATAATCCGGGTTGGAGAAATCACCTTAACTTCTCCTGGAAAAACCTAAGGCAACAGACCCAATTCCGACCCAGCAACTGTGCTCTGCAATGACCAATGGGTCAAGGTCATGTTTATACTTAGTTGCCCCCAAATCAGGTCAATCAACCAGCTTGGAATGCCCGTCAACCCATAGGGCAAGCTGATTTAAACTGACAAATGGTAGAGATGCAAGGATCAGTGCTCCAGCTCATACAGCAAATGAAAACCTCATTGGACAACTTGCAAACCGGGCTCATAGCTAACTCTCGTCAACCTGGATCTCTACCATCCCAATCCATACCCAACCCGCGAAATATCCTGAATCTGGGCAATCAAGCCCATGGGTATGGAAATCAGAGGGACCCACACGCACATGCTCAGGTGGTTGAGCAGGGTCCTTCCTCTTCTTCTCTGCAAATCAACAATTCTTAGGTAATGAAGCCCCTCCAATCTTTCCTAACCCTCCCCAAGATTGAAACTCGTATGCATCTGCAAATTCTGTTACCTTGAGGAGTGGTAAACAAACTCAGGATCCACAGCCACACTATTCTGATTTATAGAATCCTGATGAACCTGAGAGAAAGGAGAACTCTGGAGAAGAAATCAAGGCTCAGGAACCTAATTCCAAAGATCCTACTCATGTTCCTTTTCCTGAAGGCTTGATCAGATCAAGGAAGAAGAAGTCTGTTGATAGTAATGTGGAGCTAATGGATATTTTCAAGATTGTTGAGATCAATATCTAGCTCCTCAATGCTATCAAGCATATACCAGCTTACGTGAGATTTTTAAAGGATTTATGTACACTGAAGTGTAAGTCGAGAGAATCTTTTCCAAGGAAGGTGGTACTCTCCGAGCAGGCTAGCTCTGTTATCCTGTACCACCACCTAAGAAAAAGAGAGATCCAGGTGCTCCATTGATTTCTTGTGTCATCGAAGATTACACTTTTGATAGAGCCCTGCTGGATCTAGGTGCATCCATCAACCTGATTCTAACTTCTCTTTATGAGAAGTTTGGATTAGGTGAACTTCGGCTGACTTCAGTAACTCTGCAGTTAGCGAACCATTTGATCACAAATCCGTGAGGCATTATTGAAGATGTTATTGTTAAGGTTAAGGATTCCTATTTTCCTGTAGATTTCATTGTCCTTGACATGGATGTACCTGAAAATCTGAGGAACACACCCATCATTCTGAGAGTCTGTTCCTGGCTACCGCTAAGGCCAACATTAACTGTGAAAGTTGTAGCATGGAAATCGCCTTTAGGGATCAAAGAATGAAATCTGATATTTTTAAGGTGATTAATAAATTTGAGGATTGTGGATTTATCGAGGAATTTGAGGACCATAATGTGAATATTGAAACTTGTATTATGGTTTCTGTATTTGAAAGTTCCTCATTTGATGATGAATTGGACCTGCAACCCTCTATGGCAGACTTGCCATCTTTTGAAGAGGTTATTGATTTTATTCACTCTCAACCTCTTCCTCTTTATGAGTCATCAGCATCTTCCTTACCTTCAATCATCAGCTCGCCCCAGCTTGAACTAAAACCATTGCGTAAGAATCTGAAATATCAGTTTTTAGGACCAGACAAGACGCTCCCTGTGATTATCAGTGCTAAATTAACAAAGGAGAAGGAAATTAAACTGATTAAGGTTCTGAAGGAATAGAAGGAGGCAATTGGTTGGACCATTCATGACCTTAGGGGGATCGAGCCATATTGTTGCAATCATAGAATATTTTTGGAAGATGGATCCTACCCTTCTCGCCAGATGCAGAGGAGATTAAATCCAAATATGCAAGAAGTGGTCAAGAAGGAGATCATTAAGTGGATCGATGCAGGAATCATTTCTCCAATCTCTAATAGTCCTTGGGTAAGTCCCATGCAGATTGTTCCCAAGAAAGCTGGGATTACCATTGTGACTAATGAGAAAGGAGAATCTGTCAGAACTCGTTTAGCTTCCTCTTGAAGGGTTTGTATCGATTACAGGAAGTTGAACACAGCCACGGAAAAAGATCATTTCCCTTTGCCTTTCATTGATCAAATCTTGGAAAGATTAGCTAGGTAGAAGTACTTTTGTTTTCTTGATGGCTACTCGGGATAAAACCAAGTTCCTATCCATCTTGAGGATCAGGAAAAAAACTACTTTCACCTGTCACTGTGGAACCTTTGCTTTTCGTAGAATGTCATTCAGTTTATGCAATGCACCTGTGACTTTTCAAAGGTGTATGCTGGCCATATTCTCTGACATGGTGGGAGAGTTTATGGAAGTCTTCATGGGTGATTTCTCCATTTTTGGAGAATCGTTTGACTCTTGTCTAGCTAATCTTCAAATGATTCTTAAACGATGCATCAAAACAAGATTGGTCCTTAGTTGGGAAAAGAGTCATTTCATGACACAAGAAGGCATCGTCTTGGGTCATGTAATCTCTGAACAGGGAATTGAAGTGGATAAAGCTAAGGTTGATGCTATCGCTAAACTTCCTCCTCCAACATTTGTTAAATAAATTTGATCATTTCTTGGTCATGTGGGATTCTACAGAAAATTCATCAAGGACTTTTCGAAGGTTGCTCGTCCTCTGAGCGATCTTCTCACCAAAGAAACGATGTTTGATTTCGACGAATCATGCCGTAAGGCATTTGATTTTCTTAAAACGGCAGTCACTTGTGCTTCGGTGCTACAACCACCAGTTTGGACAGCCCCTTTTGAGATGATGACCGACGCTTTTGATTACGTGGTCGGGGTTGTTTTGGGTCAGAAAGTTGACAAGAAGCCCTCTGTCAACTACTATGCTAGTAAAACTCAGGACGAGGCCCAGAGGAATTAGACTATTACTGAGAAGGAATTACTAGCCATAGTATTTGCTTTGGAGAAATTCAGGGCTTATCTCTTAGGGTCTCATGTCATTATTTATACCAACCACTCGGCCTTAAGACATCTCTTCACCAAAAAGGATGCCAAACCTTGGCTTATTCATTCGATTCTTCTGCTTCAAGAATTTGATCTTGAAATCAAGGATAAATCCGGGGTACAGAATGTGGTGGCGGATCATTTGTCGAGACTTTTGAGTGATTCTTCTCGTCTAGACATCTTGATTGCTGATACTTTTCTGGACGAAACCATCCTTACAGTTTCAGGTGTACAAACACTATGGTTTGCTGACATTGTTAATTATTTGGCTGTTGATCAAATCCCTCAGGATTGGACCAAGCAACAATAGGATAGACTCAAATATGAGGCCAAATAATACTTCTGGGAGGACCTTGAATTATACCACATCGGCTCTGATCAGATTATTCGCCGATGTGTTCCGGAGAACGAATTCAACAGTATACTCAAGTTCTGCCATGCATCTACGTGTGGTGGACACTTCTCCGGGGAAAAGATGGTTGCAAAAATTTTGCAATCTAGATTCTATTGGCCGTCTTTATTCAAGGATGCCCAGGATCTCTCAAGGTCGCACTCCCGATGCCAGGCACTCGGAAGCATAACAAAGAGAGATATGATGCCCCTAAACCCAATTCTTCCTGCTGAAATCTTCGACGTTTGGGGTATCGATTTCATGGGACCCTTCCTCCCTTCATTTGGACATCAATACATTCTCGTCGCTGTTGATTACATGTCCAAATGGATTGAGGTGATTCCCACCCGAACCAATGACCACAAGGTGGTCATCGATTTTGTTAAGAAGAACATTTTCAGCAAGTTCGAGATTCCCAGGGCATCATCAGTGATGGTGGCACTCATTTTACTAATGCCCAGTTCGGTAATTTGCTAGCTAAATACGGGGTTAATCACCAAATCTCCACACCTTACCATCCCCAGACGAATGGACAGGCCGAGATCTCCAATCGGGAGATCAAGAATATTCTATAGAAATGGTTAGGCCTAATCGCAAAGAGTAGACTCAAAAGCTTGAGGATGCTCTTTAGGCCTACTGTACGGTGTAATAATGCCCATCGGCATGTCTCTATTTCATGTGGTGTATGGAAAGGTGTGCCATTTACCCGTAGAGATTGAACATAAGGCATTCTGGGCAATCAAGCAGTTCAATCTAGATCTGAGTTTAGTCGGGAAGACCAAGAAACTCCAACTATCTGAGTTGGAGGAGCTTAGAAATGATGCATATGAGAATTCCAAGATTTACAAGGCTCAGACCAAAGCTCTACATGACCAATTGATTTCCTGTAAGAGCTTTGAGCAGAACCATAAGGTCTGGTTATTTGATTCTCAACTTAAGCTCTTTCCTGGAAAACTTAGGTTGAAATGGAACGGCCCGTTCATTATCGACCAATTTTTTTCAAATGGAGCTATTCTGATCTCTGACCCGAAGATGGGTAATTCATTCAAAGTCAACAATCAACGTCTGAAACCTGTTATTGACCATACTCTTCTAGAACCCATCTTAGACACGATTGCTCTAGCCATGTTGTGACTTCTTTAGCTAGACTTTGCCTAGCTAACGATATTAAACTCAGTAGTTGTACATATGACTCAGAGCTGACTTGAGCTTCATATTCCTGTGATATCTTCAATACTCTACCCTTCCTTTCATGTCTCTTTTTCTCAATGTGGACATTGCATCAACTAGGCATGGGGGGGTGGATTCATTTTTGAATTATTTTGTTAGCTCTGTGAAATTCTTGTAAATTCTATTTCTCTTCTTTTATATACATAAAAAAAATTATGAAGGAATACTTGGACATTACGACTTTTCGATCTTAGGAAATATTACATTAGGATTTTAACACTAAGACCCTTTAGGTCTTTGGGCTTAATCAGCCCAGGTATCCACTAAAATGTGGATTTTTTTTTCGAGTCCTCGCCATCTTGAATTTTATTTTAATTTGAGTAAATAAGTTTAGGTGATAAGTACACTACTTATCACCCACCCTCTGATTTGAGGAAACTTTAAGTCTAAGCATCTACACACTATCTTGTCACTGACTTGTTGTTCGGTGAATTAATGGAAATTGGGTAGCTAATGAACCTTCTAGGGTGATATGGCTGGCAAGTTATCATGGATAACATCCCATAGATAGGCTGTCCAGAGCCTAGTCACTGGACCATTCTCTTCCTACTGCCCTTTAGGTAAATCTTAGACTAGGGAAGCCACCTACTTAAAAAAAGAAAAAAAAAAGAAAGTCAAAAAGAAAAGAAAAAGAAAAGGAGAAAAGAAATAAGCCACACTTCTCCACACGAGTATGGCTGGCAAGTTGTCGGTGGTAATAGCTCATCGACTAGTTGTTCATAACCTAGCTTAAGAAATGCACTAAAAATTCCCAAAACACTTAGGAAGAAGTGAAGAAGTAGAATAAGCCGGGGAGATATACATTGGATTCACCCTTATGTTGACCCCATAAAAATAAAAGTAGAGAGAAAGCTACCGGTCGTAAAGATATACCTTTAGGCAGAACTCCCTTTTTAAGGTCACCTAGAGGATTAGAAACCTGAAGTCTGTTCTAATTGCCAATCAACGAGTCTATCACATTCACAATAAGATGCTTAGAACTTAGGGTTCACATCAAATCTTGGGTGGGTTGAATGGCCGTAGAAAGCCACTCTTTAACCCTAAACTCAAAAATCTAAAAAAATTTAGAAAAGAAGAAAAAGAGAAAAAGAAAATTTTCTTTGAATAAGGCGAGGGCTTAAGGCAGTGTACATTTTGGTAGATACCCAGGTGTTGTTATGTCTTTGAAAGTTTAAATCCTGAGTAAAAAAATTTCTTAATGTTGAAAATAACTTATGCTCAAGTAATCCAACATAATTCTTTTATAAATAGCATGTAGTTTTTGCTAGGGACTAGCAAAAGATGGGCATGGGGGTGTGATGTGCATACATTTGATTAACCTAAAATGTCTATTATTGCATGTTCTTAGTGTCACATTAGCATCATACATTATAAATAGTACATAACATGCATAATTATGCATTTAGATCAAGTTGTATAAATTATATAGTAATTGTCTTCTTTCTATGTTTAGGGACAGGGAGACATTTTACCGAGGCCTCGAATCGAAGATCCAACCGTACGAATCTGATCAAGGTGACGATTGGAGTTCAACGACTCCAAGATCGCCCTAATCGGACATCTGTAACACCATACAGAGACAGAGGAACCGTAAAGATCAAGGGCCAAGATGGTGTTAATCTGCACCTTAGACGATAAATCTGACCACACGGATGGATTCAGATTGACGATCACAGCCTAACAGCGCAAAAATTGGTCCAATCCAACACCTGTGGCACCGTCTACAATACTCAGAAGATGGATGGCCAAGATGGCACCATGTGGCTCCATCTCAGCCGCCCAGCCGGCCCCAAGGACCCACATCTGCCTTTCCTTCTACACCCACCCACTCGATCTCGACCGTTGGATGCTCATCCAATGGTCGCGAAACCGCGTGCACAAAATCGCCTGCTTGCCTAAAGAGAAGGCGTAGCGCAGCGGTCGAGCAGCTTCACGAAAAGAGCAGTCACACGTTTGAGCTGAGCTACACCTTAAATTGAAGACCGCGCATGGAGCAGGTGAGCGAGCGGAGCCGTGCGATGAAATCATACAGCACTGAGCGAGTGATAGCACCCACGCGCGATCAGACGTGCGGCGTTGACATGTGATCGCACGCAGGTGCGTAGCGCGAGTGAGGATGGTTTAAGCCGTCCGATCACTTGATCGAACGGCTGATATCATGCGTATGTGCATGGGCATTTTGAGTAGAGAAGAGGAGCGGGTGCATGCGGCGTGCGCACACGTCCGCCACGATGGACCTTTAGTGACGTTTAAGTTCATCACTAAAGGTCCTATATTAATGCTTTTCAAATTAAAATGTCCAAAATGCACCCACTCCATGCAACTATACAAGGAGACCCCCTCTATACAAATTTCTCATCCCTTCTCTTCTCTCCCTCTCCAAAGCTCAAGAGAAGCTTGTCCCACACCCGAGATGCTCCTCAAGAGATAAAATCAATTTTTCACCCCCATTCTGGAAGAAGATCCCGCGATGACGATGATGCGCTACCTCATTCCCGTTGCTCCTACTCCGTCCTCCTACTTCCCACTCCATTCCTCGTCATTTAGGCATTACCTCGTCCAGCTCGTCCTCCAAGCGATCATCGAGGAGGATAACTTCTCTCTCCCATTCATTTTTCCTGCTTTCTAGAATAGAATTTTCCTGCTTCCTTATTGTAATAGTTTTCCTGCTTTCTAGTGTAATTCCTCACTTTCTTAGTTGTACAAACATTTTGCATCTTCAAGTGGATGTTTTCTCTCTCTCTCTCTCTTATTGTTTATATTAATTCCATTGCATTGTAATTACTCTACTCTTTAAATAAAAACACAAAAAGATATAATTGCAAATTTTGATCGACGTAGCCTCCGTGAGTTTGACCCAGGATTTCTATTGCGGTATAAATTTTATTTGTTGAACCCGAGTTCTTTGCTATTCAAACTACAACGGCAGGTTTTCAAAACCAACTCCAATAACTTAGTCCTCCATCGTTCAACAATTATTTAGGAACATTTATCTCTTGCTTTCAACTTATTCAAATTAGTTATGTCGAATGATGACTTTTCCATCATGCCACTATTCCTAGCTTTTGTTTGTCCCTGACAAAATCTCATGGAATGAACTAGATCTCTAGGCCATGTTTCTGATATTCGAATGCCTAATTGTGCCTCTTTTCTAGAAATTAGATTAGAATACCAATAGTAGGACTAGAGGTACTCAGGCACTAGCCAAGATCCAAACCTTACCAGCTTCAGCCTTGCGATTGCCGTGAAGGTTTCTAACGCCTGTAAAAACTACCTAATGCTTTGTTGACCACAACAGTTAAAGCACTCATGCATAGATGTATCAAATCCAGGTTCAGCTTGTAGTGTACTTTGGCAATTTAGATAGAGTGGGGATTTTTCATTTTTAGATTTTTTTTCTCCTTCCATTTTATATTTCTTTAAATCTAACATTGGATTGGCCTTAGGCATGGTCTGCATCGGATTCTTTGTCCCCAACATCAATCCTTGAAGAGTCCCTGGCTTTCGATGCTTCAGGATAGCACCACCCATGGCAACCCCCAAAACCCTGGCTTTCGACACATAGGGATAGTGTTGCCCATGAAGTTCTGTACTAAATTTAGGCCCTGGTAAATGACATTTTGGGATAATCCCACCCATGGCACCGAAACCAGTAAAAGGTGCTTGTTGAAGCAAAAAATAGTTGCGAAAAGGTTGAGTTTTGGAAACCCATCGTTGTAGTGTGATTTGCAAAGAAATCCATCAACGAATAAATTTTATTGAAACATGAAAAGAATTCTAGGTTAAACACAGGGAGGCTACATTGATTTGAAATACGTGATTATATTTTTTTTTTTTTTTTGTTTAGGAAGAAAGATAACTACAATGAATTAGATGAGAGAGAGAAAGAGAGAGAGAGAACAAACACTTTATAATATGAATGATGTTTTACAACTAGAAAGCGGGAAATATTATAGCTAGAAAGCGGAAAATATTACAACTAAAAAGAAGTAAAATCTACCCTAGAAAATAGTAAATAGAAGGGAGGTGAGGCATTATCCTCCTCGACGGCTGCTTGGAGGATGAGCCGGACTGGGCGACGCTTGGAAGGTGGAGGGTGAAGATGGAAGACAGAGAATGAAGCAGGAAGAATCGGGGGTGAGGCATGGCATCATCGTCGCGGGATCAACTTCCAGAATGGGGATGAGAAAAATTTTGATTTTAACTCTAAAGGAGCATCCCAAGTTTGGGACAAACTTCTTTAGAGCTTTGGAGAGGGACAGAGGTGAAGGAAGGGCCGAGAAATTTGAGTGGTAGGGGTCTCCTTTTATAGTTGCAAGGATTGAGGGCAATTTGGACATTTTACACATAAAAACATTAATTTAGGGTCATTAGTGATGGATTTATGCATCACTAAAGGCCCCAAATGTGTATGCATGCTCAAAAATCCTCAGACTTCCGATTGCGAGATCAGATGGCTTAGAATCCATCTCACATGTGCTTTGATAGAAACTCATCACGCACCTGCGTGCGATCGGGTGTTTAAATGCACATTCTATCATGCGTGCATGATTCATGAGCCCAGATTGTGCCACATTGTCGCTTCATCCATTGTCAACGCCGCATCCAATGGTCCAATTTGACCATGATAGCTTGCGCCCTTGATTTCAGGCGGGGCGAGTGTCGATCTCGTGACCTACGGTTCACCCACAGGCGCGCGACCAACACACCACGCCCTCCTTTGTGTCGTGCTTATGTTTCAAGGGCCACGCATCCATGGCCATTGGATCAAGATGCAACGGCTGAAATCTTGCCTCTCCTGCACCTTCAGAGGTTGAGAAGAGATGTTGTGGCTAGTTTGGGCGATTGTGATGGCACCACATGGCGCCATCATAGGTGTCCATCTTCTGTGTCTTGTAGATGGTGCCACGGATGTTGGATTCGATCGATTTTCACACTATTGGGTTGTGATTGTCGATCTAAACCCATTCGTGTGGTCAGGTTTGTCATATGATGTACGGATTTACACCATCTTGGCCCCTTGACATATGATCTTTCTCAGACTGCATCTGATGCTACGAAAATTCGATTAGGGCGATCTTGGAGTCGTTGAACTCCAATCGTCGCCTTGATCAGATCCGTACGGTTGGATCTTCAATCGGAGACCCCGATTAAATGTTGCCTTGTCCTTGGCCACCAAAAATGGGAAATTACTATACAATTTGTACAGTTTGACCTAAATGCATGATGATGCATTTTATGAAATATTTAAATTGCATGATGCCTATATGATACTAAGAACATGCATTAATAGACATTTTCGGCTATTTAGATATATGCACATCATACCCCCATGCCTATGTTTTGCTTGTCCCTAGCAAGAGCTATATGCTATTTATAAAAGAATTAGGTCGGATTTCTTGGGCAAAAGTTAGTCTTCAACACTAGGAGAGTTTTACTAAGGACCTAAACTACAAAGTCACAACAGTGCCCAGGTGTCTACCAAAATGTAGATCGCCTCAAGCCCTCGCCTTATTCAAAGAAGGATCTTTTCTTCTTTTCTAATTTTTTTTGGATTTTTGACTTTAGGGTTTCAGGGCAGCTTTCTATGGATACTCAACCCACCTAAGAATCAAAGAAAACCCTAAGTTCTAAGCATCTTTATGTGTGAAATGTGATAGACTCACTGATCGACGATTAGAATGGACTAGGTTTCTACGCCCCTAGGTGACCTTGAAAAGAAATTCTACCTAAAGGTGTATTTATTCGACCGATAGATTTCTCCCTACTTTTATTTTTATAGGGTCAACATAAGGGTGAACCCAGTGTATATCTCCTGAGCTTATTCTACTTCTCTACTTCTTCCTATGTGTTTTGGAATTATACATGGATTTCTTGAGCTGGGTTCTGAACAACCTACCAATTGGCTGTTACCCATGATAACTTATTAGCCATACTCGTGCGGTGAAGTGTGGCTTATTTCTTTTTCCTTTCTTTTCTCCTTTTCTATTTTTGTTCTATTTTTTTATTAAGTAGGTGGCCTCCCTAATCTAAGATTTACTTAAAGGTAGTAGGAAAAGAATGGTCATGTGACTGGGCTCTGAACAACCTACCAATGAGTTGTTACGCACAATAACTTGCCAGCCATACCACCCTAGAAGGTTCATTAGCTACCCAATTTTCATTAAAATCGTTGAAAAATGAGTCAGTGCAAATAGTGTCTAGATGCTTAGACTTAAAATCCCCTCAATCAGATGATTGGTTGATAAGTCGTGCAGTTATCACCCCAACTTATTTAACCAAATTGAAGTAAATTCAGAATGGTGAGGACTCGATAAGCAAATCCACATTTTAGTGGACACCTAGGCTGATTAAGCCCGAGGACCTAAAGGATCTAAGTGTTCAGATCCTACTATATTATTTCTTAAGGTTGAAAAATCCTAATGCCCAATTATTCTTTCCTAATTCAATTTTTTTTTGTTTTATTTTTTAATAAAGAGAACAAATAAGTAAAATTTATTGGAATTCCATAGAGGTGACAAAATGATTCAGAGATGAATCCACCCCCCATGCCTAACTGATGTAAAGTACTTATTGAAAATAAAATGCATGACAAGCAGGGTAGAATGAAGAAAATATCACCTGTATTCCATGATACTCGGGTCAGCTCTAAGTTTGACTATACAATTACTAAGTTTAATGCCATCAGCTAGGCGAAGTCCAAATCACATTAACGTTAAAGCAACTTTATCAGAGACGGGTTTTGGAATAACACGGTCAATATAAGGTTTTATACGTTGTCCGTTGACCTTAAAAGAATTACCTGTCATTGGGTTAGAAATCTCAATGGCACCATTGGGAAATATTCAATCGACGATGAATGGGCCATCCCACTTTGACCTAAGATTGCCGGGAAAGAGCTTAGGTCAAGAATAAAAGAGCTAGACCTTCTGGTTCAGTTCAAAGCTCTTGCTGGAAATCAGTTTGTCATGATGAGCTTTGGTCCAAGCCTTATTGTTCTTGGAATTCTCATATGCATCGTTTCTAAGCTCCTCCAACTCAGATAATTGGAGCGTCCTAGTCTTTCCTACTAAACTTAGGTCAAAGTTACATTTCTTGATCGCCCAAAATGCCAGATGTTTAATCTCTATGGGTAAATGACATGCCTTTCCATACACTAGACGAAATGGTGACATGTTGAGAGGCATTTTGTACACCGTACGGTAGGTCCAAAGAGCGTCCTCAAGCTTTGAGTCCAATCATTTCGATCAAGCCTAATTATCTTCTGTAGGATGTTCTTGATCTCTTGATTGGAGATCTCAGCCTGTACATTCTTCTAAGGGTGGTAGGGTGTGGAGATTCTGTGCCTCGTATTTGGCCAATAAACTACAGAACTGGCCATTTGTGAAGTGAGTGCCACCATCGCTGATGATAGCCCTCGAAATCCTGAACCGACTGAAGATGTTCTTTTTGACGAAATCGATGACCACTTTGTGGTCATTGGTTCGAGTAGGAATACCCTCGATCCACTTGGACAAGTAATCAATAGTGACGAGAATGTACTAGTGTCCAAATGAAGGGAGGAAGGGTCCCATGAAATCGATGCCCCAAACGTCAAAGATCTCAACAGGAAGGATTGGGTTTAGAGGCATCATATCTCTCTTGGTTATGCTTCCAAGTGCCTGGCATCGGGAACATGACCTCGAGAATTCCTGGGCATCCTTGAATAAAGACGACCAATAGAATTCAGATTGCAATATTTTTGCAGTCGTCTATTTCCTGGAGAAATGTCCACCACACGTAGATGATTGGAAAAACTCAAGTATACTTTGGAATTCATTCTCCAGATCACATAAGTGAATAATCTAATTAGAGCCGATGTGGTACAATTCAGGGTCCTCCCAGAAATAATATTTGGCCTCAAATTTGACTCTATCTCGTTGTTGCTTGGTCCAATCCTGAGGGATTTGACCAATGGACAAACAGTTTACTTTGTCTACAAACCACAGGGTTTGGACACCTGACACTACAAGAATAGTCTCGTCCAAAAAGGTATCAGAAATTGGAATATCCAAAAGAGGAGAATCACTTAGAAGTCTCGAAAGATGATCTGCCACGACATTTTGTGCCCCGAATCTATCTTTGATTTCAAGATCGAATTCTTGAAGCAGAAGAATCCATCGAATGAGCCAGGGTTTAGCATCCATTTTGGCCAAGAGATGTCTCAAGGACAAGTGATCGATGTAAATTATCATGTGAGACCCTAAGAGATAAGCCCTGAATTTCTTCAAAGCAAATACTATAGTTAGCAACTCCTTCTTAGTAATGGTATAATTCCTCTGGCCTCGTCTACAGCTTTGCTAGCATAGTAGATGACAGAGGGCTTTTTGTCAAACTTTTGACCCAAAATAGCCCCGACCGCATAATCAGAAGCATCGGTCATGATCTCAACTGGGGCTGTCCAGATCGATGGTTGTAGCATCGGAGCACAAGTAACCGCCATTTTAAGAAAATTGAATGCCTTGCGACACGATTCATCGAATTCAAATGGCGTATCTTTAGCAAGAAGGTTGCTCGGAGGGCGAGCAACCTTGGAGAAATCCTTGATGAACCTCTGATAGAATCCCACATGACCAAGAAATGATCGAATTTGTTTGACAGATGTGGGAGGAGGAAGTTTGGAAATAGCATCAACCTTACCTTTGTCAACTTCCATTCCCCGTTCAGAGATTACATGACCCAAGATGATACCTTCTTTTGTCATGAAATGGCTCCTTACCCAGCTAAGGACCAATCTTGTTTTGATGCATCTTTTAAGGATCAATTCGAGATTAGCCAGGCAAGAACCAAATGATTCTCTGAAAATAGAGAAATCGTCCATGAAGACTTCCATAAACTCTCCTACCATGTCAGAGAATATGGCTAGCATACACTTTTGGAAAGTCGTAGGTGCATTGCATAAGCTGAATGGCATTCTACGGAAAGCAAAGGTTCCATAGGAACAAGTGAAAGTCTCTTTTTCCTGATCCTCGAGATGGATAGAGACTTGATTGTATCCCGACTAACCGTCTAGGAAATAGAAGTAATTTTGCTCGACAATTCTTTAAAGGATCTGATTGATGAAGGGTAGAGGGAAGTGATCCTTTTTGGTGGCTGTGTTTAGCTTTCTGTAATTGATACAAACTCTCAAGCAGGAAGTTGAACGAGTTGTGACAGATTCTCCTTTCTTGTTAGTCACAATGATAATCCCAACTTTCTTGGGAACAATTTGCATGAGACTTACCCAAGGACTATCTGAGAACGGATAAACGATTCTTGCATCGAGCCACTTATTTATTGCTTTCTTGACGACTTCTCGCATATTAAGGTTTAGTCTCCTCTGCATCTAGCGAGAAGGGTGGGATCCATCTTCCATGAAAATTCTATGATTGCAATAAGATGGCTTAATCCCCCTAAGGTCATGGATGATCCAACCAATTGCCTCCTTGTGTTCCTTTAGGACCTTGATCAATTTAATCTCCTGCTCCTTAGTCAATCCAACAATGATAATCACAGGGAGCAGCTTTTTAGGTCCTAAAAACTGATATTTCAAACTCTCAGGCAATGTTTCAATTCAAGCTGGGACAAGTCTAAGATGGAAGGTAAGGATGATGCTGATGAAGATTCATCAAGAGGAAGAGGTTGAAAGTGAACAAAATCAATAACCTCTTCAGAATGTGGCAGGTTTGCCACAGAGGGTTGCTGATTGGATTCATCGAGACAGGAGGAACTTTCAATTGTAGAAACAACCATACATGTCTCAATATTCAAGTTACCTGCCTCAAGTTCCTCAACATATCCACAAGCCTCAAATTTGTTAATCGCCTTAAAAATATCCAGTTTCAATTTCCAATCCCCAAAGGCGATTTCCATGCTACCGCTCTCATAGTTGATATTAGCCTTAGCAGTAGCCAAGAATGGATGCCCCAAAATGATTGGAGTGTTCCTCAAATTTTCAGGTACATCCATGTCAAGGACAAGGAAATCTACAGGACAATAGAAGTCCTTAACCTTAACAATAGCATCCTCAATACGCCTCTCGGATTTGTGACCAACCCATCTACTAACTATAGCATTACTGAGGTCGGCTGAAGTTCACCTAATGTGAACTTCTCGTAAAGAGAAGTTGGAATTAGGTTAATGGATGCACCTAGATCCAAGAGTGCCCTATCAAAGGTGTAATCTTCGATAACTCATGAAATCAAAGGGGCACCTGGATCTCTCTTTTTCGGAGGAAGGTGATGCAGGATAACAAACTAGCCTACTTTGAGAGTATTACCTTCTTCGGAATAGATTCCCTTGGCTTATGCTTCCGGGTGCATAAATCCTTTAAGAATTTAGCATAAGCCGGTATGTGTTTGATAGCATCGAGGATAGGGATATTGATTTCAACATTCTTGAATATATTCAAGAGCTCCTCATTACTATCAACAAGCTTCTTCCTAGGTTTAATCAAGGCCTCAGGAAAAGGAACACGAGTCTGATCTTCAGAATCAGGTTCTTGAGCCTTGATTTCTTCTTTATAATTCTCCTTTCTTTCCTCATGCTCACTAGGATTTTCTTGACTAAAGCAGAGTAGGTGTAGGTCCTAGGTTTGTCTTCCACTCCTCAAACTAACGAAGTTAGCAGATGCGTATGGGTTTGGGTCTTGGGGAGGGTTAGGAAAGATTAGATGGGCTTGATTCACCAAAAACCTCAGATTTGATGAAGAAGCAGAAGAGGAATGACCTTGCTTAAACACCTAAGCATGTGAGTGTGGGTCCCTCTAATTCCAATACCCTTGGGCTTGCTTGCCTAGATTCTGTACGTTACGCGGGTTGGGTATGGGTTGAGATGGCAAAGATCCGGGCCAACAGGTGTTAGCAATGAGCCCAGTTTGCAAGTTGTCCAGCGAGGTTTTCATTTGTTACATGAGTAGGGGCATAGAAACTTGCATCTCTACCATCTAATGGTTCAAATCAGCCTAACCTATGGGTTGACAAGCATTCCAAACTAGTTGATTGACTTGATTTGAGGGCTACTGAGTATAAACATAACCTTGACCCATTGGACTTTGTGGAGCATAGTTGCTAGGTAAGAATTGGGTCTGCTGCCTCAGATTTTTCCAGGAGAGATTAGGGTTGTTCCTCCAACCCAGATTATAAGCATTAGAATATGGGTTGGACTTAACATTCTCCTGTACAGCATAGAATCCTCATAGAGCAAGGATGGAGAGAAAGAAAGAGAGGGATCAGAGAAACTGGGATCAAAGGCCCCAGTTTGGAATCCGTGAGGTTCTGAGCAATGTTTCCTCAGAGGTTGAGCCACATCCAGTTGATTCACGAACTCCCATCGGGAAGGAGCTTGTAAAGAATGGAATCTCGAATTCTGGGATTGAGTGGATCGAGAATTGCTCACAGAGTTTCCAGCCATCCATTCCTCCATGCTTTTGGTAACTAGGTCCACCTTATCTAGTTTATTACAAATATGCTCCACATCTATTGAATAAGAGTCATGGACCTCATTAACATTCGATCTGGGTTGTTGGGACCTGTTAAATGTATTCATGGAGGCAAGATTGATTGGATTTTCACTCATTTCCTCAAACAAATCATGTGCACTATCTATGTCATTGTTGAGGAAATTGCCTTCACAAGAAGCGTCCACGTGATTTCTGAGTTGCTTAATCAACCCATGGTAAAAGATCTACACAAGTTTCCATTTCGACACCTTGTGGTTTGGACACTTCTACAATAAGTCCTATAATCACTCCCAGGCAACATGAAACTGCTCCCCTGGTAGCTGGGCAAAAGTAGTAATCACTCGCCTCAGTGCATTGGTATGCCCAACTGGAAAGAATTTCTTTAAGAAAGCCGACTTAAGATTGTTCCAAGTTGTTATCAACCTTCCTATGCTCCTATACCAATAAGCAGCATTATCCCTAAGAGAGTGGGGAAAGAGCCTCATGATCATTTTCTCTTCATTCACGTTTCGTACTTTGGTGGTCCAAACCAAAGTGGTCAAGTCCTCCAAATGCTGAAACGGGTCTTCAAAGCCTAGCCCATGAAAATGTTTGATTAGGCTTAACACCTAGGGCTTGATTTCAACGTCTTTGGCAGGAATCTGGACATTGGGAAGTTCCCCATAATTTGAAGGATCATAAAAATCCTTCAAGTGTTGATCACCCTACATTCTCTCGAACCATTCTTGCATTCTTTACATTTGTTCCAGCTGCCTTTGAAACACATCTTGTTGATTCTGGGGCAGAGGAGGTTGTTGATCGGCCATGGGATCAATTTGGCCAAAATTTAATCTATGCCTCCTATAATGATCTAATGGTCCTTCCAAATGGGGATTCAATGACCTCCTTCTAAGCATAAACTAGGAAGAGGTAGGAAGGACTAGGGATAGGAACCCTGTAGTGCAACAAAACAAGCCTGTCCTTAAGTTGGGTAGCCTAAGGATCTGTAGACTCTCAGAATCCATCGTAAGATTATAGAGGATTTACTCTACTTGTATCCAGTCAATCCAACCAGTTAGAAGGAGGGACTGTGGAGAAGGTTCTTTGGCTTGCGCCTCCGGTTCCTAGTGTACCCCCAGCTGCGATTGTTTGATTCTGCTCCCTTAGCTAGACATCTGATTGATTAGTACAGGTAGGTTAAATGTGAACAATCTCAATTTGGGCCTTAAAGAGTGAATTAGTCCTTAAGGCCAACGTCTAATCAATTTTAACTTAGGCATAGGATTGTAGTGGTTATGGAATGTGGTGGGCCCTTAAAATGGGTTGTTCCCTTAATGATTGATTGAATATGTGTGAGTGCGTGCACAACGAAGGTTTTCAAGCAAGATTATTTGGATGAGTGGATTTTAAGGTTCAAATCTTGCTTAAGTAGCTTTTAGGGTTTTGAATTAGGTAAATTCAATCAAGTTCAAGAGGCAAACCAGATTTTCAGAACATGGGTGAAGATATTTTCCTTTTGAAATCAAAACTAAAATGGAGTGCCTGGTATTGACCTAAGTTGTAAACCCTAAGGAGAAGCTACTTGATGAGTTGATTTTAGATGGAGTGGTGCGGCCCAAACCACTCAAACAATTGGCCTTAATGCACCACTGAGTTAGGCGCACAAGTGGATACCTATTCTAATTTCTACTCGATTATGTGTTTGGGTATGTGTACCAGTTCCACAGGTTGGAATCTCGATTGAGTAGATAAAAATCAAGTTAGGTTATGTGCCTTGAATGTGGGTGTATGTAGTGTTTATGTTAATTTGCCCTACAAGAAGTATCTTTTTGTTTGTTTATTTTTTTACGAGGGTGAGATGAGTGCGGGTGGAAATCAAAGCATCCAAACTAATCCTAGGGTTTATGCAAACACCTAGGTTAATTAGGGTTTGAATTAAGGTTGTGGAATGAAATCTATGGAGGGGGGGAGAATGGGGAGCACTTACAGTTGTCTTCAACTGAACTTTACTCCATTCTACCACTTCAAGATTCCCTGTTGAGGTACCTGTAAAATAGTAGAAGAGAAATAAAGGCATGTTAAAAAATAATTAAGTGTGAAATGCGGAAAGAAAATCGAGACTCATTGCCTCCCCAGCAACAGTGCCAAAATGTTGAAGCGGAAAATCATCGCAAAAGGGTTGAGTTTTGAAACCCATCGTTGTAGTGTGATTTGAGAAGAAATATGTCAACAAATAAATTTATAGAAACATGAAAAGAATTCCGGATCAAACATAGGGAGGCTACGTTGATTTAAAATCTGCAATTATATTTTTTTTTTGCTGTTTTTGTTTAGGAAGCAAGATAATTACAATGAATTCGATGAGAGAGAGAGAAAGAGAGCGAGAGAGAACAAACAATTTATAATATGAATGATGTTTTACAACTAGAAAGCGGAAAATAGTACAGCTAGAAAGCAGGAAATATTACAATTAAAAAGCAGTAAAATCTGCTCTAGAAAGTAGTAAAGAGAAGGGAGGTGAGACGTTATCCTCCTCAACAGCTACTTGGAGGACAAGGCAGATGGGGCAACCCTTGGAAGATGGAGGGTGCAGACAGAAGATGGAGAATGAAGCAGGAAGAACTGAGGGTAAGGTAGGGCATCGTCATCGCGGATCCACTTCCGGAATGGGGACGAGAAAAATTTTGATTTTAATCCTAAAGGAGCATCCCGGGTTTGGGACAAAGCTTCTTTAAAGTTTTGGAGAGGGAGAGAGGTGAAGGAAGGGATAAGAAATTCGAGTGGTAGGGGTCTCCTTTTATAGTTGTAGGGATTGAGGGCAATTTGGACATTTTACGCTTGAAAACATTAATTCAGGGTCTTTAGTGACGGATTTAAGCATCACTAAAGACCCCAAACATGCGTGTAGGTCACACACAGGCCGTGCCTCCTCCTCTCCTAGTGCCTCAACGCCTATACATGTTCAAAAATCCTCAGTAATCAGATCGCAAGATTAAACAACTTAGAATCCATCTCGCGTGCACCTTGATAGTGCCTCATCGCTTGCCTGTGTGCGATCGGGGATTCAAATGTGTGTTCTATCATCTGTACATGATTCGTGCGCTCAAATCATGCCATGTCACCACTTCATCAACTGTCTGCGCTGCATCCAATGGTCCAATTTGACTACGCCCGCTTGCACCCTTGATTTGAGGTGGGGCAGGGGTCAATCACGCGACCTGTGGTTCGCCCACAGGTGTGCAACCAACATGCCATGCCCCCCTTTGTGTTGTGCTTATGTTTTAAGGGTTAGGCATCCATGGCCGTTGGATCAAGATCCAACAGTTGAGATCTTGCCTCACCCGCGCCTTTAGAGGTTGAGAAGAGATGCTGTGGCCGGTTTGGGTGGCTGTGATGGTGCCATCGACAGCAATGTTGGTGTCACATTGCGCCATCATGGCCATCCATCTTCTGTCTCTTGTAGATGGTGTCACGGATGTCGGATTTGATTGATTTTTGCGCTGTTGGGCAACAATCGTCAATCCAAACCTATTCGTGTGGTCGGATTTGTCATCTGATGTACATATTTACACCATCTTGCCCCCTTGACCTCTAATCTTTCTCGGACTGCATCTGATGCTACGAAAGTCTGATCAGGGTGAACCTGGAGTCGTTGAACTCCAATCGTCACCCTAATCAGATCCGTATGGTTGGATCTTCAATCTGAGGGCCTGATTAAATTTTGCCCTATCCCTGGCCACCAAGAAGAAGAAATTACTATACAATTTGTATACTTTGACCTAAATGCTTGATGATGCATGTTATGCAATATTTTCAATGCATGATGCTTATATGATACTAAAAACATGCATTAATAGACATTTTTGGCTATTCAGATGTATGCACATCAGTGCTTATATGCCCTTGGTAGGATATTTAGATATCCTAGGAGATAAGCACCAAGGAGACGATATGTTATTATGCATCTTTAAGGGGAGTACTTCATTCCACCTCTCCATGCCAGGAACTCATCCAATCATTTTGTGTCTTTTAGCCACTCCTAAGTCAGATCTTCGAAAAAACCTTTTTTAGAATGGACACTTTTGGCATTATTTCTTTTTTAAGCACACTGAACTAAACTAGTGTGTGCATTTTGGGTGCATAGGTTACCAAGTCCCACAAACCAAAGTGTAGGCAACGGGGCCGAATAATTCTTGAGCCTTAGACTTAGTACATCAGCCACGCACTTTCTTCAACCTCTTGAGGAGTAATCCAGATCTTAACGAATACATGAGTGTTTAAGCCCTAAAATAGGCCCAAGAGACCTAAGATCAGCACTCTTTTGTAATCTCCTTTTCTCTAGCACTTCAAGTCTTAATCTTTGTTTTGATTTGGTTTAGAACTTAAGTAGACCCCATAATCAGGTTCTAAGACTTATCATTTTTGTTTCTATTTTGGCTCCATTTGACATCTTGTATTTCATCCTCATTCCCTCCTCAAGAAAGATTTTCAATCATTTATCAAACTTTTCCTCCCTTTCTCCATATTTTTTTATATGTACTTTTTTTGTGAGAACCCCTCATAGAATTGATTTTTCCATCTATTTTGCACTTTAACACCTCCTATGCCCAAGTTTTGCTATGTCTTCATTGTAAACCAGGTGGGTATGAATTTAGCTTAGTTCAAAGTTTAGAACAAGGTCAAAGGTTGGGTGAACGGGTCGGGATGACTATTGCAGATGATTTCTATCTTTGATACAAGTATCAAAGGTGGAGTCGGTTGTTCTAAAGTTGAACCCTAAAGTGCAATAGCAGTGCAGCTCAAAAGGTGGTCAGAACGGTCTCAGGTTTTTGGAATGATGGCTTGCCTCCTGTTAAGTGCTAAATTCAATGCCTACAATTAAGTAGAAGGTGGTCAAGAAGGGGTGGTTAGATTGGAGGAATTTTGTAGAACATGCACCTCAATGAGTGGTCAGGTTGGTCCAACCTGGTGCTTATTTAAATCAATAGGTTGATAATGCAGACCAAACCTAATTAGTCTGGTAGGTTGTTGGATGTGAATCAATAAGTGGAGCCGACTAGATGCTTTGTGGCTCGAAAAGAAGTGGAAATGCAAATCTATGGTCTGGCAGATTTGGCTCAGCCTGATCAGAGTAGGGGTCCTCAAATGATAATAGATCTATGGAAAATGTAAGAACCCTACCGATGGGATCAGAGGTGGACAAAATGTGGGTCAGGTCAGTGTCTGATTCTCGGTCAAAAGGTGGAGGTGAATCATATGCAACTGGATTAGAAGGAGTTGAGTCAGAGTAGAAATTGATTCTGGTGGAGGGTCAAGGTTGGGATCAGGTTTTGGAAGGCTCTATAGGAGGTGTGGCTACTTCGATATTTGGGTATGGTATGGACTCCTCAAGAAATGATTCGAAGGTTGGTTTATTCATAGAGCCTTTTTCATGATGTTCATCCCAGTCAAATGTAAATGCTTGGAAAGTGCTTATAGGGTCATGAACATCTAAGTTGGTGAAAGATTCGAACTCTGTATTGTAGACACTTTCTACACTTACTGTGTCTGTTTCCTGTAGATCATAGCAGAATGTTTCTAGTTCAATGAAATATGAATTTGAATCAATCATCTCAGGATCAGGGACCTTAGAATCAGAATCAAAGAATGGATCATGGATACTGAGGTTGTAAATTGGTTTGCAATCATCTAGAAACAATGGTTCTCTAAAATCAGAGTATGATTCAAAATCATTGGAGAATTTGCGATAATCAGTTTCTAAACCTGATTCAAATTGGGGTTTCCACCACTGAATAAATCATGATTCATGTAATTATCAACCTGACTTTAGTCTAACCTAGTCTCGAATTTCAAGCTCAAAGAGCTATCCTTACTAAGCATAGGCTCGAGTTTTGGGCACCTAGGGTAGATCCAATCAAATCCCAACTCTTCCAACTCCCCTGATTCTATATTGTAAATTGATGCAACTTCAAAAAAATCAATTCGCTTCTCTGAGGATCTTGAAGAGGTATAACATTCAAATATTGGCCCAAAATTATAATTTAGATCTAAAATCTAATTCTCATCATATTGGGCCTCATGATCATCCCAAGTAGACTCAAATCTATATTCTAGGTCAAAGGTAGGAATTAGGTTACTAGAATCTGGGCATGGTTCTATTAGAAATTGCACTAGTAAGGGCATAAATAATGAATTTAGAAAATATTGCAAGACAAAAAAATAATCACAAAAAGCGGCATAAGATTTTTAGGTTGAAATCCAAAACGGGTGAAAACTGTTGGTTTCCCTACTCGGAGGGGGTGAGATCAGTGTGATGTAAAAAAATGCGGAATTGAAAAAATACCAATCTCACAAAATAGACAAACACACAAAGTACACAATTATTTTTAGGTGGAAACCCAAATCGGGTGAAAACCACCACCTAACCCTCTCGAGTTAGGATTTTTCGATCAACCAAGTTGATCAAATCCACTAAATGAATCACTTTAAATGAGGGTAATTCAACCTCAATTACAACCATGCTACAAGTGCGAGGGTAGCGTTCCTCAACCCCTTCTCTTCACGAGAAGGATTTTGTCCCTCGAAGGAGACTGGAATTCGCAAAGCGAATATCCAACCAAATAACAAAGATAAAATAACAAATAATCCTATTGAGCCAACAAAGTAATTTTTAACCTAAGCTTCTATAGGAATTAGGAAACTCCCCTTTGCAAGGAGTGCGTCGAATCGATGACGCGGGTGCGTGAGCCATGCGACGGTGCAACATCGCTCTCGTGAGCTACGGCGGGAGAGCGGGTGCGCAAAGGATTGATGCTCTCAAGATGTAGAACTTGAGATTGGAGATTAAGGGCTTCTCTTGGACACAAAAGAGTGTGAAATTGTATCTAGGTGTCTTTTTGGTGTCTCTAGGTGTGTCTTGATGTGCAAGAGGTTCCTCTTTATTTATAGAGGCCTTAAGAGGGCTTTGGAAGGCTTAGGAAAGCTCCCATAGCCATTGGATGCAAAGCCCAAGAGAATCAGGCCAAAATCAATAACAATCATTACACTGACAGGGTTATAAGATGTCTGATCCTGGCATCAAATGTCTGGAAGATCACTTTAAGACGTTTGAAAATAAGGTCAGACGTCTGATTTTAGGCGGGTCTCTTCCTGACTTGGATCAGATCTAAAGAGGGTTCTAGTGCAAGTCCATCAGATGACATATAGGACATCTGGCACTATGTCTGGACGTCTGGAAACCTAGTTTTTCGTGGGAATGGATTTCCAAGAGAGTGCAACGGCTAGAAAATCTCTGAGAAGAGATTTTGGGTCAGCAGAGGCAAAACGGTCATCTATCAGACGTCTGGAAAGGCTTGAGGACGTCTGATAAGGCTCTAACGGTTATATCCTGCAGTGTTTGCTAAGCTAGTCAACGGTCCACTAATTGGACGTCTGGCAAAGTCATCAGACGTCTGGACTAAGGTCTGGATGTCTGATTTTCATCAGACAGAACTTCTACGTCCAGGCTAATTGTTATCAGACATCTGAATCAACAGTCAGACGTCTTAGAACACATTATCAGACGTCTGATTTTGGAATTAGACGTCTGGAAATGCTGTTTGAACCCTATATTGGTTTTCTAAGTTCTCTACAGAAAACCTAAGTATCCTAGGGTTGTGCTGGTGTTCCTAGGACTACTGTTAGGGTACTTTAAGGCTCTTTAACAAGAATCTAAGTAACAAAAATAAAGAGCAACAAAAGAAATGAAAAATACAAGTACAAGAGAAGGAAATCTATCCTATTCTTCATCTCCTTCCTTCTTCAATCCATCGCTCCTCGTGAATCTTCTCTGTTCTCCATCAAGCTCCTCCAATCCGTCCTGGATGCGAGCTCGAACTCCGTCTAATCACATCTCCATTTGCAATTGACCTGAAATCTAAGACTCCAAGTGCAAATGTTAAATGACACATGTTTTGTTATCATCAAAACAAATGATCGTGGTGCTCTGGCACCAACAATCTCCCCCTTTTTGTTGATGACAAAACCATAAATAATAATGCAAAAAGTCCTCCCCCTTTTTGACATTATCAAAAAGGTTTAATTGATTTTACATTTCCTATAACTCCCCCTTAAAGCATGCTCTTCTATGAATTTCAAAAGTAATGTTCTCCCCCTTTCTGTAACAACAAGATACCTATTATTTTCTTCCCCTTACTAAAGAAAATTTAGCTAACTTGCATCTCCCCCTTGAAAATTGACAGTTAGCTAATAATTTTTTTTTAACTCCCCCTATCTAAATGCTAATGATAAAAAGATAGGGTGAAGAATTTTTACCTCACTTACCATGGCCAATAAAATGGCCCAAATGGTTGTGGTGGATGCCACATCGGATGGGGCTCCCATCCGTAGCTTGGAGGCCTGGGCATTGGCGCCGGTCTCCAGTCTGGTGGTCGACGTGCGACGGGTCCATCGTTTGTTCGCTGTCTAGTAGGTCTTCTCGTTCTCCTTCTTGGTCTACTCCTTGGTTCCCCCAACTCGAGTAGACCAGCCTTGAGTTTGTAGGTCCAGTCCTTTGTGTTGTAGTTATCCCTTAAACCTACAAAATAAGATTCCAATTCTTTTTTCAGTATCCAAGTGGACTTGGATCCAGATCTGTTAGCGGGTCTCCTTGATGGAGATCCTTTCTCAACCTTAGGGCTATAAAAATTATCTACTTTGTTGATTAATTTGTTAGAGCTTTCCCTAAGACATGTAATTTCTTTTTCTATAGTATGCATCTTTGTCTTTAAATCACAGATTTCTAACTTTAAACTATCATTTCCTCAATCAATTTGTTATTTTCATTGATTAAATTTTCATTTTCTAATAACAGGTTATTATCCTTAGGACTAGTTTCTATGTCCTTAAGTTATTTTTCTAACCTATCATTTTCATTTTTAAGAAAACTAAGGTTCTTTTTAATGCTTTTGTTTTCTATTCTAACATCAAATAGTTCATTAAAAGCTTCTTGTAAATCGAAATTTACCTCATTGTCGAAGTCGCTTCCTCTTTCGCTGTCGCTATTGCTTCCTCTAGCCATGAAACCAAAGCAAGCGGTTTCTTCTTCTTTTTCTTCTTCTTCTTCCTTCGAGCTCGAATCATCCCAAGTGGCTTGGAATGCCTTCTTCTTAGATTTCTTCTCCTTTTCCATCTTCTTCTCCTTTTTGATAAGAGGGCACTCTGGTCGCAGATGCCCTTTCTCGTTGCAGTGGTAGCAACGTCTAGGGCTCTCCTTCTCCTTCTTCAATTCCCTACACAACTTGGAAAACTTTTTAAGTAAAATTTTAAAGTCTTCATCGTCGGAACTTACCTCGCTATCCGACGTAGCTTTGAAGGCGAGAGTCTTCTTCGGTTTAGGCTCTGGTGCATCCTTCTTCTTCTGCTTCAACTTAGTCTCGTAGGCCATTAGATTGCCTAAGAGATCTACCATGTTGAGCTCCTCCACTTCGTTCTCCTCCTCGATGGCAGTGACTTTCTGTTCCCACTCCGATCCAAGGGAACAAAGAAGCTTTCCTTGAAGCTCCCCCTTGATGAAAGTCTTCCCTAAAGCTTTCAAATTGTTTACTATGAGAGTGAACCTAGTGTTCATCTCACTTAAAGTTTTGTTAGATTTCATGGAAAAAGCCTCAAACTCTTGTGAAATTAAATTGAGTCTAGAAGGTTTTACCTTAGAGGTACCTTCATGAGTTACCTCGAGTGTGTGCCAAATCTCGTATGCGGTGGCACATTATGAGATGCTATTGAACTCCTCCGAGCTGAGCGTGCAGTACAACGCATTCATTGTTTTCACGTTGAGCGAGAGTTCCCGGATCTGTTGCTTCGAGTATCCTGCGGCGGATTTTTCTAGGATGTCGAAGGGGGTCTCGCACCTAGCCTAAATTGTGAAGTCGGTGGCTTGAAGCCATGTCTTCGTCCGCAGTTTCCAGTAAGGGTAGTTGCACCCGTCGAAGAATGGTGGACGAGTCATAGATTGGCCCTCGGAAATCCTACACGCGGAACTGCTCCCCTCCATGATCTTCTTGCCAGGTTGTTATGCCGAAATAGCAAGAACCTGCTCTGATACCAATTGTTGGTTTCCCTACTCAGAGTGGGTGAGATCAGCGTGACGTAAAAAATGCGAAATTGAAAAAATACCAATCTCACAAAATAGACAAACACACAAAGTACACAATTATTTTTAGGTTGAAACCCAAACCAGGTGAAAACCATCACCTAACCCTCTTGAGTTAGGATTTTCCGATCAACCAAGTTGATCAAATCCACTAAACGAATCACTTTAAACGAGGGTGATTCAACCTCAATTACAACCACGCTACAAGTGCGAGGGTAGCATTCCTCAATCCCTTCTCTTCACGAGAAGAATTTTGTCCCTCGAAGGAGATGGGAATTCGTAAAGTGAATACCCAACCAAATAACAAAGATAAAATAACAAATAATCCTATAGAGCCAACAAAGTAATTTTTAACCTAACCTTCTATAGGAATTAGGAAACTCCCCTTTGCAAGGAGTGCATCGTATCGATGACTTGGGTACGTGAGCCACGCGACGGCGCAACGTCGCTCCCGTGAACTACGGCGAGAGAGTGGGTGCGCAAAGGCTTGATGCTCTCAAGATGTAGAACTTGAGATTGGAGAGCAAGGGCTTCTCTTGGACACAAAAGAGTGTGAAAGTGTATCTAGGTGTCTTTTTGGTGTCTCTAGGTGTGTCTTGATGTGCAAGAGGTTCCTCTCTATTTATAGAGGCCTTAAGAAGGCTTTGGAAGGCTTAGGAAAGTTCCCATAGCCGTTGGGTGCAAAGCCCAAGAGAATCAAGCCGAAATCAGGAACAATCATTGCACTAACAGGGTTATCCAACGTCTGATCCTAGCATCAGACGTCTGGAAGATCACTTTAAGATGTCTGAAAATAAGGTCAGACGTCTGATTTTAGGCGGGTCTCTTCCTGACTTGGATCAGATCTAAAAAGGGTTCTAGTGCAAGTCCATCAGAAGACATATAGGACGTCTGGCACTATGTCTGAACGTCTAGAAACCTAGCTTTTCATGGGAATGGATTTCCAAGAGAGTGCAACGGCTAGAAAATCTCTGAGAAGAGATTTTGGGTCAGCCAAGGCAAAACGGTCATCTATCAGACGTCTGGAAAGGCTTAAGGACGTCTGATAAGGCTTTAACGGTTATATCCTGCAGTGTTTGCTAAGCCAGCCAACGGTCCACCAATTAGACGTCTGGAAAAGTCATCAGACGTCTTCTAAGACGTCTGGACTAAGGTCTAGACGTCTGATTTTCATCAGACAGAACTTATACGTCTAGGCTAATTGTTATCAGACATCTGAATCAACAGTCAGACATCTTAAAACACATTATCAAATGTCTGATTTTGGAATTAGACGTCTGGAAATGCTATTTGAACCCTATATTTTTTTTCTAAGTTCTCTACAGAAAACCTAAGTATCCTTGGGTTGTGCCGGTGTTCCTAGGACTACTGTTAGGGTACTTTGAGGCTCTTTAACAAGAATCTAAGTAACAAAAATAAAGAGCAACAAAAGAAACGAAAAATACAAGGAGTACAAGAGAAGGAAATCTATCCTATTCTTCATCTCCTTCCTTCTTCAATCCATCACTCCTCGTGAATCTCCTCTATTCTCCATCAAGCTCCTCCAATCCGTCCTGGATGCGAACTCGAACTCTGTCTAATCACATCTCCATTTGCAATTGACCTGAAATCTAAGACTCCAAGTGCAAATGTTAAATGACACGTGTTTTGTTATCATCAAAACAAATGATTGTGGTGCTCTGGCACCAACAAAAATCTCCACCTAAGCCAATCCCTTGACTTAGGATTTTCAATCACAAAGTGATCAATCCACTAACCACACTACTTAAATAAGGGTAGTTTACCTCAATTACCAATCCCACCTCTGATCCCTAAATGGAGGTTTCTGCCTCCACAATGAAGAGATGGGGACCTGATAAGTCGGATAACCAAAATACAATAATAGAATAAGAATGAAACAACACCTATAGAGCACCTCAAAATATTAATGACTTCCTTATCTATTAAGCATAAGAAAGCTCCTTAAGAATTAGCAGAATGAAGTGCACCGGGATGTGGGTTTGCCCTTTAATCAGAGTGTTGGCATAGCATATGGGCAATAGGAAGCAAAGAGTGGTGAGCAAGTGATCTTCTAAGGAAATTGAATCTCAAGAGGTGTGTGTTGCCTAGGAGGGGTTGTAGTCTATTTATAGGCAAGTTTGGAACCTTCAAGAATGCTTGGGAGAGGTCTCCTAGCCGTTGGAGCCAAGTCCCAAGAGATTGGGATGAAATCCAACATAAATCAAAGGAATCATAAATTTGACAGCAATATCAGACGTCTAATTTTCGATTTAGAAGTCTTGTAAGACGTCTGATTACAATTATGGATATATGGTTGTATTAATCAGACTTACTATTTTCAATGGATTGAAATAAGGATGTCTCATAAAAATATTGGACAACTAATTATAAGTGGATTCATTCCTATTTTGACTAGATACAAATAGGGTTCTAGATTTTAAGAAACAGATGTTAGTCTGGACATCTACCACATTTCCTAGACGTCTGGAAAAATAGTAAGGACATGTCTCGGTAATCTAAGAGTTGATCTTTGATTTCTAATAAGATTTGCACAGAAATAAATGTGCACCGATTCATTGATAGACTTCTAGAGATATGTCCAGACATTTAAAAGAGTATTTGCCCATTATAACAGGGAGAAAATGGGTACTTGAGTCTTACGATTGGTTTGAGGACGTCCAGTCAATGTATTCGACGTTTGGATGAGGCTATGGATGTCTGATAGAAGGTTGCTTCGACAGATGCCTAAGAAGTCAGAATGTAAAGGCAATGCTATAGGTAATTAGACGTCCAAAATAATCATCAAACGTCTTAAAGTTGAAAATAAGATGTCTGACAGCTATTATAGACGTCTGATTTGTGTCATAGTGTTAGGTTTTTGTTTCTAATTTATCCCAACTGTAGAGAGCCTAAGTTAGCTATTTATAAGTTATGTTTGGGCCCTGTTTACAACATCTCTAGACTTAAATAAAATAAAGATTACAACCTTTGAAATTTACATAAAAGCCTATGACCTATGACAACACTTATGCTAATCTAGTCTTCACGGTTTTAATCCTCCAACTTGGAAAACTCCATGAATCCTGCAATTGTGTTATTATAGAGAAAAATATGCTATGCTTATATTTTATCACTTTTTCTTTATTTTGTAAAATCATCAAAATATTATTTATGAGGGGTTGAATTAACAATCTCCCCCTTTTTAATGATTTTCAAAATATATCTGTAGGTTCTTATTTTCTCCCCCTGAAAGTTATACTTAGTAACCTATACCAATTTTGAAAAGATTTTTCATACCTTTTCATGTCATTTCCTAAGTTCTTCACTAAGTTCTTCTCCCCCTTTTTGAATATCATCATGAAGGGTTTTGAAAGGGGTTGAATCTTAAACAACAAGTGTTATATAACGACATTTATAAAGCAGACATCATCAATAAAATCTGCATGCTAAAGTATAATAAAAATGGCAGAGCATTAAAGTAAACTAACTAGGAAATGAATGTATGTGCCCTAAGCACAAACTAGCTATTGTTCCCAAAAAAATATATAAGTATGGGGTCAAAGCCCCTTAATACAAGCCAACATGGAAAGGCAGAAAGAAAGAAAACAAAAGAACTAAACTAGTCTTCTTGATTGTGGCGGTGACGGTGGTGAATGGGTCCTTGACCCATCTGCAGATTGCGAACATCGGTATGAAGTTCGTCGATGTCACGGCGCATACTTCCCATATAAGTGTACATCTCGCCGGTTCTTCGCAATAAGAGAGAGATGCCTGAGGAGATGGAATCTGTGGCAGGATCCCACATCTCATCAAAGCTCGATAGAGGAGCTTCTATTTGAAGAGGATGTTCTTCGTGGAGATTCAGAAAGGGCGGAAGTGGTTCTTCAGTAGGTTCTGCAGCTGGCTCAAGATGCTCTCTAAGAATGTGCATCTTGGCAGCTGTGGCCCAATTGTAGGGCTCAATCTTTTTATCGACTGCCTGGCCATTGATGGAAATCCATTGACTTGCAAAACTTTTGGACAAAATGGACCCAAATGGTAGAGATGCCCCATGGTCGTCATTCATAACACGAATAATGAGGCGACACTAGTTGAAGGGAATGTGACGTACGGCGGCAAAATGGAGCGCTTTGTGTTGGCGCGAGATATAGTCAAAACCTCCTGATTTATTTACAATGTCCCACCCAAAAATGTGATAGAGTAATCGGAGAATCGGTTTGAGGTTCTTGCATGGTAAGGTGCCAAGATTTTCAACATATCTTTCAGGTAGGACTAATTCTTGATTGATGACTTCTTAGTCATATTGCCTCAGAATGTCATTGAAATCATTTCCCTCATTAGGGATGGCAAGAAGGGAGGAAATAGAATCAAAGGTGATATGGATTTCATGCCCAAATAAACGAGTATGTAACTCAAGTTCATCATTGCTGTAGTCTTCAACGATGTTGGAGTAGAAAAGTCAGACAAGATCAGGAAACACGCCAATAGTTCTAATGCTAGAGTGGAACTATCAGTCAAAATAGTGGAAGAGGTGAACGGTTTCAAAATGTTCCTGAAGGTTTAGATGGGTAAAGTCATTCCATACAATGAATTGAAGGCACTTGACTTTGGCATTTGCGAAGTGACGAAATCACTGTCTAGAGATGTCGCCATGTAGTTGGTCAACCAAATAGGTGGAAGAGCCCTCGAATTGCTTCCGACAGGGAGGCATTTTGGGTAGGTTGGGTGGGTTGGTTTTGGATGGAGGGGTTTGGTGTTATAGGATAGGACACCTACAAAAATAATCCCACACTAGTCATTCAACCAATAAGGCAATATAGTGCCATACATGTACACAACAACGGGAAAAAAATTATGTGGCAGTATGCCTTGAGGCAATACAACCTGCCATAAAGTTGTGGCAATATATCTTTGAACTCAAGCCACTAAGACGTCGGCTAGAATCACTTGAGGTAATACCCTTGCCATTAACATCCAAAAAGACATACATTCACGTTATATAAAAAATAAGTTCCAAGCTCTAGGTTTTGTTCTAGGGTTTTAGCTCCTAGAGCAAAAGAAGCACGATGGAAGAGGTAACCTTAAATGAGTTGTAAATCAAAGAGAGAAAAAAAAACAAGTTGAGGGCTTTAAAACAACTCTATCAAAGCCGTAGAGATACCCTAAGGGTATAAGAGGTTATACCCATGGAGGAGGGTCTCCAGAAATGCCGAGGAAGAGTGGGGCACATGCGCATGAGAGCAGCTACGCCGCCAGTCGTCGAGGAGGTGGAGTGGTCATTTGATGGCGAGATGTGTAGCACCAACTTGTAGCTGGCGATCGTCAGGCAGGAGAGGGATTTAAGGTTTTAGGGATTTTGAGCGTGGGGGAAGTAGGACCTCAACAAGTGGGTTTTTATACCCCAAGGGATTAAGGAAGTCTCCCCCTAAAGTTGGGGGAAATTTCATTACAAAACCATCCAGAGAACAGACGTGAAGTGGCAGATTTTGGCCAGATTAGACGTCTACTGATGTCGTCAAACATCGGGATTGGCCATTTGGGATTTTAACCCTTTTGATGGCATTGCCTATTTTTAATACCAGATGACTTATCTGACATCTAATTAATAATTTAGATGTCTGATTTCTGCAAACATACCTCCCTGGAAAATGGTTTATTCTCTAGGTTGTTGTCTGATTTTTGTATCAAACGTCTGAACTGACGTCTAAAGTGAAAATTAGATTTCTGATCTCTAAATCAGTCCTTCTTGGATCTCACCCCAAAGCTACAAGTTGTCGTCTGATAAACACACATGAATTCATGATAAATGGTTTATTTATGATAGTTCCTAAGCTTAGCATTGCATATCATGTTATAAATAACATCCATTGCATGGTATTTAGGATAGTTTTATGTTTTGTATATTAATTACTTAAATTTATATGGCTAGGAGGCAATGCGACATCCATATAGACTTCGGATGAAAAATCCAACCGTACGAATGGATCCGGAGCGACGATCGTAGTCTGACAACATAGAAATCACCTCGATCTGAGCACCGTGATATCCTCTACAGAAAATGAAGGGTGGATGGTTTAGATGTTGCCACGTGGCACCATCTGGAGTGCCCAAAGCCACCCGCACATCTCCAAAGGCCGCCCATCAAGTGATCTTAGCCATTGGATGAAAATCCAATGGCTGAGAGGTCACCCTCACCATGTTGGCATAATATTTCTTCGCAATACACCTGCAGATGTGGCGTAGCGGTGAGGTCGAGTGCTCTCAAAGAGCGAGCGCGAGATCGATTCACGATTCACCCTGCTTCGCTACAATGCCATATGCAATAGAGCTGCCCGATCGCAATATAGTGGTTGAGAATCCCCACGTATGATCCAATGCCACCCACCGATGCGAAGGCACACGCTAGATCACACACATGCCATCTGGGGCGTGCATTTAAGTTGACCGCGAGCAGCGGCCGTCGTCTGATCTTCACAATCGTGCGAGGCGTGCGATTCAAATCGAAGTGTGCACAATCTGCAGGTGTGTCTTGATCATGCGATGCATCATCCAACAGCTGCCAGCGCACGCACCAGCGATGCAAATTTCAAACGGTCGTAGGATTTTGACGACTGCCACGCCTATGATAGCTGCGGGTGTGATCATTGGGTGCGGGCTTTATAATGATGGAAGAGCGGGCCTTTAATGACACTTGCAACTGTCACTAAATGGCCTATGCAGTGAGTGCACCAACCTAGACATTGAAGCGGTGTAGATCTTTTGGCGACAACTTGAGTGGCCTTTAGTGACACTTGTAGCTATCGCTGAATGTCTGTGCACGGGATGCTCTTCATCCCTCCACTATATAAACACCCCTACACCCTCCATTCCTCTTCATTTCTACCTACTCTACTCCCACCTACTCCTAAGCTCTAGCAAGCTTACCAATGCTCCATTAGAGCTTACTCTCAAGCTCCCAAGGCTCCTATTAGTGTAGTGAACCTCTACCTCACCAAATATTCATCCAACTTCCCATCCCCATTCATGGGTCGCCTTGGAGTCGTCCTCCCACCTCCATTCCGGTAGCAGATCATCTCCACCTTCTCACCTTCATTCTAGAGCCACGCCCAAGCTTTCCTCTATTGGACATCCTCCTGCATCTCACCTCCATCATCCCGCTCCTCACCTCCTTCGTCCGAGCTTCTGCTAGGCACCGTCGTCTCACCGAACAACCTATTTGGGAGATTTCTTCTCACCTTCCTCTCTTTTTATGCTTTCATAGTTTATTGTAATTGACATTGTAGTGATATATATATCAGATTTATTCCATATGTCTTGTGATTCATCCTGCTTGTCTTCTTTCAAAAATACAAAAAAAATAACAAAACCTTAAAATACCAAAAACAAACAAAACGAAGCGTGATTTTCAATTAAAGTAAACATTGCCTCCCTATGTTTGACCCGGGACTCCCTCGGAGTTTTGGTATAAATTTTATTTGATCATGAGTTTTACGACTACGATGAGGGGTTACTTGTAACTCTGATTTCAAACTCGTGATACATGTGCGATAATTTTAGTGCTGTTGCTGGGGAGGCAACGGAATTTACTTTATTATTTTCTACGCTTCTTTGCATTTACATAGCACTAACCCCACTTGTCTTTGATCTACTATCTTGCAGGTACCCTAGAATGGAGATTCAAGTGTTGTAGACCAGAGTAAAGTGCGGGTAGAGTGTTTTGTAAGTGTCCCCACATTTCCCCCCACTAGTCCATATCGCCACAATCGTAACCAAGACCTAACCTACTTAGGTGTTTGCATAAACCCTAGGATAGACTTCATTTGTCTTGTTTGCCACCTTCACCCATCTCACCCACATCTTATAAAAAAAAACAAAAAGATATTTTCTATTGGACGAATCAATTTACACACTCTACACAGCCACATCAAAGGCGCATAACCTGACTTGAGTTTCATCTACTCGATCAGGATTTCGACCTGTGGACCCGGTACACGAATTCAACACATAAAAGAGTAGAAATCATATTAGGTTAATCACCTTTTTGTGTGCCTTAATCGGTGGTGCATTTGAGCCGATTGATTGAATTGTTTGGGCCTCACCACCTAATCTAAAAGAGGTTCACTTTGTAGCTGCCCCATAGGATTCAATAACTAGGTCAAGCCAGGCACTCATATTTTTCTTGATTTCCAAAGGAAAATACTTGATTATGTGCCTTCAAAAACAAACTTGGTTTGCCTCACAAAACATGGTTGAAAACACCTAATATTTGAATCCTAAAAGCTATTAAGCAAGATTTGAACCCTAAAACTCACCTCATCATTAATAATCTTTCTTGAAAACCTCTTGGTTGTACACATTCACACATTCTCAAACAAATCATTAAGGGAGTAACCCATTACGGGCCCATAACATTCTTGAGCACCAATTTCCCAAGCCTATCTAAAATCAATTAGACGTTGGCCCTAAGGATTCATTCACTCGTCGGGATCCAGATTGAGATTATTCACGATTAACCTGGTTATATTAGTCAATCTGATGTCTAGCTAGGGGAGTAGTGTCAAACGACCGCTGCTGGGGGGTACACTAGGAACCAGAGGCGTAAGCCAAAGGAAGAACCTTCTCCCGAATCTCTCCTTCTAATTGGTCGGATTGCCTGAACATAAGTAGAGTAAATCATCCATAATCTTAGGATGGATTCTGAGAGTCAGTAGACCTTATGCTACCCCATCTAAGGACAAGCTTGTATTCTTGTGCTGCAGGGTTCCCTCCTTTCCCCGTTCTTCCAACTTCCTTCCAGTGTATGCTTGGAAGGAGGTCATTGAATCCTAGATTGGAAGGACCTTTAGACCATTCTAGGAGGAGGAGGTTGAGCTATAGCCAAGCAGATCCCATGGCTGATCAACAACCACCTCCCCCACCCCCGAACCAGTAGCAGATGATCCACAGGTAGTTGGAAGAATTGCAGCAAATGCAGCAGTTCCAACGTATGCATGGTCAGGGTGCTCGGTCCTCGAAGGAATTTTACGATCCTTCAAACTATGGGGAACATCTCGACATCATGATTCCCGTCGGAGACATAGAAATCAAGCCCCAAGTCTTAAGTTTGATTAAGCATTTCCATGGGCTTGGGTTGGAGGACCCATTCCAGCACCTGGAGGATCTGACCACTTTTGTTCAGACCACCAAAGCAAGGAATGTGAATGAAGAGCAAATGATCATGAGGCTTTTCCCCCACTCTCTCAGGGATAAGGCCACACATTGGTACCAGACTATAGGAAGGCCAATTGAAACTTGGGCTTCTCTTAGGTTGGCTTTCCTAAAGGAATTCTTCCCTATCGAAAGGACCAATGCCTTACGACGAGCGATTACCACTTTCACGAAGCAGCTAGGGGAACTGTTTCATGGTTCCTGGGAGCGATTCTAGGAACTTTTGAGGAAGTGTCCACACCACGAGGTGCCGAAATGGCAACTCATGCAGATTTTCTATCTCGGGTTGGTTGAGCAACTCCGTAATCACATGGATGCCTCATGCGGAGGCAATTTCCTCAATAGGGATGCAGATAGTGCATACAACCTTATTGAGAAAATGAGCGAGAACTCAATTAAACATGCCTCCATGGATGCATTCAACCGATCCCAACAACCTAGGTCACGTGCTAATGAGATCCAGGATTTTCATTCATTTGACATGGAATTAATTTGTAATAAACTGGATAAAATGGACTTGGTTGCTAAGAAAATGGATGAATGGATGTCTGGGAATTTAGGAAACACTTCTTTACCCACTCAATCCCAGAATTCGGGATTCCATTCCACATGAGCTCCCACAGGGTAGGAATTAGTGAACCAACTTGATTTGACTCAACTTGTGAGCTAGGATTTCTTGGAAGCTTATGGGTTCCAAACTGGGGCCTTTGATCCAAGTTTATTTCATCCTACCTTCTCGCCATCCTCATCCTTTGAGGATGCGTATGCCATGTAGGAGAATGTTTGGTCCAACCCATATTTCGACACTTAGAACTCGAGATGGAGGAACCACCCTAACTTCTCCTAGAAAAATTAGGGGCAATAGACCCAAAATTGACCCAGCAACTATGCATCTCAGAAACCTATGGGTCAAGGTCAAGTATACACCTATGTGCCCCCGAGATTGATTACTCAGCCATCTTGGAATGCCCAACAATCTGCAGGGAAGGCTAATTTAAACTGGAAGATGGTTGAAATGCAAGGGTCCATGCTTCAGCTTTTGCAGCAAATGACGACATCATTAGATAACTTGCAACCCGAGTTAATTGCTAACACTCGACAACTCAGATCTCTACCATCCCAACTCGTACCCAACCCATGTAATGTGTAAAATTAGGGTAATAAAGCCCAAGGGAATGAGAATCAAAGGGACTCACATGCACATGCTCAGGTGGTTGAGCAGAGTCCCTCATCATCTTCTTCTCCTGGTTACATGACTAACCAAGGCCCTCCAATCTTCACTAACCCACCTCAAGACCTAAACCCATATGCCTCTGCAAACTCTGTCACCTTGAGAAGTGGAAAGTAAGCTCGGAACCTTAAATTACCTTGTAGATGCCAAAACCCTGATGAGCTTGAGAGAGAAGAGGAGGAGATTAAAGAAGATAATAAGTCCCAGGGATCGAAAATTGAAAATTCCACCTATATCCCGTTCCCTGAAGCCCTATTGAAAACCAAGAAGAAGAAAACCTTAGATAGCAATGAGGATTTCTTGGATTTATTCAAGTGCCTAGAGAACAATATTCCACTCCTAGATGCTATTAAGCACATCTTGGCTTACACTAAATTTTTGAAAGAACTATGTAACCAAAAGCGAAAACTGAGAGAACCCACTCCGAGGAAGGTGATTCTTTCTGAGCAAGCAAGTTTTGTGATCCTGCATCACCTTCCTCAAAAGAAGAAAGATCCAGGTGCCCCATTGATCTCATGCATTATTGGGGAATATACTTTTGATAGGGCACTATTGGATCTAGGAGCATCCATCAACCTAATCCCGACATCTTTTTGTGAGAGGTTTGGGTTTGGTGAACTAAGGTCAACCTTAATAACGCTACAATTAGCTGACCGATCGGTACCACACCGAGAGGCGTTATTGAGGATGTAATTGTCAAGGTCAAGGATTTCTATTTTCCTGAAGATTTCCTCATCCTTGACATGGATGAACCTAATGATTTGAGGAACACGCCCATCATTCTATGGCATTGATTGTACAGCAATCATAGGTCTTAATTGACCTAGATTAAGCTAGAACTTAGCATAAGTTAGGAAAATTCATGTACGCATAAGCATTATCTGCATCTTTATTGCTTTACTTTAGCTACGCATAAAATAATGTTATAATGTGTTAATTAAGAGCATTATGTCGATTGCAGGCAACAAGCAGATCTGGAGCTGATTTGGAGTTGGATCTGGATTAACGGGAGTTATAGTAGAGTTGGAGCAGAAGGCTTAGTTTAGATATAAGAACAATAATGTAAGGGGGTTAAAGGTTTTCTATTCCATTAAGTAGAAATAAAGTAGAAAAATGTGAAGAGCCTAGGTCCATCCTAGCCCTAGGATAGCCAGGAGACTTCCCCAAGCCTTAGCCACCCTTAGATTAGGTCACAACACCCTAGGAAGCCCTAAAACACTAGTTCCAACCCTTATCTGGACATCCAGATAAGTTATAGGATGTCTAAGACCCTTAGCCACCTCCCGCACACCTCAAACCCACTTCTGTAGTGTTATTAGATGTCCAGACACTTTGTCAAACATCCAATTTCTATAGAATACCCAAAATAGAACCTTGATTTCCCCCTGACTCAAATTGGACGTCCAGACAACAAGTCTGGACTTTGGATTTTTGAGTATAAGATGTCTAACACTATTATTAAATGTCTGATACTGCTCTCCAATTCCTATTTCAAGATTTAAGCCTAGATCTTGGATCTCTAGGTCCCTAAACCCAATTTCGACCCCATAGGGACCTAAATTAAAGTGCCCTAACCCTAGTACATCACCTGTGGACCTCCCTAAGGACCTAATTAGGTTCTCACTAAACCTAATTGACTTTGATCTTAGTCAATTCCACCAGCGTATTCAATTGGACTCATTGAGTCCAATTGAGCCCTGATCTCAGCACACACTATCCAATTGGACTCAGTGAGAGTCCCATTGACCTATACCAAAATTAATTGAGTTGTTTTAATCTCAATTAAGTTTCCACACACCCAATTAAACTTGTATTAAGTTTAATTGCACTTTACCTTAGTGAATTAGGGTTTATAACCCTAATTTGAGACATACTTTGACCTAAACCCACTAGAACCTTACCTAATCAACCTAGCCACCTAAGTTTTCACCCACACACACCCACACACAAGATCCACACGAAAATACCTAGCCTAGAGTTCTCTGGAACTCTCTACCATGTGTGGTTGCCTTGGTTGCCAAAATTAGCAACCAAGAGCCATTCAGTTTTTAGATCCACATTTGGTGGATCTAAAAGCCACCATCCATCCTCTCTCTCTCACTCTCCCACGAGCTCCCACCAAAGGCCTCTCTAGAGAATTCCATAATTCTCTAGAGAGCTTCCCTTAGATCTATAAAAAGACCTAAGGGGTGGCCATTTGCACCCATTCACATCCCTTGGCTTCCAATGGCAGCACTCACCTCATTAGCTCCATACATGCCCACCTTCACTTAGGTTAGCTACTCCACCTCCACGAGCTCTCCACCATCATGGAGGACATCATGTCAGGATGTTGGATCAACCTTGCCTCTCTCTAATGGTCGGACTAAGCTACATTGGCCGCCCCTCATTCTTCTCCCGACCACTCCAAGGTCATCAAGGACCACCCCTGAGTGCCCTTTTATTCTGCTAGATTTAGTTTATGCTCTCCATAATTTTTACTGCTTTTATTACTACTTAATAGTGTAGTATTAACTTTTCCCACTATGATGCATGCAAAATCCCCCCATTGATTCTTGTATGCAGTCATTTTCTAGTAGTTAGATTTTCGTTTCAAGCATTAATGTATATGCTTTCCTCTAAATTTCCTGTGCAAACAACTCTCCCATTGAATGAATGAAAAATGCTTTTCTATATATATATGTCTATGTGTTGAGAATCACCATGAACTCATTGCAATATCTTTTATGTGATTAATGTTGCCTACTTTTAATTCCTGATATACTTGAAACTAAGCATGTTGTACTTCAATACGTAATAATCATAAACCAACGTGCAGTTTTAAACAAAGTAGACAGGCAAAATGATCGATTTGAAAAGTAAAACAAACGCCTCCTAGAGACGAACAACTAGGACTCAAGTCTCGTAATTTTTACAATCTTATTTTTGACGAACGTTTTTGTGCAACTATACTACAATTTCCGGTGACTTTCAAAATGCGTGAAAACAGTTCCTGTCAAATGGCATAGTTGCTGGGGTGGCAACGTCATTTTCTTTGAGTTTGATCGTTTAAAACATCACTGACGAATTTCTCTGTACTTTGTTTGTGATGTGCAAGGAAAACAAAAGAAAAACGAGATCTGGGCACACAACGAACGTGGAGAACAAATCCAGGTGCACATCATCTCATTTTTTGTAGATTAGATTTACTCTCTGCAATTCCTTTGACAAATTCCTTGTGAAAAAAAAAGCAAAAAAAAAAAGATTTTACCCATTTTCGTTAAAAAAGAAAAAAAATCAAAAAGAAAAATTTTGAAAAAAAAATCTAGCTTAGGTTTCCTTTTGAATCTTAGGGTAGTTTGAGAAAAAAAAACGTAAAAAAAAAAAGATATTTCTGTTGATTCCTTTGAAACTTTTTTTTTGAGAAAAAGAATGTGCAAAAGTTTTGAAAGAAAGAAAGCACTTTTGGTGGAAAGCTTAGATTTCAAATTCAAACCTCTTTAAAAAGCTTTTCCACCATCTCCTGATTTTCTACCAGATTTCAAGCTTGACTTAAAAATTCGATTGCTGAATAAATAGTAATTGAAAAATTCTGAAATTAGGGCAAAACCTTCATTTTCAAACCATCTTTCAAACGACACCATTATTTTGAAAAAATTCCAAGTATACAAGTTTTGAAAATTTGCAAAGTGCACGGGGGTCAAACTGACCCAAATTCAAAATTTTTCAGATTTAAAAAAACGATTCTGAGCAATCTACAAATCTATTTTGACAAAAACTAGAAAGGTTTGAAAGCTGATCTCATTGGCTTTATTTTCCATATTTTTCCCAAATTTTCGAAGGTCATTTGATAATGTTTCAAAACGAAGAATCGACCAGGGGTCAAAATTCCAGATCTGACCCCCTGATATTCAAAATTCCCTAAAAATTCGGTTGAAGTAATAAAAATTCCAAAAAAATGTTCTCTGAAAAACAAATTGTAAAAGAAATCTACTTGCAAAATTTAAAATTAATTGGATTCCAATTATCATCAGAGAACAAAAATTACTTTTATGGTCTGCTGAAACAGAAAAAGAAAAAAACCCTAGAAATGCATGCAACTTAGGTCGAACCTTTAGGGTTACAACTAGAGACCACACTTTAGGCTAACCTAGACTTAATCAAGTCTAGTTAGCTGGTGAGCTTGGTCACCTTGTGGGCCATTCGCCACAAACCCCACTGAAGAAAATGGGTTAAAAATTAATTTTAAAACACGAAATCAACCCGAATTCGTTGTCATACTACTGGGTGTTTTTAATCTCTCTTGCCAAACTTGGTGACTAAGTCTGTGGGGTAGTGTCAAACGACCGTGGATCAGGGGTCAACGGAATCGGAGGCATAAGTCAAAGGAAGAAGCTTCCCCTTAGTCCCCCAGTAACCAGACTGGCTGGGTTAGCTTGAGAGGCGGGAATCACTTTAAGTCGGTTGAAAAACGAACTTCTCTTCAGGAATTCAAACTTCTAACGAAAAATCTGGTCACCCGATCCATAAGGACCATTTGATTGACAAGGCCTTAGCCTTGTCCTGCTTGGCTGCACCAACCTAAGGGTTGGGTGGTGTATGCAAGGAAGGAGGTCACTCAGACCTCGATTGATTGGGCCTTGGGAGTCGCTCCCAAGGAGGCGAGTCACTTCAATCTTCTTAGCCACAATGGCTAACCCTGGATCTGGACCTAATCAGGATCCAAAAGAGCTAGACCCACGCACTTATCTGAGAGCCCAGGTCACCTAATCAGCTCAACCTTGGGATCAGAACCTAAGGTGGCGAAGATGACTTTTCGCTTCGCCTGATCCTTCTCCTCGGGTTACCGAAATGGTTAACCCATATCCTAACCCTGGATATTATGACCCATACCAGTTGGTTCCTCAAAGGACCGCATCTTATAACCCAGGATATGGATTTCATACTACTGCTTCTCACCCATGGAACATGGGTAGACCTGATTCACCCCCTAGAACCCCTGAAGAGCTACCGATGCATATGCGACCGCATTATAGAATACAGAGAGCTATAGCGAGCACTAAGGAAAAGGCTGCATCCTATCTACACAAAATCCAGGCTATCATTGAGCCGAACCAAAGACAAAGCTAGATTCCGCATCAACAAGTTGTGATGGAGCTTATTCGGGAAACAACAGAGATAACAAGGCTAATGAGACAAAATCGGGAAATTCAAGAACTACTAGTTTTGAGATATCAAGTTGAAAATAGCCTTGAAGACCTCGAGGAATCTGAAATGATTACGTCGGGAGGACACACAGAAGATTCTCATGAGCAGATACTGGAAGATCACTCAGGGGAAAAAGAATCTAGCATGGATATGAGTCAGGAACAAGAAGTATGCTGAATGGGTTCATCTAAAATTGAGGAGGAAAGGACTGATATATCCAGGACTGAGTCGCAATCAGATTATCCTGAATCCTGGGAGACACCTCTAGGGTTAGATAAACCATTCGAGACAAGGGAAGTAGATCCAATTGAGGATATGGATCTTGAGGCAAGCATTACATGCGACACTACTGATCAGCCTAAGCCACTTCCCATTGTAGGTGAACCTGTGCCGGAGCCAACATCTTTTGATCTGCACTCTTCTTTCACCTACATCCCTAATTCGGATGCTAGAGATTGTGAGATGACACTTTCTATCCCCAAGCATGACATCCGAAGGCTAGAAGTAGCTATGGATGCCAGAATTATCGAGGAGCCCAAGGCATATGAGGATGAAGCTTTGAGATGAATGAGCTGGGGATGCACCTATCATCCTAGTCAATCTAATAGATGGCTCGACCCTGAGCTTGAGGAGACAGCCTCTAATGAATTAGAGATGAGTACTGATGAGGACGGAGTAATTTCTGAAGAGGATTTCAGTGACCTCCCCACAGATCTTCTACTTTCACGGATACCCCCATATGACTCAGAGCCTAGAGAGGGCATGATCTTTGATGTCAATTATCATTATGAGGATCCCTATGACTCAGATTCTGGTTCTGAGATACATTTTGATCTACTCCCTCAGCAACTTCCTGCTGAATTGTGGGACATGATAAATCAGCTGAATCAACATCATGATCCCCCCCGCTGATTATCCTCTATTTTCCACCTCCACTCCACACTTTCTTATAGCTAGACATTTTGGAGTAGGGGTGCACAATCAGCTGGTTCGCATCTCCAGACCACTGATTCTGGGGCCATACGAGCATATCTTTCTGTTAATCTTTGCCGGTTCCTATGCTAGAATTGATACATCTGATTGAGTGCTTGCCCAGCTGGAGGCATTAAACTCAGCACGTATAGATACCATTCACTCCACATTCCGCCATCATTTATATATAACCATTTTTATACATAGCATATTTCCTTTCCGTATATTGCATGCTAACAGGTTGGCCGGTGCTGAATATAATTTCAGGAGCAATTATAGGTGATTTCTACCCACTCAACCTCTGCAATATTTATTTTCTTTTACATTCATGCATGAGGACATGCAAGAACTTAGGCCTACAAGGGTAGATATAGAAAAACTAAAAAATTTTTATTCCAACACTTAGGAATACCTCAGAGCTGCATGTAGAACGTACTTTAGGACATTAAATAAAAGATCAACCGACTCCACCTCCAATGCTCGCATTGGAGCTAGAAATCGTTCGCAACAGCCACTTCCGACTCACCCGCTCACCTTTTGTTCTAAATTTAGGGTCAAGCTGATTGTAACATGATACGGGAAATTCACGAAGTACAAATTATATGAGGTTAGATGTTCATACCTTATATACATATTGCACTCATGAATAAGATTATTTTATTAAGAGAATGCATTAGGGATTTTATCCTCTAGTTGATTCCTATAATCTGGAATCCAGTACAACTTTTCCCACACACGTAGAATTTGCAACGGATTCATGATGAATGCTGATAAATGTCTTCAGTCTGTCGAGAAGAAGCAGTGCTTCTTTTTCTGAAACCCTGGACAGTGTTTTGGGAGTCAGGTAGATTTTCTTCCAGAAATCCACCAAATAGTGTGAGATGAGAGTAGAGTGTACTGGTGCTCTAAGATTAGTGCGAGGAATCTGGAATCCTAGATAATTAGGTGATGATACTTTGAGTTTAGACATAGTTTTCGCTCTTGGTTCCCATGTGTACATTTTTGTGTGAAATTGTGAGAGCCACCAAATAAGGCAAATACGTTGAGAGCGAGTTTTCATAAAACTAGGGCTAAGGTGGATGGTTACAACCATTCTTTACGGAATCCTCGGCTGAAGGAGGGTATTGATGTCAAGGTCAAAAATACACCATCCTATCCATCTTTCCTGGTGCCGTGAGTAGGCACTTCCACCAAATAAGCCACCCAATGTCTCTTGAGTAGCACCAATCCCTAATAATACCTCCTCAATAAAGTTCATGGATGTATGCTAGTCGTGTTATGTCGAAAAAAAAAAATGATGATGAAAAGAAAGAAAAATTTAGAAAAAAAATATTAGAAAAAGAACAAAAAGCAAAGAGAAAAGAATGAATATTTAGTGTTTATTTCATCGAGGCAATACCACCAAATAAATTTGAGATCCACCAAATATGGCCCTAACTTATTTTTCTTGTGTTTCTGACTGCCCAAATACTGGCTAAGGAATTCCAACTTAGTGTTAGGGTTATGAGAACTCAATTAAATTGTTATTGCCAAGTGAGACCACCAAATACAGATAGTATATGTGAATTTGGTGAGGTTGTGAACTCTAATAAAAAGAAAGAAAAGAAAAAGAGTAAGAGAGAATAGATACAAAGGAATCAAAAGGGAGCATAGCTTTTCTCGGCTTTCTCTGAGTTGAGTTACTTAGTAATCTGGGAATCTAGATTCTGTAGTACTAGTCTCTATGTAGCACAAAGTGAGAATGAGCCACCCAATATATAATCCTTTCCCTCAGAGATTCTCTACTTAAGCCTAAAGCCGGGGTGGAATTCATAGAATATCTTGAATACCCCGAGGGAAGAAGTTCGCCTATCCCGCTAGAATTTTTCCAAGGGTTCAAGTATAGGCTTTAGAGGTGAATCAGTTTTTCACTCGAATCCATTGCAAAAGTTACATAGCACACTTTCATGATTGTCTGGATTTCTAGAGAAAAAGACGAAAACAAAAAGGAGAAAAATCTCTACGCATACATTTGATAAAATAATCAGTCCCTTAAGGACCTTTGCTGTAAATAATTTAGTCTTGCATTTGCTAGGTACTAGCAAGATTTAGGCAAGGGGGTATGATTGCACAGCAATCATAGGTCTTAATTGACCTAGATTAAGCTAGAACTTAGCATAAGTTAGGAAAATTCATGCATGCATAAGCATTATCTGCATTTTTACTGCTTTACTTTAGCTATGCATAAAATAATGTTATAATGTGCTGATTAAGTGCATTATGTCGATTGCAGGCAACAAGCAGATCTGGAGCTGATCAGGAGCTAGATCTGAAGCTGGATCTGGAATAACGGGAGTTGTAGCAAAGCTGGAGCAGAAGGCTTAGCTTAGATATAGGAACAATAATGTAAGGGGGTTAAAGGTTTTCTATTTTATTAAGTAGAAATAAAGCAGTAAAATGTAAAGAGCCTAGGTCCATCTTAGCCCTAGGATAGCCTAGAGACTTTCCCAAGTCTTAGCCACCCTTAGATTAGGTCACAACACCCTAGGAATCCCTAAAACCCAAGTTCCAACCCTTATCTGGATGTCCAGATAAGTTATAGGATGTCCAGGACCCTTAGCCACCTCCCGCACACCTCAAACCCACTTCTACAATGTTATTGGACGTCCAGACACTTTGTCAGACGTCCAATTTCTACAGAATACCCAAAATAGAAAATTGATTTCCCCCCGACTCAGATTGGACGTCCAGACAACAAGTCTGGACTTCGGATTTTTGAGTATAAGACGTCAGATGCTGTTCTCCAATTCTTATTTTGAGATTTAAGCCTTGATCTTCGATCTCAATGTCCCTAAACCAAATTTTGACCCCATAGAGACCTAAATTAAGGTGCCCTAACCCTAGTACATCACCTCTAGACCTCCCTAAGGACCTAATTATGTACTCACTAAACCTAATTGACTTGGATCTTAGTCAATTCCATCAGCTTATTCAATTAGACTCATTGTGTCCAATTGAGCCCTGATCTCAGCATACACTATCTAATTGGACTCAATAAGAGTCCAATTGACCTAGACCTAAATTAATTGAGTTGTTTTACTCTCAATTAAGCTTCCACACACCCAATTAAACTTGTATTAAGTTTAATTGCACTTTACCTTAGTGAATTAGGGTTTATAACCCTAATTTCAGACATACTTTGACCTAAACCCACTAGAACCTTACCTAATCAACCTAGCCACCTAAGTTTTCACCCACACACACCCACACACAAGATCCACACGAAAATACCTAGCCTAGAGTTCTCTAGAACTCTCTACCATGTGTGGTTGCCTTGGTTGCCAAAATTAGCAACCAAGAGCCATTCAGTTTTTAGATCCACATTTGGTGGATCTAAAAGCCACCATCCATCCTCTCTCTCTCACTCTCCCACGAGCTCCCACCAAAGGCCTCTCTAGAGAATTCCATAATTCTCTAGAGAGCTTCCCTTAGGTCTATAAAAAGACCTAAGGGGTGGCCATTTGCACCCATTCACATCCCTTGGCTTCCAATGGCAGCACTCACCTCATTAGCTCCATACATGCCCACCTTCACTTAGGTCAGCTACTCCACCTCCACGAGCTCTTCACCATCATGGACGACATCATGTCGGGATGTTGGATCAACCCTATCTCTCTCCAAGGGTCGGCCTAAGCTACATTGGCTGGCCCTTATTCTTCTCCCGACCACTCCAAGGCCGTCAAGGACCACCCCTGAGTGCCCTTTTATTCTGCTAGATTTAGTTTATGCTCTCCATAATTTTTACTGCTTTTATTACTACTTAATAGTGTAGTCTTAACTTTTCCCGCTATGATGCATGCAAAATCCCCCCATTGATTCTTGTATGTAGTCATTTTCTGGTAGTTAGATTTTCGTTTCAAGCAATAATGTATATGTTTTCCTCTAAATTTCCTGTGCAAACAACTCTCCCATTGAATGAATGAAAAATGCTTTTCTATATATATATATGTCTATGTGTTGAGAATCACCATGAACTCATTGCAATATCTTTTATGTGATTAATTTTGCCTACTTTTAATTCCTGATATACTTGAAACTAAGCATGTTGTACTTCAATACGTAATAATCATAAACCAACGTGCAGTTTAAATAAAGTAGAGAGGCAAAATGATCGATTTGAAAAGTAAAACAAACGCCTCCTAGAGACGAACAACTAGGACTCAAGTCTCGTAATTTTTACAAACGTATTTTTGACGAACGTTTTTGTGCAACTATACTACAATTTCCAGTGATTTTCAAAATGCGTGAAAACAGTTCCTGTCAAATGGCACAGTTGCTAGGGTGGCAACGTCATTTTCTTTGAGTTTGATCGTTTAAAACATCACTGTCGAATTTCTCTGTACTTTGTTTGTGATGTGCAAGGAAAACAAAAGAAAAACGAGATCTGGGCACACAACGAACGTGGAGAACAAATCCAGGTGCACATCATCTCATTTTTTGTAGATTAGATTTACTCTCTACAATTCCTTTGAAAAATTCCTTGTGAAAAAAAAAATAAAAACAAAAGATTTTACCCATTTTTGTGACAAAAGAAAAAAAATCGAAAAGAAAAATTTTGAAAAAAAAATCTAGCTTAGGTTTCCTTTTGGATCTTAGGGTAGTTTGAGAAAAAAAAAGGTAAAAAAAAAAAGATATTTTCGTTGATTCCTTTGAAACTTTTTTTTTGAGAAAAAGAATGTGCAAAAGTTTTGAAAGAAGGAAAGCACTTTTGGTGGAAAGCTTAGATTTCAAATTCAAACCTCTTTAAAAAGCTTTTCCACCATCTCCTGATTTTCTACCAGATTTCAAGCTTGACTTAAAAATTCGATTGCTGAATAAATAGTAATTGAAAAATTCTGAAATTCTGGCTAAACCTTCATTTTCAAACCATCTTTCAAATGGCACCATTATTTTAAAAAATTCCAAGTATACAAGTTTTGAAAATTTGCAAAGTGCACGGGGGTCAAACTGACCCAAATTCAAAATTTTTCAGATTTCAAAAAGCGATTCTGAGCAATCTACAAATCTTTTTTGATAAAAAATAGAAAGGTTTGAAAGCTGATCTCATTGGCTTTATTTTCCATATTTTTTCCGAATTTTCGAAGGTCATTTGATACTGTTTCAAAGCGAAGAATCGACTAGGGGTCAAAATTCCAGATCTAACCCCCTGATATTCAAAATTCCCTAAAAATTCGGTTGAAATAGTAAAAATTCCAAAAAAATGTTCTCTGAAAAACTAATTGTAAAAGAAATCTACTTGCAAAATTTAAAATTCATTGGATTCCAATTATCATCAGAGAACAAATATAACTTTTATGGTCTGCTGAAACAGAAAAAGAAAAAAACCCTAGAAATGCATGCAACTTAGGTTGAACCTTTAGGGTTACAACTAGAGACCATACTTTAGGCTAACCTAGACTTAATCAAGTCTAGTTAGCTGGTGAGCTTGGTCACCTTGTGGGCCATTCGCCACAAACCCCACTGAAGAAAATGGGTTAAAAATTAATTTTAAAACACGAAATCAACCCGAGTTCGTTGTCATACTACTGGGTGTTTTTAATCTCTCTTACCAAACTTGGTGACTAAGTCTGTGGGGTAGTGTCAAACGACCGTGGATCAGGGGTCAACGGAATCGGAGGCATAAGTCAAAGGAAGAACCTTCCCCTTAGTCCCCCAGTAACCAGACTGGCTGGGTTAGCTTGAGAGGCGGGAATCACTTTAAGTCGATTGAACGACGAACTTCTCTTCAGGAATTCAAACTTCTAACGAAAAATTTGGTCACCCGATCCATAAGGACCATTTGATTGACAAGGCCTTAGCCTTGTCCTGCTTGGCTGCACCAACCTAAGGGTTGGGTGGTGTATGCAAGGAAGGAGGTCACTCAGACCTCGATTGATTGGGCCTTGGGAGTCGCTCCCAAGGAGGCGAGTCACTTCAATCTTCTTAGCCACAATGGCTAACCCTGGATCTGGACCTAATCAGGATCCAAAAGAGCTAGACCCACGCACTTATCTGAGAGCCCGGGTCACCGAATCAGCTCAACCTTGGGATCAGAACCTAAGGTGGCGAAGATGACTTTTCGCTTCGCCTGATCCTTCTCCTCGGGTTACCGAAATTGTTAACCCATATCCTAACCCTGGATATTATGACCCATACCAGTTGGTCCCTAAAAGGACCGCATCTTATAACCCAGGATATGGATTTCATACTACTGCTTCTCACCCATGGAACATGGGTAGATCTGATTCACCCCCTAGAACCCCTGAAGAGCTACCGATGCATATGTGACCGCATTATAGAATACAGAGAGCTATAGCGAGCACTAAGGAAAAGGCTGCATCCTATCTACACAAAATCCAGGCTATCATTGAGCCGAACCAAAGACAAAGCTAGATTCCGCATCAACAAGTTGTGATGGAGCTTATTCGGGAAACAACAGAGATAACAAGGCTAATGAGACAAAATCGGGAAACTCAAGAACTACTAGTTTTGAGATATCAAGTTGAAAATAGCCTTGAAGACCTCGAGGAATCTGAAATGATTACGTCGAGAGGACACACAGAAGATTCTCATGAGCAGATACTGGAAGATCACTCAGGGGAAAAAGAATCTAGCATGGATATGAGTTAGGAACAAGAAGTATGCTGAATGGGTTCATCTAAAATTGAGGAGGAAAGGACTGATATATCCAGGACTGAGTCGCAATCAGATTATCCTGAATCCTGGGAGACACCTCTAGGGTTAGATAACCCAATCGAGACAAGGGAAGTAGATCCAATTGAGGATATGGATCTTGAGGCAAGCATTACATGCGACACTACTGATCAGCCTAAGCCACTTCCCATTGTAGGTGAACCTGTGCCGGAGCCAACATCTTTTGATCTGCACTCTTCTCTCACCTACATCCCTAATTCGGATGCTAGAGATTGTGAGATGACACTTTCCATCCCCAAGCATGACATCCGAAGGATAGAAATAGCTATGGATGCCAGAATTATCGAGGAGCCCAAGGCATATGAGGATGAAGCTTCGAGATGAATGAGCTGGGGATGCACCTATCATCCTAGTCAATCCAATAGATGGCTCGACCCAGAGCTTGAGGAGATAGCCTCTAATGAATTAGAGATGAGTACTGATGAGGACGGAGTAATTTCTGAAGAGGATTTCAGTGACCTCCCCACAGATCTTCTACTTTCACGGATACCCCCATATGACTCAGAGCCAAGAGAGGGCATGATCTTTGATGTCAATTATCATTATGAGGATCCCTATGACTCAGATTCTGGTTCTGAGATACATTTTGATCTACTCGCTCAGCAACTTCCTGCTGAATTCTGGGACATGATAAATCAGCTGAATCAACATCATGATCCCCCCCGCTGATTATCCTCTATTTTCCACCTCCACCCCACACTTTCTTATAGCTAGACATTTTGGAGTAGGGGTGCACAATCAGCTGGTTCGCATCTCCGGACCACTGATTCTGGGGCCATACGAGCATATCTTTCTGTTAATCTTTGCCGGTTCCTATGCTAGAATTGATACATCTGATTGAGTGCTTGCCCAGCTGGAGGCATTAAACTCAGCACGTATAGATACCATTCACTCCACATTCCACCATCATTTATATATAACCATTTTTATACATAGCATATTTTTCTTTCAGCATATTTCCTTTCCGTATATTGCATGCTAACAGGTTGGCCGGTGCTGAATATAATTTCAGGAGCAATTACAGGTGATTTCTACCCACTCAACCTCTGTAATATTTATTTTCTTTTACATTCATGCATGAGGACATGCAAGAACTTAGGCCTACAAGGGTAGATATAGAAAAACTAAAAAATTTTTATTCCAACACTTAGGAATACCTCAGAGCTGCATGTAGAACGTACTTTAGGACCTTAAATAAAAGATCAACCGACTCCACCTCCAATGCTCGCATTGGAGCTAGAAATCGTTCGCAACAGCCACTTCCGACTCACCCGCTCACCTTTTGTTCTAAATTTAGGGTCAAGCTGATTGTAACATGATACGGGAAATTCACGAAGTACAAATTATATGAGGTTAGATGTTCATACCTTATATACATATTGCACTCATGAATAAGATTATTTTATTAAGAGAATGCATTAGGGATTTTATCCTCTAGTTGATTCCTATAATCTGGAATCCAGTACAACTTTTCCCACACACGTAGAATTTGCAATGGATTCATGATGAATGCTGATAAATGTCTTCAGTCTGTCGAGAAGAAGCAGTGCTTCTTTTTCTGAAACCCTGGACAGTGTTTTGGGAGTCAGGTAGATTTTCTTCCAGAAATCCACCAAATAGTGTGAGATGAGAGTAGAGTGTACTGGTGCTCTAAGATTAGTGCGAGGAATCTGGAATCCTAGATAATTAGGTGATGATACTTTGAGTTTGACATAGTTTTCGCTCTTGGTTCCCATGTATACATTTTTGTGTGAAATTGTGAGAGCCACCAAATAAGGGATCTCTATACAGACCACTCAACCTTGAAACATCTCTTGGCCAAAAAGGATGCCAAACCCCGGCTTATTCACTGGATTATGCTGCTTCAAGAATTTGATCTTGAAATCAAGGATAAAGTGGGGGCACAAAATGTAGTGGCTGATCACCTCTTGAGAATCCTAATTGATTCTCCTCATCTAGATGTCCTATTTTCTGACACTTTTCCGGATGAGACTATCCTTACAGTATTGGGTATCCAAACCCCCTAGTTTGAAGATATTGTCAATTATTTGGCCACTTGTGAAATAACCCAAGATTGGATCAAACAGCAATGGGATAGACTTGTGTCTGAGGCCAAATATTATTTTTGGGATGATCCCAAGCTGTACTGCATCAATGCAGACAAGATTATTCGTCGATGCATCCCATAAATCGAGTTCCATAGCAAACTTGAGTTTTGCCACACATCTGTGTGTGGTGGACACTTTTCCTGGATAAAGACAATCGCAAAAATCTTGCAATTCGGATTCTGTTGGACGTCATTATTTAAGGATGCCCAGGAATTCTCAAAGTCATGCACCCAATGCCAAACACTCGGGAACATGGCTAATAGAGATATAATGCCCCTAAACCCAATTCTTTCTGTCGAAATTTTCAACATTTGGGGCGTCGACTTTATGGGACCCTTCCCTCCTTCATTTGGACACTAGTATATTCTGGTTGCTGTTGATTGCGTGTCCAAGTGGATTGAGGCAATTCCCACCTGGACCAATGACCACAAGGTGGTCATCGATTTTGTGAAGAAAAATATCTTCAGTTGGTTCGGGGTTCCTAGGGAAATTATCAATGACGGTGTCACACATTTCACTCAAGCCCAATTTTGGAATTTACTGGTGAAATATGGGGTGAATCATCGGATTTCCACACCTTACCACCCTTAGATGAACGGAAAGGCTGAGGTCTCCAATTGGGGGATCAGAAACATTTTGTAGAAAACTATTATGCCTGACAGGAAGGATTGGACCCAAAAGCTAGATGATGCTCTTTGGGCCTACCGTATGGCATACAAAACATCTATTGGTAAGTCTCCATTCTGTCTAGTGTTTGGTAAGGCATGTTACTTACCTGTAGAACTTGAACACCAGGCATTTTGGGTCATCAGGAAATGTAATGTGGACCTTGAGTTGGCCGGGAAAACCAGGAAACTCCAACTATCTGAGTTGGAAGAGCTTCGAAATGATGCTTATGAAAATGCCAGAATCTATAAGGCAACGACCAAAGCTCTCCATGACCAGATGATTTCACGTAAGAGCTTTGAGCTTAACAAGAAGGTCTGGCTTTTCGATTCTCAATTGAAGCTTTTCCTAGGAAAACTCAAGTCTAAGTGGGACGACCCATTCGTTATTGAGCAGATTTTCCCTAACGGCGCCATCGAAATCTCTAACCCAAAGATGGGTAATATCTTTATGGTCAACGGACAGCATCTCAAACCCTTTGTTGACCATGTGCTCCCTGAACCCGTCTCAGACAAGGTTGCTCTTACCTTGCCTTTACTACCGTGGGCCGATCATCGCGTAGCTGAAGGCACTAAACTCAGCACATGTAAAGACTTTCAAGCTGACCAGAGTCTCACAGAAACTAGGTGCTATTCTTCCACTTCTACTCTCCTGCATGCTTTCATTGTGAATAAAAAGGACATTGCAATAGATAAGCATGGGGGGGTGGAAATATCTTATAATCTTTTTGTCAGCTGTAATAGTAATTTCCTAATTTTTTTCTTATTATATTTAAAAAGTAAAAAAGTTTAGAATTAGGAGACAAGAATTTAGGCATTAGGAGTTGCAAACTTTAGGAATTGATACTTTGAGACCTGAACACTTAAACTCTTCAGGTCTTCGGGCTTATTAGCTTGGGTGTCCACTTGAATGTGGTCTTAGTCTCGAGTCCTTGCCAATTAAAATTCTTTTTAAGTTGGTAAATAAATTGGGAGGATAAGTATGCGACTTATTAACCTGCTCTCTGATTTGGGGGGACTTTAAGCCTAAGCATCTACACACTTTTTTTTGCACTGACTCACTTTTTGGTGGTTTCTTCAGAAATTGGGTAGCTAATGAACTATCTAGTGTGGTATGGCTGGTAAGATGGTGGTAACAGCTCATCGACCAGTTGTCCAGAGCCCAGTTACTAGATCATTTTCATTGTACTGGCTTTAGGTAAATCTTAGATTAGGGAAGCCACCTATTTGAAGGAAAAAAAAAATAAACAAAAAGAAAACGAAAAAAAAAAGAAAAAGGAGAAAAAAAAAATAAAAATAAAACCACACTTCATTGCACGAGTATGGCTGGCAAGTTGCCGTGGGTAACAGCCCATTGGCCCATTGTTCAGAACCCAGCTCACAAAAAATGCACAATAATTCCCAAAACACTTAGGGAAGAAGCGGGAAAGTGGAATAAATCGAGGAGATATGCATTGGGTTTGCCCATGTGTTGACCCCATAAATAAAAGAAGTAGGGAGAAAGCTACCGATCGAAAAGATAAACCTTTAGGCAAGGTCACCTAAGGTCGTAGAAATCTAAAGTCCATTTTAATGGATGTCTAGTGAATCTTTCACTATTTTCACAAGATGTTTAGCACTTAGAGTCCTTTTTGAGTCTTGGGCAGGTCGAGTAGCCTTAAAAAGTTATCCCGGAACTCTTAAACTCCAAAAGTACAAAAAAAATTATAAAAAAAGAAAAATAAGAAAATTTTTTTATCTATTCTTCTTAAATAAGGTGAGGGCTTGGACGGTCTGCATTCTGGTAGACACCTGGGCATTGTTGAGTTTTTGTAATCAGGTCTTAGGGTTGAGATTTTCTAAAGCAATCAACGAATTTTTCCTAAATACTTGAACCCTGATTCTACTTTTATACATAGCATTTAGGTTAACTTTGCTAGGGACTAGCAAAAAGTAAGCATGGGGGTATGATAAATACACATGAATTCATGATAAATTTCTTATTTATGATAGTTCCTAGGATTAGCATTGTATATCATGTTATAAATATTGCATAATATCCATTGCATGGTTTTAGGATAGTTGTAAGTTTTGCATATTAATTCCTTCATTTTATATGGCCTGGAGGTAATGCGACATTCTTTTGGACTTTGATGAAAAGTTCGACGGTATGGATGGATCTGAAGTGACGATAGCAGTCTGACAAGATAGATCACCTCGATTCGAGCATCGTGGCATCCTCTGCAAGCAACGAAGGGTGGACGGTCCAGATGTTGCCACGTGGCACCATCTAGAGTGCCCAAGGCCACTTGCACATCTCCAAAGCCCGCCCATCAAGTGATCTCAGCCATTAGATGAAAATCCAATGGCTGAGAGGCCACCCTCACCGCGAGGGTGCAATTCTTCTTCGCAACACACCCGCAGATGTGGCGTAGCGGTGAGATCGAGCGCTCTCAAAAAGTGAGCGTGAGATCGAGTTGCGATTCGCCACGTCCAACTATAGTGACAGATGCAATAGGGCTGCCCGATCACAATCGAGCAGTAGAGATTCCCTACGAGTGATCCAACGCCACCCGTTGATGCAAAGGTGCACACCAGATCACATGCATGCCATCTGGGTTGTGCATTTAAGTCGACCGCGAGTAGCACCTACCATCCGATCTTCAGAATCGCGTAAGGCGCATGATTCAAGTCAAAGCGCGTGCAATCTGCCGGTGCGTCTCGACCGTGCGATGCATCATCCAATGGTTGCCAGTGCACTCGCCAGCAATGCAAATTTCAAACACTTGCAGGTGCATGTTCTCCTCTTGCAATCACAACCGTGCATGCCTGATCCAATGGTTGACGATTGCTACACCTATGACAACTGCAGGCGTGAGTGTTGGGCACGGGCTTTACAACTGTAGAAGAGCAGGCCTTTAGTGACACTTGCAGTTGTCACTAAATGGTCTGCGCAATGCATGCGCCATCCTAGGCATTGAAGTGGCGCAGATCTTTTGGCAACAGCTTGAGCGGCCTTTAGTGACTCTTGTAGCTGTTGTTGAATTTCTGCGCATGGGATGCTCTTCTTCCCTCTACTATATAAACACCCCTACACCCCCCATTCCTCTTCATCTCTACCTACTCTACTCCCACCTACTCCTAAGCTCTAGCAAGCCTACCAACAGTCCATTAGAGCTTACTCTCAAGCTCCCATGGCTTCTATTAGTGTAGCAAACCTCTGCCTCACCAAATATTCATCCAACTTCCCATCCCCATTCATAGGTCGCCTTGGGGCCATCCTCCCACCTCCATTCCAGTAGTAGATCATCTCCGCCTTCTCACCTCTATTCCAGAGCCACGTTGAAGCTTTCCGCTACCTGACGTCCTCCTGCTTCTCTCCTCTGTTGTCTCGCTCCTCAACTCCTTCGTCCGAGCTTCCGCCAGGCACCGTCGTCTCACCGAACAGTTGATTTGAGAGATTTATTCTCACCTCCCTCTCTTTTTACGCTTTTGTAGTTTATTGTAATTGACATTGGAGTGATATACATATCAGATTTGTTCCATATCTCTTGTGATTCATTCTGCTTGTCTTCTTTCAAAAATACAAAAAAAAAAAAACAAAACCCTAAAATACCAAAAATAAACAAAATGAAGCACGATTTTCAATTAAAGTAAACGTTGCCTCCCTGTGTTCGACCCAAGACTCCCTTGGAGTTTCGATATAAATTTTATTTGATCACTAGTTTTGCAACTACAACGATGGGTTACTTATACCTCTAATTTCAAACTCACAAAACACGTGCAATCATCGTCTGATTTTTTCATTAGACGACTTGCAAGACGTCTGACTAACTCATTAGACATCTAAGTCCAGACATCCTAATCCAAATCCTAATGCTAAATGGACGTCTGTCAACACACCTAGATGGCTATCCAGACGTTTGTAGATGATAACGGATGTTTGGAATAACACTTTTCTTAGCTCTTCTCAGATATAAAACCAACGTCTGTTCCACATCTCCAGAGTCAAATTTTTAAGTATAAGGCATCTGTGGTATTAATCATACATCTGATATTGAACAGAATGTGCATTTTGATGTTTAAACTATGTTTAACGGTTCTTAACTTGGTAAAGTCAACGCTCCTATTTTCATGACAAACAAAATTCTACTTAGTCAATAAATTCTTCAAATATCACTTACCTTACATATGCCTAGTTTCCTACGTATGTAATTAAAATAATAATAATTCAAAGGTTTAGTGAAAATATCAGCCAATTGCATTTTAGTACAAATAAATTCAACCTCGATTTCTCCCTTAAGTACATTATCCCTCAAAAAATGATGTCGAAAATCAATATGCTTTGTACGGGAGCGATGTACAGGATTTTTTGAGAGGTTGATAGCACTAGTATTTTCACATAATATTTTTATCTTATTAAATATCAAGTTAAAATCTGTCAAAATATTTTTCATCCATAGCACTTGGGAATATGCTAGAACGGCAGCTATGTATACTGCCCTCATAGTTGATAGGGTTACACAAGATTGTTTCTCTAAGAACCAAGAGACTAGTAATTCACCCAAGAATTGGCACGTCCCACTAGTACTCTTCCTATCGGTGTGGCTACCTGCATAATCTGCATTGCTATATGTGACTAAGTTGAATTGTGGTCTCCTAGGGTAGAATAAGCCATAATTAGATGTGTCAACTAGATATCGAAATATTCATTTTACAACATTTAAGTGTGATTGTTTAGGGTTTGATTGAAACGTAGCACATAAGTAGGTACTAAATAACATGTCAGGTCTACTGGAAGTTAAATACAGTAAAGATCCAATCATGCTACGATAGAGCTTTTGATCAATGGCCGTACCTGATTCATCCAAGTCAAGGGAAATTATGACACTTATAGGAGTGTTCTTTCCTTTACTTTTCGCCATTTCAAATCTTTTCAGCATCTCCTTTGTTTATTTTGATTAACACACAAAGGTTCGAAATTTGAGTTGAGTGATTTGTAAACCCAAGAAAAACTTGATTTCACCCACCAAACTCATTTCGAATTCTTCCTGCATAATCTCTAGGAACTTTCTACACATAGATTCATTAGTAGCACCAAAGATAATGTCATCTACATATATTTGAACTAATAAAATGTCTTTTCTTCTTCTTTTAATGAATAATGTGGAATCAGCTTCCCCTATAGAAAATTTTTCATTTGACAAATAGTCTTTGAGCCTCTCATATCAAGCTCTAGGAGCTTGCTTTAGACCATATAGTTCCATGTTTAATTTATAAATAAAATAAGGCTTATCATGAGACTCAAAACTAGGAGGTTATGTTACAAAAACTTCCTCCTTAATGAATCTGTTGAGAAACGTACTCTTAATGTCCATTTGGAAGAGTTTAATGCCAAGGAAGGCGGCATAAGCAAGAAGCATGCGAATTGATTCGAGTCGAGCTATGAGAGCGTAGGAATCATCAAAATCAATTCGTTCTTCTTGGTTGTACCCTTGTGCTACCAAACGAACCTTGTTCCGAATAACTATACCAGATTCGTTCAACTTGTTCCAGAATACCCATTTGGTTCCTATTGTCGTTTGTGCTTTAGGCTTAGGTACTAGATCTCAAACTTCATTCATTTGGAATTGGTTGAGTTCCTCCTGCATGGCCATCGTCCAAGGTTCTTCGGAGCATGCTTCCTCGACACTCTTGGGTTCAATTTGAGATACAAAGGTGGAGAGACTGAAAGAGAAACTAAAACAAGATCGGGTTTTAACGCTATCGAAACATTTCCAATGACTTGACTTTCGGGATGATCCCTTTGATATATCCAATCTTTTGGAAGATTATGGATATTGGAGTTTGGGATGTTAGACACATTAATAGAAGAATCATCTTCATCTTCCATATTGACTCCGTCAATAAAGGAAGGTGAGGAGATTCTTCGAAGGAAACAAGAAGGGTTTCCTCCACTATTAATGTGGTCTTGTTAAAGACCCGATATGCCTTACTGCATGAGGAATAACCAATAAAGATGGCTTCTTCACCTTTGGCATCAAATTTATCTAAATTAGAGTGGGTATTCAAAATAAATCATCGACATCCAAAAACATTAAAATAACTGATTCTTGGTATTTTCCCATAATATAATTCAAAACAAGTTTCTGCAACTCGAATCGAATTAAGGTGCATTTTAAAATGTAACAATCCATGTTAACTGCCTCGGCCCAAAAGTACTTCGGTAACCCGGAGTCTATGAGCAATGTTCGAGCACACTCTTGAAGAGTGCGATTGTTTCTCTCAACTACCCCATTTTGTTGAGGTGTTCAGGGGAAAGAAAACTCATGAGCAATACCATGCTCTTGACAAAATCATCAAACAAGGAATTTTCAAACTCGCCCCCATGATTTGGTAGCATTTTTTAGTTTGAACCTTCCTACAAAAAATTGAAAAGACTAAAAGTACTCCTTTGGATCTCAAGAAGGAGACACATGAAAACCTAGAAAAATCGTCTACAATCACAATGCAAAAGTTGCATCCACTAAGGCTCTCATATTTTGTCAGTCTAAACAGATCCAGGTGAAGTAGTTCTAATGATCTTAATGTGGATATAACTTCTTTGTTTTTAAAACTAGATTTCATAATTTTACCTAATTTACATGAATCACAGATAAGCTCATTTAAAAATTTTCCTTTAGGAAGACCTTGAATTAGTTCATGTTTGGCTAGTTTTTGAACTAGCTTCATATGAATAAGTCTAGTCTTCTATGCCATATACTTAACTCATTATTTGCTACAAGACATTCGTAAGTGCTATCTTTATCAAATTCTATGATAAAATGTCTTTAAATCTAGTTCCCTTAAGAAGGGTTTCAATGGTTGATGCATGCATAATTTCAAATATTTTTGAAGTAAATACTACCTTAAATCCCTTATCACAAATTTGACTAACACTTAAAAGATCATGTTTTAGTCCTTTAACTAGAGAAACATTTGAGATGGGAGAGAGAGGGTTACCTATTTTACCAAGGCCAATAATATGGCCCTTGTTGTTGTTGCCAAATGTAATTGTCCTTCCAATCGTAGGTTGGAGGTCCAAAAATAGGTGCTTGTTTCCCGTCATGTGTTTGGAACACTCGGAGTCCATCACCCATTGACCTCCTTGATGGCGGTGGTCTCCTTGTCTTCTTTCTTGTAGACCCCTTTCCTCCTACAAAAGATCTCCGTTGGTGGCTTGGAGTTTCTTTAGGCCTTTCTAATTTGATTCGTCCATCCTTAATTTCGTATATCCATTTTTTTTTTTTTGATATTGAAAGGAATGCTATCGAAAATAATAGCAAACAGAGAATTATTCTACTAAAAAATCAACTATAAGAATTTAGAAAGAATCAGTCCACGCCTAAGCAAGAGAGTCACAACTCCACACAATTTTCCCCACACAGACTGACAACCCCTTAAATAGCTTCTCATTTCTAACCCTCCACACACTCCAAAGCACGGCTACCATAGTTACTTGTCGTTTCCCATGCGTTTGAAAATCCATCCAAAGGCCTTCCCACATTGGCAACAAATATCCACATGCAGATCTCCATATTTGGTCAGTTGATGAGAGACTCATCATGATCTCTAATTACCCTAATTAACTAGTCTTCCTAGTTAATTAACTAAGGTTATGAATATATAAGGGTTAATTATAAAATAAGGGATATTTCGTAAAGGACCTTAAAATAAGCTAAAAGTGATATTTTATCATTCAATTAATATTATTAACAATTAATTAATAATTGGACTTGAAATCTTATTAATCTTTCCCTTAATTAATAAGTTAAGTAACTTAAACATAATCTCTACATAAGTATATTATAACTTAAGTAACTTTACTTAATCTAATAAATTAACCTAAAAAGGTCAAAAATGTATATTCAAGGTCTAAACGTAATAGTTACCTTATTTACTAATATATATAAAATGTTGAAAAAAATCTAAGTTAAAATAAACCTTTAAAACCTGGGTTTACATTTTGGTCTTAAAATTCATTGCAATCGGGTCCTTAATTTTCATATACGTCCTTAAGTTTCACTGCACATAGTTCCCTGTCCCTTTCTTCTTCTTCAGCCGATTGAACGGCTGACGACGGAGAGTGACTCCATCACACGATCACTACCCTGCCAACATCATTCTTCCTTCTCCAAGCTCTTAGAGTTTTCACTCACCACTCCATCTTCATCCATCGATCTAGATTACACGGAAATCCTAATTTCTTGTGAGAGTTAACCTCACTGTCGTCGAAGATGATGCTGGAGGTTAAAGTCCCCAAGCTTCCTTTTCATTTAGACCTCGCCACCTTCTTCGTCGCTATTCACTATAAATACCCCCTCACCCCTTCGATTTCTATCAAGTTGGCTCCCTTCCTTCTTCTAACTCTGAGCCGACCCAATAGGCTATTCATCTGCAACTCTGATGACCTTCCACACCATTCCCCAACTTCCTCCATTCATCCTAACTAGTCGAGGAGATTCACCAAGGTCAGCCACATCTCTGGACAAAGGCAACGACCGAGGAGATCCTCTGCTTCATCTCGCATCCGCCGGTCAGAGATTCTTCTTAATCCCTCTTATTTCATCTTACGCTATGATCCTTCGGCGGAATCCTGTTGACCCCTTCATCTAGGTAATAGTAGATTAGGAGTAGGGTAATTTAGGTAGGTAGTTAGTTAGATAGCTTAGTCATAATTCAGAATTTAATGTTCGTCTTCTTCGACTTCGGCGAGTTCCTTGAGCTCGCCAATGTCCTTGTTTTGTCTTTTGAAGCCGTTGTCCACCTTCCTTTAACCTTCACGACCATTTCCAATCCATTAAAACATTAAATTGATCACTATTTTGCCTAATTTACCTTCACCTTCATAGCTACTGTCGCTGTCCATGGCGGTAATAACTGAGCTTAGATTCACATTCACAGGGTTCTTCATCACTTACTCATCATCTAAGGACCCTAATCCACACTTTAATTTGTATAAATACCGCATATAATTTAAACACCCAAATCTAATTAACCTCCTGAGCTTGCTGTCAATGGCAGCTCAGGAGCAGTTAAAACTATTAATTAATTTTATAATTATGATCGCAATTATGTTTTGACTTGTCTCAACCACTTTTCTAGTTTGAGAGCAAGTCCTGTGTTTCAACCCTTAAAAATTCATTTAAACTGAATTCACTGTTAAATTACGAAATTTAATTGCAATCCTGAGGTTCCTTGCAACCTTAGGAACATTTTCAAATAAAAAATGGCCCGATTCTTCATTCTATATACATTTTTCATCTTTTCTAGACTCACCGGAGCTCCAGCGAGCTTCGACGAGTCATTTTCGACCTTCACCCTTTAGAACTTGTTGAGAAGCTCCAGAATGACTTAATTTTGATTTCTGATTAGTTTGAGGTCATTTATTTGAAGATTTAACACCTGGAGCTTGAGTTATACATTCATATTCTCCAACTCCGGTAGAGTTGGAGAAGTCTGACAGGAAACTTTAGGTTGCATTTAAAGGATCTAAAAGCTTCAGTGTAATGCATTGAAGTTAATTATGCCTTCAAATGTGTGTAACAAACCCCTGATTACTCTGACGAATAGATCACTTTTTCAGTTTAGGCGATGAGCTTGAAACCATAGATTTTTAGGTTCAAACATCTGTCTAGGGGGTTGAGCAAGTTTCTGAGGATGACATGAACTTATCTTAGTCTTTGATTTCTTGTGAAAAGGCTTACATCAGAAAGTCAATTTTTAATGCCTTATAGTCAACCCTGAGGAGGAAGCTCTGATTCTGAGCTTAATTCAATAAGTTGATGAGTTAGAATAGATTTTGAGATGTCTGTGAATAATTTTAAAGTGATTTGAGTGAGCTCAGATCTATTTATTTGATGGAATTAACCAACTACCAGTTTGGGTTGTTTTTGAACCTAAACTAATAGCAGTGCTTTTCTGATGAGATTTGAAGTTGAATTCTTCCTAGATGAGCCTATTATATCCCTTAGAGTTTGTTTCAATTGATTAGAAATGACCTTAACTGTCTGTTGCACTTTTCTTCATCTAAATTCCTTTCTCTGAAGCTTCCAGAGAAGCTTTGAGCTTCTACACCACCTCTGAAGCTCCTGAGAGCTCAAAACATCCACCAGCAGCTGCGGAATTAACCTTAGGATCCATTTAGAATTTCAACTGGAAGTTTAAGTCTAGTCCTTTTACTTTAGAACCAATACTTCATTTTCCAGGCCATTTTAACCGTAGAAAAACAAAATCTTCACCTTTCAAATTGAAGAGCTTACCTTTCCCTTTGAATTAAATTCATACTTCAATATTTTAGAGCAACTCAAGAGCTCTCCATCAAGCTTTATCTCGCTTGATTCAGAGCTCTGAGTAGGGAGTAATCATCGTTTCAAGTTGGCACTGGAGGGTGACTTAGTATAAAACATTTTTGTTAACTGCGCTTCTCAGTCGTCAGCGCACGGCACATGGTTATGAATGAATGGTCTGAGAATGCTTATGTGCCTACGGGTGTGTGCCTGTGTGGCATGTGGATGTGTGGCCCTGGGAAGGCGAGGCTTGGGAGGTGTTGAGCCGGTTTGGCTCGAGTAACTTGAACCAGAAATAAATCGAACCATAATTAAACTAGGTGAGGACTTAGTAGGGTCTGGTCCCACCCTGCAAAGGGTGCTGCGTATCCCTGAAAAGTCTGAGCCGCAAACAATAAACCAATTTTTGGTTGAAGAGAAAAACCTGGTTCGATTCAGCTGAAGGCCAAGGTTTAGAAGTGTTGAAGGAAAGAAGAAGGTTAAGGAAGAAGAAGAAGAAAGAGCTAAGGAAGGAAAGGAAGAATAAGAAATCGCAAAGGCAAAGAGGAAGGCTAGACAGGCACTAAGGAAAGAAGAAAGGCAGAATAGAAAAGAAGAGAGGAAAAAGAGAAGAGCTCACGAGAATAAGAGAAAAATAAAAGAAAGAAAGAAGAAAAGAGAGAGAGGCTAAAGAAATAAAGAAAAGAAATTATTTTCTTGCATTATTTTAAATTTCTTTTTGTTGTAATAAGGCATGTTTTAATAGAAGAACTTCATAATACCTTAATTCCTTTGAAATAAATTGGAAATTAACAAGTTTACTTGCTAATAAAGTAGATCATTTGAGTAAATATGTTCTCATATGGAATTTTGCATATTTATTAAATTTAAATCATTTTGCAAAATGAATGTTATTAAAATTAACTTAATTAAACATCCTATGAATTGTTTTGAATTAATTAGTGAATTAAAAATGAATTATACCTCCCAGCGAACGACCTTGACTCAACCAGTAAAAATTTTCTAAAATGTTAGGTTAATTCAACCCTATACTACTAATTGACACAACTTCGACTTAACCTAAGTGACTTTTCTCTACTCTTAATTAAGTAAAATTAACTTAATTAACTGAGTTAAGGTAAGGAGCAACCATCATACACCAAACACGATGAGAATAAATGTCTTGCACTATCAGTGGGGAAATCACATAGGGGGCAATGTTGTAGTTGGGTTCCCATGCTTTTGTGTCGTAGCTCTCTCATGACAAGTCCTCTTCTACATAGTGAAAGGAAAATTTCCACTTTAAAGGTATGTGTAGCATCCAACAACCTACAATTTGTCTATCACTCTCCGCCATGTCGGTTAGAACATTTGCACACGATAAAACACTACATGCTACATGATGCGAAGTTTGGCGTGATTTGTAATTAGGGTTTTTAAGTCATTGTAACAAACCAAATCGCATATGCTTTTAAATTTATATTCCTAGATAGAGGAGTATCTAGGGTCATCCAAGGAGGCAAATTTGCAATTCAATTCTCTTGCTTGTAAAATAAATCTCAACTTTCTTTTTCGTATTTTAAATATTTATATATTTTAGCTTTGAAATAATAAAGGCAAAGTGCAAATTGTGATAGAAAAGTGCTAACACCTAAAATGACTAAGCTAAAACTTAAGAGATCGAAATGTCCACTACCTAAGCTCACTCTAGGCAAGTGGAGGCCTAGAGTAATTAGGAAGTGGAAGTGAAATAAGTGCTAGAACAAAGACAACAATTGCAATAGAAATTAAAAATAGGGCAATTCAATTAAGCAGAATTTGTGTTCTCTAAAACGACAAGTAGAGGAATGCTTCTACTAGAAATGAAAAATATAAAAGCAACAAAAGAAACACAAATCCTCTTGTAGAATCTGGCGAAGAAGGGAGTCTTCTTGCCCCAAGCCTAGCTGCTCCTTGGCTTGAAAAGAGGGTCTCCTTCTTCTCCTTCCTTGAAAGCTCCTCCAATGTGGATGCTCTCCACCACAAGTCTTTCCTCCTAGGGTGGGCGTACACCTCCCTCAAGTTATCCTCCAAGGTGGCGTGGACCACCTTCAAGACCTCCAGTAAAGGTCTTCCTTGCCTGGCTCCTCCTTTGGCTGGCGTGGGCACAAGAGAGAAGGGAAGAGGGGAAGGCACCAATGGACAGAATATCCCCTTAATCTTCTTCTTCTTCTTCTCTCTTGGGCGTGGGCTCTAGGTAGAGTATGAGTGGAAATTTGCTAGCCAAGGATGGTTTGAATGGTGGTGGGTAGTGGTCTTTTTATAGGGTAGGATGAGGGGTTAAGGTGACTCTTGAAATGGAGGGCTAAGATGGGAAGATGGAGGTGGTTAGGGATCCTATGGCTAAGAGAAATTGGCACCAACCCAAGGGGCACCTAGGTGGTGGTTATGGGTGGTGGCACCCCTTGATGTTGGCACCAAACTAGCTTCTAGAAGGGGGCTTAGGTGGTGCCAAGTGGCGCTAAATAGGGTTCTAGAAGGAGGGGTAGGTGGGTGGCTAGGATAGGTTGTAGGTTTATGTGTAGGGCCATGATGTGGGGGTGTTTTGGTGCCAAAAGGGAGGGCTTCTAGAAGGATATTTTGGCACCAAAACAAGGTGCCTTTTGGGTGTAGTTGAGGTGCTAGGTGGTGTCCATCTTGGTGCCAAAATTGAGTAGAGCTTTGGTGGACTAGGTACGCTTAGCTGGTGGAGCTAGCTAGGGTTAAGTTGAAGGTGGAAGATGGCCAAGGAGCTGGTTGCTAGCTAAAATAAGCTAAGATAAGCTAGCTTAGCTAGCTATGGAGTAGAGGAGGAGGTATTGGAGCTAGGGTTTGGTGGGAGGAGCTGGATTTAAAGAATCTGAAGTTGAAGTGGAGCTGGCAGCTACTGAAGAGGTCAACATGGGGCTTCTTTAGCTGGCTTAGCTTGCTAGTTCTTTGCTAGCTACTAAGCCAAGCTAAAGTGAGCTGGCTTCTATTGAATGGAGCTGAGGTGAGCAGGGTCTGGTGCTCCTAGGGAGGATTGAGCTGGTTGAGACAACTAAGGTAGCTTAGCTTAACCAACTTGAGCTAAGCTGAGTCCTCGAGAGCTGGACTCGAGCTTCCCAAGCTGGATGAGTTCTTCTTCAGGGGCTGGAGTTGAGTGGAGCTGGGTGTAGCTGGATCTGAGCTAGGGTGAACTCCAGTCAACTCAGCTGAGCTAGCTAGAGCTCCCTGTGGATTAGTGGGAGCTGAGATGAGCTAGACTCAACTATGTTGAGCTAGATTTGAGCTGACCTGAGCTAAGGTGAGGTAAGATGAGCTCTCTTGAGCTACCATTCAGCTGAGATTGGCTGAATGGAGTTAGGCTGAGCTAACCCTAGTCCAAGTGAGCTAGATTCCAGCTGTGGTAAGCTGGATCAAGGTGAGTTCCAGCTAGTCTGAGCTCCTCCTTCACCATTTGCCTTCTTCAGTGCTAGGGTTTTAGGGATTTGGCAACCTGTATATCCCTAACACTCACGAAAACACATCAAAAAGACAATAAAAAATGTAATGCATGCCGAACCTAATTAATGCCTAAATGCAGCCCAAAAACCCATTTGCGAAGTAAAATCCTAAGAGCTAGGTTTGTTTTAACGCATAAGAATGATGATGAACTAGCATTTGTCACACCTCCATGGTTATCTTTTGCTAGTCTCCTAACAAAACTTTAATTTTTTTGAAAACAAAATTTTTGGGAAATATAATTTTTTCGACTTTTGAGGAGAAAAAGATTAAGGGACCATGGTTGATCTAAACACAGGAGGCACGGGATTTGTTAAGGATATACATCGGGATTTGTTTTTGGATCCAAAAATTAGACAAAATAGGATCAATATATCCTCTAGGAAATTCACAAATTAACCCCTTGTTAATTCATATGACTTGACATTTTTGGTTTTAGGATTTTTCTGGCTCTTCAATCTGATTCGCAACTTGCAAAATCCTTTAAAACCTTATGTCCGTGCTTATGAAAAGCCAACATTTATAGGGGCATGTTTTTGGTTAAAATTTTAATTTTAAATTTATTTTATTTTTGATTTTTTATTTTTTCCCCCATGCTTATTTTTTGCTTAGTCTTACAACAAATGTGTTGTGATCATCATTCCTGTTACCAATCCTTGAGGGGGCTCTGGTGCCAGTACTTCGGGATAGCACTGTGCATGACTCCACCTAGGAGCTCACAACCCCAAAACACAATGCAGTATAAAGGGACGCTCCAAGCAAACTCAAGCTCTTGCTCAGACACTATAGGTAGAGCACCGTCCAAGACACTTGAGCTGCTAAAATGCGCTTTAATGCTCCATCTAAAGATATGAAATATAGATATGGAGCAGTGTCGAGGCAGTAACATGTTGACATCACATCCTCAAAGGAGGCATTTTCCTCCTTTTTGGTGATGGGAACTCAAACCATTGATCTGCTTCAGACTTTTACTAAGTCCAAACAAGGGAGTTTTTCTAACTTTTAGTTGTTTTTAAGTGTTGGTTTGTGTGTGAAAATTGACACAAGAAGTTTCTCAAGACATGCAAGTTTTTGAATAAAAAACTAAGTGAAGTACTTTCCACAATACAAAATAGGATCAAGTCACTTGAACTATCATGAGTTTAGGTGAAATTTTAGAGAAGGATATATGATCTAGTCTAAAAATAGACCCTGAAATTCTAATGATCAGATCCACATCCTCATCCCTAGTTTGTTAAAGATTATATCTCATTGTGCCAAAAGTGAGTTTCTTGACCTTAGTCCCAATTTCAAAATTTTTCCTCAAAAAGTATTCAACAGTTTTATATTTTTTGGGAATGCAAGCAGGAAAATAAAATAACTAAAGAAAAATGTGTGTTTTTAGGTATGGAAAATCCTAAATCGATTGTCAAAATTTAAAAACACCCCTCCCATGCTTAAGATATGCAATGTCCTCATGCATTAGGAGGGAAAAGGGATCACCTTAATGAAGAGTGGTCGGGTTTAGGATGGTCAAAACCTAGAAAAGAAAGGAAAAAGGAAAGCAAGAAAAAAAATGATGGGTTACCTCCCATCCAGTGCTATCTTTTACTCCATTCAGCCGGGCGTGAAGGTATGCACGGAAGATGGAAAATCATGTAAATAGTTGGACACTTGGATGCCCGCAAAAAAAGTATCTTCTTCTAGATCCCTAGAAAATTAATTAGAAGCAATACTGGGATCAAAGTTGGATGGAAAATGATAAGTGTAGCCCGAGTCTGGCCATGGTCTTAAATCAGGTTGGGTGCCAAACTCGGGTGGGGCTGGTGGTAGGTCCAAAAGAAAGGAGTCAGGGAAGGGATGGTGAGGATTGGGTGAAGTTAGTGTGGAAAAGTGGGGTGCGGGAAGAGTGGGTGGGTTAGGGTGATTAGGGGGTTCATCAGGAGTGGATTTTGGGTCAAGACAAGTTTCCAGATCACAGATTTCGCCGACCACTGATTTTGAATCAAAGTCCTCAAAAAAATTATGGTCGGTAAGGGTATCTATCAACATTGTCTCCTCCACCATATTGGAAATTTCTGTATCTGAGTCCTCAAAAAAGTTGTCATCATGGAATCTCTTGGAGGATTTGAAAATATCCAAAGTGATAGTTTGGCCAGCGCAAGTGATATCCATTTTGCCTGTGTGGTAATTGATATTTGCCTTTGCAGTGGCCAAAAAAGGGTGTCCAAGATTTATTGGGGAGTCCAGTAATGATTAAGGTGCCTCAATGTCAAGGACGAGAAAGTCTGTATGGAAGACACAATTCTGGACCATGACCAAAACATCCTTGACAATCCCACGAGGTTTGATAGTAGATCGGTCAACTAATTACAGGGTAACCTCGACGGGTTTTAATTCACCTATCTTAAATTCCTCAAAAATAATTATGGGGATAAGATTAATTGAGGCACCAAGATCCAACAAAGTGCGATCAAAAGAGATATCAATAATGATAACTTGAATTAGGGGGGCACCGGGATCTTTTCTCTTGAGAGGCAATTGACTTTGCACAACTGAGTTTACTATCTTAGGAAGGATCACCTTTCCTAAATTTCAAGGCTGTCTTTTTGGAGTACACAAATCTTTTAAGAATTTTGTATAGGTAGGGATGTATTTTATGGCATCAAGGAGAGGGATATTAATTTCAACTTGCCCAAATAAATCCATTAATTCCTTCTCAGTGGGCTCGGATTTCTTCTTTTTCTTATTTATTGAAGAGTGGAGGGCTTGTGGAAATGGAGCAGGGTTTCCCTGTTTTGCATTAATTGGTTCCTGAACAATATGAAAGGGAGATGGGGAAGAGTTAATATGTTTTTCATTAAAGCGGGTTTCTTTAACAAGCAGGGGATTGTGAGTGGTTTTCCCATTCCTCAAAGTAACTACATTTGCAGTTTGGTTATTTCTAGGATGAGGATGGGAAACCTGACTATTATTGAAACCCAGTGGATGCTAAGGTGCTGGTTGAATGGGTTGACTAGGATATCCACCTTGGAACTGATTCCTTTGATTATTTGGGTTGGGCATTGGTTGGGAAGGTAAATTCCCAATAGGTCGATGATCAGGAGTAACCTTAACTTGGTGTTGCAAGTTGGTAATCATGTGGGTTACTTCTGTCATTTGAGTCTGCATTCCTTGCATGGTTTTCATGACCTGATTGTTAATATCATCCTGGGATGGTCCAGGTTGATACATAGGTTGTCCATAATTCCCAAAATAGTTTTGTTTGGGAAGAGGAATTGGGTTCGGGTTTTTCCAGGAGTGATTCAGGTTAGTCCTCTAGTTTTGATTGAAAGTGTTGGAGGGGTTTCTAAATTTCTCCTAGAGAGCATAAATATTTTCCGTGGTGGGATCAAAAATATTTTGATCAAAATTTCCAGTCAACTCCTATGGGAAATCAGCTGGAAATTGCTGACCAGTAGATGTGGCATCAATGTTGTGCAGATTTTCTCTTCAAAGAAGTTGTGGAGGGTTAGTGTGTGGAGAGTTAACGTGTGGAGCTTGTTTATTTGTGAGCTTTTCTTCCATTTTCTTTTGGTGAATTTGCATCTGGTCTAGTCGTTGAGCTAACATATATAGATCATCTTCAGTGACTGGAACAGAGGTGGATTTAGAGTAAATTTCATGGACTCCATGTCTAGGGTTTTGTGTTCTACCAAAAGTGTCCATTGAAGTCATATTAAATGAGTTTTCACTCATTTCTTCAAAGAGGAGATAGGCACTTTCGTCATCCTTGTTAAGGAAATTGCCCCCACATGAGGCATCCACAAATCATTTCAATTGATCTTCTAATCCATGATAGAAGATTTGCACTAACTACCATTGTGGAATTTCATGGTGGGGACAACTTCTTAGAAGCTCTTGAAATCTTTCCCAGGCTTCGTGGAGGGGTTCACCAATTCTTTGTTGAAAGGTCATTATGGATCTTCTTAACGCATTAGTTCAACCGATCGGAAAATTTTTTTTGAGAAAAGTGCTATTTAATATGGGCAAGGTGGTAATAGGGTGCCCAACCGTTCTAAACCAATGAGATGCTTTGTCTTTAAGAGAGAGAGGAAAAAAGTCTCATAACCACATGTCTTCCTATACATTGTGGGAACGAGTGGTTTGAGCGAGGACAATTGATTCCTCGAGATGACAAAAAGGGTCCTCTCTTGGAAGACAACGAAAATGTTTGATAAGGTTTAGAATGGCTGGTTTGATCTCAAAATCCCCTTGTGGTATGACCATGCCAGGTATTTCCTCATAATTGGAAGGATCACAGAAATCCTTAAGAGGAACGACAAGCTGTTGGCGGGGCAGTGGATTTTACCCTTGGTTAGCTAGGTTCGTGATAGTCCTAGCCAAATCTTCTTGATTTTGTTCCAGTCGAACGAAATGGTCAACCATCAAGGCAAAGGGGTTTGGATTTTGAGTTAGAATTAGAGGGCCACCTGGCCCTACTAGAATTTCTGGTTGCTCCAAATTAGGGAGGTGAGGGAGGGTGAAGTCAGCTTGCGAGTCGATTGATGGGTTAGAAGTGGAAGCAGAATTTTTTTCTCAGCTTCCCAGGTTTTCCATTTTGTAGAAGTGGAGGGAGAAGAAAACAACGATTTTCTGCTGTGGGGGGCGAAATCAGATGGTCCCTCAAGGTGTGGTTTTTGGGACCATCTCCTGTGCATGCACTGTTTTGGAAGAATTGGAGGGGAGGAGAAGAGAAAGAGATGAGAGAAAGTTTGCAATTCAAACAACCAAAGCTAGACCTAACTTAAGTGCCACTCCCTACAAATAAACCTAAGACTTGGTCTAAGTAGGAAATAAGTAATCAATAGTAAATACCTGTTCTATCAACAAATCTAGCCAAGTTGCTTAAGGGGAGGTTTGGGCCCAAACGTTTCCTAGGGAAAACCCCAGGTGCTTGTACAAACCCGTGCCTGGTCGTTTGACATAGCCCCTCAGCCTGAACACCAGATATAGATGACAGAATTGGTATTAACTAAATAAAACTTAGCACCTATATATCAAGCCTAAGTTGATGAAGCCTTAGGGGTCAAGCTACTACAGATTTTAGTTAGGTCTAGGATACTATAGTGCACACAAAATGTGGAGGGCATTAATTTGGGTTATTTCCCTATTATTACAATTTTTTTGTGTGTGTGCAATGTAAATCAAGTTGTCACATAATTTTTGTATTTTTGTCTTTTAGGATTCAATTTAATTGAATGTGTTTTAGGGTTTTTCTTTTTAATGTTTAAACAAGTTTGAAACTCCACAATCAAAGGAAAAACAAGTTGTATTGGTGATGGTGTATTTCCTTTATGTTGTGGGACCAAAAAGAAAGAAAGAACCCTATTTGGATTTGAACCCTAATACAGAAAATTACTACCAATGAATTCTTTTTAGGCTTTCTGAATAAGTAATGATCCAAACAATGCAATGAACACTACTACCTTATGTAAAATAAAACAAGGATTCCAGAAAAGATTTTCGTAAGATTTTAGGAATTTGTTTGGTAATTTTTTTGAATTTTTATTTGTATCGATGTCAAAGTCCAGAAATGATACCCTTGGATATTATGGACCTTTTAGTATTACCACTGACCTCAGAAAATTTTGGTAATTTTATATGATGTGTAAAATTTCACAAGGATTGTAGAAAGCTAAATTTTACAAAAATTTAATGAGTATAAAAATTCTAAAAATTCACAGACAATAGAAAAATAGGAAGATTAGAGGGTGTGACTCCTCTATAGTCCACGAATTTTTAAAAATTAAATAAAAAACCAATTGATCTGAAATTTGGGAAAAATGTTCTTAACTTAATTTGGAATCACTGTATGAAATTTTATGATTTTAGGAGACTCGTGGTGTAGGAAATTGATTTTTCAAGTCGAGACAGAAATCTAGACCTGAAAAATAGAACTCCAATAGTTGAAATGGAGTGGTGTTAATGAAACATTCAAGCAAACAATGAATTTTAATGGACACCACTCCACTTAATTAAGATTTTTAGGATCCCAAAAGCCAAGTTTAATATTTTTTTGGTATTTTTAATAAACTATGTGACCGGAAAAGGGAACCAACCTGAAAATCCACGGGAAGAAAAGGAACTTTAAGCTTTCGCTTCCAAATTCCCGCTTTCTTGCGGTAGTTCCTACACACACTAGAGAAAAGAAAGAGAAGGGGATGAGATCCACTTCAAGCAAGAGGAAAAATGATTAAGCAAAGCCGTACCTACCCGGCAACGGTACCAAAAAGTGATGCGAAGTTTGGCGTGATTTGTAATTAGGGTTTTTAAGTCGTAACAAGCCAAATCGCATACACTTTTAAATTTATATTCCTAGATAGGGGAGTATCTAGGGTCGTCCAAGGAGGCAAATTTGCAATTCAATTCTCTTGCTTGTAAAATAAATCTCAACTTTCTTTTTGGTATTTTAAATATATATTTTTTCTAGTTTTGAAATAATAAGGGCAAAGTGCGAATTGTGACGGAAAAGTGCTAACACCTAAAATGGCAAAGCTAAAACTTAAGAGATGGAAATGTCCACTACCTAAGCTCACTCTAGTCATGTGGAGGCCAAGAGTAATTAGGAAGTGGAAGTGAAATAAGTGCTAGAACAAAGACAACAATTGCAATAGAAATTAAAAAGAAGGCAATTCAATTAAGCAAAATTTGTGTTCTCTACAATGACAAGTAGAGGAATGCTTCTACTAGAAATGGAAAATATAAAAGCAATAAAAGAAACACAAATCCTCTTGTAGAATTTGGTGAAGAAGGGAGTCTTCTTGCTCTAACCCTAGTTGCTCCTTGGCTAGAAAAGAGGGTCTCCTTCTTCTCCTTCCTTGAAAGCTCCTCCAAGGTGGATGCTCTCCACCTCAGGTCTTTCCTCCTAGGGTGGGCATACACCACCCTCAAGTTCTCCTCCAAGGTGGCGTGGACCACCTTCAAGACCTCCAGTAAAGGTCTTCCTTGCCTGGCTCCTCCTTTGGCTGGCATGGGCACAAGAGAGAAGGGAAGAGGGGAAGGCACCAATGGATAGAATATCCCCTTAATCTTCTTCTTCTTCTTCTCTCTTGGGCGTGGGCTCTAGGTAGAGTATGAGTGGAAATTTGCTAGCCAAGGATGGTTTGAATGGTGGTGGGTAGTGGTCTTTTTATAGGGTAGGATGAGGGGTTAAGGTGACTCTTGAAATGGAGGGCTAAGATGGGAAGATGGAGGTGGTTGGGGATCCTATGGTTAAGGGTAATTGGCGCCAACCCAAGGGGCACCTAGGTGGTGGTTATGGGTGGTGGCACCCCTTGAAGTTGGCACCAAAATGGCTTCTAGAAGGGGGCTTAGGTGGCACCAAGTGGCGCCAAGTAGGGTTCTAGAAGGAGGGGTAGGTGGGCGGCTAGGATGGGTTGTAGGGTTTTGTGTAGGGCCATGATGTCGGGGTGTTTTGGTGCCAAAAGGGAGGGCTTCTAGAAGGGTATTTTGGTGCCAAAACAAGGTGCCTTTTGGGTGTAGTTGAGGTGCTAGGAGTTGTCCATCTTGGCACCAAAATAGTGTATAGCTTTGGTGGACTAGGTAAGCTTAGTTGGTGGAGCTAGCTAGGGTTAAGTTGAAGGTGGAAGATGGCCAAGGAGCTGGTTGCTAGCTAAGCTAAGCTAAGCTAAGCTAGCTTATCTTGCTATGGAGTAGAGGAGGAGGTATTTGAGCAAGGGTTTGGAGGGAGGGGCTGGATCTGAAGAATCTGGAGCTGAGGTGGAGCTGGCAGCTACTGAAGAGGTCAACATGGGGCTTCTCTAACTGGCTTAGCTTACTAGTTCTTTACTAGCTACTAAGCCAAGCTAAATTGAGCTAGCTTTTATTGAATGGAGCTGAGGTGAGCTGGGTCTGGTGCTTACGGGGATGATTGAGCTGGTTGAGACAGTCAAGGTAGCTTAGCTCAACCAAGTTGAGCTAAGCTGAGTCCCCGGGAGCTGGACTTGAGCTTCCTGAGCTGGGATGAGTTCTTCAGCTGGCTGGAGTTGAGTGGAGCTGGATGTAGCTAGATTTGAGCTAGGGTGAACTCCAGTCAACTCAGCTGATCTAGCTAGGGTTCCCTGTGGATTAGTAGGAGTTGAGATGAGCTAGACTCAACTAAGTTGAGCTGGATCTGAGCTGACCTGAGCTAGGGTGAGCTAAGATGAGCTCTCTTGAGCTGCCATTCAACTGTGATTAGCTGAATGGAGTTAGGATGAGCTAACCCTAGTTCGAGTGAGCTAGATTCCAGCTATGGTGAGCTAGATCAAGCTGAGTTCCAGCTAGTCTGAGCTCCTCCTTCACCATTTGCCTTCTTGAGTGCTAGGGTTTTAGGGATCTGGCAACCTGTATATCCCTAACACTCACAAAAACACATCAAAAAGACAATAAAAAATGCAATGCATGCCTAACCTAATTTATGCCTAAATGTAGCCCAAAAACCTATTTACAAAGTAAAATAATAAGAGCTAGGTTTGTTTTAATGCATAAGAATGATGATAAACTAGTGTTTATCGCTGTAGCAGATGTAAATCTTTCGTGGGACCATTCAAACTTGTCCACTACACCCTTTGGCGTAAAGCTTTCCAGATCATGAAGCAATATGTCCATCTCTTCCCTTACTCTGCCACCATCATGTAGGTTACACCCAGCTGGCGCCCAAAGCTTGTGGTCTGCATCCCAGCAACTAACCGCTGACACTGCCTTATCTGCTGCTGCAACAAATGCTCGTGGATATATATCTCATTCAGCAACCCCCTCTAAGACCACTAGTCAGTCCAGCACATAAAGTCTACAGCATCCCCAAGCAGCGGCTTGAAGTGATGCCAGTTGTCCTGCATAGCCTTGGCCACTAATTAAAAGAAAGGTGAAGGTCTGCATGGTTTCAATCTTGACCACTCCATGTGGGAAACTCCATATGAATCCATGATCAATTCAGTACACAAGTTGCTGCAACCACCAAGAAGTTTAATTGCCCATTTCAGCAGTAAGGAATCATTGAATTCCTTTAGTGATCGTATCCCCATACCACCCTCCTTCTTTGGTCTACACAGCCCATGCTGCATCACCGGTTGAAGGAAATTACCTTCAGACTTAACAGCTTTCCAAAAGAATCATTTGCTCATCACATCCAACCTCTTCCATACAGATTTTGGAGATCTAAACAAGGAGAAATAAAACACTGGAATGGAGGTAATGATGGAATTAAGAAGGATCAATCTCCCACCCTTCGATAGAAATCGACTACTCCTACTCTCAAGCTTCGCAGTGATTTTATCGAAAAGGATGTTCCAGTCACTTTTTTTCAGTTTCGAGTCTTTTAGTGGTAGCCCCAAGTATTTCACAGGCAGGGTTGTGATTGGAGTGTGCAGAATTTTAGAAATCGTGGCACTCTCTTACCCCTCCATTCCAAAGCAAATCAGGGAAGACTTGTCACCATTGAGCTTCAAGCCAGAAATTTCCCCAAAAATAGATACCATGCCAAATAGCACCTTAGCTTCCCTGGCACCACCCTCCACAAAAAGGACTGTGTCGTCAGCATATTGGAGAATCGGTGCCAAAGATCTAGAGTTCGACATTAAATACCCTCTCACCATGCCCACACTTGATAACTTGCAAGCAAACTTGTCAAGGGTATCCACAGCCAAGTTGAAGACCAAGGGAGCCAGGGGCCAACCCTATCAAACTTCGCATTTTAGCTAAATCCAATTACCACATGGTTTCCCATTGATCAGTGGAGAAAAGGATGCTGTTGTTATGCATCTCTTCATCCATTGGATCCAAATAGAAGGGAATCCCCTTCACTTAAAAATTTCCCATAGATAGGGCCAAGATACTGAATCATACACTCGTCTGAAGTCCACCTTCAACATATAGGCCTTACACCTTCTTCTACGCCACCCCAACACAACTTCCTGTACAACAATGAAAGATTTCTGCAAAGTCCTATTGGGAAGAAAGGAAGATTGCATTGGGCTGATCAAGTCCTTCAATACCCTCTTCAATCTGTTGGCCAAAATTTTCCAAATAATTAGATAAATCGAGTTGGACAATGCAATCGGTCTAAACTCTGATACACTCTCTGCCCCCAACTTCTTTGGTAGCAAGAATAGATAGGATCTATTAAATCTCTCAACTCCAGAGTTCCTAGCCTGAAACTCTCTTATGACCTCCAGCACATCAGCCTTTACGGTTAGCCAAAATTCCTTGTAGAAAAAAATCTGGAATCCATCTGGGCCTAGAGACCCTTCAGCATTTAGATCCTGCATGGCTTCTGCCACCTCCTACTCAGAGATAGGTGCTATCAATTGTTCCCCCTCCTCATTTCTAACTCTTGCCATATATGAAGATTTCATCCTCCACTGCCCCCTCCCCACGGATCTAGTGGAATCCTCGAAAAACTTGATTGTTTCACTTTTGATTTCATCCATAGTCGTGAGGACTTGATTCCCCCACTCTGAATGTAGCTATGAGATTGTGACGCCATCTTGAACTGGCTGCTAAGTGCAAGAACTTAGTATTCGCGTCCCCTTCTTTCAGCCATAACTGTCGAGATTTCTCCCTCTAGTCTATTTCTCTCTTCAAGTCCTCCTCAGCCACCACCGATTGCCAATGGATACGCTGGCACCTTTCCACCTCTGACAATAGGCCCACATCTTCTCTGATATCCGGACTCTTCACCATCTCTAGAGCCTCAATTCGTCGTTGACCTCTCAGAATCTCAGAGGTGCGTCTGAATTCCCTTAAAATGTTACGCAACTCACTCAATTTAGTGGTTAACCTGAAGGTTGCAGAGCCAGCCACAAGCTTTGAGTTCCACCAATGAGAAATCATCTCCCTACAGCTTCCCTCCTTGAGCCATGACTTCCTAAATTTAAAATACATACCACACGAGGCACCTTCAACACAAACCCACATGAGCGGAGTATGATTTGAAAAAGTTCGAACCAAGCTTACCACCGATGATATTTAGAACCTCTCTAGCAATTCAAAGTTCCCAAAGAAGTAATCCAACTTGGACATTTTCCCATTACCATTCCTCCATGTACATTTAGCTCTGATGGATGGATATTCATTTAGACCCAGCTCAGCCACGGCCAAATGAAACCTAGTCGATGCTTCATAACCTTCCTACTCACCCTATCTACCCCAGAAAGTGTGCAGTTGAAATCACCCCCCACCAGCCATGGCCTCCTAGATGTCCTTACCACCACATGAGTAAGTTCTTCCCACAATCCAGATCTCTGGCTAGCTGCACATGGACCATATATACATGTAACAAAAAATTCATGTTCACTATAGCTCATTTTGAACCTGCAGGTCAATTGGTGAGTCTCCTTCCATGAGTCCACTAGTAGTGGACAAGCTCGCTTGCACCATATAGCCAAGACACCAGATCTTCCCACCGCATCTAAAGGTCGCACCTCTGCCTGTCCATTCTACAACAATGAGGACAACACAGAGGCATCCCTTTCTTCAAGATATGTCTATTGTAAGAGTGCACAATCCACTTCCCACTCCTGCAAGTAATGTGTCCAAGATGCCTTCCGAATGCCATCGTGCAAACCATGCATGTTCTACGTGAGAATCTTCATTCCTTCACCTGATTGTCACCGATCTTTCCTTTTGGGAAGCATTCCACCTGCAAAATGGCTACAATGGCCTTCTCATCAGTCCCCTTCCCACCTCCCACCATGCGTCCTCTCAACTTGTAGGGAGACCTGACAGTCTTCATTTTTGTAGGAAGATCCTACACCAAACATTAAATTCCCTATAGTAGCAAGATTAAGCACCATTATAGCCTTCCCATCCTACCCTTCCTCCAAATTTCTCCCTTGTATTCCCTCAATTACACTGCTACCTTCTTGATCCCCTCCCATGTCACTACGTTCAGCCATCACCCTGATAGGTTGGTCAATAGCTGCGGCCTCATCTTCCATACCCTCAAATTCATGGTGTTCCTTCCATTTCTTAGACTCTGGATAGTCAGCCTATATGTTATTACGATATTCAGGTCTGCTCCTACCACTGATAATCTCTACAAAGGATCTTCCATCCCCCTATTAGTAACCTGCACTTTGCCGAACATTATTTTCAAAAGGAGCATCCATGAGCTTCCCTTATATCGAAGAATCATCTCTAGCATAGGCCCCCCTCTACTCATTCGAACCTCCACGACTATAGATCTTCCATCCCCTTCTTGCAGTCCCACCTCAACACCCTCTTCAAGAGTCACAAGCCATGCAGTTACCTTCTCAACAACACCTCGTGTCCTCAAATGTAGAGGTAGGCCCTAGATCTCCAGTCTCCCAATCCTGACCTCTACACACTGAGGGGGCTCTCCTGTGAGGTGCCGTCAAAAGGTGAGACCAGCCGACAAATTATCATTAAACAATCGAAATAGCTCGTGTTGAATAGAACATTCTCCACATCCAACATTCCCGGCCCAAATAAAATAAATCTCGATTTACCCAGCATCAAGATATTCCAATTAGAGGAGGAAAGGGATAGAGAACTCACCAATCTACAGATTTCATCAAGACTCGCAGACCCCATCGTGATCTCCCCAATTAGGGTGCCCCATATCACTGACTTAGCAGCAATGACGTCATCATCATAAGGCACCACCAAATCGATCACCTAGTCCAAAACCTCAGGCAGGAGGGGGGAGTGGGGGGGTGGACGGGTTCTCCCCCAAACCTTGTTGCGGGGCACCGTATCTTCATAGGGTTTCACTGTCTTACTCTTACCGCATGAATCCCTCCTATGCCCCAAGCCATCACAAGCAAGGCAAAGGATCAAATCCCTACAAAGGACCGCCATGTGCCCTCACCTTCTACACCTCTGGAAAACAACATCTCAGTTCTTCTGATTCCATCTTGCATTCCTACCCTCTACCCACTTCCTACTAGAGGGTGCACCAAATGTTTTACTGCCAGAATCCCTACATCGCCATTCCTTAGATCTCCATGTTCTCCATTCTTTGTCAGCTCCTCCGTCATCACCATCGTCCCTCCCAAACCCTCGAGCCATCTCTCCCCCCAAACACATTGATTCCTATATATCCAATTTTTGACATTATAATGTCCTTTGAACCCTACAAAACAAAATGAAAGTTGTCTTTTCGGCATCCATTGTAATGTGGATCCGTATTTGTTAGTGGTCCCTTGTGGAGAGGATCCTTTTTCGGCTCACTTTGACTAGGTTCATAAAAGCCTAGTGCAAAATTACTTGAGGAAGGTTTTTGATTGGCAATGAGCTTGTCCAAGTTATCTTTCCCTTTTGTAAATTTGGCTAAGTCCTCAAGAAGTTGATTTGATTTTTGTTGAAGGTGATTTATTCTATTTTCATTATGTCTAGTTTATCTTCTAGTCCTCTAATCTCCACTCTAAGTAAGCTATTCTCATCTTTTTTAAAGGAGTTTGATTTTTCGAGCACATGGATTCTATCGAGTAATTCTTCTCTATCTAGAAATTTTTGTTCACTCATTGTCGTATACAAATCTTTTGTTAATGACTCTTTTTCAATCATTAGATTTCTTATTTGCATATTCTAGGAAGTGGTTTCTTTAGTAAGAATTAGATTCTACTCTTCAAGATCAATGATTAATTTCTTACTCTCTAAGTTTTATTCTTTTAAAACTTTGCTTTTAGTCTTTATTTCCTTAAGATCTTGATATAGTGAATCAAAAGCATCTTGTAATCATCTAGAGAATATGAGTTTACCTCAGGCTCCTCATATTCAGATTCAGAAGCATCTTTCATTGTCATTAGTCCCAAGCATGCTGTTTCTTCATTTGTTTCGTCCTCCTCTTCTTCTTCGGAGGTGGAGTCATACCAAGTTGCTTAGAATGCCTTCTTCTTGAGTCCCTTGGGCTTGGAGAACTTCTTGTAGTCGAAAGGCTTCTTGTATTTCTTCTCATCATCCCTTTTGAGTAAGGGACAATCCTTCCTTATGTGACCTCTCTTCCTGCAATTATAGCAAACTAGAGGTTCTTCCTCCCTTTTCTTTCCCTTGATCTCTTTCCTATTTTTGAGAAACTTTTTAAACTTCTTAGCTAATAAAACAAATTATCCATCATCAGTACTTACCTCTTCGTCTGACGTAGCTTTGATGACTAAAGTCTTCTTCTTTGGCTCCAGTGTGATAAATTTCTTCTTTTGCTCCTTTTTTTATTCATAAACCATAAGATTCCCAAGTAGATTTTCCATGTCTAGATCCTCTACTTGGTTGGATTCTTCTATTGTCATGACTTTTTGCTCCCACTTGGATCCAAGGGAGTGAATGAGCTTCCCTTGAATCTCCCCCTTTATAAATTCTTTCCTAGAGACTTGATGTTATTCATGATTAATGTGAATCGGGTGTACATGTCCCCAAGTCTCTCATTTTCCTTCATAGAAAAGGCTTTGAATTCTTGCGATAGCACGTTAATCTTAGAAGATTTATCTCTAGAAGTACCTTCGTGAGTTACCTCTAAGGTTCTCCATATCTTGTGGTTGGTGCATTGGCTAATACTGTTGAACTCCTCCGAGCTGAGTGCATAGTAGAGTGAGTTCATCACCTTAGCATTCAATCCAAGGTGATGAATCTGCTCCACCATGTATCCCGTTTCTGGTTTCTTGAGAATAATGTTTGCGGATTCACATTTCTCCCAAATGGAGAAATCGTTAGCTTGAAGCCACATCTTCATTCCCAGTTTCCAATAGATGTAGTTTGTCCCATCGAAGAGTGCTGGTCAAGTGGTGGATTTCCTCTCAGATCTGCCAGTGGAAATGACTCTCCCCTCCATGTGATCTTCCCACAGATGTTACTCCTAAAAGCAGAGAACCTGGCTCTGATACCAAATGAAATTGCACTAGAGGGGGGGTGAATAGTGAATGATTTGCCCATATTTGTGGGCTATTTAGGTATTTAAATGCGTAGACAATAAGTTAACTTTAACATGTATTTAGCATGCATTAGGATATAAATACATTAATTATAGATGTGTTTCATGCATCGCATTTTTATGTAAATTAAGTCGTAGCATGCATGGTTTTTAATTTAGTTTGCATTTAGTGGGAATTATACATAATACATGCAATTAGACATTTTATAAGGATTTGTTTATAAATAAGGCAATGTTTATTATATTTCTCATCTTCTTTTTCGCAGGAGCAGCTTTGCCTCTCGTCCTCCAGCCATACCTCTTAATGGCTGTGAGAGGTGGATCTACTCTCGCCTCTCCATTTCAAATCCATGCAGATGGCTACAAGAGAGGGGGAGCTACTACCATGCTCAATGAGACACTGCCCTACTCCACCATCGAGTACTCCACTCCACCACCATGGTCTCCAAGGCTGAGCTCCACCACGTCGTGGGACGACGAGGTGACAACTCGCCATGCCAATCCGGTGAGCTCGGCCATCATCGTGCATGTGTGTCTCCAACAGCCACTCAACCATCACCGTGCAAGCACCAGATCACCTTCCCTGTCATGCACCACCAACACCATCTTCCTTTGTTTCTTTTCACTAAAAAGAACCCAAGCTGTCATCACCATCTCCACAAGACCGTGCGCATAACCCTCCTCTTCGCACGCACCTGCACAGCCACCACGTGACGGAGCCACCCTCGCATCCACTCCCAAGTAGGGCCGGTGTTCATCTCACCAACTCACTATGCAGCTACGCACACGCATGCGTACTTGCTACACGCAAAGCAGAAGTGTGGGTGCACGACTCTCCAAGCCTCCTAGCCTCAACTGCACGTGTGCATCCTTTCGAGCAGATCACCACGCTGATCGCTACCACCTTCACCGCTTGCTCGGCCATCCATGCACACATGCCCCAATTGGGTTGCTGCGTGCACTGACCTCCACGCTCCAGCTCCTCACTACACTCTACACCCCAACCCCTACTACACGCCCACTAGCACCCCTCTAGCGCACCCATTCGCCTCCAGACCACGCACCCGCATTCCTTGTAGCTCGCCATCGTCGCACGCTCAGCACCTCTTGCAGCCACTCCAAGTTGCTGCTCCAACAGCAACAAAGCACCCCCCCACCGGCCCTTGCTTCCAACCCACACGCGCAGAGCACGCGCTACTCCAACAGCTCCACCTGCATGTAGAGTGCGCATCCTCCAGCACCTCCTGCATGCTCGCAACTTCGGCCGCCCTCCAGCAGCACCACACTGAACACTTGTGCAGTCCCTCGCTACGCCTCCTCATCACCAGCCCATCTACTCCACGAGCTCATGTGCTAGTGTAGCGGCAGCAGCTTCCCTTGCGCAGCCAGCAACCCTCTCGTGCGATCAGGTGTTCCTCCAACAAGCAGCCATCGCCCTCCTTTCCGTGCACATCACGCACAGCCAGCAGACTTCTCACGCCGCTTGCTTGGAGCTCTTCCCAATAGCAACAACCACCAAAACCCATCTCCTTGGTCGCTCCATCCGACTACCTCCAGCCACCTCGCGACTCATCGCCGCCACCACCGCGAAGCCCTCAGCTCACTCATCTCCTCCACCAAATCCCACCTCCAACCAACCCCTTGTCAATGCGTGAGATCCTTGCAACAAAATCCTCAGTTTTGCTTGTAATTAAAATTTACATTTTTTCCCATTGAGGCGGAAGGGATTTTTAGTTAAGAATACTTTATTTGGTTGATTTTAAGAGCATCTCCCTCTTGTTTTGCATAACTACAATATCAGCATGAGAATGTCTTATTATCTCTATTGAAAAGTGATTTTGATCAGATTTCTTGACGAAACTAATCGTGAACATATGTTTTTAACCGGTGCAAGTTTAAATAGGTCATTGCCTCCCTGTGGATATGACCAGCTCATCATTGAGTGGTTATTTTAATTACATTGATTAGTCGATTTTCCACCAATTAGAAGTACGACAAATCATCTTAATCATCATTTTCGAAAGAGAAAATCGAGTTATCAAATGGCATCGTTGTTGGGAAGGCAATGAGCCTATTAGACTCACATTTATTTAATTATTTGTTCACTTTTTATTTGAGGGATATTTCAATTCGATTATCTGTTTAGTGCGAGGTATGCGTATTTGGAGACATCTTGTCATACCAGCCTCAAAGATCAAGTGATCCTTGACATCGTCAGTGGAGTTGCAACAATGGGAGAAGTATCACACCTACCTCAGCAACGCCTTGGTGGACCTTGTTTCCACCGCTGGAGGAGATATTCGGAGAACCACATCTTCATCTCACCCGTTTAGCTGTAGATAGTTTTCACTTTTCTTTCTTCTTTTTATTTTAGTACGTTCGTTTGGAAAACCCTTTTTCTGGGGTACTTTTTTACGGGTTTGTTCCCCGATTTGGTTTTAGGCCCATGTTGGGTAAGATTTTTTGGGATCCTATTCCCTTTTCTATAGATCTAGTTTTTTATTTTATTTTGTGGTTGTTTATCCTCTTCTTTGTTTATGCATAAGTGGATATATGTATATCTATATAAAATAAAAAGGCACAAGATGCCTGCTAGAAGCTTCCTGCCCCTAGGACAACCATTTAGGTGTGAATGGGCAACATCTAGACTTGATTTTCTGCATTGCGTACATTCTTGCATCGTTGATTGTAGGAGGCAAGGTACGTTTTCTGGACTTTGCATCCATATTTGTTCACGCATTGCATGTGGACCTTAATTTCAAAGACCACCAAGTTTGATTTGAATAGATCTAACAAGTGGTCATATTTAATTTTTTGAAAAAGGACTAATTAAAGGAAGGACATTTAAAAACCAAGGACCTGAATTTCAAACTTGGCATACGATTCAAAAATCAAAATCTTTTACAATGTATGTACACTTATATCTCTTGTACCATTGCATGCGTTTAGACACTCCTTAGGTTTCGAACTGATAGGACTAGAGCTCTTGTTACTGGGGTCTAAAGTGACCCGAACTTTAGTTCAGAGGTGAAGTTGCCTCCAAACTTGCGGATTGAGGGCAGTTAAGAAGCATTGCGAAAGCAACCCTTCAAAGGAAGGGTTTAACCCTACTTGCATCCCTCTTTGCCATGTTTGGTGGTGACTAAACCTTTTGGGCTCTAGGGAGGATCACCTAAGTCCCAGTTAGGTCTTATTAGGCTTATTGTAGGTCAACAAGTAGACACGTAACTGTTTAGATAACTTGATTTGTCACCTACAAGTGGACTTAAATCTCATATCCCTAACTAATTAAAGACATAAAAAGTCATCTGATTTGTCTTTGCTTGGGGAATCTAATTGTGGTGTGAGTTAGAATGGACCATGTTGACTTTCATCCTTTCACATCTTGCCCACACCCTTACCCCCACTCTGTGATCTTTGATCCCATACACCGAGATGGTCCATCCTTTGATGGACATAATGACAATCATTGGGATCCTTTTTACTCCTACTATAGGAGCATTGGCCTGGTTAAGCACCAAATTAGTGAGTAGAACCTAGGAGGGGGATTTGCCTTGCCCAATATCCCGTACACCATAGGAACACCCAACCCACCCTCCCTAATTGATTGTAATGGTTGGACAGAAACTCCTAGGTACTATAAACCTAAGCCTGACTTCTCTCCTGATAGAAATGATGACCTCTCCTCCTTGAAGATGCAAATATAGAAAATGCAAGATGAAATGATTGAATTGTTAGGAGAATCTTCGAGAGCAGGCCAACAAGAAAAAGATGAAATTAGCCACCCAATCTACCCCATTGAGAATGAAGTGCACCCCTCTATGATAGATGCATCTCCCGTGGGAGAGCCACAACCTAAGTTGGAGGGAAATTTTGTGGATTATGTAAGGGAGAATAGCTACTTTTCAAGGATTGATTTTGAAACCTCCCCGCAAGATGACACTTCCTTGAGAGGTCCATGCCTTAAGTGGGAGGAGGATATGTATGAAAGTACCTATACATGGGATGAAGAAAGGTGGCAACCAGAGGAAGAAGATGATCAGGTTGAGTATCTACCTGAATTATATTGGAGTCAAAAGAAACGAATGATGGTACCATTGGAAGACCTCAACCCCGATGATAGTATTTTCATGACATTTGATGAGCTTGGTTGAAGTCAAGTTGTTAATCCCACCCTCCCTTCTAATCATGAGATGGAACTCAACCCCACCCTTAGGGAACCTAACCCTCAAGAAATTCACCTATCTGTGGAGTCTAATGTTACCAGTGTAAATCATTTACCCCAAATAGAGTACCTTAGGGGATCAGCTGAGATTTTAGATGATTCTAGACCTCGGGTACATGGTGAATCATTTGATGAGGAGAAGGATGAATTCTATGAGGAACCTACATTCATGATTTGGAGTGACACTAAGGGTGATTATGTCTTATTTGAAGAATTAGCCCCTGAGGACGTCAGAAATTTGACAAAATTAGGTTTCCTTGGCACACCCATTGATGATATCTCTCCTCATGATAAAAAATTGAAAATTTGGAAACAACTTCCGAGATTAATATGGATTCACATGTATACTCTGGGGAGGATTTGAGTAAAGAATAAGAACCTGGGGATGAGATTGATAGGGTAATCCCTAGATCTGTTGCTTCCAGCCTGCCTTCATTTGATTCGGAGTCACCCTCTAATTCGCCTATATCAAAAGGAAAAATTTTGCCTCCATATGTTGAAATGATCACTAATGAAGAGCAGGTAGATACTTGTGATATTAGCTGAGATTCTAGGGATGCAATTGAAGAAATGGAAAGGTTCTTAGGTATGGACACTGAGATGATTGGACCTACCTTAGATCTTATGGCCATTCCGCAACCTCAAAACTTAGACACCCTAGACAATCCCTAGCTTAATGACATGCTCACTAATGCTTTGACCAGGGGACTTAGCAGATCAATATCTCTTGTAATAGGGTATCGGGCATGGCTTGATGCTTTCTGTGGTTAGTCCATCACCCTGGGGTTTTATTTCTGCACCATTCCTTCCCCATTCCTTTTAGAGGATCCTTGTCATCCTCCCCCTACCCCTTTGGAGGTTGTTATGCCAGTTTATCCTTTAAAACCTCCCTTGGTGACCTGGGATGATTTCATTCCCATCCTGGTTGGGCGAGCATTTGCTACCGGGATTCATCATCAGCTTGCCAACATCCTAGGTTACCTATTTTCTAGGCCAACATTACTTTGCTCATTTCTAGGGCCTATTTCTACGATCCTTGAACCTAATTTGCAGATTCTTTAGCCACTCAGCTGCCAACAAAATAATTGTAGCCCATCTCTGACCCAGGTAATATCCTTCTATGCAATGGTGACATTGCAGATTTTAGGCATGGGGGGGTGTACTTCGGGATATACATAGCATCTATACATAGTGCATTCATGCATTTAGTTAAAGCATTTTGCATTGCATACATTTGCATTGAAAAAAAAAAATTGCATTGAGCTTAACTTGTTGGGCCATGCATTCTTAGGCAGACTAGAGCTTGAGGTTAGACTAAGTTGACTCTAGGTGTCTGAATTTAGAAGCTAAGTTGAGATACTAGTTTTAGACCCTTAGGGTCCTTTGTGGACTTAAAAACTTTAGTAGGAGTTAAGTTGTGGACCATTTCTCAAGAGGTTGAGGAAGGAAAGCTAGGGTTTCAGTTAAAGGTTGGGTAGTACCTAACGACTTTTTCTACCTTTTGATTTACATGTCCTCGTAACCTAAGCATCAACAATTCACGCATAGTTGGTCTTGTGTAAATAGTGATCACCCTAATCCATTTCTTGAAGAAAATCAGGTTCTCTAAGTTTTGACTTAGGAGAAGCTTGAAAGCACAATTTGATTGGAAGAGTTCCTACTGCAGGAGAGGTGGAGTATATATTGACCTTGAGGAAGTGATGATAACATGTCACCTCCTTGGTGCTTGTCTCTTAGGATATCCATCCTACTAGGGGCATGTAAGCGCATTGTGCGGTTCAGGTACCATGGGTGGCCCTATCTCGAAGTGCCGATTGCCACAGGGTTGAATTCACTTAAGAAATCCATGGGTGATACAATCTTAAAGTGTCGATTGCTAGAAATTCTTGGGGTCACTATGGGCGGTTCTATCTCAAAGCATCTAAAGCCAGGCACCCTTCAAGGTTTGGTGATGGGGACAATGAATCCGACATAGATCATGTTAATAGTTGATCCAAGGTTAGACATAGAGGAATCAAACAGAAATATATATATTACAAAAAAAAAATCCTTTTTCCTCTCCAGGTTGGAAATCATACCAACCTCAAATAACTCAGACCAATTGATGAGAATCTCATCATAGTCTCTAATTACCCCTAATTAACTAGCCTTCCTAGTTAATTAGCTAGGAATATGTAAATATATGGGTTAATTATTAAATAAGGGATAAAATAGTAAAGGACAGTAACATAAGTTTAAAATTCTATATTATTATCCAGTTAATATTATTAATAATTTAATTAATAAGTGGACTCAAAATATCATCAATAATTTATCTAATTAATGTGTTAACTAACTTAAGTACAATTTATACCTAAGTATGTAATAACTTAAGTAACCTTACTTAATTAAATAAATTAAGCTTAAAAGGTCAAAAATGTAAATCCAAGGTTTAAATATAATAATTATCCTATTTATAATCATATATAAAAAGTTGAAAAAGATTTAAATTAAAATAAACATTGAAAACCTTAGTTTACATTTTAGTCCTTAAGTTTTATTTTAATCAAGTCCTTATTCTTCACCTAGGTCCTTAGTTTTCAATACAAGTAAGTCCCTGAAACTTCTTCTTCTTTCCTTCTTCAGCCTCTTCGACGGCTGATGACAGGAGGTGCGTACACCCACCGATCACCGCAAATCCGACGTCGTCCCTTCCCTTCCAAGCTCCTAGAGCTTGTGCTCACCATCCTCTTCTCATCCGTCGATCTGGATGAAGCTGCAATCCTATTTTAGGGGTGAAGGTAACCTCACTGGTGTCGGAGAAGACGCCAATGGTTACTTCACTCCTAGACCTTTCTCCGTCCAGATACATCCTCCTCCTCAGCCGCCGCAACCTATAAACACCCCTCCACCCCCTCGATTTTAGCAGGTAGCTCCCTTCCCTCTTCTCGCACTGAGCTAACAGATAGGCTATTCACTCCAAAATCTGGCGACCTTCCTCTGCTTTCTTCGTCTTCCTTCGTTCATCTTCGCTTGCTCTGGATCTCCGCCGACGTCTGCTGAGTCGTTTGATGCAGTGCCGACACTGGATTTCCTCTGCTACACTTCGCCTACACCCGCTGGACTTCTTTCCTCACTCCTCTGATTTCCTCCTCCATTAAGGACATTCGATGGAGATCTTCTGCCCCCTTCATCCAGGTAACAGTAGGATAGGTAAGTAGTTTAATTAGAGCAGTTAGTTAGGTAGGTTAGTTAGACTTAACGTCAGATTTTTGGTCATCTTCCTCAGCTCCGGTGAGCTCATTGAGCTTGACTGGAGCACTCTTTTGTCTTTTTATATCACCGATCGCCTTCCTAAATCTCCTATGATCATTTTTAACACCTTAATTCCCTGATTTGAACACCTATTCGCCTAATCCGCCTCCACCTTCACCAACTGCGTCCATTGTCCATGGTGGAAGTATCTGAGGGTAATTCACCTCCACTGGGGCCCTCCACCAATTAATCATCACTTAAGAGCCCCTATCTTCACTTTAATTTGAGTAATAATCACTTATTTAGCAAACACCTAAATTCCATACACTCTATTGATCTCGCTGCCAATGGCGGCTCAGGTGGAGTTCCTCCAACTAATCAACCACTTGTACATCATCGCCACACTTCACTGACATGATCTCTCCACTCAATTAATTGAGAGAACATGTCCTGAGTTTGAGCAAACTCATATTACACTTTTTATGAATTCACTGAATATCTTTTATTTTAATGACCAATTGAGCTAATTAATGAGCTTCTGAGGTTCCTTGCAACCTCAGAAAACTTTTTAGATCCTTAATGGCATGTTTTTATGACTTTTATATACTGTCAGCCATTTTCTGGACTCACCGGAGCTCCAGCGAGTCAAAAACACTCTTCAGCCTAAGGAACTTCTTGAGAAGCTCCAAATTGTTTATTTGTGGATTAGGGATTCTATCTTGATGGTTATTTTGGTGATTGGAAGTCTGGAGCTAGATTCAAATTGTTGTCTTCTCCAACTTCGGTGGAGTTGGAGAGGTGTCTCCGTTAGGGTTTAGGACGTTTTTAGAGGTTTAGAAGCAAGAGTGAGGATCATAGAATTCATCCTAACCCTCTGATTTCTTAGAAGATCTTTAGTTTGTTCTATCAAACAAACCCATCTTAGATCTCAGGCGACAGACCTGAAACCCTAAGTTTCTTAGGAGAAATTCCTCTTTGATACCCTGAACATATTTCTGAGATCAAATAGAAATGATTTGAAGTGTTTAATTCATCTGATAATGTTCAATATAGAAAGTCAAATCTCAAGGTTCAGTGGTCAACCATAGGTCTGATCTGTTGATTTAGGATTCAGTTAGAGGAATTATGAGTTCAATTTATTCCTGGGATGACTTTAAATAGATTAAATTCAATTTGGATGAATTTTGATTAATTTTGTAGAAGAATTAGACTGCTGTACAGTTTGGGTTGTTCTTGAACCCAAATTGATGTCAGTGTGTTTTTGATGAATTTCAAATAAGAAACCTAGGTAGATAGATCCTTAACAACCTTTAGAGGTTGTTTGAGTTGATGAAATTGATCTTTAGCTATCTGTTGGGCTAAATAGAGTGAGAAATGGAGCTCTGAAGCTCCTTAGCGAAGATCTCGAGCTTCTTTGCCTTCCTGAAGCTCTTAAGAGTCTTGTCTCTTCCTTAGTAGGTGTGGAAACACCTACTGAACTGTTCAGCACCTCATCTGAGGTCAAAGAACTGCTCTACAAGTCCTTAGACTTGAAGAACTGCGTTGCAGGCCAGAATGACCATGGTGATCCTACCTTTTTGCCCTTCAAATCGAAGAGCAAGACCTTTTTTGAGTATAAAATTGATACTGTAATCATGTAGAGTATCCTTAGAGCTTTCCAGCAAGCCTTTATTGCTCGATTTGGAGCTCTGATGCTACTGGAGTCTTTAATTGAGTCATGGCCTGGAAGGGAACAAGATAGTCCCACATCGACTAAGGAGGAGCGCTTGCCTAGGAATAAAACGAATATGTGCTTGGGCTTTATCGGTCATCAGCGTTGGGCGCACAATGAGCATGTGTGTGTGTGTGTGGGTGCGTGCGGTGCATGTGCCCAGGTGCATGTGCGAGCGTGGGCCCGTGAGCAGGCATGTGCATGTGGGCCTTGGAGGCTGTAGGCTGGTGAGGCTGGAGACTATGCTGAACCAGAAATAAACCAAACCTAATATAAATCAAGCTCGGATCCAGTAGGGTCTAGCCCCACCCTGAGAGGGGTGCTGTGTATCCCCGACTAGTCCGAGCCGCCAACCATAAAACCAAATTTTTGGTTCAGATCTTGGGTTCAATTCGGTTCAGTTTAGCTCAATTGCAAAGGAAAAGGAGAAGAGAAGAGATCGCAGGGCTGATTAGAATAATGAAAAAAGAAACAAAGAAAAGGCAAATAGGCAAAAGAAATGAAAATGATAAGAAGAAAAAAAGACAGAGAAGAGGAGATGTTAAAGAAGAAGCATGCTCGAGAAAGGAAAAGAGAGAGAGAGAAGGATAAAGGCTAAAGGTAAAGAAGAAGGAATATTGCTGAAGATGTCTAATATCTTTTTAAGACATCTAATTTTTTGTATTTTACTCTACTTCAATTTCTTTTAAGCATAGACGATGTAATAAGGCACATATTCATTTGAATTCCTCTTTTATTTCCCTAATCTCTTGTAAGTAAGAAGAAATTAAAGAAATAGACATGTTTACTTTCTTGTAGTAGCAAATCATATGTGTAAATATGTTTTCCTTATGGAATTTTGCATGTTTTTCAATTGGAAATCCTTAAGCAAGATTCATATTCTTAAAGTAAATTTAATTATAATTCTCATTAATAAAAATAAGTAGCTTAGGATTTAATGTGAATTTAAGTTAAGTTATGCCTCCCAGCGAACGATCTGGACTCAACTAGTTAAAAAGAACTAAAATCTAAAATGTTAGGTTAACTTGACCCTATACTATTCAAATGACATGAATTCAAGTTGACCCAAGTTACTTTTGCACATAATTAAGCATAATTAACTTAATTACTGTGTTGAGAAAGTTAACGACCACCAATGCACATGTACGAATGTGTTAATCTCTGGGACCAATAAATCCTAGGGTAGAGTTAGAAATTAGGGAAACCTGTGCTTGCAACTCATCTTTAGCTGACCTAGTCTATAACTTAGCAACTACTGGGGAACCTTAGGTCTAAAGTTTGAACTTAGCATGTTTCTAAAGGAAGATCGATTGGGTTGGCTAGTTCACTTGGAGAGCTGAGTTATTGCTTAAATTTGTTAGGGACTAGCAAAAACTAGGCATGGGGGCATTAATTAGCCCATATTTGTGGGCTATTTAGTTATTTAAATGCCTAGACAATAAGTTAACTTTAACATGTATTTAGCATGCATTAGGATATAAATACATTAATTATAGAATTGTTTCATGCATCGAATTTTTATGTAAATTAAGTCTTAGCATACATGGTTTTTAATTTAGTTTGCATTTAGTGGGAATTATACATAATACAGGCAATTAAATATTTTATAAGGATTTCTCTATAAATAAGCCAATGTTTATTATATTTCTCATCTTCTTTTTCACAGGAATGGCTCCACCTCTCCTCCTCTAGCCATACCTCCTTAATGGCCGTGAGAAGCGGATCTGCTCCCGCCCCTCCATTTCAAATCCATGCAGACGGTTACAAGAGAGGGGGAGTTGCTATCGTGCTCAGTGACACCACCCCACTCCACCACCGTGGTCTCCAAGGCCGAGCTCCACCACACCGTGGGCTGGCGAGGTGACAGCTTGCCATGCCAATACGGCGAGCTCAGCCATCACCGTGCGCGTGTGTCTCCGATGGCCACGCAACCATCATTGTGCAACCACCAGATCACCTTTCCTATCCACGTACCACTAACACCATCTTATTCTTCTTCTTCTTTCGTCTTCTTCACTTTGTTTATTTTCACTAAAAAGAACCCAAACTGTCATCACCATCTCCACCACCTCACCGTGCACATAACCCTCCTCTTCGTGTGCACCCGCAGAGCCACCAAACGATAGAGACACCCTCGCATTCGTGCCCAAGCAGGGCCGGTGTCCCCCTCACCAACTCACTGTGCCGCCGTGCACATGCACGTACGCCTGCTACGCACACAACAGAAGCGTGGGTGCATGACTCTCCATGCCTCCTAGCTTCAACTGCGCACGCACACCCCTTCGAGAGAATCTCCATGCACGCTGCTACCACCTTCACCGCCTGCTCGGCCATCCATGCACACACGCACCAGTAGGGTTGTTGCGTGCACTGACCTCCATGCTCCAGCTCCTCGTTGCACGCTACACCCAAGCCTCTAGCACACGCCCACCAGTGCCCCTCCAGCGCACCCACTCGCCCCCAGACCGCACGCCCGCATTCCCTGTAGTGTGCCATTGCCGCACGCTCAGCGGCACTCATAGCCACTCCAAGTTGCTACTCCAGTAGCAACAAAGCACCCCCCCACCGACCCTCGCCTCCAGCCCATGCGTGCAGAGCACGCGCTACTCCAGTAGCTCCGCCCGCACGTAGAGCACATGTCCTCCAACACCTCTTCTACGCTCGCAGCAATGACCGCCCTCCATCAGCGCCACACTCCACACGCATGCAGTCCCTCGCTGCGCCTCCTTGTCACCAGCCCATCCACTCAATGCACTCACGTGCTAGTGCAGTAGTAGTAGTGTTATACACTTGGTCATGGCTTATTAAATGAGTGAATCAGTCATGTTGTAGTATAGGTGATCAAGCATTGATAACAAATAAGAAGTCTTTAGTACTAGAAAACCTAAGTATCCGTGGTCGAACACAGGGAGCAAATGGAATCTATACACTGATCTCAATAATGTAATTTGAACAATTAAAGTTACTTAAAACCTAATTCAGAATATAATGCATGAGTCTATGAATTGAAATGTAGCAAAATAGAATAGAGAAATTGAATCAGAGGAAAAAAATATTTGATTCTTCTCCTTTGGATCTTCTCTCTCTTTTTCTTCTTCTTCTCTGCCTTAGCTTTTCTTTCTCTTCTCTGGCCTTGGTAAATCTCTGCCTTTCTTCTTCTTCTTCTGTTCTTTGGCCTTCTTCTTTCTTCTTTCTTTCAATGAGTTTGATTTCTTTCTTTCTTCTTTCTTCCTATTCCTTCCTTCTTCTTTCCTTAAGCTTCTGCCTTCATCTCTTTTCTTCAGCCATGCCTCCTCTTTGCTACAGTGCCTTCTCTTTCCCTTGGCTTCTGCCTCTTCTTCCTTCTCTACTTGGCCGCAAGTCCTTCTTCATTCCTTAGCTTTCTTTGCCTTTGGCTTCCTTCCTTTTCCTTGGCTTCTGCCTTAGCCTCTTCCTTCCTTTCTCTTCTGCTTGCGGCTGCACCTTCCTCTTCCTTCCTTCTTGTTCTTTCTTTGCACATCGAAGAGCAGAACCTACCCCTACCCTCCCCACGTACACTCTCTTTCTGCTTCTCTCTTAGGTTTGCTCTCCCAGAGCCAGGCCGGGTAATCAGGTCGAGTTTCACATGCCCGAGTCCAGGCGCACCGTCATGGGTGTGGTGCGCAAGGAGTTAGAGGGTTAATCGTGTCGATCAGCCAGATCTGCAGGGCATAGGTCGCGGATGAGGCGTGCGTGTGTGGGCGAGGGACCTCACCCCGTGTCACTTGCGGCAGACAACAGAGAACACAAATTCAATATAAATCACGCACTTCACTCCAGAGTTCACGAGGTGGGACTAAAAGTCCCACCAACTTCTTCGCACACCCGCAGGAGGCCTTAGCCTAATTGTCACTACTGTAGTTGCTCTCCAAACCTGCTATTTGGCTAGATGCATGTGTGAGATCCTCTTATGCCTGGAGCGCACAACTTGGAGAGACCTTGCAAGCTCCGTGCTTCTGCGTCAATGGCGGAAGGGGGGTCGGATCTGAAATCACTCAATATGGCCTTGCGGCCTCGCTAAACCAGATGGGGAGCTTCACTGTGTCATGGCGAAGGTGAAGCGGTGGGTGGCTGGCTGCGGGGCGGCATAGGTGTGTGTGCCAAGGTCGCTCTGTGGCCGTGAAGGTGGGTTAGGTTGGGGGGCATTTAGGGAGGTGATGGCGGTCAGTGGAAGGGTGGAAGATGATCAGTGGGTGATGGCAGAGGTGATGAGGGGTCTGGAGAGGCATGTGGAGGTATGGAGTGGTGGAAGTGCCTTCGCCGGTGGTCTACGATGTCAAGGGGTCAAAAGTGCAAATTAAGAGAGGGGAAATGAAGAGGGGAGAGAGAGGAAGAGTTTTGACCTAGTTAAGTGGATGAAGGGGGGTAGGAGAGTGGTTGGTCGTACTTACCACTATCGGAGACGAAGACTACTAGAGGAGGGAGAACGGCGATGACGAAGGGGCTGGAGCACGAGCGCGGGTATTACGTGACGCGGAGGAAAGAGACGAAGATGGCTCTGCCACTAGGATTGTGGTAGAGCGACAAGAAGGAGGGAGATAGGTCACTGTAGCCTGCTGGATACTTGGCTGGAGGAGAAGGGACAAATTGGAGGTGGTTCTCCAACTAAGTCAAGCTGAAAAGGTGCAGCCATAGGTGGTGGACCTTGTATAGGCACTAGCAAGGGCTCTTGTGCTTGGAAGGCAAGCTTCCAAGTGTAAGAGTCCTCGCCAAAGTAGGATTCAGGGAGACACCCACATCTCTTGTGCGTTCGCACGAGAGATTGGGTGCGACAAGTCATGGGATCATGCTCAGATGGAAGGGAATTCCTCAGAGAATCTCCCTTCCAAATCTGGGAGGAGATCTCTGAGGAATCAGGGAGCAATCCTCTTCAACTCCTCGTCGGGGTAGGATTCCTCCACGTTAATGGCAGAGGGACCTAATTGTAAGGGTGACGAGGAAGTTAGGGAGGTCTGTGCAAGGATTTTCAAAAGCTAATGGCCAAAATGTAATTGGGTTTACTGCTTTGCAGAGTAGGTCAAGATGACCTCCCCTTAGGTCCAAATTTTGGTACAAACCTAATTTGAGCCTAAGGAATCTAATGGTGAAGTTGGATTTAAGGTTTGACCACGTTTGGCTGGATATTTTACATAAAAACCCAAATTAGGTCAAATAATGTGCTAGGATCCCAATCTAGGTCAAAATAGGTCCCAAAGGCCAAATTGAAGGCTCTAAACCCTAGGGGATATTTTTCTATGAATTTTAGAGGGTTTAGTTGATTTTTATCCTGAGCAGAACCTTTTTGAATTAAGTGAATCTGTTTTAGGGTTACAAGATGTCATTTAATTCCTAAACTACACATGAACCCATTTCTGACTGAACCAACCCACTTCTCATCTTCTTAAGACCATTTGACCTATGTTTTGCCTCTGAGAAATCCCGCTGATGTACTACACTGGTAAAAATGTAGTTTTATCCTTTATTTCATGCTTTTTTCTCAGAGCAGTTCTTCCTTGAATTAGGCCCTTCTTTAGGTTATGTAGGAGCTCTTATTCTCTTTCTTAGGTCAAAATGAGCTAGTTAGGGCTGATGATGAGGTTCTCATCAAGTAGCTTCTCATGCGTAGCCAGCATCCCTCCCGCACGATGGTGTGTGCCTTAAACAAGCAGCCATCGCCCTCCTCTCCATGCGCATCATGCACAACCAGCAGACTTCCCACACCACTTGCTTGGAGCTCTTCCCAGTAGTAGCAGCCACTAGAACCCATCTCCTTGTCGCTCCATCCGACCACCTTCGGCCATCTCGCGACTTGCTGTCGTTACCGTCGCGAAGCCTCGACTCACTCATCTCCTCTGCCAATCTCTCCTCCAGCCACGCCCTCCTCAATGCGTGAGACCTCGCAATAAAATCCTTTGTTTTGCTTGTAATTAAAATTTACATTTTTTGCCACTGAGGTGGAAGGGATTTTTAGTTAATAATATTCTATTTGTTTGATTTTACGAGCATCTCCCTCTTGTTTTGCATAACTACAATATCAGCATGATAATGTCTTATTATCTCATTTGAAAAGCGATTTTGATCTGATTTCTTAATGAAACTAATCGTGGACATATGTTTTTAATCGGTAAGAGTTTAAATAGGTCATTGCCTCCCTATGGATACGATCAGCTCCTCATTGAGTGGTTGTTTTAATTACTTTGATTTGTCGATTTTCCACCACTTATAAATACGACAAATCATCTTAATCATCATTTTTGAAAGCAAAAGTTGACTTATCAGTGAATTTAGAAAATATTGTACGACAAAAATACAATTACAAAAAGAGGCGCAAGATTTTTAGGTGAAACCCAAAATGGTTGGAAACCACCACCTAAGTCAATCCCTTGACTTAGGATTTTCGATCACAAAGTGATCAATCCACTAACCACGCTACTTAAATGAGGGTAGTGTACCTCAATTAATAATCCCACCTCCGATTCCAAAATGTAGGATTCTCCCATCACAATGAAGAGATGGAGACCCGACAGGCCAGAGACCCAAACAACAATAATAGAATAAGAATGAAACAACACCAATAGAACACCCCAAAATATTAATGACTTCCTTATCTATTAAGCATAAAAAGAACTCCCTGAGAATTAGCAGAATGAATTGCACCGAGAGTGTGGGTTTGCCCTTTAATCAGTGTTGGCACAGCACAAGGGTAATAGGAAGCAAAGAGTGGTGAGCAAGTGACTTTCTAAGGAAATTGAATCTTAAGAGGTGTGTGTTTCCTAAGAGGGGTTGTAGTCTATTTATAGGCAAGTTTGGAACCTTCAAGAATGCTTAGGAGAGGTCTCCAAGCCATTGGAGCCAAGTCCTAAGAGATTGGGATGAAATCCAACACAAATCAAAGCAATCATGAATTTGACAGCAATATTAGACATCTGATTTTCAGTTCAGACGTCTTGTAAGACGTCTGGTTATAATTATGGACATCTGATTCTGTTCATCAAGCTTACTATTTTCATTGGATCGAAACAGGGATGTTTGATATATTCATATAGGACATCTAATAAAAATATTGGATGTCTAATTATAAATGAGTCCATTCCTATTTTGACCAGATCCAAACAGGGCTCTGGATTTTATGGAACAGTTGTTAATCTGAATGTCTACCACATTTCCTAGATGTGTAGAAAAATAATAAGGACATGCCTCAGTAATCTAAGAGTTGATCTTTGGTTTCTAATAAGATTTGCATAGAAATAAATGGGCAATGGTCCATTGATAGACATCTGGAGATATGTCCAGACATCTAAAAGTGTATTTGCCCATTATAACAGAGAGAAAATGGGTACTTGAGTCTAGCGGTTGGTTTAAGGATTCCAAGCAATGTATTCGACGTCTGGATGAGGCTATGGACATCTGATAGAAGGTTGCTTCGACTGACGCCAAAGAAGATCAAATGTAAAGGCAATGCTATAGGCAATTAGACATCTGAAACATTGATCAGACATCTTAGAGTTTAAAATCAGATGTCTGACACCTGTTATGGACATTTGATTTGTGTCTTAGTGTTAGGTTTTTGTTCCTAATTTATCTTAAGTGTAGAGAGCCTAAGTTAGGTATTTATAAGTTATGTTTGGGGGCTCTTTACAACATCTCTAGACTCAAATAAAATAAGGATTACAACCTTTGAAAGTTTACATAAAAGCCTATGACCTATGACAACATTTATGCTAATCTAGTCTTCACGCTTTTAATCCTCTAACTTGGAAAACTCCATGAATCCTGCAATTGTGTTATTACGGAGAAAAATATGCTATGCTTATGTTTTATCTCTTTTCCATTATTTTGTAAAATCAACAAAATATTATTTATGAAGGGTTGAACGAACACTATTGGGGTGTCAGGATCACTCTCAAGGATTACCTTAACAAGATAAGGTGCGGGTATTAATCCTCGAGAGGTTCTGAGTCAAGCTCATCATAGGTGTTTGGTAAATCAAGGCTTGATGGACTAGCTTCATGGCTTTCTATGGTAGGTTCCTAGTCGGGAACACCTGCACCTGGATCCACCCAACCCACATTTTGATCAGGAATGTCATTATGCACAAAGTTCGAATCTGGTTCGATTGGGGTTGGGTATCCATAACAACCTCCATTTTCAAAATTGTGCTCTGGGAAATCATATTGATATTCAACATTGCTCCAAGATGTGTCATTAATTTCTGTATGTTGATATGAGTATTTCTGATCAATGGCATGTTGTAACATATTTAGCATATACCCACATTCTCAATGAGACCTGGTGTATTTCCCTAAGTGGTGTATTTGTCAGACACTTACATACTTAGTATTATGTAGTCTCCACAATTCACTATATTCTAATAAAAGATCATCTCGGGTTGAACCATGTATCATTTGTGTAAATATCATTCCAACACAATTCAAAATGAGGGTTGTTGTTTTTGGTACATTAACCTGAATGTGCCTAGATGGATATGAGGTTTTGTAATACTTGTCATGATGTCTAAGAGCAACCTCGATCATTTTTCCTTTCATGCTCATACGGGATTCAGGTGTTTTGAACACTTCCTCTGTTGACAAGTTGCATTTCCAAATCAAGTGGTGGATCAAGATGTAGACTCAAATTTAGGTCTAGATTGATTTGATCAGATCAGAGTAGACTTCCCATAGAAGATCAACTCTAATGGAGGCCTCTAGGTTAGATCTAGGGACCTTTCCTGTGTATGTAAACTATAGAATAGATGAGGGACTGGAAGTGTATTGGACCCAATCAAGGCACCTAAAAATTTTGGATGACTAAGGGTGTTTCAAGGGGAATTATAACTTTGGATAAGAAATCCACACACTTGAGAATTACTTGGGTAGCCAGGAAGAGAGAGTCTTACAAAGACCCCTACACAGTAAAGCATCCCCATGAGTTATAGGGTTTCCCCCACCTAACCTTCCTTGTCACTGAGATTCCAAGTAGACCAGAATGTACGAATTGAGACCTAAGTCTACCAATTTTATCCCTAATTGTTCCTTGAATTTCACTTGATTACCAGTTGATTCAATTTATGACCTAATTTTGAGGTTGGTTGACCCACAAACTGGACCAACTTCACCTGACTTGCTATAAGGTTGAGAATGAAATTTGGGTCATGACCCAAATCACTCTGAATTGATTCTCAGGTTATTAGGTCCCAACTTTCAGAGTTCAAGTGAATTTAGACCCTTGATTTTAAGGTTTACTTCAATAGATCAGTTCAATCAACGACTTGGGTGGTACACAAATGCAGGAAGATCAAGTTTCTTTATTTTAGGCAAATGTGCACTAACACAACAAAACCCTGATGTGGAAACCCTAAGTGGTTCTATTTCAAGTCCAACTTGATTCCAAATGTAACACCTTGGACTCAAACAAGAAAGTGAGCAATCCAAGATGCTGTAAAATTTAGTGCAAATCCCTAATAGGTACAGGAAATTGGGATGGGGAATCTCTAATCAAATCATCTCAACTTCAATCAGATATCAATTACTTTTCGCAAATCTAAAAACTTTTACCTTTAAATAATAATTTCTAAGAAAGTAAGGCAAGTGGAACATAATTGATTTTGTTTCGTTTTTCTCTTTCCCAAGATTAGGAGATAATTAGGGAAGAAGAGAAATTTTACCTGCCCCTATAGTGGTTGATTGAGCGGAAGATCTCTTTGTGATGTATCTTGCAAAATCAAAGCAAAGCAGATTGGATAAGTTAGAAATTAGTTAATCAATCAAGAATGATTAGTGGTGAATTGCACATTGCTCCCGACAAAGGTGCCAAAATGTTGCGTGCAAAATTCGTCGTAATAATATAGCATCGTAGTATAGTGACGAAAATCGCAATAGCAATTAAATTTATAAACTCGAAAATAATAAAAGAGTCTGAGGTCATTCTCAGGGAGCAACTATTGAATTCATGCACTAATCGCAATATAAAACAGATAAGCAAAATGCAATGAGAATCAATTAATCATAATATATTCAATGATAGACCAAATTGTATATCAAGAAATAATGGGATAAAAAGAATAGAAAAGCCTAAAAATAGTGATTTGAATCACCAATTAATTCCCACACTCAAAAACATATCCCAATGTAATCAGCCAATTCAATTTCTCTAAAGTGTCTTGAACCACTTATTCCTCAAATTTCATGTCAAATAACCATCTGATTTAGCCTCAGATATTTCCACAGTAACTCCAGGGTGGAGATCAGTAAGGTGCTACAAACGCCTTATGTCATCGAGCCTCAGCAGCACAAGGCACAAGGAACAAGGCCTTAAAGACGTTAAGTGTTAGGTGTATGGACACGAATCCTGAGGCACGTGCACAATGCAAAACCTCCCTCCGCCCTCCTCAGAATCTCTCCTCTATAATCGGGTATATGGGCATGAATAGTATTGGTTAAATGGGTCGAGGTCCAGGCCCGCTGATGAGTCCATCAAAATGGACTAATATTAAGCCTAAGAATATTTAATCGTATAGTTTAGGTGTGTTAATAATGGCAATTAAGTTATAGAATATTTGTATGCCTTATAATTTGAGTCTATAACATTCTATAACTTAATTATTTTGTTATTTTTATGTGCAGGTAATAAAATCCAGAAAGAACAAGGGTAGGGGGATAATTTCCCCAAATAGCTGATTCTTTCCCCCCTCCCCTACTGGACATTGGGGCAATCTTCTCCAACACTCGCTGGCCAAAAATAGAAAGGGATTTGCAAATCCATGGATTGGCGCACGGAGGGAGAGAGAGGACTTAAAAAGAGAAGAGGCGGCGTGCACAAAGGAATCCTCCCCCATCGCAGGGAACTGCTTCACCGTGGAAAAGGCGAACCCTGTGGTCCAGCAGCGTGCACTGTGTCCTCTTCCCCCTTGCGGGGAAAAACCTTCACCAGTGCGCATGCCTCCGCCTGTGCTCCTCCTGCCACAAGCACCACTCACCAACTACCCGCTCCAGCCCCCTACAAATCAAACACCGTACCCTCTCTGCCTGCGCGCACCAGCGTGCCCCTCCCTTCCAGCCATCCTTGCAGCACGCCTCAACGTTGCATGCCTGCACCCGCAGGCGCTGCAAAGCGCCATCACACCACCCCTGCCAGCACTCCTTCCTCCTACCGCTCCAGCTCCCTACTGAAGGCACATCCCTGCGTTCCTCTCCACCAGCTCGCTACTGCAGGCAACCACCCCCACGCCACAGCGGGTGCTCGCACCCAAGCCCGCGCCTCTCCTCCAGCGCGCCCCACCGCCAGCTGCAAGCGCACTCCACCCTGTGCGCCTCCACGCCACCTGCAGGCACTCCCTGCCCGCACAACAGCGTGTGCGCGCGCCCACTCGAACAACTGCATCAGCATCCGCCCTCCAGCAGACCAACGTTCTTCACCTCCGGCCACCTCCGCCGCCGCCGCTGCCACCATCGGAAAGCTCTCGACCTCGCCGTCCTCTTGAGCCCGGCATCGACCCTCGCGGTGCCCTCTCTCTCTCTCGCGAGGAAGAGAGAGAGAAAATGCTCTGTTTTTATCTTAATTGGAAATTACATTCAATGCCATTGCCACGGATTTTGATTTTCTTTATTATTATTATATTATGGCAGAATTGCATTCAAGCAATCATAGTTCTTTCTAATTTCATGGTATTGATATTGACTAGTTTAAAGATTGATTTTGGACTTGATTTAAGTACTAAACGTCTTTAGTACACATCATGTGAAAACTGCATTAATTCATCCTACCTTTATTGAGGATTTCTGTGAGTGAAAACTGCACTTACACCCTTAACTTTTTACGTTATTGTAAATCTACCTTCCTTCACATTTTAAGTCCAATTTGAAAAGGGATTTCGCACTATCTGAAATAACATTAAATAATTAAAGTATTGATTGCATCATTGCCTCCCTGTGGACACGACCCGCTCTTCTATGAGTGGTTATTTTTATTAGTTTTGATTAGTTGATTTTTCCATCACTTAAATACTATAACGCTAAGCGAAAAGTCATCTATCAAAATTGGTGCCGTTGCTAGGGAGGCAACAGACGTAATAGATTTACTTTATTATTTTTGTACCTTTTGAGTTGTGAAATTATCTAATCATTTTGATTATTTTGCAAGGAATCTGACACGGGGACGACGCGCAGCAAAGCGACGACTTTGAACGTGAACAACACGCATGGTGGAGATGATCTTTTTTTTAGACCTTGACGCCACCTAGAGGATGACAGCAGGAACACGTGGGCCTTGATCTCACGCATTTAGGCTTACGGAGAAGCCTATTTCTGATTTAGTCAGTAGATCTTAGTTAGATTTAGTTAGATAGACATTTTAGTTAGATTTAGTCAGATAGACATTAGAAGTTAATTACTGTCTTTTAGACCCTTGTTGGGTATTTTTTGGGAACGTGTTCCCAGTGCCATTTCATTTCTTATCACTCTTGTATGAGGGAGTGTATTTTTGGGAGCGTGTTCCTGTTTATTTAGATTTTAGGATTGTTTGAACTGCATGTTTGTTTGTTAGTTAGATTAGGTGTGTTTGCTATTATAAAAAATAAATAAATAAATAATCGAACTGCCTGCTAGAAGCTGCATATCTATAGGACGATCATCTAGGACTGAATGAGCAGCATCTAGTTTATTTTTATTGCACTGCATTCATTACTGCACGAAGAAAGCTGGAGTAAGCATTAATTATTTGTCATGCATATGCATTGAACCTAAATCTAAGACTACTAAATTGCTTGAATTAAATTATTTCGGTGGTCAGTTAAAAAAAAAAAAATTTGGGACTGTTAAGAGGTTGGACTTTGAAATCTGTGACTAAAAATTGTGTGCAAAAGGATCCTGTTTGTGGAATTTCAAAAAAATCAAAACACGATCGTATGCTTGCACACTTGAGACACCGTGCACCTCACACATAAGGTTACTAGATAATTTCTACCTCACCTCCTTTGCACCACAAGGGAAGTTAGTCGGAAATCAACAAGCCTATCCACCAAGTTACTTCGGTTCCTCGTGTGTGGGCTCGATTCGAGACTTCCATCCCTTACGAGTAGGTTATTGGCACCAGCGAAGGTTGGTCTAGGATGCGTAATTTTTGCAAAACTTCTTTGGCCACCAATTAAACATATAACTCTAAGACCTGCAATCTACTAAAAATAGATCCCATTGAAATTGCGTTTGCTTTGACAATAGAACTCTCTAGAAAGTTTTCTGCTTATATTCTGAATTTTGCTAAATCCTAAGAGAGTTAAAATTGTTTTGCTTAAAGAAATGGATTACTCTTACTCCTATCATTCAGATTATCAGAGTCAATACTTCCCATCTTTTAATCAGGATCCCATGCTCCGAGCGTATCCATCCTTTGATGGGTACATTGATAATTCATGGGATCATTCTCATTCTTACCCTGGGAGTACTTGCTTGATAACTCCCACTTTTGAGTAGAGCCTAGGAGTGGAATTTTCCAATCCTGAAATCCCTACTTCCATGCAAACACCCAACCGTCCCACCCTTCATGATTTTCGGTATCTAGGTTGGACCGATACCCCTAGGCAACCAGAGCCTGAAATTGACTATCCTCCCCAACCTGATAATAGTAGCCTCTCCTCTTTTATGATAGAAATGCAAAAACAACAAAAGGAAATAATGGAATCAATGGGAGAGATGTTGAGGAATAGTCAACAATTAAATGAAAAAATAAGACAACTTAGCTACACGGCTCCCAATAATCCTGATCCCTACCTATCTGATCTTGATCATGAAAATAATTCTGAGGTACTTAATGACAATAGGGATCCAATTTCATGTAGCGATCACTTAGACTCTCCCAATGAGACGCGGCCACTAGAGGACAACAATCGTAGTGATTATCCACCTGAACTATATTGGAGTCAAAAGCAAGGGAAGATTATTGTTCCTATCACTTCCCCTCTTGATTATTTGGTGGATTCCCATTCTACTCTTAGTGAGCCTACTCCTGACCCTCCACTTAGGGAATCAACACCTATCATTCAATATCTTGAGGATTCAAATGTACCTAACGAAGGTGACCCTAAGGGAATGGAGGATGATAAATTCTGGTCTCAGGGATATGAAGAGTCTAATTTAGAGGATGAGGATGGCCCAACAGAGGAACCTAGACTGAAAATTTGGAGTGAATCACAGGAGAATTATTTATCATTTGAGGATTTAGCTCCGGAGGATAGAAATAATATCATTAAATCTAGATTCCTACTTTCTTTTGAGAGTCATCCTCCATCAAAACAGGAGTTGATATTAGAGGAGGACAAACAAAATGAGAAGTCTATGGGAGACTCTAGGGGACAAAACACATCATTTGAGGATTTATACCCCGAGAACAATAACGAATTCAATGATATAGGCTTCCTCCAAAATATTAAGACTAATCCTCCATTAGAAATAATTGAAAAAACTGATCCAACTCCTAATGAATCACATATACACCCCGACAAATATTTGAGTGAACTAAACGAATTTGGGGATGAGCGGAATGACAATGATTCTGACATTTTCACCCTGCCATCAAAGAGTTCTAATTTGGAGTCTACCCTTGATTCAAATATGACTCCGATCATTAATACTAGGCAGGGTAACGTGAAGTTGTCTACAACTATTAGGGAGTGTACACAATCTGAATCATTGTTGGAATTGGACCTAACATCAACTAAGCCTTCATTGGACTTAATCATTACCTTCCAACACTACAAACAACCTTTATACTCCCTAACCGATGCTTGGCTCAGATCTCTGCTCATGTACATTCTTTCTGGAGAATATATCAGGCCAGTACATCCTAGGGTAGAATGGCGAGTTTGGATTGATGCTTGTACTTTTACTCTCACCATTCAAGGGTTTGAACTAATTATGTGTATATCTTTTAAAACCCATCCTGCTTTGGAGGATCCTTATTATCCTCCAATTATTCCGTTTCGAGAGGCCTCTTTTCATATTCCATTTCTTATTCCTAGACCTCCCAAGGTAGCCAACGAAATTTTCTATTTTCATATCTTCTTGCAAACATTTGGAATTACATTGCATCATCAGCTCGCCAACATCCGTAGTTACTTATTTTCTAGGCCTGCATTGTTACGCATATTGTTAGGGCCTAACCTTTTCTGTTTGGAACCAGACTTATAAGTTCCTTCTTAGTCTGGCTGCTGACAAAAAATGCAGCGCTTGTTGGGAGGTAACCCAGCAAACTGTGTCAGGTGATTTCTTTCCTTTCTCCTCCTATTTTAATTTTACAATGGGGACATTGTAGGATTTAGGCATGGGGGAGTGCATTTGCATTTTAGGTGCATTTAGGTTAGCATATAAAAAAAAAAAATTGAGCTGAATGGGTTAGTCCCTAGCAGAAAACCTTTGTCATTGGAGGTTTCTCTTCTCGAATTATTTCTTAAGTTTAGAATCCAGTACATTTATTTCACCTGCACGCAAACCTGGTAATGGATCCTTAAGGAAAACCAATGAGCATTTGTAAGTCTACTGAATCCTTGGACAGTTCATAGGGAGTCAGGCATACTATCTTCTAGTAAATCCACCTCATATTTGTGAGAAGAAGTAGAGAGATTACTGGTGTGCTAAGTCTAGTGCAAGGACTCTTAAGTTCTGGATAACTAGATGATGATACTTCAGAGTTAGACGCAGTTTTCACTCTCTGTTCTTGAGTGCAGATTTTGTGTGAATTCTTGAGAGTCATCAAATAAGGCAGATACACAGAGATTGTGCCGTAATAAAGCTACAACTATGGTGGATGGTTACGACCATCCTTCATAGAGTCCTCAGCTAAAGGAGGGTAATAGTGTCAAAGGTCAGAAATACGCCTGTCCTATCCATTCCTTCCCGGTGTCGAGAATAGGTACTTCCACCAAATAAGCCACATAAATTCCTTTTGACCATCATCATCCCTAATAATGCCTTGTAAATAAAAGTTTGTATCGTGTTGTGCTGATTGAAAAAGAAACAAAAATAAGAAGAAATAAAATAAAATAAAAAAAGAGAGAAAAGAAGAAAAAGAAGAAACAGAAAGAAGAAAAAGAAAAAATAGTTATATTAAAAAAAAAAAAGGGGTCCAAGTGTATGATGTAACACTATTTCTGAGGCCGCAAACACCTATCGCGTTCCACCAAATATTACCCATACCTAAATTTTCGTATTTCTGATCGCCTGAATATTGGTTGAGGACTCTAACTTAGTTGTAGAGTTGTTACGACTTTAATTGAAGTGTGGATGCCATGTGAGGCCACCAAATAGTGAGTACAATTTCTAAATCTGGCGAGATTAGTGATCTCAGCAAGAAAGAAAAGAGGGAGTACCCAGGAACATCAAGAGAGCACAGTTGTATAGCCTTGCTCAGAATTGACTTGTCTGATAGTCTAAAGATATAGAGTCTGCAGTACTAGACTATTTGTAGCACCAGATGAGTGTGTGCCACCAAATACAAATCCATTCAACTAGATATCTCCTACCTAAGTCAAACGCTGGGGTGAAATTATAGATTATCGTCTACTTTATTCCCGAGGGAAGCAGATGATGATACTTTAGAGTTAGGCGTAGTTTTCACTCTCTGTTCTTGAGTGCAGATTTTGTGTGAATTCTTGAGAGTCATCAAATAAGGCAGATACACAGAGATTGTGTCGTAATAAAGCTACAACTATGGTGGATGGTTACGACCGTCCTTCATAGAGTCCTCAGCTGAAGGAGGGTAATAGTGTCAAAGGTCAGAAATGCGCCTGTCCTATCCATTCCTTCCCGGTGCCGAGAATAGGTACTTCCACCAAATAAGCCACATAAATTCCTTTTGACCATCATCATCCCTAATAATGCCTTGTAAATAAAAGTTTGTATCGTGTTGTGCTGATTGAAAAAGAAACAAAAATAAGAAGAAATAAAATAAAATAAAAAAAGAGAGAAAAGAAGAAGAAAAAGAAGAAACAGAAAGAAGAAAAAGAAAAAATAGTTATATTAAAAAAAAAAAAAGGGGTCCAAGTGTATGATGTAACACTATTTCTGAGGCTGCAAACACCTATCGCGTTCCACCAAATATTACCCATACCTAAATTTTCGTATTTCTGATCGCCTGAATACTAGTTGAGGACTCTAACTTAGTTGTAGAGTTATTAGAACTTTAATTGAAGTGTGGATGCCATGTGAGGCCACCAAATAGTGAGTATAATTTCTAATTCTGGCGAGATTCGTGATCTCAGAAAGAAAGAAAAGAGGGAGTGCCCAGGAACATTAAGAGAGCACAGTTGTGTAGCCTCTCTCAGAGTTGACTTGTCTAACAGTCTAGAGAGCTAGAGTTTGTAGTACTAGACTATATGTAGCACCAATTGAGTGTGTGCCACCAAATACAAATCCATTCAATTTGATATCTCCTACCTAAGCCAAACGTCGGGGTCAAATTACAGATTATCGTCTGCTTTACCCCTGAAGGAAGTGGTTGCCTATCTCGACAGAAATTTTTGCCAAGGGTGATGTATGAACTCCTAATGCGAATCGGCTCTTTCACTTGCATCTGTTACCTAGGTTATCAGCACTTCACATTTATCTGGATTTCTAAAGTTTCGAAATAAGAAAAGAAGTCTTCTGCTTACTTCTATTATTCATTTTCGCTAGGGACTAGCAAATCTTAGGCATGGGGGTATTTGATGAGTCCATCAAAATGGACTAATATTAAGCCTAAGAATATTTAATCGTACAGTTTAGGTGTGTTAATAATGGCAATTAAGTTGTAGAATATTTGTACGCCTTATAATTTGAGTTTATAACATTCTATAACTTAATTATTTTGTCATTTTTATGTGCAGGTAATAAAATCCAGAAAGAACAAGGGTGGGGGGATAATTTCCCCAAACAGTCGATTGTTTCCCCCTCCACCTCCGGACATTAGGGTAATCTTCTCCAATGCTCGTCGGCCAAAAACAGAAAGGGATTTGCAAATCCCTAGATTGGCGCACGGAGGGAGAGAGAGGACTTAAAAAGAGAAGGGACGGCGTGCACAAAGGAATCTTTCCCCCTCGGGGGGAACTGCTTCACCGTGGAAAAGGCGAACCCTATGATCCAGCAGCGTGCACTGTGTCCTCTTCCCCCTTGCGGGGAAAAATCTTCACCAGCGCGCACGCCTCCGCCCGTGTGCCTCTTCCTACCACAAGCACCGCTCACCAACTGCCCGCTCCAGCCACCTGCAAATCATACGCCGCATCCTCTCTGCCCGTGTGCACCAGTGCACCCCTCCCTTCTAGCCGTCCTTGCAGCACGCCTCAACGTTGCGCACCCGCACCCGCAGGCGCTACATAGCACCATCACGCCACCCCTGCCCGCGTGCCTTCCTCCTGCCGCTCCAGCTCCCTACTGAAGGCGCGTCCCTGCGTTCCTCTCCGCCTACTCGCTACTGCAGGCAACCACCCCCACGCCACAGCGGGCGCTCGCACCCAAGCCCATGCCTCTCCTCCAGCGCACCCCACCGCCAGCTGCAGGCGCACTCCACCCTGTGTGCCTCCACGCCACCTGCAGGCACTCCCTGCCCGCACACCAACGTGCGCACGCGCCTGCTCGAACAACTGCAGCAGCAGCCGCCCTCCAGCAGACCGGCGTTCTTCTCCTCTGGCCACCTCCGGCCACCTCCGGCGACGTTGCTACCACCGTCGGAAAGCTCTCGACCTCGCCGTCCTCTTGAGCCCTGCATCGACCCCCGCGGTGCCCTCTCTCTCTCGCAAGGAAGAGAGAAAGAAAATGCTCTGTTGTTATCTTAATTAGAAATTACATTCAATGACATTGCCACCGATTTTGATTTTCTTTATTATTATTATATTATGGCAGAATTGCATTCAAGAAATCATAGTTCTTTCTAATTGCATGGTATTGATATTGACTAATTTAAAGATTGATTTTCGACTTGATTTAAGTACTAATTGTCTTTAGTACACATCACGTGAAAACTGCATTAATTCATCCTACCTTTATTGAGGATTTCTGTGAGGGAAAACTACAGTTACACCCTTAACTTTTTAGGTTATTGCAAATCTACTTTCCTTCACATTTTAAGTCCAATTTGAAATGGGATTTCCCACTATCTGAAATAACATTAAACAATTAAAGTGTTGATTGCATCATTGCCTCCCTGTGGACACGACCCGCTCTTCTGCGAGTGGTTATTTTTATTATTTTTGATTAGTTGATTTTCCACCACTTAAATACTATAACGCTAAGCGAAAAGTTGACCATCACCCGCATGCATGTAAGCACCGGCAAAGGTGCGCAGGCGTATGGGGATCTCACCCCTGGGGAATGTGGCGATAAGCCCTCCCATCGAATTTGTCTTATGCGTGGTTGCGATGTTTTCATTCCATGATGTGGGACAATGAAGCCCCTCTTCTTCGTGCATTACTACAACAGAGAGCTCCAATCAATTTAGGTCACTGCCAGCAATTGCATCAACAATTGAGGCTGCAGGCATGTTCCTGGAATGAGTCTGCAGCTCCTAGAAGTGGATGTGAGGGCAGATGTGAACATAGCATGATGGACGAAGTCAAAGGATATACGACGATGAGGAAGCTCCAGTGGTGACCTGAAACTCAAAATATGGGCCTTGAGCTCCAATTTGAATGGTCACGAGGATCACTAGAGTGCGTAGAGTGCATTGGTAGTGGCAACTTGGTGTGTGAGGGTGCAAGGTAACAGGACGATGGAGGTGAAGGTGACCGGGAGGTGGGTTGCGTCGAGGGATGTTTTAGTGGTCAAAGCTTCTAATTAGGAGAGGGGTTTTGGTCGGTGAGTGATGGGGAAGCTTTTGGTGGTGGAGGTGAAGCATTTGGATGTGTGTAGTGAGCATGCGGCTTCGCCGAAGGCATCACCGGCCATGGAGAAGACAAAGGGGGAGAGTGTGATATGTTGGTTGAATTTGTAAGAAAAGGAGCTAAGAAAGGTCTAGATAGGGAGAGGGAGTGGGTAGACCTAATTACGACCGACTTTGATTGGCTGACGTCGGAGGAGATGAAGTCTCTGGTGAGTTCTAGTGGCGACGATGAAGAGGAAGGCACTCCTACTTTGGCTGACATGGATTAGACGAAGGCGAGGAAGAGGAAGATGCTATCAATTTGATGGTTGAGAGGTTGCAGGAGGACGGAGGAGGGTGTCATTGAGCTTTAGTCGGAGGAGGTCAGGGATGGAGGGGAAGAGGATTTTTGCCCTCAAACCTAGCTGAAAAGTATGTTGGGAGTTCAGGCACTATTTATAGGTGAAGGTTTTGGGCTTCAATTGCTGATAAACCTCAAATTGGAGCAACCCCCTATCGAAATGAAGCAATGATTTCTTAGAGTTCGCCTGATCTGTATGGTGCGATTTGGGGTCCCTGAGATGATTCTAACACTAGGGGATCTTTTAAAGATTGCTTCCTCCAAATTTGGGAGGGTTAGTTGCAGATTCAAGGAGATTTCTACGTTTGAAGGTTGGCACTTTGAGTTCACACCTCTAATAACATCAGAGACCTAAGTGCAAAAATTATGAGAAAGTTAGGGGCCAAAACAGAAGAAACTTGAAACCTGAGGGGCAGATGGTGAGAAATAGAGATTTTAGGGACCGAATTGTAAACTAGGTCAAGATAGACTTTGATTGGGCCCAAATTTTGGTGTTAACCTAATTTGGTCCCAAGGAATCTAATGGTAAATGTTGATTTATGTTTTGACCACGTTTGACTGGGTAATTTGTGTAGAAGCCCAATATCTTAAAATATTATTTTATTAATTTTAGGAGGTTTAGATAAATTTTATCTTGACCAGAACCTCTTCAATTTAAGCTGGCTGATAATTAGGATTTTGTTACTGTTTTAGTTCTCAAAATGCATGAAAGCCTCTTTCAGTCAATGTGGTCCCACTTTTTGGTCTTAATGCTCAATTGACTTCTAACTATCATTTGGGTGATCCCATGGTTACTCTTCATTTGTGATGTGCAGTTAAAAGTACAGATTTAACCTTATTTTATTATTTAACCTTATTTTATTATTCTCTCCTTGAAGCAGTTCTGAGTGGAATTACTATCCTCAGCCGATTAATTAGGAGCATTTATCACTTGATTTCAACTTATTCAAGATAGTTGTTGACAATGATAGCATTACCATCTGGTGCTACTCTATACCTATCTTTCATATCTTTAGATGGAGCATCAAGGTGCAATTTTGCAGCATAAGTGTCCTGGATAGTGCTATACCCATACCGTTGGAGCAAGAGCCTAAGTTTGTTTGGAGTGTCCCTTTACACCGCATTGTGTTTTGGGGTGATGAGCTCCTAGGTGGTGTCTTGGACAATACTATCTTGATGTGCTGGCACTAGAGCCCCCTCGAGAATTGGTAACAGGAATGATGATCCTGACACATCTGTTATTGGATTAAGGTGGGAATAAGCAAGGGGGAGATAAAAAAAAAGCTTCAAAAACATGACATTATAAATGTTGGCATTCACAAGTACCAACATAAGGTTTTAAAAGTTATTCTAGTTGTGAGTCAGATTCAAGAGCCAAGGAAATCCAAACAGCAAAATGATTTTGGGTTAGTTGAATTATCAAGGAGTTAACTTGTGAATTTGTAAAGGATACATGATAAACGCTGGTTTATCATCATTCTTATGCATTAAAACAAACCTAGATCTTAGGATTTTGCTCCACAAATGGGTTTTTAGGTTGCATTTAGGCATTAATTAGGTAAGGAATGCATTGCATTCTTTGTTGTGTTTTTCATATGTTTTTGTGAGTGTTAGGGATAAGCAGATTGCCAAATCCTTGGAACCCTATCACTTAGGAAGGCAACTAAGGAAGGAGAAGCTCAAACCAGCTAGAACTCAGCTTGATCAAGCTCACCATAGCTGGAATCCAGCTCACTTGAACTAGGGTTACCTCATCCTAGCTCCATTATACTCATCTCAGCTGAATAACAGCTCAGGAGAGCTCATCTTAGCTCACCCTAGCTCAGGTCAGCTTAGATCCAGCTCAACTTAGCTGAGTTTAGCTCATCTCAGCTCCCATTAGTTTAAAGGGAGCTCTAGCTAGCTCAACTGAGTTGACTTGAGTTCACCACAGCTCAAGACCAACTTGATCCAGCTCCACTCAACTCCAGCCAGCTGAAGATGACCTCATTTCAGCTCAACAAGCTGAAGTCCAGCACCCAGGGACTTAGCTTAGCTCAACTCCTTAGCTGCCTCAACCAGCTTGATCCTCCCCGAGAGCACCAGACCCAGCTCACCTCAACTCCTTGTGGTAGAAGCAAGCTTACTTTAGCTTGGCTTAGCAGCTGGCAAAGAACTAGCAAGCTAAGCCAGCTAAAGTAGCTCCATGTCATCCTCTTCAGCAGCTGCCAACTCTAGTTCAGCTCCAAACTTCTTCTGTCCAGCTCCTCTCCTCAAACCCTAGCTCCCACTGCCTACTCCTCTACTCCATTACTAGCTAAGCTAGCTTAGCTTAGCTTAGATTAGCTAGGTTCCAACTCCTTGCCTTTTACCACCCTAAAACTCTACCTAACTAGCTCCACCAACAAAGCCCCACCTAAGCTCACCTAATCAATCTCCATCCACTCCAAGTTGGTGCCAACACCATCACCACCTTTCACCCCTCAACCACGACCAAAGGGCAATGAGAAGTTGGTGCCAAAACCACCCTAACTACCCCCTTTTTTGGCACCAACTTTTCCCTCCAAAAATGTCCTAATCTCCACCCAACACCTAAGCCTGAAGCCCATCTCCACCTTCCATTTTCCCTCCAAATTCCCCCCCTTCTAGAACACCATTTTGGCACCAAAATGGAGGCACCCCCTCCACCATGGAAGTCCACCATAGGGTGCCTCCATGTCCTTAACTACCCCCCTCCACATCTCTTTGAATGGCACCAAAAATCCATGACCATAGATCCCATAACCACCAGTCCAAACTCCATCTTAGCCATCCATTCCAAGAGAAACCTATAACCCCCATCGTACTCTAGAAAAAGACCCATAACCACCACCATCTTCCCCATCCTCCCTTTAGTATAATTCCACCCTACAACTACCATACCCACGGCAAAGGAATAGGAGAAGAAGATTAAGGGGGCATCCTACCTACCGCCTTGGTGCCTTCTTCCCCTTTTTCTTCTCCCTTGTGCCTCGTCAAGGAGGAGGAGCACTCCCCCACTAGGAGGATGGCTAGGCAAGGAGGAGCAAAGGTGGTGCACACCCACCCTTGAAGGAGATCATTGAAGGTTGTAGCTTCCACCTTGGAGGACATCATTTGGAGAAGCATCTCAAGGAAGGAGAGGAAGGAGCTGTCTTTTCATGTCAAGGAGCTACTTGGCTTGGAGCAAGAAGCCCTCTTCTTCACCATATTATCTAGAGGATTTGTGTTTTATTTTTCTTGTATTTTCAAGTAGAGTAGAAGCATCCCTCTATAGGTTTTGTGTAGACAATTTTCATTAAATCAAGTTGACTTCTCTTAACTTTTGTTGCATAATTTTTTTACAAGTTTTGGCCAGCATTTGTTTCACTCCCTTTCCCTAATTACTCTAGGCCTCCATGTGAATAGGGTGTGCTTGGCGAGAGGCTCTTCCTGTCACCTTAGGGTTAGCTTTCTTAAAATAGGTATTAGTTGTTTTCCCACTATCAGCAAAACTAGCGTGCTCCTATTATTTCAAAACCTATAAAAATCACATATATATAAAACATGAAAAATAAAGTTGAGTTTGATTTCCAAGCAAGAGATGTAATTTTGTAAACATTTGGCCTCCTTGGAAGACCGTAGATATTCTCCTATCTATGTTATAAATTTTAAAAGTGTATGTGATTTTGCATGTTACAATGACTCTAAAAACCCTAATTACAAATCATGCAAAATTCCACATCACTTTTTGGCAACGTTGTTGGGGAGGCACGACTTTGTTTTTATCACTTTTCTCTTTCTTGAAGTGGATCTCATCCCGTTCTATTTTCTTCTATCTCGTGTGTGCAAGAACTACAGGAAGCAAGCAGGAATTTTGGAAAGAAGAACTCAAATCCCTTATCTTCTAGTTGATCCAGGTTGGTTCCCTTTATCTTGTCACATAAAGCATTAAAAGACTTCCAAATATATTAAACTTGGCTTTCAGGACCTTAAACAACTTAATTAAGTGGAGTGGTGCAATTTAAAACTCATTATTTGCTTGTTTGCCCCATTAAACACCACTCCATTTCAAGTTTTGGTGTTCTATTTTTCGGGTCCAGACTTCTGTCCAGACTTGAAAAATCACTTCCGAATACCACAAATCTCCTAAAATCTTGAAATTTCACACAATGATTTTAAGTCAAGTTGGGAACATTTGTTACAAATTTCAGACAAATTAGGTTTGTATTTAATTTTTAAAAATTCGTGGACTATAGAGGGGTCACAACCACTAATATTCCTATTTTGCTACTATCCATGAATGTTTAGAATTTTTATACTCATCCAATTTTTGTGAGATTTAGCTTTCTAGAATTCTTGTGAAATTCTACACATCACATAAAATCATCAAAATTTTTTGAGTCCACTGGTGGTACTGAAAAGTCTGAAATATCCACAGGTATCAATTCTAGACTTTTACACTAGTACAAAGAAAAATTCTTTAAAAATATGAAAAACATTCCTAAAATCATATAAAAATATTTTCTGGAATCCTTGTTTGATTTTCCATAAAGTAATGGTGTTGCTTGATCTATTTGGACCACTACTTATTACAAAAAGCCAAAAGAAGATCCACTAGTAGTTAAATTTCTATCATAGGATCAATTGGATTAGGATTTCTTTTTCATTTTTAGAGACAAGCAACTAAAAGGAAATTGATCTCAACCCATGCAACTTGATTTCTTTTTAATTTTGAATCTTAAAAACTTGTTTGAACTCTTAAGAAGGAAACCCTAAACACACTAACTTAAATCCAATTTTAAAAGATAGAAATACTTAAATTTGTGTGACAATTTGCTTGAAATTGGAACCACTTTCTAATTCCTACATACACAATAAAAATTGAAATAATAGGTCAACAACCCAATCAACGCTCTCCACATTCCGTGTGCACTTTAGTATCCTAGACCAAATTAAAATCTATAGGAACTTGACCCCTAAGGTTGCATCAACTTAGGCTTGCTATCTAGGTCTTATGTTTTCTTTAGTTAATATCAATTCTGTCATCTATATCTGGCGTTCAGGCTGAGGGGTTGTGTCGAACGACCAGGTGTAGGTTTGTACAAGCACCTAGGGATTTTCCTGGGAAACGCTTGGGCCTAAACCTCCCCTTAAATAACTTGGCTAGATTTGTTTGCAGAACGGGTATTCACTATTGATTACTTATTTCCTAGGTAGACCAAGTCTTAGGTTATGTTTAGGGAGTCACATTTAAGTTAGGTCTAAAATTTTGATTATTTGTTTGTACACTTTCTCTCATCTCCATCTCTTCTCCACCCCTCTCGTTTCCTCCATTTTGCTCGAGTAACGATCCAAAAATCCACACTTGGAGGGACCACTTGATTTTTGTCTTCCCAAAAAGACTTTTCTTGCATTTTCCCTCTTCTTTAAAAATGGAAAATCAAGATTGCTCCTCTAACCTACATTCTAATTATTCCTTCCCCAATCTTTCCACTTAGGAGCTTCTTGATCAGGCCCTCCCTCCTAATATCTGCTCAATTATGGCTCAGCTACATGTTCTACAACAACAGTTGGATAAGGATTTAATAAACCTAGCCAACCAAGGGAGTCCAGCCACACCTACCCAAGCTCCACATATTCCACATCTCACCCCTTCTCACAACCCAAAGAGAAAAAATTTGCATACGACCCGTGTTGAGTATAATCATTATTCTGAGGCTTTCTATGGTTCAACAGGAAATTATACTTTTCCAAATCATTGCCCCACTCAAAATGTCTCCACCTTCCAAGAGCAATTGCAAAATTTCTCTAATTAGAGGAATTATCCGACTCACACCTGGACCAATCGAGTTCCTCACCAACAACAAAACCCATTTGGAGGGTATGGTTCAAATCAAACTTATCAATCTAGGCCATCTCAAGAAGACATCAATGCCTAAATGATGAAAACCTTGCAAGAGATGCAAAGAAAAACAACGAAAATAACCTATGCTATTAGTAATCTCAATGATCAATTTGGGGTCATTTCAAACCAAAGACCTACAAGACACTCACCATCCCAGCCCACACCAAACTTTGTCAATCATCGGAACCAACATCCAGGTGGACACCAACATCAGAACCACACTAATCAGCTTCCTATTAACCCAATATCTCAGCACCAACCTAGTTTCTATCAACAACAGGCCCGTTGACCTCCTCCCACTGATAACGAAACTGCATATGTAGATACATTGAGGAGTTCGAACACCACCACTGATTTAGGGAATTCAAGTCAAATTGATGAAACCCACTCTCAGCCTTTGCAAATCAACTCTCCTAACCCCACTTAGGAAGAAGAGAAAGAAATACCAAAAGCACTTGATTCAAATCCTTTTTCTTACTCTCAAACACTGCCATCAAATCTTTTTTATCAGAAATTAGATCCCACTGACCAAGATCTTTTGGACTTATTTGGGCAAGTCGAGAAGAATATCTCTCTCCTAGATGCCACCCCTGCATTTGCTAAAATTTTTTAAAAAAAGTTCACTCCACCAGGGGAGGCTCAGAATCTAGGAAGGGTGGTACTTTCTAGGACAGCAAGCTCAGTTGTTCAGAGCAAGCTGCCTCTCACAAAAAAGGACTTGGGCACATCTCTCACCTCAGTTGTCATAAATGACACCATTTTTTTTCGCACTGCTTGATAAGATAATTTTCGCTTTCGAATATTGTTATTAAGATGACTTGTCATTGTAGGATCGAAGTGGTGGAAAATCGCTTAACAAAACAATTACAATTAAAATTAAACCACTCACAGGAGAGCGGGTCATGTCCACAGGGAGACATTGACTTATTTAAACTCGCAATTAGGTCGAAATCAAGTTCGCTGAACTATCCGTCAGATCAAATAATGCCTGTGTAGCTCTGAAAATAAAACTTAAATTTATGGAGAAGTAAAGGGGTGTTAATGTAATTTTTACAGCAAAAATTTACCCACGTGCAAGGGTATGCCATGTACTATTCACTTGCATGCATACTAAAATGTAATTCAAAATTAAATTCAATGCACATAGAGATGAATAATAAGGTTTAACAATTCTCTAGAAGCATGAGCATGAAGGAATAAATTCACCACAATAAAATAATGATAAATCAAAATTCATTTTTGTGGCAATGGAATGAAATGTAAATATTAATTCCACCATAAATAGAGGATTCTACTTCTCACCTCGTCACGCATGGGAGAGAGGTTCGTTCAAGGAACTCTTCTGGGCGTAGGTTGGCCGAAGTGAGGGCTTCGTAACGGTGGCGACGGTAAGTTGGGAGACGGTTGGAGTCGGCCGGATGGGGAAGAGAAGTAGCGGCGGTGGAGGTTGCTGCTATTGGCCGCACGTGTTGAAGGCACGAGGAGGGGCAATGTGCGGGCACTGCAGGCATTGCAGGCACGAGGAGGTGTGGGCGCATGGAGGGGAAGGCACGTGGTGGGGTGCTGGCACGTGCATGATTGCTACTGTGGAGGTGCAGGCGCACGGGCATGCAGGCTGGAGGTGAAGGCGCGCGGTGGTAAAGGCACGGGGGCTGCAGGTGCGCGCGGTGGGGTGCTGTTTAGGTTAAGGCGAGGTTGCAGCTCTTTGTGCTGCAACGGGTGTGGCGAGGTTTTTGGGTTCTTTTTGGTGGAGTGGAGGAAAAATAGAGAATGAGGAAGAAGATGGAGGTGGATGCTGTTGATGGTTGATGACGGTGGTAACAAGTCGTGCATTAGTAGATGAACTCACAGTAGGTGAGCTTTAAGGAGCTCGTGCACGATGGTGGTCAAGTCCATCCTGTTGGCGCTGCAGTTGTCACCCTGCCGGCCCACAGTATGACATAGCTTGGCCGTGGAGGCCCACGGTGGTGGAATGGGTGGTGGCCTCCCTTGAACGGCATCCCTTCCTACTCTTTTGTACCCACAGCTACAAAGATTTGAAATTCAAAATCCATCGTAGAATCAATGCTGATGCACAGAAGGAGGAGGCGAAGATGGAGGAGTTACCTACAAAGGAGAAGAAGAAAAAAAGAATAAAATAGTGTATGTAATGCACCTAATTAATTAACTAATTAAATGTATGCAACCCTAGGTTAGTTCTAAATGCATGAATTATGCAGTTAAGCTAAAAGTATGAATTAATTTATTTACATCCTAATGTATTCCATCTAAATGTTAAAATTATCTTAATATCTAGACACTTAAATACTTAAGTAGCCCACAAATATAGGCTAATCAAATACCCCCATGCCTAGTTTTTGCTAGTCCCTAGTAAATCCAAGCAAAACCTAGCACTCCAAGTAGACTAACCAACCCAAACGGTCTTCCTTTAGAAACAAGTTAAGTTTAGACTTTAGACCTAAAGTTCCTAAGTAGTTACGAAGTTACAGATTAGGTCAGCTAAAGATGAGTTGCAGGCACACGTTTTCCTGATTTCTGACTCTACCCTAAGGTTTGTTGATCCCTGAGATTAAAGCATCCGTGCATGTGCATTGGTCTGAGTTATTTGATGTTGGTATGACTACCTACCTAGAAAAATAAAAGGATTATATATATATATATATACTTTGATTCCTCTAAGTCTAACCTCAGATCAGCTATCAACACGGTCTGTGTTGGATTCATTGTCCCCATCACCTAGCTCGAAGGGTGCTTGGCTTTCGATGTTTCGAGATAGCACCACCCATAGCGACCCCAAGAACTCCTGGCAATCGACACTTCGAGATAGTATCGCCTATGGATTTTTTAAGCGAATTCAGGCCTGTGGCAATTGGCACTTCGAGATAGGGCTGCCCATGGTACCTGAACCGCACAATGCGCTTACATGCCCCCAGTAGGATGGATATCTTAAGAGACAAGCGCCGAGGTGGTAATATGTTATCATCGCATCCTCAAGGTGAGTATATAGTCCACCTCTCCTGCGGCACGAACTCTTCCAATCAAATTGTGTTTTCAAGCCTCTCCTAAGTCAAAAGTACGAGAACCAAATTTCTTTTAAGCAAGGAATTAAGGTGATCACTTACACAAGACCAAGTGTGTGAAATTTGGATGCTCGGGTTACAAGGACCTGTAAACCAAAAGGTAGAATAAGACTCCAGGTACTACCCCACCTTTTAACTCAATCCTTAGCTTTCCTTCCTCATCCTCTTGAGGAATGGTCCGTAGCTTAACTCCTACTTAAGTTTTTAAGTCCACAAAGGACCCTAAAGGTCTAAAGCTAGTAGCTCATTTATCTTCTAAAGTTTGACCGTAGAATCAAATTAGTCTAACCTAAAGTTCTGATCTTATGCCTAGGAATGTAGGGCTAACCAATTAAGCTCAATAATACAAAATGTTGTTTTTTTAATGCAAATGTATGCAATGCAGAATGCTTTAACTAAATGCATGAATGCACTATGTATAGATGCTATGTATATCCCTAAGTACACCCCCCCATGCTTAAAATCTGCAATGTCCCCATTGCATAGAAGGATATTACTTGGGGCAGCCGAGTAGCCAAAGAACCCGCAAATCAGGTTCAAGGATTGTAGAAATAGGCCCTAAAAATGATCAACATAATGCTGGCCTAGAAAACAGGTAACCTAGGATGTTGGCGAGCTGATGATGAATCCCAATAGCAAATGCTCGCCCAACTAAGATGGGAATGAAATCTTCCTAGGTCACTAGAGGAGGTTTTAAAGGATAAACTGGCATAACAACCTCCAAAGGGGTAGGGGGAGGATGACAAGGATCCTCCAAAAGGAATGGGGAAGGAATGGTGTAGAGATAAACCCCCAGGGCAATGGACTGACTAAAGAAATCATCAATCCATACTTGATACTCCATTACAGGAAATATTGGTTTGTTAAGCCCCCTGGTCAGACCAAAAGTGACCATATCTCTAAGCCAAGGATCGTCTAGGGTGTCCAAGTTTCGAGGTTGCAGGATGGCCATAAGATCTAGGTTGGATTTAATTAGCTCGATGTCCATCCCTAACAATCTTTCCAAATCCTCAATTGCATCCCTAGCATTCCTTGCACTATCACAGGTATCTTCCTACACTTCATCAGGAGTGAAAATTTCACCTTTAGACATAAGCGAATCAGAGGGTGACTTCGAATCAAATAAAGGTAGGTTGGAAGCAACAAATCTGGGGATTATCCTATCCATGTCATCCTCGGGTTCTTGTTCTTTACTCAAATCTTCCCTGGAGTCTATATATGAATCCACATAAATCTTAGAAGTTGCTTCCAAATTTTCCATCATTTCATCATGAGAAGAAATGTCATCAATGTGTGTGCTAAGAAAACCTACTTTGGTCAAATTTGTGACATCCTCAGGGGCTAACTTATCAAATAAGACAAAATCGCCCTCAGTGTCACTCCAAATCTTGAATATAGGTCCCTCATATAATTTATCCTTCTCCTCATCATATGATTCATCATATACCCAAGGTCTAGAATCATCTAAAATCTCTGTAGATCCCCTAGGGTACTCTATCTAAGGTAAATGGTTCACACTGGTAACATCGGACTCCTCAGATAGGTCAATTTCTTCAGGGTTAGGTTCCCTAAGCGTGGGTTTGAGTTCCATCTAGTGATCAGAAGGGAGGGCAGGATTAACAACTTGACTTCATCCCACTTCATCAAATGTCACGAAAATACTATCATCTGGGTCGAGGTCATCCAATGGTACCATCATTCCCTTCTTTAGACTGTAATATAATTCAGATGGATACTGAACCTTATCATTATCTTCCTCAGGTTGCCACCTTTCTTCATCCAATGCATAGCTACTTTCATATGTATCTTCCTCCTACTTAAGGCGTGGATCTCTCAAGGAAGTGTCATCTAACGAGGAGTTTTCAAAATCAATCCTCGAAAAGTAGCTATTCTCCCTTACATAATCCCTAAAATTTCCCTCCAACTTAAAGTGTAGCTCTCCCACGGGAGATGCATCTATTGTAGAGGGGTGTACGTCATCCTCAATGGGGTAGATTGGGTGGCTAATTTCATCTCTTTCTTGTTGGCCTACTCTCGAAGATTCTCCTAACAATTCAATCATTTCGTCTTGCATTTTTTGTATTTCCATCTTCAAGGAGGAGAGGTCATTTCTATTAGGAGAGAAGTCAAGCTCAGGCTTATAGTACCTAGGAGTGTTTGTCCAACCATTATAACTATTCAGGGAGGGTGGGTTGGGTATTTCTATGGTGTGTGGGATATTGGGCAAAGCAAATCCCGCTCCTAGGTTCTACTCACTGATTTGGGGCTTAACCAGGCCAATACTCCTATAATAGGAGTAAAATGGATCCCAATGATTGTCATTATGTCCATCAAAGGATAGACCATCTCGGTGTATGGGATTGAAGAGTGCAGAGTGGGGGTAAAAGTGTGGGCAAGATGTGAAAGGATGAAAATCAATGTGGTCCATTCTAACTCACACCTCAATCAGAATTCCCCAAGCAAAACACCACTCAAAAAGGACTTTTTAGGTCTTTCCCAAGTTAGGCTTTTGATTTTAAGTCAGATTGTAGGTGACAATACAATTTGTTCAATCAATTTACATGCTTATTGTCAACCTATGAATTGCCTAAGAAGACCTAACTGGGACTTAGGTGATCCTCCCTAAAGCCCAAAAAGTTTAGTTACCACCAAACACAATAAAGAAGGATGCACATAGGGTTAAACCCTTCCTTTAAAGCGTTGCTTTCGCGGTGCCTCTTAACTACCCTCAATCTGCAAGGTTTGGAGGCAACTTCACCTCATAACTAAAGTTTGGGTCACTTCAGACCTCAGTAATAGGAGGCTCCAGTCCTAGCAGTTCCAAACCTAAGGAGTGTCTAAAAGCATGCCGTGGTGTAGGAGATATAAGTGTGCATACATCCCAAAAGATTTTGAATTTTGAATCGCACACCAAGTTTGAAAATCAAATCCTTGGTTTTTAAATGTCCCTCCTTTAATTAGTCCTTTTTCCAGAAAATATGTGATCACTTGTTAGATCTATTCAATATAGATTAGGTGATCTTGAAATTAATCAAAATACATTTGCATGACAGTTAGAAATGCAAAGTTGGAAGTGCATACCTGATTCCATCATTCTTCATGCAATATGCAAGACAGGAAATTAGATCTAGATGCTACTCATTCAATCCTAAATGATACGACCTAGGGGCAGGCAGCTTCTAGCAGGTAGCTCATGTTTTTGTTTTTCTTTTATGCACAATCAAGAAAAATAAAATCAATTCACAAAAGAAAACCTAGATCTAAAGAAAAAGGGAACAGGCTCCCAAAAATTACCCAACACGGGCCTAATACAAAATCAGGGAACAAACCCCTCAACTGTACCCCAGAATAGGGGATTTCCGAATGAATGTACAAAAATAAAGGGAATAAAGAAAAAAAAATTTATATATAGCCAAATGGATGAAGATGTGGTCCTCTAGATATCATCTCCAGCAATGGAAACAAGGTCCACCAAGGCATTGTTGAGGCGGGTGTGATGCTCCTTCTCCTAGTGTTGCAACTCCACCAACGATGTCAAGGATCACCTGATCTTTGAGGCTAGTGTGACAAGATATCTCCAAATACGTGTACCTCGCACCAAATAGAAAATCGAATTTAAATATGCCTCAAATAAAATTTGAACAAATAATTAAATAAATGTGAGTCTAATAGGCCCGTTGCCTCCCCGGCAACGGCGGCATTTGATAAGATGGTTTTCACTTTCGAATAATGTTATTAAGATGACTTGTCATTGTAGGATCGAAGTGGTGGAAAATTGCTTAGCAAAATAATTAAAAATAAAGTTAAACCACTCACAGGAGAGCAGGTCGTGTCCACAGGGAGGCAATGACTTATTTAAACTCGCAATTAGGTCAAAATCAAGTTCGCTGAACTTTTCGTCAGATCAAACATTGCCTGTGTAGCTTTAAAAGTAAACCCTAAATTTATGGAGAAGTCAAGGAGTGTTAATGTAATTTTTACATCATAAAATTATCCATGTGCAAGGGTATGCCATGTACTATTCACATGAATGCATACTAAAATGTAATTCAAAATTAAATTCAATGCACATAGAGATGAATAATAAGGTTTAACAATTCTCTAGAAGCATGAGCATGAAGGCATAAATTCACCACAATAAAATAATGATAAATCAAAATTCATTTTTGTGGCAATGGCATGAAATGTAAATATTAATTCCACATAAACAGAGGATTCTACCTCTCTCCTCCTCGCGCATGGGGGAGAGTTTCGTTCAAGGAACTCTTCTAAGCGTAGGTTAGCTGGAGTAAGGGCTTCGCAACAGTGGTGGCGACAAGTTGAGAGATGGCTGGAGTCGGTCGGACGGGGAAGAGAAGCGGCGGTGGTGGAGGTTGTTGCTGCTGGCCGCGCGTGTTGTAGGCACAAGGAGGGGCGGCATGCTAGCACTGCAGGAACGAGGAGGGGAAGGCGCGTAGTGGGGTGCTGGCGCGAGCACGCTTGCTATGGTGGTGGTGCAGGTGCACAGGCATACAGGCTGGAGGTGAAGGCGTGTGGTGGTGAAGGCACGGGGGCTGCAGGTGCGCTCAATGGGGTGTTGGCTGGGCTGAGGTGTGGGAAGGCGAGGTTGTAGCTCTTTGTGTTGCAATGGGTGTGGCGAGGTTTTTGGGTTCTTTACGATGGAGTGGAGGAGAAACAGAGAATGGGGAAGAAGATGGAGGTGGATGCTGGTGATGGTTGATGACGGTGGTAACAAGTCATGCATCAGTAGATGCACTCATAGTAGGCGAGCTTCAAGGAGCTCATGCATGGTGGTGGTCAAGTCCATCCTCTTGGCACGGCAGTCTATCACCCCGTTGGCCCACAGTATGAAGGAGCTTGGCCGTGGAGGCCCACGGTGGAGGAATGCTGCACGGTGGTGGAATGGGTGGTGGCCTCCCTTGAATGGCAGCCCTTCCTCCTCTTTTGTAGCACAGCTACAAAGATTTGAAATTCAAAAGCCACCATAGAATCAATGCTGATGCACAGGAGGAGGAGGCGGAGATGGAGGAGCTACCTGCAATGGAGAAGAAGAAAAAAAGAATAAAATAATTAGGATTATTTATACATAATTCCTTAACTTCTATGTTAATTAAAATAGTGTATGTAATGCACCTAATTAATTAGCTAATTAAATGTATGCAACCCTAGGTTAATTCTAAATGCATGAATTATGCACTTAAGCTAAAAATATGAAATAATTTATTTACATCCTAATGTATGCTATCTAAATGTTAAAATTAACTTAATGTCTAGACATTTAAATACTCAAATAGCCCATAAATATGGCTAATCACCGCTCTCAACTTAGGTACCTCCATTAATATCATTCCCTCGGTCTTATTTGAGGAATCTCAATTCAGTGATTTTAAACCTGTTAAGGTTCAATTTCAATTGGGAGATCGATCTACCTTTCAACCGTGGGGAATCATGGAGGATAAAATTGTCAATGTTCGGAATTGTCTAAATCCGGTAAATTTTCTGGTCCTTGACATAGAGGTACCTGCAGCTCTCACTAATATCATTCTTGGAAGACCCCTTTTGATTACCACAACAGCTAATATCAACTCTCATTCTGGGAAAATGAATATAAGTTGTGGTAACCATATTTTATCATTAGATTTATTTCAAGCTTCCAAGAGGTCCATTAATCATAAAATTTTTGAGGACACTAATAATACAGTAGAAGCGATTTGTGAGAAATCTTTGTTGATCAAATCCTACTCAGCTTTGACCACCATGGATCTGGATTTTATTGATTCCTATTCTAAGGATGATTTTGTGGTCCGAGACTTTTCAAATCAACTAGGGTTTGACTTTTACTCTTTCAATCTTCCTGATTTTTCACCAAAAACATCTACACTAACTTCACCCACCCTACATCTCACTGACTCCTTTTCCCCTCCCTTTCCATTGGACCTACCACCTAACCAACTAGAGTCTGCCATTTTACATGCACTTAAATCATGGCCAGATCTGAGTCATTCTTCCATTTTTCCATGTCATTTTGATCCCAATTTCTTTACCATTCATCTTTTCTGGGATCTTGGGGAAAATGCATTTCTTGAGGACATTCAAGTGTCAAATTATTTACATGATTGTCCATCTTCCGTGCATACCTTCACGCCCGGCTGAATGGCGTAAAAGATAGCACTGGATGGGAGGTAACCCATCATTTTTCTTGCTTTCCTTTTTCCTTTCTTTTTCCAGGTTTTGGCCATCCTAAACCCGACTACCCTTCACTAAGGTGATCCCTTTTCCCTCCTAATGCATGAAGATATTGCATATCATAAACACGGTGGGGTGTTTTTTAAATTTTGACGATCGATTTAGAACCTAAAAACCTAAAAACATGCATTTTTCTTTTGTCATTTTGTTTTTCTGTTGGCATACCCAAAAAAATAAAAATATTGAAAACTTTTTGAGGAAAATTTTGAAATCGGGACTAAGGTTGATAACTCACTTTTGGTATAATGGGATTTTATCTTTAGCAAACTATGGATGAGGATACGGATATGATCATTAGAATTTCAGGGTCATTCTTTAGACTAGATCAGATATCCTTCTCCAAAATTCCACCTGAACACATGATAGTTCAGGTGATTTGATCCTTTTTTGTAATATGAAAAGTATCTGGCTCAGTTTCTGGTTCAAAAACTTGCATTTCTTGTGGAACTTCTTGTGTCAAATTTCACATACAAGCCAACACCGAAAAATCACTAAAAATTAGAAAAACCCCTTGTTTGGACTTAGTAAAAGTCTGAAGCGGATCATTGGTTTGAGTTCTCACCATTGAGAAGTAGGAAAATACCTTCTTTGAGGATGCGATGTCAACATGTTACCGCCTCGACGCTGCTCCATATCTATATTTCATATCTTTAGATGGAGCATTAAAGCGCATTTTTGTAGCTCAAGTGTCTTGGACGGTGCTCTACCTATAGTGTCGGAGCAAGAGCTCGAGTTTGCTTGGAGTGCCCCTTTACACCGCATTATGTTTTGGGGTTGTGAGCTCCTGGGTGGTGTCATGGACAATGCTATCTTGAAGTACTGGTACCAGAGCCCTCTCTATGATTGGTAACGGGAATGATGATCCTGACATATCTATTTTAAGGCTAAGCTAAAAATAAGCTTGGGGGAGAGAAGAAAAAAAAAATTTATAAATGTTGATTTTTCACAAGAATAGACAAGGTTTTAAAGGTTATTGCAAATTGCGAATCAGATTCAAGAGTTAGAAAAATCCTAAAAATAGAAATTTCAACTCATCTGAATTAACAAGAGGTTAATCTGTGAATTTTCTGGAGGATATATTGATCCCATTTTTGTTTAATTTTTGGATCCAAAAACAAATCCTGATGTTTCTCTTAACAAATCTCGTACCTCCTATGTTTAGACCAACCAAGGTCCCGTAATCTTTTTCTCCTCAAAAGTCAAAAAAATTAGATTTCCCCAAAATTCCATTTTATATTTTTGTAGACTAGTAAAAGATAAGCATGGGGGTGTGATAAATACCATTTTATCATCATTCTTATACATTAAGATAAACTTAGCTCTTAAGATTTTGCTCTGAAAATGGGTTTTTGCATTGCATTTAGGCATTAAATAGGTAAGGCATGCATTGCATTTTTTGTTGTATTTTTGTTATGTTTTTGTGAGTGTTACTGATAAGTAGATTGCAAGATCCATAGAACCCTAGCACTTAGGAAGGCAATTGGTGAAGGAGAAGCTCAAACCAGCTGGAACACAGCAAGATCCAGCTCACCGTAGCTGGAATCCAGCTCACCTGAACTAGGGTTAGCTCATCCTAGCTCCATTCAGCTCATCTCAGCTGAATGGCAGCTTAAGAGAGCTCATCTTAGCTCACCCTAGCTCAGGTCAGCTCAGATCAAACTCAACTTAGCTGAGTCTAGCTCATCTCAGCTCCCATTAGTTCACAGGGAGCTCTAGCTAGCTCAGCTGAGTTTACTGGAGTTCACCTCAGGTCAGGACCAGCTTGATCTAGCTCAACTCAACTCCATCCAGTTGTGGATGACTTCATTTCAGCTTATGAAGCTCAAGTCTAGCTCCTAAGGACTTAGCTTTGCTCAACTCAGTTGAGCTAAGCTACCTTAGCTACCTCAACCAGCTTGATCCTCCCTGGGAGCACCAGACCCAGCTCACCTCAACTGCTTGTGGCTGAAGCCAACTTACTTTAGCTTGGCTTAGCAGCTAGCAAAGGACTAGTAAGCTAAGCTAACTAAAGTAGCTCCATGCCATCCCCTTCAGCAGATGCCAACTCCTATTCAGCTCCAAACTTCTTCTGTCCAGCTCCTCTCCTCAAACTCTAGCTCCCATTGCCTACTCCTGTACTCCATTACTAGCTAAGCTAGCTTAGCTCAGCTTAGCGAGGTTCCAACTCTCTTGACATTTACCACCCTAAAACTTTACCTAACTACCTCCACCAACGAAGCCCTACCTATGATCACCTAAGCTACCTCCATCAACTCCAAGTTGGCGCCACCACCATCACCACCTTTCACCCCTCAACCACCACCAAAGCTCACCAAGAAGTTGGTGCCAAAACCACCCTAACTACCCCCTTTTTTGGCACCAACTTTTCCCTCCAAAAATGTCCTAATCTCCACCCTACACCTAAGCCTAAAGCCCATCTCCACCTTTCATTTTCCCTCCAAAATTCCCCCCCTTCTAGAGCACCATTTTCATGCCAAAACGGAGACACCACCTCCACCATGGACATCCACTATAGGGTGCCTCCATGTCCTTAACTAACCCCATCTACATCTCTTTGAATGGTGCCAAGAAGCCATGACCATAGATCCCATAATCACCACTCCAAACTCCATCTTAGCCATCCATTCCAAGAGTCACCTATACCCCCCATCCTAGTCAATAAAAAGACCTTTAACCACCACCATTTTTCCCATCCTCCCTTTAGTATAATTCCACCCTACAACCACCATACCCATGGCCATGGAAGAAGAAGAAGAGAAGAAGATTAAGGTGGCATCCTACCCACCCCCTTGGTGAATTTTTCCTCTTTTTCTTCTCCCTTGTGCCATGCCAAGGAGGAGGAGCACTCCACTAGGAGGATGGCTAGGCAAGGAGGAGCAAGGGTGGTGCACACCCACCCTTGAAGGAGATCATTGAAGGTGGTAGCTTCAACCTTGGAGGACATCATTTGGTGAAGCATCTCAAGGAAGGAAAAGGAGTTATCATTTTAATTCAAGGAGCTACTTGGCTTGGAGCAAGAAGCCCTCTTCTTCACCATTTTATCTAGAGGATTTGTGTTCCATTTTTCTTGTATTTTCATGTAGAGTAGAAGCATTCCTCTATAGGTTTTGTGTAGACAATTTTCATTAAATCAAGTTGCCTTCTCTTAATTTTTGTTGCATTTTTTTTACAAGTTTTGCCTAGCATTTGTTTCACTCCCTCTCCCTAATTACTCTAGGCATCCACGTGCCTAGGGTGAGCTTAGGGAGGGGCTCTACCTGTCACCTTAGGGTTAGCTTTATTAAAATAGGTATTAGTTTTTTTCCCACTATCAGAAAACTCGTGTGTTCCCGTTATTTCAAAACCTATAAAAATCTTATATATATAAAACACCAAAAAGAAAGTTGAGTTTGATTTCCAAGAAAGAGACATAATTTTGCAAACATTTGGCCTCCATGGACGACCCTAAATACTCCCCTATCTAGGTTATACATTTTAAATGTGTTGCGATTTCACATGTTACGACTCTAAAAACCCTAATTACAAATCATGCTAAATTATGCATCAATACATTGATCTTGATTCATCTAAATTTTGGATCCAAAGATGAATCCTGATGTTTATCTTTAAGAAGTCCCGTACCTTCCATGTTTTTAATCAACCAAGGTCCTGTAATCTTCTTCTCAAAAGTAAAAAAAAATTAGTCTTTCCCAAAAACCTCATTTGTGAAATTATTTTGCTAGGAGACTAGCAAAATATAAGCATGGGGGTGTGATAGATGCCAGTTTATCATCATTCTTATACCCTAAAACTAATCTAGTGCTTAGGGTTTTACCTTCAAACATGGGTATTTGGGCTGCATTACGTATCATATAAGATAGGCATGCATTGCATATCTTTTATACTTTTGACACGTTTGTTTGAGTGTTAGAGATGAACAGATAGCCTGATCCCTAAAAACAGAACACTCAGGAAGGCAGTAGATGGAAGAGAAGCTCATTCTAGCTGAACCCTAGCTGAAACAAATTCATCTTGGATGGATTCCAAATCAACTATGTTGGGTTTATGTCTCTTTAGCTCCATTCAGCTCATCTTAGTTGGATGGTAGCTCAAGGTAGCTTAACTCAGCTCAACTCAACTCAGATCTAACTTAACCTAATTGAGTATCTTATCCTAGCTCCAATCCAACTCTCGCCAGCTCCACTCAGCTCACGGCAACTGAACTCCCTCTAGCTTAGCTACTACTTGTCAACTTTGTAGCTAAGCTAGCTCAGGATTTCTCAAGAGAAGCAAGTCCAAGTCAATTAAGCTCTAGTTAAGTTGAGACCAGCTCAACGTAGCTCTAGTACTCAAGCTTAGCTACTCGCATAAGAATTGGCTAGCTAAGCTAAGTGGCTGAGCTTCTAAGAAGACCATTTCAGCAATTGTCAACTCCCGCAAGCTTTAGAGTAGCTCAAAGTTACCTCTCCTCAGCAAAACCCTAGCTCCTCCCTCCAACCATCTACTAGCTAAGCTAGCTTAGCTTAGCTCTACCGAAGTCCACCTTCATGGCTACCAACCCTAACCTTAAACTCCACCCTAAGCTAGCTCTAGCTTAACTCTACTCAAACCCAAACTACCACCAGAATAACTTGTAGCCAACACACCTACACCCCTTCACACCACCACCACCTCCAAAAGCCACCAAAAACCCACACCAACCACCTTCTATACCTACTCTTAATTGGTGCCAAACTCTGCCTCCAAAAGTGCCTTCATCCCAACCATACACCTAATCCTAAAGCAATCTCCACCATCCACCTCAGCTCCCTTCTAGAACCTATGTTTTGGCACCAAACATATGGAACACAACAACCCTTGGATGACCATAACAACTACCTTGGGTGCCCTTTGGTTTGGTGCCAAAACACCTTAACCCTCGGATCCTTTAACCACCCTTTAACTCCATCCTAAACGTCCCCATCAAGCCCCCTTTAACCACATCAAATATGGCACAAACCTTAGTTTAACTACACCTACTCACACCTCTCTACCTGGCGCCAACACTCAACTAGCATCTATCACCTAACTACCACCAAACCTACCCATCTCAACCATCCATAAATCCTACATGCCACCTTAACCCTACCATTCCCAGGTTGGCGCCAACATGTACACTTAACCACCATAGTGGATGGCCACCAAGGAGCCTTAACTACCCATCCCTATGCCCCTTCATTTGGTGCCAAGAAACCTTGGCCCTTGGATGCCTAACTACCCATCTAGAATCTATCCCAGCCACCCATCATCCATGCCACCTAACCCCTTCACACTTCCTTCATATACCCCATCTAACCAACACTAGCAAGACACCTTGGCTACATTAATTCTAGCATAATTAAACTTATATCCATCACCTATATTTGGTAAGAAGAAGAAGAAGAGAGGAAGATCAACGGAGCGCACCTGCTTCCTTTGTGCCTTCCCCCTCTTCCCTTCTCTCTTGTGCCCAAGACAATGAGGATACATCAAAGGGGATAGCCAGGCATTGGAGGAGAGTATAGGGTGGTCCACGTCCACCCTAAGGAGGGGAGTTTAGAGTGGAATTCTTCAACTCTAGGAAGAGCAAGGCACACCTCATCTAGGGCTTGCTAGGGAGGACCATCATCAACTTGGAGGAGCATTTCAAGGAAGGAGTTGGAGGCTCCTTTCTAAGACCAGGAGCAGCTAAGCTTGGAGCAAGGATTCCTTCCACTTCATCATCAATACTAGGAGGATTTTATTTATTACTTTTGTATTTTCACTTTTGTGGTAGAAGCAATCGACCACAAGATTTTTGTAGAACAATTTTCTCCTCAATATAAGTTGCCTTTCCAATTTTTGTTGCACTTGTATACATGTTTTTATTTTAGTTTAGTGCATTCACACTATCTTTAATTATCCTAGGTCTTCAAATACCTATGGTAAGTTTAGAGAGAGGTTCCTCCAGTCACTTAGGCCCTAGTTATTAGTCATAACTTCATTTCACATATTCACTTCATATTGCCCATTATTTAAAAATCCAAAAATATATATCTATATCAAAATTCAAAAATGAAGTTTAGTTTCGTTTTTCAAGCGAGAGACTTCTAATTTGCATTTCCACTTCTCTTGGGATAACCTGAACACTTGCTATGTAATCGATTTTTACAAATTTCAAATGCGATCAGATTCATGCATACAATGATAAAATCCCTGATTTATAAATCACGTGATTTTTCATATCACATTAATTAAGTTGATAACCCTAATTAATAGTGTTGAGAATTTGCATACCATTAGGGCTAGAGTATATGCTTGTAAGTTATCTTTCGATGGTGTGTTTGGCATAAGAGGGGTTAAGAGATATTTATAGGCTTGATAAGAATCTTCAAGAAAGCTTGTGAGGCTCCTTCTAGTCATTGGGGACAATACCCAACAGATTTGGTCAAAATCCAAATGAGATCACACTCATAAAGACTTTGAAAGAAGAATCAGACATCTAATTTTTAGGTTAGATGTCTTATTAGATGTCTGACTATATTTTTGGTTGTATGATATAAGAGGTCAGCATTCTCGGGCTTAATTGGATGGAAATGGGGTTCTTGTTACAAATGGTCAGACATTTGGAAATGCAAATTAAGACGTCTGAATAAATTTTTGGGTGCCTAATATTATGTGGGTTTGTTCCTGGATTGAACCAGATCAAAATAGGGTTCTAATGTTTGGAGGTCAGATGTCTGACTGGACATCTTACAATGGTTCTGGACATAAGAAAGTCATGATGGCCTCAAGGTTTGGATTTCTTACGAATCGAAAAGCATGATTACATCTGATAAAAAGTAATTTTATGTGTAACGATCCTAGTTTGGACCTCTAGAAGCTTGTTCAGACATCTTTGAATAATAACAAAATATTCCTCTTAAACCTGCGTATATTTTGTTCTATTTAAGCTCAATGGTTAGGTTATTAGACGATTGAGGGAGTAGTTAGATGGCTGTGATGGTGTGTGGATGTCTGGTTATAGTGTCTGGTCATCTAAAGCTTGAAGGTTCAAAATCCTAAGTCATTGTATATGGCATTTAAACATCTGATGCATACATCAAATGACTTAACTTTTGGTATCAGATGTCTCGGAACACTTGCAGACATCTGATTCTAAGGTATACAAATTCTTGTGAGTTGGGTTTTGTTTCTATGTTTTTCTTAAGTGTTGTGAACCTAAGCTTAAAGACCTTATATTTATATAGTGGCTATTTACAACATATCTAGACTCAGTAAATATAAAATTACAGCTTTCTTCAAGAATGTATAGTAGCAACTAAACCTAGAGATATTCATCTTCCATTCCACCTTTACGAAATTTTAAGATGAACTAAGGACCTGCGACGGTGTTATGACAAGAATAGAAGTAGTGGTTTATTTAAGTTTATTATTTTGTAAAATCATCAAAACATATAATTGGAGAGGTTGAACTAGCATATTGCTTGTTGAGAAAAAAGATATATATATATATACAAAAAAAGAGTGTGTTTTCTTGTGAAGAAAGAAGAACCCATGTATCCGATTTTCACATCTTATCTGTAGGTTTTTGCATGTTGGTTTGCTAGGGACTAGAAAAGTTTAGGCATGGGGTTGTGATTCCACATAAATCATGGGACTTAATTAACCTAAATTATGTTAGGCCTAGCATAACTTGTGACTAGTGCATTCATAAACTAGATATCATGCATTGCATTCTTTTATGAAGTTGCATATGTTATAATGCTATTTTATTCTGCTTATTAGCATTTATTCATGTTTCTAGGAAATAAGGAGCTCAAAAGCTATTCTGAGTAGAATAAAGCTGGATAGGACCTAGAGCAATAGCAGAGCTGGAGTTGGATCTTTGAAATAAGGTGCTTGGGAGTCGTAGAGCATGTTTTTGATAGGAAAATGCATCGTAGTATAGTGTGCAATATGATCAAACAAAAATATTTGTAAAATAATAAAGAGAATTTGAGTCCTGGTTGTTCGTCTCAGGGAGGCATTCTACTTATTTAAAATCACATGCCGGTTTCCAATCTTCGGATTAAAGTTTCGCCACTTCTATTGTGAACTCTGATTACATGCGCGTGTGTTAGATAGATAACGAACGTGAAAGTATGAGTTTCGGTGCGCACAATTGTAGTTATGTGGTGGCTATTCACGGAAGAAGCATTTATAGTTAGACCTTCTATTTTTTTCGGAACCGACATGCTTGTTGCAATATATATATAAATGAAAAGTAGGCAACTTGAATCACACGAAATAGATTGCAACCAATAAGCTCATGGTGATTTTCAACATGGAGATATGTATATAAAAATATATATCTTTTATTCATTCATTCAGGAGGATGCTTGCAACATGGAATTTAGAGGAAAGCTTGTAAAGGAAAGCTTGAAAATCACAAATCTAGCTAATAGAAAATAATCGCATACAGGAATCTATGGGGGGATTTTGCATGCATCATTGGGGGAGAATAAGAGCTACACTACTAATCAGTAAATGAAAGTAGTAAAACTATGAAGAGCTAAGCTACTAATCTAGCAGAAAAGAAGGGCATTTGGAGGTGGGCTCCGATGGCCTATGGATGGCTGAGAGGAGGAGGGGCAGCCAATGGTGCTTAGGCTAACCCTTGGAGAGATGTTGGGGAGATGATCCAGCATCCTGGCATGGAGATGGTGGCTTCCATGGTGGTGCTCCTCGTGGAGGTGGAATGGAGGTGGAATGTAGCTAACCTAGATGGATGAGTGCCAAGAATGGGATGGGTGCAAATGGCCACCCCTTAGGTCTTGTTATAGACCTAAGGGAGTCTCTCTAGAGAAGTGTGGAACTTTCTAGAGAGAACCCCATGAGAGGCTGGCAACAGTGAGAGAGGTGGTCATTAGATCCATAAAAAGTGGATCTAAGAATTGAATGGCTCTTGGTTGCTAAATTTGGCAACCAAGAGTGGCGCCACTTTTAAGAGAGTTCTAGATAACTCTAGATGGGTGTGTGCGTGTGAATGGGTGTGTGTGTGAGTGTGTGCCAGTGCCCTATGTGGCTAAGTGGTTTAGGTTAGGTCCTAAGGGTTTTAAGTAGGTGTAGGCCTTAGATTAGGGTTGCAAACCCTATTTGCTAAGAAGGAATTGCAATTAAACTTAACACAAGTTTAATTGGATGAGTGTGAACCTAATTAAGAGTGAAGTAACTCAATTAGGTTGAGCTTAGGTCAATTGGACTCTCACTGAGTCCAATTGGACTTGTGTGGGTTGAGATCTGAGCTCAATTGGACCCTATGAGGCCAATTGACTTAGGTAATGGTAATTGACTATGATCTAAGTCAATTGGGTTTAGTGAGGACCTAATTAAGTCCTCAGGGAGGTCTAGAAGTGGTCTACTAGGGTTAGGGTACCTTAATTTACCTTCCTATGGGGTTGGAATTTAGTTTGGGGAGCTAGAGATCTAAGGTCAAGGCTTGAATCTCAAAACAGGAACTGGAGAATAATTCCAGGCATCCAAAAATGGACTCAGACATCTTACACTCAAAAATCAAAAGTCCAGACTTGTTGTCTCGACATCCAATTAGAGTCAGGAAGAGTTCAAGGTTCTGTCTTGGGTATTCTGCAGAAATTGGACGTCTGACCAAGTTTCTGGACGTCCAACAATACTGCAGAAGTGGATTTAAGGTGTGCAGGAGTTGGCTAAGGGTTCTGGACATCCTATAATTCATCTAGATGTCTAGATAAAGGTTGGAATTAGGGTTTTAAGGTTTCCTAGGGTGCAGTGACCTAATTTAAGGGTGGCTATGGCTTGGGGAAGTCTCTAGGCTATCCTAGGTCTATGATGGACCTAAGTTCTTCACATTTTACTGCTTTATTCCTACTTAATAGAGTAGCATACCTTAACTCCCTTACATTTTTATCTACTACATCTAATCTATGTCTTCATCTCCAGCTCTGTTGCAGCACCAATTATTCCTGATCCAGCTTGAGATCCAACTTATTACCTGTAATTAAGATAATGCACTTAACCAGCACATTATAGAATTATTTTATGCATAGCTACAAGAAAGCAGTAAAGATGCAGATAATGCTTATGCATGCATGAATTACCCTAGATTAGGCCATGTCTTGATTGCTGTGAAATCATATTCCCATGCCTAAATCTTGCTAGTCCCTAACAAATGCAAGACTAAGTTATTCGCCGCAAGGGTCCCTAAGGGATTGATTATTTTATCAAGTGTATGCATGGAGATTTTTCTCCTTTTTGTTTTCATCCTATGCTCTAGAAATCCAGACAATCGTGAAATTGTAGCTATGTAGCTTTCGCAACGTTTTCGAGTGAAAAACTAATTCACCTCTAAAGCCTGTACTTGACCCCTAGTAAAATTCTAACAGGATAGGTGGACTTCTTCCCTCAGGGTATTCAAGATATTCTATGAATTTCACCCCGGTTTTAGGCTTAGGTAGAGAATCTCTTAATGGAAAGATTATATACTTGGTAGCTCACTCTCAACTGGTGCTACATAGTGATTAGTGCTACAGAATCTAGATTCCCAGATTATCAAGTAACTCAAGTTAGAGAAAGACGAGAAAAATTATGCTCTCTCTTGATTCCTTTGTATCCATTCTCTCTTACTCTTTTTCGTTTTCTTTTCTTTTCTTTCTTTTTCTTAGAGCTCACAATCTCACCAGATTCACATATATGACTTGTAGTTGGTGGTCTCACTTGGCATTAACACTTTAATTGAGTTCCCATAACTCTAACACTAAGTCAAAATTCCTCAGCCAGTATTCGGGCAGCCAGAAACACAAGAAAGGTGGTTTAAGGCCATATTTGGTGGATCTCAAATTTATTTGGTGGTATTGCTTTAATGCAACTGAAATAAAAACTAAATACACTCTTTCCTTCCTTGCTTTTTCTTCCTTCTCTATATTTTTTTTCAATTTTTCTTTCCTTTCATCATTTATTTTCAACATAACAGAACTAGCACACATCCATGAACTTTATTGAGGAGGCATTATTAGGGATTGGTGGTACTCAAGGGATATTGGGTAGGTTATTTGGTGGAAGTGCCTACTCACAGCAACGGAAGAGATGGATAGGACTGTGTATTTCTGACCTTGACATCAATACCCTCCTTCAGTCGAGGATTTCATAAACAATGGTTGTAACCATTCACCTTAGCCCTAGTTTTATGAAAACTCGCTCTCCGCATATTTGCCTTATTTGGTGGCTCTCAAAATTTCACACAAAATGTATGCGTAGGAACAGAGAACGAAAACTATGTCCAATCTCAGAGTATCATCAACTAGTTATCTAGGACTCTAGATTCCTTGCACTAATCTTAGAGCACCAATGCACTTTACTCTCATCTCACACTATTTGGTGGATTTTTGGAAGAAAATCTGCCTAACTCCCAAAACACTGTCCAAGGGTTTAGGAAAAGAAGCACTACTTCTTCTCGACAGACTAAAGATGTTTATCGGCCTTCACTGTGAATCCATTGCAAATTCTATGGGTGTGAAAAGTTGTACTAGATTCCAGATTACAAGAATCAACTAGAGAATAAAATCCATAATACATTCTCTTAATAAAATAATCTTATTCATGGATGCACTATGTATATATGCTATGAACAATTAACCTCTTTTATTTGTACTTCATGAAATTTCCCTTTTGGGTTACATTCAGCTTGACCCTAAACTTAGAACAAGAGGCGAGCGGGTGAGTCGAAAATGGTTGTTGCAGGCAATTTCTAGCTCCAATACGAGCATTGGAGGTGGAGTCGGTTGTTCTTTTATTTAGGGTCCTAAAGTACGTTTTACATGCAGCTCTGAGGTTTTCCTAAATGTTGGCATGGAAATTTTCAATTTTGTTGTATCTACACCCCCATGCCTAAGTTCTTGCATGACCTCATGCATTAATATAAGATAAATGCAGCAGGGAGAGAATGGGTAGAAATCACCTATAATTGCTCCTGAAATTATATATTCAGCATCGGCCAACATGTCAATATGCAATATGCAGAAGAAAATCTACTAAAAAAAATATGCTATATAAAAATGGTTATGTATAGATGATGGTGGAATGTGGGATAAATACTGAGTTTAACACCTCCAGCTAGGCAAGAATTCAATTACATGTCCTCAATAAGATGAATGATCTCGTCAGTTGGAAGAGGTTCCTGGGCCAAAAATGTCTTGAGGCGCTGGCCATTTATCGTGGATATATGCCTAGATTTTGGGTCCCAGATCTGGACTGCCCCATTAGGATATGGATGAATCACAACATATAGGCCAGTCCACTTGGACTTGAGCTTCCCTGCGAAAAGATTTAGTCATGAATCAAATAACCAGACTTTCCGGTTGGGCATGAATGCTTTCCTCTCGATGTGGCGGTCATGAAAGGCCTTGGTTTTGTCCTTGTATATCAATGTGTTTTCATAGGCCTCCCACAGGATCTCTTCTAATTCGCTGAGCTGGAGTTTCCGTTCTTGATCTCCTGCATCGAGGTGAAGGTTACATTTTCGCATCGCACAAAAGGCACGGTGTTTCACCTCTACAGGAAGGTGACAGGCCTTGCCATATACCATACGATATGGTGACATTTCGAGTGGGGCCTTGTACGTAGTTCGATATGCCCAGAGTGCATCAACTAATTTATTGGACCAGTCCATACTTTCTAGTCTAACTGTCTTCTGGAGAATCAGCTTGATCTGACGGTTAGACACTTCAGCCTGCCCATTGGTCTACAGGTGATACGGGGTGGCTATACGGTGATGTACCCCATATTTCTTTAATAATGACCTAAAGTGGCCGTGGATGAAGTGGCTTCCCCCGTCGCTAAATAGAGCATGGGGTGTTCCGAATCTCGCGAAGATGTACATTCATACAAAAGAAATGACGGTCTTATGATCAGCCTGTCTCATCAGGATGACCTCGACCCACTTCAAGACATAGTCGACGACTAGTAATATGTACTCAAAGGCATTTGAGTTCGGAAAAGGGCCCATAAAATCGATGACACAGATGTCGAACACTTCTACAACCATGATGGGCTGAAGTGGCATCATGTCTCTCCTGGTCATAGAACCGACCGACTGGCATCATTTGCAGTGTTGGGCGTATTGATGTGTATCTCTCAAAATAGTTCGCCAGAAAAATCCCCACTGCAAAATTTTTGCGGTGATTTTCCATCCCAAGAAATGACCACCACAAGCATCATTGTGGCAAAAAGATAACACACTAGGGATCTCAGAATCTAGGATGCAGCTTCAAATAATCTGATCTACTCCAATGTGGAAGAGCAGTGGGTCATCCCAAAGGTAGAATTTGGCCTTCGCAGTGAATTTGAGTTTCTGGTCATTGGATAGGTTCACGAGAATCTTGCCTGCGGTAAGGTAGTTTACGATATCCACGTACCGAGGGAACTGAACAGAGTGAACTGCCAAAAGAGATTCATCCAGAAATTGCTCGTGGATAGGCAGGGAATAAGGAATGTGGCCTGGGTCCAGTCTGGATAGGTGATCCGCCACAACATTCTGCTTTCCGGCTTTGTCGCGGATTTCAATATCAAATTCTTGCAATAGAAGGATCCATCTAATGAGCCAAGGTTTGGCACCCTTCTTTGCCAACAAATGCCGGAGGGTGGAGTGGTCAGTGAAGATGATGACTTTGGACCCTAATAAATACGATCTAAATTTCTCCAACCTAAATACTACTGCTAGCAGTTCCTTTTTGGTGATAGTATAATTGCGCTAAGCCTCATTCAGCATCTTGCTAGCATAGTATATGACAAAAGGTTGTTTTTCCCGATGCTGGCCTAAAACAGCACCAACGGCAAAGTCAGAAGCGTCGCACATCATCTTGAAATCAAGCGACTAGTCGAGTGGTTGGAGAATCGGGGAATCAGAGACAGCGCTTCATAAAGTCTCGAAGGCACTGAGACACGAGGTGTAGAATTCAAATGGGGCATTGGCAACAAGGAGATTCTTCAAAGGTCGTGTAATATTCGAGAAATCACATATAAATCTCTGATAGAAGCCAACGTGACCCAAGAATGATCTGATTTGCTTGACCGAGCTTGGTGGTGGTAAGTGGAAAATAATCTACGATTTAGCTCGATCGACCTTGACTCCATTTTTAGAGATCCTGTGCCCTAGTACTATGCCATCCCTCAGCATGAAATGGCTTTTCTCCCAGGATAGTAATAGGTTTACCTCAATACACCATTTCATGATCTTGGTGTGGTTATCAAGACAAGATGCGAAATCATCTCTGAAAATAGAGAAGTCATCCATGAATACCTCCACATAGTCCCCAATCATGTTAGAGAAGATGGCCATCATACAACGCTGAAATGTTGCTGGTGCGTTGCAGAGGCTAAAGGGCATCCTCTTGAAAGCGAATGTTCCAAAGGGGCATGTGAATGTGGTCTTGTCTTGATCTTGCTGGCTAATCGCTACTTGATTATACCTGGAGTATCCATCTAGAAAGCAAAAGAAACTGCGTCCGGTTAACCGTTCCAAGATTTGATCAATGAAAGGCAAAGGAAAGTGATCCTTCTGGGCAACCGTGTTCAGTTTCCTATAGTCGATGCAAACCCGCCAAGATGTCACAGTGTGGGTCGGGATGGATTCGCCCTGATCATTTTTTACTATGGTGAGTCTTGCTCTCTTAGGCACTATCTAAATCGTACTCACCATACTGCCTATCAGAGATTGGGTATACAATGCTCACATCCAACCATTTGATGATCTCCTTAACAACCTCTAGCATATTCGGGTTAAGCCATCTTTGACGTTGTCTCGAAGGTTTCACCCCCTCATCCTTGTAAATGTGATGAGTGCAATACGAAGGGCGAATGCCGTAGAGATCAGCAATACTCCACTTTATAGCGACCCTATGGTCTTGTAGTGTAGAAATCAATTGATGCTCCTGTTCTTGGATTAAGTGGGCATTAATAATGACTGGTTATGTCTCACTTTTGCCCAATAACACATACTTAAGTGAATCAAGTAAGGGCTTCAATTCAATTACGGGTGCGTCAGAGTCAGAAATAGGAGTGGGCGGAGCAAACTTGAGGGTGGGAATCTACTGATTCGTATGCACATGAATTACCGCTGATTCGCTTCTTGTGAAATAATTGGCTGTGACTGCGTTAACGGGAAACCTGTTAGCTGTGGTCACGTCTTCTTGCAACAATAGGGGCGATTCAGTAGTGTGCGGATCAGGATAGCTAGATTTAGGGGTGCTCTGGTCAGAAGCACACCTTAAACAGTCAGATCCTTGGGGAGATATGTGCAGTGCAGTGGTCTCAGTCCTGTGTATATCGATGTCCAAGAACCATGATAGTGCAGACGAATGAGACATTGGGTTGCCACAAAGGAGCCCAATGTTACCACAGTATGCTGCATCTTCATCTTCACCATCCTCTTCTATGCGATCACAGTCAAAATTCCTTGATGCCCTGAATATGTCAAGTCGAAGTTGCTCATTACCTAGGGCTATCTACATACACCCAGATGCACAATCCATGTTTGCTCAGGCTGTCGCTAGAAATGGGTGACCCAAAATAATTGGTGCATCTCGAAGACTAGGAGGAACTTCCATATCAAGAACGAAAAAGTCTACGGGAAAGCAGAATCCACGGACTTTTATGATCACGTTCTCAATCACCCCCCTCAGTGTTTTTACTGATCTATCAGCCAGCTGAATCGTGACCGAGTTGGGTTTTAACTCCCCAAATCAAAATCGATCAAATACGGCAGTGGGAGTTAGGTTGATGGACGAACGTAAATCTAGAAGGACCCAATCAAATGGAGAATCCTGCAAGAAGTAGGATATAAGTGGGGTACCAGGGTCTTTCTTTTTCGGTGGCAAGTCGACTAGAATCATGACGCTAGCCTCTTTTGATAGTACTGCCTGTCGTCCAATTCTGGGTTGTCGCTTCGGGGTACAATAGTCCTTGAAGAACCTAGCAACCGCTGGAATGTGATCGATTGCCTCGAGGAGGGGGACCTAAATATGTACTTCCTTGAACATTATCTTCAGGTCCTAAAAATTCTGCATGTCCTTTTTCCGTACTACATTACATCTCAGAGCCTCTGGAAAAGGGACAGGAATCTCAGGGTCAAGTGGCCTCTTACCCTTATCTACCGTAGGTGGCTCCTGAGATGAAGAAGGAGTTGAACCTACTTGCAGTGAAGGGTAAGAAAAATCAGGACTCGCCTGCCTATGTGGTGGGTCGAATGTCTTCCTTCCACTCCTCAATGAGGCAGCATTTGCATCGGCTTGCTGTCCATGAGGTGGTGAGGGAGCGGAAGGGGCAGAGTATGCAAGGTTCTGCATCAAAGGTGGCTGGCCTTGAGCATAACTAGGTGGTGTAGGAGGCGCCTGTAATGTGGCGTGTGCTTGTCCCTTTGGTGCCTGAAACCTAGGCAGGGTACCTTGGTTCTACACATACTGTGGGTTTAGGATGGGTTGGGAGGGCAAGGCTCCCTGAGTCCTATGCTCCTGCAACAACTGGTTTTACGTGTTTTGTATAGTTTGTATCTGGTCAGCCATCGCCTTCATTATCTGCAAGCTATCCTGTGTAGACTTCCTCGTTGATTCTTGTAGCTCCTCTTTCAATTCCTCCAAGGGGTCAGCCTGCTTTGAAGGATGACTGGTAGCTTGGTGTAGCTGCTGGTATAAAGAATGGGGTTGCTGCTGTTGAGACGGCAATGGCTGCTGCCTAGGGTAGGTGTTTTGTGCATTCCCGTATTGCTTAGTCTGGTAGTATGGATCTTGATGTGGTCTCTATGAATTACCAGACCAAGAGAAGTTCGGATGCTGGTGCCAACCGGGGTTATATGTCTCTGAATACAGGTTATTACGCTCATATCCTTGGATAGCATTAACGTCCTCGTAGGCCGAAGATATCTGAGGCGTATATCCGTCAAGGGGATACATATTATAATCTGCAGGGAGTCTGTAACCCTGGTAGTATGGTGCCAGATCTAGATTGTTTACGGGATCCTGATATGCGGGATCTTGTAAATATGGAGAAGATGCATCCCAGGTGTGTAGATTAACTTGAGCAAGAGGGGCTCGGGGTGCATAGGAGGGTCGTGGGGCGGCAGAGTTCATGTCAGATTGACCCTAACTAATTTGGTCAATCTTTTTCTCAATCAGTTTTATTCCATCCAGCTGCTCGATGATGATATCCATGTCGACTCGAATAGACTCGGTGTGAGCCACATGGACACCAACCTGCTGCTGACTAGGCCGCTGGAACTGGTTCATGGACACGGCATTCATCGAATTCTCTGCCAAAGATTTGAACAACTCAAATGCGTTGTTCTCGTCTTTTGCGAGGAAATTCCCGCCACTAGATGCATCTTCCAAATACCAATGTGTGTCATCCAACCCATGGTAAAAGATTTGAGCTAGGTGCCATCTGGGTATACCATGGTGCGGGCATTTTCAGAGAAGGTTGTGAAATTGGTCCCAGGCTTCATGCAACTTCTCTCCAGCTCCTTGGGAGAAAGTCATGATTGTGCGCCTCATCGCATTTGTTCGACCGATTGGGAAGAACTTTTGCAGGAATTCACGTCGTAATTCTGGCCAGGTTCTAATTGGCTTCCCAATGGTCTTGAACAAGTATGAAGCTTTGTCCCTCAGAGAAAAAGGGAAAAGCTTCATTAGAACAATCCTAAGATCAATGTTCCTAGGTTGAATCGTTTCTGCGAGTTGACTCAGGTCCTCTAGGTGTTGGAACGGATCTTCGCTTGAGTTTCCATAAAAGTGAGTGCTAATCAAACCGGTCACATTGGGCTTGAGCTCAAACGCGTCTCCGCCTGTAGGAATCCTGACTAAGGGTGTGACGATTGGTGCGGCTGGATCATAGAATTCCCGTAGTTGTTCTCCTCGCAGTGGATGCTGCATTCTGTCAAGCACCGTCAAAATGCGGTCCATGCTCTGCCGATGCCGCTCCTCAGATTCAACCACTCGAGCTTCCAGATGAGCCATCGGGTCCATATTATCAATATCCTGACTCGATCTAGGTCCAGACCCAGGATTAGCCATTGTGGCTATGGGAGTAGAAGTGGGGGGAGAAGATGGTCCTAGTGTGGTGACTCGCCTACTTGGAGTGGCTCCCAAGGTCCAACTAGTTGTGGTCTAAGAAACCTCCGTCCTTACATACACGACCCAACCCCTGGGTTGGTGTAGCCAAGCCAGACAAGGCTAAGGCCCGGTCAATCTGATGGTCCTTATGATCTTGTGACCAGATTTTTCATTTTAAGTTCTAATTCTTGAAGAAAATTCACCGTACAACCAACTAAAAGTGATTCCCGCATCTCGGCTAACCCAACCAAGAGGTTGAAAGCACCCAGTAGTACGACAACGAATTCAGGTTTATTTCGTGTTTGACTTGATTTTTAGCCCATTTTTCTTCTGTTGGGGTTCTTGGTGAGTGGCCCACAAGGTGACCAAACTCACCAGCTAAGCACTAAAGTTGATTAAGTCTTGGTTAGCCCCAAATGTGGTCCCTAAATTGTAACCCTAAATGTGTAACCAAGGATTCATGCAATTCTAGGGTTTTGTTGTTTTATTTTTCTTTTTTCTTCTTCAACAGACCACAAAAAAAATACAATTAGTTCTCTGACAACAATTGGAATTCAATTAACTTAAAATTTGGGTAGTGGATTTCTTTTTCAATTATCTTTTCAAAGAATATTTTGTTGTAATTTTTACTATTTCAATCGAATTTTTAGAGATTTTTGAATGTCAGGGGGCTAGATTTGGAATTTTGACCCCTAGTCGATTTTCTGCTTTGAAATAGTATCAAATAACCTTCCAAAATTTAGGAAAAATATGTAAAATAAATCCAATGAGATCAGCTTTCAAACCCCACCATTTTTAGTCAAAAAGATTCACGGATTGCTCATAATTACTTTTTGAATTTTGAAAGATCTTGAATCTGGGTCAATCTGAACCCCTTGCACTTTGTGAATTTTTATAAATTTTATACTTGGAATTTTTTCAAAATAATGGTTCCGTTTGAAAGATGGTTTGAAAATGAAAGTCTAGCGTGAATTTCAGATTTTTTCATTCACTAATTTTTTGGCAATCGAATTTTTAAAACAAACTTTGAAATGTGGCTGAAAATTAGAGAATGGTGGAGAATCTTGTAAAAGGTTTTTGAGTTTGAAATTCAAGCTCTCCACCAAAATGTCCTTTTTTCTTCAAAAACTTTTGCAAAAAAAAAAAATTTCAAAATAGATTTTTTTTCAAAGGATTTTCAAAAATATATATTTTTTTCTTTATTTTTTCAAACTAACGTAGGATTCAAAAAGAAACCTAATCTAGATTTTTTGATTTTTTTTTTTCTTCTCTTTTTCACGAAAATGAATAAGTTTTTTTTTTCACATATTCACTTCATGTTGCCCATTATTCAAAAATCCAAAATATATATTTATATCAAAATTCAAAAAGGAAGTTGAGTTTCGTTTTTCAAGCCAAGGACTTCTAATTTGCATTTCCACCTCTCTTGGGATAACCCGAACACTTGCTAAGTAATCGATTTTTACAAATTTCAAATGCGATCAGATTCATGCATACAATGAAAAAAACCCTGATTTATAAATCATGTGATTTTTCGTATCACATTGATTAAGTTAACAACCTTAATTAATAGTGTTGAGAATTTGCATATCAGTAGGGCTAGAGTATATGCTTGTAAGTTATCTTTCGATGGGGTTGAGAGATATTTATAGGTTTGACAAGAATCTTCAAGAAGGCTTGTGAGGCTCCTTCTAGTCGTTGGGGGCATTTCCCAACAAATTTGGTCAAAATCCAAATGAGATCACGCTCATAATGACTCCGATAGTAGAATCAAGCATCCAATTTTTGGGTTAGATGTCTTATGAGATGTTTGACTATATTTTTGGTTGTATGATATAGGAGGTCAACATTCTTGGGCTCAATTGGATGGAAATAGGGTTCTTGTGACAAATGGTCAGACATTTGGAAATGCATATTAAGATGTCCTAATAAATTTTTGGGTGTCTAATATTATGTGGGTTTGTTCCTGGACTGAACCAGATCAAAATAGGGTTCTAGTGTGTGGAGGTTAGACATCTGACTAGACATCTTACAATGGTTCTGGACATCTGAAAGTCATGATGACCTCAAGGTTTGGATTTCTTACGAATCGAAAAGCATGATTACATCTGATAAAAAGTAATTTTATGTGTAACAATCCAATTTTGGGCCTCTAGAAGCATGTCAAGACATTTTTGAATAATAATAAAATATTCCTCTTAAACCTGGGAATATTTTGTTCTATTTAAGCTCAATGGTTAGGTTATTAGATGACTGAGGGAGTAGTCAAATGGTTGTGATGGTGTGTGGATGTCAGGTTATATTGTCTGGTCGTCTAAAGCCTGAGGGTCCAAAATCCTAAGTCATTGTATATGGCATTTAATCATCTGATGCATACATCAAACGACTTAACTTTTGATATCAGATGTTTGGGAACACCTGCAGACATCTGATTCTAAGGTATATGAATTCTTGTGAGTTGGGTTTTGTTTCTAAGTTTTGCTTAAGTGTTGTGAACCTAATTTTGAAGACCTTATATTTAGATAGTGGCTTTTTACAACATATCTAGACCCAATAATTATAAAATTACAACTTTGTTCAAGAATGTGCAGTAGCAACTAAACCTAGAGATTTTCATCTTCCATTCCTCCTTTACGAAATTCTGGGATGAACTAAGGACTTGCAATGGTGCTATGACAAGAATAGAAGTAGTGGTTTATTTAAGTTTATTATTTTGTAGAATCATCAAAACATATAATTGGAGAGGTTGAACTAGCATATTGCATGTTGAGAAAAAAGATATATATATATACAAAAAAAGGTGTGTTTTCCTGAGAAAAAAGGAAAACCCGCATATCCAATTTTCATATCTTAACTGCAGGTTTTTGCATGTTGGTTTGCTAGGGACTAGCAAAGTTTAGGCATGGGGTTATGATTCTACATAAATCATGGGACTTAATTAACCTAAATTATGTTCGACCTAGCATAACTTGTGATTAGTGCATTCATAAACTAGATATCATGCATTGCATTCCTTTATGAAGTTGCATATGTTATAATGCTATTTTATTATGCTTATTAGCATTTATTCTTGTCTCTAGGAAATAAGGAGCTCAGAAGCTATTTTGAGTAGAATAAAGCTACATAGGACATAGAGCTACAGCAGAGCTGGAGTTGGATCTTTGAAATAAGGTGTTTGGAAGTCGTAGAGTGCATTTTTAATAGGAAAATGCATCGTAGTATAGTGTGCAATACGATAAAACAAAAATATTTATAAAAAGATAATGAGACTTTGAGTCCCAGTCGTTCGTCTCTGAGAGGTGTTTATTGAAATCTGAAATCGATCTTTTATCGCTCTACTTATTTAGAATCGCACTTCTATTGTGAACTCTGATTACATGCACATGTGTTAGATAGATAATGAAGGTGAAAGTATGAGTTTTGGTACACACAATTCAAGTTATGTGGTGGTTGTTTACGGAAAATGCATTTACAGTTAGATCTTCTATATTTTCCGTAACCGACATGCTTGTTGCAATATACATATAAATGAAAAGTAGGCAACTTGAATCACACGAAATAGATTGCAACCAATAATCTCATGGTGATTTTCAACATGGAGATATGTATATAAAAAACTATATCTTTTATTCATTCATTCAGGAGGATGTTTGCAACGTGGAATTTAGAGGAAAGCTTGTAAAGGAAAGCTGGAAAAACACAAATCTAGCTAACAGAAAATGATCGCATGTAGGAATCTATGGGGGGATTTTGCATGCATCATTGGGGTCGAATAAGGGCTACACAACTAAGCAGTAAATGAAAGCAATAAAACTATGAAGAGCTAAGCTAATAATCTAGCAGAAAAGAAGTGCATTCGGAGGTGGGCGCTGATGGCATTTGAGTGGCTGAGATGAGGAGGGGCGGCCAATGGTGCTTAGGCCGACCCATGGAGAGGTTGGGGAGATGATCCAGCATCCTGGCGTGGAGATGGTGGCTTCCATGGTGGTGCTCCTCGTGGAGGTGGAATGGAGGTGGAATGTAGCTAACCTAGATGGATGAGTGCCAAGAATGGGATGGGTGCAAATGGCCACACCTTAGGTATTTTTATAGACCTAAGAGAGTATCTCTAGAGAAGTGTGGAACTCTCTAGAGAGAGCCCCATGAGTGGCCAACCATGGTGAGAGAGAGGTGGTTCATTGATGCATAAAAAGTGGATCTAAGAATTGAATGGCTCTTGGTTGCTAAATTTGGCAACCAAGAGTGGCACCACTTTGAAGAGAGTTCTAGAGAACTCTAGATGGGTGTGTGCGCATGAATGGGTGTGTGTGTGTGAGTGTGTGGCCATTCCCTTTGTGGCTAAGTGGTTTAGGTTAGGTCCTAAGGGTTTTAGGTAGGTGTAGGCCTTAAATTAGGTTTGCAAACCCTAATTGCTAAGGAGGAATTGCAATTAAACTTAATACAAGTTTAATTGAATGAGTTTGAACCTAATTAAGAGTGATGTAACTTAATTAGGTTAAGCTTAGGTCAATTGGACTCTCACTGAGTCCAATTTGACATGTGTGCATTGAGATCTGAGCTCAATTAGACCCTATGTGTCCAATTCACTTATGTAATGGTAATTGACTATGATCTAAGTCAATTGGGTTTAGTGAGGACCTAATTATGTCCTTAGGGAGGTCTACAAGTGGTGTACTAGGGTTAGGGTACCTTAATTTAGGTTCCTATTTGGCTGGAATTTAGTTTAGGGAGCTAGAAATCCAAAATCAAGGCAAGAATCTCAAAACAGGAACTAGAGAACAGTTCCAGACATCCAAAAATGGAATCAGATGTCTTATAGTCAAAAATCAGAAGTCCAGACTTGTTGTCTTGATGTCCAATCAGAGTCAAGAAGAATTCAAGGTTTTGTCTTGGGTATTCTGTAGAAATTGGATGTCCGACCAAGTATCTGGACGTCTAATAATACTGTAGAAGTGGGTTTAAGGTGTGCTGGAGTTGGCTAAGGGATCTGAATGTCCTATAATTCATCTGGACGTCCAGATAAAGGTTGGAATTAGGGTTTTAAGGTTTTCTAAGGTGCGGTGTGATAAACACCAGTTTATCATCATTTTTATGCTTTAAAACTAACCTAGCTCTTAGGATTTTACTCCGCAAACGGGTTTTTGGGCTGCATTTAGGCATAAATTAGGATAGGCATGCATTGCATTTTTTATTGTCATTTTAATGAGTTTTTGTGAGTGTTAGGGATGTACAGATGCGCAGATCCCTAAAACCCTAGCACTCAAGAAGGCAAATGGTGAAGGAGAAGCCCAGACTAGCTGGAACTCGGCCTAATCCAGCTCACCTCAGCTTGATCCAGCTCACCTCAGCTTGATCTAGCTCACCGCAGCTGGAACCTAGCTTACTTGAACTAGGGTTAGCTCATCCCAGCTCCATTCAGCTAATCTCAGCTGGATGGCAACTCAAGAGAGTTCACCTTACCTCATCCTAGCTCAAGTCAGCTCAGATCCAGCTCAACTTAGCTGAGTCTAGCTCATCTCAGCTCCCACTAGTCCACAGGGAGCTCTAGTTAGCTCGGCTAAGTTGACAGGAGTTCACCCCAGCTCAGATCCAACTACATCCAGCTCCACTCAGCTCCAACCAGCTGAAGAAGAATTCATCCCAGCTCAGGAAGCTCAAGTCCAGCTCACAGGGACTCAGCTTAGCTCAACTCAGTTGAGCTAAGCTACCTTAGCTGCCTCAACCAGCTTGATTCTCCCCGGGAGCACCAGACCCAGCTCACCTTAGCTCAGTATGGTAGAAGCTAGCTTACCTTAGGTCGGCTAAGTAGCTAGCAAAGAACTAGCAAGCTAAGCCAGCTAGAATAGCTCCATACCAGCCTCTTCAGCAGCAGCCAGCTCCAAATTTCAGCTCCAGACTTCTCCTCAGCTCCTCCCTCCAAACCCTAGCTCCAACACCTTCTCCTCTACTCCTCCATTAGCTAAGCTAGCTTAGCTTAGCTTAGCTTAGCTTAACTATGCTCCAACTTCCTTGGCTTGTACCACCCCAAAAACCCACCTACCAACTCCACCCAACTAGCTCCACCTAAGCTCCACATAAGCTAACCTACTTGGCACCAACCTAACCTACCCACCACCTCCAAAAGACACCTAAAAGTGGTGCCAAAAACTACCCATAAACACCCCTTAGTGGCGCCACTTTTCCCTCCAAAATCCCCCCTCATCTCCACCACACAATCCCCCTTGAATCCATCTCCACCATCCACCTAACTCCCCTTCTAGAAGACCCCATGTTGGTGCCAACATGGGGGTGTCTCTCCACCACCAAAAGACACCAACACCACCATAACCACCCCCTTTAACACCCCTTGGGTTGGCGCCAACTCACCCTAGCCATAGGATCACCAACCACCCTTATCCTTCCATCCTAGCCCTCCATTTCAAGGGGCACCTTAACCCCCCATCCTATTCTATAAAAAGCCACCACCTACCACCATTTTGGAGCATCCTCCCTTAGTATATTTTCTACCTAAACAACCTATACCTACGGCCAAGAAGAAGGAGTAGAGAAGGAGATTAAAGGGGCACATCACCAGCCCTTTTGGTGCCTTCTTCTCCCCACTCTCTTCAACTTGGGCCACGCCAAGGAGGAGGACTCTCCCACTTCAAGGAGGACGGCCAGGAAAAGGAGAAAAGCTTAGGGTGGACGTCCACCCTTGGAGAGAAACTTAGGGCACGCCCCTTAGGGCTTGCCTTGGAGGTCATCACCTTGGCGGAGTACTGCAAGGAAGGAGTTGAAGGATTCCTTTCAAGCTTGGGAGCCACCAACCTTGGAGCACGAAGCCCTCTTCTTCACCATCTATTTAGAGGTTTTGTGTTTTCTTCCTTTATTTCAATTATCTAGTAGTAGAAGCATTCCTCTACTAGGCATTTTTGTTAAACACTTTATCAATTATCTAGTTGCCTTCTTCGCATATCTTGTTTGCATTTCTATTTGCTTATTTTCAGAATTCTTCACTTCCTCTCCCTAATTATTCTAGGCCTCCACTTGCTTAGAGTGAGCTTAGGGAGAGGCTCTACTTGCCACTTTAGAGTAGTTTACTTAATTGGAAGTGTAAACACTTTTCCCGCCATAATTTCGCATGTTGCCTTAGTTCAAAAACAAAAAAAAAAATGGTATATTGAAAATTACCAAAAGAAAGTTGAGATATATTCCAAGCAAGAGAATCAATTTTGCAACCATATTGCCTCCTTGGACGACCCTAGATACTTCCCTATCTAGGATTATAAATTTAAGAGCGAAAGCGGATTTACGCGTTACAACGACGTATTTTAACAAACCACGTATTTTCGCTATAACTTTTTGGCGCCGTTGCCGGGGAGGCACGGCTTTGCATTAACTCATTTTCTCTTGCTTGAAGTGGATCTCATCCCCTTCTCTTTCTTTCTTTTGTGTGTGCAGGAACTACAGCGGGAAAGCGGGAATCTGGAAGCGAGAGCTTAAAGATCCTTTTCTTCCCGCGAAAATTCAGGTTGGTTCCTCTTTCTAGTCACATAATTAAGTAAAACTACCAAAAATATATTAAACTTGGCTTTCAGGACCCTAAACACTTAAATTAAGTGGAGTGGTGCATTTTAAAATCATTGTTTGCTTGTATGCTTCTTTAGCACCATTCCATTGCAAGTATTGGTGTTCTGTTTTTCGGGTCTAGATTTCCGTCCAGACTTGAAAAATCGATTCCTAACACCACAGGCATCCTAAAATCATAAAATTTCATAGAGTGATTCCCAATTAAGTTTGGAACATCTTTTCCAAATTTCAGATCAATTGGAGTTTTATTTAATTTTTAAAAATTCTTGGATTACAGAGGGGTCACACCCTCTAATCTTCCTGTTTTGCTACTGTCCGCGAATTTTCAGAATTTTTATACTCATCCAATTTTTGTGAAATTTATCTTTTTGGAATCCCTGTGAAATTTTACATATCATATAAAATCATAAAAATTTTATGAGGTCGGTGGTAATACTGAAAAGTCCATAATACCCACGGGTATTATTTCTGGACTTTGACACCAGTACAATTAAAAATTCAAAACTATTATCAAACAAATTCCTAAAATCTTACAAAAATCTTTTCTGGAATCCTTGTTTGATTTTATTCAAAGTAGTGGTGTTGTTTGACTTGTTTGGACCACTACTTAATTCTGAAAGCTAAAAATAATTCATTGGTAGTTAAATTTCTGTCTTAGGGATAATTGGCTTAGGGTTTCTTCTTTCTCTTTAGAGACTCAATTAAAAGGAAATATACAATCACACATACAACTTGTCTTTCCTTTGATTGTGAACTTTCAAACTTGTTTGAAAACTTAAAGAAAAAACCCTAAAAATAATTTAATTAAATCACATCCTAAAAGACAAAAATATAAAAAAATTGTGTGACAACTTGATTTTCATTGGAGCCACTCTCCAATTCCTGCACACACACAAAAAAATCAAATAACAGGGCAACAACCCAATAAACGCCCTCCACATTCCGTGTGCACTATAGAATCCTAGACCTAATTAAAATTTGTAGCAACTTGACTCCTAAGGCTTTATCAACTTAGGCTTGCTATTTAGGTCTTAAGTTTTCTTTAGTTAGTACCAATTCTGTCATCTGTATCTGGTGTTCAGGCTGAGGGGCCGTGTCAAACGACCAGGCGCAGGTTTGTACAAGCACCTGGGGTTTTCCCTGGGAAACGTTTGGGCCCAAACCTCCCCTTAAGCAACTTGGCTAGATTTGTTGATAGAACGGGTATTCACTATTGACTACTTATTTCCTATATAGACCAAGTCTTAGGTTATTATTAGGGAGTCACAATTAAGTTAGGTCTAGTTTTTGTTTGTTTGAATTGCACACTTTCTCTCATCTCTTTCTCTTCTCCTCCCCTCCCCGTTCTTCCATTTTATGCACAGGCGACGGTCTCAAAATCCGCACTTGGAAGGACCATTTGATTTCGCCCCCACATAAAAAGACCACTTTTTCTGTCTTCTCCTGAAAAAATGGAAACACAACAAAATAGGTCCACTGACCCTTCCACGTCTACCTCTAACCCCACCTCTAACCCTAATTCTAACCCTTCCACCCAAAACCCAACCACCAGTAACTTCCCACACTTGGAGCTCCCCAATCTTGAGTTGCCCCACACACAACATCAAGACCCCCTACCTGATCTTTTAAAATTGATGGCCGATCAGATTAATAAATTAAATTCCAATCAACAAACATTGACTAGGAACATCCAAAACCTAGCCAATCCAAGGCCAAACCCACCACCCCGTCAGCAGCCTGTTGTTCCTCTAAAAGATTTCTATGATCCGTCTTATTATGAGGAACGACCAGGGGTGGTCATACCGGAGGGGGACTTTGAGATCAAGCCAGCCGTCCTGAACCTGATTAAACACTTTCATGGCCTTCCTAGGGAAGACCCTTTCAGCCACCTTGAAGAACTAACACTTCTTGCACAGACAACCCGTTCCCGAAATGTGCAAGAAGACATATGGCTGATGCGGCTTTTTCCATTATCTCTTAAAGATAAGGCCGCTTATTGGTTCAGGACCATTGGCCGACCCATTACAACATGGCCTCAACTCAAGAGTGCCTTCCTCAAGAAATTCTTTCCCATAGGTCGTACCAATTCCTTACGAAGATCTATTACGACCTTTCACCAAAAATCTAGCGAAACTTTCCATGATTCTTGGGAAAGATTTCAGGACCTTTTAAGAAGTTGCCCGCACCACGACATTCCTTTGTGGCAGCTCATGCAAATCTTCTATCATGGATTAGAAGATCAAATCCGACAATTTGTCGACGCCTCGTGTGGCGGCAACTTCTTAAATAAAGATGCTGAAAGTGCTTATGATCTATTTGAAGAAATGAGTGAAAACTCATTTAACCAAGCTTCCATGAACACATTTTGCAGAACCCAAAACCCGCAGTTTGGTGTTCATGAAATAGGCGCTCAATCTATCCCAGTCGCCCAAGACGATCTTCAAATGATCGCTCAGAAACTCGACCAGATGCATATTAATCAGAAGAAAATTGAGGAAAGACTCGCCACATCAATTCAAGCTCCACAACCACATCTAACCCAACCTAACTTTCCACGAAGAGAAAATTTGCACAATCTCAACACCACTCCTGCTGATTATTCTGAGGTTGCCCATGATTCACTGGGGAATTTCAATTATCCAGATCTTAACCCCACCCAAAATATTTCTGCCATCCAGGAGCCCTTTAAAAATTCTTCCAATTGGAAAAATTACCCAAACTACTCCTGGAATAATCAAGTTTCCTCCCAACCATATCATTTTAATGGGTATGGGTCGAATCCAAATTTCCATCCTGGGCCATCCCAACAAGATATCAATGCCCAGATGCTACGGACCCTGCAGGATATGCAAACAAAAATGACGGAAGTAACCCGCAACATCACAAATCTGAACAATCAGATTGGGGTTGCTCCCACGCAAAGACCTGTAGGACATCTTCCGTCCCAACCCATACCCAATCCCAATCACCAAGGGAACCATTATATGGGCAGAAATCCACATTATCCAAATCAGCCTCCTCCTAATCCACCTCAGCAGCCGCCCAGGTTCCTGCAATCACAAGCCCCCCCCACCTCCTCCAAATAATAATCCGACTGCACATGCAGTTACCTTGAGGAGTGGGAAAACCACCACTGACCCCGAGCCTTCGCACGAACCTGGTAAGATACATGTGCAAGTTGACTCCCCACCTCCCCATCAGGAAGAAAAAGAACAACAAAAATCTCAAGACAAGATTCCTATCCCTTTCCCACAAGCTCTCTACCCTACCACCAACAAAAGAAAGAAATCTGAGCCCACTACAGAAGAACTCATGGAGCTATTTGGGCAAGTTCATATCAATATCCCTCTCCTAGATGCCATTAAATATATACCTGCCTATGCTAAATTTTTAAAGGAGATTTGTACTCCTAAAAGGCAGGCCAAAAATCTAGGACAGGTGCATCTTTCGGAGACAGTAAGCTCTGTCATACAGAGTAAGCTGCCTCCTAAGATGAAAGATCCGGGGGCGCCTTTAATTTCTGTAATTATTGATGACACTACATTTAATCGCGCCCTCCTTGATCTTGGTGCCTCTGTAAATATTATTCCCACAAGTTTATTCGAAGAATTTCAGATCGGTGAATTAAAACCCGTCGAGGTTACCCTGCAATTAGCCGACCGATCTACAATCAAACCTCGTGGGATTGTCGAGGATGTATTAGTCAAGGTCCAGAATTGTGTCTTCCCTGCAGACTTTCTGGTTCTTGACATTGAGGCACCCGAATCATTACTGGACTCCCCGATAATCCTTGGACGCCCCTTTTTGGCTACTGCAAAGGCAAATATCAATTGCCACACAGGCAAAATGGATATCAACTGTGCAGGCCAAACTATCACCTTAGATATTTTTAAATCCTCCAGGAGATTCCATGATGATAACTTCTTTGAGGACTCAGATACTGAAATTTCTAATATGGTGGAGGAGACAATGTTAATAGATACCCTTACCGACCACAGTTTTTTTGAGGACTCTGATTCAGACTCAGTGGTCGGCGAGATCTGTGATCCGGAAACTTGTCTTGACCCCAAATTTATTCCTGATACCCCCCCTAACCCACCCACTATTCACGCACCTAACTTTTCCACACTAACTTCACCCAATCCTCACCATTCCTTCCCCGACCCCTTTCTAACGGACCTGCCACCAACCCCGCCTGAGTTTGGCACCCAACCTAATTTAAACCCATGGCCAGACTCAAGCTACACTTATCATTTTCCATCCAACTTTGATCCCAATATTATTTCTAATCAATTTTTTAAGGATCTAGAAGACGACACTTTTTTTGCGAGGATCCAAGTGTCCAATTATTTACATGATCTTACGTCTTCCGTGCATACCTTCACGCCCAGCTGAATGGCGTAAAAGATAGCACTGGATGGGAGGTAACCCATCATTTTCTTGCTTTCCTTTTTTCTTCTTTTTCCAGGTTTTATTCATCCTAAACCTGACCGTTCTTCACTAAGGTGATTCCTTTTCCCTCCTAATGCATGAGGACATGGCATATCTTAAGCATGGGGGGGTGTTTTTAAATTTTTACGATCGATTTAGGATGTTTAAAACCTAAAAACATGCATTTTTCTTTAATTTATTTCCTGCTTGCATACCCAAAAACAAAAAAAACAAAAAGAAAAAAAAAAATATTGAAAACTTTTTGAGGAAAAATTTTGAAATCAGGACTAAGGTCGAAAAATTCACTTCTGGTACAATGGGATTTAATCTTTAACAAACTAAGGATGAGGATTTGGATCTGATCATTAGAATTCCAGGGTCTATTTTACACTAGATCAGATATCCTTCTCTAAAATTCCACCTGAACTCATGATAGTTCAGGTGACTTGATCCTATTTTGTAATATGGAAAGTATTTGACTTAGTTTTTGATTCAAAAACCTGCGGTTCTTGAGAAACTTCTTGTGTCAATTTTCACACACAAGCCAACACTTAAAAATAACTAAAAATTTGAAAAAACTCCCTTGTTTGGATTTAGTAAAAGTCTGAAGCAGATCATTGGTTTGAATTCCCACCGTCGAGAAGAAGGAAAAAACCTTCTTTGAGGACACGATGTCAACATGTTACCGCCTCGGTGCTACTCTATATCTATATTTCATATCTTTAGACGGAGCATTAAAGCGCATTTCAGCAGCTCAAGTGTCTTGGACGGTGCTCTACCTATAGCGTCGGAGGAAGCGCTTGAGTTTGCTTGGAGCGCCCCTTTTCACCGCATCGTGTTTTGGGGTTGTGAGCTCCTGGGTGGTGTCATGGACAGTGCTATCCCGAAGTACTGGCGCCAGAGCCCCCTCGAGGAATGGTAATGGGAATGATGATACCGACACATCTGTTGTAAGACTAAGCTAAAAATAAGCATAGGGGAGGAAAAAAAAAAATAATAATAATAACACGACCTTATTAAGGTTGGCTTTTCACAAGCACCGACACAAGGTTTTAAAGGAATTTGCAAGTTGCGAATCAGATTCACGAGCCAGAAAAATCCTAAAAACAAACATTTCAAGTCATCTGAATTAACAAGGGGTTAATTTGTGAATTTTCTGAGGATATATTGATCCCGTTCTATCTAATGGTTGGATCCAAAAACAAATCCTGATGTTTATCTTCAACAAATCTCGTATCTCCTGTGTTTTAATCTACCAAGGTCCCTTAATCTCCTTTTCTCCTTAAAAGTCAAAAAAATTAGATTTCCCAAAAATTCCATTTTCCAAAAAAAATTAATGTTTTGCTAAGAGACTAGCAAAAGATAAGTATGGGGGTGTGATAAACACCAGTTTATCATCATTTTTATGCTTTAAAACTAACCTAGCTCTTAGGATTTTACTCCGCAAACGGGTTTTTGGGCTGCATTTAGGCATAAATTAGGATAGGCATGCATTGCATTTTTTATTGTCATTTTAATGAGTTTTTGTGAGTGTTAGGGATGTACAGATGCACAGATCCCTAAAACCCTAGCACTCAAGAAGGCAAATGGTGAAGGAGAAGCCCAGACTAGCTGGAACTCAGCCTAATCCAGCTCACCTCAGCTTGATCCAGCTCACCTCAGCTTGATCTAGCTCACCGCAGCTGGAACCTAGCTTACTTGAACTAGGGTTAGCTCATCCCAGCTCCATTCAGCTAATCTCAGTTGGATGGCAGCTCAAGAGAGTTCACCTTAGCTCATCCTAGCTCAAGTCAGCTCAGATCCAGCTCAACTTAGCTGAGTCTAGCTCATCTCAGCTCCCACTAGTCCACAGGGAGCTCTAGTTAGCTCGGCTAAGTTGACAGGAGTTCACCCCAGCTTAGATCCAGCTACATCCAGCTCCACTCAGCTCCAACCAGCTGAAGAAGAATTCATCCCAGCTCAGGAAGCTCAAGTCCAGCTCACAGGGACTCAGCTTAGCTCAACTCAGTTGAGCTAAGCTACCTTAGCTGCCTCAACCAGCTTGATTCTCCCCGGGAGCACCAGACCCAGCTCACCTTAGCTCAGTATGGTAGAAGCTAGCTTACCTTAGGTCGGCTTAGTAGCTAGCAAAGAACTAGCAAGCTAAGCCAGCTAGAATAGCTCCATACCAGCCTCTTCAGCAGCAGCCAACTCCAAATTTCAGCTCCAGACTTCTCCTCAGCTCCTCCCTCCAAACCCTAGCTCCAACACCTTCTCCTCTACTCCTCCATTAGCTAAGCTAGCTTAGCTTAGCTTAGCTTAGCTTAACTATGCTCCAACTTCCTTGGCTTGTACCACCCCAAAAACCCACCTACCAACTCCACCCAACTAGCTCCACCTAAGCTCCACATAAGCTAACCTACTTGGCACCAACCTAACCTACCCACCACCTCCAAAAGACACCTAAAAGTGGTGCCAAAAACTACCCATAACCACCCCTTAGTGGTGCCACTTTTCCCTCCAAAATCCCCCCTCATCTCCACCACACAATCCCCCTTGAATCCATCTCCACCATCCACCTAACTCCCCTTCTAGAAGACCCCATGTTGGCGCCAACATGGGGGTGTCTCTCCACCACCAAAAGACACCAACACCACCATAACCACCCCCTTTAACACCCCTTGGGTTGGCGCCAACTCACCCTAGCCATAGGATCACCAACCACCCTCATCCTTCCATCCTAGCCCTCCATTTCAAGGGGCACCTTAACCCCCCATCCTATTCTATAAAAAGCCACCACCTACCACCATTTTGGAGCATCCTCCCTTAGTATATTTTCTACCTAAACAACCTATACCTACGGCCAAGAAGAAGGAGTAGAGAAGGAGATTAAAGGGGCACATCACCAGCCCTTTTGGTGCCTTCTTCTCCCCACTCTCTTCAACTTGGGCCACGCCAAGGAGGAGGACTCTCCCACTTCAAGGAGGACGGCCAGGCAAAGGAGAAAAGCTTAGGGTGGACGTCCACCCTTGGAGAGAAACTTAGGGCACGCCCCCTTAGGGCTTGCCTTGGAGGTCATCACCTTGGCGGAGTACTGCAAGGAAGGAGTTGAAGGATTCTTTTCAAGATTGGGAGCCACCAACCTTAGAGCAAGAAGCCCTCTTCTTCACCATCTATTTAGAGGATTTGTGTTTTCTTCCTTTATTTCAATTATCTAGTAGTAGAAGCATTCCTCTACTAGGCATTTTTGTTAAACACTTTATCAATTATCTAGTTGCCTTCTTCGCATATCTTGTTTGCATTTCTATTTGCTTATTTTTAGCATTCTTCACTTCCTCTCCCTAATTATTCTAGGCCTCCACTTGCTTAGAGTGAGCTTAGGGAGAGGCTCTACTTGCCACTTTAGAGTAGTTTACTTAATTGGAAGTGTAAACACTTTTCCCGCCATAATTTCGCATGTTGCCTTAGTTCAAAAACAAAAAAAAGAAAATGGTATATTGAAAATTACCAAAAGAATGTTGAGATATATTCCAAGCAAGAGAATCAATTTTGCAACCATATTGCCTCCTTGGAGGACCCTAGATACTTCCCTATCTAGGATTATAAATTTAAGAGCGAAAGCGGATTTACGCGTTACAACGACGTATTTTAACAAACCGCGTATTTTCGCTATCACGGTGACCTAATCTAAGGGTGGCTAAGGCTTGGGGAAGTCTTTAGGCTATCATAGGGCTAGGATGGACTTAATTTCTTCACATTTTACTGCTTTATTCCTACTTAATAGAGTAGCATACCTTAAATCCCTTACATTATTATCTACTACGTCTAATTTAAGTCTTCAGCTCCAGCTCTGCTGTAGCACTAATTATTCCTAATCCAGCTTCAGATCTAGCTCTAGATCCAGCTTCACATCTAGCTTATTACCTGTAATTGACATAATGCACTTAATTAGCACATTATAGCATTATTTTATGCATAGCTAAAAGAAAGCAGTAAAGATGCAGATAATTCTTATGCATGCATGAATTACCTTAACTTATTCTAAGTCTTGGCCTAATTTAGGTCAATTAAGACTTATGATTGCTGCGCAATCATAATGCTGGAATGAAGATGGGTAAGAACATAAGAAGATAGAAGCAAGAGAGATGTTGACTACTTGTTTAGAATAAATGCAAAAAATGAAAGAGAGGAACAAGGAATCCCTATCCTCTCCCTAAAAGCCTGGGATAACTGACCGGTCGATCTTTCGCTTTTAAGTCATTTGTAGTTTAATGTGGTGGAAAAATCGACTAATCAATTTTTAATAAGAAATAACCACTCGCAGAGGAGCGGGTCGTATCCACAGGGAGGCAATAACGTATTAAAATTCGCGCCACTTAAAAATGTTTGTTCGGAGTCAATTTGGACAAGAACCAAGCCAAGATTGCCTTTAGATTAAGGTTTAAGCAAGAAACAATGCTGAAATGGCAATTATGAGAAACTACAGGATATTTTCCGCAATGCAGAGTGAATAGAATATGATTAAAATGTGGCAATGGCAGAAAATGTAAATTTTAATTAAAGTTTTACTGTAGCAAAACAGGGGAATTTTTCCCCATTGTCTTGCGCGACGAGGAGCCGATGGCAGGGCGCGGGAAGCTCGGAGGAGGTCCCTTGGATCAAGGGCTTCGAATCGGTGGTGGCGGCGAGTCGCACGGCGGTCGGAGGTGGCCGGACGAGCTCCGGCGGAGGTGCTGCAGCCGGCAGCTTGCGCAGCCTGTTGGCGTGAAGTCCGCCGCCTGCTGCTGCTGCGGGGGTGGCTGCTGCCGCTGCCGTGGGCACTGCTGCGGCTGGCGTGCGCGGTGGTCGGTTGGGCGGTCTGCAGGCGGTTGTGCGTGGGCGCGCGGAGGGTCTGCGGAGGGCGCGCGGTTGTGCGTGGGCGGTGGTCTGCAGGAGGGCGCTTGCGCGGTGGTCTGCAGGCGGTTGGCGTGTGCGGTGGAAGCTGGCGTGGGCAGAGGGTCTGCGGAGGGCGCTGGCGCGGTGGAAGCTGCAGGCGGTTGGCGTGTGCGGTGGAAGCTGCAGGCGGCTGTTGGAGGATGCTGCAGGCTGGTCTGCAGGCGTTGGAGGAGAGCGCGGGCTGATCTGCAGGCGTGCGCAGGTCTGCAGCCGGTGAGCGGTGGAGGGTGCAGGCAGTCTGGTGGCCGGTTGGAGAGTGCAGGCTGAGGAAGTGGAGGTGAGCGGGTAACTTCAGACGTCTGGGAAATTTCCCAGACGTCTTAAGTTACTGAGAGGGTGGCTGATCAGTAGCTCGGTGGTGGTGGTCTGCGACGACGGCGAGGGAGTTGCACGCTAAGGTGCTCACGGTAATGCAGGCGAGCTCCGGATGGCGGTGTGGCCTGTCACACCACACGCCCACGGTGGTGGAGACTCGCCGCAACGGTAGAGGCCGGCAGTATGGAGTGGAAGAGAGAGGTTCTCTCTGCACAGTGGTGGGTCGGTGGCGGAGGCCTTCTGAGCTCGGCTGCCTCCATGCTCCTTTTGTAGTGGCCTGAACAAATTTGAAATCAGCGGCCGACTAGATCCACCGTATCCGCTCCCACTTGAATGGCTCCTTCACTGCATCACCCGGGCGTTGGAGCGGCAGCCAGCCGTTCTGAAAGAAGACGAATAAAGAAAATATTATTAAAATATTAGGGTTATTTATGTATAGACCCTCAACTTCTATGTTAATAAAAAAAATATACCTAATTGGTTATCTAATTAGATGAATGCTATTTTAAGCTAATTCTAAATGCACTTAAGATATGAATGCAATGTATGGATTATGTAATTAGATTAAAACTATGAATTAATCTATTTACATCCTAATTTATACTAAATAAATGTTAGAATTAACCTAATGTGTAGGCACTTAAATACTTAAATAGCCCACAACTATGGGCTAATCAAATACCCCCATGCCTAGTTTTTGTTAGTCCCTAGCAAAATTAAGCGAAACCTAGCACTCTAAGTAGACTAGTCAACTCACTTAGTCTTCCTTCAGAAGCATATTAAGTTCAGGTTCTAAACCCAAGGTTCCTAAGTAGTTGCTAAGTTACAGACTAGGTCGGCTAAAGACGAGTTGCAAGCACAAGTTTCCCTGATTTCTGACTCTACCCTAAAGTTTATTGATCCCTGAGATTAAAGCATCCGTGCTTGTGCATTGGTCCGAGTTATTTGAGTTAAAGGAAAATTTTATATATATATATATACTTTTTTTTTTTTTGTTTGATTCTTCTAAGTCTAACCTCAGATCAGCTATCAACACGGTCTGTGTCGGATTCATTGTCCCCATTACCATACCTCGAAGGGTGCCTGGCTTTCGATGCTTCGAGATAGCACCGCCCATAACGACCCCAAGAACTCCTGGCAATCGACACTTCGGGATAGTATCGCCCATGGATTTCTTAAGCGAATTCAGGCCTATGGCAATCGGCACTTCGAGATAGAGCCGCCCATGGTACCTGAACCGCGCAATGTGCTTACATGCCCCCAGTAGGATGGATATCCTAAGAGACAAGCGCCGAGGAGGTAATATGTTACCATCGCATCCTCAAGGTGAGTATATACTCCACCTCTCCTGCGGCGGGAACTCTTCCAATCAAAATGTGTTTTCAAGCCTTTCTTAAGTGAAAACTAAGAGAAGCAAATCTCTTTTCAGAAATTAAGTTAATTACCAGACCAAGTGTGTGAAATTTGGATGCTTGGGTTACAAGGACCCGTAAACCAAAAGGTAGAATAAGACTCCAGGTACTACCCCACCTTTTAACTCAAACCCTAGCTTCCCTTTCTCAACCTCTTGAGGAATGGTCCGCAACTTAACTCCTACTTAAGTTTTTAAGTCCACAAAGGACCCTAAAGGTCTAAAGCTAGTAGCTCATTTAGCTTCTAAAGTTTGACCCTAGAATTAACTTAGTCTACCCTAGAGTTCTGATTTGCTTAAGACGGCAAGATCTAGCCAGTTAAGCTCAAAACCTTTTTTTTATATATATATATTTTTTATTTTTTTTCTTTTTTTTTTCTTTTTTTTCTTTCTTTCTTTTTTTTTTTTTATAAATGCATGCTATAAACAAAATGCCTCAGGTCCTCTCCCCCATGCCTGGTTCAAACAATGTCCTCATTGAAAATCAAAAATAGCTAAAGGAAGATATTACCTGAGGCGGAGAATAGTAGGAGCTAAGGCTCCTCAAGAGTGACTTCGTCAACTAGATGACCATCTAAAGTTATGTACGGTTTTAACCGTTGACCGTTGACGATAAAGGGAGTTGCTGAAGAGGAAGGATTTTTGATCTCCACAGCTCCATGGGGGAATACTTTGGTGATTATGTAAGGCCCATCCCAACGAGATTTTAATTTCCCAGGAAAAAGCTTAAGTCTGGAATTGAAAAGCCAGACTTGTTGGTTGGGTTCAAAGGTCTTTCGAAGAATAAACTTGTCATGCAAGACCTTAGTTCTTTCTTTATAAGCTTGAGAGGTGTCATAAGCATCATTCCTCAGCTCCTCAAGCTCACTTAATTCTAGAAATCGTGCCTTACCTACCTTCTCTAAATCCATGTTAACACTTCGAATAGCCCAAAGTGCTTTATGTTCCAACTCAACAGGTAAATGGCACGCTTTTCCATACACAATCCGAAAGGGAGAAGTACCCAAAGGGGTCTTATAGGCCGTTCGATAAGCCCACAAAGCATCATCGAGCTTTTGGGACCAATCTTTCCTATCAGGTCTAACGGTCTTTTCCAAAATATTTTTTATCTCCCTATTTGATACTTCAACCTGACCACTTGTCTGAGGGTGGTAAGGGGTAGCAACCTTGTGAGTCACTCCCAAACTCTTAATTAACCGATTGAAGTGGTGGTTTCGGAAATGAGGTCCCCCATCACTTATAATAGTCTTGGGGCAGCCGAAACGGGATATGATATTGGCCTTCACAAATTTCAAAACCACGGAGTGGTCATTTGTGCGCGTCGGAATGGCCTCTATCCATTTAGAGACATAATCAACTGCCACCAAGATATATTCAAAACCATGGGACGACGGGAAGGGGCCCATAAAGTCAATTCCCCACACATCAACAATTTCAACAGATTGAATAGGATGTTGAGGCATTTCATTCTTCTTCCCAATCGTTCCAGTCCGTTGACATCTAATACAGGCCTTAACAAAATTATGAGAATCCTTAAATAAGGAAGGCCACCAAAAACCAGACTGGAGAACCTTAAAAGCAGTTTTCTTAGCACCAAAGTGTCCTCCACAATGAAGTTCATGGCAAAATGTCAACACACTTTGTTGTTCCTCTTCAGGCACACAACGTCTCAAAACTTGGTCTTGTCCAATTCTAAATAATTCTGGCTCTTCCCAATGAAAATATCTCGCTTGAGAAATGAATCTCTTTCTTTTCTGCTTATCCCAAGAGCCAGGAGTTTGTCCAGTGACCAAGTAATTTACAATGTCTGCATACCAAGGTAAAGTTGGTGTTACCGCCATCAGAGTTTCATCGGGAAATGTCTCGCGAATGTCTTCAGAAAAAGAGTTGTTAAGAGGAAGACGAGACAGGTGGTCAGCCACAACATTTTCTACTCCTTTCTTTTCACGTATTTCCAAGTCAAATTCTTGAAGGAGTAAGATCCACCTAATCAGACGTGGCTTAGAATCTTTCTTAGCAATGAGATGTTTCACTGCTGCATGATCAGTAAAAATAACCACCTTAGACCCAAGTAAGTAAGACCTAAACTTCTCCAGAGCAAAAACTACAGCAAGTAATTCTTTTTCAGTGACGGTGTAGTTTTGCTGAGGTTCAGTTAAAGTCTTGCTTGCATAATGCAGCACATGAGGTCTTCCCTCAACCCTTTGTCCAAGGACTGCTCCCACTGCATAATCAGAAGCATCACACATAAGCTCAAAGGGGAGTGTCCAATTAGGAGCTTGGAGAACAGGCGCAGAGATCAAGGCCTCCTTTAGAGTTTGAAAGGCCTCGGCACACTTTGAATCAAAACTGAAGGAAGATTCCTTCGCCAATAAGTCACAAAGTGGCCTAGAAATCTTACTAAAATTTTTAATAAAGCGTTTGTAAAAGCCAGCATGGCCCAGAAAGGATCTAATCTGTTTGACATTCGTAGGCAATGGAAGTTTGGAAATAGAATCAATCTTGGCTTTATCTACTTCCAAACCTTGCTCGGATACAACATGCCCAAGTACAATTCCTTTCTGTACCATGAAGTGACTTTTCTCCCAGCTGAGGACTAAACTAGTCTCCTTACATCGTTTCAACACATTCTCTAGGTGCAGGAGACACTGGTCGAAAGACGAGCCATAAATAGAGAAGTCATCCATAAATACTTCGACACACTCGTCAATCATGTCCGAAAAGATAGACATCATACACCGCTGGAAAGTTGCAGGGGCATTACATAATCCAAACGGCATACTCCTGAATGCAAAAGTACCGTAAGGACTCGTGAATGTCGTCTTTTCCTGGTCATCAGGAAAGACTGCCACCTGATTGTACCAAGAATATCCATCGAGAAAGCAATAATACTTATTCCCTGCCAATTTTTCGAGAATTTGATCAATAAAAGGCAAAGGAAAGTGATCCTTCTGGGTAGCGGTGTTCAGCTTGCGGTAATCAATACAGACCCTCCATCCAGTTGAGGGTCTAGTGACAACTTGTTCACCTTGGTCGTTGAGTTCCATAGTAAAGCCTGCCTTCTTTGGCACCACATGAATGGGACTGACCCATTTACTATCAGCAATGGGATATATGATCCCAGCGTCCAACCACTTCAGGATTTCCTTTTTTACAACCTCCCTCATATTAGGGTTCAGACGTCTCTGCATGTCCCTAAAAGGCTTGATGGAATCATCAGTATAAATGTGGTGCATGCAGAGTGTAGAGTCTATACCCTTAATGTCAGCAATGCTCCAAGCAATAGCTTCCTTATGCCTAGACAGGCATTCAATCAAGGCTCCCTCCTGTGCCTCAGACAGCACAGCCGAAATGATAACTGGGAGCGTATCATTGGCACCTAGGAAAACATACTTGAGAGTGTCAGGGAGGGGTTTCAACTCAAGGTTGGGGGCTTGTATGGTTGAGGGTTTCATAATAGATGTCCCCATCTCAGGTAGCAAATCTGCCTTCGGCGGAAATGATGGGGGAAGAGACTCAGCAGAAACTCCTAGCAATTCCTCTAGTTTTAGTATATCCCCTTCACATTCCTCCAAGAGATGGGAATGCTCATTTAGCATGACATGCTGAAGGGGGTCATCACATAACATTGCAGGAGTTGCCTCTTCAATCAGGTCATCTATCACCTCAACTTGAGAACAATCCTCAAGTCCAGCTTGTTTGTAAGCATCAAACACATTAAGCCGGATTTTCCTATTCCCAAAGCCCATTTTCAATGCCCCAGTATTGCAATTAATTGAAGCATGGGAAGTTGCAAGGAAGGGGTGGCCCAAAATGATGGAGGGTTTGGTTGGCTTGTTGGTAGGGTCAGTGTCCAAAACTAAGAAGTCAACGGGAAAGAAGAAATCCTCCACTCTTACGAGGACATCTTCCAAAATTCCCCGTGGTGTCTTAAGTGATCGATCAGCAACTTGAAGGATTACAGGGCTAGGCTTCAGATTGCCTCCCCCAAGTTGTTCATATACATAGCTCGGAAGGATGTTCACCCCCGCACCTAGATCAAGCAGAGCCTCATCAATTTGTAAGTCACCAATAACTACAGAGATATATGGGGCTCCTGGGTCCTTAAGTTTCGGAGGTGTGCCATGTTGAACAATTGAGCTAACAGAATCAGGCAGGACAACTTTAGACTGGACCTGTTTTCTAGATTGCCGCTTTTTCGTGCACAAGTCCTTTAAGAAGCGGGCATAAGACGGAATCTGCCTGATAGCTTCAAGCAAAGGCTGGTTAATCTGCACTTGCTTGAAAGTTTCCATAATCTCATCCGTCTTATCTTTGGCTCCAGATGAGCCAGCAGAAGTCTGCCCAGAGGTGGATAAGCGCTCTGGAAATGGCACTCTCGATCTCTGGGTGGAAGGGTTGTCATGTCGAGTAAGGGGTGGAACGGGGGCAACTTCTTCCGGTGAGGTGATTTCAAGCGGAGGAGATTTGGGCAAATCTTCTTCGGTGGGGGTGAAAGTCGGGGTGGATGTTTTTTTAGGGGGTGAGACTATAGGAGCATCAGGTTTGGAAATTTCTTTCCCACTCCTCAGAATAGTCACCGCCTGAGCATGCTCCCTAAAGACAATCCCTTTTCCTTTAGGATTTTCCTCAGCAGCACTTGTAAACTTCCCAGTCTCCCTCTGTCTATCAGCCTCAACAAGGTGTCCAATTTGTGATTTCATTTCATGTATAGCCTTGTCATGAGATTGGATGATGGCACTTTGACTTTCTTGCATAGTTTTCAACATCGCCTTCAATTCATCCATCTCAGAGGTTTTAGGTTGGGCAAAGGTCTGAGGTTGGTTCATTTGATGGTTTTGAAAGGATTGTGGTTTGTAATTCCCTGAATTTGAGAGATTTCCTTGTCTCCATGAAAAGTTTGGGTGGTTCCTCCATCCCTCATTATAAGTGTTGGAGAAAGGATCATTACGAGGTCTTGTACGGAACCCTTGAGCGGCATTCAAATCTGCTTGTACAAGCTCAGGGAATTGGGAGGCCAAGTGGCAATCCACAGTGGCGTGTGTATTGCCTTGACAAATTACGCATTCGGAAGCTTGGGATGTGGAGGTGTTAGGTGTGAATGAACTCGGGTTCGACATAAGCCTTTCCATGTTTTGATTCAGTAATTGAATTTGATAAGCTAAATTCTGGGTGTCCCTTGCTTCATTCGCCGCCAACTTTCTTTGCATGAGAGTGGGCTTTCTATCCATGTAGGCAGAATTCAAGTGAATAGAATTCTCACTCAAAGTATCGAATAAGTTCCAAGCTTCATCCTCAGTCTTAGATAGAAAGGTTCCTGCACAGGCACCATCCACAGTTTGCCTATGCGAATCATTAAGTCCGGTGTAGAACCTTTCAACCAGTTGCCATTTAGGCAACTGGTGATGTGGGCAAAGTCTCAGTAAATCGTTAAAGCGCTCCCACGCATCATGGAAAGCTTCCCCATCCTTTTGAGCAAAACTCATGATTTCCCTCCTAAAGTGATTTGTTTTGCTCATGGGGAAGTACTTCTTCAAAAACTCCTTTTTCAGGGCATCCCAAGTATTTAAATTATCAAGGGTGTGATACCAATACTTGGCTTTGTCCTTTAGGGAGAAGGGAAAAAGGGTCCTCATTTGAGCGTCATCAGTAACGCCCTGCAGCTTCACCGTGGAACAGACCTCGGTGAATTCCTCAATATGCCTGTAAGGGTCTTCCCTAGTAGTACCATAAAAGGAGGGTAGCAAGGATATGGTACTACTTTTGATCTCCTATGGATTATCCCCTCCAGGTCTACGTAGTGCTGGGCCAGCTTGGTTGGTTGGGATGAAATATTCCTTAAGGCTCCTTTGACCGGCCATTTCTACCCTTAGGAGGTCTTTTCTTAGGATTCTTTCCGGTTCAGGATCAAATACAAGTTGTCTCCTAAGAGAACGCCTACCAAGCATGCACTACAAACACAATTCAAACAGACTTGTTTGGTCTTTACAGATTTAGGCTTTTGAATTTAATTCAAATTGTAGGTGACAAAACAAGTTACCCAATCAATTACGTGCCTATTGTCAACCTACGGCTCGCCTAAAAAGACCTAGTTGGAACTTAGGTATTCTTCCCTAAATCTCAAATGGTCAAGTAAATCCAAAGACGGAAGATCGAGGGATGCAAGTAGGCCTAAGCCGTCCTTTGAAGCTGTGCTTTCGCGGTGCTCCTCAACTACCCCCAAAAATCCGTGACAGGGTATCCCCCTCTTTGGATTTACAAAACCTTTGATTTCCAGTTCCAAACACTTCAGAATCCAACGAAAGGAGGGCTCTTGTCCTAGTATTTCCAAACCTAAGGAGTGTCTAGAAGCGTGCCGTGGTGCAAGTGAAATAAGTGTGCATACACCGTCAAAGATTTTGAACTTTGAATCGCACGTCAAGTTTGAAAATCAAATCCTTGGTTTTTAAAATGTCCTTCCTTTTATTAGTCCTTTTTCTAAAAAAAATGTGACCACTTGTTAGATCGCTTCAAGACAAACTTTGTGGTCTTTGCATTAAATCCTAAATGCAATGCGTGATCAAAAATAGGATGCAAAGTAAGAGAATACGTACCTTGCCTCCAGCGATCTTCAATGCAAAAATGCACGCAATGCAGAAAAGCAAATCTAGAGGCTGCTCATACGGACCTAAATGGTTCATCCTAGGGTAGGCAGCTTCTAGCAGGCAGCTCATTTTTTTCTTTTTCTATTTTTTTTTTAGAACTACTTATGCACAAGCAAATAAAAAATAATAATAATAAAAAAATAAACCTAAATCTAAAGAAAAGGGAACAGGCTCCCAAAAATTACCCAACACGGGTCCAAAACAAAATCGGGGAACAAACCCCTCAAAATTTGCCCCAGAACAAGGGTTTCAAACTAACTGTAATGAAAAATTAAGTCTTCAGTCTTAATTCTATTCTAATTAAATTAACGATTAAATACAATGGTGTCCGTCGCGTCCTCGTCCTTCTCCTCCTTTCAAAATTGCTTGTCCACTTCTCGTCTGGCGACGTCAAGGGTCGCCTCTCACAGTGGCTGATTCTTGCATAAATTTTCTCGCACAGAAAAGAAAATAATGAATTGTCAAATCTCTGTGCAATTGACAAATAATCAAAATAAAATTAGGCAAAATTATTGCATCTATTGCCTCCCCAGCAACGACGCCATTTGACCGGTCGATCTTTCGCTTTTAAGTCGTTTGTAGTTTAATGTGGTGGAAAAATCGACTAATCAATTTTTAATAAGAAATAACCACTCGCAGAGGAGCGGGTCGTATCCACAGGGAGGCAATAACGTATTAAAATTCGCGCCACTTAAAAATGTTTGTTCGGAGTCAATTTGGACAAGAACCAAGCCAAGATTGCCTTTAGATTAAGGTTTAAGCAAGAAATAACGCTGAAATGGCAATTATGAGAAACTACAGGATATTTTCCGCAATGCAGAGTGAATAGAATATGATTAAAATGTGGCAATGGCAGAAAATGTAAATTTTAATTAAAGTTTTACTGTAGCAAAACAGGGGAATTTTTCCCCGTTGTCTTGCGCGATGAGGAGCCGATGGCAGGGCGCGGGAAGCTCGGAGGTGGTCCCTTAGATCAAGGGCTTCGAATCGGTGGTGGCGGCGAGTCACGCGGCGGTCGGAGGTGGCCGGACGAGCTCCGGCGGAGGTACTGCAGCCGGCAGCTTGCGCAGCCTGTTGGCGTGAAGTCCGCCGCCTGCTGCTGCTGCGGGGGTGGCTGCTGCCGCTGCCGTGGGCACTGTTGCGGCTGGCGTGCGCGGTGGTCGGTTGGGCGGTCTGCAGGCGGTTGTGCGTGGGCGCGCGGAGGGTCTGCGGAGGGCGCGCGGTTGTGCGTGGGCGGTGGTCTGCAGGAGGGTGCTTGCGCGGTGGTCTGCAGGTGGTTGGCGTGTGCGGTGGAAGCTGGCGTGGGCGGAGGGTCTGCGGAGGGCGCTGGCGCGGTGGAAGCTGCAGGCGGTTGGCGTGTGCGGTGGAAGCTGCAGGCGGCTGTTGTAGGATGCTGCAGGATGGTCTGTAGGCATTGGAGGAGAGCGCGGGCTGATCTGCAGGCGTGCGCAGGTCTGCAGCCGGTGAGCGGTGGAGGGTGCAGGCGGTCTGGTGGCCGGTTGGAGAGTGCAGGCTGAGGAAGTGGAGGTGAGCGGGTAACTTCAGACGTCTGGGAAATTTCCCAGACGTCTTAAGTTACTGAGAGGGTGGCTGATCAGTAGCTCGGTGGTGGTGGTCTGCGACGACGGCGAGGGAGTTGCACGCTAAGGTGCTCACGGTAATGCAGGCGAGCTCCGGATGGCGGTGTGGCCTGTCACACCACACGCCCACGGTGGTGGAGACTCGCCGCAACGGTAGAGGCCGGCAGTATGGAGTGGAAGAGAGAGTTTCTCTCTGCACAGTGGTGGGTCGGTGGCGGAGGCCTTCTGAGCTCGGCTGCCTCCATGCTCCTTTTGTAGTGGCCTGAACAAATTTGAAATCAGCGGCCGACCAGATCCACCGTATCCGCTCCCCCTTGAATGGCTCCTTCACTGCATCACCCGGGCGTTGGAGCGGCAGCCAGCCGTTCTGAAAGAAGACGAATAAAGAAAATATTATTAAAATATTAGGGTTATTTATGTATAGACCCTCAACTTCTATGTTAATAAAAACAATATACCTAATTGGTTATCTAATTAGATGAATGCTATTTTAAGCTAATTCTAAATGCACTTAAGATATGAATGCAATGTATGGATTATGTAATTAGATTAAAACTATGAATTAATCTATTTACATCCTAATTTATACTAAAAAAATATTAGAATTAACCTAATGTGTAGGCACTTAAATACTTAAATAGCCCACAACTATGGGCTAATCAATAACCCTATCCCAATACCTACCCCTGAACCACCTCAACATTAGAATGTCTGAGTTCAAAAGCCAAAAACCCTATCCTTAGCCTTATCCTACTATCTATAACTCTATTCCATTTATCTAAAACCCTATCCCTAGTCTAGAAACCTATTTAGGTCCATACCACACCTAATTGACTCAGTCAGAGCCAATTAGGTCAACCATGTGTCAATCGGGTCCATAGGACCTAACTAGACTAACCTTGAGTTGCTTTGACTCATTTCAGTCTAATCAGTCCTAGCCACATCCAGTCAGGTGTATTATAACCTGATTGGGTGCACCCAATTCTAATTAGGTTCAATTGGAACCTAATTAGATTAGACTAGCCAAGACCATGTGCTAACTAGACTCTTTGAGTCAAATTAGACCTAACCATTACCTATGTTCAATTAAGATCACCAAGAGCCAACCCACAAAAGTTTAATTAGGTCCATGAGAACCTAATTGGACTCACCTACAACCTAGTTAGATTTAGCCTTAATCTATTTAGGATTCCCTATACCCAATTACGTAAAAATAATTAGACTAGAACCTATTTAATTGGACTCAACCCATTACCTTTTAGGCTAACGCAACCTATTTAGAACCTATCCCTACAAACCTATTCGTACACCTAAATCCACCAACAGAACTACCCAAAGGTGGCACTCCCCAACAAATTCTATCCTATTAGGGGCACCACCTTTGGCCTCCCCTCCTCCATAAAAGGTCACCATATGTGGCTATCCACCCCTCCTCCCATTGGACCCCTGATAAACTCTAGTTTATCATCATTCTTATGCATTAAAACAAACTTAAATCTTAGGATTTTACTCCATAAATAGGTTTTTGGGCTGCATTTAGGCATTAACTAGGTTAGGCATGCATTGCATTTTTTCTTATCATTTTAATGTGTTTTTGTGAGCATTAGGGATGAACAGATATATAGATCCCTAAAACCCTAGCACTCAAGAAGGCAACTGGTGAAGGAGCTTAGACTAGCTGGAAGTCAGCTTGATCCAGCTCACCACAGCTGGAATCTAGCTCATTTGGACTGAGGATAGCACATCCTAGCTCTATTCAGCTCATCTCAGCTGAATGGCAGCTCAAGAGAGCTCATCTTAGCTCACTCTAGCTCAGGTCAGCTTAGATCTAGCTCAACTTAACTGAGTCTAGCTCATCTCAACTACCACTAGTCCACAGGAAGCTCTAGCAAGCTTAGCTGAGTTGACTGGAGTTCACCCTAGCTTAGGTCCATCTACATCCAGCTCCACTCAACTCCATCCAGCTGAAGATGAATTCATCCCAGCTCAAGAAGCTCAAGTCTAGCTCCCAAGGACTCTGCTTAGCTCAACTTAGTTGAGCCAAGCTACCTTAGCTATCTCAACCAGCTCAATCCTCCTCAGGAGCACTAGACCTAGCTCACCTCAGCTCCATTCAACAGAAGCCAGCTCACTTTAGCCTGGCATAGCAGCTTGCAAAGAACTAACAAGCTAAGGCAGCTAGAGTAGCCCCATGTTGACCTCTTTAGTAGTTGCCAGCTCTAATTCAACTCCAAACTCTGCATATTCAGCTCCTCTCCTCAAACCCAAAGCTCCACATGCATACTCCTCTATCCATAGCTTGCTAAGATAGCTTTTCATAGCTAACATCCAGCTCCTTGGCCATCCTCCACCTTCAACTTAACCCCAGCTAACTCCACCAACTAAGCTTACCTAGTCCACCTAAGCTGCCTAACCTCTACTCTATTTTGGCGCCAAGATGAGCACCTCCTAGCTCCTCAACTACACCCAAAAGACACCTTGTTTTGGCACCAAAATATCCTTCTAGAAGCCCTCCCTTTTGGTGCCAAAACACTCCCATATCATGGCCATACACATACCCTACAACCTATCCTAGCCATCCACCTAATCCCCCTTCTAGAAGCCTTCATGGTGGCGCCAAAACCAAGGCATCTCTCCATGGTTGGCACCACCTTTAGGTGGCCCTTCGCCACCATAAACACCACCTTCACACTGCCCTACTTGTCACCAACTCTCCTTAGCCCTAGGATCACCTAACCACCTCCATTCTCCCATCTTAGCCATCCATCTCAAGAGCCACCTTAACCCCCTCATCCTACCCTATAAAAAGACCAACACCCACCACCTTACAACCCATCCTTGGATAACAAAATACGGCTCATACTCTACCTAAAGGTCGCGCCCAAAAGAAAAGAAGAAGAAGATTAAGGGGATATTCTGTCCCCTTGGTGCCTTCCCCTCTTCCCTTCTCTCTTGTGCCCATGCTAGCCAAAGGAGGAACCAAGTAAGAAAGACCTTTGGATGAGGTCTTGAAGGTGGTCCATGCCCACCCTTGGAGGAAAGAATTGAGGTGGAGAGCATCCACCTTGGAGGAGCTTTCAAGGAAGGAGAAGAAGGAGACCTTCTTCTCAAGCCAAGGAGCAGCTAGGCTTAGAGCAAGAAGACTCCCTTCTTCACCAGATTCTGCAAGAGGATTTGCATTTCTTTTTATTGCTTTTATATTTTCCATTTCTAGTAGAAGCATTCCTCTACATGTCTTTGTAAAAGAATACAAATTCTACTAAATCAATTTGTCTTCTTTTTAAATTCTATTGCAATTGCTTGTCTTTGTTCTAGCACTTGTTTCACTTCTACTTCCTAATTACTCTAGGCCTCCACTTGCCTAGAGTGAGCTTAGGGAGGGGGCATATTTATCTCTTAAGTTTTAGCTTAGTAATTATAGGTGTTAGTTACTTTTTCGTCACAATTCGCATTTTGCCCTCATTATTTCAAAACTTGAAAAATTATATATTTAAAATACCAAAAAGAAAGATTGTGTTACCCTTTAAAGTAAGAGATTTGAATTGCAAGCTTGCCTCCTTGGATGACTCTAGATACTCCCCTATCTAGGAATATAAATTTAAAAGTGTATGTGAATTCGTGTGTTACAGCGACTTTGAAAACCCTAATTACAAATCACGCTTATTTTCGCATCACTTTTTGGTGCTGTTGCCGAGTATTCGGTGTTGTCTTGGGCCATGTTATTTCAAAATAGGGAATTTCGGTAGATAACGCAAAAATAGATGCTATATCTAAGCTCCCGCCACCCACTATTGTCAAACAAATCAGATCCTTTTTGGGTCATGTAGGTTTCTACCGTAGATTCATACAAAATTATTCCCAAATCTCCAAGCTCTTAAGTCAACTGCTTACTAAAGACCAGCCATTTGATTTTAATGATAAATGCATCGAGAGTATTTTGAGGTTTAAGAAGGAGGTTACTGAGGCACCAATTTTACAGTGACCTGATTGGAATAGTCCCTTTGAATTAATGACAGATGCCTCAGATTTTGCTGTAGGGGCCATTCTAGGGAAAAGAATTGGCAAGAAGCCCATTGTGATCTATTATGCTAGCAAAATTCTTGATGATGCACAACGAAATTACACGGTTACTGAAAAGGAACTTCTTGCGATTGTATTTGCCTTAGAAAAATTTAGATCTTATCTTTTGGGGTAACATGTCACTGTATATATCGACCACTTAACATTTAAATATTTGCTGACAAAGAAAGATGCGAAACCCCACCTTATCTGTTGGATTCTGCTGCTCTAGGAATTTGACCTGGAAATCAAGCATAAGGCGAGATCACATAATGTAGTAGCTGACCATCTCTCTCGTCTTACGGCGAATGACATAATGACCCCACCTAATCAATTCCTCGATGAAAGCATTTTAGCTACTACTACCCTCCCTTGGTTTGCGGCCATGACAAACTATTTAGCAACAGAACAAATCCCCGTTGATTGGCCAAAAACAAAATGGGATAAGTTCCTTGCTGATATTAAATATTATTTTTGGGAGGAGCCTAACCTTTTCTGCATTTGTGCCGATCAGGTCAATCGACGATGTGTACCTGATTCTGAAATCCATTAAATTTTGACACATTGTCACTCAATGGCTTGTGGCAGACATTTTTTGGGTAGGAAAACTGCAGCTGAAATCCTTAATACGGGATTCTTTTGGCCCAGCTTGCACAAAGATGCTCATGACTTTGTTCGGTCCTGTATGCATTACCAGAGCATCGATAACATGACTCAAAAGGATATGATGCCCCTTAATCCTTTTTTAGAGGTTGAAATCTTTGATGTTTGGGGCATTGACTTCATGGCACCATTCATCAACTCTGGTGGGTATTTATATATTCTAGTCGTAGTTGACTATGTTTCAAAATGGATAGAAGTAATACCCACTCGCACTAGTGATCAAGTTTCCTAAGAAAAATATTTTCTCAAGATTTGGCATTCCCAAAAGCCATTATCAGTGATGGAGGTTCACATTTCACTCACTCAACTCCATCACCTTCTTTCTAAATATGGGGTTAATTAAAAAATTTCCACACCTTATAACCCCTAAACAAATGGCTAGGCAAAAGCTTCTAACTAGGAAATCAAAAATATTTTACAAAAGACGGTTAGGCCCGACCGTAAAGATTAGTACACTAAATTAGACAATGCCTTATGGGCCTACCGTACTGCTTTTAAAACTCCACTCGGTATGTCTCCCTTCCGTTTGATTTTTGGGAAGGCATGCCATCTCCTGGTAGAACTAGAATGTAGGGCTTTTTGGGCAATAAAATAATTAAATATGGATTTATCTGACTCTGATATCCATAGAAAACTACAATTAACTGAATTGGAAGAATTACATAATTTTTCCTTCGAAAATGTGAGGATTTATAAAAATCGAACAAAGAAATTTCATGGTAAATACATTATTTAGAAACACTTTGATGTTAATCAACGCATTTGTCTTTTTTATGCTAGATTACGTCTTTTTCTTGGAAAAATAAAACCCAAATGGACCGGCCCCTTTATTGTCCATAAAACTTATCCATACGATGTTGTTGACCTTTTCGATCCTAAAACTAATATGACATTTCAAGTCAACGGCCAACGTTTAAAGCCCTATTTTGATCTTATGCCGAATCTTCCATTTGAATCTTTCAATTTCACTAAGCTAGCCACCTTTGATCATTAATGCAAACTACGGCCGGTTGAATGGTGTAAAAGATAGCACTAGATGGGAGGTAACTCATGATTTTTCCTGCTTTCCTTTTTCTTTCTTTTTCCATGTTTTGACCATCCTAAACTCGACCGTTCTTCATTAAGGTGATTCATTTTTCCACCTAATGAATGTGGACAAGGCATATCTTAAGCATGGGGGGGTATTTTTAAAATTTGACGAACGATTTAGGATTTTCAAAACCTAAAAACATGCTACATAACCTCTACTCTATTTTGGCGCCAAGATGGGCACCTCAGACCCCCTCAACTACACCCAAAAGACACCTTGTTTTGGCATCAAAATATCCTTCTAGAAGCCCTCCCTTTTAACGCCGAAACACCCTCATATCATGGCCTTACATATACCGTACAACCTATCCTAGCCATCCACCAAATTCCCCATCTAGCAGACTTCATGGTGGCACCAAAACCAAGCCATCTCTCCATGGTTGGTGCCACCTTTAGGTGGCCCTTCACCATAACCACCACCTTCACACCCCCTACTTGGCGCCAACTCTCCTTAGCCCTAGGATCACCTAACCACCTCCATTCTCCCATCTTAGCCATCCATCTCAAGAGCCACCTTAACCCCTTCATCCTACCCTATAAATGGACCAACACCCACCACATTACAACCCATCCTTGGCTAGCAAAATAACTCTCATACTCTACCTAAATCTCATGCCCAAGAGAGAAGAAGAAGAAGAAGATTAAGGGGATATTCTGTTCCCTTGGTGTCTTCCCCTCTTCCCTTCTCTCTTGTGCCCACGCCAACCAAAAGAGGAGCCAGGCAAGGAAGACCTTTGGAGGAGGTCTTGAAGGTGGTCCACACCCACCCTTGGAGGAAAGAATTGAGGTGGAGAGCATCCACCTTGGAGGAGCTTTCAAGGAAGGAGAAGGAGACCTTCTTTTCAAGCCAAGGAGTAGCTAGGCTTGGAGCAAGAAGACTCCCTTCTTCACCAGATTCTGCAAGAGGATTTATGTTTCTTTTTATTGCTTTTATATTTCCCATTTCTAGTAGAAGCATTCCTCTACATGTCTTTGTAAAAGTACACAAATTGTACTAAATCAATTTGTCTTCTTTTTAATTTCTATTTCAATTTCTTCTCTTTGTTCTAGCACTTGTTTCACTTCCACTTCTTAATTGCTCTAGGCCTCCACTTGCCTAGAGTGAGCTTAGGGAGGGGGCATATTTATCTCTTAAGTTTTAGCTTAGTAATTATTGGTGTTAGTAACTTTTTCATCACAATTGGCATTTTTCCCTCATTATTTCAAAACTAAAAAATTATATATTTAAAATAAGAAAAAGAAAGATTGAGTTACCCTTTAAAGCATGAGATTTGAATTGCAAACTTGCCTCCTTGGATGACCCTAGATACTCCGCTATCTAGGAATAAAAATTTAAAAGCGTATGCGAATTCGCGTGTTACAGCGACTTTAAAAACCCTAATTACAAATCATGCTTATTTTTGCGTCAACCCCTTTAGGCCCTCTGCCTTCCTCCTTCTTCCACCATAGTTGCACCACCTTCAAGGCCTCCTCCTACCCCCCTCAAGGCTATCCACCACAACCATAGGTGGCCAGCCACCGCCTTCATCCCTCAACCCTTCCAAGGCCACTAAAAGCTTCCTCTTGGAATCACCTTTCATGCCATCTTCCTAATTCCTGGTAGATTAATTCTTCTCAATTTTTCTACATTAATTCTAGTAGTTAGTCTAGTTCTCTTCAAGCTGTTCTTGTTCTAGTTGTTCTTGTTCTAGTTCTAGTTCTTGTTCTAGCTATTATAATATATCTATTATTCTAGTTGCTTTCGTTGAATATCAAGTTATATTTCAATCTTTCATTAAAGTTGTGATTGACTATATCTCTTTATGTGAATACAATGACATCTATTTTGATCTCTATATTATGCATGTGTGCCTAATCTACATCTTTTATCATCCTTGATTTCAGTAGATTATTCTTTTATCCTTCCATTTTCCAAAAATCAAAAATCACAAAAAAATCCAAAAAAGAATGATCGAAAAATATTTCATGGCCTCTCTTGCACGGATTAACAATGCGATGATTCATCAAAACTCTCTCGGTAGCATTTACATATTTAGAAAATTTCTTGACGAATGTTACACATACTCTTACTATAACTATTTGCATTATACTATGGTTGTGCGCTACGAGAATGCAACATGAGAATTTACCATGCAAGAGATCTGCTATGCCCAGTAGATTTTAGATTAGTTAATTTTTAGGAATTAGATTTAAATTTATTATTAGGAGGAAGTCAAGAATCGATTTTAAATCTCACTTAATCATGCCTCCCAAAGTTCAACCAAGACTCGTTTGAGTTTCGTTATTTTAAGTTTTGTTGGGATTGATTTTGTTCCTATACTATGACACTTAAAAATCTGATTTTGCATGATCCAAGCTCTTAACAGTACCATCTTTAGACTCCTAGGGCTCTAAGAGCATAAAAGTCTAAGTATCCATTAAGATGCGGATTATTCCTCGAGTGGTTGAGGATGTTGCGAAACAAAGGCATTAAGTCAAGGACTTTTGAAGTATTTGACAGCCTTGTCTACCCTTTTGTTTGTAGGACTTGGTAACCTAGGCATCCACCCACACACTCACTTTGGTCTTGCTTATAATGACTAATAAAGCGATTGCCTTAATTATTTTCTTCAAGAAAATTTGGTTCTCTAGGCTCTAACTTAGGAGAAGTTTGAAAACACAACTTGATTGAACGAGTTTCTGTCGCATGAGAGGTGAGTATATACTCTCCTTGATGACATGATGATAACATGTCACCTCTTCAGCTCTTGTCTTTTAGGATATTCATCCTACTGGGGACATGTAAGCACATTGTACGGTTTAGGTACCATGGGCTTCACTATCTCAATGTACTGATTGCCAAAGGCCTAAATTCACTTCAAAAAGTCATGGGTTCCACTATCTTGAAGAGTCGATTGCCAGGAGTTCTTGGGGTCACCATGGATGGTGCTATCCCGAAGCATCGATTACCAGGTTCCCTTCTAGGATTGGTAATGGGGATAATGAATCTAATATAAACTATGTTGATAGTTGATCCAAGGTTGGACTTAGATGAAACAAACAAAAAAAATTACGAAAGAAAAATCTCAAAAACATTTCCCTTCATTTTGTTGGCATCATACCAACACAAATTCATTCACTTGTAGATTGAATAAAGACCACCCACAATTATGCACGGATGCTTAAACCTCTAGGACCAACAAACATTACGATAGGCTTGAGAGTCTAAGAAACCTATGTCGATGACCCAAGACTCACGTTGATCGGGTTTTCATCTTTAGTGATACTTGGGTACCATAAGATCTAGGGGTAGTATCTCAAGCTAGTCTTTGGAGGCAAGGTACGACTATGACACGGCATCCTGACGGTTAATTCTGGCCTAGAGTATTTTGTGTTCTACAAGAAGTTTGCTAGGGACTAGCAAAACATAGCCATGGGGGTATTTGATCGGTTCACTTTAGTGGACCATAAATTGGCCTAAGTACTCATTAGTTATATTTTACTAGTTTCTAATTGCCTAAGATTTTAGTGGTGATTCATCTTAGTCTCCATACATTTTTATGCACCAACTTCACATTTAATAGCATATTTTTAAGATAACCTATTTGGTGTATGCAGGCCGGATGCGAGGATTATTTGAACAAACATGGAGAGCGTCATTTGCAAATTAGACCAACACTATGCTCCAGTCAGCCTCCCATATGTGGTCAAGGCTAATTTTGGTGAGGGATTAAACATCACTTGATCTTAGGCAAAACAAAGGGGTTGGTCATTTACTAGAGTAGATACAAATCACTAAAGAGAGAGAGCAATATAAAAAGGCCTCCTTTTCTTCCCCACAAGCGGCTCACTCTCACTGGATGCTCCGCCCTCTCCATCGTACTCCTGGCGTGCACCATGCTCTTGATGTGCACCATGGACCATATCCATCTTCTCTCATACAAGTAGTGATAGTGCGTGCACGTCACCCCTCCTCATACCATGCCTTCGCTGCGACTATCATCACCACCAATCCATCCATGCCATCCTCCCCTTCTTTTTCTCTATTACACACTGAGGACTAATGAGAAGCTCATCATGATCTCTAATTACCCTTAATTAACTAGTCTACCTAGTTAATTAGCTAAGAATATGTGAATATATGGGTTAATTATAAAATAAGGGATATATAGTGAAGGACCTTAAAATAAATTAAAAATTCTATTTTAACATCCAATTAATATTATTAATAATCTGATTAATAATTGGACTCGAGATATTAACAATCATTCCCCTAATTAATAAGTTAATTAACTTAAGCATAATGTATACATAATTATGTAATAACTTAAGTAACCTTAGTTAATTAAATAAATTAATCTAGAAAGGTAAGAAATGTAAATTCAAGGTCTAAATATAATAATTACCTTATTTATAATCATATATAAAAAGTTGAAAAATCTAAATTAAAATAAACTCAGAAAACCTGAGTCTACATTTTGGTCCTTAAAATTCATTTCCATTGGGTCCTTACTTTTCATATAGGTCCTTAGGTTTCATCATGTATAGGTCCCTAACTACTACTACTTCTTCAGCCGGTTGAACAGCTAACGACCGAGGGTGCCTCCACCACTCGATCACTTCCCATTCGACGTCACCTCACCTTCTCCAAGCTCCTAGAGCTTGCACTCACCATCCCATTTTCATCCATCAGTCGGGATGACACTTTTATCCTAATTTTAGGTAGGAGTTAACCTCACCGTCGTCGGAGAAGATGCCGGTGGTTAACCTCCTCCTAGCCCCTTACACTTCCAGATTCCTCCTCCCTCTTCATCGTCATCAACTATAAATACCCCCTGACCCCCATGATTTTTTTCAAGTTGGCTCCCTTCCCTCTTCTTCATTGTAGCCAACCTGATAGGCTATTCTCTCTACAACTTTGGCAAACTTCCACCTCATCTTCCAACTTCCTCCGTCCACCTTAATTTGCTCAGGGACTTCACGGAGGTCAGCCATGTCTCTAGACACAGGCGCTGACCAAGGAGTGCCTCTACTTCATCTCGCATTCGACCGTCGGAGATCTTCCTTATTCCCCTCTGATTTTACTCCCCCGTCATGAGCCTTCGACGGAGTTCCACTGTCCCCTTCATCTAGGTACCAGTAGGATAGGAGTAGGAGTAGGAGTAGAGTATTTAGATAGGTAGTTAGTTAGGCAGTTTCGTGCAATTTCAGAGTTCAAAGTTCATCTTCTTCGACTCCGACGAGCTCCTTCAATTAGCTAGAGCCCTAGTTTTGTATTTTGAATCCACTGTCCACCTTCTTTAATCATTCACAATCATTTCTAACTCATTTAATCACTAATTTGATCACTGATTCACCAAATCCAAATCCACCTTCATCAGCTACTTTTGTTGTCTATGGCAGCAGTAGTTGACCTAGATTTCACCTTCATCAGATCCTCCATCATCAATTCATCATCAAAGGATCCTATTTGTCATAATTTGATTAATTATCACATGTAACTTAAAAGCCTAATTCTATTTAAGTTCCTGAGCTTGCTGTCAATGGCAGCTCAGGAGTAGTTAAAACTTTAAAATAAATGCATATTTATGATCGCAGTCCTGTTCTGACTTGTCTCGACCACTCATCTGAGTGGGAGAGCAAGTGCTGTGCCTCAACCCACTCAGATTCTATTCAAACTGAATTTTTTGATTAATCATACATTTAATGAATTAACAAGGAATTTAATGCGATCCTGAGGTTCCTTACAACCTCAGGAACATTTTCAAATAAAAATGGCACAATTTATCTTTCTGTACATGTTTTTATCTTTTACTAGACTCACCGGAGCTCCGACAAGCTCCGGTGAGTGAAACTTGATCTTCAGTCTGTAGAAATTGATGAGAAGCTCCAGAATGATTTAATTTTGATCACTGATTAATTTGAGGTCATTTATTTGAAGATTTAAAAACTGTAACTTAGATTACAGTTTCATCTTCTCCAACTCCGACAGAGTTGGAAAAGTCTATACAGAAGCTTAAGAGCCACATTTAAGAGGTTTAGAGTCTTCAGTGCTGTGCACTAAAGCTATTCATGTCCTTAGATTAGTGTAACAACCTCCCAATTCTTCTGATGAACAAAACACCTTTTGAGTTCAGGCGATGAGCTTGGAACCCTAGTTTCCAAGGTCAAATCATCTATTTAAGGGGTTGAATATGTTTCTGAGGTTATAAGAATCCTATTCTAGGCTTTAATTTCTTGTAAAGAGGCATAAATCAGAAAGTCAATTTTCAAGCCTTAAAGTCAAACCTGAACTCGGGACTTTGATTCTGAGCTCAATTAGATGATTTGAGGAGCTTGAGTTGTTTCTGATATTCTGTTGGATGATTTTAGAGTGATTAGATTGAGCTCTATGATGTAATTTTGTTAGAATTCATTGACTGTCGGTTTAGGTTGTTTTCGAACCCAAACTATTAGTAGTGGTTATCTAGTGAGATTTGATCATGATTTTTGCCTAGATGAGTTTGTTACATCCCTTAGAAGCTGTTCCAATCGATCAGATATGATCTTAGCTATCTGTTACACCTTTCTTTTGTTTAAAATCTACCTCTGAAGCTTTCTGAGAAGTTTTAAGCTTCTCTGCAGTTACCTGAAGCTCTCAAGAGCTCAAAACCTATTCCAACAACTGTAGAATTCCTTGTAGAACTTATTTAGAACCTTAGCCAAGAGGTTAAAGTCCAGTTTATGGACTCTGCAAGTCTCATTTCACTTCCAGGCAGTATAATGAATCGTAGAAAACCAATAGTTTCACCCTTCAAATCGAAGAGGAATTCTTCCCCTTCACTTTAAATTGATTATACAATCTTGTAGAGCTACTCTAGAGCTTTCCAACAAGCTTTGATTCGCTTGATTTGGAGCTCTGAGCTAGGAGATATCTTCACTTGAAGTTAGCTCTGGAAGGGGGAACAGTAGTCCCACATCAAAAACTCTGGAGCGGTCGCCTTGGTGTAAAACATTTTTGTTAAGTGGCTACATCAGTTGTCAAGCGCTGGGTGCAAATAGAAACCGAGCATGTGTGTGTGTGCATGCGGGCGTGTGTGCCTGCGAGCACCTGTGTGGGCATGTGATGTGCATGGCCCTGGGAGGGCAAGGCCTGGGAGGCAGTTGGGCTGGTTTGGCTCAAAAGAAAAATAAATCGAAAATAAATCTAAGTTAACTTGAATCAGGCGAGGACTTAGTAGGGTCTGGTCCCACCCTGTGAAGGGTGCTATGTATCCCCAAAAGGTCCTCGCCGCGAACCAAAAACCAATTTTTGGTTAAGGGAAAGAGAAAAAAACCCGGTTCAGCTTAAGGTAAAGGCATAGCGAAGGCTGAAGGCTAAGTGCTGAAGGGAAAATCATTAAGGAGAAAGATAAGGCAGAAGAAGAAATCACAAAGGCATAAAGAAAGAGAAGGTATAGGTACCAAGGAAGAAGTTTAAGGAAAAGACTAAGGGAGAAGAAGAAGGCAGAGCAAAAGAGAAGAGGAAAGAGGCAGTACAGAAGAGCAGAAGAGGAAAAGAAAGAAAGGAAGCTCGAGAGAGAATAAGAGAGAAATAAAAAGAGAGAGAAAAAATAAAGGATAAATGGAATAAAAGGAAATAGAGAAAGTGAGAAAGAAAGAAAGAAGAAGAAGAAAAGAAAGAGAGAGGCTGAAGAATAAAAGAAAAGGAGTTTAATTGCTCTTTATTTTTAATTGTTGTAATAAGAATTGCTTTCAATTGTTATAATAAGGCATACTTTGAATAGATAAACTCTCATTTGCCTTAAATCTTTTGAAATAAATATTGTTAATGTGATTTCATATGGAATTTTGCATGTTTCCACAATTTAAATCATTTTGCAAAATTCATGTTATTAAAATTAACTTAATTATACCTCCTATACCTATAAGATGTTTAGAATTAATTGGTGAATTCAAAATAATGTATACCTCCCAGTGAACGACCTGGACTCAACTAGTTAAGAAAAATCTAAAATGTTATGTTAATTCGACCCTATACTACTAAACTGACACAATTTCGAGTTAACCTAAGTTACTTTCTTCTACTCTTAATTAAGTAAAATTAACTTAATTAACTGAGTTGAGAGGTAGCACGATCAAGGACCCAAAGTCATCGCTTCACCACCGCTTCCACAGCATGCCATTCGACCTTCTGCCCCACCGCCAACTCCAACATTGTGCCCCACTATCTACGTCGTTGTCTACTCCACCATCCTTGTCACTCACGATTGTCTCGACCACAACCCGTGACCCATCATCGGTGGTTGTTCCACTCGACCATTCCGTCGTTACGGGTCTCCTCAAGACATGCCGCCACAACCATTGAGCTCGCCATCCTCCACCAAACCCACTGTCGTCCATCATTTAACTAGTCATCCTCTCCTCGTGAGTGCACATCTACTCTCAAATCCCCTATTTTTGCACACTAACATTCCCATTAGTTGTTCTTCATACTTTTTCATTCATGACACTATTGCTTTATTTATCACATTAATTTATTTACCTCTCTTTATCTTTAATGTGAGACACTATTGCACATATCTACTCTCAGCTCTTGCTTTCTCTCAAGTTATCTCTCTTGATGTTATTTGATAGAATATTTTTATGTAATGATATTTCTTTATATTTGTGATCATCAAAATGATGTATTTGTGGGTTTTATTTTGCTAGTGCCTCCCTGTGGAAATGACCTAATCCTTCTGGTTAGATTTCGTTTTATACATTTTTGATCGAGGGTTTTCTACCACTTAAAAATACAATGACACATCATTTTTATTTCTATCATTTTGTTACAGTGAAAATCCATTTGATCAATGTGCACCTTTGACCATACAATGCCTCATATGGGACCATATCAATACTTGCATGATAGCTATTGTTGTATGTGAACTTCAGCAAAGGTAGGTGCTACTCCCAAGAGCCTTTCCATTTGAGTATACAGGACTTCAACAAGTCCTCCAATGTTTGAATGGTCCTCTCAGTCTACCCATCGCTCTAAGGGTGACAAGATGTACTTAGATTCAACTGTGGACCCAAGGCCTGCAGGAAGATGCCCTAAAACTAGGAAGTGAACTAGGCATCTCTATCTGAAATGATCTCCTTGGGTACACTATGCAATCGCACGATCTCCTATATATACAACTCTACTAGCTGGGAAGGACCATAAGTCATTTTGATTGGAAAGAATTATGTCGACTTCATTAAGTGGTCCACTGTTACTTAGATTACATCGTCTCCTCTATAACTAAAGGGTAGTCCAGCCACAAAGTCCATAGAGATGCTCTCCCACTTCCACACTAGAGTTAGAAGGGGCAGCAACTGGCCGACTAGACTCTAATGTTTTGCCTTCACTTGCTAAAAAATCAGGCATTGTTTCACAAATTCACCCACACCCTTCTTCAGGCCATGATGGACGGCGCACTTCACAAGTTAAAAATTGGGGTTTTAGAGGACCCATCATTGTAGCTCGCAAAATGTGTCTGTTAGATGAAATTTATAACCAAAACTCAAAAAGTGAGTCCCAGGTCGAACACGGGGAGGCGAATGTTTGGTTTTATAAAAATTTTCTCTTCTCTTTTATTTATTTTTGTCGTTTTTAACTTTTCTAATTTTTTTGGCATTTTTATGAAGCAAGAGTTCAGGTCGATGAATTCTAGCTAATCTACTTGCAAAATTTTAAGAGAGAGAGATAAAGAGAGAGAAGCAATCATCTATTTGTAAATGGATGTTTGTTACACTATGAAAGTAGAAAATCTACACTATGAAAGCATAGAAAGATAGAATGAGGTGAAAGAAATCCCCCTTGATGATCGCTCAGAGGACGACTCGCTCTGACGTCACCTGGAGGAAGGTGGTGAGAAGTGGGGTGAGTAGGGACGAAGCTAGGGGACGGAGGATGGGGCAGGATGGCACTGCGGCAAGGATCTTCTTCCCGAAGGGTGGTGAGAGGATGACCATGGGATTCTCCATGAATGGGGATGAGGGGAGGGAGAACTATTTGATTTTCTACTCTAGAGGAGCATCCTAGGCTTGGGACAAGCTCTCTCTAGAGCCTTGGAGGTGGTGAGAGGAAGAAAAGAAGAGATGAAGAAAAATGGGAGGGGTAAGTGTCCTTTTATAGTGGAGGAAAGAAATAAATTCATATACAGCACATTTAGTGACTGTCATAAACGTCGCTGAAGACAGCCCACACACCCATGCTGCCGCTGCGTTGGTGCGCGCTCCGCACGTCGTGTCACGTGCCTCGGCATGCTACATGCCTACGTGCGTTGCTGCTGTGTGCACGCGCGTCCACACTGCTCTGCACATGCGGTGGCATGTGCGTGCACATGGGCAGCCTGGGTTGCACCACTTGGCACGATATGGTTCGTCCATCTTATTTTCATTATAGGGGCTACTACAAAGGTCAGATTGAGTCGATTTTTACGTCGTTGGGCTGTGATTGTCGATCCAAATCCATTCGTGCATATGGATTTGTCATTTGAAGCTCCGAATTATGACACCTAGTCCCTTGGCCATTGATCTTCCTCGAACTGCATATGGTGCTACAATACTCCGATCGAGGCTATTTTGGAGGCGTTGGACTCTGATCATTGTCTTGATCAGATCTGTACGATCGGATCGTCAATCAAAGGTTCTGAAATAAATATCCTTCTCTCCTGACCATAAAAGGATGCAATTAACCTAAATTATATACTACTCTAAATGCAGAATGATGCATGCTATGCAATATTTATAACATGAAATGCAAATCTAGGCCTAGCAACATGCATGAATAGGCATTTTACCCTCAATAATTTTGTCTACATCATGCCCCCATGCCTTTCTTTTGCTAGTCCCTAGCAAAATTAAACTACGTGCTATGCATAAAAATAGAATTAGGATTCAATCACTTTGGCCTAAGTCATTTGTTAACAATAGAAATTTTCAACTAAGGTCCTAAACTACAAAAACTCAATAGTATCCGGGTGTTTGCCAGAATGAATGCCTAAGTCCTCTCCTTATTTGAAATGGGAAGATACTTTTTTATTTTTCTTATTTTCTAATTCTTTTCTATACTTTCAGTGTTTGAGAGTTTTGAGATAACTTTCTACAGCTACTTGACCCACGCAAGACTTGAAAAGGACTCTAAGTGCTAAGCATCCTGTGAAAATAGTGAAAGACTCACTAGGCAGCCATTGAAACGAACTTCGGGTTTCTACGACACTAGGTGACCTTGCCAAAAGGTTTATCTTTTCGATTGGTAGCTTTCTCCCTACTTTTATTTATGGGGTCAACAAAAGGGTGAACCTAGTGTATATCTCCCTAGTTTATTCTACCTCCCCGCTTCTTCCCTAAGTGTTTTGGGAATTATTGTGCATTTTTGTGAGCTAGGCTATGGACAATCGGCCAATGGGCTATTACCTGCGACAACTTACCAGCCATACTTGTGTAGTGAAGTGTGGTTTTGTTTATTTTCTATTTTTTTTCTCCTTTTTCTATATAGATATATTTTTTTTTTTCGTTCAAGTAGGTGGCTTCCCTGATCTAAGATTTACCTAAAGGCAATACAATGAAAATGGTCTTATGACTAGGCTCTGGACAACCGATCGATGAGCTGTTACCACCGATAACTTGCAAGCCATACCACCATAGATAGTTCATTAGCTACCCAATTTCCAAAGAAACCACCAAAGATTGAGTTAGTGCAAAAAAAAAGTGTGCAGATGCTTGGGCTTAAAGTCCCCCCAAATCAGAGAGTGAGTTGATAAGTCGTGTACTTATCATCCTAATTTATTTACTAGGTTAAAGATGAATTTGAATTGGTGAGGACTCGAGACTAAGTCCACATTCGAGTGGACACCTGGGCTAATTAAGCCTGAAAGCCTAAAGAGTCTAACTGTTTAGGTCCTCTCGTATCATTTCCTAAAGTTAATAACTTCCAAATGCCTAAGTTCTCTTCTCCTAACTCTTCTTTTTTTTATCTTTTTTCAAATTTTCAAATTTTTTTATAAGAAACTAAAAGAAATTCTACGAAGTTAACAAAATGATCTCAGGAATTGATTATCCACTCCCCATGCCTAAATGATGCAATGTCCTCATTATAGAAACAATGACTTGAAAAGGGCAGAGTAAATAGAATATCACCAAAACATCGCGAGAAATCCGGTCAGCTTTGCAAAGAACGTGAAATATAAACACGTGCTAAATTTAATGCCTTCAGCTAGGCATAGCATACATACAAGGAAGAGATTGAGAATTTACAAGTATGGGTCAGAATCAAAATCAAAAGGTTGATCTTGAAATCAGTTAGCAGAAGATGTCCATAGATGTAGACCAAGTTATGATACAAACCCATGCCCCAGGGTCAAGTGGTTCTAATGTTGTGGACAAAAATCACCCAAAACTGAGGATTCTTGTTTTTACAGGGTCAGGCCTGTGGTTTGGTGGTTGCAACCCATGACTAAAGTGTTAGACAAAAGGTAGATTTGATTTACATGGATCAGATGTCCACTTAACGTTCAGCTCAGAAAAATAATCAGTTATTTCCATCTTGGGTTGCCCGTGAAAGATATCGTAAGGGTCTTGGTTGAAAGTAGGTGGTTTTAGGTCAACAGGAACCCTTAGATCCAAAATCAAAGTTCCCTCAGAATTAGCTTCCCAGATTTTTAATTCCAACTTCCTATCCTCCGAAAACAATGTTTTCGGGACCTCCAAATCATTGTACACCCCATCTAAAGTACCAAAGTCCAAAAATCATGGCTGAATCAAGACTGACTTGGGCATAATGATCTCAGAAGTTAGCTCTTTGGGTGTGGATGAGGAATGGGGCTATTGATTAAATCTTCTAGTAAATGAGGATTCGAATCCTCCAAGCTAGCCCCAACCAAATCTAAACCATCAATGAACAGGCTATTAAATGGTTCGTCAGATTCCTCAATCGCATTTGTCTCATTGAAATCATCTTTGTTACGCTCAAGTGAGACTTCACTAAGAGATTCTTCACCCTCAGAGTCAAAGAATTCATGATCCTCATTTATATATGCCTCAAAATCAATTATCATTTCCTGGTTCAAAGAGACATATTTTTCCTCACACCCTGGCTCGAGGATCTCAGGTGAGAAACTTGGTTCACCCTCAAAGGGTTGCTCTAGACCAACCTAGTACTCTCCAATCTCAGAATATGTATCCCCCCAGACAGGTGCCTGAGTAGGTTCAGACATTGCCTCTCATGAAGAAGGTTCATCTTGAGAATCATCTCAAGATTTGACTAGGTCAACCACAAATTTCATCCTCAACCTCAACAATTTCCCAAGAAGAAACTCACCCAGGTCCATATCCCTAACACTTTGGAGCAAATCCAATAGAGAACTATTAAGTTCGTCAATCATTTTGATCATAGGCTCTAGTGCTTTAGTGCATGGTATTGGTTGAGCTTCTAAAGATTGTATAGTGTTCCTCAAATTAGCCAACACCCTATCATGGATTTGGTTCACTTGAACCAACTGGTTCGATTTAGGATTGGGTGGGTTTGGGTTAATTCTAAGGGAGTCAAGATATCGAGTTTCTTGAGTCCGTCCCTAATAGTAGGTCATTCTAGGTTGTACAAAAGATGGTGGCGACCTATATTCAGTGGAATACTGGGGAGGGTAGGTGTTATGATCATTATATCCTTCTTGATTGTAGATCGGGTTGGTTTGGTGATCGAAGGATGAAGATCTATAATCATTGTAGCTCTTGGAAGGATAGTAATCATAGTCTTATTGTACAAGGTTAGGCCCTGGACACTGAGGTCCGTATTCATATCCCCAATCAAAGCCATCCCAGCTAGTGGATGGGTATTTACAAGTCAAGTCAAAATAGTATTCATCTTGGGGATAGGTTGTGGTAGGAGGATAGGATTGGAAATGTGCAAAAGAAGTGGAAGGATACATTGTGGAGTAGGAGGGAAAATAGAAGAGAGAAATGTACCCTGCAGTACAATCAACCAAACCTGTCTTTATGTGGGTAGCCTAAAGACCTACAGACTGCCAAGACCTGTCTTGAGATTATAAATGATTTACTCTACTTTTATCTGGTCAATTCAACCAGTTAGAAGGAGGGACTGGGGAGAAGTTTCTTCCTTTGGCTTGTGCCTCCAGTTGCTAGTGTACCACCTAGCCATGATCGTTTGATGCTACTCCCTTAGCTAGACACCAGATGGATGAGCAAAAGTAGGTTAATCGAAAAAAATCTTTGTCTAAACCTCGAAGAGCGAATCAATCCTTAAGGCCAATGTCTACTCAATTTTAATTAGGCTTGGGATGATTGTGCTCTTGGAATGTGATGGGCCCTTTAGATGGGTTGTGCCCTTAATGATTGATTCAAATGTATGTGCGTGCACAACTAGGGTTTATAAACAAGGTTATTTGCTGGTGTGTCTTTTAGGGTTTAACCTTGTTTAGTAGCTTTTAGGGTCTAATTCTTAGGTTGGTTCAATCAATGTTTTGTAGAACACTAAAAGTTTTGGAAACACGAGTGATAATATGTTCCTTTAAAAATAAAAAATAATGTGGTAGTTATGGTGCACAAAAAGTCCTAACCTAATCAGATTTCTACTCACTTATGTGTGTACTGAGTTAAGGTGTAACGGATCCACAAGTCAGATCTTGGTTAAGTGGTAGAATCAAAGTGGAGTGGTGCACCTTAAGTGGAGAGTTGTGGGTGTTAATGTGTATATTTTTTAGAAAATCCCTCAAGAGAAGAGTTTTTTTTTAATTTTTTTATATGTAGGGGTGAGATGAGTGGAGGTGGCAAACAAACAACCAAATCTATCCTTGGGTTTATAAAAAGCACCTAGGTTGATTTGGGTTTGAGTTATTAGTGTGGTGAAATGAACTAGTGGGTGGGGAAGTGGGCGGAAACTTACAGAACCTTCATCCGCACTTTTCTTCTATCAAACAGCTTTGGCCCGCCTCTGAAGAGTACCTACAATCACAGTAAGATTAGAGAAAAAGTGAGACAAAAGTTAGGTAAAGTGGAAAAAACACGAGAAAAACCAAAGAGCGTTGCCTCCCTGGCAATGGTGCTAAAATGATGGGCGGTGTGCTTCGCGAATTAAAAATCGGGGTTTTGGAGGACCCATTGTCATAGCTCGCAAAATGTGTCTATCAGATAAAATTTATAACCAAAACTCAAAAAGTGAGCCCCGTGTCGAACACGGGGAGGTGATTGTTTGGTTTTATAAAATCCGTGCTTCCCATTTATTTATTTTTATTGTTTTTATCTTTTCTAATTTTTTTGGCATTTTTAGCAAGCAGGAGATCAGGTCAATGAATTCTAGCTAATCTACTTGCAAAAATTTAAGAGAGAGATAAAGAGAGAGAAATAATGATCTATTTATAAATGAATGTTTGTTACACTTTGAAAGCGGAAAATCTACACTATGAAGCGTAAAAAGATAGAATGAGGTGAGAGAAATCCCCCTCAACGGTCGCTCGAAGGATGACTCACTCTGACGTCGCCTGAAGGAAGGTGGTGAGAAGTGGGACGAACGGGGATAAAGCCAGAGGACGGAGGATGGGGCAGGATGGTGTTGAGGCGAGGATCTCCTTCCTGAAAGGTGATGAGAGGATGGCCATGGGATGCTCCACGAATGGGGATGAGGGGAAAGAAAACTATTTGAGTTTCTACTCTAGAGGAGCATCCCCGGCTTGGGACAAGCTCTCTCTAGAGCCTTGGTGGTGGTGAGAGGAATAAAGGAAGAGATGAAGAAAAATGGGAGGGGTAAGGGTCCTTTTATGGTGGAGGAAAGAAACAAATTCATATACAGGACATTTAGTGATAGTCAAAAATGTCGTTGAAGATTTGCCGCAAATGTCACTAATGACAGCCCACGCACCCACACTGTCGTTGCGTTGGCATGCGCTCCCACTCCGTGTTGTGCACCTCCACGTGCTATGCACCTGTGTGCACTGCCACTGTGCGTGCGATGGCACATGCATGCGCATGGGCAGCCTGGGTTGCGCCACGTGGCACGATCTAGTCTATCCATCTTTTTTCCATTGTATGGGCTACTACAGAGGTTGGATTAAGTCGATTTTCATGTCGTGGAGCTGCGATCGTCGACCTGAATCCATCCACTTTGATGGATTTGTCATTTGAAGCTTTGAATTATGTCACCTAGTCTTTGGCCATAGATCTTGCTCGAACTGCATATGGTGCTACGAGACTCCGATCGAGGTGATTTCGGAGGCGTTGGACTCCAATCGTTGTCTTGATCAAATCTGTATGGTTGGATCATCAATCCGAGGCTCTGAAATAAATATCGTTCTCTCCTGACCACAAAAAGGATGCAATTAACCTAAATTATATACAACTACTTTAAATGCAGAATGATGCATGTTATGCAATATTTATAACATGAAATGCAAATCTAAGCCTAGGAACATGCGTGAATAGTCATTTTACCCTCAATAATTGTGTCTACATCAAGCCACTCCACCATAAGTCCTTCAGATCATAATACATCTTGTTGTTCCCCTGATGGATTGTGAGTCAACTACAATGCACCACTGTTGCATGCATTTATCGTCAAGTTAAGAAATGTATGCATCATAGTATAGTCGACAAAATGTAACAAACACTTCAATTCATAAGGCTTGAAAACAGGAGATGAGTCTGAGGTCTTTCACAGGGAGTAAAAATAGCAATTTCAATCCACTAATCGCAATATCAAAAAAAATATGCAATTGAAATCGATGAAATGCTAAAAATAATATTTCAATAAATATTAGAGAGTTATTGCAAAAAGATAGGGTTAAAATGGTGATTTGAATCACAAAATTAACCCTTAAGTCTAAAGCTCACAATTACTTCAAATAAAGGAACAGTATCCGCAATCTAGGATCACAATAAATATCTCCATAGTAGATAAAAACCAACCAAGTGGCAGATCAAATGACAGCAAAAGGCCTTAGATGCCTTAACTAGCAAAACCTCACAAGGCACAAGGCCTTGCATTAAGCCTCAAAGAAGAGGCACAGTAGTTGCACACCAATAGAGGCATAAACAGAGGCACAAGGGCCTCGCACAAAGCCCTTAAAGGCTAAGTGTTGAGACAGAGAGGGCACGAATCCCAAGTAGAACAAAACCCTCCCCCATCCCTCTCTGATTCTCTTCCCTGTCTCTTAGCTCAGACCCAAGTGAGCAGTACTTGGTATACAGGTATTCAAACTAGGGATAGACTTACCTGCGTGGTGTAACGGGTGAGGAGTAAGCACACATGCAGTGAGTGGGACCTCACCTCTTGTGCTGAGGCGAACAACCTCTGTCACAAATTCCCTTTATTCACTGCAGCAAGCTTTACAATCCACAATCACTTCGCACAGTAGGTGCAGGTGGCAGTTCCTCTAGTTGAAGTTGAAGGGGACGTCGGCTACTTCAATTGAAGAGTTGGAGATGATCTTGGGAATGTTCAGCAACACCTGAAGGTATGATGATAACATCATCATCAGCCATATCTAGCTTTATTTAGTCATATTCCATCATTAAATGCTCCTACATTGCTGCCAAAGAGACATAATTCACTACAAATCCATTCTAAGGGAAAGATAGTAATACTGGGGTAAAATTGCAGCTTTAATAGTATATCACAATTGTACTATAATCATAGGTTTTCTCAGTGGTTAAATAAAGTCAAATGGTCTTAAATGTCTAATAAGTGAGTCCATACAAACAGAAAAGGGTTTTCGCGCATTTTAGGAATTAAATGTCATGTGAAACACTAAAATTAGACTTTCTTAATTAACTGAGGTTCCGATCAGGATAAAATTCACCTAAACCCTCTAAAATTCAAAGAAAAATATTCTCTAGGGTTTGGTACCTTCAATTTGACCATCAAAACCCGTCTTGACCCAAAATAGAGCCACAGACAGACTTTTGCCCTAATTTAGGTTTTTGCATAAATTGCCCATTAAAATAAGGTCAAAACAAAAATACAACTTCACCATCAGATTCCTTGAGTCTAAATTTGGTTTGTACCAAAATTTGGGCCTAATCTGAGATCATTTCGACCTAGTTTGCATTTTAGTCTAAGTCTAATTCTTAATCTCCCAAATAACCCCTCAACTTTTGAATTTATTACAAAAAGCCTCCTATCTTTGTCATCTTCCTCTTCAAAGAGGTCCTTTCCACCTTAGATTCCTAATCCTACAACTTTGACAAGCTTCATTTGGCAAGACCTCTCTGATTTCTTGATGAATCCTTCTCAGATTTGAAAGGGGAATTCGTCAAGAAACTAGCTTCCTTTTTAGCCAGATATGAAGTCCCAGAAATCTCCCAATCCTCACATGAATCCTTCAGAGAGTTGGGTTCCCAACTTCGATGAGCCTTCCAAGCTTGGGAAGCTTGCTTTCCAAGCTCTAATTGCTCCCTGAGGCCTATATAAGGATCCCCAGGGCCTACCCGTTCTTCTCAGCTAGGTTCAAGGCCAAAAATCTCTTCCTTTCCCTATCACCGACCACCTCCAACCTAAGCTCCGGCGGACCTTCTCAATCTCTCTCCTCTACGTCTCCAATGGAAAAATTGGAAGCTTAGCAACCTTCCCAATCTTCCTATGGGTCTTGTCGGTCACAGCAAGTGCCATCTTCCCCTCTCCTCGCTATCGTCTAGCTCACGAAGGATTCATCTTCCCCGACACTGGCTAATCAAAGCTGGTGGCATTCTCCCCCTTTCGTCTATTAGATTAGGGTTAGTTTAGTTAGTTTAGCATCTTAGGTTAGTTCTACGTCGTAAAATACCAAAAACAAACCCTCGACACCACCGTTCACCTTCAACTTCTCCATCTCCGGCAACCACTTCCACGAGGGTTCTCATCCGCCACACACGTCCACCCCTCTTTCCACTAACTCCACAAGCTCCGCCATAAACAAAGGCAAAAGCCCTCTGTCTATTTCTCCGATTCATGACTCCATCACCTCCACACTGACTCACCGAGGTCATACGACCTCCACACACACACGTACGCCACGTTGCACCCATCGGCATATTCGCCATCCTCATATGATCTTCCTGAGCTACTTTAATAAGGTCGAAAGGCCATATCTTCGATTTCAGGTGTTTGTGGTCAACTGCCATTACCATGAAACTTTGAGGAAGCTTTGAAGCTCACTTCCCAACCAATAGCTCCAGGCGAAAGCATCAGGCGGTGCAGAATCATCAGGCGAATATCTCCAAGTGGTCAATTGGGATGTTTGACCAACATCGAATGCCAATTGAACGAAGGAGCGTCGCGACTGCTTATGTGAAGACGACAGGGACTTTAGTCCCACATCGTTAGCCACTGAGTGCCTACGCTGACATAAATTGATTTTGTGTTAGTAGCTTATCGCCTCGACACATACGGGGGTGAGGTCCCCCGCATGCGCCCCTCACATGCCTCACCCATGACACTATGCACGCGGGCCTAGCTCCGACCCATTTACCTACCTATGCCCACGCACACCTCAGCTGCTACCCCACCCCGGCAGCCCTGGTCCTAGGTGCGCTCTAGATTGATTACACGATAACCCTGTACTGTGCATGGCCTTGTGAAGGCGGAAGAAAGGTGGAAGCCCAGAGGGAGAAAAGGAGAGAGAGTGCAGGGCAGGGGAGGGTTTCTCTCTTTAGTGTTCTTGACACTTAGCTGCATCTGAAGGAGAGTTTCCCCCCTGTGCATAAGGGAAAATAGATGGAGAGGAAGGAGAATTGAAGGGAAGAGCCAAGGCCTGAAGAGGACAGTAGAAAAAGAGAAGTGAAGAAGAGCAGAAAGGAGAGTAGAGTAGAGAAAGAAGAGGAGGCTGAAGAAGTACAGTGCCTGTTGAAGATATGAGTTACTACGCTAATGTATTTGGTTTTGCAAAACCTGTCGTCGTAGTTTGAAAGTGAAGAACTCATGTTCAACAAATAAAATTTATACCAGAATAGAAATCCTGGGTCGAACTCACGGAGGCTACGTCGATCTATATTCGCAATTATATTTTTTTAGAGTTTTTGTTGAAAAGCAAAGCAGCGTAATTACAATGAAGCAATATTAACAATTAGAATAAATGAGAAAGAGAGAGAAAACATGCACTCAATATTTCAAAATGTTTATACAATAAAACTAGAGAAGAATTACACTAGAAAGCGGGAAATCAACTACACTAGAAAGTAGGAAAATTCTACTCTAGAAAGCTGTAAAGAAGAATGGGAGAGAGAAGTTATCCTCCTCAACGATTGCTTGGAGGACGAACTGGATGAGACACCGCTTGGAAGATGGAGGACGGAGCGGGAAGAAGGAGGTCGAGGCAGTAGGAATGAGAATGGGGCAACACATCATTGTCGTCGTCATCGCGGGATCCGCTTCCGAAATGAGGGTGAAAGTTTGACTTCATCTCTCGAGGAGCATCCCGGGTGTGGGACAAGCTTCTCTTGTGCTTTGGAGAGGGAGAGAAGAGAAGAAAGGGATGAAAATTTTGTATGGAGGGGGTCTCCTTTTATAGTTGTAAGGAGTGAGGGCAATTTGGTGTTTTTAATTTGAAAAACATTAATTGAGGACCTTTAGTGACGGATAAAACCATCGCTAAAGGTCCAAATGTGGCCTTCGTGGGCGGCTCTCGAGCGGCTGCACGCCTCCCGCGTGTGAAACACGTGCTCCACATTCTTCAGATCTTAGTCGTTCGATTGTGAGATCGGACAGCTTAACTCGCCCCTCGCCACGCCTTCTCATCGAGCACTTGCTGCGTTTGATCCTACGTTACGTGCGGGTGTCTGATGCGATGTGAGCGTTATCGACCGCATGCGACCGCTCCATCGCGATCGAGTAGTCAATCACGCAAACTCACTGCCCCTCAGCAGCCGCTCCTTGCGAATCGAACGTGCACCTCCTGATCTCGCGAGCGCTCTCACCCGCTGTGCTACGAAAGGGAAATAGGCACGCGGGTGTTTTAAGGTGCAACTGCCCATGGCCGTTGGATGGTGATCCAACGGCCAAGATCCAATGCGCGGTGGAAGGGTGCGATGGTCTCCAAGATTAGCTGGGCTAGTTTGGGTGACCGAGATGGTGCCACATGGCGCCATCTTGGCCGTCCATCTTCTGGATGATGTAGATGTTGCCACGGTTGTCAGATTGAGTCGATTTTCACGTCGTTAGACTGCGATCGTCGATTCGCATCCATCCATACATTCGGATTTGTCGTATGAAGTGCAGATTCCTACCATCTTGCCCATTGATCTTCTAGGGTTCCTCAGTCTCTATCTGATGCTACATATGTCAGATTAGGGTGATCATGGAGTTGTTGAACTCCAATCGTTGCCCTGATCAAATCTATATGGTTGGATCTTTGATCTGAAGCCCTGATAAAAATTTACCCTATCCCTGCACATAAAAGGAGAATTAGCCTCCATTTTATTCAAACTAATCTAAATGCAAGATGATGCATGCTATGTAATATTTATAGTATGTAATGCAATTCTATGCTCAAGAGCATACATAAATAGACATTTTATGTAATATAAACATGTTTACATCACTCCCCCATGCCTATCTTTTGCTAGTCCCTAGTAGAAACTATATGCTATTTATAAAAGAAATAGGTTGGATATTTGGGCATAAGTTATTTTCAATCATTAAGGAAATGTTTACTTAGGATCTAAACTTTCAAAGACACAACAGTGCTCAGGTATTTGCGAAAATGCAGACCGCCTCAAGCCCTCACCTTATTCAAGGAAAAATTTCATTTTCTCTTTTTCTTCTTTTCTAATTTTTTTGGATTTTTTAGTTTTAAGATTTAAGAGTGGCTTTCTATGGCCATTCAACTCACCCAAGATTTGATGAGAACCCTAAGTTCTAGGCATCTTATTGTGAATGTGATAGACTCATTCATCGGTAGTTAAAATAGATTTCGGATTTCTACGCCTCTAGGTGATCTTAAAAGGAGAATTCTGACTAAAGGTGTATCTTTACAACCAGTAGCTTTCTCCCTACTTTTATTTTTATGGGATCAACACAAGGGTGAATCCAGTATATATCTCCTTGGTTTATTCTACTTCTCTTTTTCTTCCTAAGTGTTTTGGGAATTTTCAATGCATTTATTGAGCTGGGTTCTGCACAACCGGTCGATGAGTTGTTACCACCGACAACTTGCCAGCCATACTCATGCGGCAATGTGTGGCTTATTTTTTTTGTTTTCTATTTTTATTTTCTCCTTTTCTCTTTTTTCTTTCTTTTCTTTTTGACTTTCTTTTTCTCTCTATTTTTTTTTAAGTAGGTGGCTTCCTTGGTCTAAGATTTACCTAAAGCAACAAGAAGAGAATAGTCCAATGACTGGGCTCTGGACAACCTACCTATGGGCTGTTACCCACGATAACTTGCGAGCTATATCACCCTAGAAGGTTCATTAGCCACCCAATTTCCGTTAAAATCTCTGAACAATGAGTCAGTGAAAAGAAAGTGTGTAGATGCTTAAAACTCAAACTTCCCTCAAATTAGAGGGTGGATTGATAACTCATGTACTTATCACTCAAACTTATTTACTCCAATTACAATAGAATTAAGATGGCAAGGACTCAAAAAACAAATCCACATTTTAGTGGATAAACAGGTCGATTAAGTCCAAAGACCTGAAGGGTCTTTGTGTTTAAATCCTAATGTAATATTTCCTAAGATTGAAAAGTCCTAATGTCCAACTATTCCTTCCTAAATCAAATTTTTTTTTATGTATAAATAAGAAGATAAAAAAAATTTACATGAATTTCGCAAAGCTGAAAAAATGATTCAGAAATGAATCCACCCCCCTATGCCTAGCTGATGTAATGTCCACATTGAGAAAGAGACATGAAAGAAAGGGTAGAGTCTGAAAGATGTCACCTAAATATGAATCTCGTGTCAGCTTTGTGTCATATGTACAACTGCTGAGTTTAATGCCGTCAGCTAGGAAAAGTCCAACCAAAGAAGTCACAGAATGGCTAGAGCAAGCGTGTTTGAGAGGAGTTCAGTAAGAGTACGATCAATAACAGGCTTCAGACGTTGACCGTTGACTTTAAATGTGTTACCCGTCTTTGGGTTAGAAATCTGAATGGCTCCATTTGGAAAAATCTGGTCAATAATGAATGGACCATTCCATTTAGATCTAAGTTTTCCAGGAAAGACCTTAAGTCTAGAATCAAATAACTAGACCTTTTAGTTCGGCTCAAAGCTCTTGCAGGAAATCAATTGATCATGTAGAGCTTTGGTTCGAGCCTTGTAGTTCTTGGCATTCTCGTATGCATCATTTCTAAGCTCTTCCAACTCAGATAGTTGGAGTTTCTTGGTCTTCCTAGCTAAATTCAGATCTAAATTGCATTGTTTGATCACCCAGAATGCCCTGTGTTCAATCTCTGAGGGTAGATGGCACGCCTTTCCATACACCAAACGAAATGGAGATATGCCGATGGGCATTTTATATGCCGTGCGGTAGGCCCAAAGAGCATCCTTAAGCTTTTGAGTCCAGTCCTTGTGATCCAGCCTAACCACTTTCTGCAGAATGTTCTTGATCTCCTGATTGGAGATCTCAGCTTGTCCATTCGTCTGGGGATGGTAAGGTGTGAAAATTCGGTGATTAACCCCGTATTTGGTCAACAAATTCCGGAATTGGGCATTAGTAAAATGAGTGCCACCATCACTGATGATGGCCCTCGCAATCCTGAACCTACTGAAGATATTTTTCTTGACAAAATCGATGACCACCTTGTGGTCATTGGTTAGGGTGGGAATCGCCTCAATCCATTTGGACACATAATCAACAGCAACAAGAATGTACTGATGTCCAAATGAAGGGAGAAAGGGTCCCATGAAATCGATGCCCCAAACATCGAAAATTTCGACAGGAAGAATTGGGTTTAGGGGCATCATATCTCTCTTAGTTATGCTCTCGAGTTCCCAACATCGAGAACATGACCTTGAGAAATCCTAGGCATCCTTAAATAAAGATGGACAATAGAAGCCAAATTGCAAAATTTCTGTAGTCATCCTTTTCCCGGAGAAATGTCCACCACATGCAAATGCATGGCAGAACTCGAGAATACTATTGAATTCATTCTTCGGAACACATCGGCGAATAATCTGATTAGAGCCAATGCGGTACAGTTTAAGGTCCTCCCAGAAGTAGTATTTGGCCTCATATTTGAGTCTATCCTGTTGTTGCTTGGTCCAATCCTGAGGGATTTAACCAACAGCCAAATAGTTAACAATGTCAGCAAACCATGGGTTTGGACACCTAAAAATGTAAGGATAACTTCGTCTGAAAAAGTATCAGCAAGCGAGAAGTCCGGATGAGAAGAATCACCTAGGAGTCTTGATAAATGATTTGCCACCACATTTTGTACCCTGATTTTATCCTTGATTTGAAGATCAAATTCTTGAAGTAGAAGAATCCAACGAATAAGCCGAGGTTTGGCATCCTTTTTGGCTAAGAGTTGTCTCAAGGCTGAGTGGTCGATATAGATGATAACATGAGACCCTAAGAGATAAGCCCTAAATTTTTCCAAAGAGAACACTACAGCTAGTAATTCCTTTTCTGTGACAGTGTAATTCCTCTGGGCCTCATTCAGAGTTTTACTAGCGTAGTAGATGACAGAAGGTTTTCTATCAATTTTCTGACCTAAGACAGCCCCGACTGCGTAATCAGAAGCGTCGGTCATGATCTCAAAAGGGGCTATCCAAATTGGTGGTTGCAACACTGGAGCATAGGTGACTGTCATTTTCAGGAAATCAAATGCCTTATCACATGATTCATCGAAAAAAAATGACATTTCTTTGGTGAGACGATTGCTCAAGGGATGAGCAACCATTGAGAAATCCTTGATGAATCTTCTATAAAATCCGACATGACCAAGAAATGATCGGATTTGTTTAACAGATGTAAGTGGAGGAAGTTTAGCGATAGCATCAACCTTAGCTTTATCCACTTTGGTTCCCTATTCAGAGATTACATGACCCAAGACGATGCCTTCTTGGGTCATGAAATGACTCTTTTCCCAGCTAAGGACCAATCATGTTTTGATACATCACTTAAGAATCATTTCCAAATTAGCCAAACAAGAGTTAAATGATTCTCCAAAAATAGAGAAATCATCCATGAAGACTTCCATAAACTCTCCCACCATGTCAGAGAATATGGCTAACATACACCTTTGAAAAGTCGCAGGTGCATTGCATAAACCGAAAGGCATCCTACGGAAAGCAAAGGTTCCGTAGGGATAGGTGAAAGTAGTTTTTTCCTGATCCTCGAGATGAATAGGAACTTGGTTGTATCTCGAGTAACCATCATGAAAATAGAAGTACTTCTGCCCAACTAGCCTTTCCAAGATTTGATCAATGAAAGGTAGGGGAAAATAATCCTTTTTAGTGGCTATGTTCAGCTTCCTGTAATCAATACAAACCCTCCAAGAGGAAGCTGAACGAGTTGTGATAGATTCTCCTCTCTCGTTAGTCACAAAGGTAATCCCAGCTTTCTTTGGAATAATCTGCACGGGACTTAGCCAGGGACTATCAGAGATTGGATAAATAATTCCTACATCGAGCCACGTAATGATCTCCTTTTTGACCACTTCTCGCGTATTTGGATTTAATCTCCTCTGCATCTGGTGAGAATGGCAGGATCCATCTTCTAAGAATATTCTATGATTGCAGTAAGATGGCTTGATCCCCCTAAGGTCATGAATGGTCCAACCAATTGCCACCTTATGTTCCTTCAGGACCTTGATCAATTTAGTCTCTTGCTCCTTTGTTAATTTAGCACTGATTATCACAGGGAGCATCTTCTGAGGTCCTAGAAATTGATATTTCAAATTCTCAAGCAATGGTTTCAGTTCAAGCTAGGGCGGGGTGATGATTGATGGTAAGGAAGATGCTGAAGACTCAACAAGAGGAAGAGGTTGTGAGTGAACAAAATCAATAACCTCTTCAGAAGATGGCAGGTCTACGATAGAGGGTTGCGAGTCCAATTCGTCATCAAAGGAGGAACTTTCAATTGAAGAAACCATCAAACAAGTTTCAATGTTTTCATTATCCTCCTCAAGTTCCTCAATAAATCCACAATCCTCAAATTTATTAATCGGCTTAAAAATATCCAATTTCATTCGTTAATCCCCAAAGGTGATTTCCATGCTACCGCTTTCACAATTAATGTTGGCCTTAGTGGTAGCCAGGAACGGATGACCTAGAATGATGGGTGTGTTCCTCAGATTTTCAGGTACATCCATGTCAAGGACAAGGAAATCTACAGGAAAATAGAAATCCTTGACCTTAACTATAACATCTTCAATAACACCTCACAGATTTGTGACCAAACAGTCCGTTAACTGTAGCGTTACTGAAGTTGGTCGAAGTTCACCTAATCCAAACCTCTCATAAAGAGAAGTTGGAATTAGGTTGATGGATGCACCCAGATCCAGAAATCCTCTTTCAAACGTGTAATCTTCGATGACACAAGAAATCAACGGAGCACCTGGATCTCTCTTTTTCTGAGGGTGGTGGTCCAGGATAACAGAACTAACCTACTTGGAGAGTACCACCTTCCTCGGAACAAATTCTCTCAACCTACGCTTTTGTGTAAATAAATCCTTTAAAAATCTTACATAAGCCGGTATATGCTTGATAGCATTGAGGAGTGAGATATTGATCTCAGCATTCTTAAATATATTCAGAAGCTCCTCATTGCTATCAACAGACTTCTTCTTTGATTTGATCAAGGCTTCAGGAAAAGGAACATGAGTCAGATCTTTGGAATCAGGTTCCTGAGCCTTGATTTCTTCTCCAGAATTCTCCTCTCTCTCCTTAGGTTCTTCAGGATTCAGTAGATAAGAGCAGTGTGGTTATGGATCCTAAGTCTACTTACCACTCCTCAAGGTGATAGAACTTGCAAATGCATAAGAATTTGGGTGTTGGGGAGGGTTAGGAAAGATTGGAGGGGCTTGATTAGCCAGGAATTGTTGATTTGCAGAAGAAGAAGAAGAGGAGGAGGGACCTTGCTCAACCACCTGAGCATGTGCGTGTGGGTCCCTCCGATTTCCATACACATGGGCTTGGTTGCCCGGATTTAGAATATTTCGCAGGTTGGGTATGGGTTGGGATGGTAGAGATCTGGGTTGACAAGAGTTAGCAATGAGCCCGGTTTGCAAGTTGTCCAGCAAGGTTTTCATTTGTTGCATGAGCTGGAGCATGGATCCTTGCATCTCTACCATTTGTCGGTTCAAATCACCCTGCCCTACGGGTTGACGGGCATTCCAAGCTAGCTGATTGACCGGATTTGGAGGCAACTGAGTATATACATGACCCTGACCCATTGGTCGTTGCGGAGCATAGTTGCCGGGTAGGAATTGGGTCTGTTGCCCTGGGTTTTTCCAAGAGAAGTTTGGGTGGATTCTCCAACTCGGAGTATAAGCATTAGAGTAGGGGTTGGATCTAACATTCTCTTGTACAGCACAGACATCCTCATAAGGTGAGGATGGAGAGAAAGAAAGGGAAGGATCAGAAAAACTGGGATCAAAAGCCCCAATTTGGAACCCATGAAGTTTCGAAAAATGCTGACTCACAGGTTGGACCGCATCAAGTTGATTTATGAACTCCCTTCCAGAAGGAGCTCGTGAAGAATGGAATCCCAAATTTTGGGATTGAGTGGATTGAGAGTTCTTTATAGAATTTCTAGCCATCTACTCTTCCATTCTCTTAGCATCCAAGTCCACCTTGTCAAGTTTGTTACAAATCAATTCCATATCAAATGAATGAGAGTCATGGACTTCATTGACATTTGATCTAGGTTGCTAGGACCGGTTAAATGTATCCATGGAGGCATGATTGATTGAATTCTCACTCATTTCCTCAAATAAATCGTGTGCACTATCTGCATCTTTATTGAGGAAATGCCCTCCGTAAGAAGCATCCACATGATTTCTGAGTTGCTCAGTCAATCCATGATAGAAGATCTGCACGAGTTGCCATTTTGGCACCTCATGATGTGGACACCTCCTCAATAGGTCCTGTAATCACTCCCAAGCCACATGAAACTGCTCTCCTGGCCACTAGGTAAAGGTAGTGATTGCCCATCTCAAGGTATTAGTACGTTCGACTAGGAAGAATTTCTTTAGAAAGGCTGATTTCAACTCATTCCAAGTTGTAATTGATCTTCCTATTGTCCTGTACCAATGCGTGGCCTTATCCCTAAGAGAATGGGGGAAGAGCCTCATGATCATTTGCTCCTCGTTCACGTTTCATGCCTCGGTGGTTAGGACCAAAGTGGTCAAGTCCTCCAAGTGCTGAAACGGGTCTTCGGAGCCAAGCCCATGATAATGTTCGATCAGGCATAACACCTGGGGCTTGATTTCTATGTCGTCGGTTGGAATCTGGATGCTGAGATGTTCCCCATAATTTGTACGATCATAAAAATCCTTCAAGGGCTGAGCGCCCTGCATTCTCTAGAACCATTCCTGCATTCTATACATTTGTTCCAGCTACCTTCAGAATTCTTCCTCTAGATCTCCAAGTAGAGGAGGCTATTAGTCGGCCATGGGATCAATTTGACCAAAATCCAATTTGCACCTCCTAGAATACTCTAATGGTCCTTCCAACAGGGGATTCAATGACCATCTTCCTAGCATAAACTAGGAGAAGGTCGGAAGGACTGGGGATAGGGATCCTGCAGCACAACGAAACAAGGTTGTCCTTAAGTGGGGTAGCCTAAGGATCTACAGACTTCCGAAACTAGCCTTAAGATTGTAAATGATTTACTCTACTTGCATCTACTCAATCCAAGCATTTAGAAGGAGGGACTGGGGAGAAGGTTCTACCTTCGGCTTTCACCTCCGATTCCTAGTATACCCCCCAGCCGCGGTTGTTTGGCGCTACTCCCCTAGCTATACATCAGATTAATCAGTAGAAGTAGGTTAATCAAAGACAATCTCAGACTACGCCCTGAAAAGCGAATCAGTCCTTAAAGCCAACGTCTACTCAATTTTATTAAGGCCTGGGATTGTGGAGCTTATGGAATGTGATGGGCCCTTAAAATGGGTTGTTCCCTTAATGATTGATTGAGAATTGTGTAAGTGCATGCACAACCAGGGTTTTCAAGCAATATTATTTGTGATGTGTGGATTTTAATATTCAAATCTTGCTTAAGTAGCTTTTAGGGTTTAAAATTAGGTTGATTGCAATCAAGTTTCAACACAATCCAAGTTGTCAAACATGGGTGAAGATTGCTTTCCTTTAAAATCAGAAATAAAGTGGAGTGCCTAGAATAGACCTAGATTGAAAACCCTACGGAGGAGCTACTTGATGAGTTGATTTTAAACAGAGTGGTGCAGCCCGAACAACTCAAACAACTAGACACAAATGCACCACAAAAATAGGCACACAAAGATGGTTAACCTAGAATGATTTCTACTTTTTTATGTGTTGCTTTGTGTGTACCGATTCCACAGATCAGAACCCAGTTGAGTAGAAACAAATCAATTAGGTTAAGTGCCTTGAATGTGGGTGTACGTTGCGTGTCTGTTGAAAATTACACCACAAGATTATCTTTTTGTTGTGTTTTTATAAACGAGGGTGGAATGAAAGTGAGTGAGAATTCAAACAACCAAACTATTCCTAGGATTTATGCAAACACCTAGGTTAATTAGAATTTGGAGTTAATGTGACAAGTGAAATCTATGGAGGGGGAAGAATGGGGAGCACTTGCAGTTGTCTTGAATTGCACTTTACTCTGGTCTACCACTTGATGATTCCCTGATGAAGGTCTCTGCAAAACAATAAACACAAGAGAAAGCAAGTTAGAAGACAATAAAGTGCATGAAATGTGAAAAGAAGATCGAAAATCATTGCCTCCCCGACAATGGCACCAAAATGTTGAAGCTACGAGTTACTATGCTAATGTATTTGGTTTTGAAAAACCTGTCGTCGTAGTTTGAAAGTGAAGAACTCATGTTCAACAAATAAAATTTGTACCCGAATAGAAATCCTGGGTTGAACTCAGGGAGGCTATGTCGATCTATATTCGCAATTATATTATTTTAGAGTTTTTGATGAAAAGCGAAGCGATGTAATTACAATAGAACAATATTAACAATCAGAATAAATGAGAGAGAGAGAGAGAGAAAGCATGCACTCAATATTTCAAAATGTTTATACAATAAAACTAGAGAAGAATTACACTAGAAGGAAGGAAATCAACTACACTAGAAAGCAGGAAAATTCTACTCTAGAAAGTTGTAAAGAAGAATGGGAGAGAGAAGTTATCCTCCTCGACGATTGCTTGGAGGATGAGCCAGACGAGACGCCACCTGGAAGATGGAGGATAGAGGGGGACGAAGGAGGTCAAGGTAGGAGGAATGAGAACAAGGCAGCACGTCGTCGTTGTCATGCGATCCATTTGTGAAATGAGGGCGAAAATTTGACTTTATCCCTCGAGCAGCATCCCAGGTGTGGGACAAGCTTCTCTTGAGCTTTGGAGAGGGAGAGAAGAGAAGGAAGGGATGAAAATTTCATATGGAGGGGGTCTCCTTTTATAGTTGCAAGGAGTGAGGGCAATTTGGTCTTTTTAATTTGAAAAACATTAATTTAGGACCTTTAGTGACGGATAAAACCATTGCTAAAAGTCAAAACGTGGCCTTCGTGGGCAGTGCCCGCGCATGCACTCACCTCCCATGTGTGAAATGCACGCTCCATGTTCTTCAGATCTTAGTCGTCCGATCGTGAGATCAGACGGCTTAACTCGCCCCTTGCCACGCCTTCTCATTGCGCGCTCACCGCGTCTGATCCCACATTATGCGCGGGCGTCTGATGCGACGTGAGCGCTATCGAGCGCAGGCACCTGCTCGATAGTGATCGAGAGGTCAATCACGTCCGCTCACCATGCCTCAGCAGCCACTCCTTGCTAATAGAATGTGCACCTTTTGATCTCGTGAGCACTCTCACCCGCTGCATTATAGAGGGGAAATAGGTGCGTGGGTGTTTTAAGGTGCAGCTGCCCATGGCCATTGGATGGCGATCCAATGGTGAAGATCCAATGCGCGGTGGAAGGGTGCGGTGGTCTCCAAGTTTAGCTGGGCTGGTTTGGGCGGTCGAGATGGTGCCACGTGGTGCCATCTTGGCCGTCCATCTTCTGGGGATGTAGATGGTGCCACGGTTGTCGGATTGAGTCGATTTTCACACCGTTAGACTGCGATTGTTGATCCGAATCCATCTGTGTAGTTGAATTTGTCATCTGATGTGCGGATTCACACCATCTTGCCTCTTGATCTTCTATGGTTCCTCGGTCTCTATCTGATGCTACAGATGTTTGATTAAGGCGATCTTGGAGTCATTGAACTCTAATTATCGCCCTAATCAAAGCTATATGGTTGGATCTTCAATCCGAGGCCCTGATAAAAATTTTCCTTGTCCCTGCACATGAAAGGAGACAATTAACCTCCATTTTATTCAAACTAATCTAAATACAAGATGATGCATTTTATGCAATATTTATAGTATGTAATGCAATTCTTTGCTTAAGAACATGCATAAATAGCATTTTATGTAATATAAACATATTTACATCAGTGCCCTCTTGGCACTGTAGCAAGGCTGACATAAGCCTTCTGGTTAAAGACTCTATCGTTTGATGGAGTGCACTATGCACTTAGGTTGAATAGTTGATATTATTTGAATATTTGCTATATGTGTTAGACTAATAATTGGTGATCCAAATCACCATTATTTTATCTAAATTACTTTTTACTCTTCATATACTCATGCCATACATTGCATATTAGATTTTGAATAATTAATTTTGCTCATTTATATTAATTGTTGAGATTAGCGATTAAATTCCATATTTACTCCCAACGAACAACCTCAGACTTCATTTCTGACATTCAAGTTATAAATTTTATATATTGTTCGATTTATTGTGGATTTCAAACTACGATGACAATACATTGATTTAAATCCCTGATAGATCGCTTCAAATGTTTTGGTGCCGTTGCCGGGGGCAATGCACAATTCACTGCTATTCTCTTGCTATATTTTTATATTTGAGCACTAACTTGCCCTTTTGCTTTATTGTTATTTTGCGAGGTACTTCACGAGGAGATCTATGCAAATCAACCACTCTAGGGCAAGTAACTTCTCTATTCTTCCCTAATCAACATCCTAATCTTTGGAAGATAAAAAGGAAACAATCAATTAGGAATTACCTGCCATATTTTTCATAATAACTATCATTTAAAAGGAATGTTTCCTGATTTGCAAAATTTTTTCAAATCTGATTTAAGATTAAGACGATTTTGTTTAGAATTCCCTACCCCAAATTTCTTATGCCTATTAGGGTTCACGCTTAATTTCTGATCATCTTGGACTACTCACCTTCTTGTTTGAGTCTAAGGTGTACATGTTGAGATCAAATTGGATGTAGAATAAAACCAATTAGGGTTTGACATTAGGGTTTTGGAGTGCTAGTTCACACTTGCCTGCATAAAAGGAAACAAACCCACCAACATTTGAGTGCTACCCAAGCCCTTGGTTGAAAAGATCTAAACAACAACCCTAAAATCAGGCTCTAATTTCACTTGAACTCTTAAAATCTTGGACCTAATAACCTAGGAATAAAATCAAGGTGATTTCTAGCTCTTGACCTAGATCTCATTCTGCCACCTTTTGGGTAGGTCAGGTGAAGTTGGTCAACATTGTAGGCCAACCAACCTCCAAATTAGGTCACAAGTTGAATTAACTTCTAATAAAGTGAAACTCAAGGCACAAATTATGACATAAAATTGGTAGTCTTAAGGTCTTAAGTTCGTACATTCCGATCTACCTAGACCCTTAGTGATAAGGAAGGTCATGTGGGGGAAACCCTATAACCTATGGGGATGCTCTACCGTGTAGGGGTCTTTGCAGGGTTCTCCCTTCCTGGCTACCCTAGTACTTCTCGGGTGTGCGAATTTCTGTTTTAGAGGTATCACCCACCTCGAAACTGCCTTAGTCATCCAAAAATCTATGGGTGCCTTGAATGGGTCAATCTCACATCTAGTCCCTCATCTTTTCTATTAGAGCATACACGTAGATCTTCTTGAGAATTTCTAATCTGATCTGATCAACTGCAATCTAATCTTGAGTTTGGTTCAACATCTTGACTCCACCACTTGATTAAAAAATGCAACCTTGCTATATAGGAAGACTATTTAGAAAATCAGAGTCCCAAATGAGCATGAAAGAAAAGATAATCGAGAATGCCTATAGAAATCATGAAGAATATTATAAAATGGACATGATGGAAAAATTTGCAAAAACAACAAACCTCATCACGAACTGTGTAGGGATAATATGGACACAAATGAAACACGGTTCAACCTAGGATCATCTATTAGCAAAACACAGTGAATTGGTGAAATGACACAACAATGATTGTCTGCAATATTGGTCAAATCCTTCAGTTCCGAAACAACTCCAGAAGTTTTTGAAGGAACAAGGAGAATTGTTGAATGGATTATATAGAACCATCGATCAAAAATACCCATCAGAAGTTAAGATGATATCTTCGAGTAATTCCAGTAATCCATGTGATTTCCCAAATCCCAAGTGTAATGATCAAGGTTGTTATGGATCCCCAACCTAAATGAATTCAGATTCAAATTTCATAGCAATTGACATTCTTGATCTTGATGAGGGTTGGGAGGATCCAATTGCAGGTGTTCTCGATCTTAAGCCAGCCCTAGAAAATCGAGAACCTAGTTCAGTAAGTTTAGATTTCCCAGACACTTGTGATACTAAGATTGAATCAGAACCTCTTGAGTGTGTAAATTCCATCCTTTATTTTGATAAGGTGACTCTCGAGAGTACTTCTGACATCCCTATAGACCCCAACCTAGCTTCTAGTGATCCAACCCACACCCTTAACCTAGAATCTGGATCTGAGCCATATTGGGATGATTACTAGGCCCCGTATGATGGAAATCAGATTTTGAACTTGGATTATGATTCTTGGCCTGTATTTGTTGAATGCACCTCCCCAACCTCCTCAGAGATACAGATTGATTTTTCGAAAGCCATGCTGATCTACGATACAGAAATTACGTAGCTAGAAGAGTTGGGTTTTGATTAGGTCTTCCCTACAAGCCAAGAACCCGAGCCCAAACCTAATAGGGACACCTTTTTGAGTTTGGAATCTAAGAGTAGGCTAGGCCCAAGTCAGGTTGCTGCTTCTCCACATCTTTATTTACTCAGTGGTGGAGCCTCTGATCCCAAATCAGATTCAGAACATGATTCTCGCAAGTTCTCTGACGATTTCGAATCTTACTCTAATTTCGGAGAACCTTTGTTTCCTGACGACTACAAACCAATCTATGACCTCAGTATCCACGACCCATTCTTCGACTCTGACTCTGACGTCCCTAATCCCGAGATCATTGATTCAAAATCCTTTTTGATCCTCAGCAATCAAAAATAGTAATTGCTGAGAGTGTCTATAATCTAGAGTTCGAATCTTTTATTGACTCAGATTTCCTTGATACTATAAACACTCTTTAGGCATTTACATTTGATTTTGATGGCCATTATAAGGACTCTCTAGATGAACCTACTTTGGAATTCTTCCTAGAGTAGCCCTCACGCATAATTTTTCTTGAAGCCACCTCTTTTACACCTACAGAACCTTCCCAAACCCGTTTTCAACTCTGACCAGCAACAAGACTCAATTTCTACTCTGATTCTCCTCTCGATGAGTCGATTGCAGATGATTCTCCTCCAAATTTTAATCGGGTTTCGAACTTCGATAAGACTTATAATCATGCCCCATCCTTCTCTAATCACCCCTGTAGGGTTCCTACATCCTCAACCGATCCTTTGTCATTTAAAGATCCCTAGTCTGACCAGGCTGACCCAATTTAGCCAAACCCTAACTCTTCACTTCCACATTTATTTGAGTTACACAGTATATAGTGGGTTTCATATCTCTTGATCCACATTCATCAACCTGCCAGATTGATTGGGTTTGGGCTGCATCATCAGCCTACTGATCTGAACAAGTACCTGGTTGGACCAACTAGGCTTTTGATCAAGGTGCTTGTTCTACAAAATTCGTCTGATTTGACCACTCCTTCTCCATGACCATTTTTTTGCTCAACTGAAGGCATTAAATTTAACGCTTAACGGGAGTCAGCCTGTCAATCCAAAAACCTGAGATCCTTTTGATTATCCTTTTTGTACTTCACGTCTATTGCACTTTGAGTTCAGTTTAGAATAGTTGACTCCACCTCTGGTACTCGTACTAGAGCATGAGATCATCCGCAACAGTCATCCCAACCTATTCGCTCACCCGTTGAACCTGTTCTAACTCATGAACCCTAACTGTTTCATGCCCTCCGTTTACAATGAGGACATTACAAAACTTAGGCATAGGGGGTGTCAAACGGCAAACATACAAAAATTCAAGTTTCTAAAGGGTTCTCACAAAAAAAATACATATTCCAAAAAAAAAACCAAAAAAAATAGAAAAATGAAAAAGAACCAAAAAACTGGAGAAGGGAGGAAATTTTGAGAATTAATTGCATATCTTGAGAAGGGAGGTGATTTTAAATGTCAGAAAGGAGCAACAAATTGAAATAAAAAGAGATAGTCATTAGTAAATGATTATGGAATCTATTTTCATTCTAGACCAAATAAAAGAAAGAAATAAAAGACAAAAGTGCTAAGAGATATAGAGATTAGTATGAATGCTGGTTTTAGGCCTATTAGGCTTGCTTTAGGCTTAAAAATTCATGTATCTATTAAGATCTGGATAGTCCTCAAGAGGTTAAGGAAAATGCGAAACTTAGGTATTAGGTCTAAGACTTAGGGATTATTTGACCTTATTAACTGACCTCTGGTTTGTGGGACTCGGTAACCTAAGCACCCTAATCCACACACAGTCTGGTTCAATACGCTTAATTATCAAAATCACGCAAATGCGTTAATTCTATTATGAAATGCTATCTAGATTAGGAGTGGCTTATCAACATAAGTTGATTTGGATGAGTTTCCTACGTGGAGAGGTGGGAAATTCCCCTCGAAGATGTACAATAACATATCGTCTCCTTAGTGCATGTCTCCTAGGAAATCTAAATATCCTACCAGGGGCAAGTAAGCACCTTGCGTAGATTCAGGTGCCATGAGTTGGATTATCCCGAAATGTCGATTCCTAGGGCCTGAATTTATCTACAAAATGGCCATGGGTGGCACTATCCCGAAGTGTCTAAAGCTAGGGTTCTAGGGGTAACCATGGCTGGTGCTATCCCAAAGCATCAAAAGCCAGGGACCCTGCGAGGATTGATGGTGGGAGCTAGGAATCCAATATAGACCATGTTGTAAAGCTAATCCAAAGCTAGAAATAAAGAAGAAAAAGAGAGAGAAAACTCTCCAAAAAATGCAAAAAATTCCTCTATCTCTCTCTTACAAAAATACATTACAACCTGCACCTAGACTAACCATGTTTTAAGCATGGGTGCTTTAACTGCGGAATTCAACAAACCTTAGGTTAGTTCCTGTGGGCCTTAGAAACCTTCACGACATACTGAGGGTAGAGCTGGTCAAGTCCAGATCTTGGTTGGTACTTGAGTACCTCTAGGCTTATTGTTAGCATTCTGACCTAATCTACAAAAGAAAGCACACATCAGTGATCTAAACATATGGTCTAGAATTTGAGTTAATTCCATGAGATTTTGCTATGGGACTAGCAAAATCTAGGCATGGTAGTATGATGATAACGTCATCATCAACCATATCTAGCTTTATTTAGTCATATTCAGTCATTAAATTATCCTACATAACCGCCAGAGATACGTAATTCACTGCAAATCCATTCTTAGGGAAAGACGGTAAAATAGGGTAAAATTGTATGTTTAATAGTATATCTCAATTGCAATACAATCATGGGTTTTCTTAAGGGTTAAATAAACATCAAATGGTCTTAAATGTCTAACAAGTGAATCCGTACAAACAGAAAAGGGTCTTCATGTATTTTAGGAATTAAATGACATCTGAAACCCTAAAATTAGACCCACTTAAGTAACTAAGGTGCTAGCCAAGATAAAATTCACCTAAGCCCTCTAAAATTCATAGAAAAATATTCTCTAGGATTTGGTACCTTCAATTTAACCATCAAAACCCATCTTGACCCAAAATAGAGCCACAGACAAACTTTTACCCTAGTTTGGGTTTTTGCATAAATTACCTACTCAAACGAGGTCATAACAAAAATCTTACTTCACCATTAGATTCCTTGGGTCAAAATTAGTTCTGTAACAAAATTTGGGTCTAATCTGAGATCATTTTACCTAGTTTTCATTTTAGTCCCCCACATGGAGGACTCATCTTCCCCAACACCAGCCGATCAAAGCCAGTGACGTTCTCCCCCTTTTGTCTATTAGACTAGGGTTAGTTTTTACACCCCAAAATCCCAAAAACAAACCCTCGACACCATCGTTCACCTTCATCTTCTCCATCTCCAGCAACCACTCCAACAAGGGTTCCCGTTCACCACACACGTCCATGTCCGTCGCCACCGACTCCACAAGCTCCACCATCACATAGAGGAAAAAGCCCTCTATCCATTTCTCCGATTCGTGACACCGTCACCTCCCTCAACTCCATCACCTATATACTAACTCACCGAGGTCATACGGCCTCCAGACACACATGTAGGCCACGCTGCACCCACCGGCATATTTGCCATCCTCATATGATCTTCCTGAGCTATTTTAACATGGCTGAAAGGCCATATCTTGGATTTCAGGTGTTTGTGGTCAGTCGCAATTATAGTGAAGCTTTGAGCAAGCTTTGATGCTCGCTTCCCAGCCAATAGCTCTAGGCGAAAGAATCAGGTGGTGCGGAATCATCAGGTGAACGTCTCTAAGTGGTTAATTAGGATGTTTGACCAGCATCGAATGCGAATTGAATGAAGGAGCGTCACGGTCGCTGCGAAGAAGATGGGGACTTTAGTCCCACATCGTTAATCATTGAGCACTCGTAGTGACATAAATTGATTTCGTGTCAGCGACTTATCGCCTCGACATAAGGGGGTGAGGTCCCTCGCACGTGCTCCTCACACACCTCACCCGTGACACTGTGCACGTAGGCCTGACTCTGACTTATTTACCCACCTATGCATGTGCACACCTCAGCTGCTACCCCACGTCGGCAACCCTGGTCTTGGGTGTGCTCTAGATTGATTACCCGATAACCTGGTACTGTGCATGGCCTTGTGAAGGCGAAAGAATGGTGGAAACCTAGAGGGAGAAAAGGAGAGAAAATGTGGGATAGGAGAGGGTTTTGCTCTTCAGTGTTCTCGACACTTAGCCACATCTGATGGAGAGTTTCCCCCCTATGCATAAGGGAAAAGAGAAGGAGAGGAAGGAGAATAGAAGGGAAGAGCCAAGCCTTAAACAGGACAGTAGAAAAAAAGAAGAGGAGGCACATAGAGAAAGAAGAAGAGAAAAGAAGAATAGAGTAGTGAGTAGAGCAGAGAAAGAAGAAGGGAAGAAGAACAGAGTAGAGAAAGCAGAGGAGGCTGAAGAAGTACAGCGCCCTCTTGGCACTATAGTAAGGCTGACTTAAGCCGTCTAGTTAAAGACTATCGTCTGATGGAGTGCACTGTGCACTTGGGTTAAATAGTTGATATTGTTTGAATATTTGCTATGTGTTAGACTAATAATTGGTGATCCAAATCATAATTATTTTGTCTAGATTACTTTTTACTCTTCATATACTAATGCCATACATTGCATATTAGATTTTGAGTAATTAATTGTGCTCATTTACATTAATTGTTGAGATTAGCGATTGAATTCCATATTTGCTCCTAGCGAATGACCTTGGACTTCATTTCTAACATTCAAGTTATAAATTTTATTTGTTATTCGATTTATTATGGATTTCAAACTAGGATGACAATACATTGATTTAAATCTCTGATAGATTGCTTCAAACATGGAAGCAGTGAGGATGAACTTGACTGGAGAACTACAGTGGAGGTCAGAGAAGAAGGTCACAGCGACGGAGCTCCGGTTATGTACCTAAAAAGGAGAATGCAGCCTCTTGGCCTTGTTAGAGTTGCTCAGAATGTTTCCCTGAGTATGGCGAACGTGATGGTGGTCGTGGCATGCTATGAGGAGGTGTGTGGGTGCGTGGCAGAGTTGAAGAAGGTGGTCAAAGTTGGTGGTGCTCAGTGGGGTGCAAGAGAAATGAAAGTCCCAAATTTCTTTAAAGCTTTTGATCAGTGAGGCAAGGAGATGCTCACGGACTCATTGGCAAGCGAGTTGGTGAAGTGTAGCAGTCATGTGAGTTCGTTGGAGGTACGCTTGCATTAGGGAAGGTAAAGGTGGTACGGGCGATGTCATGTGTGAACCTAGAGTCTAAGGGGTTATAGAAGATTAGGGAGGTGATAGGAATTGATAGGTAGAGCATACAGATGAGAGGAGAGTGAGCATGGCACTAGCTATGATGGGCCGGCATTGGAGAAGGTGAATGCTTCGGTGAGGGAGATGGTGACGTCGGAAGGTGGAGGAAGCTCTTGGCAGGTACGGCGAGGAGCAGATGACGGAGGGAGGAAGTTTCCCTCTACATATAGTAGGTGGCAGAGGGCAAAGAAGCTGTAGTAGAGGGGTCATTGGAGGCAGTCGAAGAAGGCTAGAGGTAGGAGAAGAAGAAAGGTTTTTGGTCTAAAAACTTGCTAAGGATCATGGTTTTGCGAAGGTGGCATTTTAAAGGCCTCAGGAAGAACTCCAAGCTTGGGAAGAAGCTTGAGATTTTAGGGGAGAAGATCCCCAAAATTTCTTACATTCGCCTGATCTGAGGTGCTCAAATCAGGGTTTAAGAGGCGACACAACCAATTAGGATGGCCCTCAGGAACAATCCCTCCAAATTTGGAGGGATTCGTTTGATTAATCAGAGACGAATCTCTGATTGAAGGTCAGCTGCTTTGTGTTCACAACATCCATGGTAGTAGGGACCTATTTGAAGAAAATGATGAATAGTTAGGGGGGTTAATACAATTAATTCTAAAGTTAGGGGCTTGACTGAAAGAAATGGAGACTTAATGGACCAATTTGCAAACTAGGTCAAGATGGACTCTGATTAGGCCCAAATTTTCGTACAAACCTAAATTTAACCTAGGGAATCTAATGGTGAAGTCAGATATGAGTTTTGACCTTGCTTTTCTAGGTAGTTTGCATAGAAACCCAAATTATGGTAGAATTTCATCTATGACTCTATTCAAGGTCAAAATAGGTTCAGATTGTCAAACTAAACCTACCAAACCTATCAGAATATTTTTATATGAATTTTACGAGGTTTAGATGAATTTTATTCTGATCAGAACATCTTCAATTCAAGTGCCTCTAAAATTAGGGTTTTATGTGCTGTTGCGGTTCTCGAAATGTGTTAAACCTCGTTTCTGTCTGTATGGACCCACATTTTGGATTTTAATGCTCATTTAACCTTTAATTAACCCCTGACAAAACCCCATGGTTAATCTATGCCTATGATATGCTGTTAAAATTATAAAATTAACCCTGATTTCCTATTTTCCTCACAAATCAGAATAACTTGGAACTATAACCCTCAGATGATTATGTAGGAGCATTTATTCATCAAAGCTAACTAAAAGTGGCTTGTTAGGCCCTATGATGGTGTTCCCATCATACCCCCATTCCTAGCCTTTGTTAATACCTTAGCAAAATCCTATGGATCAAACCAAGTCTTTGGACCAGATGTAACCATTAGGATGCCCTACTAAGCTGCATCTCTAGAGATCAGATCAAAATACCAACAATAGACCAAGAGCTACTCAAGTACTAGCCAAGATCCAGACCTGACCAACTTCAGCCTGAGTCTGCCATGAAGGTTTCTAAGGTCCATAAAAACTGCCTAGAGGTTCGTTTACCCCAGCATTTGAAGCACCTATGCGTAGATTGTATTAAGTCTAGGTTCAGTTTGCCAGTGCATTTTGATAGGAGAGAGATATAGAAGGATTTTTTTTTCTTTTTCATTTTGAGAGTTGTCTATCTTTTATTTTTAGATTTCCTTAAATTGAGCCTTGTTTTAGCCTTAAACATGATTTGTATTTGTCCCCACCATCAATCCACAAAGGGTCCCTAGCTTTCGATGCTTCAGGATAGCACCGCCCATGGCAACCTCCAGAGCCTTGGCTTTTGACACTTCGGGATAGTGCTGCCCATGGAATTCTATAGCTAAATTCAGGCCTTGCCAATCGACATTTCAAAATAATCCCGTCCATGTCACCGGAACCAGCACAAGGTGATTACGTGCCCCTTGTAGGATATTTAGATATCCTAGGAGACAAGCACTAGGAGAAGATATGTTATTACCCATCTTCAAGGGGAATTTCCTACCTCTCCGCATCGGTAATTTGTCCAATCAACTTGTTTCTTTGAGTTGCTCCTAGGCTAGATATTCGAGGCAAGTTTTTCAGTACAGAACACTTTTTCCATTATTTCTTTATTAAGCGCACTAAACCAGATTAGTGTGTGGATTTTGGGTGCTTAGGTGACCATGTCCTGCAAACCAAAGGGTAGGTAACGGGGCCGAATAATCCTTAAGCCTTAAACATACTTAAGCAGTAGACTTGCATGCATAAAGGGTTTGGGTTTGGAAACCGGTTGTCATAGTTTGTTTCACAAGAAAATTTATCGATCAGATAATATTTATAACCGAAACTTGAGATGAGTCTTGAGTCAAACATGAACAGGCGAACATTTGGTTTAAAAAATGAGCATTTCGCTTTTTATTTCATTTTGTCATTTTTTAACTCTTACAATTTTTTTGGCGTTTTCATCAAGCAAGAGATCAAATCCATGAAAACATTATCTAACTAATCTACTTGCAAAATATTAGAGAGAGAGAAAATATCAATATATTGATGAACTAATGTTTCCTATAGCTATGAAAGTGGAAAAACTATACTAGAAAGCAGTCAATATAGATGGAGATGAGAAGAATCCCCCTCGATGGTTGCTTGGAGGATGGCTCACTCTGACGGCATCTGCATGAAGGTGGTGAGGAGCGTGATGAGGGAGAACGATAGCGGAGGAAGCAGGATGGGGCAGGACATCGTCGCGGCGAGGATCTTCTTCCTGAAGGAGGTGAGAGGACGATCGCAGGATGCTCCACAAATGGGGATGAGAAGTGGGAAAATGTTTGATTCTACTCTAGAGGAGCATCCCGGGCTTGGGACAAGCTCTCTCTAGATCCTTGGAGGTGGTGAGGAGAAGAAAGGAAGAGATGAGGAAGAATGGGAGGGGTAGGGGTCCTTTTATAGTGGAGGAAAGGATCAATTCTGTATATAAGATATTTAGTGACAGTCATGAACGTCTCTGAAGATCCGCCACAAACATCACTGAAGATAGCCATGTGCCCACGTTGGCGCATGCTCCACACTCCCTTGTAGCTCACGCATGCGCACTACGCACCTGCTGCCTTGAGTGCGGTGCCTTGTGCTACGTGCTGTGCTACAGTACATGTATGCCTCCACATGCGCAATTTTCTCATCGTTGGGCTGCGATCATCGACTTGAATCCATCAGTGTGGTTGGATTTGTTGTTTGAAGCTCCGAATTACATCACCTAGTTCCTCGACCATTCTTCCTCGGACTACATATGGTGCTATGGGACACCAATTAAGGCAATTTCAGAGGTGTTGGACTCCGATCGTCGTCTTGATCAGATCCGTATAGTTGTATTGTCAATCTGAGGCTCTGAATTAAATCTCCTTCTCTCCTGGTCAAAAAAGGATCCAATTAACCTAAAATATACACAAATTACTCTACATGCGGAATGATGCATAATATTGAATATTTATAGTATGGAATGCATATCTATGCCTAGAGACATGCATAAATAGGCATTCTAACCTAAATGGATGTGTCTACATCATACCCCCATGCCTATCTTTTGCTAATCTGTAGCAAAATTAAACTGTATGCTATGTATAAAAATGGAATTAGGGCTCGATCGCTTGAAGCTTTTGTTGTTTATTAACAAAAGGAAATTTCAACTAAGGTCCTAAACTACGAAGACTCGATGGTGCTTGGGTGCCTGCCAAAATGCAAATCACTCAAGTGCTCGCCCTATTTTAAAAGGGAAGATACATTTTTTACTTTTTCTTCCTTTCTAATTTTTTTTGGACTTTTGGAGTTTGAGAGTTTTGGGATAACTTTTTATGGCTACTCGACCCGCCCAAGACTCGAAAAGGACTCTCAGTGCTAAGCATCTTGTGAAGGGGTGATAGAGCCACTAAGAGACCGTTAAAATAGACTTTAGGTTTCTACGACCTTAGAGGACCTAAATAAAATTTTGCCTAAAGGATTATCTTTCTGATCGATAGCTTTCTCCCTACCTTTTTTATTTTTTATGGGGTCAACAAAAGGGCGAACCCAGTGTATATCTGCCTATTTTGTTCTACTTCTCCGCTTATTCCCTAAGTGTTTTGGGAATTATTTATGCATTTTTGTGAGCTGGGCTCTGGACAATCGACCAATGGGCTATTACCTACGGTAACCTGCCAGCCATACTCGTGCGGTGAAGTGTGGTTAGATTTATGTTTTTATTTTCTCCTTTTTCTATTTTTTAGTTTCTATTTTTTATATTTTTATTTCTATTTTTTAGTATCATTATTTTCTTTTTCTAAGTAGGAGGCTTCCATGATCTAAGATTTACCTAAAAGCATTACAATGAGTATGGTCATGTAGTTGGGCTCTTAACAACCGGCCAATGGCCTATTACTCATGACAACTTGCCAGCCATACTACCCTTGAAAGTTCATTAGCTACCTAATTTTCATAAAAATCATGAAAATGTGAGTCAGTGCAAATAGTGTGTAGATGCTTAGGCTTAAAGTCCACTCAAATTAGAGGGCAGGTTGATAAGTCATGTACTTATCACCCTAATTTATTACCAAATTAAAATGAAATTGCTTGGTGAAGACTTGAGAATAAGTCCACATTCGAGTGGACACTTTGGCTAATTAAGCTCAAAGACTAGAAGAGTCTAAGTGTTCTGGTCTTATCTCATCATTTCCTAAAGTTAATCATGCCTAATGGCTAAGTTCTCTTCTCCTGATTCTTTTTTTTCTTTTTGAATTTTCATTTCTTTTAAAGAAAATAAAATAAATTCTACAGAGCTAATGAAATAATTTTAGGATTAAGTATCCACCCCCCCATGCTTAAATTATGCAATGTCCTCATTGAAGAAATAAAGACATGAAAAGGGTGCTGTAAACAGAATATCATTTGAGTTTCATGAAAATCCGATCAGCTCTACAGAGAACGTGGAATATACTTGTTCTAAATTTATTTCCTTCAACTAGGCACTGTTCACAAGGAAGACATTAAAGTTTAGAAGTGCAGGTCAAAATTAGAATAAGAAGATTGATTTTTGAGACCTGCAAAAAGATTTCCACAGATGTGGACCAGAATGTGATGCAGACCCATGCCCTAGGGTCAAGTGGTTCTCAGGTTCTAGATGAAAATCACCCATAATCGAAGATTATTGTGCTTGTGGGGTTAGGCCTGAGGTTTTGTGGCATGCAACCCAAGACTAAAGTGTCGGACAAAAGGTAGATTTGATTCACTAGGTTAAGATGTCCACTTAACGTTCAACGTAGAAAAATAATCAGTTATTTCAAGGTTGAGTTGCACGTGAAAGATATCATAAGGGTCCTTCTAGAAAGTTGGTGCTTTCGGGTCAGATGTCCACTTAAAATTCAGCTCAGAAAGATAGTCTGTTATTCCAAGCTTGGGTTGCATGTCAAAGATATCGTAAGTGTCTTGGTAGAAAGTAAGTGGTTTCAGGTCAATAGGAACCCTTAGATCCAAAATCCTATTTTCCCTTAAGTTAATTTCCAGATCCTCACTTCCAAATTCCTATCCTCCAACATCAAGTGCTCAAGCTCTGGGACCTCTAGCATATCATTCAGCCCATATGATTTACCCAAGTTTAGAAATGATGGCTGAATCAGAATTGACTTGGGTACAACAATCTCAAAAGTATGATCATTCAGCTCTTCAGGGTGTGGTTGAAGTTTTGGGCTACCGATTGGATCATCTATTATATTAGGATTAGTATTCTCCATGTCAGCTCCAATCGGATCACAATCTTCGATAATCGAGCTATCAATTGGTTCATCAGATTCCTCAAGCCTGTTGTCTCACTAAAATCATCTTTCTTGAGTTCAAGTGGGATGTCACTAAGAGATTCCTCACCCTCAAAATTAAAGAATTCTTGATCATCATTTATATATGTCTCAAAATCATATGTCATTTCATGGTCCACGGAGACATATTTTTCCTCACTCCCTGGCTCAGGGATCTCGGGTGAAGCAATCGGTTCATCCTGAATCGGTTGCTCTAGACCAACTTGGTCATCTCCAATCTCAGAACATGTATCCCACTAGACAGGTGCCTAAGTAGGTTCAGACATTGGCTCTCCTGAAGGGGGTTCATCATGTGAATTATCCCAAGATTGTACTAGGGCAACCACAAATTTCATCCTCAATCTTGATAACTTCCCAAGTAGAAACTCACCTAGGCCCCTATCCCTAACATCTCAGAGAAAATCCAATAGAGAACTATTAAGTTCATCAATCATATTCATCATAGGCTCCAATGCTTCAGTGCATGGTGTTGGCTGAGCTTCTAAAGATTGTATGATGTTCCTCAAGTTACCCAACACCCTATCTTGGACTAGGTTCACCTAAACCGAATGGTTCAGTTGAGGGTTGGGTGGGTTTGGATTCAATCTAGGGGAGTCAAGATATTGAGGTTCTCAGGTCCCTCCCTGATAGTAGGTCGTTTCAAGTTGTTCAAAGAATAGAGGTGACCTATGTTCAGCAAAATTTTGGGGAGGGTATGTGCTATAGTCGACATATTCTTCTTGATTGTAGATCCGGTTAGGTTGACCATCAAAGGTTAGATTTCTTTAATCATTGTCACTCTGGAATGGATAGTAATCAGAGCCTTGTTGTCCAATGTTGGGCCCTGGACACTGAGGTCTGGATTCATATCCCTAATCAAAGTTGTCCCGGCTAGTGTATGGGTAGTCATAAGTCAAGTTGGGATAGTAATCATCTTTGGGATAAGTGGTAGTAGGAGGGTAAGATTGGAAATGTGTGAAAGATGTGGAAGGATACATTGGTGAAGTAAGGAGGGAAATCAAAGAGAGAAAGGTGCCCTGCAGTACAATCAACCAAACCTGCCCTTATATGGGTAGCCTAAAGACCTACAGACTCCCAGGACCTGTCTTGAGATGACAGAAATGATTTGGTCTACTTCTACCCAGTCAATCCAACCAGTTAGAGGGAGGGGCTAGGGAGAAGGTTCCTCCTTTGGCTTGCACCTCAGTTCCTTTGGTAACCCCAACCACGGTCGTTTGATGCTACTCCTCTAGCTTGACATCAGATGGACCAGTAGAAGCAGATTAATAAAAAAAAATCTCAATTTGAGCCCTGAAGAGTGAATCCAACATCTACTTAGTTTTAATTAGGCTTGGGATAATTGTGCTCATGGATTGTGATGGTTCCTTTAGATGGGTTGTGCCCTTAATGATCAGTTCAAATGTGTGTGTGTGCACAACCAGGGTTTTCAAACAAGGTTATTTGATGATGTGTCTTTTAGGGTTTAACCTTATTTAGTAGCTTTTAGGGTTTAACCTTTAGGTGTATTCAATCAAGGTTCAAGAAAACACTCCAAGGTTTGAAAGCACTGGTGATGATATATTCTTTTAAAAATAAAATTAATTTGGAGTGCCTGGTTCAACCCTAAAGATCAACCCTAAATGGCAGGCTACTTGATGGATCACTTTTAATTTGAGTGGTGAGGACCAAACAAATCAATCAATTAGCCTATTGCACCACTTAGTTAAGGCACACAAAAATGTTTGACCTATTCAGATTTCTACTCACTTGTGTGTGTTAAGTGTATCGGATCCACAGGTCAGATTCCAGTTAAGTGATAGAATCGATGTGATTGTGTACCTTAAGGTGAGAAGTTCTTGATGATAAGTGTGTAGCTTTCAGTTAAATCCCACAAAAGAGGAGTATTTTTTTATTTTTTTAATATATGCGGGTGGGTGAGGTGAGGTGAAGTGACAATCAAACAATCAAATCTATTTTAGGGCTTATAAAAGCACCTACGTTGATTTGAGTTTTAGTTATTAGTGTGGCAAAATGAAATCTTGGGTGGTGGTGGTGGCATAAACTTATAGAACCTTTTAACTGCACTTTACTCTGATCTATCTGCCTTGGCTTGCCTTGGAAGGGTACCTGTAATCATAGAAAAAAAGGAGCAAAGTGAGCCAAAAGTTAAGTAAGGCGAAAAAATGAGGGAAAAACCAAAAAGTGTTGCCTCCCTATCAACGGTACCAAAATGACGTGTTAGATCTCGTCACGTAAAGGGTTCAGGTTTGGAAACATGTCATCGTAGTTCGATTCGCAAGAAAATTCATTGATCAAATAATATTTATAATCGAAATTCGAGATGAGTCCCGGGTCGAATAGGGGGAGGCGAACATTTGGTTTCAAAAATCTATCTTTCACATTTTACTTGTTTTTATCGTTTCTTACCTCTTATAATTTCTTTGGTGTTTTTATCAAGCAAGAGATCAGATTGATGAAAACATTATCTAATTAATCTACTTGCAAAATATAAGAGAGAGAGAAAAAATATCAATATATTGATGAACAAATGTTTCCTACAATTACGAAAGCGAAGAAACAATACTAGAAAGCAGTAAAGATAGATGGAGATGAGAAAAGTTCCTGATGTAGACACATCTATTTAGGTTAAAATACCTATTCATGCATGCTCCTAGGCTTAGATTTACATTTCATGTTATAAATATTGCATAGTATACATCATCCTGTATTTAGAGTCGTGCATATTTTACGTTAACTACGTCCTTTTTATGGCCAGGAGGGAAGAAGATTTATTTTAGGACCTCGGATGGCAATCTGGCTGTAAGGATTTGATCAGGATGATGATCTGAGTCTAACACCTCCAAAATCGTGTAGATTGGAATCCCGTAGCATCATATGAAGTTCGAGGAAGATCAATGGCTAGGGGGCAATGTGACATCCTTATGGGCTTCGGATGAAAAATTCGACCGTACGAATGGATTTGGAGTGACGATCGCAGTTCGGTAGCGCTGAAATCAACTCGATCCAAGCATCGTGGCACCCTCTGCAAAAGAAAGAAGATGGATGGCCCAAATGGCACCATGTGGTGTCATCTCGGCTGCCCAACATAGGCCAGTAGCAACCGCCCAAGCCTCTCCCATCCACACCATCGTTGGATCTTCATTCAACAGCCATAGGTGTGCCACGTCTCATAAATGGAAATGAGGTCTTCTTCACACAAAGACCTCCATAGCTCATTGGTCTTAATTGCAACACCCAAAGAAGGGGTGCGGGCTCACATCCCCACAGCCACCCGAATTCTCAATCAGCTCTACGTGCACACTCCAGCGTAGCAACAAAGGTAGCGGCTGCACAGCACGTGCGCATTCGTGCGCTAATCACGTACCAACGCAGTACAACCAACGCGAGCACAAAACACGCCATTAGGGTGTTGGCAATTTCTTTTAGCGACATTTAGGGCAAGTCTCTAGTGATGCATGCAGCTATCACTAACAGCTTGTGTGCACCAGCAAGTGTAATTGAAGGGTGGATCTTCAGTGACAATTGTAGGGATCTTTACCGACATTTACGGACATCAGTAATGACCCAAATGGGAATTTATTCTTCCTCCACTATAAAAGGACCTATCCACCACCATTCCAAACCGTCTCTTCCTTCCTCTCACCACCTCCAATGTTTTAGAGAGGGCTTGTCCCAAGCCCAAAATGCTCCTCTAGAGTAGAAAACCAAATAGTTTTCCCTCCCCTTATCTCCTTTCATGCAGCATCCCATGGCTGTCCTCTCATAGCCCTTTGGGAAGAAGATCCTCGCCATGACACCTTCCTACCCCATCATCCGTCCAGCTCCATCCTCCTTCGTCTTGCTCCTCACCACCTTCCTCCATGTGACGTCAGAGCGAGTCATCCTCCGAGCAACCATTGAGGGGGATTTTCTCATCTCCATCTATCTTTACTGCTTTTTAGTGTAGTTTTTCCCACTTTCTTAGTTGTAGCAAACATTTGATTCATAAATATATGTGATTCTCTCTCTCACTCTATTATATTTTCCAAGTAGATAAAGTTTTCATCAACCTAATCTCTTGCTTGGTAAAAATATAAAAAAAAAATTGGAAAAGATAAAAATGATACAAATAAATAAAAGCGAATCACGAATTTTTCAAAATCAAATGTTTGCCTCCCTATGTTCGACCCTGGACTCACATTTTGAGTTTTGGTTATAAATTTTATCTGATAAACGTGTTTTGAGAGCTACGACAATGGGTCCTCCAAATGCCAATTTTTAATTCACGAAACGCGTCCATCATTTTGGCGCTGTTGCTGGGGAGGCAATGCTCTTTGATTTTTCTTCCATGTATTTCTGCCTTAACTAACTTTTATCTCACTTTTTCTTTGGTCTTACTACGATTGCAGGTAATCATCCGAGGCAAGCCAGAGCAGTTAGATTGAAGAAAAGTGCGGATGAAGGTTTTGTAAGTTTATCGCCACCACCACCACCCTAGTTTTCATTCCAGAACCTAATAACTCAAACCTAAATCAACTTAGGTGCTTGTATAAACCCTACGGTAGATTTTGGTTGTCTGATTGTCACTCAACTCACCTCACCCACCCATATATATATATATATATATAACTCTTCTCTGGTGAGATTTACTGAAAGTGACATACATTAAACACCCACAACTTTCGACTTAAGGTGCACCATTCCACTTTGATTCTACAACTTAACTGGATCTGCCTTGGGGACCCAGTACACTTTAACTCAATACACATAGGTAAGTAGAAAGCTGAAAAGGTTGAACATTCTTGTGTGCCTTAATCAAGTGGTGCAATAGGCCAATTGATTGAGCTAATCGGGCCGCACCACTTAAGATAAAAGCGATCCATCAGGTAGCTTGCCACTTAGGGTTAATCTTTAGGGCTGCACCAGGCACTCCACTTTTTTTTCCTAATTTCTAAAGGATTACATAATCACCAGTGGTTGTAAAGCTTGGAGTGTTCTATTGAACCTTGATTGAACCAACCTAAGGATCAAACCTAAAAGCTACTAAACAAGGTTAAACCTTAAAAGTCACATCATCAAATAACCTTGTTTGAAAACTCTGGTTGTGCATGCACACACATTTTAACTGATCATTAAGGGCACGACCCATCTAAAGTGCCCATCACATTCCAAGAGCACAATCATCCCAAGCCTAACTAAAACAGAGTAGACGTTGGCCTTGAGGATTGATTCACTCTTCAGGGCTCAGACTGAGATTTTTTTTTATTACTCTGCTTCTGCTGGTCCATCTGATGTCTAGCTAGGATAATAGCATCAAATGACCGTGGCTGGGGGTACACTAGGAACCGAAGGTGCAAGCCAAAGGAAGAATCTTCTAACTAGTCCCTCCTAATTGATTTAATTGATCGATTAAAAGTAGACTAAATCATTTATAATCTCAAGACTGGTCCTAGGAGTCTGTAGGTCTTTAGGCTAACCCACCTAAGGATAGGGTTGATTGCTTGTATTGCAGGGCTCCTTTCTTTCTTCTGATTTCCCTCCTATTCTACCATGTATCCTTCCACAGCCTACACTCGTTTCACATCGTATCCTCCTACCACCACTTATCCCCAAGATGGTTATTATTTCGACTTGACTTGTAATTACCCATCCACTAGTCGGGATAACTTTGATTACGTATATGAATCTAGACCTTACTGTCTAGTGCCTAACCTTGGACAACAAGACTATGATTACTATCCTTCCCAGAGCTACAATGATTATTGATCTCGATCCTTTGATGATCAAACCAACCCGATCTACAATTAGGAAGGATATGATGATTATAACACCTACCCTCCCCATATTCTACCGAATATAAGTCACCACCATCCTTTAAATAACTTGAAACGACCTATTATCAGGGAGGGACCTGAGAACCTCGATATATTGATTCCCCTAGATTTAACTCAAACCCACCGAAACCTAAACATAACCATTCAGTTCAGGTGAACCAGATCCAAGACAGGGTGTTTGCTAACTTGAGGAACACCATACAATCTTTAGAAGCCCAACCAACACCATGCATTGAAGCATTGGAACCTATGATAAAAATGATTGATGAGCTAAATAGCTCTTTTTTGGATTTGCTCCAAAATGTTGGGGATAGGGGCCTGGGTGAGTTTCTACTTGGGAAGTTGTCAAGGTTAAGGATGAAATTTGTGGTTGCCCTAGTCAAATCTTGGGATGATTCTCATGATAAACCCCCTTCAAGAGAGCTAATGTCTGAACCTGCTCAGGCCCATGTCGAGTAGGATACATTTTCTGAGACCAAGGATGACTAGGTTGGACTAGAGCAACCCATTGAGGATGAATTGATCGATTCACCCAAGATCCCTGACCCAGGGAACGAGGAAAAATATGTCTCTTTGAACCAGGAAATGACAATCGATTTGAGACATATATGAGTATCATGAATTCTTTGACTCTGAGGGTGAAGAATCTCTAGGTGAAATCTCACTTGAGCGTGAGGAAGATTATTTTAGTGAGACAAATAGGCTTGAGGAATCTAATGAACCATTTGATAGCCATCTCATTGAAGATTTGGATTCGGTTGGGGCTAACTTGGAGGATTTGATTCCTCATTTACTAGAAGATTCAACAAATAGCCCCATTCCTCAACCACACCCAAAGGGATTGATTTTGATGTGGAAATCAATGTACCCAAGTCAATTCTAAGTCATCCACGATTTCTAGACTTGGGTAAATCTTATGGGGTGAACGGTATGCTAGGCGTCTTGGAGCTTGAGCACTTGATGTTGGAGGATGGAAATGTTGAAATAAAAATTTGGGAGGTTAATTTTGTGTGAAAAACATGTTTGGATCTAAGGGTTCCTATTGACCGAAAACCACCAACTTTTTACCAAGACCATGATGAGACAACATTTGTGGGGTAATCGTATGCATAAATACCTAGTTATTAGAATAATGTCTACATGTAAATAGTTTACTTAAATTTATAAATAGAATAGTTTATAGAAATGATTCCATGCATATTTTATACATTACATTCACAAGTTTTAGAAGGTAATGTGCATTATGGTGACATGCATGCATTACCTGAATTATTGTGGAGTGCCTTTGTAAATAACCCATTTATTTTTTTCTTTCTTTTCTTCTTTTCTCCTGCAGAAGCCAATGCAATGGCTGCAACGCATCCACCGTCGCCAGGTTTCTCGCAACAGCCGCAACGTATCATCAGGTTGTAGGTTGAGATGCACGATGGAGGGGGGGAGAAACAAACAAATAGCAAATAGGCAAGGTGATGAGAACCTCATCATGAGCCATAACTAGCTCATTTTGACCCAATACAAAGGATAAAAGCTCCTACATAACTCAAGGAAAGGCTTAACTCAGAGAATTCTGAGTTTAAGGAGAAAATAAGTCATAAGGGGTAAAAATGCAATTTTACCAGTATAATCTGCATACAGGGTAATTCAGGGTCCAAACACAGGTCAAACAAACCGAATGAGAAGGAAAGTGGGATGATCTGATAAGGGCTACAGCAATTCCAAGGAACTAAATGATAATCTGTAACCCTAAAGCAAACCCACTTCAATTCACGAGGTTTGAGGCAAAGTAAAAATAGAATAAACCCTCTAAAATTCATAGAAAAATAATCTCTAGGGTTTAGAACCTTCAATTTGGCCTTCAGAACCCATTTTGACCTACATTGAGAACCATGCCCAACTAATAACTTAATTTGGGTTTTTGCATAAATTGACCGGTCAAACAAGGTTTAATCTAGAAATAAAATTCACCATCAAATTCCTTAGGTCCCAATTAGTCATGTATAAAAACTTGAGCCTAAGAAGAAACCTTCTTGACCAACTTTGCACTTTGGTCCTCATATATTTACTTTTTGACCCTCAACTTTTGAACCCTCACATTTCTACCCCTAACTCTCCTTCGTTCTTTGCATTCAGGTCCCTCCTGCCAAAACCTGCCAGCACCATGCTCCGGCGACCTTGCGCGGAGCATGGCGCCGCGCAGGGTGAGGGGGAGGGGCTGGCAAGTCAACCGGGGGTGCCCTGCGTCGTCAGCCGTCGCAGGAACACCCCCTGGTCGCTGCAACCCACCATACCGGCCGTGCGAACGCACGGACGGTATGGGTTTCCATCTCCGATGTCCTCCGGCGAGGGAGACACGTCGTCTCCCTCCGCCCTCCTCTCTGATTCTACCCTATAAATACCCCCCGTCGCCCCACCGTTCGAGGCAGCTCGGATCTGACGAAGAAAACCCCCAACTTTCCTCTCCTCTCACTCCAGCAGAAGCCCACCAGCTCCGGTGGTTCCTCCTCCTCCTCCTCTTCGCTCTGCCGCAATACCAGCAGCAGAGACTTCTCTCCCTCGCTCTTCCCGCGCCACGCCGCACCCAGCTGGCGCCTCTCCGGCTCTCTGCTCGCCGCCGCCCCTTCCCCCGGGCATCTTCTTCTCCAGCGACAGTCGATACGACTGTCGCCCGCTCCGGCCCCTCTTCGTCCTGCTAAGTAGGTAGAACTCCTCCTCTTCCTCCCCTCTTCCTTTTCCTCACTTTAAACATTTACTGTCGCCCTCGATTCCGACCAATCACCCTCACCTTCTCTGCCTCCGGCCATCCTCCGGCGAGCCGCTCCCATCACTCCAGCAACCCACACGACTCGCCGACCACCGCAGAACCTCCGCCTCCTCACCCTGATCAACCTCCGCCCTTCCACTTCCCCCACAGCACCCTCTGCAACTCCACCGAACAAACCCATCTTCCGACCCACAGTCCGACCTAGGGCAGCTCTTGGGCTCCGCCCCGCCGCCTGCACACCGCCCGACCACCTTCGCCGTGCCACGACGAAGGTCCTCAGCGTTTCTGATTGGGCCGAGAGGCCATTTTTCTGTGGACAGGTACCTGCGCTCGTCGCCGCCATTGTTGAAGCGAAGCAGCTTCTTCACCTGCTGCCCCAGGTGCGCTGCGCCCAGGTCACCCTCCCAGACAGTGCGAGGCGTCGTCGCGAAGTACCAGGCTGCAGTTGAGGCTAAGCTCTCGCGCGAAGCCCCCGCGCTTCGCCTTGGCTGCTGCTGCTTCCTCCGCGCACGCACCCAATTTGGGGTGGGACATTTAGTCCCACCTCGTAACCTTTCAGAGGAGAGCGCCCGCATAAAGGCAAAAAGTGCCTTATGCTCGTTGCCTCCTGAGCACGGGGTGAGGTCCCTCTCACTCACTCGCTCGCTCGACCCGGTCTCGTCCGCGCTCACGCCTCACGGACCTGGCCCGACCCGACTTAGACTGACCTGCACTCCTCGCCCACCACACACGCCGGTGGGCCTGGACCCGGGCGCGACCCGTACCCGGCAACCCGGCAGCTCTGGGAGAGCTATCCTAAGAGCGGTTTCTGTGAGAGAGAGACGCGGGGGAGGGTAGAGATAGGTTTTGCCCCTCTGATCAAGCTGTGTAAGTGTGCAGGCACAGGTGAAGAAGAACCGTGGAAGAAGACGAAGGCTGAAGGAAGGAGGATCACCGAGCGGCACTGTAGCAGTGGCGGTTTAAGTCGTCTGATTGAAAAATCAGACGACGTCCTGAAGGCAAAGACGGCAGAAGGAAGGCGAGGCAGAGGAGAACACAGAGAGGCCAAGGGAAGAACTGAACGAAGAAGAGCACGAGAAGAAGATCTGAAGAAAGGAAAAGAAGAAAGAAAGGAAAAGAAGAAGAACAGGACCGCTCTACAGAAGAAAAGGGAAGAGCAGGAACAACTGAAAGAAGAAGAAGAACATCACCGCTGCAGATAATGAAGAAGAAGATAACAGAAGATCTGAGACGAGGAGAAGCAAAGAGAAAAGAAGAAAAGACAACAAATTCTTTCTCTCTCTTTCTTTATTTTTGTAAAAGAAACTTGTACCCGTAGAATATAACTTGCTCCCTGAGTTCGACCTCGGGAACTCTTTATTTCCGAGTAACAAATTGTAGTAAACTGGTAATCACCTCTCTATACTATACTACGACGGAATAATAAAACTATAGAGGAAGGTCGCCACCAGTTTTTGGCGCCGTTGCCAGGGAGCAACGGCTATTCTAGAGGTAAACATTCCTGTTTCTTTTTAATTTCTGATAATCTCCCCTCTTTTGTTCAGCTACAGGAAATCAAGAAGACAAGCAACCGCACGACAACCACTCCGAGGACAGGTAAATTTTTCCTCTCGCTATTAACGCCTAAACTCTAAAGAGGAAGGAAAGAAAAAAACAAGCAATATAGGGCTAACCTGTCTTCCATACTTAGTAACCATAAAGAGTTGCATGTTTTCAACTCATTAGTCCTGCACACTATTAAGGGTATTTAAGGGCTAACACATTCTTGCTTGAGCCCTAATTACCCAACAAAGAACTAACTGGACCAAGTAGAGCCAACATAAGATTCAACATTAGGGTTTTAGAGACACACTACTTAAATCAAGAATGGAGAAAATCCAAAAGAAGTGTGCCTAAACCATTGATTGAAAATACCTATTCAAAAGAAAACCTAAAACAATTGGCTCTCTAAACACTTGAACCCTAAAAGACAAGACCTAAAAGCTCTCAAAGAAAACAAGAGGTAAAGTTGACCCCTTGGGTCAACCAACCTTAAATTAGGTCACTCTTTGCACTTAAAAGACTAAAGTTCAAGTGAAACCTTAAGCACCCTGATCTTAAAATTGGTAGACTTAAGAGGTCAAGATCCCCATTCTGGTCTACCTGGAACCGCAGTGACAAGAGAGGTCGGGTGGGGGAAACCCTGTAACCCGTGGGGACGCTCTACCGTGTAGGGGTCTTCGCGGGGCTCTCCCTCTCTGGCTGCCCAGGTAATTCTCAGGTGGACGATCTTTCTGATCAAGGGGTCCATCTGCCCCGCACCTCTATAGTCACCCAACACATTTTTGGGTGTCTTGATTGGGTCCAGCACCTTCTAAACTTACCTCTTCCAACAGTGCATGTACGGAAGGAGGTCCTTAAGACCACCCTTAAGACCTCCTTTAGAAATTCGCTCTCGTCAAGGCCAAGCCTAGACGCCCGTGTTTGTGCAGCAACACCCTCACATTATTCTCTCTTCTGATTCAGAACCAAGTTCTTCTTCTTCCCCCATCATGGCTCAGCAAGTTGAGGAAGAAAATAATCTGGAACACCAGCTCCAGCGACTCAATGACCTCTTCCAAAACTTCGTGCACCCACCACAGCGTCCTATGATGCGGGACCACTACAATCCTGCTGCGATGGCCATTGAGCCTCGAGTCAGAATCCCGACTGGAGGACCTGATTCTGAATTAAAGCCCAACATGATTCATGCTATACCTAAATTCCATGGGCTTAATTCTGAAGATCCCTTCCAGCACAGCAAACAGCTAAAGCATCTGGCCCACACTTTTGGATCAGATGCGCAAAATCGGGATATTCTTCTCATGAAGATGTTCTCCTTTTCTCTTATGGACAAGGCCGCCCATTGGTATCAAACTCAGACCCGGCCGATCAACACTTGGGAAAAACTTCAATCCGAGTTTTTGAAAAAGTTTTTTCCCGTCGGTCGGACCAACGCCTTGCGCCATCAGATTACACACTTCACTCAACAATCAAGAGAACCTCTCCATGAGGCATGGGATTGTTTTCAGGATCTCATGAGAAAGTGCCCCCATCACGGAGTTCCTAAATGGGAACAAGTCCAATCTTTTTACCAGGGACTCCGTGAGGACATCCGCCTTTTCGTCAATGCAACTTGCGGAGGAAATATCATGGGTCAACATGAAGACACCGTATGGGAGATTCTCGAAAACATGTGCGAGAACTCCATCAACAATGACTCCATGGGATTATTCGACAGGACGAATACCCGCGCAGCGACGAATCTTAAGGGAGCACATGAGACGCAGGGCCTGTCCGCATCAGTCGACCTGGAATTAATGGCCAGTCTATTGGACAAGGTCTCAATCATTGAAAAGAAGGTGGATGAGCTGACTCAGCACTTGCAGCGAGCCACCTCCACGCGTAACTCCTTTGCACAACCTCCTTCCACACAGGAGACTGTGCAAAACATCCTCCACCGATCTTCCCCTAGGATGGATCCATATCCATCCCCATCTGATTCTTGGATCGGAGGATCATCCGATCCTTTCTACACCAGCCGGGGGAACTCCATTCCCCCTTTCCCTGATTCTCAGGAGGTTCCTCAGACCTGCGAGGACCTCAACGCCATCCAGAACGACCCATTCTCCAACACTTACAACCCTGGATGGCGAAACCATCCCAATTTTCAGTGGGCGGGAAATTCCCAAACCCAAAGACCACCTTTTCAGTCCCGCCCACAGCCCTCTCGTCATTACCAGCCGCCTCAGCCTCAGCCGAACCCTACTTATCCATCAGGGCCAAATCAGGATCAAATGTCCCTAATCCTTCAAACTCTGGCTGACATTCAAAAAACGAATGCGGCTATTCAAAAACAGCACAAGGATGAACTTACAGAAGTTAAAACTCAACTGGCCCAGTTGGCAAATTCTCGCCAGCCAGGCACACTCCCTTCCCAACCTCTTCCTAACCCAAATAACGTGCCAACCCAGAAGCGCGTTATGAATCCAAATTTAGGCCACGCTCAATGGATTTATCAGGCCCCTACTGCTCCATCTCCAGACGAGATGGAAGCCTCAACTTCTTATGTGGGATTTCAGCAGCAGCCACCCCTCTTACCAAACCCAAACCAAAATCAGGCCGGATTAAATTCTGTAACAACACGTAGTGGTAAAACAACTCAAGACCCGCATTATCCAAACCACTCCAAGCCTGATAACCATGACCCTAGGATAGTTATCCAAGATACCGCTGTTCCGGATCCACAACCTGGACCTATCCTAGAAGAACCAACCAAGATCCCGTTTCCCGAGGCCTTGACCAAGGGAAAGAAGACCACCAAACCCGTGGCCCCTGAGGAGGACCTGGTCAAGCTCTTTGAGCAGGTCCACATAAACATCCCCTTGATGGATGCAATCCGCCACGTACCAGCTTACGCACGATTTCTAAAGAATATATGTACACCCCAGCGTAAGCCGCGAACCAAGGGAGGGAGCCCAATTGTTCTGTCAGAGCAAGCCAGCTCTGTAATCCTTAGTAGACTCCCACCCAAGGCAAAAGATCCTGGGACTCCCCTGATTTCCTGTAAGATAGGTGGTACCCAATTTGATAGAGCATTGTTAGAGTTGGGTGCATCCATAAACCTGATACCCACATCCTTACTTGACCATCTAGAAGAATCTGAGCTAAAACCAACCGAGGTGACATTACAATTAGCAGATCGATCTATAAAGTCACCAAAAGGGATTCTCGAGGATGTTATCGTAAGAGTGCGGGATTTCTATTTTCCAGTGGACTTTACAGTCTTAGATATGGACGCACCTGAGAACCCTAGGGATACACCAATCATTCTAGGGAGACCTTTCTTGGCTACTGCTAGAGCCAACATCAGCTGTGAGGAGGGCCAAATAGAGCTTAAGTTTGGAGATCAAACACTGAAAATTGATATATTTAAGGCCCAACAAGGAATTAATTGCGGTGTCATCGAACAAATTTGTGACATCAAGACTTTGGTTGATGAATCACACCTCCAGAATGACTCGATTATGCCTCATCAACCACAGAAGGATCTTGACCCGCAAACAGAGGAGTCGAATCCAGATATGAACAACCCAGTAACTCCCACCCTTGAACCTCACATCTATACTGAACCACCCGCTGCTGCTGATAACCCCATCCTCGAACTGAAACCCCTTCCTGCTCACTTGAAATACGTCTTTTTGGGTTCTAATCAGACCCTTCCTGTGATTATCAATTCCAACCTCAGTCCTGAACAGGAATCCCGTCTGATTGTTGTCCTCCAGCAACATCGCAGAGCCATCAGATGGACTCTCGATGATTTGACTGGAATAAGTCCCTCTTATTGTACTCATCATATCTATTCAGAAGAGGGCACACGACCTTCTCGTGAAATGCAGAGACGCTTAAACCCCAATCTGCAGGAGGTCGTGAAAAAGGAGATCATCAAGTGGTTAGATGCCGGAATCATCTACCCGATCTCCGATAGTCGTTGGGTGAGCCCAATTCAGGTCGTGCCCAAGAAGACAGGACTCACCACTATAACGACTGAGACCGAAGAAATCATTCCTACCCGATTAGCCAACTCGTGGAGAGTCTGTATAGATTACCGCCGACTCAATTCCTCCACGAAGAAGGATCATTTCCCACTACCCTTCATTGATCAAATTCTCGAAAAGCTTGCGGGAAATAGGTTCTTCTGCTTTCTTGACGGGTACTCCGGTTATAACCAGGTGGCAATCCATCCTGAGGACCAAGAAAAGACCACGTTCACCTGCCCCTTCGGAACATACGCTTTCCGAAGGATGCCTTTCGATCTTTGCAATGCACCCGCTATTTTTCAGCGATGCATGCTTGCCATATTCTCAGATGTGGTAGGTGATTATCTGGAAATCTTCATGGATGACTTTTCAATTTTCGGAGCATCATTCGACGATTGCCTCCAGCACTTGGTCCAGATACTCAGGCGGTGCATCGATGTGAATTTGGTTCTTTCTTGGGAAAAGAGCCATTTCATGGTGCCTGAGGGAATTGTCCTGGGACACTCAATTTCGGAAAAAGGCATCCAAGTGGATCGAGCTAAGGTTAATTTGATTTCTCACCTTCCTATGCCTAGCTCGATCAGGGACATCCGTTCCTTTTTAGGGCATGTCAGTTGTTATCGACGATTTATCCCTGATTTTTCAAAAATCGCGCGCCCCCTGACCACTCTTCTCTCCAAGGATGTTCCTTTCGAAATTTCCAAGGAATGCACTCAAGCATTTGAAATCCTGCGTGACCGAGTCACCCAAGCCCCGATCCTACAGTCCCCTGATTGGTCTCAACCCTTTGAGATCAAGTGCGATGCATCCGACTTCGCTGTAGGAGCGATTTTGGGGCAGAAAATTGATGGGAAACCTGTGGTCATTTACTACGCCAGCAAAACACTCGATGAGGCTCAGCGTAACTATACGGTTACTGAGAAAGAGCTGCTAGCTGTAGTATTTGCCCTAGAAAAATTCAGATCGTACCTTCTGGGTTCCCGTGTCATCATATACTCGGATCACACAGCTGTGAGGCATCTCCTTGCAAAAAAGGACGCGAAACCTCGATTAATCCGATGGATCTTGCTGTTGCAAGAATTTGACCTTGAGATTCGCGAAAAAGCGGGAAAGCAAAATGTGGTAGCTGATCACTTGTCCCGTCCTCCTTCTGAAATAATTGACCCTTCCGGACCCATCACTGAGCATTTTCCCGATGAGCACCTGCTGACTATTGGTACTAGCCTTCCATGGTTTGCTAATGTAGTAAATTACTTGGCATCTCATCAGATCCCGTCCGATTGGCTGAAGGCCAAGAAGGACAAATTACGCTCCGATGCCAAATATTACATTTGGGAAGACCCGTACCTCTTCCGCATAGGTGCCGATCAGATCATCCGGAGATGTGTCCCAGAAGAGGAATTCAACAATATCCTCTCTTTCTGCCATGACTAGGCATGCGGTGGCCATTTTGCCGGGCATAAAACCGCATCAAAAGTCCTCCAGTGCGGCTTTTACTGGCCCACACTGTTCAAAGACGCATACAGTCACTGCAAGGCATGCAGTCGTTGCCAGACTTTGGGCAACATGAACCATCACGACATGATGCCTATGCAACCGATTCTAGTATGCGAAATCTTTGATGTTTGGGGGATTGATTTTATGGGCCCCTTTCCTGTTTCGGACGGTTTCGAATACATTCTGTTGGCTGTGGACTACGTGTCCAAATGGATCGAAGCCATACCGACCCGAACCTGTGATCACAAAATCGTTCTCAAATTCATTCATCAAAACATTTTCTCAAGGTTCGGGATTCCTCGTGCAATAATCTCTGATGGGGGGACCCATTTCACAAATGCTCAGCTTAGGTCACTGATGACCAAATACGGGGTGTCTCACCGAATCTCTACTCCTTACCACCCCCAAACTAATGGTCTAGCTGAGCTGTCTAATCGGGAGATCAAGAAAATCCTGCAAGTCACTATTCGACCTGACAGGAAGGACTGGTCGTCCCGACTTCCGGAAGCATTGTGGGCCTATAGGACCGCCCACAAGACCCAATTGGGCATATCTCCCTTTAGACTGGTGTACGGAAAGGCATGCCACCTTCCCGTAGAACTGGAGCATAAAGCCTATTGGGCAGTACGGAACTGTAATCTAGATCTTTCCAAGGCTGGGACCCACAGAAAACTCCAAATCAGCGAGATCGATGAATTACGCCTAGACGCATACGAGAACTCGCAAATCTACAAGGAGCGGGTTAAAGCCTTCCACGACAAACACATCTCGAGAAAGATCTTTCATCCTGGTCAAAAGGTCCTACTCTTTGATGCCCGACTAAAACTCTTCCCAGGAAAACTGAGATCCAAGTGGGTTGGACCATATTTGGTCCGACAGGTTTTTGGAAATGGAGCAATCGAAATCAGTCCACTCAGCCACGATTCTGAACCTTTCATCGTGAACGGTCAGAAACTCAAGCCATTCATTGATGTAACTTCTACTGATTTGGCTGAAGCATCTTATATCCTCCTTTCCCCTTGAGCTTATTGCGCCCAGCCGATGGCGTAAAACTCAGCGCTTAACGAGAGGCAGCCCGTCATTCTCTTTGAAAACCTGAAACTTGTTCTGACACCTTTTTGCACTTGAGGTTCACCCTTGTAGACAGCCGACCCCACCTCAGATGCTTGCATCTGGGATTAGAAATCGTCCGCAAAAATTCAACCTGACCCATCCACTCATCCAAATTTCTGTCTTAAGGAATGAACTAAGTTAAATAAAAACCCCCTAGGTTACAATGAGGACATTGCAAATCTTAGGCATGGGGGGGGTATGAAAGTGCAAAACTTGTAAGAAAAGGTTTCAAACAAAAAAATTCTCATATGCCAAAAACACCATAAAAATTAAAAATTTTTCGAAAAAGAATAAAAGGAGAAGGAAATTTTGTGAAGGAGAAGAGAAACAAAATGAAAAAGGAGCACAAAATTATAAGAAAAGGTGATAGTCATTAGTAAGGAACTAAGGAATTAACCTAAGTTCTAGACCTCATTCAAGAAAATAACTGAAAAGTGCATAATGAGATTAGTAAGAACACAAACCTTAGGCATTCTTGAATAGACTCTTAGTACCCATTAAGATCTGGACATTCCTCAAGAGGTTGAGGAAAATGAAAAGCTGAAGTATTAGGTCTAAGGCTTAGGGAGTATTTGGCCTCGTTAACTAATTTTTGGTTTACGGGACTCAGTAACCTAAGCACCCTAACCCCACACACAGCCTGGTTCAGTAAGCGTAAAAATCAAAATCACGCAGAAGCGTCGCAAAATTCTGAAAAGAACACCTAGAATAGGAGCGGCCGATCAACACAAGTTGATTTGGACGAGTTCCCAGCGCGGAGAGGCGGGAAATCCCCTCGAAGATGCATAACAAAATATCATCTCCTCGGTGCCTGTCTCTTAGGATATTTACATATCCTACTGGGGGCATGTAAGCACTCTGCTGATTCAGATTCCATGGATGGCATTATCTCGAAGTGTCAATTGCCAGGGTCTGGATTCGGCCACGGAACACCATGGATGGGATTATCTTGAAATCTCAATAGCCAGGGTTCCGGGGGTTGCCATGGGCGGTGCTATCTCGAAGCATCGATTGCCAGGAACCCTTGAGGATTGATGATGGGAGCAAGGAATCTGATACAGACCGTGTTGAAAAGCCAATCCTAGGCTAGAACTAAAAAGAAAAAGATAGAGAAAACTCTCCAAACAGAATAACTTTCTATCTCTCTCTTACAAAACGCACTGCGAACTGAGCCAGGGCTAAAATCATTTCAAGCACAGGTGCTTTAACCACAAAGTCCAATAAACCTTAGGTTAGTTCTTGTGGGCCTTAAAAGCCTTTGCTAAAGACTGAGGCTAAAGCTAGACAGATTTGGATCTTGATTGGTACTAGAGTACCTTTTAGGCCTATGGTCAGCATTCTAACCTAATCTAAGCTCAAATGAAAAAGCACTTATCTGAAGTTATTAAGAACTTCATTCTCTAGAACAAGGGTTGAAACCTTAAGTTTTTTTTGCTAAGGGACTAGCAAAAGCTAGGCATGGGGGTATGATGAGAACCTCATCATGAGCCATAACTAGCTCATTTTGACCCAATACAAAGGATAAAAGCTCCTACATAACTCAAGGAAAGGCTTAACTCAGAGAATTCTGAGTTTAAGGAGAAAACAAGTCATAAGGGGTAAAAATGCAATTTTACCAGTATAATCTGCATACAGGGTAATTCAGGGTCCAAACACAGGTCAAACAAACCGAATGAGAAGGAAAGTGGGATGACCTGATAAGGGCTACAGCAATTCCAAGGAACTAAATGATAATCTGTAACCCTAAAGCAAACCCACTTCAATTCTCGAGGTTCGAGGCAAAGTAAAAATAGAATAAACCCTCTAAAATTCATAGAAAGATAATCTATAGGGTTTAGAACCTTCAATTTGGCCTTCAGAACCCATTTTGACCTACATTGAGAACCATGCCCAATTAATAACCTAATTTGGGTTTTTGCATAAATTGACCGGTCAAACAAGGTTTAATCTAGAAATAAAATTCACCATCAAATTCCTTAGGTCCTAATTAGTCATGTATAAAAACTTGAGCCTAAGAAGAAACCTTCTTGACCAACTTTGCACTTTGGTCCTCATATATTTACTTTTTGACCCTCAACTTTTGAACCCTCACATTTCTGCCCCTAACTCTCCTTCGTTCTTTGCATTCAGGTCTCTCCTGCCAAAACCTGCCAGCACCATGTTCCGGCGACCTTGCGCGGAGCATGGCGCTGCGCAGGGTGAGGGGGAGGGGCTGGCAAGTCAACTGGGGGTGCCCTGCGTCGTCAGCCGTCGCAGGAACACCCCCTGGTCGCTGCAACCCATCATACCGGCCGTGCGAACGCACGGACGGTATGGGTTTCCATCTCCGACGTCCTCCGACGAGGGAGACACGTCGTCTCCCTCCGCCCTCCTCTCTGATTCTACCCTATAAATACCCCCCGTCGCCCCACCGTTCGAGGCAGCTTGGATCTGACGGAGAAAACCCCCAACTTTCCTCTCCTCTCACTCCGGCAGACGCCCACCAGCTCCGGCGGTTCCTCCTCCTCCTCCTCTTCGCTCTGCCGCAATACCAGCAGCAGAGACTTCTCTCCCTCGCTCTTCCCGCGCCACGCCGCACCCAGCTGGCGCCTCTCCGGCTCTCTGATCGCCGCCGCCCCTTCCCCCGGGCATCTTCTTCTCCAGCGACAGTCGATACGACTGTCGCCCGCTCCGGCCCCTCTTCGTCCTGCTAAGTAGGTAGAACTCCTCCTCTTCCTCCCCTCTTCCTTTTCCTCACTTTAAACATTTACTGTCGCCCTCGATTCCGACCAATCACCCTCACCTTCTCCGCCTCCGGCCATCCTCCGGCGAGCCGCTCCCATCACTCCAGCAACCCACACGACTCGCCGACCACCGCAGAACCTCCGCCTCCTCACCCTGATCAACCTCCGCCCTTCCACTTCCCCAACAGCACCCTCTGCAACTCCACCGAACAAACCCATCTTCCGACCCACAGTCCGACCTAGGGCAGCTCTTGGGCTCCGCCCCGCCGCCTGCACACCCCCCGACCACCTTCGCCGTGCCACGGCGAAGGTCCTCAGCGTTTCTGATTGGGCCGAGAGGCCATTTTTCTGTGGACAGGTACCTGCGCTCGTCGCCGCCATTGTTGAAGCGAAGCAGCTTCTTCACCTGTTGCCCCAGGTGCGCTGCGCCCACGTCACCCTCCCAGACAGTGCGAGGCGTCGTCGCGAAGTACCAGGTTGGAGTTGAGGCGAAGCTCTCGCGCGAAGCCCCCGCGCTTCGCCTTGGCTGCTGCTGCTTCCTCCGCGCACGCACCCGTAACCTTTCAGAGGAGAGCGCCCGCATAAAGGCAAAAAGTGCCTTATGCTCGTTGCCTCCTGAGCACGGGGTGAGGTCCCTCTCACTCACTCGCTCGATCGACCCGGTCTCGTCCACGCTCACGCCTCGCGGACCTGGCTCGACCCGACTTAGACTGACCTGCACTCCTCGCCCACCACGCACGCCGGTGGGCCTGGACCCGGGCGCGACCCGTACCCGGCAACCCGGCAGCTCTGGGAGAGCTATCCTAAGAGCGGTTTCTGTGAGAGAGAGACGCGGGGGAGGGTAGAGATAGGTTTTGCCCCTCTGATCAAGCTGTGTAAGTGTGCAGGCACAGGTGAAGAAGAACCGTGGAAGAAGACGAAGGCTGAAGGAAGGAGGATCACCGAGCGGCACTGTAGCAGTGGCGGTTTAAGTCGTCTGATTGAAAAATCAGACGACGTCCTGAAGGCAAAGACGGCAGAAGGAAGGCGAGGCAGAGGAGAACACAGAGAGGCCAAGGGAAGAACTGAAAGAAGAAGAGCACGAGAAGAAGATCTGAAGAAAGGAAAAGAAGAAAGAAAGGAAAAGAAGAAGAACAGGACCGCTCTGCAGAAGAAAAAGGAAGAGCAGGAACAGCTGAAAGAAGAAGAACATCACCACTGCAGATAAAGAAGAAGAAGATAACAGAAGATCTGAGACGAGGAGAAGCAAAGAGAAAAGAAGAAAAGACAACAAATTCTTTCTCTCTCTTTCTTTATTTTTTTAAAAGAAACTTGTACCCCTAGAATATAACTTGCTCCCTGAGTTCGACCTCGGGAACTCTTTATTTCCGAGTAACAAATTGTAGTAAACTGGTAATCACCTCTCTATACTATACTATGACGGAATAATAAAACTGTAGAGGAAGGTCGCCACCACAAGGCGTTTAAAAGAGGGCCAAGGCTCTCCATCTTCTTCCTCTTGCTTGCACTGTGAAGCATCATTTGCATCGTTGACCCAGCATGCACGGTGGCCTGAACAAGCTCCATCGTCACCCATCGTACTGTGACAGGGTGCGGTCCCCAAACCTTCCTCCGACCATCTTCTTCCACTTCTACAACCGTAGAGCAAACCCATCTTCTTCAACCTCCCGTGTCCACCACCACTACCTGCAACTAAACAAAAAGAACCCAAATAGTGTAGCTGCCTTCCAATCTCCTCGCGCAGTTCACAACACCTTCCGCGCACCTGCGCGCACACCAACCACCGCACGCATAGCCCTTGCGAGCACTCCTTCAAGCATGTCAATGGCTGCGTGCCACAGTTGGGTCTTCTTCTTCTTGGCCAACAGAGAGGAACCCAAAGCTCGTGTCTAACAACCTCCACGCAGCCACATCCATGAGCCTCCAATCTCCGCTCCATCGACACCATTGAAGTCTCGTCACCCTCACGAGGCCACCCACATCCACGATTGCCATTGTCAATAACCTGCATGCCTGCGAGCTGCAGCCATCGCTGCCGCCCATCATCACCGGCGAGAGCTCCAGCCACCGCTCTCATCACTGTGTCCTTCATCGGAGTGGCCTCACCTTCCTTGACCTCCTCAAAGCTTCGCGCCTCCAGCCGATGCTTCTCCTCACGCGAGCAAGGTGGAAGTATCCCCTATTTTGCTACAGGGAAAGCTTAAATTAAAAATTACCACCAATGCCATTGGCAACTATACTATTTATTTATTTTTGATTAAATTATTATGGTAAAATTATGACAATGCACTTATCCTTTTGCATATTTGATTGACTCCTATTATGCACATCATATCTCATTGAAATTGGGATTAGAGTTGCATGCAATTCAAAATTACATGAGACACCACTACACTTGCATCATCTACATATTTTTGAAAGCTTGATTTCTGAGATGAAATTTACATAAATAACCCTGAGCCTCCCATGAAATTGTAAGTGACAATCAGAGCAACATATTCAGTAAATTGATTTTACGAATGCTTTGCAAACATGATGGCTCTACACTCATGAATTTATTATTATCATTCCTCCCTGTGGATACAACCTAACCCTTCATGGTTAGTTTTATTGATAATTTGTTTTGTTCAGGATTTTTCCACCACGCGATTTCACTGCGATGCATTATTTTATCTACTACACATCATCTTTGAAAAGAGAAAAGTGCCCAATCAGACCCTTCGATATCTTTCACGTGCAACCCAAGCTCAAAATAACTAATTATTTTTCTGAGCTGAATGTTAAGTGGAGATATGAACCTATTGAACTATCTTTACCCATTGTCCGACACTTTGGTCTTGGGTTGCACACCACCAAACCACAAGCCCGACCCTGTAAATTCAACAATCATCGGTTTTGGGTGATTTTCATCCAAAACCTTAGAACCACTCGACCTTGGGGCATGGGTCTGCACCACAAGTTAGTCCACATCTGCAGAGATCTTCTGTTAGCAGGTTGGAGGATCAATATTTTTAATTTGACTCTGACCTGGACTTGTGAATTCTCAATTTCATCCTTGTATGTATGTTATGCCTAGTTGAAGGCATTAAATTTTGCATGTGTTTATATTCCACATTCTCTACGGAGCTGATCGGATTTTCACATTATTCAGGTGATATTCTGTTTACTTTGTATTTTCATGTCTTTAATTTTACAATGAGGACATTGCATCATTTAGGCATGGGGGTGGATACATAATCCTAAAATTATTTCGTTAGCTCTGTAGAATTTCTTCTATTTTCTTTAAAAAAAAAGAATTTGAAAGTGCAAAAAGAAAAAAAAGGAATTAATAGAAGAGAACTTAAACACTTATACTCTTCAGATCTTCGGGCTTAATTTGCCTGGGTGTCCACTCGAATGTGGCCTTAGTCTCGAGTCCTCACCAAGTAATTCTATTTTAACTTGTCAATAAATTGGGGTGATAAGTATACGACTTAGCAACCCGCCTTCTGATTTAGGGGGACTTTAAGCCTAAGCATCTACACACTTTTTTGCACTGACTCACTTTCCGATGGTATTTTCGAAAATTGGGTAGCTAATGAACCGTCTAGGGTGGTATGGCTGGCAAGTTGTCGTTGGTAACAGTTCATCGGCCAGTTGTCCAGAACCTAGCCACAAGACCATTTTCATTGTACTGCCTTTAGGTAAATCTTTGATTAGGGAAGCCACCTACTTAAAAAAAAAAAACAAAGAAGAAAAATAGAAAAAGGAGAAAATAAAAAAATAATAAAGAAATAAAACCACACTTCACGGCACGAGTATAGCTGACAAGTTGCCTTAGGTAATAGCCCATTGGCCTGTTGATTGAGCCCAACTCACAAAAATGCACAAAAATTCCCAAAACACTTAGGGAAGAAGTAGGGAACTAGAATAACTTGGGAGATATACACTGTATTCACCCATGTGTTGACCTCATATGTAAAAGAAATAGGGAGAAAGCTACCATTTGAAAAGATAAACCATAGGCAAGGTCACCCAGGGTCGTACAAACCCGAAGATCGTTTTAACAGCCACCTAGTGTGTCTTTCATTCTTTTCACTATATGCTTAGCACTTAGAGTCCTTTTTGAGTCTTGGACGGGTCAGATAGCCGTAAAATGTTATCCCGACACTCTCAAACTCTAGAAGAAAAAAAAACTAAGAAAAGAAGGAAAACAAAAAAATGTATCTTCCATTTTCAAATAAAGAGAGAACTTGGGTAGTCTGCATTCTGGTAGACACCTAAGTACTGTTGAGTTTTCGTCATTTAAGACCTTAGTTGAAATTTTCTATTTTTAATAAACAACTTAGGCCTAAGCGATATAATCCTAATTTTGATTTTATACATATCATGTAGTTTAATTTTGCTAGGGCTAGCAAAAGAAAGGCATGGGGGTATGATGTAGACACTTCTATTTAGGTTAAAATGCCTATTCATGCATGTTCCTAGGCTTAGATTTTCATTTCAAGATATAAATGTTGCATAGCATGCATCATCCTGCATTTAGAGTAGTTATGTATATTTTAGATTAGTTACGTCCCTTTTATGGTCAGGAAGGAAGAAGATTTATTTCAGGGCCTCGAATGGACAATCTGACCATACGGATTTGATCAGGATGACAATCGGAGTCTAACGCCTCTTAAATCATCTAAATTGGAATACTGTAGCATCATATGAAGTTTGAGGAAGATCAACAGCTAGGGGGCAATGCAACATCCACAAGGGCTTCGGATGAAAAATCTGATCATACGGATGGATCCGGAGTGGTGATCGCAGTTTAGCAACATAGAAATCAACTCGATCCAAGCACCGTGGCACCCTCTGCAACAGAACGAAGATGGACAGCCTAGATTGTGCCATGTAGCTCTATCTATGCCGCCTAACACTGGCCAGCAGCTACTGTCTAAGCCTCTTGCATTTGCACCATCAGATCTGGGCCATTGGATCTTCATCCAACAGCAATAGGTGTGCCATTTCTCTTAAATGGTTATGAGGTCTTCTTGACACAAAGACCTCCATTGCTCATTAGTCTCAAGTGCTGCACCCAAAGAAGGGGCGTGGGTTCGAATCCCCACAGGTCCCCCAATTCTTAATCAGATATGCGACACACGCCAGTGCCGCAGCAAAGGTAGTAGCCATGTAGCATGAGTGCATTCGCACGATAATCACGCACCAGCGCAACATAGCCAATGCGAGCACGGAACATGGTGCGAGGAGCACACGATGCCAGCAAGGGTGTGTGTGATTTTTTTAGCGACGTTTAGGGTAGGGCTTTAGTGACGCTTGCAGCTATGTTTAGTCACTAATGTCCCATGCGCACCAGCAAAGGAATTAAAGGGCGGATCTTAAGCGACACATATGTAGGCCTTTAGTGACGCTTGTGGCTGTCACTAATGGTCTGCGAGCACTAGCAAGAGGAATTGAAGTGCAAATCTTCAGCGACAACTGCAGGGATCTTTAGCGACATTTACGAATGTTAGTAATGACCCAGATGTGAATTTGTTCTTCCTCACTATAAAAGGACCTACCAACCACCATTCCAAACCATCTCTTCCTTTCTTCCTCTCACCACTCCAAGGCTCTGGGGAGAGCTTGTCCCAAGCTCGGGATGCTCCTCTAGAGTAGAAAATCAAATAGTTTTCCCTCCCCTCATCCCCATTCATGGATCATCCCGTGGACATCCTCTCACCGCCCTTCTAGAAGAAGATCCTTGCTGCGACGTTGTCCTACCCCATTCTTCATCCTCCAGCTCCATCCTCCTTTGTCCTGCTCCTCACCACCATCCTCCAGGCGGTGATAGAGAGAGTCATCCTTCGAGCAATCGTCGAGGGTGATTTTCTCATTTTACTTTCTAGAGTAGTTTTTATTATTTTCTTAGATGTAGAAAACATTGGATTCAGAAATATATGTGATTCTCTCTCTCTATTATATTTTGCAAGTAGATAAAGTTTTCATCAAGCTAATCTCTTGCTTGATAAAAATACCAAAGTTTAGAAAAGATAAAAACAATAAAAATAAATAAAAGCGAAATGTGGATTTCTCAAAACCAAACATTCTCCTCCCCGTGTTCGACCCTAGAATCACATTTCGTGTTTCAGCTATAAATTTTATCTAATAGATGCATTTTGCGAGCTACGATGATGGGTCCTCCATAACCTAATTTTTAAGTCGTGAAACATGACCCATCAGTCTCCTTCGATGGTCACTTGGAGGACGAATCGCACTGATGGCACCCGGATGAAGGTGGTGAGGTGCGGGACGAGGGAGAACAGCGGTGGAGGAAGGAGAACAAGGCAGGACGTCGTCGCGGTGAGGATCTTCTTCCCAAAGGAGGTGAGAGGATGGCTGTGGGATGCTCCAAGAATGGGGATGAGAGGCAGGAAAATGTTTGATTCAACTATAGAGGAGCATCTTGGGCATGGGACAAGCACTCTCTAAAGCCTTGGAGGTGGTGAGGCAAAGAAAGGAAGAGATGAAGAAAAATGGGAGGGGTAGGGGTCCTTTTATAGTGGAGGAAAGGATAAATTTTGTATACAGGATATTTAGTTATGGTCATAAACGTCGCTGAAGATCCTCCACAAATGTCATTTGAAGACAGCCTTGCACCTACACTGTCACTGCACTGGTGTGCACTATGCGCACGCTGCCTTGCACGTGGTGCTTTGTGCTATGTGCTACGCTGCTGTGCGTATGTGCACCCGCACCGCTGTGCACATGTGGTGGTGCGTGCATGCGCATAGGCGGCCTGGGTTGCACCACGTGGCAGGATCTAAGCCATCCATCTTCCTTCCTTTGTAAGGGCTACTATAGAGGTCGGATTGAGTTGATTTTCTTGCCGTTGGGCTACGATCATCAACCCAAATCCATTTGTGCGGTCAGGTTTGTCATTTGAAGCTCTAAATTGTGTCACCTAGTCCCTCAGCCGTTGATCTTCCTCGGACTACATATGGTGCTACGAGACTCCGATCAAGATGATTTCAGAGGTGTTGGACACCGATCATCATCCTAATTAAATCCATACGATCGGATTGTCAATCCGAGGATCCAAATTAAATCTCCTCTCCTGTCCATAAATTGATGTAATTAATGTAAAATATACACAAGCTACTCTAATTGCAGAATGATGCATGCTATGCCATATTTGTATCATGGAATGTATATCTATGCCTAGAGACATGCATAAATAGGCATTTTAACCTAAATGGATGTGTCTACATCACCTACTACATCAACTTCGGACTTTCCTCAGCCTCTTGAGGACTAATCCAGATCTTAATGAATACTTGAGTGTTTAAGCTATAGACTGGCCCAAGAGGCCTAAGGTAGATACTCGTCTTTAATCTCCTAAGTTTTAGCCTTCTAGGTCTTAATTCATCATCCGATCCAGCCTAGAAGTTAGGTAAATTCCATACTCAATTACAAGGGACTCTTTCATTTTCTTTCTTTTTGATTGCTCCTTTTTCTCTTCTCTTTTCTTTTTTTTTCTCCTCAATTATTTTTCATTCAGCTCAAATTGATCTCTCCTTTCCTCTTTTCTCTGTTTTTCTTTTTGAATGAAAACCCTCCATGAATTAATTGTCACAGCATTTTGCACTTTAATACACCCAATGCCTAAGATTTGCAATGTACTCAATATAAATTAGGTGGGTTCGATGTAGTTAAGATCGTACAATAGAACAGGTAGGTGGTGAACAGGTCAGAATGACTGTTGCGAACGATTTCTATCTCTAATACAAGTATCAAAGGTGGAGTCAGTTGTTCTAATGGACGAACCCTAAAGTGCAATATGATTTCAGCAAAATGATAGGTCAGAAGGGTCTTAGGTTTTTCAAAAATGACAGGTTGCCCCCCATTAAGTGCTAAGTTTAACACCATTAGCTAGGTGCAAGGAGCTCAAAAGGATATTTTATCTGCGACGTTATGATGAGTGATCAGAGAAAATTTGTAATCGTGGTGGATGAGAATCAGATGACCACAAATGAGTATCAAATCATGATGAAGAGTCATTCCAGAAGGTCTATGATATGGATCAGGCTGATTCATTTCTAGGTGGCACTTATGGAGTTTTTGTAGAAGAATCACTCAGAAGATGTAGTGATCATAACGTCTTGAAGGAACATTAATGTGAGTCCAGGACCTAATAGAGGTGAATCTAGTCAGTATATCCTAGATGTGTGGTTCCTCTCATGCAATGTAACCTAATGGATCATTATCCAACGAGTCATCTTCATTATTCTCAAATGGGTGTAAGATCAATTCCTCAAGAAATGACTCAAAGCTTGGGTCTTCTAAAGGTTTTTCTCTATAGTTTTCATCCCAATCAAAAGTGAATGCCTAGAGAATGACTTTTGAATCATCCAACTCCAAATCTGTAAAGGATTCATACTCTCGGTTGTGGTCACTCTCGGTATATACCATGCTCAGTTGCTGGAGATCCTCAAAATAATCCTCATAATAAAATGTCTCCAGATCCATGGAATAAAAATCTAAATCTCGTTGAATGTCATCCTGTTCCCTAAAATCCATGTGTATGTTCTCAAGATCAAAGATGAAAGCCTCCAATACTCTCAATTTACTAGAATCATGATCAACTAAATGGAGATCCTCTGTCATGCGAAAAACTTTCAGTTCTGGTTCTAGGTTTTCTACTATTGAAATGGTCATGAGACCCTGAATTAAACCTAGCTGTTCTGCCGAACACTTGTCTTTTCATTTAGAAGATGCCTCAAAAATTTTGATCTCAGTTCTCTTATCTCCAGAGGAAATTATCATGTGCCCTGATTCATAATTTATTATGGCTCTTGCAGTAGCCAAGAAGGGTCTCCCTAAAATTAAGGTTATATCATGTATTTGTTGTGGCGCATCCATGTCGAGAACCAGGAAATCAACTAGGTAGCTGAAATCCTTCATGCTAATTACCACATCCTCCACTAGCCCAATTGGGGTGATTACGATTCGGTCAACTAATTGCACAGTAACATCAGTAGGTTTTAACTATCCTATCCATAGTTTCTCAAATAGGGCAGTCGGGATTAGGTTGACTGAAGATCCAAGATCCAATATAGCCTGCTTGAAATTTGTACCACCGATCTTGCAGGGGATCAGCGAGGTACCTGGATCAGATTTCCTAGGAGGTAGACTGTTTTGAATTATGGCACTCACACTTTCAGACAGTACTACCTTCCCTTGTGAGGGTTCCTCCACCTCTTTCTTCGATAAGTCAGGTGAGGTGGAGTTGAGAGTGGGCTAGTAACGGGATAGTAACTTGTGCCTTCCTTAATGGTCTTGTTATGTCAAATTGAGGCAGTCCTCTATTATAGATGTGGGATAAGATTTGGGATAGGGGAATGGATTGGCTATCTTGGGGGATGGGTTTCTGTTTCCACCTCTTAGTTCTGTCCTTGACCTTGTTGTGTTGATCATGGGTTGGGTGAGATTTTGGAGATGGGCCCCAGGGCCTAGAATTATGATCTTTCTCATGCCCACAAGATTCATCATAGCACAGTCATGATGAGGAGGTGGAGAGAGAATTGGACCCTATTTCTGAACAGTAGGATGAGTCATGCTATGATTCAAATCAACTATGGTGGATGCTCCAAACATGCAGGTATGAGTCGGTGGGCCTGGCTGAGTGTAGCACAATTGACCCTGCATTTTATTTACCATGTGTTTTTGGGTCGACATGTTTGGATTTGGTTGAGGTTGGGAAGTAATGCACTAGGCTGGTGAGTCCATGCCATCTATGTGAGCTGATTTTGAACCTCTATGATCTCGCCTTTGTGTTGTTTCTGCACATCTGAGTTAGTCTTCTGGATGTTAGCTAGGGCTTGCAGAATCAAGCTCATTTGATCTTCCTTTCTTGTCCCGGATTGGTTATTTGGGTTGGGTGTAGGTTGAGTGGGCTGATTTTGACGTGGAGCTTGTTGTCAGGGATAGAATTGAGGTGTGGTGTTCTGATTATTTCCTAACCATGCAAAGTTGGGATGGTTACGCCATCCAGGGTTGCATGTATTGGAGAACGGATCATTGTAGATGGCATGAAGATCCTTGCAGGTCAAAGGAACTCCAGAAAAGTAAGAGTATGAGGGTTTAGAGTTCCCCCAACTTGAGTAGGTGGGTCTGGTGTTTCCTCCGAAACCTAGATTAGATGGAGGTGGATATGGGTGCATCCCCTGGTGTGAGTGGTGCTAAATGTTATGCACATCTAATGGAGACACATCTAATTAGGTTAAAATGCCTATTCAGGCATGTTCCTAGGCTTAGATTTGTATTTCATATTATAAATATTGCATAGCATGCATCATTCTACATTTAGAATAGTTTTGCATATTTTAGGTTAATTGCATCCTTTTATGGCCAGGAGGGAAGGACATTATTTTAGGGCCTCAGATAGATGATTCGAATGTACGGATTTAATCAGGATGATGATCAGAGTTCAATGCCTCTGAGATCATCCTAATCGGAATCTCGTATCACCTTATGCAATTCGAGGAAGATCAATGGCCAGGGGGCAATGTGACATCCTTATGGGTTTCAGATGAAAAATCTGACCTTACAGATGGATCCAGAGCAAGGATCGCAGTCCAGCAATGTGAAAATCATCTCAATCCGAGCACTGTGGCACCCTCTGAATAGAAAGAAGATGGACGACCCAGATAGCACCACATGGTGCCATCTAGGCCACCCAACATCGACCAGCAGTCCACCCAACCTTCTTCAATCGCATCATCTGTTCCCAGTTGTCGGCTCTTGATCCAACGGTTGAGAAGCCTACGCACCGTGATCCTCTTTGCGACACAAAGGATGGCTTAGCGCATTGGCTAAGTGCTCTCCACAACTCAGATGGCATAGGGTCAAATCCCACTGAAGCTTCCTTACTGCAGCAATTGAAATCTAGTCACTGGTTCTCCATTGAGTGGCCAGGAAGCTTCTATGCGAAGCAATCCCATGGGTTAGATACGCACACGCATGCTATCATGCAAAATCACATGTGTGATCATACGCGGGCACAAACTTAAGATGTTCGCTGGAGTTGTTATCCATCTGATGCTAATCCAGCAGTGCTCACGCCTCTCTTTAACGATAGTGGTACACGCCATCAACGGGCGCGATTAGTGGGTGCGCTTGAGCCTTCAGATCTTGATCGAATGGTGGGGTGGCTCTCCAGTAGATGCCAGCGGGGATAGAGCACAAGCGCCAACAGGAATTAGCAACATTTGTGGCATTAGTTGGCGTGAATCTTCAGTGATACATTTGATGTTGCTAAAGCCCTTAGATGGATTTCCTCCTCTTCTCTCCACTGTAAAAGGAACCCTACACCTCCTCTTCTTCTTCATCTCTACCTACTCCACTCACACCTACTCCTAAGCTCTAGTAGCCTACCAAAGCTCCCTTAGAGCTTATTCCCAAGCTCCAAAACCCTCCTATCAGTGTAATGCTCCTACACCCCACCAAATATTCGTCCTCCATCTCACCACCTTCATAGGAAGCCTTAGAGCCTTCCTCCCACCTCTATTCTGGTAAAAGATCACCACCATCTCCTCATCCCCATTCCAGAGCCTTAGTGAAGCATTCCTCTACCTAGCATCCTCCAGCATCTCACCTCTGTCGTCCAGCACCTCACCCTCTTCGTCCAAGCTATTTCCAAGCACCGTCGTCTCACCAAACAACCAATTTGGGAGATTTCTTCTCACCCCCATCTCTTTTACATTTTCACATATTGTAATTGATATTTGAATGACATTGTGACATATCCATTTGTGTTCTCCACTTTGTGAAGTTATCTTTCTTGTCATTTTATGACAAAAACACCAAAAAAATCACCAAACCCTAAAACACCAAAAAGAAACAACCCAAAGTGTGGATTTCAACGAAAGTAAACGTCACCTCCCTGTGTTCGACCTGGGACTCCCTTGGAGTTTCGATTAAAAATTGAATTTGATAACGTGTTTTGCGAACTACAACGATGGGTTCTCGAAACCCTAATTTTGCTTTGCCAAAACTAGTACATCATTTTGGCATCGTTGCCGGGGAGGTAATGGAATTTGCTTTCTTGTTTTACGTGTTTCTTTTCATTTACTTATTATTAACCCTGCTTTCCTTTGATTTACTGTCTTGCAGGTATCCTAACAAGGATATCCAAGTGTGGTAGATCAGAGTAAAGTGCTGGTAGAGTATTTTGTAAGTACTCCCCACATTCCTCTCCCACTAGTTCACTTTCGTCACATCCATAACCATGACCTAATCTACTTATGTGTTTGCATAAACCCTAGGATAGAATTTATTTCTCTTGTTTGTCACCTCCACTCATCTCACCCTCGCATATTAAAAAAATAAAAAATAAAAAGATATTTCTTGTGGGACAAATCAACATACACACTACATAGACTCACATTTGAGGCACATAACCTAGGTTGACTTTTATTTACTCAACTGGGATTCCAACCTGTGGAATTGGCACATTCAAATCAACACATAAAGGAGTACAAATTAGACTAGGTTAATCATCTCTACGTGCCTAATTGGTGGTGCATCTGGATCACTTGTTTGAGCTATTTGGATTGTACCACCCAATTTAAAAGCAATTCATTTTGTAGCTGCCCCATAGGATTCAATATTTAGGTCAAGCTAAGCACTACATTTTTTTTTTTTGATTTGTAAAGGAAAACACTTGAACTCGCAACTTCAAACTTAGTTTGCCTCCAAGAAAATTGGTTGAATCTACCTAATATTTGAACCCTAAAAGTTAGTAAGCAAGATTCAAACCCTAAAACTCACTTCATCATCAACAATTTTTCTTGAAAACTTTTTGGTTGTGGACATACACACAGTTTCAATGAATCACTAAGGGCACAACCCATTAAGGTCCCATCACATTCCTGAAGCACTAATATCCCAAGCCTAACTAAAATTGATTAGATGTTAGCCTTAAGGATTGATTCGCTCTTCTGGGCCCAGATTGAGATTGTTCTCGATTAACCTGCATATGCTAGTCAATCTAATGTCTAGCTAGGGGAGTAACGTTAAACGACCATGATTGGGGGGTATCAAAGGAACCGAAGGCACAAGCCAAAGGAAGAACCTTCTCCCCAGCCCCTCCTCCTAACTGGTTGGATTGACCAGATAAAAGTAGAGTAAATCATTTATAATCTTAAGACAGATTCTGAGAGTCTGTAGATCTTTAGGCTACCCACAGGAGAGGTTTGGTTGCTTGTATTACAGGGCTCCTTTCTTTCTCTTCTTTGTTTTCCCTCCTACTCCACCATGTATGCTTCCACACCATACACAACTCCAATCCTACCGTCCTACCACTACCTAGCCTCAAGATGATTACTATCCCGACACAACTTATGACTACCCATCTCCTATTCCAGATAACTTTGATTGGGGATATGAATCTGGACCTCAGTGTCCAGGGCCTAACCCTTGACAAAAAGATTATGATTACTAGCCTTCTCTGAGCTATAATGATTATAAATCTCCACCCTTTGACGATCAACCTAACCTGATCTACAATCAAGAACGATATCATGATTACAACTCTTACCCTCCTCAGGATTATTCTAAACATAGGTCACCACCATTCTTCAAACAACCCATAATGACCTATTATTAGGGAGGACCTCAATATCTTGACAGCCCGAGATTGAACCCAAACCCAGCCAACCCTGAACCGAACCATTCGGTCAGGTGAACCAGGTCTAAGATAGGGTGTTGGCTAACATAAGCAACACTATACAATCTTTAGAAGCTTAGCCAACACCATGCATTGAAGCATTGGAGACCATGATCAAAATGATTGATGAACTTAATAGTTCTCTATTGGATTTGCCGCAAGATGTTAGGGATAAGGGCCTGGGTGAGTTTCTACTTGGGAAATTGTCAAGGTTGAGGATGAAATTTGTTGTTGCCCTAGTCCAATCTTGGGATGATTCTCAAGATGAACACCCTTTAGGAGAGCCAACATTTGAACCCACTCATGCACCTGTCAAGGGGGATATATGTTCTAAGATCGGAGATGACCAGGTTGGTCCAGAGCAACCAATTCAGGATGAACCGATTGCTTCACCCGAGATCCCTGAGCTAGGGAGAGGAAAAGTATGTCTCTTTGGACCATGAAGTGACATATGATTTTGAGACATATATAAATGAGGATCAACAATTCTTTGATTGTGAGGGTAAGGAATCTTTAAGTGAAGTCTCACTTGAGCTTAAGGAAGATGATTTTAGTGAGACAAATAGGCATAAGGAACATGACAAACAATTTGATAGCCCGTTCATTGAAGATTTTGATTTGATTGGGGTTAACTTGGAGGATTCGAATCCTCATTTTCTAGAAGATCCACTTAGTAGCCCCATCCTAGGGATTGATTTTGATTTGGAAATCATTATGCCCAAATCAATCCTAATTCAGCCATGATTTCTAGAATTGGGTAAATCATATGGGGTGAATGATGTGCTAAAGATCCCGAAACCTGAACACTTGATTTTAGAGGATAGGAATTTTGAGGTTAAATTTTGGGAGGCTACTTCTGAGGGAAAAACAATTTCATATCTAAGGACTCTTATTGACCCGAAACCACCTACTTTCTACAAGGACCCTTATGATATCTTTCACGTGCAACCCAAGCTTGAAATAGCTGATTATTTTTCTACGTTGAACATTAAGTGGACATCTGAACCTAGTGAATCAAATTTACCTTTTGTCTGACACTTTAGTCTTGCGTTGCACACAACAAAACTGCAGGCCCGACCCTGCAAATACAGCAATCTTATGTTCTAGGTGATTTTCATCCAGAACCTTAGAACCACTTGTCCCTGGGGCATGGGTCTACACCACAACTTGGTCCACATCTATGGACATTTTCTACGGGTAGGTCTAAGGATTAATCTTCTGATTTTGATTCTAACTTGCACTTGTGAATTCTCAATTTCTTCCTTGTATGTATTTTATGCCTAGCTAAAAGCATTAAACTTAGCGCATGTGTATACTCTCTTCTCTTTGCGTTGCTAACCGGATTGTCACGAAACTCAGGTGATATTTTGTTATTCCGCCCATTTCATGTCTTTACTTCTACAATGAGGACATTACATCATTTAGGCATGGGGAGTGGGTACTTAATCCTAAAATTATTTTGTTAGCTCTGTATAATTTCTTTTATTTTCTTAAAAAAAATTGAAAATTTAAAAATATAGAAAAAGAAAAAAATAGAATTAGGAGAAGTGAACTTTGGCTTTTGTAACTTTAGAAAATGATACTTTAGGACCTGAATAATTAGACTCTTCAGGTCTTCAGGCTTAAATAGCTTAGGTGTCCACTCCAATGTGGAGTTAGCCTCCAATCCTCGCCAAGTAATTTTATTTTAATTTGGTAAATAAATTGGGAAGATAAGTACATGACTTATCAACCGACCCTCTGATTTGAGAGGACTTTAAGCCAAGCATCTACACACTATTTGCATTGACTCACTTTTCAGTGGTTTTTATAGAAATTAGGTAGCTAATGAACTTTCTAGGGTAGTATGGCTTGAATGTTATCATGGGTAATAGCCCATTGGCCAGTTGTCCAAAGCCCAGTTACATGACCATGCTCATTTTACTACTTTTAGGTAAATCTTAGATCAAGGAAGCCACCTACTCAGAAAAAGAAGAAAAATGACACTAAAAATAAAAAGAAAAAAAGGAAAAAAATAGAAAAAGAAAAAAAATAGAAAAAGGAGAAAATAAAAAATAAATAAATCCACACTTCACCACACGAGTATGGCTAGCAAGTTTCCCTGTGTAATATCCCATTGGTTGGTTGTCCAGAGCCCAGCTCACAAAAATGCACAAATAATTCCCAAAACACTTAGGGAAAAGGCAGGGAAATAGAATAAACCAGGGAGATATATACTGAGTTCGCCCTTGTGTTGACCCCATAAAAAAAAATAGGGGGAAAGCTATCGATCAAAAGGATAAACCTTTAGGCAAAAATTTTTAGGTTAGCTAGGGTTGTAGAAACCTGATGTTCATTTTGACGGTCCCTCAGTAAGTCTATCACTCTTTCACAAGATACCTAGCACCTAAAGTCCTTTTCGAGTCTTGGACGGTTCGGGCAGCCATAAAAGGTTATCCTGAAACTCTCAAACTCCAAAAGTCCAAAAAAAATAGAAAATAAGAAAAAGTAAAAAAATGAATGTATCTTCCCTTTTCAAATAAAGTGAGGACTTGGGCAGTCTACATTTTGGCAGACACCCAGGTACTATTGAGTTTTCATAGTTAGAATTTTAGTTGAAATTTTTTATTTTTAATAAACAACTTAGGCCTAAGCGATCAAGTCCTAATTCTATTTTTATACATAGCATGTAGTCCAATTTTGCTAGGAACTAGGAAAAGATAGGCATGAGGGTATGATGTAGACGTATTTAATTAGGTTAAAATGCCTATTCATGCATGTTCCTAAGCTTAGATTTGACTTTCATATTATAAATATTGCATAGCATGCATCATTTTACATTTAGAATAGTTGTGCATATTTTAGGTTAATTGCATCCTTTTTATGGCCAAGAAGGAAGGAGATTTATTTTCGGGCCTCGGATTGATGAACCAAATGTACGGATATGACTAGGATGATGATCGGAGTCCAACACCTCTGAGATCATCCTAATCGGAATCCTAAATCACCTTATGTGATTCGAGGAAGATCAATGGTCAAGGGGCAATGCGACATCCTTATGGGCTTCGGATGAAAATTCCGACCATACAAATGGATCCAGAGTAACGAATGCAATCTGGCAGCATGGAAATCATCTCAATCCGAGCACCATAGCACCCTCTACAACAGAAAGAAGATGGACAACCTAGATGGCCGCCCAACACTGGCCACTAATCCACCCAATGTTCTTCTTCATCCTCATCATCAATTCCTGGCTGAGAAGCCTCTGCGCTGCACTCCTCTTCGTGACACAAAGGATGGCTTAGAGCATTGGCTAAGCACTCTCCGCTACTTAGATGACATGGGGTTGAATCCTGCTGAAGCTTCCTCGCTGCAATAATTGAAATTCGACTGCCGGATATCCATCGAGCGACCACGAGGCTTCTAATTGGTGCAATCTCATGGGTTAGATTCGCATACGCATGCGATCACGCAAAATCACACGCGTGATCGTACACGGGAGTGAAGTTAAGATGTCCGCTAGAGTTGTCAACCGTCTAATGCCGATCCAGCGGTGCTCGCGCCTCTCTTCAATGACAGTGGTACGTGACTTCAAAGGGTGCGATTAGCGGGTATGCCTGATCCTATAAATCTTGATCGAATGGCAGGGAGGCACCCCGACAGATGCCAGTGGGGATAGAGCATGAGCATCAACAAGCATTAGTGATAGTTGGGCCATTGTTGGCATGGATCCTCAGTGACGCATTTGATGTCGCTATAGCCCTTAGACAGATTCCTCCTCTTCTCTCCACTATATAAGGACCCCTACACCTTCCCTTCCTCTTCATCTCTTCCTAGTCTACTCCCACCTACTCCTAAGATCTAGTACCATACCAAAGCTCCCTTAGAGCATATTCCCAAGCTCCAAAAGCCTCCTATTAGGGTAATGCTCCAACACCCCATCAAATATTCATCCTCCATCTCACCACCTTCATAGGAAGCATCAGAGCCATCCTCCCACCTCCATTCCTATAGAAGAGCACCTCCATCTCCTCATTTTCATTCTAAAGCCTTGGTGAAGCATTCCTCTTCCTGATGTCCTCGTACATCTTGATGAGTCAATTTTCTCTTTCAGAAATGATGATTAAGATGATTTGTCATTGTATTTCTAAGTGGTGGAAAATTGACTAATCAAAGTAATTAAAATAACCACTCAATGAGGAGCAAGTCATATCCACAGGGAGGCTATGGCCTATTCAAACTTGCACTAGTTAAACATAGATGTTCACAATTAGTTTTGTCAAGATATCAGATCAAAATTGCTTTTCAGTTGAGATAATAAGGCATTACCATGTCGATATTGTAATTATGCAAAACAATAGGGAGATGCTCATAAAATCTACAGAATAAAATATTAATACCCAAAAATCCTTTCCCCTCAATGGAAAAAAAATGTAATTATTAATTACAAGAAAACCAAAGGATTTTGTTGCGAGGATCTCATGCATTGAGGAGGGCTTGGCTGGAGGTGAGATTTGGCGGAGGAGATGAGTGAGTCGAGGGCTTTGTGGTGATGGCAGCGGCAAGTCACAAGGTAGCCAGAGGTGGTCAGATGGAGCGACCAAGGAGATGGGTTCCGGTGGCTGCTGCTACTGGGAAGAGCTCCACGCGAGCGACGTGGGAGGTCACCTAGCTGTGCGTGATGCGCACAGAGAGGAGAGCGGTGGCTGCTTGCTGGAGGTGCATGCAATGTCGTGGCAAAGGGCACTGGTCTGCTACGTGATGGGTTGTGCGCGAGGTGTCGAGCGGTGACTGTTGCAGCTTGCAGCTGCTACATGAGGGTTTCGCGTGGCGCGTAGTGAGCGTTTGCTGGTGCGAGGGTAATTGTGCATTGGAGGGTAAGGCACGTGAAGGTGAGGCAGTGGAGCAGTGCACTGGGTGGTGCGCGACCTTTGCTACATGAGGGTGGAGGCATGGCGAGGAGAAGGTGGTACGCGCTGCAGTCATGCTTGGAGAAGAGGGTGACGCTGCTGGTGCTTGTGTATGTGAACGGCCGCGTGTGGCGCGCATGGAGATGGTGTGGCATTGGAGGTGGCTGCTAATGGTCATTGGTGTTGGGTTTGTTTTTTGGGATGAAAAATAGAGGAAGAAGAGAAGACGGGGAAGACGATGAATAGTGGTGTTGAGTTGGGACTTCAGACATCCAGGAAACTTCCCGAAAGTCTTAACTTGCGTGAATGGCTACTGGCACGTGAGTGAGGTGGTGGCTACTGGTGATGGTAGTGAGGGAAGTGATGTTGATTCTTGTGAAGCACGGTGAAGGTTGTGTGGCCGTCAAAGACATAAGCTCACGGTGTTAGCACGAGTCCACCGGCTTGGCGCAGCAAGCAGTAACCTCGTCGACCCATGATGTGGTGGAACTCTGCCATGGAGGCCCACGGTGATGAACGATGCATAGTGGTGGTATGGGTGATGGCCTCCCGAACACGGTCATCTCCTCCCCCCTCTTGTAGCTCTAGCCAATACATTTGAAATCACAAGAGGTGGGAGCAGATCCTCGTGAATGCTGGCAGCTGTGAGGAATGAATGGGCACAGGAGGAGGAAGCGGAGCGGTTACCTGCAGAATAATAATAATAATAATAAAATAATTAGGATTATTTATACATAACCCCTTCTATGTTAATTAAAATAATGTATGTATTGCACCTAATTTGTTAACTAATCAATTGCATTCAATTCTAAGTTAATTCTAAATGCATTTAGATATGAATGCCACACATGAATTATGTAATTAAGCTAAAAATGTGAATTAATTTATTTGCATCCTAATGTATACTATCTAAATGTTACAATTAACTTAATGGGTAGTCACTTAATTACTTAGATAGCCTGCAAATATGGGCTAATCACATCTCACCTCCATCGTCCAGCACCTTACTCTCTTCGTCCAAGCTGCCGCCAAGCACCGTCGTCTCACCAAACAACCAAATTGGGAGATTTCTTCTCGCCCCTGTCTCTTTTATGTTTTCGTATATTGTAATTGATGTTTGAATGACATTGTGACATATCCATTTGTGTTCTCCACTTCGTGAAGTTATCTTGCTTGTCTTTTTATTATAGAAACACCAAAAAAATCACAAAACCATAAAACAAAAAAGAAACCTGAAGTGAGGATTTCAACGAAAGTAAATGTCGCCTCCCTATGTTCGACCTAGGACTCCCTTAGAGTTTTGATTAGAAATTGTATTTTATAATGTGTTTTGTGAACTACGACGATCGATTCTCGAAACCATGATTTTACTTCGTCAAAACCTGTACATCAACAACCTCCCTGCATGAAGACAGTTGCGCATACTTGTTTTGTTGAGCAATGGTGGCTCTCTGTAGATGTCGAAGCAATTCATCCATCTTTTTCTCAATGATTGAGACCTTATCCAAGCGGCTAGCTACCAACTCCAGATCGATGAATGTGGACAAGCCTTGAGTCTCGTGTGCCCCTTGCCTATTTGCCAATGCACGGATGGTCGTCCAGTTGAACACACCCAGTGATTAATTGTTTATGGAGTTAGTTCACATGTTCTCGAGAATCTCCCAAACTATACCTTCATGTTGACCCATGATGCTTCCACCACAAGTTGCATTGACAAAGAGCTTGATATCCTCATAGATCCCATGGTAAATGGATTGGACTTGTTCCCACTTAGAAACTTCATGATCGGGGCATTTCCACATGATATCCAGAAAGTGGTTCTCCCACTTTTTGCGAGAAGTGCATGATTTGGTGCCTTAACGCATTTGTCAGACCAACTTGGAAGAATTTCTGGAGGAATTCATTTTGGGGTTCCCTGCATGTGTTGATCAGACAATTTAGAGTCTGAAACCAATCAGCAGCTTTATCCATGAGAGAGAAGGAGAACAACACCATGAGCAGGATGTCCCAATTTTGTATAGTAGGCTCGAAGGTCTAGGCCAGATGTTTCAGCTGCTTGATGTGTTGGAAAGGATCTTTGGAGTTCAAGCCATGGAATTTAGTGATAGCATGAATCATATTTGGCTTGAGTTCAACATCAGACCCTCAAGCTGGAATTTGTACTCTACGCTCTATTTCCACCGCAGCAGGATTGAAGTGATCTTGCATTTAAGGATGCGATGGTGGATTGATGTGTGCATGGACTAGATCATTGAGGCACTGCAGCTGATTCTGGAGATTGAGATCTTCTTTGTGATTCTCCATGGATGTGGATGAAGGAGATCTGGGCTTAGAAACATATAAGTTGGAAGAGATAACAATCTGGTCAGGTGGATGGATAATCAAGTGGGTCAAGGGTTGGCCTCAATGAGAATGGACAGCTAATGGAGGCCTCATGGGTTGTCTTAAGGACCTCCTTCCGAAAATGCACTATAGAGCTAGACGAGGGACAGAATGTGAGATGGACCCAATTGAGGCACCCAAAAAATCTTTGGATGACTAAGCAGCTTCGAGGTAGATGATACCTCTTGATCAGAAAGTCACTCGCCTGAGAAGTACTTGGGCAGCCAGGAATGGAGAGCCCCGCAAAGACCCCTACACAATAGAGCATCCCCACAAGTTATAGGGTTTCCCCCACCCGACCTTCCTTATCACTGAGAATCCAAGTAGACCGGAATAAGCAACTTGACCCTTAAGTCTAGCAATTTTAGCCCTAAATTGTGGTGCATTGAATTTCACTTGAACTTTGGAGTTGATTGTGATTTGTCACCTAATTTGAAGGTTGGTTAACCCATAAGGTGGGTCAACTTCACCTATCCTACCCTAAAGTTTAGGATGAATCGAGTAAGGATGCCCAAAATCCCCCTGAGTGGTTTGCAAATAGGTTATTATGTCCCAAGTTTTAAGGATTCAAGTGGATGTTAGAGACTTCTTTTACGGTATTCTTGATTAGATCAATTCAATCAAGGCTTGGGTGACACACAATGAGGGAAATCAGTTTTCTTTTTAAATCAGGCAAGTGTGTTTTCCTCAAACCCTAAAATAGAAACCCTAATTTGGCTCTTTTCTAGGTCCAATTCTTTCCAAAATTGGCACCTAGGGATCAATCAAGAAAGTGAATAGCCCTAGGCTCCTTAAGTACCTAGTAGGCGCAGATTTTTGGATGGGGATTTCTAAATAAATCAAATCAGTCAACCCAAGTGATTAATTCTAATAAAGAATGCGAGTTGATCCTAATTGATTATCTTTTGAATTCCTTCCAGAAATGAGGGGCTTAAGAAGAAGGAAATGAAGCTACCTACCCTTGGAGTGGTTGTTGTGTGGCAGACCTTCTCATGTGTACCTCGCACAATCACAAAAGATCTGATAAAGCAAGTTAGAATCATATTACAATTGTAATCAATGAAATGAAACTGCCTGTTGCTCCCCAGTAACAGCACCAAAATGTTGCATGTGTTTATCATCAAGTTAAGAAATGTATGTGTTGTGGTATAGTCGACAAAACGCAACAAGCACTTAAATTTATAAAGCTAAAAAATAGGAGATGATTCTGAGGTCGTTCACTGGGAGCAAAAATAGCAATTTCAATCCACTAATCACAATATCAAAAAAAAATGCAATTGAAACAACTGAATTGCCAAAATAATATTTCAATAAAGATTAGAGTTATTGCAAAAAGATGGGTTTAAAATGGTGATTTGAATCATCAAATTAACTCTTAAGTTTTAAGCTCACAATTATTTCAAATAAAAGAATAGTATCTACAATCTAAGATCACAGTAAATACCTCCATAGTAGATGAGAACCAATCAAGTGCCAGATCAAACGACAGTAGAAGGCCTTAGACACCTTAACCAGCAAAACCTCACAAGACACAAGGCCTTGCCTTAAGCCTCAGAGAAGAAGCACAGCAGCAACACACCAATAGAGCCACAGAGGCACAAGAACCTCTCACAAAGCCCTCAGTGGTTAAGTGTTGAGAGAGAGAGGGGCACAAATCCCAAGCTGAACAAAACCCTCTCCCCTCTCACTCTAATTCTCTTCCCTATCTCTCAGCTCAGACTTGGGAGAACAATATCAGGTATATGGGAATTCAGACCAGGTGACAGGAACTGTTCTTGCGCATTTGAAAGTCGTTGAAAATCGTAGTGTAGTCACGCAAAAACGTTCGTCAAAAATTAAGTTTGTAAAAATTACGAGACTTGAGTCCCGGTCGTTCATCTCTGGGAGGCGTTTGCTTTTACTTCTGAAATCGATCTTCTATTGCTCCACTTTGTCTAGAATCGCATGCCGGTTCATGATTATTACGTATTTAGGTACGAGATACTTAGTTGTAAGAATATTAGGTACGACGCATGGCTAGGTATTTTCGTGTGGATGGTGTGTGTGGGTGTGTGTGGGTAGAAACTTAGGTGGCTAGGTTGATTAGGTTAGGTCCTAGTGGGTTTAGGTCAAGGTATGTCTCAAATTAGGGTTATAAACCCTAATTCACTAAGTAAAGTGCAATTAAACTTAATACAAGTTTAATTGGGTGTGTGGAAACTTAATTGAGAGTAAAACAACTCAATTAATTTAGATCTTGGTCAATTGGACTCTCACTGAGTCCAATTGGACACTGTGTGTTGAGATTAGAGCTCAATTGGACTCAATGAGTCCAACTGAATAGGCTGATGGAATTGTCTAAGATCGAAGTCAATTAGGTTTAGTGAGGACCTAACTAGGTCCTTAAGGAGGTCTAGAGGTGATGTACTAAAGCTAAGGCACCTTAATTTAGGTCCTGTGGGGTCAGAATTGGGCTTAGGGAGCTAGAGATCCAAGATCAAGGCTTAAATCTCAAAATAGGTATTGGAGAGTAGTATCAGACATCTTATACTCAAAAATCAGAAGTCCAGACTTGTTGTCTGGACGTCTAATCAGAGTCAGGAGGGATTTTGGATTCTGTTTTGGGTATTCTGTAGAAATTGGACGTCTGACAAAGTGTCTGGACGTCCAATAACACTGCAGAAGTGAGTACGAGGTGTGCAGGAGATGGTAAGGGTTCTAGACATCCTATAACTTATCCGGACGTCTAGATTAGGGTTGGAACTAGGGTTTTAGGGCTTCCTAGGGTGTTGTGACCTAATCTAATGGTGGCTATGGCTTGGGGGTGGTCTCTAGGCTATCCTAGGGCTAAGATGGACCTAAGCTCTTCACATTTTACTGCTTTATTCCTACTTAATAGAATAGCAAAGCTTAACTCCCTTACATCATTATTCCTACATCTAATCTAAGTCTTCTGCTCCAGTTCTGCTGCAACACCCGTTATTCCTGATCCGGCTTCAGATCCAGCTCCAGATCCAACTCCAGATCCAACTCCTGATCAGCTTATTGCCTGCAATCAGCATAATGCACTTAATCAGCACATTATAACATTATTTTATGCATAGCTAAAGTGAAGCAATAAAGATGCAGATAATGCTTATGCATGCATGAATTACCCTAACTTATGCTAAGTCCTAGCCAAATTTAGGTCAATTAAGACCTATGATTGCTGCGCAATCACCAAGGACCAGACCTGCCTGTGTGGTGTAGTGGGTGAGGGGTGAACATACCTTTGGTGAGTGGGACCTCACCCCGTGTGCTGAGGCGAATGATAAATGCCATTTTATCATCATTCTTATGAATTAAAACAAACCTAGCTCTTAGGATTTTGCTTTGCAAATGGGTTTTTGGGTTGCATTTAGTCACAAATTAGGATAGGCATGTATTTTACTTTTCATAGCCTTTTTGATATGTTTTTGTGAGTGTTAAGGATAAATACATTGTCAGATCCTTGAAGCCCTAGCACTCAAGAAGGTAACTGGTGAAGGAGAAGCCCAAACTAGCTGGAACTCAACTTTATCCAGCTAACCATAGTTGGAATCAAGCTCACTTGAAATAAGGTTAGCTCATCTTAGCTCCATTTAGCTCATCTCAGCTGAATAATATCTCAAGAGAGCTCATCTTAGCTCACCTTATTTCAAGTCAGCTCAGATCTAGCTCAACTTAGTTGAGTTTGGCTCATCTCAGCTCCCATTAGTTCACTGAGAGCTCTAGCTAGCTCAGCTGAGTTGACTGGAGTTCACCTTTGCTTAAAACCAGCTACATCTAGCTCCACTCAACTTCAACCATCTGAAGATTGTTTGCGAATCGTAGAGCACATGTTCTGACAGGAAAAGTGTCGTAGTATAGTGTGCAATACGATCAAACAAAGATATTTATAAAAAGTTAATGAGACTTTGAGTTCCGGTCGTTCGTCTCAGGGAGGCATTTGTTCAAATCTAAAATCGATCTTTTCGCTCTACTTATTTTCAGTCTTATGGCAGTTTATGGTTATTATGTATTTAAACATGACATGCATAGTTGCAATAGATGATAATGAAAAGCAGGCAACTTTAATCACACGAAATATTTTGCAATCAATAAGCTCATGGTGATTTTCAACATAGAGATATGTATATAAAAAATATAACTTTTATTCATTCACTCTGGAGGATGCTTGCAACATGGAATTTAGAGGAAAGCTTGTATAGGAAAATGACCGCATACAAGCTTAGAAATGTAAATCTAGCTACCAGAAAATGACCGCATACAAGAATCTACGGGGGATTTTGCATGCATCATTGGGGGAGAATAAGGACTACACTAATAAGCAGTAAATAGAAGTAGTAAATGTAAAGAGCTAGCTACTAATCTATTAGAAAGTGAGGGCATTCGGAGGTAGGCTCCGATGGCCTTGGAGTGGTTGAGAAGAGAATGAGGGGCTGCCAATGGAGCATAGGCCGGCCCTTGGAGAGAGGCTGGAGGAGTGATCCAGCATCCTGGCATGGTGTCCCTCATGGTGGTACTCAACTCGTGGAGATGGAGTGGAAGTGGCTAACCTAAGTGGAGGTGGATGTGAATGGAGCCAAGCATGTATGGCCAAGAGTGGATGAAAGCCATGAATGTGGATGGGTGAAAATGGCCAACCGTTAGGTCATTTTGTAGACCTAAGGGATTCTCTCCAGAGAAGTGTGGAACTCTCTAGAGAGAGTCCAAGAATGGCCGGCCAAGAGAGAGGTTGGTGGTTTCTTAGATCCACCATTTGTGGATCTAAGAATTCAATGCCTCTTGGTTGCTAAATTTGGCAACTAAGAGTTGGCACCACTCAAAGAGAGTTCTAGAGAACTCTAGAGGAGTATGTGTGCATGAATGGCGTGTGTGTGTGGTCATGCCCTAGGTGTCTAAGAGGTCTAGGTTAGGTCCTAAGGGGTTTGGGTAGGTGTATGCCTTGAATTAGGGTTGCAAACCCTAATTGCTAAGGGGAAATTGCAATTAGACTTAACCTAAGTTTAATTGAATGAATGTGAACATAATTGAGAGTGAAATAACTCAATTAGTTAGGGTTTAGGTCAATTGGACTCTCACTAAGTCCAACTGGACTTGTGTTGGTTGAGATCTGAGCTCAATTGGACTCAATGAGTCCAATTGGCTTAGGTGATGGTAATTGACTTTGATCAAAGTCAATCGGGTTTGGTGAGGACCTAATTAGGTCCTTAGGTAGGCCTAGAGGTGATGTACTAGGGTTAGGACACCTTAATTTAGGTTCTTATGGGGTTGAGATTACGTCTAGGGAGCTAGAGTTCCAAGATCAAGGCTTGAATCTCAAAACAGGAGCTGGAAAGCAGTTTCAAATGTCCAAAAACATGATTAGACGACTTACACTCAAAAATCAAAAGTCCAAACTTCAGTTCGGGATGTCCAATCTGAGTTTGGGGGAAATCTTGGTTCTGTTTTGGGCATTCTATGGAAATTGGATGTCTGATAGAGTGTCTGGACATCCAATGACTCTGCAAAAGTGGGTTTGAGGTGTGCAGGAGTTGGCTAAGTGTTCTGGACATCCTATAATTCATATGGACGTCTAGATAAAGGTTGGAACTAGGGTTTTAAGGTTTCCTAGAGTGCGGTGACCTAATCTAAGGGTGGCTAAGGTTTCAGGGAAGCCTCTAGGCTATCCTAAGGCTAGGATGGACTTAAGCTCTTCACATTTTACTGCTTTATTCGTACTTATATAATAGCAAACATTAGCTCCCTTACATCATTATTCTTACATCTAATCTAAGTCTTCTGCTCCAGCTCTGCTGCAACACCCATTATTCCTGATCCAGCATCAGATCAAGCTCCAGATCCAGCTTCTGATCAGCTTATTGCCTGCAATCGACATAATGCACTTAATCATCACATTATAACATTATTTTGTGCATAGCTAAAGTAAAGCAATGAAGATGCAGATAATGCTTAGACATGCATGAATTGCCCTAACTTATGCTAAGTCCTAGCCTAATCTAGGTCAATTAAGACCTATGATTGCTCTGCAATCATACCCCCATGCCTAAATCTTGCTAGTCCCTAGAAAATGCAAGACTAAATTATTTACAGCAAGGGTCCCAAAGGGACTGATTATTTTATCAAGTGTATGCCTAGAGATTTTTATCCTTTTTGTTTTCATCCTATGCTCTAGAAATCCAGACAATCGTGAAATTGCAGCTATGTAGCTTTGACAATGGATTTGAGTGAAAAACTGATACACCTCTAAAGCCTGAACTGGACCCCTAGTAAAATTCTAGCAGGATAGGCAAACTTCTTCCCTTGGGATATTCAAGATATTCTATGAATTTCACCGTGGCTTTAAGCTTAGGTATAGACTCTCTGAGGGAAAGGATTATATATTTGGTGGCTTACTCTCACTTGGTGCTACATAGAGACTAGTACTACGGAATTTAGATTTTAGGATTACTAAGTAACTCAACTCAGAGAAAGACGAGAAAAATTATGCTCTCGTTTGATTCCTTTGTATTCATTCTCTCTTACTCTTTTTCTTTTTTCTTTTCTTTCTTTTTCTTAGAGCTCACAATCTCACCAGATTCACACGAATGATCTGTATTTGGTGGTCTCACTCGGCATTAACGCTTTAATTGAGTTTCCATAGCCCTAACACTAAGTAGGAATTCCTCAACTAGTATTTGGGCAGTCAGAAACAGAAGAAAGGTGGGTTAAGGCCATATTTGGTGGTATTGCCTCAATGCAACTGAACTAAATATTCATTCTTTTTTTCTTTGCTTTTTCTTCTCTTTCTAATTTTTTTCAATTTTTCTCCCTTTTTTTTTTCAACATAACACAACTGCACACATCCATGAACTTTATTGATGAGGCATTATTATGGATTGGTGGTACTCAAGAGACATTGGGTGGCTTATTTGGTGGAAGTGCCTACTCACGGCACCGGGAGAGATGGATAGGATGGTGTATTTCTGACCTTGGCATCAATACCCTCCTTTAGCCAAGGATTCTGTAAAGAATGGTCGCAACCATCCACCTTAGCCCTAGTTTTATGAAAACTCACTCTTTGCGTATTTGCCTTATTTGGTGGCTCTCAAAATTTCACACAAAATGTATACGCAGAAACCAAGAGCGAAAACTATCCCTTATCTCTGAGTGTCATCACCTAATTATCTAGGATTCCAGATTCCTTGCACTAATCTTAGAGCACCAGTACACTCTGCTCTCATCTCACACTATTTGGTGGGCTTTTGGAAGAAAATCTGCCTGACTCCCAAAACAATGTCCAGGGGTTCAGGAAAGGAAGCATTGCTTCTTCTCGACAAACTAAAGACGTTTATCAGCCTTCACCGAGAATCTATTGCAAATTCTACGTGTGTGTGAAAAGTTGTACTGAATTCCAGATTACAGGAATCAACTACAGGATAAAATCCCTAATGCATTCTCTTAATAAAATGATCTTATTCTTGAGTGCAATATGTATATATGCTATGAACAATTAACCTCGTATAATTTGTACTTCGTGAAATTCCCGCATCGGGTTACAATTAGCTTGTCCCTAAATTTAGAACACAAGGTGAGCGGGTGAGTCAGAAATGGCTGTTGCGGATGATTTCTAGCTCCAATGCGAGCATTGGAGGTGGAGTCAATTTTTCTTCTATTTAGGTTCCTAAAGTACATTTTACATGCAGCTCCAAGGTTTCCTAAATGTTGGCATAAAATTTTCAGTTTTGTTGTATCTACCCCCCCTTGCCTAAGTTCTTGCATGTCCTCATGCTTGAATACAAAAGAAAATAAATACAACCGGGAGAGAAGGGGTAGAAATCACCTGTAATTGCTCTTGAAAGTATACATTTAGCACTAGCCAACCTATCAGTATGTGATATGCAGAAAGAAAATATGCTGAATGAAAAATATGCGATATATAAAAATGGTTATGTATAAATGATGGTGGAATGTGGGGTATGCTATCTATACGTGCTGCGTTTAATGCCTCCAGCTTGGCGAGAATTCAAACACACGTCCTCAATAAGATGTACAATCTCGTCAGGTGGAGGAGGTTCCTGGGCCAAAAATGGCTTGAGGAGTGGGCCATTTACCGTAGATATATGCCCAGATTTTGGGTCCTTGATCTGGTCTACCCTGTTCGGATATGGCTAGATCACAACATATGGGCCAATCCACTTGGACTTGAGCTTCCCTATGAAAAGTTTAGTCGTGAATCAAACAACCAAACTTGCTGGTTGGGCGTGAATGTTTTCCTCCGGATGTGGTGGTCATGAAAGGCCTTGGTCATGTCCTTGTATATTAATGCGTTCTCATAGGCCTCCCGCCGGATCTCTTCTAATTCGCTAAGCTGGAGTTTCCATTCTTGACCTCTTCATTGAGGTCAAGGTTACATTTTTGCACTGTCCAAAAGGCGCGGTGTTCCAGCTCTACAGGAAGGTGACAGGCCTTGCCATATACCATACGATATGGTGACATTCCGAGTGGGGCCTTGTATGAGGTTCGATATGCCCAGAGTGCATCAACTAATTTATCGGACCAGTCCTTCCAGATCTTCTGGAGAATCAGCTTGGTCTGATGGTTAGACACTTCAGCCTGCCCATTGGTCTGTGGGTGATACGGGGTGACTATACGGTGATGTACCCCATATTTCTTTAGTAATGACCTGAAATGCATGTGGATGAAGTGGCTTCTCCCGTTGCTAATCAGAGCGCAAGGTATTCCGAATCTCGTGAAGATGTACTACGTACAAAAGTAATGACGGTCTTATGGTCAGCCCGTTTCGCCGGGATGGCCTTGACCCACTTCGAGACAGTCGACGGCTAATAATATGTACTCGAAGCCATGCGAGTTCAGAAAAGGGCCCATAAACTCGATGCCCCAGATGTCGAACACTTCTACAACCATGATGGGTTGGAGTGGCATCATGTCTCTCCTGGTCATAGAACCGACCGACTGGCATCATTTGCAGTGTTGGGCGTATTCGTGTGTATCTCTGAAGATGGTTGGCCAGAAAAATCCTGACTGCAAAATTTTTGCAGCGATTTTCCATCTCGAGAAATGACCACCACAAGCATCATTGTGGCAAAAAGATAACACAATGGGGATCTCAAAGTCTAGGATTCATCTTCGAATAATCTGATCAGCTCCAATGCGGAAGAGCAATGGGTCATCCCAAAGGTAATATTTAGCTTCTGCAGTGAATTTGAGTTTCTTGTCCTTGGATTGGTTCACGGGAAACTTGCCTGCAGCAAGGTAGTTCGCAATATCCGTGTACCAGGGGAACTCAACAGAATGAACTGCTAAAAGAGATTCATCCGAAAATTGCTTGTGGGTAGGCAGGGAATAAGGAATGTGGTATGGGTCCAGTCTGGATAGGTGATCCGCCACAACATTCTACTTTTCGACCTTGTCACGGATTTTGATATCAAATTCCTGCAATAGAAGGATCCATCTGATGAGTCATGGTTTGGCATCCTTCTTTGCCAACAAATATCAGAGGGCAGAGTTGTTAGTGAAAATGATGACCTTGGACCCTAATAATTAAGATCTGAATTTCTCCAACTCGAATACTACTGCTAGCAGTTCTTTTTTGGTAATAGTGTAATTGCGTTGGGCCTCATTCAGCATCTTGCTAGAATAGTATATGACGAAGGGTTGTTTTTCCCGACGCTGGCCTAAAAAAGCACTGACGGCAAAATCAGAAGTGTCACACATCATCACAAAATCGAGCGACCAGTCAGGTGGTTGGAGAATTGGGGAATCAGAGATAGCACTTCGTAAAGTCTCGGAGGTGTTGAGACATGAGGTATCAAATTCAAATGGGACATCGGCAACCAGGAGATTCGTCAAAGGCCGTGTAATTTTTGAGAAATCGCATATAAATCTCTTATAGAAGCCAACGTGACCCAAGAATGATCTGATCTGCTTGACCAAGCTAGGTGGCGATAAGTGGGAAATAATCTCTGATTTAGCTCGATCGACCTTGAGTCCAGTTTTTGAGATCTTATGTCCTAGTACTATGCCATCCCTCACCATGAAATGCCTTTTCTCCCAGGATAGTACTTGGTTTACCTCAAAACATCATTTCAGGATCCTGGTGAGGTTATCAAGACAAGATGCGAAATCATCTCTGAAAACGGAGAAGTCATCCATGAATACCTCCACATAGTCCCCAATCATGTCATAGAAGATGGCCATCATACAACGCTGAAATATTGCTGGTGCGTTGCAAAGGCCATAGGGCATCCGCTTGAAGGCGAATCTTCCAAAGGGGCATGTGAATGTGGTCTTGTCTTGATCTACCAGGCTGATCGCTACTTGATTATACCCAGAGTATCCATCCAAGAAGCAAAAGAAACTGCATCTGGCTAACCGTTCCAAGATCTGATCAATGAAGGCAAAGGAAAGTGATCCTTTTGGGTATCCGTGTTCAATCTCCTATAGTCGTTGCAGACCCGCCAAGATGTCGCAGTGTGGGTCAGGATGGATTCACCCTTATCATTTTTTATGACGGTGAGTCATACTTTCTTAGGCACTATCTGAATTGGACTCACCCACTAGCTGTCTAAGATTGGGTATACAATACCTACATCTAGCCATTTGATGAAGTCCTTCTTAATAACCTCCAGCATATTCGAGTTAAACTATCTTTGAGGTTGTCTCGAAGGTTTCACCCCCTCATCTGTGTAGATGTGATGAGTGCAATACGAGAGGCGAATACAATGGAGATCAGCAATACTCCACCCTATAGCAGCCCTATGGTTTTGCAGCGTAGAAATCAATTGGTGCTCCTGTTCTTGGGTTAAGTAGGCATTAATAATGACTGGGTATGTCTCACTTTAGCCCAAGAATACATACTTAAGTGAGTCAGGTAAGGGCTTCAATTCAGTCACGGGTGGGTCAGAGTCAGAAATGGGAGCGGGAGGAGCAAAATCGATGGTGGGAATCTGCTAATCCATATGTACGTGAATTCCCACTGAGTCGCTTCCTATGAAATAATCGATTGTGACTATGTTGACGGGAAACCCGTTAGCTATGGTCACATCCTCCTGCAACAACAGGGACGTTTCGGTAATGTGTGGATCAGGATAGCTAGATTCAGGGGTGTTATGGTCAAAAGCACACTGTAAACAGTGAGATCCTCGGGGAGATATGTGTAGTGCAGTGGTCTCAGTCCTATGTGGATCGAGGTCCAAGAACCTTGATACTGCAGATGAATGAGACATTGGGTCATCACAAAGGAGCCCAATGTTGCTACAATATGCCGAATCTTCGTCTTCACCATCCTCCTCTATTCGATCATAATCGAAATTCTTTGCTACTATGAATATGTCAAGTCGAAGTTGCTCATTGCCTAGGGCTATCTCCATACACCCAGATGCAAAATCAATGTTTGCTTGGGCTGTCACTAGAAATGGGCAACCCAAAATAATTGGTGCATCTCAGAGAATAGAAGGAACTTCCACAACAAGAACGAAAAAATCTGCAGGAAAGCAGAACCTGCGGACTTTCATTATCACATTCTCAACCACCCTCTCAGTGTTTTGACTGATTTGTCATGCAGCTAAATTGTGACTGAGGTAGGCTTCAACTCCCCAAATCGAAACCGATCAAATACGGCAGTGGGAGTTAGGTTGATGGACGAACCCAGATCTAGAAGGGCCCGATCAAATGGAGAATCCTGCAAGAAGCAAGATATGAGTGGGGTACCAGGGTCTTTCTTTTTTGGAGGCAAGTCAGCTAGAATCATGACGCTAGCCTCTTTTGGCAGTACTACCTATCGTCCAATTCTCGGCTGTCGCTTATGGGTACAATAGTCCTTGAAGAACCTAGCGACAGCGGGAATGTGATCGATTGCCTCGAGGAGGGGGGCCTGAATATGTACTTCCTTGAACATCGATTTCAGATCCTCAAATTTCCACGTGTCCTTTTCTCATCCTGCATTTCATGTTAGAGCCTCAGGAAATGGGACGGGAATCTCAGGGTCAAGTGGCCTCTTACCCTTATCTACCACAGGTGGCTCCTGAGATGAAGGAGTCAAACCCGCCTGCGGTGAAGGGTGGGAAAAATCAGGACCTGCCTGCCTATGTGGTGGGTCTAATGTCTTCCTTCTGCTCCTCAAAGAGACAGCATGTGCATCGACTTGCTGTCCATGAAGAGGTGGGGGAGCAGAAGGGCAGAGTATGCGGGGTTCTACAAAGGTGGCTGGCCTTGCACATAACCGGGTGGTGGAGGAGGCACCTATAGTATGGCATGTGCCTGTCGCTGCGATCCCTGAAATCTAGGTGGGCGCCTTGGTTCTACACAAATTGAGGATTCGAGACGGGTTGGGAGGGCAAGGCTCCCTGAGTCCTATGCTCCTGCAACAGCTGGTTTTATGTGTTCTGTATGGTCTGTATCTGATCAGCCATCGCCTTCATAATCTGTAAGCTATCTTGTGTAGATTTCCTCATTGATTCTTGTAGCACCTCTTTCAGTGCCTCCAAAGGGTCAGCCCACTTTAGAGGGTGGTTGGCAGCTTGATGCAGTGGTTGGTATATAGAACGGGGTTGCTGCTGATGTGATAATGGCTACTGCCTGGGGTACGTTTTTTGCGCATTCCCATATTGTCTGGTCTGGTAGTGTGGATCTTCATGTGGTCTCTATGAATTACCAGACAAATAGAAGTTTGGATGCTGGTGCCAACTAAGGTTATACGTCACTGAATACGGGTTATTACGCCCGTATCCTTGGATAGCATTGACGTCCTTGTACGCCGAAGATGTCTGAGACGTATATCCGTCAAGGGGATACGTGTTGTAATCCACGGGTGGTGTGTAACCCTGGTCGTAAGGTGCCAGATCTGGATTGTTTATAGGATCCTGATATGTGGGGTCTCATAAATAAGGAGAAGATGCATCCCAAGTGAGTAGATTAACTCGGGTAGGAGGAGCTCGGGGTGCATAGGAGGGTCTTGAGGCGGCAGAGTTCATGTCAGATTGACCCTGACTAATCTGGTCAATCTTTTTCTCAAATAGGTTTATTCTATCTATTTGCTTGATGATGATATCCATGTCGGCTCGAATAGACTCGGTGTGAGCCTCATGGACACCAGCTCGCTGCTGACCAGGCCACTGGAAATGGTACATAGATGCAACATTCATCGAGTTCTCCGCCAAAGATTCCAACTCAAATGCGTTGTTCTCATCTTTCACGAGGAAGTTCCTGCCACTAGATGCATCAACCAAATACCAATGTGTGTCATCCAGCCCATGGTAAAAGATTTGAGCTAGGTGCCGTCTAGGTATACCATGGTGCAGGCATTTCCGGAGAAGGTCGTGAAATCTATCCCAAGCTTCAAGCAACTTCTCCCCAGCTCCTTGGGAGAAAGTCGTGATTGCGCGCCGCATTACATTTGTTCGACCGATTGGGAAGAACTTTTGTAGGAATTCATGTCGTAATTCCAGCCAGGTTCCAATTAGCTTCCCAATGGTCTTGAACTAGTATGAAGCTTTATCCCTTACAGAAAATGGGAAAAGTTTCATTAGAACAATCCCAAGATCAATATTCCTGGGTCGAATCATTTTAGTGAGTCAACTCAGGTCCTGTAGGTGCTAGAACAAATCTTTGCTTGAGTTCCCATAGAAGTGAGTGCTAATCAACCCAATCACATTGGGCTTGAGCTCAAATGCATCTCCACCTGCAGGAATTCTGACTAATGGTGCGATGATTTGTGCGGCTGGGTCGTAGAAATCCCGTAGTTGTTCTCCACACGGAGGGTGCTGCATCTTGTCAAGCACCATCAGAATGTGGTCCATGCTTTCCCGATGCCGCTCCTCAGATTCGACTACCTGGGCTTCCAGATGAGCCATCAAGTCCACATTCTCGATATCCTGACCTGGTCTAGGTCCATGTCCAGGATTAGCCATTGTGGCTATGGGAGTCGAAGAAGTGGGGGAAGAAGATGGTCCCGACGAGGTGACTCGCCTCCTTGGGAGTGGCTCCCAAGGTCCAACCAAGTGAGGTCTAAGTGACCTCCTTCCTCGCATACACCACCCAACCCCTAGGTTGGTGTAGCCAAGCTAGACAAGGCTAAGACCCTATCAATCAAATGGTCCTTATGAATCAGATGACCGGATTTTTCATTTTAGGTTTTAATTCCTGAAGAAATTTCATCGTACAACCGACTGAAAGCGATTCCCGCCTCTTGGCTAACCTAGCCAAGAGGTTGAAAGCACCTAGTAGTACGACAACGAATTCGGATTTTATTTCGTGTTTTAAAATTTAGTTTAGCCCATTTTCTTCAGTTGGGGTTTTTTTTTCATGAGTGATCCACAAGGTGACCAAGCTCACCGACTAAGTGCTAGACTTGACTAAGTCTAGGTTAGCCCAAGTGTGGTCTCTAAGTTGTAACCCTAAAGATTTACCCTAAGGTTCATGCACTTCTTGGGTTTTATTCTGTTTCAGCAGATCACAAAATAAAACTCATTCTCTAACAATAGCTGGAATCCAATTAACTTGAAATTTGTTGAGTAGATTCCTTTTCCAATTATATTTTCATAAAATATTTTTTTGGAATTTTTGCTATTTCAACCAAATTTTTAGGGATTTTTGAATGCCAGGGGGTCAGATCGAGAATTTTGACCCCTGGATGGTTTTCCACTTTAAATCAGTATCAAATGAATTTCAAAAATTTAGGAAAAATATGGAAAATAAAGCCAATGAGATCAGCTTTCAAACCCCACCAATTTTAGATTGCTCGGAATTTCTTTTTGAAACTTAAAAAATCTTGAATTTGGGTTAGACCCAAATTCAAGATTTTAAGTTGACCCTTTTGCAATTCGTGAATTTTCTAAAATTACACACTTGTAATTTTTTCAAAAGAACAGTGCCGTTTGAAAGATGGTTTGAAAATGACGGTTTAGCCTAAATTTCAAAAAATTTTTTGCTCACTAAATTTTCGACAATTGAATTTTTAAATTAGACTTTGAAATTTGGCCGAAAATGGTGGAAAAGCTTTTAAAGAGGGTTTTGGGTTCGAAATCCAAGCTTTCCACCAAATTTTTTTTTTTTTGAAAAACTTTTGCATGTTTTTTTTCTCTTTTCAAAATGGGAAAGTTTTATTTTTTTAAGGGGTTTCAAAAATATATTTTTTTGTTTTGCTTTTTTCAAACTACCTATGATTCAAAAAGATATCTAATCTACATTTTTTGATTTTTTTTCATGAAAATGAATAATCTTTTTTTTTTCAAAGGAAATTTCTCGAAGTAAATCTAATCCTAGGGTTCAAAAGGAAATCTAACCTAAGAGAAGATGATGTGCACCTAGATTTCTTTTCCGTGCTCATTGTATGCACAGATCTCGTTCTTTTTCCATTTTTCCTGCACATCCAGAAACAAAGTAGAGGAAAGTTTGTCAGTGATGGTTTAAAAGATCGAAATAAGAAAAAAATGACGTTGCCTCCCTGGCAACGGCACCATTTGTTTGCGAATCGTAGAGCACATGTTCTGATTGGAAAAGTGTCATAGTATAGTGTGCAATATGATCAAACAAAGATATTTATAAAATGATAACGAGACTTTGAGTCCCAGTCGTTCATCTCTGCGAGGTGTTTTCTCAAATCTAAAATTGATCTTTTTGCTCTACTTGTTTACAGTCGCATGGCGGTTTATGGTTATTACGTATTTAAACATGACATGCTTAGTTGCAATAGATGATAATGAAAAGCAGGCAACTTTAATCACATGAAATATTTTACAATCAATAAGCTCATGGTGATTTTCAACATAGAGATATGTATATAAAAAATATATCTTTTATTCATTCACTCAGGAGGATGTTTGCAACATGGAATTTTGAGGAAAGCTTATACAGAAATGCTTAGAAATGTAAATCTAGCTACCAGAAAATGATCGCATACAAGAATCTACGGGGGGATTTTGCATGCATCATTGGGGGAGAATAAGGACTACACTACTAAGCAGTAAATAGAAGCATTAAATGTAAAGAGGTAGCTACTAATCTATCAAAAAGTGAGGGCATTCGAAGGTGGGCTCCGATGGCCTTGGAGTGGTTGAGAAGAGAATGAGGGGCGACTAATGGAGCTTAGGCGGGCCCTTGGAGAGAGGCTGAAGGAGTGATCCAGCATCCTGGTGTGGTGTCCTTCATGGTGGTGCTCAACTCATGGAGATGGAGTGAAGTGGCTAGCCTAGGTGGAGGTGGATGTGAATGGACCCAAGCATGTATGGCCAAGAGTGGATGAAAGCCATGAATGTGGATGGGTGCAAATGGCCACCCCTTAGGTCTTTTTATAGACCTAAGGTAGTCTCTCTAGAGAAGTGTGGAACTCTCTAGAGAGAGTCCAAGAATGGCTGGCCAAGAGAGAGGTTGGTGGTTTCTTATATCCACCATTTGTGGATCTAAGAATTGAATGCCTCTTGGTTGCTAAATTTGGCAACCAAGAGTTGGCGCCACACCAAGAGAGTTCTAGAGAACTCTAGATGAGTGTGTGTGCGTGAATGGGTGTGTGTGTGTGTGTGTGTGTGGTCGTGCCCTAGGTGTCTAAGAGGTCAAGGTTAGGTCCTAAGGGGTTTGGGTAGGTGTATGCATTGAATTAGGATTGCAAACCCTAATTGCTAAGGGGAAATTGCAATTAAACTTAACCTAAGTTTAACTGAATGAGTGTGAACATAATTGAGAGTGAAAGAACTCAATTAGGTAGGGTTTAGGTCAATTGGACTCTCACTAAGTCCAATTGAACTTGTGTGGGTTGAGATCTAAGCTCAATTGGACTCAATGAATCCAATTGGCTTAGGTGATGGTAATTGACTTTGATCTAAGTCAATTGGATTTGGTGAGGACCTAATTAGGTCCTTAGGTAGGCTTAGAGGTGATGTACTAGGGTTAGGACACCTTAATTTATGTTCCTATGGGGTTGGGATTAGGTCTATGGAGCAAGAGATCCAAGATCAAGGCTTGAATCTCAAAACAGGAACTGGAGAGCAGTTCCAGATGTCCAAAAACAGATTAGATGACTTATACTCAAAAATCAAAAGTCCAGACTTCAGTTTGGACATCCAATCTGAATCAGGGGGAAATCTAGGTTCTGTTTTCGATATTCTTTAGAAATTGGATATCTCACAAAGTGTCTGGACATCCAATAACACTTCAGAAGTGGGTTTAAGGTGCGCGGGAGTTGGCTAAGGGTTCTGGACGTCCCGTAATTCACCTGGACATCCAGATAAATGTTGGAGCTAGGAATTTTTGTGGTTTCCTAAGGTGCGATGATCTAATCTACGGGTGGCTAAGGCTTGGGGGAATTCTCTAGGCTATCCTAGGGCTAGGATGGACTTAATCTCTTCACATTTTTCTATATTATTCCTACTTAATAGAATAGCAAACCTTAACTCCCTTACATCATTATTCCTACATCTAATTTAAGTCTTCTACTCTAGCTCTGTTGCAACACCCATTATTCATGATCTAGCTTCAGATCCTACTCCAGATCTAGCTTCTGATCAGCTTATTACCTGCAATAGACATAATGCACTTAATAAGCACATTATAACATTATTTTGTGCATAGCTAAAGTAAAGCAGTAAAGATGCAGATAATGCTTATGCATGCATGAATTACCCTAACTTATGCTAAGTCCAAGCCTAATCTAGGTCAATTAAGACTTATGATTGCTGTGCAATCAAAGATGACTTCTTGTTAGCTCAAGAAGCTTAAGTCTAGATCCCGAGGACTCAGCTTAGCTCAGCTTAGTTGAGCTAAGCTACCTTAGCTACCTCAACTAGCTAGATCCTCCCTGAGAGCATCAGACCCAGCTCACCTCAACTCCTTTTAGCAGAAGCTAGCTTGCTTTAGCTTGGCTTAGCATCTAGCAAAGAACTAGCAAGCTAACCCAGCTAAAGTAGCTCCATGCCACCCTCTTTAGCAGCTAGCAGCTTTAGTTCAGCTCCAAACTTCTTCTGCCCAGCTCCTCCCCTCTAATCCTACCACCAATTGCCTCCTCCTCTACTCTACTACTAGCTAAGCTCCAGCTCCCTTGGCCATCCACCACCCTAAAACCCTACCTAACTAGCTCCACCAACTACGCCTACCTATAGTCCACCTAAGCTATCCATGTTGGTGCCACCTCAACCACACCTCTTTACCCCATGACCACCACCAAAAGGCACCAACAAGGTGGTTCCAAAACCACCATAACCACCTCCATATTGGTGCCACCTTTTTCCCTCCAAAATCCATCGATCTCCACTCTACACCTAAGCCTAAAGCACATCTCCACCTTCCATTTTCCCACCAAAATTCCCCCCTTCGAGAGCATCATTTTGGCACCAAAATGGTGGCACCCCCTCCACCATGGATGTCCACCATGTGATGGCCCCACGCCCTTAACTAAACCCCTCCACATCTCTTTGAATGGCACCAAAAATCCATGATGATAGATCCCATTACCACCACTCCAAACTCCATCTTAACCATCCATTTCAAGAGCCACCGGTACCCCCCATCCTACTCGATAAAAAGACCCTTAACCACTACCATTTTCCCCATCCTCCCTTTAGTTAAATCTACCCTATACCTACCTCATGCCTACGGCCAAGAAGAAGGAGTAGAGAGGAAGATTAAGAGGGCACATCACCTACCCTTTGGTGCCTTCTTCTCCCCATTCCTTCACCATGTGCCACACCAAGAAGGAGGAGCATTCCACATCAAGGAGGACGGCCAGGCATTGGATGAGAAAGGGTGGTGCACGCCCACCCTTGGGAGAAGTTTAAGGCACGCCCCCCTTAGGGTTTGCCTTGGAGGATATTAGCTTGGAGGAGCCTGCAACAAAGAGAAGAAGTAAGGAGCCCTTTCTAACTATGGGAGCAAAAAAATGTGGTTGGAGCAAGAGCATCTCTTCTTCGCCAACATAATCAGGATTTTTTGTTTCATTTGTCTTTAGTTTCAATTTTTTTTTTAAGCTTTCCTCTACAAGTGTAAACAAGAATCCATTTTTTATAGAATTGCCTTTTTAAATTTGGTACATCTTCTTCTCACTTTAATTTTGTTTTAGCATTTTCACACTTTCTTCCTAATTATCCTAGTCCCTCACTTGCCTAGGATAAGCTTGGGAAGAAGACATTCTTGTCACCTAGTGCTGAGATTGGTTTAGTCTTTTCCGCTACCAATCTTTGCATTGCCTTGTTAAGTCAAAAACCCTAAAAAAAACATATATTGAAAAACACCAAAAAGAATGGTGATTTCCATGTTTTCAAGCAAGCGATTTATAAGTGCAACAATTGCCTCCTTGGACGACCCTAGATACTCCACTATCTAGGTTATAAATTTTAAAAGCGAAATGGATTTACGACTTCCAAAACCCTAATTAACAAATCACGTATTTTTGCTATCAGCGAACTCCCTCTATCACAAAATCCCTTTATTCGCTGCAATAGGCTTCAAAATCCACGATGTGGGACTATCCCACTGCCTTCACTTCGCACAGAGCTGCAATTGATGGTTTCTTTAATTGGAGTTGAAGAAGATGCCTGCTGCTTCAGTTAAAGACCTGGAGATGATCCTGGGAATGTTCCATGGCACCTAGAGGTAGTAGTGAGGATGAAATCGGCTAGAGAACTACAGCGGATGTTGGAGAAGAAGGTTGTAGTGGTTTAGCTTTGGTGATGTACTTGAAAAGGATAATATAGCCTTTTAGCCCCATCAAAGTTGCTCAGAAGGTTCTCCTGAGTGAGGCGAATGTGATGGTGGTCATGGCATACTATGAGGAGGTGTGTAGGTATGTGGAGAAGTCGGAGAAGATGGTGGTGCTCGATGAGGTGCGAAAGAGATCAAAGATTTCTTTGGGGCTTTTGATTAGTGAAGAGAGGCAATGCTCGCAGACTCAGTGGCAAGCTAGTCGGTGAAGTGTAGCGGTCGTACGAGTTCACCGAAGGTATGCCGATGCTGGGGAAGGTGGAGGTGGTATAGGCGATGTCGTGTGTGAACCTAGAGTCTAAGGGGTTATAGAGGATCAGGGAGGTAAGAGGAATCAATAGGTAGAGCTTATAGACAAGTGGCGAGCAAGTATGGCATTGGCTATGATGGGCCAACGTCAGAGAAGGTGAAGGCTTTGGTGGGAGACGACAATGTCTGAAGGGGGTGGAAGCTCCTGGCAGGTATGGCGAGAAGCAAATGACGGAGGGAGGAAGTTTCTCTCTACCTATAGTATGTAGCAGAGGGCGTAGAAGCTGGAGTAGAGGGGTCACCAGAGTAATTCGGAGCAGACCGGAGGTAGGAGAAAAAGAAAGGCTTTTGGCCTAGAAACTTAGTAAGGAGCATGGCTTTACGAAGAGGGTCTTTTTGAACTTCTTAGGAAGAGTTCCAAACTTGGGAAGAAGCTTGAGATTTTAGGGGATAAGATCCCCAAAATTTCTTACGTTCACCTGATCTGAGGGGCTCGAATTAGGGTTTAAGAGGTAGCACAATCGATTAGGAAGGTCATTGGAAGAATCCCTCCAAATTTGGTGGGATTCGATTGAGTAATCAGAGAGGAATCTCTGATTGAAGGTAGGCTAGTTTGGGTTCACACCTGCCATGGTAGTAGGGACCTATATGAAGAAAATGATGAATAGTTATGGGGGTAAATGCAATTATTTTGAAAGATAAGAGCTTGATTGAAAGAAAGAGAGACTTAATGGGCCAAATTGCAAACTAGGTCAGGATGGACTCTGATTGGGCTGAAATTTTGGTACAAATATAATTTAGACTCAAGGAATCTTATGGTGAAGACAGATTTGAGTTTTGACCACGTTTATCTGGGCAATTTGAATAGAAACCAAAATTAGGGTAGAATTCCATCTGCGACTCTTGTCAAGGTCAAAATAGGTACAGATGGTCAAACGAAGGGTACCAAATTTCTTAGAATATCTTTCTATGCATTTTATGAGGCTTAGATGAATTTTATCCTGATCGAAACGTCTTCAATTCAAGCTGGTCTGAAATTAGGGTTTTTTGTGCTATTGCGGTTCTCGAAAAACATGAAACCCCATTTCCTTCTGTATGGACCCACATTCAAGATTTTAATGCTCATTTGACCTTTAATTAACCCCTAGCAAACCCTGTGGTTAATTTGTGTTAACGATGTGCTGTTAAAATTATAGATTTAACCCTGATTTCTTATTTTCCTCTCAAATCTGAATAACATGGAATTATGACCCTCAGATGATTATGTAGGATCATTTATCCATCAAACTTCACTAAAAGTGGCTTGTTAGGGCCTATGATGGTGTTCCCATTAGCCTCGGACAACAACTCCTATCGAAGTGCTTCATCTCGCGAAACGCATAGCCTGCTACAGAGTTAGAGTACTCCATCCATGAAGGGGAACTCATCGAGGTTTCCCACGAGTATCTGATCATGGAGAGTCTATAAGCCTGAACCCATCTTCCTGTTCACTATACGAGTTATCAAATCAGAGTGTATATGGCTCATCAGTGTCAACTCTCACAAATATTCTAGCACCTGCGATGGCTTCCACAGGGTTGCATCACTCGTACTGTTCCACCTCTATGCCTAAAGAAATGCAAAATAGATCGGTGGCTTCCTATTGAGAGCATCTACCATGTCATTTCTCTTTCCTAGATGATAGATAATCAAACAATCATAATCCATCAGGAGTTCTATCCAGTACCCCTACCTCGAATTCAGCTCCTTCTAATCGAATAGATAATTCAAACTCTTGTGATCTGTGTGAATCTCGAAGGTCTCACCATATAAGTAATGGTGCCAAATCTTCAGAGCAAACTCTTTGGCTACTAGATTTAGGTGATGCATCGGATATTTCTTCTCATGCAACTTCAATTGCTTTGAGGCAAATGCGACCACATGCCCATGTGATGGGAACACCATCATGAGCCATAACTAGCTTAGTTTGTTCTGATTAAGTTGATAAAAGCTCCTACATATCTTTCAGAAGGTCTTAAGGGCACAAAACATTGATTTGAGAAGAAGATAAGAATACAGGGTTATTTCTACAGATTTACTGTTCTATTACATCAATAAAATAAATGATGGTTTTATCAGGGGCTAAATAGAGGTAAAATGTGCTTTAGAGTCTATTAAGAGGGTTCATGCAGAAAGAAATGGGTTTTCACGTGTTTTCAGAATTAAATGACTTCCGAAACCCTAAAAACATACTCGCTTAATTAACTGAGGTTCTGGTCAAAATAAAATTATCCTAAACCCTCTAAAATTCATATAAAAATATTCTCTATGGTTTGGCATCATTGAATTGACCATTGGAACCCATCTTGACCCAAAACAAAGCCATACACAGACTTTTGCCCTAATTTGGGTTTTTCCATAAATTACCTGATCAAACTTCGTCAAAACCTAAATCTAACTTCACCATTGGATTCCTTAGGTTTAAATTATTCTTTTACCAAAATTTGGGCCCAATCTGAGATCATCTTCACCTAGTATGTAATTTGGTCATGTCTAACACTTTTATATTAAACACATGCCCCTAACTTTTGAATCCTTTACAAACAGGTCCCCAACTGTATTCTCTCTTTTAAAAAGGTCCCTGCCACCATGAAATGCTAATCCTACAACTCCAGTGAGCTTGATTTGGCATTTTCTCCTTGATTGCTTGACGTATCCCTCTCAGATTTGAATGGGAAGTTTGTCAAGGAATTCCATTCCTTTTAAGCCAAATTCGAAGCACTAAAATTAGCCCAAATCCTGGTGTGAACCTTTGAAAGATTTGGGTCTCCATCCCTGGTGAACCTTCCAAGCTTGGAAGCTTGGTTTCCAAGCTCCTTTCTCCCTTTAGACCCCTATAAAAGAATCGCCAGACATTGCCAAGTTCCCCACACTCGAATTCAACAAGAATAACCCCCAATTCTTCTCTCCTCCGGTCGAAGTGCTCCTCGACATTCGGCGACCTCCTCCATCTCCATTCCTCTTCCATTCACAATACTAGAGATGAATTTGTCTCCTTCAGCTTCCTCCACATTGAGCAGTACCAGTCGGCGCCTCTATCTCCTTCGTCCTCGCCATCCAATCCCCACCAAAGTTACCTTCTTCCCCAGCGTCGACCATACCGCAACCGATGTCTCCTTTGCTCCCCATCGTCGACCAACTACCTAGATAAATTCCCTAATTCCTCTACTTTATTTTTAGCCCGACCACAGTCAGTTTCGACTACGCTAGTGCTCGTTCACTGTCATCCCTTCCGTCTCTGACAATCCCTTCGGCGAGGTGTATCCACCGCTACACCCTTCCATCCACCTCGCCGAAACTCTCATAAGCTCCACCACACCACCCTTTACAAAACCCCTCTCCCTATTTGCCACTCGACTCGCCCACATCATCCACCAAACAACCCATCACCGTACGTCCACTTTTGCCTCCGACCGGCCATAACAGGTCGCCATCCGCCACGAAACCACCAGCAACACATTCCAAACCCTTCGACAATATTGGTGAACGTATTTAGTTGGGCCATAAGGCCGTGCTTCTCCTTTCAGGTGTTCACCATGTCTCCACTGCTGTAGCCATCAACACCACTGCGTTCTTTGAGTTCCAAGCAATAATAGCTCCAGGTCGGACCCCTAGGTAGCGTGGGATGGTTACAGGTCTCTTGCCAAGTCCCTACATAGAAGCTTCAATCACTGCAATGCGTCAATTGGATGAAGATTTCATAGCAGCTGCGCATGGAGAAGTCCTGCAAATTTAGCTCCACATCGTGGGTCTTTGAAGCAACGCAGCTGAATAAATTGAAAAAGTGAAGTGTGCTTATCGCCTCAACACACTTGGGGGGTGAGGTCCCCCGCCACGCCTTCACAAATGCCTTACTTATGACACACATCACGTGGGCCTGGTCTGACCTGACCCGCCTAACCCGTGCACACCTCAGCTGTGACCCAAGCTTACAGCCCTAGTCCCGAGTGCACCTAGATCCAAATCTGATTACTCATGACTGTGGAAGGCTCTGGGAGAGTGGAACCCAGAGAGAAAAAGAGAGAGAACGCGCACGAGTCAGGGGAGGGTTTTGCTCTGAGGAGATTTCGACACTAAGCCAAAATCAGAGCCCCTCTATTTATGAAGAAGACAAAAAAGTAGAGAAAGAAAAGAAAAGCCAAGACAAAGAAGAAGAGAAGAGGAAAGAGACAGAGAAGAACAATGCTTCCCTAGCACTGTAGCACCTACTATTTAAGTCGACTGATTGGTGTGACCATCAACTGATACTACTGTTGCATTGATATTACTGTTGCATTATTTGAGATACTTGAGCTTACTTGTGTTTATGGTAATTTGGTGATTCAAATCATCATTATACCCTAATCTTTTTGCTTCATTGACATTTGCTTTATCATATATATATCATTCTTACTTGGATTTATTGTTATACATTGATAGAATTGCAATCTTGAGAATTAATTGTTACTTGCTCCCTATGTTCGACCTCGGATTTCTTTCGAGCATAAATTTTGTTCATTTCTAAGCGATTTCGACCTATACTACGTTGTAGCTTTTATAACCTCAATTTCACTCATAAACATTTTGGTGCCGTTGCCAGGGAGAAACGTGCAACTTTGATCTCTTGATTGCAATATCTGATTTCATACTAACTTGCTCTATCTCTTTTGATTATGATCCATTTAGGGGGATTCATTGGAGGAAGATCAGCCACACATCAGAACACTCCACGGGTAGGTAAACTCCATCCAATTTTCCCTAAGCCCCTGATTATGAAAAAACTAAAAGAAGAAACAAATCAATTAGGTTCAACATGCAATCTATTCTTAGATTAATCATCAAGTTTCCTGATTTGATTCATTCTGTTTAGAGAACATCCAAACCATGATTTGTGCACCTACTCAGGATTTAAGGTATCTGGGACGATCACCATTTTGCTTGAGCCCTAGGTACCACATTTGGTCAAATTGAATTGGACCAATCAGAGCCAATTAGGGTTTCTAGTTTAGGGTTTTAGAGCACACTTGCTTAATCAAGAATTAACCTTCCCAAATAGTGTGTGCCTAAGCCTTAGTTGAATTGATCTATTTAGGCAAACCCTAAAATCAGGCTCTTAATTTCATTTGAGCACTAAAAGAGGGACCTAAATTTCTCAAAGGACAACCAGGTGAAGTTGACCCACCTTATGGGTTAACCAATCTTCAAATTAGGTCACCCTGCAGGAAAACATCTTAAAGTTGAAGTGAAATCATAAGCACCTTTGCTCTTAACTTAAAATTGGTAGACTTAAGAGGTCAAGTCCCCATTTTGGTCTACCTAGACTCTCAATGACAAGGAGTGGGCGAAACCCTGTAACCTGTGGGGTTGCTCTACCGTGTAGGGGTCTTCGCGGGACTATCCCTTTCTGGCTGCCCTGGCAATTCTCAGGTGGATGATTTTTTGACTTAGGGGTATCATCCGCCCCGAACCTCTATAGTCATCCAAAATTTTTTGGTGTCTTAATTGGGTCCACCACCTGCTATCCCTCATCTACTCCATTGGTGCATGTTCGTGAGGAGGTCCTTAAGTCCACCCTTGAGGCCTCCATTAGCTATTCACTCTCATCGAGGTCAAGGCTCGACTTTCATGTTTGTGGAACAAGCTGATCACTTAGACATATCTTCTGATTCAGAACCTACTTCCCCCTTATCAACTATGGATCACCAAGAAGATCAACCTAACCTTGAGCAACAATTCCATGATTTCCGAAATCAAATCAATGCCATCATCAACCCACCGCTGCATCCTCAAATGTGAGATCACTATAATCCTGTAATGGTGGAGATTGAACCCCAAATCAACATTCCCGCGGGAGGACCCGAGGTGGATCTCAAGCCTAGCATGCTTCATATGACCCCAAAATTTCATGGCTTGAAGACTGAGGATCCTTTCTAGCACATCAAAAACCTAAAACATCTGGCCCACACTTTTGGGGCAGATGTGCAGAATTGGGATGGACTACTCCTAAAACTCTTCTCATTCTGTCTGGTTGACAAAGCCACTCACTGGTTTCAAACTCAACCACACATGATCAACACATGGGGAGAACTTTAGACCCCCTTCTTACAAAAATTCTACCCCATTGGTCGTACAAACATGATGCGGCACCAAATCATGCACTTCTCCCATGGAGTAGGAGAATCTCTACACGAGGCATGGGATCTCTTTTTGGATCTCATGCTTAAGTGCCCCCATCATGGAGTTCCAAAGTGGGAACAAGTCCAATCCTTTTACCACGGACTTCGTGAAGACATCAAGCTATTTGTCAATGCAACTTGTGGTGGTAGCATAATGGGTCAACATGAGGACACAGTTTGGGTGATTCTTGAGAACATATGAGAGAACTCCCTAAATAATGATTCATTGGGTGCATATGACCAAACGTCCACCTGCGCATTGACAAACAATCGAGGGGTACACGAATCTGAGGCCTTTCTGCATCCGTTGATCTGGAGTTGGCAGCTAGTCGATTGGATAAGTTCTCCATTATCAAAAGGAAAGTGGACAATATCACTCGTCATCTACACAAATCCACCTCTACACCTCAAAGCACATACGTGCACCTGCCCACGGGAAGGGAGACTGCACACAACATGTACCACTCCCCAAGGATGGATGCATATCAACCCCCATCTGATTATGGCTTCGGAGGCAACTCCGGGTTAGCCCACCAAAGTTGGGGGAACTCTGAACCCCTGTACCCTAATTATCTTGGAGCCCCTCAGAACTGTGAGGATCTCCATGCCATCTAGAATAATCCATTCTCCAACATTTACAACTCTGGATGGCATAATCTTCCAAACATTTCCTGATCGAGAAATAACCCGAATCCAATACCTCAATTTCGACCCTGACCATAGGCTCTGCATCCTTATAAGCCCACCCAACCAATGCCCACTCAAAATTTCCAATCTGGACCACATAAGGAAGATCAGACATCTTTGATTCTTCAAACCTTGGTTGACATGTAGAAACACCATAAAGAAGAAATCACTGAACTTCGCAATCAAATGACCTAGCTGGCAAGTTCTCTTCAGCTTGGCACACTTCCTTCCCAACCTCTACCAAATCATAATAACATGTTGACCCAAAAACACGGTGTAAACCAAATCCAAGGTAAAACATGTTATACCCAACTTGGTCCAGCCACTCATACCTGTGTGTTTTCTCCATCCACCTTAGTTGATTCAAAACACACTATGACTTACCCAACCCCACCCCAACAGCAACAACAAGGTTTGAATTTTCCCCATCCACCTCCACACCATGATTGTGCTATGATCAATCTTTTGAAAGAATAGAAACCCATCCCTAAAGATGGCCAATCCATTTCTGATAGCGACTTCACACGGTTTGTTAAATACGTCGTTGTAACGCGTAAATCCGCTTTCGCTCTTAAAATTTATATTCCTAGATAGGGGAGTATCTAGGGTCGTCCAAGGAGGCAATATGGTTGCAAAATTGATTCTCTTGCTTGGAATATATCTCAACTTTCTTTTTGGTAATTTTCAATATACCATTTTTCTTTATTTTTGAACTAAGGCAACATGCGAACTGATGGTGGGAAAAATGTTTACACTTCCAATTAAGTAAACAACTCTAAAGTAGCAAGTAGAGCCTCTCCCTAAGCTCACTCTAGGCAAGTGGAGACCTAGAATAATTAGGGAGAGGAAGTGAAGAATGCTGAAAATAAGCAAAAAGAAATGCAAACAAGATATGCGAAGAAGGCAACTAGATAAGTGATAAAGTGTTTTACAAAAGGCCTAGTAGAGGAAAGCTTGTACTACTAGAAAATTGCAAATAAGAAAATAAAACACAAATCCTCTAGATAGATGGTGAAGAAGAGGGCTTCTTGCTCCAAGGTTGGTGGCTCCCAAGCTTGAAAAGAATCCTTCAACTCCTTCCTTGCAGAACTCTGCCAAGGTGATGACCTCCAAGGCAAGCCCTAAGGGGGCGTGCCCTAAGTTTCTCTCCAAGGGTGGATGTCCACCCTAAGCTTTTCTCCTTTGCCTGGCCGTCCGCCTTGAAGTGGGGGAGTCCTCCTCCTTGGCGTGGCCCAAGTTGAAGAGAGTGGGGAGAAGAAGGCACCAAAAGGGCTGGTGGTGTGCCCCTTTAATCTCCTTCTCTACTCCTTCTCCTTGGGCATAGGTATAGGTGGATGTAGGTAGAAAATACACTAAGGGAGGATTGGAATTATGTGGTGGTATGGTAGGGTATTTATAGGATGGGAAGGGGGGTGGTTATGGTGTTTTTTTGGAGGGAAATGAAGGGGTGCTTGGTTATTTTTGGAGGGAAAAATGGGAGGGAAATGAAGAGGTGCCTTGGTTTTCCCTCCAAAAATACCTTGTAGAAGGCAATTTTGGAGGGAAAAAATGGAGGGTGGAGATGGGTTTTGATGGTGGATGTAGGGTGGTGATGGAAGGGATAGTTGGCACCAAAATAAAGTAGGAGTAGGTGGTCTTTTTGTTGGAGCTTAGGTAGTAGGGTAGTAGGTTTTGGTGCCATGGAGGTGGACTAGCTAAGTTAAATAGCTTAGCTAGCTTAGCTAGTAGGGAGTAGAGTTGGAGGCATTTAGAGCTAAGGTTTTCAGGGAGAAGAGTTGGAGGTATTTATCTTGAGCTGCACTAGAGCTGGTGGCTGCTGAAGAGAGCTGGAAGGAGCTACCTTAGCTAGCTTAGCTTGCTAGTTCTTTGCTAGCTACTAAGCCAAGCTAAAGCAAGCTGGCTTCTGCTAAAAGGAGCTGAGGTGAGCTGGGTCTAATGCTCCCGGGGAGGATCAAGCTGGGTGAGGCAGCTAAGGTATCTTAGCTCAACTGAGTTGAGCTAAGCTGAGTCCCCGGGAGCTGGACTTGAGCTTCCTAAGCTGGAATGAAGTCATCTTTAGCTGGCCGCAGTTGAGTAGAGCTGGATGTAGCTGGACCTGAGCTGGGGTGAACTCCAGTCAACTCAGTTGAGATAGCTAGAGCTCCCTGTGGACTAATGGGAGCTGAGATGAGCTAAACTCAGCTAAGTTGAGCTGGATCTGAGCTGACCTGAGCTAGGGTGAGCTAAGATGAGCTCTCTTGAGCTGCCATTCAGCTGAGATGAGCTTAATGGAGCTAAGATGAGCTAACCCTAGTTCAAGTAAGCTAGGTTCCAGCTGCGGTGAGCTGGATCAAGCTGAGGTGAGCTGGATTAGGCTGAGTTCCAGCTAGTCTGGGCTTCTCCTTCACCATTTTCCTTCTTGGGTGCTAGGGTTTTAGGGATCTATATATCTGTACATCCCTAACACTCACAAAAACATATTAAAAAGATAATAAAAAATGCAATGCATGCCTAACCTATTTTATGCCTAAATGCAGCCCAAAAACCCGTTTGCGGAGTAAAATCCTAAGAGCTAGGTTTGTTTTAATGCATAAAAATGATGATAAACTGGCGTTTATCACACCCCCATGCTTATCTTTTGCTAGTCTCTTAGCAAAACTTGAAATTTTTTTTTTTTAAAATGGAATTTTTGGGAAATTTAATTTTTTTCTACTTTTGAGGAGAAATAGATTAAGGGACCTTGGTTGATCTAAACACAAGAGGTACAGGATTTGTTAAAGATAAACATCGAGATTTGTTTTGGATCCAACCATTAGATGAAACAGGATCAATATATCCTCCAGAAACTTCGCAAATTAACTCCTTGTTAATTCAGATGACTTGAAATTTTTGTTTTTAGGATTTTTCTGGCTCATGAATCTGATTCGCAACTTGCAAAAATCCTTTAAAGTCTTGTGTCTATGATTGCGAAAAGCCAACATTTATAGGAGCATGTTAATTTATTTATTTATTCTTTTTTTTTTTTTCTCCCCCATGCTTATTATCAGCTTAGTCTTACAACAGATGTGTCGGGATCATCATTCCCGTTACCAATCCTCGAGGGGGCTCTGGTGCCAGTACTTCGGGATAGCACTGTCCATGACACCACCCAGGAGCTCACAACCCCAAAACACAATGCGGTGTAAAGGGGCGCTCCAAGAAAACTCAAGCTCTTGCTCCGACACTATAGGTAGAGCACCGTCCAAGACACTTGAGCTACTAAAATGCGCTTTAATGCTCCGTCTAAAGATATGAAATATATATATGGAGTAGCACCGAGGTGGTAACATGTTGACATCGCGTCCTCAAAGGAGGTATTTTCCTTCTTCTCGGCGGTGGGAACTCAAACCAATGATCTGCTTCAGACTTTTACTAAGTCCAAACAAGGGAGTTTTTCAAATTTTTAATTGTTTCTAAGTGTTGGCTTGACACAAAAAGTTTCTCAAGACACGCAAGTTTTTGAATCAGAAGCTAAGTCAAATACTTTCCATATTACAAAATAGGATCAAGTCACCTGAACTATCATGAGTTCAGGTGGAGTTTTAGAGAAGGATATCTGATCTAATCTAAAATAGACCCTAGAATTCTAAAGATCAGATCCATGTCCTCATCCTTAGTTTGTTAAAGATTAAATCCCATTGTACCAAAAGTGAATTTTTTCGACCTTAGTCCCTATTTCAAAATTCTTCCTCAAAAAGTTTTCAACATTTTTATTTTTTTGGGTATGCAAGCAGGAAATAAATTAAAGAAAATTGCATTTTTTTTTTAGGTATGCAAGCAGGAAATAAATTAAACAAAAATGCTTGTTTTTAGGTTTTGAACATCCTAAATCGATCGTCAAATTTAAAAACACCCCCCCATGCTTAAGATATGCCATGTCCTCATGCATTAGGAGGGAAAAGGGATCACCTTAGTGAAGAACGGTCGGGTTTAGGAGGAACAAAACCTAGAAAAAAAGGAAGAAAAAAAAAAAAAAGGAAAGCAAGAAAAATTGATGGGTTACCTCCCATCCAGTGCTATCTTTTACGCCATTCAGCTGGGCATGAAGGTATGCACGGAAGACGGAAAATCATGTAAATAATTGGACACTTGAATGTCTTTAATAAAAGTGTCTTCCTCAAGATCCCTAAAAAGATGAGTGGTAAAGATAAAGGGATCAAAATAAAATAGAGAAATGGAAAAAGGACCCCGGTCTGGCCATGGTTTGAATTGATGATGAAGGCCAAACTCAGGTGGATCAGGTGGTAGGTCCAATAGAAAAGGGAGGGGAAAGGAGTTAGTGATATGCAAGATGGGTGAAGTTAGTGTGGATATTTTTGGTGAAAAATCAGGAAGATGAAAAGGGGGAAAGTCAAACCCTAGTTGATCTGGAAAGTCTTGGACCACATAATTATCCTTAGAATAAGAATCAATAAAATCTATATCAATAGTGGTCAAAGCTGAATGAGATTGGATCAACATATACTTTTCAAATACTACTTCCATTTTATTATCAGTATCCTCAAAAATTTTATGATCACTGGACCTCTTGGAAGCTAGAAATAAATCTAATGAGAAGGTCTGGTTACTACAACTTATATTCATTTTCCCAGAATGAGAATGGATATTAGATGTTGCGGTAATCAAAAGGGGTCTTCCAAGAATGGTATTAATGGGAGCCTTAGGTACCTCTATGTCAAGTACCAGAAAATTTACCGGAATTAAACAATTTCGGACCTTGATAATACTATCCTCAACAACTCCCCGCGGTTGAATGGTAGATCGATCTTCCGATTGAAATTGAACCTTAGGAGGTTTTAAATCACTGAATCGAAATTCCTCAAATAAGATTGGGGGGACGAGATTACTAGAGGTACCTAAGTTGAGAGGGGCGCGAAAAAAAATGGTGTCAGTTATGACAACTGAGATGAGCGATGTGCCCTGGTCCTTTTTTGTGAAAGGCAGCATGCTCTGAAAAACTGAGCTGGCTGTCTTAGAAAGGACCAACCTTTCTAGATTCTGATCATGACTTTTTGAAGTAAATTTTTTAGAGGCATGGGGAGAATCTAGGAGGGGAATATTCCTCTTGACTTGCTCAAATAAGTCCAAATGATTGTGGTCAGAGGGCTCTGATTTTGGATTGTTGGATTGCAGTTTTTGAGAGTGGGAAATAGGGTTTGAATCAGGTGTTTTTGGGATTTCTTTTTCTTCTTCCTTATTGATGTTAGGGGAGTCAATCTGCATTGGTTGAGAATCAGTTTCATCATTTGAATGTGAAGGCCTTAAATCCATGTTGGTTTCCTCACTCCTCAAAGTCTCTGCATACGCAGCTTGGTGGTCACTGGGAGGAGATGGGGGTGGCTGATTTTGATAGAAACTGGGTTGGTGCTGTGATATTGGGTTAATAGGAGGCTGAACCATGTGGTTCTGATGTTGGTATCCACCTGGGTGTTGGTTCCTGGGATTAATAATGTTTGGTGTGGGTTGGGATGGTGGGTGTCCTGCAGGTTTTTGAGTCGGAATATCCCCAATTTGATCATTGAGATTGTTAATAAGACGGGTTGTTTCCTTTGTTTTTCTTTGTAACTCCTGCAGGGTTTTCATCATCTGGGCATTAATGTCTTCTTGAGATTGCCCAGATTGATAAGTCTGATTAGAATCATACCCTCCAAATGGGTTTTGTTGTTGGTGTGGAACCGGATTGGTCCAAGAGTGAGCTGGATAATTTCCCCTATTAGAGGAATTTTTCAATTTCTCCTGGAAAGTAGGGACATTTTGGGTGGGGTGATGATTGGGATAAACATAATTCCCTGTTGAACCATAGAAAGCCTCAGAATAATAATTATACTCAGCACGAGATTTATGTAGATTTTCTCTCTTGCGGGTGTTTAAAGGGATGAGATGTGGAATGTGTGGAGCTTGGGTAGGTGTGGCAGGACTCCCTTGGTTGGCTAGGTTTGTTAAATCCTTATGCAACTGTTGTTGCTTAACTTGTAGCTGAGCCATGATAGAGTAGAGATTAGGTGGAGGGGCCTGATTAAGTAGCTCCTGGGTGGAAAAATAGGGGAAAAAAAAATTAGCATGCGGGTTAGAGGACCAATTTTGATTTTCCATTTTGAGAGAAGAGGAAGAATGCAGGAAAAGTCTTTTTTGGGGAGGCAAAATCAAGTGGTCTCTCCAAGTGTGGAGTTTTGGACCGCCGCCCGTGCAAAATGGAAGAAATGGCAGGGGAGGAGAAGAGATGGGGATGAGAGAAGTGTGCACACAAGCAATCAAATTCTAGACCTAACTTAATTGTGACTCCCTAGAATTTAACCTAAGACTTGGTCTACCTAGGAAACAAGTAATCAATAGTGAATACCCGTTCTGTCAACAAATCTAGCCAAGTTGCTTAAGGGGAGGTTTGGGCCCAAGCGTTTCCCAGGAAAATCCTCAGGTGCTTGTACAAACCCGCGCCTGGTCGTTTGACATGGCCCCTCAGCCTAAACACCAAATATAGATGACAGAATTGGTATTAACTAGAGAAAACTTAAATCCTATATAGCAAGCCTAAATTGATGAAAACTTAGGGGTCAAATTGCTACAAATTTTAGTTAGGTATAGGATACTACAGTGCACACGGAATGTGGAGGGCGTTTATTGGGATGTTGCCCTGTTATTTGATTTTTTTTTGTGTGTGTGCAGGAATTGGAGAGTGGCTCCAATGAAAGTCAAGTTGTCACACAATTTTTTTGTATTTTTCTCTTTTAGGATGTGATTTAATTAAATGAATTTTAGGGTTTTTCTCTTTAAGTTTTCAAACAAGTTTGAAAGTTCACAATCAAAGGAAAGACAAGTTGTATGTGTGATTGTATATTTCCTTTTAATTGAGTCTCTAAAGAGAAAGAAGAAACCCTAAGCCAATTATTCCTAAGACAGAAATTTAACTACCAATGAATTATTTTTAGCTTTCAGAATTAAGTAGTAGTCCAAACAAGTTAAAAAACACCACTACTTTGAATAAAATCAAACAAGAATTCCAAAAAAGATTTTTTTAAGATTTTAGGAATTTGTTTGATAATAGTTTTGAATTTTTAATTATACTGGTGTCAAAGTCCAGAAATAATACCCGTGGGTATTATAGACTTTTCAGTATTACCACCGACCTCATAAAATTTTTATGATTTTATATGATATGTAAAATTTCACAGGGATTCCAACAAGCTAAATTCCACAAAAATTGGATGAGTATAAAAATTCTGAAACTTCGCGGACAGTAGCAAAACAGGAAGATTAGAGGGTGTGACCCCTCTGTAATCCACGAATTTTTAAAATTTAAATACAAATCCAATTGATCTGAAATTTGGAACAGATGTTCCAAACTTAATTGGGAATCATTCTATGAAATTTTATGATTTTAAGAGGCCTGTGGTGCTAGGAATCGATTTTTCAAGTCTGGACATAAATCTGGACCCGAAAAATAGAACACCAATACTTGCAATGGAATGGCGCTAAAGAAGCATACAAGCAAACAATGGATTTTAAAATGCACCACTCCACTTAATTTAAGTGTTTAGGGTCCTGAAAGCCAAGTTTAATATATTTTTGGTAGTTTTAATTAATTATGTGACTAGAAAGAGGAACCAACCTGAATTTTCGCAGGAAGAAAAGGATCTTTAAGCTCTCGCTTCCAGATTCCCGCTTTCCCGTTGTAGTTCCTGCACACACAAATGAAAGAAAGAGAAGGGGATGAGATCCACTTCAAGCAAGAGAAAATGAGTTAATGCAAAGCCGTGCCTCCCCGGCAACGGCGCCAAAAAGTGATAGCGACTTCACACGGTTTGTTAAATACGTCGTTGTAACGCGTAAATCCGCTTTCGCTCTTAAAATTTATATTCCTAGATAGGGGAGTATCTAGGGTCGTCCAAGGAGGCAATATGGTTGCAAAATTGATTCTCTTGCTTGGAATATATCTCAACTTTCTTTTTGGTAATTTTCAATATACCATTTTTCTTTATTTTTGAACTAAGGCAACATGCGAACTGATGGTGGGAAAAATGTTTACACTTCCAATTAAGTAAACAACTCTAAAGTAGCAAGTAGAGCCTCTCCCTAAGCTCACTCTAGGCAAGTGGAGACCTAGAATAATTAGGGAGAGGAAGTGAAGAAAGCTGAAAATAAGCAAAAAGAAATGCAAACAAGATATGCGAAGAAGGCAACTAGATAAGTGATAAAGTGTTTTACAAAAGGCCTAGTAGAGGAAAGCTTGTACTACTAGAAAATTGCAAATAAGAAAATAAAACACAAATCCTCTAGATAGATGGTGAAGAAGAGGGCTTCTTGCTCCAAGGTTGGTGGCTCCCAAGCTTGAAAAGAATCCTTCAACTCCTTCCTTGCAGAACTCTGCCAAGGTGATGACCTCCAAGGCAAGCCCTAAGGGGGCGTGCCCTAAGTTTCTCTCCAAGGGTGGATGTCCACCCTAAGCTTTTCTCCTTTTCCTGGCCGTCCTCCTTGAAGTGGGAGAGTCCTCCTCCTTGGTGTGGCCCAAGTTGAAGAGAGTGGGGAGAAGAAGGCACCAAAAGGGCTGGTGGTGTGCCCCTTTAATCTCCTTCTCTACTCCTTCTCCTTGGGCATAGGTATAGGTGGATGTAGGTAGAAAATACACTAAGGGAGGATTGGAATTATGTGGTGGTATGGTAGGGTATTTATAGGATGGGAAGGGGGGTGGTTATGGTGTTTTTTTGGAGGGAAATGAAGGGGTGCTTGGTTATTTTTGGAGGGAAAAATGGGAGGGAAATGAAGAGGTGCCTTGGTTTTCCCTCCAAAAATACCTTGTAGAAGGCAATTTTGGAGGGAAAAAATGGAGGGTGGAGATGGGTTTTGATGGTGGATGTAGGGTGGTGATGGAAGGGATAGTTGGCACCAAAATAAAGTAGGAGTAGGTGGTCTTTTTGTTGGAGCTTAGGTAGTAGGGTAGTAGGTTTTGGTGCCATGGAGGTGGACTAGCTAAGTTAAATAGCTTAGCTAGCTTAGCTAGTAGGGAGTAGAGTTGGAGGCATTTAGAGCTAAGGTTTTCAGGGAGAAGAGTTGGAGGTATTTATCTTGAGCTGCACTAGAGCTGGTGGCTGCTGAAGAGAGCTGGAAGGAGCTACCTTAGCTAGCTTAGCTTGCTAGTTCTTTGCTAGCTACTAAGCCAAGCTAAAGCAAGCTGGCTTCTGCTAAAAGGAGCTGAGGTGAGCTGGGTCTAATGCTCCCGGGGAGGATCAAGCTGGGTGAGGCAGCTAAGGTATCTTAGCTCAACTGAGTTGAGCTAAGCTGAGTCCCCGGGAGCTGGACTTGAGCTTCCTAAGCTGGAATGAAGTCATCTTTAGCTGGCCGCAGTTGAGTAGAGCTGGATGTAGCTGGACCTGAGCTGGGGTGAACTCCAGTCAACTCAGTTGAGATAGCTAGAGCTCCCTGTGGACTAATGGGAGCTGAGATGAGCTAAACTCAGCTAAGTTGAGCTGGATCTGAGCTGACCTGAGCTAGGGTGAGCTAAGATGAGCTCTCTTGAGCTGCCATTCAGCTGAGATGAGCTTAATGGAGCTAAGATGAGCTAACCCTAGTTCAAGTAAGCTAGGTTCCAGCTGCGGTGAGCTGGATCAAGCTGAGGTGAGCTGGATTAGGCTGAGTTCCAGCTAGTCTGGGCTTCTCCTTCACCATTTTCCTTCTTGGGTGCTAGGGTTTTAGGGATCTATATATCTGTACATCCCTAACACTCACAAAAACATATTAAAAAGATAATAAAAAATGCAATGCATGCCTAACCTATTTTATGCCTAAATGCAGCCCAAAAACCCGTTTGCGGAGTAAAATCCTAAGAGCTAGGTTTGTTTTAATGCATAAAAATGATGATAAACTGGCGTTTATCAATTTCCCTATCCTAGGTCATATCTCACCTCCACACTAAAGAATTGTTAGAAATTGATATAATGGGACCTTTATGGAATGCACAAGTCACGATTCCACTACTTGACATCCTCACTCTCAACCCGACTACACCAAACTTACCTAGAAAAGAGATGGAAGAAAAAACACTAGGAAAGGTAGTACTGTCTGAAGATATAAGTGCCATAATCCAAAACAATCTACCTCCTAAGAAATCTAACCTGGGCACCCTGCTAATTCCTTGCAATATCGGTGATACAAACTTCAAGCAGGTTGTACTAGACCTGGGTGCTTTAGTCAACCTTATCCCTGCCACCCTATTCAAAAAATTAAGGATTGGATAACTAAAACCCATGCAAGTCACTTTGCAACTAGCTAACCGAACCCTGACAACACCAATTGGGATGATAGAGAATGTGGTAATTAAAGTTATGGATTTCAACTACCTTGCAGATTTCCTAGTTCTTGACATGGAGACACCACAACAGATATAGGATATGCCCATGATTTTGGGAAGACCATTCTTGGCCACTACAAGAGCCATAATCAATTTTGAAGTAGGGTATCTGATAATTGCTCTGGAGATCAACATGCTGAGATTAATATTTTTGAGGCAACAAAAGGAAAATGCTTGATAGAATAACTAGGTTTTTTACAGGATCTCATGACCATGTCCTTAGTTGAAAATCAAGAACCTGAATTAGAAACCTTTCATATCCTAGATGATGATCTAGTCTAGCATAATGACATGAGCACAATGGAGGCTTTCACATATGAACTTGAAGATATACCTAGGAATGTCGGGAAACATGGTGACAAACCAAATTCAGAGTCCATGGATATGGAAACATTTCATTTTGAGGATCTCCTAGAATCAGGCTTGGCAAATACTGAGAGTAGTCTCCACTCAGAATATGAATTCTTTACATAATTTGAGCTACATGATCCAAGAGGCACTTTTCAAACATTCACTTATGAATAGAAGGAGACTTATAGTAAAGACTCACTGGAAGACCTTTGTTATGAGTCATATCTTAAGGAGACAATCTCACATTCGGTAGAAGACAATCACATTGACTCACTGAGGATTGATCTATTAGCTCATAGAGCACAAGAGGAACCACACATCTGGGATACACTAACTAGACCCATTTCTATTGAGCCTTGGAATCATCACAATCCTACTACAGAATCCCATGATCACTATAGCTTCCAGCTATTCCCTCTGTAGAAACTTAAGAAAGATCATCCAGAAATGAATCAACCTGACTTATATCTAAGACATTCTAGAATGACTATCCACCATGCTTTGATGCTTATCTGTGGCCATCCAATTCTCATCCATCATGATCATATATGCTCTCAGATCATTTATGCAGCCAATCACATCTCCTTGAGCTTATTGTACCCAGCTGATGGCGTTAAACTCAGCACTTAACGGGAGGCAACCCGTCATCTTTTTGAAAAAAACCTGAAATCCTTCTTGACATATCTCATGCTAAACTCATATTGTACTATAGGGTTCATCCATTAGAATAGTCGACTCCACCTTTGGTACCCATACCAAAGCTTGAAATCGTTGCAACAGTCACCTCGACCCTTCCACCCACCTAAACCTATCCTAATGTACGATCTAAGCTGAATTCAAACCCACCTAATTTACAATGAGGACATTGCAAATCGTAGGCATGGGTGGGTAATAAAGTGCAAAAATGCTATGAGAACCACTTCACAAGAAAGGGTTTCATCAAAAAAATTACATATTCCAAAAAAAAAAGGGAGGTTGAGGAAAAGAAGGGCCATTTTTGAAAAAGAGGGAAGAAAATTGAAATGAAATGAAAGGAGCACAAAGAAAAGAAAATTGAGTCATTTAGAAACAATTTGAAACCTACCCACCTTCTAGGTTGGATTAAATGATGAACTAAGACCTGAATGGCTAAAACTTAAGGGATTAGTGGCGAATATCGACCTTAGGCCTCTTGGATCTGTATTGGATTTAAACATTCATGTACTTCTCAAGATCCAGATTAATCCTCAAGAGGTTGGGGAAAATGCAAAGCTAATGTATTAGGTCTAAGGCTTAGGAATTATTCGGCCTCGTTAATTGACCTCTGGTTTGCAGGACTTGGTAACTTAATCACCCTAAATCACACAAAGTTTGGTTCAGTGTACTCTACAGATAAAACCAACCCAAAAGGCATTTAATCTATTCTAAAAAAGGTCCTAAGATCTAGTTTAGGAATGGCTCGAAAACACAAATTGATTTAGACGAGTTCTCGATGTGGAGAGGTAGGAAATTCTCCTCAAAGATGAGCAATAACATACCGTCTCCTTGGTGATTGTCTTCGAGGATATCTAAATATCCTACTAGGGGCATGTAAGCACCTTGTGCTGGTTCAGATGCCTTGGGCAGGATTATCCTGAAATCTTGATTGCCAGGGTTTGGATTTAGCTACAGAATGCCATGGGCGGCATTATCTCGAAGTGTCAAAAGCCAAGGTTCTGGGGGTTGCCATGGGCAGTGCTATCTTGAAGCATCGATTGCCAGGGACCCTACAAGGATTGATGGTGGGGACAAGGAATCCGATACAGACCATGTTTAGGGGCAATCCAAAGATGGATCTAAGGAAACATATAATGAAAAGAAAAGAAATAGAAAGCTCTCCACAAATCAAATTCTCCTTTTACTTCTCTCACAAAATGCACTGCCAAACTGAACCAGAATAACCATGTTTTAAGCACGGGTACTTTAACTGTTGGGTCCAACGAACCTTAGGTTAGTTCCTGCAGGCCTTAGAAACCTTCGCGGAAGACTGAGGTGAGACCTAGTCAGGTCTGGATCTGAGCTAGTACTTGAGTACCTCTAGGCCTATTGTTGGTATTAAGATTTGATTTCTAGAGATGCAACTTAGTAAGGCATCCTGATGGTTAAAATCTAACCTGGATAGTTGGTTCGATTCAGATGGTTTTGCTAAGGGACTGGCAAAAGCTAGGCATGGGGTATGATGGGAACACCATCATGAGCCATAACTAGCTCAATTTGATCTACTTAAGTGGATAAACACTCCTACATATCTTTCAGAAGGTCTTAAGGGCACAAAGCATTGATTTGAGAAAAAGACAAGAATATAGGGTTATTTATGCAAATTTGCCATTCTATCACAAAAATAGAATAACCATGAATTTTCTCAAGGGCTAAACAGAGGTCAAATGTGCTTTAGAGTCTATTAAGAGGGTTCATGTAGAACGAAAAAGGTTTTCTCATGTTTTAAGAATTAAATGACTTCCGAAATCATAAAAATAGATCAACTTAATTAACTGAGGTTCTGGTCAGGATAAAATTCACCTAAACCCTCAAAATTTCATAGAATTAACCGTTTGAACCTTGGAACCCATTTTGGTAGACGTTCTATAGTGTTTGGATCCTTGAATTGACCATTGGAACCCATCTTAACCCAAAACAAAGCTACACACAGACTTTTGACTTAATTTGGGTTTCTACATAAATTACCCAGTCAAAATTGATCAAAACATGAATCTAACTTCACCATTGGATTTTTTAGGTCGAAATTATGTTTGTACCAAAATTTAGGCCCAATCTGAGATCATCTTCACCTAGTTTGCTATTTGGTCCTGTCAAAGTCTTTTATCTTACACACATGCACCTAACTTTTGAATCCTTTACAAATAGGTCCCCAACTTTATCGCATCCTTCTTCAAATAGGTCCCTACCACCATGAAATCTTAATCCCATAACTCTAACGAGCTTGATTTGGCATTTTCTACTTGATTCCCTGACAAATCCCTCACAGATTTGAAGTTCGTTAATGAATTCCATTCCTTTTAAGCCATATTCAAAGCTCTAAAATTGGCCCAAATCCTGGTGCGAACCTTTGAAATATTCGGGTCCCCATCTCCAGGGAACCTTCCAAGCTTGGAAGCTTGGCTTCCAAGCTCTTTTCTCCCTTTAGACCGCCATAAAAGAACCCCCAGACATCATTGAGTTCCCCACGCTTGAATTCGACCGTAATAACCACCAATTCTTCTCTCCTCCTCCGGCTGAAGTGCTCCTCGATGTCCGGCAAGCTCCTCCATCTCCATTCATCGTTCTTTCGCAATACCGGAGATGGATTTGTCTCCCTCAGCTTCCTTTGAGTCGAGCAGTACCAGCCGGTGCCTCTATCTCATTCGTCCTCGCCGTCCAACCCCTATAGGATCTACCTTCTTCCCCGATGACGACCATACTGTAACCGGCATTTCCTTTGCTCCCCATCATCTACCAATTATCTAGATAAGTTCCCTCTCCCCACAACGGGCCGCCATCTGCCACGAAACCACCGCCAACACATTCCACACCCTCCAACGATACTGGTGAACATATTTAATTTGGTCGAAAGGCTATGCTTCTCCATTTAGGTGTCCATCGTGTCTCCGTTGCTGCTGCCATCAATGCCACTACGTTCTTCGAGATATAAGTAGTAATAGCTCCAGGTCGAACCCCCAAGTAGCATGGGACGGTTCTAGGTCTCATCCTAAGTCCCTAATTAGAAGTTTTAGCCACTGCCATGCATCAATTAGATGAGGATTTCACAGTAGATGCTCACAGAGAAGTCCTACGAATTTAGTCCCACATCGTGGGTCTTCGAAGCAATGTAGCCGAATAAATTAAAAAAGTGAAGCAAGCTTATCGCCACAACACAGTTGGGGGATGAGGTCCCCCACCACCCCTTCACAAGTGCCTCGCCAGTGACATGCATCATGCAGGCCTGGTTCAACCCAACCCGCCTAACCTACGCACACCTCTGCTGTGACCTATGCCCGAAGCCTTAGTCCCAAGTGCACCTAGATCCGAATCTAATTACTTGTGCACCTAGATCCGAATCAAATTACTTGTGACTGTGGAAGGCTCCGGGAGAGTGGAACCCAGAGAGAATAAGAGAGAGCGTGCGGGTCAGGGGAGGGTTTTGCTCTGAGGAGATTTCAACACTTAGAGAAAATCAAAGTGCCGCTGTGTGTGAAGAAGAAAAGAAGAGAAGGAAAAGAAAAGCCAAGGCAAAGAAAAAGAGAAGAGGAAAAAGGTAGAGAAGAATAGTGCTTCCCTAGCACTGTAGCACCAGCTATTTATGTCGACTGATCGGCGTGATCATCGACTGATACTACTGTTGCATTGATATTACTGTTGCATTATTTGAGATACTTGAGCTTATTTGTGCTTGGGGTAATTTGGTGATTCAAATCACCATTTTACCGTAATCTTTTTGCTTCATTGACATTTGCTTTATCATATATATATCATTTTTGCTTGGATTTATTGTTATACATTGGTAGAATTGCAATCTTGAGAATTAATTGTTACTTGCTCCCTGTGTTCGACCTCGGATTTCTTTCGAGCATAAATTTTATTTGTTTTCAAGCGATTTTAACCTATACTAAGAAGCAACCTTTATAACCTTGATTTTGTTCATAAACACCGTGCTACATTAGAAGACAACCCAGTCCCTGGAGTGATGAATTTTGTATACTATGAATCCACGACCACTACTGGGGATGGTAAGTACAGGGGCAGATGTCAACTTCTCCTTGAGTGTCCGAAAGCTGGCCTCACAATCACCGATCCAAATAAAGGGGGCATCCTTCCTCGTTAACTTGGTTAACAAAAGTGCGATCTGGGAAAAGCCCTAAATGAATTGTCTGTAGTATCCTGCTAAACCCAGGAAACGTCAAATGCCTGTCACAGTCTTGGGACACTCCCACTTCAGTATTGCCTCAACCTTGGTAAGGTCCACTAAAATCCCTGCACCTGACACCACGTGTCCTAGAAACTCCACCTGACATAGCCAAAATTCATAGTTACTGAACTTAGCATACAACCTATGCTTCCTCAAGGTCTTAAAAACTAACCAGAGATGTTGCTCATGCTGTACCTCATCATGGGAATAGATGAGGACATTGCCAATGAATATAATAACAAAGGGATCCAGAAATGCCTTGAAAATCTAGTTCATCAAGTCCATGAACATGGTAGGAGCGTTCGTCAGTTTGAACAGCATCACTAAGAACTCATAGTGGCCATAATGTGTCCTAAAGGCAGTCTTTAGTACATCCCCTTCTTTAATCCTGAGCTGGTAGTAGCCTAATAGCAGATTGACCTTGGAGAATACCATGGCCCCACAAAGCTAATCAAACAAATCATCAATCCTCAGAAGGATATCTGTTCTTGATGGTTACCTTATTCAGCTATCGGTAGTTAATGCAAATGCGTAAGGTCCCATCCTTCTTCACTAAAAACACCAGTGTCCCCAGGATGAGGCACTAGGACGAATGAACACCTTCTCAAGGAGGTCCTGAAGCTGCACATTTAGCTCCTTCAATTCTACAGGTGCCATCCGATACGGGGTAATTGATATAGGATTTGTCCTATTAATGAGAGAGATCTAAAACTTGCTCTCTCTCTTAAGTGTAAGTCTTGGGAGGTCATCCGGGAACACATCTCCATATCCCCGTATGATAGGTGCATCCCCCAACTCCACCTTCTCTCCTAGGGTTGCAAAAAGACACCCCACCCTAGGTCCCATCTTTGTTGGGCAATCCTTCCTCATGTGGTCCTACTAACAACACTTGTAGCAAGATTGTTACTCAGGTCTCGACTGTGCTTGTCCTGCAATCCCCTGAGTCTACATCTACGTAGCGAGATGGGTCTGAGTGTATCCTAAGGCTGAGAGTCAGTGCCTGCTTCTAAGGGGCTCGAGGTACAGGTGGTAAAACTTTGTATGGCTAGTACCTTTAGTCCCTCCTCTTCTGGAAGCGATTCTGGAAATCAAATCTCTGCCACAATCCTCCACCGAATCTCCTGCGATTCTCAGTGTCGCCCTACTCAAACTTCATGGTTGTGTTAACAACCTGGATGAAAGTGTCCAATGAAAGCAGGTTCATGTACTTTCATATTTTTGTCGAAGTCCTTGAACAAACTTGCAGTGCTTATCAGCTTCAGAGGCTACTGTAGTCAACTCGAAGCATGAGAGCTTGATCAAATAAGTCCAATACTCGCTAATGCTCGAGCCTCCTCTAGTCCTACCAAGTCTTGGGGTAGTACTAGTCTTTAAAGAGCTCGAGGAAGTGACCCCAGGACACTACCCGAGAACCCTCCTAGTCGCGTACGTACACCCACCAGTGGTGATCCACACCAGTCAATTGAAAGGTCGCGAGGAGCACTCTGCAGTCCTTCAGTGGGCGGATAGTGTCGAAGGCCTTCTCAATCTACTGTATCCAATCCTTCGCTCTTGTCAGGTCCTCATCCCCTTTGAAGGTCGAGGGCTTCAACTTCCAGAACTTGGTGAAAATCTATCGGTACTGATGCAGAGGGTCCACTGATTCATTCTTCGGTGGGGGAGACTTATGGTTCTCCTCGCATCCCTCATGAGGAGGTATGCATACATTTGGAACCAAGTGTTTCTCCTGATCACCACCTCCCCCTCCCCTCGCTTGCAACATGGGTGGTAGTCTTTGCTCTAGCATCCTGATGAAGGTCTTCGTGAAGGCCTGGAACTGAGAGGCCAAGTCCGAACTGAGGGCAATCAGCCTGCTGATCACCATCAGTCAAGTTCGTAGCACTAGCCTACCTAGTCCTACGTGGATCCATCTCCCTTTGCATGGTGGAAATTTCAAAGTCAGCAATAAAAAATCTACAATAAGATTAGAGTATGCGAAAAATCATGTGAATTGGGTTTTTCATCAAGTAACGGATAGGTACCCACCATTTAATGCATTATGAATATCTGTATGACCTTTTCGAACCATTCTATGACTAGTGGGGTGACCTTGCTCTAATACCCGCCAATCGATGAAACTTGAGTCGTCAACTGCTAACTGCAAACACAACTAACCACAAGATCGTAGTCACCCAGCACGTCATCATAGAACGTCAATAGCCAAACATTCATTCATAATGCATTAAATGAAAATAAATAAAGTGCTAACAAGCATAATAAAATCAACAGCAGAAAACAGAAAGGTAACAAGTGCTCAAGTGATAGTACAATCACAAAAGACTGGAAAAGGAAATCTAACAGTGGAAAAAAAGATAAAAGAGTGACAATGCTAATTAGAACAGACCATCTCCTATCGTAGGATTTGGTCCCATAGTAGATGGACCAACAGCAGCCACTATGCCTGATGCTCAGTAATACCTAAGTACAGAACCTGAAAAAAACACATTTATAAATATTGAGTAGACTAAACCAACAATGACAGAGTAATCAACAGTGGCACGAGTAAAGGAAAGAGGGTACTATATCAGCAATTATTCCATTTATTAATATTACTTATCCAATTACAAATATGCATTAAAGCCACGTTATTACAATCCACATTCTGTCAATCAACATCTTGGGGCATGAGATATTTCATGTAACTTCCTGAGGTGCAAGACCGGTATAAGCCATCTTCTTGGCCAAGAAGACAACTTATACCTATCGAGTCACCACACTCCATAACCTTAGGGTCATTGCAAAAAGGGATGCCAGCCACATCGTGTGATGTGAACACGTACAAGCGCTATGTACGTTGAAGCACAGACAACCAACGACCAACCCACCGGCCGAGAAGAAGCCACTCCAAACCTCGAGCCATACATCCCACTATCCTAATTGGCTATTAAATCTAACCAAAGAGTCATGGGCAGCCAGCAACTCCTTAAACCAGCCTGAATCGGTCTAAAAGGAAAAAGCTACAACCAAATCCAACAAGTAGTGGGGCTAAAACCAGTTATCCATCCTCTAAATCTTGACTAAACTGTCATATTTATTTAATCCTTAAGTCCAAACAGCTGTATCATTAATTATTATTAACCCAACCCATACTAAACAATTACACTTATTAATTTTAGAATTACTAGACATTCACGTTATTCTCCAACTTATTCATTTACAAGTAGTATCCAGGTTATGATAGTGGTCCCATATTGTTTATCAATTAACGAACACAATGGAACTTGTTCCATGTAAATTGGAGCTCCTTTCACACATGAGATAATAACCTTACATTAGGTCATTAAATCATAATCACTTACATAGCATCCAATTATATCACATTAAACTGCCAAAAATTAGAGGAAAAATTTAGAAAAGTTCTAGACTTAGCAAAAGAAGAAACTCATGCCAACCAATGCGATACACATGAAGAACCACACAAGAAAGGTCTACAATTAGCTGGAAATGAGACAGAAATAAGAAAAGAATAGACTACTTTGCCTAGCATCATCAGAGGGTCACAGTGACTTCTAACCATGTGCAAAGGGCCTGGGAATAGTCGTTGCACCCACCTCATAACCTATGCACACACTGAGGACAAATCCTGGTTTCCACGCACCAAAATAGGGTTGGAAACACTCATACAAGTTTCTGATTTTTCACTATGAAATAAAGCTTGCCAATGGATAGCACAAGCCCATACGACTCCAATGGTACCTTATTTGCCAAATATTGATGTCGAGAAGGCCCCAAACAACTCGAAACAACATGAGGGGTTCCTTAACCAACTTGGACCAATCGGTTCACTCAAACCGACCTCGTATCACCCCCCTCACGACACGTGTCACATTCTAATTGGCTCACCCGCATGCATGCAGATCACCCAACACACCTGCTCTCCCACAACACACAGTTGCCATGCGTTGGCAATCGTGGGCTGAGGATGCCCGCGTGCCTTCCCTTCTCACATGAATGCACGCCAGTAGGCTGCCCTAGTCGCGACACGTGGCGTGGATCCATGTAGTGCCACCAGATTTGACGGTCAACGATCGCAGTCACCACTGCCTCTGCAAAATTTGTGAGGGGAAGCCCGGACTTCTCGGTATTTCAGTTAGGTCCCATGGAATATTAATTAGGATTTCTAATTGAAATCCTAATTCCCTACTCTCTATTTTTCTTGGGTTTTGGAGTCTCTAAAAGACAAATGACAACTCTAAACACTAGGTGGACCTTTTATAGAACCTGAGGTCAATTTAGGTTTAGGATTAGTGGGGAAATTACCAAAATTACCCTTAGGTTTGGTTCACCTTACATTTAAGTCCTTTTTTACTTATTTGTCATAACATGAGCTATACATGTTGGATTCACGCGAAACAAGCATTGTTTGAAAGCATACGACTAGAGGAATCAAACGGCCCTAAAATGACTAAATTAACCCAAATACCTAGCTTACATTGTAAATAGAGAATACATACCATGCATTTCATGTAGTCGCATCTCTGCATATTCTTATCATACTTTTTCTTTTTTGTGGGTATGATATTGATGTCATTTCATTTGTATAGACCCTCAAATAAGGAGAGGGAATTCACTATAAGGAATATGCAAGAAGATACATAAAGACTTCATCAATTACTTCCTACAACAGATGAGAGGGAGACAACAACATGAAGATTCAAACAAGAGAGAGAGATAGACCCTGGCAAGCCCATGTAGGACTAGGACAATCCCATGCATGCCATACAAAACCATGCATGTGCACCAATCCAACACAACACCAAACCTAATTCACTTAATCATGCTCACACACACATTATTATTTTACTAGCCTACAACTTATGCGCACACACATTTAATTCACATACTGGTATCCATATCCTAACGTATACACATGCACACACATGTGCACAAAAAATGCACATATCTAGACCTAATCAACACACACACTCCCACTATTTGGCTACCCAATTAAAGCCGAACAAGGCCACCAAATTCACAATAAATACTCCTAGGTGAACATATTTATTCACCATTTTATGCACTTATTCTAGTCCCATCACCTTCGCACAATAGAAGCCCACCTAACACACCTAGTTAACCACCCAACTAGACCCCTAACACATCTCCACACCACCTTAACCGACCATAACCCTCACTTAGCCACTCCGCACCACCCTTAGCCCTTCCCTCAAGAAACCTTAAGTTGCCCCTCCTACTAGACCCCACTAGAACATTCTATTCTACTTAGAATGCACCCTTAATCAATACCTTTGCCTCCTCTCTTGGTGCACCACATTCCAACACCAAGTCCATATAAAAAAGCTACACCCCATACCATATGCACTAGCCCCACCCCCCCTCCATTTAGCTCCCATCTCCTCCACTCTCATAGCTCCCTCCTCCCTTAGGTGCCAATGGCTTCCCTTGTGGAGCCCCCAATGGCTACCTCTTCCCAAGGCTGAAGTGGTGTAGGCTGTAAGCCAAGGGTCAACACCACCACCCAAAGGCTCTCTTGATAGCCCCCTCGGAGTGGAAGCCTTCCTTATTCATCCTCTTCTTCTTTTCACTTTCTTTGCAGTTAGTTTCTACTTTATGCAGGTAGTTTAATCCTTTCTATTCTTTCAAAGTAGAGTAACTGATGAGCGTGATTTTGTACGCAAAAAGATTTGACTTGGAAAATCGATTGTTGTAGTGCGTAGAAATCCGCTACCAGATAAAATTTATACTAAAACTCGAGGTGAGTCCTAAGTCAAACATGGGGAGGCGAACATTTGGTTTTGAAATATGCACTTTGGTTTTATTTCTTTTTATAGTTTTTATCTTTTGTGGTTTTTTTGCAATTTTATAAGGCAATAGATCAGGTTGAAATAATTTCTATCTAATCTACTTGCAAAGAGACAGAGAGAGAAAAATAATCACATATATATCTAAACAAGTGTTTACTACAGATAAGAAAGTGGAAAACTACACTACAAAAGTGATAAAGATAGAGAGGTGAGAAGAGTCCCCCTCGACGATTGCTTGGAGGACGGCTCACTCTGATGTCACCTGGATGAAGGTGGTGGGAAGTTGGAGGAAGGAGAATGACGGCGAAGGAAGGAGGATGATGTAGGATGGCGTGGTGGCAAGGGTCTTCTTCTAGAAGGTGGTCAGAGGATGGCCACTGGATGCTCCACGAATGGGGATGAGAGGCCGGAAACATATTTGGCTTTTTACTCTATAGGAGCATCCTAGGCTTGGGACAAGCTCTCTCTAGAGCCTTGAAGGTGTTGAGGGAGAGAAAGGAAGAGATGAAGCTGGATGGAGAGGTGAAGGTGGGTTTAAATTGGTGAAGAGGAGAGGTCCTCCCCGGCCACGCACTACAACGCCATGCACACAACACACGTCATGCTTGCATCGCCCACGCATAGCTGCGTGCAGCGTAGCTCACGTACGCCCGCATCATGCACTTCGCACTAGTGCATCCACGCACCGCAGCTGGCAAATGCTGGAGCATCCGTAGCCGTTAAATGAATGTCCAAGGGTGGAGAGCAAGGGCGGATCCATGCTCTTAGATCACGTGCGCTTTGCTCCTATGTTGGCAAGGGTGAATATCCACCATTCTATTTTGATTGCGTGGCTGAGGGCCCACGTGGATCGCACCTTCACAAAATTTGAATGTGCACGCATAGTGCCTTGGTGATAATCCAACAACGAAGTGTGCTCACGGTCATCTTAAATGGGTGCCCCAGATTACGCTCTTTTGATCTAGCATGCAACCACACATCGTCGGGTAGGCATCTAATCGCCTGTGCACAATCTTGACCACTCGATCAAGATTGAGCAATCCAATTTTGCTGGCGTTGAGGCAGTTGCAGCAAATCACCGCTGGAACCCTCTCCAATTCATTGAAAGCTAGGTGCACAGCCACTGTGGTAGAGTGCCGGAAGGTCTCACCAAGGGCTGCTGCCTCCCTGGTTCTCGACCGTTGGTTAAAGATCCAATAGTGGAGATTTCATCAGATCTTCCCCCTTTGGATATGAGTGGCCAGTTGAGCAGTGGATTCTCAACTGTTGGATTGAGATCCAATAGCTGAGATCTCCTCTTGAGGCTCTTTGGAGGAGGCTGGCAATGTTGGGCAATCTAGATGGTTCGACATGGCACCATCTAGACCATCCACCTTTCCTTTGCTTACAGAGGATGCCATGATGCTCGGATCGAGATGATTTCTGCGTTACTGGATTGCGATCGTCACTCTGGATTCTTCCGTAATGTTAGACTCTGCATTTGAAGCTTTGAAATGTCACGCCCTATCTCTTGGCCACAATAATGTTGGAATTACTATACAATTTATACACATTGCACTAATTGTAGTATGATTAATGTTAAGCAGTATTTATACTATGGAATGCAATGCTAGGCTTAGGAACTATCATAAGTAAGCATTTTACCATGAGTACATGCGTGTTTATCATACCCCCATGCTTATCTTTTGCCAGTCCCTAGCAAAATTAACTTAAATTCTATGTATAAAGATGAAATCAAGATTTGATTCTTAGGCAAGATTTGTTGATTGAATTAGAAAATTTCAACTAAGGACCTAATTACAAAGACTCAACAGTGCTCGGGTATCTGCCAGAATGCACACTACGCAAGTTTTCACCTTATTTTGAGAAGGGAAGGTACGTTCTTTTTTGTTTTTCTTCTTTTTTAATTTTTGGAATTTTTTGAATTGAGAGTTTCGAGATAACTTTTTATGGCTACCTGATGGTTCCTCTCCATAACATAGTTAATTAAGTTAATTGTGCTTAATTATGTGTAGAAAAAAGTAACATAGGTTAACACGAATTTGTGTCAATTGAGTAGTATAGGATCAAGTTAACCCAACATTTCAGATTTTATTTCTTTTAACTAGTTGAGTCCAGGTCATTCGCTAGGAGGTATAGCTTATTCAGAATTCACCAATCAATCTAAGCAACACATAGAAGGTATAATTAAGTTAACTTTAACAACATGAACTTTACCTAATGATTTCAAATTAAAGAAGTATGCAAAATTCCATAAGAAAACATATTTACATGTTAATTTCTATTTATTTCAAAGATATTAAGGCAATAGAAAGTTTTTCTAATTGAAGTATGCCTTATTAGAACATTAAAATAAAAAAAGAATTAAAAATAATGCAAGAATTTAAATCATTTATTCTCCTTGTATCTTTGTCTTCGACCTCTCTCTCTTTCTTCTTCTTTAACCTTTTCTCTCTTTCTTCTATCTTTCTCTTTTTACTAATCTATTAATCTTCCCTTAATCTTTTCCTTATCTTTCTCCTTATTCTTTCTCTTATTTTTCTCGAGCTCTTCTCCCTTCCTCTTTTCTTTCTTTCTTCTCTGCCTTGTCTCTTTAGTGCCTGTTTAGCCTTTTCTTCCTTCTACGAATTCTCCCTGTCTTCCTTCTCCTTTCTCTTCCTTTGCTTTGCTCCTTCTTTCTTTTCTGAACCTTAGCATTTTTCCTTAGCAACTTTCCTTAGCAACCTTCATTGCCTTTTGAACCTTCTTTCTTTTTTGAATCGGATCGAGTTTTTTCTCTTCAACCAAAAATTAGGTTTTTTTATTGGCGACTTGGACCATTTGGGGATACACAGCACCCCTCTCAGGGTGGGACCAGACCCTACTAGGTCCAAGCCTGGTTCATTAAGCTTTGGTTTATTTCCGATTCAAAGTTTCGAGCCAAACTGTCTCACGGCCTCCCAGGCCTCGCTCACGCCCTCCCAGGGCCCACACTCTCAAGCCCACAGGTGCACACACACCCAGCCACGTACGCGCCCATACACACACACACAAGCTCATTCGGTTCATTTGCTCCATGCGCTTGTCGACTAAGGAAGCCATACAACAAAACACTTTTATACCTAAGCGGCCGTTCAAAATTTTTCGAGGTTGGACTAAGTTACCCCCTCCCAGACTGAACTTCAAAAGACGATTTCTCCTAGCTCAGAGCTCCGTTTCAAGCAAATAAAAGCTTGTTGGAAAGGTCTTGAGTTACTCTACAAAATTGAAGTGTCAATTGAATACAATGGGGAAGTTATGCTCTTCGATTTGAACGGCGAAGATTCTATCCTATCTACATCTATTATGGCCTGGAAAGTGAATTTCTCAACTCTAAGTCCACAAATTGGACTTTCACTTCTAGATGAAGTGCTAAATAGGTTTGAAAGTTAATTTTGCAACTGCTGGTGTAGATATTAAGCTCTCAAAAGCTTCAGAAGTGATGTAGAAGCTCAAAGCTTCTCTGGAAGCTTCAGGACTATTATTCAGACTCTGAAAAGTCCTAACAGACAACTAAAGACCTGTTTAATCGATTAAAATGACTTTTAAAGTTTGTTATAACTTCATCTGGGCAGAGTTTGCATTCAAATTTCATCTAAAATCCATTGCCATCAATTTGGGTTTAAAAACAACCTAAACTGGCGGAAATCGAATCCTATCAAATTATCCATGAGAGCTTACTCAAATCACTTGTAAATCATTCACAAACTTCTCAGAAACAACTTGAATTCATCAATTTGTCAGATTGAATCCAGAACTCAAGATTCAGACACATGTTTGATTGCTAAGCCTCAAGTTTTGACTTTCTGAATTTGGCTATTTCACAGGGAATTAAAACCTAAAACATCATCTCCTCAATCCTAGGAATAGATTCAAACCCTTAAATAGGTCTTTCAATCAAGTTTTCTAGGGTTTCAGGCTCATCGCCTAAGATTGAAATGGCATTTGTTCGTTAGAACAAATCAGAGGTTGTTACACTGATTGGATCACAGAAATGAACTCAGGGTTAAACAATGGTGCTTCCAGACCTATTAATTGCAACTTAAGCCTAATTGTCAGACTTCTCCAACTCTGACAGAGTTGGAGAAGATGAAGACCTATCACAAGCTCCAGACACTCAAACCTCAAGCAACAATATCAACATAATCAGTGAACCTCAATTCATTGATCTAGAGCTTCTCACTCTGTTCTACAGGCTGAAGAATTAGTTTTGACTCGTCGAAGCTTCGGTGAGTCCAAAAAAAGAGTGAAATTGTATAAAGAATGTGGAATTGTGCCATTAAAGATTTGAAAAGGTTCTTGAGGTCATAAGGAACCTCAGGAGCAAGTTAGCTCCTTTAATTGATCATTAAAATAAAGATTTAATAGTGAATTCAATTTTTATAAAGTCTGAGTTGGATTAAGCTCAAGACTTATTTTCCCACTCAATTGAGTGGAGGAAACAAGTCAACAGATGATTGCAATAATAAATATATAGTTAATTAATGATTTAAACTACTCCTGAGTCGCCATTGATAGCGAGCACAAAAGCTTAATTAAGATTGGCCGTTTAGGTTATATGTGGTAATTACTCGAATTAAAGTGATGATTAGGATCCGTAGGAGATGAATAGGTGATGGAGGACCCAATGAAGGTGGAAAATAACTCAACTATTGCTGCCATGGACAGTAGGAGTAGTCGGTGGAGGTGGAAGTGGTTTAGGCGATTTAGTGATCAAATTAGTAATTAAAAATGTTAGAAATGTTCATGGAAGATTCAACAAGATGGACAGTGACTTAAAAAGATGAAATTATCGCTCCTGACAAGCTTAAGGAGCTTGCCGGAGTTGAGGAAGATGAAAGCTAACATTTTAGCTACCTAACCTACCTAACTAACTAACTAAACTAACCTACCTACCTAGTCTACTATGATGTGGACAAAGGGGCTAGAGGACCACCGCCGGCGATTCATAATGGAGGTGGAAATCAGAGGGTTGTCGAAAGATCTCCAGCAGTGGTTGTGTGGTGAAGTAGAGGAGAGCTCCTAGTCAGCGCTTGTCAAAAGATGCGGCTGACTTCTGTGGAGGTCCAATGCTATTGAAGATGGATGGAGAAAGTCGGATAAGGTTGAGGAAGTTCGCCAGAGTTTTGGAGAGAATAGCCTATTGGGTTAGCTCAGTGAAGAAGAGGGAAGGGAGCCAACTTGGTGGAAATCAAGGGTGTCAAGGGGTATTTATAGTTGACAACGACTGAGAAGGAGGTGAAATTTGGATGGATTTGTGGCTAGGAGGGAAATAACCACCGACATCTTCTCTGACCACTAAGGAAGTTATCTCCTACCCTAAAATAGGATTTAGGCATCATCCAGACCGGTGGATGAAAGGGGGATGGTGAGCACAAGCTCCAGGAGCTTAGAGAAGAAGGGATGACGTTGGATTGGCGATGATCAGGCAGTGGACGCACCTTCAGTCGTCAGCCGTCTAGATGGGTGAAGAAGAGAAGAAGTCTAAGGACTTATTTGTAGTGAAACCTAAGGACCTGAGTGGAAAATAAGGACCCGATTGAAATAAAATGTAAGGACTAAAATGTAAACTCAGGTTTTCAAGGTTTCTTTTAATTTAAATCCTTTTCAACTTTTATATATAATTGTAATTAAGACAATTATTATATTTAGACCTTGAATTTACATTTTTGACCATTTTAGATTAATTTATTTAATGTTACTTAAGTTATTACATACTTAGTTATATATTATGCATAAGTTAGTTAACACATTAATTAAATGAATTATTGATAATATTTTGAGTCCAATTATTAATTCGATTATTAATAATATTAATTGGATGATAATAAAACATTTTAAACTTATTTTAAGGTCCTTTACTATTTACCCCTTATTTAATAATTAACCCATATATTCACATATTTCTAACTAATTAACTAGCAAGACTAATTAATTAGGGGTAACTAGAAATCATGATGAGCTTCTCATCATACCCCCAAGCCAATGTTTTTCTAGTCCCTAGCAAAATTAACTAGAATATGATTAGTTAAAGCACTTGGGTTTAAATTAATATAAATAAGAACCAAGTAGAAGAAATCTTAGGTTAGAGAATTTTTTTAGATTTAATATAAATAACTAATAAACAGAGCATTTTGTGAAAATTTCCTAACTTAGATTTAAACTCAAAACATTTTCAAAACACACTTTATTAAAAATAGTTTTGTTAATAAGAATTTTATTAGAATCTCAAAAATCTCTTATTCTTTGTAACCGTTCCTAACCCTTAATATCTTAGAATACAAAGTGTTTTAAGAAAGCAAAACCTAAGAGTTGGACATTAAATTTTAACTCAAAAACTCACTAGACTTAAGTTAATCCATTGTTTATGATATTTGATTTTTATCAATCTAAGTTTAAGTAAATTAACCAGATATTCATCATTAATCAAACTTAGAGTAGTAAAACTTTAATCTATTATCCTACAGCACTAAGGACAAACTTCTAGACCTAGGATTCTGTCAATTCTTCTCCTTTAGGTCTCAACTGTAAATCCTCAAAACCTGATTTCTTAGGCTTCATTACCCAATACCAAGGTTCAGTAGCTATGATTTTAAAACATTGGTGCTTTGTGAAGAGAGTTGTCCTAAAGGCATCCAAATTTGCAAAAATCCAGATCTTAAGACATCAATTTCCAATCTAGATTATTCCAATTCAAGCCTTTGGCTTGGCCTTACTCAGGTTTGGTTGCTTTCTCCTCACCAGTTTTCTATCCCGAGGTCAACACTTTTTGTGTATATCTCCCTGGTGGACCACTGGGTCTTTTATTCCTAATTTTTATCTCTATATATATTTTTTTAACTTTTTCTACAGGTTAGAACACCCATATGTAGCGAGGTGTTCTTTTATTTGATGGAAGGAAGGGTAGCATCTATTTATATCGAGATGCTTTATTTATATGGAAAAACTGCATAAGTACCCATTTGTAACAAGGCACTTTACTGCAAGGTGTTTTATTTTTTTACTTCTTTTATTTTTCTCCCCCTTCTCATTTTTATTACTAACTTTATTCTCCAAATCCTTTTCCTAGGTGAGTGGCACATCCTTCACCCTTTCAAGAACCACCCTACGAAAATCCTTGGACTAAAGAGGATTCAGAATCGATCTCTTAACCTCTATGTTTTTGCGATCTCAGATGCCAACAAGACAATTCTATGTGTGTGAATTTTAAATGTTTAGGTTACGTAGCTCTCAAACCAGAGCTTGGACAACAAAGCCATTCACTCTCAAGTTCTTTAAATTTTTAGTTTCCTCCAATAGTATCCATTAAGACAAAAATTCCCAAGTCTAGCCAAATGTCCTTTAGTTGATTAAGCTAACTATAGCATGATAGACTTGTAGACTAAAATTCTACTAACTCTCTACTTAATTAACTCTTAATATCTAGCCTTTTTACTTAACTTTATGATAAAATCAAATATTCAAAAAGCAAAAGGATTACTTAATCTAATTAATTAAAAAGTTACCATTTAATTCCAAAACTTAAGTTTAAAACTTAATACACCTTATTTTCTTAATTTCAGGGTAAAAATAGAAAAACAAAGCCTAAAGGTTTAAAGATTCTAATTCAAATAAAATCTTGTGTTCAAAATTTAGAAAATGAAAGTGTGTTTTTACAAAATGTTAAAAGTAAAAATCTAAATAAGAATTTAATTCTCTTAAATATATACTCTATATGTTCTTTATATATTTTTTTTAGTTTTTGACCTAAAAGAAAAATTAATCTCTTAATTATAGTTATATATATTTTTTTTCCTCTTTTCTTCTTTATTCCAGATGAAAATACCCCTTTTATTATTTTTATATTTTAGATTTTCAAATTTTTGTATTTGTATATTTTCATTTTTATGTTTTATAAAATTTTCCAATTTTTATGAATTTTTTTTCTAAATTTTATGATATTTTTTATTTTCAAATTTTTATAATTTTTTGTATTTCTATTATTTTTAAATTTTGTGGGTATTTAATTTTTATGTGTTTTTCTTATACACATATAGTTGAAGTGAAAATTTCACTTCACACCCCCCAAGCCAAGATTTTACAATGTCGACATTGTAAAAAGGGTAAAAAGATATTACACTTCATTTAGTATAAGGTGATGGAAGGAGTCGGATAGAGGTGACCATAGATCTCTGTGTGGATGATTTCAAGTCTTACCAAAGGTCAGAGTGGTCAGTCGAAGTAAATGAAGGTAATTAGTATAAAATGAAGTGAAAAATCAGAAAAGTGTATGGGAAATGAAGTGTAAAATGCAGGAAACAACTATGTACAATATGCTATGTTTTACGCCTTCAACTAAGCATAAACCCAAGTAGAGAACTCCTAAAAAGAACATGTATGGTAAAAACAAAGGAGTTATGGAAGAATTGATTCAAAAATAGAAAGACAGATAAAACCACCCGGTAAAAACTCATCCTGAGATTGCCTAGAATAGATCTCATAGAATCAAAATCAGATAAAAATCTTAGAAAGATCAGAGAGAATCTAACGAAAATCAGATTTGATTTTTGTTAAGATGTAGAATATTAAAAGATTGAGGCAATTTAGAAAAAATGATTCCAACCAAGTTCAGAAGATCAGCAGAGTCAATTCTGATTCTCAATAATAGGTGGGTCATTTTGATACAATAAAGGCGGCTGATGCAGGTTTGGTGGATTATTTTCAGGAAGTACAGAGGATGGGTTGTGATTAGAATCAAAGGCCTGATTAAGGAAATGTACTTGGCCTTGATGTTGCCCAGGGTTTTGGAAATTCCTAGGATTCGAAATTGACTGGGATGGAAGAGTACCTGGCTGACGAGACTTAGCCAAAAGCATGATTTGATTTCGTAAATCAGCCAACTCTACCTTACATTGCCTTTGAATCTCAGCGAGTGCTTAAGCATTTTGTTGCTGACTCTCAATCACTGCTCGCAAAATTTGGTCAAGCTGTGAATCTATATTTGGCCCAGAGTAATTTTACAGACTCATAGGACTAGGCTTCACATTTGGTTGCTGAGAAGGCAATGGAGGTGGGTTAAGATGGGTCTGATTTGGATAATTTGGTCTTTGATTTTGATCAGCCCAAGAGAAATTGGGGTGATTACGTCATCCAAGATTATAGGAATTTGAATATGGGTTTGATCTTGGTGCATATCCCTGAATGGCATTTAAATCTAAAGGATAGGGCATGTTTTCCACAAAAATAGGAGATGGGGAAAAAGGTAGGAAAGATTGTGGGACAAAGGTCCCTCCTTGGGTTGTTGCAGGAGTAGATAGGAAACCCAAGGAAGATGGATCTCTAGAATCTAGATTATTCACAAATTCCCTCCCCGTGGGAATTTGCGAAACAGGTGAATGCATGGGATTTTGCGTAGCAAGTAGAGGTGTAAGAGTTTTCATCATATTTTGGACCTCGTCGAGATGCTTTGCTACATGTTGACTCTATCTAGTTTCTCTACAATAATTTCCAAATCCTTTGAAATGGACGGATTACCAATCTCGTGAATGCCTGCCCTTATGTGGATTTTGATGAGCTATATTCGTTCCCCGCATAAATTGCGACATAGATGCATTATTGATCGAGTTTTCTACCATCCCTTCAAATAATTCTGAAGCAGATTCAGCGTCGTGATTTAGAAAATTTCCTCCACAAGAGGCATCGACTAGATTGCGAATGCCTTCTTGCAATCCATAATAGAAGATATGCATTAGTTGCCAACGAGGGATGTCATGATGTGGGCATTTCCTTTGTAATTCATGAAAGCGTTCCCACGCTTCATGAATTGGTTTTCCTTGATTTTGATTAAACGTTGTGATTGCTCGCCTTAAAGCATTTGTTCGACTAATAGGAAAGAATTTCTTCAAGAATGCAGATTGGAGTTCAGCCCAAGTTGAGATTGGTCTTGCTATAGTTCGATACCAATAAGCTGCTTTATCTTTAAGGCTAAAAGAGAACATTTTCATAAGTAAGATTTTCCTATTTTGATTTCGAAGTCCGAGAGTTTGAGAAAGATTCTTAAGATCTTGAATATGTTGAAATGGATCCTCGGATGCAAATCCATGAAAATGTGGGATTAGACCTATAATGTTTGGCTTTAATTCTAGATCATTTTCCCCAATAGGAATCCTAACATTAGGCTTTACTTGTGCATTAGATGGATTATAGTAGTCTTTAAGTAGAGGCCTTCGACGAGGGATCAGTAAATCAGGAAGATCAAAGCCCACCTTAGGTTGAGGTGGAGGACAAGTTTGGAGATTATGCAAATTATTTAAGGCTTTTGTTAAAAGATTAATTTGTCTATTTTGTTCAAGCATCCTAAGATTTTGGTTCAGGAGTGCCTCATGTATGTCAAAAGGCGACATGTCCTCCTGACCAGAAGAAGAAGGGATCTTGAGATTCTAATTTTGCAATTGTTCTGTAGCAATAGATGAATCAGACAGGAATTTAAGTGGTTGCTTATCTACAACCGGTCTAGGATCACCTGTCAAAGGAGTTACAAGAGGCAGATGCAAGGATCACCTCGCATTCATAAAATGAAAAGAATGTGCAAAGGCACACTCAGGCCACCAGAAAATAGCAGCAACAAAAACCCGCAAAATAGCGCGAAAAACATGGGTTTTTCTCTTCTTTCAAAGGAAAGAAGAGATTCCTAGAATATATAAAAATACTTTGGACGTAAACAAGTATAGTATCAGCATCAAAATATGTGTCCTAAACTTGTGTCTACACAGGTGCATATCCTTAAGGCTCAAAGGTCTAAGGTCTAGGATCAAGACCGCTCACTACTGGCTCCTTGGAGCTCTAGTAGTGAGACAGACTTGTTGATCTTCAACCAAAGCCCTAAGAGGTGCAAAGAGGAGAGATAGAAAATTAAGACTCGTGTGACTAGTGATCGCTCTATGTGCGCGATAGCATGCAATAGACGATTGTGATAAAACCCGCATGCATTCTGCAAACAGATTAAGTCACAATTTTTATTTTCCTCTTTTTTTACTTAATGTTTTCAAAAATGTGTTCGAAAGAATTAAAGTGACCGCTTTTTAAGTATTTTCAAAGAATATGTGGTCTTGTTATTATTTCCAGGAGAGGGATCTACGCGATTTTTTTTCGCGTGTTTTCCCGCTGATACGAGAAAAACAGTAAAATTTCCCGAGTTAGATCGTAAAGAAACTAGCAGATAAATGTACTCCTAAGAGTGTATGCCTATATCATGCTACTGCTAGTCAGAAAGGTATGTATTTTTGTATTTTTTTTATTTTTTATCTAACTAAATGCAACAATTCAAACGAACTAAAGACTAAGAAAAGAATACTTGCAATGGTATTTATAATGGAAAATAGAACAAAGAAAACCTGCCTTCTTCCTTAGATTACCTGCAAAGGTAAACCTGAAAAGAAGACAGAAAACAAAACAAAAACACAACTAATTAAAACAAAGTACTAGAAATAGTAATAATGGTGAATATAATTACAGTTACCTCCTTTGGCACCAAAATGATTATTAAACAAAAGTTATGTAGGGGAATATTTTGGTGAATTAAAATGTAACCTCCCCGGCAACGGCGCCATTAAAATGATGGTTCCTCTCCTCAACACAGTTAATTAAGTTAATTGTGCTTAATTATGTGTAGAAGAAAGTAACTTAGGTTAACTCGAATTTGTGTCGATTGAGTAGTATAGGGTCAAGTTAACCTAACATTTCAAATTTTATTTCTTTTAACTAATTGAATCTAGGTCGTTCGCTAGGAGGTATAGCTTATTTAGAATTCACCAATCAATCTAAGCTACTCATAGAAGGTATAATTAAGTTAACTTTAACAACATGAACTTTTCCTAATGATTTCAAATTAAAGAAGTATGCAAAATTCCATAATAAACCATATTTACATATTAATTTCTATATATTTCAAAGATATTAAGGCAATAGAAAGTTTTTCTAATTGAAATATGCTTTATTACAACATTAAAATAAAAAAGGAATTAAAAATAATGCAAGAATTTAAATCATTTATTCTCTTTGTATCTTTGTCTTCAGCCTCTCTCTCTTTCTTCTTCTTTTACCTTTTCTCTCTTTCTTCTATCTTTCTCTTTTTACTTATCTGTTGATCTTCTCTAAATCTTTTCCTTATCTTTCTCTTTATTCTTTCTCTTATTTTTCTTGAGCTCTTCTCTTCTTCCTCTTTTCTTTCTTTCTTCTCTACCTTGTCTCTTTAGTGCCTGTTTAGCCTTCTCTTCTACGAATTCTCCTTGTCTTCCTTTTCCCTTCTCTTCCTTTACTTTGCTCCTTCTTTCTTTTCTGAACCTTAGCATTTTTCCTTATCAACTTTCCTTAGCAACCTTCATTACCTTCTGAACCTTCTTTCTTTTCTAAATCGGACTGGGTTTTTTTCTCTTCAACTAAAAATTAGGTTTATTTATTGGCAGCTTGAACCATTCGGGGATACACAGCACCCCTCTCAAGGTAGGACCAGACCCTACTATGTCCAAGCCTAGTTCATTAAGCCACGGTTTATTTTTGATTCAAAGTTTCGAGCCTAACTGGCTCACGGCCTCCCAGGCCTCGCTCATGCCCTCCCAAGGCCCACAGGTGCACACACACACACATGCTCGTTCGGTTCATTTGCGTTGTGCACTTATCGACTGAGGAAGACATATAAGAAAACACTTTTATACCTATGGGCCATTCAGAATTTTCTGAGGTGGGAGTAAGTTACCCCGTCCCAGATTGAACTTCAAACGATGATTTCTCCTAGCTCAGAGCTCTGTTCCAAGCAAATAAAAGCTTGTTGGAAATCTCTTGAGTTGCTCTACAGGATTGAAGTGTCAATTAAACACAAAGGGGAAGTTATGCTCTTCGATTTGAAGGGTGGAGATTATGTTCTATCTACGTCTATTATGGATTCGAAAGTGAATTTCTCAACTCTAAATACACAGACTGGACTTTCACTTCCAAATGAAGTGCTAAATAGGTTAGAAAGTTAATTCCGCAACTGTTGGTGTAGATATTAAACTCTCAGGAGCTTTAGAAGTGATGCAGAAGCTCAAAGCTTGTCTGGAAGCTTCAAGACTGTTATTCAGACTCTGAAAAGTCCTAACAGACAACTAATGACCTATTTAATCGATTGAAATAACTTCTAAAGGTTGCTATAACTTCATCTAGTCAGAGTTTGCATTCAAATTTCATCTAAAATCCACTGTCATTAGTTTGGGTTTAAAAGCAACCCAAACTGATAGAAATCGAATCCTATCAAATTATCCATTAGAGCTCACTCAAATCTCTTGTAAATCATTCACAAACTTCTCAGAAACAACTTGAATTCATCAATTCATCATATTGAATCCAGAACTTAAGACTCAGACTCATGTTCGACTGCTAAGCCTTAAGTTTTGGCTTTCTGAATTTGCCCATTTCATAGGGAATTAAAACCTAAAACATCATCTCCTCAATCACAAGAATAGATTCAAACCCTTAAATAGGTGTTTCAATCAAGGCTTCTAGGGTTTCAAGCTCATCGCCTATGATTGAAAAGGTGTTTGTTCGTTAGAACAAATCAGAGGTTATTACATTGATTTGATCACAGAAATGAACTCAGGGTTCAATAATGGTGCTTCTTGACCTATTAATTGTAACTTAACCCTAACTATCAGACTTGTCCAACTCTGCCGGAGTTGGAGAAGATGAAGACTTATCACAAGCTCCAGACACTCAAACCTCAAAGAAACAATCTCAACATAATCAGTGAACCTCAATTCATTGATCTACAGGCTGAAGAACTACTTTTAACTCGTCGGAGCTCACCGAAGCTCCGGTGAGTCTAGAAATGGAGTGAAATTGTATATAGAATGTGGAATTATGCCATTAAAGATTTGAAAAGGTTCCTGAGGTCATAATGAACCTCAGGTGCAAGTTAGTTCCTTCAATTGATCATTAAAATAAATATTTAACAATGAATTCAATTTTTATAAAGTCTGAGTTGGATTATGCTCAGAACTTGTTTTCCCAGTCAATTGAGTGGAGGAAACAAGTCAACAGACGATTGCAATAATAAATATATAATTAATTGATGATTTAAATTACTCCTGAGTTGCCATTGACAGCGAGCTCAAGAGCTTATTTAAGATTGGGCATTTAGGTAATATGTGGTAATTACTTGAATTACAGTGATGATTAGGATCCTTAGGAGATGAATAGGTGATGGAGGACCCAATGAAGGTGGAAAATAACTCAACTACTGCTGCCATGGACAGCAGGAGTGGTTCGTGGAGGTGGAAGTGGTTTAGGCAATTTAGTGATCAAATTAGTAATTAAAAATGTTAGAAATGTTCATGGAAGATTCAACAAGATGGTCAGTGACTTAAAAAGATGAAATTATCACTCCTGACAAGCTCAAGGAGCTCACCGGAGTTGAGGAAGATGAAGGCTAAATCTAAGATTTCAGCTACCTAAGCTACCTAACTAACTAACTAAACTATTCTACCTGCCTAGTCTACTCTTACCTAGACGAAGGGGATAGAGGATCTTCATCGACTTGTCATAACGGTGGAGAAAATCAGTGGGTTGTTGAAAGATCTCTGGTGGCGGTTGTGAGGTGCAGCAGAGGAGAGCTCCTAGTCAGCCCATGTCAGAAGATGCGGCTGACTTCGGCAGAGATCCAAAGCTATTGTAGATGGATGGAGGAAGTCGGATGAGGCGGAGGAAGTTCGTCGGAGTTTTGGAGAGAATAACCTATTGGGTCAACTCAGTGAAGAAGAGGGAAGGGAGCCAACTTGGTTGAAATCGAGGGTGTCAAGGGTTACTTATAGTTGACAGCGACTGAGAAGGAGGTGATATCTGGACGGATCTGTGGCTAGGAGGGGAATAACCACCGGCGTCTTCTCTGATGCTGGTGAAGTTATCTCCAACCCTAAAATAGGATTTAGGCATCATCCAAACTTGTGGATGAAAAGGGGATGGTGAGTGGTAATGTTCTCTCTCAACATAGTTAATTAAGTTAATTTTGCTTAATTAAGTGTAGAGCAAAGTAACTTAGGTTAACTCGAATTTATGTCAGTTAAGTAGTATAGGGTCAAGTTAACCGAACATTTTAGATTTCTTTTTTTACTTTTAACTAGTTGAGTCCAGGTCATTCGCTGGGAGGTATGTAGTACTTGAAATTCACCAACCTATTTAAAACAATTCATAAAAGGTTTAATTAAGTTAATTTTAAAAACATGAATTTTGCCAAATGATTTAAATTTAAGAAATATGCAAAATTCCATGATAGAACATATTTACTCAAATGATCTACTTTATTAGCAAGTAAACATGTTAATTTTCAATTTATTTCGAAAGAAGTAAGGGAACAAAGAGCTTTTCTAATTACAACATGCCTTATTACAACATTTAAAAAGAAAAAAGAAATTTAAAATATAGCAAGAAAAATGATTTCTTTACTCTTTATTCTTCAGCCCCTCTCTCTCTCTTTTCTTCTTCTTTTACCTCTCTTTCTTTCTTTCTCTCTTTCTTTTACTTATCTTTTATCTTTTCTTTTTTTCTCATTTATTTCTCTTTTACTCTCTTGAGCTCTTCTCTTTTTCCTCTCTTCTTTTTTGTTCTACCTTTCTTCTTTAATCTTCTTTCTTAAGCTTCCTGCTCAGCCTTCTCTTTTTGCCTTTGAAAGTTCTCCTTTTTCTTCCTTTCTTCTCTGCCTCTTTAACTCTTTCTTCTTTCTTAACCTTCTTTCCTTAATGTTTTTCCTTTAACACTTAGCCTTCAGCTCCTTCTGAACCTTTCTTCCTTTGAACCTTGGTACTTCAGGTGAATCGAACTAGGCTTTTCTCTTCAACCAAAAATTTATTTTTCATTTGTGGCTCAGACTTTTCGGGGATACACAGCACCCTTTACAGGGTGGGACCAGACCCTACTAGGTCCTCGCCTGGTTCATTATAGATCAGTTTATTTTCGGTTCAAGTTTCTCGAGCCAAATCGGCTCAACGCTTCCCAGGCCTCGCCCTCCCAGGGCCACACACTAGCACGCCCACACAAGCGCACCCTCATAGGTACACACGCCTGCACACATACACATGTGCATGCTCAATCATTCAGTAACCGTGCGCAGAGTGCTGATGTAACGACCCGGTTCCCGAGTCCCTACGAGACACGAGAACCAGACCGACTCAACTAATCCCAAGACCTAGTCGTCCAACGAGGAAGTAACCAAAAGAGCAGTAAAATAAACCACATTTAGCATGAATATAACTAACAGTAAGAAAGTACAGCAGTAAGGAAAGAAACTACCACAGTATATACCACCACAACAGTAGAACAACATTCAAAATATAATTTGAACTGCAGGTAAAGAAAGTACAGCGGAACAAAACTACTCACTACCACATAACAAAAAGAGGTACGAGAGACAGTGGTAACACTACTGCACCCTACTCGACCCAACGTCCTCTGCAGCCGCTGACCCTGGCTGCTCAACACCTGGTCCTGAAAAAGGTAACGAGTGTAACACGTCAGCAAAATGCTGAGTAGAGTGGCAACTAAACTAAAGACAACAGTAGAGTGTACAGTAGCTGTTATGTTCGATTACTTTCTTTTTTCACATCTTTCAATTGTCTCACTATTTCATTTATTCCTTAGATCTTTTTCTTGATCTCGAATGTTCCTCGTGGGAACGATCTTGATTGCAGTCTTTTCCAAAAAGTAGAAGTAGCATGTGGTGCTCTAGTGGTCGGGAGAGTCCCCCGTGGTGATCCTACCCTCAGTCAACCACCCCAAGGTCACTGACATACGTAACGGTGACTACGGCACGCGCGATAAACGCATAGGTAGCTAACCCGTACTGGCATGCGGTCAGTCGTTTCCGTTAACTGGTGCGCCCAAAGCACAACACGGAACTAGTCCAGGGCAGAGCCCTCTCAGTAACAGGGGTCCAACCCTTCCACAGTAACCAAACCGGGGCCTTGCCCCTCCACAGTCCGCGCACCCTCGCCTGACTACCCTGGTTTGCCCCAGTGGGCCTAACAAGTCGGTATGGGAGGCTAGCAGAACCCCGGGGCCCGTGGGGTAGCTAGTACCTCCCTACACTAGTAGCTCTCCTTGGTACTACGTACGCGAGGGCCAGCAAGTCGATACAGAGTGGCCAGTCCTAACCCCGGGTCCCTGGGGCGGTTGGCTCCGCTCTGCACTAAACAGGTACAGGTACTTCCCTTGGTACTACGTACCCAAGAGACAGTACACAACTACATCTCAGTTCCATTCCTTTCTCTTTCCAGGAGTTCCACTCCTAATTCCCCCGTAGGGTTCCATCCTTTTTACTCAAACATCCAGGTTTCACTTTCCAGTTTCACATTCTTACAATCCATGTTCTCAACCACGTTATTTATTCACAACAGGCAGCTTTATATCTCTTTCCATTTTCCAAGACTGCAGTATTATACATTCCACTAGTTTTCCCATCCTAGGATTCATGCCATATCCTAGGATCTATCATACAATCTAGTTTTCCAGCCCTAGGATTCATGCAATGTCCTAGGTTCTATTTATGGTTCCATAATTTAACAGATTTTATTAATAACTTAAAGCCACTCTGCCAGGTACAACGGGAGTAATGGGGGCATGATCGGGAATCCCGCGTGCCTTTGCGACCCCCGAGACTGCAAAAGAACGGGGTCCTATCACAAGGATCAAACACAAGGAGTGTCTCAAAACAGTGTATAGCTACTGTAGATGGGTAGAGGAATTAATTCCGAAAAGAACGCAACTCGAATCGCGGAAAACGGAACCCGAACGGGCCCTAAACGGGTCGAAAACGACGAAACTGTGCAAAATCAGACGTCTGGAACTTCTTCCAGATGTCTTAAAAAGTGGATCAGAGAATTACCTTGTTCAGCGTGGTTTCCCAGACGTCCAGAAGTCTGTGAGGACGTCTGGCCTAGCTCCCAGACGTCCGATGGTTACCCCGGACGTCTGGAGGTCACTCCCACAGTCTGGTACTACAGCCAGACGGCTGATTCGCGTTGGATGGTGAATCACCGAGCCTGCGCACACCCATCTCTCTCCCTCAGTACGGTCAGTCGACAGGAAGGAAGAGGAAGACGGAAAACTCACCTTTCAGACGTCTGATACTGGAAATTTTTCCAGAACCAGGGCACGACTCGCCCTCCACTCGCGACGCCGCCCACGTCGCACCTTGTGCACCTGCTGCTCGAGCCGCAGCAGGCCTCCCGCGTCGTTCCACGCTCGCTGCGCTCCCCGCCGGCCGGCCCTGGCAGCCCCGATGAGCTCGACCTCATGGCTGAGCGCCGCTCTCGCACGCAGTACCCCCTCCGCGCTCAGTGCGGCCGTTGCCGCCGCAGCAACCCCACGCCTGCTCTTACGCTCGCTCACTGGAAGAAGAAGACGAAAGGGGTGGAGGCGACAGAAGCGAGGGGAGGCGTGGTCTTTTTAAGGCCGCGCGAGTAGGAGAGAGAGGGAGCACGGCAGCGGCGTCTGCAGCCGCAGAGAGAAGAATAAGCGAATATGTGGTCTGCGCGCTCAGGCGCGCAGACGACCTGCGCGTGTCGAAAATAACTGATTTCCAGACGTCTGGAAACGATCCCAGACGTCTGGTTAGACGTCTGGATGTGATCCCAGACGTCTGGTCCGATGTCTAGGCCACCTCCCAGACGTCTTAAAAGACGTCTGGGGCACGCGTTCGTAACAGCTGACGACTAGGAAGCCCACTTAACAAAAACATTTTATACCAAGGCTCTTGCTCAAGGTTTCTCGATGTGGGACTATGTTTCCCTATTCCAGAGCCAACTTTGAATGGTGATAACTCCTAGCTCAGAGCTCCAATTCAGGCAAACAAAAGCTTGTTGGAAAGCTCTTGAGTTGTTCTACAAGATTACAGTGTCAATTTAATGTTGAGAAGATTTCCTCATCGTTTTGAAGAGTGAAGTTATGGGTTTTCTACGGGCATTTCTGCCTAGAAATGATTTAATGCTTACCGAGTCCATACTCTGGACTTTCCACTCTCAGTAAGGGTCTAAATAGGTTCTACAGAGTACTCCGTGGCTTCAGGTATTGGTTTCAAGCTCTTAGAAGCATCAGGAAATGCAAAGAAGGTCGAAGCTTCTCTGAAAGCTTCAGAGAGTGAAAACAAACATGAAAAGGGCCTAACAGACAACTAAAATCATGTGTAATTGATCAAAATAGATTCTAGAGGTTGTTTTCAACTTGTCTGGGCAGAAATCGTAATAAAATTTCAACAAACATCCACTACCAACAGTTTAGGTTGAAAAACAACCCAAACTGGCAGTGATTGAATTCCAATCAAATTACTCCATAGAGCTCATCCAATTAACTTAAGAATCATTCAAATAAATCTCAAAGACAATTCAAACTCATCTAATCATCAAATTAAGCTCAGAATCAAGGTATCAAGCTCAGGTTTTACTATAAGGCCTCAAAATTTGACTTTCTGTTCTAAGCCTTTTCTCAAGAAATTAAAGCCTAGAATAGCATCCTTTCATCCTCAGGAACTTGCTCAGACCCTTAGACAGATGTTTGGACTCAGGAATCTATGGTTTCAGGCTCATCGCCTGAACTATAAATGGAGTTTGTTCGTCAGAGCAGTTAGGGTGTTTTTACAAAGATTTGAGGGTAGGAATGACTTCAGTGCATTACATTGAAGCTTCTAGATTCATTAAATGTGACTTTAAGCTTTCTGACAGACTTCTCCAACCCGCTGAAGTTGGAGAAGATGAATCAGTAATCCTACCTCTAGTTGTTAAATTTTCAAATAATTGACCTCAAACTATTTAGTGATTCATATTACATCATTCTGGAGCTTCTTATTAAGTCCTATAGGCTGAAGAACATAGTTGACTTGTTGGAGCTCATCGGAGCAACGGTGAGTCCAGAAATAGATGAAAATTGTGCACAGAAAGAGAGTGTGCCATTTTTGACTTAAAAAGATTCCTGAGGTCACAAGGAACCTTAGGCTCGCATTAAATTCTCCATTTGCACATTAGAATTAAGATTTAACAGTAAATTCAATTTGAATAAAATTTGAGTTGGTTGAAGCACAAGACTTGATCTCCCACTCAATTGAGTGGTCAAGACAAGTCAAAGAGTGATTGCAAAAATAAATGTATAGTTAATTTAAGGTTTTAACTGCTCCTGAGCCCTCAATTGACAGTGAGCTCACGAGCTTAAATAGAATTAGGCATTTAAATTATATGTGGTATTTAATCAAATTAAAGTGATAATTAGGATCCTTTAGTGATGAATAAGTGGAGGATCCAATGGAGGTTGAATTAGGTCAACTACTGCTGCCATGGACAGCAGAAGTAGTTGATGAAGGTAGAAGTGGATTAGGCGAATTGATGATCAAATTAGGAATTAATTGTGATAGAAATGATTGTGGATGATAGAGGAAGATGATAAGTGGTTTCAAAAGACAAAATTAAGGCTTTGGCAAGCTCAAGGAGCTCACCGGAGTCGAGGAAGATGAACTTTAAAAATTTGACACTACAGCTAACTACCTACCTAACTAACTACCTAAACTATTCTACTCGTACTCCTACTCCTATCCTAATGTTACCTAAATGAAAGGGCCAGAGGAACTGTGTCGACAGCTTATGACAGAGGAGTGAAATCAGAGGGTAATTGGAAGATCTCCGGTGGCAGTTGTGAGGTGAAGCAGAGGAGCTCCTTGGTTACCGCCTGTGTCCAGAGATGTGGCTGACCTCGGTGAAGTTCCAGAGCTGATTAATTTGAATGGAGGAAGTCAGGAGATGTGGTGGAAAGTGTCGGAGTTGTGGAGGGAATAGCCTATCGGGTTGGCTGCAATGAAGGAGAGGGAAGGGAGCCAACTTAGAGAAAATTAGGGGGGTTAGGGGGTATTTATAGTCGATAGCTACGAAGGAGGAGGAATCTAGATGTGATTGAGGTTAGGAGTAGGTTAACCATCAGCATCTTCTCTGAGGACGGTGAAGTTATCTCCAACCCTCAATTAGGATAAAAGTGTCATCCAGACCGATGGATGAAGATGGGATGGTGAGCGCAAGCTCCAGGAGCTTGGAGGAGAGATGACGTCGGATGGGCGGTGATCGTGCGATGGCTGCACCCTCGGTCGTCAGCCATTCAATCGGTTGAAGAGAAGAAGAAGAAGTCAGGGACCTATTCACAGTGAATCCTAAGGACTTGTATGAAAAATAAGGACCCAATTGGAATGAAATGTAAGGACCAAAATGTAAACTCAAGTTTTCAAGGCTTATTTTAATTTAGATCCTTTTCAACTTTTTATATATGATTATAAATAAGGTAATTATTATATTTAGACCTTGAATTTACATTTTTGACCTTTTTAGATTAATTTATTTAATTAAGTAATGTTACTTAAGTTATTACGTACTTATGTATATATTATGATTAAGTTAGTTAACTCATTAATTAGATGAATGATTAGTAATATTTCAAGTCCAATTATTAATTAGCTTATTAATAATATTAATTGGATGATAAAATCACATTTTCAACTTATTTTAAGGTCCTTTACTATATATCCCTTATTTAGTAATTAACCCATATATTCACATATTCATAGCTAATTAACTAGGAAGACTAGTTAATTACAGGTAATTGGAGATCATGATGAGCTTCTCATCAGTGAGCGCAAGCTCTAAGAGCTTGGAGAAGAAGGGATGACGTCGGATTGGCGGTGATCAGGTGGTGGACACACCTTTAGTCATCAGCCATCCAGACAGGTGAGGAAGAAAAGAAGAAGTCTAAGGACTTATTTGTAGTGAAACCTAAGGACCTAAGTGGAAAATAAGGACTCGATTGAAATAAAATGTAAGGAATAAAATGTAAACTTAGTTTTTCAAGGTCCATTTTAATTTAAATCTTTTTCAACTTTTTATATATAATTATAAATAAGACAATTATTATATTTAGACCTTGAATTTACATTTTTGACCTTTTTAGATTAATTTATTTAATGTTACTTAAGTTATTACATACTTAGGTATATATTATGCTTAAGTTAGTTAACACATTAATTAAATAAATTATTGATAATATTTCAAGTCCAATTATTAATTCGATTATCAATAATATTAATTGGATGATAATATAGCATTTTTAACTTATTTAAGGCTTTTACTATTTATCCCTTATTTAATAATTAACCCATATATTCACATATTTCTAGCTAATTAACAAGGAAGACTAGTTAATTAGGGGTAATTAGAAATCATTAGCTTCTCATCACTACCCAACCCGTGCAAGACTCAAAAAGGACTCTAAGAGTTAAGCATCTTGTGAATGAGTAATAGATTCACTAGGTGGTCATTAAAATAGACTTCAGGTTTCTATGACCCTAGGTGGCCTTAAGAATTTTTGCCTAAAGGTTTATCTTTTTGATCGGCAGATTTCTCCCTAGTTTTATTTTTTTACAGGGTCAACATATGGGCATACCCAGTGTATATCTCCCTGGCTTATTCTACTTCTCTCCTTCTTCATAAGTGTTTAGGAATTATACATTGTTTCACCAGTTCAATTCTAGACAACCAATCGATGACCTGTTACCACCGACCACTTGCCAGCCATACACGTGTAGTGAAGTGTGGCTTATTTTTTTATTTTTTCTCCTTTTTTCTATCCTTTTTTTTTAAAGTAGGTGGCTTTCCTGATCTAAGATTTACCTAATGGCAGCAGGAAGAGAATGGTCGTGCGACTGAGCTCTGGACAACCGATTGATGAGCTATTACCACCGACCACTCGCCAGCCATACCACTGTAGATGGTTCATTAGCTACCCAATTTCTGTAAAAACTGTAGAAAAGTGAGTCAATGCAAATAGTGTATAGATGCTTAGACTAAAAGTCTCCTCAGATCAGAGGGTGGGTTGATAAGTCCTGTACTTTTCACCCTAATTTGTTGACCCAACATAAGATAAATTACTTTGCGAGGACTCGAGACCAAGTCCACATTCGAATGGACACTCGACTGATTAGGCTTGAAGACCTAAAGAGTCTTCGAGTTCAAGTCCTAAAGTATCATTTCCTAAAGTTCACAACTCCTAATGCCTAAGTTCTCTTCTCCTAATTCTATCTTTTTTTTTAAATTATGGAAAATTACTGTTATGGACTGACAACATGCTCAAATGACAAAGTATCCACTCCCCTATGCCCAGCTAATGCAATGTCCCCATTGTAAAATAAATGCATACAAGAGGATAGAATAGGAAGAATATCATCTGAATTCTGTGAAACTCCGGTCAGCTCCAAAGCAGCCTATACACTTGCTGAGTTTAGTGCCTTCACTAGGCGTAGTCCTCAAACAAAAATTTTAAATATTGAGGCTACAAGAACAAAGTTTTCAAGCCTTAGATATGAGTCTCGAAGACTGAAAGTGGGCTTTCCAAAGAGAGGATCAATGAAAGTGGTAAGCAGGCGATGCAGGGAGAGCCCAAATGATCTCCAATAGGAGTTTTGTTGACTTACTATAGAGGAAGTTTGAGTAGGTTTAGGATTTGTGCAATGGTTAGGCAAAAAAGGACGATGTGGTTTTTGTGATGTGTTGGGGGTTTGTAACATTTGTGGGTACTCTAGAATACCAAGCATCTCAAGAGTTTCTCCCCAAAGTTCAATTTCATCCTCACAATCTAGGTGCTTAATCCAACCATCCTGATCTTCGTGATTTCCACCAATTATTTGAACCTCAAACTCTAGGAATTCAGGACAAGGATGTTGTTGGGTTTTTACTTGATTAGGTGAATCTTCCAACAAGTTCCTAATTTCATGAATATTTCCCTCATCCTGGTTTGTTGGTTGCATGTTAGTAATCTCCTCAATTATCCCTACAACCTTGTGATTTTCTTCCTGAGTTTGGGTTGGGTTAGCCAATTAAGGGGTTGTCCAATGTGTGTATGGCCATTACCTCCTTTATTCTGCCAAGCTCCTCCATCAAACCACACTTAATTTTATCCTTCTTTGAAACCTCAAAACTATTAAATCGATTTATTTTATTCCATGAGGTAATTTCTATATTTCTCGATTCACAATCAATCCTTGCCTTGGGGGTGTGATGTAGACACATCTATTTAGGTTAAAATGCCTATTCATGCATGTTCCTATGCTTAGATTTGCATTTCATGTTATAAATATTACATAGCATGCATCATTCTTCATTTAGTGTAGTTGTATATAATTTTGGTTAATTATGACCTTTTTGTGGTCAGGAGAGAAGGATATTTATTTTGGAGCCTCAGATATGATCAAGACGACGATCGGAGTCCAATGCCTCTGAAATTGCCCTAATTAGAGTCCAGTAGCATGATATGCAATCCAAGGAAGATCAACGATTGATGGACTAGGTGATGCAATCCAGAGCATCAAACGACAAATCCGACTGCACGGACGGATTTGAGTTGACGATCGCAACCCAACGATGCAAAAATCGACTCAATCCAACCGCTGTAGCATCCCCTACAAAGGAAAGGAGATGGACGGCCCAGATTGCACCACGTGGCACAACCCAGGCCGCCCATGCGCATGGACACACCACTGCACGTGCACAATAGCGCGGGCATGCGAAGGCACACACACGCAAATGCAGCAGTGCGCGCAGCAGCATAACACGCGCGTGTATCGTGCGTGCACGTGGGATAAGGGTGCATATAGCACATGGTAGGATAGCGGCAACGTGGGTGCGTGGGCTGTCTTAAGTGACGTTTGCAGCAGATCTTCAGTAACATTTATGACCATCACTAAAAGTCCTGTATACGAATTTTATTCATTCCTCAACTATAAAAGGACCCCTACCCCTCCCATTTTTCTTCATCTCTTCCTTTCTTCCTCTCACCACCTCTAAGGCTCTAGAGAAAGCTTGTCCTAAGCCTGGGACGCTCCTCTAGAGTAGAAAACTAAATAGTTTTCCCACCTCTCTTCCCTATTCATGGAGTATCCCGTGGTCGTTCTCTCACCGCCCTTCGAGAAGAAGATCCCTGCTGCGATGCCGTTCTACCCCATCCTCTGTCCTCTGGCTCCGTCCTCCTTCGTCTGGCTCCTCACTACCTTCCTCCAGGCAAGATCAGAGCGAGTTGTCCTCCGAGCAACCGTTGAGGGGGATTTCTCTCACCTCTTTCTATCTTTTTACGCTTTTGTAGTGTAGTTTTCCTACTTTCATAGTGTAACAAACAGTTCTTGATAAATAGATGATTATTTCTCTCTCTCTCTCCCTCTCCCTCTCTCTCTTATTTTTGCAAGTAGATAAAGTTTTCATTGATTGAATCACTTACTTGCTAAAAATACCAAAAAATTAGAAAAGGTAAAAATGAAATAAATAAATAAAAAGAGAAACATAGATTTTTATAAAATCAAACATTCTCCTCCCCGTGTTCGACTTGGGACTCCCTTCGAGTTTTGGCATAAATTTTATTTCACCATGAGTTTTACACCTACGACGACATTTTACTTGTAACCCTGATTTCAAACTCGGAAAACATGTGTGATCATTTTGGCACCGTTGCCAAGGAGGCAACGCTCTTTGGTTTTTCTCGTAATTTTTTTTTGCCTTACCTAACTTTTATCTCAATTTTTCTCTGATCTTACTATGATTGTAGGCACTCTTTTGAGGTGGGCCAAAGCGGTTAGATCGGAGAAAAGTGCAGATGAAGGTTCTGTAGGTTTTCCCCCTACTTCCCTACCCGCTATTTCATTTCACCACACTAAAAGCTCAAACCCAAATCAACTTAGGGGATTTTTATAAACCCTAGGATAGATTTGGTTGTTTGTTTGCCACCCCCACTCATCTCACCACTACATATATAACAGAAAAAAAACTCTTTTCTTATGGGATTTTCTGAAAGCTACACACTTAACACCCACAACTTCTCACCCTAAGGCACACAATCACATCGATTCTACCAATTAACCGAGATCTGACCTGTGGACCTGATATACCTAATTCAACACACAAATAAGTGAGTAGAAATCTTAATAGGTCAAACATTTATGTGTGACTTAACTAAGTGGTGCAATAGGATAATTGATTGAACTATTTGGGTTGCACCACTCAAAATAAAAGCAATTCATCAAGTAGCTTGCCACTTAGGGTTGATCTTAGGTCTAAACCAAGCACTCCAGTTTTTTTCTCTAATTTCTGAAGTAATATATCATCACCAGTGCTTGCAAAACTTGGAGTGTTCTCCTAAACTATATTGAATATAACTAAGATTAAACCATAAAAGCTACTAAACAAGGTTAAACCTAAAAGACATGTTGAACGCTACGAGTTGCTATGCTAACGTGTTTGGTTTTGAAAACCTGTCGTCGTAGTATGAAAGTGAAGAACTCGTGCTCAACAAATAAAATTTATATCGGAATAGAAATCTCAGGTCGAACTCAAGGAGGCGGACGTTTGATTTGAAAACACACATTTGTTTTATTTGTCATGAAGAAAATTAATTGATTAGAACTATCTAACTATTTACAATAAATAGAAGAGAGGGAGAGAATATTACAAACAAATGCAAAAAGAGATGTATAATGAACATGGAATTCATCATAAAATGATTATTTGTTATACGAAACATTATGACTAGAATGCAGGAAAATGATTACACTAGAAAGCAGTAAATCTACTCTAGAAAGTAGCAAATCTATTCTAGAAAGCAGTAAAAGGAATGAGGGGAGATATTTTGATGTAAACACATTTATTAAGGGTAAAATGCCTATTCAGGCATGTTCCTAGGCTTAGATTTGTATTTCATGTTATAAATATTGCATAGCCAAAATGGTTGTGTCATGTTTCATGTGTTAGAAATCGAGGTTACAAGTAACCTGTCGTTGTAGTTGTAAAACACGTCGATCAAATAAAATTTATACCGAAACTCCAAGGGAGTCCCGGGTTGAACACAAGGAGGCGACGTCTACTTTACGTGAAAACTGTGCTTCATTTCATTTCTTTTTGGTATTTTAGGGTTTTGATATTTTTTTGTATTTTTGAAATAAAAGAAAACAAGCAAATGTATCACAAGATAGAATTGTGGAACAAATATGATATATATTACTTCCAGTGTCAATTATAAGAAATTATGAAAGCATAAAAAGAGAGGGAGGCGAGAGGAAATCTCTCGAATCGACTGTTCGATGAGATGATGGCGCCTGGCGAAAGCTCAGACGAAGGTGAGGAGCGGGACGACAGAGGTAAGATGCTGGAGGACGTCGTGTTGAGGAAAGCTTCGGCGTGGCTTCGGAATGGAGGTGATCTGCTACCGGAATGGAGGTGGGAGGATAGCTCCAAGGTGACCTATGAAGGGAGATGGGAAGTTGGAGGAGTATTTGGTGGGGTAGAGGTTCGCTATACTAATAGGCACATTGGGAGCTTGAGGAAAAGCTCTAATGGAGTGTTGGCAGGCTTGCTAGAGCTTGGGAGAGGTGGGAGTAGAGTAGGTAGAGATGGCCTGGAAGGGAGAGGGTGTAGGTGCATTTATAGTGGTGGAGAAGAGGCAAAAATCGGTATGGGACCATTAGTGACATCCAGGCCATCGCTGGAAACGTCGCTATAGGTTGCTCATGGTCGTTGGCGCCCACAGCTGGCTTTGCTGGCATGCAATGAATTACCGATGGCTGTAAGCATCACTGTAAGTCCAGCTTATGTGTCGTTGTAGTCCACCTCACGCTGCGCTGGCACAGCTCTTGCCTTGCCTCGCGCATCCGCGCGCCCACGCGGTGGTGGTGCTCGCATGCACGCCCATGTGTACACCTGCACTACTGCGTGCGTGCGGTGCTGCATGCGTGCGCTGGCATCTTGGGCTGTGCCACGTGGTGTAGTCTGGGTCGTCCATCTTCTTCTTGTTGGAGAGGTTGCTACAGAGGTCGGATTGAGTCAATTTTTGCGCCGTTAGGCTACGATCGTCGACTTGAATCCATCCGCGTGGTTGGATTCATCATTTGAAGCTCTGAATTATGTCTCCTAGTCCCTTGGCCATTGATCTTCCTCGGACTGCATATGGTGCTACAGAACTCCTATCGAGGTGATTTCAGAGGCATTGGACTCCGATCGCCGTCTTGATCAGATCTGTTTGGTCGAATTGTCAATCTGAGGCTCTAAAATAAATATCCTTCTCTCCTAACCACAAAAAGGATGCAATTAACCTAAATTATATACAACTACTCTAAATGCAGAATGATGCATGCTATACAATATTTATAATGTGAAATGCAAATCTAAGCCTAGGAACAAGCATGAATAGGCATTTTACCCTTAATAAATGTGTTTACATCATGCCCCCCATGCCTATCTTTTGCTAGTTCCTAGAAAAATTAAACTATATGCTATGTATAAAGGAAGAATTAGGATTAGATCGCTTAATCCTAAGTCATTTATTAACAATAGAAAATTTCAACTAAGGTCCTAAACTACAAAAACTCAAGAGTACCCAGGTGTCTGCCAGAATGCAGACCGCCCAAGTTCTTGCCTTATTTGAGAAGGGAAGATATATATTTTTTTTATTTTTCTTCTTTTCTAATTTTTTTTGTACTTTTGAAGTTTGAGACTTTCGAGATAACTTTTTACGGCTACCCGACCCGCCCAACACTTGAAAAAAACTCTAAGTACTAAGCATCTTTGTGAAAAATTGATAGACTCACAAAATGGCTGTTAAGACAAACTTCGGGTTTCTATGACCCTAGGTGACCTTGCCTAAAGGTTTATCTTTACGATCGCTGGCTTTCTCCCTACTTTCTTTTATATGGGGTCAACACAAGGGTGAACCCAGTGTATATCTCCCCGGTTTATTCTACTTCGTTGCTTCTTTCCTAAATGTTTTGGGAATTATTGTGCAATTTTTTTGTGAGCTGGGTTTTGGACAACCGGCCGATGAGCTATTACCACTGACAACTTGCCAGCCATACTCGTGCGGTGAAGTGTGGTTTTATTTTATTTTATTTTATTTTATTTTATTTTTTCTCCTTTTTTTTTTGAGTGTTTCTTTTTTTTTTTTTTAAGAGGTGGCTTCCCTGATCTAAGATTTACCTAAAGGTAGTACAACGAAAATGGTCTTGTGGCTGGGCTTTGGACAACCGGCCGATGAGCTGTTACCACCAACAACTTGCCAGCCATACCACCCAAGTTGGTCCATTAGCTACCCAATTTCCGTAAAAATCGTTGAAAAGTGAGTCAGTGCAAAATAATGTGTGTAGATGCTTAGCCTTAAAGTCCCCCCAAATTAGAGGGTGGGTTGATAAAATGCATACTTATCATCCCAAATCATTTACCAAATTGAAATAAATTTTAATTGGCGAGGATTCGAGACTACATCCACATTCAAGTGGACACCTAATCTAATTAAGCCCAAAGACCTGAAGAGTCTAAGTGTTTAGGTCCTCTCATATCATTTCCTAAAGTTAATAACTTCCAAATGCCTAAGTTCTCTTTTCCTAATTTCTTTTCTTTTTAATTTTAATTTTTTTTTAATTTTATAAGAAACTAAAAGAAATTCTATGGAGTTGACATAATGATTTTAGGAGTTGATTATCCACCCCCCCATGCCTAAATGATGCAATGTCCTCATTGTAAAAATAAAGACATGAAAAGGGCAAAGTAAATAGAACATCACCTGAGTGTCCTGAAAATTCGGTCAGCTTTGTAGAGAGAAGAGTATATACACACATACTAAGTTTAATGCCTTCAGCCAGGTATAACATACATACAAAGAAGAAATTGAGAATTTACAAGTGTGGGTCAGAATCAAAATCAAAAGGTTGATCCTGAAACCCATCTACAGAAGATGTCCACATACGTGGATGAGATTATGGTGCTGACCCATGCCCTATGGTCGAGTGGTTCTCAGGTTCTGGATGAAAATCACCCAAAATCGAAGGTTGTGTTTGCGGGGCTGGGCCTACAGTTTAGTGGTGTGTAACCCAAGACCAAAGTGTCGGACAATGGGTAAAGATGGTTTAATAGGTGCGGTTGTCCACTTAACATCTAGCTCAAAAAAATAATCAGTTATTTTGAACTTGGGTTGCATGAGAAAGATATCGTAAGGGTCCTGGTAGAAAGTAGGTGGTTTTAGGTCAATAGATACCCTTAGATCCAAAATCAAACTTCCCTCAGAATTAGCCTCCCAAATCTTTATTTCAACAATTCTATTCTCCAACATCAAGGGCTCAGGCTTCGAGACCTCTAGTGTATTCTTCACCCCATATGATTCTCCCAAGTCTAGAAATCGTGGCTAAATCAAGATTGACTTGGGCACAATGATCTCAGAAGTCAACTCTTCGAGGTGCAGATGAGGACTGGGGTCACTGATTGAATCATCAAGATTCAAATCCTCCAAGTTAACCCCAACTGAATCCAAATCTTCAATAATTGGGCTATCAACTGGTTTGTCAGATTCCTCAAGCCCATTTGTCTCACTAAAATCCTCTTCCTTAAGTTCAAGTGAGACTTCACGAAAAGATTCTTCACCCTCAAAGTCAAAGAATCGATGAACCTCATTTATATATGTCTCAAAATCATAAATCATTTCTTGATCCAAGGAGACATAATTTTCTTCGTTTCCTGACTTGGGGATCTCGGGTGAATTAATCGGTTCATCCTTAAGTGGTTGCTCTAGCCCAACCTAGTCATCCCCGGTCTTAGAAAATGTATCCCCCCCGATAGGTGCCTGAGCGGGTTCAGACATTGGCTCTCCTAAAGAGGGTTCATCTTGAGAATCATCCTAAGATTTGACTAGTGCAACCACAAATTTCATCCTCAACCTCGACAATTTTCCAAGATGGAACTCACCCAAGTCCCTATCCCTAACACTTTGGAGCAAATCCAATAGAGAACTATTAAGTTCATCAATCATTTTGATCATAGACTCCAATGCTTCAGTGCATGGTGTTGGCTAAGCTTCTAAAGATTGTATAGTGTTCCTCAAATTAGCCAACACCCTATCCTGGATCTGGTTGACCTGAACCGACTGGTTCGATTCAGGTTTGGGTGGGTTTGGGTTGAATCTAGGGGAGTCAAGGTGTCGAGGTTCTCGGGTCCCTCCTTGATAGTAGGTCATTTCAGGTTGTTTAAAGGTTGGTGGCGACCTAAATTCATCATAATTTTGGGGAGGGTAACTGTTTTAATTAGCATATCCTTCACGATTGTAGATCTGGTTAGGTTGATCATCAAAGGATGGAGATCTATAATTATTGTAGCTCTGGGAATGATAGTAGCCATACTCTTGTTGTCCAGGGTTAAGCCTTGGACACTGAGGTCCGGATTCATATCTCCAATCAAAGTCATCCCGGCTAGTTGATGGATAATTATAAGTTAAGTTGGGATAGTAATCATCTTGGGGGTAAGTGGTGGTAGGAGGATAGGATGTGAAATTTGTGTAGGATGTGGAAGCGTACATGGTGAAGTAAGGAGGGAAATCAAAAGAGAAAGGAGCCCTGCAATACAAAAATACAAGCCTATCCTTAGGTTTGGTAGTCTAAAGGTCTACAGAATCTCAGAATCCGTCCTAAGATTATAGATGATTTACTCTACTTATGTTTGGGTAATCTAACCAGTTAGAAGGAGGGACTGGGGAGAAGGTTCTTCCTTTGGCTTGCACCTCCGATTCCTAGTGTACCCCCCAGCCGCGATCATTTGACGCTACTCCCCTAACTAGACATCAGATTGACTAGTATAAGCAGGTTAATCGTGAACAATCTCAATCTAGATCCTGATGAGCGAACCAGTCCTTAGGGCGAACGTCTAATCAATTTTAGTTAGGCTTGGGACAATGGTGCTTCAGGAATGTGATGGGCCCTTTAGATGGGTTGTGCCCTTAATGATCAGTTAAAATGTGTGTGCCTGCACAACCAGGGTTTGCAAACAAGGTTATTTGATGATGTGTCTTTTAGAGTTCAACCTTGTTTAGTAGCTTTTAGGGTTTAATCTTAGTTATATTCAATCAAGTTTAGGAAAACACTCCAGGTTTTGCAAGCACTGTTGATGATATATTTCTTTAGAAATCAAAGAAAAAAATGTGGAGTGCTTGGTTTAGCCCTAAGAATCAACCCTAAGTGGCAAGCTACTTGATGAATTGCTTTTATCTTAAGTGGTGCGGCCCAAACAGTTCAATCAATTGGCCTATTGCACCACTTAGTTAAGGCACAAAGAAATTTTTGACCGATTTAGATTTCTACTCACTTATTTGTATGTTGAATTAAGTGTACCCGGTCCACAGGTCAGATCCTGGTTAAGTGGTAGAATTGATGTGATTGTGCGCCTTAGGGTGAGAAGTTGTGGGTGTAAACTGTGTAGCTTATAGAAAATCCCACATTTAGATAACACCTTTTTTTATTTTTTATTTTTATTTATGTGGATGGCGAGGTGAGTGGAGGTGGCAAACAAACAACCAAATCTATCCTAGGGTTCATAAAAAGCACCTAAGTTGATTTGGGTTTGAGTTATTCGGTTATGGAATGAAAACTAAGGTGGGGGTGTTGTGGGAGACACTTACAAAACACTCTACCCACACTTTACTCTAGTCTACCGCACTTGGATCTCCATGCAAGGGTACCTGCAAGACAGTAGATCAAAGACAAGTAGGGTTAGTGTTATGTAAATGCAAAGAAGCACAATAAACATTAAAGTAAATTCCATTGCCTCCCCGGCAACGGTGCCAAAATGGTCGTGTCATGTTTCGCGTGTTAGAAATCGAGATTACAAGTAACTTGTCATTATAGTTGCAAAACATGTCGATCAAATAAAATTTATATCGAAACTCCAAGGGAGTCCTGGGTTGAACACAGGGAGGCGACGTTTACTTTACTTGAAAATCGCGCTTTGATTCGTTTCTTTTTGGTATTTTAGGGTTTTGTTATCTTTTCTGTGTTTTTAAAATAAAAGACAAGCAAATGATTCACAAGATAGAGATGTGGAACAAATAAGATATATATATATATATCAATTCAATGTCGATTACAATGAACTACAAAAGCATAAAAGGAGAGGGAGGCAAGAGGAAATCTCCCGAATCAGTTGTTCGGTGAGACGACGACGCCTGGTGAAAGCTCAGACGAAGGAGGTGAGGAGCGGGACGACGGAGGTGAGATGCTAGAGGACGTCAGGTTAAGGAAAGTTTCGATGTAGCTCCGAAATGGAGGTGAGAAGACGGAGTTGATCTGCTACCGAATGGAGGTGAGAGGATGGCTCCAAGGTGACCTATAAAGGGAGATGGGAAGTTGGAGGAGTTTTTGGTGGGGCAGAGGTTCGCTACACTAATAGGCACCTTGGGAGCTTCAGAAAAAGCTCCAATGGAGAGTTGGTAGGCTTGCTAGAGCTTGGGAGTAGAGTAGGTAGAGATGGCTTGGAAGGGAGGGGCGTAGGTCCTTTTATAGTGGAGGACAAGAGGCTAAAAATGGATAAAGGACCTTTAGCGACCTCTAAACCATCGCTGGAAACGTTGCTATAGACAGCTCACCTCCACCCACGGCCATAGCTGGCTCTGCTAGCTTGCAATGAAATAGTGACGGCTGTAAGCATCGCTGTAGGTCAGCCCAGCTATCGCTGTAAGCTGGCGCCAACTACCCTTGCGCCTGCGCCGCCTGCCTCGCTCATCACGCGTGTTGATCGCGCGTGCCCGCTGTGTGCTCGTGTGCTATGCGTTGGCATGCGCGCTTGCTATGCGCTGGCCTGCGTGTGCACGCGGGTGCTACCTTGCGTTGGTGCTGCTGCTGCCGCTCCATGCGCCCGGCCAATTACGAATTGGAGGGGCTGCGGGGATTCGAACTCGTGCCCCTCCTTTGCAAACCAGTGCTCCCACCATTGCAGCAATCCTCCCCTTGTGTCGCGTGGAGTGGCTTGGTGCATCCACCTCCCAACCGTTGGATCTAGGATTGAAGGGCACGAATGAAGAAGGAGTTGGGCGATGCTGCTAGCTGGTGTTAGGCGGCCTGGATGGTGTTACATGGCACCATCTGGGTTGTCCATCTTCTTCTTCTTGTAGAGGGTGCTATGGTGCTCAGATCAAGATGATTCCCGCGATGTCGAACTGCGATCATCACTTCGGATCCATCTATACGGTCGGATTTTTCATTCGAAACCTGTATGGATGTCGCATTGCCCCCCTGGCCATATAAAATGGAGGAATTAATATATAAAATATACAACTATTCTAAATAACATGCAATGGATGTTATGCAATATTTATAACATGAAATGCAATGCTAAGCCTAGGAACTACCAAAAGTAAGCAATTTATCTTGAATTTGCGTGTGTTCATCAGATATCCTCCTTGATAGTCACTTAAAGGACGAGCTGGACAGGATGACGCTTGGACGAAGGAGGACGGAGCAGGATGAAGGAGAACGAAGTGGGAAGAACGGGAACGGGGCAACACGTCGTCGTCACCGTGCGAAACGCTTTCGAAAGGGGGACGAAAAGTTGACTTTATCTTGTGAGAAGCATCCCGGGTGTGGGACAAGCTTCTCTTGAGCTTTGGAGAGGGAGAGGAAAAGAAGAAAGGGATGAGAATTTCATATGGAGGAGGTCTCCATTTATAATTGCAAGGAATGAGGGAAAATTGGCCTTTTAAATCTCATAACATTAAATAAGGGGTCTTTGGTGACGGATAAAACCATCTCTAAAGCCCCATAGTTGGTGACGTGTGGCGGAGCGCATGCGCCCACTTGCCTGCTTGTGCATGTAATGCGCGTTCACGTACTGCCGATCTCTACCGTCCGATCGTGAGATCTGACGGCTTAAGTCGCCTCTCCAACAGCCTCCTCTGCACGCCCGCCTGCGTCTGATCTCGTGTGAGGTGCGACATCCGATACGGCGCGAATTCAATTGTGCATGCACGATCACTTGATCGTGATCGAGTGGTCAATCGCGCCTGCTCACGCGCCTCTACGATTTGAACCTGCGCCAGCATCTCAGTTAAGCGCTCTCCCACACTATGATACGCGCGCGGATGGGCGGGCGCTTAACTTAAGTGTGGATGCGTAGTCCCAGCCATTGGATCTTGATCGAACGGCATGGAAACATTGATGCGGATGCCTTCAGCGGGTGCATGAGGATGATTGGGCAGTCGAGATGGTGCCACGTGGTGCCATCTTTGCCGTCCATCCTCTGGATGATGTAGATGGTGCCACATTGTCAGATTGAGTCGATTTTCGTGCCGTTAGGCTGTGATCATCGATCCAAATCCATTTGTGCGGTGAGATTTGCCATTTGAAGTGCGGATTCACACCATCTTGGCCCTTGCTCTTCTAGGGTTCCTCGATCTCTATCTGATGCTACAGATGTTTGATCAGGGCAATCTTGGAGTCATTGAACTCCAATCGTCACCCTGATCATATTTGTACGGTTGGATCTTCGATCTGAGGCCCCAATAAAATGTTTTCCCTATCCATGAACATAAAAGGAGACAATTAGCCGCCATTTTATTCAAACTAATCTAAATGCAAGATGATGCATGTTATGCAATATTTATAGTATACAATGCAATCCTATGCTTAAGAACATGCATAAATAGACATCTTAAGTATTGTAAATATGTTTACATCATACCCCCATTCCTATCTTTTGCTAGTCCCTAGCAAAAACTATATGCTATTTATAAAAGAATCAGGTTTGATTATTTGTGCTTGAGTTATTTTCAATCATTAAGAAAATGTTTACTTATGATATCAACTTTCAAAGACACAACAGTGCCTGAGCATCTACCAAAATGCAGACCGCCTCAAGCCCTCACCTTATTCAAAGAAAAATTTATTTTTCTCTTTTTCCTCTTTTCTAATTTTTTTGGATTTTCAAGTTTTAGGGTTTAAGAGTGGCTTTCTACGGCCATTCAACTCACCCAAGCTTTGATGAGAACCCTAAGTTCTAAGCATCTTATTGTTAATGTGTTAGACTTATTGATCGGCAGTAAAAACAGACTTCGGATTTCTACACCTCTAGGTGACCTTAAAAAGGGAATTCTGCCAAAAGGTGTATCTTTACAACCGTTAGCTTTCTCCCTACTTTTATTTTTATGGGGTCAACACAAGGGTGAATCAAGTGTATATCTCCTCGATTTATTCTACTTCTCCACTTCTTCCTAAGTGTTTTGGAATTTTCGGTGCATTTATTGAGCTGGGTTTTGGACAACCGATCGATGAGCTGTTACCACCGACAACTTGCCAGCCATACTCATGCGGCGAAGTGTGGCTTATTTCTTTTTATCTTTTCTTTTCTTTTTTTTTTAAGTTTTTTTTTGACTCTTTATTTTTTAAGTAGGTGGCTTCCATGGTCTAGGATTTACCTAAGGGCAATAAAAAAGAGAAAGGTTCAGTGACTGGGCTCTGGACAACCTACTTATGGGTTATTACCCACGATAACTTGCTAGCCATATCACCTTAGAAGGTTCATTAGCTACCCAATTTCTATTAGAATCGCTGAATAATGAGTCAGTGACAAGATAGTGTGTAGATGCTTAAAACTCAAAATTCCCTCAAATCAGAGGGTGGGTTGATAAGTCATATACTTATCACCCAAACTTATTTACTTCAATTAAAATAGAATTCAGGTTGGCATGGACTCGAAAAACAAATCCACATTTTAATGGATACATGGGCTGATTAAGTCCAAATACCTGAAGGGTCTTTGTGTTTAGATCATAATGTAGTATTTCCAAAAAATGAAAATTTTCGTAAAACCAAGTTCTCTTTCCTAATCCACAAACTTTTTTTTAATAAAAGAAATTAAAACAAATCTACGAAGCTGATGAATAAATTCAGAGATGAAAATCCACCCCCCATGCCTATTTAATGCAATGTCCTCATTGTATTAAAAAGACATAAAACAAAGTGGAATAGAGTGGAAAGCACCTGAATTGCATGAATGTCAGGTTTGCTCCGAGATAAAAACTAAAAAGAACTGTATACGTACTGAATTTAGTGCCTTCAGGTAGGCACACTATACAAAGAAGAGAAATAAGGAATTCACAGGTATAGATCGGAATCATAACAAACAGAAGAAACCTTTGACCTGTCAGCAGATGTCCACAAATGTGGACTAGATTGTGGTGCAGACCCATACCCCATAATCGAGAATATCTCAGGTTCTGGATAAAAATTACCAAAACCTAAAATCAGTATGCAAGTGGGGTTGAGCCTACGATTTATGAGGATGCAACCAAGACCAAAAAGTCGGGTTACAGAGAAATCAAGCTCAAAAGAATAATCACTGAATGTGTGCTTGGTTTCGACATCCTCAGAACAAATGTCGTAAGGGTTCTAGTTTGATGGTTTCAGCTTAATAGGAACCCTTTGACTCAATCTTTTACTTCCTCCGGAACTTGCTTCCCAAATCAAAATTTCCCGGCTCCTATCCTCCTCATTCGGCATGTCAAATTCCAGGACCTCTTGCATATTAATCACCCCGTCTGAAATCTCCAAGTCTAAATGATGTGGCTGAATCAGAATTGACTTGGGCTTAATTATCTCAGAAACAGACTCATCGATAAGTTCAATGGGGTGTAACTAACAATCAAGGCATTGAATTGAATCCTCCAGAAAGTGCGATTCTGGATCCGTAATGTGAGCCCCAATAAGATCAATTTCCTCAATTATTGGGCTATCAAATGATCTATCAGATTCCTTAGGCCCAATCGTCTCACAGAAATCGTGTTTTGTAAACTCGTGTGAGACTTCGCAACTTGAATCTTCACCATCAGAATCAAAGAAATCAAGATCCGTATTAATGTATGTCCCAAAATCATCTGTCACTTTTTGATCCATGGAGTCATACGTTTCCTCGTACCCTGGCTTAGGGATCTCAGGTGAAGAAATCAGATCATCCTTAATTGGTTGCTCTAACTCAATCTGGTCAGCCTCATAACACGTGTTGTCCCTAATAAGTTCCTGAGCGGGTTCTGACATTGGCTCTCCTGAAGGGAGTTCACCTAGGAATCATCCTACAACTAAACTAAAGCAACGACAAATCTCATCCTCAATTTCGCTAACTTCCTAAGTAGAAACTCACCCAGGTTCTTATACTTAACATCCTAGAGCCAATCCAATAAATACTTGTTCAAATCATTAATCATTTCAATCAAAGGCTCCAATCTCTCAATGCAAGGTATTGGCTGAACTTCTAAAGATTGTATGAGATTCCTCAAGTTAGCCAGAACCTTATCTTGAACTTGGTTACCCTGAACCAAATGAGTTGGTTCAGGGTTGGGCAGGTTTGGGGTCAATGCAGGGGAATTAACGAATTGAGATTCGTTATACACTTCCTGATAATAGGTCATTTCATATTGTTCAAAAGGTGGTGATGACCTAAAGGCAATGTAATCAGAGGATGGGTAAGGATCATTGTATCCTTCTTGATCATAGATCGTATTAGGTTGTTCTTGAAAGGTTGATGATCAATAATTGATGTGGCTCTGAGAAGGATAGAAATCACAATCATAGTGTTCAGGGTTAGACCCTAAACACGGAGGTCTGGAACTGTATCCCCAATTCGAATTTTCCCAACTAACTGATGGTTGATTACAGTACGAGTCGGGATAAACGTCATATTGAGGATAATTCAACACAGAAGGGAAAGAGAGGGAATGCATATAATATGTGGAAGGATTCATGAGTGACGGGAGGAAGAAAGGCACCCTGCAATACAAGCAATCAATCCTATCCTTAAGTGGGCTAGCCTAAAGACCTACAGACTCCCACAACCCATCTTGTGATAAAGGAACGATTTGATCTACTTCTATTTGTTCAATCCAACCAGTTAGAAGGAGGGATTAGGGAGAAGGTTCTTCCTTCGGCTTGCGCCTTCGGTTCCTAGTGTACCCCCCAGCCGTGATCGTTTGATTCTGCTGCCCTAGCTAGACATCAGATTGAATAGTAGAAACAGACTAATAAAAAATAATCTCATTCTGGGCTCTGAAGAGCGAGTCGAATCCTTAAGGCCAGCGTCTAGTCTGTTTTATTTAGGGCTAGGTTTGAATGTGCTTTGGAATGTAATGGGCCCTTTATCTGGGTTGTGCCCTTAATGATTGATTGATTTGTGTGTGCGTGCACAACCAGTGGTTTTCAAGAAAGATTACTTTAGATGTGGTGAATTTTAGGGTTCAAATCTTTCTTAGTAGTTTTTAGGATTCAACTTTAGGCATTTTCAAACAAGTTTTGTTGGCACACCAAGTTTTGAAAGCACAGGTGAAGATGTTTTCCTTTGAAGCTTAAAAAGAATGTGGAGTGCCTGGTAAATCCCTAAGAGTTGAACCAAAGTGGCAGCTACTTGATGAGTTGATTTTGGTTGAAGTGGTGTGGCCCAATCAAATCAAACAATTGGCCTGTTGCACCACTTAATTAGGCACACAAGTGATTACTTAATCTGATTTCTACTCAATTATGTTTTTGGATGTGTGTACCGACTCCAAAGATCGGTTTACTGGTTGAGTTTGAAAATCAGATGAGGTTGTGTACCTCTATTAGAAATTTTTTTTATTTTTCTTTTTAAATGTGGAAGTTGGGGCAGGTGTGGGTGTCAAATAACAAACAATCTAACCTTAGAGTATATAAGAACACCTAGGTTGATTGATGATTGTGTTATTATGTGGTGAAATGAAAACTAATGGGTGGGAGGTGGGGGATAACTCAATGAACCTTTAACAACACTTTTCTCAGATCTACCATGTTTGCTCGTCTCAAAAGAGTACCTGCAATCACAATAGGAAAGTAGAGAAGTGAGGTAAATGAATTGTAAGTTGGAAAACGCGAAGAAAAATCAAAGATCGTCGTCTCCCTAGCAACAGTGCCAAAATGTTGAATGCTACGAGTTGCTATGCTAACATGTTTGGTTTTGACAACCTATCGTCATAGTATGAAAGCGAAGAACTCGTGTTCAACAAATAAAATTTATACCGGAATAGAAATCCTGGGTCGAACTCAGGGAGGCGGACGTTTGATTTAAAAACACTCGCTTGTTTTATTTGTCACTAAGAAAATTAATTGATTAGAACAATCTAACTATTTACAATAAATAGAAGAGAGAGAGAATATTACAAACAAAATCAAAAAAGAGATGTAGAATGAACATGCAATTCATCATTAAAAGGATTGTTTATTACACTAAACATTATGACTAGAAAGCGGGATAACGATTACACTAGAAAACAACAAATCTATTCTAGAAAGCAGTGAAAAGAATGGGGAGAGAGATATCCTCCTTGACGGTCGCTTGGAGGATGAGCCGGATGGGATGATGCCTAGACGAAGGAGGACGGAGTAGGACAAAGGAGAACGAAGCAGGAAGAACAGGAATGGGGCAGCACGTCGTCATCGTCACAAGATCCACTTTCGAAAGGGGGACGAAAAATTGACTTCATCTCGCGAGAAGCATCTCGGGTGTGGGACAAGCTTCACTTGAGCTTTGGAGAGGGAGAGAAGAGAAGGAAGGGATGAGAATTTTGTATGGAGGAGGTCTCCTTTTATAGTTTCAAGGAAAGAGGGCAAATTGGTCTTTCAAATCTCAAAACATTAAATAAGGGGTCTTTAGTGACGGATAAAACTGTCGCTAAAGCCCCATCGTGGGCGACGTGTGGCTGAGCATGCGTGCCCGCTCGCCTGCTCGCACGTGTAACACGCATTCACGTACTACTGATCTCAGTCATCCGATCATGAGATCGGACAGCTTAAGTCGCCTCTCCGCCCGCCTCCTCTATGCGCCCGCCCGTGTCTGATCTCGCATGAGGCATGGCGTGCTATTCAGCGTGAGCTCAATTGCACGTGCATGACTGCTCGCTCGCGATCGAGTGGTCAATTGAGCCCGCTCACCGTGCTTGCCCATCGTGCCTCTGCGATTCGAACCTGCGCCAGCGCCTCAGTTAAGGGCTCTCACCCACTACGCTACGTGCACGGATGGCCAGGCGCTTAACTTAAGCATGGATGCATCCCAGCCATTGGATCTTGATCCAACGGTGGGGAAACGTTGATGTGGACACCTTCAGCGGGTGCGTGTGGATGATTGGGTGGCCAAGATTGCTCCACATGGTGCCATCTTGGCCGTTCATCTTCTGGATGATGTAGATGGCGCCACGGTTGTCGGATTAAGTCGATTTTCATGCCGTTAGGTTGCGATCATTGATCTGAATCCATTCGTATGGTTAGATTTGTCATTTGAAGTGTGGATTCACACCATCTTGGACCTTGCTCTTCTAGGGTTCCCCAATCTCTATCTGATGCTACAGATGTCTGATTAGGGCGATCTTGGAGTCATTGAACTCCAATCGTCACCCTGATCACATTTGCATGGTTGGATCTTTGATCTAAGGCCCCAAAAAAAGCTTGCCCTGTCCATGAACATAAAAGGAGGCAATTAACCTCCATTTTATTCAAACTAATCTAAATGCCAGATGATGCATGTTATGCAATATTTATAGTATGCAATGCAATCCTATGCTTAAGAACATGCATAAATAGACCTCTTAAGTATTTTAAACATGTTTACATCAAGACAAATCATCAAATAACCTTGTTTGCAAACCCTGGTTGTGCACACACACACATTTTAACTGATCATTAGAGGCACAACCCATCTAAACAGCCCATCACATTCCAAGAGCACAATCATCCCAAGACTAATTAAACTGAGTAGACGCTGGCCTTAAGGGTTGATTTGCTCTTCAGGGCTCAAATTTAGATTTTTTTTTATTAATCTGCTTCTGCTTGTCCATCTGATGTCTAGCTAGGGGAGTAGCATCAAACGACCATGGCTGGGGGCTACACTAGGAACTGGAGGCGCATGCCAAAGGAAGAACCTTCTCCCCTGTCCCTCCTTCTAACTGGATGGATTGACTGGATAAAAGTAGATCAAATCGTTTATAATCTCAAGATAGGTCCTGGGAGTCTGTAGGTCTTTAGGTTAACCCACCTAAGGACAGGGTTGATTTCTTATACTGAGGGCACCTTTCTCTCTTCTATTTTCCCTCCTATTCTACCATGTATCCTTCCACTTCTTACATGCATTTCCCATCCTATCCTCCTACCACCACTTATCCCCAAGATGATTACTATTTCGAATTCACTTGTAATTACCCATCCACTAGTCGAGATAACTTTGATTGGGGATACGAATCTAGACCTCAATGTCCAGGGCCTAATCCTGGACAACAAGACTATGATTGCTATCCTTCATAAACCCACAATGATTATGGATCTCCATCCTTTGATGACCAAACCAACCCAATCTACAATCAGGAAGGATATAATGATTATAACACCTACCCTCCCCAGTATTCCATTGAATATAGGTTGCCACCATCCTTTGAACAACCTAGAATGACCTACCATTAGGGAAGGACCCGAGAACCTCGATATCTTGACTCCCCTAGATTGAACCCAAACCCACCCAACCCTGAACCGTACCAGTCGGTTCAGGTGAACCAGATCTAGGATAGGGTGTTGGCTAATTTGAGGAACACTATACAATCTTTAGAAGCTCAACTAACACCATGCACTAAAGCATTGGAGCCTATGATCAAAATGATTGATGAGCTTAATAGTTCTCTATTGGATTTGCTCCAAAATGTTAGGGATAAGGACCTGGGTGAGTTTCTACTTGGGAAATTATCAAGGTTGAGGATGAAATTTATGGTTACCCTAGTCAAATCTTGGGATGATTCTCAAGATGAACCCCCTTTAGTAGAGCCAATGTCAGAACCTACTCAGGCGCCTGTTGGGGGGGATACATTTTCTAAAATCTGGGATGACCAGGTTGGGCTAGAGCAACCCATTGAGGATGAGCTGATTGATTCACCTGAGATCCTCGAGCTAGGAAGCGAGGAAAAATATGTCTCTTTGAACCAGGAAATGACAATCGATTTTGAGACATATATAAATGAGGATCATGAATTCTTTGATTCTGAGGCTAAAGAATCTTTTGGTGATGTCTCATTTGAACTTAAGGAAGAGGATTCTAGTGAGACAATCGGGGTTGAGGAGTATGACAAACTATTTGATAGCCTGATCATTGAAGATTACGATCATGTTGGGGCTAACTTGGACAATTCGAATCCTTAAACACACCCTAAAGAATTGAATGATGATATTTTTGAGATCACCAAACCCAAATCAATCCTGATTCAACCACAATTGTTGGACTTGGGTACTTTAGCTGAGGTGTACAATGATTTAGATGTCCCGGAACCATTGATTTCGGGGGATAGGAAGTTCTAATAAAAAATCTGGGAAGCAAATTCTGAGGGAACTTTGATTTTGGATCTAAGGGTTCCTGTTCACCTAAAACAACCTACCTTCTATCAGGACCCTTATGATATCTTTCATGTGCAACCCAAGCTTGAAATAACTGATTATTTTTTCTAAGCCAGATGTCAAGTGGACAACTGCACCTATTGGACCATCTTTACTCATTGTCCGACACTTTGGTCTTGGGTTGCAGACCACTAAACCGTTGGCCTCACCCTGCAAACACAACAACCTTCAGTTCTGGCTGATTTTCATCTAGAACCTGAGAACCACTCGACCCTAGGGCATGTGTCTACACCATAATCTGGTCCACATCTATGGACATCTTCTGCTGGAAGGTTTTAAGATCAATATTTTTATTTGATTCTGACCTGCACTTGTGAATTCTCAATTTCTTCTTTGTATGTATATTATGCCTAGCTGAAGGCATTAAATTTAGCATGTGTTTATATTTCATGTTATCTGCGGACCTGACCAGATTTCTCACGGTATTCAGGTGATATTCTGTTTACTCTACCCTTTTCATGTCTTTGTTTTTACAATGAGGACAATGCATCATTTAGGCATGAGGGGTAGATACTTAGTCCTGAAATCATTTTGTTAACTCCGTAGAATTTCTTTTAGTTTCTTTAAAAAGAAAAAAAAGAAAAAAAATTGAAAATTCAAAAAGATAAAAAAAAGAAGAATAAGGAGAAGAGAACTTAGGCATTTGGAAGTTATTAACTTTAGGAAATGATACGAGAGGTGTTAAACACTTAGACTCCAGGTCTTCTGGCTTAATTAACCTAGGTGTCCACTCGAAGGTGGACCATGCCTCGAGTCCTCACCAATTTAAATTCATTTTTTATTTGGCTAATAAATTGGTATGATAAGTATGAGACTTATCAATCCACCCTCTGATTTGGGGGGACTTTAAGGCTAAGTATCTACACACATTTTTTGCACTGACACACTTTTCGGCGATTTCTTTGGAAATTGGGTAGCTAATGAACTATCTAGGGTGGTATGGCTGGCAAGTTGTTGGTGGCAACAACTTATCGGCTGGTTGTCCAGCGACTAGTCACCAGAACATTTTCATTGTACTGCCTTTAGGTAAATCTTAGATCAAGGAAGCCACCTACTTAAAGGGAAAAAAAAACAAACAAAAAGAAAAAATAGAAAAAGGAGAAAAAATAAAAAATAAACAAAATGACACTTCACCGCACAAGTATGGCTAGCAAGTTGTCATGGGTAGCAGCCCATTGGCTAGTTGTCCAGAACACAACTCACAAAAAAATGCACAATACTTCCCAAAACACTTAGGGAAGAAGCAGGAAAGTAGAATAAACCGGGGAGATATACACTGGGTTTGCCCTTGTGTTGACCCCATAAATAAAAGAAGTAGGGAGAAAGCTACAAGTCAAAAAGATAAACCTTTAGGCAAGGTCACCTTGGGTCGTAGAAACCTGAAGTCCATTTTAACTGTCGCCTAGTGAGTCTTTCACTATTTTCACAATATGCTTAGCACTTAGAGTCTTTTTATAGTCTTAGGCAGGTCAGGTAGCTGTAAAAGCTTTCCTGGAAATCTCAAACTCCAAAAGTATAAAAAAATTAGAAAAGAAGAAAAATAAAAAAAAATGCATCTTCCCGTTTCAAATAAGGTGAGGACTTAGGCAGTTTGCATTTTGGCAGGCACCCAGCTACTATTGAGTTTTCGTTGTTTAGGACCTTAGTTAAAATTTTCTATTGTTAGTAAATGACTTAGGCTTAAGCGATGTAATCCTAATTTTCATTTTATACATATGATGTAGCTTAATTTTGCTAGGGATTAGCAAAAGATAGGCATGGGGGTATGATGTAGACTCATCTATTTAGGTTAAAATGCTTATTCATGCATGTTCCTAGGTTTAGATTTGCATTTCTTGTTATAAATATTGCATAGCATGCATCATTCTGCATTTAGAGTAGTTGTATATAATTTAGGTTAATTGCATCCTTTTTGTGGTCCGAAGAGAAGGATATTTATTTTGGAGCCTCGAATTGACCATTCGATCGTATGGATCTGATCAAGACAACAATTGGAGTCCAATGCCTCCGAAATCGCCTAGATCAGAGTCCTGTAGCACCATATGCAATCCATGGGAGATCAATGTCCGAGGGACTAGGTGATGCAATCCAGAGAGTCAAATGACAAATTCGACCGCACGGACTGATTCGGGTCGATGATGGCAGCCCAATGACACGAAAATTGACTTAATCCGACCTTTGCAGCATCCCCTACAAAGGAAAGAAGATGGATGGCCTAGATTGCACCACGTGGAGCAACCCAGGCCGCCTATGCGCACGCATGCACCACCGCATGCGCACAGTAGTGTAGGTGCACATGCATGTGCGGAGGCATGCATGCGCAACAGCACAGTGCGCGCGGAGGCAGCAGTGTGTATTGCGTGTGCGCGCGTGACAAGGGCACGTACAACACGTGCTAGCGCAGCGGAAGCATGGGCGCGTAGGCTGTCTTCAGTGACGTTTGTGTCAGATCTTCAGTGACGTTTATGACCATCACTAAATGTCCTGTATACGAATTTGATTCTTTCCTTCACTATAAAAGGACCCTTACCCCTCCCATTTTTCTTCATCTATTCCTTTCTTCCTCTCACCACCTCCAGGGCTCTAGAGAGAGCTTGTCCCAAGCCCAGGATGCTCCTCTAGAGTAGAAAACCAAATAGTTTTCCCACCTCTCATCCCCATTCGTGGAGCATCCGGTGGCCGTCCTCTCACCGCCCTTCAGGAAGATCCTTGCCGTGACGTCATCTTGCCCCATCCTCCGTCCTCCGGCTCTGTCCTCCTTTGTCCCACTCCTCACCACCTTCCTCCAGGCGACGTCAGAGCGAGTCGTCCTCTGAGAAACCATCGAGGTGGATTTCTCTCACCTCTTTCTATCTTTTTAGGCTTTCGTAGTGTAGTTTTCCTACCTTCATAGTGTAACAAATAGTTCTTGATAAATAGATGACTGTTTCTCTCTCTCTCCCCCTCTGTATCTTATTTTTGCAAGTAGATAAAGTTTTCATCGACCGAATCTCTTGCTTGCTAAAAATATCAAAAAAATTAGAAAAGGTAAAATCAACCAAAAATAAATAAAAGTGAAGCACGGATTTCATCAAACCAAACGTTTGCCTCCCTATGTTCCACTCGGGACTCCCTTGGAGTTTCCATATAGATTTTATTTGACCATGAGTTTTGCAGCTACGACGACGGATTACTTGTAACCCTAATTTCAATCTCGCGAAACACGTGCGATCAGGGTGGCCAAGAAAGTTCTCCCCAAAATAACCAGGGTGTGGTTGAGTTGTTTTGGTGCTTCCATGTCGACCACCATGAAATCAGTAAGGTAATGCGAATCATTAACCTTGACTAAAACAGCCTCTAAGAAACCCCTTGGTTTTTTAATTCTCCTATTGCCCAACTGCATGGTTATGTCAATGTGTTTCAGGTGGCCTAGACTCAGTTTCCTATGTAGTGAGGTACGGATCACATTAATGGAAGCACCTAAGTCGAGGAAAGCCTGGTCAGAAGTAATGTTTCCTATTGTACAGGGAATCAGCAGGGCTCCTAGGTCCTGCTTCTTAGGGGTAGGTTGTTTAAGATTAGTGTGCTTGTGTTATCAGATAAGACTACTCTCCTAGTGTTTTCAGATTCTGCTCTATGCTTCTCTTTATATGAATTTAGTAAAACTTTAGCATAGGTGGGGATTGATCCAATAGCTGCGAGGAGTAAAATGATTGTCAATTTAAAAGCCTAAAGTAAGGACATCCTTTCCTCCAATTTCTCCTCTGGCTTTTTCTATTTGCCCATATAACAACAACATACTCCCAATTCAGACTCTGGTGTTTTGTTGATTACATTCTTAGTTGGGAGTCTAGAAGTCTTATTATGGGTCTTAATGGTATTGATGTGGGGTTAGGTGGAACCCATGTGTCTACTACCAATCTTCAAGGTGATGGTATTTGCAGTGGCAAAGTGTTGTTGGTTAGTGCCTTTGGGAGGGTTGGGCAAAATAGGAGGCTCCCAGTTGATTATGGTGGGAACTTGGTTAGCTTCGGGAGGGGCTGGGGTAGCCTGATAGATAACATGAGCTTGAGCATGTGGCTCCCCACCATTACCAAGCCCTTAAGGTCCAGTGCCTCAGTTCTGTATATTCCTTGGGTTTGGTACAGGTTGTGATGGTAGAGATCTAGGTTGTCAGTTGTTTACACTAAGTCTGAATTGCAAGGTGTCCAGCAAAGTTTTCATTTGTTGCATGTGCTGGAGCATTGACCCTTGCATTTCTACCATCTTCAGGTTTAAATCATCCTGCCCGATGAGTTGTTGGGCATTCCACATGGGCTGATTAACCTGATTCAGTGGCAACTGAGTATATACATGACCGTGACCCATTGGTTTTTACGGTACATAGTTGTTGGGTCGATATTGGGTCTACTGCCCTTAATCAATCCAAGAGAAGTTAGGGTGATTTTTACAACCAAGATTGTATGAATTCGAGTAAGGATTGGACTTAACGTTCTCTTGTACAGCATTAACATCCTCAAAAGATGAGGTTGAAGAGTAAGAAGGATCAAAAAGACTAGGTTCAAAGGCCCTAGTTTGGAACCCATAAGGTTCTGAGAAGAGTTGGCTCAATGGTTGAGCCAACTCAAATTGGTACACAAACTCCTGTCCTGCAAGAGCTTGTGGAGAATGGAATCCCGAGCACTCAGATTGAGTAGATCTAGAAATATTACAGTTTTCAGACATCCACTCTTCCATCCATTTACCAACCAAATCCACCTTATCTAATTTGTTGCAGATTAATTCCATATCAAATGTATGAGAATCTTGGACCTCATTGGCATTTGATCTAGTTTGTTGGGATCGATTGAAGATTTCCATGGAGACGTTGTTTATAGAGTTTTCGCTCATTTTCTAAAACAAATCGTATGCACTATTTGCATCTTTGTTGAGGAAATTTCCTCCACAATTTGCATCCACATGATTACGAAGTTGATCATTGAAGCCGTGATAAAAAATCTACACAAGTTGCCATTTAGGCACCTCGTGATGTGGACGCGTCCGTAACAGATCCTAGAATCACTCTCAGGCCCCATGAAATGATTCCTTCAACCACAGGGCGAAAGTGGTAATTGCCCATCGCAAAGCATTGGTTCGTTCAGTTGGGAAGAATTTCCTTATGAAGATCGATTTCAAAGCTGTGCTAGTAGCAATCGGTCTTCCAATGGTACGATACCAATGTGCAGCCTTATCCCTGAGTGAATGGGGGAAAAGCATCATGAGCATCTATTCTTCATCCACATTTTGTGATTTGGTGGTCTGGACTAGGGTGATCAAATCCTCTAAGTGTTGGAATGGGTCTTCTGAGCCAAGCAAGTGAAAGTGTTTAATCAAACTCAAAACCTGCGGCTTGATCTCAACATTGATAGTGGGGATCACAATGCTGGGATGATCCTCATAATTTGAAGGATCATAAAAATCCTTCAAGTGCTGAGCACCTTGATCATTCATCCATTGAAACCATTCCTGCATCTTCTACATTTGGTCCAACTGCCTCTAAATCAGCTCCTGCTAGTTCGTGGGTGGGGAAGGTGGTTGTTTATCAGCCATGGGATCTACTTGGCTATAACTCAACCTCCGCCTCCGGGAATGGTCTAAAGGTTCTTCCAAGCATGCATTAAAGTTGGAAGGACAAGGAAAAAGTAACCTTGCAGCACAAAAAATACAAGCCTGTCTTTAAATTGGGTAGCGTAAGGACCTATGCTTCAAAAATAAAGTTTGACCACAAAACGAATTCGGTGTTGTTGTTACTCCTGAAAGTAGTAAAGTTGGGCTGGCGAAGTAGGGGGATCGTGTCCTAAGGGCTACTAATTATGCCAAACCCTTGCTTACTTAAGTCATTTGACAATTGGGCCCCCTAACTTACCACCTTTTGAAGTAAGCAAACGTCACTAATTCAAAATGTGTTGAAGAGAATACCTTGAAATGGACTCAATGAATCCTAAGGCCAACATCTAATCAATTTTATTTAAGACCTAGGATAGTAGTGATTTTGGAATGTGATGGGCCCTTAATTGGGCTATGCCCTTAATGATAGATTTGTTAGTGTTTATGTGCAAAACCAATGATTTTTCAAGCAAGATTAAATTTCTGTGAGGTGAATTTTATGGTTCGAATCTTGCTTAGTAGCTTTTAGGATTTAGATATTAGGTGTATTCAACCTAATTTTGTGAGGCAAACCAAGTTTAAAAGCACAAGTTCAAGTATTTTCCTTTGTAAATCAAGAAAATATGGAGTGCCTGGCTTGACCTAATTATTAGAATCCTATGAGGCAACTACAAGATGAATCAATTTTAAGTTAGGTGATGCGGTCCAAACAGCTCAAACAAGTGACCTAGATGTACCACCAATTAAGGCACACAAAAATAATTAACCTAATCTGATTTCTACTCTTTTATGTGTGTTGATGCGTGTATCGGTTCCACAGGTTGGAATCTCAATTGAGCAAATAAAATAAAATGAGAATATGTGCCTCAAATGTGGGTGTGTGTAGTGTATGTGTTAATTTTGTCCCACAATCAGTAAATACCTTTTTTCATTTATATATGTGGGGTTGAGATGAGTGGAGGTGGCAAACACGACAGACAATTTCTATCCTAGGGTTTATGCAAACACCAAAGTAGATTAAGTCTTGGTTATTTCTGCAGTGGAAAGTGAAACTAGTGGGGGAAATGTGGGGGCACTTACAAATTGCTTCTCTCGCACTTTACTCCAATCTACTGCACTTGGATCTCCTTACTAGGATACCTGCAAGACAGCAAATCAGAGACAATAGAGGTTAGTCAATGAGTAAATGCAAAGAAACACGAAAAAAGAAAGTAAATTCCATTGCCTCCTTAGCAACGGTGCAAAAATGACGAGCATGATTTCGTATGCGAAAAGATTTGAGTTGGAAAACTCGTCGTCGAAGAGCGTAGAAATCCGTTACCCGATAAAATTTGTACCAAAACTTGAGGTGAGTCCTAGATCAAACATGGGGAGGCGAACATTTGGTTTTGAAATTCATGCTTCAAATTTATTTCTTTTCGTCATTTTTATCTTTTGTAATTTTTTTATATTTTTATAAGGCAAGAGATCATATCGAAATAATTTCTATCTAATCTACTTTCAAAGAGAAAGAGAGAGAGAAATAATCACATATATATCTAAACAAGTGTTTGCTATAGATAAGAAAGTGGAAAACTACACTACAAAAGTGATAAAGATAGATAGAGGTGAGAAGAGTCCCCCTCGATGGTCACTTGGAGGACAGCTCGCTCTGACGTCACCTGGATGAAGGTGGTGGGAAGCTGGAGGAAGGAGAATGGCGGCGGAGGAAGGAGGATGGGGTAGGACGGCATCACGACAAGAATCTTCTTTCGAAACGTGGTGAGAGGATGGCCACGGGATGCTTCATGAATGAGGATGAAAGGTGGGAAAAATATTTGGTTTTCTACTCTAGAAAAGCATCCCAGGCTTAGGACAAGCTCTCTCTAGAGCCTTGGAGGTGGTGAGGGAGAGAAAGGAAGAGATGAAGCTGGATGGAGAGGTGAAGGGGGGTTTAAAAAGGTGAAGATTGGAGGTCCTCCCCAACCATGCACTTCAATGTCGTACACACAACATGCATCACCAGTGTACAGTTGCGTGCAACGTAGAATATGCACACACTTATCGCGCGGTTGGAGCTAGCGCATCCACTCATCGTAGTTGGCAGATGCTGGAACGTCTGTAGCATTAGATCAACATCCGAGGGTGGAGAGCTAGGGCAGATCTGTGCACTCAGATTAGGTACACTTCGTACCTACGCTGGCAAGGGTGAACATCTGTCATTTGATCTTAATCGTGTGGCTGAGGGCGCACACAGATCGTGCCTTCGCAAAATTTGAATGCACGTGCATCGCGCCTTTGCGAAGATCCAATGATGGAGTGTGCGCATGGTCATCTTAAATGGGTGCCCTAGATTGTGCGTGTCTGATCTAGCGTGCATCCACATGTTGTCGGCTGGGCGTCTAATCATGCCTGTGCAATCCTGATCACTCGATCATGATCGAACGATCCAATTTTGCTAGCGTTGTGGCAGTTGCGGAAAATCACCGCTCGAACCCTTGCTAATTCTTTGAAAGCCAAGTGCGGAACCACTATGGCAAAGTGATGGATGGTCACTCCAAGGGCTGCTGCCTCCATGGTCGAGATTTCATAAGGTCTTCCCCCTTTGGAGATGAGTAGCCAGTTGAGCAGTGGATTCTCAGTCATTGGTTTGATATCCACCAACTTGGATCTCCTCTTTAGGCGCTTTGGAGGAGGTTGGGCGACGTTAGGTGATCTGGATGGTGCCATGTGGCACCATTTGATCTATCCACCTCTCCTTGCTTGTAGAGGATTCCACGTTGCTCGAATCAAGATGATTGCCATGGTGTCAGACTGTAATCATCACTTCGGATTCATCCGTATGGTTGGATTTTGTATTGAAAGCTTTGAAATGTCACACCTTGTCTCCTGGCCAAAAAAAAGCAGAAACTATTGTACAATTTATCACTACAGGGAAGAATGGTTTATAGATTCCTATGGGAGGGGGTGAGATTTGCAGAATATAAAATAAAGTGCGGAAGCAAATAAACAATCTCACATAAAAGACAATCACACAAATGCACAAATGATTTTTAGGCGGAAACCCAAACCAGGTCAAAACCAAGACTTAACCCTCCCGAGTTAGGATTTTCTGATCGACCGAGTCAATCAAAATCCACTAATCCGAACTACTTAAATGAGGGTAGTTCAACCTCTTGCAATTGACACTAATTTGAACCCGAGGGAAATGTGCCTCAAACGCCTCCACTTCACTTGGAGTATTTTGTCCCTCGATGGAGATTGGAATTCGCAAAGCAAAGACCCAACCAAGTGACAAAGATAAATACAAGGCAACCTATAGAGCCACAAATATGAAAACCAAGCTACTATAGGTCAGGAAAATTCCTTATGCTAGAAGTGCATCGACTTGACGAAGTGGATGTGTGAACTACGCAATGGCACTTCATTGCTCTCGTAATCACTGAGGGAGAGAGCAGGTACATGGCGAAGATGATGCTCTCTTGATGTAGAGCGAAAGCTTGGAGAGTAGGATCACTTCTTATGATCAAAGGGACATGTTGAATGTCTGATGACTACGCTATCGGAATTGGTTTTGAAAACTTGTTGTTGTAGTTCGAGTAGCGAAGAAATCCGTTCAACAAATAAAATTTATACCGAAAAATCTGTAAAGAAATCCCGAGTCGAACACAAGGAGGCTACATCGATCAAAATTCACAATTAAATTTTGTATTTTTGTTTAAAGGGCGGAATAATCACAATGGAATGGAATCAATATAGACAATAAGAGAGAGAGAGAGAACATTCACTTGATATTGCAAAATATTTTTACAACTAAGAAAAAAGAAATGATTACACTAGAAAGAGAGAAATTATTACAACTAGAAAGTAGGAAAATTCTACTCTATAAAGCAGTAAAAAGAATGGGAGGGAGAAGTTATCCACCTCGATGATTGCTTGAAGGACGAGCTGGATGGGACAACACCTAGAACATGAGGAACAGAGCAGGATGGAGGACAAAGCAGGAGGAACAGGAATGAGCCAGCACGTCATCGTCGTTGTGGGATCTGCTTTCGAAATGGGGGTGAAAACTTGGTTTCAGCTCTTGAGGAGCATCCCGGGTGTGGGACAAGCTTCTCTTAAGCTTTGGAGAGGGAAAGAGGAGAAGGAAGGGATGAGAAATCCGTATGGTAGGGGTCTCCTTTTATAGTTGCAAGGAGTGGGGGCATTTTGGACATTACAACATGCAAAACATTAATTCAGGACCATTAGTGACAGATTTATCTATCACTAAAGGCTTGAATGTGGCCAACGTGTGTGCTCTGCACCCACGCCCCCTCGCCTCGATGCTCTTCAATGCTCGCGCATGCTCAACCATCAGATCAAGAGATTGAACAGCTTAAACCTACCCTTGCTAGCACCGTGCGCCCACGTGCGATTGGGTGTTTGCGCTGCACGTCTAATCGCACGTGGGCACTATCAGTTGACCTGTGTCGTTGGATGCGAATCGCGCGGCTCCAATCATGCACCCACTCGCAGCGAATGCAGGCTCGATGTGAATCACACGGTCACGTAGCACGCTCGACTGCTGCACTGAGCGTGAGTTTGTCGCGTGGAGAGTTTTGTGCATGCGTGCGACCAACCGTTAGATGAGCATCTGATGGTGGGAATTCATTCAGCGATGAAGAGAAGTGGAGGTGGGTCCTTAGGGCTGGTTGGTAGGGTGGGATGGTGCCACGTGGTTCCATCTTGGCCATCCATCTTCTGAATGTTGTAGATGGTGCCACAGGTGTTGGATTGGATCGATTTTCACGCGTTAGGCTGCGACCGATGATCTGAACCAATCCATGCGGTTAGATTTGTCTTCTAAGGTGTGGATTAACACCATCTTGGCCCTCGCTCTTTAAGGTTCCTCAGTCTCTATCTGGTGCTACGGATGTCCGATCAAGGCGATCTTGGAGTCGTTGAACACCAATTATCGCCTTGATTAGGTTTGTACCGTTGGATCTTCTATCTGAGGCTCTGATTAACAAATTGCCCTGTCCCTAGCCAAAAAAGGAGGCAACTAACCTACATTTTATTTAGACTAACCTAATTGCAAGATGATGCATGTTATGCACTATTTACAATGTATAATGCTATTGTGACTCTAAGAACATGCATTAATAGACATTTTAGTTTAATCATATGTATACACATCACACCGCCATGCCTATCTGATGAGAGCCTCATCATGAGCCATAACTAGCTCATTTTGACCCAATAAAGAAGATAAAAGCTCCTACATAACCTAGTAGAAGGCCTAAATGAAGGAATAAGTGTTCTAAGAAGAAAACATGAAATAAAGGTTAAAACTGCAATTTTACCATTGCAGTACATAAACGAGACTTCTCAAAGGCAAAACATACTTCAAATGGTCTAAATAGGACAAAAAGTGGGTTGAGTCAATCAGAAATGGGTTCATGTGCAATACAGGAATTAAATGACATTTGGTAACCCTAAAATAGACCCGCTTAAATCAACAAGGTTCCGGTCAGGATAAAAATCAAGTAAACCCTCTAAAATTCATATAAAAATATCACCTAGGGTTTAGAACACTTAATTTGGCCTTTGGAACCCAGTTTGACCTAGATTAGGGTCCTAGCTCTTCAATTAACCTAATTTGGGTTTTTATGTAAAATATCCAGTCAAATGTGGTCAAACCTAAAATTCAACTTCACCATTGGATTCCTTAGGTCATATTTAGGTTTGTACCAATATTTGGACCAAAGGGGAGGTCATCTTGACCTACTTTGCAATTTAGTACACCCAAATCACAATTTGGTCCATATCTTTCGAAAGTCATCACAGAGAGCCACCTAACTTCCTCACCAATCTTGTAATTAGGTCCTTCCGCCATTATTGGGGTAGAATCCTTCTCCGACGAGGATTAGAGAGGGAATACTCTTTGATTCCTCAGAGATCCCCTCCCAGAAATGGAAGGGAGATTCTCTAAGGAATTCCCTTCCATCTGAGGCCAGTCGTGATCCCTGATGTGAACCCAATCTCTCGTGCGAACGCACGAGGGATTTGGGTATCTATCCACTTTCCTTCTCTGGCGAGCCATTGGAGATGGATACGTGCCCTCCAAGCTCTGAACAGACGACCCAATGCGTATAAAAGAACCCCTAAACTCGGCCGCTCATTTTTAGCTCGACCTGGCCGGGGTTTCACCTCAGATTCGTCTCTTCCTTCCCGGCCAGGGAACCCAGCGAGCTCCCTTTCCTTTCCTCTTCGCTCTGCCACAAAACCAGTGGTAGAGGCTTCTTCCTGATTCTCCTCCGCATTGCGCAACACCCGCACACGTCGCCTCAACCCCGTCGTCGTCGCCGTCTTCGTCCACTGGGTAGCTTCTTCTCTGGCGACAGCAGGTACAGCTGTCCGCCTCTTCGTCCCCCTTCGTCCCTGTAGTTAGGCTTAAACTATTCTCCTCTATCCCCGCTTTCATTCCCCCCACCTTATTTCATCAATCGACCCTCGACCATCGCTGACCACCGCCATCTTCCTCGCCTCCGACCAACCTCCGGCAAGTCACTCCCGTCGCTCCACACTTCCGTACGACTCGCCGACCAACTCAGAGGCTCTGCCTCACCTCACCAAGCAACCTCTGCCCATCCACTATCCCTCTACGCCTCCACAACAGCCCCCCGAACACACCCACACCTTCGGTCACAGGACAACCTAGGAACGCCACCCCGCGACCTGCTGCACGTTGCATCACCTTCGCTATGCCACGGCGAAGGTCTGCAGGTGGTTTGATTAGGCCAATAGGCCATATTCATGCACGACAGGATCGGAGCTGCAGCCGCCATTGACGACAGTTGAAGAAGCTCCAAGCTAGCTCCAGGCTTCAGGACGTCCAGGCTTCAGGTGTAGCGGACTTGGGTAAGCAGTGCAAAGTCATCTGATCCAGCATGGAACGCAGCGAACCCCGCAGCCTTGGCAATCGAAGAAGGTCTTCTGCAGGTGTGCGTGAGAGCAAGGCGGGACTAATAGTCCCACATCATGAAGTTACAAGTGGCTGAAGAGGTATAAAGTGATTTTGTGTTATTAGCTCTTCGCCTCCGAATGCATAGGGGTGAGGTCCTTCACCTAATGCACGCTCGCCTCATCCACGGCTTCATCTCGAGGATTTGGCGGGCTCTGACCCGGCCCTATCTGAGCACACCTCGCGCACCACCCACTCGCCGGTGCGCCTGGTCCCGGGTGCGAAATCCGACCTGATTACCCGTGGCTCTGGGAGAGCGTCCTTGAGTTAATTTCAGAGAGAGAGAGAGACGTGCGGGTAGAGGGAAAGGCGTAGGTTTTGCTCCTTGTGCAGGTGGGCTAAAAGTTGAAGAGAAGAGACTTAGCCGTCGGAAGGAGAAGAGAAGAAGAAGGAGCAGAAGAAGAAGAAGAAACTCTGAAGAAGAGGCTAAGCAAGGCAGAGAAGAAGAAGAAGAAGAAAGGTTGCAGAGAAGAGAAGAAGAAGATAGAAGACAAAAGAAGCAAAAGGCTGCAGAGAAGAGACAGAAGACCAAGGAAGAAGAAGCCTTCATAGAAGAGAGAAGACAAGGAAGAAGAAGCCTTCGCAGAAGAGAGAAGACAAGGAAGAAGAGAGACTGCAGAGAAAGAAGAAGAAGGCCAACACAAGAAGAAGAAAGAAGCAAAGTGAAGGCTGCAGAAGAAAGAAAGCAAAAGAAGAGGGGGAAACACTTTTAAGACGTCTGATCACAAGATCAGATGTCCAATTTCATTCTTTTGTCATAATTACTTTTTAACCACATACATTCATATTTAATTAATGTTTTGAGTAAATTAGAGTGTTCAATTACATTTGAGATTGGTAGTAAATTCCGATTGCTCCCTATGTTCGACCTTGGATACTCTAGTTTTCGAGTAATAAAATCTTTATTTCTTGACGATGCTTGATCACCTATACTACGACGCAATAACTGTTAAAACACGATCGAGCCAGTCGCTTCAACAAAATGGCGTTGTTGCCAGGGAGCAACGCACAATTTATCACTAGTCTCTACATTCTTTTTATCATATTGAACACTAACTTGCCCTACTTTGCTTTGTTTTGATCTTGCAGGTATTTCACGAGAAAATCCCTCCCGCAAGTCAACCACTCCAGGGCAGGTAATTTCTTTTCTTCCTTAAACCATCCCCTAATCCTGAAAAGACAAAAGGAAGAAAATCAATTTAGGAATCAATTGCCTTCTTTATATAATAATCACCATCTTTAAGGCAAGCGTTTCCTAATTTTGCAAAAATTTTTTCAAATGTTCTTGAAGTTGGAGCGATTTTTTTTTTAGATTCTATCCCACAAATTCATGTGCCTAATAGAAATAACGCTTAATCTTTGTGGACAACATATTTCTTGCTTTTAAGGTCCAAAGAGAATTTTTGTGAAAAAGAAAAAAGGATTGGAAATAGAACAAAATTAGGGTTTCTATAGTAGGATCTTGGAGTGTTAGTCACACATGCCTGTATAAAAGGAAATAAACCTTCCCGCATCAGTGTGTCACCCAAGACCTTGATTGAAGAGATCTAAACAAGACAAACCCTAAAAAAAAAAGGAAGCTCTAAAATCACTTGAATCTTAAAATTTTGGACCTAATAACCTGGGAGTCAAATCAGGGTGATCTCTAGGCTCTAAACCTAGAATCATTCTGCCATCTATAGGACAGGTCAGGTGAAGTTGACCCCTTGGGTTAAACAACCTCTAAATTAGGTCACAACATCAAACTATCTAAAGTTCAAGTGAGAACCCTAAAGCACCTTTGAAATAAAAGTGGTAGACTTAAGAGGTCAAGGTCCCCATTCTGGTCTACCTGGAATCTCAGTGACAAGAGAGGTTGGGTGGGGGAAACCCTATAACCCGTGGGGACGCTCTACCGTGTAGGGGTCTTTGCGGGACTCTCCCTCTCTGGCTGCCCAGGTAATTCTTAGGTGGACGATCTTCTGATCCAGGGGTCCATCCGCCCCGAACCTCCATAAGCATCCAAACATCTTTGGGTGTCTTGATTGGGTCAAAAACACCTTCAGTCCCTCATCTTTTCTCTTTAGACCACACACACACATTTTTAGTGGGACTCGTTATTCAGATCTGATCGCTTCATAACTTGATCTTGATTCAAACTCTGATCCTACATCTTGATTCCACCACCAGATCCAAATATGCAGCCAAACCACCTAGGACCACCATTCAAGAAACCTAAATATCAGAGATCCATGAGAGATAAAATGATTGAGGATGTCATGAAATTTTATGAAAGTGAAGAAACCTCAACGCCAGTAGGAAACATTCAGGTTGATGTCTTAACAACCACAACCTTTATTATAACTTGTGCCCAAGTACTATTAGCAGAAGCCACAAAAGGATCAACCGTGACTTGCTCATTACTGCATACATTGAGATAGAAAAACTACACAATCTTGAATACCTTCAATGTATGACAAATCCTCGACTTTGGCATCAACACCAAGATAGTCTTGAAAAATGGGAAGAGATAATGAGATTAGTAAAACAAGTTATTGACCAGAAATACCCGTATATACCACAAACAGAGGAGGAACTATCTTGGGATAACATCGAGGATCAATCTGATCTCGGGTCCGAGGCACAAAATGGTTGTGGATTCCCAACCCAGATGGAGTATAATGTGCCTGATATTGAAGAAGGTTGGGAAGCTCCAAATGCAGGAAAATACCATGATGAGCCCATTTCAGAATCCCAAAACTCCTGCAAGAATGAGAGTAGAACTGAACCTCTCGAGGGTGTAAATTCCATCCCTTATTCTGATAAGGTGACCCTCGAAGGTTATTCAGACCTAGATTCTAGTAATTCAACCCACATCCTAAGCCTAGAACCTAGATCTGAAACCTATTTTGAAGATTTCAAGGCCCCATATGAAGAAGATCAATCTTCTAATGAAGAATATGATTTTGGGCCTCGATTTGATGAATATCCCTCGCCAACATCCTCAGAGGAACGAATCGATTTTTCGGAAGTCATGCCAATCTACGACACAGAAACCGAGGAGTTGGACAAGCGGGGTCTCAATTGGGTCTGCCGTACTAACTTTGAACCGGAGCCTCTACCAGATAAGGACACCCTTTTAAGCTCAGAATTAACATTTAGGCTAGACCCCAGTCAGGTTGCTGAGTATACAACATATGATTTATTCTAAGGTGGAACTCATGATCTTGAATCTCATTCAAATTTTGATTTTCTCAAACTCTCCGACGATTTCGAATCTGAACATAACATCGGAGGAAATCTGCTTCCTGATTATAACAAGCCAATTTTCTTTGAAGCCACCTACTCCACATATACAGAACCAATCAAAACACATTCTCTACCCTGACCCGCAACCAGACTCAATTTCTATTCCGATTCACCTCTCACTGAGCCGTTTGTAGATGATTCAACTCCATATCTATACTGGGTATCGGTCATTGATCAGATCGAAAAACAGGAGCCGTCATTCTGTGATCACCCCTGTAGGGATTCCACACCTTACATTGATTACTTTTTGGAACCCTACTCTGACCAGGCTGATTCGACTCAGCCTAAACCCTAGTTTTCACTTCCATATTCATCAAAACTTCACTACATATGGTGGGTTCCGCATCTGTTGATCTACATCTATCAACCCACCAGACACATTGGGTTTGGGCTGCATCATCAGCCTACTCATCTTAACAAGCACCTGGTTGGACCAAGCAGGCTCTTAATCAAGGTGCATGTTTTACAAAATTAAGCTGATTTGACCACTCCCTCTCCACCCCATTTTCCGCTCGGCTAAAGGCATTAAATTTAGCGCTTAATGGGAGGCAACCCGTCATCCCAAAAATAGAGACCCGTCTGATTATCCGTCCGTACTCCACGTCTATTGCACCTTGAGTTCAGCCTTAGACATTTGATCCCACCTCTGGTACACGTACCAGAGCCTGAAATTGTTCGCATCAGTCATTCCCGACCCATTCACCCACCCGATGTATCCTGTTCTAAGTCCCTGACCTCAACACTATTTCACACCCTCCGTTTACAATGACATTGCAAAACTTAGGCATAGGGGGGTGATAAAGTGCATACATACAAAACCAAGAAAAAAGTCAGGAGTCTTACACACAAAAATTTTTTGCATATGTCAAAAACACAAAAAAATGGGGGAGGGAGGAAATTTTGTAAACCACATATTCATAAGGAGGAGAAAAAGAGTAAAATGACAAAAAGGAGCACAAAATGAAAAAGAAAAAGAAATAATCATTAGTAAAAGATTAAGGAATTAACTGAAATTCTAGACCAGATCAAGAAAAGAAATAAAAGAAAAGTGCTAAGGAGACATAACAAGAGATTAGTGGGAACGCTGGTATTAGGCCTCTTGGGCAAGATTCGTTAGCTTAAAAATTCACGTATTCGATAAAATCTGGATAATCCTCAAGAGGTTGAGGAAAATGCGATGCTTAGGTATTAGGTCTAAGGCTTAGGAAGTATTCAGCCTCGTTAACTGACCTCCAGTTTGCGGGATTCGGTAACCTGAGCACCCCAAATTCACACATAGTCTGGTTCAGTGTGCATAAACATCCAAATCAAGCAAAAGCATTTCATGTTCTGGAAAAGTCACCTAGATTTGGAGAGGCCAATCAACACAAGTTGATTTGGATGAGTTCCCAGTGCGGAGAGGCGGGAAATTCCCCTCGAAGATGCGTAACAACATATCATCTCCTCGGTGCTTGTCTCTGAGGATATTTAAATATCCTACTGGGGGCATGTAAGCACTCTGCTGGTTCAGTTACCATGGGCGGTAGTATCACGAAATGTCAATCGCCAGGGTCTGAATTCGGCCACGGAACGCCATGGGCGGGATTATCATGAAATCTCGAAAGCCATGGTTCTGGGGGTTGCCATGGGCGGTGCTATCTCGAAGCATCGATAGCCAGGAACCCTTGAGGATTGATGATGGGGACGAGGAATTCGATACAGACTGTGTTGAGAAGCTAATCTGAAGCTAGAAATAAAAAGAAAAGAGAGAGAAAAGCTCTCCAAACAAATAAATCTTCTATCTCTCTCTTACAAAAATGCACTGCAAACTGAACCTAGGCTAAAAATGTCTCAAGCATGGGTGCTTTAACCGCGGAGTCCAATAAACCCTAGGTTAGTTTCTGTGGGCCTTAGAAACCTTTACGGAGGACTGAGGCTAAAGCGTAATAGGTTCGGATTTTGGTTGGTACTTGAATACCTCTAGGCCTTTTGTCGGCATTCCTACTTAATCACAAAAGAAAAAGAAAAGCACTTACACTCAAGGTCCAGAACAGAAGTTGAAACCTTGAAATTTTGATAAGGGACTAGCAAACACTAGGCATGGGGGTATGATGAGAGCCTCATCATGAGCCATAACAAGCTCATTTTTACCCAATAAAGAAGATAAAAGCTCCTACATAACCTAGTAGAAGGCCTAAATGAAGGAATAAGTGTTCTGAGAAGAAAACATGAAATAAAGGTTAAAACTGCAATTTTGCCATTGCAGTACATAAATGGGACTTCTCAGAGGCAAAAGATAGTTCAAATGGTCTAAATAGGACAGAAAGTGGGTTGAGTCAATCAGAAATGGGTCATGTGCAATCCAGGAATTAAATGACATTTGGTAACCTTAAAACAGACCAGCATAAATCAACAAGGTTCCGGTCAGGATAAAAATCAAGTAAATCCTCTAAAATTCATATAAAAATATCACCTAGGGTTTAGAACACTTATTTTGGCCTTTGGAACCTAGTTTGACCTAGATTAGGGTCCTAGCTCTTCAATTAACCTAATATGGGTTTTTTTGCAAAATATCTAGCCAAACGTGGTCAAACATAAAATCCAACTTCACCATTGGATTCCTTAGGTCAAAATTAGGTTTGTACCAAAATTTGGACCTAAGGGGAGGTCATCTTGACCTACTTTGCAATTTAGTACACCCAAATCACAATTTGGTCCCTATCTTTTGAAAGTCATCACAGAGAGCCTCCTAACTTCCTCGCCAACCTTGTAATCAGGTCCTTCCGCCATTATTGCGGCAGAATCCTTCTCCGGCGAGGATTAGAGAGGGAATACTCTCTGATTCCTCAGAGATCCCCTCCCAGAAATGGAAGGGAGATTCTCTGAGGAATTCCCTACCATCTGAGGCCAGTCGTGATCCCTGATGTGAACCCAATCTCTCGTGCGAACGCACGAGGGATTTGGGTATCTACCCACTTTCCTTCTCCAGCGAGCCATCAGAGTTGGATACGTGCCCTCCAAGCTCTGAGCAGGCGAACTAATGCCTATAAAAGAACCCCTAAACCCGGCCGCTCATTTTCAGCTCGACCTGGCCGGGGTTTCACCTCAGATTCGTCTCTTCCTTCCCGGCCAGGGAACCCAGCGAGCTCCCTTTCCTTTCCTCTTTCCTATGCCACAAAGCCAGTGGCAGAGACTTCTTCCTGATTCTCCTCCGCATTGCGCAACACCCGCGCACGTCGCCTCAGCCCCGTCGTTGCCACCGTCTTCATCCACTGGGCAACTTCTTCTCCGGCGACAGTAGGTACAGCTGTCCCCTCTTCGTCCCCTTCATCCCTGTAGTTAGGCTTAAACTATTCTCCTCTATCCCCTCTTTCATTCCCCCCACCTTATTTCATCAATCGACCCTCGACTGTCGCTGACCACCGCCATCTTCCTCGCCTCTGACCAATCTCCGGCAAGTTGCTCCCGTCGCTCCACACTTCCGCACGACTCGCCGACCAACTCAGAGGCTCCTCCTCACCTCACCGAGCAATCTCCGCCCATCCACTATCCCTCTACGCCTCCACAACAGCCCCCCGAACACACCCACACCTTCGGTCACAGGACGACCTAGGCACGCCGCCCCGCGACCTTCTGCACGTCGCATCACCTTTGCCGTGCCACGGCGAAGGTCTGCAGGTGGTTTGATTAGGCCAATAGGCCATATTCAAGCACGACAGGATCGGAGCTGTAGCCGCCATTGACGACAGTTGAAGAAGCTCCAAGCTCGCTCCAGGCTTCAGGACGTCCAGGCTTCAAGTGTAGCAGACTCGGGCAAGTAGTGCGAAGTCATCTGATCCAGCAAGGAATGCAGCAAAGCCCGCATCCTTGGCAATCGAAGAAGGTCTTCTGCAAGTGCGTGCGAGAGCAAGGCAAGACTAATAGTTCCACATCATGAAGTTACAAGCGGCTGAAGAGGTATAAGTGATTTTGTGTTATTAGCTCTTCGCCTACGAACGCACAGGGGTGAGGTCCCTCACCTAACGCACGCTCGCCTCGTCCGCAGCTTCATCTAGCGGATCTGGCGGGCTCTGACCCGACCCTATCTGAGCACACCTCGCACATCACCCATTCGCCGGTGCGCCTAGTCTCGGGTGCGAAATCCGACTCGATTACCCGTGGCTCTAGGAGAGAGTCCTTGAGTGAATTTCAGAGAGAGAGAGAGATGTGCAGGTAGAGGGAAAGGGGTTGGTTTTGCTCCTTGTGCAGGTGGGCTGAGAGTTGAAGAGAAGAGAAGAAGAAGGAGCAGAAGAAGAAGAAACTCTGAAGAAGAGGCTGAGCAAGGCAGAGAAGAAGAAGAGGAAAGGCTGCAGAGAAGAGAAGACAAAAGACAAAAGAAGCAAAAGGCTGCAGAGAAGAGACAGAAGACCAAGGAAGAAGAAGCCTTCGCAGAAGAGAGAAGACAAGGAAGATGAAGCCTTCGCAGAAGAGAGAAGACAAGGAAGAAGGGAGACTGCAGAGAAAGAAGAAGAAGGCCAACACAAGAAGAAGAAAGAAGCAATGTGAAGGCTGCAGAAGAAAGAAAGCAAAAGAAGAGGGGAACACTTTTAAGATGTATGATCACAAGATCAGACGTCCAATTTCATTCTTTTGTCATAATTACTTTTTAACCACATACATTCATATTTAATTAAAGTTTTGAGTAAATTAGAGTGTTCAATTACATTTGAGATTAATATTAAATTCCGATTGCTCCCTGTGTTCGACCTCAGATACTCCAGTTTTTGATTAATAAAATATTTATTTGTTGACGATGCTTGATCACCTATACTACGACGCAATAACTGTTAAAACACGATCGAGCCAGTCGCTTTAGCACTATCTTTTGCTAGTCCCTAGCAAAAACTACATTCTATTTTTAAAAGAGTTAGGTTGAAGTACTCGGGCACAAATCATTTTCAACATTAAGAAATTTTTACTTAGGACCTGAACTTTCAAAGACACAATAATGCCTGAGTATCTGCCAAAATACAGACCGCCTCAAGCCCTCGCCGTATTAAAAGAAAGATCTCTTTTTCTATTCTTCTTTTCTAATTTTTTTTTGTTTTGGATTTTTGAGTTTGGGGTTGCAGAGTGGCTTTCTACAGCCACTCAACCAACCCAAGATTTGATGAGAACCCTAAGTTCTAAGCATCTTTTTGTGACTATGATAGACTCGTTGATGGGCAATCAGAATGGACTTCGGGTTTCTACGCCCCTAGGTGACCTTAAAAAGAGAGTTCTGCCAGATGTTGTATCTTTACGACCGGTAGCTCTCTCCCTACTTTTATTTTTAATGGGGTCAACACAAGTTTGAGTCCAGCGTCTATCTCCCTAACTTATTCTACTTCTCTATTTCTTCCTAAGTGTTTTGGGAATTTTTAGTGCATTTCTTGAGTTGGGTTCTGGACAATCCGTGGATGAGCTGTTACCATCGACAACTTGCCAGCCATACTCGTGCGGCGAGCTGTGGCTTATTTCTTTTGTTTTCTCTTTTTTTTTTCTCCTTCTTTTCTTTTCAACTTTCATTTTCTTTTTAAGTAGGTGGCTTCCCTGGTCTAAGATTTACTTAAAGGCAACTAAAAAAGAGTGGTCCAGTGACTAGGCTCTGGACAACCTACCTATGGGCTGTTACCCACGATAACTTGCCAGCCATATCACCTTAGAAGGTTCATTAGCTACCCAATTTTTGTTAAAACAGCTGAACAACGAGTCAATGACAAGATAGTGTGTAGATGCTTAGACTTAAAGTTCCCTCCAATCAGAGGGTGGGTTGATAAGTCGTGTACTTATCACCCAAACTTATCTAATCAAATTAAAATAGAATTTAGAATGGTGAGGACTCGATAACAAATCCACATTTTAGTGGATACCTGGGCTAATTAAGTCCAAAGTCCAAAAGGGTCTTAGTGTTCAGGTCCTACTGTAATATTTCCTAAGATTGAAAGGACCTAATGTCCAAGTATTCCTTCCTAATTCAATTATATATATATAAATAAAAGAAAATAAAATGAATCTACGGAGCTAACGAAGTAATTCAGAGATGAATATCCACCCCCCTTGCCTATCTAATGCAATGTCCTCATTGTATTAAAAAGACATGAAACATAGTGGAGTAGAGTAGAAAGCACCTGAATTACGTAAATAACGGGTCCACTTCGAGATAAACAAAAACGTATAAGTGGTAAATTTAGTGCTTTCAGCTAGGCACACTATACAAAGAAGAGAAATAAAGAATTCACTGGTGCAGATCAAAATCAGAATAAAATGATGCAACCTAAGACTTGCCAGCAGATGTCCACATATGTGGACCAGATTGTGATGCTGACCCATATCCCATGGTCGAGAATATCTAAGGTTCTGGATAAAAATTACCCAAAACCTAAAATCAGTAAGCAAGTGGGGTCGGGCCTACGATTTATGACCCAAGACCAAGAAGTCGCGTTATAGAGAAATCAAGCTCAAAAGCATAATCAATGAATGTGTGCTTAGGTTGGTCATCCTGAGAACAAATATCATAAGGGTCCTGGTTTGATGGTTTCAGCTTAATTGGAACCCTAAGACTCGGTCTTCTACTTCCTCCGTAGCTTGCTTCCTAAATCAAAATTTTCCAGCTTCTATCCTCATTTAGAATGTCAAATTCCAGGACCTCTTGCATATTAATTACCCAGTATGAAATTTTCAAGTCTAAAAGATGTGACTGAATCAGAATCGACTTGGGTCTAATTATCTCAAAAATAGAATCGTTAGTAAGCTCAATGGGGTGTAACTGACAATCGGGGCATTGAATTGAATCCTTCAGAAAATGCGATTCTGAATCCGTCATGTGAGCCCCAATAAGATCAGTTTCCTCAGTTATTAGCCCTTCATATGATCTATCGGATTCCTCAAGTCCAGTTGTCTCACAAAAATCATGTTATGTAAACTCACGTGAGACTTCGCAACTTGATTCTTCACCCTCAGACTCAAAGAAATCTAAATTCGTATTGATGTACGTCCCAAAATCATCCATCACTTTTTGGTCCATGGAGACATACGTTTCCTCGTACCCCAGCTCAGGGATCTCAGGCGAAGAAATAAGATCATCCTTAATTGGTTGCCCTAAATCAATCTGGTCAGCCTCGTAAAACGTGTCCCCCCAATAGGTGCCTGAGCGGGTTCCGACAATGGCTCTCCTGAAGGGGGTTCATCCTGGGAATCATCCCATGATTGAACTAAAGCAACTACAAATCTCATTCTCAATTTTGCTAACTTCCCAAGTAGAAACTCACCTGGGTTCTTATCCTTAACATCCTGGAGCCAATCCAGCAAATACTTATTCAGATCATCAATTATTTCAATCAGGGGCTCCAATTCTTCAGTGCAAGGTATGGGCTGAACTTCTAAAGATTGTATAGTATTCCTCAAGTTAGTCAAAACCTTATCTTGAACCTGGTTAACCTGAACTAAATGACTTGGTTCAGGGTTGGGTGGGTTTGGGATCAGTGCAGAGGAGTTAACTAATTGAGAATCGTGATACCCTTCCTGATAATAGGTCATTTCGGATTGCTCAAAAGGTGTCAATGACCTAAAGGCAATGTATTCAAAGGATAGGTAAGGACCAGTGTATTCTTCTTGATTGTAGATTGTATTAGGTTGTCCATGAATGGGTGGCGATCTATAATTGATGTGGCTCGAAGAAGGATAGAAATCACAATTATAGTGTTCAAGGTTTGACCTCGAACACGGAGGTCCAGAACTGTATCTCCAATCCGAATTATCCCAACTAAGAGCTGGTTGATTACAGTACAAGTCGGGATAATCATCATGTTGAGGATAAGTCATAACAGGAGGGAAAGAGCGGGAATGCGTATGAAATGTGGAAAGATTCATGATAGACAGGAGGAAGAAAGGCGTCCTACAATATAAACAATCAAACTTATCCTTAAGTGGGCTAGCCTAAAGACCTATAGACTCCTAGAACCCGTTTTAAGATAAAGAAACGATTTAATCTACTTATGTCCGTTCAATCCAACCAGTTAGAGGGAGGGACTAGGGAGAAGGTTCTTCCTTTAGCTTGCGCCACTGGTTCCTAGTGTACCCCCCAACCGCGATCATTTGATTCTGCTCCTCTAGCTAGACATCAGATTGAACAGTAGAAACAGACTAATCGAAAATAATCTCATTCTAGGATCCGAAGAGCAAGTCCAATCCTCAAGGCCAACATCTACTTTGTTTTATTTAGGGTTAGGTTTGAATGTGCTTTGGAATGTGATGGGCCCTTTATTTGGGTTGTGCCGTTAATAATTGATCGATGTTTGTGTGCATGCACAACCAGTGGTTTTCAAGCAAGATTATTTTTGATGCGGTGAATTTTTAGGTTCAAATCTTGCTTAGTAGCTTTTAGGATTCAACTTTAGGTATTTTCAAGCAAGCTTTGTTGGCACACTAGGTTTTGAAAGCACAGGTGAAAATGTTTTCCTCTGAAGCTTAAAAGAATGCAGAGTGCCTGGTAAATCCCTAAGAGTTGAACTTATGTGGAAACTATTTAATAAGTTGATTTTAGTTGAAGTGGTGTGGCCCAATCAGCTCAAACAATCGGCCTGTTGCACCACTTAATTAGGCACACAAGTGATTACCTAATCTGATTTCTACTGGATTATGTGTTTATTTATGTGTACCGGTTCCACAGATCAGAATCCAGTCGAGTAGGAGAAAATCAATTAGGTTAAGTGCCTTGAATGTGGGTGTATGTTGTGTGTATGTTGAATTACCCCACAAAAATATCTTTTTGTTTTTTTCTATATGCGAGGGTGAAATGAATGTGAGTGGAAATCCAAACAACCAAACTAATCCTAAGATTTATGCAAACACCTAGGTTAATTGGAATTTAAATTTAATCTGATGAAATGAAATCTATGGAGGGGGAAGAATGGGGAGCACTTACAGTCATCTTCAACTGTACTTTACTCCGATCCATCGCTTGATGATTCCTTGATAGAGGTATCTACAAAACAATAGACACGAGATAAAGCAAGTTAGAAAGTAAAGTGCGTGAAATGCGAAAAGAAGATTGGAAAATCATTGCCTCCCCAGCAATGGCGCCAAAATGTTGAATGTCGAATGAGTACGCTATCAGAATTGGTTTTGAAAACCTATCGTCGTAGTTCAAGTAGCGAAGAAATCCATTCAACAAATAAAATTTATACCGAAAAATCTATAAAGAAATCCCTGGTCGAACACAGGGAGGCTACGTTAACAAAAATTCGCAATTATATTTTTGTGTTTTTGTTTAAAGGGTGGAATAATCACAATGGAATAGAATGAATATAGACAATAAAAGTGAGAGAGAGAGAGAGCATTCACTTGATATTGCAAAATATTTTTACAATTTAGAAAACGAGAAATGATTACACTAGAAAGCAAGAAATTATTACAACTATAAAGCAGGAAAATTCTACTCTACAAAGTAGTAAAAAGAATGGGAGAGAGAAGTTATCCTCCTCAATGATAGCTTGGAGGATAAGCCGGACGGGACAACGCCTGGAAGACGAGGAATGGAGTGAGAAGAAGGAGGACGAAGTAGGAGGAATGGGAACAAGGCAGCACATCATCGTTGTCGCGGGATCCACTTCCGGAATGGGGGCGAAAACTTGGTTTTACTCTTGAGGAGCATCCCGGGTGTGGGACAAGCTTCTCTTAAGCCTTGGAGAGGGAGAGACGAGTAGGAAGGGATGATAAATCCACATGGTAGGGGTCTCCTTTTATAGTTGCAAGGAGTGGGGGCATTTTGGACATTACAACATGAAAAACATTAATTCAGGAACTTTAGTGATGGATTTATCCGTCACAAAAGGCCTGAATGTGGCCGATGTGCACACATCCCCTCACCTCCATGCTCTTCAATGCCCGCACATGTTTGCACGTGCTCAGCCATCTGATCAAGAGATCGGGCAGCTTAAAACTGCCTAAGCGTCAGATCATAGTTCGGTGCTATCGGTCGATCTGCGCCATTGGATGCGAATCGCATGGCTCCAATCGCGCGCCCACTTATAGCGAATGCAGGCTCGAACGCACGTTGCATGGTCACGTACCATGCTCGACCGTTGTGCTGAGCATGAGTTTGTGTCACGTGGAGAGTTTTGTGCGTGCGTGCGACTGACCGTTGGATGAGCATCTGACAATGGGAATTCTTTGAGCAGTGAAGTGGAGAAGAGAAGGTGGGCCCTTGGGGCCGTTTGGGCTACTGGGATGGTGCCACGTGGTGCCATCTTGGCCATCCATCTTCTGAATGATGTAAACGGTGCGACGGGTGTCAGATTGGATCGATTTTCACACCATTAGGCTGCGATCGACGATTCGAACCCATCTGTGTTGTCGAATTCGTGGTCTGAGGTGCAGATTAACACCATCTTGGCCCTAGCTCTTTAGGGTTCCTCGGTGTCTATCTGGTGCTACAGATGTCCGATCAGGGTGATCTTGGAGTCCTTGAACTCCAATTATCGCCTTGATTAGATCAATACAGTTGGATCTTCTATCTGAGGCCTCGATTAACAAATTGCCCTGTCCCTGGCCATAAAAGGAGACAATTAACCTACATTTTATTCAGACTAACCTAAATGCAAGATGATACATGTTATACTCTATTTACAATGTATAATGCTAATGTGACACTAAGAATATGAATTAATAGACATTTTAGGTTAATCAGATGTATGCACATCAGGACACAAAATGATGTGAAAATGTATTACTTGGTGTGTGTTGGTGTATGTTTGCTAGGCAAGGGTACTCCTCAATTTATACGAGGCCTAGGAAGGCTTAGGAAGGCTTTGGAAGCCTTAGGTAGCCGTTGGGGATTATCTCAAGGCAAATCAAATTGTAACTAGAATCATTAATGATTTTGATTGGGTCATCAGATGTCTGGAAAGATTATTAGACATCTAGAAGTCACTCTTAAGATGTACGGAAACTAAATCAAACATCTAATCCTAGATGGGTTTCCTTTCTGACTTGAGTCAGAGGTAAGCAGGGTTCTAATGTAAGTTGGTCAGACGATAGGTTGGACGTTTGGCACTAGGTCTGGACATTTGGAAACCTAATTTACTGTAGAAATAAATTTCCCAAAGTACAAATGGCTTGATCCGTCAAGAGAAGTGATTTTGGCTTAATCGAGGGTTAACGTTCACTTATTAAACATCTGAGATCAACTACAGATGTGATAGATGATCAAGGGTCATGTCTTAAAGATCATTTTTCTAAGCTAACGTTCCACTAATTAGACGCCTGGAAATGTCATTAGACGTCTACTAAGACGTCGGGACAGAAGGTTGGTCGTCAAAATCTGGCAGACAGTAAGTGGTTCTCAGCTTAAGTGCTTCTGGACATCTGATTCAACAATCAGACATCCTAAAGTTCACTATCGGATGTTTGATTTTGGTATTAGACTTCTTAATAGGTTGTCTGAAACCTATTTAGGTTTTCTAAGTCCTCTACGAGAAACCTAAGTATCCTAGAGATGTGCAAGTGTTCCTAGGACTACAATGTTGATACTTTGAGGCTCTTTAATATGCATCTAAGAAAGAAAATAAAGAGCAACAAAAGGAACACTAATACAAAAACATGATGAATGGAAATCTATCATATTTTTCATCACCTTCCTTATTCAAGCTTTTGCTCCTCACAAAGCTCCTTCTCTTCCATCAAGCTCCTCCAATCCTCCATGGATGTGAGCTCAAACTTTGTCTTTACTCATGTAACATTTAAAATCGACCCAAAATTTAGGACCAAAAGGTAAATGTAAAATAACAAGTGTTTTGTTATCATCAAAATAAACGATCGTGGTGTCCTTGAACCAACAATCTCTCCCTTTTTTATGGTGACAAAACTATAAATAATAATTCAAAACAATCTCCTCCATTTTGACATTATCAAAAAGGTTGAATTAATTTTAATTCTCCTACAACTCCCCCTAAAAACATGCTCTTCTAAATTTGGGTTTAATCAAGAATAATATTCTCCCCCTTTTTGAAGCAACAGGATAGCTTATGATCATTTCCCCCTTTCTAATGGAAAATATAGCTGTGTTAAGCACTCCCCCTTAAAGATGGACAATTAGCTCATGAATTTTAACTCCCTCTATCCACGTGCTAGTGACAAAGTGATAGGGTTAAAGGTCTACCTTCCCTACCATGGCCAATAGAATGGCCCAAATGGAGGTGGATGCCAAACTAGATGGGGCTCCCATCTGTAGCTTGGAGGTTCGAGCATTGATACTGGTCTCCAATTGGGTGGTCGATGCGTGGCGGTTCGAACATCCATCGGTCTTCTCGTCGATCTTCTAATCTTCCTCCTTAGTCTACTCCTTGGTCCTCCCAATTTTAGTTGACCACCCTTTACCTTGTAATATCAATCCTTGATGTTGAACTCTCCCTTGAATGCTACAAAACAAGTTTCAAGTTGATCTTTCGGTATCCAAATTAGCGTGGATCTGGATGTGTTAGTTGGTCTCCTTGAAGGAGATCCTTTCTCAACCTTTGGGCTATTGCTAACTCTATCTAACAAATTTTTAGAATTCTTCTTAAGACATGCAAGTTCATCTTCTATAACATGGTTTTTTATTTTTAAAGTAGAGATTTCAGTTTTTAGACTAGTGTTCTACTCAATTAATTTACTATTTTCATTGATTAGGTCTTTATTTTCTAAGAAGTTATCATCCTTAGGAGTAACTAATTTATAGATCCTTAAGTTGTTTTTATAACATTTCATGATTTAAGAAAATTAAGATTCTTTTTAATGCTTTTGTTTTCTAATTTATGTCACTTACTATGTTCAAATAACTCATTAAAGCAACTTGTAAATCAAAATTTACCTTCTCATTGTCGGAGTCGCTATTGCTTGCAATGGCCATGAAACTCATGCAAGCTGTTTCATTCTTCATCTCGGGATCTTCCTCTTCTTCCTCTGAGCTCGAGTCATCCCAAGTAGTTTGCAATGCCTTCATCTTGTACTTCTTGTCCTTCTCCTTCTTCTTGTTGAGAGGAAGGCACTTAGGTCGAATGTACCCCTTCTTGTTGCATTGATATCAATGGTTTGGGTTCTTTTTTCTCTTCTCCTTTTTATCTTTCTTTGAGTCCCTACAAATCATGGAAAATTTTCTAAGTAAAAACTTAAAGTCTTCGTCATTGGAACTTACGTCACTATCTGATGCGGCTCTGAAGGTGAGAGACTTCCATGGCTTTGGTTCTGGAGTGTCCTTCTTCTACTTCAACTTCATCTTGTAGACCATGAGATTGCCTAAGAAGTCTTCAATGTTGAGCTCCTCTACTTCATTCGCCTCCTTGATGGTGGTGACCTTCTGTTCCCATTCTTGTCCAAGGGAACGGAGTAGATTTTCTTGAAACTCACCCTTAATGAAGGTCTTACTTAAGTCTTTCGAGCTATTAACAATTACAATAAACCTAGGGTTCATCTCACTTAAAGACTCATTAGGTTTCATAGCAAAAGATTCAAATTCTTGTGAAAGAACATTGATCTTAGAGGATTTTTCCTCAGAGGTACCCTTGCGAGTTACCTCAAGTATATGCCAAATAACATATGCGATGGCACATTGCGAGATTCAGTTCAACTCCTCTAGGCTGAGCACGCAATAGAATGCTTTCATCATCTTCGTGTAGAGAGAGAGCTCCAAGATTTGCTGCTGTGAGTAGCCCCCATGGGTCTCTCCGCGATGTTGAAAGGCATCTCGCACCTTGCCTAAATGGTGAAGTCATTGGCTTGAACCGATGTCTTCATCCTCAGCTTCCAATAGGGTAGTTTCTTCATTGAAGAATGGTGGACGGATTGTAGACTACCCCTCAGAAATTTGAATCGCGAAATTACTTCCCTCCATTGGATCCTCGCCGTGCATTGTGCTAATATCGCAAGAACCTACCCTGATACCTGATAAATGCCAGTTTATCATCATTTTTATGTTTTAAAACTAACTTAGCTCTTAGGATTTTTACTCCGCAAATGGGTTTTTGGGCTGCATTTAGGCATAAATTAGGATAGGCATGCATTGCATTTTTTATTGTCGTTTTAATGTGTTTTTGTGAGTGTTAGGGATGTACAGATGCACAGATCCCTAAAACCCTAGCACTCAAGAAGGCAAATGGTGAAGGAGAAGCCCAGACTAGCTGGAACTCAGCCTAATCCAGCTCACCTCAGCTTGATCCAGCTCACCTCAGCTTGATCTAGCTCACCGAAGCTGGAACCTAGCTTACCTGAACTAGGGTTAGCTCATCCCAGCTCCATTCAGCTAATCTCAGCTGGATGGCAGCTCAAGAGAGTTCATCCTAGCTCACCCTAGCTCAAGTCAGCTCAGATCCAGCTCAACTTAGCTGAGTCTAGCTCATCTCAGCTCCCACTAGTTCACAGGGAGCTCTAGCTAGCTCAGCTGAGTTGACAGGAGTTCACCCCAGCTCAGATCCAGCTACATTCAGCTCCACTCAACTCCAGCCAGCTGAAGAAGAATTCATCTCAGCTCAGGAAGCTCAAGTCCAGCTCCCGGGGACTCAGCTTAGCTCAACTCAGATAAGCTAAGCTACCTTAGCTGCCTCAACCAGCTTGATTCTCCCCGGAAGCACCAGACCTAGCTCACCTCAGCTCATTTTGGTAGAAGCTATCTCACTTTAGCTTGGCTTAGTAGCTAGCAAAGAACTAGCAAGCTAAGCCAGCTAGAGTAGCCCCATGCCAGCCTCTTCAGCAGCAGCCAGCTCCAGCTCCAGCTCCAGACTTCTTCTCCTCAGCTCCTTGCTCCAAACCCTAGCTCCAACACCTTCTCCTCTACTCCACCTTTAGCTAAGCTAGCTTAGCTTATCTTATCTTAGCTTAGCTTAGCTAACAACCAGCTCCTTGGCCATTCATTACCTCCAAAAATCAACCCTAGCTAGCTCCACCAACTCAAGCCTACCTAAGCTAGCTAGCCTACTCAAGTTGGCACCACCTCCTAGCCATCCCTTCACCCCATTATCTCCACCAAAAGACACTTCAAGTTGGCGCCAAAAACCACCCCTAACCACCTCTATATTGGCGCCACTTTCAGCCCCTTAATCCACCCTACACCTACCCACATAAGCCATCCTAGCCATCCACCTAACCCCCCTTCTAGAATCCTTCTTGGCGCCAACTTAGACCTTCTTCTAGAAGCCCTTTTGGCGCCAATATCAAGGGGTGTCAACACACATAACCACCCCTTAGGTGTCCCTTAAGGTGGCGCCAAACACCCTTGGCCATTGGATCCTTAACCACCTCCCTCCTTCCATCTTAGCCATCCATTTCAAAGGTCACCATAGCCCCCCTCCTATTCTATAAAAGGCCACCACCTACCACCATTTTTAGGCATCCTCCCTTAGTATATTTTCTACCTAAACCACCTATACCTACGGCCAAGAAGAAGGAGTAGAGAAGGAGATTAAAGGGGCACATCACCAGCCCTTTTGGTGCCTTCTTCTCCCCACTCTCTTCAACTTGAGCCACGCCAAGGAGGAGGACTCTTCCACTTCAAGGAGGACGGCCAGGCAAAGGAGGACTTAGGGTGGACGTCCACCCTTGGAGAAAAACTTAGGGCACGCCCCCCTAAGGCTTGCCTTGGAGGACATCACCTTGGCGGAGTACTGCAAGGAAGGAGTTGAAGGATTCTTTTCAAGCTTGGGAGCCACCAACCTTGGAGCAAGAAGCCCTCTTCTTTACCATCTATCTAGAGGATTTGTGTTTTATTTTCTTATTTGCAATTTTCTAGTAGTACAAGCTTTCCTCTACTAGGCCTTTTGTAAAACACTTTATCAATTATCTAGTTGCCTTCTTTGCAATTTTTTTTGTTTGCATTTCTATTTGCTTATTTTCAGCATTCTTCACTTCCTCTCCCTAATTATTCTAGGTTTCCACTTGCCTAGAGTGAGCTTAGGGAGAGGCTCTACTTGCCATTTAGAAGTAGTATTTTAAATTGAAGTGTAAATCACCTTCCCGTCACCATTCCGCATGTTGTCTTAATTTAAAACAAAAAAATGATATATTGAAAAATACCAAAAAGAAAGTTGAGATTGTATTCCAAGCAAGAGAATCACTATTGCAAACATTTGGCCTCCTTGGACGACCCTAGATACTCCCCTATCTAGGATATAAATTTTAAAAGCGAAAGCGGATTCGCGTGTTACAACGACGTTAAAAAACTGCTTTTACAAATCACGCGTATTTCGCTATCACTTTTTGGCGCCGCTGCCGGGGAGGCACGGCTTTGCATTAACTCATTTTCTCTTGCTTGAAGTGGATCTCATCCCCTTCTCTTTCTTTCTTTTGTGTGTGCAGGAACTACAGCGGGAAAGCAGGAATCTGGAAGCGAGAGCTTAAAGATCCTTTTCTTCCCGCGAAAATTCAGGATGGTTCCTCTTTCTGGTCACATAAATAATTAAAACTAACAAAAATATATTAAACTTGGCTTTCAGGACCATAAACACTTAAATTAAGTGAAGTGGTGCATTTTAAAATCCATTGTTTACTTGTATGCTTCTTTAGCACCATTCCATTGCAAGTATTGGTGTTCTATTTTTCGGGTCTAGATTTCTGTCCAGACTTGAAAAATTGATTCCTAACACCACAGGCCTCCTAAAATCATAAAATTTCATAGAGTGATTCCCAATTAAGTTTGGAACATCTGTTCCAAATTTCAGATCAATTGGATTTGTATTTAATTTTTAAAAATTCGTGGATTACAGAGGGGTCACACCCTCTAATCTTCCTGTTTTGCTGCTGTCCGCGAATTTTCAGAATTTTTATACTCATCCAATTTTTGTGAAATTTATCTTGTTGGAATCCCTGTGAAATTTTACATATCATATAAAATAATAAAAATTTTCTGAGGTCGGTGGTAATACTGAAAAATCTATAATACCCACGGGTATTATTTCTGGACTTTGACACCAGTACAATTAAAAATTCAAAACTATTATCAAACAAATTCCTAAAATCTTACAAAAATCTTTTCTGGAATCCTTGTTTGATTTTATTCAAAGTAGTGGTGTTGTTTGACTTGTTTGGACCACTACTTAATTCTGAAAGCTAAAAATAATTCATTGGTAGTTAAATTTCTGTCTTAGGGATAATTGGCTTAGGGTTTCTTCTTTCTCTTTAGAAACTCAATTAAAAGGAAATATACAATCACACATACAACTGGTCTTTCCTTTGATTGTGAACTTTCAAACTTGTTTGAAAACTTAACTAAAGAAACCCTAAAATACATTCAATTAAATCAAATCCTAAAAGACAAAAATACAAAAAAAAAAAAAATTGTGTGACAACTTGATTTTCATTGGAGCCACTCTCCAATTCCTGCACACACACAAAAAAATCAAATAACAGGCCAACAACCCAATAAACGCCCTCCACATTCCATGTGCACTGTAGAATCCTAGACCTAATTAAAATTTGTAGCAACTTGACCCCTAAGGCTTTATCAACTTAGGCTTGCTATTTAGGTTTTAAGTTTTCTTTAGTTAGTACCAATTCTGTCATCTGTATCTGGTGTTCAGGCTGAGGGGCCGTGTCAAACGACCAGGCGTGGGTTTGTACAAGCACCTGGGGTTTTCCCTGGGAAACGTTTGGGCCCAAACCTCCCCTTAAGCAACCTGGCTAGATTTGTTGATAGAACGGGTATTCACTATTGACTACTTATTTCCTATATAGACCAAGTCTTAGGTTATTATTAGGGAGTCACAATCAAGTTAGGTCTAGTTTTTGTTTGTTTGAATTGCACACTTTCTCTCATCTCTTTCTCTTCTCCTCCCCTCCCCGTTCTTCCATTTTATGCACGGGCGACGGTCTCAAAATCCGCACTTGGAAGGACCATTTGATTTCGCCCCCCACGTAAAAAGACCACTTTTTCTGTCTTCTCCTGAAAAAATGGAAACACAACAAAATAGGTCCACTGACCCTTCCACGTCTACCTCTAACCCCACCTCTAACCCTAATTCTAACCCTTCCACCCAAAACCCAACCACCAGTAACTTTCCACACTTGGAGCTCCCCAATCTTGAGTTGCCCCACACACAACATCAAGACCCCCTACCTGATCTTTTAAAATTGATGGCCGATCAAATTAATAAATTAAATTCCAATCAACAAACATTGACTAGGAACATCCAAAACCTAGCCAATCCAAGGCCAAACCCACCACCCCGTCAGCAGCCTGTTGTTCCTCTAAAAGATTTCTATGATCCATCTTATTATGAGGAACGACCAGGGGTGGTCATACCTGAGGGGGACTTTGAGATCAAGCCAGCCGTCCTGAACCTGATTAAACACTTTCATGGCCTTCCTAGGGAAGACCCTTTCAGCCACCTTGAAGAACTAACTCTTCTTGCACAGACAACCCGTTCCCGAAATGTGCAAGAAGACATATGGCTGATGCGGCTTTTTCCATTATCTCTTAAAGATAAGGCCGCTTATTGGTTCAGGACCATTGGCCGACCCATTACAACATGGCCTCAACTCAAGAGTGCCTTCCTCAAGAAATTCTTTCCCATAGGTCGTACCAATTCCTTACGAAGATCTATTACGACCTTTCACCAAAAATCTGGTGAAACTTTCCATGATTCTTGGGAAAGATTTCAAGACCTTTTAAGAAGTTGCCCGCACCACGAGATTCCTTTATGGCAGCTCGTGCAAATCTTCTATCATGGATTAGATGATCAAATCCGACAGTTTGTCGACGCCTCGTGTGGCGGCAACTTTTTAAATAAAGATGCAGAAAGTGCCTATGACCTGTTCGAAGAAATGAGTGAAAACTCATTTAATCAAGCTTCCATGAACACATTTTGCAGAACCCAAAACCCACAGTTCGGTGTTCATGAAATAGGCACTCAATCTATCCCTGTCACCCAAGATGATCTTCAATTGATTGCTCAAAAACTCGACCAGATGCATATTAATCAAAAGAAAATTGAGGAAAGACTAGCCACTTCAACTCAAGCTCCACACCCACATCTAACCCAACCTAACTTTCCACAAAGAGAAAATTTGCACAATCTCAACACTACCCCTGCTGATTATTCTGAGGTTGCCCATGATTCACTGGGGAACTACAACTATCCAGATATTAACCCCACTCAAAATATTTCTGCCATCCAGGAGCCCTTTAAAAATTCTTCCAATTGGAAAAATTACCCGAACTACTCCTGGAATAGTCAAGTTTCCTCCCAACCATATCATTTTAATGGGTATGGGTCGAATCCAAATTTCCATCCTGGGCCATCCCAACAAGATATCAATGCCCAGATGCTGCGAACCCTGCAGGATATGCAAACAAAAATGACGGAAGTAACCCGCAACATCACAAATCTGAACAATCAGATTGGGGTTACTCCCACGCAAAGACCTGTAGGACATCTTCCGTCCCAACCCATACCCAACCCTAATCACCAAGGAAACCATTATATGGGCAGAAATCCACATTATCCACATCAGCCTCCTCCTAATCCACCACCTCAGCAGCCGCCCAGGTTTCTGCAATCACAGGCCCCCCCACCTCCTCTAAATAATAATCCGACTGCACATGCAGTTACTTTGAGGAGTGGGAAAACCACCACTGACCCCGGGCCTTCACACGAACCTGGTAAGATACCTGTGCAAATTGACTCCCCACCTCCCCATCAGGAAGAAAAAGAAAAACAAAAATCTCAAGACAAGATTCCTATCCCTTTCCCACAAGCTCTCTACCCTACCACCAACAAAAGAAAGAAATCTGAGCCCACTACAGAAGAACTCATGGAGCTATTTGGGCAAGTTCATATCAATATCCCTCTCCTAGATGCCATCAAATATATACCTGCCTATGCTAAATTTTTGAAGGATATTTGTACTCCTAAAAGGCAGGCTAAAAATCTAGGACAGGTGCATCTTTCAGAGACAGTAAGCTCTGTCATACAGTGTAAGCTGCCTCCTAAGATGAAAGATCCGGGGGCGCCTTTAATTTCTGTAATTATTGATGACACTACATTTAATCGCGCCCTCCTTGATCTTGGTGCCTCTGTAAATATTATTCCCACAAGTTTATTCGAAGAATTTCAGATCGGTGAATTAAAACCCGTCGAGGTTACCCTGCAATTAGCCGACCGATCTACAATCAAACCTCGTGGGATTGTTGAGGATGTATTAGTCAAGGTCCAGAATTGTGTCTTCCCTGCAGACTTTCTGGTTCTTGACATTGAGGCACCCGAATCATTACTGGACTCCCCGATAATCCTTGGACGCCCCTTTTTGGCTACTGCAAAGGCAAATATCAATTGCCACACAGGAAAAATGGATATCAACTGTGCAGGCCAAACTATCACCTTAGATATTTTTAAATCCTCCAGGAGATTCCATGATGATAACTTCTTTGAGGACTCAGATACTGAAATTTCTAATATGGTGGAGGAGACAATGTTAATAGATACCCTTACCGACCACAGTTTTTTTGAGGACTCTGATTCAAACTCAGTGGTCGGCGAGATCTGTGATCCGGAAACTTGTCTTGACTCCAAATTTGTTCCTGATACCCCCCCTGACCCACCCACTATTAACGCACCTAATTTTTCCACACTAACTCACCATTCCTTCCCCGACCCCTTTCTTACGGACCTGCCACCAACCCCACCCGAGTTTGGCACCCAACCTGAATTAAAACCATGGCCAGACTCGGGTCACACTTATCAATTTCCATCTCACTTTGATCCCAATATTATTTCTAATCAATTTTCTAGGGATCTAGACGAAGACACCTTTTTTGCGGGCATTCAAGTGTCCAATTATTTACATGATTTTCCGTCTTCTGTGCATACCTTCACGCCCGGCTGAATGGCGTAAAAGATAGCACTGGATGGGAGGTAACCCATCATTTTCTTGCTTTCCTTTTTTCTTCTTTTTCCAGGTTTTATTCATCCTAAACCTGACCGTTCTTCACTAAGGTGATTCCTTTTCCCTCCTAATGCATGAGGACATGGCATATCTTGAGCATGGGGGGGTGTTTTTAAATTTTTACGATCGATTTAGGATGTTTAAAACCTAAAAACATGCAATTTTCTTTAATTTATTTCCTGCTTGCATACCCAAAAAAAGAAAAAACAAAAAAAAAAATTTGTTGAAAACTTTTTGAGGAAAAATTTTGAAATCAGGACTAAGGTCGAAAAATTCACTTCTGGTACAATGGGATTTAATCCTTAACAAACTAAGGATAAGGATATGGATCTGATCATTAGAATTCCAGGGTCTATTTTAGACTAGATCAGATATCCTTCTCTAAAATTCCACCTGAACTCATGATAGTTCAGGTGACTTGATCCTATTTTGTAATATGGAAAGTATTTGACTTAGTTTTTGATTCAAAAACCTGCGATTCGTGAGAAACTTCTTGTGTCAATTTTTACACACAAGCCAACAACTAAAAATTTGAAAAAACTCCCTTGTTTGGATTTAGTAAAAGTCTGAAGCAGATCATTGGTTTGAGTTCCCACCGTCGAGAAGAAGGAAAAAACCTTCTTTGAGGACGCGATGTCAACATGTTACCGCCTCGGCGCTGCTCTATATCTATATTTCATATCTTTAGATGGAGCATTAAAGCGCATTTCAGCAGCTCAAGTGTCTTAGACGGTGCTCTACCTATAGCGTCGGAGCAAGAGCTTGAGTTTGCTTGGAGCGCCCCTTTTCACCGCATCGTGTTTTGGGGTTGTGAGCTCCTAGGTGGTGTCATGGACAGTGCTATCCCGAAGTACTGGCGCCAGAGCCCCCTCGAGGAATGGTAATGGGAATGATGATACCGACACATCTGTTGTAAGACTAAGCTAAAAATAAGCATGGGGGAGAAAAAAAAAAAAAAAAAAAAATAATAATAATAATAACACGTCCTTATTAAGGTTGGCTTTTCACAAGCACCGACACAAGGTTTTAAAGGAATTTGCAAGTTGCGAATCAGATTCACGAGCCAGAAAAATCCTAAAAACAAAAATCTCAAGTCATCTGAATTAACAAGGGGTTAATTTGTGAATTTTCTGAGGATATATTGATCCTGTTCTATCTAATGGTTGGATCCAAAAACAAATCCTGATGTTTATCTTCAACAAATCCCGTATCTCCTGTGTTTTAATCTACCAAGGTCCCTTAATCTCTTTTTCTCCTCAAAAGTCAAAAAATAAAAAAAAAAATAAATAAATAAATAAAAAAAAAAAAAAAAAATTAGATTTCCCAAAAATTCCGTTTTCCAAAAAAATTATTGTTTTGCTAAGAGACTAGCAAAAGATAAGCATGGGGGTGTGATAAACGCTAGTTTATCATCATTTTTATGTTTTAAAACTAACTTAGCTCTTAGGATTTTTACTCCGCAAATGGGTTTTTGGGCTGCATTTAGGCATAAATTAGGATAGGCATGCATTGCATTTTTTATTGTCGTTTTAATGTGTTTTTGTGAGTGTTAGGGATGTACAGATGCACAGATCCCTAAAACCCTAGCACTCAAGAAGGCAAATGGTGAAGGAGAAGCCCAGACTAGCTGGAACTCAGCCTAATCCAGCTCACCTCAGCTTGATCCAGCTCACCTCAGCTTGATCTAGCTCACCGAAGCTGGAACCTAGCTTACCTGAACTAGGGTTAGCTCATCCCAGCTCCATTCAGCTAATCTCAGCTGGATGGCAGCTCAAGAGAGTTCATCCTAGCTCACCCTAGCTCAAGTCAGCTCAGATCCAGCTCAACTTAGCTGAGTCTAGCTCATCTCAGCTCCCACTAGTTCACAGGGAGCTCTAGCTAGCTCAGCTGAGTTGACAGGAGTTCACCCCAGCTCAGATCCAGCTACATTCAGCTCCACTCAACTCCAGCCAGCTGAAGAAGAATTCATCTCAGCTCAGGAAGCTCAAGTCCAGCTCCCGGGGACTCAGCTTAGCTCAACTCAGATAAGCTAAGCTACCTTAGCTGCCTCAACCAGCTTGATTCTCCCCGGAAGCACCAGACCTAGCTCACCTCAGCTCATTTTGGTAGAAGCTATCTCACTTTAGCTTGGCTTAGTAGCTAGCAAAGAACTAGCAAGCTAAGCCAGCTAGAGTAGCCCCATGCCAGCCTCTTCAGCAGCAGCCAGCTCCAGCTCCAGCTCCAGACTTCTTCTCCTCAGCTCCTTGCTCCAAACCCTAGCTCCAACACCTTCTCCTCTACTCCACCTTTAGCTAAGCTAGCTTAGCTTATCTTATCTTAGCTTAGCTTAGCTAACAACCAGCTCCTTGGCCATTCATTACCTCCAAAAATCAACCCTAGCTAGCTCCACCAACTCAAGCCTACCTAAGCTAGCTAGCCTACTCAAGTTGGCACCACCTCCTAGCCATCCCTTCACCCCATTATCTCCACCAAAAGACACTTCAAGTTGGCGCCAAAAACCACCCCTAACCACCTCTATATTGGCGCCACTTTCAGCCCCTTAATCCACCCTACACCTACCCACATAAGCCATCCTAGCCATCCACCTAACCCCCCTTCTAGAATCCTTCTTGGCGCCAACTTAGACCTTCTTCTAGAAGCCCTTTTGGCGCCAATATCAAGGGGTGTCAACACACATAACCACCCCTTAGGTGTCCCTTAAGGTGGCGCCAAACACCCTTGGCCATTGGATCCTTAACCACCTCCCTCCTTCCATCTTAGCCATCCATTTCAAAGGTCACCATAGCCCCCCTCCTATTCTATAAAAGGCCACCACCTACCACCATTTTTAGGCATCCTCCCTTAGTATATTTTCTACCTAAACCACCTATACCTACGGCCAAGAAGAAGGAGTAGAGAAGGAGATTAAAGGGGCACATCACCAGCCCTTTTGGTGCCTTCTTCTCCCCACTCTCTTCAACTTGAGCCACGCCAAGGAGGAGGACTCTTCCACTTCAAGGAGGACGGCCAGGCAAAGGAGGACTTAGGGTGGACGTCCACCCTTGGAGAAAAACTTAGGGCACGCCCCCCTAAGGCTTGCCTTGGAGGACATCACCTTGGCGGAGTACTGCAAGGAAGGAGTTGAAGGATTCTTTTCAAGCTTGGGAGCCACCAACCTTGGAGCAAGAAGCCCTCTTCTTCACCATCTATCTAGAGGATTTGTGTTTTATTTTCTTATTTGCAATTTTCTAGTAGTACAAGCTTTCCTCTACTAGGCCTTTTGTAAAACACTTTATCAATTATCTAGTTGCCTTCTTTGCAATTTTTTTTGTTTGCATTTCTATTTGCTTATTTTCAGCATTCTTCACTTCCTCTCCCTAATTATTCTAGGTTTCCACTTGCCTAGAGTGAGCTTAGGGAGAGGCTCTACTTGCCATTTAGAAGTAGTATTTTAAATTGAAGTGTAAATCACCTTCCCGTCACCATTCCGCATGTTGTCTTAATTTAAAACAAAAAAATGATATATTGAAAAATACCAAAAAGAAAGTTGAGATTGTATTCCAAGCAAGAGAATCACTATTGCAAACATTTGGCCTCCTTGGACGACCCTAGATACTCCCCTATCTAGGATATAAATTTTAAAAGCGAAAGCGGATTCGCGTGTTACAACGACGTTAAAAAACTGCTTTTACAAATCACGCGTATTTCGCTATCAATACCAACTATAGATTCCTACAAGAGGGGGTGGGATTTGCAGAATATAAGATAAAGTGTGGAAGCAAATAAACAATCTCACAAAAAATACAATCACACAATTTCACAAATGATTTTAAGTTGGAAACCCAAACTGGGTGAAAACCACCACTAACCCTATTGAGCTAGGATTTTCTGATCGACCGAGTTGATCAAAATCCACTAATATGAACTACTTAAAAGAGGGTACTTCAACCTCATACAACCAATGCTACTTTGAATCTGTGGGCAGCATGCCTCAAAACCATCCTCTTGACGAGGAGTATTTCATCCCTTGATGGAGACAAGAATTCGCAAAGAGAATACCCAACCAAATAACAAGGATAAATACAAAGCAACCTATAGAGCCACAAATATGAAAACCTAGCTACTACAGGTAAGGAAACATTCCTTTGCTAGAAGTGCATTGACTTGACGACGTGGATGCGTGAACCACGCAATGGCACATCGTTGCTCTCGTAATCACGGAGGGAGAGCGGGTGCAAAGTGAGGATGATGCTCTCTTGATGTAGAACAAAAGCTTTAAGAGCAAGATCACTTATTATAATCAAAGGGACACAAAATGATGTGGAAATGTGTTATTTGTTGTGTGTTGGTGTATGTTTGCTAGGCAAGGGCACTCCTCTATTTATGGAAGGCCTAGGAAGGCTTAGGAAGGCTTTGGAAGCCTTAGGTAGCCGTTGGGGATTATCCAAAGGCAAATTAGCCCGTAATCAGAATCATTAATGATTCTGACAAGGTCATCAAATGTTTGGGAAAATTATCAGATGTTTAATCCTTGAAGGGTTTCCTTACTGACTTGAATCAGACCAAAACAAGGTTCCAATGTAAGTTGGTCGGATGATAGGTTGGACGTCTGGCACTAGGTCTGGATGTCTGAAAATCTAATTTACTGTAGGAATGGATTTCCCAAGGCATAAATAGCTAGAATCCTCAAGGGAAGTGATTTTAGCTTAATCGAGGACTGACATTCACTTATTAAATGTTTGAGGTCCTCTAAGGACACTTAATAGAAGATCAAGGGTCATTTCTTAATGATCATTTTTTTAAGCCAACATTCCACTAATTGGACATCTGGCAATGTCATCTAACATCTGCCAAGACATTTGGACAAAAGGATGGTCATCTAAATCTAGCAGATAGTAAGTGGCTCTCAGCATAGGTGTTTCTAGATGTCTAATTCAACATTCAGAGTTCTTAAAGTTCACTATCAAACATCTAATTTTAGTATTAGATGTCTAAATACCCTATCTGAAACCTATTTATGTTTCCTAAGTCCTCTATGAGAGACCTAAGTATCCTAGAGATGTAGAAGCGTTCCTAGGACTACAGTGTTGATACTTTGAGGCTCTTTAACTTGCATCTAGGAAAGAAAATAAAGAGCAACAAAAGAAACAATAATACAAAGAACAACATGAATAGAAATCTATCCTATTCTTCATCTCCTTCCTTCTTCAAGTTTTCTCTCCTAGCGAAGCTCCTTCTCCTCGGTCAAGCTCCTCCAATCCCCCATGGATGCAAGCTCGAACTTTGTCTTTACACTTGTAACATTTGCAATCGACCTAAAATCTAGGACTCAAAAGCAAATGTAAAATAACAAGTATTTTGTTATCATCGAAATAAATAATTGTGGTGTCCATGCACCAACAATCTCCCCCATTTTGGTGATGACAAAACAATAAATAATATTGCATAACAATCTCCCCCTTTTTGACATTATAAAAAATGTTTAATTAATTTTAATTCTCCTACAACTCCCCCTTAAAACATGCTCTTCCAAATTTTGGTTTAACCATGAATAATATTCTCTCCGTTTTTGAAGCAACATGATAGCTGTAGGATTATCTCACCCTTTCTAAAGGAAAATATAGCTATGTTAACCACTCCCCCTTAAAGATGGACAATTAGCTCATGAATTTTAGCTCCCCCTATCTACATGCTATTGATAAAGAGATACTTTAAAGGTTTACCTCACGTACCAGGGCCAATAGAATGGCCCAAATGGAGGTGGATGCCAAACTGGATGGGGCTCCCATCTGTAGCTTGGAGGTTGGGGGATCGATGCCGATCTCCAAATGGGCACTCGACACATAGTGGTTTGAACATCTATCGGTCTTCTCGTCGATCTTCTCATCTTCCTCCATAGTCTGCCCCTTGGTCCTCCCAATTTGAGTTGACCACCCTTTAGCTTGTAATTCCAATCCTTGATGTTGAACTCTCCCTTGAAACCTACAATGGAAGTTTCAAGTTGATCTTTCGGTATCCAAGTTGGTCTCCTTGTAGGAGATCCATTCTCAACCTTTGGGCTATTGCTAACTCTATCTAATAAATTTTTAGAATTCTTCTTAAGACATGCAAGTTCATCTTCTATAACATGGATTTTAGTTTTTAAAGTAGAGATTTCAATTTTTAAACAAGTGTTCTCCTCAATTAATTTACTATTTTTATTGATTAGGTCTATATTTTCTAACTGAAAGTTATCATCCTTAGGACTAGACTAGTTTCTAGATCCTTAAGTTATTTTTCTAACCATTCATTTTCTAATTTAAGAAAATTAAGATTCTTTTTAATGCTTTTGTTTTCAAATTTAACTGACTTACTAAGTTCAAACAACTCATCAAAGGCATCTTGTAAATTGAAATATACCCCATCATTATGAAAGTCGCTATCGCTTGCAATGGCCAAGAAACCCATGCAAGCGGTTTCATTCTTCTTCTCAGGATCTTCCTCTTTTTCCTCCAAGCTCGAGTCATCCCAAGTAGCGTGGAACACCTTCTTCTTGTACTTCTTATCCTTCTCCTTCTTCTTCTTCTTGAGAAGAGGCACTCGGGTCGAATGTGCCCCTACTTGTTGCAATGATAGCAATGGTTTGGGCTCTCTTTTTCCTTCTTCTTATCTTTCTTTGAGTCCATAAAAAGCATGGAAAATTTTTTAAGTAAAAACTTAAAGTTTTCGTTATTGGAACTTACCTCACTATCTGATGTAGCTCGAAAGGTGAGAGACTTCCTTGGCATTGGTTCTAGAGTGTCCTTCTACTTCAACTTCGTCTTGTAGGCCATGAGATTGCCTAAGAGGTCATCCATGTTGAGCTCCACTACTTCGTTTGCCTCCTCCATGGGGATAACCTTCTGTTCCCATTCTTGTCCAAGGAAATGAGTAGCTTTCCTTGAAGCTCCCACTTAATGAAGGTCTTATCTAAGGCTTTAAAGCTGTTAACAATGAGAGTGAACCTAGTGTTCATCTCACCTAAAGACTCATTATGTTTCATAGCAAAAGATTCAAATTCTTGTGAAAGAACATTGATCTTAGAGGATTTTAACTTAGAGGTACCCTCATGAGTTACCTCAAGTGTATGCCAAATCACGTATGCGATGGTGCATTGCGAGATTCGGTTGAACTCCTCCGAGCTGAGCACCCAATACAATGCTTTCATCGTCTTCGCATGGCTAAAAGAATGGCGTAAATGGAGGTGGATGCCAAATTGGATGGGGCTCCCATCTGTAGCTTGGAGGTTTGGGCATCAGTGACAGTCTCTAATTGGGTGGTCGATGCATGGCAGTTCGAACATCTGTAGACCTTCTCGTCGATCTTCTCATCTTCCTCCTTAGTCTACTCCGTGGTCCTCCCAATTTGTGTTGACCACCCTTTAGCTTGTAATTACAATCCTTGATGTTGAACTCTCCCTTGAAACCTATAAAATAAGTTTCAACTTGATCCTTTGGTGTCCAAGTGAGATTGGATCTGGATGTGTTTGTTGGTCTCCTTGAAGGAGATCCTTTCTCAACCTTAGGGCTATTACTAGCTCTATCTAAAAGATTTTCTGAATTCTTCTTAAGACATGCAAGTTCATCTTCTATAACATGCAATTTTATTTTTAAAGTAGAGATTCCAGTTTTTAGACTAGTGTTCTCCTCAATTAATTAATATTTTCACGAATTAGGTCTATATTTTCTAACAACAAGTTATCATCCTTAGGATTAGAACTAGTTTCTAGATCCTTAAGTTGTTTTTTTGACCTTTCATTTTCTGATTTGAGTGACTTACTAAGTTCAAATAACATATCAAAACCATCTTGTAAATCAAAATTTACCTCGTCATTGTCGGAGTCGCTATCGCTTACAATGGCCATAAAACCCATGCAAGCGATTTCATTCCTCTTCTTAGGATCTTACTCTTTTTCCTTCGAGTTCGAGTCGTCCCAAGTAACTTGGAACACATTCTTGTACTTCTTGTCATTGTCCTTCTTCTTCTTCTTCTTAAGAAGAGGGCAGTTGGGTCGAATGTGCCGCTTCTTGTTGCAATGATAGCAATATTTTAGGCTCTCTTTTTCCTTCTCCTTCTTATCTTTCTTCGAGTCCCTTCAAAACTTGGAAAATATTTTAAGTAAAAACATGAAGTCTTCGTCATCAAAACTTACCTCGCTATTTGATGTGGCTCTGAAGGCGAGAGACTTCCTATGCTTTGGTTCTGAAGTGTCCTTCTTCTACTTCAACTTCGTCTCAAAGGCCATGAGATTGCCTAAGAGGTCTTCCATGCTAAGCTCCTCTTCTTCATCCACCTCCTCGATGGCACTGACCTTTTGTTCCAATTCAGGTCCAAGGGAACGGAGTAGCCTTCCTTGAAGCTCCCCCTTACTGGAGGTCATACCTAAGGCTTTCAAGCTAGTAACAATGTGAGTGAACCTAGTGTTCATCTCACTTAAAGACTCATTAGGTTTCATAAAAAAAGATTAAAATTCTTTTGAAAGAACACTAATCGTAGAGGATTTTACCTTAGAGGTACCCTCGTGAGTAACCTCAACTATATGACAAATCTCGTATGCAGTGGCGCTTTCCAAGATTCGGTTGAACTCCTACGAGCTGAGTGCTCAATACAACACTTTCATCATCTTCACATTGAGAGAGAGCTCCCAGATTTGCTACTCCGAGTAGCCCCCCACGAGTCTCCCCGGGATGTTGAAAGGCATCTCGTGCCTTGCCCAAATGGTGAAGTCATTGGCTTGAAGACATTTCTTCATCAATAGCTTCCAATAGGGCTAGTTGCTCCTATCGAAGAATGGTGGATGGGTCATAGACTGCCCCTCGAAAATCCGAATCGTGGAATTGCTTCCCTCCATTGGATCCTCGCCAGGTGTTATGTTGATATCGCAAGAACCTGCTCTGATAAACAATCTTACACAAAAGACAATCACATAATTGCACAAAAGATTTTTAGGTGGAAACCCAAATCGGGTGAAAACTACAACCTAACCCTCTCGAGTTAGGATTTTCTGATGACCAAGTTGATCAAAATCCACTAATTTTAACTACTTAAACGAGGGTAGTTCAACCTCTTACAACCGACACAACATTGAAATGAAGGGTAGCGTGCCTCAAGCCCCTCCTCTTGATGAGGTGTATTTTGTCCCTCGATGGAGATGGAAATTCGCAAAGCAAATACCTAACCAAATAACAAAGATAAATATAAAAGCAACCTATAGAGCCACAAATATGAAAACCTAGCTACTATAGGTAAGGAAACTTTCCTTTGCTGGAAGTGCATCGACTTGATGATGTAGATGCCTAAACCATGCAATGGCACTTCGTCGCTCTCGTAATCGGGGAGGGAGAGTAGGTGCATACCGAAGATGGTGGTCTCTTGATGTAGAACAAAAGCTGGGAGAGTAGAATCACTTCTTATGATCAAAGGGATACAAAATGATGTGGAAATGTGTTACTTGGTGTGTGTTGGTGTATGTTTGCTAGGCAAGGGTACACCTCTATTTATGGAGGCATAGGAAGGCTTAGGGAGGCTTTGGATGACTTAGGTCACCCTTGGGGATTATCCCAAGGCAAATTAGCCCCTAATCAGAATCATTAATGATTCTGACAAGGTCATCAGACGTCTAGAAAAATTATTAGATGTCCGGAAGTCACTCTTACGATGTCTGGAAACTAAATCAGATGTCTAATCCTAGACTAATTTTCTTACTGATTTGAGTCAGACCTAAATAGGGTTCTAGTGTAAGTTGGTCAGATGATACATTGGATGTCTGGCACTAGGTCTGGATGTCTGAAAACCTAATTTACTGCGGGAATGGATTTCCCAAGGCACAAACGGCTAGATCCCTCAAGAGACATGATATTTGGCTTAGTCAAGGGCTAACGTTCACTTATCGGACGTCTGAGGTCCTCTAAGAATGTTTGATAGAAGATCAAGGGTCATTTCTTAATGGTCATTTTTCTAAGCCAACATTCCACTAATTGGACATATGGCAATGTCATTAGACGTGTACTAAGTCGTCTGGACAAAAGGCTGGTCATCTAAATCTGGCAAACAATAAGTGGTTGTCAGCCTAAGTGTTTATGGGATGTCTGATTCAACATTTAGAAGTCTTAAAGTTTAATATCAGACATCTGATTTTAGAATTAGATGTTTGAATAGGTTGTTTGAAACCAATTTAGGTTTTCTAAGTCCTCTACGAGAAACCTAAGTATCCTAAAGATGTGCAAGTGTTCCTAGGACTACAGTGTTGATGCTTTGAGGCTCTGTAACATGCATCTAAGAAAGAAAATAGAGAGCAACAAAAGAAAGATTAATACAAAGAATAAGATGAATAGAAGCCTATGCTATTCTCCATCTCCTTTATTCTTCAAGCTTTCACTCCTTGCAAAGCTCCTTCTCCACTGTCAAGCTACTTCAATACGCCATGGATGAGAGCTCGAACTTCGTCTTTACACTTGTAATATTTGCAATTGGCCAGAAATCTGGGACCCAAAAGCAAATGTAAAATAACAAGTGTTTTATTATCATCAAAATAAATGATCATGGTGTCCTTGCACCAACAATCTCCCCCTTTGCGATGATGACAAAACTATACATAATAATCCATAACAATTTCCACCTTTCTGACATTATCAAAAAGGTTTAATTAATTTTAATTCTCTACAACTCCTCCTTAGAACATGCTCTTCTAAATTTGTGTTTAATAGAGAATAATATTCTCCCCCTTTTTGAAGCAACAAGATAGCTATATGATTATCTCCCCTTTCTAAAGGAAAATATATCTATGTTAAGCACTCCCCTTTAAAGATGGACAATTAGCTCATGAATTTTAACTCCCCCTATCTACATGATATTGATAAAGAGATAGGGTTAAATGTTTACCTCACCAATCATGGCCAATAGAATGGTGCAAATGGAGGTGGATGCCAAACTGGATGAGGCTCCCATCTGTAGCTTGGAGGTTCAAGCATCGGTGCCGATCCCCAATTGGGTAGTCAATGCGTAGCGGTTCAAACATCCACCAGTCTTCTTGTTGATCATCTTGACTTCCTATTTAGTCTACTCCTTTCTCCTCCCAATTTGAGTTGACCACCCTTTAGCTTGTAATTCCAATACTTGATGTTGAACTCTCCCTTGAAACCTACAAAACAAGTTTCAAGTTGATCCTTCGGTATCCAAGTGAGCTTGGATCTAGATGTGTTAGTTGATCTCCTTGAAGGAGATCCTTTCTCAACCTTAAGGATATTGCTAACTCTATCTAACAAATTTTTCGAATTCTTCTTAAGACAAGCAAGTTCATCTTCTATAACATGCAATTTTATTTTTAAAGTAGAGATTTTAGTTTTTGGACTAGTGTTCTCCTCAATTAATTTACTATTTTCATTGATTAGGTCTATATTTTCTAACAAGTTGTCACCCTTAGGACTAGAACTAGTTTCTGGATCCTTAAGTTGTTTTTCTAACCTTTCATTTTCTGATTTAAGGAAATTAAGATTCTTTTTAATGCTTTTGTTTTCCAACTTAAATCACTTACTAAGTTCAAATAACTTATCAAAACCATCTTCTAAATCAGAATTTACCTCATCAGTGTCAGAGTTGCTATCACCTGCAATGGCCAAGAAACCCTTGTAAGTGATTTCATTCTTCTTCTTAAGATCTTCCTCTTCTTCTTCCGAGCTCGAGTTGTCCCAAGTAGCTCCTTCTTCTTGTACTTCTTGTCCTTTTCCTTCTTCCTCTTCTTCTTCAGAAGAGGGCACTTGGGTCTAATGTTCCCCTTCTTGTTGCAATGATAGCAACTGTTTGGGCTCTCTTTTTCCTTCTCCTTAGCTTTCTTCAAGTCCCTTCAAAACTTGGATAATATTTTAAGTAAAAACTTAAAGTCTTCACCATCGGAACTCACCTCGCTATCCGATGTGGCTCTGAAGGCGAGAGACTTCCTCGTCTTTGGTTTTGGAGTGTCCTACAACAACTACGTCTCTAAGGCCATGAGATTGCCTAAGAGGTCTTCCATTTTGAGATCAACTACTTCGTTTGCCTCCTCGATGGTGGTGACCTTCTGTTCCCCTTTAGGTCCAAGGGAACAGAGTATCTTTCCTTGAAGCTTCCCCTTAATGAAGGTCTAACCTAAGACTTTCAAGCTATTAACAATGAGAGTGAACCTAGTGTTCATCTCACTTAAAGACTCATTAGGTTTCATAACAAAAGATTCAAATTCTTGTGAAAGAACATTGATCTTAAAGGATTTTACCTTAAAGGTACCCTCGTGAGTTACCTCAAGTGTATGACAAATCTCGTATGTGGTGGTGCATTTCTAGATTTGGTTGAACCCCTTCGGGCTGAGCGCACAATACAACGCTTTCATTGTCTTCGCGTTGAGAGAGAGCCCTCAAATTTGCTGCTGTGAGTAGCCCCCCGATGGTCTCTCCGGGATGTTGAAAGGCATCTCACACCTTGCCCAAATGGTCAAGTCATTGGCTTGAAGCCATGTCTTCGTCCTCAGCTTCCAATAGAGCTAGTTGCTCCCATCGAAGAATTATGGATGGGTTGTAGACTGCCCCTCAGAAATGTAAATTATGGAACTGCTTCCTTCCACTAGATCCTCACCTTTTGTTATGCCGATATCGTAAGAACCTGCTCTGATACCAACTGTACATTCCTTCGGGAGGTGGTGAGATTTGCAGAATATGAAATAAAGTGAAGAAGCAAATAAACAATCCCACACAAAAGACATCACACAATTATACAAATGATTTTTAAATGGAAAACCAAACCAGATGAAAATCACCACCTAACTCTCTCGAGTTAGGATTTTCTGATATTTCGAGTTGATCAAAATCCACTAATTCGAACTACTTAAACGAGGGTAGTTCAACCTCTTACTGCTAATTCTACTTTGAACCAAAGGGTAGCGTGCCTCAAATCCCTCCTCTTGACGAGGAGTATTTTGTCCCTCAATGGAGATGGGAATTCACAAAGCGAATACACAACCAAATAACAAGGATAAATACAAAGCAACTTATAGAGCACAAATATGAAAACCTAGCTACTATAGGTAAGGAATCTTCCCTTTGCTGGAAGTGTATCGACAAGACGACGTGGATGCGTGAACCACATAATGGCACTTCATCGCTCTCGTAATCGCGGAGGGAGAGCGGGTGCCCAGCGAAGATCATGGTCTCTTGATGCAGAACAAAAGCTTGGATAGCAGGATCACTTCTTATGATCAAAGGGGCACAAAATCATGTGGAAATGTGTTACTTGGTGTGTATTGGTGTATGTTTTCTAGGCAAGGGTAGTTTTATATTTATAGAAAGCCTAGGAAGGATTAGGAAGGCTTTAGAAGCCTTAGGTTGACATTGGGGATTATCCCCAGGCAACTCAGCCCCTAATCAGAATCAATAATGATTCTGATAGGGTCATCAGATGTCTAGGAAAAATATCAGATGCCTGGAAGTCACTCTTAGGACATCTGATCCTAGATGAGTTTCCTTACTGACTTGAGTCAAACCTAAACAAGGTTCTATTGTAAGTTGGTCAGATGATAGGTTAAACGTCTAGCACTAGGTCTAGATGTCTGGAAACCTAATTTACTGCAGGAATGGATTTCCCAAGGCACAAATGGATAGATCCCTTAAGAGAAGTGATTTTGGCTTAATCGAGGGCTAACATTCACTTATTAGACCTCTGAGGTCATCTAAGGACGTCGAATAGAAGATTAAGGGTGCTTTCTTAACGATCACTTTTCTAAGCCAATGTTCCACTAATTGGACATCTGGCAATGTCATCAGATGTATATTAAGACGTCTGGACAAAAGGTTGGTCTTCTAAATCTGGCAGGCAGTAAGTGGTTCTCAGCCTAAGTGTTTCCAGACATCTGATTCAACATTTAGATGCCTTAACTTCACTATTAGACATTTGATTTTAGTATTAGACATCTGAATAGTCTGTCTAAAACCTATTTATGTTTTCTAAGTCCTCTATAGGAAACCTAAGTATCCTAGAGATGTGCAAGTGTTCGTAGGACTATAGTGTTGATACTTTGAGGCTCTTTAACATGCATCTAAGAAGGAAAATAAAGAGCAACAAGAGAAACAATAATACAAAGAATAAGATGAATAGAAATCTATCATATACTTCATCTCCTTCCTTCTTCAAGCTTATGCTCCTTACGAAGCTCCTTCTCCTCCGTTAAGCTCCTCCAATCCGCCATGGATGCGAGCTCGAACTTCGTCTATGCATTTGTAACATTTGCAATCGACCTGAAATTTTGGACTCAAAAGCAAATGTAAAATAACAAGTGTTTTGTTATCATCAAAATAAATGATTGTGGTGTCCTTGCACCAACACGATTTTCGCGATGGTTGAAAACCATCGCCTATTCGATGAAAACTACTGTATTCTTTCTTCGAAAAAGTATGTGTCACATCTGTGTGTACATGACAATTTTTGTTTAAAATCGTCATATTTTAGACGACGATTTTAGGAATCGTTGTCTCATTTATTTGCGATAGCTCTTGTATAAACTGTCGGCAGTAAGCTCTAAACAGTGGTTTGGATCGTCATCGTTTGTAGTATACATAAACCTTAGACGATGGTTTTTCAACCGTTGTATTATTGTATAAACGATGGGTCTACGAGAACCGATGTCTATATAAACGTAGCAGTTATTCTTAGAATGGTCGTGTATATATGTATGTTTTATTTTTAATATAACATTTACGGCTATAAGATTCTATAATCTTAAAATCTTATAACACCTTAAAACATATATAACATACAAAACACAAACAATATGAGAATTCAACATATGGCATGTGATCGCACGGGTTTCGCGTGTTTGAAATTAGAGTTACGAACCTGTCGTCGTAGTTACAAAACTTGTGACCAAATATAATTTATACCGAAACTCCAAGGGAGTCCCAGCTCGAACACAGGGAGGTGACGTTTACTTTGTATGAAAACCACGCTTCAATTTGTTTCTTTTTGGTGTTTTAGGGTTTTGTTATTTTTTGCTTATTTTTGAAATAAAATGACAATCAATCACAAGAGAGAGATAGAATTGAATCTGATATATTGTATGAATGTCAATTACAATAATATAGAAAACATAAAAAGATAGGGAGGTGAGAAGAAATCTCTCGAAGTGGCTGTTCGGCAAGACGACAGTGCCTGGCGGAAGCTCAGATGAAGGAGTTAGGAAGCAGGATGATGGAGGTGAGAAGCGGAGGATGTCTGGTAGAGGAAAGCTTTAGCACAGCTCCGGAATGGAGGTGAGAAGGAGGAGGTGATCTGCTACCAGAATGGAGGTGGAAGGACGGCTCCAAGGCGACCTATGAATGGGGATGGGAAGTTGGAGTATTTGGTGGGGCAGAGGTTCTCTACACTAACAGGTGCCTTGGGAGCTTGAGAGCAAGCTCTAACAGAGCGTGGGTAGGCTTGCTAGAGCCCGGGAGTAGGTGGGAGTAGAGTAGGTAGAGATGGCTTGGAAGGGAGGGGGTGTTGGCCCTTTTATAGTTGATGAAAAGAGGCTAGAATAGGCATGGGACCATTAGTGACCTCCAAGTCGTTGCTGTAAGTGTCGCTGGCATGCACACAACTACCGATGGCTGTAAGAATCGCTGTATGTCTGCCAGGTTGTCATTGAAGGCTGGCGCCAACTGAGCACGCGCACACCTCATGTGCGTAGATGCCCTGCTGGCATGCACTGGCATGTGTGCGCGCGTGCTGCTGGTGCGTGCTAGTGCTCGCTGCCACTTCTGCTACATGCACTGGATTGATGCATTGGTGAGGCTCAAACCTGCGGCACCTAGTTGAGGGGTCGGTGCTTCGCCAATGCGCTACGTGGGTCAGATGGTCGCGGCTATGTTTTGAGGCTTAGCTGCTTCAAACGTTGGATGCAAATCCAATGGTGGATATGACTCACTCAGAGGAAGAGGGAGTTTTGTGGATGCCCAGGGGTAGTTCAGATGGCGCCATGTGGCACCATCTAGGTCATCTATCTTCATTCCATTACAGAGGGTGCCACGATGCTTAGATCGAGATGATTCTCACATTGCCAAACTGCGATCGTCACTTCAGATCTATCCATATGGTCGGATTTTCCATCCAAAACTTCTATGGATGTTGCATTGCCCTCTGGCTGTTGATTTTCCTTGGACTTCGTATGATGCTACAGGATTCCGATCTAGACGATTTCAGAGGCGTTAGACTCCGATCGTCGTCCTAATCAGATCCATATGGTCTGATCGTCCATTTGAGGCCGTGAAATAAGTCTTCTCTCCTGACCATAAAAAGGACCTAATTAACCCAAACTATATACAACTATTCTAAATGAAGAATGATGCTTGCTATGCAATATTTATAACATGAAATGAAAATCTAATCTTAGGAACATGCATGAATAGGCATTTTAACCCAAATAGATGTGTTTACATCATACGCCCATGCCTATCTTTTGCTAGTCCTAAGCAAAATTAAACTACATGCTATGTATAAAAGCAAAATTAGGATTAGATCACTTAGGCCAAAGTCATTTATTAACAATATAAAATTTCAACTAAGGTCCTAAACTATGAAGACTCAACAGTACCTGGGTGTCTGCCAGAATGTAGATCACCCAAGTCCTCACCTTATTTGAAAAGGGAAGATACATTTTTTTGTTTTTCTTCTTTTCTAATTGTTTTGTTCTTTTGGAGTTTGAGAGTTTTGGGATAACTTTTTACGGCTACCCGACCTGCCCAAGACTCGAAAAAGACTCTAAGTGCTAAGCATCTTTTGAAAAAGTGAGACTCACTAGGTGACCGTTGAAATGGACTTCAATTTTCTATGACTGTAGGTGACTTTGCCTAAAGGTTTATCTTTTTGATTGGTAGCTTTCTCCCTACTTTTATTTATGAGGTCAACACAAAGGCGAACCAAGCATATATCTCCCCAGTTTATTCTACTTCCCTGCTTCTTCCCTATGTGTTTTGGGAATTATTGTCCATTTTTGTGAGCTGGGCTCTAGACAACCAGCCAATGGGCTGTTACCCACGGAAACTTGCCAGCCATACTCGTGCGGTGAAGTGTGGTTTTGTTTTTTCTTTTCTCTTTTTTCTAGGTTTTATTTTATTTTTTCAAGTAGGTGGCTTCCCTGATCTAAGATTTACCTAAAGGCAGTACAATGAAAATGGTCTTGTGATTGTGCTCTGAACAACCGGCCGATGAGCTGTTACCACCGACAACTTACCAGCCATACCACCCAAGATAGTTCATTAGCTACCCAATTTCTGAAGAAACTACTGAAAAGTGAGTCAGTGCAAAAAAAGTGTGTAGATGCTTAGGCTTAAAGTCCCCCTAAATCGGAGGGTAGGTTGATAAGTCACATACTTTTCTTCCCAATTTATTTACTAAATTAAAAAGAATTTTAATTGGCAAGAACTTGAGACTAAGTCCACATTCGAGTGGACACTTGGGCTAATTAAGTTTGAAGACCTGAAGAGTCTAAGTGTTTAGGTCCTCTCGTATCATTTCGTAAAGCTAACAACTTCTGAATGCCTAAGTTTTCTTCTCTTAATTCTTCATTTTTTTTTAATCTTTTTGAATTTTCAATTTTTTTAAAGAATCAAATAATAGGAAATTATTGTTACAGTTGACAAAAAGGTTATAAATTATGTCCACCCCCCATGCTTAGCTATTGCAATGTTCTCATTGTGAAAAATGAAAGCATGTAAGAGAGTAGAAGTGGAAGAATAGCACCTGGTTTCCATGAGACTCTGATCAGCTTGGAATAGTATTTACATGTCCTGAGTTTAGTGCCTTCAGCTAGGTGAGTTCCTCAATCAAATATAACTAACATTGAGGCTACAATAACATAGTTTCCAGGCCCCAAGATTTGGGTCCCGAAGAGTGAAAATGGACTTGCCAAAGAGATGATTAATGAAAGTGGCAAGCTGGTGGTGCAGGGAGAGCCCAAATTATCTCCAATAGGAGTTTTGTTGATTTATTACAAAGGAAGTGTGGTTGGGTATAGAATTTGTGCAATGGTTGGGTGAAAAAGGACGATGAGGGTTTTGTGATGTGCTGGGGATTTGTGGGTACTCTAGAGTACCTAATGTTTGAAGAGTTCTTCCCCAATGTTCAATTTCATCCTCACACTCTAGTTTCTTAAACCAACCATCCTGATCCTTAGGATTCCCACCCACAAGTTGGACCTCAAACTCTAAGCATTTAGGATAAGGATGTTGTTGGGTTTTACCTTGATCACATGAATCATCCAACAAATTTCTGATTTCATGTATATCTTCCTCATCCCGTGTTGCTGCAATTAGTCACATTTTTGCTTTGTCCTCAATTATTTCCGCAACCATGTGATCTTCTTCCCAAGTTTGGGTTGAGTTGGCCATTAAAAGGTTGTCTAAGGTATGTATGGCCATTACTTCCTCTATTCTGCCAAGCTCCTCCATCAAACCACACTTAATTTTATTCTTCTTTGCGACCTCGAAAATATTGAATTGATTTGTCTTATCCCCTAAGGCCATTTCCATTTTTCCCAATTAACAATCAATACTCACCTTGGCAGTAGCCAGGAAAGGTCTTCCTAAAATAATCGGGGTGTGGTTGAGCTGTTTTGGGGCTTCCATGTCCAAGACCATGAAATCAGCAAGGTAATGCAAATCACTAACCTTGACTAAAACATCCTCTAAAATACCCCTTGGTTTTGTAATGGAACTATCGGCTAACTGCAAGGTTATGTTAGTGTGTTTTAGGTAGCCTAATCCCAATTCCATGTGCAGTGACGTGGGGATCACATTAATGAAAGCACCCAAGTCAAGGAGGGCCCAGTCAGAAGTAATGTTTCCAATTGTGTAGGAAATCGACTGGGCTCTTGGGTCCTGCTTCCTAGGAGGTAGCTTATTTAGGATCAGTGTGCTTGTGTTATAGAACAAAACTACTGTCCTATTATTTTCAGATTTCGCTCTACACCTTTCTCTATATGCATTCAGTAAACCTATGGTGTAGGTGGGGATTGATCCGATAGCCATGAGGAGTAAAATGGTTGTCAATTTGAAAGCCTGAAGTAAGGACATCCTTTCCTCCAATTTCTCCTCTAACTTTTTCTGCTTGCCCATACAACAACAACATACTCCTGAATCAGACTCTAATGTTTTGTTGATCACATTCTTAGTTGGGAGTTTCGAATTCTTGCTTCAAGGCCTAATGGGGTTGACATGGGGTTGGGTAGGTCCCTTGTGTCTACTACCACTCCTCAAGGTGATCGTGTTTGCAGTAGCAAAATGCTATTGGTTAGTTTCTTGGGGAGGGTTGGGCACAACAGGAGGCTCCCAGTTGATTATGGTAGGAAAATGGTTCGCTTTGGGAGGAGCTGGGGTAGCCTGGTAAAAAGCATGAGTTTAGGCATATGACCCCCCATTATTACCAAACCCTTGAGGCCCAACACCTTGGTTCTGTACATTCCTTGGGTTTGGTACAGATTATGATGGTAGAGATCTGGGCTGTAGGTTGTTTGCACTAAGTCCGGATTGTAAGGTATCCAGCGAAGTTTTCATTTGTTGCATGAGCAAGAGCATTGACCTTGCATTTCTACCATCTTTAGGTTTAAATCAGCCTACTTGATGGGCTATTGAGCATTCCACATGGACTGATTAACCTGATTCAAGGGCAACTGAGTATATACATGACCGTGACCCATTGGTTTCTACGATACATAATTGTTGGGAAGATATTGGGTCTACTGCCCTTGATCTTTGCAAGTTAGGATGACTTTTCCAGCCAGAATTATATGAATTCAACTAAGGGTTTGACCTAATATTCTCCTGGATAGCCTGAACATCCTCATAAGATGAGGATGAAGAAGGATCAGTAAAATTGGGATCAAAGGCCTCAGTTTGGAACCCATAAGTTTCCGAGAAGAGTCGACCAAAAGGTCAAGCTGACTCCAGTTGGTTCACAAACTCCCGTCCCATAGGAGCTTGCGAAGAATGAAATCCCAATCCCTGGGATTGAGTGGATCTAGAAAAATTAGAGTTTCCGGACATCCACTCTTCCATTTGTTTAGCAATTAGATCCATCTTATCTAATCTATTGAAGATCAATTCCATATCAGATGTATGAGAATCTTAGATCTCATTGGCATTTGATCTAGTTTGTCGGGATTAGTTGAAGGTTTCCATGGAGGTGTGGTTTAAAGAATTTTCACTCATTTCCTCAAACAAATCATACACACTATCTATGCCTTTGTTGAGGAAATTGCCTCCGCAAGAAGCATCCATATGATTACGGAGTTGATCATTCAACCCGTGATAAAAAATCTGCACAAGTTGCCATTTAGGCACCTCATGGTGTGGACACTTTCGCAACAGATCCTGGAATCGCTTCCAAGCCCCATGAAATGGTTCCCCCTACCGTTGGGCAAAAGTGGTAATTGCCCGTCATAATGCATTGGTTCTCACCCAATTGGGAAGAATTTCTTCAGGAAGGCCGATTTCAAAGCTGTCTAGGTAGCAATCAGTCTTTCAATGGTACAACACCAATGTGTGAACTTATCCCTGAGTGAATGGGGAAAAAGCCTCGTGAGCATCTATTCTTCAACCACATTTCGCAATTTGGTGGTCTGAACCAGAGTGATCAGGTCCTCCAAACTTTGGAATGGGTCCTCTGAGACAAGCCCATGAAAGTGTTTAATTTGACTCAAAACCTGGGGCTTGATCTCAACATCCTCAGTGGGGATCACAATGCTGGGACGATACTCATAATTTGAAGGATCATAAAAATCCTTGAAGGGCCGAGTGCTCAGACCATTCATTCACTAAAACCATTGCTGCATCTGTAGTAATTCTTCCAATTACCTCTGAATCAGCTCCTGCTGGTTCAGGGGTGAGGGAGGTGGTTGTTGATCAGCCACGGGATCTGCTTGGCTATAGATCAACCTCTGCCTCTGGGAATGGTCTAAAGGTCCTTCCAAACAAGGGTTCCATGACCTCCTTCCAAGCATACACTGGAAGGAAGTCGAAAGGACAGGGAAGAGAAGGGACCCTACGGCACAAAAAGTACAAGCCTGTCCTTAGGTTGTGTAGCTTAAAGGTCTATAGACTCTTATAATCCATCCTAAGATTATGGATGATTTACTCTACTTATGTCCAGGCAATCCAACCAGTTAGAAGGAGGGACTAGGGAGAAGGTTCTTCCTTTGGCTTGTGCCTCCGATTCCTAGTGTACCCCCAGCCGTGGTCGTTTGATGCTAGTCCCCTAGGTAGACATTATATTGACAAGTATAAGTAGGTTAATCATGAACAATCTCAATCTGGACACCAAAAAGCGAATCAGTCCTTATGGCCAACGTCTACTCCATTTTAATTTTAGTTAGGCTTGGGACAATTGTTCTTCTAGAATGTGATGGCCCCTTAATGGGTTGTGCCCTTAATGATTTGTTCGAGAATGTGTGAATGTGCACAACCAAGAGGTTTTCAAGCAACATTATTAATGATGAGGTGAGTTTTAGAGTTCAAATCTTGCTTAATAGCTTTTAGGATTCAAATATTATGTGTTTTCAACCAAGTTTCGTGAGGCAAACCAAGTTTGTTTTTTAGAAGCATGTGTTCAAGTATTTTCCCTTAGAAATCAAGAAAAATATCGAGTGCCTGGCTTTACCTACTTATTAAATCCTATGGGGCAGCTACAAAATGAACCTCTTTTAGACTAGGTGGTGTGGCCCAAACAATTCAATCAATCGGCGCAAATGCACCACCGATTAAGGCACAAAAAGATGATTAACCTAATATGATTTCTACTCTTTTATGTGTTGAATTCTTGTACCAGGTCCACAAATCGGAATCCTGGTTGAGTACATGAAAATAAAGTCAGGTTATGTGCCTCTGATGTGGGTGTATAATGCATGTAAATTGATTCGTCCCACAGAAAGTATCTTTTGTTTTTTTTTTTAAATGTGAGGGTGAGGTGGACGAAGGTGGCAAACAAGACAAACAATTCTATCCTAGGGTTTATGCAAACACCGAAGTAGATTAAGTCTTGGTTATGCATGTGGCGAAATAAAACTAGTGGAGGCGGAATGTGGGGGACACTTACAAAACACTCTACCCGCACTTTATTTTGGTCTACTAATGAGAAGCTCATCATGGTCTCTAATTACCCCTAATTAACTAGTCATCCTAGTTAATTAGCTAGGAATATGTGAATAAATGGGTTAATTATTAAATAAGGGATAAATAGTAAAGGACCTTAAAATAAGTTAAAAATGTTATATTATCATCCAATTAATATTATTAATAATCTAATTAATAATTGGACTCAAAATATTATCAATAATTCATGTAATTAATGTGTTAACTAATTTAAGCATAATATATAACTAAGTATGTAATAGATTAAGTAGCATTACGTAATTAAATAAATTAATCTAAAAATGTCAAAAATGTAAATTCAAGGTCTAAATATAATAATTGTCCTATTTACAATCACATATAAAAAGTTGAAAAAGATTTAAATTAAAATAAACCTTGAAAACATGTGTTTACATTTTAGTCCTTACATTTTATTTCAATCAGGTCCTTATTTTCCACTTAAGTCCTTGGGTTTCATTACGAATAAGTCCCTAGACTTCTTCTTTTCTTCTTCACCCGTCTGGATGGCTAACGACTGAAGGTGCAGCCACCGCCTGATCACTGCTAATCCGACGTCATCCCTTCTCCAAGCTCCTAGAGCTTGCGCTCACCATCCCCTTTTCATCCACCGGTCTGGATGATCCCTAAATCCCATTTTAGGGTTGGAGGTAACCTCACCGGCATCGGAGAATACGCCGGTGGTTATTCCTCTCCTAGCCACAAATCCATCCATATTCCACCTCCTTCTCAGTCGCCGTCAACAATAAATATCCCTTCACACCCTCGATTTCCACCAAGTTGGCTCCCTTCCCTCTTCTTCAATGAAGCCGACTTTGATAGGCTATTCTCTCCAAAACTCCGGCGAACTTCCTCCACCTCCATCCATATTCAATAGCTCTGGATCTCCACCGAAGTCAGCCACGTCTTCTGACACAAGCGCTGACTAGGAGCTCTCCTCTGCTTCACCTTACAACCGTCTGCCAGAGATTTTTTGACAACCCTTTGATTTCCTCCTCCGTTATGAGTCGTCGACGGAGATCCTCTAACCCCTTCATCCAGGTAACAGTAGATTAGGTAGGTAGATTAGTTTAGTTAGTTAGTTAGGTAGGTTAGGTAGCAGTAATGTTAGATTTTGCTTTCGTCTTCCTCAACTCCGGCAAGCTCCTTGAGCTTGTTAAGAGCGATAATTTTGTCTTTTTAAGTCATTGTCCACATTTTTCTACCTTCCATGATCATTTCTATACCCTTTAATTACTAATTTGATCACTTAATCGCCTAAACTACCTCCACCTCCACCGACTACTTCTGTTGTCCATGGTAGTAGTAGTTGACATATTTTCCAACTTCATTGGGTCCTTCATCACCTATTCATCTCCTGAGGATCCTAATCATCACTTTAATTCGAGTAATTACCACATATAACCTAAACGCCTAATCTTAATTAAGCTCCTGAGCTTGCTATCAATGGCAGCTCAGGAGTAGTTGAAATCATTAATTAACTATATATTTATTATCACAATCATCTGTTGACTTATTTTATCCACACAATTGAGTGGGAAAACAAGTCCTGAGCTTAATCCAACTCAGATTTTATATAAAATGAATTCACTGTTAAATCTTTATTTTAATGAACAATTGAAGGAACTAACTTGTTCCTGAGGTTCCTTGTGACCTCAAGAATCTTTTCAAATCACTAATGGCATAATTTCTCAATCTGTGTACAATTTCACCTTTTTCTAGACTCACCGGATCTCCAGTGAGCTCCGACAAGTAAAAACTAGTTCTTCAGCCTACAGAACAGAATGACAAGCTCCAGATCAATGATTTGAGGTTCACTAATCAAGCTGATATTGTTTCTTTGAGGTTTAAGTGTCAGGAGCTTGAGATAGGTCTTCATCTTCTCCAACTCCGATAGAGTTGGAGAAGTCTAATAGTTAGGTTTAAGTTGCAATTAATAGGTCTGGAAGCACCATTGCTATATCCTAAGTTCATTTCTGTGATCCAACCAACGTAACAACCTCTGATTTGTTCTGATGAACAAACACCTTTTCAACCTCAGGCAATGAGCCTGAAACCCTAGGTACTCTAGTTGAAACACCTATCTAAGGATTTGAATCTTTTCCTTTGAGTGAAGAGATGTTGTATAAGGTGTTAATTTCGTTTGAAATAGCCAAACTTAGGAACTCAAAACTTGAGGCTTAACAGTCAAACCTGAGTCTAAATCTTGAGTTCTGGATTCAATCTGACAAATTGAGGAATTCAAATTGTTGTTGAGATGATTATAAACGATTTAGATGAGATTTGAGTGAGTTCTGATCAACTTTTGAGAGGAAATTGATTTCTTCCAGTTTGGGTTGTTTCTAAACCCAAACTAACGATAGAGGCTTTTTGATGAGATTTGAATGCAAATTCTGCCCAGATAGATTGGTAACAACCTATAGAAGTTGTTTTAATCGATTAAACAGGTCTTTAGCTGTCTGTTAGGACTTTTCAGAGTGTGATTTACAGTTCTGAAGCTTCTTGAGAAGATTTGAGTTTCTACACCTCTCCTGAAGCTCCTGAGAGCTCAAAACATCCACCAACAGTTGCAGAATTCACCTCCTAACCCATTTAGAACTTCAACTAAAAGTTTAAGTCCAGTCTGTGGACTTAGAGTTGAGAAATCCATTTTCCAGACCATAATAGATGTAGACAAGAATAGAATCTTCACCCTTCAAATTGAAGAGCTTACCAACAAGCTTTTATTTGCTTGGAATGGAGCTCTGAGCTAGGAGAAATCATCGTTTGAAGTTCAGTCTAGGACGGGGTAAGTTAGTCCCACCTTGGTAAGTTCTGAACGACCACATAGGTATAAAAGGATTTTGTTATATGGCTTCTTCAGTTGATAGTGCACGATGCAAATGAACCGAACAAGCATATTGGGTGTGTGTGGCTAGGTGTGTGTGCGCCTGTGGGCATGCGAGTGTGGGCCCTAGGATGGCGTGAGCAAGGCCTGGGAGGCCGTGAGATGATTTGGCTTGAAACTATGAACCAGAAATAAACCGAAGCTTAATGAACCAGGCCTGGACCTAGTAGGGTCTGGTCCCACCCTGAGACGGGTGCAGTGTATCCCCTACCAGTCCAAGCCGCTAATAAATAAACCTAATTTTTGGTTGAAGAGAAGAAAAAAACTCGATTCGGTTCAAAAAAGAAAGAAGGTTTAGAAGGTAATGTGAGGATGCTAAGGTTCTAAAGGATGCTAAGGCTCAGTGCTAAGGAAAAATGCTAAGGCTAAGAAGAAGGAGCAAAGGATAGGAAGAGAAGAAAGAGAAGGAAGACTGGGAGAATTCGTAGAAGGAAAGAAAGGCTGAACTAATACTAAATAGACAAGGTAGAGATGAAAGAAAGAATAGAAAGGAAGAAGAGAAGACTTGTGAAAGAGAAGAGCTCGAGAAAAATAAGAGAAAGAATAAAGAGAAAGATAAGGAAAAGATTAAGAGAAGATTAACACATAAGTAAAAAGAGGAGAGAAGAAAGAGAGAAAAGGTAAAAGAAGAAGAAAGAGAGAGAGGCTAAAGATACAAAGAGAAGAAATTGATTAAATTCTTGCATTATTTTTAATTCTTTTTTTATTTTAATAAAGCATACTTTTATTAGTAAAACTTTCTATTGCCTTAATCTCCTTCAAATAAAAAGAAAATTAACATGTTTACTTGTTATTAAAGAAGATCATTTGTGTAAATATGTTTTCTTATGGAATTTTGCATACTTCTTTAATTTGAAATTATTAGGCAAAGTTCATGTTAAAATTAACCTAATTATATGCCCTCCAGATTACTGTCGTTTCACGATAGCTTTCCTCGCAGTTTCAAAAAAAAAAATATTAACCTAATTATACCTTCTATGAGTAGCTTAGAATGATTGGTGAATTCTAAATAAGCTATGCCTCCCAGCGAACGACCTAGACTCAACCAGTTAAAAGAAATAAAATCTAAAATGTTAGGTTAACTTGACCCTATACTACTCAATCGACATAAATTCGAGTTAACCTAAGTTACTTTCTTCTACACATAATTAAGCACAATTAACTTAATTAACTGTGTTGAGGAAAGGATGCAACATCTACCGCACTTAGATCTCGATACTATGGTACCTACAAGATAGTAGATCGAAGACAAGTGGGATTAATGCAATGTAAATGCAAAGAAGCACAGAAAATAACAAAGTAAATTCCATTGCCTCATTAGCAACGATGCCAAAATGATCTCACGGGTTTCGTGAGTTTGAAATCGGGGTTATGAGTAACCCATCATCATAGTTTCAAAACTCGCAATCAAATATAATTTATATTGAAGTTCCAAGGGAGTCCCAGATCAAATGCAAGGAGGCAACGTTTACTTTGTATCAAAACCGCACATCGATTTGTTACTTTTTGGTGTTTTAGGGTTTTGTCTTTTTTTTGTTTTTGAAATAAAATGATAATCAATCACAAGAGAGAGATAGAATTGAATCTGATATATTGCATGAATATCAATTACAATAATATAAAAAACATAAAAAGAGAGGGAGGTGAGAGGAAATCTCCCGAAGCGACTGTTCGACGAGATGACGGCGCCTGGTGGAAGCTCAGATGGAGTTGGGAAGCAGAACAACGAAGGTGAGAAACGGGAGGACATCGGGTAGAGGAAAGCTTCAACGTAGCTTCGAAATAGAGGTGTGAAGGTAGAGGTGATTTGCTACCGGAATGGAGGTGGGAGGACGACTCCAAGGTGACCTATGAATGGGGATGGGAAGTTGGAGGAGTATTTGGTGGGCTAGAGGTTTGCTACACTAATAGGTGCCTTGGGAGCTTGAGAGCAAGCTCTAACAGAGCATGGGTAGGCTTGCTAGAGCTTGGGAGTAGGTGGGAGTGGAGTAGGTAGAGATGGCTTGGAAGGGAGGGGGTGTTGGTCCTTTTATAGTGGATGAAAAGAGGTTAGAATAAGCATGGGACCATTAGTGATCTCCAAGTCGTCACTGTAAGTGTTGCTGTAAGTAGCTCATGCTCACTCACGCCAACAGCTGGCCTTGTTGGCGTGCGCACAATTAGCGATGGCTGTAAGCGTCACTTTATGTCTACCAGGCTGTCGCTGAAGGCTGGCACCAACAGAGCATGCGCTTGCCTCATGCACGCAGAGGCCCTGCTGGCTTGCCCGCTTGCATGCGCTGGTGTATGTAGGCACACACTACTGGTGCATGCTGGTGTTGCGTTGCTGCTACTGCTACATGCGCTGGTTTGATGCATTGGTGAGGCTCGAACCTGCAGCAGCTGCTTGAGGGTTGGGCGCTTCACCAATGCACTATGTGGGTCAGATGGTCGTGGCTATTTCGTAGCTCAGCCGCTTCAACCGTTGGACGCAAATCCAATGGTGGATATCACTTGCTCAGAGGAAGAGGGAGTTCTGCAGATGCCTAGGAACGGTTCAGATGGTGCCACGTGGCACCATCTGGGTCGTCTATCTTCATTCTGTTGCAGAGGGTGCCATGGTGCTTAGATCGAGATGATTCCCACATTGCCGGACTGTGATCGTTGCTCCGGATCCATCCATGTGGTCAGATTTTCCATCAGAAACTCGTATGGATGTCGCATTGCCCCATGGCAGTTGATCTTCCTCGGACTTTGTATGATTCTATGGGACTCGATCTAGACAATTGTTGTCCTGATCAGATCCGTATGCTCAGATCAGCCATTCGAGGCACTGAAATAAGTCTTCTTCTCTCCTGACCATAAAAAGGACCTAATTAACCCAAAATATATACAACTACTCTAAATGCAGAATGATGCATGCTATGCAAAATTTATAGCATGAAATGCAAATCTAAGCTTAGGAATATGCATGAATAGGCATTTTAACCCTAATAGATGTGTTTACATCAACATGAAACATAAAGCATTCAATAAGTATATATAAACCTAATTATAAAAGTATGTCATACTGTTAAAATACAAAACCAAATAAAACAAACGATAAATAATATAAAGCTAGGCCTCAGCTCCTACCACCTATCCTGCTCCACCACCTCCGAGGTCGTCGTCATCTCTACTATGCGGGTAGTGATATGAATTGGGATCCCGACTACTACCCCGTAATAACTCCATCATCTCTCTCAACTCCACACTCTGCTGCTCCATTTCCTTCCTCTGCTCCTCGATCAACTTCCTTTGCTCCATGAATTTCTTGGCATCTTTCCAAGCCAGAGTTTGCTGGTGAAACTGTGAAGTGACATCATGGAGCTTTGAGTTGATATCATGGAGCTATGTCTGCATCTGCTGGACGACGGTTGATGTTGTAGACCCCTTTCTCCCATACCAGATGGAGATCGTCTGACTTCTCCCCCTCTATGAACGAAGCCTCCATGCTCTGGAGGCATGGTGTTCCTAAAAGCCTTTTCAGGTGTCATAGGATGGTGCTGCTGACTGCCAGAAGCGGCGTCTGTAGTGGGGCTGATTAAGTTCATCATTTCTCCCTACAAATTATACTAATTTATTATCATATTAAAGTATGTATAAAAATTTAAGTAAATAAATAAATGTTACATATTTTGTCTGGTATGTCTCATGTATCCATGTTCACCCACCATCGATGGTGGCCTTGCTATGAGTAACTTCATACACACCAACCAGACCGAGTATGGCACAATCGTGTGAATGTGCCTGTAAATATATTTCAGAGATTTACAGGTGATAGTTGTAATTAAAACTTTAATTAAAAACATAAAAGTAGCAAAATTACAAGGAATTACTTACATATTTAGCCTTAACTCTTTCAATACTGGTTCGACCCAAACAGTGGGTCTGTGGTGGAGCTTTGACCCTATTGGCTTTGTTTCTCTTCGCCTGATCCTATATATATAACATATTGCAATGGAGAATAATTGAATAATTTATCTCTAAATTCTATTAAAAGTAATTGTAATTATCTCTATCTCAGGCTTATTCCAATGCTCACAGCATTCTCTCCACACATCTACTACTATTGTAGGAGGCACGTTCCTTAATGCCTCCTCATTAGATGACATTGAATTATAATACTAAATTATAGAAATAAATTATCAGAAGAAATTAATTAGGAAAATAATAAAAAATGAGAAATATTACAAATTTCACCTTTCTCTTCGTTGTCATCCTCCAATCATGATGTCGTCTCGCAACATGATGAAGAATTTACTTGGTGACATTCATATCGTCACCCCAATCAAAGATCCCCTATAATATTACAAATCGTATAAACAAATTAAATATTAATAAAGGAAACTTATATATATATATTTATTTACCTCCATATTACAAATAAACTGCCTCTTGATCTCCTTGGAGACTGACTGACGAGCGTGGAAATCGCATCGTTTGAAATCATTGGGAATCGTAGTATAGTGGCAAAAACCACTCGTGAAAGGTATTTATGATAACGAAACTCGTGTAGAACTTGAGCCCTGGTCATTCATCTCTGGGAGGGGTGAAAACGAATTGAGATTTCAATCAGCTTTGATAACCTAAATCTAACCTAATATTTTTTGTCTTTTTGTCTTTTGCACTTCTTTTGTGTTTTTGGTCTTTATTTTGAAAATCCAAATGAAACCTAGATCTAGATAAACTTGCAAAAACCTAAGTGACTATGTGCATCTAAATGAGGCCATGGTGGCCATGCATGGTGTGATCAAACCTAAGTATCATATAGGTAAGCAAACATGAGGACAATATCAATCATAGAAACATCATGAAATTATTTATGCATAAAATATTATCACATATCATCTACACTACAAAGCAAATAAATAGAAAAAACCCCTCACGCCGGAAAGTTGCCACTAGGGCCATCGGCCTTGTGTGAGGGTGTAGGCTAGACCTTGGGTATGCAAACCCATCTACATGCCTACCAAAAGTGATGGCCGGCCACAAGAGGCTATGGGTGAGCCTTCATGGTCATCCAAGAAGAGAAGAAGATGGGGGCGAGTGCACCCAAGTGGAGAGAGGAGGGTGTTGCACCCTTTCTCTACCAATGGCCATCCTTGAAGCTTTGGAGAGAAGCTTCTCTAGCTAGCTGTCCATGGAGCCTTGGAGGAGGATGAGGGGGATGGTCTTAAGGTTTTGGAGGGTGGAAGCAAGTTTAGAGTGGAGAGTATGGATGGGAGAGTGTATGGAGATGGTCCAATTTCGTGGCTCTCTCTTTGCCCTTATGGAAGGCTGCATTTGGTTGCCACTTTTGGTGGCTCCAAAAATAGCCAATGCCACATTTTTTTGATCTAGGTTTGACACAAGTTTTTAGGGTTTCCAAGATAGTGTGCATGGCTTTGGTTGGAGTGAAATGGGAAGGTGTGCGTGTGTGTGTGGGTGTGTATTTTTCGTAGGACTAGGTTGTGGGTTTTGGTAGGATTAGGTGCTAAATAGGTTGGGTCAATCTAGATTAAGTGGGTGTGGACCTAATTAGGCTTATGTAAGTATAATTGGGTAGGAGTGAACCTAATTAGATCTAGATCAAGTCAAGTTAGATGTGTGCATGTGATTAGGCTAGGGTAACCCTAATAGGTATGAGTTAACTAGATCCTGGGTGGATCTAATTGGGCTCGGATGTACCCAATTTGGTATGGGATGGTTCAATTGGGTTAGGGATAGGACATGTAGGGCTATGGCTAGTGGACTAGGCTTAGGAGGTCTCTACTTAGGTTTCCGATGGTGTCCGGTGGGGTTCCTAGGTCAAAATAGGCAAGCCAGGGCTTCTAAAAGCAAAATCAGGAACTAGGCAGTAGTATCAGATGTCCAGGATAGTGGTCAGACGTCTTATACTACAAAATTGGGTGTCTGGACAATAAAGTAGATGCCCAGTTCTGTGTCAGTACGAGTTTTGGCTTCCTGGATTGTTATTCTGCAGAAATCACACGTCTCGCCAGATGTCCAGACGTCCTAAAATGTGCTGGAGGGTGTGTTTTAGGTTTTCTAAGGTGGGTTTTGGTTCCGAAGTGTTTGGGAGAGTGATAGGTTGGATAAGAACATGGGTAGTGCTATCCATGTTTGGGTTTCGAGGCTAAGGTGCCTTCATGGAGGTCATTTTGGGTTTGGGAAGGCTATCCTAGGGTTTCTAAGGGTAGGGATAAGGCTATCCTTCTCACTCCTCTTATCTGAATCAGTCTTCTTCCTTTATTGCTTTATTCCACTATCTCCATCTTGGATCACTTTATTATCTATAAATAGCAATAAAAATCATTAACTAGCAGGATATCTCATCTTATTCTAAATAGACTGATGCAATGCATGATATGCAAGATATGAGTGCAATATCCACAATTTAAGTTAGGTTTAGACATTAGTTAGGTTGATTAGGACCCATGATTGCTGTGCAATCATACCCCCATTCCTAAACTTTACTAATCCCTAGCAAATGCAAGACTAAATTATTCACATAAGGGTACCTAAGGGATTGATTATTTTATCAACTGTATGCTTAGAGATTTTTCTCCTTTTTGTTTTCATCCTATGTTCTAGAAATCCGAACAATTGTGAAGGTGTAGCTATGTAGCTTTTGCAACAGATTCGACTGAAAGACCTGATTCACCTCTAGAGCCTGTACTTGACCCTTAGTAAAAATTCTAGTGGGATAGGCAGACTTCTTCCCTCAGGGTATTCAATATATTCTATGAATTCCACCCAGCTTTAGGCTTAGGTAGAGAATCTTAGAGGGAAAAGATTATATATTTGGTGGCTCACTCTCGACTAGTGGTACATAGAGATTAGTACTAAAGAATCTAGATTCCTAAATTATTAAGTAACTCAACTCAGAGAAAGACGAGAAAAACTATGCTCTCTTTTGGTTGCTTTGTATTCACTCCCTTTTTCTCTCTCTCTGTTCTTTTTTTTTCTTTCTTTTTCTTAGAGCTCACAATCTCACCAGATTCTCACGTATGATCTGTATTTGGTGGTCTCACTTGGCATTAACACTTTAATTGAGTTCTCATAACCTTAACACTAAGTTAGAATTCCTCAACCAATATTTGAGCAGTCAGAAACACAGAAAGATAGATTAAGGCCATATTTGGTGGATTTTATTTTTATTTGGTGTATTGCCTCAATGTAATAGAAATAAACGCTAAATACTACTAACTCTATTTCTGCATTTTTCTTTTTCTAAAATTTTTTCTATTTTTTTTCTTTTTCTAATTTTTCTGCTTTTTTTTATATATCTCTTCTTTATTCATCATTTTTTTTACAAATCAGTACTATGCAAAATAGCACATGACATGCATGACTTTTTATTCAAGAGGCATTATTAAGGATTGGTGGTACTCAAGAGATATTGGCTGGCTTATTTGGTGGAAGTGCCTACTCATGGCATCGGGAGAGACGGATAGGACAGTGTATTTCTGACGTTGACATCAATACCCTCTTTCAACCGAGGATTCCGTAAAAAATGGTTGTAACCATTCACCTTAGTCCTAGTTTTATGAAAACTCGCTCTCCACGTAATTGCCTTATTCGACGGCTCTCAAAATTTCACACAAAATGTATACACAGAAATCGAAAGTGAAAACTATGCCTAATCTCTGACTAACATCATCTAATTATCTAGGATTCTAGATTCCTTGTATTAATCTTAGAGCACCAGTACACTCTACTCTCATCTCACACTATTTGGTGGATTTTTGGAAGAAAATCTACCTAACTCCCAAAACATTATCCAAGGGTTCAGGAAAAGAAGCACTGCTTCTTCTCGACAAATCGAAGATGTTCATCAGTCTTCATCATGAATCCATTGCAAAATCAACATGTGAGTGAAAATTGTACTGGATTCCAGATTACAGGAATCAACTAGAAGATAAAATCCCTAATACATTCTCTTGATAAAAATCTTATTCATGAAGGAAATATATATAAATGCTATTTGTAACCTTTTGAAGTTGCACTTCAAGGATTTCCCTAATATAGGTTACATTCAGCTTGGCCCTAAATTTAGAACAAAAAGGTGAATGGATGAGTCGAAAGTGGTTGTTGCGGACGATTTTTAACTCCAATGTGAACATTGGAGGTGGAGTCAGTTGTTCTAAATTTAAGGACCCTAGAGTGCAATTAGCATGATGTACGAAAGGTTTTTCCTAGGTGTTGGTAGAAAAATTTTCAGTTTACAATTACTACCCCCCCATGCCTACTTTCTTGCATGTCCTCATGCATGAATATAACGAAAAATAAATTAAGATAGGCAGTAAATGGGTAGAATTCACCTGGAATGGCTCCTGAATTTTGGTGTTCCACTTATTCCAACACCTAAAATTGAATAAGTAGGAAAAGTATGACAAATAAAATATGCTATATATAAGTGCTGAGATTAACGTCTCCAGCTGGGCATACACTCAAAAAGGATATACCAATACAGTATTGAGAATGGCGAGTAAAATGATAAGAATTTTATTCTCATTCACCAAGAGTGGAGTGCAAATGCGAACTAGCTATCCATGAATTCCAAGTCCAAATAATCAAAAAAATATGTAGATGGGGCTTGGGATTATCTGCAACCAGATGCTACAGAAGAAAGACAAATAAATACGGGTACCTGGAAGAAATGAATATGAAGGCATCCCGAAAAGGTGATGGAGAATGTGGGTGGTAGGGGTATGGGTGGAGTCATGTGGGATGAAATCATATGGGTCCTGAAAATGGTGATTAATGGAAGGCATGACCCAAGTAGTGTGGTCAAATATGGAAATCAAGGTCGAGTGATCAGTCTCTGTCTCTACCAAAGATGTTTGGGTCTCATCTTCTTCTTTTATCTCTTCTAAATTTTCCAATGCCAATTCCCAATTATCACATGATTCCCCAAAATTTTTAGCTTCCTCTAATAGCTCATCATATGTTATCCCCAACAGTATTTCAATCTCTTGAATATCTTTTTCATAAGGGGATATTTCCTTCTCACTTAGATGAAATTGGTCATTAGATTTAATAGTGAGTCCCTCCGTGAAAGTGGAATGAGCTGAATCATTGATTGAGGAATTGTTACAGTCCTTTTGATTTTGTTGCTCCATGTATGAGATCATTTGAATTAATTCATCAATGTCTCCATGGGTATTCTCAAATACAAAAAAATCATATTCAGGTCCCTTAATACTTGGTTCCTCAAAATGAAGTGCTTGGTACTCAAGCCCTAAATCAAGATCAAGATTCTCAAATAAATCTCCATTCTCGACTTTATTAAGATTATCAATATCATCCGCCTCTGGTGTTTGATCAACAAAATATTGCATGACCACCATCGAATCACAAATCGGTTGTGACACACCTGACCCAAATTCAAACATTTTTTATTTTTGTTGCTCGTCCTGGATTTTATGAAGATCTTTCTTTATATCATCAAATTCTCTTGCACTAGCTTCTTTTATTTCATGAATCATTTTGATCAATTGAGTAATCCAGGATTCATTGCAAGTGGCAGGGGTTTGAATTGGGCTAGGTCGATCAAGATAGTCAACCATACTATCAATGATTTGCTCTCGTATTGAGGGTGACTTATGTGATCCGGTGGATTGTCAATTCGGGTCAAGTGGTTCTACCCAGGTGTCAATTCCCATAGTTTCTTCCGAATTACCCTCTGACTCACTTTCCATGTCATCCAGAAAATACCCTAACTTTGTTTTCTTAGCGGCTACATAAATATCAAAGTGAATCTTCCCACTGATGCTACTCATCTCCATACATCCTGAGTAACAGTCAATTCGTGCATTGGCTGTGGCCAAGAAAGGCTGACCCCGAATGATGGGTGAATTACTTAGCTTTTCCGGTATATCCATGTCCAAAACAATAAAATCGACTAGAAAGCTATGACCTTGCACTTTAATAATCACATCCTGAACTACCCCCTTAGGTAGTTTGATGGATCCATCTGGCATTCTAATGGTGATAGGTGTGTGGTGCCAATCTCCAAGTCTGGTGCGGTCAAAAAGGGCAGTAGGAATCAAGCTAATGGAAGACCCTAGATCCACAAGGGCTTTGTTGAAGGTGAATCCCTTTATGGCACAAGATATGAAGGGTTTTCCAGGTCTATCATTTTGGGTGGTAGAGTGCTAGAAACAAATGAACTTATGTTAGCTGATAAAACCACCTCTTTAGGTGTGCAAGTCTTTTTCTTCTTTTGTGAATCTTTCTCTAAGGCCTCAGGAAAGGGTAGATAGGTCAAATCAACTTCAAAAGCCTTTTTCTTCTCTTTTTCCCTTGAGTCTGAGTCAGAGCTAGATGTGGGTTTGGTCTTATGATTTTTGGTTGAGCCTGAATCATGTCGTTTAGGTGGGCTCTTAGCTTTTCTCTTCCTTTTCGTGGCCACAGATATGGCCCCCGCATAATGGCATGTATGATATATTGGAGGAGGGGTCGGAAGAATAGGTGGAGAATAGGAGTGAAAAGGCATTTGCATCTAGGGATAAAGTGATTCTTGAAGTCTCTTGATTTGATCCCCTTGAGATTTCACTTGATTTTCCAACTTAGTCAGCCTTTCTTCATTTTTCTTGTCAAAGTCCAACAAAATGTTCATGATATCTTCAAGGGTGGTTGCGGGTTGTGCTGGACTAGATGGTTGCCCTAAAGTAGTTTGACTGGAATATTGAGCTGGCCTAGATTGATGTTCAGTCTGAGTCGGTCACTGTGGTGGCCATAAAAGATCAGGATTGTTTCTCCACTTTGGGTTATACGAATCTAGATATGAATCAATGGGTGTATCACCTTGAGTGGGGCTGACTATAGAGGGAGTTGATTGAGAACCTGTTATGTGGTCCTGTACTTGTGATCCATTATTCTAATTCCTTATAGATATCTTATCAGGTACAGGTGTATCAGAAATAGTGCATTCCTCAATTGATCTACCAAAATCACGGATTAGGCCCAAAGGTGCCTTTTGGGTTGGCTGAGTCCAGGATGCCTCCCCATGGTAGCAAGAATCAATAGAGTAGCTAGTGGATCCAAAATATGGGTCACTAGACCCACTAGGCTAGTTTTTCAAAGTCTCTTGTTCCTGGGAGGAGTGAGAAGATAGAGATTGTGCCTAAGATCGTCTAATTTTCTCCAGAAGTTTGGCACATTGATTTGTATAGTCCTTGTTATATTCCTGGAATTCAGCAACTATGGCTTTCAATTGGTTCTGATCTAGATAAGGGTCAGATCCATGAGGTTCAGGCTCTAAATAAGCTAGGGGATAAGGACGATCATATCCTCGCTGGTTAGGATGAGTCTCCCAAGTAGGAGGAGTCGAAATCATGGTTTATTTGGGAGATGGAGGACCCTGATGGTCAAAAGAATGATATGGGTTCATGAAAATTTGAGATAAGGTGCTAATAGAGATAAGAGATAGTCTTCCTTAGGAAGACACAACTAGCTACAAGGGGCTGGTGGAATTAAGGTAAAGGCCTAGGAAGAAAGATGAGAGAGCCCCAAATCAAGCAAACAAGCTAGCCTTAAATTGTATACCCTAATTGGATCTAAACCTGGCATCCTGAGTTGGAATTGGGTTAAACCAACCCTTGACTTACTTGGTTGGCCAGATTGGTGGGACCCCCTAGGACACCTCACACAGCAGGACACCACTAAAGGTTAACGTGGTTACCTCACCAAACTTTCTTGTCACCAGTTGGTCCAAATAGACAAAGCCTTGATTTTTACCCAATTAAATTTCAGTTACCAAGTAATTTAGTCCTGCCTAGGGCACGTCTACTTAGTTTTAGGCTTGGGCTTAGAGTGCTCTTGGAATGTGATTGGGCAATTGGGGGTGTTTCCCTTAAAATTGGATTTAGAGTGTGAAGTGCATAGACAAAGGGTTTGCAATACAAGCTTTAATTGGTGTAGTGGCATTTATGGTTCAAGTGCTTGTATTAATTTTTTTCTTTTAAGGTTTCCTTGTTTAGGTCAATTCCAACAAGGTTGTAGTGAAGCACACAACAGGTTTTGCAAGTCCCAATTGTTATATGAATTTCCTTTAAGTATGGCATGCAAATGTACTCTACCCTAGTGTGGAAACCCTAATATCAAATATGTCTATATGATGGTTTTAGTCCAATAAGGTAGAAGTGGTGCGACCAAATCAAGGAAAATAATGGTCCTAATGCACCAATACTAAGTGAAATAGACCTAATTGGTTGCCTAAGTTGAAATGCAAATCAATTTCAATTCAAGTGGGTGAGGGGAAGACAACCAATCACAGCAAATCCTTTCTCATGCAATTACCCCCAAATCAGGCTCAAACAAGTTTGTTTTGTGTCTCTAAATTTAAACCCTAATGTGAATTACGTAGGTTTCGTGCTTCTTCTAAAATTTGCAGTCATACCTTAGTCTGACTTGAAACCACTCCCCAAATCAATAACTGAAGGAAAATAATATGAAATTTGGTAGAGATCTTCCTTTTTCAATAATTTTTTTAATAATTTTACTATTTCATACAAATTTTCATGAATTTTTATGTTCCAAGGGGTCAAACAGATCAGATGGACCCCTTGCGAGAAGTGCAGTCTGAAACAGTTTCAAAGGAAATCCAAAAATTCTTTAAAATTTATAGAAAAAGCTAGGTTTCAGTGGCTTTGGAACCCCGCAAATTTCAAAGAGATCTGATTTATGTAGAGGTCAGAATTAATGTTTAAATTTATAAAAAATCAGAGTGCAAACTCTTCTGACCCCCTTCAACTGTGCAAATTTTTAAAATTCGTACAGTGTGAATTTTAAAAATAAAAGGTGGCACTGGAAAGCTGGTTTGAAAACCTAATATCAAACCAAATCCTAAGATTTTTGGACTCCTAATTTCACGGCAATAAATTTTTAAAAATCGTCAATATTTGTTGGCCGAATTTCCAAATTTGATTTTGGTGTGTTTAAATGGTTTCCAAGTTAAAGCACACACAAAGAAAGATTTTTTTAAAAAAATTCAAATTCAAAAATTTGAATTTGAATTCATATATATATATATATAATTTTTGTTTTTTGTTGTTAACCTAAGGAAGCAACAAACTAGAGGACGAAGAAAATACCTGCGATCTTCACCACGGGTTGATGTGTGCGTGGATCGTCATCTTGACCCCTTACAATCAAAACAAATAGAAGTTAAGAAAATCTAAATCTAAACTCGCGCGTTGCCTCCCCGGCAACGGTGCCATTTGACGAGTGTGGAAATCGCGTATTTTGAAATCGTTGGGAATCATAGTATAATCGCAAAAACCACTCGTCGAAGGTATTTGTGATAACGAAACCCGCATAGATTTTATTCTTTTTAGAACTTGAGTCCAGTCATTCATCTCTGGGAGGCATGAAAATGAATCGAGATTTGAATCGGCTTTTATAACCTAAATCTAACCAAATATTTTTTTCTTTTTGTTTTTTGTACTTTTTTTTGTGTTTTTGATCTTTATTTTGAAAAGCAAATTGAAACCTAGATCTAGATAAACTAGCAATAACCTAAGTGACTATGTGCATCTAAATGAGGCCATGGTGGCCATGCATGGTGTGATCAAACCTAAGTATCATATAGGCAATCAAACATGAGGACAATATCAATCATAGATACACGATGAAATTATTTATGCATAAAAGATTATCACATATCATCTACACTAGAAAGCAAATAAATAGAAGAAATCCGTCATGCTAGAAAGTTGCCACTAGGGCCATCGGCCTTGTGTGAGGATGTAGGCTAGACCTTGGGTATGTAAACCCATCTACATGCCTACCAAAAGAGATCGCCGGCTACAAGAGGCTATGGGTGAGCCTTCATGGTCATCCAAGAAGAGAAGAAGATGGGGGCGAGTGCACCCAAGTGGAGAGAGGAGGGTGTTGCACCATTTTTATACCAATGGCCCCCTTGAAGCTCTAGAGAGAAGCTTCTCTAGCTAGTCATCCATGGAGCCTTGGAGGAGGATGAGGAGGATGGCCTTAAGGTTTTGTAGGGTGGAAGCAAGTTTAGAGTGCAGAGTATGGATGGGAGAGTGTATGGAGATGGTCCAATTTCGTGGCTCTCTCTTTGCCCTTATGGAAGGCTCCATTTGGTTGCCACTTCTGGTGGCTCCAAAAATTGCCAATGCCACATTTTTTGGATCTAGGTTTAACACAAGTTTTTAGGGTTTCCAAGATAGTGTTCATGGTTTTGGTGGGAATAAAATGGGAAGGTGTGCATGTGTGTGTGGGTGTGTATTTTTCATAGGACTAGGTTGTGGGTTTTGGTAGGATTAGGTGCTAAATAGGTTGGGTTTATCTATATTAAGTGGGTGTGGACCTAATTAGGCTTAGGAAAGTATAATTGCGTAGGAGTGAACCTAATTAGGTCTAGGTCAAGTCTAATTAGGTGTGTGCATGTGATTAGGCCAGGGTAACCCTAATAGGAATGAGTTAATTAGATCCTAGGTAGATCTAATTGGGCTCGAGTGCACCTAATCAACTATAGATGCACCCAATTTGGTATGGGATGGTTCAATTGGGTTAGGGATAGGACAAGTAGGTCTATGGATTGTGAACTAGGCTTAGGAGGTCTCTACTTAGGTTTCCTAGGGTGTCTAGTGGGGTTCCTAGGCCAAAATAGGCAAGCTAGGGCTTCCAACACCAAAATCAGGAACTAGACAGCAGTATCTGACATCCAGGATAGTGGTCAAATGTCTTATACTACAAAATTGGATGTCTGGATAATAAATTAGATGCCCAGTTCCATGTCAGTACGAGTTTTGGCTTCCTGGATTATTATTCTGTAGAAATCAGAAGTCCAGCCAGATGTCTGGACGTCCTAAAATGTGTTGGAGGGTGGGTTTTAGGTTTCCTAAGGTGGGTTTTGGTTCCTAAGTGTTTGGGAGAGGGATAGGGTGGGTAAGAACATGGATAGTGCTATCCATGTTTGGGTTTTGAGGCTAAGGTGCCCTAATGGAGGTCATTTTTGGTTTGGGAAGGCTGTCCAAGGGTTTCTAAGGGTAGGGATAAGGCTATCCTCCTCACTCCTCTTGTCGGAATCAGTCTTCTTCTTCCTTTATTGCTTTATTCCACTATCTCCATCCTGGATCACTTTATTATCTGTAAATAGCAATAAAAACCATTAACTAGTATGATATCTCATCTTATTCTAAATAGACTGATGCAATTCATGATATGCAAGATATGAGTGCAATATCCACAATTTAGGCTAGGTTTAGACACTATTTAGGTTGATTAGGACCCATTTACCATCCTAGACAGTCTACTGGTGAAGGGAGGATAATCTGGATCTTCAGCTTCATTGATATGCACTTTAATTCTCGTCCCCTCTGGAAGTGCATCTAAATGTGCATTTCTTGTCAAACCCCTTCCTTTTTTTCTATTACCTGATAAGAAAAATATAAATATTAAAAATTATAACATTATCAATAAATTTTATTTAGATTTTACCGATAATTCATACCAGTGAAACTGGTCCCTGCCTCAGCCTGAGGACTTACTGAGGTTGCTCTGTACCTCAACATCGTCCTCACCCTCCTCATCCGCATCCTCACCACCGCTATCACCCTCGTCCTCATCCTCATTGTCTTCAGGGTAGTGGGTGGTAACCTCTAGCTCTAGCTCTCGCACTACAATAGTAACCAACCTCTTGCCCTTCTTTCGGTACTATCAGGCAAGATCACAGGCCGAACATATTCACGCTGCCAGATAAAAGCAAGATTAGGCACCATGACAACTGATTGCATGTGGGGAGTACTAATAAATGCCAGTTTATCATCATTCTTATGCATTAAAGCAAACCAAGCTCCAAGGATTTTACTCCGCAAACAGGTTTTTGGGCTGCATTTAGGCATTAATTTGGTTAGGCATGCATTGCATTTTTCAATATCTTTTTGATGTGTTTTTGTGAGTGTTAGGGATATATAGGTTTCCAGATCCCTTGAACCATAGAACTCAGGAAGGCAATTGGTGGAGAAGCTCTCACCAGCTGGCACTCAGCTCGATCCAGCTCACCATAGCTAGAAATCAGCTCACCTGAACTAGGATTAGCCCATCCTAGTCCATTTAGCTCATCTCAGCTGAATGATAGCTCAAGAGAGCTCATCTTAGCTCACCATAGCTTAGGTCAGCTCAGATCCAGCTCAACTTAGCTGAGTCTAGCTCATCTCAGCTCCCATTAGTCCATAGGGAGCTCTAGCTAGCTCAGCTGAGTTGACTAGAGTTCACCCCAACTTAGGTCAAACTACATCCAGCTCCATTCAACTCCAGCCAGCTGAAGATGAATTCATCCCAGCTCAGGAAGCTGAAGTCCAGCTCCCGAGGACTCAGCTTAGCTAAACTTAGTTGAGCTAAGCTACCTTACCTGCCTCAACTAGCTTGATCCTCCCTGGGAGCACCAAACCCAGCTCACCTTCGCTCATTATGGTAGAAGCCAGCTTACTCTTGCTTGGCTTAGTAGCTAGCAAAGAACTAGCAAGCTAAGCCGGCTAGAGTAGCTCCATGCCACCCTCTTCAGCAGCTGCCAGCTCCAGTTAAAGCTCCAGGCTTCTTCGCCTCAGCTCCTCTCTTCAACCCTAGATCCAATACCTCCTCGTCTACTCCATAGCTAGCTAAGCTAGCTTAGCTTAGCTAGCATCTACCTCCATGGCACCAAAAAAACCTAACACTAACTCCACCTACATAACCTACCACTCCAAGTCCACCTAAGCCTACTTAAGCTAGCTCCACCTCTACTGAAAGTTGGTGCCACCTGTTCACCACCTTTCACCCCTCAACTAACCACCAAAAGACACCTAAAGTTGGCATCAAAACCAACCCTAACTGCCTCCCTTTTGGCGCCAACCTCAACCCCCATATCCACCCTACACATAACCCCTCTAAGCCATCTCCACCATCCACCTCAACCCCTTTCTAGAAGCCTAGAAGTTGGCACCAACCCATGGCACCTCTCCATGTTTGGCGCCACTTTTAGGTGTCCCTTGGCCACCCATAACTACCCCTCTTACACCCCTTAGGTGGCGCCAACTATCCTTAGCCCTAAGATCAAATAACCACCTCCATCTTCCCATCTTAGCCCTCCATTTCAAGAGTCACCTTAACCCCTCATCCTACCCTATAAAAGGACCACTACCCACCACCATTCAAATCATCCTTGGCTAGAAAATTTCCTCTCATACTCTACGTAGAGCCCACGCCTAAGAGAGAAGAAGAAGAAGATTAAGGGGATATTCTGTCCCTTTGGTGCCTTCCCCTCTTCCCTTCTCTCTTATGCCCATGCTAGCCAAAAGAGAAGGTAGGCAAAGAAGACCTTTGGATGGGGTCTTTAAGGTGGTCCACACCACCTTGGACGAGTGCTTGAGGGTGGTAAACGCCCACCCTTGGAGGAGAGCATTGAAGGTGGTACCATCCACCCTAGAGGAGCTTTCAAGGAAGGAGAAGAAGGAGACCCTCTTTTCAAGCCAAGGAGCAGCTAGGCTTGGAGCAAGAAGACTCCCTTCTTCACCAGATTTTGCAAGAGGATTTATGTTTCCTTTATTGCTTTTATATTTTCCATTTCTAGTTGAAGCATTCCCCTACTTGTCTTTGTAGAGAACATAAATTCTGCTTAATTGAATTGCCTTCTTTTTATTTCATATTGCAATTGTTGTCTTTGTTCTGGCACTTATTTCACTTCCACTTCCTAATTACTCTAGGCATCCACTTGCCTAGAGTGAGCTTATGTAGTGGACATTTTCATCTCTTAAGTTTTAGCTTAGACATTTTAGGTGCTAGCACCTTTCAGTCACAATTCGCACTTTTCCCTTATTATTTCAAAGCTAAAACTTATATATATTTAAAATGCCAGAAAGAAAGTTGAGATTTATTTTTTTTGAGCAAGAGAGTTGAATTGCAAATTTACCTCCTTGGACAACCCTAGATACTTCCCTATCTAGGAATATAAATTTAAAACATATGCGAATTCGCGTGTTACAGCGACATTAAAAACCCTAATTACAAATAATGTGATTTTTCACATGACTTTTTGGCACCATTGCTGGGGAGGCATGGCATTGCTTAATCTTTCTTTCTCATGCTTGAAGTGGATCTCATCCCCTTCTCTCTCTTTTCTCTAGTGTGTGCAGGAACTATAGCGGGAAAGCAGGAATTTAGAAGCGAAAGCTCAAAGTTCCTTTTCTTTCCATGGATTTTCAGGTTGGTTCCCTTTTCTGGTCACATAGTTAATCATAACTACCAAAAAAATATTAAACTTGGCTTTTAGGATCCCAAACATCTTAGTTAAGTGGAGTGGTGTCCATTAAAATTCATTGTTTGCTTGAATGTTTCATTAACAACACTACATTTCAAGTATTGGTGTTCTATTTTTCGGGTCTAGATTTCTGTCTGGACTTGAAAAATCAATTCAACACCACAGTCCTCGTAAAATCATAAAATTTCATACAATGATTTCAAATCAAGTTAGGAACATCTGCTCCAAATTTCATATCAATTGCTTTGTATTTAATTTTTAACAATTAATGGACTGTAGAGGGGTCACACCCTCTAACCTTCTTGTTTTGCTTGTCTGTGAATTTTTAGAATTTTTATACTCATCCAATATTTGTGAAATTTAGCTTTCTACAATCCTTGTGAAATGTTACAGATCATATAAAATCACCAAAATTTTCTGAGGTTAGTGGTAATACTGAAAAGTCCAAAATACCCATCGGTATCAATTCTAGACTTTGACACCAGTATAAATAAAAATTCAAAACAATTACCAAACAAATTCCTAAAATCTTACAAAAATCTTTTCTGGAATCCCAGTTTGATTTTACATAAGGAAGTGTTGCTGGTTGAATTGTTTGGACCACTACTTATTCAGAAAGCCTAATAAGAATTCATTGGTAGTAATTTTCTGTATTAGGGTTCAAATCCAATTAGGGTTTTTTTCTTACTTTTTAGTCCCACAACATGAAGGAAATACACCATCACCAATACAACTTGCTTTCCTTTGATTGTAGAGTTTCAAACTTGTTTGAACATTTAAAAGGAAAAACCCTAAAACACATTCAATTAAATTGAATCCTAGAAGACAGAAATACAAAAATTGTGTGATAACATGTCTTGCATTGGAACCACTTTCCAATTCTTGAACACACACAAAAAATCATAATAACAAGGAAATAACCCAAATTAATGGCCTCCACATTCCGTGTGCACTATAGTATCCTAGACTTAACTAAAATCCGTAGCAACTTGACCCCTAAGGCTTCATCAACTTAGGCTTGCTATATAGGTCTTAAGTTTTCTTTAGTTAATACCAATTCTGTCATCTATATCTAGTGTTCAGGCTGAGGGGCCATGTCAAACGACCAGGCGCGAGTTTGTACAAGTACCTGGGGTTTTCCCTAGGAAACGTTTGGGCCCAAACCTCCCCTTAAGCAACTTGGCTAGATTTGTTCACAGAACGGGTATTCACTATTGATTACTTATTTCCTACGTAGACCAAGTCTTAGGTTTATTTTTAGGGAGTCAAACTTAAGTTCAGTCTAGCTTTGGCTGTTTAATTTGCACACTTTCTCTCATCTCTTTCTCTTCTCCTCCCCTCCCATTCTTCCATTTTATGCATGGGTGATGGTCTCAAAATCCGCACCTAGAAGGACCATTTGATTTCGCCCCCCGTGCAAAAAGACCACTTTTTCTATCTTCTTCTTTTAAAACAATGGAAAATCAATAAAATAGGTCCACTAACCCTTCCACTTCCACCTCTAATCTTACCTCTAACCCCACTACTAACCCTAATTCTAACCCTTCCACCCAAAACCCACCCACCTTTAACTTCCCACACTTGGAGCTCCCTAATCTTTAATTGCCCCAAACACAGCATCAAGACCCCCTGCCTGATCTTTTAAAATTGATGGCTAAGTAAATTGATAAATTAAATTCCAATCAACAAATATTATCTAGGAACATCCAAAACTTATCCAATCAAAGGCCAAACCCACCACCTCGTTAGCAGCCTGTTATTCCTCTAAAGGATTTTTATGATCCATCTTATTATGAGGAATGACCAGGGGTGGTCATACCAGAGTGGGACTTCAAGATCAAGCCTGGAGTCCTGAACTTGATTAAACACTTCCGTGGCCTTCCTAGGGAAGACCCATTCAGCCATCTTGAAGAGCTGACTCTTCTTACACAAACAACCTGTTCCCGAAATATGCAAGATGACATATGGCTGATGCGGCTTTTTCCATTATCTCTTAAAGATAAGGTCGCCTATTGGTTTAGGACCATCAGCCAACCCATCACAACTTGGCCTCAACTCAAGAGCACCTTCCTCAAAAAATTCTTTCCCATAGGTTGTACTAATTCCCTGCGAAGATCTATTACGACCTTTCAACAAAAATCTGGTGAGACTTTCCATGATTCTTGGGAAAGATTTCAAGGTCTCTTAGGAAGTTGTCTGCATCACGAGATTTCTTTATGGCAGCTGTTGCAAATCTTCTATCATGGATTAGAAGATCAAATCCGATAATTCGTCAATGCCTCGTGTGGTAGCAACTTTTTAAAAAAGGATGCTGAAAGTGCCTGTGACCTTTTTGAAGAAATGAGTGAAAACTCATTTAATCAAGCTTCCATGAAAACATTTTGCAAAACTCCAAACCCGCAGTTCAGTATTCATGAAGTAGGCACCTAAGCTATACCTATCACCCAAGATGATTTACAAATGATCACCCAAAAACTCGACCAGATGCACATTAACCAAATGAAGATTGAGGAAAGACTAGCAACATCAACCCAAGCTCCACACAGTCTACATCTAACCCTACCTAAGTTTCACGAAGGGAAAATTTGCACAATCTCAACACTACTGCTGATTATTACCAGTATTCTGAGGTTGCTCATGATTCACTAGGGAATTACAACTATCCAGATCTTAATCCTACTCACAATATTTCTACCATCCAGGAGCCCTTTAAAAATTCTTCCAATTGGAAAAATTACCTCAACTACTCCTGGAATAATCATGCTCCTTCCCAACCAAATTATTTTAATGGATATAGGTCGAATCCAACCTTTCATCCTAGGCCATCCCAACAAGACATCAATGCCCAGATGATGAGAACCCTGCAGGAATGCAGACAAAAATGGCAGAGGTAACCCACACCATCACAAATCTGAACAATCAGATTGGGGTTACTCTCATGCAAAGACCTGCAGGACATCTTCCGTCTCAACCCATGCCCAACCCTAATCACCAAAAGAACCAATATCCGAGCAGAAATCCACACTACCTGAATCAGCCTCCTACTAATCCACCATCTCAGCAGCCTCCCAGGTTTCCACAACTGCAGGCCCCCCACCTCCAAATAATAATCCGACTACACATGCAGTTAATTTAAGGAGTGGGAAAACCACCACTGATCCCGGGCCTTCACTCAAACCTAGTGAAATCCCCATCACTGTGCAAATTGACTCCCCACCTCCCCATAAGGAAGAAAAGGAAATGCAAAAATCTCAAGACATGATTCCTATCCCTTTCCCATAAGCTCTCCACCCACCACCAACAGAAAAAAGAAATCTGAGTCCACCACAGAAGAACTCATGGATCTATTTGAGCAAGTTCAAATCAATATTCTTCTCGTAGATGCCATCAAATATATACTTTCCTATGCCAAATTTTTGAAGGGGATCTGTACTCCTAAAAGCCAGGCCAAAAATCTATGACAGGCGCATCTCTCGGAGACAGTAAGCTCTGCCATATAGAGCAAGTTGCCTCCTAAGATTAAAGATCTGGGGGCGCCTTTAATTTCAGTAATTATTGATGATACTACCTTTGATCGCGCCCTCCTTGATCTTGGTACCTCAGTTAATATTATTCCCATGATTTTATTTGAAGAATTTCAGATCAGTGAATTAAAACCCATCGAGGTTACCCTACAATTAGCCGACTGATCTACAATCCAACCTCGTGTGATTGTCAAGGATGTTTTGGTCAAGGTCTAGAATTGTGTCTTCCCTGCAGACTTTCTGGTCATTGACATTGAGGTATCTGAATCATTACTGGACTCCCAAATAATCCTTGGGTGCCCTTTTTTGGCCACTACTAAGGCAAATATCAATTGCCACACAAGCAAAATGGATATCACTTGCACCGGCCAAACTATCACTTTAGATATTTTCAAATCCTCTAGGAGATTCCATGATGATAACTTTTTTGAGGACTCAGACAGAAATTTCCAATATGGTGGAGACAATGTTGATAGATACCCTTACTGACCACAATTTTTTTGAGGACCCTGATTCAGAATTAGTGGTCGGCGAAATCTGTGATCTAGAAACTTATCTTGACCCAAAATCCATTCCTAATGAACCCCACTTTTCCACACTAGCTTCACCTAATCCTCACCATCCCTTCCCCGACTCCTTTCATTTGGACCTACCACCAGCCCCGCCCAAGTTTGGCATCCAACCTAATTTAAAACCATGGCCAGACTCGGGCTACACTTATCATTTTCCATCCAACTTTGATCCCAGTATTACTTCTAATCAATTTTCTAGGGATCTAGAAGAAACATTTTTATGGGCATCCAAGTGTCCAACTATTTACATGATTTTCCATCTTTCGTGCATACCTTCACGCCAGGCTGAATGGCATAAAAGATAGCACTAGATGGGAGGTAACCCATCATATTTTTTCCTGCTTTCCTTTTTCCTTTCTTTTTCCAGGTTTTGACCATCCTAAACCTGATTGCTCTTCATTAAGGTTATCCATTTTCCCTCCTAATGCATGAGAACATTGCATATCTTAAGCATGGGGGGGTGTTTTTAAAATTTGACGATCGATTAGGATTTTCAAAACCTAAAAACACGCATTTTTCTTTAGTTATTTTATTTTCCTGCTTACATACCCAAAAAATATAAAAATGTTGAAAAATTTTTGAGGAAAAATTTTGAAATTGGGACTATGGTCGAAAAACTCACTTTTGGTATAATGGGATTTACACTTTAACAAACTAGGGATGAGGATGTGATTCTGATCATTAGAAATTCAGGGTCTATTTTTAGACTAGATTAGATATCCTTCTCTAAAATTCCACCTGAACTCATGATAGTTCAGGTGACTTGATCCTATTTTGTAATACGGAAGGTAATTGATTTAGTTTCTGATTCAAAAACTTGCATTTCTTGAGGAACTTCTTGTGTCAATTTTCACACACAAGCCAACACTTAGAAACAACTAAAAATTAGAAAAACTCCATTATTTGGACTTAGTAAAAGTCTGAAGCAGATCATTGGTTTTAGTTCTCACCGCCAAGAAGGAGGAAAATGCCTCCTTTGAGGACGCGATGTCAACATGTTACCACCTCGGTGCTACTCCATATCTATATTTCATATATTTAGATGGAGCATTAAAGTGCATTTTAGCAACTCAAGTGTCTTGGATGGTGCTCTACCTATAATGTTGGAGCAAGAGCTTGAGCTTGCTTCGAGCACCCTTTTGCACCGCATTGTGTTTTGGGGTTGTGAGCTCCTGGGTGGTGTCATGGACAATGATATCTCGAAGTACTGGCGCCAGAGCCCCCTAGAGGATTGGTAACAGGAATGATGATTCCAACACATCTATTGTAAGACTACGCTAAAAATAAGCATCGGGGAGAAAAAAAAATTTAAGGAAAAACACGCTCCTATAAATGTTGGCTTTTCACAAGCACGGACACAAGCATTTAAAGGATTTCGCAAGTTGTGAATCAAATTCGAGAGCCAGAAAAATCCTAAAAACAAAAATTTCAAGTCATCTGAATTAACAAGGGGTCAATTTGTGAATTTTCTGGAGGATATATTAATCCTATTTTGTCTAATTTTTGCATCCAAAAATAAATCCCAATGTTTATCCTTAACAAATCTCATGCCTCTTGTGTTTAGATCGACCATGGTCCCTTAATCTTTTTCTCAACAAAAGTAGAAAAAATTAGATTTCCCAAAAATTCTATTTTCTAAAAAATTAAAGTTTTGCCAAGAGACTACCAAAAGATAAGCATGGGGGTGTGATAAACGCCAGTTTATCATCATTCTTGCGCATTAAAACAAACCTAGCTCTTAAGATTTTACGTCGCAAATGAGTTTTTGGGTTGCATTTAGGCATTAGTTAGGTTAGGCATGCATTGCATTTTTTATTGTCTTTTTGATGTGTTTTTGTGAGTGGTAGGGATATATAGGTTGCCAGATCCCTTGAACCCTAGCACTCTAGAAGGCAATTATTGAAGGAGAGGCTCTCACCAGCTGGAACTCAGCTTGATCCAGCTCACCATAGCTGGAAATTAGCTCACCTGAACTATGGTTAGCTCATCGTAGCTCCATTCAGCTCATCTCAGCTGAATGGTAGCTCAAGAGAGCTCATTTTAGCTCACCCTAGCTCAGGTCAGCTCAGATCCAGCTCAACTTAGCTGAGTCTAGCTCATCTCAGCTCCCATTAGTCCACATGGAGCTTTAACTAGCTCACTTGAGTTGACTGGAGTTCACCCCAGCTCAGGTCCTGCTACATCTAGCTCCATTCAACTCCAGCCAGCAGAAGATGAATTCATCCCAGCTCGGGAACCTCAAGTCCAGCTCCCGGGGACTCAGCTTAGCTTAACTTAGTTGAGCTAAGCTACCTTAGCTGCCTCAACCAGCTTGATCCTCCCCGGGAGCACCAGACCTAGCTCACCTCAGCTCATTATGGAAGAAGCCAAGTCACTTTAGCTTGGCTTAGTAGCTAGCAAAGAACTAGCAAGCTAAGCCAACTAGAGTAGCTCCATGCCACCATCTTCAGTAGTTGCCAGCTCCAGTTCAAGCTCTTGGCTTCTCCTCCTCAGCTCCTCTCTTCAAACCCTAGCTCCAATACCTCCTCGTCTACTCCATAGCTAGCTGAGCTAGCTTAGCTTAGCTTAGCTTAGCTTAGCTAGCATCCACCTCCCTGGCACCAAGAAAACCTAACACTAACTCCACCTACATAACCTACCACTCCAAGTCCACCTAAGCCTACTTAAGCTAGCTCCACCTCTACTCAAAGTTGGCGCCACCTCTTCACCACCTTTCACCCCTCAACTAACCACCAAAAGACACCTAAAGTTGACGCCAAAACCAACCTCAACCCCCATGTCCACCCTACACATAACCCTTCCAACCCATCTCCACCATCCACCTCATCCCCCTTCTCGAAGCCTAGAAGTTGGTGCCAACCCATGGCACCTCTCCATGGTTGGCGCCACTTTTAGGTGTCCGTTGGCCACCCATAACTACCCTCTTACACCCATTAGGTGGTACCAACTATCCTTAGCCCTAGGATCACCTAACCACCTCCATCTTCCCATCTTAGCCCTCCATTTCAAGAGTCAACTTAACCCCTCATCCTACCCTATGGAAAGACCATTACCCACCACCATTCAAATCATCCTTAGCTAGCAAATTTCCTCTCATACTCTACCTAGAGCCCACGCCCAAGAGAGAAGAAGAAGAGGAAGATTATGGGGATATTCTATCCCTTTGGTGCCTTCCTCTCTTCCCTTCTCTCTTGTGCCCACGCCAGCCAAAGGAGGAGCTAGGCAAGGAAGACCTTTGGAGGAGGTCTTGAAGGTGGTCCACGCCACCTTGGAGGAGAGCTTGAGGGTGGTGCATGCCCACCCTTGGAGGAGAGCAATGAAGGTGGTAGCATCCACCCTGGAGGAGCTTTCAAGGAAGGAGAAGGAGACCCTCTTTTCAAGGAAAGAAGCAGCTAGGCTTGGAGCAAGAAGACTCTCTTCTTCACCAGATTTTGCAAGAGGATTTGTGTTTCTTTTATTACTTTTATATTTTCCATTTCTAGTAGAAGCATTCCTCTACTTATCATTGTAGAGAACATAAATTCTGCTTAATTGAATTGCCTTCTTTTTAATTCCTATTGCAATTGTTGTCTTTGTTCTAGCACTTATTTCACTTCCACTTCCTAATTACTCTAGGCAGCCACTTGCCTAGAGTGAGCTTAGGTAGTGGACATTTTCATCTCTTAAGTTTTAGCATAGCCATTTTAGGTGTTAGCACTTTTCCATCACAATTCGCACTTTGCCCTTATTATTTTAAAACTAAAAAATATATATATTTAAGATACCAAAAAGAAAGTTGAGATTTATTTTTTTTAAGCAAGAGAATTGAATTGTAAATTTTCCTCCTTGGACGACCCTAGATACTCCCCTATCTAGGAATATAAATTTAAAAGCGTATGCAAATTCACTTGTTAAGCAACATTAATAACCCTAATTACAAATCAAGCGATTTTTCGCAACAAGTACTCAGAGGGATGTACTTAGGAACGTATGGGGGAGTCTAGGTGTGAGGTGGCTGTGTGCAAGGGGGTTGGGTGGACTGTATGCGAGGTTGCTAGGTGAGGAGGGGCAGGGTGCGAGGTGGCTAGGTGCTTGTAGGCTATGTAGGCTGCGTGTAGGGTGGCTGGGTCTCATCCCTATTAGCTGAGGTTCCCTGCTCATCCTTACCCATATTAGCAAATTTCTTGAATTTCATCTGCATAAACATTAAAAGAATTAGTATTTGTATAAATTTTAAGAAATAAATAAATAAAAATAAAAAAATCTGAAAAAAATTCGGTAGAGTTTCTCCTATATTACAGATATTTTCTAAAATCCTGTAAAAAGGAAATGACACATTCTACAAGGTATAAAATCACACATTCTACAGTAAAACATAACATAAATATAAATATAATGGAACCTTCAAAACATAAACATAAACATAATGAATGAAAAAAGCACTTCGAATATTATTCCAACATAAACATAAACATAAAAGTAACTGGTTGTTCTTTTTCCAAATCAATGTTTTGTTAGAGAAGTTAATTTGGGTTATATATCCCTAAATGATGATTGTTAGCCATTTTCATATGTCATTTTCTTATCCCTAATTATGAAAACATACTAAGAAAACTTACCATAAATCGATGAATTTCTATGGACAGATTGGACTCTTGAAGCTGACAACACAAGCCCAGAAGAAATATCTTGTTGCCCAGAAATATCTTTCACCTCTCCATGAATTTCTCCACTTTCTAGTCTTCTCCTTCATGACCACAACACCATACGTTGATGGCTCATCCACTTGCATTGTTGCAAGCATGGAGATGGAAATTTCTTTTTTAAAAGTGCATGGAGATGGGAAAATATGACATAAGAAGAAGGCATCAATGTTGTAAAGATAATTATACTTTACATATCAATATCCGTTGCACCTACACCAACTTATGGTAAGTGTTCTTGATAAGCATCTACTTCAATGTCATTTTTGGCATCTTTTTGCACTTCAAAATATTCATGTGCAATTGTCCGTACGTGTATAATCCATCCATTTCTATTGTTGTCAGGGACGTAGAAGACTTGAGATACTTGGCATGCTAATGTAAACGGTTCTGAAGAATAAAAAATTCATTGATTCTTATTCAAACTTAAAAAATTGTGCTTCTTATCAAGTTTGAATCCAATGCCTCCTTTAAACACGTCGAACAAATTGCACTTGAAAAGGACAACTCTACGGTAATATCTGAAGCTCATCTCAATGATTTCTTCGATATGTCCATAGTAGGCATCACAACCAGTGTTTAAATTGCAACAAACAACAACACCAACACGCTGCGTGGCCTTCATATCATCTATGGATTTTATCCTGAATCTAAATCCATTTATAATGTAACCTGAATGGTAATGTCCACAACTCAACGGTTGATCCAATATTATGTCAAAATCCTCCAACCATCATAGGTCATTCTCTTCTTTCATTTGCATAATACATTCTTTCAACCACTCGAGAAAGTTGACCTCACGTGCTTCTGGATGTGAACACTCCTTAAATTCATTATATAATGCATCAACTTCTGAAATCTACTTAAGAATGTACAAGTGTGCTAGACATCGATCGATTTCAGAGATTGATTTGTACTTTGTGTGAAGGATAGACCTTCCTGGAATATCAAATATGGAAAGACAATCTTCATCGTTCTCATTGTATCCTCCATCATAATTTCTCTATAATCGATTAAATCGATTATCTGTCTCATCCATATACATGGCACAAAAGTTAATGGACTCTTCTACAAGATATCCTTCCATAATAAAATCTTTAGGCTTAACCTTATTTAACACATAATCTTTAAGTTTCTTCAATAACCGTTCAACTGGATACATCAATCTGTATTGCACAGGCCGAGTAACTTTGGCTTCATTTCTAATTTGCAGAGTTAAATGAACCATGACATCAAAGAATGTCAGAGAAAATATCTGCTCCATTTGATATAATGTGATAACTATTTGCTTATCCCAATACTACAATACATAAGAATGTACAGTTTTCGAACAAATAGCATCGAAATATCAGCTCATCTCTGTAATTGAATCCACAACTCGATCAGGTAGCACTCCACGAATAGATAGTGAGAACAAGACTTACATGTAAACATGATGTCGCAACTCTTTAACCCACTAATTTTCATTCGAGCCTCATTTACACATCGAGAAAGTTGTGAAGAATAGTCATCTGGCACTCGTACTTCTTTCAAAAAGGTGAACACTTTCTCTTGTTGATTATTGTTTAAGCTGTAAATGACTTCTGGAAAGTCATAACTGTTGTCTTCTTTTTCAATAACATGTAACTCTAGACAAATGCCTAAAGTTATCATGTGTTTTCTCATTTTCACAGTATCCTTTGGACTATCAGTTATGTTGAACACATCCAAAATGTTGTCCATGACATTCTTCTCAATATGCATCACATCAATATTATGTCGAATAGTTAGATCTTTCCAATATAGGAGTTCCATGAAGAAAATGCTCTTCTTTTTAAAACCCATATGTTTCAAAGCTATTTAATCTTTCTTAAATAGACGACCTAATCGTATGCTGCCAAGTTGTAATTTCTCCATTATTTGAAAACCTGACAACCTTATTGAATTTGTACTTAGCTTATTCCTCAGATTCTTAGAAGAATACCAACAACTTTTACTATCGAACTTGTCCTTAAACACTATTGTTCACTATCTATGATCAATTGCCAAGAATCTATGGTATCCCAAATAAAAGAACTTGTTTCTTGCAGGTAGTCGAAGATGCTGAGTGTCATCCATACATACTAGTCAAGCAGACATTCCCTTTGTACTCCATCTTGAGAAATTTGCATATGCAGAGAAGTCATTAATGGTCCACAATAATGCAACATTCATATCTAAGAATTCTTTTCTATGTGCATCATATGTACGAATGCTGTTACACCACAACAATTTCAATTCATCTATCAATGGTTGAAGATAAACGTCAATTGCATTTCCTGGCTGCTTTGGACTGGGGATGGGGAGGTTCAACATCATAAACGACGATTGCATATAAAGCCACGCAGGTAAGTTGCAAGTTCCCATCAGGACTGGACAAATTGAATAGGATGGGTACATGTTCTTGAAAGGATTAAACCTATCACTTGCAAAACCTAATTTGACATTCCTTGCATCCTATACAAATGCTAAGTGAGTGCTATCAAACATTTTATACTCTTCTGAATCTACAAGTTGACGAATGCAACCATCTCGTAACATATTATTCTTATGCCATGTAATCAAATTTGCAATTCTATTTAAAATAAAAAGGCGTTAAAGTTTAGGAATCAATGAAAAGTAATGTAAAACCTTCTCTGGCTATTTTTTAGCCCCTGTATTTAGTGGATTTCCCACTTTAAATCTCTCAATACCACATTGTGGACAACTACTCAATTCTGCATATTCATTTCTGTATAACACACAATCATTTGGAAAAGCATCAATTTTCTCAAAATTTAAACCAAGTCCAGGAATCTGTTTCTTTGCTTCATACCATGTCTTTGGATAACCTTTTGGATCATTTAAAAGCTCTCCAATGAATTCAAGCACCTCGGATATCAATTTAGAGGTCTCTCTATTCATAACCTTCATCCAAAATAACTTCTAAAGAAATGACAACTTAGAAATTGACGTGATACCAGGAGCAATAGGTTTGTCCATTACCCTAATAGCATCATAAAATTGATTACAAGTTTCCCCACTAGTTGGATCTTCAACTCTTGCTCTCATCTCATCAAGCATTTCATTGATGACATCAGCCTTAATGTCAACAACTGTCTCATCAAAATCTATCGGAGATCATCTATCATCCTCTGTCTAATCCTCTCCATGAGCAATCCAGTTAGTATAATGCTGCCATCAACTGTTGCAAATCACGTGCTTGTATACAGTGTTCTTATCATGTGAATATTCATTCAAGCACCTCCTACATGGGCAAATATCCTGTCAAACTTGTCTCCTCGTCTAAATGACTTCCTATCATCATGAAATGCCCAATCAAGGAACTCTCTCACTCCATTCTTATATCGTGAGTAATCTGAGTTCCTCAAACTAATCCAAGACTTATCCATTATAATCTACAAAAATGAAATAAAATCACCCAATAATTATAATTAATCTGATTTCATAACAGTGTTTGTATTTTGATTAAGATTTTCACTTAATTGCCCATCCTTGAAGATTTGATCACAACTTTACTTGTTACATGTAACCGATGTCTGGAGAAATTTTGATAGCATCTCCTTACACTTCTCCAATATACCCCTCAAGACTAACCTTAACTACACTCCCAGTAACTCCCATTTAAGGGTGCATTAGGAATATAGAAAAGATCAGTCGATATACCGAAGAAGAGTGAAAAGTTACTACCAAAATTCCTCTAGACATCGGTTCCATATAACAAGTAACCCTAAGTTGTGATCAAATTTTCAAGGAACCCCCTTTGTTCAGAACTTCTCTGAACAATGGACGACGACTCTTATGGCATGCTATAAAGACAAAGCTTCGTGAATGTAAGTGAGGTATACAAACACTTTGCATTGTCCATATAACATGATCATAAGTGTTGATAGGTAAGTATTCTGACTCGATCATCCCCTCCCAAAACCTATAACCTAGGGGTTAGAATACCTATTGTTTGGCCTCAAATGCATCTAGATTTGTGCAAGTGTGTGTATCTATGAATTCATTAAAATAATAAAATTAACAATAAAAACAAATAATTATATACAAAATAGAAATAGATTCTTCCTCTCTTTCCCTCCTCTCCCTTCTCCCCATTCTCTCCTATCTCCCTATCTTACCACTTCCTTTCTGCTCACTTTCTCTCTTCTCCCTACCCTTGGTCTCATCCTTCCCTTCCTTTATATTATTCACTATGCATCTCTCTCCCTCTTCTTCATCTCCTGTCTATTTATCTATCCTTTCTTTCATCTCTTCTCCCTATCCTTCCTCTCCTCCTTCCCTTCATTAATTCATATTCTACTTTATTCATCTCTTTCCCTCCTCTTCCTCTCCTACTCCATCTCTTTCACTTTCCCCCTTCTCTCATTACTTCTTCCAAACTTCTTAAATTCATAAAAAAATTTCACATAAGAAATATGATAAGCATCAAGTGGACACACCCCACATTTATAAAATAAACATTCAGAAATATCATCACGTGGGCACACCCCACATTCATAAAAACATGCACACATCATAATATCATCAAGTGGGTACACCCAACTTTCTAAACCTAGCTAAGTGGGTACACCCCACATTCTAAACCTAAGTGGGCATACCCTACTTTGTAAACTGAACTAGCTGGGCACACCCCACATTCATTCACAAACTACTTAACGTAAATTGATATACCTCAACGCAGCATGTGAATCGAAGAGAGGTGTCTAATGATCGATGGAAGATACCTAAATCAAATTATAAAATTTTATAAGCAAAAGATTAAAAGAAATTATAGAAATTTAAACTCATCTTACATTTAATTAATGCACTACATATTTTTAAATGAACCTAAAAATCAAAAATGTTGGGAGGGGTAGCTACTTCCATGGGGATGTGGGAGGGGGGGTTGGCTGAGAGGAGGACGGGAGGGAGGGGGAGGATGTTGGCTATGGCAGGGGGGTTTCGGTTGGGAGGAGGAGAGGGTGTGGGGGTCAGCTAGAGGAGGAGGGGGGAATTTGACTGAGAAGAGGATGGGGTGGAGGTGGCAAGGGGAAATGGGGGGAGCTCGTTGGGAGGAGGAGGGGGTGTGGGGGTCGGTTGGAGGTGGAGGTGACGGCTGAGTGGAGGAGGGTGTAGAGGTGGAAGGGGGAGGGGTGGTAGCTTGCTGGGAGGAGGAGGGGGAGTGGGGGTTGGCTCGTTGGGAGGAGGAGGAGGATGTGGGAGGGGTTGGTCGCGGCTGGGAGGAGGTGGGAGGGGACGGTCGCGGCTGGGTGGAGGATGAGGGATAGGCGGATGTGCGGCTTGCTTGGCCAGGCGGAGGGCCGCATGTCACGTGGCAGCGGAGGTAGGAGATCCTTTTGGAGGAGGAGGGTGACGAGGGGAGGGGGCTGGAGGACGTCAGAGGAGGACGAGCAGGATGATTTCGGCAGTGAAGGGAGGAGAGTCATTCTTGCCGAGGACGAGGCGGATGTGTGGCCAAAGGTCATCGTCGGTGTCAGAGAAGGGAAGTATTGAAAGGGGGTTGGGTTCTGGGGAGTTCACAGAGTCATCCTAAATATTGGACCTTATACGACGGTTCTCCCAAAACCATCATCTCAAGTTGGGTTAGGGAGCGAGTTTTCATGGCCAAGGGAAATTTTTATTGATGACATACACGACGGTTCTCATGGAAAACTGTCGTATATGTCAATGCAGTCACAAATAAGATAGTGTTAGAACTTTCGTCAATAGATATTACCATAGATGACGATTCTAATTCAAAATCGTTGTTAACAATACCATCGTCTACATTGATGAGGGGACCTCCGCACACAAGAGGAGGCATGGAGGGTTAATATACACGATGGTTTGAATTAGAACCATTGTGTATATTATCAATAAGGCAATTTTATTACTATTGTGTATATATTTTTCTATAGACGACGATTTTAATTATAACCGTGGCTAAATAAGAGTCGCGAAAGCCCATTTTTCTAGTAGTGTATACACATTACACTAAATGCAATATGATGAATGTTATGCAGTATTTATACTATGGAATGCAATGCTAGGCTTAAAAACTATCATAAGTAAGCATTTTATCATGAATACATGCATATTTATCAGTAACCTCTTTATTTTGTTTCATTTCCTTTGCTTTCATTTCCTCTCTTGTTCATATTATTTCTCTCTAACTCTTGTTAATTTTTATTTTTATTGTCATACACAGACACCCATCCACTTGTACACATCACTCACCATCCACTATACACCCATGCCACCATCTTCACTCACTCTAACACCACCTCCACATGCCCACATAACCACCACTACCACCATCTACCCTCCACTCTCCCCATCAACACGTACCACATCACAAGAACACATGCACTCACACACTCACACCACCAAACACCTCACGTACACACTCATCTAACACCACTAACACCACCAATATCTATCATCCCACTACTTTCATCACATTCATTACACTCTCACTCCACTATCATCGCCAACCACTACTCAACCACTATCCTAAGTCCACGCCTATCACAACAACCATCCTACTACCACAATTATTCCCAAGCCACCTTCTCCCAACCATCACCTAGCTAGTGCCCTAACCCTTAGCGTCATACCTACACCATTGTCCTAACCTACCACACTTAGGTTGACCACCAACCATGCCCTAATCCATCTAGAGAACTATCCTAATCCAACCAATACCCATATCACCACCACATTGCTCCACTTAAAAATCACCATCCATCTTCCTAACCCTTGTCCTAACCCATATATCCCACGGCCAACACTTGCACTACCTAACCACTTCCAATACCTTATCCTAATCATCCATTAATCACCATAACCAACAGCTCATTTGTCCTAGAGCCTAGCACTCTTAACTAAACACTCCATGGCCATTCCAGCACCATTCCAAATCCCACACCAAATTGACTCCTTCGAAACCCATACTTTAAAATACACTATCACCTTCCCAAACAACCCAAACCAAGCCATTGAAGTCTACATTCAACTCACTTCCATTATCATCATCACCACGTTTCACAGCATGCGCACCACTATTTTGACCACCTTTACTGCCAACCTCTAGGCATCTCAACACAATAGGCATAATACACACACTACACACACCTATCCATCACCTTCTATATCATAAAAGTCACTCATATAATAGTCACCATTTCCACCTTCAATCACCCCGCATTTCCTATCCCACAACTCTTTCTCACCGCTTACCAAAGATCACACCGAGTTATTCTAGTCATCACCATCATTCCTATCAACATTTTGGGTTTCTGAGATTTTGTAAATATTTCCTTAGTTTGAATTGTATAAGTGGCTTTGAGCCACATCGAGTTGTAATAGTTTTTGATTTTAAATTTTGCTTATGTTGCAAGTTTTGTAGAGTTGTAAATATCTCTTTAAGCAAGTAATGAAAGTTTTAAGTTCATAGTTATATTCTCTTGTTGTTTCATCTCTTAACAAAAGGCAAGAAAAAGAAATCGCAAAATGAAAATGTGCAAAAATAGTATTCTTGTATAGCTATGTAATTGTCTCTATTTCCTCGAAATCATCACAAGGCAAAAAGATTAAAAGTTGTGTAGCTTAATTCATGTCTTATCATTTTTTCTTACCTAAACAAAAGATCAAAAAATAAAATTGCAAATGCCAAAAAACCAAAAAGAGAATAAATTGATTAAAGTAGATTTTAAAGCAAAGAATCGTACTTAGCCTCTCCATGGATCAACTGGAATTCACCATAATCTTCAACTAAAAGTTGATTTGTGTTCCCATAATAAGATTTTTTTAAATGATTTTGTGGTCTAAGGTGAGATAAACTATATTGAGAACAATTCTTATTTCATTAAATTCACAATCGAAAATCGTATCGTATCATTTTGGCGCTATTGCTGCGGAGGCAACAAGCCTCTTTATTAGGAAATCCACCTAGTCTTTGTCTAGGTCTAATTAGAGTTTTATTTTTATCTTCCAGGTAATCTACAAGGATCTACGCACACATCCACTACAACATATTCCACTTTTGTAGTCGGTCTTCTAACCAACGGCAAAACCATATTAACCGATGCCATTATGATCATCGCTATTTCATTTTACGATCAGTTTGTAGGTACATTCGATGTCAAAATAATGTTTGACCGGATGAGGAATTGGCCATTTCAACATCTGTTAAAAATTGATGGAAAATACAATTACCGTTGGTTTATTTATAATCGACGACAAAAAATGTGTTCACCCAAGGTCGGTATGGATGTTTCACCATCATTTCAAAACCAACAATAAATGTATTTTTCATCGCTTATTTGTCAAGCAACGACATTCATCTGTCACTTTTTCCCGCCTTTACGCACCCTCTTCGGATGTTTCCCCATTGGTTATATACATTTACTATCGGTTATATAAGTGAAGGAAAAAATGTTTGTGTCGTTTGTTGTTGTTATAACCGACGGCATATATGTGACGGCAAAAATAATTTTGCCATCAGTTTAATTATAAGTGACGAAAAAATATGTGACGAGTAGAATATTTCACCGTTGGTTACTCTGGGAAGCGATGGGAAAAATAATTTTCCTGTCATTTATAAGCCGTTGGTTAATTAAATAAATGAGGGCAAATGTATGAATGTTTTTTTTAAGAAAGAAATTACAAAATGATGGGACTACATACTAAATATACTTAAAAGACTTCTATTGAATAGAAGTTTATATTGCATAAATATAAAAAGTCCAGTACATAAAAAGTTTGAAAATGAAAAAATTTACATAAAATGAAAATAAAATATTTACAAGAAAAACATAAGAAAAGAAAATGAATAAATATCACTATGCAGTTGCCCCAATGCGACCAGCTCCACCCATGTCATAATCGTCTCGTTTGTGAATGTTGGGATCTGATGGAGATGGATGCTCTAACTAACCCTTCTTCAGAAGAAGGGTTAGAAGCTTCTTAATCTTACTATCCATCTTATTCATCTGTGATTGCATGGCATCCATCTGACTCTTCATAAATGTCTCTCTCTTCTCCCACTCTTCCTCTTGTCTCTGTAGTGTGTCAATTTTTTGATGCATTTGAATGACCACACTAGATGAGACGAAACCTTTCCTCCCATACCAGGTAGATAACGTATGTGACCTCCCTACAGTACGAACAAAACCACCATGGTCTAGTGGCATCACTCTCCTAATTGCATCCTCTGGCTACAAAGGCTGGTGGACACTATCAGACGTCTCGTCAGTGGGGGGATGTACTAACTGTACCATTTGCTCTTACATGTATTAAAAAACATTATTGTAATATATATAGAGAAAGTTATAAATAGTTATAAGTTTAAGAAACTTACGTGTTTCTCATAGTATGACTCATGAATCCACTTACGAGCACCCTTAGCTGCAGCCTTACTGTGGGTGACCTTGTATATATCCATTCTACTCATTTCCATCCCATCATGAGTAGTGGACTAAAAATATAAAAGTGATACAATTATATTAAGATAACATAAAAATTAAGTAACATTCAACTGAAAAGTAGTTCCAACACTTACATAACGACTCCTAACCATCTCGATACTCCTTCGACCCAAACAATGGGTCTGTGGTGGAGCTTTAGCCTTTTGGCCTTATTTTTTCTTACTTGCTCCTGTATATATTCATAATAATATTTTTTATGAATTTGATATATATGAAATTAATAGAATAATTTGTAATCATTTACTAACCTCCATCTTTGGGTTCAACCAATGTTCGCATGCCTTCTTCCAATCGTCAGACATGACATTAGGAGGAGTATGTTGGTGAAGTGTATCGCGCGTTTCGATATGAAAACATCATAGTATAGTGCGTAATATGATCCAACAAAGATATTTGTAAAAAGATAACGAGACTTGAGTCCCGGTCGTTCGTCTCTAGGAGGCGTTTATTTTACCTTTGAATTCAATCTTTTACCACATTACTTTGTTTAAATTTGCATGCTGGTTTCCAGTCTTCCGATTAAAATTTCACCACTTCTATTGTGAACCCTGATTACGTGCGCATGTGTTAAATAGATCACAAAGGTCAAAGTGTGAGTTTCTGTGCGCACGATTCTAGTGAGGTGGTGACTGTTTATAGAAAATGTGTCTATTGTTAGATTTTCTATGTTTTCCAGAAATGACATGCTTGTTGCGAAATAGATAAAGAAATGCTCATGGTGATTTCAAAACATAGACATATATATGTAAAAAACATATTTTTCATTCATTCATTTGTGGAGTGTTTGCAACATGAACTTGTAGAGGAAATCATGTACATGAATGCCTAAAAATGTAAATGTAGCTATCATAAAATGATCGCATACAAGAATCTACAGGGGGATTTTGCATGCATCATTTGGGGAGAATAAGGACTACACTACTAAGCAGTAATTAAAAGTAGTAAAACTATAAAGACCATAAACTACTAATCTAGATCTAGCAGAATAGAAGGGCATTCAGAGGTGGTCTCCGATGGCCTTGGAGTGGTCGGGAGGAGAATGAGGGGTGGCCAATGGAGCTTAGGCCGGCCCTTGGAGAGGAAGAGGAGTGATCCAGTATCTTGGCTTGGTGACCTTCATGGTGGTAGTCAACTCGTGGAGATGGAGTGGAAGTAGCTAGCCTAAATGGAGGTGGATGTGAATGTTGCCAAGGAAGTGAATGGGTGCAAATGGCCACCCCTTAGGTCTTTTTATAGACCTAAGGGATTTTCTCTAGAGAGGTGTGGAACTCTCCAGAGAGAGTCCAAGAGTGGCCGGCCATGAGAGGATAGAGGTGGTTTTTGAGATCCAAAAAATGTGGATCTCAATTTAAATGCCTCTTGGTTGCTAAATTTGGAAACCAAGAGTGGCACCACTTGGAGAGAGTTCTAGAGAACTCTAGATGTGTGGGAGTGCTTGGATGGGTGTGTGTGTGTGTGTGTGTGTGGTCATGCCCTATGTGGCTAGGTGGTTTAGGTTAGGTCCTAATGGGTTTAGGTAGGTGTATACCTTGAATTAGGGTTACAAACTCCAATTGCTAAGGAGAACTTGCAATTAAACTTATCCTAAGTTTAATTGAATGAGTGTCAACCTAATTGAGAGTGAAATAACTCAATTTGGTTGGGTTTAGGTCAATTGGACTCTCACTAAGTCTAATTGAACTTGTGTGGATTGAGATCTAAGCTTAATTGGACTTAATGAGTCCAGTTGACTTAGGTGAAGGTAATTGACTTTGATCTAAGTCAATTTGCTTTGGTGAGGACCTAATTAGGTCCTTAGGTAGGTCTGGAGGTGATGTAATAGGGCTAGGACACCTTAATTTAGGTTCTTATGGGATTGGGATTAGGTCTAGGGAGATAGAAATCCAAGATCAAGTCCTGAATATTGAAATAGTGACTGAAGACCAGTCGCAGGCATCCAAAAATGTGATCAAACGACTTATACTCAAAAATCAGAAGTCCAAAATTTAGTTCTGGACATCCAATCTGAGTCAGGGGGAAATTTAGGTTCTGTTTTGGGTGTTCTGCAGAAATTGGACATCGGACAAAGTGTCTGGACGTCCAATAACATTGCAGAGGTGGGTTTGAGGTGTGTGGGAGATGGCTAAGGGTCCTGGACATCCTATAACTTATCTAGACATCCAGATAAGGGTTTGAACTAGGGTTTTAGGGCTTCCTAGGGTGCAGTGACCTAGTCTAAGGGTGGCTAAGGCTTGGGGAAGTCTCTAGGCTATCCTAAGGATAGGATGGACCTTAGCTCTTCACATTTTACTTCTTAATTCCTACTTAATAGAATAGAAAACCTTATCTCCTTTACGTCATTACTCCGACATCTAATCTAAGCCTTCTGCTCCAGCTCTACTGCAACACTCGTTATTCCTGATCTAGCGTTAGATCCTACCCCAGATCTTGCTCCTGATCAGCTTATTGCCTGCAATTGACATAATACACTTAATCAACACATTATATCATTATTTTATGCATAGCTAAAGGAAAGCAGTAAAGATGCAGATAATGCTTATGCATGCATGAATAACCCTAACTTATGCTAAGTCCTAGCTTAATGTAGGTCAATTAAGACCTATGATTGCTGTGCAATCATACCCCCATTCCTAAATCTTGCTAGTCCCTAGCAAATGCAAGACTAAATTATTTACAGCAAGGGTCCCTAAGGGACTGATTATTTTATCAAGTGTATGCCTAGAGATTTTCTCCTTTTTGTTTTCATCGTATGCTCTAGAAATCCAGACAATCGTGAAAGTGCAGCTATGTAGCTTTTGCAATGGATTCAAGTGAAAAACTGATACACCTCTAAAGCCTATACTTGACCCCTAGTAAAAATTCTATCGGAATAGGTTGACTTCTTCCTCAGGGTATTCAAGATATTCTATGAATTCCACCCCTAGCTTTAGGCTTAGGTTGAGAATCTCTGAGGGAAAAGATTATATATTTGGTGGCTCACTCTGACTTGGTGCTACATAGAGACTAGTACTGCAGAATCTAGATTCCCAGACTACTAAGTAACTTAACTCAGAGAAAGACGAGAAAAACTATGCTCTCTTTTGGTTCCTTGTATTCATTCCCTCTTTCTCTTTTTTCATTTTTTCTTTTCTTTTCTTAGAGCTCACAATCTCGCTGGATTCACATGTATGATCTGTATTTGGTGGTCTCTCTTGGCATTAACACTTTAATTGAGTTTCCTTAACCCTAACACTAAGTCAGAATTCCTCAGCCAGTATTCGGGCAGTCAGAAACATAAGAAAGGTGGGTTAAGGCCATATTTGGTGGATTTCAAATTTATTTGGTGGTATTGCCTCAATGCAACTGAACTAAATACTCATTCTTTTTTCTTTGCTTTCTCTTCTTTTTCTAATTTTCTTTTCAATTTTTCTTTCTTTTCATCATTTCTTTTTTCATTTCATTTTTTTTTCAACATAACACAACTAGCACACATTCATGAACTTTATTGAGGAGGCCTTATTAGGGATTGGTGGTACTCAAGAGACATTGGGTGGCTTATTTGGTGGAAGTGCCTACTCACGACACTGGGAGAGATGGATAGGACGATGTATTTCTCGCCTTGACATCAATACCCTCCTTCAGCCGAGGATTCTGTAAAGAATGGTCCTAACCATCCACCTTAGCCCTAGTTTTATGAAAACTTGCTCTTCGCATATTTGCCTTTTTTGGTGGCTCTCAATATTTCGCACAAAAATGCATACACAGGAACCAAGAGTGAAAACTATGTCTAATCTTAGAGTATCATCACCTAATTATCTAGGACTCCAGATTCCTTGTACTAATCTTAGAGCACCAGTACACTCTACTCTCATCTCACACTATTTGGTAGAATTTTGGAAGAAAATCTGCCTAACTCCCAAAACACTATCTAGGGGTTCAGGAGAAGAAGCACTGCTTCTTCTCGATAGACTAAAGACATTTATTAGCTTTCACTGTGAATCCATTGCAAATTCTACATGTGTGTGAAAAGTTGTACTGGATTCCAGATTACAGGAATCAACTAGAGGATAAAATCCCTAATGCATTCTCTTAATAAAATAATCTTCTTCATGAATGGAATATGTATATATGCTATAAACAAGTAACCTCATATAATTTGTACTTCATAAAATTTCCCTTTTGGGTTACAATCAGCTTGACCCTAAATTTAGAACAAGAGGTGAGCGGGTGAGTCAGAAGTGCCTGTTGCAGACAATTTCTAGCTCCAATGCGAGCATTGTAGGTGAAGTCGATTGTTCTTTTATTTAGGATCCTGAAGTACGTTTTACATGCAGCTCCGAGGTTTTCCTAAATGTTGGCATAAATTTTTTTTTCAGTTTTGTTGTATCTAACCCCCCATGCCTAAGTTCTTCCATGTCCTCATGCATGAGTATAAAAGAAACTAAGTACTGCAGGGAGAGAATGGGTAGAAATCACTTGTAGTTGCTCCTGAAATTATACATTCAGCACCGGCCAACCTATCAGCATGCAATATATAGAAAGAAAATATGCTAAAAGAAAAGTATGCTATATATAAAAATGGTTATGTATAAATGATGGTGGAATGTGGGATATATGCTATTTATATGTGCTGAGTTTAAGGCCTCTAGCTGGGCGAGAATTCAATCACACGTCCTTAATAAGATGAATAATCTCGTCAGGTGGAGGTGGTTTCTGGGCCAAAAATGGCTTGAGGTGCTGGCCATTTACCGTAGATACATGCCCAAATTTTGGGTCCCTGATCTAGACTGCCCCATTTGGATATGGGTGAATCACAACATAAGGGCCAGTCCACTTGGACTTGAGCTTCCCTGCGAACAGTTTCAGTCAACCAGACTTGCTGGTTTAGCGTGAATGCTTTCCTCCGGATGTGGCGGTCATGAAAGGCCTTGGTCTTGTCCTTGTATATCGTTGTGTTCTCATAGGCCTCCCACCAGATCTCTTCTAATTCACTGAGCTAGAGTTTCCGTTCTCGACCTCCTGCATTGAGGTCAAGGTTGCATTTTCGCACCGCCCAAAAGGTGCGATGTTCCAGCTCTACGGGAAGGTGACAGGCCTTGCCATATACCATGCGATATGGTGACATTTGGAGTGGGGCATTCTATGCGGTCCGATATGCACATAGTGCATCAACTAATTTGTCGGAATAGTACTTCCTATCTGGTCTAACTGTCTTCTGGAGAATCAGCTTGATCTGATGGTTAGACACTTTAGCCTATCCATTAGTCTGGGGGTGATACGGGGAGGCTATACGATGATGTACCCCATATTTCTTTAATAATGACCTGAAATGGGCATGAATGAACTGGCTTCCCCCGTCGCTAATCGGAGCATGGAGCATTCCAAATCTCTCGAAGATGTTCTGTCGTACGGAAGAAATGATGGTCTTATGATCGGCCCATCTCGCTAGAATGGCCTCGACCCACCTCGAGACATAGTCAACGGCTAGTAATATGTACTCGAAGCCATGCGAGTTCGGAAAAGGGCCCACAAAATCGATGCCCAAACATCGAACACTTCTACGACCATGATGGGCTGGAGTGCATCATGTGTCTCCTGGTCATAGAATCGACCGATTGGCATCGTTTGCAGTGTTGGGCATATTCGTGTGTATCTCTAAAAATAGTTGGCCAAAAAAATCCCGACTGCAGAATTTTTGCAGCGATTTTCTGTCCCGAGAAATGACCACCACAGGCATCATTGTGGCAAAAAGATAACACACTGGGGATCTCAGAATCTGGGATGCATCTTTGAATAATCTGGTCCACTCCAATGTGGAAGGGCAGTGGGTCATCCCAGTGGAAGTATTTGGCTTCGGCAGTGAATTTGAGTTTCTGGTCCTTGGATAGATTCACGGGAATTTTGCCTGTGGCAAGGTAATTCGTGATATCCACGTACCAGGGGAACTCAACATAATGAACTGCCAAAAGTGATTCATCCATAAATTGCTCGTGGATAGGCAGGGAATAAGGAATGTGGTCTAGGACCAATCTGGATAGGTGATCGGCCACAACATTCTACTTTCCAGCTTTGTCGTAGATTTCGATATCAAATTCCTGCAATAGAAGGATCCATCTAGTGAGCCATGGCTTGGCATCCTTCTTTGCCAACAAATGCCAGAGGGTGGAGTGGTCAGTGAAAATGATGACTTTGGACCCTAATAAATATGATATGAATTTCTCCAACCCAAATACTACTGCTAGCAGTTCTTTTTTGGTGATAGTATAATTGCGCTGAGCCTCATTCAGTGTCTTGCTAGCATAGTATATGACAAAGGGTTGTTTCTCCTGACGTTCTTCTAAAACAGCACTGATGACAAAGTCAGAAGCGTCGCACATCACCTCGAAATCGAGCGACCAGTCGGGTGGTTGGAGAATTGGGGAGTCAGAGACAACGCTTCGTAAAGTCTCGAAGGTGCTGAGACACGAGGTATCAAATGCAATTGGTACATCGGCAACTACGAGATTTGTCAAGGGTCGTGCAATTTTTGAGAAATCACGTATAAATCTCCGATAGAAGCCGACGTGACCCAAGAATGATCTTATCTGCTTGATCGAGCTAGGTTGTGGTAAGTGGGAGATAATCTCAGATTTAGCTCGATCGACCTCGAGTCCGTTTTTGGAGATCCTGTGCCCTAGTACTATGCCATCCCTCACCATGAAATGGCTTTTCTCCTAGGATAGCACTAGGTTTACCCCAAGGCACCATTTCAGGATCTTGGTGAGGTTATCAAGACAAGATGTGAAATCATCTTCGAAAATGGAGAAGTCATCCATGAATACCTCCACATAGTCTCCAATCATGTCAGAGAAGATGGCCTTCATACAATACTGAAATGTCGCTGGTGCATTGTAGAGGCCACAAGGCATCTGCATGAAAGCAAATGTTCCAGAGGGGCATGTGAATGTGGTCTTGTCCTGATCTTCCAGGCTAATCGCTACCTGATTATACTCGGAGTATCCATCTAGAAAGTAGAAGAAACTACGCCCGGCTAGTCGTTCCAAGATCTGATCAATGAAAGGTAAAGGAAAGTGATCCTTCTAGGTAGCCATGTTCAGTTTCCTACAGTCGATGCAGACCCGCCACGATGTCGCAATGCGGGTCAGGATGGATTCACCCTTATCATTCTTTATGATGGTGAGTCCTGCCTTCTTGGGCACTATCTGGATCGGACTCACCCACTGGCTGTCTGAGATTGGGTACACAATACCTGCATCCAGCCATTTGATGATCTCCTTCTTAATAACCTCTAGCATATTTTGGTTAAGCCATCTTTGAGGTTGTCTTGAAGGTTTCACCCCTTCATCCGTGTAAATGTGATGAGTGCAATATGATGGGCGAATACCGCAGAGATTAGCAATACTCCACCCGATAGTAGCCCTATGGTCTTGCAGCATAGAAATCAATTGGTGCTCCTCTTCTTGGATTAAGTGGGCATTGATAATGACTGTGTATGTCTCACTTTCGCCCAAGAACACATACTTGAGTGAGTCAGGTAAGGGCTTCAATTCAATCACGGGTGGGTCAGAGCAAGAAATGAGAGTGGGAGGAGCAAAATCGAGGGTGGGAATCTACTGATCCATGTGCATGTGAATTCCTGCTGAGTCGCTCCCTATGAAATAATTGGCTGTGACTGTGTTAACAGGAAACCCATATGCTATAGTCAAGTCCTTCTGCATCAATAACGGCAATTCAGTAATGCGCAGATCAGGATAGCTAGATTCAGGGGTGCTGTGGTCAGAAGCACACCCTAAACAGCTAGATCCTTTGGGAGATATGTGTAGTGCAGTGGTCTCAGTCCCATGTCGATCGAGGTCCAAGAACCCTGATAGTGTAGACGAATGAGACATTGGGTTGCCACAAAGGAGGCCAACGTTACTACAGTATGCTGCATTTTTGTCTTCACCATCCTCCTTTATTCGATCACAATCGAAGTTCTTTTTTGCCCTGAATATGTCTAGTCGAAGTCGCTCATTGCCTAGGGCTATCTCCATACACCCGAATGCACAATCGATGTTCGCTCGGGCTGTCGCCAGAAATGGGCGACCCAAAATAATTCGTCCATCTCGGAGATTAGGAGGAACTTCCATATCGAGAATGAAAAAATCTATGGGAAAGCAGAACTAGCGAACTTTCACGATCACGTTCTCAACCACCCCCATCGGTGTTTTGACTGAGCTGTCAGCCAGCTGAATCGTGACCGAGGTGAGCTTCAACTCCCCAAATCGAAATCGATCAAATACAACTTTGGGAGTTAGGTTGATGGACGAACCTAGATCTAGAAGGTCTCGATTAAATGGAGAATCTTGCAAGAAGCAAGATATGAGTGGGATAGCAGGGTCTTTCTTCTTCTGCGATAAGTCAGCTATAATCACGGTGCTAGCCTCTCTCAACAGTACCACCTGTCGTCTAATTCTTGCTTGTCGCTTCGGGGTACAATAGTCCTTGAAGAACCTAGTGATAGTGGGAATGTGATCGGTTGCCTCGAGGAGGGGTACCTGAATATGTACTTCCATGAACATCGATTTCATGTCCTCAAAATTTCGCGTGTCCATTTTCCATACTACATTTCGTGTCAGAGCCTCAGGAAAAGGGATGGGAATCTCAGGGTCAAGTGGCCTCTTACCCTTATCTACCATAGGTGGCTCTTGAGATGGAGTCGATCCCGCCTACGGCAAAGGGTGGGAAAAATCAGAACTCACCTGCCTAAGTGGTGGTCGAATGTCATCCTTTCACTCCTCAAAAAGACAGTGTGTGCATCGGCTTGCGGTCCATGTGGTGGTGGGGGAGTGGAAGGGGCAGAATATGCGGGGTTCTGTAAAGGCGGCTGGCCTTTCGCGTAACCGGGTGGTGTAGAAGGAGCCTGTAGTTTGGCGTGTGCCTGTCCCTACAGTGCCTGAAACCTAGGCAGGGCACCTTGGTTCTGCACATATTGAGGATTCGGGATGGGTTTGGAGGGCAAGGCTCCTTAAGTCCTATGCTCCTGCAACAGCTGGTTCTGTGTGTTCTCTATGGTGTGTATCTGATCAACCATCGCCTTTATAATCTGCAAGCTATCTTGTATAGATTTCCTCATTGATTCTTGCAGCTCCTCTTTCAGTGCCTCCAAAGGGTCAGCCCACTTTGGAGGGTGACTGGCAGCTTAGTGCAGCGGCTGGTATAAAGAGTGGGGTTGCTGCTGCCTAGGGTACGTGTTTTGCGCATTCCCATATTGTTTGGTTTGGTAGTGTGGATCCTGATGTGGTCTCTATGAATTACCAGACCAAGAGAAGTTCGGATGCTGGCACCAACCAAGGTTATACGTCTCTGAATATAGGTTATTACGCCTATATCTTTGGATAGCACTGACGTCCTCTTAGGCCGAAGATGTCTGAGACGTATATCCATCAAGGGGATACGCATTATAATTTGCGGGTGGTCCGTAACCCTGCTCGTAAGGTGCCAGATCAGGATTATTTACGGGATCCTGATATGCGAGATCTCGTAAATACGGAGAAGATGCATCTCGATTGTGTAGATTAACTCGAGTAGGAGGGGCTCGGGGTGCATAGGAGGGTCTTGAGGCAGTAGAGCTCAAGTCAAATTGACCCTGACTAATCTAGACAATCTTCTTCTCAATTAGGTTTATTCTATCCAGTTGATTGATGATGATATCCATGTTGGCTCGAATAGACTTGGTGTGAGCCTCGTGGACACCAACCCGCTGCTGACCAGGCAGCTGGAACTGGTTCATGGATGCGGCATTCATCGAGTTCTCCACTAATGATTCAAACAACTCAAATGCATTCTCATCTTTTGCGAGGAAATTCCCGCCACTAGATGCATAGGCCAAATACCGATGTATGTCATCCAGCCCATGGTAAAAGACCTGAGCCAAGTGCCATCTGGGTATGCCATGGTGTGGGCATTTCCGGAGAAGGTCGTGAAATCTATCCCATGCTTCGTGTAACTTCTCCGAAGCTCCCTAGGAGAAAGTCGTGATTGCACGCCGCGTTGCATTTGTTCGACTGATTGGGAAGAACTTTTGCAAGAATTCACGTCGTAATTCCAGCCAGGTTCCAATTGGCTTCCTAATGGTCTTGAACTAGTATGAAGCTTCGTCCCTCAGAGAAAATGGGAAAAGCTTCATTAGAACAATCCCAAGATCGATATTCCTAGGTTAAATCATTTCAGGAAGTCAACTCAGGTCCTTAAGGTGCTGGAACGGATCTTCGCTTGAGTTCCCGTAGAAGTGAGTGCTGATCAACCCAATCACATTGGGCTTGAGCTCAAACGCATCTCCGCCTGCGGGAATTCTGACCAGTGGTGCGATGATTTGTGCGGCTGGGTTGTAGAAATCCTGCAGTTGTCCTCCTCGTGGTGGGTGTTGCATCCTGTCAAGGGTCGTTAAGATGCGATCCATGCTCTGTCGATGTTGCTCCTCGGATTCGACTATCCGGGCTTCCAAACAAGCCATCAGGTCAAGATTCTCGATATCCTCACCTTGTCTAGGTCCAGGTCCAGGATTAGCCATGGTGGCAATAGGAGTAGAAGAAGAGGGAGGAGAAGATGGTCCCAACAAGGTGACTCACCTCCTTGGGAGTGGCTCCCAAGGTCCAACCAAATGAGGTCTAAGTGACCTCCTTCCTTGCATACACCACCCAACCCCTGGGTTGGTGTAGCCAAGCATGACAAGGCTAAGGCCTTGTCAATCAAGTGGTCCTTATGAATCGGGTGAGCAGATTTTTCATTTTAGGTTTTAATTCTTGAAGAAATTCGTCGTACAACCGACTGAAAGCAATTCCCACGTCTTCGCTAACCTAGCCAAGAGGCTGAAACCACCTAATGGTACGATAATGAATTCGGGTTTTATTTCATGTTTTAAAATTTGTTTTAGCCCATTTTCTTCAGTGGGGTTTTCCCTTGATGAGTGGCCCACAAGGTGACCAAACTCACCGGATAAGTGCTAGACTTGATTAAGTCTTGGTTAGCCCAAGTGTGGTCTCTAAGTTATAACCCTAAAGATTTACCTTAAGGTTCATGCACTTCTAAGGTTTTGTTCTATTTTAGCAGACCACAAAAGTGAAATTTGTTCTTTGACCACAATTGGAATCCAATTAACTTGAAATTTTGCGATAAGATTCCTTTCTTAATTAGCTTTCCGAAGAATATTTTTTTGGAATTTTTACTATTTTATCAAATTTTTAAGGATTTTTGAATGTCAGGGGGTCAGATTTGGAATTTTGACCCCTTGTCGATTTTTCACTTTGAAATAGTATCAATTGACCTTCAAAAATTCAAGAAAAATATGGAAAATAAAGACAATGAAATCAAACTTGAAGCCCCACCATTTTTAGTCAAAATAGATTCATGGATTTCTTGGAATTGCTTTTTGAAATTTGAAAAATCTTGAATCTATGTTAGTCTGACCCCCGTGTACTTCACAAATTTTTAAAAATTTTATTCTTGAAAATTTTTCAAAAGAATGGTGCGCTTTGAAATAGGGTTTGAGAATGAAGATTTGGCCAGAATTTCAAAATTCTTTTTTTACCAATTTTTCAGCAATCGAATTTTTAAATTAGACTTGAAATCTGGTCGAAAATCAGAAGGTGGTGGAAAAGCTTTTAATGAGGGTTTTGGGTTTGAAATCCAAGTTTCGCCAAAAATATTTTTTTTTTTGAAAACTTTTGCAAATATTTTCAAAGGATTCAAAGAAAATATCGCTTTTTCTTTCCTTTTTTCTTCAAACTAACATAGGATTCAAACAGAAACCTAATCTAGATTTTTTTCAAAATCTTTTTTTGATTTTTGATTATTTTTTTCTTTTTCACGAAATTGAATAAATATTTTCTTTTCAAAAGAACTTGCAGAAAGTAAATCTACTCCTAGGGTACTAAAAGGAAACCTAATCTAAAGGGGAGATGATGTGCACCTGATTTTTTCTGTGTAGCGCTCGTTATATGTGCAGATCCCATTTTTCTTCCATGTTGTCCTGCACATCGAAAGCAAAGTAGAGAGAGATTTGTCAGAGTTAGTTTAAAAGCTCAAAATCAAAGAAATGACATTGCCTCCTCGGCAATGGTGCCATTTGTTGGTGAAGCGTATTGCACGTTTCGATATGAAAACTTCATAGTATAGTGAGAAATACAATCCAACAAAGATATTTGTAAAAAGATAACAAGACTTGAGTCTCGGTCGTTTGTCTCTAGGAGGCATTTATTTTACGTTTGAATTAGATCTTTTACCGCTCTACTTTGCTTAAATTCGCACGTTGGTTTCCAGTCTTCTGATTAAAATTTTACCACTTCTATTGTGAACCCTGATTACGTGCGCATGTGTTAAATAGATCACAAAGGTGAAAGTGTGAGTTTCTGTGCGCACGATTCTTGTGAGGTGGTGACCGTTTACAGAAAATGCGTCTATTGTTAGATTTTCTATGTTTTTCGGAAACGACATGCTTGTTGTGAAACAGATAAACAAGTGAAAACAGGCAACTTGAATCACACAAAAATGATGGCAATCAATAAGCTCATGGTGATTTCAAAACATAGACATATATATGTAGAAAATATATTTTTCATTCATTCATTTGGGGAGTGTTTGCAACAAGAACTTATAGAGGAAAGCTTGTACATGAATGCTTAAAAATGTAAATCTAGCGATTAGAAAACGATTGCATGCAAGAATCTACAGGGGGATTTTGCATGCATCAATTGGGGAGAATAAGGACTACACTACTAAGCGGTAATTAAAAGTAGTAAAACTATAAAGAGCATAAACTACTAATCTAGATCTAGTAGAACTGAAGAGCATTCGGAAGTGGTCTCCGATGGCCTAGGAGTGGTCGGGAGGAGAATGAGGGGCGACCAATGGAGCTTAGGCTGGCCCTTGGAGATTGAGAGGAGTGATCCAGCATCCTGGCATGATGACCTTTATGGTGGTAGTCAACTCATGGAGACAGAGTAGAAGTGGCTAGCCTAAGTGGAGGTGGACGTGAATGGAGCCAAGGAAGTGAATGGGTGCAAATGGCCACCCCTTAGGTCTTTTTATAGACCTAAGGGATTCTCTCTAGAGAGGTGTTGAACTCTCTAGAGAGAGTCAAAGAGTGGCTAGCCATGAGAGGATAGAGGTGGTTTTTGAGATGCAAAAAATGTGGATCTCAATTTGAATGCCTCTTGGTTGGTAAATTTGGCAACCAAGAGTGGTGCCACTTGAAGAGAGTTCTAGAGAACTCTAGACGTGTGGGAGTGCGTGGATGGGTGTGTGTGTGTGTGTGTTTCGTGCCATATGTGGCTAGGTGGTTTAGGTAGGTGTATGCCTTGAATTAGGGTTACAAACCCCAATTGCAAAGTGGAATTTGTGATTAAACTTATCCTAAGTATAATTGAATGAGTGTGAACCTAATTGAGAGTGAAATAACTCAATTATGTTGGGTTTAGGTCAATTGGACTCTCACTAAGTCCAATTGAACTTGTGTGGGTTGAGATCTAAGCTCAATTGTACTCAATGAGTCCAATTGACTTAGGTGAAGGTAATTGACTTTGATCTAAGTCAATTGGGTTTGGTGAGGACCTAATTAGGTCCTTAGGTAGGTCTGGAGGTGATGTACTAGGGTTAGGACACCTTAATTTTGGTTCCTATTGGGTTAGGATTATGTCTTGGGAGATAGAAATCCAAGATCAAGGCTTGAATCTCAAAATAAGGACTGGAGACCAGTCCCAGATGTCCAAAAATGTGATCAGACAACTTGTACTTAAAAATAAGAACTCTAGACTTCATTTCTAGATGTCCAATCTATGTTAGGGGAAAATCTAGTTTCTGTTTTAGGTGTTCTACAAAAATTGGACGTTTGACAAAGTGTCTGGACATCCAATAACACTGCAGAGGTGGGTTTGAGGAGTGCGGGTGATGGCTAAGGGCCTTGGATGTCCTACAACTTATCTGGACGTCCATATAAGGGTTGGAACTAGGGTTTTAGGGCTTTCTAGGGTGCGGTGACCTAATCTAAAGGTGGCCAAGTCTTGGGGAAGTCTCTAGGCTATCCTAGGGCTAGGATGGGCCTTAGCTCTTCACATTTTACTGCTTAATTCCTACTTAATAGAATAGAAAACCTTAAGTCTTTACATCATTATTCCTACATCTAATCTAAGCCTTCTGCTCCAGCTCTACTGCAACACTCATTATTCCTATCCCTCTTTAGATCCTACTCCAGATCTAGCTCCTGATCAGTTTATTGCCTGCAATTAACGTAATGCACTTAATCAACACATTTTATCATTATTTTATGCATAGCTCAAGGAATGTAGTAAAGATGCAGATAATGCTTATGCATGCTTGAATAACCCTAACTTATGCTAAGTCCTAGCTTAATCTAGGTCAATTAAGACCTATGATTGTTGCGCAAGTGAACTCTTGTTCGAGAAAAACTAAATACCAAATAAAAATTGTTAGAAATAATATAAGAAATTATGTATATAATAGAAATGTAAATGTTTAAAAATTCTTACATTTCTCTTAGTCTCCATCCTCCAATCGTAGTGGATTTTGGCAACGTGCTTAAGGATATATCGGGAGGCTTTGGGGCCGTCACCTCAATCGTAATTTGCCTACATTAATTTTAAAAAATATATGTCAATCTTACTTTATAATAAGTTTAAGATAAAGTTATAAAAGAAATAACTTTTATAAATGAAATTACCCCCAATTGATGAAGGAACTACCTCTTCTGCTCTGCGGGAACCTTCCTCTAGTCAAAGTAGCAAATGGGCACAATGGACTTAACAATTGTGCCCACTCAAATGATAAAGCTCGAGTAATTCTCCACCTCCTCTATGGTTCTAAGCCCAAGTGTTATTCGCATGCCCTCGGGGATATGCTAGAGGTCTAGATTTTCTGTCTTGCCCCATCCTCTTGCTAGTCTACATGCGTAAACATTAACCATATTCATTATATATTTTTGAAGTTATAGTAAACTTTAAAACATATAAGTAATTTACTTCTTAAAGGTATATGATTTCTTAACAAAACTTGAGCCTGCTACTGAGGTGTCAACATGAACTGGGGATGTACTCCCCACCACCTCATCCTCCACCTCCTCTCCCTCCTCCTCACCCTCCTCTCCCACCACCTCCCCCTCCTCCTCCCCCTCTTGCTATAGAGGGAATGGCTGAGCCTGAGGAGACGAATCGAGCTGCATGGAGGGCTGTGTCTCTGGAGAACCCTATTTTTTGGGTTTTTTCTTAAACTTCATCTGTAACAAGTTAAAAATGCAATAATTAATATAATTAAAAATTATTAATATATAAATCATTAATGAAAAAGGTTTGCTAAACATAAAAAATATTGTTACAGAATTTTTACTCCAAACCTCTTTTGTAATGACATATATGTCCCTATAAATTTCAATTTTAATACGAATTTCATTTAAACAGAAATGAAACAAAGTGAAAAAATTGTTACTAACCTTAGATGTCAACATCTATTGTACATAGATGACCTTCTGTTAATTCTTGATATGCTTCAGACAGTGCGTCAAAATAGTTGCACAGTACTATTCTTATGGGTAGAACCCGTCCCCTTTGGCAATTATCGGGGACATAGAAAACTTGTGCTGCTTGACATGACAATGTGAATGGTTCATCAGACTAAATAATTTGATGATTATGATTTAAACTCAAGAAATTATGTTTTTTGTTAATTTTGAACCCAGTGCCCTCTTTAGAAGCATCAAACCAATGGCAATTAAATAGGACAACTCTGCGATCAATTCTGAAGTTGATCTCCATAATTTCTTTGATTTCACCATAGTATCCATCTGGATCGGTAGAAAGATCTGAATCAACAACTCTAGCTTGTTGTGTAACCTTTCTATTATTAATTTCTTTTATTCTGAATCTGAACCCATTTATCATATACCTAAAGTGGTAATGTGCATAATGTAATGCTAAATCAACAATTACATTAAAATCTAGTACTCATCATGAGTCCTTATCCTCTTTCAATTGATTAACCCAGCGTTTAAACTAATCTAAGAAGCCAAATTTAGTTATCCTTGAAAGAGATAATCGTTCGAATTCCTCATAAAATGGATCAATTTTGGGAATTTATTTTAAAATATATAAATGTGCGTAATGTCTATCATTTTCTGAAATTACCTTGCACTCTATGAAGAATCGACCTTCCTCTGATATCAAAAATTGACGAACATTCTCATCACTGTCATTGTATTCCCCCTCATAGTTCCTTTGAAGTTTATTAAAGCGGTTATTTGTTTCATTCATGTACATAGAACTAAAATTTATACACTCCTCCATGAGATACCCTTCTACAATGGATCCCTCTAGCTTTTCCTTATTCAAAACATAATCTTTATGTTTTTTCAAAAATCGCTCCACAGGATACATCCATCTGAATTGTATAGGTCCACTGATTCTCGCTTCATTTGAAAGATGTAGGGTGAGATAAACCATTACATCGAAGAATGCTGGGGAAAGAATCTATTCCATCTTATAGAGAGTAATGACTATTTGTTTATCCCAGTGATCTAGTGTATCATTTTGTACCATCTTCGAATAAATAGCTTTGATAAACCTACTCATCCTATGAATGAATAACTAGCTCTAGCAGTATCCTCTATATCGCTAGTGGAAATAATACTTATATATAAATATGGGAGTCATGACTTTTCAAGCCAAATATCTTTTTCTACACTTCATTCACACAACGAGAAAGCTGTGATAAAAACCCATCTGGCACCCGAATTTCCTTTAAGAAGGAGAACAATCTACTCTTATGGTTTTGATTTAAGTTGTAAATAACAAGTGGGAAGTAGCCATCATCCTCATGAGTATGTAGCTCTGGACGTATCCCTAAACTCTCCATACCTTTCCTTGTTTTCACCATATCATTTGGATCATCCATTAGATTTAGTATGTCTAAGATGTTGTCCATTACATTCTTTTTGATGTTCATAACATCTAAATTATGATGCATTGTTAGATCTTTCCAGTATGGCAACTCCATAAGCAATCTAAATTTCACTCACAAGGTTACATGTAACAAGCAAAACTAAGTTATCATCAAATCTTTAAGGACCTTCTTTAGTTTGGCACTTCACCGAACTAAAGTCAATTGAGTCTTATGGCATGCTACAAAGAGAACACATCATGCATGTAATTGAGGTATCCATACACTTCTTCCATTGTCCGTATAATATGATCATAAGTCTCGATGGATGAGTAATTTAGACACAATTTGACTCAGAGGACTTTTACCCTAACGGTTAGAATACCTAATGTTTTGCCTTACGTGCATATATCCTCTTTAGCAAGTGTGTGTATCTCAATAATAAATAATTTAAACATTAAAAGAATTTACCAAAAAACTAAAATATCATTTAATTAAATAAAAAAGATTGAATGTATATATATACCTCAAACAACTGAAGCCTCTGAGCATACCCGACATTGATAGCCTGTCATTTCAAAAGTAAAATTAATTAAATAACAAATTATAATTGTAATCCTAAACCTTAACCCAAACTAAGCATGCAAACCAAGGGTGAGAGCAAGCAAAAACCCTAACTCTGACCCAAACCCTTATCAAATCATAAAAGCCTAACCCTGACCCAAACCAAACATCTAAACCCTAGCCCAACCCAACCACCATAACCCTCTCCCAAGTCAAATCATAAAACCCTAGGTCAAGCACCATATACACAACCTAATACCTAACCTAAACAACATACATTAATCCCAACTAAACATTGAAGCACTTTCAAAAAAAAATTGATAGAGTTTCCACTTATATTTTCAATTTTTTATAAACCTACATATCAAAATAATACTCATCATAAAAGTAGGCACACCCCACATCAAATTTCATTCAATCAAATAAGTAGGCACATCCCACATTAATAATAAATCATACAAGCCACACCATCTAACAAAAGCCTAAAATATTATTACAATAAATAGAAAATAATAAAATTATACCTCCAATGACTACAACTTTCGAGAATGATTGCTATCGATAACCTGTCATTTCATAAACATAATTAATTAAATAACATATTATCATATTATTCAAAAATTTACAACTTATAAAATAGAGGTGACGGCAGCAGTGTAAATAGGATGAGGAGGAGGAGGGCGACAGGAGGGGGATGAGGAGGACAAGAGGAAGAAGGGGAGAAAGGCCAGCTGCATAGGCAACAATAGGAGAAGGAAGAGGAGAAGGGGGTAGTGGGGGAATAGGAAGAGGAGGTAGTCAGGTAGTGACAGGGATAGGAGAAGGAGGATGAAGAGGGGGTAGTAGGATGAGGAGGAAGAGGGGGAAGCCGATAGTATGAGAAGGAGGAGGAGTAGGGAAATAGGATGGGGAGGAGTAGGAGGATGGGGTCTAGAGGAGGAGGAGAAGGGCAGTAGGACAACGAGGAGGAGGAGGAGGAGGAGGTGGAGGAGTGGGGGCCTGCTAAGGAAGTGGAGCAGGAGGGGGTAGCTGAGGAGGACGAGGTGATGGTCAGGAGGAGGAGGGCAGCGCAGGTGGGCCAGGGAGGAGGGGGAGGAGGCCATTGGCAGAGGAGGAGGAAGGTGAGGAGTTGGTGAGGTGGAGGGGGAGGAACCAGGGAGGAAGGGGGTGCAAGTGGAAGAGGAGGAGGCATAGGAGGAGGAGGAGGATGGGTCAGAATTGAGGAAGAGGAGGGCATCGTTGGGTCGAGGAGGAGGGTGAGGGTGCTTGCGATGGAGGATGAGGGCGAGGAGCAGTGGAGGAGGAGGAGGGGGAGGACCAGCGGAGGATGAGGAGGAGCAGGGTGAGCTACCATGGAGGAGGAGGGGAGCGACGTGCAGAGGATGAGAATGAGGAGGGGGATGACGACAACAAGGACAGGGATTCACCTAAGGAGGAGAGGGGCGATGCGAGGAGGAGGACCACATGGAGATGCTCGACATGAGGTGGCAGTGCGAGGGTTTGGAGGTGGAAGATGAATAGTAGGGCAAAGCGCCTAAATAGATTTAGGAATCGATGTCATCGGTTCTCTCAAAAATTGGTGCCAAATGATATTATCAGTTCCCTCTCCATCACACCCAAAAATTCGCCGTTAACTTTAGCCTGACTTTTGCCATCATTTAATCCAATAACCGATGGTATAAGTCACTAATCCCTTAAAAATTTCAAGTGCAAATTTTATACTTTTTTTTATCGTCACTTATTCCCCTAATCGACGATAAAGGATACACATCATCACGCCAAAAATTTTGGCCTGTAATTTTTGACCCACTTTTGTCATCATTTATTCTAATAACTGACAGCCAAAGTTACAAATCCCTCCTACTATTAATGAAAAAATTTTAACCAGCTTTTCACCGTCGGTTCTTCTAATAACCGATGGTAAAAATATATTTGTCATTGCTTAATCAACTGTTGGTAAATATTAATGACCACTACACGCCCAATTGCTTTTATTCAGTTGATGGTAGGTCAAGTACTAACCTTTGCCATAGCTTATTTGAATAAGAGATGGCAAAAAGATCTTTGCCGTCGAATTAAATAATCGACGATAAGTAACCAACGGCATAACCCATTTTTCTAGTAGTGATCGAGTACTCCTAGTGAAGATCTGAGGTAAGCTATCTTCCCATTATTTGTACGTTGTAAAAAAATATAAAAAAATATAAATATTTAAAAACTCAAAAAATTTGAAAATATCAAAATTTAAAAAAAATTGGAGTAAAAAATGTCATGGTTTTCAGTTGCATGTACATATCTCATTGAAAACAACACTTAATCCCCGTGTTGAATCCGGATAGAATGGTAGTTCTGATTTCAAAAACCAATTCCCATTTGTCTTGAGTTCCTAAAATCTTGAAATTGCTACTAGAAATAGGACTTTAAACTACCTTTCAATTTCCACCATTTTTATTGAAAAATTTGACTATAGAATTTTATAAAATTCAATTACTACATTCGGGTCTAGTCTATCTAGATTTGATTTTATCTAAATTCAAACGTTATTGGAGAAAGTATACTTATCTGATTATAGTGAAATTTGTGGCACTGAAAATCCTTAAAGATCTAGTTTTTCTAGTAATTTTTGGAAAATTTTTAGGATTGATTTATTGAAGTGAATTACTATTTGTTTTCACTATGGTTGGTTAAACATGTTTGATCCCCTTGGATAGTAAAAATCAAATAAAATCATATATACAGTAAAATTGCAAAAAGATATTCACTGGAATCCCTATTTCAAGGAGAAATAGTACCTGAAACTTAGGATTGTTTGGGTACTGATTCAAACCTGCAGGGTCGCTTGAAGTTACTGTTGGGTCTGTTTGAATTATAGAAGCATTAAGCTAGGTTCAATCACTAGGTTTTAATTTCTTAGATGCCTAACCAAACTTGGTTAAGCCTTTGGTGTGAAATTCTAGTGGGTGATATTTGATTGCGCTTGAACCCCCTCACTCACATTATTTAAATTGATGCATAAAACACCTAGCAAGTACCTGTAGGCACCCCTCTATAGGAGTTATAGGTTTTTAAAAGGAAAATGACTAAACCCGTACTTGTTCAACACCATTGAGCCCTAATCTACTAACAAGCAAACAACTCCTAGAAAAAAGCATACTTGATTAAGGACTAAAATTGTAAAATATGGTCACCTGAAGTAAAGGACAGCACATCTATTCCAAGGCATCTAACCTTATGCTGCTACACCAGCCCCTTGTAGCTAGTGCATGCATGGTAGGAAGTCCTTGAGACCACCATTAGTTGGACCTTGGGAACCTTTACCAAGAAGACCTACATCCTATAGGTAGCTTTTCTCTTTGCCTACATGTTCTTCTTCTACTTCCTCTTCTTATTCTTCATCTCCATCGGCCACCAAGATGACTAGTCAAGGACCTCCTCCTCTTCCTAAGGGCCCTTTGGTCCCCTTGGATTCTCGCCTTGCTGCAGCTGAGTAGCATTACCAAGAGCAACTAGAGGCTAACATGAAAAGTCTGCATGATATGCAATATCCACTTGAGAGAGATCGACCCAAGCAACTGTGGGACTTTTATGACTTGGTGGTTAGCCCATATTTGTGGGATATTTAGGTATTTGAATGCCCAGACTTTAAGTTAATTTTAGCATGTATTTAGCATGCAATAGGATATAAATACATTAATTATATATTTGTTTAATGCATCGCATTTTTATGTAAATTAGGTCTTAGCATGCATTAGCTTAGTTTTTAATTTAGTTTGCATTTTAATTTAGTGAGCATTATACATAATACATGCATTACATAACATTAGATATTTTATAAGGCATTGGATAGAAATAATTCAATTTTTATTTATTTATCTATTTTTTTCCATAGAAATCTATGCAAGGAAAGAATGGAGCCACCGTGCAATAGCTGCAGCTTCGACAATCAGGGGCAATCCATTTATCCCAGAAGGAAAGAATGCAAAAATTGGATTTGGCTCCCTTGCGACTCGATTCACCTGGCAGCATGCCAAGTGTAACCACATGTTTGGATACCCATAGGAGAAGATGCATTTGAGTTAAAGCCCAATGTCATCATTCTGATTCAGACTTTTTACTATGGGAACTCAAATTACAATCCATTCCAACATCTAAAGGATCTTGGTATGATAGTCGAAATAGTCCAACCTAGGAATGTCGACCTAGGCATTGTTCTCATGAAGCTTTTCCCTTTCTCATTGAGGTATAAAGCTTCTTATTGGTTGAATACCATAAGGAAATATATTGTTAATTGGTAAGAACTACGCAAGGAGTTACTTCAGAAGTTTGTCTCTATCAGTAGAACGAATGCAATGCGGTGGGTCATCATAAGTTTCTCCCAACAGCATGGAAAGAAGTTGCTTGAGGCATGGGAGAGATTTCAGGACCTTCTAAGGAAGTGTCCCCACCATGAGGTGCCCCATTGGCACCTTGCTTAGATTTTCTCCCATGGGTTAGACAGCACCCATCACTAATAGGTTAATGCATCCAAAAGTGGGAACTTCCTAGCCAAGGATGAGGCTAGTGCATTCCAATTATTTGAATCCTTAGATGAAAAATCTCTCAATGTTGCATCAATGAACCAGTGTCCCAAGTCAAGTCAACAGTTAGTGTTTGCGCATGAAGTTTAGGCTGATTCAGCTTGGGTTGATATGGACATTATCGCTAAGAAGCTAGATAAGGTGTGATGATAACGTCATCATCAGCCATATCTATCGTTAATTAGTCATAATCCATTAGTAAATACTCCTACATAATCGACAAAGAGCCATAATTCACTTCATATTCATTCAAAGAGAAATGCATTACAACAGGATTAAATCTGTAGTTTTAACAGTATAACCTAAATGTAGAATAATCATGGGGAATCCTATGGCCTTATTAAAGGTCAAATGGTCATTAATAGCTAATAAGAGGGTTCGTGCAGAAAGAAACAGGTTTTCATGCATTTAAAGAATTAATGGAAATCTGAAACCTTCAAAAGCAGATCCACTTAATTAACTGAGGTTCCAGTCAGGATAAAATTCACCTAAGACTTCTAAAAATCATAGAAAAATACTCTATAAGGTTTGGTACCTTTGATTTAAACATGGAAACCCATTTTGACCTAAAATAGTCTTAGATAGATAGTTGCCCTAATTTAGGTTTCTACGTAAATTATTCAATCAAACTTGGTCAAAACATAAATCTGACTTCACCATCAGATTCCTTGAGGGTTAAAATTAGCTTTGTACCAAAATTTGGGCCCAATTAGAGATCGCGTTGACCTACTTTGCATTTTGGTCCAGTCTGATTCTTCTTTTCTCACTTAAACAACTAGCTTTCAAAATATATTACAAATACCCCCTAACTTCATCAACTTCTTCACCAAACAGTCCCCACCACCTCCATACTTGCAGAACTCCTAAATCCGTCACTGGTGACTTTCAATCAAGGATTACTCCCTGATTTCGTAGCCTAACCCTTCCAAATTTGGAAGGAAGATTCATGAAGAGTTGCTCTTTAATTTGAGACCGACCTTGCCTTCCAATTCTCATCCAAGAGTTCCTACCAACTCTTGGAAATCCTAAACCTACTCCATGATTTTTGAGCTTTCAAGCTTGTTTTCCAAGCTTGAAGCTCGAATTTAAGCCCTATAAAAGGACCCACACCGCAAGGTTGTGCTCTTTAGCTCATTTTTGTCAGTTTCTCCAGCTTCTTCTCTCCTCTCCGACTTAAAGCTCCGCGAGCTCCAGCAACCTCCTTGTCCTACCCTCTTTGCTAGCCGCCACATACCATAGTTGATCGGATCTTCCTCCATACATTCCTTTGCTGCTCATAATACTAGCGAGGGCCATCTTCCTCCCTCTTCATCGCCATTCTCCCCCTTCGAAGATATTCCCCTCCCCTATGCCGTCCATACCATAATCGCTGCCATCCTACCCCTTTTGATTGATTAGATAAGGCAGATAGGTTTTGTTCTCCCTCGCTTATCATTCCCTTTATTTAAAACCCAAAAATAACCCTCCGATGCCGCCAATCACCATCATCTTCCTCTGCTCCAATTGCACCTCCATCGAGGTCCTCCGCATGCTACACACTTCTAAACACCTCACCAACACTTCCTACACCTCTGCTAAACCACAACGAACAAAATCCCTAATCTATTCCACCTTATTGCCCAACCAAACACGCCGTCGACCAAACCCACCTTCACACGATGTCCCTGACTTCATCCGGCCACCATATGACCTCTCACGGCATGGCACTGTAGGTGCAAGGGTGCCACAATCGTCAATTTTGATGATAACAAAACACTTGTGTTTTAACATTTGTATTTGAGCTTTAGATTTTAGGAAAATAGAAATGGATACAAGTGTGAATGACCTCAAAGCTCGCGTCCATGGTTGATTGGAGGAGCTCATTGGAGGAGAACGAGCTTTGCGAGCAGAAAATGCTTGAAGAAGAAAGGAGATGAAGAGTAGGATAGATATTCTATTCATGTATTTGCTATTTTATTGTTGCTTGTGTTTTTCTTTCTAAAATGCTTGTTAAAGAGCCTCAAAGTATCAACACTGTAGTCCTAGGAATATTTACTAGACCCTAGGGAACTTAGATTTTCTGTAAAGAATTAGAAAACCTAAATAGGCTTCAGACAACCTTTTTAGATGTCTAATCTGATAATCAGACTTCTGGTAGTAAACATTAAGTCGTTTGAATGTTGAATCTGGCATCCAAACATTTAGGGCAGATCTTAAAACATTCTGTCTGTTGTTTTCAGACGACCAACCCTTAGCCCAGACATCTGATGACTTGGCCAAATGACCAATTAGTGGAACATTTTCTTTCACAATATGATCATTGGGATATGAACTTTAGGCTTCTATTAGACATCCGTAGAGGCCCTTTAACGTCAGATAAGTGACCGTTAGCCCTCGATTGAGCCAAAATCAATTCTATTGAGGCTTATAGCCATTTGTGCCTTGGGAAATCCAATCTGTAGTCAATTAGGCTTCTAGACTTCCTGAGCTTGTGCCAGACGTCCGATATGTTGTCTAACTGAATTATACTAGAACCCTGTTTAGGTCTGGATCAAGTCAAGAAGGAAACCCACCTGGAATTACATGTCTGATCTAGTTTCTAGACATCTGATCTTCTTCCCAGATGTCTAATGACCCTATCAGAATCATTAATGATTCTGATTGTGGCTTAATTTGCCTTGGGATGATCCCTAACGGCTACCTAAGGCTTCCAAAGCCTTCCTAGGCCTTCCGAAGCCATCTATAAATAGGAGAGGCCCCTTGCCTTGTAGGTACACACCAAGCAACACATTTTTACATCATATAGTGTAAATTTGATCTTTAGAAGAGATCTATCTCTCACAAGATTCTGTTCCACATCGTGAGAGTATTCTTCTCACAGCGCACCCACTCTCCTCACCGTCATTTCGAGAGTGCCGTCGTGCATTGCGTGGTTCTCGCACTTGCATCGTCACATCGACGTACTTCCACGTAACAGAAGATTCTTCACCTATAGTAGGTAGTTTCATTTGTATTCTTTGTGGCTCTATAGGTTTGTGTTGTAATTTTTACTTTGTTATTTGGTTGGGTATTCACTTTGCGAATTCTTGTCTCCTTCATGAGACAAAAACCTTCTCATAAAGAGAAAGGGTTTTGAGGTTACGCTACCCTTAGGTTGAAAGTAGCGTGGTTGTATTGAGGTTGAGCAACCCTCATTTCAAGTGACTCCGATAATGGATTTGATCGACTTGGTCGATCGGAAAATCCTAACTCGAGAGGGTTAGGTGGTGGTTTTCACTCGGTTTGGGTTTCCACCTAAATATACCTATGTATCTTGTGTGATTGCATTTTGTGAGATTGTTTTATTTTGCTCCCACACTTTCTTTTTATATCCCGCAAATCTCACCCCTTCCAGTAGGAACCTTCATTTGCTATCAGAGCAAGTTTTCCTCCTTTAGGATTAACATCCGTGGAAAGATCAATGGAGGGAAGCGTCACCACCATCAAACTCATCGAGGGACAGTCCACTTCCTGTCCTCTGTACTTCGATGGGAGTAGCTACAAGTATTGGAAGTTCAGGATGAAAACGTGACTTCAAGCCAACAACTTCACAATCTGGGCCCAATGCGAGAACCCCTTTGACATCCCGGAGAGACCCGTACAGGTTACTCTTAGTAGCAGATTCGGGAGCTGTCACTTTACGGGAAGATGATGAACGTGTTATATTGCATGCTCAGTCTGGAGGAGTTCAACAGAATCTCATAGTGTGCCATTGCATACAAGATTTGGCACACACTTGAGGTAACTCATGAGGGTACCTCTAAGGTAAAAGCTTCTAAAAGCAATATTTTATCTCAAGAATTTGAATCCTTTTCTATGAAATCTAATGAATCCTTGAGTGAGATATATACTAGGTTCACTGTTCTAGTGAACAATCTTAAGGCTTTAGGTAAGGCCTTCATTAAGGGGGAGCTTTAAGACAAGCTGTTCTGTTCCCTTTAACCGAAATGGGAACAGAAGGTCATCGCAATTGAGGAGGCAAACAACGTATAGGAGCTAAACATGGAGGATTGATGTAAACACTTTTATTAAGGGTCAAATGCCTATTCATGCATGTTCCTAATCTTAGATTTGCATTTCATGTTATAAATATTGCATAGCATGCATCATTCTGCATTTAGAGTAGTTGTACATAATTTAGGTTAATTACATCCTTTTTGTGGTTAGGAGAGAAGGATATTTATTTTGTAGCCTCGGATTGACAATCCGACCGTACGTATCTGAAAAAGATGACGATCGGAGTCCAACGCCTCCAAAATCGCCTCGATCGGAGTTTCGTAGCACCATATGTAGTCTGAGGAAGATCAATGGCCAAGGGACTAGGAGAAATAATTTGGAGCTTCAAATGATAAATCTGACCACGTGGAGGGATTTGGGTCGACGATCGCAGCCTAACGGTGTGAAAATTGACTTAATCCGACCTCTATAGAAGCCCCTACAATATGAAGATTAATACAGACACATTTATCTAAGTTAAAATGCCTATTCATGCATGTTCCTAGGCTTAGATTTGCATTTCCTGTTATAAATATCTCATAACATGCATCATTGTACATTTAGAGTAGTTGTATATATTTTGAGTTAATTAGGTTCTTTTTATGGTCAGGAGAGGAGATGATTATTTCAGGGCCTTGGATGGATGATCAGGCCATACGGATCTGATTAATACGACGATCGGAGTCTAACGCCTCTGAAATCGTCCAGATCGGAGTCCCATAGCATGACATGAAGCCCGAGGAAGATCAATGGCCAGGGGGCAATGCAACATCTATATGGGTTTCGGATGGAAAATCCGACCATACGGATGGATCTGGAGCGGCGATCGTAGTCCTGCAACATGGGAATCATCCCGATCTGAGCACTGTGGCACCCTTTACAAAAGAAAGAAGAATGGGCAACCCAGGTGGCACCACGTGGTGCCATCCAAGTCGCCCAACGCTGGCCAGCAGCAACAGCGCACGCGCACAGTCTCAGCCGCATGAAGCGCACGTGCACAGCCACAGCCGCTGCAGCAGCAGCACAGCGTATGCCACGCTGTGCACACAAGCAGGGCGGGTGCCAACGGGGCGGGCGCGGATCTTCAGCAACGCACCTTTAGTGATGCTTGCAATTGTCACTAATGGTCAGTGCACGTCGGCAAGTGGATTTGAGGGGCGGATCTTCAGCGACAGCTGCAGCGACGTTTATGGATGTCAGCAATGACCCAGAAGCAAATTTGTTCTTCCTCCTCCATTATAAAAGGACCTACCTACCACCATTCCAAACCATCTCTTCCTTTCTTCCTCTCACCACCTCCAAGGCTCTAGAGAGAGCTTGTCCCAAGCCCGAGAAGCTCCTCTAGAGTAAAACCAAATAGTTTTCCATCCTCTCACTCCCCTTCGTGGAGCATCCCGTGGCCGTCCCCTCACCGCCCTTCAGGAGGAAGATCTTTGCCATGACGTCGTCTTGCCCCATCCTCTGTCCTCCGGCTCCGTCCTCCTTCATCTTGATCCTCACCACCTTCCTCCAGGCGACGTCAGAGCGAGTCATCCTTCGAGCAACTGTCGAGGGGGATTTCTCTCACCTCATTCTATCTTTTTATGCTTTCATAGTGTAGATTTTTCCTGCTTTCATAGTGTAACAAACAATTCTTGATGAATAGATGATTGTTTCTCTCTCTCTCTTTTATATTTGCAAGTAGATTAGCTAGATAAGCATTTGTCGATCTGATCTCTTACTTCCTAAAAATACCAAAAAAATTAGAAAAGATAAAAACAACAAAGAACAAATAAAAACGAAGCACAGTTTTCAAGTAAAGTAAACGTCGCCTCCCTGTGTTCGACCCGGGACTCCCTTGGAGTTTTAGTATAAATTTTATCAGATCGACGTGTTTTGAAACTACGATGACAGGTTACTTGTAACCTCGATTTCTAACACACGAAACACGCATGACCATTTTGTCACCGTTGCCTAGGAGGCAATGGAATTTACTTTATTATTTATTGCGTTTCTTTGCATTTACATAACATTAACCCTAGTTGTCTTTGATCTACTGTCTTACAGGTACCCTAGCATGGAGATCCAAGTGTGGTAGACTAGAGTAAAGTGCAGGTAGAGTGTTTTGTAAGTGTCCCCCGCACCACCCCCACCTTAGTTTTCATTCTATAACCGAATAACTCAAACCCAAATCAACTTAGGTGCTTTTTATGAACCCTAGGATAGATTTGGTTGTTTGTTTGCCACCTCCACTCACCTCGCCATCCACATAAATAAAAATAACAGTGTTATCCGATTGTGGGATTTTTTTGTAAGCTACACACTTAACACCCACAACTTCTCACCCTAAGGCGCACATTCACATCAATTCTACCACTTAACCAGGATCTGACCTGTGGACCCAGTAACTTGATTCAACACACAAATCAGTGAGTAGAAATCTGAATAGGTCAAAAATTTCCGCATGCCTTAACTAAATGGTGCAATAGGCCAATTGATTGAACTATTTGGGCCGCACCACCTAAGATAAAAGCAATTCATCAAGTAGCTTGCCACTTAGTGTTGATTCACTATTTGTTCATTTAATTCTATTTGAGTAATTGCTGTATATGTGTTCTGCTAATAATTGGTGATCCAAATCACCATCATTTTGTCTAGAGTTCTTTTTATCTCCGCATATACTCATGTCATACATTTCATATTAGTTTTTGAGTAATTAATTGTGGTCATTTGTATTATCTATTTAGATTAACACGTGAATGCAATACTTGCTCCCAGTGAATGACCTCGGAATTCATTTCTTGATTCTGAGCTTATAAATTTTATTTGTTCTTCGATTTATTATGGATTTCAAACTACAACGACAATCCTTTGATTTAAATCGTCGATAGATTGCTCGTCAACATTTTGGAGCCGTTGTTGGGGAGCAACATGCAATTCACTGCTATGCTATTGTTATATTTTGATTATATTTGAGCACCAACTTGCCTTATTTGATTTCTTATGATTTTGTGAGGTATATCATGAGGCGATCTTCCGTACAAAATAGCCACTGCAGGCCAGGTAACTTTTCTATTCATCCCTAATCAATTGCTTAATCTTGGGAAGACAAAAAAGGGAAACAATCAATTAGGAATCACCTATCTTATTTTTATAGTAATCATCATTTAAAAAGGCAAGTTTCCTGATTTGTGAACAAATTTCATATCTGATTGAAGCTTGAGGCGATTCTGTTAGAGATTCCAATCCCTAATTGCCTATACTTATTAGGGATCACGCTTAATTCCTAAATCACTTTGGGCTCACACTTCTTACTTGGAGCCCAAGGTGAAAAATTGGAGATCAGCTGGACTTGGATTAGAGCTAATTAGGGTTTTAATTTTAGGGTTTTGGAGTGCTAGTTGACACTTGCCTGCATAAAAGGAAACAAACCCACTCGCATTTGTGCTCCACCCTAACCCTGTTTAAAAAAATATAATTAAGAAAAACCCTAAAAATTAGGCTCTAAATTCACTTGAACCGTAAAAACCCTTGGACCTAATAGCTTGAGAGTCAATTCAAGGTGATTTCTAGGCCTTGCCATAGATTTCATTCTGCCATCTTTAGGGCAAGTCAGGTGAAGTTGACCTACATTGTGGGCCAACCAACCTCCAAATTTGGTCACCAGTCAAATCAACTTCCAATCAAGTGAAACTCAAGGCATAAATTAAGACTTAAAATTGGTAGATCTAAGGTCATAAGTTCATACATTCCGGTCTACCTGGAACTACCGTGACAAGGAAGGATAGGTGGGGGAATCCCTATAACTCGTGGGGACACTCTATCGTGTAGGAGTCTTTGCAGAGCTCTCCCTTCCTGGCTACCCAGGTACTTCTCGAGTGTGCGAATTTCTGATTCAGAGGTATCATCCGCCTTGAAACTACCTTAGTCATCCAAAAATCTTTGGGTGCCTTGATTGGGTCAAATTTCACATGCAGTCCCTCATCTTTTCTATTAGAGCACACAAATAGGAAGGTCCTTAGATTATTAACCTAAGAAACCTCTTTAGATTCTCTTAGGAATTTCTAATTTGATCTGATCAACTTCAAATCTAATCGTGAGTTTGATTCTGTATCTTTATTCCACCACTTGATTAAAAAATGCAGTCTGGCAATATAGGAAGACTGTTTAAGAAACTTGAGTCCCAAATGACCATGAAAGAAAAGATAATTGAGAATGCTTATAAAAACCATGAAGAATATTGTAAAAGGGACATTCAGGATAAATTGAAGAAAATAATGGACCGCATTTTGACCTCTATGGAGATGGTATGGATACAACTAAACCATGGTTCAACTCGGGATGATCTCTTAGCAGACCACATGGAATTGGTGAAATTATAGAACAATGATTGTCTGCAGTATTGGTCAAATCCTTCAATTCTGAAAGAACTCGAAAATTTTTTAGGAAAGTGAGGAGACTTTTTTTTGAAAAAATAAGGAAAGCTAACATGCAACGGTGGCAATTTGGGAGAGCATTTTATTGATCAATATAAAGACATGATTACAATGTACAACCCCACATATGTATGAGAGACCAGCATACATTTACAATTTGCTCCACACATACTGGCCTCTCCTGAAACAGAAAATAATTTCTCTCTCCAAACACACCACATGACTACTGCCTTATGACAGGGCAGTTTATCATGGAACAAAAAATTTTTCCATGGATCATCCCAAACGGGAAGAGGTTCCCAGCATACTCTTCTCCATACGGTATCAATGACTACGCATGAAGGAAAAATATGAGTGGAGCTATCGACGGGCAAACCACATAGCAGGCAGGATTGTAACACAGCACCCAATCTTCTACGTCTGAGATCACCCGTCACTAATCCATCCCTCCTGCATAGCCAAAGAAAAATCTAGACTTTAATTGGGATCTTCAGTAGCCATAGCTTTTTCCCTACCGCATCAACCTCCATTGAGTGGGAATGCCTCATGATCTTTTCATATGCTCTTGTAGGAGTAAAGATTCCACCCCAGCTATATCTGCCTTCAATACCAGGCAGCGACCTAAAAGCCATCAGGTCTTGCTCCAGGCATGCCTTTTCCTCCCATGTTCTTGTGCCTTCTCTGCTAGAGTCACCCCCACCAATCCACCAGGCATCATTCCCACCTTACCAGAACCTATAAACCGGGTCCCCTTTATTCATGTCAGCCGCATAAGCTCTTGGATATACTTCCTTTAGTTGACCCAAAGAAGACCATTCCTCCAGCCAAAACTTAAAGGAGCGTCCATCACCCAAGATAGGTTGAAACATCTATCTGTTGTTCTTCATAGCATGTATTACAGATTTCCAAAAAGAAGATGGCTTAAGTGGTTGGAGCCGGTCCAGAGAGCTATGCGAGCTACCATAGTTTTCTTTAGTAAGATTCACCCAATTCTTATTCTCATCATTAAGCAACTTAATGGCCCACTTAAGCAACAAAGCATCATTGAACTCTTTAAGAGATTTTATTCCCATACCACCTTAATCTTTTGGCATACATAGACTATCCAACTTCACTAGTTGGAGAAATTTACCTTCATGATTTGCTCCCTTCCAGAAGAAGCATTTACGCATCCCATTAATACACTTCCAGATGGACTTAGGTGCTTTAAACATGGACGAGAAAAATACAGGGATGGAGGTTATCACCGAGTTAAAGTGAATAAGTCTGCCCCCTTTGGATAGATATCTTCTGCTCCACCCTTGTAGCTTGACAGAGATTTTATCAAATAAAACATGCCAGTTGCTCTCTTTAAGTTTAGTACATTTCAGAGGGAAGCCCAAATATTTGATAGGGAGGGTAACCAAGGGGATACCTAATATTGAGGAGATGGTCATTTTCTCATCACTAATTCTCCCAAAACACACCAAAGAATATTTATCACCATTCAATTTTAGACCTGATATTTCCCCAAATATCTGTACCATGTGCAGCAGTGCTTGTCCTTCTTGTTCGTTCCCTTCTAAAAAAGAAAACTGTATCATTAGAATATTCCAAAACAGGAGCCAGGGCATTCCTGTTGGGGATGGAATATCCTTTGATGATACCAACCTCTGACAATCTGCAAGCATACCTCGCTAAAGCGTCAACTACAAGGTTGAACACAAGTGGAGCAAGTGGGCATCCCTACCTAACAACACATTGATGCTGAATCCATGTCCCATAATGCCTACCATTAATCAAGGGTGAGAAAGAAGCGGTGGTGATGCACCTTTTCACCCATTGTAGCCGCAAAGGTGGAAACCCCCTTCTCTTAAATATTTGCCAAAGATATTGCCAAGACACTGAGTCATATGCCTTCCGGAAATCAACCTTCCGGAGGAAGGCTTTACACTTTCTCCTATGCCAACCCATCACCATCTCCTGTGCCATAATGAAGGATTCTTGTAATGACCAGTTGGGGAGGAAAGCAGATTGCATTGGGAGAATGAGGTCTTGAAGAACCTTCCTTAATCTGTTTGCCAAAACCTTACTCACCAATAGGTATATGGAGTTAGACAAAGCAATTGGTCTAAACTCTGAGAAGCAATTTGCGCCTGACCTTTTTGGGAGTAAAAAATAATATGATCTGTTAATTTTGTCAAAGCCACAATTGCCCCTCTCAAATTCCCCAACTACCTCCATCACCTCCCCCTTCAACATAGTACAAAATTCTTTGTAAAAGAAGACCTTTATGCCATCTGGACCTGGCAAACCTCCATTATTAAGATCATTCAGAGCTTCTAAGACCTCTTTTTCGGAGATGGGAGTCACCAAGCTGCCAACCTACTGCATAGAGATGCGAGGAAAAACTGACCCTGCCATCTTCCACACCCCCTTCCTGCTACCCAAGTATTGTCCCTGAAGTATCTAATGGTTGCAGCTTTGATTTCAGGAATAGATGATGTTTCCTGACCATCCACTACAATGGAGGAGATAAGGTTATATCTTCTTCATGCACTGGCTGCCAAATCGAAATATTTGGTACTGGCGTCCCCTTCTTTGAGCCAAAGTTGTCGTGAATGCTCACTCCAATCAATTTCTCTTTTTAAGTCTTCCTCAACCACTATCTCCTGCCAGTTTTCCTATCAAGCAGCTCCTGTTCAGTTAGACTAGTAATCTCCTCCCTCACATCCAGTTGTTGTAATGCTGCCAGAGCTTCATTGCATTTTTGGTTCCTCAATACAGCCACTGTGGAGCCATATTCTTTCAGCATGGAACACATAGATGTGAGCTTAGCAGCCAATTTGATAGTTGCGGAGCCTTCAACCTGGATGTATCTCCACCAAGATTCAATCATTTCATGGAATCCCTGCTCTCTAAACCAAGTCCTTCTAACTTTAAAGTAACACCCAACATGGATATTGTCTCCACTGTCCCAAACCAGCGGTGTATGATCTGAGAAGGGATGCTCGAACCCTGACATTGAGGATAAATGGAATTTTTCCATCAGCTTCGCATTTCCGAAGAATCTATCCAATTTGGAGCATCAACCATTCCAGTTCTCCATGTAAATTCCACCCTAGCAGTAGGAAATTCACTCATTCCTAGTTCTTGTGCTGTTAGATGAAATCCAAGGGAAGTACTGTCCAGTAATCCACTCAATCTGTCCAACTCTGTCAAGGTGCAGTTGAAGTCACCCCCGACTAACCATGGCAGTCCCTATAAGTGTCTCGCATGGTCTGTTAAGTCCTATAATTCAGACCAACTGCTTGCAGCACATGGGCCATACACCAGTGATTAAACATATCATATCCCCTTGGATCATCTTACATCTGTAGGTGGTTGCACCCAAAAATATTCCTGCAATTGTGCCGTCATGTGCTATTTCCTAGCATTACCAGAGCATATTAGGTATCCATAGTCGTATTTGTAAAAATACACGCATGCATGCATTTAATTGAGAGGGGAGGAGAGTGAAATAAATGGCCTCGCAATTTACATTTTTCTTCAAGTGCTGCTTCGCAAAATTCACCATCATTTTACTTTTTATTTGACTTGGAATTCTTCCTGCAGCTGCAAGCAAGAGTTCTTCTTCTTCGCGCCTTGTCCTGATTCATCCATTCCCTGCTCGCCATGCCCTGCAGCCGCATACAGCCTCTCCCTGCTATGAGCAATGCATGAGCCATGCACAGCCAGGGCATGGCTGTGCATGCTATCCTCTTCTTTAAAAAGACGGTGGCTTCTTCCTTTGCATCGGCCTGGTCCTCCACTTCAAAAATCCAACTGTAGCTTCTCCAGGCCACCGTCCCCTCCCCTCTTCCTCCATACGCAGGACCTCCTCCTCAGAGGAGCCACTCTGTGGGCAGGAGTCTTCATTGTGGTGTGCACCCACCACCGTGAAACCACCATTGTGCAACTCATCAAGAGCCTGTGAGCGTGGTGGCCTTCTTCCCTGTTTCACTTTCCAGCCATTCCAGCCATTAGAGTGGGAGCTTCAAGCTTTGAAGCTCAAAGCTCTACACGCAGCAGCAGCAGCCCAACCCTTTCCGCGCACGCCAGCAGGCCGCCCTCGCCTCCAACGCGGACCTGCAACAGCCCTTGCCTCCCGCTTCTTCGCACTGCACTTACCTTCCCTCCCGCAACTGGCCACCGCGTGCCACTACAGCTGCCGGCCAAGCTTCACTGCGCACCCCAGCCAACACCCGCAAGCCACCGCAAGCCCTGTCGTGCCCCTTCGCTCGTAACCCAGCCCTCTTCGCGCGCTCTGTCGCGAGGTCTCGCTCGCAAGCTAGCAGCCGAAGCCACTCTTCTGTGCACGCCGAGCTGTCCGCAATCGCAACACCGTCTGCTCCCGGTTGTGCGGCTCGGCCTTACATTGTAGCCACTATTCACGCCAGTTTGCGGAACATTGTGGCTACAGTGGGGTGATCGGTAAGCTTCTCACTTATCCGGTCACCTGGCGTGCCGCAACCTGCCAGTGCCTGTGCCCGCATCCAGCCCCGCACCCGCTCCAGCACCCACCCGCGCATTTGCCTTCGCCTGCACCCACCTGCTTTAGCGTCTGCAAGTGCCAGCTTCCTTCACCCGCGTACGCTCGCTCACTCCAGTGCCCGCATTTGCCAACCTGCACCCGACTCTTCACGCAGTGCAGTGCGTTGCGACTTCCTTCCTCTCCATGCCCATTGCCCTCCAACGCACGTCTCTTTGCATGCCTGCACACCTGCGTGCGCGCGTGTGCTTTCAGACGTTGCCCTAAAGCTGCAGACGACTTAAACGCCATCTCCAGCAGGAAGCATGCTCTCTCTCTCTCTCTCTCTCTCATAGCACTCTCTCACTCTCTTTACCGACACTTACACGCCTACACTCACACTTTCATACACACACACCTATACACTATTATATACCTATATATATACATATATACATATATATATATACTTATATCTATATATATAGAAGTATTTGTATAACTAAGTATTATTATACATATATATATATATATATTTATCTATATACTTATATATATATATACATATATATTTGCATAAATACATATACTTATATACATATATATATATCTATTCATATATTAGTACTTATATAACAATGTATTAGTCTAAATATATATATCTATATAATTATATATATATATACACATATATACTTACATATATACATATATTTATATACATATATATATATATATATATATACATATGTACACACCTACTTATACATATATATATATACATAAATATACATACATATATATACATATCTATCTATATAACTATATATATACATATATATATATATGCATATATATCTACATATATCTATATACATATATTACTATACATATGTATATATATGTTTACATCTATATAGTTATATATACATGCTTACACATATACATATATATATATAGATCTATGCATATATCTATCTATACATATATATATATATATACATATATATATACACATATATATAATATATAACTACATATATATACCTATATATTTATAACCATATACATATATATACATATATATATATTTTTTCACATTACTTACCATACGTGCTATCGCCGGAATATCTGCACCAGTTGCTGATATTCCCCGATACCCGTGTACAGAAAGCGTGGTCACACTCATCTTCCACCATCCATCCTACACTCCACGTGGCACCTCGTCCTGTTGGTTGCATCTTTCTAGACGACGAGCGACTCGACATCATGCTACACTCCATCGTCGCCTCCACCCCCACCCTTTTATACATATATAGTATAGACATTTATATATATACTATAGTTACTTTACTTCTATTTCTCTTGCATGCCCATAAAAAGATAAAAAAATATATAAAAAAGAAAAGATAATCCTTCACTTACAGGTACTCCATCTTGCGAATAGCAAGACCCATCTTAGAACCCTGATTTGGCTCAAAGCCAAGAACCAAATTTTGATTGTGTACCTCAAGGACAAAGATTATTAGAAAAAGATCTAAATAGAAAAACACCAAAAACACAATAAACAAATGGAAGAGATTCGTTGTAGGAAAGGCGTAGAAACTTGACTTGTAACCCCACTTCCCTGAGTTTCACCCTGGGCCTAAAAGTGACCAAGATAAAATCAAGTAGGCCTGGTTAAAAATTTTGTAAAGAGATGGTTAGGTTTGATTTAGGTTAACCACTATACACACTTCAACGATAAATTCACCATATTAACAACCTAGCTGGGTCTAACCACCATCCTTTTTCTGGTGCCGTTGCCAGGGAAGTGCGCCTTCAAGTAAGTTTCTATTCCATTCCTTTCATTTTTTTCTCTTCTCTCTTCATGGGTATTTTTGCTTTTTGCTGTGCAGGTGAACCTGTTGCAAGTAGAAGGCAGGCAGACGAAGTCGGAGACGTGGGTAGATCCAAGGTAGGAATGAGAGTGTGAAGACGCTGACACCGCACTGGAGCTTCGCGCACGTTGCCAAACAAGTAGGTCTTCTTTTCTTAGCAACTTAGGTTAACTTGTCACCTTAATAAAAAAAGAAAAACTAAAAACTAAAAAAAACTAGAAAAACTTCTTGGGATCTCTTGGGGCAAGTGGATTAAAATTCACTTGTTTGATTGATTGTCTTTACTCCCATCGCCCCGAGATTTCCCGCCTTACTTCACATAGTGAAAATCCAAGAATCTTGATTCTTGAATTTTTCGCCTTGTGAAGTATTCTTTGAGGCAAATAAAAAGATTGATTGCACACCTCTTTGCCTCACTTATCTGCAAATTTGTGGTCACATTATTGGTGGGGAGACTTGGAAGTGAGTTGATTCCAACCCCACCACGACTTTTCAACTTGCCTAAGATTCGATCCCGAATACTTCAACCCCAACAAATTAATTTTCTTTATCTTTTGGTTGAGCCTTGTGTGGAAATCTTTCTGGTGATTGGGACCACTTGAATTGAAGTGCTTTGGCTCCCTTTCACACTAATCTAAAATTGATTCGAGCATCCACACATAGAAATCTCCATCTAGGGAAGCCCATTGCATTTTAGCATGCATTAACCAACTGACATTGAAGAAGGGTTTGTTGGGCTTAGAAGAGAAAAACTTGTATTCTCTCAGAAACCCGGAGATTGGTTGAATTGGTATTTCAGCAAAATCCTAAAATCCATACTACTTATGATTGAACTCTAAAAACCATTCACCAATTAAAACTTCAATTCGGGGAGATTTCCCCTTTGCATGCTTGTTTGACACACTTGAAAAATCAATCACTTGGGCATTACCCGTAAACAACGCCCTTCACATTCCAGAAGCACTTAATCCTAAGCCTCTAACTAAAATTGGTAACAACTTGACTCTTATTACGGATTGGAGGTCTAACTACCTGCGTGTAGCGACTACGTGCTGGTGAGGGTTCCCGCGTGCTATCGGGTGTCTAAGACTGGGGCAAATGGCCTTTCAATCTGGCCCGGTGGTTTCGCAGTGCTGGCATTCGGTTCCGTAGTTCAGATAGTAGGTAACTTAGATCTTTAGGTCTAAGGGCACACTGTAGAGGTTAGGAATCTGATTGAATTGATTTGTCATCAAGTGTACCTTTGCGGCATTATTTCTCTCATCTCTTTTCCCTTCTCATCTCCCCAATTCTTCCTGCAGTAGTGCATGTTTGGGAGGAGGTCACAAAACCCTGAACTGATTGAATTGCCTGATAAATCTAGAAAAGAAGCTGAATCATCCTCCTCCTCCACAAACATGGCTGCACGCCCACCCCCAAATCCCGAGGGAGGAAACCACCCTCAGAACCCACCAGGTGGTGGATCCTTAGATCCCATAACCCGCCTGCAAGCCCAAATGAAAATGTATAATGAGCAAATTGAAGCCATTCGGGAAACATTGGAGGAAATGTAGAACCCTCCCGAACGGGAGGAGCCTAGGTCTCTTAGCTCCTATCAGAATCCCACTGCTACAGAGACCATAGGACAAATTCGGGTCCCCATGGGCGGGGACGACTTTGAACTGAAACCTAACATAATTAGCCTAATTAATTTTCACTTCCATGGTCTTGCAAGTGAAGATCCTTTTCTCCACTTGGAAGACCTAACCCGATTGGCTGAAATTATTAAACCTAGAAATATCGGGTTACCTATAGTCCTCATGAAAATGTTCCCATTTTCATTACGGGATAAAGCGTTGCAGTGGTTACGCACCCTTGGGAGAAACATCCACTCTTGGGAAGAGATGTGAACAACGTTTCTCAAGAAGTTCTTCCCAATCGGGCGAACCAATGCGCTTCACCATGCTATCACTTCATTTACATAGCAAAATGGCGAACAATTTCATGAGGCATGGGAGAGGTATAATGACCTCCTTAGGAAGTGTCTGCACCACGATTTGCCTATGTGGCATATAGCCTAGATTTTCTACTACGGGCTAAATGAGACTTTGAAGTAGATTGCAAACGCTTCCTACGGAGGGAATTTTATGAATAAAGACGAGAATGGAGCATTCGAATTATTTGAAAATATGAGCGAAAACTAAATGAATAATGCTTCCATTATCGCCTTTAATCGTACCAGCCTGCATTGAAATGTCCACAAAGTTGACACGAGACCCTCCCATTCATCCATTGATCTCAGCCTTATTGCACAAAAATTGGATGAAGTCTCTGTCGTGCACAAGAAGCTGGATGAGCTTCTGGCCAACCCCGCCAGTTCTTTGGCAAACACCACCTCTGCACCACTTCGTCACAATTCCAATTCTTTCAACACCAGGCTTATGTCGAGAAACCCCGTAAGACCTTCCTTACCAAGTGTCACGCCAAGCGACTCGGTAAGTCATGAGGATCTGGCTTCTGTGAGCCAGTATTTCGACACGGAGGACTAAACCTCTGTGTGCTCAAAAGTGTATTTACACGCGGACACATCTTCTAGCATAGAAGATGCTTGCGCCTTGGGGAACAACCCATTCTCTGCCGCTTATAACCCAGGGTGGCGAAATCATCGGAACCTCGCATGGTCCAACAACCCGCAGTGCCAAAACCTTGTTGGTGGACCAATGTGACTGTCCGCACCCGTCATCCCAAGGGCCCAGTCTAATCCTATAGTGAATCCACCATCAGGCCCTTATGTACCACAAACCGAACACGCATCAAGTCCTCTTGACAAATTGATGCCAATGATGACGGAAATTTCAAAGTGCCATGAAGAGAACGTGACCTCTCTTCAGCACCAATTAGCACAGAAGAATGCTGAGATCAGCCAACTATGCATGGTGACTCGATCTCAGGGCACTCTTCCTGCCCAACCTATTCCAAACCCGCGAAATTTCGTGCCCCGTGGTCCTCAACTACAGGTACGACCTTCTCAGCGGCAGGTTAATCAGATTCTGCATGCTTCAAGCATTCCATCGGGATTTCAGGCTAATCCCACTGCAGCACCGCACTCTTATGTCCCCAATGCGAACCCTCTTCCGCCGTATGATCCCACTGGACCTGCATCATCCAATGCTATCACTATGAGGAGTGGTAAGCAAACTGTAGATCTTCCTCGACCTGATCCTGGCCCATCTTCTTCATCGCCCTCTCATTCGGGATGCGCACCGCATTCACGAGAGGACTATACACCCAAATTGGTGCCAGAATCAATTCCATTCCCTGAGGCTCTACTGAGGGATCCAAAAGGCAAAAAGAAAGATATGCAGGCCTTTGATAACCTACGTAATTTGTTCAGGGTTGTAGAAATCAAGGTACCCCTGCTCGAGGCTATAGACCACATACCTACTGTCGCCCGATTTTTCAAAAACTACACAACACCCAGGCGACAGTCAAAGAAAACCAAGAATCTGGTGATTCTCTCGCCTTATGCGAGTTGTGCTATACTGTCAAACTTACCACCGAAGCAGAAAGATCCGGGCACACCACTGATTTCCTGTAGCATCCAAGGCTGCAGCTTTAACCATGCCTTGCTTGATCTAGGATTTTCCATAAATCTTATACCAACCATCATGCTCGAAAAATTTTCCTTGGGAAATCTGAAACCCACCCCTGTCACGTTACAGTTGGCAGATCGTTCTGTCAAAATTCCAAAGGGTGTTGTGGAAGACGTGGTGGTTAGGGTCAACAGTCTCAGTTTTCCTCTTGACTTTCTTGTTTTAGATATGGAAGTTCCTAGCTCACTTTTTGATTGTCCGATCATCCTTGGTCGACCTTTCTTGGCCACAACCCTTGCCCATATCGATTGCGAGTCGGGTTGTATTGAGATTGCCGTTGGATCTGAAAAGCTCAAGCTTAACATTTTCAAGGCAGCCAAGAACTTTGATTGCGATTATATCGAGGATGATACGTCTGATGAGGACATGGCCGTCAATGCATGTATCGGACTAATTGGGACCTATTCGGATTGCTGTGGATTACCTATAAACACTGATGACTTCCTGACCAACACATATTGTGACGTTCCCCCATCCCTCCCTTGTCCCGTATCTTCTCCTGGCCAGACTTCTGACGAGGTTTTCTCCGCTTCCCATACCTCGTGGTCTGAGTCATATCTGGGCTACTCATCGTTGGTTTACACTCTTGAAGACCGAATTGCCCTTTCTTTCCTGCCAAATCAGGCGAATTTGCAAATCCACACTGGGACCTTGATCCCATATACTTCTCACTGGGGCTATTCCTTTTTCGATCCATCTATCCAAGAAGCCCCTCTTCTTGGCCAATCTAAGGGCCAACTTCTTCTCCCTGACTTGTTTTCTAATCCGCCTGGGACACTCTCGTCCCATGAAATGCCAGACCTTTCACCATCCACTCCCGAGCTGAAAGAGCTGCCTAATACACTTAAGTATGTTTTCCTGGGACCAAATGAAACGCTCCCTGTAATCATCAGTTTAAAATTGACCATAAAGCAAGAGTGCAAACTAACTGAGGTCCTCATAGAACACAAGGCAGCCATTGGATAGTCTTTATTAGACTTATCTGTCATTAGCCCCTCCTACTGCACTCACCGTATATATACGGAGGAGGAGGCATGACCTTCCTGCGAAATGCAGTGACCTCTCAACCCTAACATGCGGGAGGTCGCTAAGAAAGAAATCATTAAGTGGCTGGATGCAGGTATAATCTACCCGATCAGCGATAGCCCCTGGGTGAGTCTGATTCATGTTGTGCCGAAGAAGGCAAGACTCATCATCTGTGTCAATGACAAGGGCGAATCCATCCCTACACGCACTCCTACATCTTGGAGAGTGTGTGTGGATTATAGGAAACTCAATGCTGCAACTAAGAAAGATCATTTTCCGCTACCATTCATTGACCAAATCCTGGAGCGGTTAGCGGGAAATAAATTTTTCTGTTTCCTGGATGGATTCTCAGGATATAACCAGGTGGCAATTGACCCCTGAGACCAACAGAAAACCACTTTTACCTGCCCTTCGGCACCTTTGCATTTAGAAGGATGCCGTTTGGACTTTGTAATGCGCCATCAACTTTCCAGAGATGTATGCTGGCGATATTTCATGACATGGTGGGTGACTTTCCCGAGGTCTTCATGGATGACTTCTCGGTCTTTGGACCATCTTTCGATGACTGTCTTGCCAACCTGACTCTTATGCTTAGGAGATGTATTGATGTAAACCTCGTGCTTTCCTGGGAAAAAAGTCATTTTATGGTGCACGAGGGAATTGTTCTCGAACATATCATCTCCGATAGGGGTATCGAGGTTGATAGAGCTAAGCTTGATGTCATTACTGATTTACCTGTGCCTGGCTCTGTCAAACAAATCCGCTCCTTCCTGGGACACGTCGGTTTCTATAGGAGATTCATCAAAGACTTCAAAATTTCTCAACCTTTATCTCATCTCCTATAGACCGACGTACCCTTCGATATGGGACCCGACTACATACAAGCATTCACTCAGCTGCGTAATGCTGTCACCAAGGCCCTTGTTCTCTAGCCACCTGATTGGTCCCTCGACTTTGAACTCATGTGTGATGCTTCCGACCTTGCAGTCGTAGCCATCCTGGGACAAAGATGCGATAGACAACCCTTCGAGGTGTACTATGCCAGAAAGACGTTGGACGAGGCCCAGCGTAATTATACTACGACTGACAAAGAACCACTGGCGGTCGTCTTTTGGCTGGAGAAATTCCGCTCTTACCTTCTGGGCTCATACGTTATTATTTTCACTGATCACGCGACCATTCGGTCCATCTCATTCATAAGAATGATGCCAAGCCTAGACTGATTCGTTTGATCCTTTTGCTCCAAGAATTTGACATTGAGATCCGCGATAAGGCCAGAGCCCAGAATGTTGTAGCTGATCACCTTTCCAGACTGGACCCTGACCATATTGGACTTACTCTGCCGATCAATGAGATTTTTCCTGATGAGCACCTATTGGCAATAAATGTGGCAAGTGGACCGTGGTATGCTAACATTGACAATTTCCTTGCTTCTGGATCCCTTCCACGTGACTGTCCTAAGAACCAACACGAGCGTCTCATGGCAGAAGCAAAGTATTATTTCCGGGATAATCCACTTCTTTTTCACATAGGTGCTGATCAAATCATCCGTCGCTGTAGTCCTAACAGCGAGTTCCCCAGTGTGCTATCCTTCTGCCACGATCAGGCCTGAGGAGGTCATTTCTCTGGGAGGAAAACTGTAGCCAAGGTGCTGCAGTGTCGTTTCTTTTGGCCCTTCCTTCACCAGGATGCACACAATTATGACAACCATTACACTAGGTGCCAGTCGTTAGGGTCAATGTCACGTCGTGACATGATGCCCTTGCAACCCATCCTAGCTGCAGAAATTTTCGACATTTGGGGAATTGATTTCATGGGTCCCTTTCCTCCTTCCAACTGCTTCGAATTTATCCTCGTAGCTGTTGACTATGTTTCGAAATGGATTGAGGCTATTCCCACGCATCATGCTAACCATGTTATATCCACTCGATTCGTCAAAGACCACATCTTTGTGCTCTTTAGGATCCCTCAAGCCATTATCTCGGATGGAGGAAGCCATTTTACCCATGCTTCTTTCAGGCACTTCTGAGAAAATATGGAGTCCACCATCATATCGCATACCCGTATCATCCTCAGACGAATGGCCAGGCAGAGGTGTCGAACCGGCAAATTAAGTAAATTCTCTAGAAAATAGTTCTGCCTGACCGTAAGGATTGGTCCGACAAGCTGATTGACGCTCTTTGGGCGTATCGGACCGCCTTCAAGGCTCCCCTTGGTATGTCTCCGTATAGAATCGTTTACGAGAAGCCTTGTCATTTGCCTGTGGAGTTGGAGCACCACGCTTATTGGGTGGTTCGCCAATGTAACCTTGACCCAGACCTATGTGGTCGAGAAAGGAAACTCCAACTCTAGGAGCTAGAAGAGCTCCATCGTGAAGCCTATGATTCTGCTTTAACTTTCAAACAACGCACTAAGGCTTTTCACGATAGCCGTATTTGGCGGAAAGAATTTGAGCCATCTCAGCAAGTTTTGCTCTATAATGCCCAACTCAAATTCTTTCCTGGGAAACTGAAGTCCAAATGGACTGGTCCTTTCCTGGTCTCAAGACCATTTCCCAACGGGGCCGTTGAGATCGAAGATCCCAAATCTGGGCATAAATTTATGGTCAATGGGAAGCGTTTGAAACCCTATCTGACTCATGAACCTGCCCCCGTTGGAGAAACCGTTGCCCTATTGGAGGGTAACTAATTCTTTGCCTCATTCTGAATCCAGCTGGGGACGTTAAATTCAGCGCTCGTTGGGAGGCACCCCAACAACACTCACTATCCACCATCACTTTTCACTTCACTATCATGATCACTTCACTTTTCACTTTACCACCCACCATCCACCCACCCTACCACCCTACTGTATACCCTACACCTCAGCTCTCATTACACGATCTTTCGTCCTTACTCTACCTTTCCCTGCATGCATATGAGGACATAGCATTGTTTGGCATGGGGGGGTGGATAGGCATCCTTAGGATCTGGGTATTTTAGGGTATCATGTAGTTTCTATATATATATATATAAATGATGTTTAGTAATGATCTGAAGGTTGAAGCAAAAATACAATAATACAATAAGTGTTTTTGGATATTCAACCGCTGTTTTGAAGACTTTCCAGGCTGCAGAAGCTTAATTTGCTAAGGCTTGGCTTAATTCACTTGAGCATTGACAAAATAGATCGGAATCTCTCCTAACTAAGGACGTATTCTTGTACCTGAGACACTAGTACAGGATCCGTTGGTTTGCTTCTACTTGAGAGCCTAAGTAATCTTGGTTCACAATACACATAGCAGGAAAGACCAGGTGAACGTTAGATCCAACCCTAGTGTTCATTAGGGAAGGTGGAGTCCTGACCTAGGCGCGCAGGTAGACTTTTTATCCCAGGCTTTAGTCCTGTGTTTAGGAGAGAGTCTTTCCACCAAAAAGGAACCCTCCCACCAAAAAGAAAAAAAAAGTGTACTCCTCCAAATAAAGTTGTAAGAGATATACTGACACGTGTTTCAAAAAAAAAAAAGATGCAAATAAGTCAGTATATCTCACAAATATCTATAAAGTCTTCGCCCTATAAGAAGTTCTTCAGGGCAGGTCGCAAATACCCTGCTTTCCTGTCAGCCACAAATGTTAGAAAAAGGGAGTTGAGTTGTCCATCATCTTTTTAAGAGTCAATCCGAAGACACAAGCTGAAACTAGGACCAACCTGTACTTAAAAATTCGTGAAACCCTGGGCTTGAGTCTTAATGTTCATCTGGTCAGTCTTGATCATCACTAAGCACAAGCCATAATCTCTTGAGCTCTCCAGTACGACAAAAACCTCCTAAGTCTTGGAAATCGTACTTAAGGTTTAAATATCAAGAGCCTTGGTTAGTTGAGAGATGATCTATGTCACATAAGACTTAAAGTACTGGTAGTCTTCTCTGCAATTGGTTCTCACAATATCCAGCAATAAACACACCTATGTCGCCTTAGAAGAAAATCTTCAGCTTAAAGATCATTTCTAAATACTGTTTTGCTAGCGATTAGCAGAAGATAGGCATGGGGATATGATTGCACCCAAAAATACGCCTGCAATTTTGCTGTCTTGTGCTATTTCCTAGCATTACCAGTGCATATTAGGTATCCATAGTTGCATTTGTAAAAATACATGCATGCATGCATTTAATTGAGAGGGGAGGAGAGTGAAATAAATGGCCTCACAATTTACATTTTTCTCCAAGTGCTGCTTCGCAAAATTCACCATCTTTTTATTTTTAATTTTATTTGACTTGGAATTCTTCCTGTGACTGCAAGAAAGAGTTCTTCCTCGCACCATGTCCTGACTCAGCCATACCCTGCTCGCCACTCCCTGCATCCGCATGCAGCCTCTCCCTGCCATGAGCCATGCAAGAGCCATGCACAGCCAGCGCATGGCTGTGCAAGCTCTCCTCTTCCTTAAAAGGATGGTGGCTTCTTCTTTTGCATCAGCTTGGTCCTCCACTTCAGAAATCCAACTGCAGCTTCTCCAGGCCATCGTCCCCTCCCCTCTCCTTCCATACGCAGGACCTCCTCCTCAGAGGAGCCACTCTGCAGGCAGGAGTCTTCACTGTGGTGCGCACCCACCACCGTGAAACCACCACTGCCCAGCTCATCAAGAGCCGGAGGGCGTGGTGGCCTTCTTCCCTGTTTCACTTTCTAGCCATTCGAGCCATTGGAGTGGGAGCTTCAAGCTTTGAAGCTCAAAGCTCCGCACGCAGCAGTAGCAGCCGCCCAGCCCTTTCCGCGCATGCCAGCAGACCATCCTCTCCTCCAGCGCACACCTGCAGGCTCCCTCGCCTCCCGCTTCTTCGTACTGCACTCGCCTTCCCACCCGCAACCGGCCACCGCGCGCCACTGCATATGTCGGCAAAGCTTCACCACGCACCCCAGCCAACACCCGCAGGCCACCGTACGCCTTGTCGCGCCCCTTCGCTCGTGACCCAGCCCTCTCCACGTGCTCTGTCAAGAGGTCCCGCCCGCAAGCCAGCAGCCAGAGCCACTCTTCCGCGCATGCCTTGCCGTCCGCACTCACAGCACTATCCGCTCCTGGTTGCGCGGCTCGGCCTTACATGGTAGCCACTGTTCACGCCTGTCTGCGAAACACTGTGGCTACAGTGGGGTGATCGGTAAGCTTCACCTATCCGGTCACCCGACGCGCTGCAACCGGCTAGCGCCAACGCTCGCTTCCAGCCCTGCGCCCGCTCCAGCACCCGTCCACGTGTCTGCCTTCGCTAGCACCTGCCCGCTTCAGCGTCTGCGAGCGCCTGCTTCCTTCACGCGCGTACGCTCGCCCGCTCCAGTGCCCGTGTTTGCCAACCCACACCCGACTCTTCACGCAGCGCAGTGCGTTGTGGCTTCCTTCCTCTCCGCACCCATCGCCCTCCAGCGCGCGTCTCTTTGCATGCATGCACACCTGCGCGCCCGTGTGTGCTTTTAGACGTCGCCCTGAAGCTGTAGACGACTTAAATGCCATCTCCAGCAGGAAGCACGTGGCATCTCTCTCTCTCTCTCTCTCTCTTACAGCACTCTCTCACTCTCTTTACCAACACTTACACACCTACACTCACACTTTCATACACACACACCTATACACTATTATATACATATATATATATACGTATACATATATATATTGATATATATACATATATTTATAGACATATATACATATATATATATACTTATATCTATATATATAGTAGTATTTATATAACTAAGTATTAGTAGACATATATATATACATATATCTATATACTTATATATATATATATACATATATCTATATACTTATGTATATATGTACATATATATTTACATATATACATATACTTATATACATATATATATTTATATATACACATATATCTATACATATATTAGTACTCATATAACTATGTATTAGTCTAAATATATATATCTATATACTTATATATATATACACATATATACTTACATATATACATATATTTATATACATATATATTTATATATATACAAATATCTATATACATATATATTATTACCTATATAACTAAGTATAAGTATAGATACATATATATATATATATATATACATATATACACACCTACTTATACATATATATATATATATACATAAATATACATACATATATATACATATCTATCTATATAACTATATATAAATATATATATATATACATATCTATCTACATATATCTATATACATATATTACGATACGTATATATATATATATGTTTACATCTATATAGTTATATATACATACTTATACATATACCTATCTATACATATACTTATATATATATATATAATATATAACTACATATATATACCTATATATTTATAACCATATACATATATATACATATAGATATATTTACATATATACATATATATATATATATTGTCACATTACTTACCATACGTGGTATCGTGGGAATATCTGCACTAGTTGCTGATATTCCCCAATATTCGTGTACAAAAAGCGTGATCACACTCATCTTCCACCATCCATCCTACACTCCACGTGGCACCTCATCCTGTTGGTTGCGTCTTTCTAGATGACGACCGACTGGACACCATGCTACACTCCATCGTCGCCTCCACCCCCACCCCTTTATACATATATAGTACAGACATATATATATATACTATAGTTACTTTACTTCTATTTCTCCTGCATGCCCAAAAAAAGATAAAAAAAAATATAAAAGAGAAAAGATAATCCTTGACTTGCAGGTACTCCGTCTTGCGAATAGCAAGGCCCTGTAGGATACGGAGGCCCTACCAGGAGGGGGTGACGTAATAAAATGCGGATTTCTTCCTATCTTGAATAAGATCTAAACAGGGTTCTAGCACAAGTCCCTCAGACGACATACAGGACGTCTGGCACTATGTCTAGACGTCTGGAAACTTACTTTTTCGTGGGAATGGATTTCCAAGAGTTGCAATGGTTAGAAAATATCTGAGAAGAGATTTTGGGTCAGCCGAGGCAAAACGGTCATCTATCAGACGTCTGGAAAGGCTTAAGGTCGTCTGATAAGGCTCTAACGGTCATATCCTTGAGTGTTTACTAAGCCAGCCAACGGTCCACTAATTGGACATCTGGCAAATTCATCAGACGTCTTCTGAGACGTCAAGATAGAGGTCTGGACGTCTGATTTAATTAGACAGAGCTAACAATTCAAGCGTAAATGTTATCAGACGTTTGAATTAACGATCAGACGTCTGATTTTGGAATTAGACATCTGAAAAAGCTGTTTGAAACCTATATTGGTTTTCTAAGTTTTCTACAGAAAACCTAAGTATCCTAGGGTTGTGCTGATGTTCCTAGGACTACTGTTAGGGTACTTTGAGGCTCTTTAACATGAATCTAAGTAGCAAAAATGAAGAGCAACAAAAGAAACGAAAAATACAAAGAGTACAAGAAAAGGAAATCTATCCTATTCTTCATCTCCTTCCTTCTTCAAGCCATCGCTCCTCGCGAATCTCCTCTATTCTCCATCAAGCTCCTCCAATCCATCCTGGATGCGAGCTCGAACTCCATCTAATCACGTCTCCATTTGCAATTGACCTAAAATCTAAGACTCCAAGTGCAAATGTTAAATGACATGTGTTTTGTTTTCTTCAAAACAAACGATCGTGGTGCTCTAACACCAACAATCTCCCCCTTTTTGATGATGACAAAATCATACATAATCATGCAAAAAATCCTCCCCCTTTTTGACATTATCAAAAAGATTTGATTGATTTTAAATTTCCTATAACTGCCCCTTAAAACATGCTCTTCTATGAATTTCTTTTAACAAGAGTAATGTCCTCCCCATTTTTGTAACAATAAGATAGCTATTATTTTTCTCCCCCTTAAAAATTGACAATTAGCTCATAAATCTTTTAACTCCCCCTATCTAAATGCTAATGATAAAAAGATAGGGTAAAGAATTTTTACCTCACCTGCAATGGCCAATAAAATGGCCCAAATGGGGGTGGTGGATGCCACATAGGATGGGGCTCCCATCCGTAGCTTGGAGGCCCGGGCATTGGCACCGGTCTCCAGTCTGGTGGTCGACGTGCGGCGGGTCCATCATTTATTCACCATCTCGTCGGTCTTCTTTTTTTCCTCCTTGGTCTACTCCTTGGTTCTCCCAACTCGAGTTGACCAGCCTTGAACTTGTAGGTCCAGTCCTTTGTGTTGTAGTTATCCTTGAAACCTACAAAACAAGATTCTAATTCTTTCTTCGGTATCCAAGTGAGCTTGGATCTGGATCTATTAGCAGGTCTCCTTGATGGAGATCCTTTCTCATCCTTAGGGCTATAAAGATTATCTACTTTGTTGATTAATTTGTTAGAGTTTTCTCTAAGACACGCAATTTCTTTTTCTATAATATGCATCTTAGTCTTTAAATCAGAAATTTCTATTTTTAGACTAACAGTTTCCTCAATCAATTTATTATTTTCATTGATGAGGTTATGATATTCTAATAATAGGTTATTATTTTTAGGACTATTTTCTATGTCCTTGAGTTATTTTTCTAACCTATCATTTTCATTTTTTAGAAAACTAAGGTTCTTTTTAATGTTTTTATTTTCTATCTTAAGTGCTTTACTAACTTCAAAAAGTTCATTAAATGCCTCTTGTAAATCGTAACTTACCTCGTTGTCTGAGTTGCTTCTGCTTTCATTGTCGCTATCACTTCCTCTGGCCATGAAACCAAAGCAAGCGGTTTCTTCTACAGTAGAATTTTCTTCTTCTTCCAAAATCGTCTCTTCATGAGTGTCCTCTAACTTCCTCCATATCTCGTGGGCGGTAGTGCACTCTTGGATTTTCTCGAACTCTTTCGGACTCAACGTGCAATATAGGGCATTCATTGCCTTTGCATTGAGTGAAAGCTCTCGAATCTGCAACTGCGAGTAGCCTCCTTGGGGTTGCTTCGGGATCTCGTATGAGGTTTCGCAACATCCCCATATCTCGAACTCAGTGGCTTAGAGCCACATCTTTGTCCTCAACTTCCAATATCCGAAGTCCCTCCCGTCGAAATAGGGTGGTCGGATCGTGGACTGCCCTTCGGAGATTCTGATTGTGGATATGCTCCCCTCCATGATCTTATTGCTGGGTTTTACTCCGATCTCGCAAGAACCTGCTCTGATACCAATTGTAGGAAACGGAGGCCCTACAAGGAGGGGGTGACGTAATAAAATGCGGATTTCTTCCTATCTTGAATCAGATCTAAACAGGGTTCTAGCGCAAGTCCATCAGACGACATACAAGATGTCTGGCACTATGTCTGGACATCTGGAAACTTACTTTTTCGTGGGAATGGATTTCCAAGAGTTGCAACGGTTAGAAAATCTCTGAGAAGAGATATTGGGTCAGTCGAGGCAAAACGGTCATCTATCAGACATCTGGAAAGGCTTAAGGACGTCTGATAAGGCTCTAACGGTCATATCCTTGAGTGTTTGCTAGGCCAGCAATAGTCCACTAATTGGACGTCTGGCAAATTCATCAGACATCTTCTAAGATGTCTAGATAGAGGTATGGACGTCTGATTTAATCAAACAGAGCTAACAAGTCTAGCCTAAATGTTATCAGACGTCTGAATCAACAATCAGACATCTTAAAACATATTATCAGACGTCTGAATTTGGAATTAGATGTCTGAAAAGCTGTTTGAACCCTATATTAATTTTCTAAATTTTCTACAGAAAACCTAAGTATCCTAGGGTTGTGCTGATGTTCCTAGGACTACTGTTAGGGTACTTTGAGGCTCTTTAACATGAATCTAAGTAACAAAAATGAAGAGCAACAAAAGAAATGAAAAATACAAAGAGTACAAGAGAAGGAAATCTATCCTATTCTTTATCTCCTTCCTTCTTCAAGCCATCGCTCCTTACGAATCTCCTCTGTTCTCCATCAAGCTCCTCCAATCCATCCTGGATGCGAGTTCGAACTCCGTCTAATCACGTCTCCATTTGCAATTGACCTGAAATCCAAGACTCCAAGTGCAAATGTTAAATGACACGTATTTTGTTATCATCAAAACAAACGATCGTGGTGCTCTAGCACCAACAGACCCATCTTTGAACCCAGATTTGGCTCAAAGCCATGAACCTAATTTTGAGGGTGTACCTCATGGACAAAGATTATCAGAAAAAAATCTAAATAGAAAAACACCAAAAACACAATAAACGAACGGAAGAGATTCATTGTAGGAGAGGCGTAGAAACTTGACTTGTAACCCAATTCCCTGAGTTCGACCCTGGGCCTAAAAGTGACCAAGATAAAATCAAGTAGGCCTAGTTAAAAATTTTGTAAAGAGATGGTTAGGTCCGATATAGGTTAACCACTATACACACTTCAACGATAAAATCACCATATTAACAACCTAATCGGGTTTGAACACTAGCAGGAGATAGCATGCCTAGATTTAATGACCTTAAGCACATCTAAGCATGCCTCCTTCTACCAAAAGGTCATCCCTCCAACACTTCCATTTGCTTCTACTGCCACACAACCAACATATCCGTTCTTCCTCAAATCAATCCACATGGGACTGTTCTCACATTCAATATGTGTTTCTTGAATGAGAGCACATTCAATGTCCCATTCTCTTAGATATATCATAAGTGAGGCCCTTCTAATTTTATCATGCAACTCACGTGCGTTCCATGAGAGAACTCCCATCTCCCATTTTGAGAATCCCGTATGTTTGCTTAAGGCATGCACTCAGCTCTAAGTATCAGAGCAATGGAATTTTCATCCACCTTCTTGGTCACCGAATTCTTTCTTCTTTGCCATAGCTTATAAGGGGATCTCACTAAGGCTGGTTTTGATGAGGCTCTAGGCCCATATGTTAGGTCTTTGGTAGCAATGAAAGGGGAGAATTGCTGAATAATTTGTAGAGATCCATTGATCAAAAATACCCATCGGAAGTTAAGATGACATCTTGCAGTAATTCCAGTAATTCATGTAATTTCCCAAATCCTAGGTTTGATGATCAAGCTTGTTATGGACCCCCAACACAAATGGAATCTAATTCAAATTACGAACAAATTGACATTCTTGATCTTGTGACGGGTTGGGAGGATCCAATTACAGGTGTTCACAATTTTGAGCCTACCCTAAAAAATAAAGTGCTTGGTTTATCGAGCTTAGATTTCCCAGACACCTGTGATAATAAGATTGAATCAGAACCTTTTGAGGGTGTAAATTCTGCCACTTATTCTGATAAGGTGATGCTCGAGAGCTATTCTAACATCCTTATAGAGCAGAACCTAGAATCTAGTGATTCAACCCACACCCCTAATCTAGAATTTTGATTCAAGCCTATTCAGGATGATCATGAGGGCCAATATGATGAAATTTAGATTTTGAATTTGGATTATGATTCTAGGCCTGTGTTTGATGAGTATACCTCTCTAAGCTCCTCATAGATACAAATTGATTTTTCGGAAGTCATGCCAATCTATGATACAGAAATCGAGGAGTTGGAAGAGTTAGGAATCAATTGGGTCTACCCTACGAGCAAAGAACCTGAGCCTATGCCTAACAGGGACACCTTTTTGAGCTCGGAATCTGAAAATAGGTTAGATCCAAGTCAAGTTGATGCTTCTCCACATCTTGATTTACTCAGTGGTGGAACCTTTGATCCCGAATCAGATTCAGAACATGATTCTCGCAGGTTCTCCGAGGACTTCAAATCTTACCCTACTTTTGGAGAACTGTTGTTTCCTAACAAATCCAAACCAATTTACGACCTCAGCAACTGCAACCCATCCTTTGATTCTAACATTGAGGTCAATAATTTGAAGGAAACCACCTCTACCACAGCATATACAAAGCCTTCCAAAACCCGTTTCTAACCCTGACCTGCAACTGAACTTAATTTCTACTTTGATTCTCCTCCACATTTCAATTAGGTTTCGAACATCGATCAGACTAATAACTATGCCCCATCTTTCTCTGATCACCCTCGTAGGGACCTCACATCCTCCACAGATCCTTTCTCTTTCGAGGATCCCTACTCTGACCAGGCTGATTGGACTCAGCCAAACTCTAGTTTCACACTTCTACATATACTTGAGCTTCATAGCATATGGTGGGTTTCGCATCTACTAATTCACATCTATCAACCCACCAGATTGATTGGGTTTGGGCTGCATCATCAGCCTATTGACTTGAGCAAGCACCTAGTTGGACCAACTAGGCTATTTATCAAGGTGCATGTTCTACAAAATTCATCTGATTTGACCACTCCTCCACACCATTTTCTGCTCGGCTGAAGGCATTGAATTTAGCACGTAATGGGAGGCAACCCGTCATTCCAAAAACCTAAGATCCTTTTGATTATTCTTTTGTACCTTACATCTATTGCACTCTGAGTTCAGTTTTAGAACAATTGACTCCACCCTTGGTACTCGTACAGGAGCTTGAAATCGTTCGCAACAATCATCTTGATCCATTTGCCCACCCGATTATTCTGTTCTAATCCCTGAACCCAAACTAATTTCATACCCTTCGGTTTACATTGAGGACATTGCAAAATTTAAGCATGGGGGGTGCTAAACTACAAACACATAAAAATTGAAAGTTCTGAAGGGTTCTCACATTAATATACATATTCCAAAAAACCCAAAAAAATAAAAATTGAAAAAGAAAAAAAATGGTGAAAGGAGAGGAAATTTTGAGTGGATAAAAGTTGCATATCATTCTTGAGGAGGAAGAGGGGAGGTGATTTAAAATGTCAAAAAGGAGCAACAATTTGAAATAAAAAGAGTTAGCCATTAGTAAAAGATTATGGAATCTACTTAGTTCTATATCAAATCAAAAGAAGAAAATGAAAATGAAAAGTGCTACAAAAACACAGAGATTACTATGAGTGCTGATCTTAGGCCTCTTGGGCTTGTTTTAGGCTTAAAAATTCACGTATCTATTAAGATCTGGATAGTTCTCAAGAGGTTGAGGAAATGCGAAGCTTAATTATTAGGTCTAAGGCTTAGGGAGTATTCAGCCTCATTAATTGACCTCTAGTTTGTGAGACTCGATAATCTAAGCACCCTAATCCACACACAATCAGTATGCTTGATTATGAAAATCATGCAATGCATTTATTCTATTATGAAAAACCACCTAGATTAGGAGTAGCTTACAGCACAAGTTGATTTGGATGAGTTCCCAAGACGTAGAGGTGGGAAATTCCTCTCGAAGATGTGGAATAACATACCATCCCCTTGGTTCTTGTCTCCTAGGATATCTAAATATCCTACTAGGGGCTTGTGAGCACCTTATGCTAATTCAAGTACCATGGGTGGGATTATACCGAAATGTCGATTGCCAGGGCCTGAATTTAGCTACAGAACACCATGGGTGGCACTATCTCAAAGTGTAGAAAGCCAAGGTTCTGGGGGTTGTCATGGGTGGTGCTATCTCGAAGCATCGAAAGCCAGGAACCCTGCGAGGATTGATGATGGGAGCTAGGAATCCGATACAGAATGTGTTTGTAGGCCAATCCGAAGCTAGAACTAAAGAAAAGAAAAAGAGAGAAAACTCTCCGAAAATGCAAAAATTCTTTTGTCTCTTACAAAAATGCACTGCAAACTAAAATGGGACTAACCATGTTTTAAGCACGGGTGCTTTAACCACTGATTTCAATGTTAGGTTAGTTCCTGTGGGCCTTAAAAACCTTCGCTGCAAACTGAGGCTAAAGCTGGTCAAGTCCTAATCTTGGTTGGTACTTGAGTACCTCTAGGCCTATTATTAGCATTCCAACAAAATCAATAGAAGAAATCACACATCAGAAATCTGAGCATAAAAAGGCATGGTCTAGAATTTGACTTAATTTTGTGAGATTTTGCTAAGGGACTAGTAAAAGTTAGGCATGGGGGTATGATGATAATGCCATCATAAGCCATATCTAGCTTTAATTAGTCATAATCAAGGAATAAATGCTTCTACATAACCGCTAGGGGACCATAATTCATTGCATAATCATTCTGAAAGAAATACAATAAAATAGGGGTAAAAAAGCAATTTTAATAGCACATCTCAATTGCAGAACAATCATGGGGTTTCTCAAGGGTTAATCAAAGGTTAAATGGTCATAATTGTCTAACAAGTGGGTCCGTGCAGACAGAAACCGGTTTTCACGCGTTCCGAGAATTAAATGACATCTGAAACCCTAAAAGCAAACCTGCTTAATCTACTATGGTTCTGGTCATGGTAAAATTCACCCAAACCCTCTAAAATTCTTAGAAAAATATTTTCTAGGATTTGGTACCTTCAATTTGACCATCGAAACCCGTCTTGACCCAAAACTGAGCCATAGATAGACTACTACCCTAATTTTTATTTTTGCATAAATTACCTAGTCAAACTAGGTCAAAACCAAAATCCAACTTCACCATTGGATTCCTTAGCTCAAAATTAAGTTTGTATCAAAACTTTGGCCCAATATGACCTTAGTTTGCATTTTGGTCCAAGTCTGCTTTTCTTTATCTCAAATGGCCCCTTAGCTTTCGAATTTCTTACACCAAACCCCCTAATTTTATCATCTTCTTCAAAAAGGTCACCGTCGCACAGAACTCCTAATCCTAAATCTCCAGTGACAATCAATCAAGAATTTCTTCTTAATTGATTGATGAAACTTCCTCTAATTGAAACCGGAGATCCCTCTTGAAATCCTCTTCCAATCAGACAATTATTCAGCTTCAACTCTTTCCCAATCTCTCAAGCGAAAGCATGAGAGATTTGGGTTTCCAACTCCAGAGAACCTTCCAAGTTCAAAGCCATGATTCCTAAGCTTAAACTAACTCCTTGTGGCCTATAGAAGGATCCCCATGACAAACTATTTTCCCCACATTCGCTTTTGGCCGGAAATCCCCCTCCTTCCTCCCTCCTCTCTGATCAAAAGACTCCATGACGTCCGGTGATCTTATCTGACTTCCCTCATCATCCATATGCATTACCAGTGATGGATTTGCCTTTCTCCACCTCATCCACGTCTCACCATACTAACAGGCACCTCAATTCCCCTCATCGTCGTCGCTTCTACCCCACCGGAGAGTTCTTCTCCGACGTCGACGTAACCCCAGCAAGGAGATCTCCCCCTTTCGTCTGTTAGTTTAGGAGTATTTTAGTTCCCTTAAAATTTTAGGTTAATTCTCCCTTTCTTAACTCTTATTCCGACCGCTAGACTACACCACCAACCACCTTCGTCTCCACCTTCGGTGACCCCTCCTGCAAGGACTTCCACGCATTACACACCTCCATCCTCCTCGTCGACATGCCCATAACCTCCGCCATACTCCACTCATCAAAATCCCTTTATCATTCGCCTTCTCATCCACCTAGAACACCCACCGAACAAACCCACTCCCTCCGGCCATCTCCTCCTTCGTCAGGCCGCCACACGCCTCGCCTTGCCACCACCACCATTACACTCCATGTCATCCGGCGATGCTTCCTAAGTTGCTTTGATGTGGCCAAGAGGCCAGCTTTTCATTTCAGGTACCCACTCCTTCGTTGCCATTTATGGGAGCTTCAAGCTTGCTAGAAGCTTGCTTCAAGTATCACTCATTCCAGGTCACACCTCCAGGAGACGCGGAAACCTCCAAGGTTGCAATCCAAGGTCTGAATTGGAAGCCACGCCCTCAGCAGCTTTCTTGATTAGAAGAGCACTCCAGTAGCTTTGGACACAGAGCAACCTTGTGGGTTTAGTTCCACATCGTCGAGCACAGTGTCCCTTGCTGCACATAAAGAGAATTTGTCGCACCGGCTTACTGCATTGACACTTGGGGGGTGAGGTCCCCTACACCCTTTCACACCTCGGTCGTGACACATCCGTGCGGGCCTAGTCAAAACCCGATTACCCGCCTAAGCCTCACACCTCGACTGCTACCCATTTCAAGCATCCCTGGTCCCACGTGTGCTCATACCCGAATACCTAGTTACCCTTGCCGAATACCCAGTTAACACTTAGCCATTTGAGAAATTGTGCCCAATGTGTGAAGAGAAAATAAAGAATGAGAAGATCTGAAGAAGGCTAAGGCAGGAGCATATAGAAGAAATCAGAGAAGAATAAGAGGAAAAGTGACAGAGCCAAAGGAAGAAGCAAGCCAAAGAAGAAGAACAGCAGTAGAAAATCAAAGAAGAAGCACTGTAGCAACACACTTTAAGTCGTTTGATTTCACAATCAGTTGTCTGATTCACTGTTTGTTCATTTGATTCTATTTGAGCAATTGCTATATATGTGTTAGGCTAATAATTGGTGATCCAAATCATCACCATTTTGTCAAAAGTTCTTTTTATCTCCTCATATACTCATGTTATACAATGTATAATAGTTTTTGAGTAATTAATTGTGCTCATTTATATTATCTATTGAGATTAGCACGTGAATGCAATACTTGCTCCCAGCGAACGACCTCAGACTTCATTTCTTGATTCTGAGCTTATAAATTTTATTTATTGTTCGATTTATTGTGGATTTCAAACTACGATGATAATACTTTTATTTATATCCCTGATAGATCACTTCACAGCAATGGACTTAGTCGATCGGAAAATTCTAACTCGAGAGGGTTAGGTCATGGTTTTCACCCAGTTTGGGTTTCCACCTAAGAATACCTATGTATCTTTTGTGATTGCATTTTGTCAGATTATTTTATTTTCCTTCCACACTTTATTTTCATATCTCGCAAATCTCACCCCCTCCTGTAGGAACCTTCAGCCACCACTACCCACAAATTTGCCGTGGTCCGACGAAGGTCCTTAGCTAGTTTAACTTGGCTGCAAGGTTGTATTCATGCTTTTCAAGTTTCTCACTGTTGCTCCGCTGCTGCATCATTTCTCTAGCTTCATCCATGGTGTTCTTGCCACAACAAGCTCCGGTGCAACCTCCAGGTGAAGCGGGTGCATCGCAAGAAGATTGCTAGGTCCTCAATTGAGGACCCCAGTAGTAGTAGCATCCTAATCAGATGTAGCTTCATCTCTGCTGCAGGTGCAAAACGAGGACTGATTTGCCCCACATCGTTCATGGAAGAGAGACCGCACATGCATAAATTGAATTTCTATTTAGGCCTTAACGCCTCAAGACACACGAGGTGAGGTCCCTTACTCGCACACCTGACTGCCTTAAACAATCACTGCTCAGCTTTGACACCACACCCACAGCCCTGCATCTGGTTACTTTGCATACCCATATACTTGATTAACCTAGGTTTGAGAGAGGAGGGAAATAGAAAGAGCGTAGGGTAGGGGAGGGTTTTGCTCCTCCATGCATTGTGCGACACTTAGTTGCTTGGATGAAAGGAAGTGAAGCTTTTTGAACGAGAAAAGAAGAGGAAAGGAAGAAGGCACTGGCTACGAAAGAAGAAGGAGAAGACCTGAAGAAGAGAGAAAGAAGAGGATGAGCTGAAGAAGAAAGCTCTTTACAGAGCACTGTAGCAATGACATTTAATTCATCTGATTACTAACGCCAATGTCTGATAACCCTTTGAGCAACACTGTGGATCTATTTGCCTTCGTGGAATTAAAAGCATAAGTGGTTCAGGTCACTGTACATTTATTTGATATTATTGAATAATTTATATATGTGCTTAGACTAATAATTGGTGATCTAAATCACCATTATTTTCTTTTAGATATCTTTTTGGTCTTTTAAACTCTTGAAATACTCATATTATACATTGAATATAAATTTTATTTAGAGATTGGTCATTGAATATCAATATTCTTGGCTTATTTATTGTGCTCATTTATATATCTTGCTTAAGATTAGCACGTGAATTATAACACTTGCTCCCTGCGTTCAACCTTGGATACTCTTTTAAATTCGAGTAATAAATTTATTTGTTTGAGTGCATTTGTCCTAAACTACGACACATTTCTTAAACAATGACGAATTCGCCACAACATTTTGGCACCGTTGCTGGGCAACAATGTGCAATTCACCGCTATTTTATTTGAGCACTAACTTGCTCTGTTTGTTTTCTTGTGATTTTGTGAGGTACATCACAAGGTGATCTTTGGTGCAAAATAGCCACTCTCAGGGTAGGTAATTTTTGTTCTTCCCTAATCATCCTCCTATTCTTGGGAAGATGAAAAGAAATAATCAATTAGGAACTACCTACCTTATTTTCTTTGTAAATCATCCTTTAAAATGGAAGTTTGCCTGATTTGTGAAAAATTTTGCATATTTGATTGAAACTTGAGGTGATTCTGTTTAGAGATACCCTACTCAAATTGCCTGTACCTATTAGGGACTAAGCTTAATTTCTAAATTACCTTAGGCTAACACACTTCTTGCTTGAAGCCCAAGGTGAACATTTTAAGATCAAATTGGACTTCAAATAGAGCCAATTAGGGTTTCAACACTAGGATTTTGAAGAGTTAGCTCATATTTGTCAGCATTAAAGAGAATAAACCCTACCACATTTATTTGCTACCCATACCACTATTTGAAAAGATCTAATAAAGAAGAACCCTAAAATTATGCTCTAATTTCACTTGAACCTTAAAAATTGTAGACTTAATAACCTGAGAGTAAATTCAGGGTGATCTTTGGGTCTTGACCTAGAGTTCATTCTCCATCTTTTGGGGTAGGTCAGGTGAAGTTGACCTACATTGTGGGCCAATCAACCACCAAATTAGGTTACAAATTAAATCAATTTCTAAATCAGGTGAAATTGAAGGCACTAATTAGGCTAAAATTGGTAGACTTATGGTCCTAAGTTCATACATTCCGGTCTACTTGGAACCGTTGTGACAAGGAAGGTCGGGTTGGGGGAACCCTGTAACCCATGGGGATGCTCCATCGTGTAGGGTTCTTTACGGGGTTCTCCCTTCTTGGCTTCCCAGGTATTTCTCGAGTGTGCAAGTTTCTGATTCAGAGGTATCATCCACCTTGAAACAACCTTAGTCATCCAAAAATCTTTGGGTTCCTTGATTGGGCAGAATAACATCTAGTCCCTCACCTTTTCTCTAGAGCACACACAAAGGAAGGTCCTTAGGTTTTTAACCTAAGAGACCTCATTAGATCTTTGAAATTTCTTTCAGATCTAATTAGTTCCAAACTAACCCTGAGTTTGATTCTACATCTTGATTCCACCACCTGATTTGAAAATGCAACCTGACAAGTTAGGAAAAGTGATTAAGAAACCTGTGTCCCAAATGACTATCAAGGATAAGATGATTGAGGCTGCCTATAGACACCATGAAGAATATTATGAAGCCTTAGATAAGGACATTCAGCATAAATTTGTAAAAACAATAAACCACATTCTGAACTGTTTCAAAATAATATGGACACAAATGAACCACGGTTCAACTTGGGATGATCTCTCAGAAAAATGCATTGAATTAATGAAATTATATAGCAACAAGTGCCTGCAATGTTGATCAAATCCTTCACTTTTGGAAAAGCACCAAGATCTCATGAAAAACAGGGAGAATTGCTGAATAAGTTATATAGCACCATTGATCAAAAATACCCATCAGAAATTAATAAGACATATTGGAGTAATTCTAGTATCAACGTAATTTCCAAAATTGCAGGTTTGATGATCAAGGTTATTGTGGACCCCCAAACCAAATGAATTCATATTCAAATTTCATAACAACTGACATACCTGATCTTGATGAGGGTTGGGAGGATCCAAATGTAGGTGTTCTTGATTCTAAACTGGCCCTAAGAAACCTGGAAGCTGGTCCATCGAGTTTAAAATTCCTTGACACCTATAAAGATGAGCTTTAAACAGAACCTCTCAAGAGTGAATCCCGAGCCTTATCCTACTAAGGTGACTCTCAAGAGCAATTCTGGCATCCCAATAGAGCCCAACCAAGATTCTAGTGATCTAATCCTTACCCTTAACCTAGAATTTGGATTCAAGCCTGTTTAGGATAATCATAAGGCCCAAAATGATGAGAGCCAAATTTTTAATTTGAATTACGATTTTGGGCCCATATTTGATGAATACACCTCTCCAACCTCCTCAAAGACACAAATTGATTTCTCGGAAGTCACGCCAATCTATGATATAGAAATCGAGGGTTTGGAAGAGCTGGGACTCAACTAGGTCTACCCTAGGAGCCAAGAACTTGAGCCTATGCCTAAAGGAAACACCCTAGGAGCCAAGAACCTGAGCCTATGCCTAAAGCAAACACCTCCTTGAGCTCAGAAAATGAAAATAGGTTAGATCTAAGTTAGGTTGCTACTTCTACACTTCTTGATTCATTCTGTGGTGGAACCTCTAATCTGGAATCAAGTTCAGAACACGATCTTCGCAAGTTCTCCTACAATTTTGAATCTTACTCTAATTCGAAGAAGTATTATTTCCTAATGACTCCAAATCTATTTACGACCTCAGCGACCATGACTCGCCATTTGGTTCTGACACTGAGGTTAATGATTTGAATCTCCATGATGCCACCGCTTCTACAGAACCCATAAATCTGATCACAGCCCTGACCTGCCACCAGAATCAATTTCTACTCTAATTCTCTTCTCGATGATCTGGTCGCACATGATTCATCTGCATCTTTTGATTGGGATTTCGACATTGATCAGAATGCAAATCATATCTGACCCTTCTTTGATCACTCTTGTAGGGATCTCACATCCTCCACAAATCCATTTGCATTCGAGGATCCCTACTCTGACTAGGCTAATTTGACTCAGCCAAACCTACGATTCACCCACCACATCCTTCAGAGTCATAGAATATCTGGTGGGCAACGCATCTATTGATTCATATCTATCAACCCACTAGACTGATTGGGTTTGGACTTCATCATCATCCTGTTGATTTGAACAAGCACCTGGTTGGACCAACCAAGCTATTGAGCAAGGTGCTTGTTCTACAAAACTCTTCTAATTTAACCACTCCTCCATGACCACCGTTTGCTCGACTGAAGGCATTGAATTTAATGCTCAATGGGAGGCAACCTATCATTCCAAAAACCCGAGACCCTTCTGATCATCATTTTGAACTTCACATCTATTGCACTCCTGAGTTCAGCCGACTTCACCTCTAGTACACGTACCAGAGATTGAAATCGTCCGCAACAGTCATCCCACCCCATTCACCCACCCTTTGATCCTATTTTAACCCATGAACTAAGCTGATTCCATACCCTCAAGTTTACAATGACATTGCACAACTTAGGCATATGGGGCGTTAAAGTGCAAACACATAAAAAAATTCAAGTTTCTGAGAGGTCCTCACAAAAATATATATACATATTCAAAAAACCAAAAAAATTGAAAAAAAAATAGGAAAGGGGAGGAAATTCTGAGAGAATAATTGCATATCATTCTTCAGGAGGACAAGAGGAGGTGATTTAAATGTCAAAAAGGAGCCACAATTTGAACAAAAAGTGTTAGTCTTAGTAAATGATTATGAAATCTACTTAAGTTCGAGACCAAATCAAAAGAAAAGAAAATTATTATGTCTTGAAATAATAGTGAGACATGGAGATTTGTATGAGTGCCAATCTTAGGCCTCTTGGGCTTGTTTTAGGGCTTAAAAATTCACGTATTGGTGTGAAAAATCGCATGATTTGTAATTAGGGTTTTTAAAGTCACTGTAACACACGAATTCGCATACGGTTTTAAATTTATATTCCTAGATAAGGGAGTATCTAGGGTCGTCCAAGGAGGCAAGTTTGCAATTCAAATCTCTTACTTTAAAGCGAAATTCAATCTTTCTTTTTGGTATTTTAAATATATAAATTTTTTAGTTTTGAAATAATGAGGGAAAAATGCAAATTGTGACGAAAAAGTAATTAACACCTCTGATTACTAAGACAAAACTTAAGAGATAAATATGACCCCTCCCTAAACTCACTCTAGGCAAGTGAAGGCCTAGAGTAATTAGGAAGTGGAAGTGAAATAAGTGCTAAAATAAAGACAAGCAATTGACATAAGAAATTAAAAATAAGGCAAATTAATTTAGCAGAATTTGTGTTCTTTTACAAAGACATGTAGAGGAATGCTTCTACTAGAAATGGAGAATATAAAAGCAATAAAAGAAACACAAATTATCTTGCAGAATCTGGTGAAGAAGGGAGTCCTCTTGCTCCAAGCCTAGCTACTCCTTGGCTTGAAAAGAGGGTCTCCTTCTCCTTCCTTGAAAGCTCCTCCAAGGTGGATGCTCTCCACCTCAATTCTTTCCTCCAAGGGTGGGTTCCTCCAAGGTGGCATGGACCACCTTCAAGACCTCCTCTAAAGGTCTTCCTTGCCTTGCTCCTCCTTTGGTTGGCGTGGGCACAACAGAGAAGGGAAGAGGGGAAGGCACCAAGGGGACAGAATATCCCCTTAATCTTCTTCTTCTACTACTCTCTTGAGTGTGGGCTTTAGGTAGAGCATGAGAGGAATTTTGCTAGCCATGGATCGGTTGTAAGGTGGTGGGTGTTTGTCATTTTATAGGGTAGGATGAAAGGGTTAAGGTGACTCTTGAGATGGATGGCTAAGATGGGAGAATGGAGGTGGTTAGGTGATCATAGGGCTAAGGAAATTTGGCGCCAAGTAGGGTGGTGTGAAGGTGGTGGTTGTGGTGGTGAAAGGCCACTTAAAGGTGGTGCCAACCATGGAGAGATGCCTTGGTTTTGATGCCACCAAGAAGGCTTTTAGAAGGGGGATTAGGTGGATGGTGGAGATGGGTTTAAGGGAAGATATGTGGTGGAGATGAAGGGGGTTTTGGAGGGAAAAAGTGGAGTCAATAAGGAAGGTAGTTGGGGCGGTTTTGGTGCCACTTTGTAGTGTCTTTTGGAGGTAGTGGGTAGGCTAGGTTGGCGACAAGGTGAGGTGGAAGTAGGACTAGCTTATGTGGAGCTTAGGTGGAGCTAGTTGGTGGAATTGTTAGGTAGGGTTTTTATGTTGTAAAAGCCAAGGGAGCTGGAGCATAGTTAAGCTAAGCTAAGCTAAGACAGCTTAGCTAATAGTGGAGTAGAGGAGGAGGTGCTGGAGCTAGGGTTTGAAGGGAGGAGCTGGATCTGAAGAATCTGGAGTAGAATTGGAGCTGGCAGCTATTGAAGAGGTCAACATGGGGCTACTCTAGCTGGCTTAGCTTGCTAGTTCTTTGCTAGCTACTAAGCCAAGCTAAAGTGAGCTGGCTTCTATTGAATGGAGCTGAGGTGAGCTGGGTCTGGTGCTCCTGGGCTGGATTGAGCTAGTTGAGACCGTTAAGGTAACTTAACTCAACTAAGTTGAGCTAAGTTGAGTCCCCAGGAGCTGGACTTGAGCTTCCTGAGCTGGGATGAATTCATCTTCAGCTGGCTGGAGTTGAGTGGAGTTGGATGTAGCAGGACCTGAGCTGGGGTGAACTCCAGGCAACTTAGCTGAGCTAGCTAGGGCTCCCTGTGGACTAGTGGGAGCTGAGATGAGCTACACTCAACTAGGTTGAGCTGGATCTGAGCTGACCTTAGATAGGGTGAGCTAAGATGAGCTCTCTTGAGCTGCCATTCAGCTGAAATGAGCTGAATGGAGTTTGGATGAGCTAACCCTAGTCCAAGTGAGCTGGATTCCAACTGTGGTAAGCTGGAACAAGCTGAGTTTCAGCTAGTCTGAGCTTCTTCCTCACCAGTTGCCTTCTTGTGTGCTAGGGTTTTAGGGATATGTATATCTGTTCATCGCTAACACTCACAAAAACACATTAAAAAGATAATAAAAAATACAATGCATGCCTAACATAGTTAATGCCTAAATGCAGCCCAAAAACCCATTTGCGGAGCAAAACCCTAAGATCTAGGTTTGTTTCAATGCCTAAGAATTATGATAAACTGGCATTTAACACGTATCCGTTAAGATCTTGATAGTCCTCAAGAGGTTGAGGAAAATGCGAAGCTTTTGTATTAGGTATAAGCCTCATTAATTAACCTCTGGTTTGCAAGACTCGATAACCTAAGCACCTTAATCCACACACAAGTATGGTTCAGTGCTCTTAATCAATCAAAATCATGCAAAAGCATTTATTTTGTTATGAAAAACTTACTTAGATTATGAGCAGCTTATAAACACAAGTTTATTTGGACGAGTTCCCGGCATAGAGAGGTGGGAAATTCCCCTCGAGGATATGTAATAACATATCATCTCCTCGGTGATTGTCTCCTAGGATATCTAAATACCCTACCAGGGGCACGTAAGCACCTTGTGCTGATTCAGGTGCCATGGGCGAGATTATCCCAAAATGGTGATTGCCAGGGTCTGAATTTAGCTACAGAATGCCACGGGTGGCACTATCTCAAAGTGTCGATTGCCAAGGTTCTGGGCGTTGCTATGGGCGGTGCTATCCCGAAGCATCGATTGCTAGGGATCCTACGATGATTGCTGGTGGGAACTAGGAATCCGATACAAATCCTATTTTTAAGCGAATCTGAAGCTAGAAATAAAGAAAAGAGAAAGAGAGAGAAAACTCTCCAAAAATATAAGAAATTCTTCTATTCCTCTCTCTTACAAAAATGTACTGCAAACTAAGCCTGGACTAAACATGTTACAAGCACTGGTGCTTTAACCGTTGGGTTCAACAAACCTTTGGATAGTTTCTGTGAGCCTTAGAAACCTTCACAGCAGACTGAGGCTAAAACTTGTTAGGTCTAGATCTTGATTGGTACTTGAGTACATCTAGGCCTACTATTAGCATTCTGACCTAATTTCTAAAAAGAAGAATAAATCAGGACTCTGAACATCGAATCATGGTCTAGAACTCTAGTTCTTTTTAAAAGATTTTGCTAAGGAAGTGTCAAAAGTTAGGTAAGGGGGTATGATGATAGCATCATCACCATCCATATCTAGCTTTAATTAGTCATAATCCATTGATAAATGCTCCTACATAACTGCCAAAGAGCCATAATTCACTGCACATTCATTCTAAGAGAAATGCATTAAAATAAGATTAAATCTGCTATTTTAACAATATAACCAAAATGTAGAACAGTAACGGGGTTTCCCAGGGTTTTATTAAAGGTAAAATGGTCATTAATGTCTAATAAGATGGTTCATGGAGAAAGAAACGGGTTTTCTCCCATTTTAAGAATTAATGGACATCAGAAACCCTAAAAAACATACCTGCTCAATTAACTGAGGTTTTGGTTAGGATAAAATTCATTTAAACCTTCTAAAAATCATAGAAAAATATTTTATAAGGTTTGGTACCTTTGATTTGACCATTGGAATCCATTTTGACCAAAAATAGAGTCTTAGATAGGTAGTTGCCCTAATTTGGGTTTCTATGCAAATTCCTAGTCAAACTTGGTCAAAACAAAAATTCAACTTCACCATCAGATTTCTTGTGTCCAAATTAAGTTTATACCAAAATTTGGGCGCAATCAGAGATAATCTTGACCTAGTTTGCATTTTGGTCCAGTCTGATTCTTCGTCTCATTTAAACCCCTAGCTTTAAAAAAATATTGCAAATACCACTGTAACTTCATCATCTTATTCACCAAATGGTCCCCACTGCCTCCATACTTGCAGAACTCCTAAACCCATCACTGGTGAGCCTTCAATCATGGATTACTCCATGATTTCATAGCCAAACCCTTCCAAATTTGAAAGGAAGATTCGTGAAGAGTTGCTCTTTAATCTAAGACCGACCTTGCCTTCCAATTCTCGTCCAAGAGTTCACGCAAACTCTTGGAAATCCTAACCCTACTCCATGATTTCCAAGCTTTCAAGCTTGGTTTCTAAGCTTGAAGCTCGACTGTAAGCCCTATTAAAGGACCCACAATGCAAGGCCGTGCTCTTTAGCTCATTTTAGCTTGTTTCTCCACCTTCTTCTCTCCTCTACAGTCGAAAACTCTATGATTTCTGATGAGCTCCTTGTCGTACCCTCTTCACCAGCTGACATAGGCCATAGTTGGCCAGATCTTCCTCCCTACATTCCTCCACTGCCCGCAATACCAACAAGGGTTGTCTTCCCCCCTCTTCCTTACTGTTCTCCCTCATTTGAGGTATTCCCTTCTTCGGCACCAGCCATACCATAACTGATGCCATCCTACCCTTTTCAACCAATTAGATTTGGTAGATAGGTTTCTTTCTCCCTCTCTTATCATTCCCTTTATTTAGAACCCAAAAACAGCCCCCCGACGTCGCCAATCACCATCACCATCCTCCACTCCGGCCGCACCTCCAGCGAGGTCCTCCGCATGCTACACACCTCCAAACACCTCACCAATGCTTCCTACACCTTTGCCACACCACCACAAATAAAAGCCCTAACCTATTCCACCATATTGCCCATCCAAGCATGCCAAAGACCAAACCAACCTTTCTATGGTATCCTCATCTTTGTTCGGCCACCATACGACCTCTTACGGCATGCCACCACACATTCACTATGGCCCAACAAAGGTCCTGAGCTAGTTTAACATGGCCGCAAGATCGTATTCATGCTTTTTAGGTTACTCGCCATTGCTCTACTACTGTGTCGTTTCTCTGGCTTCATGCACGGTGTTCTTACCATAGCAGGCCTCGGTGCAACCTCCAAGTGAAGCAGGTGCACCCCAGGAAGACTGCCAAGTCCTCAATTGAGGACCCCAGCAGCAGTAGCATCCTAATCTGACGTAGCTTTATCTCTGCTGTAGGTTCAAAAGGAGGACTGATTAGTCCCACATTGTTTGTGCAAGAGAGACCATGCATGCATAAATTGAATTTATATTTAGGCCTTAACGCCTCAAGACACATGGGGTGAGGTCCCTTACCCACACACCTGACCACCTAAAACTATCACTCCTTGGCTATGACACCACACCTGCAGCCCTAGACCCGGTTACTATGCATACCCATATACTAGATTAGCCTGGGTTTGAGAAAGGAGGAAGGAAATAGAATGAGAGCGGGGTAGGGAAGGTTTTTGCTCCTCTGTTCATTGTGCGACACTGAAGGAGAATGTTTCAGAAAGAGAAAAGATGAAAAGGAAAGGAAGAAGGCACTGGTTGCGAAAGAAGAAGGAGAAGACCTGAAGAAGAGAGAAAGAAGAGGAGCTGAAGAAGAAAGTGATGGGAACACCATCATGAGCCATAACTAGCTCAATTTGATATGATTAAGTCATTAAATGCTCCTACATAACTGCCAGAGGACTGTAATTCATTTCATAATCATTCTGAGAGAAGGATAAGAAAATAGGGTTAAAATTTCAAATCTACCATCATATCTTGAATGCAGAATAACCTCAGGCTTTCTCAAGAGTTAATTAAGGGTCAAATGGTCCTAAAAGGCTAAAAAGTGGGCTAGAATAAACAGAAAAGGATTTTCGAGTGGTTTGAGAATTAAATAACTTTTGAAACCCTAAAAATAGACCTGCCTAAATAAATAAGGTTTTGGTCAGGATAAAATTCACCTAAACCCTCTAAAAGTCATAGAAAAATATTCTCTAGGGCTTGGTACCTTCAATTTGATCATCAGAACTCGTCTTGACCTAAAATAGAGTCTCAGACTGACATTTGCCCTAATTTGGGTTGTTGCATAAATTACCCAGTCATATGAGGTCAAAACCTAAATCTAACTTCACCATTGTATTCCTTGGGTCTAAATTAGGTTTTTACCAAAATTTAGGCCCATTCTGAGATCAGCTTGACCAAGTTTGCATTTTTGTCTAACCAGACTCTTTCTATCTCATTCAAACCCTTACTTTTGAATTCTCTTACAAATAGCCCCCCAACTTGTTTGTCTTCTTCACAAGCAGGTCCCTGTGCCATTTCTGGAAGGTTAATCCTTCACCGTCAAGTTTCGAGGGAGGATTTCTCACCCGATTCTCAATCAATCTCTCCCAAAATTGATTCGGGGATTCATTGGGAAGCTACCTTCCATTTGAGCCATTCCTTAGGCTCTACGTCTTTCCCAAAAGGCCATGCGAACCTTTCAAAGGTTTGGGTACCCTATTTCGCAAATATGTTGTGATCTTGGAAGCTTCTTTCCAAGCTTGGAAGGGCTGCCTATGGCCTATAAAAGATCCCTTGATTTACAACCAAGATCTTCATCAAGTTTTGGCATGACAAATCACCCTAATCCCCCTCCTCTGGCCACCAAACAACTTTGCTCTGGTGACCACCCTGGATCCCCCTCCTTCGGTAGTCCAACGATCAAATTGGATGGCTTAGGGTCTTCCTCTCTTCCTCGCAACCCTCCGCAGCCAAAGGGAGGGCATTCCTCCGTCTGAGTAATCCTTGCCGCCTCGCTGCTTCTTCCTCCTTCTCTTGCTCCAGTCGACCAACACCGATGCCCTCTACCTCTCAATCGCATCCTTAAGTCCCTCTACCTCTCCCTCACCCTCTCTATACTATTTTTCCACCCTTACAACACACGCACAATCACCAACCGCTGCCCCCCGAACTTCATCTTCTCCGCCTCCGGCGAAGCTCCGACGACGCCTACACACCGCCACACTGCTCAAAACCTACCACTTCCATTTCCATTAGCATCGCCATGACTCATCCTCTGAAAACCCTAAAGAAACTTAGGGATTAACACCGTCCACCTTCTCGCCAAACACATCCATTATCTGCCCTCACACAGCTTATCGTCAGCCCTCCACACATGTCTCACGCCCTCGGACCACCACCATCGCATTAGCCTCATCAAGGCAAAGCTCTTGAATGTACTGACTGGGGTAATTAGCCCGTATTCCTCTCTTTCAGGTATCACGTCGCCTCCTCCATTGGTGGAGCTTCTTCAAGGAGCTCCAGGTGGTGTTCTTGCTCCAAACGACCAGTAATCACCTCCAGGTGGTGTCGATTTATGTGCTCCAAGTTCCCAAGGCACCAATTGGAGGCTTCATCCTCCACAGTTGCGCCAGTTTGAGCCTTCTTCACTGCAGCTGTGGTTGCGCAAAGAAGGGTGAGACTTTAGTCCCACCTCGGTAGCTGACGAACTGCCGCATGGAGATAAATTGATTTTTTGCAATAGGTTGTTTGCCACAGTAGCACGTGGTGAGGTTCCCTTGCACGTGCCCATGCATGGCCTCACCCGCGCTTACACCTCGCAGGTTTAGGCTTGGTCCGATTACCTAGATACCTGGGTCTGGTTTCGTTTGGTTGGTCTGAAAGAGGAAGAAGAGAAAAAGAGAGAGAGGGGGGGTTTGCTCTGTCGCCCTCCTCTTGACTCTTGTGAGATTTGAGAGAGGCCTTTGCCTCTGCTGGTGTACTAAGTCCTATGGTACTCCTTCTCTGAAGCTAAAGGAAGAAGAAGAAGAGAAGGAAGAGAAGGGAGAAGCCTCTCTCTAAGGCTTGAAGAAGAAAGAGAAAAAGGCCTTTGCCACTATTAATGCGTCTGAGCCTAAATCTGTCGTCTAATATCTAATACCTTAGTTCAGTTGGTTAAATTGTGTTGTGCTTGGCTTATTAGATTTGTTACTTTGAGTAGCTTGCTTATCATTGTAGGGTAATTTGGTGATTCAAATCACCATTTTACCCTATCTTCTATTTGCATTATTGACATTGGATCTCATTTATATATCTTTATTGATTGCAAATTCTTACATCTTTAATTATGATCTTGAGTTTCAAATTGCCATATTGCTCGTTGTGTTCTACCTCGGACTTAAAACTTGAGCAATAAATTATGCTTGTTTTTCATGCTGATTTGACTTATGCTGCAATGCGATGATTTTAAAACTCATTTCAGAGTGACTAATAGAAAGCTCTTTACATAGCACTATAGCAATGACATTTAAGTCATCTGATTACCAAAGTCTACATCTGATAAACCTCTAAGCAGCACTGTGAATCTATTTGACTTCATGGAATTAAAAGCATAAGTGGTTCAGGCCACTGTTCATTTATTTAATATTATTAGGTAATTGATATATGAGCTTAGACTAATAATTGGTAATCTAAATCACCATTATTTTATCTTAGATATCCTTTTGGTCTTTTAAACTCTTGAAATACTCAAGTTATACATTGAATAGTAATTTTGTGTAGAGATTAGTCATTGAATATCATTATTCTTGGCTTATTTATTGTGCTCATTTATATATCTTACTTAAGATTACCACGTGAATTACAACACTTGCTCCTAGTGTTTGACCTCGGATACTGTTTTGAATTCGAGTAATAAATTTATTTGTTTTAGTGCATTTGTCCTATACCATGATGCATTTCTTAAATAACGACAAATTCGCTAGAACAAGGTGGAACTCCTTGACAAGAAATTAAATGAACACATTCTCTCATCCAAAAACTTCTACTACTGCTCCTTCTTCCTCATCTCGAGCACCTCCTATTCGTGCCTTTATGCTCACTCGGGATGCATCTATTCCTCCTTCCCCTTCTCTTTCTCCACGACACCCTATTCTCCAAGAACTTGTGAAAAACTTGGAACTAGTTCCTATGAACTAGGGTTACACACAGTCTGATGATCTCATCACATGTTCTTTCCATGACTCCACGTCTCTAGTATCTTCATCCTACGAAGATGTAAATGCTATTAAATGTTATGGGCATAAAAACCCTTATTTTGAGACATACCTCTCTTAGGCTGAGAACACACAAGGGTCGTAACCTATTCCACAGTTCCAACCAAAAACTTATGAGAATGTGGCACGTACTTATCAGAGGCAGAAACCATTCCCTCAGCAAAAGCCAACTCAATTGACTTACAACCAACCAACTCATGACATTGTGTCTGACCATTGATCGCAGGCTGACATAGTGGAGAAGTTTGAAAAATCCATGCTATAAATGGATAAAAGGTATCAAGCCATCTTGGAGGCCTTAACATTAGAAAACTAGAACATGCAAAACCTATTGAACCAATTGTGTCAAGAGTCCAGGCCACAAGGAGCCTTGCCCTCCTAACTTGTTCCAAACCCTTGCAATGTGCAGAACCTGGGTCCTCAACCTTGGTTTACTGCACCACAAGGACAAGTACATGCAGTACTTCCAGCACCTCCTGTATGACTCGACAAAAATTGATAATGATAAAAGTGTTCACTGTAACATGATTTTACAAGACAAAAATAATAACCAGAGCTCTAGTGAGTGCCAAGTTGAACACAGGGAGGGGTGGGATCAAATCAAACCTAGATGTGAAAGCATGAAATAAAATATGAACTAACTAATTCTTTTGTATTTTTGAATAAAGAGAAGGTGATGAGAAGAAGGAAATCAATAGCAAGGCAAATATAGAAGGGGGTTAAGAAAGCGAGAACTTGCAAATAATATAATGGGAGTAGAACTTTTATTGGTACTAGAAAAAGAGTCACTATTACTGCTAGAACTAGAAAACTAACTAGAACAACTAGAACTATAACTAGAAAAATAGCAAAAAAAAGAGATGTTGTAGAAAATAAAAGTTAGAGCATAGTCCATAGTCACAGCCACCTTGAAGTAGAGATTGAGTTGAGTAAGAAGCATCAGAGCATGTAAGGACGACAGCCACAAGTAGAGGGTGAGGTAGAAGGTGGTGTGGAGAAGGTGGTGTTATATTCTAATGGAAGTTGGTGAGAAGATCTAAATAGCAAGGTTATGTAGAAGGTGGTGAGATGTAGGAACTCTAGATTAGAGTAAGGAAGATTATCATGGACGGGAGGCGTGGAATGTCTTTGTATAGACTTTCCTAAATCTAAGTGGTGGGCTAGGCTTTATTTGGCTTAGGATCAAGGGTTAGGACTGAATCAAGGGAAGATGTAGGGCTTGGATTTCTACACTAAGTGGTTGGTCCTAAGGGTTTTCTTAGGGTTATATGGCTAGCCACCTTGCAGATAGTTGAAGTCATGGGTTTAGGTTTCGGTAGGATTTTGATTTAAGTAGTTAGGATCCTATGATCTAGGTTTAATGGTCGATAATAAGGTTAGGTCTTGGATGTCCAAGAGGGTCTTAGATAGGGCCTAAGTGGTAGCTAAGGGATAGTTCAAAAGGTGCTAGGCGATGGCTAAACTAGGATAGAGTCTAGGGTTTGTATTAGGGTTTAGGTTAAGGGATTTAAGAGTTGGTGTTTTAAGGAGATAATGTGGGATTTGGGAAATGTGTTGACTATATATTTAAGGTCTCTAAATTGGTTGTTCATTTAAGGTCTCTAAATAGTCTCATGGACAACCATTATAGGTTGGGAAATAGGTTAGGTTTTTAGGTCTAGGATTAGGAAAAATTGGGCTCCTAATTAGGCTAGTCCTAAGGTTAATTGGGCTAAGGTTCAAATGTGTAATTGGCTCAACCTCTTAACATAAATGAGCTCAACTTCAATTCCCAAATTTACAAGGCTCCAAATTGCTCCAAACTTCGTGACTGCTCATATCCAAACAAGTACATCAAGGTACCAGATAAATAAGGGAAAACTTGTATAAAAGCACAAAAATTGAATATTTACAAAATTCATCTAAATGACTAATATAACCTAACTAAATTCTCTCTAACCTAATTCACCCTCATACTAGCAATAGTTTGGCATAATTAATGTTAATAAATATAGAAATATCACTAGACTACCTGATGTCAATGTTCCTTCACATTCTGGCCCTGTTCTTCCCACTCTAATTTCCTCTACTCCACCACATTAGGGATAGCATTCTAATGCCAGTTCTATGACTATGACAAGTGGAACATCTACTAAGGATCCCCCACATAAATAGGCAGATCTTAGCACATCTCATGCCCCACCTTACGTTGACTCCTTGACATGCTCAAATTGCTATAGCTTAAATTGCATCATTGTAGAGTGATTAAAGAGTCAGGTTTAAAAATTTATATCAAACTATGAGTAGGTCGAAGAGTCTGAGCCATTTAGAAAGGAGGTCCTAAAATACTTCCTAATTAGGTTGATTAAGAAAATTCATGTAATTTGATACAGAAATAAAAATAACTTAACTTAAATATATTTAAAACCTACTATTGTACTAACTAATTCTCTTAATTAGTCAACAAGCACAAAATAAGAAGTACAAAAAATTGCAAACTAACTTAACATCTATTTAAAGAGGATTAATAAACTAAAAATAAGCAAACAGGAACTTATTATTTTTTTCTTTTGAAACACAATCTTGAACTATTAACTAAAATGCATAATTATAAAGAACTTAAACTTCAAATTTTTATAAGACAAAATTACTATTAAATATACAAGTGTAGAAAACGTTCATGCAAGACTTTGGACATAAAAGTTTAACACATAATTTACTTGTAGATGAAAAACATAGCATTTGCAATTGAAAGATTAAGAAACTTTTGAATAAAATCTTACAAAATTAGTCTAAGGAAATACAAAATGGCAACTTAAAACTTGACATTCATGTGATTAATGGATGGGATACAACTTGAACTACAATCCAACACCAAATAAAAAAAGTGAGAAGAAGGAAGCTCTTATTATTTCACCATGGACGTGCACAAAGCTGAAGCTAAGAAAGTGGAAGTGGTCGGGGAAGAACAAGAGATGGTCGTCGAGGTGATGAAGGGATGGTGGTTGCAGGTGGCCGTGGGGTGGTTCCTAGTGGTTGGCGTCGATACAGAAAAGGTGTTTAGCTCGAGGTTGTGGTTGCAAAGAGAGTAGAGGAGGAAAGGTGGTGGCTACTAGTGAAGGGAGGTTGCAGTGGAAGAAGGGAGGGAAGAAGAAAGTGAGGGGGAAAGGGTGAATAGCAAAGGAGAGGTGGACAGGTTGTGGGGGGATCGACAGATGATGGTGGGCAACCAGTGATGGTGAGAGTGGTGGTTGATAGTGGCTACCTAATGAGAAAAGAAGAAAAGAAACTAAAACAGGGGAAGAATAGGGGTTGTGGAGGCTGCGAGTTAAGGTTGAAATTGGAGAAGTTCTAGAGACGATTAAACAAATTAAGTTGATGAGAAGGTAAAGGGAGAGGGGAAGGATTGTTAGGTGGTTTCAGGTGAAATGGCAATGGAGGTTACTTGTATCTGGAGCTGCAAGCAATTGTGGGTGCTGGGTTCATGGTGGAGGTGATGGTGGCGAATAAGAGGAGGAGATGGAAAGCTTCAGGGGGGAAGGCGAGTGCTTGTCGGGATCAACAAGGAAGAAGAGGAGAAGAAGGAGGGTCAGCAAATGATGGCTGTGGAAGTCGGTGGTGGTGATGGTGGCCGATTTGTGGTGGTGGTGATGGTGGAAGGTTAACACAAGGAAGGAGAAGGAGAAGGAGAAGGAGAAGAAGGAAGGTGGTGTAGTCGGTGGTGGTTCTGGTGCCTGGTGGTGTGTGTGTGGAAGGTTTGGAGGAGAAAAGAGGAAAGGGAGAAGGTGAGGGAGAGGGAGAGTGTGAGAGAGGGAAGGGAGGAGTGGTGGAGCTCTGGTGGCATGGAGCTTCATGATCACTTAGAAGAGGACAAGAAGGAGGAGAAGAGAGGTCAGGGAGGGAAGATGAGTGCTACATGCCTTCATCGGCAAGGAAGGAAATGGAAGAAAAGAAGACACAAGATTAGCCAGTTACAAGAGAGCTGGGAGAGCGGGGAGGTTATGTAGTCGTAGGAGAGTGTGTGGATTGAGTTTGTTGCGTAGTATGTGTTGAGGTTTTTTTTTAAGTGAGAGAAGAGAGATCGGCGAGGATATGAAGATAGGATGATTTTAAAAAATGGTGTGGAATATAAATGAAATTGGTTAATTAGATGAGGGATGGATTAATTAATTAGCTTAGATTGAATCTAATTGTGAAATTAGACCCAACCATCACTAATTAATTTGATGGGTGTCTGATTAGAATCATAGTCGGTGGGATCAGGGAGTTTATAAATATCACACCTCTCCTCTCCACGCGTTTATAATGATAAAAGGGCTTCACATGATATGCATTACTTACAAACATAAAATAATTATGTAATTACATGTAAATATACACAGTTTAGCATTAGTCAATGCAAGTATGCCAATTAAGTATTTGACCCTAATATCACTTAAATTACATGCCCTAAACTATAAAACTACCTTAAAAATGAATAATTATATGATATAAATGTAGTTTTATTAGACCCCACAACTTATGTTTTTCTAGTCCCTAGCAAAACCTTGGAAATGAAACAAACTAAAACAAAACAAAAATGTGAAGTTGATAATTCCACACTTAATAGTGTTAACATGTCTACTTAGAGTCCATTCCTAGGTCATTAGCACTTAAATATTGCATTTTAGCTAACTTAGGACAATGCATGTATCTTATGAAGTTTCTATATAAATATTGGTTGAAACTGACTTCTGATAGCTAGGTTGTGAAAGCACATATAATAGGTCCTTGATAATATATCAAGCCACACAAACAAAATCAAGACAAAAATCAAAGTTCAACAACTTTGAAATTGCCTCGATCAAACCTTCCCAGCTACCACAATGAGCCAAACAAGATTTGGTCAATGATCTAATGATCAACAACCTAGATTGTGCTACTTGGCATGCCAGATATGCCCCTCTATCATTGCTACTGAACTCATGCCTCCACTACCTTCTCATGGTCATACCAATTCATAGTCATCAGATCAACCATCAACGACTAAGAACCGCGTGAGCCACGCATTGTGCAACGGTCCACCATACACCTCTACAAGCAACGCATAACATTCGAGCTACGATTTACGATCAATGTATGTGAGGATGCCATGGGGGAGCAGCTATTGATCATCTGATCCATCATCAACAGCCAACAACAGATCACACCAATGCCCATCCTCGGTCACAAGCACCCAATGATGCCAGCTCAATGGTTGAGGATGTAGTGTTGCAAGTAGGTGATGCACAATCAAAACGCGATCTGCACAACACTCGTGCACACCTCATGTGTTATTTCGACTATCCAATCATTATTAAGTGTTCCACGAAGCCCCACATCTCTAATCGATCACGCAAACATGATCTCGTGTGTTCATCAATTTCGTGATCAACATCCCTCGATTGGCCACATCGCCCAAGCTTTAACTACAATGCATCCCCATGTTGTTGCCCCCTCCCCATCCTCCTCACCCTCCTCTACTACTCTACATCACTTTCCTCTGGCCCACCTACAACCTCTATCACTGCTACATCTCTGCCACCTTCGTTACTATTATGTTGTCGTTGCCTCACCACCTGATATTGCTATTTGATAATAACATCATCATGAGCCATAACTAACTTTAATTAGTCATAATCAAGTGACAAATGCTCCTACACAATCGCTTGAGTGTCATAATTCCTTACATATCCATTCTGAGAGAACATTAATCTAAGAATGTAGGTTAATTCTACAGTTTTAATAGCATATCATGAATGTAGAGTAACAACATTATTTGCCAGGGATTAATCTAAGTTCTAATGAACATTAAAGTCTAATAAGAGGGCCCACATAGAAAGAAATAGGGTTTCATGCAATTTGAGAATCTATATAGTACCAAAAATCCTAATTTCAGACCCGCTTAAATTATTGAGGTCCTGGTTAGGATAAAATTCATTTAAACCTTCTAAAATTCATATAAAAATAGTCCTTAAGGGTTGGTATCCTTGATTTGACCTTTGGACCTATTTTGACCATAAATAGAGTCACAGACAAAGTTCTAACCTAATTTGGGTTTATATGGAAATTTCCCAGTAAACCTTGGTCAAAACTCAAATCTAACTTTACCGTTAGATTCATTGGGTCCAAAATAGGTTTATATCAAAATTTGGGCCAAATCAAAGTCCATCTTGACCTAGTTTGCATTTTAATCCATTAAAACTCTATTCCTCTCAATCAAGCCCCTAACTTTCAAATTAATTGCAAGAACCCCCCAACTTTATCATCTTCTTAACCAAATGCCCCCTACCGCCTTCATCTCTATGGTTTCATAATCAACCCATTGCCACCAATAGAAATAAGGAAATAACATCATGAAATCATCACCAACTGCCTCCAATTTTGGAGGGCTTGGTGTTCAAATAATGGGAACACATTTGATCAGGTTAGGAATTCAATTTTGAAGCAAGGAAGCACCAACAAGAGCTTGATTCTTCACGTCCTAAGCTTTCCTAATCCACAAAATTTGGTCACGATTTTCCCAATTGGAGCACGGTCAGGAGCTCTATAAAAGCTCTTGGAGCTTCAAACCTTCATCATTAGCTCAGTTTTGGCCACAATTCTTCATCAACTCTCCCTCTCCGACCACCTTCACCATAGCTCTAGCAACTACTCTCTTTGGCCTCTTTGCCTGCTGCCATGTACCATAGGTAGTAGGTTCTTCTTCCTTACCTTCCTCCGCTCCTTGCCAGCCACAGCATAAGTCCCTAAACCCCTCTCATCGTCATCGCTCCACCATCGGAGGTTTCACCTTCTCCAGCACTGGCAAATCAAAGCTGGCATCATCTCTTCCCTTTCCTCCATTAGTTTAGGTCCCTAAGCTTTCTTCCACTCTCTACTTCATTTCCCTCCCTTTAGATCTTAGGTTCGACTGCCGACACACCCTCAATGCCACCGTCTTCCCCACGTTAGTCGTACCTCTGACGTGGCCATCCATGCTCCACACTGCACCAAACACCCTCGCGTCACTCCCAAAATCTCCACCACCTCACACCCACAAAAAGCCCTCAACAAATTGAGAGAATTACACCTCCAAATCACCCACCGAACACACCCTCAACCACACCTCTTCCCTGAGGTCGTCAGGCCTCCACATGCACTCCTACTCCACGTAAACACCACCAACACACTCCTCATCTCCCTGCGATACTTTTGAGCTTGTTTGATTGGGGCTATAAGCCCATATATTGATTTTCAGGTCACCACCGGAGCTTCGCCATCGCCTTTAATCTTTCGACTTTATCCATTGCATTCCGTCCAAGTCTGACCTCGCTTATACCTCCAGAAGCTGCATGGCACACCCATAAAGAGCTCCAGGATCTTAATTCAAAGAAGCGGCATCAATGATGATAACATCATCATCAGCCATATCTAGCTTTAATTAGTCATAATCAAGGACTAAATGCTCCTCCATAACTACAAAAGAGCCCTAATTCACTACAAATCCATTATGAGAGAATAACCAGAAAATAAGGGTAAAATTGTAGTCTTAACAGCATATCTCAATTGCAAAACAATCATGGGATTTCTCAGGGGTAAATTAAAGGCTAAATGGTTTGAAATGTCTAACAAGTGAATCCGTGCAGACAAAAATGGGTTTTCGTGTGTTTCAAGAATTAAATGACATCTGAAACACTAAAAACTGATCCACTTAATTCACAAAGGTTTTGGTCAAAATAAAATTCACCTAAACTCTCTAAAATTCATACAAAAATATTCTCTAGGGTTTGGTACCAGCAATTTGACCATCAGAACCCATTTTGACCTAAAATTGAGTCTCAAATGGAAAGTTACCCTAATTTCGGCAACTATGCAATTTACCCAATGAAACTTGGTCAAAGCCTGAATCCAACTTCACCATTTCATTCCATAGGTCCAAATTGGATTTGTATCAAAATTTGGACCCAATCGAAGATCATTTCGACCTAGTTTTTCATTTTAGTCCAAGTCTGACTCTTAATCTCCCAAATAAACCCTCAACTTTTGAATTCGTCACAAAAAGCCCCTATCTTTGTCATCTTCTTCTTCAAACAAGTCCCTTCTAACCTATAATCCTAATCCTACAACTTCGACAAGCTTCATTTGGCAAGATCTCTTTGATTTCATGACTAATCCTTCTCAGATTTGAAAAGGGAATTCCTTAAAAAATTAGCTTCCTTTTTAGCCAGATCCGAAGTCCCAAAAATTGTCCAAATCCTCATGCGAATCCTTCAAAGAGTTGGGTTTCCAGCTCCTGCAAGCCTTCCAAGCTTGGAAGCTTGCTTTCAAGGCTCCAATCAACCTCTACTACTTATATAAAGATCCCCATGGTCTTCCCGTCCTCTCCACACTCAATTCCGACCGTGAAACCCCCCTTCCTCTCTCCGCTCTGGTCGAGAAACTCCACAAGCTCCAATGACTCCTCCTAATCTCTTTCGTCATCCATCCGCAAAGAGTTGGGCTGATTCCTTCCACTCAACTTCATCTACTCTTGGCCGTACCAACAGGAGCTTCCCAATCTCCATCGTCATCGCCGTCCAACCACCACCAGAGTACTTTCTTCCCCGACACTAGTTGATCAAAGCCAATGGCGCTCTCCCCCTTTCTCCTATTAGATTAGGGTTAGTTTAGTTAGTTTAGCATCTTAGATTAGTTTTACACCCCCAAAACCCAAAAACAAACACTCGACACCATCGTTCACCATCATCTTCTCAGTCTTCGACCACTCCTCCAGTGAGGTGCCTCCATCACTATACCCATCCACATGCCTTGCCACAACTCCACCAATTAAACCCCTCTCCTATTTCACTCCACCACTCACCCAAACATGCTCCCAAACAAACCCACATCCTCCAGCCATCTCCGCCTTCGCCAGGCCTCCACATGCCTTGACTCACCACGAAATAGCCTCCACCACCTTTGCCATCATCTAGCGAAGCCTCTGAGTCCATTTACCATGGTCGAAAGGCTGTTTTGTGGATTTCAGGTAGCAGGGCATCCACACCATTGACATCGAAGCTTCACGCTTTCTTGGAGCTTGCTCCAGGTCTCATTAAGCCCAGGAGATGCCCCCAAGTTGAGCAGAAGGTACCTAGGCATCCACCCAGGTGTTCACTTAGGAACGTCGAGCATTTCGTCAGCATTAATTGGAAACCATTCCATCTGCTGCTGCGTAGATGAGGAGAGGGATGCATTTAGTCCCACATCGGAAGTGGCAACAGCAACGGCAGCGCATAAAAGGAAAAAGTGTTGAGGGCTATTTGCCTCAACACTTGGGGGGTCAGGTCCCCCGCTCCCCTCACATGCCTCGCCCGTGACACTGTGCACGTGGGCTTAGTCCAACCAGTTTACCCGCCTATGCCCGTGCACATCTCAGCTGTGACCATGCCTACAGCCCTAGTCCCTGGTGCACTTTTATCTGAAACCCGACTACTCGATACTCTGCATGGCCTTGGGAGGGCGTGAAAGAGGAGAAACCAAAGAGAAGGAAAGAGAGAGAGCGTGTGGGGTTAAGGGGGGTTTTGCTTTGTTGTGTATTGGCTAACACTTAACCAAAAGTCGAAGGTGCCCCCTATGCATAAGAGATAGAGCCAAGGAAAGAAGGAAAGAAAAGGCAAGGTAGGGAAGCTAAAGAAGAACGAAAGGAGAAGGAAGAGGGCCTGTGCACGCAAAGAAAGAAGAAGAAAGAAGACGATAGTAGAAATAGAAAAAGAAGCAGAAGAGAAAGAGAAGGCAAGAAGCGGGCAGAAGAAAATCAAAGAGGAGTATTGTAGCAATGCCTTTTAAGACGTCTGATTTCTTATTATCTTCTGCCTCAATTGATTATATTTGAGTAATTGCTATATGTGTTGGACTAATCATTATTTTGTCTAGATTTCTTTTGACTCTTCATATACTCATGCTGTACATTGCTTATTAGTTTTTGAGTAATTAATTGTGCTCATTTATATTATTTGTTGAGATTAGCAATTGAATTTCATATTTGCTCCCAGCGAATGACCTCAGACTTCATTTCTGACATTCGAGTAGTAAATTTTATCTGTTGTTCGGGCTATTTTTGAGGAATTATTACTACAATGAATGCATCTTTCAAAACCCTCGAATCCAGCTGTACAACATTTTGGCACCATTGCTGGGGAGTAACATGCAATTCATTGCTATTCTCTTGCTATATTTTTATATTTGAGTACTAACTTGCCCTTTTTGCTTTATTGTGATTTTGCAAGGTACTTCACGAGGAGATCTTCTGCGCAAATCAACCACTCTAGGGTAGGTAACTTCTCTATTCTTCCCTAATCAACCTCCTCATCTTAGGAAGACAAAAAAGAAACAATCAATTAGGAATCACCTGCCTTATTTTTCATAGTAACTATCATTTAAAAGGCAAGTTTCCTGATTTACGAAATTTTTTTTTCAAATCTGATTGAATATTGAGATGATGTTTAGAATTTCCCACCCCAAATTTCCTGTGCCTATTACGGATCATGCTTACTTTCTAATCGTCTTGGACTACTCACCTTCTTGTTTGAGTCTAAGGTGTACATGTTGAGATGAAATTGGATGCAGAATAGAGCCAATTAGGGTTTCAGTTCTAGGGTTTTAGAGTGCTAGTTCACATAAAAGGAAACAAACCCACCCACATTTGTGTGCGACCCAAGCCCTTGGTTGAAAAGATCTAATCAACAAAAACCCTAAAATCAAGCTCTAAATCCACTTGAACCCTAAAGCACTTGGTCGTAATAACTTGAGAGTCAATTCAGGGTGATTTCTAGGTCTTGATGTAGATTTCATTCTACCATCTTTAGGGCAAGTCAGGTGAAGTTTGTCAACATTGTAGGCCAACCAAACTCCAAATTAGGTCACAATTTAATTAACTTCTAATCAAGTGAAATCAAAGGCACAAACAACGACATAAAACTAGTAGACTTAAGGTCTTAAGTTCGTACATTCCGGTCTACCTAGACCCTCAGTGACAAGGAAGGTCGGGTGGGGGAAACCCTATAACCTACGAGGACGCTCTACCGTGTAGGGGTCTTTACAGGACTCTCCCTTCCTGGCTGCCTAGGTAATTCTCAAGTGTGCGAATTTCTAATTCAGAGGTATCATCTACCTCGAAATTGCCTTAGTCATCTAAAAATCCTTGGGTGCCTTGATTAGGTCAAAAATTCACATCCAGTCCCTCATCCCTTCTATTTAGAACACATACATAGGAAGGCCATTAGGTTTTTGACCTAAGAGCACTCATTTGCTCTTCTTGGGGATTTCTAAGTCTAATCTAATCATCTTCAAATCTAATCTTGAGTTCTGATTCTACATCTTGATTCTACCATTTGATTCAAAAAAATGCAGCCTGGCAATATAGGAAGACTATTCAGAAAATCGAAGTCCCAAATGAGCATGAAAGAAAAGATAATCAAGAATGCCTGTTGATGTAGACACAATTATTGAGGGTAAAATGCCTACTCATGCATGTTCCTAGGCTTAGATTTGCATTTCATATTATAAATATTTCATAGCATGCATCATTCTGCATTTAGTGTAGTTGTAAATAATTTAGGTTAATTGCATTCTTTTTATGGTAAGGAGAGAAGGATATTTATTTTGGAGCCTCGGATAGACGATCCAACCATACAAATTTGATCAAGATGACAATTGGAGTCCAACGCCTCCGAAATCACCTCGATCGAAGTCCCGTAGCCCCATATGCAGTCTGAGGAAAATCAACAGCCAAGGGACTAGGTGACATAATTCAGAGCTCAAATGACAAATCCGACCGTGAAGATGGATTCGGGTCGACGATCGCAACCCAACGGCACGAAAATCGACTGAATCCGACCTCTGTAGCAGCCCCTACAATGAAAAGAAGATGGATGACCCAGATCGTGCCACGTGGAGCAACCCAGGCCTTCCATGCGCGCGCACGTGCCACCGCGCGCTCAGCGGCAGCACACATAGCCACGTAGTGTGCAGAGGCGCAGGACACGGTTGTGCAGAGTGCATGCCAGTGCAGCAGCAGTGTGAGAACGTGGGCTGTCTTCAACGACGTTTATGACAGTCACTAAGTGTGCCGTATACGAATTTTATTCTTATCTCCACTATAAAAGGACCCTTACCCCTCCCAGTTTTCTTCATCTCTTCCTTTCTTCACCTCACCACCTCTAAGGCTCTAGAGAAAGCTTGTCCCAAGCCCGAGATGCTCCTCTAAAGTAGAAAATCAAATAGTTTTCCCTCCCCTCATCCCCATTCATGGAGCATCTTGTGGTCGTCCTCTCACCACCCTTCGAGAAGAAGATCCTCGCCTTGACATTGTCTTGCCCCGCCCTCCATCCTCCGGCTCTATCCTCATTCGTCTGCTCCTCACCACCTTCCTCTAGGCAACGTCAGAGCGAGTTATCCTTCGAGCGACCATTGAGGGGGATTTCTCTCACCTCTCTCTATCTTTTTACACTTTCGTAGTGTAGTTTTCTTGCTTTTATAATTGTAGAAAACATTCATTAGATAAATAGATGATTGTTTCTCTCTCTCTTATTTTTGCAAGTAGATAAAGTTTTCATCGACCTAATCTCTTGCTTGATAAAAATACAAAAAAATGAGAAAAGATAAAAATGACAAAAAAGTAAATAAAAGAGAAACGAAGATTTTGAAAACCAAACGTTCGCCTCCCCGTGTTCGACCCGGAACTCACTTTTCGAGTTTCGGTTATAAAGTTTATTTGATAGACGCATTTTGCGAGCTACGACGATAGGTCCTCTGAACCCTGATTTTAATATGCAAAGCACGCCTAATCACCTATAGAAATCATGAAGAATATTATAAAAAGGACATGCTGGAAAAATTTGCAAAACCAATAGACCTCATCGCGAACTTTGTAGGGATAATATGGACACAAATGAAACACGGTTCAACCCAGGATCATCTATTAGCAAAACACAATAAATTGGTGAAATTACACAAAAATTATTGTCTACAATATTGGTCAAATCCTTCAGTTCCAAAAGAACTCCATTATTTTTTGAAAGAATGGGGAGAATTACTGAATGGGTTATATAGAACCATCAATCAAAAATACCTGTCAGAAGTTAAGATGACATATTGGAGTAATTCCAGTAATCCATGTAATTTCCCAAATCCCGGGTGTGATGATCAAGGTTGTTATGGACCCTCAACCCAAATGAAATCTAATTCAAATAATGAACAAATTGATACACCTGATCTTGAGACAGGTTGGGAGGATCCGATTGTAGGTGATCACGATGTTGAGCCAGCCCTAGAAAATCAAGAACCTGGTTCACCAAGCTTAGATTTTCCGGACACCTGTGAAACTAAGATTGAATCAGAACCTCTCAAGGGTGTAAATTTCATCCCTTATTCAGATAAGGTGACTCTTGAGAGCAATTCTGACATCCTCATTGAGCACAGCCTAGATTTTTGTGATCCAACCCACACCCTTAACCTAGAATCTAGATCTGAGCCTCATTGGGAAGATTATGAGGCCCTGTGTGATATGAATCATATTTTGAATATGGATTATGATTCAGAGCTAGTACTTGATGATTACACCTCTTCAGACTCCTCAGAAATATAGATCTATTTTTTCGAAGTCATGCCAATCTACAATATAGAAATTGAGGGGCTGGAAGTGTTGTGTTTTGATTGGGTCTTCTCTACAAGCAAAGAACCTGAGCCTATGCCTAAAAGGAACACCCTTTTAATCTCGGAATCTGAAAATAGGCTAGACCCAAGTCAGGTTGTTGCTTCTCAACATCTTGACTTACTCAGTGGTGGAACCTCTGATCTCAAATATGATTCAGAACATGATTCTCACAAGTTCTCCGACGATTTCGAATCTTACCCTGATTTCGGAGAACTCTTATTTCCTGACAATTCTGAGCTAATCTACGACCTCTGCTTCCACGACCCATTCTCCGACTCTAACTCGGAGGTCCCTGATCCCGAGATCATTAATTCAAAATCAGGTTCCATTGAGATGGAATCATTTCTTTTTTATCCTCAGGAATCAGAAATAGTATTTGCCGAGAGTGTCTACAATTCAGGGTTTGAATCTTTTCTTGACTTAGATTTCCTTGATCCTATAAGCACTCTCCAGGCATTTACATTTGATTTTGATGGGTTCTATGAGGACTCTCTAGATATACCTACCTTTGAACATTTTCAAAAGGAGCCCTCACATATAGTTATTCTTGAAGACACCTCTTCCAAAACACATATAGAGCCTTCCAAAACCCCTTTTCAACACCGACCCGCAACCAGACTCAATTTCTACTCTGACTCCCCTCTCAATGATCTGGAAACATATGATTCCTCACCACATTTTGATCTAGTTTCGGACTTCGACCAGATTGACAATTGTTAATAGGGCAAGATTGATGTTTTAAAGATAAAAGATGTTGCGTCGTAGTACAGGTGAAATCGCCTTGAAAACAAACAAGAAGTTTTTATCACTCGAATGTTGAGTCTGAGGTCGAACACAAGGAGCAAATGGAATTTAGTCACTAATCTTAATCAAAGTAATTTGGAAACTTAAATCTACTCAAAGTCTAATTCAAAATAGAATGCAGGAGTTTATGAATATTAAAATGCAGCAATAAAATAGAGAGATTGAATCAGAGGTAAAAATATTTGATTCTTCTTTTGATCTTCTCTTTCTCTTCTTCTTATCTGCCTTAGCTTTTCCTCTTTCTTCTTTCTTCTTCTCTTTTCTCTTTGGTTCTTCTCTTTCTCTGTGTGCTTGCTTGGCTTCTCTTTCTCTTCTTCTCTATCTTTGGCCTTCTTCATTAATGATTTCTGCCTTCCTTCTTATTCTTCCTTTCCTCTACCTTAGCCTTGCCTTTCTTCTTCAGCGTCACCCTCTCTGCTACAGTGCCTTCTTCCTTTCCTTCTCTGGCTTGGCTGTGCCTTCTTCCTTGCTTCCTTCTCCTTCCTTTATCTTTTCCTTGCTTCTACCTTAGCCTCAGCTTCCTCTTCTTTGACTTCTTGGCTTCAGCCTTCTTTTCCTTCTCCTTCCTGCCTTAGCTTCTCAAGTTCTTCCTCTTCCTGCACACACGAGAGAGTAAAACCTATACCCTACCCTTCCCCACGTACACACTCTCTCTATTTCTCTCTAACGTTTGCTCTCTCAGAGCCAGCCGGGTAATCGAGTCAAGTTACACGCACCTAGGTCCAGGTGCACCGGCGTGGGTGGTGCACGAGGAGTGCACAGTTAAATGGCTCGGTCAGCCAGGTCCGTGCAGGCATGGGTTGCAGACGAGGCGGGTGAGCGTGGGCAAGGGGACCTTATATAGAGACATCTATCTATGTTAAAATGCCTATTCATGCATGTTCCAAGGCATAGATTTCCATTTCATGTTATAAATATTGCATAACATGCATCATTGTGCATTTAAAGTAGTTGTATATATTTTGGGTTAATTAGGTTCTTTTTATGGTCAGGAGAGGAGAGGATTTATTTCAGGGCCTCAGATGGACGTTCAGACCATACCGATCTGATTAATACGATAATCGGAGTCTAACGCCTCTGAAATCATCCAAATCGGAGTCCCGCAGCATCACATGAAGCCCGAGGAAGATCAACGGCTAGGGGGCAATGCGACATCCATACAGGTTTTGGATGGAAAATCCGACCGTACGGATGGATCTGCAGCGACGATCGCAGTCCGACAATGCGGGAATCATTCCGATCAGAGCACCGTGGTACCCTCTACAAAAGAAAGAAGAATGGGTGGCCCAGGTGGCACCACGTGGTGCCATCCAGGTCGCCCAACGTCGGCCAGCAGCAGCAGTGCACGCACATAGCCGCAGCCACGCGCAGCGCACAAGGTGATTGATGCGTGCCAGCGGGGCGGGTGCGGATCTTCAGCGACGTACCTTTAGTGGCATTTGCAGCTGTCACTAATGGTCAGCGCACGCCAGCAAGTGGGTTTGAAGGGCAGATCTTCAGCGAGAGCTGTAGCGATGTTTATGGACGTCAGTAATGACCCAGAAGCGAATTTGTTCTTCATCCACTATAAAAGGACCTACCCACCACCATTCCAAATCTTCTCTTCCTTTCTTCCTCTCACCACCTCCAAGGCTCTAGAGAGAGCTTGTCCCAAGCCCGGGATGCTCCTCTAGAGTAAAACCAAATAGTTTTCCATCCTCTCACCCCCCTTCGTGGAGCATCCCGTTGCCGTCCTCTCACCGCCCTTCGGGAAGAAGATCCTCTCCGCGACGTCGTCCTGCCCCATCCTCTATCCTCCGGCTCCATCCTCCTTCGTCTCGCTCCTCACGACCTTCCTCCAGGCGATGTCAGAGCGAGTCGTCCTCCGAGAAATCGTCGAGGGGGATTTCTCTCACCTCATTCTATCTTTTTATGCTTTCATAGTGTAGATTTTTCCTACTTTCGTAGTGTAACAAACAATTCTTGATGGATAGATGATTATTTCTCTCTCTCTCTCTCTCTTTTATATTTGCAAGTAGATTAGCTAGATAAGCATTTGTCGATCTGATCTCTTGCTTCCTAAAAATACTAAAAAAATTAGAAAATATAAAAACGACCAAGAACAAATAAAAACGAAGTGCGGTTTTCAAGTAAAGTAAACGTCGCCTCCCTGTGTTCGACCCGGGACTCCCTTAGAGTTTCGATATAAATTTTATTTGATTGACGTGTTTTGCAACTACAACGACAGGTTACTTGTAACCTTGATTTCTAAACACGCGAGGCATGCGCGACCATTTTGGCACCATTGCCGAGGAGGCAACAGAATTTACTTTATTGTTTATTGCGTTTCTTTGCATTTACATAGCATTAACCCTACTTGTCTTTGATATGCTGTCTTGCAGGTACCCTAGCATGGACATCCAAGTGCGGTAGACCGGAGTAAAGTACGGGTAGAGTGTTTTGTAAGTGTCCCCCACACCACCCCCACCTTAGTTTTCATTCCATAATCGAATAACTCAAACCCAAATCAACTTAGGTGCTTTTTATGAACCCTAGGATAGATTTGGTTGTTTGTTTGCCACTTCCACTCACCTCGCCATCCACATAAATAAAAAAATAAAAATAAAAAAATTGTTATCTTATTTTGGGATTTTTTGAAAGGTACACACTTAACGCCCACAACTTCTTATCCTAAGGTGCATAATCACTTTAATTCTACCACTTAATCGGGATCTGACCTATGGACCTGGTACACTTCAACTAAATACACATAAGTGAGTAGAAATCTGAATAGGTTAAAAATTCTTATGTGCCTAAACTAAGTGGTGCAATAGGCCAATTGATTGAGCTGTTTGGGCCGCACCACTCAATCTAAAACTAATCCATCATGTAGCTTGCCACTTAGGGTTGATTCTTAGGGCTGAACGAGGCACTCCACATTATGTTTTATTTTTAAAGGAACATATCATCACCCGTGCTTTCAAAACTTGGAGTGTTCTACTAAATCTTGATTGAACCAACCTAAGAATTAAACCCTAAAAGCTACTAAACAAGGTTGAACCGTAAAAGACACATCATCAAATAACCTTGTTTGAGACCCCTGGTTGTGCACGAATACACATTTTAACTGATCATTAAGGGCACAACCCATCTAAAGGGCCATCACATTCCTGAAGCACCATTGTCTCAAGCCTAACTAAAATTGATTAGACGTTGGCCCTAAGGACTGGTTCGCTCGTCGAGATCCAGATTGAGATTATTCACGATTAACCTACTTATACTAGTCAATCTGATGTCTAGCTAGGGGAGTAGCGTCAGACGACCGTGGCTGGGGGGTACACTAGGAACTGGAGGTGCAAGCAAAAGGAAGAACCTTCTCCCTAGTCCCTCTTTCTAACTGGTTGGATTGCCTGGACATAAGTAGAGTAAATCGTTTATAATCTTAGGACAGATTCTAAAAGTCTGTAAACCTTTAGGCTACCCAAACTAAGGACAGGCTTATATTTTTGTATTGCAGGGCTCCTTTCTCTTCTGATTTCCCTCCATACTTCACCATGTACCCTTCCATATCCTACACACATTTCACATCCTATCCTCCTACCACCACTTATCCCCAAGATGACTACTATGTCGACTTGACTTGTAATTACCCATCCACTAGCTAGGATGACTTTGATTGGGGATATAAATCCGGACCTCAGGGTCCAGGGCCTAACCCTGGACGACAAGACTATGATTATTTTCCTTCCCAGAGCTATAATGATTATGGATCTCCATCCTATGATGACCAAACCAACCCGATCTAGAATCAGGAAGGATATCATGATTATAACACCTACCGTCCCTAGTATTCCATTGAATATAGGTCGTCACCATCCTTTGAACAACCCAAAATGACCTACTTTCAGGGAGGGACCCGAGAACCTCGACATCTTGACTCCCGTAGATTTAACCGGAACCCACCTAAACCTGAACTGAACCAGTCGGTTCAGGTGAACCAGATCCAGGATAGGGTGTTGGCTAATTTGAGGAACACTATAAAATTTTTAGAGGATCAGCCAACACCATGCACTAAAGCACTAGAGCCTATGATCAAAATGATTGATGAACTTAATAGTTCTCTATTGGATTTGCTCCAAAGTGTTAGGGATAGGGACTTGGGTGAGTTTCTTCTTGGGAAATTGTCGAGGTTGAGGATGAAATTTGTGGTTGCACTAGTCAAATCTTGGGATGATTCTCAAGATGAACCCTCTTCAGGAGAGCCAATGTTTGAACCCGCTCAGGCGCCTGTCAGGGGGGATACATTTTCTGAGCTGGGGATGACCAGGATGGGCTAGAGCAACCATTTGAGGATGAACCAATTGATTCATTCGAGATCCTCAAGCTGGGGAGTGAGGAAAAATATGTCTCCACGAACCATGAAATGACATATGATTTTGAGACATATATAAATGAGGATCATGGATTCTTTGACTCTGAGGGTGAAGAATCATTTGATGAAGTCTCACTTTGAACTTAAGGAAGAGGATTTTAGTGAGACAAATGGGCTTGAGGAATCTGACAAACCAGTTGATAGCCCAATTATTGAAGATTTGGATTTGGTTGGGGTTAACTTGGAGGATCCGAATCTTGATGATTCAATCAATGACCCCAGTCCTCATCTGCACCCCGAAGAGTTGACTTCTGAGATCTTTGTGCCCAAGTCAATCTTGAGTCAACCACGATTTCTGGACTTGGGGGAATCATATGGGGTGAATAATATACTAGAGGTCCCGAAGCCTGAGCCCTTGATGTTGGAGGATAGAATTGTTGAAATAAGGATTTGGTAGGCTAATTATGAGGGAAGTTTGATTTTGGATCTAAGGGTACCTATTGACTTAAAACCACCTACTTTCTACCAGGACCCTTACGATATCTTTCACGTGCAACCGAAGCTCGAAATAACTGATTATTTTTCTGAGCTAGATGTTAAGTGGACAACTGCACCTATTGAACCATCTTTACCCGTTGTCCGACACTTTGGTCTTGGGTTGCATGCTACTAAACTGTAGGCCTGGCCCCACAAACATAACAACCCTCGGTTCTAGGTGATTTTCATCCAGAACCTGAGAACGACTCTACCCTGGGGCATGGGTCTGCACCATAATCTTGTCCACATCTGGGGACATCTTCTGCTGGCGGGTTTCAGGATCAATATTTTGATTTTGATTCTGAATCGCAGTTGTGAATTCTCAATCTCTTCTTTGTATGTATGCTATGCCTAGCTGAAGGCATTAAACTTAGCACATGTGTATACACCCTTCTCTCTGTGGAGCTGACCAGATTTTCACGACACTCAGGTGATGTTCTATTTACTCTGCCCTTTTCTTGCCATTATTTTTAAAATGAGGACATTGCATCATTTAGGCATGGGGGGGTGGATAATCAATTCTTGAAATCATTATGCTAACTCCATAGAATTTCTTTTAGTTTCTTATAAAATTAGAAAAAAATTGAAAATTAAAAAAAAAGGGAAAGAAATTAGGAAAAGGGAACTTAGGCATTTGGAAGTTATTAACTTTAGGAAATGATATGAGAGGACCTAAACACTTAGACTCTTTAGGTCTTCAGGCTTAATTAGCCTGGGTGTCCACTCGAATGTGGACTTAGTCTCGAGTCCTTGCTAATTAAAATTCATTTTAAGTTGGTAAATAAATTGGGATGATAAGTATACGACTTATCAACCCGTCCTCTGATTTGGGGGGATTTTAGGCTAAGCATCTACACACTATTCGCGCTAACTCACTTTCCGGTGATTTTTACGGAAATTGGGTAGCTAATGGACCGACTTGGGTTGTATGGCTGGCAAGTTGTCGGTGGTAATAGCTCATCGGCTGGTTGTTCAAATCCCAGCCACAAGACCATTTTCGATGTACTGCCTTTAGGTAAATCTTAGATTAGGGAAGCCACCTACTTAAAAAAAAAAAGGAAAAAAAAGAAACACCCAAAAAGAAAAAATAGAAAAAGGAGAAAATAATAAAGCCACACTTCACCGTACGAGTATGGCTGGCAAGTGGTCGTGGGTAACAGCCCATTGGCCGGTTGTCCAGAGCCCAACTCATGAAAATGCACAATAATTCCCAAAACACATAGGGAAGAAGTGGGGAAGTAGAATAAATCGGGGAGATATACACTGGGTTCGCCCTTGTGTTGACCCCATAAATAAAAGAAGTAGGGAGAAAGCTACCGATCGTAAAGATAAACCTTTAGGCAAGGTCATCTAGGGTCGTAGAAACTCGAGGTCCATCTTAACGGCCGTTTTGTGAGTCTATCACTTTTTCACAAAGATGCTTAGTACTTAGAGTCCTTTTCAAGTCCTGGGTGGGTCGAGTAGCCATAAAAAGTTATCTTGGAACTCTCAAACTCCAAAAGTACAAAAAAATTAGAAAAGAAGAAAAATAAAAAATTGTATCTTCCCTTTTCAAATAAGGCGAGGACTTGGGTGGTTTGCATTCTGGCAGACACCCGGGTACTATTTAGTCTTCGTAGTTTAGAACCTTAGTTGAAATTTTCTATTCTTAATAAATGACTTAGGCCTAAGCGATCTAATCCTAATTTTGATTTTATACATAGCATGTAGTTTAATTTTGCTAGGGACTAGCAAAAGATAGGCATGGGGGTATGATATAGACACATCTATCTAGGTTAAAATGCCTATTCATGCTTGTTTCCAGGCTTAGATTTGCAATTCATGTTATAAATATTGCATAACATGCATCATTGTGCATTTAGAGTAGTTGTATATATTTTGGGTTAATTAGGTTTAGGTTCTTTTTATGGTCAGAAGAGGAGAGGATTTATTTCAGGGCCTCGGATGGACAATCAGACCATACAGATCTGATTAATACGATGATCGGAGTCTAACGCCTCTAAAATCATCCATATCGGAGTCTCGTAGCATCACATGAAGCCCTTGGAAGATCAATGGCCAAGGGGCAATGCGACATCCGTACAAGTTTCGGATGGAAAATCCGACCATACAGATGGATTCGGAGCGACGATCTCAGTCCAACAACGTAGGAATCATCCTGATTGGAGCACCGTGGCACCCTCTACAAAAGAACGAAGAATGGGCGGCCCAGGTGGTGCCACATGGTGCCATCCTGGTCGCCCAACGTTGTCCAGCAGCAGCAGCACACATGCATAGCCATAGCCGCGCGGAGCACACCCACATAGCCATACCTACGCACAGCACACACACACAACCATAGCCACACGCAGTGCACCGCGTGCAGCAGCACCACAGAGTATGCCGCACAGGCGCACAGGGCGCGTGATGCGCGCCAGTGGGGCGAGTGACAGCGGAGCGGGCGCGGATCTTCAGCGATGCACCTTTAGTGACGCTTGCAACTGTTACTAATGGTCAGCGCACGCCAGCAAGTGAATTTGAAGGGTGGATCTTCCGCGATAGCTGCAACGACGTTTATGGACGTCAGTAATGACCCGGAAGTGAATTTATTCTTCCTCCTCCACTATAAAAGGACCTACCCACCACCATTCCAAATCATCTCTTCCTTTCTTCCTCCCACCACCTCCAAGGCTCTAGAGAGAGCTTGTCCCAAGCCCAGGATGCTCCTCTAAAGTGAAACCAAATAGTTTTCCGTCCTCTCACCCCCGTTCATGGAGCATCCCGTGGCCATCTTCTCAAAGCCCTTCGGGAAGAAGATCCTTGCCCGACATTGTCCTGCCCCATCCTCTGTCCTCCTACTCCGTCCTCCTTCGTCTCGCTCCTCACCACCTTCCTCCAGGAGACGTCAGAGCGAGTCATCCTTCGTGCAATCGTCGAGGGGGATTTCTCACCTCATTCCATCTTTTATGCTTTAATAGTGTAGATTTTTCCTACTTTCGCAGTGTAACAAACAATTCTTGATGAATAGATGATTGTTTCTCTCTCCTCTCTCTCTCTCTTTTATATTTGCAAGTAGATTAGCTAGATAAGCATTTGTTGATCTGATCTCCTGCTTTTTAAAAATACAAAAAAAAATAGAAAAGATAAAAATGACCAAGAACAAATAAAAACGAAGCACGATTTTCAAGTAAAGTGAACGTCGCCTCCTTGTGTTCGACCCAGGACTCCCTTAGAGTTTCGGTATAAATTTTATTTGATCGATGTGTTTTGCAACTACGACAACAAGTTACTTGTAACCTTGATTTCTAAACACGCGAAGCACCGTGACCAGGACCTCACCAAGTGTTCTCGAGGCAACCAGATGAAAACACAAAATCAATAAAAATCGCTCACTGTGCTCCTGAGTTTCCGAGGTTGGACTAAAGGTCCCACCCACTTCGCTCGCATACCTGCATAAGGTCTTTTCTCAATTGCAGTGGCTGGAAGACTTCTCAAAGCCAATTGCCTGGACAGATGTACGCGCGAGACCAACCCATGCCACCTGGGCCCATTCACTTGGAGTGTAGCACCTGGGTCGAAGCTTGCATGCTCCTACGAGCTGGTGCTAATGGTGATGGAGGCTCAGACCTGCAAATCAACAATATGGCCTTTCGGCCTCATTAAACCACATGGGATGGTTCGCCGTGTCAGGGTGAAACTGAAGCGATGGGTGGCTGGCCGTGGAGAGGCCTAGGCGTGCGTGCCTAGGTCACTCTGTGGCAGTTGTGGCGGGTGTGTTCGGGGAGCATTTGGGGAGGTGATGGCAGTCAATGGAAGGGTGGGAGATGATTAGTGGGTGATGGCGGAGGTTATGAGGGGTCTAGCGAGGTGGATGGAGGTGTGGAGGTGACAAAGACACCTCACCGGTGGTCGGCCAGAGATGAAGAAGGTGGTGGTGGTCTACAGCGTCGAGGGGTTTAAAATGAAAAGAAAGAGAGGGGAAATGAAGAGGGGAGGTAAGGGAAGCAGTATGACCTAATTTAATGGACATAGGGGGACAGGAGAGCGACTGGCCATACCTGCCACCATCAGAGAAGATGTGCCCAGTGGGGGGAGAACGACGATGACGAAGGGGCTGGAGGTGCGCGAGCAGGTATGGCACGACGCGGAGGAAGGAGATCAAGATGTCTATGCCACTGGTATTGTGGCAGAGCAACGAGAAGGAGGAGGAGGAGGAGGAGTCGGAGCCTGTTGGACACTTGGCCGAAGAAGAAGGGACAAAATTAAAGGAGGTTCTCCGGCCAAGCCAAGCTGAATCTGTGCGCCCGGAGATGAGGATCCTTTTATAGCATCTGGCGGAGGCTCCTGTGCTTGGAAGGCAAGCTTCCAAGTGCACGAGTCCTTACTGGAGATGGAAGGTGCAGATGATAGCCAATTCTCTCGAGCATTTGCATGAGAGATTGGGTGTGAATCGAATCTTTGAATCATGTTCAGACAGTTGGGAATTCCTCAAAGAATCTTCCTTCTTAATCTGGGAGGAGATCTTTCAGGAATCAGGGAGAAATGCTCCTCTAATCGTCACTGGAGTAGGACTCCTCCATTGTAATGGTGGAGGGATAGAAATGCAAAGAGTGGCGAGGAAGATAGGGGGGCTTGTGCAATAGTTTTCAAAAGCGAAGGGTCAAAATGTAGTTGGGTAACTAATTTGCAAAGTAGGTCAAGGTGACCTCCCCTTAGGTCAAAATTTTTGTGAAAACCTAATTTGAACCTAAGGAATCCAATGGTGAAGTTGGATTTTAGGTTTTACCACGTTTGACTAGACATTTTACACAAAAACCCAATTTAGGTCAAATATCTAGCTAGGACACCTACTTAGGTCAAAATAGGTTCCAAAGGCCAATTTGAAGGTTCTAAATCCTAGAGGATATTTTTCCGTGAATTTTAGAGGGTTTAGTTGATTTTTATTCTGACCAGAACCTTGTTGAATTGAGTGAGTCTATTTTAGGGTGACAAGATGTCACTTAATTCTTAGATTGCACATGAACCCATTTTTGGCTGAACCAACTCACTTTTCATCTTTTTAAGATCGTTTGGCCAATGTTTAGCCTCTGAGAAATCTTGTTGATGTACTGCAATGGTAAAATTGTAGTTTTACCCTTTATTTCATGTTTTCTTCTCAGAGCAGTTCTTTCTTGAATTAGGCCCTTCTCTAGGTTATGTAGGAGCTTTTATTCCCTTGCTTAGGTCAAAATGAGCTAGTTAAGGCTCATGATGATGTTCTCATCATACCCCAAGCCTAGATTTTGCCAGTCCCTTAGCAAAATTTCAAGGTTTTAAAATCTGTTCTAGACCATGAGTTTCTTTCACCAGTGATGATAATTGCTTTTTCTTTTTCTTTTGATTACTTTAGAATGCTGACAATAGGCCAAGAAGTACTCAAGTACCAACCAAGATCCGAACCTGACCAGCTTTAACCTCAGTCCTCCGTGAAGGCTTTTAAGGCCTGCAGGAGCTAACCTAGGGTTCGTGGGACTCCGCGGTTAAAGCCCTCATGCTTGAGAAATATTTTAGCCTTGGTTCAGTTTGCAATGTGCTTTTGTAAGAGAGAGATAGAGGATTTGTTTGCTTAGAGAGTTTTCGCTCTCTTTTATTTCTATTTCGAGCTTCGGATTGGCTTCTCAACACGGTCTGTATCGGATTCCTCGTCCCCATCATCAATCCTCAAAGGTCCTTGGCGATCGATGCTTCGTGATAGCACCGCCCATGGCAGCCCCTGGAACCCTAGCTTTTGAGATTTCGAGATAATCCTGCCCATGGCATTCCATGGCCAAATCTAGACCCTTGCAATCGACATTTCATGATAATACCGTCCATGGTATCTGAACCAGCAGAGTGCTTACGTGCCAGCGGTAGGATATGTAAATATCCTAGGAGACAAGCACCGAGGAAACGATATGTTGTTACGCATCTTCGAGGGGAATTTCCTGCCTCTCCGCATCAGGGAACTCATCGAAATCAACTTGTGTTGATTTGCTGCTCCTAATCTAGGCAACTTTTTCAGAACATTTAAACTCTTTTGCGTGATTTTGATAGCTATGCGCACTGAACCAGACTGTGTGTCGATTGGGGTGCTTAGGTTACCAACTCCCGCAAATCGAAGGTCAATTAACGAGGCTAAATACTCCCTACGCCTTAGACCTAATACTTAAGCTTCACATTTTCCCCAACCTCTTGAGGATTATCCAGATCTTAGCGGATACTTGAATTTTTAAGCCTAGGAGTCTAGCCCAAAAGGCCTAAGATCAACGTTCTCTTTTTATATCTCATTAGCACTTTTTTCATTTTTTCTCTTTTTCTTTATGTGGTCTAGAACTTCGGTTACTCCCTTAATCTCTTACTAATGACTATCTCTTTTTCTTTTTCATTTTGTACTCCTTTTTGTCATTTTGCTCTTTTTCTCCTCATGTTTACGTGGCTTCAAAACTTTCCTCCCACCATTTTTTGTTCTTTTTTATAATTTTCTTTCTTTTTTTTTGGTATTTTTGGTATATGTGAATTTTTTTGTGAGAATCCTTCTGACTTTTCTTGGTTTCTATATGTATGCACTTTACCACTCCCCCATGCCTAAGTTTTGCAATGTCCTCATTGTAAACGGAGGGTGTGAAACAATATAGGGTTCAAGGACTTAGAATAGGATATATTGGGTGGGCAAATGGGTTAGGAAGTGACTGATGCGGACAATTTCAAACTCTGGTAAATGTACTAGAGGTGGGATCGACTGTCTAAGGCTGAACTCAGGGTGCACTAGACATGCAGTACAGATGAATAATCAAATGGATCTTAGGTTTTTGGAATGACGGGTTGCCTCCCGTTAAGTGCTAAATTCAACACCTTCAGCTGAGCGGAAAATGGGATGGAGAGGGAGTGGTCAAATCAGCAGAATTTTGTAGAACAAGCACCTTGATTAAGAGCCTGGTTGGTCCAACCAAGTGCTTGTTGAGATCAACAGGCTGATGATGCAGGCCAAACCTAATCAGTCTGGTGGGTCGATCAATGTAGATCAACAGATGTGGAACCCACCATATGCTATGCGGCTTGGATGGATATGGAAGTGTAAACTCGGGTTTTGGCTGAGTCGAATCAGCCCGATCAGAGTAGGGATCCAAAAAATGATCAGTGAATGATGTGGAAACCCTACAGGGGTGATCAGAGAATGATGGATCATGATTTTCAGTTTGATCAAAGTTTGATTCCCGATGTTTGTGTGGAGTTAAATCATTTGCAATCGACTCGATGAGAGGGGAATCAGAATAGAAATTGAGTCCGGTTGTAGGTCGTGGTTGAAAACAGGTTTTGATCAGTTCTGCATATGTGGAAGAGGTGGCTTCAATGAGGATTGTGTATGAGGGCTCTTCTAAAAAGGATTTACAGGTGGTTTCATGTAAAGAGTCCTCATAGTAGCTTTCAAAATAAAAAGTAAACGCCTGAAGAGTGTCTATAGGATGAGGGAATTCAGAGTCGAGAAAAGATTCGAGCTCTGGGTTGCAATCACTCTCGTCATTTTCTAGTTTTTGTTCCTGAGGATCGAAAAGAAATGATTCCATGTCCCTGGAACCTAAATTTAAATTAGTGATCTCAGGAATCGGGACCTCAGAATCAGAGTCGGAGAATGAATCATGTGAGCTGAGGTTGTAGATTGGCTTGTTGCAATTAGGAAGCAGATTTTCTCCAAAATCATGGTCAGATTCAAAATCGTCGAAGATATTGCGAAAATCAAGTTTTGTATGAGATTCAAGATCAAGAATTCCACCATAGAATAAATCATATGATGTGGATTCAGTAGCCTGACTGGGGTCTAACCTAGATGTCAATTCTGAGCTCAAAAAGGTGTTTGTATTTGGTCTAGGATCAAGTTTTAAGCTGGTAGGAAAGACCCAATCAAAACTCCACTCGTCCAACTCCTCGATTTCTGTATCGTAGATTGGCGCTACTTCCAAAAAATCAATTTGTCACTCTAAGGATGTTGGCGAGGGATATTCATCAAATAGAGGCCCAAAATCATACTCTTCATTGAAAATTTGATCTTCTTCATACGGGGCCTCGTAATCTTCCCAATAAGTTTTAGATCCAGATTCTAGACTTAGGATGTGGGTTAAATCACTAGAATCTAGGTTTGACTAACCTTCAAGGGTCACCTTATCAGAGTAAGGGGTGGGATTTACACCCTCGAGAAGTTCAGTTCTAATCTCATTATTCCAAGAGTCTTGGAATTCTATGCTTGGTGGTTTAAGGTCTAGGGTTGTCTAAACATTGTGTTCTCCTACAATTGGAACTTCCCAACCTTCTTCAATATCAGGCATGTTGTATTCTATCTGGGTTGGGTATCCATAACCATTCTGTGCCTCAAACCTGAGATTTGAAAAATTGGATTGATCTTCGATATTATTCCAAGATGGTTCATCATCTGTTTGGGACGTGTATGGGTATTGTTGATAGATAATTTATTTCAATAATCTCATCATTTCCTCCCATTTTTCTAGATCATATTGGTGTTGTTCCCATAGTATAGGATTTGTCATGCATTGAAGGTATTCAAAATTGTTCAATTTTTCTATCTCAATGTATCCTGTTATGAGAGTGTCTCGGGTTGATCCATTTGTGGCTTCTGTCAATAAAACTTGGGCACAGTTTATGATGAAGGTTGTGGTTGTTGGTACATTAACCTGAATGTCTTCTATTGGTGTTGATGGTCTATATTCAATTTCATAGAAGTCAAGGGTATCCTCAATCATCCTATCTCTCATGGATCTCTGTGATTCAGGTTTTTTGAAAGGCAATCCTAAGTAACTCTATTGCATGTTTGGATCAAATGGTGGAATAAAGATGTAGAATCAAGTTGTGAAGTGATTAAATTTGAGTAGAGAGTCCCACTAAAAATTTATGTGTGTGCTCTAAAGAGAAGAGATGAGGGACTGGAGGTGTTTTTGACCCAATCAAGGCACCCAAAGATGCTTGGATGGCTATGGAGGTTTGGGGTGGATGATACCCCTAGATTAGAAAGTCTTCCACCTGAGAAGTACCTGGGCAGCCAGAGAGGGAGAGTCCTGCAAAGATCCCTACATGGTAGAGCATCCCCATGGGTTACAGGACTTCCCCCACCCAACCTCTCTTGTCACTGAGATTCTAGGTACACTAGAATGGGGACCTTGACCTCTTAAGTTTACCACTTTTAAGATCAAAGATGCTTAGGGTTTTCACTTGAACTTTCGATGTTTTGATTTTGTGAACTAATTTGAAGGTTGGTTGGCCAAGGGGTCAACTTCACCTGACCTACCCTAAATATGGCAGAATGATTCTAGGTCATGACCTACAAATCACCCTAATTTGACTCCTAAGTTTATTAGGTCCAAAGCTTTTTATGATTCAAGTGATTTTAGAGCTCAGTTTTTAGGGTTTGTTTCTCTCTATGCAATCATGTGTAACTAGCACTCAAAAAATCCTACTGTTGAAACCCTAATTTGGTTCTATTTCCAATCCTCTTTTATTTTTTTAGAAGTTCTCTTCGGACTTCAAAATAATAAGTGTGTAGTCCGCGGAGATTCAGAAATTAAGCATGATTTCTGGTAGGCACAGGAATTTGTGGGGTTGGCTCTTTAAAAATTGCTTTAACTTCAATAGGTTTTGAAAAATTTTTGCAAAATCAGGAAACTTTTGCCTTAAAGATGGTAATTATTATAAACAGAAGGCAAGTGATTCCTAATTGATTGCTTCCTTTAGTCTTCCTAGGATTAGGAGGTGGGTTAGGGAAGAAGAGAGATTAACTGCCTTGGAGTGGTTGACTTGCGCAGGAGATCTTCTCGTGAAATGCCTTGCAAGATCACAACAAATTAAATAGGGCAAGTTAGTGCTCAAATATAATAAAAAATAATGTAGAGACTAGTGATAAATTGCACGTTGCTCCCTAGCAACGGTGCCAAAATGTTAACATGGCGATATCAGTGTTCTAAAGATAAAAGATGTGTCGTAGTACAGGTGAAATCACCTTGAAAACAAATAAGAAGTTCTTATTACTTGAACGTTGAGTCCGAGGTCGAACATAGGGATCAAATGGAATTTATTCACTAATCTTAATCAATGTAATTTGAACACTTAAATCTACTCAAAATCTAATTCAAAATAGAATGCAGGAGTTTATGAATATTAAAATGTAGTAATAAAATAGAGAGACTGAATCAAAGGTAAAAATATCTGATTCTTCTTTTGATCTTCTCTTCTCTTTCTCTTCTTCTTTTCTGCCTTAGCTTTTCCTCTTTCTTCTTTCTTCTTCTCTTTTCTCTTTGGTTCTTCTCTTTCTTTGCGTGCTTGCCTTGGCTTCTCCTTCTCTTCTTCTCTGTCTTTGGCCTTCTTCTTCCTTGATTTCTACCTTCCTTCTTATTCTTCCTTTCCTCTGCCTTAGCCTTGCCTTTCTTCTTCAGCCGCACCCTCTCTGCTATAGTGCCTTCTTCCTTTCCTTCTCTGGCTTGGTTGTGCCTTCTTCCTTACTGCATTCTCCTTCCTTTAGCTTTGCCTTGCTTTTGCCTTAGCCTCAGCTTCCTCTTCTTTTCCTTCTTGGCATCAGCCTTCTCTTCCTTCTTCCTGCCTTAGCTTCTCAGCTTCTTCCTCTTCCTACACACACGAGAGTACAAAACCTATCCCCTACCCTTCCCCGCATACACTCTCTCTCTCTATTTCTCTCTAATGTTTGCTTTCTCAATGCTAGCTGGGTAATCGGGTCAGGTTACGCACACCTGGGTCCAGGCGTAGCGGCATGGGTGGTGCACGAGGAGTGCACGGTTAAACGGGTCAGTCAGCCAGGTCCGCGGAGGCATGGGTTGCGGATGAGGCGAGTGAGTGTGGGTGAGGGGACCTCACTCCGTGTTCTTCAGGCAACCAGATGAAAACACAAAATCAATAAAAACCACTCATCGCACTCTAGAGTTTCCAAGGTGGGACTAAAAGTCCCACCCGCTTCTCTCGTGTACTCGTGGAAGGTCTTTGCATAATTGTTGTGGGTGCAAGACTTCTTAAAGATAATTTCCTGGACGAATGTATGCTTGAGACCAACCCGTGCCACTTGGGCCTGTTCACCTGGAGCACAACACCTGGGTTGAAGCTTGCGAGCTCCTTAGAGCCGACGGTAATGGCGGCGGAGGCTCAAACCTGCAAATCAACAATACGGCCTTTTGGCCACATTGAACCACATGGGGAGCATCGTCGTGTTAGGGTGAAGGTGAAGCGATGGGTGGCTGGCCATGGGGCGGCCTAGGCGTGTGTGCCTAGGTCGCTTTGTGACAGTTGTGATGGGTGTGTTCGAGGAGCACTTGGGGTGGTGATGGTGGTTTGTGGAAGGGCGGAAGATGATCAGTGGGTGATGGCGGAGGTTATGAGGGGTCTAGCGAGGTGGATGGAGGTGTGAAGGTGATGGAGACACCACGTCAGTGGTCGATCGGAGATGAAGAAGGTGGTGGTGGTCTGTGGCGTCGAGGGGTTTAAAATGAAAAGAAAGAGAGGGGAAATGAAGAGGGGAGAGAGGGGAAGAGTTTTGACCTAATTTAATGGATGAAAGGGGACAGGAGAGCGACTACCCATACCTACCACCGTCGGAGAAGATGAGTCTAGTGGGTGGAGAACGACAACAACAAATGGGCTGAACGCGCACACGCGGGTATGGCGCGACGTGGAGGTAGGAGATGAAGATGTCTCTACCACTGGCATTGTGGCAGAGCGATGAGAAGGAGGAGTCACCAGAGCCTACTGGACACTTGGCTGGAGAAGGGATGAAATTAGAGGTGGTTCTCCGGCCAAGCCAAGCTGAATCTGTGCAGCTAGAGATGGGGATCCTTTTATAGCATCTGGTAGAGGCTCTTGTCCTTAGAAGGCAATTTTCCAAGCACATGAGTCCTCGCTGGAGATGGAAGGTGTGGATGATACCCAATTCTCCCGAGTGTTCGCACGAGAGATTGGGTGCAAATCGAATCTTGGGATCATGTTCAGACGGTAGGGAATTCCTCAGAGAATCTCCCTTCCAAATCTGGGAGGAGATCTCTGAGGAATCAAGGAGAAATCCTCCTCCAATCCTCTCTAGAATTGGACTCCTTTGCTATAATGGCAGAGGGACCTAAATGAAAAGAGTGGCAAGGAAGATAGGGGGTCTATGCAATAGTTTTCAAAAGTTAGTGGTCAAAATGTAATTGGGTGGACTAATTTGCGAAGTAGGTTAAGGTAACCTCCCCTTAGGTCTAAAATTTGGTACAAACCTAATTTGGACCTATGGAATCCAATGGTGAAGTTAGATTTTAGGTTAGACAATGTTTGATGTGACATTTGACATAAAAACCTAATTTAGGTCAAATATCTAGCTATGACCCCTACTCAGGTCAAAATAGGTTCTAAAGGACAATTTGAAGGTTCTAAAGCCTAGAGGATATTTTTCTATGAATTTTAGTGGGTTTAGTTGATTTTTATTCTGACCAGAACCTTGTTGAATTGAGTGAGTCTGTTTTAGGATTACAAGATGTCATTTAATTCTTAGATTGCACATGCACCCATGTCTGAATGAACCGACTCACTTTTCATCTTTTTAAGACCATTTGACCTATGTTTAGCCTCTAAGAAATCTCGTTGATGTATTGCAATGGTAAAATTGTAATTTTACCCTTTATTTCATGTTTTCTTCTCAGAACAGTTCTTCCTTGAATTAGGCCCTTCTCTAGGTTATGTTGGAGCTTTTATTCTCTTTCTTAGGTCAAAATGAGCTAGTTAGGGCTCATGATGATCTCATCAATAATCACACCCCAGCCTTCTCTGATCACTCCCATAGGGTTCCTACATACTCCAATGACCCTTTTTCATTTGAGGATCCCTACTCTGACGAAGCAGATCCAATTCAGCCAAACCCTAGCTTTTGACTTCCTCATCTATTTGAGCTCCACAGCATATGGTGGGTTTTGCATCTATTGATCCACATCTATCAACCCACCAGATTGATTGGGTTTGGGTTGCATTATCAGCCTGTTGACTTGAACAAGCACTCGGTTGAACCAACCAGGTTATTGATCAAGTACTTGTTCAACAAAATTCATCTGATTTGACCACTCCTTACCATTTTTCGTTCGGCTAAAGGCATTGAATTTAGCGCTTAACGGGAGGCAACCTGTCGTTTGAAAAACCTGAGATCCTTTTGATTGTCCTTTTGTACTTCTTGTCTATTACACTCCAAGTTTAATTCTAGAATAGTCAACTCCACCTTTGGTACTCGTACCAAAGCTTGAAATTGTCCACAATAGTCATCCCAACAAGTTCACCCACCTGATTATCCTATTCTAATCCTTAAACCTTGACTATTTCATACCCTCCATTTACAATGAGGACATTGCAAAACTTAGGCATGGGGGGTGGTAAAGTGCAAACATGCAAAAGTTCAAAGTTTTGAAGGATTCTCACAAAAAAAAAACTTATTCCAAAAAAAAAATTGAAAAAGAACAAAAAAATGGGAGAAGGAAGGAAATTTTGAAAAATTGTATGCATATCATTCTTAAGGACGAAAAGAGAGGAGGTAATTTTAAAAAGTCAAAAAGAAGCACAATCTGAAAGAAAAGAGTTAGGCATTAGTAAAAGATTATGGAATCTATTTAAGTTCTAGACCAAATCAAAAGAAAGAAATAAAAGTCAAAAACTGTTGAGAGATACAGAGATTAGTATGAGTGCTGATCTTAGGCCTTTTGGGCTTGTTTTAGGCTTAAAAATTCATGTATCCATTAAGACCTAGATAGTCCTCTAGTGGTTGAGGAAAATGCGAAGCTTAAGTATTAGGTCTAAGACTTAGGGAGTTTTCGACCTCGTTAACTAACCTCTGGTTTGCAGGACTCGGTAACCTAAGCACCCTAATCCACACACAATTTGGTTTAGTGCGCTTAATTATCAAAATCATGCAAATGCGTTAATTCTGTTTTGAAAAAGCTACTAAGATTAAGAGTGGCTTATCAGTGTAAGCTGATTTGGACGAGTTCCTGGTGAGGAGAGGTGGGAAATTCCCCTCGAAGGTGTGCAATGACATACCGTCTCCTCAGTGCTTATCTCCTAAGATATCTAAATATCCTACCGAAGGAACGTAAGCACCTTGTGCTGATTCAAGTGCCATCGGTGGGATTATCCCGAAATGTTGATTGTTAGGGCCTGAATTTAGCTACAGAATGCATGGGTGGCACTATTTCGAAGTGTCCAAAGCCAGGGTTCTGAGGGTTTCCATGGGCTATGCTATCTTAAAGCATTGAAATCCTTGGCGTAGCGGTGAGGATCTTTTTTACGAAGGGAGGACAGAAGACAGCCACGGGATGCTCCATGAATGGGGATGAGAGGCGGGAACAATTATTTGTTTTCTACTCTAGAGCAGCATCCCAGGCTTGGGACAAGCATTCGCTAGAGCCATGGAGGTGGTGAGAGGAAGAAAGGAAGAGATGAAGAAAAATGGCAAAGGTAGGGGTCCTTTTATAGTGGATGAAAGATTCGAATTCGTACATAAGACATTTAGTGACAGTCATAAACGTCGCTAAAGATCCACCGCAAATGTCACTGAAGACAGCTTGTGCACACGCTGCCACTGCGCTAGCACATGTTGCACGTGCCCGGGTTGCACGCCTCCGCCCACGTGTGCGGACCCGCGCTTCTGTGTGCGTGTATGTGCATGGGCGGCCTAGGTTATGGCACGTGGCGTGATCTGGGCCATCCATCTTTCCATTGTAGGGCTACTACAGAGGTCAGATTGAGTCAATTTTTGTGTCGTTGGGCTGTGATCATCGACCCAAATCAATCCGCACATTCAGATTTGTCATTTGAAGCTATGAATTACGTCACCTAATCCCTTGGTCATTGATCTTCTTCTTACTATATATGGTGCTACGGGACTTCGATTAAGGAGATTTCAGAGGCGTTAGACTTCAATCATTGTCCTGATCAGATCCGTATGGTTGGATCGTCAATTCGAGGCTCCGAAATAAATCTCCTTCTCTCCTGACCACAAAATGGATGCAATTAACCTAAAATATACACAACTACTCTAAATGCAGAATGATGCATGCTATGTAATATTTATAATATGGAATGCAAATCTAAGCCTAGAAACATGCATAAATGGGCATTTTCACCTAAATGGACGTGTCTACATCGTATTCCCATGCCTATCTTTTGCTGGTCCCGAGCAAAATTAAACTACATGCTGTGTAAAAAGAGAATTAGGACTTGATCGCCTAGGCCTAAGTCATTTATTAATAATAGAAAATTTCAACTAAGGTCCTAAACTACAGAAACTCAACAGTACCTGGGTGTCTGCTAGAATGCAGACCGCCCAAGTCCTCACCTTATTTGAAAAGGGAAGATACATTGTTTTATTTCTCTTCTTTTCTATTTTTTTGGGATTTTTGAAGTTTGAGAGTTTCGAGATAACTTTTTACGGCTACATGACCTGTCCAACACTCGAAAAGGACTCTAAATGCTAAGCATCTTGTGAAAGGGTGATAGACTCACTAGGTGGCCATTAAAACAGACTTTGGGTTTCTACGACCCTAGATGACCTTAAAGATTTCTGCCTAGAGGTTTGTCTTTCCGAACGGTAGCTTTCTCCCTACTTTTAAATTTTTTATGGGGTCAACATAAGAGCAAACCCAGTGTATATCGCCCTGGTTTATTCTACTTTCCCACTTCTTCCCTAAGTGTTTTGGGAATTATTGTGCCTTGTTAGAGCTGGGCTCTATACAACCGGCCAATGGGCTGTTACCCACGGTAACTTACCAGCCATACTCATGTGGTGAAATGTGATTTTATTTATTTATTTATTATCCTTTCTCTATTTTTCTTCTTTTATTCTAAGTATTTCTTTTTTTCTCTTTTTTTTTTCTAAGTAGGTGGCTTCCCTGATCTAAGATTTACTTAAAGGCATCAGGAAGTGAATGGCCATGAGGCTAGGCTCTAGACAAATGCCCGATGAGCTATTACCACCGGCAACATGCTAGCCATACAACCCTAGAAAGTTTATTAGCTGCACAATTTTAGAAGAAACCACCGAAAAGTCAGTCAGTGCAAGTAGTGTAGATGCCTAGGCTTAAAGTCCCCTCAAATTAGAGGGTGGGTTGATAAGTTGTTTACTTATCACCCCAATTTACTGACCAATTTAAAATAGAATTACTTGTGGTGGACTCGAGACTAAGTCCACATTCTAGTGGACACCCAGGCTAATTAAGCATGAAGACCTGAAGAGTCTAAGTGTTTAGGTCCTCTCGTATCATTTCCTAAGGTTAATACCACCTAATGCCTAAGTTCTCCTCTCCTAATTCCCTTTTTTTTGTCTTTTTGAATTTTTATTTTTTTTTAAGAAACTAAAATAAATTCTATGGAGTTAACAAAATGATTTATGGAATTGATTATCCACCCCAATGCCTAAATGATGCAATGTCCTCATTGTAAAAATAAAGACATGAAAAGGGCGAAGTAAATAGAATATCACCTGAATTTTGGGACAACCCGTTCAGCTCCGTAGAGAGAAGAGAGTATACACACGTGCTAAGTTTAATGCATTCATCTAGGCATAATATACAAACAAGGAAGAAATTGAGAATTCACAAGTGCAGGTCAGAATCAAAATCAAAAGATTAATCATCAAACCCTCCAGCAGAAGATGTCCACAGATGTGGACTAAGTTGTGGTGTAGACCCATGCCCTAGGGTTGAGTGGTTCTAGGGTTCTGGATGAAAATCACCCAAAACCTAAGATTATTGTGCTTGCGGGGCTAGGCCTGTGATTTGGTGGTGTGCAACCCAAGACTAAAGTGTCGGACAACAAATTGATCTAATTCACTAAAATCAGGTGTCCACTGATAGTTCAACTCCAGAGGATAGCCAATTATTACAAGCTTGGGTCAGACATGAAAGATATCGTAAGGGTACTAATAGAAGGTAGGTGGTTTCAGGTCAACAGGAACCCTTATATGCAAAATCGTATTTCCCTAAGAAGTTGCTTCTTAGATTTTCATTTCCACATTTCTACCCTCTAAAATCAATGTTCCTGGGACCTTCAAAGCATTGTACACCCCATCTAAAGTACCCAAGTCCAACAATTGTGATTGAATCTGGATTGACTTGGGTCTGGTGATCTCAAAAATATCATCATTCAATTCTTTAGGGTATGGTTGAGGAATGGGGCTTTTGATTGAATTATCTGTATTCAAATCATCCAAGTTAGCCCCAACATGATCATACTCTTCAATGATTGGGTTATCAAATGGTTCATCATTTTCCTCAAGCCCATTTGTCTCACTAAAATCATCTTCCTTACGCTCAAGTGAGACTTCACTAAGAGATTCTTCACCCTCTAAGTTAAGGAATTCATGATCCTCATTTATATATGTCTCAAAATCGATTGTCATTTCCTGGTTCAAAGAGACATATTTTCCCTCGCTCCCTGGCTCAGGGATCTCAGGTGAATCAATCGATTCACCCTCAATGGGTTGCTCTAGCCCAACCTGGTCATTCCCAGTCTCAGAAAATGTATCCCCCCGACAGGTGCCTAAGCGAGTTCAGACATTGGCTCTCCTGAAGGGGGTTCATCTTGAGAATCATCCAAAGATTTGTCTAGGGCAACCACAAATTTCATCCTCAACCTTGATAACTTCCAAAGTAGAAACTCACCCGGGCCCTTATCCTTAACATCTTGGAGCCAATCCAATATAGAACTAATAAGTTCATCAATTATTTTGATCATAGGCTCCAATGCTTCAGTGCACAGTGTTGGTTGAGCTTCTAAAGGTTGGATGGTATTCCTCAAGTTAGCCAGCACCCTATCTTGGACCTAGTTTACTTGAACTGAATGGTTCGGTTCATGGTTGGGTGGGTTTGGGTTCATTCTATGGGAGTTAAGATATTCAGGTTCTCGGGTCCATCCCTGATAGTAGGTCGTTCTGGGTTGTTCAAAGAATCGTGGTGACCTATATTCAGTGGAATACTGGGGAGGGTAGGTGTTATAATCATCATATCTTTCTTGATTGTAGATTAGGTTGGTTTGGTCATCAAAGGATGGAGATCTATAATCATTGTAGGTGTGGGAAGGATAATAGTCATAGTTTTGTGGTACAGGGTTAGGCCCTGGACACTGAGATCCAGTATTGTATCCCCAATCAAAGTTATCCCAGCTAGTGGATGGGTAATTATAAGTCAGCATAGTAATCATCTTGGGGATAAGTAATGGTAGGAGGTTAGGATTGGAAATGCATGTAAGACCTGGAAGGATACATTGTTGAGTAGGAGGGAAATCAGAAGAGAGAAAGGTGCCCTACAGTATAAGTAATCAACCCTATCCTTTGGTTGGTCAGCCTAAAGACCTATAGACTCCTAGGAACCCACTTGAGATTATAGCTGATTTGGTCTAATTTTATCTGGTCAATCAACCAATTAGGAGGGGTTGGGGAGAAGGTTCTTCTTTTGGCTTGCGCCTCCGGTTCCTAGTGTAACCCCCATCCGTGGTTGTTTGATGTTACTCCCCTAGATAGATAATATATAGACCAGCAAAAGTAGATTAATTGAAAAAAATCTTAGTCTGAGCCCCGAAGAGCGAATCAATCCTTAAGGCCAACGTTTACTTAGTTTTAATTAGGCTTAGGATGATTGTGCTCTTAGACTTTGATGAGTCCTTTAGATGGGTTGTGCCCTTAATGATCAATTCAAATGTGTGTGTGTGCACAACCAAGGTTTGCAAAAAAGGTTATTCGATGATGTGTCTTTTAGGGTTTAACGTTGTTTAGTAGCTTTTAGGGTTTAATCTTAGGTGTATTCAATCAAGTTCAAGAGAACACTCCAAGTTTTAAAAGCACTGGTGACTATATATTCCTTTAGAAATCAAAAAATAATGTGGAGTGCCTGGTTCAGCCCTAAAGATTAACCCTAAGTGGCAAGATACTAATGAATGACTTTAATCTTCAGTGGTGCGGCCCAAATAGCTCAATCAATTGGCCTATTGCACCACTTAGTTAAGGCATACAGATGTCTAACCTTTTCAGATTTCTACTCACTTATGTGTATTGAGTTCAAGTGTACCGGGTCCACAGGTGGAATGGTGCACCTTAAGTCGAAAGTTGTGGGTGCTTAATGTGTGTCACTTTCAGCAAATCCCACAAGAAAAGAGTTTTTTTTTATATATATGCAGGGATGAGATGGGTGGAGGTGGCAAACAAACAACCAAATCTATCCTAGGGTTTGTAAAAAGCACCTAAGTTGATTTGGGTTTGAGTTATTAGTGTGGTGAAATGAAATCTAGGGTAGGGGTGGTGGGTGAAATCTTACAAATGTTTCTAGCCGCACACTACTCCAATCTACCCCTTCGGCTCCTCGACCGAGTTCCTACAAGATGATTTAAAATAGAAGAAGAAAGATAGGTTCGAAATATATGTAAGTAATGTGGGAAAACACAAAAAAGCCAAAGAGCGTTGCCTCCTCGGCAACAGTGCCAAAATGATAACATCGGATTTATAAACGAAAAGGTTTAAGTTTGGAAACCCGTTGTCGTAGTTCGATTCACAAGAAAATTCATTGATCAGATTAAATTTATAATCGAAACTTAAAAAGTGAGTCCCAGGTCAAACACGGGGAGGCGAATGTTTGGTTTTGAAAATTCGCATTTTGCTTTTTAGTTGCTTTTCTCATTTTTATCTTTTCAATTTTTTTTGGTATTTTTAGCAAGCAAGAGATCAAGTCGATGAATTCTAGCTAATCTACTTGCAAAATAAAAGAGAGAGACAGAGACAGAGACAAAAATAATCATGTATTTTTATAATCAAATGTTTCTTACAACTAGGAAAGCGAGAAATCTATACTATGAAAGCAATAAAGATAGATATAGGTGAGAGAAATTCCCCTCAACAGTCGCTTGGAGGACAACTTGCTCTAACGTTTCCTGGAGGAAGGTGGTGAGGAGTAGGATGAACGAGGACGGAGTCGGAGGACGGAGAGCAGGGTAGGATAGCGTCGCGACGAGGATCTTCTTCCTGAAGGGGGTGAGAAGATGACCATAGGATGCTCCATGAATGGGGATGAGAGGGAGGAACAAATATTTGTTTTCTACTCTAGTAGAGCATTCCGGGCATGGGACAAGCTCTCTCTAGATCCTTGGAGGTGGTGAGAAAAAGAAAGAAAGAGATGAAAAATGAGAGGGGTAGGGGTCCTTTTATAGTGGATGTAAGAATCAAATTCGTATACAGGACATTTACTGACAATCATAAACATCTTTAATGATCTAAAGATCTACCGCAAACTTCACTGAAGATAACCTTGTGCCCATGCTACCGCTGTGCTAGCGCACGCTCTACGTGCTAGTGTCGTGCGCCTCCACACGTTACGTGCTCGCGTGCACTGCCGTCGCTACAAGTACGTGTTTCTGCACATGCGCGTGCGACCGCGCTGCTGTGCGTGTGCCGTGGCACGTGCGTGAACATGGGCTGCCTAGGTTGAGCCACATGGTGCAATCTGGGCCGTCCATTTTCTTTCCATTATAGGGGCTGCTACAGAGATCGGATTGAGTCAATTTTCATGTCGTTGGGCTTCAATCATCGACTCGAATCCATCTGCATGCTCAAATTTGTCATTTGAAGCTTTGAATTACATCACCTAGTCCCTTGGCCGTTGATCTTCCTCGTACTACATGTGGTGCTACGAGACTTCGATCAAGGTGATTTCGAAGGTGTTGGACTCTGATGGTCGTCATGATCAGATCCGTACGATCGGATCCTCAATCCGAGGCTCCAAAATAAATCTCCTTCTCTCCTGACCACAAAAAGGATGCAATTAACCTAAAATATACACAACTACTCTAAATGCAGAATGATGCATACTATGCAATATTTATAATATGGAATGCAAATCTAAGCCTAGAAACATGCATAAATGGTCATTTTAACATAAATGGATGTGTCTACATCATTCTACGTCCCCATTCTTTGCAAATATGAGTAACTGGGTTGCCGCTCTTCACTTCTCTTACTCTATCCAGAATAATACTCTTGCTGAATCCTCTGTTGCTGCATAAGAAACCCATTAGTTTGCTGCCCACTTAGCTATTGCTTCACAACTTTCTTTTGCAATTGCTGCTACTTGTGTTCAAAATTTACTTGTCTCTACCCATATTGTTCTTGCTGCCCAATTCGCTACCTACAATTATTTACATGCTCCTGTTGCCCTCCACAAACTTGAAAATCAAGCTACTACTATCCAACTCCCTTTTTTTGCCATTTTGTGTTGTTGCCCATGCTATTTTTATTGCCCAATTTTAGATTATTACTCACAAATGTTCACATACTCTTACAGCCATCCAACTCCCTTATGTAGCCATTTATGCTGTTACTCATTCCACTTCTCGTTAATGTGCTTCCCAATCTGCCCATCCATCCCATTTTAATGGCCAAGTTGAAATGGCTACTGCTACTAATTGTCAGATTTATCTCCATTTTGAAGTTGCTACTATTACCCATTAGTACCACTATTGGAAGTACCAAAATTCTTATCCCCTCCATTCTTCTTCTTACAATCCTCATTTGTGTGACCAATCATGGTACAATAAGAAGAAAATTTAGGAAGCTTCTTGTAGACAATTTCTTATTTAAAAATCTGCTTGTCACCATTGTTAATCTGTAAAACATCTGGAAAAGATTTAGATAAATCAATCTCAAATAACATTCTTGGATACGCAGACCATACTAGATCAAATATGCCTGTATCAAGGCCAATAAAATTTCCAATTACATTAGTAGCACCTCTATTGCAAAAATGCAAATTCAGGTAAGCAAACTAACCCAAATTGAATATATGGATGATCTTTTGTAATTGATACCTTTTACCATCAATTATGCAACCATCCTTTAAAAAGGCTCGAACCATATATCTAATTAGCACATGTCTTGAATCAATAGGTCCAAGAGAGAACTCCTTTCAATCCCTAATTTGCTTTGATTTCATTCCAAATGTTAGTCAAATCTATCCCGATAGTAGAATTGCCCAATTTGCTTTAATTGGTCAGAATTCCTCATTTAAGATGTGATTTTTTTCATATTCTTTTTACTTTATTTTTTATTGGTATGTTTTTGTTGCTGGAAAAGTTGATTTGGATTTTCGAAGTATCTCAGCAAGATTTCTTGTTTGATTACTAAGCACATGGAAGATATGGGATCTAATGTTTAATTACCACTAATTTATTCCACAAAGAAGTCATTTTCATCCAATTTATTTCTTTTCGTTTGCCACTAGTTGTGTCTTAAATTGTGGGATGGACAATTATTCTGTCAAGGTAAATGCTATTGGTATAATATGTGCTACTCGTCGAGATGGAAAGGAATCAATTGTGGTACCTATAACTCCATATAATTCATAGAAGATTGAGGTTAATGATGCCATATCTTTGGGTCATGGCTATGCAATCTTCTCTCTTCTTAGCAAACATACATGGCTTGTAAAGGACATTTTGTGGGTAGCTTCAGATTCATTGTTTAGAGAACATGCTGCAGTCAATTCTTTGCTAATGAATACCACAATACCAATTATTTTGGTGACTTTTAGAATGCGAAATCAGTGTGTAGTGAAAAGTATGCTGCAGAATAGTTGGTGAATAATCCACTTGAAATAGGAATATTCGATGCTTTTAAATGTGTTGGAACCATAGCTATCGTACGTGTTATTAAGGTTGTTGATAAGAAGGAAGCAAGTGATAGTGTTACCATATATTCTGAAGCTTCAAATGGACAAATGGCTACCTTAGATCTTATCAATATTATTCGCTATCTAGCAATTCATTGATAGGCCTTGCATGTAAAGGTTGGTTCTATGAGTGCTCTATGTAATTGAGCTTGGCTTAATTTTCATGGTAGATCATTGGACTGGTTAAGCAATATGGCTACCAGTTTAAATGCCAAACGCATTTAGGCATCCTAGCTTCAGATTATGTTGAGGGAACAACTACAATTGCAAGTTTTATTTACAATCAGTTGTTGTTAATCAGCATCCTATGAACTCATCATTTCTTTCTTTTCTCGTTTATGTCTAGTGCTTAGTTCAAAGAGCCTTGTGATAATGCCTAATGCACTATTTTAGCAGGCACTTGGCGTGCTTACTATTCCACATGGTGCATTCTGGGATAAAAAAGATATATATTCATCGAATATTCCTTTAGTTTTTCTATCATTTAGGAGTTATTGTGATGATCCGATTCCCGAGTCCCCATAAGACACGAGAATCGGACCGACTCGACTAATCCCAAGACCTAGTCGTCCAACGAGGAAGTAACCAAAAGAGCAGTAAAATAAACCACATTCAGCATGAATATAACTAGCAGTAACAAAATACAACAGTAAGAAAAGGAACTACTACAATATACACCACCACAACAGTAGAACAACAAATATGTACATAACATGAAGCTTACAATAAAGAAGTACAAGGAGTAACAAGGAAACTACTCACTACAGTGGAAGAAAAGTACAGAAAGAACTGCAGGTAACTCTACTGGACCCTACTAGGCCTAGCATCCTCTGCAGCCGCTGACCCTGGCTGCTCAACACCTGGTCCTGAAAAGTAATGAGTGCAACACATCAGCGAAACGCTGAGTAGAGTGGCAACTAAAAGCTAAAGAAGCAATAGAGTGTACAGTAGCTGTTATATTTTTACTTTCTTTATTTACGTCTTTCTATTATTTCACGATTTATTTGTTTCTCAGATCCTTCACTTGATCTCGAATGTTCCTCATGGGAATGATCTTGATTGCAGTCTTTTCGGAAAAGTAGAAGTAACACGTGGTGCTCTCCTGGCCGGGAGAGTCCCTCGTGGTGGTCCTACCCTCAGTCAACCACCCCAAGGTCGCTGACAGACGTAACGGTGACTACGGCACACGCGATAAGCGCACGGGTAGCTACCCCACGCTGGCACGCGGTCCATTGTTTCCGTTAACGGGTGCGCTCAAAACATAGCACAGAACCGGTATAGCGCAGAGCCCTCTCAGTAACAGGGGTCCAACCCCTCCACAGTCCGCGCACCCACACCTGACTACCCTGGTTTGCCTAGTGGGCCTAACAAGTCGGTGTAGGAGGCTAGCAGAACCCCGGGGCCCGTGTGGTAGCTAGTGCTCTCCCTACACTAGTAGCTCTCCTCGGTACTGCGTACGCGAGGGCCAGCAAGTCGGTGTACAGTGGCCAAACCCTCCCTGGTCTCAACCTGAGGGCGGCAAGCTCCCCCCTACACTATGAGCTAATGTGTGCTCTCTTTGGTACCACATACCCAAGAGACAACACACTTCCACGTTTCACTTTCTCAGTTCCATTCTATTCTCTTTCCAGGAGTTCTACTCCTAATTCCCCGTAGGGTTCGTATTCTTTTTGTTTGGCCATTGTAGGCTTCACTGTTCCAGTTTTACGTTCATACAACCCATATTCTGAATCATATTTATTCATTCATAACAGGCAGCTATTAATTTACAGGCAGCTATTATTTCCTTTCCACTTTTCGAAGATTGCAATATTTATATATTCCACTAGTTTTCCAGTCCTAGGATTCATGCCGTACCCTAGGTTCTATCATTAAATTTAGTTTTCCAGTCCTAGGATTCATGCAATACCCTAGGATTTATCATTCAATCTAGTTTCTCAGTCCTAGGGTTCATGCAATGCCCTAGACTCTATTAATTGTTCCAAAATTGTAACAAATTATGCTAAATAATTTAAAAGCCACTCTACCAGCTACAACGGGAGTACTGGGGGTGTGATCGGCAATCCCGTGCCCTCCGCAACCCCCAAGACTGCAATGGAACGGTGTCCTAACACAAGGATCAAACGCAAGGAGTTTCTTAGAACGGTATACAATTACTGTAAACGGGTAGAGGATTTTATTCTGGAAAGAACGCAACTCAAAACGCGGAAAACGGACACCGAACGGGCCCTAAACGGGTCAAAAAAGACGAAACTATCCAAAATCAGACATCTAGAACCACTTCCAGACATCTTAAAAAGTGGGTCAGATTGTACCTTAGCTCTGTGTAGTCCTTCAGACATCCAGAAGCCTGCTGGGGCATTTGGCTTAGTTCCAAGACGTCCGATTGTCACCCCAGACGTCTGGAAGTCCTCTCCGTCGTTTGGCACTGCGGCCAGACGTCTGATTTACGTGGGATGGCGAGCCCTCACGCCCTCCTGAGCGGAACCTACACACACACACCCTGCTCTCAGCACGACGAAGTGCAGACAAAGTCGCGGTGGACGGCTGCATGGCCGTACGCGCGAAGAAGGGAGAATATAGAAATATCTTACCTGCTAGATGTCTAGACGGTCGTCCAGACGTCTTCACCGTCGTATGGTCGTAAGCCCAGATGTCTGGTTCTGGAAAATTTTCCAGAACCAGAGCTCGACTCACTCTCCTCCCGCGACGCATAGCCTCGCCGTGCCCCGTCCGCCTGCTGCCCGAGCTGCAGCAGCCCCTCCGCGACACCCCACACCCGCCGCTCCCCCGCCGGCGGGCTCTAGCTGCCCCGGCAAGCTCGAACCCTCGCGATCGAGCTTACCCCTTCCGCTCGCAACCCTCCTTCCCGCACTCTTGCCGCGGCTGCTACTACCGTCGTTCCCTCGCTCGCTCACGCTCTCGCACTGGCAGGGAGAAGGAGAAGAGGAAGGCGGAGGAGATGAGTGTGAGGGAGAGAGCGAGGGGGCCTTATAAGGCCGCGCAGGGAGAGAGAGAAGAGAGCTGCGTGCCTGCAGGAGGGGAGAGAGGAAAAGGAGGAACAAGAGCGACGGGTACAGTCTGCGCGTGCAGGCACGCAGACGCAACCTCGTACGCCGCAAAAATTTATTACCAGACGTCTGGGAAGGGTTCCAGACGTCTGGGCCACTTCCCAGATGTCTTAAAAACCCATCTGATGCCACGTTCGTAACAATATAACAAACTCAAAGGAAGTTTCGTCCATGAAACTTGCGCTAACTAGGGTGCGGGAAAGAACAAGATATATAAACATAACAAGTCAAAGAGGACTGAAGCCGGTCCGAAAAGACGTACCCGCGAAGAGCTCCGGTTACCACTCCTGCATTGCCGCCTCAGGCTCCCAGGTAGCCTCCTCGTACCGCTGGCTCCTCCATAAAACCTTCACCAGGGGTACTTGCTTTCGTCTCAGACTGCGGACTGCTCGGTCAAGAATCTGTACTGGCCGGTTAGGGTAGGTCAGGTCATCGCCCATCTCGACGCTCTCGTGACTCAGGACATGACTGGGATCGACAACGTACTTCCTGAGGTTGGACACGTGAAACACGTCGTGCACACCAGAAAGCTGAGGAGGGAGGGCAAGTCTGTAAGCAACGGGTCCAACCCGCTCCAAGACATCAAAGGGACCCACGAACCTCGGCGTGAGCTTCCCTCTCACCCCAAACCGCTGTAGGCCCTTCATGGGCGAAACACGAAGGAAGACATGGTCCCCAACCTCAAACTGCACCTCTCTGCGTCTTCGATCCGTGTAGCTCTTCTGCCTGCTCCTGACAGTGTGGAGTCGCCTGTGGATCTGCTCAACTACCTCCTGACTCTGTCGGATCAACCTGGGGCGAACCTCCCACTTGGTCCCCACCTCAACCCAACTCAAGGGTGCTGTACACCTCCGTCCGTACAAAGCCTCGTAAGGAGCCATGCCGATGCTCGAATGATAGCTGTTGTTCTATGCAAACTCCGCCAGGGGTAGGTGCTCCTCCCAAGAGCCCCTCCAGTCCAGTACACAGACACGCAAAAGGTCCTCAAGTGTTTGTATCGTGCGCTCAGACTGTCCATCCATCTGGGGGTGGTAAGCTATAATGAATCTCAACCGCGTCCCTAAGGCCTGCTGAAAGTCAACCCAAAACTGGGACGTAAAGCGGGTATCCTGGTCGGATACGATCTCCCGCGGAGCTCCGTGTAGTCGTACCACATCATGGATATACCTCTCTGCCAACTGTGCTAGTCCCAAAGTAACTCGGATCGGCAAGAATCATGCCGTCTTCGTTAGTCTATCCACAATTACCCAGATTGCGTCGTGTCCTCGCTGGGTAACAGGTAAACCCACCACCAAGTCCATGGTGATGGTCTCCCACTTCCACTCTAGCACTGGAAGCGGCTGTAGCGGCCCTGCAGGCCTCTGATGCTTGGCCTTCACCTGCTGGCACACTAAGCACTGCTGCACGAATTCACCCACATCCCGCTTCATCCCCCTCCACCAAAACTCGCTTCTCAAGTCGTGGTACATCTTCGTGTTTCTGGGATGTATGGTGAATCTGGAACCGTGTGCCCTAGCCAGGAGCTCTCTCAACAGCTCCTCGTCTCTGGGAACGCACAACCGTCCCCTCAGGCACAGCACCTGGTCTGTGAAAGAGAAGTCCCCCAGGTCTCCTGACAGTACTCTGTCGCGCAAGGACTGCAAGTACGGATCGGCCATCTGTCCTGTGATGATGCGGTCTATCAGCTCTGGCCTAGTTTGTCATGTCACAGTCACTACCCCACAGTGACCCCGTAACTCTAAGGGCCGCCAACTGCCCACCTCCTCCAAAAGGCTCCAACTCTGTAACTATAAACTGGCCAAGTGGGCGGGTGCCTTCCGGCTCAAGGTGTCAGCCACCACATTGGCCTTTCCCGGGTGGTAGGAAATGCTGCAGTCATAGTCCTTCAGGAGCTCCAACCAACGTCTCTATCTCATGTTGAGCTCCTTTTGATCAAAAAGGTATCTGAGGCTCTTGTGATCTGAGAAAATCTCAAAGGTCTCACCGTACAAGTAGTGCCTCCAGGTCTTCAGGGCGAAGACGACAGCTGCCAGCTCCAGGTCGTGGGTAGGGTAGGTATGCTCATGGGGCTTCAGTTGCCACGAAGCGTAAGCGACAACATGACCCCTCTGCATGAGCACACCCCCTAACCCCTCTAAGGAGGCGTCCGTGTACACAACGAACCTGCCACTACTGTCAGGGATGGTGAGCACGGGAGCCAAAGTCAACCTCTCCTTCAGCTCCTGAAAACACACCTCACAGGCGTCTGTCCAAGCGAAGGGCACGTCCTTCCAGGTCAACTGTGTCATAAGACGCGCAATCTGTGAAAATCCCCTGATGAACCGTCTGTAGTAGCTTGCCAGTCCCAGGAAACTACGAATCTCGGTGACTGAACGCGGTCTCCCCCACCTGAGCACTGCCTCGACCTTGGCTGGGTCCACTGCCAAGCCATCCCCAGAGATCACATGACCTAAGAAGGTCACCTCCCTCAACCAGAACTCGTACTTGCTGTATTTGCGTACAGCCTACGTTGTCTCAGTGTGTCTAGAACCATCCGCAAGTGTTGTCCGTGCTGCGTCTGATCTCGAGAATAGATGAGTACATCATCAATAAATACCACCACGAACTGGTCCAACTACAGTCTAAACACCCGGTTCATCAGGTCCATGAAAGCAGCGGGGGCATTGGTCAGCCCAAATGGCATGACCAAAAACTCGTAGTGTCCGTACCGGGTGCGGAAAGCTGTCTTGGAGACGTCTGCCTCCCTGATCCTCAACTGGTCGTATCCTGACCTCAAGTCGATCTTGGAGAACACTGTGGCTCCTCGCAACTGGTCAAACAAGTCGTCGATCCTCGGCAGCGGATATCTGTTCTTGATGGTCACCCTATTCAGCTGTCGGTAGTCCACACAAAGGCGTAGGGTACCATCCTTCTTCTTCACAAACAGTACCGGGGCTCCCCAGGGAGACACACTGGGCCTGACAAAGCCCTTCTCCAAAAGGTTCTGCAACTGAGACTTGAGCTCTCGTAGCTCAAACGGTCCCATCCTGTATGGTGTGGTGGAGATGGGGCTAGTCCCTGGTACTAGTGAGATCTCAAACTCGATCTCACGCTTAGGCGGTAGTCCTGGTAACTCGTCTGGGTACACGTCAGGGTACTCTCTGACCACCGGGATGCTTTAGAAGTCTTCCATAGGGCTGGGCTCTACCACCACACAAGCTAGGAAGCCCTCACACCGCTGGCTCAAAAGTCTCGCCGCCCGAAGTGCCGAAATGCACCTGAAACCTCCGTCCATTGGCTGTCCGTGAAACTCTAAAGAAGGAAACTCCGGTATGGAGAAGATGATCTTCCTCTCAAAATAGTCCACCAAAGCATGGTAAGCAGACAGCCAGTCCATCCCCAGAATTATGCCAAAGTCCTCCATCTGTATCATAATCAGGTCAGCTGGTAGACTATGTCTCCCGATACTGACCTCCCAACCCGTGTACACCTCCTCAGCTACAAACAGCTGACACTCGGACCTCTGATTACGAACGGATTCTCTAACTGCGATACTGGCTACGATAAACGAGTGAGTAGCACGGGAATCGAAAAGTGTCTAAACGAGTCTGATGGGAACTGAAACCATACCTGCCACCACCGATCCCGAAGCTCACGCATCCCTGTGTGTCAGGGTGTTGATACGTCCCTCAGCTGTAGGTGCAGACGAAGCAGCCACACTCTGCGTCGGACAGGTAGGTGCTAGCCGGTACCCTCCTTGTGACTGCTGTCCTCCTCGCGCCTGGGAACCGCGTCCTCCTGCACGCCCTCTAGTGCTCGATGCGGGAAGTATCTGCTGACCTCCTGCCATAGATGGGCAGTCCCTCCTGATGTGGCCCGGCTGGCCACACTGGTAGCAGAGGGGAACCTGACTCCCGCCTTCAGTGGGTCCCTGCTGTCGGCTGGGCAGGGGTCTGGTGTTGGCGACTGGCCCCTGTCGAGGGCCCCCAAAGGCCATTGATGGCCCTGCAAAACGTGACGACTCTCCTACAGACGCCACGTGTCTCCTCTCTCGCAGGCCCTGTGAAAAGTCTGGCTGGAAGGGCCTCTTTCGCCTGCCATCAGTGTCTCGCGTGGACGGGTTGGTCTCCTTGCAGGTCATAGCTACCTCCACCACCCTCGAAAACGTAGGCAGCTTCAGGGGTTTGACATACCCCCGAATCGCAGGCTGGATCCCCTCGGTGAACATCCAAAGGTGCTCCTCCTCAGTGGCTACCACTGTCGCTGCAAAGTGGGACAGCTCCAGAAAACACGTGTGGTATGCGCTCACGGTCATCCTCCCCTGGCGGAGAGTCTGGAACTCCCGCCTCCTTTAGTCCTGCCACGTCTTGGGAAAGTACTGCTCGCAGAAGAGAGTGACGAACCGATCCCAAGTCGGCTCGTCCCTCTCCTGTCCCCTGACTGCCCTCCACCACCTATGTGCTGCACTCTCTAACTGGTACATGGCAAAGGCCACGCGACACTCCACCGGGGGGCGAATGGTGTCGAAAACCTTCTCGAGCTGCTCGAGCCAGTCCTCTGCCTCGGTCGGGTCCTCATCCCCCTTGAAGGAGGGGGGCTTCAACTTCCGGAACTGCTCGAAGAGCTCGAAGTGGCGCTGTAATGGAGATGCTGGTGCACCTCTAGGCAAAGGTGCCTCATGCACAGAAGTGTTGGAGGAAGGTGGGGGCGGTGGCGGCCCTATGACGAGGCATCTCCTGCAAGGAGACACGAAACAAAATGGAAACACATCAATATCGAACGATATCTAACGAAAAAGTCTAAGAGCTTATGCCAAAAGAAAGGTTGTGGTGGCTACTCTAGTCATGACACGTGAGTTGGTTATTTTCCAGTCAGTTGATTCACTTCCCGGGAAGACCTTTCTCTGAAACCATCTTGTAACGACCCGATTCCTGAGTCCCTACGAGACACGAGAATCGGATCGACTCGACTAATCCCAAGACCTAGTCATCCAACAAGGAAGTAACCAAAAGAGCAGCAAAATAAACCACATTCAGCATGAATATAACTAGCAGTAACAAAATGCAGTAGTAAGAAAAGGAACTACTACAGTATACACCACCACAATAGTAGAACGACAAATATGTACATAACATGAAGCTTACAATAAAGAAGTTCAAGGAGTAACAAGGAAACTACTCACTACAGTGGAAGAAAAGTACAAAAAGAACTGTGGGTAACTCTACTAGACCCTACTAGGCCCAACGTCCTCTGCAGCCGCTGACCCTGGCTGCTCAACACCTGGTCTTGAAAAGTAACGAGTGTAACACGTCAGCGAAACGCTAAGTAGAGTGGCAACTAAAAGCTAAAGAAGCAGTAGAGTGTACAGTAGCTATTATATTTTTACTTTTTTTATTTACGTCTTTCTATTATTTCATGATTTATTTGTTTCTCAGATCCTTCACTTGATCTCGAATGTTCCTCGTGGGAACGATCTTGATTGGAGCCTTTTCCGAAAAGTAGAAGTAACACGTGGTGCTCTCCAGGCCGGGAGAGTCCCACGTGGTGGTACTACCCTCAGTCAACCACCACAAGGTCGCTGACAAACGTAACGGTGACTACGGCATGCGCGATAAGCGCACGGGTAGCTACCCCGCACTGGCACGCGGTCAGTCATTTCCGTTAACAGGTGCGCTCAAAACACAGCACGAAACCGGTATAGGGCAGAGCCCTCTCAGTAACAGGGTTCCAACCCCTCCACAGTCTGTGCACCCTCGCCTGACTACCCTTGTTTGCCCAGTGGGCCTAACAAGTCGGTGTAGGAGGCTAGCAGAACCCTGGGGCCCGTGGGGTAGCTAGTGCTCTCCCTACACTAGTAGCTTTCCTCGGTACTGCGTACAGTGGCCAAACCCACCCTGGTCTCAACCAGAGGGTGGCAAGCTCCCCTCTACACTAAGAGGTAATGTGTGCTCTCTTTGGTACCACGTACCCAAGAGACAACACACTTCCATGTTTCACTTTCTCAGTTCCATTCTATTCTCTTTCCTGGACTTCTACTCCTAATTCCCCGTAGGGTTTGTTTTTTTTTTGTTTGGCCATTGAAGGTTTCACTGTTCCAGTTTTACGTTCATACAACCCATATTCTCAATCATATTTATTCATTCATAACAAGAAGCTATTAATTTACAGGCAGCTATTATATCCTTTCCACTTTTCCAACACTGCAATATTTATATATTCCACTAGTTTTCCAGTCCTAGGATTCATGTCGTACCCTAGGTTCTATCATTCAATCTAGTTTTCCAACCTAGGATTCATGCAATACCCTCGGATCTATCATTCAATCTAGTTTCTCAGTCCTAGGGTTCATGCAATGCCCTAGACTCTATTAATTGTTCCACAATTGTAACAAATTATGCCAAATAATTTAAAAGCCACTCTACTAGCTACAACGGGAGTACTGGGGGCGTCGTCTGCAATCTCGCGTGCCTCCGCAACCCCAAGACTGCAATGGAACGGGGTCCTAACACAAGGATCAAACACAAGGAGTTTCTCAGAATGGCATACAATTACTGTAAACGGGTAGAGGATTTTATTCTGGAAAGAACGCAACTCGAAATACGGAAAACGGACTCCGAACGGGCCCTAAACGGGTCAAAAACGATGAAACTGTCCAAAATCAGACGTATGGAACCTCTTCCAGATGTCTTAAAAGGTAGGTCAGATTGTACCTTAGCTCTGTGTAGTCCTTCAGACATCCAGAAGCCAGCTGGGGCGTCTGGCTTAGTTCCAAGACATCCGATTGTCACCCTGGACGTCTGGAAGTCCTCTCCGTCGTCTGGCACTACGGCCAAACGTCTGATTTACGTGGGATGGTGAGCCCTCGTGCCCTCCCGAGTGGAACCTGCGCACACACACTCCTACTCTCAGCACGACGAAGCGCAGACAAAGTCGTGGTGGACGACTGCATGGCCATAGGCACGAATAAGGAAGAATATAGAAATATCTTACCTGTCAAACGTCTGGACAGTCCTCCAGACGTCTTCACCGTCATCTGGTCGTAAACCCAAACGTCTGGTTCTGGAAAATTTTCCAGAACCAGAGCCCAACTCGCTCTCTGCCTGCGATGCACGGCCGTGCCGTGCCCTGTTCGCCTGCTACCCGAGCTGCAGCAGCCCCTCCGCGACACCCCATGCCCCTCGCTCCCCCGTCGGCCGGCTCTAGCTACCCCGGCAAGCTCGAACCCTTGCGGTCGAGCTTCCCTCTTCCGCTCGCAACTGTCCTTCCCGCACTCTCGCCGCGGCTGCTGCTGCCGCCGTTCCCTCGCTCGCTCACACTCTCGCACTGGCAGGGAGAAGGAGAAGAGGAAGGCGGAGGAGATGAGGGTGAGGGAGAGGGCTAGGGGGCCTTATAAGGCCACGTGGGGAGAGAGAGAAGAGAGCTGCGTGCCTGCAGGAGGAGAGAGAGGAAAAGGAGGAACGAGAGAGGCATGTGCAATCTGCACGCACAGGCGCATAGACACAACCCCATATGCTGCAAAAAATTATTACCAAACGTCTGGGAAGGGTTCCAGACGTCTGGTCAGACGTTTGGGCCACTTCCCAGTCATCTTAAAAACCCGTCTGATCCATGTTCATAACAGTTATTCTTTTCTTTTTGCTTAAATGAGTGGTCTCCATAGCAAAATATGATCATGTCTATGGGTAATTAGATCTTCATAAGAAGGTTCAGAAATCATCTTTCTTTTTATTCATGGGAGACAAGATATAATTTTTCCTGTAAAACATGTCCATTTTCTATTGTCTACTTGGAGATTAGAGTTGGTTTTCTTTTCTTTTCCTTTTTTTTGCATTAATGTTTGTTCCCTTACATTCTATAGAGAATCATGAATAATGCCTTGGACAATCTCAATGAATTTTGTATGTTCTTTGTGTTATTTCCCGTATTTATTGGTAACAGTCTCTTTTTTACTAGCAAGTCTGGAGAAGAGTGGATGCTAAGAGGAACTCTATGGGTAGAAATATGGGACTTTTAAATGATAATGCTACAAGTTGTTAGAGTTTGAACAACAAATGAATGATGGGTATCATCAATTCAATGGCAGCAACAAATTGAAGAAAAAAACATTTTTTATGCATAGCAACACCAACATTTTGTTCGAAAGGAGTAGATTTCATCTCTTGACAAGGAAAGAAATTCATGGTAGAGTTCTAATTCAAGGATGAATTCTCTATATATCAAACAAAACAAATTGAATAACTTCAGCAGGTCATTTTAACATCAAGTAATACTATTGACAAAATAAAGCTTGAATATTCACTACAAAAAGGAGGTATATTCTTATTATTGTGTATGCATGTAACAAAAAAAAACATGTTACATATTTTAGAAGCTTGTATTTTGAAAGAATCTCTGATTTCATGGCCATAGATCTTCAATTTGTTGTAGTGCTTAGTTCCAATTGGTGACATGTTTTGAGGGGCATGCTCTAGATCTGAAAGCTTGTGCTAGGGATGAGCAGCGATGCCATCATGAATAGCCTCTGATCAAGTGTGGTGGTGCTTGGTTGGTAGCACTTCTAATCAAGCTAGATCTGTGTGGGTGCATGGTCTAGGGTCATTGATCAACTTTAACTCCCTAGAGCATATTTGAGAAGCAGCAAGTTGCTGATGAAGATCTGAAAGTGTTGCATTCAATCCAGCTTTGAAGTTCAAGTATTTTCAACTCTAGCGGTTTTGTTGTGAGAAGATTGGTGGTTTTTAATTGGACAATGATTGTTTAGTTTTGGTTGCTACAATAGGTTGTTGCATGAGTTTGGGAATATTTTGGATCTCTTGATTCTTGCTGTTGGAGTTGTGTTTAATGGGTTCCATGAAGAGGACAGGGATAAGGAGATCTTTCTTACAATAATCACTCAAGAAGCCTACCATCATGGATCAAAGGGAGATTTAAAATTGTATGAAGCAAAAGGAAAACTTGAATAGTCTTAGGATCTAGTGTTTCTATAACTTAGCATTTGAACAACTTTATGCACTAGAAAATTTTATAGATATGGATATTATATTGATTAAAATATCAACAAGTAAATTGAATTACCTTCTTTTTGGTTTCTTTTCAAGAATCTAGGAATCTAATAGCGAACAACTTCATCTTTGATGATGCTAACAGGTTAACACAAGTACTTTTGCTTGATATTCAGAATCCATATTTCCAGTCATTTATTTTTCTCACTGACATGTAGTTTCAGTCATTTTGCATTTGTTCTTCAGTGAGTTGGTTGGCCTCAGGTGCTTACAAAGCAATTTTATGTTCTTTGGTTTTTTTGCATGTAAGTTACAAGAAGATGTTTAGTAGTCATGATCCATTACTTTAAAAAGCTTATATCAAATTTAATAATTTAAGTGTGCTTACATATTAATGAGATCATTTGATAATTGTGATAGAGTTGACTTCTGTATAATGGTTATCCATGCAACAATGTATGATATGATATATAAACCAACCTTGTGAGGCACCTAGTTTATAGTTTTGAATGCTTACTCAACATCATAATCTGGGGTATATAGTTACTACCATTTCTAGCTAGATCTTTTTTATGAAACAGGTTACCTTGGATGATCTCTTTGATCAAGCAGGTTACTTTCAATTATGGCTACATTCTATTTTTTCCTTTTTTTTGTCAAGAATTATGGCTACAGTAGTTATGTCAATTAAGATTTTCATGTGACAAGGTTCAAAATTTCCTCCTTTTTGTGTAAAGGATGCTAGAACAATTAACCAATCAAATATTCTATTTTGGTTGTTAAAAGTTTTAAGTGCAGAGATTTCTTGACACACTGTAGGTAGATGGTATTACAAAATGTTATTTCTCCACCAAATACAATGTCTTACTATCTTCTATTTGACTTGAGAATGTTGATGGTGTTAATTGCAGTCACGTGAAGGTTGCTAGATTGTTATTCGTGGCAACAACAAGATCTAATGTATCCGCATCACTTGTTTTGGAACTCTTACAAAGGATTGATCATACTTTGACTCTGATGGAGAATTTTCTTTTATGAGGTACAGGATGATCCAAGAGTTCAAGGCCCCATTCCATATAAATGCATTAATAGCACAAGCAGGATCTTACAGGACTAAATTCACATTGAAAATATGTGTTGATTTCCCTTCAAGTATCACTGCAAATTCTATTATAGTACAAATGCCACTGCCAACTTAAGTACTCCACTAGAGTTAGCTTTGAACTAGAGCCTATGATTGTAGGACAAATTATTGATTTAAAAGAAGGAAACAAAAAATTGGAATGGAGCTTGAAAAAGATAGTAGGTGGCCTTAAGAATACCCTTCATGCAATGCTAACATTTTCGTAGAAATCTCATATGAACCTCTTCAAGGGGCTAGTAGTTTCATCTCTAGATGATATGCTTGACATGAAGTAGATTGCACCTGATAAAGAGGTAAATGATTTTCTTTTTTTTATTACTAGTTGTTTTGTACATGTGCTTTTAGAATTTAATGAATGTCATGGTTTTTATTCCCATAAGGGTAATATCATTTATTTTCCAAATCAAAAAACTTTTTTTGGAGATCATTCTTTGTTCTAAATTCTCATGATGTCTATAATTATTTTTATAGGTTGAAATCCTTCTTCAAGCCTGCTCCAAGCCTATCAGCAACTATTAAAAGAAAGGTACATGATTTAGTATTGTATTGAACATGATGTTGATGCTAGTGTAGTCATCATTTTCTTATTAGCCACTATTTTTGGGTTAAAAAGCTAATTGCATTATTAAACAACTCTATGCAATATAGTTGCCTTGACTACAATGATTATAATGGCATCCTATAAAGAAATGCACCAATTTTTTGCTTTTGAAATGCATATTTCATTCCATTCTTAGCTGTAGATACTCCCATACCTATATGCATGCCTTGTAAGTACCTATGCAATGTCGTTGGGTGCATTCTAGGGATATTCCAAGGGATTGTGACAAATTAAAATTTAAATGAATTATATGATGCACTTGATAGAAATCATTCACTTATAAATTTCATGCCATGGACTTTGTGCATAGATTTTCTGATGTATCTCTTTGTGCATTCTTCATTCTTTGGTATGCTTCTGTCACCCGGGATTTGCCTTCCATGTCCAAGGTATAGAAGAAAAAATGGTATCTAGTTTATAGTTTATTGAATTTGTGTTATCTTCTTTTGCCATAATTTTCAAGTTTTGGTAACAGAGAGGATGTTATTGGTCGAGAGAAGAATGTACATGATGGATGGGATAACCATGGGTGGTTTTATGTTTTAGTTAGGATAGCTTTCTTTCTATTGGTATGGCTTACCTCTTTTATGCATTAGCAAATTGTCTATCCTTGGAATATCGCATAATTCATTGAGGACTTTTGAAGGTTGCCATGCTTAATCTTGTTAGCATTTCATCCACTTGGGCACTCATTCTTTATGTTTTGGACAATGAGGTTTGAATGATACTAGATCGTTCAAACATCAAAGTGTTGAAATAAATTCGATATTTATATTTATTTGAGCTGGCATTTTTTACATCAACAGTCTGATTAAAGATTGTTTGGAGTTGGTGGTGCTGGTGCAACACGTGGTAATTTTTTTGGCTCAATATTTGCCACATCACTTGCTTGTCTAGGCCCATTTATGGATTTATTTCCATGCTACTTTCTATTTTTTTATTTGTTAATGGCCTACACTAGCTTGAGATTCAAGATGTTCTCCTTGTAGATTTACTCCAATGTGTAGGGAGTAACCGTGACATAGATCCTGTTGCTAAAGAGTTAGCACTCATCAGGTAAGTTCAGCTATGTTTCAGATCTTACTGAATTTAATTCTCTTGACTAACTTGCCATTGGTCACCTATTGCTTGAAAGTTGCTATGCATTTTTTTCGATGTGTGTTTCACGATCATAGGCCATGTAATTTATAGCAACAGAATGGTAATATCTATCATGTACTTAATGATGTGTGCTGTTTACAACAGATGATTTATGTATTTTCCTTTCATGATTGGCTACTTTCAAGGGTAACTCGGTCATTTTGATTTCATTATGTTATTTTTTATTCACATGGTTGCATCAATATTATTCTTTACTTTTTGGAAAAATATCTTATGATCTACTGGATATCCCCCTCAAAAAAAGTTCCTACTAAATATGCTAAATATGGCCTTCACAATAGTAAATGTGCCTATTACTTTAAACTATTTTTGCATTAGTTGGATGCAACATCGATGTTTTTAGAATCAAGTAGTACCATTCTATGTATATAAAAAAAAATCATGGAAGCATATCCAACTAAAATTTTTCAACCCTAAATTATTGATTTTGAGATCATGGAAGGAAATTTTCACATTTGCATTGACGTGTCTAAAACTTTGTCAGAGCTATTTATTGGGACTGGTGGTTCTCTGAGGCAGCACAAGCAATCGCACTTCAAGGTACTAAGATATTTCTTTATCCCATTGAAATTTAATTAGAACCACAATATGAAGGGCTTAATTCTTAGGGACACTAGAAGCGAGAGATGCAAGAACATGTTTGTTCCAATCTAGTATATCCCTTCCCTTCATTGAAGTCATCCATGTATTTGATTATTTCATATCTCATCATGGACAACTCTTCTTTTCATAAATGTAGGATTCTCTTGTGACAATTGCCTTCTAAATTAAGCAAGATTAAGTAGATATTCTAGAGTTTGAACTGCCAGGCTTGCAAATGCCAAATCACATGGCCATATTCAACCAGACGTAGTTTGCAGGCTACAAAAGGGAAATGGGAGGGAGGTTACAAGAGGGATGAGCTGCTTATGAAAGATATTCAGCAATTGGAAAGTTAGAATTAGATTTATAGAAGATACAATATGTTATCCGCGAACTCATTGTATTTTTATTTTTTGTGTATTTTTCTTTTCTCTTGTATCACCCTTAAGAGGGGAATATGTACTTTAATGATCTGGGAAGTCAATAAAAGGGACTTTTTACTCAGGCGCTTATGTTTTGTGCTTGCTAAAAAAATTTATTTCTTAGTAAAGAATAAAATTAAATCATATAGGCATCGTTAAAGTGAATCAACAGTGACAATTAAATTTCAAAAGAAAGTGCCATTAAGTAAATAATTAGTGATGATTTAGTGGCATAGGAAAGCGCCATTAAAGCAACTCAATAGTGGTGATTTAGACAGAAATAATTGCTACTAAATAGTATCAATAGAGGCAATTAAATGACAAAATAAAGTGTCACTAAAGTAAATCAATAGTGGTAATTTAGTGACAAAAGAAAGGTCATGAAGTATATAGCAACACTAATAGCGTCAATTAAATTGCCACTAATATAAATCAATAGTGGAGAAATATTGCCACTAAAGAGGGTCATTAGCGATAATATTTGCGAAAATTAAAGTGCTGCTAATGCCATTGATTTAGCAGCAATTGTACAATTGCCGCTAACCTTTTAGTGATGCCTCAATTCACTCAGGCTATCACCTCTCGCCTTGGGCAACAATGGGACTTCTCACCTTAGTGTCACCTTTTGCATTAACTGCTTTTGTTGTTATGCTCGAGAAAATAAAATATTACGTAACACAGAGCAAGTTGGGTTAATCCATAGGGAGGGAGTGTGATGTGATTAATTTAAAAGTGCTTACGAATATTTTTTTCAATTGATTTTATATTTTTTTTGGATTTTAATATCACAAAAGATAAATGGTGATTTTTATTAAACTAAATTCTATTGAAATAAAAATCTACATTAATTTTTCTTCAAAATAGAAAAATGAGAAAATCAAGGATAATTACAAGGCGAAAGAAATCCAAATTCTCTAACCAACTAGCTAGGTATATTTTACTTATTTTAGATGAAATTATTGGCCTGGGGTCTTTACTCTTGGTGTTTCCATCCAAGAGGCTGATACTGAAGATATAGCCCAACTTGGAGGTGATCTCCTATGGTCGGGCTATCTTATGAATTCCCCTATGGCTATGAAGCAACTTGGGTTCTCACAACCCCAAGTACACCTATTTCATCTAAACATTAATTTCTTCCTAGCCTATATCCCATCTCCTTTTAGCATATTAAACCAAGCTATACATAATTGAAGTAGAAGAGCATAGGGGATTGATAGCTCTTTTCAAGTAATCTAATCTCTTCTTAGCTCAGAGATAAACTCATGAAGATTTTTCCCTAGGCATGGCTTGCCTAACACTTAGATCTGAGGCATAACCCGAGTCAGAGTCACGTCCTAAGCTCAGGTTATTTCCAAATCCAGGATAGTATAAACCAACTTAGGTTTGAATCTTTCTAAGGTTATTCTTTTTCAAGAACCCTTACTCACCTGGATTTACCCCCATTGCCCCTCTCCACACCACAATCAAGCCAAGATACATCATCAATCAAAGAAAACAATGGAGATGAAATAATTCTTACATATCAAATAAACTTCAAGACTTCTCAAATCTAATACAACACATGAAAGAGATAGAGAAATCTTTTTGTGTGGTGTTGATGACGATCAAGGTGGTTGTGGGTGGCAATGGTGGTGGTGGCAACGGAGACCAACAGTGGTCATCGGTGGTAGCCATAGTGTAGGCATTCTTCCTCCAATCTCCTTGTAGGAATCGTAGCTCCTCAGAATGGTGGTGGTTGTGGCTATGTGGTAGGTTGAGAGTGAGGGCTACTGTCTGGAGTGGGACAGGGGTAGCAATTGTGTGTGTTAGGGTCTGGTCTGTCGCTAGGGGTGGAATGGAGGAACTAGTGTTGTTTCTAGCACTTGGTGGGAATGAGGAGAGGGAGTCGGGTCATGGTGGGGATCCGTGAGGGTGAGGTCACAAGTTTGAGGAGTGGAGGTGATGTAAACACATTTACACTACTTAAGATGTCTATTTTTGCATGTACTTAAGCATAGGATTGCATTGCATGATATAAATATTGCATAACATGCATCATCTTGCATTTAGAGTAGTTTGAAAAAAATGGAGGTTAATTGTCTCCTTTTGTGTGCTTGGACAGGGCAAACTTCTTATCAGGGCCTTGGATCGAAGATCCAACCGTACAGATGTGATATGGGCGACGATTGGAGTTCAACGACTCCAAGATCGCCCTAATCAGGCATCTGTAGCATCAAATAGTGACTGGGGAACCCTAGAAGATCAACGGCCAGGATGGTATAAATATGCACTTCAAATGATAAATCCGACCACACGGATGAATTCGGATCGACGATCACAGCCTAACGACACAAAAATCGAGTCAATCCGACACCGGTGGCACCATCTACAACATCCAGAAGATGGACGGCCAAGATGGTGCCACATGGTGCCATCTCGGCCGCCCAAACACCCGCATGCAACCACTGAAGCGTCCGCATCCGCCCCCTCTCCACCGTTAGATCTCGATCCAGCGGCTGTGAACGGCTGCACCTAAAAACGTCCGCTCGACCATCCGCGCTCCGTAGCGCAGCGGTCGCGAGGCACTCCGCGTTCACAAGACACGGGTTCGAATCATGATCTGTGGGCGCATGCGATTAAAGGTGACCGCCCGATCAGCTGCGGGCGGCTCAGATCTTCCAATAGCACCGACACGCTATTTCACGCGGGGCGAGGACGCACCATCGAACATGGGCAGGCGCGCAGTGAGGAGCGAGGGAGGTGCATCTTAAGCCGTCCGATCTCGCGATCGGACGGCTGAGATTTGTTGAACGTGCGGATGTGTTGAGAGAGAGAGCAGCTGAGCGGGTGTGCGTGGGCAGCAGCCACTACGCCCACGTTGGTGCTTTAGTGATGGTTTTATCCGTCACTATCGACCCCTTATTTAATGTTTTAAAGATGTAATGACCAATTTGCCCCCACTCCTTGCAACTATAAAAGGAGACCCTCTCCGCACGAAATTCTCATCCCTTCTCTTCTCTACCTCTCCAAAGCTTAAGAGAAGTTTGTCCCACACCCAGGATGCTTCTTGCAAGATAAAGTCCAAATTTTCGTCCCCCTTCGGAAGTGGATCCCACGACGACGGCGACGTGCTGCCCCGTTCCCGTTCTTCTACTTCGTCCTCCTTCATCCAGGCATCGTCTCGTCCGACTCATCCTCCAAGCGACCATCTAGGAGGATATCTCTCTCCCTATTTTTTTAACTACTTTCTAGTATAGATTTACTACTTTCTAGAGTAGTTTTGCTCGTCCTCCAAGCGATCGTCAAGGAGGAGATTTGTTTCTCCATTCTTTTAATGCTTTCTAGAGTAAATTTATCACTTTCTAGTGTAATTGTTTTATGTTTTCTAGTCGTAATAGTGAAACAAACAATCTCCTTAATGATGAATTCTATTACGAATGCACGGCTTCAGACGTCTTTTAAGACGTCTGGGAGGTGGCCCAGATGTCGGACCAGATGTCTGGAACCCATTCCAAACATCTGGGATTTTATTTTTTCGACACTAACGGTTTTGTCTGTGCGCCTGACCGCACAGACCTGCGAGCGCATCTCTCTCTCTCACTTTTTCCCTCTCTCCTAAAGCCGCAGGCTGCAACCTCCGTCCGCTCTCTCTCCTCCCCGCGTGGCTTTAAAATGCCATGCCCCCTCCCTCACTCTCATCACCTCTGCCCCCTTCCTCTTCTCCTTCCAGCCAGTGCGCGAGAGTGAGCGCGAGTGAGCGGCGGCGGCGACATCCGTGGCGGGTGTGGGAGGAGGTGCTGCGCGAGGGAGGAGGCGTCGGCCGTGAGGGCTCGAGCCTACCAGGGCAGCGGGAGCCGGACGACAGGGGCACAGCGGATGTGGGGTGACGTTGGAGGCCTGCTGCAGCTCGAGCAGTAGGCGGATGAGTCGCGACGCGGCCGCGAGCGGAGGGCGAGTCCGCCCTGATTCTGGAATTTTCTCCAGAATCAGACATCTGGGTTTACAACCAGACGGCGGGGAGGATGTCTGGAGGACTGTCCAAACGTCTGAAAGGTGAGTTATTTCCGTCTTTCTTCCTCTTCTTCCTCTGACCGTAGTAAGAGAGAGAGGAAATGGGTACGCGCAGGTTCTGGATTCGCATCCAACGTGAATCAGACGTCTGCCAGTGGTGCCAGACGACGGGAGCGACATCCAGACGTCCTTGGTGACCATCGGACGTCTGGGAACTAGGCCAGATGCCCCCGCAGGCTTCTGGACGTCTGAGAGACCACGTAGAGCAAAGGTAATCTCTGATCAACTTTTATGACCTCTGGAAGAGGTTCCAGATGTCTGATTTTGCACTGTTTCGTCATTTTTGACCCGTTTAGGGCCCGTTCGGAGTCCGTTTTCCGCATTTCGAGTTGCATGCTTTTCAGAATTAAATCCTCTACCCATCTACAGTAGCTATATACTATTTTGAGAAACTCCTTGTGTTTGATCCTTGTGATAGGACCCCGTTCCGTTGCAGTCTCGGGGGTTGCGGAGGCACGCGGGATTCCCGACCACGCCCCCAGTACTCCTGTTGTAACCGGTAGAGTGGCTTTTAAGTTTATTAGTATAATCTGTTAATTATGGAACCATAAATAGAACCTAGGACATTGCATGAATCCTAGGAATGAGAAACTAGAATGAATGGTAGATCCTACGGTGTTGCATGAATCCTAGGGCTGGAAAACTAGATTGTATGATAGATCCTAGGGTATGGCATGATCCTAGGATGGGAAGAACTAGTGGAATATATGAATACTGCAGTCTTGGAAAATGTGGAGAGGAAATAATAGCTACCTGTTAATTAGTTTAACAGCTGCCTGTTATGAATAAATGAGCATGTCTGAGAATATGGGATGTATGAACGTGAAACTGGAAAGGTGAAACCTGAATGTACTGAGTTAAAAGAACTGGAACCCTACGGGGAATTAGGAGTGGAACTCCTGGAAAGAGAAAGGAATGGAACTGAGAAAGAAAAGACGTGGTAGTGTGCTGTCTCTTGGGTACGTGGTACCAAGGGAAGTACCTGTACCTGTTTAGTGCAGAGCGGAGCCAGCCGCCCCAGGGACCCAGGGTTAGGACTGGCCACTTTGTACCGACTTGCTGGCCCTCATGTACGTAGTACCGAGGAGAGCTACTAGTGTAGGGAGGTACTAGCTACCCCACGGGCCCCGGGGTTTTGCTAGCCTCCTACACCGACTTGTTAGGCCCACTGGGCAAACCAGGGTAGTCAGGCGAGGGTGCGCGGACTGTGGAGGGGCAAGGCCCCTGTTTGGTTACTGTGGAGGGGTTGGACCCCTATTACTGAGTGGGCTCTGCCTTATACTGGTTCCGTGCTGTTCTTTGGGCGCACCCGTTAACGGAAATGACTGACCGCGTGCCAGTGCGGGTTAGCTACCTGTGCGCTTATCGCGCGTGCCATAGTCACCATTACGTCTATCCGTGACCCTGGGGTGGTTGACTAAGAGTAGGATCACCACGGGGGACTATCCCGGCCAGGAGAGCACCACGTGCTACTTCTACTGTTCGAAAAAGATTGCAATCAAGATCGTTCCTACGAGGAGCATTCGAGATCAAGTGAAGGATCTGAGAAATAGATAAATTGTGAGACAATAGAAAGACGTAATTAAAGAAAGTAACAGAACATAACAGCTACTGTACACTCTACTGTTTCTTTTGTTTTAGTTGCCACTCTACTCAGCGTTTTGCTGACGTGTTACACTCGTTACCTTTCAGGACCAGGTGTTGAACTGCCAGGGTCGGCGGCTGCAGAGGACGCTGGACCGAGTAGGGTCCAGTAGAGTTACCACTGTTCTCTTTGTACCTCTTTTTATTCCACTGTAGTTAGTAGTTCTTGTTACCGCTGTACTTTTCTTTACCTATAGTTCATATTTTGTTATTAATGTTGTTCTACTGTTGTGGTGGTATGTACTGTAGTATTTTCTTTCCTAACTACTGTATTTTTTTACTGTTAGTTATATTCATGCTGAATGTGGTTTATTTTAGTGCTCTTTTGGTTACTTACTCGTTGGACGACCAGGTCTTGGGATTAGTCGAGTCGGTCCGATTCTCGTGTCTCGTAGGGACTCGGGAATCGGGTCATTACAAGATGGTATCAGAGCAAGGTCGTCTCGAGAAGTGAATCAACTGACTGGAAAATAACCAATTCACATGTCTATAACTAGAGTAGCCACCACAACACATCTTTTGACATGAGCTCTTAGACATTTCCGTTCGGTATCATTTCGTAGTGACGTGTTCCGTTTTGTTTCGCGTCTCCTTACAGGAGATGCCTCGTCGCGGGACTGGTGAGGCGGGCCGCGAGCGCGGCCGAGGACGAGGTCGGCGAGGTGGGCGTGCCGTTGCCGACACCTCAGTCGACCAGCCACTACTCCCGAGCATCCAGGCCCGGGACCTTGCCCAGCTGATACGGGATATTGTGCGAGAGGAGCTCCACCCACCGCCCCGAGCGCCTCCCCCTGGGGCTGCGGAGGGGGAGTCCTCTGTGGGACCACCCGACGGACGTGACGCTGGTCACGGGGGAGGGGATGGGCCACCGCAGCCCCCACCTTACTCTGACACTTCTGTGCACGAGGCACCGTTGCCTGGAGGTGCACCAGCATCCCCACTGCAGCGCCACTCCGAGCTCTTCGGGCAGTTCCGTAAGCTGTAGCCCCCCTCCAAGGGTGATGAGGACCCGACCGAGGTAAAGGACTAGCTTGAGCAGCTGGAGAAGATTTTCGACACCCTTCACCCCCCGGTGGAGTGCCGCGTGGCCTTTGCCACGTATCAGCTGGAGAGTGTGGCACACAGGTGGTGGAGGGCGGTCCGGGGACAGGAGAGGGACGAGCCGACCTAGGACTGGTTCGTCGCCCTCTTTTGTAAGCAGTACTTTCCCCAGACGTGGCAGGACCAGAGGAGGCGGGAGTTCCACACTCTCCGCCAAGGGACGATGACCGTGAGCACGTACTGCACGCGTTTCCTGGAGCTGTCCCGCTTTGCAGCGATAGCGGTAGCTACTGAGGAGGAGCGCCTTTGGAGGTTCACCGAGGGGCTCCGGCCTGCGATTCGGGGGTGTGTCAAACCCCTGAAGATGCCTACGTTTTTGAGGGTGGTGGAGGCAGCCATGACTTAAGAGGAGACCAACCCATCCGCGCGAGACACTGACGGCGGGTGGAAGAGGCCCCTTCAGCCAGACTTTTCACAGGGCCGGCGAGAGAGGAGACACGTGGCTTCCGCAGGAGAGCCGTCACGTTTTACAGGGCCATCAATGTGAAGGTTCTTCCCTACCAGGAGGGGTGACGTAATAATTTGCGGAAATAATATAAAGCAATAAACAATCACACAGAAAGACAATCGCACAATGTACACAAATGTTTTTAGGTGGAAACCCAAACCGGGTGAAAACCACCACCTAACCCTCTCGAGTTAGGATTTTCCGATCAACCTAGTTGATCAAATCCACTAACCAAATCACTTTAAAATGAGGGTGATTCAACCTCAGTACAACCACGCTACAAGTACGAGGGTAGAGTTCCTCAACCCCTTCTCTCCACGAGAAGGATTTTGTCCGACGAAGGAGACGAGAATTCGCAAAGTGAATACCCAACCAAAAGACAAAGATAAAATAAACAACAAACCTATAGAGCCAACAAAGTAACAAACCTAAGCTTCTATAGGATTTAGGAAACTCCCCTTTGCAAGGAGTGCGTCGACGATGACGCGGGTGCGTGAGCCACGCAACGGCGCAATGTCGCTCTCGTGAACAACGGTGGGAGAGCGGGTGCACGAAGGTTTGATGCTCTCAAGGGAATGGAGCTTAAGCATGGAGAGAAAGAGCTAGCTAGGACACAAGAGAGTGGAACTATTGTTGCTTAAGTGTGTCTTATGTTTCTCTTGGTGTATGTCTTGTATATCTAGGTGTGAAAAGGCTCCCCTCTATTTATAGAGGCCTTAGGAAGGCTTTGGAAGGCTTAGAAAAGCTTCCATAGCCATTGGGTACAAAGCCCAAGTGAATCAGCCCGAAATCAGGAACAATCATTGTTCTGACAGGCTTATCAGACGTCTAATTCTAGCATCAGACGTCTGGAAGTTCACTTTAAGACGTCTGATTCCAAGGTCAGACGTCTGATTCTATGCGGGTTTCCTCCTGACTTGAATCAGATCTAAAGAGGATTTTTGCACAAGTCCATCAGACGACATACAGGACGTCTGGCACTATGTCTGGACGTCTGGAAACCTACTTCTACTTTGGGAATTGATTTCCAAACGTTGCAACGGCTAGAAAATCTCTGAGAAGAGATTTTGGGTCAGCCGAGGCAAAATGGTCATTTATCAGACGTCTGGAAAGGCCTAAGGACATCTGATAAGGCTCTAACGGTCATATTCTTGAGTGTTTGCTAAGTCAGCCAACGGTCCACTAGTTGGACATCTGGCAAAGTCATCAGACGTCTCCTAAGACGTCTGGTCTAAGGTATGGACGTCTGATTTCATCAGACAGAACTAACTACGTCCAGCCTAACAGTTATCAGACGTCTGAAACAACAGTCAGACGTCTTAAAATACTTTATCAGACGTCTGATTTTGGAATTAGACGTGTGGAAATGTTGTTTGAGCCCTATATTGGTTTTCTAGGTATTCTACAGAAAACCTAAGTATCCTAGGGTTGTGCCAGTGTTCCTAGGACTACTGTTAGGGTACTTTGAGGCTCTTTAACATAATATCTTGGGAAATAAAGAGCAACAAAAGAAACGAAAAATACAACAAGTACAAAAGAAGTACTTGCGAACCTCCTCTGTTTTCCGTCAAGCTCCTCCAATCCATCCTGGATGCGAGCTCGAACTCCGTCTAAACACGTCCACATTTGCAATTGACCTGAAATCTAGGACTCAAATTGCAAATGTTAAATAACACGTGTTTTGTTATCATCAAAACAAACGATCGTGGTGCTCTAGCACCAACAATCTCCCCCTTTTTGATGATGACAAAACCGTAAATAATGCATAAAAATCCTCCCCCTTTTTGACATTATCAAAAAGGTTTGATTGGTTTTAAATTTCCTATAACTTCCCCTTAAAACATGCGCTTCTATGAATTTATTTTAACAAAGGTAATATTCTCCCCTTTTTGTAACAACAAGATAGCTATTGTTTTTCTCCCCCTTACTAAAGGAAATTTAGCTACCTTATTTCTCCCCCTTAAAAATTGACAATTAGCTCATAAATTTTTTAACTCCCCCTATCTAAATGCTTATAAAAAGATAGGGTTAAGAATTTTACCTCACCTACCATGGCTAATAAAATGGCCCGAATGGTGGTGGTGGATGCCACATCGGATGAGGCTCCCATCCGTAGCTTGGAGGCTCGAGCATTGGCGCCGGTCTCCAATCTGGTGGTCGACGTGCGACGGGTCCGTTGCTTGTTCGCCGTCTCGTCGGTCTTCTTGTTCTCCTCCTTGGTCTACCCCTTGGTTCTCCCAACTTGAGTTGACCAGACTTGAGCTTGTAGGTCCAATCCTTTATGTTATAAGTATCCCTGAATCCTACAAAACAAGATTCTAATTCTTTTTTCGGTATCCAAGTGGGCTTGGATCCGGATTTGTTAGCTGGTCTCCTTGATGGAGATCCTTTCTCAATCTTAGGGCTATAAAACTTGTATACTTTGTTGATTAATTTGTTAGAATTTTCCCTAAGACATGCAATTTCTTTTTCTATAGTTTGCATCTTAGTCTTTAAATCAGAAATTTCTAACTTTAGACTATCATTTTCCTCAATCAACTTATTATTTTCATTGATGAGGTTATGATTTTCTAATGACAGGTTATTATCCTTAGGACTAGTTTCTATGTCCTTGAGTTATTTTTCTAACCTATCATTTTCATTTCTAAGAAAACTAAGGTTCTTTTTAATGCTTTTATTTTCTATCCTAAGTGATTTACTAATCTCAAAAAGTTCATTAAATGCTTCTTGAAGATCAAGATTTACCTCGTTGTCGCTGTCGTCGCTTCCACTTTCACTGTCGCTGTTGGTTCCTCTGGCCATGAAACCAAAGCAAGCGGTTTCTTCCTTTTCTTCTTCTTCTTCCTCCGAGCTGGAATCGTCCCAAGTGGCTTGGAACGCCTTCTTCTTAGATTTTTCCTTTTCCTTTTTCTTCTCCTTTTTGAGAAGAGGGCACTCTAGTCGTAGGTGCCCTTTCTCGTTGCAATGGTAGCAACGTCTCGGGCTTTCCTTCTTCTCCTTTTTCTCTTTCTTTAATTTCCTACAAACCTTGGAAAAATTTTTAAGTAAAATTCTAAAGTCTTCGTCGTCGGAACTTACCTCACTATCCAACGCGGCTCTGAAGGCGAGAGTCTTCTTCAGTTTGGGCTCCGGTGTATCCTTCTTCTTCTGCTTCAACTTTGTCTCGTAGGCCATTAGATTGCCTAGGAGATCTTCCATGTTGAGCTCCTCTACTTCGTTCGCCTCCTCGATGGCGGTGACTTTCTGTTCCCATTCCGGTCCAAGGGAACGAAGAAGCTTCCCTTGAAGCTCCCCCTTGATGAAGGTCTTCCCTAATGCTTTCAAATTATTTACAATGAGAGTGAACCTAGTGTTCATCTCACTTAAAGACTCATTAGGTTTCATAGAAAAAGATTCAAATTCTTGAGAAAGTAAATTAATTTTAGAAGTTTTTACCTTAGAGGTACCTTCGTGAGTTACCTCAAGTGTTTGCCAAATCTCGTATGCGGTGGCGCATTGCGAGATTCTGTTGAACTCCTCCGGGCTGAGCGCGCAATACAACGCGTTCATTATTTTCGCGTTGAGCGAGAGTTCCCGAATCTGCTGCTACGAGTATCCTGCGTCCGGTCGCTCCGGGATCTCGTATGAGGCTTCGCAACGTCCCCATAGAGCGAAGTCCGTGGCTTGAAGCCACATCCTCATCCTCAGCTTCCAGTAGCTGTAGTTGTTCCCGTCAAAGTAGGGTGGTCGGACGGTTGACTGCCCTTCGGAGATTCTGATTGCGGCTATGCTTCCCTCCATGATCTAGATCCTCGCCGGTTTGTAGCGTCGATTTCGCGAGACCTGCTCTGATACCAAGATAGGGAAAAGGGTTTTGAGGGGGTGAGATTAGCGTAACGTAAAAAATGCGGAATTGAAATATAAATAATCTCACAAATAAGCAATCACACAATGTACACAAATGTTTTTAGGTGGAAACCTAAACCGGGTGAAAACCACCACCTAACCCTCTCGAGTTAGGATTTTCCGATCAACCTAGTTGATCAAATCCACTAACCGAATCACTTTAAAACGAGGGTGATTCAACCTCAGTACAACTATGCTACAAGTACGAGGGTAGCGTTCCTCAACCCCTTCTCTCCACGAGAAGGATTTTGTCCCATGAAGGAGACGGGAATTCGCAAAGCGAATACCCAACCAAAAGACAAACATAAAATAAACAACAAACCTATAGAGCTAACAAAGTAATAAACCTAAGCTTCTATAGGATTTAGGAAACTCCCCTTTGCAAGGAGTGCGTCGACGATGACGCAGGTGCGTGAGCCACGCAACGGCGCAATGTCGCTCTCGTGAACAACGGTGGGAGAGCGGGTACACGAAGGTTTGATGCTCTCAAGGGAATGGAGCTTAAGCATGGAGAGCAAGAGCTAGCTAGGACACAAGAGAGTGGAACTATTGTTGCTTAAGTGTGTCTTATGTTTCTCTTGGTGTATGTCTTGTATATCTAGGTGTGAAAAGGCTCCCCTCTATTTATAGAGGCCTTATGAAGGCTTTGGAAGGCTTAGAAAAGCTTCCATAGCCATTGGGTACAAAGCCCAAGTGAATCAGCCCGAAATCAGGAACAATCATTGTTCTGACAGGCTTATCAGACGTCTAATTCTAGCATCAGACGTCTGGAAGTTCACTTTAAGACGTCTGATTCCAAGGTCAGACGTCTGATTCTATGCGGGTTTCCTCCTGACTTGAATCAGATCTAAACAGGGTTTTTGCGCAAGTCCATCAGACGACATACAGGACGTCTGGAAACCTACTTCTACTGTGGGAATTGATTTCCAAACGTTGCAACGGCTAGAAAATCTCTGAGAAGAGATTTTGGGTCAGCCGAGGCAAAACGGTCATTTATCAGACGTCTGGAAAGGCCTAAGGACGTCTGATAAGGCTCTAATGGTCATATTCTTGAGTGTTTGCTAAGTCAGCCAACGGTCCACTAGTTGGACGTCTGGCAAAGTCATCAGACGTCTCCTAAGACATCTGGTCTAAGGTATAGACGTCTGATTTCATCAGACAGAACTAACTACGTCCAGCCTAACAGTTATCAGACGTCTGAAATAGCAGTCAGACGTCTTAAAATACTTTATCAGACGTCTGATTTTGGAATTAGACGTGTGGAAATGTTGTTTGAGCCCTATATTGGTTTTCTAAGTATTCTACAGAAAACCTAAGTATCCTAGGGTTGTGCCGGTATTCCTAGGACTACTGTTAGGGTACTTTGAGGCTCTTTAACATAATATCTAAGGAAATAAAGAGCAACAAAAGAAACGAAAAATACAACAAGTACAAAAGAAGGAAATCTATCCTATTCTTCATTTCCTTCCATCTTCAATCTGTCGCTCCACGCGAACCTCCTCTGTTTTCCGTCAAGCTCCTCCAATCCGTCCTGGATGCGAGCTCGAACTCCGTCTAAACACGTCCACATTTGCAATTGACCTGAAATCTAGGACTCAAATTGTAAATGTTAAATAACACGTGTTTTGTTATCATCAAATCAAACGATCGTGGTGGAGGAGGCCCTTTCAGCCAGACTTTTCACAGGGCCGGCGAGAGAGGAGACAGGTGGCTTCCGCAGGAGAGTCGTCACGTTTTACAGGGCCATTAGTGGCCTTCGGGAGCCCTCGATAGGGGCCAGTCGCCAGCACCGGACCCCCGCCCAGCCGACAGCAGGGACCCACTGAGGGCGGGAGCCAGGTTCCCCTCTGTTACCAGTGTGGCCAGCCGGGCCACATTAGGAGGGACTGGCCGTCTAGGGCAGGAGGTCAGCAGATACTTCCCGCGCCGAGCACTGGAGGGTGTGTAGGAGTCCGCAGTTACCAGGCGCGAGGAGGAGGACAACAGTCACGAGGAGGGTATCGGCCAGCACCTGCCCGTCCGACGCAGAGTGTGGCTACTTCGTCTGCACCTAGAGCTGAAGGGCGTATCAACGCCCTGACACACAGGGATGCCAGAGTTTCGGGCTCGGTAGTGGCAGGTATGGTTTCAGTTTCCGGCAGACTCGTTTACACACTTTTCGATTCCGGCGCTACGCACTCGTTTGTCGTAGCCAGTTTCGCAGTTAGTTTGTACCAGGATTATACACTGTTAGAAAATCCGTTAGTAATCAGAGGTCCGAGTGGTCAGCTGTTTGTAGCTGAAGTGGTGTACACGGATTGCGAGGTCAGCGTCGGGGGGCATAGCCTGCCAGCTGACCTGATTATGATACAGATGGAGGACTTTGGAGTGATTCTGGGGATGGACTGGCTGTCCGCTTACCACACCTTGGTAGACTGTTTCGAGAGGAAGATTGTCTTCTCCATGCTGGAGTTGCCTTCTTTCGAGTTTCACGGACAGCCAGTGGACGGAGGCTTCAGGTGCATTTTGGCACTTCGGGCGGCGAGACTTTTGAGCGAGGGGTGTGAGGGCTTCCTAGCTTGTGTGGTGGCAGAGCCCAGCCCTGTGGCAGACTTCCAGAGCATCCCGGTGGTCAGAGAGTACCCTGACGTGTTTCCAGATGAGTTACCAAGACTACCGCCCGAGTGCGAGATCGAGTTTGAGATCTCGCTAGTACCAGGGACCAGTCCCATCTCCACTGCGCCATACAGGATGGCACCGCTTGAGCTACGAGAGCTTAAGTCTCAGTTGTAGGACCTTTTGGAGAAGGGTTTCATGAGGCCCAGTGCGTCTCCCTGGGGAGCCCCGGTACTGTTTGTGAAAAAGAAGGATGGTACCCTACGCCTTTGTGTGGACTACCGACAGCTGAATAGGGTCACCATCAAGAATAGATATCCGCTGTCGAGGATCGACGACTTGTTTTACCAATTGCGGGGTGCCACGGTGTTCTCCAAGATTGACTTGAGGTCGGGATACCACCAGTTGAGGATCAGGGAGACCGACGTCTCCAAGACAGCTTTCCGCACCCGGTACGGACACTACGAGTTTTTGGTCATGCCGTTTGGGTTGACCAATGCCCCCGCTGCTTTTATGGATCTGATGAACCGGGTGTTTAGACCGTACTTGAACCAGTTTGTGGTGGTTTTCATAGATGATGTACTCATCTATTCTAGAGATCAAATGCAGCACGGACAGCACTTGCGGATGGTTCTGGACACTCTGAGACGATGTAGGCTATACGCCAAATACAGCAAGTGCGAGTTCTGGTTGAGGGAGGTGACCTTCTTAGGTCATGTGATCTCTGGAGACAGCTTGGCAGCGGACCTAGCTAAGGTCGAGGTAGTACTCAAGTGGGAGAGACCACGTTCAGTCACTGAGATTCGCAGTTTCCTATGACTGGCAGGCTACTACAGACGATTCATCAGAGGTTTTTCACAGATTGCGCGTCCTATGACACAGTTGACCCGGAAGGACGTGCCCTTCACTTGGACAGACGCCTGTGAGGCGTGTTTTCAGGAGCTGAAGGAGAGGTTGACCTCGGCTCCCGTGCTCACCATCCCTGACAATAGTGGCGGGTTCGTTGTGTACACGGACGCCTCCTTGCAGGGGTTAAGAGGTGTGCTCATGCAGAAGGGTCACGTTGTCGCTTACGCTTTGCAGCAACTGAAGCCCCATGAGCATACCTACCCTACCCACGACCTAGAGTTGGCAGCTGTTGTCTTCGCGCTGAATACCTAGAGGCACTACTTGTACGGTGAGACCTTCAAAATTTCCACAGATCACAAGAGCCTCAGATACCTTTTCGATCAGAAGGAGCTCAACATGAGACAGAGACGTTGGTTGGAGCTCCTGAAGGACTACGACTGCAGCATCTCCAACCACCCGGGAAAGGCCAATGTGGTGGCTAACGCCTTCAGCCGTAAGGCGCCCGCACACTTGGCCAGTTTACAGTTACAGAGTTGGAGCCTTTTGGAGGAGGTGGGCAGTTGGCGACCCCTAGAGTTACGGGGGCACTGTGGGGCAGTGACGGTGACACGACAGACTAGGCCAGAGCTGATAGACCGCATCATCATAGGACAGATGGCCGATCCGTACTTGCAGTCCTTGCGCGACAGAGTACTATCAGGAGACCCAGGGGACTTCTCTTTCACAGACCAGGTGCTGCACCTGAGGGGATGGTTGTGCATTCCCAGAGATGAGGAGCTGTTGAGAGAGCTCCTAACTGAGGCACACGGTTCCAGATTCACCATACATCCCGGAAACACGAAGATGTACCACGACTTGAGACGTGAGTTTTGGTGGAGGGGGATGAAGCGGGATGTGGGTGAATTCATGCAGCAGTGCTTAGTGTGCCAGCAGGTGAAAGCCGAGCATCAGAGGCCTGCAGGGCCGCTACAGCCACTTCCAGTGCCAGAGTGGAAGTGGGAGAGCATCACCATGGACTTGGTGATGGGCTTACCTGTTACCCAGCGAGGGCACGACGCTGTCTGGGTAATTGTGGATAGACTGACGAAGATGGCACGATTCCTACCGATCCGAGTCACTTTGGGACCAGCACAGTTGGCAGAGAGGTATATCCGCGATGTGGTACGACTACACGGAGTTCCGCGGGAGATCGTATCCAATCGGGATACCCACTTTACGTCCCAGTTTTGGGCTGAGTTTCAGCAGGCCCTGGGGACGCGGTTGAGGTTTAGTACAGCTTACCACCCCAGACGGACGGACAGTCTGAGCGCACGATACAGACACTTGAGGACATTTTGCGTGCCTGTGTACTAGACTGGAGGGGCTCTTTGGAGGAACACCTGCCCCTGGCAGAGTTTTCATACAACAGTTATCACTTGAGCATCAGCATGGCTCCCTACGAGGCTCTGTACGGACGGAGGTGTACGGCACCCTTGAGTTGGGTTGAGGTGGGGACCAAGTGGGAGGTTGGCCCCAGGTTGATCCGGCAGAGTCAGGAGGTAGTCGAGCAGATCCACAGGTGATGGGCGGCCCGGATAGGTTGTTAATATGATGATTTTATCGTTGAAATATATATAGTGGTTAACCTAATTTGAACCTAACCATCTCTTTACAGAAATTTTTAACCTGGCCTACTTGATTTTATCTTATCGCTTTTAGGCCCAGGGTCAAACTCAGGGAAGTGGGGTTCAAGTCGAGTTTCTACGTTTTCCTTAAAACGCATCTCTTCCGTTCGTTTATTGTGCTTTTGGTATTTTTCTTATTTAGGTTTTTTTTTCTGGTAATCCTTGTTCTTGAGGCACACCCTCAAAATTGTGTCCTTGGCTTTTAGCCAAAACAGAGTTCCAAAACACGCCTTGCTACTCGCAAGACGGGGTACCTGCAAATCAAAGATTATCTTTTCACTTTTATACCTTTTCTTATCTTTTTACTAAGAAGGAAGATAACAGATAGAAAGTAAATATAGTAGCTATAGATATATATTTATATGTAGTATATATATATAGGGGTGGGGGTGGAGGTGGCGATGGAGTGTAGCACTATGTCGAGTCAGTCGATGTCTAGAGAGACGCAACCAACACGACTACGTGCCGCGTGGAGTGTGGATGGAGGATGGATGATGTATGGGACCACGCTTTTTTTGTACGCGTGTATCAGGGAATATTAGCAACTGGTGCAGATATCCCCGCGATACAGCGTATAATAAATAACATGAAAATATATGTACATATGTATGTATATAAGTAAATATATCTATATATATATAAATGTATAGTTATATATGTATAGATATATATATATAGAGATATATGTGTATATATATGTATATAAGTATATATATATATATATTACTATATATATGTATATATATATGTATATAGATATGTATATATATATATATATATGTATATAAGTATATATGTCTATATATATATAAGTATATGTATAAGTATATAGATGTATATATAAGTAGATATATATATATATTATATATATGTATATTATATATATATGTATGTATACATAACTATATAGCTATACTATGTATATAAGTATATATATATAGATATATGTATGTATATATATATATATGTATATATGTTACTATAAGTGAGTGAGTGTGTGTGTATGTGTCGGTATAGGTGTGTGTGTGTCGGTGAATGTGTGTGTGTGTTGCTGTGAGTAAAAAAAGAGAGAGAGAGAGAGAGAATACGTGAGAGAGAGAGAGAGTACGTGAGAGAGAGTAGAGAGCGCCAGACAGAGAGAGAGCGGGCGGGAGAGATCGGCAGAGAGAGAGAGCGGGCGAAGGAGTGATCGCGGACGCGCGAGTTAAGACGTCTGCCGGAGGCGGCAGACGTTTGACGCCGCGTCGTCTGAAGGCGAAGGCGGACGTCTGACCGCCGCGGTGCACCGCGCCTTCGCGCAGGGTTCCTGCAGGCGTGCGCGAAGGCGATGGGCGGGCGAAGGCATGATCGCGGACGCGTGAGTTAAGACGTCTGCCGGAGGCGGCAGACGTCTGACGCCGCGTCGTCTGAAGGCAAGGGCGGACGTCTGACCGTCGCGGTGCACCGCGCCTTCGCGCAGGGTTCCTGCAGGCGTGCGTGAAGGCGACGGGCAGGCGAAGGAGTGGAGGAGCGAGCGTGGAGGAGGTCTGCAGGTGGTCGCGGAGGGTCGCGGAGGAGGGCAGGGGGCGGCGCGAGGCCGTAGCCGGCCGCTGCAGTGCGCGCGGCGGATGGCTACAGGTGCAACTGCGAGGCGGACAGAACGGAGACGGAGGCGGGGAACGCCCTGCAGACGTGCGCGGAGGCGGTGAGCGACTGCGGGGACGGTCGCGGAGGAGCGGGAGGACCTGCTACTGCTGCTGCTGCTGGTGCTGGGCTGCTGCTGCTTCAAGCTTCGGAGCTTGAAGCGGCAGCAATGGCGTGGAGACGAAAACGAAGAGAAAAGAAAACACCACTCCCACCGGCTCGTGGAAGAGCTGGGCGGTGGTGCTCCCACTGTGGTGGTGTGCACCACAGTGGGTTCTCCTGCTCGTCGGGTGCCTCCTCGACCGAGGGCCGGCGTATGGGAGGGGAGAACGGTGGAGAGGAAGGTGGTGGCTGCGGGGTCTTTGCAGGGAGAAGTGACGGGAAGAAGTGCTGCGTGGCTGCTGCATGCAGCTGCGGGAAGAGTGCAGCCGCGGGAAGGGTGCAGCCGCGGGAAGGAGAGAAAAGAAGAAATCAAGAGGAAAAATAAAAAGAGGGTGATTTTGCAAGGAGGCACTTGAAGAAAAATGTAACTATGCAGGCGATTGTTTCACTCCTCTTCCTCTCTTGATTAAATGCATGCATGCAAGTGTTTTTACAAATGCGATTACAAGATCCTATTATGCAATGTTAATGCTAGAAAATAGCACAAGAAGGCGTTATTACAGGCATGTTTTCAGGTGCAAACAACAGGCGACTCCGCACTGTCAGGAGCAGACAGAAGAGCTACGCAGATCGGAGACACAGAGAGGTGCAGTTTGAGGTTGGGGACCACGTCTTTCTCCATGTTTCGCCCATGAAGGGCCTGCAGTGGTTTAGGGTGAGAGGGAAGCTCGCGCCGAGGTTTGTGGGGCCCTTTGAGGTCCTGGAGCAGGTTGGACCCATTGCTTACAGGCTTTCCCTCCCCCAACAGCTTTCTGGTGTGCACGACGTGTTCCATGTGTCCAACCTCAGGAAGTACGTAGCCGATCCTAGTCACGTACTGAGTCACGAGAGCGTCGAGGTGGACGACAACCTGACCTACCCCGAGCGGCCAGTGCAGATTCTAGATTGAGCCGTCCGCAGTTTGAGACGAAAGCAAGTGCCCCTGGTAAAGGTTTTGTGGAGGAGCCAGCGGTACGAGGAGGCTACCTGGGAGCCTGAGGCGGCAATGCGGGAGTGGTACCCGGAACTCTTCGTGGGTACGTCTTTTCGGACCGGCTTCAGTCCATTTTGAGTTTGTTATGGTTATTATGACGTTTTTCCCGCACCGTAGTTAGCGCAAGTTTCGGGGATGAAACTTCCTTTGAGTTTGTTGTATTCTTACAAACGCGCGGCTTCAGACGTCTTTTAAGACATCTGGGAGGAGGCCCAGACGTCGGACCAGACATCTGGAACCCATTCCAGACGTCTGGGATTCGGTTTTTTCAACACGAACGGTTTCGTCTACGCGCCTGAGTGCGCAGACCTGCAAGCGCATCTCTCTCTCTCTCTTTTTCCCTCTCTCCTGCAGCCGCAGGCTGCACCCTCTGTCCGCTCTCTCTCCTCCCCGAGCGGCTTTAAAATGCCACGCCCCCTCCCTCACTCTCATCACCTCCGCCCCCCTCCTCTTCTCCTTCCAGTCGGTGCACGAGAGCGAGCGCGAGTGAGCGGTGGCAGCGACAGCCATGGCGGGTGCAAGAGGAGGTGCTGCGCGAGGGAGGAGGCGTCGGCCGTGAGGGCTCGAGCCTGCCGGGGCAGCAGGAGCCGGCCGGCGGGGGCGCAGCGGACGCGGGGTGACGCGAGAGGCCTACTGCAGCTCGAGCAGCAGGCGGACGAGTCGCGGCACGGCCGAGCGTCGCGAGCAGAGGGCGAGTCGTGCCCTGATTCTGGAATTTTCCCAAGAATCAGACGTCTGGGCTCACAACCAGATGGCAGGGAGGACGTCTGGAGGACTGTCCAGACGTCTGAAAGGTGAGTTATTTCCGTCTTTCTTCCTCATCTTCGACTGATCGTACTAAGAGAGAGAGGAAATGGGTACGCACAGGTTATGGATTCGCATCCAACGCGAATCAGACGTCTGGCAGTGGTGCCAGACAACGGGAGCGACATCCAGACGTCCTGGGTGACCATCGGATGTCTGGGAACTAGGCCAGACGCCCCCGCAGGCTTCTGGATGTCTGAGAGACCACGCAGAGCAAAGGTAACCTCTGATCCACTTTTAAGACGTCTGGAAGAGGTTCCAGACGTTTGATTTTGCACTGTTTCGTCGTTTTTGACCCTTTTAGGGCCCGTTCGGAGTCTGTTTTCCGTGTTTCGAGTTGCGTGCTTTTCGGAATTAAATCCTCTACCCGTCTACAGTAGCTATATACTGTTTTGAGAAACTCCTTGTGTTTGATCCTTGTGATAGGACCCCGTTCCGTTGCAGTCTCGGGGGTTACGGAGGCACGCGGGATTCCCGACCATGCCCCCAGTACTCCTGTTGTAGCCGGTAGAGTGGCTTTTAAGTTTATTAGTATAATCTGTTAATTATGGAACCATAAATAGAACGTAGGACATTGCATGAATCCTAGGAATGAGAAACTAGAATGAATGGTAGATCCTAGGGTGTTGCATGAATCCTAGGGCTGGAAAACTAGATTGCATGATAGATCCTATGGTATGGCATGAATCCTAGGATGGGAACAACTAGTGGAATATATGAATACTGCAGCCTTGGAAAATGTGGAAAGGAAATAATAGCTACCTGTAAATTGGTTTAACAGCTGCCTGTTATGAATAAATGAGCATGTCTGAGAATATGGGATGTATGAATGTGAAACTGGAAAGGTGAAACCTGAATGTACTGAGTTAAAAGAACTGGAACCCTACGGGGAATTAGGAGTGGAACTCCTAGAAAGAGAAAGGAATGGAACTGACAAAGAAAAGATGTGGTAGTGTGTTGTCTCTTGGGTACGTGGTACCAAGGGAAGTACCTGTACCTGTTTAGTGTAGAGCGGAGCCAGCTGCCCTAGGGACCCTGGGTTAGGACTGGCCACTTTGTACCGACTTGCTGGCCCTCGTGTACGTAGTACCGAGGAGAGCTACTAGTGTAGGGAGGTACTAGCTACCCCACGGGCCTCGGGGTTCTGCTAGCCTCCTACACCAACTTGTTATGCCCACTGGGCAAACCAGGGTAGTCAGGCGAGGGTGCACGCGCTGTGGAGGGGCAAGGCCCCTGTTTGGTTACTGTGGAGGGGTTGGACCCCTGTTATTGAGAGGGCTCTGCCCTGGACTGGTTTTGTGCTGTTCTTTGGGTGCACCCGTTAACGGAAACGACTGACCGCGTGCCAGTGTGGGTTAGCAACCTGTGCGTTTATCGCACGTGCCATAGTCACCATTACGTCTGTCCGTGACCCTGGTGTGGTTGACTGAGAGTAGGATCACCACGGGGGACTCTCCCGACCAGGAGAGCACCACGTGCTACTTCTACTGTTCGGAAAAGACTGCAATCAATATCGTTCCCACGAGGAACATTCGAGATCAAGTGAAGGATCTGAGAAATAGATAAATTGTGAGACAATAGAAAGACGTAATTAAAGAATATAACAGAACATAACAGCTACTGTACACTCTACTGTTTCTTTTGTTTTAGTTGCCACTCTACTCATCGTTTTGCTGACGTGTTACACTCATTACCTTTCAGGACTAGGTGTTGAGCAGCCAGGGTCGGCGGCTGCAGAGGACGCTGGGCCGAGTAGGGTCCAGTAGAGTTATCACTGTTCTCTTGTACCTCTTTTCGTTCCACTGTAGTGAGTAGTTCTTGTTACCGCTGAACTTTTCTTTACCTGCAGTTCATATTATGTTATGAATGTTGTTCTACTATTGTGGTGGTATGTACTGTAGTAGTTTCTTTCCTTACTGCTGTATTGTCTTACTGTTAGTTATATTCATGCTGAATGTGATTTATTTTACTGCACTTTTGCTTACTTCTTCGTTGGACGACCAGGTCTTGGGATTGGTAGAGTCGGTCTGGTTCTCGTGTCTCGTACGGACTCGGGAATCAGGTCGTTGCAAATTCCCTGTTTATTCTACATCTCGTTTTGATTTCTGTTTGTAATATTCTCTCTCTCTCTTACTCTCTCTCTCTTCTATTTATTGTAAATAATTAGATAGTTTTAAATTGAATTACTTTGTGACAAATAAAAACAAACGTGTAGTTTTGAAATCAAACGTCTGCCTTCTTGTGTTCAACTTAGAATTTTCATTTCGGTATAAATTTTATTTGTTGAACACAAGTTCTTCGCTTTCAAACTACAACGACAGGTTTTCCAAAACCAAACACGTTAGTGTAGCAATTCGTGCATTCAACATTTTAGCGCTGTTGCCGGGGAGGTGACGCTCTTTAGTTTCTCTTCGCGTTTTCTAACTTACAAATCATTTACCTCACTTCTCTCCTTTCTTATTGTGATTGTAAGTACTCTTTTGAGACAAGCAACAGCGGTAGATTGGAGTAAAGTGCTGTGGAAGGTTCTGTAAGTTATCCCCCACCTCCCACCCATTAGATTTCATTCCACAATATAATAATTCAAACATCAATCAACCTAGGTGTTCTTATAAACTCTAGTTAGATTGTCTGTTATTTAACACCCATACTCACCCCAACCCCCACATTAAAAAAAAATTAAAAAAATCTCACATTGGTACACAACCTCATTTGACTTTCAAACTCAACCGGTAAATCGATCTTTGGAGCCAGGACACACATTTAAACACATAATTGAGTAGAAATCAGATTAGGTAATCATTTGTGTGCCTAATTAAGTGGTTCAACAAGCCAATTGTTTGAGTTGATTGGGCTGCACCACTTCAAATAAAATCAACTCATCAAGTAGCTACCACTTAGGTTCAACTCTTAGGGATTTACCAGGCACTCCACATTCTTTTAAATTTTAAAGGAAAACATCTTTACCTGTGCTTGCAAAACCTGGTGTGCCAACGAAACTTGTTTGAAAATACCTAAGTTGAATCCTAAAAGCTACTTAGCAAGATTTGAATCTTAAAATTCACCACATCAGAAATAATCTTACTTGAAAACCATTGGTTGTGCACGCACAAAAAAAACAACTCAATCATTAAGGGCACAACCCATTTAATGGGTCCATCACATTCCAAAGCACATTCAAACCCAGCCCTAAATAAAACAAAGTAGACGTTGGCCACAAGGATTTGACTTGCTCTTCAGAGCCCAGAACGAGATTATTTTCGATTAGTCTGTTTCTACTGTTCAATATGATGTCTAGCTAGGGGAGCAGAATCAAATGATCGCAACTGGGAGGTACACTGGGAACCGGAGGCGCAAGCCGAAGGAAGAACCTTCTCCCCAGTCCCTCCTTCTAACTGGATGGATTGAATAGATAGAAGTGGATCAAATCGTTCCTTTATCTTAAAACGGATTTTCGAAGCTTGTAGGTCTGTAGGTTAACCCACTTAAGGATAGGTTTGATTGTTTGTATTGCAGCATGCCTTTCTTCCTCTCGCTTTTCATGAATCCTTCCATATATTACACGCATTCCCGCTTTTTCCCTTATGTTGCGAATTATCCTCAACATGACGATTATCCTGACTTGTACTATAATCAACCATCAGTTAGTTGGGATAACTCGGATTGGGGATTGACGACAGCGTTATGACTAGGTTTTGCTATAGAAATTGTGTTGTAGTACAGCTAGTCATTGCCATCATTACATATATAAATTTTTACTCGGAAATAAAAGAGTTCCCGAAGTCGAACTCAGGGAGCAAGTCGTATTCTAGAAGTACAAATTCTTATTACAAAAATAAAGAGAGAGAGAGAGGAAAATTTTGGTGGCTTCTTCTTCTTCTCTTCTTTCTTCCTCTTTGTCTCTTCTTTCTTCTCTTCCTGTTCTTCTTGTCTTCTCTCTTCTGTTCTTCAGATCTTCCTCTCATGCTCTTCTTCTTCTGTCTTCTGTTCTTCCTTGTTTTCTCTTCTTCTTTCTTTTTCTTCAGATCTTCTTCTTCTTCTTTTTCTTCTTTCTTGTCTTTCCTCTTCCTTACCGCGGTCCTGCTTCTTCCTTTCTTCTTCTTCCTTGCCTTCAAGATGTCGTCTGATTTTACAATCAGACGACTTAAACCGCTACTGCTACAGTGTCTCCATTAGCTTCCGTCTTCTTCTTCTTTGTGTTCTCTTCTTCTTCTTCTTCCGCAGTCCTTCTTCATCTCCTTCTTCACCTGTGCCTGCACACTTCAAGGTTTTCGTCAGAGGGAAAAACCTACTCTACCCTCCCCCCGCGTCTCTCTCTCTCAGAATTCACTCTTAGGAAAGCTCTCCCAGAGCAACCGGTTAATCGGGTACACGGGTCGCGCCCGGGTCCAGGCCCACCGGCGTGCGATGGTGGGTGAGGAGTGCAGGTCGGGCTAATCAGGTCGGGCTAGGTCCGCGGGGCGTGAGCGCGGACGAGGCCGGGTAGTCGGGCGGGTGAGAGGGACCTCACCCCGTGATCAGGAGGCGAACAGCTTAAGGCACTTTTTGCCTTTAAGCGCCCGTGTGCCTCTCAAAGTTTCCGAGGTGGGACTAAATGTCCCACCCCAATTGAGCGCCTGCAGCGGAGGAGGCGGCTGGCAATCGCGGCTTCACGTGAGGCCTTCGCCCCAGCTGCGAGCCTGGGACTCTTCGCGGAGATGCCCCACACAGCCTGGGAGTTGGACCTAGGCGAAATGCACCTGGAGCTGCAGGTTGAAGGTGCTTCTTCAGCGCAGCAATGGCGACGGCGGTCGAGATACCTGTCCACAGAGGAATGGCCTCTCGGCCTAATCAGATACGCGGAGAACCTTCGCCGTGGCACGGCGAAGGTGGTGGGGGGTCTAGCAGGCGGCGGGGCGGAGCATGAGGGCCGCCCTAGGTCAAACTGCAGGCGAAGAAGTGGGTGTGTTCGGTGGATCTGCAGAGGGCGTTTGGTGGGAAGTGGAAGGGCGGAAAAGGATCAGGGTGAGGAGGCGGAGGTTCTGCGGTGGTCGGTGAGCCGTGTGGGTTGCTGGAGTGGTGGGAGCGGGTCGCCGGAGTGTGGCCGGAGGTGGAGAAGGTGAGGGTGATTAGGCGCGGTTGAGGGGTAATTAGATAAAAATAGCAAGGGGAAAGAAAAAGGGGATAGAGAACACCTATTTCTAACCTAGCTAAAGTGACGAAGGGGACGAAGGGGCTGCCGGCTCGTACCTACCGGAGTTGGAGAAGAAATGCCCAGTGGGGAAGGACGGCGGCGACGACGGGGCGGAGGCAGCGTGCACTGGTATTGCGCGACACGGAGGAGAATCAGGAAGAAGTCTCTACTGCTGGTATTGCGGCAGAGCGAAGGGGAGGAGGAGGAGAAGCCGCCGGAGCAAAGGGGCGTCTGTCGGAGTGCGAAGAGAGGAAAGTGAGGGGGTATCTCCGTCAGATCCGAGCTGGGAAGAACGGCGGAGTGACGGGGGTATTTATAGGGGTAGAATCAGAGAGGAGGGCGGAGGGAGACGACGTGTCTCCCTCGCCGAAGGACGCCGGAGGAAGGAGACCCATACCGTCCGTGCGTTCGCACGGGCAGTATGGGCGGTCGCAGCACTCAGCGGGGTGCTCCTGTGGTGGCTAACGACGCAGGGCACCCCCATTTGACTTGGCAGGCTCCCTCCCTTACCCTGCGCGGCGCCATGCTCCGCGCAAGGTCGCCGGAGCATGGTCCTGCTCAGGTTTTGCAGGAGGGACCTAAACGCAAAAAGCGAAGGAGAGTTAGGGGCCAAAATGTGAGGGTTCAAAAGTTGAGGGCCAGAAAGTAAATGTATGAGGACCAAAGTGTAAAGTAGGTCAGGAAGGTTTCTTCTTAGGCTCGAATTTTTATACATGACTAATTAGGACCTAAGGATCCTCATGGTGAATTTTATTTCTAGATTAAACCTTGTTTGACCGATCAATTTACGCAAAAACCCAAATTAAGTTGTTAATTGGGCATGGTTCTCATTGTAGGTCAAAATGTGTTCCTAAGGCCAAATTGAAGGTTCTAAACCCTAGAGATTATTTTTCTTTGAATTTTAGAGGGTTTATTCTATCTTTACTTTGCCTCGAACCTCGTGTATTTAAGTGGGTTTGTTTTTAGGGTTACAGGATGTCATTTAATTCTTCAGAGTTGCTGTAGCCCTTGTTGAGTCATTTCATCCCACTTTTCTTCTTATTAGGTTGTTTTGACCTATGTTTGGATCCTGAGTTACCCTATTTTCAGATTGGATTGGTGAAATTGCATTTTTACCCCTCAGTTTATGTTTTCTTTGCAAACTCAGAATCTCTCTGAGCCAAGCCTTTCTAAGGTTATGTAGGAGCTTTTAGTCTCTGTATTAGGTCAAAATGAGCTAGTTATGGCTTATGATGAGGTTCTCATCATACACCCATGCCTAGCTTTTGCTAGTCCCTTAGCAAAAACTTAAGGTTTCAACCCTTGTTCTGGACCATGAAGTTCTTAATAGCTTCAGATAAGTGCTTTTTCATTTAAACTTAGATTAGGTTAGAATGCTGACCATAGGCTTAAGAGGTACTCTAGTACCAATCAAGATCCAAATCTGTCTAGCCTCAGCCTCAGTCCTTAGCAAAGGTTTTTAAGGCCCACAAGAACTATCCTAAGGTCTATTGGACTTTGTGGTTAAAGCACCCGTGCTTGAAATGATTTTAGCCTTGGTTCAGTTCGCAGTGCGTTTTATAAGAGGGAGATAGAAAGTTTTTCTGTTTGGAGAGTTTTCTCCCTCTTTTTTTTCTTTTAGTTCTAGCCTAGGATTGGCTTTTCAACACGGTCTGTATCAGATTCATTGCTCCCATCATCAATCCTCAAGGGTTCCTGGCGATCGATGCTTCGAGATAGCACCGCCCATGGCAACCCCCGGAACCCTGGCTATTGAGATTTTGAGATAATCCCATCCATGGTGTTCCGTGGCTGAATTCAGACCCTGGCAATTGACACTTCGAGATAATGCCATCCATGTAATCTGAACCAGCAGAGTGCTTACATGCCCCCAGTAGGATATGTAAATATCCTAAGAGACAAGCATCGAGGAGATGATATTTTGTTACGCATCTTCGAGGGGATTTCCCGCCTCTCTACGCTAGAAACTCGTCCAAATCAACTTGTGTTGATCGGTCGCTCCTACTCTAGGTGTACTTTTCAGAATTTTGCAACGCTTCTGCGTGATTTTGATTTTTACGCTTACTGAACCAGGCTGTGTGTGAGGTTAGGGTGCTTAGGTTACTAAGTCCCGTAAACCAAAAATTAGTTAATGAGGCCTAATACTCCCTAAGCCTTAGACCTAATACTTCAGCTTTTAATTTTCCTCAACCTCTTGAGGAGTGTCCAGATCTTAATGGGTACTAAGAGTCTATTAAAGAATGCCTAAGGTTTGCGTTCTTACTAATCTCATTATGCACTTTTCAGTTATTTTGTTGAATGAGGTCTAGAACTTTAGTTAATTCCTTAGTTCCTTACTAATGACTATCACTTGTTTCTCATATTTTGTGCTCCTTTTTTCCTTTTGTTTCTTTTTTTTTTTCTTCTCCTTCACAAAATTTCCTTTCTCCTCTTATTCTCTTATTCTTTTTCGAAAAATTTTTAATTTTTATGGTGTTTTTGGCATATGTCAATTTTTTGTTTGAAACCTTTTCTTACACGTTTTGCACTTTCATACCCCCCATGCCTAAGATTTGCAATGTCCTCATTGTAACTTAGGGGGTTCTTATTCAACTTAGTTCATACATTAGGACATATGTTTTGATGAGTGAATGGGTCGGGGTGACTGTTGCGGACGATTTTTAATCTCAGATGCAAGCACCTGAGGTGGAGTCGGCTGTCCTAAAGTGTGAATTTCAAGTGCACAAAGTTTTTAGAAAAGGTTTCAGGTTTTTAAAGAGAATGACGGGCTGCCTCCCATTGAGCGCTAAATTTGATGCCTTCAGCCAAGCGGGAAATGCGATGGAGAGGGGATGGTGAAATCAGCAGAGTTTTGTAATACAAGCACCTTGATTAAGAGCCTGGTTGGTCCAACCAGGTGCTTGTTCCGATCAACAGGCTGATGATGCAGCCCAAACCCAATCAATCTGGTGGGTTGATAGATGTGGATAAAAAGGTGAGAGGTGAATCTGAATAGAAATTGAGTCTGGTTGCGAGTCGGGGTTGGGAAGAGGTTTTGATTAGTTCTGTGTGTGCAGACGTGGTGGCAACTATGTATGAGGGCTCTTCTAGAAAGGAATGACAGGTGATTTTCTGTAAAGAGTCCTCTGGGTAACTATCAAATGCCTGAAGAGTGTCTGTAGGATGAAAGAAATCTGAGTTGAGAAAAGATTTGAATTCTGGGTTGCAATCACTCTTGGCATTTTCTGTTTAAGGAAAGATTCTGTGTTATCAGTGATCTCGGGAATCAGGACCTCAGAGTCGGAGTCAGAGTCATGTGAACTGAGGTCGTAGATGGGCCTGGCATGTTCAGGAAGGAGAATCTCTCTGCAATTATAGTCGGATCTGAAGTTGCCGGAGAGTTTGCGAAAATGAGATTCATGATTATGAATTCCACCGCAGCATAAATCATCAGATGTGGAATCAGCAGCCTGACTGGGGTCTAGTCTATATGTCAATTCTGGGCTCGAAAAGGTATTCTGTCTAGGCTCGAGCTCCAAGCTGGTAGGATAGACCCAATTAAAACCTTGCTCATCCAACTCCTCCGTTTCTGTATCATAAATTGGCATGACTTTCGAAAAATCGATCAAATTTCCTGAGGATGTTGGAGAGGGATATTCATCAAATAGAGGCTCGGAATCATATTCTGTAAAAATTTGATCTTTCTCATAAGGGGCCTCATAATTTTCCCAATAAGTTTTAGATCTAGGTTCTAGGCTTAGGATGTGGGTAGAATTATTAGAACCTAAGTCCGAATAACCTTCGAGGGCCACCTTATCAAAATAAGGGGCGGAATTTATACCCTCAAAAGGTTCAGTTCTGATCTCATTATTGCAGGAGTTCTGGAATTCTAGGCTTGGCAATTCATGGTCTAAGTTTGGCTCATCATTGTGTTCTCCTGCAATATCCCAACCTAATTCAACATTGTCTTCTATCTGGGTTGGGATTCCACAACCTCTTTGGGCCTCAGTCCCGAGATCTGGGAAACTAGATTGTTCCTTACTACTGTTCCAAGATGGTTCATCCTCAGTTTCTGGTATATACGGGTATTTCTGGTTGATAATTTGTTCTACTGATTTCATCATTTCTAACCGTTTTATAAGGGCATCTTGGTGTTGTTCCCAAAGTACAGGATTTGTCAAGTATTGAAGGTATTCAGATTTGTGAAATTTTTCTATCTCAATGTATCCTATCATGAGCATATCTCGGGTTGATCCTTTTGTAACTTCTGTCAATAGAATTTGGGCACAGTTTATGATGAAAGCTGTGGTTGTTGGGACATCAACCTGAATGTTTTCTATTGGTGTTGAGGGTTTACATTTGATTTCATAGAATTCAAGGGCATCCTCAATCATCTTATCTTTCATGGATCTCAGATATTCAGGTTTTTTTAATGGTAGTCTTAATTGGTGTGGCTGCATCTTTGAATCAGGTGGTGGAATCAAGATATAGAATCGAAGTTTCAATCAAGATGGAAGAAGGGGATTTTGTTCAGAATCAGAGGAAAGAGGGGCTATGTGAATGATTTCTGCAAAAACAAGGGAGCCGAGGCTTAGCCTTGGGGAGAGTGAATTTCTATAGGAGGTTTCAAGGACCTCCTGCAAAATACTGAAGGACTGGATGAGATAAGCAGATGCTGGACCCATTCAAGACACCCAAAAATTGTTGGGTGACTATAGAGGTGCGGGGCAGATGGACCCCTTGATCAGAAAGATCGTCCACCTGAGAATTACCTGGGCAGCCAGAGAGGGTGAGTCTCGCGAAGACCCCTATACGGTAGAGCGTCCCCACGGGTTACAGGGTTTCCCCCACCCGACCTCTCTTGTCACTGAGATTCCAGGTAGGCCAGAATGGGGATCTTGCCCTCTTAAGTCTACCAATTTTAGTTTAAGATCAGGGTGCTTAAAGTTACACTTGCACTCTTAGGTATTTTGAGTGAGAAAGTGACCTAATTTTAAGGTTGGTTGACCCAAGGGGTCAACTTTACCTCTTGTTCTTTTGAGAGCTTTTGGGTCCTTTCTTTTTGGGTTCAAGTGTTTAGAGAGCCAATTGTTTAGGGTTTCTCTGAATAAGTATGTTCAATCAATGGTTTAGGCACACTTCTTTTGGATTTTCTCCATTCTTGATTTAAGTAGTGTGTCTCTAAAACCCTAATGTTGAATCTTATGTTGCCTCTATTTGGTCCAGTTAGTTCTTTGTTGGGTAATTAGGGCACAAGCAAGAATGTGTTAGCCCTTAAATACCCTTAATAGTGTGCAGGAATAATGGGTTGAAAACATGCAACTTTTTATGGTTTACTAAGTATAGAAGACAGGCTAGCCCTATATTGATTGTTCTTCTCTTTTCTTCCTCTTTAGAATTTAGGGGTTGAGAGGATAGAAAATTACCTGTCCTCGGAGTGGTTGTCGTGCAGTTGCTTGTCTTCTTGATTTCCTGTAGCAGCACAAAAGAGGAGAGATTATTAGAAATTTAAAAACAGGAATTTAATTACCTCTAGAATAGCCGTTGCTCCCCGGCAACGGCGCCAAAGTGACGACGGCGTTATTACTAGGTTTTGCTATAGAAATTGCATTGTAGTACAGCTAGTCATTGCCATCATTACATATATAAATTTTTACTCGGAAATAAAAGAGTTTCCGAGGTCGAACTCAGGGAGCAAGTCGTATTCTAGAAGTACAAATTCTTATTACAAAAATAAAGAGACAGAGAGAGAGAGGAAAAATGTGGTGGCTTCTTCTTCTTCTCTTCTTTCTTCCTCTTTGTCTCTTCTTTCTTCTCTTCCTGTTCTTCTTGTCTTCTCTCTTCTGTTCTTCAGATCTTCCTCTCGTGCTCTTCTTCTTCTGTCTTCTGTTCTTCCTTGTTTTCTCTTCTTCTTTCTTTTTCTTCAGATCTTCTTCTTGTTCTTTTTCTTCTTTCTTGTCTTTCCTCTTTTTTGCCGCGATCCTGCTTCTTCATTTCTTCTTCTTCCTTGCCTTCAAGACGTCGTTTGATTTTACAATCAGACGACTTAAACCGCTGCTGCTACAGTGTCTCCCTTAGCTTCCGTCTTCTTCTTCTTTGTGTTCTCTTCTTCTTCTTCTTCCGCAGTCCTTCTTATTCTCCTTCACCTGTGCCTGCACACTTCAAGGTTTTCGTCAGAAGGCAAAACCTACTCTACCCTCCCCCCACGTCTCTCTCTCTCAGAATTCACTCTTAGGAAAGCTCTCCCAGAGCAACCGGTTAATCGGGTACACGGGTCGTGCTCGGGTCCAGGCCCACCGGCGTGCGGTGGTGGGTGAGGAGTGCAAGTCGGGCTAATCGGGTCGGGCCAGGTCCGCGGGGCGTGAGCGTGGACGAGGCCGGGTAGTCGGGCGGGTGAGAGGGACCCCACCCCGTGATCAGGAGGCGAACAGCTTAAGGCACTTTTTTCCTTTAAGCGCCCGCGTCCCTCTCAAAGTTTCCAAGGTGGGACTAAATGTCCCACCCTAATTGAGCACCTGCAGCGGAGGAGAAAGCTGGCAATCGCGGCTTCACGTGAGGCCTTCGCCCCAGCTGCGAGCCTGGGACTCTTCGCAGAGATGCCCCGCGCAGCCTGGGAGTCGGACCTGGGCGAAACGCACCTGGAGCTGCAGGTTGAAGGTGCTTCTTCAGCGCAGCAATGGCGACGGCGGTCGAGATACCTGTCCACAGAGGAATGGCCTCTCGGCCTAATCAGATACGCAGAGAACCTTCGCCATGACACGGCGAAGGTAGTGGGGGGTCTAGCAGGCGGCGGGGCGGAGCATGAGGGCCGCCCTAGGTCAAACTGCAGGCGGAGAAGTGGGTGTGTTCGGTGGATCTGCAGAGGGCGTTTGGTGGGAAGTGGAAGGGCGGAAGAGGATCAGGGTGAGGAGGCGGAGGTTCTGCGGTGGTCGGCGAGCCATGTGGGTTGCTGGAGTGATGGGAGCGGGTCGCCGGAGTGTGGTCGGAGGTGGAGAAGGTGAGGGTGATTAGGCACGGTCGAGGGGTAATTAGATAAAAATAGCAGGGGGAAAGAAAAAGGGGATAGAGAAGACCTATTTCTAACCTAGCTAAAGTGACGAAGGGGACGAAGGGGCTACCGGCTCGTACCTACCGGAGCTGGAGAAGAAATGCCCAGTGGGGGAGGACGGCGGCGACGACGGGGCAGAGGCAGCATGCACCGGTATTGCGCGACGCGGAGGAGAATCAGGAAGAAGTCTCTGCTGCTGGTATTGCGGCAGAGCGAAGGGGAGGAGGAGGAGAAGCCGCCGGAGAAAGGGGGCATCTGTCGGAGTGCAAAGAGAGGAAAGTGAGGGGGTATCTCCGTCAGATCCGAGCTGGGAAGAACGGCGGAGCGATGGGGGTATTTATAGGGGCAGAATCAGAGAGGAGGGCGGAGGGAGACGACGTGTCTCCCTCGCCGGAGGACGCCGGAGGAAGGAGACCCATACCGTCCGTGCGTTCGCATGGGCGGTATGGGCGGTCGCAGTACTTAGGGGGGTGCTCCTGCGGTGGCTGACGACGTAGGGCACCCCCATTTGACTTGGCAGGCTCCCTCCCTTACCCTGCGCGGCTCCATGCTCCGCGCAAGGTCGCCGGAGCATGGTGCTGCTCAGGTTTTGCAGGAGGGACCTAAATGCAAAAAGTGAAGGAGAGTTAGGGGCCAAAATGTGAGGGTTCAAAAGTTGAGGGCCAGAAAGTAAATGTATGAGGACCAAAGTGTAAAGTTGGTCAAGAAGGTTTCTTCTTAGGCTCGAATTTTTATACATGACTAATTAGGACCTAAGGATTCTGATGGTGAATTTTATTTCTAGATTAAACCTTGTTTGACCGATCAATTTACGCAAAAACCCAAATTAAGTTGTTAATTGGGCATGGTTCTCAATGTAGGTCAAAATGTGTTCCTAAGGCCAAATTGAAGGTTCTAAACCCTAGAGATTATTTTTCTTTGAATTTTAGAGGGTTTATTCTATCTTTACTTTGCCTCGAACCTCGTGTATTTAAGTGGGTTTGTTTTTAGGGTTACAGGATGTCATTTAATTCTTCGAAGTTGCTGTAGCCCTTGTTGAGTCATTTCATCCCACTTTTCTTCTTATTAGGTTGTTTTGACCTATGTTTGGACCCTGAGTTACCCTAATTTTAGATTGGATTGGTGAAATTGCATTTTTACCCCTCAGTTTATGTTTTCTTTGCAAACTCAGAATCTCTCTGAGCCAAGCCTTTCTAAGGTTATGTAGGAGCTTTTAGTCTCTGTATTAGGTAAAAATGAGCTAGTTGTGACTTATGATGAGGTTCTCATCAGGGATATAGTTCCGGACCTTTGTGTTTAGTGTCTAACCCTGAACACTTTGATTGTGATTTCTATCCTTCTCAGAGCCACATCGATTATAGATCGTCAACCTTCTATGAACAACCTAATACAATCTACAATCAAGAAGGATACACTGATCCTCACCCATCCTCTGATTTCACTACCTTTAGGTCATCACCACCTTTTGGACAATCTGAAATGACCTGTTATCTGGAAGGGTATAACGAATCTTAATTCGTTAATTCCCATGCATTGATACCAAACCCGCCCAACCCTGAACCAACTCATTTGGTTCAGGTTAACTAGGTTCAAGATAAGGTTCTGGCTAACATGAGGAATATCAAGCTATCTTTAGAAGTTCAGTCAATACTTTGCATTGAGAGATTGGAGCCTCTGATTGAAATGATTGATGATTTGAACAAGTCGTTGTTGGATTGGCTCCAGGATGTTAAGGATCAGAACCTGGGTGAGTTTCTACTTGGGAAATTAGCGAAATTGAGGATGAGATTTGTGGTTGCTTTGATTCAATCATGGGATGATTCCCAGGATGAACCCTCTTCCGGAAAGCCAATGATAGAACCTGCTCGGCACCTATTGGGGGGGACACGTGTTACAAGGCTAACCAGATTGAATTAAAGCAAACAATTAAGGAAGATCTGATTTCTTCACCTGAGATCCCTGAGCTGGGTTACGAGGAAACGTATGTCTCCTTGGAACAGAAAGTGACAGATGATTTTGGGACAGACATTGATACGGATCCTGATTTCTTTGATGGTGAAGATTCAAGTTGCGAAGTCTCATGCGAGTTTTCTGAACACGATTTTTTTGAGATGATTGGGCCTGAGGAATTTGATAGATCATTTGATAGCCCAATAACTAAGGAAACTGATCTTAGGGCACACATTACGGATCCAGAATCGCATTTTTCTGGAGGATTCAATTCAATGCCCTGATTGTCAGTTATACCCCGTTGAGCTTATTGATGATTCTATTTCTGAGATAATTAGACCCAAGTCAATTTTGATTCTGCCACATCATTTAGACTTGGAGATTTCAGATGGGGTGATTAATATAGAAGAGGTCCCAGAATTTGACATGCTGAATGAGGAGGATAGGAGTTGGGAAGTTTTGATTTTGGAAGTTAACTTTGGAGGAAATAGAAGATTGAGTCGAAGGGTACATATTAAGATGAAACCATCAAGTCAGAACCCTTACGACATCTGTTCTAAGGATGTTCAACCCAATCACGATTATCCTTTTGAGCTTGAATTTTCTGTAACCTGACTTTTTGGTCTTGGGTTGCATCCTCATAAATCGCAGGCCCAACCCCACTTGCATTTTGATTTTAGGTTTTGGGTAATTTTTATCCAGAACCTAAGATATTTTCGATTATGGGGGATGGGTCTACACCATATCTGGTCCACATCTGTGGACATCTACTAACAGGTCGGTGGATTCTTATGCTTATTCTGATTCTGACCTGCACTTGTGAATTCTTCATTTCTTTTCTTTGTATAGTGTGCCTAGCTGAAGGCACTAAACTCAGCACATATACAATTCTTTTTAGTTTTCATCTCGGAGCGGACCTAACATTCATGCAATTCATGTGCTTTCTATGCTTTTCCACTCTGTTTTATGTCTTTTTAATACAATGAGGACATTGCATTAGATAGGCATGGGGGGGTGGATATTCATCTTTGAATTCATTCGTCAGCTCCGTAGATTTATTTTATTTTCTTTTATTAAAAAAAATTTGAATTAGGAAAGAGAATTTAGGTTTAAGAAAATTTTCAATCTTAGGAAATACTACATTATGATTTGAATAAAAAGACCCTTCAGGTCTTTGGACTTAATCACCCCGTGTATCCACTAAAATGTGGATTTATTTTTCGAGTTCTCGCCAACCTGAATTTTATTTTAATTGGAGTAAACAAGTTTGGGTGATAAGTACACGACTTATCAACCCGCCCTTTGATTTGAGGGAATTTTGAGTTTCTAGCATCTACACACTATCTTGTCACTGACTCATTGTTCGACGATTTTAACGGAAATTGGGTAGCTAATGAACCTTCTAGGGTGATATGGCTGGCAAGTTACTGTGGGTAACAGCCCATAGGTAGGTTGTCCAGAGCCCAGTCATTGGACCTTTCTCTTTTTCCTGCCCTTAGGTACATCTTAGACCACGAAAGCCACCTACTTAAAAAAAAGAAATCAAAAAGAAAAGGAGAAAAGAAAAAAAAGAAATAAACCACACTTCCCGCACGAGTATAGCTGGCAAGTTGTCGGTGGTAACAGCTCATCGACCGGTTGTCCAGAACCCAGCTCAATAAATGCACTAAAAATTCGTAAAACACTTAGGAAGAAGAAGAGAAGTAGAATAAACCGAGAAGATATACACTGGATTCACCCTTGTGTTGACCCCATAAAAGAAATAAAAGTAGGGAGAAAGCTACCGGTTGTAAAGATACACCTTTAGGCAGAATTCTTTTTTTGAGGTCACCTATAGGCATAGAAATCCGAAGTCCGTTTTAATTGCTGGTCAACGAGTCTATCACATTCACAATAAGATGCTTAAAACTTAGGATTCTCATCAAATCTTGGGTGAGTTGAATGGTCGTAGAAAGCCACTCTTAAACCCTAAAATTTGAAAATCCAAAAAATTAGAAAAGAGTAAAAAGAGAAAAAGAAATTTTTCTTTGAATAAGGTGAGGGTTTGAGGCGGTCTACATTTTGGCAGATACTCGGGCACTATTGTATCTTTGAAAGTTCAAATCCTAAGTGGATAATTTCTTAATGATTTAAAATAACTCATGCCCAAATAATCCAACCTAATTCTTTTATAAATAGCATATAGTTTTTGCGAGGGACTAGCAAAAGATAGGCATAGGGGTATGATGGAAACACATTTACACTACGTAAGATGTCTATTTATGCATGTTCTCAAGCATAGGATTGCATTGCATGATATAAATATTGCATAACATGCATCATCTAGCATTTACAGTAGTTCGAATAAAATGGAGGTTAATTGTCTCCTTTTATGTGCTTGGACAAGGTAAACTTTTTATTAGGGCCTCGGATCAAAGATCAACCGTACCGATGTCATCAGGGCGAGGATTGGAGTTCAATGACTCCATGATCACCCTAATCAGGCATCTACAGCATCAAATAGCGATCGGGGAACCCTAGAAGATCAAGTGCCAGGATGGTGTAAATATGCACTTCAAAGGACAAATCCGACCGAACGGACGAATTCAGATCGACGGTCGCAGCCTAACGATGCAAAAATCGAGTAAATCCGACACCCGTGGCACCATCTACAACATCCAGAAGATGGATGGCCAAGATGGCGCCATGTGGCGCCATCTTGATCGCCCAAACACCTGCATGCAACCACTGCAGCCTCCGCATCCGCCCCCTCTCCGCCGTTGGATCTCGATCCAATGGCTATGCACGGCTGCACCTAAAAACGTCCGCTTGACCATCCGCGCTCCATAGCGCAATGGTCGTGAGGCGCTCCGCGTTCACAAGATGCAGGTTCGAATCGTGATCTGCGGGCGCACGCGATTAAAGGCGACCTCCCGATCAGCTATAGGCGGCTCAGATCTTCCAATAGCACCCACGCGCTATTCACGTGAGGCGAGGATGCGCCATCGAACTCGAGCGGGTGCGCAGCGAGGAGCGGGGGAGGCGCATCTTAAGCCATCCGATCTCGCGATCGAACGGCTAAGATTTGTTGAACGTGCGGATACGTTGAGAGAGAGAGCAGCTGAGCGGGCGTGTGTGGGCAGCAACCACTACCCCTACGTTGGGGCTTTAGCGACGGTTTTATCCATCACTAAAGACCCCTCATTTAATGTCTTAAAGATGTAATGACCAATTTGCCCCCACTCCTTACAACTGTAAAAGGAGACCCCCTCCACATGAAATTCTCATCCCTTCCTTCTCTTCTCTACCTCTCCAAAGCTCAAGAGAAGCTTGTCCCACACTCGGGATGCTTCTCTCGAGATAAAGTCCAAATTTTCATCCCCCTTCGGAAGTGGATCCCGCGACGACGACGATGTGTTGCCCCATTCCCGTTCTTCTGCTTCATCCTCCTTCATCCTTCTTCTTCTAGGCATCGTCCTGTCCAGCTCGTCCTCCAAGCAACCGTCGAGGAGGATATCTCTCTCCATATTCTTTTTACTGCTTTCTAGTATAGATTTACTGCTTTCTAGAGTAGTTTTGCTCATCCTCCAAGCGATCGTCGAGGAGGACATTTCTCTCTCCATTCCTTTAATGCTTTCTAGACTAAATTTATCACTTTCTAGTGTAATTGTTTTCTACTTTCTAGTTGTAATAGTGAAACAAACAATCTCCTTAATGATGAATTCCCTGTTTATTCTACATCACGTTTTGATTTCTATTTGTAATATTCTCTCTCTTACTCTCTCTCTCTTCTATTTATTGAAAATAATTAGATAGTTTTAAATTGAATTACTTTGTGATAAATAAAAATAAACACATAGTTTTTAAATTAAACGTCCGCCTCCCTGTGTTTGACCTGGAATTTTCATTTTGGTATAAATTTTATTTGTTAAAACACGAGTTCTTCACTTTCAAACTACAACGACAGGTTTTCCAAAACCAAACACGTTAGCGTAGCAATTCGTGCGTTCAACAGGAGGGGATCACCGTGCGTCCGTGTGATGGTGAGCCAGACATGTGGGTTGGATGTTGTATGCAATAAGAAATTAGTGGGCGGCACTTACATGCATGTGGGATGTGTTAACATTGGGAATCGGATGGTATGATGTATTTAGATTGCTCAGGTGTGATAAGACATTTGCGTGATTTGTATGGATGTAAGCGTGGGTTGTATTGGGAAAATGGGTCGTAGGTGTATGTTATGTACTTATTCCTTAAACAACAAAATGTATATAATTATTTATATAAATTATAGATTATGAAATGCAATAAAATATGTGTAATCATGGATTATAATGCATGCATCTAATCTACCATCAAATGCAAATATTAACAATCCTAAAATGCAGCGGCTAGCACACTTAGGCTCTAAAATAATTCACTAATGAGGATTCATCAGCTGCCTCGACATGCTTCTTTTTTATAAAATTCTCTCCTCTCTTCTTTTATTACATGTTCTTATATGCATAGACTAGTTTAACGTCAGTAGGACAATCTTTGCCATTTATGTTATTTGTCGTACTTAAATGCAATGATGATTTTCTACTTTTTTGTGTTCTCTTCTAGTGAAGTAATTGCTAATAGTTTTGGTCTTTCTATTTACAGTTAGTCAATTCTATTCAACTCAGATTTGTAACCCAACTCTCTCTTCTTCCTTCAGGGCAAAGATGTTGACTGATTAATCTCGTGACAATAAATCTAAGTAACAAAAAGACTCGATTTTCACCTCCCCGTGTTCAACACTCAAACTCACTATCTAATTTTCTAAACTACAATGAGCAATTTACCTTATTTTCATTCATCGACACAAAAGTCAGGACCCACTTTAATCGATCATTACTATTAACTTAAGTTGTATAACTTTAGATTTAAATAATGGCTCAGTGATTGCATCGTGTTTCGCATGTTTGAAATCCGAGTTACAAGTAACCCATCATCGTAGCTGCAAAACACATCGATCAAATAAAATTTATACCAAAACTCCAAGGGAGTCCAAGGTTGAACATAGGGAGGCGATGTTTACTTTACTTGAAAATCGCACTTCGATTTGCTTCTTTTTGGTATTTTGGGGTTTTGTTATTTTTTTGTGTTTTTGAAATAAAAGACAAGCAAATGAATCACAAGATAGAGATGTGGAATGAAAATGGTATATACATCAATCCAATGTCTATTATAATCTACTATGAAGGCATAAAAAGAGAGGTAGGTGAGAGAAAACCTCCCGAATCTGCTGTTCGGTGAGACAATGGCGCCTGGCGGAAGCTCGGACGAAGGAGGTGAGGAGCGAGACGATGGAGGTGAGATGCTGGAGGACATCAGGTTGAGGAAAGCTTCGGCGTAGCTCCGAAATGGAGGTGAGAAGACGTAGTTGATCTACTACCGGAATGGAGGTGAGAGGATGGCTCCAAGGTGACCTATGAAGGGAGATGACAGAGGGCCGTTTTTGCGCATTTGAAAGTCGTCGAAAATCGTAGTATAGTCGTGCAAAAACGTTCGTCAAAAATATTGTTTTGTAAAATAACGAGACTTGAGTCCCGGTCGTTCGTCTCTTGGAGGCGTGTTTTTGTTTTTGAAATCGATCTTAAAGCTGCTCTACTTAGTATTCTAGTGCGCAATCTATAGGCGGTTAAAGAACAGGCACTTAAATCACACAAATAAAATAATCATTCAGCTCATGGTGATTTCAAACACATAAAGAGATATATATATATATAAATGCATTTTTCATTCATTCAGCAGGAGAGTCGTTTGCAACATAAAACGTAGAGGGAAGCTTGTACATAAATGCTTGAAAATTAAATCTAGCTACCAGAAAATGATCGCATACAAGAATCGATGGGGGGATTTCGCATGCATCATTGGGGGAGAAATAAGACTACGCTACTAAGCAGTAAATAAAAGCAGTAAATATACGAAGAGCATAATCTAAATCTAGCAGAATGGAAGGGCATTCAGGGGTGGTCCCCGATGGCCTTTGAGTGGTCGAGAGGAGAATGAGGGGCGGCCAATGTAGCTTAGGCCGACCCTTGGAGAGAGGTAGGGCTGATCCAGCATCCTGGCATGGTGTCCTCCATGGTGGTCGTAGTGAGCTCGTGGAAGTAGAGTGAGTGGCTAAGTGGAGGTGGCATGAATGGCACCAATGGAGAGTAATTGCCAAGGGAGTGAATGGGTGCAAATGGCCACCCATGGGGTCTTTTTATAGACCCAATGGAAGCTCTCTAGAGAATTATGGAATTCTCTAGAGAGGCCTATGGTCGGAGCTCGTGGGAGAGTGAGAGAGAGAGGGTGGATGGTGGTTTTTAGTGTTGGTGCTAGAGCACCACGATCATTTATTTTGATGATAACAAAACACGTGTTATTTAACATTTGCAATTTGAGTCCTAGATTTCAGGTCAATTGCAAATGTAGACGTGCTTAAACGGAGTTTGAGCTCGCATCCAGGACGGATTGGAGGAGCTTGACGGAAAACAGAGGAGGTTCGCGTGGAGCGACAGATTGAAGATAAAAGACAAGAAGAATAGGATAGATTCTTTTTAATCCTTTCTTGTATCTCTTGTCTTTATTTTCTTGCTGTTTTTATTTTCCTTAGAATATTATGTTAAAGAGCCTCAAAGTACCCTAACAGTAGTCCTAGGAACACCGGCACAACCCTAGGACACTTAGGTTTTCTGTAGAATACTTAGAAAACTAATAGAGGGTTCAAACAGTACTTCCAGACGTCTAATTCCCAAATCAGACGTCTGATAAAGTATTTTAAGATGTCTGACTGTTGTTTTAGACGTCTGATAACTATTAGGCTGGACTTAGTATTCTGTCTGAGGAAATCAGACGTCCAGATCTTAGTCCAGACGTCTTAGGAGACGTCTGAGAGACTTACCAGACGTCCAGGTAGTCAACCGTTGGCTAACTTAACAGGCACTCAAGATTATGACCGTTAGAGCCTTATCAGATGTCCTTAGGCCTTTCCATACGTCTGATAAATGACCGTTTTGCCTCGGCTAACCCAAAATCTCTTCTCAGAGACTTTCTAGCCGTTGCAACGTTTGTAAAATCAATTCCCACAGTAAAAGTAGGTTTCCAGACATCCAGACATAGTGCGAGACGTCCTGTATGTCATCTGATGGACTTGCGCAAAAACCCTGTTTAGATCTGATCCAAGTCAGGGAGAGATCCGCCCAAAATCAGACGTCTGACCTTGGAATCAGACGTCTTAAAGTGAGGTTCCAGACGTCTGATGCAAGAGTTAGACGTCTGATTACCCTGTCAAATGTAATCATTGTCCTGATTTCGGCCTGATTCTCTTGGGCATTGTTCCCAACGGCTATAGAACCTTTCCTAAGCCTTCCAAAGCCTTCCTAAGGCCTCTATAAATAGAGGGGAACCTTTGCAACACATATAAACACTAAGAGAAAAACAAGACACACTTGGCTACACACTTTCACACTCTCTTGTGTCTTAGCTACCTCTTGCTCTCCAAGCTCAAGCTCCATTCTCTTGAGAGCATCAAGCTTTGCGCACCCGCTCTCCCGCCGTTGTCTACGAGAGCGACGTTGCGCCATCGCGTGGCACACACACCGCGTCGCCGACACACTCCTTTCAAAGGGAAGAATCCTAATTCCTATAGAAGCTTAGGTTCATAATTACTTTGTTGGATCTATAGGATTACTTGTTTATTTTATCTTTGTCTTTTGGTTGGGTATTTGCTTTGCGAATTCCCATCTCCTTCGTGGGACAAAATCTTTCTCGTGGAGAGAAGGGGTTGAGGAACGCTACCCTCGTACTTGTAGCGTGGTTGTACTGAGGTTGAATCACCCTCGTTTTAAAGTGATTCGGTTAGTGGATTTGATCAACTAGGTTGATCGGAAAATCCTAACTCGAGAGGGTTAGGTGGTGGTTTTCACCCGATTTGGGTTTCCACCTAAAATTACTTGTGTACTTGTGCGATTGATTTTTTGTGAGATTATTTATATTTCAATTCCGCATTTTTTTACGTCACACTGATCTCACCTCCTCCAAGTAGGAAACCTACATTTGGTATCAGAGCAGGTCTCGCGTTATCGGCGTTACAAATCGGCGAGGATCTAGTTATGGAGGGAAAAGCATTCGTGTGCACCGAAGGACATGATACCTCGCGACCACCATACTTTGCAGGTATAGATTTCGTTTATTGGAAAAATCGTATGACTATGTGGTTGCAGGCCTACGACTTCTGGGTGTGGGAAAAATGCGAATCCGCATTTGTGATTCCCAAGAAACTCGCAAGAGGTTACTCAGAAGATCAAGTTTAGAATCTCAACCTCAACGCAAAGGCAATGAATGCCTTGTATTGTGCGTTGAGTCCGAAAGAGTTCGAGCAAATCCAAGAGTGTACCACTGCCCACGAGATATGGAGGAGGTTGGAAGGCACTCATGAGGAGACAAGCTCGGAAGAAGATCTCAGGGAGAAGGAAACCGCATGCCTTGTTTCATGGCAATCGGAGAAAGTGTCAACAACAGTGACAATGAGGTAAACTCGGATTTACAAGATGCTTGTAATGAGTTGTATGAGCTTAGTAAATCATTAAAAATAGAAAACAAAAGCATGAAAAAGAATCTTAGTTTTCTTAAATCTGAAAATGATAGGCTAGAAATAAAACTTAAGGATTTAGAAGCTAGTCCTAAAAAGGATAGCCTATTATTAGAAAATAATAACCTCATCAATGAAAATAATAAATTGATTGAGGAAAATGATAGTCTAAAGTTAGAAATCTCTAATTTAAAGACTAAGATGGGTATTATAGAAAAAGAACTTGCATATCTTAGGGAAAACTCTAACAAACTAATCAACAAAGTAGATGATTTATATAGCCCTAAGGTTGAGAAAGGATCTCCATCAAGGAGACCCGCTAACAGATCCGGATCCAAGCTCACTTGGATACCGAAGAAAAATTTGGAATCTTGCTTTGTAGGTTTCAGGGATAACTACAACACGAAGGACTGGACCTACAAGCTCAAGGCTAGTCAACTCGAGTTGGGAGAACCAAGGAGTAGACCAAGGAGGAGAATGAGAAGACCGACGAGACGGCGAACAAACGACAGACCCACCGCACGTCGACCACCAGATTGGAGACCGGCGCCAATGCCCGAGCCTCCAAGCTGTGGGATGGGAGCCCCATCCGATGTGGCATCCACCACCACCATTCGGGCCATTTTATTGGCCATGGTAGGGAGGTAAAAATCATTTACCCTATCTTTTTTATCATAAGCATTTAGATAGGGGGAGTTAAAAAATTTTATGAGCTAATTGTCAATTTTTAAGGGGGAGATATAAGGTAGCTAAATTTCCTTTAGAAAGGGGGAGAAAAATAATAGCTATCTTGTTGTTACAAAAAAGGGGGGAGGACATTACCTTTGTCAAAAGAAATTTATAAAAGAGCATGCTTTAAGGGGGAGTTATAGGAAATTTAAAACCAATCAAACCTTTTTGATAATGTCAAAAAGGGGGAGGATTTTTATGCATTATTTACGATTTTGTCATCATCAAAAAGGGGGAGATTGTTGGTGCTAGAGCACCACGATCATTTATTTTGATGATAACCAAACACGTGTTATTTAACATTTGCAATTTGAGTCCTAGATTTCAGGCCAATTGCAAATATAGACGTGCTTAAACGGAGTTCGAGCTCACATCCAGGACGGATTGGAGGAGCTTGACGGAAAACAGAGGAGGTTCGCGTAGAGCGACAGATTGAAGATAGAAGACAAGAAGAATAGGATAGATTCTTTTTAATCCTTTCTTGTATCTCTTGTCTTTATTTTCTTGCTGTTTTTATTTTATATTATGTTAAAGAGCCTCAAAGTACCCTAACAGTAGTCCTAGGAACACCGGCACAACCCTAGGATACTTAGGTTTTCTGTTGAATACTTAGAAAACTAATATAGGGTTCAAACAGCACTTCCAGACGACTCATTCCCAAATCAGACGTCTGATAAAGTATTTTAAGACGTCTGACTGTTGTTTCAGACGTCTGATAACTATTAGGCTGGACTTAGTATTCTGTCTGAGGAAATCAGACGTCCAGACCTTAGTCCAGACGTCTTAGGAGACGTCTGATGGACTTACCAGACGTCCAGATAGTCGACCGTTGGCTAACTTAACAGGCACTCAAGATTATGACCGTTAGAGCCTTATCAGACATCCTTAGGCCTTTCCAGACGTCTGATAAATGATCGTTTTGCCTCGGCTGACCCAAAATCTCTTCTCAGAGACTTTCTAGCCGTTGCAACGTTTGGAAAATCAATTCCCACAGTAAAAGTAGGATTCCAGACATCCAGACATAGTGCGAGACGTCCTGTATGTCGTCTGATGGACTTACGCAAAAACCCTGTTTAGATCTGATCCAAGTCAGGGAGAGATCCGCCCAAAATCAGACGTCTGACCTTGGAATCAGACATCTTAAAGTGAGGTTCCAGACGTCTGATGTAAGAGTTAGACGTCTGATTACCCTGTCAAATGTAATCATTGTCCTGATTTCGGCCTGATTCTCTTGGGCTTTGTTCCCAACGGCTATAGAACCTTTCCTAAGCCTTCCAAAGCCTTCCTAAGGCCTCTATAAATAGAGGGGAACCTTTGCAACACATATAAACACTAAGAGAAACACAAGACACACTTGGCTACACACTTTCACACTCTCTTGTGTCTTAGCTAGCTCTTACTCTCCAAGCTCAAGCTCCATTCTCTTGAGAGCATCAAGCTTTGCGCACCCGCTCTCCCGCCGTTGTCTATGAGAGCGAAGTTGCGCCATCACGTGGCACATGCACCGCGTCGCCGACGCACTCCTTTCAAAGGGAAGCATCCTAATTCCTATAGAAGCTTAGGTTCATAATTACTTTGTTGGCTCTATAGGATTACTTATTTTATTTTATCTTTGTCTTTTGGTTGGGTATTCTCTTTGCGAATTCCCATCTCCTTCGTGGGACAAAATCCTTCTCGTGGAGAGAAGGGGTTGAGGAACGCTACCCTCGTACTTGTAGCGTGGTTGTACTGAGGTTGAATCACCCTCGTTTTAAAGTGATTCGGTTAGTGGATTCGATCAACTAGGTTGATCGGAAAATCCTAACTCGAGAGGGTTAGGTGGTGGTTTTCACCCGGTTTGGGTTTCCATCGAAAAGTACTTGTGTACTTGTGTGATTGATTTTTTGTGAGATTATTTATATTTCAATTCCGCATTTTTTTACGTCGCACTGATCTCACCCCCTCCAAGTAGGAAACCTACATTTAGATCCACCAAATGTGGATCTAAAAATTGAATAGCTCTTGGTTGCTATTTTTGGCAACCAAGGCAACCACACATGGTAGAGAGTTCTACAGAACTCTAGGCTGGATATTTTCGTGTGGATGGTGTGTGTGGGTGTGTGTGGGTCAAAACTTAAGTGGCTAGGTTTAGTAGGTTAGGTTCTAGTTGGTATAGGTCAAGGTATGTCCCAAATTAGGGTTATAAACCCTAATTCACTAAGGTAAATTGCAATTAAACTTAATACAAGTTTAATTTGGTGTGTGAAACCTTAATTGAGAGTAAAACAACTCAATTAAGTTAGGTCTAGGTCAATTGGACTCTCACTAAGTCAAATTGGATAGAGTGTGCAGAGATCAGGGCTCAATTGGACTCAATGAGTCCAATAGAATAGGCTGATGGAATTGACTAAGATCCAAGTCAATTAGGTTTAGTGAGGACCTAATTAGGTCCTTAGGGAGGTCTAGAGGTGATGTACTAGGGTTAAGGCACCTTAATTTAGGTTCCTATGGGGTTGGAATTGGGTTTAGGGACCTAAAGATCCAAGATCAAGGCTTAAATCTCAAAACAGGAATTGGAGAGCAGTATCAAATGTGTAATTATAGAATCAGACATCTTATACTCAAAAATCAGAAGTCCAGACTTCTTGTCTGGACGTCCAATCAGAGTCAGGAAGGATTTCGGGTTCTGTTTTGGGTATTCTGCAGAAATTGGACGTCTGACAAAGTGTCTGGACGTCCAATAACACTGCAGAAGTGGGTTTAAAGTGTGCGGGAGTTGGCTAAGGGTCCTGGACGTCTTAAAACTTATTTGGACGTCCAGAGAAGGGTTGGAACTAGGGTTTTAGGGCTTCCTAGTGTGTTGTGACCTAATCTAAGGGTGGCTAAGGCTTGGGGAAGTCTCTAGGCTATCCTAGGGCCAGGATGGACCTAAGCTCTTCACATTTTACTGCTTTATTTCTACTTAATAGAATAGAAAACCTTTAACCCCCTTACATTATTATTCCTACATCTAATCTAGGCCTTCTGCTCCAACTCCTGTTATTCCTGATCCAGTTTTAGATCTAGCTCCTGATCAGCTTATTCCCTGCAATCGACATAATGCACTTAATCAGCACATTGTAACATTATTTTATGCATAGCTAAAGAAAAGCAATAAAGATGCAGATAATGCGTATGCATGCATGAATAACCCTAACTTATGCTAAGGCCTAGCCTAATTTAGGTCAATTAAGACCTATGATTGCTGCGCAATCATACCCCCATGCCTAAATCTTGCTAGTCCCTAGCAAATGCAAGACTAAATTATTTATAGCAAGGGTCCCTAAGGGATTGGTTATTTTATCAAGTGTTTGCATAGATATTTTTCTCCTTTTTGTTTTCATCCTATGCTCTAGAAATCCAGACAATCGTGAAAGTGTAGCTATGTAGCTTTTGCAACGGATTCGAGTGAAAACTAATACACCTCTAAAGCCTGTACTTGACCTCTAATAAAAATTCTAGCGGAATAGGCGGATTTCTTCCGTTAGGGTATTCAAGAATATTTTATGAATTGCACCCTGGCTTTAGGCTTTGGTAGAGAATCTCTAAGGGAAAGGATTGTATATTTGGTGCTACATAGAGACTAGTACTACAGAATCCAAATTCCCGAATTACTATGTAACTCAACTCAGAGAAAGACGAGAAAAACTATGCTCCCTTTTGATTCCCTTGTATTCATTCTCTCTTGCTCTTTTTCTTTCTTTTCCTTAGAGCTCACAACCTCACCAGATTCACACATAGGATCTGTATTTGGTGGTCTCACTAGGCATTAACACTTTAATTGAGTTCTCATAACCCTAACACTAAGTCGGAATTCCTCAGCTTGTATTCGGGAGGTCAGAAACACAAGAAAAATAGGTTAAGGCCATATTTGGTGGAGCTCAATTTTGTTTGGTGGTATTGCCTCAATGCAAATGAAATAAATACTAAATATTCACACTCTTTTTCTTCTTTTTCTAATTTTTTTTTTCAATTTTTCTTTCTTTTCATCATTCTTTTTCTTTTTCTCTTTTTTCTTTATTTTTCTTTAATTTTTTTTTTCAGCATAACACAACTGGCATACATCCATGAACTTTATTAAGGAGGCATTATTGGGGATTGGTGGTACTCAAGAGACATTGGGTGGCTTATTTGGTGGAAGTGCCTACTCACCTCACCGGGAGAGATGGATAGGATGGTGTATTTCTGACCTTGACATCAATACCCTCCTTCAGCCGGGGATTCCATAAAGAATGGTCGTAACCATCTACCTTAGCCCTAGTTTTATGAAAACTCGCTCTCCGCGTATTTGCCTTATTCGGTGGCTCTCACAATTTCGCACAAAAATGTATACGAGGGAACCGAGAGCGAAAACTATGTCTAATCTCAGAGTATCATCACCTAATTATCTAGGATTCTAGATTCCTTGCACTAATCTTAGAGAACCAGTATACTCTACTCTCTCACACTATTTAGTGGATTTTTGGAAGAAAATCTGCCTGACTCTCAAAACACTGTCCAAGGGTTTAGGAAAAGAAGCACTACTTCTTCTCGACAAACTAAAGACGTTTATCAGCCTTCATCGTGTATCCATTGCAAATTCTACGTGTGTGTGAAAAGTTGTACTGGATTCCAGATTATAGGAATCAACTAAAGGATAAAATCCCTAATGCATTCTCTTAATAAAATAATCTTATTCATGAATGCAATATATATATATGCTATAAACATGTAACCTCATATAATTTGTACTTCGTGAATTTCCCGTATCGGGTTACAATCAGCTTGACCCTAAATTTAGGACAAAAGGTGGGCGGGTGAGTCGGAAGTGGCTATTGCGAATGATTTCTAGCTCCAATGAGAGCATTGGAGGTGGAGTCAGTTGTTCTTTTATTTAAGGTCCTAAAGTACGTTTTACATGCAGCTCCGAGGTTTTCCTAAGTGTTGGCATAAATTTTTTTTCCAGTTTTTCTGTATCTACCCCCCCATGACTAAGTTCTTGCATGTCCTCATGCATGAATGTAAAAGAAAATAAATACTACAGGGAGAGAATGGGTAGAAATCACCTATAATTGCTCCTGAAATTATATTCAGCACCGGCCAACCTGTTAATATGCAATATAAAAGGGAAATATGCTAAAACAAAAATATGCTATGTATAAAAATGGTTATATATAAATGATGGTGGAATGTGGGGCGAATGGTATCTATATGTGCTGAGTTTAACGCCTCCAGCTGGGCGAAAACTCAATCAAATGTGTCATTTCTAGCATAGGAGCCAGCTAAGATTAAGAGAAAGATATGCTCATATGCTCCCAGAATCGGTGGTCTGGAGATGTGAACCAGCTGATTGTGCACCCCTACTCCAAAAAGTCTAGCTATAAGAAAGTGTGGAGTGGTAGTGGAAAATAGAGGATAATCATAGGTGGGATCATGATGTTGATTTAGCTTATTTATCATGTCCCACAATTCAGCAGGAAGTTGCTGAGGGAGTAGATCAACATGTATCTCAAAACCAGAATCTGAGTCATAAGGATCCTCATAATGATAATTGACATCAAAGATCATTCCCTCTCCAGGCTCTGGGTCATATGGAGGTATCCGTGAAAGTAGAAGATCTGTGGGGAGGTCACTAAAATCCTCGTCAGAAATTACTTCGTCCTCATCAGTACCCATCTCTGATTCATCAGAGGCTGACTCTTCAGGCACAGAGTCGAGCCATCTATTAGATTGACTAGGATGATAGGTGCATCTCCAGCTCATTCTGCTCAAAGCTTTACCCTCATATGCATTGGGTTCCTCAATAATTCCTGCCTCAGGTAGCATATTTATTTCTTCAATCAAAGCATCCATAGCTTCTTATGGTTTTCAGATGTTTGGATCAGGGATACAAAGTGTCCTCTCAGAATCTCTAATATCCGAATTAGGGATGTAGGTGAAAGAAGAAGAGTGCAGAATAGAAGATGTTGGCTCTAGCACAGGTTCACCTACAATGGGAAGTGGCCTAGATTGATTAGTAGTGTCGCATGTAATGCTTGCCTCAAGATCCATATCCTCAATTGGATCTAGTTCCCTTGTCTCGATTGGGTCATCTAACCAAATAGGTGTCTCCCAGGATTCAGGATAATCTGATTACGGCTCAGTCCTAGAGATATTAGTCCTTTCCTCCTCAATTTCAGATGAACCCATTCGGCATACTTCCTGCTCCTGTCTCATATCCATGCTAGATTCTTTTTCCCCTGAGTGATCTTCGAGCATCTGCTCCCGAGAATCTTTTGTGTGTTCTTCCAGCGTAGTTGTTTCAGATTCTTCGAGGTCTTCAATGCTATTTTCCACTTGATATCTCAAAAGCAATAGTTCTTGCGTTTCCCGATTTTGTCCCATTCGCCTTGTTATCTCTGCTATTTCCTGAAGGAGCTCCATCACAGCTTGTTGATGCAGAATTCGGCTTTGTCTTTGGTTCGGCTCAATGATAGCCTGGATTTTGCCTTGATAGGATGCGGCCTTTTCCTTAGCACTCGCTATAGCTCTCTGTATTCTATAATGTGGCCGCATATGCATCAGTAGCTCTTCAGGGGTTCCAGGGGGTGAATCAGGTCTACCCATGTTCCATGGGTGAGAAGCAGGAGTATGAAATCCATATCCTGGGTTATAAGATACGATCCTTTGAGGGACCAACTGGTATGGGTCATAATATCCAGGGTTAGGATATGGGTTAACCATTTCGATAACCCAAGGAGAAGGATCAGGCGAAGCGAAAAGTCATCTTCGCCACCTTGGGTTCTGAACCCAAGGTCGAGCTGATTCAGTGACCCAAGCTCTCAGATAAGCTCGTGGGTCTAGCTCTTCTGGATCCTGATTAGGTTCAAATCCAATGTTAGCCATCGCGGCTCAGCAGATAGAAGAAGTGACTCGCCTCCTTGGGAGCAGCTCCCAAGGTCCAACCAAGTGAGGTCAAAGTGACCTCCTTTCATGCATACACTGCCCAACCCCTGGGTTGGTGTAGCCATGTAGGACAAGGCTAAGGCCTTGTCAATCAAATGGTCCTTATAGATCAGGTGACCAGATTTTTCGTTAGGGATTTGAATTCCTGAAGATAAGTTCGTCGTACAACCGACTGAAAAGTGAATCCCGCCTCTCAAGCTAACCCAGCCAGTCTAGTTACGAGGGGACTAAGGGGAAGGTTCTTCCTTTGGCTTACGCCTTCGGTTCCGTTGACCCCTGAGCCACGGTCGTTTGACACTACCCCGCAGACTTAGTCACCAGGTTTGGCAAGAGAGATTAAACTCATCCAGTAGCATGACAACGAACTCGGGTTGATTTCATGTTTTAAAATTAGTTTTTAACGCGTTTTCTTCAGTGGGGTTTGTGGTGAGTCACCGACAAGGTGACCAAGCTCACTGGCTAACTAGACTTGATTAAGTCTAGGTTAGCCAAAAGTGTGGTCTCTATTTGTGACCCTAAAGGTTCAACCTAAGTTGCATGCACTTCTAGGGTTTTTTCTTTATTTCAATAGACCAAAAAAATAATATTGATTCTCTAATAGTAATTGGAATCCAATTAATTTGAAATTTTGCGAGTAGATTCCTTTTTCAATTATTTTTTCAGAGAATATTTTTTTGAAATTTTTACTATTTCAACCGAATTTTTAGGAAATTTTAAATATCAGGGGGTCAGATTTGGAACTTTGACCCCTTGATGGTTTTCACTTTGAAACAGTACCAAATGATCTTCAAAAATTCGGTAAAAATATGGAAAATAAAGCCAATTAGATCAGCTTTCAAACCCCGCCATTATTAGTCAAAATAGCTTCATGGATTTCTCAGAATTGCTTTTTGAAATTTGAAAATTTTTGAATCTAGGTCAATCTGACCCCCGTACACTTCATGAATTTTTAAAAACTTTATATTTGGATTTTTTTCAAAGTAGTAGTGGAATTTGAAAGATGGTTTGAAATTGAAGGTTTTACATGAATTTTCAAATTTTTCTCTAACAGATTTTTCAGCAATCGAATTTTCAAGTGAGATTTGAAATCTGGCCGAAAATGAGAAGGTGGTGGAAAAGCTTTTGAAGAGGTTTGAATCTAAAATTCAAGCCTTCCACCAAAAATACCTTTTTTTTAAATCTTTTACACTTTTTTTATTATTATTATTATTTTTTAAAAAATTTTCAAAAGATTCAAATGGAAATGTCTCTTTTTTTTCTTTTTTTTTCTAACCTAGATTCAAAAGGAAACCTAAAGAGTTTTTTTCAAAATTTTTTGATTTTTTTAATTTTTTTCACGAAAATAAGAGAAATCTCTTTTTTTTTTTTCAAAAGAAATTGTAGGAAGTAGATCTAGTCCTAGGGTTCAGAAAATAAACCTACTCTAAGAGAATGTGATGTGCACCTGACTTTCTTCGCCGCGCTCGATGTGTGCGCAGATCCCGTTTTTCTTCCGTGTTCCTGCACATCAACAATGAAGTAGAGGCAGATTTGTCAATGATAAGTAAAAGATCGAAATCAATAAAAATGACATTGCCTCCCCGGCAACGGCGCCATTTTGTTGGGAGATCGTAGATCTCATTATTGATAAAAGCGTCATAGTATAGTTACAAAATACAATCCAACAAAGATATTGTTTTGTAAAATAACGAGACTTGAGTCCCGGTTGTTCGTCTCTAGGAGGCATGTTTCTGTTTTTGAAATCGATCTTAAAGCCGCTCTACTTAGTATTCTGGTGCGCAATATATAGGCGGTTAAAGAACAGGCACTTAAATCACACAAATAAAATAATCATTCAGCTCATGGTGATTTCAAATACATAAAGAGAGAGACATATATATATATAAATGCATTTTTCATTCATTCAGCAGGAGAGTCGTTTGCAACATAAAACGTAGAGGGAATCTTATACATAAATGCTTGAAAATTAAATCTAGCTACCAGAAAATGATCGCATACAAAAATCGATGGGGGGATTTCGCATGCATCATTGGGGGAGAAATAAGACTACGCTACTAAGAAGTAAATAAAAGCAGTAAATATACGAAGAGCATAATCTAAATCTAGCAGAATGGTAGGGCATTCAGGGGTGGTCCCCGATGGCCTTCGACTGGTCGAGAGGAGAATGAGGGGCGGCCAATGTAGCTTAGGTAGACCCTTGGAGAGAGGTAGGGTTGATCCAGCATCCCGGTATGGTGTCCTCCATGGTGGTGGTAGTGAGCTCGTGGAGGTGGAGTGAGTGGCTAAGTGGAGGTGGCATGAATGGCACCAAAGGAGAGTAATTGCCAAGGGAGTGAGTGGGTGCAAATGGCCACCCATGGGGTCTTTTTATAGACCCAATGGAAGCTCTCTAGAGAATTATGGAATTCTATAGAGAGGCCTATGGTGGGAGCTCGTGGGAGAGTGAGAGAGAGAGGGTGGATGGTGGTTTTTAGATACACCAAATGTGGATCTAAAAATTGAATGGCTCTTGGTTGCTATTTTTGGCAACAAAGGCAACCACACATGGTAGAGAGTTCTAGAGAACTCTAGGATAGATATTTTCATGTGGATGGTGTGTGTGGGTGTGTGTGGGTGTGCGTGGGTCAAAACTTAGGTGGCTAGGTTGATTAGGTTAGGTTCTAGTGGGTATAGGCCAAGGTATGTCCCAAATTAGGGTTATAAACCCTAATTCACTAAGGTAAATTGCAATTAAACTTAATACAAGTTCAATTGGGTGTGTGAAAACTTAATTGAGAGTAAAACAACTCAATTAAGTCAGGTCTAGGTCAATTGGACTCTCATTGAGTCCAATTGGACAGTGTGTGCAGAGATCAGGGCTCAATTGGACTCAATGAGTCCAATTGAATAGGCTGATGGAATTGACTAAGATACAAGTCAATTAGGTTTAGTGAGGACCTAATTAGGTCCTTAGGGAGTTCTAGAGGTGATGTACTAGGGTTAGGGCACCTTAATTTAGGTTCCTATGGGGTTGGAATTGGGTTTAGGGACCTAGAGATCGAAGATCAAGGCTTAAATCTCAAAACAGGAATTGGAGAGCAGTATCAGACGTCTAATTATAGAATCAGACGTCTTATACTCAAAAATCAGAAGTCCAGACTTGTTGTCTGGATGTCCAATCAGAGTCAGGAAGGATTTCGGGTTCTGTTTTGGGTATTCTGCAGAAATTGGACATCTAACAAAGTGTCTGGATGTCCAATAACACTACAGAAGTGGGTTTGAAGTGTGCGGGAGTTGGCTAAGGGTCTTGGATGTCTTAAAACTTATCTGGACATCCAGAGAAGGGTTGGAACTAGGGTTTTAGGGCTTCCTAGGGTGTTGTGACCTAATCTAAGGGTGGCTAAGGCTTCGGGAAGTCTCTAGGCTATCCTAGGGCTAGGATGGACCTAACCTCTTCAGATTTTACTGTTTTATTTCTACTTAATAGAATAGAAAACCTTTAACCCCCTTACATTATTATTCTTACATCTAAACCAGGCCTTCTGCTCCAGCTCTGCTCCAACTCCTGTTATTCCTGATCCAGCTTCAGATCCAGCTCCTGATCAGCTTATTCCCTGCAATCGACATAATGCACTTAATCAGCACATTGTAACATTATTTTATGCATAGCTAAAGAAAAGCAGTAAAGATGCAGATAATGCGTATGCATGCATGAATAACCCTAACTTATGCTAAGTCCTAGCCTAATTTTGGTCAATTAAGACCTATGATTGCTGCGCAATCAGGAGATTGGAAGTTGGAGGAGTATTTGGTGCGGTAGAAGTTTGCTACACTAATAGGCACCTTGGGAGCTTAAGAACAAGCTCTAATGGAGCGTTGGTAGGCTTGCTAAAGCTTGGGAGTAGGTGGAAGTAGAGTAGGTAGAGATGGCTTGGAAGGGAGGGGATGTAGGTCCTTTTATAGTGGTGGAGAAGATGTAAAAATCATATCTAGGTCTTTACTGACGTCCACAAACATCGCTGTAGCTGTCGCTGAAGATCCGCCTTTCAATTGTTCCTGCTGGTGCACACTGGCCTTTAGTGACGCCCATAAACGTCGCTGCAGCTGTCGCTGAAGATCCGCCTATCAAATCCTCTTGCTAGCGTACGCAGACCATTAGTGACAGCTGCAAGCGTCACTAAAGATGCGTCGCTGAAGATTCGCGCGCCTCCCTACTGGCGTGCGCTATGCTGGCGCTGCGCGCTTGACGCACCTGTGCCGCGTGTGCTGGCGTGCGTTGGCATGCGCGTGTGCGTACGTCGCGCTACTGCTGCACACTACGCGATTGCTGCTGAGCGGCTGGCCAAATTTCAAATTGGAAATTGACTGATCTAGGCACTATGAGGGTAATGCAATATCTATCAAAGTATTGATTCACTAATTCCACTATAGATCTCTAAACTGGACAAGAAGGACAATAAAGGAAATTGGTGCTTGATAAAAAAAATTACGTAGTTTGTAAGAAATACAAATCATGTCATTGCATTGGGTAAAACCTAATCAACTTTTAAATTTGTAAACCTAGATAGTGAAAGTAATATTCTCTCTCTTGCTTTCTTAAATTCTCTTTTTTGGTGTTTTTAGGGTTTGTGATTTTTTTGGGGTTTCTTAATCGGGGTAATGGAATTTGAAATTCGCTTAAGTAAGATAATGAAAGTCCTACCTTTGTAAGCTCACCCTATGAAAGTGCTCCTAGGATAATTAGAAAGGTGGAGTGAGTGCACTAAGAAATTAAAGACACTTGAAATGAAAGCACAAAAATTGTTGAAAGGTACTTGATTGATTAGGCAAAAATGCCTACAAGTACTTGAGGAGCTCAATTGTTTAGAAGAATCCCACTCAACTAATCCCTAAGTAGAGGAATGACTATACTAAAATAAATACAAAAAGAAAAAGTAGAAAAGCTCCCAATTGAAGAAGACCTCACCATGAAGTGTGGCTGCTCCTGCACTTGAAGAATGTTACGACATAACCCAAAACCATATGGAACCAGGCCAGACCATGTCCATATTGATGGGAACACCATCATGAGCCATAACTAGCTCAATTTGGTCTGATAGAGTAAATAAAATCTCCTACATATCAGTCAGAAGGTCTTTAGAGTAGGTAAGTTGTTTTGAGATAAAAAGAGGAAAGCAAGGTTATTTCTGTAATTTTACCATCTCATCACAAATAACAAAATAACCACGGGATATGCTAGGGGTTTATTAAAGGTTATTTAGTCACTAATGTCTAATAAGTGGGTTGATGCAAACAGAAATGGGTCTTCGCACATTTCAAGAATTAATGGACATCAGAAACTTTAAAAATAGACTTGCTTAATTAAATGAGGTTCTGGTTAAGATAAAATTCACATAAACCCTCTAAAATTCATAGAAAAATATTCTCTAGGGTTTGGCATCCTTTAATTGACCATCAGAACTCATTTTGACCCAAACAAAGTCAAGACAAACTATTTCCCTAATATGGGTTTTTGCATAAATTACCTAGTTAAACTTGGTCAAAACCAAAATTGAACTTCCTATTGTATTCCTTAGATCCAAATTAGGCTTGTTTCAAAATTTGGACCCAATCAGAGATTGCCTTGACCTAGTTTGCAATTTAGTCTAAGTCGAACTCTTTTTATCCCAAATAACCCCTCAACTTTTGAATTTATTACAAAAAGTCCCTTATCTTTGTCGTCACCCTTTACAAATAGGTCCATCCACCATTTTTGTGAAGGAATCCTACTCCAGCGAACTTTATTTGGTAAGGATGTAGGGATTACTTGACGAATACCTCTCAAACTTAAAAGGTAGATTCGTCAAGTAACTGCCCTCCTTTCAAACCTATTCGTGGGCTCCAATTCCTTCCCAATCTATCATGCGAATGCATGAGATATGTGGCTATCATTCACCGGCAAGTTTACCAAGCTTCAAATCTTGGTATCCAAGCTTTAAACTCCTTCCCATGGCCTATAAAAGGAGCAGTCGCAAGAACCCGAGCTCCTTAGCAAGTCTTGGCTGGAGAAACCCTCTTCTCTTCCCTCTCCAGCCTCCTTCAGATCTTGCTCCGGTGGCCACCTTCGATCCCCCTCTTCTGGCCATCCAACCATCAAATTGGATGACCTATCTTCTTCCCCTCGACATCACGCACCTCCCTGGTCAAAGGGAGGGCATTCTTCTACCTCAGTCATCATCGTCACTTCGCCACCGTCTTCGTCTTCTCTAGCTCTGGTCAGCCGCAACCAGAGCCGTCCACCTATCTCCTCCACTCCTAAGGCCCTCTACATCTTCCTCTTTTTGTCAACTTCTCTCTCCCTCACTCACAACACATATGCGACCAACAACCACTCCTATCCATCTACGTCTTCTCTGCCTCCGGCAACCACTCTGGTGAGGCTCTTCGTTCACTACACCACACCATCAGCCTTGCAACCTATCCCAAAAGCTTCGTCTCATCCTTGCAAGCAAAACCCCTCTTGAAATTAAGGGGTTTTCTTGCCCTATAGTGCCATCAAACACACATGCTTTTACCCACACTCACAACCTTCACCGGAAGGTTCCCGACCACACCACCACACCTAAACACTTGCACTGCCCTCGTTGTCACCCGGGGATGCTTTTGAAATCTTCTGATGTAGCCATAAGTCCTTTTTTGTGACTTTCAGGTGTCAGCCTCCATCACCATTGAAGGACCTCCTTCGAAGCAAGCTTCAAATCTTGTTCTTCGTCTATAGCTCCAGGTCTTGGCATCAGGAGACGCAGAATCACTCTAACAGCTGGTGTGGACCGAAGATTGAGGGTGTTGACCACCCTTGAGCCTAAATTGAACAAAGGAGTAGCCTCGTAATTGCCTGAAGAACGGTGTGGGATTTTAGTACCACATAGTTATCTGACGAGCTTCCGCAGCGGTATAAGAGGAAGAAGTGAACCGAACCCCTCGCCCAGTACATGAGTGGTCGGGTCCCTCATCAACAGTGATCATGTTTTTTGTACGATTTGTTAATTTAGGGTTTTAAGTCATTGCAATGCACAAAAATGGATTCGCTTTTATAATTTATAACCTAGATAGTGGGGTGTCTAGGGTTGTCTAAGGAGGCAAAATTGTTTGCTAAATAAAATCTCTTGCTTTAAAGGGGACTCAACTTTCTTTTTGGTGTTTCATATATATGAATTTTTTTAGATTTTTGAAATAGTAGGAACACTAGAGTTTTATTGAAAAAGACTAACCCTAATAGCTAATATCTATGTGACAAAAGTTGATTCTTTCTATGCTCACCCTAGGCACGTGGAGGCCTAGGGTAATTAGAAAGAAACAGTGTTTTTTCACTAGGAATCATGTGACAAAAATACAAAAGGAATTGCGACAAAAGCTATATTAAAAACAAGGTAATTTTAATTGAGAAAGAGTGTTTTACAAAAACCCTAGTAGAGTAATGCTTCCACTACTAGAATAAATATAAAAAATAACAAAATAAACACAAATCCTTCTGAAATGATGTTGAAGTGGGGAAGCTCCTCGCTCCAAGATTAGTGGCTCCTAGGCTTGAAAAGGGCTCCTCCTTCTCCTTCCTGGACATCCTCCAAAGGCAAACCCTAGATGGGCATGCCTTCTCCTTTCAAGAGTGGATGGGTCCCACTCCAAGAACTCCTTAAGGTGGTGTGGACCACCTTTGATTCTTCCTCCAAGGATGGTAGTGTACCACCCTCAAATCCTCCACTCCTTAGGGTAGGCATGTACCGTATGTTGTCCTCCAATGCCAGGCTTCCTCACTTGTCTGGCATGGGTACAAGAGAGAAGAGAAGAGGGGACGACACCAAGGGGACAGAGTATCCCCTTAATCATCATCTTCTTCTTCTTCACTTGACCTTCTAGGTTGGTGGCAATATGGGTAGAAAAAAATGTAGCCAAGGTTGGATTTTAATGGTGCAAGTAGGGAGTTTTTATAGGAGTAGGAGGGGATAGGGTTAGTTATAGGATGGACAGCTACAATGGGGCTTAGATGGTGGTTATAGGATCCTAGGGCTAGGGTTGTTGGCAACAAAATGGAAGGGCACTTGGTGGTTGGCACCAACTCTAGGTGGTTGCCAGGGTTAAGGGTTTAGTTAGGTGTGTTGTAGGGCAAGAATTAGATCATAGGGTGGTAGTTAGGAGATGGATGGCTATGTTTAGTTGGTGCCAATTATAGGGATGTGTGGAGGTGTGGTTAGGTGTTTTGGCGCCAGCTAAAGGGGGGTTTAGGTGGGTTACGTGGCATGGGTTTTAGGAAGGGTTGGGATGGCTTTATTTGGTGGTGGTTTTGGGATTAAGGGTAGATATAGGTGGCACCAAAATGAGGGGTGTGAGTGATGTATTTTGGCGCCAACTAGGGTGTGGTTTAAGGTAGTTGAGGGGAGTTATGGTTGGTGCCAAGTGTAGGTTTCTAGAAGGGGTTAGCTGGGTGGTAGGGATGGCTTTAGGTGGTGATGTGTAGGGTTAGGATTTAAGGGGAAGTTTGCACCAAAAGGAAGGGTGCATGCGGTGTTTTTGGCGCCAACTTCAAGTGGTGTGTGTGGTAGTGGTTGGTGTGCGTTGGCGCCAGAAAAGGTCAGGTTCGGTTAGGGTTGGTTAGGGTTAAGATGAAGAAGTGGACGACCATGGCATTGTGGAGCTATGGGTTTAGCTAAGCTAGCCAAGCTAGCTTAGCTAGTAGAGTGGAGGTGGAGGAATTAGGGTTTCATGGAGTAGAGTTGAAGAAGAGTATTCTGGAGCTGGTATCAGGTACTTTGGAGCTGGGACTGTTGAAGTAGCTTTAAAGGGAGCTCAACTACTGAGCCTAGCTACTTAGTTCTTATGCAAGTATCCAAGCTTGGGTAGTTGAGCTCAGTTGAGCTGGCCTTAACATCGCTGGAGCTAGGTTGAGCAGGAACTGCCTCTGATGAGAACTCCAAAGCTAGCTAAGCTACTAGTTGACAAGTAGCAGCTCAGCTAGCTTAGAGTCTAGCTATTGTGAGCTGGCAAGAGTTGAGGTGAGCTAAGGTGGACTTAAGTCAACTTAGTTGAGCTAGCTCAGTGAACTGTTGGGAGCTAAGATGAGCTAGACTCAACTAAGTTGAGCTGGATCTAAGCTAAGGTGAACTCTAGTCAACTCAACTGAGCTAGCTAGAGCTCCTTGTGAAATAATGAGAGTTGAGATGAGCTAGACTCAGTTGAGTTGAGTTGGATTTGAGCTGACCTGAGCTAGGGTGAGCTAGGATGAGCTCTCATGAGCTACCATTCAGTTAAGGTGAGTTGAATGGAGCTAAATGGAGCTAACACTAGTCCAAGAGAGCTGGTATCTAGCCATGATGAGCTGGAATTAGCTGAGTCCTAGCCTAATTGAGCTTCCTCTTCATTAGTTGCCTTCCCGAGTGCAAGGGCTCTAGGGATCTAACTCTCTACTTATCTCTAACACTCCAAGAAACAGATCAAAAATAAAATAACAAATGCAATGCATGCCTAACCTAATTTATGCCTAAATGCAACCTAAAAACCCATTTGCGGATCAAAATCCTAAGAGCTAGGTTTGTTTTAAGGCATAAGAATGATGATAAACTGGCATTTATCACACCCCCATACTTATCTTTTACTAGTCTCGGCAAAACTTTAATTTTTACAAAATGAAATTTTTGGGAAATCTAATTTTCTCAACTTTTGAGGAGAAAGAGATTATGGGACATAGGATGATCCAAACACAGGAGGTACGAGATTTGCTAAGGATAAACATCAGATTTGTTTTTGGATCCAAAAATTAGACAAAAACGGGATCAATATATCCTCCCAAAAATCCACAACTTAACTTGTTGTTAATTAAGATGACTTGAAATTTTTGTTTTCAGGATTTTTCTGGCTCTTGAATTTGATTCACAACTTGCAATTACCTTTAAAACTTTATGTATGTGCTTGTGAAAAGCCAACATTTATAAGGGTGTGTTTTTGGTTTAAAACTTTTTTTCCCCCATGCTTATTTTTAGCTTAGTCTTACAACAGATGTGTTGGGATCATCATTCCCGTTACCAAACCTTTAGGGGGGCTCTGGTGCCAATACTTCGAGATAGCACTGTCGATGACACCACCCAAGAGCTCACAACCCCTAAACACAGTGCTGTGTAAAGGGGCGCTCTAAGCAAACTCAATCTCTTGCTCCGACACTATAGGTAGAGCACCGTCAAAGACACTTGAGCTGCAAAATGCACTTTAATGCTCCATCTAAAGATATGAAATATAGATATGGAGCAGCGTCGAGGTGGTAACATGTTGTCATCGCATCCTCAAAGGAGGCATTTCCTCTTCAGACTTTTACTAAGGCCAAACAAGGGGATTTTCAGATTTTCAATAGTTTTTATATGTTGGCTAGTGTGTGAAATTTAACATAGGAAGTTCTGCAAGAAATGCAAGTTTTTGAGTTAGAAACTAAGCTAGATACTTTCCATATTACAAAAGAGGATCAAGTCACCTGAACTATCTTGATTTCAGGTGGAATTTTGGAGAAGGATATCTGATCTAGTCTAAAGAAAACCCTAAAATTCTAATGATCAGATACATATCCTTATCCCTAGTTTGTTAAAGATAAATCCCATCATACCAAAAGTGAGTTTTCAACCTTAGTCTCGATTTCAAAATTTTCCCCAAAAAGTTTTCAACAATTTTTATTTTTTGGGTATGCCAGCAGGAAAACAAAATGACAAAATAAAAATGCTTGTTTTTAGGTTTTAAAAATCCAAAATCAATTGTCAAAATTTTAAAAACATCCCCCATGTTTAAGATGTGCAATGTCCTCATGCATTAGGATGGAAAAGGGATCACCTTAGTGAAGGGCGGTAGGGTTTAGGATGGTCAAAACCTCGAAAAAGAAAGGAAAAAGGAAAGCAGGAAAAATGATGGGTTACCTCCTATCTAGTGCTATCTTTTACACCTATTCAGCCGGGCGTAGTGTGCATTAGTGACTAGGTCTGGTTGGTTCGGTGAAATCGAAAGATTCAGATGAAAGATTTGAGACTTGATCAAAATAGGGCTTTAACCATTGGCCATTGACTTGAAAAGTCATAGTAGTTTTAGGATAAAAATGATCAACAACCTTGTACGGATATGTTTTTAGGACAATAAAGGGATCAGTCCATTTTGATTTCAACTTTCCAGGAAATATACGTAATCGTGCATTGAAAAGGCAAATGCATTGATTAACGTCAAAATGTTTACGAACAATATATTTATCATGAAATTTCTTTGCTCAGTCTTTATAAATCCGTGCATTTTCATATGAAAAATTATGTAATTCTTCCAGTTCAGTCAATTGTAATTTTCTGTAGATACCAACATCAAATAAGTCCATATTTAATTGCTTTATTGCCCAAAAAGCCCTATGCTCATGTTCGACCGAGAGATGGCATGCCTTCTCAAAAATAAAATGGAAGGGAGACATGCCAAGTGGGGTTTTGAAAGAGGTACGGTAGGCCCGTAAAGCATTGTCCAATTTGGTGGACTAGTTTTTATGATCGGATCTACAGTTTTTTGTAAAATATTTTTGATTTCCCGGTTAGACACTTCCGCTTGACCATTTGTTTGGGGATGATATGGTGTGGAAATTTTGTGATTAACCCCATATTTAGATAGAAGGTGACAGAATTGTGAGTGAGAGAAGTGTGAGCCTTTGCGACTGATAATGGCCTTTGGAATGTTGAATCTTGAGAAAATATTTTTCTTAATGAATTCGACAACCACTCGGTGATCATTGGTGCAGGTGGGTATTGCTTCAATCCATTTAGAAACATAGTCAACTGTGACTAGTCTATATAAATACCCATCAGAGTTGGTGAATGGTCCCATGAAGTCGATGCCCCATAATCGAAAATTTCAACCTCTAAAATAGGATTAAGGGGCATCATATCCTTCCGAGTCATGTTGCCGATGCTCTGGCAATGCACACAAGACTGAACAAAAATATGAGCATCTTTGTGCAAGCTGGGCCAAAAGAATCCTGCATTAAGGAATTTAGTTGCAATTTTCTTGCTCGAAAAATGTTTGCCACAGGCCATTGAATGACAATGTGTCAGAATATCATGGATTTCTGAATCAGGGACACATCGTTTAATGACCTGATCGATACAAATGCGGAAAAGGTTGGGCTCCTCCCAAAAATAGTATTTAATATCAGTAAAGAACATATTCGTTTTTGTTTTTGGCCAATCAGTTGGGATTCATTTTGTTGCTAAATAATTTTCAATGGGTGCCAACCAAGGGATGGTGGTGGTAGCTAAAATGCTTTCAACACGGAATTGATCAGGGAGGGTAAAATGTCATTTGTCATAAGACGAGAGAGATGGTTGACCACTACATTTTGTGATCTCACCTTATCCTTGATTTCCAGGTCAAATTCCTGGAGCATAGGATCCAACGAATAAGGTAAGATTTCGCATCTTTTTTTTTCAACAAATATTTAATTGCTGAGGGTCCGTATATACAGTGACATGTGATCCCAAAAGATAAGATCTAAATTTTTCTAGGGAAAATACAATGGCAAGAAGTTCTTTTTTAGTAACTGTGTAATTCTGTTGTGTATCGTCAAGAGTTTTGCTAGCATAATAGGTCAGAACGGGCTTCTTGTCAATTCTTTGACCTAGAACGGCCCCCACAACAAAATTTGAGGCATCCATCATTAATTCGAAAGGACTATTCCAATTAGGTCCCTGCGAAATTGGTGCCACGGTAACTTCCTTCTTCAATGTCAAAAAACTCTGTAGGCATTTATCATTGAAATCGAACGACTACTGCTTAGTAAGAAGCTGACTTAAGGGCTTGGAGATTTGGGAAAAAATTTGTATGAATCTACAATAGTGATGTAGACAGATCTATTTAGGTTAAAATGGCTATTTATGCATGCTCTAAGACTTAGATTTGCATTCCATATTATAAATATTGCATAGCATCATCATTCTGCATTTAGAGTAGCTGTATATATTTTTGGTTAATTATGTCCTTCTTGTGGTCAAGAGAGAAAGAGATTTATTTCGGAGCCTCGGATTGATGATCCAATCATACAAATCTGATCAGGACAACGATCGGAGTCTAACACCTCCGAAATCGCTTTGATTGGAGTCCCGTAGCATCATATGCAGTCCAAGGAAGATCAACGACCAAGGGAATAGGTGACGTAATTCGGAGCTTTAAATGACAAATCCAACCATGCGGATGGATTTGGGTCGACGATTATAGCCCAATGATGTGAAAATCGACTCAATCCAACCATTGTAGCAGGCCCTACAACAGAAAGAACATGGACAACCTAGATCGTGCCACATGGTGCAACCCAGGCCACCGACGTGCACGCACGTGCCACCGCACACGTGCAACTATGTTGGTGCACGCATGCATGCGGAGGCACGCACGCACAGCGACAGCGTAAGTGGGTGCGCATGCGAAGCTTGCGCCAGTGCAGCGGAGGGTGGGCGCGAGGGCTGTCTTTAGCGACATTTGCGGCTAATCATCAGCGACATTTATGACCATCACTAAATGTCCTGTATACGATTTTGATTCTTTCCTCCACTATAAAAGGACCCCTACCCTTCCCTTTTTTCTTCATCTCTTCCTTTCTTCCTCTCACCACCTCGAAGGCTCTAGAGAGAGCTTGTCCCAAGCCCGGGATGCTCCTCTAGAGTAGAAAACTATATAGTTTTCCATCCCCTCATCCCCATTCATGGAGCATCCCGTGGCCATCCTCTCACTACCATTCGAGAAGAAGATCCTTGCTGCGACACCATCCTGCCCCGCCCTCCATCTTCCAGCTTCATCCCCGTTCGTCCCACTCCTCACCACCTTCCTCTAGGCGACGTCAAAGTGAGTCATCCTCTGAGCAACCATTGAGGGGGATTTCTCTCACCTCTTTCCATCTTTTTCGCTTTCGTAGTGTAGATTTTTCGCTTTTGTAGTGTAACAAACATTTGTTTATAAATAGATGATTGTTTCTCTCTCTCTCTCTTATTTTGTTGCAAGTCGATTAGCTAGAAGTCATTAACCTGATCTCTTACCCGATAAAAATACAAAAATAATTAGAAAAGATAAAAACGACAAAAGGAAATAAAAGAGAAACGTAGGTTTTCGAAACCAAATGTTCGCCTCCTCGTGTTCGACCTAGGACTCACTTTATGAGTTTCAGTTATAAATTTTATTTGATAAACGTGTTTTGCGAGCTATGACGACGAGTCCACGGAACCCTAATTCTAATTCGCGAAGTACACCGCCATCATTTTGGTGTCGTTGCTAGGGAGGCAATGCTCTTTGGTCTTTTTTCCGTGGTTTTTCCACCTTACCTAACTTTCATCTCACTTTTTCTCTGATCTTACTGTGATTCCAAGTACTCTTCTAAGGTGTGCCAAAGCGGTTAGATCGGAGAAAAGTGTGGATGAAGGTTTTGTAAGTTAATCCCCAACACCCCCACCCACTAGTTCATTTCACCACACTAATAACTCAAACCCAAATCAACTTAGGTGCTTTCTACAAACCCTAGGATAGATTTAGTTGTTTGTTTGCCACCTCCATTCATTTCACCCTGGCATATATAAAAAACAAAAAAAAAAATTTCTCTTGTGGGATTTTCTGAAAGCTACACACTTAACACCCACAACTTCTCACCCTAAGGTGCACAATCACATCGATTCTACCACTTAACCAGGATTTGACCTATGGACCCGGTACACTTTACTCAGCACACAAATAAGTGAGTAGAAATCTGAATAGGTCAAACATTTCTGTGCGCCTTAACTAGGTGGTGCAATAGGCCATTTGATTGAACTGTTTGGACCACACCACTTAAGATAAAAGCGATCTATCAAGTAGTTTGCCACTTATGGTTGATTCTTAGGATTGAACTAGGCACTTCACATATTATTTTTGATTTCTAAAGGAATATATCTACACCTGTGCTTTCAAAACTTGGAGTATTCTCCTAAACTTGATTGAATATACCTAAGGTTAAACCCTAAAAGCTACTGAACAAGTTTAAACCCTAAAAGACACATCATCAAATAACCCTGTTTGCAAACCCTGGTTGTGCATGCACACACATTTCAACTGGTCATTAAGGGCACAACTCATCTAAATGGCCCATCACATTCCAGGAGCACGATCATCCTAAGCCTAATTAAAATCGAGTAGATGTTGGCTTTAAGGATTGATTCACTCTTCAGGGCTCAGACTAAGATTTTCTTCAATTAATCTGCCTCTACTGGTCCATCTGATGTCTAGCTAGTGGAGTAGCATCAAACGACAGTGGCTGGGGGGTACACTAGGAACCAGAGGCATATGGAAAAGGAAGAACCTTCTCCACAGTCCCTCCTAACTGGTTGGATTGACCGAATAAAAGTAGACCAAATCATTTATAATCTCAAGATGGGTCCTGGGAGTCTGTAGGTCTTAGGCTAACCCACCTATGGGTAGGGGTGATTGATTGTACTGTAGGGCACCTTTCTTTCTTCCATTTTCCCTCCTATTCTACCATGTATCCTTCCACTTCTTACACACACTTCCCATCCTATCCTCCTACCACAACTTATCCCCAAGATGATTACTATTCCGACTTGAATTGTAATTACCCATCCAATAGCTAGGATGACTTTGATTGGGGATATGAATACAGACCTCAGTGTCTAGGGCCTAACCCTAGACCACAGACTATGATTACTATCCCTCCCAAACCTACAATGATTATGGATCTCGATCCTTTGATGACCAAACCAACCCGGTCTACAATCAGGAAGGATATAATGATTATAACACCTACCCTCCCCTGTATTCCATTGAATATAGGTTGCCACCATCCTTTGAAGATCCTAGAACGACTTACTTTCACGGAGGGACCCGAGAACCTCGACATCTTGACTTCCTTAGATTTAACCCAAACCCACCCAAACCTGAATCAAACCAATCGGTTTAGGTGATCCAAATCCAAGATAGGGCGTTGGCTAATTTGAGGAACCCTATAAAATCTTTAGAAGCTTAGCCAATACCATGCACTGAAGCATTGGAGCCTATGATAAAAATGATTGATGAGCTGAATAGCTCTTTATTGGATTTGCTCGAAAATTTTAGGGATAGGGACCTGGGTGAGTTTCTTCTTGTGAAGTTATCAAGGATGAGGATAAAATTTGTGGTTGCCTTAGTCAAATCTTGGGATGATTCTCAAGATGAACCCCCTTCAGAAGAGCCAATCTATGAACCTGCTCAGGCACCTATCAAGGGGGATACATATTCTGAGATTGGAGATGACTAGGTTGGGCTAGAGAAAACAATTGAGGATGATGAACCAATTAATTCACCCAAGATCCTCGACCCAGGGAACGACGAAAAATATGTCTCCATGGACCATGAAATGGCATATGATTTTGAGACATATAAATGAGGATCAAGAATTCTTTTATTCTGAGGGTGAGGAATCTTTGAGTGACATCTCACTTGAAGTTAAGGAAAATGATTTTAGTGAGACAAACAGGTTCGAGGAGTATGATCAACCATTTCATAGCCTGAGCATTGAAGATTCTGATTCGGTTGGGGCTAACTTGGAGAATCAGAATCCTGATGATTCAATTAGTAGTCCCATTATTCAACCACACCCTGAAGACCTGAATTATGATATTCTTGAGATTATTAGACAGAAGTCAATCCTGATTGAGCCACAATTGTTGGACTTGGGTACGTTAGATGGGGTGTACAATGATTTGGAGGTCCTAAAAACATTGATTTCGGAGGATAGGATGTTGGAATTAAAATTTTGGGAGGCTAACTCTGAGGGAACTTTGATTTTCGATCTAATGGTACCTATGAACTTGAAACCACCTACTTTCGACCAGGACACTTACAAGATCTTTCACGTGCAACCTAAGCTCGAAATAGCTGATTATTTTTCTGAGTTGAACGTCAAGTCGACATCTGAATCTATTGAACCATCTTTACCCATTGTCTGACACTTTGGTCTTGCGTTGCACACCACAAAATCGCATGCCCAGCCCCACAAACACAATAATCACAGGTTCTGGGTGATTCTCACCCAGAACCTTAGAACCACTCAACCCTGGAGCATGGGTCTGTACCATAATCTGGTCCACATCGTGGACATCTTCTGCTGGTGGATCGGCGGATTGATCTTTTGATTTTGATTCTGACCCGCACATGTGAATTCTCAATTTCTTCCTTGTATATATTTTATGCCTAGTTGATGGCATTAAATTTAGCATGTGCTTATATTTCACATTCTCTGTGGAGCTAACCAGATTTCTCATGATGTTCAGGTGATATTCTGTTTACTCTGCCATTTTCATGTCATTGTTTTTACAATAAGGACATTGCATCATTTAGGCATGGGGGGTGGATAATCAATTCCTGAAATCATTTTGTTAACTCCATAGAATTTCTTTTAGTTTCTTATAAAAAAATTTTGAAAATTTGAAAAAAGATTAAAAAAAAGAAAAATTAGGAGAAGATAACTTAGGCATTTGAAAGTTATTAACTTTAGGAAATGAGACGAGAGGACCTAAATACTTAGACTCTTCAGGCTTAACTAGCTTGGGTGTCCACTCAAATGTGGTCTTAGTCTTGAGTCCTCGCCAATTCAAATTTAATTTAATTTGGCTAATAAATCGGGATGATAAGTATGTGACTTATCAACCCGTCCTTTGATTTGAGGGGATTTTAAGTCTAAGCATCTACACACTATTCGCACTGACTCACTTTTCGGTGGTTTCTTCAGAAATTGGGTAGTTCATGAACTATCTAGGGTGGTATGGCTAGCAAGTTGTCGGTGGTAACAGCTCATCAGTCGGCTATCTAGAGCTCAGCCACAAGACAATTTTCATCGTACTGCCTTTAGGTAAATCTTAGATCAGGGAAGCTACATACTTAGAAGAAAAAAAGAAATAAAAATAGAAAAAATATATATAAAAAAATAAAACAAGGAGAAAATAGAAAAAATAAACAAATAAAACCACACTTCACCGCATGAGTATGGCTGGCAAGTTATCGTGGGTAATAGCCCATTGACCGGTTGTCCAGAGCCAAGCTCACGAAAAAGAACAATAATTCCCAAAACACTTAGGGAAGAAGTAGAGAAGTAGAGTAAATTGGGGAGATATACACTGGGTTCACCCTTGTGTCAACCCCATAAATAAAAGTAGGGAGAAAGCTACTGTTCGAAAAGATAAACCTCTAGGCAAGGTCACCTAGGGTCGTAGAAACATGAAGTTCATTTTAACGGCAGCCTAGTGAGTCTTTCACTTTTTTCCAGATGCTTTGCACTTAGAGTCCATTTTGAGTCTTAGGCTGGTCAGGTAGCTGTAAAAAGTTATCCCGGAGCTCTCAAACTCCAAAAGTACAAAAAAAATTAGAAAAGATAAAAAATAAAAAAAAATTATCTTCCCTCTTCAAATAAAAGGAGGACTTAGGCGGCCTGCATTCTGGCAGACACATGGGTACTGTTGAGTTTTCGTAGTTCAGGACCATAATTGAAATTTTCTATTGTTAATAAATGACATAGGCTTAAGTGATCGAGTCCTAATTCTGTTTTTATACATAGCATCTAGTTTAATTTTGCTAGGGACTAGCAAAAGATAAGCATGGGAGTATGATGCAGACACATCCATTTAGGTTAAATGCCTATTTATGCATGTTCCTAGGCTTAGATTTGCATTCTATATTATAAATATTGCATAGCATGCATCATTCTGCATTTACAGTAGTTGTGTATATTTTAGGTTAGTTACATCCTTTTTGTAGTCAGGAGACGAGATTTATTTTGGAGACTCGGATTGACGATGCAACTGTATGGATCTGATCAGGATGACGATCGGAGTCCAACGCCTCCAAAATTGCCTTGATCGGAGTCCCGTAGCACCATATGCAGTCCGAGGAAGATCAATGGCCAAGGGACAAGGTGACATAATTCTGAGCTTCAAATGACAAATCCAACGACACGGATGGATTTGGGTCGACGATCGCATCCCAATGGTGTGAAAATCGACTCAATCCGACTTCTATAGTAGCCCCTACAACATAAAGATGGACAGCCCAGATCATGCCACGTGACGCAACCCAGACCATCTATGCGCACACACACGCCACCGCACGCACACAGCAGTGTGGGTGCTCGTGCGTGCTGTTGACGCAGCTAGATTGTGTTTTAACAAATATTGCGTTGTAACATAGACGAACTTTCCGTGAAAAGAAATAAAGATTTATAACTCGAAAATCAGAGTATCTGAGGTCAAACACAGGGAGCAATCTAAGTATTTCCAAAACCTGAGAACACAACTTTTTAAATGAGAAGAAATGACTAGTTCAATGAGAGTGATGTAGAAAGAAATTGCTCAAAGGGAACAAAAAATGGACGTCTGATACAATATCAGACGTCTTAAAGTAGAGCTCCTTCACTTCTCTTCCCTTACTGCTTCTGTTTCTCTTCTTTATTTCTTTTCTTCCTTCGACCAAGGTCTGGCTTTCCCCTCTCTTTCTTCTTCCTTTTCTTTTCCTTTGCCTTCTTTAATCTTTGTCTGTCCCTTGTCTTCTTCTTCAGTTCTGTTCTCCTTGACCTTGCTTCTTCTTCTCTGCCTTGCCTTTCTTCTTCCTCGGTAGAGCCTCCTTCCTTCTTCATCTTCCTTCCTTGGTTCTATTTCCCTTTGGCCTCTCTTCTTCTTTTCTACCTTGCCTTTCTTCTTCCTCGGCAGAGCCTCATTCCTTCTTTCTTCCTCTGCTTGCAGCGGCTAAGTCCTTGCATCCTGCACACAACCACGCATAGCGAAACCTAACCCTCTACCCACACCCACACGTTTCTCTCTCTCTGTGTAAACCACTCTCAGCACACTCTCCCAGAGCCGGGTAAACAGGTCGGATCGTGCGCCCGGGTCTAGGCGCACCTGCGTGGGTGTGGTGCATGAGGAGTGCTCAGGACAGGGTCGAGTTGGGTCACGCCAGATCCGCATGGTGAACTCACAGATGAGGCATAGTGGTTAGGTGAGGGACCTCACCCCAAGTGTGACTGGTGGCAGCCGGCTCATACGACAAAAATAATATAAAAGATACGCATGCATCGTGACTTACCGATGTGGGACTAATGCCAACGCTTTCTCTCGTACGCCCGCAGCAAACCGTGCCTTCAATTCCCACAACTGCAGGCTCTGTTGGCATCACTTGCTGGGTCGACTATCTTCGTAAGACCTTCCCAAGTTGGCAGCACCTAGAATCCTGTAGTCCTGCGACCTGGAGCAAGCGTGGAGCTTCCTCGAGTTGCCGTCAATGGCGGCCGGAGCTTGAAATTTGTCTGACACAAAAAGAGCATCCTGGCATAATCAGATCACCAGGGGACCTTCGCTGTGTCATGGCGAAGGTGAAGCGCTAGGTGGCAGGCCATAGGGTGGCCTAGGTGTGCGTGCCTAGGTCGCTCTGTGGCCGGACGGGTGGGTGTGTTCGGGGGGTTGCTGTGGTGGTGTAGCGGGACTGTGGATGAGTGGAGGGTACTCAGTGAGGTGAGGTGGAGGTTATGCGATGGTCGGCGAGACGTGTGGGGTTGCGGAGCGACGGGAGCATCTCACCGGGGGGTGGTCGGAGATGAGGAAGGTGGCAGTGGACAAGGACGGTCGAGGGGCAATTGTGTGAAATAAAGTGACGGAAATGAAAGAGTGGACAATGGGGAACTTATCTGGACTATTGGCAGTGAAAGGGGGTAGCGTAGTCAGATGGCTCATTTGTGCCATCATCGAAGAAGACAACCCTGAGGGAGATAGCGGCAATGAGGAGGAGCTCAGGGAGGCGTGCGCTTGGTGCGGCGCGACGCAGAAGATGAGGCGGAGTGGACTCTACTGCTGGTATGGCAGTAGAGTGACGAGAAGGAGGAGAGGTAATTGTCGGAGCTTGCAGGTTTCTTGGCTGGAGAGAGGAGAGATGAAATTTAGAGGATTCTACGGCCAAGACAAGTCTGACAGATTCGCAGAGGGTCGGAGGTCTTTTTATAGGTGCTGGCCGAGCTTCTGGTGCATGGAGGGCAAGCTTTTAGCCACCGTCATCTCGTCGGAGAAGCAAGGTGGTTGGGATCCAAATCTTTCGTGCGTTCGCACGAGAGATTGGATAGGAATCAGAGATTATGATTGAGCTCAGATGGAAGGGGATTCCTCAGAGAATCTCCCTTCCAATTTTGGGAGAAGATCTCTGAGGGATCTGATAGTATCCCACCTGCCTTCCTCGCTGGAGAAGGATTCCTCCCCATTATTGGTGGAGGGACCTGATTGTAAGATTAGCGAGAAAGCTAGGGGGTTTATGTGATGGTTTTCAAAAGATAGGGACCAAAATGTGATTGGGTGTACTAAATTGCAAAGTAGGTCAAGATGACCTCCCCTTAGGTCCAAATTTTGGTACAAACATAATTTAGACCTAAGGAATCCAATGGTGAAGTTGGATTTTAGGTTTGATTACGTTTGACTAGATATTCTGTGCAGAAACCCAAATTAGGTCAATTGATTAGTTAGGACCCTAATCTAGGTCAAACTAGGTTCCAAAGGCCAAATTGAATGTTCTAAACCCTAGGGGATATTTTTCCATGATTTTTAGAGGGTTTACTTGATTTTTATCCTGACCGGAACCTTGTTGAATTAAGCGGGTCTGTTTTAGGGTTACCAAATGTTATTTAATTCCCAGATTGCACATGAACCAATTTCTGATTGATTCAACTCACTTTTTATCTCATTTAGACCATTTGACCTATGCTTTGTCTCTATGAAATCCTGTGTATATACTGCAATGGTAAAATTACAGTTTTAGCCTTTATTTCTTATTTTCTTCTCAGAACACTTATTCCTTCAATTAAGCCCTCTTCTAAGTCATGTAGGAGCTTTTATTCTCTTTATTAGGTCAAAATAAGCTAGTTATGGCTCATGATGAGGCTCTCATCATACCCCCATGCGTAGCTTTTGCTAGTCCCTTAGCAAAATTTTAAGGTTTTAACTTCTATTCTAGACCCTGAGTGTCTGTCATCAATTATGATAAGTGTTTTTCTTTTCCTTTTGTGATTAGGTCAGAATGCCGACAATAGGCCTAGAGGTACTGAAGTACCAACCAAAATCCAGACCTGACCCGCTTTAGCCTCAGTTCTTCGCAAAGGTTTTTAAGGCCCATAGAAGCTAACCTAGGGTTTATTGGACTCTGCGGTTAAAGCACCCGTGCTTGAGACATTTTTAGCCTAGGTTCAATTTGTAGTGCGTTTTTGTAAGAGAGAGACAGAAGATTTATTTGTTTGGAGAACTTTCTCTCTCCTTTCTTTTTATTTCTAGCTTTGGATTAGTTTCTCAACACGGTCTGTATCGGATTCCTCGTCCCCATCATCAATCCTCAAGGGTCCCTGGCTATCGATGCTTCGAGATAGCATCGCCCATGGCAACCCCCAGAACCCTGGCTTTCGAGATTTCGAGATAATCCCACCCATGGCATTCCATGGCCGAATTCAGACCCTGGCGATCAACATTTCGTGATAATGCCGCCCATGGTATCTAAACCAGCAGAGTGCTTACATGCCCCCAGTAGGATATTTAAATATCCTAAGAGACAAGCACCGAGGAGATGATATGTTGTTATGCATCTTCGAGGGGAATTTCCCACCTCTTCGTGCTGGGAACTCGTCCAAATCAACTTGTGTTGATCGGCTGCTCCTAATCTAGGTGACTTTTTCAGAACATTAAACGCTTTTGCGTGGTTTGGATATTTATGCACACTGAACCAGACTGTGTGTGAATTTGGGGTGCTTAGGTTACCGAATCCTGCAAACCGAAGGTCAGTTAATGAGGCCGAATACTTCCTAAGCCTTAGACCTAATTCTTAAGCTTCGCATTTTCCCCAACCTCTTGAGGATTATCCAGATTTTAGTGGATACGTGAATTTTTAAGCTAAAGAATCTAGCCCAACAGGCCTAAAACAAGTGTTCCCGCTAATCACTTGTTAAGTCACCTTAGCACTTTTTCTTCTTTTTCTCTTTTCTTGATCTGGTCTAGAACTTCAGTTAATCCCTTAATCTTTTACTAATGACTATTTCTTTTTCTCTTTCTTTTTGTGCTCCTTTTTTTGGCATTTTACTCTTGTCCTTCTCTCATTTTGTATGACCCTGAATTGTTTCTCCCCTCCTTCAAGTTTTTTTTTTTTTTGAATTGAAACCCTTTCTTGATATGAATTTTCCTAACATTTTTCAATTTCATCCCCCCCCATGCGTAAGATTTGCAATGTCCCCATTGTAAATTAGGTGGGTTCGATTTCAGCTTAGTTCATGCATTAGGACAGGTGTTTGGTGAGTGAACGGGTCGAAGTGACTTGTTGCGAACGATTTCTAATCTCGGGTAGGGGTACCTGAGGTGAAGTCAGTTGTTCTAATCGATGAACCCTAAAGTGCAATATGAATTCCACATAGAAATGTCAGAAAAGGTTTTGGGTTTTTCAAAGAATGACGGGTTGCCTCCCGTTAAGCACTGAGTTTTATGCCAACGACTGGGTGCAATGAGCTCAAGGGGAATGGAGGGTAAAGGATGACTCAGCCAAATTTGTATCGATCATGTCAATGAATGGTTTAAGTCTCTGACCGTTCACAACAAAGGGTTCGAAATTGTGGCTAAGTGGGCTGATTTCAATGGCTCCATTTCCAAAGATTTGTCGGACTAGGTAGGGTCCGACTCACTTAGATCGTAGCTTTCCTAGGAATAATTTGAGTCGGGCATCAAAGAGTAAAACCTTTTGACCAAGATGAAAGATCTTTCTAGCAATGTGTTTGTCGTGAAAAGCTTTAACCTATTCTTTGTAAATTCGCGAGTTCTCATACGCGTCGTGGAGTAATTCATTGATCTCGCTTATTTGAAGTCTTCTGTGGGTTCCAGCCTTAGAAAGATCTAAATTACAATTCCGTACTGCCCAATAGGCTTTATGCTCCAATTCGAGGGGAGGTGACATGCCTTCCCGTACACTAGTCTGAAGGGAGACATTCCTAATTGGGTCTTGTGGGCAGTCCTATAGGCCCACAATGCTTCTGGAAGCTAAGAAGACCAATCTTTTCTGTCAGATCGAATAGTAACCTGAAGGATTTTCTTGATCTCTCGGTTTGATAGGTCATCTAGACCATTAGTTTGGGGGTGGTAAGGAGTAGAGATTCGGTGTGACACCCCGTATTTGGTCATCAGTGACCTGAACTGAGCATTTGTGAAATAGGTCCCTCCGTCGAAAATTATTGCTCGTGGAATCCCAAACCTTGAGAAGATATTTTGATGAATGAATTTGATAACAACTTTATGATTGTTGGTTCGGGTCAGAATGGCTTCTATCCACTTGAACACATAGTCAACTGTGAGTAAGATGTATTCGAAGCCATCCGAGATCGGGAAGGGTCCCATAAAATTAATCCCCCAGATATCACCAAGATCGGCTGTAGGGGCATCATGTCTCGATGGCTCATGTTGCCCAATGTCTGGCAATGGGTACATGCCTTACAGTGATCGTATGCATCCTTGAAAATTGTGGGCCAGTAAAAGCCACACTGGAGGACTTTTGATGTGGTTTTATGTCCTGAGAAATGTCCACCGCATGCCTGGTCATGACAAAATGAGAGTATCTCTTTGATTTCCACTTTTGCGACACACCGTTGTATTATCTGATCAGCACTAATGCGGAATAAATATGGGTCTTCCCATAGGTAATACTTGGCATCGGAACGCAATTTGTCCTTCTTGGCCTTCGGCCAATCGGACGGAATCTGATGTGATGCCAGGTAATTCACTATATCTGTGAACCATGGAAGGCCTGTACTGATAGTCAGGAGGTGCTCTTCAGGAAAGTGTTCTATGATGGGTCCAGAAGGGTCAATTATTTAAGAAGGAAGACGGGATAAGTGATCAGCTACCACATTTTGCTTTCCCGCTTTGTCGTAAATCTCAAGGTCAAATTCTTGCAACAGTAAGATCCATCAGATTAATTGAGGTTTCATATCCTTCTTTGCAAGGAGATGCCTCACAGCCATGTGATTCGAGTATATGATAACACGAGAACCCAGAAGGTATTATCTGAATTTTTCTAGGGCAAATACTACAGCTAGCAGCTCTTTCTCAGTAACCGTATAGTTACGCTAAGCCTCGTCCAGTGTTTTACTGGCGTAGTAAATGACCGCAGGTTTCCCGTCAATTTTCTACCCCAAAACCACTCCTACAGCGAAGTCAGATGCATTGCACATGATCTCAAAGGGTTGAGACCAATCAAGGGACTATAGGATTGGGGCTTGGGTGACTTGGTCATTTAGGATCTCAAATGCTTGAGTGCATTCCTTGGAAATTTTGAAAGGCACATCCTTGGAGAGAAGAGTAGTCAGGGGGAGTGCGATTTTTGAAAAATCAGGGATAAATCGACATGCCCTAAAAAAGATCGGATGTCCTTAATCGAGCTAGGCATAGGGAGCTTGGAAATCAGGTTAACCAAATTCACATCGATGCACCGCTTGAGTATTTGGACCAAGTGTTGGAGGCAATCGTCAAATGATGCTCCAAGAATTGAAAAGTCATCCATGAAGACTTCCAGATAGTCACCTACCATATCTCAGAATATGGCAAGCATGCACCACTAAAAAGTTGCGGGTGCATTGCAGAGACCGAAAGGCATTCTTCGAAATGCATACGTCCCGAAGGGGTAGGTGAATGTGGTCTTTTCTTGGTCTTCTAGATGGATTACCACCTGGTTGTAATCGGAGTACCCGTCAAGAAAGCAGAAGAACCTATTTCCTACTAGTTTCTCGAGGATCTGATCAATAAACGGTAGTGGGAAATGGTCCTTCTTCGTGGAGGAATTGAGTCTTATATAATCAATGCAGACTCTCCACGAGTTAGCTATTCGGGTAGGAATGACTTCCCCGATTTCAATCGTGATGATGGTAAGTCTGGCCTTTTTAGGCACCACCTGTATTGGACTCACCCAATGACTGTCGGAGATCGGGTAGATGATCCCTGCATCTAAGTGCTTTATGATTTCCTTTTTCACGACCTCCTACAGGTTAGGGTTTAGGCGTCTCTACATTTCTCTTGAATGTCATGCGCCTTCTTCTGTGTAGATTCGATGTGTGCAGTATGAAGGGCTTATGCCAGTCAAATCATTGAGAGTCCATCCAATGGCTCTACGATGTTGCTGGAGAACAGTAATCAAACGGAGTTCCTGGTCTGGTGTGAGTCGAGAGTTGATAATCACAGGAAACATCTGATTGGGACCCAAAAAGGCGTACTTCAGATGCTCGGGAAGGGGCTTGAGTTCCATGATAGGATTGTCCGCAGCAGCGGGTGGTTCGGGGTTTGTATCAGGAACAAGGGTCAGAGTCATAGGTGTGTCTAGGTCATGTTCGCACTCCGCTGTTGGCGGGTTTTGATTTTCTAGTGGTTGATCAGGGATAATCAGGTTATCCTCTGTATGCAATTCATCAACCACGGCTCTGATATCACATATTTGCTCTATAACCCTGCAATTAATCCCTTGTTGGGCTTTAAAAGTGTCAATCTTCAGAGTTTGATTCCCAAATTTTAATTCTATCTGGTCCACTTCACAGTTTATGTTGGCCCTAGCAGTGGCCAAAAAGGGTCTCCCTAATATGATTGGGGTGTCCCTTGGATTCTCAAGTGCATCCATGTCCAGCACTATGAAGTCCACCAGGAAGTAGAAATCCCGTACCCTAACAATGACATCCTCGAGTATTCCTTTAGGTGACTTGATGGATCGATCGGCTAACTGCAACGTCACCTCAGTTGGTTTAAGTTCGGCCTCTTCAAGGTGGTCAAGGAGGGATGTAGGTATTAGATTTATGGAGGCACCTAGATCTAGTAAGGCTCTGTCAAATTGGGTTTCACCACTTTTACAAGAAATCAGGGGAGTTCCAGGGTCTTTAGCCTTGGGTTGGAGTTTACTCAAGATGACAGAGCTGGCTTGCTTTGATAGTACGATCGGATTTCCATCCTTGGTTCGCGGCTTACGTTTAGGTGTACATACGTCTTTCAAGAATCTTGCATAAGCCGGTACGTGGCGAATTGCATCCATCAAGGGGATGTTTATCTGGACTTGTTCAAAGAGCATGACCAAATCCTCCTCAGGGGCCACAGGTTTGGCTATCCTTTTTCCTTTGCTCATGGCCTCAGGAAATGGAATCCTAGTTGGTTCCTCTAGAATAGGTCCAGGTTCTTGATCTGGGACAGTGGTATCATGGATAACTATCCTAGGGTCTCGGCTACTACCAGGCTTGGAGTGGTTCGGATAATGTGGGTCTTGGGTTGTTTTACCACTATGTGTTGTTACAGAGTTTAATCCGACCTAGCTTTAGTTTGGGTTTGGTAAGAGGGGTGGCTACTGTTGAAATCCTGCATAAGATGTCGAAGCTTCCATCCCGTCTGGTGATGGAGCAACAGGGGCCTGATAAATCAAATGTGTGTGGCCTGAATTTGGATTCATAACTCGTCTCTGGGTCAGCATGTTATTTGAGTTTGGCAGAGGTTGCGAAGGAAGGGTGCTAGGTTGGCGGGAATTTGCCATCTGGGCCAGTTGGTTGCAAACCTCTGTGATCTCGTCCTTGTGTTGTTTTTCCATTGCTGCATTCGTGTTTTGAATGTTAGCCAGTGCTTGAAGGATAAGAGTCATTTGATCCTGGTTCGGCCCGGATTGGTAGGTGGGATTGGGCCGAGGCTGATGCGGCTGTTATGGACGAGGGGCTTGTGGACGGGGTTGATATGGTGGTCTTTGAGTCTAAGAATTTCCCGTCCACTGAAATTTAGGATGATTTCACCATCCAGGGTTGTAGGTATTGGAGAATGGGTCATTCTAGATGGCGTTGAGGTCCTCGCAGTTATGAGGAACCTCAGGAAAGTCAGAATACAAGGATTCAGAGTTCCCCCAACTCGAGTAGAATGGATCGGAGGTCACTCCGGTCCGAGGGGCAGACAGGGGTGGATATGGGTCCATCCCTTTAGCAGATTGGTGGTAGATGTTTTGCACAGTTTCCCTCGACAGAGGTGGTCGTGCAAAAGAGTTCTGCGCAGAGGTGGCTTGCTGCAAATGCCGAGTTAGCTCGTCCACCTTCTTTTCTATGATCGAAACCTTGTCCAACCGACTAGCCATCAGTTCCAAGTCGACGGAAGTGGACAGGTCCTGCATCTCATGTACCCCTCTCAGATTCGTCGATGCACGGGCATTCATCCTATCGGATAAGCCCATGGAGTCATTATTTATGGAGTTCTCGCACATGTTTTCAAGAATCTCCCATACCATGTCCTCATGTTGACTCATGATGTTTCCTCTGCGCGTTGCATTGACGAATAATCGAATGTCTTCACGAAGTCCCTGGTAAAAAGACTGGACTTGTTCCCATTTAGGAACTCCGTGATGGGGCACTTTCGCATGAGATCTAAGAATCGGTCCCATGCTTCGTGAAGAGGTTCTCTTGGTTGTTGAGTGAAATGAGTGATCTGGTGGCGCAAGGCATTCGTCCGACCAACGAGGAAGAATTTTTTCAAAAATTCAGACTGAAGTTCCTGCCATGTGTTGATTAGACGGGTCTGAGTTTGATACCAATGGGCGGCCTTGTCCAGGAGGGAGAACGAAAACATTTTCATGAGTAGGATATCCCAGTTTTGTGGATCTGACTCGAAGGTCTAGGCTAGATGCTTGAGTTATTTAATGTGTTGGAATGGATCCTTGGAGTTAAGCCCATGAAACTTTGGTATGGCATGAATCATATTGGGCTTCAGTTCAGAATCAGGACCTCCAATCAAGATTCAGACTCGAGGTTCGATCGCCACTGCAACGGGATTATAGTGATCTTGCATCATTGGTCGCTGCGGTGGGTTTACAAAGTTTTGAAAGAGATCATTCAGGCGTTGAAGTTGGTGCTCAAGGTTGTTCTCCTCTTCAATGGGTTGTGCCATGATGGGAGAAGAAGGAGAACTTGGTTCTGAATCAGATGAAAGATTTATGTGGTGGGGTTGCTACACAAACAAGGGTGCCGAGGCTTGGCCTCGACGAGAATGAATTTCTAAAGGAGGTCTTAAGGACCTCCTACCGAACATGCACAGAAGGATGTGATGAGATTAGAAGGTGCTGGACCCAATCGAGACACCCAAAAATTGTTGGGTGACTATAGAGGTTTGGGGCTGATAATACCCCTTAGTCAGAAAGGTCGTCCACTTGGGAAGTACCTGGGCAGCCAGAGAGGGAGAGTCCCACAAAAGACCCCTACATGGTAGAGTGTCCCCATGAGTTACAGGGTTTCCCCCACCCGACCTCTCTTGTCACTACGGTTCTAGGTAGACCAGAATGGGAACCTTGACCTCTTAAGTCTACCTTTTTTACTTTAAGATCAAGGTGCTTAAGGTTTCACTTGAACTTTTAGGTCTTTCGAGTGAGAAAGTGACCTAATTTTAAAGTTGGTTGACCCAAGAGATCAATTTCACCTCTTGTTCATTTGAGAGTTTCTGGGTCCTTTCTTTTAGGGTTCAAATGGATTTAAAAGCTAGATTTTCTTAGGGTTTCTCTTGTATAGATCTTTTCAAACAAGGTTTGGGCACACCTCCTTTTGGAAAAACTTTTTTTCTTTGTTTAAGAGAACGTGTCTCTAAAAACCTTAGCTTTGCAATCCTAAAGTTGGCTCTAGTTGGTCCAATTTAGTTGCCTCAAAATTTAGTATCTAGGGCTCAATCAAGGAAGTTTTAGCCTTAGTTACCTTAGTTGGATGAGCAGTCAAAAATGTGTTGAAATGAAAATCAGGCAACTTTGATGAATTTCTAAGTATGAAACAGGTAGCCCTAAGTTGATTCTTCTTTTGTTCCTTTTCAGACTTTGAGGGGGTTAAGAGAGAGGGCTAATGAAAATTACCTGTTCCTTGGTGTGTCTGTGGTGCAGCTGCTCTTCCTTTCTCTGCTTCCCTAAGACAAGCACAATAAAAGAGAAGAACTAGGTCAATATTGGATCAGAAGTTGTGATCAAAAGCTTTAGAAGTGCCCGTTGCTCCCCGTCAACGACGCCAAAATGTTGACGCGGCTATATCGTGTTTTAACAAATATTGCGTTGTAATATAGATGAACTTTCCGCGAAAACAAATAAAGATTTATAACTCGAAAATCATAGTATCCGAGGTCAAACACAGGGAGCAATCTAAGTATTTCCAAAACCTGAGAACACAACTTTTTAAATGAGAAGAAATGACTAGTTCAATGAGAGTGATGTAGAAAGAAATTGCTCAAAGGGAATAAAAAATGGACGTCTGATACAATACCAGACGTCTTAAAGTAGAGCTCCTTCTCTTCTCTTCCCTTGATGCTTCTATTTCTTTTCTTTATTTCTTTTCTTCCTGCGACCAAGGTCTGGCTTTCCTCTCTCTTTCTTCTTCCTTTTCTTTTCCTTTGCCTTCTTGAATCTTTGTCTGCCCCTTGTCTTCTTCTTCAATTCTGTTCTCCTTGGCCTCGCTTCTTCTCTGCCTTGCCTTTCTTCTTCCTCAGTAGAGCCTCCTTCCTTCTTCTTCTTCCTTCCTTGGTTCTGTTTCCCTTTGGCCTCTCTTCTTTTCTTCCTTGCCTTTCTTCTTCCTCGGTAGAGCCTCCTTCCTTCTTTCTTCCTCCACTTGCAGTGGCTAAGTCTCTGCATCCTGCACACAACCACGCACAGCAAAACCTAACCCTCTACCCACACCCACGTGTCTCTCTCTGTGTAAACCACTCCCAGCATGCTCTCCCAGAGCCAGGTGAATGGGTCGAATCGCACACCAGGCTCTAGGCGCACCGGCGTGGGTGTGGTGTGCGAGGAGTGCTCAAGACAGGGTCGGGTCGGGTTGCGCCAGATCCGCGTGGTGAACTCATGGACAAGGCACAGTGGTTAGGTGAGGGACCTCACCCCAAATGTGACTGGAGGCAACCAGCTCAAATGACAAAAACAATATAAAGGATACGCGTGCGTCGTGACTTACCGATGTGGGACTAATGCCCACCGCTTTTTCTCGCACGCCCGCAGTAGACCGTGCCTTCAATTCCCACAACTGCAGGCTCTGTTGGCATCACTTTCTGGGTCAACTATCTTCGCAAGACCTTCCCATGTTGGCAGCACTTAGAATCCTGCAGCCCTGCGACCTGGAGCAAGTTTGGAGCTTCCTTGAGTTTCCGTCAATGGCAGCCGGAGCTTGAAATCTGTCTGACACAAAAAGAGCCTCGTGGACTAATCAGATCACCGGGGGACCTTCGCTTTGTCACGGTGAAGGTGAAGTGCTAGGTGACAGGCCACGGGGTGGCCTAGGCATGTGTGCCTAGGTCGCTCTGTGGCTGGACGAGTGGGTGTGTTCGTGGGGTTGTTGTGGTGGTGTAGCAGGACTGTGGATGAGTGGAGGGTACTCAGTGAGGTGAGGCAGAGGTTATGCGACGGTCGGCGTGACGTGTGGGGCTGTAGAGCGACGAGAGCGTCTCGCCGGAGGGTGGCCGGAGATGAGGAAGGTGGCGGTGGACAGGGACGATAGAGGGGCGGTTGTGTGAAATAAAGTGAGGGAAATGAAAGAGTGGACAATGGGGAACTTATCTGGACTGTTGGGAGTGAAAGAGGGCAACGTAGTCAGACGGCTCGCTTGTGCCGTCATCAGAGAAGACAACCCTGAGGGAGATAGAGGCGACGAGGAGGAGGTCAGGGAGGCGTGCGCTTGGTGCGGCGCGACGTGGGAAGATGAGGCGGAGTGGACTCTGCTGCTGGCATCGCAGCAGAGCGACGAGAAGGAGGAGAGGTAATCACCAGAGCTTGCGGGTTTCTTGGCCGGAGAGAGGAGAGATGAAATTTGGAAGATTCTACGGCCAAGACAAGTTCGAGAGATTCGTAGAGGGTCGGAGGTCTTTTTATAGGTGATGGACGAGCTTCTGGTGCGTGGAGGGAAAGCTTTTAGCCACCGTCGTCTCACCGGAGAACGAAGGTGGTTGGGACCCAAATCTTTCGTGCGTTCGCACGAGAGATTGGACAGGAATCAGAGATTATGATCGAGCTCAGATGGAAGGGGATTCCTCGGAGAATCTCCCTTCCAATTCTGGGAGAAGATCTTTGAGGGATCTGAGAGTATCCCCCCTGCCTTCCTCGCTGGAGAAGGATTCCTCCCCATTAATGGTGGAGGGACCTGATTGTAAGATTGGGGAGAAAGCTAGGGGGGTTTATGTGATGGTTTTCAAAAGATAGGGACCAAAATGTGATTGGGTGTACTAAATTGCAAAGTAGGTCAAGATGACATCCCCTTAGGTCCAAATTTTGGTAAAAACCTAATTTGGACCTAAGGAATCCAATGGTGAAGTTGGATTTTAGGTTTGACCACGTTTGATCGGACATTTTGTGTGAAAACCCAAATTAGGTCAATTGATGAGCTAGGACCCTAATCTAGGTCAAACTTGGTTCCAAAGGCCAAATTGAATGTTCTAAATCCTAGGGGATATTTTTCCATGATTTTTAGAGCGTATACTTGATTTTTATCCTGATCGAAACCTTGTTGAATTATGCAGGTCTGTTTTAGGGTAACCAAATGTCATTTAATTCCTGGATTGCACATGAACCCATTTCTGATTGATTCAACCCACTTTTTATCTCATTTGGACCATTTGTCCTATGCTTTGTCTCTGAGAAATCCCGTGTATATACTGTAATGGTAAAATTGCAGTTTTCTCCTTTATTTCATGTTTTCTTCTCAGAACACTTATTCCTCCAATTAAGCCCTCTTCTAAGTCATGTAGGAGCTTTTATTCTCTTTATTAAGTCAAAATGAGCTAGTTATGGCTCATGATGAGGCTCTCATCACGTGCGTAGTGGCATGCACATGCAGCGGCAGCATACATTGATGCATACGTGGAGGCACGTGACACGGTGCACAGAGCGCGCGCTAGCGTAGCTGTGGGTCGGCACATGGGTTATCTTCAGCAACGTTTGCAGCGGATCTTCGACGATGTTTATGACCGTCACTAAATCTCCTGTATACGAATTTGATTCTTGCACTGCTATAAAAGGACCACCACCCTTCCCATTTTTCTTCATCTCTTCCTTTTTTCCTCTCACCACCTCCAAGGCTCTAGAGAGAGCTTGTCCCAAGCCTGGGATGCTCCACTAGAGTAGAAAACCAAATAGTTTTCCCTCCCCTCATCCCCATTCATGGAGCATCCCATTGTCGTCCTCTCACCACCCTTCGGGAAGAAGATCCTCGTCGCAATGGTATCATGCCCCACCCTCCATCTTCTGGCTTTGTCCCCATTCATCCCACTCCTCCTCCACCTTCCTCCAGGCGATGTCAGAGTGAGTCATCCTCCGAGCAACCGTCGAGTGGGATTTCTCTCACCTCTTTCTATCTTTTTTGCTTTCATTGTGTAGATTTTTCACTTTCGTATTGTAACAAACATTTGTTTATAAATAGATGATTATTTCTCTCTCTCTCTTATATTATTGCAAGTAGATTAGCTAGATGTCATCGATCTAATCTCTTGCCCGATAAAAATACCAAAAAAATTAGATAAGGTATAAACGACAAAAAGAAATAAAAGAGATGCAGATTTTCGAAACCAAACGTTCGTCTCGTCGTGTTCAACCCGGGACTCACTTTTCGAGTTTCGATTATAAATTTTATTTGATAGATGCATTTTGCGAGCTACGACGACGGGTCCTTTGAACCCTAATTCTAATTCGCGAAGCATGCCCCCATCAGATAGAAAGCCACATGACCCAAAAAAGATCTGATCTGTTTTACAGTAGTGGGTGGTGGGACCTTAGATATACCATCTATTTTTGCTTTTTCTACCAAAATTCCTTGTTTTGATATAACATGGCCCAGGACAATACCTTCTTGAACCATGAAATGACTTTTTTCCCAACTGAGTACTAGATTGACTTCTATGCATTTTTTGAGGGTTCTTTCAAGGTTCTTGAGACAATGGTCACAAGAATCTTAAAAAATAGAGAAGTCATCTGGTCGGGCATGTTTCACGTGTTAGAAATCGGGGTTACAAGTAACCCATCACCGTAGTTGCGAAACATGTCGATCAAATAAAATTTATATCGAAACTCCAAGGGAGTCCTGGGTTGAACATACAGAGGCGACGTTTACTTTACGTGAAAACCACTCTTCGATTCATTTCTTTTTGGCATTTTAGGGTTTTGTTATTTTCTTGTATTTTTGTAAGAAGACAATAAGCAAATGAATCACAAGATAGAGATGCGGAACAAATCTAATATATATTACTTCCAATGTCAATTACAATAGACTATGAAAGCATAAAAAGAGAGGGGGTGAGAGGAAATCTCCCGAATCGGCTGTTCAGTGAGACGATGGCGCCTTGTGGAAGCTCGGATGAAGGAGGTGAGGAGCAGGATGACGGAGGTGAGATGCAAGAGGACGTCGGGTTGAGGAAAGCTTCAGCGTAGCTCCGAAATGGAGGTGAGAAGACAAAGTTGATCTGCTATTGGAATGGATGTGGGAGGACGGCTCCAAGGTGACCAATGAAGGGGGATGGGAAGTTGGAGGAATATTTGGTGGGGCAGAGGTTTGCTACACTAATAGGATCCTTGGGAGATTGAGAACAAGCTATAATGGAGCATTGGTAGGCTTGCTAGAGCTTGGGAGTAGGTGGGAGTAGAGTAGGTAGAGATGGCTTGGAAGGGAGGGTGTGTAGGTCCTTTTATAGTGCAGGAGAAGAGGCAAAAATAGGTATGGGACCATTAATAACATCCAGGCCGTCGCTGGAAGCGTCGTTGTAGGTAGTTCATGCCCGCTCATGGCCATTCACTCCCCAAGTTGGCTTTTCTGGCATGCGAATAATTAGCGATAGCTGTAAACGTCGCTGTAAGTCCAGCTCATGCAAAGTTGGTGCTACTCCCTTGCCTTGCCACGCACGCGCGTGCCCATGCACTAGCGCTGCGCTGTGCGCATGCGAGCCTCCGTGCACGCACACACCCGCGCTGCTGTGCACGTATGGTGGTGCGTGCGTGCGCTGGGCAGCCTGGGCTGTGCCATGTAGGGTAATCTTGGCCATCCATTTTCTTCTTATTGTAGGGGCTGCTACAGAGGTCAGATTAAGTCGATTTTTCCACCGTTAAGCTGTAATCATTAACCTGAAACCACCCGCATGGTCGGATTTGTCATTTGAAGCTCCAAATTATATCTCCTAGTCCCTTGGCCGTTAATCTTCCTCGAACTGCATATAGTGCTATGGGACTTCGATCGAGGTGATTTCAGAGGTGTTGGACTCCGATCGTCGTCTTGCTCAGATTCAAATGGTCGGATCGTCAATCCGTGTCTCCGAAATAAATATCCTTCTCTCCTTACCACAAAAAGGACGTAATTAACCTAAATTATATACTTCTTTAAATGCAGAATGATGCATGCTATGCGATCTTTATAACATGAAATGCAAATCTAAGCCTAGGAACATACATGAATAGGCATTTTACCCTCAATAAATGTGTTTACATCATACCCCCATGCCTATCTTTTGCTAGTCCCTAGCAAAATTAAACTATATGCTATGTATAAAAGCAGAATCAGGATTAGATCACTTAAGCCTATGTCATTTATTAAGAATAGAAAATTTTAACTACGGTCCTAAACTACGAAAGCTCAACAGTACCTGGGTGCTTGCCAGAATGTAGACCGCCCAAGTGCTCGCCTTATTTGAGAAGGGAAGATACTTTTTTTGTCTTTTCTAATTTTTTTTGTACTTTTGGAGTTTGAGAGTTCTGAGACAACTTTTGACGGCTACTCGACATGCCCAAAACTTGAAAAGGACTCTAAGTGCTAAGCATCTTGTGAAAATTGTGAAAGACTCACTGGATAGTCGTTAAAACGGACTTCGGGTTTCTACGAACCAGGTGACCTTGCCTAAAAGTATATCTTTACGATCGGTAACTTTCTCCATACTTTCTTTTATATGTGGTAAACACAAGGGCGAACCCAGTGTATATCTCTCGGGTTTATTCTACTTCCCCGCTTCTTCCCTAAGTGTTTTGGGAATTATTGTGCAGTTTTTTTGTGAGCTGGGTTCTAGACAACCGGCTGATGAGCTGTTACCACCAACAACTTGCCAACCATACTCGTGTGGTGAAGTGTGGTTTTATTTATTTATTTTTCTCCTTTTTCTTTTTTTCTCTTTTCTTTTTGAGTGTTTCTCTTTTTTTTTTCTAAGTAGGTGGCTTCCTTGATCTAAGATTTACCTAAAGGCAATAAAACAAAAATGGTCTTGTGGCTGGGCTCCGAACAATTGGCCGGTAGGCTGTTACCACTGACAACTTGCCAGCCATACCACCCAAGTCAGCCCATTAGCTACCGAATTTTCGTAAAAATCGTCGGAAAGTGAGTCGGTGCAAAAAAATGTGTGTAGATGCCTATGTTTAAAGTCCCTCCAAATCAGAGGGCAGGTTGATAAGTCGCATACTTATCATGGCAAATTATTTACAAAATTAAAATGAAATTTATTTAGTGAGGACTCGAGACTAAGTCCACATTCGAGTGGACACCTGGGCTAATTAAGCCCGAAGACCTGAAGAGTCTAAGTGTTTAGGTCCTCTCATATCATTTCCTAAAGTTAATAACTTCCAAATGTCGAAGTGGTCTTTTCCTAATTTCTTTCTTTTTTTTTTATCTTTTCTAAAATTTTCAAAATTTTTTTTTAATTTTATAAGAATCTAAAAGAAATTCTACAGAGTTAACATAATAATTTCAGGAATCGATTATCCATCCCCCATGCCTAAATGATGCAATGTCCTCATTGTAAAAATAAAGATGTGAAAAGGGTGGAGGAAACAGAATATCACCTGAACATCATGAGGAATCCGATCAGCTCCATAGAGAACGTGAAATATAAACATGTGTTAAATTTAATCCCTTCAGCTAGGCATAAAATACATACAAGGAAGAAATTGAGAATTTACAAGTGCGGGTCAAAATCAAAATAAAAATATTGATTCTGAAACCCGCCAGCAAAAGATGTCCACAGACGTGGACCAGATTATGGTGTAGACCCTTGCGCTAGGGTTGAGTAGTTCTCAGGTTCTGGATAAAAATCACCTAGGACCGAAGGTTGTTATGTTTGTAGGGCCGGGCCTACGGTTTAGTAGTGTGCAACCCAAGACCAAAGTGTCGGACAATAGGTAAAGATGGATCAATACGTGCGGTTGTCCACTTAACATCAAGCTCAGAAATATAATCAATTATTTCGAGCTTGGGTTGCACGTGAAAGATATCATAAGGGTTAGCAAAGAAGATAGGTGGTTTCAGGTCAATAGGTACCCTTATATCTAAACTTGTTTTTCCTTCAAAATTAACCTACCAAATTTTCATTTCAACATTCCTATCCTCCAACATCAGTTGCTCAGGTTTCAGGACCTCTAGCTTGTGATTCACTCCATAAGATTCTCCCAAGTCTAGAAATCGTGGCTGACTCAAGATTGACTTCGGTACAATGATTTCCAAATCAAAATCAATCCCTTTGGGGTGTGGTTGAGGAATGGGGCTATTGATTGAATCTTCTAGTAAATGAGGATTCGAATCCTCCAAGTTAACCCCAACCGAATCCAAATCTTCAATAATTGGGCTATCAACTGGTTCGTCAAATTCCTCAAGCCCATTTGTCTCACTAAAATCCTTTTCCTTAAGTTCAAGTGAGACTTCACCAAAAGATTCTTTACCCTCAGAGTCATAGAATCCTTGATGCTCATTTATATATGTCTCAAAATCATATGTCATTTCATGGTCCGTGGAGACATTTTTCCTTGGTCCCTGGCTCGGGGATCTCAGGTGAATCAATTGGTTCATCCTCAAATGGTTGCTCTAGCTCAACCTGGTCATCCTCAGTCTCAGAAAATGTATCAGCCTAGAAAGGTGCCTGAGCGGGTTCAGACATTGGCTCTCCTGAAGGGGGTTCATCTTGAGAATCATCCCAAGATTTGACTAGTGCGACCACAAATTTCATTCTCAACCTTGACAATTTCCCAAGAAGAAACTCACCCAGGTCCCTATCCCTAACACTTTGGAGCAAATCCAATAGGGAACTATTAAGTTCATCAATCATTTTGATCATAGGCTCTAGTGCTTCAGTACATGGTGTTGGATGAGCTTCTAAAGATTGTATAGTGTTCCTCAAATTAGCCAACACCCTATCCTTGATCTGGTTTACCCGAACCGACTGATTTGGTTCAGGTTTGGGTGGGTTCAGGTTAAATGTAAGGGAGTCAAGATGTTGAGGTTCTCGGGTCCCTCCTTGATAGTAGGTCATTTCAGGTTGTTTAAAGGTTGGTGGCGACCTAAATTCGGCATAATTTTGGGGAGGGTAAGTGTTATAATCAGCATATCTTTCATGGTTGCAGATCTGGTTAAGTTGATCATCAAAGGATGGAGATCTATAATCATTGTAGCTCTGGGAAGGATAGTAATCATAGTCTTGTTGTCCAAGGTTAGGTCCTGGACATTGAGGTCCGAATTCATATCGCCAATCAAAGTCATCCCGACTAGTGGATGGATAAATACAAGTTACGTCAGGATAGTAATCATCTTGGGGGTAAGTGGTGGTAGGAGGATAGGCTATGAAATGTGTGTAGGATGTGGAAGGGTACATGGTGAAGTAAGGAGGGAAATCAGAAGAGAAAGGAGCCTTGCAATACAAAGATACAAGCCTGTCCTTAGGTTGGGTAGCCTAAAGGTCTACAGACTCTCAGAATCTGTCCTAAGATTATGGACGATTTACTCTACTTATGTCCAGGCAATCCAACTAGTTAGAAGGAGGGACAGGGGAGAAGGTTCTTCCTTTGGCTTACGCCTTCGGTTCCTTATGTACCCCCAGCCACGGCCATTTGACGCTACTCCCCTAGCTAAACATCAGATTGACTAGTATAAGCAGGTTAATCGTGAACAATCTCAATCTGGATCCTGACAGGTGAACCAGTACTTAGGGCCAATGTCTAATCAATTTTAGTTAGGCTTGGGACAATGGTGCTTCAAGAATGTGATTGGCCCTTTAGATGGGTTGTGCCCTTAATGATCAGTTAAAATGTGTGTGTGTGCACAACCAGGATTTTCAAAGAAGGTTATTTGATGATGTGTCTTTTAGGGTTCAACCTTGTTTAGTAGCTTTTAGGGTTTCATTCCCAGGTTGGTTCAATCAAGGTTTAGTAGAAAACTCCAAGTTTTGAAAGCACGGGTGATGATATGTCCCTTTAAAAATCAAAAATAATGTCGAGTGCCCGGTTCAGCCCTAAGAATCAACCTTAAGTGGCAAGCTACTTGATGGATCAATTTTAGATTAAGTGGTGCGGCCCAAACAGCTCAATCAATTGGCCTATTGCACCATTTAGTTAAGGCACACAAGAATGCTTAACCTATTCAGATTTCCACTCACTTATGTGTATTTAGTTGAAGTGTACTGGGTCCATAGTTCAGATCCTGGTTAAGTGGTTGAATCAAAGTGATTCTGCCCCTTAAGATAAGAAGTTGTGGGTGTTAAGTGTGTAGCTTTCAGAAAATCCTACTGTCAGATAACACTTTATTTTTTATTTTTTTATGTGGATGGCGAGGTGAGTGGAGGTGGCAAACAATAACCAAATCTATCCTAGGGTTTATAAAAAGCACCTAAGTTGATTTGGGTTTGAGTTATTAGATTATGGAATGAAAACTAAGGTGGGGGTGGTGTAGGGGACACTTACAAAACACTCTACCCGCACTTTACTCTGGTCTACCGCACTTTGATCTCCATTCTAGGGTACCTGCAAGACAGTAGATCAAAGACAAGTAGGGTTAGTGCTATGTAATGCAAAGAAATGCAATAAACAAAAAAGTAAATTCCGTTGCCTCCCCGGCAACGGCGCCAAAATGGTCGGGTGTGCTTCGCGTGTTAGAAATCAGGGTTACAAGTAACCCGTCATTGTAGTTGCAAAACACATCGATCAGATAAAATTTATACTGAAACTCCAAGGGAGTCCCGGGTCGAACACAGGGAGGTGACGCTTACTTTACGTCAAAATCGTGCTTCGATTCGTTTCTTTTTTGTATTTTAGGGTTTTGTTATTTTTCTGTAGTTTTGTAAGAAGAAAACAAGCAAATGAATCACAAGATAGAGATGTAAAACAAATCTGATATATATTACTTCCAATGTCAACTATAATAAACTATGAAAGCATAAAAAGAGAGGAGGGTGAGAGGAAATCTCCCAAATCGATTGTTTAGCGAGACGACGGCACCTGGAAGAAGCTCGGACGAAGGAGGTGAGGAGTGGGACGATGAAGGTGAGATGCAGGAGGACGTCAGGTTCAGGAAAGCTTTGGCATAGCTCCAGAATGGAGGTGAGAAGATGGAGTTGATCTACTATCGAAATGGAGGTGGGAGGATGGCTCCAAGGAGACATTTGAAGGGGGATGGGAAGTTGCAGAAATATTTGGTGGGGTAGAGGTTTTCTACACTAATAGCAGCCTTGGGAGCTTGAGAACAAGCTCTAATGGAGCGTTGGTAGGCTTGCTAGAGCTTGGGAGTAGGTGAGAGTAGAGTAGGTAGAGATAGCTTGGAAGGGAGGGGTGTAGGTCCTTTTATAGTGGAGGAGAAGAGGCAAAAATAGGTATGGGACCATTAGTGACATCAAGGTCGTTGCTAGAAGCGTTCATGTAGGCAGGTCATGCCCGCTCATGCTCGCTTACGCCCCAAGTTGGCATTGCTGGCACGCGAAGTATTAGTGACGACTGTAAACGACGCTGTAAGTCCAACTCATGTGTCGCTACAGGTCCAGCTCACATATAGCTGGCAGTGCTCCCCCGCCTTGTTGTGTGTACTCACACACCCACGCGCTTGTGCTGTGCTGTGCACATGAATGCCTATGCGCGTGCGGTGCTGCGTGCGTGCGCTAGGTGGCTTGGGCTACGCCACGTGGCATAGTCTAGGCCATCCATCTTCCTCTTGTTGTAGGGGTCGCTTCAGAGGTCGAATTGAGTCGATTTTCACACCGTTAGGCTGCGATCGTCAACCCAAATCCATCCGCATGATCAGATTTCTCATTTGAAACTCCATATTATGTCTCCTAGTCCCTTGTCCGTTGATCTTCCTTGGATTGCATACGGTGCTACGAGACTCCGATCGAGGCGATTTCAGAGGCGTTGGACTCCGATCGTCATCTTGATCAATCCGAGGCACTGAAATAAATATCCTTCTCTCCTAACCACAAAAGATGCAATTAACCTAAATTATATACAACTACTTTAAATGCAGAATGATGCATGCTATGAAATATTTATAACATGAAATGAAAATCTAAGCCTAGGAACTTGCTTGAATAGGCATTTTACCCTCAATAAATGTGTTTACAACATTGTCCATATGGACTTCTAAGCATTCACCTACCAGGTCAGAAAATATTGCAAGCATACTCCCTTGAATAGTTGCAAGTGCATTGTAAAGACCTAAGGGCATTCTTTGGAAAGCAAAGGTTCCGAAGGGGTAGGTGAAAGTTGTTTTGTCCTGGTCCTCAGGATGAGTTGCTACCTGATTATTGCTGGAATAACCGCCCAGAAAATAGGAAAAGTCCTATCCAGCTAATCGCTCCAAGATTTGATCAATAAAGGGGAGCGAAAAATGGTCCTTCTTGGTGGTAGTGTTTAATTTTCTGTAATCAATACAAGTGCCAAGAAGAGGCGGTTAGAGTGGCTATATTCTCCCCATTTTTATTGGTGACAACTGTTAGTCCAGTCTTTTTGGGCACTATTTGTGTTAGACTAACCCAGGAGCTGTCATAAACGGGGTAGATGATATTTGCATCAAGCCACTTAATAATCTCCTTTCTTACAACCTCCTGCATATTAGGGTTCAAGTGCCTCTGTGATTGGTGGGAGGGGTGAGAATCGTCCTCTAGATATAAACAATGTGTATAGTAGGATGGATGAATACCCTTAAGATTAGAAAGGGTCCAGCCAATAGGTTTTCTATATTTACTCAAAACTTGGAGAAGTTTGTGTTCGTGTGCCCTAGTAAGTCTAGAATTTATAATCAAGGGCACGGTCTAATTTGGACCTAGGAAAACATATTTAAGGGAGTCGGGCAAAGGTTTTAACTCTAGTTGTAGGCCCGGCTCTGAAAGAATTTCTGCTTTTTGTGTTAGTGGTGAAGTGAGAGTGAAAGGGTCAGTTGGAGTGTTAGCTGAATGTGTGGCTAGGGTGGGGGGGGGAATGAAGTGGATTGTTCTGGAACCATGTTAATAGCAAAATAGGAACCCAAATGTGAAATCTGCAAAGTTTACTCCACTATATTTTCCATTTCAGAATCTGAGTCATCAAAGAAATTAGGTTCTTGGAACCTCCTAGAAGCTTGGAAAATATATAGGGTTACAGATTCATCGCCACACATGATCTTCATTTTGCCAGAATCACAACCAATATTTGCACAGGCGGTGGATAAGAATGGTCTTCCAAGAATTATAGGGGTAAACTTTAAAGCTTCCGGTACCTCTATGTTTAGGACTAAAATGTTTACTGCAAATAGACAATTTTTCACCTAGACAAGGACATCCTAAACAATTCCCCTTGGTTTAATTGTACATCGATCTGCTAATTGGAGACTAACCTCGACAGTCTTTAATTCACCGATCTTAAATTCCTCAAAAATAATTATGGGGATAAGATTAATTGAGGCACTGAGATCCAATAAGGTGTGATCAAAAGAAGTATCATTAATGATTACTTGAATCATGGGAGCACTTGGATCTTTTCTCTTAAGAGGCAGTCGGCTCTACATAACTGAGTTGACTGTCTCGGGAAGGATCACCTTTCTTAAATTTCTAGGCTGCCTTTTTGGGGTACACAAATCCTTTAGAAATTTTGCATAGGCAGGGATGTATTTTATGGCATCTAGGAGAGGGATGTTAATTTCAACTTGCCCAAATAAATCCATCAATTCCTTATCAATGGGCTCAGATTTCTTCTTTTTCTTATTTTATGAAGAATGGAGGGCTTGTGGAAATGGTGCAAGGTTTTCCTGTTTTGCATTATTAGGTTCCAAAATAGTGTTAAAGGAAGATGGGGAAGAGTTGATATGTTTTTCGTTGAAACGGGTTTCTTTGAAAAGCAGGGGGTCTTGAGTGGTTTTCTTGTTCCTCAAAGTAACTGCATTTGCAGTCTGGTTGTTTCTAGAATGAGGATGGGAATCTTGATTGTTATTGAAACCTAGGGGATGCAGAGGTGCTGGTTGAATGGGTTGACTGGGATATCCACCTTGGAACTGATTCCATTGATTATTCAGTTTGGGCATGGGTTGGGAAGGTAAATTCCCAGTAGGTCAATGATCAAGAGTAACCTTAAATTGGTGTTGCAAGTTGGTAATCGTGCGGGTTACTTCTGTCATTTAGTTCTGCATACCTTGCAGAGTTTTCATGACATGGGTATTGATATCTTCTTGGGATGGTCCAAGTTGATATGCAGGTTGCCCATAATTCCCAAAGTGATTTTGTTTAGGAAATGGAGTCGGGTTTGGGGCTTTCCAGGAGTGATTTGGGCTATGATGGGAACACCATCACAAGCCCTAACTTGCTCATTTTGACCTAGAAAAGAGAACAAAAGCTCCTACATAACCAAGTGAAGGGCCTAACTCAAGGAATAACTAGTTTCAAAGTAAAGAAAGAAACAAAGGGTAAAACAGCAATTTTAACATTGCAGTATAACAACGGGATTTCTCAGGGGCTAAACATAAGTCAAATGGTCTTAACAGGTTAAAAAGTGGGTTTGTTGAATCAGAAAAGGGTTAATGTGAAATCTGGGAATAAAATTACTTATTGTAACCCTAAAACAGACCCACTTAATTCAACAAGGTTCTGGTCTGGATAAAATTCAACTAAATCCTCTAAAATTCATGGAAAAATATCCTCTAGGGCTTAGAACCTTCAATTTGGCCTTTGGAACCTATTTTTACCTAAATAGGGGTCCTAGTCAAATATTTGCCCTAAATTGGGTTTTGTGTAAAATGCCCAATCAAACGTGGTCAAACGTAAAATCCAACTTCACCAATGTTTTTTGGACCTAAGGGGAGTTCACCTTGACCTACTTTGCAAAACAATCCAACCCAATACATTTATGCACCTAGCTTTTGAAAACCCTTGCAGACACCCCCTAGCTTCCTTGTCGTTCTTTGCAATTAGGTCCCTCCACCGTTACAGTGGAGGAATCCTACTCCGACGGGGATTCAAGGGGGATATCTCCTTGATTCCTCAGAGAGTCACTCTCAAATTTGAAAGGGAGATTCTTTGAGGAATTCCTGATCATGTGAACCCAATCTCAAGCTTTGATTTCCACCCAATCTCTCATGCGAATGCATGAGAGATTTGGGTATCTCTCGACCTTCCAAGTCGGGCAAGGATGCCGTGCTTGGAAGCTTGCCTTCCAAGCACAAGGCCCTCTGCCTGCGACTATAAAAGAGACCCCAGATCCTCCCGTTCATTTCAAGCTTGTTTTGGCCTAAGAATACCACAAACTTCCTCCCTTCCCCTCTGGCCAAAAAGCCCAACAAGCTCCAGCAACTCATCCCTCTTCTTCTCGTCGCTCTGCCACCATACCAGTGGCAAAGTTGCCTCTGCCTCCTTCGTCCACGTCGTGCCACACCTGTGCCCGTGCCTATCTCCCTCCCATCATCTCTGCCTCTCTCTCTCTCTGGGTCTTCATCTCTGGCAACGGCACATACGAGCCATCCACCTTGTCCACTCCCCCTTCGTCCATCACCTTGCAAATAAGTCCCCTTCCTCTACTCTTTCTTTTCCCCTTATCTATTTCTAATTTCACACCCCAACAACCACATATCATGGTCGCCTTCTCCACCTCCGGTAGACCACCGGCGAGGTGCTCCAGCCAAACCACACGACCACCCACCTCGCCAACCACCTTGAAAGCATTGCCTCATCCCATTGATCATTTTCCCCCTCTCCATTAACCGCCACACCCTCCACACACCTCCCCCAAACACACCCAACTCCATGGCCACAGAACGACCTAGGCATGCACGCCCAAGCCGTCCCGGACCACGCCAACACCTGGGCTACCATCGCCATGTCACAGTGAAGCCTTCTGAGTGATCTAACAAGGCTGTAAGGCCATTTTCATGTCGACAGGTACAGGTGCCCTACCCGCCATTAAAGTGAGCTTGAAGGAGCTTGCTAGGTTCACAGCAGGCTCTAGGCTTTAGGAATCAAGGTCCTAGACGTGCAGTTTCCCTTTGCAAATGACTCACGGCCAACAATTGGAGGCCAAAGCACCTACAACCTCTGTGATTGAGTGAAGATCTACTGCGAGTGCGTGCAATAAGTGGGTGGGACATTTAGTCCCACCTCAGAAGTCTGTGAGCAAGCGACGCGGGATAAATTGAAAAAGTGCCAGGGGCTTAGCACCTCCTAACACAGGGTGAGGTCCCACTCGCCTACGACATCTCGTCCGTGACCCACGCTTTGTGGACCCGGTATTCGACCTGACTACCCACGCACTCCTCGTCCACCACACACGCTGGTGGGCTTGGTCACGAGCATGCTGACTCGACCCGTTTAATCGAGTAGGCTCTGGGAGAGCGAGCCTAAGAGAGAAGAAAGAGAGGAGAGTTTGCGGGGAGGGTAGGGGTTATGTTTTGCTCTCCTAGGAAAAAGAGGGCGAAGCCAAGGAAGAAGAGAAAGAAGGAAGCCACAGTAGCGGCTAAGGGTGAAGTCGTAGAGAGGAAGAAAAAGGAAGGAGAAGGGAGCCTCAAAGCCAAAGGAAGAAAGAAGTCTGAAGAAGAAGGAAGAAGCCAAGGCCAGCAATTGGAGGAAAGAAAGTGACAGAAGAAGAAAAGGCCAGAGATGAATCAGAGAATAAGAAGAATCAGAGAAGGAAGAAGGAAGAAGAAGAAGAAGAATAGAGAAAGCTCAAGATCGAAAAACAAGAAGAAAGATTGAAAAAACACTATCTGATTTTTACATCCATCTTTATATTTTTGAGCTTCTATATGCATTGAGATCATTTTTCTTGCTTCATAATTTAGATTGATCATTACATTTTATAAAGTTGAAAGTCATATTCTTGGTTTTTAAATCCCAATTTGCTCCATGTGTTCAACCTCGGATTCATGTTTTTCGAGTAATAAACTTTCATTTGTTTTCAAAGAGATTTTGGCTATACTACGACACAATTATTATAAACCCGATTTCACTTTCGACAAACAGGTTGGTCCTTCAGTTTTGATTGTAAGTATTGGAGGGGTTTCTAAATTGCTCCAGGAGAGCATAAATATTTTCTGTGGTGGGGTCAAGAATATTCTGATTTAGATAATCAAAATTCCTAGTCAAATCTTATGGAAAATCAGTAGAAAATTGCTGACCTATAGGTGTGGCATCAATGTTGTGCAGATTTTTTCTTCGGAGAAGTTGTGGAGTGTTAGTGTGTGGAGAGTTAAAGTATGGAGAACTAAGACGTGGAGTATGTTTTTGAGTGAGCTTTTCTTCCATCTTTTTTTGGTGAATTTGCATCTAGTCTAGTCATTGAGGTAACATATATAGATCATCCTGAGTGACTGGAACAGAGATGGATTTGGAGTCAATTTCATTGACTCCGTGTATGGGGTTTTGAGTTCTACCAAAAGTGTCCATTGAAGTCATATTAAATGAGTTTTCACTCATTTCTTGAAAGAGGAGATAGGCACTTTGGGCATCTTTATTAAGGAAATTGCCCCCACATGAGGCATCCACAAATTGTTTCAATTAAACTTTAATCCATGATAGAAGATCTACACTAACTACCATTGCGGAATTTCATTGTGGGGACAACTTCTTGAAAGTTCTTGGAACCTTTCCCAAGCTTCATGGAGGGGTTCACTAATTTTTTGTTGGAAGGTCGTTATGGATCTTCATAAAGCATTAGTTCGATCGATCGAAAAAAATTTTTTAGAAACGTGCTTTTTAATTGGAGCCAGGTGGTGATCAGGTGCCCAACTGTTCTAAACCAGTGTGAAGCTTTATCTTCTAAAGAGAGGGGAAAAAGTCTCATCAACCACATGTCTTCCTACACATTGCAGGAATGAGTGGTTTGAGTAAGGACAGTTAATTCTTTGAGATGACAAAAAGGGTCATCTCTTGGAAGACCATGGAAATGCTTGATCAGGTTCAGAATAGCTGGTTCGAACTCAAAATCCCCTTGTGGTATGATCACCCTGGATCTTTCCTCATAGTTGGAAGGATCATAGAAATCCCTAAGAGGAATGATAGGCTGCTAGCGGGCTGGTGGAATTTTCCCTTGGTTGGCTAGGTTTGTCACAGTACTAGCAAAATTCTCTTAGTTTTGTTGTAGCCAAACCAAATGGTCAACTATAAAGGCAAAGGGGTTTGTATTTTGAGTTTGGATTTAAGGGCCACCAGGCCTTGCAGGAATTTCTGGTTACTCCAGATGAGGGAGGTTAGGGATGGGGAAGTTAGCTTGTGGGTCGACTAACAGGCTAGAAGTGGAAGTAGAATTTTTTTGTCAATTTCCTAGGTTTTCCATAGTTTTAGAAGCAGAAGGAGAAGAAAACTAAGATTTTTTGGTGCAGGGGGCAAAATCAGATGGTCCCTCAAGATGTGGTTTTTGGGACTTTCACCCGTGCATGCACTTTTTGGAAGAATTGGAGGGGAGGAGAAAAGAGATAGATGAGAGAAAGTGTATAATTCAAACAACAAATTTTTGACCTAACTTAATTGTGACTCCCTAAAAATAACCTAAGACTTGGTCTACCTAGGAAATAAGTAATCACTAGTGAATATCTGTTCTGTCAACAAATCTAGCCAAGTTGTTTATGGGGAGGTTTGGGCCCAAGTGTTTCTCTGGAAAATCCCCAGGTGCTTGTACAAACATGCACCTGGTCATTTGACGACCCCTCAGCCTGAACACCAGATATAAATGACAGAATTGATATTAACTAAAGAAAACTTATGACCTAGATAGCAAACCTAAGTTGATGAAACCTTAGGGGTCAAATTGCTATAGATTTTAATGAGATCTAGGATACTAAAGTGCACACAGAATGTGGAGGGCATTAATTGAGTTATTGCCCTATTATTTCAATTTTTGTGTGTGTGCAGGAATTGGAAAGTGGTTCCAATTTCAAACAAGTTGTCACACAATTTATTGTATTTCTGCTTTTAAGATTGGATTTAACTTAGTGTATTTTTAAGGTTTTCTTTCTAAGTTTTCAATCAAGTTTGAGATTCCACAAACAAGAGGAAATTAAGTTGTATGGGTGAAGATTAATTTCCTTTTAATTGTTGATCTCTAGAAAAGGAAAAGAAACCCTAATCCAATTGATCCTAGGACAAAAATTTAACTACCAATGGATCTTTTCTTTAGGCTTTCTATATTAAGTAGTGGTCCAAACAGATCAAACAACACCACTACTTTATGGAAAATCAAACAAGGATTCCTGAAAAAAATTTTTTAGGATTTTAGGAATTTGTTTGATATTTTTAAAGAATTTTTATTTGTGCTAGTGTCAAACTCCAGAAATGATACCCGTGAGTATTTTGGCCTTTTCAATATCACTACTAGCCTCAGAAAATTTTGGTAATTTTTGGCGATGTGTAGAATTTTATAAGGCTTCTAGAAAGATAAATTTCGTAAAAATTTGGATGAGTATAAAAATTCTACAAATTCACACACAGTAGCAACATAGGAATATTAGAGGGTGTGCCCCCTCTGTAGTACACAAATATTAAAAAATTAAATACATATCCAATTGCTCTAAAATTTGGAAAAGATATTTCTTACTTGTTTTGGAATCAATAGGTGAAATTTAATGATTTTGGGAGGCCTTTGGTGTTAGGAACTGATTTTTGAATTCTGAACAGAAGTCTAGACTCGAAAATCAGAACACCAACACTTGAAGTGAAGTGGTGTTTAATGAGGCATGCAAGAAAACAATGGATTCTAAATTGCACCACTCCACTTAATTAAGATATTTAAGATCCTAAAAGCCAAGTTTAATATTTTTTTGGTAGTTTTTAAGGATAAATGTGACAAGAAAGGGAGGACCGACCTGAAATCGTGGGAAGAAAAGGAACTTTTGAGCTCTCACTTCCAAATTCCCTCTTCCTTCCTGCAATACCAACATACACAGGAGAAAAGAAAGAGAAGGGGATGAGATTGACTTCAAGCAAGAGAAAAATTGATTAAGCAAGGTCGTACCTCCCTAGCAATGGCACCAAAAAGTGATTGAGTTTTTTGCACGGTTTGTTAATTTCGGGTTTTCAGTCGTTGCAACGCACAAAAATGGATTCGCTTTTAAAATTTATAACCTATATAGTGGGGTATCTAGGGTCGTCCAAGGAGGAAAAATTTTTTGCTAAATCAAATCTCTTGCTTTAAAGGGGACTCAACTTTCTTTTTGGTGTTTTATATAAATCAATGTTTTTAGATTTTTGAAATAACAGGAACACTACAGTTTTGTTGAAAAAGGCTAACCTTAATAGCTAATATCTATGTGACAAAAGTTGATTCTTTCTAAGCTCACCCTAGGCACGTGGAGGCCTAGGGTAATTAGAAAGAAAGAGTGCTTGTGCACTAGGAATAATGCGACAAAAACAACAAAAGGAATTGCGACAAAAGCTATATTAAAAAGAGGGCAACTTTTAATTGAGAAAGAGTGTTTTAGAAAAACCCTAGTAGAGGAATGCTTCTACTACTAGAATAAATATAACAAATAACAAAAGAAACACAAATCCTTTTGAAATGAGGGTGAAGAGGGGAAGCTCCTTTCTCCAAGCTTAGTAGCTCTTAGGCTTGAAAAAGGCTCCTCTTTCTCCTTCTTGGACGTCCTCCATAGGCAAACCCTAGAATAGCATGCCTTCTCCTTCCTAGAGTGGATGGCTCCCACTCTAAGAACTCCTCCTTAAGGTGGCGTGGACCACCATTGATTCTTCCTCCAATGTTGGTAGTGTACCACCCTCAAATCTTCCTCTCCCTCGGGTAGGCATGTACCCTAGGTTGTCCTCCAATGCCTAGCTTCCTCCCTTGGCTGGCGTACGTACAAGAGAGAAGAGAAGAGGGGAAGGCACCAACGGGACAAAGTATCCCCTAAATCTTCTTCTTCTTCTTCTTCTCTTGACCTTCTATGTAGGTGGCAATATGGGTAGAAAAAAATGTAGCCAAGGCTGGATTTAAATGGTTAAAGTAGGGGGTTTTTATAAGAGTAGGAGTGGGTAGGGTTAGTTATAGGATGGATGGCTATGATGGGGCTTAGATGGTGGTTAAAGGATCCTAGGGCTAGGGTTGGTAGCACCAAAATGGAAGGGCACTTGGTGGTTGGCGCCAACTGTAGGTGGTTGCTAAGGTTAAGGGCTTAGTTAGGTGCATTGTAGGGCTAGGATTAGATCATAGGGTGGTAGTTAGGTGATGGATGGCTTTGTTTAGTTGGCGCCAATTATAGGGATGTGTGGAGGTGTGGCTAGGTGTTTTCGTGCCAAATAAAGGGGGTTTAGGTGGGTTAGGTGGCATGGGGTTTAGGAAGGGTTGGGATGGCTTTATTTGGTGGTGGTTATGGGATTAAGGGTAGATATAGGTGGCGCCAAAATGAGGGGGTGTGGCTGATGTATGTTGGTGCCAGCTAGGGTGTAGTTTAGGGTAGTTAATGGGGGTTAAGGTTGGTGCCAAGTGTAGGTTTCTAGAAGGGATTAGGTGGGTGGTAGGGATGGCTTTAGGTGGTGATGTGTAGGGTTAGGATTTAAGGGAAAGTTGGTGTCAAAAGGAAGGGGTGCATGTGGTATTTTTGGCGCCAACTTGAAGGGGTGTGAGTGGTGGTGTTTGGTGTGGGTTGGCACCAAAAAAGGTCGGGTTAGGTTAGGGTTGTTTAGGGTTAAGGTGGAGAAGTGGACGACCAAGGCATTTTTGGTGGAGCTAAGGGTTTAGCTAAGCTAGCTAATCTAGCTTAGCTAGTAGAGTGGAGGTGGAGGAATTAGGGTTTCATGGAGGAGAGCTGAAGAAGAGTATTTTGGAGCTTGTATTGGGTACTTTGGAGCTGGGATTGCTGAGGCAGCTTTAAGGGTAACTCAACTACTGATCTTAGCTACTTGGTTCTTATGCAAGTAGCCAAGCTTGGGTAGTTGAGCTCAGTTGAGTTGGCCCTAACCTAGCTGGAGCTAGGTTCAGTTGGAACTACCTCTGATGAGAACTCTAGAGTTAGCTAAGCTACTAGTTGGCAAGTAGTATCTTAGCTAGCTTAGAGTTTGGCTATTGTGAGCTGGATGGAGCTAAGGTGAGTAAACTCCCTCCTAAGGCAAAAGAACCCGGTACCCCTTTGATCTCCTATACAATCGGTGATATTCAATTTGATCATGCTTTATTAGATCTAGGAGCCTCCTTAAATCTAATACCTACATCCCTACTTGACCACATTGAAGAATCTGAGCTTAAACCGACTGAGGTGACATTACAGTTGGCTGATCGATCTATTAAGTAACTTAAAGGAATTCTCATGGACGTCATAGTTAGGGTACATGATTTCTACATCCCCTTGGACTTTATAGTTTTTGACATGGATGCTCCTGAGAATTGGAAGAACACACTGATCATTTTGGGGAGACCTTTTCTGGCCACAACTAGGGCCAATATCAATTGTGAAGAGGGTCTAATTGAGTTAAAATTTAGGAACAAAACACTAAAGATCGACATCTTTAAGGCTCAAAAAGGAATCAATTGTGCGGTTATTGAGCAAATCTGCGATATCAAATCCATGGATGAAGACCCTTTGTTGAGGAAAGCCCACTTATCCCTGATATTCAACCATAAGAGGATCAAACCACACACTTAGAGGAGCTTGAACCTGACTTAGAAATAGCTTTAGCTTCTGCCCTTGCTCCTGAACCTCACCCTGAACCTTCTGCTGTTGCTGAAAATCTAGTCATGTAGTTGAAACCACTCCCTGACCATCTCAAATATGCCTTCTTGGGTTTCAATCTGACCTTTCTTGTGATTACCAATTCCCGACATACCTTTAATCAAGAAACCCACTTGATTTCTATCCTCCAGCAGCATCAGAGAGCCATTGGGTGGACTCTCGATGACCTGACTGGCATCAGCCGCTCGTACTGTACGCATCACATCTAGACCTAAGAGGGCTCACAACCATCCCGTGAAATGTAGAGATGCTTGAATCCTAATCTGTAGGGGGTCATGAAAAAGGAGATCATCAAGTGGTTAGATGTAGGTATAATCTACCCGATCTCCGACAGTCGTTGGGTGAGTCCGATCCAGGTTGTGCCCAAAAAGGTAGGACTCACCATTATTAGGGCTGAAACCATAGAGACTATATCAACCTGTATTGCTAGCTTGTGGAGAGTCTGCATTGATTACCGAAGACTAAATGCCTCCATGAAGAAGGATCATTTCGCACTACCATTGATCAGATAATCGAGAAACTAGCGGGAAATCGATACTTCTGCTTTTTGGATGGTACTCTAGTTACAACCAGGTAGCAATCCATCCTGAGGACTAAGAGAAGACCACCTTCACCTGCCCCTACAGAACATACGCATTCTGTAGGATGCCTTTCAATCTCTGTAATGCACTCGCTACCTTTCAGTGGTGCATGCTTGCCATATTCTTAGAAATGGTAGGTGAATACCTTGATGTCTTCTTGGATGACTTCTCAGTATTTGGGGAATCTTTTGATGATTTCCTCCTACAGTTGGTCCAAATCCTCAGGCATTGTATCGACGTGAATCTGGTTCTTTCCTGGGGAAAGAGCCACTTCATGGTACCTGAGGGAATTATCTTGGGTCACCTCATTTTTGGAAAAGGCATCCAGGTTGATCAAGCTAAGGTTAATTTGATTTCCAAGCTACCCATGCCTAGCTCGATCAAGGACATCCATTCTTTTCTGGGGCACATCAATTTTTACTACCGTTTCATTCCTGATTTCTCGAAAATCGTGTGCCCCCTGATAATCTTCTCTTAAAGGATGTCCCTTTCGAGATCACCAATGAGTGCACTTACGCATTTGAGGGCCTACATGATCAGGTTACTCAAGCACCAATCCTACAATCCCTTGACTGGTCTCTACCCTTTGAGATCATGTGTGATTCATCTGACTACGCAGTGGGTGCGGTGCTTGGGCAGAAAGTCGACGGGAAACCCGTGGTCATCTACTACGCCTGTAAGACATTGGATAAGGCTCAGCATAACGATACAGTTACTGAGAAAGAGCCACTGGATGTAGTATTTGGCTTGGAGAAATTCATATTTTATCTTTCGGGTTCCCATGTCATCATTTACTTGGATCACACCACTATGAGACACTCATGAAGAAGGGCGCGAAACCTCAACTAATCCATTGGATCTTGCTGTTGCAAGAATTTGATCTTGAGATTCGCAACAAGGAAGGAAAAAAGAACAAGGTAGCTAACCATTTGTCCCGTCTTCCTTCTTTAGTCATTGATCCATCTGGACCGATCACTGAGCATCTTCCGGACAAGCATTTACTAGCCATTCACGGTTTCCCCTAGTTTGCTGATATAGTGAACTACTTGGTTACAGCGAAAGTCCTGGCAGATTGGGCAACTTCCAGGCAGGACATGCTGATTTCTGAGGCCAAGTTCTATAATTGGGAGGAACCATACCTCTTCCACATTGGCAACGACCAATTGATCCTGAGATGCATTCCCAACGACGAGGTCAATGATGTAATCTCATTCTGTCACGACCAGGCCTGTGGTCGCCATTTCTCTGGGTGTAAAACCACAGCAAAAATTCTCCAATGTGGGTTCTTCTGGCCAACGATGTTCAAAGATGCAAAAGCATATTTTAGGGCATGCGCTCGTTGTCAGACCCTTGGCAACATGGGTCCACTGGATATGATGCCCTTGAACCTAATAATTGTGTACGAAATCTTTGACATATGGGGAATAGATTTCATGGGACACTTTCCCGAATCCAACTGCTTCTAATACATTCTACTCGCTATTGATTATGTCTCCAAATGGATCGAAGCCGTCCCCACGAGAACTAGTGATCATAAAGTTATCCTCCAATTTATCCAAGAGAACATCTTTACTAAATGTGGGGTTCCTAAGTCCATCATCAGTGATGGCAGGTCTCATTTCAATAATGTGCAGTTATAGTCCGTGATGAAAAAGTACGGGGTGTCGCATCGTATCTCGACTCCTTACCACCCCCAGACTAATGGACTGGCAGAACTATCAAATCGAGAGATTAAGAAGATCTTTCAAGTCATTGTTTGGCCTGATAGGAAGGATTGGTCTACTTGCCTTCCGAAAGCGTTGTGAGCCTATAGAATCACCCACATGACCCAATTAGGCATTCTCCCTTTGGACTAGTGTACGGAAAGGCATGTCAACTTCTCGTAGAGATGGAGCATAAGGCCTATTGGGCAGTATGGAAGTGCAATCTGGTTCTTATGAAGGCTGGAATACACCATCGGTTGCAATTAAGCGTGATCGAGGAACTACGCAATGATGCGTACAAGAACTCATGTATCTACAAAGAGCCAGTCAAAGCCTTCAATGACAGTCACATTATGCGAAAATCTTTCCACCTTGGTTAGAAAGTCTTACTCATTGATGCCAAGCTCAAACTCTTCCCAGGCAAACTCAAATCTAAGTGGACTGGACCATTCTTGGTAAGACGAATCTTTGGAAATGAAGTCATCAAAATTAGTCAACCCAGCCTTGATTTTGAACCTTTCATCGTGAATGGCCAGCGACTCAAGCTGTTCATTGAACACATTGATTTTGCTAAGTTGTCTTTTGATCTTCATTCTCCCTGAGCTTATTGCGCCTGGCTGATGACATTAAACTCAACGCTTAACAGGCGGCAACTCATCATCCTTTGAAAAACTCGAAACCCTTTTAACACATCTCTTTGCTGAACTCATATTGCACTTTATGGTTCATCCATTAGAACAATCGTCTCCACCTCTGGTACTCATACTAGAGCATGAAATCATCCGCAACAATCATCTCAACCTGGCCATCCACCCTTTGAACCTGTTCTAATGAACGATCTAAGCTGAACTTGAAACCGCCTAATTTACAATGACATTGCAAAACATAGGCATATGGGGGGGGGTATGAAAATGCAAAACGGCATGAAAATCAATTCACAAAAATGGTTTTCATCAAAAAAATTATATATTTCATTTAAAAAAATGTGGGGATTGAGGAAAATGGAGAGCCATTTTGAAAGGTGGGAAGAAAAAATTGAAAAATAAAGAAAGGAGCAAAAAGGTAAAAGAAAGGGAGTCCCTTCAAAGTAATATGGAACTTACCTAACTTTTTGGTTGGATCAAATGATGAATTAAGACCTGGAAGGCTAAAACTTAAGGGATTAGTGGCAAATACCGACGTTAGGCCTCTTGGATCTGAATAGATTTAAAGACTCACGTACTTGTCACGATTCGGATTAGTCCTCAAGAGGTTGGGGAAAATGCAAAACTTGTGGATTAAGTCTAAGGCTTAGGTAGTATTCGGCCTAGTTAACTGACCTCTGGTTTGTGGGACTCAGTAACTTAAGCACCCTAAATCACATAGACTGGTTCAGTGCAGTCTAAATAATGAAATCATGCCAAAGGGCATTTAATCTATTCTAAAAAAGGTCCTAAGTTCTAGATTAGGAGCAGCTTGAAAACACAAGTTGATTTAGACGAGTTCCTGGTGCGGAGAGGTGGGAAATTCCCCTCGAAGATGCACAATAACATATGCCTCCTCGGTGCTTGTCTCCTAGGATATCTAAATATCCTACCGGAGGCATGTAAGCACCTTGTGTTGGTTCAGATGCCATGGGTGGCATTATCACAAAATGTCGACTGCCAGGGTCTAGATTTAGCTACAGAATGCCATGGGTGGGATTATCCTGAAATCTCGAAAGCCAGGGTTCTGGGGGTTGCCATGGGTAGTGCTATCTCAAAGCATCAATTTCTAGGGACCTTACGAGGATTGATGGTAAGGACAAGGAATCCGATACATACCGTGTTTAGAGCCAATCCAAAAATGGATCTAGGGAAAAATATAATGAAAGGAAAAAGAGAGAGAAAGCTCTCCACAAATTAAATTCTCCTTCTATATCAATCTCTTACAAAATGCACTAGCAAACTGAACCTTGACCAACCATGTTTCAAGCATGGGTGCTTTAACTGCTAGGTAGAACGAACCTATTGGTCGCTCTGAAATAGGTTTTAAAATTGTTGCGTAGCAATATATATTGAATCAATGCGAAAAATAAATAAAATTTATACTCGAATGAACGCCCAAGGTAGTTCGTTGGGAGCAAATAGGAATTCATGAGCTAATCTCAACAAACAATGTAAATAAGCACAATATATTACTCAAAATCTAATTTGCAATGTAGAATGTGAGTATATGAAGAGTAAAAAGTAATCTTAGACAAAATAATGGTGATTAGGATCACCAATTATAAGTCTAATACATAGAACCATTATTCAATATAATCAAAGAAACAAATAAGCAATCAGTAAAGACGTTTCTACAATGCCTTTTTATTCTTTTTCTTCAACTACTATTGTTGTTTTTCTTCTTCTTCTTTGTCTTGTCCTCTCTTGGCTTGTCTTCCTTCTCTTCTTTCTCTACATGCCTCCTCTTCTTTTGCCTTGACTTCTCTTTTCTTTCTCTTCTTCTTCTCTTCACACACAGAAGGGGAGCCTTCTTTAAACGGCTAAGTATCAGCTATTCCTTTCAATAGCAAAAACCCCCAACCCCCGCGCCCTCTCTTCTTCTCTCTCTGGGTTCCACTCTCCCAGAGCCTTGCATAGTAATGGGTAATCGAGTAAACGGGGATCTGCATACCTGGGACCAGGGCTGCAGGAGTGGGTCGTAGCCGAGGTGTGAGTATAGGTTAGGGTGGTCGGGTGAGTGCGAGTGAGGGAGGACCTCACCCCCAGTGGCCTGACGCGATAGGCCCCAGGCACTTTCTCCTTTTATGAGCCTTCAATTGTTTTGCCGCTTCCAATGTGGGACTAAAGGTCCCTTGCTTCTTCCATGCATTGGCCGTAGCAGCTGATTTGTCTAATTCCGATCAATGGCCCAATCAAAGGGCCAAATTGGTCCCTAGGTTGTGTTCTTGGAGAAATTCTTCTACGCCAGGAGTCGAAGCCTAGGACGTCAGCTGCAAGAATAGAGGTTGAAGCTCCAGATAAGTAGCTCTTGCATGGGTGTGATGACCTACACCCTGAAAACACAAGAACAGGCTTTTGGCCCTGTTAGAAACATTCGGTCGGATCGCCTGAGATGGCGAATGTGGTGGTGTGTGCAGCGTGGAGTGAGAGTGGTTGAAGAGATCAGGAGAAATCGGAAATGGTGTTGTTGAACGATCGAATTACTATGCTAACGTGTTTGGTTTTAGAAAACCTGTCGTTATAGCTTGAAAGCGAAGAATTCTTGTTCAACAAATAAAATTTATACCGAAATGAAAATTCCAAGTCGAACACAGGGAGGTAGACGTTTGATTTAAAAACTACGCATTTCTTTTTATTTGTCACGAAGTATTTTAATTTAAAACTATCTAACTATTTACAATAAATAGAAGAGAGAGAGAGAGTAAGAGAGAGAGAGAATATTACACAGAAATCAAAATGAGATGTTGAATAAACAGGGAATTTATCATTAAGGAGATTGTTCATTTCACTTTTACAACTAGAAAGCATAAAACAATTACACTAGAAAGCAATAAATTTACTCTAGAAAGCATTAAAAGAATTGAGGGAGAAATGTCCTCCTCGACGATCACTTGGAGGACAAGTAGAACCACTCTAGAAAGTAGTAAATCTATACTAGAAAGAAGTAAAAAGAATAGGGAGAGAGATATCCTCCTCGACGGTTGCTTGGAGGACGAGTCGGACAGGACGATGCATGGACGAAGGAGGACGAAGCAGGACGAAGGAGGACGAAGTAGAAGAACGGGAATGGAGCACCACGTCATCATCGTCACGGGATCCACTTCCGAAGGGGGACGAAAATTTGGACCTTATCTTGCGAGAAGCATCCCGGGTGTGGGACAAGCTTCTCTTGAGCTTTGGAGAGGTAGAGAAGAGAAGGAAGAGATGAGAATTTCATATGGAGGGGGTATCCTTTTATAGTTGCAAGGAGTGGGGGCAAATTGGTCATTACATCTTTAAAACATTAAATGAGGGGTCTTTAGTGATGGATAAAACCATCGCTAAAGCCCCAACGTGCGTGTAGTGGGCGCTCCCCACATGTGCCTCCTTAGCTGCCCACGTTCAACGCCCACCCACGTTCATCAAATCTTAGTCGTCCGATCGCAAGATCGGACAGCTTAGGATGCACCTTCGCCCGCTGCTACGTGCCCGCCCAGCGCGTACAATACTGCATGATGCCACGCGTGCAATAACGGATGAACACTATCGGGCGCACGCAGCCGTTGGATTGCGATATGACAGTTGATAACGACGCACCTGCTCGCTTCATAATTCGCGTGGCGAGGCTAGAACGCGTGCCAGCACCTCGCGATAAGGCACTGGACCACTGCGCTGCCTCACCCAAAAGGTTACACGGACGATTTCCACGAGCCGCATCTACAGCCATTGGATCAAGATCCAACGGCGGAGAGAGGGTGGATGTGGAGACTTCAGATATTGTATGCGACCATTTGGGCAGCCAAGATGGCACCACATGGCGCCATCTTGGCAGTCCAACTTCTGGATGTTGTAGATGGTGCCACAGGTGTCGGATTGACTCAATTTTTGCATCATTAGGCTGTGATCGTCGATCCAAATTCATCCATGTGGTCGGATTTGTCATTTGAAGTGTATATTTACACCATCCTGGCCCTTGATCTTCTAGGGTTCCCGGTCACTATCTGATGCTACGGATGCTTGATTAGGGCGATCTTGGAGTCGTTGAACTCCAATCGTCGCCTTGATCATATCCATATAGTTGGATCTTCGATTTGAGGCCCTGATAAAATGTTTGCCCTGTCCAAGACATAAAAGGAGACAATTAACCTCCATTTTATTCAAACTACTCTAAATGAATGATGATGCATGTTATGCAATATTTATATCATGAAATGCAATCCTATGCTTAAGAACAAGCATAAATAGACATCTTAAGTAGTGTAAATGTATTTACATCATACCCCCATGCTTATCTTTTACTAGTCCCTAGCAAAAACTATATGCTATTTATAAAAGAATTAGGTTGGATTATTTGGGCCTGAGTTATTTTCAATCATTAAGAAATTATCTACATAGGAACTGAACCTTCAAAGACACAACAGTGCCCGAGTGATGAGAGCCTCACCGTAAGCCATAACTAGCCCATTTTAACCGAATAAAGAGAATAAAAGCTCCTACATGACTTAGAAGAGGGCTTAATTGGAGGAATAAGTGTTCTGAGAAGAAAACATGAAATAAAGGTTAAACTGCAATTTTACCATTGCAGTACATAAATGGGATTTCTCAGAGATAGAGCATAGGTCAAATAATCTAAATGAGATCAAAAGTGGGTTGAGTCAATCAGAAATGGGTTCATGTGCAACATGTAACCCTAAAAGAGACCCTCTTAATTCAACAAGGTTCCAGTCAGGATAAAAATCAAGTAAACCCTCTAAAATTCATGTAAAAATATCCCCTAGGGTCTACAACATTCAATTTGGCCTTTGGAACCTAGTTTGACCTAGATTAGGGTCCTAGCTCATCAATTGACCTAATTTGGGTTTTTACACAAAATGTCCAGTCAAACATGGTAATACCTAAAATCCAACTTCACCATTGGATTCCTTAGGTCAAAATTAGGTTTGTACCAAAATTTGGACCTAAGGGGAGGTCATCTTGACCTACTTTGCAATTTAGTACACCCAATCACATTTTGGTCCCTATCTTTTGAAAACCATCACATAAACCCCCCTATCTTCCTCGCCAATCTTACAATCAGGTCCCTCCACCATTATTGGGTAGAGATCCTGCTCCGGCAAGGATTAGAGTTGGAATACTCTCAGATCCCTCTGAGATCCCCTCCTAGAATTGGAAGGGAGATTCTCTGAGGAATCCACTTCCATATGAGCCCGATCATGATCCTTGATTTGCACCCAATCTCTCGTGAGAACGCACGAGAGATTTGGGTATCTCATTACCTTCCATCTCCGGTGAGACGTTGGTGGCAGAAGACATGCCCTCCACGCACCAGACGCACGGCCAGCAACTATAAATTAAACCCCAACTTCGACCGAACTCCCTCAGCTCGACTTGGCTGGGATTCCACCTCAAATTCATCTCCTTCTCGGGCCAAGAGGTCCAGCGAGCTCCGGCGAGGCCCCCTCCTCTTCCTCTTCGCTCTACAACAAGACCAGTGGCAGAACCATCCTCCTCATCCTCCTCCGCATCGCGCAACACCCGCGGGTACTACCTAAGCCCTGTCGTCGCCGCCATCTTCCTCGACTGGATGTCCTCTTCTCCGACGACAGCAGGTACTGTCGGCCGTCTCCTCGTCCCATTCGTCCCTTTAGTTAGGTTAACATTATTCTTCTCTATCCCCTCTTTCATCTCCCTCATTTTATTTCATCAAACATCCCTCGACCGCCGCTGTTCACCATCGCCTTCCTCATCTCCAGCCACCCTCCGGCAAGACGGTCCCATCTCTCCGCAGCCCCACACGCCTCGCCGATCATCACATAACCTCCACCTCACCTCACTGAGTAACCTCCGCCTGTCAATAGTCCCTCTACACTTACCCAACAGTCCCCCAAACACACCCATCCATCCAACCACAGGGCGACCTAGGCATGCATGCCTAGGCCGCCCTGCGGCCAGCCACCTAGTGCTTCACCTTCGCCGTGACACGGCGATGGGCCCCCGGTGATCTGATTAGGCCACGAGGCTCTTTTCGTGTCTGACAGATCTCCAGCACCGGCCTCCATTGACGGCAACTTGAAGAAGCTCCACACTTGCTCTGGGCCTCAAGACTGCAAGATTCTAGGTGTTGTGAACTTGGGCAGGTCTTGCAAAGACAAGGGGTCCAGCGAGCGACGCCACAGAGCCTGCAGTTGCAGGAATTGAAGGAATGGTCTGCTGCGGCCGCACGAGAGAAGGCAGTGGGTATTAGTCCCACATTGTTACCTCACAAAGCGGTGGAGTGATTTATAATGTTTTTGTCATATATGCCAGTTGCCTCCGAACGCACTTGGGGTGAGGTCCCTCACCTATCTCACTGCCTCGTCCATGATTTCACCACACGGATCTGGCGACCCGACCCGACACTACCCTGAGCACTCCTCATGCACCACCCTCACGTCGGTGCGCCTGGAACCGGGCAAGAGATCCGACCCATTTACCCGGCTCTGTGAGAGCATGCTGATGAGTGGTTTACAGAGAGAGAGAGATGTGCAGGTGTGGGTAGAGGGATAGGTTTTTCTTTGCTGTGGTTGTGCAGGGAAGGAAGGAAGAAGGAAGAAGCCAACACTTAGCCGCTGCAAGCAGAGGAAGGCAGAAGGAAGGAGGCTCTGCCAAGGAAGAAAGGCAAGACAGAAAAGAAGAAGAAATGCCATGGGAAATAGAACTGAAGAAGAAGGAAGGAAGCCTTCGTAGAAGGAAAAAGAGAAGAACCGAAGAAGAAGAAGAAGAAGAGGAACTGAAGGAAAACAGAACCAAGGAAGGAAGCAGAGCCAAGGAAGAAGAAGAAGACCAGTAGAGAGAAAGTAACTGCAGAAGAAAATAAGAAGAAAGAAGCAAGGCACTATAGAAAAGAAAGAAGAAGCTCAAAGATGAAGAAAGGAAGAAAATCAGAAGAAGAAAAATAAGAGAAGGGAAACACATTTTTAAGATGTCTGATCCCATGATCGGACATCCAATTTCTTCTTTTTGCCACAATTACTTTTAAAAGTCATGCATTTATATTTGAATTACATTTTGAGTAATTAAGTGTTCAATTACATTCTTGAGATTAGTAATAAATTCCAATTGCTCCCTGTGTTCGACCTCGGATACTTAGGTTTTCGAGTAATAAAACTTTTATTTGTTGATGACGCTTGATCACCTATACTGCGACGTAATTAACTGTTAAAACACGATTGAAAACACGTCAACATTTTCGGCGCTATTGCCGGGGAGCAACGCGCAATTTATCACTAGTCTCTACATTCTTTTTATCATATTGAACACTAAGTGGCCCTACTTTGCTTTGTAGTGATCTTGCAGGTATTTCACGAGGAAATCTCTCCCGCAAGTCAACCACTACAGGGCAGGTAATTTCTTTTCTTCCTTAAACTATCCCCTAAGCTTTGAAAGATAAAAGGAAGAAAATTAATTTAGGAAGCAATTGCCTTCTTTCTATAGTAATCGCCATCTTTAAGGCAAACGTTTCCTGATTTTGCAAAAATTTTTTCAAATCTTCTTGAAGTTGGAGTGATTTTTTTTAGATTCTTTCCCACAAATTCATGTGCCTAATAGAAATCACGCTTAATCTCTGTGGACAACACACTTCTTGCTTTTAAGTCCAAAGAGAATTCTTGTGAAAAAGAAGATTGGAAATAGAACCAAATTAGGGTTTCTACAGTAGGATCTTGGAGTGTTAAGCACACATGCCTGCATAAAAGAAAGTAAACCCTCCTGCATCAGTGTGCTACCCAAGCCCTTGATTGAAGAGATCTAAACAAGACAAACCCTAAGAAAAATTGAGTTCTAAAATCACTTGAATCTTAAAATTTTTGGACCTAATAAACTGGGAGTCAAATCAGGGTGATCACTAGTCTCCAAGCCTAGAATCATTCTGCCATCTATAGGACAGGTCTGGTGAAGTTGACCCCTTGGGTCAACTAACCTCCAAATTAGGTCACAACATCAAACTATCTAAAGTTCAAGTGAGAACCCTAAAGGACCTTAGAAATAAAAGTGGTAGACTTAAGAGGTCAAGGTCCCCATTCTGGTCTACCTCGAATCTCAGTGACAAGAGAGGTCGGGTGGAGGAAACCCTGTAACCCGTGGGGATGCTCTATCATGTAGGGGTCATTGCGGGACTCTCCCTCTCTGGCTGCCCAGGTAATTCTCAGGTGGACGATCTTCTAATCCAGGGGTACCATCCGCCCTGAACCTCCATAGTCATCCAAACGTCTTTGGGTGTCTTGATTGGGTCAAAAACATCTCCAATCCCTCATCTTTTCTCTTTAGAGCACACACACATTTTCAGTGGGACTCCTTATTCAGATCTAATCGCTTCATAACTTGATTCTACATCTTGACTCAAACTCTGATTCTACATCTTTATTCCACCACCTAATTCAAATATGCAGCCAAACCACAGAGGACTACCACTCAAGAAACCTGAATATCGGAGATCCATGAGAGATAAAATGATTGAGGATTCTATGAAATTCTATGAAAAGGAAGAAACCTCAACACCAGTAGGAAACATTCAGGTTGATATCCCAACAACCACAACCTTTATCATAACTTGTGCCCAAGTATTATTTGCAGAAGCCACAAAAGGATCAACCCGTGACTTGCTCATTACTGGATACATTGAGATAGAAAAACTGCACAATCTTGAATACCATCAATGTATGACAAATCCTCGACTTTGGAAGCAACACCAAGATAGTCTTGAAAAATGGGAAGAGATAATGAGATTAGTAAAACACATTATCAACCAAAAGTACCCGTATACACCACAAATGGAGGATGAACCATCTTGGGACAACATCGAGGATCAAGCTGATGTCGGGTTCGAGGCACAAAATGGTTGTGGATTCCCAACCTAGATAGAATACAATGTGTCTGATATTGAAGAAGGTTGGGAAGCTCCAAATGCAGGAAAATACCATGTTGAGCCCATTCTAGAATCGCAAAACTGCTGCAGGTATGAGAGTAGAATTGAACCTCTCGAGGGTGTAAATTCCATCCCTGATTTTGATAAGGTGACCATCTAAGGTTATTCAGACCTAGATTCTAGTAATTCAACCCACATCCTAAGCCCAGAATCTAGATCTGAAACCTATTTTGAAGATTTCAAGGCCCCATATGAAGAAGATCAATCTTTTAATGAAGAATATGATTTTGGGCCTCTATTTGATGAATATCCCTCGCCAACATCCTTAGAGGAACTAATCAATTTTTCGGAAGTCATGCTAATCTACGATACAGAAGCCGAGGAGTTGGATTAGTGGGGTTTCAATTGGGTCTTCCCTACTAGCTTAGAACCTGAGCCTCTACTAGATAGGGACACCTTTTTAAGCTCAGAATTAACATTTATGCTAAACCCCAGTCAGGCTGCTGAATCTACAACATATGATTTATTCTATGGTGGAACTCATGATCTTGAATCTCATTCATATTTCGATTTTCGAAAACTCTCCGACGATTTCGAATCTGACCATAACATCGGAGAAAATCTGTTTCCTGATTATAACAAGCCAATTCTCTTTGAAGCCATCTGCTCCACATATACAAAACCAATCAAAACCCGTTCCCTACCCCGACCTGCAATCGGACTCAATTTCTATTCTGATTCACCTCTCACTGAGCCGTTTGTAGATGATTCAACTCCATATCTATAGCAGGTATCGAGTATTGATCAGACCAAAAAGCAAGAGCCATCATTCTTTGATCACCCCTATAGGGTTTCCACACCATACATTGACTATTTTTCAGAACCCTACTCTGACCAGGCTGATTCTACTCAGCCTAAACCCGAGTTTTCACTTCCATATCCATCTGAATCACATTTCATATGGTGGGTTCCGCATTTGTTGATCTACATCTATCAACCCACCAGACTTATTGGGTTTGGGCTGCATCATCAGCCCACTGATCTTAACAAGCACCTGGTTGGACCAACCAGGCTCTTAATCAAGGTGCTTGTTTTACAAAATTCTGCCGATTTGACCACTCCCTCTCCACCCCATTTTCCGCTCGGCTGAAGGCATTAAATTTAGCGCTTAACGGGAGGCAACCTGTCATCCCAAAACATAGAGACCCGTCTGATGATCCGTCTTTACTCCACGTCCATTGCACCTTGAGTTCAGCCTTAGAAGTTGATCCCACCTCTGGTACACGTACCAGAGCTTGAAATCATTCGCATCAGTCATTTTTGACCCATTCACCCACCTGATGTGTCCTATTCTAAGTCCCAGACCTCAACACTATTTCGCACCCTCCATTTAAAATGACGACATTGCAAAACTTAGGCATAGGGGGGTGATAAAGTGCATACATACAGAACCGGGAAAAAAATCGAAAGGATTCTCACACAAAAAAAAAATTCACATATGTCAAAAACACAAAAAAATGAAAAATTATGAAAAAGAACAAAAAAATGGGGGAGGGAGGAAATTTTGTGAGCCACATAATTATAAGGAGAAAAGGAGCAAAAATGACAAAGGAGCACAAAATAAAAATGAAAAAGAAATAGTCATTAGTGAAAGATTAAGGAATTAACTGAAGTTCTAGACCAGACCAAGAAAAGAGAAAAATGAAAAGGAAAGTGCTAAGGAGACATAATAAGAGGCTAGCGGGAACGGTGATCTTAAGCCTCTTGGGCTAGATTCTTTATCTTAAAAATTCACGTATCCATTAAAATCTAGATAATCCTCAAGAGGTTGGGGAAAATGCGAAGCTTAAGTATTAGGTCTAAGGCTTAGAAAGTATTTAGCCTCATTGACTGACCTTCAGATTGCAGGATTCGGTAACCTAAGCACCCCATATTCACACACAGTCTGATTCAGTGTGCATAAATATCCAAATCACGTAAAAGTGTTTAATGTTCTGAGAAGTCACCTAGATTAGGAGCGGCCGATCAACACAAGTTGATTTGGATGAGTTCCCAGTGCGGAGAGGCGGGAAATTCCCCTCAAAGATGCGTAACAACATATCATCTCCTCGGTGCTTGTCTCTTAAGATATTTAAATATCCTACTGGGGGCATGTAAGCACTCTACTGGTTCAAATACCATGGGCGGCATTATCATGAAATGTCGATTGCCAAGGTCTGAATTCAGCCACGGAATGCCATGGGCAGGATTATCTCAAAATCTCGAAAGCCAGGGTTCTGGGGGTTACCATGGCCGGTGCTATCTCGAAGCATCGATAGCCAGGAACCCTTGAGGATTGATGATGGGGATGAGGAATCCGATACAGACAGTGTTGAGAAGCTAATCTGAAGCTAGAAATAAAAAGAAAAGAGAGAGAAATCTCTCCAAACAGATAAATCTTCTGTCTATCTCTTACAAAAATGCACAGCAAACTGAACCTAGGCTAAAAATGTCTCAAGCACGAGTGCTTTAACTGTGGAGTCCAAGAAACCCTAGGTTAGTTTCTGTGGGCACTAAAAACCTTTGCGGAGGACTGAGGTTAAAGCAGGTCAGGTAAGGATTTTGGTTGGTACTTGAGTACCTCTAGGCCTATTTTCAGCATTCTGACCTAATCACAAAAGAAAAAGAGAAGCACTTATCATAATTGATGACAGACACTAAGGGTCTAGAGCAGAAGTTAAAATCTTGAAATTTTGCTAAGGGACTAGCAAAAGCTAGGCATGGGGGCATGATGAGAGCCTCATCATGAGCCATAACTAGCCCATTTTAACCTAATAAAGAGAATAAAAGCTCCTACATGACTTAAAGAGGGCTTAAATGGAGGAATAAGTGTTCTGAGAAGAAAACATGAAATAAAGGTTAAAACTGCAATTTTACCATTGCAGTACATAAATGGGATTTCTCAGAGATAGAGCATAGGCCAAATGGTTTAAATGAGATAAAAAGTGGGTTGAGTCAATCAGAAATGGGTTCATGTGCAATCCAGGAATTAAATGACACCTTGTAACCCTAAAACAGACCCGCTTAATTCAGCAAGGTTTCGATCAGGATATAAATCAAGTAAACCCTCTAAAATTCATGGCAAAATATCCCCTATGGTGTAGAACATTCAATTTGGCCTTTGGAGCCTAGTTTGACCTAGATTAGGGTCTTAGCTCATCAATTGACCTAATTTGGATTTTTGTGCAAAATGTCCAGTCAAACGTGGTCAAACCTAAAATCCAACTTCACCATTGGATTCATTAGGTCCAAATTAGGTTTCCAGCGAAATTTGGATCTAAGGGGAGGTCATCTTGACCTACTTTGCAATTTTGTACACCCAATCACATTTTGGTCCTTATCTTTTGAAAACCATCACATAAACCCCCTAGCTTCCTTGCCAATCTTACAATCAGGTCCCTCCACCATTATTGGGGAGAGATCCTGTTCCAGCGAGGATTAGAGAGGGAATACTCTCTGATCCCTCAGAGATCCCCTCCCAGAAATGGAAGGGAGATTCTCTGAGGAATCCCCTACCATCTGAGCCCGATCATGATCCCTGATTTTCACCCAATCTCTTGTGTGAATGCACAAGAGATTTGGGTATCTAATTACCTTCCATCTCCGGTGAGATGTCGATGGCAGAAGACGTGCCGTCCATGCACCAGATGCACGACCAGCATCTATAAATTAAACCCCAACTCCGGCTGAACCTCCTCAGCTCGACTTGGCCGGGATTCCACCTCAAATTCATCTCTTTCTTCTCCAGCCAAGAGGTCCAGCTAGCTCCGGCGAGCCCCCCTCCTCTTCCTCTATGCTCTGCCACAAAACCAGTGGCAGAGCCATTCTCCTCATCCTCCTCCACGTCGTGCAACACCCACGCGCGCTGCCCTAGCCCCGTCGTCACAGCTGTCTTCCTCCACTAGACGTCTTCTTCTCTGACGACAGTAGGTACTGCCGGCTGCCTCCTCATCCCCTTTGTCCCTTTAGTTAGGTTAACATTATTCTTCTCTATCCCCTCTTTCATCTCCCTTATTTTATTTTATCAAACATCCCTCGACCGCCACTGTTCACCATCGCCTTCCTCATCTCCGGCCACCCTCCGGTGAGACGCTCCCATCGCTCAGCAGCCCCACACGCCGCACTGACCATCACATAACCTCCGCCTCACCTCACTGAGTAACCTTCGCCCTTCCACAATCCCTCTACACCTACCCAACAGCTCCCGAACACACCCATCTATCCAGCCACAAGGCGACCTAGGCACACACGCCTAGGCCGCCCCGCGGGCTGCCACCTAGTGCTTCACCTTCACCGTGACACGGCAAAGGTCCCCCGGTGATCTGATTAGGCGGCAAGGCTCTTTTCGTGTCTGACAGATCTCCAGCTCTGGCTGCCATTGACGGCAACTTGAAGAAGCTCCACACTTGCTCCAGGCCTCAGGACTGCAAGATTCCAGGTGCTGCGAACTTGGGCAGGTCTTACGAAGACAAGGGGTCCAGCGAGCGACGCCACAGAGCCTGCAGTTGCTGGAATTGAAGGCATGGTTTGCTGCGGGCATGCGAGAGAAGGTAGTGGGTATTAGTCCCACATCGTTAACTCAAAAAGCGGTGGAGTGATTTATAATGTTTCTTTCATATATGCCTGTTGCCTCTGAATGCACTTGGGGTGTGGTCCCTCACCTATCTCACTGCCTCATCCATGATTTCACCACACAGATTTGGCGACCCGACCCGACACTGCCCTTAGCACTCCTCTTACACCACCCTCACGCTGGCGTGCCTAGAAATGGGCGCATGATCCAACCCGTTTACCCGACTCTGTGAGAGCGTGCTGATGAGTGGTTTACAGAGAGAGAGAGATGCACAGGTGTGGGTAGAGGGATAGGTTTTGCTTTGCTATCGTTGTGCAAGGAAGGAAGGAAGAAGGAAGAAGCCAACACTTAGCCACTCCAAGCAGAGGAAGAGAGAAGGAAGGAGGCTCTGCCTAGGAAGAAATGCAAGACAGAAAAGAAGAAGAAATGCCAAGGGAAACGGAACCGAAGAAGATGAAGGAAGGAAGCCTTCGTAGATGGAAAAAGAGAAGAACTAAAGAAGAAGAAGAAGAGGAACTGAAGGCAAACAGAACCAAGGAAGGAAGCAGAGCTAAGGAAGAAGAAGAAGACCAGTAGAGAGAAAGTAACTGCAAAAGAAAATAAGAAGAAAGAAGCAAGGCTCTACAGAAAAGAAAGAAGAAGCTCAAAGAAGAAGAAAGGAAGAAAATCAGAAGAAGAAAAATAAGAGATGGGAAACACACTTTTAAGACGTCTGATCCCATGATCAGACGTCCAATTTCTTCTTTTTGACACAATTACTTTTAAAAGTCATGCATTTATATTTGAATTACGTTTTGAGTAATTAAGTGTTCAATTACGTTCTTGAGATTAGTAATAAATTCCAATTGCTTCCTGTGTTCGACCTCGAATACTTAGGTTTTCGAGTAATAAAACTTTTATTTGTTGACGATGCTTGATCACCTATACTACGATGTAATTAACTATTAAAACATGATCGAGTTTCACGTCAACACCGTGTATCTGCCAAAATACGGACCACCTCAAACCCTCGCCTTATTCAAAGAAAATTTTCTTTTTCTCTTTTTACTCTTTTCAAATTATTTTGGATTTTCAAATTTTATGGTTTAAGAGTTGCTTTCTACGGCCATTCAACTCACCCAAGATTTGATGAGAACCCTAAGTTTTAAGCATCTTATTGTGAATGTGATAGACTCGTTGACCGGCAATTACAATGGACTTCGGATTTCTACGCCTCTAGGTGACTTAAAAAGAATTTTGCCTAAAGGTGTATCTTTACAACCAGTAGCTTTCTCTCTACTTTTATTTTTTTACGGGGTCAACACAAGGGTGAATCCAATGTATATCTCCCCAATTTATTCTACTTCTCTGCCTCTTCCTAAGTGTTTTGGGAATTTTTTTTAGTGCATTTACTGAGTTGGGTTCTGGACAACTGGTCGATGAGCTGTTACCGCCGACAACTTGCCAGCCATACTCGTGCGGCGAGGTGTGGCTTTTTTTTTCTTTTCTTTTCTCCTTTTCTTTTTGATTTTTTTTTTTTAAGTAGGTGGCTTCCTTAGTCTAAGATTTACCTAAGAGCAGTAAAAAGAGAAAGGTCCAATTACTGGGCTCTGGACAACCTACCTATGGGCTGTTACCTACAATAACTTGCCAGCCATATCACCCTAGAAGGTTCATTAGTTACCCAATTTTCGTTAAATCGCCAAACAACGAGTTAGTGACAGGATAGTGTATAGATGCTAGAAACTCAAAATTCCCTCAAATCAGAGGGTGGGTTGATAAGTCGTGTACTTATCACCCAAACTTATTTATTCCAATTACGATAGAGTTAAGATGGAGAGGACTTAAAGATAAATCCACATTTTAGTGGATACACGGGCTAATTAAATCCAAAGACTTGAAGGGTCTTTGTGTTCAGATCCTAATGTAAAACTTCTTAGGATTGAAAAGTCCTAATGTCCAACTAATCCTTCATAATTTTGATTTTATTTTTTAATAAATGAAAATAAAATAAATCTACAGAGCTGACGAATGAATTCAGAGATGAATATCCACCCCCCCATGCCTATCTAATGCAATGTCCTCATTGTATTAAAAAGACAAAAAACAGAGTGGAAAAGTGTAGAAAGCACCTGAATTGTGTGAATGTTAGGTCCGCTCCGAGATGAAAACTAAAAAGAACTGTATATGTGTTGAGTTTAGTGCCTTTAGCTAGGCACACTATACAAAGAAGAGAAATGAAGAATTCACAAGTGTAGGTCAGAATCAGAATAAACAGAAGAATCTTCCAACCTGTCAGTAGATGTCCACAGATGTGGACCAGATTGTGGTGCAGACTCATCCCCCATAATCGAGAATATCTTAGGTTCTGGATAAAAATTACCCAAAACCTAAAATCAGAATGCAAGCGGGGTCGGGCCTGCGATTTATGAGGATGCAACCCAAGACCAAAAAGTCAGGTTACAGAGAAATTAAGCTCAAAAGGATAATCGTTGAATGTGTGCTTGGGTTTGACATCCTCGAAACAAATGTCGTAAGGGTTCTGATTTGATGGTTTCAGCTTAAAAGGAACCCTTCGACTCAATCTTCCATTTCCTCCAAAATTAACTTCCCAAATCAGAACTTCCCAGCTCCTATCCTTCTCATTCAGCATATCAAATTCCAGGACCTCTTGTATATTAATCACCCCATCTGAAATCTCCAAGTCTAAATGATGTGGCAGAGGTCTATTTATCTCAGAAATAGAATCATCAATAAGTGCAACGGGGTGTAACTGACAATCAGGGCATTGAATTGAACCCTCCAGAAAATGCAATTTTGGATCCGCAATGTGTGCCCTAATAAGATCAGTTTCCTCAGTTATTGGGCCATCAAATGATCTATTAGATTCCTTAGGCCCAATCGTCTCACAGAAAGTGTGTTCAGAAAACTCACGTGAGACTTCGCAACTTGAATCTTCACCATCAAAGAAATCAGGATCCGTATTAATGTATGCCCTAAAATCATTTGTCACTTTCTATTCCAAGGAGAAATACGTTTCCTCGTAACCCGGCTCAAGGATCTTAGGTGAAGAAATCAGATCATCCTTACTTGGTTGCTTTAATTCAATCTGGTCAGCCTTGTAACACGTGTCCCCCTAACAGGTGCCTAAGTAGGTTCTGTCATTGGCTTTCCTGAAGAGGGTTCATCTTGGGAATCATCCCATGATTGAATCAAAGAAACCACGAATCTCATCCTCAATTTCGCTAATTTCCTAAGTAGAAACTCACCCAGGTTCTTATCCTTAACATCCTGGAACCAATCCAACAAAGACTTGTTTAAATCGTCAATCATTTCAATCAGGGGCTCCAATCTCTCAATGCAAGGTATTGGCTGAACTTCTAAAGATTGAATGATATTCCTCAAGTTAGCCAGAACCTTATCTTGAACCTGGTTAACCTGAACCAAATGAGTTGGTTCAGGGTTGGGCAGGTTTGGTGTCAATGCAGGGGAATTAACGAATTGAGATTCGTTATACCAGAAATTTTCGGCCCTACCAGGAGGGGGTGACATAATAATTGCGGAAATAAAATAAACAATCTCACAAAAAGTCAATCACACAAGTACACAAGTATTTTTAGGTGGAAACCCAAACCAGGTGAAAACCACCACCTAACCCTCTCGAGTTAGGATTTTCCGATCAACGAAGTTGATCAAAATCCACTAAACCGAATCACTTTAAACGAGGGTGATTTAACCTCAATACAACCATGCTACTTACACGAGGGTAGCATACCTCAACCCCTTCTCTCCACGAGAAGGATTTTGTCTCACGAAGGAGACGGGAATTCGCAAAGCGAATACCCAACCAAATAACAAAGATAAAATAAACAACAAGTCCTATAGAGCCAACAAAGTAATTTTAAACCTAGCTTCTATAGGAAATAGGGTGCTTCCCTTTGAAAGGAGTGCGTCGATGACGCGGATGCGTGTACCACGCGAGGGCGCAACGTCACTCTCGTGAACAACGGTGGGAGAGCGGGTGCGCAACAGCTTGATGCTCTCAAGAGAATGGAGCTTGAGCTTGGAGAGCAAGAGCTATCTAGGACACAAGAGAGTGGAACTATATTGCTTAGGTGTCTCTAGGTCTGTCTTAGTGTGTATTTGTGTTGCAAAGGTTCCCCTCTATTTATAGAGGCCTTAGGAAGACTTTGGAAGGCTTAGGAAGGGTTCTATAGCCGTTGGGAACAAAGCCCAAGAGAATCAGCCCGAAATCAGGAACAATCATTGCTCTGACAGGCTTATCAGACGTCTAATTCTAGCATCAGACGTCTGGAAGTTCACTTTAAGACGTCTGATTCCAAGGTCAGACGTCTGATTTTGGGTGGGTCTCTTCCTGACTTGGATCAGATCTAAACAGGGTTCTAGTGCAAGTCCATCAGACGACATATAGGACGTCTGGCACTATGTCTGGACGTCTGGAAACCTACTTTTACTGTGGGAATGGATTTTCCAAATGTTGCAATGGCTAGAAAATCTCTGAGAAGAGATTTTGGGTCAGCCGAGGAAAAACGTCATTTATCAGACATCTAGAAAGGCCTTAGGACGTCTGATAAGGCTCTAACGGTCGTAATCTTGAGTGTTTGCTAAGCCAGCCAATGGTCCACTAATTGGACGTCTGGCAAATCCATCAGATGTCTCCTAAGACGTCTGGTCTAAGGTATGGACGTCTGATTTAATCAGACAGAACTAGCTATGTCCAGCCTAACAGTTATCAGACTTCTGAAACAACAGTCAGACGTCTTAAAATACTTTATCAGACGTCTGATTTGGGAATTAGACGTCTGGAAACTCTGTTTGAACCCTATATTGATTTTCTAAGTTCTCTACAGAAAACCTAAGTATCCTAGGGTTGTGCGGGTGTTCCTAGGACTACTGTTAGGGTACTTTGAGGCTCTTTAACATAATTTTCTAAGGAAATAAAGAGCAACAAAAGAAACGAAAAATACAACAAGTACAAAAGAAGGAAATCTATCCTATTCTTCATTTCCTTCCATCTTTAATATATCGCTCCTCGCGAATCTCTTCTGTTCTCCATCAAGCTCCTCCAATCCGTCCTGGATGCGAGCTCGAACTCCATCTAATCACGTATCCATTTGCGATTGACCTGAAATCTAGGGCTCAAAGTGCAAATGTTAAATAACAGGTGTTTTGTTATCATCAAAACAAATGATCGTGGTGCTCTAGCACCAACAATCTCCCCCTTTTTGATGATGACAAAACCATAAATAGTACTGCAAAAAATCCTCCCCCTTTTTGACATTATCAAAAAGGTTTAATTGATTTTACATTTCCTATAACTCCCCCTTAAAACATGCTCTTCTATAAATTTCTTTTGACAAAGGTAATGCCTCCCCCCTTTTTTATAACAACAAGATAGCTATTATTTTTCTCCCCTTTTCTAAAGGAAATTTAGCTACCTTATATCTCCCCCTTAAAAATTGACAATTAGCTCATAAATTTTAACTCCCCCTATCTAAATTCTACTGATAAACAAAGATAGGGTCAATAATTTTTACCTCACCTACCATGCCTAATAAAATGGCCCGAATGGTGGTGGTTGCCACATCGGATGGGGTTCCCATCTGTAGCTTGGAGGTCCGGGCATTGGCGTCGGTCTCCAATCTGGCGGTCGACGTGCGGCGGGTCCGTCGTTTGTTCGCCATCTCGTCGGTCTTCTTGTTCTCCTCCTTGGTCTACTCCTTGGTTCTCCCAACTCGAGTTGACCAGACTTGAGCTTGTACGTCCAGTCCTTTGTGTTGTAATTATCCCTGAACCCTACAAAACAAGATTCTAATTCTTTTTTCGGTATCCAAGTGGGCTTGGATCCGGATCTGTTAGCGGGTCTCCTTGACGGAGATCCTTTCTCAATCTTAGGGCTATATAAATCATCTACTTTGTTGATTAATTTATTAGAGTTTTCCCTAAGACATGCAATTTCTTTTTCTATAATACTCATCTTAGTCTTTAAATCAGAAATTTCTATTTTTAGACTAACATTTTCCTCAATCAATTTATTATTTTCATTGATGAGGTTATGATTTTCTAATAATAGGTTATCATTTTTAGGACTAGCTTCTAGATCCTTAAGTTTATTTTCTAATCTTTCATTTTCACTTCTAAGAAAACTAAGATTCTTTTTAATGCTTTTATTTTCTATCTTAAGTGCTTTACTAACTTCAAATAGTTCATTAAAAGCTTCTTGTTAATCGAGAATTACGTCGTTGTTGGAGTCGCTTCCGCTTTCGCTGTCGCTATTGCTTCCTCTGGCCATGAAACCAAAGCAAGCGGTTTCCTCCTTCTCGAGATCTTCTTCCGAGCTCATCTCTTCATGAGTGTCTTCTAACTTCCTCCATATCTCGTGGGCGGTAGTCACTCTTAGATTTTCTCGAACTCTTTCGGACTCAACGCGCAATACAGGGAATTCATTGCCTTTGCGTTGAGTGAAAGCTCTCGAATCTGCAGCTGCGAGTAGCCTCCTTAGGGTCGCTTCGGGATCTCGTATGGGGTTTCGCAACATCCTCATATCTCAAACTCAGTGGCTTGGAGCCATGTCTTCATCCTCAACTTCCAATATCCAAAGTCCCTCCCATCGAAATAGGGTGGTCGGACGGTGGACTGCCCTTCGGAGATTCTGATTGCGGCTATGCTTCCCTCCATGATCTACTTGCCGGGTGTTACTCCGAACTCGCAAGAACCTGCTCTGATACCAAATGAAATTTTCGACCCTACCAGGAGGGGGTGACGTAATAATTGCGGAAATAAAATAAACAATCTCACAAAAAGTCAATCACACAAGTACACAAGTATTTTTAGGTGGAAACCCAAACCGGGTGAAAACCACCACCTAACCCTCTCGAGTTAGGATTTTTCGATCAACCAAGTTGATCAAAATCCACTAAATCGAATCACTTTAAACGAGGGTGATTCAACCTCAATACAACCATGCTACTTACACGAGGGTAGCGTACCTCAACCCCTTCTCTCCACGAGAAGGATTTTGTCTCGCGAAGGAGACGGGAATTCGCAAAGCGAATACCCAACCAAGTAACAAAGATAAAATAAACAACAAGTCCTATAGAGCCAACAAAGTAATTTTAAACCTAGCTTCTATAGGAAATAGGATGCTTCCCTTTCAAAGGAGTGCGTCGACGACGCAGATGCGTGTACCACGTGACGGCGCAACGTTGCTCTCGTGAACAACGGTGGGAGAGCGGGTGCGCAACAGCTTGATGCTCTCAAGAGAATGGAGCTTGAGCTTGGAGAGCAAGAGCTATCTAGGACACAAGAGAGTGGAACTATGTTGCTTAGGTGTCTCTAGGTGTTTCTTAGTGTGTATTTGTGTTGCAAAGGTTCCCCTCTATTTATAGAGGCCTTAGGAAGGCTTTGGAAGGCTTAGGAAGGGTTCTATAGCCGTTGGGAACAAAGCCCAAGATAATCAGCCCGAAATCAGGAACAATCATTGCTCAGACAGGCTTATCCGATGTCTAATTATGGCATTAGACGTCTAGAACTTCACTTTAAGACGTCTGATTTTGGGCGGGTCTCTTCCTGACTTGGATCAGATCTAAACAGGGTTTTTGTGTAAGTCCATCAGATGACATATAGGACGTCTGGCACTATGTCTGGACGTCTGGAAACCTACTTTTACTGTGGGAATTGATTTTCCAAATGTTGCAATGGCTAGAAAATCTTTGCGAAGAGATTTTTGGTCAGCCGAGGCAAAACGGTCAATTATCAGATGTCTGGACAGTCCTATGGACGTCTGATAAGGATCTAACGGTCATATTCTTGAGTGTATGCTAAGCTAGCCAACGGTCCACTAATTGGACGTCTGGCAAATCCATCAGACGTCTCCTAAGACGTCTGATCTAAGGTCTGGACGTCTGATTTCATCAGACAGAAATAACTATGTCCAGCCTAATAGTTATCAGACGTCTGAAACAACAGTCAGACGTCTTAAAATACTTTATCAGACGTCTGATTTGGGAATTAGATGTCTGGAAACTCTGTTTGAACCCTATATTGGTTTTCTAAGTGTTCTACAGAAAACCTAAGTATCCTAGGGTTGTGCAGGTGTTCCTAGGACTACTGTTAGGGTACTTTGAGGCTCTTTAACATGAATTATCTAAGGAAATAAAGAGCAACAAAAGAAACGAAAAATACAACAAGTACAAAAGAAGGAAATCTATCCTATTCTTCATTTCCTTCCATCTTTAATATATCGCTCCTCGCGAATCTCTTCTGTTCTCCATCAAGCTCCTCCAATCCGTCCTGGATGCGAGCTCGAACTCCAACTAATCACGTATCCATTTGCGATTGACCTGAAATCTAGGACTCAAAGTGCAAATGTTAAATAACACGTGTTTTGTTATCATCAAAACAAATGATCGTGGTGCTCTAGCACCAACAATACCCTTCCTGAAAATAGGTCATTTCCAATTGTTCAGAAGGTGGTGATGACCTAAAGGCAGTGTAATCAATGGATGGGTAAGGATCGATGTATCCTTCTTGATTGTAGATCGTATTAGGTTGTTCACGAAAGGTTGACGATCTATAATTGATGTGGCTCTGAGAAGGATAGAAATCAAAATCAAAGTGCTCAGGGTTAGACCCTAAACACGGAGGTCCAGAACTATATCCCCAATCCAAGTTATCCCAACGAACTGATGGTTGATTACAGTATGAGTCGGAATAATCGTCATGTTGAGGATAATTCACAACAGGAGGGAAAGAGTGGGAATGCGTGTAATATGTCGAAGGATTCATGAGACACGGGAGGAAGAAAGGCGCCCTGCAATACAAACAATCAAACCTATCCTTAATTGGGTTAACCTACAGACCTATAATCTCCCAAAGCCCATCTTGAGATAAAGAAATGATTTGATCTACTTCCGTCTGTTCAATCCAACCAGTTAGAAGGAGGGACTGGGGATAAGGTTCTTCCTTCGGCTTGCATCTCCGGTACCTAGTGCACCCCCCAGTCGCGATCATTTGATTATGCTCCCTTAGTTAGACATCAGATTGAACAGTAGAAACAGACTAATCGAAAATAATCTCATTCTGGGTTCTGAAGAGCAAGTCCAATCCTTAAGGCCAACGTCTACTCTGTTTTATTTAGGGCTAGGTTTGAATGTGCTTTGGAATGTGATGGGCCCTTTAAATAGGTTGTGCCCTTAATGATTGATTGATTTGTGTGTGCGTGCACAACTAGTGGTTTTCAAGTAAGATTGTTTTTGATGCGGTGAATTTTAAGGTTCAAATCTTACTTAGTAGCTTTTAGGATTCAACTTTAGGTGTTTTCAAACAGGTTTCGTTGGCACACCAGGCTTTGCAAGCACAGGTGAAGATGTTTTCCTTTAAAGTTTAAAAAGAATGTGGAGTGCCTGGTAAATCCCTAAGAGTTGAACTTAAGTGGCAGCTACTTGATGAGTTGATTTTATTTGAAGTGGTGCGGCCCAATCAACTCAAACAATTGGCCTGTTGCACCACTTAATTAGGCACACAAATGATTACCTAATCTGATTTCTACTCAATTATGTGTCTGAATGTGTGTACCGGCTCCTAAGATCGATTTACCGGTTGAGTTTGAAAATCAGATGAGGTTGTGTACCTTTGTGAGATTTTTTAATTTTTCTTTTTTTTTTTAATGTGGGGGTTGGTGTGAGTATGGGTGACAAACAACAAACAATCTTACCTTAGAGTTTATAAAAACACCTAGGTTGATTGATGTTTGAATTATTATGTTGTGGAATAAAATCTAATGGGTGGGAGGTGGGGGATAACTTACAGAACCTTCCAGAGCACTTTACTCCAATCTACTGCTTTTGCCTGTCTTGAAAGAGTACCTGCAATTACAATAAGAAAGGAGAAAAGTGAGGTAAATGATTTGTAAGTTACAAAACATGAAGAGAAATCAAAGAGCATCACTTCCCCGGCAACGGCGCCAAAATGTTGAACTATCGAATTGCTACGCTAAAGTGTTTGGTTTTGGAAAACTTGTTGTTGTAGCTTGAAAGCGAAGAATTCGTGTTCAACAAATAAAATTTATACCGAAATGAAAATTCCGGGTCAAACACAGGGAGGCAGACGTTTGATTTAAAAATTACGCGTTTCTTTTTATTTGTCATGAAGTAATTTAATTTAAAACTATCTAACTATTTACAATAAATATAGAGAGAGAGTAAGAGTGAGAGAGAATATTACACACAAAAATCAAAATGAGATGTAGAATAAACAGGGAATTTATCACTAAGGAGATTGTTCATTTCACCATTACAACTAGAAAGCATAAAACAATTACACTAGAAAGCAATAAATTTACTCTAGAAAGCACTAAAAGAATGGAGGGAGAAATCTCCTCCTCAACGATCGCTTGGAGGACGAGCAGAACTACTCTAGAAAGTAGTAAATCCATACTAGAAAGCAGTAAAAAGAATAGGGAGAGAGATATCCTCCTCGACGGTCGCTTGGAGGAAGAGCTGGGCGGGATGACACCTAGACGAAGGAGGATGAAGCAGGACGAAGGAGGACGAAGTAGAAGAATGGGAACGGAGCAGCACGTCATCGTCGTCGCGGGATCCACTTCCAAAGGGGGATGAAAATTTGGACTTTATCTCGCGAGAAGCATCCCAGGTGTGGGACAAGCTTCTCTTGAGCTTTGGAGAGGTAGAGAAGAGAAAGAACGGATGAGAATTTCGTATGGAGGGGGTCTCCTTTTATAGTTGCAAGGAGTGAGGGTAAATTGGTCATTACATCTTTAAAACATTAAATGAGGGGTCTTTAGTGATAGATAAAACCGTCGCTAAAGCACCAACGTGGGTTTAGTGGGCGCTTCCCACGCGTGCCTCCTCAGCTTCCCGCATTCAACACCTGCCCACATTCATCAAATCTCAGCCATCCGATCGCGAGATCGGATGGCTTAGGATGCGCCTTCGCCCGCTGTTGTGCGCCTGCCCAACGCGTACGATACTGCGTGAAGCCGCGCATGCAATAGCACGTGAACGCTATCGGGTGCGTGCGGCCGTTGGATTGCGATCTGACGGTTGATAACGATGCACCTGCTCGCTTCATAATTCGCATGGCGAGGCTCGAATGAGCGCCAGCGCCTCGCGATAAGGCGTTGGACCGCTGCACTGCCTCGCCCAAAAGGTCGCGCAGACGGTTTCAACAAGCCACATCCACAGCCATTGGATCGAGATCCAACGGTGGAGAGAGGGCAGATGCAGAGACTTCAGATATTGCATACGGCCATTTGGGCAGCCGAGATGGCACCACATGGCACCATCTTGGCCGTCCAACTTCTAGATGTTGTAGATGGTGCCACATGTGTCGGATTGACTCGATTTTTGCGTCATTAGGCTGCGATCGTTGATCCAAATTCATCCATGTGGTCAAATTTGTCATTTGAAGTGTGGATTTACACCATCCTGGCCCTTGATCTTCTAGGATTCCTCGATCACTATCTGATGCTACAGATGCCTGATTAGGGCGATCTTAGAGTCGTTGAACTCCAATCGTCACCTTGATCACATCCATACGGTTGGATCTTCGATCTAAGGCCCCGATAAAATGTTTGCCCTATCCAAGCACATAAAAGGAGACAATTAACCTCTATTTTCTTCAAACTACTCTAAATGTATGATGATGCATGTTATGCAATATTTATATCATGAAATGCAATCCTATGCTTAAGAACATGCATAAATAGACATCCTAGGTAGTGTAAATGTGTTTACATCAGGTGTGCGATGGTGGGTCTGTTTGGTGTAGGTTGGGTGCTTAATAGGGCGAAATAGGATAGGGGTTTTGTGCTAATGGATGAGGCGAAGGTTATGAGGTGGTTGGCAAGGCAGATGTAGGGGTGTAGCAGCGGATACGCCTCACCGGAGTGGTTGCTAGAGTGGGAGAACATGATGGTGAACGAGCAAGTTGAGGGTTGAAACTAGGTTTAGAAGATGGAGAACTAATCTATGAATCTAAGGGAACTAAACGACTCCTAAACTAATGGATGAAAAGAGGAAGAAGGACTTTCCGGTGGTACGCTGATGTCGGGGAATAAGATGCTCCGGTGAATAGGAATTGGCAAGGAAAACGGAGGACGGGGCATCGGCAGGTACAACACGATGCAGAAGAGAGTGAGGAAGATAAATCTGAAGCCAGTATTGCATGCAAACGAAGGAAGGATTCGGAGAAGCTCGTCGGACGCTGAGGAGCTTCGACCGGATGAGGAGAGACAAAATTGAGGTGGTCAAGGCCGAAATCGAACATGGGCTGAACGATCTGCCCTGGGGGTTCTTAGATAGGCTGTTAAAGGGTGATTAGAGTTTGGGAAGGAAGTTCCCAAGCTTAGAAGGTCACCGAAGTTGGAAACCCAACTCTTTGAAGGATTCACATGAGGATTTGGGCAATTTCTGGGACTTCAGATCTAGCTAAAAATAAAGTTTCTTTACGAATTCCCCTTTCAAATTTGAGAAGGATTTGTCAAGAAATCAAGGAGATCTTGCCATATGAAGCTCGCCGAAGTTGTAGGAATAGGATTTTGGTGCGGTGGGGGCCTTTTTGTGAAGAAGACAAAGAAGTTGGGGGCCTTTTTGTAAGAAATTCAAAAGCTGAGGGTCATGTGAAATAAAGAAAATCAAACTTGGACCAAAGTGCAAAGTAGGTTGAAACAATTTTAGATTGGGCCCAAATTTTGGTATAAACCTAATTTGACCAAAGGAATCCAATGGTGAAGTTAGATTTAGGTTTTGACCAAGTTTGATTGGAGAAGAATAATTACCTAAATTAGGGCTAAAGTCTCTCTATGACTCTGTTTTAGGTCAAACTGGGTTCCAATGGTCAAATCAAGCATACCAAACCGTAGAGAATATTTTTCTATAATTTTTAGATGGCTAAGGTGAATTTTATCCTAACCAAAACCTCAGTGAATTAAGCAGGTTTATTTTAAGGGTTTCAGATGTCATTTAATTCCTTAAATGCACAAAAACCCATTTCTATCTTCACAGATCCTCTTGTTAGACATTTAAGACCATTTGACCTTTATTTAACCCTTTAGAAAGCTCGTGATTGTACTACAATTGGGATGTGCTGTTAAAACTACAGTTTTACCCCTATTTTCATGTATTTCTCTTAGAATGGATTATGTAGTGAATTACGGTCCTCTAGTGGTTATGTAGGAGCATTTAATGATGGAACATGAGTAAATAAAGCTAGATATGGCTAACGATGATATTATCATCATACCCCCATGCCTAGATTTTGCTAGTCTCTTAGCAAAATCTTACGGAATTAACTCAAATTCTAGACCATGTGTTCATATCTTTGATGTGTGCTTTTTTTGTGTAGATTAGGTCAGAATGCCAACAGTAGAACTAGAGGTACTCAAGTACCTTCCAAGATCCTGACCTAACCAGCTTTGGGCTCAGTCCTCCGCGAAGGTTTCTAAGGCCCACAGGAACTATCCTAAGGTTCATTGAACTCCGCAGGTGATTTTGATCTGGGTGCCATTTTCATAATAGAATTAACGCATTTACATGATTTTGATAATTAAGCGTACTGAACCAAACTTGTGTGTGGATTAGGGTGCTTAGGTTACCGAGTCCCGCAAGCCAGAGGTCAGTTAATGAGACTGAATAATCTTAAGCCTTAGACCTAATACTTAAGCTTCGCATTTTCCACAACCTCTTGAGGATTATCCAGATCTTAACGGATACGTGAATTTTTAAGCCTAAACATAGCCCAAGAGGACTAAGATCAGTGTTCATACTAACTTCTATATTTCTTAGCACTTTTGGCTTTACTTGTTTCTTTTGATTTGTTATAGAACTAAGTAGATTCCTTAATCTTTTACTAATGACTAACTTTTTTCTATCAACTTCTTGCTCCTTCTTCACATTTCAAAATCACCTCCCCTTTTCCTCCTCAAGAATGATATGCATTTAATTTTTCAAAATTTCCTCCCTTCCCCCAATTTTTTTATTCTTTTTCAATTTTTTTATTTTTTGTATTATGTATTTTTTTATTAGAATCCTTTAGAAACTTGAAAATTTTTGTATGCTTGCGCTTCAACACCACCCCATACCTAAGTTTTGCAATGTCATTGTAAATGGAAACTATGAAATAGTTAGGGTTCAGGAATTAGAATATTATCATCAGGTGAACAAATGGGTCAGGATGGCTATTGCAGACAATTTTAAGCTCTAATATCAGTACCAACGGTGGAGTCAACTGTTCTAAAATTGAATTTAGAGTGCAATAGATGTGACGTACAGAAGGATAATCAGAAGGATCTCAAGTTTTTGGAATGAAGGGTTACCTCCCATTAAGCACTAAATTCAATGCCTTCAGTTAGGAAAAAAATGGTGTGGAGATGGAGTGGTCAAATCAGATGAGTTTTGCATAACAAGCACCTTGATCAAAAGACTGGTTGGTCCAACTAGGTGCTTATTCAAGTCAACAAGTTGATGATGCAGCCAAACCCAATCAATCTGGCGGGTTGATAGATGTGGATCAAAAGATGTGGTGCCCTCCATCTACTGTGAAGTTTGAGAAGATATGGAAGTGTGAATCCTGGGTTTGCTGAGTCTAATCAGCCTAATCAGAGTAGGGATCCTCAAATGAAAAGGAATCAGTGGAGATGTAGGAACCCTATGAAAGTGATCAGAGAAGGATGAGTTGTGATTTGTAGTCTGATCAATGTCCGAAACTTGATTGAAATGTAGAGGAGAATCACGTGCGACCAGCTCATTGAGAGGGGAATTAGAGTAGAAATTGAGTCCAGTTGTGGGTCGGGGTTGGAAACGGGTTTAGGAAGGTTCTGTATGTGTGGAAGAGGTGGCTTCAAGAATAATTGTATGTAAGGGCTCCTCTAGAAAATGTTCAAAGGTAGGTGTATTTAGAGAGTCCTCATAGAGCCCATCAACATCAAATGTAAATGCCTGGAGAGTGCTTATCGGAATAAGGAAATCTGAGTTAAGAAAATATTCAAACTCTAGATTGTAGACACTCTCAGCAATTACTATTTTTGATTCTTGAGGATCAAATAGAAATGATTCCACCTCAATGGATCCATATTTTAAATCAATGATCTTGGGATCAGGGACCTCAAAGTCAGAGTCGACGAATGGATCATGTATGCTGAGGTTGTAGATTAGCTTGTAGTCGTCAAGAAACCAAGATTCTCTGAAATCTGAGTAAGATTTGAAATCGTCGGAGAACTTGCAAGAATCATATTCTAAATTTGATTCCGGGTTTGGGGTTCCACCACAGAATAAATCAAAAGTTGTAGCATCAGCAACTTGACTTGGATCTAACCTATTTTTAGATTTTGAGTTTAAAAAGGTGTCCCTACTAGGCATGGACTCAGGTCATTGGCTTATAGGGAAGACCCAATCAAATCCCAACTCTTCTAGCTCCTCGGTTTCTCTATCATAGATCGACGTGACTTTCAAAAAATCAATCCGTATCTCTGAGGAGTTTGAAGAGGTGTACTCATCAAATACAAGCCTTAAATCATAATCCAGATTCAAAATCTGATTTGTGTCATACGGGGCCTCATAATCATCCCAATAAGGCTCAGATCCATATTTTAGGTTAAAGGTGTGGGTTGGATCACTAAAATCTTGGTTGGGCTTTACAGGGATGTCAAAATTGCTCTCAAGAGTCACCTTATCATCATAAGGGACGGAATTTACACCCTCGAGAGGTTCTGACTTAATCTCATTATCACAGGTGTCTGGGAAATCTAAGCTTGGTGAACCGTGGTTTTGTATCTCTAGGGCTGGCTCGAAATTGTGATCACCTATAATCGGATTCTCCCAACCCATCCCAAGATCGGGAATGTCAATTGCTATGAAACTTGAATCTGAATTCATTTGGGCGAGGATCCACAATTATCATCATTGAACCTGGGATTTGGGAAATTACATGAATTACTGGAATTACTCTAAGATGTCATCTTATCTTCTGACGGGTATTTTTGATCAATGGTTCTATATAACCCATTCAGCAATTTTTCCTGTTCTTTCAAAAAATGCTGGAGTTCTTTCGAACCTAAAGGATTTGACCAATATTGCGGACAATCATTATTGTGTAATTTCACCAATTCAATGTGTTCTGCTAAGAGAATATCCCAGGTTGAAGCATGCTTTAGTTTTATCTGTAACATCTCGATACGGTTCAAAATGTGGTTCATTGATTTCGCAATTTTTTTCTGAATGCCCATTTTACAATATTCTTCATGGTTACTATAGGCATTGTCAAGTTTCTTTTCTTTCATGCTCATTTGGGACTTAGGTTTTCTAAATAGTCTTCCTATATAGCCAGGTTGCATTTTTGAATCAAATGGTGGAATCAAGATGTAAATCAAAACTCAGGTTCAGATTTGAGTTGATTAGATCTAAAAGAAATCCCCAAGAAGATCTAATGAGTTCTCTTAGGTTAAAAAAAAAACCTAAGGACCTTCCTGTGTATGTGCTCTAGAGAATAGATGAGGGACTGGATGTTATTTGGACCCAATCAAGGCACTCAAAGATTTTTAGATAACTGTAGAGGTTCAGGGCAGATGATACTCCTAGATCAAAAAGTCGTCCACCTAAGAATTACCTAGGTAACCAGGAAGGGAGAGTCCTATGAAGACCCCTACACGGTAGAGCACCTGCACGTGTTGCAGGGTTTCCCCCACCCGACCTTCCTTGTCACTGAGGGTCCAAGTAGACCAAAATGGATAACTTGACATCTTAAGTCTACCAGTTTTATGTCCTAATTTATTCCTTTGATTTCACTTGATTAGAAGTTAATTTGACTTGTGACCTAATTTGGAGGTTGGTTGGCCTACAATGTAGACTAACTTCACCTAACCTACCTTAAAGATGGCAAAATGAAATGTAGGTCAAGACCCAAAAATCACCCTGATTGACTCTCAGGTTATTAAGTCCAAGGATTCTAGGGTTCAAGTAAATTTAAAGCCTGATTTTAGGGTTTTTCTGATTAGATTATTTCAGTTAAGGGCTTGGGTAGCACATAAATGCAGGAGGGTAACTTTCCTTTAATTCAGGCGAAAATGTGTACTAGCACCTCAAAACCCTAATGCAGAAACCCTAATTGGCTCTATTTCCAAGTACAATTGACCTTGACATGTTTAGCTTGGGCTTCAAGGAAGAAATGTGTTAGCCCAAAGTGATTTAGAATTTAAGCATATCTCCTAATAGGTACAAAAAATCAAGGATGAGATCTCTAAACAGAATCGCTTCAACTTCAATGAGATTTGAAAAAATTTCCCAAATCAGGAAACTTGCCTTCTAAATGATGATTACTTTGAAAAATAAGGTAGGTGATTCCCAATTGATTGTTTCCATTTTTGTCTTCACAAGATTAGGAGGTTGATTAAAGAAGAATAGAGAAGTTACCTGCCATGGAGTGGTTGATTTGCGTGGAGGATCTCCTTGTGAAGTACCTTGCAAAATCACAGTATAGCAAATAGGGTAAGTCAGTGCTCAAGTATGATCGGATAAAGTAGAGAATAGCGTTGAATTGCATGTTGCTCCCCGGCAACGGAGCCAAAATGTTGGTCACTCTGAAATGAGTTTTAAAGTCATCACATTGCAGTATAGATCGAATCAATATGAAAAATAGATAAAATTTACACTCAAATGAAAGTCCGAGATCGTTCACTGGGAGCAAAGAGGAATTTAGGCGCTAATCTCAATAATTAATGTAAATGAGCACAATATATTACTCAAAATCTAATTTGCAATGTAGAACATGAGTATATGAAGAGTAGAAAGTAATCTTAGACAAAATAATGTTGATTTGGATCACCAATTATAAGTCTAACCATTATTCAATATAATCAAAGGAACAAATAAGCAATCTGTAAAGACGCTTCTACAGTGCCTTTTTATTCTTTTTCTTCTGCTGCTGTTGTTTTTCTTATTCTTCTTCTTTGGCTTCTCCTCTATTAGCTTGTCTTCCTTCTCTTCTTTCTCTACGTGCCTCCTCTTCTTCTGCCTTGACATCTCTTTTCTTTCTCTTCTTCTTGGCTTAGGTCTTCTCCTCTTCTTCTTCTCTTCTTCAGACACAGAAGGGGAGCCTTCTTTAAATGGCTAAGTATCAGCCATTCCTCTCTATAAAAAAAACCCCCACACCCCCACGCTCTCTCTCCTTCTCTCTCTGGGTTCCACTCTCCAAAAGCCTTGCACAGTAATGGGTAATTGGGTAAACGGGGATTCGCTACCTGGGACCAGGGTTGCGGGCGTGGGTCATAGCTGAGGTGTGAGTACAAGATAGGAAGGTCAGGCAAGTGCGGGTGAGCGGTGACCTCACCACCAGTGAATTGAGGCGATAAGCTCCAGGCACTTTTTCCTTTTATGCACCTTCAACCGTTCTGTCGCTTCCAATGTGGGACTAAACGCCCCTTGCTTCTTCCATGCACTGGCCGCAGTAGCTGCTTCGTCTAATGCTGATCAAAGGCCTAGTCAAAGGGCCAAATTGGTCCTTTGGTTGTGTTCTTGGAGGAATTCCGTTGTGCCTGGACTTGAAGCCTGGGACGTCAGCTGTAAGAATAGAGGTTGAAGCTCCAGATGGGTAGCTCTGGCAAGGGCGTGAAGACCTATACCTTGAAAACGCAAGAACGGGCTTTTGGCCCTGTCAGAAACATTCGACAGGATCGTCATGAGACGGCGAACATGGTGGTGCATGTAGCGTGGAGTGAGAGTGGTTGAAGAGGTCTGCGGAGGTCGGAAATGGTGCACGATGGTGGGTCTGTTCGGTGTAGCAGTTGGGTGTGTAATAGGGCGAAATTGAATGGGGGTTTTGTGTGGGTGGATGGGGCGAATGTTTTGAGGTGGTTGGTGAGGCGGATAGAGGGGTGTAATGGAGGATACGCCTTGCCAGAGTGGTTGCTAGAGTGGAAGAAGATGACGGTGAACGGGCAGTTCGAGGGTTGAAACTATGCTTAGAAGATGGAGAATGTTATTCGCTCGAAATCAGGTTTTAAATGGTTACGTTGCAGTATAGTTGAAATCTCACGAAAAATAGATAAAATTTATACTCAAAAAAGTTCGAGGTCATTCGCTGGGAGTATGTAGGAATTCAATTCTCAAATTTGCAATTTAAACAATAGAGATAAGAAATTATAATCAGAAAGTGATTTAGAATACTATGGCAACAAGATCAATGTGTTAGACTGCAAAAAGAATGGAGTAAAATGGTGATTTGAATCACCAATTACTCCCAACAATAATATCAAATAAAACTCAATAGTTATGAATGAAATAAACTTCAAGTTATCTATCTGATTGAATATTCAATCAGATGTCTTTAAAGATCTGATGAATAGTGCTTCTCTTTGTTTCCTTTTTCTCTGATCTTCTTCTTTCTTCTTCTCTTGCTTTCCTTCTTTTTTTCTTCTTCCTCTTTCTCTATTTTTGTGAGGGTCTTCTTCTTTTCCTCTTCTTTCTTTCTCTACTTTCTCTCTTCTTCTACTTTCTCTACTTTTTTTCTTCCCTTTTGCTTTCTCTACTTTTCTTCTTCCCTTCTGCTTTCTCTACTCTTCTTCTTCCCTTCTTCTTCTTTCCAAGCATAATGGAAAGGTTCTTAGATTTGTCTAAGTGTTATCCAACTTCCTAGAGAGCAAAACACTCCCCTACCGCATGCAGACTCTTGTCTCTTTCTCTCCTTGGGTCATGCTCTGCCAGAGCCTCCAATAGTACTGGGTTATCTGGTATTCGGACCTAAAGCACATCTGGGTCCAAGGCTGCGGGCATGGATCGCAGCCGAGGAGTGTACAGGGCTTAGGCAGGTTATTGGATCTACACCAGGTCTGCAGGCAGTGTGTCGAGGATGAGGCACGTGAGGGTTGTGAGGTACATCACCCGTTTGTGTTTGAGGTAACTAAGCCCAGACACTTTTTCAATTTATGTGGCCCAGGAAGACCGTCTATATCCGATGTGGTACTATCCATCTCTCGTTCTTCACATAGTAGTTGGAGATGACGTCATTGTCCAATTCGCACAATGGAGACAATCAGTGCCCCAATTGACTGGTTGCAAGCTTTCCTGGGTTGATTTCGTGCTACCTGGGACAAATGCTTGGGGCTGTAGTTGCTGGAGAGAGCTTCAAGGAATCTCGAAGCTGGTGGCGTTAATGGCGGGACACCTAAAACCTGGAACTCAGAAATAAGGCCTTTCGACCACGTCAAAACGTTTAGGAACTATCACCGGAGCATGGTGAACTTGCTGAGGGGGTCGGCGTGCCGTGTGCATGAGTGATGAGACCTACTGACATCATGGAGACTGGCTGGATGTGGGTTTGTTTAGTGGAGCATTTGGAGGGGCAATCATCCTAACAAAGTTAGGGATTTTCCTCCTGAGGTTGAGGTGGAGGTGTGGAGTGTGGGAGCAGCCGATTTGGCGGTCTGTGAAAGCTGTTAAGGCTCGCAAGAGTTCTGCCAGAGAGATAAACGGCGGACTCGCGGACGGTTGTGCGAGGGTTGAAGTAGTGTGCTGGATATGCTGGCATGATATGGAGAAGTTGAGAAGTTGGTTGAGAGTGGTAGCTGGCGAGGGGGAGAGGAGATGGCACCGGTTGTGGCATGGCCGGTGCCGAAGAAGGAGGGTGCTCTGATGGATAGGAAATGGTGAGGAAGATAGTGAAGGGGGTGTCAGCTGGTATGGGTCGATGCAGAAGAAGATGGGTGAGATAGCTCCACTGCTGGTACTACAAATGGAGGAAGAACGGAGGTAGGGGAGGTCGCCGGACGTCAAGGAGCAATTCGGCCAAGAAAGAGAAGAATTGGAGGTGTTCAAGGAAAAATTTGAGCATAGGGAGAATGGTTTGATCTGGAGTTATTTTTATAGGCCTTTAGAAGTGGTTTTGAGCTTGGGAAGAAAGCTTCCCAAGCTTGGAAAGCTTCGCTGGAGTTATAATTTTTACGATACCCTAATCTCTCATGCATTCGCATTAGAGATTGGGGAAAGGAATTCCTTGAACTTCCCTTTCAAATTTGAGAAGGATTCGTCAAGGAATCAAGGAGATCTTGATAATTTTAGATCACCAGAGTTCTATGAATAGCAGTAATGGCGGTAGGGACCTATTCATGAAAATGATGACAAAGATAGGGGCCTTTTAGTAAATATTTTGAAAGTTAAGGGCATAAATGTGATCAGATAGGACCAAGTTGCAAACTAGGTCAAGACAATATCAGATTGGGTCCAAATTTTGTTGAAAACCTATTTTGGACCTAAGGAATCCAGTGGTGAAGTTGGATTTAGGTTTTGACCAAGTTTGACTGGGTAATTTATGCAAAAAACCTAAATTAAGGCAAATGTCTGTCTGAGACTATTTTGTGTCAAGACAGGTCCTGATGGTCAATTTGAAGGTACCAAACCTTAGAGAATACTTTTATATAAATTTTATAGGGATTAGGTGAATTTTATCCTGACCAGAACCTCAGTCAATTAAGTAGGCCTATTTTTAGGGTTTTAAAAGTCATTTAATTCTCAAAACATGCGAAAGAGCTTTTCTGTCTCTTCTAACCAACTTGTTAAAGTTTTAGGACCATTTGACCCTTAATTATCCCCTGAGAAAACCTGTCGTTATTCTACATTCATGATATGATGTTAAAATTGTAGTTTTAACCCTGGTTTTTTATCTTTCCCTCATAATGATTATGCAATGAATTACAATTCTCTGGCTGTTATGTAGGAGCTTTTACTGACTTAATCAAATCAAATTAAGCTAGTTATAGCTCATGATGGTGTTTCGATCATACCCCCATGACTATCTTTTTCTAGTCCCTTAGCAAAATCTCAAGGAATTTAACTCAAATTCTAGACCACATGCCTTTTTATGCTCAAAACTCTGATGTGTGCTTTCTTTTGTAGATTAGGTCAAAATTCTGATAGTAGGCCTAGAGGTAATCAAGTACCAACCAAGATCCGGACCTTACCAGTTCTAGCCTTACTCTTTTGCTAAGGTTTCTAAGGCCCAAAGGAACTAACCTAAGGTTCGTTGTACTCTCTGGTTAAAGCACCCGTGCTTGTAACATGTTTTAGTTCAGGTTTAGTTTGTAGTGTGTTTTTGTAAGAGAGAGACAGAGGAATTTTTTTCCTTATTTTCGTGGAGTTTTCTTTCTCTTTTCTTTTTATTTCTAGCTTTGGATTAGCCTTACAACATGGTATGTATCGGACTCCTAGTTCCCACCATCAATCCTCGTAAGGTCCCTAGCAATCGATACTTCGAGATAGCACCGCCCATGGCAACCCCTAGAACCTAGCTTTCAAGATTTCAAGATAATCCCACCCATGGTGTTCTGTAGCTAAATCCAAACCTTGGCAATCGACATTTCATGATAATGCCACACATGGCATCTAAACCAGAACAGGGTGCTTACATGCCCACAGTAAGATATTTAGATATCCCAGGAGACAAGCACCGATGAGATGATATGTTATTGTGCATCTTCGAGGGGAATTTTCCACCTCTCTGTGTCAGGAACTCTTCCAAATCAACTTATGTTGATAAGCCACTCCTAATTTAGGTAACTTTTTCATAACAGATTTAACACCTTTACGTGATTTTGATAATTTAGTGCACTGAACCAGACTTTGTGTGGATTGGGGTGCTTAGGTTACCGAGTCCCGCAAACCTGAGGTTAGTTAACGAGGCTAAATAATCCCTAAGCCTTAGACCTAATACTTAAGCTTCGCATTTTCCCCAACCTCTTGAGGACTATCCATATCTTAGCAGATACTTGAATTTTTAAGCCTAAAATCACAGCCCAAGAGGACTAAGATCAATGTTCATACTAATCTTTTTTTTTTGTCTCTTAGCACTTTTTGTCTTTCATTTTCTTTCTTTTTGATTTGGTCTAGAACTAAGTCGATTCCTTAATCTTTTACTAATGACTATCTCTTTTTTCTTTTGAAATTGTGTTCCTTTTTGACATTTATATCACCTCCCCTTTTTGTCATAAAAAGTGATATGCAATCAAAATTTCCTCCCTTCTCCTATTTTTGTTCTATTTCAATTTTTTATTTTTTTGGTTTTTGGAATATGTGCTTCTTTTGATGAGACCCATTCTTGTGAAGTGATTCTCATAACATTTTGCACTTTAATACCCCCCATGCCTACGATTTGCAATGTCCTCATTGTAAATTAGGTGGGTTCGAGTTTAGCTTAGAATGTACATTAGAACAGGTTTTGGGTGGGTGGACGGGTTGGGGTGACCGTTGCAGACAATTTCATGCTCGAGTATGGGTACCAGAGGCTGAATCGGCTGCTCTAATGGATGAACCCTAGAGTGCAATATGAGTTCAAGATAAGATGTGTTATGAAGGGTTTCAGGTTTTTCAACAAGATGACGGGTTGCCTTTCGTTAAGAGTGGAGTTTAACGCCATCAGCTGGGTGCAATGAGCTCAGGGAGAATGGAGATCAAAAGATACCTCAGCCTTGTTTGTATCAGTGAGTTCAATGAACGGCTTAAGTCATTGACCATTCACGAAAAATGGCTTTGAATCAAGGTTGGGTTGACTGATTTCAACGACTCCATTTCCAAAGATTCATCTGATAAGATATGGTCAACCCATTTTAATCTGAGTTTTCCTGGGAACAATTTGAGTTTGGAATCAAAGAGTAGGACTTTCTAACCAAGGTGAAAGATCTTTCTGGATATGTGCTTGTTGTGAAAGGCCTTAACCCACTCTTTGTAAATTCATGAGTTCTCATATGCATCATTGTGTAATTCATCGATCTCACTCATTTGAAACTTTCTGTGGGTTCCTGTCTTAGAAAGATCTAGATTACACTTCTGTATTGCCAATAGGCTTTGTGCTCCAACTCGACGGGGAGGTGACATGCCTTCCCATACACCAATCTTAAAAGAGACATGCCTAATTTGGTTTTGTGGATGGTTCTATAGGCCCACAAGGCTTCCAAAAGTTGGGACAACCAATCCTTCCTGTCAGCTCGAACAGTGACCTAAAACATTTTCTTGATCACCCGATTCGATAGCTCAGCTAGACCATTGGTTTATGGGTGATAAGGAGTAGAGATTCGGTGTGACACCCTGTATTTGGTCATCAGTGATCTGAACTGAGTATTTGTGAAATGGGTCCCTCCATCAGAGATAATGGCACATGGAATCCCGAACCGAGAAAAGATGTTCTGATGAATGAATTTGATTACCACCTTATGATCGTTGGTTCTGGTCGGAATGGCTTTAATCCATTTGGACACGTAGTCAACAATGAGAAGAATGTACTCGAAGTCATCCGAAACAGGGAAGGGTCCCATGAAATCAATCCCCCAGATGTCGAAGATTTCGTATACGAGAATCGGTTGTAAAGGCATCATATCACAGTGGCTCATGTTGCCCAAGGTTTGGCAATGAGTGCATGCCTTACAGTGATCGTATACGTCTTTGAAAATCGTGGGCCAATAAAAGCCACACTGGAGGACTTTTGCTGCGGTTTTATGTCCGGAAAAATGTCCACCGCAAGCCTGGTAAAGGTAAAAGGACAAAATGTCCTAAATTTCTTCTTCTGGGATGCACCATCTAATAATTTGATCAGCATCAATGCCGAAGAGGTACAGGTCTTCCCAAATGTAGTAATTGGCATCAGAAAACAATTTATCTTTCTTGGCCTTCAGCCAATCAGACAGGATCTGATGTGATGCCAAGTAGTTCAATAAATCAGCAAACCAAGGAAGTCCCATCTACTAGTTAGGAGATGCTCATCGGGAAAGTGTTCTGTGATCGGTCCGAAAGGGTCAATACTGTCAAAACGAAGGCGGGATAAGTGGTCAGCTACCACGTTCTACTTTCCCATTTTATCGCGAATCTCAAGATCAAATTCTTGCAACAGCAAGATCCAGTGGATTAGTCAAGGTTTCGCATCCTTCTTCGCAAGGAGGTGCCTCACTACAGTGTGATTTGAGTATATGATAACCTGAGAACCCAAAAGATATGATCTGAATATTTTCAGGGCAAATACTACAGCTAACAGCACTTTCTCAGTAACTGTGTAGTTACACTGAGCTTCGTCAAGTGTCTTACTAGCACAATAGATGGCCACGGGTTTCCATCTATTTTATGTCCAATTACCGCACCTGCAGCATAATCAAATGCGTCACACATGATCTCAAAGGGTTGAGACCAATCAGAGGACTATAGGATAGGTGCTTGCGTAACTTGATCACGCAGGATCTCAAACGTCTGAGTGCACTCCTTCGAGATTTCAAAAGGGACATCCTTAGATAGAAGATTAATCAGGGGATGCACGATTTTCGAAAAATCCAGAATGAATCGACGATAAAAATCGACGTGCCTCAGAAAGGATCAGATGTCTTTGATCAAGCTAGGCATAGGAAGTTTGGAAATTAGATTCACCTTGGCTCGATCAACCTGGATGCCTTTCTCAGAGATGAGATGTCCCAAGACAATTCCCTCAGGTACCATGAAGTGGCTCTTTTCCCAGGAAAGAACCAAATTCATGTTGATGCACCCCCTGAGGATTTGGACCAAGTGCAGGAGGCAATCGTCATATAATTCACCAAATACTAAGAAGTTGTCCATGAAGACTTCAAGGTATTCACCTATCATATTTCAGAATATGGCAAGCATGCACCGCTGAAAAGTAGCGAGTGCATTGCAAAGACCGAACGGCATCCTTCAAAATGCGTATGTTCCAAAGGGGTAGGTGAATGTGGTCTTCTCTTAGTCCTCAGGATGGATTGCGACCTAGTTATAACCGGAGTTCCCATTCAAAAAGTAGAGGAATCGATTTCCCGCTAGTTTCTCGAGAATCTGTTCAATGAATGGTAGTGGGAAATGATCCTATTTCATGGAGGAATTGAGTCTTCTATAATCAATGTAGACTCTCCACGAGTTTGCTATATGGGTCGGTATGGTTTCTCCAATTTTAGTCATGATGATGGTGAGCCCTACCATCTTAGGCACAACTTGAATTGGACTGACCCACCGACTGTTGGAGATCGGGTAGATGATCCCTGCATCTAACCACTTGATGATCTCCTTTTTCACGACATCCTGCAGATTTGGATTTAGGTGTCTTTGCATTTCACGGGATGGTTGTGAGCCTTCTTCAATGTAGGTGTGATGTGTGCAGTATGAAGGGCTGATTCCAGTCAGACCATCGAGAGTACATCCAATGGCTCTCTGATGCTGCTAGAGAATAGAAATTAGGCGTGTTTCCTAGTCAAGTGTGAGTCAAGAGTTGATAATTACAGGAAATGTCTGATTGGAACCCAAAAAGACGTATTTGAGATGATCAGGAAGAGGCTTTAATTCCATAATTGGGTTGTCAACAACAGTAGGTGGTTCAGGGTGGATGTCGGGAGCAAAGGAAGGAGCTATGGGTGTGTCTAGGTTGGGTTCAGACTCCTCTAATTGCGGGTTTTGTTGTTCTTGTGGTTACCAGAAATAGTCTGGTTTTCCTCAATACATAGATCGTCAACCATAGCCTCGATATCGGAAATTTATCCTATAACTACGTAATTAATTCCTTGTTTGGCCTTAAAGATGTCGATCTTTAGTGTCTTACTCCCAAATTTTAATTCAATTTGTCCCTCCTCACAATTAACATTAGCCCTAGTAGTGGCCAGAAAGGGTCTCCTTAGTATGATTGGTGTATTCTTCACATTTTCAGGAGCATCCATGTCTAAGATAATAAAATCCACTAGAAAATAGAAATCTTGTACCCTAACTATGACATCCTCAAGAATTCCTTTTGGTGACATAATAGATTGGTCGACTAGCTGCAAAGTCATTTTTGTCGGTTTAAGCTTAGATTCCTCGAAGTAGTCTAGTAGGGATGTAGGTATCAAATTTATGGAGGCTCCCAAGTCCAATAAAGCTCAGTTAAATTGTATATCACCAATTGCACAGGAGATCAGAGGGGTTCCTAGGTCTTTTGTCTTAGGCAGGAGCTTGCTTAAAATGACGGATCTAGCTCTCTCTGACAGTACGATCAGGTTACCGCCTTTAGTTCGCGGCTTACGTTTTGGTGTACACACGTCTTTCAAAAATCGTGCGTAAGCAGGTACGTGACGTATCACATTGATCAAGGGGATGTTTATATGGACCTACTCAAAAAGCTTAACCAGGTCATCCTCAAGTGCCACAGGTTTGGCTGTCCTTTTTCCCTTGGTCAAGGCCTCGGGAAATGGAACCTTAAATGGTTCCTCTAGAATTGGCTCAGGCTCTTGATATGGGATGAGTGTGTCCTGTATGACCAATCAAGGGTTAAGGTTTGTATTACCAGGATGGGAGTGTTTTGGATATGGTGGGTCCTATGTTGCTTTGCCACTACGGGTAGTAATAGAATTCAATCCCACCTTGTTCTAGTTTGGGTTGGGTGAAATAGGTGTTTGCTACTGAAATCCCAAGTATGAAGTTGAAGCATCCATCTCGTTAGGTGATGGGGCAGAAGGGGCCTAATAAACAAAGTGAGCTTGGCCTTGATTTGGGTTCATAACACACCTCTGGTTCGGCACGTTATTTGGATTAGGCAGAGGATGTGAAAAAAGTGCACCATGTTGGTAGGGATTTGCTAGCTGGGCCAATTGATTTCGTAACTTAGAGATCGCTTCTTGGTGTTATTTTTGCATGTCAACCAAGGTCTAGAGAATTAGAGATGTATGATCTTCTTTAGGTGGTCCAAATTGGAAGTTTTGAGTGGGCCTTGGTTGGGTGGGCTGATAAGGCCACGGAGCCTGTGGTCGGGGTTGGAATTGAGGTCTTCGATTTGGGTTATTACCCGGCCACGAAAGGTTAGGATGATTACGCCATCCAGAGTTATAAGTGTTGGAGAAAGGATTATTCTTAACGGCGTGAAGATCCATGCAGGTCTGAGGAGCTCCAAGATAATCAAGGTATGGGGGTTCAAAGTTCCCCCATCTAAGGTGGGCTGACCCAGGGTTGCCTCCAAAGCCATAATCAGAGAGAGGTGGATATGCATCCATCCCCAGGGAGTGGTAGATGTTGTGCGTAGCCTCCCTTCCCGTGGGCAGGTGCGCGTATGTGCTTTGAGGTGTAGAGGTGGATTTGTGTAGATGACGAGTGATGTTGTCCACCTTTTTCTCAATAATGAAGACCTTGTCCAATTGACTACCTACCAACTGCAGATCAACGGATGTGGAAAGGCCTCAGGATTCATGTACCCCCGATTATTTGCCAATGCACGGGTGGACGTCCGATCGTACGCACCCAATGACTCATTGTTCAGGCAGTTGTTGCACACGTTTTTGAGAATTTCCCATATCGTGTCTTCATGTTGACCCATGATGCTACCAACACAAGTTGCATTGACAAAGAGCTTGATATCGTCACGAAGTCCGTGATAAAAGGATTGACTTATTCCTACTTCAGAACTCTGTGATGGGGGCACTTACGCATGAGATCTAGAAAGCGATCCCATGCTTCGTGTAGAGATTCTCCCACTCCTTGGGAGAAGTGCATGATTTGGTGCTACATTGTGTTGGTACAACCAATGGGGTAGAATTTTTGTAGGAAGGCAGTTTGAAGTTCTCCCCATGTGTTAATCGTGTGTGGTTTAGTCTGAAGCCAGTGAGCGGCTTTGTCAGCCAAGGAGAATGAGAAGAGCTTTAAGAGTAATCCATCCCAATTCTGTAAATCTACCCCAAAGGTGTGGGCCAGATGTTTTAGGTTCTTGATGTGCTGGAAAGGATCCTCAGAGTTCAAGCCATCGAATTTTGGGGTCATATCAAGCATGCTAGCCTTGAGATCTACCTCGGGTCCTCCCACAGGAATGTTGATCCATGGTTCGATCTCCACCGCTATGGGATTGTAGTGATCCCGCATTTGACGATGCGGTGGTGGGTTGATGATGGCATTGATTCAATTTGGAAATCATGGAATTGTTGCTCAAGATTAGGTTGTTCTTCTTGGTAATCCATTGCTGATTAAGGGGAAGTAGGTTCTGAATCAGAGGATATGTCAATGTGATCAGGTTGTTGCATAAACACGAAAGTCGAGGCTCGACCTCGACGAGAGTGAATATCTAATGGAGGCCTCAATGATGGTCTTAGGACCCCCTCCCAAACATGCACTGATGGATTAAATGAGAGAAAGAATGTGATGGACCCAATAAAGACACCCAAAAATTTTGGATGATTATAGAGGTTTGGGCCAGATGATACCACTCAGTCAAAAAGCTATCCACTTGAGAATTACCTAGGCAGCTATAGAGGGAGACTCCTGCAAAGACCCCTACACGATAGAGTGCCCCCACAAGTTACAAGGTTTCCCCCACCTGACCTCTCTTGTCACTGATGATCTAGGTAGACCAGAATGGGGACTTGACCTCTTAAGTCTACCAGTTTTAAGTAAGAGTAAGGGTGCTTATGATTTTACTTGAACTTTTTAATATGTTTTTATGCAAAGTGACCTAATTTGAAGGTTGGTTAACGCAACAAGGTGGGTCAACTTCACCTATATTGTCCTTTGAGAAATTCAGGTCCCTCTATTAGTGTTCAAATGAATTTAAGAGCCTGATTGTAGGGTTTTGCTTGAATAGATTAATTCAATCATGGCTTAGGCACAAATTGTTTGCAAAGATCAATTCTTGATTAAGCAAGTGTGTCTCAAAAATACTAAACTGGAATCCTTAATTGGCTCTGATTTGGTCCAATTTGATTTATCCAAATGTGGTACCTAGGGCTCAGATAAGAAGGTGGTAGCCCTAGATACCTTAACTTCAAGTAGGTGCACAAATCAAGGTTTAAATGTTGTCTACATAGAATGTATCAAATCAGGCAACTTGATGATTACTCTAAGAATATAATGCAAGTAGCCCTAATTGATTTTCTTTTTTGTTTAGCTTTTCAGAATCAAGGGCTTAGAAGGAAGGTAGATGGAGTTTCCCTACCCTTGGAGTGGTTGATGTATAGTTGATCTTCCTTTAACGAGTCCCTAAAAAATATCATAATCAAAAGAGATGTAGCAAGTAAGTACCAAATTTGATATTGCAATCAAGAGATATGAATTGAGCATTGCTCCTCAGTAGCAATGCCAAAATCTTATTCAGTCGAAATCAGGTTTTAAATCGTTACGTTGCAGTATAATTGAAATCTCGCAAAAAATAGATAAAATTTATACTTGGAAAAGTTCGAGGTCGTTCGCTAGGATCAAGTAAGAAATCAATTCTGAAAATTGCAATTTAAACAATAGAGATAAGAAATTATAATCAGAAATTGATTTAGAATAATATGGCAATAAGATCAATGTGTTAGGCTACAAAAAGAATGGAGTAAAATGGTGATTTGAATCACCAATTACTCCCTACAATAATATCAAATGAAACTCAATAGTTATGAATGAAATAAACTTCAAGTCAGCCGTCTGATTATTCAATTACATTTCTTTAAACATTTGATGAACACTGCTTTTCTTTGCTTCTTCTTTCTCTGATCTCTTCTTTTCTTCTCTTGCTTTCCTTCTTATTTTCTTCTTCTTTCTCTGTTCTTGTGCGACTCTTCTTCTTTTCCTCTTCTTTCTTTCTATGCTCTTCTTCTCCCCTTCTTCTTTTCAAGCACAAGGGAAAGGTTCTTAGATTTGGATAATTGTTAGCAACCTTCCCAGAGAGCAAAACCCTCCCCTACCCCATGCAGACTCTCCTCTCTTTCTCTCCTTGGGTCATGCTCTCCCAAAGCCTCCAATAGTAATGGATTATCAGGTATTCGGACCTAGAGCGCACCTATGTCCAGGGCTACGACCGTGGATCGCAACCGAGGAGTGTACAAGGCTTAGGCGGGTTATCGGATCTGCACTAGGTCCATGAGCAGCGTGTCACGGACGAGGCATGTGAGGGGTGTGAGGGACCTCATCATTTTGTGTCTGAGGCAACTAAGCCCAGACACTTTTTCAATTTATGTGGCACAGGAAGACCATCTGTATCCAATGTGGTACTATCCGTCCCCCATTCTTCACACAATAGCTGGAGATGAAGTCGTCGTCCAATTCGCACAACGGAGATGGTCAATGCTCTAATTGACTGGTGGCAAGTATTTCAAGTTAATTCCGTGCTGCCTGGGACAAATGCCTAGGGATGCAGTTGCTGGAGGGAGCTTCAAGCAAGCTCGAAGCCAGTGACGTCAATGGAGGGACACCTGAAACCCAGAACTCAGAAATAAGGCCTTTCAGCCATGTCAAAATGTTCAGGAATGATCATCGGAGCATGGCGAACTTGCTGAGGGGGTCGACAGGGCGTGTACGTGAGTGATGAAGCCTGTCAACCTCGTGGAGAGTGACCAGATGTCGGTTTGCTCGGTAGGGAGTTTAGAGGGGCAATCGTCCTAACAAAGTTAAGCCTTTTGCTCCTGAGGTCAAGGCGGGAGTGGCCGATTTGGCGGTGTGTGGAAGCTGCTAGGGCTTGTCGGAGTTCTGCTGGAGAGATGGAAGATGAAGTTGCAGACGGTTGTGCAGGGGTAGAAGCGGTGTGTTGGATATGCTGGCGTGATGAGGAGAAGTTGAGGAGTCAGTTGAGAGCTGTAGCAAATGAATGGAAGAGGAGATGGCACAGGTTGTGGTATGGCCAGCGTCAGAGAAGGAGGCTACTTCGGTGGATAGGAAACGACAAGGAAGACATTGAAGGGGGCATCGACTGGTACAGCTCTACGTAGAAGATGGGGGAGAGAGCTCCACCATCGGCATTGCGAAGGGAGGAAGAACGGAGGTAGGAGAGGTCATCGGACATTAATGAGCAATTCAGCCAAGAAAGAGGAGAAGAATTGTAGGTGTTCAAGGCCAAATTCGAGCGTGGGGAGAATGGTTTGATCTGGAGGTTTTTTATTGCCTTTAGAAGTGGTTTTGCACTTGGGAGGCTTGGAACGCTTCTTCGGAGTTAGAATTTTTAGGATACCCTAATCTCTCATGCATTCACATCAGAGATTGGGAAGGTTTTAGGGTGTAGGAATTGGCTTAAAAGGAAGGGAATTCCATGACGAACTTTCCGTTCAAATCTGAGAGGGATTCGTCAAGGAATCAAGGAGATCTTGCCAATTTTATGTTACCAAAGTTTTTATGAACAGGATTAATGGTGGCAGGGACCTATTTGTGAAGATGATGACAAAGTTAGGTGCCTCTTAGTAAAGATTTTGAAAGTTAAGGGCATAAATGTGATCAAACAGGACCAAGTTGCAAACTAGGCCAAGAAAATCTCACATTGAGTCCAAATTTTGGTACAAATCTAATTTGGACCTAAGGAATCCAATGGTGAAATTGGATTTAGATTTTGACCAAGTTTGACTAGGTAATTTTGCAAAAACCCAGATTATGGCAAATGTCTGTCCGAGACTCTTTTTTGGGTCAAGATGGGTTCTGATGGTCAATTTGAAGGTAACAAACTCTAGAGAATATGTTTCTATGAATTTTAGAGGATTTAGGTAAATTTTATCCTGACAAGAACCTCAGTTAATTAAGTGGGTCTACTCTTAGGGTTTCACATGTCATTTAATTCTCAAAACACGTGGAAACCCTTTCCTGTCTATTCTAACCCACTTGTTAGCCTTTTAGGACCATTTAATCCTTAATTATCCCCTGAGAAAACCCATGGTTTTTCTACATTCATGATAGGATGGTAAAATTGAGTTTTAACCTTGATTTTTTGTCTTTCCCTTAGAATGATTATGCAATGAATTACAATTCTCTGGCGGTTATGTAGGAGCTTTTACTAACTTAATCATAATAAATTGCGGTAGTTATGGCTCATGATGGTGTTCCCATTAGAGAACTAATCTACGAATCTAAGGAAACTAAACTACTCCTAAACTAACGGATGAAAGGAGGAAGAACAACATGACTATGGTACACCGGCGTAAGGGAAGAAGATGCTCTGATGAGTAGGAATTGACGAGGAAGATGGAGGATGGGGCATCGACTGGTACAGCACGATGTGGAAGAGAGCGAGGAAGATAAATCCACCGCCAGTATTACACACAAAGGAAGGAGTTGTAGGAGCTCGCTGGATGTCGAGGAGCTTCGACCAGATAAGGAGAGACAAAATTGAGGTGGTCTAGGCTGAAATTGAACATGGGCAAAATGGTCTACCCTGGGGGTTCTTACATAGACTATTAAAGGGTGATTATAGCTTGGGAAGCAAGGTTCCCAAGCTTAGAAGGTCGTCAAAGTTAGAAACCCCGCTCTTTGAAGGATTTACATGAGGATTTGGGTGATTTCTAGGACTTCAGATCTATCTAAAAAGGAAGTTAGTTTCTTGACGAATTCCCCTTTCAAATCTGAGAAGGATTCGTCAAGAAATCAATGAGATCATGCCAAATGAAGCTCGCCGTAGTTGTAGGAATAAGATTTTGGCATGGTGGGGGAATGTTTGTGAAGAAGACAAAGAAGTTGGGGGCCTTTTTGTAAGAAATTCAAAAGTTGAGGGGTCACGTGAAATAAAGAAAATCTGAGTTGGACCAAAGTGCAAAGTAGGTTGAAACAATTTCAAATTGGGCCCAAATTTTGATACAAACCTAATTTGGACACAAGTAATCCAATGGTGAAGTTAGATTTAGGTTATGACCAAGTTTGGCTAGAGAAATTGCATAATTACCCAAATTAGGGCAAAAGTCTGTATATAGCTCTATTTAGGGTCAAACTGAGTTCCAATGGTCAAATCAAGCATACCAAGCCCTATAAAATATTTTTATATGATTTTTAGATGATTTAGGCAAATTTTATCCTAACCAAAACCTTAGTGAATCAAGCGGGTTTTTTTTAGGGTTTCAGATGTCATTTAATTCCTAAAATGCGTGGATACCCATTTCTGTCCGCACGGATCTTTTTGTTAGACATTTAAGATCATTTGACCTTTATTTAACACCTTATAAAACCTGTTATTGTACTGCAATTGAGATGTGCTATTAAAACTGCTGTTTTACCCCTATTTCCATGTATTTCTCTAAAATGGATTATGTAGTGAATTATAGTCCTCTGGTTGTTATGTAGGAGCACTTAATGATGGAATATGAATAAATAAAGCTAGATATGGCTGATGATAATGTTATCATCAGAACCTTAGGTTAGTTCCTATGGGCCTTAGAAACCTTTGTAGCTGACTGAGGCGAAAGCTAGTCAGGTCAGGATCTAGGTTGGTACTGGAGTACCTCTAGGCCTATTGTTGGTATTAAGATCTGAATCCTAGAGATGCAGCTTAGTAGGGCATCCTGACGGTTACATCTGACCAAGATAACTAGTTCGATTCATAAAATTTTACTAAGGGACTAGCAAAAGCAAGGCATGGGGGTATGATGGGAACACCATCATGAGTCATAACTAGCTCAATTTGGTCTGATAGAGTCAATGAAAGCTCCTACATATCAGTCACGAGGTCTCTAGAGTAGGGTAAGTTGTTTGGAGAAGAAAAGTGGAAAATAGGGTCATTTCTGTAATTTTACCATCTCATCACAAATAACAGAATAATCATGGGATATTCTAGGGGTTTATTAAAGGTAAAAGTTGTCATTAATATCTAATAAGTGGGTTCATGCAGACATAAACAGGTTTTCATGCATTTCAAGAATTAATAGACATCTAAAACCCTACAAATAGACCCGCATAATTATCTGAGGTCCTGGTCAAGATAAAATTCACATAAACCCCCTAAAATTCAAATAGAAATATTCTCTAGGGTTTGGCATCCTTGAATTGACCATTAGAACCCATTTTGACCCAAAATAGGGTCATAGACAGACTTTTGCCCTAATTTGGGTTTTTACATAAATTACCTAGTCAAACTAGGGCAAAACCAAAATCCAACTTCACCACTATATTTCATAGGTACAAATTATATTTTTATGAAAATTTGGACCCAATCAGAGATTTCCTTGAGTTAGTTTGCAATTTAGTCCAAGTCTTACTCTTTTTATCCGAAATAACCCCTCAACTTTTGAATTTATTATAAAAAGAACCCTATCTTTGTCAGCACTCTTTGCAAATAGGTCCTTCAACCATTTTTGTGAAGGAATCCTACTCTTCCGAGCTTTGCTTGGCAAGGACTTGGCGATTACTTGACGAATCCCTCTCAAAATTAAAAGGGAGATACATCAACTAATTGCCCTCCTTTCAAACCTATTCGTGGGCTCCAATTCTTTCCCAATCTCTCATGCAAACGTATGAGAGATGTGGGTATCTTTCACTGGCAAGCTTACCAAGCTTGAAAGCTTGGTCTCCAAGCTTTAAACTCCTTCCCATGGCCTATAAAAGGAGCAGTCGCCAGAACCTGAGCTCCTTAGCAAGTCTTGGCTGGAGAAACCCTCTTCTCTTCCCTCTTCGGCCTCCTTTAGATCTTGTCCCGGTGACCACCTTCAATCCCCCTCTTTCGACCGTCCAACCATCAAATTGGACAGCCTATCTTCTTCCCCTCATCCTCGCGCACCTTCCCGATCAAAGGGAGGGTGTTCTTCTACCTCAGTCATTGTTGCCGCTTCACCGTCATCTCCATCTTCACCAACTCCAGTCAGCCACAACCGAAGCCCTCCACCTATATCCTCTGCTCCTAAGGCCCTCTATGTCTTCCCCTTTTTCTCTACTTCTCCCTCCCTCGCTCACAATACATATGCGACTGCCAACCACTCATATCCATCTCCATCTTCTTCGCCTCAAGCAACCACTCCGGCTAGGCTCTCCATTCGCTACACCACACCATTAGCCTCGCAACCTATCCCACAAGTTCGTCTCATCCTCGCAAGCAAAACCCCTGATGAAATTGAGGAGTTTGCTTGCCCTATAGTGCCACCAAACACACATGCTTTCACCCACACTCACAGCCTTCGCCTAAAGGTTCCCGACCATGCCACCACACCTAAAGACCTAAACAGCACTCGTCATCACCGACGACGCTTTTGAAATCCTCTGACGCGGTTGTAAGGCCCTTTCTGTGACTTTCAAGTGCCAGCCTCCAATGCCATTAAAGGACCTCCTTTGAAGCAAGCTTCAAAGCTTGTTCTTCATCTGCAACTCCAGGTCTCGGCAACAGGAGATGCGGAATCACTCCAGTAGTTTGTGTGGACCAAAGATTGAGGGTGTTGACCACCCTTGAGCCTAAATTGAATAAAGGAGTAGCCTTGCAATTTCCTGAAGAACAGTGTGGGATTTTAGTCCCACATCATTATCTGACGAGCTTCTGCAATGGTATTAGAGGAAAAAGTGAACCGGACCCCTCGCCCAGAACACGAGGGGTCGGGTCCGTCATCATGAGCCTCGCACTCCTCGGTCACTATTTCACGCTGGTGACCCTAGACCTTGTTCTTGACCCGAATACTTGCCTGATTTCCTAAGCATAGATTCAGTTAGCCCCAAGATTAAATGAAGAGGGAGGAAGAGAGAGAAAGGGGGATGGGGGTTTTGCCCTAATATACACCTCTTGGTACTTAGGAATTTCTGATGGAAGCATTTGCCTTTGCTGGTGTTCGTGCCAAGCTCTGTGTTATGCCTTCGTTTGAGCTTGAAGAGAAAGAAAGGGAAGGAAGACGAAGGGTACCATCTTGGCAGTGTAGTAATTGGATAGTTAAGCCGTCTAGTTGAGAGCTCCATCGTCTGATCTCTGATAGGGAGTGCATTGTGCACTTATCCTATGTGGATTAAAGTTGATTGATACTATTGGGATATTTGATAATATTGTAATTAGGTAATTGGTGATTAAATCTTTTTGCTCTAACAACATTTGTTCTTATATACACATTATTTGAATTTAGAAATTTCATCATATATTGATATCTTGCGATAGAATTGCAATTTTTGAGATTTATTGCAACACTTGCTCCCTACGTTCGACTTTGGATTTCTTTCGAGCTATAAATTGCATTTGTTGACGAGTGATTTGGTCTGTACTACAACGTATCATTCTTAAACATCGATTTTGCATGTTAAACACTTATCCCAAGACCCAGTTATCTGACGAGCAATAAATGTAAAACAATAACATTTTCCACACATGAACCATGGCAAGAAAAATAATTAAATGACAGAAAAGTTGTAGGGTAAACCATGAACTAGAAATAGTATCGAGATAATAGAATAGGGTTCGCACCATAGCTGTCACATCCAAAAGATGATAAAAGAGAGGAAGCAGAAACTAACAATCCAAAGGTAGATACTATAATAGAAAAGTAGCAAGGTCTAGACTAAACTATGGTTGGGCGTGGTTGGGCCCAGCTCGATCTGCAGCCGGTGGAATGGGGTGCTTACTCCCCTTGCTTGAGTATAAATAGTAGACATCTGTGAAAACCTGAGTAGAGTGTCCATAGAAAAGTATTATGCTCAGGCATTTAATACAAGCATTTGACTTATTTATAAAGGAAGGGACATGTAAGTAAATCTCTTCTATTCTTAATGGTTTAATTAACACATGTTATCTCATTAGAAACTTTTCATGAGTCGCACCAGAATTGGATCACATTTTTGTCTTATTCGTATGTCCCCTATCAGAATGATATCATACGGTATTCTCATGATGCAAGACATGCACGTGGCACTCTCTTGGTTGGGAGAGCACCCCGTGTTTGCCCTACACTCAGTCCACACCCCCAGGCCATGGTTGCAATGTAGTGGTGGCTACGGCACACATGATAAATGCATGAGGCGCTACCCCACACTGGCACACAATCAATCATTTCTACTAACAGTTATGCACTAAATCATACGACACAGAATAAAATAGGAGTCATACCCCTCACAAGTCTGCGTACCCTTGCCTGACTATCCCAGGGACCCACGTGGGTCTAATAGGAGTCGATGTAGGAAGGCTATCCCTACCCCAGGTCCCTACCCAAGGAGATCAGCTCTCTTCCTACACAATGGAATAGTTAGCCCTCCTCGATGCATATATACCTGAGGGCTAGCTCATCCCTATGACAAAATCAATGCCCAACCATTTTTTCCCTACACCGATGTTATCATCTCATTCCCATTCCAAAGATTTTCATGTACCACCAGATGCCATCTCTAGTTTACCCTAGAGTTCAAATAGCCCCTACATGGTTTTTAACTAGTTCAAGCATCACGATACCATATTCAATTTCACAAGGACATCTAAAGCCTTCCTTAGGGTTCAGGAGTATTTCTAATCTTTGTTTCTAACAAATGCATTTTCCATGGAGTCCATAAGAGGGGCCCATTATCAAGGCACAAGGGTTATTGCTTGTATACAATATGTGGAACCTGACCACAAAATAATAGCACACCCATGCTACTTCAATCAAGCAAGATTCATATGTTTGGAAGACATCTTTAGAGGACAAAAATAGATCACTAAATTTTATGTCTAGGCAAGTAGATGAAGGACCACTCTACCTCAACCCTCTGGGGTGCAAACAAGGTGTCGTTAGTCTACCCACAACTCTAGTGGGTGTCGTGCGGCTCCTCCCACAAGCTGCACCGCTCCCAGGCGCACTACCTAGGTCATGCAAGGAGCCAAAAGGTGCCATTAGGGGCTTAAGTTTGATTTTTCAGAAAGTCTACATGCTTAAATTATGCTTGAAAGTGTATCAAAATATGGCAAATTTAATTATCTTTCCAACAATACCCTATGTTGGTGGGGCGAGAGTCATCGTTGGAAGGGATGACCGATGATGGGTGTGGTCGGTAGGGTGAACGGGAGTGAGAAACCCTAAATTTCTTTGGAGCTTTGGCTTAAGGCGATACGACGGAGGTCATGGACTCCATGGCAGATGGTTTCTTGTAGTGTAGCATGTATGCAACTTTGGTAGAGCTTTGCTGGTGTGATGGAAGATGGAGGAGGTGCGGGTGTGGTTGTGTTCAAACCTAAGGTCTAAGGACGTAGGAAGAAGTAGGGAGGTGAGAGGGAGAGAGAGAGTGTGCTTACTGACGAAGGGGAAAGGTGATCCATGCCGACTTTGATTGGCTGACGTCAGAGGGGAAGATGTCGGGGAGGAAGTTCCCTCTACCTATTATATGTGGTAGAGGGTAAGGAAGAGGATTTGAGGAGTTTGCCTAAGTTAGGTCAAAGCAGGCTGGGGAAGGAGAAGAAGAGTATTTTCTAGCTTAAAACCTCACTATGGAGAGTATCGAGAATAGAGTATAGAGTATCTATGGCAACTTGTTTGTGGTGTGTATGGAGAGCTCATAATGAGCGACCTTTTCAGGAGAGTCCCATTTGTGTACGGAGAATTGTAAATGAGTGTAGGGCTCTCATACAAAATTGGGAGAAATCTTTGTATTTAGCATGTCTGGATTTTTCAATAAAATTTTCTTTGGATTTCTATCATCCTCGATAGCATTCCTTCTAGTTTCAAGAAGAAAAAACTCACTAAGGAGAATGGTGAAGAGTTGGGGGTTCTTTTATAGGGCTCAGGATCGAGCTCTAAAGCTTGGAAGGAGGCTTGATTTGCTTGAAATTTGGGGAAAAATATCCCCAAAATTTCTCATGCTCGCCTAATCTTTGGGGATCGAATCGAGTCTCAAAAGGCAGTTCAATAGATTAGGGAAGTCCTTGTGATCCATTACTCCAAGTTTGAAGGAGTTTGGCTCTGATTTGAGGGAGAAAACCTCCCTCGAATCTCGTTGTAAAAGTTGCATTCACACCAATGGCTGTAGGGACCGAAATGAAGAAAATGACGGGAAGTTAGGGACTCATTTGTAAAGAATTTGAAACGTGAGAGCGTAAATGCAAGAAATAGAGTTTTAAAGGGCTACATTGTAAACTAGGTCAAGATGGACTTTGATTGGACTCAAATTTTGGCCTTAGCCTAATTTAGACCCAAAGAATCTAATGGTGAACTTCGATTTGATATTTGACCACATTTGACTGGGCAATTCGCACAGAAGCCCAAATTAGGGCAAAATTCCATCTGGAACTCTATTCTAAGTCAAAATAAGTTTAGATGATCAAACCAAGGTTACTAAACCTATTAGAATATTTTTCTGTGAGATTTAGGAGGTTTAGATGAATTTTATCCTAGCCAAAACCTCTTTCATTTAAGCGGGTTTGAAATTAGGGATTTAGTTGCTATTTTAGTTCTCAGAATGCATGAAACCCTGTTTTTGTTAGTGTTAACTGACTTTTTGGACTTTTGAGCTTACTTGACCTCCATTTAACTCATGAGTGACCCCATGGCTAATCTGTGCTTGTGATGGGCTATTAAAATTATATAATTAACCTTGATTTCCCATTCTTATCTCAAATCAAAATAATACGAAATTACGACCCTCAGATGATTATGTAGGAGCTTTAATCAATCAAACCTGACTAAATGTGACTAGTTAGGGCCCATGAGGGTGTTCTTATCATACCCCCATTCCTAGCTTTTGTTACTCCCAAGCAAATTCCTATTTATCAAGCCATATCTCTAAGCTGGATGTAATTGTTTGGATGCCCTACTATAGACATAAGATCAAAATACCAACAATTGGCCTAGAGGTACTAAAGTACTAGTTAAGATCCAAACCGGACAAACTTCAGCCTCGATCTACCTCGAAGGTTTCTAAGGCCTGCAAAAACTGCCTAAAGGTTCACTGACCCTAACAGTTAAGCACCTGTGCGTATTTGTAGCGAGTCCAGGTTCAGTTTGCCAGTGCATTTTGATAAGATAGAGATAGGGAAGGATTTTTTCATTTAGAGAGTTTTCTCTCTTTTTCTTCTTATGTTTCCATAAATGAACCCTCGAGTTGGCCCTAGACATAGACTATATCAGATTCCTTATCGCCCCCATTAATCCTCGAAGGGTCCTTAGCTTAAGACACTTCGGGATAATGCCACTCATGGAAACCCCTAGAACTCCTTGCTTTTGAAACTTTGGGATAGTACCACTCATGGCATTCTATAGCTAAAGTTAGGTCCTCGCAATCAACATTTCGGGATAATCCCGCCCATGGCACCTGAATCAGTGCATGGTCATTACATTCCCCCAGAAGGATATTTAGATATCCTAGCAAACAAGCACCAAGGAGACAATATGTTATTACGCATCTTCGAGGGGAGTATTTTTCATCCCACCTCTCCACACTAAGAACTCGTCTAATCAACTTGTGCCTTCGAGCCACTCCTACGCTAGATCTTCGAGACAACTTTTCAAAATAGAACACTTTAGTCATGATTTCTTTATTAAGCACACTAAACCATCTAGTGTTTGGATTTTGGGTGCTTAGGTTACCAAGTCCTACAAACCAAAGGCCAGGCAATAGGGCCAAATAATCCCTCAGCCTTAGACTTAATACATTAGCCTCGCACTTTCCTCAACCTCTTGAGGACTAATTTGAATATTAATGAATACGTAAGTGTTTAGGCTCCTAAAATAGGCCCAAGAGGCCTAAGGTCGGTACTCGTCATTAATCTCCTAAGTTCTAGCATTCCAGGTCTTAATTCATCATCTGATCAATCTAGAAGTTAGGTAAGTTCCATATTCAATCACAAGGGACTATCTCTTTTTTTTATTTCTATTTTATTGCTCCTTTCTTTTCTTTTCATTTCTCTCCTTAATTATTTTCGATTTAGCTCTCGTTGACCTCTTCTTTCCTCCGTTCTCTACTTTTTTTTAGATGAAACCCCTCCATGAATTGATTCTAATAGCATTTTACACTTTAATACCCCCCCATGCCTAAGATTTACAATTTCTTCATTGTAAATTAGGTGGGTTTGAGTTCAATGCAGATCATACATTAGAATAGGTGGGTGGTGAACAGGTCAGAATGATTGTTACAGACGATTTCTAACTCTGATACAAGTATCAAAGGTGGAGTCAGCTGCTCTAACGAACCCTAAAGTGCAATATGATTTCAGCAAAAAAAGATAGGTTAGAAGGGTCTCAATTTTTTGGAATGATGCGTTGCCTCCAATGAAGCACTAAGTTTAACGCCATCAGCTGGGTGCAATGAAGCTCAGGGAGAATGGAGATCAAAAGATACTACAGCCAGATTCGAGTCAGTGAGTTCGAAGAACGGTTTAAGTCTCTTACCGTTCATGACAAATGGTTCTAAGTCGTGGCTAACTTCGTTAACTTCAATAGCTACATTTCCAAAGGCTTGTCTCACAATGAATGGCCCAATCCATTTCAGTCAGAGTTTTCATGGGAAGAGCTTGAGTTTGGCATCAACGAGTAATACTTTTTGACTGGGATGAAAAGTTTTCCATGAAATGTCTTTATCATGGAAGGCTTTGACCTTCTTTTTGCAGATTCATGGGTTCTTGTACATGTCATTGTGTAGTTCCTCGATCTCTCTCATTTGCAACCGACGGTGGATTGCAACTTCCATGAGATCAAGATTGTACCTCCGTACTACCCAGTAGACTTTGTGCCTCATTTCTATGGGGAGGTGACATGCCATCCTGTACACGAGTTTGAAAGGAGACATTTCTAACTGGGTCTTATGGGTTGTCCTATAGTCCAACAAGACTTCTGGAAGGTGGGTAGACTAGTCCTTCCTCTCAGACCGAACAGTGACCTAAAAGATCTTCTTGATCTCGCAATTGGATAGCTCAGCCAATCCATTAGTTTGGGGGTGATAAGGGGTCGAGATACGATGCAACACCCTGTACCTTTTAATCAGGGACTGGAAGTGAACATTCTTGAAGTGGGCCCCTCCATCAGAGATGATAGCACATGGGTCATCGAACCGAGAAAAGATGTGCTAATGAATGAATTTGATTATAAATTTATGATCATTGGTTCGGGTCAGGATAGCTTCGATCTTTTTGGACATGTAGTCCACAACTAGGAGAATGTATTCGAAACCATCGTAATTTTGGAAGGGACCCATGAAGCAAATCCACCAGATGTTAAAGATTTCGCACATGAGAATCAGTTAGTTGTAAAGGCATCATGTAGTGGTCGTTCATGTTGTCCAAGGTCTGGCAACAAGTGCATGCCTTATAATAATTGTGTGCATCTTTGAAAATTGTGGGCCAATAGAAGTCACATTGGAGAATTTTTGCTATGGTTTTGTGTCCAGAGAAGTGACCACCGTAGGCTTGGACATGGCAGGACAAAATGTCATTAATCTCCTACTTCGGGACACATCTCCTGATGATTTGACCAGCACCAATGCAGAATAGGTATGGAGCTTCCAAAACAAAGTATTTGGCATCTAGATCAATGTCTTTCTTGACTTTTAGCCAATTAAACGAAATTTGTTGTGATGCCAAATAGTTCACCATATCAGCATACCAAGGAAGTTTCATACCAACTGTTAGGAGGTGCTCATTTGAAAAATCCTTAGTGATAGGCCCAGAAAAGTCAATGATCGAAGAAGGAAGGTGGGACAAATGGTTAGCTACCACATTCTACTTTCCCACCTTGTCACGAATTTCAAAATTGAATTCTTGCAATAGTAAGATCTACTAGATTAATCTAGGCTTTGTGCCTTTCTTCATTAGCAAGTGCCTCACTATAGTGTGATCTGAGCAAATGATGACGTGAGAACCCAGGAGGTATGATCTGAATTTCTCCAAACCAAATAGTACAGCTAGCAATTTTTTCTCAGTAATCATATAATTATGCTATGCCTTGTCCATTGTCTTGTTGGCATAACATATGAACACCGATTTCTTGTCGATTTTTTGACCCAACACCACTCCTACTATGTAGTCAGACGCATCGCACATGATCTCGAAGGGTTGAGACCAGTCAGGAGATTGCAAGATTGGTGCTTGGGTGACTCAGTCACGCAAAATCTCAAACACGTGAATGCACTCACTCATTACCTCAAATGACATGTCCTTAGAAAAGAGATTCATTAAGGGGCACGTGATCTTTGAAAAATCAGATATGAATCAGTGGTAAAATCTGACGTGCCCCAAGAATGATCTAATGTCTTCGACCTAGTTAAGCACAGGTAGTTTGGAAATTAGATTCACCATAGCCTGGTCGACCTGGATACCTCTCTCAGAGACAAGGTGTCCACATAGGTTGCCCTCAAAAACCATGAAGAGGTTCCTTTTACATGAGAGAACCAAGTTCACTTTGTTGCATCTTCTAAGGATCTGGACCAAATGCAGGAGGCAATCATTGAAAGATTCACCAAATGCTGAGAAGTACTCCATGAAGACCTCAAGGTACGGAGAATATCGAAGAATATAGCCAACATGCACTACTGAAATGTGGTGGGTGCATTGCATAGCCCAAATGGGATCTTGTGGAATGCGTACGTACCATAGGGGCAGGTAAAGGTGGCCCTTTCCTGATCTTCGGGATGAATTGCCACCTGATTGTATCTGGAGTACCCATCAAGGAAATAGAAAAATTGATTTCTTGCCAGCTTCTCGAGAATCTGATCAATGAACTGGAGTGGGAAATGATCTTTCTTCGTGGAGGCATTCAATCTTCGATAGTCTATGTAGATTCTCCACTAATTTGCAATACAAGTCAGGATGGTCTCTCTAGATTCGGTTGTAATCATGGTGAGCCCTACCTTCTTAGGCACAACTTGGATCAGGCTTAACCAACGGTTGTCAGAGATTGGATAGATGATATTGGCATCTAGCCACTTGAATATCTCTTTCTTCATGAACTCTTGAAGATTCAGATTCAATCTTCTCTGAATCTCTAGGGATGGTCATGAGCCCTCTTCAGTGTAGATACGATGTGTGCAATATGAAGGGCTTATCCCAGTCAGATCTGCTAGAGTCCATCTGATGGCACTTCGATGCCACTAGAGAACAAAATTCAGCTTAGTTTCTTGATCAGATGGGAGTCAAGAATTGATGATCATAGGAAATATTTGATTAGAACCCAAAAAGATATACTTAAAATGATCTGGGAGGTGATTCAATTCTAGTACCATGTTATCAGCAGCGGGTGGGGGTTCGGGATGGGACTCATAAGATAAGGTGGGAGCTATGGGTAGAGATTGGATCAGTTATGGGCTACTCTATTTGTGGGTCAAGATCTTCTCAAGGTTGAGGATCGGGGATAATTGGGTTTTCCTTTGTAATTAGGTCCTCAACCACAGAGCTGACATCACATACTTCTTCAATCGCCCCACAGTTTATTCCCTTTTGGGCCTCAAAGATATCAATCCTCGAAGTCTTGTTCTCGAATTTCAACTCGATCTGGCCCTCTTCATAGTTGATATTTGCCCTAGCTATGGCTAGGAACGATCTTCCTAAGATGATTGGTGTGTTTCTTAGGATTTTAGGAGTATCCATATCCAATACGATGAAATCCATCGGGAAGTAGAAATCTCATATTTGAACTAAAACATCCTCAAGAACTCCTTGAGGTGACTTGATTGATCTATCTACCAACTGTAAGGTCACCTCAGTCAGTTTGAGGTCAGTTTCCTCGAAATGATCTAGTAGGGATGTAGGGATTAGGTTTATGGAGGCTCTTAAATCCAACAAGGCTTGATCAAATTCTATGTCACCAATCTTACAGGAGATCAAAGGGGTGCTAGGATCTTTTACTTGCTGTGGGAATTTGCTCAGGATGATTAAGTTGACTTGCTCAATCAATATGATCGGACTCCCATCTTTATTTTGCGGCTTACGCTTCAGTGTACATAAATCCTTCAGAAATCTTGTGTAGGCCGATACATGGTGGATCGCATCCATCAAGGGATGTTTATCTGGACTTTCTCAAAGAGCTTGACTAGATCTTCCTCAAGTGCCACGATTTGGGTTTCCTCTTTCCTTTAGTCAAATCCTTAGGAAATGGAACCTCTGAAGGTTACTCTAGGATTGGTTCAGGCTTTGGATCTTGGGTAGGGGTGTCCTAGATAACCATCCTAGGGTTAGGATTTGAACTACCAGGCTTAGAGTGGCTAGGATAAGGTGGATCCTGAGTCGATTTTCCACTACGAGTGGTAATAGAATTAGGGTCTGCCTAATTTTGGTTTAGAGTTGACAAAATAGGTGATTTCTACTAATATCCTAAATACGATGTCGAAGCCTCCATCTCGTTGGGTGATGGAGTAGAAGGGGCCTGATTAACATAGTGAGCTTGGCCTTGATTCGGGTTAATAACGTGCCTCTGGTTCGGTATGTTATACGGATTCAGCAGAGGTTGAGATGGAAGTGCACCAGGATGGTATGAACCAGCCATCTGTGTAAGCTAATTTTGAACCTCTATAATCTCATCTTTGTGCTATTTCTACATTACTGTGTTGGTCATTTGGATGTCAACCAGGGTTTGTAGAATCAGAGTTATGATCTTCCCTTGACGGCCCAGATTAGTAATTTGGGTCGAGCCTAGGTCGAGTGGGCTGATATCAGCGCAGAGCCTATGGTCAGGGTTGGAACTGAGGTGTGGTGTTCTAATTATTTCTTGACCATGAAAAGTTGGGATGATTGTGCCATCTAGGGTTGTAGGTATTAGAGAATGGGTCATTCTGGATGGCATGGAGATCCTCATAGGTTTGAGGAACTCCAGAGAAGTCAGAATATGAGGGTTTAGAGTTCCCCCAAATAGAGTAGGCATGTCTGGAGTTTCCTCTGAAATAATGATCAAACGAGGGTGGATATGGGTCCTTCCCCTCGTAAGAGTAGTGGTACATGTTATGCACAACCTCCCTACTTGAGGGCAATTGCGGGTACATGTTTTATTGTATGATAGTGCCCTTGTGAAGATGTCGAGCCAATTCGGCCACCTTTTTCTAAATGATAGAGACCTTATCCAAGCGACTGGCCAACAACTCATGATCAATGGATGCGGATAGGCCTTGAGTCTCATGTGCCCCTCATGTGTTTGTCAATGCACAAGTGGTCGTCCAGTCAAACACACCCATAGATTCATTGTTTATGAGGTTCTTGCACATGTTCTTGAGAATTTCCCAATCTATATCTTCATGCTGACCCATGATGTTCCCACCTCAGGTTGCATTGACAAGGAGCTTGATGTCCTCATGGAGACTAAGGTAAATAGATTGGAACTGCTCCCACTTAGGAACTCTGTGATGGGGACATTTTCACATGAGATTCAAAAAGCGATCCATTCCTCATGAAGTGGTTCTCCTGCATTCTGCATGAAGTGTGTGATTAGGTGCCTCAAAATATTTATCCGACCAACTAGGAAGAATTTCTTTGGGAATTCAATTTAGAGTTCCTCCCATGTGTTGATCGGACAGGTCAAACTCTGATACCAGTGGGTAGCTTTATTCATGATGGCGAAGGAGAACATCTTCATGAGTAAGATATTCTGATTTTGAATAGTAGGCCTGAAGGTCTAGGCTAGATGTTTTAGGTGCTGGATGTGCTAAAATGGATCTCGGAGTTTGAGCCATGGAATTTGGGAATTACAACGATCATATTCAGTTTGAGTTCAGCATCAGGCCCTCCAACTGGGATTTTTCCTCTGGGTTCGATCGCTACTGCAGTGGGATTATAGTGATCTCGCGTTTGAGGTCGCGGTCGAGGGTTCATAAGTGCAACCATTAGATCCGTAAGATGCTATGCCTAACTCTGGACATTGGGTTCTTCTTCTTGGTTCTCCATGGATGTGGATGAAGGAGATCTAGGCTCAGAAGCAGATGAGTTGGAAGAGATGTCAATCTGGTCGAGTGGTGGCACAAACAAATGGGTCAAGGCTTGGCCTTGATGAGAATGAATAGCTAGTGGAGTCCTCAAGGGTGCGCTTAATGACCTCCTCCTGAACATGCACTAGAGAGCAAATGAGGGACAAAATGTGTGATGGACCCAATCGAGGCACCCAAAAAAAAATCTTTGGATGACTAAGGAGGATCGAGGTGAATGATACCTCTAGATCAGAAAGTCACTCACTCGAGAATTACTTGGGCAGCTCGGAAGGGAGAATCTCACAAAGACCCCTACATGGTAGATCGTCCCCATGGGTTATAGGGTTTCCCCACCTGACCTTCCTTGTCACTGAGAATCCAAGTAGACTGGAATGAGCAAGCTTGACCCCTAAGTCTACCAATTTTATTCTTGAATATGTGCTTTGAATTTGATCTGAAATTTAGAATTCATAGTGAATTTTGACCTAATTTCGAAGTTGGTTAACCCACAAATTAGGTTAACTTCACCTAACCAACCCTAAAATTTAGGATGAGTTGGGTAGAAAACCTAGAATCACCCTGAGTGATTTGCAAACAGGTTATTAGATCCCAAATTTTATTAATTCAAGTGATTGTTAGAGCCTTCTTTTAGGGTGTACTTGATTATGTCAATTCAACCAAGGCTTAGGTAACACATGGTGTAGGAAATCAATTCTCTTTTAGATTAGGCAAGTGTGTTTTCCTCAAGCCATAAAATGGAAACCCTACTTTGGCTCTATTTTCTAGGTCCAATTCCATCCAAAATTGGCACCTAGGGCTCAATCAAGAAGGTGAATAACCCTAGGCATCTTAAGTCCCTAGAAGGTGTAGATATAAGGATGGGGATTCTTAATCAAATCAAACCAAATCAGGCAACTGAGATAATTAATTCGATGAAATGTTGTGAGTTGATCCAAATTGATTCTTATTTTTAATTCTTTCCAGAAGTAAGGGGCTTAAGAAGAAGGGAACAAACTTACCTACCCCTGGAGCGATTGTTGTGTGGCTGATCTTCTCCCATGTACCTTGCAAAATCACAACAAATTAGAGAAATTAAGTTAGTATCAAATCAGAATTGTAATCAATGAATGAAATGCACGTTGCTCCCCGACAACAGTACCAAAATTTTGGTGGGGCAAGAGTCATCGTCGGAAGGGATGACCGATGATGGGTGTGGTTGATAGAGTGAATGGGAGATCGAAACACCAAATTTCTTTGGGGCTTTAGATTAGGGTGATACGGTAGAGGTCATGGACTCGGTGGCAAATGGTTTCGTGTAGTGTAGCGTGCACGCGGCTTCGCTAGAGCTTTGTCGGTGCGATGGATGACAGAGGAGGTGCAGGTGTGGTTGTGCTCGAACCAAAGGTCTAAGGGCGTGGGAAGAAGTAGGGAGGTGAGAGGGTGAGAGAGAGAGTGCTTATGGATGAAGGGGAAAGGAGATCCGTGCCAACTTTGATTGGCTGACGTCGGAGGGGACGAAGGCTCTGGTGATGAGAACGACGAGGAGGGGTTGTGGTAACTCTTGCTTGGTCCGACAAAGAGCAGAAGAGGTCATGGAGGAAGTTCTCTCTACCTCTTGTATGTGGCAGAGGGCAACAAAAAGGATTCGAGGAGTTTGCTTGAGCTAGGTTAGAGCTGGCTGGGGAAGGAGAAGAAGTGTCGTTTCTAGCCTAAATCATCGCTAAGGAGAATGGTTAAGAGTTGGGGGTTCTTTTATAGTGCTCAGGGTCGACCTCAAAAGCTTGGAAGAAGACTTGATTTGGTTGAAATTTGGGGAAAAATATCCCCAAAATCTCACATGCTCGCCTAATCTTTGGGGACCGAATCGAGTCTCAAAAGGTGGTTCAATGGATTAGGGAAGTCCTTGCAATCAATTACTCCAACTTTAGAGGAGTTTGGCTTTGATTTAAGGGAGAAACTCTCCCTCGAATCTCTCTGCAGAAGCTGCATTCACACTAATGGAGGTAGGGAATGAAATGAAGACAATGATGAGAAGTTAGGGACCCATTTGTAAAGAATTTGAAACCTAAGGGGGGCAAATGTAAGAAATAGAGTTTTATAGTGCTAAATTGTAAAATAGGTCAAGATGGACTCTGATCGGGCTCAAATTTTGGCCTTAACCTAATTTGGACCCAAGAAATATAATGGTGAAATTTGATTTGAGTTTTGACCACCTTTGACTGGGCAATGTGCATAGAAGCCCAAATTAGTGCAAAATTTTGTTTGAAACTCTAAAGTCAAAATAGGTTCAGATGGTCAAACCAAGGGTACCAAACCTCTTAGAATATTTTTCTATGACTTTTAGGTGGTTTAGATGAATTTTATCCTTACCTGAATCTCTAAATGCCGGAAACCCTCCTTTTTGTCATTGTTGACCCACTTTTTGGACTTTTGAGCTTACTTGACCTTCATTTAACCCCTGAGTGACCCTGTGGTTAACCTGTGATTGTGATGTGCTATTAAAATTATAGAATTAACCTTGATTTCCTATTATTATCTTAAATCAGAAAAATACAGAATTACAACCCTCAAATGATTATGTAGGAGATTTAATCAATCAAACCTGACTAAATGTGGCTAGTTAGGGTCCATGATGGCGTTCCCATAAAGGGACAAATATAAACTATTGGACAAAAAGACATCTATCTCATTCTTCTTGTCTTTAAGCTCTCGCAACATGCGAAGCTCCTTCTCCATCAAGCTCTTCCAATCTGCCATGGATGCGAGCATATGCTCCTCCACACTTGTAACCATTTGAATTTATCATGAAATCTTAAACTCAATGCAAATGTTAAGTTGCAAGTATTTTATTATCATCAAAATTAATAATCGTGGTGCCCTTGCACCAACAATCTCCCCCTTTTTGATGATGACAAAATCACAAATGTTAATAAAAAAATTCTCCCCCGTTTTGACATTATCTGAAAGGTTTAATCAATTTTAGTTATATTATCCTATGTTCCCCCTTATCACACACTCTTCTAATTTAGGTTAACTTCCCCTTTTTGTTAAAGCAAGATAGCCATTTATTTTATCCATTAACTCCCCATTTCTATTGGAAATATAGGTAACAACATTTTAAAAACTCCCCCTTATCAAAAGAGTCTAAGCATATAGGAAAAGTTTATTTATCTCCCCCTTATGATGGAAAAATAGCAAATCGAATTTTAACTCCCCTTATCTAAATGCTATAGGTAAAAAGATAGGGTAAAGATTTTACCACACTTACCAAGCACAATAGCTTGGCCTAAATGGAGGTTGCCAAAATGGATGGGGCTCCCATCCATAGCTTGGAGGTCCGAGCATCGGAGCCAACCTCCAATCAAATGGTCAACGTGTGGCGATTCGATCACCCACTGATCTTCTAGTCTTTAGTCTACTCCTTGGTACTTCCAATTTGAGTTGACCATTTTCCAACTAGTAGGTCGAATCTTTAACATTGACATTTCCTTTGAAACCTACAAACAAGAGTCTAATTGACTTTTCGGTATCCAAGTTAGCTTGGATCCGAATTTGTTAGTAGGTCTCCTTGAAGGAGATCCTTTCTCAACCTTATGATTAGTGATCACTTTAGTATTGAGAAATTATCTAATTTATTTATCAAGTTATTAGAATCTTCCCTAATACATTCAAGTTCCTTTTCTACAACATGCATCTTAGTTTTCAAACAAGAAATTTGAATTTTTAAGCTAGTATACTCAGTCAATCTACTATTTTCATTGATTAGGTTTTTATTTTTTAACAACAAATTATTATTTTCAAAAATGTTATGACTATAACTACTTTCTAGATCCTTAATTTGAATTTCTAACCTTTCATTTTCAACTCTAAGAAGGCTAAGATTCTTTTTAATGCTCGTGTTTTCTACTCTTAGTGACATACTAAGCTCATATAATTCATCAAAAGTATCTTGTAATTCATTAAAAGAGACTACCTCCTTGTTGTCATCTTCACTTTCGCCATCACTTGCAAAAGCCATGAAACCCATGCAAGCAACTTCATTTTTCTTCTCAGGATCCTCCACTTCTTCTTCTATGGTCAAGTCATTCTAGGTATCTTGGAATGCTTTCTTCTTATACTTCTTCTCCTTCTCCTTCTTCTTTTCTTTCTTTAGATGAGTGCATTTATGTCTAATATGGCCCTTCATGTTGCAATGGTAGCAACAAGTTGGACTTTCCTTCTCCTTCTCCATCTTCTCCTTCTTCTCTTTCTTTGAATCCCTATAAAAGTTAGAAAATTTTTTAAGTAAAAATCTAAGATCCTCGTTGTCAAAACTTACCTCACTATCCGAAGTGACTTTGAAGGCGAGAGTCTTCATTGGCTTTAGCTCTAGTGTGTCCTTGTTTTGCTTCAACTTCATCTCATAGGACATAAGATTTCCTAATAGATCCTCCATGTTGAGCTCCTCAACTTCATTCGCATCCTCGATGGTGGTGATCTTTTGTTCCCATTTAGGTCTGAGGGAACGAAGAAGCTTTCCTTGAAGCTCCCGCTTTATAAAGGTCTTCCCTAAGGCCATTAGGTTGTTCACCTTAAGAGTGAACTTGGTGCACATCTCACTCATGGATTCATTAGATTTCATAAAGAAAGATTCAAATTCTTGAGAAGGTAAATTTATTTTAAAAGATTTTACCTTTTGAAGTACCTTCATACGTTACCTTTAGAGTTTGCCAGATCTTGTGTGCGATGGTGCATTGTGAGATGCGGTTGAACTACCTCGGGCTTAACATGCAATATAGCGCATTCATTGTCCTTGCATTGAGAGAAAGCTCTCAAGTTTGTTGTTGAGAGTATCCTGCCTCAGGCCTCTCCGAAATGACGTTTGGCACTTCGCATCGCTACCATATCGAGTAGTCATTGGCTTGAAGCCATGTCCTCATTTGAAGCTTCCAAAAAGGGTAGTTTCTCCCATCAAAGAATGGTGGATGGGTAGTAGACTGCCCCTTAGATGTTCTCATCGCGAACATGCTCCCCTCCATGATCGCTTGCCAGTGTGTGACATCGAAATGTAAGACCTACTCTGATACCAACTGAAGGTTCTGAAGGAGGGGGTGAGATTTATGTGAAATGAAATATGATGCAGAAAATAATACAATTAATCACACAAAATGAGCAGTCATAAGTACACAAAGTATTTTTAGGTGGAAACCCAAACCTGGGTAAAAACCACCACCTAAGCCTCTCGACTTAGGATTTTCCGATCAACCTAGTTGATCAAATCCACTAACCAAGTCACTTGAATGAGGGTGACTTAACCTCATGCAACCACACTACTTAGACGAGGGTAGCGTACCTCAAATCCCCTCCTCTTCATAAGGAGTATTTTGTCTCACAAGGGAGACAGGAATTGGCAAGGTGAATACACAAACAAAGATAATTACAACATTCCTATAGAGCCACAATGCAAATGTAAATCAACCTAGCTTCTATAGGCAAAAAGACTTCCCTTAGATGGAATTGGTGCGACATGAAGTCGACAACGTGACGGTGCTCTCAGATGGATGCTGGAGGGCTTGGAGAGCAACATCACTTTCTTCTTTGATTCTAATCTCTTCTTAGACATAATATGAGTGGAAGTAGTATACATAATGTGTAACTAGCTTAGGAAGGGTGCTCCTCTATTTATAGAGGCCCTAAGAAGGGTTTAGAAGGCCATGGAAGGCTTCTATAGTCGTTAGGAATAAATCTAAGGCAAATCAGGTCAAAATCAAAGTCATTTATGATTCTAACAGGGTTATCAGATGCCTTGTTCTAAGGTCAGACGTTTGGGCCATCGTCAGATCTAAGGATCGGTCGTTTGATCTAGAAGGGTGGAAGATCTAATTAGGGCTGGATAGAGATGGACGTCTAATGAGTTATTTTAAGATGTCTAGGAATCTAATGAGATGTCTAATTTTTGATCGGTTTCCTTCCTGTTTTGTCCAGACCTAAATAGGGTTCTAGGATAAGTTGGCCAGACAATAAATCAGACATCTGGCAATATGTATGGAATCTGGAAACAAAAATCACTGCAGGAATGGATTTCTGGAGGCTCAAATGGCTATAATCATCTAGAAAAAGTTATTTGGGTTAGATTGAGCCTAACATCTATTTATCAAATGTTTGGGATGTTCTACGGATGTTCGAAAGTAGATGTAAATAATATTAAGTGCTAATCCTCAACGATTAAATCTGATAAGCCAACGATCGTCTAGATGGACATCTGGCAAGGTCCTCAGACATCTTCTAAGATGTTTAGACTAAGGGATAGACATCTGAAGCTAGCAGATAGAGAGTGGGTTCCAGCCTAGGTGTTTTGGACGTTTAATCAAGTAGTCAGACTTCTTAAAGTCTAAGATCAGACATCTGATGTGCAGATTGGACGTGTGATCAGGCTGTCTGATTTCTATTTTTATTTTTTAAGTTCTCTATGAGATGTCTAAGTATTCTAGGGTAGTTTAGGTATTCCTAGGACTACTGTAAGGAACTTTGGGTCACTTTAATAAATAATCTAAGCAAATAAAAAGCAGAGAACAAAGAGGGACAAACACAAAGTACATGACAAAAAGACTTCTTTCCTATTCTTCTTGTCTTCGAGCTCTTGTTCCATATGAAGCTCCTTCTCCATCAAGCTCCTCCTCCACACTTGTAACCATTTGCATTTATCCTAAAATCTTAAACTCAATTTAAGTGTTAAATTGTAAGTGTTTTGTTATCATCAAAATTAACAAATGTGGTGCCATTGCACCAACAATATCCCCTTTTTGATGATGACAAAACCACAAATATCAATCAAAAAATTCTCAGCCTTTTTGACATTATCAAAAAGGCGTAATCAATTTTAGTTATATTACCCTATGCTTCCATTTAACACATGCTCTTCTAATTTGGGTTAACGTCCCCTTTTTGTCATAACAACATAGCTATTTATTTATCGATTAACTCTCCCTTTCTATTGGAAATATAGCTAACATTTTAAAAACTCCCCCTTATCAAAAGAGTCTATGCATATAGGAAAAGTTTATTTATCTCCCCCTTAATGATGGACAGATAGCATGTCAAATTTTAACTCCACCTATTTAAATGTTGTAGATAAAAGGATAGGGTAAAGATTTTACCTCACTTACCAAGGACAATAGCATGTCCCAAATGGAGGTTGCCAAAATGGATGGGGCTCCCATCCATAGCGTGGAGGTTCGAGCATCGGAGCTGGTCTCCAATCAAACGGTGGACGTGTGGCGGTTCGATCACCCACCGATCTTCTTATTAACCTTCTTATCTTTGTTCTACTCCTTGGTATTTCCAATTTGAGTTGACCATTTTCCAACTTATAGGTCCAATCTTTCACATTGACATTTCCTTCGAAACCTACAAAACAAGAGTCTAATTGACTTTTCGGTATCCAAGTTAGCTTGGATCTGGATTTATTAGCGGGTCACCTTGAAATAGATCCTTTCTAAACCTTAGGATTAGTGCTAACTTTATCATTAGAGAAATTATCTAATTTTTCAACAAGTTATTAGAATCTTCCTTAAGACATGCAAGTTCTTTTCAACAACATGGATTTCCGTTTTTTAACTAGAAATTTCAGTTTTTAAGGTAGTATTCTCCTCAATCAATCTACTATTTTCAACGATTAGGTTTTTATTTTCTAGCAACAAATTATCATTTTCATAAATGTTAGAACTAGAACTAGTTTGTGGATCCTTAATTTGAATTTCTAACCTTTCATTTTCAGCTCTAAGAAGGCTAAGATCCTCTTTAATGCTCATGTTATCTATTTTGAGAGACCTACTAAGCCTATATAATTCATCAAAAGCACCTTGTAATTCATTAAAAGATCTTACCTCCTTATTGTCATCTTCACTTTCACCATTGCTTGCAAAAGCCATGAAACCCATGCAAGCAACTTAGTTTTTCTTCTCGAGATCCTCCTCTTCCTCCTCTAAGGTCGAGTCATCCCTCTAAGGTCGAGTCATCCCAAGTAGCTTAGAATGCTTTCTTCTTATGCTTCTTCTCCATCTCCTTCTTTTCTTTCTTTAGAAGAGGGCATTCAGGTCTAATATGCCCTTTCTTTATGCAATGATAGCAATGAGTTGGACTTTCCATCTCCTTCTCCATCTTCTCCTCTTTCTTTGAATCCCTATAAAACTTGGAAAATTTTTTAAATAAAAATCTAAGAGCCTCGTCGTTGGAACTTCACTATCTGAATCAACTTTGAAGGCGAGAGTCTTCCTTGGCTTTGGCTTCAGTGTGTCCTTTTGCTTGAGCTTCATCTCATAGGCCATAAGATTACATTAGAGATTGTTGAAGCTACGGGTTACTATGCTATCGTATTTGGTTTTGAAAAACCTGACGTTGTAGTTTGAAAGTAAAGAACTCATGTTCAACAAATAAAATTTGTATCGGAATAGAAATCCCAGGTCGAACTCAGGGAGGCTACATCGATCTATATTCGCAATTATATTTTTTTAGGGCTTTTGTCGAAAAGCAAGTGACATAATTACAATTAAGCAATATTAACAATCAGAATAAACGAGAGAGAGAGAGAAAACATGCACTTAATATTTCAAAAATATTTATACAATAAAACCAGGGAAAAAGTACACTAGAAAGTGGAAATCTATTACACTAGAAAGTAGGAAAATTCTACACTAGAAAGTTAAAAAGAGGAATGGGAGAAAGAAGTTATCCTCCTCGATGATTGCTTGGAGGATGAGCCAGACAAGATGCCACTAGGAAGATGGAGGACGGAGCAGGAAGGAGGTCGAGGCAGGAGGAACGAGAATGGGGCAGCATGTCACCGTCGTCGCGGGATCCGCTTCCGAAATGATGGCAAAAATTTGACTTTATCTCTCGAGGAGCATCCTGGGTGTGGGACAAGCTTCTCTTGAGCTTTCGAGAGGGAGAGAAGAGAAGGAAGGAATGAAAATTTCGTATCGAGGGGGTCTCCTTTGATAGTTACAAGGAGTTAGGGTAATTTGGTCTTTGTAATTTGAAAAAATTAATTCAGGACCTTTAGTGATAGATAAATCTGTCGCTAAAGGTCTGAACGTAGGCATAGTGGGCGATGCGCGTGCGCTCGCTTGCCTCCCCAAGCTGTAATGCATGCCCACGATCTTAAAATCTCTGCTGTTCAATCGTGAGATCGAACGGTTGGGATGCATCCTCGCCGCGCGTCCTCAGTGTGCAACACCACATGAAATCCAGCATTCTCGCCACGCGTCCGATGGCACATAGGCGCTATCAAGCATGCACAGTTGCTCGATCGCGATCATGCACCCCTCGCGCCTGCTCGCCCGTGCCCCCTCGCCTTCTCCTTATAGCTTGAACCCATGCCCAACTGCGAGCGAGCGCTTTATACACCGCGCTACGCGCGTGGATGGGTGGGTGGAGCATCTTCTGATCGCGCACCCTGGGCAGTTGCATTGAGATCCAACGGTCGAGATCGCTTCTTCATATGGCCTTCAGAAGTTAAGGGCAGCCGGTTGAGCGCCACTCTCAGCCAGTGGATCTTGATCCAACAGTGGAGATGTGTGGGCACTAGAAGCTTTAGCAGTTTAGGGCGGTTGGTTGGGCAACCGAGATGGCACCACATGGTGCCATCTTGACCGTCCATCTTCTGGATGATGTAGATGGTGCCACGGGTGTCAGATTGAGTCAATTTTCATGCCGTTAGGCTACGATCGTCAATCCGAATTCATTCGTGCAGTTGGATTTGTCGTCTGAAGTGTGGATTCACACCATCTTGGCCCTTGATCTTTTAGGGTTCCTCGATCTCTATCTGATGCTACAGATGTCTGATTAGGGCGATCTTGGAGTCGTTGAACTCCAATCGTCGCCCTGATCAAATCTGTATGGTTGGATCTTCGATCCGAGGCCCCGATAAAATGTTGCCCTATCCCTGAACATAAAAGGAGACAATTAACCTCCATTTTATTAAAACTAATCTAAATGCAAGATGATGCATGCTATGCAATATTTATAGTATGTATTGTAATGCTATGCTTTAGAACATGCATAAATAGACATTTTATGTAATATAAACATGTTTACATCACACCCCCATGCCTATCTTTGCTAGTCCCTAGCAAAAACTATATGCTATTTATAAAAGAATTAGGTTAGATTATTTGGGTATAAGTTATTTTCAATCATTAAGAAAATGTTTACTTAGGATCTGAACTTTCAAAGACACAATAGTGCCCAGGTATCTGCCAAAATGCAGACCGCCTTAAGCCCTCGCCTTATTCAAAGAAAAATTTCTTTTTTTTCTCTTTTTCTTCTTTTCTAATTTTTTTGATTTATGAGTTTAGGGTTTAAGAGTGGTTTTCTACGGCCATTTAACTCACCCAAGATTTGATGAGAACCCTAAGTTCTAAGCATCTTATTGTGAATGTGATAGACTCGTTGATTTGCAATTAGAATGGACTTCAAGTTTCTACACCTCTAGGTGACCTTAAAAAGAGACTTCTGCCTAAAGGTGTATCTTTTCAACCGGTATCTTTCTCCCTACTTTTATTTTTATGGGGTCAACAAAAGTGTGAATCCAGTGTATATCTCCCCGATTTATTCTACTTCTCTGCTTCTTCCTAAGTGTTTTGGGAATTTTCAGTGCATTTATTGAGCTGGGTTCTGAACAATCGATTGATGAGCTGTTACCACTGACAACTTGCCAGTCATACTCGTGCGCGAAGTGTGGCTTATTTCTTTTGTTTTCTTTTTTTTCTTTTCTTTTCTCCTTTTTTTTTCTTTTCTTTTTCTCTTTTTTTAGGTAGGTGGCTTCCCTGGTCTAAGATTTACCTAAAGGAAGCAAGAAGAGAATGTTCTAGTGACTAGGCTCTGGACAACCTACCTATGGGCTGTTACCCACGATAACTTGCTAGCCACATCACCCTAGAAGGTTCATTAACTACCCAATTTCTGCTAGAATCGTCGATTGACGAGTCAGTGAGAAGACAGTGTGTAGATGCTTTAGACTTAAGGTTCCCTCAAACCTGAAGGTGGGTTGATAAGTCGTGTACTTATCACCCAAACTTATTTACTCAAATTACAATAGAGTCAAGATGGTGAGGACTCGAAAAATAAATCCACATTTTAGTGGATACACGGGCTGATTAAGTCCAAAGACCTGAAGGGTCTTTGTGTTCAGATCCTAATGCAATATTTCCTAAGATTGAAAAGTCCCAATGTCCAAATATTCCATCCTAATTCATTTTTTTTTATGTACAAATAAGAAGACAAATACAATTTACAAGAATTTCACAAAGCTGACAAAGTGATTAAAAAATGAATCCACCCCCCCATGCCTAGCTGAAGCAATATCCACATTGAGAAAGAAACATGAAAGAAAGGGTAGAGTATGCAAGATGTCACCTGAATATATAGCTCGGGTCAGCTTTGTGTCATATGTACAACTACTGAGTTTAATGCCATCAGCTAGGCAAAGCCCAGCCAAAGAAGTCACAATATGGCTAGAGCAACCATGTCTGAGACGGGTTCTAGATGAGTACGGTCAATAACTGGCTTCAGACGTTGACTGTTGACTTTAAATGTGTCACCCCTCTTTGGGTCAGAGATCTGAATGGCTCCATTTGGAAAAATATGGTTAATAATGAATGGGCCATTCCATTTAGATTTAAGTTTGCCAGGAAAGAGCTTAAGTCGAGAATCGAATAACCAGACCTTCTGGTTCTGCTCAATGCTCTTGCGAGAAATCAATTGATCATGTAGAGCTTTGGTCCGAGCCTTGTAGATCTTGGCATTCTCGTATGCATCATTTCTAAGCTCTTCCAAGTCAAATAGTTAAAGTTTTCTAGTCTTCCCATCTAAATTCAGATCTAAATTGCATTGTTTGATCACCCAGAATGCCCTATTTTTAATCTCTACGAGTAGATGGCACACCTTTCCATACACCACATGAAACGAAGACATGTTGATGGGCATTTTATACACCGTACGGTAGGCCTAAAGAGCATCCTCAAGCTTTTGAGTCCAATCCTTGCGATCAGGCCTAACTATTTTTTGCAGAATGTTCTTGATCTCCCGATTGGAGATCTTGGCTTGGCCATTCGTTTGGGTATGGTAAGGTGTGGAAATTCGGTGATTAACCCCATATTTAGCAAACAAATTTTGGAATTGGGCATTAGTAAAATGAGTGCCACCATCACTGATGATGGCCCTCGAAATCCCGAACCTACTGAAGATATTTTTCTTGACAAAATCGATGACCACCTTGTGGTCATTGGTTCGGGTGGGAATCGCCTCAATCCATTTGGACACATAATCAATAGCAACAAGAATGTGCTGATGTCCAAATGAAGGGAGAAAGGGTCCCATGAAATTGATGCCCCAAACATTGAAGATTTTGACAGGAGGAATTGGGTTTAGGGGCATCATATCTCTCCTAGTTATGCTCCCAAGTGCCTGACATCAAGAACATGACCTTGAGAAATCCTGGGAATCCTTAAATAAAGACGGCCAACAGAAGGTAGATTGAAAAATTTTTGCAGCTGTATTTTTCCTGGAGAAATGTCCACCACACGCAGATGCATGGCAGAACTCTAGTATACTGTTGAATTCATTCTTTGGAACAGATAAGTGAATAATCTGATCAGAGCCAATGCGGTACAATTCAGGGTCCTCCCAGAAGTAGTATTTAGCCTCAAATTTAAGTCTATCCCGTTGTTGCTTGGTCCAATCCTAGGGGATTTGACCAAAGGCCAAATAATTAACAATGTCAGCAAACCATGGGGTTTAGACACCTGAAACTGTAAGGATAGCTTCATCTGGAAATGTGTCAGCAATTGGGATGTCCAGACGAGAAGAATCACTTAGGAGTCTCGACAAATGATCCGGCACCACATTTTGTACCCCGATTTTATCCTTGATTTCAAGATCAAATTCTTGAAGCAAAAGAATCCAACAAATAAGTTATGGTTTGGCATCCTTTTTGGCCAAGACATGTCTCAAGGTCGAGTGGTTGGTATAGATGATAACATGAGACCCTAAGAGATAAGCCCTGAATTTTTCCAAAGTGAACACTACAGCTAGTAATTCTATTTCAGTAATAGTGTAATTCCTTTGGGCTTCATCCAGAGTTTTACTAGTGTAGTAGAAGACAATGGGCTTTCTAGCTATTTTCTGACAAAAGGCGGCCCCGACCGCGTAATCAGAAGCGTCGATCATGATCTCAAAAGGGGCTGTCCAAATTGGTGGTTGCAACACTGGAGCACAAGTAACTGCCATTTTTAGGAAATCAAATGCGTTACGTCATGATTTATCGAAAACAAACATCATTTCCTTGGTGAGAAGATTACTCAAGGCACGAGCAAACTTCGAGAAATTCTTGATGAATCTTCTATTGAATCCCACATGACCAAGAAATGATCGGATTTATTTAACAGATGTGGGAGGAGGAAGTTTAGCGATAGCATCAACCATAGCTTTATCCACTTCAATTCCTCGTTCAGAGATTACATGACCCAAGATGATGCCTTCCTGGGTCATGAAAGGACTCTTTTCCCAGCTAAGGACCAATCGTGTTTTGATACATCGCTAAAGAATCATTTCCAGATTAGCCAAACAAGAGTCAAACGATTCTCCAAAAATAGTGAAATTGTCCATGAAGACTTTTATAAACTCTCCCACCATGTCAGAGAATACGGCTAACATACACCTTTGAAAAGTCACAGGTGCATTGCATAAATCGAATGGCATCCAACGGAAAGCAAAGGTTCCATAGGGACAGGTGAAAGTAGTTTTTTCCTGATCCTCAGGATGGATAGGAACTTGGTTGTATCCCGAGTAGCCATCAAGAAAATAGAAGTACTTCTGCCCGGCTAGTCTTTCTAAGATTTGATCAATGAAAGGCAGGGGAAAATGATCTTTTCTCGTGACCGTGTTTAGCTTCCTGTAATCAATACAAACCCTCCAAGAGGAAGCTGAACGAGTTGTCACAGATTCTCCTCTCTCGTTAGAAATAGCAGTAATCCCGGCTTTCTTAGGAATAATCTGCATGGTACTTACCCAGGGACTATCAGAGATTGGATAAATAATTCCTCCATCGAGCCACTTAATGATTTTCTTTTTGACCACTTCTCACATATTTGTATTTAATCTCCTCTACATCTGGCGAGAAGGGCGGGACCCATCTTCCAAAAATATTCTATGATTGCAGTAAGATGGCTTGATCGCCCTAAGGTCATGAATGGTCCAACCAATTGCCTCCTTGTGTTCCTTCAGGACCTTGATCAATTTAATCTCTTGCTCCTTTGTTATTTTAGCATTGATAATCATAGGGAGCGTCTTCTGAGGTCCTAAAAATTGATATTTCAAATTCTCAGGCAATGATTTTAGTTCAAGCTGGGGCGGGTTGATGATTGTCGGTAAGGAAGATGTTGAAGACTAAACAAGCGGAAGAGGTTGTGAGTGAACAAAATCAATAACCTCTTTAGAAGATGGCAGGTCTGCCATAGAGGGTTGCGGATCCAATTCGTCATCAAAGGAGGAACTTTCAATTGAGGAAACCATCAAACAAGTTTGAATGTTTACATTATCCTCCTTAAGTTCCTCAATAAATCCGCAATCCACAAATTTATTAATCGCCTTAAAAATATCCAATTTCATTCGTTGATCCCCAAAGGTGATTTCCATGCTACCGCTTTCATAGTTAATTTGGCCTTAGCAGTAGCCAGGAATAGATGCCTGAGAATGATGGGTGTCTTCCTCAGATTTTCAGGTACATCCATGTCAAGGACAAGGAAATCTACAGGAAAATAGAAATCCTTGACCTTAACTATAACATCTTCAATAAAGCCTCATGGATTTGTAACTGAATGGTCCGCTAACTGTAGCGTTACTAAAGTCGGCCGAAGTTCACCTAATCCAAACTTCTTGTAAAGAGAATTCAGAATTAGGTTGATGGATGCACCTAGATCCAGAAGTGTTCTATCAAATGTGTAATCTCCGATGACACAAGAAATCAATGGAGCACCTGGATCTCTCTTTTTCTAAAGGAGGTGGTGTAAGATAACAGAACTAGCCTACTCGGAGAGTACCACCTTCCTCGAAACAGATTCTCTCTACTTACACTTTTGTGTACATAAATCCTTTAAAAATCTCACGTAAGCCGGTATATGCTTGTTAGCATTGAGGAGTAGGATATTGATCTCAACATTCTTAAAGATATTCAGAAGCTCCTCATTGCTATCAATAGACTTCTTTGATTTGATCAAGACTTCAGGAAAAGGAACATGAGTCAGATCTTTGGAATCAGGTTCCTGAGCCTTGATTTCTTCTCCAGGATTCTCCTCTCTCCTCAAGTTCTTCAGTATTCGGTAGATCAGAATAGTGTGGTTGTGGATCTTGAGTTTGCTTACCACTCCTCAAGGTGGCAGAATTTGCAGATGCAGAAGAATTCAAGTCTTGGGGATGGTTAGGAAATATTGAAGGGGCATGATTAGCCAAGAATTATTGATATGCAAAAGAAGAAGAAGAGGAAGGACCCTACTCAACCACCTGAGCATGTGCGTGTGGGTCCCTCTGATTTCCGTAACCATGGGCTTGATTGCCTGGAATGAGAATATTTCATGGGTTTGGTATGGGTTGGGGTGGTAGAGATCTAGGTAGACGAGAGTTAGCGAAGAGCCCAATCTGCAAGTTGTCCAGTGAGGTTTTCATTTGTTGCATGAGCTGGAGCATGGATCCTTGCATCTCTACCATTTGCCTATTCAAATCAGCCTGCCTTATGGGTTGACGGGCATTCCAAGTTGGCTGATTGACTTGATTTGGGGGAAACTGAGTATAGACATGACCCTGACCCATTGATCATTGCAGAGCATAGTTGCCAAGTCGAAACTGGGTTTGTTGCCCCAGGTTTTCCCAAGAGAAGTTAAGGTCGTTTCTCCAACCCGGATTATAAGCATTAGAGTAGGGGTTAGATCAAACATTCTCCTGTACAGCATAGGCATCCTCATAGGGTGAGGATGGTGAGAAAGAAAGGGAAGGATAAGAAAAACTGGGATCAAAGGCCCCAATCTGCAACCCGTGAGGTTCCGAAAAATGCTGACTCACAGGTTGAGCCTTATAGAGTTGATTCACGAACTCCCATCCAGAAGGAGCTCGCGAAGAATGGAATCCCGAATTTTGGGATTGAGTGGATCGAGAGTTGTTCATAGAATTTCTAGCCATTCACTCTTCCATTCTCTTAGCAACCAAGTCCACCTTGTCAAGTTTGTTACAAATCAATTCCATATCAAATGAATGATAGTCATGAACTTCGTTGACATTTGATTTGGGCTGCTGGGACCAGTTAAAGGTATCCATGGAAGCATGATTGATTGAATTCTTGCTCATTTCCTCAAACAAATCATGTGCACTATCTGCATCTTTGTTGAGGAAATTGCCTCCACAAGAAGCATCCACATGATTTCTTTGTTACTCAATCAACCCATGATAGAAGATCTGCATGAGCTGCCATTTTGGCACCTCGCGGTGTCGACACCTCTGCAATAGGTCCTAGAATCACTCCCAGGCCACATGAAACTGCTCCCCCGGTCGCTGGGTAAAGGTAGTGATTGCCTGTCTCAAGGCATTGGTACGTCCGACTAGGAAGAATTTCTTCAGAAAGGCTAATTTCAACTCATTCCAAGTTGCAATTGGTCTTCCTATTGTCTTGTGCCAATGAGCGACCTTATCCCTAAGAGAGTAGGGGAAGAGCCTCATGATCATTTGGTCCTCGTTCACGTTTCATGCCTTGGTGGTCTAGACCAAAGTGATCAAGTCCACCAAGTGCTGAAACAGGTCTTTGGAGACAAGCCCATGATAATGTTTGATTAGGTTTAACACCTGGGGCTTGATTTCTATGTCTCCAGCCAGAATCTGGATGCTGGGACATTCCCCGTAATTTGAAGGATCATAAAAATCCTTCAAGGGCTGAGCACCCTGCATTCTCTAGAACTATTCCAGCATTCTCTACATTTGTTCCAACTACCTTCGGAATTCCTCCTGTGGATCCTGAGGCAGAGGAGGCTGTTGGTCGGCCATGGGATTAAGTTGACCAAAATCCAATTTGTGCCTCCTAGAATACTCTACTGGTCCTTCCAATCGGGATTTCAATGACCGTCTTCCCAGCATAAACTAGGAGAAGGTCGAAAGGACTGCGGATAGGGACCCTGCAGCACAACAAAACAAAGCTGTCCTTAAGTGGGGTAGCCTAAGGATCTACGGACTCCCAAAACCCACCTTAAGTTTATAAATGATTTACTCTACTTGTGTCTGCTCAATCCAACCAGTTAGGAGGGACTGGGGAGAAGGTTCTTCCTTCAGCTTTCGCCTCCGGTTCCTAGTGTACCCCCCAGCCACTATCTTTTGATGCTACTCCCCTAGCTAGACATTAGATTAATTAGTACAAGTAGGTTAATCAAATACAATCTTAGACTAGGCCCCGAAGAGCGAATCAATCCTTAAGGTCAACGTCTACTCAATTTATTAAGGCCTGGGATTGTGGTGCTTATGGAATGTGATGGGCCCTTAAAATGGGTTGTTCCCTTAATGATTGATTGAGAATTGTGTAAGTGCATGCACAACCATGGTTTTCAAGCAAGATTATTTGTGATGTGTGGATTTTAATGTTCAAATCTTTCTTAAGTAGCTTTTAGGGTTTAAAATTACGTTGATTTCAATCAAGTTTTGAGGCAAACCAGGTTTTCGAACAAGGGTGAAGATTGCTTTCCTTAAAACCAAAAATAAAGTGGAGTGCCTGAAATAGACCTAGATTGAAAATGCTAAGGAGGTGCTACTTGATGAGTTGATTTTAGGCAGATTGGTACGGCCCAAGCAACTCAAACAACTGGCCACAACTACACCACTATGTTAGGCACATAGAGATGGTTATCCTAGAATGATTTCTACTCTTTTATGTGTAGCTTTGTGTGTACCAATTCCTCATATTAGAACCCAGTTGAGTAGAAACAAATCAATTAGGTTAAGTGCCTTGAATGTGGGTGTACGTTGTGTGTCTATTGAAAATTACCCCACAAGATTATCTTTTTATTTTTTTATAAACGAGGGTGGAATGAATGTGAGTGAGAATACAAACAACCAAACTATTCCTAGGTTTTATGCAAACACCTAGGTTAATTGGAATTTGGATTTAATGTGACAAATGAAATCTATGGAGGGGGGAAAAATGGGGAGCAGTTACAGTTGCCTTCAGCTGCACTTTACTCCGGTCTACTGCTTGATGATTCCCTAATGGAGGTCTCTACAAAACAATAGACACAAGAGAAAGCAAGTTAGAAAATAATAAAGTGCATGAAATGCGAAAAGAAGATCGGAAATCGTTGACTCCCCATCAATGGTGCCAAAATGTTGAAGCTACAGGTTACTACGCTATCGTATTTGGTCTTGAAAAACCTGTTGTAGTTTGAAAGCGAAGAACTCGTGTTCAACAAATAAAATTTATACCAGAATAGAAATCCCGGGTCGAACTCAGGGAGGCTACATCATTCTATATTCACAATTATATTTTTTTAGGGTTTTTGTTCAAAAGCAAAGCGACGTAATTACAATGAAGCAATATTAACAATCAGAATAAACAAGATAGAGAGAGAAAACATGCACTTAATATTTCAAAAATGTTTATACAATGAAACCAAAGAAAAATTACACTAAAAAGTGAGAAATCTATTACACTATAAAGTAGGAAAATTCTACTCTAGAAAGCTAAAAAGAGGAATGGGAGAGAGAAGTTATCCTCCTCGACGATCGCTTGGTGGACAAATCGGACGAGATGTCGCTTAGAAGACGGAGGACGAACGGGGAAGAAGGAGGTCAAGGCGGGAGGAACGAGAACGGGGCAGCACGTCGTCGTCACGGGATCCCCTTCCGAAATGAGGGCAAAAATTTGGCTTTATCTCTCGAAGAGCATCCCGGGTGTGGGACAAGCTTCTCTTGAGCTTTAGGGAGGGAGAGAAGAGAAGGAAGGGATGAAAATTTCATATGGAGGGGGTCTCCTTTTATAGTTGCAAGGAGTGAGGGCAATTTGGTCTTTTTAATTTGAAAAAATTAATTTAGGACCTTTGGTGACAAATAAATCCGTCACTAAAGGTCCGAACGTGGGCATAGTGGGCAACGCGCGCGCGCCCGCTCGCCTCCTCAAGCTGCAACGCACACCCACGATCTACAAATCTCGACCATTCGATCATGAGATCGAATAGCTGAGATGCATCCTCCCAGTGCCTCCTCAGTGCACGCCACCGCGTGAAATCCAGCGTTCCTGCCGTGCGTCCAAAGGTACGTGGTTGTATCGGCCGCTCACAGCCACTTGATCGCGATCGTGCGCCCCTCGTGCATGCTCGCCTGTGCCTCCCTCTCCTTCTCCTCGTGGCTTGAACCCACGCCCAACCATGAGCGAGTGCTCTATCCACTACGCTACGCGCATGGATGGGCAGGTGGTGCATCTTCTGATCGCGCACCCTGGATAGTTGCATTGAGATCCGACGGTCGAGATCGCTTCTTAATATGGCCTTCAGAAGTTGACGACGGCCGGTTGAGCTCCACTCTCTGCCATTGGATCTTGATCCAACGGCAGAGATGTGTGGGCGCTATAATCTTCAGCAGTTGAGGGCAGCCGATTGAGTGGTCGAGATGGCACCACATGGCGCCATCTTGGCCGTCCATCTTCTGTATGATGTAGATGGTGCCACGGGTGTCTGATTGAGTTGATTTTCACGTTGTTAGGCTACGATCGCTGATCTGAATTTATCCATGTAGTTGGATTTGTCATTTGAAGTGTGGATTCACACCATCTTGGCCCTTGATCTTCTAGGGTTCCTCGATCTCTATCTGATGCTATAGATGTCAGATTAGGACGATCTTGGAGTCATTAATCTCCAATCGTCGCCCTGATCAGATCTGTGCGGTTGAATCTTCGATCTGAGGCCCTGGTAAAAAGTTTCCCTATCCCTAAACATAAAAGGAGACAATTAACCTCCATTTTATTAAAACTAATCAAATTGCAAGATGATGCATACTATGTGATAAGATGATTTTCGCTTTCGAATAATGTTATTAAGATGATTTGTAGTTGTAGGATCGAAGTGGTGGAAAATCGCTTAACAAAATAATTAAAATTAATATTAAGCCACTCACAGGAGAGAGGGTCATGTCCACAGGGAGGCAATGACTTATTTAAACTCGCAATTAGGTCAAAATCAAGTTCGTTGAACTATTCGTCAGATCAGACAATGCCTATGCAGCTCTGAAAGTAAACCTTAAATTTATGGAGAAGTCAAGGGGTGTTAATGCAATTTTTATGTAAGAAAATTACCCATGTGCAAGGGTATGCCATGTACTATTTACTTTCATGCACACTAAAATGTAATTCAAAATTAAATTCAATGCACATAGAGATGAATAATAAGGTTTAACAATTCTCTAGAAGCATGAGCATGAAGGCATAAATTCACCACAATAAAATAATGATAAATCAAATTCATTTTTGTGGAAATGGCATGAAATGTAAATACTAATTCTACCACAAACAGAGGATTCTACCTCTCTCCTCACGGATGGGAGAGAGGTTCATTTGAGGAACTCTTCTGGGAGCAGGTTGGCTGGAGTGAGGGCTTCGCAACGGTGGCGGCAGCAGGTTGCGAGACGGCCGAAGTCGGCCGAATGGAGGAGAGAAGCGATGACAGTGGAGGTTGCTACTACTAGCCACGCGTGCTGCAGGCACAAGGAGGGGCAGCGCAGGGGCGCTGCAGGCACGAGGAGGCGTGGGTGCGTGGAGGGGCAGGCGCTCTACAGGCCACACAGGCGCACGTGGGGTCTGATGGCCGCATGACTGCAAGTTCTCTAGGGAGGCATTGGAGGTGCTGAAGCGGGGGTCTGCAGGCACTGGGTTGTGGGTGCGCTGGAGCGTGGGTGCACTGGAGGTGAAGGCGCGGGTTTGCAGGCGCAAGGTGGGATGCTGGCTGAGGTGCAGGCAGCGGTTGAGGTAGGTGTGCGCACGCCTGCTGCGGTGGAGGTGCAGCGTGTGCACGTGGTCTGCTGCAAAAGATGAAGTGCACTGGCTAGAGGCACGCGCTGTGGCACGCTTGGTAGGGCTGGTGCGGGGAGGAGAAGTTGCAGGGACTCTTAGCGGTGTGGGCTATCACCCCACATGCCCGCGATGGTGGAGTCACACTACCGCGATGGGAGGCCGGCGGTATGGAATGGATGAGAAGCAAAGTTCTCTATGCAGTGAGGAATAAAGGGGTGGTGGGCTCCCTTGAATGGTAGCCCTTCCTCCTCTTTTGTAACCACAGCTACAAAGATTTGAAATTCAAAAGGCCACCATCGAGTCAATGCTGATGAGTAGGAGGAGGAGGTGGAGACGGAGCAGTTACCTGCAAAGGAGAAGAAGAAAAAAGAATAAAATAATTAGGATTATTTATACATAACTCCTTAACTTCTATGTTAATTAAAATAGTGTATGTAATGCACCTAATTAATTAATTAATCAAATGTATGCAATCCTAGGTTAATTCTAAATGCATGAATTACGCACTTAAGATAAAAATATGAATTAATTTATTTACATGCTAATGTATGCTATCTAAATGTTAAAATTAACTTAATGTCTAAACACTTAAATACTTAAATAGCCCACAAATATGGGCTAAGCACTATGCAATATTTATAGTATCTAATGCAATTCTATGCTTAAGAACATGTATAAATAGACATTTTATGTAATATAAACATGTTTACATCAGAGATCCTCCATGTTGAGCTCCTCAACTTCATTTGCCTCCTTAATGGTGGTGACCTTTTATTCTCATTCCGGTTCAAGGGAACAAAGAAGCTTTCCTTGAAGCTCCCCTTCTGTAAAGATCATTCCTAAGACCATTAGGTTGTTCACTAAAAGAGTGAACCTTGTATACATCTCACTCATGGATTCATTATATTTTATAGAGAATGATTTAAATTCTTGAGAAGGTAAATTTATTTTAGAGGATTTTACCTTTAAAGTACCTTCATGCATTACCACTAGAGTATGTCATATCTCGTATGTAGTGGTGCATTGCAAGATGTGGTTGAACTCCTCCAGGTTAACATGCAATATAACACATTCATTGTCTTCACTTTGAGTGAAAGCTCTCAAGTTTGTTGTTGAGAGTATCCTGCCTTGGCCCTCTCCAGAATGATGTATGGCACTTTGCATCGCTACCATATCGAGTAGTCATTAGCTTGAAGCCATGTCTTCATCTAGAGCTTCTAATAAGGGTAGTTGCTCCCATCGAAAAATGGCGGATGGGTAGTAGATTGCCCCTCGGATTTTCTCATCATGAACATGCTCCCCTACATTATTGCTTGCTGATGTGTGACGCCGAAATGCATGACCTGCTCTCATACTAACTGAAGGTTCTGTTGACGTGGGAAATCGATGTTTTAAAATACTTCATCGTAGTATAGGTGGAAATCACGTGGAAACAAATAAAATTTATACTCAAATTTGAAGTCCGAGGTCAAATGCAAGGAGCAATCAATTGCAATTTAATCTCACCAATCACAATTTAATGAGAAATGCAAGCAATTATAATTAAAACTTCATTCATAACAACTCAAAATGATATATAGATAAAACCAAGTAGCAATGTGCAAAAAGATTGTGTTAAAATGGTGATTTGAATAACCAATTAACCCTTTTATTATTAAGCTCAAATATCTCAACAACAATTATCAACCAATATTCCACATCAACCAAATGAAATAATCCAACAAAACCAAGGCATGAGAAGATATCAGATGAATGGACAAGGCTTTTAGACGCCTTAGGTTGCCTCAGCAAGCACAATACCCGAGGAGGCAAAGGCACGAAGCCTCCTTCTCTTTTCTTCAAACCTCAAGAGAGGTAAGGCACAGTACAGTACCAACAGAGGCATGAAGGGATTCCCAACGAGTAAGTGTAGAGAGGGCATAATTGAGGGCAAAAGCCTCTCCTCCCCTCTCTCTCTTTTCTTCTCAAACCCAACCTACTCAAGAAATCGGATCCGGAGTTGGGCCTGACCCACCTACGTGAATGGTAGACGAGGCATGCGTGCACTGAGTGTGTGGTTGAAGGAACCGACCCCTCATGATTGGGTGAGGGGTCCAATGCACGAATTCAATACATCTTGCGTGGAGACTTCAAAAGTTTCCGATGTGGGACTATGTCCCACATGCTTCCTCGTGCAACTGCAGACGATGAAGCTCCGAATTGCAGATGAAGGGGCAGCTGGCTTATTCAATTGATGACCTGAGACTCCACCTGGAGTGGAGTTGCTTCACTTAGATGTGGAATCAAGGAAGAACATGGCAAGAACAAGATGGTCGAGGTCAGAGAAGGAGGGCACAGCAGCGAAGCTCTGGTGGCGACCTGAAAACCACAGCACGGCCTTGCGACCTCATCAAAATAGCTCAAAAGGTCCACTAGAGCACGGCGAATGTGGCGGTGATGGCTTTATGATGATGGGGGGTGTGTGTGCGTAGGGCGAGGTCAGGGCGGAGCTGCGAAGGTGATGGTGTTTGGGGAGATGGGAGAGTGGATAATCGGTGGAATTAGGTTAGGGCTTTAGACGGTGGGGTTGTGGCGAAGCTGATGGGGCTGGTAGCGGCGATATTCGTGCGGTGGAGCGGCGGATTGGCATTGCCAGAGCATCACCAACGCAGAGGAAGGCGAGGGTGTCGAGGTGTGTTTTGTGGTTGATTGGGAGTGTATATGAGGAAGAATGATGTAGAGGGAGAAAGGAAGAGAAAGAGGGTCTTAGAAAAGAGGGAGAAGTCTAGAGAGCTCCGGTCGTGGTTTGACCAGAGCTAGAGAAGGAGATAGAGACAGCGAGGCAGTGATAGCAAATGAGGTAGAGACACGTCCTCTCTTTGGCCAGAGAGTATCGCGAGGAAGAGGGAAAGAACTTAGGCCATCCAATTTGATGGTTAGACGGTCGTAGGAGAAGGATCCAGGGGGGTTGCTAGAGTAGAGGTTTCGGTGGCTGGAGGAGGATAAATTAGGGTGATTTTGCTTGCCAAAACTTGCTAGGGAGAAAAGGTTGTTCGTGCTAGCTCTTTATGGAGCTTCAGGGGAAGCTTTGGATCAAGAAAGAGGGATTCCATGGCTTAGGCTTTAGGGAAAGGAACCCATGATTCTCGTACGTTCGCATAGGAAATTCATGGAGACATGAGACTCCAAATTGATCCCAGATTGTTTGCCTAGGTGTGAACATCAATACCACCAATTTGGTTGAATTTGATTGCCATTAGAGTAGGACTTGGGTCAATCAGCGTTGCTTGGAGGATGGGTTTGACCTCAATGGCAACAGGGGCTTTTTTACGAAGAAGATGAAGAAGTTGGGGGCATCTTTGCAAGGAATTCAAAAGTTAGGGGCATGTGTGTAAGGAAAAGTGTTAGACTGGACCAAAATGCAAACTTGGTTAAGATGATCTCTGATTGGGCCCAAATTTTGGTACAAACCTAATTTGACCTAAGGAATCTGATGGTGAAGTCGGATTTAAGTTTTAACCAAGTTTGGCTAGGTAATTTACATAGAAACCTAAATTAGGGCAAATGTCTATTTGAGACTATTTTAGGTCAAATTAAGTTCCAATGGTAAAATCAAGGGTGACAAACCCTAGGGAATATTTTTCTATCATTTTTAGAAGGTTTAGGTGAATTTTATCTTGACCAAAACCTCAGTTAATTAAGTGGGTCTATTTTTTAGGATTTTGGATGTCCATTAATTCTTGAATGGCATTTCATCCCTTTTCGTTCTGTATGGACCCACTTATTACACATTAATGACCATATGACCTTTACTAAACCCCTGAACGACCCCATGGTTATTCTGTATTTGTGGAAATGCAGTTAATTTTGTAGAAATAACCCTATATTCATCTTTTCTTCTCAAAACAGAACATCAAGCATTTAGGACCCTCTGATGGATATGTAGGAGCTTTTATTAGAGCTTATGATGGTGTTCCCATCATACCCCCATGCCTAGCTTTTGATAGTCCCTAAGAAAAACCTTATGGATCAAGCCAGTTATCTTGGTCGGATGTAACCATCAGGATGCCGTACTAAGCCGCAACTGTAGGAATCAGATGTTAATACAAACAATAAGCTTTGAGGTACTCAAGTACCAGCCCAGATCCAGACCTAACTAGCCTTCACCTCAGTCTGCCGCGAAGGTTTATAAGGTCCGCAGGAACTATACTAAGGTTCGTTGGACCCAGCGGTTAAAGTACTCATGCTTGTAACATGGTTACCCCAGGTTTAGTTTGCTGTACATTTTTTGTAAGAGAGAGATAAAAGAAGATTTTCATTTGAGGAGAGCTCTCACCCTTTTTCTTTTCTTTATATTTTTCCTTAGATCCTACCTTAGATTAGCCCGAAATATGTTCTATATTGGATTCCTTATCCCTCCCATCAATCCTCGCAGGGTCGCTGGTGTTGGAACCTAGTTCCATCTCTCTTCTATGTTTTGGTGTTAACAAAACTATTTTAAAATCTAATGTGTTTATGAAATATTACAGGTCAAAAGAATCTATCGATGCAAGCAACAAGGTAGCATATGAAGGAAGAAGACTAGAAGACTATAGTTTTTGTTGCATTCATTATATTTTAGAGTCTTTGTATGTCCTTTAACAAGTAAAACATAATCTAGGAGTTAAAATTAAAGTAGAGATAATTAGGGTTCAAAATATTATTTATTCGTTCGTTTCAAAACTCAAAATCGATTCTTTCAAAATAAAGTTGTTTAGAGTAGATGGGATAACTCTAGAGATTAACTTACACTTATAATATTTGGTACCTGTAGCAAGTACCGGTACTGGTCATAGGTACCGGTACATGCTAGGCACAGGTTTAGGACTAAGTCCCAAACTATGAACAACAAGTACCGATACCTAGTGGTCACAGTTTATGTACTTGGTTTTGCCTGGACCTTACAAGTACCGGTACTAATCACTTGTATTGGTACAAGTAGGTCACTGGACCCAAATCTATGAGTCACAAGTAGCGGTGCTCATCATTAGTATCAATACCTAGTGACTTAGTTGGGCTGACTGTAGGTAGTCAGTACCGATACCAAAAGTTTAGTATCGGTACTAGCTAACCGTTTTGACCAATCTGAATGGCTATTTTGCAATTAAACCTATTTCTAATCTCCCAAACTGCCCCTAAGGGCTAGTAATCATAGGGAAGGTGTTTAGTGGATTATATAAGCACTCTTTGAGTGTCTTTGGCACACAACCAAGCAGCCAAAATTCTATCCTTGCATACACTTTCAATTCTCAATTTTCTAGCTACAAAAGAGCTTGATTTGTTGCATTCCTTCAAAGGCCTCTCTCTATTTGCAACAAGTCATCAAAGACGATCATGTTCTTCATTGTTTAATCATTTGTTTTAAGCCTTAGTATGCTTGTTAGATTAATTTATATACTTTTATTAAGCAATATACTTGTTGGAGACTTAGGAATTTGTTGTAAGCTTTTATTTGCATCTTGCTTACACCTGTATCTTTATTTCCTTTTAATATCTTGTAACTGGGTTGACGTAACCCGTTAAATACCTCAGGTTTCAGTAAATTGATTCCCTCCTAGTTGAGGGAATCGGGTTAAGAAACCTAAGTCGGGAGACTTAAGTAGTGGAGTACCCAAGTGAGGGGAACCACTATATATCTTATGTGTTTTTGTGGTTTGCTTTATCTTGCAATTTTTTATCTACCACACCATTCATCCCCCCTTCTAGCGTGCTTGTGATTTACAGATCCTACATGTGGTATTAGAGCAGGTCGCGAATAGAAGAAGTAATCATTCTCTCTTGCAATGGCATCATCAGTCAAGCACATCGAAGGATAGTCATCCACACATCCTCCCTACTTTAATGGGATGAACTATGGATACTGGAAGAGGAGGATGCAAATCTCCCTCAAGGCCATGGATGAGGACTCGTGGACTCTTATTCAAGAGGAGTACATGGATCCGGAGCCATAGGAAGGTGTTGTTTGGACCCAGGACCAAAAGAAAAAGATCGTGGGAAATGTAGAAGCTATGAACGTGCTCTATTGTGCATTATCAAGGGAAGAATTGAACTGTATCTCCGCATGCAAGTCCACATACGAGATGTGGAACACGCTGCACGTCACCTATGAAGGTACAAGTAAGGTAAAAGAAACACATATTTCTATTTTAACAGAAAGTTGAGTGTTTCAAGATGCTGAAAGGTGAAACAATCAAAGGGACGTACACAAGATTTGGAGAGATCGTAAATCCAATGAGGAACCTTAGGGTAAAGTTGAAGGAGGAGTTGCTTGTAAGGAAGATCTTGGGATCCCTTACAAGCGATTAGTCTCCAAAGAGCATAGCTATCCAAGAGGAGAAAGACCTTTCAACTCTTTCCTTGGATGACTTGATTGGAAGCCTCATGGCATATGAAGTCCAATTGGAAAATATGAAGAAGAATGAAGAAAAATCCGTAAGCAAGAAGAAGGAGCTTGCTTTCAAAGCTATAAAGGAATAGTTGGACTTCAATGATTCCAACTCCAACAAAGAAGAAGAGCTTGCTCTTCTAATGAGAAGATTCATCTAAAAATAAGGTAAGAAAGTAAATAAATTTACAAATGACATTATTTGTTTTGAGTGAAAGAAGAAGGGGCACGTACGAAAAGATTGTCCAATGATCAAGAAGAAGAAGGAAGAAAAGAAGGATAAAGAACTCAATCGGAAGATGAAGAAGATTTCAAGAAAGGCATACTGGACGACTTGGGATGATAGTGATTCCGACACGGAATCATTTTCCGAAGAATCTGAAGAAATGGAAGTTGCACATCTTTGCTTAATGGCGAACAACAGTTCAGAAAATGAGCTAGATTTTGAAGTCACTTTTAATGAGTTATTTCAAGCATATGAAGATTTGTATCACAAAGCTAGGTAGATTAATAAAGAAAATAAGGTCTTGCATGAAAGTTATAAAACTCTAGAAGTAGAAAAATCTTATTTAGAAATAGAATTAGAAATGTCAAAAGAAACTAATAATCAATTGCATGCAAAAATAGTAGAATTAGAAGATATTTATGAACACTTTGAGGGCATTTTGAATAACTTAAAAGCAACTAGGCTAAATATAGAATTTTGTAATAATAAAAAGAACACACAAAATATATCACATGAACCTAGACATGCATGGATTTATCAAAAGGTTAAGAATCCTAAGAATTATTGATCTAACACTAAAGTGATCTATAAACCTAAGGATTTGAATGGTACTAATTATCAAGGACCCAAAAGAAAATGGGTACCTAAAATAGATTTAATAAACTATTTTGCTGGTCAAGAAGGACAAATGGATCCTAGACAGTGGGTGTTCCAAGCACATGATGGGACACTCCGACCTCTTTATCAAGTGGACCAGAATCGAAGATGGAGGACACGTCAAGTTGGGCAACAACAAACGTTGTCGCATTATTGGTGAAAACTCCTAGAGGAACCCTCTAGCTTCCTCATTATTCTTTGAAATTAGGTCCCTCCACAATTACATCGGAGGAAATCCTACTCCGGCGAGGATTCAAGGGAAACAACTCCCTGATTCCTCAGAGAATCCCTCTCAAATTTGAAAGGGAGATTCTCTAAGAAATCCCTGTTCTTGTGAACCTAAATTGGAGCTCCAATTTCTACCCAATCTCTCATACGAATGCATGAGAGATTTGGATCTTTTTGACCTTCCAACTCTGGCAAGGTTGTCGTGCTTGGAAGCTTGGCTTCCAAGCACATGGCCCTTTGCTCGGTGCTACAAAAGGGTCCCTAGATCCTTCCGCTCGTCCCAAGCTTGATTTGGCCTGAGATACCTCCCAATTTTCCTCTCTTCCCCTCCAGCCAAACTCTCACCGAGCTCCGTCAACTCCTATCTCTTCTCGTCGCTCTGCCACAATACCAGTGGCAGAGTTTCCTTTGTCTCTTTTGTCTGCGTTGTGCACACCAGCACACAGGCATGCCTCCTTCTCATTGTCGCCATCCTCCTCTCACTGGGCCTTCATCTCCGATGATGGCACATACGAGCCATCCGCCTCCTCCACTCCGCCCTTCGTCTATTCCCTCTTAGATAAGTCCTCTCTCTCTGCTCATTATTTTTCCCTCATTTATTTCTTCTATCACTCCTCGACATTCACAAATCGCCTCCATCTTCTCCACCTCCAGCATACCACCGACGAGGTGCTCCCACCACTCCACGCATCCACCCACCTCGCCAACCACCTCACAAGCTCCACAACAACTCATTGATCATAACCCCTCTTCCCATTTACCGCCACATGCTCCCAACACGTCCCTCGAACACACCCATCTTCACAGCCACAGGGTGACCTAGGCAAGCACACCCAGGTTGCCCCATACCACGTCGACCACCATGCCACCTTTGCCGTGCCAAGGCAAAGCTTCCTGTGTGTTTTGACGAGGCTGCAAGGCTATTAGATTGTGGACAGGGTCCAAGTGCTTCACCTCCATTGAAGCATGCTTGAAGAAGCTCTCAAGCTTCATCCCAGGCTTCAGGCACCAGGCTTCAAGATTCAGACGGTGTGGACTTCCTTTGCGCATGTTTCCAGCCTAGCGATTGGAGTCAAGGCCCCCCACATCTGCTGCAATTCGTTCGAACACCTGTTCTGGGAGCGCCTGGAAAGAAGGTGGGACATTTAGTCCCACCTCGGAAGATTTGGAGCAGGCGTTGTGGAATAAAAGAAAAAAGTGTCAAGGGCTTATTGCCTCCTGACACGGGGTGAGGTCCCACTGTACCCATAGCCTCATCTGCGACCCACACCACGCAGACCTAGTTCTAACCGACTACCCGTGAACTCCTCTCCCACCACCCACGCTGGTGGGCCTGGTCTCGGGCACGCTAACTCGACCCGATAACCCGAGAAGGCTTTAGGGGAGCAAGCCTGAGAGAGAAGGAAGAAGAGAGATTGCAGGGAGGGTAGGGGGTAGGTTTTGCTCTCAAGGGAAAAGGATGAAGAAAAGCTAAGGGTAAAGCCAAGGAAGAGGAAGCTGAAGAGGAAGCCAAAGGAAGAAGAAGAAGGGGAAGAAGTCTGAGCAGCTAAGGAAGAGAAGGCTCGACTGAAGTCAGAGACATAAGAAGGAAGAAGAAGCTAAGGCCAGAGCAACCAAGGGCCAGAGAAGAGAGAAGATCAGATAAGAAGAAAGAAGCCAGAGAAGAAGGAAGAAACCAAGGAGGAAAGAATAAGTTGATGACAGAGAACATAAGAAAGAAGAAGAGAGAAATCAAAGAAGCACTATAGCACTTAGCATTTAAGACGTTTGATTTTCACATCAGACGTCCATACTTTATTTTGAGCTAATATATACATTGAGATTATCTTTATTACTTTATAACTTTAATTCTTCATTGCATATCTTATCAAATTTGAAAGTTGTGTTCTTGGTTTTTGGACCCCAATTTGCTCCTTGTGTTTGACCTCGGATTTATATTTTTCGAGTAGTAAAATTCATTTGTTTTCAAAGCGATTTTGGCTATACTACGATGCATTTATTTTAAAACCCGATTTCGCTTCAACAAACATTTTGGTGCCGTTGTCGGGGAGTAACGAGCAATTTAGAAATCTTGATTACAACTTCATATTCCATACTAACTTGATCTATTTCTTTTGTTGTGATTGTTTCAGGGGAGGAAGATTCAAAAGAAGATTACCGCACAACAACCATGCCCGAGGGAGGTAATCTCTCATTAGCTCTTTCTCTTAATCCCCTCATTCTGAGAAGGAAAAACAAAGAAAAAAAATCAATTTAGGGCTACCTGCTTTCCATATCTAGTTAATTCATCAAAGTTGTTTGATTTTGATTTCAATAGATTTTGAATTGTGCATCCATTCAAGGTAAGTAGGGCTACCACCTTCATGGTTGAGCCCTAAATACCATCTTTGTGGCAACTAAATTGGACCAATTAGAGCCAACTTAAGGACTCCAACCTAGGGTTTTAGAGACACATCTTTTCTAAGTAGGAATCAATTTTCCAAAAAGAGGTGTGCCTAAGGCTTGATTGAAAAGACTTATCCAAGAGAAACCCTAAAAATCAAGCTCTTAAGTTCACTTGAACCCTAAAAGAAAGGACCTAAAGCTCTTAAAGGAAAAATAGGTGAAGTTGACCCCTTAGGTCAACCAACCTTGAAATTAGGTCACATTTGCACTCAAAACATCTAATGTTCAAGTGGAACCCTAAGCACCTTTGATCTTAACTAAATGTGGTAGACTTAAGAGGTTAAGGTCCCCATTCTAGTCTACCTGGAATCTCAGTGACAAGAGAGGTCAGGTGGGGGAAACCCTATAACTCATGGGGATGCTCTACTATGTAGGGGTCTTTGCAGGACTCTCCCTCTCTGGCTGCCCAGGTATTTCTCAGGCGGACGACTTTTCTAACTAAGGGGTATCACCCACCTCGAACCTCTATAGTCATCCAAACTTTTTGAGTGATTCGATTGGGTCCAGCACATTCTAATCTCATCTAATCCATCAGTGCATGTTTGGTAGGAGGTCCTTGAGACCATCCTTAAGACCTCCTTTAAAAATCCACTCCCACAAAGGCCAAGCCTCGATGTCCGTGTTTGTGCAGCAACCCCACAACATAGATCTCTCTTTTGATTCATTAGAACCAAATTCTCCTTCCATCATGGCACAACCAATTGAAGAAGAAAACAACAATGAACACCAACTCCAGTACTTGAATGATCTATTTCAAAACTTTGTAAACCCGCTACAACGTCCTATGATGCAAGATCACTATAATCCTGCAGCGGTGGCGATCGAGCCTCGAGTCCAAATCCCGATTGGAGGTCTTGATTTTGAACTCAAGCCCAACATGATTCATGCTATTCCAAAGTTTCATAGCCTTAACTCCGAGGATCCCTTTCAACACATCAAACAACTCAAACATCTAGCCCAGACCTTCGGGTCAAATGTACAAAGCTGGGATATTTTGCTTATGAAGGTGTTTTCCTTCTCCCTCATGGACAAGGTAGCTCATTGGTATTAGACTCAGACACGTTTGATCAACACGTGGGTTGAACTCCAGTCCGAATTTTTGAAAAAGTTCTTCCCCGTTGGTCGGACGAATGCCTTGCGCCACCAGATCACTCACTTCACTCAGCAATCTGGAGAACCTCTTCATGAGGCATGGGACCATTTCTTAGATCTCATGCAGAAGTGCCCCCACCACGGAGTTCCTAAATGGGAACAAGCCCAGTCTTTTTACCAAGGACTTCGTGAAGACATTCGATTATTCGTCAATGCAACCAGTGGAGTAAATATCATGGGTCAATATGAACACACTGTGTGGGAGATTCTCAAGAATATGTGCGAAAACTCCATAAATAATGACTCCATGGGCTTATTCGATCGGATGAATGCCCACGCATCGACAAATCCTAGGGGAGCACATGAGATGAAGGGCCTATCCTCATCCATTGACTTGGAACTAATGGCCAGTCGGTTGGACAAGGTCTCTATCATAGAGAAGAAGGTCAACGAGCTGCTCGACATCTGCAGCAAGCCACCTCTATGCAAAACCCGTTTGCACAGCCACCTCTTGAGAGGGAAACTATGCAGAACATCTATCACCGATCTTCTCAGGGGATGGACCCGTATCCACCCCCATCTCACTCCAGGACCGGAGGAAACTCCCATCCGATCTACTCTAGTTGGGGGAACTCTAAACCCTCGTACTCTGATTTTCCTAACGCCATCTAGAATGACCCACTCTCTAACACCTATTACCCTGGATGGCGGAATCATCCCAACTTCTTGTGGGCAGGAAATACTCAGAATCAAAGACCACCTTATCAACCCTGTCCACAAGCCCTTCGTCCATATCAGCCGCCTCAGCCTCAGCCCAACCCCACCTATCAATCTAGGCCAAACTAAGCGGATCAAATGACTCTTATCCTTCAGACTTTGGCTGACATTCAGAAGACAAATGTGGCTATGTAGAAATAGCACAAGGATGAGATCATAGAGGTTCATAATCAACTAACCCAGATGGCGAATTCCCACCAACCTGGAACACTCCCTTTGCAACCTCTAACGGATCCAAATAACATGCTAACCCAGAGGCACATTATGAACCCAAATTCGGGCCACGCCCACATGATTTATTAGGCCCCTTCTGTTCCACCACCCGACGGGATGGAAGCCTGGACATCTTATGCAGGATTTCAATAGCAGCCACCTATTTTACCAACCCCAAACCAAAACCAAGCAGGACTAAATTCTGTAACAACCCGTAGTGGTAAAATAACTCAAGACCCACCTTATCTAAGCCACTCTAAGCCTGGTAGTAACCCAAGCCCTAGGATAGTTATCCAGGACACACTTTGTCCCAGATCAAGAACCTGGACCTATTCTGGAGGAACCAACCAAGGTTCCATTTCCCGAGGGCTTGACCAAGGGAAAGAGGATAACCAAACCCGTGGCTCCTAAGGAGGATTTGGTCAAGCTCTTTGAACAGGTGTTTATCGAAGCGAAATCGACTTTAAAATAAATGCGTCGTAGTTTAGCCAAAATTGCTTTGATAACAAATGAATTTTATTACTTGAAAAATATAAATCCGAGGTCGAACACAAGGAGCAAATTGGGGTTCAAAAACCAAGAACACAACTTTCAAATCTATAATATGCAATGACGAATCAAAGATGTAAAACAAGAGAGAATCTCAATGTATATAGAAGTTTAAAATAAGATATGGACATCTAATGTAAAAATCAGACATCTTAAATGCGAAGTGGTACAGTGCATCTTTGATTTCTCTCTTGTATTCTCTATCTTCAGCTTCTTCCCTCTTTTGTCTCTTTCTTTTTCTCTGTGGCTCTTCTTCTTCTCCTTTCTCTTCTTTGATTTACTCTGGCCTTGGCTTCTTCTCCTTCTTTGATTTCTTCTCTCTTCTCTCGCCCTTTGTTGCTCTGGTCTTAGCTTCTTCTTCCTCTGACTTCAGTCGTGCCTTCACCTTCATTAGCTACTCAGGCTTCTGCCACTCCTTCTTCTCTTGCTTCTGCTACGGCTTCGTCGTTCCTCTTCCTTGGCTTCACCCTTAGCTTTTTCTTCCTCCTCCTTGAGAGCAAAATTTACCCCCTACCCTCCTCATGATCTCTCTTCTTTCTTCTCTCTTAGGCTTGCTCTCCCAGAGCCTTCTCGGGCTAACGGGTCGGGTCAGTGTGCCTGGGACCAGGCCCACTGGTGTGCTGTGGTAAGCGAGGAGTGCATGGGTAGTCTGGTCGGTAACCAGGTCCGTGGGGGCATGGGTCACGGATGAGGCAAGTGGGATGAGTGGGACCTCACCCTGTGTTAGGAGGCAATAAGCCCCTGACACTTTTTCCACTTATACCACACCTCTTGCTTCAAATCCTCCGAGGTAGGAGTAAATGTCCCACCTTCTTCGCAAGTGCCTCTACAGCAGATGTTCGTTCAATTGCAGCAGATGCGGAAGGCTTGGACTCCAATAGCTGGTCGGAAATGTTCACGAAGGAAATTTGCATGTCTGGGAACCTGACGCCTGGAGCCTAGAGCCTTGGATGAATCTTACTAGCCTCTTCAATCTTTCTCCAATGGCGGCCGAGCACCTATACCTATCCACAAGCAAAACGGCCTTACGGCCTCATCAAATCACATAAGGAGCTTCTCCTTGCCACAGTGAAGGTGTCTCAGTGATCGACGTGGCGTGAGGCGGCCTGGGCTTGCGTGCCTAGGTCACCCTGTGGCTGTGAAGATGGGTGTGTTCGGGGGATGTGTTGGAAGGCTGTGGCTGTGAATGGGAAGAGGGGTGATGATCAGTGAGACATGGTAGAGCTTTTGAGGTGGTTGGCGAGGTGGGTGGATGCGTGGAGCAGTGCGAGCACGTCGTCGATGGTTTGCTGAAGGTCGAGAAGATGACGATGGTATGCGAGTGTCGGGGCGTGATAATAGAAATAATTGAGGGAAAAATAAAGAGCAGAGGGAGAGGACTTATCTAAGAGGGAATAGACGAAGGGGGGAGTGGAGGAGGTGGTCGGCTCGTATGTGCCATTGCCAGAGTTGAAGGCCCAGTGAGAGGAGGACGGTAACCATGAGAGGGAGGCAGGCACATGCGCAGGTGTGGCGCGACGTGGACGAAGGACGCAAAGGAAACTTTGCCACTGGTATTGTGGTAGAGTGACGAGAAAAGGAGATAGGAATCGCCGGAGCTTGTTGGGAATCTGGTCAGAGGGGAAGAGAGGAAATTTGGGGGTTTTCTCAGGCCCAATCAAGCATGACAGGAGCGGAAGGATATGGCGGCCTTTTTATAGCTCCAGGTAGAGGGCCTTGTGCTTGGAAGCCAAGCTTCCAGGCATAGCAACCTTGTCGAACTTGGAAGGATGGAAAAGACCCTAATCTCTCATGCATTCGCATGAGAAATTGGGTGGAAATTGGAGCTCCAAATTGGTTTCACATGAACGGGAATTCCTTAGAGAATCTCCCTTTAAAATTTGAGTGGGATTTTCTAAGGAATCAGGGAGTTGTTTCCCTTGAATCCTTGCCGAAGTGAGATTTCCTCCACTGTAATGGCAGTGGGACCTAATTGCAATGAATGGTGGGGAGGCTAGGGGGGCATCTGCAAGAGTTTTCAAAAGTTAGTGGTATAAATGTAATTGGGCTGGATTGATTTGCAAAGTAGGTCAAGGTGAATTCCCTTTAGATCAAAATTTTGGTAAAAATATAATTTGGACCTAAGAAATCCAATGGTGAAGTTGGATTTTAGGTTTGACCACATTTGACTAGACAATTTACACAAAAACCCAATTTAGGGCAAACATTTGATTGAGACCCCTATTTGGGTCAAAATAGGTTCTAAAGGCCAAATTGAAGGTTATAAACCCTATAGGATATTTTTCCTTAAATTTTAGAGGGTTTAGGTGAATTTTATCCTGACCAAAACCTTGTTAAATTAAGTGGGCCTATTTTAGGGTTACTAGAAGTCATTTAATTCCAGATTTCACATGAACCCTTTTCTACTTGAACCAACCCACTTTTTATCTTGTTAAGACCATTTGATCTATGTTTAGCCCATGAGAAATCCCGTTGTTGTACTGCAATGGTAAAATTATAGTTTTACCCCTTGTTTCTTACTTTTCTTTCAGAAGGGTTTTTCCTTGAGTTAGGTCCTCCAGTTAGTTATGTAGGAGCTTTTGTTCTCTTTTCTAGGTCAAAATGAGCTAGTTTAGGGAGCATGATGGTGTTCCCATCATACCCCAATGCCTAGCTTTGGCTAGTCCCTTAGCAAAATTTTAAGGTTTTAACCTCTATTATAGACCATGAGTTCCCTTCAGACATTATGATGAGTGCTTTTCTTTTTCTTTATGATTAGGTTAGAATGCCGATAGTAGGCCTAGAGGTACTCAAGTATCAACCAAGATCCGAACCTGACTAACTCTGCCTTGGTCCTCTGTGAAGGTTTTTAAGGCCCATAAGAATTATCCTAATGTTCGTTGGACTCCGCGGTTAAAGCACCCATGCTTAAGGCATATTTTAGCCTCGATTCAATTTACAGTGCATTTTTTTGTAAGAGAGACAGAGGATTTATTTGTTTGGATAGTTTTCTCTCTTTTTTATTTTTATTTCTAGCTTCGGATTGGCTTCTCAACACGGTCTGTATCGGATTCCTCATCCCCATCATCAATCCTCAAAAGGTCCTTGGTAATCGATGCTTCATGATAGCACCACCCATGCAACCCCTAGAACCCTGGCTTTCAAGATTTCCAGATAATCCTGCCCATGGCGTTCTATAGCTAAATCCAGACCCTGGCAATCAACATTTCATGATAATGCCGCCCATGGCATCTAGACCAGCATGGTGTTTACGTGCCCCCAATGGGATATGTAAATATCCTAGGAGACAAGCACCGAGGAGACGATATGTTGTTACGCATCTTCTAGGAGAATTTCCCGCATCTCCACGCTGGGAACTCATCCAAATCAACTTGTGTTGATCGGCCGCTCCTAATCTAGGCAACTTTTTTCAGTACATTTAAATGCTTTTGCATGATTTTGGTAGTTATGCACACTGAACCAAACTGTGTGTGGATTGGGGTGCTTAGGTTACCGAGTCCCACAAACCAAAGGTCTGTTAACGAGATTGAATACTTCCTAAGCCTTAGACCTAATACTTAAGCTTCACATTTTCCCCAACCTCTTGAGGACTATCCAGATATTAGCAGATACTTGAATTTTTAAGCCTAAGAGTCTATCCCAAAAGGCCTAAGATCAACGTTCGTACTAATATCTTTTGTGTCTCACTAGCACTTTTTTTTTCATTTTTCTTTTCCTTGCTGTGGTCTAGAACTTTGGTTAAACCCTTAATTTCTTACTAATGACTATCTCTTTTCTCTTTTTCATTTTGTGCTTCTTTTTCACATTTTGCTCTTTTCCTCATTTTCTCCTCATGATTTGTATGGCCACAAAATTTTCTCTCCCCTCAGTTTTTTTGGTTCTTTTTCAAGGTTTTTTTCATTTTTTTGGTGTTTTTGTGATATGTGAATTTTTGTTGAAACCTTTTCTTATGAGATGAGTTTTCATGATGTTTTGCACTTTCATACCCCACCATTCCTAAGATTTGCACTATCCCCATTGTAAATTAGTGGGTTCAAATTCAGCTTATTTCATTATTAGAACAGGTTTTGGGTGTGTGAAAGGGTCGAGGTGATTGTTGCAAACAATTTCTAGACTCGGGTACGGGTACTTGAGGTGGGGTTGGCTGTTCTAATGGATGAACCCTAAAGTGCAATATGAATTTAGCATACGAATGTCAAGAAAGGTTTTGGGTTTTTTCAAGAATGGCGGGTTGCCACCTACTAAGCGTTGAGTTTTACGCCATCAGCTGGGAGCAATGAGCTTAGGGAGAATGGAGGGTAAAGGATATCTGACGTGCTGTTGTGCATGTGTGTTAAGGAGTGTCGTTATAGTCACACTTGCAACGTCGATTTTAAAATGAGTAAACGGAGGTGAGTCCGAGTGTCGGTCTCAAGGAGGCAAGAAAATTGGATTTTTGCTTATCACTTGTTGTCACGGAAAGTGCGGAGTTTTGCTTGCGAAGAATGTGGCTTTGAAAAGCAAGAGAGATAGAGAGAGAGAGATTAGGGTTAGAATTTTTGTTGTTTGATCATGCAACTTGAACGGAAATTAAAGTGACAATTGAACCGAAAATAACTTCATTAATCATGCACTTGTAGTTCATAGCTTACAACATTAAATACATGCTTCAAACAAAAGTAATGGAAAGCTTAAAAGAGAGAGAGAGAGAGAGAGGTTGGAGAGCGACGAGGCAGCCACGGTGGTGGAGGAGGCTCCATCGGTGGCTCGTCGTCTCCGACGATTGCAAGAGGGCCTAAAGCTACCTAAGGGAGGGGTGGAGTAGTTGCAAGGGGAGTGAATGCGTTGAGTGAGTGGTTGGAGGGGGTTTAAATAGGGTTAAGGGCTTCCTAAAAGAAGAAGGGGCTTTAGCGACGTCCAGAGCATCGCTAAAACCACTCCCAAAAGCGTCGGTGAAGCCCTCTAGCAGTTGGTCAGCTGCTCGCCTTGTTTCTTCTTCTCGTGCGATCCGCAGCTTCGATCGGACAGCTGAGATCCCTCCTCGGCTACGTTGGGATCGTGCCTCGGGCGTGCGTGTGCGCGGGCGTCATCGCCTGGCGTGCACGCCCGCGTGGGTGCTCGTGAGCTGTGGTTGCGCCGCGTGGTGAAATCTCGGCTGCCTGCTGCTGATCGGGCGGCCTAATTTCGCCACGCGCTACCTCCGTCTTCAATTTTGGCTCTACGTGGCTCGAACTAGTGTCGCGTGCGTGCGGGCGTGCGCGCTAACCGTTGCGCCACGCTCGCGCATTGTCGCGGCGACTGTGGACGGGCGTGCGAGTCTTGACCGTTTAATCGAAGATCGACGACCAAGATCTAATCTCGGTTGGATGAAGGGCAGCATGTGGTGGAGCAAGGGGCTGACGTGGCACAATATGGAGATCAACGGTCAGAACTTCTTGGGCCCATTGTAGGAGCTCCGGATGTCGGATTTGGCCGATCTTGAGTCCGTTGGAATTCGTTCATCGTTTTGAATCCATTCGTGTGGTCCGATTGCTCATCTGAGGCATGCTTTGACAAATGCTTACACAGATGGCTATTAATATAGTTTTATAAGCAATCTTGGTACATGATGCATGCAATGCTCCCATTCTACTTATGTTGTGCCTTTTATTCTTAAGACGGGCCATATTCAACACAATTATCACCCCCTTGTGTAGTGTTATCATAACCCCATGCTTACTCCTTGCTAGTCCCTAGCAAGGTTTATTTTAGCCTTTATTTCCTTTCAGAATTTAAGAAGTAATTGCTTAGGCACTTCGTTATTTGTCAATAAGAGGAAATATACGAAGATCTTAGTCTACAAAGACTAAGCAGCGCCCGGGTGTCTGCCAGAATATGAATCACCCGAATCCTTGCTTTAATGTATATAACTATACATATGTATATGTATATATATATAATTTTTTAGAATTTTTTTGGAATTCAGTGTGGGTTGGTAACTTTTTACGGCTACCCAACCAACCCAAAACTCGGTCAAAACCCTAAGTGCTAAGCATCTTGGTGTGAATGTTGTGATAGACTCACTTAACGGTAATTGAGACAAACTTCGGGTTTCTACACCTCTAGGTGACCGGAAAAGGAAATAAATTTGCCTAAAGGTGTATTTGTTCGATTGGTAGTTTTCTCCCTACGTTTGTTTTAATTGGGGTCAACACAATGATTTTTCCAGTGTATATCTCCCCGGCTTGTACTACTTCCCCGCTTCTTCCTTAAGTGTTTTGGTCTTTTTTGTGCAATTATTGCGCTGGGCTCTGGACAATCGACCAATGGACTGTTACCCACGATCACTTGCCAGTCATACTTGTGCAGTGAAGTGTGGTTTATTTTCTTTTCTTCTTTTTTTTTTTTCGTAGGTGGCTTCCCTGATCTCAAATGTACCTAGAGGCAATGAAGAAGAAACAGCCTATGGCTGGGTTCTGGACAACCTGCCAATGGGCTATTACCCACAACAACTTGCCAACCATACCACCCTAGAGAGTTCAATAGCTACCCAATTTTTGTCAAAATCTCCGAGAAGTGTGTTTGTGCAAAAACGTGTGCAGATGCTTAGACTCAAGGTTTTTCTGAGTTAGAGGGTGAGTTGATAAGTCGTATACTTATCACCTTATTTAGTAGGTGGATTAGAATATCTTAAGGTTGCAAGTATTCAAAGCTAAATCCATATTTTAACGGACACCAAGGCTGATTAAGCCTGAAGGCCTAAAAAGTTTAAGTGTTTAAGTTCTTTTTGTATTATTTCCCACTATTGACAAGTTTCTAATGGCTAAGTTTTCTTGCTAAATTAAAAAATATTTATTTATTTATTTATTCAGACTGATTAAATGAGCTCAGGATTATGCAATTTACCACACCCGCATGCTTAAGTTGGACAATGTCCTCATTAGCAAGTACATGGATGAAAAGGGTTCAAAAAGATAGTACCTGAGTGACGTAAACTATCGGATCAGTCTGAATCCTCTGGGTTGCCTCCCAGGAAGCACTGAGTTTAACTCCTCCAGTTGGGTGGTGCACAAACAGGAATGGCTTGGGTCAAGGAGGTTTGTACAAAATCAACCAGACCCAAAATCAGAAGTCCACAGATGCGAACAAGGTTGTGGTGGAGTCCCGTTCCTAAGGGGCGGGAATTCTGTATCATGCAAGCCTTTGTTAGATCCTCTCTTAGTCTGCGGACATGCAAACAAGTTGATGTGGACGAACGCACCCCTAATACAACATGCCAGACACTAAAGATTTAGGTTTTATACCTAACTTGTTTCCCCATAAAATTGTAATCTATCAAAACTGTATCAATTCCAGTGCATTCAGGTTGCGAGATCTTTATTCTGGTAGGGCAGGTAACAAAGTCAAGAGTTTCATAATGAGCCCTACAATCAAGCATGAGGCTTCTCTCCAAAGACGAATCTATCTCTTCCGCAACTATGGTTTCATTGCTCATTTCCTCCAAGCCCTCGATCTCAAGAATATTTTCTTCAACCTCCTTTGTATCAGATTCACTGTTTGGGGTTGCATTAGAGGTAGGGTCAATTTCATCCTTTAGATCATATTCTTTCTCTTGGCCCTCCTCCAAATTTGTGATGGGGATTCCAACTGATTCATAATCGATTTCTTTGAAATTGTAACTCCATTCCCCATTTCCGATGTTGGTTGCGGTTCCCACCGGATTGCTTCTCTTGGACCGATTAGATTTGGATTCCAAGGCATCTCCCCTCACATTCTCAGTTTCCTCCTGATGTTTGTCCTCAATGCTCCCTAAATTATGTTCCGAGGAATCCTTACTGTCCTTATCCACTGAGTTGTCCAACTCCTGAGGGGTATCAATGGTGGACTGAACCAAATCAGGGTGACTGGGTGTAGTCCAATTGATCATGGTAGGTCCTTGCTTTATGAATTCCATGAATGGCATTGTGTGCAACAGCTTTCTCTGACCTTCTTCCCCTAATTGTTGGAATAAATCCAACATGGCCTGTTGCCCTTTAACCAATTCTTGATTATGTCTATGTAGTTTTAACTGGAGGTTATCAAGAATTGACATGGTGTCATTTGCTGTCCTTTTTATTTCCTCCTTGAAATCCAGGTTAAGAGAGTATGGTTGATGTTGTAGATCAGAATCCAGACTGGTGTTTAGGTTCTTGGGTGGGTCCTCTATTCTATCATGTTCAAGGTCCAGTTCTTCAAGAGGAACAATTCTCTGTTTGGTCCTACTCCAGAATAGTTGAGGTTCTAAGTTCTCCTCCCAGTCAGATTCTTCATAAGGGGACCAAATCAAAGGTTAATGATCCTGGGCTTGCCTAGATTTCTGATCATTTTCTAATTTCCATTTGTCTAGAACTCCTTCTAATCCAAAGGTCAAGTAGGAAAGGTTGTTGAATTCAGATGACCTTTCTTGGTTATCATCCTGAGAAGGGTAGGGTTCTTGGTGTTCTCCTAAAGTGTAGGTCCTATCACAGTAGAGCGGATAGGACCTAAATGAGGAGGCGTTGTGAGGAGAATCGAGATGTGGAGCCCCACGATTTGAATCGTACCATTGGGTGGATATGTTGGGTGTATTCCAATAAGAGGTTGGTGCGGTTTGGTCATAATTGGGACAGTTGGGCCAAGAGGGATATTCAAGGTCGTATCCCCAACTTGGTGGTTGGTTAGCCCAAGTAGGCTGTGGATATGGTCTACCTGGGTTAGCATATAAATCTTGTTGGGGGTAGTTTGGGTAAGATGGATAGGCATTGAAATCCATAGCTTGGAAGAAATGGAGGGATGCGGGAAGAACAGATGAGAGAGAGTTGTGTACTCAACCAAGAAAACAAGCCTAGTCCTTATGGTGTGTTCCTTAGGGGACCTAGAAATCTCCAAAATGGTGATTAAGCTTGTAAGCACTGGACTGCCCTTCCCAAAGCTAATCTGGCTAAGTTGATTACGAGGGGATTGCAGGGAAGGTTCTTCCTTTGGCTTGCGCCTCCAATTCCGTAGACCCCACAATCACGGTTGTTTGATACTGCCCCATTGCCTAGTCACCAGATTCTACCAAGGGAATGAAAGCCAAGTGCCTAGCGAACAAAACCTCATCTTTTGAGACTTAACTCAATCCTGCCTAGGGCATGTATACTCAATTTCAAAGGGTTAGGGTAGTGCTTGTGCTAGGGTTATGTGATGAGGCATTGATTGGGGTGGTGCCTCATAATTTTCCACTTTCAAGGTGTGTGCTTCTGGCAAAACATGGTTTTCAAGCAAGGATTTGTTAAGATGTGGTGTCTTTTAGTGTTTCATCCTTACTTTAGTACTTTTTAGGGTTGACGTGTCTTAATGTTTTCAAACAAGTTTCAGTGGGCATGTCAAGTTCTGCACACAACTTGGTGAAAGTAGATTTCCTTCCTATTCTGTAGAGGCTCTAAAACCCTATTGTACTCATCCTAATGATCATGCAACTTCTATTAGATGAGTCAGTTTTAGGGTTGAGTGGTGTGGCCCAAGTCAACTCACGGTGGCTTCGCAAACACCACTCATGAAAAAGAAAAGAGCACTCCAAGAATTTATTCAGAATGTTAGAGTGTACATTTTTTTGTGGGGTGACGTGTTAAGGATGTGGGTCAAGCAATCATACACCACGCCAATTTTTTTCAGTTTTTACAATTTTTTTTAGTTTTTTCACGCAAGCAAACAATCATGAGAGAAAGATTACTCACTATTGGTCCTCGTGGTGCCTACTCCCTTGCAACCGTCGTGGGATGCGTCGCTTCGTCATCCATGCACCGAATTCCTGCTAGTATCAGTAAAAAGGAAAATAGGGCATTAGACGATGTGAGGATGAATGTGGAATAGAGGTGATAAAACAAATCCGTTGCCTCCCCGGCAACGGTGCCAAAAACTGACGTGCTATTTTGCTTGTGTTAAGGAGTGTCATTATAGTCGCACTTGCAACGTTGATTTTAAAATAAGTAAACGGAGGTGAGTCTGAGTGTCGGTCTTAGGGAGGCGTGAAAATTGGATTTTTTCTTATCACATGTTGTCACGGAAAGTGAGGAGTTTTGCTTGCGAAGGATGTGGCTTTGAAAAGCGAGAGAGATAGAGAGAGATTAGGGTTAGAATGTTCCTTGTTTGATCATGCAACTTGAACGGAAATTAAAGTGACAATTGAATGAAAAATAACTTCATTAATCATGCACTTGTAGTTCATAGCTTACAACATTAAATACATGCTTCAAACAAAAGTAATGGAAAGCTTAAAAGAGAGAGAGAGAGAGGGTGGAGAGCGCCAAGGCAGCCACGGCGTTGGAGGAGGCTCCGTCGGTGGCTCGTCGTCTCCGACGATTACAAGAGGGCCTAAAGCTAGCTAAGAGACGGGTGGAGTAGTTGCAAGGGGAGTGAATGCCTTGAGTGAGTGGTTGGAGGGGGTTTAAATAGGGTTAAGGGCTTCCTAAAAGAAGAAGGGGCTTTAACGACGTCCAGAGCGTCGCTAAAACCACTCCCAAAAGCATCGGTGAAGCCCTCCATCCATTGGTCAGCCGCCCGCCTTGTTTCTTCTTCTCATCCGATCCGCGGCTGCTGCGCGAGAGCCGTCCGATCGAAGATCGGACGATTGAGATCCCTCCTCGGCTGCGCTGGGATCGTGCCTCAGGTGCGCGTGTGCGCGGGTGTCATCGCCCGACGTGTGCGTGCGAGTGGGTGCCCGTGAGATACGGTTGCACCACGTGGTAAAATCTCGGCCGCCCACTGCTGATCAGGCGGCCAAATTTCACCGCATGCTACCTCCATGTTCAATTTTGGCTTCGTGCAGCTCGAACCCACGTCCCGTGCATGCAGGCGTGCGTGCTAATCGTTGTGCCACACCCGCGCTTTGTCGTGGCGACTGCAGGCGAGCGTGCGAGTCAGGGACGTTTGATCGAAGATCGATGGCCAAGATCTGATCTCATCTAGATGAAGGGTGGCGTGCGGTGGAGCGGGGGGCTGACGTGGAGCAAAATGGATCGTTGATCTCCAGATCAACGGTCAGAACTTTTTGGGCCCATTGTAGGAGCTTCGGATGTCGGATTTGGCTGATCTTGAGTCCGTTGGATTCCGTTCGTCGTTCTTAATCCATCCGTGCGGTCCGATTACTCATCTGAGGCCTACTTTGACAAATGGTTACATAAATGGCCATTAATACAGTTTTATAAGCAATCTTGGTACATGATGCATGCAATGCTCCCATTCTACTTATGTTGTGCCTTTTATTCTTAAGACAGGCCATATTCAACAATAATTATCACCCCCTTGTGTAGTGTTATCAATATCTTAGCCAAATTTGTGTCAATCAAGTCAATGAATGGTTTTAGTCTTTGATTGTTCACAATGAAGGGTTCAGAATCAAGGCCGAGTGGGCTGATCTCAATGGCTCCATTTCCATAGATTTGTCGAACTAGGTAGGGTCCAATCCATTTTGATCGTAGTTTTCCTAGGAACAGTTTATGCTTGTCATCGAAGAGTAGGACCTTTTGACCAGGAAGGAAGATCCTTCTAGATATGAGTTTGTTGTGAAAGGCCTTAACCTGCTCGTTGTAAATTTGCGAGTTCTCAAACGCATCATGGTGTAATTCATCAATCTCGCTCATTTGAAGCTTTCTGTGGGTTCCTGCCTTAGAAAGATCTAGGTTACAGTTCCGTATTGCCCAATAGGCTTTGTGCTCCAACTCGACGGGGAGGTGACATGCCTTCCCGTATAATAATCTGAAGGGAGACATACCTAATTGGGTTTTGTGGGCAGTCCTATAAGCCCACAAGGCTTCTGAAAGCTGGGATGACCAGTCCTTCCTATCAGGTCGAATAGTAACCTAGAGGATTTTCCTGATCTCTTGGTTTGATAGCTCAGCTCGACCATTAGTTTGGGGGTGGTAAGGAGTAGAGATTCAGTGTGACACCTCATATTTGGTCATCAGTGACCTGAACTGAGCATTGGTGAAATGGGTCCCTCCGTTGGAAATTATAGTACCTGGAATCCCAAACCATGAAAAGATGTTCTGATGAATGAATTTGATAACAGCTTTTTAATCATTGGTTCGGGTCAGAATGGCTTCGATCCATTGGACACGTAGTCAACAGCAAGTAAAATGTACTCGAAGTCATCCAAGATAGGGAAGGGCCCATAAAATCAATCCCCCATATACCGAAAATTTCATAAACCAAAATCGACTGTAGAGGCATCATATCACGATGGCTCATGTTGCCCAAAATCTGGCAACGGGTACATGCCTTACAGTGATTGTACACTTCTTTGAAAATTGTGGGCCAATAGAAGCTGCACTGGAGGGCTTTCGCTGCGATTTTATGACCTGAAAAATGTCCACCACATGCTTGGTCATGGCAGAAAGATAGTATGTTTTGAATTTCTGCTTCTGCGACACGTCATCGAATTATTTGATCAGCACCGATGTGGAAAAGATACGGGTCTTCCCAGAAGTAGTATATGGCATCGGAAAGCAATTTGTCCTTCTTGGCCTTCGGCCAATCAGACGGGATCTAATGTGATGCCAGGTAGTTTACTATATCAACAAACCATGGAAGCCCTGTATTGATAGTCAGAAGGTGCTCATCAGGAAACTGCTTCGTGATGGGTCTGGAAGGGTCAATGATCTTAGAAGGAAGGCGGGACAGGTGATTACCTACCATGTTTTATTTTCCCTCTTTGTCGCGAATCCTGAGGTCAAATTCTTTCAACAACAAGATCCAATAGATTAATCGAGGTTTCGCGTCCTTCTTTTCAAGGAGCTACCTCACAACCGTGTGATCTGAGTAGATGATAACATGGGAACCCAAGAGATAAGATCTGAATTTTTCCAAGGTAAATACTATGGCTAGCAGCTCTTTCTCAGTAACTATGTAGTTATGCTGAGCCTCGTCAAGTGTCTTGCTAGCATAGTAGATGACCACGGGTTTCCCATCAATTTTCTATCCCAGTACCGCACCTACAACGAAATCAGATGCATCGCACATGATCTTAAAGGGTTGAGACCAATCAGGGGACTGTAGGATCGAGGCTCAGGTAACTTGGTCATGGAGGATTTTAAATGCTTGAGTGCATTCCTTAGAGATTTCGAAAGGTCCATCCTTAGGGTGTAGAGTGGTCAGAGGACATGCGATTTTCGAGAAATCAGGGATAAATCGACGGTAAAAACTGATGTGCCCAGAAAAGATCGGATGTCCTTGATCAAACTAGGCATAGGGAGTTTGGAAATCAAGTTCACCTTGGCTCAATTGACTTGGATGCCTTTTTCTAAAATAAGATGTCCCAGGATAATTCCTTCTGACACCATGAAATGGCTCTTTTCCCAGGAAAGAACCAGATTCACGTCAATGCATCGCCTGAGGATTTGGACCAAGTGCAGGAGGTAATGGCCAAATGATGCCCCGAAAACTGAAAAGTCATCCATGAAGACTTCCAGATAATCACCTACCATATCTGAGAATATGGCAAGCATGCACCGCTGAAAAGTCGTGGGTGCATTGCAAAGACTGAATGGCATCCTTTGCAACACGTACGTTTTGAAGGGGCAAGTGAAGTGGTCTTTTCTTGGTCCTTAGGGTGGATTGCCACCTACTTATAATCGGAGTACCCATCCAAAACGCAAAAGAATCTATTTCCCACTAGTTTCTCAAGGATCTAATAATAAATGGTAGTGGAAAATGATCCTTCTTCGTAGAGGAATTGAGTCTTCTGTAATCAATGCAGACTCTCCATGAGTTAGCCACACGGGTCGGTATGACTTCTCTGATTTCAATCGTGATGACAGTGAGTCCTACCTTCTTAGGCACAACCTAAATTGGACTCACCCACCGACTATTGGAGATCGGGTAGATGATCCCTGCTTCAACAACTTAATGATCTCCTTTTTCATAGCCTCCTGTAGATTAGGATTCAAATGTCTCTGCATTTCTAGTGAAGGTCATGTGCCCTCTTCAGTGTAGATATGGTTTTTGCAGTTAGAGGGGTTGATACCAGTCAAATCATTGAGAGTCCATCCAATGGCTCTACGATGTTGCTGGAGAATAGTAATCATATGGGATTCCTGGTCAGGTGTGAGTCTGGAGTTGATAATCACAGGAAACGTCTGATTGGAACATAAAACGATGTACTTTAGATGGTTGGGAAGAGGCTTGAGTTCCAGAACAGGGTTATCAGCAGCAACTGACGGTTCAGGGTGTGTGTTAGGAGTAAGGGAAGGAGTTATGGGTGTATCTATATCAGGGTCACCCATAACTAGATACACCCACAAACAGAGGAGTCTGACCCAGATCTAGATACACCCATAACTCCTTCCCTTGCTTCTGACACACCGTGAACTGCCCGCTGCTGCTGATAACCCCATTCTGGAACTAAAGCCTCTTCCTGATCATCTGAAATACGTCTTTCTGGCTTCCAATCAGATGTTTCTTGTGATTATAAACTCCAGACTCACACTTGATCAGGAATCCCGTCTAATTATTGTTCTCCTACAACATTGTAGAGCCATTGGATGGACTCTCGATGATTTGACTGGTATCAGCCCCTCTTATTGCACACACCGTATCTACACCGAAGAGGGCACACGACCTACATGGGAAATGTAGAGATGTTTAAATCCTAATCTGCTGGAGGTCTAAAAAAGGAGATTATTAAGTGGTTAGATGTAGGGATCATCTACCTGATCTCCGACAATCGGTGGGTAAGTCCAATCCAGGTTGTGCCTAAGAAGGCAGGACTCACCGTTATCATGACTGAAACCAAAGAAGTCATACTGACCCATGTGGCTAACTCATGGAGAGTCTGCATTGATTATAGAAGACTCAATTCCTCCACGAAGAAGGATCATTTCCCACTACCGTTTACTATTCAGATCCTCAAGAAAGTAGCACGAAATAGGTTCTTCTGCTTTTTGGAAGGGTACTTCGGTTATAACCAAGTGGCAATCCATCCTGATGAACAAGAGAAGACCACTTTCACCAGCCCTTCGAGACGTACGCATTCCGAGGGATGTCGTCCGGACTCTGCAATGCACCTGCTACTTTTTAGCGGTGCATGCTTGCCATATTCTCAGATATGGTAGGTGATTATCTGGAAGTCTTCTTGGAAGACTTTTCAGTATTCGGAGCATCATTTGACGATTACCTCCTGCACTTGGTCCAAATCCTCATGCTCCGCATTGACGTGAATCTAGTTCTTTCCTGGGAAAGGAGCCATTTCATGGTGCCTGAAGAAATTGTTTTAGGACATCTTATTTCAAAAAAAGGCATCCAAGTCGATTGAGCCAAGGTGAACATGATTTCCAAACTCCCTATGCCTCGCTTGATCAAGGACATCCGATCTTTTTTGGGGCACGTCGATTTTTACTGTCGATTTATTCCTGATTTCTCGAAAATCACGTGCCCCCTGACCTCTCTACTCTCTAAGGATGTACCTTTCGAAATCTCTAAGGAGTGCGCTCAAGCATTTGAAATCCTTCATGATCGAGTTACTTAAGCCCCGATCTTACAGTCCCTGATTGGTCTCAACCCTTTGAGATCATGTGTGATGCATTTGATTTCGCTGTAGGAGTGGTACTGGGGCAGAAAATTGATGGGAAACCCTTGGTCATCTACTACGCTAGCAAGACACTTGATGAGGCTCAGCGTAACTACACAGTTACTGAGAAAGAGCTGCTAGTCATAGTATTTACCCTGGAAAAATTCAGATCTTATCTCCTAGGTTCCCATGTTATCATTTACTCTGATCACACAGCTGTGAGGCATCTCCTTGCAAAGAAGGACACGAAACCTCGATTAATCCATTGGATTTTGCTATTCCAAGAATTTAACCTCGAGATTCACAACAAAGCGGGAAAACAAAACGTGATTGCTGATCACTTGTCCTGCCTTCCTTTTGATATCATCGACCCTTCCGGACCCATCACGGAACATTTTCCTGGTAAGCACCTTCTGACTATCAATACAAGGCTTCCATGGTTTGCTAATATGGTAAACTTCATGGCATCACATTAGATCCCATCGAATTGGCCAAAGGCCAAGAATTACAAATTGCTTTCCGATGCCTAGTATTACTTCTGGGAAGACCCGTAACTTTTCTACATCAGTGCTGATCAAATAATTCGACAATGTGTCGCGGAAGCAGAAATTCAAGACATACTGTCTTTCTACCATGACCAGGTGATCGCGTGATTTTACTTAACTCAGTAATTAAGTTAATTTCACTTAATTAAGAGTAGAAGAAGTCACTTAGGTTAACTCAAAATTGTGTCGGCTATGTATTATAGGGTCGAATTAACCTAACATTTTAGAAATTTTTACTAGTTGAGTCCAGGTCATTCACTGGGAGGTATAATAATTTCTACATTCACCAGTTTTATTTTATTTCTCTATAAATTTAGGAGGTATAACTAGGATGATTTTAAAACATGAATTTTGCCAAAATATTTAAAATGTAAAGAATATACAAAATTTCATATGAAAACATATTTACTCAAATGATGTACTTTGTTAACAAGTAAACATGCTAGTTTTCCAATTTTATTTCAAAAGAAATTAAGGCAATTAAAAGTTGTTCTATTAAAGCATGCCTTATTACAATTAAGAACAAAAAGTAATTAAAATGATGCAAGAAAAATAATATCCTTCATTTATTTTCTTCAACCTCTCTCTTCTTCTTTCTTTCTTTTATTTTCTTCTCTCTTGAGCTCTCTTTCTTACCTCTCTTCTGTTGTTCCTACCTTCTTCTCTTCCTATCTCTTATTCTCTTTCCCATAGTCTTCTCTTGCCTTCTTTTCTTCCCTTAGTCTTCTCCTTTTGTTCCTTAGTCTTTTCCTTCCTTAGTTCGTTCCTTAGTAGTGCCTGTGTTCCTTTCTTTCCTTAGCCTTCAGCTTCAACACTTAGCATTTTAACCATCAGCTCTTCTTTTCCGTAAGTCCTTCAGCTAAATCGGGTTTTTTTACTTTTTAACCAAAAATTATTTTATTTGTGCGAGGACCTTTCGAGGATACACAGCACCCTGGAACCAGGGTGGGACCAGACCCTACTCGATCCTCGCCTAATCTCAATTAGGTTCGATTTCGGTTTATTTCATTTCGGTTCATAGTTTCGAGCCAATTCGGCTCAACCCGGCCTCCTAGGCCTCTCGCCCTCCTAGGGCACAACACTCGCTCATGCCCACAAGGGCACACACCCGCAGGCACACATGCTTGCGCACACACATATGCACATGCTCAGATTAGATCGATAACCGGTGTGCCGAGCACTGACGACTGAATAGCCGGGGTAACAAAAACATTTTATCCCCATGCGCACGCTCAGAAACTAGAGATGTGGGACTATCCTAACCCCTTCTTGACCCAACTTCAACCAATCGTAACTTCCTACCCAGAGCTCCAAATCGAGTGATTTAAAGTTTGTTAGAAAGCTCGAAGGTTGATCTACACAATTGCAGGGTCAATTTAAGGATTAGAGGACATTTTCCTCTTCAATTTGAAAGATAAAATCAGGAGTTCCTATGGGTTTTTTATCGCCTGGAAATGAAATTAAGTCTATAGAGTCCTCAGATGGACTTTTCTCTCTTAATTAAAGGTCTGTACAGGTTATACAAGTGATTCCACCTCTGTTAGAGTAAGTTTTAAGCTCTCAAGACCTTCAAACAGTGTACAGAAGGTTGAAGCATCTCTGAAAGCTTCAGAGTTCAAATTTCTGACTAAAATGAATGAATAGACACAGAGAAACATCTCTGATTGACTTAAACTAGTTCTAAGGGTTGTAATTAACTTAACTAGGCAGGATTCAAATTCATATTTCATCAAAATTCTTCTCCTGTTAGTTTGGGTTCAAAAGTAGCCCAAACTGACAAGAACTAAAATCCTATAAAAATACATGTTTGAGCTCAGTCAAATCTCTCTAAAATAATCTCACAGAATCTCAGAATCCTTTTAAGCCTCTCAATTCCTTAGATTGAGCTCAAAATTAGAATATCAAACTCATGTTGACTGTGAAGGCACAAAAGTTGACTTTCTGTTAAAAGCTTCTCCACAGGAAATTAAAGCCTCGAATAAAGTCTTCTCATCCTCAGGAACTTATTCAGATCTTCAGATAGGTGTTCTGACCCTGGTTTCAAGGGTTTCAGGCTCGCCTCCTAAGGTCCAAAATATGTTTGTTCATCAGAAAGATTCAGAAGTTATTACAGTATTCTAAGGGTTTAAACAGCTTCAGTGCAATGAGTTCCTTAAATTCTTCTTATATCTCTTTATCAGACTTCTCCAACTCCGCCAAAGTTGGAGAAGATGAAGTTCATTCTACAGCTCCATTGGTTAAATCCTCAAATAAACATCCTTAAAATAATTAGTGATCCACATTTTATCATTCTGGAGCTTCTCAACAAATTCTAGAGGCTGAAACATAGTTTTGGCTCGCTGGAGCTCGCCGGAGCTCCAGTGAGTCTAGAAAATGTGAAAAGTATGCACAGATTGTGAAAACTTGCAATTTTTAATCTAAAAGGGATCCTGAGGCTGCAAAGAACCTCAGTATCACATTTAATTCCCATTTTGTTCATTAGAGTTAAGATTTGACAGTGAATTTGTTTTCTTAAAGGATCTGAGTGGTTAAAGCTTAGGACTTGTTAAACCACTCGATTAAGAGGTTAAAACAAGTCAACAAGTGTTAGCAGTTATAATTATATAGTTAATTAATAGTTTGATCTGCTCCTGAGCCTCCATGGACAGCGAGCTCAGGAACTTAATTAGATTTAGGCGTTTAATTTATATATGGTATTTATATGCATTATAGTGTTGATTAGGGTCCATAAGTGGTGGAAAGATGATGAAAGACCCTATGAAGGTGGAATTAACTCGACTACTGTCACCATGGATAGTGTCAGTAGTTGGTGAAGGTGGAATGTGAATTAGGCGATTAGGTGATTCAATTAGGTGTTTAAGTGAATTAGAAATGATTATGAAAGATAAAGGAAGGTGGACAACGATTTCAAAAGACGAAATTAAATCTTTGGCAAGCTCAAGGAGCTTGTCAGAGCCAGAGAAGATGAAACTAAAATTCTAAAATTACTATATTCTAACTACCTAAACTAACTAACTAAGCTAGCCTACTACTACTCCTACTCCTACTCCTAATCTACTGTGACCTGGACGAAGGGGTCAATAAGGTTCCGTCGAAGGTTCATAGCGGATGACGAAATCAGAGGGTGGAAGAAAGATCTCTGGCAGGCAAATTTGAGGTGGAGCAAAGGATTCCTTGGGTCGACGCCTGTGTCAGAGACGCAGAAGACCACAGAGGATCTCCTCGGCTAATCAGAATGGATGGAGGAAGTTGGAAAATGAATTGGAAAGTCACCGGAGTTTTGGACAAATAGCCTATCGAAGTCGGCTCTAGTGTTAGAAGAGGGAAGGGGCCAACTTGAGTAAAATCTAAGGGGTGAGGGGGTATTTATAGCAGTTGGCGGCGAAGAGAATGGCAGGGTCTGGCTGAAGAAAGAGATTGAGGAGCTTAACCTCCGTCGTCATCTCTGACGACAGTGAGGTTATCTCCCACTAAAAAATAGGATTTCAGGTTAATCCAGACCGGTGGATGAAGTGGAGGTGGTGAGCGCAAACTACAAGAGTATGGATAAGGAAGGTTGATGTCGGCAGGGAGGTGATCGCGTGGTGGCGTGACTCTCTGCCGCCTGCCGTTCATTCATCTGAAGAAGAAGAAGAAGGAGGAAAGGGACTTATATGTAATAAATCTTAAGGACCTATGTGAGAAATAAGGACCCGACTATAATGAATATTAAGGACCAAAATGTAAACTTAGGTTTTGAAGGTTTATTTTAACTTAGATCTTTTTCAACTTTTTATATATGTTAGTAAATGAGGTAAATATTATATTTTCACCTTGAATTTACATTTTTGACATTTTTAGGTTAATTTATTAGATTAAGTAAAATTACTCAAGTTATTATATACTTAACTTTACATTAAGTTTAAGTTACTTAACTTATTAATTAAGGGAATGATTAATAGGATTTAGAGTCCAAATATTATCTAAATTATGAATAATGTTAATTGAATGATAAAATTTCATTTTTAACTTATTTTAATGTCCTTGACTAAATATCCCTTATTCTATAATTAACCCTTATATGTTCATAACCTTAGCTAATTAACTAGGAAGACCAGTTAATTAGGGGTAATTAGAGATCATGATGAGTGTCTCATCACCAGGCAAGCGGTGGACATTTTTTAGGTCATAAAATCGTAGCGAAAGTCCTCCAATGAGACTTCTATTGCCCCACAATTTTCAAAGGTGCGTACAATCACTGTAAGGCATGTACCCATTGCCAGACCTTGGGCAACATGAGCCATCATGATATGATGCCTTTACAACCAATTCTGGTATGCAAAATCTTCGACATATGGGGGATTGATTTCATGGGACCCTTCCCTATCTCGGATGGCTTTGAGTACGTTTTACTCGCTATTGACGATGTGTCTAAATGGATCAAAGCCATTCCAACCTGAACCAACGATCAGAAGGTGGTTATCAAATTCTTTCATCAAAACATCTTTCCATGATTTGGGATTCCACGTGCTTTAATTTCCGACGGAGGGGCCCATTTCACCAACGCTTAGTTCAGGTCACTGATGACCAAATATGGGGTGTTGCATCAAATCTCTACTCCTTACCACCCCCAAACTAATGGTCTAGCTGAGCTATCAAATCGGGAGATCAAGAAAATCCTCGAGGTTACTGTTCGACCTGACAGGAAGGACTGGCCATCCCGACTTTCGGAAGACTTGTGGGCTTATAGGACCACCCACAAAACCCAATTAGGTATGTCTCCCTTCAGATTGGTGTATGGGAAGGCATGTCACCTCCCCGTCGAGTTGGAGCACAAAGCCGTTTGGGTAGTACGGAACAACAACCTAGATCTTTCTAAGGCAAAAACCCACAGAAAGCTTCAAATGAGCGAGATCAATGAATTACGCCACGATGCATATGGGAACTCATGAATTTACAAAGAGCGGGTTAAGGCCTTTCACAACAAGAAAATATCTAGAAAGATCTTCCATCTTGGTCAAAAGGTCCTACTCTTCGATGCCGAACTTAAACTGTTCCCAAAAAAACTGCGATCAAAATGGATCGGACCCTACCTAGTCCAACGAATCTTTGGAAATGGAGCCATTGAGATCAGTCCACTCAGCCACGATTCCGAACCTTTCATCGTGAATAGTCAGAGACTCAAACCAATCATTGACTTGACCAACAGAAATTTGGCTGAGATATCCTTTACCCTACATTCTCCTTGAGCTCATTGCACCCAGCTTCTGGTGTAAAACCTAGCACTTAACCGGAGGCAACTCGTCATTCTTGAAAAACTTGAAACCTTGCTTGACATTCCTATGCTGAATTCATATTGCACTTTAGGGTTCATCCATTAGAACATCCGACTCCACCTCAGGTACTCGTACCCGAGTCTAGAAATCGTTCGCAGCAGTCACCTCGACCCATTCACACACGCAAAACCTGTTCTAATGAATGAACTAAGCTGAATTTGAACCCACCTAATTTACAATGGGGACATTGCAAATCGTAGGCATGGGGGGGTATGGAAGGGCAAAGCATCATGAAAACTCATCTCAGAAGAAAAGGTTTCAACAAAAAATCACATATCACAAAAAACACCAAAAAAATGAAAAAACCTTGAAAAAGAACCAAAAAAATTGAGGGGAGAGAAAATTTTGAGGCCATACAAATCATGAGAAAATGAGGAGAAGAGCAAAATGTCAAAAAAGAAGCACAAAACGAAAAAGAAAAAAGAGAGTCATTAGTAGGAAATTAAGGGATTAACCGAAGTTCTAGACCACATCAAGGAAAAGAAAACTGAAAAAAAAAAGTGCTAATGAGACACAAAAGAGATTAGTAGGAACGTTGATCTTAGGCCTTTTGGGCTAGACTCTTAGGCTTAAAAATTGAAGTATCTGCTAATATCTGGATAGTCCTCAAGAGGTTGGGGAAAATGCAAAGCTTAAGTATTAGGTCTAAGTCTTAGGGAGTATTCTACCTAGTTAACTGACCTTTGGTTTGCGGGACTCGGTAACCTAAGCACCCCAATCCACACACAGTTTGGTTTAGTGTGCATAACTACCAAAATCATGCAAAAGCGTTTAAATATTCTGAAAAAAGTTGCGTAGATCAGGAGCTGTCGATCAACATAAGTTGATTTGGATGAGTTCCCGGCGCAGAGAGGCGGGAAATTCCCCTCGAAGATGCATAATAACATATCATCTCCTTGGTGCTTGTCTCCTAGGCTATTTACATATACTATCGGGGGCACAAAAGCACCCTATGCTAGTTCAGATGCCATGGGCGGCATTATCATGAAATGTTGATTGCCATGGTTTGGATTTAGCTATAGAATGCCATTGGAAAGATTATCTTGAAATCTCGAAAGCCATGGTTCTGGGGGTTGCCATGGGAGGTGTTATTACGAAGAATCGATTGGCAGGGACCTTTTGTGGATTGATGATGGGGATGAGGAATCCGATACTGATCATGTTGAGAAGCCAATCTGAAGCTAGAAATAAGAAGAAAAGAGAGAGAAAACTATCCAAACAAATAAATCCTCTGTCCCTCTCTTACAAAAAATGCACTGCAAACTAAATCAAGGCTAAAATATGTCTCAAGCACGGATGCTTTAACTGTGGAGTCCAACGAACCTTAGGATAGTTCCTGCGGGCCTTAAAAACCTTCATGGAGGATTGAGGCTACAGCTAGTTAGGTCTGGATTTTGGTTGGTACTTAAGTACCCTAGGCCTATTATCGTCATTCTAACCTAATCAGAAAGGAAAAGCACTCATCATAATCTCTGAACATCAAAGGAATTCATGGTCTGGAACAGAAGTTAAAACCTTAAAATTTTGCTAAGGGACTAGCGAAAGCTAGGCATGGGGGTATGATGGGAACACCATCATGAGCCCTAACTAGCTCATTTTGAACTATAAAAGAGAGCAAAAGCTCCTACATAACCAACTGGAGGACCTAACTCAAGGAAAAACCCTTCTTAAAGAAAAGTAAGAAATAAGGGGTAAAATTGTAATTTTACCATTGCAGAGAAACAACAGGATTTCTCATGGGCTAAACATAGATCAAATGGTCTAAACAAGATAAAAAGTGGGTTGGTTCAAACAGACAAGGGTTATGTGAAATCCAGGAATTAAATGACTTTTAGTAACTCTAAAACAGACCCACTTAATTTAGCATGGTTCTGATCAAGATAAAATTCACCTAATCCCTCTAAAAGTCATGGAAAATATCTTCTAATGTTTAGAACCTTCAAATTGGCCCTTAGAACCTATTTTGACCTAAATAGGGGTTTTAGTCAAATGTTTGCCCTAAATTGGGTTTTTACGTAAATTGCTTGAAAAAACATGGTCAAACCTAAAATCCAACTTCACCATTGGATTCCTTAGGTCCAAATTAGGTTTGTCTCAAAATTTGGAACTAAGTGGAATTCACCTTGACCTACTTTGCAAAATAGTCCAACCCAATTACATTTCTACCCCTAACTTTTGAAAACTCCTGCAAACACCCCCTATCTCTTTGTCATTCTTTGCAATTAGGTCCCTCTTCCATTATAGCTGAGGAAATCCTACTCCGACAAGGATTCAAAGGAAACAACTCCCTAATTCCTCAGAGAATCCCTCTCAAATTTGAAAGGGAGATTCTCGAAGAAATCCCCGTTCATGTGAACTTAATTTGGAGCTCCAATTTCTACCCAATCTCTTATGAGAACATATGAGAGATTTGGATCTTTTCGACCTTCCAACTTCGGCAAGGTTGCCGTGCTTGGAAGCTTGGCTTCCAACCACAAGGCCCTCTTCCAGGGGCTATAAAAGGGTCCCTAGATCCTTTCGCTCCTCCCAAGCTTGATTTGGCCTGAGATACCTCCTAATTTTCCTCTCTTCTCCTTCGACCAAACTACGAGCAAGCTCCAATGACTCCTATCTCCTCCTCTCGTTGCTCTACCGCAATACTAGTGGTAGAGTTGCATTTCTCTCTTTCATCTGCGTCGCGACGCACCAGCACACGTGCCTGCCTCCTTCCATCGTCGCTGTCCTCCTCTCACTGTGCCTTCGTTTGTAGCGATGGCACATACGAGCCGTCTACCTCCTCCACTCTCCTCTTTGTCTATTCCCTCTTAGATAAGTCCTCTCTCTCTACTCATTATTTTTCCCTCATTTATTTCTGCTATCACGCCTCAACATTCGCAAATCGCCTCCATATTCTCCACCTCCGGCAAACCACCGGCGAGGTACTCCCACTATGCCACGCATCCACCCACCTCCTCAGCCACCTCACAAGCTCTGCCATGATCCACTGATCATATCCCCTCTTCCCATTCACCGCCACATGCTCCCAACACGTCCCCCGAACACACCTATCTGCACAACCACAGGGTGACCTAGGCACGCACGCCCAGGCCGCCCTGCACCACACCATCCACCGTTCCACCTTCGTCTTGCCAAGGTGAAGCTTCCTGTGTGTTTTGGTGAGGCTACAAGGCCATTTGCTTATGGATAGGGTACAGGTGCTCCACCGCCATTGAAGCAAGCTCAAAGATGCTTGCAAGCTTCATCCCAGGCTTTAGGCACCAGGCTTCAGGTTCCAGAAGTTGCGAACTTCCTTTGCGCACATTTCCAACCCAGCGATTGGAGTCAAGGCCCCCCAAATCTACTACAATTCGTGCGAACACCTGCTGTGGGAGCGCCTGTGAAGAAGGTGGGACATTTAGTCCCACCTCGGAAGATTTGGAGTTGGCATTGTGGAATAAAAGGAAAAACTGTCAGGTGCTTGTCACCTCCTAACATGGGGTGAGGTCCCACTCAACCCATAACCTCGTCCGCAACCCATGCCACGCGGTCCTGGTTCTGACCCAACTACCTGTGCACTCCTTGCCCACCACCCATGCCGATGGGCCTAGTCCTGGGCACACTAACCCAACCCGATAACCCGAGAAGGCTCTAGGCGAGCAAGCCTGAGAGGAAGAAAGAAGAGAGATCGCGGGGAGGGTAGGGGGCAAGTTTTTCTCTCAAGGCAAAAAGAGGAAGAAAAGCTATGGGTAAAGCCAAGGAAAGGGAAGGAGGAAGCCGCGGGGGAAGCCAAAGGAAGAAGGAGAAGAGGCAGAAGTCTAAGTAGCTAAGGAAGAGAAGGCTCGATTGAAGTCAGAGACTGAAGAAGGAAGAAGAAGCTAAGGCCAGGGCAACGAAGGGCCAGAGAAGAGAGAAGAAATCAGAGAAGAAGAAAGAAGCCAGAGAAGAAGAAAGAAGCCAGAGAAGAAGAAAGAAGCCAAGGAAGAAAGAAGTTCAAGAAAGAGAACAGAAGAAAGAAGAAGAGAAATCAAAGCACTGTAGCACTTACCATTTAAGTCGTCTAATTTTCACATCAAACATCCATACTTTATTTTAAGCTTATATATACATTGAGATTATCATTCTTACTTTATAACTTTAATTCTTCATTGCATATTTTATCATATTTGAAAGTTGTGTTCTTGGTTTTTGAACCCCAATTTGCTCCTTGTGTTCTACCTCGGATTTATATTTTTCGAGTAATAAAATTCATTTGTTTTCAAAGCAATTTTGGCTATACTATGACGCATTTATTTTAAAACTCGATTTCGCTTCGACAAACAATGCACAAGGTTTCTTTTAAACCTAAAGGCTTAGTTTCAACAACATGACCTTTAGAGTTGTTACACCATGACCAATTTGGACCAACACGATTTAAGAGTCTAAATGGATCAAAATTTTGCCTAGTTATTGTCGATTACTTTTGTAGGTTCACTTGGGTCATCTCCTTGAAACATAAGGATGACTCATTTGATTCCTTCCTAAGTCTTGCTCGAAGACTTCAAAAGGAAAAATCATCCTCTATTCTTAGACTTGGAACTGATCATGGGAGTGAATTTGAAAATAAAAAATTTTCAAGTTTTTGTGTCAATTCTGGCATAACCCATGAATTTTCATTTCCACGGGCAACATCTCAAAATGGTGTTGTAGAGCGTAAGAATCGCACTCTACAAGAATGCGCCCGAACCTTGCTCTTGAAGTTTGGGCTTCAAAAATATTTCTGGGCAGAAGCCATTAATATGGCATGTTATGTTCTTAATAGAATTCTCCTAAGGCCTATTATTAAGAAAACTCCATATGAGCTTTATTATGAGAAGTCTCCTAAGATTTCATAATTTAGGGTGCTTGGAAGTCGATGTTATTTATTAAACACTCGTGATCGGCTTGATAAGTTTGATGCTAAAGGTGATGAAGGTATTTTTATTGGCTATTCGACAAGTAGCAAAGCTTATCGAGTCTTTAATAAAAGGACTTTTGTTATAGAAGAATCCTTGCATGTTTCATTTGATGAAACAAACTTAGGTGAACCTAAACCAAATCATTTAGATTCAGATGATGAAGATACCCCCTTCTTCGATATATCAAAAATGGAAGATACACGGCATGTACATGATCCTTCAAAAGAATGGGTACACCGTAAGGATCACCCTCAAGAACAGATCATAGAGGATATTGAATAAGGTGTAAAAGCCTGATCTCACTTTAGAACTGATTTTGTCCTTAATACCTTTGTTTGTCAACTTGAACCCAAGAAAGTTGATGAGGCATTAAAAGGATGAGTCATGGGTTGTAGCTATGCAAGAGGAGCTACTCCAATTTACTAGGAACAATGTATGAAACTTGGTACCTGCTCTTGAGGGTAATTCCATCATTGGAACCAAGTGGGTGTTCCGAAGTAAATTGGATGAATTTGGTTCAGTGATCAGGAATAAAGCCAGACTTGCAGCTCAAGGCTATAACCAACAGGAGGGTATTATCTTTGATGAGACATATGCTTCTGTTGCTCGCTTGGAGTCCATACAGATGCTACTTGCCTTTGCAAGTGCAAAGGACTTCAAACTATATCAAATGGATGTCAAGAGCACCTTTCTTAATGGTTATATTAAGGAAGACGTTTATGTTCATCAGCCTCCTGGGTTCGAGGACCTAGCACACCCAGAGCTTGTAACAAGCTCAATAAGGTGTTATATCAACTTAAACAAGCTCCCAAGGCCTGGTATGATAGGCTTAGGACCTTTCTTTTTCAGCATGGATTTAGAATTGGAGTCGTTGATTCAACTCTTTTTGTAAAAGAAGGAAATGACATCCTAGTGGTTCAAATATATGTTGATGATATTATATTTGGATCAACTAAGGAGTCCCTGTGTCAACATTTCGGTGAGAGTATGAAGAATGAGTTTGAAATGAGTATGATGGGTGAACTTAGATTCTTTGTAGGACTCCAAATTCAACAATTAAACATAGGAATTTACATTAGTCAAACAAAATATGTTCTGAAATTCTCAAGAAATTTGACATTGAAAATGTAAATCGACAAGAGACCCTGATTGCTCTATCAACTTCTCTTGGTGAAGATTTATCTGGCAAGAGGATAGATGAGAAGAAATATCGGGGCATGATAGGTTCACTACTATATCTTATAGCTTCTAGACCTGATATTCTTTTTGCTACATGTTTATCTGTGAGATTCCAATCCGAACCCAAGGAATCTCATTTTAATATAGTAAAAAGAATATTTAGATACCTAAACAACCCAAAATATCTTGGTCTTTTCTATCCTAAAGCACAATCCATAGATCAATTATCCTATAGTGATGCAGACTATGCAGGGAGTCAGACAAATCGAAAGAGCACTAGCGGCACATGTCATTTTATTAGAGAATCTCTAGTCTCATGGTTCCCTAAGAAATAGTCTGGTGTTTCACTTTCTACGACTGAAGTAGAGTATATTGCTGCTTCACTTGCTTGATCTCAAGTCATTTAGATGAGACAGACTTTGTCCAACTTTGGATTGATTTTTGCACAATCGAAAATTTTATGTGATAATACAAGTGCAATAAATCTATCTAAAAATCTGGTACATCATTCACATACCAAGCACATAGATGTTAGACATCATTTCCTTAGAGATAATGTGCTTCAAGGATCAATTCAATTAGAATTCATTGACACACGAAACCAATTGGTAGACATCTTTACAAAACCACTTACAGTAGAGATATTCTGTTTTATAAGAAGAAAATTAGGCCTTTGTACAATAAAAGAGATTCAAAAAAAGTAATTTTATTAATATGGAATTTGTTTGTATTTGTAAAAATCTCTGAGGGCCTCACTGCAATTTAACCATGCTTGCTTAAAAAAAAGGGGTAAATTGTAATATGTCCATATGTATGGAAATATTTGGGTGTTGTTTGCAATATAGTTTCTTAACTTAGGTTGTTGAATACATTATTTGTTCAACACTTAAGTTGTAAATTTCATTTCTCTCAACCATTTAAGTGGTCATGTGACAAGCACATGATCCATCCCATATAAAAGAGGCCAAGTGCAAACACTTGCCTTATTGCACTCTTTGTAAACCCTAGTTCTCCTCCACAAGTTTCTCTCCATGCCCTAGTGATAAACACACATGAATTCATGATAAAATGATTATTTATGATAGTTCCTAGGGCTAGTATTGCATATCATATTATAAATACCGCACAGCATCCATCGCATGTCATTTAGGATAGTGTATATTATGTACATTAATTCAATCCCTTTACATGGCCAGGATGCAGGGTGACATCCTTACAGACTTTGTATGAAGAATCCGACAGTACGGATGGATTCAGAGCGATGATCGCAGTTCGTCATTGCGAGAATCACCCCGATCGAAGCACTGTAGTACCCTCCATAAGAAGAAGATGGATGGCCTAGATGGCACCACGTGGCACCATCCAGGCTGCCCCACTTGAGCCAGCACGTCCTCAAGCCAAACGCATAGAGGGATCTCAGTCATTGGATCTCAATCCAATGGCTAAGGGTGGCCTGAACCGCATGTCAACATGCTCTACACTTGACCAAGAGTGCACCTTGGCCAAATGGTGAAGTGCCCTCTTTGCAAATGCTAGACGCAGGCTCGAGATCCACACCACCCCTCCCTTCGTCAATTGAATGTGAGCGCATGCATGCGCATGTAGCGACAGTGCAGCGCCAGCACGCACCAGTAGCGTTCGCGCACATGTATGCCAGCACATGCCAGTGCGCACACCAGCAGGGCCGCCATGCAATCCACGAGCATGAGGTGGGATAGCATAGCGTGCATGGGGTCGGCACATGCTCTCTTGGCGTCAACCTTCAGTGATAGCTTGGTAGACATATAGCGACTCTTACAGCCATCGCTAACTATTCACATGCCAACAAGGGCAGTTGTGGGCGTGAGCAGGAATGAGCTGCCTACAGCGGCACTTCCAGCGACGGCTTGGAGATCACTAATGGTCCCATGCCTATTCTTGCCTCTTTCCAACCACTATAAAAGGACCAACACCCCCTCCCTTCCAAGCCATCTCTACCTACTCCACTCTCACCTACACCCAAGCTCTAGCAAGCCTACCAATGCTCTGTTAGAGTTTGCTCTCAAGCTCCCAAGGTGCCTATTAGTGTAATGAGACTCTGTCCCACCAAATACTCCTCTAACTTCCCATCCCCATTCATAGGTTTCCATGGAGCCATCCTCCCACCTCCATTCCGGTTGCAGATCACCTCCGCATTCTCACCTCCATTCCGGAGCTACACTGAAGCTTTCCTCTACCTAACGTCCTCCCACTTCTCACCTCCGTTGTCCTGCTTCCCAACTCCTTCATCCGAGCTTCCACCAGGCATCATCGTCTTGTCGAATAGCCGCTTTGGGAGATTTCCTCTCACCACCCTGTCTTTTTATGTTTTTTGTATTATTGCAATTGATATTCATGCAATATATCAGATTCAATTCCATCTCTCTCTTATGATTGATTGCCATTTTATTTCAAAAATAAAAATATAATAAAACCCTAAAACACCAAAAAGAAACAAATCGAAGTGCAGTTTTCATACAAAGTAAACGTCGCCTCCTTTTGTTTGACCCAAGACTCCCTTGGAGTTTTGGTATAAATTTTATCTAACAGACGAGTTTTGCAACTACGATGATGGGTTACTCTTAACCCTAATTTCAAACACGCAAAACACGTGCGATCACCTAGCCAAGAAGAAGAAGGCTCACCTCCAAGCTTCTACACTAGGTATATTATCTTCTAAGTAGATCTTGCTATCTTGAGTCATTCTACATCTTGTCTTTTTATCTCTCTAAAGCCCTTTCTTGCTGCTGCACTTGTTTCTTGTTGGGTACCACATGGTACCAGCACCCATCATCGGTATCAGTACTAGCTAGGCACAGCAGTGCCTGCTTTAGTGAGTAGGTGCCGGTACTAGCTCAAATTTCTGGTTTGAACAGAAACCAACCAGTACCAGTACTAATCACCAGTACCGGTACATGCAGGCTTAAATGCATTTTTTTTGTACAAACTCATGAAAGAAAGTTTTCTATATTTCTAGTTGTTTTCCTATTCCTTGTTATTACATGTTTATAGATGGCACCTAAATCTAAAAGTAAGGGAAAAGCACCTCAATATGCTTTTCACAAGTTTTGTACTAATCAGTGTGCTAGGTCAAAGTTTGACTGGTATAAAGGTCTAAAACTCCATCATTGTTGGCCAGTTGAATGGAAAGATTTCTCTCTTCAGCTTTTAGTTTTACCACTCGTCTTTTCGAACAAAAACTCTTGCATTTCTTTGATGAATCATTCTTTGCTGATGTTCCTAGATTATACCCTGATGTCAATTGTCTATTCTTTACTAATCTCCAAGAACAAGAAAATCGAGGTCACCTTGTCTTAACAACAAGTGTTTTTGGTTAGAAAATCACTATCACACCTAAAATCTTGTCAACAATTACTGAATGTCCTAATGAAGGTCATGCATTTAACACACTTAGGGTGCAATTTCCTACTCATAAAATCCATGAAACTCTCCTACTCACTAATTGCCAGGGCAAAGCATTGGTTGCCCCAAATATGACCCTATTTGCTCGCATCCTTTTTTGTATCTTAGCATGAAAGTTAAGGGCTAAAAATTCAGGATTGCAGAAAATACCTGTTGATATTTTACCCTTAATTTATGCTATCATTACAAGCTTTCCAATCAATTAGAACACAGCTTTCATTCACTTTATTAGACCACATTACCATGCATCAGCTTTACCATTGGGCATTTTGGTGTCTTACTGATGTAAACACATTTACACTACTTAAAATGTCTATTTATGCATGTTCTTAAGCATAGGATTGCATTTCATGATATAAATATTGCATTACATGCATCATCTTGCATTTAGAGTAGTTTGAATAAAATGGAGGTTAATTGTCTCCTTTTATGTGCTTGGACAGGGCAAATATTTTATCGGGGCCTCGGATCAAAGATCCAACCGTATGGATATGATCAGGGCGACGATTGGAGTTCAACGACTCCAAGATCGCCCTAATCAGGCATCCGTAGCATCAGATAGAGACCGGGGAACCCTAGAAGATCAAGGGCCAGGATGGTGTAAATCCACACTTCAGATGGAAAATCCGACCACACGGATGAATTCGGATCGACGATCGCAGCCGAACGACACAAAAATCGAGTCAATCCGACATCCGTGGCACCATCTACAACTTCCAGAAGATGGACGGCTAAGATGGCGCCACGTGGCGCCATCTCAGCCGCCCAATCGGCCGCATGCGTCTGGTGAAGACCGCGCACCGTCTCCTCTCCGCCGTTGGATCTCAATCCAACGGCTGTGGACGCATCGTTTTAAAAGCATCCGCGCGACCATTTGGGCGAGGAAGCGCAGCGGTCCAGCGCCTTATCGCGAGGCGCTGGCGCGCGTTCGAGCCTCGCCAAGCGATTTTTGAGGCGGGCGGGCGCGCTCCAATTGACCGCACGATCGCGATCCAACGGCCGCGCGCGCCCGATAGCGCCGACGCGCAATTGGACGCTCTGGTGAACGCACGATCGTACGCGCAGGCGGGCGGGCGGCAGCGGTGAAGGCGCGATTTTAAGCCGTCCGATCTCGCGATCGGACGGCTGAAAATCAAGCGGCGTGCGTAGGCGTTACGCGCGCGGCCAGCCGAGCGGGCGCGCGTGGGCGCGGCGGCGACGGCGGGGCTTTAGCGACGGTTTTATCCGTCACTAAAGACCCCTTATTTATTATTTTGAAGATGTAATGTCCATTTTGCCCCCACTCCTTGCAACTATAAAAGGAGACCCCCTCCATACGAAATTGGCATCCCTTCCTTCTCCTCTCTACCTCTCCAAAGCTCAAGAGAAGCTTGTCCCACACCCGGGATGCTTCTCGCGAGATAAAGTCCAAATTTTCGTCCCCCTTCGGAAGTGGATCCCGCGACGACGACGGCGTGCTGCTTCGTTCCCGTTCTTCTGCTTCGTCCTCCTTCGTCCCGCTTCGTTCTCCTTCGTCCAGGCGTCGTCCCGTCCGGCTCGTCCTCCAAGCGACCGTCGAGGAGGATTCTCTCTCCCTATTCTTTTTACTGCTTTCTAGTATAGATTTACTGCTTTCTAGAGTAGTCTATTCGTCCTTCGAGCGATCGTCGAGGAGGACATTTCTCCCTCCATTCTTTTAATGCTTTCTAGAGTAATTATTTTATGTTTTCTAGTTGTAACGAACGAACTCTTTTATGATAAGTTCCTTGTCTATTCTACATCTCATTTTGATTTCCATGTATAGTATTCTTTCTCTCTCTCTTACTCCCTCTCTCTCTTTTATTTGTTGTAGATACTTAGATAGTTTAAATTGAATTTCTTTGTGACAAAATAAAAAGAAACGCAGAGTTTTTAAATCAAACGTTCGCCTCCCTGTGTTCGACCCGGAATTCTTATTTCGGTATAAATTTTATTTGTTGAACACGAATCCTTCGCTTTCGAACTACAACGACGGGTTTTCCAAAACCAAACATGTTAGCGTAGGTTCGTAATCGTTCAACATTTTGGCGCCGTTGCCGGGGAGGCAACGCTCTTTGATTTCTCTTCGCGTTTTGTAACTTACAAATCATTTACCTCACTTTTCTCCTTTCTTATTGTAATTGCAGGTACTCTTTCGAGACAGGCAAAAGCGGTAGATCGGAGTAAAGTGCTGTGGAAGGTTTTGTAAGTTACCCCCCACCTCCCACCCATTAGATTTCATTTCATCACATAATAATTCAAACATCAATCAACCTAGGTGTTCTTATAAACTCTAAGGTTAGATTGTTTGTTGTTTGACATCCATACTCACTCCAACCCCCACATTAAAAATAATAATAATAAAAAAATCTCACAGAGGTACACAACCTCATCTGATTTTCTAACTCAACCGGTAAACCAATCTTAGGAGCCGGTACACACATCCAAACACATAATCGAGTAGAAATCAGATTGGGTAATCATTTGTGTGCCTAATTAGGTGGTGCATTAGGCCAGTTGTTTGAGTTGTTTGGGTCGCACCACTTCAAATAAAATCAACTCATCAAGTAGCTGCCAATTAGGTTCAACTCTTAGGGATCTACCAGGCACTCCACATTCTTTTTAAACTTTAAAGGAAAATATCTTCACCTGTGCTTGCAAAACCTGGTGTGCCAATGAAACTTGATTGAAAACACCTAAAGTTGAATCCTAAAAGCTACTAAGCAAGATTTGAACCTTAAAATTCATCACATCAAAAATAATCTTGCTTGAAAACCACTGGTTGTGCACGCACACACAAAGAAATCAATCATTAAGGGCACAACCCATTTAAAGGGCCCATCACATTCCAAAGCACATTCAAACCTAGCCCTAAATAAAACAAGACGTTGGCCTTAAGGATTGGACTCGCTCTTCAGAACTCAGAACGAGATTATTTTCGATTAGTCTGTTTCTACTGTTCAATCTGATGTCTAGCTAGGGGAGCAGAGTCAAACGATCGCGGCTGGGGGGTACACTAGGAACCGGAGGCGCAAGCCGAAGGAAGAACCTTCTCCCCAGTCCCTCCTTCTAACTGGTTGGATTGAACAGACAGAAGTAGATCAAATCGTTCCTTTATCTCAAGACGGGTTTTGAGAGTCTGTAGGTCTGTAGGCTAACCCATTTAAGGACAGGTTTGATTGTTTGTATTGCAGGGCACCTTTCTTCCTCCCGTGTCTCATGAATCCTTCCACATATTTCACGCATTCCCGCTCTTTCCCTCCTGTTGTAAATTATCCTCAACATGACGATTATCCCAACTCGTATTGTAATCGACCATCAGTTAGTTGGGATAATTCGGATTGGGGATACAATTCCGGACCCCCGTGTTTAGGGTCTAACCCTGAACACTTTGATTCTCAATTCTATCCTTCTCAGAGTTGCATCGATTATAGATCGTCCTCCTTTCATGAACAACCTAATGCGATCTACAATCAAGAAGGATACACTGATCCTTACCCATCCTCTGATTTCACTGCCTTTAGGTCATCTCCATCTTTTGAACAATCTGAAATGACCTATTATCAGGATGGGTATAACGAATCTCAATTCGTTAATTCCTCTACATTGATATCAAACCCGCCCAACCCTGAACCAACTCATTTGGTTCAGGTTAATCAGGTTCAAGATAAGGTTCTGGCTAACTTGAGGAATATCATTCAATCTTTAGAAGTTCAGCCAATACCTTGCATTGAGAGATTGGAGCCCCTGATTGAAATGATTGATGATTTAAACAAGTCTTTGTTGGATTGGCTCCAGGATGTTAAGGATAAGAACCCGGGTGAGTTTCTACTTGGGAAATTAGCGAAATTGAGGATGAGATTCGTGGTTGCTTTGATTCAATCTTGGAATAATTCCCAGGATGAACTCTCTTCAGGAAAGCCAATGACAGAACCCGCTCAGGCACCTGTTGGGGGGGACACGTGTTACGAAGCTGACCAGATTGAATTAAAGCAACCAATTAAGGATGATCTGATTTCTTCACCTGAGATCCCTGAGCCGGGTTACGAGAAAACATATGTCTCCTGGGAACACAAAGTGACAACTGATTTTGGGACATACATTGATACGGATCCTGATTTCTTTGATGGTGAAGATTCAAGTTGCAAAGTCTCACACGAGTTTTCAGATCACGATTTTTGTGAGACGATTGGGCCTGAGGAATCTGATAGATCATTTGATAGCCCAATAACTGAGGAAACTGATCTTATTAGGGCACACGATACGGATCCAGAATCGCATTTTCTGGAGGAATTAATTCAATGCCCTGATTATCAGTTACACCCTGTTGAGCTTATTGATGATTCTAATTCTGAGATAATTAGACCCAAGTCAATTTTTATTTTGCCACATCATCTAGACTTGGAGATTTCAGACGGGGTGATGAATATACAAGAGGTCTTGGAATTTGATACACTTAATGAGGAGGATAGGAGCGGGGAAGTTCTAATTTGGGAAGTTAATTTTGGAGGATATGGAAGATTGAGTCGAAGGGTTCCTTTTAAGCTGAAACTATCAAATCAGAACCCTTACGACAGTTGTTTCGAGGATGTCAAACTCAAGCACACATTTAACGATTATCCTTTTGAGCTTCAATTCTCTGTAACCCGACATTTTGGCCTTGGGTTGCATCCTCACAAATCGCAGGCCCGACCCCGCTTGCATTCTGATTTTAGGTTTTGGGTAATTTTTATCCAGAACCTAAGATATTCTCGATCATGGGGTGTGGGTCTGCACCACAATCTGGTCCACATCTGTGGACCTCTGCTGACAGGTCAGAGGATTCTTCTGTTCATTCTAATTCTGACCTGCACATGTGAATTCTTCATTTCTTTTCTTTGTATAGTGTGCCTAGCTGAAGGCACTAAACTCAGCACATATACAGTTCTTTTTCATTTTCATCTCGGAGCGGACCCGATATCCACGTAATTCAGGTGCTTTCTACGCCTTTCCACTCTGTTTTATGTCTTTTTAATACAATGAGGACATTGCATTAGATAGGCATGGGGGGATGGATATTTATCTTTGAATTCATTCGTCAGCTCCGTAGATTTGTTTTATTTTATATAAAAAAAAAAAAAAAATCAAAATTAGGAAAGAGAATTTGGGTTTAAGAAAATTTTCGATCTTAAGAAATACTATATTATGTTCTGAACACAAAGACCCTTCAGGTCTTTGGACTTAATTAGCCTGTGTATCTACTAAAATGTGGATTTTTCTTCGAGTTCTCGCCAACTTGAATTTTATTTTAATTGGAGTAAATAAGTTTGGGTGATAAGTACACGACTTATCAACCCGCCCTCTGATGTGAGGGAATTTTGAGTCTTAAGCATCTACACACTTTCTTTGCACTGACTCGTTGTTTGGCGATTTTAACGGAAATTGGGTAGCTAATGAACCTTCTAGGGTGATATGGCTGGCAAGTTATCGTGGGTAACAGCCCATAGGTAGGTTGTCCAGAGCCCAGTCACTGACCTTTCTCTTTTTGCTGCCTTTAGGTAAATCTTCAGAAAATGCACTAAAAATTCCCAAAACACTTAGGAAGAAGCGGAGAAGTAGAATAAACCGGGGAGATATACACTGGATTCACCCTTGTGTTGACCCCGTTAAAAAAAATAAAAGTAGGGAGAAAGCTACCGGTTGTAAAGATACACCTTTAGGCAGAATTCTTTTTGAGGTCACCTAGAGGTGTAGAAATCCGAAGTCCGTTTTAATTGCCGGTCAACGAGTCTATCACAATCACAATAAGATGCTTAAAACTTAGGGTTCTCATCAAATCTTGGGTGAGTTGAATGGCCGTAGAAAGCCACTCTTAAACCCTAAAATTTGAAAATCCAAAAAAAAAAAAAAAAAAAAAGTGAGTAAAAACAGAAAAAGAAATTTTTTTGAATAAGGCGAGGCTTGAGGCGGTCTGCATTTTGGCTGATACCCGGGCACTGTTGTGTCTTTGAAAGTTCAGTTCTTAAGTAGACAATTTCTTAATGATTGAAAATAACTCAGGTCTAAATAATCTAACCTAATTCTTTTATAAATAGCATATAGTTTTTGCTAGGGACTAGCAAAAGATAGGCATGGGGGTATGATGTAAACACATTTACACTACTTAAAATGTCTATTTATGCATGTTCTTAAGCATAGGATTGCATTACATGCATCATCTTGCATTTAGAGTAGTTTGAATAAAATGGAGGTTAATTGTCTCCTTTTATGTGCTTGGACAGGGCAAATATTTTATCGGGGCCTCGGATCAAAGATCCAACCGTATGGATATGATCAGGGTGACGATTGGAGTTCAACGACTCCAAGATCGCACTAATCAGGCATCCGTAGCATCAGATAGAGACCGGGGAACCCTAGAAGATCAAGGGCCAGGATGGTGTAAATCCGCACTTCAGATGGAAAATCCGACCACACGGATGAATTCGGATCGACGATCGCAGCCGAACGACACAAAAATCGAGTCAATCCGACATCCGTGGCACCATCTACAACTTCCAGAAGATGGACGGCTAAGATGGCGCCACGTGGCGCCATCTCAGCCGCCCAATCGGCCGCATGCGTCTGGTGAAGACCACGCACCGTCTCCTCTCCGCCGTTGGATCTCAATCCAACGGCTGTGGATGCATCGTTTTAAAAGCATCCGCGCGACCATTTGGGCGAGGCAGCGCAGCGATCCAGCACCTTATCGCGAGGCGCTGGCGCGCGTTCAAGCCTCGCCAAGCGATTTCTGAGGCGGGCGGGCGCGCTCCAATTGACCGCACGATCGCGATCCAACGGCCGCGCGCGCCCGATAGCGCCCACGCGCAATTGGACGCTCTGGTGAACGCACGATCGTACGCGCAGGCGGGCGGGCGGCAGCGGTGAAGGCGCGATTTTAAGCCGTCCGATCTCGCGATCGGACGGCTGAGAATCAAGCGGCGTGCGTAGGCGTTACGCGCGCGGCCAGCCGAGCGGGCGCGTGTGGGCGCGGCGGTGACGGCGACGGCGGGGCTTTAGCGACGGTTTTATCCGTCACTAAAGACCCCTTATTTATTATTTTGAAGATGTAATGTCCATTTTGCCCCCACTCCTTGCAACTATAAAAGGAGACCCCCTCCATACGAAATTGGCATCCCTTCCTTCTCCTCTCTACCTCTCCAAAGCTCAAGAGAAGCTTGTCTCACACCCGGGATGCTTCTCGCGAGATAAAGTCCAAATTTTCGTCCCCCTTCGGAAGTGGATCCCGCGACGACGACGGCGTGCTGCTTCGTTCCCGTTCTTCTGCTTCGTCCTCCTTCGTCCCGCTTCGTTCTCCTTCGTCCAGGCGTCGTCCCGTCCGGCTCGTCCTCCAAGCGTCCATCGAGGAGGATTCTCTCTCCCTATTCTTTTTACTGCTTTCTAGTATAGATTTACTGCTTTCTAGAGTAGTCTATTCGTCCTCCGAGCGATCGTCGAGGAGGACATTTCTCCCTCCATTCTTTTAATGCTTTCTAGAGTAATTGTTTTATGTTTTCTAGTTGTAACGAACGAACTCTTTTATGATAAGTTCCTTGTCTATTCTACATCTCATTTTGATTTCCATGTATAGTATTCTTTCTCTCTCTCTTACTCCCTCTCTCTCTTTTATTTGTTGTAGATACTTAGATAGTTTAAATTGAATTTCTTTGTGACAAAATAAAAAGAAATGCGGAGTTTTTAAATCAAACGTTCGCCTCCCTGTGTTCGACCCGGAATTCTTATTTCGGTATAAATTTTATTTGTTGAACACGAATCCTTCGCTTTCGAACTACAACGACGGGTTTTCCAAAACCAAACACGTTAGCGTAGGTTCGTAATCGTTCAACACTTACATTCTTCATAAAAATAAAATTGACATCTCTAATTTTACTCCTCTTAGAAAAGTGGTCTATTTCAAATGGTCCACTCTCCGAAAAATGGGAGTGAAACCTACTAGAGAGGAATCCTCTAGTGATGATGAAGAAGAAGAAATTGATCCAATTGCTCAATCTTCTTCTCATCCACCTTCTGAATCATCCTCCACTTTCATTCCTATAACCTACCCATATCCAGAAGCTGAAATACCTTGGGTAAATCTGTCTAATGTGTCTGGAATTGATCTCAATTTTATAATTACCTTCAATTACATTGGTCAAACTTTAACCAATCTAAATTTTTCCTTCCGTCACATGGAACGCAAATTCCATGACCTTTCTCTTTCTATTGAGTCCTCCCATGTCACTTCTTCCACTCAACAACCTAAACAAAGGAAGCAAACTCAACCGAAAGCACCTCAGGAATATAGTGAAAGAAGGCAAAAGCATTTTCAAGATCCATCTCCTATTTCATCTTCAATGGTGGAAGAAGAACCTATTCTTCATGATGATGAAGAAGAAAACACTAAAGATGACGAAGAAGTTTCATATGAAGATAGTGACAATGAAGATGAAGATGACGACGACAATGATGATGACGATGATGATGGTGGTGGTGGTGGACAAGTGCAAAAGCTTATTAGAAAACATCCTAGAAATTTGTTTAGTTTTCATTTTGTTGCTTATTAAATTTATATGACTTTTCAGACAATTATGTGCTGAAATTGTCACAAGCTTTATCTTTCTGAACTTTATCATGTCATGAATGTTGAATAGAGTTGGTTATTCATGTATCATGCTTTGTTTGCTTATGTGAAATATATCTTGTTTTACTTTTAAAATTATATTATTTGCTCATTTTCTTGCTTGCTTGATAAAAAGGGGGAGAAATGAATTGATACTTCATATTTAAAATAGGGAGAGCTTAGTTTGAGGGGGAGGACTTTCACTCCGTGTGGAGTTTTTTATTCTTCTCTTATTAAGTCTCTGTTTATTTTTAATATGAGTATCTTGTTCGTTTTGTCAACACCAAAAAGGGGAAGATTATTGGAACCTAGTTCCATCTCTCTTATGTGTTTTGATGTTAACAAAACTATTTTAAAATCTAAAGAGTTTGTGAAGTATTACTGATCGGGGGGTTTTTTTCGCTTTGCAAATGATATCAGAAAAATATGTTGTCACAATATGTAATGTGGTAGAAAAAACCTCGATCAAAGTTACTAAAATATTGAAATAATACCACACCTCAGGTCGTATCCACAGGGAGGACAAACCAATAGATTCACGACTATGGTGCCATCATGTTCATAGAATCATTCATAAAATCAATTCAATGAATATGCAGCTTAGAATGTAACTTTCAACTTCATGAGAAGTTGAGGGCTATTTACGTAAATTTCATGTCATAAATCAGGCTCTCAAAAATATGTAAGTGATGCATGTGTAGTGGCAGAGTATGTAATGTCTAATCACATGCAAATTTGAATCCAATTACAATGAGAATTGATGTGCATAATAGGAGAAAATTAAATATGAAAAGGAATAAGTACAATGTCACAATTTCACCATAATAATTTAATCCTACAAAATATTTGAATAGTGTTCCACAATGGCATTTTTGGTAAATACTAGTAGAACCCAAAAATAGAGAAAATCTTCCTCTTGACCTCGTGCAAAGAGGAAGCAGCGACGGAAGCTGAGGAGCTCGAGGAAGGTTGACCACGATGAGGGCTTTCCAATGGTGGTGGTGGCCCTCTGAACAGTGGTCAGAGTTGACGCCGACGACGAGGAAGGTTGGAGGCGATGGTGGTGGGTCACTATCGCATGCGGCTGTCGTGGGTGGTTTTGAGGACGTGGCTACCTTTGTGGGGTCGAGGCGAGTGTAGGGGAGTTGATGGCATGGAGAATGATGGTTGAAGGAGGTGGCTGCACATAGGCGAACTGTCATTGATGTTGGGTTCCCTTCGGTCTGTTGGAGAGGAAGATGAAGAAAATGAAGACGAGGGCCAGCTACATGCAAGGAGAAAGGTCGGAGGATGGGCGCGTGAGGGCCTGCGCACGTGGGGGAAGGCCTGAGGATGGGTAGGTGAGGGCTGACATGTGGGGCTGGTTGCGCAGTCAGTGGTACTATACGTGTTGCACACGCGAGTGGCTGCGAGCAGTAGGTGGAGGCTTGATGGTGCACACGGTTGGAGAGGAGGTGCACCATCTTCTGGGAAGGAGTTCATACATCGGCAGTGACCTCGGAGGCGTGTGTTGCAAGGCGCCGGGGGTGTGTGCTATAGGGGTGGTCCCTGTAGGCATGTGGAGGTGTTGGCACGCAGAGGAGAGCTGAGGTGGCCTCTTGCATGCACATTGGTGGCTAGCGGTGTCGAAGGAGGCTCATAGTGGTGGATGGGCACATGGTGAGGGGAAGGAGATGGATGCCGTTTTCCTTTTTTCTTTCCAGGGAAGCCGCGGTTGCTACATGGAGGAGATTCGTGCAGGCACACAGTTGCAGTGAGGAGGACGTGGCATCGAGGAGCGCATTGTCACCATGCTCATCGAGAGGAAGCACAGTGTCGATGGAGGCTTGTGGTGGCGGAGTCATGGGCACGCGGTAAAGGGAGTTTCCTGCAGGGAGAAGAGGTGGAGAAAGGGAGCTTCTTCCCTGTTGAGGGGGGTTCCATCCTTCCTACCATTGAGTTCCCTGCATATATAGATTGAGAGAGAGAGAATCAGAGATGGAAAGACTTTGATATTTCTTGTTACCAAAGGAGAAGCAAGAGTTTTGAGGGAGAGGGAGAATAAGGAAGGTTTACAATGTGCATGCATGGAAATAAGAGGGAGGTGATTATTATTATTTTTGTCACATATAAGGAAGAAGATTTTTGATGGAAATAAGTGATTATGGGATGTAATCTTAAATTTCAAAGGTGCAGATTTTAGAATCTCCTCCTTTTTCTAATAAAAACCAGAATGTCAAAATCAATATGCCCAATTTATTCTTGCAACAATCATAAGTATGTAAATGTATTAGTACATGAATATCAAGGGTGCACTTCTAATCACAAAAAATGTGCGAATGATAAATCACGGGCTTAAATAATTTTATTAATGTAATGCGTATTCTAAATTAAATTCTTATCTCAATGATAATGCACTTAGGGTCTAATTTAGTCCACTACAATAGACCTATCAAATACCCCCATGCCTAAGTTTTGCTAGTCCCGAACAAAATCATACGAAACAGACCAGGTCTCCAGGCTAGATTTTACTATCAGGATGTCTTATTGTGCCACACTCTAGAAATTAGATTGAAATGCCAACTATAGGCCTAAAGGTACTCAAGTACCAGCCAAGACACTGACCTGACTAGCCTCAGCCTGGTGTCTGCCACGAAGGTTTCTAAGGCTTACAAAAACTACCCAGAGGTTTGTTGACCCCAGTGGTTAAGGCATCCATGCATATGTGCAGCAAGGCTAGGTTCAGTTTGCTAGTGCATTTTTAGTAAGAGAGAGAGAGGGAGAAACATTATTTTGAGAGTTTTCTCTCTTTCTTTTTAAATTCCCGTAGACTTAACATTGGATTGGCCCTAAACATGATCTGTATCAGATTCCTTGTCCCCAACATCAATCCTCGCAGGGTCCCTGACAATCGAAGCTTGGGGATAGCATCGCTCATGGAAACCCCCAGAACCCTAGCTTTCGACACTTTGGGATAGTACCGCCCATGGCATTCTGTAGCTGAATTTAGACCCTGGCAATCGACATTTTGGGATGATGCTGCCCACGGCATCTGAACCAGCACAAGATGCTTCTGTGCCCCCGGTAGGATATTTAGATATCCTAAGAGACATGCATCGAGGAGACGATATGTTATAATGCATCTTCGAGGGGCTTATTTTACATTCCTCCACTCCGCACAGGGAACTCATCCAATCAACTTGTGTCTTCAAGCCGCTCCTGAGTCAACTTTTTGGGAAAACATTTTCAGAATAGTCACTTTCTTTTGGCAATATTCTTTATTATGTGCACTGAACTAGACTAGTGTGTGAGTTTTTTGGGTGGTTAGGTTACCAAGTCCCACAAACCAAACGACAGGCAATGGGGCCAAATACTCCTTAAGCCTTAGACTTAATACATCGGCCTCGCAACTCCCTCAACCTCTTGAGGAATAGTCCAGATCTTAATAAAGACATGAGTGTTTAAGCTTTAGAACAGACTCAGGAGGCCTAAAGTCGGTATCCCTCACTTGTCTCCTTTTCTTTAGCACTTTATTTATTCATTCATTCTGGCCTAGAACTTAGGTAAATTTTCCATAGTCAACTGCTGAAACCACTACAATTCTGCACATTTTCTTCCAGTGTCTCTCCTCAATATATTTGGAATTCATCTCACAAAGATTTCATCTCCTTCTTTTTCTCTCTTCTTCTCTCTTTTCCTTTCTTTTTTTTTTTTCATGCAAGATGGATGCCCTAATTGCATACAAAATATGTATAAATGCTACAAATAACCTCAGGTTATACCCCACCATGCCTAAATCTGACAATGTCCTCATTGAAAAGCAAAAGCAAGGACAGATATTACCTGTGGTGGAGTTGGGATACCTCACAAATCAGGCTCTAGAAGGGAAACAAAAGGAGACCCAAAGAAGATACGTAACAAATCTAGCCTGGTGAGTAAGTAACCCAAGATGTTGGCAAGTTTGTGGTGGATAGTGAGAAGAAATACTCGCCAGAAGTAGGTGAAAAGAGGGTATTCCTAAGCCATTTGTGGAGGTTTTACATAATACACATGAGTAGTAACTTCCGGGAGTGTGCAACGAGGAGGCAAAGGCTCCTCAAACAAATTTTGTGGGGTACAGAGAGTGCGATGAAACATACCCTAAGACTAATGGGCTGACATGGAAAAGCGTCTATCCAAACTCGCCACTCTACCATAGGGTGCATTGGTTTGGATATTCCCTTGTTAATCAAAAATGTGAGCAAAGATTTTAGGAAGCTAGTTATATAGGAGTTGAAGTGGCTCAGGTGCTGAGTGGGGAAGAGGGTTAAAGAGGGTGTAATCAGTTCAACATTCATCCTCAATATCCATTCCAGTTCTTGAATGTTATCAAAAGCAACCTTAGTTACTGATTGCCTTTCATGCCGCATATCATTGGTGTGTGTGTCCTAGAATAAGCCCAAATGTTCATCGTGCAAATTGAACCACTCAAGGGTGTCACTTATTTCACTATCATGTAGAAGTTATTAGAAGCAATAGGACTATGAGTGTCCTCAGTAATGACATCCCCAGGTTCTTGTTCAATGTTAAGATCCTGCTCATGGGGTGTATGCATTCTTTCCTCAAGAGTAGTAATTGCTTCGATTTCTTCTGACTATTTGAGAGGATGATCTTGATAGTTAATTATATGTAGGAATCCAGATTTGTCTAATTCAGTCAGATCGTTAGGGGGTAAGTCCTCGAACAACACATATTCTCCCCTAGATTAACTCCATACTCTAAGTTCGGTCCTTTGAAAGTCATCTTCATCCTTTTCTACATTTTCTCCCTCTTTACTCTGAGATGCAGGAAAATTTTTCACACCAAGATCAGGTGCTTCCTCCAAAATCAAATCTTCATGTCCCTGAGACAAATAGTGATCTAATTCTTCCAATTCAGCCTTAATTTTCTCATGGTCACTCAGGTTGGGGACTTGTGAATCCTCAGAGTATTCAATGACAGGTGTTGGTCCCATTGATAGAGGAGTGTGGTTATTATCACTTTCTTCTAGTATGATTTCCTCTAACATCCAAGACTTCTGGAATTTGTTAACTTCTAAATCACAATCCTTAGGGGGCTCTAACTGAGGTGTAAGGTCTTCAGAACTGTAAAGTATATACCCAGGATCCCTAGGATGGGATACAGATTCCACCTCAAGATTTAAACTGGTAGCGGGGTTGACAAATTGACTGCGACCCATTTAAGCAAATGTAATGAAGATACTATCATTCAGGTCGAGTTCATCTAATGGGCCCATTTTCCCCTTCCAATTAAGATCAGGTGGATAGTCATCATGATTGCTTTCTGGTGGGCATATCTCATGAGGGACATCTAAGTGATAGGTACTCCTCAAAATAGGATCCCTGTTGTCATTGTTTTCCATGAAATTATCTTGGTAATCAGGGATATAAGGGTAGGGTTTAGAATTGACTATAAGAAGATCGCTAAGCTGGTTAATCTCTTCAATTAATCTTTAACTATCCCTCAAAATCTCACCCATAGAATCCATCATCTCTTTCTGTTGTTTTTGCATTTCTATCATAAAAGAGGAGAGGCTACCATCAGATTGAGTAGGATAGTCAATCTCATGTTCAAGTTGCCTAGGAGTATTAGTCCAACCTCGATAAGACAAATCATGAAGGGTGGGCAAGTTGGGCATGGTCATGGAAGAGCTAGGGTTGGGATACCCTTCTCCTAGGTTCTGCTCATCACCACTGGGTTGGGGTTTAATCAGACCAATGTTCCTATAGTAGGAGTAGAAAGGATCCCAATGCTCATCAGAAGATGGATAACTACTGGTATTGGGATTGGGCATTCTGGAGTGAACAAAAGTGAAGTAGTTATTATAATCCATTTGAAAACACAACTTGAAAAACACACCCCAATCAAACACAAGGTAATGGGACTTCTCTTTTATTTCTTAGAGTAGATTTAAGCCAACCTCCAATCGACTCCTTAAAGTTTATCAAATGGAGTCAAGTTTGCATCCATCCATTCCTACTTTAGTGGTATAAGAGGGAGATGTGACTTGAGATTCCTGACAAGCTCTTTAGAGAAGACAAAGGTTGTTTACATTTTCTCTTGGTAGCAAAAGAAGTTTCACAATTAATTACGTGCCTTAAGTTGACCTTCGAGTGCCCTAGGACCTATGCTTTGCTTAGATGATACTCTCAAGTGATCAAGTGAGAAGTTACTCTAAGGACGAACAAAGGGATGCAAGTAGGGTGAACCCATCCTTTGAGGTGATGCATAAGAGATGCCTCTTAACTACCCTTCTGTTCCTTTAAGGGGTGTCCCCCTCCATGAAGTATCAAAACACTCGGTCAAAAGATAGTACCACCACCACAAAACAAGATAGGAGGGTCTGCACCGATAAAGAGATCGATGCCTATAGCCTTAAGGGATCGAGCCTTAGTGTGGTGCCTAATGTGCGTGCTCAGTGCCAGAATTGTGCATCACACCGTAAGTCATTTTTTATTTTGAAATTGCAGAGAAGTCCCTTCGAATCAGATCAAGTATGACTTGGTTTTACGATCGAATCTGGTTATCAGTCCCAATTTCAATTAGGCGACCATTGAATTAATTTAATTCAACCAATTTCGGTGGTCTTGAAATTTAATCCAAATGCAAATGTGTGGACATGAGATGGATTCAAAGTTAGAAAGGTATACCTGTTTCTAGCAATCTTCCTGCAATGATACACACAATGTAGAGAAGAGATCTAGTATGCTGCTCAATCACCCCTAAATGCATGAACCTAAGGGCATGCAACTCCTAAACAGGTAGCTCGATATTTTCTTTTGTTTGCTTTAAAGGCAAGAAAGCAGAAATTTAACTTTAACACGTAGAAAAAATATAGCCCTAGCCTCTAAAGAATGTGGGGATAGACCCCTAAAAATAAGCCCCAATTACTGCAAGGGCAAGAAGACAGAAATAAAACTGCGACGAAGGAGAATCCCCCGTGAGAGCGAGATCCAGGTCTCTTACATCTTCTCCACGTGTGAACGTCACTCAAGGTCGATGTCGTTGCTCTGCTGCACTTGTCGCCCCATTAGATTCCTTGCACAGAAAGATAAAGAATGATTAGATAAATGCGCAACTCAGAGTAATCAGAAAAAAAAATCAGGTGAATCTATTACATCTGCTACCTTCCCGGCAACGGTGCCATTTGATCGGGAGGTTTTCTTCATTTTGCAAATGATATCAGAAAAATATGTCATCGCAATATATAATGTGGTAGAAAAAACCATGATCAAAGTTACTAAAATACTAAAATAATATGAAACTTCAGGTTGTATCCACAGGGAGGACAGACCAATAGATTCATGACTATGGGGCCATCATGTTCACAGAAACATTCATAAAATCAATTCAATGAATATGCAGCTCACAATGTAGCTTTCAATTTCATGAGAAGCTGAGGGCCATTTTAATAAATTTCACATCATAAATCAAGCTCTCAAAAATATGTAAATGATGCATGTGTAGTGGCAAAGTATGTAATTGCTACTTACATGCAAATCTGAATCCAATTTCAATGAGAATTGATGTGGATAATAGGAGCAAATTAAATATAAAAATGAATAAGTATAATGTCGCAATTTCACTCTAATAATTTAATCCAACAAAATATTTGAATAGTGTTCCACAATGGCATTTTTGGTAAATACAAATAGAACCCGAAAATAGAGGAAATCTTCCTCTTGACCTCGTGCGAAGAGGAAGCGACGGCGGAAGTTGAGGAGCTCAAGGAAGGTCGAACATGATGAGGGCTTTCCAATGGTGGTGGTGGCTCTCCGAATGGTGGCCGAAGTAGACACCGGCGACGAGGAAGGTCAGCGGCGATGGCGGTGGGTCACTGTTGCATGCGGGTTGTCATGGGTGGTTCTAAGGACGTGGCTACCTTCGTGGGGTCGATGTGAGTGTAGGGGAGTTGATGGCATAGAGAATGATGGTTGAAGGAGGTGGCTGTGCATGAGGGGAACGGGCGTTGATGCTGGGTTCCCTTCGGTCTGTTGGAGAGGAAGACGAAGAAGAAGACAAGGGCCTACTGCTTGCAAGGCGAAAGGGCGGAGGACAGGTGCGTGAGGGCTTGTGCGGAGGGGAAGGCTGGAGGACAGGCGTATGAGGGCCCGTGCGTGGGGCTGGTTACGTGGTCGGCGGTGCTGCACGTGCTGCGCATGCGATTGGCTGCGCGCAGTAGGTGGAGGCTTGAAGATGCAAGCAGTCGGAGAGGAGGCGCATGGTCTTCTGGGAAGGAGGTGTGCATACGTCGGTAGTGGCCCTAGAGGTGTGTGCCGCAGGGCGCCAGGGGCGTGTGCTGCAGGGGTGGCACCTGTGGGCATGTGGAGGTGTTGGCACGCGGAGGAGAGCTGAGGTGGCCTCTTACACGTGCGTTGGTGGCTAGCGGTGTCGACGGAGGCTCACGGTGGTGGATGGGCTCATGGTGAGGGGATGGAGATGGAGGCCATTTTCCTTTTTTTTCCACAAAAGTCGCAGTTGCTGCGTGAAGGAGATTCGAGGAGGCACACGGTTGCAATGAGGAGGATGTGGCATTGAGGAGCACGCTGTCACCATGCTCGTCGAGAAGAAGCACGGTGTCGACGGAGGCTCATGGTGGCAGAGTCGTGGGCACACGGTAGAGGGAGTTGCCTACTAGGAGGAGAGGTGGAGAAAGGGAGCTTCCTCCCCGTGGAGGGGGGGTTCCATCCTTCTTGCCGTTGAGTTCCCTTCATATATAGATTGAGAGAGAGTGAATCAAAGAAGGAAAGACTTTGTTATTTCTTGTTACCAAAAGAGAAGCGAGAGGTTTGAGGGAGAGAGAGAATAAGGAAGGTTTGCAATGTGCATGCATTGAAAAATGAGGGAGGTGATTTTTTTTTTGTCTCCAAAAAGGAAGAAGATTTCTGATGGAAAGAAGTGATTATGGGATGTAATCCTAAATTTCAAAGATGCAGATTTTAGAATCTCTTCCTTTTTCAAATAAAAACCAAGATGTCAAAATCAATGTGCCCAATTTATTCTTGGAACAATCATAAGTATGTAAATGTATTAGTACATGAATATCAAGGGTGCACTTCTAACGGAAAATGTGCGAATGATAAATCACGGGCTTAAATAATTTTATTAATGTAATCTGCATTCTAAATTAAATTCTTATCTTAATGATAATGCACTTAGGCTCAAATTTTGTCCACTACAGTAGACCTATCAATTACAGGTAAAAAGAATCTATGGATACAAGCAACAAGATAGCATATGATGGAAGAAGACTAGAAGGCTATAGTTTTTGTTGCATTCATTGTATTTTAGAATCTTTATATGTCTCCTAACAAGTAAAACATAATCTAAGATTTAAAATCAAAGTAGAGATAATTAGGGTTCATAATATCGTTCATTCATTCATTTCAAAACTCAAAATCAATTCTTTCAAAATAAAGTCATTTAGAGTAGATCGGATAACTCTAAAAATTGACTTACACATATAATATTTGGTACTAGTAGCAAGTATTGGTGCTGGTCATAAGTACTGGAACATGCTAGGCATAGGTTTGGGCCTAAGTCCCAAACTATGAATAACAAGTATCGGTACTCATCATGAGTACCAGTACCTAGTGGTCACAGTTTGCGCACTTGGTTTTGCCTGGACCTTACAAGTACTAGTATTAATCACTAGTACTGGTACATGTAGGTCACTGGACCAAAATCTATGAGTCACAAGTACCTGTACTCATCATTAGTATTGGTACCTAGTGACTTAGATGGGTTGACTGTAGGTAGTTAGTACTAGTACCAAAAGTTTAGTACCAGTACCAACTAACTGTTGTGACCAATCTGAATGGCTATTTTGCAATTAAACCTATTTCTAATTTTCCCAAATTGCTACTAATAATAGTAATCGTAGGGAAGGTGTTCAGTGGATTATATAATCACTTGTTGAATGTCTTTTACACACAACCGAGAAGCCAAAATTCTATCCTTGCCTACACTTTCAATTCTCAATTTACTAACTTCAAAAGAGCTTGATTTATTGCATTCCTTTCAAGGCCTCTCTCTATTCGCAACAAGTTGTCAAAGGCGATCGTGTTCTTCATTGTTCAATCATTCATTTTAAGCCTTAGTATTCTTGTTAGATTAATTTATATGCTTTTATTAAGCAATATACTTGTTGGAGACTTAGGAATTTGTTGTAAGCTTTTATTTGCTTCTTGCTTACACCTGTATCTCTATTTGTTTTAAATATGTTGTAATTGGGTTGAGGTAACCCATTAATTACCTCAAGTTTTAGTAAATTGATTCCCTCTAGGTTGAGCGAATCAGGTTAAAAATCCTAAGTTGGGAGACATAGGTAGTGGAGTACCCAAGTGAGGGGAACCACTCTATATCTTGTGTGTTTTCATGGTTTGCTTTGTCTTGCAATTTTTTATCTATCACACTACTCATTCCCATTTCTAGTGTGCTTGTGATTTGCAGATCCTACATCTGGCAATCGATGCTTCAAGATAGCACCACCCACGGCAACCCCTAGAACCCTGGCTTTCGACACTTCAGGATAGTGCCGCCCATAGCATTCTATAGCTAAATCCTGACCCTGGCAATAGACATTTCATGATAATGCCACCCATGGCATCTAAACCAGCACAAGGTGCTTACGTACCGCCAATAGGATATTTAGATATCCTAGGAGATAAGCATAGACAAGACGATATATTATTGCACATCTTCGAGGGGAATTTCCCACCTCTCTACGTCGGGAACTCATTCAAATCAACTTGCGTTTTTGAGCCGCTCCTAACCTATATCTTAGGACCATTTTCAGAACAACATAAATGCATCATGATTTCATATTTAAGTGCACTGAACTAGACTGTGTGTGATTTTAGGGTGCTTAAGTTATCGAGTCCCATAAACCAGAGGTTAGTTAACAGGGCTGAATAATTCCTAAGCTTTAGATCTAATACCCAAGCTTTGCATTTTCCTCAACCTCTTGAGGACTAATTCGGATCTTGACAAGTATGTGAGTGTTTAAATCTTAGAAGAGATCCAAGAGGATTAAGGTCGGTATTCACCACTAATCTGTTAAGTTTTAGCCTTCCAAGTCTTAATTCATCATTCGATCCAACCTAAAAGTTAGGTAAGTTCCATATTATTTTGAAGGGACTCCATATTTATCTTTTTGCTCCTTTATTTTCTTTTCAATTTTCCTCCCTCCTTTTTCTCATTTTTCTCTCAAATGGGCCTTCTTTTTCCTCAACCTCCATTTTTTTATATGAAATCCTTTCATGATTTGATTTTCATGGCATTTTGTAATTTAATACCACCCCATGCCTATGATTTGCAATTTCCTCAATGTAAATTAGGTGGGTTTGAGTATAGCATAGATCGTATATTAGAATAGTGTCAAAAGGTAGGCGGACGGGTCAGGGTGACTATTGCGGATGATTTCAAGCTTTGATACAAGTACCAAAGGTGGAGTCGACTGTTCTTAATGGACGATCCCTAAAGTATAATATGATTTCAGCGAAGAGATATGTCGAAAGGGTTTTGGGTTTTTTCAAAAGATGACCGGTTGCCTCCTATTAAGCACTAAGTTTAACGCCATCAGCTGGGTGCAATAAGCTGAGGGAGAATGGAGAACAAAAGAGACAACAACCAAGTTCAAGTCAGTTAGTTCGATGAACGGTTTAAGTCACTGACTATTCACGATAAAAGGTTTAGAATCATGGCTGAGTTCACTAATTTCAATAGCTCCATTTCTAAATACTCGTCTCACCAAGAATGGTCCAATCAATTTAGATCTGAGTTTGCCTAGAAAGACTTTGAGTTTGGCATCAAAGAGTAAGACTTTTTGAGTAGGACGAAAAGATTTTCTTATAATGTGCCAGTCATGGAAGGCTTTAACCTGCCCTTTGTAGATTCGTGAGTTCTCATATGCATCGTTGCGTAGTTCCTCAATCTCGCTCATTTGCATTCGATGATGTATTCCAGCCTTCAAAAGATCTAGATTGCACTTTCATACTACCCAATGGGCTCTATACTCCATCTTTACGGGAAGATGACATGCCTTTTCGTACACTAATCTGAAGGAAGACATGCCAATTGGGTCTTATGGGAGGTCCTATAGGCCCATAGAGCTTCTGGAAGGTGAGTACACCAGTCCTTCTTGTCAGGTCAAACAGTGACTTCTAGGATCATCTTGATCTCTCAATTTGACAGTTCAGCCAGTCCATCAGTTTAGGGGTGGTAAGGAGTCAAGATACAATGTGTCAGCTCATACTTTTTCATCAGGGATTGAAAGTGCACATTGTTGAAATGAGACTCACCATCACTGATGATGGCCTTAGGAACCCCAAATCTTGAAAGGATGTTCTCTTGAATGAATCAGAGAATAACTTTGTGATCACTAGTTCTGGTGGGGACAGCTTTGATTCATTTTGAGACATAATCAACAACGAGTAAGATGTATTCAATGCCGTTAGATCTTGGAAAGGGTCCCATGAAATCAATTCCCCATATGTCAAAGATTTCTCACATAATGATCGGGCTCAAGGGCATCATATCTCGTGGGCCCATGTTGCCAAGGGTCTAACAGTGAGCACATGCCCTGCAATATGTTTGTGCGTCTTTGAACATCATGGGGCAAGAGAACCCACACTTGAAGATTTTCATTGCGGTTTTTCAACTAGAGTAATGGCCAACGCAAGCCTGGCCATGGCAGAATGAGATTACATCATTGACCTTGTTGTTAGGAATGCATCTCCTAATTACTTGGTCATTTCCAATGTGGAAGGGATATGGTTCCTCCCAAATATAGTACTTGGCCTTGGAAATCAGCTTGTCCTACCTGGAAGTCGCCCAATTTGGTGAGACTTTCCCATAACCAAGTAGTTGACCATCTCAGCAAACCACGGGAGACCATGGATAGCCAATAGATGCTCATTTGAAAAATGATCCGTGATTGGACCAGACGGGTCAATGATAGAAGGAAGGTGAGATAAGTGATCAGCTACCACATTCTGTTTCCCAGCCTTATCACAAATCTCGAGGTTGAATTCTTGTAACAACAAGATCCAGCAGATTAGTTGAGGTTTCACATCCTTCTTTACGAGTAAGTGCCTCACTGCAGTGTGATCTGAATAAATGATGACATAGGAGCCTAGAAGGTATGATCTGAATTTTTCTAGGCCAAATACTCCAGCTACTGAAGTGGCATGTTTCGCAAAATAAAATTAGTGTTTGGAGAACCTGTCATCCTAGCTCGCAAAATGTGTCTATCAAATACAATTTACATCTAAAACTCCAGGGGAGTCCCGAGTCGAACACAAGGAGGCCACGTTTACTTTAGTTGAAAATCGTGCTTTATTTTGTTTCTTTTTGGTATTGTGAAGTTTCATTATTTTTTTGCATTTTTGAAATAAAAAGACAAGCAAGACAAGTTCACAAAATGAGATGGAGCACAACTATGATATATTACGCAAATGTTTGTTACAATAATCTATGAAAGCATAAAATAGATATGGGTGGGAGGAAATCTCTTGAATCGGTTGTTCGACGAGACGACGGCACCTGGCGGAAGCTCGAATGAAGGGGGTGAGGTGTAGGACAATGGAGGTGAGATGCAGGAGGACACCAGGTAGAGGAATGCTTCACTGAGGCTCTGGAATGGAGGTGAGGCGATAGAGGCGATCTTCTACCATAATGGAGGTAGGAGGATGGCTCCAAGGAAACCTACGAAGGTGGTGGGATGAAGGATAAATATTTAGTGGGAAGTAGGATCATTACACTTATAGGAGGCCTTTGGAGCCTGAGAGTAAGCTCTAATGGAGCTTTGGTAGGCTATTAGAGGTTAGGAGTTGGTAGAGATGAAGACAAATCAGGGGTGTAGGGGTGTTTATATAGTGGAGGGAAGAAGAAATTCGTGTAGAGGGTTGTAGTGATAGCTGCAAGCATGACTAAAGACCCCTTGCAGCTGTCGCTAAAGATCACGCCCCCACCTCTCAAGCTCGTAGCTGTCCTTGCGCCTACAGGCAATTAGTGACGGCTGCAAGCATCACTAAAGGCTCACCAGGCTGTCGTTGAAGGTCGCGCCAACCAAGCACACAACTGCAGTTGACCTGCACATCACACGCCCTTGGTCGTGTACGTGTGCTCGCAAACTGGCGCTGTGCTGGTGCTGCGGTTGGCTATGTGCACACTAGTGTTCGTGCATGCTTCCAATTGCTGATTTAGGGGCCCTGCAGGTCTCGAACCCGCGCTCCTTCTTTGCAAGCCAAGAGCTTCACCATTGCACCAAGCTGGCTCTTATGACGCAAAGATGTCTTATGGGCATGCGGTGGAGAGATCTTCTTAGCCATTGGATCTTGATCCAAGGGCAGAGAATGGAGATGAGGTGGCACCTTCCAGTTGCTACTGGCCAGTGTTGGGTGGTCTAGATGGTGCCACGTGGTGCCATTGGGCCATCCATCTTCTTTCTGTTGTAGAGGGTGCGACGATGCTCGGATCAATTTGATTTCGACACTGTTGGACTGTGATCATTGCTTTGTATCCATCTGTATGGTATGATTTTTCATCCGAAGTCCGTAAGGATGTCGCATTTCCCTCTTGGCTGTTGATCTTCCTTAGACCGCATAAGGTACTATGGGACTCCGATCAAGACAATCTCGGAGGAGTTAGACTCTGATCATCGTTCTGATAAGATCCGTTCAGTCAGATCATCGATCCAAGGCCCTAAAATAAATCTCATTCCCTCCTGGGCATAAAAAGAATGTAATTAACCTAAAATATACACTACTCTAAATGCAGGATGATGCATGCTATGCAATATTTATAATATGAAATGCAAATCTAAGCCTAGGAACAAGCATGAATAGCCATTTTAACGAAATTAAATGTATCAGTATCATGCTCCCATGCCTATCTTTTGCTAGTCCCTAGCAAAATTAAACTACATGCTATGCATAAAAATAGAATTAGGACTCGATCGCTTAGGTCTAAGTCATTTATTAACAATAAAAAATTTCAACTATGGTCCTAAACTATGAAAATTGATAGTAGCTGAGTGTCTGCTAGAATACAGACTGCCTAAGTCCTTGCCTTATTTGAAAAGGGAAGACAATTTTTTTTTCTTCATTTCTAATTTTTTTGAACTTTTGGATTTTAAGAGTTTCAAGATAACTTTTTACAGCTACCCGACCTGCTAAAAAGGACTCTAAGTGTTAAGCATCTTGTGAATGGGTGATAGACTCAGTAGGTGCCCATTAAAATGGACTTCAGGTTTCTATGACCCTGGGTGACCTTTCCTAAAGGTTTATCGTTTCAAACGGTACCTTTCTCCCTACTTCTTTTATTTATGGGGTCAACAAGGGCGAATCTAGTGTATATCTCCCTAATTTATTCTACTTCCCTGCTTTTTCCCAAAGTGTTTTGGGAATTATTGTGCATTTTTGTGAGCTGGGCTTTGGACAACTGGTTAGTGGGCTGTTACCCACAGCAACTTGCCAGCCATACTCGTGCAGTGAAGTGTGATTTTTTTTTTCTCCCTTTTCTTTTTCTTTTTTTTCCTAAGTAGGTGGCTTCATTGATATAGGATTTACCTAAAGGCAGTACGAAGAAAATGGTCTTGTGCTGGGCTCTGGACAACCGACCAATGGGCTGTTACCCACGATAACTTTCCTACCATACCACACTAGATAGTTTATGAGCTACCCAATTTTCGTAAAAACCATCGGAAAGTGAGTTAGTGCGAATAATTTGTAGATGCTTAGACTTAAAATCCTCTCAAATCAGAGGGCAAGTTGATAAGCCGTGTACTTATCATCCCAATTTATTTACTAGATTATAGATGAAATTGAATTGGTGAGGACTCGAGACTAAGTCCACATTTGAGTGGACACCCGAGCTAATTCCTAAAGTTAATAACCAAAAGCCTAAGTTCTCTTCTCCTAATTCTATTTTTGTTTTTGAATTTTTAATTTTCTTTGAAATAAAATAATAGGAAATTACTGCTACAGCTGACAAAAAGATAATTTCATAAGATATCCACTCCCCATCCTTAGCTAATGCAATGTCCTCATTGTTAAAATGAAAGCATGCAGGAGAGCAAAAATGGAAGAATAGCACCTGGTTTTCGTGAGATTCTGGTCAGCTCGAAAGAGTCTTTACACATGCTAAGTTTAGTGCCTTCAGCTAGGAGAGGTCCTCAATCAAAAATAACTAACATTGAGGCTGTAATAACATTGTTTCTGGGCCCCTAGATTTAGTTCTCGAAGAGTAAAAATGTGCTTGCCAAAGAGATGATCAATGAAAGTGGCAAGCTGGTTGTGTAGGGAGAGCCCTAATGGTCTCCAATAGTGGTTTTGTTGATTTAGTATAGAGGAGATGTGGGTGGATATAGAATTTGTGCAATGGTTGGGTGAAAAAGGATGGTGAGGATTTGGTGATGAGTTGGGTGATAAGTTGGTTTTCACTTTCAAATAATGTACTAAGATGATTTGTCATTGTAGGATCAAAGTGGTGGAAAACCGCTAAAAAAAAAATTAAAATTAAACCACTCACAGGAGAGCGGGTCGTGTCCATAGGGAGGCGAAACTCGCAATTAGGTAAAAATCAAGTTCGCTAAACTATTCGACAGATCAAACAATGGCTATGTAACTCTGAAAGTAAACATTAAATTTATGGACAAGTCAAGGGGTGTGAATGTAATTTTTACATCAGAAAATTATCCATGTGCAATGGTATCCATGTACTATTCACTTACATGCATACAAAAATGTCATTCAAAATTAAATTCAATGCACAAAGACATGAATAATAAGGTTTAACAATTATCTAGAAGCATGAGCATGAAGGAATAAATTCACCATAAAAAAATAATCGTAAATCAAAATTCATTTTCGTGGCAATGGCATGAAATATAATTATTAATTGAGGAAGAAACAGGGGATTAGCTTCGGTGGAGATTATGCACGGATGAAGGAGGGATGGACGGTGAGTTGGCAACCAAAGGTAGCCCACTCCGATCCGCACCTAACGGTGGCGGCTGCTCGATGGATGGTGGTCGGAGCTAGCCTGCCGGAGGAAAGAAGTGGTGGTAGTGGAAGTTGTTGCTGGAGGACGCACGTGCTACAGGTGTAAGGAGGCGCGGCACGCGGGAGCTGGGGGTGCTACAAGTGTGCGTGGGGTGTGGGCGTGTGGAGGCACGGGCTCTGCAGGGCCCACAGCCGTGCGTGGGGGTTCTGTTGGCTCCGGTTGGAAGTTGGCAGGGAGGCACTGGAGTGTTCTAAAGAGGGGTTGCTGAGGCATGGTCAAGGCGACGGGACGTTGGCGCGTGGACGGAAGGCGCTGCTGGAGGACGCGTGTAGGGCTTGGACATCTGAGAGTGTTGGCTAGGGTGAGGGAGCGCGGGTGGCAGGTGCGCAGTAATGTTTGATGGTGCCGGTTGTAGGTGCTACAGGGAGGAGCGAGGAGGTGCAGCGCGGTGGGGCTAGATGGGGTGAAGGCGCGCAGTGGGGTCTGATGGAGTGGGGGGCTACTGGCACGCGGGCGAGGGTGTGCAGGTGTTGGCGTGTGTGTTGGAGGTGGGTGCGCTGGAGATTATGGCACGGGCATGCAAGCTAGTGTGGTTTGCTGGCTGAGGTGAGGGAACGCAGTAGGAGGAGTTGTAGGGACTCTTGGCGGTGTGGGCTGTCACCCCACACACCCACGGTGGTGGAGTCGCACTGCCACTGTGGGACGTTGGTGGTATGGATGGATGAGAAGCAATGTTCTCTGAGCACAGTGAGGAACAAAGGGGCGAAGACCTCCCCCTCAACGGCATCTCTTCCTTCTCTTTTGTAGCCATGGCTATAAAGATTTGAAATTCAAAACACCGTAGAATCAATGTGATGCGTAGGAGGAGGAGGCAGAGACAGAGGAATTACTTGCAAAGGAGAAGAAGAATAAAAGAAATAAATAATTATGGTTATTTATACATAACTCCTTAACTTCTATGTTAATTAAAATAGTGCACCAAATTAATTGACTAATTAAATGTATGCAACCCTAGGTTAATTCTAAATGCGTGAATTATGTACTTAAGCTAAAAATATGAATTAATTTACTTACTTCCTAATGTATGCTATCTAAATGTTAAAATTAACTTAATTTCTAGACATTTAGATACTTAAATTGCCCACAAATATGGGCTAATCAAATACCCCCATGCCTAGTTTTTGCAAGTCCCTATCAAATCCATGCAAAACCTAGCACTCTAAGTAGACTAGCCAACCCTATTGTTCTTCCTTTAGAAACATATTAAGTTCAGACTTTAGTCCTAAGGTTCCCAAGTAGTTGCTAAGTTACAGACTAGGTCGGATAAAGACGAGTTGCAGGCACAAGTTTCCCTGATTTCTGACTCTACCCTGAGGTTTATTGATCCTTGAGATTAAAGCATCCGTGCAAGTGCATTGGTCTGAGTTTTTTGAGGTTGGTAGTTTGGCAAGACTGCCAACCTAGAAAGGAAAAAGGATTTATATATACATATATATACATATATATATATATATATTTTTGTTTGATTCCTCTAGGTCTAACCTCGGATCAGCTATCAACATGGTCTATGTCGGATTCATTGTCCCCATCACCGTACCTCGAAGGGTGCCTGGCTTTCGATGCTTCGAGATAGCACCGCCCATAGCGACCCCAAGAACTCCTGGCAATCGACACTTCGAGATAGTATCACTGATAAGATGATTTTTGCTTTTGAATAATGTATTAAGATGATTTGTCGTTGTAGGATGAAAGTGGTGGAAAATTGCTTAACAAAACATTTAAAATAAAAATTAAACCACTCATAGAAGAGAAGGTCGTGTCCACAGGGAGGCAATGATGGAATAAAATCATGAATATTTTTTTCTCGTGTTCGTTCAATCAAGTGCAAAATCCATAGTTAAAACTGACGTGAAATACGACGAAAAGAAGATACACAATAACTCAAAAATGTAAGGGTATATGTGCAATATTTCCTCATTGAAATATTCAATAAATATGTGATGAATCTATGTAATTTCCAATTGACATGCATTAAAGAGAATTTGTGCATATCTTAATCCAAAACCAATGTCAAAAGATGTGAATAACAAAAGCCACGCAATTATAAGAAAGCATGAGTATGAAGTTGCAATTTCACCATAATAAAATAATCATAAACCAAAATTCATTTTCGTGGCAAGGGCATGAAATGTAATTATTAATTCCACCATTAACAGAGGATTCTACCTTTCTCCTCCTCACACATGGGAGAGAGGATTGTTCGAAGATCTCTTCTGGACGTAGATTGGCTAGAGCGACGGCTCTGCAATGGTGGCAGCAGCAAGTTGCAAGATGGCAGGAGCTGGCCTATCGGATGAAAGAAGTGGCAGCAGTGGAGGAGGCTGCTGCTGGCCGTACGTGCTGCAGGTGCAAGGAGGGCAGCACGCGGGCACTGCAGGCACTGTAGGCACACGTAGGGCGTGGGCGCGTGGAGCAGCGACGCTCTACGAGTGCAAAGGCACGCGTGGTGGGTTCTGTTGGCTCTGGCTGCAGGTTGGGAGGGAGGACTAGAGTGTTCTGAAGCAGACGTGGTGAAGGAGAAGGGGCGTGGGTGCGTGCGGTGAAGGCACTGCTAGACGGTGCTCTACAGGTCCCAAGGGGTGCGTGGGTGTGGGTGCTGGAGAGTGGGCTATTGGTGCGCGGGCATGAAGGTGCGTGGAGGTGAAGGCACGAGGACTGCAACGGAGTGAAGGTGAAAGGGCGTGGAGGTTCTTGTGAAGGCGCGTGGGAGTGGGTGCTGGAGCACGGGCTGCTGGCGCACGGGAGAGGGGGTGCAGGTGCTGGGGCGTGGGTTGCAGCGGCTGGTGAAGGCACGCGATGGGTATATGGCGCGCGGTGTTGGCGTGTGCGCTAGTGGTGGATGCACTGGAGGTGGGGCACGCGAAGGCTGGAGTGGGTTGCTGGCTGAAGTGAGGAGGATTTGCAGAGACTCTTGGCGTTGTGGGCTGTCACCCTACACGCCCACAGTGGTGGAGTCGTACTGCTGCGATGGGAGGTCGATGGTATGGAATGGAAGAGGTGCAAGGTCCTCTAAGCATAGTGAGGAACAAAGGGGTGGTGGCCTCCCTTTGAGTGGCAGACCCTCCTCTTTTGTAGCCACGGCTACAAAGATTTGAATTTCAAAACACCATAGAATCAATGTGATGCGCAGGAGGAGGTGGAGACTGCAAAGGAGAAGAAGAATAAAATAATAAAATAATTAGGGTTATTTATACATAACTCCTTAACTTCTATGTTAATTAATATAGTGCACCTAATTAATTAACTAATTAAATGTATGCAACCCTAGATTAATTTTAAATGCATGAATTATGCACTTAAGCTAAAAATATGAATTAATTTATTTACATCCTAATGTATGCTATCTAAATGTTAAAATTAACTTAATGTCTAGACATTTAGATACTTAAATAGCCCAAAAATATGGGATAATCAAATACCCCCATGCCTAGTTTTTGCTAGTCCCTAGCAAAACCTAGCACTCCAAGTTAACTAGCCAACCCAATCGGTCTTCCTTTAGAAACATATTAAGTTCAGACTTTAGACCTAAGTTCCCAAGTAGTTGCTAAGTTACAGACTAGGTCGGCTAAAGATGAGTTGCAGGCACAAGTTTCTCTGATTTCTGACTTTACCCTAAGGTTTATTGATCCCTGAGATTAAAGCATCTGCGCATGTCCATTGCTCTGAGTTATTTGAGGTTGGTATGATTGCCAACCTAGAAAGGAAAAAGGATTTTGTTTTTTTTTAATAATATATATATATTTTTTTTGTTTGATTCTTAGTTTAACCTCGGATCAGCTATCAACATGGTCTGTGTCAGATTCAATGTCCCTATCACCGTACCTCGAAGGGTGCCTGGCTTTCGATGCTTCGAGATAGCACTGCCCATAGCGATCCCAAGAACTCTTGGCAATCGACACTTTGAGATAGTATCGCCCATGGATTTGTTAAGCGAATTCAGGCCTGTGGAAATCGGCACTTCGAGATAGGGCCGCCCATGGTACCTAAACCGCACAATGCGTTTACATGCCCCTAGTAGGATGGATATCCTAAGAGACAAGTGTCGAGGAGGTAATATGTTATCATCACATCCTCAAGGTGAATATATACTCCACCTCTCCTATGGCAGGAACTCTTCCAATCAAATTGTGTTTTCAAGCCTCTCCTAAGTCAAAACTAAGAGAACCAAATTTCTTTCAAAAAATTAAGGTGATCACTTACATAAGAAGTGTGCGAAATTTGGATGCTTGGGTTATAAGGACCTGTAAACCAAAAGATTGAACAAGACCCCAGGTACTACCCCACCTTTTAACTCAATCCCTAGCTTTCCTTCCTCAACCTCTTGAGGAATGGTCCGCAACTTAACTCCTACGTAGGTTTTTAAGTCCACAAAGGACCCTAAAGGTCTAAAGCTAGTAGCTCACTTAGCTTCTAAAATTTGATCCTAGAATCAACTTAGTCTCACCTAGAGTTCTGATTTGCTTAAGAATGCAGGGCCTAGCCAGTTAAGCTAAATAATTACAAAATATTTTTATTTTTGTTCTCTCTTTTTTCTTTCTTTTCTTTAATGTAAATGTATGCAATGCAAAATGCTTTAACTAAATGCATGAATGCACTATGTATAAATGCTATGCATATCCCCAAGTACGTCCCCGCATGCCTAAAATCTGCAATGTCCCCATCGCAAATTGGGATATTACCTGGGTCAGAGATGCGCTACCGTTAATTTACTAGCAGTCGAGTAGCTAAAAAACCCACAAATCAGGTTCAAGGATTGCAGAAATAGGCCTTAAAAATGAGCAAAGTAATGCTGGCCTAGAAGACAGGTAACCTAGGATATTGGCGAGTTGATGATGAATCCCAATAGCAAATGCTCACCCAACGAAGATAGGAATGAAATCTTTCCAGGTCACCAGAAGAGGTTCCAAAGGATAAACTGGCATAACAACCTCCAAAGGGGTAGGGGAAGGATGACAAGGATCCTTCAACAGAGATGGGGAAGGAATGGTGCAGAGATAAATCCCCAAGGTAATGGACTGACTAAAGAAATCATCAATCCGTACCCAATACTCCATTACAGGAAATATTAGTCTGTTAAGCCCCCCGGTCAAAATAAAAGTGAGCATATCACTAAGCCAAGGATCGTCTAGGGTGTCCAAGTGTCTAGGTTGCGGGATGGCCATAAGATCTAGGTTGGGTTTAATCAGCTTGGTGTCCATTCCTAACACTCTTCCTAATTCCTCAATCACATCCCTAGCATCCCTTGTACTATCACAAGTATCTTTCTGCACTTCATCAGGAGTCAAAATTTTGCCTTCAGACATAAGCAAATCAGAGGGTGACTTCGAATCAAATGAAGGTAGGTTGTAAGCAACAGATCTAGGGATTATCCAATCAATGTCATCCCCGGGTTCTTGTTCTTTACTCAAATCCTCCCCAGACTCTATATGTGAATCCACATAAATCTCATAAGTTGCTTCCACATTTTCCATTATTTCATGATGAGGAGGGATATCATCAATTGGTGTGCTAAGAAAACCTAATTTGGTCAAATTTTTTACATCCTTAGGGGCTAACTCTTCAAATAAGACATAATCGCCCTAAGTGTCACTCCAAATCTTGAATGTAGGTTCCTCATATAATTTATCATTCTCCTCATCATATGATTCATCATATACCCAAGGTTTAGAATCATCTAAAATCTTAGCAGATCCCCTAGGGTATTCTATCTGAGGTAAATGGTTTACACTTGTAACATCGGACTCCTCAGATAGGTGAATCTCTTCATGGTTAGGTTCCCTAAGGGTGGGCTTGAGTTCCATCTCGTGATCACAAGGGAAGGCAGGAGTAACAACTTGACATCAACCCACTTCATCAAATGTCATGAAAATACTATCATCTCGGTCAAGGTCTTCCAATGGTACCATCATTCCCTTCTTTTGACTCCAATATAATTCAGGTGGATACTCAACCTTATCATCATCTTCCTTGGGTTGCCACCTTTCTTCATCCAATGCATAGCTACTTTCATGTGTATCTTCCTCCCACTTAAGGCATTGATCTCTCAAGGAAGGGTCATCTAATGGGGAGGTTTCAAAATCGATCCTCGAAAAGTAGCTATTCTCCCTTACATAATCCCCAAAATTTCCCTCCAACTTAAAGTGTTGCTCTCCCACGGGAGATTCATCTAGCGTAGAGGGGTGTACGTCATCCTCAATGGGGTAGATTTGGTGGCTAATTTCATCTATTTCGTGTTGGCCTGCTCTCGAAGATTCTCTTAACAATTCAATCATTTCGTCTTGCATTTTCTGTATTTCCATCTTCAAGGAGGAGAGGTCATTTCTATCAGGAGAGAAGTCAGGCTCAGGCTTATAGTACCTTGGAGTTTCTGTCCAACCATTATAATTATTCAGGGAGAGTGGGTTGGGTATTTCTTTGGTGTGTGGGATATTGGGCAAAGCAAATCCCGCTCCTAGGTTCTGTTCACTGATTGGCGGCCTAACCAGGCCAATACTCCTATAATAGGATTAAAACGGATCCCAATGATTGTCATTATGTCCATCAAAGGATGAACCATCTCGGCGTATGAGATCGAAGAGTGTAGAGTGGGGGTAAGGGTGTGGGCAAGATGTGAAAGGATGAAAATCAATGTAGTCCATTCTAACTCACACCTCAATCACAATTCCCCAAGCAAAACACAATTCAAAAAGGACTTCTAGGTCTTTCCCTTTAGGCTTTTGATTTAAGTCAGATTGCAGGTGACAATACAATTTGTGCAATCAATTTACGTGCTTATTGTCGACCAACAAATTGCCTAAGAAGACCTAGTTGGAGCTTAGGTGTTCTTCCCTAAATCTCAAATGGTAGAGCAACTCCAAAGATGAAAGATCGAGGGATGCAAGTAGGCCTAAGCCTTCCTTTGAAGCTGTGTTTTCGCGATGCTTCTTAACTACCCACAAAAATCCGTGACAGGGTATCCCCTTCTTTGGAGTTACAAAACCTTTGATCTCAAGTTCTAAACACTTTAGAATCCAATGGTAGGAGTGCTTTTGTCCTGGTATTTCAAAACCTAAGGTGTGTATAAACACGTGCCATGGTGCAAGAGATATAACTGTGCATACATCATAAAGATTTTGAATTTTGAATTGCACGCCAAGTTTGAAAATCAAATCCTTGATTTTTAAAATGTTCCTCCTTTAATTATTCCTTTTTCCAGAAAATATGTGACCACATGTTAGATCTATTCAATACAAATTAGGTGGTCTTGAAATTAATCCAAATGCATTTGCATGGAAGGTAGAAATGCAAAGTTAGAAGTGCATACCTAATTCTAACATTCTTCAAGCAATATGCAAGACAAGAATTAGATCTAGATGCTGCTCATTCAATCCTAAATGATTCGACCTAAGGGCAGGCAGCTTCTAGCAGGTAGGTCATGCTTTTTTTAGTTTTTTTTTTAGCTACTTATGCACAAGCAAATTAAGGGTAAACAATCCACAAAATAAATTAAAAACCTAAATTCAAAGAAAAGGGAACAGGCTCCCAAAAATTAGCCCCAATTACTACAAGGGTGAGAAAATAGAAATAAAAGTTACGAAATGGAGAATCTCCTATGGAGGTAGGATCCAGGTCTCCTTCATCTTCCCTGCATGTAGGTGTCGCTCAAGGTTAATGTCTTCTCCCAAATGTGCCTGTCACCTCTCTCAAATTCCTCACTCAAATTCCTCTCAAATTCCATGCATAGAAAAAATAATAAATGGTTAGATCACCATGCAATGAGAAATAATCAGAAATAAAATTAGGTGAAATTATTGCGTCTATTGCCTCCCTGGCAACAACACCATTTGATAAGATAGTTTTTGCTTTCGAATAATGTATTAAGATGATTTGTCGTTGTAGGATCAAAGTGGTGGAAAATCGCTTAACAAAATAATTAAAATAAAAATTAAACCACTCACAGAAGAGTAGGTTGTGTCCATAGGGAGGCAATGATGCAATAAAATCATGAATATTTTTTTCTCGTATTCGTTCAATCAAGTGTGAAATCCATAGTCAAATCTGATGTGAAATGCGACGAAAAGAAGATACCCAATAACTCAAAAATGCAAGGGTATATGTGAAAATTTTCCTCACTGAAATATTCAATAAATATGTGATGAATCTATGTAATTTCCAATTGACATGCATTAGAGAGAATTTATGCACATCTTAATCCAAAACAAATGTCAAAAGATGTGAATAACAAAAGCCACGCAATTATAAGAAAGCAGAGTATGAAGTCGCAATTTTACCATAATAAAATAATAATAAATTAAAATTCATTTTCGTGACAATGGCATGAAATGTAATTATTAATTCCACCACTAATAGAGGATTCTACCTCTCCTCCTGGCGCATGGGAGAGAGGATTGTGAAAAGAACTCTTCTGGACGTAGATTGGCTGGAGCGGGGGCTCCACAATGGTGGCAGTGGAAAGTTGCTAGACAGCCAGAGCTGCCCTGCCGGAGGAAAGAAATGGTGGTGGTGGAGGAGGCAGCTGCAGGCTGCGCGTGTTGCAGGCGCAAGGAGGGTAGCGCGCGGGCACTGCAGGTGCTGTAGGCGCGCACGGGGCGTGGGCACGTGGAGCAGTGGCACTCTGCAGGTACAAAGGCATGCACGGTGGGTTCTGTTGGCACCAACTGCTAGTTGGCAGGAAGGCGCTGGAGTGTTCTAAAGCAGACGTGGTGAAGGCGATGGGGCGTGGGCACATGAGGTGAAGGCGCTACTGGACGACGCTGTACAGGCCGCAAGGGGTGCATGGGCATGGGTACTAGAGTGTAGGTTGTTGGTGCGTGGGCATGAAGGTGCGTGGAGGTGATGGCATGGGGACTGTAGTGGGGTGAAGGTGAAATGGCGTGGAGGTTCTAGTGAAGGCGCGCGGGCGTGGATGCTGGAACGCAGGCTCCCGGTGTGCGGGCGATGGGGTGTAGGTGCTGGTGCGTGGGTTGGAGCTGCTGGTGATGGCACGTGTTGTTGGCATGTGCGCTGGAGGTGGATGCGCTGAGGCTGGCATGTGTTGCTGGCTGAGGTGAGGAGGAGTTGCAGAGACTCTTGGCGGTGTGGGCTGTCACCCCACACGCCCACGGTGGTGGAATTGTACTGCCACGGTGGGAGGCCGGTGGTATGGAATGGAAGAGCAGCAAGGTTCTCTAAGCATAGTGAGGAACAAAGGGGTGGTGGCCTCCCTTTAAATGGCAGCCCCTCCTCTTTTGTAGCCACGGCTACAAAGATTTGAATTTCAAAACATCATAGAATCAATGTGATGCATAGGAGGAGGAGGCGGAGACGGACGAGTTACCTGCAAAGGAGAGGACTAAAATAATAAAATAATTAGGGTTATTTATACATTAGTCCTTAACTTCTATGTTAATTAAAATAGTGCACCTAATTAATTAACTAATTAAATGTATGAAACCCTAGATTAATTATAAATGAATGAATTATGCACTTAAGGTAAAAATATGAATTAATTTATTTACATCCTAATGTATGCTATCTAAATGTTAAAATTAACTTAATGTCTAGACATTTAGATACTTAAATAGCCCACAAATATGGGCTAATCAATCGCCCATGGATTTCTTAAGCGAATTCAAGCCTGTGGCAATCGGCACTTCAAGATAGGGCCGCCTATGGTACCTAAACCGTACAATGCGCTTACATGCCCCCAGTAGGATGGATATTCTAAGAGACAAGTGCCGAGGAGGTAATATGTTATCATCGCATCCTCAAGGTGAGTATATACTCCACCTCTCCTGCGGTAGGAACTCTTCCAATCAAATTGTGTTTTCAAGCCTCTCCTAGGTCAAAACTAAGAGAACCAAATTTCTTTTAAGAAAGGAATTAAGGTGATCACTTAAACAAGACCAAGTGTGTGAAATTTGGTTGCTTGGGTTACAAGGACCCGTAAACCAGAAGGTAGAACAAGGCACCAGGTACTACCCCACCTTTTAACTCAATCCTTAGTTTTCCTTCCTCAACCTCTTGAGGAATGGTCTACAACTTAACTCCTACTTAAGTTTTTAAGTCCACAAAAGACCCTAAAGGTCTAATGCTAGTAGCTCACTTAGCTTCTAAGGTTTGACCCTAGAATCAACCTAGTCTAACCTAGAATTCTGATTTGCTTAAGAATGCAGGGCCTTGCCAGTTATGCTCAAAACTTTTTTTTTTCTTTATTTTTTTATTTTTATTTTCAATTTTTTTTAATGCAATATGCATGAATGAATGCAAAATGTAGACATGCTATAAACAAATGCTTCAGGTCCTCTCCCCCATGCCTGGTTCAAACAATGTCATTGGAGACAAAAGTAGTTAAAAGAAGATATTACCTGAGGCGGAGAATGGTAGGAGCTAAGGCTCCTCAAGAGTGACCTCATCAACCAGATGGCCATCCAAAGTAATGTATGGTTTTAACCGTTGACCATTGACGATAAAGGGAGTTGCTGAAGAGGAAGGGCTTTTAATCTCCACGGCTCCATGGGGAAACACATTAGTGATTATGTAAGGCCCATCTCAATGAGATTTAACTTCCTAGGAAAAAGCTTAAGTTTGGAATTGAAAAGCCAGAGTTGTTGGTTGGGCTCAAAGGTCTTTCGAAGTATATACTTATCATGCAAGACCTTAGCTCTTTCTTTATAAGCTTGAGAGGTGTCATATGCATCGTTCCTCAACTCCTCAAGCTCACTTAATTCCAGAAGTCATGCCTTACCCGCCTTTTCTAAATCCATGTTAACACTTCAAATAGCCCAAAGTGCCCTATGCTCCAACTCAACAAGTAAATGGCATGCTTTCCCATAGACAATCCGAAAGGGAGAAATACCCAAAGAGGTCTTATAGGACTTTCGATACGCCGACAAAGCATCATCGAGCTTTTGAGACCAGTCTTTCTTATTTGGTCTAACGGTCTTTTCTAAAATATTTTGTCTCCCTATTCTACACTTCAACCTGGCCACTCATCTGAGAATGGTAAGGGGAAGCGACCTTGTGAGTCACTCCCAGACTCCTGATTAGCCGATTGAGGTGGTGGTTTCAGAAATGAGGTCCCCCATCACTTATAATGGTCTTGGGGCAGCCGAAACGAGATATGATATTGGCCTTCACAAATTTCACAACCATAGAGTGGTCATTTGTGCGTGTAGGAATGGCCTCTATCTATTTAGAGACATAATCAACTGCCACCAAGATATATTCATAACCATGGGATGAAGGGAAGGGGCCCATAAAGTCAATTCCCCACACATCAAAAATTTCAACAGATTGAATAGGGTGTTGAGGCATGTCATTCCTCTTCCCAATCGTTCTAGTCTGTTGACATCTAATATAGGCCTTAACAAAATTATGAGAATCCTTAAATAACGAAGGCCACCAAAAACTAGACTGGAGAACCTTAAAAGCAGTTTTCTTAGCACCAAAGTGTCCTCCACAATGAAGTTTATGGCAAAAACTCAGCACACTTTGTTGTTCCTCTTCAGGTACACAACATCTCAATACTTTGTCTTGTCCAATTCTAGATAATTTAGGCTCTTCCCAATGAAAATATCTTGCTTGAGGAAAGAATCTCTTTCTTTTATGCTCATCCCAAGAGCCAGGAGTTTCTCCAGTGACCAAGTAATTTACAGTATCAACATACCAAGGTAAAGTTGGCGTTACCGCCATCAGGGTTTCATCAGGAAATGTCTCGCGGATGTCTCTGGAAAGAGAGTCATTAAGTGGAAGGCGAGACAAGTGGTCAGCCACAACATTTTCTACTCCTTTCTTTTCACGTATCTCCAAGTCAAATTCATGAAGGAGTGGGATCCACCAAATCAGACGTGGCTTAAAATCTTTCTTAGTAATGAGATGTTTCACTGCCACATGATCAGTGAAAATAACCACCTTAGACTCAAGAAGATAAGGCCTAAACTTCTCCAGAGCAAAAATAACAGCAAGTAATTCTTTTTCAGTGATGGTGTAGTTTTGCTAATGTTCGGTTAAAGTCTTGCTAGCATAATGTAGCATATGAGGTCTTCCCTCAACCCTTTGTCCAAGGACTGCTCCCACTGCATAATCTGAAGCATCACACATCAGCTCAAATGGGAGTGTCCAATCAAGAGCTTGAAGAATAGGCAAAGAGATCAAGGCCTCCTTCAGAGTTTGAAAGGCCTCGGCACACTTTGAATCAAAATTGAAGGAAGATTCCTTCTCCAACAAGTCACAAAGTGGCCTAGAAATTTTACTAAAATTTTTAATAAAGAGCCTATAAAAGATGGCATGGCCTAGAAAGGATCTAATCTGTTTGACATTCGTGGGCAATGGGAGTTTGGAGATAGAATCAATCTTGGCTTTATCTACATCCAAACCTTGTTAAGACATAACATGCCTAAGTACGATTTCGTTCTGTACCATGAAATGACTTTTCTCTTAGCTGAGGACTAAACCAATCTCCTTACATTGCTTCAACATATTCTCCAGGTGCAGGAGACATTGGCCGAAAGACGAGCCATAAATGGAGAAGTCATCCATAAACACTTCAACACACTCATCAATCATGTCCAAAAAAATAGACATCATACACCGCTGGAAGGTTGCAGGGGCATTACATAATCCAAGCGGCATATGCCTGAATGCAAAAGTACCATAAGGACTCATGAATGCCGTCTTCTCCTGGTCATCAGGGAAGACTGCAACCTGGTTGTACCCAGAATATCCATTGGGAAAGAAATAGTACTTATTCCCTGCCAATTTCTCAAGAATTTGATCGATAAAAGGCAAGGGAAAGTGATCCTTGTAGGTAGCAGTGTTCAGCCTGCGGTAATCAATACAGACCCTCCATCCAGTTGAGGGTCTAGTGACAACTTATTCACCCTGGTCGTTGAATTCCACAGTAAAGCTGCCTTCTTTGGCACCACATGAATAGGACTTACCCATTTACTATCTACAATGGGATATATGTTCCCAGCATCCAACCACTTCAGGATTTCCTTTTTAACCACCTCCCTCATATTAAGGTTCAGACGTCTCTGCATGTCCCTAAATGGTTTGATGGAATCATCAGTATAAATGTGGTGCATGCAGAGTGTAGAGTCTATACCCTTAATGTCAGCAATGCTCCAAGCAATAACTTCCTTGTGCATAGACAAGCATTCAATTAGGGCTCCCTCCTGTGCCTCAGATAGCACAGCTGAAATGATAATGGGGAGCGTATCATTGGCACCTAGGAAGACATACTTGAGAGAGTCAGGGAGGGGTTTCAACTCAAGGTCGGGGGCTTGTATGGTTGAGGGTTTTGATGAGAACCTCATCATGAGCCATAACTAGCTCATTTTGACCTAATACAAAGGATAAAAGCTCCTACATATCTCAAGGAAAGGCTTAACTCAGAGAATCCTGAGTTTGAGAAGAAAACAAGTCATAAGGGGTAAAAATGCAATTTTACCAGTATAATCTGCATACAGGGTAATTCAGGGCCCAAACATAGGTCAAAGCAGCTTAATAAGAATAAGAGTGGGATGAAATGATCTAGCAAGGGCTACAGCAATTCCAAGAAACTAAATGATAATCTGTAACCCTAAAACAACCCACTTCAATTCACGAGGTTCAAGGCAAAGTAAAAATAGAATAAACCCTCTAAAATTCATAGAAAAATAATCTCTAGGGTTTAGAACCTTCAATTTGGCCTTCAGAACCCATTTTGACCTACATTGAGAACCATGCCCAATTAATAACTTAATTTGGGTTTTCGCATAAATTGACCGGTCAAACAAGGTATAATATAGAAATGAAATTCACCATCAGATTCCTTAGGTCCTAGTCAGTCATGTATAAAAACTTGAGCCTAAGAAGAAACCTCCTTGACCAACTTTACACTTTGGTCCTCATATATTTACTTTTTGGCCCTCAACTTTTGAACCCTCGCATTTTGGCCCCTAACTCTCCTTCGTTCTTTGCGATCAGGTCCCCCCTGCAAAACCTGCCACCACCATGCTCCGGCGACCTTGCGCGGAGCATGGCGCCGCGCAGGGTGAGGGGGGGGACCTGGCAAGTAAACCGGGGGTGCCCTGCGTCGTCAGCCGTCGCAGGGACACCCCCTTGGTCGTTGTAACCCACCATACCGGCCGTGCGAACGCACGGACGGTATGGGTTTTTGTTTCCGGCCATCCTCCGGCGAGGGAGACACGTCGTCTCCCTCTGCCTTCCTCCCTGTTTGATCCCTATAAATACCCCCCGTTGCTCCACCGACCGGGGCAGCCTGGATCTGACGGAGAAAATCCCCAACTTTCCTCTCTTCTTCCTCCGGCAGATGCTCACCAGCTCCGGCGGTTTCCTCCCCCTCCTCCTCTTCGCTCTGCCGCAATACCAGCAGCAGAGACTTCCTCCCCTGCTCTTCCCGCGCCACGCCGCACCCAGCTGGCGCCTCTCCGGCTCTCTGCTCGCCGCCGCCCCTTTCCCTGAGCATCTCTTCTCCGGCGACAGTCGATACGACTGTCGCCCTGTTCCTCCCCCTTCGTCCCTGCAAGTAAGCTAGAGCTACTCCCCTTCTTCTCCTCTTTCTTTCCCCGCTTTCAATTTATTCAATTAAGCCCTCGACCGACCCTGACCATCGTCACCCCCTTCGTCTCCGACCACCCTCCGGCGAGCCGCTCCCATCACCTCAGCGACCCACACGGCTCGCCGACCACCGCAGGACCTCCGCCTCCTCACCCTGATCAACCTCCGCCCTGCCACTTCCCCCACATCACCCTCTGAAACCCCACCGAACAGACCCATCCTCCGACCCACAGTCCGACCTAGGGCAGCCCTCGCACGCCGCCCCGCGCCTCGCCACCACCCACACGAGCTTCGCCGCACCCTGGCGAAGCTCCTGGCACCTTCTGATTAGGCCGAGAGGCCGTTTTCCTGTGAACAGACCACCCGACCTCCGCCGCCATTGCCGCGCGGGAGGAACTGCTTCCACCTGCAGCTACAGGCGCGCCACGCTCAGCGCCATGCCCAGATTCAACTCCCAGGCCTTGCGAGGCGTTTTGGCAAAACACCAGGCTCGCAGCTAAGGAAGGAAGCTTCGCGTGACGCCGCAATCTCCCGCTGATTTCCCCGCTGCGGGCGCGCAATTGAGGTGGGACATTTAGTCCCACCTCGGAAAAGCCTGAAGAGTCGCAGCGACATAAGATGCAAAAGTGCTGGAGGCTTACTGCCTCAGCACACGGGGTGAGGTCCCCTTCACCCGCCCGGTTACCCGATCTCGTCCGCGCTCACGCCCCGCGGACCTGACCCGACCCGACTTAAGACTGACCTGCACTCCTCGCCCACCACGCACGCCGGTGGGCCTGGACCCGGGCCTGACCCGAACCCGGTTACCCGGCAGCTCTGGGAGAGCTTTCCCAAGAGTGGTTTCAGAGAGAGAGAGAGACGCGGGGGGGGAGGGTAGAGTAGGTTTTGCCTCTGACGAAAAACTCTGAAGTGTGCAGGCACAGGCGAAGAAGAAGACCCGCGGAAGAAGAAGGAAGCTGACTGTAGCAACAGGTAGTTAAGTCGTCTGATTTGGAAATCAGACGACGGCCTGAAGGGAAAAGAAGGAAGGAGGGGTGACGTCCCTGGCTGAAAAAGAAAAGAAGAAGCTGACACTTAGCCGCAGGGAGGAGAAACAAGAAGAAACTCTAAAGAAGAGGCTGAGCAAGGCAGAAGAAGAGGAAAGGCTGCAGAGAAGAAGTACAACAGAGCCAAGGAAGAAGAAACCTTCACAGAAGAGACTGCAGAAAAAGAAGAAGAGAGGCCAAGACAGAAACCAAGGAAGAAGAAGAAGGAGATCTAAAGAAAGAAAGAGGAGCATCACCTCTGCAGAACAAAGAAGAAGTAGGAGATCTGAAGAAAGAAAGAAAGAGGAGCATCACCTCTGCAGAACAAAGAAGAAGTAGGAGATCTGAAGAAAGAAAGAAAGAAAGAAGAACATCACGAGGAGAAAACAAAGAGAACAACAAATTCTTTCCCTCTCTTTCTTTATTTTGTAAAAGAAACATGTATATCTCTAGAATACAACTTGCTCCCTGAGTTCGACCTCGGGAACTCTTTTATTTTTCGAGTAAAAAAATTTTTATATTTGAAATGTTGGTAATAACTGGCTATACTACAACGTTATAACAATAAAACCCGGTTGTCCCGAACGAAGCATTTCATTTTGGCGCCGTTGCCGGGGAGCAACGGCTATTCTAGAGGTAAACATTCCTGTTTCTTTTAATTTCTGATAATCTCCTCTCTTTTGTGCAGCTACAGGAACTCAAGAAGACAAGCAACCACACGACAACCACTCCGAAGACAGGTAAATTTTTCCTCTCACTATTAACCCCTAAACTCTAAAGAGGAAGAAAAGAAAAGAACAAGCAATATAGGGCTAACCTGTCTTCCATACTTAGTAACCATAAAGAGTTGCATGTTTTCAACTCATCACTCCTGCACACTATTAAGGGTACTTAAGGGCTAACACATTCTTGCTTGAGCCCTAATTGCCCAACAAAGAGTTAAATGGACCAAGTAGAGCCAACATAAGGTTAAACATTAGGATTTCAGTAGAGACACACCCCTTAATCAAGAATTGAGGAAATCCAAAAGAGGTGTGCCCAAGCCATTGATTGAAAATAATTAACAAGAAAAATCCTAAACAATTGGCTCTCTCTTTAAACACTTGAACCCTAAAAGACAAGACCTGAAAGCTCTCAAAGAAAACAAGAGGTAAAGTTGACCCCTTTGGGTCAACCAACCTTAAATTAGGTCACTCTTTGCACTTAAAAAGACTAAAGTTCAAGTGAAACCTTAAGCACCCTGACCTTAAAATTGGTAGACTTAAGAGGTCAAGATCCCCATTCTGGTGTACCTGGAACCGCAGTGACAAGAGAGGTCGGGTGGGGGAAACCCTGTAACCCGTGGGGACGCTCTACCGTGTAGGGGTCTTCGCGGGACTCTCCCTCTCTGGCTGCCCAGGTAATTCTCAGGTGGACGATCTTTCTGATCAAGGGGTCCATCTGCCCCGAACCTCTATAGTCACCCAACAATTTTTGGGTGTCTTGATTGGGTCCAGCACCTGCTTATCTCATCCAACCCTTCAGTATTTTTTAGGAGGTCCTTGAAACCTCCTATAGAAATTCACTCTCCCCGAGGCTAAGCCTCGGCTCCTTTGTTTTTGCAGAAATCATTCACATAGCCGCTCTCTCCTCTGATTCTGAACAAAATCCCCTTCTTCCATCTTGATTCAAACTTTGATTCTATCTCTTGATTCCACCACCTGATCCAATTATGCAGCCTAATTACCTAGCAAGACTACCATTCAAAAAACCTGAATATGTGAGATCCATGAAAGATAAGATGATTGAGGATGCCCTTGAAATCTATGAAATCAAACCCTCAACACCAGTAGAAAACATTCAGGTTGATGTCCCAACAACCACAGCTTTCATCATAAACTGTGCCCAAATTCTATTGACTGAAATTTCAAAAGGATCAACCCGAGATATGCTCATGACAGGATACATTGAGATGGAAAAATTACACCAATATGAATACCTTCAATGCTTGACAAATCCTGTATTTTGGGAACAACACCAAGATGCCCTTATGAAACGGGTAGAAATGATGAAATCAGTAGAACAAATTATCAACCAGAAATACCCGTATATACCAGAAACAGAGGGCGAACCATCTTGGAACAATATTAAGGAACAATCCAGTTTCCCAGATCTCTGGATTGAGGCACAAAGTGGTTGTAAAATCCCAACCCAAATAGAAGACAATGTTGAATTAGGTTGGGATATTGCAGGAGAACACAATGATGAGCCAAACTTAGACCATGAATTGTCAAGCATAGAACCTAGATCTGAAACTTATTGGGAAGATTATGAGGCCCCTTATGAGAAAGATCAAAATTTTACAGAATATGATTCCGGGCCTCTATTTAATGAATATCCCTCTCCAACATCTTCAGAAAATCTGATCGATTTTCCAGAAAACATGCCAATTTATGATACAGAAACTGAGGAGTTGGACGAGTTGGATTTTAATTGGGTCTTTCCTACCAGCTTGGAGCTTGAGCCTAGACAGAATACCTTTTCGAGCCCAGAATTGACATATAGGCTAGAACCCAGTCAGGCTGCTGATTCCACATCTGATGATTTTTGCTGTGGTGGAATTCATGATCATGAATCTCATTTTCGCCAACTCTCCGACAATTTCAAATCTGACTATAATTGCGGAGAGATTCCCCTTCCTGAACACTCCAGGCCTATCTACAACCTCAGTTCTCATGACTCTAACTCCGACTCTGAGGTCCTGATTCCCGAGATCACCGATAGCACAGAATCATTCCTTTTCGATCCTCAGGAACCAAAAACAGAAAACACCGAGAGTGATTGCAACCAAGAATCCAAATTTTTTCTCGAATCCGATTCCTTTCATCCTACAAACACTCTTCCGGCATTTGATAGTTACCCAGAGGACTCTCTACAGAAAACCACCTATCATCTGTTTCTAGAAGAGCCCTCGTACACAATGGCCACCTCGTCCGCACACACAGAACGGATCAAAACCTCTCCCAAACCCCGACCTGCAACCGGACTCAATTTCTATTCAGATTCACCTCTCACCGAGCCGATTGCATTTCCACATCGGGTTTCGAACATTGATCAGACTACATACCATGCTCTATCATTCTCTGATCACCCCTGTAGGGTTCCTGCATCAACCACTGATTATCCTACGGGTCCCTACTCTGACCAGGCTAATTCGGCTCAGCCAAACCCTGCGTTTACACTTCCACATCCATCTGAGCTTCATAGTTTATGGTGGGCTCCACACCTTTTTATCCACATCTATCAACCCACCAGATTGATTGGGTTTGGGCTGCATCATCAGCCTGTTGATCTGAACAAGCACCTGGTTGGACCAACCAGGCTCTTAAACAAGGTGCTTGTCTTACAAAACTCCACTGATTTGACCATCCCCTCTCCATCACATTTCCCGCTTGGCTGAAGGCATCAAATTTAGCGCTTAATGGGAGGCAGCCCGTCATTCTCTTTGAAAACCTGAAACTTGTTCTGACACCTTTTTGCACTTGAAGTTCACACTTTAAGACAGCCGACTCCACCTCAGGTGCGTGCATCTGAGATTAGAAATCGTCCACAACAGTCACCCCGACCCATTCACTCATCCAAATTTCTGTCTTAAGGAATGAACTAAGTTAAATAAAAACTCCCTAGGTTACAATGAGGACATTGCAAATCTTAGGCATGGGGGGGTATGGAAGTGCAAAACTTGTAAGAAAAGGTTTCAAACAAAAAAATTCACATATGACAAAAACACCATAAAAATTAAAAAATTTTTTTTCGAAAAAGAATAAGAGGAAAAGAGGAGAAGGAAATTTTGTGAAGGAGAAAAGAAACAAAATGAAAAAGGAGCACAAAAATTATGAGAAAAGGTGATAGTCATTAGTAAGGAACTAAGGAATTAACCTAAGTTCTAGACCTCATTCAAGAAAAGTGCACAAAGAGATTAGTAAAGAATGCAAACCTTAGGCATTCTTGAATAGACTCTTAGTACCCATTAAGATCTGGACACTCCTCAAGAGGTTGAGGAAAATGAAAAGCTGAAGTATTAGGTCTAAGGCTTAGGGAGTATTCGACCTCGTTAACTAATTTTTGGTTTACGGGACTAAGTAACCTAAGCACCCTAATCTCACACACAGCCTGGTTCAGTAAGCGTAAAAATCAGAATCACGGAGAAGCGTCGCAAAATTCTGAAAAGAACACCTAGAATAGGAGCGGCCGATCAACACAAGTTGATTTGGACGAGTTCCCAGCGCGGAGAGGCGGGAAATCCCCTCAAAGATGCGTAGCAAAATATCATCTCCTCGGTGCTTGTCTCCTAGGATATTTACATATCCTACTGGGGGCATGTAAGCACTCTGCTGGTTCAGATTCCATGGATGGCATTATCTCGAAGTGTCAATTGCCAGGGTCTGGATTCGGCCACGAAACACCATGGATGGGATTATCTCGAAATCTCAATAGCCAGGGTTCCGGGGGTTGCCATGGGCGGTGCTATCTCGAAGCATCGATCACCAGGAACCCTTGAGGATTGATGATGGGAGCAAGGAATCTGATACAGACCGTGTTGAAAAGCCAATCCTAGGCTAGAACTAAAAAGAAAAAGAGAGAGAAAACTCTCCAAACAGAAAAACTTTCTATCTCTCTCTTACAAAACGCACTGCGAACTGAGCCAGGGCTAAAATCATTTCAAGCACGGGTACTTTAACCACGAAGTCCAATAAACCTTAGGTTAGTTCTTGTGGACCTTAAAAACCTTTGCTAAAAAACTGAGGCTAAGGCTAGACAGATTTGGATCTTGATTGGTACTAGAGTACCTTTTAGGCCTATGGTCAGCATTCTAACCTAATCTATGCTCAAATAAAAAAGGGGCACTTATCTAAAACTATTAAAAACTTCATGGTCTAGAACAAGGGTTGAAACCTTAAGTTGTTGCTAAGGGACTAGCAAAAGCTAGGCATGGGGGTATGATGAGAACCTCATCATGAGCCATAACTAGCTCATTTTGACCTAATACAAAGGATAAAAGCTCCTACATATCTCAAGGAAAGGCTTAACTCAGAGAATCCTGAGTTTGAGAAGAAAATAAGTCATAAGGGGTAAAAATGCAATTTTACCAGTATAATCTGCATACAGGGTAATTCAGGGCCCAAACATAGGTCAAAGCAGCTTAATAAGAATAAGAGTGGGATGAAATGATCTAGCAAGGGCTACAGCAATTCCAAGAAACTAAATGATAATCTGTAACCCTAAAACAACCCACTTCAATTCACGAGGTTCAAGGCAAAGTAAAAATAGAATAAACCCTCTAAAATTCATAGAAAAATAATCTCCAGGGTTTAGAACCTTCAATTTGGCCTTCAGAACCCATTTTGACCTACATTGAGAACCATGCCCAATTAATAACTTAATTTGGGTTTTCGCATAAATTGACCGGTCAAACAAGGTTTAATATAGAAATAAAATTCACCATCAGATTCCTTAGGTCCTAGTCAGTCATGTATAAAAACTTGAGCCTAAGAAGAAACCTCCTTGACCAACTTTACACTTTGGTCCTCATATATTTACTTTTTGGCCCTCAACTTTTGAACCCTCGCATTTTGGCCCCTAACTCTCCTTCGTTCTTTGCGATCAGGTCCCCCCTGCAAAACCTGCCACCACCATGCTCCGGCGACCTTGCGCGGAGCATGGCGCCGCGCAGGGTGAGGGGGGGGACCTGGCAAGTAAACCGGGGGTGCCCTGCGTCGTCAGCAGTCGCAGGGACACCCCCTTGGTCGTTGTAACCCACCATACCAGCCGTGCGAACGCACGGACGGTATGGGTTTTTGTTTCCGGCCATCCTCCGGCGAGGGAGACACGTCGTCTCCCTCCGCCTTCCTCCCTGTTTGATCCCTATAAATACCCCCCGTTGCTCCACCGACCGGGGCAGCCTGGATCTGACGGAGAAAATCCCCAACTTTCCTCTCTTCTTCCTCCGGCAGACGCTCACCAGCTCCGGCGGTTTCCTCCCCCTCCTCCTCTTCGCTCTGCCGCAATACCAGCAGCAGAGACTTCCTCCCCTGCTCTTCCCGCGCCACGCCGCACCCAGCTGGCGCCTCTCCGGCTCTCTGCTCGCCGCCGCCCCTTTCCCTGAGCATCGTCTTCTCCGGCGACAGTCGATACGACTGTCGCCCTGTTCCTCCCCCTTCGTCCCTACAAGTAAGCTAGAGCTACTCCCCTTCTTCTCCTCTTTCTTTCCCCGCTTTCAATTTATTCAATTAAGCCCTCGACCGACCCTGACCATCGTCACCCCCTTCGTCTCCGACCACCCTCCGGCGAGCCGCTCCCATCACCTCAGCGACCCACACGGCTCGCCGACCACTGCAGGACCTCCGCCTCCTCACCCTGATCAACCTCCGCCCTGCCACTTCCCCCACATCACCCTCTGAAACCCCACCGAACAGACCCATCCTCCGACCCACAGTCCGACCTAGGCCAGCCCTCGCACGCCGCCCCGCGCCTCGCCACCACCCACACGAGCTTCGCCGCACCCTGGCGAAGCTCCTGGCACCTTTTGATTTGGCCGAGAGGCCATTTTCTTGTGAACAGACCACCCGACCTCCGCCGCCATTGCCGCGCGGGAGGAACTGCTTCCACCTGCAGCTACAGGCGCGCCACGCTCAGCGCCACGCCCAGATTCAACTCCCAGGCCTTGCGAGGCGTTTTGGCAAAACACCAGGCTCGCAGCTAAGGCCGGAAGCTTCGCGTGACGCCGCAATCTCCCGCTGATTTCCCCGCTGCGGGCGCGCAATTGAGGTGGGACATTTAGTCCCACCTCGGAAAAGCCTGAAGAGTCGCAGCGACATAAGATGCAAAAGTGCTGGAGGCTTACTGCCTCAGCACACGGGGTGAGGTCCCCTTCACTCGCCCGGTTACCCGGTCTCGTCCGCGCTCACGCCCCGCGGACCTGACCAGACCCGACTTAAGACTGACATGCACTCCTCGCCCACCACGCACGCCGGTGGGCCTGGACCCAGGCCTGACCCGAACCCGGTTTCCCGGCAGCTCTGGGAGAGCTTTCCCAAGAGTGGTTTCAGAGAGAGAGAGAGACGCGGGGGGGGGGAGGGTAGAGTAGGTTTTGCCTCTGACGAAAAACTCTGAAGTGTGCAGGCATAGGCGAAGAAGAAGACCCGCGGAAGAAGAAGGAAGCTGACTGTAGCAACAGGTAGTTAAGTCGTCTGATTTGGAAATCAGACGACGGCCTGAAGGGAAAAGAAGGAAGGAGGGGTGACGTCCCTGGCTGAAAAAGAAAAGAAGAAGCTGACACTTAGCCGCAGGGAGGAGAAACAAGAAGAAACTCTAAAGAAGAGGCTGAGCAAGGCAGAAGAAGAGGAAAGGCTGCAGAGAAGAAGTACAGCAGAGCCAAGTTAGAAGAAACCTTCACAGAAGAGACTGCAGAAAAAGAAGAAGAGAGGCCAAGACAGAAACCAAGGAAGAAGAAGAAGGAGATCTAAAGAAAGAAAGAGGAGCATCACCTCTGCAGAACAAAGAAGAAGTAGGAGATCTGAAGAAAGAAAGAAAGAGGAGCATCACCTCTGCAGAACAAAGAAGAAGTAGGAGATCTGAAGAAAGAAAGAAAGAAGAACATCACGAGGAGAAAACAAAGAGAACAACAAATTCTTTCCCTCTCTTTCTTTATTTTGTAAAAGAAACATGTATATCTCTAGAATACAACTTGCTCCCTGAGTTCGACCTCGGGAACTCTTTTATTTTCCGAGTAAAAAAATTTTTATATTTGAAATGTTGGTAATAACTGGCTATACTACAACGTTATAACAATAAAACCCGGTTGTCCCGAACCAAGCATTTCAGGTTTCATAATAGATGTCCCCATCTCATGTAGCAGATCTACCTTAGGCAGAGATGATGGAGTAAGAGACTCAGCAGAAACACCCAGCAACTCCTCAAGCTCAAGTATATCCCCTTCACATGCCTCCAAGAGATGGGAATGTTCATTTAGCATGACATGTTGAAGGGGGTCATCACATAACATTGCAAGGGTTGCCTCTACAATCAGGTCATCTATCATCTCAACTTGAGAACAATCCTTAAGTTCGGCTTGTTTGTAAGCATCAAACACATTAAGCCGGATTTTCCTGTTCCCAAAGCCCATTTTCATTGCCCCAGTATTGCAATTGATTGAAGCATGCGAAGTTGCAAAGAAAGGGTGGCCCAAAATGATGGAGGGTTTGGTTGTCTTGTTGGTAGGGTCAGTGTCCAAAACTAAGAAGTCAACGTGAAAGAAGAAATCCTCCACTCTTACGAGGACATCTTCCAAAATTCCCCATGGTGTCTTAAGTGATCGATTTGCAACTTGAAGGATTACTGGGCTAGGCTTCAGATTGCCTCCCCCAAGTTGTTCATACACATAGCTTAGAAGGATGTTCACCCTCGCACCCAGATCAAGTAGAGCCTCATCAATCTGTAAGTCACCAGTAACCACTGAGATGTACTGGGCTCCTGGGTCCTTAAGTTTCTGGGGTGTGCCATGTTGAACAATTGAGCTAACAGAATTAGGTAGGATAACTTTTGATTGGACTTGTTTCCTAGATTGCCACTTTTTCAAGCATAGGTCCTTTAAGAAGCAGGCATAAGATGGAATTTTCCTGATAGCTTCAACCAAAGGTAGGTTAATCTTTACTTGCTTGAAAGTTTCCATAATCTCATCCGTCTTATCTTTGGCAACAGATGAGCCAACAAAACTCTGCCCAGAGGTGGATAAGCGCTCTGGAAAGGGCACTTTCGATCTCTGGGTGGAAGGGTTGTCATGTCGAGTAGGGGGGAACTTCTTCTGGGAGGTGATTTCAAGTGGAGAAGATTTAGGCAAGTCTTCTCCGGTGGGGGTGAAAGTCGAGGTGGATGGTTTTGTAGGGGTTGAGACTATAGGAGCATCGGGTTTGGAAATTTCTTTCCCACTCCCTAGAATAGTCACCGCCTAAGCATGCTCCCTAAAGACAATCCCTTTTCCTTTGGGATTCTCGTCAGCAGCACTGGGGAGCTACCCAGTTTCCCCCTGCCTAACGACCCCAACAAGGTGCCCTATTTGTGATTTCATCTCATGTATAGCCTTGTCATGAAATTGGATGATGGCACTTTGACTTTCTTGCATAGTTTTCAACATTGACTTCAATTCATCCATCTCAGAGGTCTTAGGTTGGGTAACGGTCTAAGGTTGGTTCATTTGATTTTTTTAAAAGGATTGTGGTTTATAATTCCCTGAATTTGAGACATTTCCTTGTCTCCATGAAAAGTTTGGGTGGTTCCTCCATCCCTCATTATAAGTGTTGGAGAAAGGGTCATTACGAGGTCTAGGATGGAACCCTTTAGTGGCATTCAGATTCGCTTGTACAAGCTCAGGGAATTGGGAGGCCAAGTGGCAATCCACAGTGGCGTGTGTGTTGCCTTGGCAAATGGAGCATTCAGATGCTTGGGATGTGGAGGTGTTAGATACGAATTGACTTGGGTTTGACATAAGCCTTTCCATGTTTTGATTCAACAATTGAATCTGATAGGCTAAATTCTGGGTGTCCCTTGCCTCATTTGCCTCCAACTTTCTTTGCATGAGAGTGGGTTTTCTATCCATGTAGGCAGAATTCAAGTGAACAGAATTCTCACTCAAAGTATCAAAAAGGTTCCAAGCTTCATCCTTAGTCTTAGATAGAAAGGTTCCTGCACAGGCACCATCCACAGTTTCCCTATGTGAATCATTAATTCCGGTGAAGAACTTTTCAACCAGTTGCCACATAGGCACCTGGTAATGTGGGAAAAGTCTCAGCAAGTCATTAAAGCGCTCCCACGCATCATGGAAAGCTTCCCCATCCTTCTGAACAAAACTCATAATTTCCCTCCTAAAGTGATTTGTTTTGCTCATGGGGAAGTACTTCAAAAATTCCATCAACGCAACCCAAGTGTTAATATCATCAAGGGTGTGATACCAATACTTGGCTTTGTCCTTAAGGGAGAAGGGAAAGAGGGTCCACATTTGAGCATCATCAGTAACGCCCTACAGCTTCACCATGGAATAGACCTCAGTGAATTCCTCTATATGCCTGTAAGGGTATTCCCTAGCAGTACCATAAAAGGAGGGCAGCAAGGATATGGTACTACTTTTGATCTCATAAGGATTGTCCCCTCCATGTCTACGTAGTGCAGGGCTAGCTTGATTGGTTGGAATGAAATATTCCTTAAGGCTCCTTTGACCGGCCATTTCTACCCTTGGAAGGTTTCTTCTTAAGATTCTTTTAGGTTTAGGATCAAACACAGGTTGTCCCTAAGAGAATGCCTACCAAGCATGCACTACAAACACAATTCAAAAGGGCTTGTTTGGTCTTTACAAATTTAGGCTCTTGACTTTAGTTCAAATTGTAGGCGACAAAGCAAGTTGCGCAATCAATTACTTGCCTATTGTCAACCTTCGAAATGCCTAAAATGACCTTGTTGGAGCTTAGGTGTTCTTCCGTAAATCTCAAATGGTAGAGCAAATCCAAAGACAGAAGATCGAGTGATGTAAGTAGGCCTAAGCCTTCCTTTGAAGCTGTGCTTTCGAGATGCTTCTCAACTACCCCCAAAAATCCGTGACAGGGTATCCCCCTCTTTGGATTTACAAAACCTTTGATCTCAAGTTTCGAACACTTCAGAATCCAACCGTAAGAGGGCTCTTGCCCTAATAGTTCCAAGACGTAGGAGTGTCTAAATGCGTGCCATGGTGCAAAAGATATAAGTGTGCATACACTGCAAAAATATTTTGAATTTTGAATCGCACGCCACATTTGAAAATCAAGTCCTTGATTTTTAAATGTCCCTCCTTTAATTAGTCCGTTTTCAAGAATATATGTGACCACTTGTTAGATCGCTTCAAGATAGATTATGTGGTATAAAAATTAATTCAATTGCATTTGCATTACAGGTAGAAATGAGAAGTTAGAAATGCATAACTGATTCCAGCATTCTTCATGCAATCTACAAGATAAGAATTAGATCTAGATGCTGCTCATTTAGCCCTAAATGATTCGACCTAAGGGCAGGTAGCTTCTGGCAGGTAGCTCGTGTTTTCTTTTCTTAGTTTTTTTTTTAGCTACTTATGCACGAGAAAATTAAGGGTAAGAAATCCACAAAATAAATTAAAACCTAAATCTAAAGAAAAGGGAACAGGCTCCCAAAATCAGCCCCAATTACTACAAGGGCGAGAAAATAGAATTAAAACTTATGACACGGAGAATCTCCTATGGAGGTGGGATCCACGTCTCCGTCTTCCACGCGTGTAGGCGTCACTCAAGGTGGACGTCTTCTCCCAGATGTGCCTATCACCTCGCTCAAATTCCTCGCACAGAAAAAATAATAAATGGTCAGATCATTGTGCAATGAGAAGTAATCAGAAATAAAAATCAGGTGAAATTATTGCGTCTATTGCCTCCCCGGCAACGGCACCATTTGATAAGTCAGTTTTCGCTTTCGAATAATGTACTAAGATGATTTGTCATTGTAAGACCAAAGTGGCGAAAAATCGCTTAACAATAAAAGATTAAAATTAAACCACTCAAAGGAGAGTGGGTTGTGTTCCGAGGGAGGCAAAACTCATAATTAGGTCAAAATCAAGTTCGCTAAACTATTCCCCAGATCAAACAATGCCTGTGTAACTCTAAAAATAAACCTTAAATTTATTGACAAGTCAAGGGGAGTGAATGTAATTTTTATGTCAGAAAATTATCCATGTACAAAGGTATGCCATGTACTATTCACTTGCATGCATACAAAAATGTCATTCAAAATTAAATTCATTGCACATAAAGATGAATAATAAGGTTTAACAATTATCTAGAAGCATGAGCATGAAGGCATAAATTCACCATAATAAAATAATCATAAATCAAAATTCATTTTCATGGCAATGGCATGAAATGTAATTATTAATTAAGGAAGAAATAGGGGACTAGCTTCAGTGGAGTTTGTGCGTGGATGAAGGAGAGATGGACGGCGAGTTGGCGACCAAAGGTAGCCCTCTCCGATCCGCACGTAGTGGTGGTGGCAGCTCAATGGATGGTGGTAGAAACCGGCCTGCCGGAGGAAAGAAGTGGTGGCGGTGGAAGTTGCTTCTGGAGGATGCGCGTGCTGCAGGCGTAAGGAGGCACGACGCGTAGGAGCTGGGGGTGCTGCACGCGTACGTGGGCGCGTGGAGGAGCAGGATCTGCAGGGCACACAGGCATGCATGGGGGTTCTGTTGGTGCTGGCTGGAGGTTGGCAAGGAGGCGCTGGAGTGTTCTGAAGCAGCGGTGCTGAGGCATGGTGAAGGCGAAGGGACGTGGGCGTGTGGAGGGAAGGCACTGCTGGAGGATGCACGTAGGGTGTGGGCGTGTGGGCATGCTGGCTGGGGTGAGGGTGCGTAGGTGGTAGGAATGCGGTAGGGTCTAATGGCATCGGCTGTAGGTGCTGCAACGAGGCACGAGGAGGGGCAATGCGGTGGGGCTGGATGGGGTGAAGGCGTGCAATGGGTTCTGATGGAGTGGGGGGGGGCTGCTGGAGAATGGGCGAGGGTGTGCAGGTGCTGGCATGTCCGTTGGAGGACAGTGCACTGGAGATGAAGGCGTGGGCATGCAGGCTGGTGTGGTTTGCTGGCTGAGGTGAGGGCACGTGGTAGGAGGAGTTGCAGGGACTCTTGGCTGTGTGGGCTGTCACCCCACACACCCACGGTGGTGGAGTCGCATTGCCGTGGTGTGAGGCTGATGGTATGGATGGATGAGAACCAATGTTCTCTGAGCATAGTGAGGAACAACGGGGTGGAGACCTCCCCGTCAACGGCAGCTCTTCCTTCTCTTTTGTAGCCACGACTACAAAGATTTGAAATTCAAAACACCGTAGAATCAATGTGATGCACAGGAGGAGGCGGAGATGGAGGAGTTACCTGCAAAGGAGAAGAAGAATAAAAGAAATAAATAATTAGGGTTATTTATACATAACTCCTTAACTTCTACGTTAATTAAAATAGTGCACCTAATTAATTAACTAATTAAATGTTTGCAAACCTAGGTTAATTCTAAATCCACGAATTATGTACTTATGCTAAAAATATGAATTAATTCATTTACATCCTAATGTATGCTATCTAAATGTTATAACTAACTTAATGTCTAGAAATTTAGATACTTAAATAGCCTACAAATATGGGCTAATGATTGGGACTTTGTTGGTACTCTAGAATATCTAACATTTCAAGAGCTTCTTCGCAAAGTTCAATTTCATCCTTAAAATTTGGGTGCTTAATCCAACCATCCTGATCTCATGATTCCCACCAAAACGTTGAACCTTAAACTCTAAAAATTCAAGATGAGGACATTGTTGGGTTTTAACATGATCTTGTGAATCATCCAATAAATTTCCAAATTCATAAATACCTTCCTCATCCTGAGTTGCCACAGTTTGTCGTATGTTTTTATTTTCCATAATTATCCTTGGAACCATGTGATTTTCCTCCAGAGTTTGGGTTGAGTTAGCCCTTAAAAGGTTGTCTAAGGTATGTATGGCCATTACCTCCTCTATTCTACCAAGCTCCTCCATCAAACCACACTTAATTTTATCCTTCTTTGTGACCTCAAAAATATTAAATCGATTCCTTTTATTCCTAGAGGCCATTTCTATATTTCCCAATTCACAATCAATCCTTGCCTAGGCGGTAGCCAAGAAAGGTCTTCCCAAAATAATCGGGGTGTGGTTGATCTATTTTGGTGCTTCCATGTCCAAGACCATAAAATCAGCAAGGTAATGCAAATCATTAACCTTGACTAAAACAACCCCCAAAATACCCCTTGGATTTGTAATGGATCTATTGACTAGATGCAAGGTTATGTCAGTGTGTTTTAGGTAGCCTAGACCCAATTCCATGTGCAGTGAGGCAGGGATCACATTAATGGAAGCACCCAAGCCGAGAAGGGCCCAGTCAGAAGTGATGTTTCCTATTGTGCAGGAAATCAGCAGGTCTCTTGGGTCCTACTGACGAGTCGATTGTTCACTATAAAGTCGTTTGTAGTTTTATGTGGTGGAAAAATCGACTAATCAATAATTAAAAATAACCACTCACAGAAGAGCGGGTCATATCAACAGGGAGGCAGTGATGTATTTAAATTCACACCGGTTAAAAAGTTTGTTCATAGTTAGTTTAGACGAGAATCAAGCCATATTTGACTTCAGATTAAGGTTGAATCAAGAAAACATGCTGAAATAGCAATACTTAATAACTAGAGGATATTTTTTGCAATGCAGATTCAATAAAATATCATTAAAAGATGACAATGGTAGAAAATGCAATTATTAATGGGATGAGCACTGTAGCAAAACAGGGGATTTACTCCCCTTGGCCGTGCATGAAGAGGAATGAACGGCCAGAGGTGGGAAGCTCGGAGGAAGTTCTTTGGACCGAGAGCTTCGCAGTGGTGGTGGCGGTGAGTCGTGCAGTGGCCAGAGCTGGCTGGACGGAGCTCTGACGAAGATGGCCCTCAACGGTGGCTACAGCTGCTGGAGGGGCGGCTGTGCGTGGGAGTTGAGCGCGTTGAAGGTTGCTGGCAGGAGCACTCTAGTGGAGGCACTACAGACGGTGGCGGGGGGCGCTGTAAATGGTAGGCGCAGGCATGCAGGAGCAGGGGCACGCTGAAGGTTGCTGGCAGGTGCGGGCTTGACGGTGCAGATGAGCGCGCTGAAGCGCTGGCGAACGCGCGACTGCTAGAGGTGGATGCTGCTGCTGGCTGTGTGCTTAAGTAGATGGAGCGCACGGCGAGCAGTGAGAGAACACACTACAGGGAGCGGGTGCGGGCTTGAAGGCTGTCTTGCGCAGCAGGATGCGTGCAAGACTGCAAGGCGGTTAGCGCTGGAGGTGTGCGGGTGAGGGCTAGTGATTGGCGCTGGAGGTGAAGTGCAGCAAGGGTTGTTGCTACTAAAGTTGGAGGGGTCGAAGCTTCAGACGTCTGGGAAACTTCCCAGACATCATAAGTGACTGAGGAGTGAAATTGCAGTAGTTGCGACGGTGGTTGTTGGTGACGACGGTGAGGGAGGTGCACGGTAAGGTGCTCACAATAATGCGGACGATCTCCAATTGGCGGTGTGGCTTGCCACACCACACCCCCACGGTGGCGGAGGCTCGTCGCCGCCGTTGAGGCTGGCGGTGGTGAAATGGACGAGATGGACTCTCTGCACAGTGTGGATTGTTGAGGTGGAGGCCTCCTCCGCTTGGTAGCCTCTCTCCTCCTTTGTAGCTGCTTGCACGAATTTGAATGGAGAGGCGGGAGCAGATCCACCTTCTCCGCTAATCCATGAATGTGGGCTTTAGTGCGGTAGGTGGCGTTGTAGCAGTAGCCGAGTCGTTGCTGAAAAGAAGAAGAATAAAAGATATTGTTAAAATATTATGGTTATTTATATACAAACCCTCAACTTTTATGTTAACTTAAATTAATGCATGTAATGTACCTAATTGGTTAACTAATTAAATGAATGCAATTCTAAGTTAATTCTAAATGCATTTAAAATATGAATGCAATGCATGAATCATGTAATTAAATTAGAAATATGAATTAATCTATTTACATCCTAATTTATGCTAAATAAATCTTAGAATTAACGTAATGTCTAGGCACTTAAATACTTAAACAGCCCACAAATATGGGCTAATCAAATATCCCCATGCCTAGCTTTTGCTAGTCCTTAGCAAAATTAAGCTCAAAACTTTTTTCTTTTTTTTTATGCATGCTTTAAACAAAATGCCTCAGGTACTCTCCCCCATGCCTGGTTCAAACAATGTCCTCATTAAAAACAAAAATAGCTAAAGGAAGATATTACCTGAGGCAGAGAAAGGCAGGAGCTAAGGCTCCTCAAGAGTACTTCGTCAACCAGATGGCCATTTAAAGTTATGTACGGTTTTAACCGTTGACCGTTGACGATAAAGGGAGTTGCTGAAGTGGAAGGATTTTTAATCTCCACAGCTCCATGTAGAAATACTTTGGTGATTATGTAAGGCCCATCCCAATGAGATTTTAACTTCCCAGGAAAAAGCTTAAGTCTAGAATTGAAAAGCCAGACTTGTTGGTTGGGCTCAAAGGTCTTTTGAAGTATAAACTTATCATGCAAGACCTTAGTTCTTTCTTTATAAGCTTGAGAGGTGTCATAAGCATCATTCCTTAGCTCCTCAAGCTCACTTAATTCTAGAAGTCGTGCCTTACCTGCCTTCTCTAAATCCATGTTAACACTTCGAATAGCCCAAAGTGCCTTATGTTAGAACTCAACAGGTAAATGACACATTTTTCCAAACACAATCCGAAAGGGAGAAGTACCGAAAGGGGTCTTATAGGTCGTTCGATAAGCCCACAAAGCATCATCGAGCTTTTGGGACCAGTCTTTCCTATCAGGTCTAATGTTCTTTTCCAAAATATTTTTTATCTCCCTATTTGACACTTCAACCTGGCCACTTGTCTGAGGATGGTAAGGGGTAGAGACCTTGTGAGTCACTCCCTGACTCCTGATTAGCCTATTGAAGTGGTGGTTTCGGAAATGAGGTCCCCCATCACTTATAATAGTCTTGGGGCAGCCGAAACGAGATACGATATTGGCCTTCACAAATTTCAAAACCATAGAGTGGTCATTTGTGCACGTAGGAATGGCCTCTATCCATTTAGAGACATAATCAACTTCCACCAAGATATATTCATAACCATGGGACGACGGGAAGGGGCCCATAATGTCAATTCCCCACACATCGAAAATTTCAACAGATTGAATAGGATGTTGAGGCATTTCATTCTTCTTCCCAATCGTTCCAGTCCGTTGACATCTAATACAGGCTTTAACAAAATTATGAGAATCCATAAATAAGGTAGGCCACCAAAAATCAAACTGGAGAACCTTAAAAGCAGTTTTCTTAGCACCAAAGTGTCCTCCACAATGAAGTTCATGGAAAAAACTCAGCACACTTTGTTATTCCTCTTTAGGTACATAACGTCTCAAAACTTCTTGTCCAATTCTAAATAATTTAGGCTCTTCCCAATGAAAATATCTTGCTTGAGAAATGAATCTCTTTCTTTTCTGTTGATCCCAAGAGCCAAAAGTTTGTCCAGTGACCAAGTAATTTACAGTGTCTGCATACCAAGGTAAAGTTGGTGTTACCAACATCAGAGTTTCATCAGGAAATGTCTCACGAATGTCTTCGGAAAGTGAGTCATTAAGAGGAAGGCGAGACAGGTGGTCAGCCACAACATTTTCTACTCCTTTCTTTTCACGTATTTCCAAGTCAAATTCTTGAAGGAGTAGGATCCACCTAATCAGATGTGGCTTAGAATCTTTCTTAGCAATGAGATGTTTCACTGCTACATGATCAGTAAAAATATCCACCTTAGACCCAAGCAAATAAGACCTAAACTTCTCTAGAGCAAAAACTACAGCAAGTAATTCTTTTTCAGTAACGGTGTAGTTTTGCTGAGGTTTGGTTAAAGTCTTGCTTGCATAATGCAGCACATGAGGTCTTCCCTCAACCCTTTGTCCAAGGACAGCTCCCACTGCATAATCCGAAGCATCACACATAAGCTCAAATGGGAGTGTCCAATCAGGAGCTTGGAGAATAGGCGCAAAGATCAAGGCCTCCTTTAGAGTTTGAAAGGCCTCGGCACACTTTGAATCAAAATTGAAGGAAGATTCCTTCGCCAACAAGTCACAAAGTGGCCTAGAAATTTTACTAAAATTTTTAATAAAGTGCCTATAAAACGCAGCATGGCCGAGAAAGGATCTAATCTGTTTGACATTTGTAGGCAATGCAAGTTTGGAAATAGAATCAATCTTGGCTTTATTTACTTCCAAACCTTGCTCGGATATAACATGGCCAAGTGCAATTCCTTTTTGCACCACGAAGTGACTTTTCTCCTAGCTGAGGACTAAACCAGTCTCCTTACATCGCTTCAACACATTCTCCAGGTACAGAAGACACTGGTCGAAAGACGAGCCATAAATGGAGAAGTCATCCATAAACACTTCAACACACTCGTCAATCATGTCCGAAAAGATAGACATCATACACCGCTGGAAAGTTGCAGGGGCATTACATAATCCAAACGGCATACACCTGAATGCAAAAGTACCGTAAGGACTCGTGAATGTCATCTTTTCCTAGTCGTCAGAAAAATTACCACCAAATTGTACCCAGAATATCCATCAAGAAAGCAATAGTACTTATTCCCTGCCAATTTTTTGAGAATTTGATCAATAAAAGGCAGAGGAAAGTGATCCTTCTAGGTAGTGGTGTTCAGCTTGCGGTAATCAATACAGACCCTCCATCCAGTTGAGGGTCTAGTGACAGCTTGTTCATCTTGGTCGTTGAGTTCCACAGTAAAACCTGCCTTCTTTGGCACCACATGAATGGGACTGACCCATTTACTATTAGCAATGGGATATATAATCACGACGTCCAACCACTTCAGGATTTCCTTTTTTACCTCCTCCCTCATATTAGGGTTTAGACATCTCTGCATGTCCCTAAAAGGCTTGAAGGTATCATCAGTATAAATGTGCTACATGCAGAGTGTAGAGTCTATACCTTAATGTCAGCAATGCTCCAAGCAATAGCTTCCTTGTGCCTAGACAGCATTCAATCAAGGCTCCCTCCTGTGCCTCAGATAGTACAGCCGAAATGATAATGGGGAGCGTATCATTGGCACCTAGGAAAACATACTTGAGAGTGTTAGGGAGAGGTTTCAACTCAAGGTTGGGGGCATGTATGGTTGAGGGTTTCATAATAGATGTCCCCATCTCAGGTAGCAGATCTACCTTCGGCGGAAATGATGGGGGAAGTGACTCAGCAGAAACACCTAGCAATTCCTCAAGTTCTAGTATATCCCCTTCGCATTCCTCCAAGAGATGGGAATGCTCATTTAGCATGACATGATGAAGGGGGACATCACATAACATTGCAGGAGTTGCTTCTCCAATCAAGTCATCTATAACCTCAACTTGAAAACAATCCTCAAGTCTGGCTTGTTTGTAAGCATCAAACACATTAAGCCGGATTTTCCTATTCCCAAAGCCCATTTTCAATGCCCCAGTATTGCAATTGATTGAAGCATGCGCAGTTGCAAGGAAGGGGCGGCCCAAAATGATGGAGGGTTTGGTTGGCTTGTTGGTAGGGTCACTGTCGAAAACTAAGAAATCAGTGGGAAAGAAGAAATCCTCCACTCTTATGAGGACATCTTCCAAAATTCCCCATGGTGTCTTAAGTAATCAATCAGCAACTTGAAGATTGCAGGGCTAGGCTTCAGATTGCCTCCCCGAAATTGTTCATACACGTAGCTCGGAAGGATGTTCACCCCCGCACCAAGATCAAGTAGAGCCTCATCAATTTGTAAGTCACCAATAACTACAGAGATGTATGGGGCTCCTGAGTACTTAAGTTTCTGGGGTGTGCCATGTTGAACAATTGAGCTAACAGAATCAGGCAGGACAACTTTTGATTAGACCTACTTTCTAGATTACCACTTTTCTGTGCACAGGTCCTTTAAGAAGCAGGCATAAGACGGAATCTGCCTGATAGCTTCAAGCAGAGGCAAGTTAATTTGCACTTGCTTGAAAGTTTCCATAATCTCATCCATCTTATCTTTGGCTCCAGATGAGCTAGCAGAAGTCTGCCCAGAGGTGGATAAGTGCTCTGGAAAAGGCACTCTCGATCTCTGGGTGGAAGGGTTGTCATGTAGAGCAAGAGGTGGAACAGGGGCAACTTCTTCCGGTGAGGTGATTTCAAGAGGAGAAGATTTGGGCAAGTCTTCTCCGGTGGAGATGAAAGTCAGGGTGGATGGTTTTTTAAGGGGTGAGACTATAGGAGCATCGTGTTTGGAAATTTCTTTCCCACTCCTCAGAATAGTCACCGCCTGAGCATGCTCTATACAGACAATCCCTTTTCCTTTAGGATTTTCCTCATCAGCACTGGGGAGCTTCCCAGTCTCCCTCTGTCTAATGGCCTCAACAAGGTGTCCAATTTGTGATTTCATCTCATGTATAGCCTTGTCATGAGATTGGATGATGGCACTTTGACTTTCTTGCATAGTTTTTAACATCGCCTTCAATTCATCCATCTCAAAGGTTTTAGGTTGGGCAAAGGTCTGAGGTTGGTTCATTTGATGGTTTTGAAAGGATTGTGGTTTGTAATTCCCTGAATTTGAGACATTTCCTTGTCTCTAAGAAAAGTTTGGGTGGTTCCTCCATCCCTCATTACAAGTGTTGGAGAAAGGGTCATTATGAGGTCTAGGACGGAACCCTTGAGCGGCATTCAAATCCGCTTGTACAAGCTTAGGGAATTGGGAGGCCAAGTGGCAATCCACAGTGGTGTGTGTATTGCCTTGGCAAATTAAGTATTCGGAAGCTTGGGATGTGGAGGTGTTAGGTACGAATGAACTCGGGTTCGACATAAGCCTTTCCATGTTTTGATTCAATAATTGAATCTGATAGGCTAAATTCTGGGTGTCCCTTGCCTCATTCGCCTCCAACTTTCTTTGCATGAGAGTGGGCTTTCTATCCATGTAGACAGAATTCAAGTGAATAGAATTATCACTCAAAGTATCAAATAAGTTCCAAGCTTCATCCTCAGTCTTAAATAGAAAGGTTCCTGCACAGGCACTATCCACAGTTTGCCTATGCGAATCATTAAGTCCGGTGTAGAACCTTTCAACCAGTTGCCATTTAGGCACCTGGTGATGTGGGCAAAGTCTCAGCAGGTCGTTAAAGCGCTCCCACGCATCATGGAATGCTTCCCCATCCTTTTGAACAAAACTCATAATTTCCCTCCTAAAGTGATTTGTTTTGCTCTTGGGGAAGTACTTCTTCAAAAACTACTTCTTCAGGGCATCCCAAGTATTAGTATTATCAAGGGTGAGATACCAATACTTGGCTTTGCCCTTAAGGAAGAAGGGAAAGAGGATCTGCATTTGAGCGTCATCAGTAACACCCTACAGCTTCACCGTGGAACAGACCTCGGTGAATTCCTCTATATGCCTATAAGGGTCTTCCCTAGTAATACCATAAAAGGAGGGTAGCAAGGATATGGTAGTGCAGGGCCAGCTTGATCTCATACGGATTGTCCCCTCCAGGTCTACGTAGTGCAGGGCCAGCTTGATTGGTTGGGATGAAATATTCCTTAAGGCTCCTTTGATCGACCATTTCTACCCTTGGAAGGTCTCTTCTTAGGATTCTTTCAGGTTTAGGATCAAACACAAGTTGTCTCCTAAGAGAATGCCTACCAAGCATGCACTACAAACACAATTCAAAGGACTTTTTCGATCTTTACAAATTTAGGCTTTTGACTTTAATTCAAATTGTAGATGACAAAGCAAGTTGCCCAATCAATTACACGTCTATTGTCAACCTTCGAAATGCCTAAAAAGACCTAGTTGGAGCTTAGGTATTCTTCCTTAAATCTCAAATGGTCAAGTAAATCCAAAGACGGAAGATCGAGGGATGAAAGTAGGCCTAAGCCTTCCTTTGAAGCTGTGCTTTCATGGTGCTTCTCAACTACCCCCAAAAATCCGTGACAGGGTATTCCCCTCTTTGGATTTACAAAACCTTTGATCTGAAGTTCCTAACACTTCAGAATGCAATAGTAGGAGGGCTCTTATCCAAGTCGTTTCAAGACTTAGGAGTGTCTAAATGAGTGCTGTGGTGCAAAAGATATAAGTGTGCATTCATCGCAAAAAGATTTTGAATTTTGAATCGCACACCATGTTTGAAAGTCAAATCCTTAGTTTTTAAGATGTTCCTCCTTTATTTAGTCCTTTTTCTAGAAAATATGTGACCACTTGTTAGATCGCTTCAAGATAAATTTTGTGGTCTTCAAATTAAATCCAAATGCAATGCGTAATCAAGAATAGGATGCAAAGTAAGAAAATGCGTACCTTGCTTCCAGCAATCAACGATGCAAGAATGCACGCAATGCAGAGAAGTAAATCTAGAGGCTGCTCATACAGACCTAAATGGTTCGTCTTAAGGGCAGGCAGCTTCTAGTAGGTAGCTCATTTTTTTATTTTATTTTATTTTTAACTACTTATGCACAAAAAATAATCCACAAAATAAACTAAAAACCTAAATATAAAGAAAAGGGAACAGGCTCCCAAAAATTATCCAACACGGGCCTAAAACAAAATCGATGAACAAACCCCTCAAAATATTCCCCAAAATAAAGGTTTCAAACCAAATGCAATGAAAAATTAAATCTAAAGTCTTAATTCTACTTTAATCAGATTAGCGACTAAATGTACAATGATGACCATCGCGTCCTCGTCCTTCTCCTCCTTTTCAAAGTAGCTCGACCACTTCTCCTCTGGCGACGTCAAGGGTTGCCTCTCACTATGGTTGATTCGTCGCACAAAATTTCTCACATAGAAAAAAATAATAAATGGTCAAATCACTGTTCAATTGAGAAATAATCAAAATAAAATCAGGTGAAATTATTGCATCTGTTGCCTCCCCAGCAACAGCACCATTTTGACGAGTCGATTGTTCGCTTTAAAGTCGTTTGTAGTTTTATATGGTGGAAAAATCGACTAATCAATAACTAAAAATAACCACTCGCAGAAAAGTGAGTCGTATCCATACGGAGGCAATGACGTATTTAAATTTTCACCAGTTAAAAACTTTTGTTCGTAGTTAGTTTAGACGAGAATCAAGCCAAATTTGCCTTCAGATTAAGGTTGAATCAAGAAAACATGCTGAAATAGCAATTCTTATAATTAGAGGATATTTTTTGCAATGCAGATTCAATAAAATATCATTAAAAGATGACAATGGCAGAAAATATAATTATTAATGGGATGAGTACTGTAGCAAAATAGGGGATTTATTCCCCTTGGCAGTGCGTGAAGAGGAATGAACGGCTAGAGGCGGGAAGCTCGGAGGAAGTTCTTTGGACCGAGAGCTTCGCAGCGGTGGTGGCGGCTAGTCACGAGGTGTCCGGAGCCGACCGGATGGAGCTCCGACGAAGATGGCTCTTAACTGTGATTGTAGCTGCTGGAGGGGCGGTTGTGCGCGAGTTGAGCGCGTTGAAGATTGCTGGCGGGCGCGCTCTAGTGGAGGCTCTACAGACGGTGGCAGGGGCGCTGCAGACGGTAGGCACAGGCATGCTGGAGTAGGCGTGCGCTGAAGGTTGCTGGCTCGCGCACTTCAAGGAGTGGGTGCGGGCTTGGCGGTGTAGATGAGCACGCTGAAGCGCTAGCGAACGCATGCCTGCTGGAGGCGGATGCTGCTACAGGTTGTGTACTTGAGTAGATGCAGCACGCGGTAAGGAGTGAGCGGGCACACTGCAGGGAGCGGGTGCGGGCCTGAAGACGGTCGTGCGCAGCAGGATGCGCACGAGATTGCAAGGTGGTTGGCGCTGGAGGTGAAGTGCAGCAAGGGTTGTTGCTGCTAGAGTGGGGGGGTTGAAGCTTCAGATGCCCGGGAAACTTCCCGGACGTCTTAAGTGATTAAGGAGTGAAATTGCAGTAGCTGCGACGGTGGTTGTTGGTGACAACAGTGTGGGAGGTGCATGGCGAGGTGCTTACGGTAATGCGGACGATCTCCGGTTGGCGGTGTGGCCTGTCACACCACACGCCCACGGTGGTGGAGGCTCATCGCCGTGGTTGAGGCCGATGGTGGTGAAATGGACGAGATGGACTCTTTGCACAGTGTGGATTGTTGAGGTGGAGGCCTCCTTCGCTCGGCAGCCTCTCTCCTCTTTTTGTAGTTGCCTACAAGAATTTGAATGGAGAGGCGGGAGCAGATCCACCTTCTCCACTAATCCATGATTGTGGGCTTTAGTGCGGCAGGTGGCGTTGCAGCGGCAGCTGAGTCGTTGCTGAAAAGAAGAAGAATAAAAGATATTGTTAAAATATTATGGTTATTTATATACAAACCCTCAGCTTTTATGTTAACTTAAATTAATGCATGTAATGTACCTAATTGGTTAACTAATTAAATGAATGCAATTCTAAGTTAATTCTAAATGCATTTGAAATATGAATGCAATGCATGAATCATGTAATTAAATTAGAAATATGAATTAATCTATTTACATCCTAATTTATGCTAAATAAATGTTAGAATTAACCTAATGTCTAGGCACTTAAATACTTAAAAAGCCCACAAATATGGGCTAATCACCTACTTCTTAGTAGTTAGCTTGTTTAAGATTAGTGTGCTTGTGTTATCAGACAAGACTACTCTCCTAATGTTTTTAGATTCCGCTCAATGCTTTGCTTTATATGGATTTAGTAAACCTATGGCGTAGGCGGGGATTGATTCGATAGCTGCAAGGAGTAAAATGATTGTCAATTTGAAAGCCTAAAGTAAGGATATCCTTTCCTCCAATTTATCTTTAGACTTTTTCTGTTTGCCCAAACAAAAACAACATACTCCCAAATTAGACTCTGATGTTTTGTTGATCACATTCCTAGTTGGGAGTCTAGAATTCTTACTATGGGGCCTAGTGGTGTTGCCATGGGGTTTGGTAGGTCCCTTGTGTTTACTACCATACCTCAAGGTGATGGTATTTGCCGTGGAAAAATGCTGTTGGCTAGTGCTTTGGGGAGGGTTGGGCAAAATAGGAGGCTCTTGGTTGATTATGGTAGGAACTTGGTTCGCTTCAAGAGGGGCTAGGGTAGCCAGATTGCTAGCATGAGCTTGACCATACGACTTCCCATTAGTACCAAACCCTTGAGGCCCAGCGCCACGGTTTTATACATTCCTTGGGTTTGGTAAAGGTTGTGATGGTAGAGATCTAGGCTGTCAGTTGTTTGCACCAAGTCCAGATTGCAAGGTGTCCAACAAAGTTTTCATTTGTTGCATGAGCTGAAGCATTGACCCTTGCATTTCTACCATCTTCATGTTTAAATCAGCCTACTCGGTGGGTTGTTGAGCATTCCACATGGATTGATTAACCTGACTCAGGGGCAACTGAGTATATACATGACCCTGACCCATTGGTTTTTGCGATACATAGTTGTTGGGTCGATATTGGGTCTGTTGCCCCTAATCTTTCCAAGAGAAGTTAGGGTGATTTTTCCAACTAGAATTGTAGGAATTCGAGTAAGAGTTGGACCTAACATTCTCTTGCACAGCATGAACATCCTCATAAGATGAGGATTAAAAAGGATAAAAAAAATTGCGATCAAAAGCCCCAGTTTGGAACCCATAAGGTTCTTAGAAGAGTTGCCTCAAAGGTCGGGCTGGCTCAAGCTGGTTCACAAACTCTCATCTCGTAGGAGCTTGTGAAGAATGGAATCCCAATCCCTGCGATTGAGTGGATCTAGAATAATTAGAGTTTTGAGACATCCACTCTTCCGTTCGTTTAGAAACTAGATCCATCTTATCTAATTTATTACAGATCAATTCCATATCAAATGCATGAGAATCTTGGATTAGCATTTAATCTAGTTTGTTGGGATCGATTGAAGGTTTCCATGGGGGTGTGGTTTACAGAGTTTTCACTCATTTCCTCAAACAAATCATATGCACTATCTATGTCTTTCATGAGGAAATTTCCTCCGCAAGAAGCATCCACATGATTACAGAGTTGATCATTCAACCTGTGAAAAAAATCTACACAAGTTGCCATTTAGGCACCTCCTGGTGTGGACACTTGCACAACAGATCCTGGAATCTCTCCTAGGCCCCATGAAATGATTCCCCCTACCACTGGGAAAAAGTGGCAATTGCCCATCGCAACTCATTGGTTCTCCCAATTGGGAAGAATTTCTTCAAGAAGGCCAATTTCAAATCTGTCCAGGTAGCAATTAGTCTTCCATTGGCACGATACCAATGTGCGGCCTTATCCTTGAATGAATGGGGGAAAATCCTCATGAGCATTTGTTCTTCATCCACATTCCTCGATTTGGTGGTCTGAACCAGAATGATCTGGTCCTCTAAATGTTGGAAAGGGTCCTCTGAGCCAAGCCAGTGAAAGTGTTTAATTAGACTCAAAACTTGGGGCTTTATCTCAACATCACCGGTAGGGATCACAATGCTGGGATGATCCTCATAATTTGAAGGATCATAAAAATCCTTCAAGGGTCGAGTGCCCTAACCATTCATTCGTTGGAACCATTGCTGCATCTGTTGCAATTCGTCCAACTGCCTCTGAATTATCTCCTGCTAGTTCGCGGGTGGGGGAGGTGGTTGTTGATTAGCCATGGGATCTACTTGGCTAAAACTCAACCTTCGCCTCTGGGAATGGTCAATAGGTCCGTCCAAACAAGGGTTCAATGACCTCCTTCCAAGCATACATTGGAAGGAAGTCAGAAGGATGGGGAAGAGAAGGGACCTTGCAGCACAAAAAATACAAGCCTGTCCTTAGGTTGGGTAGCCTAAAGGTCTACAGACTCTCAGAATCTGTCTTAAGATTATAGATGATTTACTCTACTTGTATCTAGTCAATCCAACCAGTTAGAAGGAGGGACTGGGGAGAAGGTTCTTCCTTTTGATTGCTCCTCTGGTTCCTAGTATACCTCCCAATCGCGGTCATTTGATGCTACTGCCCTAGCTAGACATCAGATTAACTAATATAAGCAGGTTAATCATGACCAATCTCAATCTGGGACCCGAAGAACGAATTAGTCCTTATGGCCAATGTCTAATCAATTTTAGTTAGGCTTGGGATATTTAGTGCTTCGAATCTTGCTTAGTAGATTTTAGGATTCAAATATTAGGTATATTTAACCAAGTTTTCAAGAGGCAAACCAAATTTGAAATCATGAGTTCAAGTGTTTTTCCTTTATTAGTCAAGAAAAAAATGGGGTGCCTGGCCTATCCTAAATATTGAATCCTATGGGGCAGCTACAAAATGAATCAGTTTTAAATTAGGTGGTGCGGTCCAAAAAATTCAGTCAAGTGGCCCAGATGCACCAACAATTAGACACACAAAGATGATTAACCTAGACTGATTTCTACTCCTTTATGTCTTGATGTTTGTGTACCGATCCTACAGGTCAGAATCCCGATTGAGTAGTTGAAAGTCAAGTTAGGTTACGTGCCTCAAATGTGGGTGTATAAAGTATGTATGTTGGTTTGCCTCACAAAAAGTATCTTTTTTTTATATATATGCGAAGGTTAGATGAATGGAGGTGACAAACAAGTCAAACACTTTCTATCCTAGGGTTTATGCAAACACCTAAGTAGATTAGGTCATGGTTATGAGTGTGGTGAAATGAAACTAATGAGGGGGATGTGGGGAGCAATTACAAATTACTTTACCTGCACTTTACTGTGGTCTACTGCACTTGGATCTCCATGCTAGGGTACCTAAAAGATAGTAAATCAGAGACAAGCAAGGTTAATAATATGTAAATACAAAGAAGCACAAAAAACAAGAAAGTAAATTCTATTGCCTCTCCGGTAAAGGCACCAAAATGATAAGGCATGTTTCATGAATTAAAATTAGGATTTGGAGAACCCGTCATCGTAGCTCGCAAAATGCGTCTATCAAATACAATTTATATCTGAAACTCTAGGGGAGCCCCGAGTCGAACATAGGGAGGCAACGTTTATTTTGGTTAAATCTACGCTTCATTTTGTTTCTTTTTAGTATTTCGCAAATTAAAATCGGGGTTCGGAGGACCCGTCATCGTAGCTCGCAAAACATGTCTATCAAATAAAATTTATAACCGAAACTCGAAAAGTAAGTCCTGGGTCACACATGGGGAGGCGAACGTTTGGTTTTATAAAAATCTGCACTTCACTTTTATTTGTTTTTGGTCGTTTTTGTCTTTTTTAATTTTTTTTGGTATTTTTAATAGGGCAAGAGATCAGGTCGATGAAATCTAACTAATCTACTTCTAAAATAAAAAGAGAGAGAGAGAGAGGAACAATCACATATATTTCTGAATCCAATGTTTTCTACAACTACGAAAGTGGGAAAAACTACACTAGAAAGCAGTAAAGATAGATGAAGATGAGAAAATCCCCCTCGATGGTTGCTTGGAGGATGACTCGCTCTAACGTAGCCTAGCGAAAAGTGGTGAGGAGCGGAACGAACAAGGACGGAGGGCGGGCCAGGATGGCATCACGATGAGGATCTTCTTATCGTAGGGCGGTGAGAGGACGGCCACGGGATGCTCCACGAATGAGGATGAGGGGAGGGAAAACTATTTGATTTTCTACTCTAAAGGAGCATCCTAGTCTTGGAATAGGATATCTCTTAGGACTTGGAGGTGGTGAAAGGAAGAGATGATGAAAAAAGGGAGGAGTAGGGGTCCTTTTATAGTGGAGGAAAGAATCAAATTCGCATACAGGACATTTAGTGACGGTCATAAACGTCGCTGAAGACAACCCACGCACCCACATTGCCGCTGCACTAGCACGCTCGCTCGCACTGCTGTGCGTTTGCGGTATCACATGCCTATGCATGGGTGGCCTGGGTTGCCCCACGTGGCACAATCTAGGCCGTCCATTTTCTTTTCATTGTAGGGGTTGCCATAGAGGTCGAATCTAGTCAATTTTCGCGCCGTTGGGATGCGATCATCGACCTGAATCCATCAGCGTGGTTGGATTTGTCATTTGAAGCTCCGAATTATGTCACATAGTCCCTTGGCTATTGACCTTCCTCGGACTGCATATGGTGCTACGGGACTTCAATCGAGGCAATTTTAGAGGTGTTGGACTCCAGTCATCATCTTGACCAGGTCTGTACGATTGGATCGTCAATCCGAGGCTCCAAAATTTATATCCTTCTCTCTTGACCACAAAAAGGATGCAATTAACCTAAATTATATATAACTACTCTAAATGTAGAATGATGCATGCTATGCAATATTTATAACATGAAATGTAAATCTAAGACTAGGAACATACATGAATAAGCATTTTAGCCTCAAAATTATGCCTACAACATATCCCCATGCCTATCTTTTGCTAGTCCCTAGCAAAATTAAACTACATGCTATGTATAAAATCAAAATTAGGATTAGATTGCTTAGGCTTAAGTCATTTATTAACAATAGAAAATTTCAAGTATGGTCCTAAATTATGAAGACCCAACAGTTCCTGGGTGTCTACCAGAATGTAGACCTCCCAAGTCATTGCCTTATTTGAAAAGGGAAGATACATTTTTTTTTTTGCTTTTCTTCTTTTCTTATTTTTTTGTACTTTTGGAGTTTGAGAGTTCTGCGATAACGTTTTTTGGCTACCCGACCCACCTAACACTTGACAAGGACTCTAAGTGCTAAGCATCTAGTGGAAAGAGTGCAAGACTCACTAAGTAGCCATTGAAATGGACTTCGGGTTTTTGCGACCCTAGGTGACCTTGCCTAAAAGTTTATCTTTTCGAATGGTAGCTTTCTCCCTACATTTATTTATGGGGTAAACACAAGGGTGAACCTAGTGTATATCTCCCCAGTTTATTCTACTTCCCCGCTTCTTTCCTAAGTGTTTTGGGAATTGTTGTGCATTTTTGTGAGCTGGGCTCTAGACAACCGGCCAATGGGCTGTTACCCACGACAACTTGCCAACCATACTCTTGCGGTGAAGTGTGGTTTTATTTGTTTTTTTCCTTTTTCTATTTTTTTTCTTTTTTTTTCCTTTTTTTTTTAAAGTAGGTGGCTTCCTTGCTCAAAGATTTGCCTAAAGGCAGTACAACAAAAATGGTCTTGTGCCTGGGCTCCGGACAACCGACCGATTAACTCTTACCACCAACAACTTGCCAGCCATACCACCCTAGATAGTTCATTAGCTTCCCAATCTCTGAAGAAACCGTCGAAAAGTGAGTCAGTGCAAAAAATGTGTGTAGATGCTTAGGCTTAAAGTCCCCCCAAATCAGAGGGCAGGTTGATAAGTCGCATACTTATCATCCCAAATTATTTATCGAATTAAAATGAGATTGACTTGGAGAGGACTCGAGTCTAAATCCACATTCGAGTGGACACCCAAGCTAATTAAGCCCAAAGACCTGAAGAGTCAAGGTGCTTAGGTCCTCTCATATCATTTCCTAAAGTTAATAACTTCCAAATGCCTAAGTTCTCTTCTCCTAATTCCTCTTTTTTTTTAATCTTCTCTTTTTTGTCTTTTTGAATTTTCATTTTTTTTCAAAAAGGAAAATAAAAGAAATTCTACAGAGCTAACAAAATAATTTCAAGAATTAATTATCCACACCCCAATGCTTAAATGATGCAATGTCCTTATTGTAAAAATAAAGACATGAAAAGGCTGGAGTAAATAGAATGTCACCTAAATAACAAGAAAATCCGGTCAGCTCCGCAGAGAATGTGGAATATAAACACGTGCTAAATTTAATGCCTTCAGCTAGGCATAACATACATACAAAGAAGAGGTTAAGAATTCACAGGTACGGGTCAGAATCAAAATCAAAAGATTAATCATTAGACTGGCCAATTGAAAATGTCCATAGAAGTGGACCAAGTTATGGTGCAGACCCATGCCCCAAGGTCGAGTGGTTCTGAGGTTCTGGATGAAAATCACCAAGAACCTAAGATTATTGTGTTTGCAGTGTCAGGACTACTGTTTTGTGGTGTGCAACCCAAGACCAAAGTGCCGGACAATGAGTAAAGATGGTTCAATAAGTTCGGATGTCCACTTGACGTTCAACTCAGAAAAATAATCAGTTATTTCGAGCTTCGGTTGCACGTGAAAAATATCGTAATGGTCCTCGTAGAAAGTACATGATTTCATGTCCATAAGTACCCTTAGATCCAAACTAAAAGTTCCCTCAGAATTAGCCTCCCAAATTTTTAATTCCAACTTCCTATCCTCTGAAATCATTGTTTCAGGGACCTCCAAATCGTTATACACCCCATCTACAGTACCCAAGTCCAACAATTGTGGCTCAATCAGGATTGACTTGGGTCTGGTAATCTCAAGAATATCATAATTCAACTCTTCAAGGTATGGTTGAACAATGGGATTACTGATGGATGTGCCAAAATGATGAAGGTGTGTTTCGCGAATTAAAAATGGGGTTTGGAGGACCCATCGTCATAGCTCACAAAACGTGTCTATCAGATAAAATTTATAATCGAAACTCGAAAAGTGAGTCCTGGATCGAACATGTGTAGGCGAACGTTTGGTTTTATAAAAATCTGTGCTTCCCTTTTATTTGTTTTTGGTCATTTTTGGATTTTTAAATTTTTTTGGTATTTTTAATAATGCAAGAGATCAAGTCGATGAAATCTAGCTAATCTACTTGCAAAATAAAAAGAAACGAGAGAGAGAGGTACAATCACATATATTTCTGAATCCAATGTTTTCTACAACTAAGAAGGTAGGAAAAACTACATTAGAAAGTAATAAAGATAGATGGACATGAGAAAATCCCCCTCGACGATTCCTCAGAAGATGACTCGCTTTGATGTCGCCTGGAGGAAGGTGGTGAGGAGCGGGACGAATGGGGACGGAGCTGGAGGATGGAGGACGGGGCAGAACGGCGTCGTGGCCAGAATCTTCTTCCCGGAGGGCAATGAGAGGACAGCCACGGGATGCTCCACGAATGGGGATGAGGGGAGTGAACACTATTTGATTTTCTTCTCTAGATGAGCATCCCAGGCTTGGGACAAGCTCTCTCTAAGCCTTGGAGGTGGTGAAAGGAAGAGAGGAAGAGATGAAGAAAAATGGAAGGGGTAGGGGTTTATTTATAATGTAGGAAAGAATCAAATTCGTATACAGGGCATTTAGTGACAGTCATAAACATCGCTGAAGATCCATCGCAAATGTCGCTGAAGACAACCCATGCACCCATGCTACCGCTATGCTAGCACCTACTCCACATGCCTCTGTGCGCTATGCTCTTACGTGCGCTACCGCTATGCTTGTGCATGTGCTTGCGCTGCTGTGCGCATGCGTGCGCATGGGTGGCCTGGGTTGCGCCACATGGTGCGATCTAGGCCATCCATGTTTTCATTGTAGGGGCTGCTGCAGAGGTCGGATTGAGTCGATTTTCATGCTGTTGGGTTGCGATCGTCGACTTGAATCCATCTGCGCGGTCGAATTTGTCATTTGAAGCTCTGAATTAGGTCACCTAGTCCCTTGGCCGTTGATCTTCCTCGAACTGCAAATGGTGCTACGGGACTTTGATCGAGGTGATTTTGGAGGTGTTGGACTTCGATTGTCATCTTGATCAGATCCGTACGGTCGATTGTCAATCCGAGGCTCCAAAATAAATATCCTTCTCTCCTGACAAGAAAAAGGATGCAATTAACCTAAATTATATGCAACTACTCTATGTGCAGAATGATGCATGCTATGAAATATTTGTAACATGAAATGAAAATCTAAGCCTAAGAACATGCATGAATAGCCATTTTACCCTCAATAATTGTGTCTACATCATGAGGTTTTGTTTTCTTGTACTTTTGAGATAAAAACACAAGCAAGACAAGTTCACAAAATGAGATGGAACACAACTACGGTATATTATGCAAATGTTTGTTACAATAATCTATGAAAGGATAAAATACATAGGGGTGAGAGGAAATCTCTCGAATTGGCTATTCGACGAGACGATGACGCTTGGCGGAAGCTGAGATGAATGGGGTGAGGTGTAGGACGACGGAGGTGAGATGCAGGAGGATGCCGGGTAGAGGAATGCTTCGCCGAGGCTCTGGAATGGAGGTGAGGAGATGTAGGTGATCTTCTACTGGAATGGAGGTGGGAGGATGGCTCCAAGGCAACCTACGAAGGTGGTTGATGAAGGTTGAATATTTGGTGGGAAGTAGGATAATTACACTAATAGGAGGGCTTTGGAGCTTGAGAGTAAGCTCTAATTGAGCTTTGGTAGTACGTGGGAGTAGTGTAGGTAGAGAGGAAGAGGAATGAGGGGTGTAGGGGTGTTTATATAGTGGTGGGAAGAAGAAATTCGTGTAGAGCATTGTAGTGATAGCTGCAAGCATCACTAGAGACCCCTTGCAGCTGTTGGTGAAGATCATGCCCCCACCGCTCAAGCCCGCAGTTGTCCTCGCGCCTACAGGCAATTAGTGATGGCTACAATCTTCACTAAAGGCCCACTAGGCTGTTGCTGAAGGTCGCGCCAACAAAGCACACACACATAGCTGGCCCGTGCATCACGCGCCCCTAGTTGTGCGTGCGTTTGCGCACTGGCACTACGGGTGGCTGTCACGTACTGTTTGCGTGCAAGCTTACGCTGCGTTGCGGTGGACTGTACGTGCTCTGGTGCATGTGCATGCTCCCAATTGCTGATTTAGGGGCTCTGCGGGTCTCAAACCCGTGCTCCTTTGCAAGCCAAGAGCTTCACCGTTGCGCCAAGCCGACTCTTGTGAAGCGAAGACATCTTATGGGCATTCGGTGGAGAGATCTTCTCAACCATTAGTTCTTGATCGAATGGCTAAGAATGGAGATGAGAGGGTGCCTTCCAGTTGCTGCTGGCCGGTGTTGGGAGGCCAAGATGGCACCACGTGGCACTATCTGGGCCATCCATCTTCTTTCTATTGCAGAGAGTGCCACAGTGCTTGGATCGATTTGATTTTCGCGAAGTCCAACTGCAATCGTTGCTCTGGATCCATCCGTATGGTTGGATTTTTCATCTAATGCCCACAAGGATGTCGTACTGCCCTCTTGGCCATTGATCTTCTTCAAATCGCATAAGGTACTACAATACTCCAATCTAGACAGTCTCAGAGGCATTAGACTCTAATCGTCTTCATGATCAGATCTGTATGGTCAAATCATCCATTCAAGGCCTTGAAATAAATCTCCTTCCCTCTTGGCCATAAAAAGCATGTAATTAACCTAAAATATACAAAACTGTTCTAAATGAAGGATTATGCATGCCATGCAATATTTATGATATGAAATGCAAATCTAAGCCTAGGAACATGCATGAATAGGCATTTTAACCAAATTTAAAGTGTCCACATCAGCCAGTAGATCTTTCTCAGTAATTGTGTAGTTACACTGAGCCTTGCCAAGCATCTTGCTAGCGTAATAGATGACCACAGTTTTGCCGTCAATTTTCTACCCAAGCACTGCATCCACTATGTAGTCAAATGCATTGCACATGATCTCAAGGGGTAGAGACTAGTCAGGGGATTGTAGCATTGCTGCTTGGGTAACTCGGTCACGTAGGCTTTAAAATGTGTGAATGCACTCATTCATGATATCAAATGGGACATCTTTTGATAGGATATTAGTAAGGGGGAGAACGATTTTCGAGAAATTAGGAATGAATCGATGGTAAAAACTGGCATGCCCTAGAAAAGATCTGATGTCCCTAACCGAGCTAGGTACAGGTAGTTTGGAAATCATATTTACCTTATCTTGGTCAACCTGGATGCCTTTTTCAAAGATGAGGTGTCCCAAGACAATACCCTCAGGAACCATGAAGTGGCTCTTTTCTCAAGAAAGAACCAGATTCACGTCGATGAAATGCCTGAGGGTTTGGACCAAATGTAGGAGGCAATCATCGAAAGTCTCACCAAATACTGAGAAGTCATCCACAAAGACTTCAAGGTACTCACCTACCATATTAGAGAATATGGTGGGCATGCACCGCTGAAAGGTGGTGGGTGCAATGTAGAGCCCAAATGGCATCCTATGGAACGCGTACGTCCTGTAGGTGCAGGTGAAGGTGGTTTTCTCTTGCTGCTCAGGATGGATTGCTGCCTGATTGTAACCGGAGTACCTGTCCAAAAAGCAGAAGAATTGATTTCTGATAACACTACAGAAGGGGGTGATAATTATGTTGAATATGGCCCATCTTAAGAATAAAAGGCACAACATAAGTAGAATGGGAGCATTGCATGCATCATGTACCAAGATTGCCAATAAAACTGTATAAATGGCCATTTGTGTAAGCACTTGTCAAAGCAGACCTCAGATGAGCAATCGAACCACACGGATGGATTCAGAACGACAAACGGAGTCCAACTGACCCAAGATCAGCCAAATCTGACATCCGGAGCTCCTATAATGGGCCTAGGAATTTCTTACTGTTGATCTAGAGATCAACGGCCCTCATTGCGCCACGTCACCCCCGCTCCACCGCACGCCACCTCTTCATCCAGCTAAGATCAGATCTCGGCCGTCGATCTTCGATCGAATGGCCGAGACTCGTGCACCTGCCCGCAGTCCCCGCGACAAAGCACGGGCGTGGCGCAACGGTTAGCGTGCACGCCTGCACGCACGCGACGCGGGTTTGAGCCGCACGGAGCGTAGAATCAAAGACGAAGGTTGCACTGCAAGATTGGGCCGCCCGATCAGCAGAGGGTGGCCGAGATTTAGCCAGGCGGTGCGCCCACAACTCGCGAGCGCCCATGAGCACGCGCACGCCGGGCGATGACGCCCGCGTGCACGTGCGCCCGGGGCACGATCCAAGCACAGCCGAGGAGAGATCTCAGCAGTCCGATCTTCGATCGGACGACTCTCACGCAGTGGCCGTGGATCGCGCGTGAAGAAGAAATAGAGCGGGTGGCTGACTGACAAGCTGGAGGGCTTCACCGAAGCTTTTGGAGTGGCTTTAGTGACGTTCCGGACATCGCTAAAGCCCCTTCCTCTTTTAGAAAGCCCTTAACCCTATTTAAACCCCTCCAACCACTCATTCAAGGCATGCACTTCCCTTGCAACTACTCCACCCCTCTCTTAGCTAGCTTTAGGCCCTCTTGTAATCGTCGGAGACGACGAGTGGCCGATGGAGCCTCCTCCACCGCCATGGCTACCTCGTCGCTCTCCACCCTCTCTCTCTCTCTCTTTTAAGCTTTCCATTACTTTTGTTTGAAGCATGTATTTAATGTTGTAAGCTGTGAACTAAGAGTGCATGATTAATGAAGTTATTTTCCATTCAGTTGTCACTTTAATTTCCGTTTAAGTTGCATGATCAAACAAGGAACATTCTAACCCTAATCTCTCTCTCTCTATCTCTCTCTCGCTTTTCAAAATTGCACCTTTTGCAAGCAAAACTCCGCACTTTCCGTGACAAGTGATAAGCAAAATCCGATTTTCACGCCTCCCTGAGACCGACACTCGGATTCATCTCAGTTTACTTATTTTAAAATCGACGTTGCAAGTGCGACTATAACGACACTCTTAACACACACGCACAACCGCACGTCTGTTTTTGGCATTGTTGCCAGGGAGGCAACGGATTTGTTTTGTCACCTCCATTCCACATTCATTTTCACATCGTATAATGCCCTATTTTCCTTTTTACTTGATGGTTGCAGGAATTCGACGCGTGGACGGCGAAGCGATGCATCCCACGATGGTAGTAAGGGAGTAGGCGCTACGAGGACCGATAGTGAGTAATTCTTCTCTCACGATTGTTTTCTTGCGTGAAAAAACTAAAAAAATTGTAAAAATTGAAAAAAATTGGCGTGGTGTATGATTGCTTGACCCACATCCACAGCACATCACTCCACAAAAAAATGTACACTCTAACATCCGGAATAAATTCTTGAGTGGTCATTTCTTTTTCTTTTGAGTGGTGTTTGCGAATCCACCGTGAGTTGACCTAGGCTGCACCACTCAACCCTAAAACAGACTAATCTAATAGAAGTTGCATGATCATTTGGTTGAGTACATTAGGGTTTTAGAGCCTCTACAGAATAAAAGGAAATCTACTTTCACCGAGTTGTGTGCAGAACTTGACGTGCCCACTGAAACTTGTTTGAAAACATTAAGACACGTCAACCCTAAAAAGTACTAAAGGATGAAACACTAAAAGACACCACATCTTAACAAATCCTTGCTTGAAAACCATGTTTTGCTAGAAGCACATTCCTTGAAAGTGGAAAATTAAGAGGCACCACCCCAATAAATGCCTCATCACATAACCCTAAGCACAACCACTATCCTAACCCTTTAAAACTGAGTAGACATGCCCTAGGTAGGACTGAGTTAAGCCTCAAAAGGCAAGGTTTTGTTCGCTGGGCACTTGGCTTTCATTCCCTTGGTAGAATCTGGTGACTAGGCAGCGGGGCAGTGTCAAACAACCGCGGTTGTGGGGTCTACGGAACCGGAGGTGCAAGCCAAAGGGAGAACCTTCCCTGCAATTCCCTCGTAATCAACCTGGCCAGATTAGCCTTGGGAAGGGGAGTCCAGTGCTTACGGACTTAATCACCCTTTGTGAGATTTCTAGGTCTCCTAAGGAATAGATCATAACAACTAGGCTTGTGTGCTTGATTGAAACACATTTCTCTCATCTGTCGCCCTCCTCATCCCCTCCTGATCTTCTCTAGTGTATGCAAGGAAGGCACTCACTGCACCCCTAGTTGTGTGTTTTGTGGCAAGAATCTAGGTGACGTAATTCTGTTAGCATGGCTGAACCTAGGGTAGATGAAGCTGAAAATCAACCCCCACCAGATGCTATGGCCATCATCCAAGCCCAAATTAATGCTAACCACCAGCTTCAGCAACAACAAATCCACACCATATGCAAGCCATACAACGGTTACAGAACCCACAAGAACAACCATCACAACCTTTCCAAGACATACCAGGGCAACCACCACTTGATTTACCGCCATTTCAGGATCAGCCGAGGCCCCACCGCGATTTCTATAATCCCTCTGCTATTAGAGTCGAGCCACACCTTAGGATCCTCTAGGGGGGAGATGTTTTTGAGCTGAAACAGAATGTCTTAAGTCTGATCTAGAGCCACCTTCATGGAAGCTCAAATGAGGACCCCTTTCAGCACCTAGAGGATCTCGACCGCATTGCATGAACTGTGAAACCTAGGAACATTAGCCTTGACATTGTTCTAATCAAAATGTTTCCCTTCTCATTAAGAGACAAGGCTTCTCATTGTCCTAGAACCTGATTACACCGCAAAATACGCCCGCAATAATGCCTTCTTATGCTATTTCCTAGCATTACCTGTGCATATTAGGATTCCGTAGTTGCATTTGTAAAATTACATGTATACATGCATTTAATTGAGAGGAAAGAAGAATGAAATAAGTGGCCTTGCATTTTACCTTTTTTCCTCAAGTGCCTCTTTGCAAAAATCCACCACCTCTATTTTTATTCCCACTTGATTTTTAATTTTCCCTACGGCTGCATGCAGCTTCTCATCGCACCATTCCCTGCCACAGCTGCCCTTGCCATTCCCTGCCAAGCCATTCCATCCCTCTCCCTACAACTGCATGCGGCCATGCCTTCCTCTTCTATTTAAAGACCACAGCTCCTGCCTTTGAAAGTGAGCCTGGTCCCAACCAACAAAAATCCCGCAGGCAGCTCCATCTCCAGGCCACACCATCCTCTCCACCATTCCCCTCCATACGCCTGCCCTCCTCCGAGGAGATACCCGGCGGGCAGGAACTCTCACTATGGTGCACACCACCACAGTGAGACCACCACCGCTCAACTCTTCAAAGAGCCGGTGGGCATGGTGGCTCTTCCTTCATTTTTTTTATTCCCGCACCTTCTCGCCATTGTTGCCACTTCAAGGTCTGAAGCTTCGCAGCTTGCCAGCAGCAGCAGCAGCCTCAGTAGCTTCCGCGCTTCCCTGCAGGCGCCCCAACCCTCCACGTGCGCCTGCAGGTCTTCTCCTCCTATGCTTTCTCTGCTTTGTCGCACGCATTGTCGCCCGCAACCGGCCGCTGCGCGCCTCTGCAGCGGTCGGCCAAGCGCCTCCCCACCCCCCTGCGGCACCAGCAAGCTACAGGCACCCTCGCCCTCCAGCCCTGCGCACTCTGTCGCGAGCACTCCGCACTCTCAACCGGTCGACGTAGGCGCTCCTCTTTGCGCGAACAAGCGCCTACGTGCACGCACGTTGAAGACCTACAGACGACGCTCGCCATCTGCAGACAACTTAACCCTCCTGCGGCAGTGCTCTCTCTCTGCAGCTCTTCTCTCTCTCTCTCTCTCTCTCTCTCAACACTCACAGCACTCCCTCTACACCGACGCACACACAAACCTACACTAACACTTCCACACACACACACACACACACACACCTATACTCTACTATAAATATATATATATATATACGTATACTTATATATAGTGACATATATATACATATATATATACATATATACAAATACTACTATGCATATACATACATATATATATATACATACTTACATCTATATATATAGTAGTATTAGTATACCTATGTACATATATATATATCTATATACTTATATATATACTTATATATATATATATATATATACATATATATACATATCTAGATACATATGCCTATATACCTATATATATACATCTATATAGTATTATATACATACATACATATACAAATATATATATATACATCTATACATATATATATCTATAACTATATATACATACATATATATATATATATACTTAGCTACATATATCTATATATACACATATTACTATATACTTATACATACATATATGTATACCTCTATATAGTTATATATACATACACACACATATATATATATATACATATACTTATAAATATACATATATTTATAACCATATATATATATACATATAGATATATTTACATATATACATATATATCTATTTTCACATTATTTACCATATGCTGTATCGCAGGAATATCTGCACCAGTTGCTGATATTCCCTGATACACGCGTACAAAAAGCGTGGTCACATACATCATCCACCATCCATCCCACACTCCACGCGGCACCTAGTCCTGTTGTTGCGTCTCTCTAGACGATGACCGACTCAGCACCGTGCTACACTCCATCTCCGCCTCCACCCCCACCCCTTTATATACATAATATATACCTATATATACTATATTTACTTTATTTCTGTTTCACTTTCTTGTTAGTAAAAAGATAAAAAAAAATAGATAAAAGAGAAAAGATAATCTTTGACTTGCAGGTATCCCGTCTTGCGAATAGCAAGATTCGTTTTGGAACTCTGTTTTGGCTCAAAGCCAAGAACCCAATTTTAAGGGTGTGCCTCAAGGACAAAGATTACCAGAAAAAAATCTAAATGAGAAAAACACCAAAATCACAATAAATGAGCGGAAGAGACCCATTGTAGGAAAGGCGTAGAAATTAACTTGTAACCCCACTTCCCTGAGTTCGACCCTGGGCCTAAAAGTGAAGATAAAATCAAGTAGGCTAGGTTAAAAATTTTTCTAAAGATATGGTTAGGTCCAATTTAGGTTAACCACTATACACATTTCAACGATAAAATCACCATATTAACAACTTATCTGGGCTCGACCATACGGAACCCTAGGTAGACACATCACCACCTCGGAGGAACTGAGGCATGCATTTTTAAAGAAATTCTTCCCCATAGGAAAGACCAATGCCCTCAGAAGAGCTATCACTACCTTTACACTCTAGGGTGGGGAACAATTTCATGAGGCGAGGGAAAGATTTAATGAACTTTCGAGGAAATGCCTACAACACGAAGTACCAAGGTGGCAATTGGCCCAGATCTTCTACAATGGTCTGGACAGCAACCTATGGAACTTTGTCGATGCCTCATGCAGGGGAAACTTCCTGAACAAAGACGAGGAGAGCGCATTTGAGCTCTTTGAGTCTATGAGCGAGAATTCGCTCAACAATGCCTCCATGAACCAATTTAAAAGATCCAATCAACCCCGTGGTGGGATTTCTGAGGTACAAGCAAATTTTGGAATGGTTGACATGGACATCATTGCCAAGAAATTGGATCGAGTGGAATTGGTGGACAAAAAGATTGATGAGCTACTAAACTAGACCAGGAACCCCTTACAGACTTTCTCCCTAGCAAAGGGAACGCATAATATTGACCTGGTTCAGCCCTTAACCCAACTAAACCTGGAACAACCCCTGGCCACATTCCAGGGAGGGACCTTTGCTCCCTCAACCCTTGATTACTCCCTTCCCTCTCCATCAACATCGGCTATCCTTGAAGATGTGTAAGCTGTCCAAGGTTATGCGAAACCAGACCCTTTCTCCAACACTTACAACACTGGCTGGCGTAACCACCCCAACTTTGGTTGGACAAACCAGAAACCACCGCAATTCCAAAACAAGCAGCCACACTTGCCCCCTATCAGCAAGGACCACCAGTTAGACCCCAATATAAGCAGAATAGGGCAGCCCCTCCCCCACAAAACCAAATGGATACCCTAATAAAGATGATGGTTGACATGAACCAGAAACATCAGGAGGAAATGGCCTTGGTAAAGGGACAGTTAAGCCAACTCTTGGACTGTAAACAACAAGGATCCTTGCCTTCCCAACCACAACTGAACCCGCGAAACATAATTAACAGAGGCCCTAATTCACAAGGGTTCCAAAGCAACCCCGGGCAGGCTCACATGGTTCATCTATCCCTGCAAACACCTCCTGGGTTTAGTGCTTCTTCGTCCTCATCTTCTCAAGGATCAACCCATGGCCCCAATGCCTCTGTGAATGTGGTGACCTTGAGAAGCGGCACCAAAACCTAGGATCCCAAATGGCTAACTCTCCCCGAGACTTCACCTGCTGAAATACCCAACTCAAAAAAGGCACCAACCAAGGACCCAGAAATAGAACCAATCCACATTCAGACACCCTACCCTAAGGCCTTGGAAACAATCAAGAAAAAGAATAATGTTGTGGAAACTGAGGAGCTGTTGGAAATCTTTAAGCAAGTAAAGATCAATATTCCACTCCTTGAAGCCATCAAACACATCCCTGCTTACGCCAAGTTTTTAAAGGATGGCTGTACACCCAAGCGTAAGCCAAGACCTCAAGCACCTAGGAAGGTTGTGCTCTCTGAACAAGCAAGTTCGGTAATATCAAGCAACCTTCCACTCAAGCGAACTGACCCAGGAGTGCCCCTGATTTCCTGCAATATCAGGGACATGACGTTTGATAGAGCTCTCATGGACCTAGGTGCTTCTATCAATCTGATTCCAACAACCCTGTACCACCAATTTGGTTTTGGGGAGTTGACACCAACCCCTGTCACCATCCAGCTGGCTGATAGATCAGTGAAAACCCCGAAGGGGGTTGTCGAGGACTTGATTGTACGAGTCAAGGACTTCTATTTCCCGGTCGAATTTTTGTTGCTCGACATCGAAGTCCCTGAAAAATTACAGAACGCACCCGTAATATTAGGCAGACCTTTCTTAGCTATGGCTAAGGCAAACATTGATTGCGACACGGGATGTATGGAAATCGCCTTCGAGGACAGGAAAATGCAATTGGATATCTTCCGGGTGACAAAGTCTTTTGATTGCGATTGCATTGAGGAACATGATCCCATGGAAACTCTGATCGAGGAATGCCTCATCCTCAGTTCTGTATCAGACCATCAAACCGATAGTGACTGTGCTGACCCATCAGCATCATTACCCGTGGACCTCTATAAGGCTGAGTACCATCACACGACACCATTTGAAGAGATCAATGTTGATCAACTCCCGCCCTTTCCCTTCCCATCGACTGTTGTACCACCCTCACCAGAACTTAAACCATTGCCCGACCACCTCAAGTACATTTTCTTGGGATCTGACCAGACCTTCCCAGTAATTATTAATTCTCATCTAACCAAGGATCAGGAGCTCAGGTTGACTGCGACCCTTTCAGATCATCGGGCCGCCATTGGATGGACCATTCTGGGCTTAAGAGGAATTAGCCCCACCTATTGCACCCATAAAATTTACCTAGAAGACGGGGCCCAACCTTCCTGCCATATGCAGGGATGTTTAAACCCAAACATGCGGGTGGTCGTTAAAAAAGAAATTAACAAGTGGCTTGACGCCGACATCATCTACCCTATCTCCAATAGCCCCTGGGTGAGCCCCACTCAAGTGGTTCCCAAGAAAGCTGGGCTCACCGTTGTCACCAATGATCATGGCGAGTCCATCCCCACCCGCACCACCACCGCATGGCGAGTGTGTATTGATTATAGGAAGCTCAATGAAGCCACTAAGAAGGATCATTTCCCCCTGCCATTCATTGACCAAATCCTCGAAAGATTGGCAGGGCAGAAGTATTTTTGCTTCCTGGATGGATATTCAGGATATAACCAAGTCGCAATTGCTCCGGAAGATCAGGAAAAGACCACATTCACTTGCCCGTATGGCACGTTTGCATTCCGTCGAATGCTGTTCTGGTTATGCAACGCCCCTGCGACCTTCCAGCATTGCATGCTAGCCATTTTTTCAAAAATGGTGGGTGAATACTTAGAGGTCTTTATGGATGATTTCTAGATATTCGGGAATTCATTCGACCATTGTCTGAGCAACTTAGAGAAAATCCTGAAATGATTTATCGAGTTTAACCTGGTGTTAAGTTGGGAAAAGAGCCATTTTATGGTTCAAGAAGGAATTGTCCTCGGTCACATCGTATCGCATAGGGGCATCGAGGTAGATCGAGCTAAGGTTGATTTAATTTCCAAACTTCCTCCACTTAGCTCGGTCCAACAGATTCGCTCCTTCCTAGGACATGTTGGCTTTTACCGAAGGTTCATTAAAGACTTTTCCAAGCTTTCCAAACCCTTGACTAACCTTCTAGCCAATGACGCCAACTTCCACCTGTCTTCTGATTGCATCCAGGATTATCACACCCTCCGGGACTTAGTCTCCACCGCACCTGTACATCAAGCCCCAGACTGGTCCCATCACTTTGAGATTATGTGTGACGCATCAGATTTTGCCATAGGCGCTGTCCTGGGATAGAGGCAAGACAAGAAGCCCGTGGTGATCTACTACACGAGCAAAACGTTGGACGAGGCCCAACGTAATTATACGGTCACAGAGAAAGAGTTGCTCGCTGTATTCTTTGGACTTGAAAAGTTCCGATTGTACTTTCTGGGATCCCATGTGACTATTTACATTGACCATTTATCCATCCGGTACCTGTTGGCCAAAAAGGACGCAAAGCCCAGGCTCATCAGATGGATCCTGCTTTTGCAGGAATTTGAGCTAGAAATCCAAGACAAGGTCGGATCGAAGAATGTGGTGGCTGACCACTTGTCTAGACTTCATCCAGACCACATTGGACCCTCCCTACCTCTATCTGATGCCTTCCCTGATGAACACATCTTGGCCGTGCAAGATAAGAAAATGTGGTGGTATGCTGACTACGTCAACTACTTGGTTGTAGGACAAACCCCACACAGCTGGTCCAGACTGCAACGGGATAGGTTCTTGGCTGAGGCCAAGCACTATTTCTAGGATGATCCCATGTTGTTTCTCCTCTGTGCTGACCGAATCATCAGGAGGTGTATCCCTGAAGACGAAGTTCAGAGTGTGCTTTCCTTTTGTCTTGACCAGGCCTGTGGCGACCACTTCTCTGGAAAGAAAATAGTTGTAAAAGTTTTCCAGTCTGGATTTTACTGGCCGTCCCTATTTAAGGATGCACACAACTTTGCCAAGACTTGCTCACACTGCCAAACGCTTGGGACCATGACCAAGAGCGATATGATGCCCCTTTAGCCTATTTTGATTGTCGAAATCTTCAACGTTTGGGGTATCGATTTTATGGGCCCCTTTCCACCATCCAACGACTTTGAGTACATCCTAGTCTCGGAAGACTATGTTTCTAAATGGATTGAAGCCATCGCCACCCGCCGATGCGATCACAGGACTGTCATGGACTTTGTTAAGAAGAACATCTTTTCCCGATTTGGAATACCCAAGGCCATGATCAGTGATGGTGGAAGCCATTTTATCCATTCCCAATTCTGTGCCCTACTTAGAAAATATGGGGTGAACCACAACATTGCTACCCCGTATCATCCACAAACAAATGGGTAGACTGAGGTCTCAAATAGACAAATCAAGAACATTTTACAGAAGATTGTAAGACCCGACAGGAAAGACTGGTCCACACGACTTGATGATGCCCTGTGGGCATACAGGACCGCTTTCAAGACCCCGATAGGCATGTCGCCTTATCGCCTGGTCTTTGGCAAAGCCTGCCATCTTCCTGTCGATTGGAACACCGGGCTTACTAGGCTATCAAGCAATGTAACATGGATCGCCAGTTAGCCGGTGCGCTGAGGATGCTCCAATTATCTGAGCTCGAAGAAATTCGTCGGGACACGTTTGACAATAGTCGACTGTATAAGGAGAAAATGAAAGCTGTCCACGACCGACTCATTCATAGAAAATCCTTTGAACCTAACCAGCAAGTCTGCCTGTTTGACACCCGCCTAAAACTCTTCCCGGGGAAGCTCAGGTCCAAATGGACTGGACCATTTCAGGTGGTTAAGCCCTACTCTAATGGGGTAGTTGAAATAGTTGATCTTAACACTGGGCACACTTTTACAATTAATGGTCAAAGATTGAAGCATTTCCTAGCCCAGGTTCCCCCAAAGGAGAGTGTCACCCTCGTTGAGGGATGACACGGAGCACCGCCCAGCTGGAGGCGTTAAACTCAGCGCTTCCTGGGAGGCAACCCAGAGGATTCAGACTGATCCGGTAGTTTACACCACTCAGGTACTATCTTTTTGAACCCTTATGCATCCATGTGCTTGCCAATGAGGACATTGTCCAACTTAAGCATGGGGTGGTGGTTAATTGGATAATCATAAGCTCATTTAATCAGTATGAATAAAAAAAAAAAAGAATTTACGAAGAAAACTTACGCATTAGAAACTTGTCAATAGTGGAAAATAATACAAAAAGAACTTAAACACTTGGACTTTTCAGGCCTTTAGGCTTAATCAGCTCTAGTGTCCGTTAAAATATGGATTTAGCTTCGAATCCTTGCAACCTTAAGCTATTCTAATCCACCTACTAAATAAGGTGATAAGTATACGACTTATCAACTCACCCTCTAACTCAGAAAAAATTTAAGTCTAAGCATCTTCACACATTTTTGCACAGACTCACTTCTCGGAGATTTTGACAGAAATTGGGTAGCTAATGAACTCTCTAGGGTGGTATGGCTGGCAAGTTGTCATGGGTAACAGCCCATTGGCAGGTTGTCCAGAACCCATTTCTTCTTCATTGTCTCTAGGTACATTTGAGATCAGGGAAGCCACCTACGAAAAAAAAAAAAGGGAGAAGAAAAGAAAATAAACCACACTTCACCGCACAAGTATGGCTGGCAAGTGATCATGGGTAACAGCCCATTGGTTGGTTGTCCAGAGCCCAGCTCAATAACTGCACAAAAAGACCAAAACGCTTAAGGAAGAAGCGGGGAAGTAGTACAAGCTGGGGAGATATACACTGGAAAAATCCTTGTGTTGACCCCAATTAAAACAAACGTAGGGAGAAAGCTACCAATCGAACAAATACACCTTCAGGAAAATTTATTTCCTTTTCCAGTTACCTAGAGGCGTAGAAACCCGAAGTCTGTCTCAAATACCGTTATGTGAGTCTATCACAACATTCACACCAAGATGCTTAGCACTTAGGGTTTTGATCGAGTTTTGGGTAGGTTGGGTAGCCGTAAAAAGTTACCAACCCACACTGAATTCTGAAAAAATTCTAAAAAAATATATATATACATATACATATGTATAGTTATATACATGAAAGCAAGGATTCGGACGATTCGTATTTTGGCAGACACCGGGGGCGCTACTTAGTCTTTGGAGATTAAGATCTTTGTATATTTCCTCCTATTGACAAGTGACGAAGTGTCTAAGCAATTACTTCTTAAATTCTGAAAGGAAATAAAGGATAGAATAAAACTTGCTAGGGACTAGCAAGGAGTAAACATGGGGGTATGATAACACTGCACAAGGGGGTGATAATTATGTTGAATATGGCCCATCTTAAGAATAAAAGGCATAACAAAAGTAGAATGGGAGCATTGCATGCATTATGTACCAAGATTGCTTATAAAACTGTATTAATGATCATTTGTGTAAGCACTTGTCAAAGCAGGCCTCAGATGAGCAATCGGACAACACGGATGGATTCAGAACGACGAACGGAGTCCAACGGACCCAAGATTGGCCAAATCCGACATTCGGAGCTCCTACAATGGGCCTAAGAAGTCTGACCGTTGATCTGGAGATCAACGGCCCTCATTGCGCCACGTCACCCCCGCTCCACCGCACGCCACCTTTTCATCCAGCCGAGATCAGATCTCGGCTATCGATCATCGATCGAACAGCTGAGACTCATGCACCCGCCCGCAGTCACCGCGACAAAGCGTGGGTGTGGCGCAACGGTTAGCGCACACGCCCGTACGCATGCGACGTGGGTTCGAGCTGCATGGAGCATAAAATCAAAGACGAAGGTTGCGTGCGGTGAAATTGGGCCGCTCGATCAGCAGCAGGCAGCCGAGATTTCACCACGCTGTGCGCCCACAACATGCGAACACCCACGCGCGCGTGCACGCCGGGCGATGATGCCCGCGCACACGTGCGCCTGAGGGGAGATCTCAGTCGTCCAAGCACAACCAAGGGGAGATCTCAACCGTTCGATCTTCGATCGAACGGATCTCACGCAGCGGCCACGGATTGTGTGTGAAGAAGAAACAGAGCAGGTGGCTAACCGACGGGCTGGAGGGCTTCACCGACGCTTTTGGAGTGGTTTTAGCGACGTTCCGGATGTCACTAAAGCCCCTTCTTTTAGAAAGCCCTTAACACTATTTAAACCCCTCCAACCACTCGTTGAAGGCATTCACTTCCCTTGCAACTACTCCACCCCTCTCTTAGCTAGCTTTAGGCCCTCTTGTAATCATAGGAGACGACGAGCTGCCGACGGAGCCTCCTCCACCGTCGTGGTTGCCTCATCGCTCTCCACCCTCTCTTTCTCTCTCTCTCTTTTAAGCTTTCCATTACTTTTGTTTGAAGCATGTATTTAATGTTGTAAGCTACGAACTAAGAGTGCATGATTAATGAATTTATTTTCTGTTCAGTTGTCACTTTAATTTCTGTTTAAGTTGCATGATCAAACAAGGAACATTCTAACCCTAATCTCTCTCTATCTCTCTCTCACTTTTCGAAACTGCACCTTTTGCAAGCAAAACTCCGCACTTTCCGTGACAACGAGTGATAAGCAAAATCCGATTTTCATGCCTCCCTGAGATCGACACTCGGACTCACCTCCGTTTACTTATTTTAAAATCGACATTGCAAGTGCGACTATAACGACACTTCTTAACACACACGCACAATCGTACGTCAATTTCCCACTAATTTCTCGAGTATCTGATCAATGAACAGTAGTCCGAAATGATCCTTCTTCGTGGAGGCAATCAATCTTCTGTAATCAATGCAGACTCTCCATGAGTTTGCTATACGGGTCGGTATGGTCTCTTTGGTTTCAGTCGTAATTACGGTGAGTCCTACCTTCTTAGGCACAACCTGAATCGGACTCACCCAACGACTGTCGAAGATCGAGTAGATGATCCTAGCATCTAACCACTTAATGATCTCCTTTTTCACGACATCCTACAAATTTGGTTTCAGACGTCTCTACATTTCCCAAAATGGTCATGAGCCCTCTTCAGTGTAGATGCTGTGTGTGCAATACGAAGGGCTAATACTAGTTAGATCATCGAGAGTCCACCCAATGGCTCTCCGATGCTACTGGAGGATAGAAATCAGCTTTGTCTCCTGATCAGATGTGAGTCGGGAATTGATAATCATAGGAAATGCCTAATTGGAACTCAAAAAGACATACTTCAAATGATCGGGAAGAGATTTCAGTTCCATGATGGGATCATCAGCAGCAAAAGGTGGGTCGAGATGGGCCTCAGAAGAAAAGGTGGGTGCTGTGGGTGGGTCTAGATTGGTGCTAGGCTCGTCTATCTGTAGGGTATGATCTGCTTGGGTTTGAGGATCAGGGGTATTCAAGTCATCCTTGAGAAATGAGTTATAAACCATAGTATTATGTCACACACTTGTTCTACTGCCTCGTAGTTAATTCCTTTCTGGGCTTTGAAGATATCAATTTTCAAAGTCTTATTCTCGAACTTCAACATAATCTGGCCCTCTTCGTAGTTAATGTTCGCCCTAGTTGTCACTAAGAATGGTCTTCCTAGTATAATCAGAGTGTTCTTCAGATTCTCAGGGGTCTCCATATCCAAAATGATGAAATCCACATGAAAGTAGAAGTCACAGATTCAAACTAGAACATCCTCGAGAACTCCTCTAGGTGGCTTGATCGAACGGTCAGCTAACTGCAAGGTCACAACAGTTGGTTTTAGATTAGTTTCCTTGAAATGATCTAGTAGGGACGTAGGGATCAAATTGACGGAAGCTCCTAAGTCTAAGAGTGCTCTGTCAAATTCCAAATCACCAATTTTACAAGAGATCAAAGGGGTAGCAGGGTCCTCTACCTTAGGTGGGAGTTTGCTCAAGAAGATGGAACTAGCTTGCTCTGATAGTAGGATTGGATTCCTGCCTTTGGTTTGCAGCTTACACTTAGGTGTGCATATGTCCTTTAGAAATCTCGCATAAGCCGATACATAGCGAATCACATCCATCAATGGGATGTTTATTTAGACCAGCATGAAGAGCTTGTCTAGGTCCTTCTCGAGAGCCACGGGTTTGGGTTTCTTCTTTCCTTTTGTTAAGGCCTACGAAATTGGAACCTCTGCAAGTTCCTTTAGAATTGGTCCAGGTTCTTGATCTGGGATAGGGGTATCCTGGATGACCAACCTAGGGTTTAGGTTCGCACTACCAAGCTGAGAGTGGCTTGGGTAAGGTGGGTCTTGAGTTGTTTTGCCACTACAGATAGTCACAGAATTCCGTCCTACCTGGTTCTGGGTCGGGGTTAGAAAAAGAGGTGGTTTTGCTAATAACCTGAATATGATGTCGGAGCCATCATCCTATCAGGTGATGGAGCAGAAGGGGCCTGATAGATGTAGTAAGCCTGGCCCTGAGTCGGGTTCATAACGCACCTCTGGTCTGGCATGCTATTTAGATTAGGTAGAGGTTGTGAAGGGAGTGCACCAGATTGGCGAGAATTTGCCATCTGTGTGAGCTTATTACGGACCTTTGTGATTTCGTCCTTCCGTTGTTTTTGCATAGCTGCATTCAATTTTTGAATGTCGACTAGGGTTTGAAGGATTAGAGATATTTGATCTTCCCGAGTTGGTCTGGATTGATAATTCAGGTTGGGCCGAGGCTGAGGTGGCTAATATGGACGAGAAGCTTATCGTCAAGGATGATATTGACGTCTATGATTTTGATTGTTCCCTGACCACATGAAGTTAGGACGATTAAGCCATCCAGGATTATAAGTGTTTCAGAAAGGATTGTTCTGGATGACGTTGAGATCCTCGTAGGTCTAAGGAACCTCAGAGAAATCAGATGAGGGTTCATAGTTCCCCCAACTAGAATAGGCAGATCCGGTGTTTCCTCCGAACCCTAGATCATACAGGGGTGGATACGGATCCATCACCAAAGAAGATAGGTGGTAGATGTTATGTAAAGTCTCCCTCCTAAAGGGTAGTTGTGCAAGTGGGTTTTGTACAGAAGTGGCTCGCTGCAAATGTTGAGTCAGTTCGTCTACCTTCTTTTCGATGATTGAGACCTTTTCCAGGTGATTGGCCATTAATTCCAGATCAATGGATGAGGATAGGCTCTAAGCCTCATGTGCTCCCCATGTATTCATCAATGCATGAGCAGTCTTCCGGTCAAACATGCCCATGGATTCATTATTGATGGAGCTCTCGCACATATTCTAGAGAATCTCCCACACCGTGTCTTCGTGTTGACCCATGACATTTCCTCCATAGGTTGCATTGATGAATAATCTGATGTCCTCATAGAGTCCATGGTAGAAAGACTGGACTTGTTCCCCATTTAGGAACTTCATGATGGGGGCACTTTTGCTTGAGATCCAGAAAGTGATCCCATGCCTCATAAAGTGGTTCTCCTGCATTTTGCATGAAATGCATGATCTGGTGCCTCAAATCATTTGTCCAACTGACGGGAAAGAACTTTTTCAGAAACTCGGATTATAGTTCAGCCCATGTGTTGATCGGATGAGTTAGAGTTTGGTACTAGTGAGTAGCCTTGTCCATGAAAGAGAAGAACATCTTCATGAGCAAGATATCCCGATTTTGATCTTCCGACCTGAAGGTCTAGGCCAGATGCTTGAGTTGCTTGATATGTTGGAAGGGATCTTCGAAATTAAGCCCATGAAATTTAGGGATAGGATGAATCATGTTAGGCTTGAGTTCAGCATCATGACCTCTAGCCGGGATTTGGACTCGAGGTTTGATTGCCACCGCAGTAGGTTTGTAATGATCTTGCATCATAGGACGCTGCGGCGGATTCATAAAGGCCTGCAATAGATCATTGAGGTGCTGAAGTTGATTATGGAGATTGTTTTCTTCTTCTACTGCGTGTTCCATGATTATGGATGAAGGAGATCTAGGGTCAAATGAATAAGAGGAGATATTGTTATGGTTGGGTTGTTGCACAAACAAGGCGGTCAAGGCTTGTCCTCAACGAGAGTGAATAGCTAATGGAGGCTTCCAGGGTAGTCTTAAGGACCTCCTCCTAAACATGCACTGATGGTGAAGATGAGGGATAGAAGGTTTGATGGACCCAATCAAGACAGCTAAAGATTTTTGGATGACTATAGAGGTTCATGGCGGATGATACCTCTAGATCAAAAAGTCATCCACCTGAGAAATACCTGGGCAACCCAGAAGGGATAGTACCACGAAGACCCCTACACGGTTGAACACCCCCACGTGTTACAAGGTTTTTCCCACTCGACCTTCCTTGTCACAGATGATCCAGGTAGACCAGAATGGATAACTTGACCTCTTAAGTCTACCAATATTTAAGTTTAGATGAGGTGCTTCATATCCCACTTGAACTTTAGAATGAATTTCTGAGTGATGACCTAATTAGAAGATTGGTTGACCCCACAAGGTGGGTCAACTTCACCTAATTTGTCCTTGATTATTGGGTCCCAATTTTAGGATTCAAGTGATGTTTAGAGCTTGATTTTAGGGTTTGCCTGTTTAGGTAAGTTCAATCGAGGCTTAAGACGCACACAATTTGGAAAGGTTCATTCTTTTCTAAGCAAGTGTCTCTAAAGCGCTGAAATGGAAACCCTCATGTGGATCTACTTGGTCCAATTAATTTCTTCCAAATCTATAACCTAGGGCTCAATCAAGAAGGTGCGTAGCCCTATCTATCTTAAATCCCTAAATAGGTGCAGAAATCAAGTTCGGGATGTTTCTAGAAATGAATCGAATCAGGCAACTTGTGATAATTGAATCTAAATATAGAATGCAAGCTGGTCCTAATTGATTTCTTTCCCTTTTTAGCTTTCTCAAAATCAGGGGCTTAATGAAGAAGGAAATGAGATTACCTTCCCCTCAAGTGGTTGTCGTGCGGTTGATCTTTATCAATGACTGAATCCCTGCACAAACCACAACCAAAGAGATAGAGCAAGTTAGTAGCAAGCCAGAAATTGTAATGTAGAGATCAAATTGCACATTGCTCCCCGACAATAGTGCCAAAATGTTGATGCGGGAAATCGATGTTTTAAAATACTTCATCGTAGTATAGGTCAAGATCATGTGAAAACAAATACAATTTATACTTGAATTTGAAGTCCAAGGTGAACGTCGGGAGCAATCAATTGCATTTTAATCTCTCCAATCATAATATAATTAGAAAGCTAAGCAATTATAATAAAAAATTCATTGATAACAACTCAAAATGATATATGGATAAAACCAAGTAACAATGTGCAAAAATATTGGGTTAAAATGGTGGTTTGAATCACCAATTAACCCTTTTAATGTTAAGCTCAAATATCACAATAGTAATTATCAACTAATATTCCACGTCAACCTGGTGAAATAACCCAACAGAATTAAGTCACGAGCAAATATCAGACGAATGCACAAGGTCTCCAAATGCCTTAAGTTGCCTTAGCAAGCATAGCACCTAAGGAGGCAAAGGCACGAAGCCTCCTCTTTCCTTCAAACCTCAAAAGAGGCAAGGCACAGTACAGCACCAACAGAGGCACGAAGGGCCTCCAAATGAGTAAGTGTAGAGAGGGCACAACTGAGGGCAAAAACCCCCTCTCCCCTCTCTTTCTTTTCTTCTCAAACTCGACCTACTCAGGTAATCAAATCCAGACCTGAGCCAAACCCACCTACGTGAATGGCAGGTGAGGCATGTGTGCACTGAGCATGTGGCTAAGGGACTCGACCCCTAGTGACTAGGTGAGGGGTCCAATGCACGAATTCAATATATCTCACATAGAGACTTCTGAAGTTTTCATTGTGGGACTATGTCCCACAAACTTCCTTGTGCAGTTGCGGATGATGAAGCTCCGAATTATGGATGGAGCAGTTGGCATCTTCAATTGATGACCTGAGCGTGCACCTGGAGCGGAGTCGCTTCACCTGGGCATGGAATCAAGGAAGAACATGGCACGAATAAGATGGTCGTGGTCGAAGGAGGGCACAGCGGCGAAGCTCCGATGGTGACCTGAAAACCACAACGTGGCCTCACGGCCTCATCAAAATAGCTCAAAAGGTCAACCAGAGCACAACGAACGTGGCAGTGATGGTTTCGTAATGTTGGGGGCAGTGTGTGAGTAGGACGAGGTTAGGGCGGAGCTACGAAGGTGATGGTGTTTGGGGAGATGGGAGAGTGGCTAATAGGTGGAATTAGATAAGGGCTTTACTCGGTGGGGTTGCGGCAAAGCTGATTGGGGCAGTAGTGGCAAGATTCGTGAGGTGGAGCGGCGGATAGGCGTTGTCCGAGCTTCATCGGAGTGGTGGAAGGCAAGGGCGTCAGGGTGTATTGCGTCATCGATTGGGAGTGTATATGAGGGAGAAATGATGTAGAGGGAGAAAGGAAGAGAAAGAGGGTCTTATAAAAGAGGGAGAAGTCCAAAGAGCTCCGGTCATGGCTTGAACAGAGCAAGAGAAGGAGATGGAGATGGCGAGGCGGTGACGGCAAACGAGGCAGAGACACATCCTCTCTTTGGCCAGAGAGGATAGCGAGGAATAGAGAAAGTACTTAGGCCATCCAATTTGATGGTTGGATGGTTGGAGGAGGACGATCCAGGGAGGTCGCCAGACTAGAGGTTTCGGTGGCCAGAGGAGAAATTAGTGTGATTTGGCTCACCAAAACTTGCTAGGGAGAAAGGGTTGTGCACGTCGGTTGTTTATAAAGCATCAGGGGAAGTTTGGATTAGGAAAGAGGGATTCCATGGCATGGGCTTGGAGGAAAGGAACCCATGATTCTCATGTGTTTGCATGAGCAATCCATGGAGACTTGGGATTCCAAATTGATCCTAGGTTATTCGCCTAGGTGTGAACATCAATCCCACTAATTTTGGTGGGATTTGATTGCCATTAGAGTAGGATTTGGATCAGTCAACATTGCTTAGAGGTTGAGTTTGACCTCATTGGTGGCAAAGGCTTTTTTGCGAAGAGGATGAAGTACTTGGGGGGGTCTTTGTAAAGAATTTGAAAGTTAGGGGCATGTGTATAAAGAAAAGAGTTAGATTTGACCAAAATGTAAACTTGGTTAAGAGGATCTTTGATTGAGCCCAAATTTTGGTACAAGCCTAATTTCGACTCAAGGAATTTGATGGTGAAGTCGGATTTAGGGTTTAACCAAGTTTTACTAGGTAAATTACGTAGAAACCTAAATTTGGGCAACTGTTTGTCTAAGACTATTTTAGGTCAAATTGGATTTCAATGGTCAAATCAAGGGTGCCAAACCTTAGGAAATATTTCTCTATGATTTTTAGAAAGTTAAGATGAATTTTATCTTGATCAGAACCTCAGTTAATTAAGTGGGTCTATCTTTTAGGATTTCAGATGTCCATTAATTCTTGAATCACGTGAAAACCCATTTTGTTTTGTATGGACCCACTTATTACACATTAATGACCATATAACCTTTACAAAACCCCTGAAAGACCCCATGGTTATTCTGTATTTGTGAAAATGCAATTAATTTTGTAGTAATAACCCTATATTCATCTTTTCTTCTTAAAATAAAACATCAAGCATTTAGGACCCTCTGATGGATATATAGGAGCATTTATTACCTTTTTAAGACCAAAACTGGCTAGTTAGGGCTTATGATGGAGTTCCCATCTGGTTCTAATGGAGGGGGTGAGATTTGCGTGAAATTAAATATGATGCAAAAAATAATTCAATCAATCACACAAAATGTGTAATCACAAGTACGTAAACTATTTTTAGGTGGGAACCCAGACCCTGGTAAAAATTGCCACCAATGACTCCCGACTTAGGATTTTGATGTAAACATGTTTATATTACATAAAATGTCTATTTATCATGTTCTTAAGCAAAGAATTGCATTACATACTATAAATATTGCATAACATGCATCATCTTGCATTTAGATTAGTTTTAATAAAATGGAGGTTAATTGTCTCCTTTTATGTTCAGGGACAGGGCAACTTTTTGTCGGGGCCTTGGATTGAAGATCCAATCTCACAGATTTGATCAGGGCGACGATTGGAGTTCAACGACTCCAAGATTGCCCTAAGCAGACATTTGTAGCATCAGATAAAGACCGAGGAACCCTAGAAGATCAAGGACCAAGATGGTGTGAATCCGCACTTCAGATGACAAATCTGACCACACGGATGGATTCGGATAGATGATCATAGCCTAATGATGCAAAAATTGACTCTATCCGACAACCGTGGCACCATCTACATCATCCAGAAGATTGATGGCCAAGATGGCGCCATGTGGCACCATCTGCACCCACCGCACCTTCTCTTCTTCATCTGAGCTTCGCAACTTTGCCATTGGATGCTCATCCAACGGTTGCTGGGTGCGCAGGCACATTTAATGAGCCCGACACAAACGCGCTAATAGTGCGTTGGTCGAACGGACTTTCGTGAAGGATGGATGCGGGTTCGAGCCGCGAGGAGCGGGAGTTGAGGCACAAGCGAGCGGGCACGCTTGACTGCCCGATGGTGATCCAGTGGCCACACGTGCTCAATCCAGATCGCATGCCATCGCATGCCCGCGCATTACGCAGGATTGCATGCGTAGGCGTGCGAACAGGAGGCACCGCGAGGATCTCTCTCAGCTGTTCGATCCTTAGATTTGATGGACATGAATGAGCATTGCACCTTGAGGAGATGAGCGGGCGTGCACGCATCGCCACTACACCCACATTCTGACCTTTAGCGACGGATTTATCTATCACTAAAGGTCCTGAATTAATGATTTTCTAATTAAAAAGACCAAATTGCCCTCACTCCTTGCAACTATAAAAGGAGACCCCCTCCATATGAAATTATCATTCCTTCTCTCTTCTCTCCCCCTCCAAAGCTTAAGAGAAGCTTGTCCCACACCCGGTATGCTTCTCAAGAGACAAAGTCAAATTTTCGCCCCCATTTCGGAAGTGGATCCTGCAATGACGATGACGTGCTGCCCCGTTCCCGTTCTTCCCGCTTTGTCATCCTTCTTCCTAGTTCGTTCCCTATCTTCCAGGCGTCGTCCCGTCCAACTCATCCTCTAAGCGACCATCAAGGAGGATATCTCTCTCTCCATTCTTTTCAATGCTTTCTAGAGTAGATTTACTGCTTCCTAGTGTAATCATTTTCTGCTTTCTAGTCGTAATGAGTAGTGTAACGAACAACCTCTTTGATAATGAAATCCATGTTCATTCTACATCCCTTTTTGCTTTTGTTTGTGATATTCTCTCTCTCTCTTCTATTTATTGTAAATAGATAGCTAATTTCCAATCATCGATTCTGCTTTGTGATAAATAAAACAAACGCGTATTTCTAATCAAACGTCCGCCTCCCTAAGTTCGACCCAGGATTTCTATTCCGGTATAAATTTTATTTGTTGAACACTAGTTCTTCACTTTCAAACTACAACGACAGGTTTTTCAAAACCAAATATAATAGCATAGTAATCCAAGCTTCAACATTTTAGCATCGTTGCTAGGGAGGCGATGCTCTTTGATTTTTTCGCATTTTCCAACTTACGAATCATTTACCTCACTTCTCTTCTTTCTTATTGTGATTGTAGGTACTCTTTTGAGATGAGCAAAAGCGGTAGATTGGAGCAAAGAGCAGTTGAAGGTTTTGTAAGTTTTCCCCCACATCCCACCCATTAGTTTTCATTCCACCACATATAACACAAACATAGAGAACTTGTCAAATTTATTCATTAGGTTATTAGAATCTTCCCGAAGACACGGAAGTTTTTTTTCTACAACATGCATCATAGTTTTTAAACTAGAAATTTCAGCTTTTAAGCTAGTATTCTCCTTGTTGAATTTCTAACCTTTCATTTTCAAGTCTAAGAAGGCTAAGATTCTTTTTAATGCTCTTGTTTTCTATTGTTAGTGACTTACTATGCTCATATAATTCATCGAAAGCATCTTGTAATTCATTGAAAGAGCTTACCTCCTTGTTGTCATCTTCACTTTTTCCATTGCTTGCAAAAGCCATGAAACCCATGCAAGCAACTTCGTTTTTCTTCTTGGCATCCTCCTCTTCTTCCTCCTCTAAGGTCGAGTCATCCCAAGTAGCTTAGAATGGTTTCTTCTTATGCTTCTTCTCCTTCTCCTTCTTTTCTTTCTTTAAAAGAGGGCATTCAGGTCTAATATGCCCTTTCTTGTTGCAATGATAGCAACGAGTTGGACTTTCCTTCTCCTTCTCCATCTTCTCCTCTTTCCTTGAATCCTTGTAAAACTTGGAAAATTTTTTAAATAAAAATCTAAGACCCTTGTCGTTGGAACTTACTTTACTATCCGAAGCAACATTGAAGGCGAGAGTCTTCCTTGACTTTGGCTTCAGTGTGTCCTTCCTTTGCTTAAACTTCATCTCATAGGCCATAAGATTGCTTAAGAGATCCTCCATGTTGAGCTCCTCAACTTCATTTGCCTCCTGATTCCACAGCAATCATAGGACTTAAATGACCTGAATTAAGTTAGAACTTAGCATAATTGTAGTGTAATACGTGCATAAACAGCATACATTTCATCTTTCCTATTTTATTTAGATATGCATAAAATAATGTTATAATGTACTGATTACTGCATTATTTGGATTATAGGCAATAAGAAGCTCAGGAGATGGCCTGAAGCTATATCTGAAGTAGGGAAGAAGCTAAAGTAGTAGCAGAGTTGAAGCAAAAGCCATAGAATAAAGAAATAATGTAGGGAGAGGTATGCTACTTTACTAAGTAGAATTTTAGTGTACGAGTTGAATTATGAAGAACACAAGACTTTCCTAGCCTTAGGATAGCCCTAGAGACCCTCCTAAACCCTAGCCAACCTTAGATTAGGTCACTTCAACCTAGGATACCTCAAAACCATTATTCCAACCCATATCTAGATCTCCAGGTAGGTTACTAGATGTCTAGAACCCTTAGACACCACCTGCAAACCTAGAACCCAATTCTGCTGGAAAATTGGACCTACAGACAAAGTATTAGATGTCCAATTTCTGCAAAATTCCAAGACAAAACCCAAACTCCTCCCTAACTCAACATTGGACGTCCAAACCAAAGTTCAGGACTTCTGATTTTGAATTGTTAGTTGTCTGATTGTACAATCAAACATCTGGAACCCTTCTCCAATCCCTGTTTTTGAAATCAAGCTTGGATCTTAATTTCCTAAGCCCCTAAACCCAATTCTACACCCTAGGGAACCTAAATTAAGGTGCTCCAATCTTAGTACACCAATCGAAGACCCCCTTAAGAACATAATTAGGTTCTCACTAAGCCCAATTGACTTGGATCAAGTCAATCACACTTCACCTAGTAAGTTGGACTCATAGAGTCCAATTGAGCTCAGATCTCAACCAATACAAGTCTAATTGGACTCAGTGAGACTCCAGTTGACTCAGGCCTGACCTAGTTGGTTATCTTCTCTCCCAATTAGACATACATTCACTCAATTAAACTTGTGATAAGTTTAATTCCACATTCACACTGGTGTTAGGGTTTATAACCCTAATTCTAGGAGCCTACCCAAACATAACCACCTAGACCTATAGGACTAGACCTAAACCACCTAGCCACACCCACACAAGTCATGCACGCACACCCACACACACACACATAGCCACGCACTCTATTGTTCTCTAGAGTCTTTCAAAGGTGGTGCCACTTTGAGTTGCCAAAAATAGCAACCAAAGGAGTATGCACTCTATGTTGAAAGAGTATGGGCAGACAGTGATGTGATGCACAAGAGGTTCTTCTTTAAAGGGGCTTCTCATCATGGGGCTTTCCTTCAACCTGTAAAATGGGAATTAGTTTGTTTGCCAAAGAAGATTGGTGGCAGGGGAATTAGAACCCTCAAAGAATTTAATGATGCCTTGCTTTTGAAGTTGGCTATTCGACTACTGCAAGGGGAAAAAAAATGTGCACAAAGATCATTCAGGATAGCTATGGTGTTGCCAATAATGAGAAGAATCGCCTAAATCCAGACAAACCTTCTTCTTTTTGGTCATCAGTGGTGCGTGTTGATTAGCCCATAGTTGTGGACTATTTAAGTATTTAAGTGCCTAGACATTAGGTTAATTCTAACATTTATTTAGCATAAATTAGGATGTAAATAGATTAATTCATATTTTTAATTTAATTACATAATCCATGCATTGCATTCATATTTTAAGTGCATTTAGAATTAGATTAGAATGACATTCATCTAATTAGTTAACCAATTAGGTACATTATTTTCATTAACATAAAAGTTGAGGGTCTGTATATAAATGACCATAATATTTTAACATTATTTTCTTTATTCTTCTTCTTGCAGGAATGGCAGGCTGCCGCTCCAACGCCACCAGCTGCCACAGTGAAGAACCCATTCAAGGAGGAGCGGATGTGTTGGATCTGGTCGGGCAGTTGATTTCAAATTTGTGCAGGCCACTACAAAAGGAGGAGGAAGGCAGTCGAGCTCTGGAGGCCTCCACCACCCACCCACGACTGTGCAGAGAGATCTCCTCTCTTCCATTCCACAGCGCCAGCCTCAACTGCCATGGGCGAGTCTCCACCACCATGGGCGTGTGGTGTGACAGGCCACACCGCCATCCGGAGCTCATCCACATTACCGTGAGCACCTTAGCATGCATCTCCCTCGCCGTCGTCACCAACAACCACTGCCGCAGCCACTGTTCAATCACCCTTTCAGTCAGTTAAGACGTCCAGGAAATTTCCCGGACGTCTAAAGTCCACCCCCCACTCCAGCAGCAATCTCCGTCCTCCCACTTCACTTCGACCACCCACGCTGCAGCAGCCACCCGCTCATCTCTAGCCGCACGCAAGAACCCGCCACTTCCTCCCACTCTCACCGCCAGCACACCCACGCTAACAGAGCGCGCAATCGCCCGCGCCCGCACGCCCTCCAGCCGCATGCAAGGCGTGCACAGCCTCCAACCCTCACGCCCGCTCACTCCACCTTCCCTGCGCCTGCAGCCTTCGCCATCTCCACGTGCAATCGCCTGCGCACCCACGCCAGCTGCAGCCGCACCTGCAGAATCGCTCCCATGCCCGTAGCACCTCACCCGCTCACTCCCGCATCCACTCCAGCCCGCGCGCATCGCCTCCAGCCACACTTAAGGCGTGCATTGCCTGCAACGCCTCTCCGCTCACTCCTGCCCACGCCTCAGCCAGCATGCAGCAGCATAGCCGACAGCCAATGCCTCACCGCGCACACCCTCCAGCCGCACTTGCAGAATCACTCCCACGACCTGCAGTGCCTTCCGCCAACAGCGTACACTCCCGCTTGCCGCACTCACTGCCAACAGCAGCTGCAGCACCGGCTGTAGCCACCTCCGCCGGAGCTCGTCCGGCCGCCTCTAGCCACCGCGCGACATGCTGCCACCACCATTTCGAAGCCCTCGGTCCAAGGAACTTCCTCCGAGCTTCCCGTGTCCGACCGTCCACTCCTCGTCACGTACACCAAAGGGGAAAAAATCCCCTATTTTGCTACAGTAACCGGGCCATTAAAATTTACATTTTCTACCATTGTCGATTTTTATTAATATTTTATTGATTCTGCATTGCGAAAAATATCCTTTAGTTACTCATAATTGCTATTTCAGCATTGTTTCTTGTTTCAACCTTAATATGAAGGCAAATCTGGCTTGATTCTTATCCAAACTAACTACGAAAAAGCTTTTTTTTTAACTGGTACGAATTTAAAAACGTCATTGCCTCTACGAGTGGTTATTTCTTTCTAAATATTGATTAGTCGATTTTTTCACCACATAAAAGTGCAAACGACTTTAAAGCGAACAATCGACTAGTCAAATGACGCCGTTGCCGGGGAGGCAACAGATGCAATAGTTTTTCCTAATTTTATTTTGATTATTTGTCAATTGCACAGTGATTTGACCATTAATTATTTTCTCTTCTGTGTGAAAAATTTGTGCAAGAATCTGCCAGTGTGAGAGGCGACCCTTGATGTCGCCAGAGGAGAATTGGATGAGCTATTTTGGAAAGGAGAATGATGAGGACGCGGAGGACATCATTGTATATTTAGTCACTAGTTTGATAGAATTAAGACTTTAGATTTAATTTTTCATTGCATTTGGTTTGAAACCCTTGTTCTGGGGTATATTTTGAGGGGTTTGTTCCCCGATTTTGTTTTGGGCCCATGTTGGTAATTTTTGGGAGAATGTTCCCTTTTCTTTAGATTTAGGTTTTTAGTTTATTGATTACTTTTATTTTCTTGTGCATAAGTAGTTTAAAAATTAAAAATAAAAAAAAATGAGCTGCCTGCTAGAAGCTACCTGCCCTAGGACGAACCATTTAGGTCTGTATGAGCAGCCTCTAGATTTATTTCTCTACATTGCGTGCATTCTTGTATTGTTGATTGCTGGAAGCAAGGTACGCATTCTCTTACTTTGCATCCTACTCTTGATCACGCATTGCATTTGGGATTTAATTCAAAGACCACAAAGTTTGTCTTGAAGCTATTTAACAAGTGGTCACATATATTCGAAAAAAAAAGGACTAATTAAAGGAGGGACATCTAAAAATCAAGGACTTGATTGTAAAACGTGGTGTGCGATTCAAAATTCAAAATCCTTTTGCTGTGTATGCACACCTATTTCACTTGCACCACGGCCCGCTTCTAGACACTCCTTAGGTTTGGAAATACTAGGACAAGAGCCCTCCTATCGTTGGATTCTGAAGTGTTCAGAACTTGACATCAAAAGGTTTTGTAAATCAAAAGGGGGGGATACCCTATCACGGATTTTCGGGGGTAGTTGAGAAGCACCGCGAAAGCACAGCTTCAAAGGAAGGCTTAGGCCTACTTGCATCCCTTGATCTTCCGTCTTTGGATTTACTTGACCATTTGAGATTTAGGGAAGGACACCTAAGCTCCAACTAGGTCTTCTTAGGCGAGCCGTAGGTCGACAATAGGCGCGTAAATTGATTGAACAAATTGTATTGTCACCTGCAACCTGACTCAAAATCAAAAGCCTAAATTGGGAAAGACCTAAAAGGTTCTTTTTGAATTGTGTTTTTCTTGGGGAATTTTGATTGAGGTGTGTGAGTTAGAATGGACCACATTGATTTTCATCCTTTCACATCTTGCCCACACGCTCACCCCCACTCTGCATCCTTCGATCCCAGATGCCGAGATGGTCCATTCCTTGATGGACATAATGACAATCATTGGGATCCGTTTTACTCCTATTATTGGAGTATTGGCCTGGTTAAGCCCCAAATCAGTGAGCAGAACCTAGGAGCGGGATTTACTTTTCCCAATATCCCACATACCATAGAAATACCCAACCCACCCTCCCTGAAAAATTACAATGGTTGGACAAACACTCCTGGGTACTATAAGCCTAAGCCTAGGTTCTCTCATGATAGAAATGACCTCTTCTCTTTAAAGATGGAAATACAGAAAATGCAAAACGAAATGATTGAATTGTTAGGAGAATCTTCGAGAGCAAGCCAACAAGAAAGAGATGAAATTACCCACCCAATCTATCCCATTGATAATGACGTATACCCCTCTACAATAGATGCATCTCCCGTGGGAGAGCTACACTTTAAGTTGGAGGGAAATTCTGGGGAGAATAGCTACTTTTCGAGGATCTATTTCGAAACCCACCCATTAGATGACACTTCCTTGAGAGATCCACACCTTAGGTGGGAGGAAGATACACATGAAAGTAGCTATGCATTGGATGAAGAAAGGTGGAAACCCGAGGAAGATAATGATAAGGTTGAGTATCCACCTGAATTATATTGGAGTCAAAAGAAGGGAATGATAGTACCATTGGAAGACCTCGACCCAGATGATAGTATTTTTGTGACATTTGATGAAGTGGGTCAAAGTCAAGTTGTTAATCCTACCCTCCCTTCTGATCACGATATGGAACTCAAACCCACCCTTAGGGAACCTAACCCTAAAGAAATTGACCTATCTGAGGAGTCTGATGTTACCAGTGTAAATCATTTACCTCAGATAGAGCACCCTAGGAGATCTGCTAAGATATTAAATGATTCTAGACCTTGGGTATATGGTGAGTTGTGTGATGAGGAGGAAGATGAATTATATGAGGAACCTACATTCACGATTTGGAGTGACACTAAGGGTGATTATGTCTTATTTGAAGAGTTAGCCCCTGAGGATGTCACAAATTTGATCAAATTAGGTTTCCTTAGCACACCCATTGATGATATTTCTCCTCATGATGAAATGATGGAAAATTTGGAAGCAATTTCTAAGATTTATGTGGATTCACATATAGACTCTGGGGAAGATTTGAGTTTTGAACAAAAACCTGGGGATGACATTGATAGGATAATCCCTAGATCTGTAGCTTCCAACCTGCCTTCATTCATTTTGAAGTCACCCTCTGATTTGCTTATATCTGAAAGCGAAATTGTGACTCCTGATGAAGAGCAGGAAGATACATGTGATGGTGCAAGGAATGCTAGGGCTGAAATTGAGGATTTAGAAAGTGTGTTACGGATGGACACCGAGCTGATTAAACCCAACCTAGCTCTTATGGCCATCCCGCAACCTCGTAACTTGGACACCCTAGACAATCCTTGCCTTAGAGAATTGCTCACTTTTGTTCTGACCAGGGGGCTTAACAGACCAATATTTCCCGTAATGGAGTGTCAGGTATGGATTGATGATTTATTTAGTCAGTCCATTACCCTAGGGGTTTATCTTTTCACCATCCTTCCCCATACCTTTTGGAGGATCCTTGTCATCCTCCCCCTACCCCTTTGGAGGTTGCTATACCTGTTTATCCTTTAGAACCTCCTTTGGTGACCTGGGAAAATTTCACTCTCATTTTAGTTGGGCGAGCATTTGCTATTGGGATTCATCATCAGCTCGCCAACATCTTAGGTTACCTATTTTCTAGGCCAACATTGCTTTGCTTATTTTCAGGGCCTATTTCTGTAATTCTTGAACCTGATTTGCAGGTTCTTTGGCTATTCTGCCCAGCTCTGACCCAGGTAATATCCTTCTATGCAATGAGGACATTGTAGATTTTAGGCATGGGGGGGTGTACTTGGGGATATACATAGCATAGTGCACTCATTACATACATTTGCATTAAAATAAATAAATAAATAAAAATAAAAAATAAAAAAAAAGTTTTGAGCTTAACTGGCTAGATCTTGCATTCTTAAGCAAATCACAACTCTAAGGTAGACTAAATTAATTCTAGGGTCAAACTTTAGAAGTTAAATGAGTTGCTAGCTTTAGACCTTTAGGGTACTTTGTGGACTTAAAAACTTAAGTAGGAGTTAAGTTGCGGACCATTCCTCAAGAGGTTGAGGAAGGGATGCGAGGGTTTGAGTTAAAAGGTGGGGTAGTACCTGGAGTCTTGTTCTACCTTTTGGATTACGGGTCCTTGTAACCCAAGCATCCAAATTTCACACACTTGGTCTGGTAATTAACTCAAAAGAGATTTGATTCTCTTAGTTTTGGCTTAGGAGAGGCTTGAAAACACATTTTGATTGGAAGAGTTCCCACCGTAGAAGAGGTGGAGTATATACTCACCTTGAGGATGCGATGATAATATATTACCTCCTCGATGCTTGTCACTTAGGATATCCATCCTACTGGGGGCAGATAAGTGCATTGTGCGGTTCAGGTACCATGGGCGGCCCTATCTCGAAGTGCCGATTGCCATAGGCCTGAATTCGCTTAAGAAATCCATAGGCGATACTATCTCGAAGTGTCGATTGCCAGGAGTTCTTGGGGTCATTACGGGCGGTGCTATCTCGAAGCATCGAAAGCCAGTCACCCTTCGAGGTATGGTAATGGGGACAATGAATCTGACACAGACCGTGTTGATAGCTGATCTGAGGTTCGACTTAGAGGAATCAAACAAATAAAAAAAAAAAAATATATATATATATATATATATAAAATTTCCTTTAACTCAAATAACTCAGACCAATGCACAGGCACGGATGCTTTAATCTCAGGGATCAATAAACTTTAGGGTAGAGTCAGAAATCAGGGAAACTTGTGCCTACAACTCGTCTTTAGCCGACCTAGTCTGTAACTTAGCAACTACTTAGGAACCTTTGGTATAGAGTCTGAACTTAATATGCTTCTGAAGGAAGACTAAGTGAGTTGACTAGTCTACTTGAAGTGCTAGGTTTCACTTAATTTTGCAAGGGACTGGCAAAAACTACGCATGGGGGTATTTGATTAGCCCAAAGTTGTGGACAATTTAAGTATTTAAGTGCCTAGACATTAGGTTAATTCGAACATTTATTTAGTATAAATTAGGATGTAAATAGATTAATTCATATTTTTAATTTAATTACATAATCCATGCATTGCATTCATATTTTAAGTGCATTTAGAATTAGCCTTGAATGACATTCATCTAATTAGTTAACCAACTAGGTACATTATTTTCATTAACATAAAAGTTGAGGGTCTGTATATAAATGACCATAATATTTTAACATTATTTTCTTTATTCTTCTTCTTGCAGGAACGGCTGGCTGCCGGTCCAATGCCACCAGCTGCCGTAGTGAAGAACCCATTCAAGGAGGAGCGGATGTGTTGGATCTGGTCGGGTAGCTGATTTCAAATTTGTGCAGGCCACTACAAAAGGAGGAGGGAGGTAGCCGAGCTTGGGAGGCCTCCACCACCGACCCACCATTGTGCAGAAAGATCTCCTCTCCTCCATTCCACACCGCCGACCTCAACCATGGCGGCGAGTCTCCACCACTGTGGGCATGTGGTGTGACATGCCACACCGCCATCCGGAGCTCGTCCGCATTACCGTAAGCACCTTAGCGTGCATCTCCCTCATCGTCGTGACCAACAACCTCCACCGCAGCCACTGTGCAATCACCCTTTCAGTCAGTTAAGACGTCCGAGAAATTTCCCAGACGTCTGAAGTCCACCCCCCACTCCAGCAGCAACCTCCGTCCTCCCACTTTACTTCCACCACCCACGCCGCAGCAGCCACCCGCTCATCTCCAGCCGCACGCAAGAACCCGCCACTTCCTCCCGCTCTCACCGCCAGCACACCCACGCCAACAGAGCGCGTAATTGCCCGTGCCCGCAAGCCCTCTAGCCGCACGCAAGGCGTGCACAGCCTCCAGCCCTCACGCCCGCTCACTCCACCTTCCCTGCGACTACAGCCTTCGCCATCTCCACGCGCAATCGCTTGTGCACCTACGCCAACTGCAGCCGCACCTGCAGAATCACTCCCACGCCCGCAGCACCGCACCCGCTCACTCCCGCATCCACTCCAGCCCACGCGCATCGCCTCCAGCCACACGGAAGGCATGCACTACTTGCAACGCCTCTCCTCTCACTCCCGCCCACGCCGCAGCCAGCACGCATCACTAGAGCTGGCAGCCAATGCCTCACCGCACACGCCCTCTAGCCGCACCTGCAAAATCACTCCCACGACCTACAGTGCTTTCCCCCAACAGCGCATGCTCCCGCTTGCCGCACTTACCGCCAATAGCAGTCCACCTGCCTCCAGCCACCGCGCGACATGCCGCCACCACCATTTCGAAGCCCTTGGTCCAAGGAACTTCCTCCGAGCTTCCCGCGTGCGGCCATCCACTCCTCGTCGCACACGCCAAAGGGGAAAAAATCCCCTATTTTGCTACAGTAACCAGGCCATTAAAAATTACATTTTCTGCCATTGTCGATTTTTATTAATATTTTATTGATTCTATATTGCGACAAATATCCTCTAGTTACTCATAATTGCTATTTCAGCATTGTTTCTTGTTTCAACCTTAATCTGAAGGCAAATCTGGCTTGATTCTTGTCCAAACTAACTACGAACAAGCATTTTTTTAACTGGTGCGAATTTAAATACATCATTGCCTCCCTGTGGATACAACCCGCTCCTCTGCGAGTGGTTATTTCTTTCTAAATATTGATTAGTCGATTTTTCCACCACATAAAACTGCAAACGAATTTAAAGCGAACAATCGACTAGTCACATGCCTTGGTAGATAATTGGAGCATGTTTAAGTCTATCTTAGGTGATGGGAAAGGCTTCAAATTCTGGTTGGAAAATTTGCTGCCTAGTGGGGTGATAAAAGACAGGTACCCTCTTGCATTCTCAGCAGTTTCTGATAGAAATGCTGTGGTATGTGATTACTGGGACACAACCTCTAAAGTTGGTCTTTGAACAATGTAATATGGAATGGTCATGAAGCAAGAACACGAGCAGAAAATGAGCATCTTATGCAAGAACTTACTGCTTTCAAACCCATACCTGAGGAATATGACACCTACAAATGGGAGGGTACATTCTCCTCAGCGGCTACCTATGACAAGCTTGTGAACTCTTCTCGGATGGCAGAAGTAGATGAGGTGGGGAGAAAGCTATGGAAATTGAAGGTACCACTAAAGATACAAATTTTTTTGTGGTAACGTAGAAGAGATGGCCTGATTACTGTAGATCTGAGGCACAGGAGAATGGGAACCCTACTGTTGATGAGGCTAGATCGTGGTTTTAAAGAGATGTTACATTATAGTATAGATGAAATCGCCTCGAAAACAAATAAGAATTTATTACTCGAAAACCTAAATATCCGAGGTTGAACACAGGGAGAAAATGGAATTTATTTACTAATCTCAATAATGTAATTGAATTCTTAGAGTTACTCAAAACCTAATTCAGATTATAAATGCAAGAGTTTAGGAGTTGAAATATAGAAAAAAGAAAAGGTTAGAATTGGATGTCTGATTTTATAACCAGACATCTTAAATGATGGCTCTTATTTCCTTCTTTCTGCTTTCTCTTCTTTCTTTTCTTTCTCAAACTTTCCTCTTTCCTTAGCTCTTCTATTCTTCTCTGACTTTGGCCATCTGCAGCTCTTGAATTCTTTCTTCCTTCCTTCTTCTTTGGATCTTCTGCCTTTGCCTTTCTTCCTTCTCTCTTCGTCTCTTGCACAGTGCCTTTCTCCTTCTTCTTCTTCTTTTGCGGTCTTCTTCCTTCTTTGTTTCTTCTTCTACTCTTTAAGTTCTTCTTCTTTCTTTTACTTCTCTTCTTTCTTTCTTCTTTCTTCTTCAGCCGCACCTTTGCTACAATCTTCTCCTTCCCTTGGCTTCTGCCTTCCTTCTTCTTTTTCCTTCCTTGGCTTTTGCCATGATTTTCTCTTCTTCTCTTTGTCCTTCTATTTGCTTCTTTTCTTCCTTCCTTCTTCCTTTCTGCGGCTAAGTGTCCTTCCTTCCCTGCTCAGCTTCACCTCAGCCACGCCTTCCTCTTCCTTCTTCTTCCCTCCACACAGCGAAACAAAACCTATCCCCTACCCTCCCCCACGTCTCTCTCTATTTCTCTCTTGGGTACGCTCTCCCAGAGTTGGGTAATCAGGTCGGTCATTGTGTGCCTCGGTCTAGGCATACCAGCGTGGGTGTGATCTGCAAGGAGTGAGTGGGATAATCGGGTCGGTCAGCCAGATCTGCACGGTAAAGTTTGCAGAAAACGCATGCATGTGGGCGAGAGACCTCACCTGGTTTCGTTTGGAGGCGACCAACAGAAAGCACTAATTCAACTTAAGGCACTCTCAGCACTTTTGAGTTCACGAGGTGGGACTAAATGTCCCACTCACTTCTATGCTTGTGCCAGCAGGAAACATTCTTCAATTGCTGCTATTGGGTTACTTGCCAAGCCAATCTCTTGGCTGTATGAGTTCGCGCACTCATCCCCCTTCCCTGGGACCCTTATGCTTGGGGATGCCACCTGGAGCGCTACTGCAAGCTTCTTGTTCCGTGTGTCAATAGAGGAATGGGGGGTCAACATGAAGTTCACGAATACAACCTTGCGACCCCATTAAAACATACGAGGAGCTTTGTCGTGTCTTGGAAAAGGTGAGATGGTGGGTGGAAAGTCACAGGGCGGCCTAGGCGTGCGTGCCTAGGTCACCCTGTGGTCGTGCTTATGGGTTTGGTCGGGGGACGTCTAGGGAGGTGATGGTGGTTGATGGATGGGCTGAAGGTGATCAGTGGATGATGGCAGAGGTGGTGAGGTGTCTGGCGAGGCGTGTGGAGGTGCCGAGAGTTGGAAGTGCCTCGCTAGTGGGTGGCCGGAGATGGAGAAGATGGAGGTTGACAATGGTTGCGAGGGGCTGAAAGGGGAAATAGAAAGAGGGGAATTGAAGAGGGGATAGAGAGGAGTAATTCTAACCTAGCTAAGTGGACGAAGGGGGAGAGGAGGCAGCTGGTTGTACCTGCTATCGCCAGAGAAGACGATATCCAGGGGAGGGTTGACGGCGACGATGACGGGGCTAGAGGCACGCGCACAGGTGTTTCACGACACGGAGGAAGGTTGTTAAGGCGACTCTACCACTAGTATAATGGCAGAGCGACAAGAAAGAGGAGGGGGGCTCACTGGAGCTCGCTGAACTCCTGACCAGAGGAGAAGGAGACAAAATTGTGGTGATTCCTCGGCCAAGTCAAGCAGAAGAGATGCTGCCAGAGTTAAGGATCCTTTTATAGGCACTGGTAGGGGCTCTTGTGCTTGGAAGACAAGCTTCCAAGTGTGAGAGTCCTCACTAGAGAAGGAATCAATTGGATACCCAAATCTCTCGAGCATTCGCATGAGAGATTGGGTGCACATCAGATCTTGTGATTGCACTCATATGGAAGGGAATTCCTTAGAGAATCTCCCTTCCAAATCTGGGAGGGGATCTCTGAGGAATCATGGAGTAATCCCCCTCCATTCCTCGCTGGAGTAGGATTCTTCCCCATTAATTGCGAAGGGACCTGATTGTAAGGGTGACTAGGAAATTAGGGGGGTCTGTGCATGTATTTTCAAAAGATAGGGGTCAGAATGTAATTGCATGGACTATTTTGCAAAGTAGGTCAAGATGACCTCCCCTTAGGTCCAAATTTTGGTACAAACCTAATTCGGACCTAATGAATCCAATGGTGAAGTTGGATTTTAGGTTTGACTACATTTGATTAGATATTTTACACAAAAACACAAATTAGGTCAAATAATGGGCTAAAACCCCAATCTAGATCAAAATAGGCTCCAAATGCCAAATTGAAGGTTCTAAACCGTAGGGGATATTTTTCCATGAATTTTAGAGGATTTAATTGACTTTTATTCTAATCAGAACCTTATTGAATTAAGCGGGTCTCCTTTAGGGTTGCAGAATGTTATTTAATTCTTGTATTGCACAATAACTCATTTCTGACTGAACCAACCAACTCTTTATCTTATTCAGACCATTTGACCTATGTTTTGCCTCTGAGAAATCCCGTTTATGTTCTGCAATGGTAAAATTATAGTTTTAACCTTTATTTCATATTTTCTTCTCAGAACATTAATTCCTTGAATTAGCCCTTCTCTAGGTTATGTAGGAGCTCTTATTCTCTTTCTTAGGTCAAAATGAGCTAGTTAAAGCTCATGATGAGGCTCTCATCATACCCCTATGCCTAGCTTTTGGTAGTCCCTTAGCAAAATTTTATGCTTTTAACTTCTGTTCTAGACCCTGAGTTTCTGTCACCAGTTATGATAAGTGTTTTTCTTCTTCTTTTGATTAGGTTAAGAATGCTGACAATAGGCCTAGAGGTACTCAAGTATCAACCAAAATTCGGACCTGACCCACTTTAGCCTCAGTCCTCCGAAAAGGTTTTTAAGGCCAGCAGAAACTATCCTAGGTTTCATTGGAATCCACAGTTAAAGCACCCGTGCTTGAGATATTTTTAGCCTTGGTTCAGTTTGCAGTGCATTTTTGTAAGAGAGAGACAAAGGATTTATTTGTTTGGAGAGTTTTCTCTCTCCTTTCCTTTTATTTCTAGCCTTGGATTGGCTTCTCAACATGGTCTGTATTAGATTCCTCGTCCCTATCATCAGTCCTCAAAGGTCCTGGCAATCAATGCATCATGATAGCACTGCCCATGGCAACCCCCAGAACCCTTGCTTTTGAGATTTCGAGATAATCCTACCCATGGCATTCCGTGGCCGAATCCAGACCCTGGCAATCGACATTTCATGATAATGCCACCCATGGTATCAGAACTAGTAGAGTGCTTACATGCCCCCGGTAGGATATTTAAATATTCTAACAGACAAGCACTGAGGAGACGATATGTTGTTACGCATCTTCGAGGGAAATTTTCCACCCCTCCACACCGGGAACTCATCCAAATCAACTTGCGTTTATCGGTTGCTCCTAATCTAGGCAACTTTTGCAGAACATTTAAACGCTTTTGCGTGATTTTGATAGTTATGTGCACTGAACCAGACTGTGTGTGGATTGGGGTGCTTAGGTTACCGAGTCCCGCAAACTGAAGGTTAGTTAACAAGGCCAAATACTCCCTATGTCTTAGACCCAATACTTAAGCTTTGCATTTTCCCCAACCTCTTGAGGAATATCTAGATCTTAGTAAATACTTGAATTTTTAATCCTAAGAGTCTAGCCTAAAAGGCCTAAGATCAGCACTCCTACTAATCTCTTTTTATGTCTCATTAGCACTTTTTCTTCATTTTTTATCTTCTTCTTGATGAGGCCTAGAACTTTCGTTATTACCTTAATCTCTTACTAATGACTATCTCTTTTACTTTCTCATTTTGTGCTCCTTTATGGCATTTTGTTCTTTTTCTCCTCCTCATGATTATGTGGCTCACAAAATTTCCTCCTTCCTCCAATTTTTTGTTCTTTTTCATAATTTTTCAATTTTTTTTATTTTTGAAATATGTGAATTTATTTGTGAGAATCCTTCTGACTTTTTCTTGGTTCTATATGTATGCACTTTACCACCCCCCCATTCCTAAGGTTTGCAATGTCCTCATTGTAAATGGAGGGTTTGAAACAGTGTTGAGGTCAAGGACTTAGAACAGGATACATCGGGTGGGTGAATGGGTTGGGAAGTGATTGATGTGGATGATTTCAAGCTCTGGTATGCATACCAGAGGTAGGATCGACTGTCTAAGGCTGAACTCAAGATGCAGTAGATGTGGAGTGTAGACAGATAATCATATGGGTCTCTATTTTTGGAATGGCAGGTTGCCTCCCGTCAAGCACTAAATTCAATGCCTTTAGTCGAGCGGAACATGGGATGGAGAGGGAGTGGTCCAATCAGCGGAATTTTGTAAAATAAGCACCTTGATTAGGAGCCTGGTTGGTCCAACCAAGTGTGTCTTAAGATCAACGGGCTAATGATGCAGCCCAAACCCAATCAATCTGGTGGATTGATAGATGTAGATCAATAGATGCAGAACCCACCAAATGCAATGTGGCTTGGATGGATATGGAAGTGAAAACTCGGGTTTAGACTAAGTCGAATCATCCTGGTCAGAGTAGGGTTCCGAAAAATGATCAGTGAATGGTGTGGAATCCCTACCGGGGTGATCAGAGAATGATGGATCATGATTTTCAGTCTGATCAATGCCCGATGCCCAGTATAGATGTGGAGTTGAATCATCTGCAAATGGCTCAGTAAGAGGTAAATCAGAATAGAAATTGAGTATGGTTGCGGGTTGGGGTTGAGAATGCGTTTTGATCGATTTTGTATGTGTGGAAGAGGTGGCTTCAATGAGAATTGTGTATAAGGGCTCTTCTAGAAAGGAATGATAGGTGATTTCATGTAGAGTGTCCTCATAGTAACTTTCAAAATCAAAAGTGAATGCCTGCAGAGTGTCTATGAGATACTGGAAATTGGAGTTGAGAAAAGATTCGTATTCTGGGTCATAATCACTCTCAGCATTTTCTGGTTCTGATTCCTGAGGATCGAAAAGAAATGATTCCATGTCACTGGAACCTGAACTGAAATCAGTGATCTCAGGAATTGAGACCTCAGAATCAAAGTTAGAGAATGAGTCATGTGAGTTGAGGTCGTAGATTGGCTTGTTATAATCAGGAAGTAGATTTTCTCTGATGTTACGGTCAGATTCGAAATCGTCCGAGAGTTTGCGAAAATCAAAATTTGAATGAGATTCAAGATCATGAATTCCACCATAGAATAAATCATATGCTGCAAATTCAGCAGCCTGATTGGGGTCTAGCCTAGATGTCAATTCTGAGCTTAAAAAGGTGTCCTTATCTGCTAGAGGCTCAGGTTCCAAGCTGGTAGGACAGACCCAATTGAAACCCCACTCGTCCAACTCCTCAGTTTCTGTATTGTAAATTGGCATTACTTCCAAAATATCGATTAGTTTCTTTGAGGATGTTGGCAAGGGATATTCATCAAATAGAGGTCCAAAATCATATTCTTCATTGAAAAATTGATCTTCCTCATATGAGGCCTCGAAATCTTCCCAATAGGTTTTAGATCTGGATTCTGGGCTTAGGATGTGGGTTGAATCACTAGAATCTAGGTCTGAATAACCTTCGAGGGTCACCTTATCAGAATAAGGGTCGGAATTTACACCCTTGAGAGGTTTAGTTCTACTTTCCTTATTGCAAAAGTTTTAGAATTCTAAGCTTGCTGTTTCATGGTCTAGGGTTGGCTCTAATTTGTGTTCTTCTGCAATTGAACTTTCCAACCTTCTTCAATATCAGGCACATTGTACTCCATCTGGGTTGGGAATCCACAACCATTCTGTGCCTCAAACTCGAGATCTGGGAAATTAGATTGATCCTTGATATTATTCCAAGATGGTTTATCCTCTGTTTGTGGCATATACAAGTATTTCTGGTCGATAATTTGTTTTAATAACCTCAGTATCTCTTCCCATTTTTCAAGATCATCTTGGTGTTGCTCCCAAAGTAGCGAATTTGTCATGCATTGAAGGTATTCAAGATTGTGCAATTTTTGTATCTCAATGTATCCTGTAATGAGCATGTCTCGGGTTGATCCTTTTGTGGCTTCTGCCAATAGCACTTGGGCACAAGTTATGATGAAGGTTGTGGTCGTTGGGACATCAACCTGAATGTTTTCCACTGGTGTTGAGGTTTTGTTTTCTTTTTCATAGAATTTCAGGGCATCCTCAATCATCCTACATCTCAATGATCTCCGGGATTTAGGTTTTTTGAATGGTAGTCCTAGGTGGTTTGGCTGCATATTTGGATCCGGTGGTGGAATCAAGATATAGATTCAGAGTTTGAATCACGATGTAGAATCAAGTTGTGAAGGGAATAGATCTGAATAAAGAGTCCCACTGAAAATGTATGTGTGTGCCCTAAAGAGAAAAGATGAAGGACTGGAGATGTTCTTCAACCAATCGAGGCACCCAAATATGTTTGGATGACTATGGAGGTTTAGGGCGGATGATACCCCTAGATCGGAAAGTCGTCCACCTGAGAATTACCTAGGCAGCCAAAGAGGGAGAGTCCCACAAAGACCCCTACACAGTAGAGCGTCCCCATGGGTTACAGGGTTTCCCCCACCCAACCTCTCTTGTCACTGAGATTTCAAGTAGACCAGAATGGGGACCTTGACCTCTTAAGTCTACCACTTTTATTTCACAGGTGCTTTAGGGTTCTCACTTGAACTTTAGATGTTTTGGTTTTGTGACCTAATTTGGAGGTTGGTTGACCCAAGGGGTCAACTTCACCTAACCTGTCCTAAAGATGGTAGAATAATTCTAGGCTTGGGACCTAGAGCTCACCCTGATTTGACTCCCTGTTCATTAGGTCCAAGATTTTAAGATTCAAATGATTTTAGAGCTTGATTTTTAGGGTTTGTCTTGTTTAGATCTCTTCAATCAAGGGCTTGGGTAGCACATTGATGCGGGAGGGTTTATTTCCTTTTAAACAGGCCTGTGTGACTAGCACTCCAAAAACCCTACTATTGAAACCCTAATTTGGTTCTATTTCCAATCCTCCTTTTCACCAAAAGTTCTCTTTGGACTAAAAAACAAGAAGTGTGTTATCCGCAGAGATTAAGCGTGATTTCTATTAGGACAGGAATTTTGTGGGATAGGATCTCTAAAAAATCGCTTCTGCTTCAATTTGCTTCATGAAAAATTTCGTAAAATCAGGAAACTTTTGCCTTAATGATGGTAATTACTATGGAAAGAAGGCAATTGATTCCTAAATTAGTTTTCTTCCTTTGTCTTCTCAGAATTAGAAGGTGGATTATAAGGAAGAAGAGAAGTTACCTGCCTTGGAGAGCTTGACTTGCGTGGAAGATCTTCTCTTAAAATACCTTGCAAGATCACAACAAAATAAATAGGGCAAATTAGTGTTGAATATAATAAAAAAGAATGTAGAGACTAGTGATAAATTGCACATTGCACCCCGGCAACGGTGCCAAAATGTTGACGAGGCTAGATCATGGTTTTAAAGAGATGCTACATTGTAGTATAGATGAAATCGCCTTGAAAACAAATAAGAATTTATTACTCGAAAACATAAGTATTCGAGGTCGAACACAGGGAGAAAATGGAATTTATTTACTAATCTCAATAATGTAATTGAACGCTTAGAGTTACTCAAAACCTAATTCAGAGTATAAATGCAAGAGTCTAGGAGTTGAAATATAGCAAAAAAAAAGTTAGAATTGGACGTCTGATTTTATAATCAGACATGTTAAATGATGGCTCTTATTTCCTTCTTTCTGCTTTCTCTTCCTTCTTTTCTTTCTCTGACTTTCTTCTTTCCTTAGCTCTTCTATTCTTCTCTGACTTTGGCCGTCTACAGCTCTTGAATTCTCTCTTCCTTCCTTCTTCTTTGGATCGTTTTCCTTTGCCTTTCTTCCTTCTCCCTTCATCTCTTGCACAGTGCCTTTCTCCTTCTTCTGCGGTCTTCTTCCTTCTTTGTTTCTTCTTATACTCTTTAAGTTCTTCTTCCTTCTTTTACTTCTCTTATTTCTTCTCTCTTCTTTAGCCACACCTCTACTATAGTGCTTCTCCTATCCTTGGCTTCTGCCTTCCTTCTTCTTCTTTTTCCTTCCTTAGCCGCTGCCTTGATTTTCTCTTCTTCTCTTTGGCCGTCTATTTCTTTCTTTTCTTCCTTCTTTCTTCCTTTCTGCGGCTAAGTGTCCTTCCTTCCCTGCCCAGCTTCACCTCAGCTATACCTTCCTCTTCCTTCTTCTTCCCTGCACACAGCGAAACAAAACCTATCCCCTACCCTCCCCCATGTCTCTCTCTCTCTATTTCTCTCTTAGGTACACTCTCCCAGAGCCAACTAATCAGGTCAGTCATCGCACGCCTACTTCCTGGCACTCCGGCATGGGTGTGATGCACGAGGAGTGTATGGGATAATCAGGTCGGTTAACTAGATTCGCGGGGCAAAGGTTGCAGACAAGACATGCATGTGGGCGAGGGACCTCACCCCATGTCATTTGGAAGCGACCAATAGAAAGCACAAATTCAACTTAAGGCACTCTCTGCACTTCTGAGTTCACGAGGTGGGACTAAATGTCCCACTCGCTTCTACACTCGCACCCGCAGGAAACCGTCTTCAATTGCTGCTGCTGGGTTGCTTGCCAATCTAATCTCTTGGCTGTATGAGTTCTCACACTCATCTCGCTTAACTTGGGACCCTTATGCCTGGGGCATGCGACCTAGAGCGTTGCTGCAAGCTTCTTGCTCCGTACGTCAATGGCGGAATGGGGGGCCGACATGAAGTTCATGAATACAGCCTTGCGGCCGCATTAAAACACATGAGGAGCTTCGTTGTGTCTTGGTGAAGGTGAGACGGTGGGTGGCAAGCCACGGGGTGGCTTAGGCATGCATGCCTAGGTCACCCTGTGGCCATGCTTATGGGTTTGGTTGGGGGACGTTTAGGGAGGTGATGGTGGTCAATGGATGGGCTGAAGGTGATCAGTGGATGATGGCGGAGGTGGTGAGGTGTCTGGCAAGGCATGTGGAGGTAAGGAGCAGTGGAAGCGACACGCTAGTGGGTTGTCGGAGATGGAGAAGATGGAGGTGGACAATGGCTGCAAGGGGTCGAAAGGGGAAATAGAAAGAGGGGAATTGAAGAGGGGATAGAGAGGAGTAATTCTAACCTATCTAAGTGGACAAAGGGGGATAGGAGGTGGCTGTCTGTACCTACTATCGTCGAAGAAGATGATGTCCAGGGGAGGGGTGACGACGACGGTGATGGGGCTAAGGTGTGCGTGCGGGTGTTGCAGGACGCGAAGGAAGGTGGTGAAGGTGACTCTGCCACTAGTATTCTGGTAGAGCGACGAGAAAGAGGAGGGGGATCACCGGAGCTCATTGGACTCCTGACTGGAGGAGAAGGAGATGTAATTAGGGTGATTCTCTGGCCAAGTCGAGCTGAAGAGATGCGGTCGGAGTTGAGGATCCTTTTATAGGAACTGGTAGGGGCTCTTGTGCTTGGAAGACAAGCTTCCAAGTGTGAGAGTCCTCACCGGAGAAGGAATCAGTTGGATACCCAAATCTCTTAAGCATTCGCATGAGAGATTGGGTGCACATCAGATCTTGTGATTACGCTCAGATGGAAGGGAATTCCTTAGAGAGTCTCCCTTCCAAATCTGGGAGGGGATCTCTGAGGAATCAGGGAGTAATCTCCCTCCATTCCTCGTTGGAGTAGGATTCTTCCCCATTAATTGCAGAGGGACCTGATTGTAAGGGTGGCGAGGAGGTTAGGGGGGTCTATGCAACAATTTTTGAAAGATAGGGGCCAAAATGTAATTGGGTGGACTATTTTGCAAAGTAGGTTAAGATGACCTCCCCTTAGGTTCAAATTTTGGTAAAAACCTAATTTGGACCTAAGGAACCCAATGGTTAAGTTGGATTTTAGGTTTAACAATGTTTGACTGGACATTTTACACAAAACTCAAATTAGGTCAAATAATGGGCTAGGACCCCAATCAAGGTCAAAATAGGTCCCAAAGGCCATATTGAAGGTTCTAAACCCTAGGGGATATTTTTCCATGAATTTTAGATTGTTTAGTTGATTTTTATCCTGACCATAACCTTGTTAAATTAAGTGGGTCTCTTTTAGGGTTACAGAATGTCTTTTAATTCTTGGATTGCACAATAACCCATTTCTGACTGAACCAACCCACTCTTTATCTTATTCTGACCATTTGACCTATGTTTTGCCTTTGAGAAATCCCGTTTATGTACTGCAATGGTAAAATTACAGTTTTAACCTTTGTTTCATGTTTTCTTCTCAGAACATTAATTCCTTGAATTAGGCCCTTCTCTAGGTTATGTAGGAGCTATTATTTTCTTTCTTTGGAAAAATTGAGCTAGTTAGGGCTCATAATGTGGCTCTCATCACCTACCCAATTCTACCACTTGTGTGGGATGCATAATGATTCTAGTGTTCATATATTTTTTACTTGTGTGATTACAAATTATGTCTGGAGGAAGGTGTGTAGGGAATCTATTCCCATGTAGGAGAATCCTTGGAGTTCTTTCTTGAGGGTGAATAAGCCATACTTGCCTATGGTGGCTGTTTTATGGTCTATTTGGAGAGCTAGAAATGAGATCTTGTTTTAGGAGAGTCCAGTGAATGTAGATAAGATTTTCAATAGTTGCTGGAATGTCATACACCAATAGGGTTCAATCATGTAACCTTTTTCATTATATTTTTATCAATAAAAGCTCTCCTGGATTGCTATTGGTGATTCGATAACATTCCTTTTCATCTAAAAAAGAAAGTATGGGTAGACAGTGGCAACCATCAGAGAATAGAGGAGGTTGCAGGCACTGGCAGTGATCCAAATCTGGTTTTGAGGGAGTGCAGGCAGCCTCTGAGTTCTCATAAACATGAATAAAGACAACAGATGCAGCAGGTTGTTGGTGAGGAGGATTTGAAGAAAGAAATGGGCTGGCATGAGAGATTTAGACAACTATGGCTCAAAGAAGGTGATGCCAATATGAAGTTCTTTCATCTTGCTGCCGGTGCTAGGTGGAGGTTTAATGTTATTTCATCTATTAAAATGGGTGAGAGAACCATCACATCTATCAATGAAATCAAATGTGAAGTTGGCAGGTACTTTAAAGAGTTAACCAAGGCTGCACCAAGAGGTTCATGGAGGATGGCTTCAGCAGATTTCCCAAGTGTCAGCAATGATTAGATGGCCATGCTAATTGCTCCAATTTCTGAACAAGAAATAGTGAAAGCAATTAAAAGCTTGAATAATGAGGGAGCTCCTGGACCAGATGGGGTTCAGGTATTTTTTTACAAAGAAATGTGGAATGTCCTTAAAAAGGATGCGATGGATGTTATACATGAATTTGAAATGGGCAACTTTGGTTTCGAAAGTTTGAATAAGTCCTACTTGTTTCTGCTACCAATGAAGTCGGGTGCGGAGAATTTTTAAATTATAGACCCATTGTTTTGTTAAACTCCATCTACCTTATTATCAGCAAGATTCAAGCCAATAGAATTCGTGATGTACTACAAGATTTGATAATGCCTGTCCAATCTACCTTTCTACTTGGAAGGTCTCTACAGGAACCCTTCATCATGGCGTTGAAAGTCCCTACTAGGAGGGGGTGACGTAATAATTGCGGAAATAAATATAAACAATATCACAAAATAGGCAATCACAAAATGTACACAAGTAATTTTTAGGTGGAAACCCAAACCGGGTAAAAACCACCACCTAACCCTCTCGAGTTAGGATTTTCCGATCAACCTAGTTGATCAAATCCACTAACCGAATCACTTTGAACGAGGGTGATTCAACCTCAATACAACCACGCTACAAGTACGAGGGTAGCGTTCCTCAACGCCTTCTCTCCACGAGAAGGATTTTGTCCCACGAAGGAGACGGGAATTCGCAAAGCGAATACCCAACCAAAAGACAAAGATAAAAGAAACAATAGTCCTATAGAGCCAACAAAGTAATTAAACCTAGCTTCTATAGGAAATAGGAAACTCCCCTTTGCAAGGAGTGCGTCGACAATGACGCGGTGCGTGTGCCACGCGATGGCGCTACGTCGCTCTCGTTATCAACAGTGGGAGAGCGGGCGCGCGAAGGCTTGATGCTCTCAAGAGAATGAAGCTAGAGCTTGGAGAGCAAGGGCCTCAATTGGACACAAAAGAGTGGAACTAAGTTGCTTAGGTGTGTCTCTTGTTTCTCTTAGTGTGTATCTTGTGTGTTTTGTGTTGCAAAGGCTCCCCTCTATTTATAGAGGCCTTAGGAAGGCTTTGGAAGGCTTGGAAAAGCTTCCATAGCCGTTGGGTGTAAAGCCCAAGAGAATCAGGCCGAAATCAGGACAATGATTACACTTCACAGGGTTATCAGACGTCTAATTCTGGCATCAAACGTCTGGAAGGCCACTTGAAGACGTCTGATTCCAAGGTCAGACGTCTGATTCTATGCGGGTTTCTCCCTGACTTGAATCAGATCTAAACAGGGTTTTTGTACAAGTCCATCAGACGACATAGAGGACGTCTGGCACTAAGTCTGGACGTCTGGAAACCTACTTTTATCGTGGGAATTGATTTCCAAACGTTGCAACGGCTAGAAAATCTCTGAGAAGAGATTTTGGGTCAGCCGAGGCAAAACGGTCATTTATCAGACGTCTGTGAAGTCCTATGGACGTCTGATAAGGCTCTAACGGTCATATTCTTGAGTGTCTTCTAAGCCAGCCAACGGTCCACTAACTGGACGTCTGGCAAAGTCATCAGACGTCTCCTAAGACGTCTGGTATAAGGTCTGGACGTCTGAATTCATCAGACAGAACTAACTATGTCCAGCCTAACAGTTATCAGACGTCTGAAACAACAGTCAGACGTCTTAAAATCCTTTATCAGACGTCTGATTCGTGAATTAGACGTCTGGAAAGTCAGTTTTAACCCTATATTGGTTTTCTAAGTGTTCTACAGAAAACCTACGTATCCTAGGGTTGTGCAGGTGTTCCTAGGACTACTGTTAGGGTTCTTTGAGGCTCTTTAACATAATGTCTAAGGAAAATGAAGAGCAAGAAAATAAATACAAGAGATACATGAAAGGATAAAAAAGAATCTATCCTATTCTTCTTGTCTTCCATCTCCAATCTTTCGCTCCACGCGAACCTCCTCTATTTTCCGTCAAGCTCCTCCAATCCGTCCTGGATGCGAGCTCGAGTTCCGTCTAAACACGTCTTCATTTGCAATTGACCTGAAATCTAGGACTCAAATTGCAAATGTTAAATAACACGTGTTTTGTTATCATCAAAACAAATGATCGTGGTGCTCTAGCACCAACAGGCGTAAGAGATGGTAATGGTTTGGCATAGGCGAAAGTCCAAGGCCTTTCTATGGAAAGTTGATTTCACCAAAGCCTATGACTCAATCTCCTAGCCTACCTTTGAGAAATTCTTAAACGGAGAAAATTCCCCCCCCCCCCCCCCCCGTCTGATACAATGGGTGAAGAGATGCATCACGACTGCCTCCTACTCCCCTCTGACAAATGGGAAACCATGTCGAGCCTGGAGTCAACCTCAGTGTGGGGTAAGGCAAGGATGCCCACTAGCACTCCTAATCTTCAACCTTGTAGTGGATACATTGGCAAGATATGCATGCAAACTAGCAGCTGATGGGTTGATAAGGGGATTCTCTATGTCTAACAACAAGGCATTGGCTTCCATTCTCCAATATGTGGATGACACTATCTTTTATGGAAGGTGGGAAGACGGCAGCGTAAGTGCTATACTACATGGTTAAAATTTTTGGTGAGATTTCTGGTTTAAAACATAATGGAAGCAAGTCCTCCTTGGTTTGCTTTGGTATGAATGGAATAGACCAAAATGACATCTCCACCATCTTGGGCATGCCTGTGATTTCACTGCCTGTCAGATACCTGGGTTTACCTCTGAAGTGCACAAAACTAAGGAAAGTAGATTGGTCCTTTATATATGAAAAGGTGGCTACGAAATTAGAGAGCTAGAGTAGTCGCTACTTATCGAAGCGAGGGAGGTATATTTTACTGAATTTAGTCATCATGTCAATTCCAGTCTTTTTCTTTTATGTTCTTAGAGCCCCAAAATCAATTTGGAAAAAACTTGACGTGATGTGCAAGAGGTTCTTCTGGAAAGGGGCTTCCCATCAAGGTGCTTTCCTCCAACCTGTAAAGTGGGACTCAATTTGTTTGCCAAAGAAGTACGATGGCATGGGAATCAGGTCCCTTAAAGAATCTAATGATGCCCTGCTTCTGAAGTGGGCTGTTCGACTGCTCCAAGGGGAAAAAAGAATGCGGACAAAGATCATCCAGGATAGCTATGGGGTGGCCAATGATGAGAAGAACTGCCTAAATCCTCATAAACCATCTCCTTTCTAGTCATCAGTGGTGCGTGCCTTGGCAGATAATTGGAGTGTTTTCAAGTTTGCCTTAGGTGAAGGGAAAAGCTTCAAATTTTGGTTGGAAAATTGGCTGCTTGGTGGGGTGATAAAAGATAGATACCCTCTTGCATTTTCAGTTGCTACTGATAACAATGCTATGGTATATGACTACTGGGACACGATCTCTAATAATTGGTCTTTGAACAATGAGATGGGGAATGGCCATGAAACAAGAACACGAGCAAAAAATGAACATCTTATGCAGGAACTTACTGCATTCAAACCCACACCTACGGAGTATGACACATACAAATGGGAGGGAATGTTCTCCTCAGCGGCTGCTTATGCTAAGCTTGTCAATGCATCCAGAATGGATGAAGTGGATGAGGTTGTGAAAAAGCTATGGAAATTGAAGGTACCATTGAAGGTACAAATTTTTTTGTGGTTATGCAGAATAGATGGCCTGATAACTAGATATTTGAGGCATAGGAGAATGGGCACCCCCATTCACTTCTGCCACTTGTGTGGGATGCATAATGATTCCAGTATTCATATTTTTTCTACTTGCATGATTACAAATTGTGTCTGGAAGGTGTGTAGGGAATCTATTCCCACGTGGGAGGGTCTCTGGAATTCCTTCTTGAGGGTGAATAAGCCATATTTGCCCACGGTGGTAGTTTTATGGTCGGTATGGAGAGCTAGAAATGAGAGCTTGTTTCAGGAGAGTCTAGTGAATGTGGATAATAGTGTCAATAATTGCTGGAATCTCATACACCAGTGGGGTTCACTCATGTAACTTTTTTTCTAACTTTTTACAATAAAAGCTCTCCTAGTTTGCTATCGGTGATTTGATAGCATTTCTTTTTCACTTCAAAAAAAAAAAAAAGCAACCAAAGGAGTCCACCAACCAACCCATGAAATGTGGATCTATAAAGACCCATTTCGAATGGGTTGGTCGGCCACAAGAGAGGATTCTCTAGAGAATTCCACACTCCTCTAGAGGGTCTCTCCCTCATTCTATTTAAGGCCACCATTGGATGACCATGCACCCCATCTAGAAATGAATCTTGGACTCTCCATTAGTGACTTCTTCCTCGATCTCCATCTCCACAAGCGCCCTCCACCTCCAAAAACTAGTGGACATCCAAGAGCAACTCTCCACCACCTCTCAAGTGGCCAACCTACGCACCATTGGCCAGCTCTCTTTCTCCCTCCTACCACCTGAAGTTGCATAGGCCATTGGAGGCCACCTTCAATGCCCTAAATTCTCATAGATAAGTTGTTCTTCGTAGTTTAATTTCCGCATTAAATTCCTGCTTAGTAGTGTAGTCATCCTCTACCTAAATGATGCATGCGTAATCTTCTGTAGATACATGCATGCACCCATTTTTTGCTAGATAGAATCTTCACTTTAATCATTACTGTACAAGCTTTTCTCGAAAGATGATTGTAATGACAATATTTGTGAATGAATGAAATCATCATTTTAGCTATATCTATTATGATCTTGAGTTGCCTGATTTAACTCATTACATTGCAACCAAAAATGTTTGTCCTAGAAGATATAGAAGATTTGATGATTAACGATTATTCTGTGGGTCGCCATCGTATAGTTAAAAAATTATGCATCGACAAGCATACTTTCACGTTCATATTATTCCTCACTCATACTCACTCCTTACGAGTTAACAATGCAACTGGCGAATCCTATATTCATTTTTAAAGATATAGACTTGTTTTTGCATGATGTTGATGATTTTAAAATATGTAATCATTGTAGCAAGTCACAATCGTTTGAAAAGACTTAAAATTTTTAACTCGCAAGTACGAGGTTGTTCACTAGGAGCAATAACGGCAATTCATTCTCACAGACCACAATTCCAAGCAAAATATAAGCAATTAAGACCAGAAGAATTATCAAGAAAGATATATTACTGAAATGAAATATCAATGTGCAAAAAGATTAGGGTAAAATGGTGATTTGAATCACCAATTTACCCCTTGAATATAAGCACACAAATAACTCAAATAAATGAATAGTGATATCAGTCAAATGCCATGTCAATAAGCAACCAAATGTTTCCATAGTGGCCTTAATCCCTTAAGGCTTTAGAATTCAGATGACAGAATCAAGCACCAAACATCTTAAGTGTAAGCCTCTACGGCAACCTCAAGATGCTCAAGGGCCTCTTCCTTCCTTCCTTCAAGCCTCGGGAGAGAGACGTCAGCAACCATGCACAATAGAGACTCAAAGCCTCTAAAATTCTTCTATGTGTCGAGAGTTAGAGAACAAGGCAAAAAGCCCCCCCTCTCTCTTTATTCTTCTCTTTCTCGGAAACCCACGTAATTGGTCTATTGTCGGGCATCTAGGCGGGTATTCAGATCGAGGCAAGAGACTAGGACACCGAGTGTGAGAGATAGCCGAGGAGTGCAGAGGCTGTGAGGAGGGACTCGACCTCTTGTGTACTGGGTGAGGGGTCGTGGGGAGAAAATCAATTTATCCTACACTGTGAGCACTCAATCCCACGCTTTGGGACTAATAGTCCCCTTATATTCATGAGGCAGCCGCAAGAGTTGATCTTCCAATTGCGAGGGGGATAAGGTTGGTTGCGTTGATTGTTAGCCTGGGCGTGCACCTGGAATGAAACTACGTCACCTGGAGGAAGAATTATTGAAGAACTCGACTGAAGTGTTGTAGCAGAGGTTTGGGAAGATGGCTGAGGCAGTGGAGTGATGGTGAAGACCTGAAAGTCATAAAAATGGCCTTGCGACCACATTAAATATGCATAGGAACATCGTGCGAATGTGGTGAAACTGATGGTGGTGGTGGCATGCTGTGGAGATGAGTATGTGAGTGTGGCAAAGGCAAAAATGGTGGAAGGTTGTGAAGGTGTTCGATGGAGGGATTGGCTCAGCAATCCCCTCAATTTCTTGAGGGGTTTTTCTCGCATGGACGTGATGAAGGTGTGCGAAGTGATAGCGGGTGGGTTGGTGAAGTGTGGTGTGCTGTCGAGATTGTTGAATGGTTAGCCCATATTTGTTGGCTATTTAGGTATTTATGTGCCTAGACATTAAGTTAATTTTAACATTTAGATAGCATACATTAGGATGTAAATAAATTAATTCATATTTTTTGCTTAATGGCATAATTAACGTGTGCCATTCATATCTAAATGCATTTAGAATTAACTTAGAATTGCATGCTTTTGATTAGTAACCAATTAAGTGCATTACATGCATTGTTTTAACTAACATAGAAGTTAAGGATTTATGCACAAATAATCCTAATATTTTATTATTTTATTATTATTCTTCTTCTACTGGAATGGCTCCACTTCTTGCTCCTACGGCCATTCACTATAGCCACATCTGCGAGCATTCCTCCTCCGTGAAAAGTGAATATGGAGCCTTCAATGCACACGCTCCATTTCAAATCCATGCAGCCTGACCTACAAAGGTGGAGGAGAGTCTGCCATGCGGAGTAAGCCACCACCCCCCTAGTCACCACTTTGTAGAGCTTGAAGCTCTCCTCCATTCCACCACCGTGGGCCTCTTCCCCAGCAAAGCCTCGCCACTGTGGGCATGTGGAGTGACAATCCACACCACCAATAGTCAGTCTTGCAATCCCATCACTATGCTTCACCACTGTGCACCCTCCCCCTATCCACTGTCAACACCATTGCAGCCACCACTATTCATCTTCTTCCCATCCTTTATTTTCCCTCCACCAAAAAGAACCCAACACCTCCTTTGTTGCACCGCCTTCACCAGCAGCATGCAGCCACTTCCTTCCATGCAGGGCAAGTAGCCACTCCTCGCACCCTTCCAACCCACACCTCCGCACACTCATGCACTCACGCAGCAGCTATAACTACAGTAACACGCATAGCTCGTTTGACTAGTGCACCACTCGTGCACACCACCAGTGCACCACACATGGCCTGTGTTGCTCCTTGCCTTCGGCCTATGCACGTTGCCAAGCGCGCCACCCACCTTGCCACTAGCACATCGCCATACCACACCTACATGCACGCAAGCGACCCTCCAACAACGTCGCACCCCCTCATCTCTGTGCACAGAAGCAACAGCAATAGCCACTGCTGTCGCTCCTTTCGTCCGTACAGCCGGCTCTGACCACGCCGCAACTCGCCACTGCCACCACCATGAAGCCCTCGCTTCTCTTGACCTCCAGCAAGCTACTCCCCTCCAGCCATCGTCTCCTCCATGCGTGGAAGGTATGCAAAATAAGTGTTCTGTTTCTCACCCAATTAGTTTTTACATTCACATGCCATTGCCACTTTTTATTTTGAATTTATTAATCAAATATTATGGCTAATTTATGCAAGTGACCTCCCTCTTTCTAATAAATGCCATTTTACCATGATCTCTTGTTGTTTTCTCAATCTGAAGGTGGATTTTCCTCAATTTCTTGACGAAATTAATACTGAACATCAATTTTTTACCCTTGCAAGTTTGTAATAGCTAGAAACTCCCTGTGGATACTACCTGCTCTCTTGAGTGGTTTATTTTAATTCAATACTTTGATTAATCATTTCTCCACCACTTAGAAATACAAACGAAAAATCATTTTAATAATCATCTTGTTAAGGAAAATCGACCCATCAAATGGTGTTGTTGCTAGGGAGGCAACGAGAGTGTTAAACTCGCATTCATTTATTTATTGGTTCACACATTTTATTTGAGGCACATTTCAATTCAATTATTTGTTTGGTGGGAGGTATGCATATTTGGAGACATCTTGTTGCACCAGCATTAGAGATCAGGCGATCCTTGACGTCGCTGGTTGATCGAGCATGTTTCATGTTTTAAAATCGAGCTTTGGAGGACCCAACGTCGTAGCTCGCAAAATGCATCTATCAGATAAAATTTATAACTGAAACTCGAAAAGTGAGTCCCAGGTCAAACACAGGGAGGCGAACGTTTGGTTTTGAAAATCCACATTTCGATTTTATTTATTTTTATTATTTTCGTCTTTTCTAGTTTTTTTTGGTATTTTTTAGAAAGCACGAGATCAGATCGATAATTGCTTATCTAGCTAATCTACTTGCTAAAATATAAGAGTGAGAGAGGAGCAATCATGGATTTCTAACCAAATGTTTTTTTACAACTACAAAAGTGGGAAAGATTACACTACAAAAGTGAGAAAGATAGAAAGAGGTGAGAGAATCGCCCTCGACAGTTGCTCGGAGGATGACTCGCTCTGACATCACCTGGAGGAAGGTGGTGAGAAGCAGGATGAAGGTGGAGCCGGAGGTTTGGGCAAGACGGCATCGTGGCGAGGATCTTCTTCCCAAAGGGCGGTGGAAAGATGGCCATGGGATGCTCCACGAATGGGGATGAGGAGAGGGAAAACTATTTGGTTTTCTACTCTAGAGGAGCATCCCGGGCTTGAGACAAGCTCTCTCTAGAGCCTTGGAGGTTGTGAGAGGAAGAAAGGAAGAGATGGATTGGAATGGTGGTGGGTAGGTCCCTTTATAGTGGAGGAAGAATAAATTCGTATATGGGTCATTTCTAAAGTCCGTAAATGTCACTACAGATCTACCCTTTCTGTCACTGAAGATCCGTGCCTTCAATGCCTTTGCTAGTGCACATGAGCCATTAGTGACAGCTGCAAGTGTCACTAAAGGCTGGTGTTTGTGTTGCTGAAGATCCGCCCTCGCATGCGGCACACATGCAGCAGCTGGCACAATGCAGAAAGGGTGAGGGTCGTTGGATGCACATCGGAGGGTCCTGATTGTGTGGCTGACGATCGCACATCTAGTTCATTGCATGCCTGCTTCATTCAAACCGTGCGGTCTTCGCACCTGTAGGTAGTCGTTGGATCCCTCAAATCAAATCTTCTACACGCCTCATCAAGGTTACCCGATCAAGAACATGTAGTCTTGATCCAAATTGGATACGCACCTCAGAAATAAGGAAGCATGGTAGGACTCGAACGGTGGTCACCGGTTTGCAGTCCAACTCTCCAACCAACACGCCAAGTCGTCAAATGCGTCCAGCAGACATCTTATGGCATGTGGTGGAGGAAGCTTCTCAGTTGTTGGATCAAGATCCAATGACTAGGATTGAAGGTCGCAGATGATGGAGAGATGGGAGTGGGCATTGCTGGCCAACGTTGGGTGCCATAGATGGTTCCACGTGGTGCCATCTAGACCATCCATTCTTTCTGTTGCAGGGGGTGCCACGGTGCTCAAATCGAGATGATTCCCGCGTTGCTGAACTATGATCATTGCTCCAGATCCATTCGTACAGTCGGATTTTTGGTCCAAATCCCGTATGAATGTCACATTGCCCACTGGTCATTGTTCTTCCTCGAACTTCGTATGATGCTACGAGACTCGGATTTAGACAACTTCGGAGGCATTAAACTCTGATCGTCCTCTTGATTAGATCCGTATGGTCCGATCATCCATTTGATTCCTTGAAATAAATTCTCTTCTCTCCTGACCATAAAAAGGACCTAATTAACCTAAAATATATACAACTACTCTAAATGCAGAATGATGCATGCTATGCAATATTTATAACATGAAATGCAAATCTAAGCCTAGGAACATGCATGAATAGGCATCTTACCCTCAATAATTATGTCTACATCACTAGTAGAGTCGCAACATTGGGAGAAGGAGCATCACACCCTCCTCTGCAATGCATTGTGGACCTTATTTCCAGCACTAGAGGAGATATCTAGAGGACCACATCCTCATCTCATCCATTCAGCTATAGATAGAATTTAGGTTTTAGAACTTTATTTTCTTGCACATACATTTGGTTTGAGACCCTTGTTCTGGGGTACAGTTGAGGGGTTTGTTCCCCAACCTTCTTTTAGTCCCCTGCATGGGTAATTTTTCGGGATCGTGTTCCCTTTTCTTTAGATCTTGGTTTTCTTTTGTGGGTTGTTTATCCTTTATTTGTTTGTGCATAAGTAGCTAAGAAAAAAAAATAAGAAAACACGAGCTGCTTGCTAAAAGCTGCCTTCCTTATGATGACCATTTAGGAGTGAATGAGCTGACTCTAGATTTATTTTGCTTGCATTTACATGCATCCCATTGAAGATTGTTGGAAGTAAGGTACGCATCCTCTTACGTTGCATCCATATCTTGATCATGCATTTGCATCTGAATATAATTGCAAGACCATCTAATTTTATTTGAAACAATCTAACAAGTGGTTGCCTTTAAATTTGGAAAAGAACTTAACTAAAGGAAGGACATTAAAATCAAGGACTTGAATTGATAATCTTGCATGTGTTTCAAAAATTCAAAAACATTTTTTTTGGTGTATGCATACTTTGCTATTGTGTTGAACCGAAGCATGCATATAGACACTTTTAGATCTTGGAACTACTAGGACAAGAGCCCTCCTACCATTGGATTCTGAAGTGTTTAGAACTCGAGATCAAAGGTTTTGTAACTCCAAAGAGGGGGATACCCTGTTACTATTTTTTGAGGGTAGTTAAGAAGCATTGCGAAAGCATAGCTTCAAAGGAAGGATTAGGCCTACTTGCATCCCTCAATCTTCAATCTTTGGAGTTACTCTACCATTTGAGCTTTAGGGAAGAGCACCTATCTCCAACTAGGTCTTTTTAGGCATTTCGTAGGTCGACAATAGATGCGTAATTGATTGGGAAACTTGCTTTGTCACCTACAATCTGAATTAAAGTCAAAATCCTGAACCTATAAGGACCTAACAAGTCCTTTTGAATTGTGTTTGTAGTGCATGCTTAGTAAGTGATCTCTTAGGAGACAACTTGTTTTTGATCCTGAACCTGAAAGAATCCTAAGAAGGAACCTCCCAAGGGAAGTAATGGCTGGTCAAAGGAGCCTTAAGGAATATTTCATTCCAACCAATCAAACTAGCCCTGCACTACATAGACCTAGAGTGGACAATCCTTATGAGATCAAAGACATTACCATATCCTTGCTACCCTCCTTTTATGGTATTGCTAGGGAAGACCCTTACAGGCATATAGAAGAATTCACCGAGGTCTGTTCCATGATGAAGCAGCTGGGCATTACTAATGGCTCCTAAATGCGCACCCTCTTTCCTTTCTCCCCCAAGGACAAGGCCAAGTATTACTGTCATACCCTAGATGGTATTAATACTTGGGATGCCTTGAAGAAGGAGTTTCTGAAGAAGTACTTCCCATGAGCAAAACAAATCACTTCTGGAGGGAAATTATGAGTTTTGTTCAAAAGGATGGGGAAGTTTTCCATGATGTATGGGAGTGCTTTAATGACCTGTTGAGACTTTGCCCACATCACCAGGTGCCCAAGTGGCAATTGGTTGAAAGGTTCTACACCAGACTTAATGATTCACACAGGCAGACTGTGGATGGTGCCTGTGCAAGAACCTTTCAAGCTAAGACTGAGGATGAAGCTTGGAACCTTTTTGATACTTTGAGTGAGAATTCTATTCACTTGAATTCTACCTACTTGAATAGAAATCCCACTCTCATGGAAAGAAAGTTGGAGGAAAATGAGGCAAGGGACAACCAGAATTTAGCCCATTAGATTCAATTGTTGAATCAAAATATGGAAAGGCTTATGTCTAGCCTGGGCCAATCCACATCTAGCACCTCCACATCCCAAGCTTCAGAATGCTCCATTTGCCAAGGTAATACGCACGCCACTGTGGATGGCCACTTGGCCTCCCAATTCCTTGAGCTTGTACAGGAGGAACTAAATGCTGCTTAAGGGTTCTGTCCTAGACCTCGTAATGACCCTTTTTCCAACACTTATAATGAGGGATGGAGGAATCACCCAAACTTTTCATGGAGACAAGGGAATGTCTCAAATTCAGTGAATTATAAACCATAACCCTTTCAAAACCAACAAATGAACCAACCTCAGACCTTTGCCTAACCAAAGAACTCTGAGATGGATGAATTGAAGGCAATGTTGAGAACTATGCAAGAAAGTTAAAGTGCCAACATCCAATCTCATGATAGGGCTATACATGAAATGAAATCGCAAATAGGACACCTTGTTGAGGCCGCTGAACAGAGGGAAACTGGGAAGCTTCCCAGTGCTCCTTAGGAGAATCCTAAAGGAAAAGGGATTGATTTTAGGGAGCAAACCCAGGCGGTGACTATTCTGAGGTGTGGGAAAGAAATTTTCAAACCTGATGCTCCTATAGTCTTACCTTCTGAAAACTCATCCACCCCAACATTAGCCCCCACAGGAGAAGAATTGCTCAAATCTCCTTCGCTTGAAATCACCTCACTAGAAGAGGTTGCCCCTATTCCACCCCTTACCAGACATGACAACCCTTACACCCAGAGACCGAAAGTGCCCTTTCCAAAGCGCTTATCCAACTCTGGGTAGACTTTTGCTGGCTCATTTGGAGTCAAAGATAAGACGGATGAGATCATGGAGACTTTCAAGCAAGTGCAGATTAAACTGCCTTTGCTTGAGGCTATCTAGCAGATTTTGTCTTATGCTTTATTTCTAAAGGACCTATGCACGAAAAAGTGGCAATCTAGGAAACAGTTCCAATCAAAAGTTGTCCTACCTGATTCTGTTATCTCAATAGTTCAACATGGCACACCTCCAAAACTTAAGGAACCAGGAGTCTCGTACATCTTAGTGGTCATTGGTGACTTACAGATAGATGAGGCTCTACTTAATCTAGGTGCAGGGGTGAACATCCTTCCGAGCTACCTGTATGAACAACTTGGGGGAGGCAATCTGAAGCCTAGCCCAATAATCCTCCAAGTTGCTGATCGATCACTCAAGACACTATGGGGAATTCTAGAGGATGGCCTATGAGAGTAAAAGATTTCTTCTTTCCCGTTGACTTCTTAGTTTTGGACATTGACCCTACCAACATGCCAACCAAGCCCTCCATCATTTTGGGCTGCCCCTTCCTTACAACTTCGCATGCTTCAATCAATTGCAATATTGGGGCATTAGAAATGGGCTTTGGGAATAGGAAAATTTGGCTTAATGTGTTTGACTCTTATAAGCAAGTCGGGCTTGAGGATTGTTCCCAAGTTGAGGTGATAGATGACCTGATTGAAGAGACAACCCCTGCAATGTTATGTGATGACCCACTTTAGCATGTCATGTTAAATGAACATTCCCATCTCTTGGAGGAATGTGAAGGGGATATACTAGAACTTGAGTTGCCAGGTGTTTCTATTGAGTCTCTTTCCACATCATCTCTACCCAAAGTAGATCTGCTACCTAAGATGGGGACATCTACTATGAAACCCTCAACCATACAAGCCCCCGACCTTAACTTGAAACCCCTCCCGGACACTCTTAGGTACGTCTTCCTGGGTGCCAATGATATGCTTCCAGTTATCATTTCAGCTGTGCTATATGAGGCACAGGAGGAAGCCCTGATTGAATGTTTGTCTAGGCAAAAGGAAGCTATTGCTTGTATCATTGCTGACATTAAGGGTATAGACTCTACACTCTGCATGCACAATATTTATACTGATGACTCCATCAAGCCATTTAGGGACATGCAGAGACGTCTTAACCTAATACGAGGGAGGTGGTTAAAAAGGAAATTCTGAAGTGGCTAGATGCTGGGATCATATATCCCATTGCAGATAGTAGATGGGTAAGTCCTATTCATGTGGTGCCAAGAAAGGCAGGCATTACTGTGGAGTTTAATGACCAAGGTGAACAAGTTGTGACTAGACCCTCAACTGGATGGAGGGTCTTCATTGATTAGCACAAGCTGAACACTGCTACCCAGAAAGATCACTTTCCCTTGCCTTTTACTGACCAGATTCTCGAAAAATTTGCGGGGAATAAGTATTATTGCTTTCTTGGTGGATATTCTGAGTACAACCAGGTTGCAGTCTTCCCTGATGTCCAGGAGAAGACAACTTTCATGAGTCCTTACGGTACCTTTGCATTCAAGTGTATGCCATTTGGATTATGTAATGCACCAACAACCTTCCAATGGTGTATGATGTCCATTTTCTCGGACATGATTGACAAGTGTGTTGAAGTGTTTATGGATGACTTCTCCATTTATGACTTGTCTTTTGACCAATGTCTCCTGCACTTAGAGAATGAGCTGAAGCGATGCAAGGAAACTAGTTTAGTCCATAGCTAGGAGAAAAACCATTTCATGTTACAGAAAGGAATTGTAAGTGGGCATGTTGTGTCTGAGAGAGGTTTGGAAATAGATAAAGCCAAGGTTGATTCTATTTCCAAACTTCCGTTGCCCACGAAAGTCAAACAGATTAGATCCTTTCTAGACCATGCTAGCTTTTATAGGAGCTTTATTAAGAATTTCAGTAAAATTTCTAGGCCACATTGCGACCTGTTCGCAAAGGAATCTTCCTTCAGTTTTGACTAAAAATGTGCCGAGGCCTTTCAAACTCTGAAGGAGGCCTTGATCTCTATGCCTATTCTCCGAGCTCCAGATTGGATACTCCCATTTGAACTGATGTGTGACGCTTCGGATTATGCAGTGGGAGCCATCCTTGGACAAAGGGTTGAGGGAAGGCCACAAGTGTTGCACTACGCTAGCAAGACTTTAACTGAACTACAACAAAACTACATCATCACTAAAAAGGAATTACTTGCTGTAGTTTTTGCTCTGGGGAAGTTTATGTCTTATCTTCTTGGGTCTAAGGTGGTTAATTTCACTGATCATGCGGTAGTGAAACATCTCATTGCCAAGAAGGATTCTAAGTCACATCTGATTAGGTGAATCGTACTCCTTCAAGAGTTTGACTTTGAGATACATGAAAAGAAAGGACTAGAAAATGTAGTGACTGATGATAAACGCCAGTTTATCATCATTCTTTTGCATAAAAATAAACCTGGCTCTTAGGATTTTGCTCCGCAAATGGGAGGCAACTTAGATGGAGCTGAACTCCATTTGAATGCTTCATTAAAACAAATGTGTGGCTGACGATCGCACATCTAATTCATTGCATGCCTGCTACATTCAAACCATGCGATCTTCGCACCCGTAGGCAGTCGTTGGATCCCTCAAATCAGATCACCTGCACGCCTCATCAAGGTTGCCTGATCAGGAATGTGTGGTCTTGATAAAAATTGGATATGCACCTCTAAAATAAGGAAGCATGGTGCGACTCGAACAGTTGTCACCGATTTGCACTCCAAGTCTCCAACCAATGCACCAACTCGTCAAATGCATCTAGCAGATGTCTTATGGCATGTGGTGGAGGAAGCTTCTCAGCCGTTGGATCAAGATCCAACGACTAGGTCGCAGATGATGGAAAGATGGGAGTGGGCATTGTTGGCCAACGTTGTGTGGCCTGGATGGCACCATGTGGTGCCATCTAGACCGTCCATTCTTCTTCTGTTGCAGGGGGTGCCACGGTGCTCAAATCGAGATGATTCCCACATTGCCGAACTACGATCATTGCTCTGGATGCATTCGTACAGTCGGATTTTTTATCTGAAGCCTGTATGAATGTCACATTGCCCCCTGGCTATTGTTCTTCCTCGGACTTCATATGATACTACAGGACTCTGATCTAGACGACTTCGGAGATATTACACTCCGATCGTCATCTTGATCAGATCCGTACGGTCCGATCGTCCATTTGATTCCTTGAAATAAATTCTCCTCTCCTGACCATAAAAAGGACCTAATTAACCTAAAATATATACAACTACCCTAAATGCAAAATGATGCATGCTATGCAATATTTATAACATGAAATGCAAACCTAAGCCTAGGAACATGCATGAATAGGCATCTTACCCTCAATAATTGTGTCTACATCACTAGTAGAGTTGCAACGTTGGGAGAAGGAGCATCACACCCTCCTCTGCAATGCATTGTGGACCTTATTTCCACCACTAGAGGAGATATCTAGACGACCACATCCTAATCTCATCCATTCAGCTGTAGATAGAATTTAGGTTTTAGAACTTATTCTCCATAGAAGCTAGATTTCTTTAGCTTGGCTTAGCAGCTAGCAAAGAACTAGCCAACTAGAGTAGCTCCATGCCACCCTCTTCAGCAACTGTCAGCTCTAGTTCAAGCTCCAATCTTCTCCTCCTCATCTCCTCTCATCAAACCCTAGCTCCCGTTGCCTACTCCTCTACACCATAGCTAGATAAGCTAGCTTATCTTAGCATAGCTTAGCTAGCATCTAGCTCCTTGGCCATCCTCCACCTTCAACTCAACCCTAGTTAGCTCCACCAACTAAGCTTACCTAGTCCACCTAAGCTACCTAAACCTCTACTCTATTTTGCCACCAAGATAGACACCTCTTAGGCCCTCAACTACACCCTAAAGGCACCTTGCTTTGGCACCAAAATAACCTTCTAGAAGCCCTCCCTTTTGGTGCCAAAACACCCCCACATCATGGCCCTACACCTAACCCTACAACCTATCCTAGCCATCCACCTAGCCCCCTTCTAGAAGCCTTCATGATGGCGCCAAAACCAAGGCACTTCTCCATGGTTGGTGCCACCTTTAGGTTCCTCTCCACCACCATAACTACCACCTTCACATCCCCCCACTTGGCGCCAACCATCCTCCACCATAAGATCACCTGACCACCTCCTAAAGCCATGCTAGCCCTACACTTCATCTCCACCATAACCACTACCTTCCACCTCTATAAAATCCTAACACCTACAACCAAAAAAAATCATCCTCCCATTAGATAATTTCCACCTTACTTCCACCTAAACCCATGACCAAGAAGAAGGGATAGAGAGGAAGATTAAGGGGGCACATCACCCGTCCCCTTGGTGCCTTCTTCTCCCCATTCCTTCCCTTTGTGACACACCAAGAAGGAGGAGGATCTTCACCACCAGGAGGATTGCCAGGTAAGGAGGAGCAAAGGTGGTGGACGCCCACCATTGGAGGAAGAAAGTTAAGGTGGAAGCTTCCACCTTGGAGGACACCATTTGAAGGAGCTTTACAAGGAAGGAGTTGGAGGACTCTTTTCAAGCCCGGGAGCTACCAGGCTTGGAGTAAGAAGCCATCATCTTCTTCACCATTTCAATTAGAGGATTTGTGTTTTTATCTTCTTGCGTTTCAAGCAGATTATAAGCTTTCCTCAATGCTTTTTGTGTAGAACAAGTTCAATTCAATTCAAGCTGCCATCTTTTAAATTCTTGTCACATTTGTCTTTTTTCTTGATCTAGCACTTTTTCACTCCCTCTCCCTAATTACTCTAGGCCCCCATGTGCCTAGAGTGATCCTAGGGAGAGGCCTTTCATGTCACTCTAGCAATAGTTTAGTGGATTAGGTTTAGGTCACCTTTTTCTTCGTCAACAACTTTGTGAATGCTCATTATTTCAAAACCCTAAAGGAAATATAAATTAAAAAGACCAAAAAGAAAGGTGAATTTCATTTCCTAGAAAGCGACCTAAATTTTTAAAATATATTGCCTCCTTGGATGACCTTAGATACCCCACTATCTAGGTTATAAATTTTAATAGCAAATCCATTTTTGTGCGTTGCAACGACTTAAAATCCTAAATTGACAAACCGTGCAAAAATGCGATCAGCTGGCCACCTGTCTCATCTTCCACTTGATGACTCTCCATCTAGAGATATCTGCGAGACATTTCTTGATGAAACCCTTACGGTGGTAACACCAACTTCACCTTAGTATGCTGATACCATCAATTACTTGGTCTCTAGAGAGACTCCTGCCTCATGGGATGACCAAAAAAGGAGGAGATTCATTTCCCAAGCTAGATACTTTCATTGGAAATTATTTTGAATTGGACAAGACCAAGTACTGAGACAATGCGTGCCTGAAGAGGAGCAACAAAGTGTGCTGAGTTTTTGCCATGAACTTCATTGTGGAGGACACTTTGGTGTTAAGAAAACTACTTTTTAAGGTTCTTCAGTCCATTTGTTTGTGGCCTTTGTTATTTAAGGATTCTCATAATTTTGTTAAGGCATGTATTAGATGTCAACAGACTGGAACGATTGGGAAGAGGAATGAGATGCCTCAACACCCCATTCAACCTATTGAAATTTTTGATGTTTAGGGAATTGACTTTATGGGCCCCTTCCCTTCGTCCCATGGTTATGAATATATCTTGGTGGTAGTTGATTATGTCTCTAAATGGATAGAGGCCATTCCTACATGCACAAATAACCACTCTATGGTCTTGAAATTTGTGAAGGCCAGTATCATATCTCACTTTGGCTACCCCAAGACAATTATAAGTGATGGGGGACCTCATTTCCGGAACCACCACTTCAATTGACTACTCAAGAGTCTGGGAGTGACTCGCAAGGTCGCTACCCGTTAGCATCCTCAGACGAGTGGCCAGGTTGAAGTGTCAAATAGTGAGATAAAGAATATTTTAGAAAAGACCATTAGGCCTGATAGGAAAGACTGGTCCCAAATGGTCGATGATGCTTTATGGGCTTATCAAATGGCCTACAAGACCCCATTGGGTACATCTCCCTTCCAGATGGTGTACGAGAAAGCATGCCATTTACCCGTTCAGTTGGAGCATAGGGCACTTTAGGCTATCCGAAGTGTCAACATGGATTTGGAAAGGGCAGGTAAGGCATGACTTTTGGAAATAAGTGAGCCTGAGGAATTGAGCAATGATGCTTATGACACCTCTCAAGTTTATAAAGAGAGAACTATGGTCTTACAAGATAAGTATATCCTTAGAAAGACCTTTGAGCCCAACCAACAAGTTTGGCTTCTCAATTCTAGACTTAAGCTTTTCCCAGGAAAATTGAAATCACGTTGGGATGGGCCATACATAATCACCAAAGTGTTTCCGCATGGGGCTGTGGAGATCAAGAGCCCTTCCTCTTTAGCAATGCCCTTTACCGTCAGCGGCCAATGATTGAAACCATACATTTCTTTGGATGGCCATCTGGTTGATGCGATCACTCATGAGGAGGCTTAGCTCCTGTTATTCTCTGCCTTTGGTAACATCTTCTCTTAACTATTTTTGTTTCCAATGAGGACATTGTTTGGACAAGGCATGTGGGGATAAGACCTGAGGCACCTGTTTATAGCATGTATATATTTTGCATCCATGCATGCATATTGCATTAAAAAAAATAATAATGTTATGCTTAACTAGCTGGGCTCTGCATCTTTAAGCATGAGACCAAGATTTTAGGTTTACCTAAGCTGAATCTAGGTATCTAATTATAAGAGCTAGGGTTAAACTACTGACTGCAGAACTTTAGGGTACGTTTGGACTTAAAAACTTCAGTAGGAGTTAAGTTGCGGACCATTCCTTAAGAGGTTGTGGAGGGAAAGCTAGGGATTGAGTTAAAGGTTGGGTAGTACGTGGTATCCTTTTCTACCTTTCGATTTACGGGTCGTCGTAACCTAAGCATCCACATTTCACACACACTTGCTCTTGTGTAAATAGTGTTCACCCTAATTCATTTCTTGAAGAAAATTTGGTTCCCTTAGTTCTGACTTAGGAGAAGCTCGAAAACACAATTTGATTGGAAGAGTTCCTGCCGCAGGAAAGGTGGAGTATATACTCACCTTTAGGATGCAATGATAACGTGTCACCTCCTCGACGCTTGTCTCTCAGGATGTCCATCCTACTGGGGGCATGTAAGCGCATTGTACGGTTCAGGTAGCATGGGAAGCACTATCTCGAAGTGTCGATTGCCACAGGCTTGAATTTGCTTAAGAAATCCATGGGAGAGTTCTTAGGGTCGCTATGGGTGGTGCTATCTCGAAGCATCGAAAGCCAGTCACCCTTTGAGGTTCGATTGTGGGGACAATGAATCTAACATAGACCGTGTTGATAGCTGATCCAAGGTTAGAATCAAACAAAAATATATATATATAAAAGCCTCTTACTCTCTTTGTAGGTTGGAAATCATATCAACATCAAATAAATCAGACCAATGCACATGCATGGATGCTTTAATCTCTGGGATCAATAAACCCTATGGTAGAGTTACAAGTCAAAGAAACCTGTGCCTGCAACTCGTCTCTAGTTGACCTAGTTTGTAACTCAACAACTACATGGGTACCTTATGTTTCTAAGAAAAGGTCAATTGAGTTAGTATAGATAACTTGGAGTGTTAAGTCATGCTTGAATTTGCTAGGCACTAGCAAAACCTAGGCATGGGGGTATTTCATTAGCCCATATTTGTGCGCTATGTAGGTATTTAAGTGCCTACACATTAACTTAATTTTAACATTTAGATAGCATACATTAGGATGTAAATAAATTAATTCATATTTTTAGCCTAATGTCATAATTCATGTGTGGCATTCATATCTAAATGCATTTAGAATTAACTTAGAATTGCATGCATTTGATTAGTAACCAATTAGGTGCACTACATGCATTATTTTAATTAACAAAGAAGTTAAGGATTTATGCATAAATAATCCTAATATTTTATTATTTTATTATTCTTCTTCTTCTTCCACATGAACAGCTCCGCTTCCTCCTCCTACGGCCATTCACTACAGCCACATCTGCGAACATTCCTCCTCCGTGAAAAGTGAATTTGGAGCCTTCAATGATCACGCTCCATTTCATATCCATGCAGCCACACCTACAAAGGTGGAGGATAGTCTGCCATACGGAGTAGGCCACCACCCCCCTAGTCACCACTATGTAGAGCTTGAAGCTCGCCTCCATTCCACCACCGTGGGCCTCTTCCCCAGCAAATCATCACCACTATGGGTGTGTGGAGTGACAGTCCACACCACCAACCACAAGCCTTGCAATCCCATCAACGTGCTTCACCACTGTGCACCCTCCCCCTATCCACCGTCAACACCACCGTAGCCACCGCTATTCATCTTCTTCCCATCCTCTGTTTTTCCTCCACCAAAAAGAACCCATCACCTCCTTGCTGGAACACCTTCACTAGTAGAACGCAGCCACTGCCATCCATGATGGCAAGCAGCTGTGCCTCGCACCCATCCATGCCATGCCTCCGCGTGCTCACGTGCCTACATAGTAGCTGCAGCTGCAGCAACACACATAGCACATGCGACCAGCACACCGCCCATGCACACCTTCAGTGCACCACGCGTGGCCTGCATTGCTCCTGGCCTTCAGCCTATGCATGTAGCCGAGGACGCCGCCCTCCTTGCCACCAGCACATTGCCATTCCTTTCCTACAAGTTCTTGTGCGGCCCTCCAACAGCATCAGGCCTCCTCATCTCAGTGCATAGAAGTAGCAGCAACAGCCACCGCCGCTGCTTGTCTCCTCTGTACAGCCAGCTCTGACCACGCCACGACTCGCCATCACCACCATTGCGAAGCCCTCACTCCACTTGACCTCCGGTGAGCTTCTCCCCTCTAGCCATCCTCTCCTCCATGCATGGAAGGCAACCAAAGGAAGTGCTCTATTTCTCACCCAATTAGTTTTTACATTCACATGCCATTGACACTTTTTTATTTTGAATTCATTAATTAAATATTGTGACTAATTTATGCAAGTGACCTCCCCCTTTCTAATAAATGCCATTTCAGCATGATCTCTTGTTGTTTTTTCAATTTGAAGGTGGATTTGGCTCGATTTCTTGATGAAATTAATAGTGAACATCAATTTTTGACCCTTGCGAGTTTGTAATAGCCAGTGCCTCCCGGTGGATATGACCCGCTCTCTTGAGTGGTTTATTTTAATTCTATACTTTGATTAGTTGATTTTCCACCACTTAGAAATTCAAGCGACAAATCATTTTAATTATCATCTTATTAAGAGAAAATCAACTCGTCATCGAAGGTATGTTGGAGATTTGGAAGATGACGATGGAGCGGGCGATTGTGTGATCGAACATGAAGTCTAAAGATACTGGGGTGATCAGTAGAGGTAGAGAAATTGAAGAGGGTAGTGATGAGAGCCTCATCATGAGCCATAACTAGTTCATTTTGACCCAATAAAGAAGATAAAAGCTCCTACATAACCTAGAAGAAGGCCTAACTGAAGGAACAAGTGCTCTGAGAAGAAAACATGAAATAAAGGTTAAAACTGCAATTTTACCATTGCAGTACATAAACGGGATTTCTCAGAGGCAAAACATAGGTCAAATGGTCTAAATGAGATAAAAAGTGGGTTGAGTCAATCAGAAATGGGTTCATGTGTAATATAGGAATTAAAAGACACCAGGCAACCCTAAAATAGACCCGCTTTAACTAACAAGGTTCCGGTCAGAAAAAAAGCAAGTAAACCCTCTAAAAAATCATGGAAAAACATCCTCTAGGGTTTGGAACATTTAATTTGGCCTTTGGAACCTATTTTGACCTAGATTAGGGTCCTAGCTCTTCAACTAACCTAATTTCGGTTTTTACGCAAAATGTCCAGTCAAACGAGGTCAAACCTAAAATCCAACTTCACCATTGGATTCCTTAGGTCCAAATTAGGTTTGTACCAAAATTTGGACCTAATGAGAAGTCATCTTGACCTACTTTGCAATTTAGTACACCCAAATCATAAATTGGTCCCTATCTTTTGAATACCTTTGCAGAGAGCCCCCTAGGTTCTTCGCCCCCTTTGCAAACCGGTCCTGCTGCCATTGCTAGGGTAGAAACGAGCTCCGGCGAGGTTCAGAGAGAGATTGCTCTCTAATTCCTCAGAAATTCTCTCCCAGAAATGGAAGGGAGATTCTCTGAGGAATTCCCTTCCATTTAAGACCGATCTCGATCCCTGGTGTGAACCCAATCTCTCGTGCGAACGCACGAGAAATTTGGGTATCCTAACTCCTTTCCATCTCCAGCGACCAACCTCAGGCAATTACGTGCCCTTCACACCCTGCACACCCAGTCCAGCGCCTATACAAGAACCCACAACTCCGGCCAAAGAGGCTCAGCTTGATTTGGCCGAGTTTCCCCCTTCAATTCCTCTCCTCCTGCCCGGCCAAAAACCCCCAGCAAGCTTCGGCGAGCCCCCCTCCCCTCCCTCTTCGCTCTTCCACAAAACCAGTGGCAGAGTTAGCTTCCTGACCTCCCTCCGCGTCGCGCAGTACCAGCGCACGCCGCCTCAGCCCCGTCGTTGCCGCCGTTCTCCCCCTACTAGGAGTCATCTTCTCCGGTGACAGCAGGTACTGCTGTCCGCCTTCCGTCCCCTTTTGTCCTTACAATTAGGTTAGAACTCCTCTCCATCCTATCCTCTCTCTTTTCCCCCTGTTATCTCATCTGATTACCCCTCGACCGACGCTGACCACCCTCATCTTCCACATCACCGACCGATCTCCGGCGAGCCGCTTCCACCATTCCAGCCCCCCACCCGGCTCGCCAACCACCTCGAGAGCTCCGCCTCACCACCAGGAACTCGCTCCACCCCACAACTGCCACTCCAGACCTCCATAATCACCCCCCGAACAACCCACCATCTCCGGCCACAGGTTGACCTAGGCACGCACGCCTAGGCTGGCCTGCGGCCTGCAGCATCGTCCACCGCCTTCGCCGTGCCACGGCGAAGGTCTCTAGCTGATCTGATTGGGCCGAGAGGCTTGTTCTGTGTATGACAATGTTTGAGCCGCTGCCGCCATGGACGACCTCTGGTGAAGCTCCAACGAAGCTCCAGGCATCAGGCTTCCCAGGCTGCAGATGCAGGAGACTCACACCAGTGTCGCGAGGTGAGAGAGCCCAGCCAGTAGCGCCAGCAGAGCCATCAGCTTGGGCAATTGCATACGAGTGTCTGCGGGCGCGCGCAAAGGAAGGGCGGAACCTTTAGTCCCACATCGTGGAATCTCAAGGCACAGGTATGGTATAAAGAGTTCTTGTGATATAGTTTTACTGCCTCGAAAGCATAGTGGTGAGGTCCCTCACTGACCCCACACCCGCCTCGTCCGCGGCTTGACCACGTGGATCTTGCGGATCCGACCCGAGCTAAGCCTACGCACTCCTCGCGCATCACACCACCTGCAGGTGCGCCTGGTCCCGGGTACGATCCGACCCGATTATGGCTGTGGCTCTGAAAGAGCGTCCGTGAGTGAATTGCTTGAGAGAGAGAGACGCGCGGGTAGAGGGAGAAAGGTAGGTTTTGTTCTGTGTAGGCACAGGCTGAACGCAGGAGAAGAAAGACTTGGCCGCGAGAAGGAGAAGAAAGGGAGCAGAAGGAAAGGCAGGAAAAACAGAGAAGAGAGAAGCAAGGCAAGACCACAGAAGAGAAGAGTAAGAAGCAAGGTAGAGAAGAAGAAAAGAAAGAGCAAGGCAGAAGCAAAAGACACGGGAGATCAAAAGAAGGAAGGAAAAAAAGGCTTCGCAAGGTAGAAAGAAGAAGGATAATCAAGAAGAAAAGGGAAAATACTTTTAAGACATCTGATCACAAGATCAGACGTCCAATTTCATATTTTTGTCCTAATTACTTTTAATTGCATACATTCACATTTGAATTGATATTTTGAGTAAATTAGAGTGTTCAATTACATTTTGACTAGTAGTAAATTCCATTTTCTCCCTGTGTTCGACCTCGGATACTCCGGTTTTCGAGTAATAAAAATCTTTATTTGTTTTGAACGCTTTAACGGCTATACTACAACGCGATATTATCTTTTAACAAACCGCACAAAAGCGTGACAAACATTTTGGCGCCGTTGCCGGGGAGCAATGCGCGATTTACCACTAGTCTCTACATTCTTTTTATCATATTGAACACTAACTTGCCCTACTTTGCTTTGATGTGATCTTGCAGGTACTTCATGAGAAAATCTCTCCCGCAAGTCAACCACTCCAGGGCAGGTAATTTCTTTTCTTCCTTAATCATCCCCTAATCTTGGAAAGACAAAAGGAAGAAAATCAATTTAGGAATCAATTGCCTTCTTTATATAGTAATCACCATCTCTAAGGCAAAACATTTCTTGATTTTGCGAAAATTTCTGCAAATATTCTTGAAGTTGGAGTGATTTTTTTTTCCCATCCCACAAATTATTGTGCCTAATTGAAATAACGCTTAATCTCGGCGGACCACACACTTCTTGTTTATAAGTCCAAAGAGAACTTTTGAAAAAGAAAAAGAGGATTGGAAATAGAACCAAATTAGGGTTTCCACATTAGGGTCTTGAAGCGCTAGTCACACATGCCTGTGTAAAAGGAAATAAACCCTCCCGCATCAGTGTGCTACCCAAGCCCTTGATTGAAGAAAACTAAATAAGACAAACCCTAAAATTGAGCTCTAAAATCACTTGAATCTTAAAATTTTCTTTTGACCTAATAACCTGGGAGTCAAATCAGGGTGATCTCTAGGCTCCGAGCTTAGAATCATTCTGCCATCTATAGGATAGGTCAGGTGAAGTTGACCCCTTGGGTCAACCAACCTCTAAATTAGGTCACAATACCAAAAACATCTAAAGTTCAAGTGAGAACCCTGAAAGCAGCTTTGAAATAAAAAGTGATAGACTTAAGAGGTCAAGGTCCCCATTCTGGTTTACCTGGAATCTCAGTGACAAGAGAGGTCGGGTGGGGGAAACCCTGTAACCCGTAGGGACGCTCTACCGTGTAGGGGTCTTTGCGGGACTCTCCCTCTCTGGCTGCCGAGGTAATTCTCAGGTGGACGATCTTCGGATCCAGGGGTCCATCCGCCCCGAACCTCCATAGTCATCCAAACATCTTTTGGGTGTCTTGATTGGGTCAAGAACATCTCCAGTCCTGCATCTTTTCTCTGTAGAGCACACACACTCATTTTCAGTGGGACTCGTTATTCAGATCTGATCGCTTCATAACACATCTTGAGTCAAACTCTGATCTTGATTCCACCACCTGATCCAAATATGCAGCCGAACCACCTAGGACCACCAGTCGAGAAACCTGAATATCGAAGATCCATGAGAGATAAAATGATTGAGGATGCCATGAGATTTTATGAAAATGAAGAAACCTCAACAACAGTAGGAAACATTCAGGTTGATGTCCCAACAACCACAACCTTTGTCATAACTTGTGTCCAAGTACTATTAGCAGAAGCCAACAAAGGATCAACCCGTGACTTGCTCATTACTGCATACATTGAGATAGAAAAATTGCACAATAGTGAATACCTTCAATGTATGACAAATCCTCGACTTTGGAAGCAACACCAAGATAGTCTTGAAAAATGGGAAGAGATAATGAGATTAGTAAAACAAGTCATTGACCAGAAATACCCGTACATACCACCAACAGAGGATGAGCTATCTTGGAACAACATCGAGGATAAATCTGACCTCAGGTTTGAGGCACAAAATGGTTGTGGATTCCCAACCCAGATGGAGTATAATGCACCTGATATTGAAGAAGGTTGGGAAGCTCCAAATGCAGGAAAAGACCATGATGAGCCCATTTTAGAATCCCAAGACTCCTGCAAGTATGAGAGTAGAACTGAACCTCTCGAGGGTGTATATTCCGTCCCTTATTCTAATATGGTGGCCCTCGAAGGTTATTCAGACCTAAATTCTAGTAATTCAACCCACATTCTAAGCCTAGAACCTAGATCTGAAACATATTTTGAAGATTTAAAGGCCCCAGAGGAAGAAAATCAATCTCTTAATGAAGAATATGATTTTGGGCCTCGATTTGATGAATATCCCTCGTCAACCTCCTCAGAGGAACTAATCGAGTTTTCGGAAGTCATGCCAATCTACGATACAGAAACCGAGGAGTTGGACGAGTGGGGTTTCGATTGGCTCTGCCCTACTAACCTTGAACCTGAGCCTCTACCAGATAGGGACACCTTTGTAAGCTCAGAATTAACATTTAGGCTAAATCCCAGTCAGGCTGCTGAATATACAACATATGATTTATTCTATGGTGGAACTCATGATCTAGAATCTCATTCAAACTTTGATTTTCGCAAACTCTCTGACAATCTCGAATCTGACCATAACATCGGAGAAAATCTGCCTCCTGATTATAACATGTCAATCTTCTTTGAAGCCACCTGCTCCACAGATATAGAACCAATCAAAACTCGTTCCCCACCCCGACCCGCAACCGGACTCAATTTCTATTCTGATTCACCTCTCACTGAGCCGATTGCAGATGATTCAACTCCATATCTATACCGGGTATCGGACACTGATCAGACCACAAATCAGGAGCCTCCATCCTTTGACCGTCCCTGTAGGGATTCCACACCTTACATTGATTATTTTTTGGAACCCTACCCCCACCAGGCTGATTTGACTGAGCCCAAACTCGAGTTTTCACTTCCATATCTATCAGAACATCACTGCATTTGGTGGGTCCCACATCTGCTAATCTACATCTATCAACCCACCAGACTTATTGGGTTTGGGCTGCATCATCAGCCCACTGATCTGAACAAGTACCTGGTTGGACCAACAAGGCTCTTAATCAAGGTGCTTGTTTTCCAAAACTCCATTGATTTGACCACTCCCTCTCCACCCCATTTTCCGCTCGACTGAAGGCATTAAATTTAGCGCTTAATGGGAGGCAACCCGTCATCTCAAAAATAGAGACCCGTCTGATTATCCGTCTGTACTCCACGTCTATTTCACCTTGAGTTCAGCCTTAGACAGTTGATCCCACCTCTGGTACACGTATCAGAGCTTAAAATCGTTCGCATCAGTCATTCCCGACCCATTCACCCACACGATATATCCTGTTCTAAGCCCCTGACCTCAACACTAATTCCCACCCTCTGTTTACAATGAGGACATTGCAAAACTTAGGCATCGGGGGGGTGATAAAGTGCATACATACAAAACCAAGAAAAAAATCAGAAGGATTCTCACAAAAAATTCACATATGTCAAAAACACAAAAAATTGAAAAATTACGAAAAAGAACAAAAAAATGGGGAGGGAGGAAATGTTGTGAGCCATATAATCATAAGGAGGAGAAAAAGAGCAAAAATGAAGAAAGGAGCACAAAAGGAAAAGTCATTAGTAAAAGATTAAGGAATTAACTGAAGTTCTAGACCAGATCAAGAAAAGAAACAAAAGAAAAAGTGCTAAGGAAACATAACAAGAGATTAGCGGGAACGCTGGTCTTAGGCCTTTTGGGCTAGTATCTTTAGCTTAAAAATTCACGTATCCGTTAAAATCTGGATAATCCTCAAGAGGTTGAGGAAAATGCGAAACTTAAGTATTAGGTCTAAGGCTTAGGAAGTATTCGGCCTCGTTAACTGACCTCCGATTTGCGGGATTCGGTAACCTAAGCACCCCAAATTCACACACAGTCTGGTTCAGTGCGCATAAAACATCCAAAACACGCAAGAGCGTTTAATGTTCTGAAAAAGTCACCTAGATTAGGAGCGGTCAATCAACACAAGTTGATTTGGACGAGTTCCCAACGCGGAGAGGTGGGAAATTCCCCTCGAAGATGCGTAACAACATATCGTCTCCTCGGTGTTTGTCTCTTAGGATATTTAAATATCCTACTGGGGGCATGTAAGCACTCTGCTGGTTCAGATACCATGGGTGGCATTATCACGAAATGTCGATCGCCAGGGTCAGAATTCGGCCACGGAACGCCATGGGCGGGATTATCTCGAAATCTCGAAAGCCAGGATTCCGGGGGTTGCCATGGGCGGGATTACCTCGAAATCTCGAAAGCCAGGGACCTTTGAGGATTGATGATGGGGACGAGGAATTCGATACAGACCGTGTTGAGAAGCTAATCCGAAGCTAGAAATAAAAAGAAAAGAGAGAGAAAAGCTCTCCAAACAAATAAATCTTCTCTCTCTCTCCTACAAAAAACTCACTGCAAACTGAACTTAGGCTAAAAATGTCTCAAGCACGGGTGCTTTAACGGCGGAGTCCAACAAACCCTAGGTAAGTTTCTGTGGGCCGTAGAAACCTTTGCGGAGGACTGAGGCTAAAGCGGAACAGGTCTGGATTTTGGTTGGTACTTGAGTACCTCTAGGCCTATTATCAGCATTCCTACCTAAGTCACAAAATAAAAAGAGAAGCACTTTTCATAGTTGTTGACAGACACACAGGGTCTAGAATGGAAGTTAAAACTTTGAAATTTTGCTAAGGGACAAGCAAAAGCTAGGCATGGGGGTATGATGAGAGCCTCATCATGAGCCATAACTAGCTCATTTTGACCCAATAAAGAAGATAAAAGCTCCTACATAACCTAGAAGAAGGCCTAACTGAAGGAACAAGTGCTCTGAGAAGAAAACATGAAATAAAGGTTAAAACTGCAATTTTACCATTACAGTACATAAATGGGATTTCTCAGAGGCAAAAAATAGGTCAAATGGTCTAAATGAGATAAAAAGTGGGTTGAGTCAATCAGAAATGGGTTCATGTGTAATCTAGGAATTAAATGACACCTGGTAAGCCTAAAATAGACCCGCTTTAATTAACAAGGTTCCGGTCAAAAAAAAAGCAAGTAAACCCTCTAAAAAATCATGGAAAAACAACCTCTAGGGTTTGGAACATTTAATTTGGCCTTTGGAACCTAGTTTGACCTAGATTAGGGTCCTAGCTCTTCAATTAACCTAATTTGGGTTTTTATGCAAAATATCCAGTCAAACGAGGTCAAACCTAAAATACAACTTCACCATTGGATTCCTTAAGCCCAAATTAGGTTTGTACCAAAATTTGGACCTAATGAGAAGTCATCTTGACCTACTTTGCAATTTAGTACACCCAAATCACAAATTGGTCCCTATCTTTTGAATACCTTTGCAGAGAGCCCCTAGGTTCTTCGCCCCCTTTGCAAACCGGTCTTGTCGCCATTGCTAGGGCAGAACCGAGCTCCGGCGAGGTTCGGAGAGAGATTGCTCTCTAATTCCTCAGAAATTCTCTCCCAGAAATGGAAGGGAGATTCTCTGAGGAATTCCCTTCCATTTAAGACCGATCTCGATCCCTGGTGTGAACCCAATCTCTCGTGCGAACGCACGAGAGATTTAGGTATCCTAACTCCTTTCCATCTCTGGCGACCAACCTCAGGCAATTACGTGCCCTTCACGCCCTGCACACCCAGTCGAGCACCTATATAAGAACCCACAACTCCGGCCGAAGAGGCTCAGCTTGATTTGGCCGAGTTTCCACCTTCAATTCCTCTCCTCCTGCCCGGCCAAAAACCCCCAGCAAGCTCTGGCGAGCCCCCCTCCCCTCCCTCTTCGCTCTTCCACAAAACCAGTGGCAGAGTTAGCTTCCTGACCTCCCTCCACGTCGCGCAGTACCAGTGCACGCCGCCTCAGCCCCGTTGTCGCCACCGTTCTCCCACCACTGGGCGTCATCTTCTCCGGCGATAGCAGGCACTGCTATCTGCCTTCCGTCCCCTTTCGTCCTTACAATTAGGTTAGAACTCCTCTCCATCCTATCCTCTCTCTTTTCCCCCTGTTATCTCATCTGATTACCCCTTGACCGACGCTGACCACCCTCATCTTCCACATCACCGACCGATCTCCGGCGAGCCGCTTCCACCATTCCAGCCCCCCACCCAGCTCGCCAACCACCTCGAGAGCTCCGCCTTACCACCAGAAACTCGCTCCACCCCACAACTGCCACTCCAGACCTCCATAATCACCCCCCGAACAACCCACCATCTCCGGCCACAGGTTGACCTAGGCACGCACGCCTAGGCCGACCTGCGGCCTGCAGCATCGCCCACCGCCTTCGTCGTGCCACGGTGAAGGTCTCTAGCTGATCTGATTGGGCCGAGAGGCTTGTTCTGTGTATGACAGTGTTTGAGCCGCTGCCGCCATGGACGACCTCCGGTGAAGATCCAACGAAGCTCCAGGCATCAGGCTTCCTAGGCTACAGATGCAGGAGACTCACGCGAGTGTCGCGAGGTGAGAGAGCCCAGCCAGTAGCGCCAGCAAAGCCATCAGCTTGGGCAATTTCATACGAGAGTCTGCGGGCACGCGCAAAGGAAGGGCGGAACCTTTAGTCCCACATCGTGGAATCTCAAGGCACAGCTATGGTATAAAGAGTTTTTGTGATATAGTTTTACTGCCTCGAAACCACAGGGGTGAGGTCCCTCACTGACCCCACACCTGCCTCGTCCGTGGCTTGACCACGCGGATCTGGCGGATCCGACCCGACCTAAGCCTACGCACTCCTTGTGCATCACACCACCTGCAGGTGCGCCTGGTCCCGGGTACGATCCGACCCAATTATGGCTGTGGCTCTGAGAGAGCATCCGTGAGTGAATTGCTTGAGAGAGAGAGACGCGCGGGTAGAGGGAGAAAGGTAGGTTTTGTTCTGTGTAGGCACAGGCTGAACGCAGGAGAAGAAAGACTTGGCCGCGAGAAGGAGAAGAAAGGAAGCAGAAGGAAAGGCAGGAAAAATAGAGAAGAGAGAAGCAAGGCAAGACCACAGAAGAGAAGAGTAAGAAGCAAGGTAGAGAAGAAGAAAAGAAAGAGCAAGGCAGAAGCAGAAGACACGGGAGATCAAAAGAAGGAAGGAAAGAAAGGCTTCGCAAGGTAGAAAGAAGAAGGATAATCAAGAAGAAAAGGGAAAATACTTTTAAGACGTCTGATCACAAGATCAGACGTCCAATTTCATATTTTTGTCCTAATTACTTTTAATTGCATACATTCACATTTGAATTGATATTTTGAGTAAATTAGAGTGTTCAATTACATTTTGACTAGTAGTAAATTCCATTTGCTCCCTGTGTTCGACCTCGGATACTCCGATTTTCGAGTAATAAAAATCTTTATTTGTTTTGAACGCTTTAGCGGCTATACTACAACGCGATATTATCTTTTAACAAACCGCACAAAAGTGTGACAAACAGGTAGCTAGCAGATGAAGAGGATGTGGAGAACGCGTCAGCCATGATGAGCCGATGCTGGAGAACGAGAATGCTCTAGGAAGGGGGATGGCGATGAGGAGTAGGTTTAGGGTGCCGTGCTGGTATTGTGAGGTGCAAACTGAAGCAAGGAAGAAGATCCTACTGCCTATTGTTCGTGGCAGTAGGCAAGGTGATTGGGGGAGGACGGTCGCCAAAGCAGAGCTTGGAGTAGGTAGGAGAGGAAAAGGAAGAAGGTTTTATGACCTAAAAACTCGCTAATGAGGTGAGGTAGACCATGAGGGTCTTATATAGGCCTTCAGGCAAGCTACCAAGCTTAGAAACAAGCTTGAAAGGCTCAATTTTTTAGGAAGCAGGATTCTTGGAAATCAAGGATTCTCATGAGCAACATAGATGGATTTGGAGTTTACCATTAGGTTTAAGCGATCAAGGATCTCAAGGTTGTCCCTTCCAATTTTAGAAGGTATTGGCCAAGTAATTAGGAAGGAATCTCTGATTGAGAGCTCGACTGTGTGGGTTCACACCTGCCATGGCGACAGGGACCCTAATATGAAGAAAACGGAATTAGGGGCTCTTTGTAAGGATTTTCGAAAGTTAGGGGTGTATGTGAGAAAGAAAGAGTCTGAATGGACCAAAATGCAAGCTAAGTCAAAATGACCTCTGATTGAGACTAAATTTTGGTATAAACTTAATTTGGATGCAAGGAATTTAGTGGTGAAGTTGGATTTTTGTTTTGACCAAGTTTGACTAAGTAATTTACCTACAAACACAAACTAGGGCAACTTCCTGTCTACGACTCGATTTTAGGTCAAAATGGGTTCCAATGGTCAAGTCAAGGATACCAAATCTTATGAAATATTTTTCTATGATTTTTAGAATGTTGAGGTAATTTTTATCTTGAGCAGAGCCTTTGTTATTTAAGTGGGTCTGAAATTAGGGTTTTGGGTTGTTTATTCTTGAAAAGCTTGAAAACTTGTTTTTGTTCGCATGGACCCACCTATATGACTTTAATGATCATTTGACCTTTAATTCACCCCTAGCCAACCCCTTGGTTATTTTGTGTTCATGCTTTGCTGTTAGAATTACATAATTAACCCTGGTTTCTTCTCTTCTTCTCAAAATAGAACATTATGCATATAGGACCTTTTATCTTTTATTCTAGACTAAAATAGGCTAGTTAGAGCCTGTGATGATGTTGCCATCATACCCCCATGCCTAGCTTTTGCTATTCCCTCATCAAAAATTCTATGGATCAAACCAGTTATCTAAGTCGGATGTAATAGTCAGGGTGCCTTAGTAAGCTGCAACACTAGAAATCAGATCAGAATGCCAACAATAGGCCCAGAGGTACTCAAGTACTAGCCAAGATCTACACCAGACCAACCTCAGTCCTTAGTCTGCCATGAAGGTTTCTAAGGCCCGTAAAACCTACCCAAAGATTTGTTGACCCCAATGGTTAAAGCACCCGTGCATAAATGTAACATGTCCAAGTTTAGTTTGCCAGTGCATTTTTGTAAGAAAGAGATAGAAGGATTTTCATTTGGAGAGTTTTTGCTCTTTTCTTTTTACTTTTCCCTAAATCGAGCCTCGAATTGGTCCTAAACACGATCTGTATCGGATTCCTTATCCCCACCATCAATCCTCGAAGGGTCCTTGGAAATCGATGCTTCAGGATAGCACCACCCATGGCAACCCCCAAAACCCTAGCTTTTAACACTTCGAGATAGTGTCGCTCATGGCTTTCTGTAGCTAAATTCAGGCCCTAGCAATTGACATTTCAGGATACTCCCACCCACGGCTCCTGAAGCAGCATAAGGTGATTACATGCCCCAGGTAGGATATCTAGATATCCTAGGAGACAAGCATCGAGGAGATGATATATTATTATGCATCTTCGAGGGGAATTTTCCACCTCTCCGCATTGGGAACTCATCCGATCAATTTGTGTTGTCGAGCCGCTCCTAAGCTATATCATCGAGATAACTTTTCATAACATAACACTTTTGGTAGATTTTTCTTTGTTAAATGCACTAAACTAGACTAAGTGTGCGATTTTTGGTTCTTAGGTTACCAAGACCCGTAAACCAAAGGGTAGGAAATGGAACCGAATAATCCCTAAGCCTTAGACCTAATACGTCAGCCTCGCACTTTCCTCAACCTCTTGAGGATTATTCCAGATCTTAACAAATACTTTAGTGTTTAAACCGTATAATAGATCCAAAAGGCTTAACATCGGTATCCACCACCAATTCCCTATGTTTTAGCCTTCCAGGGCTTAATTCATCATTTGATCCACCCTAGAAGTTAGGTAGGTTCCACATTCAGTTTCAAGGGACTCTATTTTTTTTATTTTTATTTGCTCCTTTTTCATCTTTCTTTTCCTTTCCTTTCTTTTTTCATTTAGCCCACAATGACCTCTCCTTTCCTCTTTTCTCCAACCTTTTCTCTCTTTTTTTTTGATGAAACCCTTCCATGCATTAATTTCACAGTGTTTTGCACTTTAATACCCCTCCATGCCTACGATTTGCAATGTCCCCATTGTAAATTAGGTGGGTTTGAGTTCAATCCGTATCGCACATTAGAACAGGTGGGAGGTGAATGGGTCGGAATGACTATTGCGAATGATTTCAAGCTTTGATACATGTACCAAAGGTGGAGTCGGCTATTCGAATGGATGAACCCTAAAGTGCAATATGAATTCAGCAAAAGGATATGTCAAGAATGCTTCGGGTTTTTTTCAAAAGATGATGGGTTGCCTCCTGTTAAGTGCTAAGTTTAATGCCATCAGCTGGGCACAATGAAGCTCAAGGAGAGTGAAGATCAAAGGATACTGTAGCAAATTTGAGTTAGCAAGTTTGACGAACGGCTTGAGTCTCTGACCATTCATGACAAATGGTTCCGAATCAAGGCTAAGTCCACTGATTTCCATCACTCCATTTTCGAATGCTTGTCTTACCAGAAATGGTCGAATCCATTTAGATCTAAGCTTGTCAAGGAAGAGCTTGAGTTTGGCATCGAAGAGTAGTACTTTCTAAACAGGATGGAACGTCTTGCATGATATGTGCTTATTATGAAAGGCTTTAACATGCTCTTTATAGATTCATGAGTTCTCATAAGCATCATTGCGTAGTTCCTCGATCTCTCTCATCTATAGTCGGTGGTGGGTTTCAGCCTTTGAAAGATCTAGATTGCACTTTCGTACAGCCAAATAGGCCTTGTGATCCATTTTGACGGGTAGGTGACAAGCCTTCCCGTACACGAGTCTAAAGGGGGACATGCCTAATTGGGTCTTGTGAGTGGTCCTATAAGCCCACAAAGCTTCCGGAAGGTAGGCCAACCAATCCTTCCGATCAAGCCAAACAGTGACCTGAAGGACTTTCTTGATCTTCCTGTTTGACAATTCAGCCAATACATTAATCTGGGGGTGATAAGGAGATGAGATTCGGTGTGACACCCGATACTTTGTCATTAGGGATCGAAACTATGTATTTGTGAAATGGGTCCCTCCATCAGAAATGATAGCACGTGGAATGCCAAATCGGGAAAAATGTGCTGATGAATGAACTTGATTATGATTTTATGATCATTAGTTTGGGTTGGGATGGCTTTGATTCATTTGGACATGTAGTCCACGGTGAGGAGAATATATTCAAAGCCGTCATATTTAGGGAAAGGACCCATGAAATCAATCCCCCAGATATCGAAGATTTCGTACACGAGAATCAGCTATAGAGGCATCATATCACGATGGCTCATGTTGCCTAATGTCTGGTAGTGATTGCATGCCTTACAGTAATCGTGTGCATCCTTGAAAGTTGTGGACCAGTAAAAGCTATACTAAAGGACTTTTACTGTGGTCTTACGTCCGAAGAAGTGTTCATTGCAGCCCTAGTCATGGTAGAAGTACAAGATGTCCTAGATTTCTACTTTCGGAACACGTCTGATGATTTGACCAGTACCAATGCAGAAAAGGTAAGGTTCTTCCCAAATGTAGTACTTAGCATCGGAACATAACTTGTCCTTCTTGGCCTTCGGCTAATCAGATAGGAACTAGTGGGATGCCAAATAGTTTACCATATTAGTGTACCAGGGAAGTCCTGTGTGAATAGTCAAGAGGTGCACATCCAGGAAATGTTATGTGATGGTTCTAGAAGGGTCAATAATAGAAGAAGGAAGGCGAAACAAGTGTCTAGCAATCGCATTTTGCTTTCCCTCCTTGTCACGAATCTTGACATCGAATTCTTGCAACAGTAAGATCCATCGGATTAGTTGAGGCTTCACGTCTTTCTTCGTAAGTGGCCACTGTAGTGTGATCTGAGTATATGATGACGTGAGAACCCAAGAGGTTTGATCTGAATTTTTCCAGGCAGAATACTACGACTAACAGCTCTTTCTTTATAACTATATAGTTACGCTGAGCATTGTCAAGTGTCTTACTGCCTTAGTAGATGACCATGGATTTCCCGTCAATTTTCTACCCTAACACTGCTCCCACTACATAGTTAGATGCATGGCACAAGATCTCAAATGGTTGACACTAGTCAGGAGATTGCAAGATTGGTGTTTGGGCAACTCAGTCACACAGGTTCTGAAATGCGTGAATGCACTCACTTATCTCAAATTGAGTGTCTTTCGAAAAATGATTCCTTAAGAGGCATGCGATCTTCGAGAAATTCGGCATTAATCGACAGTAAAATCCATCGTGCCCCAGGAATGATCTAATGTACTTGACCGAGTTAGGCACTGGTAGCTTGGAAATCAAATTTACCTTAGCTCGATCGACTTGGTTGCCTTTCTCAGAGATATGATGCCCTAGGACTATACCCTCAGGAATCATGAAGTGGCTCTTTTCCCAGGAAAGAACTAGGTTCACATCAATGCACCTTATGAGGATTTGGACTAGATGTAGGAGGCAATCATCAAAAGATTCATCGAATACCGAGAAATCATCCATGAAGACATCAAGGTACCCACCTACCATATCGGAAAATATGTCCAACATGCAACGTTGAAAAGTAGTAGGTGCATTACATAGCCCAAATGGCATCCTACGAAATGTGTACGTACCGTAGGGATAGGTGAAGGTGGTTATTTCTTGATCCTTTGGATGAATTGCAAGCTGATTGTATCTGGAGTAGCTATTCAGAAAACAGAAAAACTAATTTTCCGCCACTTTTTCGAGAATCTAATCAATAAAGAGGGAAATGGTCATTCTTTGTGGAGGCATTTAGTATTCTGTAATCATTGTAGACTGTCCACGAGTTTGCAATATGGGTCGATATGGTTTCCCCAGATTCGGTTGTGATAACGATGAGCCCTGCCTTCTTAGACACTACCTGAATTGGGCTCACCTAGTGGTTGTTCAGGATAGGATAGATGATACCAGCATCTAACCATTTTATGATCTCTTTCTTCACGACCTCCTGTGGATTCAAATTGGGTCGTCTCTACATTTCTCGAGATGGTCGAGAGCCCTCTTCTATGTAGATATGGTGTGTGCAATAGGAGGGACTGATACCAGTCAGGTCATCGAGAGTCCATCCAATGGCTCTCTGATGCTGCTAAAAGATAGAAATCAACTTTCTTTCCTTATCATATGTGAGTTGAGAATTAATAATCACAGGAAACATTTGATTCGAACCCAAAAAGACGTACTTCAATTGATCTGGGAGGGGTTTCAACTCCATAACAGGATTATCAGCAGCAACAAGAGGTTCAAGGTGGGGCTCAGGGGAAAAGGTAGGAGCAGTAGGTGTATCTGGGTAAGGTTTAGGCTCCTATAACTGTGGGTCATGATCTTCATGTGGTTGAGGATCGGAAACAATCAGGTTTTCCCCTATGAGTAGGTCCTCAATCATAGAAATGATATCACATACTTGTTTAATGGCCCCACAGTTAATTCCTTCTATTCCTTAAAGATATCAATCTTTAATGTCTTGCTTCCAAATTTTAACTCGATCTGGAATTATGTTTGCCCTAGCTATGGCTAGGAATGGCCTTCCTAATATAATCGGTGTATTCTTCAGATTCTTAGGAGTATCCATGTCTATAAAATCAACAGGGAAGTAGAAATCATGGATCGAAACCAGAACATCCTCGAGAATTCCTTTAGGTGATTTGATCGATCTATCTGCTAACCGCATTGTCACCTCTTTCGATCTAAGCTCAAATTCCCCAAGATGGTCTAGTAGGGATGTAGGTATCATGTTTATGGAAGCTCCTAGATCCAATAAGGTTCGATCAAATTCTATATCACCAATTCTACTGGAGATCAAGGGGGTACCAGGATCTTTTGCCTTTAGCGAGAGTTTAATCAAAATGATGGAGTTGGCTTGCTCCGATAAGATGATCGGACTCCCGCCCTTGGTTCGTGGCTTACGCTTAGGCATACAAACATCTTTTAGAAATCTTGCATAAGCTGGTATGTGGTGGATTGCACTGATGTAAACATGTTTACACTACATAAGATGCCTATTTATGCATGTTCTTAAGCATAGAATTGCATTGCATACTATAAATATTGCATAACATGCATCATCTTGCATTTAGATTAGTTTGAATAAAATGGAGGTTAATTGTCTCCTTTTATGTTCAGGGACATGAAAAATTTTTTATCAGGGCCTCAGATCGAAGATCCAACTATACAGATGTGATCAGGGCAATGATTGGAGTTCAACGACTCCAAGATCGCCCTAATCAGACACCTGTAGCATCAGATAGAGATCGAGGAACCCTAGAAGATCAAGGGACAAGATGGTGTGAATCTACACTTCAGATGACAAATCCGACCACATGGATGGATTTGGATTGACGATCGTAGCCTAACGTTTCGAAAATCGACTCAATCCGACAACCTTGGCACCATCTACATCATCCAGAAGATGGACGGCCAAGATGGTGCCACGTGGTGCCATCTCAGTCGCCCAGTCGGTCACTGCACCCGCCGCACCCTCTCTTCTTCGTCGCCTCTGTGTCATTGGATGCGCATCCAATGGCTGTGATGCATGCACATGAAACATTCCAGCGACACAAAAGCCTTCCTAGCGTGTTGGTCGAACGCGCTTACGAGATACAGAGTTCATTCGATTCCTCACGAGCGGCTGCTGACGTGTGGTGAGCGGGCGCGATAGCACTCACGCCGTATCGCACACCCACGTGTGACACACCATCAGATGCGGCGAGCATGCCTAGAGGAGATGCGGCAATGAGTGCTCCCAGCCATTCGATCTCGCGATCGAACGGTTGAGATTTAAAGAACGTGGAAAGGCGTTGAGTGTGGGGAGATGAGCGGGCGCATGCGTGTCACCCACTACGTCCACGTTCAGACCTTTAGCGACGGATTTATCAGTCATTAAAGGTCCTGAATTAATGATTTTCAAATTAAAAAGACCAAATTGTGCTCACTCTTTGCAACTATAAAAGGAGACCCCCTCCATACGAAATTATCGTCCCTTCTTTCTCTTCTCTCCCTCTCCAAAGCTCAAGAGAAGCTTGTCCCACACCCGGGATGCTTCTCAAGAGATAAAGTCCAATTTTTGTCCCCCTTTCGAAAGTGGATCCTGCGACGACGACGACGTGCTACCCCATTCTCGTTCTTCCCACTTCGTCCTCTTTCATCTTGCTCCTTTCCTTGTCTTCCAAGCATCGTTCTGTCTAGCTCGTCCTCCAAGCTACCATCGAGTAGGATATCTCTCTCCCCATTCTTTTACTGCTTTCTACACTAGATTTACCGCTTTCTAGTGTAATCATTTCCCGCTTTCTAGTCGTAATGAGTAGTGTAATGAACAATCTCTTTGATAATGAATTCCATGTTCATTCTACATCTCTTTTTTGTTTTTGTTTGTAATATTCTCTCTCTCTTCTATTTATTGTAAATAGATAGATAGTTTTAATCAATTATTCTACTTCATGACAAATAAAATAAATGCGTATTTTTAATCAAGCTTCCGCCTCCCTGAGTTCGACCCAGGATTTCTATTCCAGTATAAATTTTATTTGTTGAACATGAGTTCTTCACTTTCAAACTACAATGACAGGTTTTCAAAGCCAAATACGTTAGCGTAGCAACTTGTAGCTTCAACAATTTGGCACCGTTGCTGGGGAGGCGATGCTCTTTATTTTTTTCTTTGCGTTTTCCAACTTACGAATCATTTACCTCACTTCTCTCCATTCTTATTGTGATTGCAGGTACTCTTTGGAGATGAGAAAAAGCAGTAGATTGGAGTAAAGTGCTGTTGAAGGTTTTGTAAGTTATCCCCCACTTCTCACCCATTAGTTTTCATTTCACCATGTAATAACACAAACATCAACCATCCTAGGTGTTCTTATAAACTCTAAGGTTGGTTTTGTTTGTTTTTTTGACACACACACCTGCCTCAACCTCCACATTTAAAAAGAAATAAAAAAAATCTCACAGAGGTACACAACCTCATCTGATTTTCAAACTCAACTGGTAGACCAATCTTTGCAGCCGATACACATATCCAAACACATAATTGAGTAGAAATCAAATTAGGTAATCACTTGTTTGCCTAATTAAGTGGTGCAACAGGCCAATTGTTTGAGTTGATTGGGCTGCACCACTTCAATTAAAATCAACTCAACAAGTAGCTGCCGATTAGGTTCAACTCTTAGGGATTTACCAGGCACTTCACATTCTTTTAAGTTTTAAAGGAAAATATCTTCACCTGTGCTTTGAAAACCTGGTGTGCCAACAAAACTTGTTTGAAAAAAATCTAAAGTTGAATCCTAAAAGCTACTAAGCAAGATTTGAATCCTAAAATTCACCGCATCAAAAATAATCTTGCTTGAAAACCACTGGTTGTGCATGCACACACAAATCAATCAATCATTAAGGGCACAATCCAGATAAAGGGCCCATCACATTCCAAAGCACATTCAAACCTAGCCATAAATAAAATAAAGTAGACATTGGCCTTAAGGATTCGACTCGCTCTTCAGAGCCCAGAACGAGATTATTTTCGATTAGTCTGTTTCTATTGTTCAATCTGATGTCTAGCTAGGGGAGTAGAATCAAACAATCGCGTCTGGGGGGTAAACTAGGAATAGGAGGCTCAAACCAAAGGAAGAACCTTCTCCCCATTCCCTCCTTCTAACTGGTTGGATTGAACAGAAAGAAGTAGATTAAATCATTTCTTTATCTCAAGATGTGTTCTGGGAGTCTGTAGGTCTTTAGGCTAGCCCACTTAAGGACAAATTTGATTGCTTGTATTGTAGGGCACCTTTCTTCCTCCCGTTTATCATGAATCCTTCCACATATTATACGCATTCCCGCTCTTTCCCTCATGTTTTGAGTTATCCTCAACATGACAATTATCCCAACTTGTACTGTAATCAACCATTAGTTAGTTGGGATAATTCGTATTGGGATACAGTTCCGGACCTCCATGTTTAGGATCTAACCCTGAACACTATGATTGTTATTTCTATCCTTCTCAGAGCCACATTGATTATAGATCGCCACCCTTCCATGGACAACCTAATATGATCTACAATCAAGAAGGATACACCGATCCTTACCCATCCTCTGATTACACTACCTTTAGGTCATCACCACCTTTTGAACAATCTAAAATAACCTATTATCAGGAAGGGTATAACAAATCTCAATTCGTTAACTCCTCTGCATTGATCCCAAACCCGCCCAACCCTGAATCAACTCATTTGGTTCAGGGCAACCAGGTTCAAGATAAGGTTCTAGCTAACTTAAGGAATATCATACAATCTTTAGAAGTTCAGCCAATACCTTCCATTGAAAGATTGGAGCCCCTGATTGAAATGATTGAAGATTTGAACAAGTATTTGTTGGATTGGCTCCAGGATGTTAAGGATAAGAACCTGGGTGAGTATCTACTTGGGAAGTTAGTGAAATTGAGAATGAGATTTGTGGTTGTTTTAGTTCAATCATGGGATGATTCCCTGGATGAGCCCCCTTTAGGCGAGCCAATGTCAGAACTCGCTCAGGCACCTGTTAGGGGGAACACTCGTTATGAGGCTGACCATATTGAATTAGAGCAATCAATTAAGGATAATATTATTTCCTCACTTGAGATACTTGAGCCAGGGTATGAGGAAACGTATGTCTCCATGGATCAGAAAGTGATAGATGATTTTGGGACATACATTAATACGGATCTTGATTTCTTTGATTCTGATGGTGAAGATTCAATTTGTAACGTCTCACGTGAGTTTATAGAATATGATTTCTGTGAGACGATTGGGCCTGAGGAATCTAATAGATCATTTGATAGCCCAATAACTGAGGAAGCTGATCTTATTGGGGCTCACATTACAGATCTAGAATCGCATTTCTGGAGAATTCAATCAAATGCCCTGATTATCAATTACACCCCATTGAGCATATCGATGATTCTGTTTTTGAGATAACTAGACCCAAGTCAATTCTGATTCAGCCACATCTTTTAGACTTGGAGATTTCAGATGGGGTGATTAATATGCAAGAGGTCCCGAAACTTGGCATTCTGAATAAGGAGAACAGAAGCTAGGAAGTTCTGATTTGGGAAGCAAACTTAGGAGGAAATAGAAGACTAAGTCTAAGGGTTCCAATTCATCTGAAACCGTCAAACTAGGACCCTTACGACATTTATTCTGAGGATGTCCAACCCAAGCATACATTCATTGATTATCCTTTTGATATTGAATTCTCTGTAACCTGACTTTTTGGTCTTGGGTTGCATCCTTATAAATCGTCGGCCTGACCTCGCTTACATACTAATTTTAGGTTTTGGGTAATTTTTATCCAGAACCTTAGATATTCTTGATTATGGGGTATGGGTCTGCACCACAATCTGATCCACATCTGTGGACATCTGCTGGTAGGTCAGAGGTTTCTTCTTTTTATTCTTATTCTGATCTGCACCTGTGAATTCTTTATTTCTCTTCTTTATATAGTGTGCCTAGTTGAAGGCACTAAATTCAGCACAGATACAGTTTCTGTTTATCTCGAAGCGGACCTGACATTCACGTAATTCAGGTGCTTTCTACTATATTCCACTCTATTTTATGTCTTTTTAATACAATGAGGACATTGCATTAGATAGGCATAGGGGGTGGATATTCATCTTTGAATTTTTTCGTCAGCTCCGTAGATTTGTTTTATTTTCTTTTATTTATATTAAAAAAATAATGGAAATAGGAAAGAGAACTTGGGTTTATGAAAATTTTCAATCTTAGGAAATATTACGTTAGGATCTGAATACAAAGACCCTTCAGGTCTTCAAACTTAATCAGCCTGTGTATCCACTAAAATGTGGATTTGTTTCTCGAGTCCTCGCCATCTTGAATTCTATTGTAATTTGATTAAATAAATTTGGGTGATAAGCACACGACTTATCAACCTACCCTCTGATTTGAGGCAACCTTAAGTCTAAAGCATCTACACACTATCTTATCACTGACTCGTTAATCGGCAGTTCTAATGGAAATTGGGTAGCTAATGAACCTTCTAGAGTGATATGGCTGGAAAGTTATCGTGGGTAACAACCCATTGGTAGGTTGTCTAGAGCCCAGTCACTAGATGATTCCTTTCTTACTGCCTTTAGGTAAATCTTAGACCAAGAAAGCCACCTACTTAAAAAAGAAAAAGAAAAAAGAAAATGAAAGTTAAAAAGAAAAGAAAAAGAAAAGAGGAAAAGAAAAGGAAAAATAATAAGCCACACTTCGCCGCACGAGTATGGTTGGCAAGTTGTCGGTGGTAATAACTCATCGATTGATTGTCCAGAATCCAGCTCAATAAATGCACTGAAAATTCTCAAAACACTTAGGAAGAAGCAGAGAAGTAGAATAAATTGGGGAGATATACACTAGATTCACCCTTGTGTCAACCCCGTAAAAAAAAAAGTAGGGAGAAAGATACCGGTTGCAAAGATACACCTTTAGGCAGAATTCTCTTTTTAAGGTCACCTAGAGGCGTAGAAATTCGAAGTCCATTTTAAATGCCGGTCAACGAGTCTATCACATTCATAATAAAGACGCTTAGACCTTAGGATTCTCATCAAATCTTAGGTGAGTTGAATGGCCGTAGAAAGCCACTCCTAAACCCTAAAACTCAAAAATCCAAAAAATATTAGAAAAGAAGAAAAAGAGAAAAATAAAATTTTCTTTGAATAAGGCGAGGGCTTGAGGCGGTCTGCATTTTGGAAGATACCCGGGCACTGTTGTGTCTTTGAAAGTTTAGATCCTAAGTAAACATTTTCTTAATGATTGAAAATAACTCATGCCCAAATAATCCAACCTGATTCTTTTATAAATGGCATATAGTTTTTGCTAGGGACTAGGAAAAGATAGGCATGGGGGTGTGATGTAAACATGTCTGCACTACATAAGATGTCTATTTGTGCATGTTCTTAAGCATAGAATTTCGCATACTATAAATATTGCATAGCATGCATAATCTTGCATTTAGATTAGTTTGAATAAAATGGAGGTTAATTGTCTCCATTTATGTTTAGGGATAGGGCAAAATTTTTATCAGGGCCTCAGATCGAAGATCCAACCGTATAGATGTGATCGGGGCGACTATTGGAGTTCAACGACTCCAAGATCGCCCTAATCAGACACATGTAGCATCTGATAGAGACCGAGGAACCCTAGAAGATCAAGGGCCAAGACGGTGTGAATCCACACTTCAGATGACAAATCTGACTGCACGGATGGATTTGGATCGACGATCATAGCCTAACAATGTGAAAATTGACCCAATCAGACAACCGTGGCACCATCTACATCATCTAGAAGATGGATGGCCAAGATGGCACCATGTGGCTCCATCTCAGTCGCCTAACCAGCCGCTACACCTGCTGCACCATCTCTTCTTTGTCACCTCTCTATCGTTGGATGTGCATCCAATGGCTGTGGATGCACGCACACCAAACCTTCCCGAGACACAAAAGCCTTCGTAGCACGTTGGTCGAACGCGCTTACAGGATACAGAGGCACGTGTTCGATTCCTCGCGAGCGGCTGCTGAGGCGCAATGAGCGGGCACGATTGACCACTCGATCGCGATTAAGCGGTTGCACCTGCGCAATAGCACTCACGCCGTATCGCACACCCACGTGTGACGCGCCATCAGACGCAACGAGCATGCATAGAGGAGGTGCGGCAAGGAGCGCTCTCAGCCGTTCGATCTCACGATCGAACGACCGAGATTTAAAGAACATGGAAAGGTGTTGAGCGCAAGGAGATGAGTGGGAATGCGCGCCTGCCCACTACGCCCACGTTCGGACCTTTAGCGACGGATTTATCCGTCACTAAAGGTCCAGAATTAATGATTTTCAAATTAAAAAGACCAAATTGCCCTCACTCTTTGCAACTATAGAAGGAGACCCCCTCCATACAAAATTCTCATCTCGTCTTTCTCTTCTCTCCCTCTCCAAAGCTCAAGAGAAGCTTGTCTTACACCTAGGATGCTTCTCAAGAGATAAAATCTAATTTTTGTCCCCCATTTGGAAGTGGATCCTGTGATGACGACGACGTGCTGGCCCGTTCCCGTTCTTCCAACTTCATCCTCTTTCGTCTTGCTCTATTCCCCATCTTCCTGGTGTCATCTCGTCTGGCTCATCATTCAAGCGACCGTCGAGGAGGATATCTCTCTCCCCATTCTTTTACTTCTTTATAGAGTAGATTTACTGCTTTCTAGAGTAGATTTGCTGATTTCTAGTGCAATCATTTCCCGCTTTCTAGTCCTAATGAGTAGTGTAACGGACAATCTCTTTGATAATGAATTCCATGTTCATTCTACATCTCTTTTTGACTTTTGTTTGTAATATTCTCTCTCTCTCTCTTCTATTTATTGTAAATAGATAGATAGTTTTAATCAATTATTTTACTTCGTGACAAATAAAACAAACGCGTATTTTTAATCAAACATCTGCCTCCCTGAGTTCGACCCGAGATTTCTATTTCGGTATAAATTTTATTTGTTGAACATGAGTTCTTTGCTTTCAAACTACAACGACAGGTTTTCAAAACCAAATATGTTAGCGTAGCAACTTGTTGCTTCAACATGCTCCCATCAAGGGGATGTTTATCTGGACTTGCTCAAAGAGCTTGACCAGATCTTCCTCTAATGCCGTAGGTTTGGATTTCCTCTTTCCTTTGGTCAAGGCCTCAGGAAATGGAACCTCAGTTGGTTCCTCTAGAATTGATTCAAGCTCTTTATCTGGGATAAAGATGTCCTAGATTACCAATCTAGGATTGGGTTTTGAATTTTCAGGCATGTCGTGGATAGGAAATGGTGGATCCTGGGTTGATTTGTGACTACAGGTGGTGACAAAGTTAAGTCCTACCTGATTTTGGTTTGGGTTAGGCAAAATAGGTGAATACTACTGATATCTTGAATATGATGTTGAAGCTTCCATCCTGTTGGGTGATGGAGCAGAAGGGCCCTGATAAACATATTGTACTTGGCCCTGATTTGGGTTCATAACACACTTCTGGGTTGGCACACTATTCCAATTAGGTGCACCAGCTGGCAAGCATTTGCCAGTTGGGCTAGTTGATTGTGAACCTCTACAATCTCGTCCTTGTGCTATTTCTGCAGAGCCGCATTCGTCTTTTGGATGTCAGCCAGGGTTTGAAGGATTAGAGTCATTTGATCTTCTCGTGTTGGCCCAGATTGGTAATTTGGGTTGAGCCTAGGCTGAGCAGGTTGATATGGGCATGGGAAGAAATTGAGATCTTGTATTTTGATCATTCCCTAACCATGCAAAGTTAGGATGTATTCGCCATTGAGGGTTATGTGTTAGAGAATGGATCATTCTGGATGGCGTTGAGGTCCTCATAGATATGAGGAATCCTAAAGAAGTCAGAATACAAGGGTTCAGTGTTCCCCCAACTAGAGTAGAAAGTTTCGAAGTGTCCTCCAAAACCGGGATCAGATGGGGGTGGATATGAGTCCACCCCCTGAGAGGAGTGGTGATAGATGTTATGTATAGCCTCCTTACCAAAGGGTGGTTGTACAAACAGGTTTTGTTGTGCTGAGGTGGCTCTCTGCCAGTGTCGAGTCAATTCATCCACCTTCTTTTCGATAATTGATACCTTGTCCAAGTGACTGGCCACTAGTTCCAAATCGATGAGTGCGGATAGGCCTTGGGTCTCATGTGCCCCCCAGGTGTTTGTCAATGCATGGGTAGTTGTGCTGTTGAACATGCCTATGGATTCATTATTGATGGAGTTCTCGCACATATTCTTCAGGATCTCCCTCACGGTGTCCCCATGTTGACCCATGATGTTGCCACCATAGGTCGCATTAACAAATAATCTGATATCTTCATGTAGTCCCTGGTAAAAAGGCTAGACTTGTTCCCCTTTAGGAACTCTATGATTGGGTATTTTCGCATGAGATCTAGAAAGCGATCCCATGCCTCACGAAGTGGTTGTCCAGCATTTTGAGTAAAGTGCGTGATTTGGTGCCTCAAAGCATTTGTCTGACTAATGGGAAAAAACTACTTCAGATATTCGGATTGAAGTTTAGGCCATGTGTTCATTGGATGAGTTACGGTTTGGTACCAGTGGGTAGCCTTGTCCATGAGGGAGAAGGAAAACATCTTCGTGAGTAGGATGTCGTGATCTTGAGCAGCTGTCCCAAAGGTCTGGGCCAGGTGCTTAAGTTGTTTGATACGCTGGAAGGGATCTTCGGAGTTCAGCATGTGAAATTTAGGGATAACATGAATCATGTTGGGCTTGAGTTCATTATCAGGTCCTCCAGCCAAGATTTGAACTCTAGGTTTGATTCCAATTGCAGCACGATTGTAATGACCTTACATCATAGGACACTGCGATGGATTCTTGAATGCATGGAATAGATCATTGCGGCATTGAAGCTGATTCTGGAGATTGTTTTCTTCTTTTGCTGGGTATTCCATGGCTATGGATAATGGGGATATAGACTTAGATGAATCAGAAGAGATATTGATCTGGTCAGGAGGTAGCATAAACAAGTGAGTCAAGGCTTGACCACGAAGAGAGTGAACAGCTAATGGAGGCCTCAAGGATGGTCTTCAAGACCTCCTCCCGAACATGCACTAGTAGAGTAGACGAGGGACAAAATATTTGACGGACCCAATTGAGGCACCAAAATATGCTTGGATGACTAAAGATGTTCGAGGCGGATGATACCTCTTGATCAGAAAGTCGCTAACTCTAGAAGTAATTAGGCAGCCAGGAAGGGAGAGTCTCGCAAGGACACCTACATGGTAGAGCATCCCCACCAGTTATAGGGTTTCCCCTACCCGACCTTCCTTGCCACTGTGAATCCAAATAGATCGGAATGAGCGGGACCTCTTAAGTTTACCAAATTTTAAATCTGAATTGAGGTGCTTAGAATTCCATTTCAACTTTTAGAGTTGAATTGTGCTTGGTGACCAAATTTGAAGATTGGTTGACCCAGAAGGTTGATCAACTTCACCTGACCTACCCTTGTTATTATGTCCCAATTTTAAGATTCAAGTTGTTGATTAGAGCTTGATTTTAGGGTCTCCCTGATTAGGTAACTTCAAGCAAGGGCTTAGGTATCACACAATGCGGGAAAGTCAGTTCTTGTTACTTCAGGCACATGTGTTTCTCAACCCTAAGATGATAACCCTAATTTGGCACTTTCTGGTCCAATCAATTTCGTCCAAATTTGGCACCTAGGACTCAATCAAGAAGGTGAGTAGCCCTAAGTACCTTAAATGCCTAGTAGGTGCATGAATCTTGGAGAGGGGTTTGAAAATAGATCAAGGTAGGCAACTCACAAGTGATTAATTCTAAATAAGGAATGCAAGTTGGCCTAATTGATTTCCCTTTTTAGCTCTTTCCAGAAATAGGGGCTTAAGAAGATGGAGATGAGATTACCTGCCCCTAAAGTGGTTGTTGTGCGGCTGATCTTCTCTTGTGTACCTGCACACACAGCCAATCAGATAAAGCAAGTTAAATTCAAATCAGAAATAGTAATAAGTGAAACTAAACTACGCGTTGCTCCCCGGTAACGGTGCCAAAATGTTTGCATGTGAAGTTGATGTTTTTAAAGGATGTAATCGTCGTAGCAATTCAAAATCGCTCAAAAACACTTAAAGTTTATAACTTGCAACTATAAGGTCATTCACTTGGAGCAATAATGGCAATTCATTCTCACAGATCACAATTTCTAAGAAAAATATAAGTAATTAAGACCAAAAGAATACTCAGGAAAGATATATTAATGAAATCAAATATCAATGTGCAAAAAGATTAGGGTAAAATGGTGATTTGAATCACCAAATTACCTATTGAAAATAAGTGCACAAATAACTCAAATAAATGAACAGTGATCATCAATCAAATGCCACATTGGTCAGCAATCCAAATGTTTCCATAGTGGGCTTAATCCCCCAAGGCTTCAGAATTCAGACGACAAAATCAAGCACAAGGCATCTTAAGTGTAAACCTCTACAGTAACCTCAAGTGGCTCAAGGGCCTCTTCCTTCCTTCCTTCAATCCTCGGGAGCGAGACGTCAACAGCCATGCACAATAGAGGTGCAAAGCCTCTGAAATTCTTTTAGGTGTTGAAATTCTTCTTCTCTTTCTCAGAAACCCACGTAATCGGATCTATAGTCGAGTGTCCAGGCAGGTATTCAGATCTGGGTAGGAGACTAAGGCTACCGAGTGCGAGGGATAGCGGAGAAATGAAGAGGGCGTGAGGAGGGACCCTACCCTCGTGCACTTGGTGAGGGGTCGTGGGGAAAAAATCAATTTATCTTATGCTATGAGCTCCTAAGCCCACGATGTGGGACAAATAGTCCCCTTGTTCTTCACGAGGCAGCCGTAGGAGTTGATCTTCCAATTGTGAGCAGAGATAATGCTGGCTACGTCGATTGTTAGCCTAGGCGTGTACCTGGAACAAGATCGTGTCACCTCGAGGAATAACTGCTAAAGAACTCGATCGGAGTGCTACAGCCGAGGTCGAGGAAGATGACTGAGGTGGTGGAGCAACAGCAAGGACCTAAAATTGACAAAAATAGCCTTGCAGCCACGTCAAATGCTCAAGAGCTTCGTACAAATGTGTTGAAAGTGATGGTGGTGGTGGCATGTTGTGGAGATGTTTATGTGAACGTGGCAAAGGTGGAAAAGGTCGAAGGTTGAAAGGGTGATCGGTAGAGCAATTGGCATTGCAATCCCCTCAATTTCTTGAGGGATTTTACTCACATGACACGACAAAGATGCATAAAGTGATAGTGGGTGGGTTGGTGAAGTGTAGTGTGCTGTCGAGATTGCTGGACCTACGTTGGCAATTTGGAAGATGACGGTAGAGTGGGCAATTGTGTGATCTAACCTAAAGCCTAAAGATGCTGGGGTGATCAGTAGAGGTAGAGGAATCGAAGAGGGTAGCTAGCAGAAGAAGAGGATGTGGAGAAGGCATCAGTCATGATGAGCCAGCGCCAGAGAAGTAGAATGCTCCAGGAAGGGGGACGGAGACGAGGAGTGGGTTGGAGGGCGCTGCGCTGGTATTGCGAGGTGCAAACTAAAGTAGGGAAGAAGAACCAACCACCTATTGTATGTGGCAGCAGGAGAGGTGATCAGGGGACGACGATCATCGGAGCAGAGATTGGAGCAGACCGGAAAGGAAGAGGAAGAAGGTTTTATGGCCCAAAAACTCACTAAGGAGGTGAGGTAGTCCATGAGGGTCTTATATAGGCCTTTAAGCAAGCCCCAAGCTTGGAAAAAGGCTTGAAAGGCTCGATTTTTTAGGAACAAAGATTCTTGGAAATCAAGGATTCACATGAGCAACATAGATGGATTTCGAGTTTAGGATTAGGTTTAATAGATCAAGGATCTCCTCAGGGTTGTCCTTTCCAATTTTGGAAGGGATTGGCCAAGTAATCAGGGAGGAATCTCTAATTGAGAGCTCAGTTGCATGGGTTCACACCTGCCATGGTGGCAGGGACCAAAATGCAAAGAAGTCAACATAGTTAGGTGGCTCTTTGTAAGGATTTTTGAAAGTTAGAGTGTTTGTGAGAAAGAAAAAGTCTAAATGGACCAAAATGCAAACTAAGTCAAAATGATCTTTGATTGGGCCCAAATTTTGGTACAAACTTAATTTGGATGCAAGGAATCTAGTGGTGAAGTTGGATTTTTGTTTTGACCAGGTTTGACTAAGTAATTTACGTAGAAACCCAAGCCCTGGCAACTTCCTGTCTGCAACTCTATTTTAGGTCAAAATGGGTTCCAATGGTCAAATCAAGGATACCAAACTTTATGAAATATTTTTCTATGATTTTTAGAAGGTTTAGGTAATTTTTATCCTAAGAAGAACCTTTTTTATTTAAGCAGGTATGAAATTAGGGTTTTAGGTTGCTGTTTATTCCTAAAAAGTGCGAAAACTCATTTCTATCTGCATAAACCAACTTATACGACTTTAATGAACATTTGACCTTTAATTCACCCCTAGCCAAGCCCTTCGTTATTCTGTGTTCATGATTTGCTACTAAAATTATAGAATTAACCCTAGTTTCTTCTCCTCTTCTCAAAATAGAACATTATGCATGTAGGATCCTTTAATGGATAGAAGGGAGATTTTGTCTTTTATTCCAGACTGAAATAGGCTAGATAGGGCCTTGATTGCACAGCAATCATAGGTCTTAATTGACCTAAATTAGGCTAGGACTTAGCATAAGTTATGGTAGTTCATGCATGCATAAGCATTATTTGCATCTTTACTGCTTTCTTTTAGATATGCATAAATAATGCTGTAATGTACTAATTAGGTGAACTATGTCAATTGTAGGTAATAAACTGATCAGAAGCAAGATTTGAAGCTGGATCTAAAGCTAGATATGAAGAATAAAGAATAACTGGTGTTGTAGCAGAGCTGGAGTGAAAGACCTAGATTAGATGTGATAGATATTAATGTAAGGGAGTTTAGGTATGCTATTCTATTAAGTAGGAATAAAGCAATAAATTATGAAGTTATTAGGTCCATCCTAGCCCTAGGACATGCTAGAAGATTCTCCAAGCCTTAGCCACCCTTAGATTAGGTCACCGCACCTTAAGAAACCTTAAAGCCCTAATTCCAACCTCTATCTGGACGTCCAGTTGAGTTATAGGACATCCAGAACCCTCAGCCAATTCCTACACACCTTAAACCCACTTTTGCAGTGCTATTGGATGTCCAGACACTTGGTCAGACATCCAATTTCTACAGAATACCCAAGACAGAAGCTAGAGAAACCTTCCTGACTCTGATTAGACATCTAGAATTGAAGTCTGGACTTCTTATTTTTCACTATAAGTCATCTGACACTTTTATTGGACATTTGGAACTGCTCTCCAATTCTTATTTTGGAATTCAAGCCTTGATCTTGAGTTCCTAGCTCCCTAAACCCAAATCCAACCCCTTAGGAACCTAAATTAAGGTACCCTAACCCTAGCACACAATCTTTAAATCTTCCCAAGAACCTAATTAGGTTCTCATTAAGCCAAATTGACTTAGATTATAGTCAATCTCATCAGCCTATTCAATTGGATTCATAGAGTCCAATTGAGCTCAAATCTCAACCCATACAAGTCCAATTGGACTCAGTGAGAGTCCAATTGAACTAAGCCCAACCTAATTGAGTTATGTCACTCTCAATTAGGTTCACACTCATTCAATTGAACTTGTGTTAAGTTTAATTGCATTTCCCCCGTAGCAATTTGGGTATGCAACACTAATTTACGACCTACACTAACCCAAACCCCTTAGGACCTAACTGATTAGCCAATATTTGTGGGCTATTTAAGTATTTAAGTGCCTAGACATTAAGTTAATTCTAACATTTATTTAGCATGCGTTAGGATGTAAAAAGATTAATTCATATTTTTGATTTAATTACATAATTCATGCATTGCATTCATAACTAAATGCATTTAGAATTAACTTAGAATTGCAATCATTTAATTAGTTAACCAATTAGGTGCATTGCATGCTTTGTTTTAATTTAACATAGAAGTTAAGGGCTTATGCATAAATAAGCATAATATTTTATTCTTTTATTTTTTTTTCTCCTTTGCACAGGTAACTCCTCCGGCTTCGGCTCCACCTCCTCCTCCTCCTGCGCATCACATTTACTCTACGGCATTTTGAATTTGAAATGATGGCCGTGGCTACAAAAGGTGGGAGAGCTACCATGCTTTGGAGGCCACCACCCCTTGTCCATCACTATGTTGAGAGGACCTTTCTCCTCTTCCATTTCATACCACCAGCCTCATCGTGGCAAAACGACTCTCCACTGTGGGCGTGTGGGGTGACAGCCCACACTGCCAAAAGAGTGTCTGCAACTCCTCACCTCAGCCAGCAACTCACGCCCACAGCCATTAGACCCTGCACACCGCACGCCAGCAGCTCACAATAGCCTTTGCCTTTGCCATTCCCGCGCCTTCTCATCTCCACCAGAACCTCCAATAGTGCCTGCAAACCACTACGCACACGCTCTCTTCACCCTCAGCACACGCGCCAGCAGCACCTGTCCCGCTCCAATAGACCCACAGTCCACGCTCCATCCTTCATGCCCGCACCCTCCATGCGGGCCTACAGAACCGCACCTCCATGCGCCCACCTCCAGCACCTCCCTGCAGTGCCTCACCACGTGCCTCTAGCCCAGCCTGCAGAACGTGTGCCCACCTCCGCTTCATCCAGCGCCTGCAACGCCACATCCCCGGCAACAGCGCCATTTGGTAAGTCAGTTTTCACTTTCGAATAATGTGATTAAGATGATCTGTCGTTTTAGTAACAAAGTGGTGGAAAATCACTTAAAAAAATAATTACAATAAAAATTTCCACTCACAGAAGAGCGGGTTGTGTCCACTGGGAGGCAATGATTCAATAAAACGTCGATTATTTCGTATTCTTTCAATCAAGTGCAAAATCCATAATCAAATCCAACATGAAATGCGATTGAAAGAAGATGCACAATAACTCAAAAATATAGTGGTATATGTGCAATTTTTCCTCACTGAAATATTCAATAAATATGTGATGATTTTTAATTAATTTTCAATTGACATGTATTAGAGAAAATCTGTACATATTTTAATCCCAAAACCAATGTTAAAACATGTGAATATCATTAACCACGCAATTATCAGAAAGAATGAGTATGCAGTCACAATTTCACCATAATAAAATAATCATAAATTAAAATGATTTTGGTGGCAATGGCATTCAAATGTAATTTTTAATTAACATAAAAACAGGTGATTTTACCTCTCTCCTCCTTATGCATGGGAGGGAGGTTCAATCGAGGAGAGACTCCTACCGGAGGTTAGCAGAAGCAAGGTCGTAGAGGTGGTGGTAGTGATGCATTGTGAGATGGCCGGAGCTAGACTATCGGAGGAGAGGAGTGGCGATGGTGGAGTTTCTACTGCCGCGTGTTCTGCAGGCATAAGGAGAGCAGCGTGTGCGGGTGCTAGAGATGCTGCAGACACGTGGAGGTGCAGAGGTGTAGGCGTGCAGGCACTCTGCAGACCGCGTAGGCGCGTGCATAGGTGTGGCACTGCAGGTGTTGCGCGGGGTGATGGTACTATTGGCGCTGCTGCAGGTGGACGCTGGGCACTTTGCAGAGTGCGTAGGCGAGCGTGGAGGTGCAGCGCTACAAGCACTGGATGAAGCGGAGGTGGGCACATGTTCTGTAGGCTAGGTTGGAGGCACGTGGTGAGGCGCTGCACGGAGGCACTGGAGGTGGGCGCGCGGAGGTGCAACTCTACAGGCCCGCAAGGAGGGTGTAGGCGTGAAGGATGGAGCGCGGACTATGGGTCTGTTGGAGCGGGGATAGGCACTGCTGGCGTGTGCGCTGAGGGTGAAGTGAGCATGCACGTGGTGGTTTGTAGGCACTGCTGGAGGTTCTGGTGGAGATGAGGAGGTGTAGGCGTGGTGAAGGTGAAGGCTGCTGTGAGCAGTTGGCGTGCGACGTGCAAGGTCTGATGGCTATGGGCGTGAGTTGCTGGCTGAGGTGAAGAGTTGCAGAGACTCTTTAGGCGATGTGGGCTGCCACCCCACACGCCCATGGTGGAGAGTTGTTCTGTCGCGATGAGGCTGGTGGTATGAAATGGAAGAGGAGCAAGGTCCTCTCAACACAGTGATGGACAAAGGGTGGTGGCCTCCGAAGCATGGCATCTCTCCCTCCTTTTGTAGCCACGGCCATCGTTTCAAATTCAAAATGCCATAGCGTAAATGTGATGCGCCAGAGGAGAAGGTGGAGCCGAAGCCAGAGGACTTACTTGTGCAAAGGAGAAAAAGAAATAAAAGAGTAAAATATAATGGTTATTTATGCATAAGCCCTTAACTTCTATGTTAAATTAAAACAATGCATGCAATGCACCTAATTGGTTAACTAATTAAATGAATGCAATTCTAAGTTAATTCTAAATGCATTTAGTTATGAATGCAATGCATGAATTATGTAATTAAACAAGAAATATGCATTAATCTATTTGCATCCTAATGCATGCTAAATAAATGTTAGAATTAACTTAATGTCTAGGCACTTAAATACTTAAATAGCCCACAAATATGGGCTAATCACTAACCTAGACCACTTAGCCACATAGAGCACGGCCACACACACACACACACACACACACACACACACACAACCATTCAGGTACTACCACACCACCTAGAGTGTTCTAGGTTCTTCCAATGGTGGTGACACTCTTGGTTGCTAAAATTAGCAATCAAGAGACATTCAAATTGTAGATCCACAAATGGTGGATCTCAAAACCACCTTCTCTCTCCTTGGCCGGCCACTCTTGGAGCTCTATCTAGAGAGTTCCACACTTCTCTAGGGAGTCTCCCTTAGGTCTATAAAAAGACCTAAGGGGTGGCCATTTGCACCCATTCACTCCTGGCTTCCATTTAGCTTAGCTACATTCCACCTCTACTCCACCTTCACGAGTTGCTTCACCATGGCCACCACCATCTCCATGCCAAGATGTTTGATCACCTCCTCAACCTCTCTCCAAGGGTCGGCCTAAGCACCATTAGCCACCCCTCCTCCTCGCAACCAACTAAAAGGCCATCAGAGCCCACCTCCGAATTCCCTTATTTCTGGTAGATTAGTAGCTTAGTTCTTCATAGTTTACATGCTTTATTTACTGCTTAGTACTGTAGGTCTATATTCTCCCCCTATGATGCATGCATAATCCCCCCTTAGATTCATGTATGCAGTCATTTTCTGATAGCTGTTAGTTTTTACATTCCCTATACAAGCATTCCGCTATTTGTGCTGTAACCACCATCATGCCTCAGTGAAAACATTTACATATATTTATATGTTGAAAATCACCATGTGCTTGATTATCATCTTTTGGTGTAATTAAAGTTGCAAGCCTTCAATTTCTAATATTCTGGCAACAGCATGTCGTGTATCAATATGTATAATCGACATGAGATTTTGAACGAGTAGAGTGAGCGAGATCGAATTTGAATTTGCATTTTCAAAATTCCTCCCAGAGACGAATGACCAAGACTCAAGTCTCATTATCTTTATAAATTATTTTTGTTGATCGTATTTTGCAACTACACTACAATGCATTCTGATCAAATATGCGTTATACGATTCCCAACAAAATGGCACCGTTGCCGGGGTGGCAGTGTCATTTTCTATTTCAATCTCTTGAATTATCACTGATAAATCTTCCTCTGCTTGTCTTTTGATGTGTAGCAAAATAGGAAAAATGGGATTTGCTCACACATCGAGTGCATAAAAATCATCAGGTGCACATCACCTCTTAGATTAGGATTTCCCTTTTTTTTGAACCCTAGGTTAGATTTCCTTCTAGCAATTTCATTTGAAAAAAGAGGCTAATTTATTTTCTTAAAAAAAAATAAAAAAAGGTCTAGGTAGCTAGATTAGGTCTCCATTTGAATCTTAGTTGAGTTTACTTAAAAAAAAAGAAAAAAAAACATTTCTTTTGAAAGAAAAAGTTTTTCCTTCAAAAAAAATTCAAAAGTTTTTGAAAAAAAGAAAAAAAATTGTCTTGTTAGAAAGTTTCAAATTCAAATTCAAACACCCTTTCAAAAGCTTCTCTACCACCCTCTGATTTTCAGCCAGATTTCAAATTTCAATTTAAAAATTCAATTTTCAAAACATTAATGAGCAAAAAATTCTAAAATTCAGGCCAACCCTTTGTTCTTAAACCACTGTTCGTACGCTTTTGCAGGTTTTCAAAGAATGTCACGTTGTAGTATAGCTGACAAAGAGTTCAAACAAATAAAGAGTTCTTATTACTCGAAAACTGGAGTATCCGAGGTCGAACACAAGGAGCAAATGGAATTTACTACTAATCTCAAATGTAATTGAACACTCTAATTTACTCAAAACTTTAATTAAATATGAATGTATGCGGTTAAAAGTAATTATGACAAAAGAAATGAAATTGGACGTCTAATCTTGTGATCAGACGTCTTAAAAGTGTTATTCTTCTCTTTGATATTTCTTTCTCTACAGCCTATCTTTTGCCTTGCTTCTTTCTTTTCTTCTCAGCAGTCTCTCCTTCTTCCTTCTGATCTTGGCTTCTGCGAAGGCTTCCTCTTCCTTGGTCTTCTGTTCTTTCTACCTTTGCTTCTTTTCTCTTCTTTCTTCTCCTTTCTTCTCTTCTATGCCTTCTTCTTTCTTCCTTCTCTTCTCTACCTTGCGCAGCTTCTTCTTCTACTTCTTCCTCACGGCTAAGTCTTTCTTCCTCAACGTTTAGCCTACCTGCATAGAGCAAAACCTACCCCTTTCCTTCTACCCGAACGTCTCTCTCTCTCAGTAATTCACTCAAGGACGCTCTCCCAAAGGCACACAAGTAATCGGGTCGGATTTCGCACCCGGGACCAGGCGCACCGTGTTGTCAACGTTTTTGGGCGGATTTAAAGGCGTATTACGTTGCAGTAGAACCGACAAAATGTTTAAACAAATATAAATAATTTTTATTACTCGAAGACCGGAGTATCTGAGGTCGAACACAGGGAGCAAATGGAATTTACTACTAGTCAAAATGTAATTGAACACTCTAATTTACTCAAAATATCAATTCAAGTGTGAATGTATGCAATTAAAAATAATTAGGACAAAAATATGAAATTGGACGTTTGATCTTGTGATCAGACGTCTTAAAAGTATTTTCCCTTCTTGATTTTCTTCTTCTTTATATGCCTTGGCGAAGTCTCTCTTTCCTTCCTATTTTTCCTTCTTCTTTGCTTCTTACTCTCCACTTCTGTGGTCTTGCCTTGCTTCTCTCTTCTCTGTTTTTCCTGCTTCTCGTGCGAAGGCTTCTTTCTTTCTTCTTCCCTGTCTTGCTCCTTCTTTCTTCTCTTCTTCGCCTTGCCTTTCCTTCTTCTTCTTCGGTAGCGGCCAAGTCCTTCTCCTGCGTTCAGCCTGCCTGCACAGGAGCAAAACCTAACCCTTCTCCCTCTACCCGCGCATCTCTCTCTCTCAACCAATTCACTCAGAGCTGCTCTCCCAGAGCCACAGGCATTAATCGGGTCGGATCGTACCCAGGACCAGGCGCACCTGAAGGTGGTGTGATGCGCGAGGAGTGCGTAGGTCTGGGTCGGGTCGGATCCGCCAGGTCCGCGTGGTCAAGCCGTGGACGAGGCGGGTGGGGTCAGTGAGGGACCTCACCCCTGTGCTTACTGAGGCGATAAGAGTAAAACACAAAAACAACTTATATGGTACCTGAGGGTTGCAATCCCACGATGTGGGACTATCTGGGCTCGCCTTCACGCGCGCCTGCAGAAGCCTCGTCGTGCGATTGCCCCGCAGCTGCTGGCTCTGCTAGCGCTCCTTGGCTGGACTCGTTCACCTCGCGACACTCGCGCTAGTATGCAGCACCTGTAGCCTGGAAGACCGGGTGCCTGGAGCTTCGTGGGAGCTTCATCAGAGGTCGTCCATGGCGGCAGCGGCTCAAACCCTGTCATACACAAAACGCACCTCTCGGCCAAATCAGAATAGCTAGAGACCTTCGACGTGGCACGGCGAAGGCGGTGGGCAGTGCTACAGGCCGCAGGTCGGCCTAGGCGTGCGTGCCTAGGTCAACCTGTGGCTGGAGATGGTGGGTTGGTCGGGGGGTGATTGTGGAGGGCTGGAGTGGCAGTGGTAGGGTGGAGTGTGTTCCTGGAGATGAGGCGGAGCTTTCGAGGTGGTTGGCGAGCCGTGTGGAGGGCTGGAGTGGTGTGGGCGGCTCGCCGGAGTGTGGTCGGAGGCGAAGATGATGGAGGTGGTTAGCGTCTGTCGAGGGTCGATCAAGGGAGATAACAGGGGGAAAAGAGAGAGGAGAGGGTGGAGAATGTATCTAGGGTTGTCTGGAGGGAAGGGAGGCGGCGGAGAGGACGGCTCGTGACTGCCGTCGTCGGGGAAGAAAGACCCTGGGGGAGGAAGCGGCGACGAAGATGAGGTCAGGAGCTTGCACGCAGGGTACAGCGCGCCGCGGGAGGAAGAGGCGGAGAGGACTCTGCTGCTGGTATGGCAGCAGAGTGACGAGAAGGAGGGAAGGCGGTCGCCGGAGCTTGTGGGTCGTTTGGCCGGAGATGGGAGAGAAGAAATTTGGAGGGGATCTCCGTCAAAATCAAGCTTAAGATGAGCGGCCGGGTCCGGGGGGTGTTTTATAGGTGCTGGCCGCTCCTATCAGTGCGTGAAAAATGCGCAATTAGGTCAGCCGGCTCGCCGGAGTTGGAAGGAAGAAAGATACCCAAATCTCTCGTGCGTTCGCACGAGAGATTGGGTTCACGCCAGCGAATTTGATTGGCTTTAGAAGGAAGGGAATTCCTCAGAGAATCTCCCTTCCATTTCTGGGAGAGAATCTCTGAGGAATTAGAGAGCAATCTCTCTCGAAACTTCGTCGGAGCTCGGTTCTGCCCTAGCAATGGCGGCAGGACCGGTTTGCAAAGAAGGCGAAGAACCTAGGGGGCTCTCTGCAAGGATATTCAAAAGATAGGGACCTATTTGTGATTTGGGTGTACTAAATTGCAAAGTAGGTCAAGATGACCTCCCCTTAGGTCCAAATTTTGGTACAAACCTAATTTGGACCTAAAGAATCCAATGGTGAAGTTGGATTTTAGGTTTGACCTCGTTTGAATGGACATTTTGCGTAAAAACCCAAATTAGGTTAATTGAAGAGCTAAGACCCTAATCTAGGTCAAACTAGGTTCCAAAGGTCAAATTATGTGTTCTAAACCCTAGAGGATGTTTTTCTATGATTTTTAGAGGGTTCTCTTGATTTTTATTCTGACCGGAACCTTGTTAATTTAAGCGGGTCTGTTTTGGGGTTACCAAGTGTCATTTAATTCTTAGATTGCACATAAACCCATTTCTGATTAATTCAACTCACTTTTTATCTTATTTGGGCCATTTGACCTATGTTTTGCTTCTGAGAAATCCCGTTTATGTACTGCAGTGGTAAAATTGCAGTTTTAACCTTTATTTCATGTTTTCTTCTCAGAGCACTTGTTCCTTCAGTTAAACCTTCTTCTAGGTTATGTAGGAGCTTTTATCTTCTTTATTGGGTCAAAATGAGCTAGTTATGGCTCATGATGAGGCTCTCATCATACCCCCATGCCTAGCTTTTGCTAGTCCCTTAGCAAAATTTCAAAGTTTTAACTTCCATTCTAGACCCAAAGTGTCCTTAGTTATGATAAGTGCTTCTTTTGTGATTAGGTAGGAATGCCGACAATAGGCCTAGAGGTACTCAAGTACCAACCAAAATCTGGACCTGTTCTGCTTTAGCCTCAGTCCTTCGCAAAGGTTTCTACGGCCCACAAAAACTATCCTAGGGTTTGTTGGACTCTGCGGTTAAAGCACCCGTGCTTGAGACAATTTTAGCCTACATTCAGTTTGCAGTGCGTTTTTTTTTTTTTTTTTTTGTAAGAGAGAGATAGAGGATTTATTTGTTTGGAGAGCTTTTCTCTCTCTTTTCTTTTTATTTCTAGCTTCGGATTAGCTTCTCAACATGGTCTGTATCGGATTCCTCGTCCCCATCTTCAATCCTCAAGGGTCCCTGGCTTTCGAGATTTTGGGATAATCCCGCCCATGGCAACCCCCGGAACCCTGGCTTTCGAGATTTCGTGATAATCCCGCCCATGGCGATCCGTGGCCGAATCCAGACCCTGGCGATCGACATTTCGTGATAATGCCACCCATGGTATCTGAACCAGCAGAGTGCTTACATGCCCCCAGTAGGATATTTAAATATCCTAAGAGACAAGCACCGAGGAGACGATATGTTGTTACGCATCTTAGAGGGGAATTTCCCGCCTCTCCGCGCTGGGAACTTGTCCAAATCAACTTGTGTTGATTGGCCGCTCCTAATCTAGGTGACTTTTTCAGAACATTAAACGCTCTTGCGTGTTTTGAATATTTATGCGCACTGAACCAGACTGTGTGTGAATTTGGGTGCCTAGGTTACCGAATCCCGCAAACCGGAGGTCAGTTAACGAGGCCGAATACTTCCTAAGCCTTAGACCTAATACTTAAGCTTCGCATTTTCCTCAACCTCTTGAGGATTATCCAGATTTTAACGGATACGTGAATTTTTAAGCTAAAAATCTAGCCCAAGAGGCCTAAGACCAGCGTGCTAATCTCTTGTTATGTCTCCTTAGCACTTTTTCTTTTGTTTCTTTTCTTGATCTGGTCTAGAACTTCAGTTAATTCCTTAATCTTTTACTAATGACTTTTTCCTTTTCTTTTCCCTTTTGTGCTCCTTTCTTCATTTTTGCTCTTTTTGTCCTTATGATTATATGGCTCACAACATTTCCTCCCTCCCCAATTTTTTTTGTTCTTTTTCGTAATTTTTCAATTTTTTTGTGTTTTTGACATATGTGAATTTTTTGTGAGAATCCTTCTGATTTTTTCTTGGTTTTGTATGTATGCACTTTATCACCCCCCCCATGCCTAAGTTTTGCAATGTCCTCATTGTAAACAGAGGGTGGGAATTAGTGTTGAGGTCAGGGGCTTAGAATAGGATATATCGGGTGGGTGAATGGGTCAGGAATGACTGATGCGAACGATTTTAAGCTCTGATACGTGTACCAGAGGTGGGATCAACTGTCTAAGGCTGAACTCAAGGTGCAATAGACGTGGAGTACAGACGGCTAATCAGACGGGTCTCTATTTTTGAGATGACTGGTTGCCTCCCGTTAAGCGCTAAATTTAATGCCTTCAGCCGAGCGGAAAATGGGGTGGAGAGGGAGTGGTCAAATCAATGGAGTTTTGGAAAACAAGCACCTTGATTAAGAGCCTGGTTGGTCCAACCAGGTACTTGTTCAGATCAGTGGGCTGATGATGCAGCCCAAACCCCATAAGTCTGGTGGGTTGATAGATGTAGATTAGCAGATGTGGGACCCACCAAATGCAGTGATGTTCTGATAGATATGGAAGTGAAAACTCGAGTTCGGGCTCAGTCAAATCAGCCTGGTGGGGGTAGGGTTCCGAAAAATAATCAATGTAAGGTGTGGAATCCCTACAGGGACGGTCAAAGGATGGAGGCTCCTGATTTGTGGTCTGATCAGTGTCCGATACCCGGTATAGATACGGAGTTGAATCATCTGCAATCGGCTCAGTGAGAGGTGAATCAGAATAGAAATTGAGTCCGGTTGCAGCTCGGGATGGGGAACGGGTTTTGATTGGTTCTGTATATGTGGAGCAGGTGGCTTCAAAGAAGATTGACAGGTTATAATTAGGAGGCAGATTTTCTCCGATGTTATGGTCGGATTCGAGATCGTCGGAGAGTTTGCGAAAATCAAAGTTTGAATGAGATTCTAGATCATGAGTTCCACCATAGAATAAATCATATGTTGTATATTCAGCAGCCTGACTGGGATCTAGCCTAAATGTTAATTCTGAGCTTACAAAGGTGTCCCTATCTGGTAGAGGCTCAGGTTCAAGGTTAGTAGGGCAGAGCCAATCGAAACCCCGCTCGTCCAAGTCCTCGATTTCTGTATCGTAGATTGGCATGACTTCCGAAAACTCGATTAGTTCTTCTGAGGAGGTTGACGAGGGATATTCATCAAATCGAGGCCCAGAATCATATTCTTCATTAAGAGATTGATTTTCTTCATATGGGGCCTTGAAATCTTCAATATAGGTTTCAGATCTAGGTTCTAGGCTTAGGATGTGGGTGGAATTACTAGAATCTAGGTCTGAATAACCTTCGAGGGCCACCTTATCAGAATAAGGGACGGAATTTACACCCTCGAGAGGTTCAGTTCTACTCTCATACTTGCAGGAGTCTTGGGATTCTAAAATGGGTTCATCATGGTCTTTTCCTGCATTCGGAGCTTCCCAACCTTCTTCAATATTAGGTGCATTATACTCCATCTGGGTTGGGAATCCACAACCATTTTGTGCCCCAAACCCGAGATCAGATTTATCCTCGATGTTGTCCCAAGATAGTTCATCCTCTGTTGGCGGTATGTACGGGTATTTCTGATCAATCACTTGTTTTATTAATCTCATTATCTCTTCCCGTTTTTCAAGACTATCTTGGTGTTGCTTCCAAAGTCGAGGATTTGTCATACATTGAAGGTATTCACTATTATGCAATTTTTCTATCTCAATGTATGCAGTAATGAGCAAGTCACGGGTTGATCCTTTGTTGGCTTCTGCTAATAGTACTTGGGCACAAGTTATGACAAAGGTTGTGGTTGTTGGGACATCAACCTGAATGTTTCCTACTGTTGTTGAGGTTTCTTCATTTTCATAAAATCTCATGGCATCCTCAATCATTTTATCTCTCATGGATCTCCGATATTCAGGTTTCTCGACTGGTAGTCCTAGGTGGTTCGGCTGCATATTTGGATCAGGTGGTGGAATCACGATCAGAGTTTGACTCAAGATGTGTTATGAAGCGATCAGATCTGAGTAACGAGTCCCACTGAAAATGAGTGTGTGTGCTCTACAGAGAAAAGATGCAGGACTGGAGATGTTGTTGACCCAATCAAGACACCCAAAAGATGTTTGGATGACTATGGAGGTTTGGGGCGGATGGACCCCTGGATCCGAAGATCGTCCACCTGAGAATTACCTGGGCAGCCAGAGAGGGAGAGTCCCGCAAAGACCCCTACACGGTAGAGCGTCCCTACGGGTTACAGGGTTTCCCCCACCCGACCTCTCTTGTCACTGAGATTCCAGGTAAACCAGAATGGGGATCTTGACCTCTTAAGTCTATCACTTTTTATTTCAAAGGTGCTTTTAGGGTTCTCACTTGAACTTTAGATGTCTTTGGTATTGTGACCTAATTTAGAGGTTGGTTGACCCAAGGGGTCAACTTCACCTGACCTGTCCTATAGATGGCAGAATGATTCTAAGCTCGGAGCCTAGAGATCACCCTGATTTGACTCCCAGGTTATTAGGTCAAAAGAAAATTTTAAGATTCAAGTGATTTTAGAGCTCAATTTTAGGGTTTGTCTTATTTAACTTTCTTCAATCAAGGGCTTGGGTAGCACACTGATGCAGGAGGGTTTATTTCTTTTTACACAGGCATGTGTGACTAGCGCTTCAAGACCCTAATGTGGAAACCCTAATTTGGTTCTATTTCCAATCCTCTTTTTTCTTTTTCAAAAGTTCTCTTTGGACTTATAAACAAGAAGTGTGTGGTCCGCCGAGATTAAGCATTATTTCAATTAGGCACAAGAATTTGTGGGATGGGAAAAAAAATCACTCCAACTTCAAGAATGTTTGTAGAAATTTTCGCAAAATCAAGAAATGTTTTGCCTTAGAGATGGTGATTACTATATAAAGAAGGAAATTGATTCCTAAGTTGATTTTCCTCCTTTTGTCTTTCAAAGATTAGGGGATGATTAAGGAGGAAAAGAAATTACCTGCCCTGGAGTGGTTTACTTGCGGGAGAGATTTTCTCATGAAATACCTGCAAGATCACATCAAAGCAAAGTAGGGCAAGTTAGTGTTCAATATGATAAAAAGAATGTAGAGACTAGTGGTAAATTGCGCATTGCTCCCCGGCAACGGCGCCAAAATGTTGTCAACGTTTTTGTGCAGATTTAAAGGCGTATTACGTTGCAGTAGAACCGACAAAACGTTTAAACAAATATAAATAATTTTTATTACTCGAAGACCGGAGTATCCGAGGTCGAACACAGGGAGCAAATGGAAATTACTACTAGTCAAAATGTAATTGAACACTCTAATTTACTCAAAATATTAATTCAAGTGTGAATGTATGCAATTAAAAATAATTAGGACAAAAATATGAAATTGGACGTCTGATCTTGTGATCAGACATCTTAAAAGTATTTTCCCTTCTTGATTTTCTTCTTCTTTCTATGCCTTGGCGAAGTCTCTCTTTCCTTCCTATTTTTCCTTCTTCTTTGCTTCTTACTCTCCACTTCTGTGGTCTTGCCTTGCTTCTCTCTTCTCTGTTTTTCCTGCTTCTCGTGCGAAGGCTTCTTTCTTTCTTCTTCCCTGTCTTGCTCCTTCTTTCTTCTCTTCTTCGCCTTGCCTTTCCTTCTTCTTCTTCGGTAGCGGCCAAGTCCTTCTCCTGCGTTCAGCCTGCCTGCACAGGAGCAAAACCTAACCCTTCTCCCTCTACCCGCGCATCTCTCTCTCTCAACCAATTCACTCAGAGCTGCTCTCCCAGAGCCACAGGCATTAATCGGGTCGGATCGTACCCAGGACCAGGCGCACCTGAAGGTGGTGTGATGCGCGAGGAGTGCGTAGGTCTGGGTCGGGTCGGATCCGCCAGGTCCGCGTGGTCAAGCCGTGGACGAGGCGGGTGGGGTCAGTGAGGGACCTCACCCCTGTGCTTACTGAGGCGATAAGAGTAAAACACAAAAACAACTTATATGGTACCTGAGGGTTGCAATCCCACGATGTGGGACTATCTGGGCTCGCCTTCATGCGCGCCTGCAGAAGCCTCGTCGTGCGATTGCCCCGCAGCTGCTGGCTCTGCTAGCGCTCCTTGGCTGGACTCGTTCACCTCGCGACACTCGCGCTAGTATGCAGCACCTGTAGCCTGGAAGACCGGGTGCCTGGAGCTTCGTGGGAGCTTCATCAGAGGTCGTCCATGGCGGCAGCGGCTCAAACCCTGTCATACACAAAACGCACCTCTCGGCCAAATCAGAATAGCTAGAGACCTTCGACGTGGCACGGCGAAGGCGGTGGGCAGTGCTACAGGCCGCAGGTCGGCCTAGGCGTGCGTGCCTAGGTCAACCTGTGGCTGGAGATGGTGGGTTGGTCGGGGGGTGATTGTGGAGGGCTGGAGTGGCAGTGGTAGGGTGGAGTGTGTTCCTGGAGATGAGGCGGAGCTTTCGAGGTGGTTGGCGAGCCGTGTGGAGGGCTGGAGTGGTGTGGGCGGCTCGCCGGAGTGTGGTCGGAGGCGAAGATGATGGAGGTGGTTAGCGTCTGTCGAGGGTCGATCAAGGGAGATAACAGGGGGAAAAGAGAGAGAGAGGGTGGAGAATGTATCTAGGGTTGTCTGGAGGGAAGGGAGGCGGCGGAGAGGACGGCTCGTGACTGCCGTCGTCGGGGAAGAAAGACCCTGGGGGAGGAAGCGGCGACGAAGATGAGGTCAGGAGCTTGCACGCAGGGTACAGCGCGCCGCGGGAGGAAGAGGTGGAGAGGACTCTGCTGCTGGTATGGCAGCAGAGTGACGAGAAGGAGGGAAGGCGGTCGCCGGAGCTTGTGGGTCGTTTGGCCGGAGATGGGAGAGAAGAAATTTGGAGGGGATCTCCGTCAAAATCAAGCTTAAGATGAGCGGCCGGGTCCGGGGGGTGTTTTATAGGTGCTGGCCGCTCCTATCAGTGCGTGAAAAATGCGCAATTAGGTCAGCCGGCTCGCCGGAGTTGGAAGGAAGAAAGATACCCAAATCTCTCGTGCGTTCGCACGAGAGATTGGGTTCACGCCAGCGAATTTGATTGGCTTTAGAAGGAAGGGAATTCCTCAGAGAATCTCCCTTCCATTTCTGGGAGAGAATCTCTGAGGAATTCGAGAGCAATCTCTCTCGAAACTTCGTCGGAGCTCGGTTCTGCCCTAGCAATGGCGGCAGGACCGGTTTGCAAAGAAGGCGAAGAACCTAGGGGGCTCTCTGCAAGGATATTCAAAAGATAGGGACCTATTTGTGATTTGGGTGTACTAAATTGCAAAGTAGGTCAAGATGACCTCCCCTTAGGTCCAAATTTTGGTACAAACCTAATTTGGACCTAAAGAATCCAATGGTGAAGTTGGATTTTAGGTTTGACCTCGTTTGAATGGACATTTTGCGTAAAAACCCAAATTAGGTTAATTGAAGAGCTAAGACCCTAATCTAGGTCAAACTAGGTTCCAAAGGCCAAATTAAGTGTTCTAAACCCTAGAGGATGTTTTTCTATGATTTTTAGAGGGTTCGCTTGATTTTTATTCTGACCGGAACCTTGTTAATTTAAGCGGGTCTGTTTTAGGGTTACCAAGTGTCATTTAATTCTTAGATTGCACATAAACCCATTTCTGATTAATTCAACCCACTTTTTATCTTATTTGGGCCATTTGACCTATGTTTTGCTTCTGGGAAATCCCGTTTATGTACTGCAATGGTAAAATTGCAGTTTTAACCTTTATTTCATGTTTTCTTCTCAGAGCACTTGTTCCTTCAGTTAAACCTTCTTCTAGGTTATGTAGGAGCTTTTATCTTCTTTATTGGGTCAAAATGAGCTAGTTATGGCTCATGATGAGGCTCTCATCATACCCCCATGCCTAGCTTTTGCTAGTCCCTTAGCAAAATTTCAAAGTTTTAACTTCCATTCTAGACCCAAAGTGTCCTTAGTTATGATAAGTGCTTCGTTTGTGATTAGGTAGGAATGCCGACAATAGGCCTAGAGGTACTCAAGTACCAACCAAAATCTGGACCTGTTCTGCTTTAGCCTCAGTCCTTCGCAAAGGTTTCTACGGCCCACAAAAACTATCCTAGGGTTTGTTGGACTCTGCGGTTAAAGCACCCGTGCTTGAGACAATTTTAGCCTACATTCAGTTTGCAGTGCGTTTTTTTTTTTTTTTTTTTGTAAGAGAGAGATAGAGGATTTATTTGTTTGGAGAGCTTTTCTCTCTCTTTTCTTTTTATTTCTAGCTTCGGATTAGCTTCTCAACATGGTCTGTATCGGATTCCTCGTCCCCATCTTCAATCCTCAAGGGTCCCTGGCTTTCGAGATTTTGGGATAATCCCGCCCATGGCAACCCCCGGAACCCTGGCTTTCGAGATTTTGTGATAATCCCGCCCATGGCGATCCGTGGCCGAATCCAGACCCTGGCGATCGACATTTCGTGACAATGCCACCCATGGTATCTGAACCAGCAGAGTGCTTACATGCCCCCAGTAGGATATTTAAATATCCTAAGAGACAAGCACCGAGGAGACGATATGTTGTTACGCATCTTAGAGGGGAATTTCCCGCCTCTCCGCGCTGGGAACTTGTCCAAATCAACTTGTGTTGATTGGCCGCTCCTAATCTAGGTGACTTTTTCAGAACATTAAACGCTCTTGCGTGTTTTGAATATTTATGCGCACTGAACCAGACTGTGTGTGAATTTGGGTGCCTAGGTTACCGAATCCCGCAAACCGGAGGTCAGTTAACGAGGCCGAATACTTCCTAAGCCTTAGACCTAATACTTAAGCTTCGCATTTTCCTCAACCTCTTGAGGATTATCCAGATTTTAACGGATACGTGAATTTTTAAGCTAAAAATCTAGCCCAAGAGGCCTAAGACCAGCGTGCTAATCTCTTGTTATGTCTCCTTAGCACTTTTTCTTTTGTTTCTTTTCTTGATCTGGTCTAGAACTTCAGTTAATTCCTTAATCTTTTACTAATGACTTTTTCCTTTTCTTTTCCCTTTTGTGCTCCTTTCTTCATTTTTGCTCTTTTTGTCCTTATGATTATATGGCTCACAACATTTCCTCCCTCCCCAATTTTTTTTGTTCTTTTTCGTAATTTTTCAATTTTTTTGTGTTTTTGACATATGTGAATTTTTTGTGAGAATCCTTCTGATTTTTTCTTGGTTTTGTATGTATGCACTTTATCACCGCCCCATGCCTAAGTTTTGCAATGTCCTCATTGTAAACAGAGGGTGGGAATTAGTGTTGAGGTCAGGGGCTTAGAACAGGATATATCGGGTGGGTGAATGGGTCAGGAATGACTGATGCGAACGATTTTAAGCTCTGATACGTGTACCAGAGGTGGGATCAACTGTCTAAGGCTGAACTCAAGGTGCAATAGACGTGGAGTACAGACGGCTAATCAGACGGGTCTCTATTTTTGAGATGACGGGTTGCCTCCCGTTAAGCGCTAAATTTAATGCCTTCAGCCGAGCGGAAAATGGGGTGGAGAGGGAGTGGTCAAATCAATGGAGTTTTGGAAAACAAGCACCTTGATTAAGAGCCTGGTTGGTCCAACCAGGTACTTGTTCAGATCAGTGGGCTGATGATGCAGCCCAAACCCCATAAGTCTGGTGGGTTGATAGATGTAGATTAGCAGATGTGGGACCCACCAAATGCAGTGATGTTCTGATAGATATGGAAGTGAAAACTCGAGTTCGGGCTCAGTCGAATCAGCCTGGTGGGGGTAGGGTTCCGAAAAATAATCAATGTAAGGTGTGGAATCCCTACAGGGACGGTCAAAGGATGGAGGCTCCTGATTTGTGGTCTGATCAGTGTCCGATACCCGGTATAGATACGGAGTTGAATCATCTGCAATCGGCTCAGTGAGAGGTGAATCAGAATAGAAATTGAGTCCGGTTGCAGCTCGGGATGGGGAACGGGTTTTGATTGGTTCTGTATATGTGGAGCAGGTGGCTTCAAAGAAGATTGACAGGTTATAATTAGGAGGCAGATTTTCTCCGATGTTATGGTCGGATTCGAGATCGTCGGAGAGTTTGCGAAAATCAAAGTTTGAATGAGATTCTAGATCATGAGTTCCACCATAGAATAAATCATATGTTGTATATTCAGCAGCCTGACTGGGATCTAGCCTAAATGTTAATTCTGAGCTTACAAAGGTGTCCCTATCTGGTAGAGGCTCAGGTTCAAGGTTAGTAGGGCAGAGCCAATCGAAACCCCGCTCGTCCAAGTCCTCGATTTCTGTATCGTAGATTGGCATGACTTCCGAAAACTCGATTAGTTCTTCTGAGGAGGTTGACGAGGGATATTCATCAAATCGAGGCCCAGAATCATATTCTTCATTAAGAGATTGATTTTCTTCATATGGGGCCTTGAAATCTTCAATATAGGTTTCAGATCTAGGTTCTAGGCTTAGGATGTGGGTGGAATTACTAGAATCTAGGTCTGAATAACCTTCGAGGGCCACCTTATCAGAATAAGGGACGGAATTTACACCCTCGAGAGGTTCAGTTCTACTCTCATACTTGCAGGAGTCTTGGGATTCTAAAATGGGTTCATCATGGTCTTTTCCTGCATTTGGAGCTTCCCAACCTTCTTCAATATCAGGTGCATTATACTCCATCTGGGTTGGGAATCCACAACCATTTTGTGCCCCAAACCCGAGATCAGATTTATCCTCGATGTTGTCCCAAGATAGTTCATCCTCTGTTGGCGGTATGTACGGGTATTTCTGATCAATCACTTGTTTCATTAATCTCATTATCTCTTCCCGTTTTTCAAGACTATCTTGGTGTTGCTTCCAAAGTCGAGGATTTGTCATACATTGAAGGTATTCACTATTATGCAATTTTTCTATCTCAATGTATGCAGTAATGAGCAAGTCACGGGTTGATCCTTTGTTGGCTTCTGCTAATAGTACTTGGGCACAAGTTATGACAAAGGTTGTGGTTGTTGGGACATCAACCTGAATGTTTCCTACTGTTGTTGAGGTTTCTTCATTTTCATAAAATCTCATGGCATCCTCAATCATTTTATCTCTCATGGATCTCCGATATTCAGGTTTCTCGACTGGTAGTCCTAGGTGGTTCGGCTGCATATTTGGATCAGGTGGTGGAATCACGATCAGAGTTTGACTCAAGATGTGTTATGAAGCGATCAGATCTGAGTAACGAGTCCCACTGAAAATGAGTGTGTGTGCTCTACAGAGAAAAGATGCAGGACTGGAGATGTTGTTGACCCAATCAAGACACCCAAAAGATGTTTGGATGACTATGGAGGTTTGGGGCGGATGGACCCCTGGATCCGAAGATCGTCCACCTGAGAATTACCTGGGCAGCCAGAGAGGGAGAGTCCCACAAAGACCCCTACACGGTAGAGCGTCCCTACGGGTTACAGGGTTTCCCCCACCCGACCTCTCTTGTCACTGAGATTCCAGGTAAACCAGAATGGGGATCTTGACCTCTTAAGTCTATCACTTTTTATTTCAAAGGTGCTTTTAGGGTTCTCACTTGAACTTTAGATGTCTTTGGTATTGTGACCTAATTTAGAGGTTGGTTGACCCAAGGGGTCAACTTCACCTGACCTGTCCTATAGATGGTAGAATGATTCTAAGCTCGGAGCCTAGAGATCACCCTGATTTGACTCCCAGGTTATTAGGTCAAAAGAAAATTTTAAGATTCAAGTGATTTTAGAGCTCAATTTTAGGGTTTGTCTTATTTAACTTTCTTCAATCAAGGGCTTGGGTAGCACACTGATGCGGGAGGGTTTATTTCTTTTTACACAGGCATGTGTGACTAGCGCTTCAAGACCCTAATGTGGAAACCCTAATTTGGTTCTATTTCCAATCCTCTTTTTTCTTTTTCAAAAGTTCTCTTTGGACTTATAAACAAGAAGTGTGTGGTCCGCCGAGATTAAGCGTTATTTCAATTAGGCACAAGAATTTGTGGGATGGGAAAAAAAATCACTCCAACTTCAAGAATGTTTGCAGAAATTTTCGCAAAATCAAGAAATGTTTTGCCTTAGAGATGGTGATTACTATATAAAGAAGGAAATTGATTCCTAAGTTGATTTTCCTCCTTTTGCCTTTCAAAGATTAGGGGATGATTAAGGAAGAAAAGAAATTACCTGCCCTGGAGTGGTTTACTTGCGGGAGAGATTTTCTCATGAAATACCTGCAAGATCACATCAAAGCAAAGTAGGGCAAGTTAGTGTTCAATATGATAAAAAGAATGTAGAGACTAGTGGTAAATTGCGCATTGCTCCCCGGCAACGGCGCCAAAATGTTGTCAACGTTTTTGTGCAGATTTAAAGGCGTATTACGTTGCAGTAGAACCGACAAAACGTTTAAACAAATATAAATAATTTTTATTACTCGAAGACCGGAGTATCCGAGGTCGAACACAGGGAGCAAATGGAATTTACTACTAGTCAAAATGTAATTGAACACTCTAATTTACTCAAAATATCAATTCAAGTGTGAATGTATGCAATTAAAAATAATTAGGACAAAAATATGAAATTGGACGTCTGATCTTGTGATCAGACGTCTTAAAAGTATTTTCCCTTCTTGATTTTCTTCTTCTTTATATGCCTTGGCGAAGTCTCTCTTTCCTTCCTATTTTTCCTTCTTCTTTGCTTCTTACTCTCCACTTCTGTGGTCTTGCCTTGCTTCTCTCTTCTCTGTTTTTCCTGCTTCTCGTGCGAAGGCTTCTTTCTTTCTTCTTCCCTGTCTTGCTCCTTCTTTCTTCTCTTCTTCGGCTTGCCTTTCCTTCTTCTTCTTCTGTAGCGGCCAAGTCCTTCTCCTGCGTTCAGCCTGCCTGCACAGGGGCAAAACCTAACCCTTCTCCCTCTACCCGCGCGTCTCTCTCTCTCAAGCAATTTACTCAGAGCTGCTCTCCCAGAGCCACAGGCATTAATCGGGTCGGATCGTACCCGGGACCAGGCGCACCTGAAGGTGGTGTGATGCGCGAGGAGTGCGTAGGTCTAGGTCGGGTCGGATCCGCCAGGTCCGCGTGGTCAAGCTGCGGATGAGGCGGGTGGGGTTAGTGAGGGACCTCACCCCTGTGCTTACTGAGGCGATAAGAGTAAAACACAAAAATAACTTATATGGTACCTGAGGGTTGCAAACCCACGATGTGGGACTATCTGGTCTCGCCTTCACGCGCGCCTGCAGAAGCCTCGTCGTGCGATTGCCCCGCAGCTGCTGGCTCTGCTAGCGCTCCTTGGCTGGACTCGTTCACCTCGCGACACTCGCGCTAGCATGCAGCACCTGTAGCCTGGAAGACCGGGTGCCTGGAGCTTCGTGGGAGCTTCATCAGAGGTCGTCCATGGCGGCAGCGGCTCAAACCCTGTCATACACAAAACGCGCTTTCGGCCAAATCAGAATAGCTAGAGACCTTCGTCGTGGCACGGCGAAGGCGGTGGGCAGTGCTGCAGGCCGCAGGTCGGCCTAGGCGTGCGTGCCTAGGTCAACCTATGGCTGGAGATGGTGGGTTGGTCGGGGGGTGATTGTGGAGGGCTGGAGTGGCAGTGGTAGGGTGGAGTGTGTTCCTGGAGATGAGGCGGAGCTTTCGAGGTGGTTGGCGAGCCGTGTGGAGGGCTGGAGTGGTGTGGGCGGCTCGCCGGAGTGTGGTCGGAGGCGAAGATGATGGAGGTGGTTAGCGTCTGTCGAGGGTCGATCAAGGGAGATAACAGGGGGAAAAGAGAGAGGAGAGGGTGGAGAACGTATCTGGGGTTGTCTGGAGGGAAGGGAGGCGGCAGAGAGGACGACTCGTGACTGCCGTCGTCGGGGAAGAAAGACCCTGGGGGAGGAAGCGGCGACGAAGATGAGGTCAGGAGCTTGCGCGCAGGGTACAGCGCGCCGCGGGAGGAAGAGGCGGAGAGGACTCTGCTGCTGGTATGGCAGCAGAGTGACGAGAAGGAGGGAAGGCGGTCGCCGGAGCTTGTGGGTCGTTTGGCCGGAGATGGGAGAGAAGAAATTTAGAGGGGATCTCCGTCAAAATCAAGCTTAAGATGAGCGGCCGGGTCCGGGGGGTGTTTTATAGGTGCTGGCCGCTCCTATCCGTGCGTGAAAAACGCGCAATTAGGTCAGCCGGCTCGCCGGAGTTGGAAGGAAGAAAGATACCCAAATCTCTCGTGCGTTCGCACGAGAGATTGGGTTCACGCCAGCGAATTTGATTGGCTTTAGAAGGAAGGGAATTCCTCAAAGAATCTCCCTTCCATTTCTGGGAGAGAATCTCTGAGGAATTAGAGAGCAATCTCTCTCGAAACTTCGTCGGAGCTCGGTTCTGCCCTAGCAATGGCGGCAGGACCGGTTTGCAAAGAAGGCGAAGAACCTAGGGGCTCTCTGCAAGGATATTCAAAAGATAGGGACCTATTTGTGATTTGGGTGTACTAAATTGCAAAGTAGGTCAAGATGACCTCCCCTTATGTCCAAATTTTGGTACAAACCTAATTTTGACCTAAAGAATCCAATGGTGAAGTTGAATTTTAGGTTTGACCTCGTTTGGCTGCACATTTTGCGTAAAAACCTAAATTAGGTTAATTGAAGAGCTAAGACACTAATCTAGGTCAAACTAGGTTCCAAAGGCCAAATTAAGGGTTCTAAACCCTAGAGGATGTTTTTCTATGATTTTTAGAGGGTTCGCTTGATTTTTATTCTGACCGGAACCTTGTTAATTTAAGCAGGTCTGTTTTAGGGTTACCAAGTGTCATTTAATTCTTAGATTGCACATAAACCCATTTCTGATTAATTCAACCCACTTTTTATCTTATTTGGACCATTTGTCCTATGTTTTGCTTCTGAGAAATCCCGTTTATGTACTGCAATGGTAAAATTGCAGTTTTAACCTTTATTTCATGTTTTCTTCTCAGAGCACTTGTTCCTTCAGTTAAACCTTCTTCTAGGTTATGTAGGAGCTTTTATCTTCTTTATTGGGTCAAAATTAGCTAGTTATGGCTCATGATGAGGCTCTCATCACACCGGCAGGTGGGTGATGCACGAGGAGTGCTCAGGTCAGGGTCAGGTCGGATCCTGCCAGATCTGCGAGGTGAAACCACGGACGAGGCGAGTTGGTCAGGTGAGGGACCTCACCCCTGTGCATTCGGAGGCAATGAAGCAATATCACAAATTCAACTTATAGCATACCTGCGCCTCGTATCTCGCCGATGTCGGACTAAAGCTTCTGCCCCAATCTCACGCTCGCACGTAGAGCTTTCTTTGTCCAATCGCCAAGGCTACAGGCTTCGCAGCGCCCCTTGCTGAACTCGAAGGCTTTGCACTACCCGCGCGAATCCGCTGCGCCTGAAGATTGGAAGACCTGACGCCTGGAGCTGCTGCGAAGCTACTTCAACCTTCTTCAATGGCGACAGGAGCTTCGATACTGTCAAACACAAAACAAGCCTCTCGTCTCAATCAGACCAGCTGGGGACCTTCGCCGTGGCACAGCGAAGGTGGTGAGCAATGCTGCAGGCCACAGGATGGCCTAGGCATGCGTGCCTAGGTCAACCTGTGGCCGGAGGTGTGGGGTTGTTCGGAGGGGCTATTATGGAGGTGTGGAGTGGTAGTGGAGGGGCGGAGATTGTTCCTTGTGGTGAGGCAGAGCTTATGAGTCGGTTGGAGAGCCGTGTGGAGGGGTGGAGTGGTGGATGCGGCTCGCCGGAGGTCGATCGGTGATGAGGAAGATGGAGGTGGTCAGCGTTGGTCGAGGGACAATTCAATGAAATAACAGGGGGAAAAGAGAGAGGGGAACACGCGGAGTAGTTCTAACCTAATTGTCGGGACGAAGGGAGACGGAGGGCGGACAGCTGTACCTGCTGTCGCCAGAGAGGACGCTGCCTAGTGGGGTAGGACGGCGGCGAGACGGGGCTGAGGCGGCGTGCGCGGGTATTGCGCGACGCGGAGGGGAATCAGGAAGATAACTCTGCCACTGGTTTTGTGGCAGAGCGAAAATGGAGGGGAGGGGGGCTCACCGGAGCTCGCTGGGTTCTTGGCTGGCGAAGAAGAGATGAATTGGAGGTGGACCTCCGGCCAAGTCAGGCTAAAGATGAGCGGCCGGAGGTATGGGTTCTTTTATGGGCACTAGGCCGTGCTTTCAAAGCCTGGAGGGCACGTCTACTGCCTCTGATGGCTCGCCGGAGTAGCAAAGAGGTTAAGATACCCAAATCCCTCATGCGTTCGCGCGAGAGATTGTGATTGGCCGTAGATGGAAGGGAATTCCTCACAGAATCTCCCTTCCATTTCTGGGAGGGGATCTCTGAGGAATCAGAGAGTAATCCCTCTCTAAACCTCGTCGGAGGTTGCTTCTGCCCTAACAATGGCGGCAGGACCTGATTGCAAAGGTGGCGAGGAACTTACGGGGCTCTCTGCAAGGATTTTCAAAAGATAGGGACCAAGTTGTGATTTGGGTGTACTAAATTGCAAAGTAGGTCAAGATGACCTCCCCTGAGGTCCAAATTTTGGTATAAACCTAATTTGGACCTAAGGAATCCAATGGTGAAGTTTTATTTTAGGTTTGACCTCGTTTGACTGGACATTTTGCGTAAAAACCCAAATTAGGTTACTTGAAGAGCTAGGACCCTAATCTAGGTCAAATTGGGTTCCAAAGGCCAAATTAAGTGTTCTAAACCCTAGAGGACATTTTTCCATGATTTTTAGAGGGTTTAATTGATTTTTATCCTCACCGAAACCTTGTTAATTTGAGCGGGTCAGTTTTAGGGTTACCAAATGTTATTTAATTCCTGGATTGCACATAAACACATTTCTGATTGACTCAACCAACTTTTTTTCTTATTTGGACCTTTTGACCTATGTTTTGCCTCTGAGTAAACCCGTTTATGTACTGCAATGGTAAAATTGCAATTTTAACCTTTATTTCATGTTTTCTTCTCAGAGCACTTATTCCTTCATTTAGGCCTTCTTCTAGGTTATGTAGGAGCTCTTATCTTCTTTATTGGGTCAAAATGATCTAGTTATGGCTCATGATGAGGCTCTCATCATACCCCCATGCCTAGCTTTTGCTAGTCCCTTAGCAAAATTTCAAGGTTTTAACTTTTGTTCTAGACCCTGAGTGTAAGTGCTTTTTTTTTTCCTTTGTGATTAGGGAGGAATGCCGACAATAGGCCTAGAGGTATTCAAGTACCAACCAAAATCCGTACCTGTTCGGCTTTAGCCTCAGTCCTCCGCAAAGGTTTCTAGGGCCCACAGAAGCTAACCTAGGGTTTGTTGGACTCCGCGGTTAAAGCACTCGTGCTTGAGACATTCTTAGCCTAGGTTCAGTTTGTAATCCATTTTTTGTAAGAGAGAGATAGAAGATTTATTTGCTTGGAGAGCTTTTCTCTCTCTTTTCTTTTTAATTCTAGCTTCGGATTAGCTTCTCAACACGGTCTGTATCGGATTCCTCGTCCCTATCATCAATCCTCAAGGGTTCCTGGCTATCGATGCTTCGAGATAGCACCGCCCATGGCAACCCCCAGAACCCTGGCTTTCGAGATTTCGAGATAATCCCACCCATGGCGTTCCGTGGTCGAATTCAGACCTTGGCGATCGACATTTCGTGATAATGCCGCCCATGGTATTTGAACCAGTAGAGTGCTTACATGCCCCCAGTAGGATATTTAAATATCCTAAGAGACAAGCAGTGTGGAGACGATATGTTGTTACGCATCTTCGAGTGGAATTTCCCGCCTCTCCACGCTGGGAACTCGTCCAAATCAACTTGTGCTGATTGGCCACTCCTAATCTAGGTGACTTTTGTAGAACATTAAACGCTTTTGCGTGGTTTGGATGTTTATGCGCACTGAACTAGACTGTGTGTGAATTTGGGGTGCTTAGGTTACCGAATCCCGCAAACCGGAGGTCAGTTAATGAGGCCAAATACTTCATAAGCCTTAGACCAAATACTTAAGCTTCGCATTTTCCCCAACCTCTTGAGGATTATCCAGATTTTAATGAATACGTGAATTTTTAAGCTAATGAGTCTAGCCCAAGAGGCCTAAGACCAACGTTCCCGCTAATCTCTTGTTGTGTCTCCTTAGCACTTTTTCTTTTATTTCTTTTCTTGATCTGGTCTAGAACTTCAGTTAATTCCTTAATCGTTTACTAATGACTATTTCTTTTTCTTTTTCATTCTGTGCTCCTTTTTGTCATTTTACTCTTTTTCTCCTTATGAATATGTGGCTCACAAAATTTCCTCCCTCCCCCATTTTTTGTTCTTTTTCATAATTTTTCAATTTTTTTGTGTTTTTGACATGTGAATTTTTTTTTGTGTGTGAGACTCCTGACTTTTTTCTTTGTTTTGTATGTATGCACTTTATTACCCCGCCATGCCTAAGTTTTGCAATGTCCTCATTGTAAACAGAGGGTGTGAATTAGTGTTGAGGTTAGGGACTTAGAACAGGATACATCGGGTGGGTGAATGGGTCGAAAATGAATGATGCGGATGCTTTTAAGCTCTGATACGTGTACCAGAGGTGGGATCAATTGTCTAAGGCTGAACTCAAGGTGCAATAGACGTGGAGTACGGACGGATAATCAGACGGGTCTCTATTTTTGAGATGACAGGTTGCCTCCCGTTAAGCGCTAAATTTGATGCCTTCAGCCAAGCGAAAAATGGGGTGGAGAGGGAGTGGTCAAATCAACGGAATTTTGTAACACAAGCACCTTGATTAAGAGCCTGGTTGGTCCAACCAGGTGCTTATTATGATCAGCAGGCTGATGATGCAGCCCAAACCCAGTAAGTCTTATGGGTTGATAGATGTAGATCAGTAGATGCGGCACCCACCATATGCAGTGAAGTTCTGATGGATATGGAAATGAAAACTCGGGTTTAGGCTGAGTCGAGTCAGCCTGGTCAGAGTAGGGTTCCGATAAATTATCAATGTAAGGTGTGGAATCCTTATAGGGGTGATCAAAGAATGGAGGCTCCTGATTTTTGGTCTGATCAATGCCCGATACCCGGTATAGATATGGAGTTGAATGATTTGCAAATGACTCAGTGAGAGGTGAATCGGAATAGAAATTGAGTCCAGTTGCGGGTCGGGGTAGAGAATGGGTTTTGATTGGTTCTGTATATGTGGAGCAGGTGGCTTCAAAGAAAATTGGCTTATTATAATCAAGAAGCAGATTTTCTCCGATGTTATGGTCAGATTCGAAATCATCGGAGAGTTTGCGAAAATCAAAGTTTGAATGAGATTCAAGATCATGAGTTCCACCATAGAATAAATCATATGTTGTAGATTCAGCAGCCTGACTAGGGTCTAGCCTAAATGTTAATTCTGAGCTTAAAAGGGCATCCTTATCTGGTAGAGGCTCAGATTCTAAGCTAGTAGGGCAGACCCAATTGAAACCCTGCTCGTCCAACTCCTCGGTTTCTGTGTCGTAGATTGGCATGACTTCCGAAAAATTGATTCGTTCCTCTGAGGAGGTTGGCGAGGGATATTCATCAAATCGAGGCCCAAAATCATATTCTTCATTAAAAGATTGATCTTCATCTGGGGCCTTGAAATCCTCAAAATAGGTTTTAGATCTAGGTTCTAGGCTTAGGATGTGGGTTGAATTACTAGAATCTTGGTCTGAATAACCTTCGAGGGTCACCTTATCAGAATAAGGGACGGAATTCATACCCTCGAGAGGTTCAGTTCTACTCTCATACTTGCAGGAGTTTTGGGATTCTAGAATGGGCTCATCATGGTATTTTCCTGCATTTGGAGCTTCCCAACCTTCTTCAATATCAGGCACATTGTATTCTATTTAGGTTGGGAATCCACAACCATTTTGTGCCTCAAACCCGAGATCAGATTTATCCTTGATGTTGTCCCAAGATATCTCCTCCTCTGTTTGTGGTATATATAGGTATTTCTGGTCAATAACATGTTTTACTAATCTCATTATCTCTTCCCATTTTTCAAGACTATCCTGGTGTTGCTTCCAAAGTTGAGGAGTTGTCATACATTAAAGGTATTCAATATTGTGCAGTTTTTCTATCTCAATGTATGCAGTAATGATCAAGTCGCAGGTTGATCCTTTTGTAGCTTCTGCTAATAGTACTTGGGCACAAGTTATGACAAAGGTTGTGGTTGTTGGGACATCAACTTGAATGTTTCCTGTTGATGTTGAGGTTTCTTCATTTTCGTAAAATTTCATGGCATCCTCAATCATTTTATCTCTCATGGATCTCTGATATTCAGGTTTCTTAACTGGTAGTCCTAGGTGGTTTGGCTGCATTTTCGGATCAGGTGGTGGAATTAAGATGTAGAATCAGAGTTTGAATCAAGATGTAGTTATGAAGCGATCAGATCTGAATAAGGAGTCCCACTGAAAATGTGTGTGTGCTCTAACGAGAAAAGATGAGGGACTGGAGATGTTTTTGACCCAATCAAGACACCCAAAGATGTTTGGATGACTATGGAGGTTCGGGGCGGATGGACCCCTGGATCAGAAGATCGTCCACCTGAGAATTACCTGGGCAGCCAGAGAGGGAGAGTCCCGTAAAGACCCCTACACGGTAGAGCATCCCTACGGGTTACAGGGTTTCCCCCACCCGACCTCTCTTGTCACTGAGATTCCAGGTAGACCAGAATGGGGACCTTGACTTCTTAAGTCTACCACTTTTATTTCAAAGGTGCTTTTAGGGTTCTCACTTGAACGTTAGATGTGTTGATGTTGTGGCCTAATATAGAGGTTGGTTGACCCAAGGGGTCAACTTCACCTGACCTGTCCTATAGATGGCAGAATGATTCTAGGTTTCGAGCCTAGAGATCACCCTGATTTGACTTCCAGGTTATTAAGTCCAGAAATTTTAAGATGCAAGTGATTTTAGAGCTTCTTTTTTTTTTTAGGGTTTGTCTTGTTAATATCTCTTCAATCAAGGTCTTGGGTGACACACTGATGCGGGAAGGTTTATTTCCTTTTATGCAGGCATATGTGACTAGCACTCCAAGATCCTACTGTAGAAACCCTAATTTGGTTCTATTTCCAATCCTCTTTTCTTTTTGAAAAGGTTCTCTTAGGACCTAAAAATAAGAAGTGTGTTGTCCGTAGAGATTAAGCGTTGTTTCTATTAGGCACATGAATTTATGGGATGGACTCTAAAAATCGCCCCAACTTCAAGAACATTTGAAAAAATTTTCGCAAAATTAGGAAATGTTTGTCTTAAATATGGTGATTACTATATAAAGAAGGTAATTGATTCCTGAATTGATTTTCTTCCTTTTGTCTTTTCAGGATTAGGGGATAGTTTAAGGAAGAAAAGAAATTACTTGCCCTGGAGTGGTTGTCTTGCGGGAGGGATTTTTTTGTGAAATACCTGCAAGATCACATCAAAGCATAGTAGGGCAAGTTAGTGTTCAATATGAAGAAAAGAATGTATAGACTAGTGGTAAATTGCGTGTTGCTCCCCGGCAACGGCGCCAAAATGTTCGTACTCTTTTGCGGGTTTTTAAAGAATGTCATGTTGCAGTATAGCCGACAAAGCATTCAAACAAATAAAGTGTTTTTATTACTCGAAAACCGGAGTATACGAGGTCAAACACAGGGAGCAAATGGAATTTACTACTAATCTCAAATGTAATTGAACACTCCAATTTACTCAAAACTTTAATTCAAATATGAATGTATGCAGTTAAAAGTAATTATGACAAAAGAAATGAAATTGGACGTCTGATCTTGTGATCAGACGTCTTAAAAGTGTTATTCTTCTCTTTGATATTTCTTTCTCTGTAGCCTCTCTTTTGCCTTGCTTCTTTCTCTTCTTGTCAGCAGTCTCTCCTTCTTCCTTCTGATCTTGGCTTCTGCGAAGGCTTCCCCTTCCTCGGTCTTCTGTTCTTCCTGCCTTTGCTTCTTTTCTCTTCTTTCTTCTCCTTTCTTCTCTTCTCTGCCTTCTTCTTTCTTCCTTCTCTTCTCTACCTTGCGCAGCTTCTTCTTCTACTTCTTCCTCAACGTTCAGCCTACCTGCACAGAGCAAAACCTACCCCTTCCCTTCTACCCGAACGTCTCTCTCTCTCAACAATTCACTCAAGGACGCTCTCCCAAAGCCACACGGGTAATCGGGTCAGATTTCGCACCCGGGACCAGGCGCACCGGTAGGTGGGTGATGCGCGAGGAGTGCTCAGGTTAGGGTCGGGTCGGATCCCGCCAGATCCGTGAGGTTAAACCGCGGATGAGGTGAGTGGGTCAGGTGAGGGACCTCACCCCTGTGCGTTCGGAGGCAACGAAGCAATATCACAAATTCAACTTATAGCATACCTGCGCCTCCTATCTCGCCGATGTCGAACTAAAGCTTCTGCCCCAATCTCGCGCTCGCCCGTAGAGCTTTCTTTGTCCAATCGCCAAGGCTGCAGGCTTCGCAGCGCCCCTTGCTGAACTCGAAGGCTTTGCACTACTCGCGCGAATCCGCTGCGCCTGAAGATTGGAAGACCTGACGCCTGGAGCTGCTGCGAAGCTACTTCAACCTTCGTCAATGGCGACAGGAGCTTCGATACTGTCAAACACAAAACAAGCCTCTCGGTTCAATCAGACCAGCTGGGGACCTTCGCCGTGGCACAGCGAAGGTGGTGAGCGATGCTGCAGGCCACAGGATGGCCTAGGCGTGCGTGCCTAGGTCAACCTGTGGCCGAAGGTGTGGGGTTGTTCGGAGGGGCTATTATGGAGGTGTGGAGTGGTAGTGGAGGGGCGGAGATTGTTCCTTGTGGTGAGGCAGAGCTTATGAGTCGGTTGGCGAGCCGTGTGGAGGGGTGGAGTGGTGGATGCGGCTCGCCGGAGGTCGATCGGTGATGAGGAAGATGGAGGTGGTCAGCGTTGGTCGAGGGGCAACTCAATGAAATAACAAGGGGAAAAGAGAGAGGGGAACACGCGGAGTAGTTCTAACCTAATTGTCGGGACGAAGGGAGACGGAGGGCGGACAGCTGTACCTGCTGTCGCCAGAGAGGATGCTGCCTAGTGGGGTAGGACGGCGGCGAGACGGGGCTGAGGCGGCGTGCGCGGGTATTGCGCGACGCGGAGGGGAATCAGGAAGATAACTTTGCCACTGGTTTTGTGGCAGAGCGAAGATGGAGGGGAGGGGGGCTCGCCGGAGCTCGCTGGGTTCTTGGCCGGAGAAGAAGAGACGAATTGGAGGTGGACCTCCGGCCAAGTCAAGCTAAAGATGAGCGGCCGGAGGTGTGGGTTCTTTTATAGGCACTGGGCCGTGCTTTCAGATCGTGGAGGGCACGCCTATTGCCTCTGATGGCTCCCCAGAGTAGGAAAGAGGTTAAGATACCCAAATCCCTCCTACGTTTGCACGAGAGATTGGGTTCACACCAGAGATTGTGATTGGCCGTAGATGGAAGGGAATTCCTCAGAGAATCTCCCTTCCATTTCTGGGAGGGGATCTCTGAGGAATCAGAGAGTAATCCCTCTCTAAACCTCGCCATAGGTTGCTTCTGCCCTAACAATGGCGGCAGGACCTTATTGCAAAGGTGGCGAGGAACTTAGGGGGCTCTCTGCAAGGATTTTCAAAAGATAGGGACCAAGTTATGATTTGGGTGTACTAAATTGCAAAGTAGGTCAAGATGTCCTCCCCTTAGGTCCAAATTTTGGTATAAACATAATTTGGACCTAAGGAATCCAATGGTGAAGTTGGATTTTAGGTTTGACCTCGTTTGACTAGATATTTTGCGTAAAAACCCAAATTAGGTTACTTGAAGAGCTAGGACCCTAATCTAGGTCAAACTGGGTTCCAAAGGCCAAATTAAGTGTTCTAAACCATAGAGGATATTTTTCCATGATTTTTAGAGGGTTTAATTGATTTTTATCTTGACCATAACCTTGTTAATTTGAGCGGGTCTGTTTTAGGGTTACCAAATGTCATTTAATTCCTGGATTGCACATAAACCCATTTCTGATTGACTCAACCCACTTTTTATCTTATTTAGACCTTTTGACCTATGTTTTGCCTCTGAGAAAGCCCGTTTATGTACTGCAATGGTAAAATTGCAGTTTTAACCTTTATTTCATGTTTTCTTCTCAGAGCACTTATTCCTTCTTTTAGGCCTTCTTCTAGGTTATGTAGGAGCTTTTATCTTCTTTATTGGGTCAAAATGAACTAGTTATGGATCATGATGAGGCTCTCATCAACCACCTTTCAAACGACACTATTCATTTGAAAAAATTTCAAGTACCAACGTTTTAAAAATTCACAAAGTGCAAGGGGGTCTGACTGACCCAAATTTGAAACATTCCACAATTCAAAAAGTAATTTCGAGCAATTCACGAATTTGTTTTGACTAAAAAAGGTGGGGTTTGAAAGCTGATCTCATTGGTTTATTTCCATATTTTTTATGAATTTTTGAAGAATATTGGATACTATTTCGAAGTAGATAATCGACTAGGGGTCAAAATTCCAAATCTGACCCCTCGACATTTGAAAATCTTTATAAATTCGGTTGAAATAGTAAAAATTATGAAAAAATATTCTCTGAAAAGATAATTAAAAAAGGAATCTACTTACCAAATTTCAAGTTATTCTGATTCCAATTTTTATCAGAGAATTGGTCTTAATTTCGTGGTCTATTGAAGAAGAAAAAAAACCCTAGAATTGCATGAACCCTAGGTTGCATCTTTAGGGTTACACTCTAGAGACCATACATTTGGGCAAGACTAGACTTAATCAAGTCTAAGGTTTAGCCAGTGAGCTTGGTCACCTTGTGGGCCACTCACCATAAACCCCACTTGAAGAAAAAAGGGTTAAAATTAATTTTAAAATATGGAATTAACCCTAATTTGTTGTCATACTACTGGATGTTTTTGGTCATGCGTGTTTCGTGTGTTAGAAATCAGGCTTACAAGTAACCTGTCATTCTAGTTGCAAAACACGTCGACCAGATAAAATTTATACCAAAACTCCAAGGGAGTCCTGAGTCGAACAAAGGGAGCCAACATTTACTTTAAGTGAAAACCGTGCTTTGTTTTGTTTCTTTTTGGTATTTTAGGGTATTGTTATTTTTTTGTATTTTTCTAAGAAGAAAACAAGCAAACGAATCACAAGATAGAGATATGAAACAAATCTGATATATATTACTTCCAATGTCAATTACAATAAACTATGAAAGCATAAAAAGAGAGCGGGATGAGAGAAAATCTCTTGAATCGGTTATTCGGAGAGATGACGATGCCTGGCGGAGGCTCGGATGAAGGAGGTGATGAGCGGGATGATGGATGTGAGATGTAGGAGGACGTCGGGTATAGGAAAGCTTCGGCGTGGCTCCGGAATGGAGGTGAGAAGATGGAGATGATCTGCTACTGGAATGGAGGTGGGAGGATGGCCCCAAGGCAACCTACGAAGGAGGATGGGAAGTTGGAGGAGTATTTGGTGGGGAAAAAGTTCGCTATACTAATAGGTGCCTTGGGAGCTTGAGAACAAGCTCTAATGGAGCATTGGTAGGCATTTTAGAGCTTGGAAGTAGGTGGGAGTAGAGTAAGTAGAGATGGCTTGGAAGGGAGGGGGTGTAGGTCCTTTTATAGTGGAGGAGAAGAGGCTAAAAATGGATAAAGGACCTTTAGCGACCTCCAGACCGTCGCTGGAAGCATTGTTGTAGACAGCTCACATCTGCTCATGCCCTTAGCTGGCTCTACTGGCTTGCAATGAAGTAGCAACGGCTGTAAGCATCGCTGTAGGTCAGCCCAGATGTCACTGAAAGCAATCACCATGCTTGCGCCTGCGCTGCGCTGGCGCCACACACACTGTCCAGCCATCACACACGCTGATCGCGCGGTGCCTTGCTATGTGAACGCTGTCATGCGCTAGCATGCACGTGCGTGCGTACGCTACACTACCACTCCTGCTGCTATGCATGCGGCTGATTTGAGGATTGCGGGGCTACGGGGATTCGAACACGTGCCCCTCCCTTGAGAAATTCCACTCCCACCATTGTGCTCGGCCACCCTTTGTGTCACACGGAGGAGCTTGGTGCAAATGCTCCCCAACTGTTGGATCTTGATCCAACGGCAAGGATTCAAGGGCACTAATGATGAAGGGAGTGGGCGGTGGCTGCTGGCCGGTGGTGGGCGGTCTGGATGGTGCCACGTGGTGCCATCTAGGCCGTTCATCTTCTTCTTGTAGAGGGTGCCATGGTGCTCAGATCGGATGATTTCCGTGATGCCGAATTGCGATCATCGCTCCGGATCCATCCGTATGATCAGATTTTCCATCCAAAACCTGTATGGATGTCGCATTGCCCCCTGGCCATATAAAATGAAGGAATTAATATGCAAAACATACAACTATCCTAAATGCCATGCAATGGATGTTATGCAATATTTATAACATGATATGCAATGCTAAGACTAGGAACTATCATAGATAAGCAATTTATCATGAATTTATGTGTGTTCATCATACCCTCATGCTTACTTTTTTCTAGTCCCTTGCAAAATTAACCTAAATGCTATGGATAAAAGTAGAATCAGGGTTAGAGTATTTAGGCAAAATTCATTGATTACTTTAGAAAATCTCAACCCTAAGACCTAATTACGAAAACTCAACAGTGCCTGGGTGCCTGCAGACCATCCAAGCCCTCAGCTTATTTGAGAAGAGGAAATAAAAACTTCTTCTTGTTTTTCTTCTTATCTAATTTTTTTGTACTTTTGGAGTTTGAGAGTTCCAAGATAACTTTTTACGGCTACCCGACCCGCCTAAGACTCAAAAAGGACTCTAAGTACTAAGCATCTTTGTGAAAAAGTGATAGACTCACAAAATGGACTTCGGGTTTCTACAACCCTAGGTGACCTTGCCTAAATGTTTACCTTTTCGATCAGTAACTTTCTCCCTACTTTTTTATATGGGGTCAACACAAGGGAGAACCCAGTGTACATCTCCTTAGTTTATTCTACTTCCCCACTTCTTCCCTAAGTGTTTTGGGAATTATTGTGCATTTTTTTTGTGGGCTGGGATCCAGACAACCAGCTGATGAGCTATTACCGCCGACAACTTGCCAGCCATACTCATGTGGTGGAGTGTGGTTTTATTTGTTTTTTTTATTTTCTCCTTTTTTTTCTTTTTTTTTCCTTTTTTTTATGCATGTGGCTTTCTTGATCTAAGATTTACCAAAAGGCAGTACAATGAAAATGGTCTTGTGACTGGGCTCTGGACAACCAGCCGATGAGTTGTTACCACCGACAACTTGCTAGCCATACCACCCAAGTCGGTCCATTAGCTTCCCAATTTTCGTAAAAATCGTTGGAAAGTAAGTGCAAAAAAAATGTGTCTAGATGCTTAGGCTTAAAGTCCCCCCGAATCAGAGGGTGAGTTGATAAGTCGCATACTTATCATCCCAAATTATTTATCAAATTAAAATCAATTTTAATTGGTGAGGACTTGAGACTAAGTCAACATTCGAGTGGATACGCGGACTAATTAAGCTCGAAGACTTGAAGGGTCTAAGTATTCAGGTCTCAAAGTATCAATTCCTTAAGTTTACAACTCCTAATGCCTAAGTTCTCATCTCCTAATTCTAATTTTTTTTTTATCTTTTTCAAATTTTCAACTTTCTTTTAACAAGAATCATATAACAGGAAATCACTGTTACAGTTGACAAAATGGTTATAAAATATGTCCACCCCCCCATGCCTAGCTATTGCAATGTCCTCAATGAAAAAAATGAAAGCATGCAGGAGAGTAGAAGTGGAAGAATAGCACCTGGTTTTCGTGAAACTCTGGTCAGCTTGGAATAGTCTTTACGTGTATTAAGTTTAGTGCCTTCAGTTGGGCGATGATCAGCCTGTGGTGGTTACAATAAGGTAAGAGCAACCTTGTCTGAGACGAGTTCAAGGAGCATATGGTCAACAAAGGGCTTGAGACACTATCCATTGACCTTGAAAATATTACCCATCTTTGGGTCATAGATTTTGATGGCCTCGTTAGGGAAAATTCGCTCAATAATGAATGGGCTGCCCCAATTACACCTGAGTTTACTGGGGAAAAGCTTCAATCAAGAATCAAAAAGCTAGACCTTCTAGTTCTACTCAAAGCTCTTACATGAAATCATCTAGTCATGGAGAGCTTTGGTCCTTGCCTTATAGATTCTGGCATTTTCATAAGCATCATTTCAAAGCTCCTCCAACTCAAATAGTTGGAGTTTCTTGGTTTTCCCAGCCAACTCAAGGTCCACATTACGTTTCTTAATGGCCCAAAATGCTCGGTGTTCAAGTTCTACCGGTAGGTGACACGCTTTACCAAACACCAGATGGAGCAGAGGCATACTGATGGGCATTTTGTACATTGTACGGTAAGCCCAAAGAGCATCATCTAGCTTTTGGGTCCAGTCCTTCCTATCAGGCCTAACAGTTTTCTGCAAAATGTTCTTGATCTTCTAATTGGAGACCTCGACCTGTCCATTCATCTGAGGGTGGTAAGATGTGGAAATCTAATGGCTCACCTCATATTTCCCTAGTAAATTCTGAAATTGGGCATGAGTGAAATGTGTGCCACCATCACTGATAATTGCCTTAGGAACCTCGAACCTACTGAAGATATTTCTCTTCACAAAATCGATGACCACCTTGTGGTCATTGGTCTGGGTGAGAATTGCCTCAATCCACTTGGACACGTAATCAACAACGACCAGAATATACTGGTGTACAAATGGAGGGAAGGGTCCCATAAAGTCGATGCCACAAATTTCAAAAATTTTAGCGGAAAGAATTAGATTCAAGGACATCATATCTCTCTTAGCCATGTTCCCGAGTGTCTGGAATCGGGTGCATGACTTAGAGAATTCCTGGGAATCCTTAAATAATGACAGCCAATAGAATTCGGATTGTAAAATTTTTGTGGCCGACCTTTTCCCAGAAAAGTGTCCACCACACGTAGATGTGTGGCAGAACTCAAGTATGCTATGGAACTCAACTTTCATGATGCATCGACGAATAATCTGACAAGTGCTAAAGCGGTATAGCTCAGGATCATCCCAAAATCAATATTTGACCTCAGACACAAGTCTACCCCGTTGTTGTTTGGTCCAATCCTGGGGGATTTGACCAATGGCGAAATAATTGACAATATCCGTAAACCAGGGGGTTCGGATACCCGAGATGTGAGGATAGTCTCATCCGAAAAAGTATTAGAGATCAGGACATCTAGATGAGGGGAATCAATTAGGATTCTCGAGAGGTTATCTGCCACTACATTTTGTGCCTTGGCTTTATCCCTGATTTCAAGATAGAACTCTTGAAGCAACGGAATCCAGCAAATAAGTTGGGGTTTGGCATCCTTTTTGTCCAAGAGATGTTTCAAGGGCGAGTGGTCGGTATAGATGATGACATGAGAACCCAACAGATAAGCTCTGAATTTTTCTAAAGTGTAAACTACGGCTAGCAATTCTTTTTCAGCAATAATGTAGTTCCTCTGGGCCTCGTCCAAAGTTTTGCTAGCGTAGTCAATCACAAAGGGCTTTTTATCAGTTTTTGACCCAAGACAGCCCCAATGGCATAATCAGATGCATCAGGTATAATCTCAAATGGGGATGTCTAGACCGGTAGTTGTAATACTAGGGCACAAGTGACTGTCGTTTTCAATAAAACAAATGCCTTACGGCATGATTCATCAAATTCGAATGGCGTGTCTTTATCCAGATGGTTACTCAAAAGCCGAGCAACCTTCGAGAAATCTTTTATGAATCTTTTGTAAAAACCCACATGCCCAAGGAAAGAGCGAATCTGTTTTACAAATTTGGGTGGAGGAAGTCTAGAGATACCATCCACCTTAGCTGTATCAACTTCAATTCCCCAACTAGAGACCATGTGACCTAGGATGATGCCTTCCTGAGTCATAAAGTGGCTCTTTTCCCAGCTAAGGACCAGCCGCGTTTTGATGCATCTCTAAAGGATCAATTCTAGGTTAGCCAGGCAAGACTCAAAAGAATCTCCGAAAATGGAGAAATCATCCATGAACACCTCAAGACAATCTCCCACCATGTCAGAAAAGATGGCCAGCATGCACCTTTGAAAAGTCACAGGGTGCATTGCAAAGCATGAACGACATTCTATGGAATGCAAAGGTTCCGTAGGGGACATGTGAAAGTTGTCTTTTCCTGGTCTTCAGGATGGATAGGGACTTGGTTATATCCCGAATAATCGTCTAGGAAGCAAAAATATTTTTTCCTAGTTAACCTTTCAAGGATTTGATCGATGAATGGCAAGGGAAAGTGATCCTTTTTAGTGGTTGTGTTCAGCTTCCTATAATCAATACAGACTCTCCAAGCAGAAGCTGAATGAGTGGTGAAGGTTTCCCCTTTCTCATTAGTCGTAACGGTTATACCTGCCTTCTTGGGTACAATCTGAATGGGGCTAACCCATGGGCTATCTGAGATTGGGTAAATAATCCAAGCATCGAGCCACTTGATTTTCTCCTTCTTGACCACTTCTCGCATATTCTGGTTTAGTCTCCTTTGAATTTTGCGAGAAGGGCGGGATCCATCTTCCATGAAAATATGATGATTACAATAAGATGGCTCGATCCCCCTAAGGTCGTGGATGATCGAACCAATTGCCTCCTTGTTGTTCTTAAGGACCTTAATTAACCTCAATTCTTTCTCCTTAGTCAAATCAGCACTAATAATCACAGGGAGCGTGTTTTCAGGTCCTAAGAACTCATATTGCAAATTTTTGGGCAATGGTTTTAATTCCAGCTAGGGTGGGTTTAGAATAGAAGGAAGGGAGGATGCTGATGAAGATTCATCAGGACGATCCAGTGGAAGAGGCTAGGAATGAACAAAACCAACAACCTCTTTAGGATATGGCAGGTCTACCACAAAGGAGGGTTGTGAGTTGGGTTTGCTAAAGCTAATGGAGTCCTTAAGTGCATTAATTGTCATACATGTCTCAAGATCCTGATCCTCAAGTTCCTCAATGAATCCACAATCCTCAAAACCTCTTATCACCTTAAAAATATCCAGAGTTAATTTCTTATCCCCAAAGGCAATCTCCATACTACCACTTTCACAGTTTATCTTGGCCTTGGTGATAGCTAGGAACGGATGCCTCAGAATGATGGAAGTGTTCCTCAAATCATTAGGTACATCCATGTCAAGGATGAGGAAATCTACAGGAAAATAGAAATCCTTGACCTTGACAATTACATCCTCAATAACGCCTCTCGATGTGGTGATCAATCGGTTCGCTAATTGTAGCGTTACTAAGGTTGGCCTGAGTTCACCTAATCCAAACCTCTCTTAAACAGAAGTTGGGATTAGGTTGATAGATGCACCTAGGTCCAATAGTGGCCTGTCAAAAGTGTATTCCCTAATAATGCATGAGATCAAGGGGGCACCTAGATCTTTCTTCTTTTGAGGTAGGTTATGCAGGATCACTGAACTTGCCTACTAAGAGAGAATCACCTTCCTTGAAGTGGGCTCTCTCGGATTAAGGTTTTCGGTACACAGTTCGTTCAAGAATTTAGCATAAGCCGGGATGTGCTTAATAGCATTGAGGAGCGGAATATTGATCTCTACGCTATTGAATAAATTCAGAAGCTCCTCGTTGCTGTATATGGTCTTATTCTTGGTTTTCAATAGGGACTCAGGTAATGGGATATGGGTGGAATTTTCAACTTTCGGTCGTTGGGCCTTATTGACTTCTTCAACCTCCTTCTCTTTCTCAAGCTCCCCAGGATTTTGACTTCTAGAAGGTAATTCAGGGTTCTAGGTCTGCTTCCCACTTGTCAAGGTGACAGAGTTTGCAAAGGCATAAGGGTTTCGATCTTGAGGTGGATTAGTGAAGATTAGAGGGCCTTGATTAGTCACGTAACCAGAGGAAGAAGAAGAGGGACCCTGCTCAACCACCTGAGCATGTGCATGTGAGTCCCTTTGATTCTATACCCTTGGTCTCTATTGCCCTGATTTTGCACATTACGTGGGTTGGGTATGGGTTGAGATGGTGGGATCTGGGTTGTTGGGTGTTTGCAATTAACCCAAATTGCAAGTTATCTAACGATGTCTTCATTTTTTGCATATGCTAAAGCATGGACCCTTGCATTTCCACCATCTACCAGTTTAAATCAGCCTGCCCTACGAATTGTTAGGCATTCCAAGATGGATGATTAATCGGTCTTAGGGGCAACTGGGTGTATACTTGACCCTGACCCAAAGGTTTTTGAGATGCATAGTTGCTGGGTTGAGATTAGGTCTGTTGCCCTTGATTTTTCCAAGAGAAGTTGGGGTGGTTCCTCCATCCTGAGTTAAAAGTGTTGGAATACGGGTTGGACGTAACATTCTCCTGCATTGCATATGCATCCTCATAAGACGAGGATGAAGAGAAGGAAGGATCAAAGCAACTGGGATCAAGGCCCCAATTTGGAACCTATATGATTCTGAGAAATCTTGGCTCATAGGTTAAGTTGAATCGAGTTCGAGTTGGTTCATGAATTCTCGCCCCGTGGGAACTCGTGAGGAATGGAATCCTGAATTCTAGGATTGAGCGGGTAAAGAAGCATTTCCTAAATTCCTAGATATCCATTCTTCCATTTTCTTAGCAACCAAGTCCATTTTATCTAGTTTATTACAAATTAATTCCATGTCAAATGAATGAGAATCCTGGATCTCATTAGCACTTGACCTAGGTTGTTGAGATCGGTTGAATGCTCCATGGAGGCAAGACAAATTGAGTTCTCGCTCATTTCCTCAAATGGATCGTATGCGCTATCTGCATCCCTGTTGAGGAAATTGCCTACGCAAGAAGTGTTTCCACAATTACGAAGTTGCTCAACCAACCCGTCATAGAAAATCTGCACGAGTTGCCATTTTGGCACCTCGTGGTGTGGACACTTCCTCTAAAGTTCCTCGAATCGCTCCCAGGCACCATGAAATGATTCCCCCGACCACTGGGCGAAAGTGGTAATCACCTGTCGCAAGGATTAGTCCTTCTAATAGGGAAGAATTTCTTCAGGAATGCAAATTTAAGAGTAGAGCAAGTTTCAATCGACTTTCCTATAGTCCAGTACCAATGTGTGGCCTTATCCCTGAGAGAGTGGGGGAAAAGCCTCATGATCATTTGATCTTCATTCACATTCCTTCCTCTGGTGGTCTGAACCAAAGTGGTTAGATCTTCCAGGTGCTAGAATGGGTCCTCCGAGGCAAGCCCATGGAAATGCTTAATCAAACTTAACACTTGGGGCTTGATTTCTATGACTCCAGCGGGAATCATGACACAGGGACATTCCCCATAGTTTGAAGAATAGTAAAAATCCTTCAAGGGCCGAGCACCCTGACCATTAATACGTTGGAACCATTGCTGCATCTGCTGCAATTCTTCCAACAACCTCTGAATCAGCTCCTGCTGTTTCAGAGGCAGGTGATGGGAACACCATCATGAGCCCTAACTAGCTCATTTTGACCCAAAGAAGAGAATAAAAGCTCCTACATAACCAACTGGAGGTCATAATTCACTGAATAACCTTTCTGAGAGAAAAGTAGGAAACAAGAGGTAAAATTATAATTTTACCATTGCAGTGCAACCATGGGTTTTCTCAAAGGCTAAACACAGGTCAAAAGTTCTTAATAAGATAAAAAGTTAGTTGAATCAGACAGAAAAGGGTTCATGTGAGTTCTGGGAATTAAATGACTTCATGTAACCCTAAAATAGATCCACTTGATTAACCAAGGTTTTGGTCAGGATAAAATTCACTTAATCCCTCTAAAAATCATAGAAAAATATTCACTAGGGTTTAGAACCTTTAATTTGGCCATTGGAACCCATCTTGATCTAGAATGGGGTCTCAAACAGATAGTTGCCCTAAATTAGGCTTTTGCATAAATTGCCAGTCAAACGTGGTCAAATCCAAAATCTAACTTCACCATTGGATTTTTTAGGTCCAAATTAAGTTTGTACCAAAATTTGGACGTAAGGGAAACTCATCTTGACATACTTTGCAAAAAGGTCCAGTCTTATTGCATTTCTACCCCTATCTTTCAAAAGCCCTTGCATTTAGACCCCTAGCTTCCTCATCATCTTTGCAATTAGGTCCATCCACCATTACAGCGGAAGAATCCTACTCTGGTGAACTTTAGAAGGAGGTTTTTCCTTGATTGCTAAAGAATCCCTCCCAAAATTGGAAGGGAGATTCTCTGAGTAATCTCCTCCAATCTGAACCCAATAATGAGCTCTGATTCCTACCCAATCTCTCATGTGAACACATGAGAGATTTGGGACTTTTTGAAGCTTCCATCTCCGGCGATTACACCTTGCTTGAAAGCTTGGCTTCCAAGCATAAATCCTTCTCTAGAAACCTATTTAAGAAGCCCCTGATTCAGCCACAACTCCTTAGCCTGAAATTGGGCCAATTCCCCCACATTCTTCTCTCCTCACTAACCACAGCACCTCCACAAGCTCCGGAGGCTCCTCCCTCTCTCTTTCATCACCCAACCACAATACCAGTGTTGGGTTGTCTTCCACTTCGTCATCCGCGTCGCACAACATCGACCGATGCTGCTTCTGCCCTCGACTTCGCCGCCACCTCATCTACGAAGAGCTTCATCTCCGGCGTCGGCCATACCAGTGCAGATGGCTCCCCTACGCCTTTCGTCCTTTAGAGGTAGGTATTAGATTCCCTCTCTCTTCTACTCCCGTTCCCTCTCTTTATTTATCAAAATCTCCCCTCAACACCACTGATCACCATCATCTTCTCCACCTCTGGTGATCCATCCGGCGAGGTGCCCCTGCCTCTCCACACCTCCATCCACCTTCCCAATCACCTTACAACCTCTGCAACACCTCCCTGATCATCTCTGCCCACTCCATTCACTCCGTCGACCACCCAAAAGCACCCCCAAACACACCCACACAAATGGCCACAGAGAACCCTAGACACGCCACCATAACCAACCCCGCGCCATGCCAACCACCGCAATGCACTCGCTGTGCCTTAACGAAGCTCCCTGGACAATTTGATGTTATCGTAAGGCCATTCTCATGTTTTCAGGTGCCTGAGCACCAGCCGCCATGGACGAAGGAACTTGAAGCTGCTTGATGCACTCTAGGTGCTACTGCTCCAGGGGCATGTCCTAGGTGGTGCAGACGTGAGGCACGAATGCGCTCAGGTTCCCAATTGGAGGTAAACGCCCTTGTAGCCTCGCAAATTGGGAGCACCATCTACTGTTGCGGTGTGCGGAAGAAGGTGGGACATTTAGTCCCACCTTGGAACTAGACGAGCAGGAGGGTGTGCATAAATTGAATTCCTATCAGAGGCTTATCGCCTCCACCTCATGGAGTGAGGTCCCCCTCTCCCCCTCTCATGGCCTCATCCGTGGCACTGCCCACATGGACTTGGCCTCGACCTGTTTACCCAACTAACTCACTCACTCACCACCCACGTCGATGAGCCTGGACCCAGGCCTCCATTAGGTCCCATTACTCGAACTGGTTGTCGCTCTGGGAGAGCAAACCTAAAATAGAGAAGAGAGGAATGCTCTGTAGGGGAAGGGGGGTTTTGCCTTGCAAAGCTTCATTCCACACGTAGCCAAATTCAAAAAAGAAGAAGAGGTCGAGTAGGAATAGAAAGAAAAGAAAGAAGAAAGGAGGAAGTCAGAGAATAAGAAGAGCTCAGGCAGCTAAAGGAGAAAGAGAAGGCTAAGGGCCGTAGTAGAGAAGGAAGAAGCTGAAGAAGAAGAAGCTTAAGGTAGAAAGCAGAGAAAGAGAAGAAGGAAGAAGAAGACAGAGCAAGGAAGAGGAAAGAAAAGACAAAGAGAAGGAGCCAACGACAAAGAAAGAAGAAAAGGCTGAAGTCAAAGAAAGAGAAGAAAGAAGGAAGAAGTTGAAGAGGAGAAGGCTAAAGACAGAAGGCAAGAGAAATCAGAGAAATGAGGAAAGGAAGGCATTGCAGCACATAACCTTTAAGACATCTGATTTTGTAATCAGACGTCCAATTTTTCAAAAGCTCGACATTATTTTTAGCTACAATTCTTTTTATGCTTCGTATACTCATGCTTTACACTTCTAATTAGATTTTGAGTAGTATTATGTGTTCAATTTACATTTATTATTGAGATTAGTGCGTGAATTCCTTTTTCTCCCTGTGTTCGACCTCGGAATATATTCGAGTAATAAATTATATTTGTTTTGAATTCTTTTTCAGCTGTACTACAACGCGATATTCTTAAATACCAATTCCGCGCTATCAACATTTTGTCACCTTTGCCGGGAAGCAAGGCGCAATTCACCACTATTCTCTGCATTATTTTGATTATATTTAAGCACTAACTTGCCCTATTTTGCTTTATTGTGATTTTGCGAGGTATTTCACGAGAAGATCTTCCATGCAAATCAACCACTCCAAGGTAGGTAACTTCTCTATTCTTCTCTAATCAATCTCCTAATCTTGGGAAGACAAAAAGGAAGCAATCAATTAGGAATCAACTGTCTTATTTTTCATAGTAATTATCATTTCAAAGGCAAAGTCTCCTAATTTGTGAAATTTTTTTCAAATCTTATTGATGTTGAAGTGATTTTTAGAGATCCTAGCACAAAATTCTATGCCTACTAGGGATTATGCTTAATTTCTAATCTTCATAGACTCCGCACTTCTTGTTTGAAGGCCAAGGAGAACATTTTTTGAAAATCAAAGAGGACTGGGAAATAACACCAATTAGGGTTTCTACATTAGGGTTTTGAAGTGCTAGTTCACCCTTGCTTTTATAAAAGGAAACAAACCCATCCGCATTTGTGTGCAACCCAAACCCATGGATGAATAGATATAATCAAGACAAACCCTAAAATTAGGCTCTAAACTCACTTGAACCCTAAAAAAACCTTGGACCTAATAACCTGGGAGTCAAATCAGGGTGATTTCTAGGTCCTGACCTGGAGTCATTCTGCCATCTTTAGGGCTGGTCAAGTGAAGTTGGACTACATTATAGGCCAACCAACCTCCAAATTAGGTCACAAGTCAAAACAACTACTAATTCAATTGAAAACAAAGGCACAAATTAGGATATAAAGCTGGTAGACTTAAGAGGTCAAGTTATCTATTCTGGTCTACTTGGACCCTCAGTGACAAGAGAGGTTGGGTGGGGGAAACCGTGTAACCCGTTGGGGTGCGCTACCCTATAGGGGACTTTGTGGGACTCTCCCTCTCTAGCTGCCTAGGTAATTCTCAGGTGGACAACTTTCTGATCCAGGGGTATCATCTGCCCCGAACCTCTATAGTCATCCAAACATCTTTGGGTGCCTTGATTGGGTCAACATCACATCCAGTCCCTCATCCCTTCTATTTATAAGCACACACACATATTTTTTTTGGAAGTCTCTATTCAGATCAAATCACTTCATTCTAAGACTTGAATTTTGATCTTGATTCCACCATCTGACTCAAATATGCAACCTGGTTACTTGAAGAAACTTGAATCACAATGATCCATGAGAGAAAGAATGGTTGAGGATGCCCTTGAATTTCATGAGTTTAAGTACAAAACCTCAAAATTAGTAGAAGACATTCAGGTTAGTGTAACATCAACAACCTTCATCATAAACTGTGCCCAATTGTTATTAACAGAAGCAACAAAGGGATCAACCCGGGATATTCTTATAACAGGATACATTGAGAAAGAAAAATTGCATAACTTTGAATATCTCCAATGTATGACAAATTCTGTACTTTGGGAAAAACACCAAAATGATCTTGAAAAATGGGAAGAGATGATGAAATTGTTGAAACAAGTTGATAGAGAGAGTTTTACTTAATTAAAATAGCAATAGAATGATATGTCATTGTAATCTATGTGGTGGAAATCTCTCAATTAAAGATTCAAATAAATATCAATTTAAACCACAAAGAGGATGTCGTATCCACAGGGACGAATAGATCCAATAAATTCATGAGTAGAGAGTTATTATGTTCGCAGACACCTTCGCGAATTCAATTCGATGAATATGCTACTCTAAATGGGACTTGCAATTTCATTAAAAGTTCAAGGCTATTTATGCAATTTTCACATCAGGAATCAAGCTCCCAAAAGTATGTGTATGATGCATGTGTAGTGGCATATCATGTAAGTTTGAATTGCATGCAAATCTGAATTGAATTTCAATGTTAAATGATGTACATAACACAAATTAAGTAAATTCATGAACTTATAAATGCACCCAAGCAATTTTGCCTGAATAAAGTAATCAATATTAAAGTGACAATGGCATGCAATGTAATTTCTAATGTAGTCAAAAATAGGGGAAACTTCCACTCTCTTCTTTACACACGTAGAGGCGTGGCGGCCGGCCGAATGAAGCCTGGTGGCAGTGCATGGGAATAAGACGATCACGACTGCGATGGAGGCACGGTTGGAGGTGGCAGGTGGCAGTCAACCGAATGCTTGACGTTGGTGGAGAGGAGTAGTAGGCTGCTGCATGCGGTCTGCTGCACGCGCACAAGGGAAGGGCGCGGTTGCAGCAAGCATGGCCAGTGAGGTTGCGCGGGGGGTGCACCTCACGTAGAGAGGTTGGGCGGGCTGGAGGCTTGCATTGGTGAGTGTAAGTTGTGGCGCTGTGCATGCACCGTTGCAGTAGATAAGCAGAGGAAGAAGGAGACGGAGAGGCACAGGCGTACTGTGCTACGTGGGAGGTTGTGGTGGAGGCATTGCTGCTGCGTGCGGTGCGGGGATAGACCCCAACCCTGTGGTGCGTTGTGCTCATAAGGGAGAAGATGGAGGTGCGCTTGCAGTATCTGCTGGCGTGCGGTGGGAGAGGATGTACATGCACCTACAGTATCTGCTGGCATGCAATGGGAGAAGGTGGAGGCGTGCACAAGGGCTGCGGCCGTGCGCATAAGGGTAGCTGCTACGCGCACAAGGGAGAAGATGGAAGCGCCACTACTGTGTGGAGGTTGTGGTGGACGCACGCACTGGTTGGAGAGGGTTAAAAGGGGCCACAGTGCAAGTTCTCTTCACGGTGCACGTAAGGTGTTTCCAGTCCTCCTTCCCCCCAAGATCCTCTGCCACTTTTATCTCCTCCCCCATCCATTCTTCTTCCCTGGTGCAAGTCAAGTGATTTTTAAATCTCTTAATAAAATTGGCCGGCGGCTATTGATGGATTTGTTGAGGCCGGCCGGCTATTGGGGGAAGGAAAAATTCTTTTCACAACCCTGGTCTCTTGCAAAATTATTCCACCTCCTGTCTCACTTTCCTGATTATTTGTTAACTCTTAAATTAGCCAGATGGAGTGCATCAAGTGGAGGAGATGCATAGGGTGCTCTGTGTGCGAGACCTGCATGAAATATAAAATAATTACATAATAAGTTATAGAATGCAATAGAATAGATGTAAACATAAGTAATGATGCATGTAATCATTTTATGACCTAATGTAGTTATTAACAAACAAAAAATTTAAGAATAAAGTTAACTTAGGCATAAAAATAGTCCATTAAAATGGACTCGTCAAATATCCCCATGCCTAGGATTTGCTAGTCCCTAGCAAAAATGAAAAATAATAAAAGTAATAAGAAGATTTCTTCTTTTCTTATCTACAAAATTTAGAGATGTAGACAAATGTGAAGTGATAATAGCCTAGGTAATGAATTAAAGTTAAAATAACCAGCTTACATTTGCAGTTTGTACTTATCCCTTAGTAAATATTTCTATCAAGATATGCAACTACTTCCCTCAGGGATAAAGCAGAAACTAATCTGTAAGTTGACCCCAGTTTTTTGGCTTAGGTAGGAGAAACTGAGTATAATGGATGTGTATTTGGAGGCACACACTCATCTGGTGCTACATGTAATCTAGTACTACAGACTCTAGATCTCTAGACTATTAAACAAGCCAACTCGGGCAGAGGCTAAACAACTGTGCTCTCTTGATGTTCCTTGGCGCTCACTCTTTTCTTTCTTTTATTTCTGAGATCACAAATCTCTCCAGATTTAGTAAGTGTACTCACTATTTGGTGGCCTCACATGGCATTCACACTTCAACTAAAGTCCTAATAACTGTACAACTAAGTTAAAGTCCTTATCCAATATTCAGGCGATCAGAAATACTGAAAGGTAGGTATGGGTCATATTTAGTGGATCGTGATAAGTGTTTTTGTTGCCTCAGAAACAATGTTACGAAGATAAAATTATAAACTTGGACTCTTTTCTTTTTCTTTTCTTTCTTTCTTTTCTTCTCTCTTTCTTTTTTTTTAAATATAATTGTTCTTCCTCTTTTTTTTTCTTTTTTCTTTCTTTATAAATCAACATAATACAACACAAACTTTTATTTATGAGGCATTATTAGGGATGATGATGGTCAAGAGGATATTGTGTGGCTTATTTGGTGGAAGTGCCTATTCTCGGCACCGGGAAGGAATGGATAGGATAGGCGTATTTCTTACCTTTGCCACTATTACCCTCCTTCAGCCGAGGACTCTATGAAGGACGGTCGTAACCATCCACCATAGTCATAGCTTTATTAAGACTCAATCTCTGTGTATCTGCCTTATTTGGTGACTCTCAGAAATTCACACAATGTATGCACACAGGAACAGAGAGCGAAAACTATGCCAACTCTGAGGTATCAGCATCTAATTGTCCAAAACTTAAGAGTCCTTGCACTGGACTTAGCACACCAGTAATCTGTCTACTTTCTTCTCACAAATATTAGGTGGATCTACCAGAAGATAGTATGCCTGACTCCCTATTAACTGTCGAAGGGTTTAGTAGACTAAAATTGCTTATTGGTTTTCTTCAAAGATCCATTACCCAGCCTATGTGCAAGTGAAGTAAATGTACTGGATTCTAAACTTAAGAAACAATTTAAGAAAATTCTTTATTGACACCTCCATGACAAAGATGCTTTGCTAGGGACTAACCAATTCAGCTCAAGAAAATAAGAGTTCTTTTTTTTTTATCCTAAATGTATGCAAATATTTATAAATGCTATAAACATTCTCAGGTTCTACTCTCCCATGCCTAAGACTGACAATGTCCTCATTGAAAAATGCAGACATAGAAGAATATCACCTGAGGTGATGAGTGGGAGGAGCTAAGGCTCCTCAAGCGGAAGTGCATCCAAAACTTGGCCATTTGAAAGAGTAATATAAGGTTTAAGTCGCTGGCCATTTACCTTAAAGCTTGCACCTGAAGTAGGGTTCCGAATTTCTACAGCTCCATGAGGGAAAGTATTGATAACAATGTATGGCCCATCTGAGCGGGACTTGAGCTTTCCCATGGGTATAGCTTCTATCCATTTTGATACATAGTCTACAGCCACCAGGATGTATTCATATCCGAAGGACACAGGAAAGGGACCCACGAAGTCAATGCCCTAAATATCAAAGATTTCAACAGGGAGGATAGGGTGTTAAGGCATCTCATCCCTTTTTCCAATGGTTCCCATCTACTGGCAACGTAGACATGCTCCCACATACATATGTACATGTCGGAATAATGTGGGCCACGAAAAGCCAGACTAAAGAACCTTATGGGCAGTCTTCTTCCCACTAAAATGTCCCCCACAATGGAGGTCATGGCAGAAACTCAGAACACTTGTTTATTCTTCATCAGGGATGCAATAGTGGAAAAGCTAGTCAGGGCCTACTCTAAAAAGCTTGGGTTCCTCCTAGTGATAAAATTTAACGTGAGCAAGAAACCTATCTCGGTTCTGCTTATCCCAAGTACTGGGGGTAATGCCCGTGACCAGATAGTTCACTATGTCAGCGAACCAAGGAATTTTAGCTTCCATGGCCATCAGAGACTCATCAGGGAAAGTCTCTTGAATATCGCCAGCAGGGTTTGATGCCTCAATAGGGATATAAGATGGATGATCTGCTACCACATTCTCAACTCCTTTCTTATCTTTAATTTCCAGGTCAAACTACTGGAGTAGCAGAATCCAATGAATTAGGTGAGGTTTGATGTCCTTTTTAGCTAGAAGATGCTTTAAGGAAGAATGATCAATGAACACCACAACCTTTGATCCCAAAAGATAAGATCGAAACTTTTCCAAAGAAAATACTACAGCAAGTAGTTCCTTCTCAGTGACCATGTAGTTTTGCTAAGGATTCTTAAGGGTCTTGCTGGAATAATGGAGCACATGAGGTTTGCCATCAACCCTTTGACTAAAGACCACTCCCACTGCAAAATCAGAAGAATCGCACATAAGCTCAAATGGGAGGGTCCAATCTGGTTCTTGGAGAATCAACGTGGTAATAAGGGCTTTCTTCATAACTTGGAAAGCCTCGCCACATCTATCATCAAAATCGAAGGAGGCATCCTTTGCTAACAGGTTGCAGAGTGGCTTAGAGATTTTATTGAAATCTCTAATGAAGCGCCTATAAAATCCAGCATGACCAAGGAAAGATCTAACCTGGCGAACATTGGCGGGAAATGGAAGCTTAGAGATGGAATCAATTTTTGCGGTGTCAACCTCTAATCCTCTCTCGAAAACTATATGCCCTAACACAATGCCCTACTGGACCATAAAGTGTCTTTTCTCCCAGCTAAGCACCAACTTTGCCTCTTCGCAACGGGTTAAGACTTTATCAAGGTGCGAAAGGCATAGGTCAAATGATGAGCCATAAATGGAGAAGTCATCCATGAAAATTTCAATGAACTCGTCGATCATATCAGAAAGGATAGCCATCATACAATGTTAGAAAGTGGCAGGAACATTACATTACCCAAATGGCATTCGGCGGAATGCAAATGTGCCATATGGACTCGTGAAGGTGGTATGCTCCTGATCATTAAGAAAAACTACTATCTGATTATACCCAGAGTACCCATCAAGAAAATAGAAGTACTTGTTCCCTGCCAATCGTTCCAAAATTTGATCGATAAATGGTAAGGGGAAATGGTCTTTCTGGGTAGCCGTGTTCAAACGGCGGCAATCAATGCTGACCCTCCAACCAGTTGAGGGTCTAGTGGTCACTAGCTCTCCTTGGTCATTCTCCTCCATAGTGATTCCTGCCTTTTTGGGAACTACATGAATAGGATTGACCCATTTACCATCTGAAATGGGATAGATAATCCCTGCATCCAGCCATTTCAGAATCTCCTTTTTAACAACCTCTCGCATATTTGGATTGAGCCTTTTCTGCATGTCTCGGAAAGGCTTCATGGACTCGTTCGTGTATATATGATGCATGCAAAGAGAGGGATCAACACCGTTAATATCAGTAATTGACCGAGAAATCGCTTCCTTGTGCCTTTGTAAGCACTCAAGCAGAGCTCCCTCCAACAATTCAGATTATGCAGACGAGATAATAATGGGGAGCGAGTTATTAAGGCCAAGGAAAGCATATTTCAGTGTGCTCAGGAGGGGTTTCAACTCCAACTCAGGAGCCTTTTGGATTGAGGGTTTTAGTTGAGATGTCCCCGCCTCAGGTAGTGGATCTACATTCACAGTCCAGGGTGGGGACAGAGACTCAGTGTGTATCCCCAGCAACTCTTCTAATTCGGGCATTTCCCTTTCAGTTTATTTAATAATCGAGGGATGGTCCTTAGATATGACCTTCTGAAGGGAATCTCCACATAAGAGTGCTGGAGTAGTCTCGTCAAATATTTCATCAACGTCCTCAATCTGACGACAATCTTCAAATCTGGATTGCTTGTAAGTAACAAAAACATTCAACTGGATCTTCTTGTTCCCAAAGCCCATTTTAAGTGCCCCAGATCTATAATTTATAGAGGAATTGGATGTGGCCAAGAAGGGGCGTCCCAGAATAATGGATGACGTTGTGGGCTTATTTGATGGGTCTGTATCAAGCACCAAAAAGTCAACAGGGCAGAAGAAATTTTCCACTCTCACAAGGACATCTTCCAACAATCCCCATGGTGTCTTTAGTTATCTGTCTGTAACTTGGAGGATTACTAGACAAGGCTTTAGCTTGCCTTCTGCCAAAAAGTTGTAGATAGAGCTCGGTAGAATGTTCACCCCCGCACCCAAATCGAGTAGAGCCTCGTCAATGTGTTGGTTACCTATAACCACTGAAATATATGGGGCCCCTGGGTCTTTCATTTTGGGGGGTGTTCCATGTTGGAGAACCGAGCTAACATGGTCAAGCAGGATGACCTTGGTTTGGACCTGTTTCCTAGATCGGCGCTTCTGGGTGTACAGGTCCTTCAGAAACTTGGCATAGGATGGGATCTGTTTAATAGCTTCCAATAGAGGCAAGTTAATCTGTACTTGCCTAAAAGTATCCATAATCTCTTCTGTTCTATCTTTGTCTCCAAACGAGCCAACAAAAGATTCCCCAGGAGCAGATAGGCACTCTGGATAGGGCACCCTCGGCTTCTGGGTAGAGGAGTCGTCATGGCAGGAAAGGGGTGGTGGAAGGACGACATCTTCATTGTCGGTGATTTTGTGCGAGGGAGAGTAGTGTGGCTCTTCCTCGGTGGAGTTGGAAGTCGGGTGAGGTGTGGAAGGGGAATTCTGAGATGTAACTGTAGGAGTGTTATCAGGCTTGTCAATCCTTTTTCCACTCCTCAACACGGTCACTGCTTGGGCATGTCCCTGAATACAGCCCCCTTGCCCTTAGGGTTCTCCTTAGAAGAGCTAGGCAGCTTCCCTAGATTATGTTGCCTAACTGCCTCAGTAAGATGACCAATTTAGGATTGCATATCAGTAATCATCTTATTCTAAGATTGGATGACCATATTCTGATGCTCTTGCATTTCTTTCATCATGGCCTTCAGTTCATCCATCTCAGAGGACTTATTCTGAGGAGGGTTTACATAAGATGGTTGGTATATGGGTTAGGGAGGTAAGGGTCTTGTACTCCCTGAGTTAGAAGCATCACCTTGCTTCCAAGAGAAGTTTGGATGGTTCCGCTACCCTGGATTATAGGTATTGGAATACGGGTTATTGCAAGGGGGCGAAAACGTTGGGCCGCATTCAAGTCGGCATGAATCAACTTAGCGAATTGATTTTCTTGATGGCACTTCGCAGTGGCGTGCATTCTGCTTTGGTAAATGGAGCATTCTCTTGAAGCCTGAAAGATAGAGGCTACTTGTAGGTTCATGCCAGGGTTTACTAAAAGACTATCAAAGTTTTTATTCAATAGTTGAATCTAATAAGACAAATCCTGAGAAGCCCTGGCTTCATGGGCCTCTATCTTCCTCTGCAAGATTGATGGTTTTCTTTCTTGTTAGGCAGAGGGCAGATGTATGGAGTTGTCGCTTAATGTTGCAAAAAAAGCCCAGGATTCATCCTCAGTTCTAGTCACGAAGGTTCCTACACAGGCTACATCGATGGTTTTCCTGTGCCTTTCAGATAATCCGTTATAGAACCTTTCGACCAATTGCCATCTTGGCACCTGATGGTGGGGACATAACCTAAGAAGGTCATTAAAGCGCTCCCAAGTCTCATGAAATTGCTCCCCTTCCTATTAAGTAAAACCCATAATCTCTCTTCTGTAATGGTTGGTTTTACTCATAGGAAAATACTTTTTCAAAATTCTCCCTTAAGGGTGGCCCAATCATTTACCCTTACATCGAGGGTATGATACTAGTGCTTGGCCTTATCCTTTAGGGAGAAAGGAAATAGAGTCCTCATCAGGGCTTCATCAGTAAAGCCCTAGAGCTTCACCATGGAACAGACCTCGGTGAATTCCTCCAAATGCCCCTAGGGGTCCTCCCTAGTAGTACCACAAAAGGAGTGCAATAAAGATATGATACTGCTCTTGATCTCATACGGATTATCCCCTGTCAGTCGTCTTAGTGCTTGTGCGGGTTGGTTAGTTGGAATAAAATAGTCCCTTAGGGTCCTTTGTTGATTTGCCCCTTGATCAACCATTCCTTCTCTTTTCTCTCCTAGGTGAGCTCTCTTAAGAATTCTCTTGGGCTCAGGATCAAGCACTAGACTACCCTCAAGAGAGCATCTACCAAGCATACAATATCAAACACAATTCAGGTTCTTATTAAGTAAGCAAAACCTCCACTCCAAAGATAAGTCAAAAGGTCAACGCTATCCCTCCGTTACCACGTAAGTGGTATAGGAGGGGTGTTGACTTGAAATCTTAACCTTCTTTGTTGTGGAGGTCGAATTAGTTGATATAAATGGCCAAACAAGTATTTCACTACAATTATGTGCCTTAATTCAACCTTCGAGTGCCCTAGGACCAATACTTTGCTTGGATGATACTCCCAGGTGATCAAGTGAGACGTTACTCCAAGGACGAACAAAGGGATGCAAGTAGGGCGAACCCTTCCTTTGAGGCGATGCATATGCGGTGCCCCTTAACTACCCCTTTGTTCTTTTAAGGGGTGTCCCCCTATGTGAGGTATCAAAACACTTGGTCAAAAGATAGTATCACCACCACCACAAAGCACAATTGGAGGGTTTGCACCGATAAAGAGATCAGTGCTTATAGCCTTAAGGGATCGAGCCTTAGTGCGGTGCCTAATGTGCGTGCTCAGTGTCAAAAGTGTGCAACACACCGCAAATCTTTATAATTCTTTTTTTTTTGAAAACGTAGACAAGTCCCTTAGAATCAGGTCAAATGTGAATTGATTTTAGGGTTGAATCTGATTACCAGTTCCACTTTTAGTTATGTCACCACTAAATTAGTAAATTCAAACAACTTGGTGGTCTTAAATTTTAATTTGAATGCAAATGCGTGAAGAGGACTAGATGCAAAAGTTAGAAAGGTGTACCTGTCTCCAGCGATCTTCATGCTAATATGCTTACAATGCAATAATAAGATCTAATGTGCTGCTCAATCACCCCTAAATGCGGACACCTAAGGGCATGAAACTTCTAAACAGGCAACTCGATATTTTCTTTTGTTGGTTTTAAAGGCAAGCAAGCAAAGAATGGAATCATGCATGCGAAATGTAAACCCTAGTGGCTAAAGAATGTGGGGACAGACCCCCAAAAATTTAGCCCCAATTACTACAAGGGTGAAAAGACAAAAATAAATTTTGTGACGATGGAGAATCCCTTGTGAAAGCAGGATCTTGGTCTCCTACATCTTTTCCTTGTGTGGCTTAGCTTGTGGTTGATGTCACCGCTTTGTTACGCCTCGTCACCTCGTCAGATTCCTAACACAATAAAAACAATGATCAGATAATTACGCAACCCAGAATATTAAAAAATAATAACGTGAATCTATTGCGTCTGTTGCCTCCCCGGTAACGATGCCAATTTGGAGAGAGTTTCGCTTATTTATGATAGCAATAGAAGGATATGTCATTGTAATTAATGTGATGGAAATCTCTCAATCAAAGATTAACATAGATATGAATTTAAACCATGAAAAGGATGTCGTATCCACACTAAGGAACAGATTAATAAGTTGACAAAATATTTTTTTCCTTTGTACTTATTCAATAACGTGCGCAATCCATGTTCAAATTTGATGCGAAATAAGGTGAAAAGAAGGAACACGTACTTATTTAGAAATGTAGGGTTATGAATGTAATTTTCCTTTCATGAAATAACTTGTAATGGCATGTAACATAGTCGTATTTCAAGACATGGGGCTTTCTCTTTTAGGACATGTGAGTGTATGGATGAGATCTTATACATTTATCACATCACCATTTAAAAGTTAAGTGCATGAAAGAAATACTATAACATGTAAGGCCATGCATGAAATTTCACTCAAATATATTAATCCACTAAATATTGTAATAGGGTTTTTGGCAATAGCAAGGATTGTAAATTCTAATGTCACCAAAAATAGAGGAAAATTCCTCTATCTTCTTTGTGTGCGTGAAGGCTTGGTGGCCAGCCGACCGAGGCCTAACGGCGGTGCGTGGGAGAGAGGTGATCGCGATGACGGGGGAAGCACGGCCGGAGGTGGCGATTGGCGGTCAGCCAGAGAGCTTGATGCCGTTGGAGCTTGCTGCAGGGGGCTATCACCGTTGCTGCTGTTGCGTGCGCGCGCGGCTAGGCGTCACGGCTTGCTGACTGATGGTCGCGCGAGGGGTGCGCCATGCAAGGCCGTTGTTGGGTAGGTTGGAGGCACGTGTTGCTGCTATAGAGAAGCGGAGGAGGAAGAAGATGGAGAGGCACAAGCGTACGCTGGTGCGTGCGAGAAGATGGAGGCACAGTGCAGTCTGCAGTGCGGGCGCGATCGCTGGTGCTGCTGAAGGCTAGCACGCAAGGTGCTGGAGGGGGCACGTAAGGGCACTGGGGAGCGTGGTGAGTGCGTGGGTGCAGGCAAGGGCACTCTTGCAGTGGGAGCGCTGGAAAAGTGCCTGCAGGCAGTGCGGGTGCAGGCGGCTGGTCGCACAAGGGCTCTGGAGGCTGGGCGCAGCGCCTGTGGGCAGCTGGTGCCTGCGGTGAGGGAAGGCTCTGATGCTGTTAGAAACGCTAGTGGGTGGGTGCGCAAGGGCACTTGTGGGGGCGCTGGGCAAGCAAGAGCGCTGGAGGGTGCACACGAGGGCGCTGGATGTTGTGCACGTAGTTGTGATGTGGGGGCAGCGCCTGCAAGGCTGCAAAGGCGGTAAGGCTTTGGTGCAGTGCTGAGGCAGGGCGTGCATGGCAGGCTGTGGGGGGCATGGTGCACAGTGCATGCAGTCTTCGATAATGAATGCCCTAAGCCCCTCCACCTCTCGCTCTATATCTCCTCTCTTCCGCCCTTCAAGGGATTTTTAAAATCTTTTTCTAAATATGGCTTCATTTGTTGAGGGAGGACGGCCGTAGGATGAGGGACGTGTTGAAGCGTTTGTTGGGGGAAATTTATCCTCCCCTCCTTGTTCTTTTCCAACATCATGCCTATAACTTCAAAACATAAAATAATTACATACTAAGTTATAGAATGCAATAAAATAGATAAAAACTCAAGTAATGATGCATGCACTTCTTTAATGACCTAATGTGATTATTAACATACTATGTTAGAATTGAAGTACTTAGGCGTAACAATAGTCTATTAAAATGGGCTCATCAATGGCCTATTGTAGTTATTAACAAACATAAAATGTAAGAATAAAGTTAACTTAGGCATAACAATAGTCCATTAAAATGGACTCATCACAAGTTATCGATCAAAAATTCCCATACATGCCTCAAACAATTAATGAACCATCTTGGACTAATATTGAGGATCAATATGATTTCCCAAAACTCGAATTTGAGACATAAGGTTGTTGTGGATTCCCAACCTAGATGGAATATAACATGCCTGATCAAGAAGTAGGTTGGGAAGTCGCAATTGCAGGAGAACATGATTTTGAGCCAGCCTTAGAAAACCAACACCCTAGTTCACCAAGCATAGAATTTCTAGACTCCTGTAACAATGAGATGAAAGTAAGACCTCTCGAGAGTGTAAATTTCGCCCTTATTCCAATAAGGTGACCCTCGAAGGCAATTCTGACCTAGATTCTAGTAACTCAACCCACATCCTCAGCCTAGAATTTGGATCTGAAACTTATTGGGAAGATTACAAGGCCTCGTATGTCGAAGATCAAAATTTGAATTGGGATTATGATTTTAGGCCTTCGTTTGATGAATATCCCTCTTCAACATCCTCAGAAATACAGATTGATTTTTCGACAGTTACGCCAATCTATGATATAGAAACCGAGGAGTTGGAAGAGTGGGGTTTTGATTGGGTCTTCCCCACAAGCCAAAATCCTGAGCCTAGACCTAATAAGGACACCTTCTTAAGCTCAGAATCTAAAAATAGGCTAGATCCAAGTCAGGTTGCTAAGTCTACATCTTGTGATTTATTCTATGGTGGAACCTTTGATCTCGAAACAAATTCAGAACTTGATTCTTGCAATTTCTCCAACAATTTCGAATCTTACCATGATTACGGAGAACCATTATGTCCTAACAACTACGAGCCAGTCTACGGCCTCAGCCCACATGATTCATTCTTCGACTCTGACTCTGAGGTCCCTGATCCCGAGATCACTGATTTAAATTCAGGTTCCATTGAGATGGAATCATTTCTTTTCGATCCTCAAGAATGAAAATCAGAAAGAGCCGAGAGTGACTACAACCCAGAATTTGAATTTTTTCTTGACCTAGATTTTCTTCATCCTATAAACACTCTTCAGGCATTCACTTTTGAATTTGATGGCTACTATAAGGACTCTCTAAGTGAATCTACCTGTAATTCCTTTTTAGAGGAGTCCTCATACACAATTCTTATTGAAGCCACCTCCTCCACATATACATAACCCATCCAAACCCGATTTCAATCTCGACCTGCAACTGGACTTAATTTCTATTTTCATTTCCCTTTTACTGAGTCGATTGCAGAAGATTTGCCTCCACATCTTTTTCGGGCTTCGAACATTGATTAGACAAAAAATTATGCCCTATCATTCTCTCATCACTTTTGTAGGGCTTCCGCATCATCCACTGATTATTTTGAGGATCCCTACTCTAGCCAGGCTGATTCGACTCAACCAAACCCTAGATTCACACTTTCGTATCATTTCGAGCTCCATAGTATATGGTGGGTGCCACACTTCTTGATCTACTTTTATCAACCCACCAGATTGATTGGGTTTGGGTTGCATCATCAGCCTGTTGATCTGAACAAGCACCTGGTTGGACCAACCAGGCTTTTCATCAAGGTGCTTGTTCTACAAAACTCAACTGATTTGACCACTCCCTCTTCATACCATTTCCCGCTTCGCTGAAGACATCGAATTTAGCGCTTAACGGGAGGCAGCCCATCATTCCAAAAACATGAGATCCTTTTGATTATCCCTCTGTACTTCACGTCTACTGCACCCTGAGTTTGATTTTAGAACAGTCGATCCCACCTTTGCTACACATGGCAGAGCTTGAAATCGTCCATAATAGTCACGCCCGACTCATTCACCCGCCCGATAAATCCTGTTCTATTTCCTGAAACCTAAACTGTTTCACACCCTACGTTTACAATGAGGACATTGCAAAACTTAGGCATAGGGGGGTGGTAAAGTGCAAACATACAAATATCAAAGTTCGGAAGGGTTCTCACAAAAAAATCACATGTTCCAAAAATACCAAAAAAAAAAAGAGAAGAAAAAATTCTTGAAGAAGAAAAAAAAATTCTAAGGAGAGAGAAAATTTTGAGGCCATACAAATCTTGAGGAGAAAAGGGGGAAAAGTGAAAAATGTCAAAAATGAGCACAAGTTGAAAAGAAAAAGAAAAGAGATAGTCTTTAGTAAGAAATTAGGGGATTAACTGAGTTCTAGACCATATCAAGAAAAAGAAAATGAATGAAAAAAGTACTAATGAAACACAAAAGAGATTAGTAGGAATGCTGATCTTAAGCCTCTTGGGCTATACTCCTAGGCTTAAAAATTCAAGTATCCGCTAAGATCTAGATAGTCCTTAAGAGGTTGGGGAAAATGCGAAGCTTAAGTATTAGGTCTAAGGCTTAGGGAGTATTTGGCTTCATTAACTATCCTCTGGTTTGCAGGACTCATTAACATAAGCACCCCAATCCACACACAGTCTGGTTCAGTGAGCATAAGTATCAAAATCACGCAAATGTGTCCAAATTGTTTCGAAAAAGTGACCTAGATTAGGAGCGGCTGACCAACACAAGTTGATTTAGACGAGTTCCCAGTGTGGAGAGGCGGGAAATTCCACTCAAAGATGCACAATAACATATCTTCTCCTCGATGCCTATCTCTTATGATATCTATGTAGCTTACCGGGGGCATGTAAGCACCCTGTGCTAGTTCAGATGACATGGGCCACATTATCACGAAATGTCGATTGCTAGGGTCTGGATTTAAATACAGAATGCCATGGGTGGGATTATCTCGAAATCTTGAAAGCTAGGGTTCTGGGGGTTGCTATGGGCGGTGCTATCTCGAAGCATCGATTGCCAGGGATCCTTCAAGGATTGATGATGGGGACTAGGAATCCGATACATACCGTGTTGAAAAGATAATCTGAAGCTAGAAATAAAAGAGAGAGAAAACTCTCCAAACAAAGAAAATTCCTCTGTCACTCTCTCTTACAAAAATGCACTACAAACTGAACCAAGGCTAAAATATGTTACAAGCACGGGTGCTTTAACTGCAAAGTCCAATGAACCTTAGGATAGATCCTGTGAGCATTAGAAACCTTCGCAGCAAACTGAGGCTAGAGGTGGTCAGGTCTGAATCTTGGTTGGTACTTGAGTACCTTTACGCCTACTATTGGCATTCTAACCTAATCTATAGAAGAAAGCACATATCATAGATTTTGAACATCAAGAAACTCATGGTCTAGAATCAAAGTTAAAACCTTAAAATTTTGCTAAGGGACTAGCAAAAGCTAAGCATGGGGATATGATGGGAACACCATCATGAGCCCTACCTAGCTCATTTTGACCTAAAGAAGCGAATAGAAGCTCCTACAAAACCAACTGGAGGTCATAATTCACCGAATAACCTTTCCGAGAGAAAAGTAAGAAATAAGGGATAAGACTACAATTTTACCATTGCAGTGCAACCACGGGTTTTCTCAAGGGCTAAACACAAGTCAAAAGGTCTTAACATGATAAAAAGTTGGTTGAATCAGACAGAAAAGGGTTCAAGTGAGTTATGGGAATTAAATGACTTCCTGTAACCCTAAAATAGACCCACTGATGTAAACACATTTACACTACTTAAAATGTCTATTTATGCATGTTCTTAAGCATAGGTTTGCATTTCATGATATAAATATTGCATAACATGCATCATCTCGCATTGAGAGTAGTTTGAATAAAATGGAGGTTAATTGTCGCCTTTTATGTGCTTGGACAGGGCAAACATTTTATCGGGGCTTCGGATCAAAGATCCAACCGTATGGATATGATCAGGGCGACGATTGGAGTTCAACGACTCCAAGATCGCCCTAATCAGGCATCCGTAGCATCAGATAGAGATCGGGGAACCCTATAAAATCAACGACCAGGATGGTGTAAATCCACACTTCAGTTGACAAATCCGACCGCACGGATGAATTCGGATTGACGATCGCAGCCCAACGACACAAAAATTGAGTCAATCCGACATTCGTGGCACCCTCTACAACTTCCAGAAGATGGACGGCCAAGATGCCGCCACGTGGTGCCATCTCGGCCGCCCAAACGGCCGCACGCAACCTCAGCAGTCTCGCATCCGCCTTTCCCCACCGTTGGATTCAGATCCAACGGTTGCGACGCGCCTGCGCTGAAGTCAGGCGCTCGACACAAATGCGACCCTAGCACTTTGGTCGAGCGCTGTAACGCGAAGCAGGGACGCGCGTTCGAGCCTTACCATGCAGAATTTAGAGCAGTGGCGCACCTCCGATCGACCGCACGATCGTGATCCAACGGCTGCGCGTGCTCAATCAGGACGACGCGCGATTGGAAGCCCGCGCGTAACGCGCGCAGCGCAGCGGGCGAAGATGCGTCTTAAGCCGTCCGATCTCGCGATCGGACGGTTGAGACTTCGCGGACGTGCGTAGGCATTTTGCACGCGGGCAGACGAGCGGGTGCACATTGGCGCGGAGGCTACGCCCACGTTGGGGGCTTTAGCGACGGTTTTATCCGTCACTAAAGACCCCTCATTTATTGTTTTGAAGTTGTAATGTCCATTTTGCCCCCACTCCTTGCAACTATAAAAGCAGACCCCCTCCATACGAAATTTTCATCCCTTCTTTCTCCTCTCTACCCCTCCATAGCTCAAGAGAAGCTTGTCCCACACCCGGGATGCTTCTCGCGAGATAAAGTCCAATTTTCGTTCCCCTTCGGAAGTGGATCCCGCGACGACGACGGTGTGCTGCTTCGTTCCCATTCTTCTGCTTCGTCCTCCTTCGTCCCGCTTCATTCTCCTTTGTCCAGGCATCAGCCCGTCCGGCTCGTCCTCCAAGCAACCGTCGAGGAGGATTTCTCTCTCCCTATTCTTTTTACCGCTTTCTAGTATAGATTTACTGCTTTCTAGATTAATCTACTCGTCCTCTAAGCAACCGTCGAGGAGGACATTTCTCCCTCCATTCTTTTAGTGCTTGCTAGAGTAAATTTATCGCTTTCTAGAGTAATTGTTTTATGCTTTCTAGTTGTAATGAACAATCTCTTCAATACAAAAATTCCTTGTTTATTCTACATCTCATTTTGATTTCTCTGTGTAATATTTTCTCTCTCTTACTCTCTCTCTCTTCTATTTATTGTAAATAATTAGATGGTTCTAAATTGAATTATTCTGTAACAAATAAAAAGAAACACGTAGTTTTTAAATCAAACGTCAGCCTCCCTGTGTTCGACCCGGAATTTTAATTTCGGTATAAATTTTATTTGTTGAACACGAATTCTTCACTTTTGAACTACAGCGACAAGTTTTCCAAAATCGAACACATTAGTGTAGGTTCATAACCGTTCAACATTTTGGCGCCGTTGTCGGGGAGGCAACGATCTTTGATTTCTCTTCGCGTTTTGTAAATTACAAATCATTTACCTCACTTTTCTCCTTTCTTATTGTAATTGCAAGTACTCTTTCGAGGCAGGCAAAAGCGGTAGATTGGAGTAAAGTGCAGTAGAAGGTTTTGTGAGTTACCCCCCACCTCCCACCCATTAGATTTCATTTCATCACATAATAACTCAAACATCAATCAACCTAGGTGTTTTTATAAACTCTAAGGTTAGATTGTTTGTTGTTTGACACCCATACTCACCCCAACCCCCACATTAAAAAGAAAAGAAAAAAATCTCACAGAGGTACACAACCTCATCTGATTTTCAAACTCAACTGGTAAACCAATCTTAGGAGCCGATACACACATCCAAACACATAATTGAGTAGAAATCAGATTAGGTAATCATTTGTGTGCCTAATTAAATTATGCAACAGGCCAATTGTTTGAGTTGATTGGGCCGCACCACCTCAAATAAAATCAACTCATCAAGTAGCTGCCAATTAGGTTCAACTCTTAGGAATTTACCAGGCACTCCACATTCTTTTTAAATTTTAAAGGAAAACATCTTCACCTGTGCTTGCAAAACCTGGTGTGCTAATGAAACTTGATTGAAAACACCTAAAGTTGAATCCTAAAAGCTACTAAGCAAGATTTGAACCTTAAAATTCATGACATCAAAAACAATTTTGCTTGAAAACCACTGGTTGTGCACTCACACACGAATCAATCAATCAATAAGGGCACAACCCATTTAAAGGGCCCATCACATTCCAAAGCACATTCAAACCTAGCCCTAAATAAAACAGAGTAGACGTTGGCCTTAAGGATTGGACTCGCTTTTTAGAACCCAGAATGAGATTATTTTCGATTAGTCTGTTTCTACTGATTAATCTGATGTCTAGCTAGGGGAGTAGAGTCAAATGATCGTGGCTGGGGTGTACACTAGGAACCGGAGGCGCAAGCCGAAGGAAGAACCTTCTCCCCAGTCCCTCCTTCTAACTGGTTGGATTGAACAGATGGAAGTAGATCAAATCATTCCTTTATCTCAAGATGGGTTTTGAGAGTCTGTAGGTCTTTAGGCTAACCTATTTAAGGACAGGTTTGATTGTTTGTATTGCAGGGCACCTTTCTTCCTCCCGTGTATCATGAATCCTTCCACATATTTCACGCATTCCCGCTCTTTCCCTCCTGTTGTAAATTATCCTCAACATGATGATTATCCCAACTCGTATTGTAATCAACCATCAGTTAATTAGGATAATTCAGATTGGGGATACAATTCCGGACCCCCGTGTTTAGGGTCTAACCCTGAACACTTTGATTTTGATTTTTATCCTTCTCAGAGCTACATCGATTATAGATCGTCTTCCTTTCATGAACAGCATAATACGATCTACAATTAAGAAGGATACACCGATCCTTACCCATCCTCTGATTTCACTGCCTTTAGGTCATCACTATCTTTTCAACAATCTGAAATGACCTATTATCAGGAAGGGTATAACGAATCTCAATTCGTTAATTCCCCTGCATTGAGCCCAAACCTTCCCAACCCTGAACCAACTCATTTGGTTCAGGCTAACCAGGTTCAAGATAAGGTTCTGGCTAACTTGAGGAATATCATTCAATCTTTAGAAGTTCAGCCAATACCTTGCATTGAGAGATTGGAGCCCCTGATTGAAATGATTGATGATTTAAACAAGTCTTTGTTAGATTGGCTCCAGGATGTTAAGGATAAGAACCCGGGTGAGTTTCTACTTGGGAAATTAGCAAAATTGAGGATGAGATTCGTGGTTGCTTTGATTCAATCTTGGAATAATTCCCAGGATGAACCCTCTTCAAGAAAGCTAATAATAGAACCCACTCAGGCACCTGTTTGGGGGACAAGTGTTATGAGGCTGACCAGATTGAATTAAAGTAACTAATTAAGGATGATTTGATTTCTTCACCTGAGATCCCTGAGCCGGGTTACGAGGAAACGTATGTCTCCTTGGAACAGAAAGTGACAACTGATTTTGGGGCATACATTGATACGGATCCTGATGGTGAAGATTCAAGTTGCGAAGTCTCACACGAGTTTTCTGAACACGATTTCTGTGAGACAATTGGGCCTGAGGAATCTGATAGATCATTTAATAGCCCAATAACTGAGGAAACTGATCTTATTAGGGCACACATTACGGATCCAGAATCACATTTTCTGGAAGAATCAATTCAATGCCCTGATTATCAGTTACACCCTGTTGAGCTTATTGATGATTCTAATTCTGAGATAATTAGACCCAAGTCAATTTTGATTCTGCCACATCATTTAGACTTGGAGATTTCAGATGGGGTAATGAATATACAAGAGGTCCTGGAATTTGATATGCTGAATGAGGAGGATAGGAGCTGGGAAGTGTTAATTTGGGAAATTAATTTTGGAGGAAATGGAAGATTGAGTTGAAGGGTTCCTTTTAAGCTGAAACCATCAAATCAGAACCCTTACGACATTTGTTTCGAGGATGTTCAACTCAAGCACACATTCAACGATTATCCTTTTGAGTTTCAATTCTCTGTAACTCGACTTTTTGGTCTTGGGTTGCATCCTCATAAATTGCAGGCCCGACCTCGCTTGCATTCTGATTTTAGGTTTTGGGTAATTTTTATCCAGAACCTAAGATATTCTCGATTATGAGGTGTGGGTCTGCACCACAATCTGGTCCACATCTGTGGACCTTTGCTGACAGGTCAGAGGATTCTTCTGTTCATTCTGATTCTGACATGCACTTGTGAATTCTTCATTTCTTTTCTTTGTATAGTGTGCCTAGCTGAAGGTACTAAACTTAGCACATATGCAGTTCCTTTTCGTTTTCATCTCGGAGCGGACATGACATTCACGCAATTCAGGTGCTTTCTATGCTTTTCCACTCTGTTTTATGTCTTTTTAATACAATGAGGACATTGCATTAGATAGGCATGGGGGGGGTAGATATTTATCTCTGAATTCATTTGTCAGCTCCGTAGATTTGTTTTGTTTTCTTTTACATAAAAAAAAATCAAAATTAGGAAAGAGAATTAGGAAAATTTTCGATCTTAAGAAATACTACATTAAGATCTGAACACAAAGACCCTTCAGGTCTTTGAACTTAATCAGCCCGTATATCCACTAAAATGTGGATTTGTTTTTCGAGTTCTCGCCAACTTGAATTTTATTTCAATAGGAGTAAATAAGTTTGGGTGATAAGTACACGACTTATCAACCCGCCCTCTGATGTGAGGGAATTTTGAGTCTTAAGCATCTACACACTTTCTTTGCACCGACTCGTTGTTAGGTGATTTTAACGGAAATTGGGTAGCTAATGAACCTTCTAGGGTGATATGGCTAGCAAGTTATCGTGGGTAACAGCCCATAGGTAGGTTGTCCAGAGCCCAGTCACTGGACCTTTCTCTTTTTGCTGCCTTTAGGTAAATCTTAGACCAGGGAAGCCACCTACTTAAAAAAAAAAAAAAATCAAAAAGGAGAAAAGAACAAAAAGAAATAAGCCACACTTCGCCGCACGAGTATGGCTGGCAAGTTGTCGGTGGTAACAGCTCATCGACCGGTTGTCCAGAACCCAGCTCAGAAAATGCAATAAAAATTCCCAAAACACTTAGGAAGAAGCAGAGAAGTAGAATAAACCGGGGAGATATACACTGGATTCACCCTTGTGTTGACCCCATTAAAAAATAAAAGTAGGGAGAAAGCTACCGGTTGTAAAGATACACCTTTAGGCAGAATTCTTTTTGAGGTCACCTAGAGGCGTAGAAATCTGAAGTCCGTTCTAATTGCCAGTCAACGAGTTTATCACAATCACAATAAGATGCTTAAAACTTAGGGTTCTCATCAAATCTTGGGTGAGTTGAATGGCCGTAGAAAGCCACTCTTAAACCCTAAAATTTGAAAATCCAAAAAAAATTAGAAAAGAGTAAAAAGAGAAAAAGAAATTTTTCTTTGAATAAGGCGAGGGCTTGAGGCAGTCTGCATTTTGGCTGATACCCGGGCACTGTTGTGTCTTTGAAAGTTCAGTTCCTAAGTAGACAATTTCTTAATTGAAAATAACTCAGGTCCAAATAATCTAACCTAATTCTTTTATAAATAGCATATAGCTTTTGCTAGGGATTAGCAAAAGATAGGCATGGGGGTATGATGTAAACACATTTACACTACTTAAAATGTCTATTTATGCATGTTCTTAAGCATAGGATTGCATTTCATGATATAAATATTGCATAACATGCATCATCTCGTATTTAGAGTAGTTTGAACAAAATGGAGGTTAATTGTCTCCTTTTATGTGCTTGGACAGGGTAAACATTTTATCGGGGCCTCGGATCAAAGATCCAACCGTATGGATATGATCAGGGCGACGATTGGAGTTCAACAACTCCAAGATCGCCCTAATCAGGCATCCGTAGTATCAGATAGAGACCGGGGAACCCTAGAAAATCAAGGGCCAGGATGGTGTAAATCCGCACTTCAGATGACAAATCTGACCGCACGGATGAATTCGGATCGACGATCGCAACCCAACTACACAAAAATTGAGTCAATCCGACATCCATGGCACCATCTACAACTTCCAGAAGATGGACGGCCAAGATGCCGCCACGTGGCACCATCTCGACTGCCCAAACGGCCACACGCAACCTTAGCAGTCTCTGCATCCGCCTTTCCCTGCCGTTGGATTAAGATCCAACGGCTGCGATGCGCCCATGCTAAACATGACCCCAGCGCGTTGGTCGAGCGCTCTAACACGAAGCAGGGACGCGCGTTCGAGCCTTGCCACGCAGAATTTGGAGCGGTGGCACACCTCCGATCGACCGCACGATCGTGATCCAACGACCGCGCGCGCTCAATCAGGACGACGTACGATTGGACGCTCGCGTGTAACGCGTGATCGCACGCGAGTGAGCGCGCAGCGCAGCAGGCGAAGATGCGTCTTAAGCCGTCCGATCTCGCGATCGGACGGCTGAGACTTCGCGGACGTGCGTAGGCGTTACACATGCGGGCAGCCGAGCGGGCGTGCATGGGCGCGGAGGCTGCGCCCACGTTGGGGGCTTTAGCGACGGTTTCATCCGTCACTAAAGACCCCTCATTTATTGTTTTGAAGTTGTAATGTCCATTTTGCCCCCACTCCATGCAACTATAAAAGGAGACCCCCTCCATACGAAATTTTCATCCCTTCTTTCTCCTCTCTACCCCTCCAAAGCTCAAGAGAAGCTTGTCCCACACCCGGGATGCTTCTCGCGAGATAAAGTCCAATTTTCGTTCAGCTTCGGAAGTGGATCCCGCGACGATGATGGCGTGCTGCTTCATTCTCGTTCTTCTACTTCGTCCTCCATCGTCCCGCTTAGTTCCCCTTCATCCAGGCGTCGGCCCGTCCGGCTCGTCCTCCAAGCAACCGTCGAGGAGGATTTCTCTCTCCCTATTCTTTTTACCGCTTTCTAGTATAGATTTACTGCTTTCTAGATTAATCTACTCATCCTCTAAGCAACCGTCGAGGAGGACATTTCTCCCTCCATTCTTTTAATGCTTGCTAGAGTAAATTTATCACTTTCTAGAGTAATTGTTTTATGCTTTTTAGTTGTAATGAACAAGCTCTTCAATACAAAAATTCCTTGTTTATTCTACATCTTATTTTGATTTCTCTGTGTAATATTCTCTTTCTCTCTTACTCTCTCTCTCTTCTATTTATTGTAAATAATTAGATGGTTCTGAATTGAATTATTCTGTAACAAATAAAAAGAAACGCCTAATTTTTAAATCAAATGTCTGCCTCCCTGTGTTCGACCCAGAATTTTAATTTCGATATAAATTTTATTTGTTGAACACGAATTCTTCACTTTTGAACTACAACGATAGGTTTTCCAAAACCAAACACGTTAGCATAGGTTCGTACGCGTTCAACACCCACTTGATCAACCAAGGTTTTGGCCTGGATAAAATTTACTTAAATCCTCTAAAAATCATAGAAAAATATTCTCTAGGGTTTAGAAGCTTTAATTTGGCCATTGGAACCCATCTTGACCTAGAATGGGGTCTTAGACAGATACTTGCCTTAAATTGGGTTTTTACATAAATTTCCCAGTCAAACATGGTCAATCTCAATATCCAACTTCACCGTTGGTTTCCTTAGCTCCAAATTAGGTTTGTACCAAAATTTGGACCTAAGGGGAACTCATCTTTACCTACTTTGCAAAAAGGTCCAATCTGATTACATTTCTCCCCTATCTTTCAAAAACCCTTGCATTTGGCCCCCTGACTTCATCATCGTATTTGCAATTAGGTCCATCCACTATTACAGTGGAGGAATCCTACTCCAATGAACTTTAGAAGAATGTTTCTCCTTGATTACTCTAAGAATCCCTCCCAAAATTGGAAGGGAGATTCTCTGAGTAATCTCCTCCAATCTGAACCCATTAATGAGCCCTGATTCCTACCTAGTCTCTCATGCAAACGCATGAGAGATTTGAGTCTTTTTGAAGCTTCCATCTTTGGTGATTATACCTTACTTGGAAGCTTGGCCTTCAAGCATAAATCCTTCTCCAGAGACATTTTTAAGAAGCCCCTGATCTGGCTACATCTCCTCAGCTTGAAATTGGGTCGGTTCCCACACATTCTTCTCTCCTCGCCGGCCGCAACACCTTCGAAAGCTTCGGCAGCTCCTCCCTCTCTTCTCATTTCCCAACCACAATACCAGTGGTTGGGTTGTCTTCCTCTCTATCCAGGTCATGCAAGACCAGCCGACACCGCTTCTGCCCTCATCTTCGCCGTCGCCTCATCTATGGAGATCTTCCTCTCCGGTGTCGGCCATACCATCCCAGATGCCTCCCCTGTCCCCTTCATCCTTTAGAGGTTGGTATTAGATTCCCTCTCTCTTCTACTCCCATTCCCTCTATTTCTCAAAAACTCCCCTTGACGCCACTGATCACCATCATCTTCTCCACCTCCAGCGATCCCTTCGGCGAGGTGCCCCCGTCGCTCCACACCTCCATCCACCTCACCAATCACCCTACAACCTCCGCAACACCTCCCTGATCATCTCTCCCCACTCCATTCACTCCGTCGACCACCCAAAAGCACCCCTGAACACACCCACACAAATGCCCACAGAGAACCATAGACACACCACCATAGCATTCCCTGCACCATGCCAACCACAACAGTGCACTCGCTGTGCCTCGGCGAAGCTCCCTAGAAGATTTGATGTGGCCGCAAGGCCGTTCTCATGTTTTTAGGTACCCGACCACTGGCCGCCATGGACGAAGGATCTTGAAGCTTCTTGATGCGCTCTAGGTGCTGCTGCTCCAGGCGCGAGTCCCAGGTGGTGTGCACTTGAGGAACGAATGTGCTCAGGTTCCCAATTGGTGGCAAAGACCCTTGCAGCCTCGTGAATTGGGAGTGCCATCTGCTGCTGTGGCACGAGGAAGAAGATGGGACATTTAGTTCCACCTCGGAACTGGACGAGCAGGCGGGTGTGCATAAATTGAATTCCTATCGGAGGCTTATCACCTCCAACTCATGGGGTGAGGTCCCTCTCTCCCCCTCTCACGGCCTCATCTGTAGCACTGCCCACGCAAACCTAGCCACGACCCATTTACCTAACTGACTCACTCCTCGCTCACCACCGACACCGGTGAGCCTAGACCCAGATCCCTATTAGGTCCAATTACCCGAACCAGTTGTGGCTTTGGGAAAGTGAACCTAAACTAGAGAAGGGAGAAGAGAGGAATGCTATGTAGGGGAAGGGGGGGTTTTGCCTTGGAAAGCTTCGCTCCGCACTTATCCAAATTCGAAAAATAAGAGGTCAGGTAGGAACAGAAAGAAGGAAGGAAGAGAAAGAAGAAAGGTGGAAGTCAGAGAAAAAGAAGAGCTCAGGCAGCTACAGAAGAAGGAGAAGGCCAAGGGCCACACAAAGAAGGAAGAAGCTGAAGAAGAACAAGCTTAAGGCAGAAAGCAGTGAAAGAGAAGGAAGAAGAAGACAAAGCATGGCAAAGGAAAGAGAAGACAAAAAGGAGCCAACGACAGAGAAAGAAGAAAAGGCTAAAGTCAAAGAAAGAGAAGAAAGAAGGAAGAAGCTGAAGAGGAGAAGGCTAAAGGGAGAAGGCAAGAGAAATCAGAGAAACAAGGAAAGGAAGGCATTGTAGCACATAACCTTTAAGACGTCTGATTTTGTAACCAAACATCCAATTTTTCATAAGCTCTCCATTACTTTTAGCTATAATTCATTTTATGCTTCATATAGTCATGCTTTACACTTCTAATTAGATTTTGAGTAGTATTATGTGTTCAATTTATATTTATTATTGAGATTAGTGTGTGAATTCCTTTTGTTCCCTATGTTCGACCTCAGAATATATTTGAGTAATAAATTATATTTGTTTTGAATGCTTTTTCGGCAGTACTACAATGTGATATTCTTAAATACCAATTCAGAGTTCTCGATAGCGGGGGAGGTGGTTGTTGATCAGCCATGGGATCTACTTGGCTATATCTCAACCTCTGCCTCCTAGAATGGTCTAAAGGTCCTTCCAATCTAGGGTTCAATGACCTCCTCCCAAGCATACACTGGAAGGAAGTCAGAAGGACAGGGAAAAGAGGGAACCCTACAGCACAAGAATACAAGCCTGTTCTTTGATGGGGTAGCCTAAGGTCTACTGACTCTCAGAATCCGTCCTAAGATTATGGATGATTTACTCTACTTATGTCCAGGCAATCCAACCAATTAGGAGGGACTAGTGAGAAGGTTCTTCCTTTGGCTTGCGCCTCCAGTTCCTAGTGTACCCACAGCTACGGTCGCTTGATGGTACTCCCTTAGCTAGACATCAGATTGACTAGTATAAGTACGTTAATTATGAATAATCTCAATCTGGATCCGGACAAGCGAATGAATCCTTAGGGCCAATGTCTAATTGATTTTAGTTAGGCTTGGGAAATTGGTGCTTTGGAATGTGATGAGCTCTTAATGGGTTGTGCCCTTAATGATTTGTTTGAGAACGTGTGAATGTGCACAACGAAGTGGTTTTCAAGCAAGATTACTAATGATGAGGTGAGTTTTAGGGTTTGAATCTTGCTTAATAGCTTTTAGGATTCGAATATTAGGTGTTTTCAACCAAGTTTTGTGAGGCAAGCCAAGTTTGTTGTTGAAAGCACGTGTTCAAGTATTTTCCTTTAGAAATCAAGAAAAATATGGAGTGCTTAGCTTGACCTAATTATTGAATCCTATGGGGTAGCTATAAAATGAACCTCTTTTAGTTTAGGTGGTGCGGCCCAAATAATTAAATCAATTTGATAAAATGCACCACCGATTAAGGCACACAAAATGGTGGTCTACTCTTTTATGTGTTGAATTCGTGTACCCGGTCCACAAGTCGGAAGCCCGGTTGAGTAGATGAAAATCAATTATGATTATGTGCCTCAAATGTGGGTGTATAGTGTGTGTATTGATTCGTCCCACAGAAAGTATCTCTCTTTTTTTTGTTTTTTTATATGCAGGGGTGAGGCAGGTGAAGGTGGCAAACAAGACAAACAATTCTATCCTAGGGTTTATGCAAACACCTAAGTAGATTAGGTCTTGATTATGAGTGGCGAAATGAACTAGTGGGGGGGATGTGGGGGACCCTTACAGAGTACACTACCCGCACTTTACTCCAATCTATCACACTTGGATCTCCATGCTAGGGTACCTGCAAGACAGTAGATCAAAGACAAGTAGGGTTAGTTCTATGTAAATGCAAAGAAACACAATAAACAATAAAGTAAATTTCGTTGCCTCCCCGGCAACGACACCAAAATTGTCATGCGTGTTTCGCATGTTAAAAATCGGGGTTACAAGTAACCTGTTGTCTTAGTTACAAAACACGTCGATCAGATAAAATTTATACCAAAACTCCAAGGGAGTCCTAGGTCGAACATAAGGAGGCGACATTTACTTTAAGTGAAAACTGTGCTTCGTTTTGTTTCTTTTTGTTATTTTAAGGTTTTGATATTTTTTTTGTATTTTTTTAAGAAGAAAACAAGCAAACGAATCACAAGATAGAGATGTGGAACAAATCTGATATATATTACTTCCAATGTCAATTACAATAAACTATGAAAGCATAAAAGGAGAGGGGGGTGAGAGAAAATCTCCCAAATCGGATGTTCGGCGAGATGACGGCGCATGGCGGAAGCTCGGATGAAGGAGGTGAGGAGCGGAACGACGGAGGTGAGATGTAGGAGGACGTCGGGTAGAGGAAAGCTTCGGCGTGGCTCCAGAATGGAGGTGAGAAGACAGAGATGATTTGCTACTGGAATGGAGGTGGGAGGACGGCTCCAAGGCGACCTATGAAGGGGGATGGGAAGTTGGGGAGTATTTGGTGGGGCAGAGGTTCGCTATATTAATAGGTGCCTTGGGAGCTTGAGAACAATCTCTAATGGAGCATTGGTAGGCTTGCTAGAGCTTGGGAGTTGGTGGGACTAGAGTAGGTAGAGATGGCTTAGAAGGGAGGGGGTGTAGACCCTTTTATAGTGGAGGAGAAGAGGCTAAACATGGATAAAGGACCTTTAGCGACCTCCAGACCATCGGTGGAAATGTTGCTGCAGACATCTCGCATCCGCTCACGCCCTTAGCTGGCTCTACTGGCTTGCAATGGAGTAGCGATGGCTGTAAGCATTGCTATAGGTCACTCCAGCTGTCACTGAAAGTTGGCACCATGCTTGCGTCGGCGCTGCGCTACCAGCACGCGTGCTGTCCAACCATCATGTGCGCTGATCATGTGGTACCCTGCTATGTGCGCACTGTCATGCATTGGCGTGCGCATGCGCGCGCGTTGCGACATCGCTGCTGCTTTGCATGCACTACTACTACTGGCATACATGCGGCTGATTTGAGGATTGGGGGGGCTGCGGGGATTCGAACCTGCACCCCTCCCTTGAGAACTGCCACTCCCACCATTGCACTACGCCGCTCTTTGTGTCGCGCGGAGGAGCTTGGCGCAGATGCTCCCTACCCATTGAATCTTGATCCAACGGCTAGGATCCAAGGGCACGGATGATGAAGGGAGTGGGTAGTGGCTGCTGGCCATTGGTGGGTGGTCTGCATGGTGCCACGTGGTGCCATCTGCACCATCCATCTTCTTCTTCTTGTAGAAGGTGCCACGGTTCTCAGATCGAGATGATTTTCGTGATGCCAAACTGCGATCGTCACTTCGGATCCATCCATACGGTCGGATTTTCCATCCGAAACATGTATGGATGCCGCATTGCCCCCATGGCCATATAAAATGAAGGAATTAAAATACAAAACATACAACTATCCTAAATGCCATGCAATGGATGTTATGCAATATTTATAACATGATATGCAATGCTAAGCCTAGGAACTATCATAGATAAGCAATTTATCATGAATTTATGTGTGTTCATCAATTTTCAATCTCTCTTAGCAAACCTAGTGACTAAGTCTACGGGGTAGTGTTAAACAACTGTAGTTAAGGGGTAACGAAACTAGAGGCGTAAGCCAAAGGAAGAACCTTCCACTTAATCCCCTCGTAACCACACTAGCTGGGTTAGCTTGAGAGGAGAAAATCACTTGCAGTCAGTTGTACGATGAATTTTTCTTCAGTAATTCAAACTTAAAATGAAAAAGCTGGTCATCTGATCGTAAGTACCATCTGATTGACAGGGCCTTAGCCTTGTCTATCTTGGCTACACCAACCCAGGGGTTGGGTGGTGTATGCAAGGAAGGAGGTCACTTAGACCTTAACTAGTTGGACCTTGGGAGCTGCTCCCAAGGAGGCGTGTTACCTCACCAGGACCATCTTCTTCCCCCACTTCTTCTACTCCCTTAGCAGCAATGGCTAATCCTGGACCTGGACCTAGACCGGGTTAGGATGTTGGTAATTTGGACCCGATGGCTCGTCTGGAGGCCCGGGTGGTTGAATCAAAGGAGCGGCATCAGTAGAGCATGGACCGTATCTTGACAACGCTTGACAGAATGCAGCACCCACCGCAAAGAGAACAACTTCGGGATTTCTATGATCCAGCTACATCGATCGTTGCATCCTTTGTCAGGATTCCAGTAGGCGGAGACGCATTTGAGCTCAAGCCTAATGTGATTGGTTTGATCAATAGTCATTTTTATGGAAACTCAAGCGAAGATCCATTCTAGCACTTAGAGGACCTTAGGTGACCTGCAGAAATGATTCGTCCCAGGAATGTTGATCTTGGGATTGTTCTGATGAAGCTTTTCCCATTTTCTCTGAGGGACAAAGCTTCATACTGGTTTAAGACCATTGGGAAGCCAATTGGAACCTGGCCGGAACTACAACGTGCATTCCTACAAAAGTTCTTCCTGATTAGTCGAACGAACATGATGAGGCGTGCAATCACGACTTTCTCCCAAAGAGCTGGGGAGAAGTTGCATGACGCCTAGGACCGATTTCATGACCTTCTCCGAAAATGCCCGCACCATGGTATACCTAGATGGCACCTAGCTCAGATCTTTTACCATGGGCTGGATGACATACATCGGTATCTGGTCGATGGATCTAGTGGTAGGAATTTCCTCGTGAAAGACAAGAACAACGCATTTGAGTTGTTTGAATCTTTGGTGGAGAACTCAATGAATGCCACGTCCATGAACCAGTTCCAACAGACTGGTCAGTAGTAGGTTGGTGTCCACGAGGCTCACAGAAAGTCTATTCGAGCTGACATGGATATCATCGTCAAGCAGCTGGATAGAATAAACCTGGTCCAAAAAAAGATTAACCAAATTAGTCAGGGTCAATCTGACCTGAACTCTATTGCTCCAAGACCCTCCTATGCAACCCAAGCTCCTCCTGCTCGAGTTAATCTACTCACTCAAGATGCATCTTCTCCTTATTTACAAGATCCTACATATCAGTATCCCATAAACAATCCTGATCTGGCACCATATAACTAGGGTTACGCACCACCCACTGAGTATAATACGTATCCCCTTGATGGATATACGACTTAGATGCCTTTGGCCTATGAGGACGTCAATGCTATTCAAGGATACAGATGTAATAGCTCGTATTCAGAGACGTATAACCCTGGTTGGAGCCAGCATCTGAACTTCTCTTGGTCTGGTAACTCACAGAGACCACATCAAGATCCACACTACCTGACTAGGCAATACAGGAACGTGCAAAACACATACCCTAGGCAACAGCCATTCCCGTCTCAGCAGCAGCAACCGCATTCTATATACCTACCGTTGCACCAGGCTGCCAGTTACCCTTCAAAGTGGGCTGACCCTCTGGAGGCACTGAAAGAGGAGCTACAAGAATCGATGAGGAAGTGTACACAGGATAGCTTGCAGATAATGAAGGCGATGGCTGACCAGATACAGACTATATAGAACACGTAAAACCAGCTATTGCAAGAGCATAGGACTCAGGGAGCCTTCCCTCCCAACTTGTTCCAAACCCTCAGTATGTGCAGAACCAAGGCGCCCCACCTAGGTTTCAGGCACCACAGGGACAAGCACACGCCATATTATAGGTGCCTCCAGCACCACCTGGTTATGCTCAAGGCTAGCTGCCTTCGAACCTTGCATACACTGCCCCTTCTGCTCCCCCACCACCTCATGGACAGCAAGCCGATGCAAATGCTATCTCATTGAGGAGTGGAATGAAGACATTCGACCTACAACATAGGCAGGCAGGTCCTGATTGTTCTCACCCTTCGCTACAGGCGGGTTCAACTCCATCTCAGGAGCCACCTATGGTAGATAAGGGTAAGAGACCACTTGACCCTAAGATTCCCGTCCCTTTTCCTGAGGCTCAGACGTGAAATGTAGTATGGAAGGACACGTGGAATTTTGAGAACCTGAAGTCAATGTTCAAGGAAGTACATATTCAAGTCCCTCTCCTTGAGGCAATTGATCACATCCCTACTATCGCTAGGTTCTTCAAGGACTATTGTACCCCGAAGCGGCAGCCTAGAATTGGACGACAGGTGGTTCTGTCAAAAGAAGCTAGCACTGTGATTCTAGCTGACTTACCGATGAAAAATAAAGACCCTGGTACCCCACTCATATCCTACTTCTTGCAGGATTCTCCATTTGATTGAGTCCTTCTATATCTTGGTTCATCCATCAACCTAACTACCACTGCCGTATTTGATCAATTTCGATTTGGGGAGTTAAAGCCTACCTCAGTCACGATTTAGCTGGCTAATAGATCAGTAAAAACAACGAGGGGGGTGGTTGAGAACGTGATCGTAAAAGTCTGTGGACTCTGCTTTCCCATAGACTTTTTCATTCTCGATATGGAGGTTCCTTCTAATTTCCTAGATGCACCAATCATTTTGGGTCGCCCATTTCTAGCGATAGCCCGAGCAAACATTGATTGTGCATCCGGGTGTATGGAGATAGCCCTAGGTAATGAGCAACTTCGACTTGACATATTCAGGGCATCAAGGAATTTTGACTGTGATCGCATAGAGGAGGATGGTGAAGATGAAGATTCGGCTTACTGTTGTAACATTGGGCTCCTTTGTGATGACCCAATGTCTCATTCGTTTGCACTATCAAGGTTCTTGGACCTCGATCCACATGGGACAGAGACCACTACACTGCACATATCTCCTTGAGGATCCAATTGTTTAGGGTGTGTTTCTAACCATAGCACCCCTAAATCTAGCTATCCTGATCCACACACTACTGAATTGCCCCTGTTGTTACAAGAAGACGTGACCATAGCTAATAGGTTTCCTATTAACACAGTCACAACCGACTATCTCACAGGTAGCGAATCATCGGGAATTCACATGCATCCGGATCATCAGATTTCCACCTTCGAGTTTGCTCCTCCTATTCCCATCTCTAACTTTGACCCACCCGTGATTGAATTGAAGCCCTTACCTGACTCACTGAAGTATGTGTTCTTGGGTGAAAGTGAGACATACCCGGTCATTATTAGTGCCCACATAACCCAACAACAGGAGCATCAATTGATTTCTACGCTACAGGACCATAGGGCTGCTATAGGGTGGAGCATTGCTGATCTCCGAGGTATTCCCCCCTCGTATTGCACTCACCACATTTACACAGATGAGGGTGTGAAACCTTCGAGACAACCTCAAAGATGGCTAAACCCGAATATGCTAGAGGTCGTTAAAAAGGAGATCATGAAATGGCTGGATGTAGGTATTGTATACCCAATCTCTGACAGCCAATGGGTGAGTCCGATCTAGATAGTGCCCAAGAAAGCAGGACTCACCATAGTGAAAAATGATAAAGGCGAATCCATCCCGACCCACACTGCGACATCTTGGCAGGTCTGCATCAACTATAGGAAACTGAACGTGGCTACCTTGAAGGATCACTTTCCTTTGCCTTTCAATGATCAGATCTTGGAACGGTTAGCCGGACGTAGTTTCTTTTGCTTTCTGGATGGATACTCCAGATATAATCAAGTAATGATTAGCTTGGAAGATCAAGACAAGACCACATTCACATGCTGACGAACATGGAAATCGTGTATTTTGAAATCGTTGGAAATCATAGTATAGTTGCAAAAACCACTCGTCAAAGATATTTGTGATAACGAAACTCTCGTAGATCTTTATTCTTTTTAGAACTTGAGTCCCGGTCGTTCGTCTCTAGGAGGCGTGAAAACGAATCGAGATTTGGATCGGCTTTTATAACCTAAATCTAACCTAAGCTACTATTTTTGTCTTTTTGCGTTTTTGATTTTTTTTTTTAATTCGAAAAGCGAATTAAAACCTAGATCTAGATAAAATGGAAAAAACCTAAGTGACTATGTGCATCTAAATGAGGCCATGGTGGCCGTGCATGGTGTGAACAAACCAAAGTGTCATATAAGCAAGCAAACATGAGGACAATCAATCACAAAAACATTATCTATGCATAGAAATTTATCACACATCATCTACACTACAAAGCATATAAATAGAAGAAAATCCCTCACGCCGGAAAGTTGCCACTAGGGCCATCGGCCTTGTGTGAGGGTGCAGGCTAGAGCTTGGGTATGCAAACCCGTCTACATGCCTACCAAAAGAGATGGCCGGCCACAAGAGGCTATGGGTGAGCCTTCATGGCTGTCCAAGAAGAAGAAGAAGATGGGGGCTAGTGCACCCAAGTGGAGAGAGGAGGGTGTTGCTCCCTTTCTCTACCAATGGCCGTCCTTGAAGCTTTGGAGAGAAGCTTCTCTAACTAGCCGTCCATGGAGCCTTGGAGGAGGATGAGGAGGACGGCCTTCAGGTTTTGGAGGGTGGAAGCAAGTTTAGAGTGGAGAGTATGGATGGGAGAGTGTATGGAGAGATGGTCCAATTTCGTAGCTCTCTCTTTGCCCTTATGGAAGGCTCCATTTGGTTGCCACTTTTGGTGGCTCCAAAAATAGCAAAAGCCATAATTTTTGGATCTAGGTTTGACATAAGTTTTTAGGGTTTCCAAGAGAGTGTGCATGGGTTTGGTGGGAGTAAAATGGGAAGGTGTGCGTGTGTGTGTGGGTGTGTGTTTTTAGTAGGGCTAGGTTGTGGGTTTTGGTAGGATTTGGTGCTAAATAGGTTGGGTCAATCTAGATTAAGTGGCTGTGGACCTAATTAGGCTTAGGAAAGTCTAATTGGGTAGGAGTGAACCTAATTAGGTCTAGGTAAAGTCTAATTTGATGTGTGCATGTGATTAGGCTAGGGTAACCCTAATAGGTATGAGTTAATTAGATCCTGGGTGGATCTAATTGGGCTCGGGTGCACCCAATCAACTGTAGATGCACCAAATTAGGTATGGGATGGTTCAATTGGGTTAGGGATAGGACAAGTAGGGTTATGGATAGTGGACTAGGCTTAGGAGGTCTCTACTTAGGTTTCCTAGGGTGTCCGATGGGGTTCCTAGGTCAAAATAGGCAAGCTAGGGCTTCCAACACCCAAAATCAGGAACCAGACAGCAGTATCAGACGTCCAGGATAGTGGTCAGACGTCTTATACTACAAAATTGGACGTCTGGACACTAAATTAGACGTCCAATTCTGTGTCAGTATGAGTTTTGGCTTCCTGGATTGTTATTCTGCAGAAATCAGACGTCCAACCAGATGTCGGGACGTCTTAAAAGGTGCTGGAGAGTGGGTTTTGTGTTTTCTAAGGTTGGTTTTGGTTCCTAAGTGTTTGGGAGAGGGATAGGAACATGGATAGTGGTATCCATGTTTGGGTTTTGAGGCTAAGGTGCCCTAATGGAGGTTGTTTTAGGTTTGGGAAGGCTGTCCTAGGGTTTCTAAGGGTAAGGATAAGGCTATCCTCCTCACTTCTCTTATCCGGATCAGTCTTCTTCTTCATTTATTGCTTTATTCAACTATCTCCATCCTGGATCACTTTATTATCTGTAAATAGCAATAAAAAAACATTAACTAGCAGGATATCTCATCTCATTCTAAATAGACTGATGCAATGCATAATATGCAAGATATGAGTGCAATATCCACAATTTAAGATAGGTTCAGACATTATTTAGGTTGATTAGGACCTATGATTGCTGTGCAATCATACCCCCATGCCTAAACTTTGCTAGACCCTAGCAAATGTAAGACTAAATTATTCACATAAGGGTACCTAAGGATTGATTATTTTATCAAGTGTATGCTTAGAGATTTTTCTCCTTTTTGTTTTCATCCTATGTTCTAGAAATCCAGACAAATGTGAAAGGTAGCTACGTAGCTTTTGCAACGGATTCGAGTGAAAGACCTGATTCACCCCTAAATCCTGTATTTGACCCCTAGTAAAAATTCTAACGGGATAGGCTGACTTCTTCCCTCGGGGTATTCAAGATATTCTATGAATTCCACCCGGCTTTAAGCTTAGGTAGAGGATCTTAAAGTGAAAAGATTATATATTTGGTGGCTCACTCTCGACTGGTGCTACATATAGATTAGTACTATAGAATCTAGATTCCCAAATTATTAAGTAACTCCACTAAGAGCAAGACGAGAAAAACTATGCTCTCTTTTGGTTCCTTTGTATTCATTCTCTCTTTTTCTTTTTCTTTCTTTTTCTTAGAGCTCACAACCTCACCAGATTCACACATAGGATTTGCATTTGGTGGTCTCACTAGGCATTAACACTTTAATTGAGTTCTCATAACCCTAACACTAAGTCGGGATTCCTCAGCCAGTATTCGGGCGATCAGAAACATAAGAAAAATAGGTAAAGGCCATATTTGGTAGAGCTCAATTTTATTTGGTGGTATTGCCTCGATGAAATAAACACTAAATATTCATTCTTTTCTCTTTTTTTTTCTTCTTTTTCTAAATTTTTTCTTTTTCAGTTTTTCTTTCTTTTCATCATTCTTTTTCTTTTTCTTTTCTCTTTTTTTTTTATTTTTTATTTTTTTCAGCATAACACAACTGGCATAGATCCATGAACTTTATTAAGGAGGCATTATTGGGGATTGGTGGTACTCAAGAGACATTGGGTGGCTTATTTGGCGGAAGTGCCTACTCATGGCACCAGGAGAGACAGATAGGATGGTGCATTTCTGACCTTGACATCAATACCCTCCTTCAGCCGAGGATTTCGTAAAGAATGGTCGTAACCATCCACCTTAGCTCTAGTTTTATGAAAACTTGCCCTCTGCGTATTTGCCTTATTCTGTGGCTCTCAATATTTCACACAAAAATGTATACGCTTGAACCGAGAGTGAAAACTACGCCTAATTTCTAAGTATCATCACCTAATTATCTAAGATTCCAGATTCCTTGCACTAATCTTAGAGCACCAGTACACTCTACTCTCATCTCACACTATTTGGTGGATTTTTGTTGGAAGAAAATCAGCCTGACTCCCAAAACTCTGTCCAGGGATTCAGGAAAAGAAGCACTGCTTCTTCTCGACAGACTGAAGATGTTTATCATCCTTCACCATGAATCCATTGCAAATTCTACGTGTGTGAAAAGTTGTATTGGATTCCAGAATACAGGAATCAACTAAAGGATAAAATCCCTAATGCATTCTCTTAATAAAATAATCTTATTCATGAATGCAATGTCTATATATGCTATAAACATGTAACCTCATATAATTTGTACTTCGTGAATTTCCCGTATCAGGTTACAATCAGCTTGACCCTAAATTTAGAACAAAAGGTGAGCGGGTGAGTCGGAATTAGTTGTTGCGAATGATTTCTAGCTCCAATGAGAGCACTGGAGGTGGAGTCGGTTATTCTTTTATTTAAGGTCCTAAAGTACATTTTACATGCAGCTCCGAGGTTTTCCTAAGTGTTGGCATAAAATTTTTTTAGTTTTTCTGTATCTACCCCCCCATGCCTAAGTTCTTGCATGTCCTCATGCATGAATGTAAAAGAAAATAAATGCTGCAGGGAGAGAATGGGTAGAAATCACTTGCAATTACTCCTGAAATTATATTCAGCACCGGCCAACCTGTTAATATGCAATATAAAAGGAAATATGCTAAAACAAAAATATGCTATGTATAAAAATGATGGTGGAATGTGGGGCGAACGGTATCTATATGTGCTGAGTTTAACGCCTTCAGCTGGGCAAAAGCTCAAAAAGGATATACCAATACAGTATTGAGAATGGCGAGTAAAATGATAAGAATTTTAGTCTCATTCGCCAACAGCGGACCGCAAATGCGAACTAACTATCCATGAATTCCAAGTCCAAATAATCGGGAAAATATGTAGATGGGGCTTGGGATTATCTGCAGCTAGATGCTACAGAAGAAAGACAGATAAATACAGGTGCCTGGAAGGAATGAAGGTGAAGGCATCCCAAAGAGGTGATGGAGAATGTGGGTGGTAGGGGTATGGGTGGAGTTGTGTGGGGTGAAATCATATGGGTCCTGATAATGGTTATGAATGGAAGGCATGACCCACGTAGTGTGGTCAGATCTGGAAATCAAGGTCCAGTGATCAGTCTCTGTCTCTACCAAAGATGTTTGGGTCTCATCTTCTTCTTTTATCACTTCCAAATTGTCCAATGCCAATTCCCAATTATCACATGATTCCCCAAAATTCCTAGCTTCCTCTGATAACTCATCATATGTTATTCCCAATAATCTTTCAATTTCTTGAATATCTATTTCATAAGGGGATATTTCCTTCTTCTCACTTGGATGAAGTTGGGCATTAGATTTAGTAGTGAGTCCCTCCATGAAAGTGGAATGGGCTAAATCATTGATTGAGGAGTTGTTACAGTCTTTTTGATTTTGTTGCTCCGTGTATGAGATCATTTGAATTAATTCATCAATGTCTCCATGGGTATTCTCAAATACAACAAAATTATATTAAGGTCCCTTAATGTTTGGTTCCTCAAAATGAAATGATTGGTACTCAGGCCCTATATCAAGATCAAGATTCTCAAATAAATCTCCATTCTCAACTTCCATAGGGTAATCAATATCATCCACCTCGGGTGTTTGATCAACAAAATCCTGCATGACCACCACCGAATCGCGAATCGGTTGTGACACACCTGACCCAGATTCGAACATTTCTGGTTTTTGTTGCTCATCCCAGATTCTATGAAGCTCTTTCCTTATATCATCATATTCTCTTGCACTAGCTTCTTTTATTTCATGAATCATTTTGATCAATTGAGTAATCTGGGATTCATTGCAAGGGGCAGGGGTTTGAATTGGGCTAGGTCGATCAAGATAGTCAACCATACTATCAATGATTTGATCTGTTAGGGAGGGTGACTTATGTGATCTAGTGGATTGTTGATTCGGGTCGTGTGGTTCTACCCAGGTGTCAATTGCCATAGTTTCTTCCGAATTACCCTCCGACTCACTTTCCATGTCATCCAGAAAGTACCCTGACTTTGTTTTCTTAGTGGCTGCATACATATCAAAGTGAATCTTCTCATTTCCACTACTCACCTCCATACATCCTGAGTAACAGTCAATCCGTGCATTGGCCGTAGCCAAGAAAGGTCGACCCAGAATAATGGGTGAATTACTTAGCTTCTCCGATATATTCATGTCCAAGACAATAAAATCGACTGGAAAGCTAAGACCTTGCACTTTAATAATCACATCCTGAACTACCCCCTTCAGTAGTTTGATGGAGCCATCTGCCATTCTAATGGTGATAGGTGTGTGTTGCAGATCTCCAAGTTTGGTGCGGCCAAAAAGGGCGGTAGGAATCAAGCTAATGGAAGACCCTAGATCCACAAGGGCTTTGTTGAAGGTGAATCCCTTTATGGCACAAGATACGAAGGGTTTTCCAGGGTCAGTCATTTTGGGTGGTATAGTGCCAGAAACAAATGCACTTATGTTAGCTGATAAAACCACCTCTTTAGGAGTGCAAGTCATTTTTTTCTTTTGTGACTCTTTCTTTAAGGCCTTAGGAAAGGGTAAATAGGTCAAATCAACTTTAGAGGCCTTTTTCTTCTTTTTGTCCCTTGAGTCTAAGTCAGAGCTGGATGTGGGTTTGGTCTTATGATTTTTGGTTGAGCCCAAATCAGGTCGTTTGGGTGGGCTCTTAGCTTTTCTCTTCCTTTTAGAGGCCATAGATTTGACCCCCGCACAAGGGCATGTTTGATAGATTGGAGGAGGGGTCGGAAGAATAGGTGGAGAATAGGAGTGAAAAGGCATTTGCATTCGGGGATAAAGTGATTCTTGAAGTCTCTTGATTTGATCCCCTTGAGATTTCACATGATTTTCCAACTTAGTCAGCGTTCATTTTTCTTGTCAAAGTCCAACAAAATGTTCATGATATCTTCAAGGGTGGTTGCGGGTTGGGCTGGACTAGATGGTTGCCCTAAAGTGGATTGAGTGGAGTTTTGGGCTGGCCTAGATTGATGTTCAGTCTGAGTCGATCTCTGTGGTGGCCATGAAAGATTAGGATCGTTTCTCCACTCAGGGTTATATGAATTTGGATATGAATCAATAGGTGTATCACCCTGAGTGGGGCTGACTACAGAGGAAGTTGATTGAGAACCTGTTATGTGGTCCTGTACTTGTGATCCATTATTCCAATTCATTAGAGATATCTCATCAGGTACAGGTTTATCAGAAATAGTGCATTCCTTAATTGACCTACCCAAATAATGGATTAGGTGCAAAGGTGCCTTTTGAGTTGGTTGAGTCCAGGATGCCTCCCCATGGTAGCAAGAATCAGTAGAATAGTTAGTGGTTCCAAAATATGGGTCACTAGACCCACTAGGCTGGTTGTTCGAAGTCTCTTGTCCCTGGGAGGAGTGATAAGATTGAGATTGTGCCTGAGATCATCTAATTTGCTCCAGAAGCTTGGCACATTGATCTGTATAGTCCTTGTTATATTCCCAGAATTCAGCAACTATGGCTTTCAATTGGTTTTGATCTAGATAAGGGTCAGATCCATGAGATTCAGGTTCTAAATAAGCTGGGGGATAAGGATAACATATCTCAGCTGGTTAGGATGAGTCTCCCAACCAGGAGGAGTTGAAATCATGGTTGGGTTGGGAGATGGAGGACCCTGAGTGTCAAAAGAATGATATGGGTTCATGGATATTTGAGAGAAGATGCGAATAAAGATAAGAGATAGTCTTCACATCAAATCCATTCTCATGCAATCACACCCAAATCAGGCTCAAAAAGGTTTGTTTTGAGTGTCTAAATTTAAACCCTAATTTGAATTACCTAGGGTTTGTGCTTCTTCTAAAATTTGCAGTTAGACCTTAGTCTGACTTGAAATCACTGCCCAAATCAATAACTGAAGAACAATATTATGAAATTTGGTAGAGATCTTAATTTTTCAATAAATTTTTCATGGAATATTTTTTCAATATTGTTACTATTTTGTACAATTTTTCACGAATTTTTATGTTCAAGGGGGTCAAACAGACCAGATGGACCACCTGTGAGAAGTTCAGTTTGAAACAGTATCAGAAAAAATCCAAAAGTTCTTGAAAATTCATATAAAAAACTAGGTTTCAGTGGCTTTCCAACCCCACAAATTTCAAAGATATCTGATTTACGCAAAGGACAGAATTAATGTTTAAATTTATAAAAAATCAAAGCGCAGACTATTCTGACCCTCTTCCACTGTACGAATTTTCAAAATTTTTGTAGCGATAATTTTTCAAATAAAAGGTGCTGCTGGAAAGCTAGTTTCAAAACCTAGTATCAGACCGAATCCCAAGATTTTTGGACTCCAAATTTCACAGCAATAAAATTTTGGAAATCGTCAATATTTGCTGGCCGAATTTTCAAATCTGATTTTGGTGTGTTTAAATAGTCTCCAAGTTAAAACGCACACCAAAGAAAATGATTTTTTTTTTTTAATTCAGATCTGAAATTTTGAATTTGAATTTATATATAGATTTTTTTTTCTTTTTTTTTTCTTTTTTTCTAACCTAAGGAAGAAATAAACTAGAGGACGAAGAAGATACTTGCGGTCTTCACCACGGGTCGATGTGTGCGTAGATCCTCATCTTGACACCCTACAATCAAAACAAACAAAAGTTAAGCAAATCCAAATCTAAATTCACGTGTTACCTCCCTGGCAACGGTGCCATTTGACGGGAGTGGAAATCGCGTATTTTGAAATCGTTGGAAATCGTAGTATCGTTGCAAAAACCACTCGTCAAAGATATTTGCGATAACGAAACTCTCGTAGATCATTATTCTTTTTAGAACTTGAGTCCCGGTCGTTCGTCTCTCGGAGGCGTGAAAACGAATCGAGATTTGGATCGGCTTTTATAACCTAAATCTAACCTAAGCTAGTATTTTTGTCTTTTTATGTTTTTGATTTTTTTTTTTTTAATTTCGAAAAGTGAATTAAAACCTAGATCTAGATAAACTAGCAAAAGCCTAAGTGACTATGTGCATCTAAATGAGGCCATGGCGGCCGTGCATGGTGTGAACAAACCAAAGTGTCATATAAGCAAGCAAACATGAGGACAATCAATCACAAAAACATTATCTATGCATAGAAATTTATCACACATCATCTACACTACAAAGCATATAAATAGAAGAAAATCCCTCACGCCGGAAAGTTGCCACTAGGGCCATCAGCCTTGTGTGAGGGTGTAGGCTAGAGCTTGGGCATGCAAACCCATCTACACGCCTACCAAAAGAGATGGCTGGCCATAAGAGGCTATGGGTGAGCCTTCATGGCCGTCCAAGAAGAAGAAGAAGATGGGGGCTAGTGCACCCAAGTGGAGAGAGGAGGGTGTTGCTCCCTTTCTCTACCAATGGCCGTCCTTGAAGCTTTGGAGAGAAGCTTCTCTAGCTAGCCATCCATGGAGCCTTGGAGGAGGATGAGGAGGACGGCCTTCAGGTTTTGGAGGGTGGAAGCAAGTTTAGAGTGTAGAGTATGGATGGGAGAGTGTATGGAGAGATGGTCCAATTTCGTAGCTCTCTCTTTGCCCTTATGGAAGGCTCCATTTGGTTGCCATTTTTGGTGGCTCCAAAAAATTGCAAATGCCACAATTTTTGGATCTAGGTTTGACACAAGTTTTTAGGGTTTCCAAGAGAGTGTGCATGGGTTTGGTGGGAGTAAAATGGGAAGGTGTGTATGATGGCCTCTGCAACGCACCAGCAACATTTCAGCATTGTATGATGGCCATCTTTTCTGACATGATTGGGGACTATGTGGAGATGTTGATGGATGACTTCTCCATTTTTGGAAATGATTTCGCATCTTGTCTTGATAACCTCACCAAAATCCTGAAACATGTATTGAGGTAAACCCAGTACTATCCTGGGAGGAAAGCCATTTCATGGTGAAGGATGGCATAGTACTAGGGCACAGGATCTCTAAAAATGGACTCAAGGTCGATCAAGATAAATCTGAGATTATTTCCCACTTATCCCCACCTAGCTCAATTAAGTAGATTAAGTAGATCAGATCATTCTTGGGTTAGGCCGGCTTCTATTAGAGATTTATACGCAATTTCTCAAAAATTGCACGACCTTTGACGAATCTCCTTATTGTCGATGCCCCATTCGAATTTGACATCTCGTGTCTCAGCGCCTTCGAGACTTTATGAAGCACTATCACTAATTCCCCGATTCTCCAACCACCCGACTGATCGCCTGATTTTGAGATGATGTGCGATGCTTCTGATTTAGCCGTCGGACCCGTTTTAGGCCAACATCGGGATAAACAACCTTTTGTCATATACTATGCTAGCAGGACACTGAATAAGGGTTAGTGCAATTATACTATCACCAAAAATGATCTGCTAGCAGTAGTATTTGGGTTGGAGAATTTTAGATCTTATTTATTATGGTCCAAAGTTATCATCTTCACTGACCACTCCACCCTCCGGAATTTGTTGGAAAAGAAGGATGCCAAACCCTGGCTCATCAGATGGATCTATTGCAAGAATTTGATATTAAAATCTGCAACAAAGATGGAAAGCAGAATGTTGTGGAAGATCACCTATCCAGACTGGACCCATCCCACATTCCTTATTCCCTACCTATCGACGACCAATTTCTAGATGAATCCCTTTTGGCAGTTCACTCTTATGAGTTCCCCTGTTACGCAGATATAGCAAACTATCTTGCTGCAGGCAAGATTCCCGCCAACCTATCCAAGGACCAGAAACTCAAATTTACTGTGGAGGTCAAATTCTATCTCTGGGATGACCCACTGCTCTTCCGCATTGCAGTGGATCAGATTATTCGAAGATGCATCCCAGATTTTGAGATCCCTAGTGTGTTATCTTTTTGCCACAATGATGCTTGTGGTGGTAATTTCTCGGGACGAAAAACCGGTGCAAAAATGTTGCAGTCAGGATTTTTCTGGCTAACTATTTTCAGAGATACACATGAATATGCCTAGCACTGCAAACAATGCCAGTCGGTCGGTTCTATGACCAGGAGAGACATGATGCCACTCCAGCCCATCATGGTTGTAGAAGTGTTCGACGTCTAGGGCATCGATTTTATGGGCCATTTTTCAATCTCACATGGCTTTGAGTACATATTACTAGCCATTGACTATGTCTTGAGGTGGGTTGAGGCCATCCTGGTGAGATGGGATGATCATAAGACCATCATTTCTTTCATACGGGAATACATCTTCACGAGATTCGAAATACCCCGCACTCTGATTAGCGACGGGGGGAGCCACTTCATCCATGTCCACTTCAACTCATTATTAAAGAAATACGGGGTACATCACCGTATAGCCACCCATTATCACTCACAGACAAATGGGCAGGCTGAAGTGTCTAACCATCAGATCAAGTTGATTCTCCAGAAAATGGCTAGACCAGACATAAATTAGTTGATGCACTCTAGGCATATCGGACTTCATACAAGGCCCTACTCGGAATGTCACCATATCGTATGGTACATGGCAAGGCCTATCACCTTCCTGTAGAGCTAGAACACTACACCTTTTGGGCGGTGTGAAAATGTAACCTTGACCATAATGTAGGAGGTCAAGAACAGAAACTCTAGCTCAGAGAATTAGAAGAGATTCGGTGGGAGGCCTATGAGAATGCATTGATATACAAGGACAAGACCAAGGCCTTTCACGAAAGCCACATCTGGAGGAAAACATTCACGCCCGACCAGCAAGTCTGGTTGTTTAATTATCAACTAAAACTTTCTTCAGGGAAGCTCAAGTCCAAGTGGACTGGCCCATATGTTGTGATTCAGCCATATCCTAATGGGGCAGTCCAAATCAAGGACCCAAAATTTGGGCATGTATCTATGGCAAATGGCTAGTGCCTGAAGCCATTCATGGCCTAGGAACCACCTCCAGCTGACGAACTCATTCATCTTATTGAGGGTATCTAAGTAAGTTCTCACCCAGCTAGAGGCATTAAACTCAGCACGTAAAGATAGCATATCCCACATTCTACCATCATCTATACATAACCATTTTTATACATGGCATATTTTTCTTTTAAGCATATTTCTTTTGCATATTACATATTGTCAGGTTGGCCAATGCTGAAAGTTAAAATTTCAGGAGCAATTCCAGGTGATTTTTACCCATTTACTCCCAGCTGTACCTATGTTCTTTTATATTCATGCATGAGGACATGCATGAACTTAGGCATGAGGGGGTAGATAAGATAAAACTGAAAAATTTTTATGCCAACATTTAGGAAAACCTTGGAGCTGCATGTCAAACGTAATTTAAGACCCTAAAAAAAGAACAATCAACTCCACCTCCAAGGCTCACATCGAAGCTAAAAATCATCCACAATGGGCACTTCCAACTCACCCGCTCACCTCTTGTTCTAAATTTAGGGTCAAGCTGAATGTAACCGAAAGGGAAATTTCATGAAGTACGAATATAAGAGGTTACTTGTTTATAGCATATATACATAGTGCATCCATGAATAAGATTATCTTATTAAGAGAATGCATTGGAGATTTTATCCACTAGTTGATTCCTGTAATTTGGAATCCAACATAATTTTTCACACACACATAGAATTTGCAATGGATTCACGGTGAAGGCTGATAAATGCCTTTAGTCTATCGAGAAGAAGCAGTGCTACTGCTTCTTCTCCTGAACCCCTAGACAGTGTTTTGGGTGTCAGGTAGATTTTCTTCCAAAAATCTGCCAAATAGTGTGAGATGAGAGTAGAGTGTACTAGTGCTCTAAGATTAGTTCAAGGAATCCGGAATCCTAGATAATTAGGTGAAGATACTGAGAGTTAGGCATAGTTTTCACTCTCAATTCCTGCGTATACATTTTGTGTGAAATTTTGAGAGCCCCCAAATAAGGCAAATACGTGGAGAGCGAGTTTTCATAAAACTAGGGCTAAGGTGGATGGTTACGACCACTTTTTATGGAATCCTCGGCTGTAGGAGGGTATTGATGTCAAGGTCAGAAATACAACATCCTACCCATCTCTCCTAATGCCGTGAACAGGCACTTCCACCAAATAAGCCACCCAATGTCTCTTGAGTACCACTAATCCCTAATAATGCCTCCTTAATAAAGTTCATGGATGTGTGCTAGTTGTGTTGTGTTGAAAAAAAAGAAGAGAGAAAAAAAATGAAAAAAAAGGAAAAAAATGACGAAAAGAAAAAAAAAATTTGAAAAAAATTAGAAAAAGAAGAAAATGCAAGAGAAAAAGAGTTTGTGATAATTTAGTGTTTATTTAAGTCGCATTGATGTAATACCACCAAATAAATTTGAGATCAACCAAATATGCCCTTAACCTATCCTTCTATATTTCTGACCACCCGAATACTGGCTGAGGCATTCTGACTTAGTGTTAGTGTTAGTTTTTCTTGACTTTCTCTGAGTTGAGTTACGTAATAATTTGGGAATCTAGATTCTGTAGTACTAATCTCTATGTAGCACCAATCGAGAGTGAGCCACCAAATATATAATCTTTTCCCTCCAAGATTCTTTAAGTAAGCTTAAAGCCAGATGGAATTCATAGAATATCTTGAATACCCCAAGGGAAGAAAATTGGCCTATCCCGCTAGAATTTTTACTGGGGATCAAGTATTGGCTTTAGAGGTGAATTAGTTTTTCACTCGAATCCATTACAAAAGCTACATAGCTACACTTTCACGATTGTCTGGATTTCTAGAACATAGGATGAAAACAAAAAGGAGAAAAATCACTAGGCATACATTTGATAAAATAATCAATCCCTTAGGGACCCTTCTGTGAATAAGTTAGTCTCGCATTTGCTAGGAACAACAAGATTTAGGCATTGGGGTATGATTGTGTAGCAATTATAGGTCTTAATTGACCTAAATTAGTCTAGGACTTAGCATAAGTTAGGGTAGTTCATGCATGCATAAGCATTATTTGCATCTTTACTTCTTTCTTTTAGCTATGCATAAAATAATGCTATAATGTACTGATTAGGTGCATTATGTCAATTGCAAGTAATAAGCTGATCAGAAGCTAGTTCTGAAGCTGGATCTAAAGCTGGATCTGAAGAATAAAGAATAACTGGTGTTGCAGCAGAGCTGGAGTGAAAGACCTATATTAGATGTAGTAGATAATAATGTAAGGGAGTCAATGTATGCTATTCTATTATGTAGGAATAAAGCAATAAATTGTGAAGAACTTAGATCCGTCCTAGCTCTAGGACAGCCTAGAAGCTTCCCCAAGCCTTAGCCACCCTTAGATTAGGTCACTGCACCCTAGGAAACCTTAAAACCCTAATTCCAGCCTCTATCTAGACGTCCAAATGAGTTATAGGATGTCCAGAACCCTTAGCCAACTCCTGCACACCTTAAACCCACTTCTACAGTGTTGTTGGACTTCCAGACACTTGGTCAGATGTCCAATTTCTGCAGAATACCCAAGATATAACCTAGAAACCATCCTAACTATGATTAGACATCCAAACATGAAGTCTGGACTTCTGATTTTTCACTATAACTCATCTGACACTTTTATTGGACATCTAGAACTGCTCTCCAGTTCCTATTTTGGAATTCAAGCCTTGATCTTGAGTTCTTAACTCCCTAAACCCAATTCCAACCCCTTAGGAACCTAAATTAAGTTACCCTAACCCTTGTACACCATCTTTAAACCTTCACAAGAACCTAATTAGATTCTCATTAAGCCCAATTGACTTAGATTATAGTCAATCTCATCTGCCTATTCAATTGGACTCATAGAGTCCAATTGAGCTCAAATCTCAACCCATACAAGTCTAATTGGATTCAATGAGAGTCCAATTGACCTAAGCCCAACCTAATTGAGTTATTTCACTCTCAATTAGGTTCACACTCATTCAATTAAACTTGTGTTAAGTTTAATTGCATTTCCCCCGTAGCAATTAGTGTTTGCAACCCTAATTTAAGACATACACTAACCCAAACCCCTTAGGACCTAACCTACACCACTTAGCCACATAGGGCACAGCCACACACACACACACACACACACACAACCATTCACGCGCTCCCACACCACCTAGAGTGTTCTAGGCTCTTCCAAAGGTGGTGCCACTCTTGGTTGCTAAAATTAGCAACCAAGAGACATTCAAATTGTGGATCCACAAATGATGGATCTAAAAACCACCTTCTCTCTCCTTGGCCAACCACTCTTGGAGATCTCTCTAGAGAGTTCCACACTTCTCTAGAGATTCTCCATTAGGTCTATAAAAAGATCGAAGGGGTGTCCATTTGCACCCATTCACTCTTGGCTTCCATTTAGCTTAGCTACATTCCACCTCCACTCCACCTTCACGAGTTGCTTCACCATGGCCACCACCATCTCCATGCCAAGATGTTGGATCACCTCCTCAACCTCTCTCCAAGGGCCGGCCTAAGAACCATTGGCCGCCCCTCCTTCTCCTCTCAACCAACTCAAAGGCCATCGGAGTCCACCTCCGAATGTCGTTATTTCTGCTAGACTAGTAGCTTAGTTCTTCATAGTTTACATGCTTTATTTACTGCTTAGTAGTGTAACTCTATACTCTCCCCCAATGATGCTTGCATAATCCCCCCTTAGATTCATTTATGCAGTCATTTTCTGATAGCTATTAGTTTTTACATTCCGAGTACAAGCATTCTGCTACCTATGCTGTAGTCACCATCATTCCTCAATGAAAACATTTATATATATTTATATGTTGAAAATAACCATGTGCCTGATTATCATCTTTTCATGTGATTAAAGTTGCATGCTTTCAATTTCTGATATTCTGGAAACAACATGTTGTGTATCAATAAGTATTTTGTATAAATCGACATGCAATTTTGAACGAATAGAGAGAGCGAGATCAAATTTGAATTTGCATTTTCAAAATGCCTCCAAGAGACGACCAACTGGGAGTCAAGTCTCGTTATCTTTATAAATTATTTTTGTTGATCGTATTTCGCAACTATACTATGATGCATTCTGATCAAATACGTGTAATACGATTCCCAAAAGGCCTATGATGGTGTTTCCATCAAGACTCCAATTTTAAAGCAAGTAGTAAAAAGTTCAAAATCAATTTTTCCTTTCTAAACCCTCCCTGAGATTGACCGAGACTCACCATCTCGTAATTAAAATGTTTTGTTGAGTCATATTTTGCAACTATACTATGATGCTTCTCCTATCAAATATGTGACTCACGACTCCAACACCTACTCGATGATAGTGACCTTTTGTTCCCACTCTGGTCTGAGGTAATGAAGAAGCTTTCCTTGAAGCTCCCCCTTTATAAAGGTCTTCTCTTAGGCCTTTAGGTTGTTCACTATAGGAGTAAACATAGTATAAATCTCATTGAAGTATTCATTAGATTTCATAAAGAATGATTCAAATTCTTGAGAAAGTAAATTTATTTTAGAGGATTTTACCTTTGAAGTACCTTCATGCATTCCCACTAGAGTATTACATATCTTGTATGTGGTGGCACATTACGAGATGCGATTGAACTCCTCCAGGCTTAACATGCAATGTAACGAGTTCATTGTCTTCACTTTGAGAGAAAGCACCCATGTTTGTTGTTGATAGTATCCTGCCTCGGCACTCTCTAGAATGATGTATGGCACTTCGCATCGATGACATATCGAGTAGTCATTGGCTTGAACCCATGTCTTCATCTAGAGCTTCCAATAACGGATGTTGCTCCCTCAAAAAGCAGTGGACAGGTAGTAGACTGCCCCTCAGATGTTCTCATTGTGAACATGCTCCCCTCCATGATCGCTTGCTGGTGTGTGACGTCGAAATGCATGACCTACTCTCACACCAACTAAAGGTTCTGACGGGAGGGGTGAGATTTGCGTGAAATGAAATAAGATGCGAAAAATAATATAATCAATCACACAAAATGAGCAATCACAAGTACACAGGCTTTTTAGGTGGAAACCCAAACTTGGGTAAAAATCACCTATGCCTCTTGACTTAGGATTTTTCGATAGACCTAGTCGATGAAATCCACTAACCAAGTCACTTGAACAAGGGTGACATAACCTCTTAAAATTACTTTACTTAGACTAGGGTAGCGTACCTCAAATCCCCTCCTCTTCACGAGTAGTATTTTGTCTCACGAGGGAGATGGGAATTCACAAGGCGAGTACCCAAACAAAGACAATTACAGCAATCCTATAATGCCACAAAGCAAATGTAAATCAACCTAGCTTTTATAGGGAAAAGGGCTTCCCTTAGATGGAAGTGGTGCAACATGAAGTAGGTAGCGTGATGGTGCTCTCAGATGGATGCTGGAGGTCTTGGAGAGTAATAACACTTTCTTCTTTGATCCTAGTCTCTTCTTCGACACAATATGAGTGGAATTAGTATACTTAAGGTGTATCTAGCTTAAAAAGGGTGCTCCTCTATTTATAGTAGCTTTGAGAAGGGTTTCGAAGGCCTTCGAAGGCATCTGTAGCCATTGGTGATAAATCTAAGGCAAATCAGGTCAAAATCAGGGTCATTTATGATTCTGACAGGGTGATCAGACATCTTGTTCTAAGGTTAGACATCTTGGCCATCGTCTAATCTAGAGATCAGTCATTTGATCTAGAAGGGTGGAAGATCTAATTAGGGTTGGATCAAGATGGACATCTAATGAGGTGTTTTAGGACATTTCAAAATCTAATCAGACATCAAATTTTAGATTGGTTTCCTTCCTGTTTTCTTCAAACCTAAAGAGTATTCTAGGAAAAATTGGCCAGACGATAGGTCAAGTGTCTAGCAATATGTGTGGACATCTGGAAACAAAAATCATTGTGGGAATGGATTTCTTGAGGCTCAAACAGCTATAATCATCTGACAAAAATGATTTGGGTTAGATTGAGCCTAACATCTATAAATCAGACGACTGGCATGTTCTATGGATGTCTAAAAGTAGTTGTAAATCATTTTAAGTGTTAATCCTCAACAATTAAGTCCAACAAGCCAACGATCCTCTAGTTGGACATCTAGCAAGGTCCTCAAACATCTTCTAAGACATCTAGATTAATGACTAGACATCTAAAGTTGACAGACAGAGAGTGGGTTTCTTGCCTAAGTGTTTTTGACGTCTGATCAAACAGTCAAACGTCTTAAAGTCTAAGATCAGACGTCTGATGTCCCAATTAGACATCTGACCAGGCTGTATTTTTTCTATTTTTATTTTCTAAGTTCTCTACGAGATGTCTAACTATCCTAGGGTAGTGTAAGTGTTCTTAGGACTACTGTAAGGTACTTTGAGGCTCTTTAACAAATAATCTAAGCAAATAAAAAGCAAAGAACATAAAGAGACAAATACAAAGTACATGACAAAAGGACATTTATCATATTTTTCTTGTCTTCAAGGTCTCAATCGACGCGAAGCTCGTTCTCCATAAAGCTCCTCCAATTTGCCATGGATGCGAGCTTGATCTCCTCCCCCACACTTATAACCATTTGCATTTTTCTTGAAATCGTAAACTCAATGCAAATGTTAAATCTCAAGTGTTTTATTATCACCAAAATTAACGATCGTGGTGCACTTGCACCAATAATCTCCCCCTTTTTTATGATGAAAAAATCACAAATATTAATAAAAAAATTCTCCCCCATTTTGACAGTATCAAAAAGGTTTAATCTTTTTTTGTTATATTATCCTGTGCTCCCCCTTAACACATGCTCTTCTAATTTGGGTTAACTTTCCCTTTTTGTCATAACAAGATAGCTATTTATTTTATCCATTAACTCCCCCATTCTATTGGAAATATAGCTAACAACATTTTAAAAACTTCCCCTTATCAAAAGAGTCTAAGCATATAGGAAAAGTTTATTTATCTCCCCCTTAATGATTGGCATATAGCATATGAAATTTTAACTCCCCCTACCTAAATGCTATAGATAAAAAGATAGGGTAAAGATTTTACCTCACTTACCAAGGCCAATAACATGGCCCAAATGGAGGTTGCCAAAATGGATGGGGCTCCCATCCATAGCTTGGAGGTCTGGGCATCAGAGCCAGCCTCTAATCAAACGGTCAACGTGTGGTGGTTCAATCACCCGTCGATCTTCTTGTTGATCTTCTTGTCTTTGGACTACTACTTGGTACTTTCAATTTGAGTTGACCATTTTCCAGCTTATAGGTCCAATCTTTCACATTGACATTTCCTTTGAAACCTACAAAACAAGAGTCTAATTGACTTTTCGGTATCCAAGTTAGCTTGGATCCAGATTTGTTAGTGGGCCTCCTTGAAGGAGATCCTTTCTCAATCTTTAGACTAGTGCTAACTTTATCATTACAGAGCTTATCTAATTTATTCATCAAGTTATTGGAATCTTCCTGAAGACATGTAAGTTTTTTTTCTACAACTTGCTTCTTAGTTTTTCAACTAGAAATTTTAGTTTTTAACCTAGTATTCTCCTCAATCAATCTACTATTTCATTGATTAGGTTTTATTTTCTAATAACAAATTATCATTTTTAGAAATGTTAGGACTAAAACTACTTTCTAGATCCTTAATTTGAATTTCTAGCCTTTAATTTTTAGGAGTAAGAAGGATAAGATTCCTTTTAGTGCACTTGTTTACTAATTTTAGTGACTTACTAAGCACATATAATTCATCAAAAGCATCGTGTAATTCATTAAAAAAGCTTATCCCCCTGTTGTCATCTTCACTTTCGCCATCACTTGCAAAAGCCATGAAACCCATGCAAGCAACTTCATTTTTCTTCTCGAGATCCTCCTCTTCTTCTTCCTCTGAGGTCGAGTCATCCCAAGTAGCTTGGAATGCTTTCTTCTTATACTTCTTCTCCTTCTCCTTTTTCTATTCTTTCCTTACAAGAGGGCATTTGGTTCTAATATGCCCCTTCTTGTTGCAATGATAGCAATGAGTTGGACTTTCCTTCGCCTTCTCCATCTTCTCCTCTTTCTCTAAATTCCTATAAAACTTAGAAAATTTTTGAAATAAAAATCTAAGATCCCCATCGTCGGAACTTACCTCACTATCCAAAGCAACTTTGAAGGTGAGAGTCTTCCTTGGCTACAGCTTCGGTGTGTTTTTTTGCTTCAGCTTCGTCACATAGGCCATAAGATTGCCTAAGAGATCCTCCATGTTGAGATCCTCAACTTCATTTGCCTCCTCGATGGCGGTAACCTTTTGTTTCCATTCCAGTCTGAGGGAATGAAGAAGCTTTCATTGAAGCTCTCCCTTTATAAAGGTTTTCCCTAATGCCTTTAGGTTGTTCACTATAAGAGTGAACCTACTATACATCTCACTCAAGGATTCATTAGATTTCATAAGAATGATTCAAATTCTTGAGAAAGTAAATTTATTTTAGAGGATTTTACCTTTGAAGTAACTTCATGCTTTACCTCTAGAGTATTCCATATCTCGTATGTAGTCGCACATTGTGAGATGCGGTTGAACTCATCCGGGCTTAATGCACAATATAACGTATTCATTGTCTTCACATTGAAAGAATGCTCCCGAGTTTGTTGCTGAGAGTATCCTACCTTAGGCCCCTCCGGAATGACGTTTGGTACTTTGCAACACTGCCATATTGACTAGTCATTACCTGAAGCCATGTCTTTATCTGAAGCTTCCAATAAGGGTAGTTGCTCCCGTCGAATAATGGCAGACAGGTAGTAGATTGCCCCTCGGATGTTCTCATCGCGAACATGCTCTCCTCCATGATCGCTTGCTGGTGTGTGATGCCAAAATGCAAGATCTGCTCTGATACCAATTGAAGGCTCTGATGGAGGGGGTGAGATTTGCATGAAATGAAATGAGATGCAAAAAATAATACAATCAATCACAGAAAATGAGTAGTCACAAGTACACAAAGTATTTTTAGGTGGAAACCCAAACCTGAGTAAAAACCACAACCTAAGCTTCTCGACTTAGGATTTTTCGATCGACGTAGTCGACCAAATCTACTAACCAAGTCACCCGAACAAGGGTGACTTAACCTCTTAAATCCACACTACCTAGACTAGGGTAGCGTACCTCAAATTCCCTCCTCTTCATGAGGAGTATTTTGTCTCTCGAGGGAGATGGGAATTCTCAAGGAGAATACCCAAACAAAGCCAATTACAACCATCCTATAGAGACACAAAGCAAATGTAAATCAACCTAACATCTATAGGCAAAAGGACTTCCTTTAGATGGAAGTGGCATGACGTGAAGTTGGCAGCGTGACAACGCTCTTAGATGGATGCTGGAGGGCTTGGAGAGCAACAACACTTCTTTGATTCTAATCTCTTCTTGGGCACAATATGAGTGGAACTAGTATACTTAAGGTGTATCTAGCTTCAGAAGTGTGTTCCTCTATTTATAGAGGCCCTAAAAAGAGTTTAGAAGGCCTTAGAAAGCTTCTATAGCCATTAGGAATAAATCTAAGGCAAATCAGGCCAAAATTAGGGTCATTTATAATTCTGACAGGGTTATCAGATGTTTGGTTCTAAGGTCAGGCATCTAAGCCATCGTCTGATCTAGGGTTCGGTCATCTGATTTAGAAGGGTGGAATATCTTATCAGGATTGGATCAAGATGGATGTCTAATGAGGTGTTCTAAGACGTCTAGGAATCTAATTAGACATCTAATTTTAGATGGGTTTCCTTCCTATTTTGTCCAGACCTCAACATGGATCTAGGATAAGTTGGCCAGATGACAGATCGGACGTCTAGCAATGTATGGATGTCTGGAAACTAAAATCACTACATGAATGGATTTCCCAAGGCTCAAATAGCTATAATCATCTGACAAAAGTGATTTGGGTTACATTGATCCTAACGTCTATTTACCAGATGTTTGGGATGTTCTAGAGACATATAAACGTACATGTAAATCATATTAAGGGTTAATCCTCAACGATTAAGCCTGACAAGCCAATGGTCCTCCAGTTGCATGTCTTGCAAGGTCCTCAGACATCTTCTAAGATGTTTGGACTAAGGGCTAGATGTCTAAAGCTGGCAGACAGAGTATGGGTCTACAGGCTAACTATTTCGGATGTCTGATCAAACAATTAGACATTTTAAACTCTAAGATCTGATGCCTGATGTCTCGATTGGATGTCTGATCAGGCTGTCCGATTTCTATTTTGGTTTTTTATGTTTCCTACGAGATGTTTAGGTATCTTAGGGTAGGGTAAGTGTAAGGTACTTTGAGGCTTTTTAACAAATAATCTAAGAAAATAAAAAGCAAAGAACATAAAGCAACAAATACAAAGGACAAGAGAAAATGACTTCTATCCTATTCTTCATATCATCAAGCTTTTTCTCCACGCAAAGCTCCTTCTCCATCAAGCTCCTCCAATCTGCCATGGATGCAAGCTTGAGCTCCTCCTCCACACTTGTAACCATTCGAATTTACCCTAAAATATTAAACTCGATGCAAATGATAAATCACAAGTGTTTTATTATCATCAAAATTAACGATTGTGGTGCCCTTGCACCAACAATGAGTGCATAGCAAACTTAAGGAGGACTAAAGTTAGTTAGGAATATGTACCCGCAAAATGCTCCAAGACCGATCACGCATTGTCGCCTCAAGCACCTACATCTTGCCTAATCATACCTCTGACACCTCCATAGGAACTTCACCAGAGGCACCTCCTTCCATCTCAGTGTCTTGATGGCATAATCAAGAACCTACACTAGCCTCTCTAGATTGGTCAGGTCATCCCAAACTTCAATGCTCTTGTGGCTCAATACATGGCTGGGGTTGACAACTAAACTATGCACATCCATTTTGTTTAAAATGCCTATTTATGCATGTTTCTAAGCTTAGATATGCATTCCATATTATAAATATTGTATAGCATGCATCATTCTTCATTTACAATAGTTTGTATAAAGTTTAGGTTAATTTGTGTCCCTTTGCGGCTAGGAGAGAAGTCGATTTATTTTGGGGCCTCGGATTGACGATCCGACTATACGGATCTGATCAGGACATCGAACGGTGTCCAATGCCCCTAAAATCATCCTGATCAGAGTCATGTAGCACACTGTACAGTCCAAGCAAGATTAATGGCCAAGGGACTAAGTGATACAATTCGAAGCTTCAAATGACAAATCCAACCACATGGATGGATCCAGATCGACGATCAAAGCTAAATGACATGAAAATTGAATCAATTCAATGTCTGTGGTGCCATCTACAAAGAAAAGAAGATAGACGACCTAGATGGTGCCACGTGGCACCATCTAGGCCTCCCAATATCGATAGTAGCCTATGCCACACCTCAAAGAGAAATCCTAGCCGTTGGATCCCAATCCAACGGTTGTGATCCATCCTCAGCCATGCCTGATGAGCTGAAGGAGAACGCCATGAAAATTGTGACCATTGGATTGAGATGCAAAGGTCCAGATCACATGTGCACCCCATCATCTTCTCGATACTCCCATTCCCTTAGCGCAATGGTCACCCACACTCCTCTCAAACCAGCAGTCTAGGTTCGACTCCTCCAACGCCTCCAATTGACCGTAGCAGAGAGGCACACCCAAAATCGACCACTCAATCATGATCGAGCAGAATGAGATGCGCCACACGATGCATTGGATGAGTGCGGAAACACTCGTGTGCGCACGCATGGTCCAATGCCCTATTTGACGTGCCAGTTAAGTGCTCGATCCTCGTGCAATCCCAGCTATCCATCCTCGATCCAACAGTTATCCTTCGACCATGCCTCTACAGTTATGAGCATGCAGGCGTATGCATTGGTTGTAGACCTTCAGCAATGTTTGAGGCAGAGTTTTAGCGACATCTTTGATGTTGCTATTGACCCTTGAACGACAAAACCCTTTCTCCTCCACTATAAAATGACCCCTACCCTTCCCATTCTTCATCTCTTCCTTTCTCTCCCTCACCAACTCCAAGGCCCTTGGGAGAGCTTGTCCCAAGCCCAAGATACTCCTTTAGAGTAGAAAATCAAAATATTTTCCTGCCTCTCACCCCCATTTGTGGAGTATCCCATGGTCATCCTCTCACAACATTCGGGAAGTAGATCCTTGCCACGATGCCGTCCCATCCCACCCTACATCCTCCAATGTCATTCTCCTTCATCCAACCTCTCACCATTTCCATCCAAGTGCTGTCAGAGCAAGTCGTCCTCCAAGTAACCATCGAGTGGGATTCTTCTTACCACTCTATCTTTTTGCTCTTTAGTGCAATTTTTTGCTTTCTTAGCTATAGCAAACTCTATATTGAAAATATATTCAATTTTTTCTCTTTCTCTCTCCCCTTATTTTGCAAGCATATTAGTTAGATAAAGTTTTGTCGATCTGATCTCTTGCCTAATAAAATTCCAAAAAAATTACAAAAGATAAAAACACCAAAAGGAAATAAAATTGAAAGCACAGATTTCAAAATCGAGCATTTACCTCACTGTGTTCGACCTTGGGCTTATCTTGGGTTTCGGCATAAATTTTGTGGTAGCGATTTTTATGACTACTAACGAGTCGATTGTTCGCTTTAAAAGTCATTTGTAGTTTTATGTGGTGGAAAAATTGACTAATCAATAATTTAAAGTAACCACTCATAGAAAAGCGGGTCGTGTCCACAGGGAGGCAATGATGCAATAATATCTCAATTATTTCGTATTCATTCAATCTCGTGAGAAATCCATAGTCAAATCTGATATGAAATGCAACGGAAAGAAGATGCACAATATCTTGAAAATGTAAGCGTACATGTATAAGTTTTCCTCAATGAAATATTCAATAAATATGTGATGATTTTATGTAATATTCCATTGACATGTATTAAAGAAAATTTGTGCACATTTAAATCCCAAAACCAATGTCAAACAATGTTAATTACAAAAGCCATGCAATTGTAAGAGAGCTTGAGTATGAAGTTGTAAATTTTACCATAAAAAAATATTCATAAACCAAAATTCTTTTTCCTAGCAATGGCATGAAATGTAAAAACAAATCAAGACCAAAATAGAGGACTTTACCTCTCTCCTCCTCACGATCGAGAGAGGTTCAATCGAGGAGAGGTTCGCACAGGCGGTTGGCTGAAGTGAGGCCATCGCGGTGGTGGCAGCCGCACGTCAAGCGATGGCCGGAGCTGGCCTGCCAGAGCTCTGGTGAAGTTGGGTTGCACCGGTGGATGCACCTACTGGAGGAAACGTAGATGGCCGCGTGCGGAGGCTACTGCAGGTGGTGTGCGCGGAGGCTGCTGTTGCGTGCACTGAGCCTGCATGCATTGCTGGATCGTACTGTTGGCCGCACTGCTGCAAGGCGGGCGGACGGCGGGTAGGCGGAAGTGTGTTGGAAAAGTGCTGCAGGCTAGCGCAAATGCTGGTGGGCGTGTGCAGTTGGATGCGGGCGTGTGCAGCCGGATGTGTCCGTGGAGAAGAATGCGCACTTCCTACGTGCATGAAGAGGCACTGTTGGGTGCTGGTGGGTGCACGCTGGAAGCTGGAGGAGATGCGGGCATGAAGTGGAAGTGAGGCGCAGCAAGGGTAGTTGCTGCAGCAAGAGTGCTGAGGGGCACGCATTGGAATGGGTGCGCTGCAGGCTGGAGATGGAAGGGGAGTGCGGTGTAGTGGGCGTGAAGGTGGTCTTGTGCAGCAAAAGCATGCACCGTGGATGCTACAGGAGGTGCGGCGCAAGTGTGCAATCGGAGGTGCGGGTGTGAAGTGAGCGGCCGGTTGCTGTTGGAGTGGGGGGTCGAAGCTTCAGACATCCGGGAAATTTCCCGGATGTCTTAACTAACTGAGAAGATGAAAATGAAGTGGCTGCGGCGGTGGTTGTTGGAGACGACGATGAGGGTGGTGCACGTTGAGGTGCTCACGGTAATGCGGATGAGCTCCGGATGGCGGTGTGGCCTGTCACACCACATGCCCACGGTGGTGGAGGCTCGTCGCCACAGTTGAGGTCGATGGTGTGGAATGGAAGAGAGGTGAACTCTTTGCACAGTGGTGGGTCGAGGGTGGAGACCTAACGAGCTCGGCTGCCTCCTCCTCTCTTTTGAAATTAGCTGCCCCGACCAGATCCAACACATCTACTCCTCCGTGATTGGGTTCTTCACTGCGGCAGCTGGAGGAAGAAATGCAGCCGTTGCACGTAGAAGAAGAATAAAAAATAATGATCAAAATATTATGGTTATTTATATCCAAACCCTCAACTTTTATGTTGACCTAAATTAATGCATGCAATGTACCTAATTAGTTAACTAATGCAATTCTAAGTTAATTCTAAATGCATTTAAATATGAATAAGATGCATGAATTATGTAATTAAATTAGAAATATGAATTAATCTATTTACATCCTAATTTATGCTAAAGAAATGTTAAAGTTAACTTAATGTCTAGGCACTTAAATACTTAAATGGCCCACAAATATGGGCTAATCAAATACCCCCATGCCTAGTTTTTGCTAGTCCCTAGCAAAATTAAGCGAAACCTAGCACTCCAAGTAGATTAGTCAACCCAATCGGTCTTCCTTTAGAAACATATTAAGTTTTGACTCTAGACCTAAGATTCTCAAGTATTTGCTAACTTACAGACTTGGTCAGCTAAAGACGATTTGCAAGCACGAGTTTCCCTGATTTCTAACTCTACCCAAAGGTTTATTGATCCCTGAGATTAAAGCATCCATGTAAGTGCATTGGTCTGAGTTATTTGAGTTAAAAGAAAAAGGATTTTTTTTAATAATATATATATATATTTATTCTTCTAAGTCTAACCTCAGATCAGCTATCAACACGGTTTGTGTCGGATTCATTGTCCCCATTACCATACTTCAAAGGGTGCTTGGCTTTCGATGCTTCGAGATAGCACCGCCCATAGCAACCCCAAGAACTCTTGGCAATCGACACTTCGAGATAGTATCACCCATGGATTTCTTAAATGAATTCAGGCCTATGGCAATCGACACTTCGAGATAGGGCCGCCCATGGTACCTGAACCGCACAATGCGCTTACATGCCCCTAGTAGGATGGATATCCTAAGAGACAAGCGCTGAGGAGGTAATATGTTGTCATCGCATCCTCAAGTTGAGTATATACTCCACCTCTCCTGTGGTAGGAACTCTTCCAATCAAATTGTGTTTCCAAGCCTCTCCTAAGTAAAAACTAAGAGAACCAAATCTCTTTTAATAAAGAAAGAAATTAAGTTGATTACCAGACCAAGTGTGTGAAATTTGGATGCTTGGGTTACAAGGACCTGTAAACCAAAATGTAGAATAAGACTCTAGGTACTACCCTACCTTTTAACTCAAACCCTAGCTTTCCTTCCTCAACCTCTTGAAGAATGGTCCGTAAGTTAACTCCTACTTAAGTTTTTAAGTCCATAAAGGACCCTAAAGGTCTAAAGCTAGTAGCCCATTTAGCTTCTAAAGTTTGACCCTAGAATTAACTTAGTCTACCCTAGAGTTCTGATTTGCTTAAGAATGCAAGACCTAGCCAATTAAGCCCAAAAACATTTTTTTTTCTTTAAATGCAAATGTATGCAATGAATGCACTATGCTATGTATATTCCCAAGTACACCCCCCCATGCCTAAAATCTGCAATGTCCTCATTGCATAGACAGATATTACCTGGGTCAGAGCTGGGCTGAATAGCCAAAGAACCCACAAATCAGGTTCAAGGATTGCAGAAATAGGCCCTAAAAATGAGCAAAGCAATGTTGGCCTAGAAAATAGGTAACCTAGGATGTTGGCGAGCTGATGATGAATCCCGATAGCAAATTCTCACCCAACAAAGATGGGAATGAAATCATCCCAGGTCACCAGAGGAGGTTCTAAAGGATAAACAGGTATGACAACCTCCAAAGGGGTAGGGGGAGGATGACAAGGATCCTCTAAAAATAATGGGGAAGGAATGGTGCACAGATAAACCCCCAGGGCAATGGAATGACTACAGAAATCATCAATCCATACCTAATACTCCATTACGGGAAATATTGGTCTGTTAAGCCCCCCGGTCAGAACAAAAGTGAGCAATTCTCTAAGGTAAGGATCGTCTAGGGTGTCCAAGTTACGAGGTTGAGGGATGGCCATAAGATCTAAGTTGGTTTTAATTAGCTCGGTGTCCATCTCTAACACTCTTTCTAAATCCTCAATTGCATCCCTAGCATTTCTTGCACCGTCACATGTATCTTCCTGCACTTCATCAGGAGTCACAATTTCGCTTTCAGATATAAGCGAATCAGAGGTGACTTCGAAATGAATGAAGTTAGGTTAGAAGCAACGGATCTAGGGATTATCCTATCAATGTCATCCCCGGGTTTTTGTTCTTTACTCAAATCTTCCCTAGAGTCTATATGTGAATCCACATAAATCTTAAAAGTTGCTTCCAAATTTTCCATCATTTCATCATGAGGAGAAATATCATCAATGGGTGTGCTAAGGAAACCTAATTTGGTCAAATTTGTGACATCCTCAGGGGCTAACTCTTCAAAAAGTCATAATCACCCTTAGTGTCAGTCCAAATTTTTAATGTAGGTTCCTTATATAATTCATCTTTCTCCTCATCACACAATTCATCATGTACCTGAGGCCTAGAATCATCTAATATCTCAGCAGATCCCCTAGGGTGCTCTATCTGAGGTAAATGGTTTACACTGGTAACATCAGACTCCTCAGATAGGTCAATTTCTTCACGGTTAGGTTCCCTAAGGGTGGGTTTGAGTTCCATCTCGTGATCAAAAGGGAGGGTAGGATTAACAACTTGACTTCGACGCACTTCATCAAATGTCACGAAAATACTATCATCTGGGTCGAGGTCTTCCAATGGTACCATCATTCCCTTCTTTTGACTCCAATATAATTCAGGTGGATACTCAACCTTATCATCATCTTCCTCGGGTAGCCACCTTTCTTCATCCAATGCATAGCTACTTTCATATGTATCTTCCTCCCATTTAAGGCATGGATCTCTCAAGTAACTGTCATCAAATGGTCAGAATCAAACCTCGGAAAGTAGCTATTCTCCCCAAAATTTCCCTCCAACTTAAAGTGTAGCTCTCCCACGGGAGAAGCATCTATTGTAGAGTGTACGTCATCCTCAATGGGGTAGATTGGGTGGCTAATTTCATCTCTTTCTTGTTGGCCTGCTCTCGAAGATTCTCCTAACAATTCAATCATTTCGTTTTGCATTTTCTGTATTTCCATCTTCAAAGAGGGGAGGTCATTTCTATCATGAGAGAAGTTAGGCTCAGGCTTATAGTACCTAGGAGTGTCTGTCCAACCATTATAATTTTTCAGGGAGGGTGGGTTGGGTATTTCTCTGGTGTGTGGGATATTGGGCAAAGCAAATCCTGCTCCTAGGTTCTGCTCACTGATTTGGGGCTTAACCAGGCCAATACTCCTATAATAGGAGTAAAACGGATCCCAATGATTGTCATTATGTCCCTCAAGGGATGGACCATCTCAGCATATGGGATCGAAGATCGCAGAGTGGGGGTGAGGGTTAGGGCAAGATGTGAAAGGATGAAAATCAATGTGGTCCATTCTAACTCACACCTCAATTAGAATTCCCCAAGCAAAACACAAATCAAAAAGGTCTTTTTAGGTCTTTCCTAATTTAGGCTTTTGATTTAAGTCAGATTGTAGGTGACAATACAATTTGTTCAATCAATATACGTGCTTACCATCGACCTACAGCTCGCCTAAGAAGACCTAGTTGGAGCTTAGGTGTTCTTCCCTAAATCTCAAATGGTAAAGCAACTCCAAAGATAGAAGATCGAGGGATGCAAGTAGGCCTAAGCCTTCCTTTGAAGCTGTGCTTTCGTGATGCTTCTCAACTACCCCCAAAAATCAGTGACAGGGTATCCCCCTCTTTGGAGTTACAACACCTTTGATCTTAGGTTCCGAACGCTTCAGTATCCAACGATAGGAGGGCTCTTGTCGTAGTATTTCCAAACCTATGGAGTGTCTAAAAGCGTGCCGTGGTGCAAGCGAAATAAGTGTACAAACACCGCAAAAGACTTTGAATTTTGAATCGCACACCATGTTTGAAAATCAAATCCTTGGTTTTTAGATGTCCCTCCTTTAATTAGTCCTTTTTCTAGAAAATATGTGACCACTTGTTAGATATCTTCAAGACAAATTTTGTGGTCTTCGAATTAAATCCAAATGCAATGCATGATCAAGAATAGGATGCAAAGTAAGAAAATGTGTACCTTGCTTCTAGCAATCAACGATGTGAGAATGCATGCAATGCAGAGAAGTAAATCTAGAGGATGCTCAAACAGACCTAAATGGTTCGTCCTAGGGGCAGGCACCTCATTTTTTTTATATATATTTTAACTACTTATGCACAGGCAAATAAAAGTAAACAATCCATAAAATAAACTAAAAACCTAAATCTAAAGAAAAGGGAATAGGCTCCCAAAAATTACCCAACACGGGCCTAAAACAAAATCGGGGAACAAACCCCTCAAAATATACCCCAGAATAAGGGTTTCAAACCAAATGCAATGAACAATTAAATCTAAAGTCTTAATCCTACTCTAATTAAATCAGCGATTAAATGTACGTCGCAACCTCGTCCTTCCCCTCCATTGCATGGTAGCTCGACCAATTCCCCCTCTGGCGACGTCAAGGGTCGCCTCTCACGATGGCTGACTCCTCGCACAGAAAAAAATAATAATTGGTCAAATCACAATGCAATTGAGAAATAATCAAAATAAAATCAGGTGAAATGATTGCGTCTGTTGCCTCCCCTGCAACGACGCCATTTGATGAGTCGATTGTTCACTTTAAAAGTCGTTTGTAGTTTTATGTGGTGGAAAAATCGACTAATCAATAATTAAAAATAACCACTCACAGAAGAGCAGGTCGTGTCCACAGAGAGGCAATGATGCAATAACATCTCAATTATTTCGTATTTGTTCAATCTCGTGAGAAATCCGTAGTCAAATATGAAATGAAATGCAACAGAAAGAAGATGCACAATATCTTGAAAATGTAAGGGTAGATGTGCAATTTTTCCTCACTGAAATATTCAATAAATATGCGATGATTTTATGCAATTTTCCATTGACATGTATTAAAGAAAATTTGTGCACATTTAAATCCCAAAACCAATGTCAAACAATGTTAATTACAAAAGCCAGGCAATTGTAAGAGAGCTTGAGTATGAAGTTGTAAATTTTACCATAATAAAATATTCATAAAATAAAATTCTTTTTCCTGGCATTGGAATGAAATGTAATAACTAATTAAGACCAAAATAGAGGATTTTACCTCTCTCCTTCTCACGATCGGGAGAGAGGTTCAATCGAGGAGAGGTTCGCACAGGAGGTTGGCTGAAGTGAGGCCATCGCGGTGGTGGCAGCTGCACGTCGAGTGGTGGCCGGAGCCGGCCTGCCGGAGCTCCGGTGAAGTTGGGTTGCACCAGTGGTTGCACCTGCTGGAGGAAGTGCAGATGGGCGCGTGCGGAGGCTGCTGCAGGTGGTGCACGTGGAGGCTGCTATTGCGCGCACTGAGACCGCACACACTGCTGGAGCGTACTGCTGGCCGCACTGCTGCAAGGCGGGTGCACGGCGGGTAGGCGGAAGTGCATTGGAGAAGTGCTGCAGGCTGGCGCGAATGCTGGCGAGTGTGTGCAGCCGGATGCGCGTGCGAAGAAGAACGTGCACCTGCTGCATGCGTGAAGAGGCGCTGCAAGGTGCTGGCAGGCTCACACTGGAAGCTGGAGGTGATGTGGGAGTGAAGTGGAGGTGAGGCGTAGCAAGGGTAGTTGCTGCTGCAGGCGTTCTAAGGGGCATGCGCTGGAATGGGCATGCTACAGGCTGGAGATGGAAGGGGAGTGCGGTGTAGTGGGCGTGAAGGCGGTCTTGTGCAGCAAGGGCTTGCGCCATGGATGCTGTAGGAGGTGCGGTGCAAGTGTGCAACCAGACGCGCAGGAGTGAAGTGAGCGGCCGATTACTGTTGGATTGGGGGGTCGAAGCTTCAGACGTCTAGGAAATTTCCCGGACGTCTTAATTGACTGAGAAGATGAAAATGCAATGGCTGTGGCAGTGGTTGTTGGTGACGACGGCGAGGGTGGTGCACGCTGAGCTGCTCACGGTAATGCGGACGAGCTCCAGATGACGGTGTGGCCTGTCACACCACACGCCCACGGTGGTGGAGGCTTGTCGCCACGGTTGAGGCCGGCTGTGTGGAATGGAAAAGAGACGAACTCTCTACACAGTGGTGGGTTGGGTGTGGAGGCCTAATGAGCTCGGCTACCTCCTCCTCACTTTTGAAATCAGCTACCTCGACCAGATCTAACACATCCGCTCCTCCTTGATTGGGTTCTTCACTGCGACAATTGGAGGAAGAAATGCAGCCGTTGCACGTAGAAGAAGAATAAGAAATAATGATAAAATATTATGGTTATTTATATACAAACCCTCAACTTTTATGTTAACCTAAATTAATGCATGCACTGTACCTAATTGGTTAACTAATGCAATTCTAAGTTAATTCTAAATGCATTTAAATATGGATAAGATGCATGAATTATGTAATTAAATTAGAAATATGAATTAATCTATTTACATCCTAATTTATGCTAAATAAATGTTAGAATTAACTGAATGTCTAGGTACTTAAATACATAAATAACCCACAAATATGGGCTAATCAACTACAAGTACGAGTTCTCCAAAACCCTGATTATCCATCATGAAAACATGCTCATCATTTTGCCATCATTGCTAAGGAGGCAACGCTCTTTGGTTTCTCTGCGTTTTCCACCTTAACTTTCTAGCTCACTTTTCTCCCTTCTATCTGTGATTACAGGTACCCTTCCAAGGCAATACAAAGTGCAATAGATTAAAGTAAAGTGCAGTTAGAAGGTTTTGTAAGTATATCCTCACCACCCCCACCCTAGATTCCATTCCATCACCTAATAACTCAAACTCAAATCAATTTAGGTGCTTGCATAAATCCTTGGTTAGATCTTGGTTGTTTGATTGTCACTTCCCCTCACCTCACCCATTTGCATAAATTAAAAAAAGAATACAAAAAATTTACGCTTCTCTTTTTGTGAGATTAAACTACAAGAGACACACTTGTACACCCACAAATTTCTCTACCTAAGGAGCACAATCACATTGATTCTACCACTTAACCGGAATCTAACTTGTGGATCCGATGCATCTTAACTCGACACACAAATAAGTGAGTAGAAATTTGATTAGGTTAAACATTTTTGTGTGCCTTAATCAAGTGGTACAATAGGCCAATTGCTTGAACTATTTGGGCCACACCACTCAACTTAAAAGTGATTCATCAGTAGCTTGCCCCGTAGGGTTAATTTTCAGGATTGAACTAGGCACTCCACATTATTTTTGAGTTTTAAAGGAATATACCATCACTTGTGATTTCAAAACTTGGAGTGTTCTCCTGAACTTAATTGAATACACCTAAAGATTAAACCCTAAAAGCTACTAAACAAGGTTAAACCCTAAAAGACACATCAGCAAAACCTTATTTGAAAATCATTGGTTGTGCATGCACACACATTGTAATTGATTATTAAGGGCACAACCCATCTAAAGGGCCCATCACATTCCAAGAGCACAATCATCCCAAGCCTAATTAAAATCGAGTAGATGTTGGCCTTAAGGATTAACTCACCCTTTGGGACTCCAACTGAGATTTTTTTTATTAATCTACTTCTACTAGTCCATCTGATGTCTATCTAGGGGAGTAGTGTCAAAAGAATGCGGTTGGAAGGTATCAAATGAATCGAAGGCACAAGCCAAAAGAAGAACCTTCTCCTCAATCCCTCCCTCTAACTTCTTAGATTGACCCAATAGAAGTTGACCAAATCATTTCTGTCATCTCAAGATAGGTTTTGGGAGTCTGTAGGTCTTTAGGCTACCAACCTAAGGATAGGTTTGGTTGATTGTATTGTAAGGTGCCTTTCTCTATTATGTTTTCCCTCCTGTTTCACCATGTATTCTTCCGCACTATACACACAATTCCAATCCTACCCTCCTACCACAACTTAACCTCAAGATGATTACTATCCTGACTTGACTTATGATTATCCATCTCCTAGTCGGGATAACTTTGATTGGGTATATGATTCTTGACCTCAGTATCCAGGACCTAACCCTGGACAACAAGACTACGGTTATTACCCTTCTCATGCCTCCAATGATTACAGATCTCCACCTTTTGATGATCAACCTAACCCAATCTACAATCAAGAAGGATATCACGATTATAACTCTTACCCTCCACCGAATTATGCTGAACATAGGTCACCACAATTCTTTGAACAACCCAAAACATCCTACTATCAGGGAGGGCCCCAAGAACCTTAATTTCTTGACTCCCTTAGATTTAACCCAAATCCACCCAACCCTGAACCGAACAAATCAGCTTAGGTGAACCAGGTCCAAGATAGGGTGTTGGCTAACTTGAGGAACACTATGCAATCTTTAAAAGCTCAATTAACACCATGCACTGAAGCATTGGAGCCTATGCTCAAAATGATTAATGAGCTTAACAACTCTTTATTGGATTGTCTCCAAGATGTTAAGGATAGGGAACTAGGTGCGTTTTTACTTGGGAAATCAAGATTGGGGATGAAATTAGTTGTTTCCTTAGTCTAATCTTGCGATGATTCCTAGGATGAACCTCCTTCAGGAGAGCCAATGTTTGAACCCGCTCAGGCACCTGTCAGAGGGGACACATTTTCTTACACTGGGGATGACCAGGTTGAGTTAGAGCAACTAATCGAGGATGAGGTGATTTTCTCACCTAAGATCCCTGAGCCAGGGAGCGAGGAAAAATATGTCTCCATGGACAAAGAAATGATATATGATTTTCAGACACATAAATGAGGATCTTGAATTCTTTGATTCAGAGGGTGTGGAATCTCTTAGTGAATCTCACTTGAGCTTAAGGAAGATGATTTTAGTGAGACAAATGAGCCAAAGGAATCTGAACAATCATTTGCTAGCCCTGTTGATGATAACATAATCATGAGCTAGAACTAGTTTTAACTAGTCGTAATCATGTGGCAAAAGCTCCTACATAGTCGCTTGAGAGTCATAATTCCATTCAGATCCATTCAAAGAGAAGAACACTAAATCAGGGTTAATTCTACAGTTTTAGCATCATATCATGAAAGCAGAGTAACCATAGGGTTTTCCAAGGGATAATCTAAGGTCAAATGAGCATTAAAGTGTAATAAGTAGGTCCATCTAGATAGAAATAGGGTTTCACGCATTTTTAGAACCAATATAGACCTCAAACCCTAATTTCAGATCCGTTGGAATTATAGAGGTTCTGTTTAGGATAAAATTCATCTAAACCTTCTAAAATTCATATAAAAATATTTCTTGCGGTTTGGTATCATTGATTTAACCATCTGAACCAATTTTAGTGTTAAATAGAGTCATAGAAAGAGTTTTGCCCTAATTTGGGTTTCTATGCAAATTCCTCAACCAAACTTGGTCAGAACTCAAATCTAACTTCGCCATCGGATTCCTTGGATCCAAATTAGGTTTATACTAAAATTTGGACCCAATCAGAGTCTATTTTTACATTATTTGCATTCTAGTCCCTTAAAACTCTATTCTTCACATATGAGCCCCTAACCTTTGAAATTCTTTGCTAACAGCCCCCTATTATTGTCATCTTCTTTCCAAAAAGGGCCCTACCACCATTGGAGGTCAACTAACCTACAGGCTGCCTTTGACCTCACCTAATCCAACACTAAATCCAACTAAATTTGGTGGGATTGGTGTTCACATTGCAAGGAATCTTTGCACTAAGAGAACCCATGAAATTAGTGGGTGTTTCATGCATCAAGCACAAGCCAATGTGGGATTGTTTCCCTATCTAGAGATCAACTAGAGCTCCATAAAAATTACCTCATTATGAAACCAAGCTCCTTAGTCCAGTTCAGACCAAAATCAAGTCTTCTCCTTCAACTCCGACTGCCTCCAACCTCAAATCCGGCGACCCTCTCCCCCATCTTCCTACAGCCTCCCAACCATCAAATTGGGAGTGCCAAACTCTTCCTCATGCTCATTCATGCCTAGTGGTTCAAAGCCATGAATTCCAACCCCTTTCGTCGTGCCGCCTACCCCTACTGGAGGAGTTGTCTCCCTCACATCCGATAAGGCACATTGACGTGAGTTTCTCCCCTCTATGTCCTTTAGTTAGGTCCAACTTCTTTCTCACCCTCTCAACTTCACCCTTGTCTATTTAGATCTTAGGTTCGACCCCAAAAATGCCTTCACCCCTCCGTCTTCTCCACGTTTAGCCGTCCTTTGGCATGGTCATCTGACCACCACATACCATCATTCACCTCGCTGCCACCTCCACGAGCTCCACTTTACCTTTCCGCACAGAAGCCCTCTCTTAATTCCATCGAACATCCACTGAATCGCCCCACCGGATAACCTATCCTCTATTCACCTCCTCTTACTTCTCCACCTTACCACACACCTTCTCACATCCAGATTCCACTGCCATCACCTTCGCCATCACTTGGCAATGCTCCTGGACAATTTAGCTGAAGCTTTTGAGCCTGTATGCATGTTATCAGGTTGCTACCGAAGATTCCACGCTGCCCTTGCCTTTACCGACTTCACACGAAGTACTCTAGCCACCTCCAACTAAATTGAAGAGCCCTGGTCCTGTAGGTCTCCTCCAGAAGCTCACCTGGGGCTTCAATTAAGCAGTACCAGCAGCATAAGCTTTATCCTTCGAAGCCTCCCATCGGCTATAACTTTCACATGAAGAATAGGGGGCATTAAGTCCCACATTGGTTGTTTACAACTGACCAACACCGTATAAGTGGAAAAGGTGACACAGACCCCTCGTCCTGTACATGAGGGTCGAGTCCCTCACATGCACCTACCTTACACACTTCACCCGTGGCCACTACCACACGGGTCTGGTCCCTATGGTAGGATCTGATTACCCGTGTACCTGATTATATACTTGGGTTTGTGAGAGATAATTTGTGAGGAGGGGGCACATCTATTTTTGTGTGTTCGTAGACATTAGGTTGCATCATACATTATAAGTATTGCATAACATGCATCATCATGCATTTGGATTAGTTTGTATAAATTTTAGGTTAATTTTCGCTTTTTGTGGTCAGGAAATAGGGAAATATCCTATTGGGGCCTCTGATTGAAGATCCAATCGTATGGATCTGATCAAGGTGACGATCGGAGTTCAATGACTCCATGATGGCCCCGATCGGACATCCATAGCATTAGATGTAGTCTGAGAAAGATCAGAGGGTAAGGGGCTAAGACGGTGTAAATCCGTATTTCGGATGACAAATCCGACCACACGGATGGGTTTGAATCAACAATCGTAGCCCAACGGCATGAAAATCAGTCTGATCTGACATCCGTGGCACCACTTACAAGGAAGAGAAGATGGGCGGTCCAAATGGTACCACATGGCATCATCCAGACCCTCCAAATCACTCGTTGCTCCGCGTTCTCATCCAACGACTGAGAATTGATCAGGTTGCCTCCCTTAAGCCATGCCTCATGTGAGAAGAACCACACTTTTGATCTCAACCGTTGAATCAAGATCCAATGGTCAATATCAAATAGCACATGAATGCCCTTCTTGCCTACCCACGTGCAAAGCATGGTGAATAAAACACTTCAGTACCTCCAAATCACGCGATCAACTCCCCACAGCGGTTCTCCTGAGTGTAGATCCAAGTTGAATTAGGATCGCCTGATCTCGTATGGACGGCTTTGATTCGTTTGCATCATACACTCAATGGCTGAAGAAGAGCACCACACGCATGCTTACACTCCTGATCAGATGTCGGCCCGAATGCAAGATGAACAGCTGAGAGTTTGCATGCACGATGAAGGTGTTGAACAATAGAGGAGAGGAGGTGAGGCCGTGCACAACCTACGCCCACGTTCAGCTAAATCCATCACTAAAGACCTGTACATTAAACTTTAAAGGATAAAATGACATTTTTGCCCCATCAAACTTCACCTATAAATAGCCCTACGACCCCCACACTTTCATCATCCCTTTCTTTCTTCTCTTACCCCCTCTAAATCTCTAAGAGCTTGTCCCAAACCCGGGATGCTCCATTAGAGTTAAAAATACAATTTTTCCACCTACTCACCTCCTTCATGAAGCATCCCGCAGTTGTCTTCTCACCACCGTCCAGGAAGCGAATCCCGCTGCGATGTCGCCCTACCCTGCTCTCCGTCGTTCATTGTCATTCTCCTTCTTTCCACATCTCATCACCTTTGTCTGGGCACTTCGTCAACGCGGCTTGTCCTCCAAGCAGCCATCAAGGAGGATACTTCTCTCCACCTTCTTTTTACCATTTTCTAGAGTAGATTTACCTCTTTCTAGTTGTAATCTTTCCAGCTTTCTAGTGTAATAATTAATTGTAATGAACATTACATGATGATTGTGAAATCCATGTTTATTCTATCTCTATTTTGTCTTTGTTTGTATTATTGTCTCTCTCTTCAATTCATTATTATTTAAGTAGATAGCTAGTTTTGAATAATTTCGACCAGCTAAGCTGCTTCGTGACAAATAAAACAAATGTGATTTTTAATCAAATGTCTTCCTGCCTATGTTTGACCTAGAATTCCTTTCGAGTTTCGGTTAAATTTATCTGTTGACGTTTTTTCTCGTAAATCACACTACAACGATGGGTTTTCCAAACTCAAATTTTTAAGATGAATTTTCACTCCAAAAGTGCATGCCTTGGGATGCTACTAGAAAAGAGAGGCATTACACTTAGCCTCTGAGAAAGTTGTGCTTATACTGTGGGTCGAAGAAGAAAAGGCCCTAAGAGTCTTTGCCTTTGTGCCTTGCTTTGGTGTTGAGGCTTAACACTTAAGCCATCTGAAGATGTTGCCTGATGGGAACACCATCATGAGCCATAACTAGCTCAATTTGGTCTAATAAGATTGATAAAGCTCCTACATATCCATAAGAAGGTCCTAAGGCCACATTATCTTGTTTTGAAAAGAAGAAAAGCATATAAGGTTATTTCTGCAAAATTAACAACACTCCATAAATATAGAATAACCACAAGGTATTTTAGGGTTTTATTAAAGGTCATATGGTCATCAATGTCTAATAAGTGGGTTCATCCAGAATGAAACTGGTTTCATGCATTTCATGAATTAATGGACTTTCGAAACCTTAAATATTGACCTGCTTAAATAACTGAGGTTATGTTAAGGATAAAATTCATATAAACCTTCTAAAAATCATAGAAAAAATATTTTCTAAGGTTTGGTATCCTTGATTTGACCATTTGAACCCAATTTGACCTAAAACAGAGTCTTAGACAAATAATTGTCCTATTTGGGTTTTTGCATAAATTTCCCAGTCAAACTTATTCAAAACCAAAATCCAACTTCACCATTAGATTCCTTGGGTCAAAATTAGGTTTGGACCAATGTTTGGGCCCAATCTGAGATCATCTTGACCTAGTTTGCATTTTAATCTTGTTCTCACTCTTTTTCTTACAAATAGCCCCTCAGCTTTTGAAATCTTTGCAAAAACCCCCCTAACTTCATTGTCTTCTTCATACGTAGGTCCCTGCTACCTTCAGACTCCTAAAGCCACTGCCGATGACCTTCAATCTCAATTTTCTCCCTGATTTAACATTAGAACCCTTCCAAAATTAGGAGGATTCATGACGAGAACCTCTTTAATTTGGACCTACTCATGCCTTCCAAATCCCTTCAAGGAGGTCATGCGAACTCCTTGAATTTGCGAATTCTAGCATGAAGATTTCGATCTCATCAAGCTTGTTTCCAAGCTTGAAAGCTTACCCAATGGCCTATAAAAGACCCTTATGGACAACCTCACCTCCTTAGTGAGAAATAGAGCCAAAATCTACCCATCTTCCTCCAATCTTCGACTCGCTCCACCTTGCTCTGGTGACTCTCCTCCTTCGACTTCTACACCGACCACCACATATGATAGGCAGTAGGTTCCTACTCCCCGTTCTCTTTCGCACCTTGCAATACTGGCGAGATGTTCTCTAACCCTCTGTTGTTGCTGTTCTACCCCACCAGAACTACTTCCTTCTTCAATGTCGGCCATACTGCAACCGGTGCCATCTCTTCTCCACTTCGTCGGTTTGCTAACTTCATTGACTCCTTAGCATCTACTCATCATCACTGTGCTACAACTGCTCTTAATCGACCCCCCATACGCCTGCACGTCCTCTATCTTCCACCTTGCTGGAGTACCTCCGGCGAGTTCGCATGGCCGCCACTAATACCTACACCATCAGCACATCCTAGCAACCAAAATCCCTTAAGAAATTAAGGGAATTATCCACTCAGTTGTTTAACCGAACAACCCATCTTTCGCCACCGATTTTCATCTCCGCCAGCCACCTTCGACCATGTTCATGGCATGCCATCGCCACCATCGCTTATGCCACATCATCGTGCTCCTACCGAGCTATTCTGACGTGGCCCTTAGGCCATTTTCTTCATTTTAGGTATTGGGCCACCACAGCCATTGAGAAAGCTCCTTTGTAGAGGTCGAAGCAAGTGTTCTTACTCCAATAGACCCAAGTGCCACCTCCAGGTGACGCAACTTACTTCCAGGAAGAGACCCAGGCTTCCAATTAGGAGCTTCGAAAGCTCCTTCACCCTCAAATGGACAAGGCTTCAGTCGCTGCTCGCATGCAGAGAACTGCAGACAAGATAGTCCCACATCGAGGATGTAGGAGTGGAAGAGGGTGCATATATTGATTTTCAGTTTCCTCCTTAATGCCTTAAGACATGGGGTGAGGTCCCTTACTAGCACACCAGACTGCCTAAGCTATCACTCCTCGGCTGCAATCATGGCCGTAGTCCTGGACCTGATACTGCTCTAATTCAATTTCCCAGTTAACCCTCGGTTTGAAAGAAAGAAGAAGAGAGAGAGGGGGTTTTGCCTCTCTCTCTAACTCTCTCACAATTAGTAGATTTTAGAGAGGCCTTTGCCACTGTTGCTCGTACCTGCTATGCCTCTCCCTGAGGCTTGAAGAGAAGAGTCCTTTGCCTCTGTGTGTGACTTGAGAAGAAGAAGAAGAGAGGCCTCTACCTCTGTTGTTTAAGGCATCTGAGCACCTATTTTGTTGTCTGATATTCTGAGGGAGTGATATGTTGTGGTTGAAATTAAGCTTTCATATATTAAGTTCTTGTAAAACTTAATGAGTAATTTGGTGATTCAAATCACCATTTTACTTTAATCTTTTTGCACTTTTAGACTTGAATCGTCTGATAAATCAATATTTCTCTTATTATAATTGCTTATACTTGTGATTCTATTGTGATTGCTAAGATTAATTGCTATACTTACTCCCTGCGTTCGACTTCAGACTTTCTTGACTATCTTTCGAGCTATAAATATTATTTATTTTCACTCTATTATGATTGTACTACAATGCATCTTTCATAAAACCCTATTTTCTCATGTTAACATTGCCCATCGTCTGATATTGATCCAAGGGTTGCAATGGCTTTATTCTGAACTTAAGTGATGTCAATTTTTGACTGAGAAAAATTGTTGAATTATTTAAGTAATTTGAGTAAGTGGATGCATGCTTAATTAGAGAGAATAAGTGCTGATTCAAATGACCATTGTTTTTTATTCTCTTTCTTTTTTTTATTCCATTCTCTCTTGAGCTACATTGATAATCATTGAATAGCAACTTGACCATTTTTATTTATTGCATATCTATTTTAACCTTAAACAATCATAAATAGTGTTCTACCCTAATTTGGATTTCTGTGCAAATTTTCCAGTCAAATATAATGAAAACTCAAATCCAACTTCTCCATCAGATTTCTTGTGTCCAAATTAGGTTTGCAGCAAAATTTGGGCCTAATTAGAGTCCATCTTGACCTAGTTTGCATTCTAGTCCCTTAAAACTCTATTATTCACATATAAGTCCCTAGCTTTTGAAATTCTTTGCGAACAGCCACCTATCTTTGTCCTCTTCTTTGTGAAAAGGGCCCTACTGCAATTGGAGGTCAACCGACCTCCAGGCTGCCTTTGACGTCACCTAATCCTACTCAAATCAACACCAATTCCCACTAAATTTGGTTGGATTGGTGTTCACATTGCAAGGAATCCTCTAAAGGCAATTTGGGATCCCAAATCACATCTAATTGCCCTAAGAGAACCCACAAAATTAGTGGGTGCTTCATGCATTCAGCACAAGCCAATGTGCCTTTGTTTCCCTATCTAGAGCTCGACTGTAGCTCTATAAAAACTTCCTCATTGCGAAACTAAGCTCCGTAGTCTGGTTCAAGCCAAAATCAAGTCTTCTCCTTCAACTTCGACCACCTCCAACCTTGACTCCAGTGACCCTCTCCCTCGTCTCCCTACAACCTCCAAACCATCAAATTGGGAGTGCCAAACTCTTTCTCACACTCGTCCGTGCCTGGTGGGCCAAAACCAAGGTTCCAACCGCTTTTGTCACGCCGTCTACCCCCATCGGAGAAGTTCGTCTCCCTCGCATCTGGCCTAGCATGCCAGTGAGAGTTTCTCCAATCTATATCCTTTAGTTAGGTCCAACTTCTTCCTCTCCCTCTCTACTTCACCCCTGTCTATTTAGATGTTAGGTTTGACCCCGAAAACACCCTTCACACCTTTGTCTTCTCCACATCTGGCCATGCCTCCAGCATGGTCATCCGACCACCACACACCATCAATCACCTCGCTGTCACCTCCATGAGTTTTGCTTCACCTTTCCATTCAAAAGCCTCAATTCCATCGAACACCCACTGAATCGCCCCACCAGACAACCCATCCTTCGTTGACCTCCTTCGACTTCACCTCCTCACCACACACCTTCTCACCTCCAAATTCCATTGCCATCACCTTCACCATCACTTGGCAATGCTCTTGGACCATTTAACCAAGGCTTTTGAGCCCGTATGCATGTTTTCAGGTTGCTACTGGAGATCTGCTACCGCCCTCACCTTCGTTGACTTCACATGTAGTACTTCGGCCACCTCCAACTAAATTGAAGAGCCCTGGTCCTGCGGATCTCCTACAAAAGCCAACCTAGGGCTTCAATTAAACAAGACCAGCAGCATACGCCTAATCCTTCTAAGTCTCCCATCGACTACAGCTTTCATGTGAAGAACCTGGGGGGGCATTTAGTCCTACATCAATTGTTTACAACCGACCAACACTGTATAAGTGGAAAATGTGACACGGAACCCTCACCCAGTATATGAGGGGTCAGATCCCTCACATGCACCTGCCTTGCACACTTCACCTGCAGCAACTACCACGCGAGTCTGGTTCCTATGATAGGATTTGATTACCTGTATACCTAATTATATACCCAGGTTTGAGAGAGAGAATTTGTGAGGAGGGGGCAGGGTTTTGCTACGTGCGTATGTGCCTTGGGATGCATGCTGAAGAAGAGAGGCTTTACACTTAGCCTCTGAGAGAGTTGTGATGTAAACACCTTTATTGAGGGTAAAATGCCTATTCATGTATGTTCCTAGGCTTAGATTTGCATTTAATGTTATAAATATTACATAGCATGCATCATTCTGCATTTAGAGTAGTTGCATATAATTTAGGTTAATTGCATCCTTTTTGTGGTTAGGAGAGACGGATATTTACTTTGGAGCCTCAGATTGATGATCCGACCATACGGATCTGATCACGACGATGATCGGAGTCCAATGCCTCTGAAATCACCTTGATCGGAGTCCCGCAGAACCATATGCAGTCTGAGGAAGATCAACGGCCAAGGGACTAGGAGACATAATTCAGAGCTTTAAATGATAAATCTGACCACGCGGATGGATTTGGGTCGACGATCACAGCCTAACAGCATGAAAATAGACTCAATCCAACCTCTGTAGTAGCCCCTACAATAAGAAGAAGATGGACGACCTAGACGATGTCACGTGGCGCAGCCCAAGCCGCCAGCGCACGCATGCAGCACTGCACGTGCGCAGCAGCTCAGGTGCACATGCACGCAGGCGCGCAAGCACACAGTGCAGAACCACCGCGTGGGTCTGCGCACACACGGCAAGGCAGAAGTGTAGTGCCAGCTATGCATGGGCTGGACCTACAGCGACGCATGAGCTGGACTTACAGCGATGCTTACAGCCGTCGGTAATTCATCGCATGCCAGCAAAGCCAGCTGTGGGCACCAGTGGGCATGAGCTGCCTACACAACGTTTCCAGTGATGACCTGAATGTCACTAATGGTCCCATACTATTTTTGCCTCTTCTCCACTTTAAAAGGACTTATGCCCCCTCCATTTCAAGTCATCTCTACCTACTCTACTCCTACCTACTCCTAAGCTCCAGCAAGCCTAGCAACACTCCATTAGAGCTTGTTCTCAAGCTCCCAAGGCTCCTAGTAGTATAGCGAACCTCTGCACCAAGGCTCCAAATATTTGTCCAACTTCCCATCCCCCCTCATAGGTCGACTTGGAGTTGTCCTCCCACCTCCATTCCGATAGCAGATCAACTCCATCTTCTCGCCTCCATTCTTGAGCTACACCAAAGCTTTCCTCAACTCGACATCCTCCTCCATCTCACCTCCGTCATCCCACTCCTTACCTCCTTCATCTGAGATTCCGCCATGTGCCATCGTCTCACAGAACAGCTGATTCGAGAGTTTTCCTCTCACCCCCACTCTTTTTATGCTTTCATAGTAGATTTTAATAAACATTGGATTGATATATATACCATTTTCATTCCACATCTCTATCTTGTGATACGTTTGCTTGTTTCTTACAAAAAATACAAAAAAATAGCAAAACCCTAAAATACCAAAAAGAAACGAATCGAAGCACAGTTTTCACGTAAAGTAAATGTCGCCTCCCTGTATTCAACCCGGGACTCTCTTGGAGTTTCGATATAAATTTTATCTGATCGACAAGTTTTGCAACTATGATGATGAGTTACTTGTAACTCCAATTTCTAACACGTGGAACACGCTCGACCATTTTGGTGCCATTGCCGGGGAGGCAACGGAATTTACTTTATTGTTTTCTGCGTTTCTTTGCATTTACATATGACTAACCCTACTTGTCTTTGATCTACTATCTTGCAGGTACCCTAGCATGGAGATCCAAGTGCGGTAGACCAAAGTAAAGTGTAGGTAGAGTATTTTGTAGGTGTCCCCCACACCACCCTCACATTAGTTTTCATTCCATAACCTAATAACTCAAACCTAAATCAACTTAGGTGCTCTTTATAAACCCTAGGATAGATTTGGTTATTTTTTTGCCACCTCCACTCACCTCGCTATCCACATGAATTAAAAAATAATAATAAAAAAAAAGTGTTACCTGATTGTGTGATTTTCTGAAAGCTTCACACTTAACACCCACAACTTATTATCCTAAGGCGCACAATCACTTTGATTCTTCCACTTAACTGGGATCTGACCTGTGGACCCGGTACACTTCAACTAAATACACATAAATGAGTAGAAATCTGAATAGGTCAAACATTTCTGTGTGCCTTAACTAAGTGTGCAATAGGCCAATTGATTAGCTGTTTGGGCCGCACCACTCAATCTAAAACTGATTCATTAAGTAGCTTGCCACTTAGGGTTGATTTTTAGGACTGAACCAGGCACTCCACATTTTAGTTCTGATTTTTAAAGGAATATATCTACACCAGTGCTTTCAAAACTTGGAGTATTCTACTGATCCTTGATTGAATATACCTAAAGATTTAACCCTAAAAGCTACTAAATAAGGTTGAGCCCTAAAAGGCACATCATCAAATAACCTTGTTTGCAAACCATGGTTGTGCACACACACACATTTTAACTGATCATTAAGGGCACAACCCATCTAAAGGGCCCATCACATTCCTGAAGCACCATTGTCCCAAGCCTAACTAAAATTGATTAGATATTGGCCCTAAGGACTGTTTCGCTCATCAGGATCCAGATTGAGATTGTTCACGATTAACCTACTTATACTAGTCAATCTGATGTCTAGCTAGGGGAATAGCATCAAATGACTACAGCTGGGGGGTACATTAAGAACTGGAGACACAAGCCAAAGGAAGAACCTTCACCCCAGTCCCTCCTTCTAACTGGTTGGATTGCCTGGACACAAGTATAGTAAATCGTCTATAATCTTAGGATGGATTCTGAGAGTTTGTAGACCTTTAGGCTACCCAAACTAAGGACAGGCTTGTATTTTTGTATTGCAGGGCTCCTTTCTCTTCTGATTTCCCTCCTTGCTTCACCATGTACCCTTCCACATCCTACACACATTTCACATCCTATCCTCCTACCACCACTTATCCCTAAGATGATTACTATCTCAACTTGACTTGTAATTACCCATCCACTAGCCGAGGTGACTTTGATTGGGGATATGAATCTAGACTTCAGTGTCTAGGGCCTAACCCTGGACAACAAGACTATGATTATAATCTTTCCCGGAGCTATAATGATTATGGATCTCCATCCTTTGATGACCAAACCAACCTGATCTAAAATCAGGAAGGATATCATGATTATAACACCTACTCTCCCCAGTATTCCACTGAAAATAGGTTGCCACCATCCTTTGAACAACCTAGAATGACCTACTTTGAAAGAGGGACCTGAAAACCTCAACATCTTGACTCCCTTAGATTCAACCCAAACCCACCCAAACCTGAATCGAACCAGTCGATTCAGGTGAACCAAATCCAAGATAGAGTGTTGGCTAATTTGAGGAACACCATACAATCTTTAGAAGGCCAGGCAACACCATGCACTGAAGCACTGGAGCCTATGATCAAAATGATTGATGAACTTAATAGTTCTCTATTGGATTTGCTCCAAAGTGTTAGGGATAGGGACCTGGGTGAGTTTCCTCTTTGGAAATTGTCAAGGTTGAGGATGAAATTTTTGGTTTCCCTAGTCAAATCTTGGGATTATTCTCAAGATGAACCCCCTTCAGGAGAGCCAATGTCTGAACCTGCTCAGGCGCCTATCGGGGGGGATACATTTTCTGAGATTGGGGATGACCAGGTTGGGCTAGAGCAACCATTTGAGGATGAACCAATTGATTCACCCGAGATCCCCAAGTTAAGAAATGAAGAAAATTATGTCTCCTTGGATCACGAAATGATTTATGATTTTGAGACATATATAAATGGGGATCACCAATTCTTTGACTCTGAGGGTGAAGAATCTTTAGGCGAAGTCTCACTTGAACATAAGGAAAATGATTTCAGTGAGACAAATGGGCATGAGGAACCTGATGAACCATTTGATAGCCCGTTCATTGAAGATTTGGAGTCGGTTGGGGTTAACTTGGAGGATCCGAGTCTTGATGATTCAATTAGTGACCCCAGTCCTAATTTTCACCCCGAAGAGCTGACTTCTGAGATCTTTGTGCCCAAGTCAATCTTGATTCATCCACAATTTCTAGACTTGGGAGAATCATATGGGGTGAATAATATGATAGATGTCCCGAAGCCTAAGCCCTTGATGTTGGAGGATAGAATTGTTGAAATAAAAATTTGGGAGGCTAATTCTGAGGGAAGTTTGATTTTGGATATAAGGGTACCTATTGACCTAAAACCACCTGTCTTCTTTACGGACCCTTATGATATCTTTCACAAGAAACCCAAGCCTGGAATAACTAATTATTTTTCTGAGCTGAATGTTAAGTGGACATCTAAAACTAGTGAACCAGATCTACCTATTGTCTGCCATTTTGGTCTTTGGTTGCACACCACTAAACCGCAGGCCCAGCCCCGCAAACACAACAACCTTCAATTTTGGGTGGTTTTCATCCAGAACCTGAGAACCACTCGACCCTGGGGCATGGGTCTGCACCATAATCTCGTCCACGCCTGTGGACATCTTCTGCGGATGGGTTTTAGGATCAATATTTTGATTTTGATTCTAAACAGCACTTGTGAATTCTCAATTTCTTCTTTGTACGTTTGTTATGCCTAGCTGAAGGCATTAAACCTAGTGCGTGTGTATACACTCTTCTCTCTACGGAGCTGATTGGATTTTCACAACACTCAGGTGATATTCTATGTACTTCACCCTATTCATGTCTTTATTTTTACAATGAGGACATTGCATCATTTAGGCATGGGGGTGTGGATAATCGATTCCTGAAATCATTATGTTAACTCCATAGAATTTCTTTTAGTTTCTTATGAAATTTAAAAAAAATTTTGAAAATTTGAAAAAAGATAAAAAAAGAAAGAAATTAGGAAAAGAGAAGTTAGGCATTTAGAAGTTATTAACTTGAGGAAATGATACAAGAGGACCAAAACACGTAGTCCCTTCAAGTCTTCAAGCTTAATTTACCTGGTTGTCCACTTGAATGTGGATTTAGTCTCGAGTCCTTACCAATTAAAATTTATTTTAATTTGGTAAATAATTTAGGATGATAAGTATGCGACTTATCAACCCGCGCTCAGATTTGGGGGGACTTTAAGCCTAAGCATCTACAGACAATTTTTGCATTGACTCACTTTCCGGCGGTTTTTACGGAAATTGGGTAGCTAATGGACCGACTTGGGTGGTATGGCTGGTAACAGCTCATCGACCGGTTGTCCAGAGCCTAGCAACAAGACCATTTTCATTATACTGCCTTTAGGTAAATCTTAGATCAGGAAAGACACCTACTTCAAAAAAAAAGAAGAAAAAAAAATAGAAAAGGGAGAAAATAAAAAAATAAATAAAACCACACTTCACCGCACGAGTATGGCTGGCAAGTTGTTGGTGGTAACAGCTCATCGGTCAGTTGTCCAGAACCCAGCTCATAAATAAAAAAATGCACAATAATTCCTAAAACACTTAGGAAAGAAGTGGGAAAGTAGAATAAACCGGGGAGATATACACTGGGTTCGCCGTTGTGTTGACCCCATATAAAAGAAAATAGGGAGAAAGCTACCGATCATAAAGATAAACCTTTAGGTAAGGTCACCTAGGGTCGTAGAAACCCGAAATCCATTTTAATGGCCATCTAGTGAGTCTTTCACTATTTTCACAAGATGCTTAGTACCTAGAGTTCTTTTCGAGTCTTGGGCGGGTCGGGTAGCCATAAAAAGTTATCCCAGAACTCTCAAACTCCAAAAGTACAAAAAAAAATAGAAAAGAAGAAAACTAAGAAAAAAAAATGTATCTTCCCTTCGCAAATAAGGCGAGAACTTCGGCGGTCTGCATTCTGGCAGACACCCAAGTTCTGTTGAGTTTTCTTAGTTTAGGACCTTAGATGAAATTTTCAATTGTTAATAAACGACTTAGGCCTAAGTATGTAATCCTAATTCTACTTTTATACATAGCATATAGTTTAATTTTGCTAGGAACAAGCAAAAGATAGGCATGGGGGCATGATGTAAGCACCTTTATTGAGGGTAAAATGCCTATTCATGCATGTTCCTAGGCTTAGATTTGTATTTAATGTTATAAATATTGCATAGCATGCATCATTATGCATTTAAAGTAGTTACATATAATTTAGGTTAATTGTGTCCTTTTCGTGGTTAGGAGAGAAGGATACTTATTTTGGAGCCTCAGATTGACGATTCGACCATACGGATCTAATCAAGATGATGATCGGAGTCCAACACCTCTAAAATCACCTCGATCGGAGTCTCGTAGCACCACATGTAGTCCGAGGAAGATCAATGGCCAAGGGACTAAGAGACATAATTCGGAGCTTCAAATGATAAATCCGACCACACAGATGGATTTGGGTCGATGATCACATCCTAACAGCACAAAAATTGACTCAATCTAACCTTTGTAGCAGTCCCTACAACAATAAGAAGATGGACGGCCCAAACTACGCCACATGGCACACCCTAGGCTGCCAGTGCACGTAGCAGCACCACACGCGTGTAGCAATGCGGGTGTGTGCACGCGTAGGCGTGCATGCGCACAGCACAGCGCCAGCACGTGGGCATGCGTGCGCGCAGCAATGCAAGAGTGCAGCACTAGCTATGCATGGGTTGGACCTACAGCGACGCATGAGCTAGACTTATAGCAATTCTTACAGCCGTCGGTAATTCATTGCATGCTAGCAAAGCGAGCTGTAGGCACCAGTGGGCATGAGCTGCCTACAGCGATTTTTCCAGCGATGACCTGGACATCACTAATGGTCCCATACCTATTTTTGCCTCTTCTCCACTATAAAAGGACCTACACCCCCTCCCTTCCAAGCCATCTCTACCTACTCTACTTCCACCTACTCCCAAGCTCTAGCAAGCCTACCATAGCTCCATTAAAGCTTTGTTCTCAAGCTCCCAAGGCTGCTATTAGTATAGCAAACCTCTACCCCACCAAATATTTGTCCAACCTCCCATCCCCCTTCATAAGTTGCCTTAGAGCCATCCTCCCACCTCCATTCTGGTAGCAGATCAACTCCGTCTTCTCACCTCCATTCCTGAGCTATGCCGAAGCTTTCCTCAACCTGACATCCTCCTGCATCTCACCTCCGTCGTCCCACTCCTCACCCTCCTTCGTCTGAGCTTCCTCCAAGTACCGTCATCTCATTGAACAGCCGATTTGGGAGATTTCCTCTCACCCCCTCTCTTTTTATGCTTTCATAGTAGATTGTAATAGACATTGGATTGATATATATACCATTTTCATTCCACATCTCTATCTTGTAATACGTTTGCTTGTTTCTTCTTACAAAAATACAAAAAAATAACAAAACCCTAAAATACCAAAAAGAAATGAATCGAAGCACGATTTTCACGTAAAGTAAACATTGCCTCCTTGTGTTCGACCCGGGACTCCCTTGGAGGTTCGGTGTAAATTTTATCTGATCGACGTGTTTCGCAACTATGACGATGGGTTACTTGTGACCCTGATTTCTAACACGTGGAGCATGCCCGGCCAAGTTGTGATTGTGCTGTGGCTTGAAGAAGAAAAGGCCCTAAGAGCCTTTGCCCTTGTGCCTTGATGTGGTGCTAAGGCTTAACACTTAAGCCATCTGAAGAAGTTTCCCATCTAATATTAATCCAAGGGTTACTGTGGCTTTATTTTGAACATAAGTGACGTGGATTTTTGATTGAGGAATATTGTTGAATTATTTGAGTAATTGGATGCATGCTTAATTAAAGAGAATAAGTGGTGATTCAAATCACCAATGTTTTTTAAACTCTTTCTTTTTTTTTGATTCCATGATCTCTTGAGATACATTGACAATCATTGAATAACAATTTGACCATTTTTATTCATTGCATAACTATTATTATTGTGCTCATTTATTCCGATTAATTCCATATTTGCTCCCTAGGAATAACCTCAAAGCCTATTTTCTTAATCTAAGTTCATAAATTTAAATGTGTTGTGCGATTTAGGAGTGTACTACAATGAATGCATATTTAAATATCTCCTAATTTGCCCTGCAACACCTATAATTGAGGAATTTGATTCCGTTGGGGTTGACAAGGAGGATTCAAATCCAGATTTATTGGATGATTCAATCAGTAGCCCCATTCCTCAACCACACCCCAAAGAACTGAATGATGATATTTTTGAAATTAATGTACCCAAGTCAATTCCGATTCAGCAACAATTTTTGGATTTGGGTAAATCACTTGGGGTGAATAATATTCTAGAGGTCCTAGAATCCAAACACTCGATTTTAGAGGAGAGGAGTTTGGAAGTTAAATTGTGGGAAGTGAATTCTGAGGGAAATAGAATTTTGGATTTAAGGGTTCTTGTTGACCTAAAACTACCTACCTTCTATCAGGAAACTATGATATCTTTGACGTGCAACTCAAGCTCAGAATAATTGATTATCTTTTTGAGCTGAACTCTAAGTGGACACCTAAATTTAGTGAATCAAATCTACCCATTGTCTTCCACTTTAGTATTGGGTTACACACCACAAAACCACAGGCTCAGCCCCGCAAACACAATAGTCTCCTGTCCGGGGTGATTTTCATCCAAAACCTTAGAACTACTCGACCCTGGGGCTTGGGTCTGCACCATAATTTGGTCCATATTTGTGGACACTTGCTAGTCGAGAGGGTTCCGCTTTCAACAGTTAATATTAAGATAATTAGTCACTATATCACAAAATGTGGTGGCAAATCTCTTGATCGACACAAAATATTTCTAACCACTAGGATCTGATCGTATCCACAGGGAGAAATACATCCAATAAATCCACATTTATTTTTCCTAGTATGCATCTAATTGAGTGCGAGATCCATGCTCAAATTCAATGTGAAATGAGACAAAAAGAAGACACACATTAATTTCTTTATGCGAGGCTATATGCCTAATTTTCCTTTCCTGAAATAAATCGCAATGGCATACAATGTAATTAAATTACAAGATATGGTTCTTCCTCCTTTAAGTTTGTTGACATTTCATGTAATTATATAGAGACCAAAGATAACATATAAGGATATGAATGCATGGGGGAAATACTTTGAAACTTGAGGGCAAGCATGCAATAGTCACTCAACTAAATTTATTCATCAAATAACTCAATAGTTCTTATGGCAATGGCATAATTTGTAAAAACAAAATAGGGCATTTACTATTGAAAAATAGGAGATGGATTCCCCTTGTGCCCACGCTAATGAGGAAGCACGACCGAACATGCGAAGCTCGGTGAAGGTCAAAGACATGAAGGGCATTCCAATGGTGGTGGCCCCACATTAAGAGGTGGCCGGAGTTCTCCAGATGGGGAGACAGAGGTCGTCAACGGTGGGTTCCTCCGTGCGTGTGCATGGACTGTCGTCGACTTTTTTGATGATGTGGTGGTGCTCGTGGAGTTGAGGTGAGTGCGGTGGAGTCAACGGTGCGTCGAATGGAGGCCAGATTTGCGGGCTGAGTGTGGAGGAGCTGGTGTGAAGTTGGGGTTCCTCTTCTCTGTTGGCAGAAAAGAAGAAGAAGACGAAGAGGCCGTTGGTGCATGGGTGGCTGGATGAGCGCTCATAGGGGCGCGCGGCTTGCTGGCCTGGAGGGAGCGTGGGCACAGGCTATCGCTGGGTGGATGCACGCACACGCTGAAAGTGTGTGCATGGTGGGGCTGCTATGCAAGGAGCGGCTGCCTCACGTGCGGTCTGGCCGTAGTGAGAGCGGTGAGAAGGCACACGCACGGTGTGGTTGCAGTGAGAGTGGTGAGAAGGCACGCACGCGGTCTGGCTACGGTGAGAGGGATGAGAGGGCCACAGTGCATGCTCTGCTTCATGGTCCACGCAGGGTCCACCATGGTGCAATTCTGCTTCCCCGGTCCAGCCCCCAGGAGATGATGGATATGCCTTTTTTTTAAATGCTTCTCAGTTTGTTTCTTCCACCAAGATCCTCTCCAACAGATGGGGTGGTTTGGAGAGATCAGTGTTGCCTGCTGCTGGGAACCCGAGGAGGCACGCAGGCGTGCGTTAAGCCAGGAAGGAGTTTTGCATTCTGCTGGAAGGAAAAAACAAATTGGGTTATTTATACAATTTATCTCATAAAATATATGAAATTCATGTTACTATAATGGAATGTATAAATATGCATGCAAGCCCTTATTTATAAACTAATTTATTTATATATTCAAGTATGCTATGTATATGCAAATATTAATTTAATAATTAGGCATTTAAGCATTTACTTAGCCCACAATTGTAGTCTCATCACCTGTTAGCGGGTATTGAAATCAATATTTTTATTTTGATTCTGACCTATACTTGTGAATTCACAATTTCTTCTTTGTTTGTAAATTGTGCCTACCTAGACGCAATAAATTTAACATGTGTGTATACTCCTTTTTCTCTGCAAAGCTGACCAAATTTTCATGAAATTCAAGTGATGTTATGTTTACTCTGCCCTTTTCATGTCTTTACTTTTACAATGAGGACATTGCATCATCTAGGCATGGGGGGGTGGATACTTAATTATGAAATTTTTTTGTTAGCTCTGTGGAATTTCATTTATTTTCATAAAAAATTAAAAATACAGAAATTTTAAAAAATTAGAATTAGGAGAGGAGAACTTAGGCATTAAGAGTTGTTAACTTTAGGAGATGATACTTTAAGACTTGAACACTTAGACTCTTCAAATCTTCGAGCTTAATCAGCCTAGGTGTCCACTAAAATGTAAACATGTTCTCGAGTCCTTCCCACGTTAATTTTACTTTAATTTGGCTAATAAATTGGGGTGATAAGGATGCGGCTTATCAACCCACCCTCTAATTTGAGTGGTCTTTAAGTCTAAAGCATTTACACACTATTTACACTGAATCATTTTTCGATGATTTTTATGGAAATTAGGTAGCTAATGAACGTTCTAGGATAGTGAACGGGTAATTTTTCGATTGATAAAAATATAATGTCAGAAAATATTTCGTTTTAATGTGTAAATCGTGGTGGAAAAATCTCTAACAAAAATATTTATCTACAATTCTAACCATGAGTTAGGTCATATCCATAGGGTGGAACAGATCAATAAATCCACAAATACTTTTCATTCCCAGTCATGGATGCGAAATCCACATCAAAATCCCATGCGACATAAGAATATAAGGAAGAGTCAAGCGATATTGCAAGAATGCAAGGGTGTAATCATAATTATTACCATCAAAAAATGGATGCAATTAACCCATAATGTCATGTAATGTAATTATACTTCATAATGTTAAATTTCTCCTCGAGGTCATTGATGGGAACACCATCATGAGCCATAACTAGCTCAAGTTGATCTGATTAAGCCATTAAATGCTCCTACATAACAGCCAGAGAGTCCTAAGTCACTGCAAATCCACTCTGACGGAAATATAAGAAACCAGGGTTAAAACTATAATTTTACCATCATATCTTGATTACAGAATAATTACAAGTTTTCTCAGGGGTTAATTAAGGGTCAAATGGCCTTAAATGTCCAATAAGTGGGTTACAACAGACAGAAAAGGATTTTCACGTGTTTTGAGAATTAAATGACTTCTGAAATCCTAAAAATAGACCCTCCTAATTAGCTAAGGTTCTGGTCAAGATAAAATTCACCTAAATCCTCTAAAATTCATAGAAAAATATTCTCTACAGTTTGATACCTTCAATTTGACCATCATAACCCCTCTTGACCCAAAATAGAGTCTCAGACTAATACTTGCTTAATTTTGATTTTTGCATAAGTTACCTACTTAAATGAGGTCAAAACATAAATCTAACTTCACCATTGGATTTCTTAAGTCCAAATTAGGTTTGTACGAAAATTTGGACCCAATCTGAGATCATCTTTATCAAGTTTGCATTTTGGTCCATTTAGACTTTTCAGACCCTTAACTTTTGAATTTCTTACAAATAGCCCCCAACTTCTTTGTATTCTTCACATAAAGGTCCCTACCTCCATGAATCCTATTCCTACACCTCTAGCAACCTTTGATTGAATAGAACTCCTTTGATCAATCAATCCCTTCCAAAATTGGAAGGGAGATTGCTTAAGGAGTCCTCCTTCGACTGAATCCATCCATGAGCCCTAAAACTTTTCCAATCTCTGATGCAAATGCACGAGAGATTTGGGTATCGTGGAATCCCTATCTTCGGCAAAGCTTTGCAAGCTTTGGAAGCTTGCTTCCCAAGCTCACAACTCCCTCCAAAGGCCTATAAAAGGACCTCCAGATCATACCGAACTTCTCAGACTTGATTTCGGCCTAGACCAACCTAAATTCCTCCCTCCTTGTCTAGCTAGAAAGCTCCTCAAGCTCTGGTGACCTCCTCTGACTTTTCTCGTCGTCTGACCACAAAACCAGTGGCAGATTTGCCTTCCTCTCTCTCGTCCACTCTTGGTCGTACCAGCAGGAGCATCCTTCCCGTTGTCGTCATCATTGCTACCCATCATCAGAGTGTCTTCTTCCCCGATGTCGGCCTACCAATGCCAATACCATTCTCCCCCTTTCGTCCATTTAGATTAGGTTGGATTAGTTAGTTTAGCTCTTAGGTTTAGTTTCATACCGAAAAACTCCAAAAATAGCCCTCGACACTGCCACTCACCTCCATCTTCCCTGTCTCTGACCACTCCTCCGGCAAGTCCATCTCACCTCCACAAACCACCAATCAAGTCGCCAACCACCTCACAACCTTAACAGCATTACGCCCTACCGAACCCCTCTCCCTATTTGCCTTCCCATCCACCCAAACCCTCTGCCAAACACCACGCCCTCTACACCAATAGTCCGAGGTCATCAGACCTCCTCACTCCGCCAATCACCTTTGCACCACGACGGTTACATTTTTCATCGTCCAGTGATGCTTCCTGAGTGCTTTAACATGGTCGGGAGGCCTTATTCTTGGTTTCCATGTAGCAGGTCATCTTCGCCATTGATGAAGCTTCGAGCGAAGCTTGAAGCCTTGCTCCAGGACTCGCGAGCCCAAAGTGAAGTCCTAGGCACTGTGGCTTTGCTCAAGGAACACGCTCAGGACTCCAATTGGGGGGAATACCTGCAACAGCAAGTGCAATCAGACGAAGAGGCATCAGCACAGCGTATGCGAAGGAAGGGTGGGACTATAGCCCCACTTCGGAAACTGACAGCCGCACCACTCCGCATAAATTGAATTTGTCACTTAGGCTTATCGCCTCAGTAAGCACAGGGGGTGAGGTCCCCGCACGTGCCCCATACGCGCCATGCCCACGACACCTTACACGTGGGTATGGCCAACCCAATAACCCACCTAAGCTAAGCACTCCTCGCTCACTACCCACGCCGATGAGCCTAGTCTAGGGTGCACATCTACCCGTATACCCGACTACCCTGACTCTGGTCCTAGGAGGGTGGAACCTAAGAGGAGAGAAAGAAAGAGAATGCGAGGCAGGGGAGGGTTTTTACCTGTACGACACTTAGTCAAATCTATGATGATCGCCCTCTGCACCAGAAGAAAGAAGAAAAGGAGAAGAGGCAGAAGACAGGCAAGAAGAGAAAGAAGAGGAGTAGAAGGAAGAAGGGTTGTGCGTAAAGAGGAGAGTAGTTGAAAAGGGAAAGTGACGAGTCGATTTTCACTTTCGAAAATGATGAGTAAGATGATTTTCCATTGTATTTCTAAGTTTTGGAAAATTGACTAATCAAAGTAGTTAAAATAACCACTCAATGAGGAGCGGGTCGTATCCACAGGGAGGCAATGACCTATTTAAACTTGCATCGGTTAAAAACAAATGTTCACGATTAGTTTCATCCAGAAATCGAAGCAAAATCGCTTCTCAATCGACATAATAAGACATTATCATGCTGATATTGTAATCATGCAAAGTAAGAGGGAGATGCTCATAAAATCATCGGAATAAAATATTAATACCTAAAAATCTTTTGGGAATCGTAGCGCGCATGTTTGATAAGGAAAAGCATCGTAGTATAATGTGCAATATGATCAACAAAAATATTTTTAAAGATAACGAGACTTGAGTCCTGGTCATTCGTCTCTGGGAGGCATTTTGGAAATGCAAATTCAAATTCGATCTCGTTCACTCTACTCATTCAAAATCTCATGTCGATTTATACTAAATACATATTGATACACGACATGCTATTGCCAGAATATCAGAAATTGAAAGCATGTAACTTTAATCACATCAAAAGATGATAATCAGGCACATGGTGATTTTCAACATATAAATATTAAATATATATAAATATTTTCATTGAGGCATGACGGTGGTTACAACACAGGTAGTGGAATGCTTGTACAGGGAAATTTAAATCTAGCTTGCAGAAAATGATTGCATACATAAATCTATGGGGGGATTATGCATGCATCATTGAGGGAGAATATGGAGCTACACTACTAAGCAGTAAATAAAGCATGTAAACTATGAAGAACTAAGCTACTAATCTAGCAGAAATAAGGGCATTCGAAGGTGGGCTCCGATGCCCTTTGAGTTGGTTGAGAGGAGGAGGGGAGGCCAATGGTGCTTAGGTCGGCCCTTAGAGAGAGGTTGGAGAGGTGATCCAGCATGCTAGCGTGGAGATGGTGGTGGCCATGGTGAGGCAACTCGTGGAGGTGGAATGTAGCTAACCTAAATGGAAGTGAATAAAGCCAAGAGATGGATGCATGCAAATGGCCACCTCTTAGGTCTTTTTATAGACCTAAGGGAGATTCTCTAGAGAAGTGTGGAACTCTCTAGAGGGAGCTCCAAGAGTGGCCAACCAAGGTAGTTTTTAGATCCACCAAAAGTCGATCTAAGAATTGAATGGCTTGTGGTTGCTAATTTTGGCAACCAAGAGTTGTGCCACCTTTGGAAGAACCTAGAATACTCTAGGTTGTGTGGAAGTACGTGAATGGGTGTGTCTGTGTGGTCGTGCCCTATCTATCTAAGTGATATAGGTTAGGTCCTAAGGGTTTAGGTTGGTGTAGGTCTTAAATTAGGGTTGCAAACCCTAATTGCTATGGGGAATTGCAATTTAAACTTAACACAAGTTTAATTGAATGAGTGTGAACCTAATTGAGTGTGAAATGACTCAATTAGGTTTGGCTTAGGTCAATTGGACTCTCACTGAGTCCAATTGGACTTGTATGGGTTGAGATCTGAACTCAATTGGACACTATGAGTCCAATTGACTAATCAATGGTAATTGACTATGATTTAAGTCAATTAGGTTCAGTGAGGACCTAATTAGGTCCTTAAGGATGTCTAGAGGTGATGTACTAGGGTTGAGGTACCTTAATTTAGGTTCCTAGGGGTTTAGAATTGGGTTTATGGGGCTAGAGATCCAATATCAAGGCTTAAATCTAAAAACAGGAACTGGAGAGCAGTTCCAGACGTCCAATAACAGTATCAGATGACTTATACTAAAAAATCAGAAGTCCAAACTTTAATTCTGGATGTCTAATCAGAGTCAGGAAGGATTCTAGCATCTATCTTGGGTATTCTGTAGAAATTGGACGTCTGACCACGTGTCTGGACATCCAATAACACAGTAGAAGTGGGTTTAAGGTGTGTAAGAGTTGGCCAAGGGTTCTGGACGTCTTATAACTCATCTAGATGTCTAGATAGAGGTTGGAATTAGGGTTTTAAGGTTTCTCAGTGTGGGGTGACCTAATCTAAGGGTGGCTAAGGCTTAGGGAGGCTTCTAGGCTGTCCTAAGGCTAAGATGGACCTAAGTTCTTCACACTTTATTGCGTTATTCCTACTTAATATAATAGCACACCTTAATTCCCTTACATTATTGTCTACTACATCTTATTCTTGGTCTTTCACTCCAGCTCTGCTGCAACACCAATTATTCTTTATTCCTCAAATCCAGCGTTAGATCCAGCTTCAGATCTTGCTTCTGATTAGCTTATTACCTGCAATTGACATAATGCACCTAATCAGCACATTATAGCATTATTTTATTCATAGCTAAAAGAAAGTAGTAAGGATGCAAATAATGCTTATGCATGCATGAACTACCCTAACTTATGCTAAGTCCTAGACTAATTTAGGTCAATTATGACCTATGATTGCTGCGTAATTAAAATTCCTTCGCACTCAATGGTAAAAAATGTAAATTATAATTACAAGAAAAATAGAGGATTTTGTTGCAAGGATCTCACGCATTGAGGAGGGCTTGGCTGGAGGCAAGATTTGGCAGAGGAGATGAGTAAGTTGAGGATTTGCTACAGTGGCGGCAGCTAGTCGCAAGGTGGCTGGAGGTGGTCGGATGGAGTGGCCAAGGAGATGGGTTCCAGTGGCTACTGCTACTGGGAAGAGCTCCACATGAGCTGCATGGGAGGTCAGCTGGCTATACGTGGTGCGCACAGAGAGGAGGGCGGTGGCTGCTTGTTGGAGGTGCACACAATCGTGCGAGAGGGCTGCTAGCTGTGCATGGGAAGCTGGTGCTGCTGCATGAGCGTGTGAGTGCGTGGAGTGGATGGGCTGGTGACAAGGAGGGCAGTGAGGAGGCTCCCAAACCGGAGGCGAGGAGGGCACAAGGGCACGCACGTGCACATGGAGATGGTTGCCACTGCACGCACATGGTGCGGGAGGCCACTGGAGGTGCTGCTCGCTGCTGCGAGTGTGGCACGCTCTGTAACGCATGGACGGAGGTACGATGAGGGGAGGCACGTGTTGCTAGCCGCGCATGGGAGCACACTATTGGCCTGCTGAAGGTGAACACGGGCACATGCGGTGGCGTGGTGTGCAGCTGTGCATGCAGGCACACTGCTAGCCATGCGTGGAAGGTAAGACACGGGCTTACTACTGGCTGTGGCGAGGCGAGGAGGTGTGAGCAGCCTATGGCATGCGTTGTGCGTGAGATGAGGCCAGTTGTTGCTATCTGCTTTGGTGTAACGGTGGTCGCGACAAGGCTACGAAGAGGAGGGTGACACTGATGGCGGCGATGGTGAGGTGTGGTGGTTTGCAATGATGGGGTTAGTGGGTTTGTTGATGTCTGCAAATAGAGTAATGAAGATTAAGATGAATAGTATTATGCAAAAGAAAAGAGGAGAGAGAATAGAGAGAAAGAAGAAAGAAGTTCTTCACGTAGCCGACGAGGCACACGCTCACGATAAGTGGCCAAGCTCGCTGGCTTGGCACGACAGCCTGTCACTCCAACCCACGGTGTGGCTAGGTTTGGCTGTGGAGACCATAGTTATGGGTAAACTCATGGTGATGGGGTGGGCGACGTTTCTCTTTGCACAGTAGCAACTCTCTTTATAAATGTAGCAGCAAAATCAAATACCATCCTTCAATGATATTGAATGGCCTTCAATGGTGGCCAACCCATCCACCGTCAATAAAATATATGAAAATGAATTAATGCATATTTTATGAATGCACCCTTAACGAAAAACTAATTCCTATTTCAAATACATGTATGCAACCTACTTCTAATGTGATTAGAACTTCATTATGAGCCCTAACTAGCTCATTTTGACCTGAGAAAGTGAAGAAAAGCTCCTACATAACCTAAAGGAAGGCTTAATTCAAGGAATTACTATTCTGGGAAGAAAACATGAAATACAGGGTAAAACTGCAATTTTACCATTGCAATACATCAACAGGATTTCTCAGAGTTTAAACATAGGTCAATTGGACATAATAAGATGAAAACTAGGATGGTTCAATTAGAAAAGGGTTATTGTGAGATTTAAGAATTAAATGACATTCTGTAATCCTAAAACAAATCCACTTAATTTCACAAGGTTCTTGTCAGGATAAAAATCAACTAAACCCTCTAAAATTCAAGAAAAAATATCCCCTAGGGTTTAGAATATTCAATTTGGCCTTTGGAACCTATTTTGACCAAGATAGGGGTCCTAGTTGAGTATTTGACCTAATTTGTGTTTTTTTTGTAAAATGCCTAGTCAAATGTGGTCAAACCTAAATACCAACTTCATCATTGGATTCCTTAGGTCTAAATTAGGTTTGTAACAAAATTTGAGCCTAAGGGAAGGTCACCTTGACCTACTTTGCAAAATAGTCCACCCAATTACATTCTGGCCCCTAACTTTTGAAAACCCTTACGTAGGCCGCCCTATCTTCCTCGCCCCTCTTTGCATTCAGGTCCCTCCACCATTACAGTGGAGGAATCCTACTCCAGTGAGGATTTTAGGAGGATTTCTCCCCGAATCCTCGGATATCTCCCAAATTTGGAAGGGAGATTCTCTGAGGAATTCCCTACCGTCTAAACCTGATCCCAAGATCGGATTTGCAACCAATCTCTCATGCAAACACTCAAGAAGATTGGGTATCATTCTCACCTTCCATTTTTGGCGAGATCTTCGTGCTTGGAGGTTTGCCTTCCAAGCACAAAGGTCTCGGCCAGCATCTATAAAAGGACCCCAGGTCCTTGTCGCAGCCTTCAAGCTTGTTTTGGCCACGAATACCCCCATAATTTCTTCCTTTCTAATCTCCGGCCAGCTGCCTGCAAGCTCCGATGATCCCTCCTCCCTCTTCTTGACACTTTTCCACCATACTAGTGGCAGAGTTATCTCCGCCTTGCTCCTCTGTGTTGCGTTGTACCCGTGCACACCTCTCCGACCCATTCCTCGTCGCCGTGATCCTCACCTCAGGGCCTTCTTCTCCGAGGATGGCACCTACGCACCGCCCGACCTCTGCCTTTCCCCCTTCGTCCAACTGCTCTCGGTAAGTTCCTCTTTCTCTACAGTTTATTTTCCCCCCTTAATTTTACAAAACTCCCCTAGACAGCCACCAATCACCTTCGTCTCCCTCATCTTCGGCTGATCACTGGCAAGGCGAATCCGTTGCTTCACCCCTCCACACACCTCACCACCCACCTCAAAACCTTCGCCATCACTCACTGATCACCATCCACTCCTCCATTGACCTCCACACACGCCCTGCACCCTCACCCGACACACGCACTTCCACGGTCACAGTCCGACCTAGGCACGCACGCCTAAGCCATTCTGCACCACGCCAACCCCCGCCTCACCTTTGCCGTGACACGGCGAAGCTCCCCAAGGCATTTGATAGGGTTTCGAGGCTGTGTTCGTGTGTTTCAGGTGTGAAGCCTCCGTCGCCATTAGTGACAACTTGAAGGAGCTTGAAAGGTTGCTCCAGGCCCCAACACTCCAGGCTCTTAGGTCCAAAAGGCACGGGTTGGTCTCACGCACGCGCACCGCTAGGCAATTGGCTTTGCAAAGCACCTAGCTACAGCAATTGAAGGAAAGCCTCCTACAGGCATGCAAGCAAAAGCGAGTGGGACTTTAGTCACACCTCGGAAACTCAGGCACACAGTAAGTGCTTTAAATTATTTTTATGTTTCTAGCTTATCACCTCAAGTAACGTGAGGTGAGGTCCCTCGCCCACTCCACCTGCCCCGTCCGCGACCACACATATGCAGACCTGGTTGACACGTGTACCTTGCACTCCTCATGCGCCACCCACATCGGTGCACCTGGACCTGGGCGCGTTTAACCCAACCCGATTAGCCGGCTAGCTCTGAGAGTGCAAAGAGAGAAATAGAGAGAGCGACGTGGTGGAGGGTAGGGGTAGGTTTTGCTCTGTGCTGTGTGGGGAAAAAAGGAGAGGGAAGGGGAAGCCACGGAGGAAGCTAAGGGTAGAGGCTGAAGAAAGGAGGACTTGGAGGTAGAAGAGAGACTTGAAGGTAGAAATCAGGAGTGGCTAAGGAAGGAAGAAGAGAGCTGTTGAAAGCTTAAGACAAGGCCAAGGAGGAAGAAGCACTGTAGCTGCTGAAGAAGAAGACAAGGCAGAAGCCAAGGAAGAAGAAGATAAGGCAGAAGCCATGGAAGAAGAAGGCAGGAGGAATCAAGAACAAAAGAAGAAGAAAGGAAGGCAAGGCAAGGCAACCCTGCAGAGGAAAGGAAGAGAGCTAAAGAAAAGAGGAAAGTCAGAGAAAGAAAGAAGGAGAAGGTGCGGCCAAGCAGAGAAAGAAAAGGAAGAAAAGAGAAGAAAGAAGAAGCCATCAGAGAGAGAAAAAAGAAGAGAGAACACTCAATTTCCTTTTACATTTTTCTTCCTCTCTTTAGCTTTCATATACATTGAATTTCATTGATATTATTGTTGAACCTCATCTTTTGAGTAATTTGAGATTGTGATCTTAGTTTTAAAGACCAATTTGCTCCTTGTGTTCGACCTCAGATACTTAGGTTTTCGAGTAATAAATTTCTTTTCTGCTTTAAAGGCGATTTCATTTATACAACGCACATCTTTTTAAAATCGATTTCGCCCTGTTAACATTTTGGCGCCATTGCTTGGGAGAAATGGACACTTTAGAAACTTTGATCACAACCTCTGATTCAGTACTAACTTAATCTCTCTCTTTTGCTGTGTTTGTCTTAGGGGAAGAAAAGGAAAGAAAAGCAGCTGCACAACAACCACACCAAGGAACAGGTAAACTTTCATTAGTGCTCTCTCTTAATCCCCTCAAAGTCTGAAAAGGAAAAACAAAGAAAAGTCAATCTAGGGCTACCTATTTCCATATTTAGTAATTTACCAAAGTTGCCTAATTTACATTTCAACACATTTTGAATTGCACATCCAATTAAGGTAACTAGGGCTAAAACCTTCTTAATTGAGCCCTAGATACCATTTTTGAGGCAACTAAATTGGACCAAATAGAGCCAACTTAAGGATTGAAAATCTAGGGTTTTAGAGACACATCTTCTCATAAGCAAAGAATAAAAATTTCCAAAAAGAGGTGTGCCTAAGCCTTATTTGAAGAGATTTATCCAAGAGAAACCCTAAGCAAATCAAGCTCTTAATTCACTTGAACCCTAAAAGAACGGACCTAAAAGCTCTCAAAGGAACAAAGAGGTGAAGTTGATCCTTTGGGTCAACCAACCTTAAAGTTAGGTCACTTTTTACACTCAAAAGACATAAAGTTCAAGTGGAACCCTAAGCACCTTGATCTTAATTAAAAAGGGTACACTTAAGAGGTCAAGGTCCCCATTCTGGTCTACCTGGAATCTCAGTGACAAGAGAGGTCGGGTGGGGGAAACCCCGTAACTCGTGGGGACTCTCTACAACATAGGGGGCTTTATGGGACTCTCCCTCTCTAGCTACCCAGGTATTTCTCAGGTGGATGGCCTTTCGGACTAAGGGGTATCATCCGCCCCGAACCTCTATTGTCACCCAACATTTTTTAGGTGTCTCGATTGGGTCCAGCACATTATGATCTCATCAAATCCTTCGGTGCATGTTTGGTAGGAGGTCCTTAAGACCATCCTTAAGACCTCCTTTAGAAATTAACTCCCACTGAGGCCAAGCCTCGACGCCCTTATTTGTGCAGCAATTCCACCACATAGATCTTTCCTCTGATTTAGAACTAAGTTCTCCTTCTTCTTCCATCATGGCACAACCCATTGAAGAATGGAACAACCTTGAGCACCAACTTCGGCGCCTAACTGATCACATCCAAAACTTTATAAACCCACTGCAGCTTCCTATGATGCGAGACCACTATAATCCCGCTGCGGTGGCAATCGACCCTCGAGTCCAAATCCCGGTTGGAGGTCTTGATTCTGAACTCAAGCCCAATATGCTTCATGCCATACCAAAATTCCATAGGCTTAACTCCGAGGATCCATTCCAACACATTAAGCAGCTCAAACATCTGGCCTAGACCTTCAGGTCAGATGCACAAAATCGGGATATTATACTTATGAAGATGTTTTCTTTCTCCCTCATGGATAAGGCAGCTCATTGGTATCAAACTCAGACTCGTCCGATCAACACCTGGGACGAACTTCAGTCTGAATTTTTGAAGAAGTTCTTCCCCGTTGGCCAGACAAATGCCTTGCGCCACCAGATCACTCATTTCACTCAATAATTGGGAGAACCTCTTCATGAGGCATTTGACCAATTCTTGGATCTCATGCAAAAGTGCCCCCATCATGGAGTTCCTAAATGGGAACAAGTCCAGTCTTTTTACCAGGGACTCCATGAAGACATTCAATTATTCGTCAATGCAACCTACGAAGGAAACATCATGGGCCAACATGAGGACACAGTGTGGGAGATTCCCGAAAATATGTGCAAGAACTCCATCAATAATGACTCCATGGGCTAATTCGACTAGATGAATACCCACGCATCAACGAATCTTAGTGGAGCACATGAGACGTAGGACCTGTCCTCATCCGTTGACTTGGAACTGATGGCCAGTCGGTTGGACAAGGTCTCTATCATAGAGAAGGTGGATGAGCTGACTCAGCATTTGTAGCGAGCCACCTCAGTGCAGAACTCTTTTGCATAGCCACCTCTCACGAGGGAAACTATGTAGAACATCTATCAACGATCTTCTCCGGGGATGGACTCGTATCCATCCTCGTCTGACTCTCGCACCGGAGGGACCTCCGATCCACTCTATTCTAGTTGGGGGAACTCTAAACCCTCGTATTCTGACTTTCTTGAGGCCCCTCAGACCTGCGAGGACCTCAATGCCATCCAGAATGACCCATTCTCCAAAACCTACAACACTGGATGGCGAAATCATCCCAACTTTCAGTGGATGGGAAATTCTCAAACTCAAAGACCACCTTATCAACCCTGTCCACAAGCTCCTTGTCCATATCAGCCTCCATAGCCTCGACTCAACCCCACTTATCAATCTGGGCCAAACCATGATGAAATGACTCTTATCCTTCAGGCACTAGCTGACATTCAGAAAATGAATGCAGCAATACAGAAACAACACAAGGATGAGATCACAGAGGTTCACAATGAACTTGCCCAGATGGCAAATTCCCGCCAACCTGGCACCCTTCCTTCGCAACCTCTGCCAAACCCAAATAACGTGCCAAGCCAGAGGCACGTTATGAACCCAAATCCAGGCCACTCACATATGATTTATCAGGCCCCTTTTGTTCCATCACCTGACGGTATGGAAGCATCGACATCTTATGCAGGATTTCAGCAGCAGCCACCCATCTTACCAAACCCAAACCAAAACTAGGCAGGATTAAACTCCGTAAGAACTCATAGTGGTAAAGCAACCCACGACACACATTATCCAAACCACTCCATGCCTGGTAGTAACCCAAGTCCTAGAATAATTATCCAGGATACACATATCCCAGATCAAGAACCTGGACCTATTCTAGAGGAACCAACCAAGGTTCCATTTCCCGAGGCCTTGACTAAGGGAAAGAGGATAACCAAACCCATTGCTCCTGAGGAGGATCTGGTCAAGCTCTTTGAATAGGTCCAAATAAACATCTCCTTGATGGATGCAATCCACCACGTACTGGCTTACGCATGATTCCTGGAAGACTTGTGTACATCCAAGCGTAAGCCATGAACCAAAAGTGGGAGTCCGATTGTACTGCCAGAGTAAGCCAGCTTTGTAATATTGTGTAAACTCCCACCCAAGGCTAAGGACCCAAGTACTCCCCTAATTTCATGTAAAATTGGAGATACCCAATTTCATAGAGCCTTGCTAGACCTAAGTGCCTCCATAAACCTAATACCTACATCCCTCCTTGAGCACCTTGAAGAGTCCGAGCTTAAACCAACTGAGGTGACATTGTAGTTAGCCGATCGATCCATCAAGTAACCTAAAGGAATACTTGAGGATGTCATTGTTAAGGTACGGGATTTCTACTTCTTGATGGATTTCATAGTTCTAGATATGGATGCATTTAAGAACCCAAGGGATACACCGATTATACTAGGGAGACCTTTTTTGGCCACTACTAGGGCCAACATAAACTGTGAGGAGGGTCAAATAGAATTAAAATTTGGGAACCAAACTCTAAAGATTGACATCTTCAAGGCCCAACAAGGGATTAATTGCGGTGTTATAGAACAAATATGTGATATCGAAGCCGTGGTTGATGAACTGCATATCGAGGACAACCTGATTATCCCTGATCAACCACCAGAAGATCAAAACCCGCAAACAAAGGAGTATAAACCTGATCTAGACACACCCATGACTCCTACCCTTATCCTTGATACACACCCTGAACCGCCTACTGCTGCTGATAATCCCGTCCTGGAACTCAAGCCCCTTCCCGATCATCGGAAGTATGTCTTCTTGGGTTCCAATCAAACGTTTCCTATTATTATCAACTCCAGGCACACACCTGATAAGGAATCCCGTCTAATTACTATTCTCTAGCAACATCGTAGAGCCATTGGATGGACTCTCGATGACTTGACTGGCATAAGCCCCTCTTATTGCACACATCGAAGCTACACTGAAGAGGGTGCATGACCTTCGCGAGAAATGCAGAGATGTTTAAACCTTAATCTACAGGAGGTCGTGAAAAAGGAGATCTTCAAGTGGTTAGATGTAGGGATCATCTACCAGATCTTCGACAGTCACTGGGTGAGTCCAATCCAGGTTGTGCCTAAGAAGGCCGGACTCACCATCATCACGATTGAAACCGAAGAGGTCATACCAACCCGAATAGCTAACTCATGGAGAGTTTGCATTGATTACAGAAGACTCAATTCCTCCACGAGGAAGGATCATTTCCCATTGCCGTTTATTGATCAGATCCTCGAGAAACTAGCGGGACATAGGTTCTACTTTCTTGACGGCTACTCCAGTTATAACCAACTAGCAATCCATCCAAAGGACCAAGAAAAGACCATGTTCACTTGCCCCTTCGGGACGTACATGTTCCGAAGGATGTCATTCGGTCTCTGCAATGCAGCTGCGACTTTTCAGGGATGCATGCTTGACATATTCTCAGATATGGTAGGTGATTACTTGGAAGTCTTCATGGATGACTTTTCAGTATTTGGAGCATCATTTAATGATTGCCTCCAGCACTTGGTCCAAATACTTAGGCAGTTCATTAACGTCAATCTGGTTCTTTCATGGGAAAAGAGCCACTTCGTGGTGCTTGAGGGAATCATCCTGGGACATCTGATTTCGAAGAAAGGCATCAAAGTCAATCAAGCCAAGGTTAACTTGATTTCCAAACTCCCTATGCCTAGCTCAATTGAGGACATCCGACCTTTTTTGGGGCATGCCGATTTTTACTGTCGATTTATCCTTGACTTTACAAAAATCACACACCCCATGACTACTCTACTCACCAAAGATGTACCTTTTGAAATCTCCTAGGAGTGCACTTAAGCACTTGAAATCCTTCATAATCGAGTTACCCAAGCCCCGATCTTATAGTCCCCTGATTGGTCTCAACCCTTTGAGATCATGTGCGATGCATTTGACTTTGCTGTAGGTGCAGTTTCGGGGGAGAAAATTGACGAGAAACCCATGGTCATTTACTACGCTAGCAAAACACTTGACGAGGCTCAGCATAACTACATGGTTACTGAGAAAGAGCTGCTAGCCGTAATATTTGCCATAGAAAAATTCAGGTCTTACCTCCTGGGTTCCCATGTCATCATCCACTTGGATCACACAGCTGTGAGGCATCTCCTTGTGAAGAAGGATGCAAAACCTTGATTAATCCGATGGATCTTGCTGTTGCAAGAAGTTGACCTCAAGATTTACGACAAAGTGGGAAAATAGAATGTGGTAGTTGATCACTTGTCCTACCTTCCTTCTGAGATCATTGACCCTTCCAGACCCATCACGGAACATTTTCCTGATGAGCACCTCTTGACTATCGATACAGGGCTTCCATGGTTTGCAAACATTGTAAACTAATTGGCATCACATCAGATCCCTTTCGATTAGCCAAAGGCCAAGAAGGACAAATTGAGTTCTGATGCCAAGTATTACCTTTGGGAAGACCCGTATCTATTCCGCATTGGTGCTGATCAAATAATTCGATGATGTGTCACGAAAGAGGAAATTAAAGACATACTCTCTTTCTGTGATGAGTAGGCATGCGGTGGACATTTTTTTGATAAATCCGCATCAAATGTCCTCCAGTGCAGCTTTTACTGGCCCACAATTTTCTAGGATGCATACAATCACTGTAAGGCATGTACTAGTTGCCAAACCTTGGGCAACATGAGCTATCGAGACATGATGTTGTTACAGCCAATTCTGGTATGCGAGATTTTTGACATTTGGGGGACTGATTTTATGCGACCCTTCCCTATCTCGGATGGCTTCGAATATATCTTACTCGCTGTCGACTATGTGTCCAAGTGGATTGAAGCCATTCCGACCCAAAGCAATGATCACAAAGTTGTTATCAAATTCATTCATGGAAACATCTTCTCAAGGTTTGGGATTCCACGAGTAATAATTTTTGATGGAGGGACCCATTTCACAAACGCTCAGTTTAGGTCACTGATGACCAAATACGGGGTGTCGCACCGAATCTCTACTCCTTACCACCCTCAAACTAATGGTCTTGCTGAGCTATCAAACTGGGAGATCAAGAAAATCCTCCAGGTTACTGTTCGACCTAACAAGAAGGATTAGTCATCCCAGCTTCCAGAAGCTTTGTGGGCTTATAGGACCACCCACAAGATCCAATTAGGTATGTCTCCCTCAGACTGGTGTACGGGAAGGCATGTCACCTCCCCATCAAATTGGAGCATAAAGCCTATTGGGTAGTATGGAATTGCAACTTAGATCTTTCTAAGGCTGGAACCCATAGAAAGCTTTAAATAAGCGAGATCGATGAATTACGCCATGACGCGGATGAGAACTCACAAATTTACAAAGAGTGGGTTAAAGCCTTTCACGATAAGTACATTTCTAGAAAGATCTTTCATCCTGGTCAAATGGTCCTACTCATTGATGTCCAACTCAAATTATTCCCAAGAAAGCTATGATCTAAATGGATCGAACTCTACCTAGTCCGAAAAATCTTTGGAAATGGAGCTATTGAGATCAATCCACTCAGCCACGATTCCGAACCCTTCATTGTGAACAGGTAGAGACTCAAACCGTTCATCGACATGACCAAAACTGATTCGGTTGAGACATCCTTTGTCCTCCATTCTCCCAGAGCTCATTGCTCCCAGCCAATGGAGTAAAACTCTGCGCTTAATGGGAGGCAACCCATCAATCTTTGAAAAACCTGAAAACTTTCCTGACATTTCTATGCTGAATTCATATTGCACTTTAGCGTTCATCCATTAGAACAGCTGACTCCACCTCAAGTACCCGTACCCGAGTCTAGAAATCATTCGCAATAGTCACCTTGACCCGTTTGCTCACCCAACACCGGTCCTAATGAATGAACTAAGTTGAATTCGAACCCACCTAATTTACAATGGGGACATTGCAAATCGTAGGCATAGGTGGGTATGAAAGTGCAAAATGTATGAGAACTCATATCAAGAAAAGGTTTCAACAAAAAATCATATACCATAAAAAAACACAAAAAGATTAAAAAATCTCTAAAAAGAACAAAAAAAATTGAGTGGGGAGAGAAAATTTTTGGGCTATACAAAAACATGTGGAGGAAAAGAGCAAAATGACAAAAACGAGCACAAAATGAAAAAGAAAAAAAGAATAGTCATTAGTAAGAAATTAAGGGATTAGCTAAAGTTCTAGACCACATGAAGAAAAAAGAAAAAGAAAAAAAGTGCTAAGGAGACAAAAAGAGATTAGTAGGAACGCTGACTTTAGGCCTTTTGGGCTAGACTCTTAGGCTTAAAAATTCAAGTATCTGCTAAGATCTGGATAATCCCCAAGAGGTTGGGGAAAATACGAAGCTTAAGTATTAGGTATATGGCTTAGGGAGTATTCGGCCTTGTTAACTGACCTTCAATTTGTGAGACTTGGTAACCTAATCACCCAAATCCGCACACACTCTGGTTCAGTGCACATAACTATCAAAATCACGCAAAAGCATTTTAATGTTCTGAAAAACTTGCCTAGATTAGGAGCGACCGATCAACACAAGTTGATTTGGATGAGTTGCCGACGTGGAGAGGCAGGAAATTCCCCTCAAAGATGTGTAACAACATACCATCTCCTCGGTGATTGTCTCTTAGGATATTTACATATCCTACCGGGGGCATGTAAGCACTCTACTGGTTTAGATACCATGGGCGGCATTATCACGAAATGTCGATTGCCAGGGTCTAGAATTGGCCACGGAACACCATGGGCGAGATTATCTCAAAATCTTGAATGCCAGGGTTCTAGGGGTTGCCATGGGCGGTGCTATCACGAAGCATCGATTGCCAGGGAACTTTGAGGAATGATGATGGGGATGAGGAATCTGATACAGACCGTGTTGAGAAGCCAATCTGAAGCTAGAAATAAAAAGAAAAGAAAAAGAAAACTCTCCAAACAAATAAATCCTCTATCTCTCTCTTACAAAGACGCACTGCAAACTGAACTAAGGCTAGAAATGTCTCAAGCATGGGTGCTTTAACTACAGAGTCCAACGAACCCTAGGATAGTTTCTATGGACCCTAAAAACCTTTGCGGAGGACTGAGGCTAAAGCTGGTCAGGTCTGAATTTTGGTTGGTACTTGAGTGCCTCTAGGCCTATTATCAACATTCTAACCTAATCACAAAAGAAAAATAAAAGGCACTTATCATAACTGGTAAAAGAAACCCATGGTCTAGAACAGATGTTAAAACCTTGAAATTTTGCTAAGGGACTGGCAAAAGCTAGGCATGGGGGTATGATGAAAACCAAATCATGAGCCCTAACTGGCTCATTTTGACTTGAGAAAGTGAACAAAAGCTCCTGCATAACCTAAAGGAAGGCTTAATTCAAGGGATTATTGTTCTTGGGAGAAAACATGAAATAAAGGGTAAAACTGCAATTTTACCATTGCAGTACATTAACAAGATTTCTCAGGGTCTAAACATAGTTCAATTGGACTTAATAATAGGAAAAGTGGGATGGTTTATTCAGAAAAGGGTTATTGTGAGATTTAAGAATTAAATGACATTCTATAACTCGAAAACAAACCCACTTAATTTCACAAGGTTCTGGTCGGGATAAAAATCAAATAAACCCTCTACAATTCATGGAAAAATATCTCGTAGGGTTTAGAACCTTCAATTTGGCCTTTAGAACCAATTTTGACCTAGATAGGGGCCCTACCTCAATATCTGACTGAATTTGGGTTTTTGTGTAAAATGTCTAACCAAACATAGTCAAACCTAAAATCCAACTCTACCATTGGATTCCTTATGTCCAAATTAGGTTTGTACCAAAATTTGTGCGTAATGGAAGGTCATCTTGACCTACTTTGCAAAATAGCCCACCCAATTACATTCTGGCCCCTAACTTTCGAAAACCCTCGAGCAGACCCCCTTATCTTCCTCGCCACTATTTGCATTCAGCTCCCTCTACCATTACAGCGGAGGAATCCTACTCCGGGGAGGATTTGAGGAGGATTTCTCCCCGAATCCTTAGAGATCTCCTCCCAGATTTGGAAGGGAGATTCTCTGAGGAATTCCCTATCATCTGAACGTGATCCCAAGATCGGATTTACAACCAATCTCTCATGCGAATGCTTGAGAAGATTGGGTATCATTCGCACCTTCCATCTTTGCTGAGATATTTTCTCTTGGAGGCTTGCTTGCAAGCACAAAGGTCTCGGCCAGTAGCCATAAAAGGACCCCCGGTCCTTGTCGTAGCCTTCACTCTTCTTTTGGCTGCGGATACCCCCATAATTTCTTCTTCCCTCATCTCCGACCAATTACCCATAGGATCTGGAGATCCCTCCTCCCTCTTCTCGTTGCTCTACCACCATATTAGTGGTAGAGTTAACTCCGCCTTGCTCCTCCTCGTCACGCCGTACCCACGCGTGCCTCTCCGACCCCTTCCTCGTCGCTGTCATCTTCACCTCAGGGCCTTCTTCTCTGACGAAGGCACCTAGGCGTCACTCATCCTTTGCCTTTCCCCCTTTGTCCAGCTACTCTCAGTAAGTTCCTCTTTCTCTGCGCTCTATTTTCCCCCACATAATTATAGAAAACTCACCTCGATAGCTACCAATCACCTCCATCTCCCTCATCTCCGGCCGACACTGGAGAGGCGAATCCGTCGCTTCACCCATCCACACGCCTTGCCACCCACATCAGAACCTTCGGCATCACTAATTGATCACCATCCACTCCTCCTTTGACTGCCACACATGCCCTACAACCTCACCTAACACATGCACTTCCACGATCACAGTCCAACCTAGGCACGCACGCCTAAGCCGTTCTGCACCATGCCAACCCCTGCCTCACCTTCACCGGGACACAGTGAAGCTCCCTAAGGCATTTGAAAAGGCTGCGAGGCCATACTCGTGTGTTTCAGGTGTGAAGAATCCACCGTCGTTAGTGATGACTCGAAGGAGCTTGCAAGGTTGCTTCAAGCCCCAGCGCTCCAGGCTCCCAGGTCCAGAAGGCACAGGTTGGTCTCGCGCAAGCATACCGCCAGGCAATTGGCTTAGCGAAGCACCCTGCTACATTGATGTAAACATTTTTACACTACTTAAGATGTCTATTTATGCATGTTCTTAAGCATAGAACTGCATTGAATACTATAAATATTGCATAGCATGCATCATCTTGCATTTAGGTTAGTTTGAATAAAATGGAGGTTAATTGTCTCCTTTCATGTTCAAGGATAGGGCAAACTTTTTATTGGGGCCTCGGATCGAAGATCCAACCATACAGACGTGATCAGGGCGACAATTGTAGCATCAGATAGAGACCGGTGAACACTTGAAGATCAAGGGCCAAGATGGTGTGAATCAACACTTTAAACTACAACTCCGACTGCACGGATGGATTCGGATCGATGATCGCAGCCTAACGACGTGAAGATCGACTCAATTCGACAACCGTGGCACCATCTACATCATCCAGAAGATGGACGGCCAAGATGGCACCATGTGGTGCCATCTCGGCCGCCTAACCGACCACCCTCTCAACTTTTGAAGATGCTAGCACCCACGAATCTCTGCCTTTGGATCATGATCCAACAGCTGAGATTGCATCCAACTGGCGCGCCCATCCTCTGAGCTGCGATTGAAGAAGCCGCCATGACCGTTGGATCTAGATCCAACGGTCCTAATCGCGTGCACACAAATTCTTCTCCACAACACAAGCGCTGCTGTAGTGCAACGGGTGAACGCGCTTACGCGAGCGAGCAGCGTGCAATCGAGTCGCAAGGACTGGGCGAGCATGCGCGGGCGAGCTAGCGCGTGCAACCGCACGATGAGGATCGAGTGGCTGTGGGCGCTCGATAGTTCCCATGTGCTATTGTATGCGTGCGCCTCACACGAGATCGCACGCGAGCATTGTGCGTAGAGCAGGTGCTACGAGGCATGAGATAAGCCGTCTGATCTCACGATTGGACGGCTAGGATTAGCTGGAAGTGGAGCGCATGTTACATGCAAGCAGGGGAGCAGACATGCGTGCTCCACCACACGTCGCCCACGATGGGGCTTTAGTGACAGTTTTATCTGTCACTAAAGACCCCTTATTTAATGTTTTGAGATTTAAAAGACCAATTTGCCCTCATTCCTTGCAACTATAAAAGGAGACCCCCTCCATATGAAATTCTCATCCATTCCTTCTCTTCTCTCCCTCTCCAAAGCTCAAGAGAAGCTTGTCGCACACCCGGGATACTTCTCAAGAGATAAAGTCCAATTTTCGTCCCCCTTTTGGAAGTGGTTCCTGCGACGACGATGATGTGCTGCCCCGTTCCTATTCGTCATGCTTCGTCCTCCTTCATCTTGCTCCATTTCCCGTCGTCTAGGCATCGTCCCGTCCGGCTCGTCCTCCAAGTGACCGTCATGGAGGATATCTCTCTCCCCATTCCTTTTACTGCTTTCTAGTCTAATCATTTTCCCGCTTTCTAGTCATAATGTTTAGTGTAATGAACAATCCTTCTAATAATGAATTCCATGTTCATTCTACATCTCTTTTTGGTTTTTGTTTGTAATATTCTCACTCTCTTCTATTTATTCTAAATAGTTAGATAGTTTCTAATCAATTATTCTACATCGTGACAAATAAAACAAACGTGTATTTTTAAATCAAACATCCACCTCCCTGAGTTCGACCTGGGATTTCTATTCCAGTATAAATTTTATTTGTTGAACACGAGTTCTTCACTTTCAAACTATAATGACAGGTTTTCAAAACCAAACACGTTAACGTAGCAACTCGAAGCGTTCAACAATTTGGTGTCATTGCTGGGGAGGCGACGCTATTTGATTTTTTTCGCATTTTTATAACTTACGAATCATTTACCTCTTTTCTCTCCTTTCTTATTGTGATTGTAGGTACTCTTTTGAGATGAGAAAAAGTGGTAGATTGGAGTAAAGTGCGGTTGAAGGTTCTGTAAGTTATCCCCCACCTCCCACCCATTAGTTTTCATTTCACAACACAATAACACAAACATCAATCAACCTAGGTGTTCTTATAAACTCTAAGATTAGATTGTTTGTTGTTTGACACCTACACCCACCCCAACCTTCACAATTAAAAGGATAAACAAAAAAAATCTCACAGAGGTACACAACCTCATCTGATTTTCAAACTCAACCAGTAAACTGATCGTTGGAGCCAGTGTACACATCCAAACACATAATTGAGTAGAAATCAAATTAAGTAATCATTTGTGTGCCTAATTAAGTGGTGCAACAGGTTGATTGTTTGAGTTGATTGGGCCGCACCACTTCAATTAAAATCAACTCATTAAGTAGCTTCCGATTAGGTTCAACTCTTAGGGATTTACCAGGCACTCCACATTCTTTTAAGCTTCAAAGGAAAATATCTTCACCTATGCTTTCAAAACCTGGTGTGCCAACAAAACTTGTTTGAAAACACCTAAAGTTGAATCCTAAAAGCTACTAAGCATAAAATTCACTGCATCAAAAGTAATCTTACTTGAAAATCACTAGTTGTGCACGCACGCACAAATCAATCAATCATTAAGGGCACAACCCAGATAAAGGGCCCATCACATTCCAAAGCACATTCAAACCTAGCCTTAAATAAAATAGAGTAGACGTTGGCCTTAAGGATTCGACTCGCTCTTCAGAGCCTAGAATGAGATTATTTTCGATTAGTCTATTTCTACTATTCAATCTGATGTCTAGCTAGGGGAGCAGAATCAAACGATCGCGGCTGGGGGGTACACTAGGAATTGGAAGCGCAAGCCGAAGGAAGAACCTTCTCTCTAGTCCCTCCTTCTAATTGGTTGGATTGAACAGACAGAAATAGATCAAATCGTTCCTTTATCTCAAGATGGGTTGTGGGAGTCTGTAGGTCTTTAGGCTAGCCCACTAAGGATAGGTTTCATTGCTTGTATTGCAGGGTGCCTTTCTTCCACCCATTTATCATGAATCCTTCCACATATTATGCACATTCCCACTCTTTCCCTCCTGTTTTGAATTATCCTCAACATGACGATTATCCCAATTTGTACTATAATCAACCATCAGTTAGTTGGGATAACTCGGATTGGGGATACAGTTCCGAACCTCCATGTTTAGGGTCTAACCCTGAACACTATGACTGTGATTTCTATCCTTCTCAGAGCCACATCAATTATAGATCATTACCCTTTCATGAACAACCTAATATGATGTATAATCAAGAAGGATACACTGGTCCTTACCCATCCTCTGATTGCACTACCTTGAGGTCATCTCCACCTTTTGAACAATCCGAAATGACCTATTATCAGGAAGGGTATAACGAATCTCAATTCGTTAACTCCTCTGCATTGATCCCAAACCCACCCAACCCTGAACCAACTCATTTGGTTCAGGGTAACCAGGTTCAAGAGAAGGTTCTGGCTAACTTGAGGAATATCATACAATCTTTAGAAGTTCAGCCAATACCTTGCATTGAGAGATTGGAGCCTCTGATTGAAATGATTGATTATTTGAATAAGTATTTGTTGGATTGGCTCTAGGATGTTAAGGATAAGAACCCGGGTGAGTTTCTACGTGGGAAGTTAGCGAAATTGAGGATGAGATTTGTGGTTGCTTTAGTTCAATCGTGGGATGATTTCCAGGATGAACTCCCTTCAGGAGAGCCAATGTCAGAACCTGCTTAGGCACCTGTTGGGGGGGACACATGTTACGAGGCTGACCAAATTGAATCAGAGCAACCAATTAAGGATGATTTGATTTCTTCACCTGAGATCCCTAAGCCAGGGTATGAGGAAATGTATGTCTCCTTGGAACAGAAAGTGACAGATGATTTTGGGACATACATTAATATAGATTTTGATTTCTTTGATTCTGGTGGTGAAGATTCAAGATGCAAAGTCTCACGTGAGTCTACAAAACATGATTTCTGTGAGACGATTGGGCCTGAGGAATCTGATAGATTGTTTGCTAGCCCAATAATTGAGGAAACTAATCTTATTGGGGCTCACATTACAAATCCAGAATCGCATTTTCTGGAGGATTCAATTTAATGCCCTGATTGTCAGTTACACCCCATTGAGCTTATCGATGATTCTGTTTCTGAGATAATTTGACCTAAGTCAATTCTGATTCAACTACATCATTTAGACTTGGAGATTTCAGACGGGGTGATTAATATGCAAGAGGTCTTGGAATTTAACATTCTGATTGAGGAGAATAGGAGTTGGGAAGTTCTGATTTGGGAAGCAAATTTTGGAGCAAATAGAAGACTAAGTCTAAGGGTTCCATTTCATCTAAAACCATCAAACCAAAACCCTTATGACATTTGTTCTAAGGATGTTTAACCCAAGCACACATTCATTGATTATCCTTTTGATATCTCTGTATCCCAACTTTTTGGTCCTGGATTGTATCCTCATTAATCGTAGGCCCAACCCCGCATGCATACTGATATTAGGTTTTGGGTAATTTTTATCCAGAACCTGAGATATTCTCGATTATGGGGTATGGGTCTGCATCACAATCTGGTCCACATCTGTAGACATTTGCTGGTAGGTCCGAGGTTTCATTTTTTTATTCTGATTCTGACTTGCACTTGTGAATTCTTTATTTCTCTTCTTTGTGTAGTGTGCCTAGCTGAAGGCACTAAATTCAACAAGTATACAGTTCCTTTCAGTTTTTATCTCGGACCAGACCCAACACTCACGCAATTCAGGTGCTTTCTACTCTATTCCACTCTATTTTATGTCTTTTTAATACAATGAGGACATTGCATTAGATAGGCATGGGGGGGTGGATATTCATCTCTGAATTTATTCATTAGCTTCATAAATTTGTTTTATTTTTTTTCTTATTTTTATATTTAAAAAAAATTTGGAATTAGGAAAGAGAATTTGGGTTTAAGAAAATTTTCAATCTTAGGAAATACTACATTAGGATTTGAACATAAAGACCCTTCACGTCTTCAGACTTAATCAGCCTGCGTATCCATTAAAATGTGGATTTATCTTTCGAGTCCTCACCATCTTAATTCTATTGTAATTGGAGTAAATAAGTTTGGGTGATAAGTACACGACTTATCAACCTGCCCTTAGATTTAAGGGAGTTTTGAGTTTTAAGCATCTACACACTATCATGTCACTGACTCATTAATCAATGGTTCTAACGGAAATTGGGTAGCTAATGAACCTTCTAGGGTGATATGGCTAGCAAGTTATCATGGGTAACCGCCCATAGGTAGGTTTTCTAGAGCCCAGTCACTGGACCTTTCTCTTTTTGCTGCCTTTAGGTAAATCTTAGACCAGGGAAGTCACCTACTTAAAAAAAAAAAAGAAAAAAGAAAGTCAAAAAGAAAAAAAAGGAGAAAAGAAAAAAAGAAATAAACCACACTTCGTCGCATGAGTATGGCTGGCAAGTTGTCGGTGGTAACAGCTCATCGACCGGTTATCCAGAACCCAGCTCAATAAATGCAATGAAAATTTCCAAAACACTTATGAAGAAGCGGAGAAGTAGAATAAACTGGGGAGATATACACTGGATTTACCCTTGTGTTGACCCCGTAAAAATAAATGTAGGGAGAAAGCTACCAGTTGTAAAGATACACCTTTAGGTAGAATTCTCATTTTAAGGTCACTTAGAGGCATAGAATCTGAAGTTCGTTTTTATTGCCGGTCAACGAGTCTATCACATTCACAATAAGATGCTTAGAACTTAGGGTTCTCATCAAATCATGGATGAGTTGAATGGCCGTAGAAAGCCACTCCTAAACCCTAAAACTCAAAAATTCAAATAAGACGAGGGCTTGAGGCGGTCTGTATTTTGGCAGATACTCGGGCACAATTGTGTCTTTCAAAGTTCAGATCCTAAGTAGACATTTTCTTAATGATTGAAAATAACTCATGCCCAAATAATCCAACCTGATTCTTTTATAAATAGCATGTAGTTTTTGCTAGGGACTAGCAAAAGATAGGAATGGGGTTATGATGTAAACATGATTACACTACTTAAGATGTCTATTTATGCATGTTCTTAAGCATAGAATTGCATTACATACTATAAATATTTCATAGCATGCATCATCTTGCATTTAGGTTAGTTTGAATAAAATGGAGGTTAATTGTCTCCTTTCATGTTCAAGGATAGGGCAAACTTTTTATTGGGGCCTCGGATCGAAGATCCAACCATACAGACGTGATCAGGGTGACAATTGGAGTTCAACAAGTCCAAGATCGCCCTAATCAGACATCTGTAGCATCAAATAGAGATCGGGGAACCCTAGAAGATCAAGGGCCAAGATGGTGTGAATCCACACCTCAAACGACAAATCCGACTACATGGATGGATTCAGATAGACGATCACAGCCTAATGGCATGAAAATCAACTCAATCTGACAACCGTGGCACCATCTACATCATCCAGAAAATGGACAACCAAGATGGCGTCACGTGGCGCCATCTCGGTCGCCCGACCGACCGCCCTCAACTTCTGAAGATGCTAGCACCCAAGAATCTTCACCGTTGGATCAAGATCCAACGGTTGAGATTGCGCCCAACCAACGTGCCCATCCTTTGAGCTGCACCTAAAGAGGCCGCCTTGACCGTTGGATCTTGATCTAATGGTCCTGATCACGCGTGCACAAATTCTTCTCCGCGGCACAAGCACCGCTGTAGCGTAGCGGGTGAATGCACTTATGCGAACCAGTGGCGCGCGATCGAGTCTCAAGGAGCAGGCCAGTGGGCGCGTGCGACCGCGCGATGAGGATCAAGCGGCTATAGGAACTCGATAGTGCCCACGCGCTATTGTATGCACGTGCCTCATGTGAGATTGCATGCGGGAGTTACGCTTAGAGGAGGCGCTGCGAGGCGCGAGATAAGCCGTCCGATCTCACGATTAGATGGCTAGGACCAGCTGAACGTGGAGTATGCATTACACGCAACTAGGCGAGAAGCCGCGTGCAGTCTGCCACAAGTCACCATGATGGGGCTTTAGCGACATTTTTATCAGTCACTAAAGACCCCTTATTTAATGTTTTGAGATTTAAAAGACCAATTTGCCCTCATTCCATGCAACTATAAAAGGAGACCCCCTCGATACGAAATTCTCATCCCTTCCTTCTCTTCTCTCCCTCTCCAAAGCTCAAGAGAAGCTTGTCCCACACCCGTGATGCTTCTCAAGAGATAAAGTCCAATTTTCGTCCCCCTTCGGAAGTGGATCCTGCGATGACGATGACGTGCTTCCCCATTCCCGTTCTTCTCGCTTCGTCCTCCTTTGTCCTCCTCCGTTCCCCGTCGTCCAGGCATCGTCCCATCCGGCCCGTCCTCCAAGCGACCGTCGAGGAGGATATCTCTCTCCCCATTCTTTTTACTGCTTTCTAGAATAGATTTACTGCTTTCTAGTGTAATCATTTTCCTACTTTCTAGTCATAATGTTTAGTGTAATGAACAATCCTTCTGATAATGAATTCCATGTTCATTCTACATCTCTTTTTGGGTTTTGTTTGTAATATTCTCTCTCTCTCTTCTATTTATTGTAAATAGTTATATAGTTTCTAATCAATTATTCTGCTTCATGACAAATAAAACAAACGTGTATTTTTAAATCAAACGTCCACCTCCTTGAGTTCGACCTGGGATTTCTATTCCGGTATAAATTTTATTTGTTGAACACGAGTTCTTTGCTTTCAAACTGCAGCGACAGGTTTTCAAAACTAAACACGTTAGCATAGCAACTTGTAGCATTCAACATGGATCAATTAAAGGAAAGCCTCTTGCGGGCGTGCAAGCAGAAGCGGGTGGGACTTTAGTCCCATCTCGAGAACTCAGGCGCGCAGCAAGTGCTTTAAATTATTTTTGTGTTTTTAGCCTATCGCCACAAGTAACACAAGGTAAGGTCCCTCGCCCACTCCACCTGCCTCATCCGCGACCACACCTACACGAACCTGGTTGACCCGTTTACGCTGTACTCCTCACGCACCACCCACGTCGGTGCGCCAGGACCCAGGCGCGCATAACCCGACTTGTTTACCTGGCTGGCTCTAAGAGAGTGAAGAGAGAAATAGAGAGTGAGCAATGTGGGGGAGGGTAGGGGTAGGTTTTGCACTATGCTGTGCAGGGAAAGAAGGAGAAGGAAGGGGAAGCCGCGGAAGAAGCTAAGGGCAGAGGCTGAAGAAAGGACTTGGAGGCATAAGAGAGACTTGAAGGCAGAAGTCAGGAGTGGCTAAGGAAGGAAGAAGAAAGTTGTTGAAAGCTGAAGACAAGGCCAAGGAGGAGGAAGCACTGTAGCTGCTAAAGAAGAAGACAAGGCAGAAGCCAAGGAAGAAGAAGATAGGGCATAAGCCAAGGAAGAAGAAGGTAGGAGTAATCAAGAACAGAAGAAGAAGAGGAAAGGAAGGCAAGGCAAGGTATGCTTGTAGAGGAAACGAAGAGAGCTCAAGAAAAGAGGAAAGTCAGAGAAAGAAAGGAGAAGGTGCAGCCAAGCAGGGAAAGAAAAGGAAGAAGAGAGAAGAAAGAAGAAGCCATCAGAGAGAGAGAAAAAAGAAGAGAGAACACTCAATTTCTTTTTACATTTTTCTTCCTCTCTTTAGCTTTCATATACATTGAATTTCATTGATATTATTATTGAACCTCATCTTTTGAGTAATTTGAGATTGTGATCTTAGTTTTTATGGACCAATTTGCTCCTTGTGTTCGACCTCAGATACTTAGGTTTTCGAGTAATAAATTTCTTATCAACTTTCAAGGCAATTTCATTTATACTACAACGCACATCTTTTTAAAACTGATTTCACCCTGTTAACATTTTGGCGCCGTTGCCGGGGAGCAACGGGCACTTTAGAAACTTTGATCAAAACCTTTGATTCAGTACTATCTTAATCTCTCTCTTTTGTTGTGTTTGTCTCAGGGGAAGAAAAGGAAAGAAAAGCAGGCACACAACAACCACACCAAGGAACAAGTAAACTTTCATTAGCTCTCTCTCTTAATTCCCTCAAGGACTGAAATGGAAAAACATAGAAAAATCAATCTTGGGCTACCTATTTCCATATTTACTAATTCACCAAAGTTGCCTGATTTTCATTTCAACACATTTTGAATTGCATATCCAGTTAAGGTAACTAGGGCTAAAACCTTCTTGATTGAGCCCCAGACACCATTTTTGAGGCAACTAAATTGGACCAAATAGAGCCAACTTAAGGATTGCAAATATAGGGTTTTAGAGACACATCTTCTCTTAAACAAAGAATCAAAATTTCCAAAAAGAGGTGTGCCTAAGCCTTGTTTGAAGAGATTTATCCAAGAGAAACCCTAATCAAATCAAGCTCTTAATTCACTTGAACCCTAAAAGAAAGGACCTAAAAGCTCTCAAAGGAACAAAGAGGTGAAGTTGATCCTTTGGGTCAACCAACCTTAAAATTAGGTCACTTTTTGCACTCAAAAGACAAAGTTCAAGTGGAACACTAAGCACCTTGATCTTAATTAATAAAGGTAAACTTAAGAAGTCAAGGTCCCCATTCTGGTCTACCTGGAATCTCAGTGACAAGAGAGGTCGGGTGGGGGAAATCCTGTAACTCATGTGGACGCTCTACCATGTAGGGGTCTTTGTGGGACACTCCCTCTCTGGTTGCCAAGGTATTTCTCAGATGGACGACCTTTCTGACTAAGGGGTATCATCCACCTTGAACCTCTATAGTCTCCCAACATTTTTTGGGTGTCATGATTGGTTCGAGCACATTTTGATCTCATCAAACCCTTTAGTGCATGTTTGGTAGGAGGTCCTTAAGACCTCCTTTAGAAATTCACTCCCGCCGAGGCCAAGCCTCGACACCCTTGTTTGTGCAGCAACCCAACCACATAGATCTTTCCTCTGATTCAGAACCAAGTTCTCCTTCTTCCATCATGGCACAACCCATTGAAGAAGAGAACAACCTTGAGCACCAACTTCATCACCTAACTGATCTCATCCAAAACTTTGCAAACCCACCGTAGCATCCTATGATGCGAGACCACTATAATCCAGCCGCGGTGGCAATCGAGCCTCGAGTCCAAATCTTGGCTAGAGGTCCTAATACTTAACTCATGCCCAATATGATTCATGCCACACCAAAATTCCATGGGCTTAACTTTGAGGATCCATTCCAGCACATTAGGCAGCTCAAACATCTGGCCTAGACCATCAGGTCAGATGCACAAAATTGAGATATTATACTCATGAAGATGTTTTGTTTCTCCCTTGTGGACAAGGCTACTCATTGGTATTAAACTTAGACTCGTCCGATCATCACCTGGGACGAACTTCAATCTGAATTTTTCAAGTTCTTCCCTGTTGGTCGAACAAATGCCTTATGCCACCATATCACTCATTTCACTCAACAATCGAGAGAACCACTTCATGAGGCATGGGATTGACTCTTGGATCTCATGTGAATGTGCCCCCATCACGGAGTTCCTAAATGGGAACAAGTCCAGTCTTTTTACCAGGGATTCTGTGAAGACATTCGATTATTCGTTAATGCAACCAGCGGAGGAAACATCATGGGTCAACATGAGGACACAGTGTGGGAGATTCTAGAAAATATGTGCGAGAAGTCCATCAGTAATGACTCCATGGGCTTATTCGACTGGACTAATGCCCGTGCATCGACAAATCTTAGGGGACCACATGAGATGCAGGACATGTCCACATCCGTCGACTTGGAACTGATGGCCAGTTGATTGGACAGGGTCTCTTTCATAGAGATGAAGGTGGATGAGCCGACTCGGTATCTATAGCGAGCCACCTCTGCGTAGAACTCTTTTGCACAGCCACCTCTCATGAGGGAAACTATGCAGAACATCTATCATCGATCTTCTCAGGGGATGGACACGTATCCACCCCCGTCTGACTCTCGGACTGAGGGGACCTCTGAACCACTCTATTCTAGTTAGGGGAACTCTAAACCCTCGTATTCTGTCCTTCCTGAGAACCCTCAGACCTGCGAGGACCTCAACGCCATCCAAAATGACCCATTCTCCAATACCTACAACCCTGGATTATGAAATCATCCCAACTTCCAGTGGATGGGAAATTCTCAGACTCAAAGACCACCTTATCAACCCCATCCGCAAGCTCCTCTTCCATATCAGCCACCTCAGCCTCGGCGCAACCTCACCTATCTATCTGGGTCAAACCAAGATCAAATGACTCTTATCCTTCAAGCTCTCGCAGACATTCAGAAAATGAATGCGGCAATGTAGAAATGGCACAAGGATGAGATCACAGAGGTTCGCAATCAACTTACCCAGATGGTGAATTCCTGCCAACCTGGCACCCTTCCTTTGCAATCTCTACCAAACCCAAATAACGTGCCGACCCAGAGGCACGTTATGAACCCAAATCCAGGCCATGCACATATGATTTATCATGTCCCTTCTATTCCATCACCTGACTAGATGGAAGCTTCGACATCTTATGCAGGAATTCAGCAGCAGCCACCCATCTTACCAAACCCAAACCAAAACCAGGTAGGATTAAACTCCATAACAACTTGTAGTGGTAAAGCAACCTAAGACCCACATTATCCAAACCACTCCAAGCCTGGTAGTAACCCAAGCCCTAGGATAGTTATCTAGGATACCCATATCCCAGATGAAGAACCTGGACCTATTCTAGAGGAACCAACAAAGGTTCCATTTCCCGAGGCCTTAACCAAGGGAAAGAGGATAACCAAACCCGTGGCTCCTGAGGAGTATCTGGTCAAGCTCTTTGAATAGGTACAGATAAACATCCACTTGATGGATGCAATCCGCCACGTACCAGCTTACGCACGATTCCTGAAAGACGTGTTTACACACAAGCGTAAGCTGCGAACCAAAAATGGGAGTCCGATTGTACTGTCAGAGCATGCTAGCTCTGTAATATTGAGTAAACTCCCACCCAAGGATAAGGACCCAAGTATGCCCCTGATTTCATGTAAAATTGGAGATACCCAATTCCATAGAGCCTTGTTAGACCTAAGTTCCTCCATAAACCTAATACCTACATCCCTCCTTGGGCACCTTGAAGTGTCCGAGCTTAAACCAACTGAGGTGACATTGCAGTTAGCCGATCGATCCATCAAGTCACCTAAAGGAATACTCGAGGATGTCATTGTTAGGGTACGGGATTTCTACTTCCTGGTGGATTTCATAGTTCTAGATATGGATGCACCTGAGAACCCAAGGGATACACCGATTATACTAGGGAGACCTTTTCTGGCCACTGCTATGGCCAACATAAACTCTGAGGAGGGCCAAATATAATTAAAATTTGGGAACCAAACTCTAAAGATTGACATATTTAAGGCCTAACAAGGGATTAATTGCAGTGTTATAGAACAAATATGTGATATCAAAGCCATGGTTGATGAACCGCATATCGAGGACAACCTGAATATCCCTAATCAACCACCAGAAGATCAAAACCCACAAACAAAGGAGTATAAACCTGATCTAGTCACACCCATGACTCCTATGCTTATCCCTGATACACACCCTAAACCACCCGTTGCTGCTGATAATCCCGTCCTGGAACTCAAGCCCCTTCCCGATTATCTGAAGTACGTCTTTTTGGGTTCCAATCAGATGTTTCCTATGATTATCAACTCCAAACTCACACCTTATCAGGAATCCCGTCTGATTACTATTCTCCAGCAACATCATAGAGCCATTGGATGGAATCTCGATGACTTGATTGGCATAAGCCCCTCTTATTGCACACATCGAATCTACACTGAAGAGGGTACATGACCTTCGTGAGAAATGTAGAGACGTTTAAACCCTAATCTACAGGAGGTCATAAAAAAGGAGATCATCAAGTTGGTTAGATGCAAGGATCATCTACCCGATCTCTGATAGTTGCTGGGTGAGTCCAATCTAGGTTGTGCCTAAGAAGGCCGGACTCACCATCACGACTGAAACCGGAGAGGTCATACCGACCCGAATAGCTAACTCGTGGAGAGTCTGCATTGATTATAGATGACTCAATTCCTCCACGAAGAAAGATGATTTCCCACTACCGTTTATTGATCCGATCCTCGAGAAACTAGTGGGAAGTAGGTTCTTCTGCTTTCTTGATGGGTACTCCAGTTATAACCAACTGGCAATCAATCCAGAGGACCAAGAAAAGACCACGTTCACCTACCCCTTCGGAATGTACACGTTCCGAAGGATGTCATTCGGTCATTGCAATGCACCCACGACTTTTCAGCGATTCATGTTGGCCATATTATCAGATATGGTAGGTGATTATCTTGAAGTCTTCATGGATAACTTTTCAGTATTTGGAGCATCATTTAATGATTGCCTCCAACACTTGGTCCAAATACTCTGGCGGTGTATTGATGTCAATCTAGTTCTTTCCTGAGAAAAGAGCCACTTCATGGTGCCTAAGGGAATCATCCTGGGAAATCTATTTTCGGAGAAAGGCATCAAAGTCGATCGAGCCAAGGTTAACTTGATTTCCAAACTCCCTATGCCTAGCTCGATTAAGGACATCCGATCTTTTCTGTGGCATGTCGATTTTTACCTTCAATTTATTCATGATTTTACAAAAATTGCGCGCCCCCTGACTACTCTTCTCTCCAAGGATGTACCTTTCAAAATCTCCAAGGAGTGCACTTAAGCATTTGAAATCCTTCGTGACCGAGTTACCAAAGCCCCAATCCTACAGTCTCCTGATTGGTCTCAACCCTTTGAGATCATGTGCGATGCATCTGACTTCACTATAGGAGTGATTTTGCGGGAGAAAATTGACGAGAAACCCGTGGTCATTTACTACGCTAGCAAACAACTTGATGAGGCTCAGCGTAACTACGCAATTACTGAGAAAGAGATGCCAGCCGTAGTATTTGCCCTAGAAAAATTCAGATCTTACCCCTGGGTTCCCATGTCATCATCTACTCGGATCACACAGCTGTGAGGCTTCTCCTTGCAAAGAAGGATGCGAAACCTCGATTAATCCGATGGATCTTGCTGTTGCAAGAATTTGACCTTGATATTCGTGACAAAGCAGGAAAACAAAACATGGTAGCTGATCACTTGTCCCGCCTTCTTCTGAGATCATTGACCCTTCCGAACCCATCATGGAACATTTTCCTGATGAGCACCTGCTGACTATCGATACAGGGCTTCCATGGTTTGCTAACATAGCAAACTACTTGGTATCACATCAGATCCCTTCCGATTGGCTGAAGGCCAAGAAGGACAAATTGCGTTCCGATGCCAAGTATTACCTTTGGAAAGACCTATATCTATTCTGCATTGGTGTAGATCAAATAATTCGATGATGTGTCACAGAAGAGGAATTAAAGACATATTCGCTTTCTGCCATGACCAGGAATGAGGTGGACATTTTTCAGGACTTAAAAATGCATCAAAAGTCCTCCAGTGCAACTTTTACTGGCCCACAATTTTCTAGGATGCATACAATCTCTCTAAGGCATGTACCCATTGCCAAACCTTGGGCAACATGAGATATCGAGACATGATGCCGTTACATTCGATTATGGTATGCGAGATTTTTGACATTTGGGGGATTGATTTTATGGGACCCTTCCCTATCTCGGATGGCTTCGAACATGTCTTACTCACTGTCGACTATGTGTCCAAGTGGATTGAAGCCATTCCGACCAAAACCAATGATCACAAAGTTGTTATCAAATTCATTCATCAAAACATCTTCTCAAAGTTCTGGATTCCACGAGAAATAATTTTCGATGGAGGGACCCATTTCACAAGCACTCAATTCAGGTCACTAACGACCAAATACAGGGTGTCGCACTGAATCTCTACTCCTTACCACCCCCAAACTGATGGTCTAGCTGAGCTATCAAACTGGGAGATCAAGAAAATCCTCGAAGTTACTGTTTGACCTAACAGGAAGGATTGGTCATCCCGACTTCCAGAAGCTTTGTGGGCTTATAGGACCACCCATAAGACACAATTAGGTATGTCTCCCTTAGACTGGTGTATGGGAAGGCATGTCACCTCCCGTCGAATTGGAGCATAAAGCCTATTGGGCAGTACAGAATTGCAACTTAGATCTTTCTAAGGCTGGAACCCACAGAAAGTTGAAAATGAGTGAGATCAATGAATTACGCCATGACACGTATGAGAACTCGCGAATTTACAAAGAGTGGGTTAAATCCTTTTACGACAAGCACTTTTCTAGAAAGATCTTCCATCCTGGTCAAAAGGACCTACTCTTTGATACCCAACTCAAATTATTCCCAGGAAAGCTACGATCTAAATGGATCAGACAATACCTAGTCCGACAAATCTTTGGAAATGGAGCTGTTGAGATCAGTCCACTCAGCCACGATTTCGAACCCTTCATCGTGAATGGCTAGAGACTTAAACCGTTCATCGACATGATCAATACTAATTCGGCTGAGACATCCTTTATCCTCCATTCTCCCTGAGCTCATTGCTCCCAGCCGATGGCCTAAACTTAGAGCTTAACAGGAGGCAACCCATCATTCTTTGAAAAACCTGAAACCTTTCCTGACATTTCTATGCTGAATTCATATTGCACTTTAGGGTTCAACCTTTAGAACAGCCGACTCCACCTAAGGTACCTGTACCCAAGTCTAGAAATCATTCGAAATAGTCACCTTGACCAGTTCGCTCACCCAACACTAGTCCTAATGAAAGAACTAAGCTGAATTCAAACCCACCAAATTTACAATGGGAACATTGTAAATCGTAGGCATAGGGGGGTATGAAAGTGCAAAATGTTTGAGAACTCATATCAAGAAAAGCTTTCAACAAAAAGTCATATATCAAAGAAAAGCACAAAAAAATTAAAAACTCTCAAAAAAGAACAAAAAAACTAAGGGGGGAGAGAAAATTTTTGGGCTATACAAAAACATGAGGAGGAAAAGAGCAAAATGCTAAAAATGAGCACAAAATGAAAATGATAAAAACAGAATAGTCATTAGTAAGAAATTAAGGGATTAACTAAAGTTCTAGACCACATCAAGAAAAAAGAAAAGGAAAAAAAGTGCTAAGAAGACAAAAAGTGATTAGTAGGAATGCTGACTTTAGGCCTTTTGGGCTAGACTCTTAGGCTTAAAAATTCAAGTATCTGCTAAGATCTGGATAATCCCCAAGAGGTTGGGGAAAATGCAAAGCTTAAGTATTAGGTCTAAGACTTAGGGAGTATTCGACCTCGTTAACTGACCTTCAGTTTGTGGGACTTGGTAACCTAAGCACCCAAATCCACACACAGTCTGGTTCAGTGCGCATAACTATCAAAATCATGCGAAAGCATTTTAATGTTCTGAAAAAGTTGCCTAGATTAGGAGCGGCCGATCAACACAAGTTGATTTGGACGAGTTCCCAATGCCGAGAGGCGGGAAATTCCCCTCGACGATGTGTAACAACATATCGTCTCCTCGATGCTTATCTCTTAGGATATTTACATACCCTACCGAGAGCATGTAAGTACTCTACTGCTTCAGATACCATGGGCAGCATTGTCACGAAATGTCGATTGCTAGGGTCTGGATTCGACCATGGAACACCATGGGCGGGATTATCTCGAAAGCCAGGGTTCTGGGTTTTACCATGGGCGGTGCTATCATGAAGCATCGATTGCGAGGGACCTTTGAGGAATGATGATGAGGATGAGGAATCTGATACAGACTGTGTTGAGAAGCCAATCTGAAGTTAGGAATAAAAGGAAAAGAGAGAAAACTCTCCAAACAAATAAACCCTCTGTCACTCTCTTACAAAAATGCACTGTAAACTGAACCAAGGCTAAAAATGTCTCAAGCAAGGGTGCTTTAACTGCAGAGTCCAACAAATCCTAGGATAGTTTCTATGGACCTTAAAAACCTTTGCGAAGGACTGAGGTTAAAGCTGGTCAAGTCAGAATTTTGGTTGGTACTTGAGTACCTCTAGGCCTATTATCGGCATTCTAACCTAATCAAAAAAGAAAAGGAAAAATCACTTATCATAACTGGTAAAAGAAACTCATGGTCTAGAATAGATGTTAAAACCTTGAAATTTTGCTAAGGGACTAGCAAGAGCTAGGCATGGGGGTATGATGAGAACCAAATCATGAGCCCTAACTGGCTCATTTTGACTTGAGAAAGTGAACAAAAGCTCCTACATAACCTAAAGGAAGGCTTAATTCAAGGGATTACTATTCTAGGAAGAAAACATGAAATAAAGGGTAAAATTACAATTTTACCATTGCAGTGCATCAATGGAATTTCTCAGGGTCTAAACATAGTCAATTGGAGTTAATAAGAGGAAAAGTGGGATGGTTCAGTCAGAAAAGGGTTATTTGAGATTTAAGAATTAAGTGACATTCTGTAGCCCTAAAACAAACCCACTTAATTTCACAAGGTTCTAGTCAGTTTAAAAATCAACTAAACCCTCTAAAATTCATGGAACCATATCCTCTAGGGCTTAGAACTGTCAATTTGGCCTTTGGAACCTATTTTGAGCTAGATAGGTGTTGTAGTTTAGTATTTGACCAAATTTGGGTTTTTATGTAAAATCTCTAGTCAAATGTGGTCAAACCTAAAATCTAACTTCACCATTGGATTCCTTATGTCCAAATTAAGTTTGTACCAAAATTTGGGCCTAAGGGAAGGTCACCTTGACCAACTTAGCAAAATAGTCCACCCAATTACATTCTGGCCCCTAACTTTTGAAAACCCTTGCGCAGACCCCCTATCTTCCTCGCCACTCTTTGCATTAAGATCCCTCTGCCATTACAGCGGAAAAATCCTACTATGGCGAGGATTTGAGGAGGATTTCTCCCGAATCCTCAGAGATCACCTCCTAGATTTGGAAGGGACATTCTCTGAGGAATTCCCTATCGTCTTAACGTGATCCCAAGATTAGATTTACAACCAATCTCTCATGCGAACGCTCAAGAAGATTGGGTATCATTCGCACCATCCATCTCCAGTGAGATCTTTGCGCTTGGAGGCATGCCTTCCAAGCACAAAGGTCTCGGCCAGCAGCTATAAAAGGACCCCCGATCCTTGTCGTAGCCTTCAATATTGTTTTGGCCTCAGATACCCCCTTAATTTCTTCCTCCCTCGTCTCCGGCCAACTGCCCGCAAGCTCTGACGATCCCTCCTCCCTCTTCTCGTCGTTTTGCCACCATACCAGTGGCAGAGTTATCTCCGCCTTGCTCCTCCACGTTGCACCGTACCCACACGTGCCTCTTCGACCCCTTCCTCATCGCTGTCATCCTCACCTTAAGGCCTTCTTCTCCGACGAAGGCACCTACGCAATACTCGCCCTCCACCTTTCCCCCTTCGTCCAACTACTCTCATTAAGTTCCTCTTTCTCTACTCTATTTTTCCCCACTTAATTTTAGAAAACTCCCCTCGACAGCCGCCAATCACCTCCGTCTCCCTCACCTCCGGCCGACCACCGGCGAGCCTAATCTGTCGCTTCACCCCTCCACACGCCTCGCCACCCACCTTTGAACCTCCACCATCACTCAATGATCACCATCCACTCCTCCATTGATTGCCACACACGCCCTACACTCTCACCCAACACACGCACTTCCGCGGTCACAGTTTGACCTAGGCACGCACGGCTAGGCCATTTTATGCCATGTCAACCCCCGCCTCACCTTTGACGTTACACGACGAAGCTCCCCAAGGCATTTGACAGGGCCGCGAGGCTGTGTTCGTGTGTTTTAGGTGTGAAGCCTTCACCGCCATTAGCGATGACTAGAAGTTGCAAGGTTGCTCCAGGTCCAGAAGGCACGGGTTGCTCTCACGCACGCACAGCGCCAGGCAATTAGCAATTGAAGGAAAGCCTCCTGCAGGCATGCAAGTAGAAGCAGGTGGGACTTTAGTCCCACCTCGAAAACACAGCTACGCGGTAAGTGCTTTAAATTGTTTTTGTGTTTTTAGCTTATCGCCTTAAGTAACATGGGGTAAGGCCCCTTACCCACTCCAGCTAACTCTTCCGCGACCATACCTACATAGACCAAGTTGACCCGTTTGCCCTACACTCCTCACGCACCACCCATGCCAGTGCACCTGGACACGGGCGTGCGTAACTCGACCCGTTTACCTGACTGGCTCTGAGAGAGCGAAGAGAGAAATGGAGGGAGAGAGACACGGGGAAGGATAGGGGTAGGTTTTGCTTTGTGCTATGCAGGGAAAGAAGGAGAAGGAAGGGGAAGCCATAGAAGAAGCTAAGGGTAGAGGATGAAGAAAAAAGGACTTGGAGGTAGAAGAGAGACTTGAAGGTAGAAGTCAGGAGTGGCTAAGGAAGGAAGAAGAGAGCTATTGAAAGCTGAAGACAAGGCGAAGGAGGAAGAAGCACTGTAGCTGCTGAAGAAGAAGACAAGGCAGAAGCCAAGGTGGAAGAAGATAAGGCAGAAGCCAAGGAAGAAGAAGGCAGGAGTAATCAAGAACAGAAGAAGAAGAAGAAGAAAGGAAGGCAAGGCAAGGCAAGCCTGCAGAGGAAACGAAGAGTGCTAAAGAAAAGGGGAAAGTTAGAGAAAGAAAGAAGGAGAAGGTGTGGCCAAGCAGGGAAAGAAAAGGAAGAAGAGAGAAGAAAGATGAAACCATTAGAGAGAGAGAAAAAAGAAGAGAGAACACTCAATTTCTTTTTACATTTTTCTTCCTCTCTTTAGCTTTCATATACATTGAATTTCATTGATATTATTGTTGAACCTCATCTTTTGAGTAATTTGAGATTGTGATCTTAGTTTTTAAAGACCAATTTGCTCCCTGTGTTCGACCTCGGATACTTAGGTTTTCAAGTAATAAATTTCTTAGCTGTTTTCAAGGCGATTTCATTTATACTACAATGCACATCTTTTTAAAACTGATTTCGGCCTATTAACATAATGCATGCTATTTGTATTTTGCATTTATTTTTAATGTATGAACCATGCATATTAGTTTATAACGCATGCATGAAAAAGTTGAAAATAATATGAATGTAATGCCTACAAGCAATTATATATAAACTACATTATTTACATTGTAATGCATTCTATTTATATGTTAATATTACTCTAGTGTCTATTCATTTAAGTAACTAATTAGCCCACAAATATGGGCTCATCAGAAAGCCAAGGAAAGAAAGAAAAGAAGTGGAGGATAGGAAGAAGGCCATAAGAAGAGAAGAGAAGAATAACAGTGCTAGGGAAGACTATAGCACTTATTGGATAAGTCGTCATATTCAATAACCCGATGTCTGATTTGAGGCTTGACATTGTGAAAGCTTGATAAATTCGATTGAATGCTTGATATATATGCTTAAAGAATAATTGGTGATTTAAATCACCATTATCTTAGCTTCTCTACTTTTTTATTGCCTCAAAATGCATGACAATTCATTGAAGTGACATATTAGTATTTATTGAATATCATTTTGTGGTTTAAATTCTTGTGCTCATTTACATTATTGAGATTAGTGTGTGAATTCCTATTTGCTCCCTGTGTTCGACCTCGAACTTTCATTCGAGTAATAAATTTTATTTGTTTTCGCACTGATTCGATCTATACTACAACGCGATGATTTTAAAGCCTGTTTCAGAGCAAGCAACATTTTGGCACCATTGCTAGGGAGCAACGCGCAATTCACCACTATTCTCTACATTATTTGATTATATTTGAGCACTAACTTGCCCTATTTGCTTTATTGTGATTTTGTAAGGAACTTCACGAGGAGATCTTCCACGCAAAATAGCCACTCTAGGGCAGGTAACTTCTCTATTCTTCCTTAATCAACCTCCTAATCTTGGGAAGACAAAAAGAAAGGAAACAATCAATTAGGAATCACCTGTCTTATTTTTCATAGTAATCATCATTTAAAAGGCAAGTTTCCTGATTTGCGAAATTATTTTTCAAATCTGATTGGAGTTTGAAGTGATTCTATTTAGAATTCCCTACCCCAAATTTCCTGTGCCTATTAGGGACAACACTTAAATTCTAAATCACTTTAAGCTAACACATTTCTTACTTGAAGCCCAGGGTGAACATATCAAGATCAATTGGACTTGGAAATAGAGCCAATTAGGGTTTCAATTTTTAGTGTTTTGGAGTGCTAGTTCACACTTGCCCACATAAAAGGAAAACAAACCCACCCACATTTGTGTGCTACCCATGCCCTTGGTTGAAAAGATCTAATCAACAAAAACCCTAAAGATCAGGCTCTAAATTAACTTGAAGCTCGAAATCCTTGGACCTAATAACCTGAGAGTCAAATCAGGGTGATTTCTAGGTCTTGACCTAGATCTCATTCTGCCATCTTTAGGGCAAGTCAGGTGAAGTTGGTCTACATTGTAGGCCAACCAACATCCAAATTAGGTCACAAGTTGAATTAACTTCTAATCAAGTAAAACTCAAGGCATAAATTAGGACATAAAATTGGTAGACTTAAGGACTTAAGTTCGTACATTCCAGTCTACCTGGACCCCCAGTGACAAGGAAGGTCAGGTGGGGGGAACCCTGTAACCCGTGGGGATGCTCTACTGTGTAGGGGTCTTTTTGGGGTCTCCCTTCTTGGCTCCCCAGGTATTTTTCGGGTGTGTGAATTTTTGATTTAGAGGTATCGTCCACCTCGAAATTGCCTTAGTCATCCAAAAATCTTTAGGTGCCTTGATTGGGTCAAATCTCACATCCAGTCCCTCATCCCTTCTATTAAAGCACATACACATATCATCTTAGGGAATCTCTTTCAGATCTAATCAACTTCAATCTAACCTAAATTTTGATTCCACATATTGATTCCACCGTCTGATTTAAAAATGCAGCATGGCTATATCGGAAGACTATTTAGGAAACCTGAGTCCCAAATGAGCCTGAAAGAAAAGATACTTGAGAATGCCTATGGAAACCATGAAGAATATTATGCAAGGGACATTCAGGAAAGATTTGCAAAAACAACAGAAATCATCTTGAACTGTGTAGAGATAATATCGACACAAATGAAATACGATTTAGCCCAGGATCTCCTATTAGTAGAACACGGCGAATTGGTGAAATTACAGAACAATGATTATCTGCAATGTTGGTCAAACCCTTCACTTCCAGAAAAATTTGATGAATTTTTAGAAAAACATGGAGAATTGCTAAATAAGTTATAATAACGATTGAGCAAAATACCCGTTAGAAACTAACAAAATATCTTGGAGTGAGACTAGTAATCAACATAATTTCCCAAATCCCGGGTTTGATGATCAAGCTTGTTATGGACCCCAAACCCAAATGGAACCTGATTCAAATTATGAACAAAACATTCCTAAAGTTGAGATGGGTTGGGAGGTTCCAATTGTAGGAGAACATGATTTCGAGCCAGCCCTACAGACACAAAACCCTGGTTCACCAAGCTTAGATTTCCTAGACTCTTGTGATAATGAGATTGAATTAAAACCTCTCAAGGATGTAAATTTCGCTCCTTATTTCGATAAGGTGGTCCTCAAGGATAATTCTGACATCCTCATAGAACACAACCTAGATACTAGTGATACAACCCACACCCGTAACATAGAATCTGGATCTGAGACTTCTTGGGATGATTACAAGGCCCCGTGTGATGAAAATTATACTTTAAATTTAGATCATGATTCTGGGTCCTTATTTGAGGAATGCACCTCTCCAACATCCTTAGAAACACAGATTAATTTTTTGGAATTCATTCCAATCGATGATACAGAACCAAGGAGTTGGAAGAGTTGGGATTTGATTGGGTCTTCTATACAAGCCAAGAACACGAGCCAATGCCTAATAGGGACACCTTTTTGAGCTCGGAATCTGAAACTAGGTTAGACCCAAGTCAAGTTGCTGAGTCTACATCTTTTGATTTATTCTATGGTGAAACCTCTGATCACGAATCAGATTTATTACAAAATTCTTGCAAGTTCTCCAACGATTTCGAGTCTTACTCTGATTTCAGAGAACCATTATTTCCTGATGACTACAAGCCAATTTACAACCTCAGCAACTATGACCCATCTTTTGATTCTGATGCTAAGGTCAATAATTTGATAGAAAACACCTCTTCTACACATACAGAACCTCCCAAAACCCATTCTTAACCCTGATCCACAACCAAACTCAATTTTTACTCTATTTCTCCTCTCGATGAACCAGTCGCACATGATTCTCCTCCACACTTTCATCGGATTTTAGACATCAATCAGACTACAAATCACGCCCCATCCTTCTCTGATCATTTTCATAGGGTTCCTACATCCTCCACTGATTCTTGTTCATTTGAGGATCCCTACTCTTATCAGGTTGATTCTGCTCAACCAAAGCCTAGCTATACACTTCCACATCATTCCGTGCTTCAGAGCATATGGTGGGTTCCGCATCTACTGATTTACATCTATCAACCCACCAGATTGATTGGGTTTGGGCTACATCATCAACCTGTTGACTTGAACAAGCACCTAGTTGAACCAACCAGGCTATTAATCAAGCTGCTTGTTCTACAAAACTCATCTAATTTAACCACTCCGTCTCCATACCATTTTTTGCTCAACTGAAGGCATTGAATTTAGCGCTTAATGGGAGGCAACCTGTCATTCCAAAAACCTGAGATCCTTCTGATTATCCTTCTTTTTACTTCACGTCTATTGCACTCTGAGTTCAGTTTTAGAACAGTAGATCCCACCTCTGGTACTCGTATTAGGGCTTAAAATCATCCGCAGCAGTCATCCCGATCCATTCACCCACCCGATAATCCTATTCTAAATCCTGAACCCAAACTATTTCATACCCTCCGTTTACAATGAGGACATTGCAAAACTTAGCCATGGGGGGTAGTAAAGTGCAAACATACAAAAATTCAAAGTTCGAAAGGGTTCTCACAAAAATATACATATTCTAAAAAACCAAAAAAAAAGAAAATTGAAAAAGAATAAAAAATGGAGAAGGGAGGAAATTTTGAGTGAATTAACTGAATATCATTCTTCAGGAAGAAAAGGGGAGGTAATATAAATGTCAAAAAGGAGCACAATTTGAAACAAAAAGAGATAGTTATTAGTAAAAGATTAAGGAATCTACTTAGTTCTAGACTAAATCAAAAGAAATAAACAAAAGATAAAAAAGTGCTAAGAGACAAAAGAGATTATTATGAATGCTGATCTTAGGCCTCTTGGGCTATGTTTTAAGCTTAAAAATTCAAGTATCCATTAAAATCTGGATAGTCCTCAAGAGGATGGGGAAAATGCAAAGCTTAAGTTTTAGGTCTAAGGGTTAGGATTATTCAGCCTCGTTAACTGACCTCTGGCTTGCGAGACTCAGTAACCAAAGCACCCCAATCCACACACAATCTGGTTTAGTGTGCTTAATTATCAAAATCACATAAATGCGTTAAATCTATTATGGAAAGGCTACCTAGATTAGGGGTGACTAATCAACACAAGTTGATTTGGAAGAGTTTCCAGCTCGGAGAGGTGGGAAATTTCCTTTAAAGATGCATAATAACATACCGTCTCCTCCGTGATTGTCTCCTAGGATATCTAAATATCCTACTGGGGGCATGTAAGCACCTTGTGTTAGTTCAAGTGTCATGGGTAGGATTATCCAAAAATGTCAATTGCTAGTGCCTAAATTTAGCTACAGAATGCCATGGGTGGGATTATCCTGAAATCTCGAAAGCTAGGGTTCTGGGGGTTGCCATGGGCAGTGCTATCTCGAAGCATCGATTGCCAGGGACCCTGCGAGGATTGATGGTGGGAGCTAGGAATCTGATACAGACCGTGTTGTAAAGCCAATCTAAAGCTAGAAATAAAAGAAAAGAAAAGAGAGAGAAAACTCTCCAAAAACAAAAAAAAAATCTTCTGTCTCTCCCTTACAAAAATGTACTATAAACTAAACCAGGACTAAACATGTCTTAAGCACGGGTGCTTTAATCGTGGAGTTCATCGAACCTTAGGTTAGTTCCTATGGGCCTTAGAAACCTTCACAGTGGATTAAGGCTAAAGCTGATCAGGTTTGGATCTTGGTTGGTACTTGAGTACCTCTAGGCTTACTATCGGCATTCTGATCTAATCTACAAAGGAAAGCACACAGGAGAAATCTGAGCATAAAAAGGCCTATGGTCTAGAATCTAAGTTAATTCCATGAGATTTTGCTAAGGGACTAGTAAAATATTGGCATGGGGGTATGATGGGAAAACCATCATGAGCCATAACTAGCTCAATTTGATCTAATTAAGTCATTAAATGCTCCTACATAATCGCCAAAGAGTCCTAAGTCACTGCAAATCCACTTTGAGGGAAATACAAGAAACCAAAGTTAAAATTATAATTTTACTATCACATCTTGAAAGCAAAATAACCCCAAGTTTTCCCTGGGGTTAATTAAGGGTCAAATGGCCTTAAATATCCAATAAGTGGGTTACTACAGATAGAAAAGGATTTGCATGCGTTTCGAGAATTAAATGACTTTTGAAATCTTAAAAATAGACTTGCCTAATTAACTAAGGTTCTGGTTAGGATAAAATTCATAGAAAAATATTCTCTACAGTTTGGTACCTTCAATTTGACCATCAGACCTATCTTGACCCAAAATAGAGTCTCAGATTGACACTTGCGCTAATTTTGGTTTTTGCATAAATTACCTAGATAATGTGGTTGAAACCAAAATCTAACTTCACCATTGGATTCCTTGGGTCCAAATTTGGTTTGTACCAAAATTTGGGCCCAATATGAGATCATCTTGATCAAGTTTGCATTTTGGTCCAATCAGACTCTTTCAAACACTTAACTTTTGAATTCTTTACAAATAACCCCCCAACTTCTTTGTCTTCTTCATAGAAAGGTCCTTGTTGCCATGAATCCTATTCCTACACCTCCAACAACCTTTGATTGAAGAGAACTCCTTCTCTAATCAATCAAGCCCATCCAAAATTGGAAGGGAGATTCCTCGAGGAGTCCTCTTTCATTTGAATCTGTCCATGAGCCTTAAAACTTTCCTAATCTCTCATGTGAATGCATGAGAGATTAGGGTATCCTAGAATTCCTATCTCCGATGAAGCTTTAAAAGCATGGGCAGCTTGCTTCCCAAGCTCAAAACTCCCTCTAAAGGCCTATAAAAGGACCTCCAGATCATACCAAACTTCTCAGAATTGATTTCGACCTGGAACACCCTAAATTCCTCCCTCCTTATCCGGCCAGAAGCTCCTCAAGCTTCGGCGACCTCCTCCAACTCCTCTCGTTGTTTGACCACAAAACCAATGGTAGATTCGCCTTCCTCCCTCTCGTCTGCTCTTGGACGTACCAACAGGAGCATCCTTCCCATTGTCGTCATTGTTCCTACCCATCATCGGAGTGTCTTCTTCCCCGATGTTGGCCTACCAATGCCGGTGCTGTTCTCCCCCTTCCATCCATTTAGATTAGGTTAGATTAGTTAGTTTAGCTCCTAGGTTTAGTTTCATACACAAAAACCACAAAAATAGCCCTCGATGCCACCGCTTGCCTCCATCTTCCACGTCTTCGACCACTCCTCCGGTGAGTCCATCTCACCTCCACAAACCACCAATTAACTCACCAACCACCTCACGACCTTCGATGCATCACACCCTACCAAACCCCTCTCCCTATTTGACTTCCCATCCACCCAAAACCTCTACCGAACACCACACCTTCCGCACCAATAGTCTGAGGTCATTAGTCCTCCTCACTCTGCCAATCACCTCCGCACCACCATAGTTACGTTTGTCGTCACCCGATGACACTTCCGGAGTGCTTTAACATGCTCAGGAGGCCTTATTCTTGGTTTTCAGGTAGCAGATCATCACTGCCGTTGACGTAGCTTCAAGCAAAGCTTGAAGCCTTACTCCAAGCATCGCGAGCCCCAAGTGAAGTCCCAGGTGTTGTGGCTTTTCTCAAGGAACGTGCTCAAGACTCCAATTAGGGGGAATACCCCCAGCAGCAGGTGTAATTAGATGGAAAGGCATCAGTGCAGCACACGCGAAGGAAGGGTGGGACTATAGTCCCACCTTGAAAACTGACAGCTGCACCACTCCGCATAAATTGAATTTGTTGCTTAGGCTTATCGCCTTAGCAAGCACAAGGGGTGAGGCCCCCACACGTGCCCCTCACGCACCTCGCCCGTGACACCTTACACGCAGGTCTGGCCGACCCGATAACCCACCTAACCTAAGCACTTCTCACTCACCACCCACGTCGGTGAGCTTGGTCTCGAGTGCACGCCTACCCGTATACCCGACTACCCTGACTATGGCCTTGGGAGGGTGGAACCTAAGAGGAGAGAAAGAAAGAGAGCTCGGGGCAGGGGAGGGTTTTGCCCTATGCGACACTTAGTGAAATCTAAGATGACCTCCCTCTGCACGTGAAGAAAGAAGAAGAGGTGAAAGGCTGAAGATAGGCAAGAAGAGAAAGAAGAGAAGGAAGAAGACTCATGCGTAAAGAGGAGAGAAGCTAAAGCGGGAAAGACAAGGAAAGAAAGGAAAGATGTGGAGGAAAGGAAGAGGGCCATAAGAAGAGAAGAGAAGAAGAAGAACAGTGTAGGGAAGCATTGTAACACTTGTTGGATAAGTCATCTGATTCAATAACCCGACGTCCGATTTGAGGCTTGACATTGTGAAAGCTTGATAAATTTGATTGAATGCATGATATATATCCTTAAAGAATAATTGGTGATTTAAATCACCATTATCTTAGCTTCTATACCTTTTTATTGCCTCAAAATACATGAGAATTCATTTAAGTGACATATTAGTATTTATTGAATATCATTTTGTGGTTTAAATTCTTGTGTTCATTTACATTATAGAGATTAGTGTGTGAATTCCTATTTGCTCCCTATGTTCGACTTTGGACTTTCATACGAGTAATAAATTTTATTTATTTTCGCACTTATTCGATCTATACTGCAATGCAATGATTTCAAAACCCGTTTCATAGCGAGCAACAATCATGTAGGTATGTGATGATATTTAATGCACTTATGTAGGAACGTGAGTCATGTTAAAACAAGTTAAGTGCATAAGAGAAGAAAGGAAGAATTCAGGGGCTTGTAAATAAAAGCCACTCAAATAATTTACTCATAAAAAATAAGGGAATAGTGTTAACAATGGCATGTTATGTAAATTTTAATTGAATACAAAATAGAGGAATTCTTCCTTTTGATCTCGGGCAAAGAAGAGGCGATCGCAGAGTCCTAGTAGCTCAAGGAAGATCGAGGCAGACGAGAGCTTCGTGTCGGTGTTGACGGTGTGGCAGGAGACGGCCGCCAGTCGTCGACCGGAGAAGAAAGGGTTGTTGGCAGTTGGGACTCTCACCAGCATGCATGAGCGATCCCTATCTACTTTGGCTGTGTGGTCAAGGTTGTGGTGTTGAGGAGAGTGCGGTGGAGTCAATGGCGCGTCGAATAGATGGTTGTGGTGACGGTTGCGTGGAGAGGGGCAACGTTGGTGTTGGATTCTTCTCTGTTGGAGAAGAAGAAGGCTAAGAAGAAGATGAAGATGAAGAGGAGAAGGGGAACGACTCAAGCATGCACGCGCACTGGTGTGGTTCAAGGTCAAGGGTGCCACTACGCAAGGGGTAGCACTGCTACGTGCACGTGAGGGGGTGTGTGGCTACGGGACTGTTGGAGGTTGGCACGCGCGAGTTGGTGCATGAGGTGGCTGGTGCGAGCAGTTACGGGGAGCAGCTGAAAGTGGGAAATGGGTCTTGGTGTGTGGGCTTGGGAAATAGAGGAGGGCGTTGATGGTGGCACTTGTGCTATCACCACGAGTGCTTACAGTGGCACAATGAAAGGGGTAGTGCACTTCAAGCCACCGGGTATGCTTTGGCCACAGTGTCTGCTTCGGCCACGGTGCACCGAATGGAGGAGACGATCGAAGATGCCCCAAAAGCATGGTCACGGCCTATTTCTTATAGAAGTTCCCACGATTTGTTTCAACCACTCAAAATCTCCTTCAACAACTGGACGAGGATACCAAGCGATTGAGATGGATGCGGTGAGGCTCGACCACTTGATTCGGCAATGGAGAGGCGATACGAGAAAGATGGGAAGGCATTGCGCATTCTGCATGAAGGAAGAGAACAAGAAATAAATTGGGTTATTTATACAATTTATCTAAAATAATGTATGAAATGCATGCAAGCCCTTATTTATAAACAAATCTATTTATATATTAAAGCGTGCTATGTATGTGCAAACAATAATCTAGTAATTAGGCATTTAAGCATTTATTTAGCCCACAATTGTGGTCTCATCAGGTAATATGGTTGGCAAGTTGTCGTGGGTAATAGCCCATTGGTCTGTTGTCTAAAGCCCAACTACATGACCATACTCATTCTACTACCTTTAGGTAAATTTTAGATCAAGGAAGCCACCTACTTAGAAAAAGAAAAAATATATATACCCAAAAAGAAAAAAATTAAAAAATTAAAAAATAGAAAAATGAGAAAAAAAAAACCATACTTCCCTGCATAAGTATGATTGGCAAGTTGCCGTGGATAATGGCAAACGGCGGCGACAACTAGCTTTTGTTAAATCGTTGTAGTACAGATAGTTATTGCCATCGTTTACTGATATTTGTTACTCGGAAAATAAAGTTCTCCCGAGGTCGAACTCAGGGAGCAAGTCGTATTCTAGGGGTACAAATTCTTATTACAAAAATAAAGGAGAGATGAAAGTTTGGCTTCTTCTTCTTCTCTTCTTTCTTCCTCTTTGTCTTTTGTTCTTCCTGTTCTTCCTCTATTTCTTGGTTGGACGATCCTGTCTTTTTCTTCTTTTTATTTTCTTTGTTTCTTCTTTTCTTGCTTCAGATCTTCCTCCCGTGCTCTTCTTCTTTTCTTCTTGCTTCTTGCTTCTCTTCTTCTTCTGCTTTCTGTTTCTTCACTTGGCTGCTCCTTCTCTCTTCTTTTCTTCTTCTTTGTCTTCTGATCTCTGCAGAGTCTTCACTTGGCCTCTCTGTGTTCCTCTCTTTCCTCTGCCTCGCCTTCCTTCTTCTTCTTTGCCTTCAGGACATCGTCTGATTGGAAAATCAGACAACTTAAATAGCTTGTTGCTACAGTGTCTCCCTTAGCTTCCTTCTTCTTCACCTGTGCCTGAACGCTCAAGAGTTCAGAGTCAGAGGGCAAAACCTACACTACCCCCCCCCCCCAGCGCGTCTCTCTCTCTCAGTATTCACTCTTCGGAAGGCTCTCCTAGAGCAACCGGGTAATCGGGTACGAGTCGCGCCCTGGTCCAGACCCACCGGCGTGCGGTGGTGGGCGAGGAGTGCCAGTCAAGTCGGGTTGGGTCGGTCGGATCCGCGTGATGAGCTCGTGGATGGGCCAGGTGAAGTGGTGTGAGAGGGACCTCACCCCGTGTGCTGAGGCGATAAGCCTACAGCACTTTTTCAACTTATATCGGCGCTTCTCTTCGAAGCATTCTGAGGTGGGACTAAATGTCCCACCCCAATGTGAGCGCCTGTGCAGAAGAAGCAGCGGCAGCCGAACTTCACGCGAGGGCTTCGGGCGAGGGCTTCTCCCGAACTGTAGCCTGACACTTCGCGAAGCTACCCCGCGAAGCCTGGGAGTCTGACCTGGGTGTGGTGTTGCCTGGAGCAGCAGGTCAAAGGAGCTTCGCTGCTCAGCAATGGCGATGGCGGGTGCAACACCTGTTCACAGAAGCACGGCCTCTCGGCCTAATCAGATATGCGGAGAACCTTCGCCGTGGCACGGCGAAGGTGGTCGGAGGGTCTGCAGTGGGCGTGGTGGAGCAAAAAGGGTCGCCCTAGGTCAAACTGCGGGCGGAGAAGTGGGTGTGTTCGGTGGATCTGCAGAGGGCGTTTGGAGGGAAGTGGAGGGGTGGAAGAGGATCAGGGTGAGAAGGCGGAGGTTATGCACAGGTCGGTGAGCCGTGTGGGGTGCTGGAGCGATGGGAGCGGTTCGTCAGAGTTTGGCCAGAGGTGGAGAAGGTGAGGGTGATCGGTGGGAAATCGGTGGCGACAGTAAGGGCTTTCAGTATGGAAAAGAAAGAGGGGAGGAAGAGGGGAAGTTTGCCTACTAAGCTGGACGAAGAGGGGTTGGCACAGGCGACAGTCGTATCGACTGTCGCCGGAGAAGAAATTGCCCAGAGGAAGGGGCGGCGGTGAGGAGAGGGCCGGAGAGGCGCCCGTTGGGTGCAGCGCGGCACGGGAAGATCGAGGGATGGTAACCCTGCTGCTGGTAGTGCGGCAGGGCGACGAGGAGGAGGAGGAGAGACCGTCGGAGCAAGGGGGCGTCTGTCAGAGTGGGAAGGGAGGAATTGAGGGGGTGTCTCCGTCAGATCCAAGCTCGGAAGAACGGCGGAGAGACGGGGGTATTTATAGGGGCAGAATCAGAGAGGAGGGCGGAGGGAGATGACGTGTCTCCCTCGCTGAAGTACGCCGGAGGAAGGAGACCCATACTATCCGTGCGTTCGCACGGGCGGTATGGGCGGTCGCAGCACTCAGGGGGGTGTCCCTGCGGTGGCTGACGACGTAGGGTACCCCCCATTGACTTGCCAGGGCCCCTCCCTCACCCTGCACGGCGCCATGCTCCGCGCAAGGTCACCGGAGCATGGCGCTGCTCAGGTTTTGCAGGAGGGACCTAAACGCAAAGAACGAAGGAGAGTTAGGGGCCAAAATGTGAGGGTTCAAAAGTTGAGGGCCAAAAAGTAAATATGTGAGGACCAAAGGGCAAAGTTGGTCAAGAAGGTTTCTTCTTAGGCCCAAGTTTTTATACATGACTAACTAGGACCTAAGGATTCTGATGGTGAATTTTATTTCTAGATTAAACCTTGTTTGGCTGGTCAATTTATGCAAAAACCCAAATTAAGTTGTTAATTGGGCATGGTTCTCAATGTAGGTCAAAATGGGTTCCTAAGGCCAAATTGAAAGTCCTAAACCCTAGAGATTATTTTTATATGAATTTTAGAGGGTTTAGTTGATTTTTACCTTGCCTCGAACCACGTGAATTGAAGTGGGTTTATTTTTAGGGTTACAGGCTGTCATTTAATTCTTTGGAGTTACTGTAGCCCTTATTGAGTCATCTCATCCTACTTTTCTTCTTATTAGGTTGTTTTGACCTATGTTTGGACCCTGAGTTACCTTATTTTCAAATCCGATTGGTGAAATTGCATTTTTACCCCTTAGTTTATGTTTTCTTTACAAACTCAGAATCTCTTTGAGCCAAGCCTTTCTAAGGTTATGTAGGAGCTTTTATTCTCTGTATTAGGTCAAAATGAGCTAGTTATGACTCATGATGAGGTTCTCATCAGATAACAACCCATTGGCCGGTCATCTAGAGCCCAACTCACAAAAATGCACAATTAATTCCCAAAACATTTAGGGAAGAAGCAGGGAAGTTGAATAAATCAAGGAAATATGCACTGGGTTCACCCTTGTGTTGACCCCATAAAAAAATATAAAAAGTTGGGAGAAAGCTATCGATCGGAAAGATAAACCTTTAGGAAGAAACTCTTAAGGTCACCTAGGGTCCTTGAAACCTGAAGTCCATTTTAACAGCTGCTTAGTGAGTCTATCACATTCACAATGATGCTTAGAACTTGAAATTCTATTTAAGTCTTGGGTGGGTTGGGTAGCCGTAGAAAGCTGGCTCAAAACTCAACTCAAAAATATAAAAAATTATAAAAGAAGAAAAAAAATAGAAAAATGTATCCTATGTTTGCAAAATAAGGTGAGGACTTAGGCGGTCTTCATTTTGGAAGGCACCCAGGCACTGTTGAGCCTTCGTAGTTTAGGACCTTAGTTGAAATTTTTTATTATTAATAAACAACTTAGGCCTAAGTAATAGAACCCTAATTTTATTCTTATACATAGTATTTAGTTAGATTTTGCTAGGGACTATCAAAAGATAGGCATGGGAGTATGATGTATACACATCCATTTAGGTTAAAATGCCTATTTATGGATGTTCCCAAGCTTAGATATGCATTCCATCTTATAAATATTGCATAGCATGCATCATACTGCAGTAAGAATAGTTTGTACAAAGTTTAGGTTAATTCATGTCCTTTTGTGGCTAAGAGAGGAGATTTATTTTAGGGTCTCGGATTGACGATCTAATCATAAGGATCTAATCAGGACGTCAAACGGAGTCCAACGCCCCTGAAATCATCCTGATTGGAGTTTTGTAGCACACTATGTAGTCCAACGAAGATTAATGGCCAAGGGACTAGGTGATGCAATTCAGAGGTTCAAATGGCAAATTCAACCACACAGATGGATTCGGATCGACAATTGTAGCTCAACGACATGAAAATCGAATGAATCCGATGTCTGTGGTGCCACCTACAAAGAAAAGAAGATAGACAGCCTAGATGGCACCACGTGGCACCATCTAGGCAGCCCAAAATCTGTAGTAGCCTCTACCTCACCACAAAGAGAAATCACAGTCATTGGATCGCAATCCAATGGCAGAGATCCATCCTTGGCTGCGCCTCATGAGTTGAAGGAGAGTGCCAAATTGTGACCGTTGGATCGAGATCCAACGATCCAGATCACATGTGCGCCCCATCATCTTCTTGACATTCCCATTTCCTTAGGGCAACTATCACTCACACACCTCTCAAACCTGCGATGTGGGTTTGACTCCTCCAACGCCACCAATCAATAGCAGTAGAGAGATGCACCTAAATTCGACCACTTGATTGTAATCGAGTGGCACGAGATGCACCATGTGACGCAATGGATGAGCGCAGATATGCCTACACACGCACGTGCGATCACACACGTGGTTTGATACTTTATCTGATGCGCCAGCTATGCGCGTGATCCTTGTGCAATCCCAGTCGTCCATCCTCGATCCAACTGTTATCCATCAGCCATGTCTCTGCAGTTGTGAGAGCGCAGTCATGTGCATTGGCGCTGACCTTCAGCAACATTTGAGGCAAAGTTTTAGCGATGTCTTTGATGTCGCTGTTGACCCTTGAATGACCAAACCCTTTCTCCTCCACTATAGAAGGACCCCTAGCCCTCCCATTCTTCATCTCTTCCTTTCTCTCCCTCACCACCTCTAAGGCTCCAGAGAGAGCTTGTCCCAAGCCCGAGATGCTATTATCCTGCCTCTCACCCCTATTCGTGGAGCATCCCATGGCCGTCCTCTCACCAAATTCGAAAAGTAGATCCTCACCATGACGCTGTCTCATCCCGCCCTCAATCCTCCAACACTATTCTTCATCCAGACTCTTACCACCTTCGTCCGGGCACCGTCAGAGTGAGTCATCCTTCAAGTGACCATTGAGGGGGATTCTTCTCACCACTCTTTATCTTTTCATTTTCTCGTGTAGTTTTTCACTTTCTTATTTGTAGCAAACTCTATATTGAAAATATATGTGATAGTTTCTCTCTTTCTCTATCTCTCTCCCACTTATTTTGCAAGTAGATTAATTAAATAAAGTTTTGTTGATCAAATCGCTTGCTTTATAAAAAAACCAAAAAAAATCATAAAAGACCAAAACAACAAAAAAAAATAATATCGAGTTCGCCTCCTTGTGTTCGACTCAGGACTTACCTCAGGTTTCGATATAAATTTTATCTAGTAGAGATTTTTGTGACTGCAACGACGGGTTCTCCTGAAACCCTAACTTTTCCTCATGAAAACACGCTCACTAGCAACATATCTCCTCAGGTTGGGCACATGGAACATGTCGTGGATGCTAGATAGCTTGGGTAGAAGGGTAGGCCAGTAGGCAATGGGTCCAACCCACCCCAAGACTTCGAAAGGTCCCATAAACCATGGTGTGAGCATCCCCCTCACCCTAAACTTCTATAAGCCCTTCATGGGCGAAACATGGAGGAAGACATGGTCTCCAACCTCAAACTATACCTCCTACGCTTCCGGTCAACATAGCTCTTGTACCTACTCTTACAATGCGGAGTGCTTGTGGATCTACTCTATCACCTCCTAACTCTAGCGAATCAATCTGGGACCAACCTCAACCCAACTCAAGGGAGCAATACACTTCCACCCATACAATGGCTCATAAGGTGCCATGACAATGCTTGAGTGGTAACTGTTATTGCATGCAAACTCCATTAGGGGTAACTGCTCCTCCCAAGAGCCTCTCTAGTCCAACACACAGGCATGCAGCAAGTCCTCAAGTATCTGGATGGTGCACTCGGACTACCCATTGGTCTGAGGATGGTAAGCAGTGCTGAACATTAGATGAGTCCCTAAAGCCTGCTGGATCTCTCCCTAGAACTGGGAAGTAATGTGGGTGTCTTTGTCAGATATGATCCTCTGAGGAACTCCATGATGGCATACTACATCTCGGATGTACCCCTCTGCCAACCGTACTGGTCCAAAGGTGACTCGGATTGGCAAGAATTGCGTCATCTTCGTCAACCTATCCACAACCACTTAGATGGCATTGTGTCCTCGCTGTGTGACGAGCAATCCCACCACCAGATTCTTTGTAATTTTTTTGATTGATTTGTTTTCAAATAAAATGCTCCTGATCTACTATCGTTAATGATAGCACTCCTCACCTTTTCAAAAAAAAAACCCCACCACCAGATCCATGGTAACACTCTCCCACTTCCACTCTAGCATGGAAAGTGGCTGCAATCGCTCTATAGGCTTTTGGTGCTCGACTTTCACCCACTGGCAATCTAAACACTACTGCATGAACTCTCTAACATCCCTCTTCATCCCCTGCAGCTAGAAATCTCATCGCAAGTCATTGTACATTTTAGTGTTCCTAGGGTGTATAGTAAATCTAAACCTGTGTGCCTCTACCAAAAACTCTCTCAACAACTCCTCGTCCCAAGGGATGCAAAATCTCTCTCTCATCCGTAATATCTCATCAGTAAAAATAAAGTCACCTTGATCTCCTATCAGCACCTTATCTTGCAATGTCATCACCTAGATCTGTCATCTGCCTAGTAATAATGTAGTCTAAAATCTCAGGTTGGGTTTGCCTCGTCACTGTCATTGCCCCACAATGTCCAAGTGGCCTGCAAGGTCTTCAACTACCTACCTCCTACATTAGTAGCCAACCTTGTGTCAATAAGCTAGCCAAGTGGGCAGATGACATGGCGTGGGGCGCGTGTGTTTAAAAGAGTCGTTATAGCTTACGCTTGCAACGTTGGTTTTAAAATGAAGCGGATGTGAGTTCAAGTGCCGATCTCAGGGAGGCGTGAAAATCGAATTTTTCTTGTCACTTAATGTCACGAAAATAACGGGTTTTTGCTTGCAAAAAGTTGTGGGTGAAAAGCGAGTGAGAGAGAGAAAGAGAGAGAGAGAGAATAGGGTTAGAATTTCTTCATTCACACATGCAACTTTAAACATAAAAGAAGGCAAGTAATTAGATAGGAAACAACTTCATTTGACATGCAAGTTTAGTTTATAAATACAACACTAGATAAATGCTTGAACATAAGTAATGTAAAGCTTAAGATAAAGAGGGAAAGAGAAAAGGAAGACGGCGAGGCAGCCACGGCGGTGGATAGGGGCTCCATTGGCGACTCGTCTACCTCGGCGACTACAAAGAGGGCTTAATGGTAGCTAGGAGTAGGGTAGAGCACTTGCAAGTGGAATTGAATGCCTTCCATGGGTGGTTGGAAAGGGTTTAAATAGGGAGAAGGTCTTTCCAAATGAAGAAGGAGTTTGACGTCGCTAAAAGCCTTCCCAAAACGTCGGTGAAGCCCCCTGCCCGGCAATCGCTCGCGCTCGCGCGTCCTTCCTCACGCACAATCTGTGTGGGTGGCTTGAGAGCCGTCCGATCGCAGATCGGATGGTTGATGTCGCTCGTGGGGTCACGCTTGGATCATACCCATGCTCCCCACGTCATTGCGGGCATCAGCCTTGGATGTGCGAGATCCCGCCGCGTCGCTCCATCTACACCGTCCATTACTGATCGGGCAGCTCAATTTCCTCGGTGCACGCCTTCGCCGTCGCATTTCAGCGCAACGCGATTCGAACCCGCGCCAGCTACACGGGCGTGAGGCGTTCGACCACTGCGCTGCGCCTACTGCTTTGTTGCGGCGAGGGCGGGCGCGCAGGCGACTCTCAGCTGTTCGATCGAAGATCGACGGCTGAGATTCATCCTCCAAGTGAAGGCAGAAGCGGGCGGCGGTGGAGATGTGGTGAGTGGGCACCACATGGCACGTTGTGGGCTGTTGATCATCAGATCAATGGTCAGAACTTCTTGGGCCCATTGTAGGAGCTCCGGATGTCGGATTTGGCCAATTTCGAGTCCGTTGGACTCCGTTCGTCGCTTTGAATCCATACATGTGGTTTGATTGCTCATCTGAGACTTGTTTTGACATGTCCTTGTACATATGGCCATTAATAGTACATTATAAGCAATCTTGATGTGCAATGCATGCGATGCTCCTATTCCTATTTATGTTGTATTATCTATGCATTTTTCTCTTAAGATAAACCCTAATTGACAGAGTTATCACCCCAAGATGCTATGCTATCATACCCCCATTCTTACTCCTTGCTAGTCCCTAGCAAGGTTTATTCTAGCCTTTATTTCCAGTCAGAAATTATGAAGTAATTACTTGGACACTTCGTCACTTGTCAATAGGAGGAAATATACTAAGATCTTAATCTACAAAGACTAAGCATTGCCTGGGTGTCTGCCAAAATATGAATCTCTTGAATCCTTTCTTCAATTTATGTATATATATATATCTTATTTTTATATTTTTTTTTGGAGTTAATGTGTTGGTAACTTTTTACGGCTACCCAACCCACCCAAAACTCAAACAAAACTCTAAGTGCTAAGCATCTTGGTGTGGAGATCGTGATAGACTCACTCAACGGTAATTTAGACAGACTTTGGGTTTCTACACTCCTAGGTGACCGGAAGAGGATGTGTTTTGCCTAAAGGTGTATTTGTTCGATCGGTAGCTTTCTTCCTACGTTTGTTTTACTTGGGGTCAACATAAAGATTTTTCCAGTGTATATCTCCCTGGCTTGCTCTACTTCCCCGCTTCTTCCTTAAGTGTTTTGGTTCTTTTTGTGCATTTACTGAGCTGGGTTCTGGACAACTGACCAATGGGCTGTTACCCACGATCACTTGGCAGCCATACTCATGCGGTGAAGTGTGGTTTATTTTGTTCTCTTTTCTTTTTTTTTAATTTATTTGGTAGGTGGCTTCCCTGATCTCAAATTTACCTAGAGGCAAAAAAGAAGAGGTGGTCCCGTGGCTGGGTTCTGGACAACCTGCCAATGGGCTGTTACCCGTGACAACTTGCCAGCCATACCATCCTAGAGAGTTCATTAGCTACCCAATTTCTGTCAGAATCTCCGAGGAGTGAATCTGTGCAAAAATGTGTGCAGATGCTTAGACTAAAAGTTCTTCTGAGTTAGAGGGTGAGTTGATAAGTCGTATACTTATCACCTTATTTAGTTAGTGGATTAGAGTAGCTTAAGCTTGCAAGGATTTGAAGCTAAATCCATATTTTATTGGACACCAGGGCTGATTAAGCCTGAAGGCCTGTAAAATCTAAGTGTTCAAGTTCTTTCCGCATTATTTCCCACTATTAACAAATTTCTAATGCCTAAGTTTTTCTTCCTAAATTCATCATTTATTTTTTTTTTAATTTTATTCTATTCAGACTAATTAAATGAGCTCAGGATCATGCAATTTACCACCCCCCCATGCTTAAGTTGGACAATGCCCTTATTGACAAATACATGGATGCAACAGGGGTTCGAAAAGATATTACCTGAGTGATGTAGAATACCCGATCAGTCTGAATCTTCTGGGTTGCCTCCCAGGAAGCACTGAGTTTAATGCCTTCGGCTGGGCATAGTGCACAAACAGGAATGGTTTGGGTCAAGGAGGCATGTACAAAATCAGCAAGACCCAAAATCAGAAGTCCATAGATGCGAACAAGGTTGTGGTGGAGTCCCGTTCCTAAGGGGCAGGAATTCTGTAGCAGATGTATCATGCATGCCCATGTCAGATCCTCTTTTAGTCTGCGGGCATGCAAAGAAGTTGATGTGGACGAGTGCACCCCGAATATGACATGCCAGACACTAAAGATGTAGGTTTTATACTCAGCTTGTGTCCCCATAAAATTGTAATCCATCAAAGGTGTATCAATTCCAGTGCATTCGAGTTGCGAGATCTTTATTCTGGTAAAGCAGGTAACAAAATCAAGAGTTTCATAATGAGCCCTACAATCAAGCATGAGGTCTCTCTGCAAAGACGAATCCATCTCTTCCACAATTATGGTTTCATTGCTCATTCCCTCCAAGCCCTTGACCTCAAGAATATTCTCTTCAACCTCTTTTGTATTAGATTCACTATTTGAGGTTGCATTAGAGGTAGGGCAAATTTCATCCTCTAGTTCATATTCTTTCTCTCGGTCCCCCTCCAAATTTGTGATGGGGATTCCAACCGATTCATAATCGATTTCTTTGAAATTGTAACTCCATTCCCCATCTCCTACGATGGCTGTTGTTCCCACCGGATCACTTCTCTCGGGCCGATTAGATTTGGATTCCAAGGCATCTCCCCTCTCATTCTTAGTTTTCTCCTGATGTATGTCCTCAATTCTCCCCATATTGTGTTCCGAGGAATCCTCAACGACCTTATCCATTGAGTTGTCCAACTCCTGGTGGGTATCAATAGTGGATTGAACCAAATTAGGGTGACTGGGTGTAGTCCACTTGATCATGGTAGGTCTTTGCTTAATGAATTCCATGAATGGCATTGTGTGCAACAGCTTTCTTTGGCCTTCTTCCCGCAATTGTTTGAACATATCCAACATGGCCTGTTGCCCTTTAACCAATTCTCGATTCTGTCTATGTAACTCTGACTAAAGGTTATCAAGAATTGACAGGGTGTCATTTGGTGTCCTCTCGATTTCCTCCCTGAAACCCAGGTTAAGAGGGTGTGGTTGAGGTTGTGGATTAGAATCCATACTGGGGTTTAGGTTCTTGGGTGGATCATCTATTCTATCATGTTCAAGGTCCAGTTCTTCAAGAGGAACCATTCTCTGTTTGGTCCTACTCCATAATAGTTGAGGTTCTAAGTCCTCCTCCCAGTTAGATTCTTCATCAGGGGACCAAATCAAAGGTTGATGATCCTGGGCTTGCCTAGCTTTTTGATCATTCCCTGATTTCCATTTGACTAGAATTCCTTCTAATCCAAAGATCAAGTAGGAAAGGTTGTTAAATTCAGATGACCTTTCTTGGTTATTGTCCTGAGAAGGGTAGGGTTCTTGGTGTTCTCCTAGAGTGTCGGTCCTATCAAAGTGGTTAGAGAGCGGGTGGGACCTAAATGATGAGGCGTCGTAAGGAGAATCAAGATATGGAGCCTCACGATTTGAATCATACCCTTGGGTGGATATGTTGGGTGTATCCCAATAAGTGGTTGGTGCGGTTTGGTCATAAATGGGACAATTGGGCCAAGAGGGATATTCTAGATCGTACCCCCAACTTGGTGGTTGGTTAGCCCAAGTAGGCTGTGGGTATGGTCTACTTGTATTAGCATACAAATCATGTTGGGGGCAGTTTGGGTAAAATGGATAGGCATTGAAATCCATGGTTTGGAAGAAATGGAGGGATGAGGGAAGAACAGATGAGAGAGAGTTGTGTGTGTACAATCAAGCAAACAAGCCTAGTCCTTATGGTGTATTTCTTAGGGGACCTAGAAATCTCCAAAAGGGTGATCAAGTCCGTAAGCACTGGACTCCCCTTCCCAAAGCTAATATGGCTAGGTTGATTACGAGGGGATTGTAGGGAAGGTTCTTCCTTTGGCTTGCGCCACCGGTTCCATAGACCCCACAACCACAGTCGTTTGACACTTCCCCGCAGTCTAGTAACCAGATTCTACCAAAGGAATGAAAGCCAAGTGCCCAGCGAACAAAACCACGCCTCTCGAGACTTAACCCAATCCTTCTTAAGGCACATCTACTCTATTTTAAAAGGACTAGGATAGTGCTTGTGTTAGGGTTATGTGATGAGGCATTGATTGGGGTAGTGCCTCTCAATTTTCCAATTTCAATGTGTGTGCTTTTATCAAAACATGCTTTTCAAGCAAGGATTTTTTTAAGATGTGGTGTCTTTTAATGTTTTATCCTTACTTTAGTGCCTTTTATGATTGACGTGTTTTAATATTTTCAGACAAGTTTCAGTGGGCACGTTAAGTTTTGCACACAATTTGGTGAAAGTAAATTTCCTTTTGTTGTGTAGAGGCTCTAAAACCCTAATGTACTCATCCTAGTGATTATGCAGCTTCTATTAGATGAGTTGATTTTTGGGTTGAGTGGTGGGGCCTAAGTCAATTCAAGGTGGCTTCGCAAACACCACTAAAAAAGAAAGAACATTCCAAAAATCTTAGATTATTCAGAATGTTAGAGTGTATATTTTTTTTCTTGTTGGGTGATGTGTTAAGGATGTGGGTCAAGCAATTATGCACCACGCCAATTTTCTTTTAGTTTTACAATTTTTTTAGATTTTTAAGCAAGCAAACAACCATGGGTGAAGAAATACTCACGATTGATCCTTGTTGAGCTTACTCCCATGTTACTGTCACGAGTTGCACTACTTTGCCCTCCAAGTGTCGAATTCCTGCAACCATCAAGTAGGAGACAAGGCGTTAGACGATGTGAGCATGGATGTAAATTGGAAGTGACAGAATAAATCCGTTGCCTCCCCAGCAACGACGCCAAAAACTAACGTGGCGTGAGGTGCGTATGTTTAAAAGAGTCATTATAGCTTGCGCTCGCAACGTAGATTTTAAAATGAAGAAACGGATATGCGTTCGAGTGTCTATCTTAGGGAGGTGTGAAAACCAAATTTTTCTTGTCACTTAATGTCACGGAAATAATGGATTTTTGCTTGCGAAAGTCATGGGTGAAAAGTGAGTGAGAAAGAAAGAAAGAGAGAGAGAGTGAATGGGGTTAGAATTTCTTCATTCACACATGCAACTTTAAACATAAAAGAAGGCAAGTAATTAGATAGGAAACAACTTCAATTGACATGCAACTTTAGTTTATAAATACAACACTAGATAAATGCTTGAACATAAGTAAAGCTTAAGATAAAGAGGGAAAGAGAAAAGGAAGATGGCAAGGCAACCATGGCGGTGGAGAGGGGCTTCGTCGACAGCTCGTCGGCTCCGACGACTACAAAGAGGGCTTAATGGTAGCTAGAAGTGGGGTAGAGCACTTGCAAGTGTAATTGAATGCCTTCCATGGGTGGTTGGAAGGGGTTTAAATAGGGAGAAGGTCTTTCCAAATGAAGAAGGGATTTTAGCGATGTCCGGGACGTCGCTAAAACCCTTCCCAAAACATCGGTGAAGCCCCCTGCCTGCGATCGCTCGCACGCGCGCGTGCTTCCTCGCGCACAATCCATGTGCACGGCTTGACAGCCGCCCGATCGCAGATCGGACGGTTGATGTTGCTCGTGCGGCACGCGCCTCGATGATGCCCACGCTCCCCGCGTCATCGCAGGCGTCAGCCTTCGACGTGCGAGATCGTGCCGCGTCGCTCCATCTGCATTGTCCACTACTGATTGGGAAGCTTAATTACTTCGGAGCATGCCTTCGCCTTTGCATTTCACTGCAACACGATTTGAACCCGCGCCGACTGCACAGGCGTGAGGCATTCGACCGCTGCTTTGTCGCGGCGAGGGTAGGCGCCCAGGCGGCTCTCAACCGTTCGATCGAAGATCGACAGCAGAGATTCATCCTTCGAGTGAAGGCAGAAGTGGGCAGCGGTGGAGATAAGGTGAGTAGGCACCACATGGAGCGCTGTGGGCCGTTGATCGTCAGATCAACAGTCAGAACTTCTTAGGCTCATTGCAAGAGCTCCGGATGTTTGATTTGGCAGATTTCGAGTCCGTTGGACTCTGTTCGTCGCTCTGAATCCATCTGTGCAGTCCAATTGCTCATCTGAGGACTGTTTTGAAATGTCCTTGCACACATGGCCATTAATAATTCATTATAAGCAATCTTGATGTGCAATGCATGCAATGCTCCTATTCCCATTTATGATGTATTATCTGTGTATTTTGCTCTTAAGATAAACTCCAATTGACAGAGTTATCACCTGATGACACACTCATCATGATCTCTAATAACCCCTTAATAACTAGTCTTCCTAGTTAATTAGCTAAGGTTATGAGTTTGTAAGGGTTAATAATAGAATAAGGGATATTTAGTCAAGGACCTTAAAATAAGTTAAAACAGACATTTTATCATTCAATTAACATTATTAATAATTTAGATAATAATTAGACTCGAAATTCTATTAATTATTCCCTTAATTAATAAGTTAAGTAACTTAAACTTAATGTAAGCCTAAGTATATAATAACTTAAGTAATTTTACTTAATCTAATAAATTAAGCTAAAAAGGACAAAAATATAAATTCAAGGTGAAAACATAATATTTACCTTATTTAATAACGCATTTAAAAAGTAGAAAAAGATCTAAATTAAAATAAACCTTCAAAACCTGAGTTTACATTTTGGTCCATAAAATTCATTACAATTGGGTCCTTATTTCTCACATAGGTCCTTAAGATTCATTACATTTAAGTCCCTTTTCATCATCTTCTTCTTCAGCCGAATGAACGGCTGGTGGCAGAGAGTCACGCCACCGCATGATCACCTCCCTGCTGACATCAACCTTCCTTGTCCAAGCTCTTGCAGCTTGTGCTCACCACCTCCTCTTCATCCACCTGTCTAGATTAACCGGAAGTCCTATTTTTCAGTGCGAGATAACCTCACCGTTGTCGGAGACGACGCTGGAGGTTAAGCTCCTCAAGCTCCTTCTTCGGCCAGACCCCGCCATTCTCTTCGCCGCCAACTACTATAAATACCCCCCTAACCCCTCTGATTTCACTCAAGTTGGCTCCCTTCCCTCTTCTAACACTGTAGCCGACCCAATAGGCTATTCATCCAAATTTCCGGCGACTTTCCATGTCACTTTCCGACTTCCTCCATTCAATCTGATTAACCAAGGAGATCTGCCATGGTCTTTCGCATCTCTGACACAGTTGCTGACCAAAGGAGTCCTCTGCTCCACCTCAAATCTGCCCGCCGGAGATCTTTCTTCCACCCTCTAATTTCGTCGTCCGCTATGAACCTTTGGCGGAACCCTATTGACCCCTTCGTCTTGGTAACAGTAGATTAGGAGTAGGAGTAGGTTAGCTTCGTTAGGTAGGTAGTTAGTTAGATTAGATGTAATTTTTGAATTTTAGTGTTCATCTTCTCCGACTCCGGCGAGCTCCTTGAACTCGCCAGAGCTTTAATCTTGTCTTTTTAACTCACTGTACACCTTCCTTTAACCCTCATAATCACTTCTAGCACATTTAATCACTTAATTGATCACCGAATCGCCTAATTCACATTTCACCTCCACCCACTACTGTCACTGTCCATGGTGACAATAGTGGGCTTAATTTCACCTACATAGGGTCTTTCATCATTTATCCACCACTTATGGACCCTAACCGACACTATAATACATATAAATATCACATATAAATTAAACGCTCAATCTTAATTAAGCTCCTAAGCTCGCTGTCAATGGCGGCTCAGGAGCAGTTCAAATCCTAAATTAAATATATATTTTTGAATATAGACACTTGTTGACTTGTTTTAACCGTTCAATCAAGTGGTTAAACAAGTCCTTAGTTTAATTCAAATCAGATTTTTAAAGAAATGAATTCACTGTCAAATCTTGCGAATAAAGAGACAAATGAAGAATTAAATGTGATTTTGAGGTTCCTTGCAAACTTAGGATCCTTTTTAGATTAAAAATGACAAGTTTTAACAATCTGTATACAATTTTTCCTTTTTCTAGACTTACCGAAGTTCCGGCGAGCTCTGGCAAGCCAAATCTATGTTTCAGCCTCCAGAATTTATTGAAAAGCTCCAGAATGAGTCAAATATGATCAATGAATAACTTCAGGATATTTGTTTGAAGATTTAGTGTCTAGAGCCAAGGATTGAAGTTCATCTTCTCCAACTCCGGCGGAGTTGGAGAAGTCTGATAAAGAGATATAAGAGGCATTTAAGGATCCTAGAAGCTTCAGTGCAATGCACTGAAGTTGTTTAAACCCTTAAATTACTGTAACAACCTCTGAATGGCTTTGACGAACACACATGTCTTCAAGCTTAGGTGGTGAGCCTGAAACCCTAGAAATCTTGGTCAGAGTGCCTATCTGAGAATCTGAATTAGTTTCTGAGGTTAAGAACCTATTTGAGGCTTTGATTTCTTGAGACAAGGCTTTGAACATAAAGTCAAACTTTTGTACCTTCATAGTCAAACTGAGTCTGATAATGGAGTTCTGACCTCAATCTGAAGAATTGATGAGATTAAATGGATTCTGAGATCTTGTTGAATGATTTGAATGAGAATAAAGTGAGCTCAGGTGAATAATTGTGTGAAAATTCAAACCCTGTTAATTTGGGTTACTTCCGAACCCAAACTAACAATAGTGCCATTTTGATGAGATATGAACTTGAATCCTGCCCAGATATGTCAATTACAACCCTTAGAATTAGTTTAAATCAATTAGAAACATTCTTAAGTGTCTGTTACACATATTAAAGTTAGAAAATTTTGATCTCTGAAGCTTTCAGAGAAGTGAAAGGCTTCCCCACTGGTCCTGAAGGTCTTGTGAGCTTCATGACTACACTAGAGATGCAGAATAATATTTACAACCTGTATAGACCTTTAAATGAGAGAGGGAAGTCCATTTGAGGACTCTCTGACATTAAAACCATTTCCAGGTATTGAATAACCCATAGGAACCCTTGATTTCACTCTTCAAATTGAAGAGGAAAACATCATCTAAACCTTAAATTGACCCTGCAATTGTGTAATATAACTTAGAGCTTTCTAACAAACTTTAAATCACTTGAAACAGAGCTCTGAGTAGAAAGTTATGATCATTTAAAGATGGGTCTGGAAGGGGTTATGGTAGTCCCGCATCGTCAGTTTCTAAGCACGTGGATGGGGATAAAATGATTTTGTTACACGGGCTCCTTAGTCATCCGCACTCGGTGCATCGGTTACCGATCTGATTATCTGAGCATTCTGAGCATGTGCATGTGTGTGTGCGAGCTTGTGTGCCTACGGGTGTGCACCCGAGTGGGCATGAGCGAATGTGCCCTGGGAGGGCGAGGCCTGGGAGGCCGGTTGAGCGGAGTTGGCATGAGACTATGAACCGATAAGAAATAAAGTAAAATCAAACCCAATTGAGATTAGGCGAGGATCGAGTAGGGTCTGGTCCCACCCTGGTCTCAGGGTGCTGTGTATCCTCAAAAGGACCTCCCGCAAATAAAAATAATTTTTGGTTAAAAAGTAAAAAAAAAACCCGGTTCAACAGATGGTGCAAAAGAAAGCTTAAGGAAAAGAAGAGCTGATGGTTGTTAAATGCTAAGTGTTGAACTGAATGCTAAGAAAGCTAAGGAAAGGAGGAGAACGGGTGCTAAGGAGTGTTAAAGAAGAGCAGGTACTAAGGGAAGAGAAGAAGGCTGGAGTAGAATAGAAGTAAAGAGCTCGAGAGAATAAAAATAAAGGAAAAGAAGAAAAAGAAAGAGAAGAAAAGAGAGGCTGAAGACTATAAAGAAGAATTTGTTTTACTTGCATCTCTTTTTAATAACTGTAATAAGGCATGTTTTAATAGAACCACTCATATTTGCCTTAATTTCTTTGAAATAAAATTGGAAAACTAACATGTTTACTTGTTAATAAAGTACATTATTTGGGTAAATATGTTTTTCATATGGAATTTTGTATATTCTTTATAGTTTAAATATTTTGGCAAAATTCATGTTTTAAAATCAACTTAGTTATACCTCCTAAACTTGAAAGGAAAATAAAATAAAATTCGTAAATTTGGAAAAAAAATTTATTATACCTCCCAGTGAATGACCTGGACTCGGCTAGTAAAAATTTCTAAAATGTTAGGTTAATTCAACCCTATACTACACAACCAACATAATTTCATGTTAACCTAAGTGACTTTTTCTACTCTTAATTAAGTGAAATTAACTTAATTACTGAGTTTAGTGTAAAAGCACGCATCATTTTAATGGCACCGTTGCTGGGGAGGTAATATTTTGTTTCACTAGAATTAAGTTGGTTTAATTGTCTAATTAGGGGGTATTTTGTAAATATATTTCTATTTTTGTTCTAATTAGTGTGTTTTGTTTTGTTTTTATTTTTGTTTCTGTTTTTATCTTCTATCTTCTTTTTAGGTTTACCTCTGTAGATAATCTCAGGAGAAGGTGGGATTTTGTTGTTGGTTTTTTTTTTTGTGAGTATTTCTTAATCTTTTTTATTGTTGCATTTAAAAAAATAAAAAAAATAAAAATACATCTTTATCTGACTAGCAGCAACATATCATAGGCATACATTCTTAAGAGTGCATTTTCTGCTAGCAATTAGAGCGATCTAACTCGAGAATTTTTAAACTGTTTTACTCGCATCAGTGGGAAAAAATGAGAAAATCCACGTAGATCCCTATCCTCTGAGATTTAAAAAGACCACATATTTTTGTTTGAGAAGATATAAAAAGTCACCATTGCAGTTTAATTGATATATTTTTGAAAAAGATTGACTAAAAAGAGGAAGTAAAATTTGTGACTTAAATCAGTTTGCAGAAATGCATGCTAGTTTTTCAATCGCTATCCTCTGTTGCATGCCATTGTGCACACAGCGCGATCACTAGAGTCACACGAGTCTATTTTTCTATCTCTCCTCTTTGCACCTCTTAGGGCTTTGGCTGAAGATCAACAAGTCTGTCTCACTGCTAAAGCCCCGGGGATCCAGTAGTGACTCGATCCTAGACCTTAGACCTTTGAGATTTAAGGTACGTACCTGCATAGTCACGAATTAGGATGCGTATTTTGATACTGTTACTCTATTTTTTTACGTCAAATTACTTTGCGTATCTTAGGAATTTCTTCTTTCCTTTGAAAGAAGAGCAAAACCCACGTCTTTTGCACTGTTTTGCGGGTTTTTTGTGCCGTTGTTTTCTTATCAGTGGTGTGCATGTGCCTTTGCACATTATTTTTCCATTTATGGATGGGAGGCGCCTCTTGCACCACCGTTGACAGGTGATCCTATGTCGGTTGCAGATAAGCAACCAATGGCTTTCCCATCTGATCCATCTACTTCCATGGATCCAATGCAGAATCTTAATCCCGAGATCCCTTCTTCTTCTGGTCAGAGGGAGATGCCACCTTTTGATGTTCATGAGGCGCTCTTGAACCAGAATCTTAGGATGCTAGAGTCAAAAGGACAAATCAATTTATTAACAGTAGCCTTAAATAATTTACAGACTCTTCAAACCCATTCTTCACCTCGACCTGAGTCGGGTTTTGAAAACCCTGATTTACCAATCAATCATCCAAGACCTCTACTTAGAGATTATTATAACCTATCTAATGCACAAGTAGAGGCTAATGTTAGGATTCCTATTGGGGAGAATGATCCTTAATTAAAGCCAAACATTATAGGTTTAATCCCCCACTTTCACGATTTGCATTCGAGGATCCATTTCAACACATAGAAGATCTTAGAAATTTATCCCAAACTCTTGGTCCTCAAAATCAAAATAGGGAAATCCTACTAATGAAAATGTTCTCTTTTAGCCTTAAAGATAAAGCAGCATATTGGTATAGAACTATAGCAAGACCAATCTCAACTTGGGCTAAACTTGAATCCGTATTTTTCAAGAAATTATTTCCAATTGGTCGAACCAATGCTTTAAGGCAAGCTATTACTACTTTCAATCAAAACCAAGGAGAACCAATTCATGAAGCATGGGAACGTTTTCATTAATTGCAAAGGAAATGCCCACATCATGACATCCCTCGTTGGCAACTCATGCATATCTTTTATTATGGTTTACAAGAGGGCATTCATAATCTAGTCGATGCCTCTTATGGAGGGAATTTTCTAAATCGCGATGCAGAATCTTCTTCAGAATTATTTGAAGGGATGGTGGAAAACTCGATCAATAACGCATCAATGTCCCAATTTACGTGGGGTGCAAATACGAATCATCAAAATCTGCACAAGAGCATTCACGAGATCGGTAATCCATCTAATTCAAAGGATTTAGAGATTATTGCAGAAAAATTGGACAAAGTCGATATCGTAGCAAAGCATCTTGACGAGGTTAGAAACACAATGAAAACTCTTACGCCTCTACTTGCTGCGAATCCTGCGTATTCACCTATTTCCCAAATTCCCGCAGGGAGGGAATTTGTGAATAATCTGGATTCTAGAGATCCATCTTCCTTGGGTTTTCTATCTACTCCTTCACTAACCGAAGGAGGGACCTTTGTCCCATGATGAGAACCTCATCATGAGCCATAACTAGCTCATTTTGACCCAATACAAAGGATAAAAGCTCCTACATAACTCAAGGAAAGGCTTAACTCAGAGAATTCTGAGTTTAAGGAGAAAATAAGTCATAAGGGGTAAAAATGCAATTTTACCAGTATAATCTGCATACAGGGTAATTCAGGGTCCAAACACAGGTCAAACAAACCAAATAAGAAGGAAAGTGGGATGATCTGATAAGGGCTACAGCAATTCCAAGGAACTAAATGATAATCTGTAACCCTAAAGCAAACCCACTTCAATTCATGAGGTTCGAGGCAAAGTAAAAATAGAATAAACCCTCTAAAATTCATAGAAAAATAATCTCTAGGGTTTAGAACCTTCAATTTGGCCTTCAGAACCCATTTTGACCTACATTGAGAACCATACCCAATTAATAACTTAATTTGGGTTTTTGCGTAAATTGACTAGTCAAACAAGGTTTAATCTAGAAATAAAATTCACCATCAAATTCCTTAGTTCCTAATTAGTCATGTATAAAAACTTGATCCTAAGAAGAAACCTTCTTGACCAACTTTGCACTTTGGTCCTCATATATTTACTTTTTGGCCCTCAACTTTTGAACCCTCACATTTCTGCCCCTAACTCTCCTTCATTCTTTGCATTCAGGTCCCTCCTGCCAAAACCTGCCAGCACCATGCTCCGGCGACCTTGCGCGGAGCATGGTGCCGCGCAGGGTGAGGGGGAGGGGCTAGCAAGTCAACCGGGGGTGCCCTGCGTCGTCAGCCGTCGCAAGAACACCCCCCTGGTCGCTGCAACCCACCATACCGGCCGTGCGAACGCACGGACGGTATGGGTATCCATCTCCGGCGTCCTCCGGCGAGGGAGACACGTCGTCTCCCTCTGCCCACCTCTCTGATTCTGCCTCTATAAATACCCCCGTCGCTCCGCCGTTCGGGGCAGCTCGGATCTGACAGAGAAAACCCCCAACTTTCCTCTCTTCTCACTCCGGCAGACGCCCACCAGCTCCGGCGGTTCTTCCTCCTCCTCCTCTTCGCTCTGCCGCAATACCAGCAGCAGAGACTTCTTTCCCTCACTCTTCCCGCGCCACCCGCACCCAGCTGGCGCCTCTCCGGCCCTCTGCTCGCCGCCGCCCCTTCCCCCGGGCATCTTCTTCTCCGGCGACAGTCGATACGACTGTCGCCCGCTCCGGCCCCTCCTCGTCCCGCTAAGTAGGTAGAACTCCTCCTCTTCCTCCCCTCTTCCTCTTCCTCACTTTAAACATTTACTGTCGCCCTCGATTCCGACCAATCACCCTCACCTTCTCCGCCTCAGGCCATCCTCCGGCGAGCCGCTCCCATCACTCCAGCAACCCACACGGCTCGCCGACCACCGCAGAACCTCCGCCTCCTCACCCTGATCAACCTCCGCCCTTCCACTTCCCCCAAATCACCCTCTGCAACTCCAGCAAACAAACCCATCTCCCGACCCACAGTCCGACCTAGGACAGCCCTTAGGCTCCGCCCCGCCGCCTGCACACCCCCCGACCACCTTCGCCGTGCCACGGCGAAGGTCCTCCGCGTTTCTGATTTGGCCGAGAGGCCGTTTCTCTGTGGGCAGGTACCTGCGCTCGCCGCCGCCATTGCTGAAGCGAAGCAGCTTCTTCACCTGCTGCCCCAAGTGCGCCGCGCCCAGGTCACGCTCCCAGGCTGTGCGGGGGCATTTTGGCAAAGCGTAGGCTGCAGTCGAGGCGAATCCTTCACGCGAAGGCCTCGCGTAAAGCTGCGATTACCAGCTGCTTCCTCCGCGCAGGCGCGAAATTGGAGGCGGGACATTTAGTCCCACCTCGGAAAGCTCTGAAGGAGCGCAGCAGTATAAACCGAAAAAGTGCTGGAGGCTTATTGCCTCAGCACACGGGGTGAGGTCCCCTTCACCTGCCCGGTTACCCGGTCTCGTCCGCGCTCACGCCCCGCGGACCTGGCCCGACCCGACTTAGACTGACCTGCACTCCTCGCCCACCACGCACGCCGGTGGGCCTGGACCCGGGCGCGACCCATACCCGGCAACCCGGCAGCTCTGGGAGAGCTTTCCCAAGAGTGGCTTCTGTGAGAGAGAGACGCGGGGGAGGGTAGAGTTAGGTTTTTCCCCTGATCAAGCTATGTAAGTGTGCAGGCACAGGTGAAGAAGAACCGTGGAAGAAGACGAAGGCTGATGGAGGGAGGAGCACCGAGCGGCACTGTAGCAGCAGCGGTTTAAGTCGTCTGATTGGAAAATCAGACGACGTCCTGAAGGCAACGAAGGAGAAGGAAGGCGAGGCAGAGGAGGAACACAGAGAGGCCAAGTGAAGACTCTGCAGAAGAAGAAGAGCACGAGAAGAAGATCTGAAGAAAGAAAGAAGAAGAAGAAGAACAGGACCGCTCTGCAGAAGAAAAAGGAAGAGCAGAAACAGCTGAAAGAAGAAGAAGAACATCACCACTGCAGAAGAAGAACAAAGGAAGAGAGCAGAAGATTTGAGAAGGAAGAAGCAAAGAGAAAAGAAGAAAACCCAACAAATTCTCTCTCTCTCTTTCTTTATTTTTGTAAAAGAAACTTGTACCCCTAGAATACAACTTGCTCCCTGAGTTCGACCTCGGGAACTCTTTTATTTTCCGAGTAACAAATTGTATTAAATTGGTAATCACCTCTCTCTATACTATACTACGACGAAATAATAAAACTATAGAGGAAGGTCGCTCCACCAGTTTTTGGCGCCGTTGCCGGGGAGCAACGGCTATTCTAGAGGTAAACATTCCTGTTTCTTTTTAATTTCTGATAATCTCCTCTCTTTTGTGCAGCTACAGGAAATCAAGAAGACAAGCAACCGCACGACAACCACTCCGAGGACAGGTAAATTTTTCCTCTCGCTATTAACCCCTAAACTTTAAAGAGGAAGAAAAGAAAAGAACAAGCAATATAGGGCTAACCTGTCTTCCATACTTAGTAACCATAAAGAGTGGCATGTTTTCAACTCATTAGTCCTGCACACTATTAAGGGTATTTAAGGGCTAACACATTCTTGCTTGAGCCCTAATTACCCAACAAAGAACTAACTGGACCAAGTAGAGCCAACATAAGATTCAACATTTGGGTTTTAGAGACACACTACTTAAATCAAGAATGGAGAAAATCCAAAAGAAGTGTGCCTAAACCATTGATTGAAAATACCTATTCAAAGAAAACCTAAAACAATTGGCTCTCTAAACACTTGAACCCTAAAAGACAAGACCTAAAAGCTCTCAAAGAAAACAAGAGGTAAAGTTGACCCCTTGGGTCAACCAACCTTAAATTAGGTCACTCTTTGCACTTAAAAGACTAAAGTTCAAGTGAAACCTTAAGCACCCTGATCTTAAAATTGGTAGACTTAAGAGGTCAAGATCCCCATTCTGGTCTACCTGGAACCGCAGTGACAAGAGAGGTCGGGTGGGGGAAACCCTGTAACCCGTGGGGACGCTCTACCGTGTAAGGGTCTTCGCGGGACTCTCCCTCTCTGGCTGCCCAGGTAATTCTCAGGTGGACGATCTTTCTGGTCAAGGGGTCCATCTGCCCCGCACCTCTATAGTCACCCAACACATTTTTGGGTGTCTTGATTGGGTCCAGCACCTTCTAAACTTACCTCTTCCAAGAGTGCATGTACGGAAGGAGGTCCTTAAGACCACCCTTAAGACCTCCTTTAGAAATTCTCTCCCGTCAAGGCCAAGCCTCGACGCCCGTGTTTGTGCAGCAACACCCTCACATTATTCTCTCTTCTGATTCAGAACCAAGTTCTTCTTCTTCCTCCATCATGGCTCAGCCAGTTGAGGAAGAAAATAATCTGGAGCACCAGCTCCAGCGACTCAATGACCTCTTCCAAAACTTCGTGCACCCACCACAGCGTCCTATGATGCGGGACCACTACAATCCTGCTGCGGTGGCCATTGAGCCTCGAGTCAGAATCCCGACTGGAGGACCTGATTCCGAATTAAAGCCCAACATGATTCATGCTATACCTAAATTCCATGGGCTTAATTCTGAAGATCCCTTCCAGCGCATCAAACAGCTAAAGCATCTGGCCCACACTTTTGGATCAGATGCGCAAAATCGAGATATTCTTCTCATGAAGATGTTCTCCTTTTCTCTTATGGACAAGGCCGCCCATTGGTATCAAACTCAGACCCGGCCGATCAACACTTGGGAAGAACTTCAATCCGAGTTTTTGAAAAAGTTTTTTCCCGTTGGTCGGACCAACGCCTTGCGCCATCAGATTACACACTTCACTCAACAATCAGGAGAACCTCTCCATGAGGCATGGGATCGTTTTCAGGATCTCATGAGAAAGTGCCCCCATCACGGAGTTCCTAAATGGGAACAAGTCCAATCTTTTTACCAGGGACTCCGTGAGGACATCCGCCTTTTCGTCAATGCAACTTGCGGAGGAAACATCATGGGTCAACATGAAGACACCATATGGGAGATTCTCGAAAACATGTACGAGAACTCCATCAACAATGACTCCATGGGATTATTCGACAGGACGAATACCCGCGCAGCGACGAATCTTAAGGGAGCACATGAGACGCAGGGCCTGTCCGCATCAGTCGACCTGGAATTAATGGCCAGTCGATTGGACAAGGTTTCAATCATTGAGAAGAAGGTGGATGAGCTGACTCAGCACTTGCAGCGAGCCACCTCTGCGCGTAACTCCTTTGCACAGCCTCCTTCCACACAGGAGACTGTGCAAAACATCCTCCACCGATCTTCCCCTAGGATGGATCCATATCCATCCCCATCTGATTCTCGGATCGAAGGATCATCCGATCCTTTCTACACCAGCCCGGGGAACTCCATTCCCCCTTTCCCTAATTCTCAGGAGGTTCCTCAGACCTGCGAGGACCTCAACGCCATCCAGAACGACCCATTCTCCAACACTTACAACCCTGGATGGCGAAACCATCCCAATTTTCAGTGGGCGGGAAATTCCCAAACCCAAAGACCACCTTTTCAGTCCCACCCGCAGCCCTCTCGTCATTACCAGCCGCCTCAGCCTCGGCCCAACCCTTCTTATCCATCAGGGCCAAATCAGGATCAAATGTCCCTAATCCTTCAGACTCTGGCTGACATTCAAAGAACGAATGCGGCTATTCAAAAATAGCACAACGACGAACTTACAGAGGTTAAAACTCAACTGGCCCAGTTGGCAAATTCTCGCCAGCCAGGCACACTCCCTTCCCAACCTCTTCCTAACCCAAATAACGTGCCAACCCAGAAGCGCGTTATGAATCCAAATTTAGGCCACGCACAATGGATTTATCAGGCCCCTACTGCTCCATCTCCAGACGAGATGGAAGCTTCAACTTCTTATGCGGGATTTCAGCAGCAGCCACCCCTCTTTCCAAGCCCAAACCAAAATCAGGCCGGATTAAATTCTGTAACAACACGTAGTGGTAAAACAACTCAAGACCCGCATTATACAAACCACTCCAAGCCTGATAACCATGACCCTAGTATAGTTATCCAAGATACCACTTCGCTGTCCCGGATCCACAACCTGGACCTATCCTAGAAGAACCAACCAAGATCCCGTTTCCCAAGGCCTTGACCAAGGGAAAGAAGACCACCAAACCCGTGGCCCCTGAGGAGGACCTGGTCAAGCTCTTTGAGCAGGTCCACATAAACATCCCCTTGATGGATGCAATCCGCCACGTACCAGCTTACGCACGATTTCTGAAGAATATATGTACACCCCAGCGTAAGCCGCGAACCAAGGGAGGGAGCCCAATTGTTCTGTCAGAGCAAGCCAGCTCTGTAATCCTCAGTAGACTCCCACCCAAGGCAAAAGATCCTGGTACTCCCCTGATTTCCTGCAAGATAGGTGGTACCCAATTTGATAGAGCATTGTTAGACTTGGGTGCATCCATAAACCTGATACCCACATCCTTACTTGACCATCTAGAAGAATCTGAGCTAAAACCAACCGAGATAACATTACAATTAGCAGATCGATCTATAAAGTCGCCAAAAGGGATTCTCGAGGATGTTATCGTAAGAGTGCGGGATTTCTATTTCCCAGTGGACTTTATAGTCTTAGATATGGACGCACCTGAGAACCCTAGGGATACACCAATCATTCTAGGGAGACCTTTCTTGGCTACTGCTAGAGCCAACATCAGCTGTGAGGAGGGCCAAATAGAGCTTAAGTTTGGAGATCAAACACTGAAAATTGATATATTTAAGGCCCAACAAGGAATTAATTGCGGTGTCATCGAACAAATTTGTGACATCAGGACTGTGGTTGATGAATCACACTTCCAGAATGACTCGATTATGCCTCATCAACCACAGAAGGATCTTGACCCGCAAACAGAGGAGTCGAATCCAGATATGAACAACCCAGTAACTCCCACCCTTGAACCTCACATCTATACTGAACCACCCGCTGCTGCTGATAACCCCATCCTCGAACTGAAACCCCTTCCTGCTCACTTGAAATACATCTTTTTGGGTTCTAATCAGACCCTTCCTGTGATTATCAATTCCAACCTCAGTCCTGAACAGGAATCCCGTCTGATTGTTGTCCTCCAGCAACATCGCAGAGCCATCGGATGGACTCTCGATGATTTGACTGGACTCCCTCTTATTGTACTCATCATATCTATTTAGAAGAGGGCACACGACCTTCTCGTGAAATGTAGAGACGCTTAAACCCTAATCTGCAGGAGGTCGTGAAAAAGGAGATCATCAAGTGGTTAGATGCCGGAATCATCTACCCGATCTCCGATGGTCGTTGGGTGAGCCCAATTCAGGTCGTGCCCAAGAAGGCAGGACTCACCACTATAACGACTGAGATCGGAGAAATCATTCCTACCCGATTAGCCAACTCGTGGAGAGTCTGTATAGATTACCGCCGACTCAATTCCTCCACGAAGAAGGATCATTTCCCACTACCCTTCATTGATCAAATTCTCGAAAAACTTGCGGGAAATAGGTTCTTCTACTTTCTTGATGGGTACTCCGGTTATAACCAGGTGGCAATCCATCCTGAGGACCAAGAAAAGACCACGTTCACCTGCCCCTTCGGAACATACGCTTTCCGAAGGATGCCTTTCGGTCTTTGCAATGCACCCGCTACTTTTCAGCGATGCATGCTTGCCATATTCTCAGATATGGTAGGTGATTATCTGGAAGTCTTCATGGATGACTTTTCAGTTTTCGGAGCATCATTCGACGATTGCCTCCAGCACTTGGTCCAGATACTCAGGCGGTGCATCGATGTGAATTTGGTTCTTTCCTGGGAAAAGAGCCATTTCATGGTGCCTGAGGGAATTGTCCTGGGACACTCAATTTCGGAGAAAGGTATCCAAGTGGATCGAGCTAAGGTTAATTTGATTTCTCACCTTCCTATGCCTAGCTAGATCAGGGACATCCGTTCCTTTTTAGGGCATGTCGGTTTTTATCGACGATTTATCCCTGATTTTTCAAAAATCGCGCGCCCCCTGACCACTCTTCTCTCCAAGGATGTTCCTTTCGAAATTTCCAAGGAATGCACTCAAGCATTTGAAATCCTGCGTGACCGAGTCACCCAAGCCCCGATCCTACAGTCCCCTGATTGGTCTCAACCCTTTGAGATCATGTGCGATGCATCCGACTTCGCTGTAGGAGCAGTTTTGGGGCAGAAAATTGACGGGAAACCTGTGGTCATTTACTACGCCAGCAAAACACTCGATGAGGCTCAGCGTAACTATACGGTTACTGTGAAAGAGCTGCTAGCTGTAGTATTTGCCCTAGAAAAATTCAGATCATACCTTCTGGGTTCCCGTGTCATCATATACTCAGATCACACAGCTGTGAGGCATCTCCTTGCAAAGAAGGACGCGAAACCTCGATTAATCCGATGGATCTTGCTGTTGCAAGAATTTGACCTTGAGATTCGCGACAAAGCGGGAAAGCAAAATGTGGTAGCTGATCACTTGTCCCGTCTTCCTTCTGAAATAATTGACCCTTCCGGACCCATCACTGAGCATTTTCCCGATGAGCACCTGCTGACTATTGGTACTAGCCTTCCATGGTTTGCTAATGTAGTAAATTACTTGGCATCTCATCAGATCCCGTCCGATTGGCCGAAGGCCAAGAAGGACAATTTACGCTCCGATGCCAAGTATTACATTTGGGAAGACCCGTACCTCTTCCGCATAGGTGCCGATCAGATCATCCAGAGATGTGTCCCGGAAGGGGAATTCAACAATATCCTCTCTTTCTGCCATGACCAGGCATGCGGTGGCCATTTCGCCAGGCATAAAACCGCATCAAAAGTCCTCCAGTGCGGCTTTTACTGGCCCACACTGTTCAAAGACGCGTACAGTCACTGCAAGGCATGCAGTCGTTGCCAGACTTTGGGCAACATGAGCCATCGCGGCATGATGCCTATGCAACCGATTCTAGTATGCGAAATCTTTGATGTTTGGGGGATTGATTTTATTGGCCCCTTTCCTGTTTCGGATGGTTTCGAATACATTCTGTTGGCTGTGGACTACGTGTCCAAATGGATCGAAGCCATACCGACCCGAACCTGTGATCACAAAATCGTTCTCAAATTCATTCATCAAAACATTTTCTCAAGGTTCGGGATTCCTCGTGCAATAATCTCTGATGGGGGGACCCATTTCACAAATGCTCAGTTTAGGTCACTGATGACCAAATACGGGGTGTCTCACCGAATCTCTACTCCATACCACCCCCAAACTAATGGTCTAGCTGAGCTGTCTAATCGGGAGATCAAGAAAATCCTACAAGTCACTGTTCGACCTGACAGGAAGGACTGGTCGTCCCGACTTCCAGAAGCATTGTGGGCCTATAGGACCGCCCACAAGACCCAATTGGGCATGTCTCCCTTTAGACTGGTGTACGGAAAGGCATGCCACCTTCCCGTAGAACTGGAGCATAAAGCCTATTGGGCAGTACGGAACTGTAATCTAGATCTTTCCAAGGCTGGGACCCACAGAAAACTCCAAATCAGCGAGATCGATGAATTACGCCTAGACGCGTACGAGAACTCGCAAATCTACAAGGAGCGGGTTAAAGCCTTCCACGACAAACACATCTCGAGAAAGATCTTTCATCCTGGTCAAAAGGTCCTACTCTTTGATGCCCGACTAAAACTCTTCCCAGGAAAACTGAGATCCAAGTGGGTCAGACCATATTTGGTCCGATAGGTTTTTGGAAATGGAGCAATCGAAATCAGTCCACTCAGCCACGATTCTGAACCTTTCATCATGAACGGTCAGAGACTCAAGCCGTTCATTGATGTAACTTCTACTGATTTGGCTGAAACATCTTATGTCCTCCATTCCCCTTGAGCTTATTGCGCCCAGCCGATGGCGTAAAACTCAGTGCTTAACGGGAGGCAACCCGTCATTTTCCTCAAAATCCAAAACTTTTTCTGACACCTTTTTGCACTTCAGGTTCACCCTTATAGACAGCCGACCCCACCTCAGATGCTTGCATCTGGGATTAGAAATCGTCCGCAAAAATTCAACCCGACCCATTCACTCATCCAAATTTCTGTCTTAAGGAATGAACTAAGTTAAATAAAAACCCCTAGGTTACAATGAGGACATTGCAAATCTTAGGCATGGGGGGGTATGAAAGTGCAAAACTTGTAAGAAAAGGTTTCAAACAAAAAATTCACATATGCCAAAAACACCATAAAAATTAAAAATTTTTCAAAAAAAAAAAAAAAAATAATAATAATAATAAAAGGAAAAGAGGAGAAGGAAATTTTCTGAAGGAGAAGGAGAAAAGAAACAAAATGAAAAAGGAGCACAAAATTATGAGAAAAGGTGATAGTCATTAGTAAGGAACTAAGGAATTAACCTAAGTTCTAGACCTCATTCAAGAAAATAACTAAAAAGTGCATAATGAGATTAGTAAGAACGCAAACCTTAGGCATTCTTGAATAGACTCTTACTACCCATTAAGATCTAGACATTCCTCAAGAGGTTGAGGAAAATGAAAAGCTGAAGTATTAGGTCTAAGGCTTAGGAAGTATTTGGCCTCATTAACTAATTTTTGGTTTACGGGACTCAGTAACCTAAGCACCCTAACCTCACACACAGCCTGGTTCAGTAAGCGTAAAATTCAAAATCACGTAGAAGCGTCGCAAAATTCTGAAAAGAACACCTAGAATAGGAGCGGCCGATCAACACAAGTTGATTTAGACGAGTTCCCAGCGCGGAGAGGCGGGAAATCCCCTCGAAGATGCGTAACAAAATATCATCTCCTCGGTGCTTGTCTCTTAGGATATTCACATATCCTACTGGGGGCATGTAAGCACTCTGCTGGTTCAGATTCCATGGATGGCATTATCTCGAAGTGTCAATTGCCAAGGTCTGGATTCGGCCACGGAACACCATGGATGGGATTATCTCGAAATCTCAATAGCAAGGGTTCCGGGGGTTGCCATTGGCAGTGCTATCTCGAAGCATCGATCGCCAGGAACCCTTGAGGATTGATGATGGGAGCAAGGAATCTGATACAGACTGTGTTGAAAAGCCAATCCTAGGCTAGAACTAAAAAAAAAAAAAGAGAGAGAAAACTCTCCAAACAGAAAACTTTCTATCTCTCTCTTATAAAACGCACTGCGAACTGAGCCAGGGCTAAAATCATTTCAAGCACGGGTGCTTTAACCACAAAGTACAATAAATCTTTAGTTAGTTCTTGTGGGCCTTAAAAACCTTTGCTAAAGACTGAGGCTAAGGCTAGACAGATTTGGATCTTGATTGGTACTAGAGTACCTTTTAGGCCTATGGTCAGCATTCTAACCTAATATAAGCTCAAATAAAAAAGCACTTATCTGAAGCTATTAAGAACTTCATGGTCTAGAACAAGGGTTGAAACCTTAAGTTTTTGCTAAGGGACTAGCAAAAGCTAGGCATGGGGGTATGATGAGAACCTCATCATGAGCCATAACTAGCTCATTTTGACCCAATACAAAGGATAAAAGCTCCTACATAACTCAAGGAAAGGCTTAACTCAGAGAATTCTGAGCTTAAGGAGAAAACAAGTCATAAGGGGTAAAAATGCAATTTTACCAGTATAATCCGCATACAGGGTAATTCAGGGTCCAAACACAGGTCAAACAAACCAAATAAGAAGGAAAGTGGGATGATCTGATAAGGGCTACAGTAATTCCAAGGAACTAAATGATAATCTGTAACCCTAAAGTAAACCCACTTCAATTCACGAGGTTTGAGGCAAAGTAAAAATAGAATAAACCCTCTAAAATTCATAGAAAAATAATCTCTAGGGTTTAGAACCTTCAATTTGGCCTTCAGAACCCATTTTGACCTACATTGAGAACCATACCCAATTAATAACTTAATTTGGGTTTTTGCGTAAATTGACCAGTCAAACAAGGTTTAATCTAGAAATAAAATTCACCATCAAATTCCTTAGGTCCTAATTAGTCATGTATAAAAACTTGAGCCTAAGAAGAAACCTTCTTGACCAACTTTGCACTTTGGTCCTCATATATTTACTTTTTGGCCCTCAACTTTTGAACCCTCACATTTCTGCCCCTAACTCTCCTTCGTTCTGTGCATTCAGGTCCCTCCTGCCAAAACTTGCCAGCACCATGCTCCGGCGACCTTGCGCGGAGCATGGCGCCGCACAGGGTGAGGGGGAGGGGCTGGCAAGTCAACCGGGGGTGCCCTGCGTCGTCAGCCGTCGCAGGAACACCCCCCTGGTCGCTGCAACCCACCATACCAGCCGTGCGAACGCACGGACGGTATGGGTATCCATCTCCGGCGTCCTCCGGCGAGGGAGACACGTCGTCTCCCTCCGCCCTCCTCTCTGATTCCGCCTCTATAAATACCCCCGTCGCTCCGCCGTTCGGGGCAGCTCGGATCTGACGGAGAAAACCCCCAACTTTCCTCTCTTCTCACTCCGGCAGACGCCCACCAGCTCCGGCGGTTCTTCCTCCTCCTCCTCTTCGCTCTGCCGCAATACCAGCAGCAGAGACTTCTTTCCCTCGCTCTTCCCGCGCCACGCCGCACCCAGCTGGCGCCTCTCCGGCCCTCTGCTCGCCGCCGCCCCTTCCCCCGGGCATCTTCTTCTCCGGCGACAGTCGATACGACTGTCGCCCGCTCCGGCCGCTCCTCGTCCTGCTAAGTAGGTAGAACTCCTCCTCTTCCTCCCCTCTTCCTCTTCCTCACTTTAAACATTTACTGTCGCCCTCGATTCCGACCAATCACCCTCACCTTCTCCGCCTTAGGCCATCCTCCGGCAAGCCGCTCCCATCACTCCAGCAACCCACACGGCTCGCCGACCACCGCAGAACCTCCGCCTCCTCACCCTGATCAACCTCCGCCCTTCCACTTCCCCCAAATCACTCTCTGCAACTCCACCAAACAAACCCATCTCCCGACCCACAGTCCGACCTAGGACAGCCCTTAGGCTCCGCCCTGCTGCCTGCACACCCCCCGACCACCTTCGCTGTGCCACGGCGAAGGTCCTCCGCGTTTCTGATTGGGCCGAGAGGCCGTTTCTCTGTGGTCAGGTACCTGCGCTCGCCGTCGCCATTGCTGAGGCGAAGCAGCTTCTTCACCTGCTGCCCCAGGTGCGCTGCACCCAGGTCATGCTCCCAGGCTGTGCGGGGGCATTTCGGCAAAGCGTAGGCTGCAGTCGAGGCGAATCCTTCACGCGAAGGCCTCGCGTAAAGCTGCGATTACCAGCTGCTTCCGCCGCGCAGGCGCGAAATTGGAGGTGGGACATTTAGTCCCACCTCGGAAAGCTCTGAAGGAGCGCAGCAGTATAAACCGAAAAAGTGCTGGAGGCTTATTGCCTCAGCACACGGGGTGAGGTCCCCTTCACCCGCCCGGTTACCCGGTCTCGTCCGCGCTCACGCCCCGCGGACCTGGCCCGACTCGACTTAGACTGACCTGCACTCCTCGCCCACCACGCACGCCGGTGGGCCTGGACCCGGGTGCGACCCGTACCCGGCAACCCGGCAGCTCTGGGAGAGCTTTCCCAAGAGTGGCTTCTGTGAGAGAGAGACGCGGGGGAGGGTAGAGTTAGGTTTTGCCCCTGATCAAGCTGTGTAAGTGTGCAGGCACAGGTGAAGGAGAACCGTGGAAGAAGACGAAGGCTGATGGAGGGAGGAGCA